>OZ007586.1:115967803-125478008 GCA_963931845.1 Maratus michaelseni
CTCACCGTGCATTTTCAAACGCCACGTGACGTCACGATCCCATGACGTCACGTGGCCCGGGTCAACGACCTGCAAAGAGATTCCCGTGAAGAAATTTCTGATTAAACTCGAGCAGCGAGCCACGCGTCAAAGCCCTGCATGGAAAAAAAAAAAAAATTACTAATTTTTTTTTTTTTTTTTTTTTTTTTTCAATTATTGAAAAATTTTTTGGATACAAATCTGCTAATCATTCGAACTGTGGTGTACAAGAGATATATTCGAACTATATTATACCAATTCAAATTCATGTTCAAATACAAGGTATTTTGAGCCTGATTTGAATTTGACATGGCAAATGGATTTTTTTGTTGTCTAACAACAGATAAACTTCTTAAACCACCCCAACCATTATGATCGTCTATCCATGTTTTTAATTTTTCTTTCACCAATCTAGAAAAGCATTTATAAATCACATTCACGATTGATTTAGGTAGCATTTTTATGATACACATGATAGTCAATTCTCCAACGAAAGCAAAGAAAGCTATTATTCGGCTCCAGGTTATACCTTCAGAAAACAATTCGTTAAATACGTCTAATAAAATAGAGTCTACTGAGTTTTCTTCTATGACATTTATTTCTGCACACATATTTTTCAATGGAGTAGCATAACTGTCTCTAAAGGCATCGATAATTTCTTTTGTTGCTTCTAAAACATGTTTTTCTTTTTCATTCATCGGATTGATCGCATCGAAATTATAATGATTACGCAATAGGTGGGAAAATACATTTTCAAGAATAAAATCTGTTCTGATATTTTCTTTAGCGTAATGTTTTCTTTCAAAATCGTCAAGTTCTTCACGCACAAACGTTGATTGAAATAAATTTTGCGCCATCTTGCTGTTAAATATACTATATATAAGAGCTCAAACGATAAGTGTTGGTCATTGATTTGAAAACAGCTTATATAACGACTCGGATTTTAGTTTGTAAAAAAATATTTTGAGAGCTGCAAATCTGATTGGCTAAAAAAAAAAAAAAAAAAAAAAAAAAAAGAAAAAAAAAAAAAAAAATTTTTTTTTTTTTTTTTTTTTTTTTTTTTGACAAGCTAGACTTGGAGCTTCCAAAATATTTCACAAACTAAAATCTCAGTTGACTGTAATCGTATATTTTTTTTTTTTTTTTTTTTTTTTTTTTTTTTTTTTGACAAGCTAGACTTGGAGCTTTCAAAATATTTTAGAAACCAAAATCTGAGTCGACAGTCTAGGCTCATAACCCTACAAAAAAAAAAATGTAACTGATTTTTTTTTTTTTTTTTTTTTTTTTTTTTTTTGAGGGGGTATGAGCTTAGACTCAACTCAGATTTTAGTTTCTAAAATATTTTGAAAGCTCCAAGTCTAACTCGTCAAACAAAAAAAAAAAAAAAAAAAAAAAAAAAATTGTAACTGAATTTTTTTTTTTTTTTTTTTTTTTTTACAAGCTACACTTGGAGCTTCCAAAATATTTCACAAACTGAAATCTCAGTTGACTGTAATCGTTTTTTTTTTTTTTTTTTTTTTTTTTGACAAGCTAGACTTGGAGCTTCCAAAATATTTCACAAACTAAAATCTCAGTTGACTGTAATCGTATAATTTTTTTTTTTTTTTTTTTTTTTTTTTTTGACAAGCTAGACTTGGAGCTTTCAAAATATTTTAGAAACCAAAATCTGAGTCGACAGTCTAGGCTCATAACCCTACAAAAAAAAAAAAAAAAAAAAAAAATGTTTTTTTTTTTTTTTTTTTTTTTTTTTTTTTTTTTTTTTTTGACAAGCTAGACTTGGAGCTTCCAAAATATTTCACAAACTAAAATCTCAGTTGACTGTAATCGTATAATTTTTTTTTTTTTTTTTTTTTTTTTTTTTTTTTTTTGACAAGCTAGACTTGGAGCTTTCAAAATATTTTAGAAACCAAAATCTGAGTCGACAGTCTAGGCTCATAACCCTACAAAAAAAAAAAAAAAAAAAAAAAAAATGTTTTTTTTTTTTTTTTTTTTTTTTTTTTTTTTTTTTTTTTGACAAGCTAGACTTGGAGCTTCCAAAATATTTCACAAACTAAAATCTCAGTTGACTGTAATCGTATATTTTTTTTTTTTTTTTTTTTTTTTTTTTTTTTGACAAGCTAGACTTGGAGCTTTCAAAATATTTTAGAAACCAAAATCTGAGTCGACAGTCTAGGCTCATAACCCTACAAAAAAAAAATGTAACTGATTTTTTTTTTTTTTTTTTTTTTTTTTTTTTTGAGGGGGTATGAGCTTAGACTCAACTCAGATTTTAGTTTCTAAAATATTTTGAAAGCTCCAAGTCTAACTCGTCAAAAAAAAAAAAAAAAAAAAAAAAAAATTGTAACTGAATTTTTTTTTTTTTTTTTTTTTTTTTACAAGCTACACTTGGAGCTTCCAAAATATTTCACAAACTGAAATCTCAGTTGACTGTAATCGTTTTTTTTTTTTTTTTTTTTTTTTTTTTTTTTTTTTTTTTGACAAGCTAGACTTGGAGCTTTCAAAATATTTTAGAAACCAAAATCTGAGTCGACAGTCTAGGCTCATAACCCTACAAAAAAAAAAAAAAAAAAAAAAAATGTTTTTTTTTTTTTTTTTTTTTTTTTTTTTTTTTTTTTTTTGACAAGCTAGACTTGGAGCTTCCAAAATATTTCACAAACTAAAATCTCAGTTGACTGTAATCGTATAATTTTTTTTTTTTTTTTTTTTTTTTTTTTTTTTTTTTTTGACAAGCTAGACTTGGAGCTTCCAAAATATTTCACAAACTAAAATCTCAGTTGACTGTAATCGTATATTTTTTTTTTTTTTTTTTTTTTTTTTTTTTTTTGACAAGCTAGACTTGGAGCTTTCAAAATATTTTAGAAACCAAAATCTGAGTCGACAGTCTAGGCTCATAACCCTACAAAAAAAAAAATGTAACTGATTTTTTTTTTTTTTTTTTTTTTTTTTTTTTGAGGGGGTATGAGCTTAGACTCAACTCAGATTTTAGTTTCTAAAATATTTTGAAAGCTCCAAGTCTAACTCGTCAAAAAAAAAAAAAAAAAAAAAAAAAAAATTGTAACTGAATTTTTTTTTTTTTTTTTTTTTTTTTACAAGCTACACTTGGAGCTTCCAAAATATTTCACAAACTGAAATCTCAGTTGACTGTAATCGTTTTTTTTTTTTTTTTTTTTTTTTTTTTTTTGACAAGCTAGACTTGGAGCTTCCAAAATATTTCACAAACTAAAATCTCAGTTGACTGTAATCGTATAATTTTTTTTTTTTTTTTTTTTTTTTTTTGACAAGCTAGACTTGGAGCTTTCAAAATATTTTAGAAACCAAAATCTGAGTCGACAGTCTAGGCTCATAACCCTACAAAAAAAAAAAAAAAAAAAAAATGTTTTTTTTTTTTTTTTTTTTTTTTTTTTTTTTTTTGACAAGCTAGACTTGGAGCTTCCAAAATATTTCACAAACTAAAATCTCAGTTGACTGTAATCGTATAATTTTTTTTTTTTTTTTTTTTTTTTTTTTTTTTTTTTTTTTTGACAAGCTAGACTTGGAGCTTTCAAAATATTTTAGAAACCAAAATCTGAGTCGACAGTCTAGGCTCATAACCCTACAAAAAAAAAAAAAAAAAAAAAAAAAATTTTTTTTTTTTTTTTTTTTTTTTTTGACAAGCTAGACTTGGAGCTTCCAAAATATTTCACAAACTAAAATCTCAGTTGACTGTAATCGTATTTTTTTTTTTTTTTTTTTTTTTTTTTTTTTTTTTTTTTTGACAAGCTAGACTTGGAGCTTTCAAAATATTTTAGAAACCAAAATCTGAGTCGACAGTCTAGGCTCATAACCCTACAAAAAAAAAAAATGTAACTGATTTTTTTTTTTTTTTTTTTTTTTTTTTTTTGAGGGGGTATGAGCTTAGACTCAACTCAGATTTTAGTTTCTAAAATATTTTGAAAGCTCCAAGTCTAACTCGTCAAACAAAAAAAAAAAAAAAAAAAAAAAATTGTAACTGAATTTTTTTTTTTTTTTTTTTTTTTACAAGCTACACTTGGAGCTTCCAAAATATTTCACAAACTGAAATCTCAGTTGACTGTAATCGTTTTTTTTTTTTTTTTTTTTTTTTTTTTTTTTTTTTGACAAGCTAGACTTGGAGCTTCCAAAATATTTCACAAACTAAAATCTCAGTTGACTGTAATCGTATAATTTTTTTTTTTTTTTTTTTTTTTTTTTTTTTTTTTTTGACAAGCTAGACTTGGAGCTTTCAAAATATTTTAGAAACCAAAATCTGAGTCGACAGTCTAGGCTCATAACCCTACAAAAAAAAAAAAAAAAAAAAAATGTTTTTTTTTTTTTTTTTTTTTTTTTTTTTTTTTTTTTTTTGACAAGCTAGACTTGGAGCTTCCAAAATATTTCACAAACTAAAATCTCAGTTGACTGTAATCGTATAATTTTTTTTTTTTTTTTTTTTTTTTTTTTTTTTTGACAAGCTAGACTTGGAGCTTTCAAAATATTTTAGAAACCAAAATCTGAGTCGACAGTCTAGGCTCATAACCCTACAAAAAAAAAAAAAAAAAAAAAAAATGTTTTTTTTTTTTTTTTTTTTTTTTTTTTTTTTTTGACAAGCTAGACTTGGAGCTTCCAAAATATTTCACAAACTAAAATCTCAGTTGACTGTAATCGTATATATTTTTTTTTTTTTTTTTTTTTTTTTTTTTTGACAAGCTAGACTTGGAGCTTTCAAAATATTTTAGAAACCAAAATCTGAGTCGACAGTCTAGGCTCATAACCCTACAAAAAAAAATGTAACTGATTTTTTTTTTTTTTTTTTTTTTTTTTTTTTTGAGGGGGTATGAGCTTAGACTCAACTCAGATTTTAGTTTCTAAAATATTTTGAAAGCTCCAAGTCTAACTCGTCAAAAAAAAAAAAAAAAAAAAAAAAAAAAAATTGTAACTGAATTTTTTTTTTTTTTTTTTTTTTTTTTACAAGCTACACTTGGAGCTTCCAAAATATTTCACAAACTGAAATCTCAGTTGACTGTAATCGTTTATTTTTTTTTTTATTTTTTTTTTTTTTGACAAGCTAGACTTGGAGCTTCCAAAATATTTCACAAACTAAAATCTCAGTTGACTGTAATCGTATAATTTTTTTTTTTTTTTTTTTTTTTTTTTTTTTGACAAGCTAGACTTGGAGCTTTCAAAATATTTTAGAAACCAAAATCTGAGTCGACAGTCTAGGCTCATAACCCTACAAAAAAAAAAAAAAAAAAAAAAAATGTTTTTTTTTTTTTTTTTTTTTTTTTTTTTTTTTTTTGACAAGCTAGACTTGGAGCTTCCAAAATATTTCACAAACTAAAATCTCAGTTGACTGTAATCGTATAATTTTTTTTTTTTTTTTTTTTTTTTTTTTTGACAAGCTAGACTTGGAGCTTTCAAAATATTTTAGAAACCAAAATCTGAGTCGACAGTCTAGGCTCATAACCCTACAAAAAAAAAAAAAAAAAAAAAAAAGTTTTTTTTTTTTTTTTTTTTTTTTTTTTTTTTTTTGACAAGCTAGACTTGGAGCTTCCAAAATATTTCACAAACTAAAATCTCAGTTGACTGTAATCGTATAATTTTTTTTTTTTTTTTTTTTTTTTTTTTTTTTTTGACAAGCTAGACTTGGAGCTTTCAAAATATTTTAGAAACCAAAATCTGAGTCGACAGTCTAGGCTCATAACCCTACAAAAAAAAAAAAAAAAAAAAAAAAAAAAAAATGTAACTGATTTTTTTTTTTTTTTTTTTTTTGAGGGGGTATGAGCTTAGACTCAACTCAGATTTTAGTTTCTAAAATATTTTGAAAGCTCCAAGTCTAACTCGTCAAAAAAAAAAAAAAAAAAAATTGTAACTGAATTTTTTTTTTTTTTTTTTTTTTTTTTTACAAGCTACACTTGGAGCTTCCAAAATATTTCACAAACTGAAATCTCAGTTGACTGTAATCGTTTTTTTTTTTTTTTTTTTTTTTTGACAAGCTAGACTTGGAGCTTCCAAAATATTTCACAAACTAAAATCTCAGTTGACTGTAATCGTATAATTTTTTTTTTTTTTTTTTTTTTTTTTTTTTTTTGACAAGCCAGACTTGGAGCTTTCAAAATATTTTAGAAACGAAAATCTGAGTCGACAGTCTAGGCTCATAACCCTACAAAAAAAAAAATGTAACTGATTTTTTTTTTTTTTTTTTTTTTTTTTTTTTTTTTTTTTGAGGGGGTATGAGCTTAGACTCAACTCAGATTTTAGTTTCTAAAATATTTTGAAAGCTCCAAGTCTAACTCGTCAAAAAAAAAAAAAAAAAAAAAAAAAAAATTGTAACTGAATTTTTTTTTTTTTTTTTTTTTTTACAAGCTACACTTGGAGCTTCCAAAATATTTCACAAACTGAAATCTCAGTTGACTGTAATCGTTTTTTTTTTTTTTTTTTTTTTTTTTTTTTTTTTTGACAAGCTAGACTTGGAGCTTCCAAAATATTTCACAAACTAAAATCTCAGTTGACTGTAATCGTATAATTTTTTTTTTTTTTTTTTTTTTTTTTTTTTTTGACAAGCTAGACTTGGAGCTTTCAAAATATTTTAGAAACCAAAATCTGAGTCGACAGTCTAGGCTCATAACCCTACAAAAAAAAAAAAAAAAAAAAAAAAAAAAATTTTTTTTTTTTTTTTTTTTTTTTTTTTTTTTTTTTTTTTTGACAAGCTAGACTTGGAGCTTCCAAAATATTTCACAAACTAAAATCTCAGTTGACTGTAATCGTATAATTTTTTTTTTTTTTTTTTTTTTTTTTTTTTTGACAAGCTAGACTTGGAGCTTTCAAAATATTTTAGAAACCAAAATCTGAGTCGACAGTCTAGGCTCATAACCCTACAAAAAAAAAAAAAAAAAAATGTAACTGATTTTTTTTTTTTTTTTTTTTTTTTGAGGGGGTATGAGCTTAGACTCAACTCAGATTTTAGTTTCTAAAATATTTTGAAAGCTCCAAGTCTAACTCGTCAAAAAAAAAAAAAAAAAAAAATTGTAACTGAATTTTTTTTTTTTTTTTTTTTTTTTTTTTTACAAGCTACACTTGGAGCTTCCAAAATATTTCACAAACTGAAATCTCAGTTGACTGTAATCGTTTTTTTTTTTTTTTTTTTTTTGACAAGCTAGACTTGGAGCTTCCAAAATATTTCACAAACTAAAATCTCAGTTGACTGTAATCGTATAATTTTTTTTTTTTTTTTTTTTTTTTTTTTTGACAAGCTAGACTTGGAGCTTTCAAAATATTTTAGAAACCAAAATCTGAGTCGACAGTCTAGGCTCATAACCCTACAAAAAAAAAAAAAAAAAAAAAAAATGTTTTTTTTTTTTTTTTTTTTTTTTTTTTTTTTTTTTTGACAAGCTAGACTTGGAGCTTCCAAAATATTTCACAAACTAAAATCTCAGTTGACTGTAATCGTATAATTTTTTTTTTTTTTTTTTTTTTTTTTTTGACAAGCTAGACTTGGAGCTTTCAAAATATTTTAGAAACCAAAATCTGAGTCGACAGTCTAGGCTCATAACCCTACAAAAAAAAAAAAAAAAAAAAGTTTTTTTTTTTTTTTTTTTTTTTTTTTTTTTTTTTTTGACAAGCTAGACTTGGAGCTTCCAAAATATTTCACAAACTAAAATCTCAGTTGACTGTAATCGTATAATTTTTTTTTTTTTTTTTTTTTTTTTTTTGACAAGCTAGACTTGGAGCTTTCAAAATATTTTAGAAACCAAAATCTGAGTCGACAGTCTAGGCTCATAACCCTACAAAAAAAAAAAAAAAAAAAAAAAAAAAAGTTTTTTTTTTTTTTTTTTTTTTTTTTTTTTTTTTAGCCGATCAGATTTGCAGCTCTCAAAGTATTTTCAAAGTCACAAGTCTGAAAAAAAATATTTATTTATTTATTTATTTTTTCTTGTAGGGTTACTAGTTCAAATTCAGTGCAAAAATATTTTCAAAGTCAAAAGTCTGAAAAAAAATATTTTTTATTTATTTATTTATTTATTTATTTATTTTAGGGTTACTCGTTCCAATTCAGTGCAAAACTATTTAAAAAGTCAAAGAAATTTTTTTATCCGTCCATGACCGGGAAAGGACTCGTCGGGTCGAGTCTCTCGAGCTTCATTTCCAAAGCCACGCGATCGCACGCCTCTTTTATCCACCGACTGTACTCGGCCTGCACGCGTTCCATTTCCGAGGCCACGCGTTCGCTCAGTTTGCTCAGTTCGCGGCTGTGCTCGTGCCGCAGGCGTTTCACCTCCGCGGTCAGGCGTTCGCACGCAAACGTTTGCACGCGACTCTGCTGCAAAAGAGTCGCTTCCAGGCGCTGGGCGTTTGCGTTTTGCTGAAACAGAAAACTCCCTAGCTTGCGCCTCTGATTCGCATCCGACTCCAACGCTGCCAAAAATTGGTCCACCTGCCTTTGATGGGAGCGTTCCATTTCCTGGATGCGAGCGGCGAGCGACTCCTTTTCCAGCTGGCGTTGCATCGCGTCGTCTCGCAGGCGGAGAGCTTCGCGCTGCAAGGCTTCGCAATGGGCGTGCTCGAGGTTTGGAGAGCCCTCAAAAGACTTGGAGTCGAGAAGCAGGGCCCGCACGCGTTCCAATTCCGCTTCTTTTTGCCGCAAGGCTTCCCGCTGCGCGTGATTGTGCTGCTCAGACTCGCGCTGCCAGCGTTCGGCGCTCCGCTTCAACTCTTCCGCATGCTTCCCCTTCAAGGTTTCTAGCTCGGCCGTGAGACGCTTCACCTCCTCGTCCTGGAGAGGTCGCATGCGACTCTGCGCTTGCTGCAGGTCATACCGCAGGCGTTCCATTTCGGCATGTTTGTGTTCGAGCTCTTCTCGATGCAAATGAGCCTGTTTGACGAGCTCGAGCTGCAAGCGTTCAATTTCCGCGTTTTTATGCTCAATTTCCTGCAGATGCTTGACGAGCGGATCGTCTCCCGGTTCACCGGCCATGGCAAGTCACGCGCTCGAGGCTTTGCGTTTTCACGGGGGGTTGTCTACCCGTGACGAGAGGCTAGTATGAACGAGTCTTGATGAAGGGGGGCCCTTTAGTCTGGGGGGTCCTGAAAAACTCGGTGAAACGGGGGTGGGGGGAGATTTGGAAAGAGGCAGGTTTTAAAGACTGAAAGAGTGTTTGCTCTTTTACCGATACCAAGTATATAACGTGCGGAAAAAAAAAAAAAAAAAAAAAAAAAATTATTTGTAGGGTTATGAGCCTGGACTGTCAACTCAGATTTTAGTTTTTAAAATATTTTGAAAGCTCCAAGTCCAACTCGTCAAAAAAAAAAAAAAAAAAAAAAATTAGCCTAGACTGTCAACTCAGATTTTAGTTTCTAAAATATTTTGAATGCTCCAAGTCCAACTTGTCAAAAAAAAAAAAAAGAAAAAAAAAAAAAATTTGTAGGGTTATGAGCCTAGACTGTCAACTCAGATTTTAGTTTCTAAAATATTTTGAAAGCTCCATGTCCAACTCGTCAAAAAAAAAAAAAAAAAAAAAAAAAAAAAAATTTTTTTTTTTTTTTTTTTTTTTTTTTCCCGTTGCGCTAGCCAATCAGACTTTGAGCTCTCAAACTACCTTTTTCCAAACTAAATTCCGAGTCGCTATATAAGCTGTTTTCACATCCATCCCAATCTTGTTACCAAACATGCCACCCAAATTGAAAAGACCCCTCAATCGTTACTACAGACGTTTGAGGAATTTTAAAATTCCATTCAGTTGTCCGCACTGCAATCTAACCTTATTACCGCACAAGTTTGAAGAACATTGCAAACAACATAATCTTGATCGAGAAACGCAATGTGTCTGGTGCAACGGACGCACGTCTTGGCAAAAGGGAACTAAATTTAAAAACATGAACCATCTCCTCGACTGCTTTTCAAGTTTCGTGATTCCCTTCAAAAAGCCTCGCGTGCGCAAACCTCCCGTACAAAAAGAGCTTCCTCCCGTGGAAGAGCCTCCTCTTACCGTGTTGGAGCCTACCCTCTCGTGGCCGCCCTGCCACGAAAACTTTGTCCTCGACGACATCAAACCCCTGTGTCAAGCGAGGTGTCTCTCTGGTCATTCGAAACTCTCCAATCTTCCGCCTCAAGCCTACCAACTCTTTTCGCAAGTCGACCTGGATCCCCTACCCCTTCCCTTTCAGGACGAAGGATTGAATTTAGCGGCCGGATGCGTTCGAAAGTACTTGCAGTTGAGAAAAAACTTTGAATGCCTGCACATCATGGTGCGAGCCGTCGCATTTGCCCCTTTCCTAAGAGCTCTGGAAGAAGGCGACGCGGGGCAGACTCGTTTCCTACCCTTCTCCTGCTGGTGCGATGGAGGCACGTACCGGCAAGCACGTCATCGCCAGCACCGGCATTTGCTCCTCTTTTCGCCCACGGGGCATTTCGTGCCCAACGTCTGGAAAAAAATTAAAATTGCTCCCCAAGACAAACCGTGCAAAAACTTTTATTGCATTCGCAGCAAAAAGATTAGCTCTCCCCTGCATCTGGTCAACGCCCTGGGCTACCTGAGCAAACGTCAGTCAAAGTGCGACGGTACCTTCACCAAAAAAGGTGGCCGAGTGATTGAGAAACCCAATCATTTCTGGATCTTTACCGAGCTCCCCGCTCCTTTCAGACTGTACGCCTGTCTGCAATGGGACGGAGGCATCCTGCAACTCCTCCATCAAGAGTATCGGTTCACGAAACCCGAACTCTTGGCCACGCGCGGCATCGAGAGAAACGAAGCGAAAGGACTCTTTCAAATCGCCATCAAGCATCTCCCCAACATTCGCTTCAACCGCGTGCTGCGCGTAGCCAAACCATATCGACCCATCACAGGATCGGGTCGCGAAACGGAGCACTCCCTCCATCTCAATCGAGGTATGAAACTGTACTTTGAGCGGGACGACTCCCTGGCCTCGCTGGACGACCCGGCCTGGGGCCGCCTGCAAGCAGAGGCAGGCAACCTGTTTTACGACGTCGTCTGCGAAGAATACTGGACTCCCTCCCCTTTCCAACAAAGAATACTGACCTGCATCCATCCCTTTGTGCTCCGAATTGAAGAGTTGGAAAAAGAACTCGAAAAGAAAGACGCGGCCCTGGCCGACATGCGCACTCAACTCCAAGACTCTCGCGAAACCGTGCAGCAATCGGAACTGGAGCGCATGCGCACAGACACGGAACTGGAGCGCCTGCGCACTCGCATCGACGAGCTCACTCGCTCGCATCACGAAGCCCTGCAGCGTAAAGACGCAGAACTGGAGCGCCTGCGGCACGAATTGAAGGAGCTTCGAGAAACCCTGCAGCGCAAAGACGCGGACATGGAACGCCTGCGGAACGAATTCACGGAGCAACTGCAACGCAAAGACGCGGACATGGAGCGCCTGCGCACTCGCATCGACGAGCTCGATCGCCTGCATCGAGAAGCCCTGCTCCACAAAGACGCGAAAATTGAACGCCTGCATCGCGATGCCCTGCTGCAAAAAGACGCGGAAATTGAACGCATGCGACAAGATTTTGCCGAACAGATAAAGCAGTTTAAGGAAGCGCTCAGGCAAAAAGACGCGGAAATGGAACGCATGCGACAAGATTTTGCCGAGCAGATAAAGCAGTTTAAGGAAGCGCTCAGGCAAAAAGACGCGGAAATGGAACGCATGCGGCAAGAGAGCGCGGAACAGAGTCGTCTGCAAAAGGAACGCATGAACGCTGAAATTTGCGTTCTCAAAACACTTTTGCAAGAAAAAAATCAAGCCCTCGAAAAGTTTAAAACGAAAAGAAAACAACCCTTGTCGGAAACTGACGGAAAAAAATCAAAGAAATGAAGCGGAAGAGCTGGGAAGGTCTCTGACTGAAGAGTATGAAGATTGGGGAAACAAAACTTTATACCCGCCTCGCGGGCATAAAGTTTTGTTTCCCAATCTTCATACTCTTCAGTCGCTCTTAATTTTAAATTTTTTTTTTCAATTAAACATTTTTGATCCGGACCCAAGTTGAAAATTTTTTTCCCAACTTTTTAAATTATAATTATAATTAAAATTAAAATTATAAATAATTTAAATTAAAATTTTAATTTTAAATATTAATTTTAAATATTAATTTTAAATATTAATATTAATTATTAATATTAATTATTAATTATTAATATTAATTATTAATATTAATTTTAGTGTATGTCCATTTTCACGAAGCATGTACACGGTAATTTGTGTGGTATTAAAAAAAGCCAATGGGAATCCCATGTTAAACGAAAGGTCAAATCCAACACCTCTCAACAGCTTTCATCGGCTCCAGGGAAAAAAGTTTTGGGCGAGCCTCCTTCCATTCCAGAGCTGCCAATATCTCCCCCCTTCCCTAATCACGTGACTTGGACGCGTTCCAAACTTACCCAGTTGAAAAAAAAAAAAAAAAAAAAAAAAAAAAAAAAAAAAGTTACAATTTTTTTTTTTTTTTTTTTTTTTTTTTTTTTTTTTTTTTTTGTGTGTGTACATATAAACTCTTTCCGAGTGACTCATTCCCATCCACCCCTTTTAACTCGTCCCGTTTCCAAGGTTGGTGTCCCACGTGCTGCAAAAAAATGGGCCAAAGGTAAAAAAAAAACTTTGAGTTTTTTTTTACCTTTGGCCCATTTTTTTGCAACTTTCACACCGCACGGGTGCTTACAGTTATTTTTTCAGTTCATTTTCCCTCTCTTCCTCGGCACATTTTTTCTGATAGTCCTTGATCCACGATTCAAACCGCCTTCCCTCCCGTTCAGGGCACTCTTCAATTTGCGGCATGTTGCTTCCCGTCACTTCCTTGACATTTCCAAATTTCAGCAGGTAGTAGAGCCTCCTCTCGCGCTCCAACTGCAGCAGGTTGAGCAGGGCCGAGAGTTCAATCAGCCACGCTTCGGGTCGCCGCTTGCACGCAGGGCTCACTTCCTTCAGCTTGCAGCTCGCCACGTCTTTGACCCACCTCTGACTCCGGTGGACCGCCAGCGCCACGTCTTCGGTGGAAAAGTACACTTTGCCGTTCCTCCCGACCACCCCAAGAATGCAGTAGAAAAAGTGGCCTTTGGTGAGCAAGAGTCGAAACAACATGGTGAAAAGGGAAGGAGCCCGCTATGAGCCGCGTTTATATAGACTCGGCCGGGGGAAGCTCCGCCCACCGAGAAAACCAGTTTTTTTTAAAACGTGGAAACGAGTCCAATGTTGGTGAGGGATCTGACGCAAAAAAAGGGGCCGAAAAAGTAATTGGTTTAAAACCAATTACTTTTTCGGCCCCTTTTTTTGCATCTTTGGAAACGCTGCTTTGAAACAGCCTGTTTAAAGATTAGAGTACAGAGTGCGATAGACCTCTTCGTACCATTTCGGAAAGTATTTTCCGAAAGGGTACGGGGTTTGCTTGAGATGCATCATCCCGTCAAAGTTTCCGACTGGCATCACGTAGCCAACGTAGAGAAACTGCTGCAATTTTCTGGCAGATGGAGTGATGATGCCCTTGGCGTCTTCTTTTTCCAGCAGGCTGAGCAGCCACGTCTGCTCAATGACCCATGTCTCTCGTATCCCATTATGCGTAATGTTGGGCAAGATTTCACCCATCTTGCAGCTGGCCACTTTGCGAATCCATCCCCGTTCAGAGGCCTTGTCCATCAGGTTCGCCACTAGCCCTGCGTGGTAATACACTTTGCCGTTCAGGCCGACCCCACCCGTCACGGCGGTCCCGCCTTGCAGATGCACCTTGAACAACATGTTGACACTGAACGCTTCACCGCTTACGTCCTTTTATAGTAGAGGTTTCGGGCGAGTGACCTGGACGGGAAGCTCCGCCCACCGAGAAAACCAGTTTTTTAAAACGTGGAAACGAGTCCAATGTTGGTGAGGGATCTGACGCAAAAAAAGGGGCCGAAAAAAGGAATGGGTGGAAAACCCATTCCTTTTTTCGGCCCATTTTTCTGCATCTTTTAAAACACTGCTTTGAAACAGCCTGTTGAAAGATAGAGTCCAGACCCCGCCCGATTGAACGCTTCACCGCTCACCTAGAAAAACCAGTTTATTCCAAAAAACGTGGAAACGAGTCCAATGTTGGTGAGGGATCCGACGCAAAAAAATGGGCCGAAAAAGCAATTGGTTGAAAACCAATTACTTTTTCGGCCCATTTTTCTGCATCTTTAAAACACTGCTTTTTTTTTTTTTTTTTTTTTTTTTTTTTTTTTTTTTTTTAAGCAGCTTGTTAAAAGATAGAGTCTTTGCATGCATTAGGTGACGAGTCCAGCCGATTCCAGATTGCTACATACCCTTTTCAGCCATGTCCGAAAGTATATTCCAATGGGGTAGCGCGTTTGCATCACGTTCATCACCCCGTCATAGGTCCCGAGGGGCATCACGTACCCGAAATGCAAAAAGAGCTGCCATTCTCTGAACCCGGGTCTTTTGGCACCCTGCGCAATCTCCCTCTCCAGCAGGGCGAGCAGCCACGTTTGTTCAATGACCCAGGCATCCCGCAGTCCAGGATGCGTCAGATGTGGCAAGACGTCGCCCATCTTGCAACTGGCCACTTTACGAATCCATCCGAGGGCTTCTTCCTCCCCTTCGAGAGTGGGCTTCCCCATCAGGATCGCCACTGCCTCCCCGTGATAATACACCTTGCCGTTCCGGCCGATCCCGGCCTGAAGAGAGGTTCCATTGCGTAGATTCACTCTGAAGAGCATGTTGACAACTAAACGGCTGAATCGACTCTGAGAAGAAGAACGGGTTTCAGTCACTCGACCTTCACGGTGGTGATCATGTGGTCTCGGCTCCCCGCAGGAAACGACGCGCGCAAAAAAAAAATGGGATGAGAGAGAAAAACTATTTCATCACACTTTTTTTGGCATTGCAAAAATGCAGCAGGGAAACTAAAGTCTAGTCCATTTTGGGAATAAATTCTTGGGAGCAGTTGCCTTGCATGACAATAATTTTTTTGGGTGGGAGGCTTGAAAACCAAAATAGGATCCCGTCATCCTGGCTGTAAAATCTTTTTTTAAACGGGAGCGTTGAAGGATGAGCGATGGGAGGAATGGCAGCAGTAGCAGTAGCAGCAGCAGCAGCAGCAGCAGGTTCGGCATCTTCGTTGGGGTCGTAAGGGGGGCAGCTTGGAGAGTAGGGCGTGAAATCGGGCGGCGACCGGGGACTATAGTCGGTGACATTGGAATCGGTAGCAGCAGCAGCAGCAGGGGGCATCGGGGGCGAGGCGGCAGAGTAACCAGCAGCAGCAGCAGTAGCAGTGGCCTCGTCCTCCACCACTTCATACTCTTCCTCCTCCTCCTCCTCCTCCTCCTCGCGATCGCGGTCCGGATCCGAGTCCACTTCCAGCGCTTCTTCAAAGAGTTGGTGCTTATAGCCTTCGAGCCATAGGAAAAAATTGACGGCGAGAGGATCGTTCTGATTACACAGTTCGGCTCTCGGGTAGCGAGGATCCGTGTCCACTCGCACGTAAAAGTTGCCTCGATTGAAATGGTCATAAATGAGCTGGGCTCGCGTCTTTCGGGAACGTTCGAGCACCGAAAGCAGGCGGTTATGAGTCATGAGCCGCGTTTCCAGGAACCGGTGGTGTTCTTGGGCGTGATAGCGGGAGGCAATGTCTTTGAGCAGCACGTTGGAACGATGACGTGTAAACTGGTAGAGGGATCGATACCCCAAGAGTTTGGCGACAGACAGGGCTCCCCAGTACAGGCCGCCATTTTGACCGATGGCTCCCCAGAGCACGCCGGTTCCGAGCTTGAGTTGAAAGAGCATGACGCGGCATATAGAAGGCCAAAGAGAGCGCGCGCCGGACTATTTATGCTCGCGGGAGCCAGGGGGGAGGGAAGAAGCAGAGAGAGAGGTGGTGAAGGAACGCGGGGAGGGCCAAAGACCCTTTTCTTTGAGAGGCGCGCTTCAAGGACAGGCAAGGGGAAGAGTGAATAAACTCGAACGAAGCGCCCGCGCAGAACGTGGGTTCATGCGTATCGATCCAGACTTTTTTTTTTTTTTTTTTTTTTTTTTTTTCTCCAAGCATTGGACGCAGGTGAATGGGTTCAAGGGGTGAGTCGCTATTCAATGGATGTATAGGAGGCGGGCCACTACATTGATGACAGTCTGGAAACGTCAACTATGGCAAAGTGCCCAAGAGAATGCATCAGCATTCTCCCGGGTACCCATTTTTTTTACGGTTCA
Source organism: Maratus michaelseni (assembly GCA_963931845.1). Taxonomy (NCBI): domain Eukaryota; kingdom Metazoa; phylum Arthropoda; class Arachnida; order Araneae; family Salticidae; genus Maratus; species Maratus michaelseni. The sequence continues at coordinate 115,983,992 of OZ007586.1, forward strand.
CTCGTCACCAACATTGGTGACGAGTAGACTGCAAAAAAAATGGGTGCCCGGGAGAATGCTGATGCATTTTCTTGGGCACTTTGCCTCTTTCCAATGTTGGTGACGAGTAGACTGCAAAAAAAAATGGGTGCCCGGAGAATGCCTCAGCATTCTCTCGGGCACTTTGGTTGACGTTTCCAACATTGGTGACGAGTAGACTGCAAAAAAATGGGTGCCCGAGAGTTGTGCATGCATCAGCACAACTCCCGGGCACCCATTTTTTTGCCTCTAGATAGAGAATTACAGTTCGGTATACGTTTTTTCAGCAGCAGCAGCAGCAGCATCTTTATCCTCAACGAGTTTAAATTTTTTCAGAGTTCCTTTCCACTCAAACAAAATTTCAAGAGGACAGGCATCCTCTTGACGTGATTCCAGTACAGTGACTTGACTGCTTTCCGCAACGACGGGCGGGTTCATTAAAATTTCTTGGTTACATTTCATCATCGTCTCGATGAGGGGATCCGGGTAGAGTTTAAACACGGCATTTTTTTTAAACGTTTCAAACCAGTGAAAGAAGGTGGGGTGTCGGACCATATCCGGTATCCCCGGTACGTTCAGGATGAGCAAAATTGTCGGATGACTCACGTCTTTTTCGTCCCATTCCATCAAGATGCGGACGTACGTTTGATCCGAGCCGAGTCGCCTGCCAAACTCTTGCACCGACTCGACCCTGGACATTTGAAACAGTCGCATGGCCGCTTCGTGCCGTACCACGCGTTTCTTGAGGTAGTGAGGCGGCGTATTCTTCAGGGTCGGGGCCACGTGCCGCACTTGCACGTTGGTCAGGGTTCGCGAAGGCCTATGAAGGCCCAGGACGCTGATGACATCTCGAGCGAACCAGTAGAGGAGTTCGTCTTGACCGATGAGTCCGGTCAGGACGTAGTGGTGATACGGTGTGGGCTGATACTGGATGCAAAAGGACATGGCGAGAGCGAGAGAGAGAATGCCGCGCGGATCGAAGCGGACGAGCGACTGAGGCTGAGGAGGCGGAGCCCGCTCGAGGGGCGGGACGTGGAGCGACGAATCGGGAGAGAGCTGCGCGCGCGGCCGGTCGAGCGGCGTAAACGGGTTTGGAAAGGGGGGGAAAGGATAAAAAGACGGGAAGGGAGAGGAGAAGAAGAAAAAACAGTCATGCAGTTTCGAGTGGGTTTGATGGACCGCCAACTCTACTTTAATCTTTTCGGAGCTGTGGGAAAGAATGGAAAAATGTATTGGGGAACGTTAGAGTTGGCTCTGTTGCTAGGGAAATGCAATGTTCACGCCTGGGCTCGAGAAGTGGGTAGCTGTCTCAGCAGCGACATTTTACCAGAATGGAAAACCGAATGGGTGATTGAACACACGGCCCTGATTCATCTCCTCGCCTACCGCTTGGCATCGGGGTATAAGGCCGATAGGGAAGCGAGACTCTACGAGTTTTTGAACAAGGGACGCATCTTGGAGCGCAAACGGGTCGGCAAAGTCGTGTATTTGAGACAATGCGGCGAAAAGGAGGGATACCTGCTGCCCGCCTACTTGCTCGAATGGCAGGATAAAATGCAGACGACCTGCAAAAGGGACTAGAATCTTTCTGAAGGACAGAAAGGGCAAAAAAAAAATGGACCAAAGGAAATTATCCTTTGGTCCATTTTTTTTTGCGTCCGTGGACAGGCCAACGTTGGCGAGTGAAGCGCGTAGGGTATTAAGGTTTTTGTTGGGGGGGGCTAAAGGGGCCGACGGGCATTTGAAAATTTTCTGAAGGGGTCCCGGTGCTCGATTCATTTTGCAGTCGACTGTAAATTGTGTTTCTGCTGTTTTCTTTTTCTTCATTTGGTGTATTGTTTACATAAATTTTTCGGCTAAATCGTAGATCAAGGGTGATATTTTAATCTATTTTGCTTGATATTCCTGCAGTTTAAATGTATTCTTCAGTCGTTTTCATGTTATTTGTGTTGTTTTATCTTAATTATTTTACTTGATTACCGAAAATGTCTATATTCAGTTGTTTACTTTCCTGGTATTTAATAAAATTTTATAAAGATAGTCAGTCTTCCTGCATGTAATTATGCGATGACCGCGCAAAAAAATACAATCCAGTAACTATGAGGAATCATTAGATAAAATTATTATTAGTGCTCTAGCTGTTATTTTCTGCTTATTCACCAGTTAACTATATATTTTTCTTTACGGAAACAAAAGTAAACGATCATATCTGGTGTTTTACACCTTTTATAATATGTGAAGCCATGCCTAATGGAATAGTAACATTTCTAAAATTTCGCTTAATAGTGTTTTGTTTTATTTAAAATCCCCCCCCCCCTCCTTAAACCTATAGTTTCTCTCACAAGGAGATGTCTATCAATTTAATGTACATTCTTATAAATACATTAGTAAGTTTATAAAATATCAAAAGGATGATATGCCTTCTAATTCCTGCGATTTGTATTTGAGAAATTGTTAAGGAGGGGAGGGGGGGGGGTTAAATAAAAAACCCCCACTATTAAACGATATTTTAGAAATGTTACTCTTCCATTAGGCATGGCTTCACATATTTTAAAAGGTTGAAAATTCCAGATATGATCGTTTATTTTTGTTTCCGTAAAGAAAAAAAATAGTTAACTGGTGAATGAACAGAAAATAACAGCTAGAGCACTAATGATAATTTTATCTAATGATTCTTCATAGTTACTGGATTATATTTTTTTTTGCGCGGTCATCGCATAATTACATGCAGGAAAAAAGACTGACTGTCTTTATAAAATGTTATTAAATACTAGGAAAGTAAACAACTGAATATAGACATTTTCGGTAATCAAGTAAAATAATTCAGAAAAAAACACAAATAACACGAAAACGACTGAAGAATACATTTAAGCTGCAGGAATATCAAGCAAAATATATATTAAAATATCACCCTTGCTCTACGAATCAGCCGAGAAATTTATGTAAACAATACACCAAATAAAGAAAAATTAAACAACAACAACAAAAAAAAAAACAGCAGAAACACAATTTAACTTGGATGAAACTTAACAAAGAGTATGCCTGAATAATAGAAATATCAACTAAAAGAAATTAAAACCTTTAAAACATTTTAAAATTACATTCAAATATTCAAAACATCCGCCATTGATGCTCTCCATGAAAGCTTATCTTTTTTTTTTAATGACGCACTTAATCAGAAGTTTGTTGAATGCATATGAATGCCTTACTTCAGATTTAGCAAACCTGTAACAGAAATTTCTTAAAAATTTTTATTAATAGTGTTAACATGACTTTAGTTTTTGCTAACATTAACGTTCAACGGGAAACCGAAACTTCTTGTCTCCAGCAGCCATTACAGTGACGTCATCACTTCGCTGGCGTAGTCCTCCTGCTTCAGCGTAAGGCCTCCTACAGTCAACCAATCAGAGGACGTAGTTAGATTTGTTGTGGTTGCGCGCGCATCTACTTGCGCTTCATCATAAGATAGCTTTTGGTTTAGCGTAAGATCGCGAGACACTACAATACGGTTTACCCTTTGTTTATATCATAAATCAGACTTACGTTCGAAGTATCGAAGTAGACCTTAAACTAAGACCGGGATTGCGGTGTCTCGCTATCTTAAATCTTACGCTCGATCGTAAGATGGGTGTCCCTGCGATCTAACTTAACTTCGTATTGCGGTGCCTCTTCGTAAGTCCTCCTGCTTCAGCGTAAGTTTTCCTGAAGTCAGCCAATCAGAGGTCATAGTTAGAGTTAGATATGTTATGATTGCGCGTGCATCTACTTGCGCTTTACCATAAGACCAGTCGTGTAGTCCTGTGTTTAATATATTTAAATTATATATATAATTATTACTGAGAAAATACTCTCATATTGTTACAGATTAAATTTATTGACAGCTTACAGCATGCGTTCATCGGCACTGTTGTTGTAGTACAAACTTACCGTTAAGTTGAGTTATTCTGTTACTTTTTAGAATCCAGAATATTACAATATTGAGTTGAGTTGTTCACAGGATATTACACTGGGAAAAAAGTGGAGGGACGCTAAACGAGAACATAAAGGGTGCGTTCGGAGAACGAACCCTGAGTTACATAGGGTAACACATGGGTAACCCGAAGCGTTCAGAGTACGATATCACGTGACTTTTTGCGAGTTTTTGGTAGCGTCCAGAGCCAGAAATTACCCACACTTCGGGTAACCCACATTACCTGGAGAATTTTGTTTGGTAAAGTGATCACGTGGTTGGGAAATCGGATTTGTTTGTTTGCTTTATAGCTAACTGCAACTGTTAATTGTGCTTTATGACGTCTACTGTACACTTGAGTCCTGACCATTTGATTGGTATAGCTTTAACAAGACTATGATATAATTGGCCAACGTCGGCTAGGATGGTTTCTGCAATGTTCGCACAATCAAAATGTAATGGTAGATTGGTTGACGGAAGTGTTTGATTGTAAACAAGCTTATAACTTTACCCAAAAGCGTTCACAGCCGTTTTAACCCAACTTTACCCTGAGAAAATCAGATGACGGCATTCCCCAATTATGAGTAACCCGCGTTTCGGTCTCTGAACGCGCTCAATGATCTTTGATACCCGGGGAAAACGCGATTTTGAATAAATCTAAAAAAAGTGACAGAAAAAATTAAAGTTAATTTATTTTAAATTTCTGTACTTGTTAATCATGCAGCTTGCAACGGATTAAAAAAATTAAAAACCTTGATGATTGGTTTTTTTCTTTTCTGTTTTAGAATGTGGAATAATTTTAAAATGCTTTAGTACATTTTATCTCAACAAGAATTATGATTAATAGTTTGATTTGTAATTCTGAGATTTTTAGTTTTGAAAATTTTTGGGGAACAACATTACACTAGTTGTCCACTAACATCACCGAAAATTATTGCACTTTTTAAATATCTTTAATTTTTAAAGCAGATATTGATAGTAAATAGTACTTGTAGTTCAACCAGACGACGTATATAAAACCACTTTCCAAATCGATTATTTTACTAGTTGATAAAATAAAATGAAATTAAGTAATCTCTTTTATTTATTAAATAAATAAACCAAAAGAAAAAAGTGTTTTAAACAATATAAATCTATTCCTGTTTTTTACATTTTAATAATATATACATTATCTTTCTCCTTTTAAAGAATTTTCCATAAACACTCATTTTCATATGTCTCCTCAGCTTTATTTACTTTCCCAGATTTTGAATCTGTGGCCACTCGGTGGCTTTCCGTTTCCCAAACTTTGATGAAAGGATGAGGTTGCCAATTAGAAAAGGGTGAGCGGTTAATGTGTATCATTAAAAGGTTAGATAGGTTACTATCTAAAATTTGAGAACGAGAACGTTCATCAGATGCAGTAATAGTCATCTGACTGAAGGAATGTTCGCATTCGGCTGTTCCTGGTGGTAGCGTTTCGATGCAAAACTTTAAAGGAAAAAGTTCAGGAGGTATAATCTCCGGATTATCAATATTAGAGATCGACCGAAATTTCGGTTTCGGCACAAAATTGAAGTTTCGCCGAATATTCGTTTTCGGCGAAACTGCTGCCAAATTTTTGGCCTGACCGAAACTATCTGTATTTCAAAATCTTGTTCCTTCTCTCGGAAATCTTCAACTTTACTCATTGATATGAGTTGTATCAGCTTAAATGAGACACTGTATATTGCTGTGAAAGTGTGAACTCTACTGTTTATCATTATCCGTTATGACCAAAGCCATTTGGTCATGACTGATTCATGCGAGTGTACATTATAAAGCAGGCAATGCATATATGACTAAACTTAAAAGACGCTTATCACGTGATCTTTAAAAGCTGCAAACTTAACAGTAATAGAAAATTATTACTTTGAAACTCCAGATTGTTTTGAATGCTTTATAAGAAAGGTGCTGTTAAAACATATGAAGATTTACGAAATGTATTACAAAAGATATATCGAGGAATGTATACTTAAAATATTTAAATACATACCTATATTTAAACGTCTATTAAATTAATAATATTTATAATTATAAAATGCTTAAAACATATTCAATGTTAATTTCCTTAGAAACAAACTTTTAAGTACTTTATTTCAATCAATGTAAAAGCAAAATATTAACGAACTGAAAATATGACTATATTTAAAAATTAAATATTCATTATTGAATTTGTTTTACATTATTTAACTACATTGTTAATTTATTATTGATAAATGCCTATAATTATTGGTTGTTAGAAATTAATAAAATATAAAAGTTGTATTATTTATGTTTAAATTTTGTTTGAAACTGATACACACACATATATATGTACGTTTGTTTTTTAGAAATATGGTTTAATGCACGTATAATTAATAAAATAATTAGTAACGTAATTAGTTACTATTAAGTAATTATTAATTATTTACTATTAATTAATAATTATAAGCAGTTATGTATGTATTAATCAGTTTTAAAATTTTTGTTTACACTTTCGGATTCTGTTTCGATTTCTGCCGAAAGTGGGAAGATCACCGAAATTCGGTTTCGGTCTTAAAAACCTGTTTCGGTCGACCTCTAATCAATATATTCCCTCATTGCATTAATAGTTTCATTAGTGTCCATATTAAAACAGGAGCATAAACGCTTTATTGTTTGCTCCCCAAAACGTATGTCTGGATCTGTTGGCCATGTGCTTTTATCGAGGATCGTTAAATCTTTCAATATAGCCTCCTCTTTTTCTTCATTCAGAAGAAGTTTCTTCAGATTGTCTATGAGGCTTTGCAGAAGCTGTCCAGGATTAATGACTGAAAGTTTTGGATTACTTATCAGTTCAATGTTTTCAAACACTCCCTCTTTCCCTGCTTTTTAAGTTCTTTCAAAATGATCTATTTCTAATGTTTTAAACGATTCTAAAACCCGTATTGTTCATTTTATTAACATATTTGCCTTCAAGAGAGTTGAATTTCGTGCTTGAAGTTGTACAAAAAGATTTGAAAGTTCTTGAAGTGCATTGTAAATAAGTCCTAAATTCTCCGCAGCCTGACACTAGAGTCCTGTGCAGATTGGGTTGTACCCAACCCGAATCCTGACTCTAATCCAACAAACTTCAAGAAAAACCTGAAATAATCAGACCCCAACCCGAAGTAAAAGAAAATGAACGTGTATTTTAATACTTTTATGGAAAAGTAGTCTACAAGTGCATCGCTTATGTTAAAAATGTAACACATATACACCCATTAATATTCAGATATAAAGTTTTTTTTTCAGTTGGAAAATATTCAGAACCTCCTTTTGAAAAATTGTTTGATCTCGAACCCGACCCGAAAGAGGCAAAGCACAACTCGAAACGCATAAAGTTTACCGACCCACAACGCAAAAAAAATTTCATCAACCAAACACGAATCGAAATGCGTTTCGGGTAGCTGATGCAGGTCTGTAATGCCAGTCAACCCAAAAACCACCAAAAAGATTTCCTTAACCGTAATCTAACCCGAAATGAAAGAAAATTAATCAAAATTATTAATATGATTATGGGAAATTTTCCATAATTGTAGACTAAAAACAATTTTATCTTTTATGTAGAAAAATGAGTTTTTTTCATCTGAAAATATTCAGGATTTCTTTGAAAAATCGGGCAACACGAACGCGACTCAAAATAGTGACCGAACCCAAAGCAATATATAACTCGAACACAAAGCAATTAACTCTTTGATTACGGGCCCTAGCGACTAATTTTATATTCAATCGTGCCACAATTTCCAAAAAATTTCTTTGTGGTGGGTTTCTCTTTAAATTATCCTAATACTTGTATGACAATTTCAAAAAGTTGTACTAATAGAATAAAAAATAGTCCACTGGGACATATATGTCCCGACAGTAGTCAAATGTTCCAAGTTCACCTGACCCGCAACGAAAAAAAACCGCGTCAACCCGGCTCGATCCGTACTGCGGATTGGGTCGTGTTGGTTCGTCCCAATGCAGGGCTCTACCTAAGATCAAGGATTTTGCAGATTAGTGAATTGTATGGAATTTAGATCATAGTCTGAAGAAGAAGGCAGAAAATAATTGAGGAAAGTTTTTACTGACAGAAAATCATTAATGAAAAATTTCTTATCCCTATGGATCATAAAATTTGTAAATTTCGTAACATCTTGATGATGTTCGTGTTCTGTTTACCTCGTGACCGATATATTAGAGGATTTAAGAAGGTCTCGGTGGTCTACGTGGCGTGGTCTAGGTGTTGGCGTTTCAGGTCTGAAAATATAAGACCCAACCAATCAGTGTGCTTCATAATTGTTTATTCCGCCAAAAAAATGGACGAAGTTTGATGAAATCGTGGTGACGATCGTGACTGCGGCCAGGGACGCAATAAATCTACGTATGACCGATTTCGGCTCTGAGGTAAACAGAATTTAATCGAGGAATAGTAATGCACCGAAAAGTCGAGATCCTTATGTGACAAGTCAGAATGCTGAAAAATGCAATCGATGTGGAGGTAGTCACGTGGCGAACGAATGCCGTTTTAGAGATGCTACTTGCCACGCTTGTAAAAAGAAACGGGCACATCGCTAGAGTGTGCCGGTCTAAGAAGAGAAACCAGGGAGCTCGGGTGCATAATTTGCAAGTGGAAGAAGCAGAAAATAAAGTGCCACTAGTCTACAGGCTATTTAACATATCAGGGATGGGAGAAGCCTTACCACCTGCTAAAGTTGAATACTTACTCCAGGGCAAGCCATTCGTTTTTGAAGTGGATTCAGGTGCCCCTTTTTCTTTCATGCCATTAAGTATATTTAATAGTGTAAAAGAATATTTTCCTCCTTTGAAGACAACTGCAATTAAGTTAAATTCTTATACAGAGCTATAGAAGTGATAGGAATGGCACACGTTATGTGTCCTATGAATCAATACCTTGCTTATTACCTTTGATCTTTGTTGGGCAAGGAAACATTAATTTAGCTGGCCGTAACTGGATTTATCCATTGCAGTTGATGAATATTTTTAAAAACCCGAACCAGTCTTATGCCACAAACAATGTGCCAACACCTGAACTGATGTTACATAACCTTTTAGAAAGATTCAAAGATTTAGTTTCACCAGAATTAGGTATTGTAAAAGACGTCAAAGTACATTTGATAAAGAAAGATTCTGCAACACCTAAATTTTTCAAAGCACGTCCAATCCCTTATGCTCTTTTAGACAAGGTTGATCATGAATTAGTTCGCCTTGTTAAAGAAGGCATTCTTGAGCCGGTGAAGAGCTCAGAGTCTGCAGCGCCAATTGTGCCTGTGTTGAAGCGTGAAGGACGCATCAGAATATGCGGAGACTTTAAATTGACAACCAACAAGGTGACTGAATTGGAGCAATATCCACTGCCGAACGTCGAAGATTTATTTGAACAGCTTTCTGGCGGAGTTGTTTTCTCTAAACTGGACCTTCGTGATGCCTACTGCCAGTTGCAGCTAGAAGAAGAGTCCAAAGATCTAGTCGTAGTTAATACCCATAAAGGACTTTTCCGCTATACTAGAGTACCGTTCGGAGTAGCCTCAGCTCCAGCTATCGGCCGTATTCTCCCCTCACGCGGAATCGGAATATCGTACTGAATTCGATGATTCCAGGTGTTATTTCGAAGATCGCGATTCTCCCCTCAAAATCCGGAATTCAGGCATTTCGGAAATGTGGAATATCCTTTACTTTCTTTCGGCTGCTCAGAGGCAGCCGGAATATCGTTTTGGAAGGTGGAATCTCTGTTTGCTAATAATGGTGGACGTTAAGCAGTTATTGTTGATGTTTTTTGTGTAACATTTGTAGAGTTCATTTCTTATTTTATATGTTTTTTTTTTTTTTTATTAATTCCTGTTGGATAATTAAAATGTGAATATTTTTATTTTCCGTTCTTTTCAAATTGGTAAGTAATAAATATTATTATCTCCTGAAATGAAGTAAAATATTATTATATATTGTAATAAGTTCAAAATTTTTCTATGACAGATTCTGTCTCCTTTTCACTCCGTATATTTGTTTGTTTAGAGACATGTATTAAAAGTATCTCTATTTTTTAGAATCTAAATATTGATATGCCCCCCGAATTGTTTAAAAGACTTGGTAATATTTGATTGGATCTGTTTAAAATATGCATGAAGAAGTTTTGAAGATTTTTTTAAAACTAAATTTCATATTTCTGAATAACCTTTGTACATAACTAAAAAACCTGTGCTGTACATATCTATACATATTTGTGTGATATTTTATATGCTTGTGTGTATTAGAACTTTTTAAAACCTATTATTGTAATGTAATCCAATAAAGTTAAATAATTGCCTTATGTTTTCACATTTCACTGCTTAATAAGTCTTGTATCCTACATTATCACATGCAAATTTTCGTGTGATATTTTAAAAATGAATTTAAATGCTACAGTAGCAGTAGCATTGCACCATTTAAAGTGTATTTGTTTAAAAAATATATGATCCAATCTCTGGAATTATTTATAAAATTAATAGCAAGTGTCAATTAAAGAGGGGTGAAAATTTGATTTTTTACATTGAATTAAAATATCCACATGATATGGCAGCTTTGTGAATTTTAATCTAAAAATATTATACAGCCTTGCAAAAAGAATTCTGCATTTATCAGTATACTATCAAAATAACTTTTGGCTAGTATACATGTTGCTATGATTTAAAAAATATATATTTGGCTATTTTTTTTAATTGATAACTAAAATTTGACATTTTTTGTCAGTACTATTTTCATATTTTTAAGAACTATATTTCTTTTTCAAAGTAAAATGAGTTTAACTTCATGAATAGATGTCTTAATGTCAATGTTTATTGCAATTTTATTTTTCAAATATTTATTTGTTAAATACTAATTGCTAATAAATCAGAAATTGGTTCAAATTTGTCATAAAATATTTAATTAACCACTGGTGCCAATTTTATCACTCATAATTTTTTGGAGATTTGTTATTTTCTTGAGATGTAACCAGTACAGTTACCTGTTCAACATATAAAATAACTAACCCTAATCAAATATGTTGCCACCCCCCCTTTTTTTGGGGGGCAAAATTACTTTTATATGCACTACATAATATAAAAATAATGCCATTTTATTGAAGGCTTTTAATTGCAGAAGGACATTCCACTATATTTTTTCAATTTAAATTAATCTTCATTGACTTACTCATACTGGCTAAACATACTTATTTTATTTTATATTTAACTTCGTCTTTATTTATTTCTTATATTATGCAAAAAAAAAAAAAAAAAAAAAAAAAATTCTAAATAAACAGTTGCAATGTTATACTAAATAATTAATGCTATTTTGATTCTAAATTCAAAATCTTGAGTTTCTTTATTTCTAACTATTTACTTGAAAACAGCCTGTGTATGGGCTGAAAAATGCTTGCTGCCTTTTCTGAAAACAACTTTCACAGTTCTCAACTTTGCATCAGTATAATATAATATCCAAGTGGAATAAGCTCAGTCGCTTATTTGTTTATATTTTCAAATTTTTATGTTCATGTTGCACGTTAACGAATACAGGTAGAAAATAACATAATTATTAAAAAATCACATGTTATTCTTGTATAATAATTTCTTCAAATAAGACTTTTTTTTTTTTAAGCAAATCTTTGGTAGTGCAGTTAATCTTTTTATCATTTTACAATAGTAATTTAGCATTTATTGGAATCTTGTGTTTTTTAAAAAGCAGAAAAAGATGTTTTAGATGTTGAAACCCTAGTATAACAGTTGTGTGTAATATTTGTTAGCTCAAATATAATTTGTAAGTTGCATTTTCAATTTTTTTTCCACTGTGAAGTATACGTGCATGAGTATCAGATCCAACAGCAAGGCTTACGAGTTAAATATCACACCCCCAAGCCCAAACTTTACCTAATGTGAATACTACACAAATATAAAATTTTTCTTTTGAATGATTTGTAAAAACTTATTGGAGTCAGCAGTCTTTGGTTTGGCAAAAACAAAGTTCATAATTATTAATAAAAACTTCCAGTTGGTGAATTTCACTTGTATAAAAAAAAATCATGCTGGCAAATGAGACCCAATGAAAATAAGGATAAGTTTAAAGTCCCTATAATAATAAATATTTTTTGAACATTGAAAGGAAACTTATTTATCTTAAAAGTTTATTTTCTTTTACTTCATTTTATCTATTCAATGTATTTCAGAGTTAAAAATGTTTTATTTAAATTCTGATTTAGATGTGTTTATCTTCCAAGATATAGATTTATCTTACAGCATAAGTCATCTGTTTAAATGTATTTATCTAATAAAATAAAAATTTTGATTTTTTTTTTCAAAAGCATATATTTATTATTACTGTTTTTTTAAAACTTCCATTATCAAAAATTATAGAATGCTCTCTGTGGAAGATTCTTCGATTTAAGTGTATATTTATAAATTTTTAGGCAAATACTGATATATATTGATAAAGTGATCAAAAGTCTTATGATAGAAGTAGGGAAACTGCCGTAGACCCTAGTTTTCTCATAGTTTGTTTTGTAAAATGCTGTTTTGAGAGAATATTTAGCGAATAATGTTCTTTAAAAAAAAAACTAGTTTCTAGGATGCATCGATTTTATTTCTGATATTATTTCTAGAAACAAATACAATATCATTCCATAAAAAGTTCAGAAGGAGATTAGTAGATCTGGTGGATCCTGTGGTGCCTGAATCCTGAATAGATGTTTGATTGCTCTCAGAAGATCACAAGTGTGTAGTTTTATTGTATAATAAGTGACTATCATTAGTGATCTTTTGCAAGCAAGTAGAATTTGATGCCTTTGGACTAAATGCTACTTTTGGAAGGATTGTTGATACATCTTTGCCTCGAAGAAGTACAACTTTTAAATCTGCAATATGATACGAGTCCCACTGCTATGCCAAAAGAGAGGACAGTGAAATAAGTTTAATGAAGTAGCATCAAAAATAATATTGTTGCTCCCTACAAACTAGTTTTTTTTTATTACATTATACTTGTTAAATTAGCTTCATTAATTTGGTTTTTGAGCTTATAAGCATGGCAGAAAATAATCTGATTAAGAGAAATAGTAAAAAATCCTTCGTTAATTCAAACTGTTCATTCTTACAATTATATTTACTCTAAAGGTATGTAAGAATAATTAATAGGTATAGTTAATTTGTTATTTGTTTGTTTAACTAATGAAATGACTTATTGCAATTTTTATTATTCTATAATTAGTAACTATAATGTTGTTAATTATAAAAATATAAATTATGCTTCTTAATCAGTGATAAAAATTGGAAAATGAAAGGTAGGTGTCAAATATTCATTTTTAGCATTATATACTCCTTTACAGAAAAGCACAAATATTTTGCTTTTGTTTAAAATTGAAGTTCTTAATCTACCAGATTAAAATTATTTTAAGCAACTGTAAAGCTGATATAAAGCATTTTTAAGTATTACTGTATTTATAATTGAAAAATGCTCTTAATCATGTAAAACAAAATTAAAACTGGATAACTTCCTACCAAGTCAGTAACAAAATTTTATCCCTTAACTGATGACACCTAAGAATTTAGTAAAAAGAAAAAAAAAAAATCATTACAGTCGAATCTTGTTAATATGAAATCAAAAGGACCACTTTTGTGTGTGTGTGTGTGTTAATCATTAAAATAATAGTACCATCTTATCCGTTGGTATTTATTAGTGCTAAGTGATTTAATGTCAACAACAATGTTCGACTTTGTACATAGATTGTATATGCATGTGTGTGCAAAGCTGGGCATCCATTCACAAAATTGGTGTCATCTGCTTTTGCAAATTCTTTACACATGGTGCATGTCATCAAATTTTGCTCTTGTGTAAACAAGGGATTTTCTTTTTTTCCTTTCATAAATGTGTTGGAATATAATGGAAAAGTACCCAAAATACTATCTTTGAATCACTGAACCAAGACAGATCATTTAATTGACATGTTACAGGTATTCTGAAAAATTAAGATGTAATAGTTTGCCACTTTGTACATTAAAGAAAAGTCAAAGGAATATATACCTACAGAAATAAAAGTTGATTAACATTACAAAAAAAAAAAAAAAAAAAAAAAGAACTATTTGTCTTTATATAAATTAGATTGAATTATGTTTTTGGTTTCTCATTTATGATAATTATAAGTATGTGCAGAACTTATTTTAATGAAATATCTTTATCACAAAAATATTATTTATTATGAAATTTTAGCAATCATAGCCATCGTCAATGAATGTGTTATTTAATAATTCAACAAGTAAACAAGTAAAAAAAAAAAAAAAATACTTTGTGTGTGATTTTATTGGTTTAAAGAAAAGAAGAATTATAAATTAAATGAAAACAATTAAGAAAAAAAAAATACTTTGTGTGTGATTTTATTGGTTTAAAGAAAAGAATTATAAATTAAATGAAAACAATTAAGAAAAAAAATCAAAATTACAGAAAATTCAACATTTCATTTTCTAACAGCATTTGTATTATAGAAATAGATTTAAATCTTAGCTCGAGTTTTCTTTTTCAACTCTGAATGATAAAAATTTTAAATTATCATTGTTGTTTTGAGTTTATCAGAACTTACGATATATAGCTAATTTAATCCTTAAATCTTGATCTGAAACAAAAAAACGGGGGGTGGGGGGGTGGGGGGGGGGAAATCTCTGATCAGTTGAAAATTTTTTTTCTTTATGAATTCTAACACTGAAGATTTAAGAAATGCCCTAATGTTGATATGTATTATTTGATGGCATTCTAATATTGTTCAGTATCATTATTGTTTTAAATTATTAGGAGATTTAAGATATTTTAAGTAAGAGAAAAAATGTACAGCTCAAGCAACACTTTCAAATCTTATATTTACTATTTAAGAATACACAATTTTACTTTTAAAATTTTACCAAGTTACAAAATTGCAGTTATTAATAATACTTTACTAAAATATTAATTACCGATATACAATAATAGTGATATTTTAAACATTGTTGTAATGTTGTAATACGTGTGACATATAATGTGAAATTTTAGATATCAATGTAGTATCTGAGGTTTTTGACAACATGGTTCACACCATGGTATAAACCGTCAAAAACTGACACATGTCAAAAACCTGCCAACCCTGATTCTTTATGAAAGGAAGAAAAAACTTAACTGAAGTACATATAATATTAATTATTATTTATGTGAATAAATATCAGTTTTTATTAAAGTCTTATGTGAATTAGTTAATTTTATTTAGTTAAATCAATATGCAAAAGAAAATTTTAAAAAGCTTGGATGATAAAAACAAAAACCTTTCTCATTTAAAGTAGTCAATTTTCAACCCAAACAATAAGTGAATACATTGACAAAAGAATTTTAATTGTATTGAATATCACCTATGAAATGCCATGACAGAGAATTTAGTCATTTGTTTATTAATTAGTGTTTTGTACGTGCAGCCTAAGCTCCAATATCTTTTGTGTAAAAACATTTGGTGCATTAGAATGTTGTTTGTGAATTTTTAGCACATGAAAATTTGTCCTACCTGAAGTAGGTTATGAAACGCATACACACACGTAATTTATGAACAAATGTATATGCATACATATATATATAATTTTATTGTTCAATTTAACTGAATAATAATCCACAGCAAAATTAAACAAGGTGCTTATTAAACACTGGTTGGTACAGCAAAGAAAGGAGGGGGGGGGGAATTGAAGCCTTGAAGCCTATCTTGGAGCACCTAAAAATTGATAAGATGCAAACTAAACATTGTATTAAAGTGATGCATGATGTGTAAAAGTCAACATAAAAAACATAAACCGCTAAAGATATTTTAGAATGCATCTTCTTCAAGAACTTAAAAACTTAAAACTGCTCAATAAAATTTATTTTCACTACTTGTGCTTTTCATTATATAATTTTTTACACATTCATACTCAAAATATTTTATTAATCTGTAAAAAATGGATTTATTCATTTTATAATCAATAATGATTCAATAACCCTTCTTATTTGAAGATCCTTCCTGCGCCACTATATTAAAGATAATTAAAATTGCATTAACAAGAATAAAATGTGGAATGACTATTTGAAAAACTATACTTTAAAAAAAATGAAGAATACATGTAAACTAGAATAGGAACAATTTTAATATAACACAAAATGTACTTAATACTAGAATGCTAGCATTATCTGCATCTGCGTGTTATTTCAATAAGAAGTGTACATCAAAATGACATACACAAATATTCTAAGGCTACGTACAAAAGTATGTCAATAGTACAGTAGAGTACGCAGGATTCTGTTTTTTTTATAGGGGGGGGGGGGGTTACTGAGCTTGGGTAATATGTGGGGTTGTGAAAATGGCTTAAATTGTGAGTCTCCCTGCAGTAGCATAATTAGCAAGAAGTTTTAAAGTGGCAAGATAAAATAATGATTTAGCTAAATAGTATTAACATAAATCCACAAACTTGTATAATAAATATATAAGTAGCTATTTTTAACTGATGCATTTGTAAAGTAAATAATATAGCTAGTGAGTAAATTTACACTAATAATATATATATATATATATATATATATATATATATATATATATATATATATATATATATTACTTTTATTAGGACTACAATTTTAATTTGTAAATTGACAGGGCTCTTTGGTATCGGGATTTCAGTGTATGTGGTCAGTTTCTTATGTTTCAATGGTTAAATTTTACTTAAAGTTTTATATATATATATATATATATATACTATCAGTATAAATTTATTCTTTAGATAAATTATAAAATAGAAAAATAAATTAAACTTATGTAAAGATTCAAAAACTGCATTGAGAAATTCACTTTATTTAATATAATTTATTATTTATTTGTAATATGTTCTCCATAAATCGTGAAATATACTGGTTTAAATTTTGGATCCAATATCATGAATTATTTGTTGATCGAAGTACAAAATTAATAAAAATGATAACAAATGAATATATAATAATTATGCCTTTAAAACTCAGATATAAACAGTTCAATAATAAGAAATTAGATTAGGTGTTAGATTAATCATCCGATTTAAATATTTCATATTTAACGTAAGAATAAATACACCAAGAAAAAAAAACGGACATTCCCCCCTCCCCCTTTTAATTTTTTTCAGCAATATCCCCTGCAGTATTGAAAAACATTTTATTTTCTTTTAGGTATTCATTCCTTTACTCAAATTTATTAAATAAATGTTATTTTGATTAAATCATAGTAACTATGAACATCGTCACTAGTTAATGAAAAAATAAATAAACATGTGCAGTTGCATATGTTTACGTTCATTCTGATTGGTTTTTCACACTTCTTATGAATTTGAAACGTCACTTCCTTTGGAATGTTGGGGAAGAAATATCGATGATTCCGAATCTGGAATCGGACTAGGGGAGAATCGCTCTTTCCCACCGAACCGGAATCCAGGCCTGATTTCGGATGAACTGAATTCCGGTTTCGTTCCACTTCGGTGGAATGGGAGAATACGGCCGTATGTTCCAGAGAGAAATTGACAAAATTCTGCATGGTCTGAAGGCTGCTTGCTATCTTGATGATGATCTAGTTTTTTGAAAAGATGAAGCTGGACATCTACAGAGCTTGACGGCTGTTCTAACACGCTTACAGGAAGCCGGAATGAAGCTCAACTCTGATAAATGTGAATTTTTGAAGTCTTCGGTCGAATATCTTGGTCATCGGATTGACAGGGAAGGACTTCATCCACTGGAGTCTAAAGTGGACCAAAAAATATTGATGAGCTACGTTCCTTCACCGGACTGATTACATATTATGGTAAGTTTTTACCAAACATCGCCACCATGTTAGCTCCATTATATGAGTTGTTGAAAGCCAAATCTAAATGGAGATGGGTGACACAGCAGAGCGAAGCGTTTTTGAAAGTGAAAGAGGTTCTACAAAACTCACCGCTGCTGATACACTTTGATAACGGGAAAGAGGTTGTGTTGGCCTGTGATGCGAGCCCTTATGGGCTTGGAGTCGTTTTATCCAACGAAACTGAAGATGGCGATCGTCCAATAGCTTTAACTTCCCGTTCCTTAACCGAAGCTGAGAAAAACTACAGCCATATAGTGAAAGAGGCATTATCTTTGGTTTTTGGTGTTACCAAATTTCGCAAATATCTGTTGGGACGAACATTCACATTGCTCGCTGATCATCGTCCCTTAGTGAACTTTCTTTCTGCAGACAAGCCGGTCCCAGTAGTAGCTGCTGCGCGAATCCAGCGTTGGGCTCAGACCCTTGCAGCATATTCTTACACGATTAAGTACAGAAAGGGGAGTTTGCATGCTAATGCAGATGCTTGCAGTTGACTGCCCCTGAATATCAACTATGCTGATCTACCAGTTCCAACAGAGTCGGTGTTGTTATTAACTCAGCTGGACGACACTCCAGTGACAAGGCATCTGATTGCCACTGCAATCGACAAATGTCCTGACCTAAGAAAGCTAAAATCTTACATCTTGAAAGGTTTTCCTAAGAAAATGGAGCAAAATTTGTATCCCTTCCTCAGAGTAAAAGATGAATTATCTTTGGAAGAAGATATAATTTTTAGAGGCTCACGAGTGTTCATCCCTCAAAAATTTAGAAAATTCATCCTAGACGAGTTCCATTCATCTTACCAAGGCATAACAGCCATAAAGGCACATGCTCGTTCCTATGTTTGGTGGCCAGAGTTAGATACCGATCTGGAAGCTAAAGTGAAGGGTTGTGTTGCATGTCAACAAAATGCTTCAGCACCTCCGGCAAAGTATGTTCCTAGGCCTATGCCAGAGCAAGCATGGCAACGGATCCATATAGACCATGCAGGTCTAATGGAAGGTCACATACTTCTTATAATTGTAGATGCCAAGACAAAATGGCTAGAAGTTGCACAAGTATCTAGTACACCTTCTAGTGTAACCATAATGATATTACGTAGCCTATTTTCTCGTTTCGGTATCCCCAAAAGTGTGGTCAGCGACAATGGCCCTGGATACAAAAGTGAAGAATTTGGAAATTTTTTATCTCGCAATGGCATTACCGAGGTTAAAACGCCACCGTACCATCCACGTTCAAATGGTTTAGCGGAGCGAGCGTTTCGAACAGTGAAATCAGACTTGAAGAAAATGACGGGAGGGACTCTTGCAGATAGGCTGTCTCGGTTCCTCCTCAATCATCGAAATACACCATCAGCAGCTACAGGTATATCTCCAGCTGTGGCTATGTTTGGCCGTCCTCTCCGGACACGGCTGGACCTGATTAGAGATCCTGTGAGCCAGACACATGAGGAGGAAGAGACCAGATCAGAAAAAAATATACAAAAGTCACTCCAGTTTGGGTGCGTTCGTTTGGTCGTGGCCCACCATGGGTTACGGGCAATGTTTTACGTCCCATGGGAAAAGTTATGTGGGACCATGTGTGTGTCTCAACCTCTTTGGGAAACTGGACACGTCACATCAACCAGCTGAGGCTCAGACAGGAGGATCTGACTGGTGATGTTCTTACTCCACCTGACTTACCATTTCCTACAGCTTCACAAACAGCATCTGCTGATCTGCAGACAGAGGTTTCCACTAGCACCCCTAAACCCCCTGTGCTCCCCTTAGAAGTAAGTTCTCCAAATATAGTGAAGGAGTCGCCTGCAGACCCTCCGGTTCTATCACCACAAGTGTTCACCCCTGATGCAAGTACTCCATTGCTTAGGCGTTCAGAATGTATTGAAGGGAAACCAGAACGTCTACAGCTTTAGACTGTTTTGCCTTGAACCTGACAAACTGTTCTTTAGCGTTGAACTGTTTTCTGTGATAGACTGTTTTGCTTTGAACTATTTCTATGTAAAAGACTCTGACATTTTGTATGTTCTTTAAGAAGGGGGGGGGGGCAATGTTATGAGTTGTTATACTCGATCTTGTCCAAACAGATGGCGCCTCTGCGGTGCGCTTATGTGATCGGCATATCGTCGGTCAGTCGCTAGTCTAGCACTAGCCGCGATGTAGCGAGGTTGTTCATATCTTAATAAATGTTATTAATGTTTTTAGCTGTCTACCGGCATGAGTTCTTACACTACCACGAACCCTAAGATACAACAGTTAGCTATGTTACTTTTTATATTACCATACCAAACGCTTTATAAAGCTGTGTATTCATAAATTCTTTAAGTACTATCTTCCTGTATTTATATACTATGCTACCAGTTCATTTGTTATGATACTTACTTCCAAACTCTTTAAAACTAACCTTGTTTCATAGGCACGAATTAAAAAAACAAATTTGGCAATATATGAAGTCAAGCAGTGGCGCGGACGGTAAAGCTCGGTTCTCGTAAGATCACCGAAAGCCAAACAGCATCAACCAAGGTCAGTGTTTGGGAGGGTGCATCGTCTATCCTCTCTCGTCTGCCTCTGCTGTGGGACCGAGTACGTTAATGGGAGCTGGTGCACGTGAAATCTGTTCGTGGCTCCAAAGTCCTACAAGTTCTATATAAGCGTTACCTCTGGGGGTGCCAATCCAGATGCAGGTCTCTCATCTGTAATTTGTTCAAAATTAGGAGACCTGTTTCCATGTCAGCTGTATATAGAAGCCAAAAAAGGCTAAATAAAAAGCTGCAAAATAAACAAACAAACAAACAATATATGAATAAAAATTAGAATAGTAGGATCGTAATTCATAATGTACAGTAATGTCTTTTTTTGTGAGTAAATGTTTTGATTTGTTTCAGGTATTTATTTGATATTATTACTGGAAATTTGTAACTTTATTCTAAAACTGGTACCAATAAATTTTTAGCCATATAATTCATTTTTAATTAACTTTTCAATTTTCTATGTTACTGTCATATAATTGACTG
Organism: Maratus michaelseni; assembly: GCA_963931845.1. Taxonomy (NCBI): domain Eukaryota; kingdom Metazoa; phylum Arthropoda; class Arachnida; order Araneae; family Salticidae; genus Maratus; species Maratus michaelseni. The sequence goes on from OZ007586.1 coordinate 116,004,833, forward strand.
ATCATAGCAATCTCTGTACATGATTTGCATTGTTATTCATCAGTTTTAAATGTGTTAATTTTTTCAATGAATCAGTCGTAATATATCTAAAATATTGCAGAGATTTTAAATTGTATTTAGATTCTCAGCGCTCTCCCCCACATAAAAAAAACTTAATCTAATATAATAACTACACAAATATAAAATTTAACTTTTGTTAAAGTTAACAAACATGATTTTAAGTAAACAGTTTTTACATTTAATTATTATTACTAATTATTAAACCATTCCTTATTCTTTTAAAAATTTTATTAGATGTTTATTTTTTGAAATTTCCTTTAATAATTAATCAGTAGTACGTTTCATGAATTTTTGTAGCCCCCCCCTCCCCCCCCCCCCTTCCCCAAAAATGGTTTAGTTGGAAAACTTCATAATTTTTCTTTCAGAAAAAGTTTGAAAACTTTCAAAATCCATAAATGGTGCAAGAAAAATTGTCTGGTGAATCTACTGGTCCCAGGATATGTATATTTTATTGCTCTCAGGAGATCACTCATGTATAGTTTTATTGTTTAAGTGGCTATCATTTGTGATCTTCTGCAAGAAATTTGAATTTGGGCCTTGGACGCGTGCTATTTTTGCTTCCAAATTTGTCAAGCAGGAACTGTGGTAAATATAATGTCAATCAATAAAGTATATTAACTTGTATGATTGACTGCAAGTATGTAGTTTTTCAATGTATATTTAGTTGTGTACATAACAAAGAGGGATTTTGAAATACATTCTACATTGTTTATGTTGTTTGGTACTTTTATGTTAGCTGGGCGCCAGTGATAGACATACATGTATCTATATCACTGGTGCCCTTTTAACATGTACTATATATATATGTACAGAGTTTCCCCCAGGTTTAAAAAAAGGCGGGGTGCTGCTGGTGAGAAAAGGGCACTTTTTTATTCTTAAGGGCACTTTTTGGATTCTTGAAGGCACTTTTCAGATTCTTCAGGGCACTTTTTTTTAATTGTTAAAAGGTATTATTTTGGTTTTTAAAGCCACTTTTGATATTTAAAAGTCAGGACACTATTTTCAAGACAACATTGAGTCATATTTTACTATTAAAGCAACTTTTTTTTAATGCAAAAAGGAAAAAGGGCACTTTTTTTACTGAGGGGGCAAGAAGGGTGCTAATTATTTTACTGAGGGGGCAAGAAGGGTGCTAATTATTTTATGAGGGGCAAGAAGGGTGCTATTTTGTAAATCAAAAGGCAGGCAGGGTGCAGCACCCTTCTGAAACTGTCTGGGGAAACTCTGTATGTATATACAGGGTGCAATATGTTATCTATCGCCGACCTTTAATTTCTTAACCGTTGGTCGTAGACATATAGTTCCAATTACAAAAACGTTTCAAATGAGGTATATATTCATGTTGTGGCATTGTTTAAAATAACAAATGAATTTTATAAAAAATACGAAATCTAACTTTTTATACGGTCCCCTGGTCCCTATAGTTATAGTTAATAAAAGTTTACACATATCATAACAGATATAACATAAAAAGTTTGACTTCTGTACCACAAAAATTGACACAGCTATTAAATTTCAAAGTTTGCGATTTTTGCACATGATTGTCTTTCATTGAGGGATCAGTTAAAAATTTAAAGTAATTCGAGATCGAAATCAGGGTGCAATGTCCTTTTTTTGGCGAAACCACCTTTAGCCAGTATCGCCAAATTGGGGTATCACCAAAGAGGGTTATTTCATCTAAAAGTTTGAGCTGACTTTTAGGGGTCGAACAACATTCAAAAGTCAAAGTAGGTTGAATCGACTCCTGGAAAATAAAACAAACTCACTAAGAACTAGATAAATGGCAGCGGAATGCAAACGATCAGCTGAGCTATAAGGAGAATGAAAATCGGGATTATGCAAATTACAATATTACCGCAGCGCCAAACGTTTGAGATAAAAAAAATGAGCAATTTCGCTGTGTACATGCTAATCAGCGCTGAGATCAAGATGGCAGGCTACACATGCACGCAATATGCCGAAATGATACTAATTTATGGTGAATGTCAAAGGAATGCGAGAGCGGCTGCGAGGGTTTATTCAGAACGTTTCCCAAGGGATCGAAATCCAACGCATGAAACTATAACTCTGTGTTTTGAGATATAGATGATAGTTCATCATGCTTACGTAATTTTTAATCCGAAGTACAGAATAGTCTTGATGAATATTAACTATAAAATACCTATATTTTTTCTAGTGAATAATTCTAATCTCTTTCAACAGTTAAATATCCTGTTTAGCACTTCATACAAACGACAAAAGCATATATTTTCCCGCTCGTTGGAGGATGTTTATGTTTGAATGCAGTTGCCAGGTGCTATTTCTTCTATAACTTTAATAGATGTTCTATATAAATCTGCACGATCCGGACGTTAAATACACAATGATTTTATGAAATATTTAATTCCAATTTGAAGAACAAATTTTCCCAACGATAGTTAATTTCTTAACGAAAAGCACAAAGTTGTAGCCTTTGACTGACAGTTTATTTGCATCCGCTATTTTGAAAGAATAAAAAATAAAATAAAATAGCAGACGATAATTTATTTCTTCCAATAATAAATTGTCACTGTCTTTTAACATTTACACACTTATCCGTGTACATATAACTATGTGTAAATTACTAACACACCAATTCCTGTAAATTCAGGCATTTTACTACATTTACACACTTGTTTGGGTTTTTCAAGTGATAACAAATTACACACTTAGTTTCTTAAGCTAAAATACACATAAAAACAGGTAAAAGTTTGCAAAAAATGTGTAATTTGTTTGACAAGCGTGTAATTTTAAAAATTTGCACATATATACGTGTAAAATTGTTCAATTTACACATTTATTTTTTAGAGTGTAGGGACACCGAAAACGCATCCAAGGAAATCTCTCAGGAGTGCAATGAGAGGTCACTTCTCGGTGTACACTGTGGAAAATATGCGGCAAACTTTCCAGTCATTCAATCGTTTTTATAGAAAATCGTTAGTTGACCATAATTTGAATTGTCAGAATAGAGATAAATTACGGTTATATAACAATTTTATATAAAAACGCTTGAAAGACTGGACTGTTTGCTGTAGATTTTAAACAGTGTAGTCTTCACTCTAAAAAAATCCGTGAATTAAAGATTTATTTCCGTTGCTTTGTTTTTATTAAAACACGAAAATTTCCGTTTTGATTTGCCCATTTCCTCCAACATATGGAAAATTATCCAATCTAACGTAAAAATTATTTGAAATCCTCACTGTTAAAAATCTGCTGCAAATTGTTCAGTCATTCAAACTTTTTTGTAAATAACGATTATACTTGACCATATTATGAAGCGTTATCATTGGTCACAGTCACATTGTTAAAAATCTGCAACAAATTGTCCAGTCATTCGACCACTTTTATAGAAAACGGTTTCATAACCGAAATTTATCTCTATTCTGACCAATGAGAACGCTTCATAATATGGTCAAATAACCGTTATCTATAAAAACAGTTGAATGATTGGACAGTTTGCTGCAGATTTTCAACAGTGCAGGAACGATTAAAAGTACGGTTAAGCAACCATTATATATAAAAACGGTCGAATGACTGGACATATTGCTGCAATTTTTTAACAGTGCTCCAATCTAAAGCTGTATTTTCGTCAAAACACAGAAGTGTTCCGGAAACTGTTCTGCGTGTTAATTTTTAGGTAAATTTCGTAAGAAATACTACCTATTACATTCTCCCCTAAGTTGGAATTTTTGAAAAATTTTTGCATATCTACACCGTTCCTGACTCCCAGTCCCAAAACCACACCGAGTTCAAAATTTTATCTATCTATCTATCTATCTATCTATCTAGGTCACTTATTTATGGACACGATAACTGCAATATTTCTGCACAAATATCTTCCAAACTGATACATAAAATCAAGGGGCATAAAATCTCGGTAAAGTTCGTTAATGGGCAAAATCGAACCAGGGGGGGGGAGGAATGGGGGAGCTTTTTGTGAAAACAGAAAAAAACGCATAATTTCTTAATTATAATACGTATCGAATCCGTTTAAAGTTATTATTACTTCTAGGAAAAGGGCCGAAAATTTATGCATGACAGATTTTTGATATCATTAAAAATGGCCCCAAGGGGGGGGGAGGGATGTTTTAGAAAAAAAAATTCATAACTTCGTCAATTCACAAGATATCCAATCCGCTTAAATTTATTATAAATCCTCTTAATATTATCTAAAACTTTTATACTGACAAGTGTTTTATAGAACCTATCCTTATAGCAAAAAAAAAAAGAAAAAAAAAATCCTGCCGGCTCCGCCTACAAACAAGTTACGTTTCGAAGTGGGCCGTTCCAACTGCCATATCAAGACAAAAGGGTCATTTCTTCCGCACTTCACAACAAACAGGCGCCCCACGGTCTGCATTTTCGAAATTTACCTGTGCTTGTAGGCCGAGCCGTCAGGGATTTTTCGTATTAGAAACGAAAATTTTACGTATATCCTTTTCCCCTCAAAACATGAAAAATTCGCGAACCAACGCTCCGAATTTCCTGAAATTTTTCAGTGAAAAGATGGAAATTTCTTTAAATAACAGAAAAATCTCTCCCAATCACAGGGGTACGACAACTTGTTGCCTGTACTTTTTACGTCTTTTGAGGAAATTATTTTGAGGGTGTCCTTATGCATAAAAATATGCTCCAGTGCCAAATAAGCATGGATCCAACAAGGCAGAAAAAAAAGAAATTTAAATATAGCTTGTAGTTTAAACTGGTGAAAATGGAAATTTGCATTAGTAACTTAGCTAATAATTAACGATAGATATGCCATATATTTATTAACAAAGAGTTATTTTATGGCTTAAATGCCGTTTATAAATAAAGTGGTACGCATACTGTATTTTTGTTTAATGTACCATATAAATACTGTTCTCATCCCGTAAAGAAAGAAAATACACTGCTCAAAACAATTAAAGGATATTGCAGTTTTAGGTGGATTTTGTATCTGGGAAACTTTTTAGCTGATTGATACATGGTCGACAGACATAGTAGGTTATATGAGAATAAATTACACATGTTTGGCAGAAAAAAATGCATTTTATTGCGCATTTGTGTACAAAAGGAAAAAAAACACAATTTGTGCATATGAGAAAAAAAGAATAAGAAAAGGTGTTTTCTTCAAAGAAAATCATTTTCAGTAGGGGGTATGGTTTCCACGGGCGGCCAGCAACGTTGAACACCTTTGAGGCATGGACTCAATGAGGCTATTAATGACGAGTTGGGGTATTCTGCCCCACTCTTCCAGAAGAGCTCTTTCCAGTTCTTGGAGAGTTTGTGGGGGTTGTTGGCGGCCAGAAACTCGTCTTCCTAGAGCGTCCCAAACGTGCTCGATTGGATTCATGTCTGGAGAACACGCTGGCCATTCCATTCGAACGATTCCTTCCTCGAAAAGGAAATCCTCCACCAGGTTTGCACGATGTGGCCTGCAGTTATCGTCCATTAAAATGAAGTTATCTCCGATTGCTGCAGCGTAAGGGACTACAATAGGTCTGAGGATCTCATCCCTATATCGGCGACCAGTCAGAGCTCCATCTCGAATGATGTAGAGGTCAGTGCCCCGTCAATGGAGATGCCACCATACACCAACACTCCTCCACCGCCAAATCTGACACTTTCGTGCACGAACGCAGGATTATTCCTACTGCCACGGTCCCTCCAGATGAAAATACGCCTATTATCCGGATGCACAGAAAAACGGGACTCGTCAGAAAACAGAATATTGCTCCATTCATTTCTCCTCCAGTTGACATGCTCGGTTGCCCACTCCCTGCGGTCGCGACGATGCCTTGATGTTAATCTAACACATACCATCTGTCGGCGAGCATACAGACCTACAGCATGGAGCTGGTTTCGGACAGTCTGAGTTGAAATCGTGGTGCCTGTAGCCGAGCGAAGGTGTTGTTGGAGAAGAGTAGCGTTCATGTTTCGGTGTCTCCGAGCTGTTAACGCTAAATACCGATCTTCATTGGGCGTTGTTGCCCGTCTACGACCTTGCCCTGGTCTTCGGCCTGCACATCCACTCTCCAAAAAACGGTTCCAGATCATGGAAATGACACTTTGTGACACTCCAATGGCTTGCGCTACTTCGGCTTGAGTTTGGCCCCCTCCTAACTTACCAACAATTCTCCAAGCTTCTGAATCTGTCAAATGACTTCGCTGAGACATCGTACTCATCGAAACAAAGCAATCACTGAATGCCGATCATCCTTGTCTTCATTCTCTTTTATCCAGTTGAAAGTCAAATTTCATTCGCTGCCACTGAAGCGACGTTTTTGACGTCGAACTCAAAATTTGCATACTCCACAGTTTGAAAACCAGAAAAATTTGCATTTGTGATTCTCTTCTTCTATTTTCGGCAAAAAAAATTTCGTTTATATCTTTATTTTATATAAAACTTCAAATATCCTTTAATTGTTTTGAGCAGTGTACTACAAATACAGTAAAATTACTGTACACAGACTGACATTTTACGATTTTTTATAGTGTATTAATTAGCTATATATAATGCTGTATATTTACCAGCAAATAGTTATTTTACAGTATATATGCAGTTTACAATTAGAGTGGTACACGGTTAAAAATCGACAGCAAATTGTCCAGCCATTCAACCGTTTTTACATATAACGGTTACATGACCATTATTTGAAGCGTTCTCTTTGGTCAGACTAGAGACAAATTACTATTTACCATTACCATTTTATTATTACCATTTTCTATAAAAACGGTTGGATGACTGTACAGGTAGTTGTAGATTTTTAATAGTGTACACATACTGTATTTCTAAGTTAAATATACTGTAAAAATACACTACTCATACTGTAAAGAATGAAAATGGTACATATATTGTAAAATTTACTGTACATATAGTGAAATGTTACGAAATTATTTTATAATGTATAACAAAATTTATTAAATCACTTTTTTGCGAATAATGCGCTTGAAGTTTCACATTTTTAGCTCACAGGCTATCAAAGCCTGAGAGCTAATGTGCCCGCCGGTTCTGTATGTATGTATGTACGTATGTATGTACCTAACGCGATAACTCTTGATAGAAATAACCGTTTTGCTTAAAATTTTGTTTATAGGTTCGTTGTGATAAGGCGCTTCCCTGATTAGTTTTGGGGGTTCATTGGTTAAGTATAAAGGGGGAAAGGGGGGTTAACCCCCCCTAATTTAGATAAATGGGTTTTTCATGCAGAATTATCCGATTTTCTTGAAATTTTGTGTATAGGTTCATTGTAATAAGGCGCATTCCTGATTAGTATTGGGGGTTCATTGGTTAAGTATAAAGGGGGGAAAGGGGGCTAATCCCCCTTTATTTAGATAAATGGGTTTTTCATGCAGAATTATCCGATTTTCTTCAAATTTTGTATAGAGGTTCATTGTAATAAGGCGCCTCCCTGATTAGTTTTGTGGGTCCATTAGTTAAGTATAAAGGGGGTTACGGGGGAACGGGGCCTAATCCTCCCCCTTAATTTAGATAAATGGATTTTTCATGCAGAATTATCCGATTTTCTTAAAATATTGTATATAGGTCCATTGTGGTAAGGCGCTTCCCTGATTAGTTTTCGGTGTTCATTAGTTAAGTATAAAGGGGTAACGGGGGATAATCCCCCCTTAATTTAGATAAATGGGTTTTTCATGCAGAATTATCCGATTTTCTTCAAATTTTGTATATAGGTTCATTGTAATAAGGCGCTTGCCTGGTTAATTTTGGGGTTCAATGGTTAAGTATAAAGGGGGGGGACGGGCGAATGATCCTCCCTTAATATATTGCCGATTTCTTTATTTTTCGAGGGCTTATTTCAAATTATTTGAAATAAGTCTATAATATACAATTAGTGTGAATAGCCTGTGAGCTCGCCCTCAGTTTAACTGGGCAGTTTTCTTTTTATTTATATTTATACAGCGACGCAGAGAGAAGGGAACAGGTGGGGAAAAATCGACGTGCAACGATAAAAAAGGACTTTCTGCTACTATACACTGTTAATTTACAGCAAATTGTCCAGTCATTTGACCGTTTTTATAGAAAACGGTTGCACAGCCATAATTTAACTCTATTCTGATTATAATGCAAATTTTTAACAGTGTAATATTGTTATAATTATATGACGAGACTATATATATATATATATATATATATATACAGTGGTGGCCAAAAGTGTGGACATTTTTTGAAATTTTCATGTTTTTCAACTTTGTGTGCTTGTAGAATATATTAATTTTCACTTAAATACAAACGTTTATATATCAAAATGAAGGTAATTTAATGTAGAATTTAATAATTAAAACAGTATTACAATATCTGTATCACAAAAAAAGTTATGCAACTAATAGTAAGATCTATCTTAGATTTGCATTTTTTTTAAAGTGATACTTACACAATCAATACTTAGTAGGATAACCCTTATTTTTTAAGACAGCTTCACAGCGTCTTTTCATCGAGTGAACGAGTGTTTGGAGTTCATCTTTCGTAATCACATGGTGCCAAGAATCAATTATAGCTTCAATAAGTTGTCTTTTATTGGATGGACTTTTTTTCGTACAAGAATTTTGAAACGTCGCCACAAATTTTCAATTGGATTGAGATCAGGGCTGTTTCCTGGCCATGGTAATATATCTATGCCTTTATTTTGAAACCATGCTTTGCATAATTTTGCTGTGTGGCATGGAGCTTAATTCTGATGAAAAATAAATGGTGCGTTGTTGGGGAAGAGATCCCTGATGGAAGGTATCAATTTTGGTTCCAGGACAGTTTCGATGTATTTTTTGGCATTCAGGATGCCATCAATCACTTGAATTCGGCCCACACCATCTGCAGACATACATTCCCAAATCATGACATTTGTTGGGTTTTTTGTAGTTGCTTCAATGCAATCAGGATGAAGTGCTTCTCCTACTCTACGTCTCACGTATTTTCTACCATCACTACCAAAGAGTGATATTTTACTCTCATCGCTCCAGATTACTTGCTTCCATTGATTTTCTGACCATTTAATGTGTTCTTTTGCCCACTTAACTCGTTTTTCGCGTTGCTTTTGATTTAAATATGGTTTTTTCCTTGGAATTCTAGCTTGTAGTCCAAATCCTGATAACCTTCTTCTTATTGTTCTTGAACTTACTGCAATACCCGCTGCATTCATTTCACATCTAATGGCATCTGATGAAATTTTTCTATCTAGCCGTTTAATTTTTCTATCAGCAGTAGCATTTGTGCATTTTTTCGGCCTGATTTGGCCTTATTTTCCACTGATTTCGTTTTTTCATAACGTAAACAGAACTTTCGTACACCAGAACAAGTCACTGAACCAGCAACTTGTCTTGCAATTTCAGCATAAGAGAGGCCATTTTCTCTCAATATGACAATTCGGCTTCTTTTTGTAGATGTCCAATTAGTTCTTCTTGTTGATGACATTGTTTAAAATTAGTTTAATTAAAAAAGGACTTTAAATATTGAAAAACAGCAATACTCTATTTAATTGTACTAGTATGCATCATTCCGCAAAATATTTCCACAACAATAACTCTTTTACCATCCAAATAACCTAAACTATAGTTACAGACATTTGATTGGTTCTCAGAACAGTATTTGTGATTGGCTAGTACGCTTTTATTACAAAACACGCCCTTATTCAAAATGATTTGTGTTTGTTTGTTCTACTAAAATGAGCATAACTACAGACATTGTAATACTGTTTTTATTATTAAATTCTACATTAAATTACCATCAATTTGATATATAAACGTTTGTATTTAAGTGAAAATTAATATATTCTACAAGCACACAAATTTGAAAAAACATGAAACTTTCAAAAAAGTTCAAACTTTTGGCCACCACTGTATATATATATATATATTTAAAGTTTACGTCATGTTTTTGTGCAGAATACAAAAGAAAAAATAAACTTCACAAAACAGTTTATTAATTTATTCTGATTTAAAAGTCTTTTTTAACATTCATATTTGATACATTCCTCTCAAGGAAACATTCCACGCAAAAATTATGCAAAGCCCTTTATGCGGTATATAATTTAATTAAAAATATGTAATTTAAAAATTAATTTCATTTAAAAGTAAAAAAAAAATATATTACTAATATCTTCTAAAATTCCCTCTTTTATGGCAACGCATATATGGGAATTCCCGGAAAACTTTATTACTGGGATCTAAGTTATCTCGTAGTGCCCTTGTATTTATATAAATAAACAGCCACGAGAAAAATCTCTTTATCACTATCACGTAGAAGTGAGATCAGTAAACTATTGGAATATTTTCTCGTATTCTTATATTTTCAAAATTAAATACGAAAAACAATAATTTATCATATTTACTTGCCATATTTTTAGTTTTCGAAATTGTTTATAAGAAAGGTTCTGTTTAAAAAAAAACCAGAAAGCTTATGTATTTCTCTAGCATATTTTATAAAGAACACAAATTATGAGAAAAGTATATCCCTTATCATATATTTAGTAATTATTCATATTAAATTCTAATTCAACAGGCCTTAAAATTAATTTGCGCTCCAATTTCCTAAATAAATCATCTTATAAATGGAACATATTCATTGATCATCTTGTATTAAACAATCTGAGAAAAAGTGATTCATCACACAATATTCTTTAAGAAAATATATTATACCAAGAAAATGCCTTCTGTGGGAGCAATTGGGTGTAGATTTTCTAAAGCAGATAGTTATTTAGGAAAATGATTAGAGATAGTGTTTATATACAATTTTGAAACCCACTTTGCGCTTAAATTTTAATTGCCCGAAGACATATTATATGCGTTAATTTAAAATTTATTTATTATTAAGTTGAATACCATACTAAAAGTGTGATTGTTAGGTTTAGAACTAATAAATTATCTTTAATGAATTGTTATATTTTACAATAATAGATTCAACTAGATTTCTATATTTGAATTTCCCATTACAGACTGTATTACGTAGTTGAATATAAACTCCTTCAAATATTACAAACTAAACGTTTTTAAGCTGCTATAAGAATTCATTTTTTGATCATTTACCACGTACATTCTGCGACCACCCCCCCAAAAAAAAAAATAAAAAAAATAAAACACACACACACGAAAAAAAAAACCGCCTTAAATCCAAATCGTTCACAATAAAATCGAAACACAGGGGTCATTAGACTCGGAATAATTTTTACTTTTAAAATATGAATACAATTTTTGAAATAGGGTTCGTCTACATATAAAAAAAGTGTAGCAACTTTGTTTTTTTAAAACGGTAAAATCACTTTTGACATCATATTTGTGTTCCTTAGATCAAAGCTGCCCGAAAACAGAAATAGTTTGTATACTTTTCTTAAATTTTATAGAGTTACAAGAGGTTAAAGTTTGAGAGTGCTAATGTTATATCCAATTGGTAAACTTTAATTTACATTTTCCCAAAAAATCAACCGATTGAAATGTTAATTTTACAATAAGATTCAATGATTGGACCCAAATACATTCCAGGTACTTTTGTTCTTAAAAATCATATTAATCAAATTAATTATGAAAATTATTAATAAATTTTCATATTAAAAATATGAATGATGACCGACATTAATTTTGCATAAACAGAATGAGCGTTGTCAAAATCATGGGTATGTAAGTTCACAGTGTTTGTGAACTTAATACTACATTTACCAAAACATTTATATGAAACTAGGGGACTCAGCCCCCTACTCGCTAACGCTCGTCAACCCCCGGTGAATTGCAAAGCAATTCACATTGAGACCGCTACGCGGTCACAGCTCACTTTGCTCGCTTGCCCCTTTTTAATTCTAGCCGGAATAAGTACTACAATAAATCATTTGAACATATGAAATTGACAATTTTTTTTGATGCAAAAAAGTAATTGAAAACACAACTAAAAATGCATTTAGTTGATGCTACTAATGGACATATAAATAATTTAAATACTATGAAAAAAGGATCTTGGAAACATAATTAGCACGTATAATATTGTACAGCACGGCTTAAATTCATAAAAAAAAAAAAAATACACTATGTGGTAAGAAGATAGTTTATCACCAATGATTGTTTAAATTTCGTTCAACATTTTATTATTCTAATTGATTATAGATTTCTGCAAAAGAAATTATTTTTACTTCAATAAAACGGCAATAGATGGCAGCAGGGCATTCTAGAAAGTTTATATTTTATTATCTCCGATTTTTTGTGTGAGTGAAATTCGTAAATAAATTCTAAATGAATTCATTTGAAAAAATGAATTTATTTGAAATTAACAATATTACTCATAATTAAAATGAGGAATCATCTCAGACGCTTTGGATTACGTTCATATTATTTTATTTTTAATAATTGCTAGCTTCAGTTTCACTGCTCTGACACTGACCGCCATATTGGAAGCGGGGCTAACACAATCTTATCTGTTCATTGGTCTGAGCTCTGGAAACTACGCTTGTTGCCAACGATAAGGTAGAAATTCAGCCCTATTTCCGCGGCACGTAAGACAAATATATATATAGATTTTTTGCTACGTAAAATTAGTTTATTTTATACTTAGATTATTCTCTACAATTTTTCTGTCGAATAATTGTATGACTCTGGATGTTTTTCCTGTGAAATCTTAATTTAATTTTTCTAAACTTATGGATAAACCTCTAACTTTTTTTTATTAACTCTATAATGATTTAAGAAAAAATATATGAGCTATACGTTTTCCGGGCTGCTTTGATTAAGAAACTCAAATATGGTGTCAAAATTATTGGGTGTTACCATTTGAAAAAACAAAGTTGGTACATTGTTTTAATAAGTAGACGGTCTTGTTTTCAAAAGTTGCATTCATATTACGAAAGAAAACATTACTTTGAGTTTAATGACACCTTTGTTTGATTTTATTGCAAACGATCTGCGAAAAATGGTGGGTGTATCTTTTCTTTTTGATACGGACTGTATAATCATACATATAATATTAACAGGGTTCGTACGGCTCCTGGAATTTTGCGACTAGGAAATTCTTCGGCATCAGTATTTTCTTACAGAAAATCTCTCCTTAAAAGAAGGCGAAGTTTCGCGAGTTTAACCAACATTTCCTTTTCTATAAAGAAAATACTGGTGAAACTCCTGGAAAATTCTCTGATCCGTACGAACCCTGTATTAATGTATTCAACTTTACATTCTGTTTTCTATGATGTTGGAGAGTTCATGAAAGGGTAACACCACTTTGAAACACTTGAATGTAAGGCCTTTTTTGAGAGTCTTTTAAAAGAAAGCGAAATGTTTAAAGAAATCCATTTGAACTAAATTATTATACATATAATAAAGTAGAAAACTGTACATTTTTAAGTTAATATATTAAAAAATGGCGACTTAACACTAGAACGACCAAGAGCGGTCATTTTGACCGCTACCAAATGAATATATTGCGATTCAAACCAGAAATTTATTTTTAAAATAAATTAAATATAAATCTCTTAGAAATATGTTAAATGAATAACTTAAATAGTTTAAATAAATATTCTGGTGTGAAATAGTTTTATAAAACTTGAGTAAACTTTCCGGTCGTTCTAGTGTTAACAGCTGATGCACAGGAGCGCTTCAAAACAAGATGGTCAAGTGGTGGGCACGATAACTCATCGTTGACTTGACCTAGAAAAATGAGAGAGATAATTTAGTTTTTTTAGTCCAAAAGTTAGTGAAATACGTAGGCGTTTAAAAAATATCTGCATTTTTAATTAAATGATATCAATTCAAAGTGAAATGTAAATTTTCGGCCAAAAATTTCGTTACCTAGAAAAGCGAGATATTAATATTTAAAAAAAAAAATCTAACAAATTTTACTAGAAAAATATGTGACGATTAATTAAGAAAAAGATCATGTTGATTGATTGAAAAGAGGATCCACCCATTTTGAAAATGCTGTTCTAAAGAGAAAAAAATCTGCGATAAATTTTCGTTACAGTATCGTTGTTGTGGAGCGCTCTACTTTTATTGCGCTAAAAGTAGCTTCCACTTTCGATATTGATTTTTAAATAATAATACAGAATTTTTATGTCTATAAAAAGTAATTCAAGTAAAAAGGAAACTGAAATTTGGAATTGGTCACACGTTAATACCACGATTTTTTTGCCTACAATAGTTATATCTTTTCATAAGCACGCATTTACATAAGTTTTCTACATTTTTATTAGGTAATAAAATAGTGAACGCTGAAGAACTGTTTTCCCTTTAACCCTTTAACGGATAAAGCATTTCAATTGCTAAAATGTTGAAATAAATGTTTGACACCGGAAATTATAAACAAATTTATTTCTATATATGAAAAAAGCAATATTTCATATATATATAATAAATGGAAAACATTTCTATTAAAATTCTGCTGTCATTGTTGAATTTCGTAATTAAAGTTTTGTGGTTTCACAGGGAAACCAATGAATGTTAAAGGGTTAAAAAAAATATTTTTTCTAATAACTGTTACGAAGTTTCCAATATTGCATCCTATATAAAAAAAGATGTCCATAAATGGAGGGATAAGCACAAAATATATAATTTTCAAAAACAGAAGTTAGTTGTGGGTGGTCAAAAGAAACTGATATAAACCACAGGTGAAGTAAATCGGAACTACGCTGCCAGTTGATGTGACGTCCCACACGATCACAAGTGTTACAATTACTACGGTGAAACAAAATATAAGTTCTTTTATTCGTATTATCATTACTTTAAAGTGACCGTCATTAGGTGCCTCTATTGTGAATGTAAATTCACTATGACTGTTGAATTGTAACCAGTCAGCAAGTTACGTCACAGTGAAATTACTTGGAGATTCTCAGATGATCGTCGTTTGTGAAGTCACTATGACCGTTGCTTTGTGAAAAGTCACCATGTAACTTCATTGTGATGTCACTTGGGGACTCGTGGCAACGTAACTGTCATGATGACTCCACAGTGGAGTTTTAAATGGCGGTCACGTGAGAGTCGCTAAGTAACTTCACTACAACGTCATTTCAACCTCGTTCATAGAGTACTGAAGTTACTGAATTTTAAGTTACTTATGTGAACGATCTGAAACACCGTAGTAATTGCATGGCAAAGTCAAGCTTAGTTTCGGGTCTTCCGCTTCAGAAACGCAAGTTAAAATACTTAAATGGGCTAGTCTGAACGCAAGATACATATAATAAAGATTTTTCTTTTTTTTAAAAGTAATTTCTTTTGTATTTGGCTTGGGTTGGCTCTAATTTTGTCGGGTGCGGGTGATTTAGGTGGTTTTTTGGTTCTTATGGATATGGTTGACTCTAATTTTGTTGGGTGTGGTTGTTTTAGGTGGAATTTTAGTTTTTATGGATCTATTTCTTAAGCTCTAAATTTTTTTGTTGTGGGAATGGTTGAATCTTGCTGCGAGTATAATTTAGTTAGGGTCAATTCTAATTTTGCCGGGTGCGGGTGTTTTGTGTTCTTGTAGGGTTGACACTATTTTTTTTGTTGTGGGTAGTGTTGGATCTAATTTTATTGCTGAGGGTTGGGTTTGGTCATGTTAACTATAATTTTTTGGGGCACCGGTGTTTCCGATTAGATTTTAATTCTTATAAGTTGGGCTAGCTTTAATTATTTTATTGCGGTTGGACTATTTTTTGTGCGAACGTAGTGTATGTGATTCGTTACAAGGAAACGATCACAGTAACTTCAGAGTGGAGTCATCACATGACGGTTACTTGAGAGTAATAAGGAGAAGAATAAAAAATATCACGTTTTTGTTCATCGTAGTACACTTGTGAAACTTTTGACTATTTTCAACTTCCCAATGACATCACATCGGCTGGCTGTAAAATTAGAGTAGTACCTACTTGCTACACCTGCCGTTTATAAGCTTCTTTTGACCACTTGCAATTAACTCTTGTGTTTGAAAATTAGCATTTTATGTTTGTTCTTTAACTTATGGACACAAACGTACAATCGAAAAAACAAACACTTCATAATAACTCTGCTACAAATCATAGCATAAAAATGTGACTGGTACAAATAGATTAGTGAAAACGTCTACTAATTAATGTTATGCTTAAATATTGCTTAGGTGATAGTCTACATATAGAAATTCTACAAAACTCGAAGAATTTCAATACTAACACCTAATTTAGACATCATATTTGGATTTTCCGGAAAATTGTACCTTAGGATACCAAGCCTCAAGTTATTCGGTCAAGTAGTTTACGAATTATTGTAGGTTTAAAGTTTGGAACTCCCATTGTTAAATTCGTCTTTAATAGTTACAGAACAGATTGGAATGCGGGTAGTTTTTTAAGCATAATTCAAAAACTACTTGGTGGAAAGAGATGTAATTTTTTATTCGCATATTTAAAGTTTCTAGAAATCGATTTCTGATAAAATAAAAAGTTACAGGTTACGATTAATATTTTTTCCAAAAAGAATTTGAAAAAATATATAATTTTAATATTAAACAAGAGATAGTTTGTGCTATTTTCCTTATTTTTTTATTGAGATTGAAAATAAAATAAATTTCATTGTTCATTCTAACGTAAAATGGCAAACTATTTGTGTAGAACATAATTTTAGATCAATTGTAATGAATAATATACTTTCTCAACAACAGTTAAAACTACGAGGTAAAGTCATTCAGTAAGTCACAAAAGATAATTAAATAATAACTTACACAGATATTCACTTCAAAACTATTTTTATTTTTCAACATATTCTCCACCAATATTTATGCACTTATATCGCCGTTTTATCAGTGCCCCAACACCAGCTGCATACAGTTCTTTGGGTTGCTGTCTCAGCCACATTATGACTTCAAGTTGAATCTTTTCATCATCTGTGAACATCATCTTGCAACTTCTTCAACATCCACCATGCAACTTCGACTTAGACCCAAGCGATTTTCATCTGTTTACTCCACTAAGAAACCATCTTGGAAGCAAGATGATGTTCACAGATGATGAAAAGGTTCAACCTGAAGTCCTAATGTGGCTGAGACAGCAACCCAAAGAATGTTATGCAGTTGGTGTTGGGGCACTGATAAAACGGTGATATAAGTGTATAAATATTGGTGGAGAATATATGTTGAGAAATAAAAATAGTTTTGAAGTGAATATCATTGTCAGTTATTATTTAATTATCTTTTGTGACTTACTTAATGACTTTCCCTCGTAAAATTTGACTTTCCCTCGTATTTCTTTCATATTCAGTGAAATAAATTTCCTTTATTTAAACCATTGTTTTGACTATGAACAAAAATATTTAGAAAAAATTCCATGATATTTCAATTAATTCATGAACGCATTTATACCCCATATCTGATTATAAGCAGAAACTCCCTATTTTAAAATTGAAAGGAGCAATAAAAATAAAATATTGTTAAAAAACTTCAAACAGTAATTATTGCTGTTTGAAAAAATTGAGAGTTTACAAAACATGAGTAGAATTTTAATGATATTCAATGACAATTTCTTCAATATTTTTTATCTATGACGCAAAGAGGCTTAAACGTAAAATTTACGAAATAAAGTTTTCACAAATACGCTATTAAAAATTATTTTATCTATTTATCTAATTACACGGCTGACAAATGTGTATTTAAATTTAGCAATTCGCTAGACATTAGTGTAGTTAATATTTAAGAGATTTAAAATGATGCTTCTGCTTTTGACCGTACACTTTTTTCAGCTATGTAATCAGATAAATATGGAAAATAATTTTTAATACCTTGTTTTCGAAAATTTTATTTCATAAATTTAATTATGTTTAAAGGCCTTGGCATCATATACAAACAAATTGACAAAAAGGTCGTTAAATATCATTAAAATTCTACTCACGCTTTGCAAACTGTCTTTAAAAAAATAAAAATAAAAATAAAAATAAAACAAGAATTACTGTTTGAATTAGCTACAAATTTTTAACATTATTTTGCATGTCCTCAATTTTCCCAGTAACCACTGGACGGATTTGAATATTCCTTTTTACACTACAATTCGAGCACAATAAGTATGGTTTTCATCATTCATTTAATTAATCATTCAATTAATCATTGTATTCAGTGTTGAATTCAGACACTATTCTCCGGGAGGGGGACACTATACAGTTCCGGGGGGGGGGGGAATTGCACTTTTTGACCATTGAATTTATAAAATCTCAAATCTTCCGGGGGAGACATTTCAATGCTCCGGGGGGAAAGCCCCCCCCCCCCTCAGGCCACCTCCTGAATTCAACACTGATTGTATCGTGCAAAAATTTTCTACAGGGACACGTGAAATATTTTAATATATGATTGTCTACTGCGTATCAAAAGTGTACGATTCTAGATACTAGAGTACTTTTATAAATAAGATTTTAGTTGTATAAAAGCAATACATTTTGACTGGTCGAAATGATTTTTGATAAAACTTGGCGAGCCTGCCATTATTGTTAATCTAACGCTTGTTTACTTGTCGTTGGGTGCCTCTATATGTCAGTGTCGATATGCGGGATATAAAATTTGATTGCTTGGAACGACTTTACACAAAATCGAATCGCCGAGCTTCTTGGCAAGCCTGTCATTATCATCAAACTAACGTTTGCTAACTTGTACCACTCGTCTAACCGTGCTCATTCAGGAGATTATCGCCAAGTTCTGGAATATCGGTTTGCCATAGTTCAGACAAAAATATCTGTCTGAGTACAGTTTGAGCATGCGCTTCGTGCCCTGGCAAACCTACATTCCAGAACTTGTTGATACTCGACTGGTCGAGTTCGATTATACGAGTGAGATTAGTAAACAATTATTAGCTTTGCGATAATGGTAGACTCGCCAAGATGCTTGACGACTAGCTTTTGTCCAGAATTGCCTCAACAATCAAATTTTATATCGCGTATGCTTCATGTCGAGGCAACTTAGTTTAGGGGGTGATTCCACCGTTACCTGTGTGACTTTTAGATAGTGTTTTTTTGCAAATTGCGACAAATTTGGAAGTCAAATTATTTAGGTAACGTTTTACTTTTTTTAATGCTATTACAGGACACATACAGAATCATTTTTGTAGTGACACCTTTAGTCTAAAGTAATAATTTTTTTTTAAATAGTAAAGTCGTTGTTACGTGTGTGACTCAGAAAAATCCCACACGTAACAACGACTTTACTATTTAAAAAAAAAAAATGTTATTACTTTAGACTAAAGGTGTCATTACAAAAATGATTCTGTATATGTCCTGTAATAGCAATAAAAAAAGTCATACGTTATCTAAATAATTTCCCTTCCAAATTTGACTCAATTTGCAAACAAACACTCTCTAAAAGTCACACACGTAACGGTGGAATCGCCCTAATAAGTTCTTGAGTGTAGGTTGCTATAATTTGGATAAAAACGTTTAATCTGAACTTGTGCCATGTGTGTATGTTGCCACTCTGTTAGTATCAACATATATTACGTTGATTGTTAATAACAATAAAGAGATGTTAACCATTAATATGTGTTGGGTCAAACCGCTCTCACTAAAATATGCTAACTGGTGCGTAATAAGTAAAAATAAAATATAGGCAATATAAATAACATGACTGTTTCTGCATAATCAAAAAAAGTCGTGGATTAAGAAACAGTCACGTGAAGTTGCTTTGATTTTTTATTTCAAAACCATTTGTTAAAGTTATTTTTCTAATGCCCTTAATTCCAATGATGTCCAAGCATAACGGTTGAACGAATGCTTTGATTTAAATTTTTTTTTTGGTTTGAAAAATCTCGATCTGCGGATGGTCCCGTTACAATTTCATTAGAATCTAAACACAATATGTGTGTCTGTTTACCTTTTTTTTTGTCATTAAAAAAAAATATTGGCTTTAACTTTGGTAAATATTAATCAATCATCAGGAATTTTGAGTATCGTGGGAAGGCATACGGTACTGCTTTACGATTTTAAAGTAGTCACTGTATCGTGTATAGTTTTTTATAGGGACCCTTCAAAATATTTAATATATCATTGTCTGCTGCGCGTCAAAATAAGGGACATCGTCAAGAATGTAATTTAAAATGAAAGTGGATGAGGGTCCTGCATCAGATCGGGTAACCCGATAGGGTCGGGTTGGGGTCAGATTGGCTCAAATTGTTTGAGGTTTGGGTCAGTTTTACGTTGGGTTTTGGCTCTTGCGGGTTGAGTTTGGTAACCATTTTTTTTCAAAGGGAAGTCCACAATAATGTTTTAGATAAAAAAATATAATTGAATATAAATAAATATATAAATGCGTATATATATAAGTTAATTTTTTTACATAAAAGATAAAGTTTATATTAGGGATATAATTATAGAGTATTCTTTTCACAATTGCATTAAAATATGGAATAAATTTCTTTCATTTCGGGTTTCGGATTGGTGCGTTGGTTTCGAGTTGATTTCAAATAAATTTTCAGGTTCGGGTCGAGTAGTGCAAGACTCTAATGTGGATTACAATAAAGGGTTGCAATAAACGCGAAAGTAAAAAACAATCCCTTGAAGACCTTGTTTTTTCTTAAAAATTACTTTTTATTTTAAATTACAATATTTTAAAGATATCGTACATGTACTGTCTACTTTCAAGAAGTACCCGAAAACTTATTTTCTTTAAAAGTGTATTTTCTTTATCTAAAGTGAAATTTTTGAGAAAGTTTAAACATTAAATTATACCATATATATTTTGTAGAAATGGCATACGCCTGTAGAAATTATGTAGAATTATGCCTGTAGACTAATTGAAATTTTTAAGTTGCTAAATCAGGCGTGAAACCAACAGAGTGAAAAAATGTGCAAGCCTATATTCGAACCAGGGTCATTGGCATTGCGCGCTAATGTTCTACCACTGAGCTACCTGGAATATATCCAGTTTGGCTCTCTTATAAGTTGGTAGTCTGCAACCTCACGCCCAAAATGGAATGTCTTCATGAAACACAATTCCTGCGACAAACATGAGTCGGAAATTGCCAATTAATCCAGCATCGATGAATATATCATATATAATTTGTTGAAATGGCATACGCTTGTAGAAATACTAATTGAAATTTTTAAGTTGCTAAATCAAACGTGAAACCAACAGAGTGAAGAAAACTTGGCTTCAAGCCTGATTTAGCAACTTAAAAATTTCAATTTGTATTAAATTATACATTCTTTAAGTAACGTTAAGCAATTATTCTGATTAAATTCTGATTTTCGGACCTTAAAATTCTTTTAAAAAATGATCCGATAAAATTAAAATATTTATAAATAACCTTATATTAATGAAACGGAGCTATTATTCAATACCTTTTAAAATAATTTTCAGTATTATTAAAAAAGAATATCTGAAATATCTAAGTAGTTGCACTATATGATCAAAAGTATCCAGACACTCGATTTTAGACGTTTTATCTAAAATCTAGAGAACCACTTAACGACTTGTTCTTGAACTTCGGGGATGTAAAGGAACTCATTTTTCATCAAAGATTTACAAAGGGCGTTCCTCAAAAACTGAGAGTAAAATCATAAAAATCAAGAAATATATTTACAGAAAAAATACATCATTCTCTTTCAAAATACCTTCCTTCAGATGATATGCAATGGTCCCACCGTTCAAATCAATTTTCAAAACAAGTAGAGAAGCCTTTTTCTGGAAGCTTCTTCAAAGAACCCTGCACTGCTGAAATAACTTCAGAATCTGTATTAAATTTTCTGCCACGGAACTTCTCCTTCAACGTCAGAAACAGCCAGAAATGATGCGAGATTTGGACTGTAGGGGGGATGTGGTATGATTTTAATATTGAATTTACTAAGATATTGTTGAACAGAAGTAGCGACATGCAGCATGGAAATATGGCTAAGCTGTAAATTGTTGTGTAGAAAGCGAAATATCGACGTTTTCGAAATGTTAGTTGATGCCGCTATCTCCTCATATGTCATTCACCGATTTTTTTTCAAGATCGCAAACACAGTGTTAACATTTTGATCATTCACAACACTTTCTGGTCGGCCAGGCTTAGGAGCCAGTTCTGCAGACAAGCGTCCTTTTTTGAAATCACCATGCCATCTAAAAATCATAGACTCACCAAAACATTTGTCTTTGTAAGCTTCTTTCATTAACTTGACTGTTTTGGGAGTTATTTTGCCCAAACGATAACAAAATTTTATGGCACAACGCATTTCGTTTTTTAACTTTGAATCACTCACCTCCATTTCTGTAGGGCAAATAAAAACAGTTCTTTAAACAAGCACGAAACGAGGAAAATAAAATCGCCTGCTTCGTTTAGAATATTTATAAACGTAGTTAACAGTTTGAAAAAATCGCCTGCAGTTTTATTTTTTAGATTCGTGGTGTTGCCACTACGTAAAAAAACTCTCAGTTTTTATGGAATGCCCTTTGTAGTTACGAGGACAATTAGGGAACTAATAACAACTTGAATAAAATAGATATCTGCTATCACCCTGTATCAAAATGTTCTAAAACAATAAAAAACAATTACATATGGTCTATACAACTTTATTATGCATTTGTGTAAGAATAGAAAACAATCCATATCAACATTCCATAATAATCATGAAAATATAAACGTTTCTTAAAAAAAAATATATCAGAATGTATTTTGTTTATAACTTGCCGAGTTTTCAACCAAATTTAACACCGCTTTCAAAAAATTTGAAAAATTGCAGCAGAAACCTTGCAATTAAAAGATGAATATATTGAATATTTGATAAAATATAAACGTTTGTATGAAATAATTTTTAACTGCGCATACGCGAATGATAGTACATTTTTCCTTACATAATTTAGTATTCAACTACATAAGTCTACTTATATAATAAAAAACAGTCAAATATCGTAAAATTTTGGAAAATATCGGCTATGTAGTGAGCTAGACTTCAGTTGTTTTTTAAAAGTAACTTGATGATAAAGGATTGTTCATAAGATGCAATTTCTGCAATATCGAATATTGTAATTTATGAAATGAAATTAAATGCAATTTATGTAATGTATTTTTCTTCTTTTATAACTATGTATGTGTGTTTAGTAACTTTTATGTATTTCAGTGTTATTATTCTGTAATTTATGATGAAAGTGACGATTTGGGAAAAATCCCTTATCGTCCAGTCACTTTTAGAAAATAAATGAAATGAAGAATTGACAAATACCACCATCAATTCCCAAATTCTCACGATATTTTACTTGAATTTGTATATAAATTGCTCTACAAAGTTGACTATTAAATTATAAAAGAAAAGAATATCCTATAATTCATGCTTGCAAAGTTAAAAATTATTTCATGCAAATTTATGAAATGTTCAATATATATATTTTTTCTAATTACAGTATAATATTTCTACTGCGATTTGAAAAGTTTTCTGAAAGAGGTGTTAAATTTGATTGAAAACCCCTGCATGTTTTAAACAAAAAACAGGCAGAAAAGTTTGAAATTTGTAAAAGAAACGTTTATATTTTTATGGAATATACGTGCTGTACACAAATGCACACAAACGTTGTATATGGCTTATTTAATCATTTGTTACAATACAGAACTTTCGTATTTTTTATGATGCAAGGTAATCAGAAATATGATATTAGGATGATTTATGATATTATAATTTCATTACAAAAGCTCCCTATTGCAGCCGTTCAGCAATTCCAAAAAAAAAATTGTATATTTTCACCGATAATGACCCTTAGAACCACAAATCACCCTCCGTTCAAATGTTGATTTATATATATATATATATATATATATCACATGTGTCATGCTGTAACTCTCTTATTTATGAACCGATTCGGATGTGACTGAGTAGGTGTATAGGACATACCAAGCTCTCGACCGAGTTCGTTGACCAGCTTCATCCGCTATCTTGTTTCAAAATGGCGGTCAGTTAAAAATTTTTTAATTTCTAAAATTTCAAAAAGGTGTACAAAAAATTATTAATTGAAAAAATTGTTTCTGTTAAGCGTTAGAACGTGATACAAGGATTGTGGAACATTTTTTGTTTTGGATATATCTTGCAAAATGACTGAGATATGGTAGTTTGAAATTCTAGGGCGGTTTAGGTTTTGAAACAATCTGATATTTGTTATGCTGTAACTCTCGTATTTATGAACCGATATGAATGTGACTGATCATGTGTACAGAAATACCAAGGTCTCTACTAAGTTCGTTGGCTAGCTTCATGAGCCATTTTGTTTCAAAATGGCGGCAAGTTAAATTTTTTTATTATTTTTTTTAAATTCAAAAAGATGTATAAAAAATTATAAATTGAAAAAGCTGTTTCCGTTAAGTGTTAGATCTTGTGACAAGGATTCCGGAACATTTTTTGTTTCGGCTTTATCTTAAATAATGGCTGAGATATTACAGTTTGAAATTCTAGGGTGGGTGACATATTGAAACAATCTGATTTTTGTTATGCTGTAACTCCAATGCTGAAATTCGCATTCAAATTCAGTATTAACTAAAACCGGGATTGAAGATTCTATAATCGGGTTCCAAGCATTTTAGCTTCGGATGTTTGAGTAAAATGAGTTGAATTTTTAAAAACATGGACTATGAAAGCTACCTTTTCCTCCTGGTACAGGCCGGAAGGACTTTTTTATTCAATTTGTGTTGGCACCCCAATTGCCTTCGTGACTTAAGCGTGCCTTCGCGCCTTCGCTCCACTGAAACATATCATATCAAACATGTTCTTTCATCTTCGAAGTTCAAAAACAATTCGTCAATCATTTCTCTAGATATTCCAAAATGTTTGAAATCCAAAGTGTCCGGATACTTCTTTATATGAAACAGATTAGATGTTACCCAAGTAGCACAGACTGTTAGCCCATCGTTGGCAGTTCATAGAATTGGCAGGTTGTGGAAACTGGTATGTGCAGAGTCCCCTTTAACCCCTTGAAGGGCACCGGTATATTATATATACCACTTAATTTTAATCCCAAAATGCCACAATGACACCAGAATTTTATAATCAAATTTTGAATTTATAAGGTACATGAGTAAAAGCTTTTACTTATTTTAAAATAAATTCGTTCGTGAATCCGGGTGTCAATCAGTCATTTCAATATTTTAGATACAATGGTACTTTGCCTCTGTAGGGGTTAACAGGCTATTTCCCTCATGCGAAACACCTGCTTGCTAATGTTAATCCTATGGGAGAATGTTTAAAAAATATCTCGTTTGCATTTTAATATTTTTAAATGATTTTTTTTTTTCATTGGATAGATGAGGTTGATCTCTACAAAGACCGTTTTTAACTTTTCCGATTTTGTTTACAGGTTTTATTTAATAGGATACTGTCACTTTCGGAAACGGACCTCAGCTGTCCAATGCAAAAAAATGATTTAAAAATATTGAAATACAAATGATGTATTTAAAAAAAATTTCCCTTAGGATTAACATTAACGAATGGGTGTTTTCGCGTGAGTGAAGCAGCTCCGAAATTATGAGTATATCTGAACAGGATTCTGAGCAGCTAAATGGTTAGAGCACTGTTGAGCTTTTTTGGCAAATGGTTTATTGGCCAATAGTACGACGATATTTCTTATTATGGACCAACAATTAGCCAACTATCAGCCAGTATCGGCTCAACCCATTTTGTGCTAAATGGGTAGAGCTAATTTGTGTCCACTTCCACTTCAATTCTCGGTTTGTAATTGCTTCCGAGGAATATGCTATTCATTATTCTGATGTTTATTTATATGCACTACAATAGCACGTGAAAAAAGTATGCGTATAACTTTACAGGTAAAACATTATTTCGTATAATGCTAATATTTTATCAAATATTCAATATATTCCTTTTCTAATTGCAGTATAATATTTCTACTGTATCTCTCACAATTAGAAGTATAATATTTTTATTAAGGTAAAGCCAGGAGAGATGGCGCGGTAGGAGAGATTACGCACATACAGGTTCGGGGGGAAGGAGTAGAGTGAGCGCGCAGCGACTCCAGGTAGTTGTACAACAGCATTACTGGAGTGTCTACTTGAAAGTGCACGTTGATTGTTTTGAGCGTCTAAGATAAAGCATTGATATTTTGTTTTGTTTTCCCAAAGTAAGTGCTTGAATTTTCGTAGCTATTCATCAAAATTTCAATGCAATGTCAATAGTACAAAATATTGTAAACAAACAATTTCTCATAAGCTACTAATCTAGACTAACAGTGTGAACATCAACGGTTCGTTTTAGTAGCGGCCATGTTTATATAAAAGGCCACGCAATCTCTCCTACGGAAATTGGAGAGTTTGCGCATCTGTTACTTAGGAGAGATGGCGCATTGTTCCCATTAGTTTCCATGCTAGGAGAGATGACGCAGCTTATTGGTAAATTTGCATAAAAAATGAAAAATTAAAATGGACTAATTTTAAGTTAAACGTAGTATCAAGTAACTTAATGTTATTTTGTAATCTTATCTGGACTTGCTTTTTCTGATTCTCTAATTTTTTTCCTTTAATTAAAATTTTTTAATCGTTTTTTAATTATTTCCTTTTTCTGATTCTTTAATCATTAGGTTAAAATATTCACTCCTAATACAATAATATTTTTTCACAAAAACCTTACAATAATGTCAATTAAGTGTAATTATTGTTGTTACAAATTTAATTGTAGTTATTATTAGTAACAATCTCTCCTACCCATGTGCGCAATCACACCTACCCTGTAAGGACAGATTGCGCAAAATAACTTTATTGGTTTTATTACAACTGTTCTATTAAATTACAACATAACAGCAAAATAGCAATGGAAATGCATAAAAAACAAATTAAGTAAAAATTATTCATGGATAGTTTAGCAAAAAAATAATATTTAGATTTTTTATTGTTATTCTTTTGAATTGTGCGCAGACTCTCCTAGCTTTACCTTACACCATTTTCTCTCAAAAACTCTCAATTAATATAAATGAAATAAATTCATAATGGAAGTTATTAAAACAAATTTTCATGAATACTGCATTTGAAGATTCCATTCTTTCATAACCATATAAAAAAATAGCCATGTAAAAAAGTCCATGTCTCTTTATCATGTAGGAGTGAAAGCAGCAAATTATTGAAATATTTTATCATATCCTTATTTTTTAAATTTTAAACAAGGAAAAAAAATATTTTGTTTTAATTTTGATAGGCTTTGTTTTTGAAAATTCTAGAAGAAAACTATTTGCTTTAAAAAAATAACAGAATATTTATGTCTTCCTTCAGTGCACGGTATTAATTATTCATTAAAAATTATGAGAAAAGTATATCCCCTATCATATGTTTAGCAATTATTCAAATTAAATTCTGATTCAGTAGGCCTTAAAATTACTTTGCGCTCTAATTCCCTAAATAAATCATTTGATAAATGAAAGATATTCATTGATCATCTTGTATTAAACGATCTGAGCAAAAGTGATTCATCATATAAAATTCTTAAAGAACATTTACAGTATGAAAAAATGTTTTCTCTGAGAGCATTTAAGCGTAGAATTTTTAAAGTAGATAGGCTATGCATTAAATAGATAGGAAGTGTTTATGTTCATTTTTGAAACCTGTTTCACGCTCAACTTGTAATTGCCCCAAAGACATATTTTATTCGTTAATCTAACGTTTATTTATTATGCGTTCGAAAAACATATTACAAGGATAATCGTTAGGTTGTTGAATTAATGGAAACTATAGGAATGTTTTAGAGGAATTGTGATATTTTTAACTAAAGATTCAACGGGATTTTGGCATACAATGATCATAAAAATTTGTGATGTTGTTCAGGGCTCGAAATGGAAAAATCCACGAACCGGAACGCTATTTCAAATTATAGTTGGCTAAAAAAAATTATCGAAAGTATAGACAAATTTATTTCTAACCATACAAAAACAATTTAAACAAGAACGAAAAATTATACGTCAAATATAGCATAAATTATAAAACACTTTCTAACACATCCAGAAAAAAACTGTCATGAGACTTCACCTTCAAATAAGATAAAAGAAGATTTATAAGTAAACATGTACAGGGGTTGGACAAAAATATGGAAACACCTCATGAAATACATGCTTGAACGTAAATGTTGATTCTAGCCAAGCTAAGACTCCTATAATAGGAGCTGACGCATATCCATTTTGTTTCGCATTATTGGTACGCAGCTAAGCATCAATCTACCGCAGCCGGAGTTGGGGTTGCCTAAGACTCGGTTCTGATTAGCTTGGTTTTTCGACTGGGCTGCAATTTGGGTACCAAATCTGTGAGGACGCGTCAGCCTCTATTATAGGAGTTCTAAGCCAAGCTTGTAAGGGATGCTGTTGTATTTGCCCACTAACGCCACCTGTGTAATATCCTCAATACTTTGCAAGTGTCAGTCGTTGTCAGAATAGTGTTCTGTGTAGTTGTGAGTGCATTATGTTTGAGCTAAGTGAATTCGAACGTGGACAAATTGTTGGTGCTTCCGTTACTAAGGTAGACGAAGTGTTTCAATGCTTATTGAAGATTGAAGATTTATACCGCATACAGGAAAAGCGGAAAAAATCATCAGCTAAGTCACAACGCGGACGAAATTGTGTGTTGGATGGTCGTGACAAAAGGTCATTGAAGAGGATTGTGACGAAAAATAAGAAGACGACAGCTGCAAAATTCACTGCTGAATTGAATGTCGGGCTCACAAAACCTGTCAGACCAAAATAATAAGAAGGGAGCTCCATAAGCAGGGATTTGCAGGGCAAGCTGCAATTTCAAAACCACTCATCAGTGTTGCAAATGCCTGTAAGAGGGAAACGTGGAGTCTAAGCCATAAAACCTGGAGTTTGGAGCAATGCAAGATAGTCATTAGGTCGGACGAGTCTTGTTTCGCGCTGTTTCCAACTTCTGGCCGAGTTTACGACTGGCGAACATCGCCCCAAGCATGCGATGCAGACTGCTTGGTGCAAAAGTAAAACATGGGGGGGGTGGTATGGACATGATTTGGGCAGCCATATCGTGGTATTCTATGGTCCCCATTATTAATCTGCAAGGTCGAATTACTGACAAGGAGTATGTGACCATTTTGGCTGATCATGGCCATCCCATGGTTCAATGTTCGTTCCAAGACGACAACGCCTCTGTTCAAACATCTCAGATCGTCCAGGACTGATTTTGTGAGCATGACATGATTTGCCGCATCTCCCCTGGCCACCACAGTCCCCAGATTTCAATATTATGATCTAAATTGCAGAGAAAGGTGCGTGAGCGCTATTCACCTCCATCGTCGTTACCTGAACTTACCTCTATTTTGCAGGAAGAATGGTATAAGTTTCCTTTGGAAACCATACAGGACCTGCATTTATCCCTTCCGAGAAGACAACAAGCTGTTTTGAATGTCAACAATTTTCCTACACCGTATTAGGCATGGTAATATGTGTTTTTAGATGTTTCCATACTTTTGTCCAACCCCTGTAACACATTTTAAAATTCTTTAGCAATTACCTTTCATAGTAAAAAAAAGTAGTCAAATTATTTTGTGCAGCCTTGTATATGATTTATATATCTGCACATATACTACATAGCATGCTAAAATTTAGTTCAGTTGAAAAATCACTAATATAATCACTAATGAGCAATATTTCACAATAGTTGGTAATGCACTCGAATTCTTTTGTACAGCCCTGTATATTTTCTAAGGACTTTGATAACATCACATATTAAGCTAAAATTTAGTTCAGGTAAAAAACGCATAAAACAATTTAAAACACACTTCCAGGAATTACCAACCGTAAACGGCAATGTATCTTCTTCTTTGTGTAGCCCTGTATATAAATTTATTTTTATTCTAGAAACTTCTATTAATATACTAAAAATAGTTCTGGAGGAAAATTTATGGCACAATTAAAAACTAAGCTTAAGCAATTCACTCCAATAGTCAGTAAATACTTCCGAATTCCTTTGTGTAGCCCTGTATTATTATCAACAGCGTTTATACACACCACGTACTTTGCAGAAATTTAGTTAAACTTAAAAACGCAAACCAAAGTTGAAAACACATTTCCAGCAATTATCGCTCATAGTCAATACTGTAACCGAATTCTTTTGTGTGCCCCTGTAAATGAACGAAAAATGCAATGCACACCATACATTTCAATAAGCAACTTATAGTGCACCTCAGTAATGCATAAAAACTTCATTATGTTTGAAACAATGTAACATCATAAAATACACTGCAAACGTTTTTCTCGCTAGACCATTCTATAACAGAATTCTTTTGTGTGACCTTGTAAATCTCTCTCTCTCTCTATATATATATATATAAATAGACGTGCGTGTCACTATATTTCACTTTGCAGCCACAACTACCCAGCGCAGACCGCTGGTGTTGTGTGTGGTAGCAGTCTCGATTCTCCCATCGTGCACTATGGTGGTTGCATGTCGGTAGCTGTGGGTGTATGGGAGATATGATGGTTAATAGTGGTCGACCTAGGGCATTTTCATAGGGCATAAAAATTTCTAGGGCATAAAAATAAACGCGTGTGTCATTATATTTCAATTTGAAGCCACAACACTCGGCGCAGACCACTGGTGTTTGTGTGTGGTAGTTATCGAGTCTCTCATCGTGCACTATGGTGGTTGCATGTTGGTAGCTGTGGGGTGTGAGAGATATGGTGGTTAAAAGTGGTTGACCTAGGGCATTTTCGAAATAAAAATAGGCGTGTGTGTCACTATATTTCACTTTGCAGAAACAACTACCCAGCGCAGACCGTTGGTGTTTGTGTGTGGTAGTAGCCTTGAGTCTCCTATCGTGAACTATGGTGATTGCATGTCGGTAGCTGTGGGGATATGGGAGATATAGTGAGTTTTCTAGTGACCTAGTGAATTTTCCTGTTTCGACCAAAGTGCTCTAAAAAATGTTTGGAATCTTCTAGAATGCACCATAATGTTCTTGAATGTACTAGAATTTTCTAGAATATACTAAAATGTCCTTTATATTTTATACATAGATATATATATAAATTTTTACATATATATACGTATTTTTTATTAGGTTTACATATGGACCGGAAGGATCGAGAACGTTCTGGAATGTTCGAGGACCATTCTGTGGGTGTGTGGGAGATATGGTGGTTGAAAGTGGCCGACCTAGGGCCTTTTCATGTTTCGATCAAAATGTTTTAAAAATGTTTGGAATCTTCTAGAATGTACTAGAATGTTCTTGAATGAACAAGAATTATCTAGAACGTACTAAAATGTTCTTTACATTTTATACATAGATATACATATTTTTACACATATATATACATATTTTTATTAGGTTTACATATGGAACGGAAGGATCGAGAACGTTCTGGAATGTTCGAGGACATTTCTGTGGTGGTGTGGGAGATATGGTGGTTGAAAGTGGTCAACCTAGGACATTTTTATATTTCGACAAAAGTGTTCTGAAAAATAAAAGAAGAAACAGAAAAGAAATGTCTTTTAATGCACGTCTCCTATATTAATTATAGAAAACAACTGCACAGATGTACCCCCAAAAAAAAACAACAAAAAAAACAGCGAAGCGGGTTGTCCTCAGCTAGTGAATAATAAATGCTTTGTGCATATTCCACGAAAGCATGTGTTAGTGCAGTTCATAAATAAATCTCAATTTCTTTATGTTTGAAATGGCGTAACACCATTAAAATGCACTCGAAACGATATTTTTCCATTGACCGTAATGTAACGGAATACTTTTGACCGTATATGTAAACGAACTAGAAATGCTACACATTTCATTTTCAATAGAGACCATGCTATAGTAAACGTCAATAACACATACAAATTACAGGACAATATGAGTATATTTACGACATTTAGAGCACGAAAAGACGGACAGACAAATCGAAGTCATAAAACACCTTTTAACTATGTTGGAAAGTGTTAATAAAATTTATATTTCACATGAAAAGAAGAATTAAGAAATCAGAATTTATCATTAATTCATATAAATGAATGTTACTTTATATTACGGCTCCGTTGTTTCTCTATTATTAGATAATGCTGCATTTTATTGAACCCTTTCAATAAAACTATTTGAAGTTAAAATATAATGGATTAGAAAATAAATTTGTGCATTTTCTCAATCCGGACTTGACAAATGCGGTCGCCAGGTCGCCACTGGCTACCAAGTTTTTTGATCTGGCGACCAAGTTAGTTAATCTTTCAGGGTATAATGAGCACAAATGGCATTTTTTCTCTCCTCCACGCCTACTCGTGCGCTGCAAGCAGTGATCTTCCTCTTCTCTCATACTTTTAATGGAAGAACTAAATTTAAAAGGCATTTTCCAACTCATGCACAGAAAACATCATCTTTTCAGCTATAGCCAGCTAACATATGTCACGTGATTAGAATGTGTGTGGGGGGGGGGGAGGATATTTCAATAAAACAGTAAGAAATAATGTCAATCTAACCTCTGTGGCATCTAAAATAGGATACAATGCTAAAAAATGCTCAAGTTCTTTGTGAGTTTCAAATCTGATTTTTGTGTTTATATAAGTTGTAAACATAATGTAATTGATTATAATTTTTATAAGTTTCATTAGAAAACAGAGTTTATATTATCTTTCTAAACTATGTACTATTTTAAACTATGCTTATTATTATTTTTTCTCAATTCATAAAAAACTCTTGTGTTTTTTTTTCTTTTAATCAATGATGGGTAAGTGGATGGGGGTAAATATTTTTTACTGGCGACTAGTATTTTTGTCTAGCTACCAGATTTTATCAAATTTGTAAAGCCCTGTTCACAATTAATATTTTATATAGGAAATCAAAATTTAGTATTATTTCACCCAAATTAAAATTGTTCTAAAATATATCATTCAGTATGTCTGTCGTTAGAAAATATTGCTTTATACAGAGTCCTTTCATCAAAGTCTCTTAAGTTACCGCATAATGCATTTGAAAACTTAAATATACATTTTCGGTTAACATTACCTGAAATCAAAATTTAGCATTATTTCACCCAAAGTAAAGCTATTCTTCTATGTTATGCCGTATCCTATTTCTTTGATGCTTAGAAGATGGAGTTTTTAATAAAATATTTCAAAGTTAGCGTACAATGAATAAAAATAACTAAATTCTACTTTTTCACAAAAGAAAAATAAAAACCTCTTTTTATAATAAATTTGAATTCAATGTTATTTCGCCTAAATTTAAATTATCCTATAATATATAGCTTCACTGTTTCAATTTCATTAGAAGATGCCACTTTGTATTAAATCCTTTGATTAAAATATTTCAAAGTCAACATTTAATGCATTAAATTAATTAAATATATTTTTTTATTTTATGAAAATAGCTTAAGAAATGGTAATTTTGTATTATTTTATGAAATTGTGTTAGAAATAGATATGGCGCCTTACGTTTATTTGCGGTTAGAAAATGACATCTATTCATCTATGCACATATATAAAATTGGAGTGTATGTCTGTGATTTTTACACACCTAATTTCTATATACCTATTAATACCTGTGACAACCTATTTCTAAATTCATTCGTCTATTTAAATATCGCGCGACGCATGGTCAAAAATGACATTTTTTTAGCCTGTGTGTTTATATGTCCGGACTAGAGTCCTCCATCCGGTTGGGTAATCCGATTTTACCCGAACCCGACCGACCCGCTGTTCAGGTCGTGTCGGGTTTAACGCTAATTTGTTTCGTTGCGGGTTGGGTTAACGCTAATTTGTTTCGGTGCGGGTTGAGTTTGGATCGGGTTGAATTTAAATGTTTCGTGTCCGGGTCTTTTTCGGGTTGGATTTTGACTCGGGTCAGGGATTTTTCAAATGAAAGTCCAAAACACTTTTCAAATGAAAATATATATATATATTTATTATTGATGAGATAAGGGTATATGTATTCATTTTAATATGAAAAAGAACGACAAATCATGCGTCAGGCATAGATTATGAAACACTTTCCAGTATGTCCAGAATACTTTAACAAAACTTCACCGTTTAACAAGATGAAAGATGATATCTAAGTAAACAATTTGGTAAACACATAACACATTTGAAAACCCAATTTCAGGAATTACCATCAATAGTCGGAAGAATATCTGAATTCTTTTCTGCAGCCCTGTATATGATCTATACATTTGTATATATACTACATAGTATGCTAGAACTTAGTTCAGTTAGAAAATATATAGAACATTTGTAAATCCCCTTCAGCAATTTCCATCAATGAACGGAAATATAGCCGAGATTTTTTTGTGCTGCCCTACATATCATCTATAGAGTTCATACACGTCAAGTAATAGGGAAAAAATTAGTTTAATTTAAAAACGTACCACAACTGAAAACGCAATTATTGTTCTTAGACAATACTGTAACCGAATTATTTTGTGTGTACCTTTGAATGAACGATGAATGCTATGCACACCACATTCTAAAGCCGTTATATAACTTATTTTCAATGTTTCGTTTAGTGCACATCAGTGACATATATCAATTTAAATATGTCTGGAATAGTGTAACATCATTAAAATTCACCGCAAACGATTTTCCCACATACACCGTTATGTAACGGAATTCTTTTAAGTATCCTTGTAGATGAAATATGAACGCTACATACTTCATTTTCAATACCGAACATGACATAGTAAACCTTATTAACACATATCAATTGGATGGCAATCCGAGTATATTTACGCGAGTTAGTGCATGGACAGACAAACCAAATTCATAAACACTTTTCAACTAGGGGAAGATTGGGTAGCCCCGGACACTTGGATAAATTGCAAATAAAAAACAAATGAATGAAATGTCTGTCTTTATTTTATACTTAAAATAAAATTACGAACTTCTTTAATGATTTTAATTAAACATTGCTAATAATATCGAATTATTTAACGTAATATACTGAAAATAGTTTGGCCTTATGTTTTTGGCGTCACAAGAAACGGCAGGTAGCCCCGGACATATTAATCAATGGTGTTCCAACCGTTTTTTGGCCTTACAAACATCACAATTATAATAAAAAATTGATGCATCTATATAAACACAATCTTCATAGGCCCAGTCTTTGCATTCCTGGCACTCAATCCAGTCTTCTTCAAATGTTTCTCCGCATATGATGCATTCTGTCTCGTTTTTTCGAAAATTTATTGACGAAAACAAAACACTCACTCATGACTAACTTACTCGGCGCCTACGTCGCAATTAAACTGTATTTGTTTCAACTCTAGAGGGCGTTCATTTACAATAACTCTTTATTTACGCAACATTTTGAATTTTTTAGAAATTGAAATGTCCGTGGTTACCCGCCGTCCGCGGCTACCCGACTTTCCCCTATGTTGGAAAGTGTTAAAAAGGGTAAACCATTTATTTTTACACTGTTAGATTGGAAAAATCTATGAGTTTTTTTACATTACTTAGAAAACTTCAATATGAGCTCCCCTGTTGCTCCGCAAACATTTAAGCAGCAGTCGATCTCCTTCCAGGTGCTGTCAATCATGCCAGGTGTTAAAATCGTTATTGCTGCGTAAATTCTCTCCTTTAATTGCTGCAGATCCCGAATTTTTTCATCATAAACATTGTTTTTGAGATGCTTTGACCACAATTGCTGTGAACTGAGTGTCGAAAAACGGTGAATAATTTATCTTCGGATAGCAGCAAGTGGAGAATAAATGAACTCTGTGTCTCTGGTAAGGCCTAAATTCAGCCTGTTTCCATCTTCGTTAAATTCGATGTCCACAATTCAACAGGAAATGTAACAACATGTTGTAATAATTGCACGAACCGGAACGATAGTTATCACAATTTCAATAACCGGAATATCGTTCCGGTTTGCTCCGGTACATTTCAAACCTTGGGAAAACAAGTTCTACTTTCGAAGATAGCTGCCTGCTTATAAGGAAAGGGCAACTGACGTCACTGTTGGTTAAATTACTGTTGGTTTGGGAGAAAAACCTGTTCGTTCTTTACGACTCCTACAGTACACATGAGATGGAGCGATTTGATTGGTCTACGTTAAACTGGTCTGTGATATGATTGGCCTACGTCACCATGACGATTCCTGCAATGATAGCTGCGACAAAAATGCAGTGGTAGATTGGTTGATGGAACTGTTTGTTTGTAAACACGCCCTTTCCTGCAGGCAGAGGAAAGGGAGAGAAAAAATCTCGCAATTGCGTTTTAGGCTTCAGTATTCAAAGGGTAAAGCAGGAGTAAACGCATTATAGGCTTTTGAAGGTATGGAGAGACGAACTTTCTGTGCTGCTGATAAGAATGCAGGCAGAGGAAAGGGGGGAGAAAAAAATCTCGCAATTGCATTTTTAGGCTTCAGTATTCAAAGGGTTAAGCAGGAGTAAATACATTATAGACCTTTGAAGGTATGGAGAGACGAATTCCGCGGAAAAAAGGGTGCTAGAAATTAAATAACAAAATTTTTTTTGTACTTTGGTACAGAACGGTTGAACGCATACAAAGCACAATTCGTCAGTCATTCAAATGAATTGTTTGCCTGAATGTTCCCAATGGCTATTCAAAGGAAATTAGTGGCTTTTCTGCCAAGTACGCACAAAACAATTTGCTAGCGTTTTAGAACAAATTTTCTAGCAATTAATTCAAGTATCTGACATTTACGGCTCTGACAATTTCAGAAATTTTTTTTATCGGTAATTTTTTTGTAAAATGTTGCTAGATATTTTTTCATGGAATGAATCTATCAGAACTGTACAAAAAGAGAAGTATTTATTGAAACCACCGAGAAAGTTTATGAAAATATAATACAACCTCTTCCGAGTTCTTACGAATCTGAAAAGCGTTACTTTATCTTCAGAAACTACAGAAACCAATAGATTTCCTAGAATTAAAGCAGCACTTCTGAAACAACAGTTTCTTTTGCTGACCTTTATTTTCTGAAAGGTTTCGATGTAGCTTTTACAGTGTATTAATCACTTTTCTAAACTTGGTATCAACACATAATATTGGTTTTTCAGATTCTGTCAATACTCAAATAAACATTTTCATGTTCAGTTAACATGTTGAACAGACAACCGGCTAAATGAAAAGCGTGAAATGAATATTATTTTGCTACTCTGCATGTATACATTCTGTTTCGCAGTTGAAATGGTTTACTTAAGAATTGGTAGCATTCAAAAACCGATATTTTGCGTTGATACCGGGTTCAGAAAACTGATTAATACACTATAAAATCTACTTGGAAACGTGTCCGAAAATTAACGGCAGCAAAAGAAACCTTTTTTGCAGAAATGTTTCTTTAAATATCGGAAATCAACTGAACTTTCTGAAGCTAAAGGAACGCTTTTTGAAACCAAACCGTGGATAACTTGGAAAAAGTTATATTGTGTTTTCGTAAACCTTCTTGCTAGATCAAGAGACATTTGCCTGTATTTACAGTGCATGTCATGAAAAGTCTAAATATAAAATTTGGTTTCATTCCGTTTATTAGTTTTAGCTGCAGATGCAGGGAAAATTATTTTATGACCATACTGTATTTCTAGGAAAACGTTTTTATTACAGCAAAAAACCGAAAACAAATGCCTATTGATCACTTCCCCAGATTTTTAGAGCATAAGCGCAGCCAACGAAAGCAACAGGCAGTGCCGGCCCAAGAACATTTTGGCGCCCGTGCGAACATCCACCCAGGCGCCCTCACCCCCACCCCCCCACCCCCACCCCCGAATAAGGAAAAAATTCTTGGCTTACATTCGTAATTTTATAACTAAATTTTCTTTATCTCTGATGACTTTGAAAAAAAAAAGTGTCTTTAATAAATTTATTACAGTGCCATACATACGTTTATATTACCTATATTTTTTAATCCTAATAAAAATACTCAAATAATTTTGATTCATTACATTATGATCATTTATTTATTTATTTATTTATGGGTTGCTAGCACTTCATGGTCACGTAAAATATTTTTTGAAATTATGAATCTAATTTATGGCAAAATCTATTAGAATTTCATGAAATTCCAAACATTAGTTATTGAGATTGAGTACCCACGAAATTTGTGTCACTAAAGATTTTCCAAAATTAGTCAAATCGAGTTCAGGGCATTCCAAAGAACGTGTAAAAGTAAATCTCTAAAAGTAGATATTGTGGAAGGGAAAGTTTTCACGATTCCAATATTTCCATTTTATGTATATATAAGTAACTGAAAAATAAAATTTATATGTAAATAAATGAATGAAAATCGATTCCAATTGCACACTTGCTAACCTATGCCAATCTATTCGTTATATGGGAGCACCTAATTAAAAAATCTCGTTTGCATTTCAATTTATTTATTTATTTATTTGCATTTGCTTTGGATAGCTGAGGGTCGATCTCTAAAAAGGCCGTTTTTTACTTTTTCGATTTAGTTTACAAGTTTTTTTTTTTTTTTTTTTTTTTTTTTTTTTTTTACTTTTGAAACTGGTTTCGAAAATGAAAGTATCCTCATTAAAAAAAAACCTGCAAACAAAATCAAAATTAAAAAACGGCCTTTTTAGAGAAGTCTTCAACTATCGAATGAAAAAAATAAGTTTAAAAATATCGAAATGCAAACGAGATATTTAAATTTTTTTCTCTCATAGGATTAATATTAGCGAGCGGGTATTTTGGCGTAAGAAATCAAGGAAGAGTAGTTCTGCTCAACTTCTTTTAGTTAGATTTACAAATAATGGAGTTAATATTATGGACGCCGATGGAGATAGGAAGGGAGGGGGGAAGGATCAAGTGCCCCTGGACCTTTTTTTTTTCTTTTTTTTTTAAATGAGAAAATTTATTTTTTCCAGTTAGTTTAATTTCCATCTATACAAGTATCATTTATACGTTCCAACTATTTTATTTTATATTTTTATTCCTTGCCGGACAATCAATTTACAGTTTATAACTGACAAAACTAAAAATAAATAAATAATAATAATAAAAAAACATTGAAATCCCTCAGTAGTTCTCGAAAAAAAGTTACATCAATGCCAAATTGTTTTGCATATTTGTTTTCGCAAATGTTGTCTCTCGCTTAAATCTTCTAAAATAAAAGCGTAAGTCATGTGACTGTCATCAACAGTTCCGGGATGGCCGTTTCACTTTTTCATATGCCAGGCGGCCATTTTTATTCAAAATTATTTTTTCGAATAAAACTGCATAAAAGTTACATTTTAAGAAAGATCGTTCAAAATAAATTAATATTTGAGAGATGACTTACGTTCAATTATGTATTTTTTCTGCAATAACTTCTGTCGAAATTAGGTTCACAGTTTAAATTCTCTATTCATGAAAGTAAACAAAAAAAAAAAAGATTGATTCGTCGTGAACATTTAAAATATTAAATCATGGAGGTAATCATTCGCAAAGCAAGTTCTCCGCGAATGAATTTTTGGACCGCTGCCTCGCGCCAAAAAAATAATTCGCACCAGTGAGACAATCAAAGTTTGCCATAATTATATGCTATACAACTCAACTTCCTTCCGGACCTTTTCTTGACGTAAATTGAACTCATGTAATAATATTTAATGAATCAAATTTTTAGCATTTTAAATCGCTAATACAGCTTTTATTTATTGCGTGTACAAATTAGAAACGATACTTTGATTTTGAAATCAAATGTTTTGATTTATGATATTATTTCTTATTTATTTATTTATTTTCTATTTAAATGAAAAGTGTGAAGTATTTTAAATTTATGTAATATAAGCATTTTAGATTAAAGTTAAGTATTTTAAATGAAATGAGTGACAGGTTTATAATTTAAAATTAAATTAATGTAGTATGAATGATGGTGATGGGAACAATATTTGGCGATTTACCATCTGCTGCCGGCTAACAAAAATACTCATAATTAAAAAAGGAAATAAAAATAAATAAATGATAGTTTGATGTAAATAAATATTGATATACATATCAAAAATAATTTATAGAACTAAAAAAAAAAAAAAGTAAATAAACAACAATTTCCATAAAAAAAATTTCGCCAAATTGGCGGGGGGGGGGGGGGGGGGGATCGCGCCAACGTGCGCATGTGACAGCTGTGCCCAAAACTATGCGAAATGCTACCATGATCGCAAAAGTTCATGATTTGTCTATTAGAATCTTCCGATTTGGCGAAGGATTAAGGGAAAATTAAATTATGAATAAATGTAACGTGTTGCAACGTTTAACATACATTTAAGGGAGACCAAACTGGTCGCCAGTGGCGGCTAGTTAATAATATTTGCTTAAATTTGTCAAAATCCAGCGTTGCAAAGTTCTTACTGGTCAAAGCGTAAATTTTACTAATAAATAACCCGCATAAGCGTGCAATTTTAAAAACTATTTGTGGGGCTCAACTCTTTTTTACAGAAATATGTGTATGTGAGTGTAAAAAAGATCGATTATACCAATTTAATGTAGCTTTTTTAACTCCCTTTTAAAGAAATTAAACAGAATCGTATACTGATAAATAATCACAAGTTAAACAAGTTGAAAATTGTACGTCAAACGTGACAAATGAGGTGCGTTCGTACTATAGCTAGTTATATAAATATTCAGATCTTGATGATTTTTAATTCTGCGAAATGAATTATATCGTCTGCAGATTAATTTCTGTCATAAAATAAGTATCTCGGTCGCTTGACGATTAAACCTCGGAAGCTCCTCTAACAAGAAAGCACCGATTTTTTTTCTTCTTTTAATTCAAATTTCTTAATAAATATTTTTATTAATATCTCCTAAAGTTTTGATTCGATTTTTAAAAAAATTGAAATGTCTCGACAAAATTCTGCAAAAATAATATATCTTAAATTCCAAACCATTCGGTTGGGTAGTTTTTGCGTTGTTATATGCGGACGGACGGACAGACAGACGGACAGACAGACGGACGGACTAAGCGACGACAATAGGTGCTACGTATTTATATAATTACGAACGCACCTAATAAAACATTAAGACAACAGAAAAATCCGAATATACAGACCCGTTTATAAAATGATACTAGCTGATATTCGTGATTCGTTTATAATAAAATCACAACAAAAGTTGACTTTAATTAACTTTTTTTTTTTTTTTTTCATTCTTTCTTTTAGGAATATGGATTTTTTTTTTCTCAAAAAAAATAGAACATAAAGTGAAAAGTTTTCCTAATGTCGTTTATCCCTATATAACGAAAGAAAAATAAGAAAAAATGGAACATTTCAAAATTTTATAAAATACGAGAAAGTAAAATTAATAAATAAATATATATATATTTATATTAAACGGAAAAAAGAGTGCATTTTAGAAATTATTGGTGGGGCTCGAGTCCCACGATCCCATAAAACTCTATGCCTACGATAATTCCTAATGAAATGATGAACGCATGGGTGCTGGCAGAGCAAAATTTAGGAAAGGGCGACGTTTTGTATCAAATGTACTGTGATCCACTGCCTAAGGCTATTTTTTAAATGGAGAATATAAACATGAGGTAGGCTAAACTAAGAATTTTTGACGGTACTACCCGTTTAAGAAAAATTTTTAAAACATACCAACATAAGATCAACACAGACATGTAACAAATAAGAAATATTAAATATTCAAAAATAAATTTCTATGAACATAAAAAAAAAAATAATAAAAAAATAAAAATAAAGAAACAAATATTTCTTTTTCGTCAGGTGTACTCTGCCCCATTCCCCCCTATACTCCCCGTTTAAAACAATTTTAAACATACGAATCTAAAAATAAAAATATCCATGACCGCTCGGCCTACAGGCATAGGTAGATTTCGAAGACGCAGACCGTGGGGCGCCTGTTCGTTGAGAATTGCGGAAGAAATGACCTTTTTTGCCATGATGCGGTAGTTGGAAACGCCCACTTCGAAACCTAACTTGTTTGCAGGTGGAGCCGGCAGCGATTTTTAAACATTCCAACATCCAACATCCCTGACCGCTCGGCCTAAAGGCACAGGTAGATTTCGAAGACGCAGACCGTGGGGTGCCTGTTTGTTGGGAATTGCGGAAGAAATGACCTTTTTGCCATGATGTGGTAGTTGGAACCGCATCATGGCAAAAACGAAACCTAACTTGTAATCTTCGAAACCTAACTTGTTTGCAGGCGTAGCTGGCAGGGATTTTTTTCTTTATTTATTTTTGTTTTGCTATAAGGGTTGGTCCTACAAAAAACTTGTCAGTATAAACGTTTTAGATAATATTAAGAGGATTTATAATAAATTTAATCGGGTTTGATATTTTGTGAATTGACGAAGTTATGAGTTTTTTTCTTCTAACCCCCCCCCCCCCCCCCTTGGGGCCATTTTTAATGATATCAAAAATCTGTCATACATAAATTTTCGGCCCTTTTCCTAGAAGTAATAATAACTTTAAACGGATTCGATACGTATCATAATTAAGAAATTATGGGTTTTATTCTGTTTTCCCAATAAGCCCCCCATTCCCCCCTCCCCTGGTTCGATTTTGCCCATTTACGAACTTGACCGAGATTTTATGCCCCTTGATTTTATGTATCAGTTTGTAAGAGATTTTGTGCAGAATTATTGCAGTTATCGTGTCCATAAAAAGGTGACATAGATGGATAGATATAAAGTTTTTAACTGGGGGTGGTTTTGGGTTCTGGGAGTCATGATCGGCGTAGATCTACAAATGTTTTTCAAAAATTCCAACTTAAGGGAGAATGTAATAGGTAGTATTTCTTACAAAATCTACCTAAAACAGAACTGAAATTTTACTTTCACGGGGATTCAAGGGGACAGATCCCCTCTAACGAAAAAAAAATCGTATCTCCTATCTCTCTTAGTGTTAATGTGGTTCTCAAATTACCTGCTTAACAGCGCGAAACTTTCTGACTTATTTTTAAATGCAAAGCATAAAACTGGCAAGCCTGAATAGTGAAGCGATTTGAAATCGAAATGAGTTTTCCATTTTTTGATCAGTAAATTACTTATCGAGTTAAAAGCGAATCATGTCACGTGACGATACGTTCCCCTTTCTCATGCAGCGCCTCGGGAAATAAAAAATATGTCATATTGTAACCAGTTTAGATTTGAGAACAGCCTTAAATTGTTATAAGTCATTTGCGAAAAGTACATTTTGTTATTTTTTTAAAATCCTTAGAGTAAAATAAAATTTGGTTACCTAAATATTAAAACCAGGGGGGGGGGGGAGGGGGCATTGCCTCTTCCTCCAGACATTCTTAATTGCGCCCATGGATAAACGGAATGTCGGTGAAAAATTGCAGCATTTTTAAGCAATTACCTATATAAATTATTAAAATTAAATCACATGTTTCAAAGTAAATGAAAAAGATAATACTAGTACAAAATATAAACACCGAAAATTGAAAATGGAAAAATAAGATTATGTTATATGATTAGATGTACGTATATGGCGTTATTTTTCAGTGAAGGAATCGTAAAGCCACGCGCCATGCCGTTCCGAGTTTAAGGCTCAATATCTTGATAATTTTCAGGAAATAATGGTCAGGAAA
Organism: Maratus michaelseni; assembly: GCA_963931845.1. Classification (NCBI taxonomy): domain Eukaryota; kingdom Metazoa; phylum Arthropoda; class Arachnida; order Araneae; family Salticidae; genus Maratus; species Maratus michaelseni. The sequence goes on from OZ007586.1 coordinate 116,048,215, forward strand.
CCAACTACTGTGGTGGCATATGTCTGGCTGTACCTAAGCTAAGATTGTATACAAACCGCAAAGGATTATTCGGAGGAAGTTGGAACAATTAACAAAAGAAATGCAAAGATGAGGATCCTCGTCGTCTTCTTTTACGAGGGGTTACTATTTCACTCCATATGGACAGACATCTGGTGGTCAGTCAAATTTCCAGAAGTGAAGGAATTCAATAGAACCGGAGTCATAAACCTGTCACAGCATTAATTAGCGGTCTGCAATGAAAGCGCACGAGTAGGACATTCTACGGGTAATCGATCACCTGTTTCATCTTCCTTTCGGCTTCTAACTATTCTGCTCAGATAAAAAAAAATATATAGAGAGAGAAAGGCGCTCTCGAGATCTCTATGTAAAAATTCACCTCCCTTATTTTTTTATTTAAACATAGCTATAGAATCGCAATAAATAAATATAAATAAATAAAAGTAAATAAATTATGCGGAATCTAAAATTATTTTTTTGACTAAGCTCTTCTGGGCGTCGCGCCATTTGGCGCTCCCTTCGTCCAGGCGCCCCGTGCGGTTGCACACTTCGCACACCCCTCGGGCCGGCCCTGGCAACAGGCCACGATACTTCACTGATCTCGGCTGTTTTCAAGCCTACCGTGGCCCCATAGCAGTTTGGTAATTGATGGAAACCAATCTATCTTGATCACGTGATAGCCAAGAGGAGTGGATGTATCAAGGTCTATCTCCTTCCTTGGCTGCGAATAGAATTAATTATGTTCGAGTTTTCCAGGGGTTTTTAGAAATATATGTTCATGAAAATTATTTCCCAATTATTTTTCTGACAAAGTTATTTACAGTTATTAAAAATATGAATTTGAGTACCAATATTTCTGTATAGTAACCTTCGTCTTATTTAATAGCAAAATTTTTGTCATTAAATAAAGTAAATATTTCTATTAGGGAATAGTGGAACTCAAAAATCCGAAGGTTTGGTAGCTCTGCAATGTACTTATTATATTATTGTAAGGGTAGCTGGGGTAACTGAGCCATAGGCTATTTTATAATAAACCGCTAGTGTCTTTTAAGTATTAGCGGTTGGCAACATTACAGCAACACCTGTACTTCTTAAAACAACGCGTGTGAGCTCAATCGTAACTCTTCCTTTGCTGCGATAGGTTGAGGAAAATATAGGAGTTTTTTTTAATATTATCATTTCAATTATTTTATAATAAACCGCTAGTGTCTTTTAAGTATTAGCAGTTGGCAACATGACAGCAACACCTGTACTTCTTCAAACAACGCGTGTGAGCTCAATCGTAACTCTGCCTTTGCTGCGATAGGTTACCGAAAATATAGGAGTTTTTTTTAAAACAACGTCGATTTTATTGAACTTCCTCGGCTTTTTATCAAAATGCGGTAAGTACTTTTACTAAACAATCTTTTTTTTCTAAGATTACGCATAAATACATTAATATTATTAGGTATCTATACATATTTACTTCATGTTTCAAATTTAAGGCTGGTGTTCCAGTTACCCCATAAATATTTTAAGAATGGGGTAACTGGGTCATGTATCAGGGGTAACTGGATCCCACATGGACCAGTTACCCCAAGTTACAGCTTTTGGAGTTGCTCTTACTACAGTAAATTAATTTTTATTTTGTTTTTTGTTTACAATAAAGAAAATTATATAATACCTACCTTTTTTTTAACTATAAACACACGTTTATGTATGTAACTTAAGTTTTTGTTTATAAAAAACTACTAAGTAAATAATACTTAGTAGCTGCTAGGTGAGATACTAAACACTTAATTAATTTGGATTGTTTTCTGATTTTTATTACAGGATATGGCGTGGACATATATTAGCAAGACAAAGAAAGCGGCTGGCTCTTTTTACAGTGTTGAGTTAAATAAAAAAGAGAATGAGATACTTAAGTACTTACCCGTTTGTTCACAGATTTCCTTGCTCATTTCCCCGCTAAAATACCCTTGTAACTTTTCTACTTATTACTTAGATTGAAGTATGGTAACTCTAGGATAGATGGCCATAGTATTTAGAGATTGAAATAAAAATTCTTAGAATGCAAATACAGGAAATATTTATGCATATTTAAAATCCTTATACATATACTCATCATATTTTGGGCAAAAAACAATTAAATATTGAGAAAAAAAAGTGGGAAACAAAATTGAAATTAAAATGGTAGATGGCTATCTATCTTTCAAGCCGAGGTGAGATAGCCATCCAATACAAGAAAGGAAAAGTGAAGTTAAAATACCAAAAAATAACACGTTTCTTATAGTTAATCATGAAAAACATATAGCAATTTGTAAAGTGTCTTAAAAGTCCGTATAGTAAAAGAAAATGTAACGTACGAACTGCAAAACATTCAGATACCTAACTCAACGAAAATATTCAACCACTAAACTAAATAAACATTAAAATTTCACTTACTTTTTATAATCGAAAAACACAGCTGCACGTAAGCAATGAATAAACTCGTTGAACAATTTCCTAAGTTTATTCTGCGATCTAATGAGTAAGTTTTGGAAATATTTAGACTGGCCATATACCCTAGAGTTACCCTATATAAGTACATACTTAATTATTATGTTTTTTGTATAAATATACGAATTAATTACACATTTGGTGCTTTTTTTAAACACCTTGACAGAACAGATATCCCTCACAACGCTCTTTAGTTGATGTATAATTTACATGATCTGCATGGCTTGAATTTTTTTAAAGATATTTACCCTTTTTGCTACAGGTCCTGATACCCTAACTTAATCAAAACGAACGAGTGTGGAGCACAGACATACCTGATCCAGTTGCCCCATTTTTATGGGGCAAGTGAACCCATGGAGAGGTAAAGATTAAACATATTTTTTATTAATTTATAGACAGTAAGGTGCAATTTTGAACTTTTCTGTTTGATAGAGTGAACCTCACTGAACACATTTACAAAAGTTTAGACTTTAATTCAAAATGAACATTGGTTTTAGGAAGCTGAATTGCCAGAAACTCCAGAGTCACAATGTAAAATTGGGTTCCAGTTTACCCGAGCTACCCTTATGCAAAAGTATCTTACTTATAATAAAATACAAAGGCGAGAAAGTGTCTGTAACGGTACCGGGCTGTACCACTCTGATCTGCGAGTCGACCGTAGTTAAACGCCATGTTAGGCTTACTGAAAAATATATGCTAACACATAATAACACTAAATGATAATATCTTCTACTTGAAATAACGTCTGTTCAGCATATTTTCGTATAAAACATGCATATCATATCCAGTTATAATGTTATAAGTTTTAAATTAAAAATAACAGATTAAACATCCGATTACCTGATGTAAATAAACGAATAATGTTGCCATTCAAAAACACAAATCCCATATCTACAAAAAAAAAAAAAAGGAATGACTCTTTGAACGTTTCATTAAAATATCCAATTATGCTCTTAAAATATTTGTAAAAGCATTTTAAAGTCTTTAAATATTTAAAGGATTTTCTAAAATTTATTTCTGTAAGCATTTTATTCCTGAAATCACTTTTTCAGAAATAGCGATGATATCTTTCGAGGCTTTGCGATGCAACTACCAGCATTTTAGATTTCGTTCATAAATGCTATTCTGGCGCCATCTTCTGACAATAAATACAAATTATACGTTTCTGTTAGAAAAAAAATAAATTAATAATACAACTTTATTATAATTTACATAATAATAAAGTTGTAAAATAATATAAAATGTACATAAGCATATTTTTAGAATAAGAAAATTCAGGATGTATTGATTTATTACAAGATCAACTTTTTTTAATGATTTAAATTATTTTTATTATTAATTTTGAAAGGAAAATATTTGACTTTGTGTAAAAATTAATGCATTCCTTTAGATTATGAAGAAACTAAAAGATCGTTTTCGTATCATTGAGAGCGAAAATTAATACCTATAATTTACTAACCATAGTTAATTATTGAGACCTTAATTAATTATTGAGATCATTATTAGGATTAAAATTTTAATTATTCAGAAACATATTTGGCAATTTTGAGTTGAAAAACCAAAATAAGGGAAAAGATTACGTTTCGTAAAATTTACCATTAACATAAGGTATGTACATTCAGGATGTATTGAATTATTACAAGATCAACTTTTTTTAATGATTTAAATTATTTTTATTATTAATTTTGAAAGGGAAATATTTGACTTTGTGTAAAAATTAATGCATTCTTTTAGATTATGAAGAAGCTAAAAGATCGTTTTCGTATTATTGAGAGCGAAAATTAATACCTATAATTTACTAACCATAGTTAATTATTGAGACCTTAATTAATTATTGAGATCATTATTAGGATTAAAATTTTAATTATTCAGAAACATATTTGGCAATTTTGAGTTGAAAAACCAAAATAAGGGAAAAGATTACGTTTCGTAAAATTTACCATTAACATAAGGTATGTACATTCAGGATGTATTGAATTATTACAAGATCAACTTTTTTTAATGATTTAAATTATTTTTATTATTAATTTTGAAAGGGAAATATTTGACTTTGTGTAAAAATTAATGCATTCTTTTAGATTATGAAGAAGCTAAAAGATCGTTTTCGTATTATTGAGAGCGAAAATTAATACCTATAATTTACTAACCATAGTTAATTATTGAGACCTTAATTAATTATTGAGATCATTATTAGGATTAAAATTTTAATTATTCAGAAAAATATTTGGAAATTTTGAGTTGAAAAACCAAAATAAGGGAAAAGATTACGTTTCGTAAAATTTACCATTAACATAAGGTATGTACATTCAGGATGTATTGAATTATTACAAGATCAACTTTTTTTAATGATTTAAATTATTTTTATTATTAATTTTGAAAGGGAAATATTTGACTTTGTGTAAAAATTAATGCATTCTTTTAGATTATGAAGAAGCTAAAAGATCGTTTTCGTATTATTGAGAGTGAAAATTAATACCTATAATTTACTTGACATAATTAATTATTGAGACCTTAATTAATTATTGAGATCGTTATTAGGATTGAGATTTTAATTATTCAGAAAAATGTTTAGAAATTTTGAGTTGAAAAACAAAGATAAAGAAAAAAATTACGTTTCGTAAAATTTACCATTAACATAACTACCATTAACAGTAAAATTTACCATTAACCCTCTATATTACCTAATATTACCTTAACGGTTCAGGTCAGTTTTCCCTATTGTCGATAAACAGTATATGAATATTTTTATCAATTATTTAAAATTTTAACTGAAAACCCCAATTTCTATCCACCGTCCTAGGACGGGCATTTACACTAGTGATATAATATATTTCATTGTAAACATAAAATTAATGTTTCGTTTGTATATCAACTTGTATTTACGTTTTTAATATTTATTTTGTGTTTTCAATGACGCGGAAAATTATACATGCAGTAAATAAGTTTGGATTGAAGTGAATATAAACGAGTAAAATTGTTTTTGTTTATCTGATTTGCATATATTAAAAGGATGAATATGAGGAAACATTACTTTTTATTTCGCTTAAGGAGAATGCCATAATTTCTATCCCATTAATACCAAAGATTATGCAAATATGGAAAAAATATGTTAAGTAGGAGAAAGCGGGCGGAAATACGCAGGTGTTCCGAATCTTAAATCGCATTATTTTAAGGATCAAAGAAGTTTTAGTACACATTGGAATTTGCGTGAAAAAAGTGCTAGAGAATCCTTCTTTCGTATTAAAGATGCTACTGAAAGAAAATTGAAAAAAAAAATAATGAATAAAACTTTGTGAAATATACAAAGTTTACTAAAAGACTCGTTAAAAAAATCATGTTTATAACATTCGTATAATCTGTGAAAAAGAGCCATAAATTTTGCTATTTTGGCATTTTGAAGAAAAAGGAAAATAGGGATATGAATTGATTGGAAATTGATTTTCTTTTTATTTGCGAAAAAAAAATATTCATTGTTATTCCAACCAACAATGGGCAAAAAATTCACAAATTCAAATTAGCTTGGAAATAAAGCTAGCTAAAAACTGGTGCATAAAAGTATTTTAAAGGGTATATCTAAATTAAAAGTACACACTTGGCAAAAATTAAAAGAAATAATTGAATAAAACTACACAAAAATACAAAGTTTTCAAAAAGTTCCTTTAAAGATCATGTTTATAACACTCATATCACCTGTGTAAAGAGCGCCATAAGTTTTGTTATTAAGACAATTTTAAGGATAAAGAAACAGAGATATGAATTAATTGGAAATAACGTTTTTTTTAGGTAGCCTTCAATACAAAAAGCTACTTATTGCAGCCGTTCGGAGGAAAGCAATTCCAAAAAATTTTGGTATATTTTAACCGATCATGAACCCCAGACCCCCAAACCACTTTCCGTTCAAATGTTGATATAAATATATATATCTGCCATATGTCATACTGCAACTCTCTTATTTATGAACCAATTCGGATCTGACTGAGTATGCGTATATGACATACCAAGGTCTCGACCGAGTTCGTTGGCCAACTTCATCCATCATCTTCTTTCAAAATGACGGCCAGTTAAAAATTTAAAACTTTTTAAAAATTCAAAAAGATGTACAAAAAAATTATAAATTGAAAAAAAAATTGTTTCTGTTAAGTATTAGAACATTATACAAGAATTCTGGAACATTTTTTGTTTTGGCTTTATCTTAAAAAGTGGCTGAAATATGGCAGTTTGAAATTCTAGGGCGGCTAACATTTGAAACAATTTGATTTTTGTTATGCTGAAACTCTCATGCTGAAATTCGCATTCAAATTCAGTATTAACGAAAACCGGGATTGAATCTTCTATAATCGGGTTCCAAGCATTTTAGCTTTGGATGTTTGAGTAAAATCAGTTGAATTTTTAAAACATGGACTGTGAAAGCTACCTTTACATCCAGGTACAAGCCGGAAGGACTTTTTTTTTATAATTCGTGGAAAAAAATACATTAATTGGTATTTCAAATAGCGATTGTAAAACAATTTCAAGAATACCATTAGGCTGGAAACTACGCCTGCTAGAAAATGATGTATAAATGTATTTTAAGGAGCTATCTCCGTATTCAAAAGTACACCTTTCAAATACACTAAAACATGTTAAGATGAAATCGAAAGGAAAATTTAATAAGAATTCTGTTTTAAAAAGGTGTTTTTCTTGCCAGGTACAAAATCTATTACAATTGTATTACTTTCTTTTTACCTGTACCAGGAAATTTTTTAGTTTAAGTTTGGATTCTGTTATACACAGACTCCGTTTTCACAAGTTTTACTGTAATTCCAAAAATAGTCAAGAACATTCAATATCATAGGTGCCGACTTAGCGGGGCCGACGGGAGCAATCAAGCAATCTTCTACCAGTAATTTTAATATGTTATTTTTGTCTTAATTAACCACAGTTATTAATTACGGCAAAAAACTTTTAAATATTAGTGATGGAAGTATGACTGGGGATGACCACCTCAGGAAACCCGGCCTAAGCCTTTTTCGTGCCCGTGAAGTCGGCACCATTGTTGAACATTATTCCAACCCGAGGTTCACTTTATAGTGTTTAGCATTATCGCCATTAACTGAGGAGCTTGGGACGATGTTCGTTGGTACGATACTAACGCGATCTGGGCGAAGTGACCGTACAAGGCTTTCAGGGTTTTCCTTGTACGAAAATGATAATTCGGGCTACTTTCTTTTCAAAAGTCTTTCCCGAGAGTATCATCTTCACAGGAATGACAATAAACCGCCGTTACTTCGTGGAAAAGGCGGCGCGCGCCCATCGGAGGTCCTTTCCTTCTCATTGACCGGGCACGGCAACAGACGTCACAGGCAGCACATGTTTCTAGGTTCACATAACTACAATATCCGGTTTTTAAGGCTGCTCGTCAGTAAACTTCCCGATTCCCCTCGCTAATGTTATTCCTATGGGTGTAGGACGCATTCGCATTTTTAAAATATCTCCTCGGGAAATTAATATTTTTAACTTCTGTTTCCTGTGTACTGTTCTTAAAGAATGTCTCTTTTTCTCTTAGTTATCAAAATATTTCTAAACGACGTGCTTAATTTATATTTTTACGTGTTAAAATCTTAGCGAAACTGAATACGATTTTAATTGTTCATATAAAATTAAGTATATATTTTAGAAAAAAATTGACAACTAAGAAAAAAAAGAGATATTCTTTAAGAACACTACAAAGAAAACAGAAGTTAAAAATATTAATTTCCCGAGGAGATATTTTAAAAATACGAATGCATCCTACGCCCATAGGAATAACATTAGCGAGGGGAATCGGGAAGTTTACTGACGAGCAGCCTTAAGGAATATTTTCAAAGTTTGCTCCCCTTTTTACCCTCTTAAGGACGGAATTTTAAAAAATCCTTTCTTAGAGCTCGCCTACATTCTATGAAGTATTTTCCTCAATTTTCATGTTTCTAGATTCAGTAGTTTAGACTGTGCGTTGATGATCCCCTAGTAAGGACTTTCTTATACATATATATAGATAAATATTTGAGGAGATAGATTTCATCACACTATATTATAACGATGAAAAGAGGTCCTCGCGTTTTATCGACACTTTGAATTTCTTCCGTTGCTATAGTCATCTCTATTTTTTGAAATTTTACAGGAGAAGCAAAAAACTGGTTATAAGACTCCAACTTAAAATGTAAAGAAAAATTAGAAAGAAGATTATTGGACGGGAAAATGCCACAATCCATTTTTTTTCTGCACTGGTTGCTTAGGAAAATCGTTTTTCATAATAAGAGATGACACATTTTCCAAATGAATTTGGGTTTTTAATAATTAACTTAGCTGCTTTAGCCAAATGTTATATATTTTTTTATTTAAAATATCAACTTAAGTATGTACATATAAAGTCAAATATTATATTATAAACATTATGAACATTATGAGCAAAAAGCAAACAAATTTCACGTACAAAGAAAACTTTTAAATCTTCGTGTGGTTCTTCCGCTGAATCAAGTAGTATTGGACGGAAAAATGCCACAATCCATTTTTTTTCTGCACTGGTTGCTTAGGAAAACCGTTTTTCACGATAAGAGATGACCCATTTTTAAAAATGAATTTGGGGTTTTCAATGATTAACTTCACTATTTTAGCCAAATTTTCTATGTATTTTTATTTAAAATATCAACTAAAATATGTACATATAAACTCAAATATTATATTATAAACATTATGAACATTATGATAAAAAAACAAAAAAACAAACAAATTTTACGCACAAAGAAAACTTATAAATCTTTGGGTGGTTCTTCCTCTGAAGTGGTCGGCCATTCATTTATTTCTTAATAAAAATCTCTGTGTCTTTCGGGAATGTACAGGAAGAGCTTGTTTATATCTTGGATTTTTATAATTAGTCGGGATTTTTCCTTGATAGGCAGGATTATTCGTTGGATGTGGGATGAATAGTGGTGAGGCATCTCCTAAAAGTCTCGGGTTTTTCAGCAGGTAAAAAGTTTCTGTCAATAAATAGTTTGGCTATCACCTCCTCCATAGATTTGTTTGTAAAAGCAAATTCATAAAAGTTGTTTATAGCAGAGTAGGATATTTGCTCTTTAGAAACCGTTTTTCCATATGACGTCATTGTAAGCAGAATCTTGTGTGCCTACAACGTAATGATTGGTCAATCCTGTGGAACGGGTCCGCAAATCCCTCACAACAAATGCGCAGTAAGTGGAAAAAGAGGCTGTTTATAAACATGCAGATTATTTTTGACATTGTTGTTGACATTGTTGTCTGCACTATAATGTTGACAAACAGGAAGAAAACAAGGAATCACATGAGACAAATGAAAAGAGTTGGGGAGGGTCAGCCAATAAGGTTCATTTTGAAAACGGGCTATCTTTCAAAAACCTATTTCGTGAAAAAATAGAAGTTGACCACTTTTCAAAATGAACGATTCACTTGAATGCCAACGAAAAGGAACTGAGTCGAAGTTGTGGTTTAAATGATGTACAAATCTTGAAAGTTTTATAAAACATTGATAATTTCTTTGATATATTTGTGTAATAGGGGATTGAGAGTATTTTGAGATCAGACTGCAACATATATGCAAGTAGAATATTTTTGGAAAGATGGTATTCAAAATTAGAGAAATCACCTCTGAATGAGGCTTTCGCCGTTTCTGAGGAATATACAATTTTGCTCGATGTGTAACTTTAAATTTAACTCTGAATGACTGATTTTTTTGCAATTGTTTGTGATATTGATGTTTTTACTGATGAAGTGCTATGTTTACAGCACGAAACGTCTATTTTAATTTAATTTATCTTAATGTTGTTTAAGTATTTTTAAATTAAAATCTGATTATTTATTTTTATAGTGTTATTTAGGAATTCAGACGTAGAATGTTTGTATAGTTATAACTATATTCGTTAGATTTCAGTAAATGGTATTTTCGTTAAATTTCAGTAAACCTTAACTTTTGTCATTTGGATAGCCACTTTTAATATTATTAGCGTAAAAATAATTTTTTCACAGTTGGAAAAAATTTGGACCTGAAAGGGTTAAAGGGAAAGTGGAACAAATCCTCATCAGAAAGAAAAGCCTCAGAACCTTGCTAGAGTTGTAAAAATTTGAACCAACGAATCTCGGTACCATAAATACTATGCTGAAAAACTTTTAGAAAAATTGATCATTAGTACATTGCGGATTGTACTAACAATTAACCACAGTTCTATCAATATCATACATAATAAAAAGAGTTTGCACAACTGAGCTGGTTTGTTATTGTCAGTTATTTATGATATTTAAGGATTATTAAAATTCATACATTAAATTAATAAACATATATTCATACTAATATTAAATATATCATATTTTAATAATTACCCTATCTTAAATTTATTCCAAATTTCCTCACTTAGTATGCTATTTTCAGTCTTTAAAAATATTATTATTCTTTTTCATCGTTTCCCCTTTGTAAAAATAAAATTGATTTCCTACACGTCAATTTCTTTTCATTTTGGCACTGAGCAAGTAAAATTCTCTGTTCGATTCGTTCAGACAGAACGTCTTTTATTCTTTTATGATACGGTTCTAGAAGGTACCAGAATTTTTTCTTCCCGCTTTTTCGGGAGCCTAATCACTGACTTTTGATTATTTAGTCGTTACTTCAAAATTCGAGACTGATTGGTTAAAATCCATTTGTAGTTTGTATTTGTATTCTTCCACGAATGGGTTTATAACAATTTTTACGACTTTGGAACACAACTTTTTCAGCGATATCGTCTGTTAAAAATAGCTACGGAACCAGAAAAATGAATTCTGATTATTTTAGATTTTCACCGTAAAGGTGTATTTCATTAAATGCCGCGCTGACTAATTTGAGTGTGCTCCAGTTTGTTTGATGATTATGTTAATAAAGAAGTTGGACTCAAACTGTTTGATTCTTTCGCTGAGAAAACACCCAGGAATTTTCGACGATTGCCTTAATTGTGTTTTGCTCAGCTCTATGCTTGCATGACTTTTACTAATTATGGTCACTTATTTAATTCACTATACGCTCCTATTTTTAGTTATGCAACCTATGCTGGTATAACTCCAAATGAGTATATTTTTCCTCTCCAACGTCATTGAATATTTGATCGTTTGGAGTGTACTATCCTTAATTCATTGGCTGTATAATAGTTTTCATGGTGCTCACCGAAATAAAACAACTTCTTCAATTTTTGTAATTTCTGTGCGCTGCTTAAATGGAATCTCATCGTATACATCTTACACATATATACAAGATTTTTGGTTATAATTGGACTTAAAAAAACTACCACTATGCTTATTTATATTTACGTGCTTTGACTATTGGGAAAGGATGTTACAAGGGTTCGTAATTGATCGTCGTCGTATCAAGGTCGTCGTATTTGCTCCTGGAATTTTGCGACCAGGAACTTCTTTGGTACCAGTATTTTCTTACAGAAAATCCCTGCTTGAAAGAAGGCTAAGTTTCACGAGTTTAACCTAGATTTCTTTTTATCTAAAGAAAATACTGGTGAAACTCCTGCAAAATTCCCTGATCCGTACGAAAACTGATATTATCTCTTTAAAAAAAACCACAATTATAATTACTATTGACTGCAACTATTTAGTCTTCTATAAACTGTATATTTCCAAATCCTTTAAATTTTGTAAAATTAGAGGATGGTGTCTGTCGTAAAAGGCATGCCTCTGTTTATGATTTTTACAATATTGATTATTTTTTGTTCAAGCTTGAAGGTTCAACACTAAACGTGTAAAAAACACCCCTTTTTTCCTTAAATTATTTTTTAAATTATAAATGGGTATAATCTTAAAGATTATCTACATTTATGGACTAGCGATTTGTAAGTCTGCTACAAACAGTATATCGCTAACATAGTTGCAAAGTTTCCTGATTTTTGAGTACCACTATTTTTGAATTACCCCTATTTAATTTGCACGATTTTGCGATTGTATAAAGCGAATATTTCTATTCGGAAATAGCGGTTCTCAAAAATTGGGAGACATGGAAACTATGCTCTAACTCTTTAAATTTTCATAAATTTTGCGTACATAATTTTACAGAGCGTGTTTCTCATTTATCATCGTGTATATCTCATATATAATCGTAAATCAGCGTTTATTTTACAAGGTCAAAGGCAATGTCTAAGTATTCGAAACTTCAATAAAAAGGATTTGCCAAAAACAGTTTATGCACCTGCCCCCATATTTATCTATCCAGAAATTGTATTAAGAGATACGTGTGCGTGCCACGGCATTCCTAAACCTTTTATTAGATTGCCGTATTCCATTGATTTGGAATATTGGTAATCCAGAAAATGCTTCACGAATCGCTTTCACTTGCAACTGGAAATCATGCATTGCGAAACAATTAATGTGACATCATTGCCATGGTTGTTCAGGAGAATAATATCTTCCCTTTAAAGGTGCAATAAGTTTTCTCGTAATGCAAGAATATTGATACAATTACGCTTATATTTTTTCTGAAACAAATCAAAGACAAATTTAATTACATATTGAAATCATTACATTGATAAAGAGACTTTTTCAGATGAATAATATTAATTTTTAGTAAAAGATCATTTAAATGAATTTTTTCTTGATATTTTTATTGTGAAAGCTATTTTAATGAGAAAAATTTTGTATTAATAACATTTATGAGTCGAATTGTATTGAAACATTCGCAGACTTCAATTCACAGTATTTTCAAATATTAATTTTAAAATTGAAATTTCATCCAATATGTTTTTAAGCTGCCAAGCCATACATATTGCACTTGATTTGATTAGTAGTATCGCAATACATAAAATAAATTTGAGACCATAATTACGATTTTTAAATATGATTCATTTGGAGATCAAAATTTTAAACATTTAGTTATCTAAATTAAACAAAACTTATATTAGGAAGTTAATTTTGGACATCAGATTAAGATCGCGTTTAAAAATACGCTTAGTTAATTGATATTTCATAGTCTTATTTATTTTAATATGAAGACGGCTACTTAAGCAAAAAATGTACAAAGTTTTCAATAATGCGCTAACAAACTAAGACGCTCTCAAAAATACTGTTAGTTAATTGAGATTTCAGAGTTTGTATCAGAGTACGAAGACGGCACCTAAGCAAAAAATGTTCAAAGTGTTTAGATAGTATAATAACAAACTAAGAGATTTGATAGTAAACGCTCAGACAATAATCAAATTTAGCTATAAAACTTGTGGTCACAATTCACTTATTCAGCCATAAATACTGCGAGACTTACTGTAAGCTGAACCCGGATTTTCGTTCATAATTTTAACAATAATGAAGAAATTGTAGCAAACTTTTCAAAAGATTTGCTTGGTCTGAACAAGACTTGCTTGATCTGAACAAGACTTGCTTAGTATGAACAAGTACTGGAAGTGGACAAAATACACCCTCGCACAAAATACACTGAGCTAAATGCTGAATGTTTTGAAGTAAGGCTGACATTATGCACGGTTTTATTGACTAAATTAATACTACAGTGGAGCATCGTTCATACGACGCCGAAGGGACTACCAAAAAAGTCGTATAAACGATAACGTCGTATAATCGATTTTATAGAATAAATTTTGCTTTCGCTTAATTTTAATGTTTAACGTGTTGATTTACATAAATTTATAAATAAAACAAACAAATAACAAAAAAGAGAAGAAAATACAGTATGCAATTTAAATGTACGTACCTTTATTTTTTCTTTTGATCATTTTACGTAGTATTACAAAAAAAAATTGTCTATGGTTGTTTGACGTGATGACTGACGCTGAATTGTAATTAATGATTTGTGCACTGAGTCAAGTGCCTGAAAAGTTTTTTCGCTGGTATTGTGGCAAACAAAATAAGTTATTAATGTTTCAATGCACTTCACGGCATCTTGAAATGATGGGGAAACAACTTCTTGGCATTCCTTGTCATCTCCGCTGTCACTATGCGATTCAGATTGGGAGTTCTGAATAAGCTCATCAACACTGCAAATTGCTGACGTTATTACATCCTCATCGCAATCCATGTATTCATCAATCGTTGTCTCTGCTCTGAGCAGATTCCAATCATCTTCATTGATTATTGTATCATCGTCGCTTACGTCATCACCCTCATTATCATCGGAATTTTGATGTGCAAATCCCGCTTTTATGAAACAGTTTTTTATTGTTGTCTTTGTTACCTGAGACCAAGCCAACGAAATCATATTCATTGCATCAAGAACACTTATTTTCTTGGTATTAGGCTCTTCAATGCTTCGAATAGCGAGTTGAACTAACTGCTTTCTATAATGCATTTTTAGATTCTTAATCAGGCCCAAATCACATGGCTGAAGGTGACTTGTGCAGTTTGCAGGAAAAAAGTGAACTTTTATATTTTCCAAAAAATTAGTATCCGGTGGATGCGATGAACATCGGTCGATGAATAGCAAAATTTTTCGTTTTTGCCTCTTCATAACATTATCAAGTTTTTTCAGCCATCTAGTAAAAATTTCAGTCGTCATCCAGGCATTGTTATTGGCATCATAATCCAGCGGTAGCGTTTTGATGTTCTTTAGGCATCTAGGTTTTTTTTTGATTTTCCTAACACCAAAGGAGTGATCTTTTCACTTCCATCACAGTTTGCACAAAGAAGCACAGTAAAGCGATCTTTACCTTTTTCCCTCCTTTACATTTTTCGCCTTTATAAGCTAAAGTCCGATTTGGCATCAGGTGATAAAAAAGACCCGTCTCGTCGGCATTAAAGATGTCTTTAGGTTGGTATTCACTTATTATGCCTGGCAGAATTTTGTGCCATTCTGCGACAGAATCAACTGGAACATCTCTCGATTCACCACTTACAACTTGACACGTGATCCCGTGGAGTGCTTTGAATTTCCGCAACCATCCTGCTGCAAAGTCACAGTCTGCCAGATTCAATTTCATCGCGATTTCTTTCTTTTTTTCCATCAACATTGGACCACTTACTGGAATGTTCGATGCACGACACTGATTGAAAAACTGGAGTAAAACTTACCCTCCTGCACTCGTAAATTTTTTTGATGCCGAAGATCCACAGGTTTTTGCATTTTCCTCAATTTTTGACGATCGTAAATAATAGTCTTTAAGGTAGAAACTGGGATACCCATCATTTTAGCCAGGTCAACTTTTGACCTTCCCGGTAAATTTTTACTATCGAATTCTTTCAAAATTTCATTTTTTTTTTTTACCGAGATGAACTTGCGTTTTCGAGACATGTCTGAAAAGAGCTGTGGCCGATACAGTACGAAAAGTGAAAAATGAAAAAAAAACGATCTGTACTGTTAGTGAACTGATAAGCAAAGAAAATGCTGTGTAACAATAAAACAGGTCGGGAAAGCTGACCATCCCCGCAAAAAGAATGACCCCTCCCAGTGTAATCCGTTACGCGTAAACTGGTTTTTCCGACTAAAATCCCACACCAGCCCACGCTGTTATCATGACTCATGAGGGGTATATTTAAACACCTGCTTTGTTGTCATTCATAGCTGGCAAATTCCGCCCGTTCTTAAAATACACAAGAAAAATAAACAAAAATAAAAGTGTACAAAATCGAAAAACCGACGTATAAACGATTTTGTGCGTCGTATAAATGATATATTTTTACATTACAACGAATAGGAATGAATTGGGGCCACACTAGAACGTCGTATAAATGTAAACGTCGTATAAACGATACTTTAGTGTATGCACATTCATCAGATCTTACAATGTCCATTTTATTGAACATAAAACAAGGTAATGAAACCTTGATGAATGTTCCAGTAGTCTATTGAATATTTCGTTACATTATCTTCATTAATATTATAATTATGAGTGAAAATCCTGGTTCAGCTTGGAGTAAGTCTCGAAGTATATTTGTGACCGAATGAGTGGATTGTGGCCCCGAGTTTTATAGTTAAGAACCTACATCAGTCACGCGAAAAAACGCGCAAGCTAATGTTAAGTCTATGGGAAGGTTCTTGCGTGATTTCTCGCTCGCATTTTAATATTTTTAAATGATATTTTTTGCATAGGATAGCTGAGGTCGATCTCTAACGTTGTTAGTTTTTACTTTTTCGATTTTGGTTCCAGTTTGTTTTATATAAGGGTACTTTCACTTTCAGAATCGGTTCCAACCGGTTCCGAAAGTAGAAATGTCCGCTTATAAAAAAACTGTAACTAAAATCGAAAAAGTAAAAACTAACAACTTTGGGGATCGGCCTAAGCTATCCTATGCAAAAAAAAAAAATCATTTAAAAATATTAAAATGCGAGCGAGAAATCTGCCAAGAACCTTCCCATAGACTTAACATTAGCTTGAGCGTTTCTTCGCGTGACTAGCGTAGGCTCTTAACACTAGAACGGCCGGAAATTTTACTCAAGTTTTATAAAATTATTTCACAGCAGAATTCTTATTTAAAACTATTTAACTTATCCATTTAACACATATCTGTAAGGTAGATATTTAGTTTATTTTCAAAAGAATTTTCTGATTCGAATCAGATTATATTCATTTGGTAACAGTCAAAATGACCGCTCATGGCTGTTCCAGTGTTAAAGTTATGAACGAAATTCGGCGATAGGTTTGGAGTGAGTTACCCTGTAGTTTTGACTAAAGTGGGTTGCGACCATGCTTTCCTATATGATTTTTTTTGTCTTGACGTGTACTATCATCTCTCTGTTTGTCGCACATAACCGAACACCCTCTATACACGCGATTATAAAAAAAACCGGAAAATTCAAAGAAAATTTTATGATATATGGAACAAATGTTTTTGATTAGAAATCATTAACAAAATTATGTGGAGTGGTCTCTTTTCCCCACCAAAATTGTATATATTGATGTGAATAAAACTTTTTCAAGGTGAAATTTTTCTGCACAAAACACACCAATTTAAGGATGTCCAATAATATTTATTTTAAAATTATAGAAAAAATCTGAACTTTTGACGTTTCATCAAGTATTTTATAACGTAATTAAAAGCCAAAAGTTGCTAGGAGTTTTTATATATCCAGCCAAGTATTCTTATCTAGAAGTTTTGTTGAATAAAAATGGCTGTTTTGAATGTTATACATTATATTGTTTTTCATTCGTCTTTTCAGATCATAAAATTTTCTTCAGTAATTTATTTTGCTGTTTGATAAAGATGAAGCATTGATGATTGTTGAAGCATTAATGAAATTGTAGCACTGAATGAGTTTCCATGTGTTTATACACTGAAGTGCCATTGAATTAGAGATAGATAGTATTATAGAAAAGTTGTGGCACTGCTGTTTCATTTCTGTGCATGTTCGGTAGCTATCATACGATATATGTAGATGCATGAATGGCCACTATCAACAACTGTTAAAACTTACAAGATGAGGAAAAACTCGCGATTTAAACGTCTTCGACTGCAGACAAATAATAAGTGTTCGCCGCATGGGTTATTCAATTTCAGAAAGAGATAGGCAATGCAGTTTTCTCGTTCTACAATATCAAGAGTATAGTGAGAATACATGGATAGCGGGAAAGGGAGTATTAATTGATTAAACTACAAATTATAGGCAGGTTTGGATGAACTTGACCTTCTAAGATTCCGCTGTTTTGTATGCATTCAGCAACTGAAAACGTATATCTGATGACAACCCAAAGGAATGACGGAGCCATATCGATGATAGGTTGTGTTACGTTCGCTCCACCAAATGGGATTTAGGATCAGATGACACACGAGAGTACCACTTGTCAATGCAAGCCACCGTGCGCAACGCGAAAGAATATCATGACTGAACCATTGACGGTTGGAAACGAGTAGCATGGACTGATGAGTCTTGATTCTAACTGCGTCACGCTGATTGTAGATTAAGAATATGGCGTCAGGTTCACGGAACCATAGATTTAGCAGTTGGAAGAGTTCAAAGTTATGGACACTCAACAATCAAGAAAGATGTATTTTTTAGCAATGTTTGGGACCTTTGATACCTGTACAAAGCTCTCTTCTATGTCTCCATGTTCGTAGATTGTAGTTTAGACGATCACTTTCATCATTTCCCCCTCAGATAGAAATGGAGTTTCAATCAGAATAACTGTTCTTGTCAAAGTCCAAATGTCAGTCACCTGGTTCGAAGAGAATTCCACCAAAGTCTGCTTTCTGAAACGATCACCGAGAAGTCCGGAATTAAATCCCATTTGACATGATTGGGATACTCTGTAAAATGAACTGCAAACACGTCATACCACACCAGCATCTTTTAACAGATTTACAGAACTTTCTAGAAAACGATTGGCATATCGTACATTCAAAACACGTCCGGAGACTTGCTGAATAAATACTTTTTCATGTGCGAGGCCATGCATTATCGAGGCCAGAGGAGCAGCAACTCTGTACTAACTGTTACTCTTACTGAGGTGACTATAATTCAGTGGCACTTCAGTGTTATTTAGGGAAACTGTTCTGAATGAAACTGTTCTCTGAAATTCGGATGTTAATCGGACCTTAAAAATGTTATATTAAAGTAGAAGAAAGATGTGAGTAGTAAACTAATAAGTAATTGCATAATATTTTAATAATTATAGCATACTTAAACAATAGTTTAAAAAAGCACAAAGCAACAGCCATAAGAGGTATAAAACACAGTAAAAGCTGCTAAGGTAGAATCGCTACGGTCCCAAAAATGTGTGGTTTTAGACAGATTTTCGTCTTAGTACGTATAATTAGTACGTATGGTATTCCTTTTGTCGGGACCATGAGATTCCGTATAAGGTAGGTTTCTTCTATGGAGAGTTTCTGTTTCACAGGTTTTATCGTACTTTGTTTAATCACACCATTCAAATTTAAAAATCAGGACAATCGTTTCAGACCGAAAAAACGACCTTTTTCTTCTTCATTTAGACGAAGGTAGAAGGACCGGAATGATCGTCTTGATTTTTAAATTGATATGGTGTTAATAAATAAAGTATTTTATTTATTGCTTTATCAGCATTTATGTCTGATTATTTGTACGTGTAATACAAAAAGTATGGGCAACTTTTAGGGAAACAATTGACGGATTAGGCATTCTACTTTTGATAGGTATTCTTAAAAAACTGTTGCTCTTTTTTGATCTTCTTTATCTCACTACACTTTATTACACTCATGTCCAAAATTAAGGTCACAAACATGTTTTTGAAAATAATTGTAAATATCTACCAGAAAAATTGATAGAATTTGTAACGTATATATTTGGAGAACGGGTAGTACAACACCAACCATCGGTTTAGAAAAAGAAGTTGTTTAGCGTTAGTATTTACAGAACTATTGGAACTAGACCGTTTCAGCATCTGTGATTTTTGCCTGCAGTTTTGTGAATATTGCATTAAAATGAACAAGTTAGCTTGTTTGCAGTGAGAATGAATTCTCATAATCGTTTAGATGAATTCTAGAGATGTTGAGCCGCTGGCAGGCTTGAAACTCGCCAATCTCAAGCGGAAGTGGCTTGATGGTTACAAAAGGCACCGAAAGTGGTATCCAGGTTGTGGAATCAATTCCAAACAAGTGGTATTGTCACCAGGAAGGCTAGCCAAGGCCGCAACAGAGCAACGACACCTGCACAGTATCGCTACTTGGCATTAAGCGCACGACGACATAGGCTGACAACGGCTCTTCAGCTTGCTCGTAACCTTACTGCAGCGTCTGGAATAAGAATTTCCCGGCAAACAGTATATAGACGTCTAGCAGAGAGGGACCTTTACGCCCAGTATCCAGTCGTGTGTGTCCCTTTCACTGCATCCAAAAGGAGAGCCCAGTTGTTGTGGAGCCGAAGACATAAGGCTTGGACACAACAAGAATGATTGCGTGTTCTTTTCAGTGATGAGTAGAGATTCACCACGCAGAGTGATTCTCGTCGGATCTTCATCTGGAGAGAACGTGGAGCTCGTTATCATCCCTCCTACGTAAAAGAAATCGACAGATTTGGTGGCAAAGGAATTCTTGTCTGGGGCGGCATAATGTTGGGCAGTCGTACACCACTGTACGTCTTCGATGCGGGTACTATCAACGCACATCGCTATAGGGACGAAGCCTATGTGAGGTTGTTCCGGGGTGCTGTAGGACCGGACTTCATGTTTATGGATGATAATCCGAGGCCACACAGAGCTCACATTGTTGATGATTTTCTTGAAGAAGAGGATATTCTCCGTATGAATTGGACCTCGAGGTCTCCGGACCTCAATCCTATTGAACATGTTTGGGATGGTCTAAGAAGAGCCATTGCACAGCATAACCCCCCCTCCCAGGACCCGCCAGGAGTTAAAAGCCACGCTTTTGGAAGAATGGACTTTGTTGCAACAAACATTTATTGACACCCTCATAAACAGTATGAGAACTCGTTGTGAGGCTTGTATAGCGGTGCCAGGGCTACACTAGATACCGGGCGCGCTCATTCATTATCATGACGTCACAAATGGTGGCTGGCCGCTACCAGCGATTGGTACAAAGCGAAACGACAAAATGAAAGATATACAGCGATTGGCACAAAACGACAGACTCGTCGCTTTGCACCAATCGCTGGTTACGGCCAGCCACCTTTTGTGACGTCATGATAATGAATGAGCAAGCCCGGTATCTAGTGTAGCCTTGGCGGTGCACGGTGGTCACACTCCATATTAAACAGACTTTTCCAAGATAAATGCTTTATCTCTGATTCATGATTTAACACTTTTTGTATACTCTGTTTCTTAATTCACAACTAAAATCTTTTCCATATTATTATGTTTTTATATTCTTTATCTCATTGTAATATACCTTTGTGCCAAATTTCAAGGCAACAAGTGAATATTTCATCCGTTTTCACAGATTTTATGATGTTTATGACCTTAATTTTGGACATGAGTGTACTTTCATTGAAAAATAAAACTCAAGTTAAAGTAACATACTTTCTGAAAAAGATATTAATTAAAAATATTGAAGTAGAAATACATAAATTTTAAGTTACGTATTTATTGAAATAATTCCAAATTTTAACAGTAGACTATGCTGTAATCTGCCTCGTTTTAAATGTTTTCAAGCAGATACTAACTTTATATTTTAATATTTTTTAAGAATACTTGATGATTCTTTGACGATTTTCACTTAAAAGACATCTTATGAAGCAGAAATAATGAAAGATTTGTATACTAGTACATCTTCAGGAAAGTCGTAGATGCATATTAGAGTCGAGTTATCCGATTTTAATCGAATGACCCGACCCGAATGAATCGACTCGACCCGCAATTCGGTTCGGGTCGGGTTGAATTTAATTATTTTGGGTCGTAACTATTGCGGGTCGGGTTCGTGTTGAATCTATTTAAAAAAATGTCTAGAATATTTTTTGAGATGAAAAAACTGTATATTTGAACATTAATGAGTGTATATATATATATATATATTTAGGTTCATTTTCCAATATAAAAGATAAAGTTGATATTAGATATATAATTGAAGACTATTTTTCCATCTTTTGTATCATAAAACTCAATTAAAAATAACATACTTTCTGAAAAATATATTATTTAAAAATATTGAAGTAGAAATACATAAATTTAAAGTTACATATTTATTGATATAATTCAATTTTTAACAGTAGACTATACTGTAATCTGCCACGTTGTAAATGTTTTCATACGGGATATGGATTAATTTTCTTCCATTTTGGGTTCGGGTTGACGAAATTTTTTTGTCGGGTTTGGGTCGGGTTTCGGATTAACTTGAAATAGAATTTTCAGTTTCGGTTCGGGTATAACTTGTCACGTGCAGGACTCCAATCGCATAAATGTATTCATGACTGGTCTCTAAATTAGAAATAGTTTTGCAGTTTTCAACTTCAAGTCCAACATATGTTAGTCGCTGATAGTGGACCTATGGAAAACATGTATACATACAATTAGTAATATTTTAGCATGGAAACGCTAAGATGACATGTTATAGCGCCACTTGTCGGTAAAATGTGCAATTAATATGAATAAATTCCTTACATAAAATTTATGCATTTGTGCATCAATACTGAGTTTCAATTAATATTTTTTTCTCACAAATAGCTTTTTAACTATTTAATTTTAAAATTGGGTAGCTATTTTCTAAACAGCCCGAATGGAATTTATTTATCCACTCATGACTTAAAGCAAATATTCAAAATTTGACTCAGATTTTTCGAATGACAACAGACATTTTTATGCTAAATCCATCAATTGAAGCATTGATTTTATTATTCTAGTTTGGCTTTTAAATTTGTTTTCTCAAATTTCCAAATATCTGAAAATGTTAAACCATATCTGATTTTTTTTAGAAGTCGAAAACACCATTACAGCATTGACGGGTATTTTCCATACACATCAAAAACACAAATTTAAAATTTTAAGCTTTGTTTTTTAAGACAAAAATAAGTGTATCGTTTTGATTTTTAGATGGGAAAAAAGCATTTTTTTCTGTATTCTCCCTTTTCTTACACGGCAAATGTTTTGAAAATGCGAGGCTTGCAAATGATCTGGCATTTGAATTTATGATTGCTAGAAAGATTTGTAAGTTGAATAAATGTTTCCAAAGGGTGCTTCAGAACATTACTTGCATAAAACTTGGATTTGTTATTGGATGAAAAGAGAAATTTTTGCGTGCGGTAGAAATGACGAAAATAAACAAAATATATTAAGATTCATAAATAAATAACAAAATACTGCTTAGTTCGGGTAAGTACGTAGTTTTAGGATTATTTACATCATTTGCTTTCGGTAAAAGTTTGCATTTTGGAAGAGAGATATGAAAGAGGTAGCATTAAAGGAATGAAAGGCTCATTCCTAAAGGCTCATGAAAAGTTGTCGGGGTATGTTTGCATGCAATAAATTAAAAATATGTTTAATGTGTATTTTGAGATAAAAGCATCATGGTAATTGAAGCTTTTTTATGCTTTAAATTTGAAAAAATATGTATTTAAGCTGGTATTTCGTGAATCGTCTGTAAATACATATGATCAGGATTATTTTTTTCTGATTTTAATTATATTTTAACAAAACAGGGTATCGATTGCAAAGTATAATAAAATACAACCAAGGGTAGAAGAAAGAATCGTTAAACTCCAATTCATTTAATGAAGGGTTCGAGTGTAAATCAAGGTAAGTAAGAAAATGTAAGTTTTGATATATTCAGCATTTAAGTATTCTAAAAAAATTCTACAACCGACAAAGTTACAGGGCTGCCGCTGGAGTCTATTTTTTACTATCTGTCTATCACTATTTCAAAAGAGCAATTTTCAAGGTAGATTTCTTCTAATCTTCAAGGTTGTCCATTTTTGATTAGAAATAATGGTAGACAAAATAATAATAGAAAATAGTCGCCAGTCGCAGCCCTGCAATTATGATTGCTTCCTCTGAAACAGTTAATTTGTTAAGACTGAACATTCCAAATTTTTTTGTCTGATAGACTTTATTTTATAGGACTTATTGAATCACTTATTGAATCGCTTAAGTAGTATGTGTTGAAACCAAGGGAACCAGTGTACACCTCTAGATACTTAACCAGTGTACATCTCTAGAGCTACTGTATTTTCTCATTTTAACTCTTCTGATGATGGCTATTGTTTAGCTGAAAGCGCTCGGGAAAATTTTAACAACTTGATAGTTTCAATGGTTTAAAACTTTTATATTATATTTGCACTATTTAGTAATAAATAATTGTGAATCAACGTGTTCACGTTGTTTATTTTAATTTATTAAGGTGAATATGACGTTTCTACATAATATATAGAATTTTCTATATGTTTTTAATTGATATTTTAAGCGATTATAATAAAATGCTTAAATATGACGTAACTCTTTCTTTCTTTTGCTTTACAACTGAATATTGACACTTACGATTTTTTATTTGCTTGAGATTTTCTAATTAAATCAGGTGATTAAAAAGTCTTTCAAATATGCCGAAATACTTTATTAAAACAACTCTTGGATTAATAATTTTGTTGCGGCTAATTTTTATAGTATGGGTTGAAACCAGAAACAATAAATAGAAGGGAACGAATGAGTAAAATAAATATTTGCGATACTTTTTAGTTCCTATTTGTATTTTTAAAGATTTTTCGTACCGTGATATCATGAGCAATCGTAGATAGTTTTTTACAAACTGGTTTCTCATATAAACTAATTTATGGTATGAATCAAAAATGATATAAATCAAAATCAGAAATTAAAACTATGAACTAAATTTTTATAAAAATCAAAATATTAATGAATCCGTTATTCACCTTAGCTAAAACATGTTACATGAATAAATTCAGAGTGAATTCAGTCAAAATTACTAAAAGGTCTTTAATACGTTTCTAAATACATAAACTAAAATAAGATTCAAATTAAAATATAAAATTGTACTTCTAAAACTTAGTACTTTCAAGTACAATAACACTCGACATCAGAGTTGAAAACAGAAAATACGAAATCGGAGAAACTGGTAGATTTCTTTTGAATATATCCTACACTGTAAAAAATGACCAATGTTTTTTATTTTATGAAAATATACTATAACCACGAACGAAAATAAAATATAATCTTCTGAGTTATCCGAAATTCCGAAAAGTGTCTTCCATTGTCTTTTGAATCCCCAGAAACCAATACATTTCCAAAATTTAAAGAATTATTTATAAAAGCAAAGTATTTTTTGCTGCCCGATTTTTCAGAAACGTTTCGAATAGTTTTTATAGTGTATTAATCAGTTTCCTCAGCCTGGAATACCTGTTTTTTGAATATCATCCATTCTCAAGTAAACGTTTTCAGCTGCATAATTTAATTTATACATGAAAGAGTAAAGAAATAATCTCAATTTTA
The DNA here is from genome assembly GCA_963931845.1 of Maratus michaelseni. NCBI lineage: Eukaryota > Metazoa > Arthropoda > Arachnida > Araneae > Salticidae > Maratus > Maratus michaelseni. The sequence continues at coordinate 116,073,525 of OZ007586.1, forward strand.
ATGTTAATGTTAAAGCTGTTAATTTTGCATGTTTGTCTGTTAAACATATTTGTTGAACATGAAAATGTTTACTTGAGAATAGATAGCATCGGAAAAAACTATATTCCGGGCTTAGAAAACTGATTAATACACTTTAAAAGCTACTCGTAAACGGTTCGAAAATTACGGGCAGCAAGAGAAATTTTGTTTTTATAAATGATTCTTTAAATCTCGAAATGCCATTGATGTCTGAGGTTTCTAAAGATAAAGAAACACTTTTCAGAATCATGGTTAACAAGGATGAGTTTATATTATAAATTTGTTCCTGAATATATTATATTTTCGTAGATTAAAAAACATTTGTTATTTTTTACAGCGTAGTATCCTAGAAAATATTCTAGTATAGCAGAGAATTGTTTTCAAAGAGTGGTACGAATAGAATGAAACAATAGTCGCTGGGAAGACATATATTCCGGTGCAATAATTAAAGGGTTAAATTTCAGAAATTTATCAGTTTAGGAGGTTTAAGAAGATAAAGGAACATATTTCAAAATCGTGGATACCTCGGAAGAGGTTATACTTTCGTAATGTTTTGCTAGATCCAGAAACATTTCTTTTGTTCTTTTTTTTTTCATTGTAAACCGGTTTTGTTAAGGTTGTAAACGTGTCCTTATCATGGAAAAATAGAAAATTTTTGCACGGAAAATTAAAACCAGTCTGCAGTTTTTATGCTCAATTTGTGTCATAAATAATACTATTTATATTATTAATTTCATTTCATTAAAATTTACTTACTACAGATTTCGTGTTCACTAAAACATCATTTTAAACCATTTTTCTTACATAATATAAAGGTCTTTCGAGAACTGATTTGTATATGACAAGTATGGAAATTATTCAATAGCTATAAACATTAATTAATAAATATTAAATTATGTATATTTAATCAACTTTAAAGTTTACAATAAAAACAATTATTATTATTTAATTTTATCCTTTTTTTAAAATATAGTATTGCTGATTATGTGCTATTAATGATGAATTTTTCTTATTAGAGAAATATATTTAGTTTTAGTCGAGAGAAATACAATAATTACACGTAGAAGTTTTGCACCCACGTACTTTTACACACATTTCTAACAGATACTTTTTATATTGAAGAAATTACGATTGTTTTTTTTAATAAATGGTATAAATTATTTTGAAGTGATGGAATGGGACTCCACATTTATAGAATCACGTATGATTTTGTGCACTTTCATGTAAAAGTCTAGTTTATATCTATCTGTATACAGGGTGATTAGAAGCTCCTGTGCAAAACTTTAAGGGGTGATAGAACACGCCTAGACAAACTAAAAACACCATACAATACATGGTCGCAACTCAAACATTGATACCCTACAGGGCACTTTCTGATTGTGAAGAGCACCATGTTTTCTACACTATCTAACAAATGATTGCTGATTTCATTTACGCAGAATAGTGTTACTAACTTGGATGATAATATGGATGAAAATTAGAAGAAGAAATAAACTGCAAAGTTAGTAGCTCAAGGAGGTGGGGGTGGTGCTGTATCCTCTGAGTTCTATTATAATACAGATAGCTAACTCACCGATCCACTTTCTGCCACAACCGCATCATACTTTCAGTGCGCGCAAGTAATGAATCCTGCACTTTTCTTAATATTACATGCAATTTTTTAAACTTTTCCGCATACTTTTTGTCACTTTTAGTTATTTCTACAGCTTTTTCATATTTTTATGAACAATATTTAACATATTTTTCTTTTTTTAATGAGCTTATATAAAATTTCCTTTTTAACAAATATGAAATTAAATATTTGTGATGAATTTAAATAAAACCTGTAGTTTTTGCAATAAAAAATGTGTATCATTGAAAATTATAGCAACTTCGCCATAGTTTTAAAAGATAATCTAATTTGAAAATATCTATCCCATAATATTCTATGGGAGAAAATCTGTGTTTTGTTAATGATTGTCCTCGGAAAATCTTTGGCATTGTATTCATGGGCAGACCGCTGGATACAATGTATCAGAATAGGAAGTTAGCTCTTCGTTCTATTGTGGAGCTCAGTGGTTGTATCATAAATTGAACCAAATATTCTTCAGAGAAGTTTATGTTTCATCAGGACTCATTCGCAAAACTTTAGGGGGTGATAGAATACATCTAAACAAGCTATTTTTGCCATACAATACATGGGCGCATCTCAAGTGATGAACCGCTAGAAGGAGCTGTCATTAAATACACAAATCTCTGTGGTTTTTCCCGCACACCGTCATTTCCACCGTGTATTAGAAAAATGATGGCTGGTTTTACTAATCAGGAAAAGGTGGTGCTGTGGTTGTGAGGTGTCATGCGTGGTGCTGTGGTTGGGAGTGCTCTGGAAGTTCTAGTTGTGTAGTAAACAGGGTTCTCTACACAATCAGAAATCGCATGGTGCTTCACTGCTTAAGTTACGACCATGCATTGCATGGTGTTTTGAGCTGGTCAAGGAGTATTTATCACTTCTTAAAATTTTGGCCAAGAGTTCCGAATCACCCTGTATATGTAAAATAAGTAGAGTAGAACGTATGTCGCCGATTTTCTTGGCCTATTTTCTTGGAAAATTCTCGCACTTTAGAAATTTTGCGCGATAGAAAATGTTTATGACATTTATATTTACTAACTGTAAGTTCTTTTTTTTAACTTTTACATCAGAAAACAATACATTTTGTACAGCCTCAAACTATTTACACTTCGAGGTCCTTTTAAAGGGAATTCCTGGGCTTGCTGTTGCATAGAAAAGGAATTGGTCATTTTGGAATAGAGCAGAATCGAATAGATATTCTTACCCTCATTACTCAAATTTATTTGAACAAGAACTTATCTTAAGCAGGCATTATTACACTGCAAAAAAAAAAAAATGTTGAATTTACAGTATTATACTGGAACCCCAGCTGCTAGTATTATACCGTAAAAGTAACAGTAATAAACAGTAAAATAAACAGTAATACGCTACCGTGCATGCGCGGCAGCATATTACTGCTTAATTTACTGTTTATTACTGTTCATTTTACGGTATAATACTGGCAGATGGGATGCCAGTATAATACTGTAAAATCAACACTTTTTTTGCAGTGTATGTAATACTTTTACATCAACGCATTTTCTGCTCCTCTGTGTTTTTCATGTTGCAAAACCAACGAAACTATTAACAGTTGAACATAAAGTTCTTGTATATGAGAACCAATCCTTTTACATTATAATTACATTAAATTTCCACTAATACGTCAAATGCACTTGTGTAAGGCACCTTTTTTATGATATTTAATAGAAGTAAGATTTCCTTGTATTATCTTATTTCTCTAAATTTTAATGATATTTTGTTGCAAATTTTAATTCGGAAACTACCGACTTTCGTTTTCTAAACATCAATTACTATAAAAATATTAAAATCAATATTTATAGACAAAAAAAATAACAAAAGGTTGGAATAACAGACAATTTTGAAATTTTCGCAAACATCCTGCCTATTAGAAAAATTAGAGGAAAAGCTGAAAATTTCGCAGAAATTCGCGCTGAGACAAACTTTCAACCCTAATAATAAAATATAAATTTAGCTTCATAGATGAGAGAAAAAAGTATCACATCATGGTACACCATAGCAAATATCACATGATGTTTGTCAGTGGTTAGATTACAGAATACATCACAGATGATACATCACAAGATGCAACAAAACTTATTGTTGGAGAACTCAAATCTTACATACATAACTTGTTTGCGTATGCATGGTTTATTTGTTTCCCAAAAATGAAAAAAATGTATAGTATTGTCATTATAAAAAAAAAAAATCCAGTTTAAATCTTTAAAATTACATCTGTCTACTTTGTGAAACCACTGTTGTATTTAATACTTTTTAATATTTCTGCACAAAAGAAAATTTAAAAGTCATTCCGAATGCAAGATGTTTCATATAAATTTTTAATTCATTATAATATTATATCCATTTTAAAGTTCTAGTTTACATGGTTAATTTAAATTTTCAAAGAAAATTTAGTCTATAAATCTGGATAAAGGAAATACAACTCCCGTATTTTTTGCGCCTCAAGTTTTGATGTTAAGGAATGGCGAAAAAAAATGCGAAAATTACGTGAGTACATACGGAAGTTAGCTACTATGAAAAATAAAAAATGACATTAATGACCCGTAATAAGCAGAAAAGTCCAGCAGAACTTTTATTTGCTTTTACTTCTCTAATGACAGATTATATTTGATGAGAAGCATGGTAAAGGGAAATAGAGACATTTTCTTTGGGAAAATAGCTCAACTTTAGGGAGATACATGTAGAAAATAAATAGCTTTTTCAATTTATTAAACATAGTTACATCTGAATTAATGTTTTATAATTAATGTCAGACATTTAATAAAATATACATATTAAAATTACAGAATAAAATCTCAAACTACAAAAGACGTTTCGAGCTTTAGACATCAATGTTTAATTGTACTGGTAAGGGGCTTGTCTATAGCCCGAAACGTGTACTCTAGTCTATCATTTTATTCTGTGATTTTACAATGTTGTTTCAATTCTGTATTATTTACTCATCATAAGGTACTCATCATAGGGTAAGTCTTGTAATCTTTTTGAAAATCGAAATTTTTTTTGACCGATTTACACGTTTCAGACATTGGAGATTCCGAAAAACAAATTTTTAGAAAAAAAAATTTGCCGTCCGTCTGTCTGTGTGTCTGTGTGCATGTTTGTGTGTGTGTCTGTAAACGCTCTATCTCCCGAACAAATTGAGACAGAGACTTAAAATTTGGTATGTACTTAGTATGTAATAATGAAAATAATCTTACTGAATTTCAGTAACCTCGATTATCCGGAGCTATTTTTTTCGGACTCTCGAAATATTCGTTCTGATAAAAGTTATATAAATATTTTCGAAATTGTTTATTTTAAGGAGTGAATATAAAAGACAATAAAAACATAAATTTTGCATAAAGAATGAAGCCGGTCGCATAATTAGTTGCTGAGATATTTGTAATCCTATTTACCACACCCTTCGATTTTTCACGACCCTGTATTTCATTCAAATTTCAATTCAATGAGATATTTTAATTGGAAATGAGACGCTTAATCTGACGCAGTAAACCGTTAGTTAATAGGATTATCAATTTTGGAGTTATAAGGATGTTTCTTTTACGCAATTCAGTAATAGAGCATTTAAAGTTTATGCCGTCATCTAGCCACAATTTTATTCGAATTGCAATGTATTTGATAAATAGTTTACTCATGTTTTATTTTCATATTTTATATTATGCATATCCATGATGGGTAAGCATTACGGTGGCCCTCAACGACAAGTTATACGTTTGCGTTCGATCCTCGCGTATTTTTCTGATTATGGAAGTTTTATACGTTTTCATTCAACATTTATTTCACAAATTTATTTAGTGAAAACTTCAAATAATCATAACTAGTCCAAAAGTAATAATGAAGCAGGGCAATCATGTTTTTTCTCTTGTGGATTTTGCATGTGCTTCCTGCCTAAAGAAAAAAAGATTCAGTCATATTGAACGGTACGTTTAAAAGCTGACTTCCAACAAAATATATTATGCGATTCGTATGTATTTTTTTAATGTACGTCCACGAATACTTATGAACGGATGTTTCGAGTTTATAACTATTTTTTTTAGTGGAAGTTTCATTAGAAATTTCCTCAAAAAGGAATGTATTCGTTTTCTTGTCTATTTTATTTTCTAGGCTGTAACTTTCATAAAAATTGGCCAATTGCCACGAAATTGTAATATGTTGTTAAGGTACATAGTATTTATGACCCTTAACAACGTGTTAAAAGTACATAGAACTTTATGTTATTTAAATAGCCGTCCTATCGTGTGTAGTTTTTTTTTTTTTTACATAGACAGATAAACTAATTTAATATATCATCATCTAATGTGCTTCAAAATGAGCGATATTATCAACAATGAGATTTAAAGTAAAAGAAGGTAACAGTAAATTGTTGCCACGTGCAAGGTAAGAAACAATCACTTGAAGTCTGTTTTATTTTTTTTAAATACTTACTTATGTATACTTTTATGTTATATTTAAAACTTTGTGATTAAGTCAGTGGTTCCCACCATGGGGTACGCATACTGGTGAGGGTACCTGTACTGGTTTACGTTGTTAACCGTTTTGGTGTACGCGAAAGTGTTACTGGTAATACCGGGAAAGACTAAAAAAAAAAAAAAAAAAAAAGAAATCAAGTAACAGAGACAAAATTTCCGAATTTTGGTTTTCGAAGAGAGAGTTGTGTAAAAGTCTATTAAAATTTTTTAAGAAAATGTTTAAGCCTAGCAATTGATTTATAGTCATTGTCTCTAGCTACCCACCTCCTCAATAATATCGTGGAGCTATAGATATACATACTAACTATTCGCAAAAAGTGCCTCTGTCGATTGCGTACTTTCCTTGTCATCGCTTTTTAACCAGTTTTTCTTTTCGTTAGTAATAACTCTAAAAATATTCAGAAAAAAAAAACAGAATTTTGTCGGAGCTCCCAGTTTAGCCTTTTTTAGGGTTTCGTTCATCTCACGAAACCCTATTCATCCATCTCACGAAACTCTATTCGTCCCGCTACGTTCTCTGTCGTCACAGAGCCGGTTCTCAGAAACTATATAACTTAGAGACTTGAAATTTTGTGTACTTATAGCTGAATACCTACTATGAAGCTGAAAATCATAAAATAAAAAAATCGTATTATTTTAATATATAGAGATAAAAAAACAAAAATATAACAGCCTTTTCCTATTAAATTGAAACATTTTTCGTTATAGCAGTTGCCAACAATTAAAAATCTACAATAAAATTCTTTCTACAATAATTAATTTTCTATTGAAAGATTTCGACGTGAAAAATGAAAATGAAATAAAAAGTTTCACTAATTGAAAAAAGAATTATATGACGTCATATTGGTAATAAAACGGAAATTTTCAAACATTTCTCAATAATACAAGGAGTACGAGCATGTGTAAGTAGAGAAAGCAGGTTAATATGATGTCATTAGAGAATTAAAAATAAAATTAATCTGACGTCATATTGGAAGTTTAACGGATTTTTTCAAATGTTTGAAAATAATACAAAGAGAGTATCAATATGAGTAATAAAGAAAGCAAGTAGATATGACGTCAGCAAGTGATTATATCGTCATATGAGTTTGAGAAACGTTTGAATCGTGATAAAAACCCGATTATGGAAATATTGTCATATTTTAACATTTTAAAGTCTCTATACAACATGTTTAATTTTGAAATTGATTTTTTTTATAATATCGCATTTAGTCCACATGATAGATATTCACCAATTGAAAAAAGATTAATTTGACATCACATTGGTAATAAAACGGAAATTTTCAAACATTTCTCAATAATACAAGGAGTATGAGTATGTGTAAGTACAGAAAGCAGGTTAATATGATGTCATTAGAGAATTAAAAAGAAAATTAATCTGACGTCATATTGGAAGTTTAACGGACTTTTTCAAATGTTTGAGACTAATACAAAGAGAGTATCAATATGAGTAATAGAGAAAGCAAGTAGATATGACGTCAGCAAGTGATTATAACGTCATATGAGTTTGAGGAACGTATTGAATCATGATAAAAACCCGATTATGGAAATATTGGCATATTTTAACATTTTGAAGGTCTCTAGACAACATGTTTAGCTTTGAAATTGATTTTTTTTTAATATCGCATTTAATCCACATGACAGATATTATTATGACAGAGTATAATAGCGGGTTTCACCCGCTATTGGACCGGTTCAGATTTTCGAAAAAACGAGAAAAATAGACCGGTAAAGTTTTACTTTATAAAAAAACCTGACTTTTTTCTTTTTTTTTTGGAAAATGAAATTTATTTGGATTCATTAAAGAAAGGATAAAGTGTTTTGAAAGGAATATTAAACGAAACCCTTTGTGTGATCTTCGATCACACTTACACACTTGTTTGTTATTTAAAACGCATTTCAAAAGAGATGATTTAAGCGTTTGACTAGGCGATGTCAAATTAATAATGGGTATTTAATAGGTGTAACTTCTTTCCTTTTTTTATGAGTGCTAAATATGAAGTGTCTAGCAGCTGTTATTTATTGTTTTGAGTGACTTTCTGTTGATATTGTTACGTATCACAAAATGGATAATTAGCAGAAAATTGGAACTATCGTAACAACATTTTTAAAAAGAAATATTTTCTGCGTGGAAGTATAGGTATGTGTGTGTGGGGGGGGGGGGGGGATGGGGGCTGCTTTGTAAGAGAAGGGATCGTCTTATAAATGAAATGCTCAAACAAGGAAAACAAAAGAGAAATAAAGATTGGAAACCGCTGGATTAGATGATAACATTTTGATTTTATTCGTAGTATTTTTTGTATAGGTTTCAGTTCTTCGCGATTTCAATGGATAGAATTTTGAATATTTTGAATCTCTCCCTTCCTTTCTGCCAATTATATCCATGGATACTTTACGATGTTGCATTTCATTAATTTTCTAAGCAATTATTAATTTACAAAATACATATATGTATACCATACATGTATAAATAAAATGTAAGACATTTTTTGAGGCACTTTAATCATGCTGCTAACAACAGATAATAATAAAAGTCTAAATATGTAGCATTAAATTAGTATTGGCTAGATTTGTTAAACGGTAATTATTGCATTAAATAAATACTAAAATACGAATGCTATACTTAACCCTTAACTGCTGTGAAAAAAATTGTCGTATATATACTTTAAGCGGTCTCTGAGACCGCTTGATCGAAGGATGAACAAAAGGCTCCATTAACCCATAAGATACTGTTTCTGTACTAAACTTTAGGTACAGGACTAATATAATTAAATTTCTCCTATTAAGAAGTCTCTAGCAATAGTATAAGGGACATTAAAAAAGAAACGAGCCGGAGTCTGGAATGTGCAAACCGATGACAGAATGGTAATGTCGTTGCGTCAGTAACAAAGAGGGTTCCGACAAGAGCCATTACCCCCTATATAAGAAAGCCTCCGCACGGAAACAGTGACGTCGCTGAAGTAGACCATTGTAGTTGTCAGCGCTGAATTTGCGCCGATGTTCGGCACACCTGGCTAGAAAATAGTTTTAGTGTTTAAGCTTTCTTTTTTCGCTATAGATGATTTTTTTCTTATGACTGAAGCCAGGGTTCATTGATTTAAATCATGATTTCTCTTTTTAAACGATCATTGATTTAAATAAACTTTTTGAAAAAAGAAAAAAATTAAGGTCAAGATATTTCGTAATAAATATTATGTTTTAACAAAAATACGTTGTAAAATTAATGAGTGAGAAAGATTGAGAACTCAAAATCCATGGTTTTTGAATTTTATTTAAACCAAATATCACACTTTAGAATAAAAATCTCAATTTTAAAATACAGAATCTCAGCTGAAAAATGTTAAAAGATTAATGATTATATTATCTATTGAAAATATATCTAAATCTTATGTAATTTTTATAATACTGAGACATGGAAATTTATGAAGATATTGAAAATGTTAGAATAAATAAATATATAGGTCATTTAAAAGTATTTTTGTTGATATTTATGTAGAGATCTTATTATTTCCTTGTGCACATATAAATCAAATGGTTCAATATTCCAATGTGGTTTTTTGAAAGACTTTTTTTTTTTTTAATCAAATAAATCCAACTTTAATTCACTCTAAATTCTGTAATTGCTTAGGAACTCTAACAAGAAATCATGATCATTTTAAGTATATGTGATACATGCTCCAAATTCATTAAATGAATATTGTATGTATTCCAGAATATTGAATATGATATGGAATAGATATATGTTTAAGGGAATACATTTTCAAACTATATTGCTCCAATGCTGTTTCTATTGCCCCATTCTTTTAACTGTATGTATATTTAATTGTTTATATGATTACAAAATTTCATATTGACCAAGTGAATGAGTTTATATTTTTCTTAAATTTCAAATACATTTAAATGAGTTTTTCTAATTGTTAATTTTAACGATTTAGTAAAGGTTATTTTATTTTAAAAAGTATAATTTTAAAATAAAATTTTGAATCATTTTTTTAATCGAAAAATCTGATTTAAATTTTAAAAAATCAGATTTCTAGATTTAAAAAAATTAAAGAATTACAAATCCTGATTAAAGTAAAGAAAAAAAAATGCACAAAATTTTATTATTATAATAAATACGTTATTATATTTCAATTTTACACAAAAATTGTAGTGTGTGAAGAATGCCTTACAGGTGTTGTGCTGTAAATTGTAAAGGAAATTATAAAGATGGACCAAAAGTTCCCGTTTTTTCGTTTCCAAAAGATGGCGACTTACAGCGAAGATGGTTGCAAGCACTTTGCCGAAAGGATTTCATAGTAACTCCAAACTGAAGAGTAAAGTTGACCTCATTTGTAACTTATATATATTTTTTCTCTATTTTATGGTTCGTAATTTTTTATACAAAATATTTCTATTCAAAGCAAAAATGCACCCCCCCCCCTCCTTAAAAAATAGATCTGGCAAGTTTGTATATCAGTAGAAACATATAAAAAAATAATAATCTGATCTAGCATAGTTTTATGAGTTGTTATTAAAATTGACATAAAAATTGTTATAAAACACTAGAATTATATATTATCTGAACTTATATATGATTTTTTTAATTTTAAATTTATTTTGAAATTCTGAAATCTTTTATAAAATGAGGATAACATTAATATAAAATAGAAAGTTTTGAAAGTGACAGAACTGAGCAACACTATAACTAAATTAGAATGTATATATGCAATAAATAATTGCATATGGAGAATACAAAATACCCAAGGAGTAATCACTATATATAAATCTTAATGCAGTAAAAGAAATTAATGTTATTGTCAATTTTTGAGCACAAATGCAATTTTGAAAACTTGTGTTTTAAATTATTCATTTCTTAGAAGCTAATAAAATTTAAAATACTTAACAGAAAAAAAAAGGAATTAACATGACTTACATAACAGATAACTAAGTTTAAAAATAATATTTCATTAAAAAAAAAAAAAAAAAAAAATGCGTAACAATAGAAAAGAATGGCTGAATGAATGAATTTAGTGTATGAAATTTACATGTAATTCCCCCCCCCCTTTAAAAAATAGAGCTGGCAAGTTTGCAGGGGTCGATGCAGGTTTTTTTTCTTGGGGCCCATTTTGTGAAAAGTAAAGGTTATTTTTGTGAAATTTATTATATTTTTGTAAAAAAAAAAAAAAAAAACATTTTGTAATGAATGTTGAAATCCAGTTAATCAAATTCGAACCAAGCATTTATATACAAAAGCTTTTTTAAACCCTTTTGCTGAAGTTTTCCTCTCTGGTGAACTTGTTTGTTTACAAATTACACATTTTAAAACATCGCAAAATAATAAAAAATAATAAATAGTAAGATTTTATGGAATAGAATTTTGTGAAGGGACCCATTTTATTAAATAGATATTTTGTGAAGGGGGCTTAATTGGCCCCAAATTTTTCCTGGATTGACCCCTGGTTTGTATATCAGTAGAAGCATATAAGAAAAAAGTTTAAAGCTAATCTAGCATAGTTTAATGAATTGTTAATAAAATTCACATACAATTGGTTAAAAAAAAAAAAAAAAAAAAAAAAAAAAAAAAACCTAGAATTATATATTATCTAAACTTATATAAGATTTTTAAATTTCTAAAAGTTATTTTAAAATCCTGAAATCTTTCATAAAATGCAGAATCAATTAATGTAAATTTGAAAGTTCTGAGAAAGTGGCAGAACTGGGCAACGGTGTACATAAATTACACTGTATGTATATGCAATAAATAATTGCACATATAGCATAAAAAAAAATTATTTAAAAAGTCAAATTTTAATTTTAAAAATCTGATTTAAATAAAATTGCAATTTTAAAAAGAATTTAACATAATTTAAAACAACAGACATATTGAACAAGGAAAAACAATAAACTTGGTAATTGTAAACAAACATTTAATAGACAGGAAATTTCGCCAAAAAGCGCCAATCGGTTAACAATTGAAATAGTATTTGGTTAATTTTATGACTAATTTGCTTACATGTATGAAAATTAAAGAATTTACTTAAAGAGATTGGTGAATATTGAATAAAAAATTATTTTTTTGGTGGAATTTGGGATATTTCAGCTTTTAATGTTAGATTCCAGTAGTAAACAAATACGATAAATTATGGAATGTAACTTAAGACACATTTTTGCTTAGAATAGTCCCAAATATATTTTGCATAAACAATTACGAACCATAAAAGAGAGAAAAAAAAAAGATAAGTTACAAATGAAGTCAACTTACTCGTGAGTTTGGAGCTACTATGAAATCCGTTCGGCAAAGTGCTTGCAGCCATCTTCGCTGTAAGTCGCCATCTTTTAAAAACGAAAAAACGGGAACTTTTGGTCCATCTTTATAATTTCCTTTACAATTTATAGCACAACACCTGTAAGGCATTCTTCACACACTACAATTTTTGTGTAAAACTGAAATATAACAACGTATTTATTATAATAATAAAAGCCAAGCAACAACCAAAACAACACGTGTCTACATGCTTTTTCGCCTTCGAATGAAGAAACAAGAAAAAGCCAAGCTAACGTGAAATGCATTATGGGGAAAAGGATAAACGGTAAACTATGGCAACCATGCTGAATAGTAGTGTGGACTACTTAAGATACGTCATTTCAAAGTACAGTAACCTGCAGGGCGGCTTGCTTATGTAGGGGGTAATGCAAGAGCGCGGAAGTCCACATGCCCACCGCTTGAGAGTCACGTGACTACAAAGCTAGCAGAAGCATGCATCGGTCGCCCAACGCTCATTCGTGTTGTAAGCAGTGAAATGGAGGCGTCAAAAGAAGAGCAAAGAGGTGTTGTTCGTTTTCTAACAGCGGAAGGAGTAAGGGGAATGGACATTCATCGAAGACTGTCACAAGTGTGCGGTGAACACTGCATGTCCTTTGCAAGGGTCAAGGCGTGGCACAAGCGCTTCAGGGAAGGACGGGTTTCCTTAGCCGATGATGCACGGTCTGGAACACCAAAACGCATTACCGATGACATCGTCCAGCTGGTTGATGGACTCGTTACGCCATTTTTGGTCCCCTAAAAAAGGCTCCGAGGGGCAAAGATTCACCTCGGACGACGACGTCAAGCAGTACGTGCAGAACTGGTTCACATCGCAGCCCCAGGAATTTTACGAGACAGTCATTCACCGCCTTGTGTCTCAGTGGGACAAGTGCCTCAACAGCCAGGGCCAATACTTCTGAAATACATGTACTAGTTTCTGTTCCTAGGCCTCTGGCTCGTTACTTTTTGAATGTTCCTAATATTAGGGTTCCAAACGAAACAAGATTTCATTAGTATCTGTAGTTAAACTAAAAATAACAAGTTAAACTGTAAAAATTGAAAAATGCAGCGGACTGTGAGACCGCTAACAGTAGTTAAGGGTTAAGTACATATAACAAGAAACAGTGATATCAGGCAACAAGTTCAGTTAAAAACACGTTTGAACGAAAAAGCTATAGTAGCATAAAAAGTATTTGCACACACGCAATTTTTTGCATAAGTAAGCCTAGAAAGCAAATGTGATGAAATTGTTTCCACTATTACTTTATTTAAATAATAAACAACATAAATAACCAACGTTTTACCTTAAAAATAATAATACTCATTTAAAAAAGTAAAACAGCATTTTTTCATGTCAAAAAAGTATTTGCACACGAAACATTGACATTTTAAAAATAATTAAAAGTGAACATTACGCAAATTTTTAGCACATCTGTCCCGCACTGCATTAGTCCCGCATTTTGAAGCCCCATAATATAATACCTGGAACAGGGTTCTTACAGTTTCTGTTGCCATGGCGCCGAAAACGTGTGAGCTTTCTGTAGCTATCTATGAAAAAAATATAACTCTTCACGATTCTGGATTAAGTTACCGAAAAATAGGTAAACAGTTAAATTAAAACTTTTCAAGTGTTCATTATGTGACAAAAAAGACAAAAGAGACTGGTATGACAACAAATAAGCTGCAAACTGGGCATCCAAGAAAGCTAAATGCAAGGCAAAGGATGGCTATCATAAAGAAATCTACAAAAAAACCCTTTCTAAGTGTTCGAGAATTGGCTGCTGATGTCGTTCCAGCTTCGGGAACAACAATTACACCACAAACTATTAGGGATATCTTTCAAGAATTAAATATTCGAGGAAGAGCTCCTCGAAAAAAAAAAGTAACATTTATACCATTTATCAGTGAAACAAATAGGCTGAAAAGACTTTCTTTTGCCAAAGCTTATGTCGGCAAACCTCTGGAGTTTTGGAAAAATGTAATTTTTTTCCGATGAAAGTAAGTTTAATATTTTCGGCTCAGAGGGAAAGAAAACTGTGTGGCAAAAGCCAAATACGTCACTTCAAATAAAAATTTGAAACCAACTGTAAAACATGGCGGTGGTCATATAATAATTTACGGTTACATGTCTTTTAATGGAGTTGGTGAAATGGCCTTTATTGAAAGCACTATGAATGCCAAACAATATTATTAGTATATTGCGAGATAATTTATATAATAGTGCTCTGAAATTGGGAATTCCTGATTCATATTATTTTCGACAAGATAATGATCCCAAACACATGGAGAATATTACGAGGTTATGGTTAATGTATAATGTTAAAAATCGATTCCAAACGCCAGCACAATCACCAAACCTCAATCCTAATAAAAATTTGTAGCATATTTTGGATATACAATTACGGAAAAAGAAAATTTCTAACAAACCTGATCTTAAGCAAGCTCAAAAGGAAGAATGGCTAAGAATAAGCAGCAAAACGTGTCACAAATTGATCAAATCAATGTCCAGACGATTATACTTTGTAATTGATGCAAAGTGCATGCATACTAAATACTAGTACTGTTTTTTACTTTTAATTATTTACTATATTTTTATTGACACTGCTAGTGTGCAAATACTTTTTTTGCATCACACACAAATGTTACTTTTTTATATTTTCATATTTTTAAATATAAATATCAAGACTAATATTAAATATGTTTAATTGTTTTGTAAATATTTTTTTATATTTTTCATTCGTAATTCCTTTTGTGTTTATTTATCTGTGACACAACAAATTTACCTGGTGTGCAGATACTTTTTTTGCTTACTGTATAATTGAATCGTTTATTTCAGAAATTGTATAAGTGCAGAGTTTTCTGATTTGAGATATTTAAGAGAAACTGTCGAATCAAGCCAAAAATAAATATATTTTTACGACAAAATTCGAGAATGTAAAGGACAGCCCTTCACATGAAATGGTACAGTAATTTATTCATTAGGATTTAGGGAATGGGAGTAGAGAAATATTTTCCCCTTAGCTTAGCAGGTATCCTGTTTCGACATAAAAATCCATTTCGTCCGTGTATTTTCACCTGTTTTACCATTTTTACTTTCTTCTATCTTTACAAGAAAAAAGTATTGGATTCATGAAAATTTTTGACTTTTGGTTTTCGACGGATTTATACGTTTTAGAAGCTCCTGAAGACGATTTGACTGTATTTAGAAAATGTCTGTGACTCTGTATGTATGTGACAAAAATTTTGTGGGCGCTCTATCTCAAGAACTAATGCACGAAATTTAATAAAACTTTATATTTAGTTAGTCCCTGATATAAATTGGTGCTGATTAGGTTTTGGGGAAAATCGCCCAACAGGTGGCGCTGCTATGTTGCATTTTTTACGATTTCCGCAACAGCTCTATTTCAAGAACTAATGCACGGAATTTCATGAAACTTCAGATTCTGTTAGACCGTGACATAAATTGGTGCTGATCCGTTTTTAGTGTATGCAAAACCTGTATGCGATAAAAGTAAGTTTTGGGATTGACACATCTGACTAGTTATTACATAAATTAAGGGGTTAACGATAAAAATTAATCCAACAAACTTTTCAATAAACCTGAACTTTATTTTGTCCAGCTACAAAATTTAAAATCAATTCAAATGTTCAAAATAGAGGGTGATTACAAATGAATATCCCAACTTTACAGGGCTATAAAACAAAATAAAACAAAAAAAGTCCTTCCGGCCTGTACCGGGAGGAAAAGGTAGCTTTCCTATATCTTCGTTTTAAAATTTTAGCTAATGTTACACGAAAACAGCAAGTTAAAATGCAAAGAAACGTTTACAAAACATTCGTTAATACTGAATTTGAATAAGAAATTTGCCAAATTATTGAGCAATAGCCAAATTGGCTTCATTTATGAAGACTTATTTTGGTCGCCAAATTTGGCGATATTTCGCCAAATGTCGCCAATTTTGGCGAGAATTTGGCGCTAACGGATATGAATATATAGTTTTATGCGTATGATTGGGAAAATTATTACAACAATGAAAGAAAATAATTTGCGAGTAATTGCGTTAATGTGCTGTCTTGTTTCAAAATGTCAGCCACCCTAGAATTTCAAACTGCTTTATCTCAGCCATTTTTTAAGATAGTGGTAAACCAAAAAATGCTCTGGAATCCTTGTATCAAGGCCTAACACGTAATTAAAAAATAAATTTGAATTTTTAACTTTTTTGTATATTTATTTTAGTTTTAAATTTTGAAATGGCCGCCATCTTGAAACAAAATGGCGGACCAAGCTGGCCAACGAACTCGGTCGAGACATTAGTGACCTTAATACACACAATTAGTTTCATCAAAATCGATTTATAAATACGGGCGTTATCGTATGACATAGGTCAGATATATATATATATATATATATGGATATATATATATATATATATATATATATATATATATATATATATATATATATATATATATATATATATATATATATATATAAATCAACATTTGAACGGAGGGTGGTTTTGGGGTCTGGGGGTCATGATCGGTGAAAATATATCAAAATTTTCCGGAATTGCTTTCCTCCGAACGGCTGCAATAGGTAGCTTTATACTTTTTTGTATTGAAAGCTACCTAAAAAAGTACAACTTTGTTGGTCATTGGAAATCAAATATAACAGTTGAAAGTTTAAATTCAACACAGTTCAGTTATAAGTGTTAAATGTGACCCCCTCCAGGAACACGAACGATATCGAGGCGGTATGATAATTCATCCCACATTTTTTTCCACATGTCTGATGTGACTCTTTGAATGGCTGCAGATATGCGTGTCCAAAGTTCGTCGACGTCGGTTGGTAGGAGTGGAACAAACACCCGATCTTTCATGAGGTTTCACAAAAAAAAAAATCACATGGAGTGATGTTAGTGATGAGTTATCGTACCGCCTCGATATCGTTCGTGTTTCTAGAGGGACTCCCATTGAATACTTATAACTGTGTTGAATTTAAACTTTCAACTGTTAGTTTTGATTTCTGATTAACAACAAGGTTGTACTTTTTTGTTTTCTTTAAATAGCCCTTCAAAGTTGGGATATTCATTTGTAAAAAACCTGTACTTTCAGATACCTTTGAAATCCAAACATGCCAGATAAATGAATAAAGTGAATGAAGTACTTTTACAATACCGAAAATTAGCTCAGCGAAAAATATTATGAACAGGTGAAGCAAGTAGAAATAAAACACAAATTACAAATTTACACACAATCTTAAGACTGTAAGTGATGTCGCTTGCGAGATTTCTGCACTAAACGAATATTTCAAGAACGCGAAACGAGGATATATAGAACTTTTTTAGTGGAATTTTGCATTAATCGAAGAATTTATATACTATACAATTAAGAAAACCAATCATAACCTTTAACCCTTTAACGGATAAAGCACTTCAATTGCTAAAATGTTGAAAT
The DNA here is from genome assembly GCA_963931845.1 of Maratus michaelseni. Lineage (NCBI taxonomy): Eukaryota > Metazoa > Arthropoda > Arachnida > Araneae > Salticidae > Maratus > Maratus michaelseni. The sequence continues at coordinate 116,091,382 of OZ007586.1, forward strand.
AAATGACGGACACCGGAAATTATGAACAAATTTATTTGTATATAAGAAAAAAGCGATATTTCACATACATAATAAATAGAAAATATTTCTATTAAAATTCTGCTGTCAATGTTGAATTTCGTAATTAAAATTTTGTGGTTTCCTAGGGAAACCAATGAACGTTAAACGGTTAACTGCTGTTAGCGGTCTCACAGTCCGCTACTTTATTTTCAATTTTCACAGTTTAAATTGTAACTCCCAATTTAACTAGATATACTAGTAAAATTTTATTTCGTATGGAACCATAGTACCATATAACTATAGATTTATAGATGAATTTTGATTATAAAATTCCTGTTGTGATGACCTGGGGTCATCTCTATTAATCTTTACGGTCAGCTGGGAATTAAGCTAACCCTGTGAACAGAAGAGGGAATGCTTCTGTGAAGGTTATCTTAATAGATGTGGGGTCTTTTCCCTAAAAGATCTGTATTGTCATCTCAAGGAGGAATGTAAATCCTTTTCTGCTATGTATTACCTTCTTAGGTGGGAGTAATTAGTCTTAAAAAGCAGCGTGGATAATATGATGAAGGATTCTGGAACAGTGATTCTATGGATAGGTTCACAAAAGGAATTCTGGGAGCTAAGGAAAGAAAAGGGACGGACGAGGGATGAAGAGGAGACAGTCGTGAGGTGAGCCAATAGCTAAGGATTCAGCTTGGAGAATTGTGTTTGGACGAAATGTAAGGTGTGGACTTTGTTTTTCCTTACAGAACTCTCAACTGTGTGAGATGTACCTTAACTTGAGATAGGCAAGATAGTTTTTGTGTAATGCGAGGTATGATTCGTGGAGTTATCTACGAACATTATCATCAACTTCTAGTTATGGTATTATTTTAAATAAAACCATTTAGTTACTAATAATGTGTATTTATGAAGTGATTATATTTATATATACATGGGAGGAATTATTGGCAGCTGTAAGCCACGACATCACACTGTACATAAAGTTAAGTACAGAAACAGTATCATATGAGTTAATCGAACCTTTTATTAATCTTTCGATCAAGCGGTCTCGGAGACCGCTCACATTATCTATGCAACAGTTTCTTTAAGGGTTAATCCATTTTCGAATTTTTTGTCTGCTATGTTATTTATGAAATAAACGATTCACTTTAACAATCCTAATTAGCATACTTTTCTTTATTCTTTAGTTATTAACTATGGACACGCACTTTATTTCAGAAGAAGAAAATATTTAATGATTCTATTAAACACCTAAAATTCGTCCTTCAACTTAGTAAGGAACACCTTTTATGAGTATTTAAAGTGAATTAAGAATCTCCAATAAAAAATAAAACTTAACCTCGCTAAGAAAAGAATGATTAATGTTCATTTAAAAACCACGTCTTTCATACTCGCAATTTTCTTTTTATGATTCAAGTGAATATTAATCAAATTTTACAAAAAAAAAAAGGGAAAATGAATTTGGTCATTATAGTTTGACGATAAATAATTTTGGGGATTGGTTTAAGCACTTGGTGATATTAAGAAATTATTTCCAGATTAATTAATTCAAGTTTTCGTCATGAAAAAACAATTTTAATAGATTTATCACTGATATATAAGTAAAAATATGTACTTATTAAGTGTGTGAGAATGTTTTCTTATTTTATAAATTTTTTGAAGAGAGAAAGTGACATAAAAAGCGCTCTCATGTTACGATTGCGTCAAAAGTTTGCTAAAAGTTTAAAATTCATTACAAGGGAACAACCAATCATAACAAATTGCGGTTTTATTTCGTAACGTATATTGTTTATACAATTCTTTCTCAAAATATTTTGCTTTTTATTGAAGCCTATTTTTTAAAAGAAAAACTGCACTAATATTAATGATGAAAATCAAGGTTTAAAATTTTATTTAATATTATTCAGCTACATTTATTGAAATATTATTATGAATCAAGAACTTGAAAAGAATTAATTTTATTTTTTAAATATTGATCTCCAGACAAATAGAATAGTAATACAAATCAGCATTAAAAACATTGAAGACAATGAATAAAATCTGGAAAATACGATACTTTTATTCACTGCGCAAAATACACTAAGTGTATTTTGAAGCAAAGAAGTCACCAAGACAATTTTTGATTTCTGCATAGGAACTGAACAGCTCTCTAGAAATAGTGGTTTGTATAGAGCGAAGCAAATGCTAATCTCATGGAGAAACATCCGGTAAATACAGCGGATGAGGTAACACATCCCAGGGAATTGCTCCTATAGTTTTCTTGACTGGCCTTGCAATAAATGTGCGAGATAAAACGGGAGTAGTCTACTGTAAACTTTTGCACCCATGTCAGACACTCAATGGTGAACGTTACAAGCAAGTATTAATCAATTTGAACGGTGCATTGAAGCAAAAAAACTCTGAATACGCAGAAAAGCACGACTTGCACACATAACAGTGTTCACACATATGGGACAAAACTGGTCTAGAAACTCTAAAAGCACTTCGTTGGGATATACTAGTCCACCTGCAGTATTCACTAGACGCTGTTCCTTAAGATTGTCATTTGTTTCGCTGTATGTAGAGTGTCATTTTTCGAGAGCAGTTCAGTTATTTTGCATACTATGAAAATTGACCTGATGACTTGATTTGGAACTTCTAGTGGTAAATTCATTTGTAATTGTTGCAAAACAGATTGCAATGAGGGTAGTATTTTTAACCATAGCTCAAAAACTACTTATCGAAATAAACTGTAATTCTGGATTCGCATGTTTGGAACTTTTAGAAATCGGTTTCTGTTAAAAAATGTATAGGTTACATTTCATATGTTATTTTTTGCAAATTTAATTCGAAACAATATCTTTTTGAAATTAATATTCGAAGAAAATATGAATAGTAATGTATATAACTATAATGTTTTTAACAGAAATCGATTTTTACAAGCTTAAAATGTAGAAATCCAAAATTACAGCTCATTCCTCCATGTAGGTATTGAGTTATGCTTAAAAAACTACCCGAATTGCAATCTGTTTTGCATCTATTATAAATGAATTTAAGGAGTTAAATTAGGAGTGCCAAGCTTTAAAACTGCATAATTCCTAAACTACTTCCCCGAATGACTTGCCGATTAATATACTTAGGTAAAATTTAGAGAATAAACTAAATAATATGTCAAAAATAAGTGTTTGTTTTTAAAATTTCAAAATTTAGTACACTTCAATATGAAGACGATCCCTAAGCTTTTTTTAAAAAACATAAATTGAAAAAATACATAATTTCCAGTTGAATGACTATTTTCGTTTTTTGTTTTTTTTATGTGAAAATTTGGCGATTAAAATATATAGGGTGTTACTTTTCTTTTGGCCGACTGCACATACTCAAATACAACTTGGAAAATTACATTTTTAAAGGAACATGAAATAGCCAAGTAGCACATATTGCTGGTCCATCGTTGGAAGTTTGTGAGACCTTTGGGAAATTATAGGTACAGACGCCCTTCTAATTTGGAGAGTATCTGAGCAACTAATGGTCGAGCCACTGTTGGGCCTTTATTGGCAAATGGTTTGTTGGCCAATGGTCCGACAAAGTGGACATTTTTTACTGTGGGCCAACGTAGGACAACAATTAGCCAACATTGGCCCAACCATTTTGTGGTACTTTATGTTTAGATAACTATCGAATATAACTGTTGATGCAATATATGAGAAAACACGGAAAACGTCAAACACATTTTATAATGTTATCATAATGCTATTTTTTATGGTATACTTTATTCATAAAGGAATATAAATGCATAGAAATGCTATATAACCGTGTATTTGGAATCTTTGTATACTTTGCATCAACTCACAAACCGTAGATTAAAAAAGGAAACAAATTGTATGAATTATATGTTTTTTATTTCATAAAGTAAGAAACAGTAATAAAATAACATCCGAATTGTAACATGAGATTTGTTGCCGTATATATCTGTGAAAATTAACCCAAGAATATAATTTTAAAGATAAATCGAAACTTTGGGTGTTTTTATAAATTTGTCATTTTAAGCTTTTACATGTCTTTATAAAATCTTGTAATAAAATGTGTATGAGGGTTAGCAATTAAAGGTTTCTGTTTTTCCATATTTTTTATTCAAATTCTTAAAAGAAAAGTTGTTTGTATTTATTAGGAATCTTTAGGTTCCAGCTTGGTGCATAGAAATAAAAAAAAATATTTTTTTCGTCTTCACCTTTTATTTTAAAATGAATGATACGTAAGATTTCAAGGGGCAGGAACAGTCAAGTAATAGAGGTAATGAATACAATTTTCAAAGATTAAAATTATTTATCACAATTATGAGCTCAGGACCTAAAATTAATTGTATGCAATGTAAATCGCAAAACCCCCGTTGCACTCAAATTTATCAGTTTTAATCTTATCACATTTGATGAAAGCAAATAAAAAAAAAGAAATAACACATATTTTAAAATATCACACTTTACATTTATATTTAAGGTTTTTAGCTAGTTATGATTTTTTATCTTGATTTGAGAAAAAAATAGCCCCTTCTTAAACTGAAATCTATATTATCTCCGTAAAGAAATATATTATGTGAAGATTCATTTGCTCTGAAGTTGTTCCAGAAGTAGGCTATCTCAAATTTCGTGCTGGCTTTGCAAAATTTTGATATCGATTTTCCATATTTTAGTTCATACATCTGCAAAAGATTCAATAAACATGAATAATGTTCCGTCTTTAAAGCACCTACTTTTTCTCCCTCAAATCGCTAGTCGTCATGTACGACGATAAGATAACACGTTGGCGTATGTAAAGTTTTATTCTATAATATGTTCAAACTGATGATTTCTACAGTTGTATTATTATTTGCATTGTTATATGTATAATAGGTGATTTAAAATACAGGTTATGACGATTATATATTAAAACATGGAATATAGAAACGTACTAGCGATTATAAAGTGCGTACAAATCAAATATAGATCTATCAAATATAACCCCCTCTTACTCTTCCCTCTTTATTAATAATAAAGGCTAATCACCTCTTTAAAGTACGTAGTTTTTCTCATATCAATTTGTAGTTCGTCATGCATGACGATACGATAACTCGTTGGCATATGTAAGGTCTATAATATATTAAAACTGATGATTTCTACAGTTGTAATACTATTTGCATTGCTATATGTATAACAGGTGATTCAAATTAGAGGTTATGGCGGTATATCTTAATTGATTATAGAAACATACTTGCGATTATACACTGTGTACAAAACAAGTATCGTTTTTGGATAAATGCGAAATAACATTTTTTTTGTGCTCAGTTACCTTTACCTAAAATTCTATACATAGAAAAATATCTTGTTGTCTACGAAGGAAAATGAAAAAATCCAAACATCTTAGTAAAATATTGGGTGTTATATTTAACCCCTTTGTGACGAGTTGCACGTATACGTGCCGCAGACTGCGCAAAATCTTGTATTTGAACACCGCAGCTTTCGAAAAAAAATTTTCGTCACCAAATTAAATAAAGCAAAACTGAGTGTTTAGAAAAAGTGTTGCCCCAAAATTAAAAGAAGTATGCTGGACGCTCCTCGCAAAAAGGTTGATATTAAAAATAATGATTTGCACTACTTAATCTGCTATTTTGATATCCATTTTGTAGTAAAAAAACCGTTACTTTAAAGGATTAAGTATAAGAAAAACAAAGTTTAATAAAAGTCCTATTTATTTGAAAATGACATTTAAATGCATTGTGTAAGGTTTAAAAAGCAAAATGGGTTACGATTTTGATAAATTCGGGAACATACAAGAAACCACGAGCTATTTTTGTTGGGAGTTATTGCATGATTCCGAAGAGTCAGGGATGACCGTTAGTGGTTAATCTCTTAAATTGAAAATACTCTGGGAAGACACCATAGGAACAAGGCTGCCTTAAATTACTATTGTTAAATCTTTAAAAATTCCTAAAATAAAGATTCCATAAAATTTGGAAACATACAGTGTGATTTGGAGTGTGATTTGAGAAAGTCTTTCTGTATGAGTAACTTACAGCTTGATAGCATGTAGGGGAGAGTAGGGTAAAACTGGAACACTCTGTTTTCTCGCTGCTGGGTGCTACCTTGTGGACAGCATCCATCTTAACTGCATCCTTTACCGTTCCCTAGCAGTGTGCCATCAGCTTTTGAAGTGAGTTAATCCCTGTGTCAGTGCAGTGCTATTGGAAAAAAATTCATATCAAAAGTAAAATTTTGCCGTTTTTTATGCTCTTCAAATAAATCTAGTCTGCCATATTGAATTAGGTAAGTAAACCACTGTTTTCTAAAAATTTTGCACGATATTTTGATGCCAGGTAGAAGTGTGTACGTCCAGCAATCCAGGAGAACAACCATGTTGATTTTTGGTAGTCTGTTTGGGCAAAACCGGGTATCCATGAATTTGCATTGAATTCTGCATTGAATTCTTTCTTCGCTCAACAGGTGGTGAATGATGGATACAATGTTCAGTCTGCAATGAGTGGACACATGAGGAGCATAACGGATACGAGAAGTAAAATCTGAGAAATCCATTACATGACAACATTAAAAATTGCTTGAAAACCTGAAAAAAATATTACTGACCTTAAAAAATGTATAGGTGTTTTAAAGTTAGATTCAACATCTACTACAATGAAGCGCTTTGTTACTGAAAGTGTAAAACCTTAATTTGTGATTAGTACCCAGTTTTACTCTACTACCAAGATTCCGAGCTGTTTCCGATGGTCCTAGAAAACGTCCTAAGTAGGGTGCCCCTAAAACGGCGTCTTATTTTTCACCGACAAGGGGTCTGTGTCCTCTTTCTACTTGGCACAGGTTTGCACTTGTGAATCAGCAGGAGGTCTGTTCTTCTGCACAGATGTCCTATTTTCACTTAGAAGCCCTTCTGGATGAATGTCATACCTTCCACTCAGCAGGCGGTCAGGACTTATGGATCAGCATCTGCGCTCATGGATGGATGTCCTATCTTTTACTTAGTAGGAGGTCTTTGTTTCTGGATCAGCAGGGGAGTCTGCTCTTCTTGACAAATGTCCTATCTTTCACTTAGCACGGAGTCTGCTCTTCTGGATCAGTAGGGATTTGCTCTTTTGGATCAGCAGGGGGTCCGCTTCCTGACTGTACCTTCTCATAACACCTAAAAGTCTAATTTATATTTACGCTGTAAAGTGTTAGGTCGTTGTAAAATAGCGAGATAAATAACAGCTCAATTTTTAGACAAGCTTAACAATAACAAAACAGCAATTGCGATTAAGTAGTTGTTAATTAAATTATAGAGAATCACAAAGGATCGTAACTTCTAAATATGAGAAGTTTTAATACAGCCATAATACATGATTAACTCTGAGATAATCCTCATATAAATTAATAACTCTCTGGAGTAAATAATGACAGTTTGAAAAAAGAATATCGTTACTGGTAGAAGACCTAGTTGCTCTCATTGGTAAAGTTACACAACCGCGCTATGGATGAGCACGGTACATAAAAACAGAGCAGGCAGCCCCAAGAGAAGACTAAAAAGGTCAACTCATTTCAGCTGAATCCAAACGCAGATTAAAGTTTTTTTTTCATCTTGTAATATTTCTGCTCACTTTCGAGGAAAAGAAAATCCCTTTTTAAGTTCAGTTGTTTCAGGGCTTCTAAGTAGACTCTCCAAAATAACCATTCTCAATGGAGTCTCGTTGGTGCCATGGTGTTTTCCTTCAGTCTGAAAACGCCTGCGCTCTTCACCTTGTTGTAACCATCACGTTAGGCCCAAGTTGTCTACCCTTTTATCATCTACAGAGTGTCTCATTTATTTTGCAACCCCCAAAAAAGAACAATGTACAAACATTAATTTTTATTTTACAGAAGTGCTTAAACGACTGCAAAAGGTGTTGGAAGTGACCGCCGTCTTCATCTTTTCATATCTGGGTCCGTTTGAGGAGGTTTCGTGTAGATTTGAGGAGGTTTCGATTAGATTTGAGGAGGTTTCGAGTAGATTTGAGGACGTTTCGAACACATTCTGTAATGTGTTTGGTGTGATAGCGTTTATCTTATCCGTAATGCGAGTTTTCAGTTCAGTAATCTAGGACGCGATTTTTCAAATAGCTCCACAAGAAAAAATCGGGCGGTGACAGGTCTGGACTGCGTGGAGGCCATAGTCCTTTTGTAATTAGCCGATTACCAAAAAATTATTGGAGAAATGACAGAGTGTCGTTGGTCGTATGCTCAGGAGCGCCATCCTGTTGAAACCAAATGAAACGTTCATTTGCTTCCAACATGCTTCATTCATCTGCTTCGTCTCGATTTCCTTCATTTTGTGGTCAGTTAGGACAAACGACAGATGGTTCTTTCTTTTCGGTTCCACAGTCCATTCTGTTTGAAAATGATCCACGATTCGCTTAATTGTGCTTTTATTCGGCACCACCGAGTCTGGAAACTTGTTTTCATATCGTTCCTTGACTGTTTTGTAAGAAGACGTTAGAAAATAGTGTTCAATAATAAACGCGCGTTTTTCTGCACATAGCACCATGACGCAAAACTACCTTTCACTTCGTTCTCCTTAGCACGTAAGTGTCTCGTGCGGTTTTCTAGCCTGTTGGTAGTGTTGCTGGCAAGCCCCTCCACACCGCTACCTGCACTAACGGTGTACGCGTGTACTCGTGTTGTTCATTTGCTTCGCGTTTACGCGGGTTGCAAAATAAATGAGACACTCTGTACATGGCTTTAGACAGACTCGGGGACGCTGATGTACTGTTCACTGTCGTCTTTGGCATTTCGTTGTGGGAACGAGCCCGTGGGAAAGTGTTCTTCTAGGCTATGCTCAAAATTCTACTATTTCCGTTACTTAAAAGGATAGGGTAAGACTCCTACAATACAGCTCTACATTATAGCAGTTCTAAGGTAGGGGTTTCCGTCACAATATAGTGTTAGTACTAAGCGACACCATCTAATATATAACTTTTCCCTTCAGATTTGATACTATGTCAGAGAGGAATACCGACTTTTTTCCTAAGGTTTGGAATAATTGAGGCGATATAACAAAAAAAAAAATAGCTTTATTATGATTGAAAGTCCAAAAAATCACAACGAAACTGACACAAGCGGAAGGAGTTAATTTCGCATGAAGTCATAAAGGAAATGTTTCGCTGTACTTCCTCTTGCATTCTTTTAAGTTTTATCTTTTATCTATTTCTTTTTGATGCTTTAATTGCATTTTTATGGATAAATACGGAAAGATTTTGTTTCTATAAAAAATATGATATTTTCCTCTTAATAAAAAATGTATGGGTTTATTGTTAAATATCTTTTTAATTTCAAGATGGAAGTTTTATTTTCAGTTTGATGTTTTTCCTTCAAACAATTTAAAAAGAAACTCCATTTCCTTTCTTAAAAAATTACATATTAATGAACTAAAGGCTGAAACTACAATTAAAAGAAGAAAGAATCAATATTTCATTTGTTTGGAAACAGTCTTTTGCTAACGGAAATCCATATTTTTCCTCGTTTAATTAAGTACTGCTATAGTTTTGGTTTTTATTATGAGTATGTTGCTTGTGCCTAATAAAAGAAATCAGATGTTTTTTGTTTAATTTCATATCAATTATTAATAATTTATAATTTTAACACTTTTAAAACTATAAAATCTTTTAAAAAATATTTCAAACGATCTTTTTTTTCAAATTTCTAAATTTATGTATTTTTTTAATAAGAGTAACTATGTAATTGTATTGATTTTAATCTTGTAATTGGTATGTATGTACAGGGTGTTCAATAAGGCCATTCGTATTTAAAAAAAATATAAAAAGAATAACTAATTGGCGTATTGGAGTACGGTTTGCATTATAGTATGTCTAACTATCGGAATAGTTGTTGTTGAAAGAAAAAAATAGTTTAAATTATCTTTGAACTATTTTTGCTAAAATCATTCAACCCATTTGGCAAATCTTACGGTGAAAAACGCACTCTGATGCAACGATTTGTTACATTGTTACAATTTTTTGAAATCTGAACGCACTACTCTTTGAACTAATTTATTTTATTTCTTTTTCCACGAAAAAAGAATCACGGCATAGACCGCACACCGATACGACAATTTGTTAAATTTTAATGAATTTCTGAAATGTAAACGGATTTATGGAACACCTTGTATATCTCTTTGTTTGTTTAGCACTCTAGGTCTCAAAGGAATTTTATTTCTTTAGATAAAATCAAACAAGTAATTAACCATATCTTTAATAAGTAAAGAATATATCTATCTCTATCACTCTCTCTCTCTATATATATATATATTCATATATTAAGTTCTTGAGTTCTTTATACATATCTTTTAGATATTTGAAAGCTTTTCTCAACTTAAACTTTTTATCTTGAATGTTAAACTCTCATGCATTTATTTAATTCAGCAAAGAGCATCATATTTTGACTTTAATTAAATGATGATAAACGAAATGTTTGCTGAAATTTTAACATTTTCTAAAGAGAAATGTATTAGCAAAACATAAATTCATAAAATAATTAAATGTAAATAGAAATAATACTTCAGAATTTTCCATGCTTGACTACTTTCTTTGTACACTGTTTTTTAAAATTTGCATTACTTTATTTTCTTAAATTTAATGAATATTTTATGAAAAGGAGTGATTTTCAATTTTATGAAAAGACTAATAAAAATTGAGAGCGTGTAAAATACCGGGTTTTTAAATGAAATTTTACACATGCCACAGATGTTTTTTGATATATTTTTTTAACACACACGCGTACTATATTGAAAACCTCTGAGGCGAAAAAAATCAGTGGAAAAAATTGCAAATATGTTTTTAATAAGATAGCATTATTTGCATAAAATATTAATAGATTTTATTTGTGCAGGTTTTAATGCACTTCATTGTGTATCTTAAAAAGTTACAGCTGTATTTTATTGCGACTCTCCGATCTCATACATTTAAAAGGATTTTTTTCTTTAGGGTATTAGAAAGAATGAAAAGAAATCATTAGTAAAATTAACAAGTAATAGGAACTATAATTATTTGAAAATCGCTGATGTTTGCATAAAAATGCTGAATAATGTATGCTTTGATTCTCGGAGGGTAACATGTAAATTCAAAAGATATTTCTTAGCAATTGAATGCAAAAGTACTAAAACCTTTCTCTGCAGTTATGATTAAGCTTACGCTTTTTCGTTTTTTTAGGGAAAAGAATTAGTAGAGTGTATAATTTAATATAGTTATTAGAATGTATATATATATATATATATATATATTAATAGAATTATTAGAAATAATTCTATGCAATTTAAATTTAGGAAATATCCAAAATAATTCACGGAAAAAATTGTCTGTTGACGAAAAACCTTTAGTGGAAAGCTTCTTAAATAATTTGGTGTGTAATCTAGAAGAAATTAAAAGTTTCTCTTAGTTTATTTTAAAATAGAAACGAGTTAATTTGAATCACAGTGTCCAATTGACTTCTAAAATTGCTGCATACAAAGTTTAGGTATTCAAATTTAGACTTCAACTAACTGATCTAAAATTTATGTTTTGAAAAAGAGTGACGCAACTTTTATAAAAAAATACCAAAATTTAACATTTAAACAACTTATGTAGACTGAAAATCATATTACATAACAATAAAATACACTGCTAGTCATTGAAAATGCAACACCAAGAAGGACAAGATATATCAAAGCCAAATTTACCTAAGAGATTATAGTATCAATGTTAATTAATTTGAAATACAGCCTTATTTGAGGTGAGGAAGACGAGAAAATTAGTAAGAAGCGTTGCCTCCACGTCTGTCAATAACCGCTGCTACACGCCGCGGCATTGAGTGAAAGAGGCTTTGGATTTGTTGTTGGGGAATGGTAGCCCATGCTACCTCCACACGTAGCCAAAGAAAATCTGTTGTACCCGCAGGTGCGGCATGCCGAGCTAGGCATTCTCCAATTATTGACCAGACATGTTCGATGGGCGATAGACCTGGAGAACGGGAAGGCCAGGATAACAGGGAATATGGTGGGTTAAGAAGAAAGCTTGAACATTGCGTGAAACATGGGTCGCGCATAGTCCTGTTGAAACGTGGCCGCAGACAAGCCTTGAAGGTAAGGAAGGAGAACAGGCTGCAAAACGTCAGATATGTAGCTCTGGCTGGTAAGTGTACCGTTAATGTGTACTAAGGGGTTCGGAAATTGAATCCAATGCCACGCCACACCATAACACCGGATGCAGGACCAGTATGACAATGCATAACACAACACTTGAGCAGCCTCTCTCCACGGTGTCTATAAACTCTAATACGACCATCGTGGTACTGCAGGCAGAAGCGCGATTCGTCCGAAAACACAATATCATACCATTCGGATGTATATCTTCGCCGTTTAGTGCACCATTGCAAACGCAGATGTCTGTGGTTTAAAGTCAAAGGTGTGCGAAGCAATAGACGTCTAGCGGACATTCCACTGTACTGCAAACGACGTCGAATTATTCGTGCAGATAACGATTGTTGTGTTACAGACTATATTCGTTGGGATATGGTTGCGAATGTGGCAGTGCGCTCCATAAGGGGCATGTGCACAATACGCCTCTCTCCCCGTGGAGTGGTGTGACAAGGCGGTTGCAGTCGCTCCTGTAAGTCAGTCGTTCCCTCATGCATCCACCGATTCCATATTTGGATGACTGTTGCTTGACTACGTCTGACACGATGACCGGTTTCTCAGAAGGATAATCCGCAATCTCTGTATGCAACGATTCTGCCGCTGTCGAACTCAGAAACGTGCTTGAAAGCTGGTCATGTTTTTCTGTAAGGCATAAGGAAAGGGCATGTTTACAAACAAACAGTTCCATCAACCAATCTACCACTGTATTTTTGTCGCTGCTATCATTGCAGGAATCGTCATGGCGACGTAGGCCAATCATATCACAGACCAGTTTAACGTAGGCCAATCAAATCGCTCCATCTCATGTGTACTGTAGGATTCATAAAGAACGAATAGGTTTTTCTCCCAAACCAACAGTAGTTTAACCAACAGTGACGTCAGATGCCCTTTCCTTATACTGAAGATACACGCACAAAAAATCGAACGAGAGAACAATTCACATTCTTCAAAACGGCAATCTTTCCTCAATTTATATACAGTTTGTAAGGGGCGCTGCAGTCGCAAATGATGTACGTGTGCGCTGAAATCGTAATCATTCGCATATCCTATCGAGGTGTACGCATGGTACAAATTTCACGCTGTTTGGATGATTCCTTCATGGTGTTGCATTTTGAAAGGCCAGCAGTGTATAATAAAATGCAAAGTATTCTAAAGTCGAAAGTTAGGCAAATTTTATAGTTTTAATGTCAGTTATTTAAAGTATGAATTCAAATGTCTCAAACTTTTGTGTGTGCAAACGAAAAAAAAAAGTTTTTTTTTTAAACTTTCAGTTTTTTAATGAACTTATTCTTATTAATCAAGTCGTCCCCGTGACGAGATGAGCTACAGCGCAGTCTGCCACATTTAAATAGTTTACTGTAATGGAAAGAGCGAGAACTGATTCTTTCTAAAGTTCCTTGACCTATTTAGAAAGCACTGCTCCTAGTAATAGCCAAAATGTTCAAACGTTTTATTGATATAAGTCATAGGTCAACGAACAGACATGCTGTAAAACGCAAGTTCTATCCAAAAATAGAAATAAAGCAGAATGGACTACTGTTAATACTTGGGAGGGTACTGCCTGCTAAGTCTCCATGCTTTTGCTTCAGTGTGGATACCGTATATCTGCACGCAAAATAAGTGGCATGGAAAGTCTTCTCGCTGAGAGGGTGGAGAAAGGTACGAAATGTGGAGACAATATTTCTGCTGAAATTAAAGGGGCAAAAGAGAACTATTAGGCAGAAGTAGTTTTATAATTATAGATGTATATGTAATAAAATGATGTATATTAAAAATCCTGAAACATATATATATATATAAGTATACAAAGAATATTAATTATCACTTTACTACACAGCGTACAACCAACAGATTGAAAAAAAGTCCAGACCGGGGATCGAACCCGGATACCTCGGTGTTATCCGGTATTATCCCTGTGTAGTAAAGTAATAATTAATATTCTTTGTATTCATTAATTTCCAGCGTAATTTTAGCTCTGCTGAAAAGTTAATTAGATATATAAATATTCACCGATACTGGGTTTAATTTATCTCATGCATGCCACTGAAGTTGTGCTCATGATTGACGTTCCATCGTGTGCTGCAGGTTATAGCCTTACCATATAAGAGTGAGAGAATGCTAGACTGGATGTCGTCCTGGTGGCTTAAATGGGAAAGCACTTGGTGTGCTATACCAAGGTATCCGGGTTCAATCCCCGGTCTGGACATTTTTTAACTAAGTTGGATGTACGCTGTGTAGTAAAGTGATAATTAGCATTCTTTGTATTCATTAATTTCTAGCGTAATTTCAGATCTGCTGAAAATTTAATTATATATATAAATACTCGCCTTATACTGGGTTTAATTTATCTCATGCATGCCACTGAAGTTGTGCTCATGATTGAAGTTCCATCCTGTGCTGCAGGTTGTAGCCTTACCATATAAGAGTGAGAGAATGCTAGACTGGATGTCGTCCTGGTGGCTTAAATGGGAAAGCACTTGGTGTGCTATACCAAAGTATCCGGGTTCAATCCCTGGTCTGGACATTTTTTAAAATTAAGTTGGATGTACGCTGTGTAGTAAAGTGATAATTAACATTCTTTGTAATCATTAATATCCAGCGTAATTTCAGCTCCGCTGAAAATTTAATTAGATACATAGATATAAATATATTCTTGTAAGAGTAGAATATTTTAGTAAATGTGTAGAATTCGTCTTCCTCAGATAGATTCTGCGACAGCAGTTGCGGATGCTTTTTGACAACTTCCTTCACCAATAAAATTGGTTAGCGATAATGGTCCTTGTTTTGCATCTGACATTCTTAAGACTTTGTGTGGTAAGCTGGAGATCATTCACGTTTTTACAGCGCCTTATCAGCCCCAATCGAATATGTCGAATATAGCTAAATGAGAAAATCGCACATTAATTCAAATGATTTCGTCTTATACTGCTATATATCATACAATCTGGGATCGTTTTTTACACCACTTTGCTTGTACTTTTCGCACGACTATACACGAATCGGCAGAAAAGTATTATATTTTGGTAGAAAAATTATTATCCTCTTTCAAATGTTCGTCATGGTGTCGGATTCCGAGGACAAATTTGTCTGTCAGGAAGTGGATTAGCTTATCAAGGTTCAGATTAATAAGGCACAGAAGCTTCAGGCTCTCTACTACAATATGAAACGAAGAGCCTTAGAAATAAAGGTTAAAGATTTTTTGTTGCTTGAAAAGCATTGACTTAGCTTACGTCGTGAGAAAAGAGTGGCTAAGTTTGGGTCGACATTTGTATGTCCTTTCAGGGTATTGGAAGTGGTGAATAATAACTTAATGACAGATGTTGACCGTGAAAGAAAAATTATTAATTTGGATCAGGTCAGAGTCTATATATTTAGGAATGAGACGGAGTCCTTTCGAACGTTGAGTGCCAAATCTCAACTTCCCGTATCGCGTAAATCTTCTATTTATTAATTTTTTTCTCCACAGCATCTACCTAATAACAATTTTTGTTCGAGAAATAGACCTCATGCTTCATCTTTAAATAATTCCATTTCAAATATAAATAGTTTTCAAAATGAACAATTTTGTGTCAAAACTAGTACCCTCTAGACAGCAAAATTTGAAAAGAAACGCAGGTATCTCAATGTCTTCAATTACTGTGTTGACGAAACAGGAAAAAATCACTCTCTTGAGGTAAAAACGGATATCCTACGTAGGATTATAAAGGATATTGGAAAAGAATAATTGAAGAACCCGTAAACATTGTTTGAAGAAAAGGCAGACAAAACTACACGGACAAGAGTGATTATGGTTTTTATAAAGCTTACCAAGAAATGAACTTCTTTCTGCAAATTCTCAACTTGCAATGAAGATAACATTGCTTTTGTCTTTAAATATTAAATCATTAGATTTATATATGATTCAACACTGTTAGTAAAAGTTGTAAAACAACATATTTTGTTCCTTTTTAGAAGAAAGTCTACATTTTTTCATTTCCTGTAAAATTAATATTCATAGTCAGTCCCAAAATTTCCCGGACTGGTTAAATTACCGGTCAATAGGTAGCGCTGCGTGTCCGAAGGTGATGTCGAAAGCACTACTACACTTCGTCTGGTAAAGTGGTACAATTTTACGTTGCTATCTGTTGTGTGATGCTAAGTGCATCCGGTTTGTTGTAACAGTGTAACGTGATCATGTCGGAGTACGCGAAGGTCGAAAAACGAACGAACATAATATTGAAGGCACCACTGTTACTGGACGTTGCTATTTGGAAGTGTTGAAGAGTTTTATGGTCCGAGTACGCAGAGTTCGTCCTTGGTACCGACAGCAAGGCAGACGGTCCATCTTGCAGGACAACGCACCAGCACACACTTCAATCATTGTGCGGGAGTTTTTGGCATCTAAAGGGGTTGTGACATTTTCCCAATATCTCAGCGTAGGTAACTTGTGACCGATCGACCCCCGGAGTTGTCGGGTCAGATCAAAAGGAACGATCAATCTCCTATGCTGAATGGTGTGGACATTTTATGAACAATACTCGAGACGGCATGGCGACTATCCGACGTTAACTAATTATTTATCCCACTTGTGAGGTCTCAGATGGAGAGGTTTTCCCAGAGACTATCGGACGCCAAGGGAAGTCCTTTGAAATATGCGAATGAGAACGAGATATCCACAACGATAGGCTGCCGTAAGTTTAAGAGGCCGGGGTGAACCTTCCCCGGCCCCCCTTTTTTCGGAGGCGAGAGGAAGAAGAGAAGACGAGAGGGGGATGGGTTTTTCGGAGGCAAAAGGGTAGGACGTGACCCTGAAAAGCGGAGTCTTGCAGTGAAGCGGAGCGAAGTGAAACGGAGGGAGACAGACGGCCAGGTCTGTGAGAGGAAAACTCGAAGGAGCTATCCGTCTCGATCACCCAAGGACACCCTGTCCTGTTTAAATAGTATCACCGAATACAGAGAACGGAAATTAAGTTTAGAACGAGACTGTCTGGTGTAGAGACCTAAGGAGAAATTAGAGGACTTTATGGAACTTGTTTATAATCACCTGCACCTACGCATTTCATCTTATTTTATTTTGTTCTATTTTATTTAAATAATGAAACCTGTAGGAGGAATGCTCTGTACTTCGAGCTTCGAATAAAGGAACTTTTCTTTCTACAAATCAACTTGAGTAATTACTCCGGTTAGCCACAACTACCAGTTCGAATTTTATAAATCCCGCCAGAGTTTTTACAGATGGTGGCAGCTTCAAGGGATTTAAAGTGGTGAAAAAAACGTGCGTGACAAAGTTTTATGAATTCGGGGCAGAGTAGGACAACTCGCCGAATTTCTTCAGAATCTACACCAGCCGTTGGGAACCTGAATCTACATACCGAATCGGGGCAGAGCAGGACAACTCGCCGAATTCGTACAGAATCCTGTGATAGAGAGACAGATTCCGCTGAATCGAGGAAGATCCACCGACCCCAAAGTGACCCGCCAAATCCAAGGCAGAGACCCGAGCTGATCTGAAACTGCATCCGCTGAACCAGAAACCAGAAGCATCCGAACTTTGCTGACAGTGTGGAGAGAAAAGAAAGCAGAATCACCGCCGAGAATCGCAGACAGAGCTATACCCAGGTGAGCACTTGTTTTATTCTCAGTGGAGGCTTAGTGTGTATATTTTTAATTTTGGACAGGAAGCAATTTTTCTTTAATTATTTGTGTTCGGTAATATAAGTAAAAATTTTAAATATTAATTACCAACAGATGTTTTTGTGTGTTGAAGGTAAATTAAAAGTGTAACAAACTTTAAATTCATCTTGTTTCTAGTAATTGAAAAATTCTTTTAATCTTTTTAATTAAAAATTTTTTGTTTGGTGAAAAGCAAATTATGTTAATTGTATTTTTCGGCCGAAATTTTAATGTGCTCTCTTATTTTGAAGATTGCTAAGGAATTAAATTTTGAATTTAAAGAAGTTGTAAGATTAAGTTGAAGTCTGTTAGTAATTCAGTTAAGTTAAAGTAAGATATATGTTTTTTTTGGCAAATTGTAGCCTATATGTGGAATTGGTTTGCTTGTAATTCAAAATTTTAAAAATCTGTGACCTGCGATCAAAATTTCATGAATATTGATTGTATTTTGTGTCGAGCAGAAACTACTGTATTTATTTTTATGTTGTTTTGGGGGTGAAAAAAATTGTGTATTTTTTTTTTTATTGCATTTATATGCGGGAGATTGGAATTAAATTGTGTTAGAATTTAAAATTAGTGATTATGGCAGGCATATCGGGATTTCGAAAATGCGATCTGCAAACCCTTGCGATAGAATTTGAAGTAGAGGTTTTGTCAAATGATACAATTCCTAAATTGGTTAAAAAGATAACGGAGGCCCCCGATTATGATGAGACTATGGCGTTAAACCAATTAAAGTTGATTGAAGAAGACCGTGTAGAGAGATCGAAATTGGAAAAAGAGAAAATTGAGAAAGAACATGAGCTCGCGAGAATTAGGGCCGAACGGGAAAATGATACTTTAACGTTATCATCTAGTCAAATAGAAAGGGAACCTAAAATTCTGTTAAAAATGTGTTACCTAAATTTGAAATAGGAAAATCGGAGATTTCCTTATATCTCAACTTATTTGAGAGACAGGCATTAAAAGCGCAATTAGATAAGTCGCAATGGGTAACAAATTTGCTAGGTTTACTACCTATAGAATTGACAAAAGTTATTCTTAGAGAACCACCAGACGAAACGGACAATTTTGATTTTGTGAAGGGAAAATTACTCGAAAGGTTTAAAATTAGTGCAGAAGACTTCAGAATCAAATTCGTAACAACACCACGGTCCGAAGAAAAAAATTGGAAAGATTTTTCGTATGAAATTACGAATTATTTCGACCAATGGTTAAGCGGTATTCAGGTGTCCGAATTTAGTCAACTTAGGGACCTGATAATTACTGACCAGATCAAACGGAAAGTGCCCTCTGAAATTAGACAGCATTTTATTGACTCTTGGAGTACAATAATTAAGCCATTGGATCTGACCCAAAAACTAGATGATTATGAGTCCGTCAGGAGAATCACGGTAAAAAGACAGCCCCTCCCTCCGAAAAACCTAATTAATGAAAGGCCGTTCGAAAAAAATAAGTTCCCCGGAAAAGCGAAGGTGGAGCCCAAAAGGGCAGAGCCGACAAGAAATTGGCGTGATAAAAATGACCAAAAAAATAGAGACGAGGTGTTTGACAGGAGAAGAGACAGGTCGTGTTACATCTGTCATTCTACGACGCATTTACGCTACTCCTGTCCAGAGTTAAGAAAGAAAAAAGATGAAACCGAAAGCGTGAGTCAGTTAACTGATCCAGATGAATTTGACGAAATTTTCAAACCCTATCTAAGCGTGGGAGTTGTAAATGGGAGAAAAATGAAGGTATTTCGGGACACAGGATCGTCTTTAGATTTGATCAGTGCAAATGACATAAATACAGAACAATACACGGGAGAGGTAGTCTGGGTTAAACAACCCCTAGGGAACGAACTTAAATGTCTTCCTCTGGTAGAAATACAACTGAATCTGACCGACGTAGGCGAGTTTACAACCAAGGCTGCAGTCGTAGAGAAAAACACGAAAATGTCGCATTATTTATTGGGAAATAGAACTCAAGTGTTAATCGATAAAATTAAAACAAAACCCAGTCTTGTCAACGCCGTCCTTACGCGACAGCAAGCGCGTCAGGCGATCAATTCAGGACCGGAAACCAAAACCGCCTCTTTCTTTGAGAGTATTTCGGAAAAAGAGGAGGAAAAAGGGCATACGCTCCCGGCAGCGGAAAATATCGTGGAAGAAAACCCCGAGGCAGAAATAGAAGAAGAAGAGCTGATTCTCCCCCCTTGTTCCGAAGAAAGAAAATCATCCGCTAGTTTAGCTAAACTGACCCCGGAAGGATTGGGGGCTGCTCAAGAAGCAGATAGCTCTTTAGAATGGATTAGAGAAAGGGCTGCGGCGAAAAAGTCCAATTTTGACGTGAGAAACGGGATTATTGTTAGGAAAATAAAAGATCACCACGGGACGGAAAGAGAGCAAATCGTACTCCCGTTGGAATATAGACGCGAATTACTGGCTTTGTGTCATGAAGAAATAGGAGGTCATCTCGGGATTACGAAAACTAAAGATAAGATTCTGAGACATTACTTCTGGCCTAACATAATAAAAGACATAGAAAATTACGTGAGTTCTTGCGATCCTTGTCAAAGGGTGGGTAGAGCAGGTGACCAAAAGAAGGCACCATTAAAGCTGGTCCCTATTATAACGACAATTTTCACGAGGGTCTCGGTGGACACTGTGGGTCCCTTACCCCTCTCCGAAAACGGAAACAAATTTATGCTTACGGCCCTGTGCACCTCATCGAAATACCCAGACGTTGTACCTATAAGAGACATACGTTCAGTAACGGTGATTGATGCGCTAATGTTGGTTTTCAGTCGTTTAGGATTCGCCAGAGAGGTACAGTGTGATCTCGGCCGCTCTTTTGTTAGCGATTTAACGACCGAATTTTTAGAAAAAATTGGCGTTAAAGTGGTCCATTCTAGTGTGCATCACCCCCAATCTCAACCGGTAGAGCGTTGGCACCGCACAGTAAAAAGATTATTGAAGGTTTTATGCATCGAATCGGGAAATTCTTGGGAAAAAACTCTGCCCTATGCGCTGCTAGCCTTGCGCACAGTTACTCACGAGTCAACAGGTTTCAGTCCTTCGGAGTTGGTTCACGGGAAAAATCTGAGAACCCCGGAAGCCTTATTATACGAGAAATGGAGAGGTGAGGGCGAGGAAGAGAATCTGGTTACCGAATACGTGTTCGATCTTATTAATCGAATGAAGAGATGTCAGGAATTGGCGGTCGAAAAAATGAGTTTGGCTCGAGACGATCGTAAACGGTATTACGATAAAAGCGCGGTCGAGCGAACATTCAAAGCAGGGGACAAAGTGTTAGTGTTGGCACTATCGAAACCTAACAAATTGGCAGTGAACTGGATAGGACCAGGGACAATAGAAAAACAAATTTCAGAGACAAATTATGTAGTTAACGTACCCGGTAGGAGGGCTCAGTCGCAGGTATACCATGTAAATTTACTTAAACCTTACTTACAAAGAGAGCAGGTGAGGAATTTGATAATTGACGAAAGTGTCCAGAGCAATGCGAGCGAAGACGAATTTGAAATTCCCCAATTAAACACGAGTCCGGAAGAATACGATTTTCAGAATGTAATTATCGAAAGTAATTTGAGGAAATTGTGTTCACCTGAACAATTGTCCGAATTATCTGAGCTGTTAGGCAAAAACCGGAATAATTTTCAAATGATCCTGGGAAAACAGATATGATAATTCATGACATTGAGTTAACGAGCGACACTCCGGTGCGCCTAAGACCTTATCGCACCTCCCCTCGCCAAACAGAAATCTTGAAGGCGGAAATAAAGCGAATGTTGGAGTTGGGAGTGATTGTTGAAGGCGAGTCAGATTTTGCATCGCCTCTGATACTGGTGGAATCAGCGGGGCGCGACCCAAGGCCCTGCATCGATTACCGTAAACTGAATGCGATAACTAAACCGGAGATATTCCCTTTACCAAATATCGAAGAGCGGGTGGAGAAGGTAGCTGCAGCAAAATTCATAACCATACTCGATCTCACTAAAGGCTATTGGCAGATACCGATGACCCCCCGGGCCCAACGGGTGGCTGCATTCATTACGAACTTTGGTTCATTTTTACCGGTAACCATGCCTTTCGGGCTTATAGGAGCTAGCTATCGATTTATGAGCAAATTATTACGAGGTTTAGAAGATTTCTGTCTCCCTTATTTAGACGACATGTCCATTTTTTCGAATTCGTGGAGTGACCATTTAAAGCATCTCGAGATAGTACTGGGAAGAATAAAAGAAGCTAAGGTTAAAGTCAAATTGTCTAAATGTAGGTTCGCGCAGAAATCTGTAAAATATTTAGGGCATGTGGTAGGTAAAGGAAGGCGTTCTCCCGCCGAGTCTAAAATACAAGCTATTACCGATTTCCCCACGCCGAAGACGAAAACCGAAATACGCAGGCTGTTAGGAATGTCTGGCTATTATTCCCGCTACATCCGTAACTACGCTACCTTAGTAGAACCCTTGACAAACGCACTGAAAGGGAAAGAAAGGAAGGGAAAAGTGACGTGGAATGCAGAAATGGAAGATGCGTTCGCGCAATTAAAACGTAAATTGACTGAGAATCCGGTATTATTTGCCCCTGATTACAGTCGAGAATTCATAATCCAAACTGATGCTTCGGACAAAGGTGTAGGCGTGGTGTTGGCCCAACGAGTCGATGGTGAAGAACACCCGGTAATTTATCTCAGTAGGAAATTCTCACCCCCGGAACAAAATTTCAGCACGTCCGAAAAAGAATGTGCGGCTATAATTTTCGCCATAAAGAAGTTGCCTCACTATATAGATGGGCAACAGTTTCTCATCGAAACCGATCATAGCCCACTCACTTGGTTGAAAATCAACGCTGGAAATAATCCCCGATTAATGAGATGGTCACTAATCTTTCAAGGTTACCACTATCGGATGAGGCACCGCCCAGGCAGCCAAATTCCACATGTAGACTGTTTAAGTAGAATGGAATAAATAATATTCCACTCAGTAATTTTGTATATAGTTTTTCATTTTGTAACTGAAATAATGGTGCATTTGAATCATGCAATGAATATTGAAATTTAATTTAACGATGTGAGTCTGTAGAGTGTATTGTAAACTTGTGAATAATAATGTTTAAGGTAAGCCTCTATTGAGAATTAACATGTGTGTTGGGTATGTATGGAAGGCTAGCGCACCAGTAATGATGTAAGATTTTCCAAATGCTTGAAAAATCTCATCTGCTCGAGGGGGTAATGCTGTGACATTTTCCCAATATCTCAGCGTAGGTAACTTGTGACCGATCGACCCCCGGAGTTGTCGGGTCAGATCAAAAGGAACGATCAATCTCCTATGCTGAATGGTGTGGACATTTTATGAACAATACTCGAGACGGCATGGCGACTATCCGACGTTAACTAATTATTTATCCCACTTGTGAGGTCGCAGATGGAGAGGTTTTCCCAGAGACTATCGGACGCCAAGGGAAGTCCTTTGAAATATGCGAATGAGAACCAGATATCCGCAACGATAGGCTGCCGTAAGTTTAAGAGGCCGGGGTGAACCTTCCCCCGCCCCCCTTTTTTCGGAGGCGAGAGGAAGAAGAGAAGACGAGAGGGGGATGGATTTTTCGGAGGCAAAAGGGTAGGACGTGACCCTGAAAAGCGGAGTCTTGCAGTGAAGCGGAGCGAAGTGAAACGGAGGGAGACAGACGGCCAGGTCTGTGAGAGGAAAACTCGAAGGAGCTATCCGTCTCGATCACCCAAGGACACCCTGTCCTGTTTAAATAGTATCACCGAATACAGAGAACGGAAATTAAGTTTAGAACGAGACTGTCTGGTGTAGAGACCTAAGGAGAAATTAGAGGACTTTATGGAACTTGTTTATAATCACCTGCACCTACGCATTTCATCTTATTTTATTTTGTTCTATTTTATTTAAATAATGAAACCTGTAGGAGGAATGCTCTGTACTTCGAGCTTCGAATAAAGGAACTTTTCTTTCTACAAATCAACTTGAGTAATTACTCCGGTTAGCCACAGCTACCAGTTCGAATTTTATAAATCCCGCCGGAGTTTTTACAGGGTCATCGAGCTCAACCATCCTTCTTACTCCCTAGATTTATCCCCCTGTGGCAATTTTCTGTTCATCAAGATGAAATTGCACCTAAAGAGGGCTTAAGCGATTGCCACCGACTATTTGACGCACATTGGTAGACTTCTAGAAGTGTTTTGATGATTTACTGTCATTGTAAAGAGTGTGTTGAGTCCAGTGGGGATTATTTAGAATAAACATAGGTGAAATTTTTCACTTCAGTTCTTAATTTTTTGTTTATAGGATCTGTCCGGGAAATTTTGGAACACACTGTGTATGTGTATATCCATGCGGTATTATGACCAGATGATTTCACTGATCGGATCGCTGCGTGTCCGAAGGTGATGTCGAAAGCACTACTACACTTCGTCTTGTAAAGCGGTACAATTTTACGTTGCTATCTGTTGTGTGATGCTAAGTGCATCCGGTTTGTTGTAACAGTGTAACGTGATCATGTCGGAGTACGCGAAGGTCGAAAAACGAACGAACATAATATTGAAGGCACCACTGTTACTGCACGTTGCTATTTGGAAGTGTTGAAGAGTTTTATGGTCCGAGTACGCAGAGTTCGTCCTTGGTACCGACAGCAAGGCAGACGGTCCATCTTGCAGGACAACGCACCAGCACACACTTCGATCATTGTGTGGGAGTTTCTGGCATCTAAAGGGGTCATCGAGCTCAACCATCCTTCTTACTCCCTAGATTTATCCCCCTGTGGCAATTTTCTGTTCATCAAGATGAAATTGCACCTAAAGAGGGCCACCTTAAGCGATTGCCACCGACTATTTGACGCACATTGGTAGACTTCTAGAAGTGTTTTGATGATTTACCGTCATTGTAAAGAGTGTGTTGAGTCCAGTGGGGATTATTTAGAATAAACATAGGTGAAATTTTTCACTTCAGTTCTTAATTTTTTGTTTATAGGATCTGTCCGGGAAATTTTGGAACACACTGTGTATGTGTATATCCATGCGGTATTATGACCAGATGATTTCACTCTGGAAAAGTATTTAATTATTAAAATGTTATAAACAAATCCTATATTTATAATCATATTATTGTACAAGTGCAGAGTATTTACGAAAAATTTCATCAAATTCTATTAGAAATTCTGGCTTCAAAAAACAATAAGGTATCCGATTTCACCCTACTTTCTCTTACGTTTCATAAGATATGCTGTCTATCGATGAAAAGTATTTTAAAATAAATTTTGAAAACATGATCTGTGTTTGTTGTCCAAATTTTATGTCTTTATGTCCCATTCAAAGCCTTTTACAGCCCTTTGAAGCATAAAAGTTTAATTTTGACAATCTTGTACATTATTTTCTGCTTCTGATGCACATGAATAAAATAAAGTGAAGGTTTGCTTCAATATTACAACCTGAAGTAACAATATGTATTACAAGGTATTAGCGTTTAAAGGAATGAAAACTGTACTGGAGAAAAGCGGAAAAAATATTTATTTTATGTTATATTTTTATGATTCATATTAACATGGAAATAAGTAGCAAGTTCTGGAACAAACTGTAAATTTGTTACTTAAAGAAAAGCGCAGTAAATATATTTAAATCTATGATACGTTTGCTCATTCATAAATATAAAATAAATTTATATTTTAATTTTATTGCCTTAACAATGATCGTATAACTTTGAATAGATTATTTTTTAAATATAGTCTTTTATCAACAAGTAATAGGATGTGTCAAATAAAATATTTTTATTAAGAGTGTTTGAAAAATATAAAATTTACTTATCATTAATTAAGCTTAAAAATATTAAAATTAAACTAGCATATTTTTCGGAAACCTTCATAAACATAACTTTGGTATTGATAATGAACTAAAATATAGGTTTTCTAGGTTTGTTAATTATTAAAGCTAATATTAATTAATTATGTTTTTTTAAAGCATGTCACCATACATAAAAGCAGAATAATTTAACGAAAATTTGTTGATTGACGAAGCTTTACATGTGCATATAAAACTATTTACAAAGAAATCCCTATCTGTCATTTTCAGATATTCTGAAACCAAATTCTTAAATAATTATTAATGAAACAGTCCAATTAAAAACGTATATAATTTGCATAAACGTTCAAGTATCAGTAACATGACTATTTGTCATGCTGTGTTTGTTCGCCATATGTAACTGTAACTGTCATTTTAAAGTTCTATTTAACTTCGATACACTGTTTAAATTCAATCCTCCTAATATTAAGTTTATTAATGAGAAACGTTCGGATTTAGATAAAATATATCGCACTTAATTAACCGTCGAATAATGAAATGATTCTGGATATTCCAGTTGTTTTAGCCAGATAATTAATGCCCAGAAAACATGAGTATCATTTCACAAACGGATTTTGTGAGGATGTTTCAGGAAATATTATCACTGAATTGATTATTACTTATTTTTATTTTAATTCTAGCTTTATATTTAACTAAATTAAAGAACGAAATAAAAATTATGACTTTTGATTTAATAAAAAACAATTCGAAATACATCATTTGATTTTTATTTCTTTTCGGGAAATTGTGTTCAGTCGATAAGTTCGTATTTCTATAAAGATAAATCTTACATAACAGATAGTTTTTCTCCGTTTTTTTGAAGTGACGAACATTTGTTTCTCTTAAAGAAATTATTTTTGTTTTGCTCATAAAATAAATAAAAATATTTTATTAATCATCATCATGATTGTTTTTCTTTTCGGTCCATAACATTTTATGTTTTGAACAGTAAAATATCACAAATATTGTTTTAAAATAGTATTGTTAAAGAGCAAAAAGTTTTGAGAATACCACAAGAGTAAAAAATAGTCACATTTTTCAAAGGAGTGAATGCTTCTTCAGACTACAACACACACACCAACCTACTATGCCTCAAATTTAGAAGCAGGAGTGAGTCCTAATTATACTATCCATATTATAAAGGAGAAATGTGTCCGTGCGTAAAGCTGACGTCATTTTGCGAATGGCAACACTTGCCGATGTACTTTCGTTTTTGCGATTTTTGCTATTGCAATTTTTAAAATATCTAAACATCGCATATTTTCAATCTTTACACCATTAAATAGGAAAAAAAATCTACTTTCAAATGCAATTTGTTTGAAAACTGTATCGTAATTGACTCATTTATTATAGCCTTTAAATTATATTTCAAGCATGATTTTTTAAAAATCTATCTTTCTCGCTTGCAGACGATTAAAAAAATTTAATCCGTTTGCACATTAGCCCCACCAGTGGCTGAGAGGTTCTGCTCTCAAAGTTGGTAGACGGGAGGTTCTGGGCTTAAACACCTGTCACGCTCGTTGACCTAACCGTTCGGAGTTTTCTGTGGTTTTCTTCGAACCTTGCTGTAAATACGGGTTAAGATCCCTTAGAAAGACCCCCACGGAGGGCATTCCCCCCCTAGGACCTATATCCCAAGCGTAGATAATCGGCCGTCATAAATCAACCAACCAATCAACCGTTTGCCCTTTAAACAGTATAAAAAGTACAGCATTTGTTTCCAGCTAATATTTCATAACGAAATTAAAATTTTATTAAGCAAACAATAAAATAGTATAAATAAAACACGAATGTAACAGACATATCGAAAAAGCGCTTAAAACCTTTGAAATTATCATAATAAAAAGAAATGCTGTAGATAAAGAAATATTTAGTGATTTCTTCGGCTCTTAACTTCTAGCACGAGACTATTGGGAATTTATTGCTTTTAATAAATTTCAAGATTTTATTTTAATATATAATTGACATATTTCTTCTGTGTTTTAGGGGCAATCTAAAAAAATTATTAAATGTAAAAAATTTATTAGAGTTTTCAATAAAAAAATAAATAGTTTTCACCTGTATTCTCTAACCCGGGAAGCCCGGGATAGATGCCCTAGTTGTAGTAATAGACTGATATACTGGGTGATTCAAAATAAAGGTTATTTCGTGTTTATTTCATAATCCGCTGATGATAGAAACATAATCCCAATTTCAAAATGTATACAAATAAAGTACAGCTACAACACACACACACACACACCTCCTACTACATTGCAAATTTAAAAGGGGAATGAATTCTAATTTTAACTTGTAGTAATAGACTGGTACACTGGGTGATTCAAAATAGAAGTTATTGCGTTTATATCCTAAATCACTGATGATTTGAACATACTTCCAATTGCAAAAAGTATACATATAAAATACAGCTTTTAGATATGACATTTACTTTGCAAGGGACTGTATACATATTAAAATACGAGATTTAAGTTTTTATACGGAATTTGATGTCCTATAAATTCTACTCAGAAAAATATTCTCCATGCTCTGACACGATTTTTTTTTCTAAATGTAACGTATAGGACACAGAAACTGTATAAAAATCTAATTTTAATATACAGGGTTACCGAAAAGTCTGGAAACGGTTAATAACTCGAGAAATATACATCGGATTGAAAAACGGCAAAATGCATGTTCAATATTTTTGAAAAATCTATTTAGGGATATGAAAGTTGCCCCCCCAACTTTGCCCCCCCCCGGGTGGAAAAGGCGAGCCAACTTTGAAATCTTAAATGATGACCCCCATTTTTTATTGCAGATTCGGTATTGCAGATTCTACGGTAAAAAATACGTAACTTTTGCATTGAACATTTTCTTCGAAACATTGTAGATGGCGCTGTAATCGAGTGCAATGCTGTGAGAATCGTTACCATTGCAATGTCTGGAAACGCTCGAATAACTCGTGAAATATACATGTATTGAAAAACGGAAAAATTGAACATGCATTTTGCCGTTTTTCAATCCGATGTATATTTCTCAAGTTATTTGACCGTTTCCAGACTTTTCAAACACCCTGTATATACAGTATCTTGAAAAACAATTGCCTAAAAGTTCTATTTGATTTGTATACCGCCGCTACTTTGCGGAAAATGCGTCGCGCATACAGAATAGCAGCCCTTCCTTCGGTTACTGACCGGAAATGTAGTAGACCCTTTCACGGAAGATGCCACTGGAAAATTTAAAAACCTAAATTCAATGTTTAAGACATCGACCAGCGGGTTAGGAAGGGCCGGGGCGTTTAATAGGAAGACTGCGGCGGCTTCTAGATAATTATACATCTTAGCTGTAGATTTATTTTTACGGTCAGGTTTTTATTTTTACCTTTATTTATTCTCGACCGCCGCTACTTCGCGGAAAGGGAGGCGCGAACCAGGAATCAGAGGTCTCTTTAATTAGGTTACCGACCGTAACGGTAGTAAACCTGAACTTTTTGCTCCTTAATAATTCTATTTGTACAGATAGCTTTCTAAATACAGGATATTAGCAGGATCTAAATTTTACAGGTACCTGCCGATCAGATTGGAAGCTTTTGAATGTAATAATGTGTTCAATTGCTTTTACCCATTCGCGTCAGTTTAAATTCATTTCACACACTTTGTTTTCTTTTTCTACATAGCATGAAATACATGCTCGTAAAATGAAGTGAATAAGTTAATATACTTTATTTTTTCCAGAAATGATGATTTCCATATTTTATTTTTAAAGTTTTACTTGTTTGCTATCATGCATGCTTTTCTTATTCAGCAGTAAACTCTAAATTAGCCTTAAAAAGAAATTTTCTCACCCATTTTCTCTTTAAGCTGCTATAAGTACCGTGAATAATCCTGATCAACTTAAATTCTGATTACGTTATCTTAACTTTTACTCGTCCATTTCGTTCAAACTTCTCAATACAATATTTAAATTATTTCCAGAAGTAATTAATTCTAGAATTCTAAAATGCTCATTTTTATGCAAGCACAAATTTGATTATTTTGTTAACAGGGGACGATCAAGACAAGGTGAGTCTCAGCTCCTGGTACAATTTGGGCTTCCTTACTTTTAAACTCAAAAATATGCATATTTGTCAATTCATTCTTATTTTTGAAAGTAGGAAAAAAAATGCACATCTATATGTAGTATTCTAGTTCTTTTACAGTTTGGGAGCTGTCATCTGTAAACTTACAATAAAAATTCGCATGATTGAAAACTGATAATTATTTTGTATGGAGGAAGGACAGTACAACAGGGTTATTTGTATATGGTATAATGCCAGAGAGAATTTTTAACGGTAATTATAAGACATTTCATAGAAGTCTGATTTATATGTTCCAAACAAACAAATATAATTATGACATCATACTTGACTCCTAAATCTATGAAGAACAGATATTCCCAGATTTTATAGACAGAGCTCACAATTAGAGGATTTGCCTTAGCTTTTTGATTTCAACACGTAATGAGTTTTAAAAATAATGACAAATTTATGAAGTTTAAGAAAAAATAACTTAAAAACGTATAAATGTTTAAAGATATTTAAAAATTTTGAAGAGGAAATTTTTTTGAAGTTGTTTACTTACAGAGTGATAGTAATTGAAGGTAAAATTGTTATCATGTGAACATGTATGAAATATATTATTTGGAGATCCCTCAAATTTAACTTTCTAGATTTTCTGGACCTCCAGGACCGTGCATTAATCAGGCTTTATACTGGTCTTCTACTTTTATACAAGTTTCTGTTTTGCAATTTTTTTTCGAAATGGAAAATTTCTTAATTTTTTTACTATTTTTCTTTCCTTTATTTTCTTGCTTTTGTTAGCCATATTTTTCTTTCTTTATTTATATAATCCGAATATTTCTTAGTTGCACATTTTTTCTTTCTCGGTACATTAATGGAACTTTATAAACTATTCAAAATAACCCTTATCGCTTTAGATCTCGTTTATGTTATCATAACTTCATCCCATTTAAATTTATATTCATTCAAACTACTCAATGAAATATTTAAAATATTTCGAGAGGTGTAGACTTGAAGCGAAAAATGTCTGTTTTCATGCAAGCATAAATTTCAATTTAAAAAAGTTGAAAAATTGCAACAAAAGATAAATTGTTTTTTCTGTTATATACAAATCTCAATATCATTTGCAATGTTTATAATACTGCAGTTCACTCAAAAATATGACATTTCGCCTGATAACACATTCAAAAAAGCGGTTTAAAAAATTTAGTGATCCGTCATCTTAGCCGCTTCTTCATTTCATCTTGTGACAGGCCGTATAAATGAAAAAGTTTGCAGAATAAATGATGCGATTGCTTTATCTTTTGAAGACTACGCCATGAAATAAACTTTAACTAAAAGACTTTCTTTCAGTAGATTTCATTTTATCGTATTAGACATAATTCACAATTACAGGTTCAGCAGCAATGTTTGAAGCTTGCATTTTTATTTTTCAAGTAATTTGATTGGAAACTGCAATTGTTTTACAAATAAACGTTAAATAATAATAATAATAATAATAATAATAATAATAATAATAATAATAATAATAAATATATATATATATATATATATATAAAGAGAGAGAGAGATAAAATAATGTATACAGGGCGTCGCAAAAATGACGGGTGCATTTAAAAAATGAAATAAGTGAAAACGGGACACGATAGAAATGCACAGTTTGCTGCATTCTACTTGGGCAATTAGTAAATTTTCAGTGACACACAAATTCAAATTTAGTTACAAAAATTGCCAACAGATAGCACTGCTAAGTGGGAAAACTAGAAATTCTATGACCATGTTACGAAGAAGCCTGCAAAAACTAAATAACGATATTTTCAATACATCCACCAATTGCAGCAACAACATGGAGCAGTCTGAGAACAAAAGTCGTAAAAACGGGGGGTAACGTTACCACCGGAGTAGTCTCACATGCTACAGAGATGTACTGTTTCGATTAGGCAGTCGTTTGCAGACTCTGACGGTACATTTCGTCTTTTAGGCACCTCCTCCCATAGAAAAAAGTCGTAGGGAGTCAAATATGGTAGGGAGGCCAATCTATGACCGCTACCGTATGCTTGCAATAATCCAAGTAAACGAAACGATCATCGAATTGTTCGTTAAGGAAATTTAAGACTTAAGGCGTTCGATGTGGGCGAGTTCCGTCTTGCATGAATAACAAGGTGTTGTCATGGTCTTCCAAGGCATTTTGTAAAGGCATAGTTTTATGCAGAATGCCCGGATAGAGTGCTGCAGCAATCATTTGACGTCGAAAAAAAATAGACCAATGAGTTCTTTGGAGGAAATGGTGGCCCAAACCATGATTTTTGGAGGATTCAGAGACGACGGTGCGGCAAAATGGGGATTTACCATTCCTCAAATGTGCCAGGTCTGATTATTGACGAAGTTGTCAATGGAAAAATAGGCTTCATATGTTTCCATCATCCAGTCAGCACCTATCAGTTGCTGCAGTAGCGTAGCGTTCGCGATCATCTCACATGCATTAATGGCAGCAGCACTAAGGGATTGGTGGGTTCACTGAGCTCCATATATAACAGAATATCTGTATTCTTTTTCCTCAACATGATATCCAGCGGTTAGCTCAGAAGGATACAGTGACGATAATTTTAGTTTGCATTCGTGGCAAAACATACTTCCCTTACATGATTAGAGGATCATTTATTAAATTGATATGCATAGCTTAATTAGAAAAGTATAAATTAGGATAATAGTAAATGAGAACACTAATATATGACATTGACAACGCGGATTATTTTTGCCTTTGCAATAGTTGCTTCATTTGCCTTGCAAGTTTCTGACCGCCGACTCAGAACTCTTGTTATATATGGAGTTCAGTGAGTGGGTCTGAATCCTGTATGGAAACAGGTGGAAGTTGTGGTACATGATACGATGTGTGGGCATGCGTTGTAGCCCAACCTGAGCTGCAAAACGGCGGACGGAAACCCGGGGCTGCTGTTCGATCACTTGCTAAATAACTTCAACATTCACCTCTGAAACTGTCGCACGCAGGCTCCCAAAGTTTCCAGAACAGTCATCATTAATATTCCCAGTCCATTGAAAAATTTTAAACAGAAACCCTTTTCAGTCCTTTTGTGACGTTAAACTTCCTCTGAAAACTGTTCCTTGTTTGAACAATACTGTGGTCTAAGTGGTGAAACTCATAGACAAAAAATATACCCTGTGCTAATGTGTAAACATTTTCTTTACACCAGTTTGCAATCTCTGAGCTGCAAATGATATCAGCAGTACGACGAAATACAGAATGAAGATCTGACAGAGTGCATTTTCCTACAGCTTTTCGACTTACTGATTTCCAAAGTAGAATGGAGAAAACAGTGCATTTCTATCGCTCTTCGTTTTCCTTTATTTCATTTTTTTTTAAATGCACCTGTAACGGATTTTGCATGATCGACACGAATATTTTTGCATGGAAAATTTCGTTCTATCTAATAAAATATTTTCAGTGATTAAATATAAAAATTTCTTTACGCTAAAAGTGGTGCCAAACCATAAAAGAAGTGTAATTGACACTCGTCGCGAGGCAGTTAAAAAGACAGAAAGCATACGTGATAATGGAATCATGCAATGATGATAGTATGCATATATATATATATATATATATATATATATATATATATATATATATATATATATACAGGGTGTTCCGTTAAAGGGGTCCAATATTAATAGCGGTAATAGAGGAGATCACACGGAGCATAAATCAGTATATAATGCCTGGCCGGATCTCAATAATTTTCAAGTTACAGCAAATAGAATGAAAAATCGGAAATTTGCAAAAGAACCCTCATTGCTAAACTATCGATAATGCTACATAAAAACGAAGCACATATTTAGAAAGAGCAGAAAAAAACCTACAAAATGACATCAATTGTATTAAAATAGCAATATTTATTGACGAGTTACAAGCCCTGAAACAGTGAAAAAAGTACGAAATCCAATATACATCAAAATAGTTAATCGTTAATTCCAAAAAGACAACTCTAGCTACAACAAGGAAAATGTAGTAAAATTTGGTCCATTCCGAAAACTTTCGAAAAAGCTTACAATGAACCATATCGGTTTAATTGTGTGAGAGAAATTAATCAGTTTCTTAGTTACAACTCCGCTTTCTTTGACACTAGCAAAGGTTAAACTCCGCCCATCACGATTGGAAACACCGCCTTTTTAATTACTCTCAACTATACATTTTCGATCATGCTTCTTCTGAGATGCAACATTTTTAATTATTCAAGAGTTGAATGAACCAAAATAACTTTACAATAATAGTCTACATTTTAAAGTGGTCTTTTATTGATATAAAGCTTAAGTTAAATTCCTTAAAATTAAACTGGTGGTGAAAATTCGGAAATAATTAAAAATATTGCGATTTGTAACTATGAAAGAAGTTTCAGTACATGTTTTACATGGACAATTATTGTATGTATATGTGCATCATAATTTATGATAGGAAATAATAATAACAAATAGCATAATAATTTTATTAATTATAAATTTAAAAAAGACACTAAATTTTAAATTAATTCATACAAACTTTGTAATTTACAATTTGAGTACACCACAGTCTGTGACTTACAAAATACTGTGCCAAAAAGTGTTGAAAATAAAAGAAAAATGACAAATAAAGAATTACACTCCACGTACTTTATGACATATGTGAAGCATAGTCTTCTGGCCTGCGCTGCACAGTTCAATGTCGGAAGGCAGACGAACGGACATTATTATAATAGGTGTTCGAAGTTGCGCCCATTAACAGAATCGCACAGCCGACAGCGACGTCGTAAAGATTGGCGAACACGCCGAAAAACTCCGACGGAGTTGGGAATGTCTCCTGCAGCGACAACGATTCGCGCTAGTAAATCCTCCGGTGTATCCACAGGCGTTTCATACACCAGCGATTTAAGGTGTCCCCAAACAAAAAAGTCTAACGGATTGAGGTCTGGAGAGCGTGCAGGCCAAGCAACAGGTCCACTGCGTCCAATCCATTTCCCAGCATATGTTGAATTGAGGTGATTGCGAACACCTATGAAAAAATGTGCCGGTGCGCCATCGTGCATAAACCACATATTGTGGCGCAATGTTGCTGGCACATTTTGCAGTAACTGCGGTAAGATATCCCGTAGGAAAACCAAGTACGTACTGCCATTGAGTACATCTGGGAGTAAATATGGTCCTATGAGATAATCGCCGAGGACACCTGCCCATATGTTCACACTGAACTTTTGTTGTGCATTCGACGGGAAAACAGTGTGCGGATTTGTATATGACCATGTGTGCATATTGTGCGTGTTTACCACGCCCTCTCTCGTAAATGTTGCTTCATCAGTAAATAAAATATTTTCCAGAAATTGTGGATTATTTTCTGTTACATTAAGCAACCAGCGTACGAATTCTGTCCGCTGAGCACAATCTGTTACTGATAACAGTTGTACCCGCTGCACATGAAAGGGGTGCATGTTTTCTGCACGCAGAACACGCCACACACTTTGGTGAGAAACACCGACTTCAGACGCAGCAGCTCGTGTACTCGTGGAGGGGTTATCTTTAAAAATATTCAGTACATCTTCTTCCATTGCAGGTGTTCGTACATGTCGAGGTTTCCCTGCATCAATGCTTGCTGTATTAAACGATCCAGTCTCCCGTAATCGTCTATCGATATTTATGAAGAGTTTCGAACTTGGGCAACGTCTCCTTGGAAATTGCTCACGGTACATGCGCTGTGCTAGACATGCATTTCCATGAGCTTGCCCGTACATCAGATGCATGTCCGCATATTCTTCGTTAGAGTATTCCGGCATAATTATTATACATCAACTTACTACAATCCCACTTACAACAGCCTCCCTTTAACATAACGCCCACTGATGACTGCTGTTTTATTACACTTTTCTTCCTATACACATAGAAAATTTGCATAAAAAGTACTTCTTCTTCATCATCCTGAAAGTTCATGGAGGAAACGCAGCAGTCACGGAGTTTGCTTTAAGACAAGGCGAGAGCTGCACAATATGTCATTCACTTGACCAGACTGAATAATGAAAGGGTATTGATAGAGGTTGATCAGAAATGTATAATTGAAAGATATTAAAACGGGGTGTTTACAATCGTCATGGGTGGAGTTTCGCTCTTTCCGAGCTTGCAACAGTACAGAGTTGTAACTAGGGAACTGCTTGATTTCTCCCATACAATTAAACTGATATGGTTTATTGTCAGCTTCTTCGAAAGCTTTCGGAATGGACCAAATTTTATAACATTTTCCTTGATGTAGGTAGAGTTGCATTTTTGGAATTAACGATTAACTATTTTGCTAAATATTTGATTTTGTATTTTTTCACTGTTTCAGAGCTTGTAACTCGCCATTAATTCTCAATATTCTAAAACAACTTATGTCATTTCGTAGGATTTTTTCTGCTCTTTCTAAATATGTGCTTCGTTTTTATGTAGCATTATCGATAGTTTAGCAATGAGGGTTTTTTTACAAATTTCCGATTTTTCATTCTATTTGCTGTAACTTGAAAATTATTGAGATCCGGCCAGGCATTATATACTGATTTATGCTCCGTGTGATCTCCTCTATTACCCCTATTAATATTGGACCCCTTTAACGGAACACCCTGTATATATATATATATATATGCATACATATGTATACATACTAGATTACTATAATTTGAAAATAATAATACTTAATGTTCCAGTTTTAACACATGTTTACAGAAAATGAACATAAAATTTCTTAAAGTCCTAATGCAGTTCGCAATTTACAGTCAATTACTTTAATTTAAGAAGTTGGAATGACAATATAAAGTTTCTCTAAATTAGATTTAAAAAAAATAAAATGCATTATGCGAATTATAATGACATTCTAAAAAACTTTAAGAAACAGGATGTTTAATAGAGAAGATTTGGAAACTTACCAAAATGTCCGAAATTATTCAAAAAGGAATGAATACTTAGATATACTTAATTCAAGAACGCAATAATTGACTAACGTTAAAAGCTCAGTTACCATTCATTTCAGTTAATTGTTTTAGAGGATGATAAAAAGTGAGCTGCGTGAATTGAAAAGCGATATGGTTCATTAAAACAGAAATTTAGACATTTTTGTTTTTATCTCATTAATAATGTTCAAATTTCATAAGTTCATCGTTAATGAAATGGAACATTTTCATCCGAAACAAATAATGTTTAATGGAATCAGAAGAAAAAAACTGCCCTTAACGACTTGATGTGCATTAAAACTGTAGATAAAATGAAGTGCCATTGTTTTCAAGTAATTTTAATCATTGTTTAAACTATAAAACGACTGAAACCAGATGCTTTTAATTAAACAAAAATTTCATCAGCAATATATACATATATATATATATATATAACATATATAATCTTCATGCGATTTATTGTTTGATTTCAATATTTTAAGTTTTACTTCAAAATAAAAAAATTCGTAAAGCGTATAAATTACCATAGTTAAATAGAGTAATGCAGTTAGAGTTGCAAAGACTAGAATAAACCCGGTTTAAACCTGGGAATAAACCGGGTTTTTTGGATATAAACTGGGTTTTTTGGGAATAAACCAGGTCTTTTGGTAATAAACCTGGGAATAAACCGGGTCTATTTTAAATAAACTTGGGAATAAATCGGGTCTATTTTAAATAAACCTGGGAATAAACCGGTTCTTTGCAATTCTAAATGCAGTAACTTTTTTAAACACCTGGGAAATAGAGAAAACACGATTACATCCCAAGTTCATTAATGTAACGCCTTCTTCTTTAGGTGGGAAAAACGTCCATAATTTGTCAAAATTTGACTGCATATTCTCCGAAATGCTTCACAGAAAAATTAAGTTATTTCCCAGAAGGAAATGTATTTTGGCAACTTGGTACCAGATATTTAATCGTAGAAAAATAATCTATATGAAAGAGGAAAATTGAGAAAAGTTATAGAAATGCAAAGTTATGCAGCATTCCAATATTACTTTTTTAATCAGACCTCTATATAATTTTATCAGAACAACAATTTTATCAAGATTTAAAAGTCTGGTTTTAACTTCATCATTGTATTTTATAACGTCATTGCATGTTTATAACGTAAATGATCCACACAGAAACTATGTTTGAGACTTTACAAGCTGTTATTAAAACTATGACGGTATCCTTAACTAAGGTCAAACTAAGAATGTTGAGGTAACTAAGAATGGTGAAACAAATTTTAAAAAAATCACTTAAGATGAGATTACACCAAATGTAAGTCCAAAAGTAGGCGTTTAAGATTTTATTCCTCAGTGAAGGATCAATAAATTTAAACCGTATATCCTACCCTACACTAAACGTGTATTGTTTTCTATTTTGACAATTTTTTGTATGCAAAAAATATAAAAACTGGTGGTGGTATCCATACTGGTGTGCACGACTTTGTACGGTGCAAGATTATGCCTTGTTAGAGTAATCTGAAACACAAAACCACACGAATTATAAAGTCATTTAAATTTGCGAGGCCCTGAACTTATTGTCATTGAAATTGTCCCATAGAAAACAAAATGTTTGCTTGTTTTAAAATCGACCTACGGATTTTTCCCAACACTAAAGTCTTGGAAAAATATTTAAGAGTTAATTAATAAGCGATTATCTTTCAAACCAGATTAAAACTTTCATAATCGGTTACTAGGTCGAACGCTATGCTGCTCTGCCGAATTTAAAAACATGGTTTTGGAAACACGAGTTTAAAATTTTACTTTATGAATACTTAGAACATGCATGGTTCTGTTTAAAGGGCCGCAATCTCATAAATCATTTGAATAATCAAAAATTGTTTTAGAAATATATTCTATACCTTTCAGGTAAGCAAATATAGACAAGTTGGTTAAAATTAAAGTTCCACTTTGAAATGGTCATAAAAGGAAAACTACTGGACCAAATGTTATCAAACTTGGTAATAGTTTAAATGAGGTCATGGGAATTTATTTCCAGCCAAAAAAGAAAGTTCAAATAATCACCACCAGGGGGGAAATGGCGCTGTATGCAATATTGTTAAACGAAATAAGACATGAAGACATCGGTTTAAAATGTGTTTAATCGTTTCTGAAACATGTTACAAAGCATGTTCAATGTAGTGTCCACCATTTTCCGAATGCATGTGAAATCGTATTACTGCATTCTCAACAGTAGCTCTTAGCATATCAGGAGGAATGTTACGGGCATGTCGGTGTATCGCATCTTTCAATCCGCCAAATTGTTTAGATTATCACCATAAATAGTGCTTTTGAGATAACCCCATAGCGAAAAGTAACAGGGGTTGAGGTCTAGTGACCGGAGTGGCCAAGAAGTGGGGAAGTTTCGGTCTATAATCCGTTTATTCGTGAAATGTTGCTTAAGTAACTGTGTGACACACGTACCAATGTGCGATGGGGCCCCGTCCTGCATAAAAATCGTGGAGTCTAAAATTCTACGTTGCTGGAGTTCAGGTATGACGAAATGTCTTAACATTGACGCTAAGCGAGTTGCAGTCACAGTGCATGTAACAGGTCCAGCTGTCGACAGCTCTTTAAAGAATAATGGTCCAATTATGAAACTTGCTGTTATACCACACCAAACGGTGACTTTAGGAGAATGCAATGGAACTGGGTACACAACATGACGGATTTGTTTGGCCTGAATCCTGCAGTTATGGGTGCTGACATCGCCATTTAGGTAAAAATGGGCCTCATCTGTCCACAAAATGTTCCATGGGTAATGTTCGTCCACTTTCATCCGTGCAAGAAATTCCAAAGCGAAAGATTATCTTGTAGCAGATCGTTATGTTGAAGTTCTTGAACATGTTTGATTTTGTATGGGTAGAACTGCAGCACTTTACGGACAATTTTGTACACCGTACTCCATGGTACGTCCATTCGACAGGCGACAGCACGTACCGTGTGTGCTTTCCATTGTTGCTTCCTCCACTGCTAATGCAACAACCTCCTCGGTTTCCACAGAAGCAGGTTTCCTTCCCCTCCCAGGTGCAACATATAACAAACTCGTGGCTTCAAACTTTGCCATGATTTTTCTCAAACCCTGCGGTGTCATTGGCCCTCGGCGTATTCCTCTTACTGAACGATACCTTAGCAAAGCATGCCGTTCATTGCTATCGCATTCATAATAACATTTAACGAGAAAAGCACGGTCTTGCATGGTTACAGACATTGTCGATTCGTAACAATGAGAATTCTGACAAACAGGCTCACTTTTATCTGACAAATCAAATGACGTGTAAAGCGCATTTGCATAAATCTAATTTTCTTCTTCCTGCCGTAAGCCAATTACAAGCCATTGCGGTTTTGCATAACCCCACAAACAGTTTCGTTTCAGAAACGATTAAAAACATTTTAAACCGATATCTTCGTGTCTTAAGACCGAATTCAGGCTTCAAAAATCACAAATTAGCGATCTGTAAGAAAACGATTTCCGGAATGCGTACACATTTGCGAGTGATTTGCGATGTAAAATTTTGTGATTGCTAAATTGTGGTTTGAACTGTTAAGAACACGAACGGATTTTATTACACGGATGGCGCACTCGATTTTTGTCGTCTTTAACGCCTTTACACCCTGTATATATAAAATAAAAATCGATTTTTAAGACCGAACAAAGTGCTATCTTTCTTTAACTTCTAAAAGGCTATTTCAAAACTCAAACTTCTGCCTTTCTTAAATTAAACTCACAAATCAACATGATAATTTCCCTAATATCAAAACTTTATTCTGCATTGGAAACACCATAACAAGAATAAAATTCTGAATAACGCTATTAATTCTGTAAATTCAAAATAAATATTTATATTAGAACTTTGTTGAAATGTTCTTATCAAACTCCGTAAATAGCTACAGCTAACATATTTCAAGACAGGAGGCATCCACTGATCAACTCTATCGAATTCATCGTTTTTTCATCTTTAAATATCTATCTGAGCAGTCATGTGCAAAATCTACATTTGAATATATGTCTTTTTTAACACTAAACACACCGAGAATTTTCCTTAAGTTTTATAAAAAACTAACACCAAAATTTATTATTTAAAATTATTTAACATTTTTATTTAATTTATTTCTGTGCGATTTATACTTTACTTATTTTGTGTAGGTATTCTGGTTCGAATCGAAATATTTTCATTTAGTACCCGTCAAATGACCGTTTGTTGGTATATTTAGTGTTAAAAAAACAAAAAAAAAACACCTTTTGCCAGATTCAATTGATACTTTGAAGAAAAGAGTACCTTTATAGGAAAGAGGTCCCATTCACACAGACAGAGTTAGTTTAGGAAGACAATACCAGTCTCACTAATTTAGCGCGTTATTTTTTATTGGAATAGTAATTTCTGTTTTATTTAATGTCAGTCATTACGCAATTAAATACAGAAAAGATTACTATTCGAAAATTTTGGTAGCTATTTTGAGTAAAAAACGAGTTAAATTGGCAGCATCAGGGCTACACTAGATACCGGGCTGGCTCATTCAATATCATGACGTCCCAAATGGTGTCTGGCCGCGACTAGCGATTGGTACAAAGCGAAACAACAAAACGAAAGACATACAGTGATTGACACAAAATTATGGGTGCGTCGCTTTCAAAATAGTGATCGCTATCGGTGGCAAGCCAATGGTGGCAAGCCACCATTGGTCCGGTATCTAGTGTAACCCTGGCAGCATTGAACAACGCGTCCACATTTATGCAGAACGTTCGCATATTACGAACTCTTCCTTTGTATCAACGACTTGATTCCTTTAATGTTTAGAAAAATTTAATCAATTATGATAATTATTTTTTGTGAAACATACTACATTTAACAGATAATTGCATAAATCCAACACACAAAGGTACAGGCTATGTAGTTGCTTGTAATATTTAGCAAGATCTGGCCACTAATCGGCCACTATGAATGACCATTACGAATACGTAACAAAAGTGTCACGCTAGCCAAAATACGGACAAATAAAAAATAGCGAGATCTTTTGGTTTGGTAAAAAAGAAGAAAAAAGTTGCTGGTAACCATGGCTAATTCACATACTAGTATAAATTCCGCAAAATATTACTAATAAAAATATTTGATTTTAATTTTTTTATTCAGTATCTATTAGATTGTTATTAAAATATTAAAATTCATTCTAAGACATGAATAGGCACAATCTACATCTATTTTGATGTGCTATTCACAAAAAGAACGAAAAATCATGCTTTAAGCATAGATTATGAAACATTTTCCAACACATTCAGAAAACTGTAACGAAACTTCACCGCTAAATAAAGTGAAAGAAGATATGTAAGTAAACAGTTTAGAAAACATATAACCCACTGAAAAATACAGTTTTCTAAATTACCTTCCAATGTCAAATAAAGTAGTTGAATTATTTTGTGCAGCCCTGTATATGATGAATAGATGTGGATATATAGAATGATAAAATTTAGTTCAGTTAGAATATTAACATTTAGCAATTTTCGCCAATCGATGGAAATGCACTCGAAATCTTTTGTACAACCCTGTATATTATCTGAAGACTTTTGTACACACCCCATTTTAAGCTAAAATGCAACTTAAAACTTACCAACCGTAAACGACAGTGCATAGTTTTCTTTGCGTAGCCCTGTATATGAATTTATTTATATTTTACAAACTTCTATTAGTCTACTAAATACAGTTCATCAGGAAAATGCGTAAACACAATTAAAAAATACCCTTAAGCAATTCACTCCCATAGTCTGTAATACGTACGAATTCCCTTGTGTATGCCTGTATATGATCAACCGAGTTTATAAACATAAACATACTATGAAAAAAATTAGTTAAACTTAAAAACGCAAACCAAAGTTGAAAACGCCCTTTTCACAGAGAGACTGTAAATATCGCACATGTACTGTAACCAATATATTTTGTGTGTCCCTGTAAATAAATGCAATGCACACAAGAGAGCAATTTATAGTGCACCTCAGTAATGCATATACACTCATGTCCAAAATTAAGGTCACAAACATAAAATCTGTGAAAACTGATGAACTATTCACTGTGTTGCCACGAAATTTGGCACAGAGGTATATTACAATGGGAGAAAGAATATAGCAACATAACAATATGGAAAGGATTTTAATTGTGAATTAAGATACAGGGTATATTAAAAAGTGTTAAATCATGAATCAGAGATAAAGCATTTATCTGTGGAAAAGTATGTCTGATATGGAGTGTGACCGCTGTGCACTTCTATACAAGCCTCACAACGAGCTCGCATACTGTTTATGAGGGTGTCAATAAATGTTTGGGGCAACAAAGCCCATTCTTCCAAAAGTGCGGCTTTTAACTCCTGGAGGGTCCTAGGAGTGGGGTTACGCTGTGCACTGGCTCTTCCTAGACCATCCCAAACATGTTCAATAGGATTGAGGTCCAGAGATCTCGAGGGCCAATTCATACGGCGAATATCCTCCTCTTCAGAAAAATCATCAACAATGTGAGCACTGTGTGACCTCGCATTATCGTCTATAAAAATGAGGTCTGGGCCTACAGCACCCCGGAACAACATCACATAGGCTTCAAGGATCTCATCCCTATAGCGATGTGCATTGACAGTACCCGCATCGAAGACGTGCAGTGGGGTACGGCAGCCCAACATTAAGCCGCCTCAGACAAGGATTCCTTTGCCACCAAATCTGTCGATGTATTTTACGTAGGAGGGAAGATAGCGAGCTCCATGTTCCCTCCAGATGAAGATTCGACTAGAATCACTTTCCGTGGTGAATCCGGTCTCATCACTGAAAAGAACACGCTCCTACTCTTGTTGTGTCCAAGACTGATGTCTTCGGCTCCACAACAACTGGGCTCTCCTGTTCGATGCAGTGGAAGGGACACACATGACTGGACACCGGGCGTAAAGCGCCCTCTCTGCTAGACGTCTAATATACTGTTTTCTTCGAAATTCTTATTCCAGACGCAGCAATAATGTCACGAGCAAGCTGAGGAGTCGTTGCCAGCCTATGTCGTCGTGCACTTAATGCCAAGTAGCTATTCTGTGCAGGTGTCGTTGCTCTGTGGCGGTCTTGGAAGGCTTTCATGGTGACTTTGGGGTGGTCTAGGTAGATCCATTGCACAGCCTAACCCCCCTGTCATGATCCGCCAGGAGTTAAAACCCGCGCTTTTGGAAGACTGGGCTTTGTTGCCCCAAACATTTATTGACACCCTCATAAACAGCATTAGAGCTGGTTGTGAAGCTTGTATATCAGTGCACAGTGGTCACACTCCATATTAGACATACTT
This sequence comes from Maratus michaelseni, assembly GCA_963931845.1. Classification (NCBI taxonomy): domain Eukaryota; kingdom Metazoa; phylum Arthropoda; class Arachnida; order Araneae; family Salticidae; genus Maratus; species Maratus michaelseni. The sequence goes on from OZ007586.1 coordinate 116,135,366, forward strand.
TTCCCGAGATAAATGCTTTATCTCGGATTCATGATATAACACTTTTTAATATACCCTGTATCTTAATTCACAATCAAAATCTTTTCAATATTGTTATGTTGCTATATTCTTTCTCCCATTGTAAAATACCTCTGTGCCAAATTTCGAGGCAACACAGTGAATAGTCCATCAGTTTTCACAGATTTTATGTTTATGACCTTAATTTTGGACATGAGTGTAATTTTCGTTATATTTGAAATAGTGAAATATTACTAAATTACACTGCAAACGATTTTTACCCATAGAACGACGTTTTACAGAATGTACACACAAGAGAGCAATTTATAGAGCACCTCAGTAATGCATATAATTTTCGTTATGTTTGAAATAGTGAAATATCACTAAATTACACTGCAAACGACTTTTACCCGTAGAACGATGTGTAACAGAATGTGCACACAAGAGAGCAATTTATAGTGCACCTCAGTAATGCATATAATTTTCGTTATGTTTGAAATAGTGAAATATTAGTAACTTACACTGCAAACGATTTTTACTCATAGAACGATGTGTAACAGAGTTTTTTGTTTGACCCTGTAAATGAATAATAAATGCTTTGCACCCCATATTCTACAAAAAGCATGTTTTAATGGGCTTCATAATTATATATCAATTTCATTATGTTTTAAATGACGCAGCGTCATCAAAATGCACTTGAAACGATTATTTCCCATTGACTGTAATGTAACGGAATAATTTTGATTGTCCATGTAAAAAAACTATAAGTGCTACACACTTCAGTTGAAATAGGGAACATGCTATAGTAAACGAGAATAACATATAAAAATTTCAGGACAATCCGAGCATATTTACGGGAGTTAGAGCAAGGACAGACAGCAGTCGGCCAGACAAACCGAAGTCATAAACACTTTTCAACTAGGTTGGAAAGTGTTAAAAAGATGCCAACGTATACATCACTGCACGAGCATTCAGTGCAAAACACAACTACATCGACTTTGATATTTCCATCTTGAATTTTTGCTTCATTTTATCAATCGGAATAAATACGAGTTAATATCGCTCATATTTTTCAATAAAATCGATATTTTTCGTCCTTTTGTTGTGCGTCAGCTGATTGGGAAACACCGGGTTACCTGGATACGAAGCACCTTTCGCTGCACGAGCAACCAATGCACAACACAGCTACAAAAAATCAAGAAAATCGCACAAAAATCGCTATCACATCGTCCTCTTCCGGGAGTAATTTCCATTTTCCTGACGTCCATAGTTAAAAACGCATATATGAAGTTTGGTTCAATTCTATCGATAACTTCATATTTTTCCGATGACACAAAAGAAAAATCACTCAAAAATCGTTATCGCAGTGCCCCCTTCCAGGGAAATATCCTCAATTTAAACTCTGATCTGACGGCTATAGTAAAAAACATATATATGAAATTTCATTCAATTCTATGCACAACTTTGTTCGGGATCAACTCTTTCGGGATCTCTGGTTCTTAAAACCGGAAAAGAACCGGATCCGTCAAAAACAAGTCGAAAAATAATTCTCTCGATTAGACTGCTTTCTTCTATTATAGAGAGAATAAATAAAAAAATTCTATATAATAATTATACATGCGGTTGCCAATTTTTAGGAAACAAAAATTGATAATAATTGCACTGTTCAGCAAATTTTAACAAACTTCCATTTTCTCAGTATACAATGCATGTTTCCTACAAAATTTAGGGGATAAAACTGAGCTGCGCCGCCAGGAGCCATGAGGGGCGCCCGTCAGCATCTCAACCACCGTATCCATGTCCTGAGGAACGTATAACACGCACGACCGAAGGCTGCTCTCCGTATGCGTTACGCTTGGTCGGAGCACCGCCACCTGCGCATCAATCCAATTGAACCCATGTATTGATGACATAGGTCGCTGCGATACGCGGTGGATCCCATAATTAGAGGCGAACACCGCGAAAACACTTGGGGACGGGCCGGAGTCCCCCAACAGCTTCGTCGCTGAGCACCCAGAAGGGAGTCAGGTTTTCCCGACCCGCACTTGCTTTACCAGAACTCGAGGGATGTGAAACAGATTTTAGGGGATACAAAAGAAAATGTTAAAAATATTCTATCATCCTCCAGATTTAAGAAATTTCATTTTCAATGTTTGGACTAAATAGGTATTTAATAAAATTTTAGAAACTGGGCGAAAAAGTCCGGGTCAGGATTCGAACCAGGGATCTCTTGGCTGAAGCTGTCAATGCTCTACAACTGAGCAATCTCGGACGAATATGGCGGAACTAATTTACCCAGTTAACCTATAAATTGTAAACAGCTGCAGCTAAGAGATCGCTGGTTCGAATCCTGGCCCGAACGTTTTCGCCCAGAAAGGAAAAATTACATTTCATACGATTTCTTTACCAATTTGAATAACTGTGTCAAAATTAATCAAGTATATAGGAATTTGTATATCCATTATGACAATATTACAGTATAATTTTAATTGCGTTGAACCTGAAAACGCATTTTTTGACTTGTTACCTCAATAAAATATGCAACAAGAAAGTATAAACAAAGTTTACTTTCGTAATTTTGTTGATAAAACCTTCTTGAATTTTCATACTAAATTCAATTTATTTTTAAAATTTCTAAAAAATAATTAATACTGTAAACTTTTAATATAGCAATCTTACTTTTCAGCTATGTATTATTTTATCATTTATTTTTACTACTAAATTCAATTGGCAAAAATCTTATCTTATATTGCCTTAAACAAAAATGCATTAAAATTAGCAGCGTTTAAAAAAAAAAATCTACATCTGTATGTGATGGAAGCTTTTCAATGGCATATTCTTTTCAACATAACCTAAAATATAAAAATTACAACTTCTCCATGAGAAACATAATATTCTTGTTGAACAGTGTTGTTAACATATGTAAACAAATGCTTTAAATTTATTTTCAAGCTATTTCCAAATGAGTTTCCCCGAATGGTTTTGGCATTGACTTTACATAGACCACGAAAATAACAGAACACTGTCACGGGGGAATACACAGGATTATTGGAGAGCTTTCGGCAACAAACTGTAAAGAATTACAGAAAACCATATATTCTAATACGAGGAAAAATTGTATGTGTTATTATCTTAAAAACGGCCCTAACGATTTTGACGAAATTTTGTATCCTACCGTGTTGGGGCACCAGAAAACCATTGGGCAAGGTCACATGTTCGAGAAAATTCAACTAATGGGTCATTTTGGCTCACCATGGGTCAGGGTCAAGCTAATTGTATCTAAAAAACGGTTCAAACGATTTTGACTAAATTTTGTATCCTACCATTTTCGGGCACGAGAAGACTATTGAACTGGATCACATGTTCGAGAACTTTCGATTAATGGGTCATTTTTGGGTCAACGCGGGTCAAGTTAATTTTATCTAAAAACGGCTCTAACGATTTTGAGTAAATTTTGTATCCTACGAGTTTCGGGCACGAGAAAGTCCTTGGGCTAGGTCACATGTCCGAGAAAATTCGATTAGTGGGTCATTTTTGAGTCGCTGTGGGTCAAGCTAATTTTATCTAAAAAACGGCTCATACTATTTAGACTAAATTTTGCATCCTATGGTTTTCGGGCACGAGAAGACAATTGGGCTTAGTCACATGTTCGAGAAAATTCGATTAGTGGGTCATTTTGGTCATGGGTCATTATGGGCCAAGCTATTTTTATCTTAAAAGTGGCTCAGACGATTTGAACCAAATTTTGTATCCTACGGGTTTCGGGCACGAGAAGACAATTGGGCTTAGTCACATGTTCGAGAAAATTTAATTAGTGGGTCATTTTGGTCATGGGTCATGATATTTGAACTTAAAGCTAATTTTGACCGAGTATAGCTGGGTATTCTCTGCTCGTATTCCTAATATATTAGAGAAACATTTACAAAATTCAATGTCACGTACGATTCGATTAACCTTTCCCATACATTGAGAAATCCTTTGGAGAAGAATTGGTCAAAAACCATAGAAACAGTAGATTTTCATGGTTTACGGAAGTGTTTCAAAATAAAAAATGTTCCTCTGCTGCTAGTAAATCACAGAATTCGCTTCTATTAATTTGGGAAATGTATTTGTTTCAGCGGTTTCTGATTGGTTTTTCTTATAAAAGTTTCTGAAGACAATGACAAGGTTTCCAGAATTGTAGATTATGAAGTTACGCTGAATTCTTTAAATATTGTTTATACATCAGGAAACGTTTCTTCTATTTTTATGGTGCACGTAAAGAAGCCTTCGCAAGTTTTAGGCTAAAAACGTGATTTATTAACAGAAGCGGTACCCATACAACTGGTATGTTTTTAATTTGCAATACCAGTATATAATGAAACCAAACTATATTTTCAATTAATCATTATAGATATGATTAATTGATTTAGATATGCGATTGTCAGTAAATTATTGGAAGACCAGAATTTTCATGATGTGACTATTTAGACTTATTTCTATGATATACAGGTTTATTTTTTCCATGCCTGTTATCTATCTTGTATTTTTTACCAGGTAAATAATATTTTTGTTACCTCTTTCTGTACGGTTTGTGAGTTATCAGAATTGTAAGAATTAGTTTCCGATAAAGCTATTTGTAACAACTGCACAATTTTACATGATTTTCTTACTTCTTACTTGTCTACCATGTGGTCTTAGGCGAGCCACACACCAAGGAGACAAGCGACGCGGCACACATTGCATGTCTCATGAAATCGCGAGTCACGACATAGGCAAACTACATTTTCAACTTTTTCATCCTCACACTAAAGCGACACCAGCCCACGAGATACAATCGTTTTGGCACCATCTATAGGCAATTATTATAAAGAAACCTTCTCTTGAGTAGTATTTTAGGCGCATTTTTTAAAAAAGCCATATAAACTTTAAAATTTTATTCAATGTAAATAAAATGCATTTTTTTTCATAAAATTTTAATCAATGTAAATAACATGAAAATTATTATTTTTCATAAAATTTTAATTTAGTGTTATCATTTTTTAAAAACTTGGCTTATATCCACTTAAATTTTGCTTGCAATGTAATATTTCTTTTCAAATGTAATTAAAATATGAGGATATATTATAATACCATTTGAAGATTATAATACCATTTGATCATATATTAATATAGATAAAATATAAAATTTTGTAATGGGTAAAATAATTTTCAGCCATACAAATGTAATTAATAGTTCCAATTTACTTATGGAATAAAAAGATGATTTTTAATGATAAAAATTTAATATCGTTTTAATTTTATTTATACAAGCAAACAAAATAGAAAAATTAAATGAATTAAAAGTTAAATTCTTGAAAGTTGAAAAAAAAATATCACGATTTGAATTTTTCATAGTTAATGAATATATTTACAAAAATAGTATTCATATTTTTCAATCTATTTCATTTTATGTAAATTTATATAATTTAAACTTTTAGAAGTTTATATCGAAATAAATCCCCAATTTATTTTTTTACTATGCCTACAGAAAACTGTATTAAATTTTTACAATTAAAAATCATCTTTTTATTCCATAAGTAAATAGCAACTATTAATTAGATTAGTATGGCTGAAAATTATTTTACACTTTATAAAATTTTATCTGCATTAATATATGAGCAAATGGTATTATATATTCACCATACTTTAATTACATTTGAAAAGAAAAAAAAACATTTTATTAACAATGCAAGCAAAATTTAAGTGGCTATAAGTTAAGTTTTTAAAAATTGATAACATTAAATTAAAATTTTATAAAAAAGAACAAGAATATTCATTTTATATACATTGATTACAATTTTAAAGTTATTTAGATTTTGATTTTTAAAAGTCGCCTAAAATTGAGAGGTTTCTTTATATTAATTGCCGGTAGATGGCGCAAAGCGATATTTCCTTGAGACGCAAAGAAATGAAAATTGCAGCTCGTAGCTTAGCTGAGAGGAAAGACGAAAGTGCAACGGAAGCAAAAAACACGTGCGACATAGGTACTTCGTCGCATGCGTTTTTTGTGGGTGGGCTCAGTGAAGAAACAATAGGCTACATCCGTAGATTTGTCGCAGAAATGTCTCTTGTCTCCTTGGTGTGTGGCGCGCCTTAGGGTTAAATTCAGGCTTTGGAAACTAGTCGAGAGATAAAGAAGTTACAATGTGGCAATTGGCCAACCAAAAAGTGTTAAAAATTGTATCTCATAAATGTTAAACAATGCTGAACAATAAATGTATATCGCAGCGACCTCAGGCAGTTCAAACGTAAACATTGTATAAAGATTCAATTGAGAATGCGTTTTGGCCAGTGAAGAGCTAGCAGATGTCGCTGCAATAGACATTTGTCATTCAGCATCATTCAACATTTATGGAAGTCAATTTTTAGCACTTTTTAAAGCATTACTGGATAGCCGGTTCCCACGCTATATCTTTTAGAGGCTATAACGAAGTTATTTCACAGTTCGGACTTGGATGTTCGTATACTGTTAAAAATGTTTGTAAAAACACAGAAAAGAAACATATTCTTGGTAAATTTACATAACTTGCTGGTTAAGAACATTCAATTGAGATTATGGATCATACAGACGTGGATAAAATTCATGGTAAAAACTAGTGCTGGAAGCGGATATTTTGTATAGAGGATGACAAGAGGCGAAATTCATTTCTATTCAATTTACAGCTATAGTATAGAAGTTTTCGTTTATTGAGAGTTACTGTAGCAATAAATTTCTCACATTAAAATTCATTTTTGAAAAAAATGCTCGCTTCTGTTATAATGCGCCAGTATGAAACGCTTGCATACAATGCGTTACGATTTATTCATAGTATGAAAAACAAAATCACAACTGTTTAAATTTATTTTTCATTCATGAAAAATGGGAAAATTTACAGTATTTTTAACGTATGCAAATTTACAAGATCTTGGTTTTTCTTATAGATGTTATTTTACGGAATACACTAAATTTACTGAATAATTTTTCTGTTTTTTCGTAGAATTTCCTATTTCAACTCCCTGTAAATTTACATAAGACTTGAGATAAATCTCAAGTCAAAGCGAATCAATAGATTTGCTATTATTTCGCAGAAAACCTTTAAATAGTGCAGAGGTAAAAAATCCAATTTAAATCGGAGATCCTGGTCTGAGAACCTCTGGCATACGTGCCATAAATAGCACAGGACAGAATATTTTCGCTCGGCGGTGGATGTAATTGAGGTTATAAAACAAAATAGACGAATTTAAACAAGCTGAGCGTTTCTAATTTTTTAAAAAAATTCTGAAATTGAAATGCAGCATATTGAATTTCAATCTATTTCAATATGGCTATATAATTCATCGAATTAAGAGAAGATTTGGAGATTATCGAAATGAAAAAAACATCGGACATTATGAGCAAAAATGTCAATCATGAAATTACAGTGGCTTAGTATGAAATTTACCATTTTGACAATTTTCCTCTCTACCTATCTCTGTGAGACATTATTTCCGCAAATAAATGATATGAAACACTTAAATGGAAACCACTTGCGTCAGATGTTTCCAATTTACATTGCATTCCGTTTAAAGTAACTGGGTATAAATCCGATATTAATTATTTGGCATTCAAGCAATAACATAAACCACATTTACTTTTTGTTATTTTCTAAAATATAATTGTTACTATAATTAATTATTAAAGTGTAATAGCTACATGTATATTACCCCCATAATTTTTAATCCTAATAAAGAAAAATACAACTAAGTTTCATTCATTAATTTTAATCCACTATTTTATATTAATTGTTGTTGGCACATCATGGTAACACAAAATCTGTTTTTGAAAACATTCGGCACGAGGTATTGAAAAGATTCGTCGTTGCTGGAGCCCGTCGCATGCAAAAAATAACAGCAAGACAACTAAACCAACATACTGTTTTAGTGATTAACATTATTTATTTAAGCTACTTTTCTGTATGAAAGTACTATTTTAGCTAAAATCAACTTTGCATTAAAGTACTCTTTAAGAAGAAAAAAAATATTATGTAATGCACTAAACAAGTGGGTAAGTGTGATCGATGATCGCACAAAGGGATTTGATTAATATTCCTTTCAAAACACTTTATCCTTTAATTAATAAATCTAAATTATTAATTTATAATTATTAAATCCTTATCCTTTATCAATACGCTTTAACAATAAGAACATAGATGGCAGCGCCATTAAATTTAGTATTAAAATGATTACAAGAGGAAGCTATTTGTTCTAATCAAATTAAAAATATTCAAGATCTGCTTTTCAGACAATTGTAACAGCGTATGTTTGTATATCTGAAACGCATATTTAATTATATGATTTAATTTTAGTTAAAAAAAAACGTAACTCTTAAAATGGCAAAAAATACGAAAGTTTTTAAAATTAAATCCATCGAACAGTGAAATGCAAAAATCGAAAGTTACAACTTCCGTCGTCGAGAATAGAACACGAAACCTTTGGGTTAAAAGGAAAACGCTCTAACACTGAACCATCTAGCCTACGTGAAAAAGATTGAAATTAAGGTTCTGTTTTAAGATCTAAGAAATTCACAGTAATGGTAGAATGTTATTAAATTAATTTATTTAATTAAAATAATGTAAGACTTTTTTTAAAATTTTATTATTTCTCGTGTGACAGGAAGTATTTAGCTATAAATATGCAAAATTTCATGTCAGTAACTTATACAGTTTCCAAGTACGAACTCTGTGACAGGCAGATGAGTGAGACGAATAGGGTTTCGTCAGATGAACGAAACCCTAACAAAAAAAGTCTGATTAAAAAAAAATTAAATGAAGTTAGTGAGGTTCTCAGTCGGATATGAAATAAAGTCACGAAATACAAATTCATCCGTGAAATATTTTATCGAAATAAATCAATATTTTATACGTTGTTTCAAAATGATGCATACACATTTGTGGAATTTAAACCTTCTAAAAACTCTGGTATTTAAAAGGGAGGTGCTGGGTTCAAACCCCTGTCCCGCTCATCGACCTAACTGTTCGGAATTTTCCGAGGTTTTCTTCGAACCTTGCCGTAAATACGGGTTAGGATCCCTTAGGAAGACCCCCCACGAAGAGCACTCGCCCGTAGGGTGTAGATAATCGGCGTGTAGATAATCGGCCGTCATAAAATCAACCAACCAACCAACTGGTATTTAAAATCCCTCTCTTGCACTCTAAACCATATAAAATATCTGTGAGAAAAATAAAGTATCAAAAGGATTAATAAATATAATTTTATTTTATGTTTCTTTTTTAAATTTGTTATCTTTTAGAGCTAATAAAAATTGCGTGATATTTTTTATTACCCGTTACCAAATCTCTACAAATTAAGTTATTTTTGGGTTACTAACACTGTTTTAAAATACTCATTAGACAAAAGCGAAAAATTAATATTTTTGTAACGTGCTTGCGAAAAATGAGATTGAAAAAAAAATGAAACATGTTTTAACTTGTATACGATATCACAAAAACAAATTCATTTCGGAAAATCTTTATCGGAATAAACGAATATTTTATTTATGAACTCAGTATTTTGGTTAACAATTTAAGCTGTTTTTTATAATATTTCTACAATGATTGCAACAGAAGTAATTGTGACAAAAAAATAACTAATAAAATGATTGAGGAATAAAAGATTTTTTTCGAAATCCGTTATTTAAATGCATATTTTAGAGTTGTGTTCAAATACTCATTATTGAAAAATGGAAATATAATATTTTCATAATACGCTGGTGAAAAATCAAATATAGATGAAGCAAAAATAAATTATGAATGCTTTAACTTAAATGTGAAATCACGAAAAACTAAATTCATTTCAGAAACGTTTTGCTAGAACAAACCAATATGTTATATATCGATTCAAAATATTTTTTTAAAGATTTCAGATATTTTGCAAGCGTCTATATTTTTAATCTTTGTATTTCCCCTATCTCATTGACATCATAGAAGAAAGTTTAAATGCAATGAAGAAAATCTACTTTTGAAAATTTAAAAATGTATTGATCAGATATTTTTTTAACCAAATCTTTAAAAAAAAATTAGTTTTTTGATGACGGTTTTATCATCGATTATTAACGAAGAAAAATAAATCTTAGATTAAAATGGTTTTGCAAAAAATGTAACTCAAAGGAAGAAGACAAGTGGATCTGAATTTAAAGAACTGTTTTGGCAATAGGAGGTTAAAAAAAAAAAGTGAAAAAGCATTTCAAATAAAAAATATAGCTTTTTCATTTCATTAGTAAAAATAAATATTGTCTCAAAAATAGTTCACACATTTTTTATTTAATACCTCTTTAGCTTAAGTAACATACTTATAAAACAGTTTCTAAAGTTTGTATACACTATTTTAAATAATAGTTAAAATTTTAGTTAGTAGATGGCGCTTCGATGCCTAAACAAATAAGAATACTTAACAAAAAATAAAGTCAGATTAAAATAAAATTTAAAGAAAGTTAGGGAGGTTCTCAGTCGGATATGAAATAAAGTCACGAAATACAAATTCATCGTTGAAATATTTTATCAGAATAAATCATTGTTTCGTACATTGTTTCAAAATGATGCATACACATTTGTGGAATTTAAACCTTCTAAAGACTGTGGTATTTAACACGTTGACGGACACTTGCGGCTATAGCCGTCAAACCGAAGTTCACAATGTGGCATGATGGCTATAGCCGCCCAAAACGAAACGGTCGTTTTTAGACACTACGGCTATAGCAGCACAAATGTGCATTTACCGGCGTACAAGTAGAAGCCCAGTGTCATGTTTTGGAAACAATTTTTTAGGTTGAAGTTCGTTTTTTACCTGTTATACGAGTTGCAGCTTCAGTATGCACGTGCAGGGTGGCTAGTGGTCAGGGAAAAATGCAGTAAAAAAATGATAATTACCAGTATATTCTTATAGAGAAATTCAAATTGATTATTTGATCGAATAATCAACATAAACTTTTCTATAAGAATATACTGGTGTTTATTACTTTTTTTGACAGTTTTTTTCCCTGACCACTAGCCACCCTGACCTGGTTGTGAAGGGAGTAATGCAACCTAATTAAAGGTGCTGAATTAATCAAAATTAAGTTTATTTAAGCAGAAAGGGTAAAACTATACTTCTAATATTCTAAAAATTACAAAAACATATCCTGTCAATTTTCGAATTACACTTGTTCCTACTGTCCGCCAACGTGTTAAAATCCCTCTCTTGCACTCTAAACCATATAAAATATCTGTGAAAAAAATAAAGTATCAAAAGGATCAATGAATATAATTTTATTTTATGTTTCTTTTTTAAATTTATTATCTTTTATAGCTAATAAAAATTGTGTGATATTTTTTATTATCCGTTACCAATTCTCTACAAATTTTTAGCGTTACTAACACTGTTTTAAAATATTCATTAGGCAAAAGCGAAAAATTAAATTTTTGCAACGTGCTTTCGAAAAATGAGATTGAAATTAAATTAAAAAAATGAAACATGTTTTAATTTGTATGCGAAATTACAAAAACAAATTCATTCCGGTAAATCGTTATCGGAATAAACAAATATTTTATTTATGAACTCTGTACTTTGGTTAACAATTTAAGATGTTTTTGATGATAATATTTTTACAATAATTGCAACAGAAGTAATTGTAACAAAAAAAAAAAAAAAAAAAAAAAAAAAAAAAAAAAACTAATAAAATGATTGAGGAATAAAAGATTTTTTTCGAAATCCGTAATTTAAAAGCATCTTTTAGAGTTGTGTTTAAATACTCATTATTGAAAAATGGAAATATAATATTTTCGTAATATGCTGGTGAAAAATCAAATATAGATGAAGCAAAAAGTAAATTATGAATGTTTTAACTGAAATGTGAAATCACGAAAAACTAAATTCATTTCAGAAACGTTTTGGTAGAATAAACCAATATGTTATATATCGATTCAAAATATTTCTTTAAAGATTTCAGATATTTTGCAAGCGTCTATATTTTTAATCTTTGCATTTCTCCTATCTCATTGACATCACAGAAGAAAATTTAAATGCAATGAAAAAAATCTCCTTTAGAAATTTTTAAAAAGTATTGATCAGATATTTTTTTGACCAAATATTTAAAAAAATAATTTTGATGATGGTTTTATCATCGATTATTAACGAAGAAAAAAAATCTTAGATTAAAATGGTTTTGCAAAAAATGTAACTCAAAGGAAGAAGACAAGTGGATCTGAATTTAAACAACTATTCTGGCAAAACAAGATTATCAGAAAAAGTGAGAAAGCATTTGAAAAAGAAAATGCTTTTTAATTTCATTAGTAAAAATACATGTTTTCTCAAAAATGGTTCACATTTTTAATTTAATAACTCATTAGCTTAAGTAACATACTTATAAAACAGTTTCTAAATTTTGTATACAATATTTTAAATAATAGTTCAAACTTTAGTTAGTAGATGGCGCTTTGATGCCTAAACAAATAAGAATACTTAAGCTGAAGTGCAAAACTAGATAAAAAAATAATTTAATATTTATTCTTCATTCACTTAAGCAATTTAAATATGAAAAAAGCTTGCTTTTTGAAACTCTTAAGTCAGTTCGTACATTCTTACAGGTTGGTGTCATTAATTGACTAAAATTTGAACTAATTTTGAACAAGTTTTAGTCGTACATAAAGTATAGAAAATTTATGAGATTCCTTATAAACATGCTACTTGTTTTATATTTATCTTTATTATAATAATTTCATTATTAACTTTTAAATTTTGGAATCCATTTTAGGCATTATTCTATAAAAATATTATTAATTTATTAAAATGAAAACATATGCAATTGTATTGGATATTAAAAAAATAAAATCAAAATTGAATTTAAATTAGGGTTTTTTGGAATAAATTAAAAAGATGTCTATAGTATGATTGACTAATTAGGAAATTCAACACATTAATTTAATGTAGACAGGAAAACTCAGCTTTGCATTTATCGGTAAAGCATAAAACTATTTTCATACTAAGAATAAAAATAACTTTTATTAACAAGATTTCTAGAATAGAATGAAGTCACGTACAACAGTATTCGTGTAAAACAAAATTAAAAGCTGCAAATAAGAGAAAAAAGAAAAGTAAGAAAATATAGTAGGTGGAAAGGAAATCTATAATATAACAATAAGGAACTAATTTTGTGTGTAAGCGTTTGTTCTGAAGAGACCATTGCACGTAGCAGTTTCGAATTCCTGAACTGAGAAGATTGTTATTGGATATTAAACCACATTTTATTACCCTGTAACAACATTTTCTTACATGGAAATGCACATTAATATTTAAAAAAATGCTTTATTAAGTATTGTGACCTCCTTCCTCCTAGAGAACTGGATATAACTCCAGGCGTCATTACGAGGTGATTTTTATTAATATAATATAATCACTATTCTGATAATATTCATTTAACTAACATAGTTTGTGAAGTAATAAATAGAAAGAAAGACATAAAAATCAATTACCTTTATTTTAAAGTGCTGTGAAACCGATATTATAAGTAAACAAACAGAAAAAAATATTCACATATAGTCATCAAAAAGAATCTTTCCAATCTTTTATTGGCGTTCACGGGAAAAAATTTCTAAATACATCAAGGGGAATTATATGCATTTCTAAGAGCTGCTTTCACATTTTAAAAATTGACTTTTAGTTACCCACTTTAATCTACACTCATGTTTGTGAAAATTGCAACACCATGAAGGAATTATGCAAATTGAACCAAACTTACAGGAAATGTAAAGCGAGGTAAGACATGCAAACAAAGCGATTGCGCATGCGTGGAACAAGAACCGGCTCCTTATCAGTCGCTTGTTCCAGGTATATAAAGGACTGTAAAGATGCGTTGCGTTGAAATCCGTTTATCTTCCTCTGTGGTAAACATTTCATTGGTGGTCAATATGCCTCGTCAAAAGCAGAGGAAGCTATACCAAAAACTAACGGAGTTCGTACGAGGCCGCATCGTTGGTATAAGGTATCGTTGCGATAAGGTGGATTATCATATCAAGAAATCGCAGCCCGCACGCAGTGTAATGCCACGACAATGATGCGTGTTTGGAAGGAATTTACAGAGGAGAATCAAACAAGACGAAAACCTGGCAGTTGGGCACGCAATAGCACAACGGCACGGGATGACAGACACCTCATCCACCTGGCTGTGACAGACAGTACAGCATCCTCTCGTGTATTAGCACAACGTTGGAGCACAGCTACAGGTGTTTTGTTGTCTAACTCAACAGTTCGTCACCGTCTGCTGCAGCACGAACTACGTGCAAGGGTTCCCCTACGCAGGATTCCCCCTCACTGATTCACAGGCGCCTCCGATTTGAATGGACTCAGCAACACAGCGCGTGGCCTTGTACAGTGGCAACAAATTGCTTTTTCCGATGAGTCTCGCTACAATCTGGAGTACAATGATGGAAGAGTACGCGTCATACGTTATAGAGGGGAACGTCTATTCCCACAGTGTGTTATCCAGCGTCACACCGCACAAACGCCTGGTATCATGTTGTGGGAGCTATTGAGTATAATTGTCGATCCCATCTAGTGTACATTGCGGGTAACCTCAAAAGTGATCGCTACATAAGGGAAATCGTAAAACCAGACGTCCTTCTCCTTCTTCGACGCATTACGGATTTTGTATTTCAGCAGGATAATGTCCGTACACATATTTCTCAAACTACACAAGCCTTCTTCAGTCCACAACAGGTTTCGCTTCTTCCATGGCCTGCTTATTCCTCGGATATGTCACCCATCGAGCTCGTCTGGGATTTCATTGGTCGGAGACTCGCTCGTACAGCTGGTGGGGCACACAGAAATTTGGCTTCAAGTCGAAGCCATCTGGAATGCCATTCTCCAGGATTACATTAAGAACCTGTATGATTCAATGCCACGATATGTACAGGCTCTCATCGCTCAGCGTGGCGGACACACAAAGTACTAATTTTCGACGTTCTTTTAGTTTTTTTGTCTTGTAAATTTGATAGTTTATTTGTACTACTATCAGTAATATGTGGAATGAATTTCATTAATTTCTGACAATTGCTTCATGGTGTTGTCATTTTCATAAACATGAGTGCATTTTTAACACTATTTTCGTCCATAGCGTATAAAAATGAATTAAATAGCGTCTAGCCGAAATATAATAAAAAGGCTCAATTTTACATTCATAAATGTTATCTTTTGTATTTCGATTCAATTTATAATTTTAAATGGCTTAGTACTGAAAAAAGCAAATAGATCTAGCTGAGTGGGAATGTTAATGCAAACAAATTACCTCATATGTTGACACGTATGCCATTTTTCTAAAATATTTTTTCCTTAATACCTCAAATTATCTTTTAAATAAAAAAAATAAAGAAAATATTAGCACATAGTCAGCAAAAGCAATCTTTCCAACCCTCGATTGCCACTCAAAAGAAAAAATTTCCAGATATTCCGTGGGGAATTTCACCCATTTCTTCAATAAATAAATGAGATTTTACGTTTTAGAAGTTGGCTTATACTAACACTTTGCAATGTAATTTCTAACACATCTTTCTTCCATAATGTAGAAAAATCAATTGATTTAGTGTGTGACCGAAATATAATAAAGTGGTTTCATTCTACCTTCATAAATGTTATCTATTTTTGATTTAATTTATAACTTTAAATGACTTAGTACTGACAAAAAAGCAAATACAACTGGGTGAGAATGTTAATGAAAACAAATTACCTTATATGTCGACACGCATGCTATTTTTATAAAAGATGTTTCCTTAAAACTTCAAATTAGCTTTTTAATAAAAAAGAAAGAAAATATTAGCATATACTCAGCAAAAACAACTTTCTCAAATTTCTATTGGAACTCATAAGAAACGATTTCCAAATGTTCCGTGGGGAATTTGAACCATTTCTTCAATAAATAAGATTTTACGTTTTAGAAGTGGGCTTTTAGTTACATTTTTCAATGTACAACTTTTCTTCTCTGCATCATGTACAAAAATGAATTAATTAGTGTCTGTCCGAAATATAATAAAGTGGCTTTATTCTATCTTCATAAATGTTATCTTTTTTTTAATTTTGATTCAACTTTAAATGGTGTACGGTGAAAATAATATGAGAGCATATAGAATAAATCAACAGAAAGAA
The DNA here is from genome assembly GCA_963931845.1 of Maratus michaelseni. NCBI lineage: Eukaryota > Metazoa > Arthropoda > Arachnida > Araneae > Salticidae > Maratus > Maratus michaelseni. Next base: position 116,151,512 of record OZ007586.1, read on the forward strand.
ATACAGTGAAAAGTGGTTCGAATCCAGGCCTGGACACTTTTTCACTCTGTTGGTTTCACGCCTGATTTAGCAAAATTCAGCGATTATAAATTCAGTTAGTATTTTTACAGGCGTATGCCATCCCTACAAATTATATATATATATATATATATATATACAGGAGGTCCGAAAAGTCTGGAAACGGTTAACTAACTCGAGAAATATACAATGGATTGAAAAACGGAAATTGCATGTACAATATTTTTGAAAATCTATTTAGAGCTATAAAAGTTGCCCCCCCCCAACTCCGCCCCCTGGGGGAAAGGGGGCAACTTTGAAATTTTAAATGATAGCCCCCCCCCCCACTTTTTTATTGCAGATTCGGATTCTACGGAAAAAAATACGTAACTTTAGATTGAACATTTTCTCCGGAAAATCGTAGATAGCACTGTAATTGAATAAAATGCAGTGATAATCGCTTCCATTGAAAAGTCTGGAAACGGTCGAATAACTCGAGAATATACATCGGATTGAAAAACGATAAAATACGTGTTCAATATTTTAGAATAAAGGCAACTTTTATATCTATAAATAGATTTTTCTAAAATATTGAACGCGTATTTTTCTGTTTTTCAATCCGATGTATATTTCTCGAGTAATTCGACATTTTCCAGACTTTTCAATTGAAACGATTCTCACTGCATTTTACTCGATTACAACGCCATCTACGATTTTTCGAAGAAAATGTTAAATATAAAAGTTACGTATTTTTTTCCGTAGAATCCGAATCTGCAATAAAAAAGTGGGGTTGTTTAAGATTTCAAAGTTGCCCCCAGTTGTTTTTTGCGTGGAAAAAATAAATAATATGTTTTGTGCGACGGAGGGACCTACAGGGGAACTTCCGCCGTGAACGCCGTGAACTTCCAATTGGACGATCGTTTTTCTCCGATCATAAGCATCTAAAACAAGTTGGAAATTGTACGTCAAATGTGACAAATGAGGTGCGTTCGTACTATAACTAGTTTTATAAATATTCAGACTTTGGTGCAATAGCTGTTGCACTCTTATTCAAAAATGCACGTATGCAAAATTTATTTTATGTGTTGATTTTCATATTATAGATATTAATTTTATTTTATGAAATTAAGTTTCAATACACTTTTACAAGCAATTCATTACAATTTTGTTACATTAAAATTATTGTAAGCGCAAATATCCAATACAAAACAATGTAAAAAAAAATCATCATTATTATTTCAGTGAAATTAATTATATCGCCTGTTATTATGATATGATTAATTTCCCTAGTAAAATAAGTACATTTTAAGTTGGCACCATTTTATCCTTTGCTGACATTTACAGAAAATCCCAATGGGAATCTTAAGCGTAGCTTTGAAAATTTCAGAACTTGAAATCCGTAGTTAGACTCTTTTTCCATTTAATATCTATTTCTCCGGAAACCTCTAACCAAAAAAACTGTCAGTAGATTATAGGATTGCTATAATTAAACAATTATCGTATACAAATTTGGTTTTAAAATTCAGTAATACGGAAATAATAGGACTCCATCTTAAATAGGACGCAATCACCATGGCAACCTAGAATCATTACCTATCATGGGATATCATAGAATTAATTACGTGTGATAGGATTTAATAGAATGAAGAAATCTTTTATTAATATCTTTTTAAGTTTTAATTCAATTTTCATAAAATTTGAAATGACTCGACAAAATTCTGAAGCGATTATATATATTGAATTTCAAACCATTCGGTTGGGTAGATTTTGCGCTGTTATATGCGGACAGACGGACGGACCAGACGACGACTATAGGTGCTACGTATTTATATAACTAAGAGCGCACCTAAAAATGTGGTCGCCAAATTATGTGAGGCCATTAATTTATCCGGAACTTATACCAACATTTAGTTTAAAAAGTTTTTTTTTTTGACAAAATGGCGGTCAATTTGAACAAAAAAGTTCATTGAATTGCGGTGGTACAAGCTCGAGTAAAAAAAAAGGAAATCGGTCGAACCGTTCTCGAGAAAAATGGTCGCCCAGTTTGTTGAAAAACATGGTTTCGAGAAAAACAAGCGTGAATTTCTATTGGGTCAACCGGAAAGTTCTGCGGTTTTTCAAAGAGAAGCGCGTTTCGCCTAGTTATTTTGCTACTGCTGGTAAGGAGTGGCCTTGAATGACCCAGATATGTACATCGGTCTTTTCGGCTTGCATTGTATAGTTCTTGCTTGGGCTGTGGCATAAATGGAGAACGAAAAAAATTCATTTTTATCAATTATGCTCTTTTATTTCAAGAAAGGTAAAAATGCTATTCAGACTGCTCGTAAAATTTTTGCTGTACATAGACAAAGTTCTGTTTCTAATGACACCGTTCGAACGCGGTTTGAGAAGTTTAAGCACGGAAATTTCACCGTCGAAGATGATGTCGCTTTGGACGACCATCACCTGTAAAGAGGGACACCTTAAATGAAGCTACCGCTGAAAATTCAAGTTACACAGTTCCGGAGCTATCATAAAGACTAAATATTCCAAAAAGTAGTGTATGATCATTTAATAGCTTCTTTTAAGAGGTCCTCCTTTACAGATGATGATGGTTGCGAGAACGGGCATCATTTTCCAGGCTGAAAGTTCCGCCCTTAAACTTCTTAAATCACTTTCGAGCTATGTTATCTGAAATAGCACTTTGTCTATATACAGCACAAATTTTACAAGCAGTCTGACTAACATTTTTACCTGTTTTGAAATAAAAGAGAATAATTGATAAAAATGATTTTTTTGGTTCTCCATACTTAGAACTACATTGAAACAAACCGTGTGCTAGAACCCAAACAAGAATTATGCAACGCAAGCAAAAAAGACCGAATTTACATATCTGGGTTATTCAAAGTCATTCCTTATCAGCAGTAGCAAAATAAGTAGACGAAACCGCGCTTTGCTTCCGGATGACCCAATACAATAGCGTTACGTTCAACGAGCAAAAAAAGATTGTAAGGAATTGGAATATCACGAAACCGCTTTAGGGCAACAATCTACACTCTTCAGGGATGCAAAAATGCAAAAATAAAAAAAAATCGAAAATTTTGACCCAAAGAAGTAGAATTTCCCTTAAGGAGACCAGAAAGGTATTAATTTGACTGAAGTTTGATTGGGGATTAAGAAGCCTGTAATTTATTTAGACTATTTCTTCTTTTTGCATTTATTTATTTAATAAGAAATAGTTGTTAATATTTGTTAAATTGCAAAAAACAGTAACAAAACTTTTGATAATATAGGTGAAACAAAGGTGGCCATAGTTAAGCTTTGAGGATTTTTCATAATTTTCTGGTTGGGTGTGTGTAGCTGAATTTTTGTTTGTAAAATTTTACAATTATCTCTAACACATATTATACTTTTCTTTGTAAAATAAAATTTAATTACTTTTATAATACAATTTCGAAATTGTAGCTTGTGGGCCACCTTTGGCGCATTGTGTTCCAAAGGTGGCCCATGTATTGAAATCACTTATAAAATGTGAAAAAAATACTCGGCAAACTATTTTGCTTACTACTTTTATTATGCTTCGATGATCCTTTTTTTCTTTCGATATCTTTCGAGTTTTTTTTCTTAATCTTTTTATCTTATGATACGAAAAGGCCTTGAAGCCCTTTTTGTGCACGGTGGTTCAGGGATTTTCTTCTGGGAGTTACTGACTTCTTTTGAGTGATCTCTGGTGTTAACAATAAATCGTAATAAGTTTTTTCAGATATTTATGTAGAAATTTTGAAAATCGCCCTTACTACACTGATTTACACATTTGTTTTCTAAAGTAGCCATCTTGGGGACATGCGGGTGGTCGCCATTTGCATGATGTAAAAGTATTAAACTAATAGATTTTTTAGAATTGAAGTAAATGTGGTTAAAGAGAAGTAAATAAGCTTTAAGAAAATGTATCATACCTGAAAGTTTTAATAATTTAAACACGTGTAAATTAAAATATCTTCTTACCTGGAAATAAGAACGACTACTCCTCAAAAGTGAAATCACTGCATAAAATAATCAAGGTGAACTCTTTAAATTCAGCCACTTGCTCTGAAGATACATGATTGTCAATCCAGTAGCACCCTGTTGTGATTAAAAATTAAATTAATTCTACTTTTGAGGGGTAGTCTACCTTAGGATCACTGGCCACCTTTGGTTCACCCACCTTATTCAATGACAAAATTAATGTCACAAAACTAGTTTTCCTACGATTCTGAAGTCCATGTTCCATATTTTTGAGTCGTCGTCTCTGAACTATACCTGAAAAGCATACAAAAAGTTTAAAAAATTCAACATCCATAAAATGTATCATATTTTTTGTTATAACTTTAAAATTTTTTTTTATTTGTATTTCAGGTACAGTTTATACACTGCTGGGCAATTGCTAAGGACGGATAACACCACCACCCATAGCAACCACAAAATGAAAGGAAACAAAATGTGGAAAATTAGAATAAGTGCGGGATATAGTAAGAAGAGGTGCGCGTATGCAAATTTTCTTTTCCACGTCTGTTCATCACGTGATAGCGCTGATAAGAGCTTTAAAAGATTTGACGCGTGTGGACAGTTGTTGTTCCAAGTCAAAGTTTTACAGGAAAGACTTAATTGACGAACTTCAAATTTTCGGCATGTCTTCCCGATATCACTTAGATGATTTTATGCGTGGTCGAGTTATTGGAAAGATCGAAGAAGGGTGAAAAATAACAGATGTTGCCAAGGAGTTCGACATCGCCCACAGCGTTGTTTCACAGCTGTGGAAATGATTTAAAACTACTGGAATGTGTAACAGGCGTCATGGGGGAGATCGTGTTAGAAGTACGACGCCTGCAGGAGATAGACACATTGTCCTATCGGCAAAAAGGAACCGATGCACCACAGCTCAGCAGGTGGCAAATCAGTTTCTTGCTTCCATAGGACGGCAGATTTCCGTAAAACTGTATCCAGACGTTTGAGGGACGGGGAATTATACGCCCGCAGCCTGTTGTGTGTGTTCCATTTACCAGACAGCAGCGTACTGCCCGTTTGCAATGGTGTCGTGAGCATCGCAACTGGATTGAACAGGACTGGGCATACCTACTATTCTCAGATGAGAGTAAGTTCATTCTGTCATCTGATTGTAGACGCTAACTGATCTGGCGTGAGAGTGGTACTGCTTATCGTCCAGAAAATATCCAGGAAAGGGTCCGATATCCGACATGCAGTGTCATGGTATGGGCCGACATCATGATCAATGGCCGCACGTGCCTACATGTGGTTGTGACTGGAACTATGACCGGCCAACGATACATTGATGAAGTTCTACTTCCTCATGTTCACCTTTTCCGTGGTGCTGTCGGTGATAAATTTGTTTTCATGGACGACAACGCACCATGTCATCAAACACTCGCTGTTCAGGATTGTCTAGACAGCGAAGATATTCAACGCCTTGTATGGCCTGCGCGTTCCCCAGATCTAAACCCCATTGAAAGTATTTGGTATGCTTTGGGGAGGCAACTTGCTAGTCGAAACTATCCTCGAGCAAACAAGAATACCCTCATCCGTGCACTGACAGAGGAATGGGATAAATTGCCTCAACAGCTGCTGGATAATGTTGTGCAATGCATGATACGACTTGTAGAATGTTGCATTACACTCCACGGTGGACTCCACGTACTGACACCTTTCTCCAAAATGCCTGCTGACTTTCATATGCATTGTTCCATTTCTCCGTATGCAGCATCAAATGAACATTTTTTTTTAGATGTTTCATTGCCTTTGGTATTTTCCATAGAACAATAAATGTCCTTTATTCTAATGTCTGAACAGTGTGGCAACAATATTTTATCCTACTAGGCCTCATATCTCACTTAATGTTATGCTACATGGCAATTTGTGATCCGTCCTTAACAATTGTCCAGCAGTGTATATAATTCAATTTTCTTTATTTAAAAAATTGAAACATGTAAAACCGTTAACTTGTTCAAAAGTTGTCCTGGCAAAACAACAGAAAACAGTGTTTCGAGATGTTTTTAAAGTTTTACCTTAGCAGGTATCGCCGGTCTGCGCAGCTTAACGTTTATGGCTCATACGACAGTGTTTTTAGGAATTTTCCTATTGGACCAGCTATACTACATTCTGAAAGATTCAAACATTATTAAAAATAATAATAATGAAGTTTTTTTTTGTAATTTCAAACATTTTTAGTCCAGCATCGATATTTATATAAATATAACAAATAATAACAGCTTGTAATTATATACTCCTTTTTAATTGTTAAAAGGTGTAAAATAAATTATTATAAACAGTAAAATAGGTTCTATTAGACTGTTGACATATATTTCAGCTCAAGCTGAGTCATTATCAAAACAAACAAAAATATTCTATAAATGCACCGTCTATGAAATTATTTGAAACGCAGTCATTCAACAAACTGAAAAAAAATTTGATTCACAAAAACAAAAACTTTATACTCTTTAATATTATCTAAGCTTTTTTGAAAAATTAAAATACAGCCTTAAACGTTTTAATATCTGTTTAATAGCAAAATCCCCTCAGAAATTAAAGAATATCATTTGCAATAAAATTGACCCAATTAATTTTGAAAACTATTCAGGAGTATATGAAATACCATTTATTAAAGAAGATGGATTAAAGAAATACTATATTGTCATGATAAGCAGGAAATTTAGTTACAGAAAAAATGAGTATATAGCTGATATTAAGTAGAATAGAAAAACCACAGCCCTGGCAAGATTATATCAAGAAGAAACCATACAAATAAATTTCAATGAAAGTGATAAATTTTCATGAATAAATTTCAATGAATAATTTTCTCTTGCAATCTATACTATCAATCCATTATAAGAGAAACAATAGAGATTATACCACGTAAAAATACAATATGTAACGATGCAGCATCATTTAATTTACCAAAATTGTGGCTCAAGTTACTCCATGTTTACAAATATAGAAATAACCATCCAAGTAAAAAGTAAAAATAACGTGCTTAATTTTTTAAAAGGTACGTGAAAAATTAAATGATTGCGTTTCAAATAACTTCATAGACCGTGCATTTATAGAATATTTTTTTTGTGTTGATAATGACTCAGATTGAGCTGAAACATATGTCAACAGTATAATAAAAACTATTTTATTGTTTATAATATTTTTATTTTACATATTTTAGCAATTAAAAAGAAGTATATTAAAAAGAAGTAAATAATCAATCATTAATGATGATCTCCCTGCTAAGGATCACAACATTTCTACTGATTTTGACGTTAACGATGATTTAATGACAATGGCTAATGAAGACTTAACAACTAGTGCTGACTGTTCTGCCAGCACAGATTTTTAAATTGAGCACCATAAAGGTAGTAATATATCTTATCCAATAATATGTGATGTGCCTGTCCAAACAAATATAACATTCGATAAAATGATTAGAGATAAAGCTTCTGAATTTTTGAAACAATTAATGCATTTAAAAAAAAAACTAATGGGCAAAACAGGTCAGATTCTATTCAAGAAAAGTATGGAGTGCAAACAGAATCACACTCGCAACTATTTATTCCTGAAGCTAATCCATCTCACCCTTTTGAAAGCTGTTGAAAATAGTGTCACCAACAAATTGAAATCCAGCCAAAAAGCGAAAAACAGTAGGATCAAACTTTGCAATATTCTTACCAACTGAAACATATATGAAAAAATGAGAAGGCAATGAAATAAAAGAGCAATAACAGAGACAGAAATTGGAAAGGAAAGAACAATTAAAGCTGGAAAAAAAACTTGTTACTAAAACAGAATTTCGCAAAAACTCAAAGTCAGTCGCTATAACAATCTATGAGTAAAGGTACAGCAGAAACAGGAAATATGAAGAAGCTTAAACCTCAACATTATATATATCCATACCTTCGAGAAACTAAAATGGAAATATTAAGACCTACATGGAAGATGAAAAAGCAAAAATAAGTTAAAGGCAAACTGAAAAGCAAAATAATTGCTTAAAATGCACAATTAGAAACATTGATTTGTTAAAATGTATTTTGTATTGGTCATTCATTAGTTACGTCTTGTGTTCTTAAATGGTCAAAGTTAAAAGTGTTTAAAGTATGAATGTTTAAGTATTCATTATTTAATTATAATATATTTAATATTACGTATCTCAAAGTTATTTTTTTATTATTTAAATTATTATTAAATAAAGTTATTAGTATATTAACCCTTTGATTCAGGATTAAGATGGACTATTTTTTAGTCTATTCGTAACACTTTTTGAAAAATAACCACTGCCATACAGTTATGCTAGGATATTTTCGAGAGAAATATACCAGAAAGAATTTTTTTTGTAAATTGTGGTCCGATGAAATATCAAAATAGTCGCCAGTCTTGGCCCGTAATCAAAGAGTTAAGTAGTTCAAAAATAAGTGTTTCAACTTTCAATTTTATGTATTTCAACACTTTATTAAATATTTAAAAAATTGATAGCAATTAAGTGATTATTTTAAGATGAACTGACTTGCATAAAATGCACTGCCACATTTAGGTACTTTTTGACGTCTCATTTAGGTTTTAACTACTATATATATGACAAAAATGACCTAAGTGTGACACTCATACATATTAGTTGCTTATATTAGAGATAATGATTTAATTTCTATATCATAAGTAAGTTTTGAGCCAGAAAATGTTCACTTTGTGCGAGTTCAAAGACATGAGCTAAAGATATACAACGTTAAAACACACAAATTCAATTGTCAGAATATTAAACTACATACTGGAGCATATCCCAGAAGAATATCCCGGCTTTTGAGGATATTCCAGTTTTCAAGGATATCCCAGATCTCCTTTATCAGTGTAAAATAAAAATATAAAAAGTAATAGAAACGAAAAATAAAAAGATTAAAAAGTGTTAAAAGAGCCTGCTCGGGTATAGCCCTTAGTACTGGATTTAATTTTTTAAAATATTTTTTAGACCGCTCACCAGGCCCCTACTACCTGCCGGGCTTTTGCCCAGCTTAACGGGTTGATGCCGCGAGCGAGGATTCCCCTGATCGGTAAAGTCCGGACTCGCCGAAGCAGTACTTCGTCTCTATCAATCAAATACTTCCGGTAGGAAAATACCAGACGAAAGTTCTTGAAAGAGACTCTTTTTTATATCCTAAAAAAAACCAAGCTGGCCATTTTGATTCTCCTCTAAACTGATTCCGTCAGGACGCTCCAAACTTCCTCCAAAACTGTAATCGATTAGTTGAATAATTGTCATTAGGGGTAACTTTACTTGATACGTATAATGTTTCAAATCACCGAAGTACCAATCTATCTTTCTCCGCGTATATATTCAATCTATATTCTCACATTACCTTTTCTCCTGTTGAAAAGTTTTCGGAAGCATCTTTTACGTTTTTATTGTTTTTGAAATAAAATACAATTCAGATTTTTAAACATTTTTTATTACATATACATATAAATATTTATCACATATATACGTATACACATATGTGAATACATATCCGTTCCGTAGTCTTTTATTTATTCATTTATTTATGTATTTTTTTATTATTAAATGCTTAAAATTGCAGCCATAACTATATGCGAATGATTTGGAATCAAACAGCGATTTTAAGTTATTGATGAATTTATTACATATTACATATTGAGTTATAATCGATTGAAAATAGACTTTGACACTATTTTATCGAAGGTAATTTCTTGTCTTTATAGAGAAAAAATATATACTGAATTTCTTGATATCCAAATAAGAATTTTTACTAATTTCGTAAATTTACGAATAAATATAACTTCTTTGATTGTATTAAGGTGTTTTACAAATAATTTATTATTTTTGGAGAATCGTAAAACTGGATAAAAAAAAAGGAAACTTCTTCAAACATTTTCTCCCCCCCCCTCAAATGAAAAGAAACAGTAAATAAAATTCAGCGGTTTGGATTAGAATTCTCAACTGCTACATATTTTCGTCGCGAGTTGGGTCCGGGTTTGGGTTGACTTCCATTGTTTCGAGTTCGGGCCTTTTTCGGATTTTGACTCTTGCGAGTTGGGTTCGGGTTGACGAGATTTTTCAAAGTAATTTTCACGATATTTTTTCAGGTTAAAAATCTATATACAATAAGACCTCCATAATGGAAACTCCCGAAAAGCGGACACCTTTTATTCAACGAATACTTTTTCAGTTCCTAAATACTCGTACGCTTAAATATATCTCTGATTAGTGGGAACTTCCTAATCTACACACACATGTGCGAGTGTATGTGTGCATAAATTATCACAAATACGATACATGTATTTTTGTTTGTTTGATAGACGAATTGTTGGTAATAATTTTCATATTCCGAGAAGAATAAATGGTTCTTAAAGAAGGAATAATTTGTGATCACATTTTTTTTATAAAGTACTCTCATGCAGTAAATTAAATATATGCTTATTCAGATTGAAATGGGTATTTATTTTCATCTGAAACATAATTCTGCTGAAACTTTTTGTGAAAAGCCCAACAATCCAACTTGCAAAAAAACTTACTATGACACGCAAGAATTATTCTTGGGTGAAACCTACCCACAGAAAGAAAATTAAAGTCATCCTGACCCGAAAAAGAAAGTTAGGGATAACCCGACACGATGCAGAACTTTATTCAACGATGCCGAAGTTTCTATTCAGAGGTTTTACTATAATTGAATATTAAAAATATAGATTAGTCCATTTTATTGTATAAAACATAAAATTGGTATTAGAGATATAATTGTAGATTACTTTTCATTGCATTAAAACATGATTTACTGTCATTTTATGTCGTGTTCGGGTCGGATTGCCGGTTGAAGTATTTCGTGTTTGGGTCGAGTACGACCCGAATCTCCCCCCCCCCCCCCCACCAAATTTTGCGAATTATTGAACATAGGAATCTTCACGATCTTCTGATTACATTTTTATGACTTTAATATTCTATCAAATAAGTCATATGCACCTAAATATGCTGAAATTTAAACTTATTTCATACTAATGCTTTCTACGTTGTGCTTTCTTGTAATACACATTTATTTTACATGACAAAATTAAGCATTAATACAATTATATATTTTTAGTCATTATTTTTTAGGAAACTTTGATGTCTCAAACAAGCCTGATTTTCCCTTATTTTCCTCTTTCGTTCAAGATAATGGGATTTGTTGTGTTAAAGAGCCTTTAAATATATCTTATTATTATTTTACTTAGAAGTAAATATTTACATTCAACAGAATTTTTACTTAAAATTTAAAAAAAAGATATAAACTTTTTTTTATTAAGCAATCTCTTGTTGCGATTTTATTTATACAAACTCCCACCAATAATAGATTTTGGATACATTGACCACGCAGTAACTTTTTAAAGCGAAATCAGTTCACTGAACATGTTAATATTTTCTTCTTGACCTAAGCAATACTTTAAAATTATAAACTAATTCTTCTTCAAGACAGTATCACCTGATTGGCTAACTATTTTGTATAAATCTCAGTATCTGAGCTTAATTAAAAAAAAATTGCGATTTTTTTTTCTTTTTTTTTTTTTTTTTTTAAGACAACTGTAAGTCAACATTTTTGGTCTTTAAATTCAGTAAGTAACAAAAAAGATACACTGGTGTTACTAAAATGCTGTAACTGGCACCCAATTTTTGAATATCATTTTATTCAATTTCATATCTTGCGTGTTCTTTTTCGAATTGTTAAAGGATAATCTTCCCAATCGAGAAAATTTTCTTTTAATATGACCAAATACTTTAAGAGCATCTTATGTTACTAATTGCTGTAAATAATCCCATTAAAAAAGGGGAAAAAAAGAGAGAGAGAGAAAACATTTTATGCTAAATGTTGAATATTTTTTATCTATATTATTTTCTGCCAGTTGTATCATGTAGTGTGCATATGTTTATACGCGTTGACAATGTTTTAAGATAACTCTTTAGGGAACCCGATAGGTTCATTAATGCATGTTAAATTTCATACTAATATACATACAAGCATGACCTTAGACTTACTATATATAGTGTTGGTTGTAAAAAAAAGATTATTTTAACCCTAAAAATGGAAAATTAAATTACAAAAAAGGGGAGAAACATTGTATAAGAATTGTTCTTTTTTTTTAAAAAAAGGGGGGGGGAGGAACCAGTTGATTTAAACCACGGTTGATTTAACACAATACTTGTATCGAGCATAATAATTAGCAGCGTATGAATTAAAATACAAATGTTATGCTGGATTATGATTATATTGAAAAATTACTCTTTGCAATACTATTAGTATGGGTGAAACAATTTTGGTAATACCATATTTATGCAGCGATATATCAATGATATGTTATTAAAAGATGAAAATTTCTCTTTATTTTAATGATAATTTATAAGTATGAATGAATCGAATTAGTAAAGTAATAAAATTTCAAGATTTTAATCTTATCATATACGATGATTCCTTGAAATAAAACGTGTGATTAAAATAAAAATGTTCCATTTAAAACAAATATCTTCAGATCAAAATTTGTGTGTATTTCTAATTATTAAACTGATTAAAAAGTGCTCGCATTATATGAGAAATACAGTTTGAGTTTTATTTAGACGTAATTAGTATACAAAACTGTTTCGTGCCATTTTCTGAGTGCGCTGTACCAATTTACTATTAGACAATTCTAATTTTCATTCACTTGATATTTTTCTTTCTCTGAAATGCGAATTAGAAAGTTTCTATAACACTTAAGGTGGTTTTTTAAATATTTTCCCTCACTCAGTAACTCAAAACATATATTCACCGACTCATTTTATGCATAAATGTAAGGAATTTTCAGGCATGACTATTGGGGTAATTTGAAATCGAAAAGTATTTTACATTTTCTATAATTGTATATCATATTGAGTTCTAATTAATTGCTGTCTCAAAACAACATTTCCCGGGTTGTAGAATCCAGAAACTCGGCTTAAAACGCCAATTTGGACGGCATATTCTGAATGGTATTTTGCCTTTATAAAAATATGAAAAATGCTTTCCGATTCCTCAGTCCATGAAGAAGAATAACTGCTTATTTTGTGCATGAACAATAACTTTGTGAATATGTCAGAAAGAAGCCAGTTTGAATTTCAATGCTTAAGTAATTTTAATTTTTTTAAAAATAATTTGTTAATTAATTTTCATAAATTAATAGTAAACCTCCACGCTCACTATTCATATAACTAATTTCAGACATTCTTTTTATAAGAAAGGCGTACTGCATTTGAGGATTACAGTGGAATAACTGACTGTAAGCATTTTGGGTATACTGAAAAAGGGGAATTTCAAGGATTTTTATCAGTTTGTGAGTATTAAGTATAATTAATGAAAAAAAAAACAGCTCCTCCTTCACATTCTAAATGGTTTCAGAAGTGCCATATGTCACACCTGTTTGTAGCTAGCGACCAGATGTTTAACAGAAAAATTCTAACTACTCCGACAGTGGAAAAATAGTAAAGAGTACGAAAATCATTAAGGTATTTAAAATATTGTACAGTACGTGCCGTTTATATAAATTACTTTTAAAAGAAAAAAGCATTTATACATGAAACAAGTCAAATGAAAGAAATTACGTTATATTTGCTTTCTAGTAAAATTAGCCACTTAACAGAATAAAATTGATTTTTACATAAATATTTATTTATAAATAATAAATATATAGTACATGAATAAATATATTTAAATAACAGATTGAACGGTTTATTTTTATTTTTATTTTATTTTTTTCAGACTACGCAGGATGCTGTAACCAAAAGACAAAGAAAAATCATGCGGCCCGTCCCGGAAGATTTTTAATTCAGTTGAAAAATATATTTTAACTGTTACCACCCATAGGCAGTACGGTATTCGAATTTATTTATGCAAGCATTATGTTTTTATGTAGAACGTTATGGTATGCTAAAACTTAATTCAACGATAAAATTAAAAGTGCATAACACAATTTAAAATTGACTTCCAACAATTTTCGACTGTAATGCATTCGAAATGTTTTGTGCAGTCCTGCATATGATCTTTAGACATTAATATATTTCACAGAATATGATAACATATATTTCAACTGTAACATTGATAACATAACTATAATCGCACTTACACTAATATTTCCATGCTATTATTAAAACGTAAATTGCTTATTTTAATTAAGAAGTATGTGCAAATTTTCTAATATGTATTTATCGAATAGTAATTGGTATACAATAAATCGAAAGTATTTTGCGCATGCATTTATTTCTATTTAGGCTGCATCAAGTGATGAAATATATAAACAAATTTGCTAGCCGCGCTGCTTGTAGAAAAAAACCTACGTAATACATTGTATTATGTAGTACATTGTACGTAATACCTTGTACATACCTTTTACATACATTGCACGTAATACATTGTACATACATTTTACATACATTGTAAGTAACCCTTTGTATTACGTGAGTCCAGCTTGTATACCATGTGATTTGCAATGTAAACATCACATTAATAATGTCCATAAGAAATTCGTTTTAAATATATGATGTAATTTTCACCATTAAGTGCGTTTCGCGTGCAAAAATCTAATTAATATTTTTTTTACTTCTTTTCTTTTAAGATTCGCGTGTAAATATATTATGTTTGGGAATATCAGTATATGAAAATTTTAAATATGAAATAATTTTCACCATTAAAAGTTTTTCGCGTGCAATAATTTAATTATTTTAGGCATTTTTCATATGACGATATTCAATATTTCGGTACTTTACATATGACGTAATTGCCCCCATTAAATGCGATTCGCGCGTAATAATTTAATTAATTATTTTGAGATTTTCTTACTTTTTTTAATATTCACGTGTAAATGCAATTTGTATGATGTTTTCCACATTTCCTGCTTTTTATACGTGATCATTTTATTATTAGTTTAAAGTTTCCTTTCTTTTTTTAATAATTACGTGTAAATACATTTTTTATTTGAGAGGAAATATAATTCTTTGCACAGTTTTACAAATTGACAACAACATAAAAAAAAAGACATTTTCTAAATATGAAAAAAAAATATCTTGAAATAATGAAAATTTGAATAAAAAATTAAAAAAAAAAAAAAGAGCTCTAAAGAATTAAATAAAAAAAATAAGCGCAGTTTGCACACAGCTACACTCTAAAAACGACGTTTTCAAAACTGAGCATGTTACATAGTCAAAATAGCTTTGAATCAAAATGACTCAAGTTTGAAACATGTATATATGCTCATTTCTGTAAACATGCACACACTTAAGAATAAAACATAATGTACTCATATTTGAGTATGTCCATGTTTCAAAAATGAATATAAATTGACATCTATGTCTTTAGTTTTTAATATTTCCATGTTTCAAAAATGTGTTTGAACTGATTCTAATCATTTTTGAGTATGTCCATGTTTCAAAAATGAGCATAAACTGACCTCTATGTTTTCAGTTTTGAATATGTCCATATTTAAATACTCTGAGTATTTCTGGTATTTCAGAATTGAAATCATTGGGTCGTCCTATTTGAAACAAAAAGTTTCATAACAAAATGAAAACATCGATTTGCTCAGATTTGAAAGTGTCATTTTTCTCAGTGTAGCTTGAGAAGTATATCCCTACAAAAAAATAAAGATAAAAATAAAATATATTTTTATGCATTGTTTTGTTCCTAAAAAACTTTTTTAATGGGACGATTCTGACCGACTTTAATATTAAAAATCTCTTTAAATAATTCTTCGATTTAAAAGCTGTCTATTTCAGCGTGTTTATCAGAGATTTCTCTATAATAATGCTATGTAATTATTGTTAGTATAATTATTATTAGTAGTAGTATAATTATTATTGTTATAGTTATTATTATTATTATTTTCATCAATGCATTAAACATGCGAAATAAAACATTTCTTAATTATTTTAGCAAAGAAGATTGTTGCAAATTCATCATTAATTGTCAGAAAACTATATCAATTTTTGACTTCTCTTTCAGACACATATAAAATACAAGCATTAAAATTAAAAAAATTTCTACTTATATAAAATAAGTGTGTTTTTAACGTAAAAAGACCACTTTGCTGAAGAAATATAATTTCATGTAATTTTCCAAGTTGAACTGACAAGAAAGATAATCAACAAGAAAGGATTTATCTTAATGGTTTAGTTTATTGCTTTTCTTACTTAATGGTTAGAGAAGTGTCATCTTGAAATTAATAGTCACCTCGAACATCTTTGGACTAAATCTTGGCCTAATCGTTTTTGAGGGGAAGATATTTTTTCTGAAAAGGGTTCGGAAATGTCCCATTTTTGAAGTTCAGTATTTCGCGTTTCTTCAAACACGTTTTAACTTCCTTCCCTGTCATCTCCATTCGCTCGTAGGGGCTGTCAGAGGAAACAACAGGGTATCTGGGGAATTTGTTCGGCGAAAGAGGACAGAATCCCCCTGATCTACGCATGGCGAAGATCTGTTTTATAAATCTGTAGGCCGATGTCTCTTCAGTGCATCTTGTTGCCTAAGTTGCTTTTTCTTAGTTGGCCTGTTGCTAATTGATGTTGGATGAGACTGGTCATCACTGCATAGTGTAGAGAAGTCATGCCGAATGGATGTGAGATGCTGGATTATTTACTAATTTCACGCGGCATCGCACACCCATACGTCATGCCATCGCTACTCGAGTTGGTCTTGTAATTGCCGAAACGTCAGTTGAGGCTCACTGTGGAGACGCGAAAAGTTTTTGGTTTCCGTCTGTTTGTCTGTCTGTTCCGCGATAACTGCCGTAAAAATGATCCGACTAGGTTGATTTTTAGTGGATATGTTGGGGAAGTACCCGGAAAGAGCTGTATAGTTTTTGGTTACATTTGGTTCATTCGTTCGAAAAATATAGAACATTTCTTTTTAGGTCATAATGATTTCCTATGGGAATGCAGACGATTTTCAAATTTCATTTTTAACTGAAATGAAAATCGCCTATTTGAATAATGGATTTAAACGTAAAATTACTAATGCTAAATTTTCGATATGGAGGTTTTAAATATATCCAATGGCTTTGAAAATTTGCTGATATATTCATTAGAATTTAGAAATTAATTGTTTAAGTTATTGGAAAATTGTTTGCACCTGTTCGAGAAATATAAAACATTTTATTTTCATATTTTTTACAAATTTTAGAATGCATTTCTTTTTACTTTGCTCTTTAATTTATCAGTTGCTTAGCAATTCTACTTCAAAGAATATCAAAATAATAAAATTTACGTAATTCACACTATTCTGCTGCAATATTTTATTATCAAAATATTGCATGATGATTTAAATTTCTCATCATGATTTTAATATTTTAATTTCTCATTTTTTACAAAAATTTTATGTATTTCTTTTTTTCCTTTCTTTTATTAAATGGTTGCCTAGTAACGTATTTCAGTATTTCAAAGAATATAAAAAAAAAATGAAAATTCGAGTAAATCACATTACTTTGAGGCAAAATTTTATTAACAAAATAGCTGATTTTCGGGAGATTTTAGTTTTTAATATGCTTTTCCTAATAAAATAGATGAGGGTTTATTTTAACTACTAAAGAAAGATTACCAAATCGGTTTTCCAACCGAAAACTATAAAAATGTTGAATGTGTAAATTGAATAATAATTATCATAAGAGCAATTTATATTTGTATAAGTATATTTAGTAAACGAAATTCTACCAATTTTAGCAACATATGATGATTTTTAGTGGTTTAAAAGTAAGTGTTCATTTACGGATATGATACAATCTCCTGTGCAAAGATATGGTTAATATAATGAAATGACAACAGTAAATGCACTCAGACATATATTCGAATAATGAACTAGCACAATTACTGGAAATTGAGAAAATAAAATTAAAGCGACAACGGGGGGTTCAGGGGGGCTCTGCCCCCCCCTGAAGTTATGTATTCTTATTCTGAAAAAATACTATAATAAGTAGTTTATCATATCATTGCATAACATTGTGTTAATGCGATACTTCTAAAATGTCCGGAAGTTCCGATAAATCTTGTATGCTTATAAATGTATAAATAACTTAACAAAATTAAATTTTACGATATCAAATATTATGCAGATTATAATAAAAATTAGTGAGATTAATGAACAATGATATGTAGGTCTGACGTTGAGGCCTCTGATCTGTAGATTTACTAAGTTAGAACCTTGATCAAGTGACAAGGCCTTCACTTGACTAGGCATCCCCAGACGTATAATTCACAGGATTTTGCATGCACCGGCAGCCATTAGCGTACATGATCCTAGTACTGGCTTATAAATAGATCAGAAATGTTGTAAAAGTACATGTTTATATACCAGAAAAAGCAGTACTTGACAGGAAAACACCGAAAAACAGGTATCACTGTGAAGGATCCCTCCACACAATAGAGAGAAAAAGGGTGCTAGTCCTGCCATTAACCAAGGAATTTGTATATTTATGGACATAATAGGCTTTGTAAAAGTTCAGATCAAATACCGAATTGTATTTTTAAATAATTTTAGCCCCGGGAAAAGTTTTGAATTAAAAGCACAATATTTAATATTTTTCTGCTTAATAAAATATATATTTAATTAATAAAATGACAAAGTACCCCAAATGTGACAAAAGTATAGGGAATCACGCCTGATTTAGGCACAATGACCTTATTACTATTTTCAGCATATCGTATTTGTCTTGCCAGTTCGGCTTAAATAAGATACATGATATGTATAAGAGAAATGATATTGCATAAAAGATTAAAGTTGAAGGGTAGGTAAGAGGAAAGTGCAATTCTAGTTCTTATAGTAAGGTATTGATGACAATGTGATTAGGTTGGATATTAAAAACGAAATATTATTTTATTCAATTCATAAACCAAAACCAATAACAACGTTGTAACGCACAAATATGAAAAATTGGCACAAAAAACTGCATACGGTCGTTTCAAGGATTCCTCGATCCCCTTCCTCAGTGCGGGAAAAAAAAAAACACATTACATTGGGCAGACGAAGCGTGCTCTTAGAATTAGGCTGAAAGAACACCAAAATTATGTTAAAAAGCAGGAGTGTAAGAAATCTACAATAGCTAAACATTGTTGGGATTCCAACCACAGGTTTAATTATTCAGAAGCTAAAATTATCCAAAAATGTAATTCAGTTATAGATCTCGACTTTTACGAGGCTTACTTTATTCATAAACATAGTTCATCCTTGGTGATTGATATAACCAGCACCCCTTTTCTCTCGCACATGTGGAGGAATCCTGCGCAGTGACTCCTTTTTTCAGTTATTTCCGGTTAACTACGTCATTTTTTGGGGATATATAAACTCTTGCTTTGGCATTTTCATTCAAGCCAGTACTCGGGGCTATAACCGAGGGGTTCTTTGAACCCATTTTTATCCCTTTTTTTTCCCCCGCACTGAGGAAGGGGATCGAGGAATCCTTGAAACGACCGTATGCAGTTTTTTGTGCCAATTTTTCATATTTGTGCGTTACAACGTTGTTATTGGTTTTGGTTTATGAATTAAAATTCGCACAAAGTATTTGATGTATGCTTATTCTTTTATTCAATTACAAATAACTGATTACCTGTCGTTACTGGTTTAACTGTTAAAAGTTGAGATACATAATATTGAATATATTATAATTAAATAGTGAATACTTCCACATTAGTATTTAAACACTTTTAACTTTGGCCATGTAAAAACAAGAAGTAACTAATAAATGACCAATAAATACAACACAAATTTTACCAATGCACTGTTTAATTCTGTATATTTTAAGCAAATATTTTGCTTTTCAGTTTGCCTTTAACTCATTTTTGCTTTTCATCTTCCATGTAGTCTTCTATATATAATTTTTGGTTTCTGGTAGGTGTGTATATAGTAGATAATATTGAGGTTTAGAATTCTTCATAATTTCTGTTTCTGCTGTACCTTTACTTCCAGATTCTGTTAGCGACTGACTGTGAAGCTGTTTTTGCTTTAAAAAAATCCAATTGAAATACACCATTTTAAGATAATTTAACCACATTTGAATTTTTAAAATTGTTACATTTGGTCTGTCTCATGGATTGTATTAATGAAAATGTTACTAAAATATTTCTTTGAAATGATAAACAATTGACGGTAATTATAGACAGAGTAGAACTCTCAAACGACTTGCATTAACTAATATTGTCAATTTTCATTTCCAACGCCACGGCACCAATTATTAATCATGATAAAACTAATTTAAAAGTTATTTTTTAAAAATAATTATCAGAAATCGACATTTAATGAGAATATAAATGCAATCTGATAATGTGTTATTTTGTTATCATTAGCAGAAAATATATTTGATGTGAGTGATAAACTAGATAAAAATATATATACGCAGTAAAAATATTAAATGCAATAAACATAAAAAAAAATATATAAGAAAAGTATGAAAAACACATGTGAAAAACTAGATATATATTAATATATACAAGAAGATATAGATAAACAGAGAAAAATACATGTTACATAGAAAATAAAACTGGCGACGAACTAGATACATATTGTTATAATATAAAAATAACGATGGCAAAAAGCGTAGAAAAGTATGAATAAATAAGCTTAAAAGAAATGAATAACTAAACTTTCAATTCTCCTATGTTGTATATTTTAAGCATTATTCATAAGAATAATTTCTTTGCTATCCCGTCTTGTTTTTTAAAAAAATATATGCAATATCTTAAATAAAATGTGTATAACTAATGCTTTTTTCTTATATGAAATTATCTTAAAGACAGATTTTATTTTTATTAGCTCTTTCCTAAATTTTGTGCGGTGCAAAAGGCGAAAGCATTTATTTTTGTTATAAGGTAAAACTTTCGCCATCAGTAAAAATACCATTTTTTATACTTTTAAAATAAATTATAATATTGCATTAATGCGTAAAATTGTTTCTCAATACTAGTCTTTAAAAAAATTTCTTTATCACATTTGTGCTGAGAATGTTGTTTTTAGTGAGCTGTACCACCCCTCAAAATTTGTCCCAAGATTTTAGAATCACCCATATATATATATATATATATATATATATATATAAATATAAATATATATGTATGTATGTATATACAGGGTGTGTTCAGAAACTTTCATGACTGGATTGCAAATACAAAATTTATTAAACATTTTTGTAGAGCAAACAAAAATTCCTCGAAATATGACCCTTGGGCATCAACACACCGCTGCCAGCCCTTTTTTCATTGTTCATAGGTTCCCTGGAAGTCTTCGTGCGTAAGACTGTTAAGGGACCTCGTCAAAGCTGCCTGGGTCGCTGGAATCGTGTCGAATCCTTTCCTTTTCAGGTCTTTCTTGATTTGGGGGAACAAAAAAAAAAGTCGCTGGGAGCGAGGTCGAGGATCTAGGGGGCTTGCGGTAGTATTGCCACGTTAAACTTAGCCAAAACTTTGGCGGTGGCGAGCGATGTGTGAGAGGGCGGCGCATTGTCGTGGTGAACAATCCAATCGTCTCTGATCTCTGGACAAACAATCAATTAATTACCACATGAAAACCATCGCACCTGACAAGGCTTCTTCTTGGTAGGCCTCTTGAATCATACGAAAAGTCTCTGTCATGGTTTTCTTAAGTTTCACACAGAATTTACAGAATAACGCTGCTCCAAATGACGCTGCATTTTCCACTCAACCAGTTTTCACGGGAGCACTCCACTAGTGATCTACTCACTCCAACGTCTCGTATGCAACTGACGGGCGTGCGCTCCGTTGGCTGACACCCCCATTACCTAACCCTGTTTGTGGTACGGGTATGCGCCCTCGCCCTTCTCTGGAAACAATCAGTCTTGAAACTTTATGAACACACCCTGTATATTGCAAAATATTGGATATATGTATTTCTTTTTCAATAAGGCATTATTAAAAAAATAATGGAAGGATTCGTACCTTAAGCATGAATCATGGTACGCTCTTTAGTATGACGCACACATTATCTTGATTACATTAAAAAAAACAATTTAATTGAAGAATTATCAAACAACAAGCTTGGGGAAAATCCGAACTTAATTTGGTATTTAAAATATTGTATTCGTTTAGACGCATTTGACAGTTTAATATAATACTTCCTTACTGTTATATTATAATATTACTAATGACAAATACTGTAAAACATTGCCTCCAACGTGTGTGCACTAGTATAAAAACTTTAATTCAATTTTATATCAGGTCTGTTTGTAAACAATCATTTAAATAAACAGGAGATTTCAAAGAGTTTTTTTTTCTATGATATTGGATTATCCTAAAAACTGAGAAGGATAAAAGAATACTTTAAAAAGCAATTGTACAGATAGAGTAAAATGTGTGTAAGTTTTCAATTGACAATTATGTAAATTCATTTATACTTGTATTTAATTGTATGAATAATTCATAGTTAAGTGATTAATTTAATGGTAATCTAACACTACTTTAAACAGCATTTTTAAGTCGCATAAAAGCAGAAAAGTACGATGTAATTAGAATTCTATTTGAAAAATAGAAGCGATTGTTTGCACACACACACAAACACACACATTCACACACACACACACATATATATATATATATATATATACAGGGTATCCCTGAACTAATGGGTCAAACTGCAAGGGTTTATTGAATACGCCTAGATAAGCTCATAACACTATACAATGCATGGTCGTAACTCAAGCATTGAAGCGCTACAGGGTGCTTTCTGAATGTGGCGATAGTTCTGACAAGTTTCTACATATTATCTAACAAATGATTGTCAATTTTATTTATGCGGAATAGTGTGACCAATTACGATGCTAATATGAATGAAAATTAAAAGAAGAAATAAAGAAATTGCAAAGTAGCTCAAGAGAGTTAGGGGGTGGGCTGTATCTTTTCGCTCTATTGGACCAAATTTCCTTCAGAGACGTTGAGGGTGAATCAGAACTCATAGGCATAACTTTAAGGGGTGATAAATCACATCTAAACAAGCTATTTTTTCATACAATACATGGGCGTATCGCAAGCGGCGAACCGCTAGATGTCCTGTCATTAAACACAGAAAGAGCTAGTTTTTCACACACATCGTCGTTTCTACAGTGGGTTACAAAAAGGGTAGCTGGTTTTACGAATCAGGAAAAGGCGCACATGCATTTCATGCATGGTGTTGCGGTTGTGAGTGTTCGATCACCCATTACAGTTTGGCCCATGAGTTTAGGGACACTCTGTATATTAATAAATTCTATTTTCTTAATTTTTTCCCCATGAAAAATATTTCAGTAAAAATATACATATAAAAATAAAACGCTATGCAGTACATTTTCTCATTGTGTGAAAATTTTCATCAATCCGTAATAGTTTAAAAAAAATGGAGAACAAATTTATGGGTTGTAAGAAAGATGAACACTTTATAAAAATTATTAATACATTATAACTAGTATGAAAAGTGTTACAAAGGGAAAATTATACATAGCAAATATTTATTACACTAGTGTAATAAGATTGCATGTTATCAATGCAGCACCTATCCTATTATACTTTTTTTTTCTGTTATACCAGACAAAAGCAATTTTGGCTCGATTCCAGTGATTGTTATAAATACAGAGCTTTATAAAGTTATTTAAATAATGAATTAAATTTTTTAGAGCACATGCATCATAACATTTGCATTTAAAGATATGTAAACACATAGACGATTCCGATTTTTCAATTTCGCTCTATTAAAATCATACAAACTAATTATTTTCAAATAAAATGTTATGGACGCAATTTTCATAGGTTCTAAAATTTTTGTTCCAATTAAAATAATTGCGAAAAATAATGAAAACAATTAGTGCCATGCTGTCACAATCACTTATCAATCTCCACAGTTAGGCATACGATCAAATAATTTTTGAAAAACCAGCTTCACCCGCGATTTTACGCATGTGTGGTCTTTTATGAATGTGCGAGCTTTTTGCAAAAAAAAATTTCATTAAAATTTTTTCATAAAAAAATTATTTTTTAGTCACAAAAATAATTCTACGGTGAGACCGTTAAGCGGTTAAATAAATTTTCTGTACATCATGCCTTTTATGTCACGAACGACAAAAAAAAAAAAAAAAAAATATATTGCTGAAAAATTTTCTAACTATTATTTTTACATTACTTAAAAAAGATTTAAAATGTTATTTTCATAAAAGCAGAAATAGTGCTATAAAAATTTAAAATATATTTGTTTTTCATATATGTCATTATATACAGATTTTAATGTCATGAAAAATTTCCAATACTTTGTAATGAAACTTAAATGTTGATATCATTGTAAATTTCAGCAATATTGCATTTATTTATATTCATTCTTGTGTAAATCTACGTAAAAAAAGCAAAACTCAATCAGGCCATCAGCTACACTGGGAACCAAGAGAAGTGAAAAATACAGGATACACACACAGTTGAAAAAAAACACAATTATTTTTTAGTACAATATAGCTATTTTTATGATTTTTTTTTATAAACGTGATTTTGTGAATGTGTCAGGAAATAACGAATACGAATTTGAGAATATCCTAGACAGGTTACAGTGCTAAAATTCTAGTTAAATTGTCATTTTCGGTAGGTTGTAGGACTTAGTTTTATTTTTACACTAAAAAATTGCGTAAATTGTACTAGAAAAATATGGATTTATTTTTAAAGTGTAAAAATTAAGTTAAATTCTATAGGCTTAGTAAAATGACAATTTAATTACATTTTTAACTCTCTGACAGCTTTTTTTTTTTTTTTCAAAATATTTTCGACTAATATGCAATCGACCAGTATCGCCTCTATTATTACATATTTGAAATCATCATGTATTTGAAATATGTAGTAAATTTATCATTTTCATTTTTACACTTTGACTGTGTACTTTTAAAAACAAAATTGCTTCAAACACTGTTAAAATTTTGCAGCAAATTGTCCAGTCATTCGACGTTTTTTTTTTAAAAAATGGTTACATAATTGTAATTTAACTCTATTCTGACCATATTATGGGCAATACAATGGTCAGAATGGAGTTAAGTTATGGTTAGGTAACCGTTTTCTATAAAAACGGTCGAATGACTGGACAGGTTGCTGCAAATTTTTAACGGTGAAAATTGTGTATTATATACATTTTTCTACAAATGTATTGCCCATGGAAATCGCGGGATAAGCGGTCAGAAAGTTTTAAAACTGTTATCTATAAAGGATAATCTCAAATCCATATAAGCTACTTTTTAACATATTCACGAAGTAAATTTAATAAAAAAAATATATAAATTATGAAAATTGTACCGTTAAAATGTTTTTTCTTTTTTTTTTTTGTTACAGTTTACTGTGATATAAAGATATTACATGTGAAAAGTATTTATTAAAATTTTTTTGTGTTATGCTAACATGCATATCTGACTGTAATGCATAAGAACAATGTTTTAACCCTTTTCATTATTCTACATTCAATTAAGAACTCTCGAAAATTTTGATAGGTTTTAACAAAATTAAATTCATTGTGAAAAGAAAGAAACATTTTATTTTGTCTTCTTTATTGCTCACACTTAAACACGTTCATGTAACCTTCTTTGCTTGAAGATGATTATTACTGATTGTTGCGAATATTTTTAATAATCAAATTGCAACCTTGCATCAAAATGTCACATGCTTATTTTAGAAACACTAATTAAATTATTTTTTTAACGTAAGTGATTATAATTACGAGTTTCAGATAAGATTTATAAAATGCACTCTGATTTCTTTTTCTTCGAGAACAATTTTGAATTGCCTATAATTAAATTTATCATGAAGGTGAGACATTATCCCTTAGGCAATTTTGTTTGTAAGCTTATAAAACATATTCTTGTTGGAATCAATCATAAAAAAATAAAAGCCTCGATTTTTGTAAGCCCTATATAGTGCGTGGCATATTTTACAGAATAAACGTATATTTTAATGTGCAAGAAGCATAAAAAATATGATAGCTACAAACATGCGAAAAAAATTAGATTTTTTAAAGTATATTTAACAACGCTTGAAAAAATATATAAAAAATGACAAGCTATTTAATTAAAAAAACACTGTAAAAAAAGAGGCTGGTGGACACAATTCACTCAAAAGACGTCTGAGTGAATTGGGCTCGTAAGATTTGTCCATGATAGCTCAGTTGGTAGAGCGTTATGAGTTTAACTGATTAACGACCAAATTAATAATAACAGAACTCCATTATTACTTAATTAAAATTCATAAAGATACAACTAAATGTAAATATACTGCTTGAAGGTGCGTAAAAACATATATAAAACCATTTAAAAGCACATTAAATTCCTTTTAAAAATTCAAAACGTTTTCAACCGAACTACTCTGTCATCATCAGTAAAAAAAAGCAATGAAGCAACATCAGTGAGTTTTTCACTGACGATGACCGAGTAGTTAGGTTGAAAACGTTTTGAATTTTTAAAAGGACTTTAATATGCTTTGAAATGTTTTATATATGTTTTTACGCACCTTCAAGCAATATATTTACATTTATTTGTATCTTTATGAATTTTAATTATTAAACAAGGTGAATTTGCACTGAAATTTTAACTTTTTATCCATTATTACTTGTCATCTATTTTAGTATATAAATTATCCTGAGTAAATTAAGCGTGAAATGTAATAAATCCACCCTTAAGTTTTAAAATTACAGCCCAACCAGAATTAGTTCATTCCAAAGGAAAAAACTGTGCTGGAAATAGGATTTTATGTTTGTCTTCAAATGAGGACGCTGTACGTTAACAGGTTAAACCAAAGGTTCCTGGTTCAAATCCTGGTCTGGTTACTTTTTCACTCAGTTGAAAAAAATACAACTCGAACGTATATAATTGTTTAACAAACTCAAACGTATATAAGCGTTTAACCCTTTCAGGCGCGGAGTAATATTGTTCGAAAAAAAGGAAATGATTGATTAACACCAGAATTTTCAAACAAATTTCTTAAAAAAATAAATGCTTTCTTTCATCCATGTTCATTATAAAAGTAAAATTTTATTAAAATATTATTGGTGTTGTGTGCCAGTTTGGAATTAAATTTAAGCGGTCACATTTGTGACCACCAGCCTTGAAAGGGTTAAGAAACGCGAACGTATATTAATTGTTTAACAAATTCAAACATCTGTCGTCTAAATTCTAAAAATAAATACTGACTTTAACTGCATTTTCAGGTATATTTCGTGATAGAGTAATTGAAGATTTAGAAAGCAATTTGCAAAGTATGCTTACTTTTAACGCTTTTCCTCAAGTTAGCTGAATAGAGCAAGCAATTGTTTCATAAAAGCTGGCATTCAACTGAAGACATAATCTGTCGAATAAGAAAAAAAAAATAAAAGCATTATTTTCTTTCCCCCAGGAAACAAATTACAATCTTCTAATGATGTTTTGCAGCGTTTTATTGTTATGCATTCAAAACTGGCGGAGCTTACTTATTACAGTTTTTAATTAAATGATTTCATTGATTATTGGTTTCATTGATTGAGACAGTTCAGCTATCTTTCTCAATAACAGCATTCAAATTTTATTGACTTAAATTTCAATGAGACTAATTAAAATAATTCTTGAGTTTTAAGATTTATATCGGTTTCCTATCATTACCATCGTCTTAAATATAGAAATGCTTCATTCGTATCGTTTATATAATTCACTTGCTTAATAAAAAAAAAAAAAAAAGATAAAACAAAATCAAAATATTTTGACTTTAATCTTCAATGCGGTTAATTAAAATAATCCTTGAAGTTTTAGATACACACCCGATATTCGTAATCATTAGTATCGTCGTAATTCAGAAATATTTCGTTTGGATTTTCTATAATTGTTTTGTTTATTGTAACGAGCTAAATCGAGGATTCAATGCAGTTTAAAAAAATGCTTCAAAATAATAATATCGACCAATAAGAATTAATTAAAATCTTATATAACTTTATCGACTAATTAAAACTAGGCGACTTCTAATCTAGTTTTCAAATCAGAAAATGCTGTGACAATGGATTAGGAAGAAAATAATTCGAGTGTCGTCAATACCAGTTTCATTGTAATTATTTGTAAATAGCTAGAGAGAAATGATGTTAATAAGTGTAGGTTAACAATGTATCGTATAAAGACAATATGTTGTTAACGGCGTTGTTCTAATTTAAAAGCATAAAATCTCATATTAAAGAGAAATTCGATAAATTGTAGAACAACATTAAAAATTCTTGATTTGGCTGTCAGTTTTAGGGGAAGGAGCGTAAAATCGAATGACTTAATATCTCTACTCTTAACCTTGTAAAGTAATATCTTTATAAATGTATGGTTTGTTTATCACAATTTTATTACAAAAGAGTAGTGCATGCATACAGACGTCAGCTGTTGTATCTAAATATCTACTTTATTTCTAATCATTTGTAGATAGCTAAGAGAAAAATGATGTTAATAAGTGTGGGTTAACAATGCAGATTGATATAAAGACAAGATGTTGTTAACAGTGTCTTTCTAATAGACCGGGAGGCGGCAGCACAGACAATCACTTCATCGAGTTCACGGCTGAAATTCCGGAATTAGTTAAAACTCGATTCGCATATTAAAACGCAATTGGTCTGCCAAGTCATATCTTGGTGGAAAACACCTTAAAACCCGATTTTAGCGGTTGACTCGTAGGTTTACCATTATGATTTCCTGCACCCAAAGGTATGAAAACATGGAGGACTGGGAGAAGGAACACACAATTTCTTGATTTGGTTGTCAGTTTTAGGGGAAGGAGCGTAAAATCGAATGCCTTAATATTAGTTGCTTCTTGAAGCCAGAATTTCTAATAGAATTTAACGTAATTTTGCGTAAATACTCTACACTTAACCTTGTACAGTAATATCTTTATAAATGTATGGTTTGTTCATCAAATTTTATTTACAAAAGAGTAGTGCATGTATACAGACGTCAGCTGTTGTATCTAAATATCTACTTTATTTCTAATCATTTGTAGATAGCTAAGAGAGAAATGATGTTAATAAGTGTGGGTTAACAATGTAGATTGATATAAAGACAAGATATTGTTAACAGTGTCTTTCTAATTTAAAAGCATAAAATCTCATATTAAAGAGAAATTTGATAAATTGTGAGAACAACATTAAAAATTCTTGATTTGGTTGTCAGTTTTAGGGGAAGGAGCGTAAAATCGAATGCCTTAATATTAGTTGCTTCTTGAAGCCAAAATTTCTAACAGAATTTAACGTAATTTTGCGTTAATACTCTACACTTAACATTGTACTGCAATATCTCTATAAATGTATGTTTTGTTTATCACATTTTTATTACAAAAGAGTGGTGCATGTATACAGACATCAATTCATTTTTTTTGTAAGAGTTTGTTCGTGTTAAATAAAATTTTATTTTATTATAATAAAAAAGAAAAATAATTTTATCTGTATAATAATTATCAAATTCACATTTTTCGCGTGACAAAGAAATTGTCGTAGGTGCCACCCTTGCACACGTGCTACCCTTGATCTACACTGCTCAAAACAATTAAAGGATATTGCAGTTTTAGGTGGATTTTGTATCTGGGAAACTTTTTAGCTGATTGATACATGGTCGACAGACATAGTAGGTTATATGAGAATAAATTACACATGTTTGGCAGAAAAAAATGCATTTTATTGCGCATTTGTGTACAAAAGGAAAAAAACACAATTTGTGCATATGAGAAAAAAAGAATAAGAAAAGGTGTTTTCTTCAAAGTAAATCATTTTCAGTAGGGGGTATGGTTTCCACGGGCGGCCAGCAACGTTGAACACCTTTGAGGCATGGACTCAATGAGGCTATTAATGACGAGTTGGGGTATTCTGCCCCACTCTTCCAGAAGAGCTCTTTCCAGTTCTTGGAGAGTTTGTGGGGGTTGTTGGCGGCCAGAAACTCGTCTTCCTAGAGCGTCCCAAACGTGCTCGATTGGATTCATGTCTGGAGAACACGCTGGCCATTCCATTCGAACGATTCCTTCCTCGAAAAGGAAATCCTCCACCAGGTTTGCACGATGTGGCCTGCAGTTATCGTCCATTAAAATGA
Source organism: Maratus michaelseni (assembly GCA_963931845.1). Lineage (NCBI taxonomy): Eukaryota > Metazoa > Arthropoda > Arachnida > Araneae > Salticidae > Maratus > Maratus michaelseni. Next base: position 116,181,554 of record OZ007586.1, read on the forward strand.
AGTTATCTCCGATTGCTGCAGCGTAAGGGACTACAATAGGTCTGAGGATCTCATCCCTATATCGGCGACTAGTCAGAGCTCCATCTCGAATGATGTAGAGGTCAGTGCGCCCGTCAATGGAGATGCCACCATACACCAACACTCCTCCACCGCCAAATCTGACACTTTCGTGCACGAACGCAGGATTATTCCTACTGCCACGGTCCCTCCAGATGAAAATACGCCTATTATCCGGATGCACAGAAAAACGGGACTCGTCAGAAAACAGAATATTGCTCCATTCATTTCTCCTCTAGTTGACATGCTCGGTTGCCCACTCCCTGCGGTCGCGACGATGCCTTGATGTTAATCTAACACATACCATCGGTCGGCGAGCATACAGACCTACAGCATGGAGCCGGTTTCGGACAGTCTGAGTTGAAATCGTGGTGCCTGTAGCCGAGCGAAGATGTTGTTGGAGAAGAGTAGCGTTCATGTTTCGGTGTCTCCGAGCTGTTAACGCTAAATACCGATCTTCATTGGGCGTTGTTGCCCGTCTACGACCTTGCCCTAGTCTTCGGCCTGCACATCCACTCTCCAAAAAACGGTTCCAGATCCTGGAAATGACACTTTGTGACACTCCAATGGCTTGCGCTACTTCGGCTTGAGTTTGGCCCCCTTCTAACCTACCAACAATTCTCCAAGCTTCTGAATCTGTCAAATGACTTCGCTGAGACATCGTACTCATCGAAACAAAGCAATCACTGAATGCCGATCATCCTTGTCTTCATTCTCTTTTATCAAGTTGAAAGTCAAATTTCATTCGCTGCCGCTGAAGCGACGTTTTTGACGTCGAACTCAAAATTTGCATACTCCACAGTTTGAAAACAAGAAAAATTTGCATTTGTGATTCTCTTCTTCTATTTTCGGCAAAAAAAATTTCGTTTATATCTTTATTTTATATAAAACTTCATATATCCTTTAATTGTTTTGAGCAGTGTAATATAACAATTTTCACTTCAATCTTATAATTATGTTGTTGAAGTATACTGATTTTTAAAAAAATACATGTTTTCAATGAAAGAATTTTATTTCAAATGAATTCTTCGAAAGGGTTTTCCATTTGAAGGGAAAATATGGCGAATTTATCGATTGTTCACGAATTTTTTTTTTAATTTATTGTTCATTTTTCAATTTAATAAATTTTGGTACTTTCATTTTTGAAATCTATATATTTACCAAAATAATTTTATTATTTGAATAAGTATCTTGCCAAAAGCATTTACACTGTAGTTTAAATATTAGAGTATAAATACGCATTAATTCAAAATTTATTATATTTTATTTGAATATACATGTACTCTAAAGTCTTTTATATGTATCCTAGTCAAATCAATTGAAAGAAGCAATTATTCTGAAAATTCTGTCAATAAATATTCTTGTTGTTTAAATTTCAAAAGAAATTTAAATTATTTGACCGTAGTTATCTATCTATATATATTATAAAGGACAAACGTGTCCGTGCGTAACGCTAACGTTATTTTGATGTTGATAACACCAGACGATTAAATTTCGCTTTTAATGAAATTTTTTAAACGTCTAAACATCGCACATTAATTTTTAAACCGTCGAATAGGGGGGGGGGGATGATATTTTCAAACACAATTTGTTTGAAAACTGTATAGCAATTTGTTTAAAAACTGTATCGCAATTTACGTCCCCTTTTTTCAGTTCTTAAAATAATTTTCAAGCATGATTTTTTTTTATCCAACTCTATCACATGCACACGATTACGAAAGATAAATCCATTTGTACTTAAAATAACATAAATTGTCCAGCATTTGTTTTCAGTTTATATACCACGAAAGTATCGTTTTTAATAAATTTCAAAACTTTATTTGAATACATAATCGGTATTTTGCATGTAAAAATGATTTTTGGTGTAGTTAGTGGGCAATATAAAAAAAATATATTAAATGCAAAAAATATATAAGAGTTTTCAATAATAGTAATAATAATAATAATAATAATAGGTTTTCACTTATATTCGGAAACCCAGGAAGTCCTAAAAGAAAATAGAGAACGACAAAGATGTTATAAATAAAACAACATAATATATTAGTTCATTGTTGAATATTTGTCCGAGAGATTCTGAATTACATTTAAGATTTAACATATTTATAATAATAAAAAAAATGTCGTTGATGGATTATTCTATATTAGAAAAGACTGATTTACTAATATAGTTTCTTTCAAGATTTATTCATGATAATATACATTTATTGCAGATGAATTTTTCATACAACAAAGGCGCTTTAACATGACGATATTCTTAATGTAGACAAAACAATATAATGTATTTTTTTGATAAAAATCATAGTACTTCATGTTCTTTATCATATTCATTCATTCAAAAAAAAAAAATGCTCAGAATATATTTCGTAACAATTAGCATTCTTTATATATATTCACTGCCTTTTTATTAAATCGTAAGAAAAAGAATCAACGGCAGAATTGTCTAGTTTTTTTTATATGAAAAATCCTTAGCTAATAACAATTGAGAGAAGTAAGCAAGTAGAGATATCTTAAATTGAAAACAGGCAGCTAACCATATCCTTTGTGACTCCCTCCTTTAATCTTGTCCCATTTGGTGGGAAAGCTTGGCGGAAAGCCAAAAGGGGAAACGGAAGTTTTATCAATATTGATGAGGACCTTCTTTAGACTCTTGAATTAAAATTCTTCCATTGGAATATATATAAAAAATGCATATATATATATATATCATATGCATTTACAACAGAATATGGAAATTTCAGACTCATTTGCTTATATTTAGCTTAAATGAAATAATTTTAGTAGGATTCTATTTTATTTATAAATATATATATATATTAATGGAAAGAAATGCAAAGAAACACATTCAGTTACTACTCCATACTATAATATAAAAATATATTAAGGTAATGAATAAACGTAGAAAAGAAATAAAATAAATAATCTTTAAATTGCTTAGCTTCTACATAAAAAAAGCTTATGATAATATATTATGGTTAAAATTCATGCTAATGACTCATTAATAAAATATTTCTATTTTTTTTTCATTTTACTAATTGCAAATTACAACGTTTGAACAACAGTACTTCTTTTAAGATGAAAAATTCAAAACAAAACATAAGGTATAGGTATTAAGTTTGGTGACTTAGTAAGTATTTGTTAAGTACTTTATTGAAAAATCCATTTAAATTTTGTCCATTTAATTTAATTTAATTTTTACAATTGTTTAAAAAAAATTAGTTTAATTGGTAATTATTTGATTTTTTTTTCAAAACAAAATAAGTTAACAATAAAGCTGTCCAAGGTATCCACATAATCTATTACACAAAAATATGTCCTATATCTTAGAATAAATTTATCCTCATGAGAACATTATTGAGATCCGACGATCCCACGATCCCTTTTCGCCTTTTTTCAAAGTTTTTTTTTGTACTATTTTATAATTATCTTTTTGATATTTTATTCTTGTCTATATATTTCTCATATATATTTTAATCTTTCAGTGAAGCTATCGGATGATCAAAGGAAAAACTTGTTTTTCCATTTTTTAGAGGTAAAATTACAGTTTGAACTGGAAAATGAAAATAATCCAAATTTCATTAAATTTGTTCACAATTCGCTAATCTGACCGTAAGTAGAAAATGTGTTAGGCAGATAAATAAATAAATAAAATAATTACAAATATTATGAATATATAATTTTCAATTTTATTTTATTTTCCTGAAATAGGACAATGAAAAAATTAAATTTTTCTTGGGCATTTTTTAAACTTGGAAATGAGCTTTATAAGATTTATGGAGCTAATACTGAAGGAATGGTGTTTTATAACTCTATTGCTCACCACAGTACCTACAATAATTAAGGTCAATCGGGGCTAATATGGGACCAAATTAAAAAAAAATCCAGTTATTTGTTATCAATTGACTCTATGCTTAAATAAAAAAATACTGTAATTTGGGTTTTCTTTTCTTTATCTGATTATGAATTTAAAAATATTGCTTGTCATAATAATAATAACAATAATAATAATAATAATAATAATAATAAGACCTTGTCTCATATTGGCCCCACCGAATGGGGCTAATACGAGACGGCTATGTGGTTAAAGCGAGACACCATTTTTAAAAAGTGGTTTTAAGCACTGAAGAAAAGTGAGAGAACTTTCAATATGTTGACACGGGTCTAATGTTTCAGCTGTATTATTTAGATTTTTATCTTTCGTTTTTACTGCATTTCGGGAAATCTTTCACGCATCTACCAGAATACTCATGAAAACTCACTACAATAATCCCCTTCCCTAATTTATTAAATGGTAATTTCGAGTAAAAGGGAACATAGAAAATGATCTACAACACTTAAGCTATATTTTTATGAAGGTTTAGTAGTAAATTTACAATGGTTTAATACTTGTTATTGAAAAAAAAAAGATGTATTCTAAGATCTTGATTGTTAATTCATTGTTCATTAATACTTACATGGCCAGGAAAAGTTTAAATAATTTTTCTATTTTAAATGTAGTTTCAGGGAAAGTCAAAACTATTTTAGACAGTAGTTGCGGAAATCTTATATATTTTGTTAATGAAATGGACTAATGTATTCTCATAATTGGTAATATTATAAATATCATAAACCATAAATGATAAAAATAAATGAATACATGTTAGCTTGGGTAATCTATTCGGTCACATCACGTTCATGTATAAAACTAAGCGGTTAAAATGAACTAGTTAGCATTTCATATCAGTCGATTAAAAATCGGAAACAAACATAGAAGAATATACCATTATGCTATGGGAAAAAAGTAAAAAAAAAAAACCTAGCATATTAAAACAAAAAGTCAATTAAAGATCAACACTTTTTGTTTTTATTTGTGGTGGATGTTTCAAGTTATGATAGACTAGTATTGTCATAACCCAAGTATTCTGTCAGATTAGTTCCATACACTGTTCCATATTAGTCTGCATACATTGTCTTACATTAGTCCCATACACACTCACACATTAGCTTCCTGGGTTTGTTGGTTTATAACTCAGACTACGTTCAACATATTTCAAAGTTTAAAGGCTAAAAAAACTCACCATTCCTTACTGAATAAATGTAAATTAGCCTCATTTACCTAAGATATTACTTAAGTGCTGTACAACAAAAGATTTGAAGCCTGACAGAAATTTTTCTCTTTAAATAATGTAAGGTTATGTAATGTATATATTTTGGGGTATTTTACATTAAATTTTGAGTGTAATCGTAATGGATATAAATAAAATGATATGTTGCTTATAAAATAATCACAAAGTCAATTTTTTTACTACAAAATTTGGTATTTTGTTTTGTATGTCTCGCAATAGCTCTATTTTTTTTTAGGGTGTCTCATATTTGCCTCTAATGACTATACACAATTAATTAAATAAAAAATTCAGGCTCACTCACCGATTGCCAAATTTCTTGAGATAACAAGATACTTGAGATAACAAGATATTTTGATATTTCAAGATAGACTGCAATTTATCTCAGCATAATGATTTTGTGTGTCCCTGTAAACGAACTATAAGAGATATATTTTTCATTAACAAACTTATACAAGATATTTGCAATATCAGTACACTGTCCTAATTTCGTTCCAATTGGTTCAGTATTTAGAACATTATCATGATGACATGTTTCTCATTATATACAGGGTGATTCATAAAAGATGGGCAGAACTTTAAGGGGTTATAGTACACTTAAAGACAAATAATATTAAATAGGAGACTAAGGGTCCCAGACGTATTCCCAAGGAGATAGGGAGCATTAAAGTTTAGGGTCCGAAATTTCAAATGATTATAAAACATGGAAAAATTGGTCGATTCGTTTGCGGTTTTTGCAAAAAATTTTCTTTATGCCAGTATTTTCTTGAAATAAAATTTTAAAGTTCAATTTCAAAAAATGCCGATAGGGGGCGCTTTAGACTTTGGAGTAACAAACAACTATTTTTTAACGTTATTTTTTGTATTTCTTTAAATGATTTCGAAAGCTTAGACTTAAACTTAAATTTTGATCTAAAAATCTGAGTCCTAACGAGTAGTTAAGTAGCGTAAACTGAAATTTGAAATTTGAAACCCTTCTCCCCCCAGAACAAAAATCAGTTATTCCCGATCTTTGTGTCGTAGATTAGGCTCTAACTACTGCCGCGTTTTGCTAAAATTATTCTTTATGTCAGTATTTTCTTGAAAATAAATTTTAAAGAAAATTTTCAAAAAATTCCGATAGAGGGCGCTTTAGACTTAGGAGTAACGAACAACTATTTTATACCGTTATTTTTTGTGTCTCATTAAATGCTTTCTAAAGCTTAGACTTAAATTTTCAGCCCAAAATCTGAATCGTTAGACGTGGTTAAGTTTCTGGGGAGAGGGGTTTGAAATTTCTACTCCTGAGCACAGTTCAGTTTACCATGTCCACACATTGTGTGCTGTGATACGAGGTAAAAAGACACAAATTAGGATTATGTTACCAAAGCATATTTATTAACATGTAATCACAATAAATGTTCAAAATTGTGACCACCAGAGGTTATGCACGCAGAACAACGGCGACGAATGGGACGGCGGAATTTTTTGAAAATTTTCTTTAAAATTTATTTTCAAGAAAATACTGACATAAAGAATAATTTTAGCAAAACGCGGCAGTAGTTAGAGCCTAATCTACGACACAAAGATCGGGAATAACTGATTTTTGTTCTGGGGGGAGAAGGGTTTCAAATTTCAAATTTCAGTTTACGCTACTTAACTACTCGTTAGGACTCAGATTTTTAGATCAAAATTTAAGTTTAAGTCTAAGCTTTCGAAATCATTTAAAGAAATACAAAAAATAACGTTAAAAAATAGTTGTTTGTTACTCCAAAGTCTAAAGCGCCCCCTATCGGCATTTTTTGAAATTGAACTTTAAAATTTTATTTCAAGAAAATACTGGCATAAAGAAAATTTTTTGCAAAAACCGCAAACGAATCGACCAATTTTTCCATGTTTTATAATCATTTGAAATTTCGGACCCTAAACTTTAATGCCCCCTATCTCCTTGGGAATACGTCTGGGACCCTTAGTCTCCTATTTAATATTATTTGTCTTTAAGTGTACTATAACCCCTTAAAGTTCTGCCCATCTTTTATGAATCACCCTGTATATAGAATATATAAACGAAGTGATTACAATAATTCGATTTCTAAAGGAATCAAACTAAAATAGAATTAGAGTCTCTTTTTCACTCGAAAGACCTCCCCGAGGACTGAAAGAGGAAACGTTACTCAGGACAATAAATTTCTAATTATACAGTATAGACTAAAAGAAAAACCACAGCAATAGTATACATAGTACTTGACCGCGTTATATTTGCATTTTCTAAAACGAGATATAAAATAAAAGAGATTTAAAAGTTCAAAGTATTTTACATACACTATGTACTTTATATTATACAAAAATAATTTTTTCCATAAATTTTAAAAGAAAATTTAAAGTTATTATTTAGAAAGAATAAGAAGAATAAAACATATAGAATATTTTCAGGTAATTTCACTGTATACCTATAAAAAATTTCTTATGCTGAAAAGAACTGTAAGATATCCCGAGATTATACGCAATTCATGATATGTGTAAACTACGTTTTAAATTGGAATTTTATTGTATAAAGAATGGATCACTATTAAGATAACTAAAATACCTTATTTCCTTTGTAGTTTTTACAATGGTAAACAATGACAAATAACACTTTATGGAAACACGTTGCCTGCAATAAAGATAAAATAAAATTCTTTAAAAAGACCATACTGAAATGAATATTTTGAAATCTAAAACATATTGCCCGTCTACTTCGTATAATCCGATACTCAAACAATGGTAAATGCTTTTTGTATATACATGGATAAGTAGAAATTTATCTTTTCTGTAAACATATCATCCTATTTCGTTTTGTATCTTAACGGTATTTTATAAAAACGTATCATAACTATTTTACTATCATAATAACTTTCAAGAGAAGGTTTCATTTTAATTTAATGTGGTGCTTCTCATTATAATGAAATATAAATTTATACATAAAACATTACTAAAATATGATAATATATAATTGAGTTATGATATAAAATAATTTTTTATTCGAGTCCATTGAAATTGACAATTTTGAACAGAAATAAGATAAAATTATATGCTTATGTCAACAATATCGTACTAAATGTATTTTCCTTTTGGTCACGGCGTTTTTCTGATATTTTTCTGTGCAGTTAGAAAGATTGTTTACAGAAATTTTTCATGGAAATAACGTTTTAAAATGAAAATTCTATAATTTGTGACTAAATTATGTACAGGGTGGACACAAATAATTAGAGTTGCAAAGACTAGAAAAAACCCGGTTTAAACCTGGGAATAAACCGGGTTTTTTGGAAATAAACTTGGTCTTTTGGAAATAAACGTGGTCTTTTGGAAATAAACTAGTTTTTGGCAACTCTACAAATAATGGACAATTTCGTAACTTAATAAATTGAGAAATATTAATTGTAAGGTACCAGTTCAAAGACAGACTATTAGTATTGCATCATAAGTTTGCGGATATATTTCTTACATAAATGCTGAAATCTTAGTTTAGATTAGCCGAAAAGGTTTATTTTTATGGCTACTATGATCACCACTCCTTTCACCCCTAGATTTTAACGTACGGGGTTATCAAAGATCACGTTTATAATCCGCCGCATCCGCTATCCATTCCTGATTTGAAATCACGAATCAGCACTGCAATTAGAGTTGCAAAGGCTGAAAAAAAAACCCGGTTTAAACCTGTGAATAAACCTGGTTATTTGGGAATAAACAAGGTCTTTTGGGAATAAACCTTGTAATAAACCGGGTCTATTGGAAAAAAACCTGGGAATAAACGGGATTTTTGCAACTTTAACTGCAATTGTTGGAACAAGGTTAATATGCTCACAAACATAACATGTGGCAGGAACTCATTTAAGAAACAGACATTTGCAGAGTAACGAAGGGCATCCACGTCAAATATTTGTATAAAAGGTAAACGGTGTGAGTTTTACTATCTTATAATCATTTGTACTTTCATATTTGTTTGTATAATTGCGCATAATAATCCATTCTTTTTGACCAACTAATTTATATTCATCCCGTATTTCAGTTTAATTTTAACGTCTTTCAAAACATTTAGTTCATTATACAAAAAAAGTTCAGAACATCTCCGTGTTAAAAGGAAGTTAAAATACATTCGTCGAGTGCAAGTTTTACAACATAATAATAAAATTTTACCTGATTTATATTAAAAAGTAGGAATTTTTAATATTAACATAATAAATAAATAAAACTGAGTTTGTTTTCACAATTTTTATACATTAAAATTCAATTATAAACGTTTGTAATTTATAAGGATGAATCTTAAAGTTTCTGGAGTAGTTATGAAGATCCCCAACAGATGGCAGCCCAAAGCTATTCTCTCATGCATAGTAAATTGCACGCTGGATTAAGCTTTTAGATCAGTGTGCCAATAAACATCGCTGTGATAATATCGAGAGTTATTCTCGTGGTGTTTTTGTTTGCATGTATGTGTGGTAGTCTGCGATTATATCCTGACCAAGAAGTTGGAAACAACATACCAATGTAAAATCTTCAGTTAAACTAATAAAAACACCATTAAGACGTTAAACATATGACAAAAACTTCACTGCCTGAAGAAGTGAACTCTGTATGACGATAAAGCGACCTCACAGCTCACTCCAACACGCATCGTTTACGAGTTTCTCGTCAACCGCATTTTATCGTTTCTAACACATCAAATACACTTTCTGTCGTCTTTTCTTTTGTAAGGTGCTTCTATATGAGAGTGGCATTATACGCACATACTAGCATTATACTCGCGCATTATACTAGATACTGGGCTGGTTCATTCATTATCATGACGTCATAAAAGGTGGCTGGCCGCGACGAAAGACATACAGCGATTGACACAAAACGATGGGCGCGTCGCTTTGTACCAATCGCTGGTCGCGGCCAGCCACTATTTGTGACGTTATGAGAATGAATGAGCCAGCCCGGTATCTAGCGTTGCCTTGACAGTACGTATGATCAGACAGTGCTTAGACAGACGTTTTTGTCCAAACTCTGACAAATCTAGATCCCAGATTTGGCAATATTCACCTGGACGAGTTTAATTTTATGAGTGAGTTCGGCGATAATGGCAGGCTCGCCAAGATGCTTGGCGATTCGCTTTGGTCAAGAATGTCTCATCCAATTAAATTTTATATTCCGTACGTGGTCACTCTCATAGCGAGGCTCCCTACCTTTTTCCCGAAGATGTAACTGAAAGGTAGTGATTTTCACATTGTGTCAGAGATCGAACGTGAATCGCAGAAAGTTAAATAACTACACTGGTGTACAAAACTTAAGCAACAAACACAAACTGCTAATTTCTGAACACGTGAGCACTCAAAAGGAAATTCTATAAAGAGCAAGTGTAGAAAAGAGGTACTACCCCAACAGCACGGCCAGTCGATGTGAAGTCCCCTTGACGTCACACATGGTTAGAAGTGTCACAATCGCTACGGTGAATCAAAATATGGGATATTTCACTCTCAAATGATTGTTAACACTGAAAAGTCACTGTGACTGTCGCTTTGTGATGGGTCACCAGGTGACATTACAATGAAGTCACCTTGTGATTCTCAAGTCACTGTCAGTTGAAGACTGAACTTTGAAGTCATTGTGAGCATTGCATTGTGATGAGTCGCCAAATAATGTCACAATGAAGTCGCATGGTGACTTTCCAGTGATTGACACTCTATTGTGAAGAGCCTACATCAGTCATGCGAAAAAACGCTGAAGCTAATGATAAGTCTATTGGAAGATTATTGCGCGATTTCTCGCTCGCATTTTAATATTTTGAAATGATTTTTTTTTTTGCATAGGATAGCCCAGGTCGATCTCTAACGTTGTTAGTTTTTACTTTGTCGATTTTGGTTCCAGTTATTTTATATAAGGGTACTTTCACTTTCAGAACCGGTTCCAACCGGTTCCAAAATTGAAAATGTCCGCTTATAAAAAAAAAACTCTAACCAAAATCAAAAAAGTAAAAACTAACAAAGTTAGAGATAGACCTCAGCTATCCTATGCAAAAAAAATCATTTCAAAATGTTAAAATACGAGCGAGAAATCGCTCAATAACCTTCCCATAGACGTAACATTATCTTCCGCGTTTCTTTACGTGACTAGCCTAGGCTCTGAAGTCATCATTGCACTCCTTTATGAAAAGTCACCAGATGATTTCATTTTCTGACACTTGGGAACTCGTCACAGAACAGCTATCATGATGACTTTACAATGGAGTGTCAAAATGACAGTCACATGAGAGTCACAAGATGACTTCATTGTAAAGTCACCTGGTGACTCGTCAAAAAGCAGCAGTCATGGTGACTGTTCAGTGGAGTGACCAAATGAGAGTAAAAATGAGACGAATGAAAGATATCACATTTCTGTTCATTGTAGTGACAATTGTGACCATTTGTGATGTCAAGAAGACTTCACATCGACTGTCTGTGCTCTTAGGGTAATACCTATTTTCTACACTTGCTGATTATAGAATTTCCTTTTGAGTACTCACGTGTTCAGAAATTAGCATTTTGTGTTTGTTGCTTAAGTTTTGCATACTAGTGTAACTTACGTGAAATAATTCCAGGCTGCATTACAACAGTGACAGGAACGTTGGGATTTTGGAATAGACTTGTTGTTAAAATATGACAATTTTCACGGGATGTTGTTGAAATTTAGGCACGCAATATGCTTTTTCATCAACAGAGCTAGTTCGGAAACATTAACAAATGCCGAGAACTAGGCAGACCTTTTAAAAAAATTTCTTTTATATACATTTAATGCTTACTCATCTTAAATCTACATTAAACATTGTTACTAAAACTTTAACAGCAACATTTAGGACTGACCACAATTTGTATTTTGAATCTTTATTTCCTTATTCGTACTTTGTCTCAGAAAACTTTTTAAAATGAAAAAAATAGTTTAATTCAAAACGTAAATAAAACTAATTTATTGGAAAAATTTATAAATTCGTAATGTTTTTTTTTTTATTTTCCTTAGAAATTTTCCTCCTTTTCCTTAGCCTGCATAATTATCTGATAATCATTGACTAAATATTTCATTGCTAGATCAATAATTATTTGCCCTTTTTATTTATTAAAAAGACATTCTAAATATACTAAATATTACATAATATTTGACATTAAGGCAGAATGTAATCGTAAAATTACTCAAAATATGGTAACTGTGTACGGTAGAAGGGGGAAAATAGGGTACTTAATACACTTCCTATTTGAAATGCTGAAAGTATAATGGATATCGTACTCTTTAAAAGAATCTTTTACATTAATTTTAGAGAAAGCCTTTCAAGATTTTATGCGTCTAATAAGTTTCAAAAGAATTCTTTGAATTAAAATTCTGAATTCAAATCAAGAATTCTTAGTAAAATGCAGGTCATGAATTTATGAGTCGGTAAAGGTACTGTTAATTAATTGAATGTAGACATTGAACACATAAAGAGAATTGGTCATATGGTGATATTGCTATATGAAGGGGTTAGAATGACAGTGGAGTAAGTCAAAATTTAGTGATTTGAGAAATGAAGTATTTTGTGAAACTTGTTGTATTGCCGTTGTATTGAGTGTTCCAACTTGTTTTGCTTTCTAGCGATTCCTTAAGTGAACTATGACTTATTTGACTGGCACATTGAACAGAAATTAATATACGTTCAGTGAAAATATGGTTATCTCGATTTTCAAGATATTTGACTTACTCCACTGTCATTCTAACCCCCCCCCCCATATATAAATGGAAACAGTGCCATAGGCAGACAATTGCATGATTAGTAGGGCAAAGTAGGATAAAACCGCATACCTTTTTAGTAGTTGCTTTCTTGAAGCCAGAATTTCCAAGATAATTTAATGTAACTTTGCGTACATACTTTGCACTTATATATGTATACCATAATATCACTTTAAAGATATGATTATTTCACCATATTTTTATTAATAAATGATTCTTTATAAAAAGTTAAATCACCCAGTGTTACCCCACCTGCGGGGTAAAACCGCAAGGATGTCTTAATCTCATAGGAAATGAAAAAGTTTAGACTTTCTTTTAAAAAGAAACAATATATTTTATTTTACAACTTTAACTAAGGAACTTAGTTAATAATATCTTAATTATAAGTCTAATGATTTAACATTTAAAAACAAAAGTATAAATATCTTTATTAAAATTTGAGAAACTGCGGAAAAGATGTTCACTTCTTTATCAGCTTTATAAAAATGATAATCACTCTTGTCCATGTAGTTTTAACTTTAAACATTGTTTACGGGCTCTTCAATTATTTTTTTCCAATATCCATTTTAATCCTACGTAGGATATCCGGTTTTACCTCAAGAGAATGAGATCACAGAGAAAGTCGTAAAACTGTATTTATAAATGCTATCAACAGTTTTATTGAGGGTAATAAATCCTTATTAATGATGCTACACATAATAATGTAAAAAGGTCCAATAGCTTTAAACGTGTTCATATTTAAGAATTTTTAAAACTAGCATACGTTAAAATAAAATGATAAAATAAACTTTCCAACACACAAACTTCAGAAATATCAGTATGGAAATACCGTAATGGCTGCTTCTTCTTCTTGCCTAGAGCTAAGTAGTATTTCAAGCATTATCTGCTAGTGGGCTACTCAAATTGACTCAAACTGAGGAATTGGTTGCACCCGACTATATGGTTTTACCGTATTTTATCCTACACATTATAACTGTCACTTTTTATGTATTTATAAAGTATTAAGAAACTTCACCAAATGTCTGAAACAACATTCAAGAATCGCATATTACGGGATTACAAAAATATTCATAGATGCAGCTAATGGCCTATAAGTCCTATAAGCCAAATGCTTGAGTCAATTTCACAATACATCGAATCTGTCATGAATTCCTTGGCATGTATATTTTAGTTTTGTTTTCTTGCAAGACGACTTACACACAAATTAAAGCATTTTCCATTTCGATTGGTCTTTCAAAATTTGAGGTGTCAAAGTGTGTATTTAAAAAGATGTCAAGTAATTGCTGCTAAGATTGCGTCAGTACATTTGTAACTGAATACAGATGCTTTAGTTCATAAAAAACATTTATCAAAATGTTAATGATGTCCATGGAAATAATTTTATGTCACATGAAATCCCTCACAATGCCCCCGCAAGCTTGATAATACTAAAGCTTAAATACTAACATTCCTATAGCAATCAGTCTGCATTAAATAAACATTTGACACCACTAAATGTAAAAAAAAAAAAAAAAAAAAAAAAAAAAAAAGTAAAATATATTTAAGACAGCTGATCTGACATCTTGACACTCTGACACTTAAAAGTGTCAGTTAAAGATGAAAATTCCAGGTCCATTTTACATCGCATCATTGTTGATTGTTGAAAACGAAAATAACAACCAATATCTAGATATAAATCTTTATTTGTTATTGCATCTTATTAATAATTCAGAAGTTTGTTTCCAACATGAAATTCAAACATTAATAGATAATTTAGCAAATAAAAGTAGATTAATCGTTTAAGTACAAAAGAAATCCATATGAAATGCTTAAAGTCAGTAAAGTCAATGGTTATTATAGATATGTGTCTAAACAAATCTGGAGATAAATAATAGAGCAAAATATTAAAAGAAATAGACCTAGGAAAAAATAGTTCTTAGATTTATTATTATTACTAGATGGAACCCGTCAAAATTTGACGGCAAACAACTTGACAGTACCATAAAAATAAATATCATAGCTGCTTTAAAATGTTTGAAACTTTTGCCGAATAATTTAAATAAATAAATCTGACACATTTAGCGCTGTTGTGCCAGTACATAGAAAACCATGGCACAACAGTGATAAATCATACACAATTGTCATTATAAGATGTCAGTTAATGCAAAAGGCATTTATATACACTACACACTTTTCCATCTACTGATCCAATAACGATTTTGTCATTACAGTGCATCTAAATACAGTTTGTGATATAGCAAAAAATTAGCATTCACCACTCAGCGAGTAATACTGAAATTTGGCGATTGACTTTATTGCCAAACTTAATAGTCACACTCGCCAATTGCAACGATTGAATGGAAAATGAGATTTTTTTTTTGCTGTCTCTTGATGAACTTTATAGAGGAGGGATGGACACGGGAGATGCATAATATGATTAAGCGGTCACAGACCTTTCCATCGATATATCACATGAAGGGTGTGTTCAAAATTTAGAAAAGTACCCCCCTTGGAGGCAAAGGGGGGGACATAGGAGATACATAATATGATTAAGCGGTCACAGACCTTTCCAACGATATATGTCATGAGTGGTGTCAACAAAATTTAGAAAAGTGCACCCCTTGGGGGGGGGGAGTAGCGGGATGGACCACTCATGCATAACATGAATAAGCAGCGCCATGCATAACATGAATAAGCAGTCAAAGACCCTTCCAACGATATGTAACATGATGGGTGTGTGCAAAATTTAGAAAAGTACCCTCTTGGGGTGGGCAAAGTGGGGGGACACGGGGATACATATTATGATTCAGCGGTCACAGACCTTTCCAACGATATATCATATGAGTGATATTGGCAAAATTTAGAAAGTACCCCAATTGGGGTGGCAAAGTGGGGGTAAGGACACCGGAGATGCATAATATGACTAAGCAGTCACAGACCTTTCCAACGATATATAACATGAGGGGTGTCAACAAAATTTTAAAAAGTGCACCCCTTGGGGGGGAGGGAAGTGGCGGGATGGACACTGAAGATGCATAACATGAATAAGAAGTCAAAGACCATTCCAACGATATGTAACATGATGGGTGTGTGCAAAATTTAGAAAAGCACCCCCTTGGGGGGGATGGACACGGGAGATACATATTATGATTCAGCGGTCACAGACCTTTCCAATGATATATCATATGAGTGATATTGGCAAAATTTAGAAAAGTACCCCAATTGGGGTGGCAAAGTGGGGGTAAGGACACCAGAGATGCATAATATGACTAAGCAGTCACAGACCTTTCCAACGATATATAACATGAGGGGTGTCAACAAAATTTTAAAAAGTGCACCCCTTGGGGGGAGGGAAGTGGCGGGATGGACACTGAAGATGCATAACATGAATAAGAAGTCAAAGACCATTCCAACGATATGTAACATGATGGGTGTGTGCAAAAATTAGAAAAGTACCCCCTTGGGGGGGCAAAGTGGGGGAGATGGACACGGGAGATACATATTATGATTCAGCAGTCACAGACCTTTCCAACAATATATCATATGAGTGATATTGGCAAAATTTAGAAAAGTACCCCAATTGGGGTGGCAAAGACACCAGAGATGCATAATATGACTAAGCAGTCACAGACCTTTCCAACGATATATAACATGAGGGGTGTCAACAAAATTTTAAAAAGTGCACCCCTTGGGGGGAGGGAAGTGGCGGGATGGACACTGAAGATGCATAACATGAATAAGAAGTCAAAGACCATTCCAACGATATGTAACATGATGGGTGTGTGCAAAAATTAGAAAAGTACCCCCTTGGGGGGGCAAAGTGGGGGGATGGACACGGGAGATACATATTGTGATTCAGCGGTCACAGACCTTTCCAACGATATATCATATAAGTGATATTGGCAAAATTTAGAAAAGTACCCCAATTGGGGTGGCAAAGTGGGGGTAAGGACACCGGAGATGCATAATATGATTAAGCAGTCACAGACCTTTCCAACGATATACGACATGAGGGGTGTCAACAAAATTTAGAAATGGGCCCCCTTTGGGGGGCAAAGGTGGTGGAAGGACATTGGCGATGCATAATATGATAAAGCAGTCACAGACCTTTCCAACGATGTATCACATGAGGGGTGTGTGCAATAGTTAGAAAAGTACCCCCTTGGAGGCATAGGGGGGGGGTGGACATCGGAGATACATAATATGAATAAGCGGTCACAGACCTTTCCAATGATATATGACATGAGGGTTGTCAACAAAATCTAGAAAAGTGCAAACCTTGGGGGGGGGGGAGTGGCCGGATGGACACCGAAGATGCATAACATGAATAAGCAGTCAAAGACCCTTCCAACGATATGTAACATGAAGGGTGTGTGCAAAATTTTAAAAAGTACACCCTTGGGGGGAGTCAAAGTGGGGGGATGGACACCGGAGATGCATAAAATGAAAAAGCGGTCACATGCCATTCAAATGATATATCATATGCGTGGTGTCAGCAAAATTTAGAAAAGTTTCAGCGCAGTGTGGGCAAAATGCACTCCCCCCCCCCATAATTTTTGACATGGCTGCATTTTTAAATTTTATTCGCGCCCCTTCCCTCCCACAAAAGTATTACAACTGTTTCTGAATTACATCAATTGTTTTGAACCGATAAGTTACATGTTTAAAAGAATGCACAATACACCATAGAACTCTGTGCCTACACATATCAATCTTCGCAAAAAAAAATTGCCGATTTCATGAAATGATCGTGGGAAAAACACAAATTTCATCAAAGGATTATGGAAAAACATGAATTTCGTTAAAAGGCCACAGGGAAAAACATGAATTATGCGAAAGGATCATGAAAGATAAGCAAAAAAAAAAAAAAAAAAATTCACCAAAAGATCACTCTCTATTACCAAATTTCAACTAAAAATTGCAGAATAAAATGTATTTTATAAAAGAATCGCTGGGAAACGCGAATTTCATAAACGATCGTGAGAAAAATCTATCCTCTCTGCACACAATCTCCTCTATCGGCACATAAAAATCATGAATTTTGTCTATCAGGTGCATAAAAATACTTAATTTCGTAATCTTTTACCAAATTTCATCTAAAAATTGCAGAATAAAATGTATTCTATAAAAGAATCGTTGGGAAACGCGAATTTCATAAACGATCGTGAGAAAAATGCGAATTTCTTCAAAGGATCGCTGAAAAATGCGAATTTCTTCAAAGGATCACTGAAAAAACGCAAATTTCGTCAAAGTATTGCTGAAAAAACATGAATCTCGTCAAAAGGCAGCAGAGAAAGTGCGAATATCGTCAAAGGATCACAAAAAAAGCAAAATTCATTAAAGGATCACAGAAAAACGCAAATTTCGTCAAAGGATAGTGGAAAAAATGCGAATTTCGTCAAAGGATTGCAGTTAAAACGTTAATTTCGTCAAATGATTGCTGAAAAAACACAAATTATGTCGTAGGATCACTGAAAAAATCATTAATTTCATCCATCGGCACATAAATATCAAATTTCGTCTATTGGGAGCATAAATATCCTTAATTTCGTCGGTCGGGTGCAGAATTTTTTTTTTAATCAATCGGGCGTGTAAAAATCATGAGTTTCATTTATCGGTCACCTAAAATTCACAAAATTCTTCAAACGATCACATAAGAATGAAGAAATTAGTTGATCGGGCACGTAAAAATCATTAATTTCCTCTATCAGCACATAAAAATCATGAATTTTGTCTATCAGGTGCATAAAAATACTTAATTTCGTAATCTTTTACCAAATTTCATCTAAAAATTGCAGAATAAAATGTATTTTATAAAAGAATCGCTGGGAAACGCGAATTTCATAAACGATCGTGTGAAAAATGCGAATTTCTTCAAAGGATCACTGAAAAAACACAAATTTCGTGAAAGGATTGTTGAAAAAACATGAATCTCGTCAAAAGGCAACAGAGAAAGTGCGAATATCGTCAAAGGATCACAAAAAAGCAAAATTCATTAAAGGATCACAGAAAAACGCAAATTTCGTCAAAGGATAGCGGAAAAAATGCGAATTTCGTCAAAGGATTGCAGTTAAAACGTGAATTTCATCAAATGATTGCTGAAAAAACACAAATTATGTCGTAGGATCACTGAAAAAATCATTAATTTCATCTATCGGTACATAAATATCATAAATTTCGTCTATTGGGGGCATAAATATCCTTAATTTCGTCGGTCGGGTGCAGAATTTTTTTTTCATCAATCGGGCGTGTAAAAATCATGAGTTTCATTTATCGGTCACCTAAAATTCACAAAATTCTTCAAACGGTCACATAAGAATCAAGAAATTAGTTGATCGGGCACGTAAAAATCATTAGTTTCCTCTATCAGCACATAAAAATCATGAATTTTGTCTATCAGGTGCATAAAAATACTTAATTTCATCGGTCAAGTGCAAAAAAAAAAATCCTTAATCCAGCGTGTAAAAATCACGAGTTTTGTTTATCAGGCATGTAAAAATCATGAATTTCGTCCATCGTGTGCATAAAAATAAGGAATTTTGAAGAACAGGCACGTAAAAATCACTAATTAATCAAGTGAAGTGGGTGAGGGAAATCACAAATTAGTCAAGTGGGCACATAAAAATCAGGAATTTCTTCAATTGAGTGCATAAAAATCGTAAATTTCATTCATCAGGTGTGGCAAAATCATTAATTTCATTGATCGGGTGAGGAAAAATCATGAATTTTGTCAAACAGATGCAGAAAAAACACAAAGCAAAAAAAGAAAATCAGAAAATCCGGCATTTGGCCAGTTTTTTCCATATTTTTAATCGCTAGTTTTTCAAGTTTTATCGCCGAATGCTTATTTTTCCCTTTAGGTGGCAATAAAGTCAATCGCCAATTTTCAATATTGCTCGCTGATAGGCAAGTGCTAATTTTGTCCTGACAAAATGGTTATCGTATCAATAAAGTGTGTAGTGTATATAAATGAATTCTGCATCGACTGTCACCTGGTATAATGACAATTGTGTACAATTTATCACGTTTGATTGAGTTTTTAAGTTTCAAGTTTAGATTATTATATTTTTAGGTAGTTTTTCATTCTATCTTTATTTTATTTTATTGAATCATTGAAGATAGCAACATATCTATTTCTGTGTTCACGATCGAGTTCTTCGGATATGTTTTGATTCTTCGTATATTGTTTGCGAAATTATTTACTGCACATAATATAATTGTAAAGCATGCTTTATATACATTCTGGTGTATTTTTTCTTCTTTTTATGCTGTATGTATTTTGCTACATTAAAATTTTTATACCTAAAAGTAATGGTCGAATTTTTAGTAGGATTTTTTTTTTTAAGTAGTTTATTTTTTACTTGGTAAAGCTGAAATTTCATTTTTTTAATATAATATTTCAGATGTTTTAATAGTTGCATTCGGCTGTAAAATATTGAAAAGTTTTGATTATATATAAAAGTTTGAAAATTAGTTGCCACTTTTTTGTTGTTGTTTATTGATAGTCTACTGCATATATATACACATATACTAAAATTATCTATCTAAATCCATTTGAATCATTGCAAGTTTTGTTAAGATTTGATCGTATTTCAATCTTTAGAAAGCTTTTCTATTAACCGACATAATAGTATTAATACCAATAAATTGTCATACTAAAGTTCCAAAACCTTTAAAAAAATTGTCAACAAAACAAAAAATTTCATGCAAAACACATTCATACACACTATCATAACAAAATCATCAAAATGCACAGGTGGTAAAGCTATTTAGAAGCTCCTGTTATTAGTAGAATTTTGTTATATTTTCCCGAATGGTTGTTGAATTTTGTGATTTTTTTTCCCTGCAACCATTCAATAAATTTCACGATGTTTTATTGTGATTAAACTATGAATTTTGTTATTTTTTTACATATAAACACAACTGCCGACGCAGCAATTTTCTGGTTTTGTCCATGCTAGTGAAAGTTCTTTTTTTTTTTTTTCATGCAACTGCTGGTCGAATTTTTAATCAATTTTTTGTCAATTTTTACAGCCGAATGCAACTATTAAAACATCTGTAATATTATATTCAAAAAGGTAAATTTCAGCTTTATAAATCCTAATAAAAACTCGACCATTACTTTTTGGTTTAAGAAATTCAAAGTAGCAAAATATACATACGACATTAAAAAAAAAAAAAATACACGAAACCAAAACATATCCAAAGAATTCAATCATGAACACAGAGATAAATATGTGTTTCTATGTTCGTACTCAATATAACAAAATAAATAAAGATAAAATGAATAAATACCTAATATTTATAGTAATCCAAACTTCGAAACTTTGAAAATTGCTAACGCCATAATCATCTTTCCTAAAGATCTTTAGACAGGAAATAGCCTTTCACCTCATTGGCTCCAAATCTGTCTCAGGACCTCGGGACAGTAACAACCTCTCACTTGATTGGCTGAATGCTGACGCATGCGTATAGAGCCCAATTCGACAGGAGTTTACAAAAAATGCCTTTAGCTGATTGGCTGAATGCTCGCGCATGCGTATAAAAGCGATTTTTGCACGAAAAACGAAATAGCAGGTTAGCTTTAAATAGATGGATTATTTAGTAAGCTCCGTAAATTATAAATCATCAAGTTCTTTAAAAATAAGTCATTTGTTGCAGTACACGTGTAATGATTATAAATATTTTAATGTCAATTTTTTTTGTTTTACTTATTTTTATTGATCTGCTCATAGGTGTTACTGTTGCATAACATATGTAAGGTTATTTAACTAAGATATATGCTTTCGGTCATCAACCTTTTACTATTTGGTGCCGAAAATATGTTAAAAAGTCACTTCACGTGCCAAACCAATTGTAAGAGATAAAAGCAATACGTACATTTTTACCAGTTGAATAATTAATGAAAATACTCTATAGATATTTAATCTTTAAAGTTCAAACGCAGCAGCATTTTTCCTTGCAAAAATAAAAATAATTCCAGCTTGAATTTTCTAGACATAAGCTACTTTTGATTTTCGTCAGCAGAAATATTATTTTAAAAAGTACAACAAAAAATAAAAATTTTCACAAGCATTTCGGAAAAGTAACATTTTTTTAAAGTGAAAGTATAAAAAAGTTCCAAACTGCAGCAATTTTTAACTGTATTTAAAATGTGTAGCGTGTAAAAATGTAAAATAAAATTAACAAGTGAAAAAAAAGAGAGAAAAAAATACATTCGTCGCGGGATAGGACAGAATCCTCACCACCCGATTCTGCTAGCAAGCGCATTGCCGTAGACCATCAAAGACCTCGATGAAAGATGCAGGGATTTTCCACAAATTATCATTTTTTTATTATCTGACTTCCAACAAAAGAGTTAGTTTTTAATACATATCGGCATAGCTTTGATAAGGATGCTTCGATTGATATATATATATATATATATATATATATATATATATATACAGGGTGTCCCAAAAACATTGACTTCAACTTTTATTTCTTAAATATTGATCATATTAAAAATTACAAAGTTACGTAAAAAAGGGCACAGAATTTTTATGAAATCGATTAAAATTTTCAGGGGATTAGATTTGAAGAAATACAAAACATAAATTATTATACGGCCACCGTACAAAAAAATTTCCAATGAATAATATGCGCCCCATACACTAATAAAGTCATATACAAAATTTCAGCATTTTATCATAAAAAATCGCAGGCATATGTTTAAACAAAGTTGGTGATGGGTCATCATAAATTAAATGTAAATGTTTACAGCTGGAGTATGCAATCATTGTTTTCTTTCGTAATTTGTGTACGACCCTTGAAATGTGATCATCAAACATAATTTTTCTCCTTTACGAATTGATATCCAGGCATCGAAAAGCAGTTTAAGTCAGCATTTATGAGTTTTCATATCGCTGTGACTGTTTGTGATAAAATGCTGAAATTTTGTTCATGAATCAGTGTCCTGTATCAGTGTATGGAGTACAATTTACTCATTGGGAAATGTTTCGTATGGGGGTCGTATCAAAATTTAAAATTTGTAATTCTTCAAATTTAATTCCCTGAAAATGTTAATCGATTTCATGAAATTCTGTACCCTTTTTTCACGTAACTTTGTAATTTATTATATATGTATATGATCAATATTTAAGGAATAAAAGTCGAAGTCAATGTTTTTGGGACACACTCTACATATATATATTTGTAGGAATCGGAGCTCATTCTAATGATTTTTCTAAGGAGAACTAAATCATCAATAATAAGTGAAAACAATAATAAATACAAATAATTAAAAAACGGTAAATGATAATTTATGGAAAATCCCTTATCACCCAACTACTTTTAGAAAGAAAAGCAAATTCAGTTCATTATATTGCAGATGTCTTTCTGAATTTTCACGATATTAGACTGACCTTTTTATATGAGTTGCCCTATATAGTTGACTACTAAATTATGCAAAAACTTTTTTGTTATAGTTAGAGCATGTGCAGTTAAAAATATTTTTATACAAATGTTGATATTTTAACAAATATTTAATAGATTTATATATTCTAATCATAGTATGTTACTTCTACTGTATTTGGTCAACTTTCCTGAAAGTGACGTTAAATTTACGTGAGAACTTATAAACACGCAAAGATTTCTTGCATTTTTTAAAGAAACCTTTATATCTTAATGAATATATGCGCTATTCTTACACAAACGAACGCAAATATTGAACAAGCTCCACATAGTCATGCGCTACAGCTACAGATCATTTCGAGGATTTTATTTTACATGGTAATCGTAAATGTTACTTTTTTATTCAGTTTGTTATTGGTTCTGTAATTACCTTCATGATCAAACTTTCGCAACAAAATATGAAGTTAAGTATGTTCTTTAAATTCCTGCAGTTCCAGAAGACTTTGTGAAGTATTTCTCTAGATATTTGGCAAAACGCCTAAAATTGAAAGTGTCCGGTGACTTTTGGCTATATAGAATGTTATTTTAATCGAATTCGAATTCGATTTCGAAATTCGTTTAATCGAATTTTCTCAAACATGTGACCTATTTGACCTAGCCCAATGGCCTTCTTGTACCCCAAAACGGTAGGATAGAAAATTTAGCCAAAATCGTTCTAGCAGTTTTTTAGATAAAATTTGCATACTTACACACACACAAGATTTGCTCGTATTATAATACATGATTCCAATAGTTCTTGTATTTTCATTTTTGGAAGTCTAAGATGAATAAATACATTTTTTTTTGGTATTTCCTGATTGGTTTTGCGGCCTTCATTCAATTTCTGCCCAGATATTAGAAACCGGAAATTCTCAGAACTCTACCGGAACCCGACACAACTTTTTCGTTGACAGGCAATCCGATCTGAATCGACAAAAAGGTTTTCGTCGATCCGCAACTCTACTTAAATTCGAAATACTTCGTCTCGAAACCAACAATAAAATAAAATTGATCATTAATTATGGAAAAATAGTCTATAATCATATCTCTAATGTAAATTTAATCTTCTATGTTGGAAAATGGACATACAAAGAATCATTGATATTGAAATATAGTTTTTGAACTGAGGTAATATTCTGATTAACCGGAACGGACTCGCAAGAATCAAAACTTAAAACTGTGTAAAATGTGCCCCATACACCAATAACATCCTGTACAAAATTTTAGAATTTTATCAAAAAAAGACGCAGACGTATGTTTAAACAAAGTTGGTGAGGGGTTAATCATAAATTAAAATGTAAATGTTTACAGCTGGAGTACGCAATCATTGTTTTCTTTCACAATTTGTGTACGACCCTTGAACGACATGAACCCTAAATAAATAGAGTCAACCCGACCCCAAACGACCCGTAAATCAAACCTCAACCTGAAACCGACCCAACCGCTGGTGAGACTGTAATCTGAATTTACAAATCCAATGAGGGAAGAAAGTCACAAGTTTCTAGGAAAGTATGCATTTGTAAAAATATCTTTGAAAAATAAATTGCATATATATATATTCTTTCCTTCCAATTGCATCTACGTAATTGAATCAAGAAAGATAAAATATGTAATTTATTTTAGATATTAACGATACGTAAGTATTTAAATACAGTTTCGATTATTTAAAAACAATAATCTGTTTATTTCCTAAATCTAGTCTACGCTGCTGCAGAAAATTTGTTTGGAAAACATTTTAACAAGAAAATTCAATTTATTTCACAACAAAAACGCCCCGATCGCTATTTGTTTAAAAGTTTCACTTAAAAATAACAAAAGAATGTATATTATCTCTCAAGCAAATGACAATGAATTTATTTCGACGCGAAATCTTTAAAAATACATAAAACAAATGGATGTTTGCCATTTCGTCCTTTTGTCTTGTTGTGTACATTTCCTTAAATCTATTTGCAATTTTTGAATTTATTTAAGTCATGATGACAGTGAAATGCAGCGATGTAAAAGTTTATGATTCAAATCAAATTATTTTCCTGGAAATAAAATATTTTTGATCAGATGTCACACTAAGTAAACACTGAATATTCATGTTCACTCGCAGTTTTATAATGTGTAATATATGTTTAAAATATATTCAGTATTTGTTTAAATGTTATCAGATTAAGAATTTAACTTTTTATTTTATTTATTGAATAAAATGCATTTAAAATTTCCTTTCATGATATCAAAATAAATTTTCCTTACATAATTTTTGTTTTGTTTATAATAAAAATTTGGAAAAATAAAGAAATGTACTATTGATTTTATAAAACATAAATATATATGAAAATTGTGAAAATTGGTACATGTTTCAATTTGGTACATATTCTACATTGTAAAAAAAAAAAAAAAATGTTTCTTAATCTACGAAAATATAATGTAACCACGAATGAGAATATACAATACATTTTTCAGAGTTACCCATGATTCCAAAAAGTGTTCTTTATCTATAGAAACCTCAGAAACCAATATAGGTGTAAAACAAGCAGAGTGAAAAATAATGCAGGTCAAGTTTCGAACCTGGGTCATTGGTTCAGCACACTAACGCTCTGCAACTGAGCTAACCGGACGACACCTAGTCTGGCTCCTCACCTTGGTCTGCATTCTCTGTCACTCTGTTCGTTGTACGCCTTGTAAGCAATGTGAATAAAAGTCATGTAATTAAGAATTCAGATTTCTGGGGCGTATAATGCATCACTTTAATCCTTATATATATATATATATATATATATATATATATATATATATATGTACAGTAACTCCGGGAGAGTCGCCGCATCCAGGGTAGATACCGCACCCCTTGTATTTCTTGTAATTATCAGTAGATGACAGTCAGACGCAGAGTATAGGTGCGAAATGAGATTACTTTAACCAGTGTATAGCGTGAATCCCATTTCGATGTTTACTTGTAGCTGTACAATCCTTATTTTGAGGTAAGCGCATGATTTCTTTATCCAAACTTTTAAACACGTTATGCTTAAATACTTTTTATACGCTAATTACTAAATGCACGCATGATTTCGAAGTCAAAACTAAGTGTAGCGTCTGTATATAGTACTGTGTGTATGGTTAAGCCATTTTCCTTTGCGAGGGCAGGCAACTGTGATGTGCGACTTCTGTACCATACGAAATGGGATACATGCCGCACTGCGATCCGGTATAGATGCCGCAGTTTCTTTTGTGCCGGATACCGCGATTAATAAAATTCAGTTCATCAGACATTGATGAATGTTCAAACAGTAAGAAGTTTACTACACCTAAGGAGAAAAAGGGAAAAATAAAAAGTAAGAAGGCGAATGAAAGATGAAAGTCAAGATGATAATAATGAAAAGTTGGATCACACATGTGACGCAGACGTTCTTTGCAAGGAATGTGTAGAAAACTACTTCGAAATTAAGAAGAATAGTGATTGGCTTCCTTGCATCATATGTCAAATTTGGTTACATGGAGTCTGTACTATTTTTGACACTTTCTGTGTAGATTGCGGTCGAAAAAACAGGTCTATTAACAAATAAAACAATGTAAACACTAATTTACTTTTTTCTTTTACCTCTATAATACACTGATGTTATGTTGTTGCTGAAATAACAATTAAAATCCAATCTTTAAAAGATAAGTAGATAATTTTAGTAATGAACAAAATAGGCAGACTAATATTGATTTGAACTTTTACTAGTACGTTTCATTGTACACATTTAGTTTCTTTTTGTTCTTACATAATTAGTTATTTTCCAGATATGAATATTTGTTTGAATATTTTTTATTTATAATTTCATTTTGTTCTTATGACAAGCCTGATATATCTCTCGCACAAGTGCGGCGTCTCACCCTGAATATACGGGTGACGCGTCGCAGTCTAATGTTTTAGAAAAAAATTGTTAAAAAACATTAATTATTTTTTTTATAGTTTTTTTGTCATAGTACACATGTTGTAAATTTATCATTAAATAGCACAGCGCGATTTTTTTCAGTTTATGTGCACCATGGGATTTTATACACAAATTCAAAAAAATATGCGGCATCTCACCCGGAATTACTCTATTTTCATCGATGCTGGAGTAATTTCGGCTCTGTTTGGCACAGTTGTGGTGGTTCATGAAGTTATCTCATCTTGTACTGAGGTTGCAGCCTTATCAACATATAATAGTGAGAGGTTCCAGGCTGGGCATCGTCCGGGTAGCTCAGCTGGTAGAGCGTTGGTGCGCTGAACCAATGACCCAGGTTCGAACCCTGGCCTGGATTCTATATCACTCTGATTGTTTTACGTAAGCAATGTGAATAAGATTCACGTAATTAAAAATTCAGATTTCTCGGGCGTATTGCATCACCTGAATTATTATATATATTCATCGATGCTGGAGTAATTTCGACTCATGTTTACCGCAGTAGTGGTGGCATACGAAGTTGTCCCATCTTGTGCTGCGGTTGCAGCCTTATGAACATATAATAATGAGAGGTGCCAAGTTGGGCATCGTTCGGATAGCTCAGTTGGCAGGGCGTTGATGCACTGAACCAATGACCCAGGTTCGAAACCTGGTCTGAATTATTTTTCACTCTGCTGCTTTTACTCCTTGTAAGCATAATGTGGGTAAAATTTATGAACTTGTCAATGAATTTGTCAGTCCTTGAACTAGTCAGTGGGTTTTTAAAATGAATATATGCTTATAATAGGCTTAAGAACATTAATCGTTTGCGGTCCACTGTCATGCTAGATATCATATTTCTTGTAAACATTTCCACTTAAAATTTTCATGACATTTATCTTGAAATAATAAATAATAAAGAGTATAGAGTTCAGTTTCTATTATATTACATGAGCATTGGTCGATGCTTATGTATATTGCTTTAGTATTACACAGTCATTTGAATTGAAAGGAGAGTTCTACAATTATGGCAAAGAAATTAGTCTAGTTCAGCTGATCGTGACTAATTAAAATGCGATGCCTAGTACCATTAAACAATGCGTAGCAACATATTATGGTTTTCATAACCAGTAGAATTAAGGAAATTACTTGAAATAGTGATAAAAATGTGATAATATTTCTCCCCCGCAAGAAAAGCGGCACTACTGAAAAAAATAAATTTTGCGTATTATTGCGCTAATAGATCTGACTTAGGTGTCTCTTCCTACCACCGCCCCCTGAATACTAGGCTTATGCACTGACACAAAAATGACGGCTGTTATAGGCAGATTTTTTGAGCGTTTGTACGGTCCCCTGAATTTAGGCGCCAGTATATTTCAAAAGTTTTGTTAGACTTATTTAATCTCCGAAAATTAAGGCGAAGAAAACTTAAATAAATTATTGGTATTCAAATTCAAGGGACCGTACAAGTGCTGAAAAAAAATCCGCCTACAACAGCAGCCATTTTTGCGTCTAGTGGGGTGAAATAGCTGAAAATTATACCAAAACATTTCACATCTGGCAACCAATGCGCCACTTTGGATTCAGATAGTACATGGATAGACTAGTATAAAAAGCCCGGGACACAAATTTTTTTGGCCCTCTAGCGGCGTTGATGACGTAATCAATATGGCCGCCAAAGTTTTGTGATGCGCTTCTATATTTCTCTACATAACTCGGTATAATATTTTGATATTAACCTATATTGTTAGTGATTATTAATCCAGAGAGAACGCGCTTTCCAATGGTATATTTGACATCATTATTTAGGTTCATAATACCACAATTATTTATAACTTTATTAAAATTTTTGGTTTTGATTTTGATTTTTTCGAAACATTTTGCTAAATAACTTGAAATCCGTTGCATGCAACTTAAAACGTGTAATATACTTTTTGTTTGTCAGAAAATTACCTTTTGTACGGCATATATGAATTCTATTTTATCACAAATATTTGCTGAAAATTTTCCAAAACAACGTAGCGTTGCACAGAGAGTCGTTATGGCAACAATGTAATTTATATGGGTTCCGAAAATTAATACAGTGGCTTTATAACTGTTTAAGTACCAAATGTAATTATTGTAATTTTTGATGTATATGTAAATAAATTCTAGTTTTTTTAGGGCTATGAAACTTTTATTTCCGTTTTAAAATCAGTGACATGAGGAACACTTAAGGCAACTGTAAGAAAAGTTTCAAACATTTATACATACAAGACTGCGAAACAAAAGAATGTACAATACAATATTATTCCAATTTAATATCCAAATTTAATCACATCCTATAGATTGTCAAATACACTAGTGTCAGCCATAATATCTAAATAACATAATATCTTGCTGTCATATGCAATAATATCCAAATGATTTATGTAAATTCACTTGTGATTTCCAATCACTGTCGGAGAACTGCCTTTCACATACACAAAGTTTCGTATATCGTATTCCCATTTTAACATATTTACAAGATGTGCATCGCTTGCGGCAAGTACAGGAGGTACGTTGTTCACAGTGTTTTGCCTTTTCTGGAATTGTTGTCCACACAGGTCGGTATGATCCTCCTGAAGTTACTATCCATCTCCACTTGGTTGGCGAAGGTATTGTGTAATGTGGAACGAGGCTGTTGTTCCAAATTCTTGCTTGGAGAGTAGCTCGTTTGATGTGTTGTGTCAAATCATCTGCTGTAGGAAATATGTTTTCGATGGCTCGATTCTTTCTTGTAAATAACACTCGTCTGCATTCATTGATGCTCTGAAGATCTGAAGCTTGATCATAAAGTAGTGTAACAAATGGTGACATTCATCACCAATATCAGAGGTGCCTGTACAGAGCTGATGCCATACACAATCAATTTCACAAAATGACATCCAGACCTTGCAAGCTGTCTTCTTGTCAATGCCACAAAATGTGGAAACTGTGGTGAAAATCCCAAAAATTTCTGGTGAAAGTTTGGCACAGATTTCATGAATTGGAACGAATTTCCTGTAATTCCCACAGCCGTAGTCCATCCATAGTTCATCAATATCTTGTATTTGTGGGAACAGTGATAACCACTACATCTGAGTCCACAGTTCGTTTTAAGATGCGAATATGTCCACTTTCTTCTGCATGCTTAACATGGAGAAGTAGGCGGCCATATGCTTCTTCGTGTGAGATGAGAGAAATGCTTGATACATCTCAAATGACGCGCAGACTCGGTCATCATAAGTACAGACAACATGCTTTCCTGGATACTCGTCTCTCACCATTTTCTTAGCTAGCAACTGAAACAATTGGGTCTTGTTTTCGTTGACACATAGGAATTGCTGAAATTAGTTTGGAATTGCAGTTGAGTCTGAGAATTTAATACTTATGCCACTCTCTCTTGTTTCTCGGGTATATGCCTTCATTCTGTTACTAATATATCTGTCGAATACAATATCTAGTCGTGAACTGTTCTTCAGTTCACGACTAATATATGTGGTTTGACTTGAAATATGGTTTGAAAACATGTTCATAGCAAGGGATGACCACCCCGGGAATCAAGCTTTCAATGTTCTTAGCATCCGGAAAATGTTGTCATAATACCAGGATTAAGCATGTGTATTACGGCTGCTCCATCAAATATTTTAGCTGTTACTTTCGGTTAGCTGTGATTAAAGGTAATGTCATATTTTGTTTGAATGCAGTAAAAGATATCCGACTTGTTGGTTGGTTTTCGGAGTACATTTGGTCTTCATGTGAAAAGAAATCAATGTTGCCATCCCGTGCTTTAGATGCAACATACAACCTGTAGAATAAGTAGGAGTCTTTACGCGAGTAAGCAATTTTGGACTTTGCCTTATCTGTTTTTCTTGTTATAGTCTTGAAGATGTGAATATTAGTTCGAGGAATAATGTTATGAATTGAATTTTGAACTTGATCGAGACGGGACACAACATAATCATCACACTGTTTTAGTCATACAGTAAATTCTTCCGTAACACACTTGACAGCTTCGAAACTTGGAATTATTTTGGAGCTCCTTATTAACACTAAATTGGTTTCTTCAAATGGATTTCCTTGTTCGGTTAAGACGTTAATCATTTATTTGGCATGGGTCAAGAAAATTTTTTCATGTGCACTGTTATCTTCATTATGCTTTACGCCCACGTTTTTGTCATCTTTTAAATTTGATTTCTCATTAAATTCCTCAATTAAAGAACTGATTCTAGGGCCTTCTACCATCCACTTAAGCATAACAGTTTCACTATCAAGGATTCCAATAGCATCACCTTCACCCTTTATAACTTTGTTATTGTGTTCATGAAACTAATCGTCAGATATTCAAGAAAACAGTGTAGCAGTTTTACTGCTCGTAAAGTTGCCACGGAGAAATTCAGCATGTATATCTGGATGTTTTTCTGGAAGGTCCTGTAGAGTGCGCACGAATACTGGTAACCAACGAGAATAGTGGACTGAGTCCAACGCAAATGTCCACTGACATAACTGAGCCAAAGTATCGACGCACATTGTAAAGTTAGATGTACGAATACTCAATACAAGATGTACTAGAAAGGACCCCAGTTTGGTGACCGTGTTCCAATACTGAAACTGCGGACATTCAGATGTTTTCGATGAAATCCACAACTCAATCGAATCTTATTTATTTAATCTATTTTAATTATTATTACATTTTTTAAGTTGACCTCCCAAAATTTAAATTTCGAGGGAGCTACGATTTTAAAAATTTCTCCTTAAAACCCTAGAATATATTTACATATACATAAAAAATTACAATAATAATATGTGCTACTTAAATAGTTATAAAGCCACTGTATTAATTTTCGGAACCCATATAAATTACATTGTTGCCATAACGACTCTCAGTGCAACGCTACATTGTTTTGGCAATTTTTCAGCAACTGTTTGTTATAAAATAGAAGCCATATATACCGTTCAAAGGTAATTTTCTGATGAACAAAAAGTATCCGACATGTTTTCAGCTACGTGCAACAGATTCTAAGTTATTTAGCAAAATGTTTCGAAAAAATCAAAATCAAAATCAAAAATTTTAATAAAGTTATAAATAATTGTGGTATTATGAACCTAAACAATGATGTCAAATATATCGTTGGAAAGAGCGTTTTCTCCGGATTAATAATCACTAACAATATAGGTTAATATCAAAATATTATACCGAGTTTTATAGAGAAATATAGAAGCGCATCACAAAACTTTGGCGGCCATATTGATTACGTCATCAACGCCGCTAAAGGGCCAAGAAAATTTGTGTCCCGGGCTTTTTAGACTCATCTATCCATATACTATCTGAATCCAAAGTGGCACATTGGTTGCCAGATGTGAAGTTTTTTTTAGCTATCTCACCCCACTAGTCAGCGCGTAGGCCTAGAATTCAGGGGGCGGTGATCCTTACAGGAAAAGTATCATTAGTGTAGTTATCTGGAAAACCGCTAGACTTCGCTGCATATATTTTTGCCATCACAAATTGCGGGGGATTGTGTGTGGAGAATAAGAGTGTACTCAGTCTTCTTTATCTCTTATACGTCTTGATTTTAAGGGTTTTACACTTTTGTGTATCCACTCTTACAGCTGCATGTACAGCTAAGTGCCTTAGTTTTATGTTACAGTACAAAAAGGAAAATATCCTTTTGTCTCTCCTTTGAAATGTAGTATTTTTTAGTTGTGTCATTTTTTTGTGGGTAAGCGATATAATCCCAGTTAATAGAACAAATGATCTTGTTAAAATGGTTTGTCTAATGAGCGTGTTCAACTATATATCCATGCTTTGTCAATTATGACAAATATTTTCTTCTAAATTATTTTCATATAAAAATCTATAATTCTTTTCGAGTAAAGTAAATAATATGCCTTCTACATTTTTATATCGTACGCCATTATGCAGGGCAGAGTAACTATTATTTCCTATCACTATCTACGTTGGATGGAAAGTTACTCGAAGATTGTAAATGCTAGTAACTTTTGACTTAAGGGGTAGCACCACTTTCACGCCCTGGAATTTAAGGCTTTTTGGGATTTTTTTTTAAACATGTGTTTATGCAATTCCATTTACACAGAATTATTAGAAATATATTAAACTAGAAAATTGTATTTGTTTTAGTTGATATATTTAAAATTAGCAGCTCGAAAGCTGATCGGTGGTACTGTTTTGCAAAAATAGTGTCAAGGGATGGATTACAATAACTCATCGCAGATTTAACCTAAATCAAAGAGACGAACTAATTTAACTTTTTTAGTCCAGAAATTAGTGAAATGTGCGTAGCCGTTTAAAAAAAATATACATTTTTAGAGAAATGGCACTAATTTAAAGTAAGATGTAAAATTTCGTTATTTAAAATGGCACAGGAAAGCGAGATATCAATATTTCGAAATATACCATGTATTTCATTAGAAAAATATGTGACGATTAATTAAAAAATATCAAGTTGATTGAATCAAAATTGACGGAACTAAAGTGTCCACCAATTTTGAAAATGGTGTTCTGAAAAGAACGCGCTTTAAGTTTTCGTTAATGTTTATTCGCGGAGGCACACTTCTATAGCCCAAGATTGACCTTTCATTTTCGGTATCTATTTCTAACTAATAAAATTACGATTCTCGTGTGTATAAACAGTACTTAAAATAACATAAAAAAAACTACATTTTGAGTAGATAAGAGTGGTGTTACCCCATAACCTCTTGAGACCTGAAGTTAAAATAACACTAAAAATACACATTTATTGCTTTTACAGAAACAAAATGACACCATAGAGATAATATAAAGAGCACCTTTTCTGAAATTAATACTTTAGGGGACTTGTAATTTAAGTTCCCGAATATGGATCTAAAATTACTAGCCCCCTTAAAATATCCATTTAATTATCAATAAACTAAATTCACACAATAATAAATTGAAAGATTTTAAACAAGTGTAAGATCTACAAACCCTCATTTTTTTTTAATATTGTAAAGCGTTTAAGTTAAATAATAATGAAAATTACTTATTTTCTTGGCCACACTGTCTTGAAGGCATTTTGCAAGCTCAGATGAAAATGACATTTATTTTATGAGGAAATAACCGCCAGTGCTGTCATTTATTATTTTTTTTTTCAAACCAAAAAAAAAAAAACATTCAACTATATAGAAGTAATGTAAAAATGTAAATAAAATCAAACAGTTCAGTTTTTATGACAAAAAAAAAACAGAGGTCCACATTTGTGTACGTAGGTCTGAAGAGGTTAAGATATTTTCTTTTAGGTAGCTTTCATTACAAAAAGTTACAGTTACCTATTGCAGCCGTTCGGAGGAAAGCAATTCCAAAAAATTTTGGTATATTTTCACCGATTATGACCCCCAGACCCCCAAACCACCCTCCATTCAAATGTTGATTTATATATATATATATATATATATATATATATATCCATATATGTATGCATATATATATATAATTATAATATCTTTGAATTACAAAAACTATATCAAGTTCTTGTAACATTCTAATTAAATCTCCTAAGAGATAATTAGTAATAAAGTGTAGACAGAATACCACATAGTTAATAAATTAACAAGTGTAATCATAATATTACCATAGCATTTGCTTCAATGGTAATTGGCCAAGAATACTGAAAATATGAAAAATATTTTAAAAAGAGAGAGAAAAAAAAATATATAATAAACCATAAAATGTTAATAATTTGAAGTTGATATCAAGTGAATACAAATGGATTTTGAAATGAAATATGAACTAAATATAATGGAAAATTGGATAACAAGAGATTTAAATTAAAATTGGATATGAAAAAACACGTGTAGATATAATCATCAGCCTGGATGTATCCACACGTGTTTTAAAAATAATACAGTATTTCATAAATATACTGGCATTTATGCTAAGATCAGTATATTCATACAGGTATACTGTATTATTACCAGAAAACAATTGGAAATAGTAAAATTGGAAATAAAAAACTTGTAAAGAACAGATAAAATATCTTACTCACAATAATTATCAAAAATTCCTTAAACATCACAAGGTCAACATTTATACCAATACGACCACATGGCGCACATATGAAATATCATAATCTTGATGAATTGTGTTTTTGTATATGTTATGTTTACAGTTATATTAATACAATGCATATTTTTATAACTGATCATTAGTATCGCTTAATATACAGGTGATCGGCAGATGCACATTCACCATGACTATATAAAGTGTAAACAATGTTCAACCATCTTAATAATAGTCCTTATATGTTTTAATTGTATTATTTGCTATATCATTTGCTATATTTTATCACACACTAAAACAAAATAAATTATTACATAACATGTTTATATTTATATGATGTAATAAATGTTATTTAAAAGAGTTGATAATTGAATTTATCAAAAAATAGGATAACCATAAAGTTTTGCTTGATTTCATATAAATCTAATATTTTTGTTTTTATTTATATCTGAGCATAGATATTTTATACAATGAAGGTAATTGATAATTATATTTTTATAAACTGATTTATGTAAACATGAAGCAAAATTGGTAAAAATGTTTACTTTAAATGGAAAGTCAAATCTTTTATCATAAATATCAAATATTAATTTATAATTATCCTTAATATTAATTTTTAAGTCAAGAAAATTTATATTATTATTAATCAAATCATTTTCGCTTAATGTAAGCTGATTAGGATAAAAATTGAATGGTGATGTGCAATTTTTATCATTGAAATAAAAAATGATAATGTCATCAATATAGCGGTAAAATACATAATCAATGTTCGGACCAATATTTCTTTCATAATAATATAAGTAAAGGTCAGAGAGAATACTAGAAGCGGTCCCACCCTGCGGTATTCCCTGGCATTGTTTATAAATAATATTGTCATATATGATGTAATTATTATGCAATGTAAAGTTTAATAAAGTTTTTAAAAAATTTACGGAAATATGATCTTTTAATTTTAATTGAGATTTAAATTCTTTAAATAATATACACATTGTTTTATGTAAGTCTTTTATATCAATGTTATTAAATAAATCATTAAAATCCAATGTTTTTATGAATTTTACCGGATTGATATTATGTATTTTATTAATATGCTGAAAACTGTTTTTTAGGCAATGTTGGTTATTATGTTTTATCGTTATATCATATATCTGCTTAAAAATATTTAGAAGTAAATTGCTTGCATTATTATTATATGTGTTACACCCGATGGTAACTGTGCGAAATTTAATAGGATTTTTATGACATTTTTGAATTATAACAAGATAAGGATAATTTAAATTATTACATTTGATTTTTAGTAATTTGTGATAATTTAATAATTTTCTATTATTAATTTCAATATTTAATTTAGTTTTATTAAAAATATTACTTGTGTTAATTGCATTGTGAATTAACACTTTATAGTACTCTTTACAAATAATAGCATAATTATTTGGAGATTTATCTACATAAGTAATTATAAATTTGTTTTGTAGTTCTGATATATGTTTATTTATGTTTTTAAAAGCTGCATGTGTAATATGTTGATAATTTTTTATAATTTCATTTTTAAATTTATCTATTACAGAAAATCTCCATTCACTAAAATACTCGATAGGTTTATTGTAATCAATAGCAATTTTATATATAAATAAATCAATATCTTGAATAAACTGCAATATTATGGATTTGATTTTACACATGTATGGAAGGTGAAATTTTGTGCCATTATGCATTAAGTTTTGTAAAATAGGTATGGTAAAGATACCATATATATTCCTTTCAAAAAATTAAAGCAATCTATATTTTATGTATTTTATCAAATATATTTTCCCCTTTCTGCATAATCGTAATTCATATACATTCCCGGCTGTTAAAAAGCGCACCCTTTTTATCTTTCTCTTTCAACGAAAGACTTTTAGTCAAAATCATGCATATTGTTTTTAAATTATCATTAACGTACTTATTCGGTCTCCCACATATCAAAAGAAATGAAATTATACAAGGCATAAAATGTTTTCCTTTTCATGGTCAGCTTTGTCTCGCATATTGTTCCAGATGTCTATAACATTTAAACGGCGCCTTTGCTGCATTCCTCGAAAGCCCTGTTCCCAAAACAATAATTAACGGTAAAATTCTTAATCTCTCTTTTTAGCCAAAGTGCAATCTTCGCCAAAAGATTTTTCCCTTCCAATGACGTCAATTATGAAGTTGATATGTATATAAGTAACGGTTACATTTCCCACGCAAAAAAAATGCGATTCTCTTGGCTTGAAATGTATCTCGCTTGGCGTGTTTTTCCTTGCGCCCACTTTCATATCGGATAGAACACTTGCCCTCTGATCTTCATCTCATAAACATCTAAAAATGTCTTGGCCCCTTTGGCCACCCTTTGGTTTTATAACGAAAAATCACCTTGATGTTCTTAAAACTCTTTGGATTACGTGAACTTGATCGGACCCGTTCAACAGCATTTCTGGATTATTCTTTGGATTATGTTTGTGT
This sequence comes from Maratus michaelseni, assembly GCA_963931845.1. Lineage (NCBI taxonomy): Eukaryota > Metazoa > Arthropoda > Arachnida > Araneae > Salticidae > Maratus > Maratus michaelseni. The sequence continues at coordinate 116,219,269 of OZ007586.1, forward strand.
TCTTCACCCCTGACTTTAAATTTAAAAAATGCATATGATAGAAATTATCGTTGTCATTTATGCATATAGAAGAGTTATCGTGGAAAGTAAGTTCAGGGGGTTGATTATTGAGAAAATGTTGTCAAAGTTGGCGAATCCTTTTTAAAAAAAAGAACTTGAAGGATTTTCTTTACGGAGAAAAACAATTTGATAAAACAAGAAGGTATAGTGGCACTTGGTTGTTTTGGCAATCCGCAGAGTGCGTTTCCTGGGTACTGAAGTACTGAACCGGAGTGTAGTTTTTCCTTTTATTTTGTATGATGAAGCAAAGAAGACGAAAATCACTTCATTAGAGTTAATAGTCTTTAATTGGAGAAACATGTCACGATTCAAAATCTTCCATAAAAGTGAGATTTTGATCAATCAAAGTTTCAGATTTTTAAATGAATCTGATGAATATTGGTGAGGTGACATTTTAAATTTAAAGTCAGGGGTGAAGAACACAAACATAATCCAAAGAATAATCCAGAAATGCTGTTGAACGGGTCCGATCAAGTTCACGTAATCCAAAGAGTTTTAAGAACATCAAGGTGATTTTTCGTTATAAAACCAAAGGGTGGCCAAAGGGGCCAAGACATTTTTATATGTTTATGAGATGAAGATCAGAGGGCAAGTGTTCTATCCGATATGAAAGTGGGCGCAAGGAAAAACACGCCAAGCGAGATACATTTCAAGCCAAGAGAATCGCATTTTTTTTGCGTGGGAAATGTAACCGTTACTTATATACATATCAACTTCATAATTGACGTCATTGGAAGGGAAAAATCTTTTGGCGAAGATTGCACTTTGGCTAAAAAGAGAGATTAAGAATTTTACCGTTAATTATTGTTTTGGGAACAGGGCTTTCGAGGAATGCAGCAAAGGCGCCGTTTAAATGTTATAGACATCTGGAACAATATGCGAGACAAAGCTGACCATGAAAAGGAAAACATTTTATGCCTTGTATAATTTCATTTCTTTTGATATGTGGGAGACCGAATAAGTACGTTAATGATAATTTAAAAACAATATGCATGATTTTGACTAAAAGTCTTTCGTTGAAAGAGAAAGATAAAAAGGGTGCGCTTTTTAACAGCCGGGAATGTATATGAATTACGATTATGCAGAAAGGGGAAAATATATTTGATAAAATACATAAAATATAGATTGCTTTAATTTTTTGAAAGGAATATATATGGTATCTTTACCATAATAGGTTGTTCTACAATATTAAAATCACCAGTAATAATATGACCATGTGTTGTATTTATGTACTTTTGAAATTTTGGGTCATTACAATAACAAGGGTAATTATTTGAAGAGACCAATTGTTTTGCAAAAGAATTGTAATTAAAAATTTTACGTTCAACTGTGCGATTATATTTATATGTCTTGTGAATAGTAAAATTTTTTATTGGAAAATTATTAGTAGTGTTGTTTATGACATTGTGTAAATTGATATTATTAAATACATGATTGGAAAAATTTATAATTAGTTGTGTATTATTAGTTTTATATTTAGGTTTATTAGAAAGACTTGTATTTAATAGGTTTGCTCTATAATGAAGAATATCATAAAAGATATCACAAAAATGTGGAGAATATTGATTCTTTTTAAATACTTTGAAATATTGGTTCAAATATTTCTTTTTAATACTAAAAATATGTTTTCTTATAGCTAACCAACTATAATCATTACAAAATTGTACCTCAAGATCATCAAGCTCTTGTTGTATCACAATATTATCAGTGTATTTTTTGTTATTATGTATACCTCTACCAGATCTTGAAGTCTTTTTTATGTTTGAAAAATTTAATCCTGAATAAAGATTTTTATAATTTTCATATTTAGTTAAATCTGAAAAAACAGGATGTGATTTTTTGTATACTAATTGATTTAATCCATAAGGATAGGTAGTATTAAAATGTCTTATATATTTAGATTCTAGAAAAAGTCGTTCAGTAAAATTTTTTTGTATTTTAAGTATCTTAATAGTAATATTTTTAAAATCATGATTTTTGAAATGAGTATATTCAATATTATGAGTAGTTTGAAATTTAGATTTTTTAAATTTATCAATATGAGAACGATGTAAATTTAGCCGCTTATGTAATTTTTGACAAGACTGTCCAATATATTCCATATTACACGAATTGCATTTCAATGAATAGATTACATTGTATGCTTTGCAAAATTTTACCATATTAAGATTGTAATTATTTGAAATCTGGGACTTATCAGCTAAAGGACATGTAAGGCAACGCTTAGATTCACACTCTCGAAAACATAGAACAGGCTTGGGACAATAGAATAGGTTATCTGATAACGATCCAGGAAGATCCCTAATAATCTTCCTGTACCGAGCATTAGTCCTGGATCCACCAAGGCCTAAATTGCCAGTATCTAACAATTTACTCATAACTACCATATTGTTTGAAAGCAATAAAAATTGCAAGAGATACATAGTAAAAATTATAACATCAAATAATAAATTTTTTTAAACATCTTTATTTTTATAAAGTACTCTTGAATAACCATAAAAGGAAAAAATATTTAAAATAAGATTAATGATTGTTTTATACTTGATTAAATATCATAAAACTATTTACATATATACATAAAGTCCCATTAAGCAAACGAACAACAAAAGACAACAATCTAAAATCCCTAAGCAATAATAAGTCAATACAAAATTAATTTTGGCAAAATACAAAAAGAACCTGAATAAGATGTTATAAAGATGCATTTGAAAATTCAATAGATGAACAAATGCTACCAAGATACAATAGTAATATTGTATAATTATTATTAAATACACAATTACAAGCGCAATGCAGCTATAGTAACTATGTATTCCAAACAGAAGCGTACATATATATATATATATATATATATATATATATATATATATAATGCAGTGCTTGTCGTTGCCCTGCACTGCATGTCGTTAGCCATGCCCTCCTGCCTTCAGGTTTAATTTTCCTGGTATTGTTTTTTCGTTAGTATTTTGTGTTTGGTTATATTCGTATTATAGTTTTAATTGGTTATATTTTAGTGTTCAGTTGATATATTATTATTTGTTTTTGGCTATATAGTGTGGTTAGTGTAAATTTATAATTGTATTTTAGTATATATATATATTTATATATATTAGGGTGGGCCGAAAAAAACTTTTTTTTTTGTTTGATTCGCTATACCGCGGAAAAATTGGCTTTAGGGTTGCTTAGTAAAATAAAAAAAAAATTATTTAAATTTTAAGTTTTGCAGCAGCGCAACGCAAATGAATTTAATGAAAAGCAATAGTTTTCTTTCTTTTTTTAAAGCTATAAAAGAAAAAAAACCGCTACAGTGAAAAATCTTTAAAAGTAACATATAAAAATACATTATAATATAAAAAGAAGCAAAATTACTTCATTTGAGGTAGCCCAAAGCTTTTAAAAAATCCTTAAATTAACGCAATTAAGTTGTATTCACTCAGTGAATGTTGGCCGGATTGTGGGCCGGATATTTTTTTCTTTTTTGATTCGCTATACCAAAAAAGACTTGTGTCTAGAGTAGCTTAATAAAATGCAAAAACAAAATAAATAAAATTTTACTGCTGGTGGTAGCGCAAAAGGCCTAAAATTTGAGACAATTTGGCCTAAAACTCGCGTTTTTTCTCAAATTTTCTCAAGAATTTTTTAAATGCTTTGCGCTACCTCAAATAAAGTAATTTTGCTTCTTTTTTTATTATAATGTATTTTTATATCTTTTTTTTAAAAGATTTTTCACTATAGCGGTTTTTTTCTTTTATAGCTTTAAAAAAACAAAGAAAACTATTGCATTTCAATAAATTCATTTGCGTTGCGCTGCCGCAAAACTTAAAATGTAATAATTTTTTTTTATTTTATTTTACTAAGCAACCCTAAAGCCAAGTTTTCCGCGGTATAGCGAATAAAAAAAAAGTTTATTTCGGCCCACCAATATATATATATATACAGGGTGTAACTGAAATGCTTCAACAAACTTTGAGGGATGATAGTACTCATGAAGACGAACAAAAAATGCAATGGAACATGGGGTCGCAAATGACGTTTAACCCCTTCAGGGGCAGTGGTATGTTTATGAAAGCGCTTAATTTTAATTCCAAAACGCCATAATGGCACCAGAATTTTGCTAAAATCTTTCCCATTTAATATGTATGTCAAATATAGCCTTTTTCTTATTTACAAACAATTTTTTTTATAAATTCCGGTGCCAGTCATTTATTTCAACATTTTAGTACTAAAAGTAGTTTGCCCCTAAAAGGCTTAAAGGATAAAAATAGAGAAAATGCGTCTGAAAATGGACTGGCACAGGAATTTACAAAAAAAATTGTTTGTAAATAAGAAAAAGGCTATATTTCACATAAATATTAAATGGAAAAGATTTTATCAAAATTCTGGTGCCATTGTGGCGTTTTGGAATTAAAATTAAGTGCTTTTTTAGACATACCACTGTCCCTGAAAGGATTAAATGTCATTTGCGACCCCGTGTTCTATTGCATTTTTTGTTCATCTTCATGAGTACTATCATCCCTCAAAGTTTGTTGCAGCATTTCAGTTACACCCTGTATATATATATATATATATATATATAGCTGACATATGTCATGCTGTAAATCTCTTATTTATGAACCGATTTGGATGTAACTGAGTATGTATATAGGACATACCAAGGTCTCGACCGAGTTCGTTGGCCAACTTCATCCGCCATCTTGTTTCAAAATGGCGGCCCGTTATTATTATTTTTTTAATTCAAAAAGATGTACAAAAAATTATAAATTGAAAAATTGTTTATGTTAGGTGTTAGAACGTGATACAAGGATTCTGGAACCTTTTTTGTTTTTACTATATCTTAACAAATGGCTGAGGTATGGTAGTTTGAAATTATAGGGTGGCTGAGATTTTGAAACAATCTGATATTTGTTATGCTGTAACTCTCATATTTATTAACAGATATGAATGTTACTGGTCATGCGTACAGAACATACCAAGGTCTCGACCAAGTTCGTTGGCCAGCTTCATGCACCATATTGCTTCAAAATGGCGACACGTTAATTTGTTTTTTAAATAAGAAAAATGTATAAAACATTATAAATTGAAAAGTTGTTTCCATTAAGTGCTAGATCATGATAAAAGGATTCTGGAACCTTTTTTGTTTTGGCTTTATCGTAAAAAATGCAGATATATGGCAGTTTGAAATTCTAGGGTGGCTGACATTTTGAAACAATCTGATATTTGTTATGCTGTAAATTTCATGCTGAAATTCGCATTCAAGTTCAGTATTAACGAAAACCGGGATCGAATTTTCTACAATCGGATTCCAAGCAATTTAGCTTCGGGAGTTTGTGTAAAATGAGTTGAATTTTTAAAAACAAGGACTATGAAAGCTACCTTTTCCTCCCGGTACAGTCCGGGAGGACTTTTAGATTTATAACTTGGACACGTAGGTGTTTTATTCGGAGATACACGTTTGATAAAAAAATTATTTTCTTAATTGAACGTCGACTGTTGAGATTTAAAGAACTTATTCCAAACATTTTGTTACACGTTTTCAACAACAAGATTCTGTAGTTGACTTACTTCGAACATCTCAACCGATGCTCTCTTTATGCCATAAAATATTGAGTAAGAAGTAACTCAAAGTTGCTTTTGAAAATAAAGCTTTACCAAAGCTCCTTTTTTATAATATCGTGTAGGGTGAAACCCCCAGTAGCTGATACTTTAAGGATTTTTTCTTGTTCAAATCACTATTACAACGTTTTAAATATATTTTATACTTATCTTTGTTTTTGAAAGTATAGTAAAGATACATTAAAAAATTATTGTTGACATAAATTTTGAAAAAGTATACTTTTTATTACTGAAAATTAATTTTTGTCATAAATATTGTCAATATCTCCAGTAACTGACATCATCTCTTTTTTGAAAATCAATAGCTGAAAAATAAGTTTTAACAGTTAAGACAAATAAGTTACCACTAGATGACGTTACTTTGCAGAATTTTACAAGAAAATGAGTTAGATTTCTGCTGCAGTACTGGTTAGGTGTCAATAACTGGGGGTTTCACCCTATACATACAAAGTAAAATTCTAACGTATCTAGAATTTAAATTTTAAAGGGATGTAAAAAATAATTAAAATTGAAAGTTGTTAATTTTTAAAATCACTTTTGAACGACCCTATACTACAGACAAATTTTGATTTCTTACATAATGCAAATGTTGTCAAATGTTTTGTTGTTTAGGTTGAATGTGTTTTAAAGGTTCTTAAAAGACCGGACACTTTTAAAAAAACTATTATTTTGTTTTAATTATTTTTGTTTTTATTTACACGTAGTAATAATATTATAACTCTATACATTTACTTTTATCACTTCATTTAGGCTTCAGCAGTTTATAATAAAGCAAAAACTAAAACGTTTACCTAAATCTGTTTGCACCGTTGGTAATTATTTTATTCTAAATATATTTTTAATTCTTTAAATATAAACAAGATCCGAACTAAAAAATTATGATAAAAAATTAAAACCATTAGAAAGATGTTAAGTCTATTCAATCCTGTTGTAATGTGGCAGTTTTCAAACGGCTTCAAAAATTCTTCGTTGTCATATTATAATATTATAATATGATAATATAATATTATAATTAATATAATATTATATTATCATTAAATTAATATTATTAATCATTAATATAATATTATAATATTATAATAAACAAAATAACTATAATAATTCGTACGAGTATTAATTTTTTCATTTGAGGGAAAATGTGTCCCGTCTCCAACTCAAACCCAGAAATTTTCACTTCAATTGCAAATGCTCTTCCAATTGAGCTATCTGGATGACATCCTAGCCACCACAATATTCGCCCAAAAAACCATTTGGTCATAACATCTGGACTGTTATTTGAAAACAGAACAACAGAATAAACCACAGGTAAAGAGACTCCAACAAACTATGGATGAGTAATTACACTTTAATTATTTTTAACACAATTAACTGATTGGTAAATAATTCATACGAGTAGTAATTTTCCCATCTTCGCTTAGATGGAAAAATTACTACTCGTACGAATTATTTACTAACCAATATTACTCGTACGAAATATTTACTAGCTCCCCCCCCCCATCAAAATATCAATTTAATTATCAATAACCTAAATTTACTTAATAACACACTGAAGGTCTTTAAACAAGTAAATGATCTACGAATCCACAATTTTTTTTATTGTAAAGCGTTTAAGTTATATAATAAGAAAAATTACTTATTCCCTTCGCCACATTGTCCTGAAGGCGTTTTGCAAGCTCAGATAAAAATAACATTTATTTTATGAGGAAATAAGCATCAGTGCTGTCATTTATTGTTTTTTTAAGCAAAAAAAATAATCAGTTATCAAACATTATAACAATCAACTGATTGGTAAATAATTCATGCGAGCAGTAATTTTCCCCTCTTCACTTAAATGGAAAAAATACTACTCGTACGAATTATTTACCAACCAGTTAATTGTGTTAGCTCAACTTTTGTGATTTGGATAGCTACTTTTAAAATTTTTAAGCTAAAAATACCCCCCCCCCCCCAAAAAAAAAAAAAAAGATCCCGAAATGGTAAATATAAAATCGAAGCTGCTTCCAAAACGTGTAAACATTCACTGAATTATCTGCCTTCCTTGTATTTTATAAATTTGCCGATGTGCATATGCAACAAAATACAAAAAATATACGTATACTGATTTAGGAAAAGAGTATCCGAATGATCTAAAAATTCTTTCGAGAAATTTATTTTCCACTTTAATCTATTTTTATAAAAAGTAAAAATTATTTTTAAGACGTGTTAGAAGAAGTTTATTTCTAAATCCTTTAGCCACTTTTTCATTTGATGCTTGAGAAGCTCAAAATAAACTTTTTGCTTCATGAAATATAAGCTTCCTGAGAGTTAATCCTTTGGTGCAACAAGATGAAAAATTTAACAATTTTTTGTACATATAATATTCATTTTTTCCCTAATGTATAGTACCTATAAATTTTTGAAAATATGGTGTTATACTTTGCCGACCTTAAATATATTTTCATTTTATATATGTTCATTTTTCATATGCTCATTTCACCGCTGAGCATGGTGAAGAAAAATATGGGAAAAATATTAGCTTATTAAAAAAAATAGGAAAACATGGCTTTACTTTTAGTTTTACAGTTTTCTTTTTTATTATTTTAATATATATATGCATATATTTCAAACGTGATAAGAGCGTAAAAAAGCAGGTGACTAAAAATTACTTACACACTGTTTGAAAAAGGTATCTCGATAAAAGATAAACGGATTTATTTTTACACGACTACTTCACAGGGAGAGTAATATTTTTAACCGTGGATAATGTAAAATATTTTATTTTCCGCTAAAATGGAAACGATTGGATGGATTTTATTAAATATGGCACCAACATGTTTGTCTTCGCACCACGAGTATATCATATGATATATTTATATTGCCAATAAGGTTATCTGAGTGAAATGTTCGCATGGTAAGTAAGGTAAATTTAAATTTTAAGTCTCAGTCTAACTAGTTTTAATCTAATAGGGTCACACTAAAATTTTTTTGAGATACAGCTAAATGGTACAAGTTAAACTTAACAACTCTTAGAAGTGTTCAAAGTAATTTCCTTCAAGATCAATGCACTTTCGTAAAAGAATTTTCCAAAGATAAAATGCCACAAGCCATTCATTTCTTGTAATAGATGGAAACTATGTTTTTATAATATCATCAATCTCATCTTCGGAATGAAAACGACGACCAAGTAAATATTTTTTAGATTAAAAAATAGCAAAAAGTCACACATAGCAAGATCAGGAGAATAGAGTAGATGTTCTAGCTCTTTGATGTTTTTGTGTTCAAGAAATTCGACTGTAATTCCTGCAGAATGGGAAGATGCATTGCCATCAGTCCCCTAACAGTCACCAAATTAAGAATTTCTGGTAGACACTTAGTGGTGTACCAGTTAGCTGTAACTGTCTTCTGTTCCTCTAACTTTATGTACTGTACTTCTGAAGAATACGGCATACATAACTTTTTTACATTGCTTGTTAACTTTTCATCCTTGTTTGTTTGGCGTCATCTTCAAAGACACATACATATATTATTTTCTTGACGTGTTGGAACGTTAAAAAAGTCATGAAAGTCTCATCACTAGTTATGCCCATCATCAATAAATAAATTTAGGGTTTCTTTACTGATTCTGACATGCTCTTCTTTTCGATGTTCTGTTAAATTAAGGGGACCGAACGAAAAGCTAATTTTTTCATATGCATTTCTTGATGAATAATTTTATGTATAGCTGCAAAGTCAATGGCACACTTTGCAAAGTTTAGACCAATGCGAAGTTCAGACCAGATGCAAAGTTCAGACCAATAAAGTCAAATAGTTTTATGTATAGCTGCAAATGCAATGTTAATTCCTTCTGTATAATTTGGTAGCGATTATCATGGATTAACATTTTTCGTATGGTCGACAGATTTTTTGGGACTGCAGCAGACAAACGTCTTCCTGTGTGCTTTTTATCTAGGAGAGAATTTCGAACTCTTCTAAATTCTGTAAACCATCTGAATAAAGTAGCACGAGATGAAGCTTTATTTGCACATGCTAACTGTAGATTTTGAAACCATTCTTTTTTATTTAGCTCCACTTTAAAATCAAAGAAAAACATAGATTGATAATACCCTCGCGTAAACTTCATTTTCTCTTCTTTCAAAATTTATTCCATGATAGCTAAATGGCAATTGTTGCCACAAATTATCGTCTACGGACATAAAAGTGTTCAAATTTAAATATTCGACCAATAATTTTTTCGGCGCGTATCGTCTGCTCCTGTCTCAAAAATTTCAGTTTTACCCTCGTATTACCAGGACTTGCTAATGTAGATATCACAGACCTGAGCATCTAAATAATTTATGATTGTCAAAAAATAATATATTTTATACAGAAAGAAAGAAAAAGAAAAAAATAAGTAAAAAGATAATAATGCAATACATACAAGAAAGAAAAATACAAAAGATCAAATACCAAATACAAAAAGCAAGAGATTAATCTGAAAAATTATCATCAATAAAAGAGGCTATAGAAGATAAAGAATCCAATGGGTTTTGAAAAACATATTGATTAGGGGAAAGGGGGCACAGTGGGACACGGGGCACAGTGGGACACGGGGCACAGTGGGACAAAAGGCATTTTTCCTACCATTCAAATACTCAACAATTAGAAAAGTATGCATCATTTAGTTAACCCGTATGGCAACACTGTGTAAACTAGTCTCAGTCACATTTCATTTTGTGGGGAAGTTACAGCCATTTTTGTTTTTACTTGCACTGTTGGAAAAATCAGGTAAATTTTACTTTCTTGGATTTCAGCAATAAAATATCATCCAATAATGAATATCATTGCATTAATTTAAAGCTTAAACTTTCTTCATTACATGTGTGCAATATTCTTAATTCTATTAATAAATTTTGTGCAACTTTTGACTTTGCATTTAAAAATACTCCTTGAGGGGGGGGGGGGGGGGGTACAGTGGGACATGTTGATAGGGACACAGTGGGACAAGTCCCACCGTACCCCAATGTGAACATATTTTTGACTATCACAATTTAAAATTCAATTATTCATGTAAAGTGATTTTATTTAAACACAGTCTCTAAAAAGGCCTCTACCAAAATGCCATGCACCTGATAATTCTAAGAGGAACCGAAGGAAGAGGAAATCAGAAGTATTGACTGATACCACCTGTAAAAAGTAGAATAGAGCAGGAAAGAATTGAAAAGCAAAATAAAGGTAAAAAGAAGTATTCTTCTAATGTTTTGAAATTGATAACCAAAAAAAAAAAAAAAAAAAAAGATTGTAAATAAAAATTTATGGGAAAACAGTTCTTCAGAAGATGAAGAAGGAAGCTCTCTTCAAGCGATAGTGTTTCTGACGACGAGGTGGAAGAAAGAGAAAGTATTTTTGAGGATGATATGAAGAGAAAGCGTTTCTATTAATATTGGAGATTTTGTATTAGTCAAAGTGTGTGGGAAAAAGAAAGGAGCCATATGCTATTATGTTGCAGAAATCATAAATAAAAGTGAAATTGACTTTGAAGTGAAGTATATGAAAAGACTTTTACCAGCATACAATTTTGTCTTTGATGAGGAGACAACATATTCAGCTGTTCTTGCTGACATTGAAATGAAATTACCAAAACCATTGGCTTGCGGAGAGACAGAAAGAACAATGGCACAATTATCATTTATTGTAGACTTCCAAGGTTATTCCACGATAAAATGAACTTTTGAGAACTTTTTGTTATCTTTTAATGTTTAATTTGATGTTACTTTATTATTTTCAATTCAACATATATTATTTTGCAACGAATTTTTCAACTCTTAAATGTGTTCCATTATTATAACTATTTTTGTCTTATCATTTGAAAATGGCTTTCATATCTTCTATGTTCAATATCTAAACCTGTATTTAATAATAATAAATGTGTTGTGATAACATAGCTAATTTTGTATGTGCCTTACTTACCGTCCCACTGTACCCCATTCCCTGTCCCACTGTGCCCCACCAGGGGGTACAATGGGACATCTTGAGTACCTTTTGAAAATTAATTTTTTTTAAAGAATAAAATAAGTATAAATTATGGAAAAAATTACAATGAAAGCTAAAAGTTGCCCAAATATTGCTCTGTATTTGTTTTATTTTTTTAATTAAAAGGGAAGAAATTATCATAAAACAAGTGAAAATTGTCCCACTGTGCCCCCCTCTCCCCTACATTCGAAAACTTTCATACAACTAATAATTTTCTTGACAAGAAAAGGACTGCTAACAATGTATGAAATCTAAGACCTATCAGATATATTAAGTGATTTACGGATATGGAAATGAGATGTTAGGGGACAAGTTGTAATGCAAGAGCACATGCCATTCTCATGCATTTACGAACAAAAATGAGTTCAGGAATGAATGTGTCAGAAAATAGCCAATTTGGATTTGAGAACAACAGCTTCAACAATCTTTATTGCTAAATTCAATGGGACTTTGACAAACTGCGATATGCAGTTTTCGTTAAAATGCATTTAAGGTGCGATTAACCATCTGTTTGTTAATAATGTATTTTACGTTTTAACCCCTTCCGTACCAACATATGTATATGAAGATTACATGTAAAACCAGTTTTTTAGGCATTTAGATTTAAAATATCAAGCAGTAGTTTTCAGAAAAAGGAGATGCTTTGAGATGCTTTTATTCATATTAATAAGAAGAGATATGGGTATCGATATTTAAATCGGTATATATATATATATATCTAAATCGATACATAGAAACAACGACAGAAAAACATGTTTTTTGAGAACAACGAGAAAAGCGAGAAAAGCGAATTCTCATCTGTATGGTGGCACCCTGCTGCGGGGGGATTAAACACTTTTCAACATTTTTCATAATACCAGCTATACAGAAACATATATTCCTGCTATACCGTTTTTAGTAGCAACGATAGAATAATGAATGGACATGGATCCATACGTGGATCCACTGGTGTTTGTGGAGAATCAGGCCATGGATCCATACGTGGATCCACTGGTACGGAAGGGGTTAAGTTAATGAGAATGTCTTACATTCATGCTGTATATATTTTCACATTTTATAAGTATAGAAAAAGTTGCGAAAGTTATGAGCTATATGAAGATAACCACATATTTGAGCTTTTTAAGGAAAAAAAGTTTAACTTTTAACTTTTTTGTTTTGTAAGAGAAAATGTTTTCACTTTGTATGTTTGATTTTTGTTTTCCCTTCAATTCTGATTTAACACTAGAACTACCATGAGCCGTCATTTTGATGATTACCAAATGAATATATTCCGATTCGTACCAGAAATTTCTTTTTAAAACAAATTAAATATAAAACTCACAGAAATACGTTAAATGAATAAGTTAAGTAGTTTTAAATTAAATTTCTGGTGTGAAATAGTTTTAAAAAACTTGAGTAAAGTTTCCGTTAGTTCTAGTGTTAAACTGAATTTTAAATGACGTAAATGATTCTACTAAATAAATTGATTTAATGAAGTTTTTAATGCATACAAATTTACGACAAGCAATAAGTTGCAAAAGAATAATGAAAATCTGCATTCGCAAATTCAAATTCACTTAAATCAGTTATATAAAAAATAATTAATTAGACTATTTAAACAAAGAAATTAAAACTATATGATTCAAGCACTTTTACATTTTAAAAATGTAAACATTCATTGTTTCAGTTTACATTTTTTCAGAAATAAAGAGCTAATTAGTCGAAAAACTTGATAGTGTACTAAAATTAATGATGAAGAAAAAAAAATGAAGTACTTCATTTCATTAAAATAAAGTTGCTCTTACAAATAAGCATGATGAGTTTTTCAAGATGAAGAGCACAGCTTTCCTGTAGTGACTTTCTTTAATAACTTACTAATTAAAGATTTTAATTAATGAGTCTTATTAAAAAGCAACATAGCAGTTTTCACCGACAGAAAATTATACATATTTGTATTGCCTGTTACATCCATATGTTGACAACCTTTATTGCTAAAATCAATAACTTGTTTATAAACTGCGATATGCAGGTTTCTTTTAATTTATTTAGCTTAGGATTAAATATGTCTTTTTCTATCATCTATTTTTGCACAGTAAAGATAATGAAGATGACAAGCATTAGTGATGTACTTTATGTGTAATTATTTTTTTCCATTTTAAAATATTTTGTGTAAAAGACAGTCTATTATTATATCAAAACAAATTAGTCATCTTCTTTTTGTAAAATACTTTAATGAATTTTAGTCTATTTTTAAAATTTCAAATGGAAAGTTTTCTACGAATCAGTGTCACGTTAAACGAGTTCTATACGCTAAAGATATTAAGGGGAGACTCTCGCGTAAAACTTTCAAAAAATCAGTTATTATTTTTTTTTGCATTTTTTTAAAAACTTTAAAGTATCTAGAATATGCCCTCAAAATCGTTTTTTTGTTCCACCCAATATTTAAGTCACGACAAGCAGTTTAACTGATCAGTGTATAAACAAAACTACTTCAGATAAAAAAGTTCAAGGGCTTTTCTAAACAAGTTTTTTGAATTGGTGTTAGTTCTCACATTTAAAACGTTCAAGCTATCAACATTTTCTTTTATTCAAATTAAACTAGACCTTTATTTTAATGGTGGACAAACCTTTAGAAAAATTAATTTTTTTAATAATTTAGCTTTGGCTAGACTACATAGGATAGAACCATTGCAAATTGATTTGAAGAATAGTAAAATAATTTATCCATAAAGATTGTATTTTTAATCCATTATCCGTGAATCATTAGAAATCTATATGCGAAGCGAGAACATATGCAGTGAATCAGCCTCCTTTGAGCTACTTAAAAATTGGCACGAGATACTTTACAGATTAAAAAACAATAAGAAAAAAATATTAATTTTCACTTTTAGATTTGGCTATGTTTAAGCACCTGCTTTCATTATAAATATGATCTCGTGGTTTATCTTTATCAAGTTCATTTTTTTTTTACGAGAATAGTTTATTTATAGTTTATTATAGTTAATTTATCATTAGTGATGTTGAAAATGTCGTCGATTGAGCATACGAAACTTGTCGATCTACATATTAAAATGTATTCACAAGCCTTTATGTGTATACTGTTTATCCCTTTAAGCAATTACTTTTTTAATTGAATTTAGATTTTTTAAATAGTTTCGAAAATGAAAAATTAGCGCCAAAAGTTGAACTCAATTTTCAAACAGCGGCTTTGTTTAGGAAATTTCGATTTATCTTATCAATTTTAGATTTAGCCTTCAACTAATTTAGTATATTTTAAGAATTCATGTGAATTTTTTGTTTGAAATAATTTTTAAAAGCGCAATTACATTACACCGATTTACTGTGCACGCCGTGCATAGTGAACTTTGGAGGAGTTTAGATTGACTAAGTTATCAACATTTCTATATGAAAATATTCACACTTGTAGGAGAAAGTATAATAAATTCAATGCTGAAACCCCTTTTTTCCTGTGGGCATTATTGAAACAAACAAAAAAGAAATCTAGTCGGATGTGCCGATCCCAAAACTTTCTTTTATCTTATACATGTTAATACTTCGAAATTCACTATCACAGCGTCAATAAATTCAATATTTTTGGTCATTCTGTTGTATGTCAGCAGCTTGCAAATCGCCGGGTCACCTGGATGCGAAGCACCCTTCGCTGCATGAGAAGCCGATGTACAACGCAACTACGAAAAATCGAGAAAATTGCACAAGAATTGCAATTACACCACCCCCTTCCTGCGGAATAGCCCCAAAATCAACTGGGACCTGATGGCCATAGCCGAAAACATATATAGGAAATTTGGTTCAGTTCTAAGCACAATGTCATACACTTTTCGATGATACAATAATGAAAATGGAACAAAAGTCGCTGTCACAACGCCGCCTTCTGACGGAATATCTCCAAATTCAACTGGAACCTGCTGGCCATACGCAAAAACATATAAATGAAATTTGGTTCAATTCGATGCATAACTTCATACATATTTCTATGATACAAAGAGGACACACAGACATTTAGTAAAAACATGTTTTTCGGGATCTCTGACCCCTAAAACGTGTAAATTCGTAGAAAACCCGGAAGTCAAAAAAATTTCGATTACAACACTTTCTTCTATCATAGATTGAAGAAAGTAAAAACAAAATCTCAAAAACCCGCTAAAAATCAAGCCTTATCAGGAGAACCTCACTTTAAATGGTTTAATAAACATTTAACTAAGTTTAATATTAAATTCTCCAAATTTTTGTTACATGATGTAAAAATTACTTTATGTGTAAATTAGCAAACTATAAATTCATAAATGTTCAGTTTCATAAACAAACATTTGCCTTAAAACTTCAAATAATATATTTTACTATTCTATGCATTGTAGCATTCACGTTTCTTTGATATTGCTTATACATATTTTAAATCCTTTAACATATATAAATATTATATTTTTGAGTTTGTACTTCTAGTGCATATAACTTCATTTAACCCATTGTTTACGGGCCAGGACTGTCGACTATTTTTATATTCAATCGTACTATAATTTACAAATTTTTTCTTTGTGGTAGATTTAGTTTGAAGATATCCTTGTATGGCAGAGATTATGTTTCAAAAAATGGTACGGGTAGAATAAAAAAAGTAGTCCACTGGGACGTATATGTCCCAATACGTAGTCAAAGGACTAATCCTTCTTACGAAAATACCTTTGATAAATATTACGGAAAAAATAACTTAAACATCTGTGGAGAGAAAAAAATAAATCTTGGAGTTCTCAATATGAATATTTTATACATTATTCTGCTTCTGTGTTCATTTTTATGATTACAATATCAAGATCAACAAAAAGAAAAAAAAAATTAATGCCTATCCACTTTTTATCACTTCTTAAAATTTCATTTTCAAACTTTATTCCCTAACCACCAAAATTTTAAAGAATTGTACTATAATTGCTGAATTATTGCTCACAGATTATAAATGTACTACGTTAATTCAATTTTAATTCAGACTGCAAATATATTTCTCTATATGCAATAATTTATCCAAAGTTCGTTTTAACAACAGCTTTTATCAAATAATGTGACATTTTGTTGAATGTGTATTTTGTTTAAATTGATTCTTTACACAAATCAGATTTACTCTTTAGAATGTAATGGATTGACAGCTCTCTTCCGCAAATTAAATAAAACAGATGATTGCATTCTGTAAGTGTTTCGACGCATTTTCCTTAATTTTCAGACTACTACGGAAATTCATAAATTATTTTGTGATTATTATATTATTATATTAAATTTTATTATATTAGTATATTATAATTATATTAGTATAACACAAATATCATATCTATACAGTTTTTAAATGGCTTAACTATTGAATTAAAATTTGAATTTTAAGTCTTCCAAGAAATGACATTATTTAAGCAAAAATATGAAATGCCAATGTGACCAATTTCCCTATGATATGGAAAGTATAGGATGTATACTTAGTCACAAAATTAAGTATGCACCACATATCTCAAAGAATTAAGTCTGAAATTTTCTATTAAAATAGTTGAGGTAAGTGTTTTGTTGGATGACATTTCTTATTAGTTTGGAATTAAACTTTAAAAACTAGAAATTAATGGAATATTACTTTCTCTGTCACTTTTCCAGTTAATTTGTATAGAACAGAAAAATTTACATCACAAAAGTATGCCACTGTAAAAAATGATCCATGTTTCTTATTTTATGAAAACATACTATAACCACGAACGAAAATATAATATAATCTTCTGAGTTATCCGAAATTCCGAATAGCGTGTTCCATTGTCTTTTGAATCCCCAGAAATCAATACATTTCCAAAATTTAAAGAATTATTTATAAAAACAAGGTATTTTTCGCTGCTCGTATTTTTCAGAAACGTTTCCGAAGGGTTTTTATAGTGTATTAATTAGTGTCCTCAGCCTGGAATACCTGTTTTTCGAATGCTATCAATTCTCAAGTAAACATTTTCATGCTCAAAAAATATGTTTAACAGACAAACATGCAAAATTAACAGCGTTAACAATAACATTAAAATTAAGATTATTTCTTTACTCTTTCATGTATAAATTAATTTATGCGGCTGAAAACATTTACTTGAGAATGGATGACATTCGAAAAACAGGTATTCCAGGCTGAGGACACTAATTAATACACTATAAAAACCCTTCGGAAACGTTTCTAAAAAATACGAGCAGCGAAAAATACTTTGTTTTTATAAATAATTCTTTAGATTTTGGAAATGTATTGGTTTCTGGGGATTCGACAGACAATGGAACACGCTATTCGGAATTTCGGATAACTCAGAAGATTATATTATATTTTCGTTCGTGGTTATAGTATATCCTCATAAAATAAGAAACATTAGTCATTTTTTACAGTGCATTCTGGAAATACAAAGAATATAAGAATATTTGCTTTAATAAATTGATAATTTTGACCGTTTTTCTGTAATTATCGGAAGTTGGATCAGAGGGGTCATAGGACTTTCAAACCTTCAAAAAAGTTAATCTTTGAAAATATATATATTAAAGAGTATTCATTTTTGAACACTTTAAATCAAAATGAACGACACTCTTAATAGTTGTTAAATATGGAATATTTTCAAAGAGAAAACGTTAAAGTCATATTTCTCAAAATGTGATTTTGGAGCATTGCGCGCAAGGTAGTTTAAAAACTTTTCGATATTTTTTCATGACATTTTCAGGATATACAGGGTGTCCGAAAAAGGGTGGACAGATTTGAAAGAATCATAACTCTAAAACTAATTGAGTAAATGCAATTTTTTTTTCAAAGTACCAATCAAATGTCCAAGAATATAGTCAAATATCCAAGATTTGTTAGATGTGGCTGTTTTAAAATCGTGACATTCAAACGATGCGCAGAATCGATGATCGGAAAATGCAAATCGCACCACACATTCACAATTTTAACTTTTTGCTTAGGTTATTTGTGTACATAGTGGATCCGTTCCTATACTAAATCGAAGAGGCTGAAGAACTTTCTAATTGACATTTTTCCCATAACTCCAATAGTTTTAGACTTATACGCTTTCCACTCCGGAATCATCGAAGAAATTGCGAATGTGTGGTGCGATTTGCATTTACATATCATCGATTCTGCGCATCGTCTGAATGTTACGACTTTAAAACAGCTACATCTAACAAATCTTGGATATTTGACGAGTACTTTGAAAAGAAAATAATTGCATTTACTCAATTATTTTTAGAGTTATGATTCTTTCAAATCAATCCAACCTTTTTCGGACACCCGGTATAGTAGGCGCTCTAAAGTGAACCTAAATGTCCTATCTTTTTCTGTTGTAATTTTTTTTTCTTGCTGTTATATTTCTAAAATTTTGAAAATTTTACATAAGCAAGATACAGTTTTGTCTTTATAACATAAAAATGCTATATAAATATTTTTTTTAGGTTTAGTGTATGCAAAAGTCTCTCAAGTATAAATATTAATGAAAACTTTTCTTTTATATGCAGAAATTATTTTGTAATATTTCGTGCAACATGTGATTCTATTTTTTTCCTCGACAAGTTTAAAAGCCCCTATAATAACTTATTTTCCCCAATATGATCTAAAAAAAATGAAATAAAAAGAGAAAGATGTATCTATTACCATCTTCCAAAATTGTGTTTCTCTAATGCATAGTTTTTAAGATATAAGAAGACAAAAATGGTAATTTTATTCCACTTTTCGACATTTTAAAAGTCCAAAAATTGTACTTATTGTACAATTTAGTTATGGAACTCCGAGGAAAATGAATTTCACGACTTAATGAATTTAAGGAGAATGAATTTATACGTCAAAAAAAGATCATATTTTAGGATTTTTTTTTAAAAAATTTCAATAAAAACATAAACTGCTAGGGTATTTGAAATATATTAAGTTATGTTTGGATTTTTTGAATTTCAATAACAACATAAACTGCTGGGGTATTTGAAATATATGAAGTTATGTTTGAATTTTTTGAATTTCAATAACAACATGAACTGCTGGGGTATTTGAAATATATTAAGATATTTTGAAGAATGTTCCTTAATTTTTTTTCATTTAAATAGTTTCATACTTTGTCTTTGTCATCCACGTAAACGAAGATGTCCTGAAACTGCAGGCGGCTTGCACGGAGCATTCCTAAAATATATAATTAAAAAAATCCTAAGACAATTAATCTTTAGCGTATTGGCTATGACGTAGCGTAAGAAATTTTCAAAGTTTAAATAGTTGTAAAAAGGGTGGCATTTTCAATAAATAAAAGAATTTGACCACATAAAAGTGGCCGAATGCTTGTAAATAATCAAAAAATTAAAAAGAAAATTAAAAAAATCTAACGGAGCGCCATAGAGAATTCAATGCTAGACGTTTGCATTAAAAATTAAAGGAAATGCTCGAGCGGTTCTCGAGGAATTACTGCGGATATGTTTAAAAAAAAAAAAAAAAAAACTTTGAAAAAATAATGTTTTAGCGGGAATTGGTTGCAGCGGAATATTTTCGGTGTAACTTTTCTAATAATTCGAATAATTAAAAAAAAAATCCCATTTGGGCTATATTCTAGACACTAGCTATCAAAAAGTGTTAAAAAATCGACATTTTGGCAGTTTCGAATGGGTGCTTTCTTTAATGAGAAAACTCTGTAGGGAGAGGAAGAATCGACTGTAAATTACGGTAACAATGTGCAAACGTCCCGAAATAATGTATAAAATCATCAAAAGCTCCAGGCTAAAGTTAATTCTCATACCTAGACAATAATTGGTCGACTATGTTTATTCACAAATCTAGAATATTAGACAATCGTGTAAAAAGTGATGTAAAAATCTAATATATAGACACTAAAATTTAAAACTGATGTAAAAAAGTAATTTTGAGAAACTCGTGCAATCCTTAGAAAATTCTCTTTCTCTTATGAAAGATGGGCTATTACGATTGGAATTTGCAAAGAAAATCATTTGTAATCACAGATACAAACGATTAAATAACAACAATAAAACGATTAAACAATAATAAGAAAAATTCGACATCTAGGATCAGATAGACACCAAAAAGTGTAAAGAAAGGAAAAATTAAAAGTTCGAAACAAAGAATATGAAAGGATCTATAAAACTAGTCGTTGGGGGCCACCGTAATACTTACCCATAATGGATACGCATAATATAAAATATGAAAATAAAACATGCGTAAAATATTTATAAAATGCATTGCAATTCGAATAAAATCGTGGCTTGGTGACGTCATAAACTTTAAATGCTCTATTACTGAACTGCGTAAGAGAAACATCCTTATAACTCTAAAAATGATAATACTATTAACTAACAGTTTACTGCGTTGGATTAAGCGTCTCTTTACTAATTAAAATATATCTTTGGATTGAAATTGGAATGAAATACAGGGTCATGAAAAATCGAAGAGTGCGGAAAATGTGATTACAAATATCTCGGCAACTCATTATCCGATCGACTTCATTTTTAATGCAAAATTTATGAATTTTTATTGTCTTTTATATTCACTTCTTAAAAAAAATTCGAAAGTTTTTATATACCTTTTATTAGAACGAATATTTCAAGAGTTTTGGATAATCGAGGTTACTGAAATTCAATAAGTTTCTTCACATTATTACATACTAAGTACATACCGAATTTCAAGTCTCTATCTCAATTTGTTCGGGAGATAGAGCGTTTACAGACATACAGACACACACACAGACAGACGGACGGTAATTTTCTTTTCTAAAAATATGTTTTACGAAATCTCCAGTGTCTGAAACGTGTAAATCCGTCAACATTTTTTTTTTTCAAAACGATTACAAGACTTACCCTACACTATGTATGATGGGTAAGTAATAAGGAGGTGCATTGATTTTGATTTAGAATTGGGGGTCCATGACATCTAGATTAGGCCAATTATTGACATAAAAATAATTTAGCACGTTTAAAGTGATCAGTCCAAAAATTCCATTGTTTTGCTATTTGAGAGACCTTAGATATTTCGACAAGATAATCGTAGCTGCCGACTTTTACGATTTTCCTACCACTATTTTTTAACAGAAAAATTTATCTTATTTAAATCATCTTTAGAGGCTAGTATTCATCTTTTAAACAGGAAGTTCCGCTTATGGGCGTTACTGTAGCATGTTTCATTATGTAACAAAAACTAGTTGTTGGGGGCCACCGTAATACTTGCCCATCATGGATATGCATAATATAAAATATGAAAATAAAACATGCGTAAACTATTTATAAAATGCTTTGCAATTCGAAGAAAATCCTGGCTTAATGATGTCATAAACTTTAAATGCTCTATTACTGAATTGCATTAGAGAAACATCTTTATAACTCTAAAAATGATAGCCCTATTAACTAACAGTTTACGGCGTCGGATTAAGCGCCTCTTTACTAATTAAATATATCTCTGAATTGAAATTTGAATGAAATACAGGGTCATTAAAAATCGAAAAGTGTGGAAAATGTGATTACAAATATCTGGCAACTCATTATCCGATCGACTTCATTCTTAATGCAAAATTTATGTTTTTTTATTGTCTATTATATTCACTCCTTAAAATACACAATTTTGAAAATTTTTATATACCTTTTATCAGAACGAGTATTTCTAGAGTCCGAAAAAAATAGTTCCGGATAATCGAGGTTACTGAAATTCAATCAGCTTCTTCCCATGATTACATACTAAGTACATACCAAATTTCAAGTCTCTATCTCAATTTGTTCGGGAGATAGAGCGTTTACAGACACACAGATACACAGACGGACGGCACTTTTTTTTTCTAAAAATATGTTTTTCGGAATATCCGTGTCTGAAACGTGTAAATCCATCAAATTTTTTTTTCGATTTTCAAAACGATTACAAGACTTACATTATACTACGTATGATCGGTAAATAATATTTTCTCTGTCCATGTTTATATTATAAATGAATGTATATAATAATTGTATTGTTTTTAATCAAAGTATTTATATGCATAGTAGTCTAAATACGAATAATGTGCATGGTTTTTGAGAAATAATGTAACACATAAAATGCAAAAGTACCACCCGTGGACGGAATTACATATATCCAAAACACGCATCGTCACGTTTCCCGCGTAAGATGTGTTAATCGCGAAAAATGTAGAATTAAATAAGGTAAATTTTTCTTTTCAAAAATAATGGTACGAAAATCCGTAAAAGTTAGCAGCTGTGGATAATGATCCAAATCTTACTGCTCGTGTCGTAACAGGAATAGCTTTCATTCATTGTTCAGAAATGTTTCACCCCCCCCCCCCCCCCCCATTTACGAAAGTTGATCTCACTAAACGCAATTGTGAAATTGCCTCAATTAATAAATTAGAAAATAAAACATTAAAAATAAGAGTAATCTTACAATATCCCTATTAGAGGGTTGAATGAAAATATCACCTCCTGTTACTCCAAAATTTGAATTGAATGACATTAATATAAAAAGTAATGATAAAATCCAGTGGCTATCGTAAAAATTAATACACTTTTATATAAGCAAAACAAATTTGTAAAAATTACCATTTTTTTCCTTCCTTGTTTTGTTTGCATACTTATTTTTGTGACATAATTTTCATCTTATTATAAATTATTCTCCCCTCTCACTCCAAATATTTGTATTTGTGTGATATTTTTCTTTTGAAAATAAAATTGAGATTCGCGGTTTTTGAAATAAAATGTTATTTTGAAAGTAATAAGATATTTTTTTGTTGAAGAAATCACATAACAAAGGTTCGGAATACATCTGTGACGAAGTGCACATTTTACAGAAGTATTACATTAATTAAATCTTTAATTCATGGTTTCCCTAGATTCTGAGGAAAGTTATTTTACTAAAAGATTTTATTTAATAATACGGTATTTTATTGAACGCATTTTTTTTTATGTTTATTCCTTTCTAGAAAATGTAATGAATTAATAGGGTTCTTTTGCAATTAAACTAAAGTGCACTTTTAACGTTTTGTAAGAATTTGTATTATTGTAACACTACTATCAAATATGATGAATTTCCATATCGCGTGAGGATTGCAAGTACAACAAAAATTGAAATTTTTTAATTCGTATTTTGTTAGGACTTTTCAAGATGAAAGGTTTTGCGGAAAGTATTTTTAACAAAAGCTTTCATCAAATAATAAACATTAAGGGGAAAAAAAGAGAAATGTTTCTTGATATAAGAAGAAGGTTTACAAAAACTAGTATTAGCTCTTCCGAGTAACTCACTCTTTAGCACAAGTAAAATAAACCGTAAACTGAGTAACAGACAACTGGTGTTCATTCACAAAAAATTGGGGAAAACATCGTTTTGGCACTCTAAATGAAGATACGACGTGTCTCCAAATGAAAAAAAAATTGTTTTAGCATGGTTTGGTGGGAAAAAAGGGGGGGGGGTTTAAAAAGCTTAACTTTTTTTAATTGGATCGAATGGGGTATCGTTTCCATGTATGTTTTAATGCTGAATCGAATGGCAACGTCCCCAAGTTTATACGATCACTTTTTACAAAGTTACGACAGATTTTATGAATAACAAATAAAAAATTACACTTTATGAGAGAGCACAACTTTATTTACATTTATTTTTACACCATTCATTCACGTAACACGTCATTTTGATGTTTTAGATAGTAATTCGAATGGTAATTATTTGATCATCAACACCAGGATCATAAAAACTTGTAACAAGCCCAACAAGTTCTGTTCAGATGTACTTAATTCAGGTGAGGGAACGGGGACCCATCGTATTGATTCCATTCTCCATTTAACCATTATGTAATTACTGAAAAATAAGCACTCAAAGTGGTGGGAGGAATCGCTCAATGGAGCTTTACAGATGATATTTTAAGCTCATATGTTTTAACAAAACCAGCTCTGTCATTGATAACCAAGGCAATTGAAGATATCACTGGCATTATTTTCTTCACTTCCGAAGTACATGTTGGTGCTTCTGTGGCATATATCCTTTCAATGTTATACTGAAATTTCCAATTTCTCTGAGAACTGGGATTACTGGATAACTTCCATCAATTGCCATATGACCAAAGAAATTGGCATACAAATTTTCACAATCAGCTGGGAAGACGTTTGCTGAGATCAAAATGAAACGAATTGACAACATACGATCTCTTGCAGCTGTTATCACCTCGGCCAAGATAAATGATAAAGTTACGGACACTGATTCTGTAATTTTCTATCAAATAATACGTATTTAGAGGAAACCTACTGGGTATTTGTCAATTTTTTAAAATAGGAAATCGCCCCTTACTCTCTTTCCTTACATATTCTGGAATATGGAAAAACGCGAAGTCGGCACTGTATGGTGAATTCACCTTTTGCTGAACACGAATTGAGTCGCACTAAATCGTTTGTTATTGATGGTGGTTACTTGCTGCACGCTGTAAAGTGGAAGAAGGACACTTGTAAAACTTCCCATGACGTTTGCATGCAGTACGTAAACTACGGGAGAAAGAATTTCATGCAGGAAAAAACACAATTTACAGAAGTATGTGAGTGTTATGTTGACCAAGATAGTACGAAAAAAAAGTTACGTAGGTACCAGTATATTACCTTACAGATTCAGATCTCAACAAGCACTTCAGTTTATGTCAATCAAGAGCGGTTACTGGGTAATGCGCAGACCACGAAGCAGTTGATTACCATACTGTCTACTATACTTCAAAACAATAACGTCGTGGTGAGACATTATTATGGAGATGCAGATGTGGTAATTGTTCAGACAGATATAGTGAAGTCTCAGCAATTGCTAACAATCTTTTATACTCAAGACACAGATGTCCTAGTAATCTTAACTACTTTTGCAGCACTTGAAAAGTACATACTTTTCTTAAAGCCCAAAATAGTGCATGTGGATAGGAAAGATCATATTCTTCCACTCCATTATAAGGTTAACACAGTGGCATGAAAACCTACATTCTCCTGGCACAAGCGTATAGTGGGTATCACACGCCTAGTGCCAACCGTACATAGAAAAGGCAAAAAGGTGCTTATAATGGACATAGCTGGTGACAGTACCTTGAAGGAATTGTGTTGACACTTTCATACAAACGAATGCATCGCTGACAAAGTGAAGAGAGCAGGGGAAATCCTGTTAGTCCATATATACAGAACTAAGGCCGAAAAGCTCACTATCGATGCACATCGTTACACCCAGTTTCAGAAGTCTTTCAAAAGGAACGCACGTTAGAATTCCTTCCTCCTACTTCTGCTAGTGCTTTACAGCATTCAATTAAGGTTTAACATCTAATACAACAGTGACATGGAAATAAATTGAAACTCGAACAGTGGGGATAGGAACGTCAAGACGATGACTTACATCCTGTTCTAACTACTCGAAATAATGAAATAATGAAGCTGATACTTGTGCCTACAAGGATACAAGATTGTTCGTCAGCTCAGTGCAGCTGCAAGAAAAGCGGAATAACCTGTTCCTCCCTGTGAAACATTTGTGAGGGAATAGCCTTCTGCAATACACAGTTGGAAAAATAAGAAGTTACGGTGCCAACTGAAGTCGATTTTGACAACTTCCATAGCCTTGAAGAAGATGCAGATGACTCTGATTTTGATGATTGATATTTTGAGGATATTTAATAAATTTGAGATGATTCAATTTGATACAAAGAATATGTTTTTGAACAAAAATAAATGTAATAAAATTGTACTCTCTCATAAAGTGTAAATTTCAACATTTTGTTCATAAAAACTGCCGTAACTTTGTAACAAAGATTTTCTGGACTTGAGAATGGTATCATTCGATTCAGTACTAAAAAATACATGAGAACTGTGCCTAACCAGACCAATTTAAAAAGGTTGAGCTTTTCAAATTGCCAGCCTCCCCTTCCCCACCCAAAAAAAAAACATGCTAAAACAACTTCTTTATTTGGGTACTCATCCAAATTTCATTTCAAGTGCCAAAACGAAGCTCTTCTCAAATTGTCGTAAAACCACACCTGTATTCATTGTCAAATCCTGTTTTTCCTGTACTACATCCGAGATTTAAGGAAGCACTTCTGAAACAAAAGTTTCTTTCGCTTCCAGTAATCTTCAGAAATATTACTAGATAGTTTTTACAATGTATTAATCAGTTTTCTCATACCGGTATCAATACGAATTATCTATTTTTCGGATACTATCAATTCTAAAATTAACGTTTTCAGCTGCATAACAGAATTTATGCGTGCCGGAATAACAAAATAATGCTCATTTTACGATGTCAATTCAGCATGTTTGTCTGTTAAACGTGAAAGCGTTTACTTGAGAATTGATAGCATATGAAAAACCAATATTTCGTGTTGATAACGTAGGATACGTGTTTATCGTAAATCTTCTTGCTAGATCAAGAAACATTTATGTTTTTTTTACTGTGCAGAACTGAAGTTACAGTCAGTGTTCAGATATTTTTTAGAGATACTATACTTGGCGATATATATTCGGAAAAGGTATTTAAAACAAATCTACAGATTGAAGATACGCACTCAATTTTTTAATATGAGTATGTTAGAGATTAACATAGGTAAATATCGGTTTGGTGCAGTTTGTCGAAAATTTTGAAAAATTCATTGAAATGAAAATGTACCCGGAGAAAAAAGTAGCTTTTCATAGTCCATGATTTTAAAAATTCAACTCATTTTTCTTAAAGACCCAAAACTAAAATGCTTGGAACCCGATTATAGAAGATTCAATACCAGTTTTCGTTAATACTGAATATGAACGCGAATTTCAGCATGAGAGTTACAGCATAACAAAAAGCAGATTGTTTCAAAATATCAACCACCCTAGAATTTCAAACTGCCTTATCTCTGCCATTTTTTAAGATAAAGCCAAAACAAAAAATGTTCCGGAATCCTTGCCTCACGATGAAACACTTAACGGAAACAACCTTTTCAATTTATAATTTTTTATATATTTTTTTAATTAAAATTTTTTTTAATTAACATGCCGCCATTTTGAAACAAGATGGTACATGAAGCTGGCCAACGAACTCGAACGAACCATCGCGAAAAAACCCACCGTCTGTCATTTATACAATTAATCCTTGGTATTATTGGTAATAGAGGATCCTGCTTCTCCCACCATGTTTCATAATTCTCACAAAATTAAGAACACATAATTTTACTCAGTTTATAAGGTCATCTCGTCAATATCAGGTTAGAAGATCATTTTTCTATTCTTACCTTGATTAACTCCATACCAAACTTTGACTGTATATGTTTTTTACATTTTCGATATCCAAACTTTTAGTAGCTCCTTTCATACTAGCGTAGTATTCATATTAAAAAATCCGCAAAATATAGATAGAACTGGCAACATTAAAGTAACACAGATCTAAAATGTAGCATTCAATTTTTTTTTACCCTATATAAATTTTGTACAGTCATTTAATATTCCATATTTCACATCAATAAACCCATTTAAATCTATTAATAAATTAAAACACATTACTTTCAACCAAAATCAGGATTGAAAGTAATGTCCTGCTTTTTCATTCAGAAATTCCGAATTCATACTAGAAATTTCAAACAGAAATTTTTGCTTTATTTAATGACAGACATTTCGTGATTACTTAAAGTAAAATTTTTTTTTTCAAATTTTTCGGAAGGAATTCGGCATCTCTGAATGTATATGAAGGCCAGACTGGCAGCCCTGACGGCAATCATGAAATACTTATCATTCATCATGAAATAAGATTTGATACTCTAATCTAAATTCCAAGTCACGAACCTATGTACTTTATTTACTTTTAGTTTTATAAAAGATACATGTTTTATATAAAAACATATCTTTTATAAAACAGACGAAATAGTTAATTTCCCTACCAACTTTAGAGTTAAATTATAAAAACGTAAAAAAAAGTCTAGAAATTAACTATACTAAAAATAAAATAATAACTAAAAGTATAGTTCAGTTATTTGGAATCTAGTTAGAATATATAAATTTTTCAAGCATACCTACCTGAAATTTTTTTTGTTATTGCGTCGAAAAGTTAATCTGCAGTAGCTGAATGGTTAGATAGTGGAGCTTACAGACGGAGGGCTGCAATTCGTTACTCGTCTCTTGAAGCATTTCTATGTAGATGCGATAAATGTGTGTGTAAATTCCGTGGCATAGAAAGTCTTCCCTCTGTGTGCTCACTAGGTTGGTGTTGTTGCTAAATTTGTCCCATGGATGTCCGTAACGAGAGGGAAGGTCCAAAAGGCGCTGGGCGAATGATCTATGTTCAAATCCTCAACTGAACGACGAGAGCAATAAATTAATTTTTTCAGCTTTCTTCACCAAATGCTATGTGGTCAGTTGTAATTTATTTTATGACACTTCAAATGTTTCACATCAAAGCGCACAAAATTAACAAAGAAATTTTCCTTAAGAGGTTGTGATACACATCTCAACGACCCACCTTTGCGACGGTTGTCAGCTTGTCGTAAACGCCAACGGAACGACCGCATCAAATACCCGAAAATGACCATATTAAACATTCCGACCCTATTGTGCTCGGTCTGGGTTTAGCTAAACAGCTTCCATTTGATGAGTCACAGCATGGAAGGAAGTCTGATTTGGCCTCAAAGTTTCTCCAAAAAATGTATTTGTATCGGAACGGGTGAGTCTCCTGGCTTGTAACCTCTCTCTCCAACCAAGCTACTTCCCAGAAAGAGGACTCTCTATATCATGACTTTGCATCTTGCACATCGACAAGAAGTCAACAGCAGTGCAGAGTTTCCAGAAGCTTGTGGAAAGCACTGACCCCGCCGGATGCTGCTTAATTTCGGTGTTCTCATGAGAATCGTTGCTGTACAGGACCGAATGTCGTTCAGTGTTGAGAGCATGATACAGTAACAGATAATTCCCTGTTTACTGCAGCGATCAAAATTATACAGACCTTTTTGCCGGAGTAATTGAGCCATAAATGTGAGAGGTTGACTGCTTCTTCAAGTTGACTTTATGTAGCAAATTTGACTGAAATACTGTTTATTTCTGAAAAAATGGTATGTAAACCTATGCCTATAGAAGAGTAAGCATATTCTTAATAGTGCACGTAACATTATCAGTAGTTAGGTGATTAATGTAAATCCTTATACGAAAGACCAGCTCTTGGATTTTTCTAAGTGCGACTTAGTTACTTTATTACATCTTCTATATGTAAATAAGTGGTGCATATTTCGTGCACATAGATTACTGTTTTAATGCTCTTCGGTTATTTTATCATGGGTGCATAATTGCACATATTTGAAAAAGACCTATCAAGACCGCATATAAAGGTACAAGATATGTAATGCAACAGTACTATAGTAACGCAATTTTGACTTTAAGAAAGGCTTTGAAAATATGCAATAGCTAGCAATATTTGATGATAATTCGAAGCAATCTTAGAAGTTTTATACTAGAAATTAACTATAATAAGTATATAATGTATTTATTGTAGTTAATGAAACATTAATTATAATCAAAATATTATGTATTTATTATAGTTAATGTATGTTTATCTTTAACTCTAATATATATATATATATACATGTTTCCAGATAGTAAAATTATTCTAAACTAAGAGTAGTGTAATTTTATTGAATTAATTATTACAGAAACGTATTATAGTATATATGAATAAAATAAAACTTTTTGCAAATAAATTGACTATTAAATCACAAGATAAAATCAACACTAGATATATCTACACTACACTATATCACATAAATCCAACATTGCTATATATATATATATATATATATATATATATATATTAAAAAATATATATATGTATTCAATATATATATATATATATATATAACAAATTAAGAAATTTTCCTTTACCCTTTAAAAAGAGACGTTTTATTGTGTTTGTGAAATATTATTCAATTAGAATTATGGATACTGATGAAAAATGTTAGAGAGAGGAAGTAACAGCATTAGATCTAGATAGTAATGAAAAAAATCAATCAACTTGCATTTGCGCACTTTTTCATAAATCAAAGAGCTCTTTTTGCTAAAAAGTTTTAGGCCTGATTAAATTTAGATTTGAAAAATGATAAAAAGGATGCGAAAAAATAATCTAATTACGAAACATAAAAAGAAAACTCAAAAAGAAGCGTCAAAAACTATTAAGCATTTAAAATTAGATAAATTGTTGAAATAAGCTGGATAGAAAAGATATATCCAGAGAAGTTTATTTAGTAACTTGCGATATTATTTTGATTAAGATTTGAAAATTTTCCACTGACGCGACAGTTCGGACCCACTCAGCCCAGTGGTTAGCTTGTTGGACATATAATGAAAAGCTTGGGCCGATGTTCGTGGGTTCGACACTAGTGCGATCTAGGTAGTGTGATGTGTAAGGTTTCAGGGTTTTCCTTGTACGAAAAAGGGTCATTTTCTCTTCTAAAGTCCTCTCTGAAGGCATCCTTTCTACAGAAATATGTCCAAAAGCTGACCAGTGCTTACCAAAATACCATCTCAAACGATAATTATTTTCATTCTTGATAATTCGTAACAATTTGTTTGCTTGCACAGGATTGGAGACGTATAGGAGAATATTTATTGTTTCTTCCAGTATTCCCATTCAATAATCTTCAGGGTAAATTTGTTTAACATATGCAATAGAAATATATCATGAAGGTAATTGTTTCGAAATTGTGGTGGAACCAGTAAAATTTCTCCAATACACTTCGAGCTCTGCCTGTATGTATTCATCCGCCAACAAACTAACAAGTAAAAATTGAAAGAGTCAAGAACTTTTAAAAGGAATTAAGCATCGAAATTTGTTTTATTGACTCAAATTAAAATTTACCTAATTTATAATTATTAAAACAAAATCGCATTCAAGATTTTACGTTAGGCTAAAAGTAAATCAATTATCACCCTGTACTGGACACATAATGTTCATATTTATAGTAATTTTATTGAAAATGACAATTTTTCAGCTTCCACACACTATTTTTCAAAAATGGATTGCCACTTTATATAAAATTATAATTTATAAACATTTAGTATTTTGTATAGTGATGGAATGTACGTGGAATGCTTTAAAATTTTAATTGTTCAGTTAATATTCTAAAAATATGGTTGCTGTACGTGTTTAAAAGTTTCCAATTTTCCATTTTTTATGAAATATTTACTTTCTATTATAGAAATAATACAAATTTCACTTCGATAATAGGTCATATTAATAAGACACTATTTCTCTAACTAAATCCCAGGCAGCACAAACACATTCTAAAAACATCCAAAATATGTCACATTAAGGACAAGCTGATATCCTGAGGACCGATGAAATGGTCTTGTCGACAATTACAGGACATTCCTCAGGTTTCGAAATATCACACCTGTCGACGTCCTATGGATGTCATTTCATGAAATCTTTTGGAATTTATAGGACAGCTGCATTATATCTTCTGGATCGTCTTAGTGACATCCTAAAAGCATCCAAATAATGTCATATTTAGAATAATCTGATATCCTGTGGATGGACGAAATCGTCCTGTAGACAGTTATAGGACATCCCCTGGATGTCGAAATGTTACACCTGTCAACATCCTGGATGACTTTTTATGATGGCTTGAGGATGAATGCAGATAACATCTGAATGTTCAAGCAAATTGTTTTGTAAACAGTCTTAGGAGATCCTGCACATTACTTTTTTGACATTCATAGGACTACTACAGACATCCTCTGGATGGCTTAACGAATATTACTGCCTTCAATTTGCATTTTTGAAATTTATATGTACACACACATATGACAATTCATCGATCTATTGTCACTGAAAACAAATTCTATTTAATAAATTTTATAGTCTGAGATATCTCCATTTGTTAGAAGGAATAAAAATTTTTCTCTTTTAAGAAAAGTTATTGAATAATCTTTCTTTAAAAAAAATCATTACATCTAACAAATGAAGATATCATAGGCTATATAATTTATTTAATAAAAAATGTTTTCAGTGACAATATATTGATGTATATATGAATTTCAAAAATGCAAATTGGAGGCAGTAATATATCTTATATATTCTGGATAAGATTCAAGAATATTTCAGAAATTTTGTGAAATTCCTTTACTTATATATAATTATCATTTTACATATTTTATTCTTAATTTGAACAAATATTATACAAAATGGTGCAATTAAAAAAATTTTCATCATAACTTGATTACATTTTAAGATATTGTCATGCAGATTTTTTAGTGCTATGTCTGGAGTTGCATTTATCATTTTTGGCGTAAGAAGTCATATAAAAACTTGTGTGTTTTAAAAGACAATTTTATTAACGTTGCAATTATTTGTTTTATTTACTAAAAATAGCATATAACTACTTGATCCACTTTAAGAACACCCGGTATATACAACAAATTTTATGCATTTGATTGTCCTGTGATAAGGTGCCACATGAAATTTAAAACTATAGTTTTGTCCCTCAATTGATGGTTTTGCATTGTTTTTCTAGAAAAAAGCTACTGCATAACATATCTGTTCATACTTTTGTAGTCAAAAGAAATAAATAAACGACAAAAAGCCCTTTCATATTTAGTGGCCAAAGCACACATTTACTGGTGTTTCAATTTGGCTGTAATACCACTTCAGATTTCTTTTTACTTACCTTTCTACTGAAATACATTACCTTGCTTTAACAAAATGAGTCAGTATTATGGTTATGTAAATGGTAATGGCCCAGTAAATGTATTTTATATATATGACGAAGCATTAACACAAATTGTAGAAACATTGAGATATTGTTTGATTCCGTTGTTCTTATTTTAATGAATAAACAACTTCTGTAATTTAAATGCCTTTTAAGTATTAAATTGTTCTGAAAGTCCTTTCCGTTTTGGAAAATTAATTCGTTATGGAAAAGTCTATAAATTAATTAACAGACATTAATTATGATAGCTAATGTCTAAAAATTAACGGGCAGATTTTTCCTGTACTAATTAATTTTCCCAAACGGAAAGGACTTTCCGAACAACCCAATAATTGCACATATTACACTAAGTGCTGACTATAAAATACTAATAAACTTAAATTATTTGACATAGAAAAATTAAATCTTTGTACCAAAGTTATAAAAAATAATCAGAAGTGAATAAAAATTAAAGAAAAAAAAGAAATGGTTATAACACAAGAAAGATAATATGGTAAAAATTATAACCGCTGTTGAATTATATTATTTATTAATTAAAAAAAATCCCATACTAAAAACTTTATAATGTTACAAATTTCACAATAAAACAGTTGCATTAAAAGCAAAATAAATATTTATTTATTACTTTCACAGCTGGCGCGCCCCTCCGGGTGGTCCTGACTTGGCCCCTTTAGTGGGGAAGATGACCAGGAGCCCGGCATTGCGAGATAGTCTCCGCTGGGTGATTTCGACTTGACCCCTTATATGGGGAAGATGACCGGAAGCTCGGCACTGCGAGACCTTCTTCGGCACGACGAAGGCAAGAAACGGATGAACCGCTACCTCAACGTGGTGAGTCGGTGGTAGAGGGGCCTCCGAAAAAGACGGAGGTGCCACGAAGATAGCATGACGCGGGCCACAGAGGATGGGCCTTCGCCTCATCAGCACAGGTTCTCTGCGACGTGAGGACTAGACCAATGTTGGTATCCTCCTTCCTAGGTGGTGGGAGGACGCCCCACAGGCTAATCTCAGTTGCTTGACCGGGAGCCCCTGCTCTGGTCGAGTTGGTGACGCTGAGTAACAGACTAGCTAACGGCGGTAGGACCGTTTCCAGAATTTATCCGGGGCGATGACGGAGACGAGATCGAACTCCGAAGAGCAAGATGGGTGGTGGCTCTGTTGTGACGCCTAGTTAGTGCGTGAGGCGGCGTGAAGCAACCCTGGGTACTGGCAGGCGGCAGAGCGCAGATACCGGCATGAGGCCCTGAGGTCAGGTCGCATGGCCCGCATCCACCACGTCACCCTCTGCAGCTGGAGTAGTTGTAGGTGGAAATCAAAGGTCGGGCAGAAAGGCGATTGCCCGTTCGTACGAAGAGTGATAGGTGTCCACGGGGCACTCAGGTCACCGTGGACCATATTATCTCCTTGGTAAGGAGTTTGGTTTCTTTCTCTGGCCTGTTCGATTACGAGGAACCAGACCGGTGGCTCGTCGACTAATGCGGCAGCGATCCAGAACCCTGGGTCGAAAACCAATCCAGCGTGTCTTCGCGTAATTGGAGCTTTCTACGTCTGATGGTTGGATCAGCAGGAGTCTCAAAATTAACTTTCAAGTTACTAAACTCGATTGGGACCGCCTCTCAGGTGCTTTTGAAGGAACTTTCCATGCCCTTCAGAGTCCGATAGTGGTGCCTAACTTAACTTTCCGTTGTTGACTTAACATTTGTCGTGTTTTTGTGTGTTTGTTGTCGTATGTGTTTCCGAATGACCCCCAGTTGAGTCGACTGGCCACGCCTACATTCTGCTGTAAGAGTTCGTCGGAGGGAACATTCCTGGGGCCACGCGGAGGCTACCTAAGCCAGGACGTGCTTATGCGTTCAGTGACCCTTTCCACGAGGTCATAGGCTGGCGAGAGGCCACTTCTCGCCGCAGCCCTGAACAAGTCATTTCCTCCCTCCCCAGGACTCGATAATCGGAAGCTGCGGTACAGCAAGAGTCGTTGTGGAAGTCCGGCATTCGGCCTAGGACCCGGTTCCCTCTTTTGGGTTCCGGCTGTAAAGCTCTCAGAGGACTCCAGCGTCTTGCCAAGTGTTCTGTGGTGGTGTCCTCTAAGTTTGCGTTTCCAAGACCGTAGTGCTTACAGGAGGACCCTCCTGGTCGAGTGCGTTAAAAGTCCCTCAGGACTTGGGTACGGCGGTTGACGTGGCAGACGTGTGCCACTCGGCGCAGCTCAGTTTTATAACTTTCACAGTAAAATACAAAACAAATATTTAATTACAACCTTCCACGATACAATAAAAAACAAATATTTATTTACAACCTTCCACATTACAAAATATAGTTTAACATTTTTTTTCTTTTGCAACAATCCGGTTTCTCCTTCCTTGTCCTTGTCACAGAAATTTTTACTGTACACACATCTGTAAAGAAGAAAAGAAAAATATATACATTTCTACCTAAATTTATAGGTGCATCACATTCATTCAAAATGAATATATCAGTATACATACACAAGATGTAAAATAATTCATTAATTTTTGTTTCTTCTACAGCTCTTACGGTAAAATGAACAGTTATTTTTTGGAACTTTATTATTTAAGCCCCATTGGATATTTGAAAATCGATGAAAAACATTAATTTGACATTCAACAGCAATTTGAATGTAATAATGCACTTGAAATTACATTGAATGTGTTTCCAAAAAAGTACATTATTAAGTAAAACAATAAAGTAATAAATATTAAGAAAATGTAAAAAAATGATTAAAATATTAAAAGTAAAAGATCAAGTAAATAATGAATAATGTGTAAGTATGCATAATAAAGATTAGATAATTTTCTTTAAATTATTCAATGAAACTCACCTTATAAATCTATGCCAATAATTTACATCAAAATTGTAAAATAACAAAATTTTATTTCATGTTTAGTCAGGCTTAATAGCAAAAAAAGTTTAATTAATACATAAAACTGCATATGACAGTAAAGGACAAAAAATATGCCATTTCATAAATATACCGTACTATTTGGATAACGGGTCATGATCGCAACAGATATCAGCGGTGTCTTGAAGTTTTTCGGAAATACATTTATTCTTCTTTCATGAGAAAGAATGAGTTCAGTTATCCCTCTCACTCCCCTGACCCTCATATGAGTCTCCTATTTTAAGCTCTGATCAAAGATAGTTAAAATGCTAAAATAAAAAACAAAAACATTCTTTTTACAGGTGATACTCATTTAAATCTCATATGAGGCTTTAGATTGTTCTAGATACTTCTGTGAAATAGAAGCACAGTTTATGAGTGCTTTAAAGTTATTCTGGTTTCACGCTGAGTTGATCATTTAGAATCGCCCACTTCTAAAAAAATCTTTGTTTAGCAAAGGTAAGAAAATTATTTTTATCATTCTAAGATATGTATTTATTGTAATAATATGTTTAATATGTTTCTAAATAAAAATAGTTGTTGTAACTGGAAAAGAACATGGAGTCTCATATGAGGCTTCGTGCTCCTAATGCGAACACGTGGTAATGGTACACATTCTGTTCAATAAAGATATAAATTTCACGGCAAATAATTTCACTGCAAAAAGAAAATTTTCTTATTGTTTAAAAGTAATATGAAATAATAAAATGTATCTAAAAGTAATAAATTAACAATGGGAAATTAGTTTAAAATATAATTTTTAATGCTAGTAAATATTGTATAGTTTTAAATGTACTGTTCACTAAAGTTATAGTTTTAATAATGATGATTGCCTTCAATGGACGATCAAAGATAAAGCTATATTTAAGGAAAAAAACTCATCATTGGGGGATAAAAGCTTGCGTACTGGCAGGAGTATCTGGGTATGTGTATGCTTTTGGAATTTATCAAGGAACTACTGATATTACATAAGATGAGTTTGCTGAATTTGGATGTTCAGGATGTGTTGTGCTGAGACTTTCTGAACAGATTAAAAATTAAAACCACAAATTGTTTTTTCATAACTTTTTCACAACATACCATTCCTGATTAAAGTGGTTGAGTGGAATTTTTTTTGCAACAGGGACAATACGCAATAATCGAATAAAAGGAGCTTCAATAAAACTAATCCTCGAGAAAGAAATGAAAAAACAACCAAAGGGTAATTTCTGCATCACAAGAAGGGATAAGAACATAGGAATGGTTTGATAATACTGCTGTGTATTTGGCAACACTGTTTCTAGGAGCAAATCCTATTTATTTTGTAGGTCATCAAAGATATAAATACTTCAAACCAATTTCCTAGGCCACATTTAATAGCGATGTGTAACAAAAATATGGATGGAGTTGATCTGATGGACTCTCTATTAGGATTAGGCCTATACAGACATACTATCAGACATAAGAGATGGTATTTTAGAATTTTTCACAATATGGTAAATGTTACTGTTATAAATTGCTGGCTGCTTTGGAAGATAAATCCGAACAATGAATGCTTAGATTTGTTGGAATTGAAATCTTCGATAGCTACATCCTTTATTTATCAAGGCTTTTCAAGAGAAGAAAGAAAGGTTGGCCATAACAGTCTTTTAAAGAGCCACCGAGAAAGAAACTCGTGAAAGTTCAAGCAGCAACTGATCTTTGAAAAGATGGAGGAAATAATTATTCCTCAAAAACTGCTAGTAAATATGCAGTTAAATGTCATTTATTTGGGTGCTCCAAAAAACAAGATATATATATATATATATATGTGTGCGTGTGTGAACGATGAAAAGAGGCTCTATGTCCTGAATGCTTTCCGGCTTTTCATTCAAGATAAATCTGTGAGAATAAAAAAAAATCTGTATATATTAATGTAAAAATAATGATTACACTTATTTGGCAAATTTAACTCGATTGTGATATAATGTATTAAAATAAATGTTAAAGTTTGCTTTAAAATATATTATCTTTTTTCTTTAATTGTTCTCATTCTATACCACTTTATAACCCTTAAGTCCCTCAAGCCTCATATGAGGTTCTTGCAAATTGAACAGAAAAATACATGGTAACAAAAAAAAAATCTTCTATGTAATTTATAGCAAGATTTTATATACAAAAACTAGTAGAAATATTTTTTATTCAATTTTATAATAATTCGGGAACGAGAGGGTTATATTAACCAGCATCACATATTAAAATGTGTAAAAAAATCGGTAATTTCGTGTTATAGCGTCCCTCATAGTAAATTACGATTATGCCAAGATTTCAGGTAAGATTTCGCCAAGATCATATGAAAGTTTATACATGCCCCGTATATACGCATATATATACTTCTAATGCTCATATATGTGCCATGTAAGTCATTACCCAGACAACACAAACACATACAAAAAATATCCAAAAGATATTATATTTAGGACAAGCTGATATCCCGCGGACCAATGAAATATTCCAGTTACAGGGCATCCCCTAGGTTTCAAAATGTCACACCTGTCAACGTCCTATGGATGTCATTTCATGTTACATTTTGGACGGTTATAGGACACATGCATTATACCCAGGTAGCACAAAGATATTGGCCAATATCAAAATGTAATATCGGCCAATATCAAAATTTGATATTGGCCAACGTTAAATGACCCCCCCCCCCTCTAAAATAATATTTGTGAATATTAGTTTTTGACATCTGTGAATATTGGCCAATATTTTCCAACATCTCTGAATATCATTTTTTGACATTAAGTGATATTTTTTTCTGTCATTGCTGAATATCATCATTTGATATTGAGCGATATATTTTTCTAACATTCCTGAATAACATTTTTGGATATTAAAAGATTTATTTTTTTACTAGCTGTTACCCGTGACTTCGTTCACGCAACATTAAAAGAAGAATAAATACATTAATTAAGCAAAATATTTTACTCCCAATAATTAAAAACGTTAATAATTAACTAACTATTTATGACATTTCATAGGAGACAATACGGTATTTATTATTATAGGGACCTTGACATAACTCAGTCTTAAAAAAGTGAAATTTTGTGCCAAATAATCGCGAAAATGAAATTGCAACCAATGCAAAGAGGTGCGCCAAATAAAATCGTGGAAATAGACGAATTGGGTAAAAACAAATGTCAATTTTACCTGATAAACAATTTTACTTTTAACGCCTTTGTGAAACGTTTTAACAGCCATCCTTCAAAAAAAAAAAACATTAATTAGAAATAGTATATGCTTTTTCGTTAATTCAATTCTGCCTCCTTGGTTTAATATATAGTTGAAACAAATCTTGTGCTCTAAATGACAGTATATTGGCAGGCAATTTTTGTTCTCCAGAATAAATTAATTCATGAAGTTTGAATATGTGAAAATATGTTTGTATTTTTCGGATAATTTACTGAAATCAAGATTTTGTTTTAACCATCTATTCAAAGTGAAAATAAATTCTGTTTTTCAGTTTTAATGAGAAAATGGTGTAAAAAATATACTGGTCTGTTTTATTTCCCCTTTTTTATACACAAATATGGAGTAAATTACTTTCGTTTTTAGAGAAACTTCGTTAAATAAAAAAAAGGCATTTAATTTAATTTTTTTAATTCTGAGAGTTTGTGTGACATCCTCGGATCAATTATAACCGGTATTCGCTAAACCGGTAGTAAATCGCGTTGCGTTCGATAGTCTAGGAGTTTATTGCAAAATACAAACACACGGTCAGATTTTAATATAATAGATTCGCGTTCATTTTCCTTTTCTTAAAATTATGATGTGATTTTTAGCAGAAAACTCGGATACTCATGCGGAACGAAATAACGAAATAACGGATACTCATGCTTGATAATCAGTATAAATAAAAAAACATTTAAATTTTTCGTTATAAATATGGCGTGAAACTCATCTACTTTCTATACTTATTGATCCTTGTATTATTAATGTAAGGAATTGATTCACACTCATTTTAAAACATATTGGAAAATTCCCGTTTTATTTCAAATATGACGTCTCCTTTTTCCCCAGAGAAATCCCTTTTTAATGACATAATTTTTGTTAATTTTCTTTTCCAGGCAATTAATTTCAATACTGGCATCGGGAAAATTATTTTACTTTAACGAAATAATATTAAATCTTTAGGTTTTATCAACAAAAATGTAACTATTAACATTCGTAATTCTTTTTTTTTAGGTAATCGAGTTATTTCTTTTAGATTTAAGAATGAAAAATCACTATTTCTCGCTATCCATGACATCATTTACGACATGGATAATTTTGCGGAGCATATTATTGACATTTGCTAACCATTTTCTTTTGAAACTTCTTTTTACTTTTTAAAAATTTAAATAAAAAATACGGTATAGTTATATTAGCCGTGCGCAGACGGTAAAACGGCAAGTATTGTTACCATAGAGAAAAAAAAAGAAAAGAAAAGAAAAAAAGTGAAGAAAAAACCCAAGATCATTTTATTTCACCAATCAAAGCATATCCGCTTTATTTTCGATAAATGACGTCATATTCGCCTGTTTCCTATGGTTACGCATATTGAAACCTTGTATTATTATCAAAAACTAAAAAAAGTATGTTTTATTTCTAATAATATTATTTATTTTCTTCTTAATTCTTTAATTTTTTTTAATTTCATTTTAATTTTTCCCGTGAAAATTTTTCAATTGAAACTAAATTGTTGAGTAAAAATTATTTTTTCGGGTTTTGAATTAGTTTTGGCAACGATAAAGTAAATTTAACCATTTTAAAATGCTATACGAAAAAATGTCCATTTATTCTCAATAAAAATAACGAAATTTTGAATTATTAAGAAAAATATTTGAATAAAATAAACAAAAACCAGGCTATGTTCATTTGAGGGTTATAATCAGCCTATATGCAAAGATACAGGATCATAAAATGCTCCATTTTGACGCTGGCTTCAGCCTAACATTTGCACACAATCAGATTTATAATATTACTAGTATATAACCCCCGTCAAAAATGACGGAATGTTACGTTTCATTTTCATAAGATTTCATACAAACAAACAGCATTAAGATGTTATGAAATAATATTCAATCCTTTGATATAAACAACGCCATTCCCGAAGGAAATAAACTGTTTTGATTGAACTTCAATAGTTTACAGATTTAACTATAAAAAGATTCTGTAAAGATTAAGTACGATAAAATCTTCAAAACATTGTTTAGATCAACAAAGTTGTTTAAACACCCATTCTGGGTTAACACATCTCCGGGCCCGCTTGCGGACCCCTAATTAAATCGGGGCGGAGCCTTGCATACAAACCTCGTAAAAAACTGCTCTAACACTTCATCCGCACTTTCAGGCAGCGCTGCAAAGCATATTTTTAAGAGACATTAAAAACTTCGAGTAATTTGGGCAATCTGCGTCATTTTGATCTTTTAAACTGCCCTGCTATAGCAGAGTAAACATTTCATTATTCAAATTCCGATTTCACAAGTGTAATAAATTTCGATCATTAAAATAATTTATTTCTTAATTAAATCGCATTTATTAATTGTATTAATATGACTGATCTTTTTTTTTTTTCACTACAAAGTTACTATGTTAAAATTCAAAATTTTATCTGCATTTATATAACTAATACTTGTTGTACCACAGTATTACATTATCTTCCTTATATTTTAATTATATTTGATATAAAATATTCATTATATTTACAATGCAAGCAAAATTGATAAAATACAGAACAAAGTGCAATTTCAACAGAAAGTTTATTTGCCAAAATAATAATTAAATAACTTAAAATTAAAAAAAGTTTATCTCAAATTAAATTCTGATTTTTTATAAACATGCCTAAAGAAACCTGTGATAAGTTTTGATCATTAAAGATCATCTTTTATTAAATAAGTATTTTTTTTTTAATTCTCATATTAAATTACAAATTTATTTTCACTACAAAGTTTCTACTATGCTAAAATACAAAATTTTATTTGCATTGATATAATTAATATATGTAGTATACGGCATTACTACATGTTCCTTATATTCTAATTACATTTTATAAGAAATACAGTGACCTTTCACTTATACGCGATGTTCAGTAATTACTTTTTGTACCACTATTTTAAAACAGTAAAATTCGATTTATAAATTCTACGATTAAATAAGAAGAAAATTACTTTAAAAAGGAACTGGTGCTGAAAAATAATTACAGCGTATCGCGTATTAGTGAGAGGTCACTGTATTCATTGAGAATTAAAACTACAATTTCAGAAGAAAACTTTGTTTATATTAATCTCCGATAGATGGCGATAAAGGCTCACAACGAATGAACGAAGTATTTTAGCGAGTATGACGGAGGAACGTAACTTCTTCCGTTTGCGATCGCTTTTCGAAGGGTTACTTTCATGGTTTAATATTTTAAACGTTCACGACGAATGAATCATTTGCTTGTTTACTTTCATGGAGCAATAAACCTGATTTCAACTGAAGTTACCTCAGAATATAAACATAATTTAATGTAAGTCATCTCACAAATATTAATTTATTTTGAAAGACATGATTTCAAGTAGGAGAAATTATCGTTTAGTTGTCATATGTTAGAATAGATTTTTCATTAAGCCTAACATGGCGTTTAACGATGGTCGATTCGCAAATCTGAGTGGTCGTG
Source organism: Maratus michaelseni (assembly GCA_963931845.1). Classification (NCBI taxonomy): domain Eukaryota; kingdom Metazoa; phylum Arthropoda; class Arachnida; order Araneae; family Salticidae; genus Maratus; species Maratus michaelseni. The sequence continues at coordinate 116,262,134 of OZ007586.1, forward strand.
CCCGGTACCGTTACAGACACTTTCTTGCCTTCGGATTTTATTATAAGTAAGATTAGGATTACTCAATAACAATCTCTTTTTCGCACCCCAGATGTGGTGGATAGAAATCTCTCATTGTAAAACGAGCGATCTCTGTTTAAGGAAAGTGTAGTCTCGTTATTATGTAATAAGACAGAGGCAAACCCAAGTACTAATAAATATGATCAGTACTTGAACTTGAACTTGTGATAGGTTCAATGGGCTTCCAAGTTGCGAAGCAACTGCACACCCTGGCTTTGAGTAGGTGTATATCAAATCCTGAGAGAGCCATATGAAATGTCTAGCCGTAGTCCAATTGACTACATAAAATAGGATAGTGTTAAGTATCTCTATAAAATAATGAAAATTTTTATAAGTTATTAAAAGTTTATAATTATTATAACTGCCAAAAAAGATTAAATAATTGTGTTGTGATTATTTATTTTAAGCTTGCATAAATGGCTAATAGTTCAATACCTTTTTATCTAGTAATTAATTAATGATTACATCAGGTTTCTGAGGATAAAAGAAGATTGAGATCGGCAAGTATGAAAATATGATACCGTTAAACTTTTTGTCATATCATTTTATATGTTAATATTGCTCATTATAACAATATAAATAAATATTTCATAGGATTCGATTGACATATCATCACGCAATTAGCAGCGGCGTAGCGTAAGGGGGGGGGTCACTTTACTACCAGTATAATCATATACTACTTTTGGCCTGATTTAATCTTTGAACTTTACGGCTTAAGTAACGCCAAATGTAGTTTATAAAATACTCGTAAAGTGATCAAGCCCCTCCCCCCTTTTCGCTACGACACTATCCATTTCTGTAAAAATAACATATTTCTTTAAAAAAAATATTTTCGATTGTTTGAATTTTGAACAAGAACACTTGTAAACGAACTTTTTTTTTTTTTAATATTTGAGTTATTATTAATTAAAGTTCAATTAAATCCGAATTTCTTGTCAAATAGTGTTTGAAATGTAGGCGTTAAAATTAACATAATAAATTTTAAACATAATAAATTTTATTATAATACATTTATATAATTTTCGAAATTCAATATTTCAAAACTGTTTGTTTAAAAAAATTCAATTTGCCATTTTTTCTTATTTCTAATCGCAGAACAAATGTTCAAAAAATGATCAATTTATGATACATAAAGTTCGAATTTACTGGTTGGTTTGACATGAAATGACCCATTTATTTTACATATATCCAATCAAGTAAAACTAAAAATATGCATTATTTAAAGCCGTGAGTTGAAACTGAAATTGTGAAAAGAATGATTAAAAATAGATTGTGAAGAGATAATAAGAATTATCTACTGTCGCATTCCTTCTTTTATAGTAAAGAGACGATGCTTTATGAAGAAGTAATGAAAAAAACCTTTGTAGAAATATAATATTACGCTATTAGAAAAAAATAATAATAACTCATACCATAAATATTTTAAAAAGAAAGTGTTAAATAAAAACTATCAATGATAATAAAAGTTTCGTGATTATTACACACGGCTTTTAAAAAAAAGTATGTTTACATGAGTGTCAATTAGAGTTTCTTGATCAAATTTCCCTTAGAGATTTAGAGTAGACGTTCTCATATCTTGGGAGTTTTTAAAAGAGTTGAAATATTTTCCCAACTTCTTGTGTTAAAAGGTGATTTTTATTCTTCTTATAAGGTTTTGTCTTATTACGTCTTATGAACTAATGTTTTTTTTTTTTTCGCACTTGATGTTCTTTTTCTAATAAAAGAAATACCTAAAATATTAACTTATCAATATTTCATAAGAAAACACTTTTTTCAATTTTAGAAAAAGACATTTTTTTCAAAAACGCTGCAGCCAATTTCATAAAATCGAAATATATTGTAAAATTGCAAAAGACTGATATTTGGTAGATTTTCATAGTTTTTTTTTTCAGTTACAAACGTGACAAATACTCATGATAATGTTCAGAGGTTTTTATTCTAATATTCAACATGTTCGCATTTATACTATATACGTTAAAAATGTTTTATTATCCCCATAATTATTGACAAATGTATGCATTATTAAGGATTAAAGAAAAATGAAATTCAGGGCGGTACTACACAGATCCGAAAATTGAAGCTTCAAGAAACACTGCCCGAAAAATTGACATTTTTGTATCTACCATCATATTTTTTTTTAAGTAAATTTTCCATTACATTATAATGGGTTGTCCGGAATGTTTCTGTTGGTTGGGAAAATCAATTGTACCGTAAAATTCTGCCTGTTAATTTTTAGACATTAAATATAGGAATAAAAGTCTAATAAAATGATAGAATTTTCCGTTACGAATTGATTTTTCCAACCTCCGCAAACTTTCCCGACAACCCAATACAATTTAAAGTCATCCCTATTTTTATGTCTTTATTTGTAACATATGTAAACTTTATATAGTATTCAAGAAACATTATTGTCTTAGAGCGATATTTTAAAAACCGTTTTGGATTGTATGAAATTTAAATTGAGTAAAATCGTAGTATCTAATGTGACAGTAGAGTTAGATGTAAACAGAACTTAACAAAAATTGTGAATCCGATATATTACCATTGCATGAAATACTGTTTAGGTATTGCCCTTTTTACATTTTACACTGCTATTTAACAGAAACTGAAGAATATGCTTCATTCGCATTGTTTTTTTAAAAAAGTATTTTGTATTAATGTTTAGTTTATAAAGAATGTATAGCATACGAACGATGGACGGAGTTTAGAAAAAATGAACAGTGAGAAACAGAGTAGAGATGCAAAAAAAAAAAAAAAAAAAAAAAAAAAAATGCGAATAAATTTAATTCCGGTGTTCGATGCTTTAAAAAAAATGCATGTAAAATAATAAATTAAAAAGTTACAGTCAAAAAAATTTCTGTCAGGTAAGAAAGATATATCTTAAAGAGATAGGGAACTGAAATTTAGAAAAACTGCATTATGTGTGATAAATACCAAACAATTGTGTTAATTTTTTTTATATGTATTACTCAGGTAACTCAAAGATAACGCCCAATGTGCTACTCAATATTCACCAATAATTCGAGAGTCGCTGAATGTCATACGCCAAATTTAAACATCTCCGTTATTCACTGATATAACTTAAGTTTAGTTTTTAAAAGAAAGTATTGAAAAGAGTTTTTTGCATTCTTTGTAACATTATAATACAGAAATAGTTTTCTAAACAATGAAATTTAATAAGCTTGCCGTTTTTAAAAAAATGAATTTTGTATTGCCTTATTTTTTGTGTTTGGTTTACATTGTCAAATGTCGTAAAAATGATATTACTACTACCAATAAATCAATGCCATTATTCGGAAATTTCAGGATATATGACAACATTCAGTATATCTGACGCAGTTTGTAATCTTAACCGAAGTGAACAGGAAGTTCTGAAGGACCGCCCATTTGTATAGATTTCGTCGAAGAGCATTTGATTGAGATGCCTTTCGTGTAATTCGCTAAGAAAGAAAATGCCCATATAAAAATTTTTCTCTAGGAATCTATAGTTATTTATACATAAAAAAACATATTTGAAAAAAATTATATAGAAATCTATAATAATTGCTATAGAAAATTTCCTTTATAATAATTTATATAAAAATTTATAGAGATTTTGTAGAAATATACCTTTAGAAGCATTTCGCATTAAAACGTTATATTTCTATATGGTATTATTGCTAGGATTGTTGTAAAGAAAACAAAAAACAATGCTTTGATTGTTAAAAATTATATGACGTAAACAATTGCTAAAAATATTAAATTGTAAAAAAATTAAATTCATCCTAGATTACTGCGGTACATTCGCTTCATTTGAAGAACTGTATTTTTATGGTGTAGGGTATGCTAATACATTGGGGGTCAAAACTCCCTATCAAATTTTTTAATTTGATATAAAATGAAGTATCTAGATTACGATGCGTGCGGTTTAAAAAACTGTCTATATAATAAATAATTTCTAACTGTCCGTGTAATTGGATCAGATTTGAAAAAAAAAAAAAAAAAAAATTCGATTCTTTGAATTTTGAAAAAAAAAAAAAAAAAAAAAAACACTTGTAAACGAACTAAAATTTTTATATTTCAGTTATTATTATTTAAAATTCAAGAAAATCTGAATGTTTTGTTAAATGTTTTTTGAGATGTAGGCATTAGAAGTTAAAATAATAAATTTTGTATGATTTTGGAACTTCAATATCTCAAAACTGTTTGTTAAAAAAAAATTCAAATTACCATTTTTCGTATTTCTAATAGTAGAATAATTGTGCAAGAACAATTATTAAAATATGAGGTATCAAGATTCAGTTCATTAGTTGATTTCACACGAAATGACCCATCTGCCTAACATATATTCAATCATGTAAAACTAAAAATAGACATTTTTTAAAGGCGTGATTTGAAAGTGAAATTGCGAAAAGTATGATTGAAAAAAGATTGTGAAACGAAAATAAGAATTATTTACTGTTACATTCAGTTTCTTATATTAATAAGATAATGCTTTATGAAGAAGTAATAAAAAGAACCTTTTTAGAATGAAATTTATTGTGCTGTTCGAAAATTCAATAACTCATACCATAAATATTTCAAGAAGAAAGTTTTAAAGATTAATCAACTGATTCTGTCTAAACGAGTTAAATAATTCAAGCGTGGATCTAGATACCACTGACCTCCTCGGTCAGAGGTATAGTAATTAACACGTGAGACGGACACTTGCGGTAATAGCCGCCAAAGCGAAGTTCACGTTCACAATGTGGCATGACGACTATGCCCGCCCAAAACGAAACGGTCGTTTTTAGACACTACGGCTATAGCAGCACAAATGTGCATTTACGGCGTACAAATAAAATCCCAATGTCATGTTTTGGAAACAATATTTTAGGTTGAAGTTCGTTTTCCACCTGTTATACAAGTTGCAGCCAAAGAATATTTACTCCGTATCTATTGTATATACTTTGTTGCAGGTTCAGTATGCACGGTAGAAAAATTCAAATTGATTATTTGATCGAATAATCAACATAAATTTTTCTATAAGAATATACTGGTGTTTGTCACTTTTTTTGAATGTATTTTTCCCTGACCACTATCCACCCTGACGTTGTTGTGCAGGGAGTAGTTGAACCTAATTAAAGGTGCTGAATTAATCAAAATTAAGTTTATTTAAGCAGAAAGAGTAAAACTATACTTTTAATATTCTAAAAATTACAAAAACATATAGTGTCAATTTTCGAACTTCACTTGTTCCTACTGTCCGTCAATGTGTTAAATATAGGAAATGATATGAACTAGTATTACACATGGCTTTTACAAAAGTATGTTTGTATGAGTGTCAATCAACGTTCCCTGATTAAATTTCCCATAGAGATTTATAATAGGCCTCCTCATAGCTTGGAAGTTTTTAAAAGAGTTGAAATAGTTTTCCAATTTCTTGGGTTAAAATGTGATTTTTATTTCATTTTTAAGATTTTGTATTATTATGTCTTAAGAACTAATGTTGCCTTTTTTTCCCCATGATGTTGATTATCTAATAAAAAAATCCCCACGATATTTACTTATTAATATTTCACAAGGAAAGATATATTTCAATTTTAGAAAAAGTCACTTTTCTCGAAAACGCTGCAGCCAATTTCTTAACCCCTTACCTGTGGGAGGTATTTTGACACCATAAACTAAAAATAGGCACGATACACCACTTTTTCCGTACTAAAATATTTGCTTTCTGTAATCGAAAATGGTCTGCCGATTAATAAAGCGAAGGTTGCGTTAAATAATTACTGGTGTGCGAAAGCTTTTAGTAACAAAACAAGCAAACTGTTCTTGCCCGAACTGAGTTCGGGCTACACAGTTAAGGGGTTAAAATCAAAGAATAATGTAAAGTTTAAAAAAAATTGATGAAAAAACAACGAAAATATACCAAGCATGACAAATATTGATGATATTGTTCACAAGTTGTTACTAAAATTGTCAATATGTTCGCATTTATACTATATACCTTAAAATTGTTTTATTAACCACATAAATATTTACAAATGTGTGTATTAAATGGCATTAAATAAAAACGAAATTCGGGGCGGAGCTATTCAGATCCAAAAATTGAAGCTTTAAGAAATTCTGCCGGAAAAATTGGCATTTCTGTATCTACGATCATAATTTTTTTGAAGTAGATTTTCCATTACATTACACAATTTCAAGTCATCCCTATTTTTATATATATCTATTTGTATGTAAACATTATAGAGTATTCAAGACACATTAGGGCCTTAGAGGGATATTTTAAAAAGCGTTCTGGATAATATTATGAATTTTTAAATTAAACAAAATCGTAGCATCTAATGTGACAGTAGAGATAGATGTAAACATTGCCTCGGCAAAAATACCGAATCCCATATATTACCATTACTTCAAATCTTTTCAGGAATTGGCCTTTTTATATTTTACACGGCTTTTTAACAGGAACTGGATACAATGTTTCGCTATCTTTAATTTTTAAGAACTTTGTATTAATGTTTACTTTATAAATTAATGTATGGCATACTAATGATGGGCGGAGTTTAGATAGAATAAACGATGGGAGGCAGAACAGAGATATATAAAACCGAAAAAAATTAATTCCGGAGTACAATGCTTTAAAAAACTGCATGTAAAATAAAAAAATAACAATGTTACAGTAAAAAAATTTTAGCCAATAAAATGGCATTTAACCCTTTCGCGACGAGCGTCCTTTACAAAATTTTTAATCTGTTACCACCGGTTTTTCAAAAGAGAAATTTTCACCTAATTGAATCGCAAAAATGCTATGATTAGATAAGGAAAACCTTACAATAAAAGGAACTGGTGGGAATAATCGAGGATTCTGCCCATCTTATGCGTCACGTATTCGTGTCGCTCGTCCTCAAGGAGTTAAGAAAAATACATCTAAAAGAGATAGGAAACTGAAATTTAGAAAAACTGCTTTATGTGTGATAAATACCAAAAAATTGTGTTAATTTTTTTATATGTATTACTCAGGTAACACAAAGCCCATGTCCTACTCAATATTGGCCAATAATTCAAAAGTCGCTGAATATCGTAAGCAGAGTTGCCAAGTTTCCGGCTTTTTGGACACCAGTATTTTAGTACAGAAAATGTTGTTTTATGTTATTGGAACATTCTGCGATTTAAAAGAACAACATTTTCTCTAAATAATACTGGTATTCAAAAAGCCGGAGACTTGGCAAGTCTGCGTAAGCCAAATTTAAACATCTGCATATATTCACTGATATAACTTAAAATTAAATTTAAAAGAAAGCATTCAAAAGAGTTTTTTGCATTGCTTGTAACATTATTATACAGAAACAGTTTTCTAAACAAGAAAATTTTATAATCTTGCCGTTTAAAAAAAAAAAAAACTGAATTTTGTAATTTCGTATCTTTAATATTTGGTTAACATTGGGGAATATCGTAAAAATGATATTATTGCTACCACATTAATTTATATCTATAGAACTTCGTAAAAACAATATCATTTTTCAGAAATTTCAAGATATATGTTGACATTTAGTATATCTGACGAAGTTTATAATCTTAACCGAAGTGAGCAAGAAGTTTTGAAGGATCGCCCATTTGTATAAATTTCGTCGAAGAGCATTTGATTGAGGCGTCTGCGTGAAATTTGTATAGAAAGAATATGCCTATAGAAAAAATTTCAGTAGGAATCTGTAGTTATTTTTTTTATATAAAAAAATGAAAATATTTATATAGAAATCTATAGAGATTGCCACAGAAAGTTTTCTTCAGAATAATTTATATAGAAATTTATAGAGATTGCAATAGAAAAATCGCTTTAGAAGCATTTCTTATAAAATCTTTTTATTTCTATACGGTTTTATATCAAGGATTGTTGTAAAGAAGATAAAAAAGCAATGTTATAGACGTTAAAATATTTTATGACGTAAACAATTGCTAAAAGAAAAACGAATATTTAAAATATTTAATTAATCCAAGATTTCTGCGGTACACTCTCTTCATTTGAAGAACTATGATTTTATGGTGGGATAATTTTTACTCTAATACAGTGTGGGCCAAAAGTCCTTGGCAAAATTTTGAATTTAATATAAAATCAAGTTATTAAGAGTACGATGCGTGCGGTTGACAAAACTGCCAATTTAATATATAATTTCTAACTATACAGGTAATTGGAACAGATTCGGAAAAAGCCCTGACTGCAACTACTGCTATAGCATTGCATTGCTTGCCAATAGACTGAATATGTAATACTCTGTAAGAAATTTTATTTTGTAGTTGTTTTTGAAGGTTTTTTTCTTTGTGTTGTTAAAAAGTTTATAATTATTATAACTGACAACAAAGGGTTAAATAAGTGTTTTGTGATTACAGTGACCTCTCACTTATACGACTCTCAGTTATACGACTCTCTCGGTTATACGCCGAATTTTCTTGGTCCCGTCCACGCTTTATGGGAAATAATGCTAAACTTCTCTCAGTTATACGCCGCTTCTCTCACTTATACGACGCTTTCAACGGTTCAGGCGGTTTTACATTTCCCACTCAAGAATTTATTTTTATAATCATTAAAGTACAAATCATTAACGTTTTCTTGACTTTATTCTTTTGACTATTGTTAAAGTGTTTATCAATAATGAATAACATTTCTTATCTAACTTGGTGTGTTATTAACGATGATATCTATGGTGGGAGGGTGGTTGTATGGAATTTTCTTGTTCCTGCCATTTAACAAAAGCGATTAACAAAAGCCAAATGACCACCTGCAAATCACGTCTCTGTATAGTACTGATTGAGAAATCAAGTTTATTGCAAAATGCACTTTCCTGGATCAATATCCATCACATCCCGATATAAAAGATCTACCATTTCTGCAACAAATTAAAGTTCGATTTTTGCCAACAAATTCTACAAACAGATTAAAGTCATTAGATTTAGGGATTATAAATATTTTTAAGTAAACTACAGAAGGAGTTTGATTTGTCGTTTTATTTTTGATCAGGTAACGAAAAGGAAGCTAAAGCAATTTCCATTTTAGAGGCTATGCATCTTACAGCATCTGCATGGGAAAATGTGACATCGAAGACAATTGTTTTAAGAAATGTGGTTTTTCACAAGACTAAACTGCTAGTTCAATGAATGAACCCGATTTTGAGAGCGTATAGGAATCCTTTAAGGAGAAATCTTTGAGTCTTTCAATAATGAAGACGTGAGCGAGGAGGGTGACGAAGATGAGAACAATGTTCCTGCTGCTGTAATTTTTTAATTGCAATTGCCGCTTTAAATACATTAACGAATTATGTCCACCAAAATGATTGTTCCCAAAATAGCTTAAAAGCTTTAATAGACTTAGAAAAAGACATTTTCTCGTTTCGTCAACAACACAGACAAACTAATATCACTTCATTTTTTGAGAAAATCTGATATGTAAATCTTCAAAATGAACACAGGTGAACTATTTTTTGAACTTTTTAAAATATATTTACGTTTTATTTTTTTATATATTTTATAAATTTTGTTAAAATATGTTCTTAGTATTCAAAACCTTTCATTTTTAATATAAATAAAATAATTACTGAATATAAGCTTTGGAATTTGTATAATAAGTCGGTCTTTCACTTATACGACTCCCTCAGTTATACGACTTTTTTCTACGGTCCCCTGAAAGTCGTATAAGTGAGAAGTCACTGTATTTATTTTAAGCTTTCTTAAATGGTAATAGTTCAATATCTTTTTATCATGTAATTAATGATCACATCTCGTTTCCGTGGTTAGATAAAAGAAGATTCAGATCCGCAAGGTTGTAAAAATGATATCGTTAAACATTTTTCATATCATTTTATATATTAACATTTTTCATTATAACAAAATAAATTATTTTTTATAGGATTCCATTGACATACCATCATGCAATTAAGCACACTCGTCTCTATTTCTGTAAAAATAATATATTTCTTAAAAAAAATGATTGTTTGAATTTTGAAAAATAACAATTGTAAACGAACTAATATTTTTATATTTGAGTTATTATTAATTAATGTTCTATAAAAACTGAACTTTTTGTCAAATAGTTTTTGAGATGTAGGCATTAGAAGTATGTTATACATAAATTTTATATGATTTTCGAAATCCAATATCTCTAAAGTGTTTGTTCAAAAAAATTCAATTTGCCATTTTTTCTTATTTCTAAAAGTACAACAAATGTGCAAAAATTTATCAATTTATTAGACATCAAGGTCCAGTCCACTGGTTGATTTCAGATGAAATGGCCCATCTATCTTGCAAGCATATAAAACTAAAAATAAACATTATTTAAAGCCGGCATTTCCGTATATATATATATATATATATATATATATGAACAATTCTCCCATAATTTTGACTAAGTCCAACATAATTTTTTATTTTAGTACATATTTTTGGTTTTTTTTTATTTCTTGTAGAATAAAAATTGCCATTGCATGATTGTATAACCATATTAACGAGATAAATAAGTGTTGGACGATTTTGGGGGTCAAAATGTAACACTAAATTCCTTACCGTACCTTGTCTCTGATGCGGATTTTTAAGATTGAAGTTATCTGGATAAAATTGTTTCAAGAAATGTAGTTCTACTGAATTTTTTAATAAAACTGGAACTATTGTTTTATATAAATATGTAACAAAAATTAGGCTGTACTCATTTTTTACGGTTATTATTTTTTTAACTCTGTCCCGGGATTTTAGATTCCTTACTGTCCCTCTTGCTGAAGTTACGCCGAAAATCACTCCAGATGCAGCCACAGTCTTTTAAAATTTTTTTCTGTATGTTAGAATAAAAATGGCTGTCGTTCTTCGATAGGAAATTTTCTACAGAATTTAAATCAACATTTAAATACCAATTTCAAGTGTTGTAACTTTATTGGTAGTCTTACCATCCCCAAGATTAATTCCTGAACTTTTAGAGATAAAAATTTAAAAAAAATATTTTATTTATTTCAATGAAACTAACTGTTGCTAAAAAGTAATGAACATTGTAGTTACCACTTATACTTAACATGACTTGACTGAAAATAGGTAATAATTTTTATTTATCACCCCTGTTCTATTTCACTATTAAATGGATGGTAAAGGTCTCACAGGGATAGTACAGTATTAAATATTAATACAGAACAAGAACATGTTTAACTATAGCAACAAAAACAAGATAATTATAACTGGAAGTTTAAAAATTCTATTTTATTAAGTTTAATTTGACCCTTGAATGTTAAAATTATCTCATATATCTATATCACATATTATAATACAAGCAAATCTTGTGTATATATATATATATATATATATATACACAAAGTATGTTGTGTGTATATATATATATATATATATACACAAAGAATTGGGCTAAGTCCCATGTTACAAAAAATTCGATTACTGGGTCATTTTTGGGTCATTACGGGTCAAGCAAATTATATCTAAAAAATGGCTCTAACGATTTTGAATAAATTTTGTATCCTACGAGTTTCGGGCACGAGGCCACATGGCCACATGGCCAAGAAAATTCAATTAGTGGTGGGTCAAGCTAATTTTATCTAATAAACGGCTCAGGCTATTTAGAATAAATTTTGCATCCTACGGTTTTCGGGCACGAGAAAACTGTTGGGCTAGGTCACACGTTCGAGAAAATTCGATTAATGGGTTATTTTGGTCATGTGTCATTATGGGTCAAACTATTTTTATCTTAAAAACGACTCAGACGATTTGAACTAAATATAGTATCCTACTGTTTTCGGGAACGAGAAGACTATTGGGCTAGGTCACATGTTCGAGAAACTTCGATTAGTGGGTTATTTTGGTCATGGGTCATTATGGGTCAAACTATTTTTATCTTAAAAACGACTCAGGCGATTTGAACTAAATTTTGTATTCTACAGTTATAGGAACGAGAAGACTATAGGGCCTGGTCACATGTTCGAGAAACTTCGATTAGTAGGTAATTTTGTAATGGGTCATGATATTTGAACTCAAAACTGAGTTTGACCGATCTTCCCTGCTCGTTATCTTTGAAACGGTTAAAACTATGTGCAGAACTTCCCATAAACAGTTCTTTCCGTGACTAAATCTTTAATTGCTTTAATTTTAAATAGCATTAAAAAATGGAATGCGTAAGATATTTGAAAGCTATAAGAATTTTAAAAAGTTATCAGATTAATAAAACAGCTCATTTTCTGCTTTAAAAAAATTGATGTAAAAAATATCCTTACCAGTTTGTTTTTCAATAACCGAAAAACGTTTCATCCCGAAAAAAATATATGAATTGTTTTATTTTTTACATAAGAAAAAATATGTTAGAATTTCTAAAACTGTAATTTTTTTTTTTTAAAGTTACCAGTCAATCGATAAAAGAATACCATTTTTAACTTAAACGAATTAGCTACAATTTAATATTTCGAAGCAGATAATGCATTTTTTAGATAATTTAAACAAAATAGAGACAATAAAAGAATTGAATAGTTTAAAATCTTTAGTACTGTTTCGAAGCAGTAAAGATGAAAATGCATTTTTAAGCTAAAAACGAAAAATAATGACATAAAATCTCTAAATATGCAAAAATAATCTTACGTTGTCATTCTAAAAATTCTTCGGAGATATTTTAAAATGCGTCTTAGAGTACTTGAATTTTTTCAGGGGTGGGGATTTAAATCTGTAAAATGCGAAGCAATTCTATGTCATTTTATTCGTGAAACGAAAACTGAGAAAGAGTTACAGAATGTTTCTTTGCAACGGGAATGCACGTATATCTTCGAAAGCTTTAAAATATAATATAAATACTTGAAATATACAAAAATAAACAACAAAATAGTTAAAAAAAAGAACAAAACTACAAAAAAGTACATTATTATTAAAATAAAATCTAATAAATAACACAACATGCTTCTTCTTTTGTCAGAATTTCAGAAAACCAAATGACTGAAAAGTAGCAAATTGCCTCGAAATATAAGTTTTTATGTGCTATTAATTCTTAAGTAAACATTTTCAGCTGCGTAACAGAGTTTATACATGCAGGAATAACAAAATAATAGCCATTTAGAGCTGTTAATTTAGAGGATTTGACGGTTGAACATGAAAATGTTTATTTGAGAATAAATTGTATCCAAAAAATCAATATTTCGTGTTGGTACCAAGTTGTAAAAACTAATTAATACACTGTAAAAACTACTCGGAAATGTTTCCGAAAATTGCGAGCAGCAAAAGAATTCTTTGATTTAAAATTGCTTTTTTAAATCTCGAAAATATATTGGTTTCTGAAGATAAAGGATACCTTTTTTAGAATCGTACGTAACTCGGAAAAGGTGATATTATATATTACTTAATATAACCTTAATTGATCGTATGCGATAAATATTTTACATAACCTTAATTGATTGTAATACTTTATTGATCATATGCGATAAATATTTTACATAACCTTAATTGATTGTAATACTTTATTGATCGTATGCTGATTTTCTTTTATTATTTAAGAAATATCTGTCTAATATTACGTTTTTTTCTTACCGCTAATTTTGAATAGAGAAATTTGCTTTATTTAATCATATTTTCTGTGATTAAATAATATATATATTTTAAAAACTTATGGTAAGAAAAAAGCGTAAAAGTTGGAAGGTATGTTTAAGATAACTTTGACACGGAAAAGGTGGCGAAATACAGGTGTTCGCGCTTTTTTAGACGATTCCCATGGTTCTTACAGAACTATTTTACATTAAAAAAATTGATTCGAATTATGGAACTCTGATGGATACGCTTTTTCACCACTCTGCGATGACTAAGCCTAATTTTTTGTAATTTCATTCTATACAGGGTGTATCTGAAAAAGTGGGCAAAACTTTACGGGGTGATAGAACGCAGCTATACGAGCAAATTTCGTCATAGAATGTGTGGTCGGAACGCAAACGGTGAGAAGTTAAAAGGTAGTTTTCCACTGTCGCAGTTAAAGAATTAACACAAGAATGAAAGGTGTTACTTCAGAAAAAAAAATATTAACAACAATGTAATTAATGTACATGCTCAAAAAAGTTGCTCAAAAGATCGTTCGCCAGCTGTAATGCCCGCTTCACACCTGCGGGATAGGGACGGACGCACATTTGCGAAGATACCAGGCATTTCCCCGGCAACAACGGCAATCTTGGCGACTAGATACATATCGGTTTCAATGGGGCACTTGAAGATTTGGATTTTCATATGACTCCACAGGAAAAAGTTCAAACACGAGAGATCCGGCGATCTTGGTGGCCAAGCTATGGGACCACCTCGACCAATCCATCGCCCTGGGAACGTTGCATCTAAAGTGTTCCGCTTATCCAAGGCAAAGTGTGCAGGCGCACCGTCGTGTTGAAACCACATTCTCGACCTGATGGGGTTTGAAATTGGACGCAGCAACTCCGGCAACACCTCTCGTAAGAATGTGTCATACCATTTACAACGCCACCTAGCGGCTCGCGCGGCCTTACATTCTATGACGAAATATGATCGTATAGCTGCGTTCTATCACCCCGTAAAGTTTTGCCCACTTTTTCAGAAACACTCTGTATAATGCGCTTTTCCAACATACTATAAATATTATATAGACGGAGCAGTTATAAGTACATTACAAATGAAAAAGAAAGAAAAAATTTACCTTATATCCAGTGCTTTTACATAGGCCACTTTGCTTGATTGCATTAAAAAAAAAAAAACATTTTTGCATTTAGCATTAATGTAATTGTTCAGCCCTTTTTAATTCATTTGAATAAATATGTAAACTATTAATGAACTTTCAAACCAGAATATAAATAGGAAAAAAACTAAAAACATGAAAAAATATTAACGTGGTCTTAAATGATGTACTATATATATTATCACAAATGTCTTTGTATTGAATTACATTAGTGTTAACCTGTTTTTTCTTTAAAAAAAAACTATCTAAGTATAGTCTTTTTTTTTCTAATTCAATGTAATGTTACCCCTTAAGTATATAAAGCACGTAAATAAAAATATTAAAGAAAAAAAAACCTAGTAAAAACGTATGGAAAATCCAAAGAAAAACTCCTTTGAAATTTGATTCTTCCGTTGTTTCATGGCTCCTTTGAAACTTAATGCTGGTCCTTTAAAAATAAATAAAAATATTTGAACCCACATAAAGTTTTTTAAAACTTGAAGTCATACGGAAAAAGCACTTTAAATATTTCTATCTTTATTTTTTTTTAAAGGAATTCAAGAAAAAAAAGATTTCAATTCTATGAATATGTATATTTTTAAATTTTACGTTAATATTGATATGCGTCTGCCGATTTAAAGACCCCAATGGGGGGGCGATGCCTCGCCTCGGAATATGTTCCTTGCGCAGATATAACAAAAACACCAAAAGAAAACTATGCCGATTTGAAGAATCTTTTTGTTCAAAACAGTGTACTTCTTATAAGGTGTCTTTCACATTTTAGGATTATATGAAGTATAAAGTATAAAATATAGAAAGTCTAACTGTCTGCTGTTATTTCATAGCTATTTTAAAACAGTTAACTTCAAAAAAGCTCTTTGTGCAATATATAAAACTTTTTGAACGACGAAAAAAAGCATGCGGTGAAAGTATATAATTTTGTTTCTTTTCATAAACCGAGTTGAAAAAGGAAATCAAAATACTAAAGGTATTATCTGCCACATAACTTCAAGTTTTTGAAAGAAAATATTTTGGGTTAAGAAGTTTTTATTTATTGATAAAAGAGAAGGAGAGGAGGAAACGTGGTGTAGTAGAAAAAGAAGCTTTTCAAGTTTTTCAATATGGTCTATGTGTTCTATTTTTTAGATTTATGCTTATGCAAATGTTTAAAATAGATGTACCATGATATATTTGTTTATAAAAAATTTTCTTGCTGATATTAGTAAATGTTACAAAGATGATGGTTTATCTGTCTATCTGTTTGTTCATTATTGTTTTATACCGGTTTAAAATAGCTAAATTTAATATTTTATTTACTCATCATACGTAGAATAGGGTAAATCTTGTAATCGTTTTGAAAATCGAAATTTATTTTTTTGACGGAATTACACGTTTCAGACACTAGAGATTCCGAAAAACATATTTTTAGAAAAAAAAATTGCCGTCCGTCTGTCTGTGTGTCTGTGTGTCTGTAAACGTTCTATCTCCCGAACAAATTGAGATAGAGACTTGAAATTTGGTATGTACATAGTATGTAATACTGGGAAGAAGCTTATTGAATTTCAGTAACCTCGATTATCCGGAACTATTTTTTTTGGACTCTCGAAATATTCGTTTCGATAAAAAATATATAAATTTTCGAAATTGTTTTTTTCTAAGCAGTAAACATAAAAGATAATAAAAAACATAAATTTTGCATAGAGAAGGAAGTCGATCGAATAATGAGTTGCCGAGATGTTTGGAATCCTATTTTCCACACTCTTCGATTTTTCGTGACCCTGTATTTCATTCAAATTGCAATTCAAAGATATATTTTAATTGGAAATGAGACGCTTAATCCGACGAAGTAAACTGTTAGTTAATAGGATAACATTTTTGGAGTTATGAGGATGTTTCTTTTACGCAATTCAGTAATAGAGCATTTAAAGTTTATGATGTCATCAAGCCACGATTTTATTCGAATTGCAATGCATTTTATAAATAGTTTGTTTACATATGTTTTATTTTCATATTTTATATTATGCATATCCATGATGGGTAAGTATTACGGTGGCTCCCAACGACTAGTTTCTTTTAACAATAAATAAATAAATGACATCGGGATTCAAATTATTTTCTTTTGAGTATTTGTAGGAATGTGGATTCTAAAGGTAGTCTATTATGTGTAATATTTTTAGCTGAAATTTGAAACTAAATGCCGTGTTTTTTCGTGTTTACGCGCAGTTTTTTACCGTCAAAATTTATTTTAATAATAGAAGTGGTTTAATTAAAGAGGTGCACGTGACAGGTCAGTGTTTGGGATATGATTGGCTTCAATATATATGTCCATTGCTCATTGCACAAAATTATTTGGCGCCAATTTTGTGTTTAAATTTAAGAAACCATTAAGCAATACATTGTGCATACTGTTCAATTTTAGCACTAACTGATAGTTTTTAATAGAATAGTATGCGTTTGAAATGTTTTTCTCAGATTTTTTCTCCAAACTTTGTCTCCCAGATGAGGTATTAAAAATCTGGTTGCGCATGATACACGAAAATATAAGGTAATATACTATATATACTATATAATATAAGGTAATAACTTATTAATACAGATATAGATCAGTTCATTAAAAGGAATATATTATTACTTCTTTATTTCAAATAATGTATTTTGCAGTTTTCTTATCATTAGATACTAAATACTATTTACCATTACATAGATGCATTCAATCATTAGATTCTTATAAAATTTATTGGCAGAATATCTTTAGTTTATCATTAAATACTTATAACATTTTCTATATTATGAGTATCTATTGATAGTCTGTATGAAAGTTGTCTTTATATTTTTCGTTAAATGCTCATGTTATTGCAAAATTAAAATATGTTGTTGATATGGAGGGGATACCCTTTACCTAGAGGATATCCTTTCCTCTAGGTACTCTCCGCAACTTTTAAAGTTTTTCTTATATGGTCGTGTTAAAAATGTTGTGTATATTATTGTTCACGGGAACTTGTTATTTGAATATCATGCATGTTACATACATAAAGTTACACTTTTTTAACCCGTTTGCATCATTAGCTGATATATACGTGCATTTCAGGAATTTCTTTTTATTCAGAAATTTCGAATTCATACCAAAGATTCTGATTAGTAATTTTTGCTTTATTTAATAACAGACATTTTGTGCTGATATAAAGTAAATATTCTTATTTCGGAATTTTCGATATGGATTCGGAAATTCTGAATAAAAAGAAAATTCCTTAAATGCACGCATATATGCCCTAACAATGCAAATGGGTTAAATACTTATTATAAAAATAAATTCGGATATCCTCTGAAAATTTTAAATGTACAAATGCTAAAATATATTTTGTGAGCTCTTTGTGACATTCTTCTTTCTCTGTACTCTGGCATTTTCAGCCCAGAATATCCTTCTGTTCATCGTCACATAAAACACACAGTTTAGGATTATACAGTTGTATTTATCTTCAGTGGGAAAGAGGGACAGTGGATCTTTAATATTACCAGTGTTTGTTCTACTTACATTTCAACTCAATTTATTTCAACTACCACTAGTGTTATTCGCAGGAAATAATTAGTTCTGAACACCGCTTAGCACCCAGTTTCGCAGCAACAGCATTGTTTTTACCCTAGATTAAATTAATTTCAGTATACTCTCATTTTGAGCCGGTAAATTTTACTTGCTGTTATCACTGCGTAAATATAAGGACTCACGTGAAGAGCTTAGAAAGAAGCAAGAAGATAAAAATAAAAGAAGAAGATAAAGAATATAAAAAGACTTTAAATGCTCTTTCAAATTATCTGAAAGATTTCTATAAATAACTTTCATTAACCACGCTTCTTTAATATTTATATGAATTCAACTATACTAATTTCTCGCCCAGACACATTCCATCGAGAATTAGAGTATTGATCGGAATGTGTCTTTCACTCTGAACTTTTTCGTTAAATAAGGTAACTTCTGTTAGAATTATTTGTATTTATACTTAAATATAAATTTTTGTTTTTTCATAAGCTCAAGACAAAGTTCTTTATTCAAAGTAGAGGTAAAAAAGTTTCAGTTACTTTCTTTTTATTTAGTAATCCATGGGTCTGAGGAGTCTTCGG
The DNA here is from genome assembly GCA_963931845.1 of Maratus michaelseni. Lineage (NCBI taxonomy): Eukaryota > Metazoa > Arthropoda > Arachnida > Araneae > Salticidae > Maratus > Maratus michaelseni. The sequence goes on from OZ007586.1 coordinate 116,280,954, forward strand.
GAATCTTAATCCATAATTTTAATTATCCAACAGAAAGGATAAATGTCAGATAACTAATATGCACACCGGCATTCAAGTTCTTTGCTTGATTGAGAATTCAATGAAAATGCAAAACTATAATAAACATAAAATAAAATGTCTCTATTCAAATTAAAAATTATAACGTTTACACGTTTCGTTAAAAAATACTATTTATCTTATTCTATAGAGACCTATATTAAAAAATCATTTGGTTTTAATTTTCAAAGTTTTATTTCACATCCTACATCTTTGGAACACAAAACAATTATACAAACATAAAACTATTGTTGCCAACAACATCAAAAAGGTATAAATAAAATAAATAAGATAAAGTTGCTAAAAACCATTGAGTTCGGTTGATTACGTGACATCCTCCTACCTTGAGTTGGTGAGAGACAACTCAACTGGTCACGAAAAGCTCTTACATTATAAGTCTAGTTTTTGAGGCACTTTAATTACCCACCCACATCGTGTACGCTTTTCGGGTTCATCTTTAAACACAGTCTGAATAGTCGGAAATGAATAGAGTTCCTTTCGGTCCTCAGACCATTTTGAAGATACTTCTAGGGGATAAGTTCTCTGAATCGGTCGTAAAACTTCTGATGTTGATGTTCGTAGACGGACTAATCTGGTGACACCATCTTTTCCTGGAATAAGTTCTATGACACGTCCTAAAGGCCAGTTAATACGTTTGGTATTATCGCTGCCAATTAACACGACGTCACCAACTTGAATTTGTTCTTTACATTTTTTATATTGAGGACATTGGATTAACTGTCCCAAATATTCTGAACGAAATCTGTTTCGCAGATCAGTTATTAGTTTTTGTCTGTATTTCAATTTCCTATTCAATTTGTTTTCATCCACAACATCAAAATCTGGTGTACCCATTTGCTTTACATCTTGCAGGAACAAAGCAGGATACAGCGGGACAAGTTCACCATTGCTCTCAGAAATATAAGTAAGAGATCGGGAATTAATTATTGATTCTGTATCGCATAGAATGGTTGTCATTTCTTCATAAGATACATTAGACTTTCCTAAGACTATCCTAAGAATAGATTTCATAACACCAACTAATCTTTCCCAAAATCCTCCCCACCATGAGGCTGTCGGTGGGTTGAAAAACCACTCTATTTTCCTGGTAGTACTATACTGAACGACTTTATCCCAGTCAACCTCTTTAAGTGTATTTGAAGCTCTAACGAAATTAGCACCGTTATCACAATAAACAGTGGAGGGTCTTCCTCTTCTTGCTATAAATATCTGTAGAAATACTTCTGTCGACAAAGGTGACAAAAGTTCAAGGTGTACAGCTCGGTACATCGCACAGGTGTACAAACAAATCCATGCTTTCGAACCTCCTTTAAGGTACAAAGGTCCGGCCAAGTCGAAGCCTATAATTTCAAAAATTGCTTCATCTTTAATTCGATTTTCTGGAAGTGAAGCAACTGGAGCGTTTAGAGATTTTCTTTTGTGTCGTATACAAACAACGCATTTAGATATCACTGATCTGATTGTTTTTCTTGCATTTAAGATCCAATAGTGTTCTCTCAAAATATTTAATAACGATTGCGATCCAGCATGAGAATTTTTTATATGCTCTGTCATGATAAGTCTTCTAACAACAGAATGGTCCGAAAGTAGAATCATTGGACGTCGAAAATCTTCAGCATCTTTTCTGTACACAATCTTAGTTTTCAATCTGAGGAGACCGTGTTCGTCTTTATAAACATCTAACGTTTCTAATTTACTTTTGCTTTCTGAAGTGAAAGATTCTTCCTGAATAAGTTTCACAATTACTTTCTCAGCTGCATTTATTTCTTCAAGGGATAATTCCCCATTCAACCTCAAAATTTTGGTTATCTTACAATTATGAATAAATCTATGAATCCAAGCCACCAAATGAATAATTCTATCACAACTTGAGAAAAATCTAAAATACCACCCAAGTCCATGATACTTACAAAGACTGTTCTTCTCATGTTTAAGTGAATTGCACCACTCACAAAATGTTGTCTGATTCGTTAAACATTTGACTAATTCTTCATGAACAGGAATCTTACACTTTCTCTTTTCTTGGGCAATGGCGTTTTCATCAGTGACTATATTAGACGAAGGCCATTTATCTTCAGGTGCTGTAAGCCAACTTGGACCCTCCCACCATTTTATTTTCAATAGATGTTTTGCAGAACATCCTCTGGATGGAATAACAGCGGGGTTTTTAGTTCCGGGTACGTGCTTCCATGAGTTTGGGTCTGTTGTTTTTCTAATCTCTTTTACTCGATTACTTACAAAAATAGTCCATAATTCTTCTCTTTTAATCCAACTCAACGCGGTAGATGAATCTGTCCAGAAGTGTAATTTTACATTTTTCCACATTTTCTGTACTAAAATCTTCGGCAACCAGAAAACTGGACATGCCAATCCAATTGGGTCAAACAGTTTAGGTGCAATGAAGAGAATGGTTCGTTTTGTAATTTTTCCTAGCTCAAAATTCTCTAGCCAGCTCAAATTTAGAGCTAAAGTATCTTTTTGTCGGTTCCATAATAAACCTAGTACAGGTGAAATTGTAGGCTCGACATTATCTTCAGAATATTGCCAACCTCTTAAATTGAATTTACCTTTTTCCATTACATTTCTAGTTTCCTGTATAAATTTTAGCAATCTGTCTTGATTAGAAAAACTCGTTACAACATTGTCAACATAAAAACTGTGAAGAAGTTTCGTTATCATCTCTTTATCATAACAAGGATTTTCGGTGCATTTCAGTAAGTGAGATTCAATAATGGCTGCCAAAATGAAAGGACTACACTTTAAACCGAAAACTAATCGTGCATGACGAAGTATTTTCAATTTTCTTGCATCTTCATCACTCCACCAAAAAAGTCTTAATAAATCCCTGCATTCCGGTCTAATGCTTATTTGTAAAAATGCCTTTTCTGTATCCGCAATAACACCACATTTTTGTTCGCGGAATCCAAGAAGAATATCAGGGATGAGCTTCATTAAGTTCGGTCCACATTCGAAACATTGATTCAACGACAGAGATGACTTTTTTCTCGCAGATGCGTCAAAAACTGGACGAATGTTCGTTGTGCTGTTCTCTTTCACCACTGGTCTATGAGGTAAGTAATGCACAGAGTCTACCTTTGAATCCACAGAAACTTCTTCAATTATGCCCAAAGTCAACCACTGATTAAAAACTTCGTTATAGGATGTAAACAAATTATCGGGGTCAAGTCTTCCAGTCATGGTTTCTAGTCTTTTTAATGCTGACTTTTCATTGCTAGAAATAGGGAGATGTTCTTCAGTCCATGGGAGAGAGACTTCATAACGCCCTTCGTTACTCATAGTCATTGAATCCATGGAACTCATTTTTGATTCAAGTTCCTTCTTTTCTTGTGACTTCTGAATTATAGGATCCGTTATGCCAATTGCATCAAGACTCCACAGTTCTGTGATGGTAAATTCTTTCACAAATAAAGATGTTAAAACCATTTCATCAGACTTCTCATGAACGTCATTCAATGGAACCTTACCCATCAGTGTCCAGCCTAGATATGTTTCAATTGCAACTAAATTGCAGGATAAATTTCTTTTACGCCCAGTTAATAATCTTCCGGTAACATCGGCACCGATCAAAACTTCAATTGGTCGTGGATCTTCTTCTGTATCACTTAATGAAATTTTCATAACTTTCAATTCATCTATCAAAGGACCTTTCTGTACCGAAGGAATATTTTCACATATAACAGGTTCATCTAGAACATCAAAATTACAAAGAAATTTCCCATCTAAACTTTCTAAATGTATTTTATAACACATGTGCTTAATTCTACTAGATTTCTTGCCCCCAAACAAAGAATGGGTAACTAGTTCTTCTCTCAATGGTTCGTAATTCATATTTTCAGCAGTGCGTTTTAAAATATAAGACTTCTCTGAACCTGTATCGATCAATGCTCGTACATGTAAACACGAATGAGGTCCTTTTAATTTTACTATCAAAGTTTGCAAAATTACCTTTGGAGATTGAGATAAACTAGATAAATTAACAGCTTTCTGCTCAGGTGTTTTCTGTGAAGATGGTTCTGCTTTCTCGTCTTTTTTATCCCTTTTATCAATGGGACCTTTCGAAACGTTTTTATTTGCGCATATTTCTGGACACATCAGTGTGGCATGTTCTTTATTACAAACTAGACATATTATGAATGCATTGCACTTATTTACGCAGTGGCCCCTTTTAAAACATTTAAAGCAACAACCTTTTTGTTTTAAAATTTTCTGTTTATTAACCAAATTCATATTCTGCGCGTTAAAGCAGTTAAAACTTTCGTGATGTCCGTTACAAAACACACAAACTTTAACGATCGTCGGACTGGTGGATAACAAACCAGCAGCGGTAGATATTTTTTCTTCTACTGAAACACCCTGTTTTTTAATCTTAGGTTTCAGTTCAAAACCAGATGAGGCTAAATTAATTCTTTCTTCCGACTCTACCTCAGATTTTAAGAATTTCATTAAATTATCTAACATATTTTTAGGTTCCGCCCCATCTATAAACTTAGAACTTCTTTGCCATGCTCTTAAAAATTCTTCTGGCATGCATGATTCTACTAAAGGGTATAACATAGCATCAAAAAGGTATAAATAAAATAAATAAGATAAAGTTGCTAAACACCATTGAGTTCGGTTGATTACGTGACATATATCCAGAAGAACACGATTCCGCTGGTCAATATAGAGAAATAAATATTTCAAGTTTAACTAAGTTTGAGTCTTAAGAAATTAATGGCAGACATTTTATGCTGCGAAAAACATATAATTAACTTTAACTGTTACATGAAATTCATTAAATTTTTACTTTTAATTGGAGCGACAACATTTTTCTCCTTCTTACAATAAGACTACATTTACACAGAATAAGTGAAAGATTTTACGCGAGCATACTATATTAAAGTCATTAACATTTCTTTACGTTGGGAAAAAGTTTCCCGAGTTTCTCGTTTGCATCGTTAAGTGCAATCATGAGTTTCATCTTTCTCTTGCAACATTTGAAATTTGTTCGTAAGTTAATGTCCTTTTCTTTCATCATCATAGTTATTAATGAGATTATTTGTCCATGATATATTAACAAATTCAATCATTCACACCGATTGGAATATCCTTGCTTAAAAGTTTACTTATTACAGCGATTAATGGAAATATATAAAACTCAATAAGTTGTATCATATAACAAATTGTAAACTGAATTTTTTTGGTTTTCATTTTATCATTTGTTAATCTGTATAGACGATAATTTACGAATCTTTTTCACTTTTTTGTTTAAATTTGTTCATATAACTCTCCATTAAAGTACTTTCATAAAATACAATCTTCACGGAGAATTTCACAAGCATAGACATACACTATGCGGCTGAAAATCCTCGTACGCTTTAGATTTTTGACGTTTTGTCGAATATCTAGACGACAAATACTTCTGGAAGTTCAGAAATATAAAGAACATGTTTGACATCATACTTAAAAATTTATATAAGGTTTAATAATGAAGGCAATTAAGAGACCAACAACAATTTGAATAAAAAGGTAAAAAGTGTTAAGAATTTTCTGCATTTGTTTTTTGTTTATAGCACGCAGAGTTTACGGCCAACAAGGAGACTTTCAGAAAACATGACCAAGTACAACACAAACAACACGCTGAATAAAAGAATATTTAACATTTGATGAAATATGAACATTTGTATAAAATAATTTTTAAATGCACATGCGCTAAAAATAACATTTTTTTTGCATACTTTAGCAGTCAACTATATAGGGCAACTCATATAAAAACCAGTTGGATATCGTGAAAATTCAGAAAGTTAACGGTGTTATAGTGAGCTGAATTTCAGTTGTTTTCTAAAAGAAGCTGAAAATGATAAGGGATTTTCCACAAATTGTAATTTTTTATTAACTGACTTCCAACAAAAGAGTTAGTATTTAACATAATATCCGAGCATAGCTTTAGAGCGGCTGCTTAGATTTGGATAGTTATTTTTTTGTTGGAATGGGTTTGTTTTGAGCTCATGATTCTTCCAAGGAGAACTAAAGCTTAAAAAAAAAAAAAAAAGAAAAAACGGTTTGTGAAAAATCGCTTATCATCCTGCTACTGTTAGATAACAACCGAAATTCAGCTCTCTATATCGCCGATAACTTTCCAAATTTTCCCGCTATTTGACTGGTATTTATATTAGACCGGGAGGTGGCAGCACAGATAATCACCTCATCGAGTTCACGGGTGAAATTCTAGGATTAGTTAAATCCTGATTCGCATATTAAAACGCAATCGGTCTGCCAAGTGATATCTTGGTGGAAAATACCTGAAAACCCGATTTTAGCGGTTGACTCGTAGGTTTACCATTATGTTTTCCTGCTCCCAGTCCTCCATGTTTTCATACCATTCGGTGCAGGAAAATACAATGGTAAACCTATGAGTCAGCCGCTAAAATCGGGTTTTCAGGTGTTTTCCACCAAGATATGACTTGGCAGACCGATTGCGTTTTAATATGCGAATCAAGATTTAACTAATCCTAGAATTTCATCCGTGAACTCGATGAGGTGATTATCTGTGCTGCCGCCTCCCGGTCTATGTAAAGTGGCCTTATATGGTTGACTACTAAATTATGCAAAACAAACAAACAAAAAAGGTTATCGTTGATGCACGCGTAGTTAGTTATTTTATACAAAGGCTCATACTTCACCAAATATTAAATATTTTTTTTATCTTAATTGTAGTACGTTGTTTGAACTGTAATTTGTCAAGTTTCCTAAAAGTGGTGTTAAATTTGGTTGAAAACTCTACACGTCATAAACAAAAAATACGCAGAATTTTCTTGAACTTTTTAAGGAAACGTTTATATCTCCATGAATATATGTGTTATTACACAAATAAACAAAAATGCTATAGATCAAAATAGTCATATGCTACCTACACATATTTTCGAGCATTTTATTTTACAGCGTGATTGCAAATAAAAAAAATTTTATTCAATTTCTTTTTAGACCCCTAATTGTCCTCGTGATCAAACCTTTCCTGAAAAATGTGAGATCAAGCATGGCCTTTACATTCCTGAAGTTCCAGAAGAATTTCTTTAGATATTCGACAAAACGTCTAAAATGGAAACTGTCTGGTGACTTGTAGCCATATAGTGTATTTTTCAATTAAATAAGTTATTTTACGATGTCTATTAAAAAAGTGAAATACATATAAAATATAAATAAAATATAGTAGTAAAAAATGCAACAAGAAAACAATAACAGGAGTAATACATGAAAATAGGAATTCATAATAATAAAGATAGATGTTTGCCTACCTACGTGTATGTATGTGTGTATGTCTAAGTGTACGTCTGTGTGCTGTATTCTGCAGACACCGCTGCACGCAGAGCTACAATCTTTGGCAGTAAGGTATCTAAATGTATGGTAAAAGGCTAAACCTAAGGTATATGGTATTTATATGGTATTTATAAATTTATGCACTTCAAAGGCAATTTTTGGATTTTTGGATTTAATTTTTATGCGATCTTTAGCGTTTTTCCGAGTTTCGTAGCATGAGTAAAAGGAATCCAGTTCCAATCTTCTAATCCAATATAGTAAATTTTGCCCTGTTTCAATAAATTTTATTTGGAATTCGTATCGCAATTCTTGAATTGTTCTCGAATTTTTTATGTGATTTTTAGAGTGTTATTTCTTGACATTCGTAAAAGGAATTTCAGTGTTTTAGCCCAATGCAATAAAATTTGTTCACTGCAATTTTTGAATTTTTTTCGACTATTTTATGCGATTTTTAACGTCTTTTCAGGTTCTGTGGCGATTTTTGGGTATTTTTTTTAAACGGAAATAAGTATCCGGTAAATTGTGCTACTGCTGCTATTCAAGTTGGAGGAATTCCAAATAGGTTCCTATAGCATCTTGAACGACGATGCTGAAAGCTACAATTTAATCTGTGTCGAAATAAAAAAATCACACTTGCTTATGATTATTGCTTCACATTCGCTTGATTCGAGACCAAAGCGTTTATAGCCTGCACGAGTGTATGTTGCTTAAGGAAGTTATCCCCAAGGACGTTTAATTTGAGGTTCGTTTAGCAGCGAAGCCGGTGAAGCTCCGCTAGTATTAAATAGGGTATAAAATCTTAACAAAACGCACACACAAAAAAGAGTAAAACATAGATACTAGCTAAATGGTTTAAAATATTTTATTTTCTACCACAATTTGTTTAGAACTTGCATTTATTTTCAACAAACAGGTATTGTTTCTTTCGTATATCGCAATATTTTTAATATTTATGGGATGAAAATCTAAAAAAAAATATATATAAATTTTAAAAGTATTTCTTAAAATAATAAAACTAAAATCTTAAATCATATATACATGTCGCACAACATATGCCTCCGCATCTTTTGTGGCTTTTTTGATTAAGGATTAGACCATTTTACAGTCTGAAGCAATAGTCATTGCTTTATTTTTTCTTTTATGAAGTGATGGCAATGATTTTAATTAACGTCATTATTTTTAAAGGTTTTTGGGCTACTAAATCTTCAATATCCTTTTTCAGATTTTTCAAGAATAAGAAGATTTTTAAGTGCATTTTATTATATTTCACGGACTATTTCATTATTTTATTCGAGATATGTTGACGGTTGACGATTCTACTTCAAAAAAGTGGTGTCAATCAAGCAATCTGAAATTTAAAAAAGTAGCAACACTGGTTCCATGCGTTTCAAATATGCATTGGTTATTTAATCAAATTTTTGAATGAATTAACTTTTAGACATGGGTGTAAATTTCTAATGTAGCAGCAATAATTTTTTTTTAAATATATCTATTTCATTTTTTTAATATACACAAAACTACAAGCGCTAAATCAATTATAAAAAGCGAGCCCATATAAAATATTTCTCATTCAAACTTTTTATCAAAAATCTTCTTTCTAAACCTCGGTCTTTTGTTGATTCTAAACTAAATTCCTAGTACATATTTTTATGTACTAGCAGTAAGAAGGATTTTCACATTCCTCTTTTTCATATGTAGATACTCATCTATATATTTAACACGAAAAGCGCATTCTGTCAAATTTCCACACAAATATCCTCTCTTTGAGCATGCGTCAACGTTTTTTTGAAGGCTTCTCCTCTGAGAAACGGGAAACCTGATTGTTTAGCCTGTTTAGCCTAGGGGGATTGAAAACGGATGAAGGTGTATGGATGGAGGCATTGAAAGCATAGGCATAGACCTTCTAATATATTTTGCTCTGAGGTTGAAAGCTAAAGCATTTTTTTAAAGAACTCATGTTTTCACTACTAAATATGCATATTTTTTCGCAAAATTTTAAAGAGAGTTATACAGTTATATTTATAACCGATTGAAATGTCAGAGAGTTCGGAAGATGAGAACAATTTTTTTATTGCTATGTTAAAGGAGCCGACGCGAAAACAAACAAACAAACAAAAAACCGAGAAGAAAACATTTCTTTTACAACTAGATAACAATATTTTTTCACGTAATTTTTACACGGGCTGTAAAACTGTTTTATTTATCGCCAATAAAGATTTCAAAGAGTTTGGACAAAAAGAACTTTTTATTTTAAAACTATTAAACGACCCTACGTAAACAAGAAAATGAGCGCTTTTATCACTAAATATCAATATTTTTTGCGAATTTTTCATTTAAAAATATCATTTCATACAAAATTTTAAATACAGCTTGGATACAGTTATATTTATAACCGATTGAAATGTCAGAGAGTTCGGAAGATGAGAACAATTTTTTTATTGCTATGTTAAAGGAGCTGACGCAAAAACAAACAAACAAACAAAAAAGCGACAAGAAAACATTTCTTTTACAACTAGATAATAATATTTTTTTCCACGAAATTTTTACACCGGATATAAAACCATTTTATTTATCACCAATAAAGATTTCAAAGAGTTCGGACAAAAATAACTTTTTATTTTAAAACTATGAAACGACCCTACGTAAACAAGAAAATGAGCGCTTTTATCACAAAATATCAATATATTTTGCAAATTTTTCATTTCAAAATATAATTTCATACACAATTTTAAAGACAGCTTGGATACAGTTATAGTATTTATAACCGATTGAAATGTCAGAGAGTTCGGAAGATGAGAACTATTTTTTATTGCTATGTTAAAGGAGCCGACGCGAAAACAAACAAAAAAGCGAGAAGAAAACCTTACTTTTACAACTAGATAACAATATTGTTTCACGAAATTTTTACACGGGCTGTAAAACCGTTTTATTTATCACCAATAAAGGTTTCAAAGAGTTCGAACAAAAATACCGTAATTTCCGGCGTATAATCCACAGCTCAAAGAGTCGTTTTTCGACCCAGAAATATTATTTTATAAAATGTAACTTAAAAGATCGCTGTAAATATTTAACTACAATTATTGAATAAAATTTCTGGGTCGAAAAACGACTCTTTGAGCTGCGGATTATACGCCGGAAATTACGGTAACTCTTTCTTTTAAAACTATGAAACGACACTACGTAAAAAAAACAAACAAAAAAAAAACCCAAGAAAATGAGCGCTTTTATCACTAAATACCAATATTTTTTCGCGAATTTTTCATTTAAAATATAATTTTATACAAAATCCAGTTAAAGATATAAAATAATAAAACTTGATGTTTCTTTTTAAATTTATTCTCACGGGCTCGGGCAACACCAGGCGGGGGTCAGCTAGTTTATAGCTATTTGCATTTAAATGAATATTTTCGGTGCTCTTTGGAATTCAAAAATGTTATTGAAAATTTCACGAATGTTAAATTCATAATATTGTTTATCATTGCGAATCTTTATTTATACCTCTTAAAAATGGTGGTAATTAACTTTATTTCAGTGTTTAAATCTGTTCGTGTTTTTTTTCGTTGTCATTGTCGAAAGAGATATTTCGAAAAGGCACATTACAATTTAAACATACTACCGCAACAAAAATTTATATAAACAATATTATGAATTTAACATTCGTGAAATTTTCAATAATATTTTTTCAATTCCAAAGAGCAAACGAAAATATTCATTTAAATGCAAATAAATATAAAGGACTATCTGCATATGAAAAAGAGGAATGTGAAAATCCTTCTTACTGCTAGTACATAAAAACGGAAAATTTAGTTTAGAATCAACAAAAGATCCAGGTTTAGGAATAAGACTTTTGATAAAAAGTTTGAATGAGAAATATTTTATATGGGCTCGCTTTTTATATTTGATTTAGCGCTGGTAGATTTGTGTATATTAAAAAAATCAAATTGATATATTAAAAAAAAAATTATTGCTGCTGCTACATTAGGAATTTACACCCATGTCTAAAAGTTAATTCATTAAAAAAAGTAGATTAAATGAGCAATGCATATTTGAAACGCATGGAACCAGTGTTTAGGTACTTTTCTAAAATTCAGATTGCTTGATTGACACCATTTTTTGAAGCAGAAATAGTCGTCTTATTTAATGACAGATTAAGTAATGCGAGAATAAGGCTAATTACACAATTTTCAAAAAAAGTGGTGGGAATCAAACAATCTGAATTAAAAAAAAGTAGCCCACTGGCAACACTGTTTGGAACTTTTATAGATCCTGTATAATAAAAGACACTACTGTAGGTATATGCATAAATATTGGTATGTAAATAATTAAAGAATGTAGGCAACATAGATGTGTGGAAGGCAAAAATATTCAGCGTTGGAGGAAAAATGACCAAAACGGAATAGGATGATCTCTTCTGGAAACACATGCCTCACAGCGTTAATCTTTACCAAGATTAAGATCATTTATGGCGATTTGGGATGCACATTAACGAGAAAACATGATCTTTGCTCATAAAGGTTCCGGGAGTGTCAATATCAGAATGTAAATGTCTCTGAAGGACGTACAATAAATGTACAATGGAATTGAAATTGGCTGATCTTTATATTAATTCCATACTATGAAATGTTTTTGATTCAAAGTATTGTGCGACAATGTGAGCTCCGTTATTGCGCATTATCGTCTATAAATATAGAATCAGGCCTCGTGGATTCAAAAAATGGGGGAACATATTGAGCAAGAACATCATTTTTGTACCGCATTGAAGTCAGTCTACCACAAGGGGAGATATGGAAATGAGTGCAGTCGGCAAAATCAATCACAAAAAAAACTTTTAAAACACTGCCTCTATATGCTCGCATTTTTGCGGATATTTCTGACGTGATAGTGAAATTCAGAGGTTCTGCATATCAATGAACGTCAAGAAACAGTCTATGAAAGAAACTGTGACCCATCCGTGAAGAACACAATTGTGTGAGCATTCTTGTGGAGTCAATTTGAGAAGACCTTGTTTCCAATTAAATCGCTTCCTTCTGTGAGAAGGGGTCATTGGAATGTAAATTACGATTTGCCTTCTATATAGCTAACCTGCAAGTAGTAATTTATAAACAGTCTGTCGAGGTACTTTTTTCCTATGAAGACTCCAAAGTAGGGCAAGGTGATATGTGCAAAATGAGCTGTGGCGTCGTACGTGCAGACTCAGAAAACGACCTTGAACAGTTGCGGTCCATGAATATCCAATAGAGGACTTTCGGGACACTGTTCTTTGATTTTTATACAGGTTCCACAAGCGGCAAACGAAGATCAATAGATATTTAGTCCGCGGGCTACTTACGTCTATTGCTGACATCCAAAAAAATATTACCTATTCGTTTTTTATTCTCTGTTATTTCTCAACCCATGACGTTATGCTGATGATATCGTCTGCTAATTTTTCAAAATTTCGATATTATGGTTTTACTTTTGAAATCCGTAACATGGAAGTAAGTAAAGAAGAACCAGTTTTTATACCGAACACGTTTTTGGTTGTTTAAAAAAAAATGCTGGTATGCAGTTTTTTCTCTAGACTACTTTTACCATGCGAGTACCTGTCATGTATGCAAATTTTGTGATTATATGATGTTTCTTTCTCTGAATATTTTCGTAATTTTGTTGTTTGTTATTAAATTTTTTGGCATCACTGTAGATTCGATTTTAAAAGAAAACTTAATATTGAGCAATAATTGAAAATGAAATAGCTTGATGATAAAAATAACACATATGAATGAAATGATCGATTTCCTTGATATCGTATTTTAATTTTATTTTCTTGTGCATGTACAGAAAAAAAGTCTCCGCCCGTCTGATAGTTCTCTCTTATAGAATGTGAATTAATAATAACTTAAACAAATATAAAGTAACATAGATTAAAATGGAAAAAGTAACATGAATTTTACAGTAGTTTCCTGTCTAATAAATATAATTATAAAATGCGCTAATACCAAAGATCTCTTTATTTACTGGCAGAAAAAAAATAAATAAAGAGAACGGGAATCTTATTTCCATTCAAAATTTTAAATGAAGCACTTTGAAAACTTTTAATCTTTGTTGTTAAATAAATTTTTTTATGTGTACAAGAAGCTAAATAAAATTATTTATTTAACATTCATTTTGTGTATACAAGTACAAATTTGATAAATAATAATAAGGAAGAATTATCTAAATCTAAACAATTTAGCAATAAAAGTGACATTTCTGAATGAAATAATTAATTTCATTTATACCGTTTTCAGATTTAACTTTTCTTGTATGAGAATTGTTTGTTTCAAGTCATGTTTGTCTGCTATTTCAATCTTATTTACTATAAGACTATTTTTATTCCCTTCGTAAAATAACACAGGTAATAAATTTTTTTTGTCAGTACTTAAAAAATTGTTTGGTGGAAAACTTTTATACACTATCATAATTTCATCGTTAGTCTATAACATACATACATTTTAATATATTCAGATACAAAATGTTTAGCTATAAAATAGTTTTTCTTTATGTTCTATTGAGAAGTATGGCCATTTATCCTCTTCGGTCCAGCGGTTCACATATCATCGCTACCATGTCAAACTATCGAATGTGAAAAAATGCATTTTCCATTACTTTTAAAAATGGGCCGATTGTCACCACTAAATTTTATTAGAATTCTTTGTCTAGTAAGAATACTAACAAAATTCCTGAGAAGAACAGAGTTGCCAGTTTGGCCTTCATATTTATTTAGAGATACCGAATTGAAACCGGAAATTTTGAGAGAAAAACTTTTAGTTTAAGTTATTACGAAATGTCTGTCATTAAATAAAGCAAAAATTTCTGTTTGGAATTTCTGGTATGAATTCAGAATTTCTGAATGAAAACGGAGACCAGACTGGCAACCCTGGGAAAAATGGTATTAAAATTTAGTGGTGAAAATCGGTCCATTTTTAAAAGTAATGAAAAATGCATTTTTTCACATTCGATAGTTTGACATGGTAGTGACGATATGCTGACCTCTATACTTTTCCGATACATTTGACGTGAAATCACATACGATTCTGAATGCTTCTCTTTTCTTTTATTAAATTATCTCTTTTTAAATTCATTGACAAATTTATTTTAAACTTTATTTAAACACTACGTTTTTCCTTTCTAAATAAATAAAAGAAATAATTAAGCTATTTGTATCATTAAACGCTCCCACGCATATTATAATCGTTAATCATATCGCGAAATCAACCACACTTTCACCTAAAAATAACAAAATAAATATTCCGGCTACAGAAGCACATCTGCTCTTCTTTTATAGTTCGTTATAATTTATCATTTATGTATTTGTTTCTTCGTGAATAATATAATGGATAAGCGATAGCCTCTTATTTTATTTTGTCTATATATGCGCTTCTCACTGGGTTTCCAAAATCTTTGTGTAACGTACTGATGGCATGCTTTCAGTCTTTCTAACTCATCAATTTTATTTTTATAAATTCAAAAGTCTTCGTACATCAATACTTAACGGATATCTTATGATTCGTGTACCTTCGCCAAATTAAATATGTCAATAAGTCAAACGAACAATTTGTGGCACACAATTTTCGGCATTCCTTCCCTAACCTCTCTACTGTTAACATGTAATATTCAACATGATATAACTATCCCAGCTGGCAGCCGTTACCTGTGGAACGTATAATATCTTCCGTACTTGTGTATTATGATGTGAACCAGGGCAATTCAAGTATTTTTCATCTACTCCTGATCTATTCTTCTTATCAATTCCCTTTTTGACTAACCTGGATTGTTTTGGAGTACCGAAATATTTAGGAATACATTTTAGTGATCACGAGCAATCATCCTTATATCTATACTTTTCCTTATTAAAATTTAAACTGTTTGAGTTTTTTTTTAAGATTTTGATTTCACGGCTATATAGCTTATCCATTAAAAAGACAGTAATAAATGACAATACCGATGCCGATTCCTTTATAAAACAGATGTTTATTTTTATCTGACTTTGCAAAATATTCCAAGATATCATTGAAATATTGAAAGCAAAATAAATAATTTTCATAATTATTTATTTTAGACACAATGCAGAAAATAATTCAACTTTGTATTTAATTTAATTTATAAATATGAATTTAAATTATTAATACTACTTAATATTAAATTAATATTAAATAAAAAAAAAGAATTAATTTAAAGCATTAAACTTCTTATTCTATAAATCTAGTTTATTGCTAATTAAAGTGATATTTTAGAGAATTAAAGGGATATAATTAAAGTGATATAATAAGTTCACATGTTAGAACTTAAAATTACTAGTTACCTAAAATAAAAATCTCAGATAAATATTGTATTCTGTGCTTTATAGTGTGAGTATATGTGTGTAAAAAACAATGATTGCGTATTTATAGAATTGTTCTAATTTCTGGTTTTAAAAAACTAAAAAAAATTCGCGATTTTTTCAATATTTTTTTTCGTCTAGCATATATTTACCAAGACTCTAAGGAAATGCATATTATTTATCTACTGGTAAAACGAAACAAAAACCTCATTAGTAGGCAAAATTTATATATTTTAAAAAGCATTGAGAATTGTATTTATTTAAATCCTTACTTATTTTTTTATTTTTTACTCATTAAAATTATTTTACCATCCGAGTTTCACCTCCCTTCTTTATTTTTCAAAACATGAATACAAAATAGTTTTTAAAAAATTATGCTTAACAATACAAGAAAGAGATTTTTCACTACGGCGTGCGTGTTTGTCGGCGTAAAAGTAAATACATGAGAGCTTGTGTATAAGTGTGTATTATTTTTTTATGTGATTAATTATACGAAATTTTATTGCATGAATATAATAGTTAGCTAAACATATAAAACATAAAATAAAACATAAAATAGTGAGATTTTAGTTCATGAGTTAATTTCTGTATAATATAAATAGCTAGAGAATAGTAAAAGATTCCAGTTTAAACAAAACAGTCCAGTTCAAACACAATAAAACTAATAAAGTATTCAAATTTTCACTTGTGGTATTTGTTATCTATATCCTCAGAAGAATTTCAAAACAAATAATAATAATTACAATAGTTCTGTGTGATTAACAATACTGCTTAATGTGTAAATATAATAAATAGGACGTAGAGAAAGGATGTCTTCCAATGCTATTTTACAGAAAATAGAATAAATCCATTGCATCCGAGAAAAAAAGATTCACAAAAGGAACATTGATAAAATCCCATTCTCTGTTAAGTTTTGTTAGTCTATCTGCCTTTGTTATTAACAGATTCTCAAGAGGGTTCATGAATGTATTTTAAAGAGGATCAAATAGAAAAAAATTCCCAGGTAGTATTTCTTAATGAAGTCAGTTTAAATCTTAATAGAAATTGGGATTTAAGAAAAGTAGGAATGTACAATGTAGTTTCTTTAGCGGATCTAGTTCATATTGTATAGGTTTTTTTTTCTATCAGTAGTTTGAACTTGTTTAAAAGTGCTAGGTAAATCATTATTTTAATACTTATGATAATTTGCTGTTTTGACTAGACTGGTGTTTTAAAATCACAGTTATTTAAATAAAACTATAAAACTCAGTAATTGAAAAATAATTATTACTGTTGGTTAACAATTCTAATAATTGAATAGTATAGCTCAACTACTGTTTGTTCTAAACCAAAGTTGTTTTGAATAATGTTAGTTAGTTAGCTCTTTTAACTTACAACTTAGAAAATACACTAAATTAAAACTAATAGATCAGGGAATTTTATCAGTTTGTTAATTCAGTGAATGTTTAATGTTTATGACTCAACAAAAATTAATTGTGCAATTTTGTCGTTTCTTGGAATAGATCATTCACAGACGCCACATCATTCGTAATTATATTTTAATACGATTACACAATTTTAGCGGTTGTAAGAAAACATAACACTCGATTGTCACCATAAAACAATCGAAATTCCAATAATTAATCAATTAGTAAAAGCATTCCTTGTTGTTATCGAATTACTTCGGAAAACTGAATTTAATTTCGGTGTCCTGTAAATAGTATGTTTGTAAAAAATACCTTCAGAAAGTTTTATCTAATAGCTTTACGAAAAGAGTTATAGAATACTTGTCAATTTTTAATATGTCACTGACAAACACGCACTCTAATTAAAAAAAAAAGATAACAGATGTGCAATATATTTTAATATCACTGTTTTCCTTAAAGGGTTATATACGTTCTCAACTTTCAAAAAATCGATTATTTTACGGATATTAAATCCTTATAGTGTGTAGAAATATTAGCAAAAACATTTAAAGTGATATCGCTATAGGAGCAAAAAATGTGAGCACGCGCACGATCGATATAACCAACCTCGCCGAACAGATTCCACTAAAGATTCTACTCCCTTATTGAAGCTGATTGAGGTACAGCAGAGTTCACAGTACACTGTTAAAAGTTTCCGTTCAAAGTTGCACCAATCCATGGAGAAAATAATGAAAAGCACAAAAAATGGTACTTCTTAATTTTTAAAAGAACCATTTCGTAGTGAAACCTCCAAAATTGCTTTATTTGCACCACGAAATGGTGCAACCTAAAAGCGAAATAGAAACGCTGATTACTGCACATTTCTACAGCGTCTTTTTGAGATAAGTAGAAGAAAAAGGAAACACCCGATATTGTTGACAAGGGGATTAGTAGGATTATTTATGGAATGGTACGGTATGTTATTTTTAATTTTAATCTTTTATTATTGCAGATTTTGTATCTTGTGAATATGAGCTTACTAGTTTTTATATGTTTTATAGAAAAAGGTTGATCTCGTGTATATGCTAAGCATTATACTGTGATTTTTTTTGTACATATTACAGTATTTAATATAGGAAACTTTATCAAGATGTATTTTTATAGAATTGGTATTTTAAATTATTATTTAAATCCTAAATCCTCATACTCAGTGTTTTAGATTTGTTTAACTTTTGCCAAATTTCTAAAATGAATATGAATTTCTTATTTATATCGTAAGATTGTTGAAACAATGTTAAATCTAATGACGGGGAAACATTTTATTAATCTATTGTAGTTTCTATTGTTGTTTTATAGTATAATTAAAAATACTAATTACTACTTTCAGTAGGTTTTTTAAAAATTAGTATGTGCATTTTTTTAATTGTACGTATGCATTTTTCTGCGATATTTTGTTTATTTTTTTATATTTTCAAGATTGAGTAATTTTAAAACATTCATTTTAAATAAGTTTATACTTACTTATATAAGATTAAATATTTTTAATGATAAATGGAGCTTTAATTATTTTAGAATTTACGTTATATTCAAAATGTTTTCCAAACAATTAAGAACAGTACATATACAGTCATTCTGTTCATTTCTGTATGAATTTTCTGTTTTTATTTCCGTCTTTTTTTTCTATTTTCTATTGTTTTCTTATTTTATGAAACAAAAAATTAAAAAATTAAATTTTGATAGATAACAGTCGTACATAAATTTAAAAAGGCTTCGTGAATTTTTTACAAAAAAAAGTAAACACGAGATCAGTATTTTCCTATATGACATATAAACATATTACATGAATTAAATAGCTCATATTAACAAGATACACAATCTATAGGAATAAAAGATTAAAATTAAATATGACTTATCGTGTTGTTCCATAAATAAGCATCGTAATAATATCCATTTGCCAGCAAAATTTGATGTACGGATCCATATACATATAAAAAATATTTAAATGAAGAATGACTAATCATACACATAAAAAATATTTATTGCCTCCCCCCTCCCGTTATAAGGTAATTGATTCTTCTTTTTTATGATGTTTTCATTGTTTCAATGTACTCTAGGATTGATATTTACTGCTTCTCTGATTGTTTTTTTTCTAAGACAGTTTGCGTGTGTTATACAAGATCAGAAACCTGGTTTATTCAGCAAATTATTATGCATTTCAATTACATTACATTGATTTTTTTACGATATAAAGCACTGATAACAACATTGTAGTTTTTATGTACGTTAATTAGGAATTAAGGTGTAAATTATGTAAAAAGTACGATGGTGTTATGAGTGCTTCATATTGGTAAAAAATAAAATTGAAATATATTAAAATTTGCTAAATAAACCCGGTTTCTCATCTTGTATAACACACGCAAGTAATCTTCAAACAAAGATCAATCAGAGAAGCAGTAAATATCAATTCTAAAGTTTATTGAAACAATGAAAATATGTTAAAAAGAACAAAAAATTCACACTATTACCCTCCAAAAATTCACCAATTTATGGTTCAACCTTAGCACCAAATATTAGAGAAATGTTTGACCAATTTATGGTTCAACTTTAGCACCAAATATTGAGAAAATGTTGCAGGAATTTATGGTGCAACCTTAGCACCAAATATTAGAAAAGCGTTTCACCATCTTATGGTGGCAGCTACTGTACCAAAAATTGGTGCAACCTTGCTCCAAATTTTTAACAGTGTATGGCGCGGGAAGAGCAAATTAAGTGCAAGTTGAAAAAAAATATCAATATATTTTTTTCTTCTAAGACTTTAAACGCGATTTACTGGAAATTAAATTTCTAAACATGGGCAGCAGGATAACTTGCAGAGGAACAATTTTTTAACATGTTTGGATAAATTTTGTGCTTATCTCCGCATAATTAAATTGTCTAAGGGCCATCGAGCCATGGTTTGAAAATTTTAACTTTTTATATTTTTTTCAATAAGTATAAGGTCAAGATTTTAGACGAAAACTGATTTTTTTTCTAAGTAGCGCAATTTTCTTATTTTTCAAAAATTCAAAAATTTAAGCAAATGGCCCATAGCTACAATCTTATTTTACAAGAACAAATGGGAATTTTAATATTTTTTTGGTTCTACAAGAAGTTAGGATGCTGCCCATCGAGCCCGGATATTTTGGTACAGGTCAACGCGGCGCGGCTGAATTTTCTCGACGTAATATGTGACCAAATTTAAAAAAAAATATTTTTTCATATACTTGAAGCAATAAAAAACAACACGGAATTATTAGTTTTTCAAATAATTTTACTCCCTTTCTAAAAATAAAATAAAATAAAATAAAATAAAATTAAATAAAAATAAAAATAAAAATAAAAATATGCCAATATTTCGCCACCGAGAACATATGTAACCCCTCAATAACATCTTATTTATGTTTGTATTAGATATAGAGCTTTAAGATCTCGAATATTGAAATTGGTCAAGTAAAAATGTAAAAAGGAAAAAAAACAATATTTTTCTATTCTTGGAAATGCTTTCAAGGTGACAAATCCAAAATAAAACTGTATTACATAAATAGCACTTTTCTAGCACATTAAAATTACATATCATTTAAACATTATATTTAGGTTATACTGCTTGCATTCAACCTTTTGGCAATGCAACACACTTAACTAAATAACGTCTGAGACATTCAACTGATCAAAATAGTTTACCTATATAAAGATGATGCATTGTATATGTGGTATTTGAAAAACAATATGAGTTTTAGAAGATAA
Source organism: Maratus michaelseni (assembly GCA_963931845.1). NCBI lineage: Eukaryota > Metazoa > Arthropoda > Arachnida > Araneae > Salticidae > Maratus > Maratus michaelseni. The sequence goes on from OZ007586.1 coordinate 116,301,855, forward strand.
AATGAGATTTGCTCTTACCAATTAAGTGTATTTCGTAAACTAGTAAAAATTAAAAATGAAATACTGGATGGCCATAATTAAAGTGACAGTAACGAGCGTGCTCTGTAACGCGATCTAATTGCGAGAATGGTGCCAAATTTTGTATTATGGTTAAACAAGACAAGGGATGAAAGATTACGCAAAACATAGTTCCAAAAATTGCCGCTAGGAGAAAATGTGACGCTGTTTAATAGAAAAGAGAGTTTACAAAACGCAGAATCAATACTGAAATAAAATTGAATGTGCTAAATAAAAGTTAATTTTATTTCAGTATTAATTCTGCATTTTTAAAACTATATTTTCTATTACACAGCTCCACATTTCCACCTAGAGGTGACTTTTGGAACGAATATTTTTTAGAGGAATCCTTCGTCTCCCGTCTTGTTTAATCATAATACAAAATTTGGCTCCATTCTCGCAATTAGATCGCGCTACAGAGCACCAGAGCACGCTGAGTACTGTCACTGTAATTATGGCCACCCAGTATGTGTTTAAGTTTTTCAACATTTTTATAGAAAATTATAAACGGCAGCAATGTTTTCTATTGAATTGTCTTGAGGCTATTCCAAACGGCAATTACCGAAAATATAAACACTTTCAAGATGTTAGGAATTTTCACAAAGTGGATTTCATTTTATGCATGCATGGCGGAGTTTTGCGAAAAAAAAAATGAATTTATAAAATATATAAATAATAAAAAAAGTGCCCAGTTAAACTGATGGCATTGAGCTCAGAAGCTATTCACACTAATTGTATATTATACTCTTATTTCAAAGAAAAACCCCAAATACCCAAGAAAAACCCCCCAGCTAAATTAAGGGCAGGGGATTATCTCCCCCAATCCCCCCCCCTTTATACTTAATCAATGAACATCCAAATCTAATCAGTGAAGCGCCTTATCAGAATAAACCGGTATACCAAATTTGAATCCAAATCGGATAAATCTGCATGAAAAAACTATTTATCTAAATTAAGGGGGTAATTAGTCCCCCGTTCCCCCCTTTATACTTAACCAATGGACCCCCAAAACTAATCAGAGAAACGCCTTATCACAATGAACCTATATACCAAATTTGAAGCAAATTAAATAATTCTGCATGAAAACCCATTTATCGAAATTAAGGGGGGATTAGTCTCCCGTTCCCCCTTTATATTTAACCAATGAACCCCAAAACTAATCAGGGAAGCGCTTTATCACAATGAACCTATATACCAAATTTGAAGCAAAGTAGATATTTCTATCAAGAGTTATCGCGTTACGTACATACATAGGTACATATAGAACCTGCGGGCACATTAGCTCTCAGGCTTTGATAGCCTGTGAGCGAAAAAGTGATAAAATGAATTTATATAACAATTTATTCTTGCGTGAATTTTGCAAAACTAAGTTTATTTTTATTAATATCTTTTATTCATATCCTACAGTATATAATAGAGGAGAGAAAAAGAGTTACTTTTCATTAATAGGTCATAGCATTCTCGCAGTAGCATGGTAATAGGATCGAATAAATCTATTAATTTTGTAACATATTAACAAAGGCTCGACATTTGTTCTTCATATTTCCGTTTTTTTCGCATTTTAAGGACACTTTTAGAAAACAAATTTTTTTTGAAAAGTAAAACACTATTTTGAAAATTTTTGAAATAGAATTAATTAATTTTATGTTATGAATAACACTGACAGAAAGTGTTGATTATTGAGAATAATAAACAACCACAATTGAGTTTTGCGAGTACAAATGACAATTAGTTTAATGCGAGTAATGAAAGACTTAAAAGTAAAAGGAGATAAATTATCCAGAGATTAAAAAAGTTTTTAATTTGCTTTTAAAAATATTACACAAATTAATACAAGTGCTGAAATATACACTACTGGCCATTAAAAATGCTACACCATGAAGGAATGCAAATAACAGAAAGATATTTATTGGACAAATACATTATAATGGGAAGGACAATTGATTACATTTTCAGACAAAATGGAGGTATAGATCCTGAGAAAACACTACACAAAGCAGCAACCTCTGGCCGCAATAACAGCATTTTACTGCATATCCATGGAGTCGAACAGAGATTGGATGTCATGTACGGGTACATCACTCCATGCAGCTTCAACACTATGCCACAGTACATCAACCGTAGTAACGGGCGTGTGGTGGCGGGCCAGTCGCACAGAAGCCATTGACAGGACATTTTCAATTGGTGAGAAATCAGGAGAACGTGCCGGCCAGGGCAACAGTCGAACATGTTCTGCATCAAGAAAGGTCAGGATAGCACGAGAAACATGCGGTAGTGCATTGTCCTGCTAAAACGTAGAGTTGCGGAGGCATCGAAGATAAGGCAGAACCGTGGGCCGTAACACATCAGAAATGTAACGGATGCTGTTGAAATTGCCGGCAATGCGATTAAAAGGTTACCGAGACGTGTATCCAATGGCACTTCATACCGTCACTCCAAGTGATATGACACTATGACGATTCGAATGCAAGCTGGCAATATGTGTTTTCCACGATGCCGCCAAATATGGATGCTGGCATCATGCTGCTGTATATGAAGCAGGAATGGCGTCTCACGTCGTCTTTGATGAATCCAGGTTCTGTATGCTGCATCATGATGCTAACATCCATGTTTGGCAGCATCGTGGAAAACGCACATTGCCAGCTTGCATTCGAATAGTCATACTGTCATATCACTTGGAGAGACGGTATGAAGTGCCATTGGATACACGTTTCGGTAACCTCTTGTTTGCATTGCCGGCAAATTTCAAGAGCAGCCGTTACATTTCTGATGTGTTACGGCCCGCGGTTCTGCCTTATCTCGATGCCTCCGCAACTCCACGTTTTAGCAGGACAATGCACGACCGCATGTTGGTAGTACTATCCTGACCTTCCTTGATACAGAACATGTTCGACTGTTGCCCTGGCCGGCACGTTCTCATGATTTTTCACCAATTGAAAATGTCCTGTCAATGGCTTCTGAGCGACTGGCCCGCCACCACAAGCCCGTCACTACGGTTGAGGAACTGTGGCATAGTGTTCAAGCTGCATGGACTGATGTACCCGTACATGACATCCAATCTCTGTTCGACTCCATGGCTAGGCAGATAAATGCTGTTACTGCGGCAAGAGGTGGCTGCTTTGGGTAGTGTTTTCTCGGGATCTATACCTCCAAATTTTCTGAAAATGTAATCACTTGTTCTTCCCATTATAATGTATTTGTCCAATAAATATCATTCTCTTATTTGCGTTCCTTCATGGTGTAGCATTTTTAATGGCCAGTAGTGTACATTTGATAAAATAGTCAGATTATTGATTCACTAGCTGGCTTCGCCCGCCAGCGGGCCCCTAATTTACATCGGTGCCTCGAATTGTAGAAAATCTCGAATCTTGTAAAACCTCAAACCGGACGAACCGCCGACCCGGGTCCCCGCTGCCTTCGGCACCGTATACTGGTCGTGCTACGCACGCACCGGGTAATCCCTTAATTAGCACATTGAATTGTACAAACCTCTAACCGAACGAACCTCCGACCCTGGTCCCCGCTGCCTTCGGCACCGTATACCGGTCGTGCTGCGCACGCACCGGATAATCCCTTAAATTGCACATAGAATAATATAAACCTCTAACTGAACGAACCTCCGGCTCTGGTCCCCGCTGCCTTCGGCACCGTATGACGGTCGTGCTACGCATGCACCGGATAATCCCTTAAATTGCACATGGAATAGTATAAACCTCTAACTGAACGAACCTGCGGCTCGGGTCCCCGCTGCCTGCGGCACCGTATAGCAGTCGTGCTGCGCACGCGCTGCAGTATACGTTAGTTCCACCTTCCGCCACCAGGTGGCGCAATCTGTTTATATGATCATAACTGAAATTGTTAAGACTTTCGATGTCGAGTCGAATGAGCCATACCCCGTCGTTTTCATGCCCGTAGAACCGAAGGTAGGAAAGCGCCCCCTAGTGGTGAAAAAACGAAATAAAATCGGTAAGCTCTATCGATGTCGAGTCGAATTGATTTAGACTACCTGAGTTCTAGTTCAAAGACAGGGACCTGTAGAAAAACTTAAAACTTAAAAAAAAAAAATCGATAACGGGCGAAGCCCGCTTTTCCCTATCATAATATCTGGATAGGGGGTCCTTATTACTTTAATTATGATGTTTGGAATCAGTTTGGTGGACATCCGTAACATAGTTTCTTAGTTATAGAAACGGACCACAGTTAAAAGAAAAAAGCGGGTGGGGGGGGGGGGGTTGCGATGACACTGCTTTTCGTCAAACAACTTATGTAGACTACCTGTGTTCTAGTTCAAAGACAGTGAGCTGTAGAAAAACTTAAAACTAAAAAAAAAAAAAAATCGATAACGGGCGAAGCCCGCTTTTCCCTATCGTAATATCTGGTTGCCACTCTAAAACAAAAACTTAAAATACTAAAACTTAAAATAATAATGCAGTTTTTAGACGCGGCCTACTTCTTAAAATATTAATATCTAGCCGGCACTGTCATAAAAAGCGGGGGGAGGAGGGGGGGTTGGCGATGACACTGCTTTTCCTCAAACAACTTATGTAGACTACCTGAGTTCTAGTTCAAAGACAGTGAGCTGTCGAAAAACTTAAAACTAAAAAAAAAAAAAAAAAAAAAATCGACCGCTTTTTCCTATCATAATATCTGGTTGCCACTCTAAAACAAAAACTGAAAATACTCGTAATGCAGTTTTTAGACGCGGCCTACTTCTTAAAATCGTAATATCTAGCCGGCACTGTAATGGAAATCTTTCTTTTGCTTTAATTATACAAATAACGATGATTAATTATACAATAAAATAATATATCGGTTCGTAATGAAGATATGGCAATAATTTTTAGATATTCTGAAAGCAGAATCTATTTAGCGTCGCCCTGTCAAAGTTTGGAATTTCTGCGCCTCTTAGAATCAGAGATGCCCCCCCCCCTCTGTAAAACCCCAATTGAACGTCATGTGACCTGACCTCCGTCAAAGAAAATGCCGATCCAGACAATCGTCTGGCCGTGCGTCTCCGATCTGGGAATCGCAGCTCGGAAAGAAAAGAAAAATAATTTTTTATCGATCGATTTTTAAAGGATTTTTCCGGTTCTAATCGTCGCACGGAAACGATTTTTCGAATTTATGAGACCTGACGACGTCCCGGTTGCGTACGTGCGACTTACGAATTTCTGGCCCCCCGACTTCCGGAGATAGGGGTCGGACCTGCGCTGCGGTTTGGGGCTTAAATCGCTCCCTGGGAACCCCCTGCCTTTTCCTTCCCGGACCGGACGTGTACCGGCAACCCTCGGCGGAGGCGAACTTTTCGCTGTTTTGACTTCTCTTCCAACTTCGGTTTCGGTCGGTAATTAAAACACTTTCGCTCATTAATAACTCCCCGGGTCCGGGTCGGAATCCCGACCCGATCGAAACTTGAGCGTCGCGCCTTTTTTGCGAATTTTTCGGTCCGCGTCCGCCGTCCGTGTGTCGCCTGGTCCCGGAGCCTTTGCGGGTACAAATGTGTAATGCACAGACAGACAGACACACACACACACACACAGACGTTTACCGCGCTTAATAATAGGGACTAGCTGGCTTCGCCCGCCAGCGGGCCCCTAATTTACATCGGTGCCTCGAATTGTAGAAAATCTCGAATCTTGTAAAACCTCAAACCGGACGAACCGCCGACCCGGGTCCCCGCTGCCTTCGGCACCGTATACCGGTCGTGCTACGCACGCACCGGGTAATCCCTTAATTAGCACATTGAATTGTACAAACCTCTAACCGAACGAACCTCCGGCCCTGGTCCCCGCTGCCTTCGGCACCGTATACCAGTCGTGCTACGCACGCACCGGGTAATCCCTTAATTAGCACATTGAATTGTACAAACCTCTAACCGAACGAACCTCCGACCCTGGTTCCCGCTGCCTTCGGCAGCGTATACCGGTCGTGCTGCGCAGGCACCGTATAATCCCTTAAATTGCACATAGAATAGTATAAACCTCTAACTGAACGAACCTCCGGCTCGGGTCCCCGCTGCCTGCGGCACCGTATAGCAGTCGTTCCGACCCTGGTCCCCGCTGCCTTCGGCACCGTATGACGGTCGTGCTACGCATGCACCGGATAATCCCTTAAATTGCACATGGAATAGTATAAACCTCTAACTGAACGAACCTGCGGCTCGGGTCCCCGCTGCCTGCGGCACCGTATAGCAGTCGTGCTGCGCACGCGCTGCAGTATACGTTAGTTCCACCTTCCGCCACCAGGTGGCGCAATCTGTTTATATGATCATAACTGAAATCGTTAAGACTTTCGATGTCTAGTCGAATGAGCCATACCCCGTCGTTTTCATGCCCGTCGAACCGAAGATAGGAAAGCGCCCCCTAGTGGTGAAAAAACGAAATAAAATCGGTAAGCTCTATCGATGTCGAGTCGAATTGATTTAGACTACCTGAGTTCTAGTTCAAAGACAGGGACCTGTAGAAAAACTTAAAACTTAAAAAAAAAATCGATAACGGGCGAAGCCCGCTTTTCCCTATCATAATATCTGGATAGGGGGTCCTTATTACTTTAATTATGATGTTTGGAATCAGTTTGGTGGACATCCGTAACATAGTTTCTTAGTTATAGAAACGGACCACAGTTAAAAGAAAAAAGCGGGGGGGGGGGGGGGGGGGTTGGCGATGACACTGCTTTTCCTCAAACAACTTATGTAGACTACCTGAGTTCTAGTTCAAAGACAGTGAGCTGTAGAAAAACTTAAAACTAAAAAAAAAAAAAAAAAAAAAAAAAAAAAAAAAAAAAAAAAAATCGATAACGGGCGAAGCCCGCTTTTTCCTATCATAATATCTGGTTGCCACTCTAAAACAAAAACTGAAAATAACTCGTAATGCAGTTTTTAGACGCGGCCTACTTCTTAAAATCGTAATATCTAGTCCGCACTGTAATGGAAATCTTTCTTTTGCTTTAATTATACAAATAACGATGATTAATTATACAATAAAATAATATATCGGCTCCTAATGAAGATATGAGAATAATTTTTAGATATTCTGAAAGCAGAATCCATTTAGCGTCGCCCTGTCAAAGTTTGGAATTTCTGCGCCTCTTAGAATCAGAGATTGGGACCCCTCTGAAAAAAACCCAATTGAACGTCACGTGACCACCGTAAAAAAATTGCGCCTCTACTCTTGAAAATATTCCTCTTGTCTGAAAATATCCGGTCACGTGTCGTTTTTCTGCATTGGTTACAAATGATTAGAAATAGATTGCTTCATTAACCGGTTTTTAATTCATATCTTCCGATTTTACTGGTCGAATTGTACAATCTTTTTTTTGTTGAAATCAGGATTTTTTTTTACGTGTGATGGCCGATTTGGGGGTCCAGAGATTAATTCTTTCATTGTTTTTCGAAAACGGACTTGAGCATTACATGAAAGCTGTCAGGTGAATTTGCTCTTTCTTCCTTCCAAACATCTGCGTTCCAGGCAGTCTGCGGTTACCACATGCCGCGCGGAAAGAATTAAAAAATTATTTTTTATTGATCGATTTTTAAAGGATTTTTTAAGTTCTAATGGTCGTACGGGAATGATTTTTCGAAATTCTGAAAGCAAATGCTCTCCTGAATCTGTCTGTCCCGTTTCCGAATTTCTGACCCCCCGACTTCCGTAGATCCGGGTCGGTTTAAAAACCCGCACTGCGGTTTGGGGCTTAATTTGCTCCTGGCAACCCTGCCTTTTTCGAGAATCGTCTCCACCGGCAACCCTCGGCGGCGGCGAACTTTTCGCTGTTTTGACTTCTCTTCCTACTTCGGTTTCGGTCGGTAATTAAAACACTTTCGCTCATTAATAACTCCCCGGGTCCGGGTCGGAGGCCCGACCCGATCGAAACTTGAGCGTCGCGCCTTTTTTGCGAATTTTTCGGTACGCGTCCGCCGTCGGTGCGTCGATTAGTCCGGGAGCCTTTGCGGGTACAAAGGCGGAGTGCACAGACAGACACACACACACACACACACACACACAGACGTTTACCGCGCTTAATATTAGTGATTGAATAGACGTTTCAAGATAACTATTTAAAAATTTAATAGAGAAACTTGTGCTGCGTTCTCTTATGTAATTTTAGAGATGATTAATTACGAATTATTTTTAAAAAGAAATCTACGTTTAAGGGATTTTGAAATTTTTTTATTTTTCCCCTTTTCGACATATTCCCGAAATCATTTTCATTTCTATTTGCATTAAAATTTAAGATATGAAATGAAGATTGAACTGCCTAAGAATCGAATAGCTTTTTTAAAATTTTAAATATATACGATATATCTCGAGTTTTAATTACCGCTCCCTTGTGATGACTGTCATGTCCTGAAAATCGGTTAAAAATGCCAATTTTGACACCATTTTCTGAAAAATATTTTTGTCTTTATAAAAAAAATGAGAGACTTTATTCGAGTTTTCGGTATTTAAATAAAAAAACCTATAACTTTTATGTGTTTACACCACCGGCCCGGCAGCGTGGTTGGTAGCGGAGGCAACCGCCACGGTGAGGGCTCGGGTTCAAATCCTGGTAACGCATGAATGTCACTGTGTGTGTGTCTTCGGTGCTGTCTACTTCCTGTTGTCTATCCTGTCCTTGACAAGAAGAAGATCTATGTAATTTGTAGAAGTCTTGTATGTATTTCTGTAAATAAAAATATGGATCATTCGAGACAAACAGCCTAGTAGCTTATAGGTCTCAAATCAATTATCCTTCAAATGTATCAAATGTATGCGTTTACGAAAGAAAATGATTTCTTGAATGTTTCAGAAAATAATCCATTTTGATTTAACAAAAGCTTTAAACAAATGCAATACATCTTAATTGCTTCAAATGGCATCATGGGCCTAAAAGTTCTTAAAAGGAATTTATTCTTGTTCTCAATAGAATCATTTGTCTGTGTTGCCGTTTTAATCCTAACTTACAGCGTAATGAATTTTTATAATTACAAGAGCAAGAGCAGGGGTCGGAAAAACTATTCTTTTATTATAGTGAACTACAACTACAACCACTTTATCGAAAATGTAGTTAACTACAACGTTTTTTTTTTATAAGGAAGCGACGACAAATCACTTTTTAAAAGTAGTCACTACTTCGCTACTTTCAGATTTTGTCAAAGGGTTCAATTTAGACTAGAAATTGAAGACACAGATCAAATAATAAAGCGCTCCTTGTTATATCGCGTCTGTGGTGATATAATTAAAAAATTCGACATAACCGATGGCATAAAAAAATTAAGAAAGATAACATACAAGAAAATGTTTTGTGTTTTCCTCCAAAATGTTACTTTATACGCAGCTTACAAATTTCGTAGTAGAATTAAGAGAGATATTATAATCAAGAAAATTACAGAAATGCAACTCTAAATGCAAACAGTAAATAAATCTGTAAATAAAGCCTTTTCAAATAACCAAATACCCAGCGTTAAACTATGAAGACCTAATAACGAGTAAATAGACAAGTGTTACCAGTAAGAGAATTAATTCGTTTGGTGGGTTAATACTTGATTTTAGCAGCAAGTGTCAATGAGAAAAACCTTTGACTTGATGCGATGCGTTGCTATGTACTGCAGCTGAGATTAGCAAATTGCTGAGCAGAACACATTTTGCACAAAAGAAGCAAGTTTCGGCCACGTGATTAGCAAAATAACACATTTTTGATTTTCGGAAGTATCGTTAAAAGTAGCGTCGGTTCTCTCTACAAACTACTGTTTTTTTGTATCATGCTACGCGCAACAGTACATTGTTCAAAATGTAGCCCTCTACAGTACAAACTACTGTCGCTCCATGTCACGTGGTGTTATAGGAGTGTAAGCAGGATAATTTGCTACAAAATTTGAGCTTTTGGTAAGACCTTGATTTTCATATTCCAAATAAAGAAGTATAGAGTTTCACGGAGTCTATTTAGTTGTTCGCATTTAGTGAGGATTGGGTTTTCAGCTGAAAGTAATCATGTTAGGGTCATTGGGAAATTAGGCGCAGTACTTGCAATTTAATGTTTGGAGGGAGTCTGATTACGGTTAAAAATTAAACTGATTGTTACACTGATCTTACTTCTTTTTTAAGTGTTTTAATAAACTCTTGTTATTGTTAAACTTTATGTCCTCATTTAAATTGAATATCCCCAAAGTATCTGTCACACCGTCTATGGATGTTAATTGTTGGAAAAGCGTTTTCGTGTTATGTGGTTTTTAGCTGAATTAAATGTTAGTACACTATGTGTTTTACATAAAAATGTATTGATGATATAGAAGGCTCCAGAACATATTTTGATTACAATCACTACTTATGGGCACTTATTGCTGAAAATGAGTTTTCAACTGTGTTGTGTTGATTAATTTTTTCATCGAGATATCTGATGTCATCTTATGAAAAAAAAACTTTAGTAGCACGTTTGATAGTGTTGGAAAGCATAATAATCAATGCATTATTCATGAATTTTTTTTCTTGATTAATTTTAGCTATCAATTTTCACCGACTCTCTACTGTCGCATACGAACTTTTGTATACGAAAAGTTTTTGCTTCAAAATGTAATAAAAACGCTCATATACTGAAAAATATATCGGAGAAGTAGTTACAGCAGTGTAACATGAAACAGTTCGAATGAAGAAATTCTACTTAAATTTTAAAAAGTAAAAAAAATAAGTTTTTAGTTATTATGCCTACAGTTTTTGTTTTTCGTAATAATGATGAAATTTAATTTTACTATTTAATTTTGAATTGTCATACTTTTAATGACATTTACAAAGTTGAAATATTTTGAAAAATAAAACATTAAGAAATAAAACATTACTTGTATACAAAAATAATATTTGTACAGAATATGAAACATATTCCAGATGCAGGATTATGTTAGTCTGTTATGAGCTGCCGCATATTTTGAGATCTTGGATGTATTTCCTTTATACTAATTCCTTCTGACATATTAAATTTTCTTCCAAGAGCGTAATGAATAAATAGGGTTCTCTTGTTAATAAAGTAATTAACTCTTTGAAAATCATGTCTTTTTCGAAGCCGTTTCTTAATAAGTTTCAAGCAGAGTTGTTAGAAGAATTAGGTTTTATTCTGATTATTTTCATTCATTAAGATCACAGTACTGTTTAATTTTAATGAGGTTAACAAACATAATGAACTTTCAAGTCAAGCGATGCCGGTAAAATAAAGATTAAAGTGATCAAACGATTAACTGAAGTTTTAAGACATTTAACTTGGTTTAAAAACAGAATTTTTGGGCATTAAACACAAATAAACAAATTAAATATTCAATCAAAATTTCGAAAATGTTTACTGAAAATTACCTAAAAGTATTTATTTTCCGGTTTGAGAAATCCTGAATTCTACCAGGTCTGTTTGTGCCGTACCAAAAGAAAAACAACTTATTTACCGAGAGTGGCAAACACAAAGATAAAAAAATAAACTCAAATAATTATTTAAAGGATAATTTCACGTGAAATTAATTTCGATTCGATTTTCGCATTAAATTTCCTTACATATAAAAAGTCATTATTGTTTTTGAATAAAACGAGTAAAATACAGAATTGAAATGTTAATATTTCTTTCCTCGGAATTACAAGATAGTGCATATCGTAAGACGAATGTCAGAAGTAGAAACGCTTATGTAATACAGTTTTTGTAAGTTTGAACTTGTATGTTCAAAATGCCTGAATAATCTATCTATTCCCGGGAATATTTTGAAACAGTCAATTTAAAGATTCCTTAACACGCAAACTGTTATAAAAACAACTGTTATAAAAATGTTATACAAAAACAGTCTCATATAGGATAATTACAGATATTATTTCCTGGAAGCTTTTAGAATATGCAGTAAAAAGTTATAAAAACTTTTCCTAATGTTAAAAACAAACTCATATATCCTCGTAGTTACTCACACTTCTCTAAACATTTACTATTAAGAAAAGTAGCAATCAGAAATCTCAGAAAGCAATATATGTTTTCAAGATTCACGGAAGAAATTTTTCCTGAAATTTACGATCAGCAAAGGTGTTTTTGTTATTTAAGAAATTTTACTGTAAACACAACTTGCTAAACTTATTATTTTTTAAACAAAACTTATTATTTTTTAAACAAAACTTATTATTTTTTTAGATTTCTCATTAGTCCTACTCAAAATGGGTTTGAAGATAAATGAAGGATTTCGAGATTCGTGTGTAACTACGAAGTAAAGGTGAAATTTTGTCAATTTGTTTGGTCTATCTGGAAAGTATTCTAAATTTATATTCTCACAAATGAGGCAAGAATGCAGATATGGACTCAAAGTTATAAACAATATATATTAGAAAATGGCGATTTTTGACCTATCACGTGGATGATCGCGTTTAAAGATATTTAAATAATTTGTTCAGCAGGAACTGGTGGCAATATTATTTTCTTAACGATGTATTTTTAGAAAACAAATCTGATTTATATTTTTAATCGTCCAGTCATGAGCAGCTTTTGCATGTTTAAACTTTGCAAAAGATAATTCGATCTCTTTTATGGTAAATGGTGTTGGTTATCACTTAAAGGTTAAATAACAATGTTAAACAGCTATAATTACCAAAACATTGTTGCAGAAATTTAATAATGAATCAAATTATAATCCTTCAAATCGCGCGACTTCAAACCAACTGTACATTTTCATGCACATTAGTGACAATAATCGTTCAAACAGGAGTTACGTATGTGATTGGTGAAAGAATATCAATTGGATGACATGAATTAAATCTCTTTTTTATTGGTTATCCATTTTGTTTGATACGGGATTTCGTGCATATATTTAACAACCAACATCCCATCGGACATGTCTAAAACGCTCTAGGTCGACATAATGCATAGAAGAAAGAATTTCTGCAAAATGCAGAAGAAATAAAAATTTCTTGCATGTTGAATTGTTGAATCACTTTATATACTATACGTATTTCAGTAATATTACTAATTAGCCCTACAATGCATCATGTAGCCAATTGGAATCACTTTTTAATTGTTTACTATTGGCTCACGTTAAAGTTCCCAAAAGTCAACTTCAGGTGTTCTAGTACAATTTTAGTCCGCTTTATTGAAATCGTTTAAGGCAGCCAGTATGAGGCAGCATAAGCCCGGCATTTTGCCTCAACTTAGAAAATTGAGAAAATGTTGCAAGTGCTATGCAAGACATATTTCTATCACTTGAATAAAGATTGAAATTTTATATCAGACCTTCGCAAAAATTTTGAAAAGTAAACTATGGTATTTAATTTAGCTATAATATTAATATAGTATTTAATTATAGTATTTAAGTTGGTCCATTTTATAGTGTAGGTATTTGACACAGTTTAAATTTTTTTCTAAAAAAATTAATAAAATTTGTGTATAAAAATGTTTTCTGTCGGAAACATATATTTTTTTTCCAGAAAAATAAAAATTCATGAACTATACGGTTAATGCTACAATTCTATTGCAATTCTGTGAGGCCGCATTCCTTGTTGAGACACACTATATGGCTAAAAATCACAGGTCACTTTCGATTTTAGACATTTTGTCAAATATCTACAGATATACGTGACGAAATGTTCAGGAACTTCAGGAATATAAAGAACATGTTTGACATCCTATTTCTTAGCGAAGGTTAATCAGGAAGGCAATTAGAGGAGATCCAAAAAATTGAATAAAAACAATAATAATTGCTTAAACTACATGAAATTACCTGTAGCTGTAGCACATGTGGATCTTGAACAACATTTGTGTTCATTTGTGTAAGAATAGCATGTATAGTCGGAGCTTGAAAGGTTTCTTTAAAAAAGTCAAGAAATTTCCCCATGTTCTTCGTTTATAGCATGCAGGGTTATCAACCAAATTTGACTTTACTTTCAGGAGACTTGATAAAGAAGAGTAAAAAAGCATACTGTAATTAGAAAATAAATATATTAAATATTTGATGAAACATGAGCATTTGCGTGAAATAATTTTTAACTGTGAATATGCCAACGATAACGAAAATGTTTTTGCATAATTTATTATTGAACTATATATGGCAACTGATATGAAAAGGCCAGTCGAATATCGTGAAAATTCAGACATATATCGGCGATATAGTGAGATGAATTTCAGTTGCTTTCTAAAAGTAGTTGGATGAAAAGTAGTTGTGTTCTACAAATTGTCATTTTTTAGTAACTGACCGAAGGAGTTAGTATTTAACGCATGTCCATGCGTAGCTTTGGAAATAATGCTTCAATTTTGATAAATTTGTTTTATTGTTGAAACAGTCTCGTTCTAATGATTCGTCCAAGGAAAACAAAAGCATCAATAAAAAGTGTAAAAAAAAAATGAAAAATGATAATTTATGGAAAATACCTTATCAAACTACTTTTAGAAATCAACTGAAATTCAGCTCTCTATATCGGAAATTTCTTTCGTAATTTCCTCGATGCTCGACTTGTCTTTTTTAGCTGCCCTATATTGTTGACTGCTAAATTATGCAGAAACAATTTTACTATCGTAAGCCCATGCACAATTAAGAATTATTTCATGATATTATATTCATTCATTCATACATTCATTAATTCATTTGTATGAACTTCATTATATTCATTCATACAAATGCTCATGTTTAATTAAATTTCTAATTATAGTATGCTATGTCTGTTGTGTATTATCATATTTACTGAAAGTGCATTAAATTTAGTTGAAAACCCTGCAATTAAATTAATTTTATTAATGCATTAAACAAAAAACATGCGGAAATCTCATGATTTTTTTTTAAAAGAAATTTTAATAGCTTCATGAATCTTTATGCTATTACACAAATGAACACAACTGTCGTATAATAGCCACATAATCATGTTGTACAGCTACAGGTAATTTTGAGCATTTTATGTTATAGTGTGATCGAAAATATTATTTTTTATGCCATTTGTTTTTTGTCCAATTATTGCTCTCGTGATCAAACATTTGCTGAACAATAGGAGGTCAAACATGTTCTTAATAAACATGCTCTTTCTGAAGTTCCAGAAGAATTTGTCGAGTATTTCTCTAAATATTCGAAAAAATGTCTAAATTCGAAAATGTCTGATAACTTTTGGCGATATAGTGTATTTGTAGCTGTTCCCACATAAGCAAAAGCTCACCTTATATGACTAATTTTATTTTACTGTACTCTGTGTAATCCTTACTATTTCATTTGAATGCAAATTCAAAGCTTTTATGTTGTATATTGGAAGGTTTGATTCCAGATCGCAGTATTCACTTTTATTTATGCTTCAATATCTCGCTGTTCCTGTCAATATGTGTAATGTATATTACATGTATTTACTGTACAGTGTAAACAATACAGATGTTTCTAAATGTACGAAAATACAATGTAACTCCGAACGAAAATATATAACCTATTACGAGTTACCCATGATTCTGAAAAGCGTTCTTTAGCATTTGAAACCTCTTTGTAAAAAAACAAATTTGTTTTGCTGCCAGGGATTTTCTGAAATATATCGGAGTTGTATTTATAGTGTATTAATCAGTTTTTTTGACCCGCAAGAGAGGTTATTCGGATGCTATCAATTCTCAAGTAAACAATTTGATGATCAACAAGCAGGTTTTACAGACAAACATAATAAATCAACAACATTAACATTATAATTAATATTATTTTGCTACTCTTGAATGTATAAATTCAATTACAGAGCTGAAATTGTTTAACTAAGAATTGACAGCACCCTAAAACCGATATTCTAGTTTGAGAAAACTAATGAATATTAATACACTATAAAACTAGCCGGATGTGCCAATCCCAAAACTTTCTTCTATCTCACACAGGTTTCGCATACACTAAAAACAAATCAGCACCAATTTATATCAAGATGTAACTCAATCTAAAGTTTAATTAAATTCCATGCATTAGTTCTTGAGATATGATTATCGCTAAAATCGCGTAAATCCTGAAAAATGCAGTATAGCAGCGCCATCTGCTGGGAGATTTATACCAAAACCTAATCAACAGCAACTTATGTCAACGTCTAACTCAATCTGAAGTTTGATGAAAATCCGTGCATTAGTTCTTGAGAAATAGTTATCGTGAAAATCATGCAAAAAGTAGCATAGCAGCGCCACCTGTTGGAATATCTACACCAAAACGTAATCAGCGTCTATTTATTTCAAGGTCTAACTGAATCTTAAGTTTGATGGAATTCCGTGCATTAGTTCTTGAGATACAGCTATCGCGAAAATCATGAAAAAAATAACATAGCAGCGCCATCTGTTGGGCTATTTACACCAAAACGTAATTTGGTGTAAAAACGTAGTTGGGCTATTTACAATAAGCATCTATTTATGTCAAGGTCTAACAGAATCTGAAGTTTGATGAAATTCCGTGTATTAGGTCTTGAGATACAGCTATGGTGAAAATCATGCAAAAAGTAGCATAACAGCACCACCTGTTTTGATATCTACACTAAAACGTAATCAGCGTCTATTTATATCAAAGTCTAATTGAATCTGAAGTTTGATGAAACTAAGTGCATTAGTTCTTGAGATAGAGCTATTGCGGAAATCGCGAAAAATGCAACATAGCAGCGCCACCTGCTGGGCGATTTTCACCAAAACCTAATCAGCACCAATTTATATCAGGGACTAATTGAGTATAAAGTTTTATTAAATTCCGAGCATTAGTTCTTGAGATAGAGCGGCCACAAAATTTATGTCACATACAGACAGACACTGTCACAGACAGACATTTTCTAAAAACAGTCAAATCGTGTTCAGGACCTTCTAAAACGTATAAACCCGTCGAAAACCGGAAGTCGAAAATTTTCATGAATCCAATACTTTCTTCTTGTAAAGATATAAGAAAGTAAAAATTGCAAACATATCCGAAAATCAGTGGCAGCAAAAAGAAAAAAACTTTTTTTTCACAGCCACTTTTTTTCATGCTTCCTTTTAACTTACATTTCAGTATGTATGTGGCAGTCAAATCTTGTGACTCATTTTTCACCAACTTCCTTTTGACATAGACCTTTGAAATTTGGAATACATATGTATTCCTGAATGCAATATATGAATTGGACATCGATTTTTTAAAATTCGATACCGAAAGTGGGGCAACGTTGGCCCAAAACTTCCATTTTCCCCATAGAAATAACGTTATAATTGTTTAATATTAGTTGAAAAAATAGCTCCACTGTTGCAACATTCATCCATTTTAACCACATTGTTGTCTGCATCATTATGACGTCAGTATTGCACACATTTGTGATTTATAATATATGTTGACTTTTTTTGTGAATTTGAATGAAAACATGTTTAATTTTTTTTAATTTTTACATTTAATTTATATAAATGCATCTTTAAATCTCGAAAATGCCTTGGTTTCTGATGTTTCTAAAGATAAAGAATACTTTTCGGAATCATGAGCAACTTAGAAGTGGTATTGTATATTTTCGTTCATGTTTATACTATATTTTCCTAGATAAAGAAACATTTGTCTCCTTTTACAGTGTAGCTAACTCCGCACATTCAAGTAGCTAGAAATCTCAGCTGCCATTACGAACGAGTTTAAAACAAAGATCAACATGTTTAATTAAATCTTTTAGTATCATGAGCTGTAAATCACAGTGAGTGAAATTAATTACAATTATTTTAATTATTTATTTAATTAAAATTTAATTACAATTACATTATGTATCTAATTGCAATTTAATTACAATTTATTTATTTAATTACAATTTAATTACAATTACTTTATTTATTTAATTATAAATTAATTACAATTACATTATTAATTTAGTTACAATTACTTGATTTATTTAATTATAATTTAATTACAATTACTTTATTTATTTAATTACAATTTAATTGCACTTATTTTCATAAAACAAGATGAATAATCCACTTTTTACGTTGTACCATTAACAGATTTTTTTTAAAAAGTCAAGACGATGTTTCATGCATTTCAATATTGTTTTTAAAGTTAAATTTAGTAATTCCTCATTTTGGAATTGTGTTGCATTTCTAAAGCTTCTTATTTTACTTCGTCTGTTTAGAGATGCACTCATTTTTTATGCAATGAAAAAGTTCTTTTGCAGATTTGGCAGATTTCCAAATTGCAAATAGTTTAATATAATATAAAATTAGTTTTGCTGGTGCAAGGGATTCGCTATTTAAGAGAGAAAATGAATTTTCCTTTTTCACTGCTATTCGTTTAGAGAAAAACATTTCTTTATCTGCGTTTTTAGTTTTCGAATGGTATTTTTACTTTTTCTATATACATGCTGAATAATTAAATAAGGAATATATTATTTTCTTTTCTTTTTGCAGCAAATTAAGTAACTGTTCAACTACTTGATATGCATTATGTTTTATAAAATATTTATTCAACTTTTGTTTCGTTGTGCGTGAAATATAAACAGAAATTAATGCTATTTAACGTAGTCTGATCAAATATAAGTTCTATTTCATAGTTGACCGAAGACAATATCAATTTTTAACCGCTTAAATGTGACACATTTTAACTTATTAGGAACTTATCATTGTTTGCTTTATTAATTGGAATTGTTTGAAAATATGGATTTCTCCTTTTACGCATGCATTTTATTTAGAAAATTACTATTTTAATTTGTACTTTTTAAAATAAAGATTGAACTAATAGACGGTAAAGAAAAATCAATTTTCACCTTGTAAAATCCATTATTTCAAGCTTAATAGAAATGATTATATTGATGCAGCATTTCTCAAACTTTGATATGAGTACCCCTTTGAGGCACGAGAAGAAGCTCTAGTCTCGTCGGCCACTATCTCGTCGTTGTGTTGCATGTTTATAGATTAAACGAGTCACAAAACTAAGTTTAAAAAATATAAAATGTTTTTTAAAACTCAATCCATTTTTTTCAGTAGTTATTTCTTGAGATTCTTTGCCACTTACACATACAACTCTTTCCTTCATCATCTATCACTAATACACTAGTCAACAAATTTTTACTTTTTTTCTGTATATGGTTTGTAAATAGGTATATGGGATGTGATTAGATTATTTGATTAAGTCTAATTATAACCTAATCGTCACATTCTCGTTCTGCGTAATTGCCAAGTCACAAAATAATCATTAACTAAAGATGTAGCGACTAGGAGTGATTTGTGAATGAAAATTGAAGAGTTAATAAGAGAGTTGAAATTGGCTCTACATGATCTGAGAACTTTTACGGTAAAAGAGTCAAAAGACTTGGATAAATTTTTTAGATGTGATGTTTTTGATGATATAATTAGAGTCCTTTTTAGAGTCCTACAGACAGAAAGTTTTGTACACTTTTTTAACATTAAAATGTTAATAATATTGCTAAATATAATCGCATCAAATGAGTTAAGGATAGTTTCTAGCTAATCTACTACATCAAATGGGAAATTTTAACCCCTTGCTGTGGAATATATTTGAGAAAAACGTGCCAAAAATTGAGAAAAACGTGCCAAAAAGGGATTTTTTTCTTTTTAACCCCTTCCCTGTGACACCCGAACTCAGTTCGGGCAACGCAAATACGCCAATTTTGGAATGCCCGACCTGAGTTCGGACAAGAGAAAAATCGGTGTTTCAATTACGTGAAGCCCGAACTCAGTTCGTCCAATGCATAATATGTAATTTACCATTTTCCCAATAGATGGCGACACTTTCCCGCAAAAAGTTCGGCAGTTTCGCGCCATTTATCGGATTTTTGTAATTTTGCAGTTCTTCCCAAATTTCATTCAAACCACATTATGTTTTACAGGCAGGTATATGAGTTTTTCGCAAATTAAAAGTTTCTTTACATTGTTTTTAAGCACTGGACGAACTGAGTTCGGGCTTCACGGAATTGAAACACCGATTTTTATCTTGCCCGAACTCAGGTCGGCCATTCCAAAATTGGCACATTTGCGTTGCCCGAACTGAGTTCGGGCGTCACAGGCAAGGGGGTAATGGTATTAAAAACATAAGTAACGTTGTAGTGTTTTACATTACATTGGTTTTACAAAGTATTTTTCACATAAAATACAAATATCTGTAAATAAAAATTTTGTACAGCTTCTTATTTTAGCTATTTTAGTTTGCTTCCAAAGGAAATTTTCATTTTTATTTCTTTAATAATATTGGCTTTCCAAAAAGTTTATTTTTAAGCACTTGACAAAGATAAAAGAAAAAATAGAAAATTTAAAATCATAAAATATAAAGCAAAATTCTTTCTTACTACATAAGAAATATAAGAATGCTTTAAAAATTACAACCCCTTTGTCGTATGAAAAGTATTGTAAAACATTTGAATGTAGTAATATTTTATGAGTTTTTTAAGGATAAACAAACTCTCTCACAGCCATAATATGTTATTGGAAATTCAAGTTAAAATCTGAAAATTGTAGCTTGGAAATATAAAACAACGAATACGTTCTCTCTTCTAAATTCTTTGTAACAATACTTGGAAACATTTTTTATATATTTTTAATTGATTGACTACCAAAACTGTAGTGCATTAATAAAAAATTCTTTGATAAGAAATTTAATTTTAAACATTTTTGAAAGAAAAAGTGGAAGGGAATGTCCATGTTAAGATTTCCAATTCCTTGGAAGTTTTAAAAGATTTGAAAAAATGTGAACGTAGTAAATACTTTATTATTCTTTAGAGAGAAACAAAATTTTTGAAAGTATCAACATTTTCTCTTCAGAAAATTCATGTTAAAATGTAGAAAGTATAGTTTTGAAATATAAGACAGTGAATACGTGCTCTTTTCCAAATTCTCTGTAACTTTTTTGCAAATAATTTTCATTAAATGTATTTTTTTACTGAACCCAAAAACGTTGTTATACTAATTACTTATTTTTAAGTTTGCATGAAGAAATTTTTTGAATTATAATCTATTTATTGTAAATGTTTAGAACTTGTTGTTAGTTATTGTAAATGTTTTTTTTATATAAAATTTCGTACTCAATGAATTTATATTTTTCATCGAGTAAATAAATAAATTAGACCGTAAAAAGATATTATGATTAATACTGTATTCAAACGGAATAAAGTAAAATTTATTCCACTAATTTGCAAAGAATAATAATTACAACTTTACGCGGTAAACAGATAGATGTTTTCACTTTAGAATAGTACATTTACGAGCTTGTCAAATAAGTATAAAGAAAGAGTTACTACACTATTGCATAGAAAAATTAGATATTTATTTTGTATGTGTAACAAAATAATTTATTTCATAATTTCAAATATCTGCCTTTCATTGGATTGAAGTATCATCTATTGAGGAAACATTCAGTGTCATGCATTAAAAAAATAATTAATATCAATTACACTGATGCGCTAAAAAATGCTACCCTCCATCATGTTTTCGTGTAGACAAAATGGATATTATGCATACAGTATAATTAATAAATTTTTGAATGCGTATTTTTCGTCTCTTCATAAACTAATTAAACTTCCGATCGGGGCCCTAAGTGTTAACTCTACAAGTCTTTTTTTTTTCACTTAACATAAGGTAGGTGACCCAAAGGTGACCATAGTTAAGCTTTGACGTTTTATTATTATTTTATGGTTGGATGTGTGTGACTGAATTTTTGTTTGTAAAATTTTACACTTATCTCTAACACATATCAAGTATAATTTGCTTTGTACAATAAAATTTAATTACTTTTATAATGCAATTTCAAAATTGTAGCTTGTGGGCCACCTTTGGCGCATAGTGTTCCAAAGGCGGCCCATGTATTGAAATCCCTTTTAAAATGCGAAAAAATACTCGGTAAATTATTTTGCTTACCACTATGCTCTGATGATTTTTTCTTTCTTTTGATATCTTTCGAGATGCTCTTCTTAATCTTCTTATCTTATGACACGAAAAGACCTTGAATCACTTTTTGTGCACGGTAGTTCAGGGATTTTTTTCTGGGAGTTACTGACTTCTTTTGAGTGATCTCTGGTGTTAACAATAGATGGTAATAAGTTTTTAAGTTATTTATGTAGAAAGTTTGAAAATCACCCTTACTACACTGATTCCCACATTTGTTTTCTAAGGTGGCCACCTTGGGTACATGCGTATGGTCGCCATTTGCACGACGTAAAAGTATTAATCTGATAAATTTCTTAGAATTTAAGTAAATATAGTTAAAGAAAAAGAAATAAGCTTTCAGAAAACGTATCATAACTCAAAGTTCTAAAAATTTAAACACGTGTAAATTAAAATATCGTCTTACCTGGAAAGTAGAACGACTACTCCTCAAACGTGAAATCACTGCATAAAATGTCGGAGGATCAAGGTGATCTCTTTAAATTCAGCCACGTGCACTGAAGATACATGGTTGAAAATGAAGTCGCACCATTATGTGATTAAAAATTAAATTAATTCTACATTTGAGGGGTGGGCTACCTTAGGAACACTGGCCACCTTTGGTTCACCCACCTTAATATCTAATATCTTACAGTCCTCAAATTAATTTTTTTACGTTATATATACTTTTAAGCATGCAAGTTTTCAGAAGATTTAGGAAATCAAACTTTTAAGAACTGTTTTGTTAAACACGACTTCATGCGATGTTGTTCTGGAACTGCTTATTCTTGTATTTTTTAGAAGAAAAACTACATTTCTCCAGAAAAGTTCTGCCTCCTGAGCCCCCGTTGTCCGATTGATTTTACGTTCGCAATTTTGAAAAATTGTGCTATTTTAGGATTCAAGTAATCCATGGCAGTGTTTTACAATGTAATTCTATCAATACAACCTGTTATGAGGCGTATAATTTAGAAGTATAAGATTTCTATCATTTTTGTTTGGAGAAAAATATCTTGTTATTCTAGAGCATTTAAAAGAGCTCTTATCTGAATAAATACTCATTTATATAGATATAAGAAACACACCAAAATCACCCAAAATATATTTTTTGTATATCAAAATGCTGTAATTTTAGTTTGTGCCAAATTAGCGCGATTTTATTGAATTCTCTTTTCCTGATATGCTAAGATACAGCTGCTAGGTAACTGTTAAATGAAAAAACCAAAAAGAGAAATACGTCTGATGTCAAATTTGTAAAAGTGATAAAGGAAACTTTTATATTTTTCAAACAGATGCATAAAAGTTTACTAAGTTTTATACAGCCAATTGCGAATGTCCGAGAAACGTATAGACAATATTTGAAACCGATCGGATAAATTTAAGGCTTCCACAGAAAAAAATTACCATACATAATTTAACTTTTAATTAATTATTCAAATGTTCTTTTTTCCAGTAAATTATAAAAAAAATTAAAATGTCTGAATTTCCATAGAAAAGCATCCTGATACGAAAGAAAATGTTCCATATATTTTAAACAAATCAACCAAATTTAGCGAAAAAGTATACAGCTAATTAGTGAAGCTATTAGTGAAGTAATTCTAAATACTTCACTATTATATCTACCCAATTTCGAACTAATCCGATGCTTTTTGCGAAAGTTATAACGGGACATAGATACACACATACTGGCAGACACCAAAATTTTTTCGTATCCCCGCAGTGAACGTCAGAGTGACATTTCGGTAATTAAACGAAATAATTTTTACTAATGTTTTACCTCTTCTTTTTCTGATTAAAATTCAAAATTCATTTTAAATAACACTTTTTTTAAGTAATTCATTATTTATTATATATTATAAAGCAACAATCATTATTCATTATTTATTATAAGCAAATTGATTGTTTTATTTTCAGTAGCTATTTACAAATTTAATTTTTTGAGCACAAATGAAGAACATATAAATTCAACTTAACGATATTTTTAACAAAAAAAATATATAATTAATTTACATCTAAGTTGAAAACACGATCGAAATTGTTTATGCTTCGTTATTTTCATTTCATTTGACATTATTTGATAGTAATTGTATACTATTTTTTAATACATATTTTATTTTCTCAACGTATTTTAAAAATTTTAAAAATGAAATTCGATAGCATTTTGACAAAAAAATTTTTTTTTTGCAAATGCAAACCAACGTCTTTTAAATTTTAGGATATTTACTTTAAATACAAAAAGGAAGATGCATTCGTTTTGATGGAAAAGGTAGTATATATGAATACAGAATTATAAATTTATGTTACTAAATTTTCATTTGCCCAATATTTTAGTTAGTATTTTGTTAAATTAAAGGTATAAGGATAATTAAAAATTAACATAATGAAAAAGTCCTAAAAATTCCGCGGTTGATTTAAACTTCTTCATTGTTATGCAAATTTACTTGGGAATTCATTTACTAATCCAAATACTATTGACATTCACAGGCCTCCCACTTGGTTCGTTTTTTGAATGCCACTTTTCTTTCTATGAAAAATCTAGAAAATAGATTTTTCTTAAAAATTTTGTAGACACCTACAAGGAACTTAATTTTTGTTGTAAATGTTGTAAAAGCCTATTAAACAATTTCTTCGGAAATGCTGGTATTCAAAATACGGACCAGTGAGAGCCCTGGATAAAGGAAAAACTTTAACTTAGATTTCCTTTTTTTTAAAAATATTACTTATAAAAAAGTACAAAATGCCCAATGAACATTATGCTTTCCTAATAATTTTCATTTTTCTCAAGAATGTAATAGTTAGTGCATAAAATTTTCGTATTTATAATAAAAACAAGTATTAATAACCAGAACATTTAAGAATTAAATGGAATACTAATATTTTCTAAGTTTACATACGAGTTCACTTATCAATTCGAATACAAGTGTCATCCGAGATAAATTTAAGCAACTTTTTCTTAGATTTAAAGTATGACCCACAAACAATAATACAAAATACTGTATGAGTTTTATTTACAGATTATTACTGTGACTTTTATTACTATGATTATTACTGTGAACCTTATTAGTCAGATCTTTCTGAAATTAAAAAAAAAAATGTTAAAGGTGGTGGATAAAAAAAATGTTTACTCATTGTAAAAATCAGATATAAGTAGTAGAAAAAAAAGCGATCAAATGCAATTTGTAAAGCTGTAAATTGTTAGCATAAAGTAAATACCTCAAGAGAGTTAATTTCCACTGGATGTAATAGCGCTCATATTAATATTAGATTTTTGAATAGACACTAGTGCCCCAGCGTTGTTTCATTACAAAACGTGATCGAGAACCAGAGTTACTGTTTTTCACATTTTGGCAACTTTTTCTAAAAACAAATAAAAACAAAACGGCAAAGCGACTTGGATGCATTGTTTATACTATATACCGGGTGAACCAAAAGTTCGTTAAAACTTTAAAAATCATAAAAAAGGAAGAAATTATGATAAAGAAGTGCGGTTTGCAAGAAAGGGCTCACAAGATAGTCGGATTTTGTTTAGTAGCAAAACAATTTTTAGTTAAAAAAGTCACCAGTAGATGGCTCTAATATGCGAGAGATTAAACAGAATTATGCAAATTAATCCTGCAATAAAAGACCAGGATACAGGAAAGTTTCTCTGTTATCATTACCAAATCGAGCGTTCTATCGAGAATCTATCTGTCGTAAGGTTTCTGCAATTCATTCCAACATGTTGCATTAAGCTGTAACGGGCGTTGTGAGTCGCCTTAGTTGTGTCGTAAAATCTTTTGGAGGTCATGTTGAATAATTGTTATTGCAAGAATAAATGGATGGAGCGTACTGTTGTCCTGTTCATTGTGTTTCGGGTTGTCAGCGTCCTCTACCAGTGACATTTTAACTAAACATATTTTTGCTGTTAAAAAAAAAAAATCCGACTACCTTGTTAGCACTTTCTTGTAAACCGCACTTCTTTATCATAATTTCTTCCATTTTTCTCCGGGCATATATATCCTTATTTTTCTTCATATTAATTTAACGTACATATTATGATTTTTATTTTTATCATTTGATCTTATGCCGGATCTTCCTGCAGCAAATAAACAAAATGTGCTATATGTTATTTTCTGGTTACGGTTGCTGTATGGAAATTCTGAATGAACGTATAATCTTTAAGTATTATATATTTTTCTGTAAAATTTTTAGGGCCATTAAAAACTTGGCCAACACCGTGAAACCACTTTCAATCATTTCAAGTACTTTGTTGGATCAGTACAGGTGGTGATGACCGTCTTTGTACAAACTTGCCTAATATACAAAAATGTGTTGATATATTGTTTAAATAATTTATACACACACACACATATGCATATATATTGGTATTTAAATTAAGTTACATTATAAAGTAATATAAAAACGACTGACTTTGAAAATTTCGATAGTGAACTAAAGCATTTTGAAATAAATCATCATTATATATAACTAATTTTTATAAGATAATACTTCTTTTGTCCAGAAAATTATTTTTTATTTCAAATCAAGCTGTTCATACGAAAAATACTTTTGAGTACGAATATGTCCTATGCTTTTATATATGAGATTTATGACCTGGGGTATTTCATAGAATCGTTAAAGGAAAAATGAATCTGAACTTTTAAAACAACATTAACGTACGAACATTTCCTGGCGTATTCGTACTGATTTTATACATGAGATTTATGTCCTGGGATATTTTATAGAACCGTAAAAGGAAAAATCAAAATTCTTAATCAAAACTTTTAAACTACTTTTGCATCTGAATATGTCTTGACGTATTTACCTTGCTTATATTCGCAGATTTTATGATTTGGGATATTTTATAGACCCAGAAAATGAAAAATGAAATTTTTAATCTGAAATTCTTCTTTCTCTTTAAGTGAAACTTACTAACATCAGCACACAAAAGGCAAAGTAATTTAGGTATGTTACCTGGCATTTGTAATAGGTTGAAGCCCTGGTCAAAACAAAATAACATTTTATTTCAGAATAGATATTTTTCAGGAATTTTGGAATGGAGCCAAAATAATAAATCTAAATACTGTTTTGAAGACAAAGTATCATAATTAAAATTTGAATAGACTGTTACATTATAAAAAAACAACTAAAAATTTTCTGATAATTTAGAGGAATGATAGTTACGACATATATTAATTTTTTAAAGGTATGTTAAAAAACTATGAAAATTAATGGCTGTTACTTTGTTTTTTGCTAATTAATTTTATAACTTTTTTACAATTAACATCTTTTAACATTAAATTTAAACGAGTTATATAAATCTGTCACATTATAAAAAAACTAAACATTTTCTGATAATTTAGAGGAATGATATTCATGACATATGCGAATTATTTAAAGGTATGTTAAAAAACTATGATAATTAATGGCCGTTATTTTGTCTTTTTGCTAATTAATTTTATAACTTTTTTGCAATTAACATATTTTAACATTAAATTTAAACGAGTTATGTTCAATTCTAAACAGAGCCACTTAAAATCAACACTTAAAACAGGGGAAGATGCGGTAATAAGAGAAAAAAAAATCATAATCATTTTTTAATAATGAGAAAAATGTCTTGCAAAACCCACAATGCATTCCACGACATTAAAGAAGCTTTAAATTTTTTTTCAAAATGTTAAAGCCATTTTTTTTAATTTTTAAAAATCTTCAGTGTTTTATTACAACTTGTCTGGTAATAAGAGACTAGTCTTCTAACATTCATGTCAAGACAATGTGAAACGGAATGGGTGTTAACCACAGAGACATTAAAAAAAAAAAAAACTCTTTCAACACAGCTTGTCAGATTAAAAAAAAATTTGTCTTTGAGTTACAGACGGCTAAAAAATAAATTTCTTGAATTATGCAACAAATATTTTTAATTGTCCTACTATTTAATAAGCAGGTCTAGATATATGACTGATACAAAATATGAATGTACACACAATAAATATAGACTAGAAAAAGGGCTTCTGTTTGAAACTTTACACAGAAAAATTTTATCCATGTCTCTTTTACCCCATGTTCCATACAAATTTTTATTTCACAAATTTTTTTTATAAAATAGACTTGAATTATTATGAGTAATTCAACGTGAAGGCACACTAAAGGGCCTAAATAAATACGTTTTTGCTAAATGTTTTGGAAAATTTACTTTTTAAATGCAGCAAAATGCATGCAGTGTATATAAAAAAAAAAACATGTAGTGACAATTAGGAAAAATTTCAAAAACGTATTTATTTGTTCTAAACTATAATAGATGTTCAAATTATTATATATTTAAATTAAATATGTTTAATATAAAAGCCGTTGTTACACATTCGGAAAATATTTTTTTAAATAAAAAACACATTTATTTTTAACATTATATAGTTACGGTGAAAAATTAAAATATGTTTAAAAAAATGTATGTATACGCCATGTATTACTGTCAGGAAATACTGATAAAATGCAAACGACATAGTATAAAACTTTTTTTTGGAAATAGCTTTAAGATATTTCGGTAGAAAGCAATTTTAAGTCAAATTTATACACATTCATCAATTGTATACACAGAAAAAAAATATAAATAATAACTGAAGTTCACAACAGAGAAATATTTAAAAGAAAAGATTATTTAAAAAATATTTTGATTTTCATTTGAAGAAAAAAAAGAGTTAGGTTAATCACTAAACATCTCATTTTAAGACTATTTTACTGACAATAAAATACAATTTTTATTATGAATTTTAAAGGTTCCTACGGGCAATATTAGATTTTCCCCTTATTTAATCGTGGAATATTTTACAATTAAAAAGACAAAGATTAGCATTCAGAAATAGCAGTAGTTGCAAAAAAGCTATGGGAATCCAGATTAACAGCAAAGAAACAAAATTGTCAAGAGTGTCGCATGTCATACGTCAAAGCCGAATTCAGTCATGGAACAGTGGCACAGCAGAGAACCAATTGACACCACTAAACTTAGTTAGTAGTCTTTGTCTTATTTAAGGAGAGAGTTTCTGATATTTCTTTAAGTCGAAGAATATTATTAAATTTAGTGGTGACAATCGCCCAAATGCTGCGCCACTGTTCCATCACTGCAATTTTGTAAAAAAAAAAAAAAAAAAAAAAAAAAACCTCGGTTGCATGCTTGAGGACGACGGAGTCCTGTAGATGGTTAGGAAAAACATAAAAGTGCCTAGTTAAACTGATGGAATTGAGCTAACAGGCTATATACTTAACCAATGAACCCCCAAAACTAACGAGGGAAATGACTTGTCACAATGAAACTTTATACAAAATTTAAAGCAAATCGGATAATTCTGTATGAAAAACCCATTTATCTAAATTAAGAGTAGATTAGCGCCCCGTTCCCCCCATTTATACTTAACCAATGAACACCCAAAATTAATCAGGGAAGTGCCTTCTTAGAATGTACCTATATACAAAATTTGAAGCAAATCGGATAATTCTGCATGAAAAACCCATTTATCTAAAATAAGGAGGTGGCATTAGCCCCCCTGTTCCCCCCTTTATACTTAACCAATGAACCCCCGAAAATACCATATTTCGGATTATACTTAAGGCTTTTCTCAAATCCAAAGAAGCTACTTTCAGACACAATTTTTACTTCATTTTTATTTAGAAACGCATGAAATGGGGAGGTACTGTTATTCAGATACTTTGTAATCGAAATACGTTTTCAATTTTTTTGGTAACAGCAGAAAGTCTTTCATAAAACACTCTCAAAGGTTATGTTTTGAACCGAATTTCCAATGCTTCAGCACTAGAAAGGAGAAAAACGTGTTGTCGCGGGACACGAATCGCTTATAACACCATAAGTAATTTATTTATCTACAAATGTAAAACTTATTTCGATTCCAAATCGCTTCATTAGTCAGGCCTGCCAATTTTATGCATTAGCGTTTAAAAATGAGTCAGAAATTGAGTCAAAAAGTTTTGGGTTGTTCAGCAGATCATTTGAGAACCACCTGAAATTTACTGTTTCTTTATAATTTTGTTAAATTTCATATACATGTCATCCTAAAGATGAAGATATCTGCATGAAATTGTAATAACAATTAATTGAAAGTTAGTTTAAATTGACTTTAAAATTGAATTTAAAAATAACATAAAATAAAACATAACATAAAATTGACTTTACTCTTAACCATTGTGTTGTAATCCAGTTTTTTTACGAATCGAAATTAATTTTTTTAATGGATGTAAAATGTCAATATGGTGAAAAAGAATTCATATAAATCATTTACAAAAAGTAAATCATTACGACTGCAAACAGAATTATAACTTAAAAATATATAATTAATGTAATAATTTTTTTGAATTCGACATAAAAAATGACAAACCTTCTACATATAAAATTACAGAAACTGTGTAAGCGTATATTTTATAAGTTAAAAGTACATAATCAATATTTTAACTTGAAGTTTTAAGAAAAAAGATTAGAGAGTTTTAGTTTATCTCAAACAACAACAACAAAATAATAATAAGTTCACATTTTAAAATTGCTTTTAAAATATCAAAGGAATTACAAATGTTAAACTGAATATTACAGCCCTTACCCTATTCCTTTTTGTGATTTTATATGAGAAATTTTCGAAA
This sequence comes from Maratus michaelseni, assembly GCA_963931845.1. Classification (NCBI taxonomy): domain Eukaryota; kingdom Metazoa; phylum Arthropoda; class Arachnida; order Araneae; family Salticidae; genus Maratus; species Maratus michaelseni. The sequence continues at coordinate 116,332,293 of OZ007586.1, forward strand.
TTAAATAATTAAAAATGAAATTTTGACTAGTGTATTACCCTTTTAGTAGTTAAATTAAAAAGTATTAAAAAAAATTGAAAGAAAATTGTTTCAAAGAAAAGTTACAAAGGTTTTACAAAAGATCACGCATTCGCTGTTTTATAATTCAAAACTGCAGTTTCAACATTAACTTGAATTTTTGAAAAGAAAATATAATCGCTTTGAGAGTTTTGTTTATCCCTACCCTCCCCATAAAATATTGCTTCATTCACATAATTTACAGAACTTCTGACACGACAAAGGAGATTGCAATTCTTAAAGCATTCTAATGTTTCTTGTATATTTTAACGAACAGTTTTGCTTTATATTTTATGATCTTCTGTTTACGATTTTTTTTAAGCTTGTCAAGTACTTAAGGAGAAACATTTTTGAGAGCCATTATTATTAAAGAAATGGAAGTCAGAGTTTCTTTTGGAAACAAAAGAAAAGAATCTAAAAAGAAAAAAAGACAAATTCAAGGAAACTTTTATTTACAGGATTTGTATTTTATACAAAAAAATACTTCATAAACACCGGTATAATGCCTACGACTGCAGAAGTATTAATACACTTAATTGCAGAAGTAATAATACACTATATTAATACATTTAATTCAAGAATAAACATTTTTGAGATCCATTATTATTAAAGAAATGGCAGTCAGAGTTTCTTTTGGAAAGAAAACAAAAGTATCTAAAAAGAAAAAAAGAAAAAATGACAAATTCAAGGAAACTTTTATTTACAGGATTTGTATTTTATATAAAAAAATACTTCATAACACCGGTATAATGCTTACGTCTCCAGAAGTATTAATACCTTAATTGCATTGTACACTTAATTGCAGAAGTATTAAATAATACACTATATTAATACACTTAATTCAAGAATAAACATTTTTTAGACCCATTATTATTAAAGAAATGGAAGTGAGAGTTTCTTTTGGAAACAAAATTAAATAATCTAAAAGGAAAATAAATTTGTCGAGTGCGAGTATAACTCGCGCTCAAAGGGTTCCGTACATTGAATTTATTAATTACTATTTATTAATTAATAAACTCCTACTACACCTAATTTTTTCATAATTTTAGTTTCAATAGAATTGGAAATAGGAGGGAGGGGAGTATATTTTTCCAGTACTTTCGACGATATCTCTGAAAATGTAATAACTAAAATTAAAACAAATATATTTTTGAGTTCGATGTTACGAGATCTTTTGAACGATACTTTACATGATATATAAAAAGAAAATTTATTTTTTAAGTAACTTAATTAATATCTCGGCTAATTACCGACAATTTTTTCGAAAATCATTAGCGAATATCCTTGGATGATTCTGCGTCAATAGATACCTCGAACGACCATTAACCCCGCTGACCGCCTGAAAAGTAAAGTTTGTGTGCAACGGAAAAATGCGTTTTTCTCAAAAACTATGTTACATAAAAAAATCTCAATAGTTTTCCTGCAAGATTTAAATAAACTCCTACTACCCCAAATTTTTTCATAATTTTAGTTTCAGTAGATTCGGAAATAGAGGGGGGAGGGACATATTTTAGCAGTGCATTTTTGACGATATCTTTGAAAGTATAGTACCTAAAATTAAAACAAATATATTTTTGAGTTTGGTATTATGAGATATTTCACAAGGTACCCCACACTATATACAAAAAGAAACTTTTTTTTTCAAATAACTTAATTAGCCCCCTAAAGTTTTCCTAAACATATTTATGAATGGCTAATAATCTGAAAATATGTGAGTAAACAGGCTTTATAACATTCCCAAGTTTAAACTTTCCACGTCCCATAGTTTACGAGGAAAAGGCCCCTGACAGACGGACAGACAGATATTATAGACAGGAGTGATCTTATAATGGTTCCGTTTTTACTTTTAAAGTACGGAACCTTAAAAATATTTCATACCGGTATAATGCATACGACTGCAGAAGTATTTATACCCTTGATTGCATTAAATATGTTCCAATAAATTTGTCTGGAACAATTTGGCACTTTCATCTGAATAATTGTGACCATTAACTAATATGAAGTGATAATACTTAGAAATATCCTTAATGTTTTAGTACAAAAAAGTTTGTAAATAATTTCATAGGTTAAATGTGATTGTTAAGTATGCATAGATAATAATAGATAGAAAAATTGTGTACAGATTATTATTAAAGAAATTGAAGTCAGAGTTTCTTTTGGAAACAAAACTAAAAAATCTAAAAAAACAGATAAATTCAAGGAAACTTTTATTTTGTGTTTATATAAAATGTATTTCATAACACCGGTATAATGCATACGACTTCATAAGTATGAATACACTTAATTGCATTAAATATGTTCCAATAAAGTTGTCTTGAACAATTTGGCACTTTCATCTGAATAATTGTGACCATTAACTGATATGAAGTGATAATACTTAGCTGTATCAGTAACATTTTAATCCAAAATGGTTGCAAATAATTTTAGGGGTTAAATGGGATTGTTATATATGCATAGATAATAATAGATAGAAAAATTGTGTACAGATTATTATTAAAGAAATGGAAGTCAGAGTTTCTTTAGGAAAAAATCTTTTTAAAAAAAAGACAAATTCAAGGAAACTTTTATTTACAGGATTTGTTTTTATATAAAAAGTATTTCATAACACCGGTATAATGCATACGACTGCATAAGTATTAATACACTTAATTGCAGAGTTCAACTGAAATTTAATATATATAATCGTTGCAGAATTTTGTCATTTGAAATTTTATGAAAATCGAATCAAAACTAAAAAAAATATATTAATAAAAGTTATTAACTTTATTTTGTTAAATCCTATCATACGTAATCTATATAAAAGACTGAGGAAAACAAATACGGGCAAACCACTAATTTTCATATGCCAATTTTCATTTTTATTCAAAATTATTTTTTCGAATAAAATTGGATAAAAGTTACATTTTTAGAAAGATCGTTCAAAACAAAACTGTTTGCTTGGGAGATGAGTTACATTAAAATAATGTATAGATTCTGAGAAAACTTCAGTGGAAATTAGGTTAACAGGCGAATATCTCAATCCATTAAAGTAAATAAAAACAAGAGCTTCGTTCATCGTGAGTCAATAGAAATATTAAACTATGAATGTAATCATTCGCAAAGTAAGCTCTTCATGGTGAATTTTGCAGAGCTGTTTGATGTCGAAAAATAATTCGCATCTGTAAACGTGGCATACGTAATAATAATAAAAAAAAGGCATGCTGATTTAGCTCATAACAGACGATATAATTCACTTCACTGGAATAATCACGATGTTTATTTTTTACATTGTAAAACTAGTTATAGTACGAACACCTCCTTTGTCATGTTTAACCTACAATTTCTAACTTATTTATTTTTAATTGGATGTTTATTCCTATTCATAACCATGGAGTAACTCAAGCCACAATTTTGGTAAGTTACAGAAAAAAGGAGCATATAGCTGAAATAAAGTGTAATAGGAAAACCACAGCCCTGGCAAGAATATATCAAGGAGAAATCATCCGAATAAATTTCAACGAAAGTATGATAATTTTTCGCATCAGTCTATACTATCCATCCATTATAAGATAAACTATAGAGATTGCAATACGTAAAAACTCAATATGTAAAGATACAGCATCATATAACTTACCAAAATTGTGGCTTGAGTTAATCCATGGTTACGAATATGGAAATAAACATAAAAAAATATGATAATACATAACGTGCGTAATCTAAAAGAGTACGTGAAAAATTGAATAATAGTGTTTCAAATCATTACATCATAGGTAGTGCAATTTTTGAATATTACTATTTGTTTTGATAATGGCTTCCATGAAATCGATACAGGTAAAAGTCTAATAAAACTTATTTAATGTTTAAAGTTGTTATTTTACACCGTTTATCAATTAAAAGAAGCATAAAACGCTTAAAATTGAAATTGTCCAGTGACTTTTGGCAATATACGAGTATACTTTTATTTTCTTATTTGATATGTTGTTATGTAGGAAGGTACAGTATAGTTAATTAGTTCTTCTGTTTTAATATTTTAAAACTTTAATTAATTCGTTGGTTTCATTGATTAAATACAGCCCTGTTCGTAAATTAACCACATCTGATATGTACCAGATTGGAGACAGTCTACGGTATTAGAATAATGCTTACAATTATTCTATCAGAAATTTTTTGTTAATAACTATTTTATGCGAAATCCTTACATTTTAACAAGCTAATACAAATGGGTAACTTCATATACAATATGTTCAGAAATTATAAGACAACTTTAAATATCGAAAATTTCAATCTGAACGCAATAATATATTGGGTCTATGCATAATTCCGTAGTGAAAATCTAGTAAATTTCAAACGCAAAATATTTAGGAAGAAAAAAACAATTTTAATCAATCAAATATGTTCCATTTTGTTCAATAAATTTCTGTCATCTCTCCACGAGCTTCATTATCCCTCTTTCACAGAAATCCTGAGATTTTTGGGCAAATAAGTCATCGTTGTGGTTTTTGAGGATGTCCAGGGAACTGAAGTTCTTGTTATTCAAATTGTTCTGTAGCGCCCGGAACAAGTGATAATCTGAAGGTGCAAGATCCGCACTATACGGTGGGTACTTCAACGCCCTTTTTTTTCGGACCACTTCTGGTTGATTACTCGCTTTAATTTGTCCAGTTATAACGAGTATTTAGTCGAATCAATCGTTTGGTTGGGTTCTAACTAACTAACTATACTGTACCTTCCTACATAACAACATATCAAATAAGAAAATAAAAGTATACTCGTATATTGCCAAAAGGCACCGGACACTTTTAATTTTAAACGTTTTATGCTTCTTTTAATTGCAGATCATAATAGACGATCCCCTTCCAATCCCACCAGATACAGAGCATGATTTTCTTCGGGTGTAAACCGTCTGAGCAGTCTCTCTGCTCTTTGACCACGATCTTTTTCGACTGACATTATTGTAAACAATACATTTTCATCCCCAGTGATCGATCAGCCGCTTCAAAAATGGTTCGTTTGTATAGCGTTTGAGCAGGGAATAACAAGAACTTCAGTTCCCTGGACGTCCTCAAAAACTACTTAGATGACTCCTTTGCCCCAAAATCTCAGGATTTCTATGAAAAAGTGATAATGAAGCTCCTGGAGAGATGGCAGTAAGTTATTGAATAGAATGGAACATATTTGATTGATTAAAATTGTTTTTTTCCTAAATATATTACGTTTGAAATGTACTCGATTTTCGCTACGGAATTATGCATAGGCGGAATAGTTTAAATTCAAGTATCGCATAATGCAAGGTGTGGTTATTAATTTCCCGTACTGTAGCACTAATTTTTAGAATTGAAAGTTCGTTGGTTGGTTAACTATTGTATTTGAATGGGCACGTATCTGCGCGGTCCGTCATTCTTGTTTTACTTTCTGGTGTTAAAACACGCAAGAAAACGTTCGCTGTCAAAGCTATGTTGTTGAAGTGAAAATAATGGAGCAGAGAATAAACATTAAATTTTGTTTTAACTTGGGAAAAAGTACTAGCGAAACACGTAAAATGTTGCAGCAAGTCTACGGTGATGACGCATTATCGCGTTATCGCAATTTTGAATCGTTTCGACGTTTTCAGGATGGTCCGAAAAATGTCCAAGATGATCCGCACACTGAACGACCGATATCCGTATTACGTCAAACGAAACTTGTTTCGAAACATATTACACATTTATGTATTGTACATTCATATTTCAGAAGTTATTTCACCAGTCCTGGAAATTAAAAGCCACACTTTGTATGGTATACAAAACGAAAAGATTCTTAATGATAAATTAAATTTGAATAATGCAAACAAATATAAGACTAAAAGGTAATGATAAATCTATGCAAAAATTATTGATAAATTATAAAACCATTTGCATGGTGTCGACGCTTACGACTTTAGAGTGGACTGTAAATTATTCAACTACTATCGATAAAATTTCAACTTAGTTTTTATCAACGAACCATTTTATTTATTTACTTCGGAGCTCCCCATGGAGACATCCGAACGAAGCAAGAACAAAACAACAACTGAGTTACATTTATCGCCAAGCGATATTAGAAGCCAAGAGTGGCGCCAACATACCGGCCACCACTGAAATATTTATTTCAGCAACATATCTTAAATGTCCTTCGTTGTGAACAATTATTTTTTTCTTTTTAACAATAAATCTTCAATTATAATACAAGTTTCAATTCAATCAATAATACAAATATAAAATTCAATTCAACTATAATATCAAAATACAAAGTTACTGCAAAAAATTTTCAAATGTAAATGCACAGAAATACAAGAAAAATAAATATTTACATTATAATAAAGGATCATTTATGGGCAAAATACTAACATTAGAAATTGCACGTTTGAATATACCATTAGAGGTTTTTACAAGCACAACCCTAATTTTACTATCGCTCCCATAAACAACGTCTTGAATGCGACCGACTGACCAAGTACACATGGACAAATTACTATCCTTTAATAAGACCATAGTTCCAATTTTAATATTTTCTTTTTCAAATAACCATTTTGTTCGCTGTTGAAGATTATTTAAATAATCTCTACTCCATTTTTTCCAAATTTATTGATTAATTTTTGTAATTTGCTGCCAATGACTAAGTTTATTATTGGCAAGGTCAGTCAAGTTTGGTTCACAGATGCTATTCATAGGGCGGCCGATTAAAAAATGTCCTGGGGTTAACGTTTCATAGTCATTTGGATCCGAAGATAAAGGTATTAGAGGCCTACTGTTTAAAATACCTTCGATTTGATTAACGACAGTTAAAAATTCCTCAAAAGTTAGTTTTAAATCTCCAATAGTTCTTTTTAAATGGTGCTTAAAGGATTTTACTCCTGCCTCCCACAAGCCACCAAAATTAGGGGATCTAGGAGGAAGGAATTTCCAAGAAATTGAATTAGCCAATAAGTAAGCAGCCAATTCCTCGGATCGATTTTTTACAATTTTATGCAATTTTTTCAATTCTGAATTCGCACCAACAAAATTAGAGGCATTATCGGAAAAGATGGTGGCACAAATTCCGCGCCTAGCTACAAATCTTTTTAAGGTAGCTATTAAGGCTTCAGAAGTTAAATCTGTTATTATTTCTAAGTGAATTGCACGAGTAGCAAAACAGACGAAAATTGCGACATAAATTTTACTAAAAACTCCTTTACGTTGGTTTTTGTATTTTATAAAAAATGGGCCACATAAATCAATGCCTGAATTTGTAAAAGGGGGGTTGATATTTACCCTTTCTTTAGGTAACGAGGCCATGATTTGTTCTGCAATTTTAGGTTTGTTTTTAAAACAAACAATGCAATTATGCACGATTTTTCGAGCTATGTTTCTGCCATTTAAAGGCCAGAATTCTTGTCTCACAAAATGAAGCAAGGTTTGAGCACCAACATGCAAATTTTTTAAGTGAAAATACTGGAAAATTATAAGGGTAAGCCTATGATCTTTCGGTAAAAGAATCGGATGTTTTTTATCATAAGATAAATTTGATTTATCTAAACGACCACCAACCCTAATAATTTCATTCCTATCAAGAAAAGGATTTAAATTACTTACTCGACTATCCTTTAGTTTCTCACCCTTCTTGAGTGCCTTCATTTCTCTGTCGAAATACATTACCTGAACGAGTTTAACCAATTTTATTTTTGCCTGGTGAAATTCCTGCTTTTTAATAGGCCCTACAATCCTTTCTTTGTGCTTGCAATTATAAATAAATCTATAAATATAAACTAAAATACAAATTAACTTAAAATAACTGTTACTTAAATTACAAAGTTTGTTAAGAAAATGATTAAAGTCCTGAGAAATAAGATGCAAATTAATAGTATTGTTCGATTTAAGTTCGTCTAAATATGCATCATCATTTGGAAAGTCAGTTTTTTCCTCTTTTTCTGTCCAGTCCAAGATATTATTAGTCAATAATGGACCTTTCCACCACAGTTCCATATCTGAGAGTTCCTGAGGAAATGTTCCACGAGATATTATATCAGCTGGATTATCACTAGAAGGAATGTGTTTCCATAAAAATTGTTCAGTGAGAGACTGAATCTTTGAGACTCTATTCGCTACGAAAGTTTTTAATAGATGAGCAGAGGCTTTTATCCATGCCAATGCTATAGTTGAGTCTGAGAATAAAATTACTCCTTGAATATCTAGTTGTAAGGAAGGGAGAATTTTGGCGACAAGTTGAGAAAGAAGCAAACAGGAACATAGTTCCAACCTTGGCACAGAAATGGTCTTTAGAGGTGACACTCTTGATTTGCTTGCAATGAGGTTTGATGTGGTCGATTTGGATGGATTTAAACAATATATATAAACTGCAGCACCATAAGCTGTTATGGAAGCGTCAGCGAAACCAAGAACAAATATTGCTTCTGTGGAAGGAGTTAAAATGTATCGATTAATTGTTATATTTTCTATAGTTTTTAGTTGACTTACGAAGTTACACCAATCACTAGCAAGAGGTTCCGGAATGTTCTCGTCCCATCCGAGTTTACACAACCACAATTTTTGAAGATAACACTTAGCCTTTGAAATAATTGGGCCAATGAGCCCAAGCGGATCATACAATTTTGCTATGACAGAAAGAACCTGTCTTTTGGTGTATGATTCTTGCTCTTTCACCGAAACTCTAAACACAAACTGGTCTTTGTTGGATTGCCAAACCATACCTAGAGTTTTAGCTGAAGAGTCAGACTTAGTGCAAAAGGAGACATCTTCGATTTCGTCATGATTTAAAAGCTCATTCAAATTTGAATTCCATTTGTGCAAAGCCATTCCACAAGAACGAAATATGTCAATTAATTGATTTTTCAGGGCTATTGCCGAGTCTGAATCTGGGGATCCAGTCACAATATCGTCCATATAGCTATCAGAAAGAATAGCTTTTGCCGCAAGAGGAAATTTATCCTTCTCATCTAAAGCCAATTGTTTGATGCACCTTATGGCCAAAAAAGGGGCGCATTTAGTTCCATAAGTGACCGTGTTCAATTTAAAGGCAATTGTGGAATTATTTTCGTAATCCTTCCAAAGAATGCGTAGAAGGTTCCTTTGCGAAGGATCTATCAAAATCTGCCGAAACATTTTTTTAATGTCCGCAGTTAAAGCAATCTTATATTTTCGAAATCTTAACAAAATATCAAAAGATCTTCCTTAACTTCACCGGAAAGCAAATTATCATTCAAGCTTTTTCCGGTTGTGGTAGGTGCAGAGGCATTAAAGACAACCCTTAATTTTGTAGAGGATTTATCTGGTTTAAAAATGCCATGATGAGGCATGTAATAAACTACTGAGCGAGAATCTTCGACTGAAATTCTTTCCATATGCTCCAATGTTTCATATTCATTTAAAAATTCGCAATAAAGTTTTTTCATAGCACTATTATTTTCCAATCTCCTTACTGTTTGTTGTAAACGCCTTTCTGCTAATTTTCTCGAATTTCCCAATGAATTTAATTGATCAGTTTGAATCGGCATTTCAACAATAAACCTTCCGGTATCATCTCTTTTGTGCGTTTTTTGAAAATGAGATTCACAGAATTCTTCTTCTTTACTTAGAAAACGGTCAGATGAAATATTTTCTATTTCCCAAAATTTTTTAAGATTAGATTCAATGTTCTCAATTTCATAATTAAATGTCAATCCACAATATGAATTAGAACTCTTGATTTTAACAGTTCCAGTAGCAATAAGGCCAAACACCGAATTTTGAAACATTAAATTTGGTGAAATGCGATTTTTCCCTTCTTTTATTATCTCATAAAAGAGTTCTGCGCCAATTATTAAATGAATTTTACCCGGTATGTCGAAAGTAGGATCAGCTAACAATACCCTATTTGGTAACAATGCTTTATCAATTTTAATATTTGAAGAAGGTACACAATTTGTAATTTTCGAAACAACAAAAAATTCGCTAGGTGAAGAGAATGAAGCATTTTTATTACGAATTATCGTATTAACCTTCCCTTTCACATTAAAGGCATTTCCACCTAATCCACTAACGGAAACATTTATTTTTTCTTTTTTCAAGCCCAAATAAGAGGCCATCTCTTGCGTAATATAGTTTGCTTGGCTCCCGCAGTCCAGAATTCCCCTGGCCTGCACGAAACATTTATGCAACGGACTATAAATATAAATATATGCCGTAGACAAAAGAACTGCTTTTTTACTTTCATTATTATGCGATGAAAAACTCTGAGATATTTCCGATACATTTTGCTTATTTGTTTCATCATTTTCTGTACCAGAACGACGGTCTGGCGCCAAAGACATTTCAATTTCAGAATCGGGGCTTTTTAATGACGTTTTATTTTGAAATGATTTATTTTTATCACGATGAAGTAACACGTTATGTTTGAGAAAACATCGTTGACAGCTATATTTTGAACCGCACTTCGAAAGCATATGCGAATCATTTAAACAATTTATACAAAGTTTATTCTTTTTTACTTCATCAAATCTTTGAATTGGAGTCATTTTTAGAAAAACAGGGCACTGGTGAATTGCATGTAATTTTTTACAAACAGGGCATGAATTAGAATTCAGAATAAAAGTTTTTTGTTTGTTCTGGGTTTTAAATTTTTGCGAATTTATTTGTGTTCCTTGAAGGTTTTCCAATATTTGAACACGATTTTGCAAGAATTCGATAAAGTTATCCCAACTGGGTAGATCTGTCGTTGTTAATGTCATTTCGAATTCCTTACATGTTGTTCTATCCAATTTTGTCAAAATAATATTAATCAATAAATTTTCACTAAAATTGTTCATTTCGACATTTAAAACCTTTAAAGCTCTTACATGCTTTAAAATACAATCAAGCAGCATTCTTAATTTTTCAGCTGAATCAGTACAAATATTATCTAACATTAATAAAGATTTAATATGACTGTTAACTATTAATCTTTTATTGTCAAATCTTTTTTTTAAGTGCTTCAAATAATGACTCATATGTGTCATCAGTGCTTTGGATTTGTTTTGCTGTCCCCACAAGAGAGGATTGCAAATAAAAAAGTTTCTGATCACTAGTTAACAATTCGTTCGAATCAATTATACTATTAAATTGAGTCTTAAAGTTATTCCAATTTTCATACGAACCATCGAATTTCGGCAATGGAATTTCAGGTAATTTGACATTTAAATTTTTTGTTTTGTTAACACCATTATTTTCAATATTATTATCAACATTTTTACTTTTAGAAATATCAATAAGCCTTTTAAATCTTACCTTGAGATTTTGGAGATCTTGTTCGATTTCTTCAAATTCAGAATCACATTTATCCATTTCTTCATCTTTCAAAATTTTATAGAACTCATTTTTCAAGTCGTCTAATTTATCTTCTAACTTGTTCAAATTCTCAATTTTGTTTAATATATCCACTGAGTCTATTTCTTGTGCCCCATCGGCTATAAAGTTTGCTAATTTTGTCAATTGGGCCTTTATATTGCCCCTCCTTCGATTCAACACCTTTATATCCATTGTTATTGTTCCGATTTCTTTTTTTTTTTTTTTTTTTTTTAAACAAAAACGAAATATAATCCTATGATGGCTGATTATTCTCCGCGAGCGGAACCATGTCGACGCTTACGACTTTAGAGTGGACTGTAAATTATTCAACTACTATCGATAAAATTTCAACTTAGTTTTTATCAACGAACCATTTTATTTATTTACTTCGGAGCTCCCCATGGAGACATCCGAACGAAGCAAGAACAAAACAACAACTGAGTTACATTTATCGCCAAGCGATATTAGAAGCCAAGAGTGGCGCCAACACATGGTACTAAGGTTTTTATGCAAATTAATATAAAACCAGTCTTCTGTATTTTTTAATAATCTTGAACACTCAGTTTTTTTTATTAAAGAGCTTTTTATTAAGAGTTTTTAATTAAGAGTTTTTTATAAAGAGTTTTTAAGAGATTTTTATTAAGACTTTTTTTAAAGATTTTTTATTATTTTTATTAAGAGTTTATAAGATATTTTTATTAAGAGTTTTTTTAAAGAATTTTTTTATTGAAGTGTTTTTGTTTCAGTTTATTTTATTTATTATTTTTTATTTATTATTATTATTTTTTAAATTGAAGTTCTGTTACTGAAATATGACACTCGCCATAACTACAGTAAATCCTATCCACACTGAGAAGAAAATTGTTTGTTCTTTGTATAAATCTGGTAAGTAAAACTATATAAAAGTTTCTTAATTGAGCTCAAATAATGATTATTATAGGGGGAAAATCCAAAACCATTTTTTTCTGTGTTAAAGTAATTATAAGTGATTTATATGTTTGAAAAATAACAAACAATGACCACATAACGAAATTGCCAACGGTATATGGTGATAGTAAATCCTCGATTTATACATTTCAGAATTTATTTAGATAATAATTTGTCACAAATCCCATAACGTTATGTCTTCTATGATAGAGCTTCTACCCAGTGATTGAAACCTTCTTTATATTAGGTTCTTGCTCAAATCCCTCTAATATCATTTCAAAAACCTGTACAATAAAAATGAACTTTTTGTCATCATATAAAATTATCTTTTGTCGTTCTTTATCCCATGAAATGAAAATTAAAGCCTGTTCAATTTTCTTAGTTTCGATGGTATTTGAAGAGTTTTCGTTTTCCGAATCAATTCCTTGTATTTGACATTGTAATTCGATTTTAAGTCTTTCCCGATATTGACATGGAACATTCATTTCCGAATTTTGTTAGCAATTTCACAAGTATAAAGAATTATTTTCGTTGACAGCCCAAAATCCGTCGAATGCCATGTGCTGAAAAAATGTTTCTCTTGCACATTGTCTTTTTTGGCATAGGAATTGTTAAATCTATTTAATACTTGGAAATTTGTCCATAGAAAATTTCTCACGCCTTGCATTCATAATAATTCTCTTTAGTTTCGTGTTTGCCCCAGAGTTGGTTGTTCACAGAAAAAATATTCCATCTTATGCTGCGATTGTAGCATTGCCAACATGTGATACTGAAAAGTGCCACGCTGGGTATCATTCCAAGTGGTTCAGTTGGTAGAACGTGAGTGCGCTATACTGCTGACCCGGGTTCGAGTCCCGGCTTGAATACTTTTTCACTCTGTTAGCTATACGCCTTTTAAGCAATTAAAATCGAAATATAGGAATTGTTTTTAACACTATGACATCCCACCATTTCTGCGATTTTCTTAGATTTTAAAATGTTTTTATTTAAGTTTTTTATTTAAGTCTTTAATTTAAGTATTTAATTTAAGTCTTTTTCGCTTTGTTTTTTTACTAAAATTAAATCATGTAATTAAATATGCTTTTCAGATATACAAACATATGCTGTTACAATTGTCTGAAAAGCAGTTCTTGAATATTTTTAATTTGATTTAAAAAATAGCTTCCACTTGTTATCCATTTTTAATTAAATTTAATGGTACTGCCTCCTATGTTCTTATTGATAAATTGTATTGATAAATGATAGGGATAAATATAAATTAATGATTTGGATAAGTTAAAGGATAAAGTGTTTTGAAAGGAATATTAAACGAAACCCTTTGTGCGATCTTCGATCACATATACCCACTTGTTTACAGGTATAGTTTGCAGAGAATTTATTTTCCTTTAATTAAAAAAAAAGAATAATGTAAATGCGTTCATTTTTTCAAAAGTCATCCTGGCAAAACTGATGAAAAACTATGTTTCGATATATATATATATTTAGAAAAAAATTGCCTTCGCATGTATCGCCGGTTTGCGCTGTTCAACGTTTATGGCTCGTATGACCGTAATTTTAGGAATTTTCTTATCGAACAAACTTACGACATTTTTAAAGGTTCAAACATTGTAAAAAAATAATAATAAATACATTTTCTGTCATGTAAAACCTTTCATGTCCCGTTATTATTGCAACTTATCTCACAGAATTAAAATCACCTTTAAAAAAAAAAAAAACTTTCTTCTCTGATAATTCTTTTTTTTTTTTCATGCACATTCTTTACATAAATTGCAAGTACAAAATCAAAATTTGCAATTTCTACCATTTTGTTCATTCCAATTATAAACATTGACGCATTTTTCCAAACGTCACTAACAGGTAATATGTAAATTGTTTTTGTAATCTCAAAATATATAACATTTAAAAAGATCCGCAAATTTTGAAAAATATTACGTTTATTTTTTTATTTCATTTTGTATAATATTGAATTTACCTAAAAATTTAAACATAGGGTGAAATCCCCAGTTATTGAGATCTAACCAGTAACTGACACTTGAGCATAAATCTAACTCAAATAAGCATTTTGTTGTAAAAATCTGCAAAGTAATATCATCTAGTGGTAAATGAGACACTTATTTTTAATTTGGAGTCAATTTATTCACCAATAGAGGGCCAAGAACATATTGAATGAGGAAAAAACTTTTGAGAATATAAAAAGTGCCATTTTGAAGCAACCATCTTATTTCTAAAATTAAGGAAGTGTTTCCGGATCTATTTGTAATAAAACCATCCTAAACTTTTTTCTTAAAGTTATATGTCTAGAAATTAGTTTAAAGATGCATATGATATGTTAAAGCCATGATTTAAGGTTTATAGTTATTAATTTAGCTTAATGGGGGGGGGGGGGGGTACCAGTTATTGGTTCCTAGAATTTCAATTCACCAGTCTCTGACATAGATATTAGTTATGGGTTATATTAAAGAAAGTTGAAATATATTATTTGAACTGTTTAAAATTCATAATAATAAATTAAATTTATCTTGAAGTAAACACCACTAAAATTTAAGTTGTTTTACCAGTGTCTGACACCAGATGTCAGTTACTGGTTCCTAAATGTCAGTTTTTGGATATCTGCATTACTAATGATGCAGTACTAAATATTACTACTATATACTCTAAATATAATACTCTGATTACTAATAATGCAGTACAGCTTACTAAATCCCACTTTTTATAATAAATATTAATGTATTTTCTTTTTATAATAAAGAATAAAGTTTTTAAAAGCATTTTAATCTTTTAAAATAAAGTGCCAGTCGCTGATTCGCTTTGTGTCAGTTATTGGTGTTTCAAAATAGGGATGGTGTCAGTTAATGGAGTTTTGACCATATTTATGAATAAAATTAAATTTTAATAATAAAATGTATATTTTTTCAAAATTTTGCCAACAATAATTTTTCAATATATTTCTACTATCCTTTCAAAACCAAAGGTAAATATAAAATAGATTTAAATTTTTGTAATAGCAATTTGAATAAAAAAAGGATCCTTAAAGTGTCATTTACTGGAGATTTCACCCTACATGATAAATTTTAGATAGGGCTCTTTTCGTCTTTAGTAAATCACATAATCAGCAGTTGTCTCTTACATTCTTAACACACAGTAGAGGAACTTCGGGTAGTATGGAATAGTCGGGTAATATGGAATATCAAATTTGATGTTTGGCAAAGTGCTGCACCAAGCGGCAATATCATAAACTACTTAAGAATGTTTCCAGAATGCCCCCCCCCCCCCCCAGAACGCACAGTTCGTCGGTCTGCGTCAGGACGCGTTACGAGAATAAATATTTGTTTTTCGTCTTCGGAAAATTTCAGGATATCATTTTTCAATATTTTTTATTCCTTATTAGAAGTAATATTTTTACGTTGAAATTAAGAATAATGTACACCGAAATACTAACAGTTTATGATTTAATACTCGTTTTTAGGTGCGTTCGTAATTATATAAATACGTAGCACCTATTGTCGTCGTCCGGTCCGTCCGTCTGTTCGTTTGTCTGTCCGTCCGCATATAACAACGCAAAAACTACCCAATCGAATGGTTTGAAATTTAAGATATATTATCTTTGCAGAATTTTGTCGAGACATTCCAATTTTATGAAAATCGAATCAAAACTTTAGAAGATATTAATAAAAATATTTATTAAGAAATTTGAATTTTTTAAAAAGAAAACAGCGTTTTCTAGTTGTAGGAGCTTCCAAGGTTTAAACCTCAAGCGACTGAAATACTTATTTTATTACAGAAATTAATCTGCAGACGATCATAATTCATTTTACAGAATTAAAAATCCCCAAGATCTGAATATTTATATAACTAGCTACAGTACGAACGCACCTCATTTGTCACGTTTGACGTACAATTTCCAACTTGTTTAGTTTGCGATTCACACCAATAAACATAGAGTAATTGTTTCCAAATCGGTGGTGACAGCTTATGGAATACCAATATCTCAAAATACTCCATGATTATGGCGCAAAGACACATACTTACATTTGTGCAAATCTTAAGTATGAACTGGAGTATATTGGCTGACTACCTAGACTCTATATATTGATCACACTCTCTTGATACCATTACATCTGTTTTTTGCCAAATTCTGTTCGTTTTTTTCATTTTTAACCCGCTATTCCATATTTCCCGACTATCTCACAATACCCTCAAAATACGTCTATATTTTATTAAAATTTGTTTCCAAGTGATGAACTTTCGTAAAATAACTTTGTCTATAAAAACTATTCGCAGATAATTGAAGTTATTAAATATATTCGGTTTTTGTGTTTTAAACAATACCGGGATGTTGTATTGCCCCAAATTTAAATATCTTTCCATAATACTCGAAGTTCCTCTACACTGTTAAAAATTTGCAGCTAACTGTCCAGTCATTTGACCGTTTTAATAGAAAACAGTTACATAACCTTAATTTAGCATTATTCTGACCATATTATTAACCATATTATGGTCAGAATAGAGTTAAATTATGGTTAGGTAACCGTTATTTACAAAAAACGATCAAATGACTGGACAGTTTGCTGCAAATTTTTAACAGTATAGTGCTTTTTTATTAGTTGCTTTTACACACACGTTCAAGATTACAAAATCTTTATTTGATGGATTTTTCTGTTTTTCCCATGCCTCCACCAACACGCACTCTTTTTTAGGGTTGCGTAATTGGAAAAACAGAAACATTATAGCCTCGCTTTGAGAATACTAATTATGAAAAATCATGTACTAAATCGATATAAAATTGTAAATTAATGATTATTGTATTTGTTCCTTTACATGTGCTATAAGACCTTCATTCGTGCCAGATTTCAAGGTTCTGGGTCAACCAGAAATACCGGCTTTGAGAATTAAAGCTATAGGGTACTTCCGCTTGAACTAGAATCTTGAAATTTCGCACGAAGGAAGGTTGTCAACACACATGTAAAAGAAAAAAAAAAATCGGAAAATCATTAATTTATAAATGTATGTCGATTTATTACGTGACAAACTCACGAATTTCCATAATCGGTACTAACGTCAAATTAACGCATTGCATTGGAATTCTCGACGACGCACAGTGGGGCAAAATCCCAAAAACCTGGCCAAAAGTCGAAAAATAAAGTTACTAATTCGGGAATTTTTATTATACAGTTGGATAGAATAATGTTTGGAGCGTCAGAATCTATATTTACAAATAGGTTTTCGCGTTTCCCTGACAACCTGCATTATTTCAAAAGTGATGCTTGGGCGAGTGTCATCTGAGGCACACAAAAAGCGCAAAACAACGCTTTCTTTAAACACGTGCTACATATTTTCATATAATCCGATTTTAATGATTTAAAATGGATTCACACGATAGTAATGTGTACATTATTTGGATGTGTTACAAAAATTGTTCTAAGCATATAAAAAATAATAATTTCATGATTATTTTTGATAATTTTTTTTAATAAATATATGATTTTTGTGCTTTCAAACATCAAAAAGTATAAAAGTTCCACGGTGTTCCGCAACGAAATTTAAGGAGATAATAGCCTGAACTATTATATAATAAATTATAAAAAAAACAGCTGCTAAAAACTGCCATTTTACGTTTCGTGCAGGTTTTTGTAACAGCAAGTAGAACTGTCACTTTTTTAATCGGCTCAAAAAATATGAAATTGTAAAAAAAGGAGTGTGTATTTTAGAAATTTAGTTTATCGTCTGCGATGTTGTTGTCGTATGTTAAAGCTGAGTGCCAGCAATTCTTTGAGCAAAGTTATTTTTTCTAAAAATGGCAGCATTTTTGATTTGTTGACGTGCATTATTCTATTCTAAAAAAGAATTTTGTAAACCAAGAGGGTTTAATTAAAGTGCGTGATACAGTTATCTTTTTTCTTCAATACGTGTTCGAATTAATTTGAGTTCGTATTTTATTTAATATAAAGATTTTTATTTAATTAATATTAATTAACTAAATATTATATTCTTGAATATGTTAAAATAATGAGTTAGATTGTATCAGATTTAATTTAGTTTACAAAATCTACTGACATGGCTATGGGCAGTGGTGATAAAATTGGTTTATCACGAAAGGAAATTTTTCTCTTAGTGAGAAGTCACTTAAGTGATAGTATATCCGTGGTTTATGAAGATATCGAAAAATTTATGTCTGGTCGACTTGAATGTCATTTCACTCTGCCGAAAGACATCAAACCAGTTATTCGGAAGTTGATGACCAGTTTTCGTACTAAATGGCAAGAGGTTAGAAGGGTTGAGGACTTATTTTTTAAAAAATTTGAGAATTGGCTAAGCATGTTTGTTTCTTTCGAAGAAACCCAGCAGTTTGTAGAAACGCAAAAAAAAACTAAATCAGGTCGACCTTCTTTAGATTTTAACGCTGCCAGCGAAAGAACAAAACGAAGAAAAACTGAAGACATGCGGTCAGAATCAAGTATGGAGGAGTTATGTTTTGCCACGCAAATGAGTCTTCGAGCTTCTGGACAATTAGATGCTGCAAGCATTGTCGAGGATGTAACCACGGGGAGCCCGTTAAAAGCTCAGAAATACAGAAGATCTACGTCATTCGTCCTAGAAAATACTCTTTCAGGTGATTATCCTCTTTCCCTTATGATTGAGCATAAATTATCGAGAAATCAGTATCAAGGGTTGAGAAGTATAAGTTTAGAAAATAATTGTAAAATGTATCCATCGTATAAAGTGGTGCAACAAGCTAAGCAAAAATGTTATCCCCATAAATCAGACATAACCATAACCGAAACTGCTGCCGAAGTGAAACTGCAATCTTTGCTAGATCATACTGCTGAGCGTATTTTATTAATGCAAACAGACGTTCTTAAGAATCTGACGTCTGAGAATGTTAGTAATTAGAATTTGATTTGCAAGTGGGGATGTGATGGCACATCTGGTCAAAGTACTTTTAAACAAAAGTTT
This sequence comes from Maratus michaelseni, assembly GCA_963931845.1. Taxonomy (NCBI): domain Eukaryota; kingdom Metazoa; phylum Arthropoda; class Arachnida; order Araneae; family Salticidae; genus Maratus; species Maratus michaelseni. Next base: position 116,351,525 of record OZ007586.1, read on the forward strand.
AGCGATGATGATGGTAGCAAATCAGATGAAAATATCTTTTTCACCTCTCTTGTGCCACTACAACTCGTAAGTGTTGCGAATAATGCAGAAATTGTTGTCTGGAAAAATCCGAGACCTTCATCTCCTCGATTTTGTAGGCCCATCAGAATACAATTTTTGCACGAAAATAAGGAGGTTACTGTCAATGAAACTGATTATATTAAAGATCAGGTGATTAAACTTATTCCTTTTAAAACAATCATTGATAGAAAAGAAATAGTCGTTAATTACAAACTAGCATTAACGATGATTGATGGTAAAGTTTGTAATGCCATTACTGGTAATTTGTCAACTCAGCGTTGCTACCTATGTCAGGCAACTTCAAAACAGTTTAATAACCTGGATGACATTCTCAAATTGAAACTGAATGAAGATCATTTGCAATTCGGGATATCCACATTACATGCCTATATAAGACGTTTTGAATGTTGCTTGCATCTGGCATACAAACTGGATGTAAAAAAATGGCAAGCGCGTACTCCAGATGAGAAGAAAAAACTGAAATTGCAAAACAAAATATACAAAAAGGATTTCGCTTACAATTAGGACTTATCGTCGATAAACCAAAGCCCGGATATGGAAGCACAAATGATGGCAATACAGCTCGTCGATTCTTTGAAAACGCAACTATTTCTGCTTCCATAACGGGCGTAGACGAAGATCTGATCAAGCGATTCCACGTCATATTACAAGTAATTTCTTGTGGTCATGACATTCATTTGATCAATTTCGAGCACTATTGCTTACAAACAGCTCATAAATTCGTTGAACTATATCCCTGGTTCTATATGCCAACTTCAGTGCACAAACTACTTATTCATGGCAAAGAAATAATAGCTTCCTCATTATTACCAATTGGGCAAATGTCAGAAGACGCGCAAGAATCGTGCAACAAATTGATCGAAAGGTACCGAGAAGATTTCTCGCGAAAATCCAGTAGGACTAAAACAATGGAAGATGTATTTTTACGGCTTTTAATATCATCAGACCCCTTCATTTCAAGCTTACGTAAATTACCACAGAAGAAATTAAGATCATTGTCCCTAGAGGCACAACAACTTCTAATACCGCCAACACGTTCTGTAAACTATTTCGACACCCCCCCTTCTGAAGAATCTACTTATACTACAGATGATTCAGATGATGAAGTTTAGAATATCCTTTCGTTTTATTTTAATAATATAACAATTAAATACTGTGCTATTTTACTTTCCATAAATGTACTTAATTGTATTTCATAAACAAAAATTCATTGTTTAATTTTGATTAAAAATGTGTTAATTTCTTGAAAATTTCCTTGTAATGTTTAGTCTCAAAACGTTATATTGTATTTAAATCTAATTGTTTTTAACTTTTAATTTACTACATTAGATCCGACATTTTTTTTTACTTTTGAATCGTAATTAGCAACCTCAAAAGCACCCGTATACAAGATTTCATAAAAATTGAAAAAATATCAAAACATGTAAATTTTTAGTCCGCCATATTGGGTCCGCCATTTTGTTTTTTGGAATTTTAATTTTGGAATCATAATTAGCATCCTGAAAAATACCTGTGCACAAAGTTTCGTGCAATTTGAATAACATTTTCATATTTTGGCCAGCTTTTCGGGTTTTTGCCCCACTGTGCGACGGAAGTTGAATTTTCGATTTTTACATTTTATTATCCGATGGATTTAATTAAAAAAACTTTCGTCGAATTTTATAGCCATTTTAAGGTTTCTTTTTTTTTCTTTTTTTTTTTTTTACTAAAATTAAATCATGTAATTAAATATGCTTTTTCAGATGTACAAACATTTTCTGTTACAATTGTCTGAAAATCAGTTCTTGAATATTTCTAATTTGATTTTAAAAATAGCTTCCTCTTGTTATCATTTTTTAATTAAATTTAATGGTACTGCCACCTATGTTCTTATTGATAAATTGTATTGTTAAATGATAGGGATAAGTATAAATTAATGATTTGGATAAGTTAAAGGAAAAAGGGTTTTTGTAACGTTAATGTAACGTAACCTTAAGGAACCCTCAGGGTGTGAGTCGTACTCACACTGGACTTGATTTTTTACTTATCCGAAAAGAAAATCACTTTATTATTTTTCAATTCGATATTTAACTCGTTTCTTCAAAACGAATAATAACGCTTCAGGCGAACGAAAAATTGTTGCTAAACATAGTGGAAAATGTTAAGAATGTTTTAACTTGAAACTTTCTTTTAAAACAGTCTTTAATTTTTCAGCTTAATCCTCAACGCAAATCTAAACATTCTGTAAAGAAGCTTAAGTTTTCATTTTTGACGCTAGCGACAGATTTGGTACATTCTTTCGGAAGGTTTAAGCAGAATAAAAGTTTCCAAAGCATATTTTGCTAAATCCGAGCAAAATATTTCGACATTTCTAATTCAATATTTAATTTATTTTATACTTGTGTAATGCCCGATAATTCTGTTTCGAAACCGAGCTTATCGATTTAGTCTACAGATTTAATCTTTATTTAACCGACATCACCTGTCTTAAAATTATGTTAGGTTTGTTATGATCATTAAAATAAAATGGTACTCTGATCCTAATGAATAGAAATATTCAGAATTAAAAAATAATTCTTCTAACTGTACTTGAAACTTGTTAAGAAACTGTTTCGAAACAGTCATGCTTTTCAAACAGTTAATTAGTTTATTAGCATGAGAACACTATTTACTCGTTACACTCTTGGTAGGAAATTTAATTTGTCAGAAGGAATTAGTATAACGAAAATACATTCAAGACCTCAAATTATGTGACATCTAAGCAATATCTTGCATTTAGATTATCATAGGAAAATATTAATTTTACAATATCTTTAAATAGTTTTCTTGTTAATAGTAATATTTAACTTTTCATTGTTTACTTTTCAAGAATATTATATCTTTATAAGGAAACACTGAAAGTATGGTAATTAAAAATGCAATAGTTAAAATAAATTTTATAAATATCAATAAAAATTACTATAAAAAGAAAAAGAAAAAAGTTTTTTTTTTTTTTCGAATAAAAGAAAATTGTTCTGTTATTCCACCTGTTTTTATTTAAAATTTTTGGACAATAATTAACTTTTGAGTATACGACTGAGCTTTCTAACATTTTGAAGTGAAACCTCTCATAACAAGATAGAGAATGATGAAAAAATCGTCACAGAGATAAAAAAGAACACAGAAATAGTGAAATACCAAAGGAAAAAAAAAATGTATAGAAAATAGTGCATAAAAAGCACAAGCTAAAGGATCAAATCGCAAAGATGCCAGTAAAGTCTTACTATATTAAAAATGTTAAATTTTTAATTAATTTTATTGCACGTGACTTCTCTATCATCAGTACAGCGAAATTAGATTAGTTGAGAATCTCAATGACATGCGGTAACTGCAGCTCCAGTAGTATAGGCGTAGCGTTTGCAAGTGCGTGTACGTAAGTTTAAAACAGCACTTAGCTTTTGCGCAGATACAATGCCTGTATTGAAGTTTTTTCTTCTAAATTTGGTTATGTGGATGAAGCACACATGCATCTAATTTTTAACATATTCTGTAGATGAGGGGGACCCTAAGCACTATCTTCAGTGATATTTACATGCATTACTTTCAGTCAAACCTATTCAAAAAGTTAAATTTTCCATTTTACACCTGCTATGTCGATGACTGCTTCGCATTACTGGATTCTAGTGAAATAGGCATTCCTCATATTCTCTCTGTTATGACCTCTGTAGATGACCATATACAGTTTACATCTGAATTTGAAAATAACAACCTTCTACCTTTCCTAGATGGTTTATCGCGAAAAGGACTCATTTCAAACTACTGTTTACCGTAAACCATTCGCAGTTTCTTTACTCCACACATCGTCTTTCATCTCACCCTCCTAATCAGAAATTGACTGCTTTTAATACCTATATTCATCGTGCTTTAACCACTTGAAGGGCGGCGATATATTATATATACCACTTAAATTTAATTGGAGAATACCCCAATGGCACAAGAATTTTAAAATAAAATTTTGATTTTATAAGGTACGTTGAAGTACCCTTTGCTTAGTTACGAATAAATTTGTTCGTAAATCCTGGTGACATTGAATCATTTCAATATTTTAGCAACAGAAGTACTTTGCCTCTGAAAGGGTTAAACATTTGTTCATCTGAGAATTTACTCAAAGCAGAATTAGACTACATTAAATCCATTGTCATTAATCGGGGTTATCCTGTTGAAATAGTTGATTCAATTTACAATGAACTTATTAAAAGTACACATTCCAACGCAATGAAAATTTAATTATACGTTCATATTTTCCGAGAATTAGCCATCAAATATCCAAAATTTTGATAAGATTCGATTTTAAAGTAATTTATACACCATTTAGCAAAATCAAATTTACAGATCTCAAACATCCAATACAGATTTTCACATTGGGGAATTTACAAGATATCTTGCGAGTGTGATAAAATGTATATAGGTCAAACCAAGCGACCTCTTAAGGTCCGCTTGGCGAAATATAAAACAATGTTAAAAATTGTGACATTAAACGTTCCTCTACTGCTAACCATTGCTGGGCTAACAATCATAATTTTAATTTTTCCGAAGGTTCAATAGTTCAGAAATGCTCATCGATTTGCGATACTGATTTTTGGGAAGCTTATCATATACGGAAGAATTGAAACAACTTGGTTAATGATATGTCCCATACACCAAATTTTTCAAACGTCTGGCTACCTTTCCTTTAATTCACTCTCTTCACTCCCCCTTTTTTTCTCCTTTCTGCATTAACTCGTCCAGAATGGCTGAGCGCTTCTCATTGGTCTCCTCCATCACGTGGGGTCTCCTGACTCCGTGTTTTTTTTTTTTTTTTTTGAAAACTCACAAGCGTCTAGCCCCTGCACCCTGTGAACGATTTCAAAAAACGGATCGTTCTGCGCACATGCGCGCCGTGATCTGCTGGGAGAGAGTGGAAAGGTCATATTAATTTTATTCCATTCCGCGGCAGTTTTTTTAAATTCGTAAAAGGATTTTATTTAAAACATTTAGCGTAATATAAATTTCTTTCACAATTTTCATTATCTTTAGTTTTTTTTTTTTTTTTTTTTTTTAACATTCTTAAAGAAATTCGATTTCAGACTTTTACTAAAATACATTTTTTTCCTCCGGATTTTTCAATTTTTAAGGATTTTTAACGATTTTATAGCGTTTTAAAGCGAATTTTAAACATCCAAAAAACAATTTTTAACATTAAAAAAAACATCACTGGACACACGAAACTCGCTTTGCAGCAATCTCTAGAATGCACGAAATTCATTCAAGCCACGGTCAATAACTTGTGTATGTACGCTTCGCGTACATTAACCGAAAAAAAAATCACTGGACGCATGAAACTCGCTGTACAGCATTCTCTAGAATGCACGAAATTCATTCAAGCCGCGGTCAATAACTTGTGTATGTACGCTTCGCGTACATTAACCGAAAAAGACATCACTGGACGCATGAAACTCGCTGTACAGCATTCTCTAGAATGTACGAAATTCATTTATAACCAAATTTCATATTTATTTCCATTTTGTTTCAATCTTTCCAACGCTTATATGTTGAAAAATGGAAACTTTACATTTTTTTTTTCAAATTATTTTTTATAAGTCAAATAAATACTGAAAAATAAAACTTTCCACCGCTGGGATTCGAACTCAAGACCACTGAATGGAAGAGAAATGACATACCACAGAGCTATACACACTCATTTTGAAATGGCTTAGAACAAAATTTTAAAGTATCAGACAAGCACGCATGCGCGCAGAGTGATCCGTTTTTTGAAATCGTTCACAGGGTGCAGGGGCTAGACGCTAGTGAAAACTCACCGCCATTCCACCTTGGTAGCGAGCGGAGACGCTTGCACACTGATATGGCCTAAATACTTACATCTGTTACACATTCCAACGCAATGAAAATGTAATTATACGTTCATATTTTCCGAGAATTAGCCATCAAATATCCAAAATTTTGATAAGATTCGATTTTAAAGTAATTTATACACCATTTAGCAAAATCAAATTTACAGATCTCAAACATCCAATACAGATTTTCACATTGGGGAATTTACAAGATATCTTGCGAGTGTGATAAAATGTATATAGGTCAAACCAAGCGACCTCTTAAGGTCCGCTTGGCGAAATATAAAACAATGTTAAAAATTGTGACATTAAACGTTCCTCTACTGCTAACCATTGCTGGGCTAACAATCATAATTTTAATTTTTCCGAAGGTTCAATAGTTCAGAAATGCTCATCGATTTGCGATACTGATTTTTGGGAAGCTTATCATATACGGAAGAATTGAAACAACTTGGTTAATGATATGTCCCATACACCAAATTTTTCAAACGACTGGCTACCTTTCCTTTAATTCACTCTCTTCACTCCCCCTTTTTTTCTCCTTTCTGCATTAACTCGTCCAGAATGGCTGAGCGCTTCTCATTGGTCTCCTCCATCACGTGGGGTCTCCTGACTCCGTGTTTTTTTTTTTTTTTTTTTTTTGAAAACTCACAAGCGTCTAGCCCCTGCACCCTGTGAACGATTTCAAAAAACGGATCGTTCTGCGCACATGCGCGCCGTGATCTGCTGGGAGAGAGTGGAAAGGTCATATTAATTTTATTCCATTCCGCGGCAGTTTTTTTAAATTCGTAAAAGGATTTTGATTTAAAACATTTAGCGTAATATAAATTTCTTTCACAATTTTCATTATCTTTAGTTTTTTTTTTTTTTTTTTTTTTTTTTTTTTAACATTCTTAAAGAAATTCGATTTCAGACTTTTACTAAAATACATTTTTTTCCTCCGGATTTTTCAATTTTTAAGGATTTTTAACGATTTTATAGCGTTTTAAAGCGAATTTTAAACATCCAAAAAACAATTTTTAACATTAAAAAAAACATCACTGGACACACGAAACTCGCTTTGCAGCAATCTCTAGAATGCACGAAATTCATTCAAGCCACGGTCAATAACTTGTGTATGTACGCTTCGCGTACATTAACCGAAAAAAAAATCACTGGACGCATGAAACTCGCTGTACAGCATTCTCTAGAATGCACGAAATTCATTCAAGCCGCGGTCAATAACTTGTGTATGTACGCTTCGCGTACATTAACCGAAAAAGACATCACTGGACGCATGAAACTCGCTGTACAGCATTCTCTAGAATGTACGAAATTCATTTATAACCAAATTTCATATTTATTTCCATTTTGTTTCAATCTTTCCAACGCTTATATGTTGAAAAATGGAAACTTTACATTTTTTTTTTCAAATTATTTTTTATAAGTCAAATAAATACTGAAAAATAAAACTTTCCACCGCTGGGATTCGAACTCAAGACCACTGAATGGAAGAGAAATGACATACCACAGAGCTATACACACTCATTTTGAAATGGCTTAGAACAAAATTTTAAAGTATCAGACAAGCACGCATGCGCGCAGAGTGATCCGTTTTTTGAAATCGTTCACAGGGTGCAGGGGCTAGACGCTAGTGAAAACTCACCGCCATTCCACCTTGGTAGCGAGCGGAGACGCTTGCACACTGATATGGCCTAAATACTTACATCTGTTACACATTCCAACGCAATGAAAATTTAATTATACGTTCATATTTTCCGAGAATTAGCCATCAAATATCCAAAATTTTGATAAGATTCGATTTTAAAGTAATTTATACACCATTTAGCAAAATCAAATTTACAGATCTCAAACATCCAATACAGATTTTCACATTGGGGAATTTACAAGATATCTTGCGAGTGTGATAAAATGTATATAGGTCAAACCAAGCGACCTCTTAAGGTCCGCTTGGCGAAATATAAAACAATGTTAAAAATTGTGACATTAAACGTTCCTCTACTGCTAACCATTGCTGGGCTAACAATCATAATTTTAATTTTTCCGAAGGTTCAATAGTTCAGAAATGCTCATCGATTTGCGATACTGATTTTTGGGAAGCTTATCATATACGGAAGAATTGAAACAACTTGGTTAATGATATGTCCCATACACCAAATTTTTCAAACGTCTGGCTACCTTTCCTTTAATTCACTCTCTTCACTCCCCCTTTTTTTCTCCTTTCTGCATTAACTCGTCCAGAATGGCTGAGCGCTTCTCATTGGTCTCCTCCATCACGTGGGGTCTCCTGACTCCGTGTTTTTTTTTTTTTTGAAAACTCACAAGCGTCTAGCCCCTGCACCCTGTGAACGATTTCAAAAAACGGATCGTTCTGCGCACATGCGTGCCGTGATCTGCTGGGAGAGAGTGGAAAGGTCATATTAATTTTATTCCATTCCGCGGCAGTTTTTTTAAATTCGTAAAAGGATTTTGATTTAAAACATTTAGCGTAATATAAATTTCTTTCACAATTTTCATTATCTTTAGTTTTTTTTTTTTTTTTTTAACATTCTTAAAGAAATTCGATTTCAGACTTTTACTAAAATACATTTTTTTTCCTCCGGATTTTTCAATTTTAAGGATTTTTAACGATTTTATAGCGTTTTAAAGCGAATTTTTAACATCCAAAAAACAATTTTTAACATTAAAAAAAACATCACTGGACACACGAAACTCGCTTTGCAGCAATCTCTACAATGCACGAAATTCATTCAAGCCGCGGTCAATAACTTGTGTATGTACGCTTCGCGTACATTAACCGAAAAAAAAAATCACTGGACGCATGAAACTCGCTGTACAGCATTCTCTAGAATGCACGAAATTCATTCAAGCCGCGGTCAATAACTTGTGTATGTACGCTTCGCGTACATTAACCGAAAAAGACATCACTGGACGCATGAAACTCGCTGTACAGCATTCTCTAGAATGTACGAAATTCATTTATAACCAAATTTCATATTTATTTCCATTTTGTTTCAATCTTTCCATCGCTTATATGTTGAAAAATGGAAACTTTACATTTTTTTTTTCAAATTATTTTTTATAACTCAAATAAATACTGAAAAATAAAACTTTCCACCGCTGGGATTCGAACTCAAGACCACTGAATGGAAGAGAAATGACATACCACAGAGCTATACACACTCATTTTGAAATGGCTTAGAACAAAATTTTAAAGGAGCAGACAAGCACGCATGCGCGCAGAGTGATCCGTTTTTTGAAATCGTTCACAGGGTGCAGGGGCTAGACGCTAGTGAAAACTCACCGCCATTCCACCTTGGTAGCGAGCGGAGACGCTTGCATACTGATATGGCCTAAATACTTACATCTGTTTTTAACCTTGGCTCTGATGAGGGAGCTTTAGAAGCTCCGAAACAGCTGTATGCCATTTTCACATGTATTTAATTTGTGCTATTTTTGTGTTGTTCATTAATTTTTAATCTAACGGCACAAAGTTTAATACTCCTATTTGAAAAATTCCTTAAAGTTCCCCTGATACAAGTCTCAAATTTATTATTTTACTGATACTTATCTGCAATATTATTGAATAGGAAAATGTTTATAGTTATTTACCTACTGAATAGAAAGAAAGGTGTCGCATTTTAGTTTCAAGTTCCATTTTGACTTGTTAATTCAAAAAGATAGTTGCATTCGGATTAAAAACACCACACAAATCCTAAGAAAATTAATTCAAACCACATAATATGCTAGTTAAACATAAAAAAGTACCAAGATTTTGAAATATACAAAGTTCAACATATCAAATCCTATTTGAAATTAAAACTTTATTTTTTAAATAGTCGATCCCTTCCAACATTCAAAATGACTTCATTAAGAAGTACTACCAGAAAGAAGTTTTCCATTTGATTCTCTTTTAAAATACATTCATGAACCCTCTTGAGACTCCCTGTTGATAACAAAGAAAGAACGAATAACAAAGTTACTAAAGAAAGGGATTTTATCAACGTTTGTACTGTCCGTCTTTTCTCGTTGGATGCAAAGGATTTATTTTGTTTTCTATAAAATAGCATTAGTGGAAATCCTTTCTCAATAAAGATACGACGTTTTATGTCAACTTATTTTTTTATGTTTACACAATAAGACGAAATAGTATGATTAAGCCCACAGAATTGCGGTAATTAGTATTGTTCTTTTTACGTCATTTTTCAGATTATTTATAATAAATACCAACAAAATCAGTAAAACAAAATCAGTATTTAATTAGTTGTATATTGTCTGACATAAATTGTTTTGATCGGTATCTTTCATTATCCTCTAACTTCTTAAAATTTACTAAAAATAAGTGGTGAGCTGAAAAGAAAAAAATATGTTTGATCCCATTATTTTATGTCAACTTATGTTTTTTTATGTTTACACACTACGTCGAAATAGTGTGATTAAGCCCACAGAATTGCGGTAATTAGTATTGTTCCTTTTACGTCATTTTTCATATTATTTATAATAAAATACCAACAAAATCAATAAAAAAAATCAGTATTTGATTAGTTGTATATTGTCAGACATAAATTGTTTAGATTGGTATCTTTCATTATCCTCTAGCTTCTTAAAATTTACTGAAAATAAATGGTGATCTGAAAAATTATGTTTGATTTCATTATTTTATGTCAACTTATATTTTATGTTTGCACACTAAGACGAAATAGTATGATTAAGCCCACAGAATCGCAGTAATTAGTATTGGTCCTTGTACGTTATTTTTTAGATTATTTATAAAAAATATCAACAAAATCAGGAGAGCAAAATCAGTTTTGATTAGTTGTATATTGTCTGATATAAATTGTTTAGATTGGTATCTTTCATTATCCTCTAGCTTTTTAAAATTTACTGAAAATAAATGGTGATATGAAAAATTATGTTTGATTTCATTATTTTATGTCCCCTTATATTTTATGTTTGCACAACTAAGACGAAATAGTATGCTTAAGCCCACAGAATCGCGGTAATTAGTATTGGTCCTTTTACGTTATTTTTCCGGTTATTTATAAAAAATATCAACAAAATCAGTAAAGCAAAATCAGTTTTGATTAGTTGTATATTGTCTGACATAAATTGTTTAGATTGATATCTTTCATTATCCTCTAGCTTTTTAAAATTTACTGAAAATAAATGGTGAGCTGAAAAATTATGTTTGATCTCATTATTTTATGTCAACTTATTTTTTTATATTTACACACTGAAACGAAATAGTATGATTAAGCCAACATAATTGCGGTAATTAATAATGTTCCTTTTACATCATTTTTCAGATTATTTATAAAAAAATATCAACAAACTCAGTATTTGATTAGTTATATATTGTCTGACATAAATTGTTTAGATTGGTATCTTTCATTATCATCTAGCTTTTTAAAATTTACTGAAAATAAATGGTGAGCTGAAAAATTATGTTTGATCTCATTATTTTATGTCAACTTATTTTTTTTATGTTTACACACTAAGACGAAATAGTATGATTAAGCCCACAGAATTGCGGTAATTAGTATTGCTTCTTTTACATCATTTTTCAGATTATTTATAATAAATATCAACAAAATCAGTGAAACAAAATCAGTATTTAATTAGTTGTATATTGTCTGACATAAATTGTTTTGATTGGTATCTTTCATTATCCTCTAACTTCTTAAAATTTACTGAAAATAAGTGGGGAACTGCAAAGAAAAATTATGTTTGATCTCATTATTTTATGTAACCTCATTATAATGTAGTCAAAGATAGCTTTAGCTAATTATTATATTCACGCAAGGAAATTTGTTATAGTTAATCACATGGAAGAAAATAAAACACACTTATATACTCTCTTTCATTTTCTCTTATTCACACGAACACGCACACTGTAGAATGAAAAATATCTTTCTTGGGATGTTGTATACAGTTTTTAAAACTGTTTTGTGCTTTAGTTTTGAAAAAAAAAATAGATGTTGGACTTTAAAAGAATTTTAATGAGCAACAGATAAAAGATAAATAAAAATGTGAATAAATACACAAGTTCTAAATGTTTCTTTTATAAATCTTGCTTGATAATGAGGTTTTAATATTGTTTTACCAATAGATAATCATTTGAATTTTTACATTGCTAAATAGGCTCATTACTACACAAATAATAATGATTTGTACTTACTTGAACATTTGATAATTATATACAAGGCAAACAAATGTTAAAAAAAATCGTGAGTTTTATGAAATGGCTACACCTTTGCATTGTACACAAAAAAAAAAAAAAAATCATAGTTAAACTTTTGTGGAGAAATATATTCATAATGATATAACTAACACTAAAATTACGGTATTGTGTAAAAAAATCCCCCAAAAATATTTTTAAAATGCTGAATTTTTATTAAAATTAAACGCGAATTTTTTGTAAATGAAATATTTTATTTATAGTTAATAAGACTAAAATATCAAAAATACCTTAAATTTACTATGCAGCCATGGACTTTTTAAAATCTCTGTGTTGTTTGATTTCTTGTACACGTAAAATCAATAAATAAAGATATTTCTGAAGAACAAATGTAATATAAGTAAGAATTTGAAGAAAGTAAAATATTTTCAAACGCTTCATTTATAAATTTTGCATACAAATCAGATTTCCGTGTTGTTTTGGAATCAGAAAAGGTTTGCATTAGAATATTTAATAACTATTCGAGGTGTTCCAAAAGGTAGTATGGGATTTTAAAATTTGATAGTATAGGTGATTTTAATCTTTTTTCCTTTCGGATTTAAAATCTAAAAACTTTGCAATTTTACCATGCATGGTTGAATGAAAAGTAGTAGAAGTAGAACTATAATTTACATATAAATGCTTAAATATTGTCTCCTTAATATTATGTGGAATAAAGTTATATTGCTGTGTACCTGTTTGCAAAAACACTAGTAGAACCTTATTGTCAAGAACTTGTAATTAAGTTGTAATTAAGCTATGAAATAACAACAAACAAACAGAAATACAGACAAGTAATTTTAATTATACTTTAAAAATTTGTAAGGCACTATGTAGGAAGTGTTTTCTTTTAAATGACTAGGGGGCTCTGCCCCCTACGAGCTGCGCTCGCCAACCCCCGTTCTGACACCGCATGATTTAAAAACACTCTGATTTGATCATCTCTAAAACGATTACGGAAGATTGTATTATAATTAAACAACCAGTGGCGATCTGCTGTAACAGGGTTTCCATTCATTTTCCTTTGACTGAGGGATTTTAAGGTCGAATCAACTGCTGTTGAAACAGATTACAACTGTAACTGTCACCAAAATATATGATTTAGCGCCAAACGTGCATAATCGTGGCGTCGCGTCACTTTCAGTTGACATCAGATGCGTTACACGAGTTAGTTTTTTCATCGGGGAATTTTTAATTCAACGCTTATTTGTCTTTTGATACTTCTCCATTACCCCGTCAATCAATTTTCATTAAAAAAAAAAAAAAAAAAAAAAAAAACTATCGTTAAACTGTAACACCAAATAAACAAATAGAAGAATTTTGACATTGGAAAGGAAATATTATTATTTACGCTGTTTTAAAATTTGCAATAATGGGTAAAAGATATGTCGAAATAAATTGATCTCTCATGAAAATATAATAATTAATTGAAATTGTTTGGAAATATTGTTTTTTTTATCATTTGAAATGTGACGTGAATTTCCCTAGTTACTCGTATTTCTCTTTGTAATATTCACGCGCAAGTATATTTTTATTACGTCATTTTCTACATTTATTGCTTTTAACACGTGATCATTTAAATATTATTTTAAAGTTTTATTTCTGTTTTTAATAGTCTCGTGTAAATACATTTCTTAATTTAAAGGGAATCTTATTACGTGCGCTATTTTACAAATTGGCAACGGTTCAAATAATGGAATTTATGAAATATGAAATAAATCTTCGTCAAAATAATGAAAATTTTGAATAAAAAATTGGCAACGGTTCAAATAATGGAATTTATGAAATATGAAATAAATCTTCGTCAAAATAATGAAAATTTTGAATAAAAAATTGAAATATAACCTGAAAAAATTACTCAAATTAAAAAAGTGATTGCAGTCTGCACTCCGCAAACTTGTCAACTATATCCTTACAAATTATGGTTAAATTCCTGCGGATAGTTTTCGTTCCTATAAAACTCTTTTCAAAAAACTGTTTTGACGAACTTTGATTTTAAATATCTCTTAAAATAATTCTTCGATTTAAAAACTGTTTGCTTCAGCGTGTTTATCGAACATTTCTTTATAAAACTACCAATTTTTAAAATTTTACATGCAATAGTTTTCTAGATATTAGTCCAGAAAGACTTCAAGGCACAAAATCTTAATTGACAGCGGCGGTAGCGGTGGTTACTTTTTTTTTAATATAGAGAGAAACGTTTGTTAAAATCAGTATATTAAAGTCCAAATATACGAACATAAAATTTAAATGTATATATTTGTTGAATTTAAATGTTATTTTTCTTCAATTCAGTTTAAAAATTGAAACAAAATAATTTTAAGTATTTTTTTTTTGTTTTTTTTAAGTTAAAAAAATAATATTCATTCAAAAGTTTTTATTTATTGTTAAAGAACAGCATGGAGCTCAGTTGTTTCTAAAGAGATATGAAAGAACAAAGGAATCAAAATTCAAAAGAATTTTTTATATTTTCTTTGTGTATTTACTGATTTTTTTCTTTTTCTATTTTTTCTATTCTTTATTTACTTTAGGAGTAACATCAGATTGAAGTAAAAAAAAATCTATTCTTAGAGATTTTTTTTAGAAAAGGGTAAACATTAATATATTTAAATAAAAACGTATTTAATATAAGGTAGGTGTACCATTTAAATCTACGTTAATTTTTTGTTAATTTTTTATTTCTTTTGTTTTTGATATCCTGGTTTGAAATTTTATACTTAGTTTACATATTTATTCAATGCAATACAAAACCTCTAACCCGATTGTTTGAATCTAATTAACTGAGTTGTTAAAAAAAGGTGGCTTTTTCACGATAACGTATACATAATAAAGCGGCTTTGAAGAACTAAAAAGAACTATTTCACTGTTGGTTTTTTTACACTTTGTTTTTTTTTTTAATATGTAAAATATCTCTTAAAAACCGATGGCGTTTATATAATATCAAGATATGAAAATTAATAATTCAGTTTGAAATAAATTTTATATTTTACATGTATGTGAAATTTGAAATGATTTTTGATGAAACTTTAATGATTACTGTAAATTTTATTTTATTCATTTTTAATGTTTATAGATTTTTGAGAATTAAAATCTAATGAATTTATCAGCCAATTCCAACACTTGAAAAAGAACATAAATTAAAACTTACATATTATCACTTACCAAGTAATTATCACTCATGTTAAAATTTAGCAAGTGGACTAAGTTGAATGGACTTATCGTGAAAAAAATATTTGTTCTGCAAAATGCGAGAAATACATTTTTCGAAAAGTGGTATACATAATTCCATTATCAACAAATAACAGACTTCACAATTCCTAAGTAACGACAAGTGGAAACTTCGCAACATCTATATTTCACAAATTTCTAATCCCATAATACAAGTGTTTCAATTACAAATTCGCAAGGATTCTTACAGATTTCTTAGAGAATTTTTACACATTGAGCAAAAGCAACACGGTTACATTTAAAATTATGAAATTATCCTTAACTCCTTGGGGACGAGCGACATTTTATACGTGACGGATAAGATGCTCAGAATTCTCAATTATTCCCACCAGTTACTTTTTATTGTAAGCTTTGCCTTATTTAATGACAGCATTTCTGCGATTCAATTAGGCAAAAATTTCTGTTTTGAAAAACCGGTGGTAAAAGATTAAAAATTCTGTAAAGGAGGCTCGTCGCGAAAGGGTTAAGAGCCTACATTAGTCACGTGAAGAAACGTTCAAGCTAATATTAAGTCTATGGGAAGATTCTTGGCAGATTTCTCACTCGCATTTTAATATTTTTAAATGATTTTTTTTTTTGCATAGGATAGCTGAGGTAGATCTCTAACGTTGTTAGTTTTTACTTTTTTGATTTTGATTACAGTTTTTTTTTATTAGCGGACATTTTCTATTTTGGAACCGGTTGGAACCGGTTCTGAAAGTGAAAGTACCCCATATAAAAAACTGGAACCAAAATATATTGTGTATTAATCTGTTTTCTCCACTCAGCGTGTGATGGTTCTGCTACTCTGATCACGTGAGTAGGCGATGTTTTGAATGAGATCGTATTTTTTTGTCCAGTAATTGTCCATGTGCGTAAAAGTTGATCAAGGCTCTCTTTCTCTAACTTTCTACGGATGCTGTGTGAATCTCGGAAATAGTGAGTTTCAGCTTTTTATCGATATTCATGCAAATTATTGTAGCGGGTTAATCGATATTTGGGATATATAAGCTTCAAATTTACGTTTGAAAAACAGAACTTGGATCGGGTCCTCTCTCGCTACGAAGAAATCTAGATCTTGTGATTTAATTGAAGCTGCGCAAACGTATGAATAGTTGCTTCTGGCCCGGACGAACGACTGCATCAGCGCTCGCCTGGTCTACAGTGTGGAATTGAAGTATTTATTGAATGCACCCTGACCTGAGGCTGCCTATTGAAATTGTGAGTTCGTTTCTTTTTAATCTTTACATTTAATATATTTGAAAGTTTTTTTTTTTTTTTTTTTTTTTTTTTTTTTTTACGGAGAATAACTTCGAGTAGAAGTTTACTTATTTATTTTGGCCTAAGGAAAAACCAGTAGTGGCCTGCTCAACCCCTGCCCGTTTAAGTTTCAATAAAAACTATTTTTAAACTTTACCTCTGTGCGCTCCTTGTACGCCTGGCTGATTCATTACTGATAGCAATGGCCGTCACAAGCATTAACACAAAATATTGTTTTTCTTTTGGAAACTATCAATTCTCAATTAAACATTTTCATGTTTAGCAATCATGTTCAGGAACGTATAATTAACAGCATAGAAAAAAGATATTTTTGTTACTCTTCCATGTATAAATTCATTTACGCACCTCAAAATGTATACTTGACAATTGATAGCATCCGAAAAACGGATGTTTCGTGCTGTTACTGGGTTGAGTAAACTTATAACACAGTACTTATTAAACTTATTAAACACAGTAAAAACTACTCCGTAATGTGTCCGAAATTTCCGAGCAGCAAAAGAGACGTTTCAGAAATGCTTCTTTAAATCGCGGAAATAGATTGGTTCGAAAGACGTTATGTTTTTGGAGGTTATACTTTTTGTTGGATCAAGAATTTTTTTCTTTTACAGTGTATTAAACACAATAAATGCTTTTTAAGTTAAACGAGAAAGAAAAATAATGCGTCAAGCATGTATTATGAAACACTTCAAACACATTCAGTATACTGTAACTAAAATTCACAGTATAATATGGTGAAAGACGATGTCTAAGTAAACAAGGTCAATGTCAAACCAGGGGGGAGGCCGACCTTTCGACTTAAGCTCAACTAGCCCCGCCCATGTATAAGTAAACAATTTGGAAAACGCATAACACGTTTAAAAAACCAGTATTAGAAATTTCAATCAATAGTCGGAAAACTATTTGAATTTTTTTTTTGTGCAATCCTCTGTAGGATTTATAAATTTATATATATACTACATAGTATTCTAAAATTTACATCAGTTAGGAAACGAATAGCGGAGTTGAAAATTCTCCTACATGAAATTCCGCCAATAAACGGAAATATACTCGAGATCTTTTGTGCGGCCCTGCATAGGATATATAGAACGTATATACACCAAGTAATATGCAAAAAAATGAGTTAAATTAAAAAAAGCATTCCACAATTGTAAACGCACTTCCAGCAATTGTTATTCAATTATTATTGATAAACAGTACTGTAAACGAATTATTTTGTGTCTCCCTGTAAATGAACGATGGATGTACGGCTTATTCTATAGTAAGCCTCTTGTAAGTGCACCTTAGTGATATACATCAATTTCAATATGGTTGAAATAGTGAAGCATTATAAAGTACACCGCAAACGATTTTATCTCTATAGACAATAATTTAACAGAATTCTTTTGAGTGTCCTTGTAAAGGAACTATAAACGCTATACACTTCATTTTCAATATCGAAAAAGCCATTGTAAACCTCAATAATATACATCAATTGCATGGCAATACGAGCGTATTTACGTGAGTTAGAGCACGGAACGACATCACACAGACGTCAGAGATACATCAGACAGACAAATCGAATTCATAAACACTTTTCAACTATGCTGGAAAGTGTTAAAAAGGGTATGTTTATTTAATTTACCATATTTTCTTTAAAAGAAGCATTTTCATTAAATACATTCATTGAAAATGGTTTTCAAACATTATTTCGCAACCTAAATGATATCTTCTTTTATTTTAAAGGAACTGTATAATTTTGAAGTGATATGTGTGTTACTTTCTATAAAATAATTAAATATAACTTACAATTTTGTAAAATATCACTGTTGCGATCAACCTTTTAAGATTTGAAAATATTCGTGAATTTAAAACAATGGAGGTTAAGGAAGTTAAAGAATGCAATTCTAAACTTCGAAAAATATCAAAACATTTTGAATGGTTTAAAACACTTATCTCGATACCCTATCACTACCATATCTTTTAATTAGCTTAAGGGGACCAGAAAGATTAGTCATGAAGAAAATTGACTGAAGTCTGATCATGGATTAGGAATACTGTAATTAATTTAGAATTACTTATTTTTTTCATTTTTTTTAATACTTTATTGAAATGAAAAGTATATGGTAAATTTAAAAAAAATAAAAATAACAAGAGTTTTAACCATTAACTGCTGTGACAGAAATTGTCGCATAGCTACTGTAGGCGGTCTCTGAGACCACTTGATCGAAAGATGAATAAAAGGCTCGATTAACACATAAGATACTGTTTCCGTACCAAACTTTAGCTACAGAACTATTATAATTTAAAATAATCTATTGAAAGATTATTTAGAAATTAGATAGATTCGCGCAATCTATCGCAATTCAGATGTATCGCGTCCCCATTATTATTTCCTGCCCGCTAACAGCACAATGGCATATTAAGAAGAATTTCCCTCCCAAGAAAATGGCTTCCTGGTATTCTAAAGAGGTACACCCTTAATAGAAAGCTACATAAAATCTATATTTTTCTGACAGAACTCTCTAACCTTAACTAGTAATCGTCAGCTGCCAATTCCAATGTACAACTCCTACTCAGTTCTTGCAAACTGTCGCGTAAAGGGTCCTTCCCTGGCAGGGTCTGCTTATATAAGATCTGGTCTTTGATCATAGTTTGTATTTTTCCTAAACTTTCAACCCCGATCTTTGTCGCGTTTAACGGCGGGTCCAGCTTCGGCTGAAGATTGTATTTTTTCATTTTTAAGACCTTAATAAAGGGGACCGGGAGGGACACTATGCTCTACAGACTTGTACTAGTCTGAGCAGTTACTCTTAAGCTATCAAATCAAATCAAACGATAGTATTATTCGGCTCCAAACGAAACAAAATTTCCCTAATATCCATAGTGAAACTGAAAATTACAAGTTAAACTTCGAAAAGTGGAAAAAGCAGCGGTCTCTGAGACCGTTAACTGCAGTTAAGTGTTAATATTAAACGATAAAATTAATCTTGCAAAAGTCGTTTTGACACGACTTTGAATCCCAGGTTTCAAATTTATTAGTCGCTATTTTTTATTTACTCTGCTTATTACGTTCCGTACAGTTTTAAAGAAACAGTTTATAGGAATATTTAGTGACTAAAGTCTTACGTCATTATTTCATTACTCTGTAATAATGACACTGTGAAGGAAAACTGACTGTACGAAAGAAACAGAACGTACAGTTTAAAAAAAAATGGAGAGCCATTATAAATGAAAAACAAACATTTTTTTTTTTTAATTACATATAAAATATGATCAAATTCTATGGATTCTGAATTTCCATTATATTTTTTTAATTTATTTAAAAAAATTTTGTTTAATTTCTCGTGTATAATCGATAGGCGACATAATAAGTAGTGTAAAAAAAAAAAAAAATAAGGACGCAAAAACATTAAACCGGTAAGTCAAAGTCGTGGCGAAACCTCGTTTTGAAAGAATATTTTTATCATACAGTATTAAAACTTTTGTTAATATTTCTTTCAATTTAACAAATAATTTTTTCTTTAAAACATAAAAAAATTACAAAAAGAAGTAATAGTCAAAAGTAATTACAGGCTTCCTAATCCCGATCAAATTTCCTTCAATTGTCTTTATTTCAAACTTTTCTGATCCCCTCAACAAATCGTTTTCCCTTACAGTTTCATTATCACAGAGTACTGAAATAATGGCGTAAGTCTTTAATCACTAAATATTCCCTTAAACTGTAGTACATTTTTCTACACTATCACAACTTTACACATATTCCAGACATTTCTAAAAAAGCGTTGCAGATAACTTCTGCAAATCACGCATGACTGTTGAAAATATATCATTTAATAATAAAAAAGGCATTTTTTATTTTTCTCATAAAGAAATATATTTAAAAATTAAATTATGAAACACTCAGAAAATCATTGAAAAAACATATTTCAGTAGGGTGAAACTCCCACTACCTGACACTTTAAGTATTCTTTCTTGTTCAAATCACTATTACAAAATTTTAAATTTATTTTATATTTACCTTTGTTTTTCGAAGGATAGTGGAGATATATTAAAAAAATATTGTTGGTAAAAGTTTGAAAAATTATACATTTTATTATTAAAAATTAATTTTATTCATAAATATGGTCGAAAACTCCAGTAACTGACACCATCTCTATTTTGAAACAACAATAACTGACACAAAGTGAACCAGTGACTGACACTTTATTTTAAAAGATTAAAATGCTTTAAAAAACTTAATTCTTTATTATAAAAACACAATACATTAATATTTATTTTAAAAAGTGGGATTTAGTAAGCTGTACTGCATTATTAGTAATGCAGAGTATATAGTAATAGTATATAGCAATAATATTTAGTACTGCATTATTAGTAAAGCAGATATCCAATAACTGACATTTATGAACCAGTAACTGACATCTGGTGTCAGACACTGGTAAAACAGCTTAAATTTTAATGGTGTTTACTGCAAAATAAATTTAATTTATTATTATGCATTTTTAAACAGTTCAAATAATAGATTTCAACTTTCTTTAATATAACCAATAACTAACACCTCTGTCAGAGACTGGTGCATCTTTAAACTAATTTCTAGAAGTACAACTTTAAGAAAAATGTTTAGGATGGTTGCATTACAAATAGATTAGAAAAACACTTCCTTTATTTTAGAAATAAGATGGTTGCTTCAAAATGGCCCTTTTTGTATTCTTAAAAGTTTCTTCCTCATTGAATATGTTCTTCGCCCTGTAGTGGTGAATAAATTGACTCTAAATAAAAATAAATGTCATTTACCACTAGATGATATGACTTTGCTGAATTTTACATCAAAATGCTTATTTGAGTTAGATTTTTGTTCAAGTGTCAGTTACTGGTTAGGTGTCAATAACTGGGGGTTTCACCCTATATCTTCTGTAATATTTTAATTACATTCATAATTTTCGTTAGTTTTAAAGAAACAGGATGGCATGAAAAGTTGCAATTGTCTAGGTTTAAGGGGAGAGGGAGTGAAAAGTTCAAAATCTGGGGTCAAATATTTAAATTTTTTTTGCATCTCTGAAGTGTGTAGATTCTTGCATTAAAGTGGTTTCGTGATATCCAATTCCTTACAATCTTTTATTCTCGTTGAACGCAACGCCACAGCAGCCAGAAAACTGCTTTCTACGCACTCGTATCAAAATGCATCGTATCAATTATTTCATTTTTAAACATGTATGTTATCAATAATTGATATTATAAATAAAGGATAAATTTAGAAAACAAAAGATTTTTTTTTTTCCATTTTCAAACACTTTGTAATTTTATTATCAAAAGTTCATACATTTTTTTCACTGTTAAATTAGTTTCAATTTCTTATTAGCAACACTTATTAACGTTTAAGTACTGAAGTTATAGACATAAAAAGAACGGTTTTACACAGCATTAAAACTTCATATATGTTTTTCTATATTTCAAAAAATCTAGTCTTGCTATTTTCATAGCCTTCAGGGGGTGGTCAAATATCCCTGGAGTCTTCCAACTTTAAGGTAAATATATATTTTCTTCTCCTCCACCTAAAACGTCTGAAATATTTTTTACCAGTAAAATAATGTTTTCTCGTAAATAAAAAGTATAAAATTATTCCTATGTGTTGCCAAATAAAATGAAAAAAATAATCTTCTTTTCTATTTTAAATGGAAAATTAAATTCCTCTTCTGCTGTTTCTTTTAAATTATCTTATTATTACTATATTTGTTACATTAAAAATTATTTCACGTATGAATGCATTTCAGTAGCAAGTGTTTCATCCAATTGCGAATCAAAGTTTATTTCTTGTATTATTTATGAAAATACCATTTAACTTCAAATCAATTCATTCTGCTAAAAACTACAGATCATCAAATATAAATTGCCATTATTGAACAGATTTCTCTTTAAAAAAGTTGAGATTCTCACATCGTTCAGAGGATCTTTATTTAAAAATTTAATTCACAAGCTAAGCTTGTTCTTCTATACTTACAGATCAGTCGATCTATGTCTCTCAATGGATTTCTTTAGATGTCTCAGCATGTTTCAATTATCTCAGTTTGTTATCTCAGCAAGTTTCAGTAACCACGGAAAGTTCAGAAAGGAAAATTTCACTTTAAAACCTTCTTATTTTCATGAATAGAGGAAACAAAGTATACAAAATCTATAGGCAATATATTTTTCAAATACGCCTTTCTTTTTAAACTTTTACTGACATTTTCTTATAAAATGAATATTTATTGCATTAAATGAATATTAATTCGTAAATATACAACTGTTAGAAAATTTAAAGGTCTATATAAAACTATCGATTGAGCTACAAAGAATAAAATTTTAATTAATTCAAAGCTCATGCTCATTCCATTGATAAAAATTAAACTAAAATTATAAAATTTATGCCTAATTCTGTTAAGAGGGTAATTACATAATGGTAAATTTTGGCTTTTTATAAAAAAATCATTGTTTTAAATTTTGTTATTTATTTCTCGAATTTTTGCTGAAATTACTCAATATAATAAAATAACGACACTTTTTACTATGGAATAGTAATGAATTTTTTAAATTATTATTACTATGTCCCTGAAATCATAAAATACAAAACACTTTAGTAATGTCCACGGTCATGACGGTGACCACGGTAAATTTTATTTTAAGGCTAAATTATAACAATTTAAAGCTTATGGTATACTTATTCTGAAAACTATTTCTATACTCATGGTATACTTGTTCTACCAGTCTCAAACCTATTTTATAATTAATTTACAAAAAAATAATTTATAACAATCTATTTCAGGAATAGTAAACGTGGTAATGATACATAATTAATACACTGACTAAACTTTTGGAACAAGAGGAGCAAAATGATGTAGTACTTATATAGGTAATGAAAAATAGACTTTACTTCTTGTAAGAACATGTGGATCTAATCATGTAAGGACGTTAAAACATGAAAACGCCATTTAATGGTGAGCAAAATAAAATACTACTATATACCATGGTAATGACAATTACCTCCAAAACAAACTTTCAATAAGGACAATTAAAAAAATGTTTTCTGTTTTGTCTAAAATACCAAATACATAAAAATAGGGAAGTGAAATATACCCAGATAATCGTTGCCTTTGTTCTAAAGCTTTCTAATTCCTAAAAATAAAGATTCCAGTTAATAAGTTTGAAGTTTCGGGAAAGCCAAGGTAATGACATTTACAGTTTTTCAATTTTTTTAAATATTGAAATTATTTTTTATTTACATATTTAAACAAGTCATAAATGTAGTGCTAGATAAGAAATGTTGGCAAAAATATAAACATTCGTCGTTGACGTGCTCAATTCGTATTTTTTTTTATCCAAGTACATAAAATTTACCATTATCTGAGAATGACAAAAGAAATTCATGTTAAGCTAATAAGTAAGAGCAACATTTTGTTTTTGAAGCAGGTGTCAATTTCATGTAAATCAACAAGAATCGAAATTATTGACAACTCTTGATATTGTTGAAGAACACAGTTGTGATCGCGTAGTTTGGAATTTTCACGGTGCAAACAAGACAATTATATTAGCTAGGAATAGACTAATTCAGAAACTAAAACAAGATTATTTTGAAGTTTTAAACATCAAATACAGATGATGCAGTCAAATATGCGTCAAATCCATGCATACGGGTACACTCGACACTTCAATTTGCAAAAAATGCCGAAAATATAAATTTTACAATTTTTTGCTTAAAATGTATTTTGAAATTCCTAGTACATTCTGGCGAAGTTACGTAAAGATTCGAAGCTTATAAATATGTTAAAGGGTTTTTAGTGCATCCATTTCCCTTGAAATATATCAGAGTTGCAATCATTAAATTAATATTTCTCAGTCTGTGGTTTTTCAATGTATCAGTACAATCAAAATGCTAAAATTTCAACATATACTTTTTGACTCGTTTTTTTTTGGACAATAATTACGATACATTTAATAAAATTAGGGATTGCATTTTTAGAAATGTATATAGTTATTTTTTTTAAGTAAAAATGTTAAGTAAACAGTAATTTTTACTGTATTTTTTACATATATCAAGACATTTTATTTATTTATTTTAAAACTAATTAGCGTTTTGGAAAACGAATTCTTACAATAATTACAATATTTATAAGAAAAACACCCAAATAAATGTTTAAAAAGTTCAAAATTGCGAAAGAAGTTAAATTTTAAAATTTACATTTTTTTTAAAATTTATCAGATTTCTTGATTAAATCATTTTCCTTCATAAGACCATTCAATAATATGTCAAAAACATATTATAAAACATTGAAAAAAAATTCAAATGGTAGCGAGTCCACTTAGAAATATTTTATTTGTTGTGATATTAATGTCACCCTCCTCCAGCAACAAATGTATATTACTTTTTTAAAATATGAAAACGATGCTATATAAAATTGATGTTGCTATAATGAGGTAAAAATATCTTGATTAATTATAAAAATATTTAATTTAAATGTTTGTTGATTCAATCATTTAAGAAGAAAGCTAGCTTATTTGGAAATGTGTTGGACACGCCCTCATGGATTGGGCATAAAAATTTTCATTTGGGTTGCAGTTTATCTATTTATGTATTATTTTTGCAACTTTTTTAAAGTTTGTAATTTATATAAACTTTGTAGAAACGAATTTATTTGCAAGTTTTTTTAAAAGTATGTTTATTTTGTAATTAGGAAATCCATTTTTAAGATTTTTGTAGTGTTTTTTTTAAAATATAAAAACCTTAAATATTAATTTGAAAGATTAAAAAATATTATTATCTCTGTATATTTAAAAAAATGTCTACCACTATATCCTAGATAAAAATATTTAAAAATATTTTTTATGCATTAAAAACACATAAAACTACGAGTGGTCGCAATGACTGCACCTCAGTTTTTTCGTAACAGAAAATGAACACATGTACTGAAGCGTTAAATCATTTATTATATTATGAACTCATGCAAGAAATAATTTCATAGCAAAATTTTCATGTAAACTTCCATCAGGAATTTGAAATTATTTACTTGTATTGTTACCGCTAAATTATATAGTTGTGGTTGTGGAATTATTGATATTGGAAGCTCAGTTAAGCTTAGAGAAAGTGGATTACATTTGCCAATCAGAAACACGCTAAATGAAAAGAAAAACATTTTAGCTACATGATGTATACATAGCATTATTGTTTACATACGTATATTTCATAATTGTTTAATCAGTGGTCATAGGAATGCTTTAGCTTTGTACTCCATCCTCCCAACATGGAATGACGACGCGATGCCTGTGATATTACAATATTAGAGAGCCCGTTTAATCATGGCTGATTTCAGTACTGGTCGAGAAAGCTCTTGTTTGTTAGGGAGATGGCTTAGGACGGAGTTCATGACGTCAAATAACGTGATCTCTGTCAACCCAATCTGCCAAGAAAACCGTGCTAGTGAGGGTGAAACAAACAAGAGATTTCTCAGCCGATTCACGTGATCTGACGTTATCAACTCAGTCTTAAAGCAGGAGGAACAAACAAGAGCTTTCTCTACCGGTACTGAAGTCGGCTTTGGTTTACTCTCATCATCATCAACGAATCTCTGACGCCAAGAAAAAACTACATGTGCAAAATCAGATGAAACTGAGAATGCGAATTCAAGGATGATAAGAAAAAATTCACAGCAAAACTTGTTTTCCTCCTTATTAAATTTTCCTTTTAACATTTTAGGTATTGATAATCCGTTCTAGAGACACCTTACGTCTCTGGCCATAGATTCAGAATGAGAGTATGATAGCATTCAGTATGAGAGTTTCATGATTCAAAACTATACCATGGACTGCATTTCACATGACATGGGTGAATCAATTTCCTTGTGCCATTCACTTCCAAACGTACACATTAAAACAACTGGTGCCTTTCCTTTGCCAATGAATAATTCAATTTGGAAATCAAGAGTCTCCTTCTGATTATACTTTTATAGTCCAGTCAAATTGTGCTCAAAAAGTGCTTGAAGTGGAAAATTCTGGTGTAATTGTTTTTAGTGGCTTATTTTATGTTTTTTAGGGTGCTGAATACGAATCTGAAGTTTTCCAACAAAATTTCGTTCGGCAAATTTGTTTTTTTTACAAAAATCCTGTAAAAACACGGACTTTTTTCGTTTTTTTTTTCAAAATAACTCCAAAATTGTGCATTTTGCGTGAAAGTCGGCAGTATACGAGTTAAAGAGAATAAAATTTCCTACATTTTATGTATTGAAAGATTTTTTCTATGATCAATGGTTTAGCCGTGAGAGTGCCGCAAAAATGGGTATTAAAAACAAAAACTGTAAAAAAACGGGAATTACGGCACTTTATGTCGATGTAACATGGAAACAAACCATTTAACGCAAATATTAACCATCATTTATATTAAAGATTATATGATTGACTATATTTTATGCATTTAAAGTAGGGGGAAAGTGCAGTTCCGGCACCAGTGGAAGTTGGGAGCAGTGGAGCAGCTCCACCTACTTTCATGAGTCAAAGTTGCTCCTCCTCCGGGGAGTTCTTACTCTAAGAGGTGATAAAATTTTCTAAAAAGAGGTAAAATTAGGTAAAGGAAGTAAAACTAGGCAAAATCGTCGAAAAACAGTACTTTTCGGAAAATAGCAAAAAACACATTTTTTTACAGCCTTTCTGTTCATAAGGCCTAAAAATAAACATTTCACTGTATACATTATACTATGCTTTAAAAAAATAGATAAAATTCTCTACAATTTATGTGCAAGTAATTTTCTTGGACCTTGAATAATTATGAAAAAAGCAATGACGAATGCACGAAGTAGTCATCCACCTCCTTATTAAAGGCATATAACTTATATGCATCATTATACATGTGTGCAGATATGTCAAACGTTGATGTTAGGTTATATAGGTACAAAAAATGATAAATGATTCACGATTGATTAGTATGTAAACTGTTTAATGTTAAATAATATAGTAAAATAGGTAGTTATGTATTTATACATTATTAATTAATAATTATTATGAACATTGAAAGGAACTTGTCGGTCAAACCGAGTCCTCTTGGCCAATGGTTTCATGTTTCCTGAGGGTATGCCTTCTAGGTCTTCTACACCTATAAAAAAGAAATTAATTATATAATAGCTATTTACGCATATGGGCGCGAAAAGCCGTTTTTGTCCCGAGGATCGAAACTTATGCTCCGGAGAAGAACTGGCGTGTATAATATTTTTTTAAACGGTGGAATTAATTATAACTAAGTTAAGATTCATACAGCATTTTATCATAACAATATTTTTACCTCTTTTTAATATCAGCCCTCTTTTACAGCTCATTTCAGGAATCGGTCACTTTTGGACCCCAAATCAGGGAGCAAAAAAGCTATTATACTACGTATCAGGGTTTTAAAAAATAATTAATGACATAGTTTTAATTGTCTAAAAACTAAATAGTTATGCACAGTGTATTTGGATACATATTTTGACCACACCAAATTAAAAATGAATGAAAAAATAAATGTGAAATGGAATGATTTATGTATAATTACCTTCAAGTACTTCAGGGTATTCCGGGTCATCCTCGTTTTCGTCTATTTCAATATTAGGCATGTTATTACAACTGCTCTCGCAGTTTAGACACACATTAGAGCAGCTGAGGCCTGCTTTTTTACATCCACAGTTTTTACGGCATGTCTTCTTGCCTTTGCAAGAAATGAGTTTTAGAACGGCTTGAGGTGCTGGTGGCTCTAGCGTGGTTATTGGCTCTAGACCATCTTTGGTGCTTTTCCAACCCCATTGTTCAGGATTTTTTTCATTCCCAAGCCATTGCTGAACTTGAAAATACACCCTTAAAGAATGTTGTTTAGCTGCAGCCTCCGTAAGAGGTAGGGACGCCAAATGGGTTGATGGCTTATATGCAGACTTAAGGTAGCATAGATACCTCAAATTGTTTAATGACGTGGTTTCCTTGTCAGATAATTTGTACAAGGAAGTCAAAAAACGATTGCCAGCATCAGTAATTGCATCAGCATCTGCCATAGGGTCTTTAAAAATTTCAATGGCTTTAATTAATGCCGGTTTTCTTTTGAGAGTCTGAAGAAACCTCATTTTTCCTACTTTGAAAAAGGCTGAAGTAGTATCACAACCACTCATGGCATGTAAAAATAATATGTTGTCAGCAACCGATTGTTCAAGTTTGCAGTCAGGAGAAAAAATGAGTGGTGAAACTGCCCCTTTGCCTGGCTTTAAAAAATATATATTTGAATGTATGCCCCTACAGAGACCAATCATTTAATTTGCGTTCATCTTGAGCTTATCAGCACTTTAATATTTCCTTTTTTGGACAGCATTATAAACAGTTCTTTTAAAAGCATATTGGTTTTAAAAAAATCTATATTTCAGTAAATATCTTTTTAAAATGGCGAAAATCTGTTGCATATTTGCCTGCAAGGAAACTGCCATTTCAGAAATTTCTAGAATGCGGGGGGGGGGGGGGATACACATATTTAAATGTTAAGTTTTGAATTAAAAATATTGTTTGTGTGTCTGAAGAGGATTCATTATTATATTTATGTAATTGTTCAATGGATTTTTTTTAAGTGTTTATTGCTATTTTCCAAAAATTACTGTTTTTCGACGATTTTAGATAGTTTTATCTCCTGTACCAAATTTAACCCCCTTTTTCAAAATTTTATATTCTCTTAGAGTACTAGCTCTCCGGAGGAGGAGCACCTTTGACTCTTGAGAGGAAGAGGAGATACTCCACTGCTCAAAACTTCCACTGGTGCCAGATCCACACTTTTCCTCTATCTTAAATGCATAAAATATAGTCAATAATATAATCTTTAGTATCACTGATGGTTAATATTTGCGTTAAATGGTTTGTTTCCATGTTACATCGACATACAATGCCGTAATTCCCGTTTTTTTACAGGTTTTGTTTTTAATACCCATTTTTGAGGCACTCTCACGGCTAAACCAATGATCATAGAAAATAACTTTCAGTACATAAAATGTAGGAAATTTTATTCTCTTTAACTCATATATTGCCGACTTTCACGCAAAATGCACAATTTCGGAGTTATTTTGAAAAAAACGAAAAAAGTCCGTGTTTTTACAGGGTTTTTCTAAAAAAAACAAATTTGCCGAACGAAATTTTGTTGGAAAACTTCAGATTCGTATTCAGCACCCCAAAAAACATAAAATAAGCCACTAAAAACAATTACACCAGAATTTTCCACCTCAAACTACAATTTGACTGGGCTATTATGTCCCCAACGATTAGGAAATTGTACAGGATTATTAAAAATACAGAATTTAATTTCTGGGCGTGAAAACTACATGAACGTGCACATTCGAGATCTAGAAAAAATAGTTTCTCTGAATTATATGATTAAAAAAAAAAAAAAAATCTTCGCGAAACGAGAGAATAAACGCTAAAAATCGTATTCAAAATCACAGAAAATTCAAAAATAGCAGAGGACAAGATTTACTATAGTAGGCTAAAACATTGCAACCGGAATTCTTTCACGAATATAAAAACATCGCTATGGAACGCAAAAACTCACATTCAAATTCTCATTAAAAATCGTATTAAAAATCGAAAAAATTAAAACATCGCGGAGAATAAATTTTACTATATTAAGCTAAAATTTTGAAACTGAATTCTTTTTACTAATGTCAAACAATCGCCGCAAAATGCGAAAAAAAAATCTAAAAATTACATAAAAAATAAAATTAAAAAAATATCTAATTAAAAAATCCAAAATTGGCCTTCGTGGTGCATAACTAAAAACATAGAGGTGTTTTCCTGCCAAATGTCATAGATGTGCGTGCAACGGTCTCTCCAGAACACAGCACACTCAAACGTCTATCTTTACTATTATAGATGAACACATTTAAAGTCATTGAAACTTTTTACATTATTGTGTAAAACATAATAAGGATTTAGTTCATAGAATGATCTTATTGCCAGCATTTATAGCTACAATTTTATGTTTTGCTTTGCGACCCTCATTCATTTGTGGTAAAACCGTTTATCATACGTGGGATAAAAAGTAATACTGGGAAATAATAACAGATTCCGTAAACAATGTTTGAAATATAGGACGTCAAAATTACGTGGCTAAGAGTGATTATGATTTTTATAAAGCTGATAAAGATGTGAACTACTTTTCTGCAAATTTTAACACTTTCCAACATAGTGAAAAATTGTTTATAAATTCGGTTTGTCTGTACGTCTGTTTGTACGTGCTCTAACTCGCGTAAATATACTCGGATTGGCATGTAATTGATAGACGTTATTGAGGTGTATCATAGCATGCTCGATACTGAAAATGAAGTGTGTAGCATTTATGGTACATTTACAGGGACACTCAAAAGTATTCCGTTACATTATGGTCTATGGATAAAAATCGTTTGGGGCGTATTTTAATAGTGTTTCACTATTTTAAACATAATGAAATTTATGTATCATATTTAGGTGCACTAGAAGGAGGTTACTATAGACTATGTTATGTGTAACACTTAGAGTACGTTTACAGGGGAGCTAAAAATATTCTTTTATATTATGGTCTACGGGAAAATCATTTGCAGCGTATTTTTATGATGTTAGTCTGTTCCAAACATAATAAAAATTGATAGGAATTTCTGAGGTGCACTAAAACATGCTTTCTGTAGAATATGGGGGTCAAAGCATTTATCATTCATTTACAGAGTCAAACAAAAAATAGTTCGGCTGTATAAGATCTACGGGGAAAAGCTTTTTGCAGCGTCTCTGGCCATAGATTCTGAATGAGAGTATAGTAGCATTCAGTATGAGAGTTTCATGATTCAAAACTATACCATGGACGACTGCATTTCACATGACATGGGTGAATCACTTTCCTTGTTCCATTCACTACCAAACGTACACATTAAAACAACTGGTGCCTCTCCTTTGCCAATGAACCAGCACAGAAGAATTTAACATACACTCCTCCCATTCCATATATAAAAGGTGTATCTTTGAAAATAAAACGAGAATTAGAAAAATTAGGAAAAATAGTCCCACTAACCCCCCAATCCATCTCTCTTCAAATAAATAAGAAATGAAATAGAAAAATATGAGGAAATACAAACAGCAGGAATATACAAAATAAATTGTCTAAACAGCAGAAATGAAAAGCTTACTTACGTAGGAATGACGAAGAGAAAAATAGAGGAAAGAATGAAAGAACATACCAGAAATATAAAACTAAATAAACAGTCATCAGCTCTTGCAAGATTAAACACTAAAACCCCAATCAAACTTGAAACCCTACAAATACAGAAAATAGCGAACTACGAAAATTTACATAATGCTCTAATAAGAGAAGCAATAGAAATTAATACATCCAAAGACGCATGCAATGATATGGTTCATTCAGTGATTGATTGCCGCTGGAAAAAGATGTTAGAGGACGGGGGGGGAGGGAGAAAGAGAGAGAGAGAGAATTGAATGCCGATAGAGGGAGCTCTTCAACCAGCAGTCGTATATATAGCGGAGAAGCGGAGACTTGAGGATTACAACTGATGATGCTCTAGCCAGGGCGAAAGCTCTTTTGTGGAGTGGTGAAAGTTTTTATTAGAAACTGTTTTACATTTTTGAAATGAGGGAAGTTTTTAGTGAAAATTTTGAACCATGTTTTTTAGATAATGTCTGAATATAAATTGGTAACTTGGACAATAAATAGTTCCCATTTCTGTTTTCAATTATTTAAAAAAGTTTCATTAGTTGCTTTCTATTTTTCACGATAAATGGAATACTGTTAATAAAAAAAAATTATGATAAATAACATTTATGAGAATTATTCGTATTAGTAAAATAAAATATTTGTTAAAATTTGACAAAAAGGGCTTCTAAATTTTTTATTAAAATACTTATGTTTATAACAAAATTGATGAAACATAAATATATAATTAGCAAAATTAATTTCTTAAAATATACTTTTCTTAAAATTAATATTTCTGATGTAAATTGCATTATTTATTATAACTTATTTTTATATGATTGCATATTTTAATAACGAACGAACAAAAATGTAATATGCATCGTAAAATAAGAGAAACAAATATTTATGGCAACCATTTACAATAAATGAAAGTCATGTTAGTATAGATATGCAAAATATTTGCATATAATTATAGTAGAAAATATAAGCATTTTAACAATATTTTATTCGTTACAAAACTAGACGCCAAATCACATGCATTTTCCTCTTTTGAAATATAAGTGCTCATATTTTTTTGTTAAAATAATGTATATTTATTTTTATTTAATTTAATAATGTATTATTATTGACATTTTATTTTTATATTATCTCCCATATTGACTTTTACATCGTAAAATACGCTTTGCATTCAATTCTCAATAATAATTCACAGTTGAAGTACTTCATAAAAAATGCCTGGAGAAATTATCGCATGCGAAAATGGATATTTTTGTTCAAATTTCATTTTTCATTTGCTTCCAAAAATGTAACGTATTTGATAATATATCATTGAAATGAAACTTTAAATATAAAAAGGCGCTGTAATATAAAATTTTGATAGGAACATAGCCCATTTTATTGTATTTAAATATGTATTTTATTTTAATAATATAAATAAATATGTAAATGTTATTAATACAAAAATTACATTTATAAAAAATACCCATTTATCAGTAAACATATAAAGCACCCGATAAAACATTTCAAAATAAAAAAGTAAATATCTGAAATAAAAGGAGGGCGCTGGATTCAACCCCATACTGTCCAGATTCAATGTTAGCGTTCTGACCATTCGGCTATCAAAGCACATTTCCGAAGTGCAACAAAACATTATAAGTAGACAAATCATAATCCGAAGGTTCCAAAAAGGTTCAATGCCACTGTATGTTTATTCTATGTACGTATTCATCAAAAATGCCAACTGAATGTTTCAATGTCCTTTGTGATTGCGCGACCCGGGCGCCGATTGTGAAGAGAGTCATAGATTCCGCCTGTGCATGCAAAATGTGTTTAATCATCATCATCTATATTATTTTTTATGTCAACATCTCTTTTCCTATGCACATACAAAACACACAACGATGAATGCGGTATCATAGGAAAGGTCTTTCAACAGGTATTTGGCATAGATATTTCGTTAAAATTCGTTATTTACATAATAAGTATCTGTACTACCTAATTACCCTAAGACAATTACAGAAAAATAGGAAATATGCAATGATATGGTGCACGCAAAGATTGATAATCGTTGGCGCCATATGTTATTAGGAATAAGAAAATAGGGAATTTTTCAACAGACTAACTAGCTACGAAGAAACAGAACACCAGTAACTGAAGATGCCTCGGACCAAGAGATGAAAATATTTTTTTAAACATTTATTGGGTAGATTTAGTGTAGTTTAAAAGTGTTTTAAATCTTTTAGACATGTACACTGCTTTTTGATGTGTTTTTACAATAAATTAATGTCTGTCGTAATAGGTAGTACATATAATTATTATGATAATAAATGACATTATGGACGATCGTAGATAAAAAAAATTCGTTGTTTGAATAAAAATTGAAATAAATTAAAAAATAATGATAAAACGTATCAGCAAATAATCTCGAAGAGTGTAATGCGAAAGCTTGTTAGTAAATTGATAGGTTAATTATTTTTCATAGTCATACATTTTATTAAAAAAGGTAGCTAAAGTCATTTCTCTGAAACATAAGGACATTTTTAGAACAATCTGGCATGTTCAAATTTGCTCGGATTGATGAGCTTTGCATTTGAAAAACACACGCATATAGACAGATAAACACATTTCACAGCATTTAAATATGTTGATTATCATTTACATGTAAATTATAATTAGGACACTGATATTATTCACTTATTCCTCATACTGCGAACTAATACATTTCTGATGTTGAAAATTCAATTCAGACGTGTGTTGATTTTGCAGTTACTTTCATATTTTCAAGCAGATTCAAGCACTAAAATATCTACATTTTTTAATCAATTTATGTAATCAGAAACAAATTACGTAATCTAATATTTTAACATTTTAAATTCTGCCAAGTTATTCTTATTGTAAAAAAAAAAAGAATTACATACAAGCAATACATATTTTGACATCAAGCAAGAAAATTATAAAAAAACATTTTTTTCAGTCAATAAAAAATGTTCTAAAATATTTACATAAACAATGTATTTTAAACACATATTACAAATTATAAAATTTTAAAGAAACTCGAATATTCAATGTTTATTTAGTGTGATATCTGATCAAAAATATTTTATTTCTGCGAGAATAATATAACTTGAATCGTGTAATTTTAGATCTCTGCTTTTCTTTGTTAATATCCCTGAAATAAATACGAAAACTTCAAATTGTACAACGAGACAAAAGGACAAAATAACATACATGTGTTTGTTTTATGCATTTTAAAGATTTCGCGTCAAAATAAATTCATTGTCATTTGCTTTAGAGATGTATACAAAATGTTGATTCTTTTAAGGGAAACTTTTAAAACAAATAGAGATCGAGGTAAACAGAATTTTCTTGCTAAAATGGTTTCGTAGTAAATTTTTTGTTGCAGCATGAACTAGATTTTGAAAGTAAAGTTACTTTTAAAATAATTGAAAATGTATCTAAAAAATTATATATTTTGAACACTTAGCTGCTGAGACTGGTCTCACAGACTGCTGTTTTTTCAATTTTCGCACTTGTAATTTTCAGTTTAACTATAGATATATTGAAATTTGTTTGGAGCGCTAGTACTATTGCTAGAGCCCTCTGAATAGGTGAATTTTAACTACTATAACAGTCTTGTAGATAAAGTTTAGTATAGAAACAGTATCCTCTGAGTTAATCGAGCCTTTTATTCATCCATCGATCAAGCGGTCTCAGAGACCGCTCACAGTAGCTATGCCACAATTTTTGTTACAGGAATTAAGGGTTAATATATGAATGAAGTGGGTATATATATATATAATCTTAAATTTGGGGATCTATATATGTATTGTATTGTAATTATCGGTATATCTATTGTCGATTATTTATGTGGTTTAATGGTTATTATTTACAAAAGTTTATACCGGGTGTCCTAAAAAGGACTGACTGATTTTAAAATTCAATAACTTACAAACGGTGACAGATATTTAAAAAATTCTTGCAGGAGAGTGATGTACGATGTCAGGAGTTTTTTTACTGCGATTCCCGGTTTTAGTTTGAATTTTCATCAATAGATGGCGCTGAGAGCAATAGGCACTCAGTCGAGACCAAAACTGAAATCAGGAGGTTACATGTATGGAGTGGGTCTCTTTCACCAATACAATTTTTGTTAGGGCACGATTCTGAGCTCAGTCGTTATATTTTCGATGAAATGTGTTGTTTCCATGGAAATAAGGAATTCCTCAACATAACGACAGCGTTCAAAATTGGGCATGAATTAGTAAGCAGTATGTGAGAGAGCAGACGATTTTATATTCATGAAGTTTTATTTTCCTGGATTTAATTACTTTTTATCGTCTGATTTAAATAATATTTTGGGCATCGCATCTTAAAACTAGGAGAAGAGATTCAGTATTTTTTTTCCTTTTGTTGTTGTTAAAAATTTCATAATTGTGTTAAATTCTAAGAAGATTTTAGATCTTTTAAGGAAGTTTTTCAGTATATTTTTATGCATGTTGAATCCAGTTTAAAAGAATCTTGGAAATGGTTTATACTTTGGAAGAAAGAATATTTATAATACTAGAGTACTACCGCTTGGATCAAAGCATAATAGCTACAAGAAGAAGTTTCCAAGAGAAATTTAACGTAAGGAATGCTCCGCATCCAAATACAATTAAACAATTGTATGAGAAATTTGTAAAAACCGGTAGTGTTGCCGACGATTTGATAGACAAAGTTGGACGACATAAATCGGCCATGACTGAATCTAACGTAGATGTTATTAAAAATGTTATTAATCAAGATTCGAGAATATCAGTCCGTAAAATTGCAGCTTCATGCTCAGTGAGTAAAACCGCAAAGCACAAAATTCTGCGAAAATGCTTGGAAATGTATCCTTACAAAATACAAACGCAGGAACCACTTCCTATCATTATGAAAGAAAAAAGACTAACTTTTGCAAATGAAATGCTACAGTTGATAGATGAAGGGGGTATTGACGCAAACCAAATTTGGTTTTCTGACGAAGCGTATTTCCATCTGGATGGTTTCGTCAATAAACAGAATTGGAGGATATGGGGAACTGAGAACCCTCATCTGTGCGTGCCACGATCAGTCTACTCACAAAAAATTACTGTGTGGGCAGCCTTATCTAGTAGTGGAATTATTGGGCCTTTTTTTTTTTGGAGGAAACTGTAAATTCAAGTCGATACATCGAAATATTGCACCAGTTTGTGGCCATGTTGAATACCTTAGGTAATTTACAAACAGATTGGTTCATGCAAGACGGTGTGAGACCTCATCGGACAGCTGATGTTTTCACTTTCCTCAATGAATATTTTGATAACCGTGTCATTGCATTGCATTATCAAAATGCAACCGATACAGGTATGGATTGGCCACCGTGTTCGCCGGACCTCAATCCATGCGATTTCTCCCTAGGGGCTACCTAAAGGATGCAGTGCACAGACATAATCCCACCACTATTACTGAACTGCAACAAATCATTACTCATGAATGCGAAGCTATTTCAGAAAGAACTTTGCAGAACGTATGTGGTAATTTTGTTCTCCGTTTAAGACATATGATTGTGTCGAATGGTGGGCATTTTGAGAATATCGTAATGTGATTGAACGCGTCTAATTTCTGGTTTTTACCTTTTTCTCCTTGGATTGAGGCATTCACATTCTTTTAAATATGAGTTATAAAGAGTTGATATGTTTATAGAATTTTACAAATCTGTATTTATCCCATGTAATTTTCTTTATCTGTTTGGTTAATTTTTTTAGCTATATAAGTTTAATGATCAGTTATTTTTTAGAAACATTTTTAACTGTTCGATAATATTTGAAAATATTTATTTTGTTATTTTGCTTATTATTTCTTTATTAACTTTGTTATCATTATCAATTTCTCTATAAAAAATAGTGACACCGTCATTTATACAATCGATATAGTCATTCTGATTTATTATTCATAAAACATTCCTTTTACAGTATAATACACTTTCTGTATGCATATATTTATTTTGTAGTAATAATTTGTTATCTTCGGAAGAGCTTTGTATTTCTGGTAAATAAATGGTGAGAGAAACATTTGACAACGTATTATTTATATTTTGAATATCCATTTCATTTGCGACTTTTTGTGTAAGTTCTTAAAATTAAGGCAATAAATAAATAAATTCTTACAAGTGATGCTTTAAGAAGAAGTAATCAAAATCTTCTAAACAGGATTGTTATTCTCATAACAAGTGAGTAAGTGTGATCGAAGATCGCATAAAGGGTTTCGTTTAATATTCCTTTCAAAACACTTTATCCTTTCTTTAACAAATCCAAATAAATTTCATTTCCAAAAAAAAATAATAATAATAATAATAATGTTTTATATAAAGTAAAAATTTGCCGGTCTATTTTTCTCGTTTTTTCGAATATCTGAACTGGCTCCAGATAGCGGGCTAAGCCCGCTATTATATTCTGTCATAATAATATCTGTCATCTGGACCAAATCCGATATAAAAAAAATCAATTTCAAAATGAAACATGTGGTATAGAGACCTTCAAAATTTTAAAATATGCCAATATTCCATAATCGAGTTTTTATCATGATTCAATATGTTCCTCAAACTTATATATTTACTATTCTCTATTACTCATATTGATACTCTGTTTGTATTATTCTGAAACATTTGAAAATCCGTTATGACGTCAGATTAATTTTCATTTTAATTCTCTAATGACGTCATATTAAGCTGCTTTCTGTATTTACACATACTTACACTCCTTGTATTATTGAGAAATGTTTGAAAATTTCCGTTTAATTACCAATATCACGTCATATTAATCTTTTTTTTTCAACTGGTGGAACTTCTTATTTCATTTTCATTTTTCACGTGGAAATATTTTAATAGAAAATTAATTATTGTAGTAAGAATTTTTTTGTGGATTTTTAATTGTTGGCAACTGCTATAACGAAAAATGCTTAAATTTAATAGGTAAAGGCTGATAGGTTTTTGGTTTTTTATTTCTATATAAAATAATACGATTTTTTTCAAATTTTATGATTTTGAACTTCATAGCAGGTATTCAGCTATAAGTACACAAAGCTTCAGCTCTGTAAGTTAAATAGTTTCTGTGAACTGCCTCTGTGATGGACAAACAACGAAGCGGGAGTAATAAGGTTTCGTGAGATGAACGAAACCTTAAGAATGCAAAAGAAAATTGCCGCAACTCAAAATAATTCGTTCTAATTTTACTTCGCCATGCGTTAAAAACGCCACAATAAGTTCACCATTTCATGAGATGAAAGAATATATCTAATTAAACATTTTAGAAAACGCATAACACATTTTAAAACAAGATTTCAGTAATTACTACCCATAGCCAAAAAAGTACTCCACTTTTTTTGAAAGGCCCTGTATATGACCTATAAAACTGTACATATTCTACATAGTATTCTAAAGTTTAGTTTAATAAGTAAATACATAATGCAGTTGAAAATTCACCTTCAGAGGTTTCTAGTAATAGACGGAAACATATTAGAATTCTTTTGTACAGTCCTGTATATTACCTACAAATTTTTTACATGCCAAATATAAAACTAAATTTTAATTCAGGCAAAAAACACGATAAAAATTACTGAAATAGCAATTCCAGAAATTATCATCCATCGGCGGCCATATATTTAGTTCTTTGCGTGGCCCTGTAAATGATATCATTAAAATGCATAACATAGCTCGAATAAAAAACTCTTTTCTGGAATTCACGCTCATAGTTGGTAATGCTTACGAATTCTTTTGTGTAGCCCTGTATATGATCTAAAGCATTATACACATCACGTAGTATGCAAAAATGTTTTTTAAACTGCTTACCATAACTGAAAGCGCACTTCCAGCAATTATCGCCTATAGACAGTATTCCTGATACAGTACTTCAAACGAAATCTTTCGCGTGTCCCTGTAAATGAACGAAAAATGTAAATGTACATCATATTATACAACAAGTATTTTTCAGTAAACCTCGGTAATGTATATCAGTTTCATTATATTAGAAATACTGTAACATAATTAAAATACGCATCAAACCGTTTTTCAAAATTGATATTTTGAACATTGTCGTTACACATTTCTATTTGGTAGAAGTCGTTTTCGTGGAAACAATACTTTTTCCTATTGTTGCTCTGACTCTCCATGCCTACAATATTGAAGTCATACCGTCTCAGTTCAGAATCGGGCTCTAACAAAAATTGTATTGGTGAAAGAGACCCACTCCATACATGTAACCTCCTGATTTCACTTTTGGTCTCGACTGAGTGCCTATTGCTCTCAGCGCCATCTATTGATGAAAATTCAAACTAAAACCGGGAATCGCAGTAAAAAAACTCCTGACATCGTACATCACTCTCCTGCAAGAATTTTTTAAATATCTGTCACCGTTTGTAAGTTATTGAATTTTAAAATCAGTCAGTCCTTTTAGGACACCCGGTATATATATATATATATATATATATATATATATTATTTTCGCTTTTATTACATAAATGCAAGTGAAAAATGTATATAGTGAAACCTTGATAAAACGGACACTGCGAATACCGCAAAATGTGTCCGCTTAACCCTTAACTGCTGTTAGCGGTCTCACAGACCGCTGCTTTTTTCCATTTTCAGAGTTTAACTTGTTATTTTAAGTTTAGCTAGTGACATTTTGTTTCGTTTGGACTATCGCTAGAGACTTCTGAATAGGTGATTCTTAATTATAATATTTATAATTCCTGTACATAAAGTTTAGTGTAGAAATCGTATCCTACGAGTTAATCGAGAATTTTCTTTATCTTTCCATCAAACGGTCTCAGTGACCGCTCAGAATAGCTATGCAACAATTTCTGTTACAGCAGTTAAGGATTAACTGAGTGTCTGTTTTACTGAGGGGATGTATACTGTTTTACAAGGGGTCAGAGAGCATTAAACTGTCTGTAAAACGAGTGTGCACTTAACATGGATGCCGGCAAAACGAGATGTCACTATATTTTGATAATGCATACTTTTGCATATTCCTCTCTTAATAGCTGTGTCAATGCATATCGCCCCTCTCCTAATTGGCTGTGTAATTTTCCCGCACTACATTAAACTGGCAAGAAATTTAAAAAAAAGTTATTTATTCATCTAAGCCCCCATTCTCAGCTCAAAATATTTTGTTAAATCGAAGTCACTTTAGGGCACATCTCGATAACGTGAACGACGTTGAGCACTTTGAACTTCCTATCTCTTACTGTATAAACTTCCCTGGATAACCCAATTATGCTAAAAGTTTGCATAATTCCCTTTTCCAAAATTCTCACTCCACCATGTCAGTTACGCCGAAGATTAGCAAGGTGTATTGGTAAAACCCTAATATATCAACCTGTTATTTCTTTTTATCAATATTCTTCTATTTTGTAAAACGCCGTTGTTCAATAGAATAAGGGTCCATAAGACAGGTTTTTGGCCCAAAAAATGGTGTAAGAAAAAAAAAAAACATGTGTTCCACTTAAGTAATAAATGTAATATTTTAAAATTGAATGTTCTTACTTCCATAATTAAGCAACATTTTTACCTAATTATCGGTATTTTTACATTGTTAAGACCCATAACTACCAACATTTGCGCCTTTTTCTTAACAATAAAATGTAATAGAAATTTTTGATTTATTTAATCGAGGATTTCGGTGATTAAATAAAGCAAAATTTATAATTAAATTTTAATGGTAAGAAAAAGCGTAAAAGTTGGCAGCTATGAAACAATGCAAACTCAAGTATTTTTCTAATTCTTTCAAAGAAAATGCTTGTTTTTGAATATATGTCCGCATTTTTTAATGTGAGCGCAATGACACAACAATTTTCCTTTAAATATGTTATTAAGGACAGCACAAAGCATGATATATAGAAAAATAAAAACGTTGCAAGCCTCTCGTACTTACTCATTCAAATAAGTCGTAACTTGTTCATTGAAACGCCAATTTGCGAATATCTGTCTGTTTTATTAAGATTCGAGTGGAGCTGAGGTGTGTTTCTCGTTAATAATTCTTGTAAATTGCATTAAAGTTTTTAGAAAAGTTATACGTATATAGTATAAGTTTACTTACGTAATATTTACGTTAGCGATATTCGTAATTGATACAAAAAGAGAATTGTTGAAAAAATATACAAGATTTTTGTTTTAAGAGAGTCAAATCAATTGATGCTAGATATGTGACAAATCTTTTTGATGTTCAGCATATGATTAATAAATGAATTGATAATAGACATACAGTTTCGACAAGACTTCGAAAGTTTTTCAATTACAAATCGTGACATGCAGTTTCAAAAACATATAATGCCGGGATAAAAGTGTAACAACTTTTGTTCGCCACTGATTTATTCTTGGTATTATCAATGCAAAGAAAAAGACGTGTAGTAAGGTATTGTTCACACGTAGTGTCCATTTTATGGTACATATCATATCACAGATCTGTCCTCGCGATTTTCTCATAGTGCTACCTCCTCCAACTGGTAAGAAAGCGATGAAATGGACTAAGAAGAGTCCGATAAAGATAGATTTTATGTTGTTTTCATTTTTCTTTCAGAACATATTGACAAAATTACATAAATGAGTAAAAACGTCATTTTGCTACGAGCATATTTCTTGGTATCTTACCTCATAATTATGATTTTAAATAAAATATTTTGAACTAATTTATCTGTTTCCTTATTTCTTATGACGTTACCTCACGCATACGCAGGTTAAGGGCATTAAATTCATTTTGGCCAAAAAGCTGTCTTATGGACCCCCATCCATACTATTTATCATCAAGATGTTATGAAGATGCAATTCAGTTTAATACATAATAATTAAATGTAAAGTTTCGTTTGAAAAAATTATATATATGTGTATTTATTTGCATCTTTCTTCATTAAATAAAATATTTTTGTGTCAAATTAATTCCATATGTTATTAGCCACACACAGGGTGGCTTATTTTTATATATTTTACTTTCAGTATGTACATAAAAACCATATAAAAAATGTCTTAACTCACAAAATAGTTTTTCATTGATGGATTTCATGGATATTATGCTTATATATTTTTCCTTTAGCAAAATATATTTTTCCTCATTCATGTTTATAGATTAAATATATATTCATATGATAAAGTAATTAATTCTAATCGATTGATTTTTCCTCATACTTCACAAAAAAATATCATATGTATTTTTTGTTAAATAGTTTTACATGTATTATGTGGTAGTAACATCAATGAGCAGACCAATAGAAAGAAGAAAAAGAAGAAAGGATTAGGGTCCATAAGCCGTGTTTTTGGCCCATGAAATAAGACTAAAACACGATTTTGTTATATTGACTTAATTATATCAAGTTTTAATATTAGAAGGTTTATCCTGTTCGATTTCAACAATAGATTTTGCATTTTGTTCGGATTTATATGACTTAAACAAGCTCAAAGTTCGTATTATTCATAGTTTTTGATGAAAAATACGCAATTCAGCCTAATTTTACCTCAATTATTTCCATGAGCGCAATCGTGCAACACTTTCTTCTTTACATATATTATAAAAAAATATATTACATATATTTATTTTATATTTGAAAAAAAAATGATACATATATCGTCACGTAGTTTACGAATATACATCAAAATGTACAATATATGTAAAAAAAAAAGTGTTGCAAAGCTGCGCTCATAGTAAAATATTAAAAAATATATTAAAAATTGCGGTAAAATTAGGAGAAATTGAGTATCTTTCATCAAAAACTGTATAAATCGAACTTTGAGCTAGTGTAAGTTATATAAATCCAAACAAAATGCAAAAACTATTGTTGAAATCGTACAGGATAAACCTTCTAATATTAAAAAGTGAAATTATTAAGTCAGTATAACAAAATCGAATTTTAGTCTTATTTTATGGGCCAAAATCACGGTTTTGTAAATTAATCCTTTGATTACGGGCCTGGACTGGCGACTATTTTTATATTAAATCATATTACAAATTACAAAAATGTTTTTTTGTGGTAGATTTCGCTTGGAAAATATGTTAGTCTAAGTGTATGGCAGAAATTATTTTTCCAAAAGTGGTATAAATAGAATTGTAAAAAAAAATAGTCCAC
Source organism: Maratus michaelseni (assembly GCA_963931845.1). NCBI lineage: Eukaryota > Metazoa > Arthropoda > Arachnida > Araneae > Salticidae > Maratus > Maratus michaelseni. The sequence continues at coordinate 116,395,434 of OZ007586.1, forward strand.
TGGGACGTATATGTCCCGACTCGTAGTAAAAGGGTTAAGCAGATAGATACAGCTTAACAGATAGGTTCAGAAGATACAGCTAAACTTTTTATTCATTGAACAAAATAAGATCACAACTCCCTCATAGACAAGGAAATATATCTTGTAGAATTGGGCATTCATTGTTTGACATAAGTATCAGATTTTACCTAATGCCTGTTCAAATTACTAGTTTCTCTAATATTCAATAATATAGAAATGTAATTTCCTTTTTTTATAATTTTATGAGAAAACATTTTTTTATGTATTTCAAATGTAGTTAGTATTATAATATATGGTTAATATTATCTAGTTAATATTATAATATCTGGTTAATATTATAATAGTGTTAATATCTGGTTGTATTCAGTTGCTGAAATTTTCAAAATTATATATTCTCTGTATTGAAATGTACCACTTTAAGTTAAAACTTAACTTTCTCTTGTAAATTATTATGATACTAAAATAGTTAGGATACGTTTTCACAATATATCTTTGAGTTACAAAGCAAAATGTGACGTTATGTTTACAAAAAAGATAAATTCCTTCATGTTTATACAAAATACATTTACCAGTGTTTGAGTATCAGATTATACAAAGCGGAAAAGTGATATGTTTCCGATGTCAAAATATTCATTTCACTTTGTTTTCTTTCTGGAGAATTCCATCTTATCTTCAATGGTTTCAATGTGTTTCTATAAAGTGCTATTTTGTTTCTATTTACTACTGAAAAATACATTTTATATTTTAGTTACCTTAATAGTTGGCATTTACTTTTATAAAAGAACTTTCCATTTTAATATGTATTTTATACAACCCATTTTTATATGTATTTTATACATTCCATGAGTTGCATTTAATCTCCGCATACCTTACACTTACTTTCAACATAAGAATTTTTCATAAGTATGAAGTGAAATTATCTGAAAATGTTCTATGTAAGTTAGTCTTTTTATGTTTCCTAAGAAAATAAATTTAAATTTTCCTTTAGAATATATTGGAAAAATTAATCTTGTGTTACTTAAAATACATAGCGTATGTAAAAAAAAATTAAAGTCATTCTTTTTTTTATATATACGTATCTCATTGTACAATATGTAAAAGTATGTATTTTATTGGAATCATATATTGCTTTTATTCTATATTGTGTTGTTAGAAAATTAGGGTTAGAAATTACGTTTACTCCATTTTACCGGATAAATGTAATCGTGTATTTATAATTAAAAATAAGTTATATGAGATGTATATTATGAATGGATTAAAACAACGTTATCTATTTTTTAAATATTTTTGATGCATGTTTTTTATCAGAAAATGTTAAATGTAGGGTATGTTGGGGTAATAATGAAATGGGGTAATTCAGAACAAGCATCTCTACCACTTTTCTGAGAGTAGCTGATACTAAACTGAAGTAGAAATCAAAAGTTTACATCCCTGTTGACAGGAGGAGAGCATTTCCGGGATTTCTGCTTCATGGTTGGCCACCCTTGTTCGAGCATATCAAATTCCTTAAAATTTCAAAGGGAAAAACAGTTTTGCAGTGCCTGTCTCTATCAGATATAATCAAAGTAATTCGTTCTTAACGAATAATTATTAAGTTATAACTACTCTAACAGAATATCAAAACGTTTTTGCTCAACTCATTTTCATGAGCCTACAAAACATTGTTCATAATTACTCCACAATTTGTGTGATATGAGGGTAATTATGAAAAGTTTTTTTCTCATTGTTTTGATCCATATTAGATCGTAATATGCCTCATATGAAATCATAACTGCTTGTACAGTTGAAACTTTAGGTTTCCCCAGGAACTTTTGTAAGGTATTGAAAGTTTAATATATCTAAATGTCAGAAATTAAATCGACAATCACTATAACGGGGCCCTCTTAGTTCGTTTGGATGGATTTTCGTTTAAAAATATCAGGCAGTGGCGCCCACAACATTAGTGCGTTTCAAAAAAATTTCGTTTAAAAATATAAATTTTAATCCAACCGGAGCGTGTATAACACGTCCGGACTACCCATACCGCACTCCTGAAGGCAGTGCGGTTCACAATTTTAGATTCGTTTGGATAAATTTTCATTTAAAAATACAAAATCATACAAATTTCGAAGGTGTACGCTGCCGAAGTCAGTGGGGCCCCAAACGTTAGGTTTGTTTGGAAATATTTTAGTTTTAATATACAAAATCTTTCAACACTGATTTGAGGTATATTTAAGGGTTATTATCACGGTCCTGGGCAATACCGGACGGGTCAGCTAGCGGTGGAATAATGTATGTATGAACTTGTTGTTGAACAAACGTTGTGTATAAACTTGATAACTTTTGTAGTATACCATCCCGACACCAAAATAAAAATAGATGTTCACAATTACCCCGTAGTCTTTGGGGGTAATTATGAATATCTGAGGTAATTGTGAACAAGTAATTGTAGATACTTAATTACATACGACAGCACCAATAACTAATTTTAATGGAAGTATAGAAGTGAAACAATATGTTTATGGTGGTTTTACAAGGTTTTAGATGGATCGTGGGCTTCTTAAAGCTGTCAGTAGTTTAAACTAGTAAAATTTGTTCATAATTACCCCGATTGACCCAAGAAAATTTATTACAAATTAACAGTACCGCATTCAACATTAAATTTTAATTATAGCCCTCATATTTGCCCCCCTTTACTCTAATTTATTCTGAGAAAGCAGAAGACGGCAGTAAATTATTACGCATACTGAATTTTAGACAGGTTTATATCAGCCCTACAGGTTTTTTTTTAATTAAAAAAAGTAAAATAATAAAACAGTAAATAAAAATTATTATAATTAAACAATTAATCTAATTTTATTTAAAAAAAACTTAAAACAAATATTTAAAAAATTAGAAAATAATTAATAGCATTTGTTTAAAATGTACTTAGCGAACATTTACCAAAATTTAATGTTACACCCATGCTTTATGTTTTTTAAGTCTATGAAAAGAAAAATTTTCAAATATTTTAAATTTGAAAACTTTTTATACGAATAAAGAAAACCAATCAAAAAAGTTTGATTAATGCGTAGTTATTACGAATCTTAACAAATATCTATTGCTATGAAAAAGTCTTTATAACCCTAATAATTTGAATAAAAGCTTTATAATTTCCTTTTTACATTTATTCGCTTAGTATTTTCACAATATCATGCATACTGAATATTATCCTCTGCATTTATTTAAATGAAAATAAGTGTAAAGAAAAAAAAAAATCGGATTCTTATAAAATTATTTCATTCTCGCTAAATATATGCAAATGAATCTAAAATTGCCTTATTTCCGATGTAAATGAATATTATATTTTCTTATTCAAAATGAAGATTTTTTGATTCAGGATTCTGAAGAAGGCCCTCATCAATATTGATAAAACCTTGCGTTTCCCCTTTTGGCTTTCCGCCAACCTTTCTCACCAAATGGGAAAAGATTAAAAGAGGAATTCACAAAGGATGGGGTTAGATGCCTGTTTTCAATTTAAGATATCTCTACTTGCTTACTTTTCTCAATTGCTATTAGCTAAGAACTTTTCATAAAATCTAGACTTTTCTGCCATTTTTTTCACAGTTTTTAATAAAGATGCAATGAATATGAAAATAATACTAATTATCACGAAATATATTTTAAGAATCTTTTTCAGACATGTGACTAAAAAAAATACTAGCATATTTATATTACAAAATATAATGTATTGTCTAGCCTATAGTAAGACTATTCTCATGTGAAAACGCTTTTATTATGGGAACAATTCATCAATAATACAAATCTCTTATATATAAATCTTGAAAGAAACTGTAATAATAAATCAATGTATTTTAATAGTTAAGGATAATTAATCTATGACAAGAAATATTGTTATAAAAGCATTCGAGCTTAAATATAATGCAGAATACTTAATTATCTCAACTGCTATAAGCTAAGAACTTTTCATAAAATCTAGACTTTTCTGCCATTTTCTTTTCGCAGATTTTAATAAAGAGGCAATGAATATGAAAAGAACGCTAATTAACACGATATATATATTAAGCATCTTTTTTAAAGACATAGGATTAAAAACATGCAGCACTATCGTATTTATATATATATATACACTATATGGCCATTAATGTCCGGCAACTTTCAATTTTGGACATTTTGTCGAATATTTAAAAATATACTTGTCAGATTCTTCTGGAATTTTAGGATTAAAAAGAACAGGTTTGTCTTCATATTTATCAACGTCGATTTGATAAGGAGGACAATTAGCGGGCTAAAAAAATATTAAAGAAAAAAAAGAATACTTTGGTTCACCCTGTAAAATAAAATGCACGAAATGATCTATCGCTACAGAATATACATAGGCAGACATTGTACAATACGTGTATTCATTTGTGTAAGAATAGCATGTATATTAATAGAGTTATAGCGATTTTTTTTAATTAAAAATAATCTTGCATGTTTTTTGCTTATAACATACAGGGTTTTTAACCAAATTTAACGCCAGTTTCAGAAAAATTGACAAAATGTAGTAGAAACAGTATAGTGTAATTGAATTATAAATATATTAAATATTTAAGGAATATAATTTACTATTTTCCAAATTTAACGCCAGTTTCAGAAAAATTGACAAAATATAGTAGAAACAGTACAGTGCAATTGAATTATAAATATATTAAATATTTAAGGAAATATGGGCAGTTGTATAAAATAATTTTTATCTGCGCATGCGCGAACGATAACAAGGATATTTTTGCATAATTTAATAGTCAACTCTATCGAGCAACTTATTAAAAAAAATCAATCAAATATCTTAAAAATTTAGAGAGATATCGGCGTTAGAGTGAGCTGTTTTTTAGCTTCTCCCTAAAACTCGCTGAATGATAAGGGATTTTCAACAAATTGTCATTTTTTATTTTCATACTATTTTCCAATTTTTAATGATACTTTAGTTCTCTTTGAAAAACTACCCTAACGAGCTTATTCGAACTAAAAAAGAATAATCAAAATCAAAGGATCCGTTCCAAAACTATTATAACCTGGTGAAATGATGTTTTCCAAGGCAAACTAAAGTATCAATAAAAAATGAAATATAGTATAAAAATTAAACATGACAATTTGTGAACAATCCCTTATCATTCAACAAGTTTTTGTGAGAAGCTAAAAGACAGCTCACTCTAACGCCGATATCTCTCTAAATTTTTACGATATTTGACTGATTTTTTGTAATAAGTTGCTCGATAGAGTTGACTATTAAATTGTGTAAAACAATCCTTGTTATCGTTCGCGCATGCGCAGATAAAAATTATTTTATACAACTGCCCATATTTCCTTAAACATTTAATATATTTATAATCCAATTGCACTATACTGTTTCTACTACATTTTGTCAATTTTTCTGAAACTGGCGTTAAATTTGGTTAAAAACCCTGTATGTTATAAGCAAAAAACATGCAAGAATTTTTTTTAATTTGTAAAAAAATTGCTATATCTCTATTAATATACATGTTATTCTTACACAAATGAATACACATATTATACAATGTCTGCCTATGTATATTCCGTAGCGATAGATCATTTCGTGCGTTTTATTTTACAGGGTGAACCAAAGTATTCTTTTTTTTCTTTAATAATTTTTAGCCCCCTAATTGTCCTTCTTATCAAATCGACATTGATAAATATGAAGCCAAACCTGTTCTTTTTAATTCTAAACTTCCAGAAGAATCTGACAAGTATATTTTTAAATATTCGACAAAATGTCTAAAATTGAAAGTTGCCGGTCACTAATGGCCATATAGTGTATAAACGATTGTATTGTCCCATCTATAGTAAGAGTATTCTCATGTGAAAGCGCTTTTTTATGGGAAGAATTCATCAATAATACAAATCTCTTACAAGTATAAATCTTTAAAGAAACTGTAGTAATAAATCAATCTATTTTAATAGATAAGGATAATTAATCTATGACAAGAAATATTGTTATAAAAGCATTCGAGCTTAAATATAATGCAGAATACTTAATTATTTCAACTGTTATTTGCTAAGTACGTTTTATAAAATCTAGACTTTTCGTTCATCTTTTTTCACAGATTTTTATAAAGAGACAATGAATATGAAATGCAAATTAACACGAAATATATTTCAAGCCTCTTTTTCAAAGACATATGATTAAAAACACGCAGTACTATCATATTTATATACATCTATACAAACGATTGTATTGTCTCGCCTATAGTAGGAATATTCTCATGCGAAAACGCTTTTATTATGAGAAAAATATATTAATACAAATATATTATACATAAATCTTGAAAGAAACTGTAGTAAAAAATCAATATATTTTAATAGTTCAGGATAATTAATCTATGACAAGATATTGGTATAAACGAATTCGAGCTTAAATATAATGAATAATACTTACTTATCTCAACTGCTATAAGCTAAGATTTTTTCATAAAATCTAGACTTTTCTGCCATTTTTTCGCAGTTTTTCACAGAGGCAATGAATATGAAAAGAATACTAATTAACACGAAATATATTTTAAGCAGCTTTTACAAAGACAAATGATTAAAATTTGCAGTACTATCATTTTTATATAAAATAAACGATTGCATTGTCTTGTCTATAGTAAGAATATTCTCATGTGAAAACGCTATTATTATGGGAAAGATTCATCAATAATACAAATCTCTTATGTATAAATCTTGAAAGAAACTGTAGTAATAAATCAATATATTATTTATATTTAAGGATAATTAATATACGACAAGAAATATTATTATAAAAGCATTCAAGCTTAAATATAATGCAGAATACTTAATTATTTCAACTGCTATTAGCTAAAAACTTTTCATAATATCTAGACTTTTCTGCCATTTTTTTCACAGTTTTTTATAAAGAGACAATGACTATGAAAATAATGCAAATTAACGCGAAATAAATTTCAAGCATCTTTTTCAAAGACATATGATTGAAAACACGCAGTACTATCCTATTTATATACATATATACAAACGATTGTATTGTCTCGCCTATAGTAAGAATATTCTCATGAGAAAACGCTTTTATTATGAGAAAAATTCATTAATAATACAAATCTCTTATGCATAAATCTTGAAATAAACTGTAGTAATAAATCAATCTGTTTTAATAGTTAAGGATATTTAATCTATGACAAGAAATATTGTTAAGAAAGCATTCGAGCTTAAATATAATGTAGAATACTTAATTCTTTCAACTGCTATTAGCTAATAACTTGTCATAAAATCCAGACTTTTTTGCCATTTTTTCACAGATTTTACTAAAGAGACAATGAATATGAAAAGAATGCAAATTAACACGAAATATATTTTAAACATCTTTTTCAAAGACAAATGATTAACAACAAGCAGTACTATTATGTATATATATATATATATATATATATATATATATATATATATATATATATATATATATATATATATATATAAACAATTGTATTGTCTCGGCTATCGTAAGATTATTCTCATGCGAAAACGCTTTTATTATGGGAAAAATTCATTAATAATATTATAATATTATATATATATATATATCTTATATATAAATCTTGAAAGAAACTGTAGTAATAAATCAATCTATTTTATTAGTTAAGGATAATTAATCTATGACATGAGATATTTTAAAAAAGCATTCGAGCTTAAATATAATGCAGAATATCTCGAGCACACATTCAACAATAAATAAATATATTCCGTTATTTCTTTTTTAATAGTAAATCTTTTCTATCGCTTATTTTCTGTTATAATTCTGAATTCTTCAATAAACAGGATTGCTTTTTCTTTATTTATTATTCCTTCTTTTTTCATAATGCATGTTTTCTCTCATATTCGACGGTTATTTTAAAACTTATTGACATATTATAATAAACCGAGGAATTCGTTTTTGAATTCAGACACTTTTATTAACACTCTCTTTTCAAATGGAAGATAATTTACATATTCAAAATTTAATAACATAACTGTATTAAAATAATTGAAGTTTTCCTTGAAATTTAACCAATACGAATTTTAAGAATGGTTATTTCTTTCAGTTTATTTAACTGGCATGCAAAAGTGAGTTTTGATTACTTTTATATTTAAATGAAATAGAATAAAATACCTTGAATTATGTTGTTAGACTATTTATAACATTTTGCGAGTTCATTTGGCGAAATACTTACTAAATGAATAATAGTTATTTTGCTACACATATATTTCCCGATAAAAATGAACTAAAATCAAATTACGTGGACGCCGTTTTCATTCCAAAGATGAAATTGATGAGGTTATAAAGGATTTTTTTTTGTCGTTTTCATGAAGCATTTAAGCTTTGCAAAATTCGCTTACAAAAGTGTATTGATGTTCGAAGGAACTACACTAGTAGGCAAAACTTAAGCAACAAACACAAAATGCTAATTTCTGAACACGTGAGTACTCAAAAGGAAATTCTATAAACAGCAAGTGTAGAAAATAGGTACTACCCTAACAGCACAGACAGTCGATGTGAAGTCTTCTTGACATCACAAATGGTCACAATTGTCACAGTCACTACAATGAACAGAAATGTGATATTTTTCACTCGTCTGATTTTTACTCTCTTTTGGTTACTCCACTGAACAGTCACCATGACTGCTGCTTTTTGACGAGTCACCAGGTGACTTTACAATGAAATCATTTTGTGACTCTCATGTGACTGTCATTTTGACACTCCATTGTAAAGTTATCATGATAGCTGTTCTGTGACTAGTTCCCAAGTGACAGAAAATGAAATCATCTGGTGAATTTTCACAAAGGAGTGCAATGATGACTTCACAATAGAGTGTCGATCACCAGAAAGTCATCATGCGACTTCATTGTGACATTATTCGGCGACTCATCACAATGCAATGCTCACAATGACTTCAAAGTTCAGTCTTCAAATGACAGTGACTTGAGAATCACAAGGTGAATTCATTGTAATGTCACCTGCTGACCCATCACAATGCAACAGTCACAGTGACTTTTCAGTGTTACAATCATTTGAGAGTAATAATGAGACAGTGAAATATCCCATATTTTGATTCACCGTAGCGATTGTGACACTTCTAACCATGTGTGACGTCAAGGGTACTTCACATCGACTGGCCGTGCTGTTAGGGTAGTACCTCTTTTCTACACTTGCTCTTTATAGAATTTCCTTTTGTGTACTCAAGTGTTCAGAAATTAGCATTTTGTGTTTGTTGCTTAAGTTTTGCATACCAGTGTACTTTGAACACTTATAAGATTTTTTTAAGTGTAACTTGTTCCATTTAGCCGTTTCGGAAAATTTTCACAGTGACCCTCGTATAAGATTTCATAATTTTAAACTAGAAAGATACTGTTAATATCTTCTTTAATACGCTCTCTGATAAATAATCGCAAGGAAACTGGCAACGTTCATTTTACAGCACTCTAATCATTTGCGTCCTAATCCTCTGCCACATATTTTTCCGATTTGAAAAGAAATTAGATGATATAATCAGAAAATAAAGCTATGTATGATTTTAATTAAATTTTTATTAAACAGTATTCTTTTGAAGCATTTAAAAAAAATGCATGGTTTTCTTCTTTAATGCAAAAAAGTTAATTATAAAAAATAAAAATGAAATCTTTCACAATTTGGATGATGTAATTGATCACTAACCCAAGCGTATTTGCGAATTCAAGGGTTATTTTAATTAATCGCATTGAATATTAAACAAGAACGAAATATCATGCGTCAAGCATAGATTATGTAACACTTTCCAACGCTTCCAAAATAATTTTACAAATCATACCGTTTAATAAGCTGAAAGATAACATCTAAGTAAACAATTTGGAAAACGCATAACATATTTAAAAACATAATTTCAGGAATTTCCAACATATACAATATTCGGAAAAATATCCGAATACTTTTATTAAGCCCTGTATAGGATCTATAGATTTGTATATATACTACATAGGATGCTAAATTTGAGTTCAGTTAGGAAACGCGTAGCACAGTTTAAAATTCTCCTTCTGGAGTTTCTGTCAATAAACTGAAATGTGTTCGCGAACTTTTGTGCTTCCCTGTATAGGATCTACAGAATTTATACACACCACGTAATAGACAAAAAGTGAGTTAAATTTAAAATCGCGTTCAGTAACTTAAAACGCACTTCCAGGAATTATTGTTAACAGACAGTAGAGAATTCTTTTGTGTGTCCCTGTAAATGAACGATGACTGCTATACACACACTATTCTGTAGTAAGCCTCTTGTAATGCACCTTAGTAATATATATATAAATTTCAATGCGTTTAAAATAGTGAAACATTATTTAAATAAACCGCAGACGATTTTTCTCCATAGACGTAATGTAACGGAATTCTTTTGACTGTCCCTGTAAAGTAACTATAAGTGCTATACACACCCTATTCCATATTAAGCTTCTTGTAATGCACCTTAGTGATATATATCAATTACAATGTGTTTGAAATTGTGTAACATCATTAAAATTAGCCGCAAATGATTTTTCCCCATAGACCGTAATGTAACGGAATTCTTTTGAGTGTCCCTGTAAAAAAACTATAAGTGATACACACTTCCGTTGAAATAGGGAGCATGCTATAGATAACGACAAGAACATATAAAAATTGCAGAGCAATCCGAGCATATTTACGTGAGTTAGAGCATGGCCAGACGGCCAGACAAACCGAAGTCATAAACACTTTTCAACTAGTTTGGAAAGTGTTAAAAAGGCAACGTATTTTGATTTTTGTTTTATCTTTTATAGGTAGCAAAAGAATTATAAATGATCCAAATTTTGGAATTTCGACGATGCTAATGAAAAAAAAAGATGTAAATAACAAAATTCAAGCCTTCTTTTAATAAATTGTGCTGAAGCTTTAGAAATCAATAAATTCTGAATGGCGTTTTTGAAAAAGGGCAATCGAACTTTTTAAAAGCTTAATCAATGAGTTACTTTTTTAAACGACAATAGAAAGAAAGTTCCATAAATATTGAGCGGAAGAATAAAAACTCTTAAGAACATCATTAAAAGATTGTATTTAGTTTCTTTTTAATGTTCTTTTTGCGTTATTTTACAGACAAAGTATTCGCTTTCATGTGTTCGGGGTACAGTAGTTGCGAAATCACATGGAAATCAGCTGATATTTCCTTTTCCTCGGAAATTACTGAAACGATCTGATTTTTTTTTATAATTATTTGTGTATTATAATATTATAATAATTAGATATATTTGATCGTTTTGTTTTTCTGGAAAATTAATTTGTATTTAGTACTGTTAAATTAAAAAAATCTCAAAAATTCTAGGTTTTCTTTCATTACAAAATCTCATACCTATTACTTTTTTTTTTTTAGTTTTTGTCAAACGATCAATTTATAATTCAACTACTACCAAACTATTTAGAAATATATTGATATTGTTTTAGTAGTACCAGAGATTCAATATAAGAAATTTTTCATGTGATACGAAAACTGTAGGTCAATATTTATTGAAAAAATTCTTTTGTCATTCAGTTAACCATAAGAAAAGAACGAAAAGTACACATGCTCTTTTTTTTTACAAATTTTTGATTATTTTCCTATGGTATATCTTTAAGAGTGCAGTTAAAATAAATATTTATTGTTTATTATTTTATTTAATTATTCACTTAATTATTTTTTTATATATTCAATATTTATTATTTAACTCTTAATAGTCAACTTTTATGAAAAAAAAATTATTTAACATTATTTATTTACTTATTCATTCAATTGTTCAATTATTTATTATTTATTATTTAATACTGAATGGTCAACTTAAAAAAAATACTTTTGGTATTTAATTAACCTTAAGAAAAGAGCGAAAAGTACACAGGCTTCTTTTTTACATACTTCCAACTTTTTTCCCATAGGATATCGTTGAAAGTGCAGTTTAAATGAATATTTTATATTTATAAATTATAATTGAATTAATTATTTATTCATTTTTATTATTCATTATTTATTATTTAATCCTTAACGGTCAACTTTTATAGAAAAATATTTATTTTTTAACATTGTTTATTATTTATTATTTTATTTTATTATTTATTCTATTATTTTATTCATTATTTATTATTTAACCCTTAATGGTTAACTTTCAAGAATTATTTTTTTATTCAACATGATTTATGATTTATGATTTATTTACTTATTCATTCTAATATTTTTTTATTAATTATTTATTATTTAACCTTTAAATTATTTATTATTTAACTTTTATGCAAAAATTACTTTGGCATTCAGTTGACCTTAATAAAAGAACGAAAACTATCCATAATCTTTTTTACAAATTTTTAATTATTCTACTGCAGAGTGCAGTTAAAATCAATACTTATTATTTGGTAGATACGAAAAAAATTTTAAATTGGGAAATAGACATTCCATTATATGAAAGTACTAACTGCGAGCAATATCCCTTTACAAACGTTTGAATCAACGTAATTGCTTTATACCTTCTTCAAAAAATGAAATATCCAGATTTCACTATGTCGTATTATACATTCATTGACTTAAAAAAAAATTGCATAATATTTTATCACATAAGCTGGCAAACAAGCGCTAGAGGCTATTGTTGCTTGAAATATTCAATCTAATTTAAATGTAACGTAGTCAAAAATAACTTTTCTTTTAAAATTTATTGTGAGGAGATAAATAGTTCAGTTTTCTAATAACATAAACAGGAAAATGGATTCATATATTATTTATTTATTTACTTATTTATATGGAAGAGATGTCGCAGACGCAAGAGGGTGGTGCTATTTTTTTTGGAGCTATTTTGGCGAGAAAACCCCGTTTTCGAATATCTGTTAGGGTTAGTGTGCGAAAACAGCAAGTTAGTTTTATTTTATTATGAAATTGTATTATAATTTTGTTCTAAAGCACATACATTTAATTTATTACACGCATTTAATTTTATTTAATACAAACATTTTTATTTAACACACACATTTTTATTTAACATACACATTTTTACTTACACACACATTTAATTTTATTATAAAACACTCGGTTGCCAGAATCACTGTGTTACCACGCCAGGCAAAATATCACCATTTTTTCACCAAAAAGAAACCCCGGCGCGTCTGCGTCATCTGTACCATTTATATTAATGTATGTAAAAAAAATTGTGTGTTGGGGGGGGGAGGGGGAGGAATCGTTGAAACCTACAATAAAGGAATATTCTAAAAAAAAATCCGGCGTATTTGGATAAAAATAGAAAAATATTAAAGAAAAAGTATTTATGTCTAAAATTAGTTAAAGAAAATATTTAAGAATATCTATATTAATAAAAGAAAGTTTCGCTCTGCGTATGCGTGTCTGTCTGTGATAGCTAGCAAAATCTACCACACGTAGAAGTCTGAAAATTTGGGAGTCCAAGGTAGGTCCCAATGCATCTGATGCGAAGCTTTTTATTTTTTTAAAATTAAAAGCTATATTAATAAAAAACACTCATAAAAAAGCGATTTTTATTTCAAATCGGCGGAAGTGCACGCGAGCATGCTCCCCATCGTGCAGAAGGGAAAAACCAAATGCTGTTTTTACGGTCGAACCGTTTAGGATACGGAAAAAAGGAAGACATATTCTTAAATTTCGTACATTTTCGTCTTAAACGCTATAATTAGTTCGAAAAAAATTGCTCCATTTGAAATTTTTTTTTCAATAAAAAGATTGTTTTCGCATTTGACTTTTTCTCCCTTTCGGATAGATACCGATTCATAAAAAAATATTTAAAGCTGAGACCTTCTTCACTTCGATGGTGCAATCGGTTTTGAAAAATACGATTATTAATCCTTTCAATTTTTTTTTTTTTACTGCAGGTCACTTCGCGCCTCCCGAACATTATTACTTACCCATCATACGTAGTATAGGGTAAGTCTAGTAATCGTTTTGAAAATCGAAAAAATTTTTTGACGGATTTACACGTTTCAGACTCTGAAGATTCCGAAGAACATATTTTTAGAAAAAAAAATTGCCGTCCGTCTGTGTGTCTGTATGTCTGTGTGTCTGTGTGCCTGTGTGTCTGTAAATGCTCTATCTCCCGAAAAAAATGAGATAGAGACTTGAAATTTGGTATGTACTTAGTGTGTAATAATGGGAAGAAGTTTATTGAATTTCAGTAACCTCGATTATCTAGAGCTATTTTTTTCGTACTCTTGAAATATTCGTTCTGATAAAAGGTATATAAAAATTTTCGAAATTGTTTATTTTAAGGAGTGAATATAAAAGACATAAATTTTGCTTAAAGCATGAAGTCGATCGGATAATGAGTTGCCGAGATATTTGTAATCCTATTTTCCAGACTCTTCAATTTTTCATGACCCTGTATTTGAACCAAATTTCAATTCAAAGGTATATTTTAATTGAAAATGAGATGCTTAATCAGATGCAATAAACCGCTAGTTAATAGGATTATTGTTTTTGGAGTTATAAGGATGTTTCTTTTAAGCAATTCAGTAATCGAGCCTTTAAAGTTTATGACGTCATCAAGCCACGATTTTATTCGAATTGCAATGCATTTTATAAGTAGTTTACACATTTTTTATTTTAATATTTTATATTATGCATATCCATGATGGGTAAGTATTACAGTGGCCCCCAACGACTAGTTTTTTCCACGCTAAAAGTAACTAAATGTAGGTATTTCCACGCAATATTCTTAGAGCATTTTGGCAGATCAACTTTACCGACATCGACATCACCTATAAGCTAAAAGTAACTAAATGTAGGTATTTCTACACAATCTTTTTAGAGCATTTTGGAAGATCGACTTTACCGACATCACGTATAAAGATTTCGAAACGTTCAGACGTTTAGAAATGTTTTTAAAAAAATAACATCTGAGAAAATTTCGATGAAAACTCAAAAACGCGAGCTGTTTCGGCGCGGTTTCGGCTTATGTTTCACTGCTAAATATGCATCTTTTTTCACGAAATTTTATAGAGAGCTTGGATACAGTTGTATTTATAACCGATTAAAATTTCATAGAGTTCGGACGATAAGATGTATTTTTTTCTGTTATATTAAAGAACCCGCGTCGCCGAAAAACGAAAGAAAATACATTTCTTTTACAATTAGGTATCAATATTTTTTTCACGAAATTTTATACGGGCTGCAAAACTGTTTCATTTATAACCAATAAAAATTTCAAACAGTTCGGACAACAAGAACTATTTTTATTAAAACTATGAAACGACCTCACGTGTAAAAACAAGGAAATGTTTTCTTAGGAGAGCTTTTAACACTAAATATCAATATTTTTTTCGGGAATTTTCATTTAAAAATATAAATTCATACAAAATCTGGTTAAAGATGTAAAATCATGCAAATTTGAGGTTTTATTTAAGGTTTTTATCATGGGCCCGGACAACGCAGGGTGGGTCGGGTAGTAATTTAATAAAGGTATAAATTTCCTTCTTCTCTTCAGAAGATAAAGGATGAAGTTTACAAAAAATGTAATGCATGTTTACATTCACGGAAGCGAATAAATTGCATAACGCTTTCTCTATCTGTTCTCGAGTGCAATACAGGAGCGGTGTCATATGTTGCAATAACAAGTGAACCACTTTTGGTACAGCTCACTCCTAGCATTGAGACCTGGTGCATTTTAAAGCCCTATATTACGAAATTTGAGAATCTATAAAATTTTCTCTTAAAATCATATTTTTTGATTTTACAGCAGCATAACGTTCTGAAAATGCAATTTTCGAGACCACTTATCGGACTATTAACATAGAAGTTTTTTTTAAGCAATTAAAAATACAAATTAGTCAATAATAAGTATAAAATATTGAAAAAAGTTTAAAAATTCCTTCAAGAACCTACGAATTTGATTTTGAAAAAAAAAAAAGACAACACTATAATTACATTTTTGGCGGCACAAAATTGGTTTTATTTGTTACCGTAGAATTTTTCTGGCCAACCCTAGACAAATGTCACTCATCTGCTGTGTGTGAGTAGTAGTTTGGATTCGTCTATTTGGCTACATAACTCTCTTTTGGCGTAAAATTAACAAATAAAAATTAAATAATAAAAAATTTAAAGTATAAAAAATGCATAAAATATGATTTTAACAGATAATTTTTATCGGTTCTCAAACTTTTATGTATAGGGCTACAAAATGCAGCAGCTCTCGATGCTAGGTGCGAGCTGCACCAAAAGTGGGTTTCCTTGTAAATCTTTTAATTATATGAAATGGTTTTAAATTTAAATAGCATTGTTTATTAAATGAAGAATGATATATTAAATGGTAAATAGATATACAATAATGGAGTTAAATTACAAGAGAAGCTGTATTTAACCATCTTATATCACGTAGAAATATTTAGGATTTCAACTCTTAAGATATTTTTTAATAGAAATTAATAAATTATTTCTACTGTAACTAAAACATGCGAGTATATTAAAATGAATTTTAGAGAGGTATCACCTAATCAGCTATCTAAAACTGCTAAGATTTATAAAATTATGTTACCGCTATTTATAGTAGGTTGAATATTTTAGAACATATTAAAAAGAAAAGTGGAAAATTTTCTGAAAAGATTACTTGAAATAAAGTTAATATGTAGTAATAAATTTAGAAATATAAGAATACTTGTAATGCAATGATGACGTTATTAAATGTTGATGTAATCACTAAGCATAAATGTATTTTTACTGCATTAGATTTATAATACATTGTTAAAATATGCCATTTTTCCCAAATAAGTTTTTGTAATATTGTGTCATACATTGTCATAGTGGATTCGTAGCCAAAAAGTAATGTTACACTTTCCTAATAGTACCTAATTATCCTAATCCGTGTGATTGCAATAGTTTCGCCTAAATAAAACAAAACAACGCAACCGAAGGTTAAATACAACCCCTCTTGTAATTTAACTCCATTATTGTATATCTATTTACCATTTAATATATCATTCTTCATACAACACTATAGAGAGAACACTACCGCACTAGCATTATCTCTATTCATTTAATAGGACAGACGCTACGGAACATGAACACAATTGGATGTTCTGATGCTATACGACACATTCCGTTAATTTGGAAGAAATTTTTACGCATAAAATACGATTACGGAACGTAAGTATTTGTACCCATGGTACAATGTAAAATATGTATCAGGTAGTTAATTGGTACAAATGCACCATGTAACAATGTAGTATGCACCATGTACAATGTAGTATTTGTACCCATGATACCTTATCGTAACTTCAAAACTTTTAGAGAGTCTTCATTACTTTGTATATAATCCATGTTCTATTTAATTGTAATTACTTGGCATTTGAGTCATGGTATTTTAGACGGATCCATTCGTTGATTAACCTCTTAAATGGCATGATTTGATCTTAGACGTACATGATCTAAGATCTACGTGCCGTACTGCCTCACGGCTTTTATTATTCCTAACTGAACTCTCTCGTCCATATATAACAAATAATATGCACTACTTGTATATGCGTACGTATAAGGTAAAGCCAGGAAAGATGGCGCGGTCGGAGATATTGCGCACATAGAAGTTCGGGGGGAAGGAATAGAGTGAGTGCGCAGAAACTCCAGCTAGTTGTACAACAGCAGTAGTGGAGTGTCTACTTAAAAGTGCACGTTGATTGTTTTGAGCGTCTAAGATAAAGCATTGATATTTTGCTTTGTTTTCCCAAAGTAAGTGCTTGAATTTTCGTAGCTATTTATCCGAATTTCTATACAATGTCAGTAGTGCAATATATTTTAAACTTAAATGATTTCTCATAAGTTACTAATCTAGACTAACAATGGGTTCTAGACTAACAACTAATCAACGGTTCGTTTTAGTAGCGGCCATATTTAAATAAAAGGCCGCGCAATCTCTCCTACCGAAATTGGTGAGTTTACGCTTCTGCTACTTAGGAGAGATTACGCAGCTTATTGGTAAATTTGCATTAAAAAATGAAAAATGAAAATGGACTAATTTTAAGTTAAACGTGTTTTCAGGTAACTTAATGTTATTTTTTATCTTATCTGGACTTGCTTTTTTTTCATTCTTTAATTTTTTTCCTCTTTAATTAAATTTTTTTAATCGTTTTTAAAATTATTTCCTTTTCTGATTTCCTAATCATTAGGTTTAAATATTCACACTTAATACAATGATATTTGTTCACAAAAACCTTACAACAATGTCATTTAAGTGTAATTATTATTGTTAACAAGTTAATTGTAGTTAGTATTAGTAACAATCTCTCCTACCCATGTGCGCAATCATACCAACCCTGTAAGGCCAGATTGCGCAAAATAACTTTCTTGGTTTTATTACAACTGTTCTATTAAATTACAACATAACAACAAAATAGCAATGGAAATGCATAAAAATCAAATGAAGTAAAAATTATTCACGGATAGTTTAGCAAAAAATTATTAATATTTAGATTTTTTATTATTCTTTTGAATTGTGCGCAGACTCTCCTTGCTTTACCTTATCATTAAAACTGTTTGGTGATGAACTGGTTAATTTGCAAAGCAGAACTGAAATATTTATTAAATGACTTGTCTTCATAGCTTATGTCATGTTTGTCACCTTCTTTCGCCTGAATTAGTAGTTCTTTTGAAGTCAGATGCCTTTTTGTCAGAGTCAGATAAAAAAAAATACCTGATTCATATACTATCTGAAGGGGGAAAAATCAAGAATGCCATGTACATGAAAACAACTACTTATTCTAGATACTTACATCCACTGAACCATGCTTCAGAATTTTAACAATTTACAACTGACTGCTTTCCTAGAATTTCCCAGCTTATGAAATTCGCCTCAATGGAAGCATAAATAAACTTTCGTAAAATTATTTTTACATTTTTAAGAAAAAAAGAAATTTCTTTAAAGCTCCAAATAAATCGTCTTTTTTTCATATCTCCAATCTAACAGCAGTTTTTTAAAATTAAATTATTTTTCAATATTGCTTTTAAAAAAATCTTTTTTTTTGTATGTTTGTGGCTGTCGCATTTTTTATGCTTCTTACATATTAAAAAGTATTTTTATTCTATAGAATATGGCGCGTTCTGTTTGGGGCTTTCTTACGAATATCCAAGCTGTTCTTTTTCTGATGATTGATTCTACCAAGAATATTATTTATTAGATTTTTTCCTCTAAAGAAAATTGCGTTTAGTGATAATGTCTCACGTTCACGATAAATTTTATACACAGATCATTCATTCTTTTCTTTTCAAAGAAAGATATTTTATGAGTGAGCGTTTTAAATAAAATCTGAAATCCATAATTATAATAACCTGTGTTTAAAAATATTTTAATTAATATATTTAAAATAAGAAAGTGACATTTTGATGCAAGGGTGATGACTATGAAAAATATGTGCACCAATCAGAACGTCTCCAAACAAAGAATATTACCTGAACGTGTTTAAGTGTGAATATTAACGATACCAAAATCAAATATTTCTTTCTTATCGGGGCCACCACTTTAATTTTGTTAAAAGCAATCAAAACCTTCAAGAATTCATGATAAAATAGAGAACAAGGAAGAGTGTTAAAAGCATTGTTCTCTTTCATTTAATTCAGGGATGCATACAAACATGATAAAATAAAATGTTGATAAATATTCCCCTATTTTTAACACTTTTTACATCATATTTTTTATTTCTTATGACTTTGTTTGTCCGTAAGTCAGAGGAAAAGCCTGCCTTTGGAAATAAATTTTTAACGCATAAGGACGTAAAAATATAGAATAAAATTATGTCAATAATAATTTTTTTATTAATATCAACATTTAGGTTTCATTTCATTGCAATTCTTTGTAATTTGGTATGTCTCTCGGGAATATTTTTTCATGCCATTAAAATTTGTATATAACGGCGCATTTGAAATCGCTTTAGTAACTCGTTATTGCACGATTATTTTAGTTTCTTGAAAATAAAAAATATTTTCGTAGCTAATATAACTTATATGTGAAAAGTAAAAATAATTTCTAAAAAAGATTCTATTTATTTTTTTAATTTTACTTCTCGTGACAAAGAGGAAACAATTACAGATAACAACTCACTTAACTCTTTGAAGGATTGTGGGATAATTTTTATCACACCTAATTTCAATCAAAATTTGTACCAGGATTTTTGAACAACATTTTACTTACATAACTTTCCTGAAAAAAAAAAACTGTAAAATTGCATCGTCCTATTTTGAAATAAAAGTTTTCAAAAATTCTAGTGTTAATTGAACGTTACATAAACAACATTACTTTTGCTTCAAAGAGTTAAAAAAGCGTGAGCGGTACAGCACTCATCTACTTTTCTACTCTATTTTTCACAAAACTGTTTTAATTGGGATGTAGTATTAATTTGGCACAAGAATGGATTCTATAACTTTTAATTTGAAAACACATATTGTATTTCGGATAACTATGAAAGAGCGGAATTGAAAAATGGAAATAAATTAGCTACCGTGAAATTTCGCTAATTTAACGTCTTGAAAAGTATTCATTATATCATTCATCTATCATCATCAATATTTTTTTCTCTGCATTAAACTACTTCCAGTGCATTATTTCAATGTTTAATCCATTTCAGTGAACCGATTTAATGAAATTCTCAAATACAAAATTGTCATTGTGATCTAACTAATTCTTGCATAACATCGCATGAAATAAAGCTTTCATAAACCAGTGGACCGTGCGAGACTGTCGCACTGCAATGTTTGAAATTATTCGACGATACGTTTTTTTCTTTAAATATTCACAAATTTGCCGTGATAGCTTTAGATATGTAGATTTTTTTCAGTTTCATTTCTAATTTAAAAAGTCAATTTTCACCTTTTATAGCCAAAATTACTGTCTGCTATTCAGAGGTAAAACATACAAATAGTTAAAAGTTTAGTTGTGAAGATTAAAAAAGTGTCCGTTAAATAGCGGTTTCCATTATTCAGGCGAGTCCGTTATTAAGGTTTTACTAGACATAAATTATGATAGGTAATACATTATATTAAAACGTTATATAATTATCAACTTGTTCTGGCCTCGCACGGTGTGCCACGATGTTTTAAAGAGATTTCTAAATACATTTATCTGTATAGTTCAAACTCAACATCATTTTTAATTTCCACAAATAAAACATTACAGATTACATTTGAATTTTTTTAATATTCTATCAAGTCAAAACACCCTCTACGTCATACATAAAAATTCAACTGGAAATACAAAAATCGTTTGTAAATGAGAGATAAAATTTACGATAAAAAATAAAAATAAATAAATAGTCTGCAGCGAATGTCACGACTTTCATACATATATCGTAAAGCAAAAGGACCTAAAATTACATTTTCTTTTTATCCAGGTGCCAAATAACTCTAGGCCAGGATAACTCTAAATATATTTATCTGTAAAGTTCAAACTCAAAATTATTTTTAATTTCCACAAATAAAACATTACAGATTACATTTGAATTTTTTTTATACTGTATCAAGTAAAAACACCCTCGACGTCATACATAAAAATTCAAATGGAAATGCAAAAATCGTCTACGAATGAGAGATAAAATTTACAATACATATAAAAAATGTTTAAAAAAAATAGTGTGCAGCGACTTTCACGACTTTCATACATATATCGTAAAGCAAAAGGCCCTAAAGTTACATTTATATAGGCAACAAAAGTGGTAAATTGCCAAATATTATTTCAATGGCAGCCTTTGAAATTCAATGCTTCTTTTAAGCCGTAGTAACATTCCTTTTATATTTAAATTAAATATCTTCGTTTTTTTAATATTTCTCATTAAATCTTTTTCTTTGTAGTTTAAATAGAATCAGTACGTTTTTTTTATTTTATTTTTCGCGTGTTTGTATTTTTATCTCTCTTTACTGATGTAGTCGTTTCCCAAAACCGTTAACTAAACAATAGCATAATAAAACGCCTCAAAAATTCGTCGCCAAGATGAAAAATACATACCAATGGTAACCTTTTCCTCCAGAAATAAGGATAAAATATCAAATTTTATTATAAACAATTCACTGTTATATCGGTATGTTATACATCATAATGGCCGCGGGAATATTTTTTATTCGAAGGTGCAAACCGCAAAAAAATACATCGGGTAGTTTTTTACATTACCCCGGGCATACACTTTTAAGGCTTCTTGGTTTATAATATACTAGCAACCCGCTTAGGCTTTGCATGGGTGCCATAATGTTTTAAAGATACTTCTAAATACATTTTTCTGTAAAGTTCAAACTCAACATCATTTTTGATTTCCACAAATAAAACATTACAGATTACATTTCAATTTTTTTTACCTCTTAACTGATACAGCCGTTTCTCAAAGACTGTTAACCAAACGATAGCATAATATACCATTGCCAAGATGAAAAACATACCAATGACAACGTTTTCATCTAAAATGAGGATAATTGGTCCGAATTTTATTATAAAAAATCATGGTTATATCAGTATGTTATTCATCATAATGACCACGGGAATTTATTCTATTCGATGGTGCAAACCGCAAAAAAGTCCATCGTGTAGTTTTTTTAAATTACCCCAGAAATACTCTTTTAGGGCTTCTTGCGTTGCGTTGCGACATGATATGATATGATATATGATATGATACAGAACAGAATAATATCAAAATTCTTTTATTATGTGCAAAAATATTGTCCTTTTAGGAAACTAAATATTAATTCATCATGTTTTACAGAATACTTATGAAAAAAATTTGAGTTTGTATAATTTAAAAAAAAATATATCTGAAGGTTTTATAGAGACAAAAGTTTTAAGGCAGGGTTATTGTATCTCAACTACATTGTTCAAAATATTTATTATTCAAATCCTACAGAAATGGAAGAACTGTGCCAAAATATGGGAATGAATATTAATGGAAAATCAATGCTTACATTAGAATTTACATCAATGAATGCATCTTGATAGAGAAGAAGAACTCGTTTTTGAAACATGGCCATGCTCAAAAACGATTAAAATCAGTTCAAACTCATTTTTGAAACATTGAAACACTCGAAAATGAGCACATAGAAGTCAGTTCATACTCATTTTTGAAACATAAACATACTAACATTTGAGCACATGATGTTTTATTCTTGAGTGTGTGCATGTTTTAAAAAATGAGTATATACATGTTTCAAACTTGAGTAATTTTGTTTCGGAGCCATTTTGACTATGCGACCTACTCAGATTTGAGTATTTTTTGCTCAGTTCTGAAAATGTCGTTTTTAGAGTGTAGGGGCAGGCCTCCAAGCGGTCTCTTTTTTGGCCACCACTATTTTTTTTTCTTATCGAGGTAGATTATTTTAACAATTGCAAAAAAGCTCATGATGATGTGGATTTTTGCGACACTTGCAAGATAAATCTAAAACAAAAATTTTCGTAAGGAAATATTGGTGGTAAAATTTTTGATTTAGTCTCTATTAAAAGAGACCACTCCAAGGCCTGTAACGGAAATCAACAAGGAAATGTGATATAGTATGAGTGATAAATATTGCTGCGATATACAGGGTGGCTGAAAAGTATGGGCGCACAGAAAAATGCTATTTTATCAAAAACATACACTAACTGATGACGTTTTTTATTCTAACAAAATAAAAATATAACAAATAACAATATTTAAACTAATAGCTCAAAATGTCCACCATTCCTCTTTACAAAATCTTCCAAACGAAGGATCATAGAATTGATGGTGCGCTGCAGGTAACTCTGATCTATATTGCTTCAAGTATTCATAAGTTCGCGCCGCATTCAGTCCAAATGGGGATATTCTTACTCTTTAACTTATATCTAAGTAATACTAAACACAGAAATCGAGTGGTTTAAGATCCGACTGTTCGAAGGCCATCCTAACTTTGTTAAATATCCAGACAGATGGGCGTCGAGGTAGATCAATGTCGCTTTTGCTCCATGCGCAGCCTCCAATCCTGCTGGAATATTCCATTTGGGTTATTTTGCTTCCAGGGAGCCACAATCGTAGTCAACACTTTGTTTTACTACGTTTTAGCATTAACCGTTACGTTTTTATCAATAAAAATTAAAGCTATTTTTTCAGTGGTGGTTACTCTAGTCCAAATCATTAATCCTGTCGGAAAAACGATTGTGTGACGATTTTTCTTTCTTGTTGCATTTCCCTGCATTGAACGTATCAGTTGCCGATCATTTTAATGGTTGTGTGCCTTCTCGAGGGTGCCGATTTTCAAATTTGACCACAAAACATCTTCCACGCGGCGCACCTGGAAACTTTGGAGCATCTTCTTTCACATCGTTAGTCTCCTCAGCTTGATAAATGTTACCCGTGGTACAAACGATAAATATGAAGTCCGAGAGACTTTTTAATAATATTATGGACACTTTGACCAGAAATATGCAGACTCTTTTCAGTGGAATTTAAGCTTACGGCGTCGTTTTGGGAAATTCATTTCTTGATGGTGTTGCGAAATCTTCGGGTATTGACAGAAGGCGTCGGCCTGATTTATTTTTTACATCAATGTTTCCTACTGAATTCCACTGCTTAAATCACCTTCTAGAAAGTTCGAAGTGGGATTTTCAGGCGAGATGCAATCCTTGAAGTCTTCTCTCCATTTGCCGCCATTTGAGAAACTGCTAAACGATGAACACAGCGCTTCATAAGCACCTCGTAAGAAAATGAATAATATATCACAAGAAAGTTCATAAAAAATACTACAGAAACTTGAAAAATAAGCTACTTTCTCCGATTTTAGTTTTGAAAATATCAACGTCAAACAACGCACACATACTTTTAAGCCACCCTGACATCAAGCATTAGTGTCGCAAAGGTAGCGTTTCCAGTTTCAAAATGGGAGGTCCACCGTTCGAATGCTGTCGATTCTATTGTGTCAGAAATTTATTAAAAATCGTCCTTCTTTTTTTCTTTTTCTTTAATCCACTATTTGAGTGGAGTCACTCCAGATTTTTTGTATTACGATTCTTTCTTTTACGATCATCGTATGAGACATTTTGAATTAAACCACAAATAAAATTCTGGCTTAAGCATTTCCGAGATGAACTTATTTTCTATGATTTCAGATTCAAGTTTGAACATTCATTTTGTTTGTTTGTTTTATTTACATCTCAATTTTAGGAGCACATTACAAAAATATTATTGTTTCGTTCTCACTTAAGGGGAGGTTATCGTTCATCGGCCCGAAATGTAGATCAATTTCGGGAGTTTTTTTTTTTTCATAGAAATAATAAAGTAACACAAAAATGGAATTTACCCACTTATTAATCCTAGTTTTTACTACGAAAAATATTTTTTTAATAAAATTATTAAATTTTATGGAGATATTTTCAGTTGAATATGGGTATGCTATGCGCGCATCCACCGGCGCCGTGTAGTGCACAGCTTGTCAAAGTAATCTGAAACAAATACAATCAAAATTTTCACAAAACATTTTTGAATTTATATGGGGTAGAGGGGTGGGGAAGCATGAACTAATTTTTAGTGAAATTGAAGGAAATTTGGTAAATGATTTAGTAAAACTTATAATTTTTACGCCCTTTTTTATCTAACTTCTACGTGACTTAATTTTTTTTTTTGTAATATATAGAAATTTTATGGCCCCACAAAAGAAATACAGTAAAACCTCCATAACGGACACTTCTATTTAGCGGAGACGTTTTCGATGCACAATACCTATATATTTGTATATTTTTACCTCTGAATAGCGGATAAATTTAGAGCTCCCGAGGTGAGCATTATTTAGAGGTTTTACTGTAATAACTAGTTTCCGAAAAGAAAAATTATTGACTGGTTGATTTGCTTAAACGCTGCTTTACACGGTATGCTGAAAAAGTCGTTTAATAAAAAACGCGTTTAAGGTTTTGCTAAAAAGAAAAAAAGCAAAACAATATTTAGTTAATCGTTATATTTTGAAACTTACAGTTAGTCCACAATTCTTGGGTTCATACCTACGAAGCACGCGTGCAGCTGTGTCCCGTCGGGTTCTGTATAACTGTTTCTCAGTCGGATCACGCTCTCTTTCAATTAACTGTAACTTCTTAAATATTTCGTATTTTTAAAAAATCTTCCTTTTTTATTATTATTTTATTATTTTTTATTTTTTAACTTTCTGCACATGTATACCACTTACAGTGCAATGGGCTTTTCTACACAGTGTAGGAATACAAAAAATGTAAAAGAAAATCTTACTTTTTTCTTGAACGATGTAAAATTACCTTAATGAATATTTTGACTCGATGCAGGCATCTCTTAAAATAACTTAAAATGGCGATATAAATTAGTAAATAATTTTAAAAACAATGTAATTTTCTTGTTAGATCTAAAAAGATAAATTTAACGAACACTTGTAAAGAAAAAATAAACTAAAATCGTTTTTTCATCAATCCTATTATTACAAGTATTTTTATCACACTTATTGCACACGTTTTATAAATACCTTAAATCTGTAAGCAACATTTTGAAACAATCAATGAAACATAGATTTATTCCGATAAAACATTTCAACGATGAATCTATTTTTCGTGACTTGATTTCGTATTCGAGTGAAGAGCATCCCTAATTTTATTCAGTTTTACTGTAATAGCATTTTTTTCAGAAGCGCGTTACAAAAATATTTTATTTTGCGCAAAGAATATATGACTACAGAAAAAAACTAGTCGTTGGGGGTCACCGTAATGCTTACCCATTATGGATATGCATAATATAAAATATGAAAATAAAACATGTGCAAACTATTTATAAAATGCATTGCAATTCGAATAAAATCATGATGGCTTGATGACGTCAAACTTTAAATGCTCTATTACTGAACTGCGTAAAAGAAACATCCTTATAACTCAAAAATTGATAATCCTATTAACTAACGGTTTACTGCGTAGGATTAAGCGTCTCATTTCCTATTAAAATATATCTTTGAATTGAAATTTGAATGAAATACAGGGTCATGAAAAATCTAAGAGTGTGGAAAATAAAATTACAAATATCTCGGCAACTCATTATCCGATTGACTTCATTCTTCATGCAAAATTTATGTTTTTTTATTGTCTTTTACATTTATTCCTTAAAATAAACAATTTCGAAAATTTTTGTATACCTTTTTATCAGAACGAATATTTCGAGAGTCCGAAAAAAATAGTTCCGGATAATCGAGGTTACTGAAATTCAATAAGCTTTTTCCCATTATTACATACTAAGTACATACCGAATTTCAAGTCTCTATCTCAATTTGTTTGAGAGATAGAGCGTTTACAGACACATACACACAGACAGACGGACGGCTTTTTTTCTTTTAATATGTATTTCGGAATCTCCAGAGTCTGAAACGTGTAAATCCGTCAATTTTTGTTTTCGATTTTCAAAACGATTACAAAACCTACCCTATACTACGTATGATGGGTAAGTAATAGGTTAAGAAACCGAAAATTAGACACCAGAACAGTAAGCTGTTGAAAAATACTTTACTTTAATCCATTTATCTATAGTATTTTACGAACTTTACAAAGTTATTAACCCCTTGGGGACGAGCGACACGTATACGTGACGCATAAGATGCTCAGAATCCTCGATTATTCCCACCAGTTACTTTTTATTGAAAGATTTGCCTTATTTAATGACAGCATTTCTGTGATTCAACTAGAAGAAAATTTCTGTTTTGAAAAACCGGTGGCAAAAGATTAAAAATTCGGTAAAGGACGCTCGTCGCAAAGGAGTTAATTTCTACGCAGGATTCATCAAGAATGTAGATGGAAATGAAGAGTTCATTTCGCCGCGGGCTACGGTGGAGTGGAGTTCAGGTGTTCAGGAGCTTTCATGATGAAGTGAGTTTTGACGATGGTTTGAAATGGAGTGCAGAAAGGTGAGGGTAGGGGTCTAATCAGAGCTATACAGTCTTTCTTTTAATTTATTTATTTTTGTATCATAGGATACAGACATTTAATTAAAAAATTAAAATATATACTTAAGATTACAATATAAAATGTAAAATAATACAATTCTTTAACAATAACAAAATAACCAAGTATTGTTAAATAGAAAAGTTAAAGGGACCCATGCCAAATGCAAGGTGGGGAGACGTCAAAAGATGAAGTTAGTGGAAATATGCCAAAATTAAAATTAAAATGAAAATACATTAACATTAAGATTTTTGAAGTCCTCAACGATGCGTTTAAGGTGTTTCTCTTCTTCTTTTGGAAGGCGGTGCAAAACCGTCATCTCCACTCAAGCTAGCAAGAGGTCTTTTCTTACCTCGAGAGCTATCTACACTGTAAGGTTTGATGGACCGCAACGCTTCGTTGGATATCAAAATTTTGTGCAAGCTGTATTATAACTTGCAAAATAGGCCAATATTGAAATTGGCATGGATGACATCGTTCCGGAGAAACGTTGTCCCTTTACAACATCCACGAAATTTTTGCATTTTAGTTTCAACGACCGAAATCACGAAATCGCCCTATCGTGCAGATCCAGCCGTTAAGCATAGGAACTTTTCTCCACGAGGGGAAATGTTTATTGAAAATTCCTATTTTAGAGTACAGATATTGAATATTACATTAGAGATTAAAATAAAATTAGTACAAAGTTACTTTTTACAATACTGGTTGAGATCACAACATTCTTAATACTTAAAAAAAATTATATAAGAAAAAGTATAAAAGAAAGTAAATAATACTATGTGAAACAACAATAATACTACCATAATACTGAATAATACTGAACTGAAGCAAATAAAAATATTGGATAGAAGTGAGTACTAAATGAACAATAATGAATGAATAATAAAACTAGAGTAAACAAGCATAAAATATCAGCAAATTAAAATGTACAAGAAATTTCAATTCAGCTGGGACCAGCCTTAATACTTAAAATACTTTCAATATTAATACGCGAACATAATTAAAACAAATTGGAGAAGATGCTAACTTAATATAAGAAATAAAGAAAATTACCTATGCTGTTGAAGGGCCCAGCTGGAAAGGTATATAATTACAGAATAACAAAAGGAAATATTTAAATGCAAACAAAATAGTTTCAATACAAAAAAAATTACAGAAGAATAAACTTATATAATAAAAAATTATCATATTGTATAAGAACTTTTACACCTGTTACTGATTTTAAATTTCAATTTAGTCCTACTAAATCTTTCTGAATTCCTTATTCTTACAAATTTTATAGTCGGTTTAAGTTACAGCCGACTTTAGTAAATTTTAGTAACTTGTTTTTGAAGAATTACTCCTCACTTTGAAGATTTCATATTGAAATACTTCACAATTATTGATGGATGCTGCATGACAAGTTGAAATTAGTGTAAAGTCTTTTTCATGTGAATGGGAACTGTTGTATCTTACACAATTTATACATTTATAGCAATCAGAATTGTGTTGAAATTGACATTGTCTGGAGTCATGGGAATATGCACAGTATGCACATCTTATAGGATTACTTTCAGAGCATTTATTTGTTACATGACCGTAGCACTGGCATCGAAAGCACTAGCTAATATATTTCTTTACGATGCTAAATTTTAAATCATAATTAATTCTGCCTAATTTAAGTAAAATATTTGCTGAAGAAATGTCTGTTTCAATTATCTGGTTGTAATATTCGCCCTTGTTGATTCTCTTAGCTAAATTAAGTTCTATATTATCTTTTAAGTGCTTTTTAAGGATGGATTTAAGAACTTCTGTTATCGAATGTGCAATTTTAAATATTATTAATTTCCTTTGTTGAATTTTTAGTACGAATTTTCCATTTATCTCTGAGTTAAGTAATTTTGTTCTAAGGTTATTAAAATCTTCAATGGTGTTTAATTGAAGTTGTAGTTTTCCATTCGTCAGTTTCCTGCCAGTGCAATACTTTAGTTCTTCCAATTCCAATGATTTCAATTTATTTATTGCTTCTTCCATTGGGAGAATTGTTTCTTTTTCTTTTAGAAAGAAATTACATAAAATTTTTGGGGAATTTTTATTATCATTTTGTTTTAGATCCTTTATTTCTTTCTTCAAGTTATCTAATTTTTCACTCATTTTGTCAAATTTATTCCAGATTCCATTTTCTGCTGACTGTTGAGTTAACAAAGTATTAATAACTATTTGTTTTGATGAATTTTTCTTCTTCCAATTTCCTTGATTTCTGTTCCATAAATTCATTTTTTTTTCTTTTTCTTTCAGTGATTCAGTCAGTTCCATTACTGTTATTATTTTTTCCTCTCTTAAGTCAGCCAATTCTTCATACTTTTCGTCCAGTGCACTTTGTGTACAACGCAACTCAAACTCAAAATTTTTTATACAGTCCGCTTTTTGCTTCGTTAGACGCTCGCAATAGTGCACTAATTCATCATGACTGGTTTTTTCTAAGTCTATTGCATCATCTTCTTTTATCTGTTCCGCTCTTTAACTCATTATTAATTCCAATTTTTCATTTTCTCGTTTTAATTGCGTTCTTTGAAGTTGGAGTTCATCTATTAATTCACTTTGTTTCTTTAAATCATTTTTCTGACATTGAGCTATTATTAATTCATATTTTAGTTCCTTTATAACTTGGTATTTTTCTGTTATTACTTTCTTCATCTTTTGAACAACTATTGCCTTTCTTCTTCTAATTGAACAGTACATTTATCTCTGTCATCTTCCATTATTTCTGATATCGATTCATTATATTTGTTCGATTTATCTAATTGCAAAATACGTTCCTTTAATCGTTTACACTATTTTAGTAAATCAACTTTATCAATATTGGTGTCATCTAGGTCTAGTGAAACCACTTCGTCAGGGTCTAATGATGCCACCTCAACCACTTCAAATTCTTCTGGAAATATGTCCTCTTCTGTAACCATGTGCGTTATATGCGTTATATGCAATATGCGTTATATGCAATATGCGTTATATGGTAACAAATACGGTTGGGGCTAAAATACGATAGTCTAGACAAATGGCAATGGCGTAGCTTCAGTACACATCAACTCCTATACAGTCAATGACACCATTAGAACCATATGATGAGGCTATCTCAAAGCCCCTGACAATAATTAAAGTAGTAAATCAATATGCAGAACACGTCAAGATCAGACAACAGACATTGTAGATCATGTTTGATCTGATGAGGATTTAATAATTTATTCGAAATAGACACACGGCTATGATAAGCCAATAAAGATTTAAGGGCTCCTTGGTCTATGACAGATTTGGATAACACGTTTAAATTTGACATGTTCCTATATATATAACCATTAAATGAACGTTATAACCACCAACAAAAACTGTGAAATTATGAAAAAATTAAATTAACAAATTGACAACAAAACAGGTCTCCCCAACAAACTATACATACATATTATATATATATACAGGGTGATAATAAAAAAACTATCCCGACATTTGGGCCCCTAACTATCATACCATTCACAGAAACTGGATGAAATTTTGGCAAAAGGTATATTGAGGTATGCGCTCAAGAATGATATGGAAAACAACAGTGTCACTCAAACAGTTACGATTACAGTGAGAAAATTTCGAAAAAATCAAATGACAACACCCAGTTTTTTGTATTGGAATGTGATCTCCATTGTGAAAAACCCTAAATAGCGTTGGAACGGCAACTGTAGCATGAAAATCACCGGCGGTAGATAGGCGAAAAGTGAGGACAACCAATAAGGACAGAGAAGCAGCATAAAATAAAGCATTTTATTGTGTTTCACAAATTTTAAACATGATCTCCTTCACACACGATGACACTTTGCATGCGGCTGATGGTGGATAGCACTACAGCACGTATCATGGCAATAGGAATCTCTTGAATCGCAGTTCTGATGGCATCTTTCAAATTAGATGCAGTTTGAGGACGAAACTGATACACTTTGGATTTCAGATATCCCCACAGCCAGAAATCCATTGGTGTCAGATCAGGCGACCTTGGTGGCCACGGAAACGGGAAATGACGGGAGATAACTCTGTCACCAAACTGTTGAGTTAAGACACGTTTGACTGAAGACCCGACATGTGGAGCAGTGCCATCTTGCATCCACACAACTTCAGATAGAGCATTTGGGAATCGCGTAATGAGTTAACATGTCCAGATAGTGAGCACTCGTTACTGTACACGTTTGCAGATCACCGGCAGTAACCTCTTCAAAAAAGTAAGGGCCGAGGATGAACGTACTCGTTATACAGTCACTTTTTCCTCGTGTAATGGACGTGCATGCACATCATGTGGATTATTCTCTGCACAGTGCACACAATTTTTCGAATTCACGTTCCAGTTAACGAGAAATACGCTTCATCTGTCCACAGAATGCGTAAAGGCCAGCTGCTATGTTCATCGTACCGGATAAGGAATTGATTTGCAAAATCCAGCCGTAATTGATAGTCTCCCGCTTCCAACATCTGGACACGCTGGAATCGATACGGAAACATGTTTAGAACAGAACGCAGAATCTTGCGTACAGTTGAATTCGGCAGATCCAGAACACCTGATACACCGCGTGCAGTTGCGGGACGAACTGTGCTTATCGTCTGATGGACTTCTGCAACAGCTTCCACAGGAACGGAAGGTCGTCCAGACCGAGGTCGATCGCATATGCAACCAGTTTCTTTAAATTTATGAATCAAGTCCCGTACAGCTTTGACAGTGCACGGTCTTTGCCGTAATCCATGGTTTCTGCGGTAAACACGCAATGTCACTGCGGCGTTTTGTCCATTCAGGTAATAAATCTTTACGATGTCCCCACGTTCTGTCCCTGAAAGCGGCATGTTGTTCGGAATGTCAGAAAGGAACATACGCGGCTCGCATTTCGCAGTGCTTTTTCTTTCACCTAGCGTGACGACGTCAGTCATGACTGTGTTTTACGTAGAACCCGAAATTTGCGTTTCTTGGTTTCTTTTTCTCGTTTTGTGGAGAACTAATCAGGCTGGGATATCAGCCAAAGAAACGGTGTGACGTGTGACGTAAATGAAACTAGAATTAATGCTCTGATGCACGGCAAAGTCCTTTTTACTTTTCCCTTGCCTATCTCCGGTGATTTTCATGCTACAATTGCCGTTCCAACGCTATTTAGGGTTTTTCACAATGTAGATCACATTCCAATACAAAAAACTGGGTGTTGCCATTTGATTTTTTCGAAATTTTCTCACTGTAACCGTAACTGTTTGAGTGACACTGTTGTTTTCCATATCATTCTTGAGCGCATACCTCAAAATACCTTTTGCCAAAATTTCATTCAGTTTCTGTGAATGGTATGATAGTTAGGGGCCCAAACGTCGGGATTGTTTTTTTTATAATCACCCTGTATATACAGTGGTGGCCAAAAGTTTGGACATTTTTTGAAAGTTTCATGTTTTTCAACTTTGTGTGCTTGTAGAATATATTAATTTTCACTTAAATACAAACGTTTATATATCAAATAGAAGGTAATTTAATGTAGAATTTAATAATAAAAACAGTATTACAATATCTGTATTACAAAAAAAGTTATGCTCATTTTAGTAGAACAAACAAACACAAATCGTTTTGAATAAGGACGTGTTTTATAATAAAAGCATACTAGCCAATCACAAACACTGTTCTGAGGACCAATCAAATGTCTGTAACTATAGTTTAGGTTATTTGGATGGTAAAAGAGTTATTGTTGTGGAAATATTTTGCGGAATGATGCATACTAGTACAATTAAATAGAGTATTGCTGTTTTTGATTATTTAAAGTACTTTTTTTTAATTAAACTAATTTTAAACAATGTCATCAACAAGAACAACTAAATGGACATCTACAAAAAGAAGCCGAATTGTCATATTGAGAGAAAATGGCCTCTCTTATGCTGAAATTGCAAGACAAGTTGGTGGTTCAGTGACTTGTTCTGGTGTACGAAAGTTCTATTTACGTTATGAAAAAACGAAATCAGTGGAAAATAGGGCCAAATCAGGCCGAAAAAAATGCACAAGTGCTACTGCCGATAGAAAAATTAAACGGCTATGCCTTCAAGATAGAAAAATTTCATCAGATGCTATTAGATGTGAAATGAATGCAGCGGGTATTGCAGTAAGTTCAAGAACAATAAGAAGAAGGTTATCAGGATTTGAACTACAAGCTAGAATTCCAAGGAAAAAACCATATTTAAATCAAAAACAACGCGAAAAACGAGATAAGTGGGCAAAAGAACACATTAAATGGTCAGAAAATCAATAGAAGGAAGTAATCTGGAACGATGAGAGTAAAATATCGCTCTTTGGTAGTGATGGTAGAAAATACTTGAGATGTACAGTAAGGAGAAGCACTTCATCCTGATTGCATTGAAGCAACTACAAAAAAACCAACAAATGTCATGATGGATGTCTGCAGAATTCAAGTGATTGATGGCATCCTGAATGTCAAAAAATACATCGAAACTGTCCTGGAACCAAAATCGATATCTTCCATCAAGGATCTCTTCCCCAACAACGCACCATTTATTTTTCAGCAGGATTCAGCTCCATGCCACACAGCAAAATTATGCAAAGCATGGTTTCAAAATAAAGGCATAGATATATTACCATGGCCAGGAAACAGCCCTGATCTCAATCCAATTGAAAATTTGTGGCGACGTTTGAAAATTCTTGTACGAAAAAAACGTCCATCCAATAAAAGACAACTTATTGAAGCTATAATTGATTCTTGGCACCATGTGATTACGAAAGATGAACTCCAAACACTCGTTCACTCGATGAAAAGATGCTGTGAAGCTGTCTTAAAAAATAAGGATTATCCTACTAAGTATTGATTGTGTAAGTGTCACTTTAAAAAAATGCAAATCTAAGATAGATCTTACTATTAGTTGCATAACTTTTTTTGTAATACAGATATTGTAATACTGTTTTTATTATTAAATTTTACATTAAATTACCTTCAATTCGATATATAAACGTTTGTATTTAAGTGAAAATTAATATATTCTACAAGCACACAAAGTTGAAAAACATGAAACTTTCAAAAAATGTCCACACTTTTGGCCACCACTGTTTATATATATATATATATATATATATATATGTGTGTGTGTGTGTGAGTGTATACACACATATTTGTATATATACATACATACATATATGCGGTAAAACAACTATTTAAAAAAATAATCGTTTTTTGCGTTTTGTGCAACTGGTTAAAAATATATCGAAATTTAATGGCGGTTGGTTAATTTTTTACAAAAGTTACAGCCAAGAAAGTTTTAAAAAATGCAAGAAAGTGGAAAAGCAAATAAACATAGCATATTTGGATCTTATTGAATTTTAAAATGGGACCACCATAAAAAAGAATCCTTTCCAACAAAAAAAGAATTACAAAAATCAGCGCACCCGTTCAAAAGTTATGTATGGATATACATGAAAAACATACAAAGGAATTACAAAATCTCCTTTGGCGGACGCTGGCTAAGAATGTCATGTAATATTTTTTGTTGTTTATTGTTTTATTAACCCATTCATGCTTAGCGTCTCAAAGTTGGGACGGTTTGATTTTGCGGAAATAAAATAATATTTTTTAGATAAATTTACTTTTCCATTTTCTATAATTATTCTGCTCAATTTACCAACAAAATATTCATATTAGTATTTATTGTATTAAAATCTGTATTCTACATAATTATTGTATTCTACAACTTTATTCTCTCTTGTCTGTTTGTATTTCACCACTACTCCGCGCCTAGAATATAAAACGTTAGGCGATGGAATTATCACCAGATATCCTCATGGGTACGAGGATGTCATAAGGTCTCAGAATTTAAAAATTCGAATTCCTTTCCGGGATATTAATTTTTTTTGCAATTTTTAATGATATATATGTAATGTTGGTAACTAAAATACTCCATTTTTTGTAAAGAATAGTACTACGTCTAAACATATTTATAACTATAAAAGATCATTGAGATCACAGACAGCATATTACTATTAAATAGAATGTAAGAAACACTAAACAACATTTAAAAGGACGTTTCGGATTCCATAGAATCCCTCATCAGCGAATCTGAACTTAAAAGTTATAAGAAGTTGTAAAAAAAAACACTCGCAGAAAACATTGCATCAGACAGCAATGTGAAAATTGTAGTTATAGTAACACTGCGTATTCTGTTGGAATCAATCCAGCTTCGTTAATAGTTAAATCGGTAACTGTGGTGTACCATGCTTCTAGGAATAGAGATCGAACTTTCTTAGATGCATAATACACAAGAATTACACTTATGAATAAACAAAGTATTCGATTGTTGGGGGGGGCAGGGGGGAGGAGAAGCACAGAGGGGTTAAAATCATTTTATTGCAATAGTCATGTAATTCAGGATAAGATAAAATTATTTCCTATCTTATTCCTATTTCCTAGCTACAATATTTCATTATCTTATCTATAATTTCATTACATATAATGTCGTTAAAGGCAGCTTTTTATTTATTCTTATCTCCATTAAAAATTGTTTTTCTGAAATAAAAATGTTCCATTTCTTTAAGGAACTTATGAAGGTTTAAACAGTATTGGTAAGATAAAAATAATAAAATCTAAATTTCTGTTTTAATGAAGCATCTCTCTTTGAATTCACATAGTTCACTTTCTATTATCGTCTAAAACAATTATCTGAAATGAGTGGTAATTGATCTTTTAATGACAGTCTAATACTGCGTTCTTAAAAATTAAGCATATATTCTCCTTTAAATATTATTTTCCGTAAAGTTTTTAGTAATCTCATTTTAATTCTTATTGTATATTAAAAAAAAGTAATAGATTAATAATAAAATCTTTTTAGTAATCTCATTTTAATTTTAGTAATCTCATTTTAATTCTTATTGTACACTAAAATATAATAATAGATAGAATAATGAACACTATAAAAATACTTGATTAATTATAAAAACTTTTTAGTAATCTCATTTTAATTCTTATTGTACATTAAAAAATAATAATAAATAGAATAATAAACACTATTGGTAAGATAAAAATAATAAAATATAAATTTCTGTTTTAATGAAGCATCTCTCTTTAAATTCACACAGTTCACTTTTTATCATCGTCTAAAACAATTATCTGAAATGAGTGGTAATTGAGCTTTTAATGACAGTCTATTACCGTGTTCTTAAAAATTAAGCATATATTCTCCTTTAAATATTATTTTCCGTAAAGTTTTTAGTAATCTCATTTTAATTCTTATTGTAAATTATAAAAAAAACTAATTTAGTGAAAATTTAAACTGTCATCCCAACTTCTTAAATTAAGGTAATTGCCTGTGAATTGGCCAAAAATTGCCTGTTACATTAAGAGCAGTTTGCGTACATTTCGTTTAAAATCATATGTATCGTTTACAATTAGCAAATCATGTATTATTATTTACAAATTATAATTAACACTTTGCCGCCCGGAGACACCACAGTGGTGTTGTACGTAAAATTACTTAATTTTAATCCTTAAATGCTACATTGGCACCAGAATGTTGGAATGAAAAATTCCCTTTTATCAAGTACATGAAGAAAAGATTTTACTTATTTTCGAATAAATTTGTTTCTAAATTCTGGTGTCAATCAATCATTTCAACATTTTACGAATAGAAGTATTTTTACGAGACATGCGGACGGCAAAGTGTTAAATACACACGCACCCCCCCCCCCCCCGCTATATATATATTTGTATGTGTGTGTGTGTGTGTGGTAACCCGGTACCTAGTTGCGTGATAACCCGATTTGTTACCCTTACATTGCATGAAATCTTTTGATTTATTGAGGAAAAAAGAAATCTAATTATATTGTACATTTAGAGAAAGTTTATAACATTATTTTTTTAAATACTAAATTTCAAATATGAAATCATATTTATAATGTAGGTTAAGCAGAAATTGCGAAAATTACATTTTCCAGATTACGTGATTTTTGATGAAAAGCTTTATTTGTCAAAAGAATATTAACAATGTGTATAACAAAAGCCATCACTCCACATAGGGCCTTTTCCAACAAAAAACCTAACTTTCCAATATTTATAACTTAGGCCTTTATTCCAGACACTCATTCAATTATTGTAACATATATATAGCAGTTATGATTAAACAACCTACTTTGAGGGGGAATGAGGCTCAGATGGGTTAAAATCATTTCATTGTAATCGTCATGTAATTTAGGATAAGATAAAATTACTTCCTAACAATAGTTCTTTATCTTATCTATAAATTCAATACACATAAAGTCGTTAAAAGAAGCCTTTTATTTATTCTTATCCCATTAAAAAATATTTCTCAAATAAAAATGCTCCATTTCATTTAAGAACTTATGAAAGTTTAAACGTTACTGAAATAAAAATAATATAATATAAATTTCTGTTTTAATGAAGCATCTCGCTTTGAATTCACACAGTTCACTTTTTATCATCATCTAAAACAATTATCTGAAACGAGTGGTAATTGAGCTCTTAATGACAGTCTAATACTGCGTTCTTAAATTAAGCATCTCTAAGTAATCATTTCGTTTGAAGCATTCTCGGACATTTTGGTAAATTTCCAAATATTCTCTTTTAAACATCATTTTCCTTAAAGTTTTTAGTAATCTCATTTTAATTCTTATTGTGCATTTTTTAAAATCTAATTTAGTGAAAATTTAAATTGTCATTCCAACTTCTTAAATTAAGGTAATTGCTTGTGCATTGACCGAAAATTGCTGTTACATTAAGAACAGTGTGAGTGCATTTCTGTTAAATGCATATGCATCCTTTAAAATTAGCAAATCAAATATTATTTACAAATCATAATCAAGTATCTATATATATTTGTATGTGTGTGAGTATGTATGTATGTATGCATACATGGGTGGAGTGAAAAAAAATTAAATTTACGTTTTCGAAATATGATAGTGATTAAATTTTGACTTTTCGCTTACTATTTAACCCTTTCAGGCACGGATTACTTCTGTTCGTAAAATGGTGAAATAATTGATTGATACCAGAATTTACAAACGGATTTCTTAGAAACTAAATACTTGCTTTTCTTCAAGTTCATTATAAAAGCAAAATTTTATTAACATATTCTGGGTGCCGTTTGACAGTTTGTAATTAAAATTAAGTGGTCACGTTTGTGACCACCGCCCGTGAGAGGGTTTTAACGGGGAAAAAAGTCAGGGCAATCGATTGGAGTCTTCAGCCTGCTACCAGGACCTGAAATTACGAAAATTGTGACGTATCATGTAAACAATAAATTTCACAATTTCGAAGTACCTTCCTCTTTAATTTTTTTAATTTATATTAAGTGCTTTAGAGAAAGGGTGTTTTTATACAAGTATAATTTGTTTTGAATTTCAATTCCCTCGTATAGAATATAGTGTAGCCAGATCTAGAATACCCAAAACAGAATGCAATTGTAATAATTCTTTTTAGCGTTTTACCTGTATACATGCTATTTCACAAACTGTCTGCAAAATAAGCACAAGTGATTGATTTTGTATAATGTTACTTGTCAAAAAATTACCGTAATTTTCGGGTTATAATCCGCGGATCAGACACAGGTAACCAGATAACAGGTTAGAATCAGAAATTGTATTTATAAAATGTAAGTTATTCCTATGCGACACTTATTTAACTTAATTTATTAAATATGATTTCTCGTTCGAAACATTTTTATTTGATGTGCTGATTATACGCCGGTAAATTACTGTAATTATTTTGTCAAAAATGTAAATTACAAACACCTCAATAATTATTACGAGTACTAATTTTCCCATCTGAGCGAATATGTGCCCTGTCTGGGACTCGAACCCAGATCCTTTAGTTTCAATTGCCAATGCTCTTCCAGTTGAACTATCTGGACAACATCCTAACCAACACAATATTCGCTCCGAACAACCATTTGGTCTTGACCTCTGGACTGATATTTGAGACAGCACAACAGAATAAACCGCATTTAAAAGAACTCCAACCAACTATGAATGATAATTATATTGTAACACAATCAATTAATTGGTAAATAATTCATAATAGTAGTAATTTTCCCATCTGAGCGAATATGTGCCCAGTCTGGGACTCGAACAAAGAACCATTGGCTTCAATTGCCAATGCTCTTCCAATCGAGCTACCTGGCCGACATCCCAGCCAACACAATATTCGCTCAGAACAACCATTTGGTCATGACATCTGGACTGTTATTTGAATAATTAAAGTGATTAAAGTGTAATTACTCATCCATAGTTTGTTAGAGTTCCTTTATTGTAGTTTATTCTGTTGCGCTGTTTCAAATAACAGTCCACATGTTATGACCAAATGATTGTTCTGACCGAATATTGTGTTGGCTGGGATATCATCCAGATAGCTCAAATGGAAGAAATTTGGCTATTGAAGCCAAAGGTTCAGTGTTTCGAGTCCCAACCTGGACACATTTTTGCTCAGATGGGAATATTATTACTTGTATTAATTATTTACCAATCAGCTGATTGTGTTAAAAAATAATTTATAACGGCAATAATGACTTCATCATGATGACGATAGGCTTTATTTTTGTATGTATACTCCAAGAAACAAAATCCTAATTTGCTTTTCTTTCCTTTAATTTAAAGTCGTGAAAGTTGATGACGCATAAATTTGGATTCGTCGCTTGTTTTCTGCGTTTATTATTTGAATCAACTAGTCATTCTTATTATCTAAATGTGCCATTTTCTTTCTGTAGAAAGAAAAGTTTTAAGGCTGCGTGGAAGTGTGAATTCTTGCCTGATTGGAGTACAACTTATTCTCTGAGTCATATAATCATGTACATCATTAAAGGATTAAAGAATTTTAATACACTGTTGTCCAACCAGAAAAAAAACTCCTTGTGCAGTTTTCCTGGATTAGTGGTGAAAAACGTTAATGTTGTACGAGTATTTATTGCTCCCTTAAAAATAATTTTTATAAAACTAAAATTGTAATAGTTTTGATTGTAACTTTATATTTCAAGTAAGGAAACTCCACCTTCATAGAAGTTTCGAAGGTGGAGCTTCTCGGGAAGTTGGCTAACTCGATCAAAGAAGATCCCACCTGAAAAATGCAAAAGCGATTTTCTTTATTAGCTATTCAACAATACCCAAAGGTAGGCAGAGTTCGTAAATACCATGATATTTTGATATATATCCGATATATTTTATATATGTACGATAATTTCAAAACAGTCATCTTATTGATTATTATAAATATTTTCAAACTTAATATACATTAGAAGCCAAAACATATTGCACTTTGCATGATAACTTCATAGTACAATATTGTAAATATATTTTTCTTTTTTATATTAAAATTGAACAAAAACTGAAGATCAAATAATTGAAAAGACACAATTTGCTTTTTACATTCACAAAAAACAAAATATAGGATTTATCATCAAGTATAAAGAAAATTTTATGTTTTATACAGCAAAATTTTAAATAATATTTTGTTTTTATTGAAAAATTTTGAAAATAAGTGTAAGCTTGTCTGCTTTTTGATTCCTTAAGCTGTTGTGCAGTTTAAGCGGAACTAAGTCAAAATAAAAAAATATTCTTTTTAATGGAGCTGTAAATATCTTATTATCGAAATTAGACAGCTTATCTTTCAATGTATGTTCTAATTATATGCAGCCCCACATAATTATTAGTTCTACATTTAAAATTCAGCTTCAAACGTAAAATTTGGAAAGAATTATTTTTGCTTAAAAAGTCACTACCAGAGCAAAAGTTCTTTATCTACAGAACAATACATTCAGTAACAGTTGAAAAATTCATTTACACATGTTTTGAGTAGAAATATAAAAAATATCATACACATTGTGAAGATAAATATTGCAAATATCATGATATTTTGAAAATAAATGTCGGATATTTATCATGATATACATATATTGATATCTATCACCGAACCCAGGAGGTAGGCTAAAAGGTAAAATTTATTTAAAATATTCTAATCTTATTTCCTTTCACTTACTTAGACTAAACAGTTATTTGCAATGTGGTTTAAACTCAATCATTCTGAGAGAAATAATATTAATATTTGTTTGGAGATACACAAGAGAAATTTTAGTTTAAATTTATTGCATCACTTTACGTTCATATATACATAGTCGCTATTAAAACAATAATTTCACAAAGCTCAAGAAATGTTTAAACTTTCAAGAATCTCGTGGCGTATTTTAAGAATTCCGTAACTTTTATGAAGGGATTAATAAAATTATTTTTACCTTCAGGCATTTAATTGTGACAAATATGGTCGGATATATTGCATGACTTTACGCTCAAATATACATAGTCGCTATTAAAATAATAATTTCCCAAAGCTCAAGAAATGTTTAAAATGTTCACAAATCTAGTTGCGTATTTTAAGAATTCAGTAAGTTTTATGAATGGATTCATAAAATTATTTTTACCTCCAGGCATTTAATTGTCACAAATATGGTCGGATATATTTCTGCCCTAAATGTACTCACAGAGTCTATTATTATTTAGAAAGGGATTCTTTTCTCACGTGCGAGAAACGTTTTATCAGATTTTTATAGATACATCTTGAAATTTCTCATACATTCCATTTAATGCATGTTGGAATTTTCATTTATTCATGAACAAATGTTGT
Organism: Maratus michaelseni; assembly: GCA_963931845.1. Taxonomy (NCBI): domain Eukaryota; kingdom Metazoa; phylum Arthropoda; class Arachnida; order Araneae; family Salticidae; genus Maratus; species Maratus michaelseni. The sequence goes on from OZ007586.1 coordinate 116,438,000, forward strand.
CACTCAAAAATGGCAAACATTTTTGCATTTGATTCTTAATGTCAACAACACTTTTTTGCTATAAATTTATTTTATCACATTTACAGTTTTTAAATAAATAAATAAAACTATTAAAATACTTTTCAATAGACATCAAAGAGAAGAGGAGGGAGGGATATTCGATTTTATAATATCGAAATATATTGTAATGCATGTATAAATTTTGAATAAATGCTCTAATTTGAATCGCCCTTTCGCATGGTTATTGTTATTTAAAGGGCGCTTTTTTGTAATGACTCATATATATTTAATTATTTTTTAAATTGTGAAATGTTGTTCTATATGTTAGCTTGCCTGATCCTCTGGGATTTATGTTTGGAAAAAAATAAAAAATAAATAGAAAACGCTGATCACTACGAAATTGGGATACGGGAATTTTATGAAGAAATTATTTGTACCAGCAGGTCAGAAATACAGTCGCATATATTGTCACCTGAATATATTCGCGCAATATATTGTTATTTAGAAAGGGATTCTTCTGTTACATACGATGCAGGGCCGAAACTAAGGGGGGGGGCAGAAGTGGCATGTGTCTCAGGTGCCAGAACGGAAGGCGAAGGGGGCGCCAAATGAAGAGTTGGTTTGTCGTTTGATACAAAAAAAGGTAAGAAATTTGGATAAAAATATTTAGCAGTCGGGAAATCTAAAAGGAAAACTGGACCAAGTGTATTAAAATTAACAAATAGATAAAAGATTGGTGAGTTCGGGTGACTGCTAGGGACATTGAAAACGAAGAAGTGGAAAATACGCAATTTAAAAAATATTTTATTTTTACTATTACTTTTTTTACATCCAGATCCGGCCTTAGAGGGGGCGACTGCCCTGGACACTGAACACTAATGGTTGGGAAATTCACAAAATAAAATACTGAGTAAAAATTTTAAAAAAATTCTGTTTTTGTTCACTATTATAATTTTAAAAATTAGCCTTAGGTTCAGGAAAGCATCTAGACCTTGTCTGTCTAGACAGTCTATTAATAGGACGAAAATATAATTGACAGTTCCATAAAACTGGCTATAGATAGCACGCAAAGATATTTTACGGTACTGGAATTCATTGTTATATCTACAGAAAATACTGGTTTTCAGTTCTTAAAACATTGTGACTGATTGTGACTCATATCATTATGATTTTAAATGCCTGCTCAACTGTAATGTGATACTGCAACGATAATAAAATATTTGAAAATGAAATCTGTCTATATCATAATCATGTCTTAAATGAAAAAAAAAAATACATGCACTGTTAAAAAATTTGCAGCAAACTGTCCAGTCATTTGACCGTTTCATAGAAAACGGTTATATAACTGAAATTTAACTCTATTCTGACCTTATTATTGTCCATGTTATGGTCAGAATATATTTCAATTATGGTTATGTAACCGTTTTCTCTAAAAACGGTCAAATGACTGGACAGTTTGCTGCAAACTTTAATAGTGTGGTCCCAACAGAAAGACTATCAACAATTATAGATGCTAAGACGGAAATCTCTATAAAACGGAATATTTGGCTGTTCCTTTCGATTCCGGTTTCACGGGTTTTATTGAATAAATATATAAGACGCCAGTGTATTTGGTCTCCTCGATGATGGCTGTTAAGTTACAGGCTGAAACTATTCGATAACTTTTAACTAAGTTTTTAATTGTATTGCACATTGTTTTTAGCAAGAACAAGCACAATTTTGTGCTATTTATATTTTAATATAACATTCAATGGTGTAATGTCTATCTTTAAGGCTTTTATTTACTGATTACTTAATTCAGTATTATGGATTTTATGATTCTATTTTTAATTTTAAAATAAGTCGGTTATTAGAAACTTATTAAAATTCTCTTTGTAAACTTACTTTGCGGGGCCGTCAAAATCCAGGTTTGTCCAACGTGAGAAAAAAAAGCTAGTTTCTGCTCTGATATGATGGAAGTTTTCTCAGATTTAGCGAATACGCCTTGAAAATTCTCTTACATTTCATTCAATGAGTGCCAAAATTTTCGTTTATTCACGAAAAAATGTTGTCAATCAGAAATGAACTATACACTATCCAATCTGATTCTTAAAATTAAATCTGAATAACACTTTTTCTTTTTGCTATAAATTTATTTTATCATTTTTAGAGCTTTTTAAATTAAATAACAAAAAGAATGAGATGTTTTTGCATTGGTTTTAGAGAAGAGGAATGAAGGGGTTCTAAATTCGATAATATTGCAGTATAATGTGATGTCATGGAAATTTTTTGAATAAATGCTCAGATTTTGAATTATATATTTCTGTGATTATTGATATTTAAAGGGCTCGTTTTCGCAATGTCTCATATTATATTTCATTATTTTTTAAATTGTGGAATGTTGTTCTGTATGTTAGCTTGTTTTTGTCTGATCCCCTGTTTCTTATGTTTTGTGAATAAAGGCTGATCACCAAGAAATTTAAATATGTTATTGAGCTAGATAGATAATATGTGTTTTAGAAAATAGCATGGTATATATATTTTATTTTTTTTTACATCAAAAACACTGAAATTGATTCAAAATTTGACTGTGTTGTTCACACCCGATATTTCCACATATATATTTTTACATAAACACAACAAAAGTTGAAATAGAGATTTGTGCATTTTCCTGGAAAAACTTAGCGAGCTTATATATTTCCGACGAATCTCCCTTACTTTTGGTCAGTCGAACGAAACGTAAAATTATAAAGTTAATGAAGATGCAAATATATATATATACAGGGGTCGGAAGTAGCGCGCTACAAGTAGCGAAACTACAGTAGTCGCTATTACAGTAGTTTGTAGTGTAGCGCGCTACATTTTGAACAATGTAGTGTAGCGAGTAACGCGATACAAAAAATCAGTAGTTTTTAGGGAGAACCGACGCTACTTTTAACGCTACTTCAGGGAAACAAAGTGCCATTCTGGAAATCCACGTGGTCGAAACTTGCTTCTTTTGTGCAGAATTTGTTCTGCTCAACACCTTCTGAATCGCAATGGCAAATCTCAGCTGCAGTGTATAGCAACGCATTGCATGACGTCATAGATTTTTTCCATTGACACTTGCTGCTGAAATCAAGTACTAATCTACCAAAGGAATTAATTTTCTTGTTGGCAACACTTTTCTCATTATTACGTTTTCATGTTTTATCGCTCTGTTTCTTATTATTCGGAATTGCTTTATTTACAGATTTATTTATTGTTTGCATTTAGAGTTGTTTTTGTGTAACTTTCTAGATTATAATATCTCTCTTAATTTTGCTACGAAATTTGTTAAGTGTGTATAAACTAACGTTTTCGAGACGAACACAAAACATTTTCTTGTATTGTATATTTCTTAATTTTTTTAATGCCCTCTGTTATGTCGCATTTATTTAATTGCATCCCGACAAACGCGATATTACGAGGGGTCACTTTATTATTTTATCAGTGTCTTCAATTTCTAGTGTAAATTGAATACTTTGACAAAATTTGAAAGTAGCGAAGTAGTGACTACTTTTGAAACGTAGTTTGTAGTCGCTACTTTTTAAAACAAATAGTTTTAGTTGTAGTTATCTATATTTTGAACAAAGTAGTTGTAGTTGCAGTTCACTACAATAAAAAAGTAGTTTTCCGACCTCTATGTGTATATATATATATATATATATATATATATATATCAGCCTGCTTCAAAAGGGAATAAATAAATGAAAAGGAAAAAGTAATGTATTTATAATGAAAAAAATAGTAAGAATAATTAAATTAATTTTTAAAATGTGTAAAATACTACAAAAATATAAAAAAGTGCTAAAAGTTTTTTTTTTCAATTATTTAATAGAATTTTAAAAGGGTTGCGTAAACAGAATGGTACAAAAACTCCATGTTAAACCACAAAGCGTAGGTTTACTAAATTAAAGGTGAATCGTGTAGTAATTTAATTGCAAAATAGGCCAAATATAGAAAAAGATAAGTTCCTTACTTTGAATTATTCTGTAGTATACTTTTTAATTGCTGAAAGGTTTAAAATAATTATAAATAATAATAAGATATTAAGTGTAATAGTAAAACGACATCCCTGGCAAGATTATATCAAGAAGAAACCATCCAAATAAATTTCAATGGAAGATATATATTCTTTTCCTCCAATCTACAGTATATACATCCATTATAACAGAAGCCATAGAGATTGTTACACGTAAAAATACAATATGTAACAATGCAGCATCATTTAACTGACCAAAATTGTGGCTCGAGTTACTCCATGGTTACAAATATGGAAATAAACATCTAAGTAAAAATAAAAAATAACGAGCGTAATGAAAAAGTACGTAAAAAATTAAATGATGACGTTTCAAATAATATCTTCATAAACCGCGCAATTGTAGAATATTCTTATTTGTTTTGATAATGGATCCGATGGAGCCGAAACATGTGAACAGTATAATAAAACTTATTTTACTGTTTATAAAGTTTTTATTTTACTCCTTTTAGAAATTAAAAGAAGTATATTATTACAAGGTGTTATAATTTTTATATTTTTATTCTCTAGAAGCTAAAGTTCTTGAATTAACTTTAAAATATTTTATTTATCACTCACTTTAACAGGATTACTCTATTTTGATTAGTATTACACCGCTCTAAAATTTCACAATTGATTCAAACTGATACCTAAAATTATATTTTATTCTTTGTTAATAAAAACAAACCCACACAGGTTCACCGCTTCTTGCTCTAAAGCTTCATTTATACGAATTTTTCAAACATTCTCGTAGGAAAGTCGTAAATTATTCCTCTGCTTTCTTTTTCAAAGGTTCTGTGGTCATCAACAAAATAAAGGGAGTCTCTATACAAGAAAGAGGCGGTGATAAACATGCCAGAGATCTCCTTTGCTGACCTCTGACCAGCGGCAGAAGGCTAAAAACATCAGAGAGAGAGAATGATCACAACAGTCTTTACGATGAGGAAAAATGTAGTCTGTTCGGAGCTTAAGATCACCACAATCCCAAGGTCAAAGTCAATCCGGGCAGAGTGGCCTACCTTTCGGCTTAAGCTCAACTAGCCCCGTCCAACAGGTTTGTTTACTTAATTATACTGAGCTTTACTAAATTATACTTTATGATATTGTGCAATAATTATACTATGTAATTCTGAAATACAAATTCTGAAAATATAAGATTCCAAAAATACAAATTCTGAAAATACAATTTACGAAATCTACTTAGCAGTACTAAATACTATTATGTGATACTGAGCAATAATACTACCATGTAATAATGCTGTAAGATGCTGAAGTAAATAATAATGGTGGATATAGAAGTAAGTATACTAAATGAACAATAATGAATGAATAATAATATTAGAGTAAACAATGATAAATTATCTAAAAATACTAAATAACACTGTATGACGTCATTAAGAATAACTAAATTGTTAAGGTTAGAGTTTATGTAGTGTGTAAAGGTCTTGTGAAATTCCCTTTTGAATATCATTCAATAGTCTCAACCAGCATTACATTTGCATAGTTGAACTTCTTTCAAAGATTTTCTTCGCCGAGCTCATTTGATACCGGAAAGTTAGAAAACGATAAAGTCATCATTCATACGCAAATTTAATGTTAATTTGGTAACAAATTCTTCTTATTCATTGTAAATGTTTTCAACAAGAAAAAATCTATCCTTACCGGTTGTATTTCTGAAAGCTAATTATTTGTTTGGTTTTTTCTAATATCACAAAAGTATAAACAATTATGGAGACATTTCATGATCTGCATTCCACTGTGAAAAGTGCAGGGTTTATTGGTTGGTTCCGATGATCATCAAAATGTTAACGCAAAATTGAATATGAAAAAAAAAACTCAAAAGAAACATGATACAAATAGGTGGTAGAACCAGAGAAAACGTCTGTGTGAAAATGCAGCGTTAAAAAATAAAAACTAGAAATAATTATCTATTTTTTTCTATTAAGATTTATTTGTTTCATTGTTGATCATTTATCAAACAATTTTCAGCAAAATTCCTTAAACTGAAATTCAAGTTACAAACTTTTCGGCTAAAAAATTAATTTTTAATAATCAGTTACAGTGAAATGAAATCTGTAAAAGGAAAGAATTCCAGTTAAAGTTTGTTTTATGACATTGCCTACGAATAATAAAATAATGATATTTATTCAACATTTATTTTTTTTTATTTGTGCTGTTTCTCATAGGATGAAATGAAGAAGCGGTTATCATGACGGTTAAAGTGCCGAATCACTATACAGGGTTTTCGAGACGAAACGCCCCAATTTGAACAGAATGGAATACAACATGTAATCGTTGCATTAAGAAGATTGGAACAACAATGGATACACATAGTTATGAAACTTTGTTTGTGCAATCACACCATTTCTACATGTGCTCCGCAAGTGGCACGGAGGATGTCTAAGGAGGATGGTCAGAGAATTGGAGCACCTCTACCAATCCATATTTGTGGGAATTTGGCAGTCAATGTGTTCCGGACTCCCAAATGCTAGTGTGGAAGTGCTCCATTCTGCCAATGGAGCAATCACACCATTTATACATGTGCCCAACAAGTGGCACGGAGGATGTCTAAGGAGGATGGTCAGAGAATTGGAGCACCTCTACCAATCCATATTTGTGGGAATTCGGCAGTAAATGTGTTCCGGACTCCCAAATGCCAGTGTGGAGGTGCTCCATCCTGCCAATGGACTCCAATTCTGTATACCACCACACGGTTTGTGTTTTTCCAGAATTCGTTGTCATTTTAAAATTTTTAAAATTTTCAGCACCTGAAATAAAAATAATTGCTATTACATAAGGTAAATTTCCACATTTAAGCTACCATATAACATCAAACAAAATTGTCTTGGTTGTTTATTATCTTCAGTATAAGTGTTTAAAATTAGGGTGTTACAATTTGAACATCATTTTTTTTTAACCACAGGCATGAATGTGTTTTTAGACTAAATATCATTTTTTCTAGTAAACTTTGTTACTATAAACATTGCAAATGATATCAATATCAGAGGAGAATTATCTATCTTTGATTTTTCATATTTCAATTTTTAAAATTGATATTTATGTTTTCATGAAAATGGGTATTTTTGACTTGAAGAGTTAAAAGCTATACAACTTTTAGTGGAAATTTTGATATAAAAGTAATTTTTTTAAGGTATTAAGTTAAAATAACGTAAACGGGATATAAGAAAAGTTGCATTATCTTGGGAAGTTAATAAAGTACCATAAAGGAGTTGATAATTAAAAAAAAAAAAAACTTTTCTCCAGGCAAATTTAAAGCATATTAATAAATAAGAAATAGATTGTAAGTAAACGCAAGAAAATACAGCATAAAAAATAATTTTGCAATGGCAGCTTTACATATATTATAGCCTGAATAGGAACTTTTTACCTAGAATGTGTTGATTCGTTGGTTTTGTGACACTTTTAAAACTTTTCTCACTTTAATAATTGTATTTTGAAACAGATTTTAATAACTTATTAATTGGAAACAACAACAACAACAACAAAAAGGAACAGAAAGGAAAAAAACGCATCACACTAAAAATTAAGAAAAAATGTATATTTTTTATTTTATAAAGATATAAGAAAGATTTATAAGAGATTCCTAATAAATGGTTTTTCATTCACAAATTTCATTAGAGGAACAAATTTTTGCTACTCTAGAAAACCGAGAAAAATAATTTGTTGCTTAATATTTATCTCTATAGATGTTTGAATCGATTTCAAAAAGTTCCTCGAATAATAATAAAAAGTCAAATAGTTTACTTCTAACTGATTTTATAGAATCAAAAAGTATATTTTTATTTTTCGTTATTCAGTGAAATTAAGTATGAATCTAGAAATTAAAATGAAAAGCAAATAATTAAAGACAGTAATAAAATTTCTTGAATCCATCAGCACAAAATCCATTTATGATATAATAGTCCTGTTGCCTAGACATTAATTACGTAGCTAAGATCAGCTGAAATTTCCAGAATCATCTCATTATTCCTCTGCTAATTAAGTGCAATATATTTTATCTGAATCCAAACGTTTCTCATTAATAATCTTAATTTCAAGAGGATTAAATTTAAACAACGTATCGAAGTTAAATAGACCTTTAAAATGACAGTTACAATGATATATGGTGAATAAACACAGGATGACAAATATTTAGTGAAATACTAATACTTGAATATTTATCAACATAATATTCGTTTTTAGTTGGACTGTTTCATTAATATTTGTTTAAGAATAAGGTTTCAGAATATATGACTACGGCAAATGTAGATTTCTTTGTAAACAATTTAACACAAATGTAAAACTGCGCCAGTCAACGAAGTTTAACTAAGATATTCTGCTTTTATACATGATGATATTTATTTTTACAGACATAATTAATATTACTTTTAATAAGTAACGAACCTAAAAAATCATAGATCCTATTTTATCATTTTTATATTTATGAAGTTGGAAGAAATATATCTGAGTTTAATATTTCTAAATGTAATTAATGATACATATTTTTTATATTTCTCAAACATTTTATTAAAAATATTTGATTTATGAATGAACACTGATAGAACTATTTAAAAAAGTTAACCTAAGGAGATAATAATAATTGTTATGGAATAGCATTCAATTGTATCTCATCTAAATCAAGAAACTTATTATGGATTCATATCAATACTCTGTTATTTTGTATGGACTTACCATTTTTAAACTTACAAAAAGAAAATGCTAAAATAAGTAACATACTTCCTGAAATAAACTGAAGTGCTTGCTGATATTTGCTTAAATAACAAACTTATTGAAACAAATTTGCTGAAAGTCTCAAATTTTTGTAATGCTAACTTCATTGATGGAAAGTTAAACATAAATTTGTAATTTTTTCTGAATTTTTCTTTTGTTTATTTTGTTATATTTCATTTAATATTTTTATTTGAAGTTATCATATTCAGTTAATTCGTCACTTTATTTTACATACGTAAATAAGATCAGCAGATTAATGGAGGGAATTAATTACACTTAAATTTGAAACACAGTATGGGCCCTTTTAACACTTTTAGTGCGGAGGTCGACAAAAGTCGACATAAGGGTCCGAGTGCGGGAGTCGACTGATGTCGACATCTAGGAGTTGGGTGCTGTAGACTACACTAAGCGTCGACAAAAGTCGCCTAGGCGTTCACGGCGTGTATTGTGCTCACTGTAGTGTGTCATGGGCTTAGTAGAAAAAAAAACCCCAAAAAATTCCGCACTGAAAGGGTTAATATACATCATTGCAAAGAAAAGTTGTATAATTTTGAAATTATTATTGAAGCAGTTTTGAGATTTCAACATTGTGTATAGGAAGGATATTGTTATAACTTATGTCAATAAAAAAGGTTAATACTTATAGAATTTGTAGGATACAGTCCTCCCTATAGATGTTAAAAGAACTTTTAAGAAGAATAATGTATTTCCCTTGCAATTACCGTATTTTTTTTAAATGTGGATGACCATAGTGTAGCTCATCTCATAATCGGCAGTTTGACTGATAAAAGCTACCCTTTGAAAAAAAAAGACGTGACACACAATTGCGAAATAACGTTTTGTCTATCTACGCTAATATACACTTTAGATATTTCAATTAATTTACTATTTGAATTAAAATTTTGTTTCAACATAAATTGGCTTCTTTATACTTGCTTATTATATTTTTATTATACTTTTATTGCATAGTAAGCTGATTAGATAATTTGTATAAATGTTAAATTTAGACTTTGTTCTATTTTAAAATAAGATTTTCAATGCCAAAATGAGAATATTTGAAAAGTTTATACAAGTTTTATTTTTCCACAGATAGAACTGCAGTTACATTCTTATTAATTTCGCTGATTCTCGCTAGAACATGTTTTATGCCAGCACAAATTATAGGCAAGTCTAAAAACTCCCAGCAGATGACCATCACATGTTGACCAATTTTATTAGTTAGAACATTGTCTTTATTTAAGATAAATTTACATTCAAGAAAACTTTCCAATATCTAAAAGTAACGGCTAAAAGATTAGAAGTTCATCAATGATATAATGTGACAAAGAAAGATACAGATTTACATATACCAAATTCGAAATCTGAAATCAAGATGTTAGGAAAGTTATTGCTATTCCTTTCTTTAGAAACACAAGGTTTTAATTGTTTTTGTAAGGAAATCATTCGTGAAAGTTGAACTTTTTACATGAATGTGAACATGTTGTCTCTGTAAAGAAATTCTGTGTGCGTAAAGGGACTCTTCCTTTCTTATTAAGGCACTCTAATTTTAAAAGTACGAGGGGCAGTCGGAAAACAAGTTTCCCCTGGCGACTGTGGACAGAGGTGTGTATGAAAGACAAAAAAATGTAATGAGATATTAAAGATAAAACATAACTTTATTTTTCCACATAAGTACCAACTACATTGAGACATTTGTCATACCTCTTTATAAGCTTCAAAAAGTCCAGGAAAAAATCAGGGCTCTGCATATGGACGAAGAGTTGAACGGCTATGGGCGAAACACGACACAGCAGGTGAACGCGAACGTGCAAGACACCGATACACCATTGGGTAGAGGTTGACCGCGATCAAGCAGATGGCGCTGTTGCAGTGCCTGCGCAGATGGCACTGTTGACTTCAACATATATACGCTGTCGGTGCTAATTTGCTCTCTTTTAAAAAGATTACGGAAGATTAAATGATATCATCACGAACAGTGGCGATCTTCTGTAATCGGGTTGGCATTCATTTCCCTTTGACTGTAAGATCTGTCAGTGCACAAGGCCGCAACCGCCGTTGACGTGGCTGCTGACGACTGTTTTAGTGATTTATGACGAACGATCAATTATTCATTTGAACATCAGCTTGTATAAAATGGTTAAGTAAAAAATGTCGTTGGCTCCCGCACTGTTATAACGACGCTATGGACAATATTCTCATTTTGGTTTCGAGGCTACAAAAAATTCGTCTGCTTGTGAATAACTTTCAGCACCACATCATGAATCAGCATTCTATTTAGAAAATTTACGCTTATATTTTATCTAGTTTTAGATATTTTCAGAAACAGTTATAGTTTATACATGAATTATTTTCATTCTATCTTATTTCATCTATTTTAATTCAACGTCATACATATTTTTCATGTTATCTCTCTACATATTGAAATGAATTTTTTTCTTTTAATAGTTATAAGAAAATCTTTTTAAATATGGCGTTTTAAATACAAAGTAATTTTCCCCATTTAATGCTTTTCGCATGTAATAATTTAATCATTCTAAAATTTTCATTTTTTTTTATATTAACGTGTAAAGTGTTTGGAAATATTTTGTCGGCTTTTTAACTGACGTAATTTTCAGCAATTTTCACGCTTTTCGTGCGTAATAATTTAATTATTTTAAATACCTTCTCTTTTAACATTCACGTAATATTTTTGAATTGTAAAATGTTTGGGAATATTTTGCGCTTTCTTAAAATTTGGCATCAATAAAATAATAGGTAAAAAAATGACTTTTTCGAAATAATGAAATTTTGAACAATAAATTGAAAATAAAAACTCAAACAATTTGACAAATTAAAAAAAATATTACTGTACACATCACAAAATAGTCCAGTATGTGCCGGCAAAAGGTGGTCAAATTACTGTGCATAGTTTTCGACCCTTTAAAACTTTAACTGAACTATTTTGTGGCACTTTAACATTAAATAGCTCTTAAAATAATTGCTTCAACGTATTTATCATACGTTTCTCTTTAAAACTTCCGGTTTTCATATTTTTATATGCAACAGTTTTCTTAATATTAGCCGAGAAAAAAAATCTCCGGCCACAAAAAATTCATTTACGGCAATGACAGCAGCAGAAGAGTTAGTTACTTTTTTTTTTAGAATAGAGCGATTACCAAATCTTCTTTATCAACGAACTTATCCAAGATATTTTACATAAAAATTAATAAAGAAAACAATCTACTTTTCACCGGAAGGCCTTGTATATAGTTACATCTTTAAAATGCACAACAAAGGATTTTACTCCATAGACCATAATGTAATGAAATTAATATTTTGCTCGTCCCTTTAGATGAACTATAAGAGCTACATACTTGATTATCAAACTCATCCAATATACTTTCAAAATAAATATTACTGCCACAATAAGGTTCCAATTGATTCAGTACTTCGGACATTATGGTGATGACAATTATTGCATCACATATAGATATATAGATATAGAAACGAAGTGATTGGAATAGGACAACTTCTATAGAATTCAACCTAAAAGCTATTCAATAATAATAAAATAATACATTTATTTATTAAGATAGAAATTTTGTATTTTTTTTACGGTAAATGAATCTTTCCGCGTTCAAATCAAAAATTTGCAATTAAAAAACTTAGCATGTATAAGTAAAACAAAAATATCGAAAGAATATAGAAAGAAGTTCAGCAGTGAAACAATTTCCTTACGCGGTTACACGAAATTATATTCATTAGGATATCTTGTGTAGGGCTGCCTATAACGTGGTGGAGTACAACAAATATTTTTGTGATCCTACTAGAGATTGCAATCCACAAATACTCAGTCAATGAAAAAATAAATAAATACAGGATAAAAGATTCATTCATTTTCAGAAGGCTATATATTCATAAGCATTACACGTACAAATATGAGTGATATATGAAAACAACCGCAAACTCGCCAAGTTTTCTGCATACTATACAAATGTTCTATGTGCGCCACCTGGGTCACACGACACACGACACACGTCCAGGGGGTAGTTGAACTCGTTCACCCCTTTTTGTAGCCACATTTCTTCCTTTGGGGACACATTAAGAACCTTGTTTATGTACCCCCATTACCAAAAACCTTAGAAGAGCCTAAGGAACAGATCAATGATGCAGCGATTACCATTGACGGGATGACGCTACAAAATGGGTGGAACGAGTTCAATTACCGACTGGACGCATGGACGTGTGTCGTTTGACCCAGTAGGCGCACATAGAACATTTGTAGAGTGTGCAGAAAACTTTGTGAGTTTGCGGTTATTTTCATATATCACTCATATTTGTGCGTGTAATACTTTTGAATATATAGCGATTTGAAAATGAATCAATCTTTTATAGTAGCTCTGTATAACCAATTCTTTGTCTAATGAATACCTTATACACAAACAAATAGTTAAAAAGCTCGAAAGTTTTATTTTGTTTTGAAAAAAATCCTGTATTCCTTAAATCCACCATATTTTATTGTTTGTGACTAAATAAAATTCTTTGAAATGTAATCTACTTAAGTAAAACCCAATTGTAACTTTTATCAATCTTTACAAGAATTGAGTTCTATTTATAACGTTAGTATACAAATTGCAAATACAAAAAGAAAATGTAACACCTTTCGACAATACAAGAAAATAACAAAATTACAGATTTGGGTAGAATGCTAAAAAATGAAAGTAGTGGAATAAGAGGTTTATTTTAATAATAGGCTTATTATGTATGATTATATAATTTCAAAAGGCTAGTTAGTATTGAAGCCGAAAATGCTTCCTTATCTCGAGCTGTATTTTCAGATCTAGAGCATCAATGTTTAGTTGGAAAACTGGATTTGTTGTATTTTTATGTATCATATTTTTGTAGAAAATAAGTCAGTCTTGTATCGTGTGATTATATGTTGTTAAATTTATATAGTGTTGATAGAGTGCAGATAAGTGTAAATATATTGTTGGTAGCTAGATAAATGAACCTTATAATTTTATTTTTAACTTAGAGACTTTTAAAGAACTTTTAAAGAAGCAATGACCTGTGCTGTAAAAAGTGTATTTTTATACAGTAATAAATTTAATAAAGAAAATTGTTTTGGAAAATATTAATTTTACCTTTCGTTTTTCTTTAAATTTGCAGACAAACACATTACGTTTAAAAGCGTCTTTTCTTTACAATTTAATTTGAAAAAAGTAAAACAAATCCCGCAGGATGCCGTTGTATTCAATAAGATTCCTTTGAAACCCCGTGGTATTGGAGAGTCTCCGGGATTTCACATCATCTAAGATAATAAAGACTTTACGTCTCATTGAGTCTATTAAAGAGGGAGAATCATGGGGGATCGGGTACAAATACTGTTTGGAAGAAATTACTTTCAAAAGGTAACAAAAATATATTTAATTTGGTTGGGTGGACATGTAAGCATGGACCTTAGTGTAGTACATCCCTACAGACGCAACACAGCTGTGCTTTTGAGCCTTCAATTCTAATCTGTTTTATTTTTGCTGTATCATCTCAATTATTACAAACTTTAGAAAATAATCAGTGTGCCTCATTGTCATAGTTTCAAAGATGTATTGAAAACTCGGTAGCAGACAATGTCACCTAACAGCAACTCACACTATATCAAATTTCAATGCATGAGCTACCTATTGTTCTGCTGGAGCTATAGTTAGTTACCTTGCGTCAATGCCATTGCTAAGGAAACTTCGCATTCAATAGTAAATAATTTTTCACAAATATTCTTGATGCATAAACTAATCACTATTTACTATAATGCTTCCATAATGCATAGTTGCGAACTTTACCGAATTTTTCCTGAATGTTGTTTTGGAGTGCATTTCGAAAAATTCATGAAAATTAGCAAGTATGGTAATGCCACATATTTATATTTAAAAAAGTAACAGTCACAAATGCTTTATCCTTAAATCTTTTTTTTACTTCAAGAAATAGATACATATTCTTCACATATATCAGATTTTCATTCAAATGACAATATTTTTTTTTGTTTTATTTCAGATTGAATATTTATATCTTACTACTTTTGCCTAAATGTTTTCACATATTTTAATGTAGCAATTTTTTATGTAGACTTTTAAATGCTAGACAAATTCAATATTTTAATTAATTAACAATTTTTTGATAATACCTTTCAATGTATGTATTCACATTACATTTGAAAAGCTCATCCAATTATACATTTTTTTTTAAAAATAAGGTAAAAGAGAAAGCATAGGAGAAAATGAGAAAAGGTAATTGCATACAATATTACAGAGTCTCACACGGGCCTTATTTTTTGACCGAATGTCTCAAGATAAAGTTCTGATCAAAGCTAAAAATACATAGATATCAAGTGAAACTTGGCCAAGCTACAACGTACTTATGAAGAATGTTTGGTAGACTGGTTCCATTCAAACAATTCTCCCAGGAGAGATCTGCCTAAAGACACACTTCTCTCCATTCAAGCTGCCTCCATAGATAAACATAATAAACTCAACGGAACTTTGCGAATCTGCAACATAGATAGTTACTTAACAATATGAGTATTGTTGTTTAAAAATATCATGATCAGAATCATAAAGAAATAAATATTTCATCCAAAATATAATCTTTAAAATATTCGTTTACTTGACGTGAATAAATTTATGCATCTCGATCTTATGCATGGAAGTCCCAACATTTTATCACAGAAATACATAAGCAAACAAATGAATTTATTATGAACAAATAGAAGGATAAGTATTATGATCAACATTGATTAATGTAGGGGAAGGCCGGGCAAAGTGGTCACCCTAAGATTTTGTGATTTTTTGTTTCCCCTAAAAATAAATATACATAACTGAAAATTTGCATTAAACTAGAGTGACTACTTAGAACTGTAAGAGTATTTATAATTTTTACGAAATAATAAAAAGGAAGTGAGAATTTGTTTTTTTCAAAAAAGGTCAAAATGACCACTTTTCCTTACAGGTGTAAAACAATTGAAAACACTATTTAAATGACTAGAACAATTTTATTGTCATAAAAAATCGTATGAAATATAATGAAAAATTGAAAATGGTATGAAAATCCAATAAGAGTTTGACAAACCCATATAAAAAATTATAAATCAGAATCAAACACTGCATTTTTCGCAAATGAACTCCACGTCATCTTCTTCGCGAAGTGAACAGGCCTTATGAGCCCAGAGGTGACAAACATTGCACCTGATCCAACCTTCATCACTTGATTCAAATCAACGGCCCCTACCCTGACCACTTTGCCCGTTTGGGTGCTGTAACAGTGGTTCGTGGACTCGCGTGAATATTTGCATGGCTGCAACGTCACAGGAAGAATATATATATATGTAGAAATACTGATAAGCTGGAATAAAAGGTAGATGTGGCTGAGAATAGAAGTTTCATTACAAAATGTCCAAAGCACATTTTATTAAGCAGTTGATTTGGTGACCAGGTTCGTGTTACATGCAATAATCACTGAAGAGGAGGTGCACAGATTAAAATTTACTCAGAGACAGTAGAGGAGAAACTGACACAAAAATGTTTCAAACATATTTTACACTTTTTATTTTGGCGTGCGGTTTTCTTTATCTACCACCAACGTAGGGGAAAGTGGGGGCTAATGGGACACAGGGCTAATGGGACAAATGGATTTTTTTACACTACATATATTTTAGTGACGATTTATACACCACTGAATGACAACAGCTCTAGCACACATTTGCAGCATGGGAGGTCAGACATGACAGTTGATTACTGTTGAGAAAAAGCCAAGTTTATTTTTGAACAAGCCAAAGTAAATATTAATTTTAGTGATTGATTTTATTTTGTAAATAATTCAGAATACTTATATACTATTTAAATACAGTTTTAGATACTATAAATATTAGTGAATGATAAAATATTATTGAGAAAATAATGAATTACACATGTAAATAACAATTTTTCAAATTATAAATTTGCACATTGTCGGGTCTAATGTGACAACTTAATGATTACTGGCATGACTCAATATTCCTTTAAAACAACATTGTAATGGTTTGTTTGTCTTCACTTTGTGTACATTTAATTGCCCTTGAACCTCAGGGCAAAATTGTGCTTCCTCTGTTTGTTCCACGCAGACCCTAGAAGAAGGATGCCCATTCCCAAAAGCAGGTCCCAGGAAAGAATCAAACAGGGGTAGGAAGCGAGGCAGGTCAGCAATTTATACAAGCACCACTGAAAAGGAAAGGGTACTTGAAGAATCTCTGAGAAGAGAGGCAAACAAATCTCGCCATGCCAAAAATAACACTAAAAAAGTAAAATTGGTCAAAAAGAATGAATTTTCATCAAGAAGTGAAGATAAAGAGCAGTTGCTTAGAGAATTAGTAAAGCCTGATTCTAGAAGAAAACCAAAGTTAAGCGATTTGTGTGATGACAGCAGTAGTGAAGCAAGTAATTTAGATTTCCAACAAAACTGTGAATCTGGATTTCCTGAGTACAAAGAAAAACTCATTGTAGGAGACTATGCTATGGTTAAATTTTCTCGTAAACGAGATGTCATTGCATTAGTGAGTCGTGTTTTGACAGTGGATGCAACAGAATATGAAATGTTATTCTTGAGGAGACAGGACAAACATGAGTGGTTATTTTTTTATCCGGAAAAAGAAGATCGATCTTTTGTTATTGAGGATGATATTCTTTTGAAGTTAAAAATTTCAAAAGACTTTGTGGAATTAAGATGTCCTATGCTTAAATTTGATGCACAACAATTTTCACGTGTACAATATAGCGCTTGTTAATAAAAAATGCATTTGACATTCAATTAAGGCTTTTTTTCTCCAATTACACTGCATGTCCCAATAGCCCTGCACTGTGTCCCAATAGACCCCAAGTATGGGAGCTAATGGTACAGTTGTATTAAAGTACAAAAATGGATATAACACAATGATTGGTAAAGTTTTTTACTTTCTTACGAAGTTTTTATTTACTTAACTGTAAAATTAATTGGAATTTAAAAAAATAATAATAAAATGTGCATTTTTGCTTTTATACTAGCCTAAAATAAAAAAAATGTCCCATTAGCCCCCACTTTCCCCTATACTATGAATTTGGCGATAGTCATGCAAAGTAAAACAAAGTATTTTTGGAGAGTGAAAGGGAGTTATTTGGAAAATGACAGACCTGGCACTAGATTCGTGAGAAGTGAGGGTTGTACAGTTTTTTTGTAATTAATGAGGTGCCGAACGAGCCTGGTAAATTGAATTGGAATGCATGTACGTTAGAACATAGACAATACTGCGTGCTAAATTTAGATATTGGTTGCATATGAGAAATGAAAGTTCGTTAGGGAAATCACAGCCTAGAAATAAGTAGAAAGAAAGCAGTTACTTTATCTCTCTTTATTATTATTATTTTTTTTTTTTTTGCAGGAAAAAGGAAGAGAAATACGCAGTATATGGGTATGATTACATACTTCTTTTATTTCTGTAGGCTGAGAAATGAAACTGACATGTTAAGAAAAATGCGTAATATAAATTGAATAAAACCGCACTGAATAAAAACGGATAGTAAAATTTAATAGACAAAAATGGAGAAGATAGAATAAAGTTATTTTACTGTTAATAAAAATAGGAAAAGTTAAATAAATTAAATAATTTTGAAACTAGACAGGGGGGGGGGGTTAATTTTAAAGAAAAAGGGGATATGTAATGAGGAACGTCATTACAGGTGCCATGACTGAAAATACAGTGGAAACTAATAAACAGTCAGCAACCACTCACCCACCAATGTGAAGCTGAAATCATGCTCTTTACTTACACATTCAATAAACGAATTCAAGTACAATAGGTTATTGTTAATTGTATGTAATATAAGTTACTTACCTTAGATCACAAACTTCAAAAACTGGAAAATCCGCTCTAAAATTATAATGCATGGAACCACATTGTTCAACGATTGTCTGGTTACTCACTGCCATCAAACGAAATAGTTTGACCATAAACTACGCAATGCCAGCGCTCTGGTAACGTCATTATATTGGGTGACCACTTTGCCCGGCCTTCCCCTACAGTTTTCACCCTGTTTAACACGTTTTATTACTAGTTTTATTTCATTATATTATATTTTGAAATAGAATTTAGGTAAAAACTGACAATACAGGTAATTAAGGAGTCGGTTAGAACAAATATTTTTTTGTTCATAAAGTTTAGGCTAGAAGTTCTCATCATCCTCAAAATCCCGAAGAAGAGTTCCCCCCCCCCCACCCCAAAAAAGTCCACTAGCAACTGTGTCGTTTTGCTTTCAAAATTGGTAGAGGTGCTGGATTCGAACCAAATCGCACTCGTCGGCCTAATCGGGCGCAGTTTCCCATGGTTGTCTTTGAACCTTGGGTAACTTTGCTTAAATATCGGTTAGGTTTCCTTACAAAGTTTTCCACGGACGACACCCCCCCCCCCTAATCGGCCTATATACAACGCGTAGATAATCGGCCGTAATAAACATCACACACAAAATAGGAGTTGGGACGATGCATTTAGGGGCAGATAAAGAGAGCAATAGTAAAAATTCATGTTTATTCATCCTAGTCAAGTAAAATATCATTATTAATGGGTTTTGTTTTAATTCCAAATTCAATAAAACCAATAAACTGATTGATTGATTGACACATAATATACAAGTACTTTATAGTCGTAATAATTTGAATCTACTGTTTCATTCTCATATCTTTGCAATTTGTTTTTATTTGGCTTCCCTTTTTTTATTTATCTACATTCTTTCATATAGTACTGCATACAGTATATTTTAATTTTTGCTTTTATGGAAAAAAGGTAATACATTTCCTTCAATTAACTGTTTCAAATATTTAATCAAAGTGGACTATTAATAGACTATTTATTCCTCTTTAAATCTAACAATGTTTGTTTTTATTTTAGTCATCTGCTTTTGCTTTATAATATTGTTTAAGCTCATTTATCTAATTGAAGGAAAATTGCATCTTTTGGAAATAAGTTATTTTCTTTTCCACTTTTAGATTATTAAAAAGATCACATTTTATATTTTTATAATTCAGCGATCAAAATACATATTTATACAACGTTTGACAAAACTTAAAATTGACAAATCACAAACGAACACGTTTTCTCACTGTTCTTAAAATTTAGCTCAACATTTATCATTCCAAATAAATAATTTGAAAAATTAAACGACATTAAAAAGAATAAATAGATAAAATATAAACCTATTTTACTTTACGCATTATACTTCAATAAACTGCATTTATTTTAATAAAATTATTAATTGGTCAAAAAAAATCAAATAAAAACACTTTAAATTTCCTGTATAATCGTCTCTCCTTCAAAGTTTCTTTTTATTTTATATAAATATTTTACTGTGATAAATTAGGTGTTATAATTGGAATTAAAGACATTTCTTAAAGCCCTCTTTCGTTTTTCGTGTTTCCGTTTTGTAAGGAACTAATTGCCTAACCGATATGTTTATGAGTGCGCAAAAGCTATCACAGTAAGAATATGTAAATTTAATAAATGGAATGTTTTTCCATTTTAATGACTTCTCAAAATAATATGTCAAATCTAATGAGACTGTTTAAGTTTTTGATTTTTTTGTTTGTATAACCTTTAATATATTTTTTAGAATAGTTTTGAATTGCCTGTATCCATAATTACATTAATACATTGAACGCCATGGCACACGACTATGTGCGCCAGCAATATTTCCCATGGAGCCATAAGTATACTATTAATATTTCCATTGAATACAATTTATTGCTATGAAACGAGATTATTGATAATTTATTACCATGTATTTAAAAAATCCACAGGCATGTTTATCAATTTCAGTTTGGTGTTCAGCGTGTAAAAATAACTAAAATTTGATATTTTTGAATTAAAAATGTATAAAATTAACATTTTGTGACGCAATTGGGGAATATGAACCGACTAAAACTGAAAGCCGCTTTGTCAATGTCTGCCGAAAAAGCCACATCATCATAGTCTGTGGTGCGCAACATGTTAACCACTTCACACCCGAGGTAATACAAATGTGAACCTCTATTCCTTTCCTCATAAAAGTTAAATTGATTGATGTTTTTTACATTTTGACTTCACTTCTATATAGCTGGATGTTTTTTCTTTAAAAACAAAACCAATAAATCGCAGCATCGATGCTGATTTACGCATTAAATAAAAATTATTTTCATCTTAGTTTGCAAAATGTCTTCAAAACAGTGCACAGTGGGACGTTTTGACGATCTAGGTGAACATAATTATTGAGTTGAAGTTTAATTAGGTTTTGCTGGCTTTTCGATTGTATCACTAATAAAATACTCGAATAGTGATAAATATTTGGTTTATTTAATTATATATATTATTATTGTTATATTATTATTATTTATATTATTTATATTATAATGTCATTGAAACTAGACATGCATTCAAAGATTCAATTCAATCGGATAATTAGAAGGGGTTTAAAAGTGACTTGCAAGATTTGAACTAAACATATATACATACATTGCAAGTTAATATAACTTAATGATTTGCAAACTTTTGCAGGAGTTTTCTACAGTTTCCAATATTTTAGGAACGGCACTTTGATTTCAAAAAATGTTTATTGCTTAATATTGATAATACTGTGGTTAAAAGTCAAGATAAAGTTTGTAAACAAGATGGCGCGTATTTTCAAACAACAATAAGTTAAATCTTGTGAAAAATATGCGACATATGTCTAGTAAACTTGTTAATCGACACCTCTGAATTTTTAGACAAAACTCATACGGATCTCGACTAAAGAGTTTCATAAGGATCTCGACATTCAGCTACCAGTACATGCGGCTACCAGTACATTAAATACCGAGAGAACCGGAAAAATGACTTTTGTCCACCTAGATCAGCTATACTCAACCTTTTTTTTCTCGGGGGCTGCAGCCATACGTTTGCAACGTTAGACGGGTTGGGTTGATTGAGTTGATTATTGACGGCCAATTATCTACACTAGGGATATAGGCCCGGGGGGAGTGCCCTTCGTGGGGGTCTTTCTAAGGGAACCTAATCCGTATTTACGCATAGATAAATCCACGGCTCGAAGAAAACCACGAAAACTCCGAACGATTAGGCCGACGGGCGCGATTGGGATCGAACCCAACACCTCCCGTCTACCAGCTTCGAGAGCACAACCTCTCAGCCACTGGTGGGGCTGAACGTTAGACGGGTCGCAACATACTTAAAAAAAGTAAATAAAAAGGCAATTAAAATAGTAAGCTAACAAAAGTAGTATAACAAAGCAATATGACGAAATTAAGTAGGGATAAACGTTTGTCTCAAAATAAATATTTAAAAAAAATTAACATTACTATTCCCAAACAATAAACTTCGTGGTAGATTTCTCTTGTAAATGTTGTAAAAATAGGCCGCGAAGTTTGTTGTTTGGAAATAGAAGTGTAAAAAATTTTTGGTGCCATTTTTTCCGCGACAAACGTTCAAGCCTAAAATGCAGTATTAACTATATAATAAGTATGAAGCGTTAAAATATAACAATGCAGAATTTCCAAATTCTAAACAAAAAAGTCAGAAGATTTTCTCTAATAAATCAGTCTTTTGTTCGATACAAAAACTATTTTTTTCATTGGTGAAATATATAGCGAAAATTTAATTAATTTGGAATAATATTTTTTTAGTATTACAGATTTAAAAAATATATACAACACTGTATCACAAATAGGACTACATGTAAAAAGCAGTTTTGACGAAGGAAATTATATTTATGATGCCTTAACATCATTTTAACTTAATTAAAGATAACACGGCAGATTATGTCTTCGCATAAAAATATACAAAACAACAGTGAAGGTCTTAAATACTTTTATGCACATCTCAATTAATTTTGTAAATATGGATTATGTGTCTCGGGCCGCACGTAAAAGGACGCGGGACCACATGAGTATGGCTGACCTATATCATCATAACGCTTCACTGTGCAGTGTGGCCGAGAAAGTAAGTAATTTCATAATAAAAGTTTTTGAGGATCTGTAGATTATTCACATCTTTAAAGCCCTTAAATTTGTGATTGTGGGAATTTAGGTTATTGATAATTAAATTGATATTTTAGGGTGCCAGTAAATTTTGATCCATATTTGTAAACTTGAATTACAACTTCCCTAAAGTATCAATTTCAGAAAAGGTCTTTTTAATGTCATCTATGATGTCCTTTAGTAAAATTTCAAGATACAGTAAACTCTGCCTAAAGCGGATTCTGTGTAAGACTGGAACCTATATACAGGGGATTCATAATGAATGGGCCAAAAAGAATAGCGAAGTGTGACTGCCGTAATGGATTTAATCAGCCGAAACAAATTTATTCTGCAGCTACAATTATACAAGTTTTATTTGGTAACAAGGAAAAATCATCGAATGACGAACTAGCCGCTAGAGGCGCTGTTAAACAAAATGTCGTCCATGCAGGAGAAAGCTTACTACAAAAGCCACGTTCCATTTATGTGGTAAAGTTAATCGCCATAATTTGCGATTTTGGGGCACGGAAAATGCCCATGTAACATTTGAACATCAGCGTGATTCTCCCAAGGTGAACGTTTTCTGCGCTTTATCAAACAGTTGTGTTTTTGGTCCATTTTTCTTTGCTGAAAAACGGACCAGATCTAACGCCCTGTGATTTTTTTCTCTGGGGTTTCGTTAAAGACAAGGTGTTTGTGCCTCCACTTCCTCAGAACTTAGAGGAACTGAAGCAGCGGATAACTGCAGTGTTGAACTCCATCACACGGGATATGCTATCACGAGTGTGGCAGGAGCTTGATTACCGTGTAGACATATGTCGTGTCACCGGAGGGGCACATATTGAACACCTGTAGAAACTTGAATAAATGTAGTTTTGAGGTAAATTTGAATTTTCTAAATATATTGATTACAACGTTCACAATCATGTTTTCTTTTTGTCCCATTCATTATGAATCACCCTGTATAACTCGAAAAGATTTTCCAGTCTCGGCGAATCCACAGATATAAAGTTTGTCTAAGGCGGAATAATATCTAAGATGGAAAATTTTCTTGGTCCGATCTATTTAGCCTCAGACAGAGTTTAATGCATTTTATACGTATTTAAGGAGGGATACCAGTTTTAGCGTAGAACAAAAGGCCATACTTTAAATTTTTTCTACTTACACTTTTATGAGTTTCATAAGCAACATAAACTGTTGTGGGTTTTTGGAATATATTAAATAATGTTTAGAGAGTGTTTTGGAAGTTTTTCATAAAATAAAAATTTATACTTCGTCCTGGGCATCTATGTATACAAGGTTTCCCTAAAATCGCAGTATCGCTTACACCGAACCTTCCTGAAACATCAAAATAAAAAAATAACGTAATGCAATTATTCTTAGGGTACTGGCTATGGCGTAGCGTAGGATTTTCTCGAAATTTAAACATGTGCGAAAATGGTAACACTTAAAAAAATCAATTTGGCTCCATAAAAATATGACCTTAAAATAATCGTAAGATATCGATAAATGAAAATATCAAAAATATTCCATGTAGCGCCATAGAGATTTCAATTCTAAACATTTATATTAAAATTTAAAGGCAATTCTGTAATAAATCTAAAGAAAACTCTACTAAACTACTATCCTGTCTGAAAAAAAAGTCTCAAGTATAGGAACTTTCTGGCCGCTTTTTTATCTACTCTCTGTTTATACAACACACATACTGTAAAAAACTCATTTCTTCGTTAACAGAATCAAAACTATTTCTCCTAAAAACTGTCATATGCTCTTACTTGATGACATATCCTTATTTACACACGTACATGTTCAAGGATCTCTTAATTGTCTCAAAACTGCGGATGTGTGACTTTCACTACACTGCTATCGAAATTAAGGAAATTTTATTTCTCCCCAGAAAATGTGTTGAACAGACAACCTTCATTTTTAATGATACATTCTAGAAACAGTCGGACGGCCTCGACATGGGCAGACCAATATCTGTGGCTGACTGTGACATCTCCATCATTATTTTGAGGAAAAATGACTTAATATAGTTAATCCTAAATATTGGATAAGGTATATTGGTAACACTTTCATTTTAATTGATAATTCTATTAACATCCCTTTTATTTTAAATGTTGTCAATTCCATTGATCCTTACATTCTGTTTACTGTTGTGACTGAACATAACAATCAGCTTTGATGTGCTAATGCCTTCCATCTCCAATCGTAACCCCCCCCCCCCCCCCATTAAAAACACTTTTCATGATAAAACCATTGTTTGTCCATTTCATCAACCTGATGAATAAGATTCCAACATATAAATTAGGCGTCCTTAAAGTCTTAAAAGTTTGGACTTTTAAGCATAATAAAATTAATTTCCTTTATACAAAATCTGTTATCCCAATATCCTTTAAATCTGAAGTTTATAATATTTTTAATAATTTTAATTTATCTCAGATCAATTCAAAAAGGTGGCGCTGGAGGATTGGGGGGGGGGATGTCTAAAGTCAAGATTTGCTCGCCTATAAACGATATAGGACCGTTGAGGCGTTTTAGTATTATCTTTGTAAAGTGCTATTTTTTCACATCAATTCTGAACAATATCCTTTGCCAAGATACGAAATTTTTACTCCACACAAAAATCGTTTTCCTTCCAACGATTAATCTGTTTAAATAACAGAATCAGTATCAGAGATTTGCACGGACAACAATTTTCAGGTCAATACCCGTCCAGTTATAAAGGCTAAAAGTTGAACCCGGACCGACAATTATGGCCCAGTCTGTAAAAATCCGTGAAATCCTGCGGGATCAAACACACAGCTCAATTTCTACTAAAGAAAAAAAATCTAACTATTCTTATCAAATATCCTTATCTAAAAATCTTCTTAAAATATTTCGCATACATTTCTTTGCAAAAATTAAACTATAGCCTTTTTCAGCTTTTTATGTCTCCAAGATACGGAATCTCGATTAACATTATTAATGAGCACTTAGACAATTACATACAAAAGGACATTGTTTAAAAAAAATCAATGTAGTTTTAAAAATATATAAAAAATGTTTAAAAACACCAATCATAAAATCAGGGGTGAGAGAATTTTACGCGTTTCTGCGGATGTAAGTTTTTTTGTTTTATTTTACATGCATCCCACACCACTCCGAAAATTTTTATACTGCTCTCTTTTGCCTCAACCAGAACACAGAGTATAAGATGTTTCAAACTATTTTTTTTCAAAGTTTCTCCGCTCAGTATTTATTTTATTGTAACAATAAGCAATCAATTATCTAACATCCCCCCCCCCCTACCTGCCTTCCGAAATTCACGCTTCCCTTTTGCCGCCACTCGTATCGAGTACAAAGAGTTTAAAGTTTTTGAAACTCTTTTATTTAACTTTGTTTTTGTATGCAAAAATGGAATTTTGTAATAAATTCCCTCCTCACTTTATTACATACTAGAATTATAAAAATTGCGTACACAGGTGTGTTTCCGATGACAAAGCACCATTTTAATAGTTTTAGAATTTAACCCTTAATTGCATAGTGATGTAAATTTCCATCACTTTTTATTTAACTTTTAATAAATAAATCAAATTCTTCGCCACCACTATATTTATATAGAAATATTAATCCAGTAAATTTCCCGTGAACTATGTTGCTGAACAAAGTTAAAAATCTATCTTAAAATTTCTGGTGTCTAATATTTAATATATGTATAAAAAAACACAATTGTAAAACTCATGCAACGAAGGGTTAAATATAAATTTTAAGGCGTTTTTTCGTTAGCCCGCCGCAGACAAATATTCTTTGTAGTTACAACTGTTTACAAAAATAATGGATGAAATAAACATGAAAGATGCTATGTGTACTGTTACAGATAGAGTTGCAAAGATCCGGTTTATTCCCAAAAAACCCGGTTTATTCTAGTCTTTGCAACTCTAGTTACAGAAGCCACGTTAGAGAACACTTGGCGAGAACTAGAATACCGCGTCGACATTCTCAGAGTTAACCCATTTATGCCTAACGTCCCAATTTTGGGACGCTTTAGTAAAATGGGGAAAAGTGCATTTCACACCACTTTTTATTTTATAGAAATTTGGTGTCGTATTCTATCGAGGAGTCCTCGATAAAACAAGACATCAAATTTTATTTAAAATAAGTGGTGTGAAATGCGCTTTTTCCCCATTTTACTAAAGCATCGATGCTAGGCATAAACGGGTTAACAAAAGGGCACACGTTGAAATTTCATGAAGTATGTGGTCTTATAGAAAACTTTATAACGGTACTTACAATTCTACCCAAACAACCATACGTCTAATTATAAATGTTTTCACACAAAACATTTTTATAATCAGGACAAGACTTTGTGCTCACTCTGTATTTTGAAGCTTAGTTAAGAAAAAAATACTCCTGTATTTTATTTTGGAACATTTCCTTTGCTGGATCTTGGGAAGTTAGCCAAAATAACTGAACTAAATACTGTTTTTGGGCCCAATGTATCCAAGCTCAATTTTTAGTAAATTTGTTACGTTATAAAGAAATTTTATCTTTCTGATAATTTAAAGGAATCGTGATATTTCAGATATATGTAACTTGTATTTAAAAATGTGTTGAAAAAAGTGATAATTAATAGTTGTTATTTTAACATTTTGTTAAGAATTTTTTTGCGATTTCAATTTTATAACGATGAATTTAAAGTAATTACATCCAAATTCGAAATATAGTTTTTTAAAAGCAGAAGTTTTAAACAAATAAAAATATTATGAAAATTTTTAATAATTTTTATTCTAAAGTTAAAATAAAAGTTTTGTTAGAGTAAAAACTTTAGGAAATCTTTAATATCCTTTAGCAGTGGCCTAGCCCAGTGTAGGGGTCCAGATGCAGAAAGTACCACTTTTGCATTATAGCTAATTTTGTTCGATTTAATCGCTCATATTTTGCGATTAAATAAAGTAAAGATAACTTGAAAAAAGTGGTATCCAATGCCTCGGAAACCCTAACCTGGCCCAAGTGACATGAGAAAATAATTTATATTTCAATAAAAGAAAATTCCTTTTCCATTAAGTAAAATCTGCTATTCTGCTCACCATGTCTAGCACACAGCTATTGGAAAATCTTGAGCAGATTTTCTGCGATATTTTTGTGGAAAGTTCTTTCTCGTTATTTCACTTTTGAAAATGTAAAATTGTTCAATAACGTCGTCCGGCAGCAATTACATAAAAATTCTGAAGTAAAGCCTGGTGTTAAATACCTCAAATGTTAAGCTGTTATCACACGGACGACCATACGATATGAAGTATATGCTATTGCCTCTCGAGCTACACTTTCACGCTGCAACTAGGGTTGTTTTCCCTACTGAAAGTTATCTGCTAATGTAAGGAGAGGGAGTAACATTTGGCGAGTAATTGCGGCAGGTGTTTTAATATTTAGTGTAGAGTTCGATTGATACGCAGGAAGTATTATCGCGTACTCATTTTGTATATTGCAGTTTCTTTTCGTGTCTGTTCTATATATATAATATTGTGATCATTTTACTTAAAATTCCAAGATTATAGAAACAATACTCTCACTAATATAACATTAAAATTCTAAATTATAGAGTCCATATCTTCACTTAACATTTACAGATAATGAAAGGCGTAAAGAATTCTGAACTATTAGTATTAAGTGATTTAGAAAAAAATAGTATATTAAAACTAGTTTTTTGTCACGTGTATTGGAACCGCATTTTATCGCTAAGCCGAAATCTGTAACGCAAAGAAAGATGTTAAATTAAGTTTTAGTTATTTTGCCAAAATCGCTATTATGACATTTTTAGTTAATATATTTTACATATTTTAAATGTAATTCATGTTACATATTGAATGTAATATAAAAATGAAATACGTAATAGAATTTAGATATAGTTCTCACTCTTTTGCACTTTTTTCTTCCTTGGTTTTGATGATTTTAATCATTTTTCGAAAGTTTAAATGAATTTGATATTTTTCATTTCAAAAACACAATCCTTTTTTTCATATATATTGTCTACAGTCCTGGGGGGGGAATTATACCCTCTACTAACTCTGCCGTAAATCATTATAAAAATATCACAAGTAACAATGGATTAATAATAACATCTAACAATAATGCTGTACATAAATTTTGCTGCGGGGAGGGGGGGGGGTATGAAGTTACGTATAGCAATTGTAACATATTCTAAAACTTTTAGTACTAAACCCTATTTTCGACATCATATTTTTCGGTAAATTTTACCTTCGTGTATCAAACTGAAAGTCACTCGTTAAAGTAGTTTAGAAATTACGCAGATTTTATGTTTGTACCTCCTAATGTTAAATAAATGTTCGATCGTCGCAAAACAGATTACAAGGCAAGTGCTTTTTAAGCAAAACTTAAAAATTATTTGGCGGAATGAGTTTTAATTTTGGGTTTGCATATTTGAAAATTCTAGATATCTATTTCGGTTAGGAAAATTTTTACGTTACAATTCATTTTTGTTTTTGAAAATATATAAAATTTAATTCTTTTTTGTTTTAAAGGGAAGCAAAATATTTTAACTGGAGAAGTTTTTTTTTTTTTTTTTGGGGGGGGGGGCGTTATATGCGTTATTTATTATTAATACAAAATAAAAAAAGGGCACATTTTACTTAACAAATTGAAACACATATAAAGATTAAAATTTATACACCGCTAGGGGGGGGGAAACAAAACTTTAGGGTGGTTGCAATTCAATAATTAAAAAGGAAAAATAGACTGAAAAGGACATTATCACCCACATACATTAAATACAATAATCCAACATGAAGTGAAAAATCAGAGCCAGGAATCGAACCTGGGTCCACAGCGTTCCAGGTTATCGCTCTGACCACTGAGCTGCTCCGGCTGATACTGAATTTGCAATTTTTCACTAACAAACCATGTTGGAGAGAAAGTCGCCAACCATCTAGCAGACAGCCTTAGATGATCGAACAACTGTGACTATATTTTTACTATTCCACCGATTTACAAATAAATATTTGTGTCTGTATAATAGTTGTATATATTTTAAAAAAGATTATCAAGATTGTTTTAAAAGAAAATTATTAAAAGGTAAAATATAATTAACTATAAATAGCTGCTAGATTAAATTTTCATTTATTAAATTTTATTTTTCTAAAAGTATAAGAAAATTTTCTGTCCCCCCCCCCCCCCTCCACTACAAAATTTGGATTCTTTTGGATTCTGATTCATGCTAAAAGGAGGCAATAATTTGTATTGCAATAAAATACCTTGATGCATGTTTGCTTGCATTTTTATCTTTGGCGACATAATTTGGCAACAAGTACGAAATAACGCCAAATATAGCTGCTGAAAATAGTTAAACTAGTACAGTTTGAGAAGTAAATAAGTGACTACGACAGTACAATTATAACATATAGCAAATAATATAAGGAATTTAAATAAAATAATCGCAATAAATAACTTTAAATTAGTAAGTAAAGTTCTTATCGAGAGTGTAAATAACGACGAACTCCGAAGAGGCAATCGACGCATATGTAATTACTTAATTACAAAATAACTGCACATTTTTAAAGTTCTTTTCGTGTGTAACTGGTCCCTGTGTTACTAAAGATTTGGTTTTTTTTTAAATTCTTCTGTATTTTTGGTTTCAATATTTGTGAAGACCTAAACCTAAGATGTTGGCTTACTGACGGTGGCGGCCATCTTGGAATTTTAGAGATCTCTGATTGGTAGATTTCGAGCTGATACCTATCGTAGAGGATACAAACTACTGTAAGTTAGATCTTTAAGAAATTACGAGAGGCAATCTATCAAACTGGCGAATTCGAGCTTTTTCCTCTTGAAAAACGTGTTTCGGATGAAATATCTGATATTGACTATGATATGAGAGTACGTGTGATAGCGCCATTAGTAACATTTGAGATATTCTGAGTAACAATATGGCATTACTTTAATGATATTACTATTACGTTTTTTGTAAATTAGCTATCTTCAGTGGGAGCATAAACATCTGGGGAAAAACGAAACCTGTCACATAGGCTGCCACCAAGTGACATTAAAAACAAATCCTATGTTGGATATTAAAATTTACAATATTAAGCAACAGATTACAGTGTTAGATTTATTTCACCAAAAATGTGGTGTGGCACTTTCTTGCCTCGACCCCCTCCATTCTTTTATATATTCTGTTTTGAGAATTCCATTTTCAGATTAGTATTACCTATTACTGTTATCTCGTGTATACAGTGTACCAAAGTTAATTTTTCCCTTAGGATAAATTATACAAAATTATCTACATTACATTCTACACTCTACAATGAACATACTTATATATTTGCTGGGTCGCGTAAACAAAATAAATACTTCGCGTTCAACGAAACTAAAATATTTACTTTTTAAACTTTAGAAGTTAAAGAATCCTAATTTTTTTCTTGTATCCGAACACCTTTAAAAAGAAGTCCAGTAACATTAGAATATACATGCAAATTTAGTATTATATAAAGTTTTAGTTTCCTCTAAAGAAAGCCGTGTAGCTTTTAGCGAAGAATTTTAAAAAGTTATTTTTTTTAATGTTATGAAAATTAATCAAGCCAATAATATAATGTTGTTGCATTTTTATAAACACACTGAAATGGTTCATAAAAGAAATAACGTTAGTATTTTTAATAAACATTTGTAAATGTTTTCAGAGTTGATCATTCACTGTGCTTTGCTTTTAAGAATGCAATAAAACTTGGAATTTTTTTTCTTATTTCCTTTATTACGTTAATTTATATAGATTTTATAATGTATCGTAAAAAATGTTGAAACAATATTCCTTTAAATTAATAAATACGTAGTAGCACACTTGCATTTTTAGGTAACAGATGTAATGTAGCAATATGAAGAAATGACATGTCTAATGAAGTCCATATGAAACTAAAATAATTTTTTTCTTGAATAAACATTTTCCTCTTTTTTTATAGTTAAAGGGAAGGGGGATAATTTGCTGTTTTTCGGTAGATTTTTGTTATATTTTCTATTTCCTATAGTCTGTAGATTATCCCTGTAAAACGATTTGACCGAATTTGAAGTCCTTTCATAGTCATTTTATGCTTGAGCGCAACGCATCCGCTTGGCTTAACCCCCCCCCCCCCCCCCTCCTACATTTTAGAGCACATGTGCATTCGGGAGAAATTAACTTTCTACTTAGACCTATGCATGAAATTTTATCCTGATGTTAAAAAAGGGGGGGGTTGCATAAAGTTGCATGAAACATGTTTTCACCACGTTTAAACATTTGTAAAACTATAAACTCATTTTATGCAAAATTACTTTTTTCAAACTGGGCGAGACGCAAAAACTATTAAACTGATCTTGCTATGTTTATTAAATTAAAAGGGAACATGATTTATATGCGCTTGGATCACTTGCAGCCATTTTTATGAAAAATAAACATTTTTAGAAGCACGTCAAAGTGCGAAAAAAAGGGTCAAAAATACTTTTCCTAGTGATCGCCACTTTGCTGATTTTCAACTTTTTGACCTCAAACTGCTTAAACTCCAGACAATCTGATCTACTTTCGTAATACTTAACGAAAATTGATTGCAGACGAATCTGGAGATATATCGGATCTCACCCGATTGGAAGTGCATGGCACGTACGTTATTATATCCACCCACGAAACTCTAACCACATCATCAATCCGATTTTTAAAAAATGAAATGTTCTTCAAATCAAAAACATGTAAAAAATCCGGAGTTAACATCTACATTCCTATTCCAGAACAAACCCTTTTTTGGACTTCTATAGGCAAATCTCCCCATAATGATAAGATTTGTTTTTCATTTTTGTGCTAACTGCTTATAATTAAACAATATCTAAATATAATCCTGCTGACTTTATATTTCGCCGCTTCAGCTAATCAATTTTAGATATTTAATTTATTACGTCGGATTATTAAATTTTCAAACCTTATCTTCTTGGTAGAAAAAGGATCCAAATTAAAAAATAATCATTTTTGGCTTATGTCCATCAATCACTTTAAAAGTTTTAGGTGCTACATAAAATATACTCAGGTGTTACCCCTTAAATGCATTTCGTAATAATCTCAATATTTTTATAATCTCCGTTCTTTAACAATCAGTTTTGGTCTGAATACACTAACACTTAACAATATTCACAGGTTTAACAGAAAACAAAGCCACTGTCCCACTTTTAACCATTTCATAACTAACGGTACTTAAAGGATCGGTCAATTTTAATAGACTATTATTTTCGCTTAAAATTTATAATTTTGATATTCGTCATTATCTGCACATAGTAATGATAGCATATGCCTATACATTTACTATTATTGCGTCATTTATGTTTCAGCATTTAGCAATAAAACAATAAAAACTTTGCTTAAATCTTTTAGCACCGTTGACCATTCTTTTATTTTAAACGTATGTTTCCTTCTCTAGATTTGAAATAAGTTCTAGTTTTCCGAACCAGTAAATTATAAAAATAAACACTGCAAAGACAAACCTATTCAATCCTGCTACAAAACGGCATTTTCTAAAAGTGTTTAAAAAATCCGTTCTTAGGCTATTGACATAATAATAGTATGTAAATTAACTATATTAAATGTCAGTAAATGACATATGAAATTTCAGTAAACCTTAACATTAGTGATTTCGAGAGCTCCTTATAACTTTTAAATCAATGTAATTGTTCCCCAAAATTAGAGAAAAATGTTTGTACCGAAAAGGGTTATCCTTGTGAAAGTCAATTTTATGCTATCTTTTAAATGGAAAAAGGTTTTTCCAAAATTATATTAACAATGAAATAGGAAAACTTGTTTCAGATTTATACAATAGGTGACATATTAACTTTAATAAAGAAAGAAAAGTTCAATAAATACTTTACTCATTTACGTGTTAACACAATTGTGACTAAATTCTTCCTTATATAAGTTAAAATTTTGACAAACTTTTTCTTTTATTAAACAAAGAAATTACTTTTTCAGTAGTCTTTCACAGAGATTAAAATATATATACAGGGTGTCCACGTATAACCTGACCGACTTTTATTTTCACAACCGTTGGTCTTAGATGCATACTTCCAATTACAAAAATGGCTTAAATAAGGTAAAGAATTGTTTCTAAAGTGATTTGGGTCAAGAAAAACATTTATTAAAAAAATGAAATTTTTATACGGTCCCCCGGTCCTATAAGTGATATTTAGTAAAAATTTAGTGTGACACTAACAAGTCTGATAAAAAAAGTCCCATTCATCTACGATTAAAACTGACCGAGTAATAGCTGTTTAAAGTTTGAGTATATTTTGTTGCGAAATAGGGGTCATTCACAAATATAGTAGAAATATAAATAATCGTCAGATATATCAAAAAAATAGTTGAGAGCAACATTAACGTTGCAATCTAATATAAATGTGAAATCTATAATCATTCTGACATATTAATGCAAAATATATAATGTGTATTGAACATATAAGAGAATAAAAATAATAGAATTTTTGTTAAATAAAAGGATGAAAAACAGCCTCAATTAAGATTTTAAAATACTGTTAGATTACACTGTCTTTCAAATTTTGGGTTGTGCCATGTTTTTTAGCTTTTGAAAATTGATTCTAAAGTATTTTTTAGCGCTGAAACCGGAAATGACCTTCATTTTAAACCATCACGTCAGGATTTTTCTCAAATCGAAAATTTTAAAGTTAAAAAGCTCAAAGTTAAAATTGATCTTCCCCCTCCCCTCCCAACCTCATCGGACCCCTGAGCTATTTAGTTGTAAAAAACCTAGTATAAGCCAAAAAATTGAATAAATTATTGCAATAAATAAAATTAAACTGATTAAAAAGTTCTACATCTACTTTATAGTCTCAGATTTTTCGCTATTTTTTAACCTTGAAATTTACGATTTGCGAAAAATCTTGACACGATGGTTAAAAATGAAGGTATTTTTTTATTCAGCGTTAAAAAATACATAAAACACAACCATCGCAGGTTTAAGTTATCTAATCTAAATTTTTTCTTAAACTTGTTGACGGTAATCTATCCGAATTATTTGTGTTATCCTCTAATATGAGTATTATTAAGATGTTAAGCGTCGAAAATCATAATATTACATTGTCATCAGGTTTAAGTCAGTCTAAAATTTAACTTCGATCGGACATTTGAAAGTGAGTTAAAGTTCGAGTACAAATTTTAAACTGGAAAGACGATCGTTGCAAATTAAATAAAACCTCATGAAAATAATATAAGTTTTGTTAAAATAAATCAAGATGCAAAAAAGTGGTATAAGTCATGCATTTCAAAGTTTCATAATTCGGTTAATTTTAATGTTAGATGAGTGGGACTTTATCTTACTTGTTAGTGTCACAGTAAATTTTTACTAAATATCACTTATAGGACCGGGGGACTGTATAAAA
Organism: Maratus michaelseni; assembly: GCA_963931845.1. Lineage (NCBI taxonomy): Eukaryota > Metazoa > Arthropoda > Arachnida > Araneae > Salticidae > Maratus > Maratus michaelseni. The sequence goes on from OZ007586.1 coordinate 116,473,158, forward strand.
ATTTAACTTTCGTAATTTAATAGATGATTTTCTTGACCCAAAGCGCTTTAAAAATAATTACCTTACTTAAACCATTTTTGTAATTGGAAGTATGCATCTAGGACCAACGGTTGTGAAAATAAAGGTCGGTCAGGTTATACGTGGACACCATGTATATTAAAATTCTACTCAAAGCGCTGAAATTGGACATAGACCAGTTTTTTTTAACCAAGTTACTGGAATAAATATTGATATATAGCTAAAGTGAGTTGGGGATGACTTTCCTGAATCAAAAATGCCCCCGCAAAGTGGCATATTTGTTGTATGGAAATACATAGTATCGCAAAAAGTCTGTATTAAAACACCATTTAAGAACTAGATAATTCACTGTATGTAATTACCATAAATCTAGTTTTAAACAGTATATTCCTGATAAATGAAAAGAAGCTACAAAATACATGGAGAGTCATCACATTCGTTTGTACAATTTTGAATACAGAATGTAGATTTTCTCATGAGTTCTGCGTAATTTTATCCACTATAACCTTATGGCTCAATGTAAAATATGTTTTGATTTTTTTAAAAAGAACTTTGTTCATTTTTGTATGTTTTTCATTGTTTAGGATGTTTTGCCTCATATAGCGTATTTCAATGAATGACAGATAAGACAAAGACTAAATACAAAATTTTGCTTTATTGGGCAAATACAGTAAAAAAAAAAAAAATCAATTTCACGTTGCTGGAATTAAAGAAAATTAAAAGTCATTTTGTACTTGTTTTAAACTACTTAAATAACTCAGTTACAGATATTAGCAATAGAGTTGAGCAGTATCAGTTAGGCATGCAAGATATTGCTTAAAAATTACTCATATATAAAGCTCATTGCTGAAAATATAAATTGCTGCGTGTTATGCTTGCGATTTGTGGATGCATAAATTTTTCAATTCATAAAACGTCGCGTAAGTTGACATCGAGCATTTAGCTTGTTACTTTAAAAACTTTAAAACACGTTTACTTTCAGTCATTTACATAAAAGAGTATTTTCAATGCTTAATGTCGTAAAGTGAAAATAGTCGATCGAAAACAATTTTGTTCCTGTCTCGTTAGGAGTATGCTCTAATACATTTTCAAAAATTTGAACTTTTGGGTTCCTGATAAAACATGCCGTTTCTTGCTACAGTGTTAATCTAAAAATTTTTAATTAAGTGTTTTTACTAGATCACTTACTTATATAAAAGTTAAAAATTGCACATCTTCGCCAATCATACCAATAATCACCGTAATAGCCAGAGTTATTCTGAAATACCATCATTATAAAAATATTGACTATCTGAAGTCAAATTTAAATTTCTTATATATTCTCAAGGGGTTTACCCTTTGAATATTTTCTCCATGATCGGGTGACTTTCAATAAATCCATCCAGAAAATCAAAAAAATTCTTAGGACAATTATCTTCTGAAAAGAGTGTCTTAAATTTCTGTACCGTTTCTTTAGAAGGATTAAACCATTTAATCAGTAACTTCAATTCATATGGCGAAGTTCTACGTGCAGGATCTATAATATATTTCACGTCAGAAGACAGCATTAATGTATTTTTAAATACACTTATTCCTCTGGAAAAATCACACCACTTAATAAAATTATCTGCTGTGTTTAATTTGTAGTAATCGAAATCATCCAGCAACTCTGAACAAACGCTTAAACTTTTCCACGAACTAATCTTTTGGGGAAATAGTACCCACAATTTAAATTCTTTTATTTCTTGTTCGTTGGTAAAACACCATAAAATAAATTTATCTAACATTTTAAACGATGTATCATTTTCTATTAAACTACATGTTAATGATCTGACAAAAGGAGATAAAATATCATCTTTATACATATTACTTTTGAATTTTACAATTTGCTGTTGATTATTCGAAAAACACCAATTCATAATTATTTCTAACAATTCAAATTTATCTTGTTTTATTAAATTTTCAATACATAGTCTGCCAAAGTATGACTTGGGATTTTTAAACTTATTTATTACTTGTAGATCACCCTTAGCACACCATGTAAAGTGATTCTCTAGTTCAATAATATCTACAATATTCTTAGTAATAATCGATTCCAACAAAGCCCTACAAATATCGGGTGACAATTCCTGTCGGAATTTATCAATATCTTCTTCAGATTTAAAAATCCAGCTCATAAAACGCTCTACTTTATCAAATGCTCGTATATTAAAAAAATAAACAGATATTTCACGTACTGTGTTAGTTAACAGCTTTTGTTTTAAATGTTGTACATATTCAGTAGAAAGGGTATACTTAATTAACAGCTCTAGATAATTCCATTGACCAACTTTTATTAAATTAACACAATGTTGAAAACCATCGAACCCAAATATTATACGTCTCTTTTGTTCTATGTCTAAATCGATAAACATTAATTCAATTACATCCTTATCTGGTGCCCAAGATAATGATGATGCTACAAGCCGTTCTAAAAAACGTCCATTTTTATATTCAAAAATAAAATCTTTTAAATATCTAGAGCTTTCTTTCCATAACTGCATAAATATAGATTTATACTTATTGTATAGATATTTATTTTTCTTTTGATAATTTATATTTATTTCGTCATTTATGTCTGCCACAATGTACAAATAGGATAACGGATGCATAATATCCAAGACATGAAGTGCGGTTGGTAAAAAATATTCTCCCCACAACCAATCATTTAACATATAACACAGTATGGTATAGGAGCAATTCTCAAAACATTTTTGCTGCATCTCATAATCAAGATTTGAGAGTAAAGAATATTTGAAGTCTTGATTATCTAATTTGACAATTAAACATTTTATATTTCTTGCTTTTTCTTCCCCACTTAATTTATTCCACAAATAGCTAATGGGAACTTCATTCAAAATGCTTTCATCTCCAATTCTAACATCCATTAATAACTGCATTATATGTTCATTAATGCTCATGTTGCTATCACGTCGATTATGATTATCGTTATAATTTGCGTTATACAATTTTGAATTATCTCCTGTAATATGTGCTGTCCAAAAAAAGACCATTGGATGCATGTCTATATTTATACTGTCTAAATAGAAGGGCCCTACAACATTAGGTGCTAAAATAGCAATTTCATTTTCTAAACAATATGTACACGCTAATTTATACTTGTGATCATCGCTTAAAGAACTGTTCTGATTTGATAAAATGTTTCTAGCTGTTTGAGCATAATCAATTTTACCTCTTGCACTCCATGTAATATTACTAAGTTCATCTGCTGCTGAATATTTAGAATACCAATTAGTTTCCAATATGTGCGCATCATTATACATAACCCAGTTAAATATGGAATTTCCTACAAATGGAACTAAATTGTTTAACTTTTCCTTAATGGAAATAGGTAATGATAATTCTGAGGCTTGAGTGGAAACATTGCTTTCAATTTGTCGCCAATCATCACTAAAAGAATGTTGGCGCATCTTGATACATTTATGGAACATATCAATTATATTTTGCTGCGTATTTTGATTCCTCCATAAGTTACTAACGACTTTAGCAATAACAACATTCTGTAGAGAAGTCATGAAATCATATTTCAGTGTACCATCTTGTGACACAATGCTATGAGCCAGAATTTCCGATGGAGTAAATTCACCAACATTAGACATGTTTTCATCGGGTTTTCTTTCAGTCATATTTAATATTCTCTTCTAGAAAGAATTTATTTTCAAAGACTTTGTGTATGGTTCTGCTACAATGACCTGAAATATGAATATAAAATTTATCAAAAATTAAAAAATAAATAAAACAAATGTAAAAGTATAAAGAACAAAGATATAATCAAGTAGAAAAGTAATTATTTCCCGCTAAATTCTATATTTTAAACAGCTGTGATGGTTCACTACCTTTCTAATCTATAATTAAAGGTATCGCTCACTAATAATAAAGTTTAATATCTCGACTCGGCTAAGTTGTAAACACTAGCGAATCTCTAGTGGACATCATGTTTATTCGAAACCTTTAGACCGACGTTATACGGATCATAAAACTTCTCGATTTGACACTATACCGATGTTTATGTATGTACTTTACCGCCACTTATAGACCCTTCAGATCCCCTCCCCCCCAATGTCACTTAAGAGGCTATTCACTCACGTGAAAACACCCGCTTGCTAATGTTAATCCTATGGGACAGTTATTTTACAATATCTCGTTTGCATTTCAATATTTTTAAATGATTTTTTTTTTACATTAGATAGCTGAGATCGAACTCTATGCAGGCCTTTTATTTTTTCGATTTTTTTCTTTTAATTTAGATACTTTTACTTTCAGAACCAGTTTCGAAAGTGAAAGTATTCCTCATGAAAAAAACCTGCAAACAAAAAAGTATAAAAAGGCCTGCATAGAGATCGACCTCAGGTATCAAATGAAGAAAAGAAATAATTTAAAAATATTGAAATGCAAACGAGATATTGTAAAATAACTGTCCATAGGATTAACATTAGCGAGCGGGTGTTTTCGCGTGTGTTAAGTAGCCCCTTAAAAGCAAGAAATATAGAAATAGATCCTCGGATAAGGCCGAAAAACAGATTCTGTTTTGAAAGAACTGAGCTGACTAAGATTCAAGGGGTCTCCTCCCTGGCATCATCGGAAAATCACATCCTGCGATAGATGAGACATTACAATCTGCCCACTATGCCAAACAAGTCTTTAGAACTTTCTGTAAACTCAGAGAGTGAAATCCTGTATTGTACTTTCTTTTTTGTACAGTTTCGTATGTGTGTGAATGTAGACAGTTTCTGTGCTAAGACATATGACATTTTCGTCAGAAAAATAACTCGCCATCTTGTTATTTCCAAAATTACGTTACACAGCTAATGATATATTTTTTTATCCTTGGGTTAGTTGGATCAGTAGGTATTTTGTACACTGAAAAACGGCAAATATCTTATTCTAGCTCTTTTCAGAAAAATTTCCAAAAATAAAATAAAATCTCTTCTGAGTTACCAACGATCCGTAAAAGCGGTCTTTTATCTTCAGAATCATCAGAACCCAATTAGATTTCTGATATTTAAATAAGCATTTCTCTATCAAAGTTCCATTTTTTACCCGTAGTTTTGTTTTCGAAAAAGTATGGTTTTTGCATTGTATTAATCTGTGTTTTTCTACACGAAATCCCAGTTTTTTGGACTATATTAATTGTGAAGTAAACATTATCATGTTCAACAATCATGATCCATTGTTTTAACCATTGACATTAAAATTAATAGTATTAACATTAAACGTAACATTATGTTACGTAGATCAAAATGTTCATTTGAGAACAGATAGCTACCGAAAACCTTGTATTTTGGGGAAAGAAAATTAACACACTAAAATTTACTCCGAAATGTTTACAAAAATTGTGGGCAAGAATGTTTTTTCAGAATTGCTTCTTTAAATATCAAATCTATTGCTTGTAAAAACTTTTAAATATAAAAGAAATATTTTATTAATCGCGGATAACTCTGAACAGATTATATATATGTATATATAATTTTTTTTTTTCGTAAGCCTTAAAGAGCTTAAGAAACTTTTTTTTTTTACAGTCTACTTAACTGAATAGAATTTTTAATATTTGTAATAATTTATGCAAGTGTAGCACTGTGAGTTTATTATTAACCCCTTAAGCACCATATTCAATTTAGTGATAATATGCGGAATACCAGCTATGTTAAATTTCGTCAAAAATACAAAAAATACAAAATTCATACCGGAAATTCTAAAAGAATAATTTTAATTTATGCTATCCCGAAAAGTCTGTCATTATATGAAATACAAATTACTACTATAACTTTCTGGTATAAATTTAAAATTTTGAATTAAAAAAAGGCTAAACTAGCAACCTTGACGTACGCAGATACGTCCTGGTATTACAGATAGCTATTTCATGACGTACGGAGGTACGTCGTGGTGCTTAAGGGGGTTAACCCCTTAGGGACGAGCGACACGTATACGTGACGCATAAGATGCTCAGAATCATTGATTATTCCCACCAGTTACTTTTTATTGTAAGTTTTGCCTTATTTAATGACAGCATTTCGTAGATTCAATTAGCCGAAAATTTCTGTTTTGAGAAACCGGTGGCAAAAGATTAAAAATTCTGTAAAAGACGCTCGTCGCGAAGGGGTTAAAAAATGCACATTATATTGCTTCATTAGCCATCATTGATAACTATAGGCTTTTAGTGAGAAACAGTTTATAAGAATCTGATAACTAATGAAATACGATCAATTTCATGAGAGAGATGGAAAATATTTTGTTGATAAAAGGGGACTTTGTACTCTTCATTTGGTGAAAAATGTCAAAAATCTTTTAATTTTTTCCTTTAAATTTTATTTACACTTCTTCAAGTATATTCTGGCCCAGTTACGTAAAGATCCAATGATTATAAATACGTCAAAAAGGTTTTTCACCGCATTCATTTCTTTTAAATGATTAAAAATTGGATCATTTAAATTAATTATTCTCAGTTTTGTGTTTCTAAAATATATTAGCGTCATAAAAGTGTAAACTTCAACATATACTTTTGATTGACTTGCTATTGTTTTGGACACTATTTAATTTGAATTTCATAAAAATTACGAATTTGATTTTCAGTAGTATGAATAGTTTATTTTAAAAATATTAAGTATGTAGTCATTTTTACAGTATTTTTACTCATGTCATGACATTTGTTTTTCTAAAACTAATTAAATTTTTGGAAATATGTTTCCTACCGTAATAGAACACACTTGTACGAAAAGCATGCAAAGAAAATGATTCAAAAAAATAGAAAATTGTACGAGAAGTAGTTTTAAACTTCTCATTTTGAAAATAAAATACAACTTTTAAAATTTTTACACAATAATTCCATTTTTCTTCATTAAATAAATTTTCCTCCAATAAACCATTTAATAAGTCAAAAGGGTTAAATGTAAATTTTTTTCAACCCAACCAGATCGTTTGAGACGTAAAAGTATGTTCTTTTAGAATATGTAGACGATTTTTCCGTATTTTTAGCCGTTTGACCATGGCGAATTTAGAAATACTTTTAAAAAAAACGGAATGTTTCTGCTTTCTTTCTTCTGTTCCGGAAGATACGGAAATTGGTTTCCGCACATGCTCCAGCTAGATTCAGAATAATGACTTTTTTATTTGTAATCTTTGATCAGTTTTTAATTGATAACTACTTTAATTTTCAAAATATTAAAATTCTGACGTAATGGTGCACCAGGAGAGGGTTTGGACTACCTAAATCTAAATTTGCAGCCTTCTAGGGGGGCTAGATTTTCCTAGCCATCGCCAACAGACACACAGACACATACACAGAGCGAAACTTTCTTTTATTAGTATAGATTTTATTACTCCAATTAAATGCCAATAACTATACGGAAAGCAGATAACGAACTCAAAGACAGTTCCAAAGAAAAATTGCTAGGCTGAGGATCTCAAGTGTTGCACATATGAAACACTGGGAGTAAAGTGGTTAATTCATTTTAGCCCGGAGGATCGTATACGAACCAGGACTTTGAATGTTTTCTTCGTTGCATTGATTTATTTGGGATGTATGATGTCTATCTTTCAAAGGCATGTTGAGGAAAACATGAATGTCTTCAGGAAATTTCTACAGTGCTAAATTTTACATGAATGTAAATATATATATATATATATATATATATATATTTACATAAGGTCGAATTTCAAAAACTTCGATCTTTAGAAGAAAAACAACCTCTAGTTCGCAATCCGACAGTGATTATCTAAAAGTGAAGACAAAACTAGATCGATTGAATACAAAAGTCAGAATTTCAACGAATTAGTAAATATTTGGGGTCGTACACGACCCTGTGTCTCCATTCCCAATATTAACTATAATTCACAAAAATCGTAAACGTACTCAAAGACATGTCAAATAAAAAGTAGCTGTGGGAAAAAGAGTAATTTTTTCCAACATTGGCCTAAAATAGGTCAAGGAGAAATTCCAAACTATTATTTTTGGACTGCGAGATATTGAATACAAAAACTTTGGCTTCTATCCTTTAATATTTTTGATTAGTGGGATCCATCCAAACAACTCATGATATTCACTAAGTGCACCAGACCAAATCGGAAGAAACCTATATTTTTTTCAAGCTGACATACTATAACTTGCGGCCACTGAGGCAGAAGTTAAGAAAAAATAATAGGGTAAAAATTAAATTCCTATTCTCCAAAAGTATTTACTTCCACCGCAGTTATAAATATCTCTATAATTTAAAAACAAGAGTACTTCAAACTTTTAGGTCACTTATGCACGGACCTTATATTTTATGACTATAAAAAAGTTTCCAAATGAGAATTCACAACTCGTTGAGATAAAAACTTTTAATCTTACTTTTCAGTTATTTTCTTATTTCAAGGATACTTGCAATGACTCAACGTAACTTATTCATAAAATTTTGTTCACTATTCATCATTCCTATTTAAAAAAAAATTGTTCGTAAAATAAAAATGCTCTAAATACCAAAATAGTTTTTAAAAAGAAAATGTTAAAGTGTTCGTTCATTACAAATATTTATTGGATAATTTTCCTCAAATTCAAATATATGTATGGTTTGGTTATATATACGGTAGTCCCACCAGTAACTGAACACTTTTTAAATAATTGATAATATTTTAATAAACAGTACCTTTCGGTTTCTGACAGTGTAAATACGTGTTTGTTAAGGTTGCAAACAGTTTTTTTTTAAACCAAGTCCAGACAGGTACCCGGGCAGCTACCCACTACAGCCCAAAGGGTTGTAAAAAACTCTGTTTAAAAAATACCCCAGACCACTACAACCGTGGTGTTGGTATACGAATTATTAAAAAATAAAAGGAAGTTATTTCATTTGTTTGGGATATTAGGGTGTCTTAATAAAATTCTATACAAAAACCAAGTAAACGAACAGTTCTTACCAGCGAATGAACGCTAAAGTTTCCAGTGAATGAACAGGCTGCAATTTAAAAACATTTAATTTTCATACTATGTTTATTTTACAACTTGTACAAATAACTTATTACACGTTTTCACTGAATTACGGGTTTTTCAAACACAGCATGATAATTAACTAGTGGGGAGTTTTCAAACCTGATTCTATTAAAATATATACTAATTTTGTTCATTCACTGTGGGTTGTTCACTTACTGGTCGGACTAACCCTATAACTAGAATGATTATATTGAGGACAGGGAGGCAAGGTGCATTTCATATAATTAATTTCAGATAAAATTCTTAATAGATAGAGTGAGCAGTAATATCATTCAATGGCTAAAGTTGTAAAAGAATGAGTCATTTTGTTTTGCAATCGCAGCAAGTGCTTAGAAGGTGTGTTGTAACCAAAACGGTATGTTGGCACAAAGGTATTTGCAAGCTCAAGATAAAAGACAAGTTCAAAATATGTTATTTATTAAATGTCATCTTTGAAAAATGTCATGGTATTAAAAAGTTATGATTATGAGAGATTGACTTATTTCAGTTAAAAGCATTTTATTTTGGCAATTTAGGATCACGAGGTAAACTAAAACGCTCGGAGGATAATGTTAAAATAATGGCAGAGTTCTTTGAAAATTTCTAGTTTGCGTTTCAATATTTAACTAATTTTTTTACCAGGGTCAATGAGATCAATGTTTAAAAGGGTAGCTGAATTATTTCGAATTTGGTTATAGTTTCCTTCCAGAGCAGTCCTTAGCGAAAGCGAGGCCGGGTGCAAGAACTTTTGCGAGGTCCTTTACTTCCAAACTATTCCGCTCCTATTCCCACCAATGTTGCCAATTTAGCTGCTTTTTTAATCAACTACCAGAAATTTCAAATAGTAATTTTTGCTTTATGTAGTTACAGACGTTCCGTGATTAAATAAAGTGAAGATAACTATTTGGAAATTCCGTAGATATTCTGAATAAAAAAAATTTGCGAAATTGGTAAAACTACTTCCCACAATACAATCGCCTTTTGAAAAAGCTTGCATGACATACAGAGTGGCGCACCAGAGATTAAACATTTTCTTGACGGTAGGAGGGGGCTATTTTGTTTTAGTAGAGGGTTATGCAGACTCTGGTCAATTTCCATTGTTCGAACTGGGCTCAGGCTATTCTTTTTTCTGCAGATTTGGTACCGGGGCAAGAATTCCTTCTTGCCATGTCATGATGGAGCGATATTTCTTTTTTTTCTTTGGTAAATTATTTATATTGAACTGTAGTTAAAAAAGAGAGAGAGAACATGAACCATATTTACTTTTTAATCGCCAAATTGCCGCAGAGGGATGCGAGAGGTTTTGTTTGACTGAGAATTTTGTCTACTTTTCGAATTTGAATACAAACTTTCAAATAGGGGTTATCTACATATTGAAAATTGTATCGACTTTGTATTTTCCAATGGCAACACTCACTCTTGACACCATTTTTTAGTTCCTTTAATCAAGGTAGCCCGTAAAAAGTCACCGATTGTACAGGGTGATTTTTTTTAAAGTTGTGAAAGTAAAACCCTATAACGAAAGAACCACTGATCCAAATTACCGGAAATTTCACCAGTATGCTCCCAAAGAAATGGGATTTTTTAGGCATGGTTAAAAAAAACTTAAAATCTCACCGACAGATGGCGCTGTATATGCAGTAAAGTCGGGAGAGGAGCTTGTGCAAGACACACGCACAGTGGATACTCTTCACTCTGTTGTGGAACATGCGGTTTCACGTTTCCAACTCGTAGCTGAAAACATTGGACAGCACACTGAAAATCGTATGCATTAGTTGCGCAGTTCTGTACGAATGTTTTACTCCATATTTTTATTTCGTTCTGTTTATGCAGGTGTTTGCAGTTCCTTTTCCCAATTACTGCATTCTGTGTATCAAAAACATACAGAATGCAGTAATTGGAAAAGGAACTGCAAACACCTGCAGAAACAGAACGAAATAAAAATATGGATTAAAACATTCGTACAGAACTGCGCAACTAACGCATACAATTTTCAGTGTGCTGTCCAATGTTTTCAACCTGTTGGAAACGTGAAACCGCATGTTCCACAACAGAGTGAAGAGTATCCACTGTGCGTGTGTCTTGCACAAGCTCCTCTTCCGACTTTACTGCATATACAGCGCCATCTGTCGGTGATATTTTAAGTTTTTTTTAACCATGCCTAAAAAATCCCCATTGCTTTGGGAGCATACTGGTGAAATTTCCGGTAATTTGGATCAGTGGTTCTTTCGTTATAGTGTTTTACTTTCACAACTTTTTTAAAAAAAATCACCCTGTATATTTTTTCTTAAATCTTCGTAGAGTTAGATGAGTTAAAAGTTTCAGGATACTAATGTCACATGACAAACTTTTGTTTATTATTTCCCAAAAATCTTATGATTGATTTTTTTAATGTGATACAATATATAGACGCAAAGATATTTTAGGAATTTTTTTGAATTAAAAAGTTAATTATTAAAATTATTAATAAAATCATATTAAAAAAATTATGAATTATGATCGACATTAGTAGTTTTCAAGATATAGATAATTTTTACTCTTTGATGGACTAAAAATACGATCTCCTGTTATCAAATCATTGACAGAAAGGAAAATGTTACGGATTAACTAGGGAAAAAATATATATTTCCTTATATATAAAGTGAGTTTGTTTTACACTAAATAACGCTGTATAATTTTTTCTGGTTGAATTAACTAGTTGAATATTCCTGATACATCTACTTATGAGATATTTTTATTTTTTTTTTAATTCAGGGATAAACTCCTAATACATTTGCTCTTATAACTCTACGAAGATTTAAGAAAAAATATATAAACAAAACTTTTTTCCGTGCTGCCTTGATTAAAAAAAAAACTCAAATATTATGTCAAAAGTGGATGTTACCATTTGAAAAAATAAAGTTGGAACAATTTTTAATATGTAGACGATCTTTATTTCAAAATTTATATTCAAGTCATATCAAAATTCTGAGTCGAAACATATCTCTTGCATCTCTCCGCAACAATTTCGCCATTAAAAAGTATGGGCTGTTGACTTTTTTTTGACGACTGTACATTTGTTAATGGAATCTTTAGAAATTTATTTTGGCTTAATAAATAAAAAATATATTTTTTTAAAATTACTTTTTTTTCCTTTATAGAGCTTTAAAATTATGACTTTTTTAATCCTCCTTTTCTTTCCCTCTAAACTATTTAATTTTAATGTGTCTTCATTTGAATGTAATTTTCTGATGTGATCATTAATATTTTAATTCTGTATACCATGGCTTGTGGACATATAATCTGAAAAATATCCTACTTTAAAATGTTTGCTTAAATAGGTATACAATATTCTTTTAAAGAATTTAATTGTAGGATAATGCTGACTAACAAATGTTGGAAATTTTTGTAGGGATTGAGTCGGGTCAGGGTAGCTTTCTATGGACCGGGCTGGATCTGCATCTAAAAATTTCGGTAACATCTTCAAACATCTAGTATATTTACGTGACATTCGTGAGCAAGCGATCAGTGATCAACCGAAAATATATGAAAATTATGCATAATCAAGAAACTTTTGAAACAATTTGGTGGAGAAAATTGTTAATTCCTTTCTGATAATTTAAACAGAAACATAAATCAAACATCATGGCAAAAATATTTATGTACTTGACTACGGCGGAACATATACGTCCAACGAACTGATACCATTGGGTATCTGATATTTTTGTATTTGTTTTGTAATACTAGTACAAAAAATGTTTATTTGTGATAGATTTCTCTTGAAATTGTCATAGAAGTGCACGGCAACGATTTATCTTATTTATTTATTTACTTATTTAAAGATGCTACGAATAAAATAAAATATTCACGAAGTGCAGCAGTTTCAAATAAAATAATAAATTCGTAGTCAAAGGATTAATTAATCAAATTATTCGATGAGTCCACTTCATATTATGGCACTAATGAATGAGATAAAGATGAAAATTTTGACCTATAAACTCTCTTTAATTGTAACTTGTCTAAAGTTTTTGATTTAATTAGCAAACATTAAACAGATTAATATTTTTGATTTAGAGAATTTAAATATAGGAAACAATCTAGATAAAAATCAATTCTTCCCATTTCTTTTAGTTTCTAAGAATCTTTAAAAACTTTAACCTTTTATAGTTTGAAGACTTGAAATCTTTAGTTTTAATCTTGGAGTCTAGGGGACGGGGTTTTAGCTCCCTGGCATCCCCGTCGTGTTTATGTAAAAAGACTTGCGTATGCAAGTGGACAGGACACCGATATCCATATAATATAAAGGGAAACTTGATTGCACCATACACAAAAGGAAAGCAAATCTGTATTGCATTACAAATAGTCATTAAAATAATAGTGAGCAGTTTATCAGAATCATCATCATCAGCGCCGACCTCTTAATTAGCATTTAGATCTTGCGACTATCCAGATTTTTTATGCGTCTGGTTCTGCCTCGGCTAGAATATAACAATGCCTATAGATTGTATAATCTACAAACATTCTATTCTTTTCTCGAGTGTCCACAATTTGCACCGAATTGGTAAAACATTTTACAATTCATAAATATAACCATGTTTCCACATATAAATTTTATTATGAAATAACTGACTCATAACAAAATAAATATTTAGCTATTTTGTATTAATACACTTTTTTTCACGGGCGCGAGGCCTTCACAGACGCGAGGCCCTGTGCGGCCGCACCTATCGCACACCCCTAAGGACGGCTCTGTTTCCTTCTGAGGACACTTCATTTCTGAATCTGTTCCGAAATTGAAAGTGTACTCGGCAAAGAAACTGCAACCAAAATCGAAAAATTAAAATTATACCCTGTTAGACATAGACATATTGAAATAGATATTGAAAAGCAAACAAGAAATTTGAGAAGAACGCTGATATTGGTTTAATATTACTAGCTTGCCAGTGTCTTCGCGTTACTCAATATTTGGGGCAGATGTGAACAGTTGACAATTGTTCGAATTTCAGTAAAGTGGTTTGAAACAAGCTATGCTTTTTAACAGTGACAAAGTTATATTGGATGAACAATGAGCTCAATAAAGTAATAGCCTCAATTTCATTGTAGAATACAATTCATAATATGTAGGCAGCTAGGTAAGTGCTCACCAATCAGCAGGAAATTTAATTAGAAAAACAACTCGAGAGCACTTCTAAAATACAATATGAGCTCACGTATAAAAAATTTAAACAAATGTCTTATGATTATTCGAAATAACTTAAACGAGCATACCAAGTGTCATGGGAAAAGAATAATCTACTGGAATTAATAAGACGTTTCGCGAAAAGAAAATCTTAGAGAAAACTTGAAAATTAAATTTGAACACTCGTGTTTAAATAAAAAAAAAGCAAATATTCAAGCAAAAATTACAATACCCGCTTTCTAAAGGACCCTCAGAAAGTATAAGACTTGCGTTTCCGATTGCGTGATGGATTTTTTTAAGAAATTTGTTAAATTTATATACGTTCACAATTTAAGAATTTTTTTACTTCAGAAATGTTTTTTCCAAGACTGTTTAATTTCAAGAAAATAAAAGAATACTTCTAAAAAGGAAGAAAACTCAATTAGAAAGATCAAAATGAACTAATAGTTTCAGATGTTTACGAATATTCTTCCCATGCAATATTTGTATGTCCCATATTGGATTATATAATTATAACCCATATATAAATATTAGAAATCCACAATATATCCCATTAATATTTATTCGGTATTAAAAACTTAAGTTACAAAACACCAAACTACTAAATTTTAACTCTGAACTCTTATAATAGGGCTTAGATTTGATATGGTGGTTTCTTTCTTAAAAAAAAAAAATGACGGTTAAAAAGTCGCCAAATTTTGGTGATAAATCGCTGTAATTTTATTTATGTTTTGGTAACCCCTGTTTTCCATTTTGAGAGCAGACATTAATATAGAACACAAACGAAATAGGCTTTAAAAAAAGTTCGTCCCTCCAAATTTGTTTGAAATTGTTAAAAGCAGACGAACAGTGTAGAACGGTGATAAATGGCGCCACCTATTATAAGCTTGATCATTGAGAGCAAGCTAATGAATGTTGTGCACTAGAGGTGCTTTCTGTCCACGAATTCACGCAAGCTGCCAAGTTTGTTTGAAAGTCGTCGTTAGAGGCCTACACGCTACTCTATGTTCATGTGAGCACAGAAAATAAATTTTTCTCGCGCGTGCGTGTTTATCCAACGATTTTATCACCCGACGCTGAAAAAGTAGAGTAGTAATGATTTATTTAGTGCATACGTAGTTAACAAGTTGCAAATTGTATGTTAAACGTGACAAATGAGGTGCGTTCGTGCTATAACTAATTTTACAATGTAAAAAAATCTATTATTTCAGTAAAATAAATTATATCGTCTGCTATGAGCGAAATGAGCAAGCCTTTATTTTTTATTACATATGCCATGTTTACAGATGCGAATTATTTTTTCAACACCAGAAACCTCTCCAAAATTCACCATGGAGATCTTGCTTTGCGAATATATATTGTCATCGCTTTGTTTCCTTTTCCTTAACTAAACGCCTGAATAAGGTAATTTAAAACTGCCTTTCTATTTATATTTTATGACACCCCGGTTTTATACTATGTCATAATCGCTTTCTATTTCCATTTTTTTAACTCAACGATTCAATAAGAGGACAAATTAAATTTATCCGCAATTTTAAACACTTTTCAGTCAGTTTTTGATTATTCTGAAGCTAAACTTTCTTAAATTGTAAATATATTAACACATTTAACCAAAACCATTAACAACCTGTCACAAGCTCTTTTTTTCTATTAATAGACTAAATATATTTACCATCACAACCCCTCCCCCCCCCCAAAAAAAAAAAAAACCCTGCACGCAACGATTTTTCCAAAAAAACATTTAAACAACAATCCGAAAAAAAATTCATCGATCACGCCACGTTAGCCCCAATAAGAGGAACAAAGTGATATTGCAAGAAACTATGATTTATCACCCGTACGACTTTTCCATATTAAATATCGCTAATTTTTCTTGTTCTAGGATTCAGCCAAATACGCTTACTGAAAATATTATTTAACATAACAAATGAAAGAACATACGGGAACAGATGTGTTACACTCACGCACCGATATTTGGCGACTTTATGATTGGCATTATTTCCAAGGCCGCGTCAAACCAATAATTTAATACAATATCTAAGTTACTATTAAAGGGAAAAAAAATCCACAAAATGTGGAGACTTTTTTCTTTTTTATAACCGATAAAAAAAAAATCTGTGCGTGTGTGTAAGACATCATAGCCAAATAAACTATTAAAATGATTTTACATACCTGCATTTAAACAGAAGATCCACCACGGTTTTGCAGCTGTTTTATTTATGCGGACCCAATTATAAACTCTTAAACACATTCGAACGCATTGCTATATAGATGCAAAACGCAATATAGCGGCCTATAAAATACTTCAAACGCATTTAGCTACTCCAGTTAATGAGACTAGAACATTGAGAAAAACTTCGTTAATATTGGTTGGTTGGTTGACAAGGCATTATGACCCATGCTACACCCAAAGGGACGTATACTTTACCTACATCTTTACATTTGCATGCAAACGTAACAAAGCTTTTTGGTTGCAGAGTTTTTTGGAACACAAAATTACATGCGTTAACAATTAAATCACGTTTGCATGTAATTTTGAGCACAAATTAACAGTTATTTGGGGGCAAATTAAATTAATTTTGGGTTCCAAAATGATTTACAACCGGAAGTGATACGTTTGCATTTAACTATTAGGGTACAGAGCCAGGGCAACACTAGATACGGTGCTTGCTCATTCATTCTCATGACGTCACAAATAGTAGCTGGTTGCGACCAGTGATTGGTACAAAGCGACAAGCCCATCGTTTTGTGCCAATCGCTGTATGTCTTTCGTTGCGGCCAGCCACCAGCAGCCACCACGAGGCTAACGAAAAAGACAGGCTACCGCGGTGCATTCCACTTATCTTTTTTTACAGACCGCTAGAGTGACGTAATGCTCTTTTCGTACACCTGCATAGGTGCATTCGAGCATCACGTGACTCCCGCGGTCTGTAAAAAAAGATACGCGTAAAGCACCGCGGTAGCCTTTCTTTTTCGTTAGTCTCGAGCCACCATTTGTGACGTCACGAGAATGAATGAGCAAGCCCGGTCTCTAGTTCAGGCCTATTGCAGCCGTTGACTTGTCGCTATTTTAATAGCATAGCTCAAGTCCTTAGGGCTTATAATTTTCATCTGGTTATGCTTTACATATCGTATTCGACGTCACGTAATGTAACGAAACTATGAAAAAACATCCTAGGTTTCTTATATAAAAGAGTGGCGACGTATGCACAGAACCAAGGCAACACTATATACCGGGCTTGATCTCGACCTACGTTATACACGGCCGGTGCATGACGTTTGAAACGTCACATGGAGTGGAAAATTTTTACACAGCGATTGGTGCAAAACGGTGGGAGCGCCACTTTGCACCAATCACCGTGTAAAAATGATCTACTTCATGTGACGTTCTAAACGTCATGCACGAGGCTAACGAAAAATAAA
The DNA here is from genome assembly GCA_963931845.1 of Maratus michaelseni. Classification (NCBI taxonomy): domain Eukaryota; kingdom Metazoa; phylum Arthropoda; class Arachnida; order Araneae; family Salticidae; genus Maratus; species Maratus michaelseni. Next base: position 116,490,737 of record OZ007586.1, read on the forward strand.
GGCTACCGCGGTGCTTTACGCGTATCTTTTTTCACAGACCGCTGGAGTCACGTGATGCTCGAATGCACCAATGTAGGTGTACGAAAAGAGCATCACGTCAAACTAGCGGTCTGTAAAAAAAGATAAGTGGAATGCACTGCGGTAGCTTGTCTTTTTCGTTAGCCTCGCGTCATGCACCGGCCGTGTATAACGTAGGTTAGAGGTACTAAATACAGAGTGATTATAAAAAAACTATCCCGACATTTGGGCCCCTAACTATCATACCATTCACAGAAACTGAATGAAATTTTGGCAAAAGGTATTTTGAGGTATGCGCTCAAGAATGATATGGAAAACAACAGTGTCACTCAAACAGTTACGATTACAGTGAGAAAATTTCGAAAAAATCAAATAGCAACACCCAGTTTTTTATATTGGAAGGTGATCTCCATTGTGAAAAACCCTAAATAGCGTTGGAACGGCAACTGTAGCATGAAAATCACCGGCGGTAGATAGGCTAAAAGTGAGGACAACCAATAAGGACAGAGAAGCAGCATAAAATAAAGCATTTTATTGTGTTTCACAAATTTTCCACATAACCTCCTTCACACACAATGACACTTTGCATGCGGCTGATGGTTGATAGCACTACAGCACGTATCATGGCAATAGGAATCTCTTGAATCGCAGTTCTGATGGCATCTTTCAAATCAGATGCAGTTTGAGGACGAAACTGATACACTTTGGTTTTCAGATATCCCCACAGCCAGAAATCTATTGTTGTCAGATCAGGATACCTTGGTGGTAAACGGGAAATGACGGGAGATAACTCTGTCACCAAACTGTTGAGTTAAGAATGAGTGAGACTGAAGACCCGACATGTGGAGGAGCGCCATCTTGCATCCACACAACTTCAGATAGAGCATTTTGCCGATGCAATTCGGGAATCGCGTAATGAGTTAGCATGTCCAGATAGCGAACACTCGTTGCTGTACACGTTTGCAGATCACCGGCAGTAACCTCTTCAAAAAAGTAAGGGCCGAGGATGAACGTACTTGTTATACCACACCACACAGTCACTTTTTCCTCGTGTAATGGACGTGCATGCACATCATATGGATTATTTTCTGCCCAGTGCACACAATGTTTCGAATTCTCGTTACCAGTTAACGAGAAATGCGCCTCATCTGTCCACAGAATGCGTAAAGGTCAGCTGCTATCTTCATCGTACCGGATAAGGAATTGATTTGCAAAATCCAGCCGTAATTGATAGTCTCCCGCTTCCAACATCTGGACACGCTGAAATCGATACGGAAACATGTTTAGAACAGAGCGCAGAATCTTGCGTACAGTTGAATTCGGCAGATCCAGAACGCGTGAAACACCGCGTGCAGTTGCGGGACGAACTGTGCTTATCGTCTGATGGACTTCTGCAACAGCTTCCACAGGAACGGAAGGTCGTCCAGACCGAGGTCGATCGCATGTGCAACCAGTTTCTTCAAATTTACGAATCAAGTCCCGTACAGCTTTGACAGTGCACGGGCCTCGCCGTAATCCATGGTTTCTGCGGTAAACACGCAATGTCTCTGCGGCATTTTGTCCATTCAGGTAACAAATCTTTACGACTTCCGCACGTTCTTTCCTTGAAAGTGGCATCTTGTTCGGAATGGCAGAAAGGAACATACGTGGCTCGCATTTCACAGTGCCTTTTCTTTCACCTAGCGTGACGACGTTAGTCATGACTGTGTCTTACGTAGAACTCGAAATTTGCGTTTCTTGTTTTCTTCTTCTCGTTTTGTGGAGCAATCAGCAATCAGGCTGGGATATCAGCCAAAGAAACGGTATGACGTGTGACGTAAATGAAACGAAAATTAATGCTCTGGTGCACGGCAAAGTCCTTTTTATTTCTCCCTTGCCTAGTTCCGGTGATTTTCATGCTACAGTTGCCGTTCCAACGCTATTTAGGGTTTTTCACAATGGAGATCACATTCCAATACAAAAAACTGGGTATTGCCATTTAATTTTTTCGAAATTTTCTCACTGTAACCGTAACTGTTTCAGTGACACTGTTGTTTTCCATATCATTCTTGAGCGCATACCTCAAAATACCTTTTGCCAAAATTTCATTCAGTTTCTGTGAATAGTATGATAGTTAGGGGCCCAAATGTCGGGATAGTTTTTTTATTATCACCTTGTATAAAAACACTCTAATGCTGTACAGTCCTGGGGAAGGAAAATTCACTACCCTATGCTACTTCCTCACGAAATTCAAAAGAGAGACTAGAGAGGTAACATTTGATATGGAATAGTGTGCATTTTCTGAATAGAAATTTATTCTTTTTAATAGGGGGTCCGTCCAGATATTAAAATTGCACTAACTTTCATTTCTAGCGTCCATTTTTGACGCCGCATTTCAGTTCCTTGCATCAAGGGAGACTAGAAGAAAATATAGTTTCTATATTATTTCTTATATCTTCGTAGAGCTATAAAAGAAAATATGATACGGGTTCATCCATAAATTGTGAAAGAAAAATAAAATCTTAAAATGAGAAGTACATTGAACACACATTTAGTTACCAGACAAATTATACAGAATTCATTAATTAAAACTCATTTTATATGAGTTTTAATTAACTCATTTTAACTCATTTTATATGAATGTAAATTACATAAAATTTTCTAGTTACATTGAAAGATTTTTTTCTTTTTTTTTTTATTCTTTGATACGGGGAGTTTTCCATTTAAAATTAAATACTAAGAAAATCTCGAAAATTAATGAAAACTAAATCTTACGCATCCATGTTTTCAACGGTTGTGTTCAGTTATTTGTAAAAAATAATCGAAGTCTTAATTTATATATTTTTTAAAAGGAATTCCTTAAAAATGTCATAATTAAAACATGATTTTAAATCGAACAAATGCCTGAAATGTGTTTTGATCTATACATTTATATCTCATTAAAAAAATAATTGGATAAGTCTGGATAAAATATAAATTATATTTTGTCACATGGCGTGTCAAAAAATGAAGTATAACATTAGCATTCTGAACAAATCAATTTTATCAGGGCAACAGTAGATACCGGGCTTGTTCATTCATTCTCATGACGTCACAAATAGTGGCTGTTCTCAACCAGTGATTGGTACATAGCGACGAGCCCATCGTTTTGTGCCAGTCGCTGTATGTCTTTCGTCGCGGCTAGCCACCACGAGGCTAACGAAAAAGAAAGGCTACCGCGGTGCCTTACGCGTATCTTTTTTTACAGACCGTGGGAGTCACGTGATGCTCGAATGCACCAATGCAGGTGTACGAAAAGAGCATCACGTCACTCTATTGGTCTGTAAAAAAAGATAAGTGGAATGCACCGCGGTAGCCTGTCTTTTTCGATAGCCTCGTAGCCACCATTTGTGACGTCATGAGAATGAATGAGCAAGCCCGGTATCTAGTGCATCCCTGACTTTATATCCCGTATGTCACCACTCCTTTATAGAGGTGCCCTAGATTTATTTGAGAAATGAACCACACGAACGGGGTGGAGCACGCAATGCTTGTGGGAAATTATCCGTATTTGATTGGCTCTTCTCGAATGCTTGTGAGGAAAATCGGCTCACTGATTAGCTGTATAAAAGAAAAACATCATCGTGACGTTGGATGACGTCAGAAATGCTTGTGGTCCATTGGAACGTTTTTAAGGCAGGTATGGAGTTGTAAAGTTTTCGCTCAACGGAAACTGGAATGTCTTTTTTGAAATATGTAGCCCTAATGTAGCCGAATTTGCTTAACTGATTTGTATACTCACCGATTACAAATATTCGGCAGCGAAGGACAGCAATTTGAGGAAATTTCGCTTTGGATAAAATCCATCCGAATCTTCGGTTATGTTCGTCCGCAATAGCAACTGAACTCCATATATAACCGAAGTTCTGAGTCGGCGATCAGAAGCTTGAAGGCAAATGAAGTATGCAAGGCGAAGGTTAAAAATGATCTGCTTTGTCAATGCTAGATATTAGAGTTCTTATTGACTGTTATCCTAATTTATGGTTCTCTAATTAAATTATTCTTATCTAATTAATAAAGAAGTCTATAATTATGTAAGGGAATGCGATAAATAGCATGTTTTGTCACAAATTCGAACTAAAATTATCGTTACTGTATTTATTTTTGAGTCATATACTGTATACTGAATTTACTTCCGTTATCGTTACTTCCGCGTTGATTTCTGGAAATCATGTTGGAGAAAGCTAAGATAGATCTCCTGTTATATATGGAGCTCACTATATATAACAGGAGTTCTGAGTCAGCGGTCAGAAGCTTGCAAGGCAAAGGGATAAAACAGTTCGCGTTGTCAATGTTAGATATTAGTGTTATCATTTAACGTTATCATAATTTATGCTTCTCTAATGAAGCTATGCTGATCTAATAAATAAATGATTCTCTAATAGTGTACGGCAAAGTAATATACAGAATGTTTTGCCATGAATGCGAAGTAAAATTATTGTCACTATATCCTTCCGCGCTCACCGTTAAAAATCATGTTAAAGAATAGGGAGACAGATATCCTGTTATGTGTGGAGCTCAGTGGAAATAGTGTGTTAGTTCAAGATTTATATCTGGGCTGAATTTCGTCGTTTTGAAACATCAAACTATTCAGAGTACCTTTATAAAAATAGCGACATAAGGGCAATAGAATTTAACAGGTCATCATGAATTTAGATAGGAACATCGCAGGGCTACACTAGATACCGGGCTTGCTCATTCATTATCATGACGTCACAAATGGTGGCTAGCCGCTACCAGCGATTGGTACAAAGCGAAACGACAAAATGAAAGACATACAGAGATTGGCACAAAACGACGGGCTCGTCGCTTTGCACCAATCGCTGGTTGCGGCCAGCCACCTTTTGTGACGCCATGATAATGAATGAGCAAGCCCGGTATCTAGTGTAGCCTTGAACATAGTTTACGATAATGCCTTGAGTTACAGCCTATGATTCTCGCCAGTCTTATATTGATGCAACCTAAGGTGCCTCTATATGAGAGTGGTGACATACGGGTTGTAAAATGTCATTGGTTGAGACGATTTTGGACAAAAGCGAACCGTCAATCATCTTGGCGAGTCTGCCGTTATCGGCAAGCTAATAATGCTTGTTAACTTTCCACACTCCTATAAACGAACTCGTCCAGACGAGTATTCTCATGTCTGGAATGTAGCTGTGCCATAGTTTGGACAAAAACGTCTTTTTCGTATCATGCGCCTTGAGAATATTAACGACTCTCATATAGATGCACCCTACACTAGTCTAAGCGAGTACCGCCAAGTTCTGTAATGTGAGTTGCCATAGCTTCATAAAAAATTTAACATGTGCCTTGTTGCTTTTTACTGAATAGATAACGTTTATGGTGTCTCTATGACAGTGGGGTTTTACAGGCAATAAAACTTTCTGGGTTTAGGCTATTTTTGAAAAAAGTAACCGCCAAGCACCTTTCAGAGCCTTCCATTATCGCCAAACAAATGTTTATTGAATTGTCCTACTTAGTGTGCCTTTATATGGAAGTGGAGACACGCGCACAAGGGGCATGCTTAGACAATATTGAGTAAGTATGGCAAATCTACAATCCAGAAATTGTCAATACTTGCCTGGACGAGTTTAATTATACGAGTGAGATAAGTAATAGCAGGGCTACACTACATACCGGGCTTGCTCATTCATTATGATGACGTCACAAAAGGTGGCTGACTAGGAGGAAAGACATACAGCGATTGGCACAAAACGATGGGCGCGTTGCTTTGGACCAATCGCTGGTCGCGGTCAGCCACCATTTGTGACGTTTTGAGAGTGAATGAGCAAGCCCGGTATCTAGTGTTGCCTTGGTAATAGGCATTAGCTTTGTGATCATGACAGGCTCGCCAAGATGCTTGGCGATTCGGTTTTGTCCAAAATAGTCTCACCCAATCACATTTTATACACCTTTGGTGTGATTTCATCATTATCGGTCTGCTGCGAATAAAGGTAGAGGGTTTTTTTTTAAACACTGGTTGTACCTTTAGTAAATCAGTATTATACGTTTCAATAAAAATAAATGTACATATTTTCTTGCATGATTTAATCATTGTGTATATTTCTTTTGTTTAAAACTTTTGTTTTTGCCAAGCATCTTGGTGAGCCTGTCATGATCACAAAGCTAATGCCTATTAACTTATCTCACTCGTATAATTAAACTCGTCGATGCTTGGCGATTCGGTTTTGTCCAAAATAGTCTCATCCAATCACATTTTATACACCTTTGGTGTGATTTTATCCTTATCGGTCTGCTGCGAATAAAGGTAGAGGTTTTTTTTTAACTACTGATTGTACCTTTAGTAAATCAATATTATACGTTTCAATAAAAATAAATTTACATATTTTCTTGCATGATTTAATCGTTATGTATATTTCTTTTGTTTAGAACGCAATAAAAATAAGAGTTGTTTTTTATTTTACAATCGTTCATAAACTACACTAGCTGAGTTTCGCCCACTACGCTGGTCAGTTTATTCCAAACGGTCCTCGAATTAAACGAACTTCATTGTCTTTGGATCCGGTCAACTTGGATTTAAAAAGTAAACAAAAAAATAAAATTTCATTTAGAATCCTGCAGAAGCTGCATCAACGTAATTTTAAAAACTGTGACTGCTGATTTATTTTTTGTCCGAAGGATAAAGAACGAAAATTAACCCAGCTGCCATTTCAAATAAAGAGAATTTTTTTCTTCCCATTGGACGTGGGGAGAAGGATGAATGGGTTTCTCATTGTATGGCTTTGAACCCCTCCCCCTTTTCGCTTTTGTTAAGATTCAGTCCATTCAATACTCTAGAAGGGGAGAATCCCCCCGGTATTCTATTCATGTTTTGAAAAAAAGTTGGAGCATGCGCGTAGAAGTCAATTTTATGTGGAATTTGACAGAATACGCTTTTCGTTTCAAATATATACATAAGGTTTCTATAGAATTATTCAAAGCATATATATTTTTAAAATAATGAACAAAACTTGTGATAATTACATTAACACACACAGCCCATTGTAGGTAACAGAAATACAATGCAATAAAACAAAGAAAATGAAACATTTGTTTTAATGAAGTTCGTACGTATAAAACATAATTTCCTCTTTCTTAAATAAACATTTATTTTTCGCTTTTTGTGCAATTAATGATGCATTTCTTTTCTTTTTTGCACTAAAGGATCATAATTATGAAACAAATCTAAACATAATGCCGTTGAAATTAGTTCAGAAATATTTTAATTATTTTATAAAGTAAGATATTAATTAAGATTTCACACGCTTTGACTTGTCCTTAATTATTTTAGAAATAATATATCGTAATTAAAAGTTTTGTTAGTTAATTTATTATTTTAGAAGCAGAATACTTAAAAATATAAATATACATTAAAATTATATCGCGTAACAAAACATAAGAGACTTAGAAACCAGTTACTTTATTTTATAAATTTGCATCATTTTTTAAAGACGTAGAAATGTTTCTTTACGAAATCATAATACAATTTAAAACAAACTTTTTCCAATATTTAACTAATAAAAATTTTAAAGCAGGCACATTTCCTTTTAATATTCTTTATTATAGTTTTATTAAAATATTCTAAATGTACAAATTAACATTCTTTATACGGATGTAAAATGAGACCTTTCAGTTTCGATTTTCAGTTATTTTATTTGTAATTTTTAGATTTATAAAAAAATCATAAATCATTTTTAAATTTATATTTATTAGCATTAAAAATTACAAATAAAATAAGCATAAATAAAAACTTAAAAAGTGTCAGATGGTTATGTGCCAGACAGATGGTATAATTCAAATACTTTTATTTCGCCATTTTTGTATGATGCGTTAATTTTTTTTTTCAAATTTACTGATCCAATAAATAAATCAGTTTAGTCCATACTCAAACTGCCGCCCCCGTGCGTATATGGCCCGCCGACCTTTTATGTGCGGCCCGAGACACACAAATTTTAATCCATATATATAAAACTTTGATATGTGCATAAAATGTATTTAAGACTTTCAATATGTTTTATATATTTTTCGACGAAGACAAAATCTTCTCTTTTATTTATTACTAGCAAGCTACGCCCGCTACGCTGGCCAATTTCTTATAACGAACTTTTAATCCAACAAAATATTGACATTTCATAATTCACTTTTATATTTTAACAGAATAATATGGCTACTATAATTTGTGACTCGTGCTATAGCCAATATACACGCCAGGACACGTCGCCCTTATCATTATCTTTTTTACGCATGAAGGTTTCGCTATGGTACTCCATTGTGAAATTTTGTAATTTTTCAAATTCAATATTTGAAAAATGGCATAATCATTAGATTTGAAATTTATATCAAGAAAAAATACAATTTTATACCTTTCAAACGCAGTTTGCCTAACAATTTTCTGACAAATACTTCTCGAGCTACTACCTTTTTTCAGTAACTTCAAATGTTTCATTTTCCGAGATTAATCTGTGGCAACAATTAGCGAAAAACCCAGTCGTCAGAAAAGCATAGTTTTATATTAAACAGGCTGTTGGAGCAGGGATTGTCACCACCAATTTGCCACCATCACTTTTGAAATCGGTTCGGTAGTTCCAGAGATTCCATAGAAATTGTAATTTAGAATGTTTTTAGAACGCTTTTCGCTCATTTCACCCTTTTAAATTTCGATTTTTTTTTAAATTTTATTCTTAGAGAGCATTTACATCTTATAACTAACTACAATGCCGAATTTCAAATTTCTAGCTCCTTCAGTATAAAAAAAATCGCAATTTTAGAAATGTTTTTCGCTCCTGCACCCCCCTGGGGATAGTGGCACCCACAAAAAATATATCCTATGTTGGAGCAGGGGTTGTCACCATCCATTTGCCACCATCACTTTTGAAATCGGTTCGGTAGTTCCAGAGATTCCATAGAAATTGTAATTTAGAATGTTTTTAGAACGCTTTTCGCTCATTTCACTCTTTTAAATTTCGATTTTTTTAAAAATTTTACTCTTAGAGAGCACTTACATCTTATAAGTAACTACAATGCCAAATTTCAAATTTCTAGCTCCTTCAGTATAAAAACAAATCGCAATATTAGAACGTTTTTCGCTCCTGCACCCCCCTGGAGTTAGTGACACCGACATAAAATATAGCCTATGTTGGAGCAGGGGTTCTCACCATCAATTTGCCACCATCATTTTTGAAATCGGTTCGGTAGTTCCAGAGATTCCATAGAAATTGTAATTTAGAATTTTTTTAGAACGCTTTTCGCTCATTTCACCCTTTTAAATTTCGATTTTTTTTAAAATTTTATTCTTAGAGAGCATTTACATCTTATAAGTAACTGCAATGCCAAATTTCAAATTTCTAGCTCCTTCAGTATAAAAAAAATCGCAATTTTAGAAATGTTTTTCGCTCCTGCACCCCCCTGGGGATAGTGGCACCCACAAAAAATATATCCTATGTTGGAGCAGGGGTTGTCACAATCCATTTGCCACCATCACTTTTGAAATCGGTTCGGTAGTTCCAGAGATTCCATAGAAATTGTAATTTAGAATGTTTTTAGAACGCTTTTCGCTCATTTCACTCTTTTAAATTTCGATTTTTTTAAAAATTTTATTCTTAGAGAGCATTTACATCTTATAAGTAACTACAATGCCAAATTTCAAATTTCTAGCTCCTTCAGTATAAAAACAAATCGCAATATTAGAACGTTTTTCGCTCCTGCACCCCCCTGGAGTTAGTGACACCGACATAAAATATAGCCTATGTTGGAGCAGGGGTTCTAACCATCAATTTGCCACCATCATTTTTGAAATCGGTTCGGTAGTTCCAGAGATTCCATAGAAATTGTAATTTAGAATTTTTTTAGAACGCTTTTCGGTCATTTCACCCTTTTAAATTTCGATTTTTTTTTAAATTTTATTCTTAGAGAGCATTTACATCTTATAAGTAACTACAATGCCAAATTTCAAATTTCTAGCTCCTTCAGTATAAAAAAAATCGCAATTTTAGAAATGTTTTTCGCTCCTGCACCCCCCTGGGGATAGTGGCACCCACAAAAAATATATCCTATGTTGGAGCAGGGGTTGTCACAATCCATTTGCCACCATCACTTTTGAAATCGGTTCGGTAGTTCCAGAGATTCCATAGAAATTGTAATTTAGAATGTTTTTAGAACGCTTTTCGCTCATTTCACTCTTTTAAATTTCGATTTTTTTAAAAATTTTATTCTTAGAGAGCATTTACATCTTATAAGTAACTACAATGCCAAATTTCAAATTTCTAGCTCCTTCAGTATAAAAAAAATCGCAATTTTAGAAATGTTTTTCGCTCCTGCACCCCCCTGGGGATAGTGGCACCCACAAAAAATATATCCTATGTTGGAGCAGGGGTTGTCACAATCCATTTGCCACCATCACTTTTGAAATCGGTTCGGTAGTTCCAGAGATTCCATAGAAATTGTAATTTAGAATGTTTTTAGAACGCTTTTCGCTCATTTCACTCTTTTAAATTTCGATTTTTTTTTAAATTTTATTCTTAGAGAGCATTTACATCTTATAAGTAACTACAATGCCAAATTTCAAATTTCTAGCTCCTTCAGTATAAAAAAGATCTCAATTTTAGAAAGTTTTTTGCTCCTGCATCTCCCTGGGGTTAGTGACACCGACATAAAATATAGCCTATGTTGGAGCAGGGGTTGTCACCATCAACTTGCCACCATCACTTTTGAAATCGGTTCGGTAGTTCTAATGATTCCATAGAAATTGTAATTTAGAATGTTTTTAGAACGCTTTTCGCTCATTTCACCCTTTTAAATTTCAATTTTGTTTATTTTGTTCTTAGAGAGTATTTACATATTATAAGTAACTACAACGCCAAATTTAAAATCGGTTCGGTAGTTCTAGAGATTCCATAGAAATTGTAATTTAGAATGTTTTAGAACGCTTTTCGCTCATTTACCCCTTTTAAATTTCGATTTTTTTTTTTTTTTTTGTTCTTAGAGAGCATTTACATCTTATAAGTAACTACAACGCCAAATTTCAAATCGGTTCGGTAGTTCTAGAGATTCCATAGAAATTGTAATTTAGAATGTTTTTAGAACGCTTTTCGCTCATTTCACCCTTTTAAATTTCGATTTTTTTTTTTTATTTTGTTCTTAGAGAGCATTTACATCTTATAAGTAACTATTTCAAATCGGATCGGTAGTTCTAGAGATTCCAAAGAAATTGTAATTTAGAATGTTTTTAGAACGCTTTTCGCTCATTTCACCCTTTTAAATTTCATTTTTTTTTTTTGTTCTTAGAGAGCATTTACATCTTATAAGTAACTACAACGCCAAATTTCAAATTTCTAGCTGCTTCAGTATAGAAAAGATCGCAATTTTAGAACGTTTTTCGCTCCTGCACCCCCCTGGAGTGGTGGCACCGACATAAAATATAGCCTATGTTGGAGCAGGGGTTGTCGCCATCAATTTGCCACCTTCACTTTTGAAATCGGTTCGGTAGTTCCAGAGATTACCCCTACAAACAAACAAACAAACAAACAAACAATATTTACTCCTTTATAATATTAGTATAGATTAATTTAATATTATGTTGAAAAATCCTAAATGTCAGCTTCTTAGACAAGCATCATTTTTAATTGTCGTCATACTTGCGTTACAGTGATATATATTTTTAATCTTCAATATTAATCAAACTGTTTAAAATTAATTAAATTTTTACAATGCATATTTTTGCAATTTAAAAAGATAAAAAGTTTGTCTCTGAGCGAAAGTCTAATTTATTTTAAAAAAGATTTTTTTATCTTTAGATCTTGGAAAATCAACATTGTTACATTATTTCTTTTATATTTATTCTGCCGTTTAAAATAATTAATTTTGTCATATTGTTTTGTTATACTACTTTAGTAATCTTACTATTTTAATTACCCCTTTTGCTTACATTATTATATAAATATAATCTGTTGCTGCCCACCGAAGCAGCAAGCATATGTTTGTGGCCCGCGAGAAAAAACGGCTGAGTCTTTCTGAAGTAATGTGATTACATGTATGAGGGTGAAGTAAATTAGTAGAATACCTATTAAGCATATGGTTACTAACGAATGGTATATGGAATGAAATAGTGAGTTTTTATAGTGCAACAAACTAAATGTAATCGAAGTCGAAATAAAGAAATATATTTCTGTGTTATCTGTGCTTCAATTTCCAAAGTGTAAAATAAAATTTATTTATTCTCCATATTACCAATTTACACTCAGACATTATCTAAAAACATGGTTAAAAGTTCCATTAAAAACGTCCCACATTATCAAAAATGTAAAAAAGTTTCAAATAAAAACTGTCACCATTGCCCAATAGCGCTTTCACTCTGGCTAGAGCATCATCACTTGTTAACCCTCAAGCATCTGATTCTTCAGTATATATACGACAGGGAGTTGAAGAATTTCTTTTATCGGCATTCAATTTCCTCTTTTTCTCCCCCTTTTCTAACATCTTTTTCCAGCGGCAATCAATGATTGCGTGAACCATATCATTGCAAACGTCTTTGGATGTATTAATTTCTATTGCTTTTTTTATTAGAGCATCATGTAGATTTTCATAGTTAGCTATTTTTTGTATTTCTGTATAATGTCAAAGTATTAATTGGTAATATGGAGAATAAATAGTAAATATACAGACATTAACAAATTAATACCTGTTTTAATCTAAAAAAAATTGTATTTTCAGGAGCAAAGCAAAACTTATAAAGAAGAAATATTGAAATGCCACATTTGCAGAAGAAAGCTGTACATTTTGAAAGAAAGTTTTTTCATTTGCTAATATAAGTTATCACTTAAAAATATAAAATCATGACTTCGTCCGGTACGGCTTCTGAGTAGGTATCTGTAACGTGGTAAATTTAAAAACGAACAAAATGAGTACTGTACAGCTCTTTAATATGCACTGTAAAAGAGAGATATGTTTATTTATTTAAATAGCAAGATTATAAAAATATAATAGAACCTCTTCCGAGTTACCCACTATTCCAAAAATTACTTCTTTTATTTCAGAAACATCAGTAATCATTTCTGAGATTTAAAGAAACACTTCTGAAACTAAAATTTCTGTTGGTATTCTTAATTTTCAAAAAAGTGTCAGAGTAGTTTATACTGTGTAATTATCTTGTTTTCTCAACCCAGTCTTAACACGAAATATCGGATTTTTGGATGCTATCAATTTTCAAGTAAATATTTGCATGTTTAATAAACATGCTAAATTAACAGCTTAAATTAAACATTATCTTGTTCCTCTTGCGTGTATAAATTCTTTTATTCTCTTTAATACTTTCCAAAGCATTTTTTATTCTTCGATCAACGCAATATATTAGCAGTATATTTTGAAAATACAAATAACCTAATATTGGTGAAGAATTACTATACAAAATCAACCGAAATTTTTCGTATGATTTGAAACCTGGTACCCCAGTGGTTAGCACACCGCATTGCTACACTATAGTTCCGAGGTTCTTATCCGAATTTGTGAAAGGCTTTGCGCATCATTCAACAGTTCGATAAAATGAGTACCAAGCTTGCTTGGGAATTAAACAATGGCAGTTCCACGTTATGATAACCATCTGACCGGGTCTTATTTTATATAGCATCTCAGGGCCCATGGCCAACAAAGCAGAGTTGCGCAATGATTATTAATTGATTGTAGGACAGAAAAGTTTATTTTAGTTTTCATATGAGTTAGCTTATAATGCGCCAATATGGATTTACGGTTAACGTAAATTTCTAATTTAGAGTGGATGGCTTTTAACGTAGATTAATTTTAACACAATTATTCAAATTGGTAAAGAAATCATATGAGTTGTAATTTTCCAACTGGACGAAAAATGTCCGGGCCAGGATTCGAACCTAGGATATCTTGGGTGAAGCTGCCATGCTCTACCATCTGAGCCATCCCGGTCGAATCTGGAGGACTTAATTCATCCAGTTAACCTTATTGATCATAGAATCTGGTCTGATACCTGAATCAGCTCAACAGAATAAATTGCATATTCGCAGATGGCTCAGATGGTAGAGCTTGGCAGCTTCAGCCAAGATATCCCAGGTTTGAATCCTGGCCCGGACATTTTTTGTCCAGTTGGAAAATTACAACTCATAGGCTTTTAACTTCTCCAACTGTAATGAAATTTTTTATAAAGAAATCTGTGCATAAATTGAAGCATGGAAAATCTTCATAAATAAATAGCTATTCTCTTAACAATGTGGGAGAGTATAAAAGGATTTTTCTTTGATTTTCAATTATTATAAAAACTAAACATTTTGAATTTAATAAAAACAGTGCTGCTTCTCTTTTATTTTTTAAAGATCATACTGAACACGGAAAAAATGAGAAAGGGAGATAAAATGGTGATTGTACCTGACTTTCACAAAATTGAAAATTCGCTCATTCTAAGAAATTTACAAATCAGACATGTTTCACAGCTCATTGCTTAAAAATCTAAAAATTGGAAAATAAGTAGAAAATCAATTTCGTCCTTATTTTCTTCAGATCTTGATTTTTGGCTAAATAAAATTTGTCAGAATTAAATTTATTGTGCCTCATTTTTTATTACTCATGTGCCATTAAATATGATATGATAAAAGAGCTCCTCATGCCCCTGCATTAATCAGTAATACATTTTAAACTGCGAATTTAATGGGCGGCCAAAATCAACGTAAGGCTGCTCGTCAGTAAACTTCCCGATTTCCCTCGCTAATGTTATTCCTATGGGCGTAGGATGCATTCGTATTTTTAAAATATCTCCTCGGAAAATTAATATTTTTAACTTCTGTTTTCTTTGTATTGTTTTTAAAGAATGTCTCTTTTTCTTAGTTGTCAATTTTTTCTAAAATATATACTTAATTTTATATGAAATGTTAAAATCGTATTCAGTTTCGCTACGATTTTAACACATAAAAATATAAATTAAGCACATAGTTTAGAAATATTTTGATAACTAAGAAAAAGAGACATTCTTTAAGTAACAGTACACAGGAAACAGAAGTTAAAAATATTAATTTCCCCTGGAGACATTTTAAAAATACGAATGCATCCTACGCCCATAGGAATAACATTAGCAAGGGGAATCGGGAAGTTTACTGACGAGGAGCCTTAAGGGAAAGGAGAAAGGTAAAATTACAATTTTAGTAAATGTGATAATCTAATAGAGGATTAGCACAAATTTTAAATGGATCATATAATTTTATTAAAAAAATTGTGAATAAAAAAATCTTATGGGTCTAGGAAATCGCCTGGAAGGTAAAAAGAAAATCATGTGTTCATCAAACAAGGAAGACACTAAAGTGGTTAATTCTGACTAAACTTCATTGGAATCATTAATAAAAGATTCCAGTCTCTAAGTCAGGAAACTTAAAAAAAAAATTGAATATTTGAAGTAGAAAACGAAAAAAACGTAAGCAGTTTTGAAATTAACTGAAAAACACAAAGAAATAATTTACATAATCTTTGAAAGAAATTTAGAAAAGATGATTGAAAAAGTTTAATTTTGTGGGGTCAGATAGGAGGTGGTTCCGTATTTGTATGAGTAGGCTTTGGATTATAAGAAAAAACAATCTTTTAAAAAATAATTGCATGAATGCCATAGATTAACAAAAGACACTTAAGAGCTTACGCTAGTCATCCGAAGAAACTCGAACGGTAATGTTAAGTCTATGGAAGGTTCTTTACAGATTTCTCGCTTGCATTTTAATATTTTTAAATGATTTTTTTTGCTGCATAGGACAGCTGAGGTTGATTTCTAACGTTGTTAGTTTTTTACTGTTTCGATTTTGGCTCCAGTGTTTTAATATAAAGGTACTTTCACATTCAGAACCGGTTCCAAAATTGAAAATGTCCGCTTATAAAAAAACTGTAACCAAAACCAAAAAAGTAAAAACTAACAATGTTAGAGATCGACCCCAGCTATCCTATATAAAAAAAAAATCTTTAAAAATATTAAAATGCGAGCGAGAAATCTGTAAAGAACCTTCCATAGACTTAACATTAGCTTGAGGGTTTCTTCTCGTGACTAGCGTAGGCTTTTAAGGATCACTTGTTATCAGTTTTGGGAGAAATTAGAGGACAACGTTTTATGTTTCAACAATCCTACTTACACTACAAATTCTGCATTTGGATGGCTTCTATCCAAAAGACTGTACAATAATGACTCGACTGCTTTAATTCTTGATTAAAACGCTATAGAATACGTACAGAAACACTGGTAAAAGCTGTATATGCTGGTGGGAAACAATACACTTTCTAAGTGAAATGTAACAAGCAATTTATTTTCAGCGACGTATTATCGGCTTGCATCGTTTGCAGAAACGCATTAATTCAATATCAGAATGAATTTATGAATTGAATAAAGTAGAAAAAAGTTACTATTAAAACAAATTTTATAACATCTTTTATTTGGTGGGCCTATCATTTTGCGACACCCAATTTTCATATATTGTTTCATTATTTTAAACTTATTCACTATAACTTATTGTTTATGGTAATTTGCTATTACAAGATTCTTATAGATTGTACAAAATATTACTTAACATTCTAATGTAACAATTATACAGGGTGATTACAAATGATGGACCCAATTTTAAAAAATCATATTTTTGAACCTACTGCACATATTATAATAAGTTATACATGAATTTAAAGTGAAACATACCAAGTTTTTTTCAGTTACAAATATTCGATGTGTGACCCTCTTGTTACACGGCATACGGCATTTGAAGAAACGGCAATGACAGAGAAGAGTTTTTGCGTATTAGAGTATGCACGAGTTTCTTCAGTAATTTCGGTGCAACGTGCATTTAGAAATCGCTACGGAAAAGAAGCATCAACCAACAAGAGCATTCTGCGATGGTATCAATTTGAAGAAACAGGTTGCTTGTGCAACATGTTTCATCAAATTGCCGTTTCTTCAAATGCCGTATGCCGTGTAACGAGAGGATCACACATCGAACATTTGTAACCGAAAAAAACTTGGTATATTTCTCTTTGAATACATGTATCACTTATTGTAATATGTACAGTAGTTTCAAAAATATGATCTTTTTAAATTGGGTCCATCATTTGTAATCACCCTGTAGATACAACTTTAATTTATAGCAATATTTAATTATTGATGTAATAATTCAATAGAAATCTTAAACTTTTGTGTGGACCTATTATTTTGCAACGCATTGTAGTTATTCTATAAGATGAAAGAAATTGTAATAGATTAGGTAGAATACGAAAAAATAAACATTATCGAAAGATAGACTTACGAGGAAAGGACTAAAAATGAATAAAGCCACATTTCATATTAGAAAACCCCCCAGGGGGATACCTTCTTTAGGTATTCACGGGCTTCGCAACCCCGGGCACCTGAGCGATCTTTCTCTTTTCTTTTTTCCTCTACATTCTCTTGTCTAATCTTTCTTCTTTGTTTCACTCTCATTGTGGTTTCCTCTTCCGAGGTGAGGGCGATTCTGCATGAGCCGATATTATCCTTTTTATATCGACTAATGGAGAATTGTAAACCACCCACGCGTTTGCCGTGCGTGGCGACCCGTGGCCCTGGAAAGGGGGATCCTGGCAGTTGAGGGAAACCAACACACTGCTTTGGCCTCTGATTCAGGCAGACGGGAGGTGCATATTGGTCCCGTATGCATCAATCGGCTGGTCAGCTGACTTGTCACTGGCTGGGGATCAAGTGAGCGGACACATACTAGTCATTTTGTTAAAGGTGGAAACTGAAATAGGTGTGTCTTGTGAACGTATAGGCCCTGGTTAGCACTGGTGCACGAATGTGCATCCCCTTGTTGGGCTCGGTAGTGGGTGGTACGGCCGGGGGTCTGAATTTTTTTCTCTCTCTAATATGGATGGAAATACTTCAAATACTTCTATTTCTCTCCCATGTGGAAAGCAACAAACTGCGCATCATTCACACGTTTTTTTGTAGTTCATCGCACTGATTGTCTCTCAAATACTTCTTTTAAGAGAACTTCTCCATTTCTTATTGCAAAAACATTTCAGTCAATTTTTGGAGATGGTCATTCACTTTAAAAAATGCAGTCTGGGGATTTGCTGGTGGAGGTTTCTTCAGCGAGTCACTCAGAATTTCTCTCAAATTGCAAAGAAATAGGTTCTTTTTCTGTTTCTGTTCAGGCCCATCAAACTCTCAACTCAAGCCGTGGTGTAATATCAGAACCAGATCTTTTACTCTCTACGAAAGACGAACTCTTGCATAATTTAAAAGATCAAAATGTTATAGACGTACGCCGTATCACTATTCGTCGGAATGAGCAAGTACTTCCTACCAAGCACTTTATTCTGACATTCAATAGCGCTACTCTACCAACTAGAATAAAGCTGCTTACCTGAGTTGCTCCGTCCGGCCATATATTCCTAACCCTCTCCGTTGTTTTAAGTGAAAGCGTTATGGCCACTGTAAAACTACCTGTCGTGGATCTGTTACATGTGTGGATCTGTTACATGCATGGATCTGTTACATGCGTGGATCTGTTACATGTGTCGTGGATCTATTACATGTGTCGTGGATGTGTTACATGCAAGATGTTCAGAAGCCGGCCATGAGAGTAACTCATGTGAAAAATTTGAACACTGTATAAACTGCAAGGGTGACCATGCAGCATATTCTCGCTCTTGTCCAAACTGGATACGTGAAAAAGAAATTCTTACCATCAAAATCACTCAGAAACTTTCTTATCCTGAAGCTCGAAAACTGGTTGAATCTAGAACACCATCTGTAAGAGTCTCTTATTCTAGTTTACTCAAGCAACAAATAAAATCCTTAAGACATATAAGCACCCAAACTGAATTCTCTTTACCACCAAATGATTCATCTGTTACACTAACCAGCACTATGAAGAAAAAAACCCGTAGTATTGGTGCTTCTGCTAGAATAAGACCTATGCGTGCACTAAAACTTTTGCCACCATCATCCGAAGCTGTAAAAATAGAATATTATAATTGTCAATCTAACCAGCTCATTAAAGATGATACAGGTCAAACCTCTGTTTCATCTGCAAACAATTTGAAAAAAAAAACCTATTTCCACTACACAGAAAGCAAAACTCAAATCATGTGCACAGAGAGAGAAAACCTCAACGCAAGCCTCTTCATAGTGGAAAACTGTGAAGGGCAAAAACAACAAGAAATTTTGTCTCGATACACCGCTTCCTACTACAACGGATGCAAAACAGCTGCTGCACTATGCAGAGGAAAATATGGAATCTGAGGCTTACAGTTCTGACTCAAATGATGAAGATGATAATACTGTTTTTGAGGTATTTGAACCTACATGATTTTAAATAGATTTCTGCTAGAAACTTTGACCAGTTTACCAACTGTTATTTTAAAGATTTTCTATTTTAATTGTGAAAACTTATATTTATATCTTTTAGACATTGTGTTGTATTTTCATTGAATGATTTTAATTACACATTTGTCATCATATCACTCTTTTCATTTAAATGTGTTAGTTTCATTCATTTTGTTTTTATGATAAAGTTTAATTATTTTTTTTAATTTTAATTTGGCATTTTTATTCTAATCTTTTTTTCGCGCTATTTGTTTTATACAATGTATGACTATAACTAGATGGGTAACCCCACCCAGATAATTCTCTCATTAAGCTTTGTTTCTTTTTTAATTTTTATATTTCAATTTGACGTACATAATTTAATCTTTTTTTTTTGCGCAGCATGTCCCTAAAGGGGCTTTGTGCCATAAAACCCCAATCAACCAACCATCATACTAGAAAAAAATGTACAGTAGGGGGGGGGGAAACGAATGGTGGTCGTAATTTACGTTCACTGTATAAAAGCTGTTTGAACAAAAAGCTCTTTATCGATTTCTATACTACAGTTACAATTATTTTTTAAGGGACAGTATGGTACACATATTTATTTTTATACGAATTTTATAAATCTCAATACAAACCCCTACATTTTTTTTCTTCGACTCGATTTGTCATGCCGCATTTAATCTAAACTCAAAATTTCCACTGCTATCTTAAATCTTACTTCAAATATGAGGTAAAATGGGTTCAGGGACAGCTAAAATATTGAAATACACATTTTTGAAAAATAGAGTGTTACTGCGGCTACAAAAGAAGAGTAAAATATTAAAATAAAGATATAATTATTTACTTTTTAAACAAGAGCAATGATACTCATTTATAATCCTGAAACATATCATTGACTAGTTAATATTTAGTTTATTAAATAACATATTATGTGTACTAAATAGTATATATAAAATGGTTTATTTAGTATACTTGGCATAGGTAATATTTAGTATCCATGAAAGGGATTTTCAACTTTAATCTATAGCATGTTCCCTTAAAGTTTTTGATCATTTTACATATTTTCATAATAAGTAGATAACAACTGATCAGAATTAAACAAAAATGTATTTTATTTTAGAGGGGGGGGGGGTCGACAATACAGATTACATTTAACCAAAAAAAATTTATTATTAATATTAAATTTTAATTATCACATTCATTAATTAATTAATATTTCCAAATTTGTTTAATCCAAAATATGCATGAGCGTTATAGTTGGGCTTTCAAAAAGTATCATATATACAAAGTGTCCGAGAAAGGTCTTTATCATTTTAAACATTAATAACAAAGATACTAACAGGTGAAACGGAATGCTGTTACTTGCAAAAGAATGAAGAAATCTATGAGTTTTTCTGGTATCAATTGCCGGGAGTATGAAATGACAAATTATGAAATCATGACTGTTACACAGCAAATATTAAAAAACACTTGAAGGGAAAACGAGTACAGGCTCGACATTCTTCGTTTCGTTCTACTAACGGAGGTCATGCACAGCTACATTGAAGGTACTGTAAAAAAAATCTTAAATTTCTTCATTCTTTTGCAGTAAACTGCATTTCATTTCACATGTTAATATTTTTGTTATTAATGTTTAGAATGATATAGATCATTCTCGGACACGCTATATTATAATGTAATGAAATACATAAATTAGTAATCGAGTACATCTAAATAACCGATTTTATTGTATAACATTGATTGGTGTATTTATATCTCACTAAATAATCATTCAAAATTTAGGAAAATTTGCATTTCCACATATTTTAACACGCTAAATTTAAATACGCAATAAAGTTATGGTCCTGCTTTTAAAATTATTAAAGTAGAATTCAATTTTATTATGTAGGTAGTTGACCCCTTATCCCAAAACAAACGACATACAATTAAAAACGAATCTATATCAATTAATTTTTTCTTTATTTCTTATGTCGCCGTTGATTAGAACTGAAATTATAGCCATCGTTCACATTGTTTTCTATTGTACCATTTTAGTTTTATCAATAATATAGGCTTTAAAATATAGTTTATGATAGTTTAACTTTAATAACAAATATAAATTTTCCAACTCTTTGCTTAAGGAGTATTTCAACTACTTCGGCTTAAATTCGCGTGATTTTTTTTTCAGTTACAAAGATACTACCTTCGGACTTTTTGCTATATATTTATTACCATTTCACGTATATATTTAAATTTTTGTGTAAAACAAAAACAAAACCAAAATAATAATAATATTCCTTGTGGGACGAAGAGAACCAGCCGTACCACAATATGGGCGACCGAATCGGGAGACCGCTTTTCTCTGGTCACAAGCATATGAAACAAATTTGGTAACCAAATTATGAAAAAACAAATTCCCCGGAGCTTATAACAGCATTTAGTTTAAAAAGTTGATTTTTGACAAAATTGCTGTCAAGTGAACAAAAAAATTTATTTTTAAAATCTATTTTTAATTTGTCGAGCTGAAAAAAAAATTTAATCAATGAAAATTATAATTTTAGGTGGTATAAGCTTTAGCAAAAACAATTAGTTTTCTTTTAAATAAAAATTGAAGGAAATCGGTCGAATAGATCTCGAGAAAAATGGTCGCTCAGTTTGAAAAACATGGTTTTGAGAAAAACAAGTTTAAAGGTGTAGAATAGCGTTACGTTAGACGAGCGGCGTGACATACAATAAGAATTGTAATATCTTGAAACCGCTTTAGGACAATAATCTACTCTCTTGAAGAATGTAAAAAATCAAAATAAAAGAAATCGAAAATTTTTAGCCAAATAAGAAGAATCTCTCCTTAAACTGAATTAGACATTCGTAGTACACGGTGCGTCAGAAAAATTTATACAGACTTTAAATGATTATAAGTCCAGTTTTTATTCACAAATAATTAATATTTAATTGAAAAAGAATCTACAGAAAATGTATAACTTTTCTTACTACCGCAGATGTTTAAAATTATTACCGTTCTGGTACATGCACTGTTTATAACGGCCGGTTATTGATTCACAAACTTTAAAAAAAAACAAAAAAACATTTCATTTGGTGTTGTGACACAGTCTTGCTCAATTGCGGATAAGGAACGTTGTCTGTGAACATCCATTCGTTTCAAACTTATCTTTTATCCGATGAATTGTACGTCGCATAGGTGGATCCATCTGAAACTCCCTGCGATATTGTTTTTGTACTTCTGCTACATTTTCATACTTACAATGGTATTTTAAAATAAATTTTCTTTTTTCAAAAGTTAATCTTGGTCCACTCATAATTTCCAATTAATAAATTCGAAAATAAAGAAAAATTAGAAAGTTATGACCCGCTAAACAGTGTACGTATACATTTTTCTGACGCACCCTGTATTTTAATTATAAGCAGTTAGCGCAAAAAAGAAAAGAAAAATGCATCATTAACTACATAAAAGAGGAAAATAAATGTTTATTCAAGGAAGAAAATTAGTTTCGATTCATATGGACTTCATTAAACTATGTCTTCTTCATATTGTTACATTGTACCTGTTACCTAAAAATGCAAGTTTCCTAATATGATTTCATTAACTTAAAGGAATGTGTTTTTAACATTTGTTACAATACATTATAAATGCTAGGTAAATTTCCAAAGTAAAAGAAATAAAAAATCCAATTTTTATTGTATGCTAAAAGCAAAGCACGATGAATGAGTAAACCAACCCTAAAAACATTTACTATTATCTCTTAAACCCTTAAGCACCACGACGTACCTGCGTACGTCATGAACTCTTCATTTGCAATACCAGGACGTACGTCCTTATTTTAATTCCATATTGCAATGTTCTAACCAATTCTTAACGGAAATTTTTATCATTCAGTTATTACATTAATTCCGATATCTAATGTATAATATTTGACGGGCAGAATTTTCCGGTACGAATTGGTTTTCCCAAAAGGAAGGTACTTTCCGAACAACCCAATACTTGGTATTCAGCATAATATCACTAGATTGAATATGGTGCTTAAGGGATTAATTGCTGCGAGAAATTTTTTTTACATAACTGCTGTGAGCGTTTCTAAGTTGGCTTGATCCAACGAATTAATAAAAGGCTCGATTAACTCCTAGGATACTTTTTCTGGAATAAACTTAATGTATAATGTACAAAACTTTTATAATAAAAATTGATCTTTTCAAAACTCTCTAGCAATAGTACTAGAGCTCCAAACAAGACAAAATTTTACCAGTATCTATAGTTAAACTGAAAATTAAAAATTAAACTATGAACAAAAAAAACAACGATCTGCGAAACCGCTAACAGTAGTTACGAGTTAAAAATATTAACTTTATTTTTTCCTTTTTATGAATTATTTCAATGTTTTTATCTCAAAATGCCATTACATTGTTACAGGCTTTTGTATTCCCATTACTTTAAAAAGACTGTCTTTAAAATAGTTGATCTTCTTAAAATTCTTCACAGAAAACTACACGGCTTTATGTTACGGTAAACTCTCTACAAAGTAAATCTTCCATCCATATTATGTTCTAACGGTATCGAACTTCTCTTTAACCCCTTAACAATTTCGTTTTTTTTAACACAATAAACTAAAAATAAGGACAAAACACCACTTTTTCCTTATTAAAATATAAACCTTACGTAATCGAAAAATGTCTGCCAATTAATAAAAATATTACAGTTAAAAATTAGTGGTATCCGAAAGCTTTTCCTAACGAAGAAAGCAAACATTTCTTGCATACATAATAGTTTATTTTTAAAAATTAAAAATGTTATGTTAATTTTATAATAAATGTTATAATAAATATGTTATAATAAATAAAAATGTTCATATTTTCAGTATGTTTTTCATTAGCCATGGCATTTAATTTTTTTCCCTTAAACTAGATAGCGTTTTGGAAATCCGATACTTATAATTATAGAGCACACTTGAAAGGAAAATATCAAAAAAGCTATCAAATAGTTCAAATTCTAGAAGTGTAGTTTTAAAATTTTCTTAAATTAAAAAGAAAACAAAATCAAATTTTGCCACAAAAAATGAATTTTTTCTTGATTAAATAATTTTTTTCTAAAATCATCAAATCTGTAAAACAATATCAAATAGCCAAATAAAAAATCGTTAAAAGGATGCAGAGGCTCCTTAAGAGTTCATTCGATGCAATTCTAATAATAACAAACTACTCGTAACGATTTTAAATAAAAAATTTCAAAATGCACAAAAACTACATCTCTAATTTTTAAACAATAATGAATAAGATTCTTGGCATTTAATGCAATTGTATTCAATAATTTTTAATGCAATTGTAACCCACACCCATTTAATTAACATAACAAAAGAGAAATGTGTGCTATGTTGAAATGTATTTAGTCTTTTAAAAGTAAATAAATTGGATTTTACTTTGTTTCTAGGCTTAATAACATTTATTTTAACAGGCTTACTTTTTACTGTAATTTTTTTTCTTTAGTTTTCTACTTTTAAGGAGACGAATAGGTTAATACCACTTTGGTCCATTCCGCAGAATTTCGACAAAAATGGGTTGATTAAAAAAAAAAAATCTATTTTTTAAATATTTTTGAAAATGTAAAATTAATGCCAAAATTTGATTTCAAATTTTAAACAGCTGACATTTTATGAAATTTTGATTTAGCTTATTTGATTTTAAGTTTGGCCTCCAACTAATTGAATTTATTTTAAATGTCTATTTGAATTTTATCTTTCAAATGATTATGAAGGGTGCAATCACTTACAACGATTTACTATACATGCCGTTTATATTGAACTTTGAAGGAGTTTAGACGATTATAATATCAATAATTTTATGTAAAAATATTCACTCACTGAGGCGAAGGTACAAGAAATGAACAGTCAAATAAAATTATTTTCTGTGTGGATTATTTAAACAAAAATAAATAATACCCGAAATGCCAAAAATATCCGAAAACGTTATTTAGATGTGTTACCTGAAGCTTTTAATATATTAAAGTCTAGTTTTTAAAAGCACAGTCTATTATTTTATTCTCGAACATTTCCTTTTCTGGATCTCTGGAATTGTGCCAAAACAACTAAGCTAAATACGGTTTTGGAACTGAAGCATCCAAGTTAAGATTTTAGTAAATTTGTTACTTTATAAAGAACTTTCCTCTTTCTGATAATTTAAAAGGATTCGTGATGCTTCCGACATATGTAAATTGGATTTAAAGATGTGTTGAAAAAAAGCGATAAATAATGATTGTTACTTTAACATTTTGTTAATTTTATTTCTTTGCGATAATAATTTTATAACGATAAATTTAAACGAATTTCATTCTTAATTCTATAAATATAGTTTCTTAAAAGCTGAAGTTCAAACAAAAAAAAATACTAGCATAAAAATTCAATTAGGTTAAACATTTTTGAAAATGTTTTATACTATGTCATTTAGCAGTAGAGTAGCCAAAGGCGGGGATCTATAAGTAAAAAATATCACTTTTGTATTACAGTAAACTTCGCCAGACTTAATCGCTCATTTTTATGCGATTCATTTAAATGAAAATAAACCTTGAAAAAAGTGGTATCCAGTGCATGCCTTTGGCTATGGCACCGTCATTTAATATACTTTTTAAAGAAAATTATCATATGCAGTAATATTTCTAAAAACGTAATCAGTTTATTAGTTCAATCTGATTTAGAATAAAATTTCACGTTCCCGGTGAAAAGAATATGATTGAATTAGAAATGAAACAATCTGCTAACACAAAAACCTGTCTAAAAGAGAAATTTTCCCGGTTTCTTACGATTTTGTTTTCGCAGTCTTTACTGTATTTACATAATATTGTGTTCGCAAAATAAATTATTTAGAAGAAAAGAAAAAAGAAACAATTATAATTTGATCAACTTGACAATTGCTCTTTTTCAAGTATGAAAATGTTAAAAATTTCGTGGCCAATGCATGTTAAAGCTGATAAGAATAAACAATTATATTAGCCAACTAGTATCTTGTAAACAACATAAACATATTGTGATAATTGCGGTTTTCATTGTTGTCTCAATGATTCTTTTGCAACAGGCCTGTCCAACCTTTTAGTAAGCAGGGGCGCATCTCAGCTGGTGACAAGCAATGAAGGGTGCCATTATTATCATGAGTGGACAATTGCATACATATTTATTATCTTACTATAGGAGTGATACACTCACGTCTACATGGCATACATATGATTCATAGTCATAGTGGTAATCATAAGTCCTGTACTGTGCAGGTTATCATTAAATGTAGCATTATATAATTCTGAGAAGGCCTATCTATAAAAAATGTTTTCAGGAATAAGGCCGAAACATTTTCATGCCTCAAGTAGAAAAAAGAACATGCAAGAGATTTTAAATAAAATAATTTTTTTAATTGATTTTTATTTTTACCTACTAGTGGGAAATTTGACACCGACTTTCTTGTGCCGAAGCAGAAAAATCTGGAATTTAGTTCGAACATGCTGCACGTAAAATGTTTTCTAGTTGTGTATCATTCAGCGATGGTCTATTCTTGTATTTTGAAATTTTCATCGTAGAGAAAAGCGATTCCAAAATTCTTTATCTTTAATATGCGATTTCAAAATTAAGTCATTTTGACGAGTTATAATTTCTAATTAAAGATCTTCCACTTTGTCAATTTTCAAGTTAGAGGCAACTGATCCCTCAATTTTGGTAACATCGATTTTAACAAAGAGGTTTGCTAAAAACAGTGCACCAGCTTCAATCGTAGAAAATTGATCGAATCGCCTTCTAAAATCGTCAAGATGTGTCTCAAGATTAATCTGAAAAATGTCCAAAATTTCTTCCTTCAGAATTATGTTTTTTAGGCATTGACATTAAATTGGGAAAATGAGAAAGCGATCCTTGTCTCATTTTTTAAATCCCCAATTCAAGCTTGCTTCGAAAACTTTTTTACTAAAAATATTTCAAATTTCACGGTCTTTTCCCTGTAGCACCAAATTCAAATCATCCAATTTAAGCGTTATATCTGTCAAAAAGGCAAGATTGAATAACCAGCAAGCGTCTTCTAACTCCTCATGAAAAACATTTCGTGACTGAAGAAAATTTTTGATGTCAGGTAAGAGAATACAAAATCTTTCTAACATTTTCTCTCTACTTTAGGTATCTGACTACGTTTAAAAAGTAGTTTTCGACCAAAATTGTTAAAACAAATAATTGCATTTTATTAACCCCTTAATCATCGCGCCCGATAAGTGTAGGCTACTTTTTTAAAAATCAGATTGCTTGATTGCCACCAATTTTTTTAAGTAGAAAATATTCCGATTACTTAATGGCAGATAAAATAATGCGAGCATAAAGCCAATTACACTATTTTAAAAAAATTGGTAGGAATCAAACAATCGGAATTTTAAAAAAGTAGCCTACACTGCCCAGGGGTTAAAGCCCAACTTTGTACCTTTCCAAAACTGTATTTATTTTTATTGTACGATAAATAGAACCGAACTTATAGTGGTTTTTAAACTGCTGAACAGCCGTCACTCAAACTGGAAGTACTGTTTAAAGGGGCGAAAGTACTATTTAAATCGCCGTATGTTTTGAAAAATTTCTCTAAAAAATGTACCTACTAGAAATAAAAAAGGATCAGTACTTG
Organism: Maratus michaelseni; assembly: GCA_963931845.1. Taxonomy (NCBI): domain Eukaryota; kingdom Metazoa; phylum Arthropoda; class Arachnida; order Araneae; family Salticidae; genus Maratus; species Maratus michaelseni. Next base: position 116,518,719 of record OZ007586.1, read on the forward strand.
AAAAGAAAAGTATGACATAAAAACAGTGAAGTTGAGTTGCATTTTACTGTAAATTCTTGTAGTAAAACATAACTCTAAACTTTAAATGCATTTTTTTGAAAATGTATAATTTTCTGTGAAAATTCCATACGCAAAACATCATTTCTCCAAAAGTTATTGGAATATCACTGTGAAATTTAAATTGCACGTTTTTTACACTATTGTGAAGACAATGAACTAAATATTTAATTATAGAATAAATGTTTTTTGTTTGATTATTTTCGTGGAATAACATCTATCAATTTTATAGAAATCAGCATGTAAGCAGGTGCGATATTCTATAAGTTTTAAAATATTAAAACTATCGCTTAGACTTTAGTTCATTGCCATCACCAATGTCATAAATATGAAGCGTAAATAGGAAATTGAGATACATACAGTGGAATTTTCGTTACAGCGTTTTGCGTATTGGGTCAAATTTCACTAAATTTTACTACAAATTCCTTCATTCACCAAAATTTTATGAATGAATGACATTTTTTTGCTTTTTTCACATCTTCAAGTCATAATCTTAATAAAAATAAGTGTAAAAAATAATTAAATAGCTTTTTTGGAAAAAATTGCTTCATACGTAGTCAGGCATCTTAACCATCTTACTTCAGTGTATAATAACACATCTTGTTGGTCGGATTCTGCATCTTGCAATATGGCCTTCAACAAACGTTGGCGAGCCGAAGAACTTTTGATGGAATTTATTATTTTTACGACAATATTCAGAACAGGCTCAAATTTGAGTACTTTTCCACACAAAGTTTCTTTGTGAATAATGCAATGATAGGCCAGAAATGCGGGAAATGTTTTATCTCTGTCGCAGAGCGCGAGAAATCCGTTATTTTTTCCGACCATCAATCTAGTTCCATCCGATGTGATAGATGCTAGTTTATCCGGAGGCAAGGCTATATCTTTTACAAAAGTTTTAAAAGTATCAAAAATATTTTCTGTTGTACGCCCATGAAGCTGAAGTAGTCTCACGAACTCTTCTTTTACGCTGAAATCAGAAGATACCATTCTGTGCAGTATCAGACACATCTGTGCTTTCGTCCAGTTGTAATGAAAATCGTTCACATTTTTGAGGTCAGATTGTACTTGAGATTTCAAATGATCTTTGCAACTCTTCTGCCTACCATTTGATGTGAAAGTTAAAGTTTTTCTATGGATGAGATTATTTCACATTTATTTTTCATTTCCTCAAAAAGAGATTCGGCTACATAAATCATTGCCTCTATTATAATTTCCCCATCACTAAAAGCTTTTGTTTTCTTTGCTAGTAAATGGGCGATTTTAAATGATGCGACAGTGACATTTGTTGATTGAATTATAGGTTTGTAGAAACATTTTTGCTGACCAGTCAAACGGGATTTTAACTCTTGCAATTTGTTCCCTCTTAATTCTGAATCCAGGAGAAAATATGTCTCAAAATGTGAATGCATTATACTATAATGACGTTCCATGTTACTTTTTTTCGAAATGGAAACACCACTGTTGCAAATTAAACACACTGTATTACCTTTACATTTGACGAAAAAATGTTTGCTCTTCCAGTAATTTTTAAAAATATATGTCCTTTTGCCATTATTTAAAAGTAATTCACACAAGGAAATAATAAATCATAGCCTCTAACACAATATATATCAAACACAAAAATGTCAGCTAATTTCATTTAAGTTACAGACTAAACAAAAAACAAATCTGAACATTTTCATTTTCGTCAAAAAGGATCATTCTAATGAAAACAAATAGGGAATTTAGCTGCATAGAATAATCTTGCATTCGATTAATTATTTTTTCTAACAATCATTTTGAACTCACATGTAACCACGCTTTTAAAATTAATACCCTCGGCGCCAGTGACAACACCAGTGACCAGTGCGCCAGTAATAGAGGAGTAAAGAGTGGTACAGGCTAGACTGGATGTCTTTTAATCTTTACCAAACTTACTACTATTATTCACTGATTGTCGATTTTTTTAGAACTATTACTCGTTACAGTATTCTTATATTTTTTCGATTTTTTTTCTTTTATCTAGAACTTTGAAAGACAAAAAATACCCATTGCAAGTAAGATAAAAAATAAAAAAATAAAGAACAAGAAAAAAAACAAAAAGAAACATTCGAAAGCGTGCCATGGCGCCCTCGGGCGACGGGTTGGACAGCCCTGCTTTAGAGGCTACCAGCAAAGCCATTACTGCACAATCGAAGGCCTTACACACACAGATAACTGGGGAGTCTCCTTTCCTAATTTGCCGAGGCGGGTGTACTGTGGCTGATTGGTTCCAGTTCCACAGACTTTGGTGCCAAAACATTTTGCTGTGTCCACTGAAGTGCTTCTTAATAAAAGCACACCGTCTAACATTATGCTGTTGGCGAAAAATAACCACTTTCCAGTTTTTCCAGAATATAGTCTGATCAGGCAGTATCTTTAAAGTTTGCTGAACCCTAGTACTTATGACATTTAATTTATAAAAGTTATGTAAGTTAGCAATATTGATATGGTAAGAATTTTTAAGTGAACATTTCTTAACTATCACTATCGAGACGAAAAAATTATGTTTCAGAATTCAAAACGAACACTGAAAGAAACACAATGAAAAGCGACAGAGAATTAAATGTTGGGATTTCATGACGCAGAGGTACCTGAAGTAAATCTCAAAGGCACCCTATATAAACAAAAGACATCCAAAACGTGGCCCAAGCGTTAAACCGCGGTGTATTTCGTATTGTATTTCGGTCGGTAACTCATCTAAAATAGGCAGAACCCATGCTCAAGACCGGCTATGTAAAGAGAAATAAAAATGGAGGAAAGTCCTTCAATTGGCAACTTGTACAAGTAGCCAAAGAAAAAAATAAACAAAAAGCATCCCATGCCTTTTAATCTTCTAATTATCACAAAACAATTTGGTTATTTGAATTCGATTGGAAATAACTTCTTCATTCAATTTATGTTATTAAAATAAGATATAATTTCAATATATATATTTCAATATATCAAACAATGAAAATTTTCTATACAAACATATGTTTCACATAGTATTTGCCTTTCTTCTGTATATTTTAACTTAGAATATTAAACGAAGTTATTTGGACAAGTAGCTTAGGAATTATGAAGGTTAAAAGTTTGAAACTCTTAACGTTAAATTCAACTACAGTCGTTGCAAAACAGATTGCAATGCGTTTTGTTTAAACAACTCAAAAACTACTGAGCGGAATTTAACTTTAATTTTGGATTCGCATAAAGTTTTTAAAAATCAATTTTTAAAAAAATCCCTAGATTACAATTTATATTTTTTCGATAATTTAAAATATCTATTTTCGAAATAAATTTTCGAACAAAAAAAATAATTGTAAGCTATGAATTTTTTAACAGAAATAGTTTTCTAGAATCTTCAAATGTGTGAATCCAAAATTACAGCTCAATCCGCTAAGTAGTTTTTGAGGTAAGTTTAAAAAACTGACCACAGTGCAGTCTGTTTTGCAACCATTAAAATTTATTTTAATCCTTAACCGCTTTTAGCGGACTGAAAGACAGCTGTTTTTTTAATTTTCAGAGTTTAACGTAATTTTCAGCTTAACTATAGTTACAAGGGAAATTTTGCTTCGTGTGGAGCAATAGTACTACGGCTTGGGACTTCTGAATAGGTGAATTGAAATGGTTTTTTACATAAAGTTTAGTACAAAAACTATATCCTATAAGTTAATATAGATTTTTATGCATCCTTTCGATCAAACACTCTCAGAGACAACTCACAGTATCTATGCAAAAAAAAATTCTCACAACAGTTAAGGGCTAACATTTAGGAGTTCCAAACTTTAAATCTTATTTTCTAAAATATTATTCGCAGTCAAATAGCTATTTCCATGACTTCAATCCTCAGATATAATGGTACGTACAATTTTGGGCTTATCCTATGTCATAAAATATAAAAAGTATGATATTCAGTAACGTTTAAATATTCTAAAAAAATTATTGCTATATTTGGAATAAATTGATATTTTAGTAAAAGAAAGTTAATTTTTCTCACGTCTAACACACGAACATCCAATTGTCTTGAGCAGATTTTCCAGAGATGTTTCTGTAGAGTAACTGTTCATAAAGTTTTTCCTCATTATTTCATTTTTCAAAATGTAAACTGTTAGCTTGTTGAATAACGCCGTCCTGTAGTAATTCGTGAAAATTCTGAAGTAAAGGCTGGTGTAAAATGCCTCAAAATGTTCAAAATAAAATATATATTTTCAGATTTCATGTAATTTTTACTTTTAGAATGTGGGGACGACTATAATGCGCTGAGCTGGGTGTAATGTACTAGAGTTTATAGGAGCTCCCTCAATTGCTGTTTTGTATAACTTAGTGCAAGAGTTCGCAAACTATTGATCGCGAACCACTGATGGGTCAAGGAACGATCAACCAGATCTTCATAAATGTATAATTTTATCCGCTGGAATAATGCAATGTTACAACGGCTTAGATGCTTTACACTCACGCTAAAAAAAAATTTAATCGGTTAAAAAAAAGAAAAAAGTCGCCAAATTTAGGGGATTTTTTCCTTTAATGACAACCTAGCCATTGTATTAACTTATTCGTTTGGCGCAGTCTTGGAAATCGCGCCAACCAAACAGTCGCCAATCTTTTGTTTACATTTTAGCGTGAGTGTAACACATCTGTTCCGTTACAACTTTGAGGTAAAATATAGTGAACATATATAAATAACAAAAACTCAACATTTCGTTAAACTTTGTGTAACGAGCGGTTTGGGAATAAAATTTCAATTTTCAATTCTGGCACAAGCTGTCGTTGGTGCAAAAAGATGGCACAAATCTCATTGATTTTTAAACTGTATTTTTCTAATACTTCATTAATAATTTTTTTATGTGAAAAAATGTTTTGATAATTCCTTTTCCACATTAGTATTACCTATTACTGTTATCTTGTGTATCAAAGTTAATCCTTTCATTAGGATAAATTATGCAAAAGGATCTACATTACATACTGCACCCTTCTGTGCATATGCGGACGTAATTTTATATTTGGTGGATCGAGTAACAAAAATGTCTGGGAACCACTGAAAAAAGTACAGAAATAAAAGTCACACATTTCGCGTCCAACGAAACTAAAATATATATACATTTTAAACTTTGGAAGTAAATTAAGGAACTCTTATTTCTCGTAACCGGACACCTTTACCCACTTAACAGTTTTGCCCGAACACCACTCGGGCAAGAAATGTTTGCTTTCTTCGTTAAGGAAAGCTTTTGGATACCACTAATTTTAAACTGTAACATTTGTTTTATTAATTGGCAGACATTTTTCGATTATGTAAGGTTTGTATTTTATTACGGAAAAAGGGGCGTTTTGTCCTTGTTTTTAGCTTAATGTGACAAAAAAAAAACGAAATTGTTATGGGGTTAAAAAGAAATCCGGTACCGTTAGAACATATGTATAACAAAATTTTCCTTACTGCAGAGTTTCAATGTACCGTAACATAAAGCCGTGTAGTTTTCTGTGGATAATTTTAAGAAAAAGAGAATTCTTTTAAAGACGGTCTTTTTAAAGTAATGAAAATATAAAAAGCCAGTAACAATGTAATGGCATTTTGAGATAAAAACATTGAAATGGTTTATAAAAAAGAAAAAAAGGAAGTTAATATTTTTAACCCTTATCTGCTGTTAGAGGTCTCGCAGATGGCTGCTTTTTTTTTCCAATTTTCACAGTTTAATTTTCAGTTTAACTATAGATACTGGCGAAATTTTGTTGTGTTTGGAGCTCTGGTACTATCGCTAGAGAGTTTGAATAGATTAATTTTAATTATAAAAGTCCTGTACATAAAGTTTAGTCCAGAAACAGTATCCTACGAGTTAATCGATCATTTTATTAATCCTTGGATCAATATATCTGAGTAGTAGTAGTTATGTAACAATTTTTGTCACAGCAATTAAGGGATAATAGTAAATGTTTTTAAGGCTGGTTTACTTTCATCGTGCTTTGCTTTTAGAATACTACAAAAATTTGATTTTTTATTTCTTTAACTTCGAAAATTTACATAGCATTTATAATGTATCGTGACAAATATTAAAAACATATTCGTCTAACTTAATGAAATCATATTAGGAAACTTGCATTTTTAGGTAACAGGTACAATGTAACAATATGAAGAAGACATAGTTTAATGAAGTCCATATGAATCGAAACTAATTTTCTTCCTTGAATAAATATTTATTTTCCTCTTTTATGTAATTAATGATGCATTCTTCTTTCCTTTTTTGCGCTAACTGCTTATAATTAAAATACAGGATGCGTCAGAAAAGTGTACACACACAGTTTAACGAGTCATAACTTTCTAATTTTTCAAAGTAATTAATTGGAAATAATGAGTGCACCAAGATTAAATTTTTAAAAAGAAAATTTATTTTAAAATACCATTGTAAGTATGAAAATGTAGCAAAAGTACAAAAACAATATAGCAAGGAGTTTCAGGTGGATCCACCAATGCGACTTGCAATTCATCGGATAAAAGGCAAGTTTGAAATGAACGAATGTTCATAGACAACGTTCCGGAACCGCAATAGAACAAGAATGCACCACAACACCAAATGAAATGTTTCTTTGAAGTTCGTTAATGGATAGCCTACCGTTATAAGCAGTGTATTGACCAGAACGGTATTATTTTGAACACCTGCGGTAGAAGAAAAAGTTATACATTTTATGCGAATTTTTTTGCCATTTAAATATTAATTATATGTGAATAAAAACTGGAGTTATAATCATTCAAAGTGTATATAATGTTTTCTAACGCCCCTTGTATATCTAAATATAACCCGCTGACTTAATATTTCTTCCGCTTTAGCTAAACTATTTTGGAAATTAATTTTTATTTTATCAAACCGAATTATCAAATTTTTAAATCTGTACTTTTGTAGAAAAATGGCCCATGTTCAAAATCACCATTTTAGGCTTAAGTCCACCAGTCACTTTAGAAGTCTTGGGTCTAATATAATAGAAGTCCTTAACTGGTATACCTTAAACGCTTTCGGAAAATCACTTTTTTTTTAACTAATCAACCGTTCTGTAATAATTGGTTTTGGTCTAAATACACTAACCACTTTACTCGTAGGTGGAATAGCAAACAATGCCAATGTAACCCTTTTAACCATTACGGAACTAACGGTTCTTAAAAATACAGATAAATTTGAATTGACTTATCTTATCTTAACTATATTTTGTTATCTGCATGTAGTAATGACAGTATATAGCTATACATTACTATTATCACTAATGTTTCAGCATTTAGTAATAAAAGAAAAAAAAATTTCGCTAAAATCTGTTTGCACCGTTTACGATTCTTTCTTTAAACATATTTCATTCCATAAATGTAAAGTAATTGCTAATTTTCCGAACCATTGAGTTATTGAAATTATATCACGTGAAAGTTTTTTTTTTAATTCTGTTTTAAAATGACATTTTCCATCGTCTTTAAATATTCTTTTGCCTATCGTCATATTAATAGTATGCAATATAATTATATTAAATTTCAGTAAACGACATTCGTTAAATTTCAACAAATGGCATTCGTTAAATTTCAACAAATTGCATTCGTTAAATTTCAACAAATTGCATTCGTTAAATTTCAACAAATTGCATTCGTTAAATTTCAACAAATTGCATTCGTTAAATTTCAACAAATTGCATTCGTTAAATTTCAACAAATTGCATTCGTTAAATTTCAACAAATTGCATTCGTTAAATTTCAACAAATTGCATTCGTTAAATTTCAACAAATGGCATTCGTTAAATTTCAGCAAATGGCATTCAGTTTCAGCATTTAGTAATAAAACCTTTCCTTAAATCTTTTTGCACCATTCGTCTATCTTTTATTTTAAACATGTTTCCTTCCTTAAATTTTAAATACGTGCTAGTTTTTCGAACCAATAGGCTATAAAAAAAATAATCACTGGTAAAACAAGTCTATTCACTCCTGCTACAAACTGGTAATTTCTAAATGTCTTTAAAAATTAGTCTTTAGGCTACTGTCATATTAATAGTACGCAAAATAACTATACTAAATTTCAGCACCTTAAACTTTCAAACCTTAAACTATTGTGATTTGAACAGCTACTTTTAAGTTTTAAACATAAAAGTAATTTTTACCCAAAATAAGAAGAAAACGTCGGTCCCAAAAAGATTACCATTAGGTAAGTTAATGTTACGTTATCACTTTAATGGGAAAATGTATTGCCAAAATTACATTAATACTGAAACAGAGAAATTTGTTTAAAATGTCACAATGGATGAGAGATTTAATTTAGAAGAATGAAATGTTCACTGAATGTTTAAATATCAATAAACGCTTTTCCTATTTACGTGTTAACTGTGACTAAATGTGTTCCCATTTAAGTGTTAACATAATTTTGACTAACCCTGTTTTCATTTTCAAAATAATTTTCAGTAGTTTTTTTTACACCAATTTAAAAAAAATAATTTTAACTTTTAGTCAAAACACTGAAACTCGAAATAGGCCTTTTTCTTACCAAGTTACTGGAGTAAATATTGGTATACAACAAAAAGCCGGTGATGGGATAAGATGGGATTGACTTTCCAGATTAAAAAATGTCCCATAAAGTAGCACATATTTTACAAGAAAATATAGTACTCCAAAATTGCTCTATTAAATCTAATTGGGGGCTGGATAATTCCCTATGTAATTAATACTGATAAATCTAGTGTTAAATAGTCTATTCCTGATAAATTAAAAGGAGATACACACAATACGTTGAGGATAATGTGTTTTACAATTTTGAATTCAGAATTTAGATTTCACTTCATTCGAGTCGTATGTAAATTTAGCTACTCCAACCTTATGGCCGAGTGCAAAATATTCTTTAGATTTCTATGCAAGACCTTTCTTCATTTTTGTATGTTTTTCATGATATAGGATATTATACCTCATACAGTGTATTTCAATGATTAACAAATAAGACAGACTACAAATACAAAATACTTTATTGTTTAAATACAGTAAAAATTTTAATTTCATGTTGATGGAATTAAAGAAAATTGAAAGTAACTTTCTACTTGTTTTAAACTACTTAAATAACTGTTACCGATATTAATGATGGAGTTAAGCAATGTAAACAGTTGTAACCAATTTTGTAAACAATGTATGCTGTTAAACATGTAAAATAAAGCTTAAAAATTAAACAGATGTAAAACTCATTTTTATAAATACAAATGCTGCTTTTGATGCTTGTGATTTGGGGAAACATAAAATTTTCATTGCATAAAACGTCACGTACTTTGTCATTGAGCATTTAGCTCGTGAAATTAAAAACATTAAAAATCATTTACTTTCAACCGTTTACATAAAAGTATTTTCAATGCCAGAAACCTGACAGTCGACAATGAGTATATGAAAGACTTTGTCTGAATTTATCAATCTCTTCTGCAGATTTAAAAACCCAGCTCATGAAGTGTTCTGCTTTATCTAATGCTTGCATATTTATAAGATGAATAGCTATTTCGCGAGCTTTGTTATCTATCAGTTTTTGTTTTAGTTCTTGTAGATCTTCTTCAGTAGAAAGGGTATACTTAATTAACTGCTCTATAGAATCCCATAGACCAACTTTTATCAAACTAACACAATGTTTAAAGCCATCGAAACCAAAGATTATGCATTTCTTTTGTTCTGGGTTTAAATCGATAAATATTAATTCAATTACATCCATACCTGGTGCCCAAGATAATGACGATGTCACAAGCTGTTCTAAAAAACGTCCATTTTTATATTCAAAAATAAAATCTTTTAAATGTCTAGAGCTTCTTTTCCACAACTGCACAAATATAGATTTATACTTATTGTATAAATATTTATTTTTCTTTTGATAATTCATATTTATTTCTTCATTTATGTCTGTCAAAATGTACAAATAGGATAACGGATTCATAATATCCAAGACATAAATTGCGGTTGGTAAAAAACATTCTCCCCACAACCAATCATTTAACATATGACGCAGTATGGTATAGGAACAATTCTCAAAAATTTTTAGCTGCATCTCATAATCAAGATTTGAAAGTAAAGAATATCTGAAGTCTTGATTGCCTAATTTGACAATTAAACATTTTATATTTCTTGCTTTTTCTTCCTCACTTAATTTATTCCACATATATCTTATAGGGACATCATTAAAAATGATTTTTCCTTTATTTATAACATCCATTAATAACTTTAATATATGTTCATTAATACTCATGTTGCTATCATGTCGATTGAAATTATCGTTATAATATGGGTTATATAATTTTGTATTATCTCCTGTAATATGTGTTGTCCAAAAATAGACCATTGGATGTATGTCTATTTTTATACTTTCTAAATAGAATGGGTGTACAACAAAAGGCGCTAAAATAGCAATTTCTTTTTCTAAACAATAAGTACACGCCAATTTATACTTATAACCATCACTTAAAGAACTATCCTGATTGGATAAAATGTTTTTAGCTGTTTGAGCATAATCGATTTTACCTCTAGAATTCCATGCAATATTACCAATTTCATCTGCTAAAGAATATTTAGAATAGTCTTTCGTTTCCAATACGTATTCATCGTTATAGCTAATCCAGTTAAGTATGGATTTTCCTACAAGTGGAACTAGATTGATTAACTCTTCTTTAATGGAATTAGGTAAGAATAATTCTGATACTTGCGTGAAAACATAACCTTCAATTTTTGACCAATCATTTTGGAGTAATTCGATACATTTATGGAACATAATTATCTTTTGCAGCGTATTTTGATTCATCCATAAATTACTAATGACTTTAGCCATAACAATATTCTTTAGAGAAATCATGAAATCATATTTCAGTGTACCATCTTGTGACACAATTTTATGAGGCTGTCTTTTAGACGTAGTAAATTCACCAAGATCATTCATGCTTTCATCAGGTTTTCGTTCAGTCATATATAATGTTCTTTTCTAAAAAGCATTCATTTTCAATGACATTTTTGTGTATAGTTCTGCTTTAAATGGCCTGAAATATGAATACAAACTTCATAAATAACAAAATTTAAAACAAGTGTAAAAATATAAAGTAAGAATCAAATCGGTAAGAGAAAGTACATTTTCCTAAATTATATAATTTATTTTATCCTTTGCTTCCGTAGGCATTTTGTATTTAATTGAATAAAATCTTTAATATTTGTAATATTCACGCATTCACGGACTCTCTCAGAGGTTAATACAATTAAAATCCGCATTATCTTGATTTATTTATTGTTTTATCAGGCATATTTTGTGACTATGGGATTTAAATAAGAAATTGTTTATAAGATAAATAATGAAATACAATCAATTTATAGAACTGGATGGAAAATATTTGTTGTTAAATGGGAATTTGTATCCTGCATCATGCAAAACAATGACGAAAATACAGATTTTTCAACTTTTTGCATGAAATGTAATTAGAGATCCCTAGCATATTCGGGCGAAGTTACGTAATGATCCGATGATTATAAATATGTGAAAAAAGGTTTTACAGTATCCATTTCACTTTAAATAGTTCTGCAGTCAATAATGACAGGAATCATTAAATTCATTATTCTAAGTTTGCATTACTTCAATATACACTAGTGTGCAAAACTTAAGCAACAAACACAAAATGATAATTTCTGAACACGTGAGTACTCAAAAGGAAATTATATAAACAGCAAGTTTAGAAAATAGGTACTACCCTAACAGCACAGACAGTCGATGTGAAGTCTTCTTGACATCACAAATGCTCACAATTGTCACGGTCACTACAACGAACAGAAATGTGATATCTTTTATTAGTCTCATTATTACTCTCATTTGGTCACTCCACTGAACAGTCACCATGACTGCTGCTTTTTGACGAGTCACCAGGTGACTTTACAATGAAGTCATCTTGACACTCCATTGTAAAGTCATCATGATAGCTGTTCTGTGACGAGTTCCCAAGTGACAGAAAATGAAGTCATCTGGTGACTTTTCACAAAGGAATGCAATAATGACTTCACAATAGAGTGTCTATCACCGGAAAGTCTTCATGCGACTTCATTGTGACATTATTCGGCGACTCATCACAATGCAATGCTCACAATGACTTCAAAGTTCAGTCTTCAACTGACAGTGACTTGAGAATCACAAGATGACTTCATTATAATGTCACCTGGTGACCCATCACAAAGCGACAGTCACAGTGACTTTTCAGTGTTCACAATCATTTGAGAGTAATAATGAGACAGTGAAATATCCCATATTTTGATTCACAGTAGCGATTGTGACACTTTTAACCATGTGTTACGTCAATGGGACTTCAAATCGACCGGCCTTTCTGTTTGGGTAGTACTTGTTTCTGGTGTATACTTGCTATTTATAGAATTTCCTTTTCAGGACTCACGTGTTCAGAAATTAGCATTTTGTGTTTGTTGCTTAAGTTTTGCACACCAGTGTTTTAGAGTGATAAAAATTTATAGAATTCAACATATACTTTTCAATTGACTCGGTATGTTTTGGACACTCCTCAATTTGCATTTCATGAAATTACAAATTGGATTTTCAATAGTGTAATTAGTTTAGTTTTTAAAAATAAAGATGTTAAACAGTCATTCTTACTGTATTTTTACGTACGTCGTGACATTTTATTTTTCTTTAATTAAAATTTTAAAAATCCTTTTCCTACCATTATAGAACAAACACACTTGTAAGAAAACTGTGCAGAGGAAAGGATTTAAAAGTTCAAAATTGTAGTTTTAAATTTTTTCAAATTTTACCACAAAAATTGAGTGTTCCTTGATCAAATAAATTTATTTCATTAAACTGTTTAATATGTCGGTATTGTACTCAAACTGAAAAAAATGTTCAAATGGTACAAAGGGACATTAACTGGGGTAAAGAAATACTTTAAAATCAATAGACGGTCAAGTGTTCCATTTGCCCAATGCTGCTGATAGCTGTGCACATTTCTATATGTAAGAATTTAAATATTTTATTTATACATCTCTAATATATTCTTGGCCAAAATACGTATTGATCCAATGATTATAAAAACATGTGAAAAAGGCTTTTCGCTGCATCCATTTCTTTTTAAATTATTCTTGCAATATTTAAGTTTCATTTTTATCAGTTTGTGTTTCTCAAATATATTAGTGTCATAAAAATGTGTAAACTTCAACATACAGGGGGGGGGGTGGGGGAATGGTATATAGTGGAGCACTTTTTCAGTTTATTTTTCTTTAAAGGACAGACCGATGTGCTTGAAAAATTTTAATATTATTTTATCTTTTTACTTTCAACATACTTTTCTCAAATCATTGTTTTCAATAGATTTTTCAATAAAAAAAATTTATATTTTCATTAAAAATATTTTATTTTGGCAATTTAGGTTTAAGAACCTGCGATAGTAAAGCGAAAACTCTCGCTAACTCATGTTAACGGCACTTTTTTTTCAAATTGCTCGTTTGCATTTCAATATATTAAACTGATCTTTTTAATAACATATGAGGTCGATGTCTAACCAGATACATTTGTACCATTTCAATTTAGGTTGCATTTACGGTTTGTACTCGTCAAAAAATGCAACTGAAATAAAAAGTACGATTATGACTCGTTAAACATAGACAAATATTCTATGCAAATACACTTAAAGATATTGCTTGCATGTGTTTTCTCGTTACTAGCGTAGGCTCTTAAGTGTTGATGGGTGGAGCTCTTGTAAATAAAACATTTGGGACAGATGTGACCATTTGAACGGTGTTTCACATCAAGTGGAAACGTTTGTCTTGAAACAACCTATGCTTTTTAACAGTGTGACGAAGTGTTATTGGATGGATAATGAACGCAATGAAATAATACACTACTGTGCGAATTAATTGGGACAAACATGTTTAAGAAAATTGTTCCTTTCTCAGGGATTTTCTGCCTCAAACTGGTTTCAACTACATTTTCTGACAGCGCACGACTACCTTTGACTAGTCTAAACCGGATTGACCACGTGATCACGACATGTTGAAAATATTTCCCTACAGTTGCTGTAAGAAGTGGTCGATTGTGTGAATTGTTTGCTTCTGACATGTATTAAAAAATGGATATCACTCCCAGGAAAAGGACTAGAATTGTTACTCTTAGACAGCATACCTTTATGACTGTGAGGGATATTGCTGCAACAGTTGGAGTTGGAAAGTCCAGTGTTTCTAGGATTATTAATCAGCAAAAGAATTTTGGGACCGTGTCTCCAAAACTAAAGATTAAATGTGGACGCAAAAGCAAGACCACATCTCGAACAGACAAATTTCTTGCACGAAACAGTAAAATGCATCCTCGCAAAACAAGTACAGATCTTCAGAGAGAATTATTAGCTACTGGTGTGAGCATGGATTTATCGACTGTTCAACGAAGGCTTTTTGAAGCTGGGAGATTTGCAAGACAACTAATCATTAAACAGTTATTAACCCGTGCAATGAAGAGAAAACGTTTGGATTGGGCCATTAAATATCAATCGTGGACTGCACAAGACTGGAAAAAGGTTGTATTCAGCGACAAAGCGCATTTTTTTTGTACAAGGGTTTCGACCAAGATTTGTCAGAAGAAGGGATGGAGAACCCATCAGGGAACAACATCTTACACAAACAGTTAAGCATCCTCAGAAACAGATGTTTTGGGGTTATTTTACTTCTGGAGGATCTGGCAGCTTAGAACTAGTTGAAGGGATCATGAACTCTAAAAAATACATCTCTGTAATAGAAAGAAAAATTGTGCCTATGATGCAAACGTTCGCTAGTGATGTCTGTATCTTTCAACAAGATCTTGCTCCATGCCATAATTCTAAGCTAGCAAAGAATTTTTTTCAAGAACAGAAATTAACGGTTTTTGATTGGCCTGGTAATTCTCCGGATTTAAATCCCATCGAAAATTTGTGGAGCATTGTAAAGAGACGTGTGAGTAAAATGGACTGCTCAACAAAGAAAAGAATGATTGAGAATGTTATAAAAGCTTTGTTTCGTGATGACGAGAATCAAAATATATGTTCTAATTTAGTGGAATCCATGCCAAAGCGTGTACAGGAATCTCATTCAAGCTAGAGGAGGACATATTTCGTATTAGATTGCTATACAGTGCATGTAAGTTAACCTATACCAATTAAACAACATTTGTAAAAAATTTTTTGTTTGTCCCAATAACGCACAGTAGTGTAGCCCCAATTTCATTAGAGAATACAATTCATAATATGTATGCAGCTAGGTAAGTGTTCACCAATCAACAGAAAATCCTTGTAGAAAAATAACTCAAGTTTTGAAAATACAATATGAACTCACTTATAAAAAACACTTAAATAAATTGCTTGCGATTATTCGAAATTCTGAATGTTTATAACTTGGGATTAGATTTGATATGGTGATGAACTTGTTTTTTTATTATGGTTAAATGTCTAAAAATGGCCAAATTTTAGTGATAAATAGCTGTTTTAGTAACCACTTTTATCCCTTTCGGAGCGGAGAAGCAAAATTTTTTTCGCGCGTGCCTGTTTATCCAGTGCGTTTTCACCTGGCGCTAGAAAAGTAGAATGACATTTTATTTAGCGCATGTGTAGTTAATAATTAAAACGGCATTTCTTTAGAATTCAGTGAAATTGTCATTCGAGTTACATTTGTAGAATTTTGATACATTTTTGGGGCAGTTTCACCTTTATTATCGACAATAGTTTAAAATTTATTTTATCATTTAAAGAACTTTGTTGGAGTACCTAATTTAATAGATATAAATTTTAAATACGTATACAGGGTGAATCTAAACTCTTGGGCAAAACTTTAAGGGGTGATAGTACACATCAAGTCAAACAATATTAAATAGGAAACTAAGGGTCCCAAACGTCTCCCGAAGGAGATAGACGCCATTAAAGTTTAGGGTCCAAAATTTCATATAATTATAAAAAACGGAAAAATTGGTCGATTCGTTTGTGGTTTCCGCTGAAATTATTCTTTATGTTAGTATTTTCTTAAAAATAAATTTTTAAAAAAAGTTTAAAAAATGTCGATAAAGGGCGCTTTAGACTTTGGAGTAACGAACAACTATTTTCTACCGTTATTTTTTGTATCTGATTAAATGCTTTCAAAAGCTTAGACTTAAACTTAAATTTTGAGCTCAAAATCTGAATCGTTGGGAGTGGTTAAGTAGAACAAACCAAACTGTGTTCAGGAGTTGAAATTTTGAACCCCCCCCCCCCTGAACACAGTTCAGTTATTCCCGATTTTAGTGCCGTCGACCAGGCAGAATCTACTACCCCCTACACGTACAATAAACGATAGAGGGATGACAAAATTAAATAAAAAATTTATTTTAAAAATAAATTTTAAAGATAAAGTTCAAAAATGCCGATAGAGGGCGCTTTACACTCTGGAGTAATGAACAACTATTTTTTACCGTCGACTCCGACGAGGACCTGGTTGCGAGGATTGCCGTCGTAGCAGGCGATATCCGGGAGATGCCCGGGGTATTCACTAATGTTCGCAACTCCCTCCGCCGGCGGCGTGAGGCCTGCATCGGTGCTGGTGGGCACTCATTCGAGCAGTTTTTGTGATTCCCCACGAACATCATGCGTGTACCATTTTCTACGTGTCAACCTTTATTCATATTGCACACTACATGATACATCAAATTGTTTCTTTTTATTTTGCACGGAGAAATTGCTCATGTCTGTTATGAATAAATTTTCTTTTTAATTTTGTCATTACTCTATCGTTTATTTTACGTGTAGGGGGTAGTAGTTTTTGCCTGGATTAATTTTAACAAAATTATTCAAATTGGTAAATAAACAATATGAGTTGTAATTTTCCAACTGGACGAAAAATGTCCGGGCCAGGATTCGAACCTGCGATTTCTTGGCTGAAGCTGCCATGCTCTACCAACTGAGCTATCCCGGCATGAACTGGATGAATTATGCTCTCTAGATTCAACCGGAATAGCTCAGTTGGTAGAGTATGGCAGCTTCAAGAGATCCCAGGTTCGAATCCTGGCTCGGACATTTTTCGTCCAGTTGGAAAATTACAACTCATATTGTATCTGCCTGGTCTACGACACCAAGATCGGGAATAACTGAACTGTGTTCAGGAGTTTGGGAGGGGAGGGAGGTGTTTCAAATTTCAACTCCTGAACGCAGTTCAGTTTGCGCTACTTAATCACTCCCAACGATTCAGATTTTGAGCTCAAAATTTAAGTTTAAGCTTTCGAAAGCATTTAATGAGATACAAAAAATAATGGTAAAAAATAGTTGTTCGTTACTCCAAAGTCTAAAGCTCCCTCTATCAACAATTTTTAAACTTTATCTTTAAAATTTATTTTTAAGAAAATACTGACATAAAGAATAGTGTTAGTGAAAACCGCAAACAAATCGACCAATTTTTCCGTTTTTTATAATCATTTGAAATTTTGGACCCTAAACTTTAATGGCGCCTATCTCCTTCGAAAGACGTTTGGGACCCTTAGTTTCCTATTTAATATTGTTTGTCTTGTTCTCTATAAAATTTTGCTCAAGTGTTTAGATTCACCCTGTATTATTTAACCCACTTATATTAAGTTCCCAAATCCACCAATGGCACCTGAAATTAGTAATGTAATTTATATATTATAATATACTTGAAGGGTTATTACTTATTTACAAATAAATTTGTTCGTAAATCTTGGTGTCAGCCATTTCAACATTTTAGCAGCAGGCGTACTTTGCCCATGAAAGGGTTAAGCAATTTATTCTAAAGTTTAAAAAAAATTATTTCGGATTCGAAATATGCAGCCATTGAGTGTTGATTTAAGCGAGATTTTTTAAAAGAAAATCTAGATATGACCATTTGGGGAAGTTTTTATTGCTCTGCTGGTATTGCAAACGGTATTTTTGAAAAGCTTTCAGTGGTACCATGAGGATTTTTTTTTTTACATTTTACAAGATTCTTTGCTTATTTCTTCAATGCTGTGCGGAGAATGCAGCAAATCCATTGAAGATGATAGAATATAATGATAAATCAGATTGCCGAGAGTGGTATTGCGGGAGAGCTGAACGTACATTAGTTTTTCTTATCGTAATTTATTGATTTTGAAAATTAAATTAGTTTTAAATTTGCTTCATCTTCATATCTTACACTTGCGATTCCAGATTGCTTCGTCTGGTTTGTAGGAATTTTGCCTTTTATTTTATTTTTGCTGACAACTTGAAGTTTTGATTTAAGAATATAAATTATTTAGATTGATTTTCTTTTGTTACTATCTGGTACTTATTTTCTTTCATAAAGATATCCCCGAAAATAAGTAAAAATAGTTACATTTTTGTTTTACATAAGCGAATTTCATGGATTTTTGAGTTTGCTATACATCGAAGTTTGCTGCATTCAATGATTTATTTGTTTGTTTAGAGGGGTGCAGCAAAGCGCACATATTACATGCATTTTAGCGATCGCGGCATAATCAAATTTAACACAATTCTGAGATTCCAGTGGAACTACGTTGCTCCAATCAGAGATTTTTTTTTGTGGTTTTCATAGGTGCGAAGCGCACATACATGCATTTAATTGATCACGTCATTAACAAAATTTACAATTTTTTTTAAATTCTTATAATAACTAGCGAAATTTCAATTATTCAATTGGAGTTGGGAACTCGAGATTTTTTAAAACTTTAAGATCGTTGTACATTAGAAACACTTTTTTGTCATATCGCGGAATTTAATGTGAATATGAAGTACTATCTTCGATTAAACTTTTGAAAATGTTGTTTGTGTTATATTTAGAGTAGGGAATTATGAGTAGTGCTTGAAGAGTATCACAGAAGAATGAAATTTTGGTCATAGAAACTATATTTGGACTGCATAACCTAATTCTTACTTAACATAATAGAGTAATTTCTACATAAATTCTATACAGATTTTTTTTTTTACTCCTAATTTGTCTTTGAAGGAACGCATTTTCTTAAAAAGTTTTTTTGTGTAAAATCTGTAAATAAGTGAATGAAATATGTTTTAACTCTGAAAAAAAGCTTTGATATAGAATAATTTAATGTGGTATAATTTAATAATTACATTACTGTCAAAAGTTTTTGCAATTGTTTCTTATAAAACTTATTTATAATAATCTTACAATTTGTGGAATTCATTAATCGTTTAATTTCACCTTTAATTCACCTAAAATAATGCGAAAAATTTGTCAGTTTCTACGTATCTAAGCAAAAACACTTTGTAACGCTGCATATCTATAAAGAAGGGGATAAAAAATTCGCTTTCTCCAAGTTTCATTTCCCTATATCCTTGAATTGAAGAAAATAGTTTGGAGTGTTAGGAGAAGCGTGCCAAGAGAAATCTATGCACCATCATATGAAATCTGTTCCATAAAATGCCTGTCATCTCTCTATCCATTCTCGGATTTTTGACAGATAATGTACTTTATGATGACAAAATGAAAGATAAAATAGATATAGGCGGTAAAACATCTTCTTACATAAGTTTAGAATCTATTATATATTTACATTTTTTCTTCACATATTCTAGAGAAATTCTTTTCATAAATCAATTAAAACGCATTAGAGAATTGAGAACGAGAAAAGAACATTCTGTAAATTGAAACCAATTAATACTTTTCCAAAAATGTATTGAGAAGATTGAGGACTAATAGGTTACTTTAATTTTTGATGAACTTTCCTTAAAAACATTTTTCTTGAAAATAATATTTAACATGAATGTTGCAGATGCAAAAGTCACATTATCCACTTTTTTACGGTATTGAGTTATTCATATCACCGTGTTTCTCTTTTTAAGGCTAGTCGGACTGTAATAGTGATTTAGACTATAATGAACATATTAAGGCTGAAAAAAAAATTCTGAAAATCTCGTTTTGATGCATAACTCACATTATCTAACAACTTGTTTTGCAGCAAAGCTCACACTGTCCAATTCAACCAAAGAGGCTTACAAAGAATCATGGTATTATAGTAATATACTAATAAATACTTTAATATAATAATTTAACTACACGAGTAAATACTTTATCATAGTGTATATGGGATCATAGTGTTAAAAAAGTTTCACTAGTTTAATGATAGTGAAGACGTTGAACCATGTCTAAATAGTAAATTTTTTGCACAAATTATTTTTAATGAATGTTTTTTGAGTTTTGATTTTTTCTGATTATTACCCTCCAAAATAACATAATGAAAACTAATGTTCAGATTTTGTTTTGGTTCTTGTTTTAAATTTATAACTATTTTGGTTTATAACTAATATTACCATAAAAGTTTGGTGCAAAACTCATTTTCCATATATAAATTTAAATTCTAGCTTTACCAAAATTATTACAGGTTTAGGACTATCTGCAAGTAGTTGTTATGGCAACAGATATATCACAAAAAATAGTGCCAATCTATCATGTTTATTAATAATCAGTTTTTTGCATTTTTGTAAAAACTAGTTTAAGTGGAGAGGGTGAATTTTGCATCTACACCCTTCATGTAACAAATGAAAGAACATTAGAGTTTAAAAATATGTTTAAATGTGCTTTTAAAAGTACACCACATTTCTTAAAAGTCTATATTTTTACAATCATGCAATTGTTTCATTAGCCCTCATATGCAAGGTCTTTTGGGATATAGGGAGGGCTAATAAGGCAGGGGAAATTTTGCAATAACAGAATTAGTAAAATTTAAGTTATGGCTATGAAAGTATAAAAAAAAAGAAAAACACTAATACATTACATAAATAAGTTTTACTTACTTCAAATATTATGGTAAATGAAAACCTAAAATTCTAGATGCTTACACAGTCACATTGACCTCCTCCCCAATACCTTACTTAGGGCTCGATCAATCTTCGACTTTGGATATAAACAATAAAATTTATAAAATAAAAAATATATACATTCTGAAACACTTTTAATTAACCTATATTTCCTATAACTAATTGGTATTCATTTCAGCACATTAAAAATGCTAATTAGGACAAATTAAGTATAAACGTTACATCATACTTTAAAGTCCGTTAAACAAATATTATGTTCTCTTGAATGAACTTGCAAATGCAGTTACTACATTTTTTAGCCAGAAGATACATCTCTATTAATAAAGAAGCAGTGCCATGCGGGAAATGATATAGTTTAAATAAATAAAAGTGAGAATTCAAGCATGATTTCAAAATCGTTACTTTTTTCTTTTTACATTTGACTTTCTCTGGGAAGGTGTGTCTTTAAAAAATGAACTTATTAAAGTATTAAAATGATTTTACATACCTGCATTTTAACAGAATATCCAATTCTTTGTGCGACCTTCATTAAAAACTCTTAAACCCATTTGAATACATTTTTTACATTCTTATGTATGTGCAAAAACAAATATTGCCACCCGTAATATACTGCAGACATATTAAACGACTCCAGATACAGAGAATAAAATAAAAAAAATGATAAAAACTGCTATAATATTGGTTGGTTGTTTCGTTGACAAGGCATTATGACCCGTGCCAGGGCTACACTACATACCGGGCTTGCTCATTCATTATGATGA
Organism: Maratus michaelseni; assembly: GCA_963931845.1. Classification (NCBI taxonomy): domain Eukaryota; kingdom Metazoa; phylum Arthropoda; class Arachnida; order Araneae; family Salticidae; genus Maratus; species Maratus michaelseni. Next base: position 116,540,297 of record OZ007586.1, read on the forward strand.
CGTCACAAAAGGTGGCTGACTAGGAGGAAAGACATACAGCGATTGGCACAAAACGATGGGCGCGTTGCTTTGGACCAATCGCTGGTCGCGGTCAGCCACCATTTGTGACGTTTTGAGACCGAATGAGCAAGCCCGGTATCTAGTGTTGCCTTGCCCGTGCTACACCCAGGGCGCGTCCAGTGGAGCTAACTAAAATGACCAATCTCACTGGTTACTTGCAGCTCAATTATCTGGATCATCGGTTATGTCAAGGCTACACTAGATACCGGGCTTGCTCATTCATTATCATGACGTCACAAAAGGTGGCTGACCGTGACCAGCGATTGGTGCAAAGCGACGAGCCCGTCGTTTTGTGCCAATCGCTGTATGTCTTTCATTTTGTCGTTCCGCTTTGTACCAATCGCTGGTAGCGGCCTTGTGACGTCATGATAATGAATGATCAAGCCCGGTATCTTGTGTAGCCCTGGTTATGTCAGGGCAACACTACATATCGGGCTTGCTCATTCATTATCATGAAGTCACAAATGGTGGCAGGCGGCGACGAAAGACTTAGAGCGACGGGCACGCCGCTTTGTACCAATCGCTGGTCGTGGCCAGCCACTATTTGTGACGTCATGAGAATGAATGAACAAACCCGGTATCTAGAGTTGCCTTGCCTGAACCGCGACTTACGTTATACACGGCCGGAGCATGACGTTTAAAACGCCACATGGAATGGATCATTTTTACACGGTGATTGGTGCAAAGCGGCGCCCCCCCCCCCCGTTTTGAACCAATCACCGTGTAAAAATGATCCACTCCATGTGACGTTTTAAACGTCATGCACCGGTCGTGTATAATCGCGACCTACGTTATACACGGCCGGTGCTTGACGTTTAAAGCATCACATGGAGTGGATCATTTTACAGGGTGATTGGTGCAAAGCTGCGCTCCCACCGTTTTGGACCAATCGCTGTGTAAAAATGATCCACTCCATGTGACGTTTTAAACGTCATGCACCGGCCGTGTATAAAGTAGGTCGCGGTATAACGCAGGTCGCGCCTGAACTCGTGCACGCGAGTATCGCAAAGTCTAGGTTTGCCAGAGTTTTGACAAAAATGTCTGTCTAAGTGCAGTCTGAGAATGCGTCTTGTGTGTAGGCAGGGCTACACTAGATACCGGGCTTTCTCATTCTCTATCATGACGTCACAAATGGTGGCTGGCCGCTACCAGCTATTGGTACAAAGCGAAACGACAAAATGAAAGACATATAGCGATTGGCACAAAACGACGGGCTCGTCGCTTTGCACCAATCGCTGGTTGCGGCCAGCCACCTTTTGTGACGTCATGATAATGAGTGAGCAAGCCCGGTATCTAGTGTAGCCTTGGTGTAGGTCACCACTGTCATATAGATGCACCCTACCTTATTCTAAGCGAGTACCCACATTTTCTGTAATGTGCGTTTCCTTAGTTTGAACAAAAACTGAACATGTGCGCTGCTGCTTTTCTCTGAATATGTAAGCTTTTTACTGGGCAACACTAGATACCGGGCTTGCACATTCATTCTCATGACGTCACAAATAGCGGCTGATTGCGGCCAGCGATTGGTACAAAGCGACGAGCCAATCACTGTATGTCTTTTGTCGTGGCCAGCCACCATTTGTGACGTCATGAGAATGAATGAGCAAGCCCGGTATCTAGTGCAGCCCTGCTTTTTAGCCCGAGAGATTGCAGATAATTTGGAGCAGTTACTTGATAAAAGCTGAAAATTGGTAGTATAGTATTTCTACCTTACCGCAATATGAAATCATTTGTCTGCCAGCTAGCCGATGGTGGATTCGCGACTTACGCAATTCGGAAACTAGGTTCTTGATAAAAAGCTACAATTTACATATATGAAAATACATATTTTTTTTATGTAAAAAAATAATTGACAGATGAATCTGTGGATGAGTGGTCAAGGCATCACACCGCTAATCGCTTGCGAGGGTAGGTGGGAGCGGGTTCGAATCCCGCTGGCTCCGTTGCACACTCTTTTTGGAGTTCACGGCTGTATTTCTGTGTGTTGTAAATTTCCTTGTGTGTGCTATCTCGTCCCTGTATATATTGACGATGACTTATAAGCGGGCGCTTGACGCCAAGCACACAGGTCAGATGTATGTTAATAAAATGTCAAATGTCAAATGTCAGATGAATCTGCTGGTACTAAACACACGGCAGACGTCTTCAAAGTTGTTACAAAAATAATTAAAAAAATGTTTTTTGATAAAACTTTAAACTTACACAGCACATTCAATATACTAACTATTGTATGTTAGTGTCATAGCAAGACTATTGGATGTTTCAAAGTACCTGGCAGATGACATAATGTAGAGCGTGTATAGAGTCTGAAACGCGGGTTTCTCGTATAATTGTGGAGTGACGTCTTATGAGTTCTCAGGGTAAAGATGAAATAAAACGATTGTGAACGCTTTTGGGTAAAGTTGTGGCATGTTTACAAACAAACACTTCCGTAAACCAATCTACCACTGCATTTTTATCATAGCGATCATTGCAGGAATTATCCTGGCGACCATGGCCAATTATATCATAGACCTGTCAAACGTTGACCAATCAAATGGTCAGAACTCAAGTGTACAGTAGGAGTTATAAAGAATAAGAGTTAACAGTTGCTGTTAGCTATAAAGCGAACAAACTAACCAGGTTTCTCAACCACATGATCACTTTACCCAACAAAATTCTGTAGGTAATGTGGGTTACTAGATGTCTGGGTAATTTTCGGCTCTGAACGCTACGAGTAACCCGCAAAAAGTCACGTGATATCGGTCTCTGAACGCTTCGAGTTACCTACATTTTACCCTAGTAACTGAGTTTGGGGTCCGGAAACGTGCCCGTTGTGTGCGTGAATGCCACTGAGAGGTTGCGCTGTTGCTGCATGCACGCAATAGTCTATTGAACGGATGGTCGAAGCATAGGTATAGAAGAAGTATTTTATATTTAAATATCTATATTAATAAAAGAAAGCTTCACTCTGTGTGTGTGTTTGTCTGCAATGGCTAGCAAAATCTAGCAAACCTAGAAGTCTGAAAATTTAGGTATGGATAGTCCAAGGTCTGGCCATGTGCACCTGAGTTTCAGAATTTTAATATTTTGATAATTACCCAAGATATTAATTAGATTCTCAATAACCATCGCTTCTAAAATGACATCTTTTAAATCAAAATGGCTAAAGAAACGAACAGGCACATTAGATTTGCAAGCGCAAATGAACGAATTTGAAATTATTTTACTAATTAGCGAATTTTAAGAAAACTAATTGAGATATCAATTTGAAAATTTCTAAGCATATGTAACAAAAATCTGCATCTGACTATGTGATTTTTGAAAAATTCGGTCTGTAATTTTTCTTAATTTATGCAAAAAACTGCCAAAAATCTGCCGGAGCCAGTGAAAACAATCCGAGAAAGTTTCAGACAAGGATCTGCTCTCATTAAAAACTTAACTACAAAGAGATCTGTTTCTCTGGCTGATCCATTCATTTAACTTGCGAAAATGAAAGGAAATAATTGCCAATTTTTACTAATGAACAAAAATTTAGGTAACTAATTAACTTATAGATTTGAAATTGAAGTTGGGAAGGGGTGTGATCTGCCGGCTATTTTAGCGTAGCGTCTTCGTTATGTACTAATTATTAGAAAAATGTAATTTTTTTTATGATCGCCTTAATGTAGAATAGGTAGCAGTGGTTTTCTTGAACAAATTATTCATTATATTTGCGGGTATGGGGAGGGAGGGGGTTAACGCCTTTCTCTGAGATTGTAATTATCCCGGCCCGGGCAACGCCAGGCGGGTTAGCTAGTTAGATATATTTTATTATTAAATATAAATGTAAGATATTTTTTATAATTAAATACAAGTATAAATATTTTATATTACATTTACGTAACTCAGGTAACAAAAAAATAGTTAGACATTTTTAGATATTTTATTATGTACAGCCGAGAAATTCTTGTAGGAAACTGTATGGTAGCCTTCTGTAGTCAGGGCCGAAATTAAGGGGGCCAAATGAAGATTCGGTTTGTCATTTAATACATGCAAATATATGAAATTTGGGAAAAAATGTTTCGCAGCTGGAAAATCTAAAAGAAAAATTGAGGCAAGTGCATTAAAATTGACAAATAGATGAAAAGATTGCTAAGGTTTGATGACTGCCCGTGACACTAAAAACTAACGGAAAATTCGCAATTTTAAAAATAAATTGTTTACTACAATTATTTTTTTACATCCAAATCCGACCTTAAAAAGTGCAATATGGGGGAGACTGCCAGGGACACTAAGGGGTGGAAAATTCACAAAATAAAATGCTTAGTAAAAACTGCATTTTTTTGTTCTAAGTCACTATTATAATTTCGAAAATTAGCGTTAGGTTCAAGGACGTATCTAGACATATTGTCTATTAATAGGAAGTTCATGATAATAGGAATTAATAGGAAGTAAATGATAGTTACATGAAACTGGCATAGATAGCACACAAAGATATTTTATGGTATTGGAATTCTTTGCTATACCTACAGAAAATCCCGGTTTTTCAGTTCTTAAGACGACGTGATTCATACCACTATGACTTTAAATGCCTTCTCAATTGTAATGTAACACTACAACTATAGTAAAATATGTGAAAATGAAATCTCTCTATAACAGAATCCTGTCTTAAATGAAAAAAATACATAGTCCCAATAGAAAGAATATCAACAATTATACATGCTAAGATGAAAATTTCTATCAAGCGGAAATTTTTCCTGTTCCTTCTGATTCCTGTTTCACAGTTTTTATTAAATAAATATTTGACAAAGCTGGTTACATAGGTCAATATTAAGTATTTTATGATTACATATTTTTAATTTTAAAGTAAACCGGCTATTAGAAACTTAGTAAAAATCTCTTTGTAAATTTACTTTCCGGAGAAATAGGAAGGGGCACCAAAGTCCATCTTTGCCCCCGTAAAAAAAATGCTAGTTTAGGCTCTGTCTGTAGTGTTTGGCACTCATTGTAAAACAGCGTCTTTGTATCGTAAATTATGACTTTTATGGATATGTAAAATCACGTTACTTTTTCCTAAATTCTTATCCGTGAAAACAACTTTATCACTGGCAATTTTTGTACACAGTACACAATTTATTTCACATTTTTTTCATTATAATGAATGTTAATAAAAATACTGCATAACAATATATATATATATATAACAAAATATAATATATAACTGCATAACAAAATATGACAGAGTAATCTTGCTCGATACACGGGCTCCGTAAACTATTAATATGAAATACAATTTTGCCAGTCAGGGAGCATAAAAATGTTCAAAAGTGTGAAAAAGACGACCAAGCCAAAATCACGTGGCGCTATCTAGAGGTATCTTCAAAACTGCTTATTCTAAGTTATAAAAATCTGTTTAAGGAGTTATAGGACATAGGATTATAAAATCTTCAATTTAATCATTTTCTTTTTCTTTATGAATGGAATAAATATGTAAAAGAGTGGTATTTTCTGAACATTAAAAAAAGAAAGAAACATGAAAAATCTTAAGTTAGTTATGACCATAAAATGTATTATGTGTTCTTTGTAAACATTTATCAACTAACAAAATGCTGTAAATATTAGACCATAAATGAGTACTTAGTATGGCTACAGCGCCTAAAATACATAGTGTGGAAACCGGCTATCCCAGTAATGCTTTAAAACGCACTAAAAAATTGCAGCCGATAAATGTTCAACGATGCTGTACGAAAATAGGGCGATCGCAGCGACATCTACTAGCTCTTTTCAACGTAAACATTGTATTAAAAAATTTAGTAAATATCATATGTATTTTGAACAGTTATAAGTTGATAATCAAGCAATGACATAAAATAAGTTCCAGAATATCTTTTAAGAGGATAAATATATATCATCATTGCTAAATCGCTTCTGTAATAAACGGAAAATAGGATTTGTTTTGCAAAAATGTGAAAATCAAAATCCGGACAACTTTAGCCTATTGGGAATTCAAGCGCTCGAATACGCCATCTGATGGATAAAAGATATAACTTTTCACATCAGGAAAATCTCTTGCAAGCCCATTGCAATACATGTATTTTTAAATTGTTCATAATTATTATTTTTTTTGCACAATTTCCGATTTCATGTGATATTGGTGGTCTGTGTTTATATGACAAGGTAATAATTATCCAAATTTGAATATTTAACACTTTCAAACGCGTTTATAATAAATAATGATATCAATGGCACTTTAGCATTAATTAAAGGGAGAATTATCCTGTACCGACGACAGCAATCAGCACCTTTATAGGCCGTTTTAAGTTCCAATTACTAAAATAAAATAAAAAAAATAAAAAAAAATTTATTTAAAGAAATTAATTTCTAATGCACGTACACATTTGAATTAGTTCCGCTGTATTCATATATTATACTGCAAATTGATTATTATTATTACTTGTAATTTATCAAATAAATGCTACCGTTGAATGTATTTGAAAAGTTTCATTGAAAAGCTAGCAGATGTCGCTACGATCGACTTCTTATCGTTCAACATCGTTGTACATTTATCGGATTCAATTTTTTAGTAGTATTTTGTAGCCGTTTTCCTCACTATTTATTCTAGGCGCTGTAGTATGGCGTATTCCATGGAAGTAGAAACCTAGAACTGGAAGGATAAAGTCAATACCGTAACATAAGCCACTTTCTGCATATACGTTGGCACTGTGTTTGAGCCTGTGGAGTATTAATCCCAATATTCATAGCGGACACGGGGACAGTATAGCGAGTTTATCGCTGTTTGGCTCCTTTTTCGCTTTACATTTGCTACTTTTTATTTGAGTGTTAGTTTATGGTGCTATCACACGTACTCTCATATCATAGTCAATATCAGATATTTCATCCGAAACACGTTTTTCAAGAGGAAAACGCTCGAAATCCTCCCGTTTGATAGATTGCCTCTCGTAATTTCTTAAAGATCTAACTTACAGTAGTTTGTATCCTCTACGATATGTATCAGCTCGAAATCCACCAATCAGAGCTCTCTAAAAATTCCAAGATGGCCACCGTCAGTAAGTCAAGATCTTATGTTTAGCGTGTTCGCAAATATTGAAACCAAAAATACAGAAGAATTAAGAAAAAAGCAAATCTTTAGTAACATAGGGACTAATTATACACGAAACGGACTTTTAAAATGTGCAGTTGTTTTGAAATTAAAGAATTACATATGCGCGATTGTATCTTCGGAGTTCGTTATTTACATTCCCGATAAGAACTTTATTTACTAATTTAATGTTATTTATTGCGATTATTTTATTTCAATTCCTTATATTATTTGCTATATGTTATAATTGTACTGTCGTAGTCACTTATTTACTTCTCAAACTGTACTAGTTTAACTACTTATTGCATCTACATTTGGCTGTTGCCAAATTATGTCGCCAAAGATAAAAATTCAAGCAAACACGCATCAAGGTATTTTATTGCAATACAAATTATTGCCTCCTTTTAGCATGCTGCGTTCAGAATCTAAATTCTGTAGTGGAGGGGGGAGGGGGGTTGACAGAAAATTTTCTTATACTTTTAGAAAAATAAAATTTAATAAATGAAAATTTAATCTAGCAGCTATTTATAGTTAATTATATTTTACCTTTTAATAATTTTCTTTTAAAACAATCTTGATAATCTTTTTTTAAAATATACAACTGTTATACAGACATACATATTTATTCGTAAATCGGTGGAATAGTTAAAATCTAATCACAGTTGTTCGGTCATCCAAGACTGTCTGTTAGATGGTTGGGGACTTTCTCTCCAACAAGGTTTATTAGTGAGAAATTGCAGGTTTAGAATCTCTCTCTCTCTCTCTCTCTCTCTCTCTCTCTCTCTCTCTCTCTCTCTCTCTCAGCCGGAGTCGCTCAGTGGTTATAGCGATAGCCCGGAACGCTGTGGCCCCAGGTTCGATTCCCGGCTCTGTCTAATTTTTCACTTCATGTTGGATTATTTTATTTAATGTATGTGTGTGAGAATGTCCTTTTTTCATTCTATTTTTCCTTTTTAATTATTGAAATTCGACCACCCTACAATTTTGTCTTCCCCATCCTACCGGTGTATAAATTATAAACCTTTATATGTTTTTCAATTTGTTAAGCAAATTGTGCCTTTTTTTTTTACTTTGTATTAATAATAAATAACGCATATACCCCCCCCCCCCCTCCAGTTAAAATATTTTGCTACCCTTCAAAAAAAAAATATATATTTTTTTTTTAAACAAAAATGAATTGTAAGGTAAAACTTTCCTAACAGAAATAAATTTCTATACGTAACTTCATCCTTCCCCCCCAGCAAAATTTATGTACAGCATTATTATTAGATGTTATTACTAATCTATTGTTACTTGTGACATTTTTATACAGTAATTTGCGGCAGAGTTAGTAGAGGGTATAACTCCCCCCCCCCACCCCCACAGGACTGTACACAATATATATATATAAAAATAAGGATTGTGTTTTTGAAACAAAAAATATCAAAAACTCATTTAAACTTTCGAAAAATGTTTAAAATCATCAAAATCAAGGAAGAAAAAACTGCAAAAGTGTGGGAACCATATCTAAATTCTATTACGTATTTTATTTTTATATTACATTCAATATGTAACATGAATTACATTTAAAATATGTAAAATATATTAACTAAAAATGTCATAATAGTGATTTTGGCAAAATAACTAAAACTTCATTTAAAATCTTTCTTTGCGTTACAGATTTCGGCTTAGCGATAAAGTGCGGTTCCAATATATGTGACAAAAAACTAGTTTTAATATACTATTTTTTTCTAAATCACTTAATACTAATAGTTGAGAATTCTTAATATTTATAGGTGATGAAAGACGTAAAGTGAAGATATGGACTCAATAATTTAGAATTTTAATGTTATATTAGCGAGAGTATTGTTTTTATAATCTTGGAATTTTAAGTAAAATGATCACAATATTATATATATAGAACAGACACGAAAAGAAACTGCAATATATAAAATGTTAGTACGCGATAATGCTTCCTGTGTATCAATCGAACTCGACACTAAATATTAAAACACCTGCTGCAATTACTCGCCAAATGTTACGCCCTCTCTTTACATTAGCAGATAACTTTCAGTATGGAAAATAACCCTAGTTGCAGCGTGAAAGTGTAGCTCCAAGCAAGCGAGAGGCAATAGCATATACTTCATATCGTATGGGCGTCCGTGTGATAACAGCTTAAGATTAAATGTAGAATCAGTACTCTGAGTTCATCGATAACTCATTTCTCTCGGCGAATAGTTGATTCAGATATTTTAATGTTTATTAGCGAATCATTCAAAACTTTAACAGTTTGATGCTGAGAATTATAAATTTTTAAAACTGATATTAAAGGGTTAAAGACTTTTCTATAATAGTTATTTAAGTTGATCGAGATATGTATATATTATTCTGTTAATATGAAGCACTTGTTTTTAATTCTAGTGATATTTTTACCTTTAAGTAATTTGTTTAAACATGTAATGTTCCGTTCAAGTTTCATTTCCAATCAAACAATTATTTTAACTTTATTAGCTCAATTATTGATCAAAAATACCTTTACGAAATGCTATTATTAAAAAAATAGGCATTTTTTTTCTTATATCAGCAAACAGTTGCTTTAATTAGAAAAGAAAAAAAGTATGGAATTCTAAGGAACTTTACATTTCTCTAAATTGCTCAAAAAATATTTATTTTTAAAATGCTTGTTTTTATAAAATCCAAACGCATTCAAAAATACTTTTATAATTTGTGTATAAGAGTTTCAGAAATTCTAATTTAAATCCAAAATATATAGAGAGTCACATACTAACTGTGTTGAATTCAGACACTTTTCTCCGGGAGGGATTTCTGTGTATCCGGGGGGAGGAGGGGTTGCATATTTTAACCATTAAAAGCATAACATGATAAATATTCTGTGGGAGGACATTTCAATGCTCCAGGAGAGTGTACCCCCGCCCCACCCCACCCCGGGTCAAACCTTGAATTCCACACTGCTCTCTAATACGGACACTTTTAAGAAATTATTTTTTTTTTTTAAATTAATAGCTGCAATTATATTTCTGTTTTTAATACTATATTAATCTATCAGCGGTGTATCTAGAATAGCATATCGGGGGAGAGGGGGGGGGAAGACTGAGATAGATTAAGACGTGCTAAGATGGCATTGCAAGGGACTGAAGAAAATTCCGTTTAAAACAGGACTTTTTTTTATCATAGCAGGCATTAAACTGCCTTTTTTTTCATCGGAACCGTAAAAATGTCGGCAGAATTTTGTTATATGGAAATTTCTGATTAAGTATCTAACTTTATTATGAAATTAAACTGTAAATATTTTTTAATAACCATAAATAATTATCTACAGTTGTCTGCTAAACATTTTTTCAAAGTTAAAAAAAGGCATATACATCTTGTTAGGTGCTAGGCCCTACTGCAAACCTTTTTAATGGCAGTGTGTAAAAAATATTTTTACTCACATTGGACGCCTGCCGCAACAGTTTGTGGCTGATCCTATCGTTGAAGTAGAAATATATAAGCAATTTATTTATATGTCGTGAATTTGATTTGTTGATTAGAAAATATGTAAGGCACTGTTATGAAAACAAATTAATCTTGTTCAGTTTTAGGAAATTAATTAAAACTAAGTATATATAAAAATTTTGTTCATATTACATTCTGGTAAGTGCAATTAAAAAAATAAATTTGTTTACTTAGCTATTCAGCTAAATTAGAAAAAAATTTATGTCCATTATTGATACATGTATCTCTTTTTTAATACTCACATAAACATGTATTCAGTAAAAAAAAAAGTTGAAGCTTTATGCTATGATTTTATGATAAGCAGTGGCACAGTGAAGGATCATTTAGGAATTTCCCCTTTTTCCCTACTTGAAGAACTTTCACTCTCTTTCTCTTTAAGAAATTAAAAAAAAAAAAAATAAGATAAATAAGAAAAGTTGAAAGCTGAATGGCTTAAAAGACACCTTTGGAGCTCGTGCTTAAAAGAAGTCTTACAGAACTAATCATGGTTGAAAAAAAATCGAACAAGGAAAAAAACGCCAAAACGTAGCCAAGCACTTTAGACTTACTAGAATCCCAATCCCAGAATTCCCGGTCGAAAGGAAAACGAAAGTTAGTTCTTATGCTACTTCTAGTTTTTTCCTAGTTCGAAGCTATATTCCAATGCAGAACCACAACTTTTACTAACGCTTTTCAACACATGCCTCAAACTTAACTATTTCCCAAAATCTTTCAAAATAGGTACAGTAGTACTATTCCACAAAGCTGGTAAAGACACCAAAGATTAAAAAAATTACAGACCAATATGCCTACTACCAGCATTCAGCAAAATATTAGAAAGAATAATACATGGTAGAATAAATCACAATCTAACAACTAGTAATTTCTGGAGCGCCAAACAATACGGGTTCAAACAGGGAATATCAACAGAACATGCACTAGACGAACTTATTAACAAAATTAAACAAGACAAAGAGGAAAAATATCAAACACTGCTAATTTCTATGGACATTAAGGGCGCATTTGACAATATAAGTTGGCCGATAATAGCCAAAACCCTAAAACAATCTCCCTGCCCCACATACTTAATTAATTGGATCATTAGTTTTCTGGAAGATAGATACGTAACATTAAAAGAAAATGGTATAACAATAACAAGGCAAACATTCGGCGGATGCTCACAAGGCAGCTGCCTGGGACCACTTCTGTGGCTGCTAATAGCAGATATAGCACTTAAGAAGCAATGGGGTATAAATGTCAGGATTCAGGCTTTCGCAGACGATTTTATACTAATCTTAAGATCAAAAACAAAAGAAGAACATAAAATTAGCAAATAAAATAATAAAAGAATTTAACGAGTGGATAACAAACAATAGATTAACATTAAATTGGGACAAAACAGAATTACTGTACCTAAATAGAGGACACACAGGGAATCTCCCAACCGAAAATTCATACAACATAAAGGGCATAGAATTCAACGGTAAAAAGTTAGAAGTCAAAGAACAAATTAAATATTTAGGGGTAATGATACACAAGAATCTAAACTGGCTCCCACATTGCCAACAACAAACAAAGAAAATCAGAAAATCATTTTGGATGATGGGACGGATGGTCTCTAAGGGATGGGGTCTACAACCGAACATAATTAAAATTTGGTATAGGTCAGTAGTGTAGAAAACACTTACATACGCCGCCCCAATATGGGGGCATAACCTGAATCGACGCAGCAAGGAAGTATTATCTAGCTCTCAAAGACACTTTGCATTGGCCATAGTCAAAGCTTATAGAACAGCCTCAACAGCGGCACTTCAGGTTCTATCTGGCCTGATTCCAATTCACCTTCAAGTACAATACGAAGCAGCTTACGGCACTGTCTCAAGATTACGCAAAACAGTAAACATATACAACACAACTATCCATCACACGGACTATGTTAAAAAGATCAACGTTTGGCACAACCACCCAGCAGAAACAGTAGAACCAAGATTAGGACACAATCTAAGAGACATAGTCGTATACACAGACGGTTCGAAATTGGAATCAGGCGCTACGGGATCGGCTTTCGTAGCATACAAAAATGAACAAAAAATCAAGACATGGTCGGTGCCACTAAGAAAGTGCAACAGTGTCTTCCAAGCCGAACTACTGGCAATACTGAAAGCCGCAGAATGGGGTAATACCACAGGGCAAGATTACAGCATACGCTCGGACTGCATGTCAGCAATACAAGCATTAAGCAAACCCTTTAACGTAACTGAAATAATAGATACAATACAACAAACAGTAAAAAAATCAAATAATAAATTTAAAATCAGCTGGGTCAAGGCTCCCGTGGGCATCCAAGGAAAGGAGGATGCTGACGAATTGGCCAAACAAGCAGCACAAAACCCATACAATGCAATCCCTTACCACATGGAGAAACCAATAACAAAACTAAAGAGAACCCTGAAAGAGCTAACAATTAAGCAATGGCAGTTCGAGTGGGACTACGGTGACACAGGCAGGCTGACACACAGGTACTTCCCTAAAGTGGATACACACAGATTAATAAGCTGCAAACTACTTTCTCAAGTCTACACAGGCCATGGCGCGTTTCCAGTATATCTGCACAGATTCGCACTGGTGGAATCGCCAGATTATGAGTGTGGACTGTTGGGAACTTCCAAACACTACCTCATAGCCTGTCCACTCACACAAGCACTCCATCTGGTAGGCATAACATCAAACAACGAGCAAATTTGGCACAAACAGCTAGCTCAAAACAAACATGTACAAGCAAAAGCCAAAACAGTGATCAGATGGTTAATTGATAACATAGACTTAATTTCACACTAACTTGAAGCAAAACTGAACAAGCCCTTTCCCCATCCACACAAGATTAATTCCTCAGCAGCAACAGTAATCTAGCGTAGTGCATAGCGAAATAATAAAAAGCAATTAATAGAATCCTCTATTTTTGCACAAAAAAGGCATTAAAAGAACTTTACTTTTACTGCACCAAAAAAAAAAATATATATATATATATATATATATATATATATATATATATATGTATATGTGTGTGTATATGTATGTATATATATATGTGTATATATGTGTATGTATATGTATATATATACTAAAAGCACAATGTGCACAAAAAAAAAAAAGTCAACGAAGCCATGTACGCTAATGGCGCCTGGTGCATGTAAAATCCGTCGTGGGCGCAAAGTCCTCCAAGTTCCCATACCTCTGGAGGTCTAGTCAGGTGAAGGTCTCGTCACCTGATCAGGTTCTAAATTACGAGACCGATTCCTTTCTCTCTTCTTTTTTTTTAATTTAATTTTTTATTTTAAGTCTGCCATTTCAGCGAGGTTGGCTGGATGCCATGAGCTGTCAAGCAGAGAAACTGTAGCAAACCACTAGAGAACATTACAGACAAGATGTAATACATAGCGGAAACACAAATATTTAAACTGAATTATACAAACCTGTCTATATTAGCAACCATAGTCAGTGTGAATATGGCCCGAAAGCAAGCCCCTTTCCTTATTCGACAACATACCCAGAAACCCATAATTAATAACAAACTAGAACCGGCCAACACAGTAACCAAGTAACTCTCACGAAATAGCGTTGCAGCCAAGGACACCCAAGAAGCTAATCAGGTGGATCTCCGCTATGAGGAGATTAGGCGAATTTCGCCCCGCGGCCAGGTATACAAACTCGTTAAGCTGGGCATAATGCCCGGCAGGTAGGGGCCTGGTCTGCGGTTTAATAATAATAATAATAATATTCTAATGGCTGGGTAATGCAGCGCCATCTATACTACCGAATACTTCACTGTTAAATGACAGGAAGACAGGCGACATAGAAAGTGATTGATTTCAATTATCTTTGTACCAATTTTGAAGACGTCTGTGCCATGTATGTAGTATTCAGCAGCAGATTTTAGTAGCAGATTTTAGTAGCAGATTTTAGTAGCAGATTCGACTGCAAATTTTTTTTTTCATTTACAAAAACATGTACTTTTATATATGTAAATTGTAGCTTTTATCAAGAACCTTTTTTTTACATCGAAATATTGCAAGTTGCGAATTGCGTAGGTCTAGAATCCCCCATCAGCTAGCTGGCAGACCAATGATTTCATAATGCGGTTAGGTAGACATGATATGCTACCAAATTTCAGCTTTTATAAAGTACCTGCTCCAAATTACCTACTAACTCTCGGGCTATTAGGGCGTGTGTATCACACAGTGGATTTATATAAGCCATAACCTTTTTACTGCTTTAGGCTATTTTTAAAAAACTAACCGCCAAGCACCTTGGCGGTTAGTTTTTTAAATTTTACTTTTCGAATGTTTAAAGGGACCATATATATTCTGCTACCGTTCGATCACATATAAGAAATTCGAAAACAATAACAAGAAAATTTATATGAAAATTTGTTTTTAATAAAATGGGAGAAATGGGAGTTCATTTTAATTAATTTTATATATGAATTTCCCAATTTTAAGGGTGTGATTCTGGAAGTTTTTTCTGTGAGTTCTTAATTTATTTTTCCCGTGTTTGTGTATATACTCGTAATATATTTTCTTTTACAACTCTATGAAGATTTCATAAAAAGTACATAAACAATGCCTTTTTCTGCCTTGTTCCAAGGACGTAATATGTTGTGTCAAATGCTAGTGTTACAATTTAAAATAAATCGGTCAATTGTAAGTATAATTCGCGGTCAAAGGGTTCCGTACATTGAATTAATTACTATGTATTAATTAATTATCTCCTACTACCCCTATTTTTTCATGATTTAGTTTCAGTATATTCGCAAATAGGAGGGGGGCACATTTTTCCAGTACAATCGATGATATCTCTGAAAATATAATACCTGAAATTAAAACAAATATATTTTTGTGTTCGATATTCCGAGATCTTTCAAAAGATACCCTACACGAGAGATATAGAACAATTTTCTTTCAAGTAACTTAATTAATATGTAGGCTAAATACCGATATTTTTTTTTTAAATCATTATCAAATATCCTTGAATGATTCTGCCTCGAAAGGTACCTAGAGCGCCCGTCAACTCCCCCACTGACCGACCGAAAAGTAAAATTTGTATGTAACGGAAAAAAGGCATGTTTCTCAAAAATATGTTACCTGGCAAAATCTCTATACTTTTTCTGCAAGGTTTAAATAAACTTCTACTAGCCCTATTTTTTTCATATTTTTAGTTTCAGTAGATTCGGAAATAGAGGGCGGGGACATATTTTTGCAGTGCATTTTCAACGATATCTCTTAAAGTATAACACCTAAAATTAAAACAAATATATTTTTGAGTTCGGTATTACGATATCTTTCACACGATACCCCACACGACAGACAAAAATAAAACTTTTGTTTTTCAAGTAAATTAATTAGCTCCCTAAATTTTTCCTAAATATATTTGTGAAGAACTATTCCTCGGAAAATATGTAGGTAAAAAGGCTTTATAGCATTTTCAAGTTTGTACTTTCCACGTCCCATAGTTTACAAGAAAAACCGCTCTGACAGACGGACATAGAGACACAGGAGTAGTCTTATAATGGTGCCGTTTTTACTTTTTAAGTACGGAACCATAAAAATCAAAGTTGGTGCAATATTTAATTTATAGATGAACCTTATTTAAAAAATTGCATTAATCTTCTAAAAGAAGACTATATCCCCTCATTATCGGTCTGCGATTAAAGGCAGGTGTAATTTTTTTATTTTATTTTATTTATTTTTTACATTGACTGTACATTTAAAAAATCTCCATTATTTGTTTTAGTATAAATAACTTAATATATAGACGACTCTTATTTAAAAAATTGCATTAATCTTCTAAAAGAAGACTATATCCCCTCATTATCGGTCTGCGATTAAAGGCAGTTTTTTGTATTCATTTCTTTGCACGCCTTAATCATTACGTATTTTTCTTTTGTTTAGAGTGCGATAAAAATATATGTATTTTATTTCGCAAACGTAGATAATCTAGATAATTTTTCTATACAATTATTAAAAGTATATATATTTTTTAAATAATGAAAAACATCCTGATAATTACATTAACAAACTGTCACTTTTAGGTAACAGAGATATAACACAACAATAGAAAGAAAATGACATTAATATTTCTTTTAATGAAGCTCGTAAATATCAAAAAATATTTTCCTCTTCTTAAATAAGCATTCATTTTTTGTTTTTTGTGTAATTAATGGCCCATTTGTTTTCTATTTTTGCACTCAATGGTCATAATTTCGAAATGACTCCAAACATAATCCCGTTGAAATTTGTTCAGAAACATTTTAATTATTTTATGAAGTAAGATATTAATTAAAATGTCTTACGGTTCAACTATCCTTAATGATTTTAAAAATAGTATATCATAATTAAAATTTTAATGTTATTTCATTTATTATTTTGGAAACAGAAATCTTAAAAATATAAATATGCATTAAGTTTATATCGCGTAACAAAACACAAGAGACTTGAAACCAAGTATCTTATTTTATAAATCTGCGTCGTATTTTATAGATGTAGAAAAGTTTCTTTACGAAATCATTATAAGATTTAAAACAGAAATATTTCCTAAAGTTAAATTCATAAATAAATTGAAGCATACAAATTTCTTTTTAACATTCTATATTATTTTTATTACAGTATTCTAAATGTATAAATTAACACTCTTTATACTGGTGTGAAATGAGATCTTTTAAATTATTTAGATTTATACTTATTACTTTCTTTTTTCTTTACAAGAAGAAAGTGTTGGATTCATGAAAATTTTTGACTTCCGGTTCTCGACGGATTTATACGTTTTAGAATGTCCTGAACACGATTTGACTGGTTTTAGGAAATGTCTGTCTGTGTGTCTGTCTGTCTGTATGCGACAAAACTTTTGTGGGCGCTCTATCTCAAGAACTAATGCACGGAATTTAATAAAACTTTAGATTCAGTTAGTTCCTGTTATAAGGTGGTGCTGATTAGTTTTTGGTGTAAATTGCCCAACAGATGGCGCTGCTATGTTGCATTTTCACGATTCTCACGATAGGTATATCTCAAGAACTAATGCACAGAATTTCCTCAAACATTAAATACTGTTAGACCATGACAAAAATAAACGCTAATTATCTTTTGGTGTAAACAGTCTGCCAAGTTGCGCTGCTATGCTACTTTTTTCATGATTTTTAATGTAGCTATATCGCAAGAACTACTTCATAGAATTTCATCAAGCTTCAGAATCTGTTAGGTATTGACATAAATAGATGCAGATTACATTTTGGTGTAAATAGCCCCACATGTGGCGCTGCTATGCTACTTTTTTTCTTAATTTTCACGATAGATATATCGCAAGAACTAATACATAGAATTTCATCAAAATTCAGATTCAATTAGACGTTGACATAAGTTGTTGTTCATTAGGTTTTGGTGTAAATATCCCAACAATTGGCGCTGCTATGCTGCATTTTTCAGAATTTACACGATTTTAGCGATAGTCATAAATCAATAACTAATGCATGTAATTTAATAAAACTTTAGATTCAGTTTGAACTTAATTTAAATTTGTGTTGATATGTTTTTGGTGTATGTGAAAACTGTATGATATAGAAGAAAGTTTTTGGATTGCCACATCCGACTAGTTTTATTTGTAATTATTCGATTAAAACAATCACAAGTCGGTTTTAATTACGTTTTAGACTTATATTTATATTTATTAGCTTCCGAGTAGTTTTTACAGTGAAATAATCAGTTTTTACAACCTGATATCAATTCTCAAGTACATATTTTCATGTTCAACTGACAAACATGCTGAATTAACAGCTCAAAATAAACGTTATTATGTTACTCTTGGATGTATAAACTCTGTGACGTAGCTGAAAATCTTTATTTGAGAATTGATAGTAGACGAAAAACCAATATTTCGTGGTGATACTGAATTGAGAAAACCAAATGATACATTGTTACAGCGCATAGGATACATAGTGTGAAAAACGGCTACAAAATAATACTTAAAAATTGAATCCGATAAATGTAGAACGATTCTGAAAAGATAACGGGTCGATCGCAGCGACATCTTCTAGCAGTGTCGCAGACAGTGTGGAGGTCCAGATGGTTTGGATTCCACTATTTTTATGAAAATATTTTTGCCTTATCTAATCGGAGAATTTTCTGTGATATTGAAGGCGAAGAAAAATTTATAATATTACTGGTTTCCAGAACATTTGATCCCACTCTCTGGCTACGCCACTGTCTGCCAGCTCTTTTCAACGCAAACATGTATAAGAATCGAACTGAGGAAACGTATCAGCTGGTGGTAAATATTTTAAATAATTAAATTATACCCTATTTACTTTGACTTGGAAAGTGATTTTCATAAGCTTTGAAAATATGAATGATATTGATCATGGCCAAAAAACGTGATACGAATTCTTTTGTGGCTGGTTGCAGTACTCGATACAAGACAGCAAACCAGAAACTATCCCTATTTAGCATACCAAAGGATGAATCTATGCTAGAAGAGGGGAAAGGTTTAATTCCCTGATATGATAAAAAACTAACTTCAAAATCAGTTACATCTGAAAAATACACTTTCAAGAAGATTTTATTTATTTTCATGTTGTCAATAGTTAAACCGTTAGATTTTCTAGAAGTAAATCTATTTCTAAAGAAGATATCGCTGCGATCGTCATATTATTGTACCGCATCGTTGCACGTTTATCGGCTACAATTTTTTAGCACTTTTTAAAGCATTCCCAGTTTGGCTGTTTTTAAATTCCGAAATTTCGCATTCATACCAGAAATTTCCTGTAATGTTCTTTTCCTTACCTAATAGCACATATTTCGTGACTTCTTAAACTAAAACTTCTTGTTTCAGAATTTCCAGTTTGAATTCAAAAAATTTGAATTAAAAAGCGGTAAAACCGTTTTCCACACTATGTATTCTAGGCGTTGTAACATTGTAAAAACTACTCGGAAATGTTTCCGAAAATATGCTGCTGAAAAAAAAATTGTTTCAGAAACGATTCTTTAAATCTCGGAAATACATTGGTTTCTAAGGTTTTTGAAGATATAGGAACGGTTTTTGGAATCGTTTAAAAGAGTATATATTATATATTTTTTTAACTTTTTTGCTGGGTTAAAAAAAAAAATTCATTTTGTTTTACAGTGTAGAGTGATATTATTATTTTAATGTATTAAATTTTTAATAAATTCATTATATTTCTGATATAATAGACAGTTGTTTATTAACTGTGATAAAATGCTTTAAACTGAGAGATGAAACAGAAAAACGATCCAAAACATGTATAAAAGAAAGAAGACTATTTATTTAATTTTATAAAAATAAATTACAAAAGATAAAAGATATCGCATTGAAAAAATTATTTCTAGCTTCAAAATTTCTTATCTATGATAAATATTCGGGTGATTTTAGATACCAATTTTCATGAATATTTATCTTACACTAAGTTACTTATACTTTTATGGATATAACTACTTTATAAAATATTAGAAAAAATGTGCGAGTTGCGAACAGCTAATTTTTCATTTTCATATTTCCAAAGTTAAAATGAAGCAATTAGGGAAATGAAACAATTTGAAGAGAATTCTGGAAAATTTATTTTAAATTGTATCATTAATTTTTTTAAATAATATTTTGTCTGTTTGGATGCATTTCAAGTTTTAGCATCTATGAATATGTGTATAACAATACTATTTTTGTACTAATAAAATTAAAATACTATTCAATAGATTGAATACATTAGCCTTAAAACAGTGTAAATTTTTGTGGATTAAAACTAAACTTTAAAAAGTTAAATTGTAAATCATAATCTTATTGCATATTTAAGTTCTCCAATATTTGGTATTTTCTATTTATTTTGGTATTTACACTGATATTTTCAAATAGAAAAGTTCGCCTTATTTAATGGCGCGATTAAATAAAGCGATTTTTTAAATAAGAAAATAATAGTGTTTCCCTGATCTGTCGCCATCTTGTTATACGATACTTTATAAAAGCCCTCTATAACCCTCCTACATATTTTGTATAATTGTATTGTATTTAGTACTTTACACTTTCGCGACCGCATGTTTTGATATTTTTATCAGTAAATATCAATGAACGTTATTCTTGCATTGTTACATTATTTAACAAAGATATTTTATGTATTCGTTTTTGTATTACAAATGGATACATATAACAATGATACTATTTCTAATCCATGTATTTATATGCATAGTACACTGATTGTATAAATACGAATATTGTGTACATTTTTGAGAAATACTGCAACATACAAAAATGCTGAAGGAACGCCCATAGGCAGTGCTACATAAATCGACATGCGTGAATTCACGTCAGCGATTGTGAATGTGTAAATTATGCGATTCTTAACAATTCATAAATAGAACAATACATTTTGTTTCATTACCATTAGAATTCCCATGGTCGAAAACATCCCAATATAAGTTTTCTTTCACTTCTGTCCATTAATTGTCAAGTTACCAGTAAATGTGTATGCAACTTTAATGAGTCTAATTTAAAATTAATGTTTAAAATCTCTTTTCTGGTATTTCATGCACCTGCATGATAAATATAGCAAGTAAACGATATGCTTGTGTACACTGTTAAAAATGCAGCAAACTGTCCAGTCAGTAGACCTTTTTTATAGAAAATAGTTACATAACCGTAATTTAACTCTATTCTGAGTATAATATGGACAATAATATATTCAGAATAGAGTTAATTTGCGGTTATGTAACCGTTTTTTTATAAAAACGGTCAAATGACTGGACAGTTTGCTGCAAATTTTTAACAGTGTATTTTCGTATGACTACTTTTACTAATGTTAACAAATTGTTATTACATCATTATTTTAATATCCTTAGCCTTAACACCAACCTGTCTTCAAATGCGTTTCTCAGTATTAACGCAGTCCTCGAACACAATCAATGCATAAGCATTGATCATCTCTTGTCATCGAATTTTTCATTCAGCGGCGATGTTTTGTCATTCCTAAAAGACTTCCGGTAACAATGGTTTAGTTTACTAAAATAAATTTTTGTCCTCTGCGATTTTTAGATTTTAGCGATTTTCAATGAGAGTTTTAGTATTTTTTGTGTTCCGCGGCGATTTTTTGTCATTTGTGAAATAATTCCGTTTAGAATGTTTTAGTTCACTATGGTAAATTTTGTCCTCTTTTCAATAAAATTTATTCGGAATTTGTACAGCAATTTTTGAGTTTTTCGCGAGTTTTTGTATGCGTTTTTTACAGTTTTTTTTCGTTTTTCGGCAATTTTTTGACATTAGTAAAAGGAATTATACTTCAAAATTTTAGACTAATAGAGTACATTTTGTCTTCGGCAATTTTCAATGCGATTTTTAGCATTTTTTATGTTTTTCGGTGAATTTTTGACATTCGTAAAAGTAAATCGGTTACAAACATTTAATCTAATATACTACATTTTGTCTTCTGAAAATTTTATCTTTGTGTGTGTGTGTTTTGCGTCGATTTTTGAGATTTATGAAAGAACTCCTGTCTAATATTTTATCCCACTATAGTAAATTTTGTCTTCTGCTATTTTTGAATTTTTAACAATTTTTTATGTGATTTTTAGCGTTTGTTTTACATTTTGGCGGTGATTTTTTCCTTATTAGTAAACAAATTCCGGTTTTAATCGTTTACCACAATATTTTAAAATTTGTCTTCTTTTCATATGAAGTTTTTCGAAATTCATACAGCAATTTTTGAATTTTTCGCGGATTATTTTATGCGATTTTTAGAGTTTTTTGTAGTCTGCGGTGATTTTTGACATTCGTGAAAGAAATCTTTTTTTTAATATTTTAGTAGAATATAGTAAATTTTGCCCTCTGCGACTTCTGAAGTAATTGTTTTCGACTTTTAGCATTTTTTCGCGATTAGCTGCGATTTCCCCACATTTTAAAAATGAATCGGTTTCAATCTTCTAGCCCATAGTAAATTTTGTTATCTTTTCAGTAAAGTTTATTCGGAAATTCGTGCTGCGATTTTTAGAGTTTTTTTTGCTTTTCGTTCTATTTTTTGACGGGCCGGGCAATGCTGGGCGGATTAGCTAATATGCAAAAAAATATGTACACGGCCGCTCAGAAAATGACTCTGTAACAGAATTGTAGACGACCATAAACAAGGATCTTTGATGCAAGTTATTTTATTCGGTGACTTTTACAAATGAATTTATGACTATCGTTTATATTTTTGGTGTACTATACATCTTTTGATATCCAGTCATCAATTTCAAAGGTTCAGATTGTTGGCCCGTCGTTGGCAGTTTGAGGAAACCGTTGAGAAATGGTGGGATTGATGTGCCAGCTGTACAAAAACGGAGGTTCCTCTAATTTAGTACTTACCTGAGCAGGATTTTTAGTGGCTAACGGTTGGACCACTGTTGGGCCTTCCTTAGTAAATGGTTCGTTGGCCAATGGTGTGCCAATGTGGTCTTTTATCTGTCGGCCAACGTGGGACAAAGATTTGGCATTAATTAACCAACATTGCCCCAACCAATTTGTGCTACTTGGGTTAAACGATTCACTTAGCTCGTGCTGAAGTGTGACAGTAGAAGGCTTATGCGCATTCACTAATAGGAATAACACACGTAACGAAAGAATAATTTGCATTATTAATAAAATGAAATAAGTTTGCTAGACGTGTCCATTATAGGCAGCAATACACATCGCACTGGAGCTAAACATTTTGTTGGATATTCAGTGGCTTTTAACGTGTTACGCTGCTGTATACTTCGATAATACTATCTAGTATATCATCAGTATTGCGTGCTTAAAAGCTGTACACTTGTTTCTTATATAACCCTACCAGAAAAGTCTTCTGTGTACTACTTTCACATAATAGCGCAAAATATTTTTAGATAGAGGCTTATTTCACAATTCTAATTTTATCCTTTCAAAAGTTTTTGAAACTATGATTGACACATTGAGCATACTTAAATGGTTGTCCTCCCCTTTTATCCTCCTTTATGTTTCAAATTAGCTAAAGTTTTATGACGCTTCAATTTTAACATTATGTTTAAACCTGTCAATAAATTCAAGTTCCCTTCCACTAAATCTCCTGTTCCTGATCATCGTAAATGGGGAATTTATAATGTTCCTTGTAATGGCTGTGATTTATCTTATACTGGTCAAACTAAAAGAAATCTCGAAATCCGCTTAAAAGAACACTCTCGTTATGTAACTAATCAAGAAATTTCTAAATCTTCTATTGCCAAGTACTCTTGGGATTCCGGACATTGTTTTAATTTTTAAAATGCTAAAGTTATCTTTAATGCCAATAGTATCTCTGAATTGGACTTTCTGGAAAATTTAGCCATTTATCTTAATCGTGAAGTTATTGTTAATGATAAATCTGATCCCACAATGCTCTCTGCTGCTTGGAAAACCTTTTCAGTACTACCATATAATGTATTTCTGTATGAATTAATATTAGCCTGTTTTATATATATTTTTATATTATATTTACTTATTTATTTCTTAATTTCATCTGTTCCCATATTTTAAAATATATATGTGTGTTTTATATTTTTTATTTTATCTTATTTTGTTTTATTTTATTTATTTATTTTATTTTATTTATTTATTTTATTTTTATTATTATTTTTTATTTTTTATTTTATTTTATTTTATTTAATTAATTAATTAATTTATTTTTTATTTTATTTTATTTTCATGATCTTTTTTCCAACTTTCTTCCTTATTCCCCTTCTACTTTGTGTTCTATTTATTGTTTTGATTTTACTCTCCTGTGATTGGCTGTTGGCTTCTGTTTTCCTATTGATTGTTGATTCCTACTTTATTTTTGGCTGTTTCTTCAGCTTGTTTCCTTTCCCTTATCTCTCACTTCAGTCTTGCTGCTGCTTTCTCAGTAGAAGCCAAGGGCGGCGCTAGAGGGGGGGGGGAGGTCCGGAGATAAAAAGATAGAAAAAGAATTATGTCAGTATTTCTTACGTGACCGTGTTTCCCATCTCGATGCATTTCATTTAACTTAAACAAAGTTATCATAATGTTCTTATTGTTGTTTCGGCAGGCCATCTGCTCCTATCCTTTAATTTTGCTGTTTAAAAGTTGGAATTTAATATTTGATTTCGGGTCAGATTGGATTGAAGTATTTCTTGTTCTGGTCGGAATATGAAACACGAAACTTTTTTTTATCGGCTTCGAGTTGGGAGTAGAGCCCTGAATCGTTTCGGGCAAACTGAACCCGACCCGGCTCGTGGTTTGGATCGTATCAGACTGACGCTAGTCTTTGGGCTTCTTTTTGGCTTCGGGTCTGTTTTTGGGTTCGGTTTTGACTCTTTCAGATCGGGTTAGGGTTGACACGATTTTTCAAAAGAAATGCGTGAATATTTTGCAAATGAAAAGAACTATAAATTTGAATGAATGTAAATGTGTTAATTTTTATACAAGAAACAAAATTGATTTTAGAGATATAATTGTCGACTACATTTTAGTAAACGTATTTCAGTATTTGTATTTCACAGCAATTGTACCAAATGATCTGCTAAACAACGAAAGACTTTCTGACACAATTTCGGGATCATTTTTAAACGCAAAGGCATAAAATTGACAGGCCTGAATATTGAAGCAATTTGGAATCGAAATGAGATTTCCAATTTTTGATAAATAAATTACTTATTGAGTTATATATTACTTATTGAGTTATTTTTTTGTTTAACCCACTGACTGCTTATACCGCGACTTCCACGGGCAAGACATTTGTAGAAAAATTTATATAATACACAATTTTTTAAGCAATTTTGTTTTAAAAATTACACAGTCAAAGGATCGAAGTTCAAATTCATAAATTTACTACATATTTCAAATACATGATGATTTAAAATATGTAATAATAGAGGCGATACTGGTCGGATAAATATTGGTCGAAAATATTTTGAAAAAAAATTGAGCAGTCAGAGGGTTAATTAAATCAAAATCTCTGTTCAGAAATTGCGATAAAACTATACGTACCCTGTTTTTACAATCAAAATTAAAAATATTACATTTGGGTAAATAATCTTTTGAATTTTTTTACAAAGTGGTCAAATAATTTCTAAGATAACAAGCTTCTAAACTTTCATAAATATTGAAAATTGAAGCTACCCGACCCTTAATTTACTTAAACATAATCTATCCATGAATTAATTTGATTACACTTTTGATAAACTAATAATTGAGTAGCAAATTTGATAATTGTAAGTAAAAATTCGATGGTACTAACTGAATAATTTTATCCGGTAGGCAAAAATACGTATCATACCGGTAAAATTATGTAGCTTTACTCTTAATATATTTTAGGAGGATTCATCTCATGAAGAAAATCCCATTCCAATTGGTTCATGCGTGACACCCTCTTTCTTCACTGGAAGGAAGACCTGGTGTGTCCGAATCTATAATATCAGTTTACAGCAACGGCTATGACAGGAGTGCAAGGTACATAGAGTACTGTCTACTTGATAGCACAAGCCTCTGGAGGCCTCCGTGCTCAGTCTACTTGGGTATTTTCATTCGATCGTACGTCGGGAGCTTACGCTCCAATTCAACCAATCAACGTTCACCGTATAAACTTGCGCTCGAATTTTTCACCTATTGATAAAAATAATATGGTAGACACATTTTTCTAACAAATCACAGCACTTATTGCATTTCGTCGCCATAAAGGGAATTTAAAACTTCACCAAGGGTAACTTGAATTCATTTCAAGCATTACGTTGTTACTACATCTAATTTTGTATGTTATGCTACGACGTTTATTTTATATATCACATAAAACAACGTAAATTTAACTTAACGATGTAGTATTTTAAAAAAAATATTTTATAAAATGTACTGGTTGTCATTTGCCCCATTACATTAATATCTATATATATATATTACGCTATCGTACGTGGCACAGAAATCGCGATTATTTATCATTTGCCGATGGCAACGAGAGGTTTGTTTTCACTAATTTGCGAATATTAAGAAAAGTATTTGAGGTATCGATTTAAAAGTCCCCAAACATATGCAGAAATTTTTTTTGCATCCGAAAATACAATTTTTGTAAAAATTGGCTGGCAATTTTTCTTATTTATTTTTAAAAACTAACTACTTTCTAAAAAGGAAAGAAAATAAAGTGTGAAATCAAACAAAGAAACGCGCAATTTTGTTATTAATTGAAACATTAACTCCATTGTTGTACTTTATGCAGTTTAACCTCATTGTTTTCCGCATAGTTATGACGTCAATGTTACGGATGCACATATGTGTTATTTATAATATAGATTGAGTAATAACAAATAAATAATAATACTAAATGAATAAAACAATCTTATTAGGTGGAGATTTCCGTCAAGTCAGTCCTACCTCTCATTTTTAAAGGGTCAAGATCAATAACAGTTTCAAGTTGCATAAAGAAGAGAAGATTTTACATTATGCAACGTACAGAAAATATGCGTGCCCTTCAAACAGAGAGCGAGAATTAACAAGTTGGCTGTTACAGTTTAGCGAGTGTCAAAGTGGGGAAACTATTAAGTCGCCCGCAATTTGCTATCCAGATATACAAGATCCAGTGCAGCAACTTTTCAGTAACATTTATTTTTTAACAGTGACATCTCAAAAGCCATACTAACAGTGACAAAGAATTTGTCAATTGAAATTAATAATCGTGTTTTACAATGTATGCCAAGACAGGAACTTAAAAGGTTTATGAAAGACTGGCACCATAATAAGTTATGATCCACAAGATCAACTTGCATAAACTGAAGAACTTTTTAACAGTTTAACACCAATTGGAATGCCACGTCATAAACTGAAATTAAAGCCAGGAGCTATCATAATGTTACTAAGAAATGTATTACCTTCTAAAGTTCTGTGCAATGGTACAAGACTTATAGTTAGTAAGTTGCACAATAATGTTATTGAAGCACACACACACACAAAAAAAAATTATTGCAATATTAATGTAACTTTTCTCATTTCTAGAATACCACTTATTACATCAAACAATAATATGCCTTTTTCATTTAAGAGTATACAATTTCCTATCCGATCAGCGTTTTCAATGATTATAAATAAAGCCAAGCGTCAAACTTTTGAAAAAAATTGCTTAGATTTGTCGAAACCAGTTTTTAGTTATGGTCCGTTGTATGTGGTCTTTCAAGAATTAAATCTTTTGATTCAGTTACTGCAGTATCCCCGAGCTCTGAAATTTACAATTGAATTTATAAAAACGTTTTCGATGGAAAAAAAAAATATATATTTATGTATTTTCCTAACTGTAAATGGTGTAGATATTTTCAGTATATGTATGCATTTTTTTAATTTTAAAGAGGACCCAGCAATTATTGTGTGTATGCAAAGGATTTTATATGCACGATGCTGAAAAAATACCTCTGTTTTCAAATTTCTAAATGGTGTCCATATCTTATGATGTGTATATATATTTTTTTTTTCAAAGTACGCAATCCAAAGTGGAGAAGTTTTTATGTATCATATTAATACATATAATGCTGAAATTCGTGTATTCGAATATGCACATAGTATTTAAAAGAGTAGACACAAGAGTGCAGATACTCTGCGCGGTATCGGCTAGTATATATATAATAGAAATAGCTAAACGTTTTTATTACATCTAATTTTGTATGTTATGATACGAAAGTTCGTTTATACATCCTATAAAATACTATAATCTGAAATTAACGATGTAGATTTCTTAAAAAATATGTTATAAAATCTATTTAGAAGTAAAAAGAAAATAACCAACTAAGAAAACAACGTTCTTTTAATAATGTACTATATTTACAATTAATTGTTAGCATGTTTGTACACCCTCCCCTCCTTCGAATTTAATATGTGATATATATTTTTCAATAATATAAAATGAAAGGATTAATATCAAAATACCCAGAAAAATTCATTAAATCATTATTAACAAGACAATAGTTCTGTAGTCCAACAAATACTCATATATTAAAAATTGTCAGATGGGGAGGGTGATTGTTTTTCTAAAATATTTTACTAAAATTGTTTTCATTATATGAATTAATTAATAACATTTCAAAATTAATTAAATTGTTAATTTTTTATAACTAATTTAACAATTACTTCTTTAAAAACTATTAAACGAGTATGAACTATTCTGTTACAGGGTAAATGCAAATGCAAAATTCTTTAATTACTATATTCATTTGTTATTAACTTCATTAGGATGTATCGAAATGATTAGGATACTAAGGATAAATATGCTGTTTATTTATTTATTTGTTAGTTTGTAATATTTTTCTAGCTCTTTAAACATAGATAAGGAATAATATATTGCTGTTTGTGAATTATAAACTGTAACAGAGTATTAATATATGTACATATATATATATATATATATATATATATATATATATATACATATATACATCTGCACAAAAAATGACGAACGGTCGCATCAGAGTCCGCATTGCACTTAACACCTTAAAACTTAACACTTTTGAAAGTTTCGAAGTTTTTTTTTTTTTGCAATAGAAAGAAATATTTAAAAAGTAATTAATACAATAAAATAGGTTTTTTTTTTTTTTTTTTTTTTTTTTAATTTTGCTACCAGAAGATTTTCCAAGTTTTAAGGTTCGAACAACAGGCTTCCATAAATATAACATTTTTCTTTAAAAAGAAGAAAAAACAGTTTTACGGTGTTTCAGTTAAGCCGATTTTCGGATAACCGGGATACGGATAATCGGGGTTCTACTGTATTAAGATTTTAAACTTTTACTGCTAGAGGGTTAATGGGTAGGGCGAGGCATTAGAAGAAGTAAAAAATTTCAACAAATCGCAGTTCATATTATTAATGTTGTTGTCTTTCGCAGAATTTGTAAAATTTTTGTGTTTAATTAAATCAAAATCTCTGTAAAGAAATTGCGACAAAACTATATGTACCCTGTTTTTACAATCAAAATTCAAAATATTACATTTGGGTAAATAATCTTTTGAATTTTTTTACAAAGTGGTCAAATAATTTCTAAGATAACAAGCTTCTAAACTTTCATAAATATTGAAAATTGAAGCTACCCGACCCTTAATTTACTTAAACATAATCTATCCATGAATTAATTTGATTACACTTTTGATAAACTAACAATTGAGTAGCAAATTTGATAATTGTAAGTAAAAATTCGATGGTACTAACTGAATAATTTTATCCGGTAGGCAAAAATACGTCTCATACCGGTAAAATTATGTAGCTTTACTCTTAATATATTTTAGGAGGATTCATCTCATGAAGAATTTCCCATTTCAATTGGTTCATGCGTGACACCCTCTTTCTTCGCTGGAAGGAAGACCTGGTGTGTCCGAATCTATAATATCAGTTTACAGCAACGGCTATGACAGGAGTGCAAGGTACATAGAGTACTGTCTACTTGATAGCACAAGCCTCTGGAGGCCTC
Organism: Maratus michaelseni; assembly: GCA_963931845.1. Classification (NCBI taxonomy): domain Eukaryota; kingdom Metazoa; phylum Arthropoda; class Arachnida; order Araneae; family Salticidae; genus Maratus; species Maratus michaelseni. The sequence goes on from OZ007586.1 coordinate 116,570,348, forward strand.
CGTGCTCAGTCTACTTGGGTATTTTCATTCGATCGTACGTCGGGAGCTTACGCTCCAATTCAACCAATCAACGTTCACCGTATAAACTTGCACTCGAATTTTTCACCTATTGATAAAAATAATATGGTAGACACATTTTTCTAACAAATCACAGCACTTATTGCATTTCGACGCCATAAAGGGAATTTAAAACTTCACCAAGGGTAACTTGAATTCATTTCAAGCATTACGTTGTTACTACATCTAATTTTGTATGTTATGCTACGACGTTTATTTTATATATCACATAAAACAACGTAAATTTAACTTAACGATGTAGTATTTAAAAAAAAATATTTTATAAAATGTACTGGTTGTCATTTGCCCCATTACATTAATATCTATATATATATATTACGCTATCGTACGTGGCACAGAAATCGCGATTATTTATCATTTGCCGATGGCAACGAGAGGTTTGTTTTCACTAATTTGCGAATATTAAGAAAAGTATTTGAGGTATCGATTTAAAAGTCCCCAAACATATGCAGAAATTTTTTTTGCATCCGAAAATACAATTTTTGTAAAAATTGGCTGGCAATTTTTCTTATTTATTTTTAAAAACTAACTACTTTCTAAAAAGGAAAGAAAATAAAGTGCGAAATCAAACAAAGAAACGCGCAATTTTGTTATTAATTGAAACATTAACTCCATTGTTGTACTTTATGCAGTTTAACCTCATTGTTTTCCGCATAGTTATGACGTCAATGTTACGGATGCACATATGTGTTATTTATAATATAGATTGAGTAATAACAAATAAATAATAATACTAAATGAATAAAACAATCTTATTAGGTGGAGATTTCCGTCAAGTCAGTCCTATCTCTCATTTTTAAAGGGTCAAGATCAATAACAGTTTCAAGTTGCATAAAGAAGAGAAGATTTTACATTATGCAACGTACAGAAAATATGCGTGTCCTTCAAACAGAGAGCGAGAATTAACAAGTTGGCTGTTACAGTTTAGCGAGTGTCAAAGTGGGGAAACTATTAAGTCGCCCGCAATTTGCTATCCAGATATACAAGATCCAGTGCAGCAACTTTTCAGTAACATTTATTTTTTAACAGTGACATCTCAAAAGCCATACTAACAGTGACAAAGAATTTGTCAATTGAAATTAATAATCGTGTTTTACAATGTATGCCAAGACAGGAACTTAAAGGGTTTATGAAAGACTGGCACCATAATAAGTTATGATCCACAAGATCAACTTGCATAAACTGAAGAACTTTTTAACAGTTTAACACCAATTGGAATGCCACGTCATAAACTGAAATTAAAGCCAGGAGCTATCATAATGTTACTAAGAAATGTATTACCTTCTAAAGTTCTGTGCAATGGTACAAGACTTATAGTTAGTAAGTTGCACAATAATGTTATTGAAGCACACACACACAAAAAAAAAAAATATTGCAATATTAATGTAACTTTTCTCATTTCTAGAATACCACTTATTACATCAAACAATAATATGCCTTTTTCATTTAAGAGTATACAATTTCCTATCCGATCAGCGTTTTCAATGATTATAAATAAAGCCAAGCGTCAAACTTTTGAAAAAAATTGCTTAGATTTGTCGAAACCAGTTTTTAGTTATGGTCCGTTGTATGTGGTCTTTCAAGAATTAAATCTTTTGATTCAGTTACTGCAGTATCCCCGAGCTCTGAAATTTACAATTGAATTTATAAAAACGTTTTCGATGGAAAAAAAATATATATATTTATGTATTTTCCTAACTGTAAATGGTGTAGATATTTTCAGTATATGTATGCATTTTTTTAATTTTAAAGAGGACCCAGCAATTATTGTGTGTATGCAAAGGATTTTATATGCACGATGCTGAAAAAATACCTCTGTTTTCAAATTTCTAAATGGTGTCCATATCTTATGATGTGTATATATATATTTTTTTTCAAAGTACGCAATCCAAAGTGGAGAAGTTTTTATGTATCATATTAATACATATAATGCTGAAATTCGTGTATTCGAATATGCACATAGTATTTAAAAGAGTAGACACAAGAGTGCAGATACTCTGCGCGGTATCGGCTAGTATATATATAATAGAAATAGCTAAACGTTTTTATTACATCTAATTTTGTATGTTATGATACGAAAGTTCGTTTATACATCCTATAAAATACTATAATCTGAAATTAACGATGTAGATTTCTTAAAAAATATGTTATAAAATCTATTTAGAAGTAAAAAGAAAATAACCAACTAAGAAAACAACGTTCTTTTAATAATGTACTATATTTACAATTAATTGTTAGCATGTTTGTACACCCTCCCCTCCTTCGAATTTAATATGTGATATATATTTTTCAATAATATAAAATGAAAGGATTAATATCAAAATACCCAGAAAAATTCATTAAATCATTATTAACAAGACAATAGTTCTGTAGTCCAACAAATACTCATATATTAAAAATTGTCAGATGGGGAGGGTGATTGTTTTTCTAAAATATTTTACTAAAATTGTTTTCATTATATGAATTAATTAATAACATTTCAAAATTAATTAAATTGTTAATTTTTTATAACTAATTTAACAATTACTTCTTTAAAAACTATTAAACGAGTATGAACTATTCTGTTACAGGGTAAATGCAAATGCAAAATTCTTTAATTACTATATTCATTTGTTATTAACTTCATTAGGATGTATCGAAATGATTAGGATACTAAGGATAAATATGCTGTTTATTTATTTATTTGTTAGTTTGTAATATTTTTCTAGCTCTTTAAACATAGATAAGGAATAATATATTGCTGTTTGTGAATTATAAACTGTAACAGAGTATTAATATATGTACATATATATATATATATATATATATATATATATATATATATATATATATACATCTGCACAAAAAATGACGAACGGTCGCATCAGAGTCCGCATTGAACTTAACACCTTAAAACTTAACACTTTTGAAAGTGTCGAAGTTTTTTTTTTTTTGCAATAGAAAGAAATATTTAAAAAGTAATTAATACAATAAAATAGGTTTTTTTTTTTTTTTTTTTTTTTTTTTTTATTTTGCTATGAGAAGATTTTCCAAGTTTTAAGGTTCGAACAACAGGCTTCCATAAATATAACATTTTTCTTTAAAAAGAAGAAAAAACAGTTTTACGGTGTTTCAGTTAAGCCGATTTTCGGATAACCGGGATACGGATAATCGGGGTTCTACTGTATTAAGATTTTAAACTTTTACTGCTAGAGGGTTAATGGGTAGGGCGAGGCATTAGAAGAAGTAAAAAATTTCAACAAATCGCAGTTCATATTATTAATGTTGTTTTCTTTCGCAGAATTTGTAAAATTTTTGTGTTTAATTAAATCAAAATCTCTGTAAAGAAATTGCGACAAAACTATATGTACCCTGTTTTTACAATCAAAATTCAAAATATTACATTTGGGTAAATAATCTTTTGAATTTTTTTACAAAGTGGTCAAATAATTTCTAAGATAACAAGCTTCTAAACTTTCATAAATATTGAAAATTGAAGCTACCCGACCCTTAATTTAATTAAACATAATCTATCCATGAATTAATTTGATTACACTTTTGATAAACTAACAATTGAGTAGCAAATTTGATAATTGCAAGTAAAAATTCGATGGTACTAACTGAATAATTTTATCCGGTAGGCAAAAATACGTCTCATACCGGTAAAATTATGTAGCTTTACTCTTAATATATTTTAGGAGGATTCATCTCATGAAGAATTTCCCATTTCAATTGGTTCATGCGTGACACCCTCTTTCTTCGCTGGAAGGAAGACCTGGTGTGTCCGAATCTATAATATCAGTTTACAGCAACGGCTATGACAGGAGTGCAAGGTACATAGAGTACTGTCTACTTGATAGCACAAGCCTCTGGAGGCCTCCGTGCTCAGTCTACTTGGGTAGTTTCATTCGATCGTACGTCGGGAGCTTACGCTCCAATTCAACCAATCAACGTTCACCGTATAAACTTGCACTCGAATTTTTCACCTATTGATAAAAATAATATGGTAGACACATTTTTCTAACAAATCACAGCACTTATTGCATTTCGACGCCATAAAGGGAATTTAAAACTTCACCAAGGGTAACTTGAATTCATTTCAAGCATTACGTTGTTACTACATCTAATTTTGTATGTTATGCTACGACGTTTATTTTATATATCACATAAAACAACGTAAATTTAACTTAACGATGTAGTATTTAAAAAAAAATATTTTATAAAATGTACTGGTTGTCATTTGCCCCATTACATTAATATCTATATATATATATTACGCTATCGTACGTGGCACAGAAATCGCGATTATTTATCATTTGCCGATGGCAACGAGAGGTTTGTTTTCACTAATTTGCGAATATTAAGAAAAGTATTTGAGGTATCGATTTAAAAGTCCCCAAACATATGCAGAAATTTTTTTTGCATCCGAAAATACAATTTTTGTAAAAATTGGCTGGCAATTTTTCTTATTTATTTTTAAAAACTAACTACTTTCTAAAAAGGAAAGAAAATAAAGTGCGAAATCAAACAAAGAAACGCGCAATTTTGTTATTAATTGAAACATTAACTCCATTGTTGTACTTTATGCAGTTTAACCTCATTGTTTTCCGCATAGTTATGACGTCAATGTTACGGATGCACATATGTGTTATTTATAATATAGATTGAGTAATAACAAATAAATAATAATACTAAATGAATAAAACAATCTTATTAGGTGGAGATTTCCGTCAAGTCAGTCCTATCTCTCATTTTTAAAGGGTCAAGATCAATAACAGTTTCAAGTTGCATAAAGAAGAGAAGATTTTACATTATGCAACGTACAGAAAATATGCGTGTCCTTCAAACAGAGAGCGAGAATTAACAAGTTGGCTGTTACAGTTTAGCGAGTGTCAAAGTGGGGAAACTATTAAGTCGCCCGCAATTTGCTATCCAGATATACAAGATCCAGTGCAGCAACTTTTCAGTAACATTTATTTTTTAACAGTGACATCTCAAAAGCCATACTAACAGTGACAAAGAATTTGTCAATTGAAATTAATAATCGTGTTTTACAATGTATGCCAAGACAGGAACTTAAAGGGTTTATGAAAGACTGGCACCATAATAAGTTATGATCCACAAGATCAACTTGCATAAACTGAAGAACTTTTTAACAGTTTAACACCAATTGGAATGCCACGTCATAAACTGAAATTAAAGCCAGGAGCTATCATAATGTTACTAAGAAATGTATTACCTTCTAAAGTTCTGTGCAATGGTACAAGACTTATAGTTAGTAAGTTGCACAATAATGTTATTGAAGCACACACACACAAAAAAAAAAAATATTGCAATATTAATGTAACTTTTCTCATTTCTAGAATACCACTTATTACATCAAACAATAATATGCCTTTTTCATTTAAGAGTATACAATTTCCTATCCGATCAGCGTTTTCAATGATTATAAATAAAGCCAAGCGTCAAACTTTTGAAAAAAATTGCTTAGATTTGTCGAAACCAGTTTTTAGTTATGGTCCGTTGTATGTGGTCTTTCAAGAATTAAATCTTTTGATTCAGTTACTGCAGTATCCCCGAGCTCTGAAATTTACAATTGAATTTATAAAAACGTTTTCGATGGAAAAAAAATATATATATTTATGTATTTTCCTAACTGTAAATGGTGTAGATATTTTCAGTATATGTATGCATTTTTTTAATTTTAAAGAGGACCCAGCAATTATTGTGTGTATGCAAAGGATTTTATATGCACGATGCTGAAAAAATACCTCTGTTTTCAAATTTCTAAATGGTGTCCATATCTTATGATGTGTATATATATATTTTTTTTCAAAGTACGCAATCCAAAGTGGAGAAGTTTTTATGTATCATATTAATACATATAATGCTGAAATTCGTGTATTCGAATATGCACATAGTATTTAAAAGAGTAGACACAAGAGTGCAGATACTCTGCGCGGTATCGGCTAGTATATATATAATAGAAATAGCTAAACGTTTTTATTACATCTAATTTTGTATGTTATGATACGAAAGTTCGTTTATACATCCTATAAAATACTATAATCTGAAATTAACGATGTAGATTTCTTAAAAAATATGTTATAAAATCTATTTAGAAGTAAAAAGAAAATAACCAACTAAGAAAACAACGTTCTTTTAATAATGTACTATATTTACAATTAATTGTTAGCATGTTTGTACACCCTCCCCTCCTTCGAATTTAATATGTGATATATATTTTTCAATAATATAAAATGAAAGGATTAATATCAAAATACCCAGAAAAATTCATTAAATCATTATTAACAAGACAATAGTTCTGTAGTCCAACAAATACTCATATATTAAAAATTGTCAGATGGGGAGGGTGATTGTTTTTCTAAAATATTTTACTAAAATTGTTTTCATTATATGAATTAATTAATAACATTTCAAAATTAATTAAATTGTTAATTTTTTATAACTAATTTAACAATTACTTCTTTAAAAACTATTAAACGAGTATGAACTATTCTGTTACAGGGTAAATGCAAATGCAAAATTCTTTAATTACTATATTCATTTGTTATTAACTTCATTAGGATGTATCGAAATGATTAGGATACTAAGGATAAATATGCTGTTTATTTATTTATTTGTTAGTTTGTAATATTTTTCTAGCTCTTTAAACATAGATAAGGAATAATATATTGCTGTTTGTGAATTATAAACTGTAACAGAGTATTAATATATGTACATATATATATATATATATATATATATATATATATATATATATATATAACATCTGCACAAAAAATGACGAACGGTCGCATCAGAGTCCGCATTGAACTTAACACCTTAAAACTTAACACTTTTGAAAGTGTCGAAGTTTTTTTTTTTTTGCAATAGAAAGAAATATTTAAAAAGTAATTAATACAATAAAATAGGTTTTTTTTTTTTTTTTTTTTTTTTTTTTTATTTTGCTATGAGAAGATTTTCCAAGTTTTAAGGTTCGAACAACAGGCTTCCATAAATATAACATTTTTCTTTAAAAAGAAGAAAAAACAGTTTTACGGTGTTTCAGTTAAGCCGATTTTCGGATAACCGGGATACGGATAATCGGGGTTCTACTGTATTAAGATTTTAAACTTTTACTGCTAGAGGGTTAATGGGTAGGGCGAGGCATTAGAAGAAGTAAAAAATTTCAACAAATCGCAGTTCATATTATTAATGTTGTTTTCTTTCGCAGAATTTGTAAAATTTTTGTGTTTAATTAAATCAAAATCTCTGTAAAGAAATTGCGACAAAACTATATGTACCCTGTTTTTACAATCAAAATTCAAAATATTACATTTGGGTAAATAATCTTTTGAATTTTTTTACAAAGTGGTCAAATAATTTCTAAGATAACAAGCTTCTAAACTTTCATAAATATTGAAAATTGAAGCTACCCGACCCTTAATTTAATTAAACATAATCTATCCATGAATTAATTTGATTACACTTTTGATAAACTAACAATTGAGTAGCAAATTTGATAATTGCAAGTAAAAATTCGATGGTACTAACTGAATAATTTTATCCGGTAGGCAAAAATACGTCTCATACCGGTAAAATTATGTAGCTTTACTCTTAATATATTTTAGGAGGATTCATCTCATGAAGAATTTCCCATTTCAATTGGTTCATGCGTGACACCCTCTTTCTTCGCTGGAAGGAAGACCTGGTGTGTCCGAATCTATAATATCAGTTTACAGCAACGGCTATGACAGGAGTGCAAGGTACATAGAGTACTGTCTACTTGATAGCACAAGCCTCTGGAGGCCTCCGTGCTCAGTCTACTTGGGTAGTTTCATTCGATCGTACGTCGGGAGCTTACGCTCCAATTCAACCAATCAACGTTCACCGTATAAACTTGCACTCGAATTTTTCACCTATTGATAAAAATAATATGGTAGACACATTTTTCTAACAAATCACAGCACTTATTGCATTTCGACGCCATAAAGGGAATTTAAAACTTCACCAAGGGTAACTTGAATTCATTTCAAGCATTACGTTGTTACTACATCTAATTTTGTATGTTATGCTACGACGTTTATTTTATATATCACATAAAACAACGTAAATTTAACTTAACGATGTAGTATTTAAAAAAAAATATTTTATAAAATGTACTGGTTGTCATTTGCCCCATTACATTAATATCTATATATATATATTACGCTATCGTACGTGGCACAGAAATCGCGATTATTTATCATTTGCCGATGGCAACGAGAGGTTTGTTTTCACTAATTTGCGAATATTAAGAAAAGTATTTGAGGTATCGATTTAAAAGTCCCCAAACATATGCAGAAATTTTTTTTGCATCCGAAAATACAATTTTTGTAAAAATTGGCTGGCAATTTTTCTTATTTATTTTTAAAAACTAACTACTTTCTAAAAAGGAAAGAAAATAAAGTGCGAAATCAAACAAAGAAACGCGCAATTTTGTTATTAATTGAAACATTAACTCCATTGTTGTACTTTATGCAGTTTAACCTCATTGTTTTCCGCATAGTTATGACGTCAATGTTACGGATGCACATATGTGTTATTTATAATATAGATTGAGTAATAACAAATAAATAATAATACTAAATGAATAAAACAATCTTATTAGGTGGAGATTTCCGTCAAGTCAGTCCTACCTCTCATTTTTAAAGGGTCAAGATCAATAACAGTTTCAAGTTGCATAAAGAAGAGAAGATTTTACATTATGCAACGTACAGAAAATATGCGTGCCCTTCAAACAGAGAGCGAGAATTAACAAGTTGGCTGTTACAGTTTAGCGAGTGTCAAAGTGGGGAAACTATTAAGTCGCCCGCAATTTGCTATCCAGATATACAAGATCCAGTGCAGCAACTTTTCAGTAACATTTATTTTTTAACAGTGACATCTCAAAAGCCATACTAACAGTGACAAAGAATTTGTCAATTGAAATTAATAATCGTGTTTTACAATGTATGCCAAGACAGGAACTTAAAGGGTTTATGAAAGACTGGCACCATAATAAGTTATGATCCACAAGATCAACTTGCATAAACTGAAGAACTTTTTAACAGTTTAACACCAATTGGAATGCCACGTCATAAACTGAAATTAAAGCCAGGAGCTATCATAATGTTACTAAGAAATGTATTACCTTCTAAAGTTCTGTGCAATGGTACAAGACTTATAGTTAGTAAGTTGCACAATAATGTTATTGAAGCACACACACACACAAAAAAAAATTATTGCAATATTAATGTAACTTTTCTCATTTCTAGAATACCACTTATTACATCAAACAATAATATGCCTTTTTCATTTAAGAGTATACAATTTCCTATCCGATCAGCGTTTTCAATGATTATAAATAAAGCCAAGCGTCAAACTTTTGAAAAAAATTGCTTAGATTTGTCGAAACCAGTTTTTAGTTATGGTCCGTTGTATGTGGTCTTTCAAGAATTAAATCTTTTGATTCAGTTACTGCAGTATCCCCGAGCTCTGAAATTTACAATTGAATTTATAAAAACGTTTTCGATGGAAAAAAAAATATATATATTTATGTATTTTCCTAACTGTAAATGGTGTAGATATTTTCAGTATATGTATGCATTTTTTTAATTTTAAAGCGGACCCAGCAATTATTGTGTGTATGCAAAGGATTTTATATGCACGATGCTGAAAAAATACCTCTGTTTTCAAATTTCTAAATGGTGTCCATATCTTATGATGTGTATATATATTTTTTTTTTCAAAGTACGCAATCCAAAGTGGAGAAGTTTTTATGTATCATATTAATACATATAATGCTGAAATTCGTGTATTCGAATATGCACATAGTATTTAAAAGAGTAGACACAAGAGTGCAGATACTCTGCGCGGTATCGGCTAGTATATATATAATAGAAATAGCTAAAAGTTTTTATTACATCTAATTTTGTATGTTATGATACGAAAGTTCGTTTATACATCCTATAAAATACTATAATCTGAAATTAACGATGTAGATTTCTTAAAAAATATGTTATAAAATCTATTTAGAAGTAAAAAGAAAATAACCAACTAAGAAAACAACGTTCTTTTAATAATGTACTATATTTACAATTAATTGTTAGCATGTTTGTACACCCTCCCCTCCTTCGAATTTAATATGTGATATATATTTTTCAATAATATAAAATGAAAGGATTAATATCAAAATACCCAGAAAAATTCATTAAATCATTATTAACAAGACAATAGTTCTGTAGTCCAACAAATACTCATATATTAAAAATTGTCAGATGGGGAGGGTGATTGTTTTTCTAAAATATTTTACTAAAATTGTTTTCATTATATGAATTAATTAATAACATTTCAAAATTAATTAAATTGTTAATTTTTTATAACTAATTTAACAATTACTTCTTTAAAAACTATTAAACGAGTATGAACTATTCTGTTACAGGGTAAATGCAAATGCAAAATTCTTTAATTACTATATTCATTTGTTATTAACTTCATTAGGATGTATCGAAATGATTAGGATACTAAGGATAAATATGCTGTTTATTTATTTATTTGTTAGTTTGTAATATTTTTCTAGCTCTTTAAACATAGATAAGGAATAATATATTGCTGTTTGTGAATTATAAACTGTAACAGAGTATTAATATATGTACATATATATATATATATATATATATATATATATATATATATATATATACATCTGCACAAAAAATGACGAACGGTCGCATCAGAGTCCGCATTGAACTTAACACCTTAAAACTTAACACTTTTGAAAGTGTCGAAGTTTTTTTTTTTTTGCAATAGAAAGAAATATTTAAAAAGTAATTAATACAATAAAATAGGTTTTTTTTTTTTTTATTTTTTTTTTTTTATTTTGCTATGAGAAGATTTTCCAAGTTTTAAGGTTCGAACAACAGGCTTCCATAAATATAACATTTTTCTTTAAAAAGAAGAAAAAACAGTTTTACGGTGTTTCAGTTAAGCCGATTTTCGGATAACCGGGATACGGATAATCGGGGTTCTACTGTATTAAGATTTTAAACTTTTACTGCTAGAGGGTTAATGGGTAGGGCGAGGCATTAGAAGAAGTAAAAAATTTCAACAAATCGCAGTTCATATTATTAATGTTGTTTTCTTTCGCAGAATTTGTAAAATTTTTGTGTTTAATTAAATCAAAATCTCTGTAAAGAAATTGCGACAAAACTATATGTACCCTGTTTTTACAATCAAAATTCAAAATATTACATTTGGGTAAATAATCTTTTGAATTTTTTTACAAAGTGGTCAAATAATTTCTAAGATAACAAGCTTCTAAACTTTCATAAATATTGAAAATTGAAGCTACCCGACCCTTAATTTACTTAAACATAATCTATCCATGAATTAATTTGATTACACTTTTGATAAACTAACAATTGAGTAGCAAATTTGATAATTGCAAGTAAAAATTCGATGGTACTAACTGAATAATTTTATCCGGTAGGCAAAAATACGTCTCATACCGGTAAAATTATGTAGCTTTACTCTTAATATATTTTAGGAGGATTCATCTCATGAAGAATTTCCCATTTCAATTGGTTCATGCGTGACACCCTCTTTCTTCGCTGGAAGGAAGACCTGGTGTGTCCGAATCTATAATATCAGTTTACAGCAACGGCTATGACAGGAGTGCAAGGTACATAGAGTACTGTCTACTTGATAGCACAAGCCTCTGGAGGCCTCCGTGCTCAGTCTACTTGGGTATTTTCATTCGATCGTACGTCGGGAGCTTACGCTCCAATTCAACCAATCAACGTTCACCGTATAAACTTGCACTCGAATTTTTCACCTATTGATAAAAATAATATGGTAGACACATTTTTCTAACAAATCACAGCACTTATTGCATTTCGACGCCATAAAGGGAATTTAAAACTTCACCAAGGGTAACTTGAATTCATTTCAAGCATTACGTTGTTACTACATCTAATTTTGTATGTTATGCTACGACGTTTATTTTATATATCAAATAAAACAACGTAAATTTAACTTAACGATGTAGTATTTAAAAAAAAATATTTTATAAAATGTACTGGTTGTCATTTGCCCCATTACATTAATATCTATATATATATATATTACGCTATCGTACGTGGCACAGAAATCGCGATTATTTATCATTTGCCGATGGCAACGAGAGGTTTGTTTTCACTAATTTGCGAATATTAAGAAAAGTATTTGAGGTATCGATTTAAAAGTCCCCAAACATATGCAGAAATTTTTTTTGCATCCGAAAATACAATTTTTGTAAAAATTGGCTGGCAATTTTTCTTATTTATTTTTAAAAACTAACTACTTTCTAAAAAGGAAAGAAAATAAAGTGCGAAATCAAACAAAGAAACGCGCAATTTTGTTATTAATTGAAACATTAACTCCATTGTTGTACTTTATGCAGTTTAACCTCATTGTTTTCCGCATACTTATGACGTCAATGTTACGGATGCACATATGTGTTATTTATAATATAGATTGAGTAATAACAAATAAATAATAATACTAAATGAATAAAACAATCTTATTAGGTGGAGATTTCCGTCAAGTCAGTCCTATCTCTCATTTTTAAAGGGTCAAGATCAATAACAGTTTCAAGTTGCATAAAGAAGAGAAGATTTTACATTATGCAACGTACAGAAAATATGCGTGCCCTTCAAACAGAGAGCGAGAATTAACAAGTTGGCTGTTACAGTTTAGCGAGTGTCAAAGTGGGGAAACTATTAAGTCGCCCGCAATTTGCTATCCAGATATACAAGATCCAGTGCAGCAACTTTTCAGTAACATTTATTTTTTAACAGTGACATCTCAAAAGCCATACTAACAGTGACAAAGAATTTGTCAATTGAAATTAATAATCGTGTTTTACAATGTATGCCAAGACAGGAACTTAAAGGGTTTATGAAAGACTGGCACCATAATAAGTTATGATCCACAAGATCAACTTGCATAAACTGAAGAACTTTTTAACAGTTTAACACCAATTGGAATGCCACGTCATAAACTGAAATTAAAGCCAGGAGCTATCATAATGTTACTAAGAAATGTATTACCTTCTAAAGTTCTGTGCAATGGTACAAGACTTATAGTTAGTAAGTTGCACAATAATGTTATTGAAGCACACACACACACAAAAAAAAATTATTGCAATATTAATGTAACTTTTCTCATTTCTAGAATACCACTTATTACATCAAACAATAATATGCCTTTTTCATTTAAGAGTATACAATTTCCTATCCGATCAGCGTTTTCAATGATTATAAATAAAGCCAAGCGTCAAACTTTTGAAAAAAATTGCTTAGATTTGTCGAAACCAGTTTTTAGTTATGGTCCGTTGTATGTGGTCTTTCAAGAATTAAATCTTTTGATTCAGTTACTGCAGTATCCCCGAGCTCTGAAATTTACAATTGAATTTATAAAAACGTTTTCGATGGAAAAAAAATATATATATTTATGTATTTTCCTAACTGTAAATGGTGTAGATATTTTCAGTATATGTATGCATTTTTTTAATTTTAAAGAGGACCCAGCAATTATTGTGTGTATGCAAAGGATTTTATATGCACGATGCTGAAAAAATACCTCTGTTTTCAAATTTCTAAATGGTGTCCATATCTTATGATGTGTATATATATTTTTTTTTTCAAAGTACGCAATCCAAAGTGGAGAAGTTTTTATGTATCATATTAATACATATAATGCTGAAATTCGTGTATTCGAATATGCACATAGTATTTAAAAGAGTAGACACAAGAGTGCAGATACTCTGCGCGGTATCGGCTAGTATATATATAATAGAAATAGCTAAACGTTTTTATTACATCTAATTTTGTATGTTATGATACGAAAGTTCGTTTATACATCCTATAAAATACTATAATCTGAAATTAACGATGTAGATTTCTTAAAAAATATGTTATAAAATCTATTTAGAAGTAAAAAGAAAATAACCAACTAAGAAAACAACGTTCTTTTAATAATGTACTATATTTACAATTAATTGTTAGCATGTTTGTACACCCTCCCCTCCTTCGAATTTAATATGTGATATATATTTTTCAATAATATAAAATGAAAGGATTAATATCAAAATACCCAGAAAAATTCATTAAATCATTATTAACAAGACAATAGTTCTGTAGTCCAACAAATACTCATATATTAAAAATTGTCAGATGGGGAGGGTGATTGTTTTTCTAAAATATTTTACTAAAATTGTTTTCATTATATGAATTAATTAATAACATTTCAAAATTAATTAAATTGTTAATTTTTTATAACTAATTTAACAATTACTTCTTTAAAAACTATTAAACGAGTATGAACTATTCTGTTACAGGGTAAATGCAAATGCAAAATTCTTTAATTACTATATTCATTTGTTATTAACTTCATTAGGATGTATCGAAATGATTAGGATACTAAGGATAAATATGCTGTTTATTTATTTATTTGTTAGTTTGTAATATTTTTCTAGCTCTTTAAACATAGATAAGGAATAATATATTGCTGTTTGTGAATTATAAACTGTAACAGAGTATTAATATATGTACATATATATATATATATATATATATATATATATATATACATCTGCACAAAAAATGACGAACGGTCGCATCAGAGTCCGCATTGCACTTAACACCTTAAAACTTAACACTTTTGAAAGTGTCGAAGTTTTTTTTTTTTTGCAATAGAAAGAAATATTTAAAAAGTAATTAATACAATAAAATAGGTTTTTTTTTTGTTTTTTTTTTTTTTTAATTTTGCTACGAGAAGATTTTCCAAGTTTTAAGGTTCGAACAACAGGCTTCCATAAATATAACATTTTTCTTTAAAAAGAAGAAAAAACAGTTTTACGGTGTTTCAGTTAAGCCGATTTTCGGATAACCGGGATACGGATAATCGGGGTTCTACTGTATTAAGATTTTAAACTTTTACTGCTAGAGGGTTAATGGGTAGGGCGAGGCATTAGAAGAAGTAAAAAATTTCAACAAATCGCAGTTCATATTATTAATGTTGTTGTCTTTCGCAGAATTTGTAAAATTTTTGTGTTTAATTAAATCAAAATCTCTGTAAAGAAATTGCGACAAAACTATATGTACCCTGTTTTTACAATCAAAATTCAAAATATTACATTTGGGTAAATAATCTTTTGAATTTTTTTACAAAGTGGTCAAATAATTTCTAAGATAACAAGCTTCTAAACTTTCATAAATATTGAAAATTGAAGCTACCCGACCCTTAATTTACTTAAACATAATCTATCCATGAATTAATTTGATTACACTTTTGATAAACTAACAATTGAGTAGCAAATTTGATAATTGCAAGTAAAAATTCGATGGTACTAACTGAATAATTTTATCCGGTAGGCAAAAATACGTCTCATACCGGTAAAATTATGTAGCTTTACTCTTAATATATTTTAGGAGGATTCATCTCATGAAGAATTTCCCATTTCAATTGGTTCATGCGTGACACCCTCTTTCTTCGCTGGAAGGAAGACCTGGTGTGTCCGAATCTATAATATCAGTTTACAGCAACGGCTATGACAGGAGTGCAAGGTACATAGAGTACTGTCTACTTGATAGCACAAGCCTCTGGAGGCCTCCGTGCTCAGTCTACTTGGGTATTTTCATTCGATCGTACGTCGGGAGCTTACGCTCCAATTCAACCAATCAACGTTCACCGTATAAACTTGCACTCGAATTTTTCACCTATTGATAAAAATAATATGGTAGACACATTTTTCTAACAAATCACAGCACTTATTGCATTTCGACGCCATAAAGGGAATTTAAAACTTCACCAAGGGTAACTTGAATTCATTTCAAGCATTACGTTGTTACTACATCTAATTTTGTATGTTATGCTACGACGTTTATTTTATATATCACATAAAACAACGTAAATTTAACTTAACGATGTAGTATTTAAAAAAAAATATTTTATAAAATGTACTGGTTGTCATTTGCCCCATTACATTAATATCTATATATATATATTACGCTATCGTACGTGGCACAGAAATCGCGATTATTTATCATTTGCCGATGGCAACGAGAGGTTTGTTTTCACTAATTTGCGAATATTAAGAAAAGTATTTGAGGTATCGATTTAAAAGTCCCCAAACATATGCAGAAATTTTTTTTGCATCCGAAAATACAATTTTTGTAAAAATTGGCTGGCAATTTTTCTTATTTATTTTTAAAAACTAACTACTTTCTAAAAAGGAAAGAAAATAAAGTGCGAAATCAAACAAAGAAACGCGCAATTTTGTTATTAATTGAAACATTAACTCCATTGTTGTACTTTATGCAGTTTAACCTCATTGTTTTCCGCATAGTTATGACGTCAATGTTACGGATGCACATATGTGTTATTTATAATATAGATTGAGTAATAACAAATAAATAATAATACTAAATGAATAAAACAATCTTATTAGGTGGAGATTTCCGTCAAGTCAGTACTATCTCTCATTTTTAAAGGGTCAAGATCAATAACAGTTTCAAGTTGCATAAAGAAGAGAAGATTTTACATTATGCAACGTACAGAAAATATGCGTGCCCTTCAAACAGAGAGCGAGAATTAACAAGTTGGCTGTTACAGTTTAGCGAGTGTCAAAGTGGGGAAACTATTAAGTCGCCCGCAATTTGCTATCCAGATATACAAGATCCAGTGCAGCAACTTTTCAGTAACATTTATTTTTTAACAGTGACATCTCAAAAGCCATACTAACAGTGACAAAGAATTTGTCAATTGAAATTAATAATCGTGTTTTACAATGTATGCCAAGACAGGAACTTAAAGGGTTTATGAAAGACTGGCACCATAATAAGTTATGATCCACAAGATCAACTTGCATAAACTGAAGAACTTTTTAACAGTTTAACACCAATTGGAATGCCACGTCATAAACTGAAATTAAAGCCAGGAGCTATCATAATGTTACTAAGAAATGTATTACCTTCTAAAGTTCTGTGCAATGGTACAAGACTTATAGTTAGTAAGTTGCACAATAATGTTATTGAAGCACACACACACACAAAAAAAAATTATTGCAATATTAATGTAACTTTTCTCATTTCTAGAATACCACTTATTACATCAAACAATAATATGCCTTTTTCATTTAAGAGTATACAATTTCCTATCCGATCAGCGTTTTCAATGATTATAAATAAAGCCAAGCGTCAAACTTTTGAAAAAAATTGCTTAGATTTGTCGAAACCAGTTTTTAGTTATGGTCCGTTGTATGTGGTCTTTCAAGAATTAAATCTTTTGATTCAGTTACTGCAGTATCCCCGAGCTCTGAAATTTACAATTGAATTTATAAAAACGTTTTCGATGGAAAAAAAATATATATATTTATGTATTTTCCTAACTGTAAATGGTGTAGATATTTTCAGTATATGTATGCATTTTTTTAATTTTAAAGCGGACCCAGCAATTATTGTGTGTATGCAAAGGATTTTATATGCACGATGCTGAAAAAATACCTCTGTTTTCAAATTTCTAAATGGTGTCCATATCTTATGATGTGTATATATATTTTTTTTTTCAAAGTACGCAATCCAAAGTGGAGAAGTTTTTATGTATCATATTAATACATATAATGCTGAAATTCGTGTATTCGAATATGCACATAGTATTTAAAAGAGTAGACACAAGAGTGCAGATACTCTGCGCGGTATCGGCTAGTATATATATAATAGAAATAGCTAAACGTTTTTATTACATCTAATTTTGTATGTTATGATACGAAAGTTCGTTTATACATCCTATAAAATACTATAATCTGAAATTAACGATGTAGATTTCTTAAAAAATATGTTATAAAATCTATTTAGAAGTAAAAAGAAAATAACCAACTAAGAAAACAACGTTCTTTTAATAATGTACTATATTTACAATTAATTGTTAGCATGTTTGTACACTCTCCCCTCCTTCGAATTTAATATGTGATATATATTTTTCAATAATATAAAATGAAAGGATTAATATCAAAATACCCAGAAAAATTCATTAAATCATTATTAACAAGACAATAGTTCTGTAGTCCAACAAATACTCATATATTAAAAATTGTCAGATGGGGAGGGTGATTGTTTTTCTAAAATATTTTACTAAAATTGTTTTCATTATATGAATTAATTAATAACATTTCAAAATTAATTAAATTGTTAATTTTTTATAACTAATTTAACAATTACTTCTTTAAAAACTATTAAACGAGTATGAACTATTCTGTTACAGGGTAAATGCAAATGCAAAATTCTTTAATTACTATATTCATTTGTTATTAACTTCATTAGGATGTATCGAAATGATTAGGATACTAAGGATAAATATGCTGTTTATTTATTTATTTGTTAGTTTGTAATATTTTTCTAGCTCTTTAAACATAGATAAGGAATAATATATTGCTGTTTGTGAATTATAAACTGTAACAGAGTATTAATATATGTACATATATATATATATATATATATATATATATATACATCTGCACAAAAAATGACGAACGGTCGCATCAGAGTCCGCATTGCACTTAACACCTTAAAACTTAACACTTTTGAAAGTGTCGAAGTTTTTTTTTTTTTGCAATAGAAAGAAATATTTAAAAAGTAATTAATACAATAAAATAGGTTTTTTTTTTGTTTTTTTTTTTTTTTTAATTTTGCTACGAGAAGATTTTCCAAGTTTTAAGGTTCGAACAACAGGCTTCCATAAATATAACATTTTTCTTTAAAAAGAAGAAAAAACAGTTTTACGGTGTTTCAGTTAAGCCGATTTTCGGATAACCGGGATACGGATAATCGGGGTTCTACTGTATTAAGATTTTAAACTTTTACTGCTAGAGGGTTAATGGGTAGGGCGAGGCATTAGAAGAAGTAAAAAATTTCAACAAATCGCAGTTCATATTATTAATGTTGTTGTCTTTCGCAGAATTTGTAAAATTTTTGTGTTTAATTAAATCAAAATCTCTGTAAAGAAATTGCGACAAAACTATATGTACCCTGTTTTTACAATCAAAATTCAAAATATTACATTTGGGTAAATAATCTTTTGAATTTTTTTACAAAGTGGTCAAATAATTTCTAAGATAACAAGCTTCTAAACTTTCATAAATATTGAAAATTGAAGCTACCCGACCCTTAATTTACTTAAACATAATCTATCCATGAATTAATTTGATTACACTTTTGATAAACTAACAATTGAGTAGCAAATTTGATAATTGCAAGTAAAAATTCGATGGTACTAACTGAATAATTTTATCCGGTAGGCAAAAATACGTCTCATACCGGTAAAATTATGTAGCTTTACTCTTAATATATTTTAGGAGGATTCATCTCATGAAGAATTTCCCATTTCAATTGGTTCATGCGTGACACCCTCTTTCTTCGCTGGAAGGAAGACCTGGTGTGTCCGAATCTATAATATCAGTTTACAGCAACGGCTATGACAGGAGTGCAAGGTACATAGAGTACTGTCTACTTGATAGCACAAGCCTCTGGAGGCCTCCGTGCTCAGTCTACTTGGGTATTTTCATTCGATCGTACGTCGGGAGCTTACGCTCCAATTCAACCAATCAACGTTCACCGTATAAACTTGCACTCGAATTTTTCACCTATTGATAAAAATAATATGGTAGACACATTTTTCTAACAAATCACAGCACTTATTGCATTTCGACGCCATAAAGGGAATTTAAAACTTCACCAAGGGTAACTTGAATTCATTTCAAGCATTACGTTGTTACTACATCTAATTTTGTATGTTATGCTACGACGTTTATTTTATATATCACATAAAACAACGTAAATTTAACTTAACGATGTAGTATTTAAAAAAAAATATTTTATAAAATGTACTGGTTGTCATTTGCCCCATTACATTAATATCTATATATATATATTACGCTATCGTACGTGGCACAGAAATCGCGATTATTTATCATTTGCCGATGGCAACGAGAGGTTTGTTTTCACTAATTTGCGAATATTAAGAAAAGTATTTGAGGTATCGATTTAAAAGTCCCCAAACATATGCAGAAATTTTTTTTGCATCCGAAAATACAATTTTTGTAAAAATTGGCTGGCAATTTTTCTTATTTATTTTTAAAAACTAACTACTTTCTAAAAAGGAAAGAAAATAAAGTGCGAAATCAAACAAAGAAACGCGCAATTTTGTTATTAATTGAAACATTAACTCCATTGTTGTACTTTATGCAGTTTAACCTCATTGTTTTCCGCATACTTATGACGTCAATGTTACGGATGCACATATGTGTTATTTATAATATAGATTGAGTAATAACAAATAAATAATAATACTAAATGAATAAAACAATCTTATTAGGTGGAGATTTCCGTCAAGTCAGTCCTATCTCTCATTTTTAAAGGGTCAAGATCAATAACAGTTTCAAGTTGCATAAAGAAGAGAAGATTTTACATTATGCAACGTACAGAAAATATGCGTGCCCTTCAAACAGAGAGCGAGAATTAACAAGTTGGCTGTTACAGTTTAGCGAGTGTCAAAGTGGGGAAACTATTAAGTCGCCCGCAATTTGCTATCCAGATATACAAGATCCAGTGCAGCAACTTTTCAGTAACATTTATTTTTTAACAGTGACATCTCAAAAGCCATACTAACAGTGACAAAGAATTTGTCAATTGAAATTAATAATCGTGTTTTACAATGTATGCCAAGACAGGAACTTAAAGGGTTTATGAAAGACTGGCACCATAATAAGTTATGATCCACAAGATCAACTTGCATAAACTGAAGAACTTTTTAACAGTTTAACACCAATTGGAATGCCACGTCATAAACTGAAATTAAAGCCAGGAGCTATCATAATGTTACTAAGAAATGTATTACCTTCTAAAGTTCTGTGCAATGGTACAAGACTTATAGTTAGTAAGTTGCACAATAATGTTATTGAAGCACACACACACACAAAAAAAAATTATTGCAATATTAATGTAACTTTTCTCATTTCTAGAATACCACTTATTACATCAAACAATAATATGCCTTTTTCATTTAAGAGTATACAATTTCCTATCCGATCAGCGTTTTCAATGATTATAAATAAAGCCAAGCGTCAAACTTTTGAAAAAAATTGCTTAGATTTGTCGAAACCAGTTTTTAGTTATGGTCCGTTGTATGTGGTCTTTCAAGAATTAAATCTTTTGATTCAGTTACTGCAGTATCCCCGAGCTCTGAAATTTACAATTGAATTTATAAAAACGTTTTCGATGGAAAAAAAAATATATATATTTATGTATTTTCCTAACTGTAAATGGTGTAGATATTTTCAGTATATGTATGCATTTTTTTAATTTTAAAGAGGACCCAGCAATTATTGTGTGTATGCAAAGGATTTTATATGCACGATGCTGAAAAAATACCTCTGTTTTCAAATTTCTAAATGGTGTCCATATCTTATGATGTGTATATATATTTTTTTTTTCAAAGTACGCAATCCAAAGTGGAGAAGTTTTTATGTATCATATTAATACATATAAATCTGAAATTCGTGTATTCGAATATGCACATAGTATTTAAAAGAGTAGACACAAGAGTGCAGATACTCTGCGCGGTATCGGCTAGTATATATATAATAGAAATAGCTAAACGTTTTTATTACATCTAATTTTGTATGTTATGATACGAAAGTTCGTTTATACATCCTATAAAATACTATAATCTGAAATTAACGATGTAGATTTCTTAAAAAATATGTTATAAAATCTATTTAGAAGTAAAAAGAAAATAACCAACTAAGAAAACAACGTTCTTTTAATAATGTACTATATTTACAATTAATTGTTAGCATGTTTGTACACCCTCCCCTCCTTCGAATTTAATATGTGATATATATTTTTCAATAATATAAAATGAAAGGATTAATATCAAAATACCCAGAAAAATTCATTAAATCATTATTAACAAGACAATAGTTCTGTAGTCCAACAAATACTCATATATTAAAAATTGTCAGATGGGGAGGGTGATTGTTTTTCTAAAATATTTTACTAAAATAGTTTTCATTATATGAATTAATTAATAACATTTCAAAATTAATTAAATTGTTAATTTTTTATAACTAATTTAACAATTACTTCTTTAAAAACTATTAAACGAGTATGAACTATTCTGTTACAGGGTAAATGCAAATGCAAAATTCTTTAATTACTATATTCATTTGTTATTAACTTCATTAGGATGTATCGAAATGATTAGGATACTAAGGATAAATATGCTGTTTATTTATTTATTTGTTAGTT
Source organism: Maratus michaelseni (assembly GCA_963931845.1). Taxonomy (NCBI): domain Eukaryota; kingdom Metazoa; phylum Arthropoda; class Arachnida; order Araneae; family Salticidae; genus Maratus; species Maratus michaelseni. Next base: position 116,592,772 of record OZ007586.1, read on the forward strand.
TGTAATATTTTTCTAGCTCTTTAAACATAGATAAGGAATAATATATTGCTGTTTGTGAATTATAAACTGTAACAGAGTATTAATATATGTACATATATATATATATATATATATATATACATCTGCACAAAAAATGACGAACGGTCGCATCAGAGTCCGCATTGCACTTAACACCTTAAAACTTAACACTTTTGAAAGTGTCGAAGTTTTTTTTTTTTTTGCAATAGAAAGAAATATTTAAAAAGTAATTAATACAATAAAATAGGTTTTTTTTTTTTTTTTTTTTTTTTTTAGTTTTGCTACGAGAAGATTTTCCAAGTTTTAAGGTTCGAACAACAGGCTTCCATAAATATAACATTTTTCTTTAAAAAGAAGAAAAAACAGTTTTACGGTGTTTCAGTTAAGCCGATTTTCGGATAACCGGGATACGGATAATCGGGGTTCTACTGTATTAAGATTTTAAACTTTTACTGCTAGAGGGTTAATGGGTAGGGCGAGGCATTAGAAGAAGTAAAAAATTTCAACAAATCGCAGTTCATATTATTAATGTTGTTGTCTTTCGCAGAATTTGTAAAATTTTTGTGTTTAATTAAATCAAAATCTCTGTAAAGAAATTGCGACAAAACTATATGTACCCTGTTTTTACAATCAAAATTCAAAATATTACATTTGGGTAAATAATCTTTTGAATTTTTTTACAAAGTGGTCAAATAATTTCTAAGATAACAAGCTTCTAAACTTTCATAAATATTGAAAATTGAAGCTACCCGACCCTTAATTTACTTAAACATAATCTATCCATGAATTAATTTGATTACACTTTTGATAAACTAACAATTGAGTAGCAAATTTGATAATTGCAAGTAAAAATTCGATGGTACTAACTGAATAATTTTATCCGGTAGGCAAAAATACGTCTCATACCGGTAAAATTATGTAGCTTTACTCTTAATATATTTTAGGAGGATTCATCTCATGAAGAATTTCCCATTTAAATTGGTTCATGCGTGACACCCTCTTTCTTCGCTGGAAGGAAGACCTGGTGTGTCCGAATCTATAATATCAGTTTACAGCAACGGCTATGACAGGAGTGCAAGGTACATAGAGTACTGTCTACTTGATAGCACAAGCCTCTGGAGGCCTCCGTGCTCAGTCTACTTGGGTATTTTCATTCGATCGTACGTCGGGAGCTTACGCTCCAATTCAACCAATCAACGTTCACCGTATAAACTTGCACTCGAATTTTTCACCTATTGATAAAAATAATATGGTAGACACATTTTTCTAACAAATCACAGCACTTATTGCATTTCGACGCCATAAAGGGAATTTAAAACTTCACCAAGGGTAACTTGAATTCATTTCAAGCATTACGTTGTTACTACATCTAATTTTGTATGTTATGCTACGACGTTTATTTTATATATCACATAAAACAACGTAAATTTAACTTAACGATGTAGTATTTAAAAAAAAATATTTTATAAAATGTACTGGTTGTCATTTGCCCCATTACATTAATATCTATATATATATATTACGCTATCGTACGTGGCACAGAAATCGCGATTATTTATCATTTGCCGATGGCAACGAGAGGTTTGTTTTCACTAATTTGCGAATATTAAGAAAAGTATTTGAGGTATCGATTTAAAAGTCCCCAAACATATGCAGAAATTTTTTTTGCATCCGAAAATACAATTTTTGTAAAAATTGGCTGGCAATTTTTCTTATTTATTTTTAAAAACTAACTACTTTCTAAAAAGGAAAGAAAATAAAGTGCGAAATCAAACAAAGAAACGCGCAATTTTGTTATTAATTGAAACATTAACTCCATTGTTGTACTTTATGCAGTTTAACCTCATTGTTTTCCGCATAGTTATGACGTCAATGTTACGGATGCACATATGTGTTATTTATAATATAGATTGAGTAATAACAAATAAATAATAATACTAAATGAATAAAACAATCTTATTAGGTGGAGATTTCCGTCAAGTCAGTCCTATCTCTCATTTTTAAAGGGTCAAGATCAATAACAGTTTCAAGTTGCATAAAGAAGAGAAGATTTTACATTATGCAACGTACAGAAAATATGCGTGCCCTTCAAACAGAGAGCGAGAATTAACAAGTTGGCTGTTACAGTTTAGCGAGTGTCAAAGTGGGGAAACTATTAAGTCGCCCGCAATTTGCTATCCAGATATACAAGATCCAGTGCAGCAACTTTTCAGTAACATTTATTTTTTAACAGTGACATCTCAAAAGCCATACTAACAGTGACAAAGAATTTGTCAATTGAAATTAATAATCGTGTTTTACAATGTATGCCAAGACAGGAACTTAAAGGGTTTATGAAAGACTGGCACCATAATAAGTTATGATCCACAAGATCAACTTGCATAAACTGAAGAACTTTTTAACAGTTTAACACCAATTGGAATGCCACGTCATAAACTGAAATTAAAGCCAGGAGCTATCATAATGTTACTAAGAAATGTATTACCTTCTAAAGTTCTGTGCAATGGTACAAGACTTATAGTTAGTAAGTTGCACAATAATGTTATTGAAGCACACACACACACAAAAAAAAATTATTGCAATATTAATGTAACTTTTCTCATTTCTAGAATACCACTTATTACATCAAACAATAATATGCCTTTTTCATTTAAGAGTATACAATTTCCTATCCGATCAGCGTTTTCAATGATTATAAATAAAGCCAAGCGTCAAACTTTTGAAAAAAATTGCTTAGATTTGTCGAAACCAGTTTTTAGTTATGGTCCGTTGTATGTGGTCTTTCAAGAATTAAATCTTTTGATTCAGTTACTGCAGTATCCCCGAGCTCTGAAATTTACAATTGAATTTATAAAAACGTTTTCGATGGAAAAAAAAATATATATATTTATGTATTTTCCTAACTGTAAATGGTGTAGATATTTTCAGTATATGTATGCATTTTTTTAATTTTAAAGAGGACCCAGCAATTATTGTGTGTATGCAAAGGATTTTATATGCACGATGCTGAAAAAATACCTCTGTTTTCAAATTTCTAAATGGTGTCCATATCTTATGATGTGTATATATATTTTTTTTTTCAAAGTACGCAATCCAAAGTGGAGAAGTTTTTATGTATCATATTAATACATATAATGCTGAAATTCGTGTATTCGAATATGCACATAGTATTTAAAAGAGTAGACACAAGAGTGCAGATACTCTGCGCGGTATCGGCTAGTATATATATAATAGAAATAGCTAAACGTTTTTATTACATCTAATTTTGTATGTTATGATACGAAAGTTCGTTTATACATCCTATAAAATACTATAATCTGAAATTAACGATGTAGATTTCTTAAAAAATATGTTATAAAATCTATTTAGAAGTAAAAAGAAAATAACCAACTAAGAAAACAACGTTCTTTTAATAATGTACTATATTTACAATTAATTGTTAGCATGTTTGTACACCCTCCCCTCCTTCGAATTTAATATGTGATATATATTTTTCAATAATATAAAATGAAAGGATTAATATCAAAATACCCAGAAAAATTCATTAAATCATTATTAACAAGACAATAGTTCTGTAGTCCAACAAATACTCATATATTAAAAATTGTCAGATGGGGAGGGTGATTGTTTTTCTAAAATATTTTACTAAAATAGTTTTCATTATATGAATTAATTAATAACATTTCAAAATTAATTAAATTGTTAATTTTTTATAACTAATTTAACAATTACTTCTTTAAAAACTATTAAACTAGTATGAACTATTCTGTTACAGGGTAAATGCAAATGCAAAATTCTTTAATTACTATATTCATTTGTTATTAACTTCATTAGGATGTATCGAAATGATTAGGATACTAAGGATAAATATGCTGTTTATTTATTTATTTGTTAGTTTGTAATATTTTTCTAGCTCTTTAAACATAGATAAGGAATAATATATTGCTGTTTGTGAATTATAAACTGTAACAGAGTATTAATATATGTACATATATATATATATATATATATATATATATATATATATATATATATATACATCTGCACAAAAAATGACGAACGGTCGCATCAGAGTCCGCATTGCACTTAACACCTTAAAACTTAACACTTTTGAAAGTGTCGAAGTTTTTTTTTTTTTGCAATAGAAAGAAATATTTAAAAAGTAATTAATACAATAAAATAGTTTTTTTTTTTTTTTTTTTTTTTTTTTAATTTTGCTACGAGAAGATTTTCCAAGTTTTAAGGTTCGAACAACAGGCTTCCATAAATATAACATTTTTCTTTAAAAAGAAGAAAAAACAGTTTTACGGTGTTTCAGTTAAGCCGATTTTCGGATAACCGGGATACGGATAATCGGGGTTCTACTGTATTAAGATTTTAAACTTTTACTGCTAGAGGGTTAATGGGTAGGGCGAGGCATTAGAAGAAGTAAAAAATTTCAACAAATCGCAGTTCATATTATTAATGTTGTTGTCTTTCGCAGAATTTGTAAAATTTTTGTGTTTAATTAAATCAAAATCTCTGTAAAGAAATTGCGACAAAACTATATGTACCCTGTTTTTACAATCAAAATTCAAAATATTACATTTGGGTAAATAATCTTTTGAATTTTTTTACAAAGTGGTCAAATAATTTCTAAGATAACAAGCTTCTAAACTTTCATAAATATTGAAAATTGAAGCTACCCGACCCTTAATTTACTTAAACATAATCTATCCATGAATTAATTTGATTACACTTTTGATAAACTAACAATTGAGTAGCAAATTTGATAATTGCAAGTAAAAATTCGATGGTACTAACTGAATAATTTTATCCGGTAGGCAAAAATACGTCTCATACCGGTAAAATTATGTAGCTTTACTCTTAATATATTTTAGGAGGATTCATCTCATGAAGAATTTCCCATTTCAATTGGTTCATGCGTGACACCCTCTTTCTTCGCTGGAAGGAAGACCTGGTGTGTCCGAATCTATAATATCAGTTTACAGCAACGGCTATGACAGGAGTGCAAGGTACATAGAGTACTGTCTACTTGATAGCACAAGCCTCTGGAGGCCTCCGTGCTCAGTCTACTTGGGTATTTTCATTCGATCGTACGTCGGGAGCTTACGCTCCAATTCAACCAATCAACGTTCACCGTATAAACTTGCACTCGAATTTTTCACCTATTGATAAAAATAATATGGTAGACACATTTTTCTAACAAATCACAGCACTTATTGCATTTCGACGCCATAAAGGGAATTTAAAACTTCACCAAGGGTAACTTGAATTCATTTCAAGCATTACGTTGTTACTACATCTAATTTTGTATGTTATGCTACGACGTTTATTTTATATATCACATAAAACAACGTAAATTTAACTTAACGATGTAGTATTTAAAAAAAAATATTTTATAAAATGTACTGGTTGTCATTTGCCCCATTACATTAATATCTATATATATATATTACGCTATCGTACGTGGCACAGAAATCGCGATTATTTATCATTTGCCGATGGCAACGAGAGGTTTGTTTTCACTAATTTGCGAATATTAAGAAAAGTATTTGAGGTATCGATTTAAAAGTCCCCAAACATATGCAGAAATTTTTTTTGCATCCGAAAATACAATTTTTGTAAAAATTGGCTGGCAATTTTTCTTATTTATTTTTAAAAACTAACTACTTTCTAAAAAGGAAAGAAAATAAAGTGCGAAATCAAACAAAGAAACGCGCAATTTTGTTATTAATTGAAACATTAACTCCATTGTTGTACTTTATGCAGTTTAACCTCATTGTTTTCCGCATAGTTATGACGTCAATGTTACGGATGCACATATGTGTTATTTATAATATAGATTGAGTAATAACAAATAAATAATAATACTAAATGAATAAAACAATCTTATTAGGTGGAGATTTCCGTCAAGTCAGTACTATCTCTCATTTTTAAAGGGTCAAGATCAATAACAGTTTCAAGTTGCATAAAGAAGAGAAGATTTTACATTATGCAACGTACAGAAAATATGCGTGCCCTTCAAACAGAGAGCGAGAATTAACAAGTTGGCTGTTACAGTTTAGCGAGTGTCAAAGTGGGGAAACTATTAAGTCGCCCGCAATTTGCTATCCAGATATACAAGATCCAGTGCAGCAACTTTTCAGTAACATTTATTTTTTAACAGTGACATCTCAAAAGCCATACTAACAGTGACAAAGAATTTGTCAATTGAAATTAATAATCGTTTTTTACAATGTATGCCAAGACAGGAACTGAAAGGGTTTATGAAAGACTGGCACCATAATAAGTTATGATCCACAAGATCAACTTGCATAAACTGAAGAACTTTTTAACAGTTTAACACCAATTGGAATGCCACGTCATAAACTGAAATTAAAGCCAGGAGCTATCATAATGTTACTAAGAAATGTATTACCTTCTAAAGTTCTGTGCAATGGTACAAGACTTATAGTTAGTAAGTTGCACAATAATGTTATTGAAGCACACACACACACAAAAAAAAATTATTGCAATATTAATGTAACTTTTCTCATTTCTAGAATACCACTTATTACATCAAACAATAATATGCCTTTTTCATTTAAGAGTATACAATTTCCTATCCGATCAGCGTTTTCAATGATTATAAATAAAGCCAAGCGTCAAACTTTTGAAAAAAATTGCTTAGATTTGTCGAAACCAGTTTTTAGTTATGGTCCGTTGTATGTGGTCTTTCAAGAATTAAATCTTTTGATTCAGTTACTGCAGTATCCCCGAGCTCTGAAATTTACAATTGAATTTATAAAAACGTTTTCGATGGAAAAAAAATATATATATTTATGTATTTTCCTAACTGTAAATGGTGTAGATATTTTCAGTATATGTATGCATTTTTTTAATTTTAAAGCGGACCCAGCAATTATTGTGTGTATGCAAAGGATTTTATATGCACGATGCTGAAAAAATACCTCTGTTTTCAAATTTCTAAATGGTGTCCATATCTTATGATGTGTATATATATTTTTTTTTTCAAAGTACGCAATCCAAAGTGGAGAAGTTTTTATGTATCATATTAATACATATAATGCTGAAATTCGTGTATTCGAATATGCACATAGTATTTAAAAGAGTAGACACAAGAGTGCAGATACTCTGCGCGGTATCGGCTAGTATATATATAATAGAAATAGCTAAACGTTTTTATTACATCTAATTTTGTATGTTATGATACGAAAGTTCGTTTATACATCCTATAAAATACTATAATCTGAAATTAACGATGTAGATTTCTTAAAAAATATGTTATAAAATCTATTTAGAAGTAAAAAGAAAATAACCAACTAAGAAAACAACGTTCTTTTAATAATGTACTATATTTACAATTAATTGTTAGCATGTTTGTACACTCTCCCCTCCTTCGAATTTAATATGTGATATATATTTTTCAATAATATAAAATGAAAGGATTAATATCAAAATACCCAGAAAAATTCATTAAATCATTATTAACAAGACAATAGTTCTGTAGTCCAACAAATACTCATATATTAAAAATTGTCAGATGGGGAGGGTGATTGTTTTTCTAAAATATTTTACTAAAATTGTTTTCATTATATGAATTAATTAATAACATTTCAAAATTAATTAAATTGTTAATTTTTTATAACTAATTTAACAATTACTTCTTTAAAAACTATTAAACGAGTATGAACTATTCTGTTACAGGGTAAATGCAAATGCAAAATTCTTTAATTACTATATTCATTTGTTATTAACTTCATTAGGATGTATCGAAATGATTAGGATACTAAGGATAAATATGCTGTTTATTTATTTATTTGTTAGTTTGTAATATTTTTCTAGCTCTTTAAACATAGATAAGGAATAATATATTGCTGTTTGTGAATTATAAACTGTAACAGAGTATTAATATATGTACATATATATATATATATATATATATATATATATATATATATATATATATACATCTGCACAAAAAATGACGAACGGTCGCATCAGAGTCCGCATTGAACTTAACACCTTAAAACTTAACACTTTTGAAAGTGTCGAAGTTTTTTTTTTTTTGCAATAGAAAGAAATATTTAAAAAGTAATTAATACAATAAAATAGGTTTTTTTTTTTTTTTTTTTTTTTTTTAATTTTGCTATGAGAAGATTTTCCAAGTTTTAAGGTTCGAACAACAGGCTTCCATAAATATAACATTTTTCTTTAAAAAGAAGAAAAAACAGTTTTACGGTGTTTCAGTTAAGCCGATTTTCGGATAACCGGGATACGGATAATCGGGGTTCTACTGTATTAAGATTTTAAACTTTTACTGCTAGAGGGTTAATGGGTAGGGCGAGGCATTAGAAGAAGTAAAAAATTTCAACAAATCGCAGTTCATATTATTAATGTTGTTTTCTTTCGCAGAATTTGTAAAATTTTTGTGTTTAATTAAATCAAAATCTCTGTAAAGAAATTGCGACAAAACTATATGTACCCTGTTTTTACAATCAAAATTCAAAATATTACATTTGGGTAAATAATCTTTTGAATTTTTTTACAAAGTGGTCAAATAATTTCTAAGATAACAAGCTTCTAAACTTTCATAAATATTGAAAATTGAAGCTACCCGACCCTTAATTTACTTAAACATAATCTATCCATGAATTAATTTGATTACACTTTTGATAAACTAACAATTGAGTAGCAAATTTGATAATTGCAAGTAAAAATTCGATGGTACTAACTGAATAATTTTATCCGGTAGGCAAAAATACGTCTCATACCGGTAAAATTATGTAGCTTTACTCTTAATATATTTTAGGAGGATTCATCTCATGAAGAATTTCCCATTTCAATTGGTTCATGCGTGACACCCTCTTTCTTCGCTGGAAGGAAGACCTGGTGTGTCCGAATCTATAATATCAGTTTACAGCAACGGCTATGACAGGAGTGCAAGGTACATAGAGTACTGTCTACTTGATAGCACAAGCCTCTGGAGGCCTCCGTGCTCAGTCTACTTGGGTATTTTCATTCGATCGTACGTCGGGAGCTTACGCTCCAATTCAACCAATCAACGTTCACCGTATAAACTTGCACTCGAATTTTTCACCTATTGATAAAAATAATATGGTAGACACATTTTTCTAACAAATCACAGCACTTATTGCATTTCGACGCCATAAAGGGAATTTAAAACTTCACCAAGGGTAACTTGAATTCATTTCAAGCATTACGTTGTTACTACATCTAATTTTGTATGTTATGCTACGACGTTTATTTTATATATCACATAAAACAACGTAAATTTAACTTAACGATGTAGTATTTAAAAAAAAATATTTTATAAAATGTACTGGTTGTCATTTGCCCCATTACATTAATATCTATATATATATATTACGCTATCGTACGTGGCACAGAAATCGCGATTATTTATCATTTGCCGATGGCAACGAGAGGTTTGTTTTCACTAATTTGCGAATATTAAGAAAAGTATTTGAGGTATCGATTTAAAAGTCCCCAAACATATGCAGAAATTTTTTTTGCATCCGAAAATACAATTTTTGTAAAAATTGGCTGGCAATTTTTCTTATTTATTTTTAAAAACTAACTACTTTCTAAAAAGGAAAGAAAATAAAGTGCGAAATCAAACAAAGAAACGCGCAATTTTGTTATTAATTGAAACATTAACTCCATTGTTGTACTTTATGCAGTTTAACCTCATTGTTTTCCGCATACTTATGACGTCAATGTTACGGATGCACATATGTGTTATTTATAATATAGATTGAGTAATAACAAATAAATAATAATACTAAATGAATAAAACAATCTTATTAGGTGGAGATTTCCGTCAAGTCAGTCCTATCTCTCATTTTTAAAGGGTCAAGATCAATAACAGTTTCAAGTTGCATAAAGAAGAGAAGATTTTACATTATGCAACGTACAGAAAATATGCGTGCCCTTCAAACAGAGAGCGAGAATTAACAAGTTGGCTGTTACAGTTTAGCGAGTGTCAAAGTGGGGAAACTATTAAGTCGCCCGCAATTTGCTATCCAGATATACAAGATCCAGTGCAGCAACTTTTCAGTAACATTTATTTTTTAACAGTGACATCTCAAAAGCCATACTAACAGTGACAAAGAATTTGTCAATTGAAATTAATAATCGTGTTTTACAATGTATGCCAAGACAGGAACTGAAAGGGTTTATGAAAGACTGGCACCATAATAAGTTATGATCCACAAGATCAACTTGCATAAACTGAAGAACTTTTTAACAGTTTAACACCAATTGGAATGCCACGTCATAAACTGAAATTAAAGCCAGGAGCTATCATAATGTTACTAAGAAATGTATTACCTTCTAAAGTTCTGTGCAATGGTACAAGACTTATAGTTAGTAAGTTGCACAATAATGTTATTGAAGCACACACACACACAAAAAAAAATTATTGCAATATTAATGTAACTTTTCTCATTTCTAGAATACCACTTATTACATCAAACAATAATATGCCTTTTTCATTTAAGAGTATACAATTTCCTATCCGATCAGCGTTTTCAATGATTATAAATAAAGCCAAGCGTCAAACTTTTGAAAAAAATTGCTTAGATTTGTCGAAACCAGTTTTTAGTTATGGTCCGTTGTATGTGGTCTTTCAAGAATTAAATCTTTTGATTCAGTTACTGCAGTATCCCCGAGCTCTGAAATTTACAATTGAATTTATAAAAACGTTTTCGATGGAAAAAAAATATATATATTTATGTATTTTCCTAACTGTAAATGGTGTAGATATTTTCAGTATATGTATGCATTTTTTTAATTTTAAAGCGGACCCAGCAATTATTGTGTGTATGCAAAGGATTTTATATGCACGATGCTGAAAAAATACCTCTGTTTTCAAATTTCTAAATGGTGTCCATATCTTATGATGTGTATATATATTTTTTTTTTCAAAGTACGCAATCCAAAGTGGAGAAGTTTTTATGTATCATATTAATACATATAATGCTGAAATTCGTGTATTCGAATATGCACATAGTATTTAAAAGAGTAGACACAAGAGTGCAGATACTCTGCGCGGTATCGGCTAGTATATATATAATAGAAATAGCTAAACGTTTTTATTACATCTAATTTTGTATGTTATGATACGAAAGTTCGTTTATACATCCTATAAAATACTATAATCTGAAATTAACGATGTAGATTTCTTAAAAAATATGTTATAAAATCTATTTAGAAGTAAAAAGAAAATAACCAACTAAGAAAACAACGTTCTTTTAATAATGTACTATATTTACAATTAATTGTTAGCATGTTTGTACACTCTCCCCTCCTTCGAATTTAATATGTGATATATATTTTTCAATAATATAAAATGAAAGGATTAATATCAAAATACCCAGAAAAATTCATTAAATCATTATTAACAAGACAATAGTTCTGTAGTCCAACAAATACTCATATATTAAAAATTGTCAGATGGGGAGGGTGATTGTTTTTCTAAAATATTTTACTAAAATTGTTTTCATTATATGAATTAATTAATAACATTTCAAAATTAATTAAATTGTTAATTTTTTATAACTAATTTAACAATTACTTCTTTAAAAACTATTAAACGAGTATGAACTATTCTGTTACAGGGTAAATGCAAATGCAAAATTCTTTAATTACTATATTCATTTGTTATTAACTTCATTAGGATGTATCGAAATGATTAGGATACTAAGGATAAATATGCTGTTTATTTATTTATTTGTTAGTTTGTAATATTTTTCTAGCTCTTTAAACATAGATAAGGAATAATATATTGCTGTTTGTGAATTATAAACTGTAACAGAGTATTAATATATGTACATATATATATATATATATATATATATATATATACATCTGCACAAAAAATGACGAACGGTCGCATCAGAGTCCGCATTGAACTTAACACCTTAAAACTTAACACTTTTGAAAGTGTCGAAGTTTTTTTTTTTTTGCAATAGAAAGAAATATTTAAAAAGTAATTAATACAATAAAATAGGTTTTTTTTTTTTTTTTTTTTTTTTTTAATTTTGCTATGAGAAGATTTTCCAAGTTTTAAGGTTCGAACAACAGGCTTCCATAAATATAACATTTTTCTTTAAAAAGAAGAAAAAACAGTTTTACGGTGTTTCAGTTAAGCCGATTTTCGGATAACCGGGATACGGATAATCGGGGTTCTACTGTATTAAGATTTTAAACTTTTACTGCTAGAGGGTTAATGGGTAGGGCGAGGCATTAGAAGAAGTAAAAAATTTCAACAAATCGCAGTTCATATTATTAATGTTGTTTTCTTTCGCAGAATTTGTAAAATTTTTGTGTTTAATTAAATCAAAATCTCTGTAAAGAAATTGCGACAAAACTATATGTACCCTGTTTTTACAATCAAAATTCAAAATATTACATTTGGGTAAATAATCTTTTGAATTTTTTTACAAAGTGGTCAAATAATTTCTAAGATAACAAGCTTCTAAACTTTCATAAATATTGAAAATTGAAGCTACCCGACCCTTAATTTACTTAAACATAATCTATCCATGAATTAATTTGATTACACTTTTGATAAACTAACAATTGAGTAGCAAATTTGATAATTGCAAGTAAAAATTCGATGGTACTAACTGAATAATTTTATCCGGTAGGCAAAAATACGTCTCATACCGGTAAAATTATGTAGCTTTACTCTTAATATATTTTAGGAGGATTCATCTCATGAAGAATTTCCCATTTCAATTGGTTCATGCGTGACACCCTCTTTCTTCGCTGGAAGGAAGACCTGGTGTGTCCGAATCTATAATATCAGTTTACAGCAACGGCTATGACAGGAGTGCAAGGTACATAGAGTACTGTCTACTTGATAGCACAAGCCTCTGGAGGCCTCCGTGCTCAGTCTACTTGGGTATTTTCATTCGATCGTACGTCGGGAGCTTACGCTCCAATTCAACCAATCAACGTTCACCGTATAAACTTGCACTCGAATTTTTCACCTATTGATAAAAATAATATGGTAGACACATTTTTCTAACAAATCACAGCACTTATTGCATTTCGACGCCATAAAGGGAATTTAAAACTTCACCAAGGGTAACTTGAATTCATTTCAAGCATTACGTTGTTACTACATCTAATTTTGTATGTTATGCTACGACGTTTATTTTATATATCACATAAAACAACGTAAATTTAACTTAACGATGTAGTATTTAAAAAAAAATATTTTATAAAATGTACTGGTTGTCATTTGCCCCATTACATTAATATCTATATATATATATTACGCTATCGTACGTGGCACAGAAATCGCGATTATTTATCATTTGCCGATGGCAACGAGAGGTTTGTTTTCACTAATTTGCGAATATTAAGAAAAGTATTTGAGGTATCGATTTAAAAGTCCCCAAACATATGCAGAAATTTTTTTTGCATCCGAAAATACAATTTTTGTAAAAATTGGCTGGCAATTTTTCTTATTTATTTTTAAAAACTAACTACTTTCTAAAAAGGAAAGAAAATAAAGTGCGAAATCAAACAAAGAAACGCGCAATTTTGTTATTAATTGAAACATTAACTCCATTGTTGTACTTTATGCAGTTTAACCTCATTGTTTTCCGCATACTTATGACGTCAATGTTACGGATGCACATATGTGTTATTTATAATATAGATTGAGTAATAACAAATAAATAATAATACTAAATGAATAAAACAATCTTATTAGGTGGAGATTTCCGTCAAGTCAGTCCTATCTCTCATTTTTAAAGGGTCAAGATCAATAACAGTTTCAAGTTGCATAAAGAAGAGAAGATTTTACATTATGCAACGTACAGAAAATATGCGTGCCCTTCAAACAGAGAGCGAGAATTAACAAGTTGGCTGTTACAGTTTAGCGAGTGTCAAAGTGGGGAAACTATTAAGTCGCCCGCAATTTGCTATCCAGATATACAAGATCCAGTGCAGCAACTTTTCAGTAACATTTATTTTTTAACAGTGACATCTCAAAAGCCATACTAACAGTGACAAAGAATTTGTCAATTGAAATTAATAATCGTGTTTTACAATGTATGCCAAGACAGGAACTTAAAGGGTTTATGAAAGACTGGCACCATAATAAGTTATGATCCACAAGATCAACTTGCATAAACTGAAGAACTTTTTAACAGTTTAACACCAATTGGAATGCCACGTCATAAACTGAAATTAAAGCCAGGAGCTATCATAATGTTACTAAGAAATGTATTACCTTCTAAAGTTCTGTGCAATGGTACAAGACTTATAGTTAGTAAGTTGCACAATAATGTTATTGAAGCACACACACACACAAAAAAAAATTATTGCAATATTAATGTAACTTTTCTCATTTCTAGAATACCACTTATTACATCAAACAATAATATGCCTTTTTCATTTAAGAGTATACAATTTCCTATCCGATCAGCGTTTTCAATGATTATAAATAAAGCCAAGCGTCAAACTTTTGAAAAAAATTGCTTAGATTTGTCGAAACCAGTTTTTAGTTATGGTCCGTTGTATGTGGTCTTTCAAGAATTAAATCTTTTGATTCAGTTACTGCAGTATCCCCGAGCTCTGAAATTTACAATTGAATTTATAAAAACGTTTTCGATGGAAAAAAAATATATATATTTATGTATTTTCCTAACTGTAAATGGTGTAGATATTTTCAGTATATGTATGCATTTTTTTAATTTTAAAGAGGACCCAGCAATTATTGTGTGTATGCAAAGGATTTTATATGCACGATGCTGAAAAAATACCTCTGTTTTCAAATTTCTAAATGGTGTCCATATCTTATGATGTGTATATATATTTTTTTTTTCAAAGTACGCAATCCAAAGTGGAGAAGTTTTTATGTATCATATTAATACATATAATGCTGAAATTCGTGTATTCGAATATGCACATAGTATTTAAAAGAGTAGACACAAGAGTGCAGATACTCTGCGCGGTATCGGCTAGTATATATATAATAGAAATAGCTAAACGTTTTTATTACATCTAATTTTGTATGTTATGATACGAAAGTTCGTTTATACATCCTATAAAATACTATAATCTGAAATTAACGATGTAGATTTCTTAAAAAATATGTTATAAAATCTATTTAGAAGTAAAAAGAAAATAACCAACTAAGAAAACAACGTTCTTTTAATAATGTACTATATTTACAATTAATTGTTAGCATGTTTGTACACCCTCCCCTCCTTCGAATTTAATATGTGATATATATTTTTCAATAATATAAAATGAAAGGATTAATATCAAAATACCCAGAAAAATTCATTAAATCATTATTAACAAGACAATAGTTCTGTAGTCCAACAAATACTCATATATTAAAAATTGTCAGATGGGGAGGGTGATTGTTTTTCTAAAATATTTTACTAAAATTGTTTTCATTATATGAATTAATTAATAACATTTCAAAATTAATTAAATTGTTAATTTTTTATAACTAATTTAACAATTACTTCTTTAAAAACTATTAAACGAGTATGAACTATTCTGTTACAGGGTAAATGCAAATGCAAAATTCTTTAATTACTATATTCATTTGTTATTAACTTCATTAGGATGTATCGAAATGATTAGGATACTAAGGATAAATATGCTGTTTATTTATTTATTTGTTAGTTTGTAATATTTTTCTAGCTCTTTAAACATAGATAAGGAATAATATATTGCTGTTTGTGAATTATAAACTGTAACAGAGTATTAATATATGTACATATATATATATATATATATATATATATATACATCTGCACAAAAAATGACGAACGGTCGCATCAGAGTCCGCATTGCACTTAACACCTTAAAACTTAACACTTTTGAAAGTGTCGAAGTTTTTTTTTTTTTGCAATAGAAAGAAATATTTAAAAAGTAATTAATACAATAAAATAGGTTTTTTTTTTTTTTTTTTTTTTTTTTTAATTTTGCTACGAGAAGATTTTCCAAGTTTTAAGGTTCGAACAACAGGCTTCCATAAATATAACATTTTTCTTTAAAAAGAAGAAAAAACAGTTTTACGGTGTTTCAGTTAAGCCGATTTTCGGATAACCGGGATACGGATAATCGGGGTTCTACTGTATTAAGATTTTAAACTTTTACTGCTAGAGGGTTAATGGGTAGGGCGAGGCATTAGAAGAAGTAAAAAATTTCAACAAATCGCAGTTCATATTATTAATGTTGTTGTCTTTCGCAGAATTTGTAAAATTTTTGTGTTTAATTAAATCAAAATCTCTGTAAAGAAATTGCGACAAAACTATATGTACCCTGTTTTTACAATCAAAATTCAAAATATTACATTTGGGTAAATAATCTTTTGAATTTTTTTACAAAGTGGTCAAATAATTTCTAAGATAACAAGCTTCTAAACTTTCATAAATATTGAAAATTGAAGCTACCCGACCCTTAATTTACTTAAACATAATCTATCCATGAATTAATTTGATTACACTTTTGATAAACTAACAATTGAGTAGCAAATTTGATAATTGCAAGTAAAAATTCGATGGTACTAACTGAATAATTTTATCCGGTAGGCAAAAATACGTCTCATACCGGTAAAATTATGTAGCTTTACTCTTAATATATTTTAGGAGGATTCATCTCATGAAGAATTTCCCATTTCAATTGGTTCATGCGTGACACCCTCTTTCTTCGCTGGAAGGAAGACCTGGTGTGTCCGAATCTATAATATCAGTTTACAGCAACGGCTATGACAGGAGTGCAAGGTACATAGAGTACTGTCTACTTGATAGCACAAGCCTCTGGAGGCCTCCGTGCTCAGTCTACTTGGGTATTTTCATTCGATCGTACGTCGGGAGCTTACGCTCCAATTCAACCAATCAACGTTCACCGTATAAACTTGCACTCGAATTTTTCACCTATTGATAAAAATAATATGGTAGACACATTTTTCTAACAAATCACAGCACTTATTGCATTTCGACGCCATAAAGGGAATTTAAAACTTCACCAAGGGTAACTTGAATTCATTTCAAGCATTACGTTGTTACTACATCTAATTTTGTATGTTATGCTACGACGTTTATTTTATATATCACATAAAACAACGTAAATTTAACTTAACGATGTAGTATTTAAAAAAAAATATTTTATAAAATGTACTGGTTGTCATTTGCCCCATTACATTAATATCTATATATATATATTACGCTATCGTACGTGGCACAGAAATCGCGATTATTTATCATTTGCCGATGGCAACGAGAGGTTTGTTTTCACTAATTTGCGAATATTAAGAAAAGTATTTGAGGTATCGATTTAAAAGTCCCCAAACATATGCAGAAATTTTTTTTGCATCCGAAAATACAATTTTTGTAAAAATTGGCTGGCAATTTTTCTTATTTATTTTTAAAAACTAACTACTTTCTAAAAAGGAAAGAAAATAAAGTGCGAAATCAAACAAAGAAACGCGCAATTTTGTTATTAATTGAAACATTAACTCCATTGTTGTACTTTATGCAGTTTAACCTCATTGTTTTCCGCATAGTTATGACGTCAATGTTACGGATGCACATATGTGTTATTTATAATATAGATTGAGTAATAACAAATAAATAATAATACTAAATGAATAAAACAATCTTATTAGGTGGAGATTTCCGTCAAGTCAGTACTATCTCTCATTTTTAAAGGGTCAAGATCAATAACAGTTTCAAGTTGCATAAAGAAGAGAAGATTTTACATTATGCAACGTACAGAAAATATGCGTGCCCTTCAAACAGAGAGCGAGAATTAACAAGTTGGCTGTTACAGTTTAGCGAGTGTCAAAGTGGGGAAACTATTAAGTCGCCCGCAATTTGCTATCCAGATATACAAGATCCAGTGCAGCAACTTTTCAGTAACATTTATTTTTTAACAGTGACATCTCAAAAGCCATACTAACAGTGACAAAGAATTTGTCAATTGAAATTAATAATCGTGTTTTACAATGTATGCCAAGACAGGAACTGAAAGGGTTTATGAAAGACTGGCACCATAATAAGTTATGATCCACAAGATCAACTTGCATAAACTGAAGAACTTTTTAACAGTTTAACACCAATTGGAATGCCACGTCATAAACTGAAATTAAAGCCAGGAGCTATCATAATGTTACTAAGAAATGTATTACCTTCTAAAGTTCTGTGCAATGGTACAAGACTTATAGTTAGTAAGTTGCACAATAATGTTATTGAAGCACACACACACACAAAAAAAAATTATTGCAATATTAATGTAACTTTTCTCATTTCTAGAATACCACTTATTACATCAAACAATAATATGCCTTTTTCATTTAAGAGTATACAATTTCCTATCCGATCAGCGTTTTCAATGATTATAAATAAAGCCAAGCGTCAAACTTTTGAAAAAAATTGCTTAGATTTGTCGAAACCAGTTTTTAGTTATGGTCCGTTGTATGTGGTCTTTCAAGAATTAAATCTTTTGATTCAGTTACTGCAGTATCCCCGAGCTCTGAAATTTACAATTGAATTTATAAAAACGTTTTCGATGGAAAAAAAATATATATATTTATGTATTTTCCTAACTGTAAATGGTGTAGATATTTTCAGTATATGTATGCATTTTTTTAATTTTAAAGCGGACCCAGCAATTATTGTGTGTATGCAAAGGATTTTATATGCACGATGCTGAAAAAATACCTCTGTTTTCAAATTTCTAAATGGTGTCCATATCTTATGATGTGTATATATATTTTTTTTTTCAAAGTACGCAATCCAAAGTGGAGAAGTTTTTATGTATCATATTAATACATATAATGCTGAAATTCGTGTATTCGAATATGCACATAGTATTTAAAAGAGTAGACACAAGAGTGCAGATACTCTGCGCGGTATCGGCTAGTATATATATAATAGAAATAGCTAAACGTTTTTATTACATCTAATTTTGTATGTTATGATACGAAAGTTCGTTTATACATCCTATAAAATACTATAATCTGAAATTAACGATGTAGATTTCTTAAAAAATATGTTATAAAATCTATTTAGAAGTAAAAAGAAAATAACCAACTAAGAAAACAACGTTCTTTTAATAATGTACTATATTTACAATTAATTGTTAGCATGTTTGTACACTCTCCCCTCCTTCGAATTTAATATGTGATATATATTTTTCAATAATATAAAATGAAAGGATTAATATCAAAATACCCAGAAAAATTCATTAAATCATTATTAACAAGACAATAGTTCTGTAGTCCAACAAATATTCATATATTAAAAATTGTCAGATGGGGAGGGTGAATGTTTTTCTAAAATATTTTACTAAAATTGTTTTCATTATATGAATTAATTAATAACATTTCAAAATTAATTAAATTGTTAATTTTTTATAACTAATTTAACAATTACTTCTTTAAAAACTATTAAACGAGTATGAACTATTCTGTTACAGGGTAAATGCAAATGCAAAATTCTTTAATTACTATATTCATTTGTTATTAACTTCATTAGGATGTATCGAAATGATTAGGATACTAAGGATAAATATGCTGTTTATTTATTTATTTGTTAGTTTGTAATATTTTTCTAGCTCTTTAAACATAGATAAGGAATAATATATTGCTGTTTGTGAATTATAAACTGTAACAGAGTATTAATATATGTACATATATATATATATATATATATATATATATATATACATCTGCACAAAAAATGACGAACGGTCGCATCAGAGTCCGCATTGAACTTAACACCTTAAAACTTAACACTTTTGAAAGTGTCGAAGTTTTTTTTTTTTTGCAATAGAAAGAAATATTTAAAAAGTAATTAATACAATAAAATAGGTTTTTTTTTTTTTTTTTTTTTTTTTTTTAATTTTGCTATGAGAAGATTTTCCAAGTTTTAAGGTTCGAACAACAGGCTTCCATAAATATAACATTTTTCTTTAAAAAGAAGAAAAAACAGTTTTACGGTGTTTCAGTTAAGCCGATTTTCGGATAACCGGGATACGGATAATCGGGGTTCTACTGTATTAAGATTTTAAACTTTTACTGCTAGAGGGTTAATGGGTAGGGCGAGGCATTAGAAGAAGTAAAAAATTTCAACAAATCGCAGTTCATATTATTAATGTTGTTTTCTTTCGCAGAATTTGTAAAATTTTTGTGTTTAATTAAATCAAAATCTCTGTAAAGAAATTGCGACAAAACTATATGTACCCTGTTTTTACAATCAAAATTCAAAATATTACATTTGGGTAAATAATCTTTTGAATTTTTTTACAAAGTGGTCAAATAATTTCTAAGATAACAAGCTTCTAAACTTTCATAAATATTGAAAATTGAAGCTACCCGACCCTTAATTTACTTAAACATAATCTATCCATGAATTAATTTGATTACACTTTTGATAAACTAACAATTGAGTAGCAAATTTGATAATTGCAAGTAAAAATTCGATGGTACTAACTGAATAATTTTATCCGGTAGGCAAAAATACGTCTCATACCGGTAAAATTATGTAGCTTTACTCTTAATATATTTTAGGAGGATTCATCTCATGAAGAATTTCCCATTTCAATTGGTTCATGCGTGACACCCTCTTTCTTCGCTGGAAGGAAGACCTGGTGTGTCCGAATCTATAATATCAGTTTACAGCAACGGCTATGACAGGAGTGCAAGGTACATAGAGTACTGTCTACTTGATAGCACAAGCCTCTGGAGGCCTCCGTGCTCAGTCTACTTGGGTATTTTCATTCGATCGTACGTCGGGAGCTTACGCTCCAATTCAACCAATCAACGTTCACCGTATAAACTTGCACTCGAATTTTTCACCTATTGATAAAAATAATATGGTAGACACATTTTTCTAACAAATCACAGCACTTATTGCATTTCGACGCCATAAAGGGAATTTAAAACTTCACCAAGGGTAACTTGAATTCATTTCAAGCATTACGTTGTTACTACATCTAATTTTGTATGTTATGCTACGACGTTTATTTTATATATCACATAAAACAACGTAAATTTAACTTAACGATGTAGTATTTAAAAAAAAATATTTTATAAAATGTACTGGTTGTCATTTGCCCCATTACATTAATATCTATATATATATATTACGCTATCGTACGTGGCACAGAAATCGCGATTATTTATCATTTGCCGATGGCAACGAGAGGTTTGTTTTCACTAATTTGCGAATATTAAGAAAAGTATTTGAGGTATCGATTTAAAAGTCCCCAAACATATGCAGAAATTTTTTTTGCATCCGAAAATACAATTTTTGTAAAAATTGGCTGGCAATTTTTCTTATTTATTTTTAAAAACTAACTACTTTCTAAAAAGGAAAGAAAATAAAGTGCGAAATCAAACAAAGAAACGCGCAATTTTGTTATTAATTGAAACATTAACTCCATTGTTGTACTTTATGCAGTTTAACCTCATTGTTTTCCGCATACTTATGACGTCAATGTTACGGATGCACATATGTGTTATTTATAATATAGATTGAGTAATAACAAATAAATAATAATACTAAATGAATAAAACAATCTTATTAGGTGGAGATTTCCGTCAAGTCAGTCCTATCTCTCATTTTTAAAGGGTCAAGATCAATAACAGTTTCAAGTTGCATAAAGAAGAGAAGATTTTACATTATGCAACGTACAGAAAATATGCGTGCCCTTCAAACAGAGAGCGAGAATTAACAAGTTGGCTGTTACAGTTTAGCGAGTGTCAAAGTGGGGAAACTATTAAGTCGCCCGCAATTTGCTATCCAGATATACAAGATCCAGTGCAGCAACTTTTCAGTAACATTTATTTTTTAACAGTGACATCTCAAAAGCCATACTAACAGTGACAAAGAATTTGTCAATTGAAATTAATAATCGTGTTTTACAATGTATGCCAAGACAGGAACTTAAAGGGTTTATGAAAGACTGGCACCATAATAAGTTATGATCCACAAGATCAACTTGCATAAACTGAAGAACTTTTTAACAGTTTAACACCAATTGGAATGCCACGTCATAAACTGAAATTAAAGCCAGGAGCTATCATAATGTTACTAAGAAATGTATTACCTTCTAAAGTTCTGTGCAATGGTACAAGACTTATAGTTAGTAAGTTGCACAATAATGTTATTGAAGCACACACACACACAAAAAAAAATTATTGCAATATTAATGTAACTTTTCTCATTTCTAGAATACCACTTATTACATCAAACAATAATATGCCTTTTTCATTTAAGAGTATACAATTTCCTATCCGATCAGCGTTTTCAATGATTATAAATAAAGCCAAGCGTCAAACTTTTGAAAAAAATTGCTTAGATTTGTCGAAACCAGTTTTTAGTTATGGTCCGTTGTATGTGGTCTTTCAAGAATTAAATCTTTTGATTCAGTTACTGCAGTATCCCCGAGCTCTGAAATTTACAATTGAATTTATAAAAACGTTTTCGATGGAAAAAAAATATATATATTTATGTATTTTCCTAACTGTAAATGGTGTAGATATTTTCAGTATATGTATGCATTTTTTTAATTTTAAAGAGGACCCAGCAATTATTGTGTGTATGCAAAGGATTTTATATGCACGATGCTGAAAAAATACCTCTGTTTTCAAATTTCTAAATGGTGTCCATATCTTATGATGTGTATATATATTTTTTTTTTCAAAGTACGCAATCCAAAGTGGAGAAGTTTTTATGTATCATATTAATACATATAATGCTGAAATTCGTGTATTCGAATATGCACATAGTATTTAAAAGAGTAGACACAAGAGTGCAGATACTCTGCGCGGTATCGGCTAGTATATATATAATAGAAATAGCTAAACGTTTTTATTACATCTAATTTTGTATGTTATGATACGAAAGTTCGTTTATACATCCTATAAAATACTATAATCTGAAATTAACGATGTAGATTTCTTAAAAAATATGTTATAAAATCTATTTAGAAGTAAAAAGAAAATAACCAACTAAGAAAACAACGTTCTTTTAATAATGTACTATATTTACAATTAATTGTTAGCATGTTTGTACACCCTCCCCTCCTTCGAATTTAATATGTGATATATATTTTTCAATAATATAAAATGAAAGGATTAATATCAAAATACCCAGAAAAATTCATTAAATCATTATTAACAAGACAATAGTTCTGTAGTCCAACAAATACTCATATATTAAAAATTGTCAGATGGGGAGGGTGATTGTTTTTCTAAAATATTTTACTAAAATTGTTTTCATTATATGAATTAATTAATAACATTTCAAAATTAATTAAATTGTTAATTTTTTATAACTAATTTAACAATTACTTCTTTAAAAACTATTAAACGAGTATGAACTATTCTGTTACAGGGTAAATGCAAATGCAAAATTCTTTAATTACTATATTCATTTGTTATTAACTTCATTAGGATGTATCGAAATGATTAGGATACTAAGGATAAATATGCTGTTTATTTATTTATTTGTTAGTTTGTAATATTTTTCTAGCTCTTTAAACATAGATAAGGAATAATATATTGCTGTTTGTGAATTATAAACTGTAACAGAGTATTAATATATGTACATATATATATATATATATATATATATATATATATATATATACATCTGCACAAAAAATGACGAACGGTCGCATCAGAGTCCGCATTGAACTTAACACCTTAAAACTTAACACTTTTGAAAGTGTCGAAGTTTTTTTTTTTTTGCAATAGAAAGAAATATTTAAAAAGTAATTAATACAATAAAATAGGTTTTTTTTTTTTTTTTTTTTTTTTTTAATTTTGCTATGAGAAGATTTTCCAAGTTTTAAGGTTCGAACAACAGGCTTCCATAAATATAACATTTTTCTTTAAAAAGAAGAAAAAACAGTTTTACGGTGTTTCAGTTAAGCCGATTTTCGGATAACCGGGATACGGATAATCGGGGTTCTACTGTATTAAGATTTTAAACTTTTACTGCTAGAGGGTTAATGGGTAGGGCGAGGCATTAGAAGAAGTAAAAAATTTCAACAAATCGCAGTTCATATTATTAATGTTGTTTTCTTTCGCAGAATTTGTAAAATTTTTGTGTTTAATTAAATCAAAATCTCTGTAAAGAAATTGCGACAAAACTATATG
This sequence comes from Maratus michaelseni, assembly GCA_963931845.1. Taxonomy (NCBI): domain Eukaryota; kingdom Metazoa; phylum Arthropoda; class Arachnida; order Araneae; family Salticidae; genus Maratus; species Maratus michaelseni. The sequence continues at coordinate 116,616,962 of OZ007586.1, forward strand.
TACCCTGTTTTTACAATCAAAATTCAAAATATTACATTTGGGTAAATAATCTTTTGAATTTTTTTACAAAGTGGTCAAATAATTTCTAAGATAACAAGCTTCTAAACTTTCATAAATATTGAAAATTGAAGCTACCCGACCCTTAATTTACTTAAACATAATCTATCCATGAATTAATTTGATTACACTTTTGATAAACTAACAATTGAGTAGCAAATTTGATAATTGCAAGTAAAAATTCGATGGTACTAACTGAATAATTTTATCCGGTAGGCAAAAATACGTCTCATACCGGTAAAATTATGTAGCTTTACTCTTAATATATTTTAGGAGGATTCATCTCATGAAGAATTTCCCATTTCAATTGGTTCATGCGTGACACCCTCTTTCTTCGCTGGAAGGAAGACCTGGTGTGTCCGAATCTATAATATCAGTTTACAGCAACGGCTATGACAGGAGTGCAAGGTACATAGAGTACTGTCTACTTGATAGCACAAGCCTCTGGAGGCCTCCGTGCTCAGTCTACTTGGGTATTTTCATTCGATCGTACGTCGGGAGCTTACGCTCCAATTCAACCAATCAACGTTCACCGTATAAACTTGCACTCGAATTTTTCACCTATTGATAAAAATAATATGGTAGACACATTTTTCTAACAAATCACAGCACTTATTGCATTTCGACGCCATAAAGGGAATTTAAAACTTCACCAAGGGTAACTTGAATTCATTTCAAGCATTACGTTGTTACTACATCTAATTTTGTATGTTATGCTACGACGTTTATTTTATATATCACATAAAACAACGTAAATTTAACTTAACGATGTAGTATTTAAAAAAAAATATTTTATAAAATGTACTGGTTGTCATTTGCCCCATTACATTAATATCTATATATATATATTACGCTATCGTACGTGGCACAGAAATCGCGATTATTTATCATTTGCCGATGGCAACGAGAGGTTTGTTTTCACTAATTTGCGAATATTAAGAAAAGTATTTGAGGTATCGATTTAAAAGTCCCCAAACATATGCAGAAATTTTTTTTGCATCCGAAAATACAATTTTTGTAAAAATTGGCTGGCAATTTTTCTTATTTATTTTTAAAAACTAACTACTTTCTAAAAAGGAAAGAAAATAAAGTGCGAAATCAAACAAAGAAACGCGCAATTTTGTTATTAATTGAAACATTAACTCCATTGTTGTACTTTATGCAGTTTAACCTCATTGTTTTCCGCATACTTATGACGTCAATGTTACGGATGCACATATGTGTTATTTATAATATAGATTGAGTAATAACAAATAAATAATAATACTAAATGAATAAAACAATCTTATTAGGTGGAGATTTCCGTCAAGTCAGTCCTATCTCTCATTTTTAAAGGGTCAAGATCAATAACAGTTTCAAGTTGCATAAAGAAGAGAAGATTTTACATTATGCAACGTACAGAAAATATGCGTGCCCTTCAAACAGAGAGCGAGAATTAACAAGTTGGCTGTTACAGTTTAGCGAGTGTCAAAGTGGGGAAACTATTAAGTCGCCCGCAATTTGCTATCCAGATATACAAGATCCAGTGCAGCAACTTTTCAGTAACATTTATTTTTTAACAGTGACATCTCAAAAGCCATACTAACAGTGACAAAGAATTTGTCAATTGAAATTAATAATCGTGTTTTACAATGTATGCCAAGACAGGAACTTAAAGGGTTTATGAAAGACTGGCACCATAATAAGTTATGATCCACAAGATCAACTTGCATAAACTGAAGAACTTTTTAACAGTTTAACACCAATTGGAATGCCACGTCATAAACTGAAATTAAAGCCAGGAGCTATCATAATGTTACTAAGAAATGTATTACCTTCTAAAGTTCTGTGCAATGGTACAAGACTTATAGTTAGTAAGTTGCACAATAATGTTATTGAAGCACACACACACACAAAAAAAAATTATTGCAATATTAATGTAACTTTTCTCATTTCTAGAATACCACTTATTACATCAAACAATAATATGCCTTTTTCATTTAAGAGTATACAATTTCCTATCCGATCAGCGTTTTCAATGATTATAAATAAAGCCAAGCGTCAAACTTTTGAAAAAAATTGCTTAGATTTGTCGAAACCAGTTTTTAGTTATGGTCCGTTGTATGTGGTCTTTCAAGAATTAAATCTTTTGAATCAGTTACTGCAGTATCCCCGAGCTCTGAAATTTACAATTGAATTTATAAAAACGTTTTCGATGGAAAAAAAATATATATATTTATGTATTTTCCTAACTGTAAATGGTGTAGATATTTTCAGTATATGTATGCATTTTTTTAATTTTAAAGAGGACCCAGCAATTATTGTGTGTATGCAAAGGATTTTATATGCACGATGCTGAAAAAATACCTCTGTTTTCAAATTTCTAAATGGTGTCCATATCTTATGATGTGTATATATATTTTTTTTTTCAAAGTACGCAATCCAAAGTGGAGAAGTTTTTATGTATCATATTAATACATATAATGCTGAAATTCGTGTATTCGAATATGCACATAGTATTTAAAAGAGTAGACACAAGAGTGCAGATACTCTGCGCGGTATCGGCTAGTATATATATAATAGAAATAGCTAAACGTTTTTATTACATCTAATTTTGTATGTTATGATACGAAAGTTCGTTTATACATCCTATAAAATACTATAATCTGAAATTAACGATGTAGATTTCTTAAAAAATATGTTATAAAATCTATTTAGAAGTAAAAAGAAAATAACCAACTAAGAAAACAACGTTCTTTTAATAATGTACTATATTTACAATTAATTGTTAGCATGTTTGTACACCCTCCCCTCCTTCGAATTTAATATGTGATATATATTTTTCAATAATATAAAATGAAAGGATTAATATCAAAATACCCAGAAAAATTCATTAAATCATTATTAACAAGACAATAGTTCTGTAGTCCAACAAATACTCATATATTAAAAATTGTCAGATGGGGAGGGTGATTGTTTTTCTAAAATATTTTACTAAAATTGTTTTCATTATATGAATTAATTAATAACATTTCAAAATTAATTAAATTGTTAATTTTTTATAACTAATTTAACAATTACTTCTTTAAAAACTATTAAACGAGTATGAACTATTCTGTTACAGGGTAAATGCAAATGCAAAATTCTTTAATTACTATATTCATTTGTTATTAACTTCATTAGGATGTATCGAAATGATTAGGATACTAAGGATAAATATGCTGTTTATTTATTTATTTGTTAGTTTGTAATATTTTTCTAGCTCTTTAAACATAGATAAGGAATAATATATTGCTGTTTGTGAATTATAAACTGTAACAGAGTATTAATATATGTACATATATATATATATATATATATATATATATATATATATATACATCTGCACAAAAAATGACGAACGGTCGCATCAGAGTCCGCATTGAACTTAACACCTTAAAACTTAACACTTTTGAAAGTGTCGAAGTTTTTTTTTTTTTGCAATAGAAAGAAATATTTAAAAAGTAATTAATACAATAAAATAGGTTTTTTTTTTTTTTTTTTTTTTTTTTTAATTTTGCTATGAGAAGATTTTCCAAGTTTTAAGGTTCGAACAACAGGCTTCCATAAATATAACATTTTTCTTTAAAAAGAAGAAAAAACAGTTTTACGGTGTTTCAGTTAAGCCGATTTTCGGATAACCGGGATACGGATAATCGGGGTTCTACTGTATTAAGATTTTAAACTTTTACTGCTAGAGGGTTAATGGGTAGGGCGAGGCATTAGAAGAAGTAAAAAATTTCAACAAATCGCAGTTCATATTATTAATGTTGTTTTCTTTCGCAGAATTTGTAAAATTTTTGTGTTTAATTAAATCAAAATCTCTGTAAAGAAATTGCGACAAAACTATATGTACCCTGTTTTTACAATCAAAATTCAAAATATTACATTTGGGTAAATAATCTTTTGAATTTTTTTACAAAGTGGTCAAATAATTTCTAAGATAACAAGCTTCTAAACTTTCATAAATATTGAAAATTGAAGCTACCCGACCCTTAATTTACTTAAACATAATCTATCCATGAATTAATTTGATTACACTTTTGATAAACTAACAATTGAGTAGCAAATTTGATAATTGCAAGTAAAAATTCGATGGTACTAACTGAATAATTTTATCCGGTAGGCAAAAATACGTCTCATACCGGTAAAATTATGTAGCTTTACTCTTAATATATTTTAGGAGGATTCATCTCATGAAGAATTTCCCATTTCAATTGGTTCATGCGTGACACCCTCTTTCTTCGCTGGAAGGAAGACCTGGTGTGTCCGAATCTATAATATCAGTTTACAGCAACGGCTATGACAGGAGTGCAAGGTACATAGAGTACTGTCTACTTGATAGCACAAGCCTCTGGAGGCCTCCGTGCTCAGTCTACTTGGGTATTTTCATTCGATCGTACGTCGGGAGCTTACGCTCCAATTCAACCAATCAACGTTCACCGTATAAACTTGCACTCGAATTTTTCACCTATTGATAAAAATAATATGGTAGACACATTTTTCTAACAAATCACAGCACTTATTGCATTTCGACGCCATAAAGGGAATTTAAAACTTCACCAAGGGTAACTTGAATTCATTTCAAGCATTACGTTGTTACTACATCTAATTTTGTATGTTATGCTACGACGTTTATTTTATATATCACATAAAACAACGTAAATTTAACTTAACGATGTAGTATTTAAAAAAAAATATTTTATAAAATGTACTGGTTGTCATTTGCCCCATTACATTAATATCTATATATATATATTACGCTATCGTACGTGGCACAGAAATCGCGATTATTTATCATTTGCCGATGGCAACGAGAGGTTTGTTTTCACTAATTTGCGAATATTAAGAAAAGTATTTGAGGTATCGATTTAAAAGTCCCCAAACATATGCAGAAATTTTTTTTGCATCCGAAAATACAATTTTTGTAAAAATTGGCTGGCAATTTTTCTTATTTATTTTTAAAAACTAACTACTTTCTAAAAAGGAAAGAAAATAAAGTGCGAAATCAAACAAAGAAACGCGCAATTTTGTTATTAATTGAAACATTAACTCCATTGTTGTACTTTATGCAGTTTAACCTCATTGTTTTCCGCATACTTATGACGTCAATGTTACGGATGCACATATGTGTTATTTATAATATAGATTGAGTAATAACAAATAAATAATAATACTAAATGAATAAAACAATCTTATTAGGTGGAGATTTCCGTCAAGTCAGTCCTATCTCTCATTTTTAAAGGGTCAAGATCAATAACAGTTTCAAGTTGCATAAAGAAGAGAAGATTTTACATTATGCAACGTACAGAAAATATGCGTGCCCTTCAAACAGAGAGCGAGAATTAACAAGTTGGCTGTTACAGTTTAGCGAGTGTCAAAGTGGGGAAACTATTAAGTCGCCCGCAATTTGCTATCCAGATATACAAGATCCAGTGCAGCAACTTTTCAGTAACATTTATTTTTTAACAGTGACATCTCAAAAGCCATACTAACAGTGACAAAGAATTTGTCAATTGAAATTAATAATCGTGTTTTACAATGTATGCCAAGACAGGAACTTAAAGGGTTTATGAAAGACTGGCACCATAATAAGTTATGATCCACAAGATCAACTTGCATAAACTGAAGAACTTTTTAACAGTTTAACACCAATTGGAATGCCACGTCATAAACTGAAATTAAAGCCAGGAGCTATCATAATGTTACTAAGAAATGTATTACCTTCTAAAGTTCTGTGCAATGGTACAAGACTTATAGTTAGTAAGTTGCACAATAATGTTATTGAAGCACACACACACACAAAAAAAAATTATTGCAATATTAATGTAACTTTTCTCATTTCTAGAATACCACTTATTACATCAAACAATAATATGCCTTTTTCATTTAAGAGTATACAATTTCCTATCCGATCAGCGTTTTCAATGATTATAAATAAAGCCAAGCGTCAAACTTTTGAAAAAAATTGCTTAGATTTGTCGAAACCAGTTTTTAGTTATGGTCCGTTGTATGTGGTCTTTCAAGAATTAAATCTTTTGATTCAGTTACTGCAGTATCCCCGAGCTCTGAAATTTACAATTGAATTTATAAAAACGTTTTCGATGGAAAAAAAATATATATATTTATGTATTTTCCTAACTGTAAATGGTGTAGATATTTTCAGTATATGTATGCATTTTTTTAATTTTAAAGAGGACCCAGCAATTATTGTGTGTATGCAAAGGATTTTATATGCACGATGCTGAAAAAATACCTCTGTTTTCAAATTTCTAAATGGTGTCCATATCTTATGATGTGTATATATATTTTTTTTTTCAAAGTACGCAATCCAAAGTGGAGAAGTTTTTATGTATCATATTAATACATATAATGCTGAAATTCGTGTATTCGAATATGCACATAGTATTTAAAAGAGTAGACACAAGAGTGCAGATACTCTGCGCGGTATCGGCTAGTATATATATAATAGAAATAGCTAAACGTTTTTATTACATCTAATTTTGTATGTTATGATACGAAAGTTCGTTTATACATCCTATAAAATACTATAATCTGAAATTAACGATGTAGATTTCTTAAAAAATATGTTATAAAATCTATTTAGAAGTAAAAAGAAAATAACCAACTAAGAAAACAACGTTCTTTTAATAATGTACTATATTTACAATTAATTGTTAGCATGTTTGTACACCCTCCCCTCCTTCGAATTTAATATGTGATATATATTTTTCAATAATATAAAATGAAAGGATTAATATCAAAATACCCAGAAAAATTCATTAAATCATTATTAACAAGACAATAGTTCTGTAGTCCAACAAATACTCATATATTAAAAATTGTCAGATGGGGAGGGTGATTGTTTTTCTAAAATATTTTACTAAAATTGTTTTCATTATATGAATTAATTAATAACATTTCAAAATTAATTAAATTGTTAATTTTTTATAACTAATTTAACAATTACTTCTTTAAAAACTATTAAACGAGTATGAACTATTCTGTTACAGGGTAAATGCAAATGCAAAATTCTTTAATTACTATATTCATTTGTTATTAACTTCATTAGGATGTATCGAAATGATTAGGATACTAAGGATAAATATGCTGTTTATTTATTTATTTGTTAGTTTGTAATATTTTTCTAGCTCTTTAAACATAGATAAGGAATAATATATTGCTGTTTGTGAATTATAAACTGTAACAGAGTATTAATATATGTACATATATATATATATATATATATATATATACATCTGCACAAAAAATGACGAACGGTCGCATCAGAGTCCGCATTGCACTTAACACCTTAAAACTTAACACTTTTGAAAGTGTCGAAGTTTTTTTTTTTTTGCAATAGAAAGAAATATTTAAAAAGTAATTAATACAATAAAATAGGTTTTTTTTTTTTTTTTTTTTTTTTTTTAATTTTGCTACGAGAAGATTTTCCAAGTTTTAAGGTTCGAACAACAGGCTTCCATAAATATAACATTTTTCTTTAAAAAGAAGAAAAAACAGTTTTACGGTGTTTCAGTTAAGCCGATTTTCGGATAACCGGGATACGGATAATCGGGGTTCTACTGTATTAAGATTTTAAACTTTTACTGCTAGAGGGTTAATGGGTAGGGCGAGGCATTAGAAGAAGTAAAAAATTTCAACAAATCGCAGTTCATATTATTAATGTTGTTGTCTTTCGCAGAATTTGTAAAATTTTTGTGTTTAATTAAATCAAAATCTCTGTAAAGAAATTGCGACAAAACTATATGTACCCTGTTTTTACAATCAAAATTCAAAATATTACATTTGGGTAAATAATCTTTTGAATTTTTTTACAAAGTGGTCAAATAATTTCTAAGATAACAAGCTTCTAAACTTTCATAAATATTGAAAATTGAAGCTACCCGACCCTTAATTTACTTAAACATAATCTATCCATGAATTAATTTGATTACACTTTTGATAAACTAACAATTGAGTAGCAAATTTGATAATTGCAAGTAAAAATTCGATGGTACTAACTGAATAATTTTATCCGGTAGGCAAAAATACGTCTCATACCGGTAAAATTATGTAGCTTTACTCTTAATATATTTTAGGAGGATTCATCTCATGAAGAATTTCCCATTTCAATTGGTTCATGCGTGACACCCTCTTTCTTCGCTGGAAGGAAGACCTGGTGTGTCCGAATCTATAATATCAGTTTACAGCAACGGCTATGACAGGAGTGCAAGGTACATAGAGTACTGTCTACTTGATAGCACAAGCCTCTGGAGGCCTCCGTGCTCAGTCTACTTGGGTATTTTCATTCGATCGTACGTCGGGAGCTTACGCTCCAATTCAACCAATCAACGTTCACCGTATAAACTTGCACTCGAATTTTTCACCTATTGATAAAAATAATATGGTAGACACATTTTTCTAACAAATCACAGCACTTATTGCATTTCGACGCCATAAAGGGAATTTAAAACTTCACCAAGGGTAACTTGAATTCATTTCAAGCATTACGTTGTTACTACATCTAATTTTGTATGTTATGCTACGACGTTTATTTTATATATCACATAAAACAACGTAAATTTAACTTAACGATGTAGTATTTAAAAAAAAATATTTTATAAAATGTACTGGTTGTCATTTGCCCCATTACATTAATATCTATATATATATATTACGCTATCGTACGTGGCACAGAAATCGCGATTATTTATCATTTGCCGATGGCAACGAGAGGTTTGTTTTCACTAATTTGCGAATATTAAGAAAAGTATTTGAGGTATCGATTTAAAAGTCCCCAAACATATGCAGAAATTTTTTTTGCATCCGAAAATACAATTTTTGTAAAAATTGGCTGGCAATTTTTCTTATTTATTTTTAAAAACTAACTACTTTCTAAAAAGGAAAGAAAATAAAGTGCGAAATCAAACAAAGAAACGCGCAATTTTGTTATTAATTGAAACATTAACTCCATTGTTGTACTTTATGCAGTTTAACCTCATTGTTTTCCGCATAGTTATGACGTCAATGTTACGGATGCACATATGTGTTATTTATAATATAGATTGAGTAATAACAAATAAATAATAATACTAAATGAATAAAACAATCTTATTAGGTGGAGATTTCCGTCAAGTCAGTACTATCTCTCATTTTTAAAGGGTCAAGATCAATAACAGTTTCAAGTTGCATAAAGAAGAGAAGATTTTACATTATGCAACGTACAGAAAATATGCGTGCCCTTCAAACAGAGAGCGAGAATTAACAAGTTGGCTGTTACAGTTTAGCGAGTGTCAAAGTGGGGAAACTATTAAGTCGCCCGCAATTTGCTATCCAGATATACAAGATCCAGTGCAGCAACTTTTCAGTAACATTTATTTTTTAACAGTGACATCTCAAAAGCCATACTAACAGTGACAAAGAATTTGTCAATTGAAATTAATAATCGTGTTTTACAATGTATGCCAAGACAGGAACTGAAAGGGTTTATGAAAGACTGGCACCATAATAAGTTATGATCCACAAGATCAACTTGCATAAACTGAAGAACTTTTTAACAGTTTAACACCAATTGGAATGCCACGTCATAAACTGAAATTAAAGCCAGGAGCTATCATAATGTTACTAAGAAATGTATTACCTTCTAAAGTTCTGTGCAATGGTACAAGACTTATAGTTAGTAAGTTGCACAATAATGTTATTGAAGCACACACACACACAAAAAAAAATTATTGCAATATTAATGTAACTTTTCTCATTTCTAGAATACCACTTATTACATCAAACAATAATATGCCTTTTTCATTTAAGAGTATACAATTTCCTATCCGATCAGCGTTTTCAATGATTATAAATAAAGCCAAGCGTCAAACTTTTGAAAAAAATTGCTTAGATTTGTCGAAACCAGTTTTTAGTTATGGTCCGTTGTATGTGGTCTTTCAAGAATTAAATCTTTTGATTCAGTTACTGCAGTATCCCCGAGCTCTGAAATTTACAATTGAATTTATAAAAACGTTTTCGATGGAAAAAAAAATATATATATTTATGTATTTTCCTAACTGTAAATGGTGTAGATATTTTCAGTATATGTATGCATTTTTTTAATTTTAAAGCGGACCCAGCAATTATTGTGTGTATGCAAAGGATTTTATATGCACGATGCTGAAAAAATACCTCTGTTTCAAATTTCTAAATGGTGTCCATATCTTATGATGTGTATATATATTTTTTTTTTCAAAGTACGCAATCCAAAGTGGAGAAGTTTTTATGTATCATATTAATACATATAATGCTGAAATTCGTGTATTCGAATATGCACATAGTATTTAAAAGAGTAGACACAAGAGTGCAGATACTCTGCGCGGTATCGGCTAGTATATATATAATAGAAATAGCTAAACGTTTTTATTACATCTAATTTTGTATGTTATGATACGAAAGTTCGTTTATACATCCTATAAAATACTATAATCTGAAATTAACGATGTAGATTTCTTAAAAAATATGTTATAAAATCTATTTAGAAGTAAAAAGAAAATAACCAACTAAGAAAACAACGTTCTTTTAATAATGTACTATATTTACAATTAATTGTTAGCATGTTTGTACACTCTCCCCTCCTTCGAATTTAATATGTGATATATATTTTTCAATAATATAAAATGAAAGGATTAATATCAAAATACCCAGAAAAATTCATTAAATCATTATTAACAAGACAATAGTTCTGTAGTCCAACAAATACTCATATATTAAAAATTGTCAGATGGGGAGGGTGATTGTTTTTCTAAAATATTTTACTAAAATTGTTTTCATTATATGAATTAATTAATAACATTTCAAAATTAATTAAATTGTTAATTTTTTATAACTAATTTAACAATTACTTCTTTAAAAACTATTAAACGAGTATGAACTATTCTGTTACAGGGTAAATGCAAATGCAAAATTCTTTAATTACTATATTCATTTGTTATTAACTTCATTAGGATGTATCGAAATGATTAGGATACTAAGGATAAATATGCTGTTTATTTATTTATTTGTTAGTTTGTAATATTTTTCTAGCTCTTTAAACATAGATAAGGAATAATATATTGCTGTTTGTGAATTATAAACTGTAACAGAGTATTAATATATGTACATATATATATATATATATATATATATATATATATATATATATATATATATATATATACATCTGCACAAAAAATGACGAACGGTCGCATCAGAGTCCGCATTGAACTTAACACCTTAAAACTTAACACTTTTGAAAGTGTCGAAGTTTTTTTTTTTTTGCAATAGAAAGAAATATTTAAAAAGTAATTAATACAATAAAATAGGTTTTTTTTTTTTTTTTTTTTTTTTTTAAATTTTGCTATGAGAAGATTTTCCAAGTTTTAAGGTTCGAACAACAGGCTTCCATAAATATAACATTTTTCTTTAAAAAGAAGAAAAAACAGTTTTACGGTGTTTCAGTTAAGCCGATTTTCGGATAACCGGGATACGGATAATCGGGGTTCTACTGTATTAAGATTTTAAACTTTTACTGCTAGAGGGTTAATGGGTAGGGCGAGGCATTAGAAGAAGTAAAAAATTTCAACAAATCGCAGTTCATATTATTAATGTTGTTTTCTTTCGCAGAATTTGTAAAATTTTTGTGTTTAATTAAATCAAAATCTCTGTAAAGAAATTGCGACAAAACTATATGTACCCTGTTTTTACAATCAAAATTCAAAATATTACATTTGGGTAAATAATCTTTTGAATTTTTTTACAAAGTGGTCAAATAATTTCTAAGATAACAAGCTTCTAAACTTTCATAAATATTGAAAATTGAAGCTACCCGACCCTTAATTTACTTAAACATAATCTATCCATGAATTAATTTGATTACACTTTTGATAAACTAACAATTGAGTAGCAAATTTGATAATTGCAAGTAAAAATTCGATGGTACTAACTGAATAATTTTATCCGGTAGGCAAAAATACGTCTCATACCGGTAAAATTATGTAGCTTTACTCTTAATATATTTTAGGAGGATTCATCTCATGAAGAATTTCCCATTTCAATTGGTTCATGCGTGACACCCTCTTTCTTCGCTGGAAGGAAGACCTGGTGTGTCCGAATCTATAATATCAGTTTACAGCAACGGCTATGACAGGAGTGCAAGGTACATAGAGTACTGTCTACTTGATAGCACAAGCCTCTGGAGGCCTCCGTGCTCAGTCTACTTGGGTATTTTCATTCGATCGTACGTCGGGAGCTTACGCTCCAATTCAACCAATCAACGTTCACCGTATAAACTTGCACTCGAATTTTTCACCTATTGATAAAAATAATATGGTAGACACATTTTTCTAACAAATCACAGCACTTATTGCATTTCGACGCCATAAAGGGAATTTAAAACTTCACCAAGGGTAACTTGAATTCATTTCAAGCATTACGTTGTTACTACATCTAATTTTGTATGTTATGCTACGACGTTTATTTTATATATCACATAAAACAACGTAAATTTAACTTAACGATGTAGTATTTAAAAAAAAATATTTTATAAAATGTACTGGTTGTCATTTGCCCCATTACATTAATATCTATATATATATATTACGCTATCGTACGTGGCACAGAAATCGCGATTATTTATCATTTGCCGATGGCAACGAGAGGTTTGTTTTCACTAATTTGCGAATATTAAGAAAAGTATTTGAGGTATCGATTTAAAAGTCCCCAAACATATGCAGAAATTTTTTTTGCATCCGAAAATACAATTTTTGTAAAAATTGGCTGGCAATTTTTCTTATTTATTTTTAAAAACTAACTACTTTCTAAAAAGGAAAGAAAATAAAGTGCGAAATCAAACAAAGAAACGCGCAATTTTGTTATTAATTGAAACATTAACTCCATTGTTGTACTTTATGCAGTTTAACCTCATTGTTTTCCGCATACTTATGACGTCAATGTTACGGATGCACATATGTGTTATTTATAATATAGATTGAGTAATAACAAATAAATAATAATACTAAATGAATAAAACAATCTTATTAGGTGGAGATTTCCGTCAAGTCAGTCCTATCTCTCATTTTTAAAGGGTCAAGATCAATAACAGTTTCAAGTTGCATAAAGAAGAGAAGATTTTACATTATGCAACGTACAGAAAATATGCGTGCCCTTCAAACAGAGAGCGAGAATTAACAAGTTGGCTGTTACAGTTTAGCGAGTGTCAAAGTGGGGAAACTATTAAGTCGCCCGCAATTTGCTATCCAGATATACAAGATCCAGTGCAGCAACTTTTCAGTAACATTTATTTTTTAACAGTGACATCTCAAAAGCCATACTAACAGTGACAAAGAATTTGTCAATTGAAATTAATAATCGTGTTTTACAATGTATGCCAAGACAGGAACTTAAAGGGTTTATGAAAGACTGGCACCATAATAAGTTATGATCCACAAGATCAACTTGCATAAACTGAAGAACTTTTTAACAGTTTAACACCAATTGGAATGCCACGTCATAAACTGAAATTAAAGCCAGGAGCTATCATAATGTTACTAAGAAATGTATTACCTTCTAAAGTTCTGTGCAATGGTACAAGACTTATAGTTAGTAAGTTGCACAATAATGTTATTGAAGCACACACACACACAAAAAAAAATTATTGCAATATTAATGTAACTTTTCTCATTTCTAGAATACCACTTATTACATCAAACAATAATATGCCTTTTTCATTTAAGAGTATACAATTTCCTATCCGATCAGCGTTTTCAATGATTATAAATAAAGCCAAGCGTCAAACTTTTGAAAAAAATTGCTTAGATTTGTCGAAACCAGTTTTTAGTTATGGTCCGTTGTATGTGGTCTTTCAAGAATTAAATCTTTTGATTCAGTTACTGCAGTATCCCCGAGCTCTGAAATTTACAATTGAATTTATAAAAACGTTTTCGATGGAAAAAAAAATATATATATTTATGTATTTTCCTAACTGTAAATGGTGTAGATATTTTCAGTATATGTATGCATTTTTTTAATTTTAAAGCGGACCCAGCAATTATTGTGTGTATGCAAAGGATTTTATATGCACGATGCTGAAAAAATACCTCTGTTTTCAAATTTCTAAATGGTGTCCATATCTTATGATGTGTATATATATATTTTTTTTCAAAGTACGCAATCCAAAGTGGAGAAGTTTTTATGTATCATATTAATACATATAATGCTGAAATTCGTGTATTCGAATATGCACATAGTATTTAAAAGAGTAGACACAAGAGTGCAGATACTCTGCGCGGTATCGGCTAGTATATATATAATAGAAATAGCTAAACGTTTTTATTACATCTAATTTTGTATGTTATGATACGAAAGTTCGTTTATACATCCTATAAAATACTATAATCTGAAATTAACGATGTAGATTTCTTAAAAAATATGTTATAAAATCTATTTAGAAGTAAAAAGAAAATAACCAACTAAGAAAACAACGTTCTTTTAATAATGTACTATATTTACAATTAATTGTTAGCATGTTTGTACACCCTCCCCTCCTTCGAATTTAATATGTGATATATATTTTTCAATAATATAAAATGAAAGGATTAATATCAAAATACCCAGAAAAATTCATTAAATCATTATTAACAAGACAATAGTTCTGTAGTCCAACAAATACTCATATATTAAAAATTGTCAGATGGGGAGGGTGATTGTTTTTCTAAAATATTTTACTAAAATTGTTTTCATTATATGAATTAATTAATAACATTTCAAAATTAATTAAATTGTTAATTTTTTATAACTAATTTAACAATTACTTCTTTAAAAACTATTAAACGAGTATGAACTATTCTGTTACAGGGTAAATGCAAATGCAAAATTCTTTAATTACTATATTCATTTGTTATTAACTTCATTAGGATGTATCGAAATGATTAGGATACTAAGGATAAATATGCTGTTTATTTATTTATTTGTTAGTTTGTAATATTTTTCTAGCTCTTTAAACATAGATAAGGAATAATATATTGCTGTTTGTGAATTATAAACTGTAACAGAGTATTAATATATGTACATATATATATATATATATATATATATATACATCTGCACAAAAAATGACGAACGGTCGCATCAGAGTCCGCATTGCACTTAACACCTTAAAACTTAACACTTTTGAAAGTGTCGAAGTTTTTTTTTTTTTGCAATAGAAAGAAATATTTAAAAAGTAATTAATACAATAAAATAGGTTTTTTTTTTTTTTTTTTTTTTTTTTAATTTTGCTACGAGAAGATTTTCCAAGTTTTAAGGTTCGAACAACAGGCTTCCATAAATATAACATTTTTCTTTAAAAAGAAGAAAAAACAGTTTTACGGTGTTTCAGTTAAGCCGATTTTCGGATAACCGGGATACGGATAATCGGGGTTCTACTGTATTAAGATTTTAAACTTTTACTGCTAGAGGGTTAATGGGTAGGGCGAGGCATTAGAAGAAGTAAAAAATTTCAACAAATCGCAGTTCATATTATTAATGTTGTTGTCTTTCGCAGAATTTGTAAAATTTTTGTGTTTAATTAAATCAAAATCTCTGTAAAGAAATTGCGACAAAACTATATGTACCCTGTTTTTACAATCAAAATTCAAAATATTACATTTGGGTAAATAATCTTTTGAATTTTTTTACAAAGTGGTCAAATAATTTCTAAGATAACAAGCTTCTAAACTTTCATAAATATTGAAAATTGAAGCTACCCGACCCTTAATTTACTTAAACATAATCTATCCATGAATTAATTTGATTACACTTTTGATAAACTAACAATTGAGTAGCAAATTTGATAATTGCAAGTAAAAATTCGATGGTACTAACTGAATAATTTTATCCGGTAGGCAAAAATACGTCTCATACCGGTAAAATTATGTAGCTTTACTCTTAATATATTTTAGGAGGATTCATCTCATGAAGAATTTCCCATTTCAATTGGTTCATGCGTGACACCCTCTTTCTTCGCTGGAAGGAAGACCTGGTGTGTCCGAATCTATAATATCAGTTTACAGCAACGGCTATGACAGGAGTGCAAGGTACATAGAGTACTGTCTACTTGATAGCACAAGCCTCTGGAGGCCTCCGTGCTCAGTCTACTTGGGTATTTTCATTCGATCGTACGTCGGGAGCTTACGCTCCAATTCAACCAATCAACGTTCACCGTATAAACTTGCACTCGAATTTTTCACCTATTGATAAAAATAATATGGTAGACACATTTTTCTAACAAATCACAGCACTTATTGCATTTCGACGCCATAAAGGGAATTTAAAACTTCACCAAGGGTAACTTGAATTCATTTCAAGCATTACGTTGTTACTACATCTAATTTTGTATGTTATGCTACGACGTTTATTTTATATATCACATAAAACAACGTAAATTTAACTTAACGATGTAGTATTTAAAAAAAAATATTTTATAAAATGTACTGGTTGTCATTTGCCCCATTACATTAATATCTATATATATATATTACGCTATCGTACGTGGCACAGAAATCGCGATTATTTATCATTTGCCGATGGCAACGAGAGGTTTGTTTTCACTAATTTGCGAATATTAAGAAAAGTATTTGAGGTATCGATTTAAAAGTCCCCAAACATATGCAGAAATTTTTTTTGCATCCGAAAATACAATTTTTGTAAAAATTGGCTGGCAATTTTTCTTATTTATTTTTAAAAACTAACTACTTTCTAAAAAGGAAAGAAAATAAAGTGCGAAATCAAACAAAGAAACGCGCAATTTTGTTATTAATTGAAACATTAACTCCATTGTTGTACTTTATGCAGTTTAACCTCATTGTTTTCCGCATACTTATGACGTCAATGTTACGGATGCACATATGTGTTATTTATAATATAGATTGAGTAATAACAAATAAATAATAATACTAAATGAATAAAACAATCTTATTAGGTGGAGATTTCCGTCAAGTCAGTCCTATCTCTCATTTTTAAAGGGTCAAGATCAATAACAGTTTCAAGTTGCATAAAGAAGAGAAGATTTTACATTATGCAACGTACAGAAAATATGCGTGCCCTTCAAACAGAGAGCGAGAATTAACAAGTTGGCTGTTACAGTTTAGCGAGTGTCAAAGTGGGGAAACTATTAAGTCGCCCGCAATTTGCTATCCAGATATACAAGATCCAGTGCAGCAACTTTTCAGTAACATTTATTTTTTAACAGTGACATCTCAAAAGCCATACTAACAGTGACAAAGAATTTGTCAATTGAAATTAATAATCGTGTTTTACAATGTATGCCAAGACAGGAACTTAAAGGGTTTATGAAAGACTGGCACCATAATAAGTTATGATCCACAAGATCAACTTGCATAAACTGAAGAACTTTTTAACAGTTTAACACCAATTGGAATGCCACGTCATAAACTGAAATTAAAGCCAGGAGCTATCATAATGTTACTAAGAAATGTATTACCTTCTAAAGTTCTGTGCAATGGTACAAGACTTATAGTTAGTAAGTTGCACAATAATGTTATTGAAGCACACACACACACAAAAAAAAATTATTGCAATATTAATGTAACTTTTCTCATTTCTAGAATACCACTTATTACATCAAACAATAATATGCCTTTTTCATTTAAGAGTATACAATTTCCTATCCGATCAGCGTTTTCAATGATTATAAATAAAGCCAAGCGTCAAACTTTTGAAAAAAATTGCTTAGATTTGTCGAAACCAGTTTTTAGTTATGGTCCGTTGTATGTGGTCTTTCAAGAATTAAATCTTTTGATTCAGTTACTGCAGTATCCCCGAGCTCTGAAATTTACAATTGAATTTATAAAAACGTTTTCGATGGAAAAAAAAATATATATATTTATGTATTTTCCTAACTGTAAATGGTGTAGATATTTTCAGTATATGTATGCATTTTTTTAATTTTAAAGCGGACCCAGCAATTATTGTGTGTATGCAAAG
This sequence comes from Maratus michaelseni, assembly GCA_963931845.1. Lineage (NCBI taxonomy): Eukaryota > Metazoa > Arthropoda > Arachnida > Araneae > Salticidae > Maratus > Maratus michaelseni. The sequence goes on from OZ007586.1 coordinate 116,635,040, forward strand.
GATTTTATATGCACGATGCTGAAAAAATACCTCTGTTTTCAAATTTCTAAATGGTGTCCATATCTTATGATGTGTATATATATATTTTTTTTCAAAGTACGCAATCCAAAGTGGAGAAGTTTTTATGTATCATATTAATACATATAATGCTGAAATTCGTGTATTCGAATATGCACATAGTATTTAAAAGAGTAGACACAAGAGTGCAGATACTCTGCGCGGTATCGGCTAGTATATATATAATAGAAATAGCTAAACGTTTTTATTACATCTAATTTTGTATGTTATGATACGAAAGTTCGTTTATACATCCTATAAAATACTATAATCTGAAATTAACGATGTAGATTTCTTAAAAAATATGTTATAAAATCTATTTAGAAGTAAAAAGAAAATAACCAACTAAGAAAACAACGTTCTTTTAATAATGTACTATATTTACAATTAATTGTTAGCATGTTTGTACACCCTCCCCTCCTTCGAATTTAATATGTGATATATATTTTTCAATAATATAAAATGAAAGGATTAATATCAAAATACCCAGAAAAATTCATTAAATCATTATTAACAAGACAATAGTTCTGTAGTCCAACAAATACTCATATATTAAAAATTGTCAGATGGGGAGGGTGATTGTTTTTCTAAAATATTTTACTAAAATTGTTTTCATTATATGAATTAATTAATAACATTTCAAAATTAATTAAATTGTTAATTTTTTATAACTAATTTAACAATTACTTCTTTAAAAACTATTAAACGAGTATGAACTATTCTGTTACAGGGTAAATGCAAATGCAAAATTCTTTAATTACTATATTCATTTGTTATTAACTTCATTAGGATGTATCGAAATGATTAGGATACTAAGGATAAATATGCTGTTTATTTATTTATTTGTTAGTTTGTAATATTTTTCTAGCTCTTTAAACATAGATAAGGAATAATATATTGCTGTTTGTGAATTATAAACTGTAACAGAGTATTAATATATGTACATATATATATATATATATATATATATATACATCTGCACAAAAAATGACGAACGGTCGCATCAGAGTCCGCATTGCACTTAACACCTTAAAACTTAACACTTTTGAAAGTGTCGAAGTTTTTTTTTTTTTGCAATAGAAAGAAATATTTAAAAAGTAATTAATACAATAAAATAGGTTTTTTTTTTTTTTTTTTTTTTTTTTAATTTTGCTACGAGAAGATTTTCCAAGTTTTAAGGTTCGAACAACAGGCTTCCATAAATATAACATTTTTCTTTAAAAAGAAGAAAAAACAGTTTTACGGTGTTTCAGTTAAGCCGATTTTCGGATAACCGGGATACGGATAATCGGGGTTCTACTGTATTAAGATTTTAAACTTTTACTGCTAGAGGGTTAATGGGTAGGGCGAGGCATTAGAAGAAGTAAAAAATTTCAACAAATCGCAGTTCATATTATTAATGTTGTTGTCTTTCGCAGAATTTGTAAAATTTTTGTGTTTAATTAAATCAAAATCTCTGTAAAGAAATTGCGACAAAACTATATGTACCCTGTTTTTACAATCAAAATTCAAAATATTACATTTGGGTAAATAATCTTTTGAATTTTTTTACAAAGTGGTCAAATAATTTCTAAGATAACAAGCTTCTAAACTTTCATAAATATTGAAAATTGAAGCTACCCGACCCTTAATTTACTTAAACATAATCTATCCATGAATTAATTTGATTACACTTTTGATAAACTAACAATTGAGTAGCAAATTTGATAATTGCAAGTAAAAATTCGATGGTACTAACTGAATAATTTTATCCGGTAGGCAAAAATACGTCTCATACCGGTAAAATTATGTAGCTTTACTCTTAATATATTTTAGGAGGATTCATCTCATGAAGAATTTCCCATTTCAATTGGTTCATGCGTGACACCCTCTTTCTTCGCTGGAAGGAAGACCTGGTGTGTCCGAATCTATAATATCAGTTTACAGCAACGGCTATGACAGGAGTGCAAGGTACATAGAGTACTGTCTACTTGATAGCACAAGCCTCTGGAGGCCTCCGTGCTCAGTCTACTTGGGTATTTTCATTCGATCGTACGTCGGGAGCTTACGCTCCAATTCAACCAATCAACGTTCACCGTATAAACTTGCACTCGAATTTTTCACCTATTGATAAAAATAATATGGTAGACACATTTTTCTAACAAATCACAGCACTTATTGCATTTCGACGCCATAAAGGGAATTTAAAACTTCACCAAGGGTAACTTGAATTCATTTCAAGCATTACGTTGTTACTACATCTAATTTTGTATGTTATGCTACGACGTTTATTTTATATATCACATAAAACAACGTAAATTTAACTTAACGATGTAGTATTTAAAAAAAAATATTTTATAAAATGTACTGGTTGTCATTTGCCCCATTACATTAATATCTATATATATATATTACGCTATCGTACGTGGCACAGAAATCGCGATTATTTATCATTTGCCGATGGCAACGAGAGGTTTGTTTTCACTAATTTGCGAATATTAAGAAAAGTATTTGAGGTATCGATTTAAAAGTCCCCAAACATATGCAGAAATTTTTTTTGCATCCGAAAATACAATTTTTGTAAAAATTGGCTGGCAATTTTTCTTATTTATTTTTAAAAACTAACTACTTTCTAAAAAGGAAAGAAAATAAAGTGCGAAATCAAACAAAGAAACGCGCAATTTTGTTATTAATTGAAACATTAACTCCATTGTTGTACTTTATGCAGTTTAACCTCATTGTTTTCCGCATACTTATGACGTCAATGTTACGGATGCACATATGTGTTATTTATAATATAGATTGAGTAATAACAAATAAATAATAATACTAAATGAATAAAACAATCTTATTAGGTGGAGATTTCCGTCAAGTCAGTCCTATCTCTCATTTTTAAAGGGTCAAGATCAATAACAGTTTCAAGTTGCATAAAGAAGAGAAGATTTTACATTATGCAACGTACAGAAAATATGCGTGCCCTTCAAACAGAGAGCGAGAATTAACAAGTTGGCTGTTACAGTTTAGCGAGTGTCAAAGTGGGGAAACTATTAAGTCGCCCGCAATTTGCTATCCAGATATACAAGATCCAGTGCAGCAACTTTTCAGTAACATTTATTTTTTAACAGTGACATCTCAAAAGCCATACTAACAGTGACAAAGAATTTGTCAATTGAAATTAATAATCGTGTTTTACAATGTATGCCAAGACAGGAACTTAAAGGGTTTATGAAAGACTGGCACCATAATAAGTTATGATCCACAAGATCAACTTGCATAAACTGAAGAACTTTTTAACAGTTTAACACCAATTGGAATGCCACGTCATAAACTGAAATTAAAGCCAGGAGCTATCATAATGTTACTAAGAAATGTATTACCTTCTAAAGTTCTGTGCAATGGTACAAGACTTATAGTTAGTAAGTTGCACAATAATGTTATTGAAGCACACACACACACAAAAAAAAATTATTGCAATATTAATGTAACTTTTCTCATTTCTAGAATACCACTTATTACATCAAACAATAATATGCCTTTTTCATTTAAGAGTATACAATTTCCTATCCGATCAGCGTTTTCAATGATTATAAATAAAGCCAAGCGTCAAACTTTTGAAAAAAATTGCTTAGATTTGTCGAAACCAGTTTTTAGTTATGGTCCGTTGTATGTGGTCTTTCAAGAATTAAATCTTTTGATTCAGTTACTGCAGTATCCCCGAGCTCTGAAATTTACAATTGAATTTATAAAAACGTTTTCGATGGAAAAAAAAATATATATATTTATGTATTTTCCTAACTGTAAATGGTGTAGATATTTTCAGTATATGTATGCATTTTTTTAATTTTAAAGCGGACCCAGCAATTATTGTGTGTATGCAAAGGATTTTATATGCACGATGCTGAAAAAATACCTCTGTTTTCAAATTTCTAAATGGTGTCCATATCTTATGATGTGTATATATATATTTTTTTTCAAAGTACGCAATCCAAAGTGGAGAAGTTTTTATGTATCATATTAATACATATAATGCTGAAATTCGTGTATTCGAATATGCACATAGTATTTAAAAGAGTAGACACAAGAGTGCAGATACTCTGCGCGGTATCGGCTAGTATATATATAATAGAAATAGCTAAACGTTTTTATTACATCTAATTTTGTATGTTATGATACGAAAGTTCGTTTATACATCCTATAAAATACTATAATCTGAAATTAACGATGTAGATTTCTTAAAAAATATGTTATAAAATCTATTTAGAAGTAAAAAGAAAATAACCAACTAAGAAAACAACGTTCTTTTAATAATGTACTATATTTACAATTAATTGTTAGCATGTTTGTACACCCTCCCCTCCTTCGAATTTAATATGTGATATATATTTTTCAATAATATAAAATGAAAGGATTAATATCAAAATACCCAGAAAAATTCATTAAATCATTATTAACAAGACAATAGTTCTGTAGTCCAACAAATACTCATATATTAAAAATTGTCAGATGGGGAGGGTGATTGTTTTTCTAAAATATTTTACTAAAATTGTTTTCATTATATGAATTAATTAATAACATTTCAAAATTAATTAAATTGTTAATTTTTTATAACTAATTTAACAATTACTTCTTTAAAAACTATTAAACGAGTATGAACTATTCTGTTACAGGGTAAATGCAAATGCAAAATTCTTTAATTACTATATTCATTTGTTATTAACTTCATTAGGATGTATCGAAATGATTAGGATACTAAGGATAAATATGCTGTTTATTTATTTATTTGTTAGTTTGTAATATTTTTCTAGCTCTTTAAACATAGATAAGGAATAATATATTGCTGTTTGTGAATTATAAACTGTAACAGAGTATTAATATATGTACATATATATATATATATATATATATATATACATCTGCACAAAAAATGACGAACGGTCGCATCAGAGTCCGCATTGCACTTAACACCTTAAAACTTAACACTTTTGAAAGTGTCGAAGTTTTTTTTTTTTTTGCAATAGAAAGAAATATTTAAAAAGTAATTAATACAATAAAATAGGTTTTTTTTTTTTTTTTTTTTTTTTTTAATTTTGCTACGAGAAGATTTTCCAAGTTTTAAGGTTCGAACAACAGGCTTCCATAAATATAACATTTTTCTTTAAAAAGAAGAAAAAACAGTTTTACGGTGTTTCAGTTAAGCCGATTTTCGGATAACCGGGATACGGATAATCGGGGTTCTACTGTATTAAGATTTTAAACTTTTACTGCTAGAGGGTTAATGGGTAGGGCGAGGCATTAGAAGAAGTAAAAAATTTCAACAAATCGCAGTTCATATTATTAATGTTGTTGTCTTTCGCAGAATTTGTAAAATTTTTGTGTTTAATTAAATCAAAATCTCTGTAAAGAAATTGCGACAAAACTATATGTACCCTGTTTTTACAATCAAAATTCAAAATATTACATTTGGGTAAATAATCTTTTGAATTTTTTTACAAAGTGGTCAAATAATTTCTAAGATAACAAGCTTCTAAACTTTCATAAATATTGAAAATTGAAGCTACCCGACCCTTAATTTACTTAAACATAATCTATCCATGAATTAATTTGATTACACTTTTGATAAACTAACAATTGAGTAGCAAATTTGATAATTGCAAGTAAAAATTCGATGGTACTAACTGAATAATTTTATCCGGTAGGCAAAAATACGTCTCATACCGGTAAAATTATGTAGCTTTACTCTTAATATATTTTAGGAGGATTCATCTCATGAAGAATTTCCCATTTCAATTGGTTCATGCGTGACACCCTCTTTCTTCGCTGGAAGGAAGACCTGGTGTGTCCGAATCTATAATATCAGTTTACAGCAACGGCTATGACAGGAGTGCAAGGTACATAGAGTACTGTCTACTTGATAGCACAAGCCTCTGGAGGCCTCCGTGCTCAGTCTACTTGGGTATTTTCATTCGATCGTACGTCGGGAGCTTACGCTCCAATTCAACCAATCAACGTTCACCGTATAAACTTGCACTCGAATTTTTCACCTATTGATAAAAATAATATGGTAGACACATTTTTCTAACAAATCACAGCACTTATTGCATTTCGACGCCATAAAGGGAATTTAAAACTTCACCAAGGGTAACTTGAATTCATTTCAAGCATTACGTTGTTACTACATCTAATTTTGTATGTTATGCTACGACGTTTATTTTATATATCACATAAAACAACGTAAATTTAACTTAACGATGTAGTATTTAAAAAAAAATATTTTATAAAATGTACTGGTTGTCATTTGCCCCATTACATTAATATCTATATATATATATTACGCTATCGTACGTGGCACAGAAATCGCGATTATTTATCATTTGCCGATGGCAACGAGAGGTTTGTTTTCACTAATTTGCGAATATTAAGAAAAGTATTTGAGGTATCGATTTAAAAGTCCCCAAACATATGCAGAAATTTTTTTTGCATCCGAAAATACAATTTTTGTAAAAATTGGCTGGCAATTTTTCTTATTTATTTTTAAAAACTAACTACTTTCTAAAAAGGAAAGAAAATAAAGTGCGAAATCAAACAAAGAAACGCGCAATTTTGTTATTAATTGAAACATTAACTCCATTGTTGTACTTTATGCAGTTTAACCTCATTGTTTTCCGCATAGTTATGACGTCAATGTTACGGATGCACATATGTGTTATTTATAATATAGATTGAGTAATAACAAATAAATAATAATACTAAATGAATAAAACAATCTTATTAGGTGGAGATTTCCGTCAAGTCAGTACTATCTCTCATTTTTAAAGGGTCAAGATCAATAACAGTTTCAAGTTGCATAAAGAAGAGAAGATTTTACATTATGCAACGTACAGAAAATATGCGTGCCCTTCAAACAGAGAGCGAGAATTAACAAGTTGGCTGTTACAGTTTAGCGAGTGTCAAAGTGGGGAAACTATTAAGTCGCCCGCAATTTGCTATCCAGATATACAAGATCCAGTGCAGCAACTTTTCAGTAACATTTATTTTTTAACAGTGACATCTCAAAAGCCATACTAACAGTGACAAAGAATTTGTCAATTGAAATTAATAATCGTGTTTTACAATGTATGCCAAGACAGGAACTTAAAGGGTTTATGAAAGACTGGCACCATAATAAGTTATGATCCACAAGATCAACTTGCATAAACTGAAGAACTTTTTAACAGTTTAACACCAATTGGAATGCCACGTCATAAACTGAAATTAAAGCCAGGAGCTATCATAATGTTACTAAGAAATGTATTACCTTCTAAAGTTCTGTGCAATGGTACAAGACTTATAGTTAGTAAGTTGCACAATAATGTTATTGAAGCACACACACACACAAAAAAAAATTATTGCAATATTAATGTAACTTTTCTCATTTCTAGAATACCACTTATTACATCAAACAATAATATGCCTTTTTCATTTAAGAGTATACAATTTCCTATCCGATCAGCGTTTTCAATGATTATAAATAAAGCCAAGCGTCAAACTTTTGAAAAAAATTGCTTAGATTTGTCGAAACCAGTTTTTAGTTATGGTCCGTTGTATGTGGTCTTTCAAGAATTAAATCTTTTGATTCAGTTACTGCAGTATCCCCGAGCTCTGAAATTTACAATTGAATTTATAAAAACGTTTTCGATGGAAAAAAAAAAATATATATTTATGTATTTTCCTAACTGTAAATGGTGTAGATATTTTCAGTATATGTATGCATTTTTTTAATTTTAAAGCGGACCCAGCAATTATTGTGTGTATGCAAAGGATTTTATATGCACGATGCTGAAAAAATACCTCTGTTTTCAAATTTCTAAATGGTGTCCATATCTTATGATGTGTATATATATATTTTTTTTCAAAGTACGCAATCCAAAGTGGAGAAGTTTTTATGTATCATATTAATACATATAATGCTGAAATTCGTGTATTCGAATATGCACATAGTATTTAAAAGAGTAGACACAAGAGTGCAGATACTCTGCGCGGTATCGGCTAGTATATATATAATAGAAATAGCTAAACGTTTTTATTACATCTAATTTTGTATGTTATGATACGAAAGTTCGTTTATACATCCTATAAAATACTATAATCTGAAATTAACGATGTAGATTTCTTAAAAAATATGTTATAAAATCTATTTAGAAGTAAAAAGAAAATAACCAACTAAGAAAACAACGTTCTTTTAATAATGTACTATATTTACAATTAATTGTTAGCATGTTTGTACACCCTCCCCTCCTTCGAATTTAATATGTGATATATATTTTTCAATAATATAAAATGAAAGGATTAATATCAAAATACCCAGAAAAATTCATTAAATCATTATTAACAAGACAATAGTTCTGTAGTCCAACAAATACTCATATATTAAAAATTGTCAGATGGGGAGGGTGATTGTTTTTCTAAAATATTTTACTAAAATTGTTTTCATTATATGAATTAATTAATAACATTTCAAAATTAATTAAATTGTTAATTTTTTATAACTAATTTAACAATTACTTCTTTAAAAACTATTAAACGAGTATGAACTATTCTGTTACAGGGTAAATGCAAATGCAAAATTCTTTAATTACTATATTCATTTGTTATTAACTTCATTAGGATGTATCGAAATGATTAGGATACTAAGGATAAATATGCTGTTTATTTATTTATTTGTTAGTTTGTAATATTTTTCTAGCTCTTTAAACATAGATAAGGAATAATATATTGCTGTTTGTGAATTATAAACTGTAACAGAGTATTAATATATGTACATATATATATATATATATATATATATATATATATATATATATATATATATACATCTGCACAAAAAATGACGAACGGTCGCATCAGAGTCCGCATTGAACTTAACACCTTAAAACTTAACACTTTTGAAAGTGTCGAAGTTTTTTTTTTTTTGCAATAGAAAGAAATATTTAAAAAGTAATTAATACAATAAAATAGGTTTTTTTTTTTTTTTTTTTTTTTTTTTTAATTTTGCTAGGAGAAGATTTTCCAAGTTTTAAGGTTCGAACAACAGGCTTCCATAAATATAACATTTTTCTTTAAAAAGAAGAAAAAACAGTTTTACGGTGTTTCAGTTAAGCCGATTTTCGGATAACCGGGATACGGATAATCGGGGTTCTACTGTATTAAGATTTTAAACTTTTACTGCTAGAGGGTTAATGGGTAGGGCGAGGCATTAGAAGAAGTAAAAAATTTCAACAAATCGCAGTTCATATTATTAATGTTGTTTTCTTTCGCAGAATTTGTAAAATTTTTGTGTTTAATTAAATCAAAATCTCTGTAAAGAAATTGCGACAAAACTATATGTACCCTGTTTTTACAATCAAAATTCAAAATATTACATTTGGGTAAATAATCTTTTGAATTTTTTTACAAAGTGGTCAAATAATTTCTAAGATAACAAGCTTCTAAACTTTCATAAATATTGAAAATTGAAGCTACCCGACCCTTAATTTACTTAAACATAATCTATCCATGAATTAATTTGATTACACTTTTGATAAACTAACAATTGAGTAGCAAATTTGATAATTGCAAGTAAAAATTCGATGGTACTAACTGAATAATTTTATCCGGTAGGCAAAAATACGTCTCATACCGGTAAAATTATGTAGCTTTACTCTTAATATATTTTAGGAGGATTCATCTCATGAAGAATTTCCCATTTCAATTGGTTCATGCGTGACACCCTCTTTCTTCGCTGGAAGGAAGACCTGGTGTGTCCGAATCTATAATATCAGTTTACAGCAACGGCTATGACAGGAGTGCAAGGTACATAGAGTACTGTCTACTTGATAGCACAAGCCTCTGGAGGCCTCCGTGCTCAGTCTACTTGGGTATTTTCATTCGATCGTACGTCGGGAGCTTACGCTCCAATTCAACCAATCAACGTTCACCGTATAAACTTGCACTCGAATTTTTCACCTATTGATAAAAATAATATGGTAGACACATTTTTCTAACAAATCACAGCACTTATTGCATTTCGACGCCATAAAGGGAATTTAAAACTTCACCAAGGGTAACTTGAATTCATTTCAAGCATTACGTTGTTACTACATCTAATTTTGTATGTTATGCTACGACGTTTATTTTATATATCACATAAAACAACGTAAATTTAACTTAACGATGTAGTATTTAAAAAAAAATATTTTATAAAATGTACTGGTTGTCATTTGCCCCATTACATTAATATCTATATATATATATTACGCTATCGTACGTGGCACAGAAATCGCGATTATTTATCATTTGCCGATGGCAACGAGAGGTTTGTTTTCACTAATTTGCGAATATTAAGAAAAGTATTTGAGGTATCGATTTAAAAGTCCCCAAACATATGCAGAAATTTTTTTTGCATCCGAAAATACAATTTTTGTAAAAATTGGCTGGCAATTTTTCTTATTTATTTTTAAAAACTAACTACTTTCTAAAAAGGAAAGAAAATAAAGTGCGAAATCAAACAAAGAAACGCGCAATTTTGTTATTAATTGAAACATTAACTCCATTGTTGTACTTTATGCAGTTTAACCTCATTGTTTTCCGCATACTTATGACGTCAATGTTACGGATGCACATATGTGTTATTTATAATATAGATTGAGTAATAACAAATAAATAATAATACTAAATGAATAAAACAATCTTATTAGGTGGAGATTTCCGTCAAGTCAGTCCTATCTCTCATTTTTAAAGGGTCAAGATCAAGAACAGTTTCAAGTTGCATAAAGAAGAGAAGATTTTACATTATGCAACGTACAGAAAATATGCGTGCCCTTCAAACAGAGAGCGAGAATTAACAAGTTGGCTGTTACAGTTTAGCGAGTGTCAAAGTGGGGAAACTATTAAGTCGCCCGCAATTTGCTATCCAGATATACAAGATCCAGTGCAGCAACTTTTCAGTAACATTTATTTTTTAACAGTGACATCTCAAAAGCCATACTAACAGTGACAAAGAATTTGTCAATTGAAATTAATAATCGTGTTTTACAATGTATGCCAAGACAGGAACTTAAAGGGTTTATGAAAGACTGGCACCATAATAAGTTATGATCCACAAGATCAACTTGCATAAACTGAAGAACTTTTTAACAGTTTAACACCAATTGGAATGCCACGTCATAAACTGAAATTAAAGCCAGGAGCTATCATAATGTTACTAAGAAATGTATTACCTTCTAAAGTTCTGTGCAATGGTACAAGAGTTATAGTTAGTAAGTTGCACAATAATGTTATTGAAGCACACACACACACAAAAAAAAATTATTGCAATATTAATGTAACTTTTCTCATTTCTAGAATACCACTTATTACATCAAACAATAATATGCCTTTTTCATTTAAGAGTATACAATTTCCTATCCGATCAGCGTTTTCAATGATTATAAATAAAGCCAAGCGTCAAACTTTTGAAAAAAATTGCTTAGATTTGTCGAAACCAGTTTTTAGTTATGGTCCGTTGTATGTGGTCTTTCAAGAATTAAATCTTTTGATTCAGTTACTGCAGTATCCCCGAGCTCTGAAATTTACAATTGAATTTATAAAAACGTTTTCGATGGAAAAAAAAAATATATATTTATGTATTTTCCTAACTGTAAATGGTGTAGATATTTTCAGTATATGTATGCATTTTTTTAATTTTAAAGAGGACCCAGCAATTATTGTGTGTATGCAAAGGATTTTATATGCACGATGCTGAAAAAATACCTCTGTTTTCAAATTTCTAAATGGTGTCCATATCTTATGATGTGTATATATATTTTTTTTTTCAAAGTACGCAATCCAAAGTGGAGAAGTTTTTATGTATCATATTAATACATATAATGCTGAAATTCGTGTATTCGAATATGCACATAGTATTTAAAAGAGTAGACACAAGAGTGCAGATACTCTGCGCGGTATCGGCTAGTATATATATAATAGAAATAGCTAAACGTTTTTATTACATCTAATTTTGTATGTTATGATACGAAAGTTCGTTTATACATCCTATAAAATACTATAATCTGAAATTAACGATGTAGATTTCTTAAAAAATATGTTATAAAATCTATTTAGAAGTAAAAAGAAAATAACCAACTAAGAAAACACCGTTCTTTTAATAATGTACTATATTTACAATTAATTGTTAGCATGTTTGTACACCCTCCCCTCCTTCGAATTTAATATGTGATATATATTTTTCAATAATATAAAATGAAAGGATTAATATCAAAATACCCAGAAAAATTCATTAAATCATTATTAACAAGACAATAGTTCTGTAGTCCAACAAATACTCATATATTAAAAATTGTCAGATGGGGAGGGTGATTGTTTTTCTAAAATATTTTACTAAAATTGTTTTCATTATATGAATTAATTAATAACATTTCAAAATTAATTAAATTGTTAATTTTTTATAACTAATTTAACAATTACTTCTTTAAAAACTATTAAACGAGTATGAACTATTCTGTTACAGGGTAAATGCAAATGCAAAATTCTTTAATTACTATATTCATTTGTTATTAACTTCATTAGGATGTATCGAAATGATTAGGATACTAAGGATAAATATGCTGTTTATTTATTTATTTGTTAGTTTGTAATATTTTTCTAGCTCTTTAAACATAGATAAGGAATAATATATTGCTGTTTGTGAATTATAAACTGTAACAGAGTATTAATATATGTACATATATATATATATATATATATATATACATCTGCACAAAAAATGACGAACGGTCGCATCAGAGTCCGCATTGCACTTAACAACTTAAAACTTAACACTTTTGAAAGTGTCGAAGTGTTTTTTTTTTTTTGCAATAGAAAGAAATATTTAAAAAGTAATTAATACAATAAAATAGGTTTTTTTTTTTTTTTTTTTTTTTTTAAATTTTGCTACGAGAAGATTTTCCAAGTTTTAAGGTTCGAACAACAGGCTTCCATAAATATAACATTTTTCTTTAAAAAGAAGAAAAAACAGTTTTACGGTGATTCAGTTAAGCCGATTTTCGGATAACCGGGATACGGATAATCGGGGTTCTACTGTATTAAGATTTTAAACTTTTACTGCTAGAGGGTTAATGGGTAGGGCGAGGCTTTAGAAGAAGTAAAAAATTTCAACAAATCGCAGTTCATATTATTAATGTTGTTGTCTTTCGCAGAATTTGTAAAATTTTTGTGTTTAATTAAATCAAAATCTCTGTAAAGAAATTGCGACAAAACTATATGTACCCTGTTTTTACAATCAAAATTCAAAATATTACATTTGGGTAAATAATCTTTTGAATTTTTTTACAAAGTGGTCAAATAATTTCTAAGATAACAAGCTTCTAAACTTTCCTAAATATTGAAAATTGAAGCTACCCGACCCTTAATTTACTTAAACATAATCTATCCATGAATTAATTTTATTACACTTTTGATAAACTAATAATTGAGTAGTAAATTTGATAATTGTAAGTAAAAATTCGATGGTACTAACTGAATAATTTTATCCGGTAGGCAAAAATACGTCTCATACCGGTAAAATCATGTAGCTTTACTCTTAATATATTTTAGGAGGATTCATCTCATGAAGAAAATCCCATTCCAATTGGTTCATGCGTGACACCCTCTTTCTTCACTGGAAGGAAGACCTGGTGTGTCCGAATCTATAATATCAGTTTACAGCAACGGCTATGACAGGAGTGCAAGGTACATAGAGTACTGTCTACTTGATAGCACAAGCCTCTGGAGGCCTCCGTGCTCAGTCTACTTGGGTATTTTCATTCGATCGTACGTCGGGAGCTTACGCTCCAATTCAACCAATCAACGTTCACCGTATAAACTTGCACTCGAATTTTTCACCTATTGATAAAAATAATATGGTAGACACATTTTTCTAACAAATCACAGCACTTATTGCATTTCGTCGCCATAAAGGGAATTTAAAACTCTTTCTAGAAAAAATAACTTTTATCAAGGTCTTACGAAGCAGTGGCGCCATGGGGCAAGATTACATGGCCTTTGGCCGTTAATTGCCCGGCGCGCTTCGTAAGACCTTGATAAAAGTTATTTTTAGAACGTTTGAAGGTCAAGTTGTTGTTCAGGTCGAGTGCTTTCAGAAAGAATTTCTGAAGGGCAAGCATCCAGCTGTAATTGAGAATGGTCAGCAAGAAATGTAGCGTTATAGGTGTAATACTAAACTTGTTATTATGTAAATGAATCGTGTTACTTCAGCATAGGTCAGAAGTTCAAGATCGCGTTGTAGTATAAATAGAGGAGAACTGAACAACAAGTTAATTAGTTTCCTGAGAAGCATTTCAGCGAGTACCAGTAGGTAAGCAATGGCTTTTAATCCAATTTCTCTGTATTTACAGTGTATCAAAGTTGTTGTGTTAGCGCATGAATGTGTGTTTTTACTTGATAATCGAAAATTACAATTACCCAAAAGAATATTCAATGATTTAATTCTTAAAGGATTAAAACATATAACTTTTGAAGAATTAGACGTTTGGGACAGACGTTTTTGGGACTACGATGCTGACTATATTCGAAGTCATGTACGTGACGGTGTAATGTTACCTAAAGATGCTGTAACTTGGTTAAGAAATGATCCTCGAATGTCTTGGAATGTACCAATTATATCTCATGTTATTCAAAGTACCGTTAAAGTTTTAATAGAAGGTGTATGGAAACAATTGTATCTATGTGTTCCGTGTACTAAATTATTGTTAGGACTTAATGTAAACGGTGAAGAAACTGTTACTATTTTTAAATTATATTTACATCAGATCGTAGACAATACCAATACTATTGCTCAAATGTTTCACGATGTAACTAATTGGTGTGGATTTTGTAAACGTGTTCCCTGTATAGAAATACTAACCGAAAATCAATGTCATAGACGTTACGGATCAGAAATTCACAGATGTCACGAGCATTCGAATGGCGAAGAAGAAGAAAACAACACTACCGAAGAACATCTGTGTCTAACCTGTTTGGGATATCCTAATTATCATGTGTGGCTCAACAATCGTAGAATGTAAGTTGTTATTTATATATTGTTTTTTTATTTATTTCAGATGCAGGATGACGACCAACCTCTTACTTTTTCGACTATGGAGGATATTTTACAGGACTGGAATAGACCGGGGCCTTGTTTTAGCACAGGAGGAAGTGAACCGCCTGATCCCACCAGAGAACGAAGAAGAAAGGCAATCAGTGATGCTCTTCATAAATTCGGTATTGGAAGCCGTGTTAGCGAAGGACTCCAGCTCGTTCTTCAACAAGGACTGGAGTTCGTGCAAGGACGCCTTGCAGGCAATCCTAGACGACTCATCTCTAACGTACTTGCCTGGAGAGACCCTCGAGAAGCTGAAGACCTTCTCAGATGGTTGCGTGTGGCCGAAGAGCAATACCCGGGAAACCTGTGGTGGGTCTCTTGGGAAAAGGACCATTGCCACCTCCTCCACGATTGCCCCTGGTCTAACAGATCATGTAGATGCAGATGGCGAAATGTACCCATTGTTCAAAGAACAATCCGAAAGCGAATCCGAAGACGACCCAGATATATCAGCCATCTTACAGATGGAGACTGGGTCTTTCTCTTCCTGTATTACCAATTTCGAAAAAGGGTACAAAGGGCAAGCTTACGTTGTAGAGGAACCGCCTTCGGACCTATGTGTGAAAATAACTCTTTACTCAATGAAGGGGATTGGGAAACAGTCCGATTGGTGGAAGGGGAAGATAAGAGAGATGAATGTGACTTTTGCCGACGGCAGTGTATGGCACAAACAGATCAAATCGATGGAAAAGCAGATGGCCAAGGAATTGAAAGGGAAAGGGGCAAAATTAATAAATTATTCAAAAAAACAGAGGCTCTGCTGAACACGTATTTCGTAAGTCCGCCTAAAAATATTAAACATCTTATTCCGTACGGTAGTCCCGAATTTGTTTTTGAATTTTTTAATCCTAATTTTAAAAATGAATACGAATTGGCTATACAGATGTTTTGTGTAAAAATTAATCAAATGTTATTTCACGAATTTTTTTAAATGTATCGAGGTAAACTACCCGTATTTATTTCTCATAGTCTCAATCCTTTTGAATATTATATGACTAGAGAACAGTCGTTTGATGCATTATTCCATCTCATTAATCATCAGTTTGATGGAGAGGAATACAAAATTATAAATTTTTTAGAAAATTTAGTTAGATGGTTCAATAAAGAGGGATGGTTAGAAGATGACGGATATTTAAATGTTAAATGCAACAGCATAAGTGTAGTTGGCCCCCCGAATTGTGGGAAATCTTTTTTTTTCGATTGTTTTAGTGCTATAGCTTTAAATTGTGGTGAAATTGGTAGAATAAACAACAAAACTAATCACTTTTCATTGCAGGAGGCTGCGTATAAGAGGATGATCAAAGGAAACGAAATCTATGTTGAGGAAAGTGCGAAAGAAGAATTCAAAAAACTGTGTGAAGGTTTGCCGATAAATATTCATGTTAAAAATCAAGGTGATGCTATTTTGTTGCGGACCCCTATACTGCTTATGTCTATACTAAAAATATCAACGTTTGACACACAATAACATCGTGTAATAAACAGACGCACGTTTCATGAGTATCCTGGACTCATTTCCTCAGTGTAAATAAACTAAACCCTATTGTATCCCCCCAAAGACATGAAAATGAATCTAAAAACCCAAATGAAAAACAACAACACACCGAGAAACTCCTCCAATCTGATTAAGTCGGTTGGTTGGTTGTAGAGGATTCACTATGACAAAGTAACTCAACCCAGAAAGGTGAGATGTACGGTACACTTGAAAAATCATTAACCAGGGAGTTACCAAATTTATGAATATAAACTGCCTCAAAGAAGTCTAAATCTAATGGAGTGTTACATTTCTTAATAATAGTGGCTGAGTCGAAGTTAAAATTATGTCCCTCACTCCAACAGTGACAGGCAATAGAGGACTTTTGTAATTCTTTTTTCTTAATGTAATTTCTGTGTTCATTGAGTCTGAAACGGAGTTGTCGTTTAGTCTGTCCTACATAGGACAAACCACATTGACATTGGATATTGTAAATGCCCCAAAAGTTTTGATGTGAAATTTTATCCTTTAACTGTGAAAAATTAAGTTTATTAACTGGCTTAAAAACAACCTTAAAATCATATTGCCTTAAAATATTAGCTATTTTATAGCTAATGCTATTGTGAAATGGTAAAATAATGAGGTTAGAAAAAGATTCTGGGACATCAGAAGGAACAAGATTACTATTTTTATTTAGACAACGAAAAATTAAACGGTTGATATAAGTCAACCGTTTCACCCGACTTATATCAACCGTTTAATTTTTCGTTGTCTAAATAAAAATAGTAATCTTGTTCCTTCTGATGTCCCAGAATCTTTTTCTAACCTCATTATTTTACCATTTCACAATAGCATTAGCTATAAAATAGCTAATATTTTAAGGCAATATGATTTTAAGGTTGTTTTTAAGCCAGTTAATAAACTTAATTTTTCACAGTTAAAGGATAAAATTTCACATCAAAACTTTTGGGGCATTTACAATATCCAATGTCAATGTGGTTTGTCCTATGTAGGACAGACTAAACGACAACTCCGTTTCAGACTCAATGAACACAGAAATTACATTAAGAAAAAAGAATTACAAAAGTCCTCTATTGCCTGTCACTGTTGGAGTGAGGGACATAATTTTAACTTCGACTCAGCCACTATTATTAAGAAATGTAACACTCCATTAGATTTAGACTTCTTTGAGGCAGTTTATATTCATAAATTTGGTAACTCCCTGGTTAATGATTTTTCAAGTGTACCGTACATCTCACCTTTCTGGGTTGAGTTACTTTGTCATAGTGAATCCTCTACAACCAACCAACCGACTTAATCAGATTGGAGGAGTTTCTCGGTGTGTTGTTGTTTTTCATTTGGGTTTTTAGATTCATTTTCATGTCTTTGGGGGGATACAATAGGGTTTAGTTTATTTACACTGAGGAAATGAGTCCAGGATACTCATGAAACGTGCGTCTGTTTATTACACGATGTTATTGTGTGTCAAACGTTGATATTTTTAGTATATTTATCCACACAAGATTTTTTCATTATCGTTGCTTATGTCTAACTCATGGACTTTTTTCAACGGTGATCCGGCATTCAAAGAGAGGGTAAAAACTTTTAAATGGAAAAAAAGTGAATTTCTGAAGAATTTTGATAAAAAACCCTATCCTGTTGCACTTTTTGATTTATATGAATATTACAATATTAAATTTTGATATGTAACTGTATGTGAATTTCAAATAAATAATGATGTACAAATGTACTAAATAATTTGTTTTTATTAAGTTTCAACAAATACACATATTTACATTATTTATTAACCTCTATACAGACCCATAAAAGGGCTTTTGCTGATATCAATTGTATGGTCTTGTACATGCATTAATTGATGTTGAGGTGCTACATGCAAAGTATCTAGGTATGGAAAATGTGAAGGATAATTCACTTTCACATGCATAGTTGCCTCAATTTCAAATAATCCTTGTACATCACTGTAATGTCTAGTTCCACTGATCATGTCAGAAGTTGTTATACTTTCAACACTTTTTATTCCACAATGAACCCACGGTTGAACTTGGCTTTCGCCTACTGGAGAAGTTTCCACTGGGTGTATTATTTGACTCTTTTCGATCAAATCGTTGATTCTATAGTTCGTTGAATTAAATTTAGATACTTTGTTGGATTCTTGATTCACATTTAAGATAGAAGCTTTATCTCCTGTAGTGCCGGCAATTCTAAAAGTTTTTCTGCCAGTTCTCAAAACACGAGAACTCATAGGAGTTATGATACTTTTATATGAACCGTCTTCATTAAACAAAGTGTTCGGAGTGTTGTACGAACGCAAACATTTTTTTAGAATACCGATTTTAGGTACATACTGATATGCACCGATGCATTGACCTGATGCATCAGTAGCATCGATGCGCCGAACAGACCTTTGCAAATCAGTCCAACCTCCAGAATGAGAATTGTTAGTAACTAATGCATAGTACATGTTTAGCGGAAATCTTTCGCCTAAAGTGTGAGCCGGAACTACTTCAGCCCAACTTGCAGATTCCTGATGTGTTCCGTAATAAGCCTGAGTCAAACTGTCAATGTCTGATGCGTCTACAAGTTTGAAACCAGTTGGTACCATTTTTTCATTAGCGTTAAAGGCATTATATGTAACGTTGACTCCGTCGTAATGATAATTAAGACCATAAGCAGACAAAACATCTGTGGCTTGATTCAAGGAAGCTAATTCGGACTGAGATGCGTTCGTTTCAAAAGCTTGTCTAACATTTCGAAACCATACTTTACATTCAACTTTTTGACATACAGCACTATCCGGTAAATTATTAAATTCACACTGATTCATATAAAAATTACTAAACTGCCACGGTATATTCATCAGCCCAGTGCATAAATAATATTCTTGATTTCCAGCTTTAGTGGTTCCATTAATAAGTGTAGTAGCAATACCATAACAGTAAAAACGATGATTCTTTTTAAAAATTAGTTCTGTTCCACTTGTTAATGAAATAGGACGAGATAGTCTTTCGTGTCCCGTAGGTTGATTATTATCGGATCCGCTTCCGGGAATGTCTGCAGAACTACTTTCTCCTTGATCATTAAGCATGTTGTTGTCCGATGATGTGGATTGGTTACTTTCAGAAATATTAGGTTTCACCTGTGATTGTCTTGATTCAAAAGAACCAGTATCAGGGTTATGAACGTTACTTGGACCGGGTTGAGGGTTACTTGGACCAGCAGCCGGCGAATCTACTTTCTGTTTCTTTGGAGGAGGTGGTGTTGGATTTGTTTGGCCAGGTACAGGTCTTGTTTCTGAAATAATAGAAGTTCTTACATTACGACTGATCGTTTGAGGAAATACACAATAATCATGCGTTTTTGAAAAATCAGTTAATATTTCACGGTGATGTGGATTAAACTTGTCGATCGGAACTTGAAACCGTTTGTACCCTTTATAATTCACACCGTCTAAAATAAAGTCATCCCTTATTTCAAAATTACTGTTTAAAATTAAATCTATTTGATTCACTGCACAAAATGGCTTGTTCGTCTCTGAGTCAAATCCAACACCACCGACTATATTTATATCTGGATTATTACTTACGGGAGGTACTGGAGGTATTCGAGGTGCTACCGGAGGAGGCAGGTCCGCCATCAGTCGAGTCAGATTCGTCACCTGGAATAGGATGATCAAAAGGTAAATTACGATATACCAAAGACAACATCCACTGTTCATATGCATATCTTTTTTGTGGTTCGGTCATTCTAGGCCATTTATAACTAGATATCCACGGAGGACGTTTAGGTGGATCATAAGGCACTAAAAAAAAGAAAATAAAAAACTTTTAATTACCTTTGTAAGCAGGATATAAAGCTTTTCCTACAGTTTTTTCAACATGAGATTTAACTTTCAATCCATACTCTCCGATTTTCGCGTTGATTCCAGAAGCTTTCTTGAACCCTTTGATGGCAGTAGTATCCGCTTTACTCACTTCTGCCAAGTGCTGTTTACGCGTCTTATATTTAGTTTTTGAAATTCTTCCGTATTCCACATCGTGCTCTTTAGCAATCACTTCGGCTTTATTTTTTGGCGCATCTATTTTAACTGGATTTCCTGGACCGATGTAATCACTATTGGGTAACACAAAACCTTTTTTTTTTGTTCTGTCAACAATTTTTTTTAATCCGTAACCTGCAGCACCTACTAATGCACCACCTGCTGCCACACCTACAGAGGTTCCGATAGTGGATGCTGCAGTACCATCTACAGCTGTTGCGCTGGTTGTTAATAACGGTACGTTTTCAAAAACTTCTGGAATATCGATAGTCGTGTGGGTTGGTTGATTAGGACTTGCCGTTTCCAAAGGAACTTCTTCCATAGGTTCGGTACTAAATGATGTTTCCACAGTACCATAGCGTTTTGGAGGCCGTATTCGATTACGTAAACCAGGCCTGTTTCGAGTAGTAAACTGACTCCGATTAAAAGTATTTTCTTCATAATTTATTACACTTTCGGGCGTTTTTTCTGCGTCTAATATGTGATTTGAAGTTGTATTCTTATCGATGCGGGGTATGGAGTGTCTAGACATCCTATACAAATTATAAATTCTTACCTTTTAACCCCCCCCTATATACCCGAATATTTCGCCAAATAGGGTTATATTATGTTGTTTTCTTTTGCCTACATTTCTTGCTTACCATTCTCAATTACCGCTGGATGCTTGCCCTTCAGAAATTCTTTCTGAAAGCACTCGACCTGAACAACAACTTAACCTTCAAACGTTCTAAAAATAACTTTTATCAAGGTCTTACGAAGCAGTGGCGCCATGGGGCAAGATTACATGGCCTTTGGCCGTTAATTGCCCGGCGCGCTTCCTAAGACCTTGATAAAAGTTATTTTTAGAACGTTTGAAGGTCAAGTTGTTGTTCAGGTCGAGTGCTTTCAGAAAGAATTCTAGAAATGAGAGAAGTTACATTAATATTGCAATAATTTTTTTTTTTTGTGTGTGTGTGCTTCAATAACATTATTGTGCAACTTACTAACTTTAAGTCTTGTACCATTGCACAATATTAATGTAACTTTTCTCATTTCTAGAATACCACTTATTACATCAAACAATAATATGCCTTTTTCATTTAAGAGTATACAATTTCCTATCCGATCAGCGTTTTCAATGATTATAAATAAAGCCAAGCGTCAAACTTTTGAAAAAAATTGCTTAGATTTGTGGAAACCAGTTTTTAGTTATGGTCCGTTGTATGTGGTCTTTCAAGAATTAAATCTTTTGATTCAGTTACTGCAGTATCGCCGAGCTCTGAAATTTACAATTGAATTTATAAAAACGTTTTCGATGGAAAAATAAATATATATTTATGTATTTTCCTAACTGTAAATGGTGTAGATATTTTCAGTATATGTATGCATTTTTTTAATTTTAAAGAGGACCCAGCAATTATTGTGTGCATGCAAAGGATTTTATATGCACGATGCTGAAAAAATACCTCTGTTTTCAAATTTCTAAATGGTGTCCATATCTTATGATGTGTATATATATTTTTTTTCAAAGTACCCAATCCAAAGTGGAGAAGTTTTTATGTATCATATTAATACATATAATGCTAAAATTCGTGTATTCGAATATGCATATAGTATTTAAAAGAGTAGACACAAGAGTGCAGATACTCTGCGCGGGATCGGCTAGTATGTATATAATAGAAATAGCTAAACGTTTTTATTACATCTAATTTTGTATGTTATGATACGAAAGTTCGTTTATACATCCTATAAAATAATATAATCTGAAATTAACGATGTATATTTCTTAAAAATATGTTATAAAATCTATTTAGAAGTAAACAGAAAATAACCAACTAAGAAAACAACGTTCTTTTAATAATGTACTATATTTACAATTAATTGTTAGCATTTTTGTACACCGTCCCCTCCTTCGACTTTAATATGTGATATATATTTTTCAATAATATAAAATGAAAGGATTAATATCAAAATACCCAGAAAAATTCATAAAATCATTATTAACAAGACAATAGTTCTGTAGTCCAACAAATACTCATATATTAAAAATTGTCAGATGGGGAGGGTGATTGTTTTTCTAAAATATTTTACTAAAATTGTTTTCATTATATGAATTAATTAATAACATTTCAAAATTAATTAAATTGTTAATTTTTTATAACTAATTTAACAATTACTTCTTTAAAAACTATTAACCAGTTCAACGGCACAGCGATAGTAAGAAAGCCACCCCATATTTTCGCTGTTACCTAGAGATTTTCCGGTCAAATATCGTCTTGGGCTAAGAACAAGAATGTTTGTTTTCCTACGTGGCTAATGCTTACCCCCCTATTGAGATGTCAATTGCTTTTGTGCTCTGTTATCTCCTAAGAAAATCTCCCCCATAGTGTCTCCTGTGGATAAGAAGGGCTGTGTTTCTTTTCAGATTGGGGTGTTTAGTTATTTTCGAAGCAAATAATATATAGAAGACAACTGTAGAATTGCAATCTTACAAACAATTTGATTTTATTCTGAATCCATTTATTTTTTGGAAAAACATTTCAGCTATTCTAAATATTTACAAAAATGCGAAAAAGTATGCTGCATATTTTTAATGTAAAAAAAAAAAAAAAAAAAAAAAAAAAAAGGAAACTGTTTGTTTTTTTCTAATGAAGTATCACTACAAAGTGCGCAGTTTGACATCTAAATAGCATTAATAATACATCCTACTCCCTACACGCGCAAAAAATCTGCAAAATTAGATAGTGTTTTCATTACATACATCTTAGATAGTTATGAAAATCAGTGGATTAAAATTTTTAAGGGGTGACAACAAGTAAAAAATTACATGTAAACAGATTATATCGCTGTACCTTTTCTTTCGTGAACTACTAAAACAATTTCAATACTTTTTAAAATAGTTTTGGCAGTAGTTAAGTTGTGTAATATAATCAATCTTTTGAAAAAAGAAATCAAAACAAGCAATGTGTATGAAATTTCGAAAAAAAAAAAATTCTCATGTAAAAAAGATATATTAGTGTACATCAGCTGACATTAGTAAACCTTTTTGTTAAAAACACTTCTTATTTATTTTCTAGTAGCTAAATTATAAATTGCTCTATCAGACAGAAAAATAAGAAGTGGGCAAGTGTGATCAAAGATCGCCCAAAGGCTTTCGTTTAATATTCCTTTCAAAACACTTTATCCCCTCTTTAATACATCCAAATAAATTTAATTTAACAACTAAAAAAAAAAAAAGTCATGTTTTTTATAAGGAAAAAATTTACCGGTCTATTTTTCTCGTTTTTTCGAATATCCAAACCAGCCCGATAGCGGGCGAGGCCCGCTATTATATTCTGTCATAATAATATCTATGTCATGTGGATTAATGCGATACTTAAAAAAATTAATTTCAAAATTAAACATCTTGTACACCTTCAAAATATTAAAATATTTCCATAATCGGGTTTTTATCATGATTCAATACGTGCCTCAAACTCATATATTTACTATTCTCTGTTACTCATATTGATACGCGCTTTGTATTATTATGAAACATTTGAAAAATCCGTTAAACTTCCGATATGACGTGAGATTTTCTTTTTAATTCTCTAATGACCTGATATTAATCTGTTTTGTGCACATACACATACTCATACTCCTTATATTATTGAGAAATCTTCCGTTTTATGTTTTATTACCACTATGACGTCAATCAATTTTATTTCATATTAATCTTTATTTCAATGGGTGAAATTTTTTATTTCATTTTTCACGTGGAAATCGTCTGATAGAAAATTAATTATTGTGGAAAGAATTTCATCGTGGATTTTTAATTTTTGGCATCGGCTATAACGAAAAATGTTTAAATTTAATAGGAAAAGGCTGTTAGAATTTTGGTTTTTTATCTCTATTTATTAAAATAATACGAATTTTTCAAATTTTAATATTTTCAGCTCTTCACAGCTGATATTCTGATTTACACACTAAGTTTCAACTCTGTAAGTTACATAGATTTCGAGAATGGCTCTGTGACAGACAGATAACGAAGCGGGGGCAATAGGGTTTCGTGAGATGAACGAAACCCTAATAAAAATTCAATAGTTATGCAATTTTGTCAAGAGTAGGAATCAAGGTTTTTTTTTTTTTTTTTTTTTTTTTTTTTTTTTTTTTTTAATTCCATATTGTATTTGTTATTTTAATTTTTGACTGAACGATAAATTTGTTGTTTAGCTGCTTTCAAATCTATTTTTAAAAAGTATTGAAATCGATTCAGTATTTGTTGAAAAAAAAGGATAGCATGCTGCATTACATGTGGATCTTTTTCTTTACGAAATCGTTTTACCGTTGTATTTTTTTTAGATGCATTGTAAAATAGACTTTTTTACTGTAATTGTTATGAATAACAGCTTGCGACAGTTTTCTAGAAAAACGTTAATTATAAGGAATTAAACAAAGAATGAAGAGAGGAGTAGAAATCAAGGGAATTATTTTATAATTTCCCTCCATTTTACATTAAGATTTGCCTAGTTAGCTGAACAAATTAAACAAGCTTATTCTGAACTTTTATGTGCCTCCAATCCTACTTTTAGTTGTACGAAATTTGTACGGGCACATTACTATGAAGCATGGTAATTTTTTCTTGAATTGATTAATTTTCAGGTAAAGTCATTTGCGTATCTTTCAACACAAAGCAGGATAAGCCAAACATTTTTTTTAACTATAAAAAAAAAAATCCATTCGTATCTAGGAATTGACGTGAGTACAAGTATTTTTTTTTTCATATGAATTTTATTATTATTATTATTATTTTCTAGAAACCTACCTCGAAACAATTTCTTAGCAAATACTGGTAATCAAAAAACGGACCAATTGGGAGTCCTGTTTATACTTCCTTTCCGATCCTGAACAGAAAAAAATAATCCTACAAAAAAAGTGCCTTACACGTTTTATTTAAGGGCAATAGTTGTTAAAAAGAAAAAAATGTTTAATCTCCTTCTTTTATTGTAAACACCAAACTTTGAAATATAAATGTTTTATTTTTATTTTAAACATGTATGTAATAAAATTTGTGTTTTAATTTATACTATTATTTTAAAAAAGAACTTCATCTAGGAGATTTTTTGATGAGTAATTATTATTCATAAAATAAACAGTTCAATTGGCTTATATATTCATACGGATTTTACATGTTCATAAAACAGTTTTTAGTAAATACGTAACGTATGAAAGAAACATTCAGCCAAAGTGAATTTAACATTCCCAGAAAAATAAAAGAGAATTGAAAAATAACACTAGCAATTCGATCGCACACTTAAATATTGCTATCATTTATCATTCTCTCTTTCATACATTTTACACCGATGAATTAGATTGTTAAGAAATCTTGAAATGTATGTCCTATTTAAACGTAGACATTTTTTATTTGTTATTTTCTTTACGTTGATTTTTACACATCAAGTACCTATCTTAACACAAGAAGGATTTCTAAATTTTGTATTTTATAATTTGTTAAGCACTATGGGAGTGGTTTCAACAATTACTAAATTATTTCTTTTGCTATACTAGAGTAAAAAAAAAAAAGTTTATAAAGGTTTGAGTAAGGAGGTTTTTTCACACATAACAAGGTAAATATAACACGGCATGCCACTGACACTGACACACACACATGCATATATATATATATATATATATATATATATATATGATCGAATAAAGTCTCCCAGGTTTTGAATAAGGTAGAATATCTAAAATTAAAATTGACAGCTAAATCCTAACATCCTTTTCAATATTCGCGAGTCTGGAAAATCTGCCTAAAATGCTAATTTTGAGAGGATTTTCTGGAACATCTTGGAACACTGGTAAACGCTATTAGATTTTTTAGTTTCTATAAAGAATATTTGCATATTTCGTGCATTTCAGAATAAAAATGTGTTTGTGAATATCTCAATATATCAGAAGAACATATTCAGTCGAAATTCAGCTTTGGGTTTTAGGTTATGTTTTCCCACCTCTGTATTCAGTTGTCAACATCTTTTGTGCTAATTTATCAGTTGGGGATAATCTTCGCCCCAATTAGAGGGATGCTTGACGCCGCAAGTCACCAGTTGTTAGCTATTTTTAAGATAATGTAAAATATTGCAAAACATGGACAATTTATTTTTACTTTCTTTTCGATCTTTGAAAGTAATCCTAAATGAGACGGGATATTGGGCTAATGAATTTGTAATCTGTTTTTATACTGCCTTTTTTATTCAATGTTTCCTCAAAAACATATTATTCCTGTTATAAGAAATTTCATTTAGATAAAATCTGATGTCTTATGAACGTCAATATATAATTTTGAAAGTAAATGTTTTGCGGAACACATTAAATAGCGCACACACATACGCAAACATTTTTTCTTATAAGAAAACAAATCTGTCTTTCAAAAAACACTCTAACATTTGATGTTTATTGTATGATAATGTCTAAGTAAAAATGCAAAAATAAATATGTAAATAACTACAAAATAATTCTCATCCACACGGCATAAAAGTTTCAGTTACACCAGTTGACGTTCATAACACATCAGATTTTACTTAGCTGAAATTTCTTATAACAGGAATAATATGTTTTTAAGAAAACATTGCCAATCACTAAATCTTTTTTATCCGCTTGTTCATGAAAATTTCAAGCAAGTCAATTAAAATTTCAAAAGAAATGTCAATTTTTTCCCTTTAAAAATAATAATACAGTAAACTCCCTCAAATTCGCCAACCTAAAATCCGCAAACTCCTAAAATCCGCACATTTTTTCAGATGTAAACACTGAAACTTACAGTTAAAATGTAGATAAAAAAATGTGAGGATTTTTTTTTTAATCATTCTGTATACATTTTAATATGAAATTCTGGTTAATATGATTGAACTCATGTTTTCTTATGAAGAAAAGATAAATTTATTTCTGAAAAATTTCGAGATAGCACTGAAAATCGATCACGATCTGACCAAATACATTTATGTATTAATCAAAACTTTTGGTTATTAAGTTTGGCTAAACATATGAAATAAAACTTTGTTATTTTAAGATTTTGATGTGAATTATTAGTGTATATTTATAAGAAGTGTTTCACTGAATAATTCAAGAAAAAATTGTCTCATCATTATGCATATTTAGTTATGCATTATAAAATATAAACTTGACCTTTACTTTTAATATTTTCTTAAGAAATTAAAATTATCCTAATTTTTATTATTTTACTTTATTGTAATCATTCATTATAATTTCGTGTACACTACTAAATTCAAATGACTGTTTAAAAATGAAAACAAAACAGTGACCAGAAATCCTCAAAATTCTAAAATCCGCACAAACTCTGGCTTTAAACATAGCTGCACTAAAATAACACTACTGTGATTATAATCGCAAAATTTCTTCACAGAAAATATTGACAAAGGAGATTATTAAAAAATAATGATTGTATCCGACTTATGGAACGGAATTGATTTTGTGAGTCAAGCGTCGGCTAGATGTGTCCATATTGCAATTGGACAAATGATTTCAGGGAGTACTTTTGAAGGGAAAGTGACCCGAATTATCGCTCTTCTTCAATGCTAATAATTTAGCTTATGATCAAGAATAAATTTGGTTTAGAAATTTTGAGATTATTATTATTATTTTATTTTTATCTTTTTGCGGGGGGGAGGGGGGGAAATTTATCAGTTTGAGATTTTTTTTAAAATCCCATAGGACTAACATTGCGCACTTTTATTTACTTTGAAACTTTTTTTTGCGCTATTGCTCGAAAATTTTAATATCCTAAACTATCTTTTTAGCTGTTTTTCCAGTAAAATTTTAGGTTAAATATAATAACATTTAGTGGTAAAAAATCAGTTATAAAAATATTTCCCGCATAATAATCAGTTATAAAAATATTTCCCGATTTCCATGTGTGAAAAGAAAAAAAAAAGCTAGAAGATAAAAACCCTGATTTTATAGCTAAATATCAATATTTTAGCACAAAAATTATCCAGAGGTAGTATTATATTTATAATTCATAAAAATTTCAAAGCGTTTGGACAATAATAACTTTTTTTTTTCAATATTAAATTATCCTTTGTGAAAAAAAAGGCGAGAAAAAAAACATTTTAACCTACTGAAGGCACTGGGGTCCTCATTATTAGGTTCGTTTGGAAATTTTTTTTTTTAATATATAAATTTGCCCAAAACTAACTTTAGGTATACATTTAAGACCCAGCCTATCCCGGTTTTTCGTTTAAAAATATAAAATCAAAACAGATCGGATCTTGCGCAGAAATCTTGGTGTACGCTAAAGAAGGCAGTGTGCCCCCCCCCCCCAAATCTAAGTTTTTTTAAATAAATTTTCATTTGAAAAAAAAATCGAAGGTGTATGTCCACTAGTTAATAATAATATTAAGATAATTATGTTATAATATTTTTAATTTAACTAATTTTGCACCGATCACCAAAAATGCGTTTTTTGTTAGAAAAAAAAAACCATGATCACCTAGCAAGTCAAAATTTCGAATGTAATGTTAAAAAATTAAAATAGTTTTCGTAAATAAACTCTAATGTGAAAAAAATTAAAATCTTTCTAAATAACGTTATAATTTCGAATGTGAATTAGTAAAATTCCAAAATGCAACAACATCAAGTAATAATTCATATGAAAAGAAAAATCTTAATACGTGTGTTAGAGAGAAAATAAATCTTAAAAATACATGAAGTTTCAAAATTCATAAAAAAACAAAAATTGCAATGATAAAAGCGTTTGATTTTCTTTTTATTTGAAAAAAAATTAACGTTTTTATCATTGCAATTTTTGCAATGATTTTAAATTATGCAAAAAAAAATATTCTACATTAAGTTACGATATTTTGTTTTATTTGAATAAATAATAAAACAAATTATAACGTTTTGCGTTCTGGTTTTCAACATCCAAAATAGTCTTCTTTTGTAACAGAAGTAAATAGGTTGGGAAATTGCATACATGTTCCCCCCAAATGCAAAACCGCATGTGGTCTTCTCCCTTTGTAAAAGACCCTGAAGTAATCCATCACTTTCCCTTTCTCTGCGCCGAAATGGGGGAGTGAAGCAGTTGATATGTAAGGATGCTAGCAATACAAGTTTTCAGAACTCGGGGCTGCCGAAAATCAAACAGTCTTCATGCCCCGATATGGTTCGGGGCAAACGAAAAAGGAAGGTATTTTAGCGACGATTTATCTCGGGGCGAACGGTTAACAGGTTAAACGAGTATGAACTATTCTGTTACAGGGTAAATGCAAATGCAAAATTCTTTAATTACTATATTCATTTGTTATTAACTTCATTAGGATGTATCGAAATGATTAGGATACTAAGGATAAATATGCTGTTTATTTATTTATTTGTTAGTTTGTAATATTTTTCTAGCTCTTTAAACATAGATAAGGAATAATATATTGCTGTTTGTGAATTATAAACTGTAACAGAGTATTAATATATGTACATATATATATATATATACATCTGCACAAAAAATGACGAACGGTCGCATCAGAGTCCGCATTGCACTTAACAACTTAATACTGAACACTTTTGAAAGTGTCGAAGTGTTTTTTTTTTTGCAATAGAAAGAAATATTTAAAAAGTAATTAATACAATAAAATAGGTTTTTTTTTTTTTTTTTTTTTTTTTAAATTTTGCTACGAGAAGATTTTCCAAGTTTTAAGGTTCGAACAACAGGCTTCCATAAATATAACATTTTTCTTTAAAAAGAAGAAAAAACAGTTTTACGGTGTTTCAGTTAAGCCGATTTTCGGATAACCGGGATACGGATAATCGGGGTTCTACTGTATTAAGATTTTAAACTTTTACTGCTAGAGGGTTAATGGGTAGGGCGAGGCTTTAGAAGAAGTAAAAAATTTCAACAAATCGCAGTTCATATTATTAATGTTGTTGTCTTTCGCAGAATTTGTAAAATTTTTGTGTTTAATTAAATCAAAATCTCTGTAAAGAAATTGCGACAAAACTATATGTACCCTGTTTTTACAATCAAAATTCAAAATATTACATTTGGGTAAATAATCTTTTGAATTTTTTTACAAAGTGGTCAAATAATTTCTAAGATAACAAGCTTCTAAACTTTCCTAAATATTGAAAATTGAAGCTACCCGACCCTTAATTTACTTAAACATAATCTATCCATGAATTAATTTTATTACACTTTTGATAAACTAATAATTGAGTAGTAAATTTGATAATTGTAAGTAAAAATTCGATGGTACTAACTGAATAATTTTATCCGGTAGGCAAAAATACGTCTCATACCGGTAAAATCATGTAGCTTTACTCTTAATATATTTTAGGAGGATTCATCTCATGAAGAAAATCCCATTCCAATTGGTTCATGCGTGACACCCTCTTTCTTCACTGGAAGGAAGACCTGGTGTGTCCGAATCTATAATATCAGTTTACAGCAACGACTATGACAGGAGTGCAAGGTACATAGAGTATTGTCTACTTGATAGCACAAGCCTCTGGAGGCCTCCGTGCTCAGTCTACTTGGGTATTTTCATTCGATCGTACGTCGGGAGCTTACGCTCCAATTCAACCAATCAACGTTCACCGTATAAACTTGCACTCGAATTTTTCACCTATTGATAAAAATAATATGGTAGACACATTTTTCTAACAAATCACAGCACTTATTGCATTTCGTCGCCATAAAGGGAATTTAAAACTTCACCAAGGGTAACTTGAATTCATTTCAAGCATTACGTTGTTACTACATCTAATTTTGTATGTTATGGTACGACGTTTATTTTATATATCACATAAAACAACGTAAATTTAACTTAACGATGTAGTATTTAAAAAAAAATATTTTATAAAATGTACTGGTTGTCATTTGCCCCATTACATTAATATCTATATATATATATTACGCTATCGTACGTGGCACAGAAATCGCGATTATTTATCATTTGCCGATGGCAACGAGAGGTTTGTTTTCACTAATTTGCGAATATTAAGAAAAGTATTTGAGGTATCGATTTAAAAGTCCCCAAACATATGCAGAAAATTTTTTTGCATCCAAAAATACAATTTTTGTAAAAATTGGCTGGCAATTTTTCTTATTTATTTTTAAAAACTAACTACTTTCTAAAAAGGAAAGAAAATAAAGTGCGAAATCAAACAAAGAAACGCGCAATTTTGTTATTAATTGAAACATTAACTCCATTGTTGTACTTTAAGCAGTTTAACCTCATTGTTTTCCGCATAGTTATGACGTCAATGTTACGGATGCACATATGTGTTATTTATAATATAGATTGAGTAATAACAAATAAATAATAATACTAAATGAATAAAACAATCTTATTAGGTGGAGATTTCCGTCAAGTCAGTCCTACCTCTCATTTTTAAAGGGTCAAGATCAATAACAGTTTCAAGTTGCATAAAGAAGAGAAGATTTTACATTATGCAACGTACAGAAAATATGCGTGCCCTTCAAACAGAGAGAGAGAATTAACAAGTTGGCTGTTACAGTTTAGCGAGTGTCAAAGTGGGGAAACTATTAAGTTGCCCGCAATTTGCTATCCAGATATACAAGATCCAGTGCAGCAACTTTTCAGTAACATTTATTTTTTAACGGTGACATCTCAAAAGCCATACTAACAGTGACAAAGAATTTGTCAATTGAAATTAATAATCGTGTTTTACAATGTATGCCAAGACAGGAACTTAAAGGGCTTATGAAAGACTGACACCATAATAAGTTATGATCCACAAGATCAACTTGCATAAACTGAAGAACTTTTTAACAGTTTAACACCAATTGGAATGCCACGTCATAAACTGAAATTAAAGCCAGGAGCTATCATAATGTTACTAAGAAATGTATTACCTGCTAAAGTTCTGTGCAATGGTACAAGACTTAAAGTTAGTAAGTTGCACAATAATGTTATTGAAGCACACACACACACAAAAAAAAATTATTGCAATATTAATGTAACTTTTCTCATTTCTAGAATACCACTTATTACATCAAACAATAATATGCCTTTTTCATTTAAGAGTATACAATTTCCTATCCGATCAGCGTTTTCAGTGATTATAAATAAAGCCAAGCGTCAAACTTTTGAAAAAAATTGCTTAGATTTGTCGAAACCAGTTTTTAGTTATGGTCCGTTGTATGCCGTCTTTCAAGAATTAAATCTTTTGATTCAGTTACTGCAGTATCGCCGAGCTCTGAAATTTACAATTGAATTTATAAAAACGTTTTCGATGGAAAAAAAAATATATATTTATGTATTTTCCTAACTGTAAATGGTGTAGATATTTTCAATATATGTATGCATTTTTTTTAATTTTAAAGAGGACCCAGCAATTATTGTGTGCATGCAAAGGATTTTATATGCACGATGCTGAAAAAATACCTCTGTTTTCAAATTTCTAAATGGTGTCCATATCTTATGATGTGTATATATATATTTTTTTCAAAGTACCCAATCCAAAGAGGAGAAGTTTTATGTATCATATTAATACATATAATGCTGAAATTCGTGTATTCGAATATGCATATAGTATTTAAAAGAGTAGACACAAGAGTGCAGATACTCTGCGCGGGATCGGCTAGTATGTATATAATAGAAATAGCTAAACGTTTTTATTACATCTAATTTTGTATGTTATGATACGAAAGTTCGTTTATACATCCTATAAAATAATATAATCTGAAATTAACGATGTATATTTCTTAAAAAATATGTTATAAAATCTATTTAGAAGTAAAAAGAAAATAACCAACTAAGAAAACAACGTTCTTTTAATAATGTACTATATTTACAATTAATTGTTAGCATTTCTGTACACCGTCCCCTCCTTCGACTTTAATATGTGATATATATTTTTCAATAATATAAAATGAAAGGATTAATATCAAAATACCCAGAAAAATGCAATAATCATTATTAACAAGACAATAGTTCTGTAGTCCAACAAATACTCATATATTAAAAATTGTCAGATGGGGAGGGTGATTGTTTTTCTAAAATATTTTACTAAAATTGTTTTCATTATATGAATTAATTAATAACATTTCAAAATTAATTAAATTGTTAATTTTTTATAACTAATTTAACAATTACTTCTTTAAAAACTATTAAACGAGTATGAACTATTCTGTTACAGGGTAAATGCAAATGCAAAATTCTTTAATTACTATATTCATTTGTTATTAACTTCATTAGGATGTATCGAAATGATTAGGATACTAAGGATAAATATGCTGTTTATTTATTTATTTGTTAGTTTGTAATATTTTTCTAGCTCTTTAAACATAGATAAGGAATAATATATTGCTGTTTGTGAATTATAAACTGTAACAGAGTATTAATATATGTACATATATATATATATATATATATATATACATCTGCACAAAAAATGACGAACGGTCGCATCAGAGTCCGCATTGCACTTAACAACTTAAAACTTAACACTTTTGAAAGTGTCGAAGTGTTTTTTTTTTTTGCAATAGAAAGAAATATTTAAAAAGTAATTAATACAATAAAATAGGTTTTTTTTTTTTTTTTTTTTTTTTAAATTTTGCTACGAGAAGATTTTCCAAGTTTTAAGGTTCGAACAACAGGCTTCCATAAATATAACATTTTTCTTTAAAAAGAAGAAAAAACAGTTTTACGGTGATTCAGTTAAGCCGATTTTCGGATAACCGGGATACGGATAATCGGGGTTCTACTGTATTAAGATTTTAAACTTTTACTGCTGGAGGGTTAATGGGTAGGGCGAGGCTTTAGAAGAAGTAAAAAATTTCAACAAATCGCAGTTCATATTATTAATGTTGTTGTCTTTCGCAGAATTTGTAAAATTTTTGTGTTTAATTAAATCAAAATCTCTGTAAAGAAATTGCGACAAAACTATATGTACCCTGTTTTTACAATCAAAATTCAAAATATTACATTTGGGTAAATAATCTTTTGAATTTTTTTACAAAGTGGTCAAATAATTTCTAAGATAACAAGCTTCTAAACTTTCCTAAATATTGAAAATTGAAGCTACCCGACCCTTAATTTACTTAAACATAATCTATCCATGAATTAATTTTATTACACTTTTGATAAACTAATAATTGAGTAGTAAATTTGATAATTGTAAGTAAAAATTCGATGGTACTAACTGAATAATTTTATCCGGTAGGCAAAAATACGTCTCATACCGGTAAAATCATGTAGCTTTACTCTTAATATATTTTAGGAGGATTCATCTCATGAAGAAAATCCCATTCCAATTGGTTCATGCGTGACACCCTCTTTCTTCACTGGAAGGAAGACCTGGTGTGTCCGAATCTATAATATCAGTTTACAGCAACGGCTATGACAGGAGTGCAAGGTACATAGAGTACTGTCTACTTGATAGCACAAGCCTCTGGAGGCCTCCGTGCTCAGTCTACTTGGGTATTTTCATTCGATCGTACGTCGGGAGCTTACGCTCCAATTCAACCAATCAACGTTCACCGTATAAACTTGCACTCGAATTTTTCACCTATTGATAAAAATAATATGGTAGACACATTTTTCTAACAAATCACAGCACTTATTGCATTTCGTCGCCATAAAGGGAATTTAAAACTCTTTCTAGAAAAAATAACTTTTATCAAGGTCTTACGAAGCAGTGGCGCCATGGGGCAAGATTACATGGCCTTTGGCCGTTAATTGCCCGGCGCGCTTCGTAAGACCTTGATAAAAGTTATTTTTAGAACGTTTGAAGGTCAAGTTGTTGTTCAGGTCGAGTGCTTTCAGAAAGAATTTCTGAAGGGCAAGCATCCAGCTGTAATTGAGAATGGTCAGCAAGAAATGTAGCGTTATAGGTGTAATACTAAACTTGTTATTATGTAAATGAATCGTGTTACTTCAGCATAGGTCAGAAGTTCAAGATCGCGTTGTAGTATAAATAGAGGAGAACTGAACAACAAGTTAATTAGTTTCCTGAGAAGCATTTCAGCGAGTACCAGTAGGTAAGCAATGGCTTTTAATCCAATTTCTCTGTATTTACAGTGTATCAAAGTTGTTGTGTTAGCGCATGAATGTGTGTTTTTACTTGATAATCGAAAATTACAATTACCCAAAAGAATATTCAATGATTTAATTCTTAAAGGATTAAAACATATAACTTTTGAAGAATTAGATGTTTGGGACAGACGTTTTTGGGACTACGATGCTGACTATATTCGAAGTCATGTACGTGACGGTGTAATGTTACCTAAAGATGCTGTAACTTGGTTAAGAAATGATCCTCGAATGTCTTGGAATGTACCAATTATATCTCATGTTATTCAAAGTACCGTTAAAGTTTTAATAGAAGGTGTATGGAAACAATTGTATCTATGTGTTCCGTGTACTAAATTATTGTTAGGACTTAATGTAAACGGTGAAGAAACTGTTACTATTTTTAAATTATATTTACATCAGATCGTAGACAATACCAATACTATTGCTCAAATGTTTCACGATGTAACTAATTGGTGTGGATTTTGTAAACGTGTTCCCTGTATAGAAATACTAACCGAAAATCAATGTCATAGACGTTACGGATCAGAAATTCACAGATGTCACGAGCATTCGAATGGCGAAGAAGAAGAAAACAACACTACCGAAGAACATCTGTGTCTAACCTGTTTGGGATATCCTAATTATCATGTGTGGCTCAACAATCGTAGAATGTAAGTTGTTATTTATATATTGTTTTTTTATTTATTTCAGATGCAGGATGACGACCAACCTCTTACTTTTTCGACTATGGAGGATATTTTACAGGACTGGAATAGACCGGGGCCTTGTTTTAGCACAGGAGGAAGTGAACCGCCTGATCCCACCAGAGAACGAAGAAGAAAGGCAATCAGTGATGCTCTTCATAAATTCGGTATTGGAAGCCGTGTTAGCGAAGGACTCCAGCTCGTTCTTCAACAAGGACTGGAGTTCGTGCAAGGACGCCTTGCAGGCAATCCTAGACGACTCATCTCTAACGTACTTGCCTGGAGAGACCCTCGAGAAGCTGAAGACCTTCTCAGATGGTTGCGTGTGGCCGAAGAGCAATACCCGGGAAACCTGTGGTGGGTCTCTTGGGAAAAGGACCATTGCCACCTCCTCCACGATTGCCCCTGGTCTAACAGATCATGTAGATGCAGATGGCGAAATGTACCCATTGTTCAAAGAACAATCCGAAAGCGAATCCGAAGACGACCCAGATATATCAGCCATCTTACAGATGGAGACTGGGTCTTTCTCTTCCTGTATTACCAATTTCGAAAAAGGGTACAAAGGGCAAGCTTACGTTGTAGAGGAACCGCCTTCGGACCTATGTGTGAAAATAACTCTTTACTCAATGAAGGGGATTGGGAAACAGTCCGATTGGTGGAAGGGGAAGATAAGAGAGATGAATGTGACTTTTGCCGACGGCAGTGTATGGCACAAACAGATCAAATCGATGGAAAAGCAGATGGCCAAGGAATTGAAAGGGAAAGGGGCAAAATTAATAAATTATTCAAAAAAACAGAGGCTCTGCTGAACACGTATTTCGTAAGTCCGCCTAAAAATATTAAACATCTTATTCCGTACGGTAGTCCCGAATTTGTTTTTGAATTTTTTAATCCTAATTTTAAAAATGAATACGAATTGGCTATACAGATGTTTTGTGTAAAAATTAATCAAATGTTATTTCACGAATTTTTTGAAATGTATCGAGGTAAACTACCCGTATTTATTTCTCATAGTCTCAATCCTTTTGAATATTATATGACTAGAGAACAGTCGTTTGATGCATTATTCCATCTCATTAATCATCAGTTTGATGGAGAGGAATACAAAATTATAAATTTTTTAGAAAATTTAGTTAGATGGTTCAATAAAGAGGGATGGTTAGAAGATGACGGATATTTAAATGTTAAATGCAACAGCATAAGTGTAGTTGGCCCCCCGAATTGTGGGAAATCTTTTTTTTTCGATTGTTTTAGTGCTATAGCTTTAAATTGTGGTGAAATTGGTAGAATAAACAACAAAACTAATCACTTTTCATTGCAGGAGGCTGCGTATAAGAGGATGATCAAAGGAAACGAAATCTATGTTGAGGAAAGTGCGAAAGAAGAATTCAAAAAACTGTGTGAAGGTTTGCCGATAAATATTCATGTTAAAAATCAAGGTGATGCTATTTTGTTGCGGACCCCTATACTGCTTATGTCTAACTCATGGACTTTTTTCAACGGTGATCCGGCATTCAAAGAGAGGGTAAAAACTTTTAAATGGAAAAAAAGTGAATTTCTGAAGAATTTTGATAAAAAACCCTATCCTGTTGCACTTTTTGATTTATATGAATATTACAATATTAAATTTTGATATGTAACTGTATGTGAATTTCAAATAAATAATGATGTACAAATGTACTAAATAATTTGTTTTTATTAAGTTTCAACAAATACACATATTTACATTATTTATTAACCTCTATACAGACCCATAAAAGGGCTTTTGCTGATATCAATTGTATGGTCTTGTACATGCATTAATTGATGTTGAGGTGCTACATGCAAAGTATCTAGGTATGGAAAATGTGAAGGATAATTCACTTTCACATGCATAGTTGCCTCAATTTCAAATAATCCTTGTACATCACTGTAATGTCTAGTTCCACTGATCATGTCAGAAGTTGTTATACTTTCAACACTTTTTATTCCACAATGAACCCACGGTTGAACTTGGCTTTCGCCTACTGGAGAAGTTTCCACTGGGTGTATTATTTGACTCTTTTCGATCAAATCGTTGATTCTATAGTTCGTTGAATTAAATTTAGATACTTTGTTGGATTCTTGATTCACATTTAAGATAGAAGCTTTATCTCCTGTAGTGCCGGCAATTCTAAAAGTTTTTCTGCCAGTTCTCAAAACACGAGAACTCATAGGAGTTATGATACTTTTATATGAACCGTCTTCATTAAACAAAGTGTTCGGAGTGTTGTACGAACGCAAACATTTTTTTAGAATACCGATTTTAGGTACATACTGATATGCACCGATGCATTGACCTGATGCATCAGTAGCATCGATGCGCCGAACAGACCTTTGCAAATCAGTCCAACCTCCAGAATGAGAATTGTTAGTAACTAATGCATAGTACATGTTTAGCGGAAATCTTTCGCCTAAAGTGTGAGCCGGAACTACTTCAGCCCAACTTGCAGATTCCTGATGTGTTCCGTAATAAGCCTGAGTCAAACTGTCAATGTCTGATGCGTCTACAAGTTTGAAACCAGTTGGTACCATTTTTTCATTAGCGTTAAAGGCATTATATGTAACGTTGACTCCGTCGTAATGATAATTAAGACCATAAGCAGACAAAACATCTGTGGCTTGATTCAAGGAAGCTAATTCGGACTGAGATGCGTTCGTTTCAAAAGCTTGTCTAACATTTCGAAACCATACTTTACATTCAACTTTTTGACATACAGCACTATCCGGTAAATTATTAAATTCACACTGATTCATATAAAAATTACTAAACTGCCACGGTATATTCATCAGCCCAGTGCATAAATAATATTCTTGATTTCCAGCTTTAGTGGTTCCATTAATAAGTGTAGTAGCAATACCATAACAGTAAAAACGATGATTCTTTTTAAAAATTAGTTCTGTTCCACTTGTTAATGAAATAGGACGAGATAGTCTTTCGTGTCCCGTAGGTTGATTATTATCGGATCCGCTTCCGGGAATGTCTGCAGAACTACTTTCTCCTTGATCATTAAGCATGTTGTTGTCCGATGATGTGGATTGGTTACTTTCAGAAATATTAGGTTTCACCTGTGATTGTCTTGATTCAAAAGAACCAGTATCAGGTTTATGAACGTTACTTGGACCGGGTTGAGGGTTACTTGGACCAGCAGCCGGCGAATCTACTTTCTGTTTCTTTGGAGGAGGTGGTGTTGGATTTGTTTGGCCAGGTACAGGTCTTGTTTCTGAAATAATAGAAGTTCTTACATTACGACTGATCGTTTGAGGAAATACACAATAATCATGCGTTTTTGAAAAATCAGTTAATATTTCACGGTGATGTGGATTAAACTTGTCGATCGGAACTTGAAACCGTTTGTACCCTTTATAATTCACACCGTCTAAAATAAAGTCATCCCTTATTTCAAAATTACTGTTTAAAATTAAATCTATTTGATTCACTGCACAAAATGGCTTGTTCGTCTCTGAGTCAAATCCAACACCACCGACTATATTTATATCTGGATTATTACTTACGGGAGGTACTGGAGGTATTCGAGGTGCTACCGGAGGAGGCAGGTCCGCCATCAGTCGAGTCAGATTCGTCACCTGGAATAGGATGATCAAAAGGTAAATTACGATATACCAAAGACAACATCCACTGTTCATATGCATATCTTTTTTGTGGTTCGGTCATTCTAGGCCATTTATAACTAGATATCCACGGAGGACGTTTAGGTGGATCATAAGGCACTAAAAAAAAGAAAATAAAAAACTTTTAATTACCTTTGTAAGCAGGATATAAAGCTTTTCCTACAGTTTTTTCAACATGAGATTTAACTTTCAATCCATACTCTCCGATTTTCGCGTTGATTCCAGAAGCTTTCTTGAACCCTTTGATGGCAGTAGTATCCGCTTTACTCACTTCTGCCAAGTGCTGTTTACGCGTCTTATATTTAGTTTTTGAAATTCTTCCGTATTCCACATCGTGCTCTTTAGCAATCACTTCGGCTTTATTTTTTGGCGCATCTATTTTAACTGGATTTCCTGGACCGATATAATCACTATTGGGTAACACAAAACCTTTTTTTTTTGTTCTGTCAACAATTTTTTTTAATCCGTAACCTGCAGCACCTACTAATGCACCACCTGCTGCCACACCTACAGAGGTTCCGATAGTGGATGCTGCAGTACCATCTACAGCTGTTGCGCTGGTTGTTAATAACGGTACGTTTTCAAAAACTTCTGGAATATCGATAGTCGTGTGGGTTGGTTGATTAGGACTTGCCGTTTCCAAAGGAACTTCTTCCATAGGTTCGGTACTAAATGATGTTTCCACAGTACCATAGCGTTTTGGAGGCCGTATTCGATTACGTAAACCAGGCCTGTTTCGAGTAGTAAACTGACTCCGATTAAAAGTATTTTCTTCATAATTTATTACACTTTCGGGCGTTTTTTCTGCGTCTAATATGTGATTTGAAGTTGTATTCTTATCGATGCGGGGTATGGAGTGTCTAGACATCCTATACAAATTATAAATTCTTACCTTTTAACCCCCCCCTATATACCCGAATATTTCGCCAAATAGGGTTATATTATGTTGTTTTCTTTTGCCTACATTTCTTGCTTACCATTCTCAATTACAGCTGGATGCTTGCCCTTCAGAAATTCTTTCTGAAAGCACTCGACCTGAACAACAACTTAACCTTCAAACGTTCTAAAAATAACTTTTATCAAGGTCTTACGAAGCAGTGGCGCCATGGGGCAAGATTACATGGCCTTTGGCCGTTAATTGCCCGGCGCGCTTCCTAAGACCTTGATAAAAGTTATTTTTAGAACGTTTGAAGGTCAAGTTGTTGTTCAGGTCGAGTGCTTTCAGAAAGAATTCTAGAAATGAGAAAAGTTACATTAATATTGCAATAATTTTTTTTTTGTGTGTGTGTGTGCTTCAATAACATTATTGTGCAACTTACTAACTTTAAGTCTTGTACCATTGCACAATATTAATGTAACTTTTCTCATTTCTAGAATACCACTTATTACATCAAACAATAATATGCCTTTTTCATTTAAGAGTATACAATTTCCTATCCGATCAGCGTTTTCAATGATTATAAATAAAGCCAAGCGTCAAACTTTTGAAAAAAATTGCTTAGATTTGTGGAAACCAGTTTTTAGTTATGGTCCGTTGTATGTGGTCTTTCAAGAATTAAATCTTTTGATTCAGTTACTGCAGTATCGCCGAGCTCTGAAATTTACAATTGAATTTATAAAAACGTTTTCGATGGAAAAATAAATATATATTTATGTATTTTCCTAACTGTAAATGGTGTAGATATTTTCAGTATATGTATGCATTTTTTTAATTTTAAAGAGGACCCAGCAATTATTGTGTGCATGCAAAGGATTTTATATGCACGATGCTGAAAAAATACCTCTGTTTTCAAATTTCTAAATGGTGTCCATATCTTATGATGTGTATATATATTTTTTTTCAAAGTACCCAATCCAAAGTGGAGAAGTTTTTATGTATCATATTAATACATATAATGCTAAAATTCGTGTATTCGAATATGCATATAGTATTTAAAAGAGTTGACACAAGAGTGCAGATACTCTGCGCGGGATCGGCTAGTATGTATATAATAGAAATAGCTAAACGTTTTTATTACATCTAATTTTGTATGTTATGATACGAAAGTTCGTTTATACATCCTATAAAATAATATAATCTGAAATTAACGATGTATATTTCTTAAAAATATGTTATAAAATCTATTTAGAAGTAAACAGAAAATAACCAACTAAGAAAACAACGTTCTTTTAATAATGTACTATATTTACAATTAATTGTTAGCATTTTTGTACACCGTCCCCTCCTTCGACTTTAATATGTGATATATATTTTTCAATAATATAAAATGAAAGGATTAATATCAAAATACCCAGAAAAATTCATAAAATCATTATTAACAAGACAATAGTTCTGTAGTCCAACAAATACTCATATATTAAAAATTGTCAGATGGGGAGGGTGATTGTTTTTCTAAAATATTTTACTAAAATTGTTTTCATTATATGAATTAATTAATAACATTTCAAAATTAATTAAATTGTTAATTTTTTATAACTAATTTAACAATTACTTCTTTAAAAACTATTAACCAGTTCAACGGCACAGCGATAGTAAGAAAGCCACCCCATATTTTCGCTGTTACCTAGAGATTTTCCGGTCAAATATCGTCTTGGGCTAAGAACAAGAATGTTTGTTTTCCTACGTGGCTAATGCTTACCCCCCTATTGAGATGTCAATTGCTTTTGTGCTCTGTTATCTCCTAAGAAAATCTCCCCCATAGTGTCTCCTGTGGATAAGGAGGGCTGTGTTTCTTTTCAGATTGGGGTGTTTAGTTATTTTCGAAGCAAATAATATATAGAAGACAACTGTAGAATTGCAATCTTACAAACAATTTGATTTTATTCTGAATCCATTTATTTTTTGGAAAAACATTTCAGCTATTCTAAATATTTACAAAAATGCGAAAAAGTATGCTGCATATTTTTAATGTAAAAAAAAAAAAAAAAAAAAAAAAAAAAAAGGAAACTGTTTGTTTTTTTCTAATGAAGTATCACTACAAAGTGCGCAGTTTGACATCTAAATAGCATTAATAATACATCCTACTCCCTACACGCGCAAAAAATCTGCAAAATTAGATAGTGTTTTCATTACATACATCTTAGATAGTTATGAAAATCAGTGGATTAAAATTTTTAAGGGGTGACAACAAGTAAAAAATTACATGTAAACAGATTATATCGCTGTACCTTTTCTTTCGTGAACTACTAAAACAATTTCAGTACTTTTTAAAATAGTTTTGGCAGTAGTTAAGTTGTGTAATATAATCAATCTTTTGAAAAAAGAAATCAAAACAAGCAATGTGTATGAAATTTCGAAAAAAAAAAATTTCTCATGTAAAAAAGATATATTAGTGTACATCAGCTGACATTAGTAAACCTTTTTGTTAAAAACACTTCTTATTTATTTTCTAGTAGCTAAATTATAAATTGCTCTATCAGACAGAAAAATAAGAAGTGGGCAAGTGTGATCAAAGATCGCCCAAAGGCTTTCGTTTAATATTCCTTTCAAAACACTTTATCCCCTCTTTAATACATCCAAATAAATTTAATTTAACAACTAAAAAAAAAAAAAGTCATGTTTTTTATAAGGAAAAAATTTACCGGTCTATTTTTCTCGTTTTTTCGAATATCCAAACCAGCCCGATAGCGGGCGAGGCCCGCTATTATATTCTGTCATAATAATATCTATGTCATGTGGATTAATGCGATACTTAAAAAAATTAATTTCAAAATTAAACATCTTGTACACCTTCAAAATATTAAAATATTTCCATAATCGGGTTTTTATCATGATTCAATACGTGCCTCAAACTCATATATTTACTATTCTCTGTTACTCATATTGATACGCGCTTTGTATTATTATGAAACATTTGAAAAATCCGTTAAACTTCCGATATGACGTGAGATTTTCTTTTTAATTCTCTAATGACCTGATATTAATCTGTTTTGTGCACATACACATACTCATACTCCTTATATTATTGAGAAATCTTCCGTTTTATGTTTTATTACCACTATGACGTCAATCAATTTTATTTCATATTAATCTTTATTTCAATGGGTGAAATTTTTTATTTCATTTTTCACGTGGAAATCGTCTGATAGAAAATTAATTATTGTGGAAAGAATTTCATCGTGGATTTTTAATTTTTGGCATCGGCTATAACGAAAAATGTTTAAATTTAATAGGAAAAGGCTGTTAGAATTTTGGTTTTTTATCTCTATTTATTAAAATAATACGAATTTTTCAAATTTTAATATTTTCAGCTCTTCACAGCTGATATTCTGATTTACACACTAAGTTTCAACTCTGTAAGTTACATAGATTTCGAGAATGGCTCTGTGACAGACAGATAACGAAGCGGGGGCAATAGGGTTTCGTGAGATGAACGAAACCCTAATAAAAATTCAATAGTTATGCAATTTTGTCAAGAGTAGGAATCAAGGTTTTTTTTTTTTTTTTTTTTTTTTTTTTTTTTTTTTTTTAATTCCATATTGTATTTGTTATTTTAATTTTTGACTGAACGATAAATTTGTTG
The DNA here is from genome assembly GCA_963931845.1 of Maratus michaelseni. Taxonomy (NCBI): domain Eukaryota; kingdom Metazoa; phylum Arthropoda; class Arachnida; order Araneae; family Salticidae; genus Maratus; species Maratus michaelseni. The sequence goes on from OZ007586.1 coordinate 116,679,653, forward strand.
TTTAGCTGCTTTCAAATCTATTTTTAAAAAGTATTGAAATCGATTCAGTATTTGTTGAAAAAAAAGGATAGCATGCTGCATTACATGTGGATCTTTTTCTTTACGAAATCGTTTTACCGTTGTATTTTTTTTAGATGCATTGTAAAATAGACTTTTTTACTGTAATTGTTATGAATAACAGCTTGCGACAGTTTTCTAGAAAAACGTTAATTATAAGGAATTAAACAAAGAATGAAGAGAGGAGTAGAAATCAAGGGAATTATTTTATAATTTCCCTCCATTTTACATTAAGATTTGCCTAGTTAGCTGAACAAATTAAACAAGCTTATTCTGAACTTTTATGTGCCTCCAATCCTACTTTTAGTTGTACGAAATTTGTACGGGCACATTACTATGAAGCATGGTAATTTTTTCTTGAATTGATTAATTTTCAGGTAAAGTCATTTGCGTATCTTTCAACACAAAGCAGGATAAGCCAAACATTTTTTTTAACTATAAAAAAAAAAATCCATTCGTATCTAGGAATTGACGTGAGTACAAGTATTTTTTTTTTCATATGAATTTTATTATTATTATTATTATTTTCTAGAAACCTACCTCGAAACAATTTCTTAGCAAATACTGGTAATCAAAAAACGGACCAATTGGGAGTCCTGTTTATACTTCCTTTCCGATCCTGAACAGAAAAAAATAATCCTACAAAAAAAGTGCCTTACACGTTTTATTTAAGGGCAATAGTTGTTAAAAAGAAAAAAATGTTTAATCTCCTTCTTTTATTGTAAACACCAAACTTTGAAATATAAATGTTTTATTTTTATTTTAAACATGTATGTAATAAAATTTGTGTTTTAATTTATACTATTATTTTAAAAAAGAACTTCATCTAGGAGATTTTTTGATGAGTAATTATTATTCATAAAATAAACAGTTCAATTGGCTTATATATTCATACGGATTTTACATGTTCATAAAACAGTTTTTAGTAAATACGTAACGTATGAAAGAAACATTCAGCCAAAGTGAATTTAACATTCCCAGAAAAATAAAAGAGAATTGAAAAATAACACTAGCAATTCGATCGCACACTTAAATATTGCTATCATTTATCATTCTCTCTTTCATACATTTTACACCGATGAATTAGATTGTTAAGAAATCTTGAAATGTATGTCCTATTTAAACGTAGACATTTTTTATTTGTTATTTTCTTTACGTTGATTTTTACACATCAAGTACCTATCTTAACACAAGAAGGATTTCTAAATTTTGTATTTTATAATTTGTTAAGCACTATGGGAGTGGTTTCAACAATTACTAAATTATTTCTTTTGCTATACTAGAGTAAAAAAAAAAAAGTTTATAAAGGTTTGAGTAAGGAGGTTTTTTCACACATAACAAGGTAAATATAACACGGCATGCCACTGACACTGACACACACACATGCATATATATATATATATATATATATATATATATATGATCGAATAAAGTCTCCCAGGTTTTGAATAAGGTAGAATATCTAAAATTAAAATTGACAGCTAAATCCTAACATCCTTTTCAATATTCGCGAGTCTGGAAAATCTGCCTAAAATGCTAATTTTGAGAGGATTTTCTGGAACATCTTGGAACACTGGTAAACGCTATTAGATTTTTTATTTTCTATAAAGAATATTTGCATATTTCGTGCATTTCAGAATAAAAATGTGTTTGTGAATATCTCAATATATCAGAAGAACATATTCAGTCGAAATTCAGCTTTGGGTTTTAGGTTATGTTTTCCCACCTCTGTATTCAGTTGTCAACATCTTTTGTGCTAATTTATCAGTTGGGGATAATCTTCGCCCCAATTAGAGGGATGCTTGACGCCGCAAGTCACCAGTTGTTAGCTATTTTTAAGATAATGTAAAATATTGCAAAACATGGACAATTTATTTTTACTTTCTTTTCGATCTTTGAAAGTAATCCTAAATGAGACGGGATATTGGGCTAATGAATTTGTAATCTGTTTTTATACTGCCTTTTTTATTCAATGTTTCCTCAAAAACATATTATTCCTGTTATAAGAAATTTCATTTAGATAAAATCTGATGTCTTATGAACGTCAATATATAATTTTGAAAGTAAATGTTTTGCGGAACACATTAAATAGCGCACACACATACGCAAACATTTTTTCTTATAAGAAAACAAATCTGTCTTTCAAAAAACACTCTAACATTTGATGTTTATTGTATGATAATGTCTAAGTAAAAATGCAAAAATAAATATGTAAATAACTACAAAATAATTCTCATCCACACGGCATAAAAGTTTCAGTTACACCAGTTGACGTTCATAACACATCAGATTTTACTTAGCTGAAATTTCTTATAACAGGAATAATATGTTTTTAAGAAAACATTGCCAATCACTAAATCTTTTTTATCCGCTTGTTCATGAAAATTTCAAGCAAGTCAATTAAAATTTCAAAAGAAATGTCAATTTTTTCCCTTTAAAAATAATAATACAGTAAACTCCCTCAAATTCGCCAACCTAAAATCCGCAAACTCCTAAAATCCGCACATTTTTTCAGATGTAAACACTGAAACTTACAGTTAAAATGTAGATAAAAAAATGTGAGGATTTTTTTTTTAATCATTCTGTATACATTTTAATATGAAATTCTGGTTAATATGATTGAACTCATGTTTTCTTATGAAGAAAAGATAAATTTATTTCTGAAAAATTTCGAGATAGCACTGAAAATCGATCACGATCTGACCAAATACATTTATGTATTAATCAAAACTTTTGGTTATTAAGTTTGGCTAAACATATGAAATAAAACTTTGTTATTTTAAGATTTTGATGTGAATTATTAGTGTATATTTATAAGAAGTGTTTCACTGAATAATTCAAGAAAAAATTGTCTCATCATTATGCATATTTAGTTATGCATTATAAAATATAAACTTGACCTTTACTTTTAATATTTTCTTAAGAAATTAAAATTATCCTAATTTTTATTATTTTACTTTATTGTAATCATTCATTATAATTTCGTGTACACTACTAAATTCAAATGACTGTTTAAAAATGAAAACAAAACAGTGACCAGAAATCCTCAAAATTCTAAAATCCGCACAAACTCTGGCTTTAAACATAGCTGCACTAAAATAACACTACTGTGATTATAATCGCAAAATTTCTTCACAGAAAATATTGACAAAGGAGATTATTAAAAAATAATGATTGTATCCGACTTATGGAACGGAATTGATTTTGTGAGTCAAGCGTCGGCTAGATGTGTCCATATTGCAATTGGACAAATGATTTCAGGGAGTACTTTTGAAGGGAAAGTGACCCGAATTATCGCTCTTCTTCAATGCTAATAATTTAGCTTATGATCAAGAATAAATTTGGTTTAGAAATTTTGAGATTATTATTATTATTTTATTTTTATCTTTTTGCGGGGGGGAGGGGGGGAAATTTATCAGTTTGAGATTTTTTTAAAAATCCCATAGGACTAACATTGCGCACTTTTATTTACTTTGAAACTTTTTTTTGCGCTATTGCTCGAAAATTTTAATATCCTAAACTATCTTTTTAGCTGTTTTTCCAGTAAAATTTTAGGTTAAATATAATAACATTTAGTGGTAAAAAATCAGTTATAAAAATATTTCCCGCATAATAATCAGTTATAAAAATATTTCCCGATTTCCATGTGTGAAAAGAAAAAAAAAAGCTAGAAGATAAAAACCCTGATTTTATAGCTAAATATCAATATTTTAGCACAAAAATTATCCAGAGGTAGTATTATATTTATAATTCATAAAAATTTCAAAGCGTTTGGACAATAATAACTTTTTTTTTTCAATATTAAATTATCCTTTGTGAAAAAAAAGGCGAGAAAAAAAACATTTTAACCTACTGAAGGCACTGGGGTCCTCATTATTAGGTTCGTTTGGAAATTTTTTTTTTTAATATATAAATTTGCCCAAAACTAACTTTAGGTATACATTTAAGACCCAGCCTATCCCGGTTTTTCGTTTAAAAATATAAAATCAAAACAGATCGGATCTTGCGCAGAAATCTTGGTGTACGCTAAAGAAGGCAGTGTGCCCCCCCCCCCCAAATCTAAGTTTTTTTAAATAAATTTTCATTTGAAAAAAAAATCGAAGGTGTATGTCCACTAGTTAATAATAATATTAAGATAATTATGTTATAATATTTTTAATTTAACTAATTTTGCACCGATCACCAAAAATGCGTTTTTTGTTAGAAAAAAAAAACCATGATCACCTAGCAAGTCAAAATTTCGAATGTAATGTTAAAAAATTAAAATAGTTTTCGTAAATAAACTCTAATGTGAAAAAAATTAAAATCTTTCTAAATAACGTTATAATTTCGAATGTGAATTAGTAAAATTCCAAAATGCAACAACATCAAGTAATAATTCATATGAAAAGAAAATTCTTAATACGTGTGTTAGAGAGAAAATAAATCTTAAAAATACATGAAGTTTCAAAATTCATAAAAAAACAAAAATTGCAATGATAAAAGCGTTTGATTTTCTTTTTATTTGAAAAAAAATTAACGTTTTTATCATTGCAATTTTTGCAATGATTTTAAATTATGCAAAAAAAATATTCTACATTAAGTTACGATATTTTGTTTTATTTGAATAAATAATAAAACAAATTATAACGTTTTGCGTTCTGGTTTTCAACATCCAAAATAGTCTTCTTTTGTAACAGAAGTAAATAGGTTGGGAAATTGCATACATGTTCCCCCCAAATGCAAAACCGCATGTGGTCTTCTCCCTTTGTAAAAGACCCTGAAGTAATCCATCACTTTCCCTTTCTCTGCGCCGAAATGGGGGAGTGAAGCAGTTGATATGTAAGGATGCTAGCAATACAAGTTTTCAGAACTCGGGGCTGCCGAAAATCAAACAGTCTTCATGCCCCGATATGGTTCGGGGCAAACGAAAAAGGAAGGTATTTTAGCGACGATTTATCTCGGGGCGAACGGTTAACAGGTTAAACGAGTATGAACTATTCTGTTACAGGGTAAATGCAAATGCAAAATTCTTTAATTACTATATTCATTTGTTATTAACTTCATTAGGATGTATCGAAATGATTAGGATACTAAGGATAAATATGCTGTTTATTTATTTATTTGTTAGTTTGTAATATTTTTCTAGCTCTTTAAACATAGATAAGGAATAATATATTGCTGTTTGTGAATTATAAACTGTAACAGAGTATTAATATATGTACATATATATATATATATACATCTGCACAAAAAATGACGAACGGTCGCATCAGAGTCCGCATTGCACTTAACAACTTAATACTGAACACTTTTGAAAGTGTCGAAGTGTTTTTTTTTTTGCAATAGAAAGAAATATTTAAAAAGTAATTAATACAATAAAATAGGTTTTTTTTTTTTTTTTTTTTTTTTTAAATTTTGCTACGAGAAGATTTTCCAAGTTTTAAGGTTCGAACAACAGGCTTCCATAAATATAACATTTTTCTTTAAAAAGAAGAAAAAACAGTTTTACGGTGTTTCAGTTAAGCCGATTTTCGGATAACCGGGATACGGATAATCGGGGTTCTACTGTATTAAGATTTTAAACTTTTACTGCTAGAGGGTTAATGGGTAGGGCGAGGCATTAGAAGAAGTAAAAAATTTCAACAAATCGCAGTTCATATTATTAATGTTGTTGTCTTTCGCAGAATTTGTAAAATTTTTGTGTTTAATTAAATCAAAATCTCTGTAAAGAAATTGCGACAAAACTATATGTACCCTGTTTTTACAATCAAAATTCAAAATATTACATTTGGGTAAATAATCTTTTGAATTTTTTTACAAAGTGGTCAAATAATTTCTAAGATAACAAGCTTCTAAACTTTCATAAATATTGAAAATTGAAGCTACCCGACCCTTAATTTACTTAAACATAATCTATCCATGAATTAATTTTATTACACTTTTGATAAACTAATAATTGAGTAGTAAATTTGATAATTGTAAGTAAAAATTCGATGGTACTAACTGAATAATTTTATCCGGTAGGCAAAAATACGTCTCATACCGGTAAAATTATGTAGCTTTACTCTTAATATATTTTAGGAGGATTCATCTCATGAAGAAAATCCCATTCCAATTGGTTCATGCGTGACACCCTCTTTCTTCACTGGAAGGAAGACCTGGTGTGTCCGAATCTATAATATCAGTTTACAGCAACGGCTATGACAGGAGTGCAAGGTACATAGAGTACTGTCTACTTGATAGCACAAGCCTCTGGAGACCTCCGTGCTCAGTCTACTTGGGTATTTTCATTCGATCGTACGTCGGGAGCTTACGCTCCAATTCAACCAATCAACGTTCACCGTATAAACTTGCACTCGAATTTTTCACCTATTGATAAAAATAATATGGTAGACACATTTTTCTCACAAATCACAGCACTTATTGCATTTCGTCGCCATAAAGGGAATTTAAAACTTCACCAAGGGTAACTTGAATTCATTTCAAGCATTACGTTGTTACTACATCTAATTTTGTATGTTATGCTACGACGTTTATTTTATATATCACATAAAACAACGTAAATTTAACTTAACGATGTAGTATTTAAAAAAAAATATTTTATAAAATGTACTTGTTGTCATTTGCCCCATTACATTAATATCTATATATATATATTACGCTATCGTACGTGGCACAGAAATCGCGATTATTTATCATTTGCCGATTGCAACGAGAGGTTTGTTTTCACTAATTTGCGAATATTAAGAAAAGTATTTGAGGTATCGATTTAAAAGTCCCCAAACATATGCAGAAAATTTTTTTGCATCCAAAAATACAATTTTTGTAAAAATTGGCTGGCAATTTTTCTTATTTATTTTTAAAAACTAACTACTTTCTAAAAATTAAAGAAAATAAAGTGCGAAATCAAACAAAGAAACGCGCAATTTTGTTATTAATTGAAACATTAACTCCATTGTTGTACTTTATGCAGTTTAACCTCATTGTTTTCCGCATAGTTATGACGTCAATGTTACGGATGCACATATGTGTTATTTATAATATAGATTGAGTAATAACAAATAAATAATAATACTAAATGAATAAAACAATCTTATTAGGTGGAGATTTCCGTCAAGTCAGTCCTACCTCTCATTTTTAAAGGGTCAAGATCAGTAACAGTTTCAAGTTGCATAAAGAAGAGAAGATTTTACATTATGCAACGTACAGAAAATATGCGTGCCCTTCAAACAGAGAGAGAGAATTAACAAGTTGGCTGTTACAGTTTAGCGAGTGTCAAAGTGGGGAAACTATTAAGTCGCCCGCAATTTGCTATCCAGATATACAAGATCCAGTGCAGCAACTTTTCAGTAACATTTATTTTTTAACGGTGACATCTCAAAAGCCATACTAACAGTGACAAAGAATTTGTCAATTGAAATTAATAATCGTGTTTTACAATGTATGCCAAGACAGAAACTTAAAGGGCTTATGAAAGACTGACACCATAATAAGTTATGATCCACAAGATCAACTTGCATAAACTGAAGAACTTTTTAACAGTTTAACACCAATTGGAATGTCACGTCATAAACTGAAATTAAAGCCAGGAGCTATCATAATGTTACTAAGAAATGTATTACCTGCTAAAGTTCTGTGCAATGGTACAAGACTTAAAGTTAGTAAGTTGCACAATAATGTTATTGAAGCACACACACACACACAAAAAAAAAAATTATTGCAATATTAATGTAACTTTTCTCATTTCTAGAATACCACTTATTACATCAAACAATAATATGCCTGTTTCATTTAAGAGTATACAATTTCCTATCCGATCAGCGTTTTCAATGATTATAAATAAAGCCAAGCGTCAAACTTTTGAAAAAAATTGCTTAGATTTGTCGAAACCAGTTTTTAGTTATGGTCCGTTGTATGCGGTCTTTCAAGAATTAAATCTTTTGATTCAGTTACTGCAGTATCGCCGAGCTCTGAAATTTACAATTGAATTTATAAAAACGTTTTCGATGGAAAAAAAATATATATATTTATGTATTTTCCTAACTGTAAATGGTGTAGATATTTTCAATATTTGTATGCATTTTTTTTTAATTTTAAAGAGGACCCAGCAATTATTGTGTGCATGCAAAGGATTTTATATGCACGATGCTGAAAAAATACCTCTGTTTTCAAATTTCTAAATGGTGTCCATATCTTATGATGTGTATATATATATTTTTTTCAAAGTACCCAATCCAAAGTGGAGAAGTTTTTATGTATCATATTAATACATATAATGCTGAAGTTCGTGTATTCGAATATGCATATAGTATTTAAAAGAGTAGACACAAGAGTGCAGATACTCTGCGCGGGATCGGCTAGTATGTACATAATAGAAATAGCTAAACGTTTTTATTACATCTAATTTTGTATGTTATGATACGAAAGTTCGTTTATACATCCTATAAAATAATATAATCTGAAATTAACGGTGTATATTTCTTAAAAAATATGTTATAAAATCTATTTAGAAGTAAAAATAAAATAACCAACTAAGAAAACAACGTTCTTTTAATAATGTACTATATTTACAATTAATTGTTAGCATTTTTGTACACCGTCCCCTCCTTCGACTTTAATATGTGATATATATTTTTCAATAATATAAAATGAAAGGATTAATATCAAAATACCCAGAAAAATTCATTAAATCATTATTAACAAGACAATAGTTCTGTAGTCCAACAAATACTCATATATTAAAAATTGTCAGATGGGGAGGGTGATTGTTTTTCTAAAATATTTTACTAAAATTGTTTTCATTATATGAATTAATTAATAACATTTCAAAATTAATTAAATTGTTAATTTTTTATAACTAATTTAACAATTACTTCTTTAAAAACTATTAAACGAGTATGAACTATTCTGTTACAGGGTAAATGCAAATGCAAAATTCTTTAATTACTATATTCTTTTGTTATTAACTTCATTAGGATGTATCGAAATGATTAGGATACTATGGATAAATATGCTGTTTATTTATTTATTTGTTAGTTTGTAATATTTTTCTAGCTCTTTAAACATAGATAAGGAATAATATATTGCTGTTTGTGAATTATAAACTGTAACAGAGTATTAATATATGTACATATATATATATATATATATATATATATATACATCTGCACAAAAAATGACGAACGGTCGCATCAGAGTCCGCATTGCACGTAACAACTTAAAACTTAACACTTTTGAAAGTGTCGAAGTGTTTTTTTTTCTTTTTGCAATAGAAAGAAATATTTAAAAAGTAATTAATACAATAAAATAGGTTTTTTTTTTTTTTTTTTTTTTTTAAATTTTGCTACGAGAAGATTTTCCAAGTGTTAAGGTTCGAACAACAGGCTTCCATAAATATAACTTTTTTTTAAAAAAGAAGAAAAAACAGTTTTACGGTGTTTCAGTTAAGCCGATTTTCGTATAAACGGGATACGGATAATCGGGGTTCTACTGTATTAAGATTTTAAACTTTTACTGCTAGAGGGTTAATGGGTAGGGCGAGGCATTAGAAGAAGTAAAAAATTTCAACAAATCGCAGTTCATATTATTAATGTTGTTGTCTTTCGCAGAATTTGTAAAATTTTTGTGTTTAATTAAATCAAAATCTCTGTAAAGAAATTGCGACAAAACTATATGTACCCTGTTTTTACAATCAAAATTCAAAATATTACATTTGGGTAAATAATCTTTTGAATTTTTTTACAAAGTGGTCAAATAATTTCTAAGATAACAAGCTTCTAAACTTTCATAAATATTGAAAATTGAAGCTACCCGACCCTTAATTTACTTAAACATAATCTATCCATGAATTAATTTTATTACACTTTTGATAAACTAATAATTGAGTAGTAAATTTGATAATTGTAAGTAAAAATTCGATGGTACTAACTGAATAATTTTATCCGGTAGGCAAAAATACGTCTCATACCGGTAAAATTATGTAGCTTTACTCTTAATATATTTTAGGAGGATTCATCTCATGAAGAAAATCCCATTCCAATTGGTTCATGCGTGACACCCTCTTTCTTCACTGGAAGGAAGACCTGGTGTGTCCGAATCTATAATATCAGTTTACAGCAACGGCTATGACAGGAGTGCAAGGTACATAGAGTACTGTCTACTTGATAGCACAAGCCTCTGGAGACCTCCGTGCTCAGTCTACTTGGGTATTTTCATTCGATCGTACGTCGGGAGCTTACGCTCCAATTCAACCAATCAACGTTCACCGTATAAACTTGCACTCGAATTTTTCACCTATTGATAAAAATAATATGGTAGACACATTTTTCTCACAAATCACAGCACTTATTGCATTTCGTCGCCATAAAGGGAATTTAAAACTTCACCAAGGGTAACTTGAATTCATTTCAAGCATTACGTTGTTACTACATCTAATTTTGTATGTTATGCTACGACGTTTATTTTATATATCACATAAAACAACGTAAATTTAACTTAACGATGTAGTATTTAAAAAAAAATATTTTATAAAATGTACTTGTTGTCATTTGCCCCATTACATTAATATCTATATATATATATTACGCTATCGTACGTGGCACAGAAATCGCGATTATTTATCATTTGCCGATTGCAACGAGAGGTTTGTTTTCACTAATTTGCGAATATTAAGAAAAGTATTTGAGGTATCGATTTAAAAGTCCCCAAACATATGCCGAAAATTTTTTTGCATCCAAAAATACAATTTTTGTAAAAATTGGCTGGCAATTTTTCTTATTTATTTTTAAAAACTAACTACTTTCTAAAAATTAAAGAAAATAAAGTGCGAAATCAAACAAAGAAACGCGCAATTTTGTTATTAATTGAAACATTAACTCCATTGTTGTACTTTATGCAGTTTAACCTCATTGTTTTCCGCATAGTTATGACGTCAATGTTACGGATGCACATATGTGTTATTTATAATATAGATTGAGTAATAACAAATAAATAATAATACTAAATGAATAAAACAATCTTATTAGGTGGAGATTTCCGTCAAGTCAGTCCTACCTCTCATTTTTAAAGGGTCAAGATCAGTAACAGTTTCAAGTTGCATAAAGAAGAGAAGATTTTACATTATGCAACGTACAGAAAATATGCGTGCCCTTCAAACAGAGAGAGAGAATTAACAAGTTGGCTGTTACAGTTTAGCGAGTGTCAAAGTGGGGAAACTATTAAGTCGCCCGCAATTTGCTATCCAGATATACAAGATCCAGTGCAGCAACTTTTCAGTAACATTTATTTTTTAACGGTGACATCTCAAAAGCCATACTAACAGTGACAAAGAATTTGTCAATTGAAATTAATAATCGTGTTTTACAATGTATGCCAAGACAGGAACTTAAAGGGCTTATGAAAGACTGACACCATAATAAGTTATGATCCACAAGATCAACTTGCATAAACTGAAGAACTTTTTAACAGTTTAACACCAATTGGAATGTCACGTCATAAACTGAAATTAAAGCCAGGAGCTATCATAATGTTACTAAGAAATGTATTACCTGCTAAAGTTCTGTGCAATGGTACAAGACTTAAAGTTAGTAAGTTGCACAATAATGTTATTGAAGCACACACACACACACAAAAAAAAAATTATTGCAATATTAATGTAACTTTTCTCATTTCTAGAATACCACTTATTACATCAAACAATAATATGCCTGTTTCATTTAAGAGTATACAATTTCCTATCCGATCAGCGTTTTCAATGATTATAAATAAAGCCAAGCGTCAAACTTTTGAAAAAAATTGCTTAGATTTGTCGAAACCAGTTTTTAGTTATGGTCCGTTGTATGCGGTCTTTCAAGAATTAAATCTTTTGATTCAGTTACTGCAGTATCGCCGAGCTCTGAAATTTACAATTGAATTTATAAAAACGTTTTCGATGGAAAAAAAATATATATTTATGTATTTTCCTAACTGTAAATGGTGTAGATATTTTCAATATTTGTATGCATTTTTTTTTAATTTTAAAGAGGACCCAGCAATTATTGTGTGCATGCAAAGGATTTTATATGCACGATGCTGAAAAAATACCTCTGTTTTCAAATTTCTAAATGGTGTCCATATCTTATGATGTGTATATATATATTTTTTTCAAAGTACCCAATCCAAAGTGGAGAAGTTTTTATGTATCATATTAATACATATAATGCTGAAGTTCGTGTATTCGAATATGCATATAGTATTTAAAAGAGTAGACACAAGAGTGCAGATACTCTGCGCGGGATCGGCTAGTATGTACATAATAGAAATAGCTAAACGTTTTTATTACATCTAATTTTGTATGTTATGATACGAAAGTTCGTTTATACATCCTATAAAATAATATAATCTGAAATTAACGGTGTATATTTCTTAAAAAATATGTTATAAAATCTATTTAGAAGTAAAAATAAAATAACCAACTAAGAAAACAACGTTCTTTTAATAATGTACTATATTTACAATTAATTGTTAGCATTTTTGTACACCGTCCCCTCCTTCGACTTTAATATGTGATATATATTTTTCAATAATATAAAATGAAAGGATTAATATCAAAATACCCAGAAAAATTCATTAAATCATTATTAACAAGACAATAGTTCTGTAGTCCAACAAATACTCATATATTAAAAATTGTCAGATGGGGAGGGTGATTGTTTTTCTAAAATATTTTACTAAAATTGTTTTCATTATATGAATTAATTAATAACATTTCAAAATTAATTAAATTGTTAATTTTTTATAACTAATTTAACAATTACTTCTTTAAAAACTATTAAACGAGTATGAACTATTCTGTTACAGGGTAAATGCAAATGCAAAATTCTTTAATTACTATATTCTTTTGTTATTAACTTCATTAGGATGTATCGAAATGATTAGGATACTATGGATAAATATGCTGTTTATTTATTTATTTGTTAGTTTGTAATATTTTTCTAGCTCTTTAAACATAGATAAGGAATAATATATTGCTGTTTGTGAATTATAAACTGTAACAGAGTATTAATATATGTACATATATATATATATATATATATATATATATACATCTGCACAAAAAATGACGAACGGTCGCATCAGAGTCCGCATTGCACGTAACAACTTAAAACTTAACACTTTTGAAAGTGTCGAAGTGTTTTTTTTTTTTTTTTTTGCAATAGAAAGAAATATTTAAAAAGTAATTAATACAATAAAATAGGTTTTTTTTTTTTTTTTTTTTTTTTTTTAAATTTTGCTACGAGAAGATTTTCCAAGTGTTAAGGTTCGAACAACAGGCTTCCATAAATATAACTTTTTTTTAAAAAAGAAGAAAAAACAGTTTTACGGTGTTTCAGTTAAGCCGATTTTCGTATAAACGGGATACGGATAATCGGGGTTCTACTGTATTAAGATTTTAAACTTTTACTGCTAGAGGGTTAATGGGTAGGGCGAGGCATTAGAAGAAGTAAAAAATTTCAACAAATCGCAGTTCATTTTATTAATGTTGTTGTCTTTCGCAGAATTTGTAAAATTTTTGTGTTTAATTAAATCAAAATCTCTGTAAAGAAATTGCGACAAAACTATATGTACCCTGTTTTTACAATCAAAATTCAAAATATTACATTTGGGTAAATAATCTTTTGAATTTTTTTACAAAGTGGTCAAATAATTTCTAAGATAACAAGCTTCTAAACTTTCATAAATATTGAAAATTGAAGCTACCCGACCCTTAATTTACTTAAACATAATCTATCCATGAATTAATTTTATTACACTTTTGATAAACTAATAATTGAGTAGCAAATTTGATAATTGTAAGTAAAAATTCGATGGTACTAACTGAATAATTTTATCCGGTAGGCAAAAATACGTCTCATACCGGTAAAATTATGTAGCTTTACTCTTAATATATTTTAGGAGGATTCATCTCATGAAGAAAATCCCATTCCAATTGGTTCATATGTGACACCCTCTTTCTTCACTGGAAGGAAGACCTGGTGTGTCCGAATCTATAATATCAGTTTACAGCAACGGCTATGACAGGAGTGCAAGGTACATAGAGTACTGTCTACTTGATAGCACAAGCCTCTGGAGGGCTCCGTGCTCAGTCTACTTGGGTATTTTCATTCGATCGTACGTCGGGAGCTTACGCTCCAATTCAACCAATCAACGTTCACCGTATAAACTTGCACTCGAATTTTTCACCTATTGATAAAAATAATATGGTAGACACATTTTTCTCACAAATCACAGCACTTATTGCATTTCGTCGCCATAAAGGGAATTTAAAACTTCACCAAGGGTAACTTGAATTCATTTCAAGCATTACGTTGTTACTACATCTAATTTTGTATGTTATGCTACGACGTTTATTTTATATATCACATAAAACAACGTAAATTTAACTTAACGATGTAGTATTTAAAAAAAAATATTTTATAAAATGTACTTGTTGTCATTTGCCCCATTACATTAATATCTATATATATATATTACGCTATCGTACGTGGCACAGAAATCGCGATTATTTATCATTTGCCGATTGCAACGAGAGGTTTGTTTTCACTAATTTGCGAATATTAAGAAAAGTATTTGAGGTATCGATTTAAAAGTCCCCAAACATATGCCGAAAATTTTTTTGCATCCAAAAATACAATTTTTGTAAAAATTGGCTGGCAATTTTTCTTATTTATTTTTAAAAACTAACTACTTTCTAAAAATTAAAGAAAATAAAGTGCGAAATCAAACAAAGAAACGCGCAATTTTGTTATTAATTGAAACATTAACTCCATTGTTGTACTTTATGCAGTTTAACCTCATTGTTTTCCGCATAGTTATGACGTCAATGTTACGGATGCACATATGTGTTATTTATAATATAGATTGAGTAATAACAAATAAATAATAATACTAAATGAATAAAACAATCTTATTAGGTGGAGATTTCCGTCAAGTCAGTCCTACCTCTCATTTTTAAAGGGTCAAGATCAGTAACAGTTTCAAGTTGCATAAAGAAGAGAAGATTTTACATTATGCAACGTACAGAAAATATGCGTGCCCTTCAAACAGAGAGAGAGAATTAACAAGTTGGCTGTTACAGTTTAGCGAGTGTCAAAGTGGGGAAACTATTAAGTCGCCCGCAATTTGCTATCCAGATATACAAGATCCAGTGCAGCAACTTTTCAGTAACATTTATTTTTTAACGGTGACATCTCAAAAGCCATACTAACAGTGACAAAGAATTTGTCAATTGAAATTAATAATCGTGTTTTACAATGTATGCCAAGACAGGAACTTAAAGGGCTTATGAAAGACTGACACCATAATAAGTTATGATCCACAAGATCAACTTGCATAAACTGAAGAACTTTTTAACAGTTTAACACCAATTGGAATGTCACGTCATAAACTGAAATTAAAGCCAGGAGCTATCATAATGTTACTAAGAAATGTATTACCTGCTAAAGTTCTGTGCAATGGTACAAGACTTAAAGTTAGTAAGTTGCACAATAATGTTATTGAAGCACACACACACACACAAAAAAAAATTATTGCAATATTAATGTAACTTTTCTCATTTCTAGAATACCACTTATTACATCAAACAATAATATGCCTGTTTCATTTAAGAGTATACAATTTCCTATCCGATCAGCGTTTTCAATGATTATAAATAAAGCCAAGCGTCAAACTTTTGAAAAAAATTGCTTAGATTTGTCGAAACCAGTTTTTAGTTATGGTCCGTTGTATGCGGTCTTTCAAGAATTAAATCTTTTGATTCAGTTACTGCAGTATCGCCGAGCTCTGAAATTTACAATTGAATTTATAAAAACGTTTTCGATGGAAAAAAAATATATATTTATGTATTTTCCTAACTGTAAATGGTGTAGATATTTTCAATATTTGTATGCATTTTTTTTTAATTTTAAAGAGGACCCAGCAATTATTGTGTGCATGCAAAGGATTTTATATGCACGATGCTGAAAAAATACCTCTGTTTTCAAATTTCTAAATGGTGTCCATATCTTATGATGTGTATATATATATTTTTTTCAAAGTACCCAATCCAAAGTGGAGAAGTTTTTATGTATCATATTAATACATATAATGCTGAAGTTCGTGTATTCGAATATGCATATAGTATTTAAAAGAGTAGACACAAGAGTGCAGATACTCTGCGCGGGATCGGCTAGTATGTACATAATAGAAATAGCTAAACGTTTTTATTACATCTAATTTTGTATGTTATGATACGAAAGTTCGTTTATACATCCTATAAAATAATATAATCTGAAATTAACGGTGTATATTTCTTAAAAAATATGTTATAAAATCTATTTAGAAGTAAAAATAAAATAACCAACTAAGAAAACAACGTTCTTTTAATAATGTACTATATTTACAATTAATTGTTAGCATTTTTGTACACCGTCCCCTCCTTCGACTTTAATATGTGATATATATTTTTCAATAATATAAAATGAAAGGATTAATATCAAAATACCCAGAAAAATTCATTAAATCATTATTAACAAGACAATAGTTCTGTAGTCCAACAAATACTCATATATTAAAAATTGTCAGATGGGGAGGGTGATTGTTTTTCTAAAATATTTTACTAAAATTGTTTTCATTATATGAATTAATTAATAACATTTCAAAATTAATTAAATTGTTAATTTTTTATAACTAATTTAACAATTACTTCTTTAAAAACTATTAAACGAGTATGAACTATTCTGTTACAGGGTAAATGCAAATGCAAAATTCTTTAATTACTATATTCTTTTGTTATTAACTTCATTAGGATGTATCGAAATGATTAGGATACTATGGATAAATATGCTGTTTATTTATTTATTTGTTAGTTTGTAATATTTTTCTAGCTCTTTAAACATAGATAAGGAATAATATATTGCTGTTTGTGAATTATAAACTGTAACAGAGTATTAATATATGTACATATATATATATATATATATATATATATATACATCTGCACAAAAAATGACGAACGGTCGCATCAGAGTCCGCATTGCACGTAACAACTTAAAACTTAACACTTTTGAAAGTGTCGAAGTGTTTTTTTTTTTTTTTTTTGCAATAGAAAGAAATATTTAAAAAGTAATTAATACAATAAAATAGGTTTTTTTTTTTTTTTTTTTTTTTTTAAATTTTGCTACGAGAAGATTTTCCAAGTGTTAAGGTTCGAACAACAGGCTTCCATAAATATAACTTTTTTTTAAAAAAGAAGAAAAAACAGTTTTACGGTGTTTCAGTTAAGCCGATTTTCGTATAAACGGGATACGGATAATCGGGGTTCTACTGTATTAAGATTTTAAACTTTTACTGCTAGAGGGTTAATGGGTAGGGCGAGGCATTAGAAGAAGTAAAAAATTTCAACAAATCGCAGTTCATTTTATTAATGTTGTTGTCTTTCGCAGAATTTGTAAAATTTTTGTGTTTAATTAAATCAAAATCTCTGTAAAGAAATTGCGACAAAACTATATGTACCCTGTTTTTACAATCAAAATTCAAAATATTACATTTGGGTAAATAATCTTTTGAATTTTTTTACAAAGTGGTCAAATAATTTCTAAGATAACAAGCTTCTAAACTTTCATAAATATTGAAAATTGAAGCTACCCGACCCTTAATTTACTTAAACATAATCTATCCATGAATTAATTTTATTACACTTTTGATAAACTAATAATTGAGTAGCAAATTTGATAATTGTAAGTAAAAATTCGATGGTACTAACTGAATAATTTTATCCGGTAGGCAAAAATACGTCTCATACCGGTAAAATTATGTAGCTTTACTCTTAATATATTTTAGGAGGATTCATCTCATGAAGAAAATCCCATTCCAATTGGTTCATATGTGACACCCTCTTTCTTCACTGGAAGGAAGACCTGGTGTGTCCGAATCTATAATATCAGTTTACAGCAACGGCTATGACAGGAGTGCAAGGTACATAGAGTACTGTCTACTTGATAGCACAAGCCTCTGGAGGGCTCCGTGCTCAGTCTACTTGGGTATTTTCATTCGATCGTACGTCGGGAGCTTACGCTCCAATTCAACCAATCAACGTTCACCGTATAAACATGCACTCGAATTTTTCACCTATTGATAAAAATAATATGGTAGACACATTTTTCTAACAAATCACAGCACTTATTGCATTTCGTCGCCATAAAGGGAATTTAAAACTTCACCAAGGGTAACTTGAATTCATTTCAAGCATTACGTTGTTACTACATCTAATTTTGTATGTTATGCTACGACGTTTATTTTATATATCACATAAAACAACGTAAATTTAACTTAACGATGTAGTATTTAAAAAAAAATATTTTATAAAATTTACTGGTTGTCATTTGCCCCATTACATTAATATCTATATATATATATTACGCTATCGTACGTGGCACAGAAATCGCGATTATTTATCATTTGCCGATGGCAACGAGAGGTTTGTTTTCACTAATTTGCGAATATTAAGAAAAGTATTTGAGGTATCGATTTAAAAGTCCCCAAACATATGCAGAAAATTTTTTTGCATCCAAAAATACAATTTTTGTAAAAATTGGCTGGCAATTTTTCTTATTTATTTTTAAAAACTAACTACTTTCTAAAAATTAAAGAAAATAAAGTGCGAAATCAAACAAAGAAACGCGCAATTTTGTTATTAATTGAAACATTAACTCCATTGTTGTACTTTATGCAGTTTAACCTCATTGTTTTCCGCATAGTTATGACGTCAATGTTACGGATGCACATATGTGTTATTTATAATATAGATTGAGTAATAACAAATAAATAATAATACTAAATGAATAAAACAATCTTATTAGGTGGAGATTTCCGTCAAGTCAGTCCTACCTCTCATTTTTAAAGGGTCAAGATCAGTAACAGTTTCAAGTTGCATAAAGAAGAGAAGATTTTACATTATGCAACGTACAGAAAATATGCGTGCCCTTCAAACAGAGAGAGAGAATTAACAAGTTGGCTGTTACAGTTTAGCGAGTGTCAAAGTGGGGAAACTATTAAGTCGCCCGCAATTTGCTATCCAGATATACAAGATCCAGTGCAGCAACTTTTCAGTAACATTTATTTTTTAACGGTGACATCTCAAAAGCCATACTAACAGTGACAAAGAATTTGTCAATTGAAATTAATAATCGTGTTTTACAATGTATGCCAAGACAGGAACTTAAAGGGCTTATGAAAGACTGACACCATAATAAGTTATGATCCACAAGATCAACTTGCATAAACTGAAGAACTTTTTAACAGTTTAACACCAATTGGAATGTCACGTCATAAACTGAAATTAAAGCCAGGAGCTATCATAATGTTGCTAAGAAATGTATTACCTGCTAAAGTTCTGTGCAATGGTACAAGACTTAAAGTTAGTAAGTTGCACAATAATGTTATTGAAGCACACACACACACAAAAAAAAATTATTGCAATATTAATGTAACTTTTCTCATTTCTAGAATACCACTTATTACATCAAACAATAATATGCCTGTTTCATTTAAGAGTATACAATTTCCTATCCGATCAGCGTTTTCAATGATTATAAATAAAGCCAAGCGTCAAACTTTTGAAAAAAATTGCTTAGATTTGTCGAAACCAGGTTTTAGTTATGGTCCGTTATATGTGGTCTTTCAAGAATTAAATCTTTTGATTCAGTTACTGCAGTATCGCCGAGCTCTGAAATTTACAATTGAATTTATAAAAACGTTTTCGATGGAAAAAAAAATATATATTTCTGTATTTTCCTAATTGTAAATGGTGTAGATATTTTCAGTATATGTATGCATTTTTTTTAATTTTAAAGAGGACCCAGCAATTATTGTGTGCATGCAAAGGATTTTATATGCACGATGCTGAAAAAATACCTCTGTTTTCAAATTTCTAAATGGTGTCCATATCTTATGATGTGTATATATATTTTTTTTTCAAAGTACCCTATCCAAAGTGGAGAAGTTTTTATGTATCATATTAATACATATAATGCTGAAATTCGTGTATTCGAATATGCATATAGTATTTAAAAGAGTAGACACAAGAGTGCAGATACTCTGCGCGGGATCGGCTAGTATGTATATAATAGAAATAGCTAAACGTTTTTATTACATCTAATTTTGTATGTTATGATACGAAAGTTCGTTTATACATCCTATAAAATAATATAATCTGACATTAACGATGTATATTTCTTAAAAAATATGTTATAAAATCTATTTAGAAGTAAAAAGAAAATAACCAACTAAGAAAACATCGTTCTTTTAATAATGTACTATATTTACAATTAATTGTTAGCATTTTTGTACACCGTCCCCTCCTTCGAATTTAATATGTGATATATATTTTTCAATAATATAAAATGAAAGGATTGATATCAAAATACCCAGAAAAATTCATTAAATCATTATTAACAAGACAATAAATCTGTAGTCCAACAAATACTCATATATTAAAAATTGTCAGATGGGGAGGGTGATTGTTTTTCTAAAATATTTCACTAAAATTGTTTTCATTATATGAATTAATTAATAACATTTCAAAATTAATTAAATTGTGAATTTTTTATAACTAATTTAACAATTACTTCTTTAAAAACTATTAAACGAGTATGAACTATTCTGTTACAGGGTAAATGCAAATGCAAAATTCTTTAATTACTATATTCATTTGTTATTAACTTCATTAGGATGTATCGAAATGATTAGGATACTAAGGATAAATATGCTGTTTATTTATTTATTTGTTAGTTTGTAATATTTTTCTAGCTCTTTAAACATAGATAAGGAATAATATATTGCTGTTGTGAATTATAAACTGTAACAGAGTATTAATATATGTACATATATATATATATATATATATATATATGTACATCTGCACAAAAAATGACGAACGGTCGCATCAGAGTCCGCATTGCACTTAACAACTTAAAACTTAACACTTTTGAAAGTGTCGAAGTGTTTTTTTTTTTTGCAATAGAAAGAAATATTTAAAAAGTAATTAATACAATAAAATAGGTTTTTTTTTTTTTTTTTTTTTTTTTTTGAATTTTGCTACGAGAAGATTTTCCAAGTTTTAAGGTTCGAACAACAGGCTTCCATAAATATAACATTTTTCTTTAAAAAGAAGAAAAAACAGTTTTACGGTGTTTCAGTTAAGCCGATTTTCGGATAACCGGGATACGGATAATCGGTGTTCTACTGTATTAAGATTTTAAACTTTTACTGCTAGAGGGTTAATGGGTAGGGCGAGGTTTTAGAAGAAGTAAAAAATTTCAACAAATCGCAGTTCATATTATTAATGTTGTTGTCTTTCGCAGAATTTGTAAAATTTTTGTGTTTAATTAAATCAAAATCTCTGTAAAGAAATTGCGACAAAACTATATGTACCTTGTTTTTACAATCAAAATTCAAAATATTACATTTGGGTAAATAATCTTTTGAATTTTTTTACAAAGTGGTCAAATAATTTCTAAGATAACAAGCTTCTAAACTTTCATAAATATTCAAAATTGAAGCTACCCGACCCTTAATTTACTTAAACATAATCTATCCATGAATTAATTTCATTACACCTTTGATAAACTAGTAATTGAGTAGCAAATTTGATAATTGTAAGTAAAAATTCGATGGTACTAACTGAATAATTTTATCCGGTAGGCAAAAATACGTCTCATACCGGTAAAATTATGTAGCTTTACTCTTAATATATTTTAGGAGGATTCATCTCATGAAGAAAATCCCATTCCAATTGGTTCATGCGTGACACCCTCTTTCTTCACTGGAAGGAAGACCTGGTGTGTCCGAATCTATAATATCAGTTTACAGCAACGGCTATGACAGGAGTGCAAGGTACATAGAGTATTGTCTACTTGATAGCACAAGCCTCTGGAGGCCTCCGTGCTCAGTCTACTTGGGTATTTTCATTCGATCGTACGTCGGGAGCTTTCGCTCCAATTCAACCAATCAACGTTCACCGTATAAACTTGCACTCGAATTTTTCACCTATTGATAAAAATAATATGGTAGACACATTTTTCTAACAAATCACAGCACTTATTGCATTTCGTCGCCATAAAGGGAATTTAAAACTTCACCAAGGGTAACTTGAATTCATTTCAAGCATTACGTTGTTACTACATCTAATTTTGTATGTTATGCTACGACGTTTATTTTATATATCACATAAAACAACGTAAATTTAACTTAACGATGTAGTATTTAAAAAAAAATATTTTATAAAATGTATTGGTTGTCATTTGCCCCATTACATTAATATCTATATATATATATTACGCTATCGTACGTGGCACAGAAATCGCGATTATTTATCATTTGCCGATGGCAACGAGAGGTTTGTTTTCACTAATTTGCGAATATTAAGAAAAGTATTTGAGGTATCGATTTAAAAGTCCCCAAACATATGCAGAAAATTTTTTTGCATCCAAAAATACAATTTTTGTAAAAATTGGCTGGCAATTTTTCTTATTTATTTTTAAAAACTAACTACTTTCTAAAAAGGAAAGAAAATAAAGTGCGAAATCAAACAAAGAAACGCGCAATTTTGTTATTAATTGAAACATTAACTCCATTGTTGTACTTTATGCAGTTTAGCCTCATTGTTTTCCGCATAGTTATGACGTCAATGTTACGGATGCACATATGTGTTATTTATAATATAGATTGAGTAATAACAAATAAATAATAATACTAAATGAATAAAACAATCTTATTAGGTGGAGATTTCCGTCAAGTCAGTCCTACCTCTCATTTTTAAAGGGTCAAGATCAAAAACAGTTTCAAGTTGCATAAAGAAGAGAAGATTTTACATTATGCAACGTACAGAAAATATGCGTGCCCTTCAAACAGAGAGAGAGAATTAACAAGTTGGCTGTTACAGTTTAGCGAGTGTCAAAGTGGGGAAACTATTAAGTCGCCCGCAATTTGCTATCCAGATATACAAGATCCAGTGCAGCAACTTTTCAGTAACATTTATTTTTTAACGGTGACATCTCAAAAGCCATACTAACAGTGACAAAGAATTTGTCAATTGAAATTAATAATCGTGTTTTACAATGTATGCCAAGACAGGAACTTAAAGGGCTTATGAAAGACTGACACCATAATAAGTTATGATCCACAAGATCAACTTGCATAAACTGAAGAACTTTTTAACAGTTTAACACCAATTGGAATGCCACGTCATAAACTGAAATTAAAGCCATGAGCTATCATAATGTTACTAAGAAATGTATTACCTGCTAAAGTTCTGTGCAATGGTACAAGACTTAAAGTTAGTAAGTTGCACAATAATGTTATTGAAGCACACACACACACACACAAAAATTATTGCAATATTAATGTAACTTTTCTCATTTCTAGAATACCACTTATTACATCAAACAATAATATGCCTTTTTCATTTAAGAGTATACAATTTCCTATCCGATCAGCGTTTTCAATGATTATAAATAAAGCCAAGCGTCAAACTTTTGAAAAAAATTGCTTAGATTTGTCGAAACCAGTTTTTAGTTATGGTCCGTTGTATGCGGTCTTTCAAGAATTAAATCTTTTGATTCAGTTACTGCAGTATCGCCGAGCTCTGAAATTTACAATTGAATTTATAAAAACGTTTTCGATGGAAAAAAAATATATATTTATGTATTTTCCTAACTGTAAATGGTGTAGATATTTTCAATATTTGTATGCATTTTTTTTTAATTTTAAAGAGGACCCAGCAATTATTGTGTGCATGCAAAGGATTTTATATGCACGATGCTGAAAAAATACCTCTGTTTTCAAATTTCTAAATGGTGTCCATATCTTATGATGTGTATATATATATTTTTTTCAAAGTACCCAATCCAAAGTGGAGAAGTTTTATGTATCATATTAATACATATAATGCTGAAATTCGTGTATTCGAATATGCATATAGTATTTAAAAGAGTAGACACAAGAGTGCAGATACTCTGCGCGGGATCGGCTAGTATGTATATAATAGAAATAGCTAAACGTTTTTATTACATCTAATTTTGTATGTTATGATACGAAAGTTCGTTTATACATCCTATAAAATAATATAATCTGAAATTAACGGTGTATATTTCTTAAAAAATATGTTATAAAATCTATTTAGAAGTAAAAAGAAAATAACCAACTAAGAAAACAACGTTCTTTTAATAATGTACTATATTTACAATTAATTGTTAGCATTTTTGTACACCGTCCCCTCCTTCGACTTTAATATGTGATATATATTTTTCAATAATATAAAATGAAAGGATTAATATCAAAATACCCAGAAAAATTCATTAAATCATTATTAACAAGACAATAGTTCTGTAGTCCAACAAATACTCATATATTAAAAATTGTCAGATGGGGAGGGTGATTGTTTTTCTAAAATATTTTACTAAAATTGTTTTCATTATATGAATTAATTAATAACATTTCAAAATTAATTAAATTGTTAATTTTTTATAACTAATTTAACAATTACTTCTTTAAAAACTATTAAACGAGTATGAACTATTCTGTTACAGGGTAAATGCAAATGCAAAATTCTTTAATTACTATATTCTTTTGTTATTAACTTCATTAGGATGTATCGAAATGATTAGGATACTATGGATAAATATGCTGTTTATTTATTTATTTGTTAGTTTGTAATATTTTTCTAGCTCTTTAAACATAGATAAGGAATAATATATTGCTGTTTGTGAATTATAAACTGTAACAGAGTATTAATATATGTACATATATATATATATATATATATATATATATATATATATATATATATATATATATATACATCTGCACAAAAAATGACGAACGGTCGCATCAGAGTCCGCATTGCACTTAACAACTTAAAACTTAACACTTTTGAAAGTGTCGAAGTGTTTTTTTTTTTTTTGCAATAGAAAGAAATATTTAAAAAGTAATTAATACAATAAAATAGGTTTTTTTTTTTTTTTTTTTTTTTTAAATTTTGCTACGAGAAGATTTTCCAAGTGTTAAGGTTCGAACAACAGGCTTCCATAAATATAACTTTTTTTAAAAAAAGAAGAAAAAACAGTTTTACGGTGTTTCAGTTAAGCCGATTTTCGTATAAACGGGATACGGATAATCGGGGTTCTACTGTATTAAGATTTTAAACTTTTACTGCTAGAGGGTTAATGGGTAGGGCGAGGCATTAGAAGAAGTAAAAAATTTCAACAAATCGCAGTTCATTTTATTAATGTTGTTGTCTTTCGCAGAATTTGTAAAATTTTTGTGTTTAATTAAATCAAAATCTCTGTAAAGAAATTGCGACAAAACTATATGTACCCTGTTTTTACAATCAAAATTCAAAATATTACATTTGGGTAAATAATCTTTTGAATTTTTTTACAAAGTGGTCAAATAATTTCTAAGATAACAAGCTTCTAAACTTTCATAAATATTGAAAATTGAAGCTACCCGACCCTTAATTTACTTAAACATAATCTATCCATGAATTAATTTGTAAGAAAAAATTCGATGGTACTAACTGAATAATTTTATCCGGTAGGCAAAAATACGTCTCATACCGGTAAAATTATGTAGCTTTACTCTTAATATATTTTAGGAGGATTCATCTCATGAAGAAAATCCCATTCCAATTGGTTCATGCGTGACACCCTCTTTCTTCACTGGAAGGAAGACCTGGTGTGTCCGAATCTATAATATCAGTTTACAGCAACGGCTATGACAGGAGTGCAAGGTACATAGAGTACTGTCTACTTGATAGCACAAGCCTCTGGAGGCCTCCGTGCTCAGTCTACTTGGGTATTTTCATTCGATCGTACGTCGGGAGCTTACGCTCCAATTCAACCAATCAACGTTCACCGTATAAACTTGCACTCGAATTTTTCACCTATTGATAAAAATAATATGGTAGACACATTTTTCTAACAAATCACAGCACTTATTGCATTTCGTCGCCATAAAGGGAATTTAAAACTTCACCAAGGGTAACTTGAATTCATTTCAAGCATTACGTTGTTACTACATCTAATTTTGTATGTTATGCTACGACGTTTATTTTATATATCACATAAAACAACGTAAATTTAACTTAACGATGTAGTATTTAAAAAAAAATATTTTATGAAATGTACTGGTTGTCATTTGCCCCATTACATTAATATCTATATATATATATTACGCTATCGTACGTGGCACAGAAATCGCGATTATTTATCATTTGCCGATGGCAACGAGAGGTTTGTTTTCACTAATTTGCGAATATTAAGAAAAGTATTTGAGGTATCGATTTAAAAGTCCCCAAACATATGCAGAAATTTTTTTTGCATCCAAAAATACAATTTTTGTAAAAATTGGCTGGCAATTTTTTCTTATTTATTTTTAAAAACTAACTACTTTCTAAAAAGGAAAGAAAATAAAGTGCGAAATCAAACAAAGAAACGCGCAATTTTGTTATTAATTGAAACATTAACTCCATTGTTGTACTTTATGCAGTTTAACCTCATTGTTTTCCGTATAGTTATGACGTCAATGTTACGGATGCACATATGTGTTATCTATAATATAGATTGAGTAATAACAAATAAATAATAATACTAAATGAATAAAACAATCTTATTAGGTGGAGATTTCCGTCAAGTCAGTCCTACCTCTCATTTTTAAAGGGTCAAGATCAATAACAGTTTCAAGTTGCATAAAGAAGAGAAGATTTTACATTATGCAACGTACAGACAATATGCGTGCCCTTCAAACAGAGAGAGAGAATTAACAAGTTGGCTGTTACAGTTTAGCGAGTGTCAAAGTGGGGAAACTATTAAGTCGCCCGCAATTTGCTATCCAGATATACAAGATCCAGTGCAGCAACTTTTCAGTAACATTTATTTTTTAACGGTGACATCTCAAAAGCCATACTAACAGTGAAAAAGAATTTGTCAATTGAAATTAATAATCGTGTTTTACAATGTATGCCAAGACAGGAACTTAAAGGGTTTATGAAAGACTGACACCATAATAAGTTATGATCCACAAGATCAACTTGCATAAACTGAAGAACTTTTTAACAGTTTAACACCAATTGGAATGCCACGTCATAAACTGAAATTAAAGCCAGGAGCTATCATAATGTTACTAAGAAATGTATTACCTGCTAAAGTTCTGTGCAATGGTACAAGACTTAAAGTTAGTAAGTTGCACAATAATGTTATTGAAGCACACACACACACACACACAAAAAATTATTGCAATATTAATGTAACTTTTCTCATTTCTAGAATACCACTTATTACATCAAACAATAATATGCCTTTTTCATTTAAGAGTATACAATTTCCTATCCGATCAGCGTTTTCAATGATTATAAATAACGCCAAGCGTCAAACTTATGAAAAAAATTGCTTAGATTTGTCGAAACCAGTTTTTAGTTATGGTCCGTTGTATGTGGTCTTTCAAGAATTAAATCTTTTGATTCAGTTACTGCAGTATCGCCGAGCACTGAAATTTACAATTGAATTTATAAAAACGTTTTCGATGGAAAAAAAAATATATATTTATGTATTTTCCTAACTGTAAATGGTGTAGATATTTTCAATATATGTATGCATTTTTTTTAATTTTAAAGAGGACCCAGCAATTATTGTGTGCATGCAAAGGATTTTATATGCACGATGCTGAAAAAATACCTCTGTTTTCAAATTTCTAAATGGTGTCCATATCTTATGATGTGTATATATATATTTTTTTCAAAGTACCCAATCCAAAGTGGAGAAGTTTTTATGTATCATATTAATACATATAATGCTGAAATTCGTGTATTCGAATATGCATATAGTATTTAAAAGAGTAGACACAAGAGTGCAGATACTCTGCGCTGGATCGGCTAGTATGTATATAATAGAAATAGCTAAACGTTTTTATTACATCTAATTTTGTATGTTATGATACGAAAGTTCGTTTATACATCCTATAAAATAATATAATCTGAAATTAACGATGTATATTTCTTAAAAAATATGTTATAAAATCTATTTAGAAGTAAAAAGAAAATAACCAACTAAGAAAACAACGTTCTTTTAATAATGTACTATATTTACAATTAATTGTTAGCATTTTTGTACACCGTCCCCTCCTTCGACTTTAATATGTGATATATATTTTTCAATAATATAAAATGAAAGGATTAATATCAAAATACCCAGAAAAATTCATTAAATCATTATTAACAAGACAATAGTTCTGTATTCCAACAAATACTCATATATTAAAAATTGTCAGATGGGGAGGGTGATTGTTTTTCTAAAATATTTTACTAAAATTGTTTTCATTATATGAATTAATTAATAACATTTCAAAATTAATTAAATTGTTAATTTTTTATAACTAATTTAACAATTACTTCTTTAAAAACTATTAAACGAGTATGAACTATTCTGTTACAGGGTAAATGCAAATGCAAAATTCTTTAATTACTATATTCATTTGTTATTAACTTCATTAGGATGTATCGAAATGATTAGGATACTAAGGATAAATATGCTGTTTATTTATTTATTTGTTAGTTTGTAATATTTTTCTAGCTCTTTAAACATAGATAAGGAATAATATATTGCTGTTTGTGAATTATAAACTGTAACAGAGTATTAATATATGTACATATATATATATATATATATATATATATATATATATACATCTGCACAAAAAATGACGAACGGTCGCATCAGAGTCCGCATTGCACTTAACAACTTAAGATTTAACACTTTTGAAAGTGTCGAAGTGTTTTTTTTTTTTGCAATAGAAAGAAATATTTAAAAAGTAATTAATACAATAAAATAGGTTTTTTTTTTTTTAAGTTTTGCTACGAGAAGATTTTCCAAGTTTTAAGGTTCGAACAACAGGTTTCCATAAATATAACATTTTTCTTTAAAAAGAAGAAAAAACAGTTTTACGGTGTTTCAGTTAAGCCGATTTTTGGATAACCGGGATACGGATAATCAGTGTTCTACTGTATTAAGATTTTAAACTTTTACTGCTAGAGGGTTAATGGGTAGGGCGAAGCATTAGAAGAAGTAAAAAATTTCAACAAATTGCAGTTCATATTATTAATGTTGTTGTCTTTCGCAGAATTTGTAAAATTTTTGTGTTTAATTAAATCAAAATCTCTGTAAAGAAATTGCGACAAAACTATATGTACCCTGTTTTTACAATCAAAATTCAAAATATTACATTTGGGTAAATAATCTTTTGAATTTTTTTACAAAGTGGTCAAATAATTTCTAAGATAACAAGCTTCTAAACTTTCATAAATATTGAAAATTGAAGCTACCCGACCCTTAATTTACTTAAACATAATCTATCCATGAATTAATTTTATTACACTTTTGATAAACTAATAATTGAGTAGCAAATTTGATAATTGTAAGAAAAAATTCGATGGTACTAACCGAATAATTTTATCCGGTAGGCAAAAATACGTCTCATACCGGTAAAATTATGTAGCTTTACTCTTAATATATTTTAGGAGGATTCATCTCATGAAGAAAATCCCATTCCAATTGGTTCATGCGTGACACCCTCTTTCTTCACTGGAAGGAAGACCTGGTGTGTCCGAATCTATAATATCAGTTTACAGCAACGGCTATGACAGGAGTGCAAGGTACATAGAGTACTGTCTACTTGATAGCACAAGCCTCTGGAGGCCTCCGTGCTCAGTCTACTTGGGTATTTTCATTCGATCGTACGTCGGGAGCTTACGCTCCAATTCAACCAATCAACGTTCACCGTATAAACTTGCACTCGAATTTTTCACCTATTGATAAAAATAATATGGTAGACACATTTTTCTAACAAATCACAGCACTTATTGCATTTCGTCGCCATAAAGGGAATTTAAAACTTCACCAAGGGTAACTTGAATTCATTTCAAGCATTACGTTGTTACTACATCTAATTTTGTATGTTATGCTACGACGTTTATTTTATATATCACATAAAACAACGTAAATTTAACTTAACGATGTAGTATTTAAAAAAAAATATTTTATGAAATGTACTGGTTGTCATTTGCCCCATTACATTAATATCTATATATATATATTACGCTATCGTACGTGGCACAGAAATCGCGATTATTTATCATTTGCCGATGGCAACGAGAGGTTTGTTTTCACTAATTTGCGAATATTAAGAAAAGTATTTGAGGTATCGATTTAAAAGTCCCCAAACATATGCAGAAATTTTTTTTGCATCCAAAAATACAATTTTTGTAAAAATTGGCTGGCAATTTTTTCTTATTTATTTTTAAAAACTAACTACTTTCTAAAAAGGAAAGAAAATAAAGTGCGAAATCAAACAAAGAAACGCGCAATTTTGTTATTAATTGAAACATTAACTCCATTGTTGTACTTTATGCAGTTTAACCTCATTGTTTTCCGTATAGTTATGACGTCAATGTTACGGATGCACATATGTGTTATCTATAATATAGATTGAGTAATAACAAATAAATAATAATACTAAATGAATAAAACAATCTTATTAGGTGGAGATTTCCGTCAAGTCAGTCCTACCTCTCATTTTTAAAGGGTCAAGATCAATAACAGTTTCAAGTTGCATAAAGAAGAGAAGATTTTACATTATGCAACGTACAGAAAATATGCGTGCCCTTCAAACAGAGAGAGAGAATTAACAAGTTGGCTGTTACAGTTTAGCGAGTGTCAAAGTGGGGAAACTATTAAGTCGCCCGCAATTTGCTATCCAGATATACAAGATCCAGAGCAGCAACTTTTCAGTAACATTTATTTTTTAACGGTGACATCTCAAAAGCCATACTAACAGTGACAAAGAATTTGTCAATTGAAATTAATAATCGTGTTTTACAATGTATGCCAAGACAGGAACTTAAAGGGCTTATGAAAGACTGACACCATAATAAGTTATGATCCACAAGATCAACTTGCATAAACTGAAGAACTTTTTAACAGTTTAACACCAATTGGAATGCCACGTCATAAACTGAGATTAAAGCCAGGAGCTATCATAATGTTACTAAGAAATGTATTACCTGCTAAAGTTCTGTGCAATGGTACAAGACTTAAAGTTAGTAAGTTGCACAATAATGTTATTGAAGCACACACACACACACACACACAAAAAATTATTGCAATATTAATGTAACTTTTCTCATTTCTAGAATACCACTTATTACATCAAACAATAATATGCCTTTTTCATTTAAGAGTATACAATTTCCTATCCGATCAGCGTTTTCAATGATTATAAATAAAGCCAAGCGTCAAACTTATGAAAAAAATTGCTTAGATTTGTCGAAACCAGTTTTTAGTTATGGTCCGTTGTATGTGGTCTTTCAAGAATTAAATCTTTTGATTCAGTTACTGCAGTATCGCCGAGCTCTGAAATTTACAATTGAATTTATAAAAACGTTTTCGATGGAAAAAAAAATATATATTTATGTATTTTCCTAACTGTAAATGGTGTAGATATTTTCAATATATGTATGCATTTTTTTTAATTTTAAAGAGGACCCAGCAATTATTGTGTGCATGCAAAGGATTTTATATGCACGATGCTGAAAAAATACCTCTGTTTTCAAATTTCTAAATGGTGTCCATATCTTATGATGTGTATATATATATTTTTTTCAAAGTACCCAATCCAAAGTGGAGAAGTTTTTATGTATCATATTAATACATATAATGCTGAAATTCGTGTATTCGAATATGCATATAGTATTTAAAAGAGTAGACACAAGAGTGCAGATACTCTGCGCGGGATCGGCTAGTATGTATATAATAGAAATAGCTAAACGTTTTTATTACATCTAATTTTGTATGTTATGATACGAAAGTTCGTTTATACATCCTATAAAATAATATAATCTGAAATTAACGATGTATATTTCTTAAAAAATATGTTATAAAATCTATTTAGAAGTAAAAAGAAAATAACCAACTAAGAAAACAACGTTCTTTTAATAATGTACTATATTTACAATTAATTGTTAGCATTTTTGTACACCGTCCCCTCCTTCGACTTTAATATGTGATATATATTTTTCAATAATATAAAATGAAAGGATTAATATCAAAATACCCAGAAAAATTCATTAAATCATTATTAACAAGACAATAGTTCTGTATTCCAACAAATACTCATATATTAAAAATTGTCAGATGGGGAGGGTGATTGTTTTTCTAAAATATTTTACTAAAATTGTTTTCATTATATGAATTAATTAATAACATTTCAAAATTAATTAAATTGTTAATTTTTTATAACTAATTTAACAATTACTTCTTTAAAAACTATTAAACGAGTATGAACTATTCTGTTACAGGGTAAATGCAAATGCAAAATTCTTTAATTACTATATTCATTTGTTATTAACTTCATTAGGATGTATCGAAATGATTAGGATACTAAGGATAAATATGCTGTTTATTTATTTATTTGTTAGTTTGTAATATTTTTCTAGCTCTTTAAACATAGATAAGGAATAATATATTGCTGTTTGTGAATTATAAACTGTAACAGAGTATTAATATATGTACATATATATATATATATATATATATATATATATATATATATACATCTGCACAAAAAATGACGAACGGTCGCATCAGAGTCCGCATTGCACTTAACAACTTAAAACTTAACACTTTTGAAAGTGTCGAAGTGTTTTTTTTTTTTGCAATAGAAAGAAATATTTAAAAAGTAATTAATACAATAAAATAGGTTTTTTTTTTAAATTTTGCTACGAGAAGATTTTCCAAGTTTTAAGGTTCGAACAACAGGTTTCATAAATATAACCTTTTTCTTTAAAAAGAAGAAAAAACAGTTTTACGGTGTTTCAGTTAAGCCGATTTTCGGATAACCGGGATACGGATAATCGGGGTTCTACTGTATTAAGATTTTAAACTTTTACTGCTAGAGGGTTAATGGGTAGGGCGAGGCATTAGAAGAAGTAAAAAATTTCAACAAATCGCAGTTCATATTATTAATGTTGTTGTCTTTCGCAGAATTTGTAAAATTTTTGTGTTTAATTAAATCAAAATCTCTGTAAAGAAATTGCGACAAAACTATATGTACCCTGTTTTTACAATCAAAATTCAAAATATTACATTTGGGTAAATAATCTTTTGAATTTTTTTACAAAGTTGTCAAATAATTTCTAAGATAACAAGCTTCTAAACTTTCATAAATATTGAAAATTGAAGCTACCCGACCCTTAATTTACTTAAACATAATCTATCCATGAATTAATTTTATTACACTTTTGATAAACTAATAATTGAGTAGCAAATTTGATAATTGTAAGTAAAAATTCGATGGTACTAACTGAATAACTTTATCCGGTAGGCAAAAATACGTCTCATACCGGTAAAATTATGTAGCTTTACTCTTAATATATTTTAGGAGGATTCATCTCATGAAGAAAATCCCATTCCAATTGGTTCATGCGTGACACCCTCTTTCTTCACTGGAAGGAAGACCTAGTGTGTCCGAATCTATAATATCAGTTTACAGCAACGGCTATGACAGGAGTGCAAGGTACATAGAGTACTGTCTACTTGATAGCACAAGCCTCCGGAGGCCTCCGTGCTCAGTCTACTTGGGTATTTTCATTCGATCGTACGATATATGAAAAAACATTTTAGTAAATGAAACCTACCAGGAAATCACACTATATTAAGAATCATAAATATATTGTAAACATAGCTGATGCTCAGCAAAATATGAAATAAAAAGTATTTAATCTTAAATGTGAGCAGAAATGGCGTATAAAAATCATATGATGATGGAAAATGAAGCATAAATCGACGTGTGAGTGTTTAATCGTCAGTCAGCAGGAACATCCACATATCGGAAAAATACATTATTTCATATAATAGACAGGTGAATAGCCGAGCTAGTCTATTTTTCCCTCACCCAGTATATATATATATTCTATATGTATATATCTTTAGAAAAAGGATTGGATAATCCATTTAGATTTATGAATAAGCCAAAATAATAAAACAAAAGATCTGACCAGAAACAAACTTCCGCCGGCAGAAAGTTTCTTTCATAATTTGATGGAACATGTAAATGCGAACTTTAATTTCAACAACAAAATAGGGTTAACATTAATCATTTATCCCCACTAAGGACGGTAGAATATATTTTATGTCATTTAACTTTAATCAGTTTATGTCCAATAACTTTTGAACGAAGTTTTACTTTTATAACTTTTGTGAAAAATAGCTGTAAAATTGCACTTCCTGATTCTAAACATTTTTTTTCGAAAATTGTGCTGTGAATTCAACATTACCGAAACACAATTATTTACCCCTGAAAGTGTTAAGAGGGATAAAAGTTTTTCGAATTAAAAGATAAACATAATTTAAGAAATTTTCGGCGTTTCAGAACGAGTTGCTAATATGCAGGTTATTGCCAAACCCGCACGCACGCGCACACACACACACGCACACACACACATATATATATATATATATTGAACTTTCAAAAAACAAATATTTATTAATTAGCATTGAAAAACGCTACTTTTGGACTAACAAAGGGAACTTCCGAGGTCGGGGACACAGAATGCGACGAACGTTTGGGTATCGATAGAATACTGTTAGTATATAAATATATGAAAGCCATAAAGCGCAGTCCCCACGGGCGTTGAGAAAACAAGCTTCAAACTTTCAGTAACAGTTTATAATCGGATAAATTGCTTCGTTTGGCAAGCGGCGTGGTTGTATGTTTATTAGCGCGCTGGACTCTTGAACTTTTTCTTTGAGTTGAAATCCCAGCAGACTCTTATTTTTCGCGCAGAAAATTTTGATCATTTATTTTCGCACAACAATTGAAAAAAATATGTATAATCATTGAAATTCGCGAAAAATATAAATTAAATATATGTTTTGTAACATATAAGTTAAACTTTAACTATGGGAATTTGCATGTTTAAATATTTAATGAAAAAAAAATGTAGGAAATTTGTATTTTTATAGACCAGAAATTTTGGCTGTTATTTAAGATTATACAGTTATTTAAATGTCAATCTACTATTTTTCACTGAGAAATAAATAAAAATACGTGATTTAAATTTATAATAAATTATTTTAATTTTGTTTAGTTACCTAAATAAAAAAATCAGAATCTTTTAAAAATATACTTTTAAGTTTTTAATATATATTTTTAGTTTAGATTCTTAGTTTTGTACTTATTGCCTATGTAATAACTTTTTTAAGCAATTCAATATCTTTTCAGATCTTATTTTTAAGTACAAAAGACCGTTATTCTAATTAGAAACACTAGAATCCGAGATTTAAAATATCAAAAGTTTAAAAACTAGTTGTTAAAAAGAAAACATATATTTCGAAATATTATTATGTAAATAGAAAAATTACAATTTAAAAAATATTAAAGCAGCAACTTATAACTTTACCTTTATTTAAAATATTTTATTTCTCTGTGAAAAATAGTAATTTATTTATATAATTAGTAGTAAATATATGTTTATACCAGTAAAATATAACAAAGTCTATAGAAGTGCCAATTGTATATTTATTTATTTATTTATTTTGTCCTTACTTTTCTTTAAATATATAACCATGGAAAATTTCATAGTTTAAACGGTATTTATATATTTATAAAAATACAGTATTACAAAAACATATTAAACAAAACAAAATAATTTCGAATTGCTAAAAATACTTTATAATGCTAAAAATACCTGCAAGAACATATTGGTTACATTGTCATCTACGGCAATTTTTTGGCGTATCCGTAGTCGGCAGGATTAGCCGATTATACTACAATCGATTTAAAACTCTTGGGGCATTTAAAATTCTAGGAATATACATCAAATACGCTAAATGTATCTGGTATGAAAAATGCCATAAAACATCAGAAACTGACTTGTCTTGATCTATTGTTGTCCGCAGACTGCGGCATGCAATGTGTCATCGTATGTGAACGTAAATATTTAAAATATTTGTAATACGAGTAATTTTTGTTTGTTTTTGTGGTCTGTATGAGCATTTTCGTTCTTTCTATTGCTTTCTTTGCGTTTGTTTTTGTCGCTTTTCTAATGCAAAATTCATTTTTAAACGCGATTTATGGTTTTCACCATGACGATTATTTTTCAATGAATAAAGTTTTGTGTTGCCAGTCTAAATGTTCAAAATTTTATCGATCGTTGTTCTTTACCTCTTTCTCTACCCCATACCATGAAATAAGCACATCCCATATGCCATTCAGTTTCCCTGCACAGTACGCTTGCTAGCGCCACAGATTTTGGAAAAGTCTTTTTAGTAACTACTAGAGTTGCAAAAAATGGGTTTATTCCCATATTTATTTCCAATAGACCGGGTTTATTTTCAGGTTTATTCCCAAAAGACCTGGTTTATTCTCCAAAACTCGGTTTATTCCCAGGTTTAAACCGGGTTTTTTCTAGTCTTTGCAACTCTAGTAACTGCCCTGTATTGCTATGTGAGTCAAAAATATTGAAATAATACTCAGATGCCCTATTGTAAGTTTCATATTGATATTCTTTGCATAAACAATAAAATATTAACAAGGTTGCACTCTGTCAATTTTCAAAGCTAATGTTAATTGCTTCTAAAAATACCATGTTAATATACATAAAGTCTGAAACTATTTTAGCAAATATTGACAAATGAAGTTTCCTATTTAAATACAATTGTTGAGCAAAATGTACCCACATATATTTTGTTCAAATACATCAAGAGTCTTAAGTAATTATTAATCAGACAGACCCATTAACGTTTATTATTATAAGCACAAATGTTCGCACATTCAATATTAGACATATTTGTCAAGTTATCGTTGTTCACCATATGCCACTGTAAATATCATTTTAAAGTTCTATTTAGTTGGTTTAGTTAGTGTAGCTTCTATACAATGTTTAAGTTTAGCTCTCCTTATATGAAGTTCATTATTGAGAAACTTTCGAATTTAGATAAAGTATATAGCATTTAATTAACCGATGAATAATGAAATAACTGGAAATTTTAGCCGAAATAGGAATATCATTTCGTAAATGGATTTTATACGAATGGTTTAGGAAATTATATACAGCATTAGTTATTCCTTAGTTTCAATTAATTTCTTGCATATTTTAAAATTTGATTAACGAACAAAACAAGTTGGAAATTGCATGTTAAACGTGGCAAATGAGGTGCGTTTGTTTCGTGCTATAACTAGTTTCACAATGTAAAAAAATCATCGTTATTATTTCAGTGAAATAGATTATATCGTCTGCTATGAGCGAAATGAGGATGCCTTTTTAGCTCACAGGCTATCAAAGCCTGAGAGCTTATGTGCCCGCCCGTTCTGTATGTATGTATGTATGTATGTATGTACGTATGTACGTACGTAACGCGATAACTCTTGACAGAAGTAACCGTTTTGCTTCCAATTTTGTGTATAGGTTCCTTGTGATAAGGCGCTTCCCTGATTAGTTTTGGGGATTGATTGTTTATCTATAAAGGGGGGAACGGGGGAACTAACCCCCCTTAATTAAGATAAATGGTTTTTTCATGCAGAGTTATCCGATTTTCTTCAAATTTTGTATATAGGTTCATTGTGATAAGATTCTTTCCTGATTAGTTTTGGGGGTTCATAGGTTAAGTATAAAGGGGCTAACGGGGGGGGGAATCCTCCCCCTTAATTTAGATAAATGAATTTTTCATGCAGAGTTATCCGATTTTCTTCCAATTTTGTTTATAGGTTCCTTCTGATAAGGCGCTTCCCTGATTAGTTTTGGGGATTGATTGGTTAACTATAAAGGGGGGGGGGACGGGGGGGCTAACCCCCCTTAATTTGGATAAATGGTTTTTTCATGCAGAATTATCCAATTTTCTTCAAATTTTGTATATAGATTCATTGTGATAAGGTTCTTTCCTGAAGTTTTGGGGGTTCATAGGTTAAGTATAAAGGGGGTAACGGGGGGGTTAATCCTCCCCCTTATTTTAGATAAATTATTTTTTTCATGCAGAGTTATCCGATTTTCTTTAAATTTTGTATATAGGTTCATTGTGATAAGGTTCTTTCCTGATTAGTTTTGGGGTCTCATAGGTTAAGTATAAAGGGGGTAACGGGGGGGGGGGTTAATCCTCCCCCCTTATTTTAGATAAATGATTTTTTTCATGCAGAGTTATCCGATTTTCTTCAAACTTTCTATATGGGCTCATTGTGGTAAGGGGCTTCCCTGATTAGTTTTGGGGGTTCATTGGTGAAGTGTAAAGGAGGGAAACGGGGGCTACACCCCCCCCTTAATTTTGATAAATGGGTTTTTCATGCATAATTATCCAATTTACTCCAAATTTTGTATATAGGCTCATTGTGGTAAGGCACTTCCCTGATTAGTTTTGGGGGTTCACTGGTAAAGTATAAAGGGGGGAACGGGTGGGACTAACCCCCCTTGATATAGATAAATGGGTTTTTTAAGCAGAATTATCCGATTTTCTTCAAATTTTATATATATGTTCATTGTGATAAGGCGCTTCTCTGATTAGTTTTGGGGGTTCTTTGGTTAAGTATAAAGGGGGACGGGGGGCTAACCCCCCCTTAATTTAGATAAATGGATTTTTCATGCAGAATTATCCGATTTTTTCAAATTTTGTATATAGGTTCATTGTGGTAAGGCGCTTCTCTGATTAGTTTTATGGGTTCATTGGTTAATTATAAGAAGGAGAAACGGGGGATGGTCCCCCCCTCTTAATATATTGTCGATTTCTTCATTTTTCGAGGGCTTATTTCAAATTCTTTGAAATAAGAATATAATTTACAGTTAGTGCGAATAGCCTGTGAGCTCAATGCCGTCAGTTTAACTGGGCAGTTTTCTTTTATTATTTTCTTATTACGTATGCCATGTTTACAGATGCGCATTTTTTTTTATAGCGCAGACAGCGCTATAAAATTCACCATGGAGATCTTGTTTTGTGAATGATTACCTCTATGGTTTAATATTTTTATGACTCAAAATTAATGAATCGTTTGTATATTTACTTTAATGGATTGAGATATTCGACTGTTAAACTAATTCTCACTGAAGTTATTTCAGAATCTATAAATTTTTGAATGTAACTCATCTCTCAAGCAAACAATTTTTTTGAACGATCTCTCTTAACACTAGAACAACCATGAGCCGTCATTTGGACGGTTTCCAAATGTATATATTCCGGTTCGAACCAGAAATTTCTTTTTAAAATAAATTAAATATGAAACTCACAGAAATACGTTAAATTAATAAGTTAAATAGTTTTAAATAAAATTTTTGGTGTGAAATATTTTTAAAAAACTTGAGTAAAATTTCTGGTAGTTCTAGTGTTAAAATGTAACTTTTATGCAATTTTATTCGAAAAAAATAATTTTGAATAAAAATGGCAGCTTGGCATATGGAAAAATATGTCGTTAGCTCGTATTTGTTTTCCTCAATCACATGACTTGAACTTTTACTATATAGATTAAGTATGATAGGCTTTAATAGAATAAAAAAAACTTTTATTAATATCTTTTTAAGTTTTGATTCCATTTTCGTAAAATTTGAAATGACTCGACAAAATTCTGTAACGATTATATATGTTAAATTTGAAACCATTCGGTGGGGTAGTTTTTGCGCTGTTATATGAGGACAGACGGACAGACGGACGGACCAGACGACGACTATAGTTGCTACGTATTTATATAATTACGAACGCCCCTAATAAATATATACCTTTTGATAGAAAATCAGTTCGAAGCACATCATATACGATCCTTGCTTTTTTACTTGAAACCGGTGCAATGGAAAATTCAAAAATACAGTGATAAGTTTTCACGTTCAATTATAAGTTCACATAAATTACACCTGATGTGACAAATTGTTTTCTTGATTTTTCCTAAATGACACGTAATGATTGCTAAAATATAAGGATTACTTTTTTTTAAATGCATCATATGAACATCAATTATCGTAATTACCAACAAAAACAGTTACACATTCATGTGAACAGCGTATAAAAGCTGCATAGTTAACCGCACAATTTAAAAATAAACCAGAAAAAGAATATATTTGGCCTCAACTATGTAAGCATCAATTAATTTCATCTATAGCTGATTCAGTATTGTTTTCCTGATACAGCATTCATTTAATATTGTGGCAAAGGGTCCAGTGAGGGAAGGTCTGTTATGTAAATATATTTTTGTACATTTTGATTTTGTTACGCAGCTTTCTGGCTGAAACCCACTGCCACGAATATACATTTATTTTAAAATATTATATCTGTTTTGAGTGTTTGGCTGCTTTTTTAAATTTAAACCTGTACCAACGAGGCCACAGCCTGATTTTTGTTTGATTTTATTGTTGTAATTTGTTTTATTAAATAGTATTTTTGTGTTTACTTGTCTGGTGAGGGGGGGGGGGGTGCTGGTTAAGGCCAAATATATTGTTTTGCCGGTTAATATATATAGATATATGTATCATAGTTGCCAACTGTTACGATTTTTTGGTACCAGTAACTCCGAAGAAAAATCTTATTTAATCGCAGAATTCTTCAATTAAATAATAAGAAGATTTTTCTTCGGAATACCGGTGTCAAAAAATCGTAGCACTTGGCAGCTATGATTGATAATATATATATATATATATATATATATATGTGTGTGTGTGTGTGTGTGTGTGTGTGTATTAATTGCAGAATCAATAGAAAACAGGAATGGAAACAGAGAAAACGAAGTCCACAAGAAACTACTAAAAGAAACGAAATAATATTGGATACAGCATGAGAAACGTCATCAGGTTTCATTCTCATAATGTAAGTCAAAAATGTGAAGTTTCTGTGATTAAATATTTTTTTTAAATTTCAATCTCATTCCATTCAACCTCACACCAAAATTTCAAATACAAACAGGATTACAATTCTATTACAAATGCTTTAAACCAGGAAATACGACTTCAAACCTGGATTGTTCACGTATCCCAAAAGTCATTTCGGCCTGTACCGGGAGGAAAAGGTAGCCTTCATAGTCCATGTTTTTAAAAATGCAACTCATTTTACTCAAACACCTGAAATTAAATTGTTTGGAACTCGATTATAGTAA
Organism: Maratus michaelseni; assembly: GCA_963931845.1. Classification (NCBI taxonomy): domain Eukaryota; kingdom Metazoa; phylum Arthropoda; class Arachnida; order Araneae; family Salticidae; genus Maratus; species Maratus michaelseni. The sequence continues at coordinate 116,720,873 of OZ007586.1, forward strand.
GTTGAACAACCGGGTTTCGTTAATACTGAATTTGAATGCGAATTTCAGCCTGAGAATTACAGCATAAGAAAAATCAGATTGTTTCAAAATGTCATCCACCATAGAATTTGAAACTGCCATATCTCTGCCATTTTTTTTAACATAAAGCAAAACCAAAAAATTTCCGGAATCCTTGTATCACGATTTAACACTTAACGGAAACAACGTTTTCAATTTATAATTTTTTTTATACATCTTTTTGAATTTTTAAAAAAATGTAAAACATTTAACTTGCCACCATTTCGAAACAAGATGGCACATAAAGCTTGCAAACGAACACGGTCGAGACCTTGGTACGTTCTGTACATATTTTCAGTCACATTCATATCGGTTAAGAAATACGAGAGTTACAGCATAAAAAATATGAGATTGTTTCAAAATCTCAGCCACCCTAGAATTTCAAACTGCCCTATCTCAGCCATTTTTTAATATATAGCAAAAACAAAAAATGTTTCAGAATTCTTGTATCACGTTCTAACGCTTAACGTAAACAATGTTTTTAATTTATAATTTTTTGTACATCTTTTTGAGTTTGTAAAAATTTAAAAATATTTAACTGGCCGCCATTTTGGAACAAGATGGCAGATGAAGCTGGCCAATGAACTCGGTAGAGACCTTCGTATGTCCTATACACATACTCAGTCACATCCAAATCGGTTCATAAATAAGAGAGTTACAGTATGACTATGTCAGATATATATATATATATATATATATATATATATAAATAAATCAAGATTTGAACGGAGGGTGGTTTGGGGGTCTGGGGGTCATGATCAGTGAAAATATACCAAAACTGTTTTGAATTGCTTTTTTCCGAACGGCTGCAATAGGTAGCTTTTTGTATATGAGCAAGCGCAGAAGTATGAAGAACATAAGTGACAATTGAGATTGAGTAAAACTGATTTCAGATACGTGCAATTCTGCAGACGTTTTAGAAAACACGAATATGTTTTACCAGATAATGAAAATAAATGAAAAATTATCCATTAAAATATTTACCTTTTTATTCAATTCTAGAATATGAAGAATCCTCATTTTATAAAACAAAAAAAATTGTTAAGTAGATGTAGTATTTAGAATAAAAAATAATGAAATAGAAAGTCTTTGAAAACCTAGAGAAATAAAGATAAGAGGTGTAGTTTCGAGAGAAATTAATTTATATTTATCTTCGTCAGTTAAAGCAGGTTGTTCATGCGCAAATGGGAAATCTTGGAAAAAATAAAATTGGCTTTCTTTGTTGGATTACTTCATTTGTGTAGGTGCTAAAATAAATTAAATGTCATAAAAATACTTATTTATTTTATTATTATTATTTTTTTTTTCACTGAAGCATATTGTTTAGAATGATTTTAATTTTAAAATTCACCATTATAAGAGAAATTTTCAAAGAAATTTTCTAATATAGGATATAAAAATATGATTTCGTATGTTAGTTAAAAAAAGTAGTAATTTTGTTTAAATTGTAGATAAGCCTGAAAAACTGAAGGGATATTTAATTCTAAATAGCTAAATTAAACAAATTCTATAGAAATAGCGATAATAACTATAGTTTCGAGAGCAATTACTTGAAAGTTATCTTCGTCAGATGAAGCAGAATGTTAATGCGCATACTGCCAAAAAGGAAATATTTCAAAGAATAAAATTAGCCCCATTTTAGGGATAGTTCTTTTGTTTTAGTGCAAAAGTAATAAAAATAGCATTAAATAAAAATAAAAAAATTCTCACTATAGCATGTTTGTTACAATGATTTTCATATTTAATTTCAGCATTCTAAGATAAATTATTTTCTAATATGAGGGGGTTAGAATGACAGTGGAGTAAGTCAAAAATTTTGAAAATCGAGATAATCATATTTTCACTGAACGTATATTAATTTCTGTTCAATATGCCAGTCAATTAAGTCATAGGGGTGACTTATAAGTGAGTTGGGGTGTAATGTAGATCGCCTCCACGTGGTGCACCCTGGATAACGCAAAATGATCTACGACTAAAACAGGGCTTTGGAAATTTTCTTTTTTGTCAGTTAACTGCGAGTATAATGGCTGAAGATTATCTGAGTGTCCTCCATTGGAACGCTGGTGGCTTGTCACAGAACAAAAAGTTTAAATTTAGAAATTACACCACATATTGTATGGAAAAAGCAAGACAATTTCAGATTTGGTATTCTTAAAAGTCCAAATTGCCCTTTTTGTGGAGAGGATGTAATCTTGAATGCACGGCATTTACCACTGTGCCCCGCACTATCAAGTAACAGTATATCTGGCAGATATTGGGAGGCCAGGGAACTGATGAGGACCTCAGGACATCAGCCTAATTGATTGCATTCCCTGTTTACAGTTGACTTTTTGTTTTCTCTAAAGTATATGTATGTCACTCTTGTTTCATTTGTTGTTCTGTTTATTCTTCAATTGATTTGGTGGCATATAATAGTGTATAGATGTTTGTCTAAGTGCTATTGCTTTGAAAAAAACTAAGTCATAGTTCACTTAAAGGGTGCAGAGGGGAGTACAAAGGTGAGAGGGCAAAACAAGTTGGACCACTCAAAGCAACGGCAATACAACAAGCTTCACAAAATCCTTCATATCTCAAATCACTAAATTTTGACTTACTGCACAATCATTCTAACCCCTTCATACATGAAGTAAAAATATGATTTCGTATGTCATAAAAATTAATAGTAATTTTGTTTTAATTGTAGATACATTTGAAAAATTAATTGAAAGAATGTTTAATACTAAATGACTCCATGTTTACTTTTAAATATTCATGTTTCTTTAAACACGTTTTCCGAAACCATAAACGCTAAAATCATTAGCTGTAGGTTAAATTATGAATATTATGAATGAAATAGGTAATTTTCTACATAAAAGCGATGAAAATATGGTTACATATTTTCTATCATAGACGCTTTGATATTAAAATAAATGTTTAACAATTTGTTTTTTAACCATTGGTCTCCATATAAAATCTACCATAGCAATTTTCAGTTTTAACATTTTCAAACATAATTCAAAAGTGATAAGCAAAGATTCAATTTGATTTAATTCATATTTTATTTTTGTCTATGTTTCACACCATTTCCATACATATGTTTACAAATTAAATTAAAAGATGTTTCTTGCAACCAGTTTAAGAAAAGTTCTTATAGTATCCCAATGAATTAATTTTTCAGAATACATGTACTTTTATATTTACGTTTTTCTAGTACATTACGAAAATATTAATTTTTGAGTTTCTTTAGTAAGTATTTTACTCAATACATTTTTTGTAATTTCTTTCTTTCTGATATACTTTTTCTAAATCCTCTTTAATATAGCTTTGTTATGTTGCTAGTAATCAATAATAAATTCATCAACAAAAAACTAAATAATTAAAACAATATGATTAATAAGTGTAAAATTTTTCAAAAATATTTATTTTTTATTGCATCAAAAAATTTTTACATCAAAATTATATTCCGTGATATGATTGCGATAGATAAAAGCAAGTATTAAATAATATAAAAATTTGGAAAATATCTGAAATCTTTAAAGAAAATCTTTAACGAATTATGAATGAAATATCTGATCTTTAATGAAATATCTGATTTTCTTTTTCGATTTGAAGCTTTTTTGAAATGAATTTGATTTTTGTAATTTTATATCTGAGTTAAAACATTTGAAATGTAGTTCTGCATTTTTTTACATAAATTTTTTCTAGTACATTACGAAAATATTAATTTTTCGTTTGCCTTGATAAGTATTTTAAAACAATGTTGTTAAATTTAAATAAAAACTTTAAATGGTGAAGAATGAATTTATTATGCAATATGTTTCCTCCACAACTCCTTTTATTACAATTTATTTTGTTGAAATTATTTTAGAAACAGCTTAAATCTCTAACTAAGTTATTGAATCGATAGAAAAATACCGATTTATTCTAATAAACCGTATCGGATATTAATTAATTTTTTTATGAGTAAGTTATAACATTCAATTTTTTCTGTTTTATTTATATGTGATATTTAACTAGCACATAAGGAAAACTAGTCGTTGGGGGCCACCGTAATACTTACCCATCATGGATATGCATAATATAAAATATGAAAATAAAACATGTGTAATTTATTTATAAAATGCATTGCAATTCCAAAATATCTGCTGCACTTTATCGGCAAATAATCAAAGTTTTTTTTAAAAATATCGTCTGCTGCTATTTTTTAAATATTCTGTGTATTTTTAAACTAAAGTTTCTGAAATTTAATAGGCTTTGTCGCACTACTACATTCTAAGTACATAAAAAATTTCAAGTCTCTGTCTCAATTTTTTCCGTAGATAGAGTGTTTAAAATCGTGGCTTGATGACGTCATAAACTTTAACTGCTCTATTACTGAATTGCGTAAAAGAAACATCCTTATAACTCCAAAAATGGTAATCATATTAACTAACAGTTTATTGAGTCGGATTAAGCGTCTCATTTCCAATTAAAATATATATTTGAATTGAAATTTGAATGAAATACAAGGTCATGAAAAATCGAAGAGTGTGGGAACTAGGATTACAAATATCGCGGCAACTAATTATTCGATCGACTTCATTCTTTATGCAAAATTTATGTTTTTTTATTGTCTTTTATATTCACTCTTTATTTCGAAAATTATAATATACCTTTTATCAGAACGAATATTTCGAGAGTCCGAAAAAATATTTCCGGATAATCGAGGTTACCGAAATTCAATAAGCTTCTTCTCATTATTACATACTAAGCACATATAAAATTTCAAGTCTCTGTCTCACTTTATTCGGGAAATAGAGCGTTCACAGGCACACAGACAGACGGACGGCAATTTTTTTGTGAAAATATGTTTTTCGGAATCTCCGGAGTCTGAAACGTGTAAATCCGTTAATTTTTTTTTTTCGATTTCTAAAACAATTACACGATTTACCCTATACTACGTATGATGGGTAAGTAATAATGATTTATATCGTATTTTCTTAACATGTGTTTTAACTCATGTTTTAACTCTAAAAAATGCTGTAATAGAATAAAATTAAGAAATAAGCACAAAAAAACATCGTTTTTATTTAATGAAAATACATGTTAAGGCATTGGTTGAAGCGCGACAGCTTGGTGCATTCTAATACAATTTAGATTTTGCCGTTTGACAACAGTCAGTATAGTTCGCATTTGTTGTTATTGTAATCGTATGTACAATTTTGGGTGGAATAGTTCACATTTAATTAGTTTTTTTGTTAACTAATATGACCATAGGGTCAAAACCTTTTATTAATAATGGTTAATATTTTTACTAACGTCAAACATAATATAGATTATGTTTTTCCTTTAAATCGTATGGTCTTCCCAATTATTCGGCAGTATAATATAAAATAACTATAGTGACCGTACTACTGATTTCAACCTTATGTAAATAAGATCTTATACATTAATTGAATCTTCTTTATTTATTATATATATGTAAATACTTAGAGTTAGCTGATTCAGTTGTTTGTTTCTTAACGATCTGAGCTGACCCATGGTGCGTTCGCTGGTTCCACCTAATTTCGAACAATGTATGGTACTGCAAATAAAAAAAATACGTGTACATTATTTCATGTATATAAATGTATTTTCAAGTAAAAGTTAATTTTTACTTAGTCCGGAACCAGCGACGATTATATAATCGCATGTTACAGTGTGTCAGTAAATAAAGTACCGTAAATCGGGGTTACTTGTAATTAAAAAAAAAATCTGTCCTGGTTTTACTGTGTTACTAGTTAGTGCTGTTACTTTTAGAATATTGGTTAATCAAATCAATAAACTCAACGTAGAAGATACAGGACTGATTTAAAGCACATTTTTGTTTTGGGACCAAATAGCATCGCAGGGTCCACCTAATTTCGAACAATGTACGTAACCGTAAACAGAAAATGTGCGTACATTATTTCGTATATATAAATGTATTTTCAAGTAAAAGTTTGTGTTTATTTAGTATGGAACAAGCGACCACTACCTATTTGCCTTTTACAATGTGTCAGTAAATAAAGTGCCGTAAATTGAGGTATTTCGAATCCATATATATTTTTAAAATCAGTCCTGGTTTTACTGTGTTATTAGTCAGTGCTGTTATCTTTAAAATATTCGTGGATCGTATCAATAATCTCAACGCAATAGATACGGGACTGATTTAAAACAGTCTTTTGTTCTGGGACCAAATAGCATCGCAGGGTCCACCTAATTTTGAATAATTTACGGAACTGTAAATAGAAAATAATATGTATACATTATTTCGCGTATATAAATGTATTTTCAAGTAAAAGTTCGTCTTTACTTAGAATGGAACCAGCGATCAATACATATTCGCATTTTACTATATGTCAGTAAATAAAGTACCGTAAATTGGGGTAATTCGAATCCATGTGCTCGTATATATTTTTAAATCAGTCCTGGATTTACTGTGTTACTAGTGAATGCTGTTACCTTTAGGGATTGGTGAATCACATCAATATTCTCTACGCAGTAGATACAGGACTGAATTAAACCACTTTTTTATTTAGGGACCAAGTAGCATTGTAGGTTCCAAGTAACACTAATTTACGTTAATGACTTTTAAACAGTATTTCTTAATTGTATTTAAAAAACCTTTATAAAGTTAGTTCAGTTTAAACGTTCTTTTTAAAAGTATATTTATGTCCTTTTATTGAAATAATTTTTTTACGATGATCTTAAACGAGTTTAAAAAAACTTAAATGTGTAAGCCGGATTATATAGACAGATAAAATATTGGCTTATACGATAGTATATTTTAGATAAAATTTTAGTGAATGTGTTTTTATGTGCTATTAATTCATTTCCTTTATTTATAAAACACTTCATTGCACACATATCTTCCACGTACGTATATAGAAACAGGCTTAAATTTGTAATCTGTATTGTATTCTATCAGCTTTATTTTATTCTGTGTTTTTATCAGCGTGTAACGAAATTATGCACTTTTTATTTTTCTTCAACCATTGTAACAACAAAAAATTATTAAATACCCTAATAAAAATATTTTTGAAGCTCTATAAAATTGTAAATGATGTTTCTCGCATCAATAATTCACTGTACTGTTAGTTAAATTAAACATGCATGAACATTTCAACCCTCCAGTTACCAACGCATCTTCCAATATGGAAAAATTCTTGAAAAAATCAATACAGGAAAGTTGAGGCCCAGGAATTGGCTTATTGGAGATATAATGCAGGTTTTCATATCTAATGAACACTTGCTGTTATAGCTAGATGCTTTCTATAAAATTCCAAACTGCCTCGTGCTTTGCTCGCGACTGTCGACGTTACGTACATTTTATGATTATCACGACTAGTAAAAAGTGAGTACTAACATTGTTTTCACGATTTATAATTAGAATAATAGTATTAGAAGTCTTATGTATGCAAATTGTCAAGGAATTAGTATTCCAGTGCTCAATGCATTGTGCAGTATTCTAACAAACAAACAAACAAAAAAATACAATTGCACATATTTATGTTATTTACAAGCTAAAACACTAAAATCAGTTTAAACAAAATTGAAAAATCATGCAGAAGGCATAGATTATGAAACACGTTCGAATATTATCCGAATATCTATATATTTGGAACGAAATGCGCATTCTGTCAAATTCCACATGAAATTTACCTCTACGCGCATGCTCCAACTTTTTTTCAAAGCATGAATAGAATACCAGGGGGATTCTCCGTATCTAGAGAGCTGAGTGTACTCAGTCTTAACAAAAGCTAAAGGGAGGTGTTCAAACCCACACGATGAGAAACCCATTCATCCTTCTCCCCACCTCCAGACCATTATTCTCTTTTTATTGAAATGGCAGCTGGGTCAATTTTCGTTCTTCATCCTTCAGAAAAAAATAAATCAACAATCACAATTTTTAAAAATACGTTGATGCAGTTTCTGCAGGATTCTAAATGAAATTTTCTTTTTTGTTTTTTATTTAAATCCGAGTTGACCGGATCCGGCGCCCAATCCTAAGTTCGTTCAATTCGAGGACCATTTGGAATAAACTGACCAGCGTAGTGGGCGAAGCTCCGCTAGTTATTAATTAATTTCCTTTTTGTAATACAGTGAAATGCGACATCTAAATAATCAATAATAAAACAAAAACACATACTACAGTAAAATTCCATTCTCAGCAATTGCTGTCCCTAGACAGTAATATGAGCGATTTCTTTCGTTCAGCCCTGTATATGATCTATAAAATTTATACACATTACGTAATGCTCTCAAAATTATTTAAGATTCAAAATGTATATAAAAGCTGAAAACGCACTTTCAACAATTACCGCTCATAGTCTGTCCAGTAACAGAATTCTTTTGTGTGTCTCTGTAAATGAAAGAAATGCTACTCTCTCCATAATCTATTGGAAAACATGTTTCAGTGCACTTCAGTGATGCATATCAATTTATTTATATATTTGAAGTAGTGTAACATCATTGAACTCGGCAAACATTTCCCCCTATAAATCATAATGTAATGGAGCTTTTCGTAATGGAGTGTTTAATGTAATGGAACTTTACGTAGTGTTTAATGTAATGGAGTGTTCCTTGTAAACGAACTATAAATTCGACTTATTCTATACTCTATAGAAAGCATGTTGTAGACTACTTCAGAGATGCATATCATACGAGTTGTAATTTTCCAACTGAACGAAAAATGTCCGGGCCAGGATTCGAACCTGGGATCTCTTGGCTGAAGCTGCCATGTTCTACCAACTGAGCTATCCCGGTCGAATCTGGAGGGCATAACTCATCCAGTTAACCTTATTGATCACAGCATCTAGTCTGATATTTTAATCAGCTCAACAGAATAGATCGCAGGTGATGGAACTCCAGTAAACGCTGGATACGTGATTACACATTGTGAATTCACATTACGTGATTACACATTATCACGTATCCAGCGTTTACTGGAGTTCCATCTCCTGCGATCTATTTTGTTGAGCTGATTAAAATATCAGACTAGATGCTGTGATCAATAAGGTTAACTGGATGAGTTATGCCCTCCAGATTCGACCGGGATAGTTCAGTTGGTAGAACATGGCAGCTTCAGTCAAGAGATCCCAGGTTCGAATCCTGGCCCGGACATTTTTCGCCCAGTTGGAAAATTACAATTCGTATGATTTCTTTATCAATTTGAATAATTGTGTTAAAATTAATCTTATGCATATCATAGTTTCATTATGTTTGAAGTATCGTACCATCATTAAAGTGCACCAAATAAGAATTTTCCTATAGGCCATACTGTGTGTTTGCAATTCTTTTGTGTGTCTACGTGAACGAACTATAACTGCTATACACTTCATTTTCAATATATCACCTGCACATATATAAAACCCCCACTAACATACATAATTTAAATGGCATTCCGAGTATATTTACTACAGTTAGAGCACGAACAGATGGCAGACGTCACACAGGGTGCGCTGTAAAAAACAAGTAATATTTCTTGAACAAACTAAAAGATTGACGTAAATCTAATATGACCTATTCCTAGATACTCATGATTCCATAAAGCGTTCCTTTATCTTTACAAGCCAATTGATTTCCAAGGTTGAAGAAGCGTTTCCGAAACCGTTTCTTTTCCTTTCTGAAAAATTTTTAAACGTTTCCGAGTAGATTTTACAGTGTAGTAATTAGTTTTCTCAACCCTGTATATCAACATGAAATAGTGGTCTTTTGGATGATATAAATTCTCAAGTATACATTTTAATGTCACCAAAGATGTTCAATCGGAAAATACGCTAAATTACACTGTAAATAATGACCAATGTTTCTTATTTTATGAAAATATACTATAACCACGAACGAAAATATAATATAATCTTCTGAGTTATCCGAAATTCCGAATATCGTGTTCCATTGTCTTTTGAATCCCCTTGAAAATAATACTTTTCTAAAATTTAAAGAATTATTTATAAGAACAAAGTATTTTTTGCTGCCCGTATTTTTCAGAAACGTTTCCGAAGGGTTTTTATGGTGTATTAATTAGTGTCCTCAGCCTGGAATACCGGTTTTTCGAATGCTATCAATTCTCAAGTAAACATTTTCATGCTAAAAAAATACGTTTAACAGAAAAACATGCAAAATTAACAGCGTTAACAATACCATTAAAATTAAGATTATTTCTTTACTCTTTCATGTATAAATTAAATTATGCGGCTGAAAACGTTTACTTGAGAATTGATGATATTCGACAAACAGGTATTCCAGGCTGAGGACACTAATTAATACACTATAAAAACCCTTCGGAAACGTTTCTGAAAAATACGGGCAGCGAAATATATTTTGTTTTTATAAATAATTCTATAAATTTTGTAAATGCATTGGTTTCTGGGGATTCAAAAGACAATGGAACACGCTATTCAGAATTTCGGATAACTCAGAAGATTATATTATATTTTCGTTCGTGGTTATAGTATATATTCATAAAATAAGAAACATTGGTCATTTTTTACAGTGTAGCAGCGTAAAATATGCATTAATTTGTTACGCTTGCATGTATACATTCTGTTATGCAACTGAAAATTTTTACTTGAGAATTGATAACATCCGAAAAAACAATATTTCGTGTTGATATCAGGTTGAGAAAAGCAATTAATATACTTTAAAAACTACTTGGAATCTTTACAGAAAAATTCGGACAGCAAAAGAAACGTTTGATTCAGAAATGCTTCTTTAAATCTCGGAAACCTGTTGGTTTATGAGATTTCAGAAGAAAAAGGAATGCTTTTTGAAATCGTGGATAACTTAGAAGAGGTTACATTATACTTTCGTAACTATTCTTGTTAGATAAAGTAACATTTGACTTTTTTTGTCAGTTTTGTTTAATGTGTACTATCGGAAGTTGTCAAAGTCTGGCTTCAAAATTATTTTCTTTAAATTCACATTTCGTTTTTACCCATGGTAATCTTGAAACAGTAGCACTTTAAAAATATGAATTATTTAAGCTTATTATATTACAGGATGTTGCAAGAGTTATGCTTACAGAGTTTTATTCGCCAGTTCATTTCGAAACTCCAATGGAAAATTAAAATAAATAAATAAATAAATATTCTTGGTACACTACAACTTTTGTCTGTTTTGTGTATCACGGAAGAAATATTGACATGCCAATATGTAAAATAAATACCATTTTTAACGAAATATGTGTATTTAGCTTTAAGGAACTTTAATGATTTTTTTATTATACATTTGTATTTTCATTTCGTTGTTTTATTAATTTTAACTTAACAAAATACATATGAAAATACTAGAAAATGTAACCTTTTAATATTTTCCTAACCAGTGTTATTTAAAAGTTTATCCAACATTTTAAGTACAGATTACCAATAATTTCAATCTTAAGTTTGAGGAAGGCTCTTTTCTAGTTCAATAATGGCTTTTCTATATACTCACTACTGTTCAAAAATCGTATTCTTTTGCACTTTGTTATACAACTTTCCCAATTGTCTTTATGCATTATACTTATCATTATTATATGTAAAAGTTTTAAATGGTTTACAACCATCATGGGGGGGGGGGGGTTGTTTTACAACTATTGTTATTTTTTTACTACTAATCTACTTTTCTAACTTTTGTATTTCATTTTGAAATAGGTAGAGAAAATATTAGCCATTTAGCAAGTTCTATGAGTGTAGAAATGCATTATATTTCCTGTGAATTACAATTTATTCGGGTTGATCTGCATGAATTTCGCAGCTTCATAACATTATTACTTAACTTTGATATGTACACTTTAACTTTTATATGTACACTTTAACTTTGATATGTAATCATTTAAATTTTCTGTTTCGTCAATGCTTTCTACATCATTCATTTTTCTGATTTTTTACTAATATTATTTTTAAAGTTTTACTTTTTTTATTACTTTCTATTTTATTTTTATATTTGGTTGTTAAACGTATCTTTTAATCTTTTTGTACTGCATAGGATGATAAATAGCGAATATATAAAGACAGAGGTAATTGGTCATTTTTTAGAGCAGAATTGTATTTTATTTCCAATGCATGTCATTCTATACCTTATCAACAGAAAGAAGTTCACAAATTCCTAATCTTGTTTGTGTATGTTTCCTTATTTTAATCTTAATTTTTTTTCCCTCAATAAATTTCACGTTTTTACTACACTTCCTGTTGCTTAATAAGTATAAATAAGTATAATAAGTATAAATATAAATTAAAGTATTCCCGTCTTTACAGGTCATCCTCTTACAGTTCCTTTGATTCTTTACATAAATGCATAAATACACAAAATGTATGTATGAATCCATATTCATAATTCTATTATCACAAGAACAAAACTCTTTTCTAAAATTTAGAAACGGTTATCTTTGAATATTTTGCATCTAAGTTACATTGAATATTTCAAGTGACAAAAGCTTCTAGAGCTCGATTTGTCAGCTTATGTCTTAAAGTATTATGTAGATTTTCGGAATTCAAAGAATTTATAATAAGACGAAGCGAAAACTAACAATTCCAGTTTTTGTAGGAGATGAAACAATTCTATCGATTCAAGCGTTTTTTGTGAGATATTGCATATAGTTTAAACTTTTCTTTAATGGAATGCATATGATGAATTTATAACTTCAAAAACGTCGTCTTAGCTTTTCAATCAAAATCGATTTTGTTTGCAAACTCAATAACATTGAAAAAGAGAATGAGCAGTAGGATCCAATTTGCAGCGTGAGCATTTATTTTTTTTTCATTCAGCTGAATGAAAACTGCATTTCATTAAACAACACAAGTTTTTTTAAACATAAATTTGATCATTAAGTTGAATATGCGATCTGTTCAAGTGGATTAAAATATTTTTCTCTGAAGCTAATAATAATTCATAATCTTATTAAAATATTATGAACAGCCTTTAACTCTATTCAAATATAACAGCACTTTTCCATTTACCTACACGAAACCGGTAAATCGTACATGATTGGCGTTATCCGAAATCAATTGCTCGTAAAATATATCATATTGACTATGACGACAAAATTGTCATCGAATTGGTAGGTGGAGAACTGTGTAGTGCATATAAATGGATTTTGTGTGCACCAATGTCGAATAACGACAATCGTGTACAATTTATCGGTGTCGTCTCGGTATATGGAAAGCACTCTAACACTGGTGATATTTTCATTGCCACTATTTCATACCATGTATCGATTATGCCATTAAAAATAAAATAATTCTGAAATTCTTATGCGATTAATTAAAGGGTAACACCACTTTGACGCCTAGACATTTAAACCTTTTCTGGAAAGTTTTTTTAATAGTGTTTATAAAAATCCATTTACATAAAATTATTTTATATTAAAGTATAAAACTGTAGTTTGTTTTAATCGATATGTTAAAAATTGGCGGCTTAACAGCTGGTGAGCTGGGGCGTTTCGAATAAAAACGGTCAAGTGGCAGACACGCTAACTCAATGTAAGCGTAACCTAGAACAATGTGACCAACAATTTTTTTTCCCCAGCACAGAAGCGTAGCGTCAAGGGGGGCACGGATCACTTTACTACCAGTATTTTTATATGCTATATTTGGCCTTATTTAATTCATACCGTTCAAGGATTAAATAAGGATAAATGTAGTATATAATTATACTGGTAGTAAAATGATTGTGCCCCCCCTGACGCTACGCCACTGCCCCAGCAGCAATCCAAATACGTAGCCACTTTTTAAAATGTGCATTTCAGGGAAATGTCACCAATTCAAAGAAATATGTAAATTTGCATCAGAAATTTCGTTACATACCACCCACACATCAATATTAGAAAAAAATACGAGAAAATTAATTCTCAAACAGAAAGATTTCTGGAGCTAGAGTGTCCACAGATTTTGAAATTACTGTTCTGGAAATAAAACCTGTTTAATGTTTCCGTTTTTGTGTACTCACTATGACGTAATTTTCTTCTATATCACCAAAATTGTCTTTTTACTCTTGATATATTTTTTAACTAATAGCAAATTGTTTTCGAGCGTATAACGGGTACTTTAAGCAAGAAAAAGACATTCAGTATTTTCAACCGGTCAATGTATCGTTACCATTTAAGAGTAGCTAGTCACACGAAAACACCTGCACGCAAATGTTAAATCTAGGAGAACTTTTTATCAAATTTTTCGTTTGATATTTCTTAATATTTTTTCGCATAAAATATATGATGTCGATCTCTAAACGGGGCCGTTTTTACTTTTTTAATTTTGGTAGCAGTTATTTTTTTGTAAGGATTTTTTTACTCTCGGAATCGGTTCCAAACGTGAAAGTGCCCTAAGAAAAAAGTGCAACCAAAATAGAAAAATTACAAACGTACAACGTTAGACATAACCTCAGTTATCCTAAGCACAACAAATTATTTAAGTATATTGAAATGCAAACGAGAAATTTGAAAAGAACGCTCTAATAGGTTTAACATTCGGAAAGTTAAAGTATTTTTATAAAACTACCCGAAACCGAAATCTAAAAAGTAAAAAAGTTAGAGATCAACTTCAGATATCCTATGCAAAGTAAATCATTTAAAAATATTGAAATGCAAACGTAAAGATTGAAAAAAACGCTGCCATTGGTTTAACATCAATTTGCGAGTGTCTTTGCGTGACTTTTGTGGGCTCTTTAATAGCAACACACAGAAGCTTTGACACCATTACTGTGTTAACTATTGGTCAGAAATGCAGCTATTCTGGCGCTATTTTTTAATAAAAAATACCAAACCTTTCTGTGTATTTGTGTGAAAACCGCATCACGCGACTGTGTGTACTTTTCGAATTATTGAATTTTTTATTTATTTTGTGACTGTTGGATCACCCTATTTTATTCAATTCTTTACAACTGGTATGGTTTCTGAAATTTATCAAACATTAATAACAGAAAGATATTCACGCATTGCTTTTTTGAGCCAAAATGTGGCAATCTTACAAGTTGAAAGTTTTCCAACTGAGTGAAAAAATGTCCAGGACGGGAATGGAACTCGAAAACTTCGGCATGCCGCACACTGATGTGACTCGAGCAACATGAAGCACTACTTATGCGAAAAACATTTTTGAAACAGATTTCTTCTTTGCTTCAACCTATTTTCCCCCCTAAGACGCACATCATGTTCGTATTGCCTTAATGTGCGGCCTGCCTTCTGCTTAAATTTCTAATGTCTTCCAGTCGTGTTGCCTGGAACGATAACCAACCGACACAATTCGACTTTTGAATCACCCTGTACTTTATCCAATTCTTTACAACTGATATGGTTTCTGAAATATATCAAACATTAATAAAAATAGAAAGATATAAAAAATGCAATGCTCTTTTGAACCTCAGTGTGGTTGTCATACAAGTAGAAATTTTCCCAACTGAATGAAAAATTGTCCAGGACTGGAATAGATACGTTTTTTATTATGTTTATTATGTACGTTTTTTATTAAAGATAATTTTCCAACGTTCTTCCAATTGTGTTGTCTGGAACGATAAAAGAGTGAGAAACGTTGTTATTACCTGCGTCAGGTGCAATTTTGGCAGTTAACGGTGTTTGATTGAATAAGTGTCCATGTAAAAAAAAAAAAAAAAAAAAAAGCATGCTTCTCATAAAAAATGTACTTTTTTTGTTTAAAAATAACTAATATTTGAGATTTTTGAATTAAAAATGTATAAAATTAACACTTTAAAAAATACTTAACAAGGAAGTTACATTTTTATAGTATTTTTATACCTTCCCATGTGTGAATACGATCCGACGAGAGAGATGTATTTTGTTGTACTAATTCAAAATTTAGTTGGTGTTTCGGTTGGTTCTGTAAGATAAAAGAATGTGCTAGCGTAGTTGGAATCAGTTTTGTGTTTTGAGCTGGTTTGTGACTTCTATTATTTGTTTGGTGGGACTTCTAGTAATGTAATTACTAAATAACGTTTAGTAATATAGACTGCGTTGATAAAAATAACATATTTTAAGTGTACTGAAATACTTAGTGTATATCTTTTTTAAAAAGTAGCACGTTTATCTTAAGATTTAAGTAGAGTTCCTACGTTTTTGCAGTAACAACAATACGTGGAGCATGCCTTTCTATTCAGTTGCCTTTCCAGTATTACTCTTTTGTGATACTTCATTGGACAACGAAATTTCTCTTAACAATTGCATATCTCTCTGCATTTGCACATAAACTCTTTCTCGAAGGATTGAATAATGTTGAAGATTAAAGAGTCGAAGAGACGCACTTTAATTTTTTGTTTTACAGTCAAACTGCAGTCATCCGCATTGAAACAAAAAATAACATTAAAAATATCTAGTATTTTAAATCCAAACTGTGTGTTAGATAATTCTAAAGCAGTATTTCACGAATTTCAAAGGTACTGTATTTCTCTATTCTTATATTCACAGAAAAGCCGAAGGTTCCATTTGTAAATTAAAATCTGCACTTAGACTTTTAAGTGAAAAACTGTCAGTACTGAAGAGTGTTAACATATTAGGATTAAATAAGAAAAGTGGTCGGAAAAGTATTAGTATGTATTCAATTTATCAAAGCGACAAAATATTTAACTTTATTGGGAATGTTAAAGTAGCACCTTTAAGTGTATGTATACTCGTATACTACACTGTATCTCTTTCATGTTAAGCAGTAAAAGTGTTTTTATTTTTAAAATACATTAGACCTAACTTTTGATTAAAGAAAGGTGATTTTTGAGGAATATTTATTTCACAACATAATCTTTATTATGATTGACCCAGTTATTCGGATTGCGTCCAGAACACATTTTTACCTGATAATTGAAGCTTCATTATAATAGCAAATAGATTATCTACCGTCGTTCACATGAAGCTTCAACAATTTGCAAATAATTGCACCTTAAAATAGATGTAATATATTAAAAATCTCAAAACCTATCGAAAAAAAAAAAAAAAAAAAAAAAAAACTGAAAATGTTTAAGTTTATTTTTATGTTATTTTATGCATACGTGGATGTAATTGTTTTCATAATATTCAATAGTGTAAGCAGGAAATGCAACAATTATGTTATACAGAGCGATTCGCTACAGCGTGTACTAAATTCTGGGATGGTTGGTTGGTTGGTTGATTTTATGACGGCCGATTTTCAACATGAAGGATTAGGCCCTGGGGGGAGTTTCCTCCGTGGGGGTCTTTCTAAGGGATCCTAACGCGTATTTACGGCAAGGTTAGAAGAAAACCACGGAAAACTTCGAAAGGTTAGGTCCACGAGCGCGACAGGGGTATGAATCCAGCACCTCCCGTCTACCAGCTTCGAGAGCAGAACCTCTCAGCCACTGGTGGGGCTTTTCTGGAAAGGACAATATATTCAAAGACGAATCTGAATCAGACAGCAATGATGTGGGTTCGAAACGACAATCAGTGCTGCTATTTAAGTGGATATTTTCAGGAATTCCGAATAGTTTTATTTTATTTCTTTAATGACAGACATTCCATGATTAAATAAATGCATTGTTTGGAATTTCGGGTATGAATGTAGAATTTCAGAATGAAGAAATCCACTAAATTATTCAACACTGATTGCCGTTTCTGGCCCTACATTTTGACTTGATTCCGATTCATCTTTGAATAACCTATCCCTCTCAGAAGTTTTTACATGGAGTAGCAAATCACCCTGTATATAAGCAATCAGAATTGTTTCCACTTTTATATTCACGAAGTTTTAAAACATTTATGACTTCAAACATTTTACCTTAATCTAAATCCCCTTCTTCATTACATAAAAAGTATTTTTTAAAAATAGGATTAAAAAAATGCATCTAAATCATAAAAAAGAATACACTACATAAAACATTTGAGATGATTCTGCTATATTCGTATGAAAATTATTTTTGCCGAAAGAAAATATGAGGTATATAAAGATTATGCGCATTTCATAAAATGTATAAGCTACATTTTAAATTGGCCTTTCATTTTTATGAAAAAGGGGCGACTATTAAAGCAACTAAAATGAGAATCTTTCCACGTTAGTTTAATAGTGATGGTAAACACTGATAAATAACACTTTATGGAAACACGTTGCATACCAATAAAGATAAGATGAAGTTCTTCAGAAAAATCATGTTAAAATGAATATTTTGACATGTGAAATATATTACTCGTCTGTTCAGTATAATCTAATACTCAAACACTGGTAAATGTCTTTTGTATAATCACGCGGATAAGTGGAAATTGATTTTTTCTGCAAACATAACATTGTATTACTTCTTTTTGTATCTTAAAGGAACATCGTGAAAATATATCCTGACGAATTTAATAACATTACACAAGGGGATGCCCAAAATAGTTGAAACATAATTTGGTTTTTATCCGTTGACGGTACGCAGGCAATGTAAATTGCAAAAGTGTATTACGTTAGGTTGGAAATAAAATTATGATAATTAAATATTCCCCACATTGATTTTTGAAAATTTACACTTTTTAAATTTTTATGCGACACACGTAGACAAAATTGATCAATTAGAATTTTTTTACCTATTTTGCTCCAAAATGATTACAAAATAAATAAATAAATGCCTCACCCAGAAAAAGGAATTGATTAAAACAACAAAACCTGTTTTGTTGAGTACATTTTGGTTGTTTTAGTCAAAATTTTAGTTCAAGTAAAAAAATTGGTTTTGTTGCTTGGACAAAAAAATATTGTTAACACTCGTACAAAATTTTAACAAAATTTCACCAATTTTACTTGAACTAACAAAATTTGTTTCTTTTAATTTTACAATATTTTTGTAATTCCAGCAAAATTTTTTTATTTTTGAAAAATTTAAATTCTTGTGTAGTAGCCATATCTCTCTTACGTAACTTGATTTATTTGACTTATATAGCTATATAATTACATGATTAACATAATTTTGGGGTAATTAAAACTTTTTTTCACTGGGACGGACAAAGGTAGTTTTAAAAATCTCCCTGTCCCATTTATTACCGTCTTCTATCTTTGCAAGAAGAAAGAATTGGATTCATGAAAATTTTCGATTTCCGGTTGTCCTGAACGCGATTTCGCTGTTTTTATCTCAAGAACTAATGCACGGAATTTAATAAAACCTTTTATTCAGTTACTTTCTGATATAAATTGTTGCTGATTACTTTTTACTTTAAATCGCGCAACAGGTGGCGCTGCTATGTTGCAGTTTTCGTGATTTCTGCAATAGCTCTATCTCATTTTCAGCAGTCAAATACGCCTGTAATCTTTGAATAATAACAAGGAAATTTTTATCCTGCTTTTTACAGGCGTAATTCACTGCTGAAAATGAATAAAAAATTAACTATGTGTTGCCGTATGCTGTGCTTTGTACTGTCGTCTCATGTTTGCCGCAGAAATTTGCGTGCTCCTTATGACATTCAATCTTGTGCTGCGATTGCAGCCGTTCCGACATATATAAGAGTGAGAAATGCCGAACTCCTGGTAGCGCAGTGGTAAAGCGTCAGGCTGCTGTTCTGAGGACCCGGTATCGACTCCCGGCATGGGCAATTTTCATTCTCTCGGTTTGCGCTTGAAAAAAAGGCCGGATAAAATTCACTTGTTATTGTTCAATGTTTACAAATGTAATTCACTGTTGAAAATGAATTAAAAAATAGTTAAAATTGCATATGTAGATTGGTTCATTTAACAAATGTTTTTGTAGCATAAACATAACAAGTTCGTAATATAACATATTTTACTGATTAAACAAACAAAATATAGTTTGTTGAAAAAAGAAAATAGATTGTTAAAAAAACACATAGCATATATCTATGTAACAAAAATAATTTTGTTAATTCAAGTAAAATTGAACCATTTTACTTGAATTAACAAAACATTTTTTTGCTGACGATACAAATTTTTTTTTTGGAATTGCAAAAAAAATCAACAATATTTTTTTTGTTGATTCAAACGAAATTTCCATTGACCCATATTTAAACAAAAAGTTTCGTTGGGGCAAACAAATTTTTGTTGATTCAACAAAACTTTTTTCTGTGTGTGTATCTTTAAAACTGAATAAGTTATACTTTATTGAAATTTGATCGTTGTTATTGGGGACCATATATCAATTTAGAAATTAAATCTGTGAGCTATTTTTAAAAAATGTAGGACCATGGACGATAATATGTGTGCAGTTTACATCAATCAAAACGTAATCGATTCTTGCATAAATATTAGTGGCGAAATGTTTAATGTAATATTATTACAAGAAATTAGTTATTTATAGAAATTGAGAAAATAAGTTGAATTCCATTTTTTCAGTTTTATTTCTAGCATTTAAAAGTGCAAAATACTGCCTGCCTAATATTTTATCGGGATATATTAGTGATGCAATTTTGTCAAACTTGTTAATATATTTTTGAAATGAGGAACGCCATATTCAATTTTTCATCATACTCTATTTTATTCAGTTATATTTATACTCTATTTTTAAAGATGAAATTACATTTTAAACGGCACGGAATAGTCATATAAGTCAGCTTTCTTCCTTTATTGTAATTTTTAAGAACAGGTATGCAGTTTTGAGTAGTTATCTTGTTTCAGTTAAAGGAAAAATATTCTATTTGATCAATTTTGTCTAGCGGGCTTAGATACAAATTAAAAAATGTGTAACTTTTTGAAAATCAATGTGAGGACTATTTCATTAACATAAACATATTTACTACCTTATTCACAATGTTTCTAAAATAACCTTTTTCTCGACACACAATCCTCACTTAATATTATTTAACTACTAGCAGGAGCTTGACTGGTCGGTTTTTCCCATACGCACCTAGGGTTTATTATCGGTTTATCTCAAACGGATGTAGGGTTTGGATGTCTCCGGCAGTATATTTGTATATTTGTGTGGGCTACGCCCGCTCGCTTTGAGAATCTTTGGCGCGGGCACAACCGTTGGCGGGATGCTGATTCCAATGCTACATACAGAATATGTGTTCCTTCTTGTTTGTGACGTCATACTTATAGCAAACGAGGCTAACGAAAAAGACAGGCTACCGCGGTGCATTCCACTTATCTTTTTTTACAGACCGCTGGAGTGACGTGATGCTCTTTTCGCACACCTGCATTGGTGCATTCGAGCATCATGTGATTCCGGAGGTCTGTAAAAAAAGGTACGCGTTAAGCACAAAAGTAACCTCTTTTTTTTCGTTAGCCTCGTATAGCAAACATTAACCCTTTTCCATTTCTGCTTCAAAAAAGTGTGTTTCTTTTAGACATGTTATCAAATGGGGAAGACAGTGATATAATATACAGGGTCATTCATAATTCCCTCCGGGGTTTCGAAACGTTATAGTAAAAAAACGAAGACGAATATGAAAAAAAGAAACATATGAAATTATTCCGAAACTATTCAAGTTTTACTTACATACATTACAGGTGTTCTATGTGTGAACCCTTGGTCACACGGCATACATCCATGCGATAGTCCAGTTCCTGCCATACTCCGTTTCTTTAAATTTCCGGTACCACACATGAATTGTTTTGTCAGTTGGTCCCTGTTTTCGATATTTATTACGAAAGGCCCGTTTAACTGACACCACTGATTCAGATTTAAAGAAACGGAGTATGGCAGGAACTGGACTATCGCATGGATGTATGCCGTGTGACCAAGGGTTTACACATAGAACACCTGTAATGTATGTAAGTAAAACTTGAATAATTTCGGAATAATTTCATATGTTGCTTTTTTTCATATTCGTCTTCGTTTTTTTACTATAACGTTTCGAAACCCCGGAGGGAATTATGAATGACCCTGTATTTTTACGATGACTTACATTTAATCGATTACTTTAAAACAATACTTTTTTTTAGATTTATTTGCTTTTAATTTACAATACATGTAATTCAGTAAAACATAAATAAGTTTTTATATTTTTTTACTATTTCGTTATATTATTTTACTTTACTAATTCATAATGTTCGCAGAAATTTGAGAATTTATTTTTAACAGATACAGAAATAATTACCGAAATAAATAAAGACTTTCGAATAATAATTATTCTATTAATTGATAAATTTTCTTTTCGACACAATTGAGCTTCGTAAATTATTATTATTATTATTATTATTATTACTACTACTAGATTTAATTTGGGATTTTTTATTAAGTAGCATTATTTGTGTATAGTGTTGGGCACCGATCAATTCATTTTCAATCAAATAACTATTTGATTAATAAAATAATTGCATTTAATTTAATTGCAATTAAAAGTTAATATCAAGATTCAATTAAACTGAATTGCAATTAGATTGAATTGAAAAAAAATAGTAATTTAGTTGTATCCTGCAAATAAATCAATCACAGTTAAAATAATTGCAATTAAATTAATTGGAGTTGAAGCGCACAATTAAATCAATTGGGATTTTAATTACGTTACACATTTATCATAACAGGGCTCTCAGATGGTCCGCCAACTGAATACCAATATTTTTTAACAGAAAATTTCAGGGTAGATTTCTACAACATTTCCGAAAAAATCTACCGAAGGTGATTTCTGCAAAATTTGCAAGAAAAATCTAAAATTAAAATTTTTCTAAGAAAATACTGGTATTCAAAATATGGACCATTTGGGAACCCTGTCATCACCATCTAAGTTTTTTTTTTTTTTTTTTTACATTACAAAAAGTTGAAAAACTTTTTCTGCTCCATTTTGTAATGGTATTTTGTCCTAGTTGTTTTATTTGTCACTTTGAAATACTTAATCAACTACCTCCCACTTTCCTTTGCTTCTGCAACACTTAGTTCAAAATTTTAACTCTCACTAAAAAAGAAAATAAGTTTTACCCTTATCTTGAAGTTAAAATAAATGAATAATCAATTGTCTGTTTTTTGTGCTTTGTATGTATGTCTGCAATTTTCTCATCAATCGTTGAACGGATATGGATTTAACTTTTTACGTTACAATTCTAGTAAAACAGGTAAGGTTTTAAGATATAAATAGCTATCGTGTTGTGTATATTTTTTTATAAGGACTCGCCAAACTTTTCAATATATAATTGTCTAACGTAAATTTGCAAAGGCATGAAAAAACCCTGCTTTAATCTAGGAATAAACCGGGATTTTTAAAATTCGCTGCCGGAGTGCATTTAAAAATAAGATAATGTAAACATACGGATTACGGACAATATGATTGGACAAGAGAATTTAAAACAAAAACGTGGCGATCTTGCCCTTATCGCAAATCAAATGTTTGTCTAACTCGTTTGATCGAACTTTTCCAGGCTAGAATTGCCATTTTCTAGAATGTGGGTTGTAGTATATTTTGTACAAAACCTCCAATGAGAGCGTGCGCCTTTTGCGTATGTCTCCACTCTTTTATTTATAACTAGCAAGCTACGCCCTCTACGCTGGTCAATTTCTTTTAACGAACCTTTAATCAAACAAAATATTGACATTTCATAAATAACTTTTATATTTTAACAGAATAATAAGGCTACTATAATTTGTGACTCGTGCTATAGCATATATACACGTCAGGACACGTCGCCCTTATCATTATCTTTTTACACATGAAGGTTTCGCTATGGTACTCCATTTGGAAAATTTGGTAATTTTTGAAATTCAATATTTGAAAAACGGCATAATCATTAGATTTGAAATTTATATCAAGAAAAATACAATTTTTTACCTTTCAAACGCAGTTTGTCTAACAATTTTCTGACAAATACTTTTTGAGCTACCATTTTTTTCAGTAACTTCAAATGTTTCATTTTCCGAGATTAATCTGTTGCAACAATTAGCGAAAAACCCAGTCGCCAGCAACGCATAGTTTTTTATTAAAGAGGCTGTTGGAGCAGGGATTGTCACCACCAATTTGCCACCATCAGTTTTGAAATCGGTTCCGTGGTTCCAGAGATTCCATAGAAATTGTAATTTAGAATGACTTCAGAACGCTTTTCGCTCATTTCACCCATTTAAATTTCGATTTTTTAAAAAATTTTATTCTTAGCAAGCATTTACATCTTATAAGTAACTACAATGCTAAATTTCAAATTTCTTGCCCCTTCAGTATAAAAAAGTCACAATTTTCGAACACTTTTCGATTCTGCACCCCATTGATGTTAGTGGCACCGACATAAAATATAGCCTATGTTGGAGTAGGGATTGTCCCCATCAATTTGCCACCATTACTTTTGAAATCGGTTCTGTAGTTTCAGAGATTTCATAGAAATTGTAATTCAGACTGTTTTTAGAACGCTTTTCGCTCATTTTACCCTTTTAAATTTAAATTTCTTTTTTATTTTGTTCTTAGAGAGCATTTACATCTTATAAGTAACTACAATGACAAATTTCAAATTTCTAGCTCCTTCAGTATAAAAAATAAAAATAAAACTGCCCAGTTAAACTGAGGGCATTGAGTTCACAGGCTATTCACACTAATTGTATATTATACTCTTATTTCAAAGAATTTGAAATAAGCCCATCCAAAAATAAAGAAATAAACAATATATTAAGGGGGGGGGGGTCATCCCCCCGTTACCCCCCTCATAGGTAACTAATGAACCCCTTAAACTAATCAGGTAAATCTCTAATTACAATGAATATATATACAAAGTTTGAAGAAAATCGGATAATTCTGCATGCAAAACCCATTTATATAAATTCAGGGGGGGATTAGCCCCCCCCGTTCCCCCACCCCCTTTATACTTAACCAATCAATCCCGAAAACTAATCAGGGACGTGCCTTAACACAGTGAACCTATAAGCAAAATTTGGATGAAAACGGAATAATTCTGCATGAAAAACCCATTTATATAAAATAAGGGGGGATATGCCCCCCGTTCCCGCCTTCATACTTAACCAATCAATCCCGAAAACTAATCAGGGAAGCGCCTTAACACAGTGAACCTATAAACAAAATTTGAAGGAAAACGGAATAATTCTGCATGAAAAACCCATTTATATAAAATAAGGGAGGATTAGCCCCCCGTTCCCCCTTTATACTTAACCAATCAATCCCGAAAACTAATTAGGGAAGCGTCTTAACCCAATGAACCTATAAACAAATTTTGAAGCAAATGGGATAATTCTGCATGAAAAACCCATTTATATAAATTAAGGGGGGGATTAGCCCCCCCCGTCCCCCCCTTTATACTTAACCAATCAATCCCGAAAACTAATCAAGGAAGTGCCTTCACACAGTGAACCTATAAACAAAATTTGAAGGAAAACGGAATAATTCTGCATGAAAAACCCATTTATATAAAATAAGGGGGGATATGCCCCCCGTTCCCTCCTTTATACTTAACCAATCAATCCCGAAAACTAATCAGGGAAACGCCTTAACACAGTGAACCTATAAACAAAATTTGAAGGAAATGGGATAATTCTGCATGAAAAACCTATTTATATAAATTAAGGGGGGGATTATCCCCCCGTTCCCCCCCCTTTATACTTAACCAATCAATCCCGAAAACTAATCAGGGAGGCGCCTTAACACAGTGAACCTATAAACAAAATTTGAAGGAAAACGGAATAATTCTGCATGAAAAACCCATTTATATAAAATAAAGGGGGATTAGCCCCCCGTTCCCCCCTTTATACTTAACCAATCAATCCCGAAAACTAATTAGGGAAGCGTCTTAACACAGTGAACCTTTAACCAAAATTTGAAGGAAATGGGATAATTCGGCATGAAAAACCCATTTATGTAAATTAAATGGGGGATTAGCCCCCCCCCCCGTTCCCCCCTTTATACTTAACCAATCAATCCCGAAAAACTAATCAGGGAAGCTCCTTAACACAGTGAACTTATAAACAAAATTTGAAGGAAAACGGAATAATTCTGCTTGAAAAACCCATTTATATAAATCAAGGAGGGATTAGCCCCCCGTTCCCCCCTTTATACTTAACCAATCAATCCCGAAAAGTAATCAGGGAAGCGTCTTAACCCAATGAACCTATAAACAAAATTTGAAGGAAAACGGAATAATTCTGCATGAAAAAACAATTTATATAAATTAAGGTGGGGATTAGCCCCCCGATTCCCCCCCTTTATACTTAACCAATCAATCCCGAAAAACTAATCAGGGAAGCTCCTTAACACAGTGAATTTATAAACAAAATTTGAAGGAAAACGGAATAATTCTGCTTGAAAAACCCATTTATATAAATTAAGGAGGGATTAGCCCCCGTTCTCCCCTTTATACTTAACCAATCAATCCCGAAAAGTAATCAGGGAAGCGCCTTAACTCAGTGAACCTATAAACAAAATTTGAAGGAAAACGGAACAATTCTGCAGGAAAAACCCATTTATATAAATTAAGGGGGCGGGGGAATTAGCCCCTTGTTCCCCCCCTTTATACTTAACCAATCAATCCCGAAAATTAATCAGGGAAGCGCCTTAACACAGTGAACCTATAAACAAAATTTGAAGGAAAACGGATATTTCTATGAAGAGTTATCGCATTAAGTACGTACATACATACATACAGAACCGGCTGGCAAGCTCTCAGGGCTTGACAGCCAGTTTGATAGCTAAGAAATCGCAATTTTAGAACGTTTTTTGCTCCTGCACCCCCTGGGGTTAGTGGCACCGACATAAAATATAGCCTATGTTGGAGCAGGGGTTGTCACCATCAATTTGCCACCATCACTTTTGAAATCGGTTCGGTAGCTCCAGAGATTACCCCCTACAAACAAACAAACAAACAAACAAACAATCTTTACTCCTTTATAATATTAGTATAGAAGACACGCTACTGGCAGCAACATAGTTCAGTATGAATAATAATAAAATATTATCACAAGAAATACTCTGTTAGGCTATAGCATTGTCGCTAAATTAGGTCAACTGGTGCACAATAAGTTGATAGAAAAGAAAAGCTAATTTGAATAACATGAGATTTTTCTTTGCATTTTTGCAGTCATGTCGTGGATTAAAATATAGGTGAATGAAGTTGCTTTTATTGTTTAATTAAGAACTACTTGTTTCTGTTATTTTGCAATCTAATTATAGATACTATGTTTGGATAAAATTTGTCTAGAGTTGATGCTTCTAGAGATAATGTGGTAGCAGAATAATTCACACTGATCAACATTTTAAAACAGGATCCTGTCAGGCTACAATTATCTTTTAAAATATCCCTGACTAATCAGCTATAAAAGTAACAATTTAAAGGAGTCACTGTTATTTTACATAGAACTCCTGAGCACAAACTTGTATCTATTAAAGTGTACTTGTATCAAAGTGTTTTAGAAATAATTTTACTCCTCATATAGAATCATTTTTGTTGCAGCAGAATGGTCAATACGTTGTGTGCTAGACTATATTATAACAAGAAAAAATATGTTCTATATTTTACAATCAATTTTTAAGTAAGTCAAGTTCTGTTGTTTTAATTTAGGCGTAATTATAATTGTTAACAACACAAAATGATACACGCGTCCGAATCTCCTTTAAATCGGAAAGAAAAGACGCACAAGTAATCAGATAATGAACAAAGCCACTTGAAAATCCTCCTATCTGAGATTGTCAGATTAGAAACAGATAACAATATAATAACTATCTAGTGTTTAAAAGTATAAATGCATTTTAATATTTCTGCACCATCCATTAAATAGCGTATACAGGGCGGCCACTGGCGACTATTATTTTTCATTACGTTGTCCGCCACTATTTCGAAATAGAAACAGTGTACCTCAAAGATTAGTAGAAATCTACGATGAAGATTATTATTTGCAAATTGTGGTATAGAAAATAATAATAAAAATACAACATACAAACAATACTTTTAGATGCTGTTTCGCCTCTAGAAATGAGTGGTGTAATACTTAGCTATCACCTGTCATTAGCGAAAAAATATGTCCTTTTCCAGTGGTCAGTGAACAATGAAATAGCTTTCTACACTAAAAGTTAAAAAGAAATTTTCACTCTTGTGCACAAATAATTAATAAACAAAATGAATCCAATGAATCGCTGGCGAGAAATTAGCATGAAACAAAGGGTTTGGAAATTTAAGCCCAGCCTTCTACTCTGCATTGCTTTCCTGCAAAAAAACTAGGAGTTGCCAGATCTCCAGATTTTTTTTATACCACTATTTTTTTTTAAAAAAAGTATTAAATTTATTTAAATCAAAGATTCTGCGATTAAATAAGAGAAACATTTCTTTTTGCAAATAGTGTTATTCGAATATCTCAAGGGTTGATAGTTCTGTAAACTACATTTTTCATCGTATGTAGATTACAATTTTATCATCTATGGAATTATTTTTTATATAGTGACGGTGATGATTACGATTAAAAAGTATCAATAATAATTAGAATAATACAGAAAATGTGGGAAATCTGCATTTAAAAAGAAAAGTATAGGATTTTATGTATTTCTATCCAAAAACACTAAAAAGTCTCAGACGTGGAGCCATATATAAACAGCTATGTTAAATATGAAGTCGACTTTGCGTATTCTGTCATTTGAATTTGCATATTAAAAGCAAATAAAATCATTTACGTAACCTTAAGTAGGCTATAAAACTTACATAATCATATGGATGTATTTAAGGTTGCTTAATTATGTATTTACTTTCGAAATCTAGTCTAAAATAATTTTTAAAAAAATTATCAAATCATTTAAACGATAAAATTCTATTTGTCATCGACAAGAATAAAAATAATCTCTATCTCTATGTTTTTAAAAATGTTTTACTTAAAAGTGACAAAGCAATATATATTTTCTCGGAAGCAAATTATAATACATTCGTTTCGATCGGAAATATTTAAAAATGCATGAAACAAATGGATATTTGCCCTTTTCGCTTTGTCTCATTGTGTAAGTTTCGTTAAATCTATATATAGTTTTTGAATTTATTTAAGGTATGTGAATATTGAAATGAAACGATATAAAATTTTGTTCATTCAAATCAAATTATTCTAGTGGAAATAAATTACTTTTGATGAGCTCTCACACTAAATAAACACAAAATATCCATGTTCCTTATCATTTTAATATACGTAATGCATATTTAAAATGCATCCAATATTTGTTTTAATATTATGAAATTCGAGAATCTAATTTTATTTTATTTACTGCAAAAAAAAATATTTTAAATATTTTTTCGTGATGTCAGAATATATTTTGATCTTTGGAATATATTTTCTTACAGAAAAGAATTGGTAGTGGATAAAGAATGTCATGTTGTTTAATTATATGGGTTTAGTTGGCACGATAAACATATCTTTAGCTATTGAATATGCTTGCAAATAACGCAAATAACCGATAAATTTGGCCACAGGTGCAGGATTAAAATCACGTTAACATATTCCACGTCATTCTAGATAAAGGAAAAGTAAAGTGTATCAAAATCCGTATCAAAATGACACTATGGATTTTAAAAGTTATTTTACATGATGTCAAAATATATTATGTTGATGGATTTTAGATGATCTATTTAGAAAATTTTCAATTTGCATAAAACAAAGCAGTACAGAGGAAAAGTTTAGAAAAAACTTCTTTTCATAGAAAAATAAAAAAGCTTTAACAAAAATTGTAGCTGTCACTTTACTTTTAAACATACTTATTAAGCAAAGTTAATGACAACGTATAGTACTTTTAATACCGTAATGACCGGTATCTTATTGTAAAGATATAGTATAATCAAAATATTATGGAAATAGAAAACCTAAAAAGACGGCTTGTGGGTATTGTGTTAGGAAAAAGAAGGCTAGTCTTAAGATAGTGAAAGATCTTAAAACATGTAACCGAGTGATGAAATGATTTGAATTGGATTAAGGGCTGGATTAGGGACTGGAGAAAAATATTCAAGATAATGATCGACATCACACACATATGACGCAATTAGCTCTTTAATATTCAAAATACAAGGGTTCCACAAAGTCATTTTACATTTTCAAGCTTTTATTACAAACACAAATAAACAGATACATGTACTTAAATTAGTAAAATATGAAGAGGATATACTGAAGTTTGTTTTTGTGCATCAATTAATAAATGTGGGAGGATCCACTTGTGTGGCCATCATGATACCAGATCTGACTCCCTTGATTTTTTTCTAATGGGGATATCTAAAGGATATGGTATACCAAATCCGAGTTACAAAATAAAGAGCTTAGTTTCTCGCCTGCATGCTGCTTTGACTTTTGTAGACATTGCAATGTTGGATTCTGTGCCGTTAGCCATTGTACACCCAGAAAAAGGAATTGATTAAAACAACAAAACATGTTTTGTTGAGTACAATTAATTTGTTTCAAGCAAAATTTTTAGTTGACTTAAAAAGTTGGTTTTGTTGCATTGACAAAAAAATATTGTTAACACTCTTACAAAATTTTAACAAAATTTCATCAGTTTTACTTTCATTAACAAAATCTGTTTTTTTAATTTTACCATAATTTTGTAATTTGTAATTCCAGCAAAATTTTGTTGCTTTTACAAAATTTAATTGTTGTCTAGTAACCATAACTCTCTCACGTAACTTGGTTTATTTGACTTATATAGCTGTATAATTAAAGGATTAACATAACTTTTGGTTAATTAAAACTTTTTAATTGGGACGGACCAAGGTAGTTATAAAAATCCCCCTATCCCATTTATTACTTTCTTCTATCTTTACAAGAAGAAAGTATTGGAGTCATGAAAATTTTCAACTTCTGGTTTTCGACGGATTTTAGAAGGTCCTGAACACGATTTGACTGATTTTAGAAAATGACTGTCTATGACTCTGTCTGTCTGTATGTGACAAAAATTTTGAGGGCGCTCTATTTCAAGAGCACGGAATTTAATAAAACTTTATATTCAGTTACTTCCTGATATGAATTGGTGCTGATTAGTTTTTGGCGTAAATCACGCAACAGGTGGCACTGCTATGTTGCAATTTTTGCAATAGATTCGCGATTTCTCAAGAACTAATGCACTGATTTACATCAAAATACAGATTGAGTTAGACCTTGACATAAATAGACGCTGATTACGTTTTGGTGTAAATAGCTCAACAGGTGGCGCTGCTATGCTATTTTTTTCATGATTTTCACTATAACTAAATCTCAAGAACTAATGCACGGATTAATTTTTAAATCATTTTCGGCAGTGGTTAGAGTCTCAGATCGTTATTCTGAGGACTCGGTTTCGATTCCCAGCTGGGGACATTGTTCAGTCTGTAGGTTTACGCTTGAAAAAAAAAAAAACAGGATAAAAATTCATTTGTTATTGTTCAAGGATTGCAGGCATAATTCGCTGCTGAAAATGAATTAAAAATTACCTAAGCTACGTTTAGATTGGTTCTAATACAAAAAATAATTTTAAAGTAAATATTATAATTGTTTATGTAACAAAAACCTTTTGTTGTTAAAACAAAGAAAAGTCTTAAAATTACACAAAACAGTTGTTCTTTAAACAAAAGTTTTTCTTGCCGAAACTGAAAAGAACTCTTAAAGTAACAGATAATTATATTTATTTTGAGGAAACTTTTAACAAAAGAATTTTGTTAATTCAAGAAAATTTAAGCATTTTAACTTGAATTAACAGAACATTTTTTTTTTTTTTTTTTTTTTTTTTGCTGACGATACAAATTTTTTTGTTGGAATTGCAAAAAAAAATCAGCAACATTTTTCTTGTTGATTCAAACAAATTTTCCATTGACCCATATTTAAACGGAAAGTTTTGTTGGGCCAACCAAATTTTTGTTGATTCAACAAAACTTTTCTCTGCGTGTACGGCGCGCAAGCATGCCTCGCCAGTAGTCATGTTGAGTAGTTACTTATTAAATACAATGTCATATATAAACACCGATGTTTCTGCTTGTGTTTAAGATTACTTTTCTTACACTTGATGTGAC
Organism: Maratus michaelseni; assembly: GCA_963931845.1. Classification (NCBI taxonomy): domain Eukaryota; kingdom Metazoa; phylum Arthropoda; class Arachnida; order Araneae; family Salticidae; genus Maratus; species Maratus michaelseni. The sequence goes on from OZ007586.1 coordinate 116,752,675, forward strand.
GTAATGCTTTTTCTTTTGCATTTTCCTCGAAAACTATGCGTCTTTGATGTATGGTTTATTGTACAACTTTTATTACTCAGAGCGTGATATCCTGCACCGTCATATAAAATGAGATATTTAGTCGGCCATAGCATCAAAAGTATCCAATTTTCAGGAATAACCTTATTGAGACACTTGATCAGCATTCCATGAATTACAACATATCAAGATTTTAGTCAATTCTATCGGGGGAAACATTTCAATATATTTAGTGCGAGGTCCTTTTAATTAGAGAAAGGTAGAGATAATTCTATATATCGTATTCATGAGAGAATTTTCTTATACAAATGGAAGAATCGCGGGTAATTTTAGAAAGGTAGAAAAATATTAAAAATTTTCTTTTAAATTAAAAATTGAAACCTGCATGAGTATACCGTCTTGAAAATTACTTGAAAATTGTCCAGATTGAGGTTTCTGATATAAATTTAAGTTCAGATTTTAACGATTACTAGGGCATCCAAACCGGGCTTCCCGGGATAGAGAATATACATGAAAACCAATTGTTTTTTTTAATTGAAAACTCTAATAGATTTTTTACATTTAATATATTTTTTTGATTGCCCCTAACAACACCAAAGGCTATTTTTATATGAAATAGGTCAATTATATATTCAAATAAAATTTTAAAATATATTAAAAGCGGTAATTTCGTATTGGCTTCGTGCCAGAAGTTAATAGTCTAAGAAATCACTAACATTTTCGTTATCTGCAATTTTTGTGTTTTATTTTGATAATTTCCGTGGTTTTAATCGCTTATTTCAATTACATGCCAGTCAAATTTGGGTTTATACTATTTTATTTATTGCTTGAGGAATTATTAATTTCGTTATGAAATATCAGCTGGAAAAAATGCTGAGCTTTTTATATTGTTTAAAGTGCAAATGGATTAATATTGTGTAATCGTCTGCAAGCGATAGAGATAGATTTAAAAAAAAACAAAAAACATGCTTGAAATTTAATTTAAATACTATAATAAATGAGATAATTCGGATACAGTTTTCAAACAAATTCTATTTGAAAGTAATTTTTTTCTCGATATAACGATGTAAAAATTGAAAATATGCGATATTTAGAAATTTAAAAAAATGCACTAGTAAAAATCGCAAAACCGAAATTTCATCGTCAAGTGTTGAAATTCTCAAAATGACGTCAGCGTTACGCATGGAGAAGTTTGTCCTTTATAATATAGATAGATAGATGAATAGATGTAAACAAAGTTTCCTTTCATATAAAATTTATTTTACAGGTTTTCTGTACACATATATTTCACTTAAAAATTGCGTTCTTCAGACAATCGTACTCTTTATCACGCTTTCATCACTCCACTGAAGGGACAATTAGATAAATGCTATTTATAAGGTTTTCGAAATAACTCTCCTAAGCGAAAATAGCTAAAGTATTACTCACGAAATAATAAAGATTGTGCATGCAAATAAGAAAAAAATGGTTCGATTTCTAATTTCATTTAATTGTCGCTAACTGTTTACTTCAGGAACAGAAATTGTCCGTATTAAATGAATTTTCTAAAAGAAACTTGTTGTAGCAAGCCATAAAACAGGGAAAAAACATTAACTAAGATAAGGGAAAACACGAAAAATCACAAAGTAGTAGATTAGAGCTCTAAATATTTATTTAACCACATCATTAAATAAACAAAAATAAATAAAAGAAGTAGAAAAGATCAATAATAACTGTTTTCCTCTTTAATCCACTATAATTTTTTCCTCTATAATCCTCTTTTTCAAAAGCTAAATTGTTGCAGAATGTATTTGTAGTATATTTCATTTCATATATTGTAATTTTTAGAATTAATTTATAATAGTAATACTAGTAATACTAGTAACACTACTAATTTATACAGGATATCGTTGGGATAGCTCAGTAGGGAGAGCGTTGGCACGGCAAGCCAAAGTACCCAGGTTCGAGTCCTGGTTCCGGCATATTTTTGCTCTGTTGGAAAAAATCTCAACTATGATAGTCCAACCATTGGATATAATTTATACTGTATTTTCACAAAATAGAAATAAAAACCTTTCTTTTTAGATTTTCGTGTTGATTACAACATGGTTAGATGAGATATTTTATAAAGAATTTTCAATGTTGATTAACGATACAATATTCTTCAGAAAATACAGAAATTCAAGTAAGGCAAGAAAAATATAAAATTATAATCGTATTTCTTTCAAAAAAATACTTTCTAACTTTGATAAAGATAGCTTTTGTTTCTTAATAAATGAAAATACTTTCGGGAAATCGGTAATGTCTATCGGGGTAATATGCAACACCAAAAAAATAGGGCTGATATGAGACCCCCGAAAAAGGTACCAATGTTTGCAGTAGTAAAATTGGCTTTGTGATTATTTTGTAAGCAATACATGATTTCTCTTATATCATTACGAATAATAAAAAAAAATGTACATTACCCATAAAGTTACTTTTCTGATAAGAATAACTTTTCTGTCGAACTTCAAAAGTGTTCAAGTGCATTACTGAAATAAAAAGTTTGGTAAATTATTCTTATACGCATTTATTCAGTACGAAATGGTGAGACTGTACAGAAACAGAAACGAAGTAGGCGAGTTTATCCATAAATGATTTTAGATGAAGCCAAAAAAGGGATATTCAATGGTGAATCACTATTTTGTTAAGTTAAAAATTATAAGATTGATAAATCGATTTTGTGCCATAAAACTGTGCCAATGAAAATGAGTTCGCATTCTACATCTACTTTTGTAACTCCTGCGAGCTAAGATTCATGAATATCTCCAAGTTCTTTTGAGATGTTGCTTTTACAAATAATAAAGAGAAATGTTGCTGCAAAGAAGGAAAGAAAAAGATAATATGTTAATTCAAAAGTGATTACAAGTGAAGAGTGGATATTGACAGAAAAAATTACACTAGAAAATCAGAAAGCAAAATAAAAAGCAAAACTCCAATCCCTTAACAAGTGCCGTAAAGGAAAGTAGACAAAGAGGGTAAGTAAAAACAAAACAACTCGGAAAACAGACACTACGTGAGGTATAAGAGGGAAAGATGATAAAACTGTTGAAAACTGTACAAGAAAAAAGTATTATGCAGATGATTGCACAAACACAGAATTTGTTGCCAAAATAGAAGTGAGATACTGACAGACTAAACTGAAAATGAAGGATTTATTAAGAAAGAAAAACCTAATCAAAAAAGAAGAAAAAATAGTTGATTAATAAATTGTTTAAATAATTTTTACTATATTTTCACAAAATAAAAATAAAAACCTTTCTTTTAAGAATTTCGTGTTGATTATTACAACATTGTTAGATTAGAAATTTTATAAAGAATTTTCAATGTTGATTAACGATACAACATTCTTCAGATAATACAGCAATTTATGTAAGGTAAGAAAAATATAAAATTACAATCGTATTTCTTTCAGAAAATGTTTTCTAACTTTGATAACTTCGGTAGGATCTATGGGGTAGTATGCAAAAAATAGGACTAATATGGGACCCCCGAAAAAGGTAACAATGTTTACAGTAATAAAATTGACTTTGTGATTATTTTGTAAGCACCATTTCACTTATATCCATTGCGAATACAGTAAAAAATTAAAAAGAAATATAAAAAAAATTTACATTACCCATGAAGTTACTTTTCTGATACGAACAAATTTTCTGTCAAACTTCAAAACTGTTGACGTCTAATACTGAAATAAAAAAATCCCTGACGGCTCGACCTACAGGCACAGGTAAATTTTGAAGACGCAAACCGTGGGGTGCGTAATTATTGGGAATTGAAGAAGAAAGACATTTTTGCCATGATGCGGCAGTTGGGACCGCTCACTTCGAAATATACCTCTGTCTGTAAGCGGAGCCAGCAGTGATTTTTTTGTTTTTAATTTGTTTTTGCTATAAGAGTTGGTCCTATAAAAAACTTGTCAATATAAAAGTTGTAGATAATATTAAGAAGATTTATAATAAATTTGAAGAATTTCCTTCTCTGCATGGTAGTGGCGAAGAATGATTGAAAGATTTCATTTAAAATGCCAAAATGAAATAAATGGATCCAGTTGTCTACGACACACCAATATTTCAAGGGAATATTAAAAAAAAGAACTTTAGATTTAGATTACGTTAAACCTGAAGTTAGAAATTCTACTTACTACTTGTTTTTACAAATAAAAAAGAAAAATGCTGCTGCAAGGAAGAAAAAGGAAAGTAATAGATTCTAGTTCAAAAATGATTATATTATTAATTAACTATTTGTTAAGGGGTAGGAGAGTGCCCTCCGTGGGGAGTCTTTCTAAGGAATCTTAACCTGTAGTTACGTCAAGGTTCGAAGAAAACCACGGAAAACTCCAAACGGTTAGGTCGTCGAGCGCGACAGGGATTTGAAACCAGCACTTCCCGTCTACCAGCTTTGAGAGCAGAACCTCTCAGCCACTGGTGGGGGCAAAAGTGATTAGAAAAGTGTACATCGCGACATAAAATTAAAAAATAGAAATTGAGGAAGGAAAATAAAAAGCAAAAAAACTTAAATCCCTTAAGAGTGCAGTAAAGGAAAGACCCAAAGAATGGAAGTAAAACCAAAAAAACTCAGAACACTGACAATGTATATCATGATACTATAATTGGAAAATAATATAGAATTATTGAAAATTATACAAGCGAAATTTAATATGCAGATGATCGAACAAGCACAGAAGTTATTACTCAAATAGAAGGTGAGATACCGGTAGACTAAACTGAAAATTAAGGAGTTAGAAAAATATAAAAACTCAATAAGAAAAACGAAAGTTGATTGATAAATTTCAAAAAGGAGATAACATTTCCTTCTCTTCAGGGTAGTGATGAAGATTCACTGACAGATTTAATTGTAAATGTCATATGAGAAGAAATTGCTCCCGTTGTCTACGGCACACCAATATTTCAATAGAATATTAAAGAAGAAACTTTTATTTTACCTAAAGTTTAACGTGAAGTTAGAATGGCTACTGACTATAAAAACGTTTGTGTTATACACGAAGTAGATGAAGGCGAAGGAGAGGTAACAGTTCAATGTTTGAGGTGTTCTATCGATCGATCTAAGGACTGATTGCGTGTATAAAAAAGATTAAATCATTGCAATGTACATCATGAATAATGCTGCTGATTTGTCTTTCATTGAAACCAAGATAAAAATCAGGAAAACTACTTGTACTTTTCCTGGTTGTATAAATATAATTGAACAATGAATTAGTTCAATTAGTTAAGATCATAGACTACAATTTTCTTATTATTATCAATAACGTTTGTTATATCATTGGAAATTTACTTCTAAAATCTCATACAAATATAGGTCAAGCGTTACAGATGATTTAATCCTTTGTTTTTTACACTAAGACATCATTTAATAATTTAGAGAAAGAGCTACACTAGAAAATCAGAAAGCAAAATAAAAAGAAAAACTCCAATCCCTTAACAAGTGCCGTAAAGGAAAGTAGACAAAGAGGGTAAGTAAAAACAAAACAGTTGTAGTGGGTTTTCATCAGTATTCCAGCGGAGGCATGGAATATGTCCCAAAATGAAAAATAAAAAGTGCTTTAATTATACAACTGAAATATTATATCCGAAGCAACTTTGTTACATACCTCTCATTTTCATAGTGCTTATAACCATTTAAAAATAATGGTGTCTCACTTTAGCCCTATAGCTGTCTTATAGAATTAGAGCCATTCCATGGGACTAATATGAGACAGGGGTTTAATTGCTTTAAACTTTATTTTTGTGACAAGCAATATTTTGTAGCTGTAAACAGATAAAAGAAACAAAAACACAAATTATAGTATTTTTTATTTAGGACTACTATCAACAGATCGAAAGTTACTTAGAAATTTTGTCGTATAATAAGCAGCTATTGACCAGACATTTTTTTCCAAAAAAAAAAATGTTAAAACATCCTTTATTTAAGCTTCAAGTAGTTTGTTTTCTGAAAAAGAGAAATAATACTTTAGGTTTGGATATTACTTTTTGTTAGATGAACTTAACATTTCGGTAATATATATATATAGACGTGTGTCTCCTTATATTTCACTTTGTAGCCACAACTACCCGTGGCGGACCACTGATGCTTGAGTGTGGTAGTAGCTTCAAGTCTCCCATCGTGCACTATGGCGGTTGCATGTCGTTAACTGTGGGTGTGTGGGAGATATGGTAGTTGAAAGTGGTCGACCTAGAGTATTTTAATATAGACGTGTGTGTTCCTATATTTCAGTTTGCAGCCATAACTACCCAGCGCAAACCTCTGGTAATTATGTGTGGTAGTTGCCTCGAGTCTCCCATCATGCACTATGATGGTTGAATGCCGTTAGCTGTGGGGGTGTGGGAGATATGGTGCTTGAAAGTGGTCGACCTAGAGCATTTTCATACAGACGTGTGTGTCCCTATATTTCACTTTACAGCCACAACTACCCAGCGCAGACCAATGGTGTTTGAGTGTGGTAGTAGCTTCTAGTCTCCCATCGTGCACTATGGTGGCTGCATGTCGGTAGATATGGAGGTGTGGGAGATGTGGTGGTTGAAAGTAGTCGACCTAGGGCATTTCCATATTTCGACGAAAGTGTTCTAAAAATGTTTGGAATCTTCTTCAACGAGAATTGATTCATTTAACTTAACGTGAAATAATTAAGATATATATAGCTAAGTAATATGATTTCGCGCCTCCTAGTGGTTTAAATGGAAACTAAACGATATTGCAGCGTGTGCGTAGCACGCCTGCTATACAATACCGTAGGCAGCGGAGACGAGTGCCGGAGTTTCTTTCGGAAAGGGGTTCGTTTATTGCGCGCCGAAAATGACTATTTTTATCGAAACCGCCAAAGAAAGTTACTGATTTCCGGACAACGCCGAACGAATCAGCTAGTTTAAATATAACCTTACTCTGATTTCCTTGCAATTTTACAAAAGTCCTTTTTATTAAATTTTGAGCATAACGTATCTGTATCATAAAATGTAATACGGAACAGAAAAAATTTATATTGCAGAAAAAAATAAGAAAGTAACTTAATAATAAACAATAACGAATAACTATGCATCAGAGATAGATTATCAAGCACTTTTCACTACTAACAAAATATTATTAAGAAATTTCATTTTTTCATAGAATGAAATCGATTATAATCTTTCCTGTGACCGAATTTTTTAAGCGTCTCTGTAAATGAACGATAAATGCTACGCATTCCATAATCTATAGGAAACATGTTGTACTGCACCTCAGTGATCAGGGCAGACGGACAGACAAACAAACTGAATTCCTAAATATTTTTCATATATGTTGGGAAGTGTTAATAATAATTGAATGTAAATATTAAAAAACATAATTTCATTAAAATTCACAAAAAAGTCAACTTATATTATAAAGCACAAATGTGTGCGTCGCTCAGTGCTGACGTCATAATGATGCAGGCAACAGTGTTGTGAAAATGGATGAATGTTGCAACAATTGAACTATTTTTTCAAGTAAACAATTGTAACGTTATTTCTATGGGGAAAATGCAAGTTTTGGGCCGACGTTGACCCCTTATAGATCATATTTTTACAATTAATGTCTGTTTAATGTATTGCCCTCAGGAATACATATATATTCCAAATTTCAAAGCTCTACGTCAACAGGAAGTGGGTGAAAAATAGGTCACAAGATTTGACTGCCACGCCACATACATACAGAAATGTAAGTTAAAAGAAAATATGTAAAAAAGTAACCTCATATAAAATAACTGAAAAGTAACTGAAAGTACACTGTAAAAGTTGATCAATGTGTCTTATTTTATGAAAATATACTATAACCACAAAAGAAAATATAATATAATCTTCTGAGTTATCCGAAATTTCGAATAGTGCATTCCATTGTCTTTTGAATCCCTATAAACGAACACATTTCCAAAATTTAAAGAATTACTTATAAAAACAAAGTATTTTTCGCTGCCCGTATTTTTCAGAAACGTTTCCGAAGGGTTTTTATAGTGTATTAATTAGTGTCCTCAGCCTGGAATACCTGTTTTTCGAATGCTATCAATTCTCAAGTAAACATTTTCATGCTCAAAAAATATGTTTAACAGACAAACATGCAAAATTAACAGCGTTAACAATAACAATAAAATTAAGATTATTTCTTTACTCTTTCATGTATAAATTAACTTATGCTGCTGAAAACGTTTACATGAGAATGTATGACATTCGAAAAACAGGTGTTCCTGGTTGAGGACACAAATTAATACACTATAAAAACCCTTCGGAGACGTTTCTGAAAAATACGGGCAGCGAAAAGTACTTTGTATAAATAATTCTTTAAATTTTGGGAATGTATTGGTTTCTGGGGATTCAAAAGACAATGGAACACGCTATTCGGAATTTCGGATAACTCAGAAGATTATATTATATTTTCGTTCGTGGTTATAGTATATTTTCATAAAATAAGAAACATTGGTCATTTTTTACAGTGTAAGGAGAATGTCTAGAGGAAGAGTTCTCATTGGTTATAAAACTACAGAGTAGTGCACAACGTTTTTTAAAATTCTTTATGATCCTTAATAAAAGTATAACCGATTCATAGTAACGTTTAAAGAAATAAATTATTTCCGATTAAAAAAAAAATGTTTACTCGGTGTCTTCACTTATCGCTGATCAATAGCTAATTTCCAAACCGTTAATTTTAAACGTACGCTTCCAATTGCAACAATGTTTTAAATGTTTTTTCAGCATCTTAAAAGCCATTTACGTCAAAATAGTTATTTTGGTAAAAGTTAAGAAATAAATATTTTTATACGGTCACTAACAAGTAATGTCTCCTTTAAAGCGCAGAATATTTTGAAAATAAAATGCTATTGGAGCTACGTATATAAGTAATAAAGGATCAGTTAAATTTGGCTGCGGAATCCCAGTAGAAAATCTGCAAAAAAATAATAACTTTCGAGTAACTGACTTTAAAAAGACGCGATTTAGCTAGCAACACTTTTTCTTTCCAAATGCAAGCGATTTTAATGCATTTGGAAATTGCTTTTTTGAGTGAGTGTTGAAACGAGTAGTACTTCGGGAATTTAAACTTAAACGATTAAAATAGTTTATTATTTTACTATAAGCTTATATAAAATACATAGAAATTGCGTACTGCTCAAGTTATTTATTTTTACACGGTTTCGCCTGCTCGATAAGTTTTAAGTGTATTTTAACAGTAACTGCCCGATTAAGAACGCTCTCATGATCATGATACATTTTGATATTGAATAAGTCGTCGTTTTGATGGTAAGAAAACTTTTCACTTGTTGTATCAGACACTAGCAATATCGAAGTCAAATTGACAGTGCTAAGAATCGAACATTAATTTTCAGTTTGAAGCATTTTTAATCAGTTTAAATTTTGTTCTAAACCGTGGAATACGACTGTTAATTTTCTTTATATATACGTACATATATATATATATATATATATATATATATATATATATATATATATATATATATATATATATATGGCAAAACCGTAGTTATAAAAGTATATTTATTTAAGTTAAACTTTCTTAAACTAGTTCAGTAAGAAGAGTAGAAAAAGTTTTTCCTTAAAGAACATTTATCATAAAAGCGTATATATATATTTTTTCAATTTCATTCTTTCGCCAACCAGCGATAAATCGCCAAAAACACGAAAATTTCATATTTTTTTTACGGACGTTATATCGCGGTTAAGCAGCAATTTTTTTATAAACGTATCTATCCTGATGAGAAGAATATTCTGCAATTTTTTCAAAAGTTCTGAGTATGCGCTTATGAGACCTTTCTTGTGAGTCGTGTAATATATGTTTAGAAAAACTCACCTCATGCTGTAACAAGTAACAAAAAGAAACAATACAAAGAAACAATTCTCTTACAGCAGAAACGTATTGAGTTATTATATTTTGAATTATATGAATTTTCAGACTTTTTTAGGCATTTAAAACGTGTTTTTCCGTTTTGAATGCCGGGAAACGCGGAAAATTCATAAAAGACAAAGTACCCTAGATCGGTAAGTTTTAGTCATAAAAAAATTATTTATTTTTGTTTCATTGTTAGAGCATGGAGAAAGGTTTTCTAAATTTAATTTAAAAAAAACCACGGGCTGTATAAAATTTAAATTTTCGTAAACTTTGTAAAAATAACTTTTTTTTTTCGGAAAATTACTTTTAAAATGATGACGAACAACGTTTGAATCAGCTTGGTATATGGAAATATCACTATAAAATTTGAGGATTAGGAATAATTATTGGTCAGTTATAAGAATGTACACTTTGAATATTTTTTAATAATTTAAAACAATCTTTGCGTATGCCCGGTTTTTTCTTTTATGTGTTAGATCAAGCATAAATATTTACATTTCTTAGTCTCTCTCATTTTTCTTCCAAGAATTCAAAGAAAAATTTAAAACTTCCCTCCTGTTTGCCATGGTCTATGTCAAGGATGTAAAAAAAGATTTTGCTTACGCATAAGTTTAAAATTCAATGAAGCATAGGGGGAAACAGAAAAAAGGTGGGTTTTTTTCTCTATTTTTATTACTTTGTTACCGCTAGATTTTCTTTTTTTCCCATTCTAAAAAAAAAAAGAAAATATTGAATCACTAAACTTAGTTACTTTACGCTCAACCAATCTTACCGTTAAAGAATTTCTTTCTTGCTGATTACTTTGATACACATTTTGCTTAATTAACAATGTTAAGAAGGAATATAAAATGAGGAAATATTATGCATTGTAGGTTAATTACATTACATTTAGTAGTGAAAACAAAAACATAACTATAGAAAAATAAATAAAGGAAAATGTGCTTTGAATGTTAAAACTACTTGCGAACAAGGCTTATAAAATAAAAATGTTCATGTATTAAGCACCATTTTTGGGTGAATTAATGTATTTTATTTGCATGGAATGCGGGATCCGATGTGTACGCTAGAGAATTTATCAGTAAAAATAGAAAAGAGAATATATGAGTCGTGTGATGTGTTTTAACCCTGTAATTGTCACCTGTATATTAACTTTTCCGAAGGTTAATCATCGATACTACACCCTCATTATCCTCAAGAGATAAGGAGTGCGCATAAAAGTAATATAAAGTGAAGGAAAGTAAAACCGCTAAAATTACGTGATCTTACGATTGCAGACAACGTATGGTGGATTTCACTTGAAATGCATGGGTAACTGACACGTCAAGCTTTAATTAATGTGCTAATGATGTAAAGCCTAATTAAGCCTATGTTAAGACTAAACCTACCTATATTTCATGTGTACCTAATTCTAGCAGAGAGGATGAAACGACCTGTCTTCAAAAAGTCATATTTTACGATGTATGCATAGCAAAAATATGTCATTTAATACAATTTGTGGGATGAATAAGATATTTTTTTCGAAATAACGTCTTTAATTTGTTCATTTAAGCCAAAGATTACTATTTGAAAATAGTGGTGAAAAAAAGTCATACAAGTTCACAGCTATGAACACAATTTGCTACACATGTCCAAAGACACATCGCGGTAGGCGGGTTGAGTTGCATAAATTTAATTGTTAAAATATAAACAACAGAGAAATATAGATATTGAAAAATGGATTGGATGTAAATTATACTGAAATTAAAGTCAAATGGAGATGCGATAAAGCGGTATCTAAGAAAACACTTCAAAAATTCAGAAAAGATCCGCAGTTGTAGGTTTCGTGTTAAATAATCGTATGTATGAATAAAGCGATTATTTTCAAAAAAAGACAGCACGTACAAAATTGCGCATTGGTTGCACCAATATTGTTTCAGCATGGTACATTAACTGACCTGTTAGATGACTGTTTATTATAAAATCTAAAATTTGTTGTACTTTTATTTATTTATTTATTTATTTTTGCAAAATTGAGTGATTAATGATTTACCTCTTTAATTGAACACAGAGAATGTGCCAGATAAAACATTTTGTTAGGTAACATAAAGCAAGGGATAATCAAGCTTAATTGTATTATAGGTTAATAAATATAACTCCACACCCTTTATCGTGTAAAGAAAATATAGCTGTTTTTTTTGTCAAAATGAATGAAATTTATTCAACGTATATCCTACTACAACATACAACTATAGTTCATCTGTCAGCTAACACATAGATTTCACAATGAAAGGAGTATAGCTGTTTTGTAGAAGTCAAGTCATCCAGTCAATTTTATATTTCTGCCAAAGAACTGAATTGCTCTTGCGATATTGTGCTCTGCATGGAGCGATACAAATGGTCATCTGAAGGAGCAACATTTGGCGAAAACAGCGGGTGAGACAATATATACTATTGGAGTGCTTCTAGAATTTTGTCAGTTGTTTAACCCCATGTGGGTGAATATTGTCATGTTGCAAAACAAACCTTCTGTTGTCTTTCATCATATTCAAGACGTTTTTCCTTCAATTTTCATTTAAATTGATTAATACTTGGCTACAGTTTATAATAGACTACTCCCTTTTCGACCTACTCGATGCTCACCCACGCATGACAAGTTAAGAAATCACTAGAAGCACTATTCTGGAATGTGTTCACCCGCTCGCTGTTTTCCTCAGATATTGCTCTTACAAATTTTCCTTTGTTTTTCCCCATGCTGGGCAGTATTTCTGGAGAGCAGTTCAGCTCTTATGAAAAAGTCAACAAGAACGAAAAATCATGCGTCAAGCATACATTATGAAACACTTTCCAACACTTCCGGAAAACTTTAATAAAACTTTACCGCACTTCCAGTTATTATTGTTCATAGACAGTACTATAACCGAATTCTTTTGAGTGTCCTTGTAAATGAACGATGAATGCTATGCCTACCATATTCTATAGTAAGCCTCTTGTAGTGCACCTCAGTGATATACATAAATTTAAATATGTTTGAAAAAGTGTAACATTATTAAAATGCACCGCAAAGAATTTTTCCCATACAGCGTATTGTATCGAAATTCTTTTGAGTGTTCCTATAAATGAACTATAAATGCTACACACTTCATTTTAAATACCAAATATGCCATAGTAAACCTCAATAACATATATTAATTGCATGGTAATTTGAATATATTTACGTTAGTTAGAGCATGGACAAACAGACAAACGGCAGACAGACAGGCAGACCGAATTCAAAACTCTTTTCAACTATGTTAGAAAGTGTTAAAAATTGGTTTGCTGACTGGATTGCTTCAAAACTACCAGGTTTCTTCCATTGCGAAATTTGCTTGACAAATGGATGGATGATGTAGCTTCATGACAGAATGCACTTTGAATAAATCTTTCTTTCATTTTGATAATAAAGATCAATTTTTTTTTCGTTTTAGGGCAGGCTCATATATATATATATATATATATATATATATAACAACTACTATTATTTTTACGCTCCTGAATCTCACATTTTTATTCTTTTAAAGTATTTTGACGCTTTTTAAAAGCTTGTGACAATATGCCTATTTACCCTTGATAAGGGTTCTCTACGATCGAATAGGTTTTGAACGGATCGTGTTATCCTGAATTGCTAAGATTTGTGCGTGAATCTGAAATCTATTCTGTCTTTCTTTTAATTTTCACAAAGTATGAAAGGATCTCTGGAAATTTTGTTTTTACTTGTATTTTGTGAAATTATGTTAAGTAGGTGATTGTGGTTGTGTAGTTACAAAAATAGTGTAGATGTCGCGAGATTTGTTGGATTTGGATCTCATCCTAATGATACACCAACGGCCGCAGAGTTACATCATATTAATCTACGACACATGGGGGTTTTAAAGTAAAGTTTTTATAGTAGAAACTTAAAGAATTAGGTCTGCTGCAATGTTGTGTGTATTCGCTAATATGTTAGATTTTTTTACTCGAAATAAAGAAGTATTGAACTGGAGGTATCTCCGTATAGTTTAAAGTATAATTGAGTACAATTGTGTGCTCAGTAAAGGAACTTTGCTATAGTACCTTAAGTATAGTTATCCTAAGTTAAGAGAAGGGCATTTTAGGACTGAGTTTAGAATTATTAAGAATTGAGAAAGTTATAAAACGAATTTCCCCCTTTTAGTTTTCTTGTTAATTGAATTAAGTTAATTCCATCTAACTAATTTATTCGTTCCACTGATTATCACTTTTTTCCTTATTGAGTAAAATATTATTGCTTATTGTAAAATTTGTTGTTATGCGTTTTTTACAAACTGATGGACCCGAAGGGTACGCCAGAGGTTTCCCATCGTTTACGACATTGTTGTCCATAGGTTAACCAAAACTATTATCTTTCGCACGATAGTTGAGAAAATAACGCATGTGATTACAAATTGTTTCATTAAATTCGGTTAAATATAAGACACTTTTTTAGTTTTCAAGGCTAATGTTTTAAAATTATTTTAACTGGTTATGCTTAATAACATTCTTATTTTAAATAACAGTTTGGTAAACACAACCTTATGCTTCTATTTAAATAAGAATCTATTTACTTTATTTCTGATAGCACTAAAATAACATATGGAGATACACATTACGTAAAATACTATTAAAATGGTTTTTTACAAAATATTTACATATACGAGAAATGAATAATTGCAATGGATATACCTAATGCAGGGATCTGTCCAGACTTTTATTCCAGGGTCCTGTTTTTGTGAAATTGTGAACAGCTTTTTATTTTTGTAAAAAATCTAGTCATAATTTTGTGAATTTGAATGATCGTTATATTCAGTTTCTTGTTTGTACATTTTTAAGAAGGTATTTAAATATATAGATATGGATGTAAAATACATATATTTTCTTTATATGTGTAAAAGTGACAGGTCAGATTTTACTTTTAAATGATTAATTTGTGAAATGTTCAGTTTAGAAAAATTTTGTGAAAAACCTATTTTTAAGACAAAGAATTTTGTGAAGGTTCCTGTTTAAAGGAAAATAGTTTTGTGAAGGGTCCTGTTTTAAAGAAAATAGTTTTGTGAAGGGTCCTGCTTTGAAATAAAAAATATTGTGAAGGGTTCTTTAAAGGACCAAATTTTTTCCTAAACAGATCCCTGTAATGTTACTCGGAATTTAAAGAATAGTTTAGTCAATTATAATCAATATAAACCAGGAGAGTGGCCAGGGTGGTGAAAGCATTCCATCCCATTTTACGAACAGCAAATTTTGTCTTTATTTAACCACAGAAAAATTAAAAAATTCTACGATTAAATAAGGCAAACATTTCTCTTCGAAAAGTGGTGGGAATGCCTCTTGGCCTCTCCCTGGCGACTCCTCAACACACTATTACACCGCTGTTAAAAGTTAAAAGTATTTACTTTTTTTCTGACAAAAGAAAACGAATGTCTGGAGATAAAAATGTTTATAACGAATATTCATTACGAAAATTATTATTACAATTTCCTTTTACACGATATTACTTTAAAAAGAAACGGATACTTTGAAGGATATCCGTATTTAAAATAATAATTTACATAGAAAAATATCAAGTATATTTGATAATATATTTACATATTAACATTATATATTTACATTATTTTGATAACTTTCAACGATCTATATAAATGATCATAAATTTAACGTAATATATAAGTTTCACTTACAACGTATATCTTCAGACAGATATAAATTCTTTTTTATGAACTTACATTCAGCATTGAGATGCTTCATGTGAAAAAGTAATTTTTAT
This sequence comes from Maratus michaelseni, assembly GCA_963931845.1. Classification (NCBI taxonomy): domain Eukaryota; kingdom Metazoa; phylum Arthropoda; class Arachnida; order Araneae; family Salticidae; genus Maratus; species Maratus michaelseni. The sequence goes on from OZ007586.1 coordinate 116,768,348, forward strand.
ACTTTAAAGTTTTCAACTCATCAAATGTTATCGGTATTTTACAAGTGAAAGGGAAATAAAGATTTGAAATTTTCTTGAAATGTTAAAAGTTTTGGAAATGGAAATAAAGTGTATTTGTAAATATAAATAAAGCACATTCTATATCGATTATAAATTGTAAAAGTGAATTTAAGTTCTATTTCATATTGCGAAGAGTCACATTTGGCCTTAAGCCAACGACTGGTTAGAACATTCCGCTCTCATCATTTCATACTCTAATGCTTTTGATGTTCATAGATGAGGATTTCTCAAATAGTTGTAACAAAAGCAAACATATTTATTGTCAGGCGCAATATTTCTTTTTTATGTATTGAACATAAATCTTGGATTTTGTTTATTTCAACATATATGTTTATTCTTTAATTGTTCATGTATGAAATTATTCTAAATCTATAATATTAATTGTGTTTGTTTATGAATATTTGTCTGATTAACATTTTTTTTAAGAAATCTGAATTAGTAGATAGATATATCAATTTTAATCCTTTAAAGGCCAATGTCTCGTTATGATTTCACGTTACGATTGAAGATTTTAGATGATGTGATATAATTTTTGCATTTAAATCTTAATATTGTTCATCTATCATAAATTACTCTTTGGAATATTAAAATATAATTACTGTATTATGTATGCAAATTGGTCAATGCACAAGGTGGCCCAAAAGTTAATAATAGGTGCTTTAAAAATACTAACTTTTGATTTACTTAATTTATTTTCCTTTTAAATTTTGAGTGTAGATGCATTTAATTTTTATCCTTAAGCGATACACGATTCAATAATTCCAATTAAAAGAAAACATTACACATCTTTTAATGTGAGAATTTCATACACAGAGATAAAAATACGCAATTTACATGGGTAGTCGGCCGAAAAAAAAGATAAATACCTCATGTATTTTAACCACCAAATTATCTGGTGATTATGTCTTATTTCAAATTATGTTAAAAATACGAGCAGGGAAGACCGAGCTATGCTCGGTCAAAATTAAATTTGAGTTCAAATATCATTACCTATGACCAAAATGACCCACTAATTGAATTTTCTCGAACTTGTGACTTAGCCCAACAGTCTTCTCGTGCCCGAAAACCATAGGATGCAAAATTTAGTGTAAATAGTCTGAGCCGTTTTTAAGATAAAATAGCTTGACCCATAATGACCCATGACCAAAATTACCGACTAATCGAAATTTCTCGAACATGTGACCTAGCCTGATAGTCTTCTTGTTCCCTAAACCTGTAGGGTGCTAAATTTATTTCAAATCCTCTGAACCGTTTTTAAGATAAAATAGCTTGACCCATAATGACCCATGGCCAAAATGACCCACTAATTGAATTTCCTTGAACATGTGACCTAGCCCAACAATCTTCTCGTGCTCGAAAACCATTGGATGCAAAATTTAGTGTAAATTGAGCCGCTTTTTAGATCTTGACCCACAATGACCCAGAAATGACCCACTAATCGAATTTTCTCGAACATGTGACCTAGCCCAATGATTTTATCGTGCTTGAAACTCGTAGGACACAAAATTTAATCAAAATCGTTAGAGCCGTTTTTTAGATAAAATTAATTTGACCCGTGTTGACCCAAAAATGACCCACTAATCGAAAGTTTTCGAACATGTGAAACAGTCCAATAGTCTTCTCGTGCTCGAAAATGGTCAGATACAAAATTTCGTCAAAATCGTTTGAACCGTTTTTTAGATACAATTAGCTAGACCATGACCCAAAATGACCCAAAATGACCCACTAATCGAATTTTCTCGAACACGTGACCTAGCCCAATGGTTTTCTGATGCCCCAAAACGGTAGGATACAAAATTTCGTCAAAATCGTTAGAGCCGTTTTTAAGATAAAATTTGCATATATATATATATATATATATATATAACCACACACAAGATTTGCTCGTATTAGAATATATGATAAGCTTAGGGGGTCATCTTCATACGTAAATTGTGCCAAACTCCGAAATTTTCAATACGAACACCCAATTCGGACAGAGTACTTGCTTTTTGCGGTACATTTTACCTTAGAAAAACAAACAGGAACTCCCTCGATTAAATAGTACAGAAATTATGACAGTTTAATGTTTGGAATTCCTAGTGCTAAATTCCATTTTAATCTTGCATAACAGATTACAATGCGGCTAGTTTTTTAAAACATAAATCAAAAAATAAGAGCTGTAATTTTGTATTCGCATATTTAAAGCTACTAGAAATCGATTCTTGATTAAACAAGTACGAAAAAACATACATCGCGCATAGATTATGAAGCGCTTTCCAACATTAAGGTAATATTATTAAGAAATTTCATTTTTACGTACGATGAAATGAGATATCTCAATAATCTATTAAAAAACACATAACTCAGAAAAACTCCTCTTTCAGCAATTACTGTCCATATCCGGTAATATGTATGATTTCTGTCATGAAGCCCTGTATATGATACACTTTCAGAAAAACACGATTTTATACACTAAATTATTCCTAATTGTTCAACAAATACTTACCGTACTCCTAGAAATCATGCTTTTTCCGTGAATTCTTCCCGAAAGTTTGAAGAAGATGGAAAATTTCTGTTTATTTCCTGCACGCATGCGTATTGGCTCTATTAATACCGAAGTTCAAATTTATTTTAAAAATGAAAAACTAAAAATTCAATAAATTAAAATTTCGAATTTATTTTACAAAAATTGTGCTTTCGAATAAGAAAAATTAACAAATAATTTGCTAATTAATTTAAAATTATTTGCAATTTATGTTTTAAAGTTATAAAAATATTCGCACTTAAAATATATTCCAAACAAACAGATTTATATATAATAGTTAAATTACATGAAAAAATATCGATTTTACTCAAAAAAGCAACAAACAAAAATAACGCTTTGGAATAAAAAAAAAAAAAACTACCGTGAGTTGAACCAAAGACATTTTGACTTAAATTGTCAACACTCTACCTATTCAGCTGTCTGGTCCAACAACTGGCGGTCATATTTCGCTCCGGTAACCTTATTGGCAAAAGGTCAACAGAATATACCGCAGATAATGAAACTCTATTAAACGATGGATGCGTATATACAATTTAATAATATTATTTTTTAAACTCATTCATAATGATTGTTCAAGAAGTCATACGAAGTATATTTTTCCAACTGAGTAAAAAAAATGCCCAGTTATCCTTGCATTAGAACATCTAACATAGGATCTCTACTTTTTGGCTCTGGGGATTAAAATTTCTTTATTAATTCCTTTTCATTGTCATTCTGCTTTCCCATCGCCCCTCCTTAACTTTAAGTTATATAAATGTGGAATTCAGCATTGAAATTTTAAGTCATTACCTGTAATAAACTATTAATTTCTTAATAAAAAAAATATTATTGTCTGATTTTTGTTCAACTTTATAAATCCTATGTAAAATATTTTCCTACTTTTGCTCTGAAATGAAAAATGTGAGAAACGTTGGGATTACCTGCGAATGTTTGATTGAAAGAAAACCCACGTAAAAGAACATCTTTCTGCACCAAACAAAAAAATAAATCTTTTAATTTTTGAATAAAACCCGAAAAAAAATATATAGTTGTAGTTTCTTGGTACTTTTAATGATACCAATCTAATCTACGTTACAAAATACATAAAAAGGCATATTGCAATATAAGCTTGGGATTTACATCATATGCGGTCACACATCATATGCGATCAATATCTGCAAATGAAGCCATTTCATTACGGCGTGCACCGTCTCAGACACCATATTTTATTCAAAATGGAATATCTCTGCGCGGTGAAACTCTAAGATGTCCTAAGAGCTACTAAGCTCTGGAAGTTTTCTAAATTTTTCAACAAGAAGAACCGTAATTTTCCTTAATCGCTGACAGACATGTTATTAATTTGGTAAATAATGTAAATTAATCAGATCTTTTGGGTACCAACAGGAATTTTATGCGAAAAATAAAGTCCTGACATTATGAAAAATCCATAAGTTACTAGCTCTTTATTCATAATATATATCTAAAAATAAAAGAAATTATTTAACTAAATCAAAAGCTATAATCTTTTAAATTTCCTTAGAAGTGTTGTTCTAGAAAAAAGGAAAAAATTCTCGTTCAACAACGCGAAATTTTCTGACAAATTCGTCGAGTAATTTTTATATATGAAATGCCTGCATGAAATTTGCAGGATTGGATATTGAAGTAATTTGGAAAAGAACTTTTTTCATTTTTTGATATATGCATTTCACCTTAACTTATAAGCGATTACTCCCCGATGACTACCTTTTTCAGCTTTCCGTATCTTAAAAATCAGCTTCAAACACTAAATTTGAAACTATTTTATGAAAAATGTATTTTCTTGATAGATAAAAGAGAAAAGCTGTTCGATGTTTTAAAATTTAATATCAATACTTGAAAATTTCGTGCTTTTAAGATTATTTTTGTCATGCGTCAGAAATTTGCGCGTTTGGTTTTAATAACAGCCTCAATAACTATTAAACTCTACCTTGTCATGAATATTTATTATGTTTTGTATTATAATGTCATACATGGAGTAATTAATTTCAATTGAAAATAGATTGATTTATTTCCTTTCTTTAAGAGGAAAATACATAACACTACAGAAGATACACTTAAAGCTTATTCCTGAATCTATCGCACTTACTATAGTGTTGAATAAAAAAAATCAACAACCGATGCACCCAAATTTATAGTATCATTGAATATTCTTCTTTCTAAGCAAAAAGTACTGGCAGATAAATCTTCTACAACCTTTGTCAACCAGTTGTCCAGTGCATCTTTTCAATCGAAATGGAATGTCCAGGAATAATGGTCAGCAGAGAGAAAATGTTTCAGGTTTTCGTTTACGAATAGATTTATGGAATGTAAAGATAGTGGGAGAATGCAGAAGTGTCATCGTAATTTACTTCCACCAATGTAATCTTAAATATATTGGAAAACAATCACAAAAAAAATATATAAATAATTTATAAATACTTACGTAAAATCCTATTTACGTGACAAGGCATTTATATTTTATCTTTGTCTTTAAAACAATCTATTCTCAATTACCTTCTTAGTTTCTTTTTGCCTTACAATTGGCCTAGAGATTCTGCTTTCAAAGCTGGTAGACGGGAGGTGCTGGGTTCGAGCCCAACCGTGTCCGTCGGTCTAATCGTTCGGAGTATTCCATGGTTTTCTTCGAACCTTGGATAAACTTGCGTAAATATTGGTTAGGTTCCCTTAGAAAGACCGCCCCCTCACGGAGGGCACTTTTTCCTCGGGACTATATCTCTCGTGTGGATAATCAGTCGTCATAAATAAGACATTTTTTATTTTTTCTGAGCAGATAGACACTGTTTAAATTAACTCTTTTGCGATGATTGTCTAGTATACTTCTTTAATTTTTTGGGTATCATTATTTTCGAATAGTAATTTTAGCTTGATTTAATTTCTTAAACTCTTAGATTGGATAATTAAAAAAATACTGTTCAGATGTTCTGGTATTAAAATTCAATAATTCACACACCATATACGGAACGTATACGAATAACTCGTCCTGAAGGGATTAAGTTAGAATTTTATCTAAATTTCTGTATAAACTTGATATCTAGCATCTGGTTGCATGTAAGGAACTGATTCAGACAAATTGGTAAACAACTGGATAGTCTTGATGAAAATTAGATTGGAAATTTTACTTTTTACGTGTGTAAAAAGAAACCCATGTTTTCTGGCTTATGTTACATAAATTTAAGTCGTTTTTAAATGTTTCCCCAATCGTATGTCATGCTGTTAAAATAATTTTATTCAACTTTAGGCTAGATTAAAGGGTATATGTTTTTGAATTTCTCTATTTAACCCATTAAGCCCTAGCAATACCATACGGTCAGGGAATATCGGCCAACCCTTTATTTGTTTGAATACCGGTATTTTTAAGAAGGAATATTCTCCTTGTTAGATGAGAGAAACTCCCTAATAAAAGGAGACAAAAGTTGCTTTTTTGAAAAATTGGTATGAAATTAATTTTTGCATCTTAAAAAAAAAAAAAAAAAAAAAAAAATATCTGTCCTTAATGGGTTAAACTGTATTTTAAAGGCTATCAGAAAAGATACGATGGAAAATTTTATACAGAGATTGACAGATATTTTCACAATACTAAAAAATATACGTAAAACGGATTAATTATTTTCTAATTTATTCCGCTGATATACTTTACTTAGCAATATCATGTTATATCATGCTTATTAAGATAACTATTTTCTTTAAACGCAAACGGATTTTCTCTATTTATCTACAGTCAGGCCGCAGAAGTATTAGGTCGATACATTTAAGAACTTTTCTTTTTTACGTTAAAAGACACAACGATTAGTTTGAGCTATATCGGGAGACGTTTTAGAGATACGATTAAATGTTATGGATTAGATTCCAGTATTTCGTTTATTTTTTATTTTCAGAAATTCGATAATAAATTTAGGGGTATGGCCGCTACAATATGGTTAGTTCTTGTGGAGTTTTTTTTCATTGATTGTCATTAAAAATAAATTTAGAAATATATTACTTAAAAATAGGCATAGATATTTTATTTCGGATATATCAGGGTGCGTACACGTTTTAGATTTACAAGAGTTAGTGCGACTTTTTCAAATATAAACATTTTCTTTATTTAATCATAGAAACTTAATTCAAATTCTGCGATTAAATAAGTCCAAGATTAGTGTTAAGGAACTGTGGTATTATATATACTCCATTAAAATCTAAGAAGTGTACTCAACCTGTAATATGTAGCGTTTATATTTAAAATATTAGTATTTCTTCAACCATTGTAACATATCTCGACAAGACTGTGAAACCTTTACAGACACTTTTTGTTATTTTTTTTAAACCAAATTCCTTTTTTTTTCAGTAATAATTTTCTATTTTGTTTCACTACAGTCACCGAAATGTAGCCAACTTTTCTCATATATCGCTAAATATAATGTTTAATGTTTCTAATACATGATTTTCATTCACCAAGGATTTCGAAATAGTCAAACATTTGAATTTTTTGCTAAAGATTTTTTTCATACGCCACCCACAATACAACAAAATATAATTTAATTTACTAAAGGCAGGTTTTTATTTTTAACATAACTAATAATTTAAAATCAAAATCGTTCCCGAAATGTATAGAGAAGCACTGTATTTTGAAAATTTATCCGTACCTCGATGTTCAAAGAGGGTTACCAAAGTACTTTTTTATTATTTTTGTCTACCAATATTTCAAAATAGTAATTTTTGTGGTAGATTTCTACTAATCTTTAAGGTAGGTTATTTTTGTAAAGCAGTGGTAGACAAAATAATAATAATATAATTGTCGGCAGTGGCAGCATTATATATACAGGTATATGTAAAGAAATAAAACAAGAAAAGGGTATAAAAAATTTAGGAAAAGAGTGTCTGTATAACATAGAAATTATTTCGAGATAGTCATCCCTTTCTTTAAAAGTATTGCGTAGAAATTAAAAAAATATATATTTAAGACGTATTAAAAGAAAGACTCAGGGCCCATAAGCCGTGTTTATCGCTCATGAAATAAGACTAATACTAGATTTTGTTATACTGACTTAATTATTTTACTTTTTAATATTAGAAGGTTTATCCTGTACGATTTCAACAATATTTTTTGCATTTTGTTCGGATTTATATGGCTTACACAAACTCAAGTTCGTATTATTTGTAGTTTTTCATAAAAAATACGCAATTTCTCCTAATTTTACCTCAATTATTTATATGAGCGCAATCCTGCAACACTTTCTTCTTTACATATATTATAACATACATCAAAATGTACAATATATGTAAAAATAAAAGTGTTGCAAAGCTGCGATCATAGTAAAATATTAAAAAATATATTAAAAATTGAGTTAAAATTAGGAGAAATTCACCAAAAACTACGATTAATACGAACTTTGAGCTTGTGTAAGTCATATAAATCCGAACAAAATGCAAAAACTATTGTTGAAATCGTGCAGAATAAACCTTCTAATATTAAAAAGTGAAATAATTAAGTCAGTATAACAAAATGAAGTTTTAGTCTTATTTCATGGGCCCAAAACACGGCTTATGGACCCTGATACTTTATTTAAAACCCTTTAGCCACTTCTTTTTTCGATGTTTGAAAATTTCAAAATAAATATTTTGCCCTTTGAAATATAAGCTTTCTGTAAGTTAATCCTTTGTTCAGACACAACGAAGAATTTCACATTTTTTGCACATAAAATATTCATTTTTTCTTATCTATGGAAAATATGGGTTTTTAAAAGTATTATATTATGCCTTGTCGTTCTTAAGTGTATTTTCATTGTTTAAGGATTTATTTCAGCGCTTAGCATATTAAATGGAAAAATCTACAGAAAAAAATCAGATTGAGATGAAAATATGTAAAATGAAAATAGAACATAATGAGTGCAATTTAATATAATGCTAATATATAAAATAAAAATTTAGTAAAATGGATAATATTTAATATTATGAAAATATATAAAAAGAAAATATAATAAAATGAATATATTTAAACATAAAAAGTCCTCATGTGAAAAAAAAAAAAAAAAAAAAAAATGAAATATTCACCTATTTCATGTAAATTATTAACATTTAAAATTTAAATGCATTCATTTATTTTCAAACAACTGATAGAAAGACAAAAATTCAACACGTGTTCTAACTACTTATGCCAATAATGTTATGATTGATGACTTACATTAAGTAATGTGACTAAGATTATGAACTAGTTGAGTATAAGTACAGTCGGCTAAAAAAAGCGAACATCCCATACATTTTAACAACAAAATTATCCAAGAAATAAAAACGAAAATACTCATTTGGATGGATATTTGGTCTTCTTTCGATTTATGTTAAAACAATAAGCTTAGGGGGTCATCTTCATAGTGAAATTGTACCACCTTCTAAAATTGTCGAAACGAACACCCGATTTTGACATATATTTCGATTTTTCGATAACTTTTACACTAGGACACTAAAAGGGGAATATTCAGTTAGTTAAAAAGTTCAGGAATTATGAATGTTTAATGTTTTGAACTGCTAATGTTAAATTCAATTGTAATCGTAGCCAGTGTCGGATTGTGGGTTATTTAAATGGGGGGTTTACAATCGCGATAAAAAATTACGAAAATAAAATATGTAGGTATGACATACAGGATAAAATACATTTGCATTGTCACAAGTTAAAAAAATGCAAATATAAGACATAAACACGTACTCATTGGAGAAAAAAATTATATCATTTTACTTTCTACGAAAAAAAAAAAGTACAGTGTGGAATTAAAAAAAAAATAGAGAATACCCCATCTTTATTATTCGCCAAATTGTTGCAGAGAAAAAAACTCATTTGATTCGGAAAAATGTCTTCTTTCAATTGAATTTAAAAAATATGCTTAGAGGGATGGATATTTGGGATCACCAGAAAATTTCATTTTGATATACCAAACGGAAAGTCATGCGATGCACTATTTTAGTAATTATACAGAAGTAAAATTTTGAACTTCTAATGTTAAATTCATTTTTAATAGCTTCAAAAATCACTGAAATACGTTTGACAACATTAAAAAAAATTTAAAACATTTTGACAACTAAAAAAAAAAAAAAAATAAAAAAAATCTGTCAAGTGCGAATATAACTCGCGCTCAAAGGGTTCCGTACATTAAACTTATTAATTACTATTTATTAATAAATAATCTCCTACTACCCTAATTTTTTCATAATTTTAGTTTCAGTAGATTCGGAAATAGAATTGGTGGAGGGGAGACATATTTTTCCAGCATACTTTCGACGATATCTCTAAAAATATAGTACCTAAAATTTAAAATTATATTTTTGAGTTCGATATTACAAGATCTTTTGAACGATATATAAAAAGAATTTTTTTTCGAGTAGCTTAATTAATATATCGGCTAATTACCGAGACATTTTTTTGAAAATCATTATCAAATATCATTGGATGATTCTGCGTCGAGATATACATCGATCGCCCGTCAACTCCCCACTGACAGTCGGAAATGTAAAGTTTGTGTGCAACGGAAAAATGTTTTTTTCTCAAAAACTGTGTTACCTTGAAAAATCGCTATAGTTTTCCTGTCAAGATTTAAATAAACTTCTACTACCTCTAATTTTTTCATAATTTTAGTTTCAGTAGATTTGGAAATAGAGGGTGGGAGGGGGGGGGTATGCTTACAGTGCATTTTCGACGATATCTCTGAAAATATAATACCTAAAATTAAAACAAATATATTTTTGAGTTCGGTTTTACGAGATCTTTCACACGATACCCCACACGATATACAAAATGAAACTTTTTTTAAAGTTTGAAGTTTCCACGTCCCATAGTTTACGAGAAAGAGGGCTCTGACAGACGGAGAGACAGACACAGGAGTGTTCTTATAATGATTCCGTTTTCACTTTTTAAGTAAGGAAACCTAAAAAAGAGACATCCTTTAAGAATACACATAAAAAAAATATAAAAAATATTAATGAGATAGTTTGAAAATAAGAATGCATTCCATTCCCATAGATTTAAAATTATCAAGGGGAATTTGAGATCTGACTAACCAACCCCATTAAGTAATGTAACTTTAATTTTTCTTTCTAGCGACAATGTTGAAAAATGCAATTACGTTAGTTCCGAAACACTCATTTCACAATGTGCCATGTTAACTGTTTACAATTAGTTTTTACATAGAATAATATATATATAAAGCAAAGTGAAAAAATAGATTAATAATTAGTTAAAAAAATCTAACCGAACATTGTTAACCAAGGAAGAAATTCCACAAACAAGAAAATAACTGACAAAATAGAAACCTTCTACACATTACGGAATGTGCGAATGGAACGAGCTATGCGTTCCCCTCACATATGTCTGCCGGCTTCCGTCCGCATAAAGTGGTTTTAAAGAGACTTTCTTCGGTCGCACGTGCGAGCAAAGAACGTCCGGGTGCTCTGTGTTGAAAAATTTCAAAATTTGCACTATTACAATAACGTTTTGTCTTTGTCATGTCTAAGAGGAAGGGGGGGGGGAAGAGGGAAAGAATTTCATCCGGCAAATGAGAAAAATGGAAATGTGTGCTTTAACTATTTTATTTAACTTGCTAATATATTTTTTTCATTTTCTGTGGGGGTTCACGTGCCCATGTACGCCAATAAATGAGACGCCACAGATCGTAGAGAAATAGATTTCAATGCAGGTAGTTTTTTAATTATAACTCAAATACTACTTATCAAAATAAACACTATTATTTTATATTTGCATATTTGAACCTTCCAAAAATTGATTTCTGTAGAAAAAAAAATTAGTTTAAAATTCATTTGTTTCGAAACTTTACTTCGAAAAATATATTTTTTAAAATTAATTTTCGAAAAAAAAGCGAATTTTATAGGAATTTTATAGGAAACCTATGATTTTTTTAAAAGAAATCGAATTTTAGAAACTTCAAATATGCAAGTCCAAAATTACAACTCATTCCACCAAGTAAGTTTTGAATTATGTTTAAAAAATTACCCACAATACAATCTGTTTTGAAACGATTACGAATAAATTTAACGCAAGGAGTTAAACCTTCATAATTCCTTAACTACTTGACATTATGACTTCCTGTTTGGTATCCCAGGGTAAAATTTACCGAATAATTAAAATATGTTGTCAAAATTAGGTGTTCGAATTGTAAATTTCAGATTTTGGTACAATTTCACTATGAAGACGACCCCTAAGGTTACTTTCTTTAACATAAATTGAAAGAAGACGTAAATTACGCTCAAATGGCTGTTTTCGTTTGTTTCTGGGACGATTTGGTGATTAAAATGTATGGGATGTTCTTTTGGCTGACTATACATATTTTTAAATCCGTGAAAGCAAATCCTAAATGTGAGAATTATTTGAGAGAAATGGAAGTGGATGACGCCGCATTTTTTCTTCTTTTGGAAGATAAATGCCGTCACTTTATTTTAAAACTCGTGTCGCTAGATTGAGGCACGATATTTTGAGCATATACAGTTTGATTTGAAGCACAAGATTTCAAAAGACGAAACTTACTCGCCAACCTGAAATATTTGCTCGCCAATGGCGAGCTTGCGACTGGAAATTTCGTGCCTTGAAATAAGATGAAATTTTACGTGTCATAGAAAATTATTTTAGTCGGAATTTTAATCATTTAAGAAATAATATTATTTTCAGTGTGGGTACTAAATACTGTTACAAATATTCAGTCATTTTATTCAGATGTGTTTGATTTTTGTTTTTTCATAAATATTGATTTAAACTGAATTTTATGTAACTTAATTAATTTTACTAAATCGAAATTTTAATGCAATTTTTAAAATATCAATTTTGAAAAGCGAAAAGCTTCTAAATCATGAAAAAAGATATATATTCGAAGTTCTGAAACGCTTAAATTCTTAAAAGAAACCTATCAAATAAGTTAAGTAAACAAGGTTAAAATATGTAGTTCCGGTTTTAAAAATGCGAAAATTCAATATTCGTTTACACTATGTTTCGATTAATTACACTCTAATTAGTTGAAAAGACTAATACTGCACTAAAACTAATGATGAAGAGAAAAAATAAGTTTTTGATTTCATTAAAATTAAGTAGCTCTTTCATGTGAGTTGCTCAAGATCAAGAGCAAAACTTACCTGTAGTGACTTTCTTTAATAACGTACTAATTATAGATTTCAATTAATGAGTTTTATTCAAAATAAACTTAACAGCTTACATTTAAAGAAAACTAAACATTTTTATTACCTGTTGCATCAATATATTAATATTTTTTTTCTGAAATCAAAGGCCATCTGATAAACTACGATATGCAGTTTTCATTCAAATTTAATTAAGACATGGATAACGATATCTTCGTATTTGTGCGAATTTTTTTTAAGTAAATACAGAGGGTATAAATAAAGTATAAGCAAAATCCCTTTTCTGTAGTTTCAAGTTTTTAATTATGTATGGAAGGAACAGTTTATTATCATGTATGATATTTTTTCCTTTTCCATTTCTTAAGTTATCTGATTAATTTCTAGTCAATATCTATCTGAAATTACAGCTTTCTGATTAATAGGTCCATGCCCTGACACAAAAATGGCGGTTTTCGTAGGTGGATTTTTTTCAGCGTTTGTATGACCCCTTGAATTTTAATACCAGTATTTTCTAAAAATTTTTTTGCCTTATTTAGTCGCAGATAAATATGATATGAATTTATATGTGTTTTCTTTTCCATTTCTTAAAATATCTTATTAATTTCTAGTCAATAATTATCTCAAATTACAGTTCTCTGATTACTAGGCCCTTGCTCTGAAACAAAAATGGCGGCTGTCGTAGACGTATTTTTTTCAGCGTTTGCACGATCCCTTGAATTTTAATACCAGTATTTTCTAATTTTTGTTTCGCCTTATTTAATCACAGATAAAAAGATATGATTTTATATGATTCACATAATTTTTTTTCTTTTTTCATTTCTTAAAATATCTGATTAATTTCTAGTCAATAATTATCTCAAATTACATTTCTCCGATTACTAGGCCCGTGCGCTGACACAAAAATGGTAGTAGTCGTAGGCGGATTTTTTTCAGAGTTTGCACGATCCCTTGAATTTTAATACCAGTCTTTTCTAAAAAAAATTTCGCCTTATTTAATCATAGAAAAAGATTATATGATTTTATGCGATTCATATATGATTTTTTTTTCTTTTCCATATTTTAAGTTATCTGATTAATTTCTAGTCATTATTTATCTCAAATTACAGCCGTCTGATTACTAGGCCCATGCCCTGACACAAAAATGGTCGATGTCGTAGACGGATTTTTTTCAGCGTTTGCACGATCCCTTGAATTTTAATACCAATATTTTCTAATTTGTTTTCGCTTTATTTAATCACAGAAAAAATTACATTATTTTATACGATTCATATATGATCTTTTTTTCTTTTCCATTTCTTAATTTATCTGATTAATTTCTAGTCAATATTTATCTCAAATTACAGTCGTCTGATTACTAGGCCAATGCCCTGACACGGAATGGCGGCTTTCGCAGGCGGTTTTTTTTCCAGCGTTTGCACAATCTCTTGAATTTTAAAATTTGTTTTAGGCGAAAATTTGTTTTCGCCTTATTTAATCGCAGAAAAATAAGTCAATGAATAATTTTAGAAAATACTGGTAAGTAAAATCAAGGGACCGTTCAAACGCTGAAAGAAAACCACCTATGGTTGCCGCCATTATTGTTTTAACGCGTAAGCCTAGTGTTCATAGGGCTGTACTCAAACGGATAGAGAAATGTCGCGAGAAAAGGGACCCAAGGATATTTAAAGATTTAATAAAACATCAAGGTAAATTTAAAATACGGTTGGAATTATTAAATATCATTTTACAATGTTATGCAAATTACTTTCACAAACCTGTTTTATGATCTCAAATTTCCTAAAATATTTGTTTTTAAAACTCCGAATAATGTATTTTACTATTCACTGCATTGCATATTTCACGTTCATTCGATGTTGCTTTTGCTTTAAATTTTCAACAGTAAGCAGTTTTCATATTTTTAGTTTCTGCATCAAAAATGTACACAATTTCTTTTAAATCCCATTTATTACGTAAACACCTTTGCATGTTGCAGAAAAAAAATATTGTGAAATAGCTGAAGCGGCAAAACTTTAAATCACAAAGCTCAAAATATGAATATTTTATACGTTATTCTACTTCTGTTTGTCTTATGTGATTACAATGGCAAAACCAACAACAAAAATAAAAAAATATATATAAATGCAACCATATTATAATATAGAAATGCATTTTCAAAACTCATTCCTTTGGTCACAGAATGTTAAGTTTTTTTTTTTGTCATATTTTCTGAAAACTTGCGGATATTTTACAAAAATACTTGGTTAATTAACATTTTAATTCGTATTTATTCTTACTTTTCTATTATACAAAGTATTAATATCAAATAATTGGGAATTTTTCTCGAAGACATACCTTGATACTTTCCGCAAATCAATTTACTTTTAAGAATGTAGTGTGTTGATAGTTTGCTTTAGAAAATAATATAAAATAGTTATTTACATTTTGTTAATGTTTCAATATAATTCTTTTATTTTTAAGGCGGGTTTGAAATCTTACATTCTTTTCATTTTACAGGTTTCAGCAAGATGACATTATTTTAACACAAATATGAATTAAAAATGGTTCAGAAATTTTACATAGTTTAAATTTTCAGACATGTTAGAAAACACATTATTTATACAGACATGTGAAATAAGATGAAATTGCACGTGTCATAGAAAATTATTTTAGTTGGACTTTAATCATTTAAAAAATATATATTATTTAATCACAAACATCAAATGTCACGTTGTAATTTTAAGGTGTCTCAAACTAACTTGAATTTTAATTTGTTTAAAGAAATTTCATTATTTTATCAGAAATAGAGTATATGACAAACTTTTCTTTCACATGATGTTGGTAAATTATGATTCTGACATTTTAGCAATGAAACATTTGTTTGTGACTTCCATAGAAACTGGGTTTTCTGGATAATTATTACTTAGTTAACCTGTTACATAATAAAATAAAATATTTCTTAAAAAACTTGAGGTCGTCCATAAATCAATACACTTTCGAAAAACACAGAAATGAGCAAACAAAAGGATGTAATTTGCAGAGATATGTTTGCGGGTTTGATGCAGATTTGTCTTGCAAGAAAAATGATTTTAGTTTCTTAACCCTTTGTGACTCAACAACTCCGATTTCAAAAACATTTACTCAGATGTTAGAATAGATCATTTTACGCATGTACAAAAAAAACTAAAATTTAGAACATAAAAATTAAAATTATTGACTAAACAGATACTCGTTTCGCATCTGCAATAAACTGAAAATTACATACTTCTAATAAATATTGTGAGTTTTCTGATACAAAATTCTAAAGTACATCTTTTTAAAATCTATTTCTGGACGCCTCCAGCCTTTTTAAATTTACAAAATTTACAAAGTTCATTTTAGCAATAACAAAGAGAAAAATGCTCAAATGAAAAATACAACTTTGACATGTAAAATTAACTCAGTATCGCCGTCTGTTCAGAATTCTATGAACAATTTATATTAACTGATGTGTTGGGAGATAGCAGTAATAAATAAAATCGTATTTTAAAGCCTACCGTATAAGGAACATTCACTTTTGGATATGTTGCAGATATGCAACGCGGTGATACAAAGGGATGCTGCGTATGGACGTTGCACTATTCGTCTACCGCATAAATGATCTCAAGCCAACAAATAAAATTATCAGTAAATATAATTTTTGACCTTTCACTCTAATAAGAGTTTTATGTGTGCACTTCAAACGAAAATCTGTTGAAGTGATCATAAGAAGTGTGCAGCTTCTTGAATTACGCATCAAGAAGTGATGTGCCTCTTGCGGTGAAAAACTAAGTGATTACAATATTTGCCATAGCAAGAATCATATCAATGTGAATAGAAGAAAATTCACGCTGGATAGCGTTTTTCAGTTCGGGCAAATACGCAGGATTACCGGCTTACATATGTGACTTTAAACAGGCCCCCAGCCAAACATGAGCATGTTTCAAGTCCGGTGAGCATGGAAACTAGGGAAAAAACAAGAATGACAGAACTTGCGTTCGGGATCCTAGAGGAAGACAACAAGATTTTCTTCATGAGGTGGTACCACTGTTTGAAACGAATATTGTTTCTTAAATATGCTCAACCTAAGAGATTTTTTTCCCTGTAAGCATGGTAAGGCATTGTCACGTAACAACTTTAAGAAGCGTTCTGCTGTTATTGAGAACTCTTACATCCTGCACAACTTACTTCTTTGGAAAGAAATGGACCAATGATAACAGGTTCTATAAAACCACACCATACATTTGGTATTTGTAAGTGAAATTTTTACTTCTCATCAACGGTAAGCATTATGATATCGCTCATCCGCAAGAAAAGTATCACAGCTTGAACTTCCTATATTTCACAGGAGATACAAAAGAAGATTCGCCTAATTTTACACTAACATAAAATTATAGGACTTAGCTCTGCATGGAGCAGTAAAAGCGTGAATAGCAGCATAAAACCCTTAAGAAGGAAGACATACAAGAGGTTTGGAGGATTGCCTAATTTCATCCCCCTACATAATTTGTCACCGTTCTGTGGTGGTAAATAGACATGAGTGTGGCTGGGATTAAAACACTCCTATTTATTGAACTACTCAATGTATAAGCTTCAAATTTTGAACACATACTATTCAAGACAGGGATAAAGTGAATACGCGAAACACTATTTCTAGAAATCACCGATAGATGGCGCTGTACAACTGAGTATGTGTTGAAAAGACACAAAAACACATTTTATGTGAATGTACCAAACATTCATGTGTTAAGTACCTTATCGACCGACGCAGGGAATGCTGCTCAATATCGTTCCATTCTTGAAAATATAAAATCTGTAGTCTGTGGTCAGCTTGTTCAACTGCGGATCGTAACTGGTCGACTGATATGCTTCTCACATGCAGAGTGATACCCTGTTTCAAGTCTGCCAAAGTTACTTGACGCCCTCAATAAACAAGATTGTTTAAGTGTCCCTACAGCCAAAAATTACACTCATCAAGATTCGGAGAACGAGAAGGCCAGGTTGTCGGAAACGCTCGACTGATTACTTTGCCATTCAAATGCTACAGTTATGGGTGTTCACTATTTTAATGAGGCGGAAATGTGCCTCATCGCTCCAAAGAATTTACCGTGGCCATGATACACCCATTCAAAGTCTTCAACTTCTCTTTTTTGCATATTTTCGTTGTACAACTGAATATGCAAACTGTTAACTGACAGCGTCATCTATCGGTATTTCTGGAACTAAATTTTGCCTAGAATTAATCCGTTTCCTCATGTCTTGAATAGTATGTTCAGAAAATTTGAAGTCTTTACACTGAGTATATATAGAAAGTTCGATATATAGGGAGGTCAGAGTATGAATGTTTTAATTCTGGCCACCCGGCATAGCGTAATCTATCGGTTTTCCGGATAACTACATGTATGGCACTTTTCCTGTAGGAAGGTGCTTCTAAGTCAGCCCTATCTACTTATAATAAAATCCGAAGCCAAGAAAGTGTCTGTAACCATTCCGGGCAGGACCACTCTGGTCAGCGAGTCGACCGTAGTTAAACGCCATGTTAGGCTTAATGAGAAACCTATGCTAACATATCACAGCTAAATGATAATATCTTCTTCTTGAAATCATGTCTGTTCAGCATATTTTTCCTATAAAACATGTATATCATATCCTATTATAATATTTTAAGTTCTTAATTATAAATCCCGATTAAACAATCCTAGGAATCCTAGACGAACACTGCTGCGAACAATATTGTTTTGGCGCCATCTACCGGCTTTAAAATGTACTTTTCTACAGTACAAACCTTTCATGCTGTTTGTATGAAGTCTTATGAAAATGGAACGCAGATCAACAATCCGTCATTTTTGACGGGGACTAGCTTTTTACAAACTTACTGTACTTAATTTTTTACAAGCATAAGGAATTACGTTCAAAAATAATTATTCAAAGTGTTTTTTTGTTTTTTTCATAAGGTAAAATATCCATAGAAACTTTCCAAATTATGTTAATCTTAGATTTTATTATTTTTTTTTAATGTCATTTTAAACATTTAGTAAATTTATGATTAAAAAAAATCAGTTGATTTAAATCATTATTTAATCCCCAATTTAAATCATCTCATTAAAAACGTTGACGCCTAGATTGTTTTGACGCCATCTACGGGCTTTAAAATGTACTTTTCTATGAAGTCTTATGAAAATGGAACGCAGATCAACAATCCGTAATTTTTGACGGGGGTTATACACTAGCTTTTTACAAACTTACTGTACTTAATTTTTTACGTATAAAAACAATTATTCAACGCTTTTTTTGTTTATTCATAAGCTAAAATATCCATAGAAACTTTCCAAATTATGTTAATCTTAGATTTTATTATTTTTTTATGTCATTTTAAACATTTAGTAAATTTATGATTAAAAAAAATCAGTTGATTTAATTCAATGATTTAAAGAAAATCAGTTGACTTAAATAATGATTTAATCCCCAATTTAAATCATCTGATTAAAATCATTGACACCTAGATTGTTTTGGCGCCATTTGCCGGCTTTAAAATGTACTTTCCTATGAAGTCTTATGAAAATGGAACGCAGATCAACAATCCGTTATATACTAAGTGCAATAAAACGCAAAATGGATTTTGAGAAGTTGTATCACTTTTCATGCGGGTGAACGATATTCTCTCGCCTATATGGAACAATTACGAATGATGACTCCGACATGTAAATAAAAATTGGTCTTCATCTGTTCAGTCGTTACTCGTGATACATTGTGGATTGTCAGCAATTTTGCTGATTCAAATTATCCGCAAATCTGAGAATAATTTGAAAAAAAAAATTACAAGCGGAAATTTAGATTCTGTATTGCATTTAGTTTGTAGAAATATAAGTTTCTTCCAATCAAATTGTTTTAATATTCTGGTAGGATTCACCAGTATTACTTGCATTTTCTTCTAGAAATCGATATAAAAATGAGTTTTCTACTCTCTACAAACA
Organism: Maratus michaelseni; assembly: GCA_963931845.1. Taxonomy (NCBI): domain Eukaryota; kingdom Metazoa; phylum Arthropoda; class Arachnida; order Araneae; family Salticidae; genus Maratus; species Maratus michaelseni. The sequence goes on from OZ007586.1 coordinate 116,788,028, forward strand.
GAGAGCAGCAACAAACAGTTTGTTTTATAGCTGCACGACGTTTAATACGGATTCTAAATTAATCTTTTCCTCTGATTTTTACAACGTTATTTGTTACACACAAAAAAAAAATAGAATTATGAATAATCACTTTTAAAGAAGCGGAGGGGAAAAGATTTTAAAAACTATCTTAGCTTAGAAATTTATTAGGATATTTTTAATTACTTTTGGCTGGTAATTTTTTTTCTTACGTTGATATAAGAACATTTGACTAAGATAATGAAATGTCTAGAATTTTTATTAAAATGTCACTTGGAATGCGAGAAAAACTGAGCGATATTAAAGAAAAAGTAACGGAGAAAAATAATTATTCACAGAAACATAAAACTATTTTTTGCTTAAAACAAAATTTCAAATCATTTTTATCGTGCACCAGATTGCTTCATGGCATGTTAAATTTAGAATATACATTGATATATCTAATAATGATTCTTACGTATTGGTAAAAAATAGCAATATATTCCATACGATACGATGTGCTTAATACATTAAAACGTCTTTCAAAATTATATTTATTATTTTAGATATTTTTAATTACACAATTTAACAATTAATTGAATCAGTGTTTGCAGAACCTATATTGTGCTGTCCTCTAAAAGAACACTTTTTTTGACATCTTCGCTATATAAAGTCTAATAAAGAATTTAAAAAAAAATAAACATGGCTAAATTTTTACAGCTTATTTTGACTTAGATTTTAATATTGGGCTTTTTAATTTTATAACTTTATTACAAAATGACAGCCAATTCAGCGAGAAGAAAAAAAAAACACTTTTCCGAAACTTAATCCATGTTACCTACAAAAAAAACACCTGACATAATCAGCTACAAATAAAGCATTTTATTACATATTAATGGTTTAACACACAAAAAAAATATAAATTTATGTAGATCATTCTAAAATTCTATTATAACAAGAGAAACTGTAAAAATAAAGCTCATGTTTTTTCAGAATCCTGCAATTGTTAAATTAAATTATTTTAAAACTAAATAAGCACTCCTTAGGTATTTTTAACTATTTTTATTATTCTAAATGATGCAGAAAAACAGAACAGAACGAAAAAATTGACTTTAGTGTAATATTTAATGTAGTACTAGGGTTGGGTTTTTTAGTAAACATTTCACTGTGGGCTTTTTTTAGAGGACAGCACAATTTAAGTCTACTGTTTTTCGAAATGCGTTATTTGTTGCAAACATGTCTTTGAAGATGCGCTCTGATTCGTGGACAAAAAATACATAGGTTTCCGATGCCACCCAAAATTGTGGTTTCTTGCAAAATAAGAATTAGTCAATGGCAATACCAAGATATATTCCAATGGTCAACAACCGAACAAAAAGAAAATATCATCAAAGACGATTATGAATATGACTATGTGCCTTAATGAATAAATAGGTGCCAAGATTTACAGATTTTGAATACTATTACTTAGGAACAATAATTTTGTCTTATTTAATCACAGAACTCTGGAATTTAATAAGGTGAGTATTACAATTAGAAAATAGTGGTATTCAAATTACGTAATATTTGCCACCCGTGCTATTAATGTAAATCCTTAAGATGCAGGTGTAAATGATTTATATATATTTTGTCAAATAATAAAAGTATGTTTAATATCTTAATGCATCATATGTAGGGTACTAAATCAAATTGATTGCAGAAACAACACAAGTCCAAAATATTTTTCCATTTTTTTAAAAAAGTGAATACGCGGGTGACATTTGATCATGTTTTTACAATTAAATATCCGCATCCTGTTCAAAAAATTATACTCAGACCTTAAAAATATTATGATTATAACTCATAAAATTTTCAAAGAGTTCGGACAATAAGAACTATATTGTTTTTAATATTAAACGACACGATGCGACGTAAATACGAAAGTGAGAAGAAGCCCTTTTACAAATAAATATCAATATGTTTTCACATTTTTTTTTATACAGGCTTTGAAATCACTATATTTATGACTCATAAAATTTTTGAAACAATTTGGACAATAAAAACTATTTTATTTATTATTAAATGACCGGATGTAAAAAAAAATCCACACAATTTAAAATTCCGAATCCGATATTTTTTATCGAAATAAGGAAAAGCATATAACACCAACTTAAATGGCATACATTTTATTTTCAAACGACGCATTCGGTTTAAAAAAATATAAATATTGCGGGGCCTCGATACGAGATTCTTTTGGAAAGATTTTCGTTTAAAAGTATTAAAAATTTGAGGTTTATTTAAGGTTATTTGAGGTTTATTTAAGACCCGGACAATGCAGGGCTGATCGGCTAGTTTTTAATGAAACACGCCTTTTCTCAGTAGCAGTTGAATTTGTATGATAGCGATGAATATGTGTAACTATGTTCTTGTTATATTCACTGATATTTTCAAATCCTTTCAAAGCAATAACAGAACTTTTGTCTTTTGTTTCTTTGAATTAGTTGTTATTTTTACATGTTAAGTGCAATGAATTGGCACTTTTATGAATTTTAATAACTTTCTTCCTTTAATACACGAGAAATTCATTACGTTTCAGTATCACTTGGTGCTATATTTAACCTATATATATATATAAAGTTACTTTATATGTAAATGCATTGTAAAGATTTTATGAAATGATTTTATATAACGATTTTGTGAAATGGTATTAAGAAACGAATGTCTGAGAAAAAAATTATGAAACATTTTTAGAAACTCTTAAATGCGGGGTTTGTAGAACGCTGACAGTCATGCAAATTTAGTATGTTCGTACTATTACCTACAGCATGTTTTTTCTTGATGATGTTATATATATATAATCTATAGTTTTTTTACAGGTCTGCACAAAAGAATTCGTTTGTACTATCGTCTATGGGCGGTAATAACTTAAAATAAATTTTAGTGCCATTATGTTATTTGAAGCTCTACGAAATTCATATTCTCATTCAGCAAGGATTAGAGTTGAATTTCTTGAACAAAAAACATCAAAGTGGTAGGACATCCACACTTTGTTCTCCAGATTTTGCTATGATTTTTGCCTGTGATTTTTGGTTATTTCTTAATTTAAAAAAAAAAATTCGTGGTCGTCGTTTGCATTCCAAAAATGACATTGAATAGGCTGTAAAAGCATGCTTTTTTTAAAAAATCTATTCTAAGTAACGGAGGGCTTTTAATCTTTGGAAAATTCGTCTACAACAGTGCAATAACCTTGGAGGGAGCTACATTGAACACTCCTAAGTGTTCATAAGTTTAACTTGTACAATTTAGCCGTATCTAAAATATTTCAGTGTGATCTTCCTATAATAAAATTTGTATGGATCTGTGTCGCACGAAGATAATGACTTATTTTAAAATAATTTATATACTTAGTGGTATAAAGAAACTGGCTCCTATGTCAAACTTGCACCAATTTTAGAAAGTTAACAGAAATAAAATATACATGGTGGACTAAAAATCCTTGATGTATTTTAATATTTAATGAAAATTCTAGTAATTGGCTTACAAGAGTGCAGTTTATATGAAATACTTCACATGATAGAATGTTTTTCAATTAAAAATTTGTGATAGAGGGCGCTAAATCTGCAAATCTACCTAAAAAGTATACAAAACTTAAGATAAGGAAGTATTGATCGCAGAGATAATCTTTTATTCTTACAGTGAAATTTATTTTTCATTAAAATATTTTGGCGCTGTGTCTCAGAATGATGGGCGTCTACGGCAAATATTTAAACTAAGAACACTCAACTTAATTTTAGTAGAGTTTGTGTGAACCATGAAGAAATAATACAGTGTAAAATGTAGAATTATTTTAAATTTAAAATAGTTAAAATATCTTTAAAATTAATTAAATTACTAGAATTAATGAAAAATACGGCCATTACATCGGCCAAAATTAACCTGTCCATTTTTATAGAACAATAAAAAAGTGTTAACACTTAAAGTAAACATTTCAAAATCAACAAGAACGAAAAATCATGCGTCAAGCATAGATTATGTAGCACTTTCCAATGCTTCTAAAATAATTTTACAAGTCATTACCGTTTAATAAGCTGAAAGATGACATCTAAGTAAACAATTTGGAAAACGCATAACATATTTAAAAACGTAATTTCAGGAATTTTCAATATATACAATATTCGGAAAAATATCCGAATACTTTTATGTAGCCCTGTATATGATCTATAGATTTGTATATGTACATAGGATGCTAAATTTTAGTTTAGTTAGGAAACGCGTAGCACCGTTTAAATTCTCCTTCTGGAGTTTCTGTCAATAAACGGAAATGTGTTCGCGAACTTTTGTGCTGCCCTGTATAGGATCTACAGAATTTATACACACCACGTAATAGACAAAAAGCTAGTTAAGATTAAAATCGCGTTTAGTAACTTAAAACGCACTTCCAGGAATTATTGTTAACAGACAGTAGAGAATTCTTTTGTGTGTCCCTGTAAATGAACGATGACTGCTATACACACACTATTCTGTAGTAAGCCTCTTGTAATGCACCTTAGTGATATATATAAACTTCAATGCGTTTAAAATAGTGGAACATTATTTAAATAAGCCGCAGACGATTTTTCTCCATAGACGTAATGTAACGGAATTATTTTGACTGTCCCTGTAAAGTAACTCTAAGTGCTATACACCTACTATTCCATATTAAGCTTCTTATAATGTATCTTAGTGATCTATATAAATTTCAATGCGTTTACAATAGTGAAACATTTTTAAAATAAACCGCAAATGATTTTTCCCCATAGACCGCAGTGTAACGGAATTCTTTTGAGTGTCCCTGTAAGAAAACTATAAGTGCTACACACTTCAGTTGAAATAGGGAACGTGCCATAGATAACGACAATAACATATAAAAATTGCAGAGCAATCCGAGCATATTTACGGGAGTTAGAGCACGGACAGACGGCCAGACGGCCAGACGGCCAGACGGCCATCCGGCCATACGGCCAGACAAACCGAAGTCATAAGCACTTTTCAACTAGGTTGGAAAGTGCTAAAAAGCATATGCTAGAGTGCTATCTGGAAAAACTACTAGATTAATCCGTACTTCTTGAACAAATACACTTGCATTTTACAATATGAGGCGTTCAGTGTATAGTGTTCTTATACTAAGAAAAGTGGGAATATACGAGCAATAGAATTTGATTGTTCCAAACGATCTTCGACATAAATAAATCCCCATATATATTATCAACTACGCCATTATCACCAAACTAATTTCTTTTGACTCGTCTCAGTCGTGAAATATAATTCTTCATGGTGAGTGTCACCATGTTCTAGAGTGTGGGTGGCAAAAATTTTAATCTGAGCTTGCGCCTGATACGTGTGTCGCCCCTTTGTTACGTATAAAAGGTACAGTAAATAAAGCCATTCAATCACAAGATTTTATGAATGTTTTAGCTTAGAATTCACAGTTGACTAAAAATGGACAAAATGATATTTTGCCCGGGACTTTTTTCAAGTATTTTTACTCCGTGAAAATAAACGGACTAACCAGGTCATAGGATTCCTCTATAAGAGACGAGGCTAACGAAAAAGATAGGCTACTGCGGTGCATTCCACTTATCTTTTTTTACAGACCACTAGAGTGACGTGATGCTCTTTTCATACACCTGCATTGGTGCATTTGAGCATCACGTGACTCCGGCGGTCTGTAAAAAAAGATACGCTTAAAGCACCACGGTAGCCTTTCTTTTTCGTTAGCCTCGTATAAGAGACTGGTGACGTACAGGCAATAAAATTTTATTCGTCGAGAAAGATTTGGAGAAATAAAGAATCTCCAATCACTTTGGCGATATTGCTATTATCTTAAAACTTATGTTTGTTGACTTGATTTACTTATGCAGGGGAATATCGATACGTTCTGGAATATGGATTGCCATAGATTAAACCAAAACTGTGCACGCGGGCTGTGCGATGTATAAAGACCGAGGCTAACGAAAAAAACAGGATACCGCAGTGCATTCCAGTTATCTTTTTTTACAGACCGTTAGAGTGACGTAATGCTCTTTTCGTACACCTGCATTGGTGCATTCGAGCATCACGTGACTCTCGTGGTCTGTAAAAAAAGATACGCGTAAAGCACCGCCGTAGCCTTTCTTTTTCGTTAGCCTTGATAAAGTCACTGTAGCTGTTCGGTAGCTTTGCAGAAGTAGCGCCATTTATGAGAAGAATTCGGAGTGTAATTTTTTATTTACCTAAGCATAGCTTTGGATCATGAGTAGTATTTTCGTCCAACCGTAATCTCGTACGCATTTTACTTTATTTTTTAAATTAAATTTTATATTAATAAGGATATTTTCCACACCCTGTATATTTGTGTTGTCATTTTGTGGTAATGGAACAGTTTTCACACTGTTTTAGAATAAAACAAAATCATTTTAAAATGTAATTTTACAAATTTCTTTTGACTTAGATCAGTTTGACAAACTTTCACGTTTTCTACAACATATCACTAAATTATGGTATTACAGTTTAAATACTTATATATAAATATAATAACTATAATGTTTATATAGTATTAGGCCAAGAAGTTTATGAATAAGTTAAAAAAATTCATAGAATTTTCCCTTAAAGATAAGGAAACTTCTTTTCTTTTCTTTTTATCTACATTTTTTTGTTCTTTGGAAATGGGTGGATGTTTGTGATTGAACAGCGCAATTTGCACATATGGACATACTGAGCCAGAAAATTTTCTGGCAATACTATTTTTTAATTTTTAATAATTTTCATTAACTGAGTGCTGTATTGTCAGTAATTATTGTTTTCATGGCATATAATTGATAAAAAATATTTTTGCTGTTATTTAAAAATTTAAACTTTATGAATGTTATAAAAATAAGAATTTAGAAAACAAATTTGAGCAATTTTGAGCAAAGTTTTAAATCTAGGAAACACTTATTTCAAAATTAAAAAAAAAACTGTTATATGTTGAAATGTTGAAGGAAATTATTATATTAACAGATGAAAAAGCAGTATGAAAATTATAAAAATAAAAAGGTCTTTATCTAAATTTTTATCTTTATTCACATGTGATTAAGCAAGCATAAAGAACTGACACACTGTTAATCAGAAAAGGTCCAAAAGTCATATATTGATTGATATTTTATGTAGGCTGAGTGTGCGAGTGATTGACCAGACGCCAGTAAGTGACCAGTGAGACACAAATCTATAGAAAAAAATTAATGATTTGTACACCAACAGGTTTTAACAGTGCTTTTTCGGCGGTTCTTCCACCCTGACTCATTGTTGCATCACTAATTGAATTCATGCAGGCGAGCATAGCTAAGCTGTGGAGTATGGGTAGCGATAGTCAAGAGAAAAACTTTTGCATGTATGTCTGTAGACACGCTTATGTATAAAAGCATTCTATCTGTTTGGTAGTTTTCCAGATGCAGCGCCACGTATGAGAAATTTTTGGAACTATTTTTTTTTGTCTAAACAAAATTTGTCCAAACCGTATTCTCGTACGCCAATTACATAATTTTTTATTGAATTTTAAAATGTGTCAAGGGATTTTAGACCCACCCTGTATATTTGTGCTGGCATTTTATGAAAAATAAAGTTGTAATAACCGTTTTCACATACTTAAAATTAACATCTGTGTTCATATTAACCAAAATTAACATATTCATGCATTAATGTTTATTTTCTAAAGTTTTGTGTCTCACTGTTCAATTACTGGTGCACTCAGACTATATAGAACAATTCTAGTTGACACAATAAATCGTTTAGTTTCACGTTACAAACTTGATTTCATTTTCTTTGAGCTGAATTAAAGAAGGAATATATACTTATTCAAATATCGAAATACATCATGGAACAGAATACGTTCGTCACTGAAGAATATTTAAAGTCGCGATTCCTATAGTTGAAAGAAAAAAACATATAAAAAAATCTATAAACTCCACAAAATGTAAAATTTATTTTGCTTATATATCGATGCAACTTCTTTTTCAAAAAACGTGCTTCTTCAAAGATGGTAAATGACTTTCGGACTACATAATATTTTTTCGTAAGTCATTTATTAAGTTAGCAAAACATGTGAAAAATAGAAATACTTAAAAAAGGAAATCTAAAAACGTCTTTTCCAATCTGATTGCTTTGTTGTTCCGCAGTTATTTTAAAATTGCTAAATCCAATGACGCACTTAGAAAAACAAACAAAAACCTTTGAAGAAGCATTATTTTCTTTTGAAAACATGAAGACATGTGGTAAAAAGTTTTTGAAATCGTTTTGTTATTTTAGTAACTAATGTAGGAGAAAAGTGGGTCCCAATTTAACTAGTATATAATTTTTTATTTTATGTTTGCATATTGTAACACTGATATGGGTGTAGTGATTTAAATGTGTTTGTTTATTTTAATACGCTTTTAATATGGATTATTGTAAATTTTAACCCTTTATACTCCGACAGTAGTTAAGTGTATAATTTAAAAAAACTTATTCTAAAATTCCTTTAACACTTCGATTGACAGTAATAACATTTAGGGTGAGTTATTTGACTATGGGAGTGAATTTCTTAGGTAGTTTTTTAATGTGTTACGCATTCTCCTGCTATTTTATTAAGTATATTTAGTAGACTTAAAGAAGTTTATAGAAAATAAATTCATATACAGAGCTACACAAAGAACAAGGTACATTGCCGTTTATGGTTGTTAATTGCTGGAAGTTTGTTTTAAAATGCATTATGCGTTTTTTCCCTGAATTAAATTTTAGCTTAAAATAGGGCGAAAATTGCTAAATGTGAATATTCTAAATGAGCTAAATTTTATCATTCTGTGTTGTATATATCCAAATTTATAGATCATATACAGGGCTGCACAAAACACTTTTGACTACATTTTTGACTATGGAAGGTAATATCTTAAACTGGACTTTTAGATGTGTTATATATTTCTTATAATGTATACTTATATATCATCTTTCACCTTATTTAACAGTGAAATTTCGTTACAGTTTTCTGGATGTGTTGGAAAGTGTTTCATAATCTATTCTTGACGCAGGATTTTTCGTTCTTGTTTTCTGTATAAGATTATTTCCTTTAAATTGTGAAGGTTTATCTGACTGAGCGGGTTTTGAGCACGGACATTTTCTGATACTTTTGTAATCAAGTGCGGCCATTGCGTACAGTCTGTGTGGGAATGAGTCAGCTGATTTAGCTTGGTCATAAAAAACGATATCATAAAGAGTAAGTGGAGCATCGCTATTGTAAGCGTTCAAAGCTTTGATGTAATTCAAAAAAGTTATTTATTTACGGGACTTCCATAAAGTTAAATAAATATTCTTTCATTTTTAAAATATAAGTGAGAATGACTTGTCTAGCCAAATTACCTTGACTGTTACAGTGGTACTTATACAAGTTTATTTGAAAAAAGCCCGGGGTTTTGCTTCAAATGAAATTGGTGAACTAGATGCTAGTGTTAGTCTTTTCCCAAAGTCACAACCTGCAACTTCCTAAGTTTTTATAAAGGAGTAGTTATTGTCAAATGTTTTTAAAAGTATTAAATTATGGATATTAATGACACCTCCGCCTTTATAATTTGATTAAAAGATCATTCCTCAAATGGATTTTGTAAATTGTAATTGTTACACAAAAAAAAATTACCTATAAAAACGAAGCATAATAGAACATACCATAGGCGCCGACTTAAAGGAGACGGCAGAGGCAAATCAGGCACTCTTCTAGCATTAATTTTAAAATATTAATTTTGTCTTAATTATTTAGGTCGTACAGAAATGAATGACACAAATGCTGTCGCAGGGAGGAATACAATTTATTAACAAAAAACGGATAGTACATCAATTAGATATGTTAATCCCCGGCCAAGCCAATATACACTCATGTCCAAAATTAAGGTCACAAACATAAAATCTGTGAAAACTGATGAACTATTCACTGTGTTGCTATGAAATTTGGAACAGAGGTGTATTACAATGGGAGAAAGAATATAGCAACATAACAATATGGAAAAGATTTTAATTGTGAATTAAGAAACAGGATTTATTAAAAAGTATTAAATCATGAATCAGAGATAAAGCATTTATCTCAGGAAAAGTCTGTCTAATATGGGGTGTGACCACCGTGCACTGCTATACAAGCCACACAACGAGCTCTCATATTGTTTATGAGGGTGTCAATAAATGTTTGTGGCAACAAAGCCCATTCTTCTAAAAGCGAGGCTTTTAACTCCTGGCGGGTCCGGGGAAGGGGGTCTCTGTGTAATGGCTCTTCCTAGACCATCCCAAACATGTTCAATAGGATTGAGGTCCGGAGACCTCGAAGGCCAATTCATACGGTGAATATCCTGTTCTTCAAGAAAATCATCAACAATGTGTGCTCTGTGTAGCTTTGCATTATCCTCCATAAACATGAAGTCCGGCTCTACAGCAGCCCTGAACAACCTCACATAGGCTTCAAGGACTTTATCCTTATAGCGATGTGCATTGACAGTACCCGCATCAAAGACGTACAGTGGTGTACGACTGTCCAATAATATGCCGCCCCAAACAAGGATTTCTTTGGCACCAAATCTGTCGATTTCTTTTACATAGGAGGGATGATAACGAGCTCCACGTTCTCTCCAGATGAAGCTTTGATGAGAATCACTCTGCGTGGTGAATCTCGACTCATCTCTGAAAAGAACACGCCCCTATTCTTGTTGTGCCCAAGACTGATGTCTTCGGTTACACAACAACCGGGCTGTCCTGTTGGATGCAGTGAAAGGGACACACACGACTGGACTCCGGGTGTAAAGGGCCCTCTCTGCTATATGTCTATATACTGTTGGCCTGGAAATTCTTATTCCAAACGCAATAGTAAGATCACGAGCAAGCTGAGAAGCCGTTGCCAGCCTATGTCGTTGTGCGCTTAATGCCATGTAGCGATCATGTGTAGGTGTCGTTGCTCTGTGGAGGCCTTGGCCGGGCTACCTGGTGACATTGGGATGGTTTAGGAAGAGCCATTGCACAGCATAACCCCCCTCCCAGGACCCGCCAGGAGATAAAAGCCACCACGCTTTTGGAAGAATGTACTTTGTTGCAACAAACATTTATTGACACCCTCATAAACAGTATAAGAACTCGTTGTAAGGTTTGTATAGCAGTGCACCGTGGCCACACTCCATATTAGACAGACTTTTCCCGAGATAAATGCTATATCTCTGATTCATGATTTAACACTTTTTGATATACCCTGTTTCTCAATTCACAATTAAAATCATTTCCATATTGTCATGTTGCTATATTCTTTCTCCCATTGTAATGTACCTCTGTGCGAAATATCGTGGTAACACAGTGAATAGTTCATCAGTTTTCACAGATTTTATGTTTATGACTTTAATTTTGGACATGAGAGTACTTCTGCCATTTGGCTGAGAGGTCCCGGAGGACTTTGAAGTACTCCGGATCGGAATCGTGCAGTTCAATAATTTTTTGTAGATTTTGACGCGTTTAGCCTTATGTTGTGAAGTTAGTCCATGATGCACCACAGTGCGCATATATTCGTCATCTGCAAATTATCATTCGAAATCGCCTGCAATGTTCCTCGCGCAAGCTATGTTTCTTCCAGCGTCTCGTTGAATGTTATGCGTCTGTTCGCCATGATCAAACCTGACACGGCTGCCACATTTGCTACTGTATGTGATGTTGCTTTTCGTCCCGCATTGACACCTTTGGCCGCGCTCTCCATTCCACTGCTGAAGTTGGCCAATCAGCGGTATACGGGTACGCCTTGAGGGTGCTTCGTTCCCGTACACTGACGCTATGCAATGATGGATCTCACTACCCTGTATCCCCTCGTTCCATAGGAACCACGCTGTGCAACGCTGACTGTGACAGTCACCTTCCATCATTGGTGTCTACGCTCTCAATGATTGCGACGAAAGCTCATACCGTTCGCCTTTGGCCAGCGCCATCTGTGCATTCCAAATAGCTCACACCCCTTGTGTCTATTTCACTGGTTTTCCCTATCGTATCGTCTATAGTGTCGTTGTGAGAGCAATTGTGTCAATCATTTCTGTACGACCCTACTTATCATAGTGATTCAATAGGACAAGAAAACCTTTTTAATATTAGTGGTAGAAGTATGCTTTATTGTCTATTTCGTTTCTGTGAGTCAGCGCCAATCGTACATACGTATACCAAAACCTACGTTATAAGCGTTTCACATGAATTATATGAGTTCATATGATTTGAGTACATGTATACTAGCGATTGAATTAAGAAGCAATTATTCAAGTGGGTTAGAGAAAACATTTGCCGACGGGCAATAATGCGAAATTTATAAGAATTTCTAAATGTTTACACGAACTAGATTTTTGTTAGTCTACGAGTTGATAAATCTCTTAATATAATACGATTAGTCATTGTTACGTATGTGACTCTTCAGAGTCACACACGTAACAATGACTTTAGTATTTAAATTTTTTTTTATTATTTTAGACTAAAGGTGTCACTACAAAATTGATTCTGTATTTGTACTGTAATATCTATAAAAAAAGTAAAACTTTATCTAAATAATTTCACTTGAAATTTGCCTCAATTTGCAAAAAAACACTCTCTAAACACTCTGCTTTATACTATTTTTTTTATTCTAAATTTTGTATTTGCCAATATTATTTACGATTCTGCCAATAAATTTTAAAAAGAGCGAGTTAAATATGTTCAAAATCTGAGAAAAAGCATTATAAAAATACCTGTAAAATTCCAATCACATTTACATTTTTTACAAAACTATTTTAATTACAGATAAATTTATATTTTTTAAAATCGGATAATTCAACACTTGTAAACATTATTTTACCGCATATAACAATAACCGAAACTTATTAAGTGAGTAAAATGGTCATATCGGTAAAACATAATACATTAAAAGAAGTGACTTAATCATTCTGCAGCATTTCAACAATCGAGTACCCACCTTCAATTTGGATACATCCCCTAAAATATGCTCATTATAAAGTAATTATTTTCTCTGAAACTAATCGTAGGAATTTCATGAAATTTGGTATCTAGGCATAGTTTGAACTGCAGATTTGAAATATCTTGTCAAATTTGTGTCTTGCTATAGAAAAAAACAAAGTTTTGGAGTGTTTTTATATGTAGATGACCCCCTAAGCAAATTTTATATACATCATTTAAAAGTAGAATTTATTTCCATTCGTTTGGTACCAGTAACGCTCTTCTACAATAATTTGTTGCAGAGTTGGTTGGAGGTGTTCAGTATCTTTTTTCCATGACTGTACATTTTGTTTTAATGATTTCAATTTAAGTATGTTCAGTGTGTCCACCATCGGGAATCTGCATGCAATTTATTGGTGTATTTAAGCTGTCATTGGATATAAATAAATACATTTTAATGGTTTCGAATAAAGTTATTTTTGCATATACGTAATCATTTCATATAAAACAGAGGAAGTTCTGCAGTTTTGTCTTTGAGCTTTTGGTCGTATTTCGTATAGTGTTGTCTAAAATCGGCACTTACTATAAGGGTACGCAGCCACAGATTTTTTAAGCATCAGGGGATTCAGGCAATTTGATTACCAGAATTTCTGTAAACCAGTAGTCGTTATATTGAGCAGACAATATCTTAATTAAATAAGACAATTATTACTTACGAAAAATCTGGTATTTAAATCCTGGTGTACGTCCCCTTTGCCAGATACTTCTTTTTACTATGCCTAGACGTTTATTACTGTAGCTAACTAATTTCTCCAACTACTTTTAACGAAATGAAATTAAGGAATTACTCTGCACAAAAGACAACCATTTTATATTTTCATAAAACTGATCAGTGATTAAAGTAATACAATAGCTCAGAAGATTAAGGAATCTGTAGAAGAGAGTAAATCTAATTAAGAACTTGCTAGAATAACTAATAGAAAAATCTGCGCATTTACAAATTGCAAAATATTCTACATTAGCTGTTTAACCCGTTCTACGCACGGGAGTTCATGAATTTAATTCTAAAATGTGAATAAAATGAATTTAATTGTTTTGTTAAAATGTTGAGTTGTTCAATTACTATACGATTTAGAAAAAAAAATTACTACTGTGCATTTTTTTGAATTAAACTTAATTTATGTTGCTATGGCAGCAGACGATAAAACGATATCTTTGGAATAAGGGAATAAACAGAATACAAATTTTGTTGATGTTTGTGATAAAATGTTTTTCTTTATTTAAAAAAATGAAATAATGAAGCGCAATTAAATAATCTCTCATTATTTGCATGCGAGGTAAAACAATTATCGTAATCCCCGATACAGCTTCTTAGTATGGCAGCGTGGCGTCCGTAATAGGTATATCTCACAATGCAGTTAATATTTAGAGTTGGCTCGCGCGAGGACGGGTTGACATAAAAAAGACAAAAATTAGTCAAAAACATAAAATAAAAAAAAATCTATTTAAAATTTTTGAATTTTTTGCCCCAATCATTCATGGGCTCCCTACCAGAAACCAAAGTTTTGTAGCCCTGTGCCCTGTGGTTTCCGAGTTTTTGAGGTTACATAGATAGATACGCGCACGTATTTTAATAGGGTATATTATTCTAGCTGACCCGCCCGGCGTTGACCGGGTCCGTGTAATAAATTTAAATCTCTTAAAAAACGAAACTCTGTCCCGGATCTCCGATGCTTTGGCACCGTATACCGGGCATGCTCGTACGCTCCGGAAATTTTTTTATTTCCACTTTCCACCGCCAGGGGAGCATTCTGTTCTAAACAAACCTCTTTCCGAACGAACATTTGACACAGGTTCTCGTTGCTTACGGCACCGTAATAGTAGACGTGCTACAAAAGCGGTTTGGAGAAGATGGGAACATTATTAGCCGAGTTATTGAAATAAGGCACAGTTATAGAAAATAACCCTGAGGGGCTGCCGGCAGGAGGGGATGTTCAAGTGTCTTCAGAAAATGATTAATTAGGAGACTATGCTTTTTTAAAAATTTGTTCGTTTGGTTAAGCTATGAACTTAATTACAAATTTGGCTTAAACTATTATTCGGAAATAGTGGTAACTACTACTCATAAATTTACTTTAATGTGATAGAGGGTGACTATTAAATTAATTATAATGTTTGTAATCACTTGCGTTGAAATCGGAAAGATAGTTGCTGAGTTATGGAAACGGGGCAGAGTTAGAGAAAAACCTTAAAAGAGGTGCCGGGGAAGAGCGGATGTTCAAGTTCACTTCAGTAAATTACTCATTAGGAGGACCACTATGCATCTTTAAAAATTCGTTCGTTTGGTTAAGCTAGGAACTTAATTAGAAATTTGTCTTAGACTGTTATTCGGTAATATTGGTACTCGCTATTCACAAATTTATTTTAATGATATAGACGTTGATTATTAAGTTAAATATGATGTTTGGAATCAGTTGCGCTGAAATCGGAAAATTAGTGACTGAGATATGGAAACAGGGTACAATTAGAGAAAAAGCCTTGAGGGAGGGGCCGGGGGGGGAGCGGATGTTCAAGTGCCTTTCAGCAAATGATAAATTAAAAGAGCCACTCTATGCATCTTTAAAGATTGATTCATTTGGTTAAGCTAGGAACATAATTTGAAATTTGGTTTAGACTATTATTCGGAAATACTGGTAACTGTTTTCTAGAAGTGCACCCTGAAGCTATGAATGCTGAATTTTATGATAATTTAACAAAATGGAACTGGTTTGGAGAAGTTCGGGACATAATTATCTGAGTTCTGGAAAAAAAACACAGTTAGAGAAAAAACCTTGAGGGAGGGACCGCGAGGAGGCGCGCGGTCAAGTGCTCAACAACAAATCACTAACTTTGACTGTTGGTATGCATCAACTAAATACGGGCTCTGTACTTTTATTAGGAACATAAATTTAATTTTTTCGAAAGCTGTTATTCTAAAATAGCGGTATCATCTATATAAAACAGCGATTAAACGTTACGGGTGAAGCAAAAAATGTTAAATTTCTTAAATGTAATTAGTTCTGTTGAAATCAGAACAGTAGATTTGGAATAAGGAGGGTCAATTAATGAAAAAGCCGTCGCCAGGTGGCGCGCGGTCAAGTAAAATATGTGTGATATTTAATAAAAAGTCGTTTACCCCCACCTCTTCCCATCCCCGCAAATTTAACAAATAATCTGTTCAATAAAGTTTTCTGTATTAATAATCTTTATCATACTAATATATGTCATGTAAAAAAAACCCCTTAAACCCAGCTAATTATCATTCATTAAGTCGATAACATCCTTTAAAATTACATTTTTAGCATTTGGCAATGGTTAATAATTAAGTTGATTGTCTACATGTCATATAATCTCTGATCCATCGAATTTAAACACTCGACTCGCAATTGCAAAATGATCCCTACCTTGATTTATTTAATGACTTCTGCGGAGATTTTATACAACCAACCAACCGACGACAAAAAGCGTATTTTTGATGAGATCTCTTTGTAGATGGATTTTAATTAATATATAATCTATCAAAATTCTGTTTAAAATTTTCGAATTTTTTGCCCCAATCGTTCATGACCGCCCTACCAGCTACCCGTGTGCAAAATTTCTTAGCACTGCGCCCTGTGGTTTTCGAGTTTTTGAGGTTACATAGATAGATACGCGAACGGTTTTTAATAGTATAGATTCTTTAAAATTTATTATATTGTACGTGATTAACGTTAAATTAAGTTTAAATTAAGTTATTACATTTGAATTCTGGAATAATGCCAACTATCACCAATTTAATGAATGTGAATAAATATTTGGAATAAGAACTTGCATTACATGATTAACATAAGGGAAATAATCAAAATCGGTGATATTTTTTATTTAATTTTATCATTTAAATGTAAATGAGTATAAATCGCTATCTTCTTATGAAACGAGGTTTGCAAAATTATCTTTTGTTAGTTGCATATAAAAGCAGTTGAAACCATCAAAGTACCTGGGTTTAGAAAGAAGACTTTTACGATAAAAATTTGAATGAGAAATATTTTATACGGCCACCATTTTATGTTTGATTTAGCACTTGTATGTATACTTATTCAATATATCAAGTCAAATTAAATTTTATAAAGAAATCTATTGCTGCATAACTAAAGCTTCATATTCCATTTTGTGAAAAAAAATAATAATATTAAAAATCAGAAAACTGAATAGTTTATCAATAATAGATAAAACTTTTTATTGTCGAGCTAGTTTCCTTTAAGCCATATACAAATTTTATTTTCTTGTATGTGTTCAGGTTTTCCATAAGATGATTAAATACAAATCTTTATATGATAGTAAAGTAAAAAAACTGATTTCAAGGCAACATTTATATTTGAAGAATTTATAATATCCATTCTTATTCAAATTCTTATTCAACTTCTATTTGTTCTTTTCAGTTATTTCTTTTATATTGCTAGAATATAGAAATTGCTGATCAAAAACTATGATAATATTTAAATGGAGGAAAATGGAGCAGTTTTACTATAGTGTAGAGTCTCATGTGAATTGATAAATGAAGAGAAAGAAGTAAGTCCGCAGCGCAGGTTTTGTTCAGGCAATGCTTTTCAGTGAACTGTCGTCGTTCGCATTTGTCAAAAGCACAAATAGCGTTGCGTTTGAAGAACAACATGCTAATTCAGATTTCTGTCAGAGTTTGGAAAAATTGTCAACAAAAACGTTGCACATGTTGTAGCACGTATACGATAAAGAGTAATGTGTCCTGCAGAAGTATGTCAAAGGACGCCGTTTGAAGAATGTATATAAGGATAAGGAAACTCTGACAGTCTCAGTAAAGACCATCTCATCCAAAGGTTTCCGGAGATGTTTCAACAACTGTTTCAGTTCTTATAGAAATGAATAAACAAAAAGGAGAATATTTTGAAGGTAGTTGTTTATAACATATGATAACCATATATCTTCTAGGAAAGCTAGCCTCCGAACTTTTGTTCCTAGCAATATTATGCATTAATATGTAAAAGAAGGAATTATAGAGCATACTTTTAAAAAATGTTGTTGCATGAGTAGATTTTACTTTATAACAAATAAAAGTTTCGAAGCAGAAATAGTTTATAATGAAAAAAATATTTCTTCCAAGCTGAATGTTTTTTTTTCTCGCTTTCACATTTAAGTTTAATTTTTCTATATGTCTATAGACATTTTAAAGCTGCCCATTTGATAATAGTCATATTAACAATAAGCTTTTTTTGGTATAATTTGTGTGCTTTTAACTTTAATAAATCTAAATATAAGGAGATAACAACATTATTGTAATATTATGATTAGACGAAATTGTATTTAGATATCTCTGATCACAAAAGTTTTGACTCTAGAATGCTAACCTACATCATTTTCACGTAAAGAGATGGAAAAAATTCCCGCATCACCTTATGTTATTTTATCATCAAATTGTCGCAGAGAAATGCGAGAGGTACCGTTTGACTGGAAATTGTCTGCCTTCCGAGTATGAATACAATTTTTTAAATAGGGGTCGTCAAGACATTAAAATTGTACTAGCTTTGATTTTTTAAATGGTTACACCCACTTATGAATACCACATCTAAGTTCTCTGGATCAAGGCAGTCCGAAAAAAAGTAGAGTTTATGACTTTTTCTATCTTCATGGCGCTATAAAAGAAATTGCGTTGGGGTTTATCTATAAATTTCCAAAAAATAAATTAAGATCTTAAAATGAAAAGTTCTTGGAACACAAATATTTACTATAAAAATTATACAGGATTTCTAAATATAAATTCAATTTGTAGGAATGAAAACTTTCTAAAGACTTTTCGATTACTTTATAAGATTTTTAATTTTGTAATGCTTTGATAAAAGGAGATGTTCTCTTTAGATTGATAAAAAGAGAACTTATATGTATATATCGAAAATCAATGTTTGAAGTGAGATGCAATCTTATCGGCCTATTATCTTGATGATTCCGGTTTCTTTTTTATGATAATTAATGTATGTACGTTATAATTCAATTTTTTAAAATGTAAATATATGGATAAGTTTCAGAATTAAAAATATGTCTTTGAATAGGAAACAAATGACTGGAATATGCTTTAGTTGTGTTTCTTATAGTGCAAAATGTCAAGTAGGTGATTTTTGGAACGATATAAATTAAAGTTTGTAAAGTGAATTTAACATTATAATATTCCAACTTGGACCTCTTCTAATCACGAAAGTTTAAGAAAAATGTATGTAGACTATACCTTTCACCGGTCTGCCTTGATGAAAGGAATTCATGTATGATGCCAAAAGTAGTTGTTACCATTTGTAAAATCAAAGTTAGTGCAATTTGTAATGTGCATACTACTGCTATTTCGAAATTTTAATTCATATTCGGTGAGTAGACATAATTCCCAATCGAAGGGTTCTTCTGGCATCTCTCTGCGATAATTTAGTGATAAAAAAAGCATAGGGCGCTGCATTTTTTTCCAGAATTATACATTTCACATTGAAATTGAAGGTGGACGGAACGTTAGTTTTCTATAAATAATTATAAAGCTATTCTTGTGTACCAAGTAAGACCAGTATGGTCATTTTGTAAAACTGATGATTTTCTCAACATTTATATCTCTAGAACAGGTTGATAATAATTAAATTTATGTATTCATGACTTTCATATCTGTAACTATTCTTAAGAAAGATATGAAATGCTTTAAGATATTTAAATAATCTATAAAAAGGATAACAAGAAAGACATTTAATGGGAAAAAAATTAGTTCCAAATATCATCACTTGTCTGTTTTGTATGTAAAAATTACTCAAATCGTACATAGAAAATTTCGGATTAATATCAGTTATGTAATTTTGTATTATAAAAACTTGAAACATTCAAGAAAAAATTGCTTTCAATGTCTTTGACACTTATATATAAAGTGACTACCAGCTTATGGTTTCTGTAGGTTTACAAATTTTTCAAGGCAATCACTTTCTGATAAAACATTTTTATTTACCGTAAACTGCTCTTTATTAATCCATGTACAATACTTAATAAATATGTTTCCAGTAAAAGTATTTTTTAAATGTTTTCTATAATAAGAAATTGACACATAACTATGAACAGATAAAAGTTTTCAGCCAACTGTCCAGCCACACTGTTAAAAATTTGCAGCAAACTGTCCAGAGATTTGACCGTTTTCGTCGAAAACTGTTACACAACAGTAATTTAACTCTATTTTGACCATATTATTGCTCATTTTATGGTCCGAATATAGTTAAATTACGGTAATGTAACCGTTTTCTACAAAATCGGTCAAATGACGGGACAGTTTGTTACAAATTTTTAACAGTGCATTCAACCGTTTTCGTAAATAACGGTTACTTGACCATATTTTGAAGTGTCCTCATTGGTCAGGATCGATTACAATTACGGTTAAGTAGCCGTTATCTATAAAAATGTTCGAATGACTGACAGTTATCTGCAAATTTTTAACAGTGGTATTAATGTTTGGTAACAACATGCATTTCAAACTTTTGATAATTTTATACCCAGTATATAACTATTAAGTGTTTAAATAAATAAAAACCTCGTGGCGAAATAAAACTAAAACATCTTAGCATAAATATTAACGAAGAAAACATTTGAAACATTCTACTTATTGTAATTCATATTTACTTTTCGTTCATTACTTATAAAATTCCTTTTAAATTATGTTTATCTTTTATTTTAAAATGTGTTTGAAGCATATCTGCAACATTCTAAGAAACAAATTTTACACTCTAAAGTATGTATGAGAAAATATTAATGAATGTGAACTTATGTAATTAATGTGTTTCTCATTATTCCATATGATTAACTTTACAAAATTTTCTTTCTTAACGGTTAATTAAGTTACCTTTGATTTTAATATAATGAGCTTACGCAAAGTAATAAATCATGCATGATGGTTGTTATTACTTTAACGTTTATTTTCAGTCAACTTAATGAAGCTAAAGAATATGCAATATACACATTTAAACAATTCACATCTTACAAAATACAATGAATAAAATGTTACAAACTTTTCTTCTGGGATTTAACATAAATGACTTAAAAAATAATAATTACTAGAGTTTTGTGGTCTTAACCTTATTACATGAGAGACCGTGGGATAAGAAATAAGATGACATGAAACATTGTATCTCTATTGAGAAGGGATTTTCCCTAATGCTATATTATAGGAAGTAGAATAAATCCCTTGCATTCAGAAGTATCGGCGGACAGTAAAAAACGTTGATAAAAACCCTTTCTTTATTAGCTTTTTTTTTTTTATCCGGTCTACCTTTGCTATCTATGGGTATCCCCAAGAGGGTTCATGAAAGTATTTAAAAGAGAATCAAATGGAAAACGTCTCCGAGATAGTAGTTCTCAATGAAGTTAGTCTGAATCTCAGAAGAAATTGAGATTTAAGAAAACAAAGTTTTAATCTTAAATCAGGTTTGATAATGGGAATATATTTGATTATCACAGCACTTTATTTTATTTAACTAGCATATTCTGCATGCTGAATTATTTTTGTTTTTTGGATTCCAGCGTTAGGTTTTAATCGAAATACAACAATATATTTTCAGTGAACATGCCAAAATGAAACTGAAAATGAAATTTAAATTTTCCATTCCATTTATTATCTTAATAATGATAATATTTTCCTATTGAGTATTATTACAAGTAATAAGTAGTAGCAATTCCAGGAAGTTGTATTTGTTTTCATGTAAAAAGTATATATTATCCAAAGTTCATTTTTTAAAAGTTTTGAAACACAAATTGGAAATGGAAAGCCTCGTTATAACAATTTTCGTTTTAAGGATTGCCATTGTATTGAGTGCGTCCCATGGGACGCAGAGGCCACCACTCTCAGTTACAGTGATCGCTGTGTTTTTTACGCAGCAATTTTGTTTATATTTATTTTGCTTGGGAATTTTGCAAAATTAGCACGAGCAACGTCGGACGGTTTGCCAGTAAGGAATAATTTAAAGAAACTTTAAAATATTCTTGATATTTTATCCTAATATTCATATTATCAACTTATTGCGCAAAAGTAATATACTACAATTATTTGGATTGTAGTATTTTACGTTTCTCGAATAATCTAATCTTTGAAATATAATTGACTACATTAGTTTTATGTTATGATTGATATATACAGAAAGTATTGATTTTTCAGAGCATTTAACTAACGTAACGGAATCCTTTGCAATCAATAATTTGTCATTTGTGAACTTCGAAGGTTAACGAAGATAGGTTTTAATTTGATTTAAAAAAAACCTTCACTTATTAAGGGATTAAACAGTGTTATAAATTACAAAAACACTTCTTGAGATATCAGAAACTTTACGATAGTTCAAGTTCACACAAGTAATTATCCACGATTCCAGAACATTTTCTCTTATGTTCAGAAACCATTAGTTGTAGAATCAGACAGGAATCCCAGAAAACCAATTGGTTTTCGAAATTAACGGAAATTTTACTAAAATACAAAGGTCCTATTCCTGCCCTTACTTTTCAGATGTGTAAACTTTTGCAACAGTTGCTGAACAATTTACAACAATTTGTTAAACAATTCTGAACTAATTCAAAAGGAAAAGTATACTTATGAAAATTCAAAACATATTAACGATTAAAAATGCGCCATGCGCCTAATAGACTTTTAAAGGAACTTATTTTTGTTAGCATGTAATCGTTAGTTTCTGTTGCCTCTTTAATAAAAGTTGACAGTATAATGAAATTTCATTAACATAAACATCAATTAAACAATACACTCTCTCACATAGAAAAAAATCACATTAAAATTTATTTTAAAGAAACTCGAAGTTTAAGGCATAAATTCAAGAGACAGATAATATTGAAGAGAACTGAAGTTTCTGTAAATTTTTTTGTCAGCAAAACTGAGTTAAATACCGTAACACATCAAGACGAACTAGTGCATGCCGAATTCTAAAGAACTTTAAGGCTCATACTACTATAATTTTTCATCGTTTTTTATCATTTTTCATTGTAAATGTATAACATTACAAAAGAATCAGATCTTTAATATCACTCTACTTATCTTACTTTTATTTTTCTATTTTCTATTCAATTTTCTGTTTTTCCAGAGAAAATAGTTGAACAATGCAAAATTAAGGCAAAGTACAAACGTGTTTCAAACATTTCATCCATGGAATTTCAAGCCAGTGTTAAGAGATGTCTTCTGTGGTTTAAAATATCATAAAATTGAAATATTGTAATCAAAACACACGCCCTATAAAATATAATGAAGGAAAAGCTCAACTATAGCTGTTTTAATGGGAATACCGGTATAAAGCTTTACAAAAATACCCTGAAATATTCTAAATTTCTATCCGTTTCTGAAACCGCCTTTACAACCGCTTAATTACAAAAAAAGAACATTTCTACACATTTTAAATCATCTGCTGTATGAATACTTCTTCCAAAACTTTTGGCGATCACTATTTTCAAACAACAGATATGTGGTAGCTTTCTCTTGCAAATGTTTTAAGAAACTATCACGAATAGTATAGTTTACGAATATAAGTCCTGAAAGCACGAATTGAAGTAGCGTATAGAAAAACGCCAATCATCCGAGAAGGGGAAGAAAGTGAGAACCCGTGAAGTGGTGTTTAAATATGGGAACATTATTAATAAAAAGAGAGAAGAAACTTTTTTAGAGAATATTTTAGTGTCTGGGAGATTGGTTCTCTCAGACTTTCTCTTCGATGTTTTCTATTAGAATTGTGGAAGGACTTGTGATGAAGCATTAAACATCATTACGGAGCATTCAGCCAAATTGGTAGTTTGCTAATCTCTGGCTTATTACTATGTTTTTATGTCATGGTATTATTATACACCTAAGTTTAAATTTAATGATGAATTAGCTTAAGTTTGCTTATAACTACCCTTTCATAAAGATCGATTGAATTAACGAGAGTGTGTGTCAACCAAGGAGACGGATTACCCACCTGGAGAAAGAGGAACGCAACTGGATGGCAAAACGGTAGCACCAGCTTCTGCTTGGTATCAGGTATTCTTATACTATCATTTTGTTCAAGTATAAGTAATTGGCATACAATTTTTAATTAATAGTACTTATGTTTACTCAGGTACTGAGCTGACATCAGGCGTGTCAACCGTCGCACCCAAGTCCTGAGGGAATTTTAACGCTCACGACCAGGAGGGTCGTCCCGTATGCGCTGCGACCGGTGGGAGCACCCCCACCTGTGCATCAAGGGCTATCGTTGGTAAATGTTAGGTTAAGATATTTAATAATATGGTTATCCGTTAGGATACCCTTATGAGTATAAGCTAATTTTAAGTAATCTCAAAAGTTCAATTGTAATAAATATTATTTTGAAGTAATAAATCATTGTTGAGGTTAAACTGATTTGATAAATAATTTATGTAACAATAATAAAGAATTTTAATCTAATAGACGATATCAATAATTAGATCAATGAGATTCTAGGAAAATAATCTAAGTTTTTTAATTGTGTTTATGTGGATTTTTCTTGTATTTGTTTACCTGTAAGAACAATGTAAATATGTCATTTTAAACTTGTTTTCTTCATTTAATTGCGTCATGTGTGCATGTGTTTTACTACATTAATATCTCAGCTAATATTAATTCAGAATTTTATTGTTAATGTAAATTCAGTGAGGAATGTTTGTTATTATTTTATAAGCTCCTGCGTTAGGATTTCATCTGAAAAATTTAACAACGCGATAATCAATTTAATTTTAATAATTCTTTAGGTTAAATTTAATATTTATTAACCTTAATAAATCCTGACTAGAGCATTACGATCACTACATATTTATGGCAGTTACACTTAGCCAAAGAAAGGATGATAAAGATAACTAGATGTCTGGGAAGAATTTAATTGCGTAACCAGTTGTTTTAATTAAATCCCCATTTCTTATCAGTAACTAGTTCTTAGAAATATAGTATATAGAATGTCCCTTCTTATCGTTGATCAATAGCTAATTCCAAAACCGTTAGAACTAGAGGTACGGTTTCACTTCCAAAATTATTTCGAACGTTGATCTTTCTTCATTCCATGACATTTAATTTAAATTTTAATAGTTATTTTGTAAACAGTTTTGAAATTTAAATATTTATACTCTCCCTGGATCCTATAAGTTATATTTAGAAAACTTTTCTCCAGATTATTAGAAATAAACTATTAAAAATTTCATCTTTTATGACCAAACCTTTCTCTGTTATGGTATTTTGATTTTTATGAATTTTCAGCATTTTCTGGCACTACTAATATGTTTTTCGGTGTTGTGGATAAAATAAACCAGTATAGTATTTTACCTAATAAATTTGCTGTTATTAATATATTTAATTTATCAAATTTCCATACATCAGCAACTTTACCTTCGTGAATATATGTACAGCGACCTTCGAAATAGGCAAAGCTTTTGAATTTGCATTATGTACTAATTATTCCATTTTAATATATAAATAAAAAATTAAACCATTTCAAAAGGTGAAGTTAATTATGCTGTAAGATAAAAAAAAATAATTTCGAAAGATTCCCACCTTTTTTTTAATTTAATTAAAATAACAGAATTTATTTACATCATATTTATAAATTTACGTTAAACAACATTAAAAAAAAGAAAGAAAAGTATATTTTAAACATCCTTAATTTCTCTTAAATAATTTGTTCTACACATTATGGGGGAGGGAGACAAAACTTAGACAGTATAGATGGACCAGGTATTTCAAGAATAAAATAAACAATAATGATCTTTATGAATAATAAATAGTATTCGTTGACATTCGTAGACATTCTCAATTTCGTAGTTAATGAAATTTTTATTTTATAAGATCTAACCAGTTTAATTAGTATTATAAAATATTAAAAGGGTGTAACGAGCTAACCATGGGTAGCATCAGCATCTGCAACATTTGTAGGTGCCAAAATAATATTTCTTTGTCATATAATCATACACATAAAATATGTTACCAACATTTTTGTAGACATTAGCCCTCTGGTAAACTGGAAGAAGTGTGATCCATCACTGGGATCACACACACAGAGAATATGTTGAGATATATAAGCTGAATTACTTTACATTGGGGCAAATTGCAACTTTCTAGGCTAAGGATTATGCAAATCTGAAGATACTGTCTTTCCATCTTCTATCGTTTTCGTCTCCTTTTGGACCGCTAGAATCACGTGATGCTTTTTTCGTGTTTTTACAGCCCCTGCGTCAAGAAAAGCGCATCACGTGACTCAAGCGGTCCGAAAAACGGTCGACCTGTAACGGATTCCGGGAGCTGTTTTCATTAGCCTCACCAAAGACCATTGTGACGCTTTCATTGCGACACTTTTTAACACTTTCCAACGTAGTTGAAAAGTATTTATGAATTCGGTTTTTCTGTCTGTCTACCTCTCCGTGCTCTAACTCGCGTGAATATATTCGGATTGCCATGCAATTGATATATGTTATTGAGGTTAACTGTGGCATGTTCGGTATTGAAAACGAAGTGTGTAACACGTACAGTTTTTTACAAGGACACTCAAAAGGATTCCGTTACATTACGGTCTATGGGGGAAAATAATTTTCGGTTTATTTTAATGATGTTACATAATTTCAAACATATTGAAATTGATATATATCATTGAGGTACACTACAAGAGTATTACTATAGAATATGGTGTGCATAGCACTTATAGTTCCGTTATAGGGACACTCAAAAGAATTCCATTACATTACGGTCTATGGGAAAAAATCCTTTGCGGTTTATTTTACTAATGTTTCATTATTTCAAACATTTTGAAATTGATGATGCATTAGAAGAGACTTACTATAGAATGTTGCGTGTATACCATTCATCGTTCATTTACAGGGACACACAAAAGAATCCAGTACTGTCTGTTTACAATAATTGCTGGAAATACGTTTTCAGTTGCTGAACGCGTTTTTAAATTTAACTCATTTTTTTGTCTATTAATTGGTGTGTATAAATTCCATAGATCGTTTACAGGGCAGCACAGGAGTTCTCGAGTACATTTCCGTTTATGGGCGGAAATTCCAGAAGGGTAATTTTAAACTGTTCTACGCGATTCCTAACTGATCTAAAAATTTAGCATTCTATATAGTATATATACAGATCTATAAATAATATACAGGGCTTTACAAAAATTTTCCTAATATTGTTGGTAATTCCTGAAATTGGTTTTTAAATATGGTATGCGTTTTCCAGAATCTTTCACCTTTTTAAACGGTAAATATTTGCAAAATTATTTTCGAAGTGTTAGAAAGTATAACATAATCAATGCTTGACGCATGATTTTTTGTTCTTGTTATTATACTCAAAAATGTCTAGATTTCGAAACTTGCTTCATTTCGTTATGACGTGGTTTAGTAGAGACTGAGTAGTGATTAATTCCGGTTATATGGAAGGGAGTTATTTTATAGTGAATTAATACATATATAAGGAATGGTATATTTCGTTTGCGTTTCTTTTCGGATTCATTTTTTTCGGTTTTTCTTTTTATTAACACAAAGTAGCCATTTAGTCTTTTTATAATATTCATTAAAGTATAAATTTCGAAAGTTGCTTCGTTTCGTTGTGCAGGGGTTTAGTAGAGAATGAGCAGTGATTAATTCAATGTATAGGGAATGAGGTTTTTTTTTTATAGTGAATTAATACATTTATATGGAATGGTGTCTTTCGTTTGCGTTACCATTGAGTAGAGATTATTTAAGTTTATATGGGAGGGATTTTTTTTTTTTTTTTTTTTTTTTTTTTTTGTGAATTAATACACATATTTGGAACGGTCTTTGGGTTGCATTATGTTTCGGTTAATTCTTTCTTCGTTTAAAATTATTTTTTATTAAAGCAAAGGACAATATATTTATTTATTCTGATTTATTCAGATTTTGAAACTTGTTTTGTTTCGTTATGTCGTGGTTTAGTAGGGATTGAGTAGGGATTAATTCAGTGTAGATGGAATGGAGTTATTTTATAATGAATTAATACATATATCAGAAATGGTGTCTTTTGTTTGCGTTACTTTTCGAGTTCATTTTTCTTCTTTTCTTTATTAACGCAAAGCACAAATTTAGTCTTTTTTTATTATATTCAAAAAGGTCTAGATTTTGGAAATTGCTTTATTTCGTTATGCCGTGGTTTAGTGGAGAATGAGTAGTGATTAATTCAGTGTATATGGAATGGAGTTATTTTATAGTGAATTAATACATATATAAGGAATGGTATCTTTCGTTTGCGTTACTTTTCCAGTTAATTTTTTCTTTATTATATCCAATAAAGTATAAATTTTGAAACTTGCTTCCTTTCATTATGAAGGGTTTATTGGACAATGAGTAGGAAATTAATTTATACATATGGATTGGAATTTTTTGCTTGTTTTACCTTTCGAATTAATAATTTTTTTTCCGCATCATATTTTTTTTTCTTCGTTTGCATTTTTTTCTGAATACAAAGAGCAATATTCTTGTTAAATTTTTTTTGTTCTATGTAGCTAAATATACAGGGTGTTCCAAAATTCGACCGACATATTAAGAGGCGTGATAGAAGGCATGAAGAGGATGTAAACTTACCATAGATCATGGGGTCGCAAAATATGCTTAGAGGGAGAAAATCGCAAAAATATTTATGAAGGGTGTGACGTCGAGTGGAACAAAAAGGGCCAATAATAAATAGAAAAACATTTAATTTGATTTAAAGCATGATTACAATGCATTACAGTTCAACGTCAGAAAGGAGACGACGAGACATATTTATAGGAATATGTTTTAACGCGTTCGGCAATCCTTCGTCTGACACAATTTTAATTAAAATGTGTCGTCGTCTCCTTTCTGACGTTGAACTGCAATGCATTGTAATCATGCTTGAAGTCATATAAATATTTTTTCGACTTATTATTGGCCCTTTTTGTTCTACTCGACGTCACACCCTTCATAACTATTTTTGCAATTTTCTCCCACTAAACGTGGTTTGCGACCCCATGTTCTATAGTAAGTTTTCATCCTCTTGATGCCTTCTATCATCTCTCTTAATTTGTCGGTCGAATTTTGGAACACCCTGTATATTTCGAGTCTTGGTTTGTTTCTTTAAGCAGAGTAGTACAACAATTCTGTATATATGGAATAGAGAATTATGTAGGGAATTAATTCATATATATGAAATAGAGAATCTTGTAGTGAATTAATTCAAATATATGAAATTATTCGAAATATTGTTCCTTCGTTGAAAATTATTTTTTATAAAGAAAAAAAATAGGTTTATTATATTTTTACCACTTTACGAAGTTAAGTATATATTTAAAATAGTGTCGCGTTACATTACGCCTTAAGTGGAGAATGAGTACAAAAAAGTTTATTCTTCTCTGATCAAAAGACAATGAGTTACGATACTTTGTGTTTCAGAAAATGTCGGAGCTTTCCGGCACTAAAAATTCGTTTTTATAAAACAATACATAATGTAAACAATTTTCTAAATTCCATGTCCAATTTTCTAAATTCCATCTTTTAGAAAGCTTTTCCCTTGCAATAACCATATTTTGTAAAAGCATGTTTAGTGTTTTAAGGAAGGTATATACTAATTGTGATAAAAAAAAGAGAATGTAGCGGGATGATAATACGACAGAAGAACAATATGAAAAGGGTCATTATTTCAATTTACATTTGAGAAAAACTCATTACTATTCGAACTGTTTATTTAAAAGTTATTCATAATAATATATGTCCTAATTTTGGAGACAAAACTTTTCACAAAACTTTTGCAGTTTTACTTTTCACTTTTGTTAATGGATTGTCTAAATTACGTATTTAAATTATGACGAATTGTTTAAAACTTTTCCATAAACATCATACTATATCTGTTGATATGTAATTTTTGAAGCTATTTATTTGAGTCATTTTTACATTAATATGGAAAAAATACTGCAGCATATTATTTTTAATGTTTAAAGTCATTTTTTAATGTTAGAAGCATGAGATTTGCGGGTTATTCTTTAATTACGTTATGGAATGGTGATTATCATTTTAAGACTAAAAACAAAGGATCTTTCAGAAAATGCTGTCGAAGTAAGTGCTTTCAGCCGAATTTCTGAACACGACAGCCAGACGATGACCGTCAGGAGACAGCAATCACTTATAACCATAGAGAAGAGATAGGGGTGGAGGGCGCTTTCCGTAGAGAATTCCCTTGAAAAGTGGCACAAACATGACCGGTCCTATTCATCTAAAGGTTTCCAGATTTGGAGTGTTATCGTTTGTTTAGGAAATTGAAAAATGTTGGCGGTCGTTAAAATTTTATAAAATTAGTCAATATCCAGATTACGCGTGTAAAGTGCAAAATATTTACAAAAATTATGTAATAATTTGTTGAAAAAAATTTCATTATTTAATAATACATACACTTCTGTCAATAAAAACCTCATTTAAATACGTGAGCTGTATAAATGCAGTTTTTTTTTTTAGCCAGTGCTGGGCAGCGAGGGGATATATGTTTCATTTTTCTATATGTCTATCATAAAAAATGTACCAAATATTCATTTGTAAGTAAATTTATGTGTATGCGAACTATAATAAATGAAATTGTCTATAATTAATTTTGTTCAGAAAATTGTATTATGCATGTAAACTATTTTTTGCAGTCAAACGTGAAACATTTACTTGTATGTAATTTATGTGTATGTCAACTGTAATAAAGAACATTTTCTATCATTAATTTTTCTAAAGAAAATTATATTAAGCGTATAAACTAGCTATTGCAGTCAAATGTACAACATTTACTTGTATTGTAGATTATTATATTTTTTCTCAAAATTTGAATACAGTCGATTATATATTACTCATTGGGATGTATTACGCTATTTTCTTCTCCTCCCACAGTCTCGATAAATCACGGTGCTACTGTGTATTCAAATATTAAGGGAGAAATTAGTAAGGTGGAAATACTCCTAATATATCATTTGGGGGATACTATGGCGTAAAGGGTTATATTTGTGGAGAAGCAAAATTTAAAATTGAAGTAAGCAGCGTCATGTACTGTATATCAAGACAAACGCAATCGTCCTCCGAATATTGTACAGTGGTTCTAAATATCATGTAGTTGTCATAGTCTGAGAACTATCCAGTGTATATACAGAGGATATCTAGATAGAATTATCCAATTGCATTTTCCTTAGAAAAGCCACTGGATTTACTTATTTGACGCACGTGGGTATTATATTTCTTTCTTTGTATTTTTCTGTCTTTCTTCATTCTATTACAGTCATAATGTCATTAAAAGTCATTTGCAGGGCCTTACATTTTGAAATGCAGAGACTTGTGACTGTTTTCAGGACAATTTTAACCATCAAGAGTATATAGTATATTATCATCAATATGATATTAACCGGTTGTTTTTAGGATGTCAGTACGTTATCTGGGTAAATAATGGCCTTCTATAACTAATTCTCCTCGTCATCTCTTTGGGATATAATGTCAGAACAATTAACACAAAACTTCACTACTGTTTTCTTTAAGAAGAAACTTAAAGTTGTGAAAAATTGGAAAGTATACATATACTAAGCAAGTACATATTAAACTTTGAATTCAGATAAATGTTTTTCCCTTGGATCTACGGGCCACAATCTCATGTGGGATTTCTCAGTCCCCAGTATATATCTCGGCATTTCTTTGCATTATAAAGTCTCATTTTAATGTTAAAATGTATCTCTGTGATTGTTCTACAATATTATGTTACTTCTACTATGAAAATCTGATTTTTTATTTTTTAAATGGAATTTAAGTATCTCAAAAGTCACTACTGTCCCCTGTCCCCAACACATAACTTGATCATTACAACTATCAACAAACAATAAATATTGCAAATTTTTGAAAAAACAATGCATTTATTATAAATATGATTCTCATGGAGAATAACAATATAATTTGTTTATGTGTCAAATGTGTACCGTTTGTTTTTGTTGGGTTTAAATTTGTGTCACTCACTTTTTTCACTACTGTCCCGGTGTATGAATTTCCCCATATTTTCACCAGATGGCAGTATACAGTCAATTTCAGTATTATTTTCAGTAGGGGAGCACGTGTTTTTTTTAAAGTCGCCATTGCTTGCTGTTTGTTCATAAAGAAGATTTTCTGGATTGAAAAAATTGCGGAAAAGATAAGTGCACTTTTATTAACCATCACTACTGTCCTCATTGTTAATTTAAATATTGATATTTCTAGATGAACCAATATCTAGCCATTTAATCATAGGATTCACATATCTTTGTAAATAGTGCATATAACATTCCAAAAATGTTCTTTTTTAAGTAAAGTGACAGAATTGCAAAAATATCACTACTGTCCCTGTCACTTCTGTTCCTTAGAACTTGTGTCTGATATAATTCTTCAATATATCTCTGTGGTTATTAAAATTCAAATTGAGCATAATATGAGACATTTAAAAATCAGATATCAGCAGTCAAATATCACACTTATGAGATGTCAAAATTCACACTTGTGAGATGCCAAAAACCCCACTTTTGGCCCCTACACAAAATGTAATTGTGGGAACATAGCTGGATATTGAAGAAATGTTTAAGAAATTCTGTGCAACTATAGATACATACGTTCTTATCTTCATCCTTTTATTCTTTATTTCATGTAGCCATTCCTAGCGATATGGCCTACAATGTCCACCCATGTTATCTTTACCATGGGCCCTGGAGTGCTGTACATCATATGTCCCTGTCAAGTGGTCACGCCGGTCCCCCAGAGTTTTGTTCTCAATGTAGCTTGGAACTCATTTTATCGAAACCGAAACGATGAAAGGCTGAGTGAACTTTACTCTGTCCGGAGTCAAACCTGGAACTGTACCGCGACGCGCTGATTACTAAGCTACTGGGCTATCATAAACTATTTATATAAAACCCAGTTAGAAATCTCGGTTACTATTGCATTGTGTATATTATATGTGTTGTTCATGGCGATAGGTCACGAGCTTCGATAAGGAAGGGAATTTTGGACATTGGAAACGTTCTAATATTGTATCCTGGAGAGAACTTGTTAATGTTATACGCTTTGCTTTGAAAGTTCTGAAACCAACGACCGTGGTTATAACCCCCAACTTATCTCGGGGCTGTCATTGAAGTGGTTATTTTAAAAAAAGATTACAAGTGACCAGAGCGTCCCCCCCTGAAGCTGTACTGCACTATAGTGTCTTTATAAATTTGTAAGATAATTGACTTTTTTGTTTGCATGGAGATCCAAAAGTCACAAAAAATGAATAGTTCGAATGTCATAGACAGTAGCAAGATGAGGTTTCTACCGAAATGCTAAAAAAACCCCTGGCTTTTTGTTTCATAAATAATTATTATTCCCAGATTAATTGTATTTGTCATCAAAAATTAGCTTTTCAGTTTTGTCAACAGTTTTTTCAGCGGCGCAACACATTTTCCATTGCAACTGGGATTACAAAAATATTTTATTTACGAGATTCCATTACTGAAAATAGCTTTCAAGCATGTCTAGATACACTTCAAAGTATCAAGAAGATTTCTGTTGCAATTTCTGTCAAATGATGATCTATATAACAAAAGATAACAGCTTTAGGGCCGCTATAGTGTTAACTGTCGGTGACAAATATGTCTATGCTGTCCAGGGAATCGTTTTGTTATAAAAAATGTTTCATATTTTTCGGTGTATTTATGTGAAAATGGCATCGTGCTCCTGTCTATACATTTCAAATAATTGAATTTTTATTTCATTTGGGACATTTGGGTCATCTAGTATTTCTACAATTTCTGTTATAAATTTCGTATGTTCTTTGCCTGGTACCGATATGAAAATTTCAAATTTTGCTCGTATCAAAGCTCAAACTAATATTAAATATAAATTCACTGTCTTAGATGATCTGCTTCCCGATCAGACCTACTGATAAAAGTTGTGAATGCATGCATGAAGTCTCATTTTTCTATCCATGCTCTATTTCTGCAGTAGCTCATATTCATGTTAGGTTTATTTTTCATTTTATTGCAACTTCTTGCTTTACTGTCCTGATTTTCGACAGTCCTTTTTAACACTTTCATATATAGTTGCTTATGGATTCAGTTTTTCTGTCTGTCTGCCTCTCTGTCTGTCCGTCTGTCCGTGCTCTAACTCTCGTAAATATATTCGGATTGTCACGAAATTCTTACACATTATTGAATTTTACTATAGAATGTTCGGTATTGAAAATAAATTGTGTAGTATTAATAGTTCATTTACAGGGACACACAAAATAATTCCATTACATTATGGTCTACGGCGAAAAACCGTTTGCGGCGCATTTTATTGATGTTATTGTATTTCAAACAAAATGAAATTAATACGCATTATTGAGGTGGACTACAGCATGTTTTTACCGGAGTATACAATTAGAAGCATTTATAGTTCAAATACACAGTCGTACAAATTAATTCCTTTACATTATTATCAAAGGGGAAATATCGTTTGAGGTGAATTTTGAACATCTTATGATACTTGAAACATAATGGAATTTAAAAGTATCACTACGGTCTAATACAACTTATTTTCCATAGATTGTGGAAGGCTTAGGATTTATCGTTCATGTACAGAGACGCACACTAGAATTTGGTTAAAGGACTGACTGTGATAGGTAACTGTTAGAAGTGCTCTTTTCCTGTGATATGCAAATTTTTATGTAATTTTTAGTGTATTGCGTGTTGTCTACAAATTTTGTAGATCCTATACAGGGCTGCACGAAATAATTCGAATATGGACAGCAATTGCTGAAAATGAATTGTTACTAAGTTATGTATTTTTTAAATTGCTTATTAAGATATCTCATTTCATCGTATGAACAAATTAAATTTCTTAATAATGTTCTGTTATTGTTGGAAAGTGTTTCATAATCTATGCTGGCTGCATGATTTTTCTTTCTTGTTTACATTGGTTCAGAGTATGCACTCCTACATATTAATTAGTATAATCTGCTGTATGTGAGTCCTGATTCTCTAAATATCTGATTTGCCCAGCACCTTGGTCAATGTGAAGTGTTGGGACACTCTAATGAGCCCGGGCCACTGTGTTGTTCACATGTGTGATGTTTGATGGCGTCATAAATCCGGTTGTAAACTTTAGTCATCTCCTATGGATTTTGATCACTGATCACTGGTCACGGAGATTTTGATTCTCGATCACTGGCTCCAAGGTTTTATATCTTTAGATCAAAAGTTCTCTTATTCGCCCATGAGAAAGTCTTGTATAGTGCTTAAATCTACATCGTCAGAAATAATATCATTTTACAATTAGATAAAAAATACATAAAATAAAAGATATTGAATACCACTACTTTTAATAAATTTCTTCTGCTTATTTAATGATAGATTTCTGCGTAGAATTTGCGATTATATAAATTGTGGCATTAAAAATTCATAACTTTTTGCACCAGTACATAACAGCATATTTACAGTTAATAATGCAAACAATAACAATAATTTCATATAAACCTTTCTAAATTTCTTGCTATGCTTATATTTTTTCAGCATGTTGCTATTCAAACTCAGTTCGTACGAAACATTCTATTTCCAGTTAAAAAAGTAAAATCTTATTGTACTTGCATTATGATGTCTTAATTCGTCTACGTCTAAATATGAGTTACATGAACTTTTCAATAAAATTCCATAAAGTACATATGCGTTTTTATTTTATATTCTTTTTCTCAAATGCACCTTGATTTTTGATTTATCCTTGCATGTAAGTTTTCGGTAATAAAAATGCTTAATTTTAAACGTTTATTTTCGAAAGTTTCATTAATGATATTTGCATATTCATATAATATTTTGCTGAATGTCTGAAAATTTAAGCCCATTCTTTCAACTCTATAAATGAACATTATAAAGCTAAAAAATGTATTTGTAAAAAAAGTCATAGATAAATCTCCTTAGAAAAAGTGTTATTAAATGCGAAAGCTTAAATTTCTGAAATCTCTTAATTTAAACTAAAAACGTTTCTGTTATATTTATATATATGTATTTTTTTTATTATTAAGTCATTTAGTACATTTTTTTACTTTTAAGAGCAACCGAAAAATGCATTTTATTCCACGAAATTAAATTGTTTGAAAGCGCATTGTCATTTTTAATTGGGCAATTTTTGATTTATTTTTCTTTTCGAGACGCAAAACTGCATAAAGTTATTTCGACTGAAATGTCTTCCGATTTAAAATGAAAATTTTTTCTAATTTTTTGTTTCTTGAAAAATACGTCGAGTTTTATGTTGCTATGACAAATATATATATATGTATTTTTTAGAATGCTTGAATGATATTTCGAAAGAGATGAATTTAAATATAATTTTTATCAGAATTAGGGAAAAATGAATTTGGTTCTACATATTGTGTTTCGATGGTAATAATTATATATAAAACAAAATTTATATATAAATTATCTATAACAACTATTGAAGAATTTTGTATTATTAAATAATATTACATTGTTATTTTTATATGTTTCTAAATGATTCTCTATCGACTATTTAATTATTTCCCTAAAAATCCATAACATTTTTTTCGAAGCTCCATTTTCTACTTTAATTAACCAATTTACAGGTATGGCATAGGATGTATTTTCAGGCAAATTTACATAACATAAAAAAATATGTTTCTTAATTTTAATTTTCTTGCTTAGATGATCGGTTTATTTCAAAAAGCAAACCCGTACTCATTAAAAGTAAATCTGCATTGCCATTCTCTCTTTTACAGACACTAGGGAATCGAACCCGGGCTTCCCGGGTTACAGAGAATAGGTGAAAAGCATTTTTGACTAAGTCTACTATAGATTTTCTTGTATTTTATATGTATTTTTAGATTGTCCATTAACAACACCAAAAAGCATTTTTATATTAAAAATATCATAATGTATTCAAATAAAGCTTTGAAATGTATTAAAAGCGATGCAATCGTATAAGTCGCATACCAGGAGTTGATAGCCGAAGAAATCCCCAAAGGTGTCACTACTTACTGCCGCATTTTTTATTTTAATATTTTCAACTGTTTAAGCTCATAGTTTGATTACATGTCTGTAAAATTGTATTATATAAATTTATATTTATATTATATTAATTTTTGTTTATTTATTTATTGATGAAGTTTAAATTTCGTTCTGGAATATTAGCCGGAAACAAACGCTCAACTATTTATATTGTTTTAAGTAGAAATGGATTAATCTTTCATAATCGGGCTGCACGCGATTGAGAAAAGATTTAAAAGTAATTTATGATTGAAAATTATTTTAAAAAACCCAATAAACTAAGATACAATTTTCAAACAAATTATATTTGAAAGTACATTTTCTCCCTATTTTGGTGTGCAAATATTGAAATTGTTCGGTTACATTGTTCGGTGTCAAATTTGTGTTTTATTATATTTGATTTATTTATTTATTGATTAAATTTGAAAAATTAGTCGGAGATCAAGGCTGAGCTATTTATAGTACTTTAAGTGCAAACGGGTTATTGTTTTTCCGTAATGAAACCTGCACATGATGGGGTTAGATATTAAAAATTCAGGCTTGAAATTTTTTTTTAAAAACCATAATAAATGAGCAAATTGCCATACAATTTCCAAACAAATTGCATTTGAAAGTACATTTTTTTACCTATACTACGCTGTAAAAATTGGAAATGTGCTATGTTTTGACGTTTAAAAATTGCAGTAGTGGAAATTGCAAAACCGAAATTGAATCGCCAGGTGTTGCCAATCTAAAGAAATATGCTTCAAAATTATTTTAAAAGCCTTAATAAATGAGTCTATGAAGACAGAGTTTTCAATTAAATTGCATTTGAAAGTAGATTTCTTTCCCTATTTAAAGTTAAATCGAAAATTATAGATTATAAATAATTAATACCGAAATTATAAATAAAATGTTTAGAAATAAAAAAAAATTGCAATAGCAAAAATCTCAAAACCGAAATTTCAACGTCAAGTGTTGCCATTCACAAAATGACGTCAGCGTTACGTATGGACACGTTTGTCCTTTAATAAAGATATTCATTAAACAGACAAATAAATTTAGAAAAATTTTAATACTTTTCAACTGATACACACAAATTAAAAATGAAAGAATGTAAATTATATTTTAAATTATTCTAACTAAAATAATGTAATTTAATACGATGTAAACTTCGCCACGCTTGTTAAAATAAACCTTAGAAAACATTTCATTAAATTAAACGATATCTTGTAAAATGAAATTTAATTTACACTTTGAGCCTATGAAAATTTAACAGCGTCAATTGTATATGAGATATGACTAAGGCATGAGTACGAGAATATAAAAGCCAAAAGCATATGCCATTAAAAGGGGCATAACTTACAAAAAACAGAAAAGCAAACTGATATCAATTTTGTTCCGGCTTAATAATATAAAACAAGTTTTCGAATTATAAAATTGCAAATCTTTCTTTCAAAAGGTAAAATACGAGCACATAATCGGAAAACACAGCGGCAAGTAAAACTGTTAAGAATACAAGTGTATAACTGAAGTATGCAAGAAAGCAACAAAATGCAACAATGCATGATAATTATGTAGAAAATCATACCGAGAAATTGAAAGAGGTTAAAAATAAGCCTGGCAGAACGATAGAGATATGAAAGAAAGAGAAATATTCTATTAATGAAAGAAATAGGTAAATGGTAGTTTGAAAATGCCGGTGAATAAATACGCACTAAAAGGGATAGGTGTAAGTGTTATTATATTGTAAATAAAACTACAAGAGTTACTGTAGTGACATTTTAATGTGTCTAACAGCAGAATATAACACCATATATTAATGATCTTCTCTCCACATCTTTAAATTACAAAATAAAATATACATTTCTTACAATTTTAGGTTCCTATTTTAATTTTTAGAATTCATAATGCCAGGCCTTTTAGTATATTTGTTCCAGAAATTCTATTTAGACCTATACCACAATAAAGTGTTATTTCATTTGAAGTAACATAAAATACTTAGCTCTCCTAATGCAGAGTTTGTAGGGGTGCTTCCTTTTTAATGCTACAATTAAAAAAAAGAAAACTTCGCTGTATTTAATCGGAGAATATTGCAATTAAGTAACGTGAAAATTATTTTTAGTAAATAATGGTATTCAAATTAAACAAATGTGAAATTAAGCCTAATTAATATCAAATGAAGCCGATTAAGTTGATGTGAAATCATGATCGGCACAAATGGTACCGGTCACAACTATGATGAAAAAATGGTATCCTTATTTTGTCACACTGTGACTCTCATCTGACTGCTAATTCGTGACTTTATATTGAAGTCACTCCACTGTTATGTCAAATTATCGATTTTTCAGTTATTTACAGCTCATCACAAAATGCGAAACATAGGCTTTCGAGTGACGTGGATGCTACCATTTCCTACGTCATGTGAAGGGAATGTGGAATATTATTGCCGAGTGTCCCGATATCCCGATTTTTTTAGGACTTCCTAGACCCATTCCGTGGAACCTCTACGGGGGAAATAAGCAGTCCCAATTTTTTATAACACACAAATCCTTTCATATTATACATTATACTGCGTTTTAGTTTTGTAAAGATTGCAAATTTTAAGGAATATAAATAAGCAAATTTAATTTATGAAAACGAGATTTGTATAGGCTTAAGACAAGGCTTTTAGAGAAACTGTTTATGTCTTCCTTTCATGAAGATGCCGGTTATTATTTAACGTTAATTCAAATTCAACTATTCTCATCACGTTCTATTGTTAAACATTTATGTCGGACTGTTGAATTAAATTTGATATACTGTTAATAATAACTAATTACTAAAAAGATTTGACGAAGCTTTAGCAAAAATTTCAAATTTCTGTTCAATTGCAGCTATTAGAGCGATATATTCATAAAAGTAATACAGTGTGGGAATTTCATTAGTGACTGTTGATTGACATGCAAATAATGTTGACCATTTAGAGAATAGCAATGTTTAATTTATTAAACTGTATCACTTAAAGGTTGATTAATTTACACGAATTTAATACGATTACAGAAAACTACTATCTTTACTGTGTGTCATAATGTCCCGATTGAGGAGCAGTCATCCAATTTTTTTTAACTCCTTCTAACCTCTATTTGCCATGAACATTAATGTGGCGAGTAAGAGTTGCATTGAGGGCACGTATTTCAAACTTTGGTCACAATCGGGTCGCTGTGCTATTAGAGACTTCGCTAATGGAGATTCTGTGAAACAGTACTTGAGAAACCAAGAAACTTAATAGCTGATCGCAACGCAATCTTGGCTCCCCTGTGAGTGCTAGAAGAATGGAGCTATGAATAAAGAGTGGGAGACATATAGTGTAGTGTCTATCAGTAGTGAGTGAAATAACTGAAGATATAGTCACAAGATGACGGCTGTTGTTTTTTTCACATCGGAAGGACAGGGCCGTATAACCGCCGGAGCAAACTTCCATTAGTAAATTTGAATAAAAACTTTCACCTTATTTAAACGGCTTATTCATGCAAAGTTTGTGTCATAAATAAAGAAAAAAATTCTATTAGTTTTTATTGGTGGAAATTTGCGCCGGCGGTATTATAATAGCTTTCACTGACATTGACGGGAGGATTGTTCATATAGTCACAATATGATGCTACCGAAGGGGTAAACTTCCACCAGTAAAAAAGAATACATATTTTGTCTTTAATTATGACAGAAATTCTGCCAGAATAAGGCGTCTAAATAAGGAGAACATTTCATTACAAATTTAATGGTTAAAGTTTGCCCTTTCGGTAATCAGCTTTACGGAACCGATTACATTTGAAGCTTCATCATTCTGATGATATGCATATTCCTCTTGATTCATAGTATCACGGCTATCAGTAGTTATTTTTTTAAAACCATAAAAATAAATAGCGGAATAATTCTCTTTATACTTTTGCAAGAATACTTCTTTCTATTTCCAATAGCGTCGTATAAACAGAAAACAGAGAGAGTACTTGTCCCTGTCGAATTAACTGAAGAGGCTAAACGCAAATTTGAGGCTGAGAAGAATAAAAGAAAATGGGTGAAAATTTAAGGAGCTACAGGTGTTGCTTCACAAAAAGAATGGAAACTCGTGGAACTCTGGAAAAAATAAAATAAAAATAATAAAAGGAACTAGAGAATCGAAAGATAAATTGAGCTGATAAAATTGCATTTAGCACGTATGAATTTAGCACGTATTTAAGTGTTGATAACAGCCATTACTATTACATTTCATGCGCGGTACGTATAGTATAAAGATGAGCTGAAAATATTTTCTTGTTAAGGTATGCAATGCGCATCTGTTTCTGATGCTCGATGTATACCATAGTACTGCATTGAAGCCCGACATCACAGTATTTACGTAAGCTGCCAAGTAATTATATTAATTAAAATTGATACATGATTGAGTTTTTCGCTTTATTTATCATAAGGGTGCTGTCGTCGGTCAGATTAAAAGTTTATAAGCCAACAGTTTTTCTGTTCAAAATACCCAATTTTTAAGTTATTGTAAAATGTGTTAATCAATTGTTTTATTCACATTACGTAATTTAAAAATAATGAAATTCAATGAAACCAACATTACACTTTTGTACTTTGTTTTAAAATACATTATTTTGACAAAAAGTATTTTCTATCAACGGTAACTTTAAAAAAGAAAATGAAAGGAATATTTGAATTTTGAACGTACTTAATTGGCTGTTTTAAATGGATAATGCCTTTACGTAATTTATAAACATTGACTAATAAATGGAGTACCAAAACCTGGAAAATAAAACGGTTTAAATGTGGGGATAAATTGGTTTATTGTGGATAAACTGGGAGTTTTGTAGAATAAACGTCGAAATAAATTTTGCATGAGCAGCCGACATGTGTTAGTCCAAGTGAGAATGCGTTTCTACCAATGTCCATAACTGCTTAATAATGTGTAAGTCTCTGTGTTCGATGAATACGTAAGAGTCAATGGATCGCTTAGAGAATTTACATTAGAATTTTAACTTTTATTTACTCAAGCTAACGACCGAATATCAAAAATCAGGCCATGTTATTATCTCTGTCTTACCGACATGTATGTTTGTAGTTAAATTACATTGTATTCAATTGAGTCATTGTTAAGGAATCTTGTTCATTTCATTACCAGATTAATGTGAATTCGTTGTAAGCTTCGCTCGCTACTTTTTAGTTATTCACTGTATGAGTGACATCAGCAACTGTTGTTATTATAGCCATTTTAAATTCCAGAAGAACGAATGGTGAAAAGTTAAATGTAGAAAACTGTTTTGCATAAGCAAAAAGTAAAATTTTGTATATGAATTCTCTTATTATTTTACAAAGGGAAATAAAGTATTTTTCCTTTAATTACAACGTATAATTTTAATTATTATCTGAAGTGTTAAATTAAATATCAAATACATCAACTACCCATTTAAGATTTTTTTAAACAAATTAACATGTTATACCCATTTTGTGTGAAATCACCCTTGTGTTTATGACCACATGATTGTCTTGTACATAGGTTCAAGGCAGTAGATATAATGCAATTGTGTTTTCTCACCTATTTTCTTCTTTTTATCGAATTTCGCAATTCTTATTGATATTGGATAAGAAGTCAACCTTTGCAGATGTAATATTTTTATATTTAAAAAAAATATTGAAAAAAGTAATTTCATTTGATGTATCGAGATGACATGCTAGAAATTGGAGAACGTGGTAGACTTTTGGGAATATTTTCGAATTTAAATAGTTTCTATATAGTGCGTTAGTGATATGTTGCTTTATAAGTCGTTTTTTTGTTTCAAATTATAAAAGAATACAATTTTAGTCATACTTAAACATTTTTAAACCAGAGGATTTATGACTGAAGTGTTATCTGATAATAACACTTGTCTACGCGACTTACGGAACTGATAAGCCAATGGGCATTTTATAAAGTAATTGTAATGCTGATAAAGAAAATGTAATCTAAAATACTCCATCACGTCACGTTTTTCAGTTATATAAATTTAAAAATAATGAAATTAATATTAGGAAAACAATATGTACTTTAACTTATGAATTTTAAAAAAGAAATATATTTCTAGAAGCTTCAAATATGTGAACACAAAATTACATCTCATTCCACCAAATAGTTTTTAAATTATGCTTAAAATACTAGCCGTACTGCAGTATGTTCTGAAGTTATTAAAACAGCAAATATTAGGGGTTAAAAATTTTATATATGCAAAATTCCTAAACTACTCTACTGAATGAAGTTCCGTTTGGTATTATCATGTAAACTTTACCGAAGAATCTAAACAATATGTCAAAATTGGGGTTCGTATTGAAATTTTCAAAATTTATTACAGTTTCAATATGGAGACGGTCCCCTAACTTCAAGTTTGTATAACAAAAATGTGATGAAAAAAAACTGACTTTACTTTCAGATTCAGTGTCAACAAAAGTATAAAATGTAATAATACCGCTTTCAGTTCCGAAAAATATATTTCAACTTGTAAACTTATGTAATTGTATATTTTATTAACTTTTGGGATTTATTCCTTATATTCTGTGTAAATTCAAAGTTTCAGGAAATGGCTCTTAGTAAAATGACTACCCGCACTATGTAAAATGGTGTATAAAACCTTGGGCAATTTTGAATTTTTCAGAAAAACAAGTATTATATTTGCCTCAATTTCTAATGTCAGTATTTGAAATAGAAATGTTTCTTATTTAATTGGAGAATTCTAGCGTTAAATAAATTGAGTTAAACATCCAATGGGCTGGAAGCTGTGCTGCTTCGAATAAAAATTAAATTGTATAAACTTGCATGCTTACCAATTTTACAGTTTTAAAAGTAATCAGTAGCTGAGTGTTTTGTATTAAAAAAGGTAGTCTTTCGTGCACAAATCTTCACTAGTGTTGAATTAATTAAAGTTAAATAAGTGATTAAAATTCAAACTGCATAAAGAAATATTAATCAGAATAAAAATTTAAATTAAGACGGAAGA
The DNA here is from genome assembly GCA_963931845.1 of Maratus michaelseni. Classification (NCBI taxonomy): domain Eukaryota; kingdom Metazoa; phylum Arthropoda; class Arachnida; order Araneae; family Salticidae; genus Maratus; species Maratus michaelseni. Next base: position 116,831,979 of record OZ007586.1, read on the forward strand.
CAGAATAAACTAAACGAGCTTTAACCACATTTTATGCTTACTGATAAAGTTAAAATTAAAATTTCTGATAAAAATTAAAGATCTGGCCTATTAGATTTAACAAAAGTCAACAGAAATTAGATTTTCCTTCCTTTGCTTTCAGCAAACATTCTCTAGCTTCATTGAATTTCCACTCAGTTGGTATAAAATTTTACAATAACAATATGTTCCGAGTACAGTAAATTCAAATGAATAAGAAGTTCTTTCATTTATGAAAATTTATTACTCTTTCTGCACTCGCCAAATATATAGGGTCATGTCTGACACTTTTACAACTAAATTAGCTTTGTTATTAAAGGATGTATAGCCCGAACATTTGAATTAATTGTTTTTACATTTACCCAACATTTCTTTATATTAATGTAGCTGCATCGATTTTGTGAAACATCATTTTCATATTTAAAAAAGTGCTTTTTATGTGTTGCATGCCACACCTGCAATACATAAAAAATACTTCTTTAAATACAAAAATGATGTTTCAGAAAACGATGCTATTAAATGAGATACATAAAAGTTTTGTAAACATAAAAATATTTAATTTAAATATTTGGGCTTCAGATACACCCACAGCCGTCCGCATGTATTCTGCGCACTGTTTTTTGAAATGGTGTTTGCTCAAAGAACTTCTAAGAATGAAGACAAGAAACAGCAACATGAATTTGAAAAAAGGAAAATAAAATGAATATGATAATAAATGATTCCAGAAATTTTCTGTTGACACTGTTTCCGAGAAACATTTTCAGATAAGTGAATAACTCAGATTCAGTTATTTTGATAAAAGTTTAATGTTCATCTGAACAAAGAAAAGATAGGTCTTTAGAGATAACAAATGCATTTTTATATTAGTTGTCTATTAATAATGTAAACTATTTATTAATATTTTAGAAATATTGTTTGTTATATTTTACGAACAGGCATTTTCTTTCAAGTTGGCACTTTTTTCGTTTTAGTAGTACATCGCAATAGGAGCTAATTCCTAAAAGATATGGTGATGAGATAATGAATCCATTTATCCTCTTCCAGCTGTGTGCACTTATCACAGAGACGCACACTGTACAAAGTAGCTTTTTTGCAGACATTGACGAAGCGGTTTTTAGTATTTATTGAATCGGGTCAAAATTCCCAATCACGGCAATTTTTGTTAATTTTATACATTTTTCATTCAAGAATGTAAAGTTTTAGTTATTTTTAAACACAAAAGTGCCGCTTTTTAGTGAGATTGGTGCAGAAGCATGTTTTTTCACGTGGACATTTATTTAATCAAATACCGCTAACTGCCAAAGTGGCATAAGGTAATCCCAACGATTCTCACTCCTTAAACGCTTGCAAAAGAGGAATGTACCAACATTTTTGTGGGATATAGCAGGATTTTGAGTTTACAAGAGGAAAATATTGCAAAATATAAAAATTTCAAAAACCACACATTTGTATACCAATCCAATTAATTAAAAAAAATTGGCTCAGAATATTTCTCACAAGACGAAAAAAAATAATTTACAATAATATAAAATATTAAACTTACATATTTTTTTTTGTAAGTTACTCATTTTTCGTTTTCATATATTTTTTCTATTTTTCCGATACATTTCCTTCTAAAAACGGGGCTAGACCGGGGCCTCCGAGATGACGCTGTGTGTTTTCTGAACCGGGCCTGCTACAAGTGACGTCACAACCTGCTGACGTCAAAACAGTGATCCATACTAACTTAAAATTTTCCATGTACTTTGTTCGTTTGTACGGATTGTTTACGATAGTATTTTAATTTTATTTATTGTTTTATACAGTAATTAATAATATTTTTCAGTGTATTTAGATTATAACGCTATCAATAATTATTGATTATAATTATTAAAGTATCATATCTATAAAAGTAATCATATCTATAAAATAATGAGAAGAAAATGTTGTGCTCTTCTAATCTAAGTCTTCAAATTCGCTACTGATAATGAAAAGAAGAAATTTTAGCTACGAAAATTACCTTGTGATAATTTTACTTACATTTCAACAAAAGTGGTCTGCATTAAGTGTTTCGATATACGTTTCATAATTCGTGAAGCTAAAAATTAATATAATGGTATTGAACTTGCTGTGCTGAGAAAAAAAATAAGCCTAACAACGAATGTCGATCCTACTGTAATAGAAATATTCCGGCATATTTGAATGAATTTGTACTTTCAAAACGAAAAGTGCCAAATGATCTTTGGGAAAAAATAATAAAGAAGCAGACGATAAACAATTTAAAAAAACACATCTTTCAAAGATTTTTAAATAAATACTGTAATAAATTGAATGAAATCTGGATACATTTAGTTAGAAGTGAGTGTGCTTTGTTTATAAAATTAAAAGTAACTGATTTATCCAACTTAGTAGTTCTATTTAACCTTTTAGCTAACATAAGTGTACAAATATATCATGAAAATAAATCTTTTGATAAGTTAATTTGAGTGGTTATTAGGTCCTAGACCCAAGTACAATAAATAGACAATTTTCAAAATGTTACAAATCAGTTACAAAGTTAAGATAGAAAATTGGGTACTTTTCGGTTAGCCGGGCTCCAGTGATATATATACATATACACACACACACACATATATATATATATATATACATACATATATCTACACACACATATATGTACGAATATATATATATATATATATATATATATATATATATATATATATATATATATATATATATGTGTGTATATACATATATATTTATATATGTACATGTATCACTGGAGGCCGGCTAACCGAAAAGGGCTTATGGCGAGAGAAGAAAAGTTGGCAACATATTTTGTGGCAACTTATTCGTAGTTTCATATAAATAAGAATTTTTTTTCAATATTCATACAATTTATTTAATATAAAGAAGCCATTTATCTCTTTTTATATACAGGCAGAACAGAATTGTATATATAAATAATTTTATATATAAATAAACATAAAAGTTCATTAAGCTTGTTTTCATAATTGTGTATATAATTTTAAAACATATCTAACTTTCTGAAGCCCGGATTACGCCAAAGCGTTAAAAAAAGTGCCAAGGTCACTATAGTTAAAAAATGTCGATTTCTCTATTTAAATTGACATTTATTGTGTTTTGGTGGTTAAATTATGGTATGTAGTTGTAAAAGGGAGGAATGTGATTGATTTTATAAAGTTTTTGGTAGATTTATTATATTTTTTGTACGTATATTTATTGTAAAATAATGTTTTTAGGAAAAGGTAAGTCAATGGGTTCAATCTGATCTATTAATCTTAGCATTTTTTTTAATTTAAAACTTTTAATTTCCTTTTATAAAACAAGTGTATTAATTCCCTTTTATTTCACGATTATGAAATTTAATATTATTTATGTAATCACAAATTATAAGATCGGAAATGCTCTCTTTATTACATCTCTCTGCTGCGATACATTGACCAAAGTGGATCAATATTGTGACGTCACTAATACTTGTAGCAGGCCCGGTTCAGAAAACACACAGCGTCATCTCGGAGGCCCCGGCTAGACGGTATGTAAGGGAAAAAACATACATGGCTTCTCATGCTGAATGACTTTTAGAACAACTCTACATAGTTGACAAACCTTGAGAAAATACATACAATTTTCACAAATGTCGTTTTGGCACACTTTGAAATGGTCTGGTAATGTTCCATGTAACAGCGAAAACAGTGTCAGGTTATTCTGCGTACTGTCTACGTGTAGTCTTTTGCATACAATCTATGACCCTGCGCATTTTCCATGTTGTGTACACGTCTTGCTACCGAGAACAAAGCATGAATTGAATAGGCTCAAGGACATAAAAAATACGGTATCAAATAAGCACGATTAACAACCTAACATGTTGATAATAGATTCTACATCCGAGGATCATCGAAAATTTTAGTGATATCTAAATAATTTGTTCAACAGAATACAAGATCTCCAGTACAGTGTTTTTCATGTGAGTGATGCTCCGGAAACATTCTGCTTCATTATCATATTAGACCAACACCGTACAGTTGTTGGATGTATTAACGCTGCTGTAGTTTATGCGCTCTCTTTTATGGTAAATGTGTTTTCTGTTCTTGACGGCGTATGGTTATAGGTTAAAATACAATGTCAAGCAATTGAAATTGCCAAGATATGGTTTGACGAATTTTGTAATCGTTTGATATATATTTCACTCTTACAAATCACTTGTTTTCAAACCTATTTGACATTATACTTTTGAAATCTCTTTCCCATTACACATGTCTAAAATTCTCTACGTAAACGTAAAAGAGTAGAGAAAAACCCTTTTACAAAATGTGGTTGAAATGAAACTTGCCTTGTAAGAAGATTGGCTTAATAGCATATACCTGTTCCCAAACATTATTATAACAAGAACAAAAAATCATGCATCAGGCATAGATTATAAAACACTTTCCTACACTCACAGGATATAATTAAGAATTTATTTTTCCTTTAATGCAACCAGGTAGATATCTAAATAAGGAACTTAAAAAAAAACACATAACACAGTAAAAATCCATTTTCAAGAATTGCTGTCCATATCCAGTAATGTGTGTGAAGTTTTCCCTGTATACGATCTATAGAATTGACACACAGCACCTAATACACTCAAAATTAGACCAGTTTAAAAATGCATACTACAGAGGAAAACGCACTTCCAGCAATTATCGATCTTAAGCAGTCATTTAACCGAATTTTTTGGTGTGTCTCTGTAAATGAACAATAAGTCATATGCACTCAATAATCTGCATAAAACATGCAATACACTTCAGTGATTTCAGTGAAGCATTATAACATCATTAAAATGCACCGCAAACAACTCTTCTCCATACATCATAATGTAATGGAGTCATTTGTGCGTCTCTGTAAACGAACTATAAATGCGGCTTATTCTATACTCCTGTGAAAGCAAGTTGTGGTCCATCTAAATGATGTGTATAAATCTCATTATGTTTGAAATATCATAACATTAATAAAATGCACTGCAAACAATTTTTTTCTCATAGATCGTAATGTAATGAAATTGATATATGTGTCCCTCTAAACGAACTATTAATGCTACATACTTCATTTTTAATACCGACCATTCCATCGTAAGCTTGAATAACATATAATAATTTCATAGAAATTTGAGTATATTTACGAGACTTAAAGTACCGACAGATTCATAAACGCTTTTCATAAACACTTTTCATAAACACTTTTCAGCTATATTTTGAAAAGTGTTAAAAATCATACAAAACAAAGGAACGCATGTATTGCTGTTTGAGGAGGTCATATTGTTTGTTAATATTGTTATACAGTCTGAAAGTACTATATGAAAGTCTGCGAGATCATTTCTTTTGTTATACAACTTTTTTTTCTGCGTTTGCATATAATGAATCGAGAATGAATCCTTGTGAAAATATGAGTGAATTGTTAACATCGTAAATAAGTTGTAAACCTGTTATCGTAAATCAGTTAAATATCCCAAGTATTTGACAAAGAATTTTGTTCTGTATTTCATTTTAAACCAGCAGGGAAGACCGAGCTATGTTCGGTTAAAGTTAGCTTGACCCGTAGTGATCCAAAAATGACCCACTAATCAAATTTTCTCGAACATGTGATTTAGCTCAATGGTCGTCTCGTAATCCAAAATGGTAGAATACAGAATTCAGTCAAAATCGTTTGAGCAGTCTTTTTAGTTAAAATTAGCTTGACCCGTAGTGACCCAAAAATGACCCACTAATCGAATTTTCTGAAACATGTGATCTAGCCCAATGGTCTTCTCGTAATCCAAAACGGATAGTTTACAAAATTTTGTGAAAATCGTTTGAGCCATTTTTGAGATAAAATTAGCTTGACCCTGGCCCATTGTGATATGCAAAATGACCCACTAATCGAATTTTTTCAAACATGTGACCTAGCCCAGTGGTCTTCTGGTACACAAAATGGTAGGATTACAAAATTTCGTCGAAATCGTGAGAGCCGTTTTTAAGATAAAATTTGCATATACACATAGACAGACACACACACACATACAAGATTTGCTCATATTATAATATATTATATAATATAATTTAAACCAATTTATTCAAAATTGACAACTTTGTCATAATAAAAGCCTTTTTTTTAATCACTGATATCAGAAAAATGTACCTGTTAAAACGGAGACTAGTTCAAAACGTATTTTTTCTCCTTTCTTGTGATTCCGCTTTAACAAGTTTTATTGTATGCAAATTAGCGCAATATTAAACAGTCGCATATCCCATATGCTTTAAAAACACGCAAGTTTAAGTAATAGAAACGAAAAAAGATACTGTTTGATTTTATCTATTGAAAATAACAGCTTTCAGTTATAATGTGGTTTTAATATCCCTTTTTGAGTCACTTTACTTTTTATCATGAATATTAACAGATTTTTGATCGAGAGGTGTTTTATGCAATTCAATATTATTTTTTAATTTCCAGATGAGAAATCAGTAAATTCTCATTTGTAACTGTGTTGCATTTCGAATTTTTTTCTTACTGTTTGCTTTATCTGTCTAGAGATGCAATTACTTTTTATGCATTAAAAAAGTCCTTTTTGCATTTTTGGCAGATCTCCAAATTAAAAATAGTTTAATATAATTCGAAATTGCTTTTCCTTGAGCTCCTGAATTCGTTATTTCAGAGAGAAAATTAATTTCCCTGTATTTTTCCCATTCGTTTAGCTAAAAGTATTTCTTTATCTACGTTTTCAGTTTTTGAATGATATTTTTACTTTTTGTATCTACATGCTGTATAATTAAATAGGCAATTTACTATTTTTCATTTTTCTTTCAGAGAACTAAGTGGCTGTTAAACTATTAGATATGCATTATATTTCTCCAAAATATATCTATATGACACTTTTGTATCTTATGTAAAACATTCAATGAAATATATGCTATTTAATGTAATTTGTATGATATATAATTTAAATATAATGATTTTTGAAGCATATAATTTCGTCTTAACAACTTGAATGGGAAATAGATCTTTCGGTATACTCCGGCTATGTTAGGAAGGTTTGTGACCTTCAAAGTTTTTGTGATGTTACAGGGTTATAAAATACAGGGCGTTCCTTAATTCCATTTTGCTTCATACAATTGGTGAACCGAGTTAGCTACAGCCATTAACATGGTGCCTAGATACAGTAAATCTGCCATGCGATTCATGATGAGCTATACTGCACCGTCGTCTAGTGGAAAATTGAGGAGTTAGCGTTCTTATCTCAAAAACGGTAGAAGATATGAAAAAAAAAGGTCAATTACAAAGTTCTAGAGTGTTCTCGAGTTAATATGAAATGATGTTTCAAATGTAAAAATGGCAAAGAAGGCTTGAAATGTATTTTTTTAATATCCAATCACTAACTAAAATACGTCACTAATTGCTTGCAGAAGTGCGGCATTATATGGCGGATTCGGATTTACTAATAAAACTAATATGTAAATAAACTACAGTTTATATTAATAAGATTATAAAGTTAAATATGTTCAGTTTGTGCACCATCGGCAGCAATGTGTCCCGATAGAGGACACATTGAGCATTCTTAAACTTATTTTCTTATTGTAAATGTGCATCTGCCTTTTAATGACACGCAATTAGTGCAATGCCACACAATTAGTATGCAATTAGTAGCTAAAACGAAAACAAAATTAGTACTAATATTTGGATGTAAGCAAATTATAGTATTTCAAGGCTTCTAATAAAAAACAAATTCCTGAAAGCCACCATTTCATGCTAAATACATTTCGTTCTACAACTTTGTAAATAGCTTTTTTCCTACATCTAGTATCGTTTTCGATACAGACTGGTGTCACTTGTCACTATACACTGAAAACAAATTCTGCCACTGACATCTAGAAACTAAACTGTGGCTCTAGAAAAAATAGTTCCATGTCATCCTTATAAATTCTAGTTCCCTATGCTAGAGAGTTCTAGCCTCCTTCATTCAAATTCAAGAGAGTTTTCCTATATTATAGTGGTCAAACTTATTTAAAAATCTCTGCAAATAAATGTGAACGCAAGAGGTTAGTTTTAGTAACTATAATTCTAGTTTAGGAATTTATTCAAGTGATAATTTCTCGTAATTCAAACGATTCATAATATAATGTATCGTTTCATCACCTAGAAAACTATAGACTTGAAATTCTCGATCATTTCTTTTATTCAGTTTATTTGTTTAACTTATTCGCATAAAACATAAATCTATATTTCTAGTTTAGGGATTTAGAAAATGACTACTTATTCTTACTAGATGAAGGCGGTATAAGTATTCTTTCAGTGTAGAGCGGTACAATGTAACCTTGTAGGGAAGCGCACACTAACGATGAGCCGGGCTCAGCCCTAGCTCTTGAGTCTCAACTTATGAGCCCGAGCCTGAGCCCGACACTGACTCGGGATCGATTTTTATAGCAGTCTTTGGGCTCGAAAGGACTCGAAATCAAAGTGAAATTTTTATTCATTTTAAAATTGAAAAAAGGGAACAAAAACGTGCTGTTTGAGAAATAAGAATGTAATCTAAGTTTTCTAAAGTATTTTTAAATCTTTTAAAAACCAGTTTGAATTGTTATTGATGGGACATAATTAGAAATATTCTATCTAATTCTGAAGCCTTTGCACGGTCAGTGTTATTAACACAAAGAAGCCGTGTGATAGCCCTTGTCTAGCCTCACTTTCCTTTTGAAGTTCTTTTCCAGAATTACTGGGAAGCAGAACCCATGTCTTTCCGCCATAATTGTAAAATATTTTAAAAGAATAAAAATTGGGACTTTTTCAGATTTCTGACAGTGGTTTGGTATACATAACAAATTTGATATTTTAAACAGATTTTCCAGCGGTTTGAAAATCATGAAAAATTGCCATTAACGAATATTGGGGATTAATACTTATTCCTATGTATGAAGAGATGTTTAATTGAGGAAATTAACAGTGAAACAATGTAAAAGTGTTATTAACAATTTTGTACTCCGTACTTTAAGTATCGTGTTCGGCTTCTGATGACTCAATTTTATCGGGCTCGGACTTCAAATCGTCGGGCTTGGGCTCCAATCTCATATCTAGCGCCCACCCGTTTTACTATTAGATACCACTTTCATGGCTGTAGCAGCTAACTCGGCTCTCCAGTTATTTGAGGCGAAACGGAATTAAGCAAACACGCTGCATATAAAACACGCAAATTGTGAATATTTACAAGGGGACGGCCAAACATGATGCACACAGATTTTTGATGATTTTAATGTGTATTGTAGGGGTTATACCCCTAACTATTCCGGTCAAACGTTTCCTTCAAATGATCCTTAGTTTTTGAGAAATTTGGAGTTGAAGTTCAGCATGTGTTTTAAATACCCATTAGTTTGTCGTACTGAACAAGGTCTCCATGGCGCAGAGCTACCGTTCGCGTTTCCAGTCCTGAAGGCGAGGGTTCTGTCCTTTACTGTGACTTTTTCTTTTTTAATTAATTTATATTTTTGATGCGTTAGAAGTTTTACGCAGAATTAGAAAGTCTACATCTTTGAACTTTTTGATATTTTCCTAAGAAATTACGCCCCACCAGTGGCTGAGAGGTTGTGCTCTCGAAGCTGGTAGACGGGAGGTGCTGGGTTCGATCCCAATCGCGCCCGTCGGCCTAATCATTCGGAGTTTTCGTGGTTTTCTTCGAGCCGTGGATTTATCCATGCGTAAATACGGATTAGGTTCCCTTAGAAAGACCCCCACGAAGGGCACTCCCCCCGGGCCTATATCCCTAGTGTAGATAATTGGCCGTCAATAATCAACCCAACCCTAATAAATTACATTTACATTTTCAAATTTTTCGTGAAAATTTATATGTTTTGCGCAATTTTTAAACTAATATTTCTGTCGACGAAAATCCATATTAATTTATGTCTTGATATCTCCTCTTTTCCAAACTATTATTGTTTACATTTATGTATATTTATTGATTTATTTATTTATTTATCATATTTATGAAATAATGCATATTTTGTTACTTGCATTTGCTATTTATAAAAGTTGTAATTAATTAGGAAAAAATAACAAAATAATATATCCTTTTAATATTTGATTTGTTCTAAATATATTGCAAAATGTTAACTGGTGAAATAGAAAAATATTTATCAGCACCGATATCGACATTTTTAGTTTATTAAATATTGAATTAATTGTGATACATATCGTAAAAATATTCAAATAAAATATAACATTAAAAATCACCATTAAAAAATTTCTTTACATAAATTGTTTTAGCAATATTGGAAGAATGTATAAATTAACATATTATATATTCTTTAAATACTTAAATTGTAATAAATATGTTAAAAATGCATTAAAAGTTGAAAAACAAATGACTTCAAACGTGGTAATTCTCTGCATAGTAAGTTAAACGAAATGAATAAAAAGAGAATTTTATTGATTCTGATATTACCGTAAAAGTAATTGCAAACGATTTTTTTCACATATTTTTTATATGTATTGTAATTTACAGTCGATTTTTCATTTCTAGTTTAATTTTTCTGACAGTGTTTTTACTTGTTAGAAGGAAAATAAAATGAAATGTAATATATTATTTTTTATTTGTGCAAATCAAAAATTATATTGAGTTTGCACTTTACATTTAAATGTATTTAGATGACATTGGAACTTTATATAACTGTTTAAAACTTCCATATAAGCGTTAATGCTTTAATATTTTATTGCTCCTTTCAAGATTTGCTATTGGAATTACCTAATTATATATACGTTTAGAAGATATGAGATGAAAAATATTTTGTATACGTTATTAAATAATTATAAATTTTCATTTAAAATTCCATAAAGTTAAAAAAAGTATTATTTCAAAACGGTTATTAAATGATAAAAGGCAAATAGTAATAAATTTTAAACAAAATCTAGATATAAATTAGTCTCGAGTTTCGTCAATTAAATTCAAAATTGCGTAAAGAAAAAAATTGTAAATTTTCACGAAAAATTCGAAAATGTAAATGGAATTTATTAGGAAAATGTCAAAAAGTTCAAAGATGCAGAATTCATAATTCTGTATAAAACTTGTAACGCATCAAATATATTAAATTAATTAAAAAAGGCACATGTTAGGGCAGAACCCTCGCCTCCCGGTCAGGGAGAGCGAACTTCTTGTCTGCGTCACGGACACCTTGTTCAAAACGTCAAACTAATGGTTATTTGAAACGCATGCTGAACTTTAACCCCATTTTTTTCGAAAACTAAGGCTCATTAGAAGGAAACCTTTGACCGAAATAGTTAGGGGTACGACCCCTACAACGTACTTTAAAATCATCAAAATATGTGCGCATCGTGTTTGGCGGCCTCTTTGTTAGTGTAAAACCATTTTGCTACATGTTAGGTTTGATTTCTACCTAACTTAAGGAATAAAGACTTCTAAATATGCGTTATCACAATAAATATTCTACTTAATGATTTAGAAACATATTGTGGACTGAGAATATTTTTTTTTACTCTGGAGAGAAAATTTTTACTTTTTTTTAGAATTACTTTCCATATAACCTGTTTATATTTTTGAAATTTTTGTTCTTTCTTTTATTATTCAAACAATGTTCCCGATTAATGAGGGTGTAGTTTATTTATTTAATGTGATTTTGTAAAAAATATACGTAAATCTATTTTCAGTTGTTATCATGTGGTATTTGAAGATCTCGGGTATAAAACATGACAATTGATAATTCTGAATTTTTTCTAATTTTCAAGTAGCATTTTTTAACTCCATTCTTACAATCTTTTAAATATAAATGATATATTTTTATGAATACATGTCATAATAATCAAAGGTAAATTTCAGATATGAATTTTAGTAACAATAACTCTCTGCATATAAGTCCAATTAAATCAAATCTACCAGACAAAAAATGTTGCACATAAGTTAGCTTAAGGCCCACTTATAACAAATCAGCTGTTTTAAAGAAAGGAATCACAATAGTTTTGTTTGTACTTTTCTTTTGAAAACGTGAATCTTGAATATCTTCAAACTTGCATTTCGTTAGTTACATTGTTTTACGCCTGAACCCTTAAATTTAACTACAACACTCGATTTTATTAACTATCAGTTAGTTTGTTGCACAGTGCCTAGCTACTCTTTCATAAGAATACTCTAGTGGACGTGTGAGTTTTGAGATTTTGCATGCGATCGTGGTGTTCTGAATTCTAATACAAGTGCGTGAATGAGACCTATTCTGTAATTTCTATAAGTTTCGCTTGATGCATCTCTGGGAATGTGATTGTTACGGTTATTTTTCTAATAATGTGTTAATTAGGCAACTGCGGTTTCAGAATAGCTATATATAGTGTGGTAGGACATGTAATCGATGGATTTTGAAAGTATCCTGTCCTCGGGTAAATTGGTTCTATTTTTCAAATTCGAGACACTTGTTGACTTCAATCGGAGTTTCCAACTAGCAGTTTTGATAGAGTCATCAGCTGTGAGCTTTCGCCAGTTTGGTAAGAATTTGAGGTTTTTATTGTGAATAGAGAGTAGCATCGGGATCCACAGTGTTCTATTTATAGGTTTATAGGTTTTATTTATTGTGTTTCTACTTATATTATCTACTAAAATGACTTTCTTAAGTTCCTGCAGAATGAACAGTGTGGTCATTTGGAGCCAATTTAAGCAAGTTGAATTTAAGTTTGAGAACAAATTTCTCCCCTCGCAGGCTTTAGTAAAATTGAGTTTATTTTTTGATCGATTGTATCTAAATTTACCCGCTACACTGTTTATTCCCTGTTTGCTGTTATAAATAAATTGTTGTGTTTTAGTAAAATCTGTATCATGGCCTCCTTTCCAGTGAATTGCCCGGAAGGGTGTGACACAAGTTTTCCTGTATATTGTTTATTTGCACAATTTATATATTAATTATTACGTGTATATATATATTTAACACTCATTTTAATGGATTAAATACAAAACTTTTTTCCTCATTTTCAATATTAAAATTTTAATTATATTGCTTTATAATATAATGCAAACAATAATAATGCTTTAGAATGCAAATAAAATAAGAAGCAAAAAGCTTCAGGAGAAAATATCAAACTATTGTTCCAGAAACATTAATTGGAACATTTTAAATGAATCATTATGTACATACTATACTAAATAAATATACGTACATTCCTTATAAATATTACTGTAGATGTTCACATTACATCGGTCTTACGAAATATTTGTACGCAAAACAATATTTCCTGCAAATAAATATGTTCTTTATTTTCCTTTATTTATTTATTTATTTTGCTTTGTTACTGAAAGAACTTTTCATTTTCCATTTCTCTATAATAATGAGTTTTCAAAATGTTTCTTCTTAAGTACTTGACGAAGTTGGAAAAAAAAAATGAAAACAGAAGATCATAAAATACAAAGCTAAACTCTTTGTTAACATACACAAGAAATATAAGAAACATTTGAAAATTTCAATCCCTTTCTTGTATCAAAAATTCTGTGAAATATCTGAATGTAGTAATATTTTATGTTTTAGAGATACACAAAAACGCTTAAAGCCTCGATAAGTTCTTATCAAAATATGAAATTAAAATGTTGAAACTGCACTTTTGAATTATACAACAAGAAATACGTGCTAATTTCAAAACTCGATGTAATTTTAATTTCAAATTTTATTAATATTTTTTACACTTTTTTATTCGATTTACAGCTAAAAGTGTAGTACACAAATCAAAATTTCATTTCTAATTATTTAATTTCAAACTTTGGTGAAAGATAATTATAAAAATTAAAACATGATTTTTAAATCCTTAGACACTTTAAAACTACTGAAAATATGTGAGCGTAGTATTTTTTTAGAGATAAACAAAATTTTCAAACATTCCACATTTTGTTTTCTTAAAATTCAAGTTAGACTGTTGAGTATGTAGTTTTGAAATATAAAACAGCGAATACATGCTCTTTAACAACAAGTATTCTTTTTTGCAACTATCATATACTTTTTTTGCAAATAATTTTAATCAAATATTAATTTGATCTAATTAAAAACGTATTACGCTTATTTCCCTTTTTAAGGCTGCTCGTCAGTAAACTTCCCGATTCCCCTGGCTAATGTTATTCCTATGGGCGTATGGTGCATTCGTATTTTTTAAATATCTCTCCAGGAAATTAATATTTTTAACTTCTGTTTTCTGTGTACTGTTCTGAAAGAATGCCACTTTTTTCTTAGTTATCAAAATATTTCTAAACTATGTGCTTAATTTATATTTTTATGTGTTAAAAAGTAGAGAAACTGAATAAGATTGTAACATTTCATATAAAATTCAGTATATATTTTAGAAAAAAAATTGACAACTAAGAAAAAAAGAGACATTCTTGAAGAATAGTACAAAGAAAACAGAAGTTAAAAATATTAATTTTCCGAGGAGATATTTTAAAAATACGAATGCATCCTACGCCCATAGGAATAACATTAGCGCGGGGAATCGGGAAGTTTACTGACGAGCAGCCTTAACACTTTCCAACCTCGTTGAAAAGTGTTTATGACTTCGGTTTGTCTGGCCGTCTGGACGTCTGCCGTCTGTCCATGCTGTAATTCCCGTAAATATGCTCGGATTGCCTTGCAATTTTTATATGTTATTGTCGTTATTGATAGCATGTTCCCTATTTCAACTGAAGTGTCTAGCGCTTATACTTTTTTTACAGGGACACTCAAAAGAATTCCGTTACATTACGGTCTATGGGGAAAAATCATTTGCGGTTTATTTTAATGATGTTACACGATTTCAAACACATTGAAATTGATATATATCACGAAGGTGCATTACTAGAAGCTTAATATGGAATATGGTGAGCATAGCACTTATAGTTACTTTACAGGGACAGTCAAAATAATTCCGTTACATTACGTCTATGGAGAAAAATCGTTTGCGGTTTAATTAAATAATGTTTCACTGTTTTAAACGCATTGAAATTTATGTATGTCACTAAGGTGCATTACAAGAGGCTTACTACAGAATATTGTGTGTATAGCAGTCATCGTTCATTTACAGGGACACACAAAAGAATTCTCTACTGTCTGTTAACAATAATTCCTGGAAGTGCGTTTTAAGTTGCTGAATGCAATTTTAAATTTAACTCACTTTTTGTCTATTACTTGGTGTGTATAAATTCTGTAGATTATATACAGGTCAGCACAAAAGTTCGCGAACACACTTCCGTTTATTGACAGAAACTCCAGAAGAAGAATTTTAAACTGTGCTAAGCGTTTCCTAACTAAACTAAAATCTAGCATCCTATGTAGCATGTATACAAATTTATAGATCATATACAGGGCTGAATAAAAGTATTCGGATATTTTTCCTAATATTGTATATGCTGGAAATATATGTTGGAAATTCCTGAAATTCCGTTTTTAAATATTTTATGCGTTTTCCAAATTGTTTAGTTAGATGTTATCTTTCAGCTTATTAAACGGTAATGATTTGTAAAATTATTTTGGAAACGATGGAAAGTGTTAAATAATCTATGCTTGACGCATGATTTTTCGTTCTTGTTTAAGTTTTTACAACAATTTTTACATCTACAATGACTTGTTTATATAAAATAAAAAGTATATGAAATTTCCTGCATTATACCTAGAGATACACATTTCGCAACCATCAAAATATTAAATTTGCACCCAGAAAAAGTTTTGTTGAATCAACAAAAATTTGGTTGACCCAACAAAACTTTTTGTTTAAATATAGGTCAATGGAAATTTTGTTTGAATCAACAATTTTTTTTTTTTTTTTTTTTTTTTTTTTTTTTTGCAATTCCAAAAAAAAAAAAAAAAAAAAAATTATCGTCAGCAAAAAAAATGTTTTGTTAATTCAAGTAAAATGGTTCAGTTTTACTTGAATTTTGCTAAAACAACCAAAATGTACTCAACAAAACATGTTTTGTTGTTTTAATCAATTCCTTTTTCTGGGTGTGATCCCTAAAAAATATCTTGTTTAATACTGAATTTGAGGTATACATTCAAATTTAGTCCTGTAATTTGTAATGCACATTTTCATACAGGAAATAAATACATATTTCCAGTAATTGAATGGTGTATGTAACAACTCAAAGCAAAATTATAAAAGACAGTACATTTTAATTCTTTCTACTAAAATAGATATTTTTGTTGAAGTTTAACTTATTAATTTATCTATTAGGCAGCTTTCATTACAAAAAGCTACCTATTGCAGCCGTTCGGAGGAAAACAATTCCACAAAATTTTGGTATATTTTCTCCGATCATGACCACCAGACCCCCAAACCACCCTCCGGTCTATTGCTGATTTATATATATGTATATATATATATATATGGCATATGTCATGCTGTAACTCACTTATTTATGAATCGATTTGGATGTGACTGAGTATGTGTGTAGGACATACATAGGTTTCCTCGGCTGAGTTCCTCGGCCAGCTTCATCCGCCATCTTGTTTCAAAAGGGCAGCAAGTTAAAAAAAATTTAATTTTTGAAAATTCACTGTTAAAAATTTGAAGCAAACTATCCAGTCATTTGACCGTTTTTATAGAAAACGGTTATATAACCGTAATTAAACTCTGTTCTGACCATATTATTGTCCATATTATGGTCAGAGTAGTGTTAAATTGCGGTTATGTAACCGTCTTTTATAAAAACGGTCAAATGACCGGACAGTTTGCTGCAAATTTTTAACAGTGTTCAAAAACATGTACAAAAAAATTGTAAATTGAAAAAAAATGTTTCTATTAAGTGTTAGAACGTGATACAAGGATTCTAGAACATTTTTTGTTTTTGCCATATTTTAAAAAATGGCTGAGATATGGCAGTTTGAAATTCTAGGGTGGCTGAGATTTTGAAACAACCTGATTTTTGTTATTCTGTATTTAGGAACTGATATGAATGTGACTGATCATGTGTACAGAACATATCATGGTCTCGACCGAGTTCGTTGGCCAGCTTCATGCGCCATCTTCTTTCAAAATGGTGGCAAGTTAAATTTTTTTAAAAATTCAAAAATTCAAAAAAATGTATTAGAAATTATAAATTGAAAAGGTTTTTTCGGTTAAGTGTTATATCGTGATAAAAGGGTTCCGGAACCTTTTTTTGTTTTGGCTTTATCTTAAAAAATGGCAGAGATATGCCAGTTTGAAATTCTAGGGTGGCTGACATTTTGAAACAATCTGATTTTTCTTATGCTCTAATTATCATGCTGAAATTCGCATTCGACTTCAGTTTTAACGAAAACCGGGATTGAATCTTCTATAATCGGGTTCCAAGCAATTCAGCTTCGGGTGTTTGAGTAAAATGAGTTGAATTTTTAAAAACATGAACTATGAAAGCTACCTTTTCCTCCCGGTACAGGCCGGAAGGACTTTTTTTTCAAGTGACTGCTTTTCAATGGAACTAAAAGTATGAAGTACTATAAGAAGAACATTCAATATATTTTCTCTTAAAAAAATAATTTAATTTCATCCACACTGCTGTGCCTCTCTAATTTTCTCTTACACATTTTAGTATAAATAAGAACGAAAAATCATGCACCAAGCAGATTATGTAACACTTTCCACCACTTCCAAAATATTTTTTTAAATCGTTACCGTTTAATAAGGTGAAAGATGATATCTAAGCAAACAATTTGGAAAACGAACTTAACATATTTAAAAACCCAATTTGAGGAATTACCAACAATATTCCGAAAAATATCCGGAAAAAACTGTTTTGTGCAGCCTGTATATGATCTATAGATTTGTATATATACTACACAGAATTCTAAATTTTAGTTCAATTAGGCAACGCGTAGCACAGTTTAAATTTCCCTTCTGGAATTCGCGTCAATAAAAGGAAATGTACTCGAGAACTTTTGTGCTGCTCTGTATATGATCTATAGAATTTATACACACCAAATAATAGACAAAAAATGAGTTAAATTAAAAAACTCGTTCAGCAACTGAAAAAGCACTTCTAGCAAATATTCTTAACAGAGAGTACTGAATTATTTTGTGTGTCCCTGTTAAATGAAAGATCGATGCTATACACACAAATTTCTATAGTAAGCCTCTTGTAATGCACTTTAGTGATATATATCAATTTCAATATATTTGAAATAGGGAAACATTATTAAAATAAACCGCAGACGATATTTCTCCAAAGACCGTAATGATTGATTGATTGATTAATTCGTTTTATGACCGCCGATTTTCTACACGAGGGATATAGGCCCTAGAGTTGAGTAGTAGGGGGTCTTTCTAAGAGATCCTAACCCGTATTTACGGCAAGGTTCGAAGAAAACCACGAAAAACACCGAACGGTTAGGTCGACGAGCGCGACATAGGTTTGAACCCAGCACTTCCCGTCTACCAGTTTAGCAAGCAGAACCAAAGACCGTAATGTAACGGAATATTTTGAGTGTCCCTATAAAGGAACTGTAAGTGCTCTGCACACTATATTCTATGGTAAGACTCTTGCAGTGCACCTCAGTTATATATATGAATTTCAATATGTTTGAAATTGTGTAACATCATTAAAATAAATGAAAAAAAACTATAAGTTCTACACACTTCATTCTCAATATCAAACATGGCATAATAAACCTCAATAACATATATCAATTACAAAACAATCTGAATATATTTATACAAGCCAGAGGACGGACAGACAGACAGACAGCAGACAGATAGACGGAGGACAGACAGACTGATAGAACAACTGAATTCATAAACACTTTTCAACTATGTTGGAAAGTGTTAACAAGGAAAACTACGCATACGATTAAACTAATACAATTTTAAACACTTTTCTTTTGTTCCATCATTAATTAATCAGAAATATTTCGTACAATATTTTAACTTCACTTTTTTTTCAGAGAAAATACAAATAATTGTAAAATCATTTTTACATTTTAGAGAATTATGAACGAAATTCTTATATAGATTTAGATTATTATTTTCAAATTTCTTATTTCTTCTTTGTATAAAATTGAGAAATATCTCTAGATTCGATTTAAATTACTTTGATAACCTATTTAAAAAAAAAATCATTTAAAATACATTAAAAAAAATACATTTTATTTTAGAACATATTATGTAATTTTTTAAAATAAAAATGTCGTGTAAAAATGCCGTGTTTTTCATTTGAAAAATAACACGGCATTTTTTTCTAATGTATACCATATATGTCTTTTACATTAGCGATATTTAGTTTAACTGCTAATTTGTATTTCATTTAACTACAAAGTAGAAATATTAAAACAGAATTTAAAATTTACATTTCTGATTTTTTCCTCTGTATATCGTTTTCAATTATCCTTTTGTTTAAGTTAAAGAGATAAACAGAAAATTAATAATAAAATAAGCATATCCAGTAAACGTGTGAATATAAAATCAAGTCCTTCCCACTCAGTCGGAAGAGTATGTTGATTTCTTGTTTTTTTTTTTTAATTTAATTTAATTGTAATGTGCATACCTCAGATTCAATACAAATTGAACAAATATCTGACTCTTTTAAGTTCGCTATTCTGACAAGAAAGATAATTTGCAGGGACTTTTTAAAAATTTTGGCTTACCAAATGTAAATAAATGGATATGAGGTAATTATATTAAAAATGCTAAAATATTAAACATTAAAAATGTTAACATTTTGAAAAATTGTAGTTTAAAAATATGCACTAGAACTAGAATATATTTTTGACGCTCAAACGATGTTCGAATCCAAGACATTCAATGAATGCCATCCAAAATTTTGTGTATTCTTGTAAACGAACTATAAGAGATACATGATTGAATATCTAACTTGTATGTCTCTAACTGCTTGTATGATCAATACAGTATACCAATCAGGTTATAATTGGTTTAGTATTTTGGAAGTTATCGTGACAAATGTTTCATGTTTTGCTTTTGTGTGTTCCTGAAAATGAAGCATAAAAGCTACATAATTGATGATTAATAAACTAAGATACTAGCATGATGCATACGCCGTCTATATTTGGTTCGAGTTGGTTCAGTATTTTGGACGTTATCGTGATGACAAAATTTGTATTATATATATATATATATATATATATATATATATATATATATGTGTGTGTGTGTGTGTGTGTGTGTGTGTGTGTGTGTATAGAGAGAGAGAGGGAAAGTAGTTGTAGTAGGTCGATTTCTAAAGAAATCACCCTAAAAATTTCACAAAAACCATTGCTTTATTTAAGCATTCTCTTAAAGAACAAATTTATTTCCAAATTGTCCAAATTATTTTTCATTAATTGTATAAACTTTAATCTAGTGTATCCATTAATAAACTTTTAAAAGTTTAGGTGAAAAATAAATCTTTCTATGGTGTAAACTAATTAGAAGAACCATAATATCATTCTTTTTAACTTTCAAAAATCCTATTTTCATAGTTAACGTTGAAAAGTATTTCAAATTTCACCAAAAAATAGAGCTACTTAACAGTGAATTAGAATAGTTCTATATCATCTCACTATGCTGTTTTTGATTGTGATGGTTTCTACTTGATTGTCAGGTGGTTGGAGCACTGAGTAAGCTTCAAGATTTGCCAGTTTCGAATCCTTGTTCAATCTTGGATGTTAGAAGTGTTTCCAAATATTCTTTAAACAGAGGTCCCGTCTTATTAGCACTTTTTAGCTAAGTTAAACCTTACCATTTCTATGGTTCAACATTTTACCAGATTATCTTTTAACATTTTACTAGGTTATTGTTGAACATTTTACCAGTTCCTGGTTAAACCTACAGAAACTTATGGCTCAACAGCAACATCAAATGTTATAACAAGTTTTCACCATCTTATGATGCCATATTTTGCTAAAATGACGAAACGAATTTTTAATTGTATATATAATACACTATTAGTATTACTTCCGTCTTATCTTTTCAAATTTCCCGAGTAAGTAACAGTAATAAAGATACTAATCTATCAAATGGTATAGAGTAGCTTCAATTAATATAAATTTTCCAGCATACAAAAACAAATTACTTTTTAAATAGTTGCCATATCTATAATCAAATTCATAAATATGTTTACTTATAAGAGAATAAATGTATATGAAAATTAATGTTTTAAACTTTATGGTATGTGTAAAAAGTAATTTGTAAGACATTTTAGCATTAACAAATTGTTAATGCTACTAATTGTTAATTAATTGCTGTTTCTTCTATAATGTGTTTTATTTAAAACATACGCTCAATGCGAAAAACTGCAGCTATACATTGTTTCATATTTTATATAACCATAAAATGAAAATAGGAATTTTTAATTTGAAATTATCCTCTTTTCTAAAAAGATCCTTTTTAAAATATACAATACAATCGTCAGCAAGTAGACTGAGTGATTAAATTGCCTTACCTGAAAGTTTTAATACACTAAAGCCTTACTCTGACAATAACCACACTCATGTATTATTTCAATCCAGCACAATTCCTTTGCTTTAACTTTGGAATAGAGCCAAAAAAACTAAGCTCAATATTGTTTGAAAACCAGTGTTTCTATGCTATAATTTCAGAAAATGTGCTACATTATAAAAACTAATACTCTTCTGATAATTTAAAGGAATCTTGAAATTTCCGACGTATGTGAATTAGACTTAAAGATATGTTGAAAATGTATTAATGGTTGTTACTGAAACTTTTTGCTAAGTAGTTTTTTTTACTTTTTCTTGATTAACATTTTTTAATGATAAATTTAAACGTGTTAAATCTTCAGTTCTAAATATAGTCAATTAAAATCAACAGTTAGGTATATAAAAATACATATTAAAAATTTGCATTAAAGTAATTCTCAATAATAAGGTATAATAAATACATTTTTAGGACAAACAATTTGAAAAAAAATATGTACAATATACTAGCAACATACTCTCTTCTAAAAGAAACGAATTAATTAAAAATATGAAGAACTCCAAAATTAAAATAATTTGATCAATTTGAAATTGGGTATAGAATGTTTTCTTTCTTAAGTAAGCAAAGCAAGTTTTTTGGTCAGAGAATGTTAATCATAGTACATTTAGGTCCTGCAATAATGCTTTACGTTATGCAGTAACGAAATGAGTGCTTGAGTAGCTAAAAACAAATGTGAGACAAGATCGTCTCAAATTTATGACATGAAAACAGATCTGTGTACTATTTATGTGCATACTTTCATGTACCTGTGATACGCGTACACGTATGAAATGTTCGCCCGTTAGGTGGTAGCTAGGCGTGATGCATGATGCCGGGAGATGCTCTTTTCGCGAAAGATAAAAATAGGATTTCATTGATTGGCAAAATAGTCATAAACCTCAGAAGCTGACTGTTACGTTTGTGTCAATCATTGTACGAGAAGATCGAACTGCCTCCCGAACTCATCTCTGTTTACTATAAAACTTGTTGTAAGTTCTTTCAGACCATATGTAGTACGTTCCACAATTTCCACGATACTTGAATGAGTCGGTATTAAACTTATACATTCGTTTAAGACGTCTGTATTTATCAACTAAATTTTCACAACGGCTTTTGGAAGGGTGCCATAACAAAATACCATGATTTGTCACACGCTGGCATCGCATTGTCTTTAGTAATGAACCCGCTTCAATATCGTGTCAGATGATCATCGCATCCGCGTGTCGAAGATGTCAGACCAGCACCCACAAACAGTTCTTAACGTGCAACTGCACCCATCAATACTCATGATGCGACGTGAAAAATTTTTTATGCTAGCAGATCACGCCTATTGATCATTAGTGTACTAACATCACAGTGATTTGATAACATAGTATTATCGACTGTGTACAACACAAAATCAGAATTCATTTATGAGTCATATCTCTTTGGACTAATAAGTTTAAGGTATTTTACACCAAATTTCGCTTTAAAATCTTTAAGAATTTACTGTTGAACGAATTTTTTGGCGGATTGAAAAATGGTGGCTTAACAACGGATATTTGAGAGTGCTTTGAAATAGATCTAATCAAGTGATGAACACGTAAACTCAGCGTAGACTTGACCTAGAGCAATTTAGCAACAGTAATAGTTATTACATTAAATGAGTTAAAATGAGTCTAAAAGCTAGTAAAATACGTAGTTGTTTGAAAAAATATGTAGTTTTAGTGAAATGGCATAAATTCAGAGTAAGTTTTCGACCAGAAATTTCGTTACTAAAATTTACATAGAACGAGATATCGATAAATATTACTTAAAACAACATAAATGTTTAAAAACATATACGCACCATTTTATAAAATTTCTTTACTTAAGGTGTTTTTATATACAAATCTGTATTTTCACATTGAAAAACTTAGCGCTTTCGAGCCAACTTTAGCTCGTCTTCAGGGTTGCAAATCCAAAATACAGACACACAAAAGAAATGGTCTAAAACTAGTAAAAACATCATTCACTGTTGAATAATGGACCAAACCATTAAAACAGGACAACAGGGGTGGGAAGCATTGGGAGGAGTGTGACAATCATATTTCGTCTTGAACAGTTTCTAAGAGCCTATACCATAATTTAGGAATATTGTATGATAATGAATCATTGCATGTTTTATCATTTTTAGTTAAAATTTCTATGGATTCATTATTTATTGCTTGATAAAAGTTTGAAGTATGCTTAATTATTTTAGCTTGATCAAAATGTCTTTTAAGTGATTGCTCTTATTTTACATTTTGATCAAGCTAAAATAATTAAGCATACATCAACCTTTCATCAACCTTTTTATGCAATGAAAAAAATGACTGACAAGTACATTAACACATTACCATTCTTACCTCTTTTACAAACGCAAAAAGAACGTCATACAATCTGATTTTTCTTGAGCTGAAAAAATTCCATATCACCTTAATATGTTTTCTAAAATAATAAGATATAAAAATTTTCTGACACGGTTTAATCAATATTCATTATGTTTTACTTTTAGAACTATTTAAGAAAGTGCATATTTTTATTTCGAAACCTTGCGTTATTTGTATAATGTGTCGTAATCAATATTAAAATAATATTCCTTTTATGCAATAAAAAAAATGTCTGACGAGTACATTAACACATTACTATTCTTAGGTTACAGAAACAAAATGTAACAAATGTAACATTTATTTTTGTTTTAATGAAGTTCTTGTGTATCCAAAATAATTTTCTCCTTCTTGAATAAATATTTATTTTCCGCTTTTTGTGTAACTAATGATGCATTCCTTTTAATTTTTTGTTACACTCACTGCTCATAATTAGAAAACAAATTCTAAATATAATCCTGTTGAAATTAGTTCAGAGACATTTTAATTATTTTACAAAGGATAATAATTAAAATATTTTACATGGTAGCCAAGCTTTATTCTTTTAAGAAATAATAAATCATAATAAAAACTTATTAACTTTTAATTATTATTTTCGAATCTGATTTCTTAAAAATATAAATATGCATTAAATTAATATCCTGCAATAAAATGCAAACGACTTAGTAGGAAAGTATCAAGTTTTATAAACCCGCTTCAATTTTTAAGGACGTAGAAATATTTTTTTACGAAACCATTATAAAATTTAACTCTTCGTTTTTTTTGTCTTTAAATTCAGAAATAATTCCAAGTAAAGGATGTTTTTTTTAATAGAATATATTAGATTTATTAAGATTTACTAAATTTACAAATTAAAGACCATTCATTTTAATAGTATGTGTTCTTTAATAAAAGGACAAAAAATAAACAGCTCTTTTGCTTTAGTGGGAAAATAAAGCAGGAATTTATTTACTGAATTTAGAAAATATAAAAGAACGAAAAATTATGCGTCAAGCATAGATTATGAAACACTTTCCAACACATCCAGAAAACTGGACTTCTTCGAATAACTTCACCGTTAGATAAGGTGAAAGAAGATATGTTAGTAAACAGTTTAAAAAAACAAATGACGCATTGAAAAATACAGTTTTTGAAATTACCTTCCATTGTCAAAAAATAAATCGAATAATTTTGTGCAGCCCTGTATATGGTCTATAGATTTCTATATACTACATAGCATGATAAAATTTAGTTAAGTTAGAAAATTCACATTTAGTAATTTTCACCAATTGATGTAAATGCACTCGAAATCTTTTGCACAGCCCTGTATTATTATCTAAAGACTTTTGTACACACCACATATTAAGAAAAAGGCAAAAAACGCATAAGGCAACTTAAAACTCACTTTCAGCAATTACCAATCATAAAAGACTACATATCTTGTTCTATGCGTAGCCTTGTATATTAATTTATTTATATTCCGCAAACTTCTATTATCCAAAATACGAAAACATTTTTATGAAAAATGATTTATTTTACACATTATTAAAATAGGCGTCTGATAAAAATATATTACAAATGTTTTAAAAACTTTAAAACACTACATTTTAGCAGTACACAACTCTTTCCTTGCGCTTTCGGCTATAATCTAAGCCATTATAATTTTTAATAAAAATGTTTTCGTATTTCGGATAAACAAAGGCAAATCTTTCGTTTAGAATTTTCTTTTATTATTAAAGTTATTTTTGAAACTTCTATTAGTCTATTAAATATAGTTCCGCAGGATAATGCATAACACAATTAAAAACTACACTTAAGCAATTCGCTCCCATAGTCTGTAATACTTGCGAAAAACACTTCTGTAGCCCTGTATATGATCAACCGAATTTATATACACCACGTACTATTAAAATATTAGTTAAACTTCATAAAGAAAACCAAAGTTGAAAACGCACTTATCACACATAGACTGTAATTATCGCACGTACACTGTAACGGGTATATTTTGTGTGTTCCTGTAAATGCACGATAAACGCAATGCACACCATACTTTTAAGCGAACAATTTACAGTGCACTTCAGTAATGCATATAATTTTATACCAGTATTGAATGCCCTTAACTGTACTGGCGAAGAGATCTATCCTTATATTATGATTTGTGCATGAAAACTAAATTATATTAAATGACTACCTAGATTATATGTTAATCATGATCCCTTGGTACTATTAAATCTGTATTTTTCCAAATTTGGTTCGTTTCTTCATTTTTAATCCTCTATTCCATATTACCTTACTCTCTCATAGTACCCTCCAAAAACATTTTTATTTTAATAATTTTCTCCGAACTACCTATTTTTACAGATATTATTTTAATTTTTCAACATATCGATAGGCATTGTACATTTTTCGAAAGTCTTAAAAACATCTCTAAAATCACATAAAACCAGTCATATGTTAAAAGTTTCACAAAAAGTAAAATATTTTCCCCTGTTGTCCCCGGCATCTTCAATACTGATGTTATGGTTTACTGCTCTGTCAATCGATTGGTTTGAAACTCCCATTCTGTCTTTTCGTAACAACATCTGGCGCCATCTGGTATCAATTTTGGCGTGAGCCATGATTGATACCATGAGGCGCGATGATTTGCTCACGCCAAAATTAATACCAGATGGCGCCAGATGTTGTTAGGAAAAGACAGAATGGGAGTTTCAAACCAATCGATTGACAGAGCAGTAAACCATAACATCAGTATTGAAGATGCCTAGGACAACAGGTGAAAATATTTTACTTTTGTGAAACTTTTAACATATGACTGGTTTTATGTGATTTTAGAGATGTTTTTAAGACATTTGAAAAATGTATAATGCCGATCTATATGTTGAAAAATTAAAATAATGTCTGCAAAAATAGGTAGTTCGGACAAAATTATTGTTAGAAAATGACATTATGAAAGATCATAGATTAAATACTAAGTATTTTATTATTATTTGTTAGCATGTGATGAAATTTCGTAAAATGATTTTTGTCTAGAAATAGTTGAAGTTTCTTATTGCATTCGATTTTAGGGTTTTAAACAATATCGAACTGTGATATTGCCTCTAACGGAAATGGTATTCCATAATACACGAAGTTCCTCTATTGATAAACCTAGTTCAAACAAATATGGTGATGGTAGGGCAAGACGACAAGGATAATAATGATATAGAAAATTATGATAGTTGTGCTTGCATTATCTGTGGGGAACAGAGAAAGCAAGAACTCTGGTTCCATTGTATCATATGCAAATCTTGGGCTAATAGTGACTGTGCTTATTAGGATGTAGATAAAACCAGGCACAGTCTCTTCTGATATGATTGTTACTTTTGAATTTTAATTTTAAATACCTGATTTGAATAATTTATGAATGTGTGTGTGATGTTGTATAGCGTTTCATAGGTACCTCGATAAATATTATTATAAAATTAATATGATCTATTCGCTGCCTTGCTCCCTACGTAGGGCAAGATGTCAAAAATGACCTTCCTTCGGAAAACTGAATTGTTAGGGCAGACCGGGGTGATTCTTGGTCACTTGCAACATGGGGTGATTATTGGTCAATTAAATTTTCATTAATACTAATGATAAAATCAAAAGAAAAAAATACTGGATATTAGACAATTTCATTGTTATTCAGTAACACAAACGATTTTTTGGTTCAAAACATAATTTAATGAGAAAAAATATTTTAACTAGACATATGTATAAAACTTGAGTAAAAAATAAGGGATTACAAAATCATGCTTTTTTTTCATAAGGTGCCTGTAATATGAAATTTAGCTACATGATGATCTAGAAGGGTTATATAGAAAGAGAAATATGCATAGAATACGTAAGTATGTATATGAACACTGTATGAGTACATACATTAGGGGAATAGAGGGCTAAATATCACCCTATATACATGGGGTGATTCTTGATCATGTAATTTTAGCTTTAAAATTACTTATAAACTCACAAATAGTGCAGAAATGTTTAATATTTGTCAGTTTTAGATGGCAGCGTATGCATTCAAAAGTTTTTTCAAGTTCATGTGGAAACATTTTAAGAGTGAACCACATTGTTTTGATTTTTTCAGCAACTCATAACACAAATTACATTTGAAACAACTGAACCTTTGTATATCCATTTCTTGAAGAGATATTGGGGTGAGTTTGAAAATTTAACTTGTATATTTAGATAATGAACATCTTTTACAGTACAAATGCAGCAGTTATCACCAACGAGGATTTCATTAAGTTGTGTGAAAAAGTTGAAAAAGAAAAATATGAAAAAGAATCAAAAAAGAATTAACATTAAACATTAAACAAGAATACAGCTGAAGATGCAGTAGCATCATCCCCTGAGACTAGAAAGAAAACACAGGAATGCACACAAGATACGGATATAGATATAGAAGTAGAAACGGCTGAAGCTGAAGAAATTCCGCAACTGCAAAAAAAAGATTCTGATATTTCAGCTACAAATAAATTAAGGAAAATACATAAAGCCATATGTGTGGAGAAGTACTATGCTGTCTACTTTGAACAGATGCCATACATCGGGTGTGTTATTAGTATTTAGGATGATATTTTGTCTTGCAATTTTTTGGAAAAGTCTGCAGAAATTATCGCTGGCCAAAGAAAACTGATCTTGCACCAGTGCAGCACTCCTTTGTGTTTTATGGACCAGTTAGACTGTATGGTACAGGGCCATTTCAGATTGAGAAAGATGAAATGCAAGCTGCATACCTTAAATACAAAAGTATTTTGTAAATAAATGTATTATTTTGTGAAATATATTTGAAGTTCCAACCATTTTAGTAATTTTCTTTATTTTATAACATTTTTCATAACTCTGTTGATATTTACAAAC
Source organism: Maratus michaelseni (assembly GCA_963931845.1). Taxonomy (NCBI): domain Eukaryota; kingdom Metazoa; phylum Arthropoda; class Arachnida; order Araneae; family Salticidae; genus Maratus; species Maratus michaelseni. The sequence continues at coordinate 116,860,649 of OZ007586.1, forward strand.
AATATAAAGTATTAAATTTATTCCAAGTATGTTTCATTTAATAATTTATTAAATTTTTGAGTGTTTAAAATGTTGGTATTTGATCATAAAACAATGACCAATAATCACCCCATACCTGACCAATAATCACCCCATTGCCGGAGTGATTATTGGTCAGACATTTTTTAATTTTATTAATATTATATATAATTTAAAAAAAACTAAAACTAATTAAGATTGTTAGGGATTAGATTCTCTTTCTGCAAGTATAAAATTTTTGTTTCAATTCAATTTAGTTACTGAGTTAAAATAATCTTTATGAAAAGTGACCAATAATCACCCCACTCTGCCCTATTTAGAATGAGTGCAGATGAAAACATTCAAATATTTTCTGTTGGAGAGAAGAGTCGTATGAAGGGTTTGACGCAAGATACAGTCTAACTTATCTACTTAGTGAGTTCTTGAGTGAATCTACTTAGTGAGTTCATGAAAAATTCTGGAATCTTAAACTTGTCATCGTACCCCCTTTTCCCTCACTATGAAGCTAGTGAGTTCTATGTAGTATGATATAATAAATTTATATTTTAGTGAAAAAACGTAGTAAAAATTTATATTTAGTAAAAAAATTATATTTTAGTGAAAAGCGTAACAAAAAGAAAACTAACTCTAGTCGAAAACATGATATATATTTCCGCGGTGTTCTGCGTTTAACTTTCAAAATAAAAAAATAAAATTTTATATTTTCAAGAGTAAAGCAAAACCAAAAAAATAAAGATTTTACTTTTCCTTCGATCAAAGTTATAAAAGAATACATATTCAATACATATTATTGTTTAATAATTAATATTCATAAATTAAATATTTTTATTGAATTATCAATAACTTTAAAGTTTGTTTTTTTTGTCTTAAATTACTGAATATGAGATTCTCATTTTAGTTCAATATAAATATCAGAACAGGAGAGAAGCTGGCGATGCATGAGGCTGTCTCGGAAATATGACTAGCTTGAAATGATTAAAACCAAACCGCAAACGAAAGCTATCTATCTATATACATAATACATATTTAAAAAGAGTGACTGCCGATATCGTTGATATATTAGGCGTGTTCAAATGAAAGCAGTTGGAAGAGTGGAAATTGACGAGTTGGTGCATAAGGTGGGAAATGCGAATGAGTAACGCCATATGTAAGCAGCATGCATTGCGTTGCGAAACAGTCATTCTGCTTCCATTGTTTGAAGGTGGCAGTACGTTCAAAAGGCTGGAGTGATTACGACCTCATCGAAACAAAACCAACGTGCAGTAATACACTTTTGATCGGCAGAGGGGTGCAAGATTGTTGAGATTCATCGGAGTATGATTGCTGTGTAGGTAGAAATGGGCTTATCAAAGACAGCTGTTACGGATTGGTCACGAATGTCCCTCAACGGCCGTGAGAAAACGACAGATTTGCCGCTTCCTGGTCAGACGTACACTGACCAGGTCAAGAGGCACTGATTGCTGATATTGACACTGCGGTCAAGATGAACCGTCGACGAAGCATTCGTGAATTGGCAAGTGAATTTAACGTTTAAGCAACAGCCAAAATATTTTATCTTCGACGACGACATTCGACGACTTCCCAAACAATGAGTTGCGTGTCTCAATACCATCTTTTTCTAAACAAATGTGCATGCTGTAAGTTTAAATATGTACTATTCATTCTATTTCATTCAGTTTCATGTATGTTGCAAGTTTAAATATGCACTATTCTTTCTATTTCATCCAGTTTCCTGTTCCGTTTACTAGAACTGTCGAACGAGTTTCATTTGAGCACGCTTCATAGATTCTTTAACGGATTAAATTTTGTTATTTTAAGTAACATATGAATAAAAACGAAGTTCATCAAAGACTTACAACGAATTTAAATAAAACATTTGTACCTTTTTATGAGATAATTGAAGTACATGATTAAAGGAAGGCAAGATTCTCATGCGTTGTTTAGTCTAATAACAAGAAAGCTGCATTTACTTAGTATTATTCATGAACAAATTTAATTTGTTAACACAGTTAAAATGAAGAAAGTATACACTGCAAATTTTCAGACCGATAGATGATGCTAAAATGTCCTAGTGTGACCTATGTATTAAATTTTGAGTAAATGCATTATGTTTTCGAAAATAAGAGATAGCCATTTATTACATGTGATGAAAATAGTTAAAAATTTAGAGGAAAATATCAGGCTGGTAAACGAGTCAAAACAAGATAGAAGAAAAAAATATATTAAATTATGTGTCTTCAACCTAGTTTTGTCTTATTTAATGGCAGTATGTTTACGATTAAATAAAGCGAAGTTTTCCTTTCGGAATTTTCGCTGGCAAGCGACTTTGAAGCAAAAAGGTTAAAGACACCTATATTAAAGTTAATGAAATTACAGCAGATTTAGAGAGAGAGAATTTATAGACAGCAGATAAAAAATACTATATAAACAATTTATTTCCTCAAGTTTAACAAATTTTCAACTATGTTAAATCATCGCTTAATTGCAGATATTTAATTAATAATAGCAATAATAAATTTAATAATGAAAAAAATAGTAATTATAGATATAGTAATTTTCAACCATATTTACCTTTCAGTAAGTTATTTCTTCCTTATGCATATAAATATCTTTAAATATTTAGTTGAGCATTTATATGAGAAGCGAAAAGTTAGTTTTTTATTTCTATATATTCTGAGTCGAAATGAAGCAATTGGGGAAATGGTATAATTTAAAAAGAATGTAATTTTTTTTGTAATTTTATCACTAAAGTTCTTTGAAAATACTTTTTTCTGGATGGGTGCACTTCAAGTTTCTTTAAATATTGCATCTATGAAGATATTTATTACTGTGATACTTTAAAATTAATTTTAAAATGATTTCATTTGCGGGAAGTTTTCAGCTACAAAAATTGTTTTTTTTTTTGAGGAATTGGAAATAAATTTAAAAATTATGATGATAAAAACAAAGTGAGATAATTAAAACTAGAAATTGTATAAATTTTATATTTAAATAAGAAAAAACGACTAGAAAAAATAATATAAAACTAAAATTTGTATTTTATTTTCAGCGCTTGCCAAAATACTTAAATAAAGTTTACGATTACGATTCGAGAGTAACTTTACTGTGTTATATCTCAATACTCCGACGTAAATACCTTTGCATTGATAGGTAATTTGAATGTCAGACGTTGACGATATTAGGGAAGAACTCGCAAAACACAAGTTTAGAGAAACATAAGCTTAAAATATACATTTATCATTAAAATCAATTTGTCAGTTTGTATTCTAAAGGAAACTTAATAGTATTATATATGAACTGGATTCTTACAGTCTTCCATGTTATGTTTTTATAAAAATCAACCTTTGTCAAGTTCGATCCTTATATCCGCAACGCCTCATACAATATTCAAATTTATTACTGAATTTTTAATATTGAAAATGGTATTTGTAGCATTTATAAATATTTTACAAAGCCACACAAAGGGTTCGAATGCAATACCATCAAATGTTGGGAATTGTTATTCAATTTTTAGAACGCTGTACTATTCCAAACTCTTCAAACTTTATATTTTATCGGCTCCTTATAGCATGATTTCTTTTAAAAATAATATAAAAAAATTATTATATTTTACAAAACCTTAAAAAGAAGCCTGACACATTAGCATCAACTCATTCATGTGCATTTTAAAGATTTTATACTGTTTAAAATATATCGATATTGACATATTTTATTAAGATAAACTACAAAATGTTCTCTCTTAAAAATATGTGTGTTACTTTTTGCACTTTTTATACAGCTCTGCACAAAATAATTCGCATATAATACTGTTTATGGACGGTTACTGCTCAGGGTACTAATGGATCTGTACATTTATGTGATAAAGGAAATTATAGACTAAGTGGCATAAATAGACAAAATACTGCATAAACAAGAAGTCAGATATATTAGCACTTATGAAAGTTTATTGTTTTAATGATTGTATAAGTTCCACGCTAATAATTTTAAGTAAGCTTCTAAAATTGTTTATACCGTAATCCTTTAATTTGCAGTATGAATATTTTTCTGCCTGATAGCGTTACAACTTAAATAGATTGCAATAGTCACAAATGTAAACATATTATCAAAACATACTATAGCCTTTTTGTTTAAAATATTCTTGTTGCATTGATGGTCCTTTTAAGGAACAGAAATTAAGTTGAATACATCATTGCCTACGTCTATTAATTGTCAGAAGTGAAATCTCGCATCTTTTTTATCGATTTCCAGAAATTCTGTTATATTCAGGGATAGAAAAAAATAAGTTACTCACTTTGGAGGTCTCTGGAGTGTTCTACTTCTTAAACAAGAAATTCTACTGCTCAAGAACAAACATGTGTACATTTAATGTACACATTTTAATTTTTGTGTGCATCCGCACAAATGTTTAACATATTTTCAATAAATGCTCTGTATGTCTCCCTTCTATGTCGACAATGTGCAATAATACCAAAGTAATATTTTCTATCGCTAAGCATAGTGAGTCTTGCTGAATATCCAGAACATAACGATTAACACTTTTTTTTCAGAAGAACCCTCGGAAGTTTGTCATTGTTTCGCAATTTGGTACTTGGTACGTCTTGAAAAGGCATACGTGTGATTCAATATTATCTGATCTGGCTTTCAATTGAGAATTACAGATAGCACCCGAAGAACGGTAATTTTGTGTTTACACCGGGTTTGGAAACAAATTAAAGGTCCATTTACATTATGGCGTTATCGTCGTTGTCGCTGGCGTTCCAAGCGTTAAATCATAAAACCCAACCAAACACCGGCGCATAAACAACCAATTTAGCACGATGTTTGTTTGGAGAACCTGTGCCTACGCCGTAGACCTGCGAAGACTGTTACGCCATTATGTAAGAACAGCACAATATACTGTAAAACTACTTGGAAACACTTCCAAAAAATTACGGGCCATAAAAGAGCGTTTTGTTTAAGAAATACTTCCCAAAATATCAAAAATCTATTGATTTACGAGGATAAAGGGGTGGTTTTCGGAATCATAATTAACTTGGAAGGAATTATATTAAACTTTCGTAAACCTTCTTGCTAGGTCAAGAAATGTTTATTTTTTTACCGTGTACATTCAAAACATACTGCAGAATTTCAGGAAAAAGCTGAAGCAATATAAAAGCTGAACTAATATAAACTTAGCCTAGGCCTTAATTGCTATCAAATTTAAGTTTAAGTTTCTCATGTGTAAACCATTTGATATTAAAGTAAAACGAAAGAATAGATCACTTCAACATAAATAATCTTGTCAAATTTAATTGAAATGTTTATTTCATAATTGGATTTTAAACCATCAGTAATATCTGTTATGTAAATTACGGATAAAAAATAATTCTCAACAATTATCCAAAATAATGCAAACAAATAAAATTTTAGAAACAAATGCAGTGTCATTAGAATTGATATATTATTTTGAGCATCAAAAAACGAAGAAATTTATCATTTATTAAACTTACGTATTATTATTATGATAGATTTTATGTATTTATGTACATTTTGATTAGGCAATTAGTTCCTCACAAAACCAAAAATAAAAACTTTTAAAAGAGGGTTTCAAAAAACGTACTTAAGAATTCTAATTACAGAATGTAATTTATCATAATATAATTATAAACCTGGAATTCAAACCCTCGAAGCAGAGATGATGATGCATGACTTTTAAAGTATTTTTATTTAGCTGACTTTTATGTCGAATTAATTTTCTGATTAAAATAAATAAAGTTTAAAGAATAATAGTATTCTTGAAACTAAAACATTTCATGCTTTATCTCTTATCTAGTTATTTTTTTAATTTGTGTTTTATCATCCGAATATTTGATTTGAAATAAAAAATAAAAAATTGAACTTTTAAAATGTCAGCAGGTGTGGTTTTCTTTTTATTATTATGAGTTATGACATATTGTTAATTAATTTGCACCAGTAGTGTGTCAATTGTTGCTTTCAAAGAAGTTAAGTTTTACTGTTATCGTGCCCCTTAAAGATATTTAAAAAAATATTTTTTTTTTATGATAAAATTTAATTTATTGACGTGAAAATTAACAAATATACTATAAAAATGTTTTTGAGAAACACCGACTTATAAAAATGTAATAAATTCTTAAAATGACATACACCTAACTTGATAAACGGACTTGACTAACTTGATAAAGTTTCCCAAAATGGAATCTCTCTTCCCAAAGATAACTAAGCTTGAACGATGCTATAATATAACAAGAAAGAAAAGTCATGCGTCAAGCATAGATTATGAAACACTTCCAACATATCCAGACTATAGTAACAAAACTTTTCCGTTTAATAAGGGGCAAAATTATATGTCAGTAAACAGTTTGGAAAACGAATAACACATCCGAAAACCCATTTTCAGCAATTACCAACTTTTATTGGAAAAACATCCCAGTATATGATCTAATAAAATCTGCTAAACTAATAAAATCTAATATGATCTAATAAAACCTCAGTATATGATCTAAAGTTTTCACATATACTGCATAGCATGCTAAAATTTAGTTGAGTTACGAAACGCATTTGAAAATTCCCTTTCAGCAATTTCCACCAAAAAACGTAAATGTACCCGAATTCTTTTGCGCAACCCTGTATATGATCTATAAAATTTATATTCACTAAGTGATATGCAAAACATAAGTTAAATTTAAAAACGCATACCACATCTGAAATCACATTTCTAGCAATTATCGCTCGTATATAATATTGTAAACGAGTTCTTTTATATAACTCTGTTCAGCGATACTCAACTTTTTTTCTCGCGGGCCGCAAAAAAATATTTGCGATGTTTGCCAGGCCGCAACACACTTAACAAGTAAAATAAAAGAAATTAAAGTCAATTCCTACTTAGGTTTCTACTTTAAATTTTCCGTTTTATAACAGATATCTTCCGTATTTTTTAGAAATTTTTATAATTTTAAAATAAACAATATAGGACCAAAAAAAAAGAAAAAAAAGTGACTTATCAAGAAAAACCTTATATACAACCTAGATATATTTCTGCTTTTTCTTTTTTCGCATTTCTGAGTGAGTTTTGTGTAAATAACAAAACATTACCACGATGAGAATCGAACCCGCAATCTTCCGTATACTAAACTGGAGGTCCCGACAACTACGCCATGACTAGATATTCTGGTGTCTTAAGCGCTGCTACTTACTTTAGTCGTTTTTTATGATGCGAAAGCAAAAGTTAATTAATTAATTTTAATTAATGAGTTAATAGTTGAAAAAACTGTATTAACATCAAGTGTCATCCCCTACAAGTTTAAAAAAATGTATTTGAACTTGAGTGGATGAATAAAAAGTATTTTATTAAAGATTGAACATTTTAACAAGATATATAAATATATATAGGAAGAGTGTGAATTAATAGTAGGAATTGAAAAAAGGGTATTTAAAATAGTAAGATAATATAAGTAGTATAACAAAGCATTGTAACACATTGTAATATTATCGGCAGGGTTGATACTAAAATATTTTATCACCATTATTTCCAAAAAATAAACTTCGTGGTAGATTTCTATTGCAAATGGTGTATAAATATACCGCTAAGTTTGTTCCTTGGAAATAGTTGTGTAACACTTTTCCGCGACAAATGCTCAACCCTGAAAAGCAGTTTTATCAATAAGTATAAATTGAAATAGTATAACAATGCAGAATTTCGAAGTTCTCAAGAAAAAATTCAACAGATTTTCTCTAATGAATCAGCCTTTTGCTGAATTCAAAGCTTTTTTTTTTTTTTTTTTTTTTTGAACAAATAGGATTAGAACAAATAGGATTAGATTTAAACGGAACTTTTGACTGAAAAAAACGGCAGTTAAGATGTTTTAACTTAATTTTAAATTAGCTATAAATAACAAGACAGATTGTGTCTTACCATGAAAATATTTAAAACAAAAGTGAATGTCTTAAATATTTTTTATGCAAATCTTAATTAATTTTATAAATATGCATTAATGATTATGTGTCTCGGGCCACACATGAAAGGTCGCCGGGGCCACATGCGGCCCGCGGGCCGCACGTTGAGTATCGCTGCGTGTAAATGAACGATAAATGCTACTGTAGAATATGCACACCATATTCTACAGTAAGCGTCTTGTGATGCACCTCAGTGAAATATATCATTTTAAATATGTTTAAAATAGTCTAACATAATTAAAATGCACTGTAAACTATTTTCTGCATAGACCATAATGTAACGAAATTATTTTGAGCGCCCCCAAAAATGAACTTTAAAGCCTAAAAACTTCATTTCAATACAGAACACACCACACTAAACCTCAATAACATATATGAATTACATAACAATCCGACTACATTTAAGCAAGTTAGCAAGTCGTGGACAGAAAGCCAGACAAAACCGAATACATAAGCACTTTTCATCTAGGTTCGAAAGTGTTAAAAAGGGAATGACTAAAATCATTTAGCAGCAATGTTATCATAAAGTGGTGACACCACTTAGACCGGTTCAAAATTTCGATACTTTTGGTCACTTATACACACAAAATCTCCTTATACACATAAACAGAGTTATTAGTAAGAAATTTACATCAAAAGTTAAAAGACAAATTTTGAACTGTAGAAGTAAAGCGCGCCACAGCGAATAAACAGTAACTAAAACTTTAATCTTTTCTTTTTTTCAGAACAGCAATTTCAGTTCATATTCACCGTTTGACTCTTTTTATGGTTCAGTACTTAAAAAGTAAAAACAGAACCATTATAAGATCACTCCTGTGACTGTCTGTCCGTTTGTCACAGCCATTTTACTCGTAAACTATGGGACGTGGGAAGTTCAAAGTTGGGAACGTTCTAAAGCCTATCGACCCACACATTTTCAAACTGTTAGCCATTCATAAATATATTTAGGAAAAATTTAGGGGGGGGGGGAGCAATTAAGTTACTTGGAAAAAAAAATTCTTTTTGTATATCGTGTGGGGTATCATGTGAAAGATCTCGTTATATCGAACTCAAAAATACATTTGTTTTAATTTTAGGTTTTTAATTGATTAAATTAAATTTTTAAGTTTAAGTATTTTCAGAGATATCGTCTAAAATACACTGCAAAAATATGTCCCTTCTCTCTCTATTTCCGAATCTATTGAAACTAAAATTATGATAAAAGGGGTCGTAGGAGTTATTTAAACTTTACATGAAAACTATAGCGATTTTCCTCAGTCTTACATTTTTTGAGAAAAACTCCTTTGTCCGTTACACACAAACTTTACTTTACGGGCGGTCAGCGGGGGAGTTGACGGGCGCTGGAGATATCAATTGACGCAGAATCATCCAAGGATATTTGATAAAGATTTTCGAAAAAAAAATCAATAATTAGCTGAGATATTAATTAAGTTACTTGGAAAAAAATTCTTTTTATGTATCGTTCGAAAGATCTCGTAACACCGAACTTAAAAATATTTTTGTTTTAATTTTGGTATTATATTTTCAGAGATATTGTCGAAAGGGCACTGCACAGATATGTCCCTCCCCTCCTATTTCTAAATCTACTGAAACTAAAATTATGAAAAATTAGTGGTAGTAGGAGTTTTTAAATTAATAAATAGTAATTGATAAATTTAATGTACGGATCCCTTTAAGCGCGAGTTATTATGGCACTTGACCGATTTTTTTTTCGAAGCACTTTCTTTCATTTTTGTTTGTAGAATGCTTAACTGTTTTGATGCTGGGACTCGAACCCAGGACCTTTGGTTTCAATTGTCAATGCTCTTCCAATTGAGCTATCTGAACGACATCTTAACTAATACAATATTCGTTCAGAAAAACCATTTGGTCATGATATCAGGACTGCTATTTGAAACAGCAGAACAGATTGAAACGCAGATAAAGGGACTCCAATAAACTATGGATGGGTAATTACACTATAATTATTTTTAACACAATCAAATGATTCGTAAATGATTTATGCGAGTAGTAATTTTCCCATCTGAGCAAAAATGTGTCCAGGCTGGGACTGGAATCCACAATCTTTGGCTTAAATTTCCATCGCTCCTTCATTTGAGCTATTTGGGCTCCCCCAGTTGACACAATATTCGCTCAGAACAACCATTTTGTCATGACATCTGGGCTGTTATTTGAAACTGCTACTGTGTAAAATTGCTACTCGTATGAATTATCTACCAATCATTTGATTATGTTAAAAATAATTATAATGTTTAAATGTGTTTTACAAGAACAGTAACATATGTTTATTTAGAATGTTTTGATGTATTACAATGCTATCAATTTCAGTTTTTTTCGATATAAAACGTATGTTTTTACCACCATCGATGTATTACACCATCGTATGTTTTACTTGTATTAATAATATGGGGTTCCACCCGATCTTCCCGAGTTACAGAACGTAGGTGAAAACCATTTTTTAAAATTACTTACAAACACCACAAAAGAGCAGTTTTATATGAAAAATATGAATAATGTATTCAAATAAATGTATGAAATTTATTGAAAGCTATATTTTCGTATTTGCTGAATGCTAGGGGTTAATAGCTGTAGAAATCAGCAAAGATTTTGTTACTTACAGCAGCCTTTTTGATTTTGATAATTGCAGTGTTTTAAGCGCGTAGTTGGATTACATGTCTGTTAATTTGGGTTTTATAGATCTTTTACTTAGTTATTGATAAAGTTTTAATTTTGCTAGGCAATATTAGCCGGAAACACATGCTTAACTATTTATAGTTTTTAAAGTGCAACGGATTAATCTTTCGTATTTGAGCTGCTCGCGATAGACACAAATATTAAAAAAATTCATTCTTGAAAATTATTTAAAGAGCCATAAATGATTAGTAAATTGTGATAGTTTTCAAACAAGTTGAATTTGATAGACATTTTTTTTTTTCAATTCTACTGTGCAAAAATGTAAATTTTGCAAAATTTAGAAGTTAAAAAAATTGCAGTTAAAGCGAAATTTACTGGTCATGTTTTGCCACCATCAATATGACGTCAGAGTTATTCACGTATATATTTTGCCTTGTAATATAGATTTGGAAAAGAAAGTAAAACACACGCAAGAACAACGACGGTGTCATGATAGATTCTCTCAGAAAGAGAAAGCACACAAAATGAAAACGTAGAATGTATTAATTGAAGGGAAAATAACTGTGTTTTCTTAATAATCTGTTCGAGTTTAAGAAAGTTTTCCTTTTGGAGAAATACTTAATTTAATTTAACTTGTACTGTAAGTTGTTCTCGTACAAGATAAATATCACAACGGACAATAGTATCGCCACTGCTTGTCTAGATATTATACGAGTACAGGAAAAATACACATTGAACATCAATAAATTTTTAATTTAAGTATAATCATACGTAATTTTCATCGTTCACGTAGAATGTTATGTAAAAATGCATACAAAATATAGAAACGTTCAGGATATAGAATCATAGGAATCTGAGTCCATCATTTTGAATTAACTTGCAAATACAAGTTACGTAGCACCAGGTTTTTCAATTACATATTTAATAAAAACAAATCTGAAAATTATATAATACTGCTTCATGAATAGTAATGACATAATGATAGCTAATAACGGAGACAGAAATAGAGCATGGCACAGTTATTAAATTTCATAAGAATTTATGAGCAACAGGAAATGAACTTATGTTGAACATACTTAAAAAATAAACCGGGTATATTATGTTATTATTTCAGGCGAAAACAGTATTGCTAAAAGCAAATCTTATTACGTGGGGAGGCGAAATACTTCGCTTCACTTTCATCTTTTATCAAAGAGGTTATTAGAAGACAAGGAAATGAATGCACAAAACGCTCGATATCCCCAATACTCTTGAGGTAGAAGAAGATAAGACATAGCTCGGTTTCTTTTCTTACTTTCCCCAGAGTTGTTATTGTCAGGGGTTTTCCCTACGGTATTTGTTTACGGAGATTTACTAAACCGAAAGAATAGCTCTTCTAGACATAAATATATCATAAAATGTATTTTATGATACTGATAGTGTTCATGATATAAAATATATATCAATTAATTTTGTTTATATAAAATTTCTTGTAATACAGTATCTATGAATTCGAAGAAATATTTTGAAATTTAGATAGCAGTTGATCTGATATTAAATACGTCTAATAATTACAAAATGTGTTTCTTTTTCAATTTCTACTATTATTTCACACTCTCCCTATATATATTTATATATCTTGTTCAAATTTTCAATCGTTAATAAAATACTTTTTATTCATCCACTCAAGTTCAAATACATTTTTTTAAACTTGTAATGGATGACACTTGATGCTAATACAGTTTTTTCAAATATTAATTAATTAATTAAATTAAATTAATTAATTTTAGTTTTATATGGGAGAAAATAAATTCTCAAAAGTAACTAAAATAAAATTATTCTTTGTTGACATAAGTAGGAATTGACTTGATTTTTTTTATATATTACTTGTTTATTGCGTTGTTGCCTATAATTTCAAGCTAAAACATAATTAGTTATAGCATATATTTTAGCTTAAAGGGGCTCATTCAGAATACATATTGAAGCGTGATAGGTGGTGTCACAGACCCCGTGTACAAGTTTATATGCCTGAGTTATACACAAATTTTATGACGCTGATAAAAAAATAATAAGTTTGGTTATATCTCCATTACTTATTGTTAGAAAATATTGCTTTTCTGAGATTGTTCCTGTTAAAATTTACACCTTTTATAATGTTAAAGTTGTGGCAGATTTTGTAAAGCTAAATTGTTATGTAGAGACAAAATTTGATTAGTTTATATACTGTTAAAATACCAGATTACATTAAGAGTCCTTAACAGTCAGATTCAAAATTTCCCAGTACAATGTTAAACTATGGACATTAGATCTTTTCAAATTTCTCATCTGAAAATTAAATTTTTCAATTTTTTTTTCTGTATATCTTCTTATAGGATCTTTTTCAGTGGTCTATTTGATAAAATACATCTTAAATATATACTTAGTTTTATTTTTAGTGTTACAATCTTATTCACAGCTCATCAGCTTTGCTAAAATTTTAACGCTTAAAATATAAAATTAAGTATATATTTAAAAAATAATTTGTCTAATCAATAAAAAATTCTGTAAAAAGAGTACAGCAAACAAAATTGGGGAAAAAATTCTGAAGAGAAGTTTGAAAAGTATATAGGGCAGCGCATTACATGAAAGTAGGGGAAAATAATTTGATATCTGACTGATAACTAGCTTTAAGCGGTTGCGGTTAAGCTCCAAATTTGGCGTACCTGAGGACCTAGAAAATATGGCTAATCTCAGAAATGAGCGTACCAGGACCTCTCCCCCCTAACGCGTGCTTGTCACTGTGTAGATTCTTATTTCGACTCCAGTTGACGTCATTGCACACACTTTACGGAGTTCTCGATTGTAACTTTCAGCATGTACATTTTCTCATCTCGATAAAGATTTATAAGCGGACATAGTTATTGTTAAGCACACAAGCCTGGAGTATGTATTCAATTAAATATATAAACAAGTGTACCATATGTATTTCAAGCGAATACGGAAAATTGAATAACTGCTACGCTGTTTGGCAATAACAACGAAATTTACCGTCTATCTGTTCCTTTTCTCATACACCGGCATACGTCTTGAACGATTGGTTTCATTTATCGATAATTGCATTGATGCACAACAGGCCAGTTCAAATATGTCATCAATATATACACTCCTTTTCTAAAAAATATATTCCTTTTCTTTTATACGTACAATTAAATAATTCTGTTCATCTTGCGAGGGAAAGCCGTTGCCGAAAGTACCTTCTATTGCATTATTTCTAAACCTAGCCAATGCATTGCTAGAATTCTCTTCTTTGTTATACAGAGAGATTCCCAATTTCCGCTTCGCCTCACATAACGGGTAAATCGAGTTAGCTAGAACCACTAAATTGATGTGTATGTATAATAAGACGCGTATGCGCTAAACGACGAGGTACTTGGCTGAGTCCCTTAGCGGCAAATTGTGGAGTTAGCGCTCCTATCTAGAAAAATATATAAGATATAGGGGAAAAAAGAAGTAATAAGGTTGTAATACGTTCTCGATTTACTGTGAAATGATGTCTTACATTTAAAAATAATTTTATTAGAAGTCCTGAAATGTAATTTTCTTATATCCATTCACTAGCTTAAATACGCCACTATAACTGCATGCGGAAGTGGGACATTATAAGGTAGATGTACATTTACAAATACATCTAACACATGTGAACAAGGTACATTTTATTTTAGTATGAAAATCAATTTAAGTATACTCAATGCTTCCAGCATCGTCAGCAATAAGATAAAGCTAGGGCAGTCTGTGCACAATTCAAAAGAAAAATAATAAAAAATCTAAATATTAATTTTTTGCTGAATTATTCATGAATAATTTGACTTAATTTGTTTTTATGTATTTCCATTGCTATTTTGTTATGCTGTAATTTAATTGAACAGTTATAATAAAACCAAGAAGGTTATTTTGCACAATCTGTCCTTACAGGGTTGGTGTGATTGCTCATATGGCTAGGGGAGATTAGTATTGGTACTAATAATAACTACAATTAAATTGTTAACAATAATAATTACACTTAAGTGACATTGCTGTAAGGTTTTTGTGAACACATATTATTGTGTTAGGAGTGAATATTTCAACCTCATGATTAAAACCTAATGATTAAAACCTAATGATCAACCTAATGAATTTTAAAAACAATTAAAGAACTTTTAATTAAAGAAAAAATTAATGAATCAGAAAAAGCAAGTTCAGATAAGATTACAAAATAACATTAAGATAACACGTTTAACTTAAAATTAGTCGATTTTCATTTTCACAGTTTCGATGTTTCCCGGTTTGCTGACAGAAGTTGTCGTCGTCCACTATCGAAGCACTTATTGTTGTAAATGGTGTAGCTTTCGTGTAACTACCTGCCACAAGTAAGGGCTGTGCATATACAACGTTATCACTTTAGGACTGAGGGGGGGGGGGGTTCACTTGATATCAGAAGATATCTGTAGGGGGAGGGGGGTTATCTTTTGATATCGTTATCATTTTTAAAAAAAATTCTCTTTTTTGTAAGTTTTCTTTTTACATCAAAATTGTTTGTTATTTTCTTTTAGTCTGTTGCCCTTTTTATGAAAATATAAAGTTATTAAAGTCAATAAATGATTATGCAATCATTTCATTCCAAAATATGGAATACTCCAACGTTCGGCACTCCTATTGTTCTTTCATATGCCCTTATAATATGTTGTTGGAGAAACCAGGTGCGAAGCACATTTGATTGAAATGATATTTGTGTTTACTAATAAAGAAAAGACAAAAACTGTTGTCCACCTGTTTTGTCGAAAAGACGTTCTGCTTTCCTTTTTCCCCTTCAGGGACAAGTGCAAGAAAACAATATTACTGTTGAATGCATTACGTAACAAAAAGCTATTATTAAACACTTTCAAATAATAACTATATATTTTAGGTGGCATTTGATATAAAGTTATTTCATGTATAATAGTAGTATTTTATTGAATTTATCTCTTCATTTGAATCAATAAAGTATGCAAATAATAAATCTATTGACCATTATCTGTATATCACTGCAAATGTAAACAAATAAAAAAATAAAATCATTTTTTAGACATTGATAAAGTTATCATTAAGGAGGAATGGGGGTGTGTTCAAGGTATGATAACGTATGATATCGTAAAGGGGGTAGGGGGCCCAAAATTATCAAAAAGTTGATAACGTTATATATGTACAGCCCCAAATACATTGAATCCAGTCACTGGTCGAAGTTGTATCTTGGTACAGTTCCAGATATTCAGTGCACTCATCCTCATTGCTCTTTATTTTCTTTCCTTCAGTTTTTTTGGACTCCACTTTTTGTGGAAGCATCTTATCTTCATCTGTTTGCTTTTTTTGTAGCTGCTTCTTTTTTAAGTATTTTTTCATGTATATTTTGTGGATCAGTAACATTCGATGCTTTTAGTTTCCTTTTTGATTTCGATGGTATTAAACTACTTGGAATGGATGAAAGCTTTTCCAAAACTTTTGTACGTGTATTTATGAGAGTAACATTAGACTCCCTTGAAGTTGATGGTTGACAAATGCATGTAGTTGCTGCAATGGGATGCAAGGATACGCCTAGAATAGGAGAAGTTTGGGTTTCATTGGTTGTAACGAGTACTGTTGTTGAAACGTATTGGTGATCTGTGGATTCTGATGGTAACTCAAGAATTTCAGGAACAATTTGATTCATGCCTTGATGACATCATAGTAATTATGCGTGTTCTGGAATCACTTCAATATTCAAAGGGTAAATTACAGTTTCGATAATAATGTGTTTTCAAAATTTTTTTCAAAAATGATTCATTCATATGTTTTGCATGTAATTTGCAATTTATGCAAGTTTACCAATAAGCTGCGTAATCTCTCTTAACATTTAAACTAATGGGAACAATGCGCCATCTCTCCTAAGTAGCAGATGCGCAAACTCTCCAATTTCGATAAAAGAGATTGCGCGGCTTTTTATTTAAACATGGCCGCTTCTAAAACGAACTGTTGGTGTTCGCACTGTTAGTCTAGGTTAGTAGCTTATGAGAAATATTTTAAGTTAAAAATATTTTGTACTACTGACATTCTATAGAAATTCTGACGAATAGCTATGAAATTCAAGCACTTACTTTGTGAAAACAAAACAAAATAGCAATGCTTTTACCTAGACGCTCAAAACAATCAACGTGCACATTCAAGTGGACACTCCACTACTGCTGTTGTACAACTACCTGGAGTCACTTCGCGCGCACTCTACTCTTTCCATCCGATCCTCAAGTGCGCAATCTCTCCGACCGTGCCATCTCTTCTGGCTTTACCTTACATCATGATTTCTGCATGTGTCCGTATTTAAGACTCATTAAACATACTTAACTGGGTTTTCTTCTTAAAACAAATTGCACCGAACTTACATGTATTTGTTTATAATTTAATTAGCATTCTTTTTATAATGCCGCACTTCTTCATGCAGTTAGCGGCGTATTTATGTTAATGATGGGATATGAACAAATAGATTTCAGAGCTTTCATACTAAATTGAGGACGCTGTACAATTATGTAATTGGAATTTTCCGGTATCTTACATTGTGTTCGAGATAGAAATACTAACTCCGCAGTTTGACACGAGATTGTGCTGGCAGGTACCTGATCGTGTAGCGCATACTCATTTTATTATACCTGACATTATGTTCATGGCTGCAGTTAGTTCGATTGATCAGTTATTTCAGACGAAACATATTAAGGAATCACAACGTATAGTGCTAAATTATAGTACTTTATATTATTTACATAGTATTTTCTTATATAATACCAGCCAGATGCTATCGTTTCTGATCATTGTCAGATGCTTTCTTTGAAATTGTGTTGAAGTTACTCGAGTGGCAGACTACTAGAAACTAAATCTCTAAGAACATTTAAAAATCTTTTTACGTGTTTAAAACTTGGAAATGTGTAATCTTTATCAGACTTCATAATAAAAAAGGAAGTACATGACTATAAATTCTAGAGAAATCTATTGAATCCTAACTTCATCCAGGCTGTGCGGACTACATTTATAGTGTTAAGCACCTACACTAATTGCGCGATGGCATTCGCAATCTAATGTCAAACTAATACAAGTGTTTCTTGTATTTTTTGTTTCTTTTAAATTTCAATATTTTTAAATGATTTTTTTCAGAGAATATCTGAAGTCGATGTCTAAAGTTGTATCTTCCTTTTTTACTTTGATTGCAGTTAAATTCTGAGGACATTTTCGTTTTTGAAATCAAACAAACATCTTTTCTTTTTCGTGACTTTTTGTCGTCAGGATAAAACTGAACAAGTGAGTAAGTTTGATCGAAGGTCGTAAAAAGGGTTTCTATATTCCTTTCAAAACACTTTATCCTTTAATTAATAAATTCAAATCATTAATTTGTGTTATCATTTAACAATACATATTATCAATAAGAACACAGATGGCAGCACCATTAAATTTAGTTATAAAATGATAACAAGAGGAAGCTATTTTTTAAATCAAATTAAAAATATTCAAGAACTGCTTTCCAGACAATTGTAACAGCATATGTTTGTGTCTCTGAAAAGCATATTTAATTACATGATTTAATTTTAGTTAAACAAAAAACGAAACTTTTAAAATGGCAAAAAATACGAAAGTTCTTTTAATTAAAACCATCGGACAATCATATATAAAAATCGAAATTTTTAATTTTCTGGGATAGGTGGAAAACGCGCTACTACTGAACCATCCAGCCTACTCGAAAATGACTGAAATAAAGGTTCTGTTTTAAGATCTAAGAAAATTGCAGAAATGGTTGGATGTCATTAAATTAATTCATTTAATAAAAATAAAATATTACATTTCCAAAATTTTATCATTTGTCGTGTGACAGGAGGTTATCAGCTATAAGTATACAAAATTTCAAGTCTATAACTTATACAGTCTCTGAGTACGAACGCTGTGACAGACAGGCAAACAGAGAAGTGAGATGAATAAGGTTTCGTCAGATGAATGCAACACCCAAAAAAGGAGAAAAAGTCAAAGATACAACGTTAGATCAGCTATCTTATGGAAAATAATTATTTAGAAATATTGAAATGCTAATGAGAATATTGTAAAGAACGCGTCCATTAGCTTAACAATAGCTTGCGAATTCTTATGCTAATTAGTATAAGCTCTTAAGCTTAGAAGCAAGTCAGTTAGATTTGTTTTTTGCCCTTGTAAGGTACATTCTGTTTCACTTGATAAACGGAGCCTTTAAATAATTGCTTATGAAAGTATAGGTACGTTATTTCTATTTCTGGTATTTAAGAAAAATTATCTAACAAGCTATAGTTTTTTTTCGACTAATGTCTACACTGTAAAAAAAAGACAAATGTTTCTTACTCTACAACAATATAATATTAACAACGAATGAAAATGTACAATAAACTTTTCCGAGTTACTCATGATTTCGAAAAGCGTTCTTTATCTTTAGAAACCTTAAAAACCAATGTACTTTCGAGATTTAAAGAAACATTTATAAAAATAAGACTTCTTTTGCTGCCACGTATTTTCGGAAACGTTTCCGAGTAGCTTTTATAGTGACAAACCGGAATATCGGTTTTCAGGATGCTATGAATTTTCAATTAAAAATTTTCAGCTGCGCAATTGAATTTATGCATGCAAGAATAAGAAAAATTATATTAATTTTAATGTTAATGTTAATTCTGTTAATTTATTATGTTTCTCTGTAAAATATGTTTGTTGAACTTGAAAATGTTTACTTAAGATTGGATAGCGTCCAAAATATTTATATTCCGGTTTCAAATAACTGATTAATACACTATGAAAACTACTCTGAAATGCTTCTAAAAATCAGTAACAGCAAAATAAACTTTTCTTTTATAAATGCTTCTTTAAATCTCAAACATATTTCAAGGTTTTTAAAGGTAAAATACACTTTTTGGAATCGTAAGTAATTCGGATTATTCTATTATTTTCATTCGTGGTTATAGTATACTTTATTAGATTAAAAAAAATCTGCCGTTTATTACAGAGCATAAACACAAAACTGAACAAAAATTACTCAAATCTGAGTATGTTGCATAGTCAAAATGGCTTCGAATCAAAATTACTCAAGTTTGAAACATGTATATACACATTTCTGAAAATATGCACACGCTAAAGAATAAAACATCATGTGCTCATATTTGAGTATGTCCATGTTTCAAAAATTAGCATAAACTGACTTCTAAGTGCTCATTTTTGAGTATGTCCATGCTTCAAAAATGAGCTTGAACTGATTCTAATTATTTTGGAGTATGCCCATGTTTCAAAAATGAGTTTGAACTGATTCTAATTGTTTTTGAGTATGTCCAAGTTTCAAAAATATGTATGAACTCACCTCTATGTGCTCAGTTTTGAGTATGTCCATGTTTTGATATTCTGAGTATTTCTGGTATTTCAGAATTGAAAGCATTGGGTCGTCCTATTTGAAACAAAAAGTTTCTAACAAAATGAAAACATCGATTTACTCAGATTTGAAAGTGTCATTTTTCTCAGTGTACCAGTAATGGATCCAACGTACATGCGATATTATTCTGCCTATAGCTCGGTATAAATTACTTTGGCATGTTTAAGAAGCAAAATCATCTTCAAACCGTTACTGTTTCTGTATTGTCTGAATTAAAAGACAAATCCTTGTGCGATATAAATTACTTTGGCATGTTTACAACCTTTTCTCATTAAATTTATGCATATTTTGAGCATAAGTTATTGTTATTTTCTGTATATGTGAATAGCCAGATTCCCTTAAGAAGTCCTTTATAAAATTAATCTTTCTTTTGAACATTCTAGCGTGGTTTACCTTAAACAAACAAATCGTTGGCGCTTTCATACTCTCCAAAAACTAGATCTAGAATTTTAAATTCATTTATCTACGTGCTTAAAAATCTGATTCAGTGAAACAAATTAGATTTTGAGAAACGTTTTCCTGGAGAAAATTACAAAGAATCAAAATCATCTTCAAACCGTTAATGTTTCTGTATTGTCTGAATTAAAAGAGAAATCCTTGTCCTCTTTTTTACATTTATGAAAGTGTTCAATGATTTATGACCATTCTGAATCACGAGTTTCATTTTTTTAATGCTTTCTTAAATCAGCAAAATGTAAATCAATAATTTTTGAATATTTTTCTTAAAACATTTCACAAATGAATCATTTATCATTTTTGTTTGTTAAATTTATAAAACTTTTCTAGAATTTGGCTGGTTGTCAAATTCATTATCTGAAAAAAGCGTTAGCAGAACTTTCATTAACTGAAAAAGGATTCATAACCTAAATTTGTTGCAAAAAAAACATTTTTATATGGAATTTTCGTATAGTTTTCTTTTTTTTCTAAAATATATTTATTTTACCTGGAAGACTTTTTCTGTATTCCTTATAAAATTTTAGTTATGGAGCATGAAAACAATTTATTCATAACTTTTCATCAGTACCTCAAAATTAACTCTTGTCATAAACAAAAAGTAACAGATTTAAAATTATTAACATCCTTTAATATTCATTATTGCATACTAAAGTAAATTTTAATATAGCTCAACTAAATATTTAAAAATATATAAAAAGCGTTCGAAAAATCATTTAGGTCTTAATCAACATGCACTGTAAAAAATGACCAGTGTTTCTTATTTTATGAAAATATACTATAACCACGAACAAAAATATAATATAATCTTCTGAGTTATCCGAAATTCCGAATAGCGTGTTCCATTGTCTTTTGAATCCCCAGAAGCCAATAAATTTCCAAAATTTAAAGAATTATTTATAAAAACAAAGCATTTTTCTCTGCCCGTATTTTTCAGAAACGTTTCCAAAGGGTTTTTATAGTGTATTAATTAGCGTCCTCGCCTGGAATACCTGTTTTTCGAATGTCATCCGTTCTCAAGTAAACGTTTTCAGCTGCATAAGTTAATTTATACATGAAAGAGTAAAGGAATAATCTTAATTTTAATGTTATTGTTAACGCTGTTAATTTTGCATGTTTGTCTGTTAAACATATTTTTTGAGTATGAAAATGCTTGCTTTAGAATTGATAGCATTCGAAAAACAGTTATTCCAGGCTAAGGACACTAATTAATACACTATAAAAACCCTTCGGAAACGTTTCTGAAAAATACGGGCAGCAAAAAATACTTTGTTTTTACAAATAATTTTTTTAATTTTGGAAATGTATTGGTTTCTGGGGATTCAAAAGACAACGGAACACACTATTTGGAATTTTGGATACCTCAGAAGATTATAATATATTTTCGTTCGTGGTTATAGTATATTTTCATAAAATAAGAAACATTGGTCATTTTTTATAGTGTATTGTAATGATAACTCGATTATGAGTTTAAGTCTATAATATTTTCAATATAAGTATAAACTTAAGTTTACTATGTAATTTTATTTAGATATTAAAATAACGTATACTGATTGAGATGGGTTTTGTCAAGTAGATGTATAAAATTTACTATGCCACCCTTACATATTAAAGGATTTGAAAATAGGGCATGAATACAATATGTGTCATTTTGTATCCATTTGCTTAAGACACGAGTGCACATATACACTGTACAGTAGTTATTTTTTGTGCTCCAAGACTTAAAAAAAGCCTTAAATTTTCCGATACAATTTTAGAATATATTTCTTACATACAATATATTTACAGTACATATTATTTGTATAATATGTATGTAATATAATAATATATAATATAATATATATAATATATATAATATAATATAATATGTATAATCTATATATATATATATTTCTCTTACGTGGCGAGGAAATAGGGCTAAATTTCTAGCTTATCGTTGGCAACAACCATAATTTCCAGAGCTCAGACCAATGAACAGACTAGATGTTAGATAGATCAGCTCCACCTCCAATATGGCGGTCAGTGTCAGCGCAGTGAAAATCAAACTAGTAAATGTTAAAAATAAAATAACATGTACGTAATCCAAAGCGTCTGAGATGATTCCTCAGTTTAATTATGAGTAATATTGTTAATTTCAAATGAATTCTAAACTCCTATTTAGAATTTATTTACGAATTTCACTCACATGAAAAATTGGAGATAGTAAAAATATCAACTGTCTAGGTTGTACCTGCTGCCATCTGTTGCTGTATTGATGAAGTAAAAATAATTTATTTTGCAGAAATCTATAATCAATTAGAATAGTAAAATGTCGAACGAAATTTGAACAATCATTGATGATAAACTATATTCCTATCACGTAATGTTTTTTATTTATTTTTTAATGAATTTAAGACGTGCTGTACAATATTATAGGTGTAATAAGTTTTAAACAAATTCCATGATAATTTTTCATAATATTTAAATGATTTATATGCCCAATAGTAGCTCCAACTAAATGCATTTTTAGTTGTGTTTTCAACGGAGTTTTCAATTACTTTTTTACATTAAAAAAATTGTCAATTTCATATGTTCAAATGTTTTATGGTAGTACTTATTCAGGCTAGAATTATTGCAAAGAAAAAAAGGGGCGAGCTGGCGAAGCGAGTTGGGACCGCGTAGCGGTCTCAATGTGAATATCTCCCAATTCACGGGGGGTTGGCGAGTGTTAGCGAGGAGGGGGCTGAGCCCTCTAGTATGTATAAAATATAATATGTTATAATATATAATATAATATAGATTAGTATATATTACACACACACACATACATATATTATATTATTTATAATATAACATGTATATAATATGTATTTAATGTATTATTGTATGTATTTATTATTAATATACATTTATTCTATTTCTTATCTACAAAGTATTATGGGTAAGATGTCACTGCAGCTGAAAGCTTAGTTACATAGATGCCAACATGTCGTTGTTCTTCCGCAGTGTGATCCAAGCGAAACATGTTTTGGACCGGAAAATGTATTTAAGGAAATGTCACTTGTTTCATACTATACTATTTTTTTACTTAATAGATTTTATTTGTTTAAATATAAATTTATGGTCTAAAACATGTTTAAATTGACTCAGACTTTAGAAGAATGCCGAAATGTTGGCAAATATGTTAGTACATTGTAAAAAAATACAGATGTTTCCTTATCTAGAAAAATAAAATATAACCACAAACGGAAATATACAATAACCTCTTCTGAGTTACCAAAGATTCCCAAAAGCGTTTTTTATCTTTAGAAACCTGAGAAACCAACATATTATCGATAATTTAAAGAAGCATTTATAAAAGCAATTTTTTTTTGCTGCCACTGATTTTCGGAAACGTTTCCGAGTAGTTTTTAAAGTGTATTAATCGGTTTTCTCAACCGGAAGGTAGGTGTTTTGCATGCTATAAATTTTCATGCTCAATAAACATGTTTTACAGACAAATATGATAAATTAACAACACAAACAACATTAAAATTATTCTTATTCTGCTACTCTTACATGTATAAATTTAATTAACTCAAAATGTTTAATTGAGAATGGATAACATCCTGAAAACCGATATTTCTAGATGAGAAAACTGATTAATATATTACAAAAACTACTAGGAAACGTTTTCGAAAATACGTGGTAGCAAAAAAAAAAAACCTTGTTTTTATAAATGCTTCCTTAAATGTCGAAAATATATTGGTTTCTCAGGTTTCTAAAGATAAGGAACGCTTTTAGGAATCATGGGCAACTATGAGATAATAATGTATATTTTTGTTCGTGGTTATATTATATTTTCATAGATTAAGTGACAATTGTCTTTTTCTGCAGTGTAGTTGTGCCAGTGGTGAACGACTTTTGTAACTACTTGATTCGGTTTCTGAAGTTTGTTTGTATTGATGAAGGAGTGCGCATTTTTGTGGAATGAAAGGACTTAACTAAACATTCCAAACAAGCACTGTAAATTTGGATTGATTGATAGATGCGGAGATTAAAAAAAAAATTTGCTATCATTTGAACTGTATAATAGATTTGCAGACTAACTCACTGGTCCATTTTCTGTCGCGACCGCATCTGTGCGCAAGTAAGGAATCTTGCACTTTTCTTAGACGCATTTTTTCAAACTTTTCCGCATAATTTTTATCACTTTTGGTTTTTTCTACACATTTTTCGTATTTTTATGAGCCATAGGTAAAAAATTTGTCGTTTTTTTTTCAGGTTATATAAAATTTTATTTTTAAATAGTATCAAACTAAATATTTGTGAGGAAATTAATTAAAATCTGTAGTGTTTTCAATAAAATTTCTATAATAGTGAAAATTGCAGCAACTTCATCATATTTTTAAAAGAAAATCCAATATGAGAATATCTACCCCATACTAATCTTTGGGAGGGAATCTGTGCTTTGCCGTATGTTTTCTTCAGAAATTCTATAGCACTGTATTCATGGGCGGATAACTGGATTCAGTGTAACAGAATCGGGAGTTAGCTCTCCGTACTATTGTGGAGCTCAGTTTGATGTAAACTAATATGAAATCGACCGTTTGAAGTAAGAAATCATTTGTCGTCTTTTAGGTGCAAAAACGTGAAGACCATGTATTAAAACACAACGTACTGGAAATTTCGATAGTTCTTTTTCAGGTGTATAAGCAGTGTGACGACCATGCAAGAGATGTGAATTTGTACGCTGGCTGAGATGAATTTACATGTGTGTTTTAGTTGAAACGGAAACGTATATTGCGTTTTGTTGTATACTAGCTGACCCTACTACTAAACGCCCGGTGTTGCCCGGGCCCGTGATAATAACCTTAAATAAACCCAAAATTTGTATGATTTTATATCTTTAACCCGATCTTGTACGAAATTATATTTTTAAATGAAAAATCCGCGAAACAATATTGACATTTAGTTGTAACATTGCTCGTAAGAAGACATTTTCTTCACCGTTTCATAGTTTAAAAAACAATTCTTACCTTTTAAAAATATCGCTTAGGAATTTTCCCGATTATAAATATAACAGTTCTGCAGCCCGTATAAAAATTTCCGGAAAAAATATTGATATCTAGTTGTAAAATAAATAGGGTTTCTTCTCGTTTTTTTTTTTTTTTTTTTTACTTTTCACGCCGGGTCCATTAACATAACAGAAAGAAATACAATGTATTCTCCGAACTCTCTGAAATTTTAATCAGTTATAACTATAACTGTATATAAGTCCTCTTTAAAATTTAGGGGAAAATATGCATATTTAGTTGTGAAAACATGAGCCGAAGCCGCGCCAAAATGGGTCCGTGTTTTAGAGTTTTCATCGAAAATTTCTCAGATTTTTTTTTTTTAAATACTAGGGGGCTCTGCCCCCTACGAGCTGCGCTCACCAACCCCCGTTCTGACACCGCATGATTTAAAAACACTCTGATTTGATCATCTCTAAAACGATTACGGAAGATTGTATTATAATTAAACAACCAGTGGCGATCTGCTGTAACAGGGTTTCCATTCATTTTCCTTTGACTGAGGGATTTTAAGGTCGAATCAACTGCTGTTGAAACATATTACAACTGTAACTGTCACCAAAATATATGATTTAGCGCCAAATGTGCATAATCGTGGCGTCGCGTCACTTTCAGTTGACATCAGATGTGTTTCACGAGTTAGTTTTTTCATCGGGGAATTTTTAATTCAACGCTTATTTGTCTTTTGATACTTCTCTATTACCCCGTCAATCAATTTTCATACTATCGTTAAACTGTAACACCAAATAAACAAATAGAAGAATTTTGACATTGGAAAGGA
The DNA here is from genome assembly GCA_963931845.1 of Maratus michaelseni. NCBI lineage: Eukaryota > Metazoa > Arthropoda > Arachnida > Araneae > Salticidae > Maratus > Maratus michaelseni. Next base: position 116,886,945 of record OZ007586.1, read on the forward strand.
AATATTATTATTTACGCTGTTTTAAAATTTGCAATAATAGGTAAAAGATATGTCGAAATCAAATAAATTGATCTCTCATGAAAATATAATAATTAATTGAAATTGTTTAGAAATATTGTTTTTTTATCATTTTAAATGTGACGTGAATTTCCCTAGTTACTCGTATTTCTCTTTTTAATATTCACGCGCAAGTATATTTTTATTACGTCATTTTCTACATTTATTGCTTTTAACACGTGATCATTTAAATATTATTTTAAAGTTTTATTTCTGTTTTTAATAGTCTCGTGTAAATACATTTCTTAATTGAAAGGGAATCTTATTACGTGCGCTATTTTACAAATTGGCAACGGTTCAAATAATGGAATTTATGAAATATGAAGTAAATCTTCGTCAAAATAATGAAAATTTTGAATAAAAAATTGGCAACGGTTCAAATAATGGAATTTATGATATATGAAATAAATCTTCGTCAAAATAATGAAAATTTTGAATAAAAAATTGAAATATAACCTGAAAAAATTACTCAAATTAAAAAGGTGATTGCAGTCTGCACTCCGCAAACTTGTCAACTATATCCTTACAAATTATGGTTAAATTCCTGCGGATAGTTTTCGTTCCTATAAAACTTTTTTCAAAAAACTGTTTTGACCAACTTTGATTTTAAATATCTCTTAAAATAATTCTTCGATTTAAAAACTGTTTGCTTCAGCGTGTTTATCGAACATTTCTTTATAAAACTACCAATTTTTAAAATTTTACATGCAATAGTTTTCTAGATATTAGTCCAGAAAGACTTCAAGGCACAAAATCTTAATTGACAGCGGCGGCAGCGGTGGTTACTTTTTTTTAATATAGAGAGATTCGTCTGAAAAATTCTCAATTTCTAGGCACAAAGTGACTTGCAGTCACGAGTTTTTTCGAAAGGGTTAAAATTCGTATATTTCAGAACTCATTGCACCGTCGAAGAGAAGTAGGTCTCCGGATTAAACATATATTTTTTGTGAATCGGTATCTGTGAATTCGAGCCCTAGGGAAGCGTCACCGAAAAGGAGAAACGTCAAACACAAAAACGACCCATAAAAAAAGTGTTAAAAACAATATATTTTTTAATAATTGATGCATTTAAGTACGATATATAAGAATATGTCTTTTTTTTGTGTATCCCAAACGGGTCAGCCGTAGTTTAAGACAAACGGCAAGAAAAAAAATGCAGCATTTGGTTCTTCCTTTCTACGCGCTCCGGAAAGAAGAGTTTGAGCATTTGCGCGCGCGCTTCTGTCTATTTGCAAAAAAGATAACCTTTTGATGATTTTTTAATTAATATCTCAACTAATTATAAAAAAATTGAGAATATGTGCCTCCGGTGCATCAGGACATTCCTTGGATTATCCTCATCTAAATTTTGAAACTTCTATGTGCGGTAGACTTTGCTAGCCATCGCACACACACAGACACAGAGCGAAACTTTCTTTTATTTATATAGAATTCTACTTTTATTATATTATGCTGCAATGTATTCATACAAAACATCTTTTTAACTATATTACATGGCGTTTCACTTGAAGGTAGTCCACAAAATTTTTGACTTTAGAAAAACAGTACCGTAGTATGTATTTTAGCTGTGTTTGGGAACTCAGGGAGGATATTTCGAACACATCCTATGAATACTTAATTTTTCAAAAATAAAGTTTAATATATAATTGATTTTCTTTATTTCCTCTGTCATATTTTTCTAAAACTAACCTGGGATATCGTGTACAATTCATTACAGTTAATATAACATTAATTAAGATTTTACTATGTGTTTTAGATATGGATATACCTTTGATTAAAGAAACAACTACAACCCCCATTAGAAAATCTCTGGTTTATTATGCAAATATGTTAAAACTCTAACATTGCATATAGAATCTGCAATATTCTGCAAAATTGTGTGCGCTTAATTGTGTGCGCACTTATTTGATCTATAGCTCTTGTGTGCAAAGATAATTAGTTATGTTTCACTTACACGTTCACGTGATCTGCAGAAGGCTAAAATTTATGCTTCTAAAGTAAAGTGAACAGGTATTAATTTTCTTCTACATTTAATTTTTACGGGATACAATATTCATGTATTGAACTAAGCAATAATTATTTCAATAAAATATTCATTCTTTTCTTCAAAAGAAAATACTCTTTTGTATTCGTTTTCATATCATGAAATATTTAAATATCAATTATTTTCAAATAAAATGCATTTAGAACCATTTTCCCTGATAAACTTATGTGTTAATACATTATAATAATGCAGGATGGTGAATATCTTTCACTTTACAATTTATACTTGTAGATCACTTTTTAAAAATGCACATTTCCGCTTTACATTCGCTTGTTCAGAATTGCAAATACTTACTAAATTCTCGTTAATGCTTCCATTCAGAAACTTCGTCGATTTGTTGCATAAAATTTACTTGAAATATAGAGAAATGAATGCATAAAAAGCAAAAAACGTATGAATAACGTTGAAAAAAAAGTTTAAAAAAATCTATACTTTGTCCATAATAATTTTTATTCATTTCTAGCAAAGTGAGATGAAATTCCCCTTTACTTTCGGAGAATAGCAGCTCTATTATGATAATAAAAACCGATATGAACCCATTGATCATTAAAGTACCAGATGCCCCAAACGTTATTATGGTGAATTTAAAAGTTTAATGTTTTGATTTATTTAATTTTTTTTATTTTCCTTTTAGGTTTTGAATCTAGACATTGTAGGGTATTATCAGGGAGTTACACATTTTTAAAGAAAGTAACATTAATAGAACTTTTTCTCCCAAATCAACACTCAATTATCGCGCGCTCAATATTATATTGTGTAAACGCCGTTTGCATGTGCGAAGTAAATTATATACAGAGCTAGAAACTATAGAAAAAAATCTTAAGTTAGAGTAATGATAAACGAAATTTTTAAACTTCAATATCTAATGAAAACATGTTAAAATGACTCTAACCATATCTTTTCAAACAGTTTAAACATGAAAATATTTAAAATCCTGAAAAATATGCCTTTTAAAAAATACCACTTATTTCCCTGAAGTTTTGTAGTTGGGACGTAAACTTCCATTCTTTTACACTCCCAAATGTGATAAGGATGAAAATAAAACATTTACAGAAAGATATTTCCTAGACCTGAATGTTGCCAAAAATCAGATTATACAGTCGTACATATACCTAGTATAATTTAAAGCAGGGTCAAAGTTCTAATTTGCGTTTACAAATTTGAAATAAATATGCTTTTGGGAATTTAATTTTTTAAACGAATAAATACAGATATGTTTTTTCAAAAAATACATAGTAAACTTAAGTAATATACCTAGAATGCCTTGTGTTTACAAATTGTTTACAGAATAGGGAAAAAACTGAAAACAATACATCCCAATTATCCTTCCCTCTCACATTTTCCACTAGACCCTACATGTTCATTTTTTTCAGATTGTGAGTTCAGTTAAAAAAATATCTTAATCTAAAATTTTAAAACACTTTAAAAAACTTTTTTAAAATAATATATTTTATTTAAAACTGTTTTTTATTAATTAAAATATGATATTAACCCATCTTTAACTATTATGCGTATTATGATTCATTTCATCAACCAAATTCTCATCCAAAGAAAATTAATATCGAGACATACTTTTTCAATGTGGTTACATCCTCTAATTTTGAATGGAAGAAATTTCATAAAATGCGCGAGAATGTACGTTAAATGGTATGTATAAAACGTACCGTAACAATTTACTATTTTACAAGTTTACCCGTGCCATATATGATGCCCGTGCCATAATACATAGAATAAAAAATACATATGATATATATAATATATATGATATTTTAAAAAAATACATGAAATTGGTTAATTGGTATTAAGTAATACTAACTGGCCCGCCCGGCTTTGCCTAGGCCCGTGATAATAAATAAATAAATAAAAACATAAATTTTATTATTTTATACCTTTAACCTGATTTTGTATAAAATGATATTTTAAAATGAAAAATTCGCGAAAATATATTGATGTTTAGTGATGAAAGCATTCATTTTCTAGTTTTTTCACGTAGGGTCGTTTCATAGTTTTAAAATAAAAAATTATTTTTGCCCGAACTCTTTGAAATCTTTATTGGTTATAAATAAAACGGTTTTACCGCCCGTGTAAAAATTTTGTGAAAAAATATTGTTATCTAGTTGTAAAAGAAATGTTTTCTTCTCGCTTTTTTGTTTGTTTGTTTGTTTTCGCGTCGGCGCCTTTAACTTAGCAATAAAAAATTGTTCTCATTTTTCTAACTCTCTGAAATTTCAGTCGGTTATAAATATAACTGTATCCAAGCTCTGCCAAAAAGAGACATATTTAGTAGTGAAAACATGAGTTCTTTTTTAAAAAAAGCTTTCGTCGCAATGGTCGTATTACGAAATCCGTTTTCAATCAACCCTTTTCAATCCCCCTTCGCTAAACAGGTGAGGGCTGCTAAACGCGTTTCCCGTTTCTGAGGTGAGAAGCCTTTAAAAAAAGTTGAAGCATGCGCAATGAGATGATTTTCGTGTGGAAAAAAATGTGAATTTGACAGAGTGCTCTTTTTGCTTTAAATATATAGATACCTAAAATGTCTAATTGGGAAAATATACGCTTTTGGGATTTAATTTTTTTTACGAATAAATACAGATATGTTTTTGGAAAACAAGTGTACACAATAAACTTAAGTAATATACCTAAAATTCTTGTGTTTACAAATTGTTTACAAAACAGGGAAAAAATTTTAAACTATACAACCAAATTATCCTTCCCTCTAAACTTTCCTACTCTACTACTGTTTATTTATTTTTTATAATATTCCAATTAAAATATATATTAATTTAATCTTAAAAAGACTTAAAAAAAACACTTGTTAAAAATGATACATTTTCTTTAACAGTAATTTTCTGTTTACTAAAAAACTACGTTCATTCATCTTATGGATTCTGATTTATTTTAACAGAGTTCTGTTCCAAACAAAATTACTATCAAGAGATACTTTTTAAATACGGTTATATCACCTAATTTTTAATGGAAGAAAGCATAAAATGAGCAAGAATGTACGATAAATGATAGGGATAAAATGTGCGGTAACATATTACTATTTTTTAAGTTTACTTGTACCATATGAGGAGGTTAGAATGATAGTGGAGTAAGTAAAAAATTTGAAAAAAAATTAGATAAACTTATTTTTATTGAATGCATATTAATTTATGCTCAGTGAGACAGTCAAAGTCGCTAGAGGACAAAACAAGTTGGACCACTTAATACGACAAGTTTCACAAAACCCTTCATTTCTCAAATTTCTAAATATTCACTTACTCCACTGTCATTCTAACCCCCTCATATATGATATGGAAATATAAGGAAATATTTGTGTGAAACTTTAAAAGCACTTCTATTTTTATTTAACGAATGATGTCGACAGATATTTTCAACGTTTTTCTATTTTGTTAATCTAAAATTCCCAAGCAAACCAATAAGCCAAATATGTGATCCTTTACTTTTGAGATAAAATCATAAAATCCCTATTTCTGTTTCTTTTTCTTTTCTGTTACGAAACATATTTTAATGATTGCTTTTTATTTGACACGAAGCGAAGTTTAAAAAAGGTTTTTCAAAGAGCGATACAGGTTTAAAGGTAAATAGCAAAGATTGGAAAAAAAAGAAAACCAAGATACATTGCTTAATGAAACTTTGTCTCTTTCTATAAATATTTCAGATATGAAGACATTTAGGGATTGATGTGCAAGGAGTATACTATCAAATTCCGTTTAAACATTTTTCTGTATCTCGACATTATTGGAAAATGCATTATTAAAATATCGATGAGAGCAAACTAAGAAATCCTAAGAGAATATTTTTCGTTTCCTGTAGCATCTTTTAAAATGAACCTATTTTTTGTAATAACTTTGAATTGCAAATATTTATTTTAAAATAACGAGAATAAGATATATATTTAAAAGAAAATAAGAATTTATTTTTAAATAACGTTTTTATTTATGTATTTATATTTAAAATATATAAAGAAAAGAAAAAAGACTAGTAGCTTTATTTTTGCAGTTAAATTGTTTTTCCTTGATGCAAAATGTTTACCGTTTAATATTTGTAGGTATCCCGCGAATTTTTTAGCTACCACAATTTTCGTCTAACAATCTTAGTGGGAGATTTGTACAACATTTACAATTGAAATATATCACAAAGACTGTTGTTTGAAGATAGTGGTAGCCAAAAAGGACCAGTTGGTACCCCAATATTCGTTATTGAGTGTAAAATTTTCAAAATTTCTGTATGAAATTTAAATAGCATTGCTTAAAAAAACGTTTTAAAGAAGTGATTAAAAAAAACTCTTGATACAAAATCATTCATATAAAATGGTAATCTTTTAGAAAGCAATAGTGAAACTTTCCATTTTCTTCGGTATCCAGACTTACCAACGGAACACGGAATCAGTTTCTACAATTTTTTACTAATCAATTTATAAAAATTGTGGTAAGAAGAATATTATAAAAGAAATAATTGTTTTTTAAATGGTAAATCGCAAACGTTGCAAACAAAGATCCAAAAAGTGTGTTTTGAAATATTTAAACACAAACTATAATTTATATTAAAGTAAATTTAATGTTTACTATTCGCTATTTTCAATTTCAAAAGAGGGATTATCGATTTCAAAGCCGTTCATATTTTCAGATATATTGACAAATTAAATAACTGAATGCAGTTCACTTTTAGCCAAATAAATGGGAACAGAAAGACAAAGATTTAAACGTACGAAGAATTTTGAAGCATTGAAATAGGCATCATAACTTAGCACCAGACTTTTATACATATTGACTATTGTGCATGAATCATTCATGACGCATTGGATGTTGTGAAACGGAAATTTTAGACATATTGAATATGATAGAGAATAGTGAAAGAGAAAATATTGCATTAATTTTTCGATTACTTTTCATATTATTTAAGAGGTCACACCACTTTCACAGGTTCAAAATGTCACATTTGTGTCGTTTAAAGTACTCTTTATACCCATTAAAATCACATTTTATTAGTTCGATATCGAATCGATATTTAAATCGATATCGAAACTGAAATGGCTATTTTGGAGTTATAGAAGTAGAGCACGCCGCAAGGAGTAAACAGTTATGAATATTTTTTTCAGAGGAACATTTTCAAAATTGGTGGAACATTACCTCTACCCATTTTCAATCAGTAAACTTGATCTTTTGGAAAATTAATCACCACACACTAATCGTTGGAAATAATGTGTAAGCGGAAAACGCACATCCAGCATTTATCTATTTTCGTCCGTTATTGCTTGTTTGTTAAATTATAATTTCGCTAACCAAAGGTGGCTCATTATAACTCAATCACTACTTAATTTGTTAGTATTATGAATACAGTGCCATGCTCTTATTGTACTCATGTTTCCTGCCATTAAAAACATTTTAAAAGCTGTCTTTTATCGTATGTGATATGATATTTTTATTATTCTGATTTTGAACTAAGGCGGGTGAGCCAAAATACTACATTAAAAATACATACAAGTGGCCAGTGTTCCGAATGTACTCCACCCCTAAAAAGTAGAATTAATTTAACTTGTAATCACAAAATGGTGCTACTGCATAGTCAATCATGTATCTGCAGTGCATGTGGCTGAAAGTAAAGAGATAACCTTGTTCCTCCGCCATTTTATTCAGTGATTTCACTTTTGAAGAGTAGTCATTCTAATTTCCATGTAAGAAGATATTTTAATTTACACGTGTTTAAATTTTTAGAACTTTGAGTTATGATACTTTTTCTGAAAGCTTATTTCTTTCTCTTTAACTACATTTACTTTAATTCAAAGATTAATATACTTTTAATATACAGATTAATATACTTTTACGTCGTGCAAATGGCGACCATACACATGTTGCCAAGGTGGTCACCTTAAAAAACATATGTAGAAATCAGTGTAGTAAGAATGATTTTCAAAATTTCTACATAAATATCTGAAAAAACTTATTACCATTTATTGTTAACACCAGAGATCACTCAAATGAAGTCAGTAACTCACAGAAGAAAATCCCTGAACTACCGTGCAAAAAAGTGTTTCAAACCTTTTCGTGTCATAAGATAAGAAGATTAAGAAGAAAAACTCGAAAGATATGAAAAGAAAGAAAGGTAATAGCAGTAAGCAAAATTGTTTGCCGAGTATTTTTTCACATTTTAAAAGTGATTTCAGCAAATACGCCACATTTGGAACACTATGTGGTAAAGGTGGCCCACAAGCTACAATTTTGAAATTGTATTATAAAAGTAATTAAATTTTATTTCACAAAGAAAAGTATAATTGATATGTGAGACCAGCGTAAAATTTTACTAGCAAATATTCAGTCACACACACACAACCAGATAATTATAAAAAATCCTCAAATCCTATGGCCACCTTTGTCTCACTTACCTTAAAACTTATTTTTAACTTCTGCGAGTAAGTATTTTTTTTTAAATTGAGTCTCCTCGTTTGCTATTTTTATTTGAAGAAAAAAAAATTACTAAACAAAATGTGACTTCAAGCGTTCGATTATGTTGAAATATTTATGTTTTTCAACACAAGAAAAATATCTTTTAATGCATGGAAATGATTTTACATTAATTTTCAAAAGTTTTAACTTGAAAAGTATGAGTGATAACACAATCTGTTTTATGTATTACTTCAGAATTGTTTTTGATTTTTAAATACATCTAAAGCGGGAGAAAATAAATGTATAACCAAATATTATCACATAATCGGTTTTAAATTCGTTAAGTGGTATAGTAAGTACCTACAGATAATACAAAATATTACATGCTTATATTACAATAGTACCTTTCAGGGATATCTTTAAAAGTGTTAAAAATTTTATGCGTGTGGGAAGAAGAAGCGTTTAGAGATTTGTTTATTAGTAGAATGTTTTCTTCTTAAGAATACCTTTAGTTGTTCAACCTGGATAACAATTTTATTGTTTTGCAATTAGAATTGTTACATTGTGAGTGAATTTTATATTCCATGGTGGTGTGAAACCACCAATTTTCAGAGTTTTTTACAACTTTATGAAAATATATATACAATTAAATAGTATTTATGTTTTTGTATATAATTTTTAATTAATAATCTTTCTTTATTACAGCATTATTGTCAATTTACAAGTGTATTACTATTTTTTTAGAAATGTTATTTGTATCGTATGTGTATCTGGAATCAATGTATATACAGGCTTATTGTATTCAAAGTATAAATAAGCACATTATACACAAATTATACAATTGGTCCACTGATCCTAATGTACTCCACCCCTCAAAAGTAGAGTTAATTTAACTTGTAATCACAAAATGGTGCTACTGCATTGTCAATCATGTATCTGCATAAAATCGATATAGTTTTCCTGGAAGGTTGAAATAAACTCCTACTACCCCTAATTATTTCATAATTTTAGTTTCAGTAGATACAGAAATAGAGGGGGGGGGGTAACATATTTTTGCAGTGCATTTTCGACGATATCTCTGAAAATATAATACCTAAAATTATAACAAATATTTTTTGAGTTGGATATTACTAGATCTTTCTTACGATCCCCACATGATATACAAAAGAAAAACTTTTTTTCAAGTAAATTAATTAGCCCCTTAAATTTTTCCTAACCTTATTGGTGAATCGCTAATAATTTGAAAATATGTGGGTAAAAAATCTTTATAACTTGCCCAAGTTTGAACTTTCTACGTCCTATAGTTTACGAGCAAAAGGGCTGTGATAGACGGACGGAAAGACACAGGAGTGATCTTATAATGGTTCCGTTTTTACTTTTTAAGTACGGAACCCTAAAAATTACAAAATAACGTAAAATCTATCTTAATCAGACTTTTCATGGTCTTTCACGGCTTTCTTGCCTATTGGAAATAGTAGCATCGGTGAAAAAAAATCTCTGTAGTAATGTTTATGCGATTTAATTTCGCTGACGTGCCTCTGGTACCCTAAGTACCATAAAATGGAAGCTACGTATGCCGAACACCTTTATTAAACGTGTTTGTACTTTGCACTGACAATATAAAGAGAAAATCGAGGAAAAATAACAGTCAGAACATTTATTACTATTGTTATTTTCGGAATGCTTCTTATAGCGTTTAGGACAAATCTTATAAGACGTGTTGAAACTTGAATATTTATTACGCAAATACAAAACAGCGTTAGGATTTGTCCCACTTCTAGGATTTTCTGATTGGACTCTCTTCGAACAACAACCGTATAAAAGTTCTTATTCTTATTTCAATATATGTCTTTTATATCAGTTACGTCTATCAGTGCGAATATAGGGCAAATAATATTAGAAAATATACTCATGACTTATGTAAACACACAACGCACCAATTTACCAAAAACTATAACTACAAACACTCTTTAACTTTCTTTCAAATGGAATGAATCAAACAGAAGTACAGGGGTTATATACATTATGCGTTGTGATGCCCTTAATGAAATAAAAAAAATTGCGTTATTGCGCTTGTATTGAAAATGCGGATAAATATACAGAAAACAAATATTTTTTAGAAATAATTCTGAAAACACTCAGGTTTGCAAGTCTTACAAAGGGAGGTTCCGAGGTCTGGAACACAGAATGTCGTGATTATTTGTGTATCGATATAGTATACAGAGTGTATCTGAAAAGTAGGCAAAACTTTACGGGGTGATAGAACGCACCTATACAAGTAAATTTCGTCATAGAATGTATGGTCGGAACGCAAGCAGTGAGAAGTTAAAAGGTAGCTTTCCACTGTCGCAGTTAAAGAATTAACACAAGAATGAGAGGAGTTACTTCAGAAATAAATTTATTAACAGCAATGTATTTAATTTACATGCTCAAAAAATTGCTCAAAAGATCTTCTGCCAGCTGTAATGCACGCTTCACACCTGCGGAATAAGGACAGACGTACATTTGCGAAGACGCCTGGCATTACTCGAATATCCCCGGCAACAACGGCAATCCTGGCGACTAGATCCATATCGGTTTCAATGGGGCACTCGTAGATTAGACTTTTCATATGGCCCTACAGGAAAAGTCCAAACACGAGATATCCGGCGATCTTGATGGTCAAGCCATGGGACCATCTCGACCAATCCATCGCCAAAGGCAAAGTGTGCAGGTGCACCTTCGTGTTGAAACCACATTCTCGACCTGATGGGGGTTGGAATCGGACGTAGCAGCTCCGGCAACACCTCTAGTAGGAATGTGTCATACCATTTACAACGCCACCTAGCGGCTCGCGCGGCCATACATTCTATGACGAAATATGCTTTTATAGCTGCGTTCTATCACCCCGTAAAGTTTTGCCCACTTTTTCAGATACACCCTGTAGTTAGTATATAAACTGCACTGCAACAACTCTACTTGGCGCCTGGTTCGAAACCCCTTGTTAGTTTTTTTACCCATCGTATATGAATGAGTAGTGATTAATCTCGGCGTCGATTACACATGTCAGCGCCTATTCTAATTGATGGCGCCTGGTGCGAGGACACCGCCCCCACCACCCTTGTTGCGGCCCTGTATATAAATATATAAAAACCATTGAGTGGAATACCTAGGTGATCTTGAGAAAATAAGCCTCGAAGTTTACGTTACAGTTTACAATCGGATAAACTACTTCTTTTGGTAAGAAGCTCAGTGGTATATCTGGCAGCGCGCTGTATTTCTGAAACTTATTTTGATTTCAAATCCCCGTAAGACTCTTATTTTTCGCAGCGAAAATGTTTAACAATTATTATCGAACCACAATGGAAGGAATATCTATAACCATTAAATTTTACGAGACATATAAATTAAATGTATGCTTTGTCGCATATAAGTAGAGGATTAACTATAAAATATAGCATATTTAAGTATTTTATGAAAAGCAAAGCAAAAAAAGTAGGTAATATGTAATGCTATAGATCACAAAATTTTTGCTGCAATTTAAATTAGGTACAGTTATTTAAATGATTAATCTCCTATTTTTTACAGATAAATAAAATAAATCATGTGATATAAATATATATGATGTAACATATTATTTTAATTTTGTTCCATTATCCAAACATTTTAAACATTTCGTGATTTTTTAAAACATGCTTTATAATTTTGATTATGCTTTTTAAATCTCTGATTCTTGATTTTGCAATTAGAATAACTTCTTGTTTAACAATTATTTTTAGCAATTCATATTATTTTTTTGTTGCTTTCTTATAAATACAGTTTAAATTGTGAAATTTGTTCACTTGTATATTTAATGAAAATTAAAAACAAAATAAATAAATAAATAAGTAAAAAATAGGTAATTGTTACTTCTATAGACCACAAAGTTTGCTGTTTTTTTTAATTTATTTACTGTTAATTACATAAAATACTACTATTTTTCAAAGTGACTTAAATTAAAAACGTTACATAAAATTAAAACACGCTACTTTAAATAATTTTTAAATTGAAATTTTTACATTATCATAATATTATTAAAAAATATATCAATTTTAGCAACTAGCTTTTAAATTTTGAATTATTTGTATTCTGATTCTTGTGTTTATAATTAGAATAACTCTCTATGTATTTAAAAATAAATTGTGAAAATATTTTTAATATCTAAAAAAAGCTTTTACGTAGGCAGTCATTCCAACTACAAAATCTAGCATCCAAGAAAAAATAAATAAAATTTTAAAAGAATATATTTAACAAATCATGGAATTTTTGAAATATTTGGATAGTGAAACAAAATTTAAATAATATATTATAGATTTAAATCACATATTTTAATTTATTTCTCTGTGATAAGATAGGAGAATATTCAATTAAGTAACTGTAAATAATTTTAAATATCATCCAAACATTCTAGTTTGTAGAAATACAAATTGACTACTCTTTTTTCTTGTACTTTTCATTAAATATTTAAAGATGTAAATTTTCACAGTTAAAACTGTGCAACAAAACATGTATTTAATTTATATTTTTCCTAAATGTCAACAATTATACATTTTTTTCTATTGTAGTTTAAAAATAATAAATAAATATTTTCGTTGCGAAAAATAAGAGTCTGACTGGGATTTAAATTCAAATATAAAAGTCAAAAATCAAGCACACTGCTTTTTTGACCGATTGTAAACTGCAACGTAAACTATGGGGCTTATTTTCTCAGGACCACTTGGTTTATTACACATTAAGTCATATATTTATACACTAATCATACATTATCTATACACAAACGTTCATCACATTCTATGTTCCCGACCTCTGAACCTCCCTTTTTTAACAACAAAGAAATCCCATTCCCGCCATTTGGGTAACGATATGTCTTAAATTTGTAAATATGAGGGAAATTCATTAAGTAACTCACTAAAGATAATTAGGTAATAACTTTCAATGACATTCACTTCAACACTACTTTTATTTCTTAACATATTCTCCACCAATATTTATTCCCTTATATCACCGTTTTATCAGTGTTCAACACCAGCAGCATAAGATTTTTTGGTTTGCTGTCTCAGCCACATTAGAACTTCAAGCTGAACCTTTTCATCATCTGTGAACATCATCTTGCTTCCAAGATTGTTTTTTAGTAGACTAAATAGATCAAAATCGCTTGGGGAGAAGTCGAAGCTGTATGGTGGAAGTTGAAGAAGTTGCAAGATGATGTTCACAGATGATGAAAAGGCTCAACTTGAATGTCTTAAATTTGTAAATATGGGGGAAATTTATTAAGTAACTCACAAAAGATAATTAAGTAATAACTTATAATGATATTCACTTCAACACTACTTTATTTCTTAACATATTCTCCACCAATATTTATGCACTTATATCACCGTTTTATCAGTGTCCCAACACCAGCAGCATAAAGTTTTTTGGGTTGCTGTCTCAGGCACATTAGGACTTCAAGTTGAACCTTTTCATCATATGTGAACATCATCTTGCAACTTCTTCAACTTCCACCATACAGCTTTGACTTCTCCACAAGCGATTTGCATCTGTTTAGTCCACTAAAAAACCATCTTGAAAGCAAGATGATGTTCACAGATGATGAAAGGGTTCATCTTGAAGTCCTAATGTGGCTAAGACAGCAACCCAAAGAATCTTATGCAGCTGGTGTTGGGGCACTGATAAAACGGTGATATAATCGCATAAATATTGGTGGAGAATATGTTGAGAAATAAAAATAGTTTTGAAGAGAATATCATTGTAAGTTATTATTTAATTATCTTTTGTGACTTACTTAATGACTTTCTCTCGTAATAATATTTAATTTTCAAAACATACAAATATTGAATAAATGGAACTTATTTTTTTTCTTACACCATTTTTGGGACAAAAACCTAAGGCCTTTATCCTTTTTTTTTACTTTTTGCATATTTTAAGAATATCTGTTAAGTAATATATTTTCAAATATATAATTAACAAACATATTTGTGGCACAAGGCTACAATTTTATCACTTATATTATGATACAAAACTATTTTTCAAATACTATTAAAAATATCAAAGTATTATCATTAGAATATAAGAATATATTATATTCTAAGAAGTATTAGCTAAATATAAAAAAAAAGAATATTTTCTCTACCATTTGGACAGCCAGGTTTTATGCTATTTAGACGTGTGCAGTGGAAAACATTCACTCAGAATATAATATATTATATTTCCTATCATTATTTTAGAAGAATAAAGATTTAAAAAAAAGAAAGTATAATAATGATACTCTTGAAACATAGACGATTATTTCCAAATTACGCATTTCACGTTCCATATACGACACAATTTTTAATTCATTGCACTTGAAAAGCCATCTAAGTTTGCTTTTTGTTATAAATTCATGTTTCACCACATGTTGAGATGTTTAACCTTCTCGCTGATTCGGGATTTTGTCGTATACTCTAATACATTTATAAAGCAACGGGTAGCATCATTAGCTGATAATGGTTGAAGTAATATTATAGTGAAAGCGTTAAAAAATGAGATGTCTCATTCAACCTGCTTCAACAAAAATTGTATTTATCGAGAAGAAAATAAAATAGAATGATAAATAGCTAAAACTTAATCTTTGTCCCAAGTTATGGATATTAATTACGGTAGAAGATTAATGATTAATTTTTAATTCAAAATTTTCAAAGATTTAATAATAACATATTTTATATGTTGTTTAAAAATCTTTCTTAACTTCCTAAATTCATTTAAAGCTGGTATTTTTAAAGATACGATTAACGATCAAAGTTGGCTCAAGAGGCTACAAGGGCATCATTTATATTTTGATAGCTATTCTTTGGATAGAACTATTATATTCAGTTATAAGAATATAGTTTCTGATCGACTGGGAGAGAGATAATTTTATATCGAGGCTCTGGGACAGACATAACTTTATATCGAAGCTGTGAGACAGAGATAATTTTATATCGATAAAAAAATAAGAAAGACGAGGGTGATTTAATGATCTATTAACCTTTTGATTACGAGTTGGAACATATACATCCCAGTGGACTATTTTAAATTCTAATTGTACCACTTTTTGAAAATGAATCTCTGTCATATACTTATACTAGAATATTTTCAAGAGAAATCTACCAGAGAGAAAGTTCTTTGTAAATTGTGGCACAATTGAATATACAAATAGTCGCCAGCCCTGGTCCGTAATCAAAGAGTTAAGTAGTTTAAACATAAGTGTTTCAACTTTAAATTTTATGTATTTCAATATTTTATTAAATTAAAAAAAATGATAGAAATTAAATGCATATTTTAAGGTGAACTGACTTGTATAGTTTTAGACCGAAATCAAAGAATTCAGATGTTTTTTTTTGTCCGTAATTTTGATCTTGAATCACCATATGTTGGAGGTTGAAATTCACTACACTGTTAAAAATAGTGCTTGAAAACGAGACCATGAATTGGCTTTTTTTTTTAAGGACTTTTGGCATAAAAATCAGTACCATTCCGTGTTCTCAATTTTCCGCACTGATACATAATTAAATCTTACGTAGTTACAGAAGTGGCAAATATTATTATACTGAAATCATAATAAATAAACGGTTTCAATAGTAACGTTGCGTTCATAAATCATATAGACTTTTTTGGGGTTCGCCCCATCGATCGGCCCTTAAATCCGCCATTTATTGTACACTGATGTCCAAAAATTAAGGGGCAGTCACCGATTTTTTCGATTTAAAACGTTTTGTGGAACATCTACTGAAAATCTTTACGAATTGTCCTTGAACTTCAAGAATGTAAAGAATATGTTTAATTTCATAATTTTCAGTGAAGATTTTGTCGCGAGGACAATTAGGGAGGCAATAATAATTTTAATAATAAAATAATATTTGCGATCACCAAAGTAACAGAAAATGCTCAAAATGGTCTGTCACGTATATAATCCTATGGGATTTCCTCCCCAATTTATCAATTAGCTCACTGTATTGCCTGTAGCTTTCTGAAATTTTCCGATATTTGAATGAAGTTTTCATATAAATTACTCTGTAGAATTGACTACCAGTTCATGAAAATAAATCTTTCTTCTAGTTCGCGCATGCGCAGTTAAAATTTATTTCATACAAATACCCATATGTCATAAAATATTGAATATATTCATATTTTAATTGCGTTATACTATTTCTACTGTTCTTTGTCAAGTTTTTGGAAAGCGGTGTTAAATTCGGTTGAAAACTCTGCATGCTATAAAAAAGAAACAATTGAATTTTTCACAGAAACGGTAACATCTTCAAGAATATGTGTTATATTCTTACACAAATGCACAAAAACATTGAACAAGACCTACATAATCATTTGCTACAGTGACGGATCATTTTGAGCATTTTATTTTTCTTGAAATGCGCAAATAATATTTTATCATTAATTTTATTATTACCCCCCTAATTGTCCTCGGGACTAAATCTTCACTGAAAAATATGACGTCAAACATGTTACTTGCATCCTCAAAGTTCAAAGGCATTTCGGGCATTTCCTCACGAATTTCAGTAGATATTCGACAAAACGACTGAAATCGAAAGTGTCCAGTCACTTCCCCTTAATTTCTAGACATCAGTGTACAATCTTGAAAAATCTCTCTTCCATTCATTCAGGTTTTGTGCTCATAGGTTTATATTAAGAGCAAACAAAGTTTGGTCCTTGTTACAATTTGTTTTTGAAAAACTACTTGTATGAGGTGTTTCATTTTTAAAGTAATGATTGGGACTGGAACTTGTAAATCAAGGGTGTCAAACTCTGGCGCGCCAGATACCACTAATTTTTAAAAGAAATAGTCGACTTCTTGAAGCGTAGAAATTAGATGATTAGATAAGGAAAATATTACTATAAAATTTTAGTGATGGCCGGCGGGCCACAGTTTGGCACCCCTGTTGTAAATGGATGGTGAATCGCCACAGTTACCCATGTCTCAATCCTCCTGAACATCTGAGTGTTTCGTTCAATCAACTCCTTATTGCGCTATTTTGCTTCTCCCCCTGTATTCAGCATATACAGTGGAGACAGTAACTCTGGAAGTACCCAGTTACCTGGAATTTTCGAAGGAAACTGCTTCAAGCGGATGTGTGACAACTATGTACTTGCGTTATCAAAAGGCAGATATTTGAACAATGCAAAATAAATAGTACATCTGCTAATGGGAGTATATCGCTCGATTTATACGCACGACCAAAGTCCAAATTTTTAAATGAAAAATTTTTATGTTTAACCAACATTTATATATCGCAATATAGCAGCATCGATTTTCTGAAACATCATTTTTATACTTTAAAAAATGTTTTAATTTATTCCGGGTTCAATTATTTTAAGTCTAGACATGAAATGTAATTTTTAAAAATAAAAAAAATGATGTTTCAGAAAATCGATGCTGCTATATTAATGTTGTTAAATGTCGGGTAAACATAAAAATATTTATTTTAAAAGTCTGCACTTTAGTCGTCCGCATAAATTGAGTGATGTACGCTCATAAAACGATAAATTACTGAATACTTAAGTCTTAATTTATGATTAAACTTCCATGGCTTCGTATTTACATATCATTATGCATGGATTAATGGAGTTTTCATGTGTAGTCTGTTTTCATCAGATATTCGCAGGACTCGTGATACCAACATGTGAGTGAATTGTATCAGGCCGACTCGTCAGTTGGCGCCACAATGGCGAGTGAAACCAAGATTACTAGGTTCAAATTTTGGCCTTTCACTTGGATGCTTTTCACATTGTTCGGAAACTTTCGTTCAACTTTTACCTTAGCCTAAATATTCATCGAGATAGGTTTATTAGCTCACAGGCTATCAAAGCCTGAGAGCTAATGTGCTCACCCGTTCTGTATGTACGTATGTATGTAGGAATGTATGTGCGTAACGCGATAACTCTTGATAGAAATAACCGTTTTGCTTCATATTTTGTTTATAGGTTCATTGTGATAAGGCGCTTCCCTAATTAGTTTTGGGGGTTCATTGGTTAAGTATAAAGGGGGGAACTGGGGCTAACCCCTCCACCCTTAATTTAGATAAATGGGTTTTTCATGTAGAATTATCCGATTTTCTTCAAATTTTGTACATAGGTTCATTGTAATAAGGGGCTTACCTGATTAGTTTTGGGGGGTTTTGGTTAGGTATAAAGGGGGGTAAAGGAGGGCTAATCATGCCCCCTTAATTTAGATAAATGTTTTTTCATGCAAAATTATCCGATTTTCTTCAAATTTTGTGTAGGGTAAATGTACCAATAGTCGGCCACTTAACTGTTTTTTTATATATAAATCTTAACGTAGAATTTAAAAAAAACGACACAACATTTTTAACAGTGATATATGTTAAAACATACGTTTCTTATTATGTTTCAGCAATTATTTTTAAAAAACACGGTAACAGTTTTTTTTTTAGACAAAGTTAAGTTCAAAAAGGGCAAGTTCTCCAATAGTCGGCCACTTTAACTCTAATGTTCGGCCATCACTGCACCAATAGTCGGCCACTTCAGAATTTTGTTTTACCTGAAAAACGACTCTAACAAATTTGACTAAATTTTGCATTCTACCATTTTCGGTTATAAGAAGATGATTGAGCTATCCCACATGTTCGAGAAAATTAAATTAGTGGGTCATTTAAGGTCACTGCGGGTAAAGCTAATTTTATTTTATCTGCTAAATGGCTTTAACGATTTTGACTAAGTTTTGTATCCTACATTTTTGGGATACAATAAGACCATTGGACTGGGTTGCATGTTCGAGAAAATTTCATTAGTGGGTCATATGGGGGTCACTATGGGTTAAATAAATTTCATCTCTAATGATTTTGACTAAATTTTGTATCCTACCGTTTTGGTGTACGAAAAGACCATTGGGCTGGGTCACATGTTTGAGAAAATTGGATTAGTGGGTCATTTTAGAGTCACTACGGGTCAAACTAATTTTATCTAAAAACGACTAAAACGATTTTGACTAAATTTTGTATCCTACCGATTTGGTGTACGAAAAGACTATTGGGCTGGGTCACACGTTAAGGGTCACATGTTAAGGTCCAAGGTAATTTTATCTTATCTAATAAATGTGTTTAACGATTTTGACTAAGTTTTGTGTCCTAACTTTTTGGGATACAAGAGGACCATATGGCTGGGTCACATGTTCGAGAAAATTCGATTATTGGGTCAATTGGGGGGTCACTATGGTTCAAACAAATTGCATTTAAAAACGGTTTAAGCGATTTTGACTAAATTTTGTATGCTACAGTCGACTGCAAAAACAAAAACAAAAACAAAAAATAAATAAAATAAATAAATAAATAAATAAACGCTGGTACCCCTTCTGGCCGCGCTCATATTGAAGTTAGATTAAAGTGGGTTTTGAATCGAGTTATGCATTTTGATTCCCGCGGTGGAAAAGCGTAGGGAGGGGCGGTCCCAACTGCCGCATTCCAATCTAGTTGTTTTAACACCTTTCAACAGAATTGAAAAGCAAATAATAGGGGTACCAACTGCCGCATCTAATCGAGTTGCTTTTAACACTTTTCAACACAGTTGAAAAACAAATATGCATACATTCGTGCATCAGCGAAGGGGCGGGCCCAACTGCCGCATCACGGCATTCCGATCTAGTTGTTTTAACACTTTTATGCATTTTGAACATGAAATATATTTAGTATGTGGTTTATTAGTATACGAGTTCATTTTGAATCCCGCAGTGGATAAGAGTAGGGAGGGGCGGTCCCAACTGCCGCATTGCAATCTAGTTGTTTTAACACTTTTCAACAGAATTGAAAAGCAAATAATTGGGGTACCAACTGCCACATCTAATCGAGTTGCTTTTAACACTTTTCAACATAGTTGAAAAGCTAATATGCATACATTCGTGCATCAGCGAAAGGGCGGTCCCAACTGCCGCATCACGGCATTCCGATCTAGTTGTTTAAACACTGTGATGCATTTTGAACATGAAATATATTTAGTATGTAGTTTATTAGTATACGAGTTCATTTTGAATCCCGCAGTGGAAACGCGTAGGGAGGGGCGGTCCCAACTGCCGCATTCCAATCTAGTTGTTTTAACACTTTTCAACAGAATTGAAAAGCAAATAATGGGGGTACCAACTGCCACATCTAATCGAGTTGCTTTTAACACTTTCAACATAGTTGAAAAGCAAATATGCATACATTCGTGCATCAGTGAAGGGGCGGTCCCAACTGCCGCATCACGGCATTCCGATCTAGTTGTTTTAACACCTTTATGCATTTTGAACATGAAATATATTTAGTATGTAGTTTATTAGTATACGAGTTCATTTTTAATCCCGCAGTGGAAAAGCGTAGGGCGGGACGGTCCCTACTGCCACATTCCAATCTATTTGTTTTAACACTTTTCAACAGAATTGAAAAGCAAATAATGGGGGTACCAACTGCCGCATCTAATCTAGTTTAAGAAAAAGCTACTGTGTACGAGCATTTGCGACTTAAAAGTAACCCCGATATCGAATATCAGTTTTCTATCCCTATTAATTCTAAATAAATCATAATTTAGAATGATAAACAACAATTACTGATAATTTCAATTTTTTAAATTTCGAATTTTATAGAAACCATTCTTTGCGAGAGTTTACATCTTAAAAGAAACTCCCATGCAAAATTTGAAGTTTCAAAGCCACAGAAATTGCAATTTTAGAAAATTTTTAGTTCCTTTTAAATTTCGAATTTTTTAGAAACTGTTCGGCTACGGTCAGACCACTTACGTATGGAAAAGGTTATCCATGTCTAATTTCAAGTTTCTATTCTAAAATTTATTAAAAAAACGCATAATTCAGAACATTTTCCTCTCATTTCAGCATTCTAAATTTCCAAATTTTTATAAGCCTTTCTTAGCCGGTCGTTTATGTCTTAAAATTAACCACTATGCCAAATTTTAAGTTTCCAGCTACAAAACTATCACAGATTTAGAAACTTAAAAACGTTTGATTGGTCCTGTACCCTTTGAAATTTCGTTTTTTAAGAAACTATTTTGTACCAGCGTTTACATATTAAAAATGACAGAATTGGCAAATTTTAAATTTCTCTCGCTAGTAATTCCATATAAATCGTAATTTAGAATGTTTTTAGAATATTCACAGTTTTTTTCATTTTCTAAAATTCCCCCTTTTTTTAATTGCCTTGATCCAGAATTTACCTCTTAAAAGTAACAGACATATTAAATTTCAAGTTTATATTCCTAACATATCTACATGAATTGTAATTTTGAACTTTTTCCTCTCATATCACACTTTTAAATTTCGAATTTTTTAGAAAACAACAACCATGCCAAATTTCAAGTTACTACCTCCTTCAATATCACAAAAAGGGCAAGTTTGGAATGTTTTTTGCTCATCCATCACCTACTTCCGAAAGGTGGCCCTAACGTAAAATATAGTCTATGTCGGAGCAGAGACAGCCACCTTTACTTTTAAAATTCTTTCGGTAGTTCTAGTAGTTTCCCGTACAACCAAACAAACAAGCACGTAAAAAAAGATTTTTTTTATATAATATTATTATAGATGTAGAGATAAAGTTATATCTACCAAACAATTAAAAAAAAGTGGCACTACGGGAGTGCCGACAGAAGTGAAAACTTGAACAATTACGTGTGTATTTTTGGAATCGTCAGGAAATGTTTTATTGTGCAGGAAATACTTTTAAATCCAGTGTTTTTTATTCATTAATATAAACTACTACTACAAAAATTATATTACAATTTTCATTTAATACGCTATTGTACATGAAAAATCATGCATATTATTTTACATACAAAAATTTCGGGAACCAGACTTCAGTCGCACTATACCGCTTACATTTTTCTGCATTATTATACCGCTTACATTTTTTTGCGTTACTATACCGCTTACATTTTTCTGCGTTACTATACCGTTTACATTTTTTCTGCGTTACTATACCGCTTACTATACCGCGTACTATACCGCTTATATTTTTCTGCGCTTACTCTACCGCTTACATTTTTCTGCGTTTACTATACCGCTTACTATACCAATTACATTTTTCTGCGTTTACTATACCGCTTACTATACCACTTACATTTTATCTGTGTTACTATACCGCTTACATTTTTCTGCGCTTACTATACCGCTTCTATACCTCTTACTATACAGCTTACTATACCGCTTACTATGCCGCTTACATTTTTCTGCGTTACTATACCTCTTACTATGCCGCTTACATTTTTCTGAGTTACTATACCGCATACTATACCGCTTACATTTTTCTGCGTTTACTATACCGCTTACTATACCACTTGCATTTTTTCTGTGTTACTATACCGCTTACATTTTTCTGCGTTTACTATACCGCTTCTATACCGCTTACTATACAGCTTACTATACCGCTTACAATGCCGCTTACATTTTTCTGCGTTACTATACCGCTTATTACGCCGCTTACATTTTTCTGCGTTACTATACCGCATACTATACCGCTTACATTTTTCTGCGCTTACTATACCGCTTCTATACCGCTTACTATACAGCTTACTATACCGCTTACTATGCAGCTTACATTTTTCTGCGTTACTATACCGCTTACTATGCCGCTTACATTTTTCTGCGTTACTACACCGATTACTATACCGCTTACTATGCCGCGAACTATACCGCTTACTATGCCGCGTACTATACCGCTTACATTTTTCTGCGTTACTATACTGCTAATTATACTGCGTACCATACCACGTACTATACCGCTTACATTTTTCTGCGCTTACTATACCGCTTACTATACCACTTACATTTTTCTGCGTTTTCTATACCGCTTACATTTTTTCTGTGTTACTATACCGCTTACATTTTTCTGCGCTTACTATACCGCTTCTCTACCGCTTACTATACAGCTTACTATACCGCTTACATTTTTCTGCGTTTACTATACCGCTTACATTTTTTCTGTGTTACTATACCACTTACATTTTTCTGCGCTTACTATACCGCTTCTATAGCGCTTACTATACAGCTTACTATAACGCTTACATTTTTCTGTACTTACTATACCGCTTACATTTTTCTGCGCTTACTATACAGCTTACTATACCGCTTACATTTTTCTGCGTTTACTATACCGCTTACATTTTTTCTGTGTTACTATACCACTTACATTTTTCTGCGCTTACTATACCGCTTCTCTACCGCTTACTATACAGCTTACTATACCGCTTACATTTTTCTGTACTTACTATACCGCTTACATTTTTCTGCGTTTACTATAACGCTTACTATACCGCTTACATTTTTCTGCGTTTACTATACCGCTTACTATACCACTTACATTTTTCTGCGTTTACTATACCGCTTACATTTTTTCTGTGTTACTATACCACTTACTATACCGCTGTTAAACTGTAAGAGTATAGTAAGCGGTATCGCTTACTATACTCTTACAGTTTTCTGCGCTTACTATACCGCTTCTATACCACTTACTATACAGTTTACTATAACGCTTACTATACCGCTTACATTTTCCTGTGTTACTATACCGCGTACTATACCGCTTACATTTTTCTCCGCTTACTATACCGCTTACTATACCGCTTACATTTTTCTGCGTTATTACACCGCTTACTATACCGCTTACATTTTTCTGCGTTTACTATACCGCTTACTATACCACTTACATTTTTCTGCGTTTACTATACCGCTTACATTTTTTCTGTGTTACTATACCACTTACTATACCGCTTACTATACTCTTACAGTTTTCTACGTTTACTATACCGCTTCTATACCACTTACTATACAGCTTACTATACCGCTTACTATAACGCTTACTATACCGCTTACATTTTCCTGCGTTACAATACCGCGTACTATACCGCTTACATTTTTCTGCGCTTACTATACCGCTTACTATACTGCTTACATTTTTCTGCGCTTCCTATACCTTACTATAGGGCTTACATTTTTCTGCGTTATTACACCGCTTACTATACCGCTTACTATGCCGCGTACTATACCGCTTAAATTTTTCTGTGTTACTATACCGCTATTTATACCGCGTACTATACCACGTACTATACCGCTTACATTTTTTGCGCTTACTATACCGCTTACTATGCCGCTTACTATGCCGCTTACATTTTTCTGCGTTTACTATACCGCTTACATTGTTTTCTGTGTTACTATACCGCTTACATTTTACTGCGCTTACTATACCGCTTCTCTACCGCTTACTATACAGCTTACTATACCGCTTACATTTTTCTGTGCTTGCTATACCGCTTACATTTTTCTGCGCTTACTATAACGCTTACTATACCGCGGTGCAATAAAGCACAGTCAAGCTTGCGGCGCGCCCGTCCCGCCCTACCTCATACCTAACTATACACAATACATGTACATACTTATATACAGAGGTGTCGGTTACAGTAACAGTGTCGCGAGTTCAATGGTTTTTTCCCATCTCAAAAAATGCCCAACGCGCCTAAAGAAGTTTTCACTTCAATAAACTCAAAAAAGTAGAATAAGTTATGTATTCATTACTCAGCTCCTGGTGGCCGACTTTTGGACCTATAAGCAAAATTAATACCCAATGGTCGGTCACATTAAAATTAATTAAAAGCAACAAATTTTTTTACTTTTTATACTCAAAAACATTAGTTTATTTACCCTGCTAATATTCTAGCATTATAATTTTTGAAAAAAATAAAAAATTAATTAATACTTGCCTTTTAAAAGAATTGCCATCTGTTAACAAAAAAATAGGGAAAATGGCGATTTGACCTCTATCTTGAAAAAAAATGGCTGATTACAAATTCAATAAAAATACCCATAATTCTTTGGTGATGGTTTATGACTTATGAAAGATGGCTGCATATAACCAAATTGTAATATTTCATTTAGAACCAAAAATAAGCTATGCGTAAGGCATTTTATCTCAATGTGGCCGACTATTGGGGGGTGGCCGACTATTGGTACATTTACCCTATATGCTCATTTTAGCAAGCCGCTTCCCTAATTAGTTTTGGGGGTTCATTGGTTAAGTATAAAGAGGGATACGGGGGGCTAATCCCCCTTAATTTAGATAAATGGATTTTTCATGCAGAATTATCCGATTTGCTTCAAATTTTGTATATATGTTCATTGAAATAAGGGGCTTCCCTGATTAGTTTTGGCGGTTCATTGGTTAACTATAAGGGGGGGGGTTGATCCCCCTTACTATATTGTTGATTTCTTTATTTTTACAGGGGCTTATTTCAAATTCTTTTAAATAAGAGTATAATATACAATTAGTGTGAATAGCCTGTGAGCTCAATGCCTTCAGTTTAAGTGGGAAGTTTTCTTTTTTATTACTCTTTTATTCTATTTACACCTTATTAATGTTCTTAGTATGTGTTGAACGCACCATGCTCGTTTTTCGAACCTTGCGGCATTAATTGTTAAGCAAACCAACTGACGAACCATTAAACGGTCAATGAAAAAAGAAATTAAAAGCTTTCTAACATAAAGTAGTTGATCACAAACAATAATCAATAAAAATCTACTAAATTTCTCATCATTGGGTAATTTATTTGTAATTTTCTTTTTAAATTTAAGTAACTCGATTCATTTTAATTAACATTTTCAAAATTATGAAACTGAAAAAACTGTAGTATTAAAAGTAACTGACGGAAATAGAGGATATATAAATGGAATTTTGCTAATGGCACAGACTTTTTTAAAGAGTTTTGATTTTTCCCCTCCTGTGTGATCTTTATAGAAAACATATATATATATATTGTGAAAGGATAAAAATAAACCCTTTTTAAAATGCAAAATTAAAAGTTAAAATCCTAAAACATTTTTTCTAACTTATAAATCTAATGCTTAAATCTAATCTGCCCCTGTGATCTTTGTTTCTCAGCCTCACAAATATTACTTTCATCTATCAATTTCGACATCTCTTTAAGTTTTAAAAGTGATGAGTTTGCATTTCTTGCAGCAGTCTGTGGCGTGCAGTTCCCAGGCCTGGCCAAACCTTGGTGTCGGCATAAGACCCCAGACATCAATCAAAAGCTAATTGACCAATTAAAATAAATGATCCTCCCAATTTGACTCTTTCTCGCTCTGCTGGAAAATATCCTAAATTCTGATTAAAACCTCATGTAAGGTCGAAGAAGACGGTTTTTTGGCACATTTGAGCGGTCAGCCAAACCCTCGGCCATGTAGTTCTCAAAATTTAATGTAAATGGCTCGCGGGACCTCCGACTGAACGCGCGAAGATGTCTGTACGAAGAAATGCTTCAATAAACGAGTTCGATTTGTCCAGAGGTCCCGAGTCCAACTTATTTGTATGTTTCTGTAAAGTATTAGTCTCCCAAGTCGTCCCCGGATAATTCCTTACATTTTATAAAGTCGGCATGACGGTCGCCTACTTCGGGAAAATCCCAGCCTTTCCACGATAAAAGAACTTGAAAAATGAAAAATTCCACTTGTGCCATGAAAATTTCGAATAGTATCTGTGTTGTGTCAATGCAATCGGCCCACGAACAATCTCAAAAGATTGCCAGCAATTAATGAGACTTCGATTAGTCTTTCAAGAAAGTGCATTTTACCATCATGAACTTTTATTGTGTATAAAAGTTGAATATAGTCACCTAGAAAAGAAAAATACTTTTCCCCCCGATGGCCGGTAAAAAAGAACTTTTTTTTTTTCCTCCAACATCAAATTATTTTATTTAGTGTGCTTACTCGCCAGATAACATTCAAATAATTTTCGTATTCATCTGAGAAAAACCGAAAATAAACATCCTTTATGCTGAAATTTATTTGCTGTATTTCCGGTCCTCAACCAAGAAACATTTTTTTTTCTCACTCTGTTATCGTCAAAAAGAAACTTATCTAGTTGCAAACCACGTCAATTTATTAACTTTAGACTCACTGAAGATCAAACTGAATCTTTCGAAAAACTCTTTTATAACCTCAACATATGTAGGTCAAAGAGACAGCTGATTTTCAAGATCGCGCAAACTCTGATACAGAACTGAAATATTTATCTGTGTCCTTCGCTATCTGTGCGATCCCGACTTTAAATTTTTGTGGTTAGAACTGAGTAAGAAAAGGAAAAAACATTCAGTTTTCATTTATTTTTTAAATCTTTTTTTTTTCTTTCAGTTGAGCACGTTAAACTAAAGTGATTCATGATGCACTGAAATGACGACCGGAAAATGTTATTATTTACCTTTAGTGAACAAATAACGATAATGATCTGGGTCAGAAAAAGCCCTGTGTTTTATATTTTATTTTATTTTATTTTGTTTGTGTGTGTGGGTGTGTTAAAGCAAATTGGATATTTTAATCCACAGGTAAGTTTTATTGCTATATAAATTTCCGTCTTAATGGTTTTGTAGAAAAAAAGTATAAAGCTTCATTATATTCTTTTTAATTTCTTCATTTTAGTGTTTGAAAGTATGATATTTTTTAATTGAAGCTTAATTTTTTAAATATTTTAATAGGTTTTTGTATTAAAAGTAATTAATCCACAATACAGATTTCTTTTACGTTATTTCTATTATGAAAAGGTGTTATTAAAAATCAATTTTGTTACATGAAGCAATATTTTACTTTATTTATTTGCTTAAAGAATTAATATTGAAAAGTTACTTCTGGGAATATCAAGAGAAAAAGAAAAAAAAAATGCCGTTATTAATGTGTAACTTTTAAAAGTTCAAAAGTAGATTTTTCTAAAATATCACAGTTGGGTTAAAGGGATTTTAGAAGTTTTAAGCAAATTTAAATTTATTATTTTAAAATTTTATTAGCTTTATTTTTTCTTGTAAAGTTGAAGTTATTAAAGTTATAAGAAATTGGGGAATGACCAGCTATGCACATTAATTGTGATTAGTTTTGATAACAGTAGTTTTCTTTTCTTTTTCATCAGGTGAAGCATACGTGCGATCACCAAAAAATAAATGCAGTTGAATTTAATGTTTATGGTATTATAAATAAATGGGTTGAACTAGTTACTTTTATAAATGCTTTCCAGTAAAAACATTTAAACAGACAACATTTTTGTTTCTTTTTATAACTTTTTCCATATAAGAGTGAAACAGGACAGAAAATAGCTATAAAACTATTAAATGATACATTTACACATTGATCGTTCAGTTTTTCATCATTTTATTCACTAAGTATTTTTCATCAAGTTTTTACCCAATTTTTCCAGGTGAATTTTTTTTTAATTTGTAAATATATTATTATTATTATTTTTAGATTTTGTGTGTGTTTAATTATTACCTATTTTACTTATTCATTATTATTATTTGTTTCTTTTTATATGAAAATATATTTTTACACAACTGGTAGCCATACAATTCAAATTGCCAGTATTTTTTCTTATATTTCATGTAAATAAGCATTAATGTTGTGTTTTTCCGTACATTTATTCAATATTTTTATATTTTATATTATATTATTTTTACCATTTCCTTTTTTATTACTCATATCACCCCTTTATTACCCATATCACTTTTTAATTCAAATATCGTGACCCATCATTCCCTGTGTTGGTTAAACCCCAACCAGTTTTCAAAGAAAAATTTGGAAGGCCCCGTCCTTACCATTTTAAATATTCAAAATAAATTCAATTTATTAACCAATTGGTTTAGACATGACCTTGGTGAACCCACTTTTACCGTGGTAAGTCCAATAGTGTCTGAATCCACCCATTCAATTTTTAAAGATGACCATGGTTCCAGTCCATTAAATCTTTAAGCCCACAATTTTTTTAAAGTTTTTGAGTTGGTTAAACTCCAACCAAAAACACCCCTGTGCAATCAAAGAGGATTCAGAGATGTACATGTGCAAATGTGGCGACTGCTGACATCTTTGTAAGAATAGATCCGTTAGTAAATAGAATTGTCACCAGGTTGCCACGCACTTCTAAAACACTGTCCTTTTTTATTCATACCAGATTTATTATTTTTTGTTTTATTAATTAATTTTTCCTTTGCCAGTAGTAAAACCCTTAAAAATAAAAAAGATTTTTGCTATTTGCGTAAAATCTAGCAAGGAAAACTCTGAGCATTCTGGCCTTAATCTTAAAGGAAAAGTGTTCTGTGAGTTATATTTGTCTAGAGCAGGAATTTTTTTTTCTTTGAGCTAACAGTGAGATGTAGTTGTAATTTATTATATTGCTGTTCTGATTTATTAACGCCACTGGGGAAACAAATACACCTCAGTCTGCAAAACAATAAATTCCAGTGCTTACAATTAAATTGCATCAATATCCTCACCCAAAATAAAAACATCATGCTCAATTTTCTTTTTTTTTTAATTTTTGCTAAAACCTCCTCGAGGTTTAGGATCTGCTAAAACCTCCAAAGGTTTAGGATATAAATAAAACTACTTACCTAACCAGTAGTCCCTGTAAATAAACTCTATATCTTACACTTGTTATGTCCACACCTGTTTTGTCCATTTTACAGTATATTCCATTATTTTTTAAATATTTACATAATCATTTAATTTTGGTAATTTTATATTACTGCAATTTTAATATTTTCACGTTTTGAAAAAATGTGAATAAATAATTTCAAGTTTCTTTTTCATAATTTAACATTTTCAAGTATTTGTCTAATGTGAATATTTTACATATAAAGAACGTATATTTTTCAAACTAATTTCTTACGTTTATTATTCTTATTTTATTATATTGATACCATATGTTTATATATTTTACATAACTACTTTTATATTTAATTTTTGCACTTTTTACCATAAAGTTATAATTTTTACAGAACTATATATATTTTTATAAAATATTTTGAAATTTTGTGCTGAAAGGACTTGAACAAATTAGCACAAAAATGGCCAAAAAACTTTTAATCCATACAATTATGGCCAAAACAAATTTATGGCTATTATTTTAATCTTTATCTTATTAGTATTTTTTTTCATATAGTTTTGTGGTAATATTACTGTATTATTGTTTTCATAGATTCTGTATGTTTTGTGGTATAATTATTATATTTTTCAAGTTATTATGTAAAGTTCGGTCAGATTGTCCCGAGAGCCATATCCCAAATTTAGAACTTTTTAGCATAAAACCATAAGATCTTTAATTTTTCCTTAATTTTTAAGCGTTAAAAATTAAATTTTAAATATATTTTTCCAGCAGCGAAACTCAGCCCTCACCTTTTACCAATCTTAGTTGTAAATTTAACTTTAACATTAACTTATTTTGAAGCCTTACTCAATTAAACACTTCTTTTTAACTCACTTTGGCATTCTCGGTCTTCCGGGTGAGCTCCCCCAGTTTTGCAGGCAAATCTGGTGGATCTCATCTTGGAGGGGGGGGGATGTGAAAGGATAAAAATAAACCCTTTTTAAAATGCAAAATTAAAAGTTAAAATCCTAAAACATTTTTTCTAACTTATAAATCTAATGCTTAAATCTAATCTGCCCCTGTGATCTTTGTTTCTCAGCCTCACAAATATTACTTTCATCTATCAATTTCGACATCTCTTTAAGTTTTAAAAGTGATGAGTTTGCATTTCTTGCAGCAGTCTGTGGCGTGCAGTTCCCAGGCCTGGCCAAGCCTTGGTGTCGGCATAAGACCCCAGACATCAATCAAAAGCTAATTGACCAATTAAAATAAATGATCCTCCCAATTTGACTCTTTCTCCCTCTGCTGGAAAATATCCTAAATTCTGATTAAAACCTCATGTAAGGTCGAAGAAGACGGTTTTTTGGCACATTTGAGCGGTCAGCCAAACCCTCGGCCATGTAGTTCTCAAAATTTAATGTAAATGGCTCGCGGGACCTCCGACTGAACGCGCGAAGATGTCTGTACGAAGAAATGCTTCAATAAACGAGTTCGATTTGTCCAGAGGTCCCGAGTCCAACTTATTTGTATGTTTCTGTAAAGTATTAGTCTCCCAAGTCGTCCCCGGATAATTCCTTACATATATATATATATACTATATACAGGGTGAATCTAAACTCTTGGGCAAAATTTTAAGGGGTGATGGTACACATCAAAACAAACAATATTAAATAGGAAACTAAGGGTCCCAAACGTCTTCCGACGGAGATAGGCGCTATTAAAGTTTAGGACCCAAAATTTCAAATGATTATAAAAAACGGAAAAATTGGTGGATTCGTTTGCGGTTTTTGCTAAAACTATTCTTTATGTCAGTATTTTCTTAAAAATAAAATTTAAAGATAAAGTTCAAAAAATGCCGATAGAGGGCGTTCTAGACTTTGGAATAACGAAAAACTATTTTTAGCGTTATTTTTTGTATCTCATAAATGCTTTCAAAAGCTTAGACTTAAACTTAAATTTTGAGCTCAAAATCTGAATCGTTGGGAGTTATTAAGTAGCGCAAACTGAACTGCGTTCAGGAGTTGAAATTTGAAACACCCCCCTCTCCCCCCCACTCCTGAACACAGTGCAGTTATTCCCGATCTTGGTGTCGTAGACCAGGCAGAAACAATATGAGTTGTAATTTTCCAACTGGACGAAAAATGTCCGGGCCAGGATTCGAACCTGGGATCTCTTGAAGCTGCCATGCTCTACCAACTAAGCTACCCCGGTTGAATCTGGAGGTCATAATTCATCCAGTTCATGGCGGGATAGCTCAGTTGGTAGAGCATGGCAGCTTCAGCCAAGAGATTGCTGGTTCGAATCCTGGCCCGGGCATTTTTCTTGCAGTTTGAAAATTACAACTCATATGATTTCTTTACCAATTTGAATAATTGTGTTAAAATTAATCCAGGCAGAAACTACTACCCCCTGCACGTAAAATAAACCATAAAGTAATGACAAAATTAAATAGAAAATTTATTCATAACAGACATGAGCAATTTCTCCGCGCAAAATAAAAAGAAACAATTTGATGTATGCATGTAGTGCGCAATATGAATGAAGGTTGACACGTAGAATATGGTACACGCATGATGTTCGTGAGGAATCACAAAAACTGCTCGAAAGAGTGCCCACCAGCAACGATGCCCCCTCACGCCGCCGGCGAGGGAGTTGCGAACATTAGTGAATACCCCGGGCATCTCCCGGATATCGCCTGCTACGACGACAATCCTCGCAACCAGGTCCTCGTCGGAGTCGACGATAAAAAATAGTTGTTCGTTACACCAAAGTCTCAAGCGTCCTCTATCGACATTTTTAAAACTTTTTCTTTAAAATTTATTTTTTATAAAATACTGACATAAAGTTTCGTCATTTCATCGATTCGTTTGCGGTTTTAGCAAAAACCGCAAACGAATCGACCAATTTTTCCGTTTTTTATAATTATTTGAAATTTTGGACCCTAAACTTTAATGGCACCTATCTCCGTCGGAAGACGTTTGGGACCCTTAGTTTCCTAATTAATATTATTTATCTTGATGTGTACTATCACCCCTTAAAGTTTTGCCCAAGAGTTTAGATTCACCCTGTATATATATATATATAAATAGTACGTAAATTAAAAAATATATATACCTCTGTTTTTAAAAAGATAGCATTATATGCTTAAAGTATCAACATATTTTAATTGTGTAAGCTTTAATGTCCTTCATTATGTATCTTGAATGTTTTCAACTGTATTTGACTACGGATTCCCGATCTCCTATAATTTAAAGGATTTTATGCATTATAGTTTATATATAAGGACGAATTTAAAATAAATTGCAAAATTAGTAAGTAAAAAGGACGATAATTACTTAAAATCATTTGATCTCTTCTTGTAAAAATGCTAAATATTCTGTTTCAATACTTGTAGTGTAAAATGAAAATTCAAAATGAACTTATAAACAGTTGAATAGGAAAGTCGTTAACGCTTTCTCAGCAGTAATTAATAAGCATATTATGTATTTGCATTTTAGGAAAAAGAATTGAATAATACGCTGGATTGAGAAATATGAATTACCTGCAACTACTATATTTGAAGAATGAACATAGACGAAATGCCTGACCCAGAAGAATTCTTAAACAATTTAGTGGATAATCTAGAAAATAATTTAAATTTCCATTTATTTTTGAGCAGCAAAATAGCGTCACAATTTTAACCCTAATCACGTAACGAATGTTATATTTCATTTCATAAGTCGTGCTAATTTTTTTTTATATTCTAATTCAAACTTCAAATAGCTGTTGTTTGTATATAAACAATTGAGGGTGTCGGGGCAAGAAAGTGCCAAGCCACATTTTTGGTGAAATAAATCTAACACTATAATCTGTTGTTTAATATTGTAAATTGTAATATCCAACATATAATTTGTTTCTAATGTCACTTGGTGGCAGCATATGTGACAGGTTTCGTTTTTCCCCCATATGTTTATGCCCCCAATGAAAATAGCTAATTTACAAAGAA
This sequence comes from Maratus michaelseni, assembly GCA_963931845.1. Lineage (NCBI taxonomy): Eukaryota > Metazoa > Arthropoda > Arachnida > Araneae > Salticidae > Maratus > Maratus michaelseni. The sequence goes on from OZ007586.1 coordinate 116,920,797, forward strand.
CGTAACAGTAATATCATTAAAATAATGTCATATTGTTACTAAGAATATCTCAAATGATATTAAGACTTTGGCAAAAAAACTTTCAAATTGAAATATCTCAGAAGTTCAAAATGTGGCTTGGCACTCTCTTGCTCCGACCCCCTTAATTCTTTGTGGGGTAAAGTACGCTAAAACGTAGGGCAAAACCGGATATCTCAGTTTTGACTAGATATGAGCAACCGTTTTGCAGAAAATTGCTGCAATATTTAGGTTTGAGCAAGAAAAGTGGCCTTTGAGGTACTGCCATACAGGCAGTTTCTGTGTTACTTTTACTTTTTCGATTTTGGCACCAGTTATTTTATATAAGGGTACTTTCACTTTCAGAACCTGTTCCCACCGGTTCCAAAATTGAAAATGCCCGCTTATAAAAAAAAACTGCAAAAAACATTGAAAAAGTAAAAACTAACAACGTTGGAGATTGACCTCAGCTATCCTATGCAAAAAGAAGCATTTAAAAATATTAAAATGCGAGCGAGAAATCTGTCAAGAACCTTCCCATAGACTTAACATTAGCTTGAGCTTTTCTTACCGTGACTAGTGTAGGCTCTTAAGGGCTCATTATTGCATATTGCAGAAAGTAGGGTAAAACCATAAAGTCGGTTAAATTTGGATATCTCAGTTTGACTCCCTTTGAGCAGCCTTCTAGCAGGTTTTGTTTAAAATGCTTAGCTTTGGGACAGAAAGTGAAGCGGCCATTACGATATCTCTATACTGTCATGTAAATACTTTTTCTGTTTAAAAGTTTATTTTATTTTTGTTTAAAATTTTTCTAGTTTTCAAAATTCTAAACTATGAATCCATTTCAAGTTACTGAAACACTTTATAGCATTATGTGTAGCATTATTAATGTTTTATTTCCCACAGTGACACTAATGCTAGCATTTTATTTTTATGGCTTGTTTTCCGATCCACATTCTCATGAAACCGGCTATCCTACTTTTGATAAAAAAAAGATTTTAGAAAAAAAAAATTGAGATACCGTTACGAATGTTTGAAGTCCAGGCAATGAAAACTACACGACAAGAGTGATTATAATTGTTATAAAGCGCATATATAGGTGAACACATTTTCTTCAATTTCTCAAATTGTAACGAAGATGATTAACCTTTACTAATTACGTACATCTTTAAATACTAAATAGTTATATTTATAACTGGAGTATTATTAGTTTAGTTCCTTACAATAAAACATATTGTTCTCTTTTTTAACAAACAGTATAAACTTTTTCATTTTCTGTATGATTAACATATCCATGCGATTTTACACCACATGTGGGGTAAGATAATATTATTTGATTTTTTATAAATGATCATCTATTATTAAAAATGTGATGAACTATACGTATATTTAAAATAATATTATGTTACAAGGAAAAATGCAGAGAAAGTACACCAAGTTACATTAAATTCTGTTGGAAATTCTGGCTTTAAAAAAAATAAGAATAAGGTATGCGGTTTTACATTATTTTCCCCTAAATAAAATTTTGGACAGAAAACTGCGTAATATAACAAATACTTATAATTAAATGCATGCTATTTTTATACAATTAAAAATATTTAGCTAAAATATTTAAAATATAAAATAAATATAAAATACAATTATTAAAAAAATTTCGAAAATTATTTGGTATTTTTTTATTACTATTATTAATGAGCCTAGTGATAAGCTAATCTCTATAAAGTCTTCCATATACTTAAAGGCATCCAATTGTGTCCTTTTTTGTGTGTACTTGTCTCAACTTCCAATTAGTAACAAGAAAATGTATATAATTTTCTATTTCTGATGTACCTGATTAAAATAAAACAATGATTTAACTTAATATCATTTTTATAATATTAATTGCAGAGTATATGTGTTAAAACGAATGAAAAGTGCAGAAAAGATAAAAACAAGTTAGAAATTGTAAGTCAAACGTGACAAATTAGGTGCGTTCGTACTATAACTAGTTTTATTAATATTTATATCGTCTGCTATTATGATATGATTAATTTTCGTAATAAAATAAGTACATTTTAAGTTGGCAACATGTTATCTTTTGTTGACATTTATTAAAAATTCCAATGAGAAACTTAAGCCTAGCTTTGAAAATTTCAGAACTGGAAATCCATATTTAGACTCTTTTTCCATTTAATATCTAGTTATTAGGAAACATCTATCCAATAAACTGTCGGTAGATTATAGGATTGCTATAATTAAACAATTTTAGTATACAAATTCGTTTTTTAAATTCCGCAATGCAGAAGTAATATGAATCCATCTTAAATATGACGTAATCACCATCGCAACCTAGAATCATTACCTATCAGGGGATATCATTGAATTAATTATGTATGATAGGATTTAACAGAATGAAGAAAACTTTTATTAATATATTTTTTAAGTTTTGATTCGATGTTCATAAAATTTGAAATGATTCGACAAATTTCTGCAACGATTATATATATATTAAATTTCAAACCGTTTGGTTGGGTAATTTTTGCGCTATTATATGGGACAGACAGACGGACCAGACGACGACTATAGGTGCTACGTATTTATATAATTACGAACGCCCATAAAAAGGCAAAAAATATTATGTTTAACTCTTCATGATTAACATTAGAAATTAAATTAATAACATGTATGATAAAAAATGCAATTTGTTACTTAAAAGTGCAGTACATGATGGAAATTCAGAACTCCTTTCTCGATTCATTAATGACAATAAAATTTTGTACTTTATTGAGTAGAAAATGGCCATATAACTTTACTTATAGTAAATTGTAAAATTCAGCATTTTTTTAGTCAATAGATTAAACCTTTTTATGGCTGTCGTGTTTAATTTAAGTGCATTACAACCCCAACGTCCCCCGCTGATTTCTGAAAAGAATATAAAAGAGAAAATTTATTGATTATTAACTTTGTAAATTATTTTGTATTTCCAGTGTTAAAACTTACAATGTTATTTAGTTTGAACTATGTTATCTATTGCTGGTTGATTAGTTGTACTATGAGCAGTGTAATTGATATAATACACAGTACTCTTAATATATAGTACGGATTTCAAAGATAGAAGCAATGAATCTGTAAATAGTGAAATTGATTAACTTAAGCAGTTGTAACAGTGTAAGTGTGATTTTGATGATTATTAAATCAAAGATTTTTAGCAGTTATAAATTGAGCAATTCAAATTAAAATCTCGTGGAATGTGTCAGTACCTTCAAGAATGAATGCAACTTATCGTGTGTTTGTAATACCCTATGGGGATCTGTTTGCCAATATCATATGAAAACGCTGATTCTAGGTATAATCAAGACTGTTGGGCTAAATTCTTAGTGGGTAAGCATATGGGATGTTAACATGTTATCCGTAATTGATTTCGTTCGTGTAAAATGTTGGGAATTATATTTTGAAATGGTTAATTTGATGGTAGTGTTTTATATTCTTAAGTGTTTTAAACTTTTCTGACTTAAGGGTGTATTCAAATCCAAACTGATTATTTTGAGACACATTCGTAAATTCATTTTTGCTCTAAAATGCATCCAATTGGCAGGTTCTCTTATTCAGAAACTTTATAATGTCCCCACTGTCTCGATTTTTTGATAAAGGCAGAATATATTTCAAAAAATGCTGTCAAAGTGGACATTTTGAACCGTATTTCGAGAAGCGATAGCGCTGGAAACAAAAAAAAAATGATCGTACTATGAAAATAATTGTCTGTAAATCAATTTCTAATTAATTGAACGAAAAATAAAAACATGGGGCCCTTATAAATGTCTTTATAAATCACGTCCCCAAGTTTCCTGTTGTTACTTTTAAAAATGAGTCTGGGAATCTGTCTCAAAATTTTGAGTTGTTGAGCGTGGAAAAATATTTTTTTTGAATACCGCCTTAATTGTTTTGTTGTTTGTTTATATGTGGTTATGGAGTAATCTATAACACTATACAGGATTTTAATGATAATGTGATGAGTTTTAATGAAAGTTCGACGAGTAATGTTCGTGAGTATTTCTGTATCATTAATTGGTTCATGGATACTATGCTCAAATTATCTAAGTTCTGGTTTCTTACTATTTGATATTTTTATGTAACGAAGTAATCTTGGAAAACTCATGAAAATAAATGCTAGGATAATTACATCACTTGTTGTTGTATTGGAAGTGATTTCACATAGTCCATTATTAATATCCGTTACTTTTTAATGGTATAATAACTATGACTTGATATAATTCAAAATGATGAAAGTTGAGTCTAGTCTATTTGAAAATGAATGCATTAATATATAAATATATTTGATATTATCTGATATATTATCATGTAATATTTTAACTATTGGTGATTAATTAAATTTGACGATTCATGCAATATAAAAAAAACAGTAAACTTAAATGTTTTCATAAAGTGTGAATGTTAACTAATGTAAGAAAAAAATGCTTAGAAGTGCATGGAGCATAAGCATGAAAATTGATACGCGTGTTAAAAATGTTGGCGTTAACAGTTAACTTTGAAACTTAATAAAATGTTTAATTTGTGTGTTGTTTAATAAGTGTTTTGAGTAAAATGTAAACTGTCTATAATCAAACGCTGTATAAAACTAGTCGTTGGGGACAACCGTAATACTTACCCATCATGGATATGCATAATATAAAATAAGAAAATTAAACATGTGTTAAATATTTATAAAATACATTGCAATTCGAATAAAATCGTGGCTTGATGACGTCATAAATTTTAAATGCTCTATTACTCCAAAATTGTTAATAATATTAACTAAAGGTTTACTGCGTCGGATTAAGCGTCCCATTTTCAATTAAAATGTATCTTTGAATTGAAATTTGAATGAAATACAGGGTCAGAACAAATCGAAGAGGGTGGAAAATATGATTACAAATATCTCGGCAACTCATTATCCGATCAACTTCATTCTTTATGCAAAATTTATGTTTTTCTTATTGTCTTTTATATTCCCTCCTTAAAATAAACAATTTTGAAAAATTTTATATATCTTTTATCAGAACGAATATTTCGAGACTCCGAAAAAATTAGTTCCGAATAATCGAGGTTACTGAAATTGAATAAGCTTCTTCCCATTATAACACATTAAGTACACACCAAATTTCAAGTCTTTATCTCGATTTGTTCGGGAGATAGAGCGTTTACAGACACACACACAGACAGACGGACGGCAATTTTTTTTTCTAAAGATATGTTTTTTCGGAATCTCCAGTGTCTGAAACGTGTAAATCCGTCAAAACATTTTTTTTCGATTTTCAAAACGATTACAAGACTTACCCTATACTACGTGTGATGGGTAAGTAAAAATCTGTACTTGTTCTATCCTATTTTCACATAAGAGGAAGAGACACTGGTACTTCCACTATAGAACAATCCGTAATATTTTATTTCATTTTATGAACTCATATAACTCGTATTATGCGGGCTTTTCTAACTCTTCGTTATGTGAACTTTCACTATTTATTACTTTCTGCTTATCGTGGCAAGAACTGATGATTTGAAAGTTGAAGGAAGGTGTGAACTTCGTGTTTAAGACATCAAACAGATAAATCTATATATATATTTGTCTTACGTGGCGCGAAAAAAGGGCTGAATTTGTAACTTATGATTTGGCAACAACTGTAGTTTCCAGAGCTCAGACCAATGAACAGACTAGATTGTGTTAGATCAGCTCCGCCTCCGTCCAATATGGCGGTCAGTGTGAGAGAAGTGAAACCATAGAATGAAACTCAAACTTGCAATTATTAAAAATAAAATAACATGTACGTAATCCAAAGCGTCTGAGAGGATTCCTCATTTTAATTATGAGCAATATCGTTAATTTCAAATGAATTCTCAACTCTGATTTAGAATTCATTTACGAATTTCAATCACTCAAAAGACGGAGAAAAAAAAATCAACTGTCTAGATATCACCTGTCGCCATCTGTTGGTGTATTGATGAAATAAAACAAACTATCTTCCTATAACGTAGTTTTTTTTCTAATGAATTTAAGTCGTGCTGTACAAAAAATCCTTTTTTCATAGTATTTATATGATTTATATGCCCATTGGTAGCGCCAAATAATTGCATTTTCAGTTGTGTTTTCAATGTAGAATTACTTTTTTACATTAAAATAAATTGTCAATTTCATATGTTCAAATGTTTTATGGTAGAACTTATTCCGGCTAGAATTGCTGAAAAAAAGCGGCGAGCGAGCGAAGCGATCTGTGACCGCGAAGCGGTCTCAATGTGAATTGCTTCGCAATTCACGGGGGTTGGCGAGCGTTAGCGAGTAGGGGGCTGAGCCCCCTAGTTTGATATAAACCTCAAAATTAACAGCAGATTTTATTCTATTAAATATTAAAGCTGATGTTAATCATTCTCTAAAAATTATCCTATGATACTTGCATAAAAATTGACAATATATATATATATATATATATATATATATATATATATATATATATATATATTTTTTTTACAATAGAAGTTATATATATGTATTATAATTTTTACAATGGAATTCACAACTTATATATTCAGATATATTGAAACTGAAATCCTAAAACATTATTAATAAAATAATATTATTAAAAGCATCTTTCAATTGTATACCTCTAAAAAAGTATCAGTATTCTGAATATTTTTCTTTTCACCTGTATTCGCCGTATGTCACTGTAAATATTTATTTTAAAGTTCTAATTAGCTTTGATACATAATTTAAATGTAATATTTCTAATATTAAGTTTATTATTGAGAAACGTTCAAATTTAGACAAAATATATCACACTTAATTATCCGAAGAATACTGAAAAGATTCTGGAAATTTCAGCTGATTTGCGTTAGGAAATTAATATCTTGGTAATATGATTATCGTTTCGTAAATGGATTATTTGAAGTGGTTCAATGAATGTTATCTCTACAATAGTTATTGCTTATTTTATTTTACTTTCTTGCTTCATCTTTAATTCAATTAAAGATTTTTTTAAATGATATATTTTAATGGAATAAAAGTCATTTCGAAGCACATCATGTAGTACTAAGCTTCTGTTTCGCCAAACTTTTACTTACCCATCATACGTAGTATAGGGTAAGTCTTGTAATCGTTTTGAAAATCGAAAAAAAAAATTTTGACGAATTTACACGTTTCAGACACTGGAGATTCCGAAAAACATATTTTTAGAAAAAAAATTTGCCGTCTTATTGAATTGCTTATTGAATTTCCGCAATCTCGATTATCCGAAACTATTTTTTTCGGACTCTCGAAATATTCGTTCTGATAAAAGGTATATAAAAATTTTCGAAATTGTTTATTTTAAGGAGTGAATATAAAAGACAATAAAAAAACATAAATTTTGCATCAAGAATGAAGTCAATCGGATAATGAGTTGCTGAGATATTTATAATAGCATTTTCCGCACTCTTAGATTTTTCATGAACCTGTATTTTATTCAAATTTCAATTCAAGGATATATTTTAATTCGAAATGAGACGCTTAATCCGACGCAGTAAACCGTTAGTTAATATGATTATCGATTTTTGAGTTACAGAGCATTTAAAGTTTATGACGTCATCAAGCCAGGATTTTATTCGTATTGCAATGCATTTTATAAATAGTTTACACATGTTTTATTTTCATATTTTATATTATGCATATCCATGATGGGTAAATATTACGGTGGCCCCCAACAACTAGTTTCATTCGCTTGTGCAATCAAACTTGTGCTCCTGCTTTCTAAAGATTTATCTTAAACAATAGTTGTTTTTACTTGATTCTTTTAAATTGACACGCATTCGTTCCTAGAAGGGAAGAATTGCTTTTTTACCAAGAAAATAAATATTTTATTAGATGTCCACATGAGTGCTTTCTACCCTGTTTCTAGTGTTTGTATTTCAAAGACTAAAATATCAAGTGAATTCCAATTAATTTTTCAGGTGTGAAATTCGTCCCAAACTAATAAGTAACATACAAGTGGATTTTTCATTGCTAAACTAAGCGTTTAAACTGACAGAGTGAAAAATGTCTCAAGCCAGGAATCGAACCCGGGACTCCAAAATAGTGCACTTAGGCTTTACTACTGAGCTTTAAGGAACGATATTCCAACTCGGCATCTCTCACTCTTATATATGTCGGAAAGGCTACAATATCAGTACGTATACCTTGTCTATGCTGGACTTGTTGTGAAAAAATGTCGTCTAAAAAATATGCCACGGGTGCTCTTGATGACAGTTTCCATCTTGTGCTGAGATTGTAGCCTTTCCGACATATATAAGAGTAAGAGATGCCGTGTTGGGATATCGTTCCTTGTAGCTCAGTGGTAGAGACTGAGAAAGCCATTATGGGATCACGCGTTCGATTCCCGGCTTGGGATATTTTTCACTCTGTCGGTTTAAACGCTTAGTTTAGCAATAAAAAATCCACTTGTATGTTAATAAAATATCATACAAATTGTTTTAAAATATATTGTATTAAAATCTGATTATGTGTTTGTATGTCACATCTACTTCTCAGAGAACAGGATGAATTTCAGGTTGAAAAAAATACCAAATATTCTTAAGCTTTCGAGGGTTTGATTATAAATATCAACATTTAAATTAATTTACGAGATATTAATTTTTAATGACATATCTTTAAAGCTGATAATTAAATAATTCTATTTTTAACACTTTCCTACAAAGTTTAAAAGTGTTTATGAATTCACTTTGTCTGCCTGTCTGTCCGTGCTCCAACTCGCGTAAATATACTCGGATTAACAATATCCGAGATAACGGATTTACAATAATTTAGGATCGTATACTTAAATATTTTATGTTGATTTTGCAAGATTTTTTTGCATATTTATATAAAAATAGATCATTAGGCAATTTGTAACATTTTCCAACAAAGTTGAAAAATGTTTATGAATTCACTTTGTCTGTCTGTCTGTCCGTGCTCTAACCTCGCGTAAATATACTCGGATTACCATGCAATTGGTATATGTTTTTGAGGTTTCCGATGGCATGTTCGGTATTGAAAATGAAGTATATAGTAGTTATAGTTCATTTACAGGGACACTTAAAAAAATTCCGTTACATTACGGTATATGGGAAAAATCGTTTCCTGTGTATTCTAATGGTGTTACACTACTTCAAACATATTAAAATTGAGATATATCACTAAAATGCACTACAAGAAGCGCTTACTATAGAATATGGTGCACACAGCATTCATCGTTTATTTACAGGGACACATAAAAGAATTCGGCTACAGTAGTCTGATAACAATAATTGCTGATTGTGCTTTTTTAAATTTAACTAATTTTCTGCCTATTACTTAGCGTGTATAAATTCTAAAAATTATATACAGGGCAGCACAAAGGTTCTCGAGTACATTTCTGTTTATTTTTATTGACGGAAATTAATGAAGGGGAATTTTCAACTATGTACTATGCACTTCCTGCATGAACTAAATTTAAGCATACTAAGTAGTATATATACATATCTGTAGATCATATACAGGACAACACAAAATAGTTCTGATATTTTTCCGACTATTGGTGGCAATTCCTGAAATTGAGTTTTCGAATGTGTTATTCGTTTTCTAAGTTCTTTACTTGGAATCATCTTTCACTTTATGAAACGGTGAAGTTTTGTTAAAGAATTCTGGAAGTGTTGGAAAGTGTTTCATAATCTATCCTTGACACATGATTTTTTATTCTTGTTGGTGATAGAAGACAGAAAAACATAATAGAGATTATTACATTTTCATTTGTTTCATTTTCAAAATATATTTTCAATTTGAATAGAAGGTGAGAATAAATCTTGATTGAATTACATTTACTAGAAAATCCGAAAAAAAAATATATATTTGACATATTTTATCTTCATGAATCAGTTCATTCTACATACATATATACATATACTAGGGCACTACAATATGTGAAGGATGTTGGTATCCCTTACTATACTCCGCCAGACTTTCCTATCATTGCATTTTAATAAGTTTATTCTATGAAACAAAAATTGTCATCTAGAAATCACTCCATAGTAGTTTTCGTTTAGGTTTCCATTCAACCAAATATGTTAAACAATCTTAAGCTCCTTTCGGTTAGCTGGAGAATTATTGTCGTGTATTTAGAAAAACTTAATTTAAAGAAATAAAATATTGATTTTCATTTAATTATTTCTGACAGATGGTGGTTAAAACTTTTTAGAAGTTCGCTAAAAATGGAATTGTTTAGTAAAAAATATATAAGAATATATATAGTTGAGTAAAAAATATATAAGAATTTATTTTAATTCATAAAACTGAATATTTTTATATAAGTTTGTCAATAGAACATGATTTTTATTTCACAAGCTCCTAAATAAGAAGCAATATCTTGATACAACGAAATGTTTTTGACACATGACGTCACTGAAAATGTACATTTTTATTGCGAAAAATTTTAACTTACATAGTAAATACTATTTTTTTACTTCAAATTTCATATTTAATGAAATTAATATTATAAATAATTTTTAAATGTATAATAAAATTAGATTTCTGATTTCTCCAAACAATCAAAAAATCTCATACAATTTAAATACAACATTTCGGTTTGTCACGCAAATACACACACCCCACACTTCGTTCCAGTTGTGTTCTTGAGACATCGAAACGTCTTATTAATGTCACGTCTCAGTGTGATGTAACAAAAACATTCCTGAGATTTACTGTTAGGTTGTTTCTGTGACTAAAGCCCTGGTACTTATCTCAGAAAATGTTAATGTCATCTGCGCATACCTCAGATGTATGGCGTGTAGCACCGCGACCTACGTTATACACGGCCGGTGCATGACGTTTAAAACGTCACATGGAGTGGATCATTTTTACACGGCTATTGGTGTAAAGCGACGCGCCCCCCGTTTTGCACCAATCACCGTGTAAAAATGATCCACTACATGTGACGTTTTAAACGTCATGCACCGGCCGTGTATAACGCAGGTCGCGGTAGCACGCGCGAGAGATTAATTGGCGTCTGCACTGCACATGGAATTTGTTGAAGTGCGAAGAACATGTGACAAGTGTTTGCTTGTATTTAGTTAGAAACATTTAACATTATATACTTTTATAAAAATCCTTCAAATTAAAATTACATGAATATGCTTTTTTTTAACTATGTCATTTAGGCATTAATGTAGAAGTTTTTTTCTAAATATTCTCTGCAATCCTGTTGCAAACATAGAAAAGCTTTTGGAAGGAATAGGAGAACAGAGGTGATGTTAAAATTAATGTGTTGTTTAAGGGTCCTCTCCCCTCACGCAAAAACACCCGCTCGCTAATATATTGCTCTGGGGTATTATTTTTCTAATATGTCGTTTGCATTCTGATTCGTCAAATTATCATGCACTTTTTGGAATATTTAGTCTCTGTGAAAGCTACGGCTGTGTAACGTAGATTTTCAGTGATGTCTTCTATTAAACAGCCTTTCTTTGCAGATGATGGTTGGCTAGAGCAGGCATCCTTTTTGAGGCTGAAATTTTCGCGCGTAAACTTCTCAAACCACCACCTTCTGTGTCATCTGAAACAGCACTTTGTCCATATACAACACAAATTTTACGATCAGTCTGACTAGCATTTTTACCTTTCTTGAAATAAAAGAGCATAAAATGCCGAAAATGAACTATTGATTCTCCATTCTCAGCACTGCACTAAAACAAAAATTATGCTACAACAATAACAAGAATTATGCAGTGCATGCACAAGAGATCGCATGAATATATCTGGATCATTCAAGGTCACTCCTTATCAGCAGTAGCAAAATAACTTGTAGAAACCGCGTTTCGCTTTGAAAAACTGCAGAACTTTCCGAATGACCCAATATATATACCGAGTGATCCAAATGTCACAAATGAAATAAAAGGTAAATATTTCGAAAAGTATACAGTGTAGAATGGTGTGGTTTGCACAGAAACACATGGGATATTTTGATAACAAATATTTCATTGCCAGATTATCTGCATTTGGTACTAACATATAGTGTTTCAGTTGTGTCAACAGTTTATGCAGCGAAGAAGCGCAGTTTACAATTCAACTAGAATTACAAATGGTCAATTTGACGGATGTCATTAGCGAGATTATATGTTAAACTTGCGAACACACTCTGAAGAGTACCGGAAATAATTTCTATTTCTTCTGTAATTTCTGTCAAAGGATAGCTTAAAGAGTGACTGTCTTTCGAACTGGAATATCTTTGGGACTGCTACAGCGCCAGATGTCGGCGATAAAGGCATTTATTCTGTCGCTATTTTTTTTTCTATCGAAAAATCCGATCTGTTGTTTTTATGAGAAAACCGTATCATGGTACTTAGCTTACTGCGAACCCGCGTACTAGATGCAACTACTTTTCTTGAATAGATTTTCTCGTCTCATTTAATCTCAGAATTTCTTTCATTAAATAAGTCGAAGCATATTTTCGTGTTCATTGACTTTCTAACACGCGGGTTTGCCGTCATGGATCTATATTTTCCGAATTATTATGTTTTTAATGTTTTGTGCCTTTAGAGTCACCCCGTGTATAGGTATATACATTACAAACTTGTCAGATATATTTTTTAAGTTATATATATATATATATATATATATATATATATATATATATATAGAGAGAGAGAGAGAGAGAGAGAGAGTTGAAAACATTATTATTTAAACTTTAAATGCCTAGAGTATCAAATGTGCAACACTTTTTATTTTACTTTTAATTAATAAACCAAGTTCTTCGCAACCACTATATTTATATCAAAATATTAATCCTGTAGAAATCACATAAATATGCTACTAAATAAAGTTAAAAATATACCTTAAAATTTCTGGTGTCTAATCCTTAATATGAGTAAGAAACACACAATTCTAAAAGAAAAATTCATGTATTGAAGAGTTAAGGATTGGACACTAGAAATTGTAAGATATTTTTTTAACTTTATTTAGTAGCATATTTATGTGATTTTCACAGGATTAATATTTTGATATAAATATAGTGGTTGCGAAGAACTTGATTTATTTATTAAAAGTTAAATAAAAAGTGTTGCAAATTTGATACTTTAGGCATTTAAGGATTAAATTGCTGATTTAATGAATGCGTTAACTTCATAGTTTAAAGTGTTCATGTATTATGATGTTAACAGGCAATTAATTAAGATAAGTAAAGATGATAGTTTAAATTTTTCTTAAATTATGTTTTTAAAAATGGATAATACGAAATTTTAACGATATTTCTAAAAAATTAAGATAAAGAATACTTAAAAGAAAAGTTTGGAAATTTACCAAAATATTCAAAAATTCCTCAAAAGAAACAAAAACATGTTTAATTTACGATCACAGTAATAGACTATCATTAAAAGCTCACATACCACTCAATTGTTTTAGACGATGATAAAAAGTGAGCTGCGTGAATCGAATGAGATATGCTTCATTAAAACAGAAATTCAGAAATTCATTATTTTTATCTTGTTAATGATGTTCAAAATTTTAAAGGATCTTTAATACAATGAATATTTTCTTTTCAAGCAAATCATTTTTATGGCATAAAATAAACATGATTTTGATCTTTATTTGTGGCCTTTATTTGTGTTAAAATTTTTATTTGTAAGAAATGTAAGATAAAATGAAGTAGTGTTGTTATTATGTAATTTAAAGTTTTTCTAAAATACCAGATGATTGTAACAGAATAATTTTAAGCGAAAGATTCACCAAGAAGAATATTTGCATCACTCTTTTTTAGCACTTTCCAGCCTAGTTGAAAAGTGCTTATGACTTCGGTTTGTCTGGCCGTCTGCCGTCTGGCCGTCTGCTGTCTGGCCGTCTGGCCGTCTGCTGTCTGGCCGTCTGCCGTCTGGCCGTCTGCCGTCTGGCCGTCTGGCCGTGCTCTAACTCCCGTAAATATGCTCAGATTGCTCTGCAATTTTTATATGTTATTGTTGCCATCTATAGCATGTTCCCTATTTCAACGGAAGTGTGTAGCACTTATAGTTTTTTTACAGGGACACTCAAAAGAATTCCGTTACATTGCGGTCTATGGGGAAAAATCATTTAAATAATGTCATTTAAATAATGTCATTTAAATAATTTATTTAAATAATGTTTCACTAATTTAAACGCATTGAAATTTATATATATCCCTAAGGTGCATTAGAAGAAGCTTAGTATGGAATAGGGTGTGCATAGCACTTAAAGTTAATTTACAGGGACAGTCAAAAGAATCCCGTTGCATTACGTCTATGGAGAAAAATCGTCTGCGGTTTATTTAAATAATGTTTCACTATTTTAAACGCACTGAAATTTATATATATCACTAATGTGCATTACAAGAGGCTTACTACAGAATATTGTGTATATAGCAGTCATGTTCATTTACAGGGACACACAAAATAATTCTCTACTGTCTGTTAACAATAATTCCTGGAAGTGCGTTTTAAGTTACTGAACGCGATTTTAATTTTAACTCGCTTTTTGTCTATTACGTGGTGTGTATAAATTCTGTATATCCTATACAGGGAAGCACAAAAGTTCGCGAACACATTTCCTTTTATTGACAAAGTCCAGATGGAGAATTTTAAACTGTGCTACGCGTTTCCTAACTGAACTAAAATTTAGCATCCTATGTAGTATATATACAAACCTATAGATCCTATACAGGGCTGAATAAAAGTATTCGGATATTTTTCCGAATATTGTATATGTTGGAAATTCCTGAAATTATGTTTTTAAATAGGTTATGCGTTTTCCAAATTGTTTACTTGGATGTTATCTTTTAGTTTATTAAACGGTATGATTTGTAAAATTATTTTGGAAGCGTTGGAAAGTGCTACATAATCTATGCTTGACGCATGATTTTTCGTTCTTGTTATCTTTAAACTTGTCGTTTTGATTTACATTTTGAAAGGTAATAAAAAAAATATTGGAAGTAAAATTATTGTGAATAACTTGCAAGAATGTTTGAAAAAGGTGACAAATATTGAAAGCAATATTTTTCCCTCGCCATTGAAACATCCGTATGGTTCCGTAGACCTTCTCAAAAGCACAAATACAATGCAAAACGAGAAAGAAAAATTATGCGTCAAGAATAGATTATGAAATGTTTTCCAACGCATCTAGAAAACTGTAACGAAATTCATTGTCAAATAAGGTGAAAGAAGATATTTAAGTAAAGAATTCAGAAAACATAACACACTTAAAAATTTAGTTTTAGCAATTACCTCCCATAGCAAGAAAAAAAAAATGTAATCTAATTATTTTGTGCAGTCCTGTATATGATCTATAGATTTGCATATATACTGAATAAAATTTATTTCAGTTAGAAAATTCACTTATAGCAATTTTCGTCAATCGATTTAAATGCACTAGAATTCTTTTGTACAGCATTGTTCGTTATCTAAAGACTTTTCTACACACCACATATTAAGGTGAAATTGAATTGAAGTAAAAAACAAAATAATACAACTTAAAACGCATTTCCAGCTATTAACAACCATGGATGACAATGCATGTTGTTCTTTTCGCAGCCTGTATATCAGTTTATTTATATTTCGCAAACGTCTGTTGGATAACTAAATATAGTTCAGCAGGAAATTGCATAACGCTATTAAAACTACATCTAAACAATTTAAACCATAGTCAGTAATATACCAAATTTTTTTCTGTTGCCCTTTATATGATCAACTAAATTTAAACACACCATATACTATACAAAAATGTAGTTAAATGTAAAAACGGAAACAGAAGATGAAAATGCACTTCCAGCAATTATCGCTATTACACCGTACTGTGACCAAACTCTTTTGTGTGTCCTTGTAAATGAACAATAAATAGAATGCACACCATACTTTTCAGTAAGAAACTTATAGATTATGTTTGAAATAGTGTATCAACAATAAAATATACTGCAACGATCCCCGTACACCATTGTCCAACAGAATTATTTTATGTGACTCTGTTAAATGAATAATAAATGCTTTGCAATCCATATTCTACAGAAAGCATGCTTTAGTGCATTTCATTAAATGCATATCAATTTCATTGTATTTGCAATGGAGTAACACCATCAAAATGCACCATGCAACTATTTTTTTGCATTGACAGTAATGTAACGGAATAATTTTTATAGCCCCTGTTAACGAACTCTAAACATTTCATTTTCAAACACGATCGTGCTAGTGTAAACTTGAATAACACATAAAAAAGTCAGAGCAAATTGAGTATATTTAAGAGAATTAGAGTACGGACAGACGAACAGGTGGTTAGAAAAACCGAACTTATAAACGCTTTTCAACTATGTTGGAAGGATAAAGGAAGGAGAAGATAAATGATTCTTTATATAAAAGGAAACTTACGAAAATATAAAAGAACCTCTTTCGGGTTACCAAAGATTCCTAAAATCGTTCATTTTTCTTCAGAAAATTTAAAAACTAATAGATTTCCGTGATTTAAAAAAGTATTTCTGAAATAAAACTCTCTTTTGCTGCCAATAATTTTCGGAAAATTTTCCGAGTAGATTTACAGTGTAATAATAAGATTTCTCAGCACGAAATATTGGTTTGACGAAAGTTGTCAAATTTCAAATAATTTTTTTCATGTTTAACATACAAACATGCTACATTAACAGCATAAATAAAAACATTATTTTATTACTCTTGTATGTGTGAATTCTGTTACAGTGCTAAAAAATATTTATTTGAGAATACAAAGGATCTGAAAACCCGATATTTTGGGTTGATATCTGCTTGAGAAAACTGGTGTTATAATGTAAATCCTACTCAAAAACTTTTCCGAAAATTATGGGTACGAAAAAAAAAAAAAAACTTTTATTTTAGAAATGCGCTTTTAAAACTTGTAAATCCATTGATTTCCGAGGTTTAAAAATATTATAAAATTCTTCAAAAACATACAATAAAGAAATAGATTTAAAATTTTCGAATTTTTGCATAATCATTTATGAACCCCCTACCAGCAACCCGTGTGCCAAATTTCGTAGACCTGCGCCCTGTGGTTTCCGCGTTTTTGAGGTTACATACACTGTTAAAAAATTGCAGCAAACTGTCCAGTCATTTGACCGTTTTTATAGAAAATGGTTACATAACCGTAATTTAACTCTATTACGACTATAATATGGGCAATAATATGGTCAGAATAGAGTTAATTTACGGTTATGTAACCGTTTTCTATAAAAACGGTCAAATGACTGGGCAGTTTGCTGCAAATTTTTAACAGTGTAGATAGATACGCGCACGGATTTTAATAGGGTACATATATATATTATTCTCTACTATGCTACTTGCGAATTTAAGCTCTTCTTTATAATTAACAAAATTAACTGTAGTAAAGTTATTTCTAAGCAAACCGAATAAAATGTTCGCCTTATTTATAGATTTGTTATTTTGTCTAGTTTTTAGGGAATTTCTCGCTTGTCTAGAACACTAGAACTGAAAGGTTCTACAACCGGATCGTTCATAGCCTGTTTGTTGTGGTTCAAAAAGAATTTTTAACCCTATAACTACCGGAAAGTTTGATGAATTTTGATTAAAAACATTTCACACCAGAATTTGCATTTAAAACTATTTAACTTATTTATTTACTTTAGTTTTCTGTGGTTTATATTTAAATTATTTTATGAAAAAAGTTTTGGTTTGGATAGTCATTTTAAATGTACATGTCGGGTTGACGGAGAGTTAACTGGAGTTTTTAACCTCGCATCGTCAGCAGATAGAGTCTTTAGTGCAACGAATACAACTAATTCGCTATTTGTTGTTTAATTTCGCAGACATAAGCTATTTTTTAGGTGCGTTCGTAATTATATAAATACGTAACACCTATAGTCGTCGTTTGGTCCGTCCGTCTGTCCGTCCGTCTGTTTGTCTGTCTGTCTGTCCGTCTGTCTGTCTGTCCGCATATAACAACGCAAAAACTACCCAACCAAATGGTTTGCAATTTAAAATATATTATCTTTGCAGAATTTTGTCGAGACATTTCAAATTTTATTAAAATCGAATCAAAACTTTAGGAGATATTAATAAAAACATTTATTAAGAAATTTGAATTTTTTTTTTTTAAATCGGTGCTTTCTTGTTATAGGAGCTTCCGAAGTTTCATCGTCAAACGACCGAGATACTTCTTTTATGACAGAAATTAATCTGCAGACGATATAATTCATTTCACAGAATTAAAAATCATCAAGATCTGAATATTTATATAACTAGCTGATACATATAAATCTGAATATTTATATAACTAGTTAAGATATTTGTATGAACAGTGTCATAAAATATATACTTAACTAGCTGTTTAACCCGTTTTACGCACGGGATATCATGAATTTAATTCTAAAACGTGCGTACGAACGCACCTCGTTTGTAACGTTTGACGTAGAATTTCCAACTTGTTTAAATTAGAAAATTCGCATAAAACTTTTTCACCAGAAAGAGTGAAAAGTTATTATTTTCAGGAAAATGAGCTTAAAATAAAACCGAATGAATTTCGAGATGGCCTAACTAAGATATTAAATCAAATAACGGAAGAGACATTCGTTTTTAACATCATTGTGAAAATAAAATCTACATTTTATTTAGTTATTAAAAATTCTGCCAAAAAAATTTAAGCTCTTTGTAAATGCGTGTAAAAAGATTATAGCAATACGGTCGATGATTATAACAAAAGTAACTAGACAAAATATTTCAAATGAAAATAAATAGATGATATATTGCTTGTTTATTGTTTAATCTCGTATTTTTAAACTACTTTTCAAATTAAACCTTCGTGTTAATATACTGTTTAAGGATGAATTTTGTAAAGTGTTGGTAAAATTCTGGATTAAAATAAAATGGGAGAAAATTAGGAATGTTTTCACTTTGAAATGAATACACACCACGGAAAATAAAATCTTGAAAAGAATGTTTTATTTAAATGGGCAGATATTTATTTATTGTTTCAAAATGTTGCTTACCATTCTTGTGCCATTTTTTAATGATTATAAATATGATTAATGAATAAAAGATTTAACATATTGGTTTTATTATTTAATCTTTAATTTCTCTATAATAAACTATTTTTTAGATTTCAAAATATTGTTCTTATTTGTGATGGAAGAAAATCAAAAACTTATCACTTTTGTAATGCATTCGTGAAATACAAATAAAACAGTAAAAAATGACAAATGTTATAATGCATCATACACCAAAAAACACCTCTGTAATCCTCTTTCTAAATAAAACGATATTTTTCTATTGATTCAACATATTTCTTGATTATCTGAGCTATTTATAAAACATAAGCAATGATTGAAACAAAAATAATTGTCGTAAAACGATATTTTTCTACTGATTCAATATATTTCTGGATAATTTAAGTTATTTGTAAAACGTAAGCAATGAGTGAAACAAAAATAAGTGTAGTAAAACTATATGTGAACAAAAGACTTCACATATTTTTATTATTTATAGTTTAAAGACATATTTTAAGGTAAAGAAAAAAAAACATTTTGTTAAAATTCTTATTAAGGTGAAATGAAAGATTCATATTTTCATAATGTACTAGAGGAAAATGGAACATTTATAAAGCAGAAAGAAATTATGAATACTTCAATTGATATATAAATTGAAATAAAGGAAAAAAATAAATCTGAGAAACGCTTTCTCGGAACAAACTAATACTTTTTTTATTTATTGACTATTTTCTTTGAATATATCAGATATTTTCCTAGCTTCAAAATTATTTACTATTTGCATTGTCTCATCTTATTCACATTCTGGAATAAAATTTTAATGCAATGAAGAAATTTTTTTTTTCGATTTTTGAACATGCGCACGTCATATACCGTTGAATAAAAATTCTGTTTTTTGTTGATGATTTTATTATAGATTATTAATAACAGAAGAAAAGCTAGATTAAACAGAACTTACAAAGAAATAAAGAGGGTGTAAATGTATATTTAGAATGTTCTGACGAAGAAAATTATTACAATATTATGCAACTTTTTAATTGATTGCAGTATTTTATTCATTTAAATTGTAAATATATGTTTATTCTTAAAGTCACTATGAGCGTTGGTTCTTTACTAAAAAATGGAACGCGCCATACATATATACAGGGTCATTCTAAATGATGGACACATTTTCAAAAAATTGTATTTATTAGCATACAAATCCAAAATGAACAATCTTTATACCAATGAAAAGAGGAAGTTTCAAATTTTTTTTAAGGCATTATAAATGTTCAATGTGTCCACTATTTGCTGCAGGGCAAACATCTACGCGATAGCCAAACTCGTCCCACACACGAGAAAGCGTATCTGCTGTTACTGAGTGCACGGTTTTCAAAGCGGTGATGGTTCCGAGGTGGCCGGTAGAGTTCGTGCCGCAATAGGCCACTGCGAGCTGAGTGCACTGCTGCCGTGCATAAGTGGTAGCAAAAATAAAAAAGACCTAAAAATGTAAACAAAAGGAACAAAAAGTAAATTTTGTTTAGCTAAACTAAAAATAATGTTTGTGATATATTGTTCCAATTAAAACAATAAAGCATAAGAAAATCGTTTCGGAAATACTGCGTATAAACCGATGTTTCATTTACTGTTTTAATATTTTCTTTAAAAAATTGAGATGTTTTGCGATTAATCTTTTTATTTCCCCATGTCATTCATATCTCGGATTAAAATAGCATTGCAATGAAGAAAATGTATTTATATTTAAAATTTATTCATTGCATTCCTCTTATTAACAATTTAGTTTTATGGTGATAATTTTGTTACCGGTTTTTAATAACATAAACTACTCGTTGGGGGCCACCGTAATACTTACCCATCATGGGTATGCATAATTTAAAATCTATACTAATATTATAAAGGAGTAAAGATTGTTTGTTTGTTTGTAGGGGGTAATCTCTGGAACTACCGAACCGATTTCAAAAGTGATGGTGACAAATTGATGGTGACAACCCCTGCTCCAACATAGGCTATATTTTATGTCGGTGCCACTGACCCCAGGGGGGTGCAGGAGCGAAAAACGTTCTAAAATTGCGATTTTTTGTATACCGAAGAAGCTAGAAATTTGAAATTTGGCATTGTAGCTACTTATAAGATGTAAATGCTCTCTAGGAACAAATTTTTAAAAAAATTCGAAATTTAAAAGGGGGAAATAAGCGAAAAGCGTTCTAAAAACATTCTAAATTACAATTTCTATGGAATCTCTGGAACTACAGAACCGATTTCAAAAGTGATGGAGGCAAATTGATGGTGACAACCCCTGCTCCAACATAGGCTATATTTTATGTCGGTGCCACTGACCGCAGGGGGGTGCAGGAGCGAAAAACGTCCTAAAATTGCGATTTTTTGTATACCGAAGGAGCTAGAAATTTGAAATTTGGCATTGTAGTTACTTATAAGATGTAAATGCTCTCTAAGAATTATTTTAAAAAAAATCGAAATTTAAAAGGGTGAAATGAGCGAAAAGCGTTCTAAAATCATTCTAAATTACAATTTTTATGGAATCTCTGGAACTACAGAACCGATTTCAAAAGTGATGGAGACAAATTGATGGTGACAATCCCTGCTCCAACAGACTCTTTAATAAAAAGCTTTGCGATGCTGACGACTGGGTTTTTCGCTAATTGTTGCCACAGATTAATCTCAGAAAATGAAACCTTTGAAGTTGCTGAAAAAAATAATAGCTCGAAAAGTATTGGTCAGAAAATTGTTAGACAAACTGCGTTTGAAAGGTAAAAAATTGTATTTTTCTTGATATAAATTTCAAATCTAATGATTATGCCGTTTTTCAAATAATGAATTTAAAAAATTACCAAATTTCACAACGGAGTACCATAGCAAAACCTTCATACGTAAAAAGATAATGGTAAGGGCAACGTGTCCTGACGTGTATATTGGCACGAGTCACAAATTATTGTAGCCTTATTCTGTTAAAATATAAGAGTGAATTATGAAATGTATATATTTTGTTTGATTAAAAGTTCGTTAAGAGAAATTGACCAGCGTAGCGGGCGTAGCTTGCTAGTATGAAAATAAAACATGTGTAAACTATTTATAAAATGCATTGCAATTCGAATAAAATCGTGACGTTATAAACTTTAAATGATCTATTACTCCAAAATTGATAATCATATTAACTAACGGTTTACCGCGTCGGATTAAGCCTCTCATTTCCATTTAAAATATATCTTTGAATTGAAATTTGAATGAAATATAGGGCCAGAAAATATCGAAGAGTGTGGTAAATAGGATTACAAATATCTCGGCAACTCATTATCCGATCGACTTCATTCTTTAAGCATTTTTTTTCCTTTTATATTCCCTCCTTAAAATAAACAATTTCGAAAATGTTTATATACCTTTTATCAGAATGAATATTTAGAGAGTCCGAAAAAATAGTTCCGGATAATCGAAGTTACTGAAATTCAATAAGCTTCTTAACATTATTACATACTAAGTACACACCAAATTTCAAGTGTCTATCTCGATTTGTTTGGGAGATAGAGCGTTTACAGACACACAGACACTGACAGACAGACGGACGGCAAATTTTTTTCTAAAAATATGTTATTCGGAATCTCCAGTGTCTGAAGCGCGTAAATCCTTCAAAAATTTTTTTTTTTTGATTTTCAAAACGATTACAAGACTTACCCTATACTACGTATGATGGGTAAGTAAAAATCTGGATTTAACGGGAGTTACAAAAATGAGACACAAATAAAAGACATGTAAATATAAATTAAGATGTTCTGAATTATAAAAAATGAAATTATGAAGATACTATCGAATAGATTTTTTTAGTACAATTTTTCGAAAAAAAAAATATTATGATACTCTCATTTTGACTCAAGAAAATCTCCATTTCGTTGTAGCTGCCAATTTATTTGTGTTTTCATACATTCAAAAGATCACAGATTATGCAGACAATCTCAGTGACATGGTCAATGCTTTAAAAAGTTTATTTTTTAGAAAACAAACTACGCTCAAGGTGTCTTAAAAAAAAATAAACGTCTTTTTTGCCAAATACAATACACTCTAAAAAAAATCCGTGAAAATACAAGAGATTTTCCGTTAAATTTTACGGAGAAGTTTCATTTTACCAAAACAACAGTAACAATTTCCGTAAATGGCATTAATTCCGTAAAGGAGACTTCAAATCCGTAAATATGCAGAAAGTTTTCCGTAAATTTAATGGATTTTTCCGTATTTCTTACAAAACCGTACAATGTCCGTATTTCTAGTGCCATTTCCGTAAATGACGTTCAGAGGTTTGCGTACAGAAATCGCCTTGTTTGAAATGCGAATTAAGATTGTTGTATTTGCTAGAATTCTTCTAGGATCCAAATCTGAACCAGTCCTACCAGTGGGGCCTATTTTTTGTCATTAGACTCGGGCCAATCCTGGAACTCATTCTAACCAGGGTTGTGTCTGGGCGGTAATTTTATGTGAAAATAACAGTGATATTTTTATTTTTTAGTGAAATCTTTATAAATTTATTTTATTTCCATAAATTGCAGAAAAATATTTTTTTTAATCGACTTTTTTTTTTCTTTATGTTACTTTAAATTGTGAATTTTTTCACAGACGTTTTAAAATTTTATTTTAATTTTATTAACGTGAGGCAATATTAGGTTATTAAAGGTTTAATAAAATATTATCTTTGCAAATTATCGATATGTATATTGTATTGAATAAAACTGATTTGTCTTATAAATTTGTGAATTAAACTAAAATTTAATTTTTTATAAATTATAATTTTTTACAAAGTTTATATTTTTTTCTTAGAATTTATAAAAGTTATTAATAATTTTTTCTTTACTTTTATAAAAATGAAGTTTATGATTTTATAAAGTTTATAATTTATTTCGTTAGTTTATGATTTTATAAATTAAACTAAATTAATTTAGACTAAATTAATAAGGCCAAATTTAAATTTTCCAAGGTCATAAATTTCAAAATTTTCTGTAAAAATCTATTTTTTTATTTAAAAATTTTTAAGGTTTCATAAAATAATATCTTTGTAAATTATCGGTATGTGGATATTAAACTACACTGGTTTGTCTTATAAATTTGTGAATTAAACTAAAATTTCACAAATTTATAAGACAAATCAGTGTAGTTTAATATCCACATACCGATAATTTACAAAGATATTATTTTATGAAACCTTTTACTTTATAAAATTATAAACTTCATTTTTATAAATGTTTATAATGTATTTTGTTAGTTTATAATTTTTATAAATTAAACTAAATTATTAAGTCCAAATTTAAATTTACCTATCCTAAAGTTATTAATTTCAAAATTTTCTCTAAAAATCTATTTTTTCGTTTTGATATTTTAAAAATTATTCATTTTAACAGAACCATACACAAAAGCTCGCAGCAAAGCTTAAATATAATAATTTAATTTATTACAAATTTGTTTATTCACATAAGTTTTTAAACTAAGAGATAAAGAAAATTCACTTTAATAGCATGTAATAAATACGTCTGCTTAAGATAATTTTTGTTTTTACTGAAATTGATAAATAAATCAACACACAAATAATTATAAAAAGTATATGTACTATTGCAAAAAGAAACAATCATTACTGTTAATACAATATTTTACGCATATGATACATAAAAAATTTAAATTTATATGTTATAAAGCATCAAATAATAAAGTAGAATATAGAACAATTTTGAAAAGAAAATATTAAAAACAATAGAACTCTGAAAATATCCATCTTCTAACTATGAGAACTTTTAGTTTTTGCATCGTTAAAAACATCTCAAAGAAATAACAACATTTGAATACGTGTCCTGTCCGACGATAGCGTAATGGTTTGGCGCGCTGGGTTAGTGAACGGAAGGTCGTGGGTTCGATACTTGTCGTGGGAAGTGGTGGTTGTTGATTAAAAAGCTCGCTCAGAAATAAACGGTAAAAAAAAAAAAAGTATCTGTCCCTTCCTCATAAGATGCTCCTTGAGGGATAATTTTTTTTTTTTTTTTTTTTGGTCCTATAAAATTTATTTTAATGACATAAAAATTTCTAAAAAATACGGAAGATATCTGTTAAAAAACGGAAATTTAAAAACGGATATTTCAGAAATCACGGAAAATTTTCTGAAATTTACGGATTTTTTTTTCCGTTAAAATACGGAAATAGTACTGGCGTCTCGATTGCCAGTACAATTTCCGTTATTTTCAGAATTTTTTTTTACAGTGTACATACAAATTAAAAAATCATATAAATATCCAAACTTATCTTTAAAGCTCATTTAACTGAATTCCAATTTCTAAAATTTTATTTCTTTTGTTAAATTCAGAAAATATCTAGAGCAGGAATCTTCAAACCGTATCACGCATCCCATGAGTGGTCCACCGAGATAATTTTAGTAGTCTGCCATATAATTTTGAATATTAAAAAGCAAACGTTTTTCGCGATATTGAAAAAAGACTTTCGAAGTATCTTATTTAGGTCAGAAAAAGTGTCACTTCGTATTCATAATTTTCCTCCTCTTAAACACAAATGCCGGCGAAGTGCATTTGCTTTAACCATACCGTAAAAAGCTGGAACTTTCTGATACATACAATACCGTTTTATCCCAATGGCTCCATAGAGTATATCTATATGCTTTCTCATGTATCAATATGATACTGTAATGAACAGTGTTTTTAGCGTATGTCGCTCTATTGATTGCTAGTAGACAAATTATTTTATAAGTTTCATGTACTACTACTAAATAGTGTTGGTCTATAGAATTTCTGGTGATAAAATTAAATTAAAAATATAAAAACTAAATTATCAACGTAAAATAGCACAAATAAAAGTATATAAAATGGCAAACAGCTGTTTCGGAGCCCCTAAAGTTCCATCATCAATGTCAAATTTAAAAGATTAAAAACGATTCAAAAGTTTAAGCCATGTAAATATGCTTGCGTCTCTGCACGCGTTCAAGTTGAATGGCGGTGAGATTTTCAAAAACAACAGCGGAGTCTAAATGTTTAGATAAAATTAAAACCTGGTCTTAAAACCTAGGCGTATAAACATTTCTTGTAGTTTAACATTTAATAATTTGCGACTCGCAAAAATTTTAAAATTTATCGATTTAGCACCTGAGCATGAATGTTTGAAGATTCTTTACATGCACGTGTACCCCTCCGCTCAGGAAAAACGCTTTGGATTTTTAACTGGTTGGAAGAGGCTCTTTTTAATTAATTTGTAAAAATATGTATGAAATAAGATGAAGGAATTGCCGAATAAAACGAAAACAATTCAAAATTTTACTTATAAATTCTGCAATGCATTTCATTCATTTTAAGACACTAAAATATTGTCTAAATGTTTGCATGGGTAAAAATATTCAGTTTAAAAAAAAATTCCACATGATTTTGTGGAAAGTTTTTCTCAGTTTTTTAACGCAGGATGGAGTTGCACACAGGAATATGTACAAAAAACAAAGTAAGAATAAAAAAAAAACAAAGTGCAGTGAAATAAAAACGGCATTTAACTATTATAGTATGCATAAACACATAAACGCAGAATGATAATATTTGAATAATTTATTCCACCTAAAATTACGTATTTTTCTTATATACCATAGAAATATATAAGCATTATTTTCTGTGCTTTGGCAGAGAAATAAGAGGTTTTAAGCTCACAGAAGAAATATTTCTCTATTATCTTGCCTGATACTTTTAATAAAATATAAGCTGTCATAATTCACATTAGTATTTTGTATATGTTCTTACTCCATCTAAAAGGTCGGAATTTTATTTATAGTAATACAATTGAAATATTACTTCTGCATATGCTATTTTCTAATTTAATGATACAAATTAAAATAAATCTCATCGTATGTATAGATAGAACAATACAGGATATATCACCTGCTGTGGAGCGTGCATTTGCCAACGAATTAAGAAAGAACATGGTTTTAAAGAGAAAGTACAGAAAATGTTTTTTTAAGCGAGTATGGTTTAAAAAATAAATAAATACCGTATTTACTCGCGTAATGCATCCATACGCATCCTGTAATTTTGAAAGAAAATTTGGGTAGAAACAAAAATTCGTATAATTTTCGCATAAAGTTTATGAGATAATTTGAAATAATAAAATTAAATGCATCCTCATAATTTTCATTTTTCAATATTTCAGTTTGGTTCTTTAGAATAACATTATTATTATTCTTTCCTGCAATCTGTTTCTTTCAGCTGCAGAACAACAGTGAGCAAATGGAATTGCAGCTGATAAAGCAATATAACAATTCTATGATACATAAGGGCGGATTTGTTTACAATGAATTTTTTTTATTCATCGTAGAGTGTTTTGTTGAATAAAAAGCAGTAAACAGGCAGTTGGAGAAGAACTCGGAGTGAAAGAAACACTTATTTAATATTAGCGTAAACAGTAAAATCCACAAAGATCATTAAAAGTGAATTTTGTGGCAGCGAATCTCGGAAATACATCTCACAGAAGTTGCTAAAATGATTTCATACTTCGAAGCATTAAACTGTGTTTTCTATATTTTGTTGTAGAATTCTCCAGCAAACTTAAGAAAAAGTTTTGTTGTCTCAGTTCAAAAAATATCGACGAACTTTGGAGAAACTAACTTTTGTTATACATTTTGTTTAATCTTAATTATTTATTTATTAAAATGTTATATTCTTTTTGTAGAAAGTCATTTTTCGTTTTATTCAAAGCTGCTTGTCGAAAAAAAATAATACTTAAGCGTATTTTTCGCATTCTCCTCTTTTGAAATATAATAATACTGAAGATAGTGCGTAACACGCGCGAGTGAATATTATAAGAGTCCGTATAAGAATTCACATAAAGATTATTTATTAGGCATCCTAACACAGATTTAGTAGTATTGCTAAATTAAAAACGTAGAATCAGTGTCCATCAAACCATTGTCGTGCATCGTTACTACTGTTATTTATCATATTTATAAAGATAATAATTTGAGAAAATACACTGAAGCTTTGTCCGTTTATTGTGCTATGGATAATCTTGCGGTATTGTATTTGTAGAGTCCCTACTTTGATCTTCTTTATTTAATGCATATTATATTAAAAAAACTACGTATGAAGAAAATTATGAAAATAATTAAACTTTATTCTCAAATGAATAGCACAAATCGACATTTCTCTGAATTAAAGATAAGGAGAAACAGTTCTTATTCTGTATTCACAAAAATTAACTTTCGCTAAGAAAATATTTCTAGAAGTTCCGTGGGGAATTACAACAGTTTTAAAAGGAAATAAATAATATTTTTCGTTCAAACAATCAGGTTTTATTTATGTACTCGATTTTCGGCAGCAGCTCTACTATAATGCACATTTTTTAAAAATCAGTATGTCATCAAAATATCATGCAATGACTTCATTATATCTTCATAAAAATTTCCTTTAATTATGACATGATTTAAAAATTTCGCTCAAAGTAACAAAGAGAAAAAAAACTATATATAAGCGAGAATTTTAATGCAGTTACCAAATAAAAATGGTGGAGTCTGAGAATGTTCTGTTGTGTAGTATGCTTCGAAAAGCACATATAAAGGAGGTCTCCATAAATTCATGTTACAAAAAGTTAAAATAAATATATGGCTCTATAGGTTCTTCTAATTAGACTATAATGAATTAAGTGGCTCTTATGTATGACACCCCCATGGAATCTGCAGAAGATCTCGTTGCCAGACTTTCGGCTGCTACAGGGAAAGTATGCGATAAGCCAGTTGTTTTTCAGAAATTTCGCCAATCATTTCTTTGCCGTTGTACCGCATGAATAGACACTGCCGGTCACTGTTTTGAACACTTATTGTAAGCATATGTCATTAAACTTGTCTTTGTCACTTAATTGTTCTTTGTGTGTTTTTGCCTCGTACAACAACATAACCAACATAACCTTCTAGCACCTTTGCTTTTTAATTCCGACCATGCCTTCTTTGATGAAAGTTGTTTGTTTGGATGTGTACTATCCCCGCTTAAAGTTTTGCCCATCTTTTATGAAATAACCTGTATAAATTTTATAACAGAATTCAAGTAACATCAATCCGGTATCTATACCACATAAATTGGTGTAGTATTTTTGTGAATTATACGACAGAGCTGCTGAATATTTACACTTGCAACTAAACATTGTTATGAATAAAGCTGCCTAATTGTGTTATCAAAAAACATTTTAGATGAAGCTTTAGCTATAAATATTTTTAATTATAAAAAGTGCATACATAGTACTAATTGTGTTCTGAGATGAAAAATGCATTATTTAATGCTTCTAGTAATACAATTAAGTGTATTTTTAATTTATGCATTGAAAATAAATAATAGGTGAAACAAGCATTATGTACACAGATCACGCATACAACTTTATTATGATTGGTTTTGTATGAAAGGACCTAATTTTATTAATAATTTTTTTTTATTAGGGAATGATGTTATGAAACACTGCCAAAACAAGAAAGGAAACAGATGTAAAGTATATATATTATGAAATATTTCTGACATTATGAAAATATTTCTCACATTACGAAAATTTATATTGTGTTTCACACCTTACGCACGTTTTCGAAAAATGTGAATTCTTTTAAAATCTTGTATAAAATTATAAATTGTACACGCACTGCTTAGCGTACTGATATTTTGCTCAGCTACAACACATAAAACTTCGTTAAAACATCTGAAAATAACGGATGCAAACTCTGAAGAAAAATAAAATTTATATATTCATATTATTTGCAAATAGAAAATTTTAGAATTTTTGATTTTATTCAAATTATTTTATAGAGATGATATGAAGTGACAAAGAAAATGTCAATATTTGATATACAGAAATAAACAAACTTACAAAGTCAAACTCAATTTATAGAAAATAAATTAATCCTGAACGCTGTCATTAATAACAAAAGTCACATTTTATGAGACATACATTTCGAGAATATTTCTAGTGAATGCATATTTTCAGATAAATTGAAAATTCTTTAACAAAGGGTTTAGATTTTCTTAGTATCTAAAATTGGCTAAAATCGTCAAAGATTAATTTCAGCTGTAACTTTAAGTGCTGAATACGCCAAGAGTTCATTAAATCTTTAAAAATTCATTAAAAACAAACAAATGATGCTAAAAAGCAGGAATAGGATTACAGGGAGATCGAATTTTTGTTAATAACGAAAAAATTTTGGTTAAAAAATTACTAATAGGTGCCGCTGCATGCATAATATGGAGCAGATTTATACAAATCAGGCTGTCAGTAAAACCCCTGAATGCACACAAATTCTTCATTCGATGCCAACAATATGCTATCATTACAATATCAAGCACTGTTTTAAACTCTTTTACAAGAAGGGGAATCGGCAAATGACGCGTTGCGAAAATCCTGTACGGCAAAATGACTGAAGACGAAAAAAGGGCCCGTTTCATGTGCTGGGATATGGAAGATTGTCAGACGATTTGCAGAAATGGGTCTTTTACTATATTAAAAATAAATTTACAACGTGAAATAGCACAAATTAAAAATATATAAATTGGCAAACAGCTGTTTCGGAGCCCTTAAAGCTCCATCATCAGTGCCAGTTCAAAAGAATAAAACCGATTTAAAATCCTAAGCCATGTCAATTTGCTTGCGTCTTTCGCTCGCGCCAAGATGAAATGGCGGCGACTTTTTCAAAAACAACAGCGGAGTTCAACGGCACAAAGTTTAATCCACCTTTTTAGATCTTTTACTATATGCCTAATTTGCATACATTCGCTTCGTATTATATATGCCAGCGCCATCTATCGGTATTTTTTTGTTGTTAATAAAAAATCCGATCTTCCTCTAATCCCTGCAAACTGTAATTTTTTAGAATAATTTATTTCTTTTTAATGATTTTTTAAAGATTTAACGAACTTCTGACGCACTCGGTACATCATATTGTGTTCAAGATGTTTACGTGATGTATATGATGTGTATCATTTTCAGATATCACTATGGAGTCCATATTAAGATTTAGTTCCAAAAGAAATCAGTCTTTTGTGCGCCATATATTTACATTATTTACTTTAAGTAGGTAAGCCGCATATCGTACCCATTATTTTACGAATAATTAAACAAAAAAATTATATGAAAACGGAAATATTTAATTTTTTTACGCCGTTAAAACAATGTCGTATATTTTTGCGAAATAAATAGAAATAATCGTGCAGAAAATACATAATTATTTTCATACGTTTCATTATACGCATCTTTCAATGCAATGAAAAAAATACAAAGAATGATAAGTGAATGGAAACCTAAAATGTGATATTAGTGTAAAGTTCTTAAAAAAATATTTATCTTTATGTTTTTGTGCCTTTATATGAAGAAACTAATATCATTGAAAGTCAGACGAACAGACAAGCGAAGATATAAATGCATAAAAATTACAATTAGAAAAAAACAAATTGAAAATTATTTATCAAAAGTTTATTTTATTACGCTCTGGCATACATCCTACAATTTATTGAATGTGGGCAGCGCTTTTAAAATCTTTATTAATTCTCTGTTAATTCTCTATAATTTTGGTATGAGTCTAAAGTTCTTTAAAATTATTTATTTTTACGTTTTTGTGCCCTCGTGTGAAAAAAAATAATAATATTATTGGCTGAAAGACTGACAGGTAAGCAGAGTCATAAATACTTTAAAATTACAATAAGAAGATATACCAAATTGAAAATTATTTTCATAACTAGATTTCATTATGCTTCATCATGCATCCTATAATTTAACGTATGAGAACAAAGTTTTAAAAACTTTTCTTAATTCTTTATTCTATTAAGAACTTTTGAGTATTTTGACTGTTTTTAACAAAATTAAAGTGATTGTCCGAAAAGTTTGAAGCATTTTATTTTAGCGTCCCTTTTGCTTACTTAAACTACGTTAATTTGTTTCTATTTGTCTGAATGCATTTAGTACTGTTTGCCAAATATATTGTTAACAATCAAATTTTACTTTTACATCGAGATCTTTATTTTAAAAACGTCAAACATTTTAAAATGTAGGTGGTTATAATTATGAATTCAATAAGATTTCAAAATCACCTGCTTAAGATATCTTTCTCTGAGAAAAATATATGAGCGGTCAATTTATTAAATTTTTCACGATTTTATTTTACACTGTAAAAAATACAGTAAAAGGTCATTTTTATCAGAAAAGTTTGTAAAATTTCAATGTGAGCTTTAGTTACCCATTATTCCGAAAACGTTTCCATTATCTTCAAAAAACCCAAGTGAAAAAACAATCAGAAATCTCAGAAAAAATAGGTTTCTGATGTTTACCGAAACATTTATTAAATTAAAGAGCCCTTTTACTGCCTATAAAATTTGGAAAATATGTTTTTATGAATTTCGGAAACGTATTAACTTTTGAGTCTTGTGTTTTGCTCTTTTCATACAGATATCTGAATAGAATAAAAGCTTTTGGAAATCGTAATAATGCAGAAGATGCGTTTTTTTTTTTTTCAAAAAAAATTCTTCTCAGCGAAGGTTTCCAGTTTTTAGATTGTAGATAGTTTTCTTCAGATGCGAAGGCGATTCAAAAATATCCTTGTTAAATTCATACATCACGAAAAAAGAAAACTTGAAATTTTAAAATACAGACGGAAATATTTCTTGGTATATTCTGAAAAAAGAAAATACTTTTTTCTGATATTTGTAAAGTAAAAAGTAAAGTAAAAGTTGAAAAAGTAAACCGACAATAACACAAAAGAGATAAAGAGCAGGTTTTATAACGCTCGAAATTTATCTGTAAAGGAATCAGCGGGCGATTCCTTTTCTTTTTAATAAAGTGTAAGCTTTGCTCCTTTTATCATTCATTGAAATATCTATCAATTTCTTAGATTTAAATTTCTGAAGTTTGGATGAGATATCTTCCACTTCGTCCTATATTGTAGGACTAAAGTATTGTACGAAATAAAAAAGAACATCTGATTGCGCTTGAATTAGATACATTTAATGTACATATTTACTTTGAATTATTGAAGAAAAAATAACAATGCTAAAAAGATTGACGGCTGAGAACAAAAGTGGCATATTGATATAAGGTATTGATATATCTTGATATTGGTATATGGTATAATTCCTTGTCATATTCTTCCACCATATGGCTAGGTTGCCTTTATACGAGTGGAGCGACGTACGCACAAGGCGCGTACTCAGACTAGAGTTGCAAAAAAACGATTTCTTCCCAGGTTTATTTCCAATAGACCCGGTTTATTCCCAGGTTTATTCCCAAAACACCTGGTTAATTCCCAAAACACCAAGTTTATTCCCAAAAATCCCGGTTTATTCCCAGGTTTAAACCGGGTTTTTTCTAGTCTTTACGACTCTAGATCAGACTGTGTTCAGACAGACATTTTCGTCCAAATTATGGCAAATCTACATTCGAAAACTAGGCGATATTCGGCTGGACGTGTTCGATTAGACGACTCTGATAAGTTAACAATTATTAGCTTGCCGATATTAACACGCTCGCCAAGATGCTAGGTGATACGTTTATGGTCCAAAATCATCAGAACCAATGATATTGTATATCCCGTTTGTCGCCACTCTTATATAGAGGCATCCTACTTCATGCTTGGATACAGTAGTGATCCGATATGCTATCGCTGGACAGAGTTTACGGCTGGTAGGCCAAATCGATTGCTGTTGCTGATATTGTTTCCACTTTCAGAGAAGAATGTAATGTGTCATTAAAAATTCATTTTCTAAATTCTTATTTCGAATTTTTCCGCTCAGAATTTTTTAGTTGTAATGAAAAAACTTTTTCCAGCATATATGCTACCCATAGAGAAACGGTACTGCGGAAATTGTCAAAAGTTATTCTTGAAGATTTTTTTTTTATCAGTGAGTCTCAAAATTGTAATTAGAAATTTAAAAGGAAGAAAACCCAACATTAAATATTAGTTCTTAGCAATACTACAAGTTATGTAGGTTTTAGTTTTGTTTTTAGATTTTTAACTTTGTTCACTGACATTATATGTATTAATATGAGTATCTAAAATAAAGACATTATTCCGCGTAAAATATGTTTACATAGTTTATTTACATAGTTTGCATAGTTTATATAGATTCAACACCCTTAAATTTACACAAACAAATATAAAACACTGAAAGAGGTTTTAATTTTTTTTTCTTGCCGACAAATCTCATTTATCTAAATTTTCAATGCATATTAATAAAAATTAGTCTGTTAAATTAAATTTGGAAGTGCTTTTTTAATTGTCTAATGGTTTCTCTATATCTTCACTTTTGCTGAAAACTGTATCTGTCTGTATCGTGTGCTTTTTGCACGTTTTCTGTGTAACTTCATTATGCTCGCCAGTATAATATTTTATTCATAGTAACTATTAATTTCTTATTTATGAGTTTTAATCGATTCATAATCTTCGATTGTTACTTATTGGAATATAGTCATAATCATCAATAATTTTATGGTATATGGATGAATAGGTAGATAAAACAATAAGCAATTAGCAAATTTTCTGAATAAAAAAAATACATTTTACACTCAGTTACATCCTGTAGTGCATACTATTTGCTCTTTTAAAGCGTGAGAAAAATTACAGGTTTTTAGTCGTATCGCCTTAAATTATACTTTTGCTAGATATCAATTAGCATTTTTTCTGAGTGGAAAAATGCATTGTATTAGATTGTCCGGGAAATCCGTGCCGTTTAGGAAAATTAATTTGCAAAGGAAAATTCTGCCCGTTAATTATTAGAAATTAGCTATCTGAATTAATGTCTAATAATTAAATGATAGAATTTTCCGGTATGAATTAATTTTCCCCAAACGGCACAAATTTTCCAGACAACGCAATACTTTCTGTCAAGTGCATCTTATTTGACATTCAAGAGCGAGATAAAGCGCGATCAAGAGCGAGCGATGTTTCTTATCTTATAATCTCTTTAATATATTTTTTTTTTATTTCCGAAAATTTTTAATTATAATATTTAATAATGGTATTTTAAATGTTTCCTATAATTATTATCTTATAGTTTTGCCTTTTTGCGCTACATTAAAGATTAGCCAGAGAAGATATAGAAATAGATAAAATTATATATATATATATATATTTTACTACAGAAATGTGTTACATTTCTGGTAAATTTCATCATATACCTATTATATGGGATTCATAATCTTGTGCGCGCGTTTGTGTGTGCGTATAGTACTCATTTTAACTTTTAATTTTTTAAAATAAATTTTCCTTTCTTACAACACACGTTATTGCTAATTTTTCTTTACTTATTTTTACAATGTTCCTCTTTTTAAAGCTTTTCGATAATTGTTTTTTTTAGTTCTTTATATAAATAAATAAATGAATAAATACTCAAAATGTGCGTTAGAATCAATATTCAATATTCTATCTTTAAAAAAAAAAAAAAAAAAAAAAAAAAAAAAAAAAAAAAAAAAAAAGCTGCTTTTACAAATTTTTAAAACGGTTATTCTTTGAATATTTTACATCTAAGTTAGATTGAATATTTCAAGTGACAAAAGCCTTGAGCGCTCGATTTGTCAGCTTATGTCTTAAAGTATTATGCAGATTTTCTGAATTCGAGGAATTTATAGAAAAGAAAATGCTACTATAAGATTTGATAGATATACGGTTTCTGTATAAGATGAACAAATGCTATCAATTCAAACGATTGTTTCTAGATATTACACTTAAATTAATTTTTTTGTGAGGGAATATGTACGACAAATTTATAGCTTTAAATGTCGCGTGAGTTTTGCAGTTAATACTTATTTTGGTAGAAAACTCAAAAATATTGAAAGAGAGAATAACTTAAATGGGAAGCGATTTCAAGTGCAAATAGTCTTTGCTTTTATTTATTTATTTTGGATTTAATATGCGAGTTCCACTCTCACCTCTCAGTTTTATGTTGAGCCATAATCGACCATAAAAATAAAAGCATAAAAAAGTTTATTAATATTTCTAGAAAAAATCCTGCTTTGTTTTAGATTAAATAATTAGTTAAAGTCTTGTATATACATCGCGTTGCAAAATGACTAGTAAACACCAAATTTTTAAGATTTCTATTCGATTATAAATTTAGAGTGTAGAATAATATTTTGTACAAACTATAAAACACTTATAAAATTAATGAACAGGAATGAAAACTTATACAAAATATATTTACAAAAATAAAAGAAATATATATATATGTAAAATCGGTGTGGCAAAATGATAGGTACACTAAATGAAATATATTTTTATTTTTTTTTAATATAAAAATTTCCTCCTTTTATCAGAATCACTTTTTAAATTATTTAAATTTGAATTAATGTTTCAATGTATGTAGCCTGATAATGCGTAACTGGAACTTTTTTCGTTTACTTGTGAAAGTGTATTATTTTCATGATTATAAGCAGTTGTTGATAGTGTTTCCACATGGGGATCCCCAAGATGTTTTTATCTAGACTTTAGCATTCCAGTCATTAGTACGTTCATAATGTATGTACCAACATAGTGTAAAAGTACCCAAGCCGGGACTCAAACCTGGGTCATCAGTATAGCGCATTGACGTTCTATCAACTGAACCACTTGGGAACGATACTCAGCCTGGAATTTTCTCACTATAACATGTTAGCAAGGCTACAAACGCAGCACAAGATGGAATATTTTCCGTGAGCCACGAACCCTGGAGCAAACACGAAATCAAAGAAAATCCAGCGTCGAAAATTGATGATGGATTTTCTTCGATTTCGTGTTTGCCCCAGGGTTGGTGGCTGACCCAAAATATTCCATCTTGTGCTGTATTTGTGTGTTATAGTAAGCAACGTGTTATAGTAAGAAAGTTCCGGGTTGAGTATCGTTCCCAAGTGGTTCAGTTGGTAGAACGTCAATGCGCTATACTGATGACCAGGGTTCGAGTCCCGGCTTGGGTACTTTTTCACTATGTTGGCTATACGCCTATTAAGAAATTAAGTTTTGATTAATATAAATGCAAGGCGCGTGAAATTTTCTATGGAAAAATTTCCAAAGTATTAAATATGAATTTATGTATGTACCATTGGACAAACTAATTCCAAATTCAAGGTGGTATATTATCAAAAGTAACGACGTTTGTTTCAACTACTAAAAATATAGTTAAACTCAAAATATTCCACATTATTGTACAATATTTCACTTTACCAAAGAGTGATAGGGATTACCAATTTTTCTTTAGTCATAAACTAAAATGAATTTCTTACGAAAGTCTAGGAACTGGGAAGAAGTAGCTCCCATCACAAAAACATAGTATTTCTTCCCTGCTAGCACGTGCTTTTGTATTACAGAATCAACTGACAAAGCCAACATTTACATAAATTATAGTATCTCTCTCGTCGGAATACATTTATACGCGGAAAATTAAAATAATAGTCGAAAATAATAACTGTAACTAAAAATGTGTTAAAGAAACTAAGACCTAATAAGACGCTTTCACAATATTTTAACGAACTTCAGCAAATTACTAATACTATATGTCTACAATCGAAAACCGTGTATGCTTCACAATTCCTTATTGATGTTAAAAGCTTCGTAGAGCACCTTTCTAAATTGAATGATTCCATTATCGTCCGTAATCTACTACAGTGATGAACTATTGATGGAATATTACGCTTTTATGCAGCTAGTTAAAATAAACTTTGGCTATTATGATTCATGTCGGTTTCTTTTTATTAGAATCCACGAAATTCACAAATTTGTGATTGCAATTCCGTACACAATGATTTTTTTCTATGAAGATAAACACTAGGATTTTTATCGAATTTTTAGACAATCATTTCATATAATAATATTGACTAAGATATATTAATTAAAATACTATGAAGCTTCTTTTTATAATCAAAAGTAGGTGAATTTTAGTGTAGGTTTTAAAAGGATAATATCATGACGGTGGATTACAAAACAAATGGTTTGAGTTCATGAAATTGTAATCATGTTGTAAATAGCTGAAGTCAGTATGACAAAAATATGCTACTTTAAAAATATGAAATAATGTACTGAAGAAAAATTGGATAAATTGTAAAACAGCATAAAAAATATTCGAAATGTTTGTTTACAAATTTATTTACCTGATTCGTAGTTCTTCTGCTACAATTACCTGATTCGCAATGAATGCTATTTTTTGATTTATGCGTAGTATTTTATGTAATTTTAAATGGTGTATTCATTTAAAATAAATGGTGATTTGAGTGGCGAAAAATGCTGATTTGAGTTCATTCGTAGAATAATAAAAAAAATTATACAGTTTGACAAGGTTTTTATTTTGTTGTAAACCAAAAACTATGTTCTCAAATCAAAAGATTTTGATGATCAAGTTTTTGAAGTCACCATTATGACATGTTGGGAAATTATCGTCATACAGAAGATGCATTAATTATAGAAATAAAAGATTAATAAAATCTTTATCAGATTATTTAAAATTGAAAATAATTTTACAGTTTAAAGTACTTCTTAAGACTAAAGATGAATAAATAACAAATAAAAACGTGTAATAAAAATATACATAAACAGAAGTCGGACATGCTGCTGCATTCATGGCTAGAATTTTTATAAACTATAAATTTATTCAAATATAATGAGGTATAAATTATATTTGATTATAAACGCATTTAACAGCAAATGTGTTTATTTTTATGGTTTTTGTAGCTTTACGAATTAATAAACTTCTGTATACATGTTTTGTAAATAGTTATTAAAAAAATATATTATATCTATTTTAAAAGACGCATGTCCTAATTCAAAAATTCTATTCTATTCTATTTATTTAAATATGCATATCTTAAAACATTTTTGTTAATTTCTGACAAATATGCTAAAAAATAATAAAGACTTCATATATATATATATATATATATATCTTTGTATGTTAATTAATGTTTGTTCTTCTATTAATCTTAGTTTTGCATATTACTTTAACTGCATAATTGTATAAAAAAAAATTATTAGTTACGGTGGTACAAATACATATGTGTATATTTATTTTGTAATTATAATTATAAAGCACAATTTGTTTTAATTATAATGTTGTTAATTGTATTATGTCTGGCTGTAAAATTGTACTCTTTGAGATAAATGTGTAGTTGTTAAAATGTTATAAATTGTATCAGCGAACAGTATGCAATTGAACTTCAAAATGTGTGGGTCGCCTCCAGGTCTGGCATTAAAGCTATAAATTTATAAAGCTTAGTAAGCTTAGTAGATTTTCATAAGTAAGTTCTTACGTCTCAATATTTTTAATAATAAACTAAATCTTTTAAAGAAAATAAACATTATAAATTAAAAAAATACCAACTTGCCCAATGAAAAAATTTTAAATAAAACAATTAAATAGATATGCTTATCTTTGAATCTATCCCTAAGATATTGTACAATTTATTTTTTATTTGAATGCACGCAATAGCAAATTTATTCATTTTATGATAAACAAAGATTGTCGTTAATTATTAAGCAATACTATTATTATTAAAATTAGTTATATGCATAACTAAAATATACAAATGCGTACATTAGTGCTTACTAATGTACATGTTTATATACTAGAGTATAACTATATAACTAATATATAAGCACTAATATATAAATGTATAAAAACTATGAATCGTACCAGGAATAATGACTTAATTATTGATAATTCGATAATAGCCTTTCTAATTGAAAGAGTCATTTATTATTAAAATTAATTACTTAGATATTTACCATATGGTGTGTAACACACGTCTTTAATTCTTAAAAGAGATTGATTTATTAATAAAGTATATTTGAACATTTAATTGGTTTATTTTATCAAAAAAATCTCTTACACATTAAAATAGTCTTAATGTATATAAAACTGTATATATTTCTGATAAATGTCTTTGTACTGTCATGTTTTCTTTTACAATATACATTTAAAAAACACTTAAATATATTTCATCAGAATTAACAATCTTTCTTATATTCACTTCCTTTATGTTATATTGGAAGAATAAAAAAAACTAAAATGATAGAAAAGTCTGATTTTCATGAAAAGCTCTTAGCTAATAACAGTTCTCCGAAGTAAGCAAGTAGAGATATTGTAAATATGCAGCTGACCATATCCTTTGCGAATCCCTTCTTTAACTATGTCCCATTTGGTGGGAAACCTTGGCGGAAAGCCAAAGGGTGACAATTTTTATCAATATCGATGACGGCCTTCTTTAGACTCGTGGATTAATATTATTTAAATACAATTAAAAAAATCTTTTACATTAGAATAAGAAATTTTCAGACTCGTTTGCTTATTTTTAACACGAAAAAATAATTTGAGGGAAATACAATGATGTTTAAAGGAATTCGAATTAAAAATAAATAGAAAAGTGCCCAGCTAAACTGATGACATTGAGCTCACAGCCTATTCACACTAATTGTATATATTATACTGTTATTTCAAAGAATAAAGAAACCGACAATAAATTAAGGGGGAATTAGCCCCCGTTCCCTCACTTTTTACTTAACTAGTGAACCAACTTAACCAGTTACTTTAACCAGTGAGCCAAAAAAAATCAGGGAAGCGCCTTATAACAATGAACCTATAGACAAAATTTGAAGCACATCGGACAATTCTGCATGAAACACCTATTTATCTAAATTAAGGGGGAAAACTATCCCCCAGCTCCACCCTTTATACTTAACCAATGAATCCCCTAAACTAATCAGGTAAGCGCCTTATCACAAAGAACCCATATACAAAATTTGAAACAAATCGGATAATTCTGCATGAAAAACCCAATTATCTAAATAAAGGGGGATTAGTCCTCCGTTCCCCCTTTATACCAATGAACACCCGAAACTAACCAGGGAAGCGCCTTATCACAATGAGCCTATATACAAAATTTGAAGGAAATCGGATAATTCTGCATGAAAAACCCATTTATCTAAATTAAGGGGGAGGATTAGCCTCCGTACCCCCCTTTATACTTAATCAATGAACCACCAAAACTAATTAGGGAAGCACCCTATTACAATGAACCTTTCAACAAAATTTGAAGCAAAACGGATATTTCTATCAAGAGTTATCGCGTTACGTACACACATTACATACATACATACATACATACATACATACAGAACGGGCGGGTACATTAGCTTTCAGGCTTTGATAGCCTGTGAGCTAAAAAAATGTAAAGAAGCATTTAATTAATACATAATATTATTCCATAAATATTAAGGCAGGTTAGAAAAGCAAGAAACGACTCAGTAAAATTTCATATGAGTGTTTAAAACTACAAATATCTCACTGCAAGTTTATTTTAATATTCCATTAAAAATTGTTTCCCAAATTTTACATTAACTGTTGATTGGAAATAAATCTAAGAAAGAATTCAAATTTTCTAGATAAAATGAAAAAAGTTGGCTTGAATATAAAAAATACGAAACATTTTAGCTCAAATCAAATGAAATGAGATTTTGATATTTCATTTAAAATCAAATTAAAGTTTATGATTTTTCAAAAGAAATAATAAAATGAATGAACTTAGACGGAAATAAACAAATGTTCTTTTAAATATTTTTAAGTCCAGAAGACATATGATAATATGAATTATTTAAGTTTCATGTTAGTAAACCAAGAATAAAACAACTAATTCAACTAATAAAAATGTGATTTTTTCAACTTTTCAACTAATAAAAATATGTGAAGTATAATTGTAATTTAGTGGTCTTACAGAGTTCCTGTTTTCTGTAACACACAGTATTTTTAATTCTACATCTAGATTTACACCAATCTCTAACGATTTGATTTCAGAAAAAGTGTTCAAGAGTGTTTACGATTTCATTGTGTCGTGCTGCACAATATTTTTAAATTTTAGTGTTTAATATTTACAGGGTTCGTATTCCTTTACCAAGAAAAACTTAGCATCTTCCGATAAATTACGAAAATGAAAAATTTAATGCAACAAATTGCTGGTTCAATGCAAAATTATCAACTGTGAAACACTTATTTTTCAATGTCACCAGTATTTTGGTGAATGCCGCACTGAAGCGAACTCAAGAATGTGAAGTGTTATGATAAAGCCTCTGAAAAATATGGAAAATCGTTTTGTTTTCTACTTTGAAAGTTGTTTTGACAAAAGCACACGCTCGTTATGACGATTTATACAATATTCATTTTTCATTATTACAAGAACTTAGTATGATTATAACATAAGGTTCCCCTACTCAATTTCTGTATTTTATTTTTAACTTCGGAAAGAAGAACCTATCATATCAAAGAAAACAAAACAACTTCACTAAAATTTAAACAAAATGAAGTATTTGTAAAATTTTTTTCACTGTCTTAAAAATTCGAAAAATTTAAAGCACATTCAATGTCAGTTTGATTCCTGCAATAAACATAACTTGTATTTATATTGAAAAAGACTGGGTAAAAGCAAGTTTTAAATGTCTGTCAAATTTACGAATGAAAAACGAATTTGATTTCTTCTTCTTCTTTTTTATGCACTTTAGATCAATTAAGGTGATCAGAATAAATTTGCTCTATGTTTTTAAATTAAATATTTATAGAACAAAAAGTTGGATGCAAATGTAGCTTCCCCATTCCTTTTTTTAAGAATTCAACTAATTTTACTCAAACACACGAAGTTAAAATGTGTAGAATCTGATTATAGAAGATACCCTTTTTTGTCAATATTGAATTTGAATGGAAATTTTATTTTAAAAATATCAGCTATATCGCCAAGATGGCTTCTTTTCTGGCAACCCATTTTTGTTGATAAACTAGCAATTTTTCGCTAAATGTTGAGAAGCTTGG
Organism: Maratus michaelseni; assembly: GCA_963931845.1. NCBI lineage: Eukaryota > Metazoa > Arthropoda > Arachnida > Araneae > Salticidae > Maratus > Maratus michaelseni. The sequence goes on from OZ007586.1 coordinate 116,963,563, forward strand.
CAATAATTTGATAAATAAATCGACGGAATAAATGAATAAATTGACGGTGTGACTATGTTATAGGTTAAGCTTACGAGTGTTGGAACACATAGTCGTTACTTCAATGAAGGAAAAATCTTCGAGAAACCACGTTCAATAAAGCGCATAAATTAAACCCGCTTATGAAGGAATCTCTTATTTTTAATCTATTATCTTGTTTAAAACTGTCAGCCATCCTAGAATTTCAAATTGCTATACCTAAGATATTTCTAAAGATATAACAAAAAATGCTCCGGGATGCTTGCATCGAGGTCGAACACTTAGGAATTTATAATTTTGGATTTATAATTTTTTGTACATCTTTTTGAATTTGAAATATTTAAGAGACCGCCAATTTAAAACAAGATAAAAAAGTTTGTTAATGAACTCGGTTGAGACCATGGTAAGTCCTGTATCCATGCTCAGTCGCATCGAAATCGGTACATAAAAACTAGTGCTATTGCATGACAAAATCATATATATATATATATATATATATATATATATATATATATATATATATATATATAAATCCTCATTCGAACGGAGGTTGTTTTGGGGATATCTAGGTCATGATCGGTTAAAATATATCGAATTTTTCCGGAATTGCATTCCTCCGGACGGCTGCAATATGTAGCTTCATACTTTTTTATAATTGAAGATATCTAAACGTTTAACGTATGCGATAATATAATATTTTTAGTCCTATTATATGTCCTATATAAACAACATCACAATTTCTTTGAGTTTATCTAAATGGCTTAGCTTAAAAATTCACTAAACCAAACGCATAGTTGTACTATAGGCAAATCTGAACGATGGCTATAACTGCATTTCTAATTAATGCTAGAAAACATGATAAGTGTCATTTCATTCGTAATGAAACTAATAATAACTGTATGCCTTTAATTTTGTTATAAGGGATCATTTACAGATTGAAATAGAGCCTAACTTCTAGAAGTACAATACCATAATTTTAGTCTATATCTATGATCTGCATGCCAATAAATGTGAAAATACAGATTTTTACAACTATTTAACAATACATAAAAGATAGAAAAATTAACTAATAACACTGTTAAGAGTCCTTAATTTGAACATAACTCAAAAAATAATTTATGCATTTTAAACTTTTTTTTGCATGATATTTTGTCAAAGCTGGAACATAATGCGCACATGTAATTTCGATTACATTGTTTTTGAAATATTATTTAATGCAAATAATGCAATTATTTAAAATTCATAAAAAATCCTTTTTCGATATACTTAGAATTCGCATGCTCGAATAAAATAATAAATAAATATTCGTTCACGTCTGACAACTCTTTCATTCTCTTCTTTTTTCCTTTCGTTCATTCGATCAGTTGTCAATTTGTCAGCAAATGTGTAAAAAACAATTTAAAAAGACATAATGTAGATTACATTCATGGTATCGTTAAGGATTACCACGATATAATTATTGTTAAGACACATCTGGTAAAAATTTAAAAATGCCTTTCTGCCGTTTTTAGTGCTAGAAAACCCAGAAAATTCATCAAATTCATAGTATCATATCTTTATAACTTTTGGCCGTGGAAGAATGGAATTTTACTGTTTTCTTTAAGGCTCTCAAATGCAAACTGGGTTCTTTATGATATATTATTTAATTTATTTTTGTTCGGAAACGCATGAAATTGACAGGTGTTTTTATTCAGAAATTTTTGTAATCGCAAGACAATTTATATTTTTTGATAAAGGCAGAAGATCTTTCAGAAAATATTGTCAATGTTTTGCATTATATATAGACAGAAAGATAAAGAAAGAAAGAAAGAAAGGTAGATAAATTAAAAAAAGAAGTATTTACAATTAAGCTATTTCTACAGATATCATCCTAAAAATGTGACTTTTTCAAGGAAATTTGACATATTTCAAATAATTTTATAAATCTATCAAATTTCTTCGTTCATTAAATAGAAAATGGTCGGAATTTTGTTTTGTTTAAAAGAAATTCAAATATATTATAGTAAAATCGATTTTGCAGTGTTCCACGTAAAAAGCACATTTTTATTTTTTAAAATGTCAATTTATTTCAAATTTCGTTAAAATACAAATTAATTTGATTTATTTTCCGAGTTTTTAAACAGAAAACATTTATAAACGATAATAATTTTTTTTTCAATGTATTACTTAAAAATGTGTTTCAAATGTTAACGGTGGCCTTAAAGTATTTTTTTTTTCAAATATTAAATTTTCATTCACCATAAATCTAAATAGAAAATCATTTCAAATGTCATAACGCAATCCTTATCATAATAAGAGATTTAATTGCTTATAGCCTTCCGCAGTAGCTTTACCTGATTATCTCTGTACATATTTTCATTCAACAAATAATCATATATATTATTTCTCATGTCAATTTCCCTTTTTCAATGCACATACAAGCCGCGGAATAATAAATGAGGTAATGTATCATACGAAATGTTTTTAACAGGCTTTTAACATAATAAATACACTTACATTTTGTTAAAACACATCTGATTAAAAATTGCAGTTAATTAAAAATTAATGAAAAAAACGTAACTGCAAATGATCCCAAAAATAGCAGTGTAAAAGCCTGGCATGGGTCCACTGGTATACATTATTTCTAATTTCAAAATAATTTTATCTATGCACATGAAACACGCACAAGGATGTTTGAGATATCCTACAAAAAGTTTTAAAGAATTTTACAGTATTTTGAGATAGTACACTAACATTTCGTTAAAACATGTTGTTGAAGTAAAAATTGCAGATAATTAAAAATTAATGAAAAAAAAACGTGTAAGTGAATAATGCTAAATATTGCAGTGTGAAAATCTCACACGGATCGAATGCTTCATTATAATAATAAAAAAAAAAAGACTTTAGCTTCAATTATACATAAAATTTATTTGATGAAAATGCTAATAAATTCTTAACATTTTCGTAAATATATCTATATGAGCAATAAATGTAACGATATTGCGTTACAAATATTATCCATTAATTATCTTTTAATTAGTGACTAACATTTTCGTAGATAAATCTCTCTTTACAAACAGAAAATGCATTCTGAATATTCATAAACTAAATTTTGCATGAATGTAGAAGATAAACGTATAATTGCTGAATCACTAATGCTACATCGTAAAAAAATATTTGTTGATACTACGGGGAACGGCAAGGAAGGACGTTAATGAAATAAACTTTTTTTTCAATCTGAAAAGATTTTTTTTTTTTTTTTTTTTTTTTTTTTTTTTTTTTTTTTTACAAACTGTATTTCTTAGCAGCTAAGTACTCTCATAACTGTTACCCTCATAAATGTCGTAAAAGATTAATTATTTTCCGTTAAAAACGGTGTATTCGTTTCATCCTAGTTGACAGATCCCCTCTAAATATAACTAATATCTTTAAAGTGTACATACAATAGAAAAATTTTACATATACATTCGAAAATTTTTTTTGTGGGATTTTTAATGCATATATTGAGATTCAACAGAAATCTTCGAAATAAAATTTTATATTTAAATTACGATTACTCGGTAATATGTAGGTCATTACAGTCATGACTCAGTAGAATTGCAAAGAACCTGTTTATTCCCAGGTTTCTTTCCAATAGACCCGGTTTATTCCAAGGTTTATTCCCAAAAGACCTGATTTCTTCCTAAAAAACCCGGTTTATTCCCGAAAACCCCGGTTTAAACCGGGTTTTTTCTAGTCTTTGCAACTCTATGACTCAGTTACTTATTCTTAATTAATCACTTACAGTTAGTAAACATTGACAAAAAGAACTGAATATGTAGCATTTCTACCTAAAAAAGAGATAAAGTGCTATAAATTAATAATTTAAATAATGTTACTTCTTAATTTTGTAATTTTTTGAAATTCCGAAATATTTCGGTAAACATCTGAACACATTTATTAAATCTGTGAGTTCTGTATTATGGGCTGCTTGAAAGATTAAGATGTGTGAAATGATGTTGTACAGCTGAAAGTCGATACGTTGAGCTTCCATAACTGAAAAGTTTGATATCTAGAAGTAGTTTTGTATTCCTCGATAGGAAATTGAAGTTTATTATTTTCTGCATAACTTTCATTTTCAATGATTAATATTTTTTGCATTAGTGCTTCGAGATGTGAGCTTAATCTTTAATACTTAGAATTTGCCATAAAATGCTTTGATTCACCATTATCAATGTTTTTGGAAATGGTTTTCATAGACAAAAGAATCAGAGAGTCTAAAAGTAATTTTCAGTATCTAGGCAAGTTACTAGACTACATTCCTGAAACTTTGCGCTCGTCGATTGAGCTTTCATATGTAGTTCACGATCGTAGTCATTGAGGATATTTATTTACTTTCTTTTAAGCAGAAAAACCTGAAATTTCATTGAAGCAATTTTTAATTTTCTTTTAAACTCTCTTCCTACGGATGCTTGTTTCAATTCAAGACTTTCGTACTAAAATAGACACAGAAATTTCACCTTTTATGTAGCTTAAAATATAAGAAAGAACTATTTTAAAGTGAAATGTCGTTAAATATTTATTTTGCTCTGAAACAAAAGAAGCATCACTTCTAACTAAAGCATTATAATCCCTTCGTCCCCAGATGGAGTTTTCTTTGCACGCGCTTCAATCTCAGATTTTTGAGTTTACTGACTATTAACTAAATATCCACCAGATAAACTCTTTATTTACTTGTTGATAATTATCTTGGAAAGCGAAATAGATGTTGTATATGCTATAGAGAAAACACTAACCATTCATGCATGGAATTTGAACATTTTGAGCAATACCATGGAAATCTAGCATTTCTTATAGCCCAGTCTAGAGCAAATAATAAATGTATGCACTTTAAGTCTAATAAAGTTAATCACAGTGTTTGATGACTCCTTTATATGGTTATACGATTTTAAAGTTTTTTAATCTCAAATACCACTAGAAAAAACATGTGTTTTACGTAGCATCTGTCCACTAGTGAATACATGGAAACAAATAGGTTAACAACATGTCTTTTCCAATCGAAATTTTGTGAACAAAATATGGCATCTTGTAACCCTGTTCCCCTCTTCTAAAAATACTCTGGGAGATAGAGCGAAGATACTGGAACATATTACAAAATGAAAACTGCCTAGTGTTTAGATATAAGAATGTGTTAATATTTCTCCCATTTCCATTGAGCAGCTGGACGAAACTGTATTTTATTCAGGAATGAAGACCTGCAAAAGCGATTTCTTGACTTATTTTAAGGAACAATTGTAAATGGTATTATACATAACAATTATATACTAGACATTCATCAAAGAAGCTATTAGATACCGCATCTGTATCCAAAAGTTGGAATTTTTTGTTAGGGCCAATACAGTAGGTTCTTTCTGAGAAGGGAATGAAAGAGATATATTAAAGATAATTTTTATTCCAGTAAGCAAAAAGTTAAGAAAGAAAACGGACACAATGAATCGCTAGGAGGAACTGAAAAGAACAGCAAAAAATTGCTGCTCATACTACTTTGAATTGATTTTTTGCAAAAGAGAAGCTGCATTTTCTGTCGGTATGTCACCAAAAAGACGTGTTCACAATAAAATCAGCTGTAGAAAAACATTTGTAAAGCATTAAAAATAAACATGGCAATAAAAATTGAAGACGCCTAATAAACAATCACATCGCAATTCAAGGAATATGAAACATATGTATTTAAATATTATATACATATAGCACTTTATCTATTTTAATGAAAACATCACGAAAAATAATACTGCGTATTATCCGCTATCTAATTCCCCGTAAATTCTATTACTTACGTAATATTAGAAGCCGAAAAAATTAGCTACGAAGGCCTCAGTTTCCTATTAAGCATACATAATCATTTATATGAAAATTCATTTGTATAAAAATATCAAGTATTTACTATCGAAATTCAATATAAATCTATAGTAAAATATATTACGACATAATTGTAACGAGAAAATTATTTTTAATTATATTTAAAAAAAAAGAGAAATCCCAGTCTCTAGCAGTTTGAAAAATTAACTTAAATTTGACAAAGCTATATATATGTTTTCTTTTCAACAACTTATATTTATTTCGACAGGCAATATGATTTTTTCCCTTTTGTTTTGTTGTATGTGTTTCCCATTGTCTTTATACATTTTTTGCATTTATTTAATGCACGTAAATGTTGAAGTGGAGTAATATAAAATTTTGTTTATTCAAAACAAATTATTCTGACGGAAGTAAAATACATTTGACAACTGTCAAACTAAATAAATACTATATATTTGTGTTTCATATTATTTTTATAATACGTAATACTTTTTAAAATGCATCCAATATCTGTTTAAATTTTATTCAATCCTGAAATGTAATTTCTTTTTTTCACTGAAAGCTAATAAAGGTAAATTACTTAACAATAAAAGTGATAGACTTTGCAAGAATATTTAATCTCCTCTTGAAAATTACTGATGTGAGAAAATTGGACACCCTATTTCTGAGACTCCACTCTCCCTGCAAAATTAAGGTTTTTGTACTTATTCATGTAAATGAAATGTTTCAAAAAATTAAATTTATATCACATGTTCTGTACATGTTATAATGATATTGAAATTTTTTTTCTTTATACTGTACTTTAGATGTCTATCAGTTCATTTGACAGCCAACAGTTTAAGGTATCCACACACCTTCGGAGATAATTTTTTGAAATTTTTGAAATTTTCTCTTTAAACCAAATTTTTATAATGGCATTTAAGTTACAACTTTGAAAAATACGAGGTAGGGTCAAAAAAATCCCAGAATAGGTCAATTAGACATTATTAAAAAATAGAACAATAATTTTATCTTATTGGCCTTCAAAGTACTTTCCTCCTGCATCCACACACTTCTTCCAGCGTTCGTATAACTAACTGTTCAAAACACTCCTTGAATCCATTTTTTGAGACGTCCTTCAGTAGCTTCGTCGCATTTTCGATCATCTCATCTGAATCCATAATACTGTTTATCTTCAATTTCATTTTCAGCCGTGGAAACAGGTAAAAATCCACTGGTACTAGGTCGGGAGAATAAGGAGGGTGTTCCAGAGTGGTAACACTGTGTCTGGCAAGGTAATTTTTCACAATCAGAGCGCGATGTGGTGGTGCATTGTCGTGTAAAAAAACAATCATTTGTTGCCCATTTTCAGGTCGTTTTCGTCTGATTGCATCTCGTAGTCATTAAGGATCTCCAGGTAAATTTCTTTATTGACAGTTTGGCCTTCAGGAACAAATTCGTAGTGAATGACGCCCTCGTAATCAAAAAACTCCTCCAACATAACTTTCCCTCGGCTTTTGTCCAAGTGAAATTTTTCCTTCCTTTGTGATATTTTTGCTGACCTTTACGAAAACACTTATGCCATCGTTTCCGTATGCTTTCTTCAGCATCTCGAGAGTCTCAGAAAGCAATTTCTAGAGCAAAACGAAGAATTTGATGCTTGCACGCTGCTCTAAAGACAACATTTCAAAATCCGACGAATGAAAAACTCGCTTTATCAGAAATGATCTGCATCTAACGTCAACAGTACCAGAAATGAATACCAGATGCCTGTGTGTTTTCCTTATCAGTGTTGCCAACCTCCAAAAAAGATATTTCCCCTCCAACGAACACCTGCGTGAATGTAGGCGACCATTCCGGCAATTTATTGACTCTACCTCGTATATAAACATTTTAGCCCCTGCACAGAAATTATTTTTTTAAAGTGAAAAATATTCAATAGTATGTGAAAAATTGACAGTTGCGCAAAGCATGATAGCTCAAAATCAAATCAATGCATTCACATTTTGTAAATTGCATGAAAAAGAGAATAACTTTCTCTAGGACATAGACTAGCCGAATTATAATAGCATCTCTATAGCAGATGCTGTGTCACTTGAAGTATTAATGTAATGAAAAATTCGTAAAATTTATTGCAACTTTGTAATTTATACCAGTGTATATATAAAACTAATTAATATATTATCATGATTGTAATCTATTCTCTCAATGAACATTTCTAAAACATGCAAAAATCTTTTCAAGGCATTTCGTGCATAAGTTTTTGCTATAGGATGTTTTGCGTATAGTAAAAACTGAAAAACTTCATTTTGAGAAAAAGCTAAAAATAACTTTTAAACATGATTCTTACTATAAAAATAATTCTTATTCTTTAAAGGTTTAATTCTTAACGCCATGTTTTTTCTTGGACATATAATCCAATTTAAAAGCTAAATCTCGAAATCGAAGAATGTAAATATACATTTCAACTTACTTCCGGTTTACAGAACGATATTTCCGGATTTGAAATTCTTCGTCAAGCTGTTACAGATGTAACTTTAAACGGGTTCTCGGGTTCTAATTAAGATACAGACACAATTAAAGCAGAATTTGATAGATAAACGATCGGATTTTTATGTTATGGTAAAAATGAAAAAACGATATTTTTATCGAAAAAGACATTTTAAAGGTGTGTGGATACCTTGATATATAATGAATTCACAATTACTTTATTATGTTTAAATAGTTAAATTATTAATAATGAAAAGTACAGCGATTTTTTTATAAAGTGAAAGATTGTATTGCCTTTTCAATTTAATTCCTTACCTTTTATATCTATTTTTACGAAGAGACTTGTTTACAGCAAAATAAATGATCAGTGATGAATGAGTTTGCTAAAACATGTTTGTTTTAGAAAAACATGAAACATAGAAAAAATATTAACTAAGACAACTACAAGCAAGATAAATTTCAAGTTATCTCATAGATCTTTGTTATAAACGTTTTCTCAGCAATAGCCGTAACTAAATAAAACTAGAAATAAGAAAAGAATTGTTAATGCATTCATGTCAAATCGAACACCTTTTCAAACATTTCACAGAATATATGTTTTAGTATCTTGCATTTCATGAATTATAGTAATTTTCTTGTTTATTTAGTTACCACAACAAAAAAGAAAAACTTTCTTTTTCAATTGAAATTTTTTTTTTATAATGTTACAACCGGTTTTATACTACAATATATTTTAATGGTACAGTATTTATGAAAAATCACGCAAAATTAAAAAAAAAAGAATAAAACCATAGAATGATAAATTCCTAGTTGAAATCTTTTAACTAACATTTCCCAACTTGCAAGGGGGGGGGGGGGGGTGTCCGAGGTCGGGAATACAGAATTCGGCGAACGTTTGTGTATCGATAGAGTATAGTTATTATATAAATATAAGGGAAGTCGTAAAATGCAATTCCCACGGGGCCTTGAGAAAATAAACATCAAAGTTTAAGTGCCAGTTTATAACCAAATAAATTACTTCCTTTGGCACGCGGTTTGGTTGCAAGGTTGGCAGCGTGCTGAACTTTTGCAATTTTTCTTTGATTAGAATTCCAACTGACTGTTATTTTTCGCAAAGAAAATTTTTATTAATTATTTTCGAACCATAATTGCAGAAATATGTATAATCATTGAAATTTACGAATGAACTAAATTAAATGTACGGTTTGTAGCGTATGAGTTTAATTAACTATGGAATTTTGCATGTATATATATTTAATAAAAACTATAAAAAGAAAGAGGAAGATTGTATAGACTAGAAATTTTTGCAACTACTTAAAATTATTTACAGTTATTTAAATGAATAATCCCGTATTTTTCACAGAGAAATAAATAAAAATGCATGTTATAAATTTATAATATATATATTTTTTATTTTGTTTCATTACCCAAATATTTTTTAAAATGTCATGATTTTTTAAAAATATTCTTTTAAGTTTTTAATATGATTTTTTTTTAAATCTCAGATTCATTGTTTTGTATTTATTGCCTGTGTAATAACTATTTTTAGCAATTCAATATCTTTTCAAAACTTATTTTTAAGTATACAGACAGTTATTCAAATTAGAAACAGAAGAATCCGAGATTTAAAAAAATAAAAAATTTAAATTAGTTTAAATTTAATTTTAGTTGTTAATATATACATATTTTGAAATATTATTATGATAACATAAAAATTACAATTTAAAATTTATTAAAGCAACGTGTTATAACTTTATCTATACAGGGTGCAAAATGTTATCTATCGCCGACCTTTAATTTCTCAACCGTTAGTTGTAGACATATCGTTCCAATTACAAAAGCGTTTAAAATTAGGTAAATATTAATGTTGTGGCGTTAATTAAAGTAAAGAATCAATTTTATAAAAATTACGAAATCTAACTTTTTATACGGTCCCCCGGTCCCTATAGTTATATTTAGTAAATGTTTGCACATATCATAACAAATACATCACAAAAAGTTGGACTTCTGTACGACAAAAATTGACACAGTTATTAAATTTCAAAGTTTGACATTTTTTCATTCAGGGATAAGTTAAAAAATGAATTAGAGTAATTCGAGATCGAAATCAGGGTGCAATGTCCTTTTTACGGCAAAACTACTTTTAGCCTGTATCGCTAAATCGATGTATCACCAAAGAGGGTTATTTCATCTAAAAATTTGAGCTGACTTTGAGGGGTCGTATACAAAGCGAAGAATGAAATATTGAAATTAAACAGAAAAATAAATATCAATTTATTATCATATTAGAAAACGGTCTACTATAAAAAATGAATACATCAAATACCGGAATCTACTAGAGATACTGCTCAAATTTTTCTCCACTGGTGGCAATGCACAATTGAATGCGTGACAGTACTGACAAGGAGACCGCCAAACATGATGCGCGCAGATTTTGATGATTTTAAAGTATGTTATAGAGATCATAACCCTAACTATTCAGGTCAAAGGTTTCGTTCAAATGGGCTTTAGTTTTCGAGAAATTTCGGGTTAAAGTTCAGTATGCATTTCAAATACCCATTAGTTCGTAATCTTGAACAGGGTTACCGTGGTGCCGAGGTAGCGTTCGCGATTTGAGAGCCGGAGGTGGGTGTTCTGTCCTCTTGCGTGGCCATTACCATTTTTAACAAATTTTATATATTTGTCGCGTTATAAGTTTTATGCAGAATTATGAATTCTGCATCTTTGAACTTTTTGATATTTTCCTAATAAATTCCATTTACATTTTCGAATATTTCGTGAAAATTTACATTTTTTTTTTTCAGTTTTGAAATTAATATTTCTATTGACGAAATTCCAAGCTAATTGATTCCAACAAAATATCTTAAAAAGAGTAATCAAATATTAAAGCAATAACGCTTATATCAAAGTTTTAGCCAGTTATATATATATTTTTTTTATGTTATTTAAATACATTTAACTGTAAAGTTCAAACTCAACATCATTTTTTATTTGCACAAATAAAAAATAATATATTACAAAAAAAATTTTTTTTTTCAGTCTAACAAGTCGATGCCATGCAGAAAAATTCAACTAGAAATAAAAACCGTTTCTAAATTACAATACATATTAAAAAAATCTGAAAAAAAATCGTCTGCAATGACTTTTACGGCAATATCAGAATAAATAAAATTTTATTTTTATCCATTTCGCTTAGCTTCCTTTGCAGACTATTACCACGTTTGAAATAACTTCTTTTTCAAATTTAATGCATTTTTTAATATAGTTATCACGATTTTATTTAAAGAATATATAAAATGCTAATTTATACATTCTTCCAATATTGTTAAAACAATTATTTAAAGGCGAATTTTAATGCGGAATTTGTTTAGAATATTTTTGAGATAGATATCACACAATTAGTTTCATATTTAATAAACTAAAAATGTCGATGTCGGTGATGATAAATATTTTAGTAATTCAGCAGTTAACATATTTCAATATATTTAAAACAAATCAAATAATAAAATTATATATCATTTTGTTAATTTGTTTCTAATCATTTAAATTTTTTAAAATAGAAAATGCAAATAAAAGAAATGCATTATTTCATAAATACGATAAATAAATAAGTAAATATACATAAATGTAAACAATAATCATGTTAAAAAGACGAGATATCAAGACATAAATTAGTTTGGATTTTCGTCAAAAGAAATATTAGAATAAAAATTGCGCAAAAACTATAAATTTTCCCGAAATATTCGAAAATGTAAATGGAATTTATTAGAAAAATATTAAAAAGTTCAAAGATGCAGAATTCATAATTCTGCATAAAACTTATTACGCGATAAATATATAAAATTTGTTAAAAAAAGGTAAACGCCACGCAAGAGGACAGAACACCCATCTCCGGCTCTCAAATCGGGAACGCTACCACTGCACCACGGAGACCTTGTCTAAGAAGGCGAAGTAATGAGTATTTGAAATGCATGCTGAACTTTAATCCGAAATTTCTCGAAAATTGAAGCCCATTTGAAAGAAACCTTTGACCTGAATAGTTAGGGGTATGATACCTACAACATACTTTAAAATCATCAAAATCTGTGCGCATCATGTTTGGCGGTCTCCTTGTGAGTCCTGGATACGTTGGATCATAGCAGGCGAAACCACCTTTAACCAGTATTGCTAAATCCGGGTATCACCAAAGAGTTTTTTTTCATCTAAAAATGTAAACTAACTTTTAGGGGTCAATCATCATTCAAAAGTCAAATTAGGCAGTCTTGAATTCAGGGAGTGGCCCGGGAGGGACATTCCCCCCCCCCGTCCCCCCGGAGCAATGAAATGTCCTTCCAGGAAAATGTGAGATTTTGTGTTTTAAATGGTCAAAAAGTCCAATTTCTCCCCGGAAATCTATAATGTCCCCCCGCCGGAGAAAAGTGTCTGAAAGTAGGTATTGTTTGTTATCGGAAAATAAAACCTTCCGCTCTTTTGCGAATGCGTCCAGTCAAAACAAGGGCATCCAACCCGGGCTTCCCGGGATAGAGAATATAGGTGAAAACCATTTATTTTTTTTATTGAAATCTCTAATAAATTTTTTATAGTTAATAATTTTGTATGCATTGCCCCCTAACAACACCAAAGAGCATTTTTATGTGAAATATCTCAGTTATGTATTCAAATAAATTTTGAAATTTATTAAAAGCGGTCTATTCCCACTTGCTTCTTGTCAGGGGTTATAAGCCAAAGAAATCGCTACAAATTTCGTTATATACAACAGTTTTTCTTATTCTGATAATTTCAGCAGTTTTAAACGCTTATTTCAATTACATGTCTGTAAAATTTGTGTTTTATTTATACTATTTTATTTATTGCTTAATGATGTTGTAATTTCGTTACGGAATATTAGCAGGAAACAAATACTGAACTTTTTATATCGTTTAAGGTGCAAACGGATTAATATTTTGTAATCGTCTGCAAGCCATATATATATATATATATATATATATATATTTTAATCAAGTTTGAAAATTGTTTTAAAAGCCCTAATAAATCAGTCAATTAAGATACATTTATAAAACAAATTGTATTTTAAAGTAATTTTTTTTCCCTATATAGTGGTGTAAAAATTGAAAATGTGCGATGTTTAGAAATTTTAAAAATAGCAGTAGCAAAAATCTCAAAACCGAAATTTCATCGTCAAATGTTGCCATTCACAAAATGACGTCAGCGTTACTCATGGACATGTTAGTCCTTTATATTTATCAAACAAATTGCATTTGAAATTATAAAAAATTTTCTATATAATGGTGTAAAAATTTAAAATGTGCGATGTTTAGAAATTTAAAAAAATAGTAGTAGCAAAAATCTCAAAACCGAAAATTTATCGTCAAGTGTTTCTATTCGCAAAATGACGTCAGCGTTAGGCACGGACAAGTTTTTCCTTTATAATATAGATATAGTTGAGTCGAGTTTGTTTAGCTGCGTTTGGCTGAGTGTCAATCTCAGTGACCGCCTTACAAGAGAACGCAAACCAGAACTTCGGAAAATACTCATATCCGCGTAACACCCCTTTCGATTGTAGAATCGTCCAAGAGTGCTAGGCGCAGTTTTCAAGAACGAACAATAGAATCGACATCAGTAAAATAAAATATACTCACTAAAAACTTGATAAATGACAGTGAAATGCAAACGACCAACCGAAATGTAACGAGCATGAAAATCAAGATTAGGTACTAAAACACCCAGGTGTAATGACATTGAAATGTCGGAGATGTGTCGGAAGCGCCCTTTATCAAAAATAAGGACAACAAATCAGTACGTCATTTTGAATAAAATAATTACCAAGGGAATGACCTACACGCAAACCGCACCAAAATCGATTAGTTTGTTCAATGTTTATGAGCGTTTAAAATCCCCCCCCCCCCCTCTGTTCACAGTTGAAGTTTCACTAGTTACCCGACCCCAATGTTTTCGATTTTGGGCTTTAAATTTAAGTTAAAATCTAAACTTTAGAGTAATTTTAACCCCATACAAAAAATAACGGTAAAAAGTAGTTGTTCGTTACTCTAATGTCTAAAGCACCCTCCATCGACAATTTTTGAACGTAACCTTTAAAAATTTTTTTTGAAGAAAATCGTGATATAAAGAATGATTTTAGCGAAAACCGCAAACGAATCGACCCTTTTTTTCGTTTTGTATCACCTTTCATCAGGTTTTGGACCTTAAACTTTACTGGCCCCTAGCTCCTACAGAAGACGTTCGCGCCCCATGGTTTCCTATTTAATAATGTTTGTCTTCATGTCTACTATCGCCCCTCAAAGTCTGTCGGTCTGGTAGCGAAACACCCTGTATAAGAACATATATAAAAAAAATTTTTCATCTTTCAGCGTATTGCTCTTCACTCATTTTTATGCTTTATTAATTCGTATGTAAATGTATCATATAAGAATGTCACTCCTAGGTCATACGGAACTGTGCGCGGTAAGTCTTCGAATTCATTGAAAACATGATTGCATAATTCAGAATACCTGTATGTTTTGCTTATAGTTCATAATGTTAGAATTTATGGTAGGATGCTTCAATGAAGAAATTAACTATTAATATTTGAGTAAATGATTTATTTTGTACATAGATCATTATAATCAATAATTTTCTCTGCCATCGTAAATGCTTTTAAAGTATCCGTACATTTTTAAATCAGAAAATTGCGAAAACATTTTTGTAAAGTTTATTAAAAAAATTTCTTTACTTTTTATTTGCATGTAATTCTGTTATTAATAAAGATTCTTAATCTTATTATAATTTAAATTTCACATGCTTTAAATTTCTACATTCTACTATTTTATTACTTTGTTTTAAAAAATTCACACTATTGAAATTACATAATAAAACGTATCCAAGTTCAAAATAACATATATTACAGAGTCCTTCATAGATATGAGAAGGAAATTCGCAAGGGGGTGTTTCCATTAATTATAAAGCTTTTAACGAAATTTTGAAATGAATTAATTATTTTTAGTAAGAATGTGTTATTTCACTTAAATGTTATTTTTTAAATATTGAATGAACCACCTTATTTCCGATGAAATCTGATTTATTATATATTTTTTAATCATTTAAAGCAATTTTCTAAAACGTATTGCTTTTTTTTTATTAGGTGGCCCAAACATAATTGTTTACAATCTCTATTCTTTCTCAATTTTCCTTTTTAAGTTGTATGAAAAATTAAAAAGTTTTTTTTTAGCAAGAGTTTATGTCATAGAGAGTGGCTTTGCGTCTATATAAATTTTAATTACAATGAAGCGCAAATAGAAGGGAAAAAAATATTTTTTTCTGTATTGCTTTTTTTAGCCTCTTTGTTAGTGCCGAGTACTTTTTCTATTCTTGAAAAATCGTTGAATCAGTAAAATTAGTTACTTTACGCTCAACCGAGTCTTACTGTTAAGTACTTTCCTTGTTGCTGATTACTTTGATACACATCTTGCTTAATTAGTAATGAAACAAAAAAAAATATTATGCATCGTAGATTAATTACGATGACTTTATAATTAAAAAAAATATAAACTGAAGCGAAAATTAAGGATATGTGAACCAAGTGATAAAAGAAAATCACTTCTGAGTAAGAAATTAAAAGTAACAATATTTATATATCACACATTATTTATGGCGAAAATCTATGTGTTGTTTTCATGCAATGCGGCATGAGATATGTACACATTGGAATGTATCAGTAAAAATCGAAAAAAATAATAATGGGAGATCTTGTAACATTTTTTAACACATTAACTACCATCTGTATGTTAACCATTTCGATGGCTAGCCGGCGTTATTCATTATATATTCAGAAGAGATAAAGATTGTAAGACCAGCAAGGTGAAACTGCTAACTTTACATGATGTCATAGTGACAATCGTCGGATAGTTCTTTATTTTTTAAATGCATACAGAGACTGACATGCCGCATCACATGGCCGTTAATATGTAAACTTTTTAAAATTTTTGAACCTCAGCTAGTAGTGAAACATGTAAACTACTTAACTAACCTTCTGACTGTCAAGAAAAAGGGCAAAATTATAATGTTGTTTTCTCTGTAATGCCTTTAAAATGCTAAAAAAGATGATTATTCCAACATGATATACTAAGTTTCATTACGAATATGAAGATAAAATTTGAGAGTGTTATCCATTAATCAATGATTTAAAAATGGGTTAAATCTGTAAAATTATGTTAATTTAAATAATGCAATATTGCTGTAAAATCTATGGATTGGTGAACAAGTTATCTCAGCATTGCCAATCAGAGGGCTAGCATCTGTAGGAATTTTAGGGCTATATCAGTCATTAAAATTTTTTTTTTATAGAAATTATTCTTTAGATTCTCCCTGGCCTTGCAAGTGTAATTTGTAGAACAATATTTTTTATAGTTTGGAGCGAATGTTTTTTAATAAAGGCTTCCAGAAACAAAAATCGATTTTGAAAAAAAAATACTCTCACATGCCTGGATGCGGGGAATATGAAGTTGATATGAATCTACGTATGTTTGTGTGTACACGGCAAAAAAGATTATGTTTCTTAAACTAGGAAAATATAATTTAACCTCGTCTGATTTACCCACGATTCCTAAAAGCGTTCTTTATCATTAGGAACCTCATAAACTATTATATTTTTGGAAACTTAAATGAACATTTATTTAAAACAAAAAAAAATGTTTCTTTTGCTGACACTGATTTTTGAAACGTTTCAGAGTAATTTTATTGTGTATTTATCTGTTTTCTCAATCTGGCATATAGCTGTTAGGATGCTATCATTTCGCAAGTAAACATTTTCACGTTCAACACACACACATGTTTTACAGACAAACATGATAATTTAACAGCGTTAACATTATTGTTGATATTATTTTGTTACTCTTGCATGTATTAATTTAGTTACGCAGCTGAAAATGTTTATTTGAGAACTGAAAGCATCTTAAAAACGGGTATTCCGGTTTGAGAAAACTAATTTTTTTAGACCATTGACCAGGCCCCTACCTGCCAGGCTTTTGCCTAGCTTAACGGGTTGATACCTGGCATCGAGGCGAGGATTCACCTGCTCTCCGCTTAGCGAAGACGTGTTTGTTAAATCTATAGGCCGACATGGCTTCAGTGTGTGTTGTTGCTTTAATTGCTTATTCTTAGTTGGCCGGTTACTAATTGATTTTGGATGAGACGGTTCAGCACTGCGCAGTGTAGCGAAGTCATGCCGGACGAATGCGAGTTGCTGGGATAGTTACTACAGTGATACCACAGTTTTCGTCGATAATCCGTCCGTAAACAATCGGCGAAATCCGTAACCGGCGAAAACCGAGGCAATTATTTCCATATGAGTCGATGTAAATCTAATTAATTCGATCTAAACACTCTAAAAAGAAGTACAAAAAACACATTTTATCGAGAATAAGTACAGCGTTTAATACTGAAAACCATAAGAAATGTTCTTGGCATATGGTATCAAGGCACTATATCTGGGGACACTTTCTATTTGGTCTTTTGGCAGTAGAACTAGATTCA
Organism: Maratus michaelseni; assembly: GCA_963931845.1. NCBI lineage: Eukaryota > Metazoa > Arthropoda > Arachnida > Araneae > Salticidae > Maratus > Maratus michaelseni. Next base: position 116,981,395 of record OZ007586.1, read on the forward strand.
GAATCAGAGAACCTATGTCCAGGGGTGTAAATAGTGGGCGCCACTGTGCCTATTGCCACCACTAAATTTTTAGTTTCTTCGTCTAATAAGGATACTAATACAATTTAGGCGAACTATACTAATAAATGTAGGCGACGAATACTAATGAAATTTAGTAGTGACAATCGGTCCATTGGCGTCCAGTTTTTATACCCCTGTCTATGTCGCTCAAAAGGTTGTCTAAAGTGGGCTGTTTCTGCCGCCTTTTAAAGATTTGCCCAAAATTGGGCAAGACATAAATTGCATAAAATCATTCATTGCATTTCATTAAATAAATTGCTTACAAGACACTTTCTTTGGTCCCATAATGAAGCACTCGCAATCAGTAAATAAAAAGAAAACTGCCCAGTTAAACTGAGGGCATTGAGCTCACAGGCTATTCACACTAATTGTATATTATACTCTTAATTCAAAGAATTTGAAATATGCCCCTCGAAAAATAAAGAAATCAACAATATATTAAGGGGGGGAGGTCATCCCCCCGTTACCCCCTCATAGTTAACTAATGAACTCCTTAAACTAATCAGGGAAGTCTCTAATTACAATGAATATATATACAAAATTTGAAGAAAATCGGATAATTCTGCATGAAAAACCCATTTATCTAAATTAAGGGGGGATTAGACCCTCTTTCCCCCCTTTATACTTAACCAATGAACCCCCAAAACTATTCAGAGAAGCGCATTATCACAATGAACCTATATACAAAATTTGAAGAAAATCGGATAATTCTGCATGAAAAACCCATTTATCTAAATTAGGGGGGGATTATCCCCCTCTTTCCCCCTTTATACTTAACCAATGAACCCCCAAAACTATTGACAGAGCGCATTATCAAAATGAACCTATATACAAAATTTGAAGAAAATGGGATAATTCTGCATGAAAAACCCATTTATCGAAATTAAGGGGGATTAGCCCCCCCTTTCCCCCTTTATACTTAACCAATGAACCCCCAAAACTATTCAGAGAAGCGCATTATCACAATGAACCTATATACAAAATTTGAAGAAAATCGGATAATTCTGCATGAAAAACTGATTTATCTAAATTAGGGGGGGGGTTATCCCCCCTTTCCCCTTTTATACTTAACCAATGAATCCCCAAAACTATTGACAGAAGCACATTATCAAAATGAACCTATATACAAAATTTGAAGAAAATCGGTTAATTCTGCATGAAAAACTCATTTCTCTAAATTAGGGGGGGTTATCGCCCCTATCCCCCTTTATACTTAACCAATGAATCCCCAAAACTATTGACAGAAGCACATTATCAAAATGAACCTATATACAAAATTTGAAGAAAATGGGATAATTCTGCATGAAAAACCCATTTATCTAAATTACGGGGGGTTAGCCCCCCGTTTCCCCCTTTATGCTTAACCAATGAACCTCCAAAACTAATCAGGGAAGCGCCTTATCACAAGGAACCTATAAACAAAATTTAAAGTAAAACGGTTAGATCTATCAAGAGTTATCGCGTTACGTACATACATACGTACGTACATACAGAACCGGCGGGCACATAAGCTCTCAGGCTTTGATAGCCTGTGAGCTAAAAAAGCACAAAAATACACTGGAAATAAACGAAATCCGAGTCAACAGACGAAAGCCGAAACAAATATTTCGCGAAAAAAATCGACGAAAACCGAAACCGATGATAACCGAAGTCAACGAAAACCGATGTATTACTGCATTTCCTCGCTGCACCGCTCATCCATACGTCATGCCACCACTACTCGAGTTGGTCTCGTAATTTAGAACCTTGATCTGGTGACGAGACCTTCACCAGACTAGGCACTCCCAAGAGGTGTAATTCACAGGTAACTTGGAGGACTTTACACCCACGACGGATTTTACGTGCACCGGTACTGGGACATGTTTCCGAAAATCAGTAGCAGGAAAAGAAACTTTGTTTTCATAAATGCTTCTTTAAAATTCAAAAAAATATTAGTTTCGGAATTAATAAACATAAAGAACGCATTTCGTTTTCGTCGATTTTGACAGAGATTAATGTATATTTTCGTACGTAATTATATTAGATTTTCGTTTATTAAAAAAAAAACATTCGTCTTTTTTCACAGTGTATGAGGGCAAAGAACTCCAATCTTTTCAAAAGAATACAAAAACTGCCGGTTAGCATGACAGTTTATTAAAAATATAATATATGTTGCAAAATTTTCCTGAAGCAAATATAATGAATTGTGATATTATCTATTTAACTGAGCGCTTTTAGGTCACGAAATTGATAATCGCTGTCTTTATTGTTTTGAGTTTTAAAGTTTTCATGTTTTATGCTTATAAAGGCTTGTGTAGCAGGAGTTACTATTAAGGATTTATAAAATTCAGTAGCATTGGCATGCTTAATTTTGACCTTTTATGTCATAAAAAAAAAGTGTTTCGACGTTCTTCAAAGGCGTTTCTTCATTATTCTTTAATCAATTTTTGTAGTCTTAGTTTTAAATTATTGACCATCATTATATTTTAAACATGTTGACAACAATTGTTACCTTTCGCAGGATAATTAAGCTAACCTTAATTTTCATGCCACATATATCACGCACACAATTTCAAAGCGTATTATTAAATGTATTTATAAAGACATATTTTAAGTTTTCAAGAATGTTTTAAAGTACTTTTAGAAATATTTTGTACTTTTAGAAATATCGATGTATTAAATGATATTCATATTTTAAAGAATAATTTGTTAAACTAAATGCCACGTCTCTGTTTAAAAAAGAAACTGCTTACAAGCGAATAACTTTTGGTGCTCATGATAATAAGTATAAAATATTGAAAAAGGTTTAATAATTTCTTCAAGAAACTACGAATTTAATTTTGAAAAATTACAACGTTATATTTACATTTATATAGCTCCAGCTCATCGAGAACTGGCGCATTTTGTAACCCTATGTATAAAAGTTAGAGAACCGATAAAATTTCTTTGTTAAAATCATATTTTATATATTTTTTAATATTTTTAAATTTCTATTATTGGATTTTTAATTGTTAATTTCAAGCCATAAGGGAGTTTCGTCGTCAAATATGGCGCTACAAGTTTTAAGGTCGGACATTATAATTTCTAGGGAAGTCCAAACCACTGCTCACACACTACAAGCAGCTATGGCATTCGGCTAGGGTTGTCGGAAACTCTACAGAGGAAAAAACGCTAACTTTTCCCTCCAAAAATATAAATATAACGTTGTAAATATATAACCAAAAATATAAATATAACGTATAAATATAACGTAAAAAATTACATTCGTAGGTTTTTGAAGGAATTTTAAAACTTTTTTCAATATTTTATACTTATTATTGACTAATTTGTATTTTTAACTGTTTTTTTTTTTTTTTTTTTTTTTTTTTTTAAGGTCTATGTTTATAGTCCGATAAGTGGTCTTGAAAATTACATTTTCAGAAAGTTATGCTGCTGTAAAATCAAAAAATATGATTTTAACAGAAACATTTTTTTGATTCTCACACTTCGTAATAGAGGGCTTTAAAATGCATCAAGTCTCAATGCTAAGTGCGAGCTGCACCAAAAGTGGTTCCCTTGTTAGTTGTGATTATACTAAAGCAATGAATGAAAAAAAAATAATTACAATGAATTTGCATTACGTATTAAATATGATTAAATTTTTTTTTTTAAATGTTACTTCACGGATATATTTAATGAAATGCATATTTTAAGGAATATTTTTCTTAACTACATATTAAGTAGATATTTTTTAGAATAAAAAATAATTACAATATTCCAGATACCACTCAAATATGTAAATAATCGTAATTATTATTACACATAATAAATATAAATATAGTAATCGTCATTAAAGAAATAAATTATGACTATAACAATCTCATTTGTTACAACATAAAATAAGATTATAACTAAGACGCTGCTTCAGAAAGATGTCTTACAATTTGTAAGATTCCATATAGCCCAGAAAAGTTTTCTAAGAGAGAATAATTTGTGTAGTTTAAAACTTTCAACTCGACATCTATTATTGGTATTTTAAATTTTGAAAGTAAAATTAGGTTTTGAAATTTTCTTGAAATATTATGAGATTTAAAAATAGAAAGAAAGTGGATTTGAAGATTAAAATAACACATTCTATATTAATTCTAAATTGTAATAGCGAATTTAAGATTTATTTCACATTGCAAAGATTCACATTTGGCCGTAAGCCAAAGACTGGTTAGAACATTCCACTTACATCATTTCATAGTTTAATGCTTTTGATGTTCATAGATGGGGATTTCTTAGATAGTTGTAACAAAAGCAGAGATATTTATTCCGAGGCGTAAAATTTTTTCTTTATATATATAGAACATAAATTTTTCAGCTTGTACTTTTATTGTAAAACATATGTTTATATGTAATTATTCTGGTACGCGATTAATTTCAACCTATACCATTAGTTATAATCGTAGGATAGTTAAGCTAGCATTAATTGTGAGATTATGACATTTTTAAAAATATAAAGCTGAAATACATACAATACAGCAATAAATTTTAAGTTTTTATTTCCACTGTCCAGTGGTAGTCGGACTCACATAACAATTAAAGATTTAGTAGTAGTAGTTGTATAATGTTTCCTTTTCATGATTATACGGATTTGTTTTTAGGAGAAATTATTATTTAGGAATAAGAAATTTAATTATTATCGTATACAGGCACGTTGATGAATATTGTTTATGTATGAGTATAATTTCACCCTATAACATTATTTAGAACTCCTTATGAGCTTTATGAAAATTAAATGTCAAATTATATTGCAACAATCAATTGGAAATTTTTGATTTCCACTGTCCAGAGATATGCAGCTTCACATGACAATTAAAGATTTCGGAAGAGTGTTATAAATTTTTCTTTTCTTGATTATAAGTGTTCATAATTAGGAGAAATTGTTGTTTAGGAATAAGCAAATCTAATTATAATAGGATGTATGCACAATGGTGAATATTATTGTTGTATGAGAATAATTTAAACCAATAACATTTGTTACAACCACTTACGAGCTTTTTTTCTTTTTAATCGGAAATTATAATACATCTATCAATCTTAAATGTTTCATTTTCACTGCCTAGTGTTATTCAGCTTTACATAACAATTAAAGATTTCCGAAGAGCGATATATTTTCCCCTTTCCATAATTGTAAAGATTTATATTTATCAGAAATCATTGTTTAGGAATTAACAAATTTAATTATTATAGTACACATGCACATATTGGTGAATATACTGGGTGCTTAAGGGGTCAGGTAACCTTTGAACTCACAAAATACATGAAAAGGAGACCTCTGTAAGAATTATCATAACTCCGTAACTATTTGACTTTGAATTATAAAATTTCAAATGCATATTAATAAAGGTTTATTTTATAAATTAAAATTCTCCAAAAATGTTTACACTCATATAAAGCTTTTAAATTTAATTTAAAATATAATAAATTTTTTACAAAAGAATTATTCTTGCATGTACTGCGCGCACGATTTTTCACATTTGAATTACTAAAACCATTCAAAAAAATTTTAATGAGTACATATATAATGTGTTCTCAAAATAACCTACGATGAACAAAATGAAATGAGTAGTTCTTGAGAAAAAAAATTTTTTTTTAGAGAAATTCGAAATATCGAGTTTTTTTTTTAATACAAAAGTAGTCATAAATTCTAAACTTGTTACTTGAGAAACATAATTGTAGGTCATTTTGTGCATCTGTTTGGTTAAGACATTCAGTCAAAATTTCATGAAATTCTAACCAATAATTTTTCTTAAATCGTGCGCGCAATGACCAAAATCGTCGTTTTGAGAAAATTGACTTCAAAGATCAAACTGTCCCTTGATCATATACAAAAAGCTCAGACTGTTTTAGACATAACTCCTCTTTTAATGTGAATTTTTGCATGGGGGTTTATTTTAAAAATGTTCCTAAACAATCATATTTAATTATAAGCTAATAATTTTTTTTTCAAATTTCTCACACTTTAAAGGTTACCTGACCCCTTAATAGTTATTACCGGTTTTTTAAATAATAGCTTTGACCTAGTTACTTAAATGCTTACTTTTACAATTAAAGTGGTATTGATTGTTTAGATTCGAGGGCATACTTGAGTTTTATCATATGGCTAAGCAAAACGTTTTTTCAGAATCAACGTTGACTTACTGAAATTAAAAGAGACGGTTTCAGACATTTTAATGTGATAATTTCTATCAGACAGCAATTCGCACTTTAAGTTCATGTTTTCAACAAGTCTGTCTGGTTCCGACTTACTTTGCGCAGGTTGAACCGAGGTCTTTACACAACAATTGAATGTTAATTTTGAAAATAAGGTTCAATAATTACTAGTTTTTGTCCAACCATATATCCCTGTGTGTTGACACTCAACGGTGTTCATATTCAAAGTCTAAAAGTTAAAAAAAATCAAATCAAATCAAGAATTGTTAACATTTTTAAAACTTAGAAATTAAAATTGACCTATACATTTATTTTATATTTAGTGTTTAAATGTTAATTTTCAAATTTATTTTTTTTAATCTAAAAAAAGACTGATATATATCCATTTTAGAAGTTAATAATATAATATTGCGAAAGTTGTAATTAAAGTCTATCGATAGAGAATTTAGAATCTTCATTTAACCGTTATTGTAAATATAACCAACATAAGGTGCTAACATAAGGTACTCAATACCATTGATCAGTCGGGAGTAAAGCTTTTATGTTTCGCAAATACAGTGACTTGAAGAACTTGAAGAAGGTAGAGAATTCGCAAGGTAAATGTTATAATTTGTTTTCACGAATGAAACATTACAGACTACCACTATTGTTCAAAACTTAGCAGTAAAACTAATGTTAATATAATTAAATAATTTTTGGAAAAACAAGAGTAGTATTTATTGATGTTTTAATCAGCTTTCTCAACCCAGAATATATGCTTTTCGGATTCTATCAATTCTCATGTAAATATTTTCATGTAGAACAAACATGTTTTACAGTCAAATATGATAAATTAACAACATTAAAATTAACATTAATATAAACAAAAAAATTAGTATTTTTTTGTTACTCTTCCATGCATAAATTCAATTACACAGCTAAAAATGCACACAGAAAAAAGTTTTGTTGAATCAACAAAAATTTGGTTGACTCAACAAAACTTTTCGTTTAAATATCGATCAATGGAAATTTTGTTAGAATAAACAAAAAAAAAACGAAACATTGTTGCTTTTTTTTGCAATTCCAAGAAAAAATTCTCTATCGTCAGCAAAAAAATGTTTTGTTAATTGAAGTAAAATGGTTCAATTTTACTTGAATTAACAAAATTTTTGTTGTTGAAAGTTTTCTCAAAATAAATATAATTATCTGTTACTTTAAAAGTTATTTTCAGTTTCGGCAACAAAAACTTCTGTTTAAAGCACAATTGTTTTGCGTAATTTTTAGAATTTTATTTGTTTTAACAACAAAAGGTATTGTTAAAGAAACAATTATAATATATACAACAAAATATACTTTGTTTGTTTAAATAATAAAATATGTTATATTACGAACTTTTTTCTGTTTATACCACAAAAGCTTCTGTTAAACGGACCAATCTAATATGCAATTTTAACTATTCTTTAATTCATTTTCAGCAGTGGAACTACGCCTGTAATCCTTGAATAATAACAACAATTTTTATCCTGCTTTTTTTCAAGCGTAAACCGACAGAGGAAAAATTCCACAAGCCGGGAATTGAACACGTGTCCTCAGAACAGCGAACAGAGGCTCTACCACTGAGCTACAAGTAACGATATCCCAACTCTGCATTTCTCACTCTTATATATGTCGGTCCCGCTGCAACCGCAGCGCAAGATGGAAATGTCATCAGGAGCTCGCAAATTTCTGCGGCAAACATGAGACGACAATACAAAGCCCAGCATACGGCAAAACATAGTTAATTTTTAATTCATTTTCAGCAGTGAATTACGCCTGTAAATAGCAGGATAAAAATTCACTGGTTATTATTCAAAGACTTAATTCACTGCTGAAAATGAGATAGAGCTATTGCAGAAATCGCGAAAAATGCAACATAGCAGCGCCACCTGTTGGCGATTTACACCAAAAACTAATCAGCAACGATTTATATCAGGAAGTAACTGAATATAAAGTTTTATTAAATTCCGTGCATTAGTTCTTGAGATAGAGCGTCCACAAAATTTTTGTCACATACAGACCGACAGAGTCATAGACAGTCATTTTCTAAAAAGAGTCAAATCGTGTTTTTCGGGACTTTCTGAAATCCGTCGGAAACCGGAAGTCGGAACTTTTCATGAATCCCATGCCTTCTTCTTGTAAAGATAGAAGAAAGTAATAAATGGGAGAGGAAGATTTTTAAAACTACGTTGGTCCGTCCAAATTAAAAAAAGTTTAAATTATCCAAAAATTATGTTAATCCTTTAATTACATAGCAATATAACTCAAATAAACCAAGTTACGTGAGAGAGTTTTGGCTACTACACAACAATTTAAATTTTGCAAAAAAAACAAAATTTTGCTGGAATTACAAATTTAAATTACAAAATTATTGTAAAATTAAAAAAAAAACAGATTTTGTTAATTCAAGTAAAATTGATGAAATTTTGTTAAAATTTTGTAAGAGTGTTAACAATATTTTTTTGTCCAAGCAACAAAACAAATTTTTTACTTCAACTAAAAATTTTTCTTAAAACAATCAAAATGTACTCAACAAACCATGTTTTGTAGTTTTAATCAATTCTTTTTTCCGGGTGTGTTTAATTTAGAACTGACAGAATCCTATAAATCGATATTCCTGTTTGAGAAAGCAGGAAAAAACAGGTTAATACATCATAAGCACTACTCGGAAACGTTTTTGGAAATGAGTGGCAGCAAAAGAAATTTTGTTTTAATAAAACATTCTTAAAATCTCGAAATTACATTATTTTCTGTCGTTTCAGATGATAAAGATTGCTTTTCAAAATCGTGGATAACTCGGAAGAAGTTGTGGCAAATTATTGTTTGTGGTTATTTATATTATCGCAGATTACGAAACATTTGTCTTTTTAATACAGCGTATGCACAACAAATTTTTAAGTTTAATAAAATTTTTATGTCAAACGAATTTAAGATATTTTATATTGTTTTTACAGTCGTATATAACGTTTCAAAGTAATTTAAACAGATTTTATGCACTGTTATCTTCTTGATTTTTTTAATTTAAACTTAAAAAAATATTTCCAGACATAGAGAACATGAAAGCATTATGAAAAAAACTTACAATGTATGTTCTCATATTTCGGGATGGATTTCGAAAATGTAAGAAAAATACATAAAACAGATTTATGTCATTCTTATATAATTTATTTGATTTTTCTTTATTCTTATCAGATTAAACTGTGATTTGTAAGATAAAAATGATTAAACGCCATGGACTTAATTGAAATTTCTTTTTTCCAGAAACGCGATGGTAGATTTGGCCTATGTTCGCTCGCTTTTTGTTCTGGAGGAATTTTATCTTCCGAAGTCTATAAGAATAAATTTTAAAACATCTTCCTTAAAGATAGGCTTCAGAGCATTCTTTTCGGTAATAAGTACAGTTTGTGTTTTAAATTTATACCGATTTTATATCGTGTTTTCTTTTTAAACTGTGGTAACAGATCTCAACAATGACTTCGGATCTTTACAAAACTTTTTAATGCATAAAAAATATCATTCATACCTCTCTTTTAACAATAACATTTTCTTTACTACTGCAGTCATTCAAATATATAGAAAGGAAGGTGGCCTAAAATGATCCCCTTAAGGGAAAAAATTGTGTAAAATAACATAACTGTTTAAATAAAACTTTGGACCTTTGCTAGTATGTTTTAAACTATATTTTGCATTATAAACCTATTTTATTGATATTTTAAGAGGAAATTGAGTAATTGAGTAAAAATACATTTTTTAAAAAGTATCCAAAGGATCATGTTACCCTCTCACCAAAGGGCAACATGATCCTTCATTTAAAAATATTTGTAAATTATTTTTATCTGCAAAATAAAATATATAAAAATAATTAAGACAATACAAGTGTAATTCACATCTAAAAAGTTACTCCATTAAGTAAATCAAGTCATATTTCTGTACAGGAAAGACTGTATATCTAAATAAATAAGAAAGTTAGTGCTTACTTTATAACAGACTAGCAAGCTACGCCCGCTACGCTGGTCAATTTCTTATAACGAACTTTTAATCCAACAAAATATTGACATTTCATAATTCACTTTTATATTTTAACAGAATAATAAGGCTACTATAATTTGTGACTCGTGCTATAGCCAATATACACGCCAGGACACGTCGCCCTTATCATTATCTTTTTACGCATGAAGGTATCGCTATGGTATTCCATTGTGAAATTTGGTAATTTTTACAACTCAATATTTGAAAAATGGCATAATAATTAGATTTGAAATTTATATCAAGAAAAATACAATTTTTTACCTTTCAAACGCAGTTTGTCAAACAATTTTCTGACAAATACTTTTCGAGCTACTATTTTTTTTCAGTAACTTCAAATGTTTCATTTTCCGAGATTAATCTGTGGCAACAATTAGCGAAAAACCCAGTCGTCAGAAACGCATAGTTTTTTTTTTAAAGAGGCTGTTGGAGCAGGGATTGTCACCACCAATTTGCCACCATCACTTTTGAAATCGGTTCGGTAGTTCTATAGATTCCAGAAAAATTGTAATTTAGAATGTTTTTAGAACGTTTTTCGCTCATTTCACCCTTTTAAATTTCGAATTTTTTTTACTTTGATTTTAGAGAGCATTTACATCTTATAAGTAACTACAATGCCAAATTTCATATTTCTAGCTCCTTCAGCATAAAAAAAATCGCAATTTTAGAACGTTTTTCGCTCTTGCACCGCCCTTGGGGTTAGTGACACCGACATAAAATATAGCCTATGTTGAAGCAGGGGTTGTCACCTTCAATTTGCCACCATCACTTTTGAAATCGGTTCGGTAGTTCTAGAGAGTCCATAGAAATTGTAATTAAAAATGGTTTTAGAACGCTTTTCACTCATTTCACCCTTTTAAATTTCGATTTTTTTTCTATTTTGTTTTTAGAGAGCATTTACATCTTATAAGTAACTACAATGCCAAATTTCAAATTCCTAGCTCCTTCAGTATAAACAAAATCGCAATTTTAGAATGTTTTTCGCTCCTGCACCCCCTGGAGATAGAGGCACCCACAAAAAATATATCCTATGTTGGAGCAGGCGTTGTCACCATCCATTTGCCACCATCACTTTTGAAATCGGTTCGGTAGTTCCAGAGATTCCTTAGAAATTGTAATTTAGAATGTTTTTAGAAAGCTTTTCGCTCATTTCAACCTTTTAAATTTCGAATTTTTTTTATTTTGTTCTTAGAGAGCATTTACATGTTATAAGTAACTACAACGCCAAATTTCAAATTTCTAGCTCCTTCAGTATAAAAAAGATCTCAATTTTAGAACGTTTTTTGCTCCTGCACCCCCCTGGAGTGAGTGACACCGACATAAAATATAGCCTATGTTGGAGCAGGGGTTGTCACCATCACTTTGCCACCATCACTTTTAAAATCGGTTCGGTAGTTCTAGAGATTCCATAGAAATTGTAATTTAGAATGTTTTTAGAACGCTTTTCACTCATTTCACCCTTTTAAATTTCGAATTTTTTTTTTTTTTGTTCTTAGAGAGCATTTACATCTTATAAGTAACTACAACGCCAAATTTCAAATCGGTTCGGTAGTTCTAGAGATTCCATAGATATTGTAATTTAGAATGTTTTTAGAACGCTTTTCGCTCATTTCACCCTTTTAAATTTCGAATTTTTTAAATTTTGTTCTTAGAGAGCATTTACATCTTATAAGTAACTACAACGCAAAATTTCAAATCGGTTCGGTAGTTCTAGAGATTCCATAGAAATTGCAATTTAGAATGTTTTTAGAACGCTTTTCGCTCATTTCACCCTTTTAAATTTCGAATTTTTTAAATTTTGTTCTTAGAGAGCATTTACATCTTATAAGTAACTACAACGCAAAATTTCAAATCGGTTCGGTAGTTCTAGAGATTCCATAGAAATTGCAATTTAGAATGTTTTTAGAACGCTTTTCGCTCATTTCACCCTTTTAAATTTCGAATTTTTTTTTTCTATTTTGTTCTTAGAGAGCATTTACATCTTATAAATAACTACAACGCCAAATTTCAAATCGTTTCGGTAGTTCTACAGATTCCATAGAAATTGTAATTTAGAATGTTTTTAGAACGCTTTTCGCTCATTTCACCCTTTTAAATTTCGAATTTTTTTTTATTTTGTTCTTAGAGAGAATTTACAACTTATAAGTAACTACAACGCAAAATTTCAAATCGGTTCGGTAGTTCTAGAGATTCCATAGAAATTGCAATTTAGAATGTTTTTAGAACGCTTTTCGCTCATTTCACCCTTATAAATTTCGAATTTTTTTATTTTGTTCTTAGAGAGCATTTACATCTTATAAGTAACTACAACGTCAAATTTCAAATCGGTTCGGTAGTTCTAAAGATTCCATAGAAATTGTAATTTAGAATGTTTTTAGAACGCTTTTCGCTCATTTCACCCTTTTAAATTTCGAATTTTTTTTTTTTTGTTCTTAGAGAGCATTTACATCTTATAAGTAACTACAACGCCAAATTTCAAATCGGTTCGGTAGTTCTAGAGATTCCATAGATATTGTAATTTAGAATGTTTTTAGAAAGCTTTTCGCTCATTTCACCCTTTTAAATTTCGAATTTTTTAAATTTTGTTCTTAGAGAGCATTTACATCTTATAAGTAACTACAACGCAAAATTTCAAATCGGTTCGGTAGTTCTAGAGATTCCATAGAAATTGCAATTTAGAATGTTTTTAGAACGCTTTTCGCTCATTTCACCCTTTTAAATTTCGAATTTTTTTTTTCTATTTTGTTCTTAGAGAGCATTTACATCTTATAAATAACTACAACGCCAAATTTCAAATCGTTTCGGTAGTTCTACAGATTCCATAGAAATTGTAATTTAGAATGTTTTTAGAACGCTTTTCGCTCATTTCATCCTTTTAAATTTCGAATTTTTTTTTATTTTGTTCTTAGAGAGAATTTACAACTTATAAGTAACTACAACGCAAAATTTCAAATCGGTTCGGTAGTTCTAGAGATTCCATAGAAATTGCAATTTAGAATGTTTTTAGAACGCTTTTCGCTCATTTCACCCTTATAAATTTCGAATTTTTTTATTTTGTTCTTAGAGAGCATTTACATCTTATAAGTAACTACAACGTCAAATTTCAAATCGGTTCGGTAGTTCTAAAGATTCCATAGAAATTGTAATTTAGAATGTTTTTAGAACGCTTTTCGCTCATTTCACCCTTTTAAATTTCGAATTTTTTTATTTTGTTCTTAGAGAGCATTTACATCTTATAAGTAACTACAACGCCAAATTTCAAATCGGTTCGGTAGTTATAGAGATTCCATAGAAATTGTAATTTAGAATGTTTTTAGAACGCTTTTCGCTTATTTCACCCTTTTAAATTTCGATTTTTTTTTTTTTTTTTTTTTTTTTTTTTTTTTGTTCTTAGAGAGCATTTACATCTTATAAGTAACTACAACGCCAAATTTCAAATTTCTAGCTGCTTCAGTATAGAAAATATCGCAATTTTAGAACGTTTCTCGCTCCTGCACCCCCTGGGGTAGTGGCACCGACATAAAATATAGCCTATGTTGGAGCAGGGGTTGTCACCATCAATTTGCCACCATCACTTTTAAAATCGGTTCGGTAGTTCCAGATATTACCCCCTACAAACAAACAAACAAACAAACAAACAAAAAAACAATCTTTACTCCTTTATAATATTTGTATAGATATAATAAAACCCAATTTTTCAAAGAATTCTATTCAGACGCGTAATACTGCGATCGCTTGAATACCGCCATTGTTTCTTCTTCACTTATCACAACTAGTTTATGTAGATAGCTCGAACTGTCTAGAAGAAAACTTATGTGGATCATTTTGCCCGTTAGGATCATTTTAGGCCACCGTCCCCTAACGCTTCATCACGTGTAAAATGTACAATGTATCTCCCTCAAAATTATTGCAGATGAGGATTTAAAATTTCGTTATACTTTAAAAAAAGGGAGAGCGATATCCAATCACTATAGGCACATGCATCAGTTAAATTCTGTGCACAACTGAACACTTCCCTTTATTTCGGCGGTGAATTTCAAGCAATACATGCATGAAGAGTATGAAATAAGGTTTTTTTCAGACGAAAATTACAAATGTATCATTGTAAATTATTGATGAAAACGAAATCATGTTTTATGAATTACTTAAAGCAAAAATTGGTGAAAATCAAACCCTCTCAAATTGAATTGTTCGAAGAATAATTATCCAAATTGCAAATTTCGATTGGAATTTTTTCAAGAAAATACTGAAGAAGTTTTAAAAATGAAATTGAATAGGTTAAGTAATAATTAAAAAATAACGGGTGTCAGTTTGTGCATTTCTTGTAAAAAATATAGCTATTCTAAAAAAAAAAAAAAAAAAAAAATTGACTTTTGTTAATATCACTTGCATTATCCTTGAGGTGGCGACATTTCCTGTCTGTCAATTTACTAAAAGATGAAAATTAAGAAAAATAATTAAAGCAACAATTGTTTCTGAATAAGCAAATAGTAAAATAAAACTAGGTAAACTTCCATTTAAAGCTATTTGCAAGTCATTATACAATATGATAAAATTGTATTTTACCACGTGTAAATTTTCATTTTATGAAATATTAATAACTTGCAAAATATTTTTCCGTTTGTTTTCCATTATTTTTTTATTTGTAGCAAAAAGCTTTTCTAAAATTTGTAGTCATCCCCTGTATTGTACAAAGGTCTTTGATGCTTGATGTAGTCACATGTGTAAAAAATAAATAAAACAACAAATATAGGCATCCAGATTTAGGAAAAGTGTTTGTATGACCTAGAATTTCTTTCGTGATATTTATTCCTCCCTTTGAAACTTTTTTGAAGGAAGTAAAAATTAGATTTATGTCGGGTTAAAAACTTTATTTCTAAACTCTTTAGCCTCTACGTTTTTTATTCCAATTTTGTGTGATTTTTTCCAGAAATTCGATTTTATATTTGGGGCGTATGGCTGTTCGCTTTTTCTTTTGGTGAAATTTTATCCGTTGAAGATGATTAAGATTAAATTTAGAAATATATCCTTTAAAGAAAGTTCTGAAGACATTTCATTGTAGAAAGGAAGAGTTTATAATTAAATTTTGTTAACTTCTCAGTTATATATTTTAATACTTTTAGCATATAATAGCAACGATTGAGAAACATTTACCGAAACAGTTTATGTTTTTTTTAAATTAAACTTTTATATGTGTTATTTAATTATTTCTGTAATACTTTTTTCTTTTTAATTACAGTTCCTCATATGTATTCAAGAATTTTTATATTTCACAATGCATATAAATTCATTTTGTAACACAGTAAACTCCCGTTAGTGCGGATTTCCAAGGGAGTTCATTTTCCATTTGCACTAACCAAAATCTGCCTTAAACAATGTAAGCATTTTAATGTGAGTTGTAATTTTCCAACTGGACGAAAACTGTCCGGTCCAGGATTCGAACCTGGGACCTCTTGCCTGAAGCTGCTAGTACTCTTCGAACTGTGCCATCCCGGTTGAATCTAGAGGACCTCATTCATCCAGTTAATCTTATTGATCATAGCATCTGGTCTGATATCTGAATCAGCTCAACAGAATAAATCGCAGGTAATTTAGAACTCCAGTAAACGCTGGATACGTGATTACACTAGATTAATTTTAACACAATTATTCAAATTGGTAAAGAAATCATATGAGTTGTAATTTTCCAACTGGACGAAAAATATCCGGGCCATGATTCGAAGATGGGATCTCTTGGCTGAAGCTGCCAATTTTCTACCTACTGAGCCAGACCGGTCGAATTTGGAGGAACTCATTCATCCAGTTAACCTTATTAGACCGGGATGGCTCAGTTGGTAGTTTCAAGCATTTTAAGGGTGTAAAATAATCTCTTGCATTGAATAAATTGAATTCAGTTTTAACAGAAATGAAATAGGTTATCTACTTTTACTAAAAAAACAACTTTTTTAAATTTATAACTTTAGTGTATGTATAGTTTTATGTAAAAAACTAATTTCGATTCTATCTGGTGATTCTGTGTGATTTTGTCCGTATTATCCGATGAATTGTACGCATTAAGCGATGTCCTTGACATTAATTGAAAATAGGAAATGATTGGCGAATCGATATTGTCTTCAATAACCGGACCACTATAAATGATATTTGTACAGCGATCTTGTCGAATAGATCAAACATCTAAATATCTTGATGAACCTGTTTTATCATATACCATTTATACAGCACACTATAATTTAATTTAATGCAGGCAGTTTTTCATATCTAATATATTTTCTATTCTAAAATCAAAAACAATTAAAAGATGTCTAGGAATGTCTGTATTTTATAAATATATCCTTGCCTTGATGTAAGCGGTCTGTATAAAATAAAGTAAGAAATGTATGTATAAAGAATTACAAAAAATTGCCTTTAAGACATAGAAATTGTTTCCAAATACCGTAATTTCCTGCATATAATCCGCGGATCAAACAACCATGTTCGACCCAGAAATTTTATTTTATAAAATGTTACTTACTAGACCGCTGTAAATATTTGATTTGATTATTAAATAAAATTTCTGGGTCCAAAAATGATTCTTTAATCCGCCGATTATACGCCGGAAATTGCGATATTTACTACTCTCCATCAAAGATTTTTGGAAAAAGTAAAAATTATTTTTAAAACGTGTTTTATTGGTAATTTCTATCTAAACCCTTTTCCCACTTTTTTCTTCGATGTTTCGAAGATACAAAATAAACACTTCACTTTCTGAAATATAAGCTCTTTGGAGGTTAATCCCTTGTTCAAACTAAATCATGTTAATTTTTTTAAAAATGTAACGTATTTCTCTCTTGCTTTATAAGCTGGTAAATGTTTGTCCCTTTATTTTTTATTTTATTTTTTTAGTAACAAAAATCATTCCTAAAATTTGTATACAGCCCCGGTATCATATAAATTTACTTGTTTCTTGGCGTAGTCACATGTTTAAAAAAAATAAAACTACAAACGTACGTATACAGATTTAGGAAAAGGTTTTGTATGACCTAGAAATTCTTGGAGATATTTCTTTTTCTTTTTCAAAAAATTTTTGAAGAAACTACGTGTAAGACGTGTTAAAAACTTTATTTCTGAACCCTTTACCTCCCACCGTTTTATTTCAATTTCATGTGATTTTTTTCCAGAAAATCAATTTTATATTTGAGGCATATGACTGTCCGCTTTCCATTTTGGTGACAATTTATCCGTTGAAGATGGTGAAGATTAAATTTAGAAATATATAGTTAAAGAGAGAGGTATAAGGAATTTTCTTCGTGTAAATGAAGAGTTTAAAATGAATTCTCTTCAGTGATATATTTTTAACCATTTTAACATGTACCAGCAATGATTGTGTAACCTTTAGCGAAATTTTTCCTGGGTTTTTAAACAAACTTTTATATCTGTCTTTCACTCTTTTGCTAATACTTTTCTATTAGGTAGTTTGCAAAAGGTTACCTATTGCAGTCGTTCGGAGGAAAGCAATAATAAAAAAAAGGTATATTTTTACCGATTATGACCCCCAGACCCCAAACCACTCTCCGTTCAAATGTTGATTTATATACGAGGGCTATCCAGAAAGTAGATTACGTTTTGGAATAAAAAATAAACAAAGTATAGGAAACAAATTTTATTATATACAGATGAAAGCCACACTCAAATACTACTTTTTTACATAGTCACCATACAAATTAAGGCATTTATCGTAGCGATGTACGAGCTTGGAAATGCCTTCGTCGAAAAATTCGGCCGCCTGCGCCTTCAACCAACAGTTTACGTGTTTCACCCATGTTTCGTCACCAGTAACGATGCGATCGAGTAAAGAGTCACCATCCTTATGGTAAGCGTCCAAAAAGTTCAACACTGCAGCCATTCGCTGATTTTTGTGGTCCTCTGTCAAGATTTTTGGAATCCATCTTGCACAAAACTTGTGGTAACCAAGCTTTTCGCTGATGATTTCGTGCAAAAAACTTCGCGAAATTTGTGGAAAACTCAAAGAAAGTTCCGTTATTGTGAACTTATTACTGAACGCACCTCGCAGCTCGCGGGATTTTCAATTAACGCAGACATTTCAAACCGTCACAGTATCTGAACGGAGCACAGCACGAACCTCTCACTAGCACGGCTAGATGCCGACTGAGCTGCGCAACGCTCTGACCCCAAGATGGCCGCGCTAGCCCCGCCCCTAGCGGACACAGACGAAAACGTAATCTACTTTCTGGATAGCCCTCGTATATAAATATATATATATGTATATATATATATATATATATCTGACATATGTCATGCTGTAACTCTCTTATTTATGAACCGATTTGAATGTGACTGAATATGTGTATAGCACATACCAAGGTCTCGACCGAGTTCGTTGGCCAGCTTCATGCACCATCTAGTTTCAAAATGGTGACAAATTATTATTATTATTAATTCAAAAATATGTCTAAAAAATTATAAATTGAAAAAGTTGTTTCCGTTAAGTGTTCGATCGTGATACAAAGATTCCGGAACATAATTTGTTTTGGCTATATCTTCAAAAACGGCTGAGATATGGCAGTTTCTAATTCTAGGGTGGCTTGCATTTTGAAACAATCTGTTTTTGTTATGCTGTAACTCTAATGCTGAAATGCGCATTCAACTTCAGTATTAATGAAAAGCGATGTTGAATCTTCTATAATCGGGTTCCAAATATTTTAGCTTTTGTTGTTTGTGTAAAATGAGTTGAATTTTAAAAATATAGACTATGAAAGCTATCTTTTAATCCCGGTACAGGTCGGAAGGACCTTTTTTAATTACAGTTCCTTGTATATATCCAGTATTCGTCATATTTTACAATGCATATCAATCTATTTTGTAATAAATGAAATCCTTATTATTAATGTTCGTATCCGTCTGTGTGTCTGTGTGTGTGTGTGTGTGTGTGTGTGTGTATCTGTACCCGGATAAACTCTGCGAGCGTAGCGAGTAGCAAAGCGCTTTTTGTGTCAAAAAATTCAGAAAAATCCGGGCCTTCAGGAATTGCAGTTTCGAAAAAATCGGCCCTTAATTAAGGGAGTTATTAACGAACAAAGCTGTTTTAATTGCTTCAAAAGAAACCTATGTGGAAAGTCCTCCGCGCATGCCCAGAAGAGCTCAATCCTCATCTTCCGCAAAAAGAAGAAGGAAAGATCGCTTCTGCCGGTTTCGTTTTACGATTGTTTAAACTCGCCGACGGCGAACCGACTGAAATACGAAAAAACCGTCAACATATTCTCAAAGAACGTACCTTTACGTCTCTAACGATCCTGTCGGTTCGAAAAAATTTCGATACTAACCCTTTCAAAAAAAATAATCAAAAAGCGTCGAATTCGTGTTTTTGATTTTCTCCCTTCGTCCGAGCCTCGCATCCGCGGGACTAAGAAAGATTCGGATAAACGGATTTCACCAAATTAAAGATCGGTCTTTGTCCTCTTCAATTCCACCTTCCATTAAAAAAAATACGTCAGTTAACCCTTCGAAAACGTATATTTTCCGTACACCGTTTCGCGATTTCGGCACTTTCGACTATTTTGAAAAATTCGCTGTGGCGGTTCCAAACGAGTCAATGAAAACTAAAAATACCGGACGAGATCTATTCTTTATCCTTTCGAAATCTGCGATCGTTTTTGAAAAATACAAATATTAACTCTTCGAAAAAAATTCGCGCACAGACTCACTTTTGCAAATTCTGATTCTCTGCGATTTTTAAAATCGCACATCGGCTCTCTGAAAGAACAAAAAAACAAACAATCACACCCAAGTACATTTCCCTCCTTTCGAGATTACTGTAAAACCTTTAGTTTTAAAAAATATTTCAGTTAACCCTTTCGAAAACGTTTTTCTCCGTAAGTCTCTTTCGTTTTTTCAGCGATTTCTGCAATATTTAAAAATTCAATTCTGGGCTTCTAAACAAGATACGAAAAAATAAAAATACCGAGCCTAATCTACGTTCTTTTTTCTTTTAAAATCCGGTATCAGTTTCGAAAAATTTGTTTTTTAACCCTTCTAAAAAAATGGTTTCCGAAACTCACTCGCGTGAATTTTCGTTTTTCGGCCCATGTTTAAAAATCCGCATCGACTCGGAAAATGTGAATAGAGACAAATAAAATACACCAGATCATAGCCACGTTCTTATTCTTCGAAACATATATTTCAGTTTTAAAAAATATGTACATTAACCCTTTAGAAACCGGTCGTTCCCGTACCTTACTTTCACGATTTCCTCTAATTTGCCAATGTATACCCCCCGCCCCCCGCGCGCCGCAGGACTTTTTTATCGAATTACACAAATTCCGAGAGAAGAGGCTAAAAGTGCATACATTCAGCTATAGAAAGATGCCTTCGACTTTAAAAAATTCGATTATTATCAATTAAAAAAAAATTCTTTTGTGAAACCCGTTTCTAGAAATTAGCGTTTTTCGGCGCAAGCACAGTTTAATCAAAGTGTAATAAGTGACTTTGCTTTCGCCGTAATTATCTTATTTATTAACGATCTTAAATCAAAAATCGTTGTTCATTTTGCCAGGCAGAATTGAATGGGCTTTCCGAAAATATGATTTATTTTGAGAAATAAATATATTTTCATGGTTAAAATTATATTCTACTAGGATATTTGTGTTTTGAAGCAGACGATTGCACTGCAAATATACTTGCTGTGTGTTTTTTTTCGAAAGCTCCAAAATATATCAAATTAATTTTTTTTTTCTATTTTTTATATATCGGATTCTATATAGTTTGTTGAACTCCCGGTTTATGATTCAACGCAGGAACATTTATTTTTAAAAGTTTTAGAATTTTTTAAATAATGGTCATTTTTGTATAGAAAAAAAAAAAGAAAAAGCTAAGGAATTTGCTATTTTTTTTCAAATAATCTCCCTTCGTATGGGTCCCATCGCGACCTGGTTTGGCTCATTCGACTCGACATAGATAGAGCTTACCGAATTTAGTTCCGAGTTTCACCACCAGGGTGCGCTTTCCTATATCTGTTTCTATGGGACGGATCACGACGGGGTATAGCTCATTCGACTCGACACCGATAGAGCTTACTAGAGATTATCGATTTTTGTTCCGCATTTCACCACTAGGGGGCGCTTTCCGAACTCTGTTTCTATGGGCCGGATCACGACGGGGTATGGCTCATTCGACTCGACATCGATAGCTTTTCGAGATTTTACAATTCGAGATTTTACAATCCGGGGGCAGCAGGAACCCGAGCTGGAGGTTCGTTCAGTTAGAGGTTTATACTATTCGATGTGCAATTTAAGGGATTATTCGGTGCGTGCGCAGCACGACCGGTATACGGTGCTGAAGGCAGCGGGCACCAGGGTCGGAAGTTCGTTCGGTTAGAGGTTTATACTATTCAATGTAAAAATTAAGGGATTATCCGGTGTGTGCTTAGCACGACCGGTATACGGTGCCGAAGGCAGCGAAGACCCGGGTCGGAGGTTCGTTCGGTTCGAGGTTTATCTTATTGGAGGTTTTACAAGATTCGAGATTTTACAAGTTTAGAGATTTTATAATTAGGGGCCCGCTGGCGGGCGAAGCCAGCTAGTCAATACTATTAATGTCGGTGAACGTCTGTGGGTGAGTGTGTCTGTGCATTCCCGGTCTGTACACTCAAAGGCTCCGGGACCACTCGACGCACGGACGGCGGACGCGGACCGAAAAATTCGGAAAAACGGCGCGGAGCTCAAGTTCGGCCGGGTCGGGGACCCGGGGAGTTATTAATTAACAAAACTGTTTTAATTACTGACCGAAACCGAACTTGAAATAGAATTGAAAACCGCAAAAATTTCGCCTCCGAAAAGGGTTGCCGGCGGGGAGACGACTCTCGAAAAAGGCAGCGGGTTCCCAGGGAGTAATTTAAGCAACAAAGTGCAGTGCGGTCTTTTAAACCGACCCGGATCTCCGGAAGTCGGGGGCCCAGACATTCGGAAGTTGTACGGACGGAAGCGGGACACCTTCCCGTTTCAAAAATTCGAAAAATTATTTCCGTACGACAATTAGAACCGAAAAAATTCTTTAAAAATCGATCGATAAAAAAGATTTTTTTTTCTTTCCGCCATGCAGGTGGAGACCGCGCCGACAAATGTCTGGCAGATGTCTGGAACGACAATAGGAGGATTTTCAAGAAGCCAGGCTCAATTTCTTTTACAGGTCACGTGACTTTTAACTGGGATTTTACAGAGGGGGGGGGCTATCTCCGAATCTAAGGGGCGCGATAATTCCAAACTTTCACAGGGCGACGCAAAATTTATTCTGCTTTCAGAATATCTAAAAATTATTCTCATATCTCCATTATGAGCCGATATATTATTTAATTGTATAATTAATCATTATTCGTATAATTAAAGCAAAAGAAAGATTTTCCATTACAGTGCCTGCTAGATATTACGATTTTAAGAAGTAGGCCGCGTCTAAAAACTGCATTACGAGTATTTTAAGTTTTTCTTTTAGAGTGGCATACAGATATTATGATAGGGAAAAGCGGGCTTCGCCCGTTATCGAATCAGGACGGTTGATGTAATTAAGAGTGTAAATCAGTTATTTGAGGAAAAGCAGTGTCATCGCACCTCCCTCACCCCCCCCCCCCCGTTCAGGTTTTTTTCTCTTAACTATGGTCCGTTTCTATAACTAAGAAACTATGTTACGGATTTCCACCAAACTGATACTGCATTACGAGTATTTTAAGTTTTTCTTTTAGAGTGGCAACCAGATATTATGATAGGGAAAATCGGGCTTCGCCCGTTATCGAATGTATTTTTAAAATTCAGTTTTAAGTTTTTCTACAGGTCCCTGTCTTTGAACAAGAACTCCGGTTGTCTAAATCAGTCGTTTGAGGAAAAGCAGTGTCATCGCCCCCTCCCCACCCTCTTCAGGTTTTTTCTCTTAACTATTGTCCGTTTCTATAACTAAGAAACTATGTTACGGATTTCCACCAAACTGATTACAAACATCATAATTAAAGTAATAAGCACCCTCTATAATATTTTTTTTAAGTTTCTCAGTTTATACCATTCTTTTCGAAAAATAATATGAGATTTTATGTATTCATTTCATAATATCTCGAGTTCTGCGAGTCCAATCGCAACGCGGTTTGGCTCATTCAACTAGCTATCGATAGCGCTTACATATTTTAGTTCCAAGTTTCACCACCAGGGGGCGCTTCCGGAAATCGGGTTCTATGGGCCCGATTACGATGGGGTTTGGCTCTTTCGACTGGACTTAGATAGCTTTACAGGTTTCGGTAATGTTCGTATAGAACACATTGAGCCCCCTAGGTGGTGGAAGGTGTAATTAAAGGATTTTTCAGCCAACTCGGGTTCTATGGGTCACATCACGACCCGGTTTGGCTCAATCGACTCGACATCGATAGAGGATACTAGAGCTTATCGGTTTTAGTTCGTTTTTCACTACCAGGGGCGTTTTCTTATCTCTGTTCCTATGGCCAGGATCACGACGGGGTATGGCTCATTCGACTCAACGTCGCTAGAGGATACTACAGCTTATCGATTTTTGCTCCGAGTCTCACCACCAGGGGCACTTTCCTATCTCTGTTTCTATGGGAAGGTTCACGACGGGGTATAAGACAGAGGTGCCGAAGGCAGTCGCGCATCATCCGCCGATTCCATGCTGTAGGAGAGCCCATACGAGACACGACCAGAAAGGATCCGGTTTACCCGGGGACCCTCTAGGTGGTGCTCTTCGGCCGGGGGAGAAGCGGGGGCGTGAGCCTACCTACACTTCATCACCCTTTCCCAAATGAGTTGACGACGGGGGTCGAAGCGACATTAGTGGAACATTATAAAAGAGCCACTAGGTTCACACTTGGGCGAATAGCGAGAGTGAGCCACAGCTTCGTAGCCGGGATCCCGAAAGGGAACCGGGTCCTAGGCCTAATGTGAAACACTCACACTACCCCATTACTGTACCGCACCTTCCGAATATCGAATCCTAGGGAGGGAGGAAGCGACTAGTTTTTTTGGTGCGGCTAGCAGGAGGTGCTTCTCGCCAACCCAGGACCTTGAAGAAACTCTGTCCCAAACGCATAGACATGCCTGGCTGGGTTGTCCCTCCCAAGGAGGTGCCCGCGAGGCATCGAGATCCAAGCGACGTGGCATCCCTTGGGAGATCACGCTCATAAAATGCACTACAAAACACAAACAACATGCAAACACAAAACGACAAAGACAAAACACAACACGACACAACACAAAGAGAGAGGAAAGCATACTTACCTTTTACCTTACTATCTTACCTTACCTTACCATACCTGTGGGTTCTTGAGTGGAACTCTTAACCCACATGTCATGCACCATGACCCCCAGCGCCGCGAGTACCGCGAGTTGGTTGAATTGCGTTCGAGCGTGGTCGGCGACCACGAAGAGCATTTGCGCTTCGACCTGCCCTTCGACGACCCAGATTGCGGTCCATTGTCCGAACGAGGAGATCCTGGACTATGAGTCTCACTCCCTTGCGGCTATAACCGTCTAGACATAAGTTCCGCAGCGTTCGATTCCGGAAGTCACGAGGAAAGAAAGTTTCTCTCTCGGACCGCCAGAGGTTGCACTCGTACAGACAGTGTCTGACTGTGCTGACGCGTGTTCCACAGAAACAAACTGAGATGTTTCCGAAGAGGAGTCTCTGAAAGTCGCCGAAGGCGCCATGTCCCGTAAGGGCCTGATTCACATAGAAGTCCCCCTGCGTTCTGCGAGTGCGGACCCGCAGGAAAACCTCAAATGTCGTTTGGCCGTGCTCCGAGTCAGTCCATCTTTCTTGCCAAGATGTTACGGCCCGGCCCAGAAGGAGTTTCTTGGCCTGGCGGCGCGTTAACTTGACCTCCACGTCGACTGTATGTCGTGCCGTGGATGCTTTGGCCAACGCGTCCACACGTTCATTGTATACGTGACCGACGTGAGCACGAACCCAGTGAAGATGAGGCTTGACTCCGGTATGTTTCACGAATTCCTTAATCTCAGCAATTGCCTTGTGTTTTAGCACTAGGTTATTAAGCGCTTGTAGCGCCGATCTCGAGTCTGAGTAGACGTCGAGCTCACTGAGACCCTGTAGATGGGCGTCTGCTATTGCTGCTTTGATCGCATGGACCTCAGCCGCAAGTACTTCTACGTCACCCGTGAGGCGGAACTAACTCTCTTGGTCGATACGGCCCTCGACAACAGCAAGGAACACACACCCTACGGTATCGTCCGTTTTCTTGGATCCGTCCGTGTAGTAAGAACACGTCGTCTTTGGAGTGAGGTCCAAAGTCCATGGGATCCGTCGAAGGTCGTGTCTGTGGAGAGCTATCAGTGGCTCTGTGGTTTAGCCCAGTGCTATCAATGCTTGCGTTCCAACGGACCAGAGACGTAAAATCTCGGTCCAGCTCTGCACGTAAGTCAAGAGGTAAAACCCCTGCCAAGACGTTTAGAGCATCCGTCGAAACCGTCTTGTAACACTTGGTGACGCACAGCAGTAGGCCTCGCTGTACGCTGAGTAACTTATTTCTCAACACTACCTTTCCGTTGAACCATACAGAGGCCGCGTACAAGATAATGCGCTCTGTTACTAGTGCGTAGAGCATCTTGCGAAGGTGCGGTTTGATCCCCCAGCTTGCCGCAGTAAGTCGGTTCATCTTGTGCAGTAACTTGAACGCCTTTTCCTGAACCTGGTCCAGGTGAGGCATCCAACTAAGATGGCAATCAATCGTAACCCCCAAGTACTGGATGTGCCATCGATGTGCTACCTTGTGGCCCGCCATACGGATGGGCGTCGAAGGCTGGTACTTGATGGTGCCCTTGGGAGGAACGATTGTGTGACAGCACTTGGCGTAACTGAAGGTGAGGTCGAAATCCATCGCCCAGCTGTGGATCCTCGAGAGGACCGGCGTGAGCAAGGTCGCGAACGTCATGATTGCCTTATGACGTGCTACCACAAAGACGTCATCGGCGAAGGCCTGAACAGCCCACTCCTCGTCAATTGGTACTGGCAAGCGATCCAACTCGTCCAGAAGAACGTTTACTACTACCAGCCAGAGAGTCGGGCCGAGGCACGACCCTTGAGGTACGCCTACGTTGTAGTAGTGTTCCCCGTCGTGGAGGATAATCGAGCGATACCAGAGGTAGTCGTCTATCATCACCAGGAGATACGGTTCAACACCGAAGTCCTTCAGACATTGGAGGACAGCGGCTCGCCGTACGCTGTTGAAAGCGCTCTTGATATCTAACGTAAGCCGACATGTGTTAGCTTCATGTCTCTTCGATTCTGCTATGTAGTTCAACACCTTTCGTAGCGCGTCTACAGTACTGACATTCTTTCGAAAGCCGTACTGATGCGGATGGATCTTCCCGTTGGTCTCTAGATAGAGCGCCAATCTTGCTGCGCACAACTTGTCTAAAACCTTCCCGAGAGTCGGTAGTAAACAAATCGGGTGGTAGGAATCTGGGTCGCTCGGTTCTCTGCCTGATTTGACAAAGTAAACAGCAACCGCTCGCTTCCATTCCCGCGGAAAACAAGACGTCCTCAAGCAGTGATTATACAAGGCCAGTAACCATTTAGGATGGTACTGGAGGACCTTACGGGCGATCTCTAAACTGATTCCGTCGTGACCGGGTGCCTTGTTAAGCGGCAGCGATTCAACTGCAAGCTCCAGCTCTTCCAACGTGAACCAGTCCGGTTCGCCGGTCCTGATGATTTCGACCCGCGAGGCTTCATCGGCCTGTAGGAAGTGGTGTCTAGCAAGTACATCCTGAGATTCCTCCCAGGTGGAGACCTCCTCACCGGAGGGAAGGACCAACGAAATGGGCGCTTCCCGTCTCCACTTGCCCTTTACCACATCCACTACTTGGCCTGGCCTATCCGTGAGTAGTCCTTCGGAAATGAATTTCCTGAACGAGACACGTTTGGTGCGCAGGATCGACTTCTTGTATTCTGCCCGCTTACGCTTAAAGAGGGCGCCAAGTCTCGCTCTCTGAGTCGGCTCCAGGCATTTCTGGTAAAGCCTCCTCAGCGCGCGCAAACGAGATCTGAGGCTGGTCAACGCAGTTGTCCACCAACATGTCCCCTTGCGACGTGCAATCTTTCGGCGTTTGTGCAACTGACACAGCTTCACCAAAGTTGACATCAAGTGTTAAACACCCTTCTCCGGGGTAGCGAAATCGTACCGTCTCAGATCCGCGGCCTGCAGATCGTGGAGGAACTCATCCCAAACTAAGTCCCTTGGGAACCAACGTCTGTTGGTTCCTCTAGGTCTGCGGGGACTCAGCCTGCCTTCATAGGTCCACAGCATGAGACGGTGGTCACTGAGTGTTTCGACATCGGAGATCCTCCAATCTGCAATGCGACTGGCGGAAGGAACACGGGGAGGATCTATGGGAAGGATCACGACGGGGTATGGCTCATTCGACTCAACGTCGATAGAGGATACTACAGCTTATCGATTTTTGCTCCGAGTCTCACCACCAGGGGGCGTTTTTCTATCTCCGGTTCTACGGGCATAAAAACGACGGGGTATGGCTCATTCGACTCGACATCGAAAGCCTCAACGATTTCAGTTATGATCGTATAAACGAATTGCGCCACCTGCTGGCGGAAGGTGAAACTAACGTATACTGCAGCGCCACGACTGCTATATGGTGCCGCATGCAGCGGGGACCCGAGCCAGAGGTTCGTTCAGTTAGAGGTTTATACTATTTGATGTGCAATTTAAGGGATTATCCGGTGCGTGCGTAGCATGACCGGTATACGGTGCCGAAGGCAGTGGGGACCAGGGTCGGAGGTTCGTTCAGTTAGAAGTTTATACTTTTCGATGTGCAAATTAAGGGATTATCCGGTGCGTGCGTAGCACGACCGGTATACGGTGCCGAAGGCAGAGGGGACCAGGGTCGGAGGTTCGTTCGGTTAGAGGTTTGTACTATTCAATGTGCAAATTAAGGGATTATCCGGTGCCGAAAGCAGCGGGGACCCGGGTCGGAGGTTCGTCCGGTTCGAGGTTTTACAATATTCGAGATTTTCTACAATTCGAGGCACCGATGTAAATTAGAGGCCTGCTAGCGGGCGAAGCCAGCTAGTAAATACTATTTATGTCGGTAAACGTCTGTGTGTGTTTCTGTCTGTGCATTCCCCTCTGTACACGCAAAGGCTCCGGGACCACTCGACGCACGGACGGCGGACGCGGACCGAAAAATTCGGAAAAAAGGCGCGGAGCTCAAGTTCGGCCGGGTCGGGAGTCCGACCCGGACTCGGGGAGTTATTAATTAACCGAAACTGTTTTAATTACTGGAAATCGAAACCTTTTTATCGAATGTCTTCCCATGCGATCAAAAACCGCAAATTTTCGCCTCCGAAAGGGGTTGCCAGTCTCTCGGGTCGGGGAGAATGCAGGGCCGCCGCGGAGCAAATTACGCCACAAACCGCAGTACGGGTTTTTAAACCGACCCGTATCTCCGGAAGTCGGGGGTCCAGAAATTCGGAAGCGGTACGGACGGAAGCGTGACACCTTCCTGTTTCATAAATTCGAAAAATCATTTACGTACGACAATTAGAACCGAAAACATCCTTTAAAATTCGATCGATAAAAAAGAATTTTCTTTTTCTTTCGAGACATGGCTGCGAAATGATTTTACTCTCCGGCGCCGCAGGTGTTCGGGAGGATTTTCACGTGACGGGCCTGTATTCATCGCTCCAGTGCGCTTTCGAAAAACAATGAAGGAATTAATCTCTTGGACCCCCAAATCGGCCATCACACGTAAAAAAAAATCCTGATTTCAACAAAAAAAAAAGATCGTACGATTCGGCCCGTAAAAACGGAATATATCAATTAAAAACCGGTTAATGAAGCAATTTATTTCTAATCATTTGTAACCTATTCAGAAAAACGACACGTGACCGGATATTTTCATACAAGGAAATATTTCAAAAGGAAAACCTACTCTTTCTTCTGAGCCGGGTATAAAAATTTTTTAAATACTTCTTTTACCGATTTGAAAATCATGCATCCTAGAGTTTTTTTGCGTGAGGATCAAGAATATGTTTTTTTTTTTTTTTTAAGCTAGGATGATTAGTTTACGAGAATCGATTTTTAATTTTTAATTAATTCCATCGCTTTCCTACAGTCTTTTAAACAAATATTTTTAATGCCAGACATAAAGGCAACACTATCTCCAGATTTTCAGCTAAGATGTCTAAACGGCATTACGCGTAATTAGTTTTTTCTATTAGAGTGCCGACCAGGTAAAAAATTTTCGATTTCGGACCATAAGTTTTGATTTTAGCAAAATCCCGATTTTTGTATAGGAAAAAAAAATTAAGGAATTATCAATTTCTTTTCAAAATATCTCCTGTCGTATGGGTCCCATCGCGACGCGGTTTGGCTCATTCAACTCGATATCGATAGCGATTACATATTTTAGTTCCAAGTTTCACCACCAGGGGGCGCTTCCGGAAATCGGGTTCTGTGGGCCCGATTAAGACGGGGTTTGGCTCTTTCGACTCGACATGGATAGCTTTACAGATTTCGGCCATGTTCGTATAGAACACATTGCGCCCCCTGGTGGTGGAAGGTGTAATTAAAGGATTTTTCAGCCAACTCAGGTTCTATGGGTCACATCACGGTTTGGCTCAATCGACTCGATATCGATAGAGGATACTAGAGCTTATCGGTTTTAGTTCGTTTTTCACCACCAGGGGGCGTTTTCTTATCACTGTTCCTATGGCTGGGATCACGACGGGGTATGGCTCATTCGACTCAACGTCGATAGAGGATACTACAGCTTATCGATTTTTGCTCCGAGTCTCACCACCAGGGGGCGTTTTTCTATCTCCGGTTCTACGGGCATAAAAACGACGGGGTATGGCTCATTCGACTTGACATCGAAAGCCTTAACGATTTCAGTTATGATCGTATAAACGGATTGCGCCACCTGCTGGCGGAAGGTGGAACTAACGTATACTGCAGCGCGTGCGCAGCACGACTGCTATACGGTGTCGCAGCCAGCGGGGACCCGAGCCAGAGGTTCGTTCAGTTAGAGGTTTATATTATTCGATGTGCAATTTAAGAGATTATACGGTACCGAAGGCAGCGGGGACCAGGGTCGGAGGTTCGTTCAGTTAGAGGTTTATACTTTTCGATGTGCAAATTAAGGGATTATCCGGTGCCGAAGGCAGCGGGGACCAGGGTCGGAGGTTCGTTCGGTTAGAGTTTTGTACTATTCAATGTGCAAATTAAGTGATTATCCGGTGCGTACGTAGCACGACTGGTATACGGTGCCGAAGGCAGCGGGGACCCGTGTCGGAGGTTTGTCCGGTTCGAGGTTTTACAATATTCGAGATTTTCTACAATTCGAGGCACCGATGTAATTTAGGGGCCCGCTAGCGGGCGAAGCCAGATAGTTTGTACAGTAATGTCGTCGAAAGATAAAACATCTAAATATACAACATTTTATCAGACTTCTTTATACAACACACTATAATTTAATTTCATGCAAGAAGTTTTTCATTTCTAATATATTTTTTAATTTCAAATCAAAATCAATTCCAAAATACCTAGGAAACTACTGTATTTTATAAATATATATCCGTACCTCAGTGTAAGCCGTATGTATAAAATAAAATAAGAAATGTATGTATAAAGAATTAGAAAAAATTGCCTTTATGACCTATAGAAATTCTTTTCATATATTTACTCTCTCCTTTCAAAGATTTTTGAAGAAAGTAGAAATTACTTTTAAGATGTGTTATAGGAAATTTATATCGAAAACCTTTTTCTACTTTTTTCTTCGATGTTTGGAAGGTACAAAATAAACATTTCACTTTTTGAAATATAAGCTCCCCGGAAGTTAATCCTTTGTTCACACACTACGATTTTTAGAAAATTTAACTTTTTTTTATTCTTGCTCATAAAATGTTCGTTTTTTCTTACCTATCAAACATCTGAATTTTGAAAAGTGTTGTATTAGATCATACTAGTCTTAAATATATTTTTATTTTATATAGGGTAAGCGGAGGAATTTAGTGCAAAATATAGTTCGGTTCTTGTTTTTGTTTTTTTAAATGCTACTCTTTTGTTTTAAGATAAATTTAAACACATGTAGGAGTATCTACATTAAATAGCTATCCCTGCAATATTTTCCAGCTTCTTATATGTGAAGGTTAAAAAAAGTCTTCAAAAGTAGTACTAAAATTACACTGAGAAAAATGACACTTTCAAGTCTGAGTAAATCGTTGCTTTCATTCTGTTATGAACATTTTTGTTTCAAATAGGACGACCCAATGCTTTCATTTCTGAAATACCAGAAATAGTTTGAAATTTGAAACATGGATATACTCAAAACTGAGCACATAGAGGTCAGTTCATACTCATTTTTGGAACATCGACCTACTCAAAAATGATTAGGTTCAGTTCAAACTCATTTTTGAAACATGGAAATACTCAAAAATGAGCACATAGAAATTGGTTCATAATCATTTTTGAAACATGGACATACTCAAATATGAGCACATGATATTTTATTCTTGAGTGTGTGCACGTTTTCAGAAATGAGTACAGGGTGGTTATAATATAAGCATCTCTATATGGTGCTGTCTGTAGCTCAAAGGAATGATCCGAATGAAACCGAAATCGGTACACTTACTATTCGAGAAGGGGGAAGAAAAATGGAACAATAAAAAAAATTGCAATAATCACCGACAGATGGCGCTACTGAGTGGGAAATGTAATGTGTAATACAAGAACAAAAAATTAAGGCGTCAAACCGGATGACACACCTAATTTATTTTAAAATGGCACAGTGAACGTGGTTACGCTTTCGCATGGCAGTGCTGATCATGTTCAGGTTCCACATGGTCATTGTGCTGGAAGACACAATCCAGGCGGTGGACGACGTGCTCAAATGTAACGCATCAGGAGTGATGTTTCGCACATGTTATGATAAGCTGTAAAGTCACTGATGTTTGCGACACATCCACGGTACACAATATTACACATTACATTTCACAATCAAAAGCGCCATCTGTCGGCGAATAGTAAGTGTACCGATTTTGGTTTCATTCTGGTTATTCCTTTAAGCTACAGACAGCTGCAAATAAAGATACATATATTATAACCACCCGGTATATACATGTTTCAAACTTGAGTAATTTTGATTCGGAGCCATTTTGACTATGCGACTTTCTCAGATTTTATTTTTTGCTCAGTTTTGAAAATGTCGTTTTTAGAGCGTAGTATCTTAATCAGTTTTCTCAAACCGGAATATAGGATTTCAGATGCTATCAATTCTCAAGAAAACATTTTCATATTCAACAAACATGTTTTGCTGACAACATTAACATTAACATTATTTTATTGCTTTTGCATGTATAATTTCAGTTACACAGCTGAAAATGTTTAAGAGAGAATTGATAGCATCCTAAAAAGCTATAAAACTACTCGAAAACGTTTCGAAACTCAGGTGGAAGCAAAAGAAACTTTGTTTTTATAAATGCTTCTGTAATTCTCGAAAATTTATTGGATTCTGGGATATCAAAAGATAAAGAACACTTTTTGGAATCGTGGGTAACTTGGAAGAAGTTTTTGTATATTTTCGTTCGTGATTTTATTAAATTTGTGTAGGTTAAGAAACATTGAACTTTGCGTGGAAACCTGTTCAAGATCAACATAAAACTTACCAGTAGTGACTTTCTTTAATAACTTCTAACTAAAGAATTTAATGAATAATTTTAATTAAAATGCAAATTAGCAGTTATCATTGAAGTAAAATTATTATATCTTAATACCTCTTATATTTATATGTTAACAATGTTTTTGATAAAATGAATAACTCTTCATTAATTAATTCAACTCTATTTAGTAATTAACTCAAATAAGCACTCTTTGGCAGAATTTATTTAAGGTATGATTTACTATTTTTTGGCAAATCACATTTTTCTTTTTGTTAATTCGGAGAAAATTCAGATGAAATAAATTACTGTGTTCGTAATTTAATATTTATCTTTCAGCACGTTTTGAAACACATTATGTGTTAAAAACTGACTCTTATTACATATGAAAGTAAATTATATTTTCTAGCTATTCATTATTTCAAATGCGAAATTACCATGAGACTAGTAAAATGATTGCTATTCATAAAAGGTATTAAAACATTTTGTAAAACATTGCGTCATTAAGTTTAATATAGGGATTTTAAGAAATTATTTGTCTTAAACCTTTAACACAAATTACTATTTACAACAGTATCGCAACTTACACATTCATTTGAGGTTGCGTGTACTTTAACCTGTGAAAATACTGCAAATTCACACTGATTAAAATTTCAAATGTCGACGTTTTGTGAAAGTAAATTTTCTTTTCTAGTCATTCATTATTTCAAATGCGAAATTAACATGAGACTAGTAAAATGATTGCTATTCATAAAAGGTATTAAAATAATTTATAAAACATTACGCCAAGTTTAATACACGGATTTTAAAAAATTATTTGTCTTAAAACTTTAAAATAAATTACTATTTACAACAGTATCGCAACTTACGCATTCATTTGCTGTTGTGTGTAATTTAAGCAGTGAAAATCACAATATTGCAAATTCACACTGATTAAAATTTCAAATGTCGACGTTTTTTGAAAACATGCTTTCATTAATCTGTATGTTTCACTAACAAAAAAAAATCTGTGATAAAAATAAATAGCACAGTTTGATTCCTCATTAAATTTCATATAGGAATCATGTGTTATATTTCATTATCACTATATTGCTAACGAAGTTATACGCAGTTGAAGTTACGGAATTCCAAATCTCTCTAGCGTGAAATCCACAGGTTAAACATACAACAAGAAGTTGTATTTATATTTTTAAGTTTTACTTTAAAACTATACATTTTTTAATAAATTTTTTTATTGTGAAAACATTTTTGTCAAATATTACAGAAAAATATATTGAAACAGCAAAAACCGCAAAAATTTCAATTACAAAGTTCAAAGTATGAATATTTAATTTCTTATTCAATTTTTGCGTTTCTCTTCAATGATTACAACGGCAAGATGAAAAAAAAATGTTGAAATGTCATCTCCTTCTTATCACTTCTTAGAAGCACATTTTAAAACTTCATCTCCCTGGCAACAGAATTTTTAAGGAATTTTAGTCATAACGCTTGAATAATTGCGCGCATTTTACTAAAGTGCTACGCTAATTGAAATTTTAATTCGTATTTTAGTTATGATATTTCCAAATGCAAGAATTTACACAAGGTCTTTTTAAAGAAAACCTTTATAAAATAATCTGGTATTTTGTCGAAATAATTTTCTTTACATTGAGGTTTTCCCCAAATTCAATTTACTCTTAAACATGTTATGAATGAATTTTTACAGTTGAAAAATTATATATAATTAATAATGATTTTTTTAGAGTTTTAGTTTGATTTTTTATTAATCTAAGAAATAACATTCTTTAAAAAATATCAAATGTACTGAATTTTCAAATAGATTAATATTTGTATTTTTTAATTTCAGTTTTAAGCTTTGTATCAAATAATCTATATATTTAAAGCTAAAGGCGCATTCTGTCAAATTCACATTCTCTGTTCCATACGAAAATCATCTCTTTGCGCAAGCTTCAACGTTTTTTTGAAGGCTTCTCCCCTCAGAAACGAGAGACGTGTTTAGCCCTCTCCTGATTAGCCTAGGAGGATTGAAAAGGGTTGATTGAAAACGAATGTCGAAAAATGGCCATTGCGTTGAAAGATTGTTTTAAAGAACTCATGTTTCCACTAGTAAATATGCATGTTTTTTGGCAAAATCTTAAAGAGAGCTTGGATACAGTTATATTTATAACAGATTGAAATTTCAGAGAGTTCGGAAAATGAGAAGTATTTTTTTATTGTTATGTTAAAGGAGAAATCGCGAGAACAAACAAACAAAAAAGCGAGAAGAAAATATTTCTTTTACAACTCGATAACAATATTTTTTCACGACATTTTTACACGGGCTGTAAAACAGTTTTATTTATCATCAATAAAGGTTTCAAACAGTTCGGACAAAAAGTACTTTTTATTTTAAAACTATGAAACGACCCTGCGTGAAAAAACAAGTAAATGAGCGCTTTTATCACTAAACATCAATATTTTCATTTTAAAATATAATTTCATACAAAATCGGGTTAAAGATATAAAATAATAAAAAAAATTATGTTTTTTTTTAAATTTTTATCTTTGGCCCGGGCAACGCCAGGTGGGTCAGCTGTCTTATTTTAACACAAAATATTAATATGTTGATAAGTTTTCATTTGACTTAATGATCTCATTTTATTTTAAAATTTTAGTTTTTCCAGGAAATACCATTTATTTATCTCAGATACCAAGTATGACGAATTTTCATTCGGCATGATTTATGCGCATATTATGATTTTAGGCTCTTAAGATTGAATTTTTTAATTGTAACACTGATTTAAATTCAGTATTCCGTATAAAGATTTTATTTAATATGCTGCACTAAGTACTAAATCAATGTTTGATATATTTGTACAGAAATGCACAAAAAGTAAAAATTAAGACGTCCTCTTACTTTTTATTTTACATATACAACATAGTTCTTTAGATTTTAATAAAAAAAAAAATTATACAAATTAAGAGCAGACTTTCTCTACGCGTATCAACAATCACAAATTGGAAAATTTCAACTTAAACATTTAAATTTTTGTATATATAATTGTAACGCTTCTTTTTTAGATATTCTAATACATATACTTGAGTTGAGTTTTTTTGTATATAGTCAAACCCTTGTTTGTGCGGTCGATAGAGACTGCACAAAAAAACACCCGAAAAATATATATTCTGAAATTACACAATCAGCTATGAAAATTATTTTGTTATTCTTTTGTTTTCACAACATATTTAATTTTTTTTTATGCGTTGGATACAGACAGCATAAAAATCATCTAACATAGAAAAAGTCTCTCGTTTCATCTAGAAATTGTTTTTCATAACAAGATAAAAAATAATATGTACATAGGGACATTTTTAAATACGTTATTTACTGATTTCAGGCATGTAAAAATTTTCAAAATGTACATATTTATTATTCATCGTAGTCAAGAAAGTGCATTTTCTTGTGATGAACTTGTTCAAAATCGCTTTCGTCAATTGAAGATACTAGAGTTGAGTTTTAACAATTCTATCTTTAATAAACGTAAAAAATTGTTCAATCATATAGACCCATAATCCAATTTGCATTATTTACCATTGCACAGTAGTACTCATATTATTACGGACATTAAATTTTTCATACGCTACATAAAACATCGCACATTAAAATTCGCATAAAAAGTTCGCACAAAATAATTCGCACAAAATAATTCGCACAAACAAATTTTGCACAAAAAAACCACACAAACAAGTTTGACTGTACGTAAAAAAAGTCACAAATATATTTCTCATAAATGCAATACTTATTTGAACTTATAAACTATTCTTCTTTTGTTTATTGAAACGCAAGCATCCGGAAATAAACTAGGATAAAATATATGCAACAATTATTGGGCAATAAAAAGTACATTTGCGTTATTTATAATTTCGGCGTTTAGTGAAAGAACATGAATAATACAAGAACGTAAATTTTGAAAATGTTTGTAAAAGTTGTTGAAAAGTAAGATTATATTTCCAGGTTGATATTTGATGTGCCTTGTGCATTTTCATATGCAAGTTATAATTTGAAAGCGAAGTAATAATAAATAGTCTAGCAATCATGTTGCAACTGTATTTTTTAAATTAGAATTGTACTTTCTGTTCGATTACGTTTTTTAACACTTTCCAACATAGTTGAAAATTGTTTTTGAATTCGCTTTGTCTGGCCGTCTGTTGAGTCGGACTCTAACTAGCGTAAACGTAAATATAGTTGGATTGCCATAAGCTTGATATGTGTTATTTAGATTTACTATTGGACATTCGATCTTGAAAGAAGAGTGTGCAGCCTTTATAGTTCGTTTACAGGGAAAGACAAAAGAAAATCCGCAACATTATGGTTTCTAGGGAAAAATCGTTTGCAGTGCATTTTAGTAAATTTACACTTTTTCAAACATACTGAAATTCGTATGCATTAGTGAGGTTCAATGCAATATTTTTCTGGTGGAATATGAAATTAATAGCAGTTAGCATTCATTTAAAGGTACACAAAAAAAATTCCGTTATATTATGGGGAAACCTGTGGAGAAAATCATTTGCAGTGTATTTTAATGATGCTACAATATTTATTTCAAACATGATGAAATTGATGTGTATTGAATAGTAAACGCATGAATTTTTACATTGCTAACTAAGCGTAAAACCGCCAGATTGAAAATTGTCGAAGACGGGAACCGAACCCGGACCCTTGGAATAACGCTCTACCATTGAGCTGCGAGGGCGATACCAAGCCAGACTAGTATTCGTCCTCGTAGCTCAATGGTTGAGCATTGGAGCGTTATTCCAAGGATTCAGGTTCGATTCCCGGCCTGGACATCATTGCTAATAGGTTGGATTGACATTTTGTAGTAAACCGTTTATTAATACAAATCTGATAAACGAATCATATATTTACAATAATATTATTGTACAAGGATAAGTGCACAGTATTTACGCAAAGTTTCATTAAATAATGTTTGAAATTATGGCCTCAGGAGGAAACTAATAATAAGATATTAGTATATACCCAACTTTCCACTATATTGTCTCTATCAATTTTATTTTACTTTTAAGTAAGGTTATAAGCTTATACAATAACAAAAATGTATTTTTTTGGCTGTCCAAAACAATCTTTAAATTTGTGATATATAATTTATAATTGAACACACGATGCATATTTAAAGAAAATCTAATTATTCTAGACATTTCATATAAAATATATAATACATTTGATCATTGCAAAAATATTGAATTTAATTTGATTCGCAGCATAGAATTAAGCTAATATCTGAGATAAT
Organism: Maratus michaelseni; assembly: GCA_963931845.1. Classification (NCBI taxonomy): domain Eukaryota; kingdom Metazoa; phylum Arthropoda; class Arachnida; order Araneae; family Salticidae; genus Maratus; species Maratus michaelseni. The sequence goes on from OZ007586.1 coordinate 117,019,617, forward strand.
AATAAATTCGTATTTTAATTGTGAATGTACAGAATAATACATATTTTTTCAACATACGAAAAATTCCCTTTCAACCATAAAAACAGATATTTTATTGCGTAAGTGAAATATTACTCAATGGTAATTAGGGTACAGATGAATATATCAGTAAAAATATGTAATAGCATTAGTTATAGATAGCAATGATAAAACAAAATCGACGCACTTGCTTTCGTATACATTTTTTTCTCTCAACCTAAATAAAAGTCTAAAAATATTTAAAAATATTTTAGTCTAAAATTGCTAATGTTTTATGGCAGATTTAAAAAGAGGAAAATAATGTATATAAGATCATTTATTCCCTGATGTAATTCGAAATCACCAAAAGAAAATTCATAAACATGTGTCGAAAGCTGTATCATCTTAACTGAAAAGTATTTCCGAATTAAACTTGATACTCAAAGAAGGACCAATTGTGTGGTAACACGATATCTATTCTTAATCGTATTTTAAAAGCTTTTTTCAGTATTTTTGACTATTCGTCGCACAAATAGATCGCGTGCGAAAACTTGGATGATCAGTAACGTAAATTTAGATTCATTTTTTTGTTATGTAGCTGAGAAGCAATCCGTTGTGCTGAATTACATTTTTAAAATGTTTTTCGAAATTTTGAGGGAAAATACTTACCAAACCAATTTTTAAATTAAAATTTATGAGTCATAAGCTAAATATGTAACTTCTATCATTCATAAATCTTAATCAGACCTTAAGTAATCTTAAGATACCATAAATTTATTTAATTAGTTCCCGAGGTTTTGAGTATTGAAAGATTGGTGGATTGATTAATTCTCCCTTTTTACCCCTGTTTTCTCCCAAACTGATTTAGATATCGAATGCGACAAACTGCAGATCGTTGCCAGGGATATTTTCTATATGTCCCTGACAAGTTCAGTACTTTATGCAACTGTTTCTGAGCATATTCTAGAAAACAGACATTTAAAATATTTTAAGTGTTATTTTTTACTATAAATTGTCTAAATATTAGTGGAATGAACTTAGAAAGAGGTGTCTTTCTGAAAATAATTGCAGACACTCCTATTTTATATTTAGTGTAGATTAATATGAGAATGACTACTAGCGACTGGCAGAAATAAGTTTATTTTTATGCAATCTTGCATTTTCTGCCCCAATCGTATCTGTTACCAACTTTCTCTTCATTTATCATCGCGAAATCTTTCAAAGTCACCGCCCATGTCTTCGTGTAAGGACTATACATTGTTTGCCTGGATTATCTAATCAATAGAAGCATCATTTATTCATCGGCTTAACATGTGCTTATCTAGATGTCAGACTACACTGTGAAAAATGACAAATGTTTTTTTTTTTTTATCTACGAAAATCTTATGTAACCGTTAATATGCAATAACTACTTCCTAGTTACCCATGATTCCACAAAGCGTTCTCTATAATTAGAAATATTAGAAAACAATATATTTTCGAGATTTTAAAAATCATTTATAAAAACAAAGTTGCTGACACTGATTTTCAGAAATGAGTTCGATTACTTTTATAGTGTGTTAGTCAGTTTCCTCAAACCAGAATATCGGTGTTTAGAATGACATTTTTTCTCATTTAAACATTTTCAGCAGAGTCATTGAATTTATACATGCAAGAGTAACACAATAATATTATTGTTAATGTTAATCTTATTGCTGGTAATTTTAAATGTTTAGCTGCACTCTAAAAACGACATTTTCAAAACTGAGCAAAAAAAAAAAAAACTCAAACCTGAGTATATCGCATAGCCAAAATGGTGTATATACTCATTTCTGAAAACATGCAAACACTCAAAAATGAAACATCATGTGCTCATATTTGAGTATGTCCATTGTTTTAAAAATGAGTATGAGCTGATTTCTATGTGCTCATTTTTGAGTATGTCCCTGTTTCAAAAATGAGTATGAACTGACCTCTATGTGTTCAGTTTTGAGCATGGCTATGTTTCAATATTCTGAATATTTCTGGTATTTCAGAATTGAAGGCGTTGGGTCGTCATATTTGAAACAAAAAGTTTCATAAAAAAATGAAAACATTGATTTACTCAGATTTGAAAGTGTCATTTTTCTCAGTGTGTAAAACATGTTTGTTGAACGTGAAAATGCGTACTTGAGAATAGATATCATCTGAAAAGCTTATATCCCGTGTTAAAAAAAACTGATTAATACACATTAAAATACACTTGGAATGTTTCCGAAAACTAGTCGCAGTAAAAGAATCTTTACTTTTATAAATGTTTCTTTAAATTTCGGAAATGTATAAATTTCCGAATTTTTCTAACCATAAAGAAGTCTTATACGGAATTATTAATGTAAATATCTAGAACATTGTATGCAACATCCTAAGAAAGAAATATTTCAATCTAAAATGAAAGTGTTGCACAAAATTATAAGACCAAGAATGGTTGTTCTTTCTAGCTACACATTTATTTTTATTACAGTTAACCCTTGGATTACGGGGTGGGACATATGTCTTTCCAGCGACTATTTCTTTATTCTATAGACACTACTTCTTGGAAAATAATCCGTTCATACACTTATACTCGGATACTTTCAAGAGAAATCTACCACAAAGAAATTATTTTATGAATTGCGGTACAAGTAAATATAAAAATAGTCGCCAGTCATAGCTCGTAATCAAAAAGTTAATAAAGCTAAAGAAAAAAACATACAAATTCAGGCAATTTATATCGTACAAAATACCACGAATCCAATATTGAATTTTTTACTTGTGGTATTTTCTATTACTTGGCTAAAAAAATGCAAAAGAAAGAATACTAATTACTGCAGTTCTGTGGGCTTAATTATACTACATGAGACTTGCGTGTTGTATGTGAATATACGAAATAAGAAAGCAAATAAGATTGTATTTTTTGAGTGAGGATTTTTCCTAATACTATTTTAAAAAAATAGAATAAATTCACTGCATCCTGTAGAAATAGACAGATAGTACAATCGTTGATACAATCATTTTCTGTAGTAACTTCTGTTATTTTTCTACCTATGTTATCAATAAGAATTCTCAAGAGGACTCATGAATGTATTTAAAAATAGAATCAAATGGACGTCTCTCTGGAAGTATTCTTTAAGAAACCAATTTCAATCTCCGAAGAAACTGGAAGTTAAGAAAACAAAATGTTAAATTTTAATCGGGGGTTTAAAGTTTCAATTTAACAGGGCTCTTTTCTGCTTATCTAACATATTTCACGGTTTGTATTAATTTTCTGCGAGTACATGAGATGTTTTGATATAAAAACTACTATATCTTCTGTATTCACAAGAAACTTGAGATTCCGAACAAAAGTGAGGAATCTCTATTTTCATTCAGTATTTTAGTAAGAATCAATATCTTTCTATTCTATAGCATTTCTAATCAGTAGCAGTAAAGAAAAATTTTAGTTGCGTAAGTTTGGTTAAGTTGTGCGTTTTAAAGATATATATATATATTTTTATACGAAGAAAAATGTTAGAGTATGTTGCATGACTAGATTTTTCAAAAGTTTTGAACCTTAATTATTGCTTAATTAGTTTCATATTACGGTAAATAATTATAGAAAACACCAATTTTACTAAACATACAACAGGTTCAGTTGAGTCTATTGCAAAAGATAATAATCAGAAAATATAAATTATTCTATGAAATCTTCAATAACAGTTAAAAATAAATAAATTAGTTCAAGCTTGAAGTCAAACTTTCTATAGTAGACGATTTTGCTTTTCAACAGTTGGAGCTACATTAAACTCGCAATTATCTTCTTTCTAAGGAGTTGGAGGTGTTAAGCGTTATGAAATCCCTGATGAACTATGTATTTTCACATTCTCATTCAAAAAGAAACCCGATCTCAACAAATCCTTAAAAAGGTTTTTAAAAAGGAAGCCTCATTTATCTGTCACTTCGCCATCTTTAGCATTCGATTCTGTAACACGCTGGATTGTAAAGTGTCATAGCTTTTCTTCCTTTCTCCCAATTTCACTTTGCTTCGCCTGCTAGCGGTTCAATAAGTCTGTGCCTTTTTAAAAATTTCTGCGATGAACTGTTTCTGGACCAAAGATGAAGTTTAACTCTCTACCTATCAACCCTCTACCTATCGGGTCCATTGAACCGGACAAGTTCATTCAAAATGATTTTTCGCATGAAAATGAAGATAGAAAATTCTGTAAACATGTGACTTTTCCTGGAATATTCTACTATTTTTATATACAGTTGCGATTAAAATTTTGTTAGATATTTTTTTTCTATTTTTTAATTTGTTTCATTACTTACCAAGCTGTCCCAATGGACGCGCACATTAGAACAGCCGTAATAAATCTTCAAAGTTTTATAGGGTTGCCATAATTTAGGATTTGACAGAGTTACCAGTATTGGCTGTTTATCGCTAACTGTCGCCAATTTTGACGACTTTATGGTGCTGTTTTGAAAACATTCTAGATGGATCAATGTAATCTTGTGCAAGGTATATAAAGGGGTCGCATCTGTTTTACTTGTCATTTATCAGTAACCACAATTAGTGTGCAGACTGCATTAGACTATTGTTGTCTTTAAGTTTTTTCTTGTAATGAAGACTTGATATTTGACAACTTTTGTGCTAAGTTCAGTTTCTTTTATTGTTTGTTACGTAAGATATAATTGAACATGACCAGAAAAGAAATTTTTACTCAAGAAGAAATTCAACAAATTATGGAAAATCCGAAAGATATAGAATACACAACATATGATGATGAAAATATTTCGTCTGATGAAAGTGAAATATATAATGTTGAAATATATATAATGTTGAAATATGCTATGAATGTTCAGATTCATACTCAGAATCCAATAACGATTGTACTGAAGAAATCTTTAGCATACACATGTACCTCACATAATTCCTTTGGTTGAAGAAATAGCAGATTGACATGGTATAAAAACTAAGATACATCACCAAAGACGGGCGTATTCCACCGTCGGTTCAACGTTCTCGTGAACCCATGTGAGTGATCCACCAGGGGGGACCCAGTTGACACACGACACCCCACAAGTAGGCTCTCCGGTCAAGAGAAGCATCACCACCTGCGCATCACTTCTCTGCACCCCAGAATTTGACGACAGAGGTTGTTGCGATAAGCGGTGGCGGCCAAACTTTTACGACACCACCACAACACACTTGGGGAAATTGCCGGAGTCCCCCAACAGCTTCAGCGCCGGATACCCAAAAAGGAAACTGGGCGCACTAGGCTTCGCCGAGCTTCCCCGACAACTATTACTGTACCGAAGCTTTCGAACATAGAGCTCTTCCAAAGGTTACTACTGGACTCGTCGGTGGCGGCGAAGAAGTAGGTGCCTCTCGCTAGTCCGGGTGGTTGAGGGAACTCTATCCCTGAACGTACAAACATGTCCTAGCTATGGTTTGTCTCTGTAACTGTCCCCCTACGGCTTTGCTTCTGACTTAAGCATGACCCGAACGAACAGCAGCGGTCGACCATGCAGGCAGACTGCACAGAAACACACACATATATGCACTAAAAAGGGTTAATAAATTGAGAGTTATGTTTAGACACTACTATCGGTCCCAGAAAGCCGTGGAACGTATCTTCTCAATCGCCAAAGAGACGCTCCCGATTGGGTATTAGTCGTGTGAAAGTTATGTGTTAGACTCCTGCTCATCCAACCGTCCCGCGCAGTAAGCTCCGATCGCGCAAAGGCACGCTGGACTGGTTTCCGACACAAGGTCCGACTTAAATCTGGACGCCGTCACTTGACTGACGAATCTCCGGTCCAGTTCGTCGTAACGGGTCAGTCCGGGAAAAGACAACTACTCCCTCCCAGAGGTGTTGATACTAGCCGCAGAACACAGACCAGGTGGTCCTCCACGGACTCGTGCCACTCTTTGTGAAACAGGGCATTTCCCTTTCCAACCGAAAATAGAGGGCGGCGCACAACTACTCCAGCTGCAAAGGCAGCCGCAGGGGATGAGAGGTCACCGGGGAGGAGAGGTCACTATCACTCCCACTACGCCCCTGTCTACGCTTCGCCGCCTGCAAGTACGGACGGGCCTTACACCAAATTGCCAGTCCACAAGGAAGATGTACGACAATTAATATTTTACATGGAAAATCAGGACCTACAAGATTTCATAATCGTGAAGTAGAATTAATTTCATCTTTATTCCTTTTCCATTTTCGTAAAATACTTTTAGAGATCATAATAAAATGGACAAATGCTGAAGGCAACAGATTATTTCGTAAAGAGTGGCAACCGATCGATATTACATAACGAAAATAATTCATTGGACTTTTATTGCGTATCGGAGTTTAGAAAAAAAAAATGACGAAGTATGCGAACTTTGGAGAATGAAAAGTGGAAGACAGATCTTTCGTGACATTATGAGTCACAATAGATTCACAAGTATATTACGTGTTATAAGATTTGTTAATGCTGCTGAAAGGCCTAAAAGAAGATCAAGTGATAAATTAGAGCTAATAAAGGAATGCTTTGAGTTGTGGAACAGTCATTTACAGGACCTTTATATTCTGAATTTTCTATGACTGTCAATTAGCCATTAGTTCATTTTCGCGGAAAATGTTCATTCCGGAAATATATTTCATCTAAATTTGCAAAGTATGGTTTGAAATTTTTGATAATGTGTGACAGCATAACATAGTATTCTTGTAAATTGGAAGTATATGCAGGGAAACATAACAAAAGTGAATCGCATCAAGGTGATGTTGTTAAAAATTGACAAAGGAAATTAAAAATTCTCGTGGTAATATCACATGCGATAACTTTTTTACATCATACAAATTAGCAATGTACCTTGCTTCAAAAAATTATCTCTTATTGGGACAGTTCGAAAAAATATATCGGAGTTTCCTGTTTCGTTCACAAATCTGAAAATTCGTACTGTCTATTCTACACTATTCGATTTTCAAGAGAAAGCAACCATCGTCTCTTACTGTTCCAAAAAATGAAAATATGATACTTTGCTTAGTACTATGCACAGTACTTATGATTTTGATACTAGCTTGCAAAAAATGCCACAAATTATTCTAGATTATAATAAAACGAAAAGCGGTGTAATCAAAATTGTGTGAACTTATAGTGTGAAACGCATGACAGGCAGGTGGCTTTTGATTGTATTTTATAAAATGGCAGATGTTAGTGCTATGAATGCATACATAATATGTTTGTTATTGAACGCTGAATGTCATCAGAAATTGGAGAAAAGACGGAATTTCATTATTCAACTTGCAGAAGAATTTGTCGGATATGAAGAACAGGTGCTAAAGCGAGTTTCAGATGTTCTTTATACAGATACCTATGAACCGCCAAGAAAAAATTTAAGATGTCATGTTAGACCCTCTAAAAGAGAGCGAAAATACTATCTTTGTGTGCCAAGATGCAGGAAAAATGTTTGTGGAAACCATTCCGTTATCATTTGTATTTCGTGTGTAAAATAATTCGTCTATAACGAAAAAGTATTTAAATTTCCAATTAAATTTCCCTTACGCCTAAGTTGGTTGTACGCTGTTAAGCAAATTGAAAAGAAAATTCACATGCTTTGTAGTGCTATTGAAAAGAAGTATATTGTATTTTTATAAATTGTAATTCTTATTTTTTCCACTTTTATACAGTTTATAATGTATATTAATAATAAATATGTTCATTGAAAATCAAATCATATTTAGTATATTTCGGAATCCAGTATATTTTACATATAGGTCTATATAGACCCGAGCGGAAATTTTTGTACGATATATATTTATATATATATTTGATAGTCAGAGGGTTAAGAAGGTTTCACTAAAAATATCAGAAACCTTACATGCTAAATTAGACATGATGATACAGGATACATAAAACGGGCAGCGTGAAGAATCTGCTAAAGTTATTATAAAAAAAATTCCTTTCTACGCTTTCCAGTTTTTTTCTCGTGATATTAATATAATTTTCTGTATTGACAAACTTTTTGTCAATAACAAATTGTTAAAGAAATTGTCTAACTAAAATACTTTAAAAAATGTACTACATAAAAGAAAACATTAAAAAATACTTTAAAAGAAAACGAAACATATATTCTTTATGGTAATCCGGATGCAGGATTTTGCTCAGTTTGTTATGAGCTGTCACATATTTTCAGACTTAGGATGTATTTTCGTTGTACTAATTCCTTCTGACAAATTAAATTTTCTTCTAGGAGTGCAATGAGTAAATAGGATTCTCTTGTTAATACACTAATTAACTCTTTGAAAACCATATCTGTTTCGAAACCTTTTCTTAATAAGTTAAAATTACAGGCACTAGAATTGGAGTTTATTCTGATTATTTTCATTAGTTATGATTACAATGCTGTTTTATTTTAATAAGGATAACAAACATAACAAATATATAAGAACTTTTAACTTAAGTGATTTTGTTAAAATTAAGGTTAAAGCTGTAAACTGAAATTATAAGACAGTTTACCTGATTTTAAAACAGAACTTTTCAGGCGTGAAACACGAGTAACACGAATTAAATTTTTAATTAAAAATGTTCAACCCGTTTGCTAGGAATTAAAAAAAGTAATTCTCAAATTTTTCCAGTTCGCAAAACCTTGGTTGTACGAGATTTTTATGTGGTGCCCCAAATTAAAACTTAAGTTTACTATATGAATGCAGAATGTTTGGATTTGCTTCGAGGATTAAGGTGACAAATTAAAGAAGGTTTTAGAAGACAGTTTTCAGCTGAATAAAACTTAAACATCTTTCTTCACTAAGGGGAGCAATACGTTTATGGTTGTATGAAAAATCGTTATTATTTAGAAGAGATAATTACGAATTAAAAAAATGAAATGTCAAAGTAAAAATTATACTTAAATGTCATTTTTCCGAAAATAAAAACGTAGTTCTCCATTTTTTCTAGTTTACGAAACTCTCAATTAACCCAGATTTTCCTCTGATGGTATTAAATGCAGAACCGAAGCTTAGCAGAAAATTGCGGTGTATTTAGATTTTTATTGCATTAAATGATAAACTCAACTATATAGAATGCAGCAATTATTTTTTAATTAAGATAAATTCGCTAATAATTTTCATTTAGCTAAAAATGTATCTTTATTTTAGCACAGCATCAATATCAGTTCGACGATTCGTGCAATTTAAATACTATTTCAGCGAATTAAAATTAAATAATTTCTTGATTCTGAAAACGTGAATATTTTCATGCTAATTCGAATTTACACGTTTAAATTTTTTTTTGTGAAATAACGATGAATCTACTGTTAATCACTTATCTTTAATTCTTATAACATTACATAGAGATAAAAACAAAATTTCTATTAATGTAAAGACAAATGAATCGATTACTGACAGTAAATTCTATAAATTTAAATCTGTAAAATATCCTAAACTCCATAAATTGGCATGTGAAACAATCACAATGACGGTTGATGTGTTGTTGCTCAAATGGTGATTAAGCTATAAGCCAAAGAAAGCATTTTTTTTCTAAAAATATGGAGTTTTTTAAATTATGCAAAACACTTGCTGTTACAAAATGTCGCAGTATATCGAAAACAGCTATACTACAACTGTAAACCACGGTTGCGAAGAAAATACTAAATTTTTTTTATTGAATACCTGTATTTCCGTAGGGAAATGATCTGCTTATTTAATTACAGAAAATTTGAGATTAAACCAGGCGCATAATAGAATACGAAAATAGCGGTATTCAAACTAAAATTTTCGTATTCTCCTGTCAACACTGGCTGCAAATGAAGGTGATATGGATTCAGTCTTGTGCCTTTCTCTTTACATAATTTCTGGTTCAAGCAGCAATTTCTTCCGCCAGTCTATGAAAAACGCGTAAACTAATGATTCAGAATTTTAATCAAATGCGTTTAACCGGCGTATATTTACCAAGTACAGAAAACTTCAACCATGCATATTAATTAACAGATTTAAACGAGTTTTGACATTGAGTTTATCTGTTATTAAGATTTTAATTTCTGAGTAACAGACATTTATAGATACTGTTAACACACCTCTTACAGTAATAATAAATTATACAGGGGGGGGGGGGATTTGTAGATATTTTTTCCACATATGATGAATAAAAAATCTGGAGAATAAAGAAGGTCTATTTCTATATAAAGATACACTTCTTTCCTTTTAGTTTAAACGACACTTAACATTTGTTTTAACTCATAGTAACAATGTGCTACAATGAAATTGCTTCTGAAGTGAATGTGTGCTTTTCTGTAAGAAATTAAACCGTTGAATACGGATATAGTCTCATTTCATGTTGAATGAATATATATAGAAAATTTTATACATAAATTTTCAGTAATATGCGTTTGTTTCTTAGAGGATAAAATTCCAAAACTTTCATTATAATTTTTGCATTTGTATATGATACTTTTGGCTGAATATTTAAATTAGCAAAATCATTCTTTGAAAGTTTCGGAATAAAGTTCGGAATATTCTTTGAAGTGGAACTTATAACTGTAAAAATGCCATAGCTATATCTCCCCCGCCATCAACAAATGTAATTGATAGTGTGAAATTTAACATTCTGAAAACATTTAACATATACGGAAGGATAAAGCAAGAGAGAATAAGAAAAATTATGTATTTTTCTATATTTTTAATTAGGCTTATACTACTGTTAAATTCATTTTTTTTCGAGAAAACAAAATGTATAAAAGCAATATTCACTGGGCATATTTAAAAAAACGCGCAAACAATTCCTATAACTAAGCGAATTAAATAATGTGTCGGGTATTCTCAATGCAAGCAATGACTGACAGATACTTTAAAGCGGTTTATCTCTAAATGTTAAAAAGTTTCTTTTTTTAAAATTAAGTGAAAGTTTTTACATGAAATACTTAACATTTTTACATGCAATCTTCTCGTATTTATAGATCATATAATGCTGAGGAATCATGCAAACATCACGAAGTTAAAGATGATATCTATGTATTAAGACTCAATCTAATGCTGTGTATATTTTAACAAAATTTGCACATTTAACATAAGTATTGGATGTTTTTTCAAAGTTTATGCACGCATTTTTTTCTTTTCTTTAATACGGGAATGAAGATCAACTTTAGGTTCAGTCTTATACATAGATATAATCTATAACTTCGTGATGTTTGCATGTAAAAATATCCAGTAGCTGAAGGGGAATCTATGAGATAAATCACTGAGAGATAAACCCCTTTAAAGCATCATTTTAATCATTGTATACATTGCACACATTTTTAGTCATAACTAGCATAATTTTATTTATTTTTGTGGAGTTTGTTTAAAATGCCTAGGAAATACTGGTCTTTCATATATATGATTTTTTTTTTCAAAATATCGAATTTCTTGCAGATTTAAGAGTAGTATGCCCTCTTAATTATATTGTCTTATATTATCCAATAATTTAATACTTTTAAACGCTTATAATTTAGAAGCAAATGAAAAATGTCTTTGTTCCTCCATGAAATTAAACTGCTTCAAAGAGCGTTGCCATTCTTTAATTAGACATTTGTATAATTATTTTTTTCGGTTTAAGATTTAAAAAAACCGCTGTGTAAAGTAATTTCTAAGAAAATGTTTTTCGGTTTAAATTTAATATTTCTTTTTGTGTGTTGATTAAAATTTTCTGTCTTTTTTTGTTCCATTATAGAAAATGAGAAAAGAAAGCAGCTTTATCGTAATTTTAAAGCTGAGATTATAGTTGGGAAAATGAATTAAATTGTATTTTTAATCAGAATTAAAAAAAACATGAATGCGATCTGACAAATTGTGTTTGAAATTTTACAACCGCATATGAAATCTGTTTGAGTATTATTTTTTACCCACCTCTAATAAAGGATGTTATGCAATTCTTTTGCATGTTTTATTTAATGTAAGTCCAGTCCACGCACAACTTTTAAATGGGTGCTCTGATTTTCATAATTTTTTTTTCTTAGAAAAGGCTCGTTCTACAGGTGGTCTCCTATAGTTTGCATTAGGATAAGAAAGTGTCTTTCTCTCTGTTGCATTGTCTTTTCTGACTTTTTAAGTTACACTTTTGTGAAAAATGGTTAGTCATCTTCGAAATTTTAATGTCTTCAAGGAACAATCTTTTTTTTTTAAAAAGAAAACCTCCTATCTATTTTAAACGAAAATAACCAACCGATAGCGATTTATGTCTTTTTTAAATGTACTTTAAAACTAGTCGTTGGGGGCCACCGTAATACTTACCCATCATGGATATGCATAATGTAAAATATTAAAATAAAAATGTGTAAACTACTTATAAAATGCATTGCAATTCAAATAAAATCGTGGCTGGATGACGTCATAAACTTTAAAGGCTCGATTACTGAATTGCTTGAAAGAGGTTTTTCCTGATAACTCCAAAAATAATAATCCTATTAACTAGCGGTTTATTGCATCTGATTAAGCGTCAAATTTCCAATTAAAATATATCTTTGAAGTGAAATTTGGATGAAATACAGGGTCATGAAAAATCGAAGCGTGTGGAAAATAGGATTCCAAATATCTCGGCAACTCATTATCCGATCGACTTCATGCTTTATGCAAAATTTATGTTTTTTTATTGTCTTTTATGTTCATTTCTTAAAATAAACAATTTCGAAAATTTTTATATACCTTTTATCAGAACGAATATTTCGAGAGTACGAAAAAAATTGTTCCGGTTAATCGAGGTTATTGAAATGAAATAGGCTTCTTCCCATTATTACATACTAAATACATACCAAATTGAAAGTCTCTATCTCAATTTTTTCGGGAGATAGAGCGTTTACAGACACACAGACACACAGACATCCAGACACACAGACACACAGAAGGACGGCAATTTTTTTTTTTTCTAAAAATATTATGAAGGAGATTTAACTTCATATATTTAGAATGCAATTTATATGTTAAATCGCCCCCCCCCCAACTTTAAATTATGTGGTTCCTGTTTAACTTGAAATTTAATTGTCTGGTTACAAAATTATTTATTCTCAGTTCCGTTGCCTAAAATGTAAACTCTCATTTTATTTCGCTCGTTAAAATCTTCTGACCACATTTTCATCTACTTTAAAAAAAAAATAAAAGAAACCGCTTTGTGCCTAGCAACAGTTAGAAATCTTTGTTCACAGATGCACGTTACATCTGTATTTTAACGGATCATCATCTGATATCATTTCTCACGGCATATAAAAATTATTTCGTCTTATTATTATTCCCATGGCCTTTTACTTGCCATATATGGTATGCCGGCGCCTGTTTGGGATAATTTTAGCTCACATCTTCTTGTTCTAGATAGTAACCTTTTAGGGTGGGTTCCCTCAAAAATTTACCGGGTTCCATTATGCGGTTTTAATCGGACTGGCGTTAAAAATTCATAATTCCTCTCTGACGTAATCCCATTCACTTAATACTAATGGATAAAAACCACATGTGTCTCCTCGCTGTATTGTATCGCCAGAAATAGATATTTTTGGCTAATTTTATTGCTATTGTTTCGCCAATGCTTCATACGAGCTGAGAAAGTTGTAACAGCTCTCGAGAGAGATTCTGCTCTTGCCCTGTGTAAGAAGAAGATGTAAAATTGATTTGCCTCCTCTCTAGCCACCGGCGATTGTTAGCCGGCCTTGTATTGCGAGTTCCATCGAACCTGGATTCTACACAAATAAACGTCTATGTATGTGCAATCTTGGACTCCTTTCATATGGTATTTTACAATCACGGCTCTGAATATTCCTTATTTCCTAATTAAAAATGCTCAACGAAATATTATGATTCCTGGAACAACAAACTTTATTCCATATAAATTGGCGCTCAGGACCAGGCGCTTTCAAGGCATTGCTAGAGAGGAGGGTAGTTAATATCTTCATGTTTCGAGAAAGGAGAACTCTTTAAAAAAATTTTTAGCTACAAAAAGGAACTCCGAAATTTTACGAATGATGTTTTTATCACGACATACTATAACATGGAACTCCATATGTTTTAATTATATCTCCTAGTGGATTTTTTTTTCCAAGACTGTCCTGCTACTACTGACCAGACTACAATTATATGTCTTTAAAATAATCTCTTCGCAAAAAAAGAAAATTCTTATGGATAGATACATCATTGGTGACACATTACTAAAAACGAATAAGTTAAACAGATACTGCTAACTTGTCTGTTTTTTTTCGCCTTTGGAATACGTTCAAGCCAAAAAAAAGAAAAAGAAAAGTGCGCTCCATCGTGCGATAATGATTTATGCATACCGAAAAAGTCTTTTTCTTCCCTCCAATATTTCTCAACAGAGATGCTGACTTCGAAATACGCTCGCCGTTTGCCCGTAGTTTATAGAAAGCGATATGTTTTTATTTTTGCTCTACCATTCCAGCGCTGATATTTTATATTGTGTGTGATTCATCTACCGTCACCTTAAGTCCATTTCAAGTATGCCAGCTGGCCAGTGTGTATTCTTGAGGTAAAAAAATAAAATAATAATCGACCTAAGACAATGAATTAATTCAACACTATTTTATTTCCGGAATTATTGATACTGTGCACGAAACATTAAAAAAAAAAAAAAGAAAAAAGTGTTATCTACAAATCATCACTGGTGACTCACTCAGATCTGTGGATATTATAAAATCTCTGTGGCTTTACAAGAATATGTGCTTTCCTGATTTCTCGACATATAAATTGTTAAAGTTGGAGGTGTCAAAACAACTTATGTGCTTTAAAAAGAAAAAGTGCCTATTAGTTCACGATGATTCGATGAATGCTATAGAGAAAAAATTATCTATAGTAATATTTACGGAAAGGATTAACTCGCTTTGTGAATGTTCGAGTTGTTTTCTTACATTAATTAATTTTAAGGACACTTCTGTCCAAATTAAAAAAAATAAATAATAATAATTACATTTTTCAACTGGATTTACCAGAAAGTAAGTTTTTTTCAACATATAGTAATTTTGTGACTTTTGCATATGGTGGGTTTCTTATGTTGAGATATTTTTTTTGCTTTTGTGGTTAATACAAAGTAAACAAAAAAGGTTTCATTTATTAATTGATTATTGTGTGCTATCATAATGTATACAAATTAATATTTTTCTGCAATTTTCAGAGATAACAATTTATTTCTATCTGCGGTTGGTTTTGGTATAACTTAGTATCATTTGGCATTTAGTTTGAGAAATAAAAAAAAAAAAAAAAAAAAAAGACAGCAATTTTTAGTAAAATTTCGACAACAATATATAATGTATGTTTTTTTACATGTAGAATTCAATATTATAAGAAATTCACACAAATGAATGCCTTCTTCCTTTTGTGCTCAGTACAGTAAGTTTTATTTGGTAATTTTATCAAATAACATTTTAGATATTTTTTTTCTTTTCGTGCAATTTATGTTATTTTATGTGTTTTTATATTTCTATTATTTTTAAAGTATATCATTTTAATCTACTTTATTTACTTTTGTGTTATATATATATATGTGTGTAGTCGTAACTGGTTTACGTCATAATATACTAGAAGTTTTATTCGGCAGCACTACTTATAGTGTTGTAATGTTTTAGGAAGCTGAATATCCGTGCACGTGTGACACTTTTCATTATTATTAGTTAAAAAAAAAAAAAAAAAAAAAAAAAAAAGGTTTTATGTAAATTTTTGCAGTCATAAAGAAAATATGGAGTAAATTATAATTTAGATCCACTATTGCTAATGCAATTTGCATCTTTTCCACTCAGATCTTTTATAGTTTTCTTGGATTAATAATAATAATTATAATAATAATAATAATGTCTATGACTGTCATTGCAGGTATAAAAGTTAATTTCAAAGTATTTTGCAATTTTCCTGTGATGTATATCAAGTGTTGGTAAAAAATCTTTAAAGACATTAAGCTCCTTTAATTCTCATTTTTACTTTTCTGAAAAGCTATAGTTTACATATTTTTGTTTTTATGGGTCATGTTTATAGTTATATAGAGCAAAATTAATAATTTTTAGGTTTTAGAAATTAATTTCGCATTTCTCTTGCTATCTCCCTACAATTTCACATAGAAACTACAAGATTTTACTTCGACATGTTTCTATTGATTTATGATATAGTTCTTTTTCAACCTTTTCTCATTTCGAAAAAATTTTTTTAAATGCACAATATAGTAAAGGTCATTTCACAGTAGGATATGTTATTTTTTTTTCATTTCCTAGTGCATTTGTCATGAGTGTGGTTACTTCTGTCGTGGGACTATATTCTAGAGATAGCTCTATGACTGAATATTATGTTTCATGTCTGCGTTGAGTAAACTGGCCACTTACTCTTCTCGGATATGTAATGTGTTACTTGCACTCATGTTAAAGTATAGTAACAATAATGACACAATTACATATGGTTAAGGTCGTATTTTTTAATACTTGTAAGTTTTCTGTTTCGTGGTAATTTAACTTTCACTCATGGAGTATTTTCCGGCGTTTTCTTTTTCACATTTTATGACAAGACATTTATTGATACAATTAGGTCAGCTTGCGTAGATTAGAGCATTCCGTGTTATCCATTTTTGTCTCGAATATTTTCGATAGGGCTCTACACCTTTTTACACACACTCAAGATTATTAGGATGGATATTATGGCGGCAATTTTCAACGATTTTCAAATTTTACACACGCCTCGTTGGATTTTATCCTGACACTTGGTATTTCGTGTGAGTGCTCGCTCATATGCTTGCTTTATTCTATTTTCGGTAATGTTTTGATATCTCATGTTTTTACACTTTTTACTTAAATTTTGCTAAATTTTTAATTTTTCACTCTTTTTGACTATTCACTGGATTTTGTGGGTGTTTGCTGATGCTTGAAGTTACAAAATTTACACAGTACAAAGTTTTTTTTCTTTTTCTTTTTCATTTTCGAGTGTTAGTGAACATTTTCGGGATCCTCCTTCTCACCGTCCAGCTTTACATGCGAGTTCTTAGTTACAAAGGTTACAATGTTCTCTCTTCACAAAGTTCGTACAAAGTTTTATTCTATAAGTACTGTATGTAGAATTGTTCGGTTACACACAGTTTTTCTACCATTTTTAATCTTTTTCAAATTCAACGACAGTCACTTTTTAGATACTGCAATGCTTTATTACATTTTTTTCTATTGTGCAAGGTTTACACAGCATATATGTTAGGCCTTTACTTTTCTAAATTTTACACAATATTTTTGGCGACTTTGTCAATTCAATACTTACTTATTATACACTTATTTGTAGGAGATGGTAAGATTTAAATATATTTTGCTAACTTTCAAGAGTAATTTTCAGCATATTTGGCAATATGTTCATTTTAAATGTTTTTAGGTCACAGTAATTACAGGAGCTATTTCTTTTATATGTACGATCACCATTCTAGTGAATTTGATAAATCCCTTAAATAGTAATAAAATTTGATTTCACATTCTGGGATTTATCTATCACCTATCAAGACTACATGTGATTCGAAGTGGATGTGCTGGTGCAGGTAAGTTCATTTATAAATGTTAATTATTTATTTGCTCAACACTTCGTAAAATATTTTGAGGATTTTATTTTGAACTATTTGTTTTTTTTTAAATGTTTACATGATTACACTTTATATTTTTTGTTCACATACAATTTTTTCACCATTGTCACGGACATGTACAAGGAAACATTGAAAGTTTTTACATGCCGGACATGCATTCATCGAACCTTTAAAAAAAATTATGTACACATGCAGTAGTTTTATTGGGATACTTTTGACTTGCAGAGATACTCTTTCACACACACACACAAATTCTTTTTGCAGATCTTTCATATGACAGGTTTGGGGTCCCTGTATATGGTCAACGGTAGGTTTTGCAATTTTAACTTTTTTACACACGTATTTCTTGTTCTGTCATTTGTGCCTAATGAGCTTTCTGCTCTTTTCAAAATTAGTAATAAATTTCGTATTCTCGTCAAGGTTCACAGACCTTTTTATTTTTTCATTGTTTTTATTTCTCTCATGCAATAAATATTTTCACAATTTTTAATTTTATTCAATTTGTAATTATTCTATGCAATTTTTTTTACTTCACTATTACTTGTATTTGCCAGCCATCTTTCTTGAGTCATTTTGATAGGATACTCATATTATTTTCACAATATTTTGGAAACACATTTACACATCACACTCTTGGATCACACGTACCATTGAGTTTTCATTGCCTTTCTCTTTTCTACATGTCTGATTTTGTTAGTTACACTAAAAAAAAGTTGTTTCTTTCTACACCAGGGTAATTCACGTAATAAGATATTTTCTTATTTACGATTTTGTTCAGTTTCTTAACAGGTGCACATCCCTTCTGCTTCTTACTGATTCGTGCATAATTTATCTGCTAAATACAATGCATATATCATCGGTCGATGATAGTTCGAGGTGCATGCACACACATACACACACTTCCTTTTCGTTGTCACCTGTTTTGCATGTCATGTCATATAACACTAAATTTTCATACACTTTGTTTCTTTTTCTGTCCAAAAATGACAGCTTATCCTGGTATACTTTTTGCCATAGAAATAATGTACATACATTAAATTATGTTTCATTTTTAACGTCTCTTACTTACCTTATCTTAAAATATTTCTTTTTAAATTACAATAAAAAAAACAGTCATCGTATTTCCTACAAATAGTTTTTTTTGTTGTTTTTCTTGCTTTTGATCATGTGGAATAGTTTGTTTATATTTAAAAAAAAAAAGAGAAATAATAGTAAAATTTTCTTTGTGTCACATTGTTATTACCCGTGCAGTTGTGATATTCATACATGTATTGTTTTGTCCTCATTTCTTTTTCATGTCTCAAAATATTTTTGTGGTTGGAAGTATAATATATCCAACTCTTCTAGCAATAATAAAAAAAAAAAAAATAAGTTGCTAATTCTTGAATATGAAAGTTCAAGTATGAATATTTTAAAGTTTCTGGAAATTGATTGAAAAGAATAAAGAGTGCGCACTTTAAAAATAATAAACAGTGGAACAAAAAAAAAGTATATCCAGAAACGATTGAACAGAGCTCATATATAAATATTTTTTCCCAATGTAAGTGGTACCCATTTGGTTTATTCATGCTTACATGCATGCATACGTTATTGAGACATGATATAAATTTTTATTTGCATATTAAAAAAAATGTGTATGTCCTATTATAAGCATATAGGTATATTTTATCCAGGGTTCTATTTAAAAAATTTGTTTATTTTCATTTGTGGTTTATGTTGTGTGAGAGGAGACACACGTAGGTCATGTAGTTTTTTTTCCGGTTTTCGGGGAGATAATATATGAAGGAGATTTAACTTCATATATTTAGAATGCAATTTATATGTTAAATCGCCCCCCCCAACTTTAAATTATGTGGTTCCTGTTTAACTTGAAATTTAATTGTCTGGTTACAAAATTATTTATTCTCAGTTCCGTTGCATAAAATGTAAACTCTCATTTTATTTCGCTCGTTAAAATCTTCTGACCACATTTTCATCTACTTTAAAAAAAAATAAAAGAAACAGCTTTGTGCCTAGCAACAGTTAGAAATCTTTGTTCACAGATGCACGTTACATCTGTATTTTAACGGATCATCATCTGATATCATTTCTCACGGCATATAAAAATTATTTCGTCTTATTATTATTCCCATGGCCTTTTACTTGCCATATATGGTATGCCGGCGCCTGTTTGGGATAATTTTAGCTCACATCTTCTTGTTCTAGATAGTAACCTTTTAGGGTGGGTTCCCTCAAAAATTTACCGGGTTCCATTATGCGGTTTTAATCGGACTGGCGTTAAAAATTCATAATTCCTCTCTGACGTAATCCCATTCACTTAATACTAATGGATAAAAACCACATGTGTCTCCTCGCTGTATTGTATCGCCAGAAATAGATATTTTTGGCTAATTTTATTGCTATTGTTTCGCCAATGCTTCATACGAGCTGAGAAAGTTGTAACAGCTCTCGAGAGAGATTCTGCTCTTGCCCTGTGTAAGAAGAAGATGTAAAATTGATTTGCCTCCTCTCTAGCCACCGGCGATTGTTAGCCGGCCTTGTATTGCGAGTTCCATCGAACCTGGATTCTACACAAATAAACGTCTATGTATGTGCAATCTTGGACTCCTTTCATATGGTATTTTACAATCACGGCTCTGAATATTCCTTATTTCCTAATTAAAATGCTCAACGAAATATTATGATTCCTGGAACAACAAACTTATTCCATAAATATGTTTTTCGGAATCTCCAGTGTCTGAAACGTGTAAATCCGTCAAAAAAAATTTTCGATTTTCAAAACGATTACAAGACTTACCCTATACTACGTATGATGGGTAAGTAAAAACATAGGGCGCTGCCTTTAATGTGAAATTGTATGATATGTTAAAATTTTAAATACGAACACCTAATTTTGATATCATATTTTTTTTTTTATCAGCAAATTTTATCTTCGATCAAAGGGGAAGATATTATATAAAGTAATTTAAGAATTATTAAAGCCCAATGTTCAATTTTAATTTTTAGTTGCAAAACAATCTGCAATCGGGTAGTTTTTTGAACATGACACCAAAACTACATGGAGTGGCTGAGAGGTTCTGCTCTCAAAGCTGGTAGACGGGAGGTGTTGGGTTGAAACCCCTGTTGCGCTCGTCGACCTAATCGTTCGGAGTTTTCCGTGGTTATCTTCGAACCTTGCCGTAAATACACGTTAGGATCTCTTAGAAAGACCCCCCACGGAGGTCATCCCCCATGGCCTATATCCCTCGATTAGATAATCGTCCGTCATAAAATCAACCAAACAACCAAAACTACTTGGCGTAATGGCATGAATTCTGGAATCGCATAGTTGAAGCTTCTAGAAAACTATTTATGTTAAAAAATTTATAGGTTACAATTTGTATTTTTCTCGAAAATTAATTTTGAAATATATATTTTGGACATTAATTTTGGAACAAAATGTATAATATAACGTATGAATTTTCTGAACAGAAATCGATTTTTGAAGCCTCAAAATATGTGAATCAAAAGTTACAACTCCTTCAGCGAAGTAGTTTTTCACTTATGCATAAAAACCTACCATCATTGCAATCTGTTGTCTAACGATTCAAAATGAAGTTAACAGAAGACGTTTTATCATTTAAACTTCCATAAAACTTACAATACAGTGACCTCTCACTTGTACGCGATACGCGGAAATTATTTTTCAGCACCAGTTTTTGTTTAAGATAATGTTCGCCTTATTAAATAACAGAATTTATAAATCGAATTTTACTGTTTTAAAATAGTGGTATAAAAAAGTTATTACTGAACATCGCGTATAAGTGAGAGGTCACTGTAACTGAAAGAATGACTTACCGTTTCGTATTCCTATGTAACGGTTTTCAGAGAAGCCAAATGCAGCGGAGTGCTAAACGATAGGAACGACACGAAAACAAAGAAATCAATCCGCATTTCCTATTCAAATGCGCAAATATTGTTGTTAAAATAAATATTGGTGGATATTTTAGTATATCATTTAATAAAGTATTTAAAAGGGATTCTGACCGCATTTGTTTACTTCGAAAACTTTTTGACGATGGGGAGAGTAACAATTTTTTCTGACTTCGAAAGAGGCCAAATTCTAGTTTATAACAACGTAGGTATGTCACTTCAACGAGTTGCTGATAAAAATTGAACGCTTAATGACTGACATTTTTAATTTCTTCTAGAATAAAACTATTTATGGTACTTTAAAATCTACAAGAAAGTCGATAATGTTTTCAAAACGATCCGAAAGTTTGATTGTTCGTATGGTCGCAAACAAAAGAATAACAGAATATTAAATATCAAACCAGATTAAGCCGCCATCATCAGTATGAGCTATAAAAAGAGCAATAAAGAGGTTGGGAATCCTTAAATATGTTAAACCACGTATTTAACATCCGGCCATAAAAAAGAAACAGTGTTTAATTTTGATGGTCCAATGGTATGTATCATATTGGCATGACCTTTGAAAGAAAAATGACATATTTTCCACGCGCCAACAAGATGGAGGCGCTCTAATGGTTTGGGTTGCTTTTTCCTCAGGAGGTAA
Organism: Maratus michaelseni; assembly: GCA_963931845.1. Classification (NCBI taxonomy): domain Eukaryota; kingdom Metazoa; phylum Arthropoda; class Arachnida; order Araneae; family Salticidae; genus Maratus; species Maratus michaelseni. The sequence continues at coordinate 117,041,689 of OZ007586.1, forward strand.
GCTTAAAGTTGCTTTTTTAGAAGGACAACAAAATAGGCATACCTATATTCAAATGTTAGAACGCCATTTGTTGAACCAGGGTGAAACAATTGCCGGCCTTAACTATATTTTTCAACAAGATAATGCCTCAATTCTTTGTCACTAATAACATTAATATCACTTTGCAAGAGACACAAAGAAGTGGTTTAAATATAATAAGATTTCCACACTTGATTTGCTGGCCAATAGTCCGAACCTAAACCCGATGGAGAACGTTTGGGGTGTTATAGTGTTTAATATCTACCGACAAAATGGACAAGTGGTAAAGTATAACTCCAAAGCAGAATGGAAATCCGCCCTTTGTGAGGCCATGACATGTTTTTTCACGTCAACAAGTTCAAAACCTTTTCAACTTCATGCCACAACGCTACACTGAAATTATTAAACACAAAGGAAGAACGATTGACATGTACTATTTCTATAACTTTCTACTTTGCTCCAGTGAAATGACAATTTATTATATTGTAATAATAACAATTTTTTATAATGTTTTCTTTACGTTTATATTGCCAATTCAGTTTGATAAATTATATGGTTTATGCGTGGATTACTATAGTTATACTTATTGTTTAGTCAATTAAATGGTCGTTTCTCTCATTTTGCACGCCGGTGTATGATGTCACATTTATAGACAATTTCAAAGTTTGATACAATTTCACTATGAAGTCGACCCTCTAAGGTTATTCTTTTAACTTACATTTAAAGAAGGCATATTGCCATATCGAATGGCTACTTTCGATTTTCTCTACGTCTGTTTGGCATAACACAGATGGCGTGTTTCCTTTCTTTTTACTTACTGTTCATTGTACTACTTTATGGTTTTATAATAGTCGTCATATTGTGCATGGATCTTTTACAGAGGCACCTCAAAAAATTAGTATATCATTGTCTACTGCTCCTCAAAAGCAGAAAAGAGACGGATAATTGAAGCAGAAATGAGAACGGAGAGTGATATTGGCACCAATGGGATGTAACCTGAAAGTTTATAACAATAATGTCCTGTCACGAAATCTGTTTCTTGGGCCACATCATTCTCACTGAAATATATCTTTTACCGGACAATAAGTAAATATCAGTGTGGTAAGAAAAATTCTCATTGAAGTCGATTTCACTTTTATTTTCTAAAAAATATTTTTTTTAAACATTTTTCATTCTAAATACTAACATTTAGTAGGGTATTTTAAGTTATTAATAATGAAATAATATTGAATTAATGTAATATAATTAATAACCGATACTATTTTTCAAGATCCAGTGCGTGGTTCTGTTACTCATTCAAAGCCGATTAAACAATTACCAACGGTAAATGTTCTTAAGTTAAATAAATGATAGGATTTACCTTTAAAAAAATGTTTGATCTGTGAAATGAATTTGAAAGAGTTACATAGTTACCTATTTTATTTTATATTCTTTGCTTGAATCATCGATGACTTATAAAAAGTAGACATGGAAAGCAAACATTAAAAGTAACTATAGAAATCAAATATTTAAAGTCACTTTATAGAATTCGTTTCTCTTTAGAGAAGATAAATTATTAAAAAAGAACTAATAAAAAATTCAAATTTATCTAAGGATATTGAAATAAAACTTATAATTTAAAAATGAGGTAAAATTAATCAGTTTCTAAAGATATTCTAATTAAATAAAATTACGTAAAAGCGTTGAAATACATTGAAAACTAAACCAGGTCCTTCAAATGAGCAAAATAATTTACGTTATTTTTCTTAATGAAACCCTGAAATTATTATTTACTTTATTCTTTAAACTTTACATGAAATATTGTAAGAATAAATGAATTTGTTTACTGCGTTTCATTTGCAATTGGCCTCTTTTAGATGCAAAGACTATTGCACCGTTTTCAAATATTATAAAGACAACACGTGCTCTGTTCGAATAAAAGAAAACAATTTTTATTTTTTATTTGTGAAATGGTAATTATTTAAATCGCCCTACTCTGTGAACAAAATTTGCATTCTACTTAAAAAAATAAAGATTAAATAAAAAATAAAGATTTAATAAATTGAAAAATTTAATTGTCCTCTTTAATAAAAAGGTACATGTTGCTGACGACTGGCATTTTCGATAATCGTTGCCACAGATTAATCTCGGAAAATGAAACGTTTGAAGTGACTGAAAAAATTAATTGCTCGAAAAGTATTTGTCAGAAAATTGTTTGACAAACTGCGTTAGAAAGGTAAAAAATTGTATTTTTCTTGATATAAATTTCAAATCCACTGATTATGCACTTTTTCAAATATTGAATTTAAAAAATTACCAAATTTCACAAAGGAGTACCATATAGCGAAAACTTCACGCGTAAAATAATAATAACAACAGCAATGTGTCAGCACGAGTCACAAATCGTAGCAGCCGTATTATTCTGTTAAAATATAAAAGTGAATTATGATGTCATGAGTGCATTATTTTTATTTAATTTTTCGACAAATACTAGATGCGCCATTTCTTTTTAGTTGTGAATAATATAGGTTAATTCACGTTATTAAAAAATGTAGCTATAAAACATATAAATCAATGTAAAACAGTAAGTAATAAATTGTAAACGTAATAATAAACCGTATTAAAAAAACACAACTTAGTGAAATAAGTATCCGTTTTTATGTTATTTTAGGATATTTCAGGTAAAGGTACAGATTACTTTAAAATACAAGGTTAAATTCACCGATATATTTCGTTTGATTCAATGTTCTTTTGGAGAAACCGACCAGCGCAGCGGGCGTAGTCTGCTAGTTTTTATATGTTTTATTTAACTAATATTACTTTTTAAATTTCTGGTTTTTCCCCTGTAGTCCGATTTCTCTTAAAAAATAAAAGGGGCCTTCCATGATTATTATTGACGGCGGGGTGATATATGGAATATGAGTGACGTCAATAAATCCCATTTTGTGACAGCTTGCTAGTTGCGTTGTTTCGTGGCCGCCTTGTGACGCATGTCATAAAAATCCATCAAGGTGGCTTCAAACAGTGAATTTATAAATTGACTGTCACCCGAGTCACAATGTAGTGACTGAAAGATATCCGTTGTGACAGTTACACTTGTGGCAATTCGTGACGTCAGTGATATCATATCGACTAGTTATTAGGGTAATTGCGCTCAGGATCATGTAAACTGTAAAACACTCACGAAAAGGGACATTTTTCACTATTTCGAAACTCGTTATGGCAGCATAAATGCATGTAATAAGAGTAATAAATTTTTGAATTAAATCGGTGAATGTAAAGTAAGTAATAAAAACTGTTTGGAAATAAAATTTTTAAGTGAAAGTATTGGTATTTTTAATGTTAAAACTGCAATTTAAAAATTCTAATTTTTGATTTTGGAAAAAAATGAAGTAGTTTTGAGAGATTTTATTATTAATTTACAAGGAAATAAAATCATACATCAAGCGTAGATTATGAAACACTTTCCAACACTTCCAAAAAATACATTAACAAAATTCGCTGTTTAATAAGGTAAATAAGATTCCTAAGTAAACATTTTAGTAAACGCAAAACACATTTGAAAACCAGATTTCAGAAATTACAGACCATAGTCAGAAAAGTACATAATTTTTTGTGCTGTCCTGTATATAACCTATAGGTTTGTATTTACTATGTATAGTATGATACAATTTAGTTTAGTAAGAAAACACATAACACAGTTGAATATTCACCTTTAACACTTTCTAACAATAGACGGACATTCAATTATTTTGTACAGCCCTTTATAAATCCTTAAGACTTTTATAAATGTCAAATGTTAAGTTAAATTTCAATTCAGACAAAAACACGCTGTAAACTACTTAAATCACACATCCAGAAATTATCATACATAAACGGCCATGTATCCAGATCTTTGCGTTGCCCTGTATATGATTTTATTTATATTAAACAATCATATCTTATTGTACTAAATATATTTCACGTTCAAAATGCATAACTCGATTAAAAAAAACCATTAAGCAATTTACGCTGATATACAGTAATTCTTGCAAAATCTTTTGTATAGTATATGATTTATAGCGTTTATACATACCACATACTATGCAAAAATTTAGTTAAACGCATACCTAACTGAAAGCGCACTTTTAGCAATTATCGCTTATAGACAATACTTCAGACAAAGTACTGTATCCGAAATGTTTTGTGTGTCCCTGTAAATTAACAATAATTGCTAAGAACATCATATTATACCACAGATATCTTGTAGTAAATATCAGTAATTCCTAACAATTTCATTATATTTCAAATAGTGTAATTCAATTAAAATTAGCTGTAAACAATTTTTCTCCGTAGAACATTATGTAACCGAATACTTTTGTGGTGCCCTATAAAGGAATGATAGATGCTTTACACTACATAGTCTACAGAAAGCATGTGTTTTAGTGAACCTCACAAATTTATATAAATTTCATTACGCTTTTGATAGTGTAACATGATTAAAATGCATCGCAAACGACTTTTCCCATACACCGTAATATGTGGGGATTCTTTTGAGTTTCCTTACAACTGATTATAAGTGCTAAACGTACCATATTTGATAGTAAGCATCTTGTACGGCACTTCCGTGATGTATCAATTTCAATATATTTGAAATAGTGTAACATTATTAAAATACACTGCAGATGATTTTTAGCTGTAGACATAATGTAACGGCATTCTTTTGAGTGCTTCTGTAAACGAATAAGTGCTATATACTTCATTTTCAATACCGAACGTGTTATTACATATATCAGTAACATATATCAATTGCATGGCAATCCGAGAATATTTACGTGAGTTAGAGCAAGGCCAGCCAAACAGACATACGGCCAGATAGACGACCAGACAGACCGATAGGCAGACGGCGAGACAGACAGACAGGCAGACTGCCAGACAGACAACCAGACAAATCGAATTCATAAACACTTTTCAACTATGTTGGAAAATGTTAAAAAGGAAAGAAAAGTATTAGTACACTGTTATTTTTCTTTTCACAGTTTATATCAATTACAATCGAAATTAAATTATTGTAAACAAATTTTTGATGAGTTTAATAGCAGTTTAGTATTACATTGATTAAAAAAATTAAAACGTTAAAAGGATATTAAAATAAGACACACCATATACAAACACATAACATAAGAAATACGATATTAAAATGAGATTTATGTGACTAAATTTACGGAGAGTTTGAAAGAAAAAACTAAAAGTTTTCGTCGTTTTATATTTGAAAAACTGCAGATTCAACATTTTATCTTCACTTTCACAAAACAAAAAATTTATTGCTTAGAGATTTTATGTTTCTATCTTAGTTGTTCGTGTCTCAAAAGCAGTAAGACATTACAACATACAGATATTTTACAGTATTTTTGATACTACAGAGGTTTAGCACATTCCTAACGTGTTCTTGTATTTATGGTTATTTTAACAGAGTTTTGCATTATATTTTATAATATTTCGTAATACATTTTCTCCTCAAGCATCTAAAGCACTTAAGTAAAATCATTTGTTGGCACAATAAAATTAAATGAATAGAAATAAAATTTATTTTGCAAATAAACTAAATAACGTAGAAATATGAACAAATTCAAGAATATTATTATTAGCTTATTCATGTACATTGCAAATAAATAATTCTTTGCATCAACGATGTAATGCAAAATTTAGCACTTTTATGTTTGCCGGGCGCAGGTGATAAAGAGCCAAACATTATTTCCGTTGCCATCAATCGTGGTGCATTCATTACATTTAAATTATCAATATTTCACTCATTTCATTTAAAATACATAACTTTCATTTAAAATACTTTCGAGCGTGAAATATTGCAGGAAAATTGCAAGAAATGAGAGTTTTCGCAAATTACAATGTACGGTGATGAATGGAAGATAAATAGAGCATTTATCTTTCTTTAAACATTTAATATAGAATTAAACGCTTCTTGATATTTCAAATTCTAATTTTTCAATATTATTGGGTGTTTTAGGCTTGACTAATTTCTTTTCAAGATTTACATTTCTTTTGATAGCTTCCCATCTTTTCAGAAATTTTACTCCACTTTATCTAGTCCAAATAAGCATGGAATTTTCTTAGCTCAGTTAAGGAAGTTTTCGGTTTATAACCACTCTTATGTATTTGGCTTCAATGTAATAAATAAATGTTTAACTAGATTAAAAAGAGCAATGTGACCGTTTGAGTTTAAATGGAAGCCAGAAGCATAATCTTTTAATTCTCATACTTATCCCTAAGCAGTACAGATAGCTGGTACATAGTGGGGAATTTTGGAAACCGCTCTAAAATGGTTAGTTGGGCTGAATGAATACTGAATCTTCTAAGCTCCCTCAGTTTTTAAGTGTTCTTTCACCAGAAAAAATAATTTTGTGTAGTCACACTGAACTTCAGAGATAGCAGTTCAATTTTGCGACGTATCACAGTTGGAAAATAGTCGACATATTGCAAAATATCTCATGCTTGCGTATTGTTTTTCATCCCACACGATTGCCACTATTAATATTCTACGTCTGCAAGTGGATTTTACTTTGGTTCTATTGGTAAATAATTTTCAATAACTTATTTAAACAGTATTCAAAATATTTCCTAAAATTTATTAATATGTTAAATTGTTCGTTATTAATTTCCAAATTCTGGCAAACGCAAATGATAGTGAACCCATGTTCTTTTTATTTTTCAATTTTATCTATATCAATCGAATTTTGCAGTTAATTGCTGTGGGTACTGTTGGATAATACTATTGGGACATATTCAAATAAGCAGTTGGACCTTTGTTGGGACCTTTGTTAAACCTTGTGGGCGAAACGGTTCCATAGGGAACGGTCAGTAAAAACGAATATTTTAAACTTTTAATAACCGTGGGAATCTAGAATCTACTAATATCCAACAAGGGGCAGAATAGTTTGGGCTACTTATGTTACAAAACATAGTAATAGAAGGGGGTTAAATTAATGATATTATCAGCAATTACGTCTCTGTACTAGATCTTGGATTTAACTAAATTGATAAGAAGGAAACTAAGAGCTTCTCTAGATTTCTCGACAGAGACTTGAGTGATATTTGTTCAGAAAGTGACAATTTCAGAGACAATAGTCACTTTATTTCAAACTTCTTGATTGAAATATTTGGTCAACCACACCGCTTCTGTTGAATACCGTGAATGTTTCGAAATTTAATTTATGTAACGCAGAGCTACTATGGACATTATGATTAGAATGGACCTCGCAAAGAACTTGCTTTTATTAAATATTGCAAATTATAAGGTCAACATTTACCGAAATAATGTTGAAAGGAAATTCTTAATTTAAAATTGATTTTTTTTTTATTGAGTTTAGTGATGGTAAAAATAAGTTATCAAAGTGCTGTCACGTGTTACCTCTAATGGATTCATATTTCACATGAGGGATATAACAAGTGTATTATAAATTGTTATTATCAGCAATTACGTCTCTGTACTAGATCTTGGATTTAACGAAATGGATAAGAAGGAAATTAAGAGCTTTTCTAGAGTTCTCGACAGAGATTTGAGACTTGAGTGATATTTCTTCAGAAAGTGTCAATTTCAGAGATATTAGCCACTTTATTTGAAACTTTTTGATTGAAATATTTGGTCAACCACACCGCTTCTGTTAAATACCGCGAATGTTTCGAAAATTAATTTATGTAACGCAAAGCTACTATGGAGAATATGATTAGAATGGACCTCACAAATAACTTGCTTTTATTAAATATTACCAATTATAAGGTCAAAATTTACTGAAATAATGCTGAAAGGAAATTCTTAATTTAAAATTGAGTTTAGTGATAGTAAAAATAAGTTTTCAAAGTGCTGTCGCGTGTTTCCATTAATAGATTCATATTTCCTATGAGTAATATAACAAGTGTATGGGAAAACAACATATGTATTACATGAAGTTAGTTTTAATTTCTGAGAAAAAGCATGAAAAATATACAAAAGAGCTTATGTGACATACTTTATATATATACTCATATTTACCTTCCAGCTAACGTGGCGTGGCAAATTTTATGACAAACGCGAATTTTTCGAAATTTTGTTGTCACAAATGGCATGGAAATCAGTATTCAATATTTGCTAATTATATGTATGATTGCTCTTAAAACGTGTCTTTTATTACGTTTATGAAAAATCTTGCATTTGTAATAGCTGAACTACTTTGCTCAAAAAATACGCCATGCACCCACTCGTGCAATTATCAGCTGAATCGTGTCAACTGAAATGTTAATATAAATATTATATTATCAATACCCATAAACAGTATGAAAAGGTGTGACCTAAAGGCTTGAAAACCCTTTTAATAAACAAACGACGAGACAGAATTTTTTTTTTATATTGTATTTCAAATTTTATGTGAAAATAGTTTATATTTATTACAGATCTTGAGAAAATCACCGTTATTTTGTGTACGAAAATAGTTTTTTTTTTAAATTAAAAGGTTTTTTAAGCCTATATATTTACCGTAATCACTTTTAGCATGTGTCTTATATTTTAATAATAGTAAGATTTAATATAAATTCTATAAAATATATCCTGACAAGCTGGTAATATTATTATTTGATAATGAAAAAATTATGAATTATAAATAAACGAATAAAGATATAAAAGCAAAACTTTTAAGCATAATTAGTTCTTACATTCTTATGAACAAGTAAATATTATTTTTCCGACTTGTTGGATAAAAAAAATTATGATTAACTGTATATAACTCTATTAAATTTCATATTTTTGAGATGTCTGTTTTTTTAAGTGGTGTATGTCTACTTATTCTAAAAAAGATCATGATATATAATACAGTTTTTATTTTAAAAGTTATTTATTAAGATTTCTGTGTATAGTGTTTTTCTGTTTGATATGCGCATTATAAACGTAAAAGAGCGACAGTTTCTCATATGCTGTACATTAAGTATTAATACCTTTTGGCAGTCAGTATAATCATAACCAATAAGTGTGAGTTTTAATTAACTTAATAAAAAAGAAAACTGCCCAGTTAAACTGAGGGCATTGAGCTCACAGGCTATTCACACTAATTGTATATTATACACTTATTTCCAAGAATTTGAAATAAGCCCCTCGAAAAATAAAGAAATCGACAATATATTAAGGGGGGATCATCCCCCCGTTCCCCCACCCCCTTATAGTTAACAATTGAACCCCCAAACCTAATCAGGGAAGCCCTTTATTACAATGAACATATATACTAAATTCGAAGCAAATCGGATAATTCTGCATGAAAAACCCATTTATCCAAATTAAGGGGGATTACCCCCCGTATCCCCCTTTATACTTAACCAATGAACCCCAAGACTAACCAAGGAAGCTCCTTACCACAATGAGCCTATATACAAAATTTGAAGAAAATCGCATGAAAAACACATTCATCTAAATTAAGGGGGGAGGATAAGCCCCCTCCCTTTACGCTCTTTATACTTAACCAAAGAACCCCCTAAACTAATCAGGAAAGCGTCTTATCACAATGAACCTATATACAAAATTTTAAGAAAATCGCATAATTCTGAATGAAAATCGCAGTTATCTAAATTAAGGGGGCAGCCCTCCGTTACCCCCTTTATACTTAAACAATGAATCCCCAAAACCAATCAGGAAAACGCTTTATCACCATTAACCTGTATACAAAATTTGAAGAAAATCGGATAATTTTGCATGAAAAACCTATTTATCTAAATTAAGGGGGGAATAGCCCCCCTTTCCCCCTTTATACTTAACCAATGAACCCCCAAAACTCTTCAGAGAAGCGCATTATCACAATGAACCTATATACAAAATTTGAAGAAAATCGAATAATTCTGCATAAAAACTCATTTATCTAAATTAGGGGGGGTATCCCCCCTTTCCCCCTTTATACTTAACCAAAGAACCCCCAAAACTATTGACAGAAGCGCATTATCAAAATGAACCTATATACAAAATTTGAAGAAAATGGGATAATTCTGCATGTAAAACCAATTTATCTAAATTATGGGGGGTTAGCCCCCCATTTGCCCCCTTTATGCTTAACCAATGAACCTCCAAAACTAATCAGGGAAGCGCCTTATCACGAGGAACCTATAAACAAAATTTAAAGTAAAACGGTTAGTTCTATCAAGAGTTATCGCGTTATGTACATACATACATACATACGTACGTACAGAACCGGCGGGCACATAAGCTCTCAGGCTTTGATAGCCTGTGAGCTAAAAAGCTTTGAAATGAAATAAATTTTGAGTAGCTGCAAACTGTTTTCTTTATTGAAAAGGACGACTTTATTGACGTGGAAAATAATGGATAATGGATCAGCTCTTGTTATATAAACCACTTCCATTGTTCTTACGTTTTCCTTTCCATCAATTTTGTCCTTGAAATCAACTTGAATATAACCAATATTTCCTATTTTTCTTTTTAGATTTTTTTACAATTGCTCTAGAAAATTATGGTTGTTTTTTTAATGTTGAAATCTGTAGAAAAAACGTTGCATTTACACCTCATAAATACCTACTTATAACATGAAAATACGATCTTCGATTGAATATGAGAACTTGGACGGCATTTTCAAAAAGAGTGGAAGCGACATTCAACACTTTCATTTCATGCCCTCTCTCATTGCACGCTTTCACAGTAACATTTAGTTAAACTCTGAGAATTTATTTCACTTTAAAGTTCTAGGACTTAAAAACTCTCACTGAACGTGGTAAACATATTTTATACATAAAACTTGAAGTTATCATTATTTTAAATACACAGTTTTACATCATTTTCTTCAGAAATGTCAATTTTTACAGAAAAAGCGTGAACACTTTATGTAAGTATAAAGTATATTTACATATTATTTAGAATTCTATATAAGAATAGTATATAAGTAAGTTTATTTACAAAAATAACTAATTTTCAATTCAGTTTCATACGTTTTTGATGAAACTACCGCTCAAAATTCCTTCAAAACAATAAGATTTTAAACGTCGAAATTAATAGTCATTTGTTGTGTTCAATACATTATTTTTCACTCTTTTACGTGACCGACAATATAGGTTAAGAAGAGATACTTAAAAATGCATTTAAAAAAATTAAATCTTTATGTACGAAAATTGAATTTATTTAGAGAATGTGACATTTAAACATTTCAAACAAAACTGTAAAACTAACCTCATTTCCATAAGTTTAGGTAAGAAGTGAATGAAATAGTTTAGTAGCTAATGTGTTAAAAATATATATTTCCACATAAAATAGAAAATGTTTCTCCTAAAATTTGTCTTAAAATACTATGAAAACAAATATTTGTTTTGCAGTTACTAAGTATGCATTAACGCTTAGTGTTTTACATTCAGTGTATTGTAATTTTTGTAAACAACAGCATTTATATATTTTTATGATAATACTATTTACAAGAACGATATAAATAATACCTTAAGCAAATACTATGGTAAACGTTTCCATTTAAAAATTATACCGAAGTTCTATGTACTCCTTATCCGGTTTACTTTTTTAACTTCCGTTATTGAATCTATAATAATAATCATAGTGATCCTGCATCCTTTCACATGAAAAGGATCAGGGTCCATAAGCCGTGTTTTTGGCCCATGAAATAAGAATAAAATTCGATTTTGCTATACTGACTTAATTTTTTCACTTTTTAATATTAGAAGTTTTATCCTGTACGATTTTAACAACAGTTTTTGTATTTTGTTCGGATTTATATTATTTACACAAGCTCAAAATTCGTATTGTTCGTAGTTTTTGATGAAAAATACGCAATTTCTCCTGATTTAGCCTCAGTTGTTTATATGAGCGCAATCGTGCAACACTTTCTTCTTTACATATATTATAAAATACATCAAAATGTACAATATATGTAAAAATAAAAGTGTTGCAAAGCTGCGCTCGTAGTAAAAGATTAAAAATAGAGAGTTAAGTAATTGCATTCCCTCACGTCACTAAGAAGTCGTGTAGAAAGCAGCCATGTGTTTAAACGTGCCAAAATGAACATAACTATTGTTAATGTGAAGAAATGCAGTTATTAGCAATAGTTACGTTTATTTTAACACGTTTAAACACGTTGTTGCATGCTAAAGTCTCTTAGTGACGTGAATGAATGCAGTTACTTAACTCTTTATTTTTAATATTTTACTACGAGTGCAGTTTTGCAACACTTTTATTTTTACATATATTGTATACTTTGATGCATTTTATAATATATGTAAAGAAGAAAGTGTTGCACGATTGTGCTCATATAAATAATTCAGGTAAGAGTAGGAGAAATTGAGTATTTTTTATCAAAAACTACGAATAATACGAATTTTGAGCTTGTGTAAGTCATATAAATCCGAACAAAATTCAAAAATTATTGTCGCAATCGTACAGTATAAAGCTTTTAATATTAAAAAGTGAAATAATTAAGTCAGTATAACAAACTCGAATTTTACTCTTATTTCATGGGCTAAAAACACGGCTTATGGACCCTGAACCTTTATATGGAAATATGTGTTATTATATCAGATAGATAAGCAAACACGATTTATGTATAAATAAATAAAACAACTCTTAGAGCACTTAAAAATTCATCAAATATTTCCTAGCGGTTACGGTAGCATTCACTGCAATAAATAATTTTAAAAAATTGCTCACATGTATAGTTTCAAAGCGGAGTGGTAAAAAAAGGGTTTTCTCTCATATGGAAAATAAAAGGAAGATGTTTTTTAATAAAACTTCCACCGATCCGACAAAGGATGAACAGCAAATTGACAATTAACAACTGTTTTAGAATTTATATGGATATTAAATGCTTTCAAGAAATCAAGATAAGGTATACCACCTACATTTTTTGCATAACTTTTGAACCAGTTATCTTTTTTTTTTAAAACTGTAAAAAATGTTTTTTCCTTTTATCTGAATAAAAGCAATAGATTTTTATGTGATATTATTCATATAAATTCTAAAAGTAATTCCCAGGGCAGCAATTTGAAATCTATGCCACATCAATTAGCATAGTATTGTGGTGCATTATGCGAAAGAGCTACTGAATAGTTGCATTTGCAATTAAATACAGTACGTAATGCCGAATTGTTTTAAAAAACAACATTTTTGATGAAATTTAGGTATAAATATTTTCACGAATAAAATGTGCATAATATAGTGCTAATTATGTTGTGAGATGAAGATGCGTTTAATCCGTCTAGTAATGTAATTAAGTGTATTTATATTTTGTGCACTGATTAATAAATAGGCGAAACAAGTTTTAAGTACGCAGATCACGCATGGAATGTTTTTATGAAAGGTTTTCTAAGAAAGGACCTATATATTTTTTTAATTAGGGAATGATGCTGAGCAATAATGCCGAAACAATAAAGGGAAAATATACAAAATACATAGATTATTAAATATTTTCAACATGATGAAAATTTATATTGAGTTTCATACATTACATACGTATTCGAAAAATGTGATTTCTTTTGTAAGACCTTGTGTAAAATTATAGATTCTGCATTCACTGCTTAGCATACTAATATTTTGATCAGATAGGAAACGTATAACTTTATTAAAACATCTGAACATCGTAACTGCATTAAAACATCTGAAATAACGGATGCAAACGCCGAGAAAAAATAATATTTATATACTCATTAAGTGCAAATAAAGAACTTAATTTTTGGTAGCGAATAATGTATTTTTTAAATTTATGTAAACCATTTTATAGTGATAATATGAAATGACAAATAATGTCAATATTTAATATTCAAAATTACAAAACCTTATAAAATCAAACTCACTTTATACAAAATAAATTAATCATGACACTCATATTTTCTAAGACAAGTATTTCGAGAATATTTCTACTAAATGCATGTTTTAAGATAAATTAGAATTTCTCCAAAAAAGGGTTTTGATTTTCTTACAAACTAGGATAGACTAAAATCGTTAAGATTAATCTCAACTACAACTGTAAATGCCTCACTTTATATTCAAGATATTTATGTGGAGTATCTGATGTGTATCATTTTGAAATATCGAGTCCATATTAAGATTTAGTACTAAGAAATTCCGTTTTGTGAAATAAAGCTTTGTGTCATATATCGGGGTATAGTTTGACATGGTTGCGACGACATGTTCATTTACTTTAAATTTGTAAGTCGCTCATCGTACATCCTACGTCACAAATAATTAAGTAAAAAAATATCTGAAAACTAAACTATTTAATTTTTTAACACCATTAAAACAATATCATATCTTTGCAAGTTAAATATAAATCATCGTGCAGAAAGTATTGAATTATTTTCAAATGTGTCATTACACACATCTTTCAATACCGTGAGATTTACAAAGAATGATGAATGAATCAAGGGCTAAATTTTTATATGAGTCTAAAGTTCTTTAAAATTACTTATTTTTACGTTTTTGCGCCCTTGTGTGATAAAAAAACTAATCTTATTGGCAATAAGACTGACCGGAAAGCAAAGTCATAAATACCTAAAAAGTACAATAAGAAAATATACAAATTGAAAATTATTTCATAACTTGATTTCATTACGCTGGCATGCATCCTACAATTTAATGTATGAGAACAAAGCTTTTAAAACTTTTCTTAATTCTTTATTCTATTAGGAACTTTTGAATATTTTGAATGCTTTTAACAAAATTAAAGTAGTTGTCCGAAAAGAAAGAAACATTTTATTTTGGCATCTCTATTACTTACATAAATACTTTCAGTTTTTCTTAATTATTTGAATGCATTTACTCCTGTTTGTCCCAAATATTTAAAAAAAATGAAGTTTTACGTTTGTATCAAGATATGATTTCTTTATTTTAAACGCGGCAATCTTTTTTTTTTTTTTTTTTTTGAATATAGGTGATTATAATTATATATTCAAATAAGATTTCAAAAACACCTGCTTAAAATATCTTTCCCCGAAAATAATATATGAAAAGTCAATTTATTAAATTTATCAGAATCTCCATTTACACTTTAAAATATGTCATTTTTTATCAGAAAAGTTCATGAAAATTCAATGAAAAGCTTTACGCATGATTCCGAAAGCGTTCCCTTTATCTCCAGAAACCATTGGAGAAAATCAATCAAAGACTTCAGAAAAAAAATATGTTTCTTATGTTTAAGGAAACATTTCTGAAATTATAGGGCCATTTTACTGCCCATAAATTTTGGAAAAGGTGTTTTTGTAAATTTCGAAAACGAATTAACTTCTGAGCCTTCTGTTAGGTTTTTCTTATACATATTTCTAAATATAAAGGAAAGCTTTCGGAAATCGTAATATTTACAAAGATGCATTGAAAAACTTTCTTCTCAGCGAAAGTTTCCAGTTTTTTACGTTGTACTTAGTTTTCTTTAGATGCGAAGGAGAATCAAAAATATCCTTATTAAATGCATCCATCATTAGAAAAAGTTTGAAGTTTTGTAATACAGACAGGTATAGTTCTTGGTATATTCTGAAAAAAAGAACTTTTTTTTTCTGAGATCTAACAAAAGTAAAACAGTCAATCACCCGATAAAAAAAATCACGTTTTAAAACGCTCAAAATTTATCTTTAAAGGAATCGGTGAGTGATTCCTTTTCTTCTTAATAAAGAGTAAGCTTTGGTATTTTTATCATTTGTTAAAATATCTATTAATTTCTTAGATTTCAATATCACATGTTTGATGTGAAATCTGCCACTTTGACATTTATTGTAGGACAAAAGTATTGTGCCAAAGAGAAAAAAAAGAACATATTATTGTGCTTAAATTAGGTATGTTTAATGTACACATTTACATTGAATTATCGAAAAAAACAAAGTGTTAAAAAGCTGGATGTCCGAGAACAAAAATGATATATGGCGAAAATCCGTATGACATTGTTTTACCTGAGAGTGGCGACGTACTCAAAGGGCGCATGATTAAGCTGTGCTAAGACAGAAGTTTTTGTCCAAATTATGGCAAACCTACATTTCAGAACTTGGCGATACTCGCTTGGTGGTGTTCAATTAGACAACTACAACAACTTACCAAGCATTAGCTTGGCAATAACAAAAGGCTCACCAAAATGCTTGGTGATTTAATGTCCAAAAAATGTTAAACCAATCCGATTTTATATCTTGTTTGTCGCCAATCTCATATATAGTTACCCAACCTTATATTAGAGACAGCCTGTGATACGGTATGATATCGTTGGACTGAGTTTGCGGCTGGTAGGCGAAATCGCTTTTGCTCATACTCTACTATTGGAGCAGGAGCTACACTTTCTAAATTCAGAATCAGGTTTTTCCGCTGAGAATTTTTGAGTAGTAATGAAATGTTTTACTAGTTATGTTACACATAGAGAAATGGTACCACGGAAAATTTTCATAAGCTTTTCTTGGAGTTTTTTGTATCAGTTTGTCTTGAAACTCCAATGGGTAACTTAAAGCATGAAATATTAGTTCTTGCGAATCCTAGAAGTTCTGCATATTTTCAGCATGTTTTGTATATTTTTAGGTTTTTAACCTTTCTCACTGACAATATATATATACATATATATGTGGTGTCCGAAAAGTATGTAAATGGTTGAAAAACTCGAGGAAAATCGGATTGAAACACGGAAAATATGCGTTCAATATCTTTGAAAAATCTGTTTAGGTATATCAAAGTTGCCCTCCCAACTCTGCCACCTCGTGGGGAAAGGGGGGCAACTTCAATATGTTCAATATGTTAGAAAAATGGCTACTTTGATATCATTAAATAGATTTTTCTAAGATGCTGAACACGTATTTTTCCGTTTTTCAATCCGATGTATAATTCTCGAATTATTCGACCGCTTCCAGACTTTTCAATAGAAACGATTCTCACTGCATTTTACTCAATTACAGCACCATCTACGATTTTCTGAAAAAGTGTTAAATACAAAAGTTATGTGTTTTTTCCCGTAGAATCCGAATCTGCAATAAAAAAGGGGAGCTATTATTTAAGATTTCAAAGTTTCCCCCCTTTTCCCCTAGGGGACAGAGTTGGGTACAACTTTGATATCCCTAAATAAATTTTTCAAAAATATTGAACATGAATTTTTTCATTTTTCAATCCGATGTATATTTTCTCGAGTTATTCGATCATTTCCATACTTTTCGGACACCCTGTATATATGTATATCAAGAATTACTTAGCGTAAAATTGTATGTTCTTATATTAAAGAACCATTGATAAAAAGCATCATATCACAGACATTAACGTTAATTTATTTATATGCAGAACTCTTACGTTGATAAAATGCATAAAAAAATACTGAAAGGAAAATTTAATTTATTTTTCTTACTGACAAATGTTACTTAATGTATATCAATATATTGAAATACATATTAAAAAATGTATCAGTTAAATTCAATTTTGAGATACTTTTTAAAAATATATGTATGAATGTCTAACGAATGTTATAGAATGTCTACCGAATTCTCTATACTTTCATGTTTATTCAAAAACTGTATGCGCCTTTATCATGCTCTGTTTGCACGTTATTTTTATAACTAGTGTAATATGTATAGTAATTGTTATTTTTTTAAGAGTTTTAAATAATCCATGATCTTTTATTACTATTAATTTATTTCAATAATAATCATATTCTTCAACCATTTTTTGATGTATTGATGAATAGGTAGATAAAACAATATCCAATTAGCATTTTTTCTGAGTGGAAAAATGCATTGTACTTTCTGTGTTGCGATTGGAGAGCAAGATAAAAATCACAGGTTCCTAATCTAATGGTATTCATTTATACTTTTGCTTGGCACTTATTTTAATTTCAATTTTTTTTTTAATTTTCTGATCAATTTCCCGTTTAATGCTTAGCAATTTTATTTTAAATGTATTAGTTTTTTATGACATTCTATAATAATTGTCATATTTATTTATTAATCTTATATTTTTACCTTTTTGCATGCTAATAAAAAATAACTAGAGGACAAATAGAACTCGATAAAATTACCTTTTTTTACTGCAGAAATGTGTTAAACTTAATGTGTTTAATAATCATTTTAATATTTTTACCTTTTTACAACGCACGTTCTTGTTCTTTTTTATTTATTTATTTTTTACAATGCCCTATTTCTGAAAGTTATTCGATGACATTTTTTCAGGTATCTACATAAATAAATAAAAACACAAAATATACGTAAGAATCAATATTTACAATAGCATCTTCACAAAAAAATATATATATGTTTTCAAATTTTTAAAACGGTTATTTTTGAATATTTCGCATCTATGTTAGATTGAATATTTCAAGTGACAAAAGCCTCAAGCGCTCGATTTGTCAGCTTATGTCTTAAAGTATTATGCAGATTTTGTGAATTCAAAGAATTTATAAAAAAGACGAAGCGACTGAAATATTCGGTTTATGTATAGGATGAAATAATTCTATCGATTCAAAAATTGTTCTTGGAAATTTTATTTAAGTGGGAATATATATGATGAATTTATAGCTTTAAAAGTCGCTTGGGTTTTGCTTTTAATACTGATTTTGTCGAAAACTCAAAAATATTGAAAGAGAGAATAACTTTAATGGGAAGCAATTTCAAGCACAAAGAGTCTTTGCTTTTATCTATTTATTTATTTATTTATTTTGCATTTAACATGCGAGTTAAACTCGCACCTCACAGTGTTATGTTGAGCCATAATCGACAACAAATGTATAAAACATAAAACAATTCATTAAAATTTCCAGAGAAAACCCTGCTTTGCTTTATATTAAAGAATTACTTGCGTTACAAAATGACTGGTGTACCCCAACATTTTAAGATGTTTATTGAATGATTACATTACAATATAATAATATTTTCGGCAAACTATAAAACTCTTATCAAATAATCTGGAATGAAAAATTATAAAAAATATACTTACAAAATTTAAATAATATATGAAAAATGGGAGCTGCAAAATGCCAAGCAAAATATATTTAAGAATTTGTTTAATAGAAAGATGTTCCTTTTTTCTCAGAATCACTTCATAAATTCTTTTTAGTATTGAATTAATGTTTAATGGTATGCAGGGTGATAATACGTAACTGAAACAAAAATCGGACATTTTATTTTGCATGTGAAAATTTATTGTTTTCCATCCTCATATGCAGCTCTTTTCCGTGTCTTGACAAAGTGCCTTTATAAACTGAGTAATTACACTATCGGCAATAATCTACTTCACTGTTCAACTGTCGATGAATCACCGATTTCGTAGTTCAATTGTCTGTGAGCAGAAGACCTCTCAGGTCCACTACAAGATCTCTACTAAAAGACCACGGGTTCATGAAGCCCGTTCAAGCCAATACTAATTTATTTCTGCGGTAATGGAGAGCACCCAGAGAGCTAGAAACTTTCTGCTTATCTTCCACTTTGATTAAATTTAATTGATATTTTAAAATAAAAGTCAATGTTTAAGTTTCTGGATATGTAATTGATATTATTTAAAGGAATCAATTTTAATTGACTATCAACATACTATAAACATGCACATTCAAAACACATGATGATTGTTATGATACAATGTCATTTATGAGTTGACAAAAAAATAGACAGTAATCAATGTATATTTAAATTATTAATCACAATGCAGGTGGTATAGGTATAGATAAATTCATACTTTCAGTAAATGGTGAAGTAAAATTTTCTTTATAAAATATCGCAGATCACATTAGCAGAGACAGTACGCAAAAGACAAAAAATAATTTACACAGAGTTTATTTAAATTATTACAGAAATAATGTTTACTGATGAAAAAACTTCCCATTTTGAAGCTGATTTTCTTAGAAAGAAGTGCACAATTTAATTTTGTTTAAACTTTTCAGCCCCAAAAGTTCCTGAAAATCTGATATTACACGTAGAAATGACACCTCACAAACTAAATGACGCAATTAGTTTTCCCGTAGACGCTGACCATTAAGATGAATGTACGATGTGCTGAATCAGAAATGAGCATTAAAGTTATTTCCCTGAAACTAATTAACGTATTGCGTTACTTAAAACATTATAAAGAATTTTTAAGTCATCTACTGTAAAACAGATGAAGTTTTCATTACCTGAATATGAAATCTGATATTCATTATTAAGGCATTCAAAAGTTTCGACGACTTTCTCAATATTGCAATTCAATAAGCTTCATGTCATTAATTAAAATAAAATTTTAAGTTGAGAATTATTCATTTTTTTAAAATTGATATTTTGTAAAAATGAAAAAAAAAAAAAAAAAAAAAAACAAGGGATTGCATGATCCTTTACAACTGACTTGTTTACTATAAAATATCAAGCCTTCAAAATATATTGGCATATAAAATACACTGTAAAAGAATCCGTAAAAATACTAGGAATTTTCTGTAAAAATATTCCGGAACAGTTTCATTTTTCTAACTGACATTTTGCAATTGCCAGTCCGTAAAAATATGGAAAGCTTTCCTCAAACTTTATGGCATATTTCTGTATTGCTTTTAAAACGCAGAATCCGTAAATGATGCTTTGAGGTTTGTGTACAGAAGTCGATGCCGAAGTAATTGATTGTAGTATGTACTTATTCTATATTGTAAACATGTTCACTAAATGCCAATGTAAGCGTAACAATGCCAATATCGCACAAATATTGGATTTATAGTGGAAATATTTTTAGCGGAAAGGCATTATTATCAAATATTGAATTTCACTGCAAATATTTTTAATAAAACGTGAAAATTACACAGATATAGGTTTTAAATGCAAATAGTTCCAATAACATCGATAATTTTTTGATGTCATCTATATGTTAGTATGTATTTTAAAACAATACGCAAGAATTTTTTACTTCGCTTTCTCTCTTTTTTAAATACAAAAGTTATGTATTCGTACAACATTAAAATTTGAAATATTATTATGTTTTTTGAGTCTGAGGAAGTTGAAAAGTAAAGGAGGAGTGTGGAGGAGTTTGGTGGAGGGAGGTGTTGTTTGGACAAAAATAACTGATTAATTCATTGCGTAACTTTATATTATAAAAAAGAATAAACATATATAAGAGAAAATACAATCAGACGGCTGGGAGGGTAGATGATAGAGTATGGAGGGGGGCGGTATTGTATGGATACTTAATACGCATTGGTTAATGTATTATTTACAAAAAACAATCTAAACTGAGTTATTGATTCACAATGTATCCATTCATTACTTGTTATTATTTAGTTAATTCAGCATACTTCATTTCGATTTAACAGAAATGGTTTCACATCATCTACTTCATGAAGTTTTAATATTATTTATTAATATTTAATTAATTTTTTGATTTGTGTGGGGTCAATGTCATATCTAAATAACTTCATCAATAACTTAATTTGATATACATGAATATATTTTGTTTTATTTATACGTTTCCTACAACACTTTAACTACTGGCGCGCCTCTGCGGGTGGTCCCTACTCGTCCCAATTTGTGGGGAAGATGACCGAGTGCAACAAGTTTTTCGACATTGCCCCGTTTCGAAAACCTATCCAGTGTGTCTATGTGTAGTCGGAGCTTACTGTGCTTGACGGTTGGATTAACAGGAGTCTAAGTAATAACTTTCAAGCTACTAATTTCGATCGGGACCGCCTTTTTGGCGCTTTTGAAAAAAGTTTCCACGCCCTTCAGAGTCCGATAGTTGTGTTTAACACAACTTTCCGTTTTTATCAAACATTTGTTGTGTTTTTGTTTGTTTGTGTTTGTGTTATATGTCATGTGTTTCCGAATACCCTTCGATTGCGTCGACCGTATCTGACGTTCTGCCGTCGGGAGAAGCCGGAAGGAAAGCCCTTGGGGGTCACGTGGAAACAACCTAAGCCAGGATGTGTCTATACGTTCAGGGATGCTTTTCCTCTTCATCCCGGGCTGACGAGAGGCCACTTCTCCTTTGTCGCCGACGACAAGGCGAGTAGTTTCCTTTGTAGGAGTTCTATGATCGAAAGCGGCGATAAATTAAGGGTCGTTGGGAAAGCACGGCATAAGGCCTAGGGCCTTGTTTCCGGATCCAAAGCTGTCGGGAGACTTCGGTGGACTCCCCAAGTGTAGAGTGGTGGTGACCTAAGAGGGCAGGCACTCCCGCTCGTCGCAACGACTTCTGTCGTCAATTTCTTTGGAAAATGGGAGTGGTCAGCTGGTGTTGGCGCTCCCAGCGTTCGTAGCGCATACAGAAACTCTCCTGATCGTGCGCATTAAAAGTTCTGCAGAACGGTACGGTGGTTGAGGTGCGTCTGTACGGTGGTTGGTTGCGGCGGTTGGTTGCTGCGGTTGGTACCGCGGTTGAGTTACCTGACGGTCGCCATTCAGCGCCTGGCGGCGCAGCTCAATTTTTATACCCCTTCAACTATTTTTTTATGCATATTATTATTCTGTACTGTCATAGAATTAATACATTTGTTTAATTTTCTTTTATTATTTGTATACGTAATTTTATTAAGTATTCATTATTTAGCGTATTATCCTGCCCTTTAACTATTCATTCATTATATACAATAAATTTAATAAATTATACACCTAAATTGGGTACATTATTAAAATTTTAAGATTTTTTCACTTTATATGAATCATTCTATTTTTCAGTTTGTAAATATTGCTACTAGATGGCAGCACTGTTCATCTATTTCTAGTTTTATCATTTAATTTAAATTTCTATGACAACTTTGTTTGACTATTTCTCGAGTCGTTCTTTCACAATTTAATACATCTGCTGAATTTGTAAATGTATTTTGGCAACATGTGAAGATTTGTCTAATCATGCTTGTTTTTCTGCGATTTTTCTTAAGAAAGTGATTCCTCACTTGAATCTTTTCATCTCTTATTGCATTCATTTTCCAAGTTTATTTATATTCGATTACACAATTTTTGTATTATTTTATCTTATTATAGCTTGTACAACGATGAAATCGTACAGTTTTTGTAAAATTTGTGGTAATTTGGGACTGACAATTCAGTCACAATTCCACAAATATTTCATTAATTCACCATTTTTCCTTTTCATTTATCTTTTCTTGGTTACATATTTTATCATTTATTCATCTTTTTCCGGATATTATTCAAACAGGTATGTGATCATATTTCAATTTATGATTTTTATATCCCTATTTGTGATATTTTTGAGCTGTCTTACAACGTTTATATATATATTGGTATTGTCTCTACGTATTTTAATTAATTTTTGTTTTTCTATTCATCTTAGTTTTATATATTACTTTGATTGCATATTTGTATAGAAAATTTTATTATTTAGTGTAGCACAAATACGTATGCGAGGATTTAATTTGTAATTATAATTTTAAATCACAGTTTGTTTTAATTATAATGCTGGTAATTGTATCATGCCTGACTGTAAAATTGTACACGTTGAGAGAAATGTGGAGTTGTTAAAATGGTATAAATTCTAATAACGAACAGTATGTACATCTGAATGTAATTGAAATGTAAAATGTGTGAGTCCCCTCCCGTGCTTGTTTTAAAGCTGTAAAGCTACAAAGCTTAGCTCTCCGAGGTAGTTATCTATTTGTTCTTTTATCCATTGTTTGAGTCGCAACTGAAATTTCAATATTTTAAACGGATTTGCGTTATTAAAAGAAGAATAAGTGCGTTAATTATCTTCCAGCTAAAAAAAAAAACACACAAATAAAACTAAGTGAGATAGTATGTTTTCAGAAGTAACATCTTACATCTTAATATTTATTAAAATAAGCTAAAAATTTAAAGGGAAGTAAACATTATAAATTTTAAAAAATCAAACTTGCCTAAATAAAAAAAATATTAATAAAATAAATAAAGATATTTGCTTATTATTGAAGATATTCCCAAGAAATTGTGCAATTTATTTAAACATTTAATTGATTTATTTTACAAAAAGCTTATTTATTCATAGTTTGATAATAAACTACATTATTAAAATAGTCTGTTATTATTAAAATTAATCACTTAGTTATAAAAAGATATATCATTTGTCATATGGTGTGTAACAGATGTCTTGAATTATTAAAAGAGATTGATTTATTAATACAGTATATTTGAAAATTCAACTTATTTATTTTATATATATAAAAAAAAACTCTTATACTTTAAAATATTCTTAACGCAAACAAAACAATATATATTTCTGAAAAAAGTCACGGTACTGACATGCTTTATTTTACAAAATGGATTTAAAATAGTAGCTTAAATACATTTCATCAGAATTAAAAATCTTTCTGATATTCACTTCCTTTGTACTATATTGAAAGAAAAAACTAAAGTGGCAGAGAAGTCTGGTTTTCACGAAAAGCTCTTAGCTAATAACAGTTGGCCGAAGTAAGCAAGTAGAGATATCTTAAATTGAAAATAGGCAGCTGACCATATACTTTCCGAATTCCTTCTTTAACCATGTCCTATTTGGTGGAAAACCTTGGCGGAAAGCCAAAGTGAGACAAGTTTTATCAATATTAATGACGGTTTCATTTAGGCTCATGTATTAATATTATTTAAATACAATAATAAAAAACAACAACATTATTTTACATTAGAATAAAAAAAATTCCAGCTGATTTGCTTATTTTTAGCAAGAAGAAAAAAAAATTAGGAAAATACAATGATGTTTCAAAGTATTCGTATTAAAAATAAGTGTAAAGAAACATTCAATTAATACATACTAGTATTCCACAAATATTAATGTAGGTTAGAAAAGCGGGAAGAAAATCAGTAAAATTGCATATAAGGTTTTAAAAGTACAAATATCTCACTTAAGTTTATTTTAATAATCCATTAAAAATTTTGTTACAAATTTTAAATTAAGTGCCGATTGATAATAAGTCTAAAAATGGACTCCATTCTTCTACATTAAATAAAAAAAGTGTTGGGTTGAATATAAGAAAAAAAAATACGATAAATTTAAAAAAAAGAATCAAATGATACTTTGTGTTTGTTCAGAAGTAATAATGACATGAATGAATTTAGATGGTAATAAATAAATGTATTTTAAATATTTTTAAGTGCAGAAAACATATGATAATATGAATTATTTAAGATTCATGCTAGTAAACCACGAACTAAACTTTTCATCATTATTTCATTTTTTAATGACTTTTATCAGAATATATATAAAAAAAATACAAACAAAAAATTATATATGTTAAGAATAATTGTAATTTATTGGTCTTACAGAGTTGCCTTTTTCTGTAACACACAGTATTTTTAAATATACAGTACATTATCTTACACCAATCTCTAACAATTTCAGTAAGAGTTGCCAATGCAACGTAGCACACAGTATTTTGAAATTTTAGTGTTTCACATTTGCTGAGTTCAATACTTCTTTTCTAGAAAAAAAAATAAAATAAAAAAAATAAAAACTAAGTATCTTTCCATACATTACGTAAATGGAAATTTTATTCTACAAAATGGAACATTGTTGGTTCAATGAAAAATTATCAAGAATGAAAAAACTTATATTTTATTTTGACCAGTTTTCTGGTGAATGATGCATAATAGCGAACTTATAAATAAGTACTGTTATGAAGAAAACCTCTGAAAAATATAGACAGTTGTTCCGCATTCTACTTTGTAGGTTGTTTTGAGAAAAGCAGACATTTGCTGTGATGGTTTACTCCATATACAATCTTCATTACTATAAAATTATAACATAAGGTTTTCTCCTACTATTTAATTCCTCTATTTTATTTGTAACTTCTGAATATGAAAAAAGAAACACCTATAAAAAAATTAAAGAAACTTCACTAAAATTTAAATAAATTCAAGCACTTTTAAGGGACGTTTTTGTTCTCTTAAAAAATGAATGACAACTTGCACTCAAAGCACTTTGAAGGATATTATGAATACCGTATTTCCCATGTAGCACATTTTGTTGGTCCGGCGTTGACAATTTGAGGAAATTGTTGGGGAATGGAAGGATTGGCAAATGATTGGTAAAACTGTCAGGCAGCAGGCCGACTGTCCCGCCAGTACAGGTTCTGAGGAACCCAAATGTGCCATGCATCAGACGGGACCGAAGCCGTGGACGGTTTGACACCGCAATGACGCAGACTACCGGCCAAGGAGAAGCACAACCACCTGTACATCACTCCTCCTGCTCCCTTGTGATAGACAAACTATTAGCTACAACAGCAGAGCCTTGTACTAAAGGAAACTGCCGCATGACACCTGGGGACGTATCCGTGTCCCCCAGGAGCTTACCGGATACCCAGGAGTACCGAACACCATAGGGGTGCCGGGTCCTAGGCTCGTATACGGATTTCACGAACATGCACTTTCTTTACCAACGCCTCCGGCGGTAAAATTCTGCACAGACAGGCACTAGCCCTTCAGCTATATCACACAAACGGTTGGTAAATTTAGGTGCAGCTATCCCTCTAATTTAATCATATCAGAGCAGGATTCTGAGCATCGAACTACTGGACCACTGGTGGGCCTTTTTGGGCAAAAGGTTCGTTGGCTAATGGTACGTCAAGGCGGCCATTTCTTACTGTGCGCCAAAGTGGAACGACAATTAGCCGACAACCACCTAATGTTGACTCTATCATTTTGTACTTCTTGGCGTAGCTTGTATTTATAATTAACAATACCGGGAAAGGCATATATAATCTTAATAATGTCTATGAAAGCATTTAATTAATTTTTTAAATGCATTTTAAAAGAATTCAGGTATTCAGAATGAAGGTGCTCTATGTTCCTAAATTAAATATTTGTAGTAAAATATATTTTTTAACACATACCAAAATATATTTTATCTGAGACTAATATAAACGAAATCAATAATGCATAATTTGCTTCAAGTGTATCTAAATGTCTAAAGGCACTGAACCAAGCACATAGGTGTACGATAGGATGAAAAAATCCGAACGATAGCTGTAACTGCGTTTCTATTTAATACTAGAAATGTGAAACATGGCATTTCATTTGTGATGAAACTGTTTAAAATAGTATGACATTTATTTTATCATAAGGAAACATTTAAATGTTGAAATTGAACCTAAATATTGTAAGTTCAATAGTAACAACATAATTTTTATTATATATTTAAGATATGCATGTCAATAAACGTGAAAATACAAATTTTTATAATTAATTAGAAGTTCATAAAAAGAGAAAAATGAAGTTATCAATGTTTAAGTCCTTAATTTTGATATAACTCAAACAAAAATTTATGCATTTGTTAAACTGTTTGTTTTTCATGATATTTTGTGAAAGCGGGAATATAATGCGCACGTGTAATTTGAATTAGAATGTTTTTGAATTGTTATTTATAAGAAAATAATGCGACTGTTAAAGTTTAATAAAAATAATATTTCGTGATCATTATAATTCGCATGTTCGAATAAAAAATATATAAATAAATTTTCGTTCACTTTTGACGTGTCTTTTGTTCACTTCTTCCTTTCTTTCACTCACGCGTTCCGTTGCCAATTTATTAGTAAATACCCAAAATCTACAATTTTAAATGTAGATTACAGTTATGTTATAATTGAGGATTAGTACAATATAGTTATTGTTAAGATACGTATGGTACACAGAAAAAAAATAATACCCCATTTGGGTTGAAAGATTGTTAGGTATGAGCCGAAATTGGACCATGCCTGTTTTGGTTAGCACTGTGTATCTATTTTAGGCACTCTTAAATACCCAATGTGTAAAATGGGTATATAAAATGGATATTTAACAGTGCCCAAAATGTATACATAGAGGTAACCAAAACAGGCATGGCCCATACTGGGCTCATACCTAAGAATCTTTCAACCCATATTGGGATTTTATTTTTTTCTGTGTAAAAACGTAAAAATGTCTTTTTGCCGTTTTCAGTACTAGAAAGCGATAAACATTCATAAATTTCATAGTATCATAACACAGTAAGTTTTGGTCGTATTGGAGTGGATTTTTTACTGTTTTACTAGATAGAGCATGGAAAACATTTTTCTAGAGAATAGGAAGCAAGATTGTTTACCTACATTTGTACGCATGATGGGATTTTATAGTTGAAAGTTTTTAAACATTTGTGGTAGAAAAGTCTGATTTTTACAGATCAAAATTGAATATTGAATTTTATTTTGAAATTGAATTTGTTTTTATAAAATTGGTAAAACTAAGCGACTAAATTGTTACTATAATTCCATAAATCCTGTGTTCACAATCCCTTAGAAGCAGTATGGATTACGTGAAAAAACATGTACTAAACATGCTATTGGGAGAGAAGAATGTGACAATAACAGAGCGAGAAGTTTGGGACATGTTCCATTTTTTTCTTTTATGTTCTCAAACGAATACAAATACTTAAGTTCATAATTTTAGTTAATTTCTGTAATCTATTTCCCTAATACAATAATTTTAATAATATTTATTTCGATATAAATGCCAAAATAGATTTAAAAAAAGAATTTACTATTTTTGTTTGTCTTTAAAAAACAGATTTTTCTTCTACAAATTACAAGTGTGTCTAATATTTCAGCTGCAAATATTGTAGAACACTATATGTAAATCGAAATCATGCTTTTCAAGTATATGAGATTTGTGAAAGTATAGTATTCTTTAAAATGTAAATTGCTCATATTTTCCTATACTTTTGATGTTCTTGCACAATTTCTCCCACACAAAACGCAATTTTCACAATTTTGAAGCTGTCCGGAAATTAAAAGTAGCAAATGTTTTCGTTTATTTCTCATTTATTTCGCACAATTCTAGCCAAAACTGAGAAAAGCAAACTGAGAAAGAAATATTTTGATGAGTATTGTCCCTTCCTTGTGTCTTCTTCCCGATATAATTTATAGGACCAAGAGTCAATATAAAAATTTAAAATTCACAACGGAAAAAAATAACTACTTTGGCGTAAACAGCTTTTAATATAATGAACATTTGAAACACTTTTGAATCGTATCTATGTAAAAGAGAGTTAAGATTTGGTTATTATACTACTAAAAGTTTTTAGACACCCTGTATATTTTTAAGTATATAACATTTTTCAAAGATTCAAGAAATATAACTTTTCAGAACTGTTACAATAATTATAACTTCATACAATGATGTTTTTGGAAGCACTAATTCTTCTATTATATTTGGAATAAAATGTTTTGAACAGTCTAGAATAAACACTTTTTCTTACTTTAAAATCAATAATTAGAAAATACTACATACAACAAAATTTTGTGATACTCCCACTACATACATATGATTCGCTTTTTTGTGTATGTGGAAAGAAACAGGTATATACAGACCAAACGCAGCATATAAAATGTAAAAATTGCAAATTTATTTTAATTAATAATAAGTCACTCTTAAATTATCTATGAAAATATTTTTGCATCTCAGTTTATCAATGACAAATGCTGATAAATAACACTATATGGAAACACGCTGCACATCTAATACACATAATATGAAATACTTCAGAAAAAAACATGCTGAAATGAATAATTTGGCATCGAAAATATATTATCCGTCAGCTCCGTATAATCTGATACTCAAATCTGATACGCAAATTATTTCAAAAAATTATTTTTAATTTTCTTATGTTTGTTCTAGTTAGAATACTTTGTTACGTGTTATTGAGGTGTGTCAAGGCAAAAGAGTGCCAAGCCACATTTTTGAACTTCTGAGATATTTCAATTTGAAAATTTGACCAAGTACTCAAATCATCAAGATATATAACATAAAGTTTTTTCGCCAATGTCTTAGTAACATTTTAGATATTCTGAGTAACAATATGGCATTACTTTAATGATATTAATATTACGGTTTTTGTAAATTATATATCTTCATTGGGGGCATAAACATCTCGGGTGAAAACGAAACCTGTCACATATGCTGCCACCAAGTGACATTAGAAACAAATTATATGTTGAATATTATAATTTACAATATTAAGTAAGTGTTAGATTTATTTCACCAAAAATGTGGTTTGGCCCTTTCTTGCACCGACCTCCTCAATTAGTTTTGCTACAAATTAACAACATGAAAACATTCAAAATGAATCATAATTTATTACTTATTACTATAATAGGTGTAAAATCAAATAAATGTTTTAAAACATTAAAACCCTTTTATAGATGTTAAAATTTCGTCGGAGTCCCTAGCGCTTTCGACCAGAGGTTCGAGTTGCTAATATCCGAAACCTCAATACTGTACAACATCTTTGGCAAAAGTCAAATGTTTCCAAATGGTTTGGTGAAAAGAGCGCTATTCTGCACGTGCGCAATTTCGTTACTTTCAGTTCTGTATCAGTCAAGTGATGGTTAGCAAAATATTGGTGGATAGTGTAGTGTGCAAATGCACGTGCAGTGCAGCCATGAGAGATTAATTTATGCTAAATAATGCCTTTATGGTCTATAAAGGATAATAAAAGTATAGCCAGTTGATTACATACAATGCAATGCAAGCGGACTTTCAGATAAAATACAGGTTTGTGAACTATTTTCAGTGTTTTTGTATATTATTATTTTTCTTTTAGATACTATGTTGTATTTTTATGAATGACTGCATAGTGCATAACACAGTTTCAAGATAATATAGATAATTAGAATCTTGATATTGACGGTTGAGACTTAAAAAAAAGTAAAATGGAAGTGAAAGTAAAATGATTTCGCAACAATTAAACAATTAACTGTTTGCCTCTTATTGAATTTGATACATTCAATAGCTTATAATAATTTAATACTATTCATATTTTTTATTTATTCTTTATTCTCACTTCAGCTCACTGTGTTTTGGTTACTAATCACCAAAAAAATAGTTTAATTATTCATAAAAAAAGAATGAAACATAGAATTTTTAATTTAAAATAGGAATCTGTTATGATTTGTTTCCTTCTGTAGTCTAAGCAAACGGATTGTGAGCAACCGGAGAATTTAAAAGTATCACCGAAAATTGTGTTTTACTGACCTGTAATTTATGAATTTGCTCATTTTAATTTTGAAGTAATTTTAATGATCACACAATAAATAATAAACTTAATAAAATATAAATTTGTAAACATACTTCTAATTAATTAAATTACTCTTTACTATCGAGATTTTCATTTTTAGTACTTGTTTCCAATCATAAAATTAAGACTTAAAAATATACTTCATATTGAACCGTTATAATACTTCTTAATATGAAATATGAATTATTAACAAAAATAATAGATCCCGGTTCTTGAAACGATATTTTGACATTTATAAATGTGTCTTATCTTGAAAAATGTTTTATGAGTCCCCATTATAGTAGAACATAACAATAATAATAAAACACTGAAAACAGTCTCCATTGTGGTTGAATGAATGTTTGTAAGAATATATGCGTTATGATTTAGTATTGAGTTATGGTAATAGTTTTTCATTAACATAGTTCAAAGACACTAATTAGGACATTGATAAATATATCATCATACAATTTAATGCTTAAAAGTTCTACACATTATGTCATAAAAGAACACATTTTTTTGTGCTATGTAAATCTAGTGTAATTTTTAAAAAATTCAAATATTAATGTTGATATTTCAGCTGGCACCCCCCCCCCACCTCTCCAATGTCAGTGACTTTCCAAATTCCTTATAAATCATTTTCCAAACATAGTGCATAAATGAATATTTCACAATCCTAATTTACAGATGTAAATTTGGTGTGATTTTAGAATACCAATATTTGATATTATATTACCTATAATAAGCACTTATACTGTTATTTGTTAATGTTCATAAAAAATAACTCTAATTGAGTTACTTGCATTTTATTCACAGTGATAATTTATTTACAATCACATTAATAAAATATATAAAATTATTGCATCCAATATCATGAAATTAAAAATGGATCTCTAACATTATGAAGTTTTTTTGAGTATTTTAATAGTTCAAGTATTGTCAATATTTAATTTTATTGCATAAAAACATCTTCTACAAAATTGCTACCCATGAACCTCTTATTTGCATTTATTATTATTATTTTAACACTTTCTAACATAGTTGAAATGTGTTTATGACTTCGGTTTGTCTGGCCGTCTGTCCGTAATCTAATCCCCGTAAATAAGCTCGGATTACCCAGAATTTTGTTTATGTTATTGCCGTTTACTATAGCATGATCCCTATTCAAACTGAAGTGTGTAGAGCTTGTAGTTTTTTACAGGGACAATCAAAAGTATTCCGTTACATTGCAGTCAATGGGAAAAAATCGTTTCAATTGCATTTTCATGATGCTACGCCATTTGAAACATGATGAAATTAATATACAATTATGAAGCGCACTAAATAATGTTTTTTGTAGAACATGGGGTGCAAAACATTTATTATTCATTTGCAGTGGCACACAAAAGAATACTAATACTGTTGCACGAGGAAAAATGGTTTGCAGTGTAATTTAAAGATGTTTTACTATTTGAAACATAAATCAAATTTATATATTGCTGTTTTACTATAAATTGCTCACTTAAAAGTATGGTGTGCATTGCGTTTATCGTTCATTTACAAGAACACACAAAAAATATCGTTTACGTGCACTAATTACAGTCTATGTGTGATAAGTGCGTTTTCAACATTGGTTTGCGTTTTTAAGTTTAACTTAATTTTTGCGTAGTACATGGTCTGTATAAATTTGGATGATCATATACAGTTCTACACAAGGAAATTCGTAAGTGTTAGAGTCTATGGAAGTGGATTCCTTAGGGTAGTTTTGAATTGTATTACGCGTTTTCCTGCTGAAATATAGTTAGTAGACTTATATACGTTTGTGGAAAATAAATATATTCATATACAGGACTACGCAAAGAATAACGTACATTGTCGTTTATGGTTGGTAAATGCTGTAAGTTTGTTTTAAGTTGCCTTATGCGTTTTACCTGAATTAAGTTTTAGCTTAATTCGGGGTGTGTTTAAAAGTCTTTAAATAATACAGAGGGTTGTACAAAAGATTTCAAGTGCATTTCCATCCAATGGCGAAAATTACTAAAGTGAATTTTCTAAATGAACTTAATTTTATCATACTATGTAGTATATATCCAAATCTTTAGCTCATATACAGGACTGCACAAAATAATTCGACTACATTTTTGACTGTGAAAGGTAATTGCTAAAACTGGACTTTTAAATATAATATATGTTTCCTATAATTAGCACTTATATATCTTCTTTCACCTTATTTAACGTTGAAGTTTCATTACAGTTTTCTGGATATGTTGGATAGTGTTTCATAATCTATGCTTGACGCATGATTTTTCATTCTTGTTTAATTTTCTTTTAGATTGTAAAAAAAAGTAAACACTGTAAGAGTGTATTGGAAAATTCGGTAAAACTATTGATAAATATATGAATAAACAACGGTCAAAATGCAATAATAACTGTAGCTGTAAGGATAATAAATAAATATATGAAGGTATCATTATGCATAAATATGTACAAAAGTAATTTCTCGTTATATCACCTTATTTTCATGTCTTCTTTAAAAGAAATGCTGAAGTTTAACTGCTGTTTTTATATTTTTGTAGCAACATATTTTTTCCCTCCTTATTTTTCAGTGAAAGTCATTTCATTTAAAATACAAGTTTGGTTTTAGAAAGTCTATCATAAATATAGTTATTTATCTTTACCAATCATACCTACTAGCATTTTATTTTGATGCTGGATAATTTACCATCCTAACATGGAAGGATTGCAAGTGCAATTTAGGTGTTGGATTTCCAGATGATTTTTTTTGGTGGGAGGTGTTTTTATTAGAAGTTAAATGTTGATTTAATATGTTCTATTTGTCAGTTAATTGATTGACTGTTTTAAAGTGAATCCAGATAATTTATTAAATAAATAATTATATCAAAGATATTTTTGTTGGCCTAAAAAAGAATATTTACCTATTTTCAAAGTTCACAATTCATTAAAAAGATCTTTGAAAAATTCATTTTTTAGTGACACAGTTCATTGTTACTACCAAAAATAGATTTTTTAACTTAATTTTATTATTGAGCAACATCATTCAATGGTCATATATAATGTTAAAATAAAAAAAAAATTGTATTTACCAATTTGTAATTGTGTTTATAAGATACCAATTTCCATTTTACACGTGTGTGAGTCGTATGAATCATTTTAACGCATTTATCAGAGGCGAGCAAGTTGTAAATTTCCCTAAATATGAATGATTCTCTAATCGTTCTAATAAATATAATAAATTTTTAAATATTATTCTTGGAAACAGAATAACATTTGAATCTCCCTGTCGGTAATGTCAATGTCAATGAGCGCATGCGCGGAAAGCACTCTTCTCGCAAAATAATTTGGCACTGCCTGACTTTCGCTAATGTTTTTTACGCTTGAGGGTTTTGATATTAGCGGCCTGGGCCTAGAAATTCCGGCCCGTGCAGACCTCTAATTTCTAGCATCTGTATTTGGAGAGTTTAAGACTGATTTATTACGGTATTTTTGTAAAAATGCATGTTTTTTATTGTTAAAAACTAAAACAAATAAATATTTAAAAGAGCGAACAAAATACAAACAATGCAATTTATTTTATTTTATCGTATATCTTTTATGTAGAATAGAACTATAATTTGTTAAAATAGGTGACACTGATGAGAGAATGAAGCCATACAACTATATCATTATTCTATTCTTATCTCTTCTTTGTCTGTCTTTGTCTCTTCGAACACAAACACTTTTGTATACTGTCTCTCGGTTCATATTCATCTTTTTTTGTGTACTGTTTCATCAAAACGATCGGATCGCGTCTAATCCACTGAACGACCACTTTCTATTTTTTGAAAATGTTTACTGTTAATTTCTAACCTCGACCTGGTCTGTTCCTATTATAGCCAAGCTATTAGAACAGTTTCCATGCATCCGATACAGTATATCTTGGAACTTTCAACTCTGTCATTAACTCCATTTCCTTATGCTTTCAGGGTGAAAATCGCATTTTTGGGACACCATTATCACAAGCATGTTGCAGGGTTACAAGCATGTTACAAGTTACAGGAGTGCACGTTGTTAGAGTGGAAAAAATAGTGGTAGAATTTAGTAGGTATTTTTCATGTAATTTGAACTTTTTTCGGGTTTTTTGCCTCCTATATATCTTTATAAGCTAAGTTTTCTACTTTCAACTATTTTTCTAGAAAATAATAACTTTTTTGATGTAAAACAAGTCATTCCGTCTCATTCGGAAGAGTAGGTTGATTTGTTTGTTTGTTCTTTTATTTTAAGATACGTACATCAGATTTATACAAATTTTTACAAATTGGTCTTGCTTCTTCGAAGTTCGCTATTTTGACAAGAAAGGTAATTTGTGGAGAAATTTTAAATTTGGCATACTAAATGTGATTCAGTGGATATGAGGTCATTATATAAAGAATGTTAAAAAACTGTTGAAATCGTAGATTATAATTCACCCATAATCTATAATAATGTTTCCGAAGCTCAAACGTGGTTCAAACACAAACCGTTAAATAAATCTTCTTCATCTTCAAGCTTGGAGAAGCATAGTTCAACCTAATTCCAAGCGAGCGAAAAACGTACAGGTCAGGACTCGAACCTGGATATCCTTCACTTGCCGTGCCAATGCTGTTCCTACTGAGCTACTCGGACGATACCTAGCTGACATAATTCATAAAATTGGTCATTTCAATATCTTCATTATGATGTTTAACAAATGCCATCGAAAATTTTAATATATGTCACCTAAACAAATTAAACTATTTCTAAATTTTTCATAGAAATCGAAGCATTTTATCACGTATTAATAATAAATCGAAAATGACCATAATGTTATTCGAATTTTCAAAGGGCCATTTCTTCTGACGGAATTATGCAATATTCTCGATTAACGAACTCATCTAAAATATTGTATCTTAAAAGAAAAAAATAATAATAAAACAACCCACTTTTTATCATAATGACTTGTATAGTAAAACATGATTAAAATGTACCACAAGTTATTTTCCCATATACCATAATTTAACGGAATTATTTTGTGCGTTCCTATAAATGAACTAATAAGAGTTGCATGTTTGATTACCGAACACATCCAAGATATTTGTAAGATGAATTTGTAAGATGATCGAATTGATTCAGTACTTCGGCCGTTTTCGTGGTAAAGAGAGAGAGAGGGGGAGAGAAGCAGGAGAAGAGAGTGAGACAGACATAAGGAGAGAGAAGGAGAGAGAGAGAGAAGAAGAAGAAGAAGAAGAAGGGGGAGAGAAGCAGGAGAAGAGAGAGAGAGAGAGAGAGAGAAGGAGAGAGAAGAAGAGAGAGAGAGACAGGGAGAAGTAGAGAGAAGAAGAGAGAGAGACAGAGAGAAGGAGAGAGAAGAAGAGAGAGAGAGACAGAGAGAAGACTGATAAAGAACGAAGTATTTGTAGCATGTCGATTTCTAAAGAAATCATTCTAAAAATCTGATTTTTATAGGTAGCTTTACATATTTCAATTTATTTTTGAAATCTTTCAATTTCCTTATTTATTAAATGGAAAAATATTAGATTGTGTTTAAAGCAAATTAAAATATATTACAGTAGAAACGATTTTGCAGTGTTTCACATAAATAATACCGTTTTCTGTTCAAAATTAACAAATTATTTTGACATTCGGGTGAAATAAAAATTGAATTTAATTTAATTTCAGAGTTTTTTAACAGAAAACAAGTTTAAATGATTATATTTTTTTCGATGTATTATTGAAAGTTGTATTTCAAATGTAAAATGTCGCCGTAAAGTAATTTTTTACCAAATATTACATTTTCTTTCACCATAAATGCAAAACTAACGCGGAAAATTATTTTAAATGTTATACCACAATCCTTAGCACAAATGGAGCTTCGATTATTTGTAACTTTTTTTCTGTTTGACATGTTATAATACATATATTGAAGAAATATGTTTCACCTGTGGTACTATTAGTTTATTTTTTATTCGTTTCAGATGCTGCTATAGCAACGCCCCCGACCATATCCACTGGTGCGTCAGCAGACTGGCAATTTATTTTTCTGTACCATTTAAACTATCACATATAGAAAAATCCTCAACACTACGACTGGTACTAAAAACCTTAAGCTGGCGCCCGGACTACTGCGGATGCTTGGTGGGTTAATTCAAGGTTAATTGCATCATTTAACAAGAGGTCTTAACATTTCCCCTTTTTCGTTACTTAACTATTCGTTACTTAACTGAAAGAACTATTTTAAAGTGAAATGTCGTTAAACATTTATTTTGCGCTGAAACAAAGAAACCTTAACTACTAATTAAAGCATTAATCCCTTCTTCCCCAGATGAAAGTTTCTTAACACGCGCTTCAATTCTAGATTTTTAACTTTGCTGATATAGAACTAAGCATTGGATGGACGAACTTTATTTACTTATCTAATAATATTTACTATCTAATAATATATATCTTGGAAGGTTCGAGAAGGAAGCGAAATAGATTTTGGGTAACAATTCATGCATGGAATGCATGTCAAAAATCTTTTTGTACCTGGGAACTTTTTGAGAAATTTTATGAAAATTTGCAATCAAGCAATTCTTATAACCCAGCCCTGAGAAAAAATATAGGCACTTTAATCCTTATAAAGTAAATCACAATGTTTTATCATTAATATGGTTATATGACCTTTTAAGCTGTTGTAGATCGTGTATCTAATAGAGGATACATAGGTTCTAGCCATAGGTTCTAGCCCCTTAAATAAAGTGTATCCACAAGTGAATACATGTGAGCTGAGGTGTTACCAGCATTTCGTTTCCGATCAAAATATTGTGAATAAAATATTGCATCATGTAACTCGTAACCATCTTGTAAAGATACGCTGGGAGATAGAGCGAAGTCACTGCCAGCATATTACGAAATGGAAACTGCCTAGTGTTTAGATCATTCAGATCAAATAAGATCTTAATATTTATGCCACTGCTATTGAATAGCTTAAAAAATCTGTCTTTGATTCAAGATTGAAGATCTGCAAAAGCTATCCCTTTATAAGATATTTATTTATTTTAAGGAATATTTGCAGAGTGTAGTACATAGCAATTAGAAATTATACATACATCAAAGAAGAAAATGGCTGTTAGATACTGCTTCTGGATCCAAGAGTTGTAAATTTTAGCTAAGGCAAACACACTGGGTTCTTTCTGAGAAAAGAATGAAGGAGGAAAGTTTTCTCTCGCTCGGAATACTAAACATCACTTTTACTCCAGTAATCAAAAAGTTAGGAAAGAAAGCGGGCTCAAAGAATCGCTATCGCACCTACTTATTGAGAAGTGATAGGGGTTGAATTGAAAAGAGTAGCGAAAAATGCTGCTCAGCCGCTACTTTGCATTGATTTTCTGCAAAGAACTTGCATTTTTTGTCGGTGTGTCCCGAAAAGACGTGTTCTCAATTTAATCCCCTGTTGAAGCACATTTTGTAAAATATTAATAATAAACATGGCAATAAAAATTGAACTCACCTGATACACAGTCACATCAATTTAAGGAACATGAGAAATATTTAAATATATATATATATATATATATGTATTTGTATATATATAAAATACATTTTAATGAAACCACTAAGAAAAATGCTCAACTGTAAGATTGCGTATTATCTGCTATCTAATTCCTCCTATAATCTATTACGTAACAAAAGTAGGGACGAATCAGTTACGAACGCATCAGTCTGCTATTAAACATACATAATCATTTAGATGAAAATCCATTTGTTTAAAAATATCGAGTATTTACTTCGATATAAATATAAATATAAATTTCCAATATAAATATAGTAAAATGTATTTTGACATCATTTAAATGAGAAAATTATCTTTCACTGTATTTTTTAAAAGAAAAAATCCCAGTCTGTAGCTGTTTGAAAAGATTCACTTAAATTTGACGATGCAATTTATGTTTTCTCTTAAGCGAATTATATTGTATTTATTTCGACAGGTAATAGGTTGTTTTTCTTTTTGCTCGTTGTATGTGTTTCATTTTATCCAATTTTTGCATTTATTTAAGGCACGCGAATGTTGAAGCGCAGTAATATAAAATTTTGTTTATTCAAATCAAATTATTTTGATGGAAATAAAATACGTTTAATAACTGTCACACTAAATAAACACTGCATATTTATGCTTCGTATTACTTTTATAATACACAATATGTGTTTAAATGCATCCAATATATGTCTAAATTTTATTCAGTCCTATAACGCAATTTATTTTTTATTCACTGAAAGCTAAGAAATGTAAAATACTTTAAAAATAAAAGTGATAGATTGCAAGAATATTTAATCCCATTTCGAAAATTACTGAAGTGAGAAATTGGACACTCTACTTCAGAGACTGCAATCTTCCCACAAAATTAAGGTTTTTATATTTATTCATGGAAATGAAGTTTTTCATATAAATTGAATTTATAGCACGTGTTGTACATACATAATGATATTGAAAATTGT
Source organism: Maratus michaelseni (assembly GCA_963931845.1). Taxonomy (NCBI): domain Eukaryota; kingdom Metazoa; phylum Arthropoda; class Arachnida; order Araneae; family Salticidae; genus Maratus; species Maratus michaelseni. The sequence goes on from OZ007586.1 coordinate 117,081,050, forward strand.
ATGCTTTAAACTGTACTTTAGGCTTTTATCACTTCATTAGACAAACAATAATTTAATATATAAGAACTTCGAATTTACTTTAATATGTTTAATAGAAATTACCAACATTGAGAAGTATAAAGGTATTGTTAGGAAAGGAACATTTAAAATTAATTCTTTACCTTTTATGTCAATTTTCACGAATTGACTACTTTTACCGCAAAACAAATGATCAGTGACAAATGGCTTTGCTAAAACATGTTTTTTGTTAACAAAACATGAAGCAGAGGAAAAAATATTAACTAAGACAACAACAACGAAGAAAAAATTCGATTTATCTCATAGATATTTGTTATAAACATTTTCTCATCAATAGATATAAATAAATAAAAATAGAAATAAGGAAAAAATGTGTTACTGTATTTTTATCTAATAGACAATCCTTTAAAAATGTTCACAGAATTTGTTTTTAATATCTTTCACTTCATGTATTCTAGTAGTTCTTTTTTATTTAATATGACTGCAAAAGAGAAAAACTGCCTTTTTGAAATGAAAAAATGTATATACCAATATTTCTTAATGCAGTATGAGTTATACTACAATGTTTTTTAACAACATATAAATAACGAGAATATACACAAAATTTAAAAAAAGAATGGAATAGTTGAAAGATAAAAGCATAACTGAATTCTTTTAACAAACGTTTTCCAACTTAGGTAAAACATATTTTCTATTAAGATGGTTTATATTCTTAAAGTAGCATGACCAGGATTCTTTCGTTTGCACTGTTTAAAATTTTGTGTTCGGTTGAACCAACTTTTGAAGCTAACATAGCAAACATAGAATAGTGAAATATCGTTCCAATATTTGAAGTTTTGGTTCGATTGGAGCTACAAATGTTGAACGAGATTTCACAATTTTATGGTTGCAGCTACTGCAGCACAAAAAGTTGGTTCAACCCAATACAAAATATTTAACAGTCATCGAGCAACTATAAAAATGCATCAAATCAATGTTTTTGAGACGAAGAGTTCCATTCCAATACTAGACGCAAATGACGTGTTAGGGTAGCAAAACTATTAGTCTATATTTATAATTCCTTACATTATATTTTGCTGACTTCGGTAGAACTTTTGAATTCACGTTGTGACTTTCTTTTGAAAAGACTGGATGTTTTTTCACGAAACAACAGACACAGTGGTGTCATGCAGAAACGATCAACTGAGTCTCACACAGAGAAAAATTAAATAAGTCACTATTGTTAAATATATGACAAATGGCGTCAAGACAAACTAGTTGTGTTTTCGTGAATACTTTCGTTAATATAGACAGAATGGTCGGAATGGCATTTAAATTAATACTGTAAACTTTTGTGTTAAAAACAGCAATTGCGGTTTCAATTTAGTTTGAAATACATTGCCATTTACTGATGAAATGTTTTGACGCGCATATTACTTCATTCAATACTTCAATTTCAACAATAATTTTAATGTAAAGGGCTATTTGTTTATATGTCTAACGCTCATATTCAATATGTGCCTCCACTGCCAGTTAAGCGCAAAAACATCGTCGAAAGCTCTAATTGTATTCACGAATAATTTGAGTGGGCTTCAACCGCGATCATGTCTAATCTGGTTAAAGGAACCTTTTGAATATTCGATCGAGGTTTTCGCGCTAGGTAGATGATAAATACAACTGCAAGGAACGAAATATGCAAAATAAAAAGGGTATGTAGAGAAAATTTATAAAAAAAAATCCTTTCAGATTCCTTAATAATTAATACCCAGTGACTGAATTGTTATTGTATTTCTTGAATATCCTAATTTTGCAATCGCTGATCGGTAGCATTAACTTATGTTAATGTGCGTTATCGTCCTCTAAATAAAAATGTTAATTTCGGTGTGGGTTAACAAAGTAATATGTTAACAAAATAATAATATGGATTAACAAAATAACGAAAAATATGGTTTAACACAAAACACTATAAGTATTAGTCATTTCAAAAATTTGGGACTTGAAGAGTTGGAACAATTAAATATTTTTAGCGTTTTTCTTTCTTTACATTTTTATCTTTAGTAGCGCCAGACCGCTAATTGTTTTTCATTTTCAAAAGTCGTTGATAGTCACTAAAATGAATAATTGGATGTAGTATATAATACACGTACTTTGATGTAAATGTACGCTATATGAAAAAAAAACCCAGAATATCTTAATATAGGAAAATATAATATAACTACGAACGAAAATATAAAAACTTCTTCAAAGTTACGCACGATTCCGAAAGGCGTAGTTTATCTTTAGAAACCTCAGAAAATAACACATTTTCGAAATTTTAGGAAAAGTTAATAAAACTGGTTTTTTTTTTTTTTTTTTTTTTTTTTTTTTTTTTTTTTTTTTTTTTTTGCTGCCACTGATTTTCGGAAACGTATACAAGTAAATATTATAGTGCATCAATATATTTTTTCAACACGGAATATATATATTTTGGATGCTATCAATTCTCAAGGGAACATTTGCAAGTTCAGCAAACAAGTTTTACAGACAAACATGATAAACAAAAAGCTTTAACATTAACATTAAAATCAATGTTATTTTGCTACTGTTGCATGCACCGAGTGTTTCACGAAGGATCCCTAACTTTGAAAATAAATATCTAGGAAACGGTGATAGATAGAAGCATAAAACTACTGGTATGTTTGTTGAAAAACCCGTAAACATCTGATACGGAAACTTCAAAATTTTAGTAAAAAATTGCGCCGATAGATGGTGCTGCAGGTGGCATAACCATAAATAGGCTGCATTGCATCAAAAGCTATTCAAAATGTACACCTTTCGCACAACACACATGTTGTAAAAGAAGAATGAAATTGTCAATGACTGTCTGTAGTATGCCACCGGAAATGAACACACAAGTTTAACAAATAGCCTCTTCCAGCTAGTCGAGTGTTAAAGGATTGTGGCGGTAAACAATTACCTTCAGTGTCACTTCCAGAATTTCTTTCACTATGCGCTAATAGCGATCACGTTTCAACGGCGTAATCTCCGACGTCTGAACATTCTTGGCGTCTGAGATCTCTTTATAGGTATCCGTAATGCTGCCTGCAGCGCTATCTTTCGGTGATATTCTGAACTAAAATTTGAGATTTCTGTATTGAATTCTTATGGGTTTTTTAATAAACATGCCACTGGTTTCATGCTTCTATCTATGACCGTTTCCGATCTATTTATTTTCAATGTCAGGTGTCCTTTGTGAAACACCCGGTATGAATTCAATTTCTCAGGTGGAAGCGTTTAATTGAGAATAAATATTATCCTAGAACCCGATATTCCAGTTTCTGATATTCCAGAAAACTGATTAATATACTACAAAAATTAATGGAAACCGTTTACGAAAATCAGCGGAAGCAAAATAAACTCTGTTTTTATAAATGCTTCTTTAAAGCTAGAAAAAAATATTGGTTTCTGACGCTTCAATGATAAAAAATCATTCGAGATTCAGAAGAGATTATTGTATATTTTCATTTGTTGTTATATTATATTTTTATATGTTAAGAAACGCGTTATTTGTAGTGCATCCGCACAAATGGCTCTTTAAGTGGAGATAAGTATTTCCCCCTAAGTTGCTGCAATACAAATTTACTGCATCATTTTCTCCCTAGATTGCAAGATGACGTATAAATAATTTAGTTAACTTAATTTTTCAGAGATAACTGTGGAAATAAGAATATTTAAAAGAATATATATATGGATATCTTTCATCTTTCAGTGTTTTGTTCTTCATTCATCTTTATGCTTTATGAATTGATATGTAAATGTATTATATAGGAATAATAGTAGAGGATAGGAATAGGAAATATATTAATGGAAATGGATTAATAGGAATAGGAAATGTATTATATTGTAAAATGTATTATATAAGAATAGGAAATGTATTATATTGTAAAATGTACTATATAGGAATAGGAAATGTATTACATTGTAAAATGTATTATATAAGAATATCACTACTGTTTCAAATGGAGCTGTGAGCATAAGACTTCCGGTTCATTGAAAAAAGTTGTTGCGTAATTTTGGATGCCTATGTAAATTGTTTATGATGTATAATGTTAAAAATTATGATAAGATGTTTGTATGGTGAAAATTGTCATTGATATTTGAGTAATAGTATTTTCTTGTATACATAGTTCTTTATAATCAATTATTTTCTATGCAATCGTAAAATCTTTCCAGGTATCGAAAGGATTTTACGATCTTTTTTCATTCCAGAAAACTGCGTACATATACTGTTTTGAAGTTTCAAATCAATTTTCCCAAAAAAAATGTCATTATTTTTTATTTGTATACATATTCTTTTATTAATAAAGATTCTTAATTTTATTATAATTTAAATTCCACATCATTTTCTTTTTTTATGATATATTAGTAGCTTGTTTTAAATAAATACACTACTAAAACTGCATAATAAAACACAATACAGATCAAAATAACATATATCTCTTCATAAATATTAGATGAAAGGAGAAAAATGCACAAAGATGTGTTTCCATTAATTATAAAGTCTTTACAAAATATTTGAAATTCTTTGATGATTTTTAGTAAAAAAGTGAAATTTTACTTGAATGTTTTCTTAAAATGTTTAATGACGCAGTTATTTCCGATCAAATCCAATTTATTATGCATTTTTTAATCATTTAAAACAATTTCCTAATATGTAATAATCTATCTTTCATTGGGTGGCTCAGGCATATATGTTTACATTTAGTTATTCTCAATTTCTCTTTTTAATTTAAAGAATAATTAAAAAATGCTTTTGACTTTATGTCATAAAATGTGTATAAAAAAGAATTTGAGTCTATATATATTTAAATTTCAATGAAGCGTAAGTAGAAAAAGAAAAAAAAAACTGAAGCTTTTTTGTATAAGTATTTCTTATTTTGCCGCTTTGTTAGCGCCGAGTTCTATTTCTTTTCTATTCTTGAAAAATAGTTGAATCAGTAAAATTAGCTACTTTACGCTCAACCGAGTCTTACCGTTAAGTACTTTCTTTGTTGCTGATTACTTTGATACACATCTCGCTTAATTAGTAATGAAACGAAAAACAGTAAAAATGAACAAATATTATGTATTGTAGTATATGCATTGTACGTTGCATTTAATTTTGAAAAAATAAACTGGAACGAGAATTAAGAGAATGTTAGTCAAATGATTAAAGAAAATCACTTTTGAATAAAACATGAAAAGGAACAATATCTATGCATCACGCATTATTTATGACTAAATTCCAAGTTTTGTTTTAATTTAATGCAGCATGAGATATGTACACATTGGAGTACATCAGTAAAAATAGCACAAAAAAAAACCGTGAGATCTTGTAATATTTTTTAACACATTAATTTCTATTGTATACTAACCATTTCAACGACTACCCATCATTACTCATTATATATTCAGGAGAGATAAAGATTCCATCAAATAAATATAAACAGTCAGTAAATTAAAACCGCTAAATTTACATATCACAGCGGCAATCGAAGTATAGTTCTTAGCAATTTAAATTGATACAGCGACTGACATGCCGTATCACATGGGCGTTATTATCATTATTTTTTTTTTACATTTTTGAACAGCAGTTAGTAGTAAAACATGTATACTACTTAGTGTATACTAACTCTCTGACATGTATACTAACTATCTGACTGTCACGAAAAAGGGAGAAATTATAAGGTTGTTTTCTCTGTAATATTTCTAAAATGCTAAAACAGATGATTATTCCAACATGATATAAAAAAACTTACATGGGAATATGAAGATAAACCTTGACAGCATTAATCGTTACTCAATGTTTTAAAAATGCTATAAATCTGTAAACTTAATAATGCTTTTATTTCAGTAAAATCTGCAGCTTTGTGCACAATTATTGTATTGTTCATTACATTTGAAATGCAAAGAGAGCCTGAAACGTTGCATTGCACACTTGTTAATATGTTAATTAATTAACATTACTGAACTTCAGATAGTAGTACAACATGTGAACTAGTTGACCAAACTTCTGACTGTTAAAAAAAGGGAGGGGGGAATTATTAGCTTGTTAACTCTGATATATTTTTAAACTGCTAAAAAAAGATTATTATTCCAACATGATATAAAAAGCTCAATTAGCAACATGAAGATAAACCTTGAGAGTATTAATCATTACTCAATGTTATAAAACTGTGTTAAATCTATAAAATTATACTAATTTAAATAATTCCTTTATTGCAGTAAAATCTTTATGAAACTTCTTGGCGTTGGAGGTGTAATTTGTCTAACAATATTTTGCCAAGTTTAGCGCGAATGATTTTTTTTACTTAAAGCTTGTATATGCAAAAACCGCTTTTGAATACAAAAATTTCTCGATCACGTTCCTGATGACAGAGACTAGTAAGTTGATAAAATGATGAATCTGCGCAAATTCCCGTGTACACTGTAACAAAGACAAAGTTTTCTTGATCTAGGAAAATATAATATAATCTTTTCCGATTTACCCAGGATTCCAAAACAGGTTATTTATCTTTAGGAATCATATAAACTATTACTAGCTGACCCCCGCCCGGCGTTTCCCGGGCCCGTGATAATAAATTAAAAAAAAAAATCAAGATTTTATTATTTTATATCTTTAACCCGATTTCGTATGAAATTATATTTTAAAATTAAAAAATCGTGAAAAAATATTGATATTTAGTGATAAAAGAGTCATTTTCTTGTTTTTTTACGTAGGGTCGTTTCATAGTTTAAAAAAAACCCCGTCTGTCCGAACTCATTGAAAACATTATTGGTGATAAATAAAACGGTTTTACAGCCCGCGTAAAAATTTTGTGAAAAAAAATTTTGTGAAAAAAATATTGTTATCTATTTATAAAATAAATGTTTTCGTCTCGCTTTTTTGTTTGTTTGTTTGTTTTCGCGTCAGCTCCTTTAACATAGCAATAAAAAAATTGTTCTCATCTTCCTAACTCTCTGACATTTCAATCGGTTATAAATATAACTGCATAACTCTCTTTAAAATTTTGAGAAAAAATATGCATATTTATTAGTGAAAACATGAGTTCTTTAAAAAAAATTTTTAGCTTTTAACGTCAGAGCAAAAATATATTAGAAGGTCTATGCTTTCAATGCACTGTTAAAAATAAATCCGTTAATTCACGGTAAAACTACTGGTAGCAAAGTTGCCGGACTATTTCCGTTTTGAAAGATAAAGGAAGGCAAACTCCGTTTGAAGAATCGGTAAATTTCCGTTATAAATAAACTCGGTTTTAAAATATGTCATCTCTATTTGTGCTGCCATCTGTTGATTACTACGGGAGTATTTAATGTTTGATATAATGCAAGAAACTTTTCTGCCCGACCTGAGGATCGAACTGGGGACGTTAGTGGCTTGAGCTGAGTGCTTTACCGTATGACCAGCGGGTCCTTGCTGGAGTAAGAGTAGGAAACGATCATATGGGATTTCTTCAAATCGCAGCTTGGGACGTAAACAATTTGGGGTTTAGAAAACTGGTAATTTTGAAGTTAATTGCGGGGATATTTCGTAATAACATGATGGTTGAAAACTATAGTATTAATAGAGGATAAAAACATGAATTATATATATTCTTAATTTGATTGTTAGATTAAAATATAAATATTATATTTTGAATTAAATTCGATATTTTTTTTTTTGCTTTTTTGCGAAAATCGATTTTTAATCAACTATTATGTATTTTTTAAATGTGTTCGTTTAGAATATATTTTCAGTGTGAGTGTTTTTTATAACTTTAAAAAATAAATTGCGAATAATTTTAAAGGAATGAGTTTAATTCGAAAGCATTATTTTTGTTTGTTGCTTTTTTAAATAAAATCGATTTTTTCTCACTTAATTTAGCTATTTTATATATATATATTAATCTGTTTGTTTAGAATATATTTTAAGTGCGAATACTTTTTTATAACTTTAAAAAATGAATTGCAAATAATATTCCATTTTTCTAACAAAACGGAAACTTTCTGATCAAGATTCACAGAAGACAACCTTTCATTAAACGAAAATTTTTAACAGTGCCCCTCCATCCGTTTTCAATCAATTATTATATTCATGTGAAAATTTGACAGAATACTCTTTTCGTTTTAAATATATAGATATTTTGGAGGTTTAAAGAAGCTTTTATAAAACAAATATCGTTATTTCGCTGCCGCTGATTTTCGGAAAGATTTCCGAGTACTTTTTATAGTATATTTAGCTATCTTCTCAATTTGACATATAAGTTTTTCGGATGCTATCAATTCTCAGGTAAACGTATTCATGTTCAAAAACCATGTTTTACAGGCAAACATGAAAAATTAATTGCACTAATATTAATATAAATATTGACATTATTTTGATACACTTGCATGCATAAATTCAGTTACGCAGATAAAAATGTTTGAGAACTGATAGCATCTTAAAAACCGGTATTCCGGTTTGAGAAAAATAATTAATACACAATAAAAACTACTATGACAAGTTTCCGAAAATCAATAGCAGCAAAAGAAACTTTGTTTTCATATATACTGCTTTAAATCTCAAAAATATATTAGTTTCTGAGGTTTTTTAAAAATAAAGAAATATTTCGGTATCGTGGATATCTCGAAAGAAATTATTGAATATTTTCGTACGTGTTTATATTATATTTCCGTTGATTAAAAAACATCATTTGTCTTCGTTTACAGTGTATGATCGCAAAGAACTCTAATCTTTTCAGAAGAATACAAAAACTGCCAAGAAGCATGACAGTTTATTAAAAATTTAATATATGTTGCAAAATTTTTGTGAAGCAAGGTATGATGAATTGTGATTTATCTATTTAACTGAGAACTTTTAGGTCACGTAATTGATAATCTCTCTCTTTAAGGTTTTCCGCTTTCACGTTTTCATGTTTAATGCTTACAAAGACTTGTGTATCAGGAGTTACTGTTAAGAATTTAGAAAATTCAATAATATTATATTGCTCAATTTTGAGCTTTTATGTTATAAATATGTTTCGGCGCTTTTCAAATTTATTTCATTATGTTTTAATCATTTTGTATCCTCTTAATTTTACATTAATGGTTATCTTTAAATGTTAAACAGTTTGACCGGAATTATTACCTTTCGCCGGGTAGTTAAGCTAAACTTAATTTTATTGCATTGTAGATCACGCACACAATTTCAAAGCGCATTGTTAAATGTAATTACAAAGACACATTTAAGTTTCCAAAAATGTTTTAATGTACTTTTAAAATTATTTTGAATCTATGTATTTAATGATATTCATATTTTAGAGAATAATTTGCTAAACTAAATGCCACGTCTCTGTATAAAACAGAAACTGCTTAGTTGTGATTATACTAAAGCAACGAATGAAAATATAACTAATTAACAATGAATTCACATTACGTGTAAAATATAATTAAAATTTTCTATTAAATGTTGCTGCTTCACGGATATATTTAATGATATTCATATTTTAAGGAATATTTTTATTATCTAAATAATAAGTACATAGTTTGTTAGAATAAAAAATAATACATTATTTCTGATAACACTCAAGCATGTCAATAATCGTAATTATTATTATATGTAATAAATATAAATATAATAATTGTTATTTTTATTATATAAAATAGGATTGTAATAATAGTAATTTTTGCAGCATTGAATATGATTATAAGCGAGATGCTGCTTCAGAAAAATAATTAAATTATTTTTGATAACACTGAACTCTGTAAATAATAGTAATTAGTATTACATATAATAAACATAAATATAATAATCGTTATTTTTACCAAATAAAATATTATTGTAGTAATCTTAATTTTTACTTTAAAAAATATGATAATATGTAAGATGCTGCTTCGGAAATATATGTTATATTTTGTAAGATTCCATATAAGTTAAGAAAGGTTTTCTAAGAAAGAATGATTTCAATACTTTAAAACTCTAAATTCGTCAACTATTATCGGTATTTTAAAAGTGAAATTAAAATTAAATTTTGAAATTTTCTTGAAATATTATAAGTTTTAAAAATAGAATGAATGTGAATTTGAATTTGAAAATAACACATTCCATATCGATTCTAAATTGTAAAAGCGAATTTAAGTTCTATTTCACATTGCAAAGATTCGCATTTGGCCGTAAGCCAAAGACTGGTTAGAACATTCCACTTACATCATTTCATACTTTAATGCTTTTGATGTCCATAGATGGGGATTTCTCAGATAGTTGTAACAAAAGCAAAGATATTTATTCCGAGGAGTAATATTTCTTCTTTATGCACTAACATAAATCTTTCACCTTGTACTTTTATTGCAAAACAGATGTTTCTAAGTAATTGTTCATGTATGATAATAATTTCAACCTATACTCTGTAAAGAAAAGGCAAATGTTTCGTAATATAAGAAAATATAATATAATTACAAACGAAAATATACAATAACCTCTTCCGAGTTACCCACGATTCCTAAAAGCGCTTCGCATCTTCAGAAACCTGAGTAACTAATATATTTTTGGCAGTTATATAAAATGTTTTTTTTATGGACATTGATTTTCGGAAACGTTTTCGAGCAGTTTTTATAGCGTACTAATCAGTTTTCTTAATCTGCAATATAGATTTTTCGGAAACTATCAATTCTGAAGTAAACATTTTCGTGTTCAACAAACAAGTTTTGCAAACAAACATGATAAATTAACAGTATTGACATTAATATTATAATTTATATTATTTTGATGCATGTATAAATTCAGTTAAGCAGCTAAACAAATTTAATTGAGAATTGATAGTATCTTAAATACCGATATTCCAGTTTGAAGAAACGATTAATACATTATAAAAACTACTCGGAAACGCTTCGAAAAAACAGTGGTAGCAAAAGAAACTTTGTTTTTCTGAATACGTTTTTAAATCTCAAAAATATATGGGTTTCTGGCGTTTCTAAATATAGAGAACGCCTTTCGAAATCGTGAAATGCACGGAAAAGGCTATGGTATCGTACATTTTCGTACATGGTTATTTTATATAGCTTAAGAAACATTTGTCATTTTTTAGAATGTAGCATTAGTTATAACAACTTATGAGATATAAAAAATATTAAATCTGAAATTATATTACAGCTATCAATATTAAATATTTGATTTCCACTCTTTAGTGATATACAGCTTATTATAACAATTAAAGATTTCGGAAGGATGGTATAATTTTTCCTTTTCATGACTAAAAGGGCACTCATAATCATGCTTTATATTTAGTAGAAAATATTGTTTAGGAATACGCAAATTTAATTATTATAATATACATGGACATTGGCAAATATTGTTCATGTATGAGAATAATTTCAACTCACACCAATAGTTACAGCCACTTATGAGTTTGTTTTTCTATAAATTGTGAAATTATAATACAGATATTAACTTTAAGTTTTCGAGTTCCAATGTCCAGTGGTATACAGCTTCACATAACAAATGGAGATTTCTTAAGAGTGGTATAGTTTTCCTTTTCATGATTATAAGGGTTTATATATAACAGAAATTATTGTTTAGGAATTAGAAATTTTAATTATTATAGTATACATGCACATATTGGTGAATGTACAAGGTGGCTCAATAGTTAATAACGTTTTTTAACAATAAAAGTTTTTGACCTATTTAATTATTATCCTTTTTCATTTACCCCCTTGAAGGTCGGTGGAATATTATATATCCCACGTAATTTTAATTCCCGAATGTCACAATGGCATTATAATTTTGGAATAAATTTTTGCTTTTATAATCTACCAGTAGAAACCTTTTTATACTTTATTTAATATAAATCTTTTCGTAAACTCTTATGTCATTCGACCATGACTTTTCCCTTGAAAATATTAATGTCATATTAGTTATTTAGATTCAAGGGTATATTTGAGTTTTATCATATGGTTAAACGAAAAAAGTTTCTTAAAAATCAATGCTAACTTATTGAAATTAAAAGATAATATTGCCGAGATTTTAATGTGAGAATTTCTTTCAGATGGAAATTCGCAATTCAAGCACATCCTTTCGACAACAAGGCTGTGTTGCTGATTTACATTGCACAGGCTGGACCGAGTTCTACCTTCACACATTAACTGAATGTTGATTTTCAAAATAAAGCTAATAACTTCTATTTTTAATTCAACCCTATATTTCTGCATGTTGACACTCCATAGGGGATGTACATATATAACGTTATCAACATTTTGGCAAGTTTAGACCCCCTCCCCTCCTTACGATATCATACGTTATCATTCCTCGACTACCCCCCCCCCCCTAAGTGATATCGTTATCAATGTCTAAAAATTCCTTTTATTTTTACAATGCAGTGATATAAAGATATTGTTATACATTTATTATTAGCATACTTTACTGATTCAAATGTCGAGAAGATGTCAATACAATATCAATATTGTGCATGAAATAACTTTATATCAAATAGCATCTAAAAGAGATAGTTACTATTTAAATGTATTTAATAATAGTTTATTGTTATATGCATATGTATAATGCATTCCATAGTAATATTGTCCTTTTTCACTTGTCCCCTGCACAGGGAAGATCAAAGCAGAGCTTCTTATCAACAAAACAAGTGGACAATATTGTTTATTTTTCTTTAATAGTAAACACAACAAGTATCATTTCAAACATGTTTAGCACCTGTTTTCTCTAACAGCGAATTATTTGAGCATATAGCAGAAGAACGGGAAAGCCAAACGCCGGGATAGTCCATATTTTGGAATGAAATGATTTTATACTCATTTAGTGGCTTTATTAATAACTTTGCATTTTCATAAAAATAGATAACACAAAAAACAAAAAAAGAAAGACTACTTTGATGTAAAAAGAAAGCTACAAAAAAAATTTGGTTTGATAAAAATGATAACGTTTTCAAAAGACAACCCTCCTCCCCTTAGAGATAGATATCTTACGATATCAAGTATTCCACTCCCCCCTAAAGTGATTACGTTATACAGGGTGTCTCAAAAGGTCGCTTAAAAACTTAACATGCTGGTCTGTCATATCATGATGAACAAGATTTACATAGGAAGTTGTGTTCGAAAATGCAAACTACGATCGCTAGAGGACAATGAGCGCAGGTGTGGAGTGAAAGAAAGAAAGGATATCGAAGGAGGTATTAATATGGCTTTTATTAAAGAACATGGTTTAATTTACAGAAGATGTACAAAATTCCTTCCATTCGCCGCAATGTATGCTTCGCAACGTCGACACATGGATTCACGGACCCGTTAAAAATGGGCAGGTGTGTCATGGACACGTGCCGCCGCATCCACGATCATGGCAACGAGATCCATATCCGATGTTACGGGCGTCTCGTACACCATGGACTTCATGTGTCCCCACAGATAGAAATCCAGAAATCCGTGGAAGTCAGGTCGAGGGAATGCTGTGGCCATGCGACTGGTCCACCTCTGCCAATCCAGCGATTAGGATATGTCCTATCGAGGTATTCTCGCACAGTGTGCATTTCCATCCGCGGCGCCATATACGTAATGCATATAAAATATATAGAAAATTCCATATAATGCGAACGACAAATTCACCCTCTCAAATTCATAAAACACAATGTAAACACATTGATAATTTGTTGTTACTACAGAGGTGCCATAAAACAAAACACAGTTTTAAAATTAAAACTATTAGATGTTAAAAATCCATAAGCTTTCGGCTAAACATTAGCCTTCCTCAGATGAACACAAGCCGTCGAGAAGACCTCTAGTCTTCTCGACCTCTAGTCTTCTAATTTTAAAACTGTGTTTTGTTTTATGGCACCTCTGTAGTAACAACAAATTATCAATGTGTTTACATTGTGTTTTATACGTAATGCATATCGGCCAATTCTGCGTTACTAAACCTATTCATCCTTCTCCTGCAACGTCCTCGCCTTTAATGATTACGCTTTCCACTCTCCCGTAAGCCTGCGCTCATCGCCCTCTAGCGGTCGCAGTTTGCATTTTCGAACACAAGTTCCTATGTAAATGTTATTTATTATGATATAACAGACCAGCATGTTAAGTTTCCAAACGACCTTTTGAGACACCCTGTATATGTACAGCCCCATAGTGTCAAGATTCAAAGTAAAAAAGTAAAAAATAAAAACATCTAATAAACCGATATTCGGGTTTAAGAAAACTGATTAATACATTATAAATCTACTCTGTAATGTTTCCGAAATTCAGTAGCAGAAAAAGGAACTTTGTTTTTATAAATGATTCGTGAAATCATATTGGTGTCTACGGTTTCTTACGATAAAGAACGATTTTCTGATTCATGGGTATCTTAGAATATGTTATTGTATAATTTCTTTCACAGTTATATTATATTTTCGTAGATTAAGAAACATTAATATTTTCTACTGTGTATGCACGACACTTTTTTAAGTGGTAAAATAATTTGTAATATTTTTTTACGTAGATTTGAATTGTTTAAATTATTTTTACAGTCGTATTTTACAAATACATTTTTTTTTAAAGTTTTATTGATTTTATGTACTGTTCCCGTCTTTATTTTTTTTTATTTAAACTTTTTAAAAAAATATTTCCAGACAAAGACGAAACACGAAACATGAAAATATTATGAAAAGCTTCACAATGTGGGCTCACACATTTTGGGGTGGATTTTGAAAAAATAATAAAAATACACAAAACAGATTTATTATTTTCATGTATAATTTATTTCAAACCTTGTATTTTGTATTTACGATTTTACACGGTGATTTTTATGATAAAAAATATTAAACGGCAAAACTTCATTTTTTTTTTCAGAAACGCGATGGTGGATGTTAGCTATGTCTGCTCGCTTTATGTTCTGCAGGCGTTATACTTTTCGAAAGGCTTCAAGATTAAATTTTAAATATCTTCTTTAAAGATCGGTTACAGAGCATTTTTTATTTGTAATATGTACAGTTTACGTATTACATTTTTATAAATTTTATTAATCTTTTCTTTTTAAATCGCGGTACAATCTACAATGCCAACAATGACTGCGAAATTTTATAGAGATTTTTAATGCATAAAAATATCTTTCATGCCTATCTTTCAGCAATAAATTTATCTTTATTACTGGAGTCATTCAAATATATCCACCCTTCACCATTTGTAAAAATGTGCAGCATGTCCCCCTCAAAATTCTTGCAATTTTGAATTCAAAAATTCATTCTGCTCGAAAGAAAAGCGAAAGAGTTATCCAATCGGCACCATTGGCACCTTAATGATCTACCTTCTGTGCACAAATGAGTATTTTCATTCATTTCGGTAGTGAATTTAAAGTAACAGGTGCATGAAGTGTATGATATAAGGGTTTTTTTCAGACGAAGAGCTCAAATTTATTATTGTTTATTATTGATAAAAAAATAAATCATATAAATCTGTTTATGAATTGTTTTAAGAAAAAAATTAGAAAAAATCAAACCCTCTCAAACTTGACTGTTAAAACAGTAATGAGCTAAAAGATTTTTCAACTAGAAATTGTTGAAGAAAAATACTGAAGCATGTTATTTCAAAATAAAATTGAGCAGGCTGAAATATGATTTGAAAATAACGAAGTTCAGTTTGAGCATATCTTGTAAAAAATATAGCTATACGAAGAATAAAATTATTTTTGATCTTTGTTAATGTCAGTTGCTTTATCTTTGGTTTGGCACCCTACCATTTTGCGCCCATCAACGTCGTCCTAAAATATGAAAATCATGAACAATAGTACATAAATTTCGTCTGAATGATCCAACACCTAAATATCTTGAATAAAACTTTTTATCAGACACCATTATACAACACACTATAATTTAATATATGACAGATTGCTTTTCTAATATTTATTTTTATTTAAACTCAAAATCAATTCCAAAAAGTCTAGGAAACGACTGGTATTTTATAAATATATCCGAGCCTCAGTGTATGCATGTCTGTATAAAATAAAATAAGAAGTGTATGTATAAAGAATTAGAAAAAAAATTGGCTTTATGACCTGAAAATTCTTTCTATATGTTTACTCCTCCCTTTCAAAGATTTTTGCAGAAAGTGGAAATTATTTTTAAAACGCGTTATAGGAAAATTCTATCGAAACTTTTCCCCACTTTTTTCTTCAATGTTTAGAAAGTACGAAATAAACATTTCACTTTTTGAAATATAAGCTCTCTGGAAGTTAATCCTTTGTTCACACTCTATAATTTTTAGAATATTTAGCATGTGTTTTCTTGCTTGTAAAATGTTCGTTTTTTCTTATCTATCAAACAAGTGAAGTTTTACAAGTATTGTATTATACCATGTCGTTCTTAAATATATTTTCATTTTATATAGGGTAAGCGGGGTCATGTAGTTGCATGGGGTAGTTAGGCGCTGCTGTTTTTTCATTTTTATATTGCTATTATTTTGTTTTAGGATTAATACAAACACGTGTAGGAGTAGCTATATTCAATAGCTATCTCTCTAATTTTCTTTTCAAATTTTTATCTGAGATGTAAAAAAAAAAAATCTCTCCATGAAACGAAACAAGAAACACTAACACATAGTTACTCATATATGACCCAATTCCCTCCACTAAACTACATTTTCTTTTTTACTGTTTTCGTATTAGCGCTAAGCATGTTAAATAAAACTGCAGAAATTAAAATGTATATATATATCAGCATAATATAATAAATATACATTAATGAAAAATATAATATAATCAATATAAATAAATTAAATAATGCGTTGTTTCTTAAATTTCTTAATTTTTAATTTGATACTTTAATTTGAGATTGGTATTGAAATTCCGCATACGTGTGCAATTATGAATGATAGCTAGCATTCAATAGAAACCTTGCTGTAACTAATGTTATGGGGTAATCATATTTTTAATATTTAAGTCATAGACGGCTACATTTTTCAATTATTTTTCTAGTTTTTATGTTTGGATTTTTAATTTCATACAAACTCTGTTTTAAACTGCATTTTATATTATAATTTAAATAATTCTAACAAACTCAAAATTTTAATGCGAATTTCAAAATGAACACTTCAAGCGATAAATTGCAAAATTACGTACAAAAACACTATGTGTAGTTTTGATTCACATAAATTAATTATATAAAAAGTTACAAATAATCAAAGATAAGAAAAAAAAAATTTCGAGAATTTAAAAATATATAACATCGATTTTATTTGTGCAAAATGTTGATATTCATTGTTTGTTTTTACAATATTTAGAGAAATAAAGCTCTAATGATGAAAACTAACAATGAAGAAAACGGGATAAAACAAATCATGCATCATGCATAGATTATGAAACTTCCAACACATCCAGAAAACTGTAACGAAAAAACTTCATCGTTAAATAAGGTGAAAGATGATAGGTAGAATATAGTTTAGGAAACATATAACGCATTTAAAAATCAGTTTTAGCCATTACTTTCCATAGTCAAAAAAGTAGTCGAATTATATTGTGGAGCCCTGCATATGATCTATAGACTTGGATATATACTACATAGCAAGATAAAATTTAATTCAGTTAGAAAATTCACTTTTAACAATTTTCTCCATTTCATGAAAATGCACTCGAAATCTTTTGCACAGCACTGTATACTATCTAAAGATTTTGTACACACAACATATTAAGCTAAAATTTAATTCAGGTAAAATACGCATAAGGCAACATAGAACTAACTTCCAACAATTACCAACCATAAACGACACTTTATTTTGTTCTTTGCGTAGCCCTGTATATGAATTTATTTATATTCTAAAAACTTCTGATTGTCTACTAAATATAGTTCAGCAGGAAAATGCGTATCACAATTAAAAATACCCTTAAGCAATGCACTCCCATAGTAAGTAATATTACGAATTCCTTTGTGTAGCCCTGTATATAATCAACAGAATTTATACACACCACATAGTATGCAAAACTTAAAAACGCAAACCAAAGTTGAAAACGTACTTATCACACATATACTGTAATTATCACACTAAGACTGTAACCGAACTCTTATGTGTGTCTCAGTAAATGAACGAAAAAAGCAATGCACACCATACTTTTCAGTGAGCAATTTATAGTGCACCTCAGTAATGCATATAAATTTCATTATGTTCAAAATAGTGAAACCTTATTAAATTACCCTGCAAATGATTTTTTCCTTAAAACATTCCGTAACAGAATTCTTTTGTGTGACCCTGTAAATGAATAATAAATGCTTTGCTCTCCACATTTTGCAAAAAGTATGATTCAGTACGCTTCATAATTGTGTATCAATTTCCTCATGTTTCAAACGACGTGACATCGTCAAAATGCACTTGAAACGATTTTTTGTCGTTGACTGTAATGCAACAGAATACTTTTGATTCTCAATGTAAATAAACTGTAAATGCTAGATACTTCATTTTCAATAGGGAACATGCTATAGTAAACGTTAGTAACGTACAAAAATTTCAGACTAATCCGAGTATATTTACGGGAGTTATAGCACGGACGGATGGACAGTCTTTCAGACGCACAGACAAACCGAAGCCATAAACACTTTTCAACAAGGTTTTTAAGTGTTAAAAAAAGGACTTCATTTCATTAAAATTAATTCTCTTACAGAAATAAGAATGGTAAGTTATTCAAGATCAACAGCAAAACTTTATATTAGTGACTTTCTGTTAACTTCAAATTAAATATTTTAATTAACAACTTTGATTAACTCTACGCTGCGCAGTCATGCATATATGAATAAAAAATTATTTAATTTTTAATAAATAAATACAGATCCAATCTACCACTATATTGAAATAAAAATATTCACCTTATGTAATCTTCGAAATCGGTTGATTTTTAATTCAAAGGTCATTCATTAAAATTCCTGTTATTTAACCGTAAATATTAGTATTAAAAAACATACTTCCAAAAGAAAATAATCGTGCAATGATAAGGTTAAAAAACGACATAGCTGTTTTCATAGAAATAAAATTACCTATTTCAATACCTGTTATAGTCGTACGTTAACAATGATTGTTGATAAAATTGATACCTTTTCGATAAACCAAGACTATATATTCTTCGTCAGAATTTATTTAAGGTATGATTAACGATTTTTTGGATAACTTTTCTCTGTTTTTTCAACTTGAAGAAAATGCAGATGACATAAATTACTGTGTGCGTAATTTATCTTTCTGCAGTTTGTCGTTTTGAATTACATTTGAAAGTAAATTTTCATTTCTAGTCATTCATTATTTCAAATACAAAATTACCATGAGACAATGTCTAGTAAAACGAATGCTATTCATATAAAAGGTATAAAAAGATTTTATAAAGTATTACGCTAAGTTTCATACACGGATTCTTAAAAATCATTTGTCCACCCTATATTGCACATGGTAGAATGCATTCTACAAATTCAGAAATTAAAAGAATCCGAATTCATACCATACATTACAAATGCAAATTTACGGTTTTTTTTAAAAATCACGGAATGTCCGTCATTAAATAAAGCAAAGATTGCCATTCCAATTATCTTGTATGAATTCGGAATATTAGACTTAATACATCCACTAAATTGGCAACACAGGTGGTAGCATATATGCTACTTTGGTAATAGATTATTAAAACTTTATCATAAATTACTACTTACAGCATATCTTCCTAAATCCCTGTATTCTTCTATAAAATGTGATTAAACATGTTTCTAACCAGATTTTTTTTCAAGAAAGTTCCCATGAAAAAACATGAAATTAAATAAATATATAACAAATAAATTTTCTCGTTCGAAACTTGTTTAACCTTCGCCAAATTAAATCACATTTTACGGAAGAATACTTAAACAGGAAATTAAGCAATGATATATAAAATAAATTTTCTGGTTCGAAACTCGTCTAATCTGGGTTAAATTAAACCACATTTTACTGAAGGGTAGTTGAACATGGAATTAAATAAAGATACATAAAAAAGTTTCCTTGTTTCAAAGTTGTTTAACCTGGGTTAAATTAAACCTTATCTTACGGGAAAAATAGTTGGAGATTAGCAAGCATTTTTACAGTATCGCAAATTACACATGAGTTTGATGTAGCGAATACTTTAACTATGCAAAAATAAGTTATATTTTTATTTTTAAGTTTTACTTTATGCAACTTCTTTTTATTCCTTTTTATTATGAAAAAATATTTTTTTAATATTATAGAAAAATATTTTCAAACGGCAGAAACAGCAAAATATTAAATTACAAAAGTTCAAAGTATGAATGTTTTATTCATTACTAGCGACCCGCCCGGCGTTGCCCGGACCAGAGATAATAACAATCTCGGAGCAAGGCGTTAACCCCCTCCCTCCCCATACACGCAAATAAAACGAATAATTTGTTCAAGAAAACCACCTTCACCTACATTAACGCGATCATTAAAAAAAGAATGATTTTTTTCTGATAATTAGAACATAAAGCAGACGCTACGCTAAAATAGACGCTACTCTAAAACACTTCCCATCCTCAATTTCAGATCTATATCTTAATTAGTTATCTAAATTTTTGTTCATTAGTAAAAATTGGCAATTATTTCCTTTCATTTTCGCAAACTAAATGGAGGGATCGGCCAGAGAAACAGATCTCTTTGTAGTTCAGTTTTTAATGAAAGCAGATCCTTGTCTGAAACTTTCTCGGATTTTTTTCACTGGCGCCGGCAGATTTTTGGCAGTTTTTTGAAAAATTAAGAAAAATTACCGGCCGAGTTTTTCAAAAATCACATAGTCGGATGCAGATTTTTTTTTTACATATGCTCAGAAATTTTCAAATTGATATCTTAATTAGTTTTCTTAAAATTCGCTAATTATAAAATAAATTCGAATTCGTTTATTTCTGCTTCCAAGTCCACAACAGCAGTTCTTTTCTTTGGCCATTTTGATTTAAAAGATAAGCATTTTCGATACGATGTTTAATGATATTCTAATTAATATCTTGAGTAATTATCAAAATATTAAAATTCTGAGACTCAGGTGCACATGCGCAGACCTTAGACTATCCGCACCTAAATTTTCAGACTTCTAGGTGAGATAGATTTTCCTAGCCATTGCCAACAGACACACACACAGACACACAGAGCGAAACTTTATTTTATTAGTATAGATTCTACTGCTGTGTTTCTCTTCCATGATTACAATGGAAAGATGAAAAAAAAAATTGTTAAATGTCATCGTTTTATTATCACTTCTTAGGAACACATTTTCAAACTTTATAAAATTTTTGATAAAAATAAATATCACAGTTCGTTTCCACATTAAATTTCATATAAGAATAATGAGTAATATTTCATTATCACTATATTGCCTTCAAAGTTATACGCAGTTGAAGTTACGGAATCTCAAATCGAACTCTTGTGGAATTCACGGGTTAAATATACAACTAGAAATTTTATTTTTCGTGTTTAAAAAGTAAATCCATAAATTTATTTTTAATTCTTTTTATTTTGAAAACAGCTTTGTCAAATATTACGGAAAAGTATTTTGAAATGGCAGAAACAGCAAAATTTTAAATTACAATGTTCAAAGTATGAATGTTTTACTCATAATTCTAATGCTGTGTTTCTCTTCCTATTACAATGGCAAGATGAAAAAAAAAATAAATGTCATCGTCTTCTTATCACTTCTTAGAAGCACATTTTCAAACTTTATCTCCCTGGCCACAGAATTTTAGAAGAATTTTAGTCATAACGGCTGAATAATTGCGCGCATTTTACTAAAGTACTACGTAAAGTGAAATTTTAATTCGTATTTTAGTTATGATATTTCCATATGCAAGAATTTACACAAGGTCTTTTAAAGAGTCTTTATGAAATAATGTGGTAATTTGTCGAATGAATTTTCTTTACACTGAGTTTTTCCCCAAATTAAATTTACTGTATATCATGTTATCAATTATTTTTTACAGTTAAAAATTTTTAAAGAATTAATAATGATTGATTTTTTGCAGTTAGAAAATATTTAGTTAATGGGTGTTTTTATGGTCAAAATAAAATATACAGTTAAAAGTTTGATACTATTTCAACATTATTTCTGAAGTTTCAGACATAGAAATTTAAAATGATTTTGGATTTTAAGCCCATTAAAAGATGATATTATTGTAACAAAAATGTCAAATTTGGAGAATTTTTAAATAGCTTAAATATTTTAGCTTAGTTTTATTGTTTATTCAGCTAAGAAATAACATTTAAAAACTATATATCTAGTATACTGAATTTTCACATTGATGTCTTTTTACTTTAATTTAATTTTTTATTTCTGTAACAAATAAACTTATTTTAACGCAAATTATTAATCACTTAACAAGTTTTCAGGGGGCTTATATTTTTGATTTTATCCTATTTTTAGGGGGGGGGGTTATGAAATGCCATTATTTTCGCAGAGATACCAAATATAGTGAAATTTTATTCTACATGATTATTTTATATTATTATTTTATGCTATTGAAATTGAAACTTCCGCTTGTTGCCCTTCTTACAGTTCAGCATTCAAATTACAATTCAGCATAAAAATTATACTTACTTAAAATGATGTACTAAGAAATAAATCAGGGTTTGATATATATGCACAGAAATGCGTACAATAAGCAATATTAACACTTTATCCTATTTTTTTATTTGATACTAGCTGACCCACCCGGCGTTGCTCGAGCCCCTGTTAATAAATTAAAACAAACCTCAACTTTGTATGATTTTATATATTTAACCCGATTTTTAATGAAATTATATTTTAAAAAGAAATATTCGCAAAAAATATTGATATTCAGTGACAAGAGTAGACATTTTCTTGTTTTTTTTCCCACATAGAGTCGTTTAATAGCTAAACGCTTATAAGAAATACCAATATCAGTTTCCTCTTCGAATGTGACAAAAAGTATAAGAAATAAAATAGGCTTAAATTGAAGTGCTGATGAAGTGCCGTGCCATTTTCTCAATAAGTGGAATTCTCTTTGTTAATAGTTTCATGTTACCTATGTAAATTTAAAGCTTCATGATATTAAATCCTTAGCTGTACCAAACCTGGAAATATATATACACATACTGCAAATTTACTAATTAAAATAATAATTTTAATAAAGATATTTGATTTATTCTTATTTATTTATTTATTATTTTTTTGCAAAATATTAAAAGGTAATTTTTAAAAAGGTTTTCATAATTCAAAAACTCTTCAGGAATTTCAAATTTTCCCATCAACAACCAGTTTAATGTTCTGTGGACGTACTGTAATTTGAATTTTCTTTTCATTGATCCAAACCTTCCGATTTTTGAATAACACTAGTTCTTTGTATTATTAAATCGCAAATTTATGTCATTAAATAAAGCGAATATTTTCCTTCGAAAATAGTGGTGCTCAAAACCTGGAAGGTTTCGCAACTATGTCTGTTTAGCAATTGATATTTATAATAGTTCTACATTCCGTAAAAAGGATAGAAAAGACAGTTAATCTCTTTCTAAGTTGCATGTTGCATGCAATTTGCAACTGATTCTAAATCAAAATTTAATTTTAACTTTTACAACATTTACACACGCACGCACAAGAAATGAGGAATTGTGAATAATCATTTAAAAAAACATTATTTCATTTGTAAGTGAAGGGGGAAAAGTTTTTAAAAACTGTCTTAGTTTAGAAATTTATTAAAACGTTTTTAATTACCTTCGGCTGGGATTTTTTCTTATTTTGATGGGTGAAAAATTCATTAAAATAATGAAATGTCTGGAAGTTTTATTAAAATGTCACTTGGAATGCAAGAAAAAAACCGAATGATATTAAACAAAAAGAAACTGTGAAAAGTATTTATTCAGAAAAAGATAAAAATATTTTTATTGATTAAACGCATTTAAAGTTTTTTTTTCTCGTGTACTATATTGAATCTCGTTGCACGTTAAATTTAACTCTTACAATGGTGTACAGGGTGTCCATTTTTATCGTTGACCTTTAACTAAATCATAAAATGTTAGTTTTAGAGATATAGTCCCATTCCATAAATGTTTCAAATGTTGTTCTTTATCATATAAAAATTTATTTTCGTCAAAATAGTTATTTTTTAATTACGAAATTTAAATTTTTATACTGTTCTTGATTCTATAAATTATATATTTATCAGTCATAAACGGAAAAACACATTTTTGCTGCTATAACATGCTGTAAAATGATAAAATTCAAAATATTGTAACTTGGTACGTTTCGGTTGTGTAATAATGGAATTTGTGTTGTTGTATATATTAGAAAACGGATAAATTTGTTTTAAATATAACTGATAGAACTCAGCTAATTTCGTAACTTTTTAAAAAGTAATTATTTTGATATAAATATATTTCATATGACGAAAAATAACGCTTGAAACATTTTTGTAATTAGAACGATGCATTTAAAATTAAAGTTTTATGAATTAGCTACTGGTAAACGATAAGAAAAGACAGACTGTATATAACACTAGTTCTGATGCATTAATAGTAAAGAAAATACACATGAATCTCGTACAATGTGGTGCATACCATACTTTAATTATAGTTAAATGAGAAATTTAGCATTTTTAGGTGCGTTCGTAATTATATAAATACGTAGCACCTATTGTCGTCGTCTGGTCCGTCCGTCCGCATATTTTATGAAAATCGAATCAAAACTTTAGAAGATATTAATAAAACATTTATTAACAAATTTGAATTTTTAAAAAAAATCGGTGCTTTCTTGTTATAGGAGCTTCCGAGGTTTAATCGTCAAGCGACCGAGATACTTATTTTATTACAGAAAATAATCTGCAGACGATATAATTAATTTCACAGAATTAAAAATCATCAAGATCTGAATATTTATATAACTATCTATAATACAACGCACCTCATTTGTCACGTTTGACGTGCAATTTCCAACTTGTATAATTTTGGAACCAAAAATTTATATTTCAAAGAAGCATTAAATTGGATGTTAACTTCAAAATGCATTTTTTCCTTTCGATTACTTTTCCAATAAAATCGTTAAAATTACTCTAATAGAAGGCAAAAAAAAAATTTAATCTTAGTTTTAAACAATTTCAATTTACTTCAAAAATTAAAAATATTTTACAGTGTGATTTTTGCGTACCGGCTTTGAATCCTAAGATTACCTAATTGCCGAAACGTCAGTTGAGGCTTACTTTTGAAACCTAATAAGATTTTGGTTTCTGTTTGTTTGTTTAATTGTCTGTTTCGCGATAACTGCTGCAAAATTAGTCCGATTAAGTTGATTTTTGGTAGGTATGTTGGTGAAGTACCCGGATTTATTTAGCTGTATAGATTTTGTTTAAATTTCGTTCATTCGTTCGAAAAATGTAGAACATTTCTTTTCATACCAAAATGCTTTCCTATGGGAATTGAGACAATTTTTAAATTTCATTGTTAACGGAAATAAAAATGGCACTATTGAATAATTAATTTAAACGTAAACTTATCGATACTAAATTTTTTATATGGAGGTCTTAAATATATCTAATAGCTTCGAAAATTTGCCATTTATTAGAATTTATAAATTAATTGTTTAAATTATTGCGAAATTTTTTGCATCTGTTCGAGAAATATAACGCATTTTATTTTCTCATATTTTACAAAATTTAAAAAAACATTTCTTTTTATTTTTCTCTTTAATTAATTCGTTGCCTAGCAACTGTATTTCAAAGCGTATCAAAATATTAAAATTCAAGTAAAAAAGTATTTTGACGCAATTGTTTTTAGCAAAATATCATATTTTTGGGAGATTTTTAGTATTTTATTGAAATAGATGAGTATTTATTAGGATAAAAGTTCTCTTTCAACTACTTTAAAATGATCATAAAAACATTATTTCCAAACGAAAATTATAAAAAAGTAGGACGTGTAATTTAGATCATTTCTCGTAATAGGAGTTTACATTTGTGTAATTATATTTTTTATCATGAGATTTTATTCAATTTCTGCGACACATGTGGTTGTTTCGGGGTTGAAAAGTTGGTAGTCTTTTAAAATTAGGATAAAATGTCTCGTACATTGAGATGGCTAATCTAAAGAAATTAGAATAGAAAAATGCATCCATACATGTAGTCGAATCCTGAAATAGCACAATTACTAGAAAATGAGAACATAAAATAAAAGTGACAAAGGTAGGAAGGGGGGGGGGGGGGTTCATGGTGGCGGAGCCTCCCCCTCTGAAGAAGTGAAATTTGCATTCTTACAAAATTAATAAAATAAGCAGTTCATGAGAATATCAGCGCATAAAACCATATTTAATGTGACACATTTAAAATTTCCGTAGGCTTTGAGAAATATTTTATGCTTATAAATATAATATAAATTATATATATATATATATAAAAACTTATTGCAAAAATTATATATATATATATATATATATATATGTGTATAATATATACTAATATATAATAATGTATACTATATAAAACTTAAAATTTAAAATGCGGATTGTACAGTTTTAAATATTATGTAAAGTGAGATTAATAAACAAAGACTTGTAGATCTGACGTTGAGGCCCCTGATCTGAAGAATTACTTGTATGTGTGTTTAATACGAATGAACATATTCAAATACCACTTGCAAATATCACGTCAACGAAAGAATTTTTGAATAAAAAATAGAGATAGTTTTAATCTTTTAAAACATCCAATTAAAAAAAATATTTTAATTAATAAGCACAGTTAAGTATTGAAACAAAAAACACCGAAAATATTTTATCTTTGAATATTAATTCAAGTTTACTTACTCTAAATGCGTTTCTGCATTACAATAGTTTTAGGAAAACAAAATGTGATAGACTGAATCAATACACTATCTGGTCAAAAATATCTGGACACGTTCGATTTTAGAGGTTTTTTTCGAATATGTAGAAAAATACATCATAAATTCTTCTGGAACTTCAGGAATTTAAAGGACATGTTTGACTTCATATTTTTCAGCGAAGGTTTAATCACGAGAGCAATTAATGGTTCAACAACAAATTGAATATAAATATAATAATTTTGACTACCCTTTAAAATAATATTCTCGAAATGGTCTGTAGCAATAGCAGATGACTATGTAGGCCCTGTACAATATCTGTGTTCCGTCATGTAAGCATAGCACGTATATTCATGGAAAAATAAACGTTTTGTAAAAAAAAAAATAATAATAAACCAGCATGTTTTTTTGTTTATTGCATGCAATTTTTCAATCACATTTAAAGATACATTCTAGAAACTTGACAAAGTGCAGTAAAAATAAAATACTGCAATAAAATTATAAATAATCAAATATTTAATGAAATAATATTTAATGAAGCATTTGTATGAAAGAAATTTAAACTGCACATGCGCACACGGTAATTTTCTTTCATAATTTAGTAGTGAACAATATAGGTCGTCCCATATAAAATGACCAGTCCAATATATTAAAAAGTGAAAAAGATATCTGCAATATGGTGAGCCGAATTACAGTTGCTTTCAAAAGGTAGCTGCATAGTAAGGAATTTTCCCCAAATTGTAATTTTTTATTCACCGATTTTCAATAATAGAGTATGTATGTCCACATGTTTTGTTTGAACGAAAGCTTCGATATTTATAACCAGGGGACAGTGATTTTGTGGCATTGGCTTGGACAACGGATTTCAAATAATTTTGGTCTGCTGAATATAAAAATAACAGCAAATTTTTTGATTGGCTCTCGTTTTTGAAATAATACCAACAATTGGATAATTGCACAAGTACAGAAAAGTAACATTAAATATGTAAACACTTTTTTTTTGTATTTTACATATTTTGTAACATTCTACTTTGAGTGAGATAGGTATTGCAAAATGGAAATAGAGATTTAAGATTACTATTAAAACCGATGATTTTCTATAATTTTTCTCTTCAGGAAATCCCTTTGTAAGATTCATCAGTAATCAGCCGTCATTTGTGGATTCCAATTTCCTTGTTACCTTTGTTTTATTATTCTGATATCTTGGTGGAACCGCTCATCCAGCTCTTCGCTATAATTACCCAAGAAGTTATCATGAAATCTGCCTAAATGGTTGTGTAAAAATGAACCTTAACGCATCTTAAAAAAGAATTATTGCAAGAACTAGAGCCATTCAAACTAATTACTTTATATTTTATAATTTAAAAGTTTTGTATATATCAAAATAACCAAAGACATGTAATGCAAAAGTAGAAAAAAATTGTTCCCCTGTGATTATTTTTTTAATGGGCAGTTTCTGATGGTTATTTCAATAAGAATTGAAACATCAATAAAAATGACATTTAAATATAAAAAATAAAAAGTGACGATTTGTGGGAAATCCCTTATCACCCAGCTAAGGGACCCCAATATCCTTTTGAATTTTCACAATATTTGACTGGTTTTTTTATATGAGTTCCTCTATATAGTTGGCTACAAAATTATGAAAAAAAAATTCTATTGTTCGCGCGTGTGCAGTTAAAAGTTATTTCATACAAATGTTCATATTTAATCAAATATTTAATATGTCCATATTCTAAATGAAGTAAATGTTTTCTACTGCACTTTGTCAAGTTTTTTAAAAGTATCTTTAAGTTAGGTTGAAAACCTAGCATGGTATCAACAAACAACATGCAGATTTTTTTGAAAATTTTGAAGACACTTTTATAATGCCATTATTATACATGATTATGTTTCATAACTGAACACAAATATTGTACAGAGCCGATACATATAATCGTCCTCTACAACTACAAATCATGTAGAGTATTTTATTTTACAGACTGATTGCAATTATTAATATTTTGTTCAATTTGTTGTTGTTTCCTTAATTACCTCCTTTACTAAACGTTCACTGAGAAATATGAGATCAAGCATATTCTTTAAACTTCTATAGTTGCAGAAGCATTCTCCATGTATTTCTTTAGATATTTGACAAAATGTCTAACACCGAAAGTGTCGGGATGCTTTTGATCAAATAGTGTATATACAGCTGGTCACATATTTAGTGGAGTGTAGAGCACCGATTTCGAGAGTTTTACGTATTTACAAATTTGTTTAGTAATTTATAAAAAAAATTAATACAAAATTGAATCTTGGTACTTAAATTCCTCATTTTGAAACATCATATCAACTGGACAAGATGAAAAAAAATAGTAATATACACTGTAAAAAAACTCAGAAGAGTTTCGGCACAAGGCGGAAAGGTTTCCGGAAATTTATAGTAAACTTTGTGTTCTCCTCAGTTACTTCTTATTTCGGAATCGTTACACGTATTTTCGGAAAAATATTCAAAGCAGTGAATTATTCTGAAGAAGTCAGAAACGTTACATTCTACACCGGAAATGTTCTTGAATAGGTAGTGTAAAATGATGGTTACAGAAAAATTCGGAAATGTTACACTCATTTCGTGTAAAGTTTTAAAATGGAATTCGAAATGAAGTAATATTTGCGCATGCTCATCTACTCCGACCTATTGCACGTCATTATCACGTGATTTCTATTGTTCTTGAGAGGAAACTCAGCTTAAAACAGATGCAGATGGAACGTATTTATATGAGCTGTAAGAATTCTGTTTTATAATTTCTTTTATTTGAGAGAACAATATGCTTTAAAAAAATTAATGTTATCAGATTCTATTTTATTGCATATTAATATTACATTTGCAGTTAATTTTTTGTTGTATACACAAAGTTAAATAACTCGTTCGATAGTTTCTTTATAATCTTCTTCCATGAATCTATAATAAATATTAGATATTTGATTGATGAATAATAATGTAGTACTAGTATTAATGAAGTACAGATAGCACTGTATATACGTCTTTAACATCTTTTCATTTTGAGATCGGTTCCGTTTCATAACTTTTCTAATGATGAAATGTATCGTTTATATGACAGAACAAATTCCTAATTTCACTTTTACTATACGTTTTTCCTTAATTTTTTATGAATCAGATATTTATAAATAAATATAATTGAAAATTTGATTTATAAATCTATAAATAATTCTTTTTTAAAATCCGGTCTCGTGAATTCCATGCTGTAAACAGATACATATGCATTATGAAAATGCTTTCTTTCCCAAAATAAATGTATTATTTTTAATACCTTTAAATAATTATATTTTTTAATCTTGTAAGTATAGATATTGTGTCAAAAGATTTCGTATCTGTAAATAATTATTTTATTTTATGAACTGTATACTTATAAGAATATATTTATTTTCTCAGGTTATCTCAGCACTTCTCAAGTTATACGAATAAAATAATACCTTTAAATGAATATATTTAGAAGCACGATAGTTGTAAAACACTATATTAAAAATATTTACAAACAGACAAAACATTTTTTTCAATATATCTATTTATAAGTATACAATTCGTGAAAATGAAACAATTACCACAGATATAAAATATTTTCGAATAGTATAACTATCTACAAGATAAAAAAAATGTTGAAAGGTATTACTAAAATCTATCTATTTATAAGTATAGGGAAATTAAATATTTTCATTGTGTATCTATTTAGAGGATGGAACTCATGAGGCTGCATTTAAAAAAAGAATTATTTATAGATCCATAAATCAAATTTTCAACGTTATTTATTTACAAATATCTGATTCATAAAAACTGAGTGAAAAACGTATAGTATAAGTGAAATTAGGAATTTGTTCTGTCATATAAACGATACATTTCATCATTAGAAAAGTTATGAAACGGAACCGATCTCAAAACGAAAAGATGTTAAAAACGTATATACGGTGCTATCTGTACTTCATTAATACTAGTACTACATTATTATTCATCCATCAAACATCTAATATTTATTATAGATTCATGGAACAAGAGTATAAAGAAACTATCGAACGAGTTATTTAACTGTGTATACAACAACTTCTAAACTTGTTGTATTTGTAAACTTGTAGTAGGTAAACTAAAGAAGTTTCTGGACGACGACTCAACTCTGTTCCTACAAAGGAAAATTTGGAAGCCTCTCTTCAGTAGAAGGACATACTCTCAAATTTGGAGTTATTTTAAAATGACAGAAGTATTTGTCATAGAATTAATTTTTTTCAAAGTTTATTTCGCCTGCATAAATAACTTTAAAGTGATATCTTCAGTAGCAGTCTAATAATAAAAGGTGAATAATAAAACGAGTTCAGAAAAATATATGTTTCACACCAGAAATTACAGAAAGTTTATAATATTGCTAATTCTAGAGTATAATTTATCTACAAGATCATACTTCATAGGATCATTTCTATAGTATGATTAGCGAGTTTGCTCACCGAACTTCGCAGAAAACCCAACCACGATGATGTGGAGTGGGGTTTCGCCTCGAGCGAATGTAATATTAATTTTTTTTAATGCATATTGTTCTCTCAAATAAAAGAAATTATAAAACAAAAATACACAGAAACATTTCCAAAACACACAGAAACATTTCCGATGTATACAAAAACATTTCTGATGTATGCAGGAACCTTTCCTATGTATACAAAAACATTTCCGATATATGCAGAATCGTTACTGAATATCTGACTGAAATATAAAGAAACGTTTCCGAAATGCACGTAAATGTTTCCAAAATATACAGAAACATTTCTGAATATCTGACCGAAATATGCGGAAACTTTTACGAATATCTGACCGAAATATGCGGAAACATAACAGAACCGATGGGCCACATTGCTGCCCCACCAGATAGAGTAACGTTTCCGAGTTTTCTTTTACAGTGTACGCAGTACATTTTTTGTAATATGCACAGACAATATCTGTGAATACATGGCCCATTTCACCTCCAGAACAGGCCAGATAATATGGAGTTTACCCCAAACAGTATATAAGTAACCTCACTGGTAATGAGGCTCTTGATGGCAATGAAACTCGCCTAAAAGCGAGCATAAAATCGCCTGAAAACGCGGATATTATGTCGGCGTAGTTTCTAGATCCGAGGAGTGGGTCGACATCGTATCGTGGAACTTAACAGAGCATCCCTATCATGCTCAATTAAATGAAAAACGGGGGACATTGTGGGTACATTTCATAAGACGAATATCTCATGAAAATACTCGGCAAGTTGTGTTCCATGTGATATCACATTATCGTTCAATAAATGAAGTCATCACAGACTTCATGGGAAATCTCACATGAGATTTAAGGAACTCATCACTATACCGCTGCGTGGTCACTGTACACACATGAAAGACGTGCTCAGCTGTCCCACATTCTGTCGCCCATGTAAAGATTTCACGACCAGCAAAATTCTCAATATCTCGTTTGTTGCTCACCAGTTAAAGACCTATAGAGAGTTAGTCAGCATACTCAAACGTGATTCTACTATGAAGAGGATGTGACCCCAGTATTTCTGTGCTCAAGATGCACGTGTTTTGCTGCACGAAACATAGACTGTCAGCTGTATCTGGATGCTGTGATCACACAGTGGCATAATGCCGAGATCCTTGGACTTTATGTGAGATTTTTCGGGCAGCTGCTGGTCGAGACATTATTTTATAAACGATAATGCTAGCCCCGAACTTGTCGATGATTTTCCTGCAAAAGTGTATCTTCGGCTTATGGATTTCCTGGCAAGATCTCCAAGCCCTAATCCCATTGAGCATGTCTAGGATGCTCAAGGATGAGCCGTGCCATGAACTATGATCGCCATCCAAGGATCCTCTTGGATACAAAATCTTCACTTTTACATGTGTGGAATTTGTTACCAAAGCTTCCATTAACAATTTGATTGACGGTATGAGGGCTCATTGTAAGATCTGAATAGCTAGACAAAGTTACCGCCCTACATATTAGTAGATCTGTTCTAGGGGTTTGATGCTTCACGTTTAACATTTTTTCATTTGTGCGTATTACAAAAGTTTTACATTGAAAAGTTTAGATTACAAAAGTTTTATATATTATCTTGTTATGTTGTTATATTATGCTTCAACGTATGAGGCACTTAAGTAAAAATTTCCATGTTGTTATATTAATTTGTATATACATACAATGTAAACAAAAAGCTCTTTGTATCTTAAATTTTTAAAGCCATCGTAAATAAAATAAGTATTTGGAACCTAATAAAAAGCTATTGCGGTGCCATTTTTTTTACAATGAAATGTTATGTATTTCCCATATTCAGTGTGTTCGCAATGTCTGACGCCTTGGCCTCTATTTGTAAATGATTGGGTGTACTAAAAACTTTCCCGGGTGGTAAAAAAATCTGTAGTTACTTGATATTTTTTCAACAAAAATACAGTCTCGAAATTCAAACTCTTTTGAGCACTAAGTAGCATTATTCATGAAATTTTAATTTTAATGATTTAAACTTTAAAACCTGTTTATTTTTTAAATATATATTTATTGGCATTTTCAAAAAGATAAAAGCAGAACACTGTACAAAAACATACTTCAACTATTTCTGAATTACGATTTCAGGAATAAACATGCATAGAATTATTTCCGTTTATATTTATTTTCAGTTTAATGTTTATTTTCTCTAAAAATTTCAAAGAATTTAAGATGTTTTTTAATTATAACTATTTTTATTATAAATAATTTTTTAACTTAAAATGTAGCATTAGCTTTTAAATTCTTTTGCATAAACAAAAAGAAAGAAATACATCATTACATAAAATTTTTGCTACAGCTTCTATTAAATAACCAATTTCATCTAATCACAGGGGCAGTTTCGTAAAACATTGTTCAAACCTTTTAGGCCATTTTCGTTTCAACAGTCTGCTAATGTTGAAATTTTGACAACTGGGAAAAACAGATAGTAAATACATAGGCAAAGTATTTGAGCTACTGTAGCATTATTTCCTATGAAACGGCGAATTGTTGAAATATTTAATTCGAATATATTTTTCTTAAATTACGCTAAATTTCAGAAATTAAATTATTATTATAAATACAGTATTTTTTATATGCAATATTGATGTTTACATAATAATGGCACCAGTTTTTAAATACACTGGCGTGTATAAATAAAGGGACAGGTATAAAAACAAGCCATTATGCCATTAAAAACAAGCCATTTTGACAAGCCATTATGCCAGTATGCGCAGCCGCAAATACCGAAATTAGGCGAAATTCAGCCTCGACCCAGGATGCGTGCATAACGTTTAACCGAAATGTTGCAAATTAAGCGAAAGTTATTGTTCAACTAGAACGACATTTTGAATTTATATTGCAATATATTAAATATCTACTGCTACAACAATGAATTCGTTGCGGTATTTTTAACAAATACATAATAATAACACGCACTGCATAGTGAGATATGCTAATATTCAAAAGTATATACAGTGGCGGTCAAACGTTTCCGACCAGCATAACATTTTTCGTTAATTTGTAAGTATACCCATATGAAGAGTAATATCAAAGTGATACTTATACATTTTAGTGACATAATAGTTAAGAACTTATTTGTGAAATAATATATAAATTTCAATAAATATTATTGAAAAAATTATTTGCAAAGGAAAACGCATGTTCTCAAAAGTTTCCGGCCATCTTGGCAAGTTTGGAAAAAAATGGTGTTATAATAGAAAATAACAGTGATCAACAGCATTTACAATTAGTATTTTGTCATCATAACTTTTGCAATAAGTACTGCGGCGCAGTGACGCACAGTGGAAGATTTGACTAATCTGTGCGGCCAAAATTATTTTATTGTTTTAACTATTGTAAATGTATTAGTTAGTAAATAAATTAACTTTTTGTAATAAAAATTGCTTTATAACTTAAAAATCAATGATGTTTTGGAACTTCATACTGGATTTTATTCTACAAAATTAGTATTATAAAATAAATGATAATTATGATAAAAAATCCAATAAAATAAAAATATAATTGAATAAATTATAAACATTAATTATTAACAATATGGACAATTAGTTAATAAATAACCAATAAGGTGGAGTTTCTTAATCAGATGATAATTCAGAGTCGTCATCTGTTTCTTCATAATCGGAATCCTCTTCATCAGGAGCTTCAGAAGATTCCATGGGCAGTAACATTTCTAAGGTTTCTTTAAGAAAAGATTTTGATTTTTTTCTTATCATGGGTCTCATTCCAGTTAACACTGGATCTGAAATCAAAAGCAATCTGTTGATAACATCATGGTTACAAGAAATTCTTGAAAATTTTCGTGCTAAATTTGGACGAAATGAGTGAAAATGTTTGTTCCGTGCTTCGGCTGCTTCTTCAGACAATTGACCTATTGGTAGTATAGCTTTCTCTATTACAGTGGGGCCATGTATTAATATTTTGTGCATTGTGGGTGACATTGGGTACCATTTATATAATTGGATGTAGAGTTCTGCTGTTTTCTCTGTATATTCTTTAAACTTGTCTAGGTGAATTTTGTGGCCACTGGATATGATTTCAAGAATAACTTTAAAACGGTATATTAAATTTTTGTCAATGCCTGCAATTTCAGATGCTACAGAGGGGTCAGTAAAAAATCTCTTGCTTGTATTTCCATCGTTAGTGTTACCATATCCAGCCTTAGGTACATCTACAAGTAAGCCCAATTTTGTCTTGAAATTTTCTTGAATGTCAATTTTCTTTCTTTAGCGATAGCATTTTCATCGTCTGTATTCAATCTTCACTTTTTTGTGGGCATTTTCTACGCTAAATGCAACAAATTTTCAAACAATCGAATTCTAGCATGTAAAATCGATAGTCCGAATTATAACGTTATAGGTTTGATATTTTCTTTTTAGAAAGATCATTAAAATCTTTCGAAGACAGTCCACAAATGTAGCAACGCATTGTCGATTTTGTACTTGTCGCTGCGTTGCATATTTTTCCATCGACCATAGTAAGTATCATTTTATGTTTTACAATAAATGTACCTTTCTCTAATGTAATTTTTGAGGGCAGTACAGAGTTTAAAGCATTTTTTATGTAATTAATCTCGTCATTAATAATTTCAGTTGTTTCTTTTTCAAATTTTATCCGCATGGGTCTGCAATAACGTGGTGATGAAGACAATGGATTTTGCCATATAATCTTGTTGTTTACCCTGCAAATTAACTGAATTGGAACAAACGAGCTCTGGAATATGTGAACATCGGAAGAGGAATCATTTTAAAACTTTTGCTTGTATTGTGCTTGTTGCGACCCATCTCAGCCCCATTTACATATAAGAATTAAAGCGCACCTTTCTTTTTCATTTAAAATTTTCAAAACTTCATCCAAGTAAATAAATAATCGTTTCACTGTTAAATGAAGTAAATCTTAAATATTGATTTCGGCGCAAGTTTCTGTAATTTTAAAAGATTCTTTGTCTGGATAGCAGTCAATTTTAGCTCGTTGTAGAATACCGTAGCAAGGGTATACATTTTTTTATATTTTCTTATAATTTAGTATTGGTTTCTGGAAAGGTTAGCTTCAACAAATAATGACAATGATTCCAAAGGGGACATTTGAGTTTTCTTTTCACTCTGCTGAGCTCTCAAATATGCTTTTTTGTATTTTGTTGCTCTGATTGGTGAATGGGTTAATTCTTTAAGTACATGGGCAGCATCTCACTTTCCAGAGGTTTCTAACTTTACCTGAGCGGCATGTGTAAGTATTTCCACATCTGTCGAGCTCCTTAATCTTTCAGACTTTCTTCGCTTTGACCTATCACTTGATTCGTTGAAAGCTTTTGCTGGCCGATTTATTTTCCTTGGAATTTCTATTGTACATTCAAGCCATTCCTTATTATTTTTCACAAATACATCTGGTTTATAATGTGCTGCAATCCATTTACTTTTCAACTCACATTTAAATCGGGAGAAATTGTGTTTGAGTGTTTTAATTTCATCGTCATCAAAAGTATCAGTGTTCAGGAGATAATTTTCCAGAAAGTTTAATCTATCATGTATATTTGGTAAATTCGGTTGTTGCATAATGTTAAACACTTCTCTTCGCATCATTACTTTGACGTTCGAAGCTCCTAGAGAAAAAAAAATACAAAATATAAACAAAAAATAATGCATAACAGATGTATGCAATTTAGATAGATAAAATCATTCAATCCCTTACTTTTAAAGAAATTACGCAAGTTTTTGCTAACTTTTAATAAAATCATAATCAAAATTGTCTCGACATATTTTTAGAGAAATAAATGTTAATAGTGAGCCATAAATTACTTCAGTTTTTTGAAAAGTGCTTAAAAGAAGATAAACTGGAATGAATAACATTTTTAATAATGTTTTAAAACAATTTTTTATAAATTTATATAACTTTTATTCTAATCAAAATGGCTGAACAATAATAACATGGGATTGCTTTGTAATTATCCATAACAATTGCTTTCATTTTAGAATTCATATTAAAAATATGAATTAAAAATCAATACATACTATTTTCAAATGCTTACTTCGAAATTTGAAAGAGCAATATTTATGGTGCCTTCATTTTAAAAACCGGACGATTCCGGAGCTACTTTAGACAAAAACACAAAGTTAAAGTCCTATATTTATTGTTACAAAAAGAAACATTGCCGGGAAATGTCGGGAAATATAACTAAACCCTTCGTGAAGTGGGAAACATGCAAACAAAATAATGGAAAACTATGCATTACTTTATATTACTCTTGCAACTACTAAAACTATTTTTTTCTCAATTCAAATATTAAAAAGATATGAATACATACCTGCCTCGTCACTATCCATAACAAGTAGATTTTAAATATTTCCAGAAATATAGTTATTCACATTCGAAAATGGAAAGTCAAACTGAACAACGATTTGAAGCCGATGCACTCAACAAAACGCCCGAGTTTCAACTGATAACAGGAGATCATTGTTCGCTAAAGTGAGAAAAAAGGGTGTCACGTGATTCTCCAATGATTCAGCTGCAATATGCATCAATCCATTCGCACTTGCGTTGTACTTTATGAAATAGACTTTTGTCCAGCCAGATTTGACAAATCTCCCACAGTGCGACTTATATCGATTCAATGAACGGTTGAAGATCGTCTATGGTAAGTTTTGTCCACTCTTCTTGCAATTTTTGGTGAAATTCTGCTGAATTGGAATACTTATAATTCCGAAAACGTTTTTCATGTTCGTTTTAAAGATTTTCTATTGGATTCAGATCGGGTGATTGGGCTGGCCATTTCAAAAGCGGAATTATTTTGTGCGAAAGCCACTGCTTGACGAGCTTGCACGTATACTTTGGGTCGTTATCATGCTGAAACAAATAGTTTCGGCCACAATTTTTCCTCCAATAAGGTAGAAAATGATCTTGCAAGATATCCTTATACATTGTACTATTCATCTTGCCGCGGATTTCAACTAACGGACCGACACCTTTTCCAGAAAATACTCCCCACAGCATAACGTGTTCTCAGCCATGCTTCATTGTAGGAATAACATATCTCGAATCATGTCTTTTGTTTTTAGGTTGTCAGACGGTCTGTCATCACTCCTAAAAAGGTTGAACTTCGATTCGTCGGAAAATAGTACTTTTTTCCAATTTTCACTTGACGAGTCTTTGTGTTCTTTGGCAAACGCCAGCTGGGTTCTCTGATTTTTTTTTTACTTATAAAAGTTTTTTAATACCGACACGTCCACAAAGTCCTACGTCACATTAGCGGCTTGACACGATAGACTGACTTATTTCAGCAATATTTTCATTCCGTAAATCGCGGAATATTGCAGCGGCATTTTTATGCGGGTCCTCAATTGGTTTCCTCCTGATAATTCTGTCCACACGAATGGTCGTTTTCCGGAATCTCCCGGACCGTGGCAAGTCCTGAAGGCCATGGCATATTTATATATTTTTTAAATATCGTTCACAGTAGATTTTTCGATTGATAACTTTGCCGCAATCTTACGAGAGGATTGGCCCTTTAGCGACAAACAATCACTCATTTACGAATAATAATTGTTGAACTTTACATTTTTGAATTTCAACTAAGTTATTCACGTTGATTAATTAACAAACACCTGCAAAAAAACACTTTACCGATAGCAAAAACTAACGAATGACGAATGGCCGGAAATTTTTGCACACGCGAATTTCGAATTCCTCTCCTTTTCATCAAACGTCTTCGGTATCCAATCAAAATCATCACGCTGTCAGAGGTAATTTGCATATTCCTTTTTTTTGCAGCAATTGCGCTTCTTCTTTGCTGAAACGTTCTGGCAAACAAATCAAACAAACTAACGGGCCCGAAACTTTTGACCGCCACTGTACTTCTAGCAGAGGAGTTTTAGCGTCCACCTCTGTTCGCGAGCATAAAGTCTGTTAACATAAAATACGTACTTTACTAGCGGGAAATATTACAGGGATAATTGTAAAAAGGTACCTTTTTACATTTCTTTCATATAATATTTCCCGCTAGTCTATTTACAACTTAAAACTAATAAATGCAATATTCATGTAAAATTAGGCCAACAACATTATAAATGACTTTTTAGTTATCAAGAAAATTAATTACTGGGAAATTTACAATTTCAGGGAGTAATAAATTTTACTGACTAAATAATACTGTTTATTACCTTCTAAATTATTTTTATGACTAGTTCAACATTTGAACTTATTGTATAAAATTTAAAAATAACTAGAAGATGGATGGATTACAGGACATAGGTGAATCCATTTCTTTTAATTAAAAACTCTAATAGATTTTTTACACTTAATTTATTTTTTTAGATTGTCCATTAAAAACACCAAAAAGGATTTATATATGAAAAATATCAGTAATGTATTCAAATAAACTTTTGAAAATTATTAAAAGCCATACTAGTATTAGTCACATGCTAGGAGTTAATATCTAGATAAATCGTCAAAGATCACTACTTATCGCAGTCTTTTTTATTCTAATAATTTGAGTGAAATGCGCGTTGTTCGATTACATGTG
This sequence comes from Maratus michaelseni, assembly GCA_963931845.1. NCBI lineage: Eukaryota > Metazoa > Arthropoda > Arachnida > Araneae > Salticidae > Maratus > Maratus michaelseni. The sequence goes on from OZ007586.1 coordinate 117,120,856, forward strand.
TGTTAAATTTGTGTTTTATTTATGTTATTTTATTATTTTATTTATTTATAAATTAAGTTTTAATTTCGTTTTAATTATTAACCGGAAACAAATTCTGAACTATTTGTGTTGTTTTAATTTCAAACAGGTTAACCTTTCTGAATCAAGCAGCACGCACGATGGAGATAGAAACATGCTTGAAAATTAATGCTAAAAATCATGCTTGATTTTTTTTTTTCTCCATAAAACATCGGTAAATTGAGATACAGTTTTCAAACAAATAGCATTTGATAGAATTTTTTTTTTCGATTCGCCAGTGTGAAGATTGAAATTGTGTGTAATTGTGTAATGCGTTCTTCAACTTAAAACAACTAAAGTAAAGGTTTATTCGTCAGGTCGTTGTCACTATCAATATTTCATCAACGTTACTCACGGATATGTTTTGGCTATATAATAAAGATGTAATATAAGATCCACTTTCAAACAAACACCTGCAAAAAAACACTTTACCGATAGCAAAAACTAACGAATGACGAATGGCCGGAAATTTTTGCACACGCGAATTTCGAATTCCTCTCCTTTTCATCAAACGTCTTCGGTATCCAATCAAAATCATCACGCTGTCAGAGGTAATTTGCATATTCCTTTTTTTTGCAGCAATTGCGCTTCTTCTTTGCTGAAACGTTCTGGCAAACAAATCAAACAAACTAACGGGCCCGAAACTTTTGACCGCCACTGTACTTCTAGCAGAGGAGTTTTAGCGTCCACCTCTGTTCGCGAGCATAAAGTCTGTTAACATAAAATACGTACTTTACTAGCGGGAAATATTACAGGGATAATTGTAAAAAGGTACCTTTTTACATTTCTTTCATATAATATTTCCCGCTAGTCTATTTACAACTTAAAACTAATAAATGCAATATTCATGTAAAATTAGGCCAACAACATTATAAATGACTTTTTAGTTATCAAGAAAATTAATTACTGGGAAATTTACAATTTCAGGGAGTAATAAATTTTACTGACTAAATAATACTGTTTATTACCTTCTAAATTATTTTTATGACTAGTTCAACATTTGAACTTATTGTATAAAATTTAAAAATAACTAGAAGATGGATGGATTACAGGACATAGGTGAATCCATTTCTTTTAATTAAAAACTCTAATAGATTTTTTACACTTAATTTATTTTTTTAGATTGTCCATTAAAAACACCAAAAAGGATTTATATATGAAAAATATCAGTAATGTATTCAAATAAACTTTTGAAAATTATTAAAAGCCATACTAGTATTAGTCACATGCTAGGAGTTAATATCTAGATAAATCGTCAAAGATCACTACTTATCGCAGTCTTTTTTATTCTAATAATTTGAGTGAAATGCGCGTTGTTCGATTACATGTGTGTTAAATTTGTGTTTTATTTATGTTATTTTATTATTTTATTTATTTATAAATTAAGTTTTAATTTCGTTTTAATTATTAACCGGAAACAAATTCTGAACTATTTGTGTTGTTTTAATTTCAAACAGGTTAACCTTTCTGAATCAAGCAGCACGCACGATGGAGATAGAAACATGCTTGAAAATTAATGCTAAAAATCATGCTTGATTTTTTTTTTTCTCCATAAAACATCGGTAAATTGAGATACAGTTTTCAAACAAATAGCATTTGATAGAATTTTTTTTTTCGATTCGCCAGTGTGAAGATTGAAATTGTGTGTAATTGTGTAATGCGTTCTTCAACTTAAAACAACTAAAGTAAAGGTTTATTCGTCAGGTCGTTGTCACTATCAATATTTCATCAACGTTACTCACGGATATGTTTTGGCTATATAATAAAGATGTAATATAAGATCCACTTTCAAAAAGGAATTATATTTTTTAATTTAAAAAAAAGCATGGCAAACTGTTGTGGATCGGTACTACATTACAATGAAAATAAATATCTGGAATTTAAAAAAATAAAACCTTTTTTTTTATTTTAAAACATTCTACACGTGTCGTTACGTAACATCAAAAAGTGGCCGCATCTTTAAGCATCAAAAGTTTTCATATATAGAGTGGTCAAAATGTCTCTGCTAGATTAAATTTTTATGTTTATAAAACAACCCTGTTCACAACATGAACTCATTTTGTGATCCAGCTCTTTATATTACAAACATATCTGTTACATTTCTCTTTATGCTGTATATTCTGATATACAACTTGATGAAAAATTCTACACAAACTACCAAAATACATCCTGAAGTAGCGTGCTATTTTTGTTAAAGAATATTAAAAGCCAGGAAATCGTACAGAGGAGTAGAATAACAATAAGCATATGGAATATTTGGTCATTTGAATTCTGTAGAATATAAAATGAATTTGTTTCGCTTACTTATTGATATGACTATTTTTTCAAAAGACTTACTTTTTCAACGTTGGTGACTTTTGGATCACCATATATTTTGTTTACGAATTTATTAATATAGCAAAAACACTACTAAAGTTGAATCAAAAAAGAAAAACAGAAAATCTAAAATCTTCTTTTCAAATTTGATTCCTTTGCTATTTCAAATTTATTTTAAAGTATCTAAACTCAATGTTGCTTGTATAAAAATAAATAAAAACTTTTGAAGCTGCATTATTTTCTTTTAAAAACTTGAAGAAATGTTGCTGAAAATATTTAAGAATTTTTTTTTAATGTTTTGGAGGAAAAGGGGAAATATTTAGTTCAACCAATACTTATTTTTTTATCTTATCTTACCGTTTTACTCAAATGTAAGGCTAACGATTTCAATCGATTTAAACCTGTGAAAACGGAAACTGTTTATAACGTAATACAGACTTAATTCATCAGGGCCATGTAATTGTATTTCTTTAAATGTTGAATTCATACCAGAATTTTCGAAAAAATAGTTTAAAAATGAAGAAAATTCAAATTCACGGCTTCTTTTTCACTAACGTTATGAAGGCAAAATTTTGTTCAAAAACCCTGCTACAAATATTGATTAATATTAAGTGGTATAAAAAGTATTTCACTTCCCTTCAATGGCTTAAACTGAAAGAGTGCATAGTCATGACGAAAAGAATACCCTATACTTAAATAATGCTTACTGTTATTCTACTCCTCTCTGCGATAGCCTGGCTTTTAATATTCTTTACCAATAACCGACTTGGCAGATTATCTATACTTAGTTCACTGTTGTTTCATGAAAGTCAAAAACAAAAAGTTAAACATTTTTAACAATAAATGCAAATTTTTGAATCCATGCAAGTTTTGTTTAAAAAATTCTTTAGAAACCGTTACAATGAGATTCATTATATGTTTATGAATGATGATTAATTCTAAGTAGTATCCTCAGTAACAAATTGTCCCAATATGCATACATTTAATTTTATATCAACCAATAATTTTCTCATACTTACTAACAAGAAAACTTCTCTAAAATGGCTTTATTTTCTATCTTTAGTGATGCGTTTTTCACAGGTTTTAATGTACATTCTTTTAAAACAATGCATTTTGTATGGTATCGTCTAAATGTAAAAATATTATAATAATAAATACGTCTGTCTATCCGTTCCTTTTGCACTGCTGATTCAGAATACGTAAGTCCAATAATGCTTATTTAACATAAAAATTACATTTTTGAAATCTTATATGAAATCTTATATATATTTTTTTCCATCTTTTTCTATGGCGTTCAAGAAGCAATAAAATATTCCATACATAATCAGCTGTACGCATTCAAGCTTAAAAAAATAACGTGGGTTAAAAAAGAAAATTGTTGTTAAAAGACGTCAAGAAGAGCTAAAAGAGAAGACAAAAAGGAAGCATCGACTTGTATGCATGTATTTTGATTTTTAAGTATGGCTTATGGTATCAATTTGACATAGGCAAAATAAAATATTCCAATTGAACAATATGCATAAATTTTATTTTATATACACTATGCCACCGAATATTTTAAATTTTATACATGCTTTGTATTTTTTTGGAAAAAATTTTGGGTGAACTGTTCTTATTCTTGGGCCGTGAGAAGAACATACGATCTCATACTTTTGGGAGAAGATCAAGTCGCATGTGCATTTGGGGATCAGTAAAAAATTGAAAAGTAAATGCATATTTTTGTTCTTCTTACATTATATAAACCTGGTAATCTTTTGTAACTTTCTTGTAAGCTATTTTAATTGCTATTTACAAAATGTTTCAGCATTTTCGTAAAAATAACACAAATATTTATGAATATATAACTAATTCTTGTGAAAACTCCAATTTACGCTACACTCCAGGAATCTTCCAGAACGTAAGGGAATCCATGAGCCTCCGCTGTCAAACCTACCTGACGACTTCTGGTCGTAATTTCGAACACCTCCTGTAGTATAAACTTTCAATGAAATATTTTCTGTCCCATTAATGTGTTGCCGTTTCTGTTCTTTTTCTCTGATTCTTTGAAACAAAGCTCGCAACTACGTAATTTTCGACCCTGAATTGCTATGTGATTCCGAGTCGTCTCTGTGCCCTCTACACCTCTTGCAAGTTTGTCAGTCTGGTAGTAAAACGCACTGTATTTCAGAAACTTAAAGATACATTTATAAAATCTGTTTCTTTTGCTGCCACTGATTTTCAGAAACGTTTCCAAGTAGCTTTTATAGTGTATTAAACAGTTTTCTTAACCCGGAATATTAGCTTTACAAATGTCCTCAATTCTCCAGTAAACATTTTCCTATTCAAAAAGCATGTATAATACATGATAAGCAGGGAACCGGCTCGTAAACGTGATCAATTAATAGCAATAACATTAATATTGAAAATAATATTATTTTGTTACTGTTGCAAGTATAAATTAAATTACGCAACTGAAAATGTGTAATTGAGAATTAATAGAATCTTAAAAAGCGATATTCTGGTTTGAGAAAACTGAATAATACACTATAAGACTACTCTGAAACGTTTGCGAAAATCAGTGGCAGCAAAAGGAACTTTGTATTTAGAAATGTTTATTTAAATCTCGAATATATATTAGTTTCTAAGGTTTCTAGTGATAAAAAACATTGTTTGGAATCATGGGTCATTCGGAAGATGTCATTGTATATTTTCGTTCTTCGTTGTATTATATTTTGGTATAGATTAAAAAATATTTGTCTTTTTTTGTGTGTGTGTCTAGTGTAAATAGTTGTGATTGAGATGGAACAAATTATTTTAAAATTTTGTTTAAATAAATATATTTCCTCCCCCATTTTTTTTATAAATGTTTAATTATGATCTGTCAATACGTATACTTAATTAGACTTTTGCTTTGAACCTAGGCACGTGACGTCACACCCCAGAGTTGGCGGTATTTTGATCCGTTGTTATAGCATTTATACCGCCATAATACATATATGCGCAACCGCAAATACCGGTATCAGACGGCTTTTAGGCTAGATCCAGGTTGCGTGCGTAAAGTTTAATCGAAATTTTGAAAAATTACAAATGTTCTCGGATACAGAACAACATTCAGAAAATATATTACAATATATTAAGTATCTACTGCCGCAACAATATATTTTTGCAGTATTTTTAACAGATAAATATTAATAACACGTTCTACACAAAGCGCTATGCTAATACTCAAAAGTAAATACCGCCAGCTGAAGAGCTATAGCCTCAACTTCAAGTCGCATGCATGAGATCCGTTCTGTGATTTTCATGTTAACCAAATAATTACAGCTGGAATACGTTTCTTACTAAAATCTAAATTGTAAAATTATTTTTTCCCTATTGGAGTGTGACGAAAAGATGTCCTTTTTTGACATTCTTGATTTTTTTCAATAAATTTGTACAGTATGTAATTATTAAGTGTCTAAGGAAAAGAAATCAATATAACATAATAAAAAATCAGAAAACCTGATTAATTTATTACATTTTACTTGCTCATTACGATTCTTTAAATTATGAATTTCATCTATTTTGGAATGTAAATATCCCAAACATTGTATGTAATATCCTAAAGAAAAAAGATTTCATTGTAAAATGCATGTGGGTCATTGTTAATGAATGTTAATGCATTTATTTATTATGTTGTACATTTTTACGCATGATAAATTATACGAAAATTTCTTGCATAACAATTAACTAAAACTATCTTTGAATATAGTATAATAAGGTTGACCAAAGTAATAAGACCAAGCATGGTTGTTTTTCTTCGTTATACATTTATTTTTAGTACAGTTAATAAAGCTAAAGTAAAATAATTAAACAAATTTAGACAATGTATATCGAACAAAATGTTAAGAATCTATTATTGAATTTTTTTAGTTGTGGTATTTATTAGAAATTGGCTAGAAAATGCCAGATAAAAAACTAATTGCCGCAGTTCGGTGGGCTTAATTATACTACATGAGACTTACGTGTTGTTTGTGAGTATAAGAAATAAGAAAGCATATAACACTGTATTGCTATTGAAAAAGGAATTATCTTAATGCTATTTTATAGAAAGTAGAAAAAATCCTCCCATTCCTGTAGAAATAGACGGATAATACAAACTTTGATTCAATCCTTTTCTTTAGCATTTTTTGTTATTTTCTCTACCTGTGTTATCAATAAGAATTCCCAAGAGGGTTCATGAATTTATTTTAAAAGAGAATCAAATGGAAAACTTCTCTCCTCAAAGTATTCATTAATGAAACCATTTTGAATCTTCGAAGAAATTGGAATTTCAGAAAACAAAATCTTAATATTTAATCGGGGATTAAAACCTTCAATATCTAAGAATGCTCTTATCTGCTTATCTAACATGTTTTACGTGTTTTGAATTAATTTTCTGTGGATATATACGCAATTTTGGTTTGAAAAGTACTATATATTTTCTGTGCAAAATGAGATTCTGGACAAAAGTTAGCAATCAGCATTACCATTCAGTATTTTAGTAACAATGAATATCTTACTATTCAATAGTAATTCTAATAAGTAGTAGTAAAGAAAAAATTTAGTTGCATAATTAGTATATTAAAAACATTTTAATTTATTTTATACAAAGATAAATGTTAGGGTATCTTGCATGACTGGATTATTTTTAAGTTTTTATCCATATAATTTAACTAATTAGATTCATGCTATTAAAAATATTTTTAGAAATCACCGATTTTTCAAAATAATCAGCAGGTACAACTGAGTCTAATGCGAAAAATAACAATAAGAAAATATAAAGTATTTTGATAAGTCTTCAGTAAGAGATAAAAATAAATAAATCAGCTGAAATTTGAAGTAAAACTTTCTATAGCAGATGATTTTACCTGGCAAAAACTGCAGCTATCTTTATCGAGCAATACTTCTTTTTCTGCGTGAGTCGGAGCTGTCAAGCGTTAATGATATCCCTTGAGAATCAACGTATTTTCACATTCCCAGTCAAAAAGATCAACAAATCCTTAATAAGTTATTTAAAGTGGAGCTCTCATTTATCTGCAACTTCGTCATCTTTAACATTCGATTCTGTAACATCTGGATTGTAAAGCAGACTAGTGCATATAATCGCAGCTTTTCTTCTTTCCCAAATTTTTACTTTGTTTTCTTCGTCTCTTAGCGTTTCATTATTTCTGTGCTATTTTTTAATTATATAAAAGTTAAATGCGTTTGTAATTATATAAATATGTAGCACCTATAGTCGTCGTCTGGTCTGTCCGCTATCCGTCTGTCCATCTGTCCGCATATAGCAGCGCAAAGAACTACCCAACCGAATGGTTTAAAATTTAATATATATATAATCGTTGCAGAATTTTGCCGAGTCTTTTCAAATTTTTTGAAAATCGAATCAGAATTTAAAAAGATATTAATGAAAGTTTTCTTCATTCTATTAAATCCTATCATACGTAATCTATGTAATAAAAGCACAAGTCATGTGACTGAGGAAAACAAATACGGGCTAACCACTTTTTTTTCATATGACAAGCGGCCATTTTTATTAAAAAAATATTTTTTCGAGTAAAATTGCATAAATGTTACATTTTTAGAAAGATCGTTCAAAAAAAATTTTTGCTTGAGAGATGAGCTACATTAAAAATGTATAGATTCTGAGATAACTTCAGTGGATATTAAGTTAACAGACGAATATCTCAACCCATTAAAGTAAATAAACACAAGAGATTCGTTCATCGTGAGTCATAGAAACATTAAAACATGGAGGTAATCTTTCGCAAAGCAAGATCTCCATGGTGAATTTTGCAGCGCTGTCTAGTGTTGAAAAAAAAAATTCGCATCTGTAAACGTGGCATACGTAATAAAATAAGAGAAAAGGCATACTTATTTCGCTCATAATAGACAATATAATTCATTTCACTGAAATAATTAGGATGATTTTTAGGATGACATTGTAAAACTAGTTATGGTACGAACACACCTCATTTGTCACATTTAACGTACAATTTCCAACTTGTTGATTTCTGAGATGAATTCACAACAATCTGAGATGAATTCTGAACCACAAATGCCGTTTAAGATGTCTTCACTAAATATATAAGAAAACATTTTATACTAAATTAAACATGATGATATAGGCAGGGCCCGCTTGAGACAAAAGAAGGAGAAGCCCGACGTTACTCTGGGGACACCCTCTACCAATTGCTTTGTTATTTACTAAATCCTTTTTTGGTATGTTGTACAATTTGAAATTTTACCATCAAAATTTCCAGTAAACAACAATTTAGAAAGAGCGAGCCTGTTAGATAAAAATTTCGTAAGGAAAAATGCATTTTTTACTCTGATTGATTTTTTTTTTTTATTTTTTTTTTTGTAAAAAGTTATTTTGAAAAGTAAATTTGGGGGCCCCTTTGTATTTCTTTGAGTAAGCACGGCCTTCCTGGGCCTATTCGGTAAACAGGCCCTGAATATAGGATACATAAAAATGGCGGCGTGAAGAATTTATTTGCTGAAGTTACAGTACAAAATAATTCTGCTTTTCATAGCTTTCCTGTTTTTAAATAGTGATATTAATAGAGGTTTTTTTTCGCTATTCAATAATAAACTTTTAAATAAATTGCCTAATTAAAATACTTTTAAAAAATACACTATATGAAGTAAAACATTACAAAATATTTTAAAAGAAAACAAAGCGTATATTCTCGATGATAATCCGGATGGAGTATTTTGCTCTGTTTGTTATGAGATGTCACATATTTTGAGACTTCAGATGTATTTTCGTTGTACTAATTCTTTCTGACAAATTTAATTTTCTACTAGGAGAGTAATCAGTAAATAGGGTTGGTTCTCTTGTTAATACTCTAAAAGCATATCTTTTTTGAAACTTTTTCTTAATAAGTTAAAAGTACAGTCAGAAGAATTAGGTTTTATTCTGATTATTTTCATTAGTTATGATTACAACACTGTTTTATATTAATATGTATAACACACACAACTAACATAACACATCTTTTAACTTAAGTGGTGTTGTTAAAATTAAGATTAAAGCTGTAAACTGAAAATATAAGACATTTTATCTCATTTTGAAACAAAACTTTTCAGGCGTTAAACACGAGTAACACGAATTAAATTTTTAATTACAAATGTTCAACTCGGTTTCTAGGAATTAAAAAAAAGTAATTCTCAAAATTTTCTAGTTCGCAAAACCTTGGTTATATGAGATTTTTATGTGGTGACCCAAATTAAAACTTAAGTTTACTATATGATTGCAGAATGTTTAGATTTGCTTCGGGGATTAAGGTGACAAATTAAAGAAGGTTTTAGGAGACAGTTTTCAGTTAAATAAAACTTCAACATATTTTTTCACTAATTGGAGCAATACGTTTATACTTGTATGAAAAATAGTTATCATTTAGAAGAGATAATTACGAATTACAGAAACGAAATGTCGAATTAAAAATACTAATTAAATGCCATTTTCCCGAAAATAAAAACGTAGTTCTCCATTTTTTTTCTAATTTACGAAACTCTCATTTAACCCAGATAAATAATGGATAAGATGGTATTAAACAGGGTGGTGCAAAATTTTAATTTGATTAACGATTGAAAATTACCGATTAAATGTTTAATCGTTAATTTAGATTGACGATTGAACTTCGTTTCAATCCTACTTATAGATTAATGATTAATAATTAATTTAATTTCAATCGCTCTCTCCAATTAACGATTAAATCAATTCTCAATCTAATTGATTAATCTAATGATTAATGATTAAATTGAATTAATGATTAATGATTAAAACCGTCATGTTTTGTTCGGTCTTTTCCCTTTTATTTTCTTTATTTTATTTTCTCATGTTTCATCTGGTTTTATACCTCTAGGTTCGCAGCTAGAGTCCTGTATCTGGTCGGGTACAATTTTGCCTGACCCAACACGTGGATTGGCTTGGGGAAGGGTTGACTTTAAATATTTTGTGTTTGGTTGTTACTATTTGAGGTCGATCTTGGTTTGACCAATTTGTCAAAAGAAAGTCCTGAATATGTATCAAATGAAACAAACTATATATTTTAATATAATTGAGTGTATGTATGCTCGTTTTTATGCAAAAATCATATAATTGATATTAGAGGTTTAATTGCAGACTATTTTTCAATAATATATTTTAAATATAGATTAATATTCTTTCACTTCGAGTTTGGGGTTGTGTTCGGGTGTGATACTTTGTGTTCATGTCCCGTTTCAGGTTGACTTTAAGCAGAAATTTCGGGTTCGAGTACGATACAGAGTCGCCAGTGGGCTACTTTTTTTAGAATTGAGATTGTTTTATTGGTACCACTTTTTTAAAATGGTATAATTCGTTCTGTGTTCGGCTTATTTAATCTGTCATGAAATAAGGCGAATTTGACTTTCTCTAAAAATTAGTGGCAATCAAGAAAACTGAATTAAAACAAGCTGCCCACTGGCAACAGTGGTACGATATGGGTACAATGGAAGAAGTGTGTGAGTAATGAATGAGCTCGAAACCACTGGGGTTATCTGCTGAATTAAAAACCCTAGTCCTGATTGAGCTCGCTGATTGGTGTGCTTAACTTAATTAAAATTACTTTTAAATTTTTCAGTGGAATCTTCAGTGATAATTCCGACAGTTTGAAGAAAAAAAAGGGTAGGAACTGGGCATTTTCTTACATTTAGATTGTAATAAATATTTTAACCCTTTCAGGGGCAAAGTACTTATGTTTCTAAAATGTTGAAAGCATTGAATCACACTGGGATTTAACAACAAATTTATTTCGAAATAAGTAAAAGCTTTTCTTCGCATATATTATAAAAGTAAAATTTGATTCCAAAATTCCGGTGTTGGGCGTTTGGGAATCAAAAATAAGTGGGATATATTATATTTCCCTGCCCTTCAAAGGGTTTTAAAAAAATCATTGTTTAAGTTTTAATTTGGCAACAAATTCATCTCAAAAATTGATGGCGTGAAAGTACTGTCAAAATGACGAACTTGCGTCGCGTTCTTCTCATATCATATCAAGATAGCGTGAAGCAGATTGAAATATTTGCAATGTACTAGTTAAGAGAGATCGCACGCTAAAGTTTCATGGCGTAACTCGAAAACGTGATAGTACAGTTAAAATAATGAAGTGGCGTTCCATTCTAATAATATCGTACGAAGATATCATGGGACAGATTGAAAAAATTGTACTGTACAAGTCAAGATATATGATATGTTAAAGAATCTTGTCGTAAATCAGTAACATAACAGTTCCATCAAAATCGCCTATTGATACAAAATCACTCCGTTCTACTCATATCGTACCAAAATACCGAGGCCGGTAACTCATTTTTTCATCTATTAATAATAACTTTGTCTTATATCACAATTTCATCTCGTAAGTCGAAGACGTAGTCATTTTTGTCGACGCCGCCTGCTCTATCACAATTGGTTCTTACAACACAGAGAAAACATTATTTAAATATTAGATGATTAATAATTAAATAGTAAATATTGATTGATAATGAAATAAATAATAAATAACAAAAACTTCTTAAAATTTCTTTTTTTGATATTGGCCATCGTTTTATATTTTAGGAGGAGTAACAATGAAATAAAAAAAAACAGGCAGATTTTAATAAAAATATTTTTGCTATAAAGCAAATAAAGCTAGTTTCATTCCGCAACTTGAAAACGTGATAGTACATTTAAAATAACGAATTGGCGCTCCATTCTACTAATATCATACCAAGATCTCAAGAGGCAGATTGAAAAATACACTAACATGACTTAAACATAAAAAAGCAGCGGTCTGTAAGACCACTAACAGGAGTTAAGGGTTAAATACAAATGAGTGGAACAAAATTATTCATTTTCCTATAAAACAAAGATTCTTTTTTTAAGAAAATGGGTTAAAGTGCGTATTACTTCCAAAGTATGGAAACAAATAAAGAATGTTCATTAATTACTAAAATTTGCAAAAGAACGTAAATCAAACGTGTATTTACTTTTAAAAAATTAAAACATCTGAAATTAATTGGCTTTGAGTATAATTTAAGGATTCGCTTTGGTGAGAGGGGGTAAAAATGGAGAGTAACCCTGATGATTTATTCCTATAGTATGGTGTAAAGCCAACATCGAACTGTTACATTTTGCTTATACAACATTCTTTCTTTTTCAGTTTGATGCAACTTCTTTATGATAAAAGCATAATATAGTATGTTTATTTGAACGCCAATTGCAGCAAAAAATTAGTTATCTGATTCAGAATCTTTCATTTATAATTCTTTGAAATGTTTAAAAATTGTTTACAAATATGTCATGAGTATATTAACGATATCAATTGGATTGTGAGCAAGTCTGAAAGATTCATTTCGGTGAAAGTGAAAAAAATAAGGAGCAACGCTAATTATTTATTCTTATAAATTTTTGACGGACAGCCCACATTGAACTGTTTTATTTTGCTTATAACATATTCTTTCTGCTCCAGTTTGTCACAACACTTTTTGTGATATAATCATAATTCATTTTTATTTCAATTATTTAGTTTATTGAAAATTTAATTATTTGATAACTTTGTTCGTCTTTGCCTATAATAGTTACAAAACAAAATTATACCAGTTTTATAAAAAGATACTCAACTGTCCCTTCTAATCTAAATGATTTACACATTTTGACATGCGTGTATCTGGATACTTTTATGTGACCCTGTATAATTTTTAATTAAGAAAATCATGTAGTGACCCTTAATAACAGTCTCATAGCAATGAAAGCGAATTTCAGAAAGTTAAATGGTGTCCATATTTAATTTTCTTCTGTGTAATTAGATTAATGATTAAATTAATCACGAGTGAATTAGTTCAGCTTGAATTAATCATAAAAAAAGTTGTAAACATAATTACGTGTTTCAATTTCAATCAGGATTACTTTCATCATGATTAAATTTCGTATGATTGAACATTTAGTCGACTAATCAATCAATTAAAGAAGTAATCGATTACTGCCAACCCTGGTATTAAATTATAAGATGGTATTAAATCAAAACCCAAGCTTGGCAGAAAATTGCTGTGTATTTAGATTTTTACCGCATTAACTGATAAACTCAACTATATAGAATGCAGCAATTATTTTTTAAACTAAGATTAATTCGTTAATAATTTTCATTTAGCTAAAAATATATCTTTATTTTAGCGCAGCATGAATATCAGTTCGACGATTCGAAAAATTTAAATACCGTTCCAGCGAATGAAAATTAATTCAATTCTTGATTCTAAACTTTAACATTTCATGCTTATTCGATTTTACACTTTTAAACTTTTTTTTGGGAAATAACTATGAATCTGCTGTTAATCATTTATCATCATTCTTATATCATTACACAGAGCTGAAAACAATTAAATTTTGAATTAAAATGTTGAACTCGTTCGCTGGAAATTAAAAAATGCAATTCCCAAAGTTTTCTATTTCGTAAAATCCTCTATTGTACCAGATTTTTATGCGATGCCTTAAATTAAAACTTCAGCTTACAATATGATTCTAGAATGTTTAGATTTCTTTCGAGGATTAAGGTGATAAATTAAAGATCGTTTTAGGAGACAGTTTTTAGTTATATAATATTTAAACATATTTATTAACTAAGGGATTCTACGTTTATGTTTGCAGGAAAAATCGATCAGACAAATCTATTAGAACAGATAATTACAAATTACAGGAATTAAATGTCGAATTAAAAATACTAATTAAATGTGATTTGTCCGAAAACAAAAATGTAGTTCTCCATTTTTTTTCTAGTTTACGAAACCCTCAATTAACCCAGATTTTCCTCTGAAAGTCTTAAATCAAAACATAAGCTTGTCAGATAATTGCAGTGCATTTAGATTAGTATCGTATTAAATTGTAAACCCAAATATATAGAACAAAGCAATTGTTTTTCAAATACACTAATTAAGATTAATTAGTTAATATTTTTTAATTTAGCTAAAAATATATATATTTTTTTAACAGAGCATGATTATCAGTTAGACGATTAATGCAATTTAAATAGCAATTAAGCGATGCAAATTAATACATTTCTTGATTCTAAAAACTATAACGTTTTCATGCTTATTTACTTTTGCACTTTTAAACATTTGTTGGTGAAATAACTCTTAATTTTTATAGCATTACATAGATCTGAAAATCAAAATTCCGTTGAAAAACAGACAAATTAACTTGAAAATTGATCTTAGATTCTATAAATTTAGATCTATATAATATCAATACATTGAAATTGAACTATACTCAAAAACATGCAATTTTTAAAAATATATAGATTTATCTAATTTATCCAAGAAAATTGCTCTTTCTGTAAATGAAAATGAACGGGACTCAATCTCTTGCATTCCCCTGAACAAAATTTTCAGTGAAAGCAATAATTTCTTCCACTATTCCATAGAAAATGCGTAAACTAATGATTGAAAATTTTAATCAAATGCGTTTAACCAAAAATTAGCGTAAATTTGCCGAAAATGTTTGGGTTCTTTTTGTGTTTTTACAGACAATGTTAGCCGTGTAGAACAGTATATTAGTTAACAGATTTAACACTAGAACGGTGGGAAATTTTTACCTACTGGAACGGCGGGAAGGGGCATTTTGATCCCTCGATGAAACTACTGAAATAACAACGATAAAATGAAAATACATTGGAAAAAATATATCATTTACGTGAATTTCCTAATTTATATTTAATTTATATTTAATATCCCTTGATAATTTATTGAATTTTTAAAGTACTGTAAATGTAATGCCTACATGGCGATCAATTGGATCATACGACAACGACTCAAATAACTCATTAATTTGATATAAAAATTGATTGGTTTCACAAATTAAAACTAATGCTAACTAAAGTAAAACGCAATTTATAAATTAATATTTTTTCCATCAATATTTCATATATATATATATTTCCTATATATATATTCAATATTGACCAATTTTTCAAAAACTAACAAATCTAGAATACTGAATTTATTTTTAAATATTTGTTATCTATTTAGGAAAAGTCAAAAAATTTCAAAAAATTTCTTCCAACCAAACAAAAGTAATCAACGGACAAAAGTGCTGAGGGGTCAAAATGACTCCTACCGCCGTTCCAGTGTTAAATGAGTTTGTGACATTGAGTTTTATCTGATATTCAACATTTCATTTTCTCAGTAAAACGTTTACGGATACTCTTAACGCACTTCTTATAGTAAGAAAAGAACAGGGTATAAAATAATATGCAGAAGTTGATCTTCCTCCACAGATGATAGATAAAAACATCTGGAGATGAAAGAAGGCCGAGATCTATATAAACTTACACACCTTTTTTTTGGTTTAAACAATACTTAGCATTAGTTTTAAATGATAATAACACTGTGCAGTAATGAAATTTCTTCTGAAGTGAAAGTGTATAATTATGTATGATATTAATCCATTGAACACGGATATAACCAAAAATTTTCATTCTCTTTTTTGGAAATACAAAAAACGATACTTTAAGGCGGTTTTTCTCAAAATAATAAAAAGTTTCCTTTTTGTAATTACGCGCAAGATTTTTCATAGCAGTTTTCTCGGCTTTATAGGTGTTATCTATACACTGTAGAAAAATACTATCATTTCTTAATCTGGGAAAATATAATTTTACCATGAACAAAAATATATAATAATCTCTTTCGAATTACTCACGATTTCGAAAGGCGTTCTTTATCTTTAGAAATATCAGAAACGGGTATACCTTTCCTATTTAAAGAAATATTTATAAAAACAAAGTTTCTTTTTTTTTTGGCACTAATTTTCTAAAAGTCTCCGAGTAATTTTTATAGTGAATTAATTGATTTTCTCAGCCCGGAATATAAGTGTTTCGTGTGCTATCAATTATCAAGTAAACATTTTCGTGTTTAACAATCATTGCTTACAGACAAACGTGTAAATTAACAGCATTAACATTAACATTAAATTAATATTATTTTGTTACTCTTGCATGCAAAAATTCAGTTACGCAGCGGAAAATGTTTATTTGAGAACTGATAGCATCCAAAAAACGATATTCCGGTTTGAGAAAACTGAAATACACGAAAAAAAATAAACAGAAACATTTCCGAAATTCCATGGCAGCAAAAGAAACCTTGTTTTTACAAATGCTTCTTTAAATTTCGAAATTATGTTGTTTTTTGAGGTTTCTAAAGATAAAGAACTTCTTTCAGAACTGTGCATAATTCGGAAGATGTTAAGCTACATTTTCGTTCGTGGTTAAATTATATTTTTCGATATTAAGAAACATTCTTTTTTTTTTTATTTACAGTGTACATAAGGCGGAATCTAAAGTTGTGTATATTTTATCAAATTTTACACATTTAAAATTAAGTTAAAAGTATTGTATATTTTATAGAAGTTTATCTAATCTATGTATGCATTTTTTTTGTTAATAGATTAATGAACATCTTTACGTTCTTTCTTAATACATAGATGTAATCTATAAGTTCGTGAAGTCTGTATGTAAAAATATTATGAAGTTCAAATGAAATCTGTGAGATAATTGTAAGATATACTGTTGTACAGTATCATTTTAATTATTGCCTACATTGGGAATACCCGATGCATTTTTAGTCAATAACTAGCATAATTATATTTATTTTTATGCACTTTGTTTAAAATATACAGAATTATTTTTTCATATATATTTTTTTCTATAAACCGATTTTTTTTTTTAGATTTAGCAGCAGCATGTCCCTTAAGTTATTTAATGTACTATATCATCCAATATTTTTTATCATTTAGAAGCAAATGAAAAATAATTTTTTTCAATGAAATTAAAACTGTTTCAAAGAGCATTGCCATTCTTTAATTATACATCTTTAGAATTATTTTTTTCTGTTCGAGATTTAAAAAAAAAAGCTGTATAATGTAATTTCTAAGAAAATGCTTTGCGGTTTAAAATTAATATTTCTTTTTTCTGTGTTGATTATAATTTTCTTCTTTTTTTAGTTCCATTATAGAAAATGAGAAAAGAAATCAGCTATTTCGTAATTGTAATGCTGAAATTATAGTTAGGAAAATGAATTAAATTGTATTTTCTATCAGAAATAACAAAATATTAATACGATCTGACAAATTATCTTTAAAGTTTCATAACAGTATATGAAATCTATATGAGTATTACTTTTTACCGACGACTAACAAAGGACGTTATACATTTCGTTTGCATGTTTTCTTTAATGTATGTCCACGCATAACTTTTAAACTGGTTCCCTGATTTTCATAGTTCTTTTTTTTTTTTTTTTTCGTCGAAAAGACTCGTTCATGGGGGGTTGTCTCCTGCAGATTTCATTACAATCCAAAAATAGTATGTATGTCTTTCTATCTGTTGTCTTGCCTTTTTTTATTTTCTAGGCTTTAACTTTTGTGAAAAATGACCAATCATCACGAAATTTTAATATGTCGGTAAAAGAAAACAAATGGAACATTTCCACATCTATTTTACCGTCATATACACACAGGAAAAAAAAAAACTAATTGCCATTTGATAGGCATTTTTGTATTTTTCTTACCCATCATACGTAGTATAGGGTAAATCTTGTAATCGTTTTGAAAATCGAAAAAAAAAATTTGACGAATTTACACGTTTTACACACTGGAGATTCCGAAAAACATATTTTTAGAAAAAAAAAATGCCGCCTGTCTGTCTGTGTGTCTGTGTGTGTGTCTGTGAACCCTCTATCTCCCGAACAAATTGAGATAGAGACTTGCAATTTGGTATGTACTTAGTATGTAATAATGGGAAGAAGCTTATTGAATTTCAGTAACCTCGATTATCCGGAACTATTTTTTTCGGTCTCTCGAAATATTCGTTCTGATAAAAGGTATATAAAAATTTTCGAGATTGTTTATTTTAAGGAGTGAATATAAAAGACAATAAAAAAACATAAATTTTGCATAAAAAAAGAAGTCGATCGGATAACTACTTGCCGAGATACACTATATTGCCAAAGGTTACCGGTCACTTGCGATTTTAGACGTTTTGTTAACTATCTAGAAAAATACATGAGGAATTAACCTGAAACTGCAGATGTGTAAACAGTATAATATAGGTTATATATTTCCGTGAAGATTTTTTCCCGAAACCCCATAGGGGACTGTCAACAAATTGAAAAAGAACGAATATCTTTTGGATAACCCTGTAAGAACTAATGTAGCAAAAGCGTTCAAACTCGAGATTATTAATAAGTGGCTTATTGAAATATACTGTGTTCATTTTTATGAGGATAGCATGTATACTCGTAGAGAAATTAAGGTTTTTATAAAAACAGTCCCAAAATTCGCCAATGTTTTTGCTTATAATTTGTAGAGTTTTTAATATAAAAAAAGTTCTTTTCAGAAAGTATGACAAACAACATTGTACATAATACTCTGCAATCAGAATTAGAAAATAATAAAAATTGGATGAAAAATGAGCAGGTTTACTAAAAAATGTTTCACTGCGCATGCGCGAATGCAATCAAAATGTAATATGCATAATGTATTAGCTAAGTATATAGAGCAACTTTTGTGAAAGTCTCAAAATCATAGCTTGAAAATTCTGAAAATTATCGTCGATAGAATAAGCTCGAAATCAGTTTTTCCCAGAAAGAAGCAAAAAGATAGGGTTTGTATCAAATATATGTCGATTAGTGCCAAGATCGCGTACACAATATTGCACGTACATATTTGGGTGCAACCCCTCATCTGTTTGCTTCCTTTTGGGAACAATGGATTTCGAGCTTATTCTATCGACGATAATTTTCAGAATTTTCAAGCTATGACTTTGAGTTTTTCACAAAAGTTGCTCTATATACATAGCTAATACATTATGTATATTGCATTTTGATTGCATTCGCGCATGCGCAGTGAAACATTTTTTAATAAACCTGCTCATTTTTCATCCAATTTTCATTATTTTTTAATTCTGATTGCAGAGCATTATGTACAATGTAGGTTGTCATATTTTCTAAGAAGAACTTTTTTTTATATTAAGAACTCTGCAAATTATAAGCAAAAAACTTGGCGAAATTGGGGACTGTTTTTATAAAAACCTTAATTTCTCTACGAGTATACATGCTATCCTTATAAAAATGAACACAGTTTATTACAATAAGCAACTTAATAATAATCTCGAGTTTGAACGCTTTTGCTACATTAGTTTTTACAGAATTATCCAAAAGATATTCGTTCTTTTTCAATTTGTTGACAGTCCCCTATGGGGTTTCCGGAAAAAATCTTCGCGGAAATGCAGAACCTAGAATATACTGATTACACACCTTCAGTTTCAGGTTAATTCCTCATGTATTTTTCTAGATAGTCAACAAAACGTCTAAAATCGCAAGTGACCGGTCACCTTTGGCAATATAGTGTATTTGTAATCCTTTTTACCACACTCTTTGATTTTTCATGACCCAGTATTTCATTCAAATTTCAATTTAAAGATATATTTCAATTGGAAATGAGACTCTTAATCCGACGTAGTAAACTGCTAGTTAATATGATTATCATTTATGAAGTTATAAGGATGTTTCTTTTACGCAATTCGGTAATAGATCATTTAAAGTTTATGACATGTCATCAAGCCAGGATTTTATTCGAATTGCAATGCATTTTATAAATAGTTTACACATTTTTTTTTTTTTTATATTTTATATTATGCATATCCATGATGGGTAAGTATTACGGTGGCTCCCAACGACTAGTTTAGTAATTGTACGGTAAGAAAAAACTTAGATGGTTGACTTCGTAGAGAAATTGTATCAAAATTATAAATTTTCAATTCGAACACCTAATTTTGACATCAATTTTAGCTTTTTCGGCAAATTTTATCCCGGAATATCAAACGGGAAGTAACTAATTTAAGTAGTTTAGAAACTACGCAAATAAAAATTTCTAAACTCCCAATTTTAAATAAAAAACTTTTTTAGTTGCAAACCCTACTGCAATGCGGGTACTTTTTTTTACGCGTATCTCCAAAACTACTTGGCGGAATGGCATGATATTCTCGATACGCATATTTGAAACTTCTAGAAATCAATTTATGTTAAAAAAAATTATAGGTTACAATTTATATTTTACTCGAAACTTAATTTTGAAAATATGAACATATTGTCATTAATTTTCGAACAAAATCAGAAATGTAACATATATATATATATTAACAGAAAGCGATTTTTCGACTTTTTAAAATATGTGAATCCAAAATTACAACTCATTCCGCAAAATAATTTTTGAATTTTTCTTAAAAACCAACGCGTATTGAATTTTGTTTTACAACAATTCAAAATGAATTTAACATAATGAGTGTTTCAAATTGCAAACATGCATAAAACCTAAAATAATTTACTGAATGATTTCCCCATTTGGTACCCCAAGGTACAATATTCAGGAGAAGCGAAATATTATGTCAAAATTATCAACAATTTCAAAATTTGATACAATTTTGCATTGAAGACAGATTTCAACACTGTAAAATATGACCAATGTTTCTTATTTTATGAAAATATACTATTACCACGAACGAAAATATAATATAATCTTCTGAGTTATCCGAAATTCCGAATAGCGTGTTCCATTGTCTTTTGAATCCTCAGAAACCAATAAATTTCCAAAATTTAAAGAATTATTTATAAAAACAAAGTATTTTTCGATGCCCGTATTTTTCAGAAACGTTTCCGAATTTTTTTTATTGTGTATTAATTAGTGTCCTCAGCCTAGAATACCTGTTTTTCGAATCTCATCCATTCTCAAGTAAACGTTTTCAGCCGCATAAATTAATCTATACATGAAAGAGTAAAGAAATAATGTTAATTTTAATGTTATTGTTAACGCTGTTAATTTTGCATTATTGACTGTTAAACATATTTTTTGCATGAATATGTTTACTTGAGAATTAATCGCATTCGAAAAACAGGTATTCCAGGCTGAGGACACTAATTAATACACTATAAAAACCTTTCGGAAACGTTTCTGAAAAATGCGGGCAGCGAAAAATATTTTGTTTTTATAAATAATTCTTTAAATTTTGGAAATGTATTGGTTTCTGGGGATTCAAAAGGCAATGTAACACGCTATTCGGAATTTCGAATAACTCAGAAGATTATATTATATTTTTGTTCGTGGTTATAGTATATTTTCATAAAATAAGAAACATTGGTCATTTTTTACAGTGAACGCTTATTTTTTTAGCATACATTTAAAGAAGACATGTTTTCTAATGTAATGTTTATTTTCGATTTTCGCTGTATAGCAATAAAATAGATGGTAGGGTTCTTTTTTTTATCTTGACTGACTATACATTGTACTGCTTTACTCTTTAAAATAGTCGTCATATATTATATGACTACTCTTTCAGAAGCGCGGTAAAAATGTAATATATCATTGTCTGTTGCTCATCAAAATGAGCGATATTGGGAAGAATGGAATTGAAACTGACTGCAGATAACAATTTGCCACGCAATCTGTCTCTGGCACCACACGATTCTCACTGAAATATACTGTCGTGCTATATAAATATCAGTGTAGTAAAAACAAAATCTCATAGAAGTCGATTTTATTTTTATTTTCTAAATATTTCTTTTTAAAACAATTTCCATTCTAAATGTTAACATTTAGTAGGGTGTTTTCTATTAATAATAACAAAATAATAGTGAATTAATGTTATATAATTAATAAGTGATGCTATTTTTCAAGATCCAGTTCATGGTTTCGTTACTCTTGCAAAGGCGATCAAACGTTCACCAACGATAAATTTTTCTTCAGTTAAGTAAATTAAATTGTTTATTTAAAAAAAAATTTGATCTTTTAAAATGAACGATATAGGCACCAATGGAATTTAAACAGAATGTACACAACAATATTGTATTGCCGCGAAATGTGTCTCTTGTGCCACATCATTCTCACTGAAAT
The DNA here is from genome assembly GCA_963931845.1 of Maratus michaelseni. NCBI lineage: Eukaryota > Metazoa > Arthropoda > Arachnida > Araneae > Salticidae > Maratus > Maratus michaelseni. The sequence continues at coordinate 117,143,159 of OZ007586.1, forward strand.
ATAACAACTGTCGGGCGATAAGTAAATATCAGTGTAGTACGGTAAAAAATTCGGGGTAATTTGGCGCACACATTTTTAAAACTAAAATTAAAAAACTATAGGTCTTTAAAAAGATTGAAATGTACAAGACAAAACATACCCTTTTCAGGGACAAATTCATAAAAGAAAGAAGGAATTTTAGTCAATACTTAGTAAGTTAGAGCTAATTTTTAAAAAAAAAGAAAGAAAGAAAGAAAAAAAGCACCAAAAGGAAGCACCAAATCAGTGGCGCAGCCAGAATTTGGTTCTAGGGGGGGTTTTGAGTTTCTGATAAAGGTGATCGCCGGTTATATGAATCACTGGTTAATGGAATCAGTCTTAAATGAATGAAATCATAATGCTTTTCTCCGCAATTAAGTTGGTTATGATTCATTTAAACAACATTAGAGTTACAAACTATAAAATGTACCAATGAAATAACACAAAACTAGATTAGATTTATAAAGTGTTTAACCCGCCAGTGCACGGGTTGAAAAAACGTTGTTCATAAAACACATACATGCTTGGGTCTCACAGACCCAAGCCGTGCACTGGAGGGTTATTATTATTATTATTATTAAACCGCAGACCAGGCCCCTACCTGCCGGGCATTATGCCCAGCTTAACGAGTTTGTATACCTGGCCGCGGGGCGAAATTCGCCTAATCTCCTCATAACGGAGATCCACCTGATTAGCTTCTTGGGTGTCCTTGGCTGCAACGGTATTTCGTGAGAGTTACTTTGATACTGTGTTGGCCGGTTCTAGTTTGTTATTAATTATGGGTATCTGGGTATGTTGTCGAATAAGGAAAGGGGCTTGCTTTCGGGCCATATTCACACTGACTATGGTTGCTAATATAGACAGGTTTATATAATTCAGTTTAAATATTTGTGTTTCCGCTATGTATTACATCTTGTCTGTAGTGTTCTCTAGTGGTTTGCTACAGTTTCTCTACTTGACAGCTCACGGCATCCATCAAACCTCGCTGAAATGGCAGGTTTAAAAAAGAAATTTAAATTTTAAAAAAGAGAAAGGAATTGGTCTCGTAATTTAGAACCTTGATCAGGTGACGAGACCTTCACCTGACTAGGCACCTCCAGAGGTATAATTCAAAGGGAACTTGGAGGACTTTGCACCCACGACGGATTTTACATGCACCAGGCGCCATTAGCGTACATGACTTCGTTAATTTTTTTTTTTTTTTTTTTTTTTTTGTGCACATTGTGCTTTTAGTATATATTTTTTTATAGTTTTTTTGGTGCAGTAAAAGTAAAGTTCTTTTAATGCCTTTTTGTGCAAAAATAGAGGATTGTATTAATTGCTTTTTATTATTTCGCTATGCACTACGCTAGATTACTGTTGCTGCTGAGGAATTAATCTTGTGTGGATGGTGGGAAGGGCTTGTTCAGTTTTGCTTCACGTTAGTGTGAAATTAAGTCTATGTTATCAATTAACCATCTGATCACTGTTTTGGCTTTTGCTTGTACATGTATGTTTTGAGCTAGCTGTTTGTGCCAAAGTTGCTCGTTGTTTGGTGTTATGCCTACCAGATGGAGTGCTTGTGTGAGTGGACAGGCTATGAGGTAGTGTTTGGAAGTTCCCATCAATCCACACTCACAATCTGGCGTTTCCACCAGTGCGAATCTGTGCAGATATGCTGGAAACGCGCCATGGCCTGTGTAGACTTGAGAAAGTAGTTTGCAGCTTATCAATCTGTGTGTATCCACTTTAGGGAAGTACCTGTGTGTCAGCCTGCCTGTGTCCCCGTAGTCCCACTCGAACTGCCATTGCTTAATTGTTAGTTCTTTCAGGGTTCTCTTTAGTTTTGTTATTGGTTTCTCCATGTGGTAAGGGATTGCATTGTATGGGTTTTGTGCTGCTTGTTTGGCCAATTCGTCAGCATCCTCGTTTCCTTGGATGCCCACGTGAGCCTTGACCCAGCTGATTTTAAATTTATTATTTGATTTTTTTACTGTTTGTTGTATTGTATCTATTATTTCAGTTACGTTAAAGGGTTTGCTTAATGCTTGTATTGCTGACATGCAGTCCGAGCGTATGCTGTAATCTTGCCCTGTGGTATTACTCCATTCTGCGGCTTTCAGTATGGCCAGTAGTTCGGCTTGGAAGACACTGTTGCACTTTCTTAGTGGCACCGACCATGTCTTGATTTTTTGTTCATTTTTGTATGCTACGAAAGCCGATCCCGTAGCGCCTGATTCCAATTTCGAACCGTCTGTGTATACGACTATGTCTCTTAGATTGTGTCCGAATCTTGGTTCTACTGTTTCTGCTGGGTGGTTGTGCCAAACGTTGATCTTTTTAACATAGTCCGTGTGATGGATAGTTGTGTTGTATATGTTTACTGTTTTGCGTAATCTTGAGACAGTGCCGTAAGCTGCTTCGTATTGTACTTGAAGGTGAATTGGAATCAGGCCAGATAGAACCTGAAGTGCCGCTGTTGAGGCTGTCCTATAAGCTTTGACTATGGCCAATGCAAAGTGCCTTTGACAGCTAGATAATACTTCCTTGCTGCGTCTATTCAGGTTATGCCCCCATATTGGGGCGGCGTATGTAAGTGTTTTCTCCACTACTGACCTATACCAAATTTTAATTATGTTGGGTTGTAGACCCCATCCCTTAGAGACCATCCGTCCCATCATCCAAAATGATTTTCTGATTTTCTTTGTTTGTTGTTGGCAATGTGGGAGCCAGTTTAGATTCTTGTGTATCATTACCCCTAAATATTTAATTTGTTCTTTGACCTCTAACTTTTTACCGTTGAATTCAATGCCCTCTATGTTGTATGAATTTTCGGTTGGGAGATTCCCTGTGTGTCCTCTATTTAGGTACAGTAATTCTGTTTTGTCCCAATTTAATGTTAATCTATTGTTTGTTATCCACTCGTTAAATTCTTTTATTATTTTATTTGCTAATTTTATAAGTTCTTCTTTTGTTTTTGATCTTAAGATTAGTATAAAATCGTCTGCGAAAGCCTGAATCCTGACATTTATACCCCATTGCTTCTTAAGTGCTATATCTGCTATTAGCAGCCACAGAAGTGGTCCCAGGCAGCTGCCTTGTGAGCATCCGCCGAATGTTTGCCTTGTTATTTTTATACCATTTTCTTCTAATGTTACGTATCTATCTTCCAGAAAACTAATGATCCAATTAATTAAGTATGTGGGGCAGGGAGATTGTTTTAGGGTTTTGGCTATTATCGGCCAACTTATATTGTCAAATGCGCCCTTAATGTCCATAGAAATTAGCAGTGTTTGATATTTTTCCTCTTTGTCTTGTTTAATTTTGTTAATAAGTTCGTCTAGTGCTTGTTCTGTTGATATTCCCTGTTTGAACCCGTATTGTTTGGCGCTCCAAAAATTACTAGTTGTTAGATGGTGGTTTATTCTACCATGTATTATTCTTTCTAATATTTTGCTGAATGCTGGTAGTAGGCATATTGGTCTGTAATTTTTTGGATCTTTGGTGTCTTTACCAGCTTTGTGGAATAGTACTACTGTACCTATTTTGAAAGATTTTGGGAAATAGTTAAGTTTGAGGCATGTGTTGAAAAGCGTTAGTAAAAGTTGTGGTTCTGCATTGTGTATTCTTTTAATTAAATTATAATCTATGTAATCATACCCTGGTGCCTTGTTTTGTTTTATATTTCTTATTATTCGGTTTAATTCCTGTTTCGTTATCACGGGGGGCCTTGAGTCATTAAATCTGGGGGGGGCTGGTATAAGTTTATGTTCTGTTGACGGGTCTGTAAGAAACAGGTTGTTTAGAAAGTGATTAAGAGTTTCCTTTATTGTTACTGTTTTGTTATCTGGTAAGATGTTTACAAGTCTTGGGGGTTTCGTAACTTTTCCCGATGCTAGTTTATACTGGGACCCGTATCTGTTTGTTGCGTCCTCACAGAATCTTTTCCAGGTTTTAATTTTTGTTTTTTGGACTATTTTTTTTAGTTTTGCTCTTTCTTTTTTGTATTCTATGTGTTGTTTAGATTTTAGCTCTTCGTCTTTTTGTTTTTGATATCGCCTCCTGAAGGCCCTGACTCTGTTTCTTGCCGTTTTAATTTCATCTGTCCACCATGGTGGGGCTGTTATATCGGGTGTTGACCGTTTTTTATAGCAGTTAATCGCTACGGTTGTGATTTCATTTTGAAGTCTGAGGGTAATATTATCTAGTTGGTCTATTTCCGATACTTTTTTTAACTCTTTGATATATTTATTTCTGATTTTTTTTATGTTTTTGTAAAATTTTTCATGTTTTCCATGTTTTGTTGCTAATCTGTGTCTGTGGTGGCTGGTGTTGTCATGTTGAATTTTAAATTTTATTAATTTGTGATCACTATGAGATTCCTCCTCGCTGACCTCCCAGTCCTTAATTTTGTTCCCTAGTTTAAGTGTTGCTATCGTTAAATCCGGCCATCCCTTAATTTCTTTTTTATTCCTCATAGTGCAGAAAGTGGGAGGGGCACCTGGTGCATTCTGGACAAAAAGTGAATTAAGAAGGATGAAGTCTGTGAGTTTTTGTCCCCTGTCGTCGATATTGTCATATCCCCATGCTTGTGAATGTGCATTAAAGTCTCCCACTAGCAGGATTTCTCCCGATGCTATCTTCATAGTGTTCTCAATTTCTGAAAGCACCACTGAGAAATCGGCTGAGGGGGGAGCATATGTGTTGATAATTGTTAGTTTTTCTTTATTGTTTTCGATAGTTATGGCTGATACAAATTCTTGTTCACTTAGCGTTATCGGGTTTGATCCTAACTTTGTTATGATGGCTGATTTGTTTGTTTTCGTTTTTGTTATTGACCAATGTTTTGGGTTTATACCTGCTATTTGTCCTGTCTCCTTGTTCTGGTAGTAATCTTGTAACATAGCAACATGTATTCCTTCTGCTCCCATGTATCCCCCTAATTCGTTTGTGGCATGGCTGCTGTTGTGAAGATTGATCTGTATGGCGTTTAGGACGTCTGGTCTTCGTGTTTGTGTTGCATTCTGTGAGTGCATGTTTATGTGATTATTTGAGGCGGTATTAAGCATGATGTTTTCTTCTTAGTTCGTCCCTGCGTTGATACCTGCCGTGTTCTTCATTAGTGGTCCTAGCAATTCGTGGCTTGCCCCTATACGTGTGAATTGAGACTAACCCCTGTATCACCTCTAAGCCATTTGTTAGCTGCCTCTTACCCTCCTGAAGTTCTAATTGTCGTATTTGCAGTAGTGTCTGGTACACCCAGCAGTGTCCTGAATGTGTCGAATGGTCTGTTGGTTTCTGAGCTCTCAGCCATCCTTTGTTGGTCCAGTTATATAGACGACACATAGCACATTCTTTGCGTCTCGATTTACAGTCTTTGTAGCTGTGTTCCCCTGCGCAGTTGGAGCACATCTGTGTGTTTGGACATTGTAATGCCACGTGGTCGAAACCGAGGCATTGGTGGCATCTTTGGATTGTTACGAAATGTTTCACCGGGCATTCTTTGAACCCCAGACAAACCGTCCTTTTTTTAAGCAGGTGGTCCGCCAGAGGTTCGGGAAGAGTGACTGGAATGTGTATTTTCTCATTCTTGGCCGCCAACGGCTTCATCAGTTTGAAGACATCTTCGTTGTATTCATCATTATTAACCCCTAGAATGCGTGCGAGCTTTGATGTTACCTGGTCTTCAGGGACCCAATTCGGGACGTTGAAAATGATTATTCTTTTTTTCCTCAGGCTTGCGTTTTTTATTTCTAGCGCTTCGCTTACCTCTTGATCCTCAGTAATTGTCTTTTTAAGCTCCTGTGCGGCCATTGCGCTTTCGCACATGATCTTTACCCCATTCCTGATTTTTCGTACACTCTTAACATTACCGTGATGGTCCTTGGAATGGTTAAGAACTTGTTTTTCTACTTCCGCAGCTGTTCTGTCCTCTTTTGCCTGTATGATAATTGTTGATGTGGCTGCTTTTACTGCCTCTGCGTAGTTAATTGGAGGTTTGTTTGTTTTTATCTCCCGTTCTCTCCCATGTACTTCGTCTGCTGAATCGTGTTCTGCCTTTTCTGTCTGCCTGTGCGTCATGTTTTCCAATATATCGTTCTGCGCCTCTGCGTGCTGTGCTCTGACTTCGAGTTCTACTATTGATCTTGAGATTATTTCCAATGCTTTATCTATCTCTCTGCAGACGATTTTCGGCAATCTTGTGGTTCGTTTTTCTATAACTCTGATGTAACTTATTGCTCTGAGCGCTTTTTCAACTGTTATTGATCTTCTTTTCCCTGTTTCTGGGGCATCACATAGCTTTTGGAGTTCCATCTTCGTACCGCGTACCTCGGGGGCATTAACTATTTCAAGTGCAACTTGTTTACTAGTTTTGCTCGTTTCTGATTCCGAATCCGTTTCTTCGCATTCAGTTACAGTGTCGTCTTCCTCAAAGTACTTATCTAGATTGACTGCTGATTGATTGCTTTGCTCTTCTGTCTTTGTTTTGTTCTTTAATTTTTCTTTGTCCTGAATTGACCGGGAACTGCCTGGTGTGCCTGCACTACCGGATGTTTTGTTAGCATTTTTGGAAGACTCTTTTATTTTTATCTTAGCATCAACTGGTTTTTTTACCTGTTTAAGTTGTGTTTGATTTGATGCTGACCTAGTGTTCATGTTTGATTGCATTTTTGCAGCCATAAGTTATTGGCTAACTCTGTGTTTGATTGTAAAATAATAAAAAGGGGGATTTGAAAATACAAATGAATAATTTCAGTTTTAAATCTACTCTTCACTAAAATAGCTATAGGCATAACGGGAACCCTCAATGATCGAGTGTTTAATGTTTGTGGTTTGAATTGTTGTTTTTACAAGGTCCTGGGATTTGTTGGTACCAGCAGCGGGGGGGGGGGGGATTACAGAATTCTTCCTTTACATTCCCTCTCTTTTTCCCTTCTGTTTTTTAAAAGGTGTTGCTGAATTGATGTGCGCCTATGAGGAGAGATACTAGTACTTTAATTGTTCTGAATAGGCACATAGATGCTTTAACAAGTGAAACTGGGTTATTGCTCAACTTGATTTGTTGCGGGATATGACTTACTAACGATAAATCTGTAGTTACTGTGTTGTTAGTATATTTCCACTACTTATGGTGTTAAAGTGTTGTAGAGGAGACGGGGAAGCGCAGTCTTAGCTAGACGGGGGTGGGGGGGAGGGGGATCGCAGGCGGAACTCTGAACACTTAACGTTTAATAATTTTAATTAGTAATTGAAAAAGCTATTTTGATCATGGTAGGATGGGAAAAAAAAAAGAAATGAGTCAGACTGCTGATCATTAGTTGTTGAGCCAAGAAACCTAACCAATGATATATTACATGTGGGGGTTAAAGTTGAGAAAGTGCAAAGATCCCCACCCCCCCCCCGAACAGAATCGGCTCATGGGGGAGGGGGTTCAGGAAAGGGAAATGTGGATTGCAACGGAGTGTTGGGAAATTAGCTGTCTATTAACTTGCTATATGTGATGCACGTGCAAAATAAAAGGCTAAATTAATTTTCCCTCAACGGGAAGGGGGGGGGGAGTGGGGGGTAACTCAGCCACTTTTGAAGTTTAAATGAAAAGAGCCCCACCATCGTGTTGGGCGACCCGAAACCATTACAAATAGGAAGAACAGGCTGAGTGAAACAAAACAAAAAAACAAAAACAATTAATGGTATATTACATGTGGGGGTTAAAGTTGTAAAGATTGAAAGCCCCTCCCCAAGGAACTCAGCTCCAGTTGGAGACATAGCAAAAAGAGCGCTACCAACGTGTCTAGCGCCCCAAAATGATCGAAAAAAAAATAATAGAAGGAAGGGGGGGGGGGAAACTAATAAAAAAAAAGGTTGAACGCAGTGGGTGGAAAATCAAAGTGGAATGCTGAAACAATTAAACTTAACACATGATATATTACATGTGGGGGTAAAAGTTGAGTTAATTAAAAAAAAAAAAAAAAAAAAAAAAGCCCCCCCCCCCCCAAAAAAAAAAAGAGTGAACTCTCATGGGGGGGCGGAAAAGGGGAAAATGTGTGCAGCAGTTGTGGAAAATTAAAAGACATGCTATAAGTGATGGTATGAGCTAAATGTGGGAAGAATTAATATTTCCTTATTAAATATAATCTATTTTCTTTTCCTCTATTTAGTTGATAGCCCCCCAAAGAGCACACGGCCATGGAGGGGGGGGGGCGGTAAAGGGGAAAGAAATGTGCAGCAGTTGTTGAGATTTTTTTTTCTACCCTTTTCTTCCTTTTTTTCCCCTTTTAATCTATCAATAGAGATGCGTGCACTGGAGGGTTAAAAATGATGAGAGGAAAACTTTAAGATGGAAGAGTAGAGTACAGCAAATAATTTTATATAGAGTACAGTCGCTGAGTTTCACACGAAAAGTTACTTGTCAATCATATTTGACGTAATAGTAAACAATTTTAAAGCATTAAAACAAAGTATTCTAAGCAACGCGAAACTTTCCGATTCATTTTCAAAAATGAAAACACATGCAGGCATGATAATTCAAGTGATTTGTTATCGAACAGTTTTTCATAATAAATGAATTATATATTGAATTATAAGCTATTGTTGTCTCAAAATTACTGACTCTTAATGTCTTGGAATTATTCTACGAATTATTTTTCAATATTTGCCTTCAATGATTGAATTCAGTTGGAAATGAAAAATGTTGACTCTCACTATGATTCGTCTTACCTAAAGCAAAGATCTTATACAAAGTTTAATCTTAGCATTGTGCCAAGCGCGCTTCAAAAGGAGGTCACAAAGTAGCAACAATGTTTTGATCCATGCCGTTTTGTTTTCTAGATGGGTTTTTAATTAATATCTCAGATAATTACAGACACATTGAAAATCATTACCAACAATCCTTAGATGATTCTGCGTTCATAACCCTCAACTCCCAGCTGAGCACCAGAAAAATAAGACACATAAATGATCTTATAATAGTTCAGTTTTTACTTTTCAAGTATGGAACCTTAATAATGGTGTCAAAATTCTGGTAACCATCTCCTCTCTAACATTGGCTATATTTTATACAACAATTTCCAAACAATTTTTTTCGGTACAACAATTTCCAAAGGGGTGTAAGAACAAAAAACATTCTAAAATTGCGGTTTCTACGATATTGTTGATTCTAGCAATTTGAAATTCAATCTAGCGGTTACTTTTAAAAGATGTAAATGCTCACTAAAAATGGTTTCTAAAAAGTTCGAAATTTAAAAAGGGGAAAGGAGCAGTAAACGTTCTAAATCGGAGATGGAAGTGATCGTAATTTTTGGTGCATTTAAGTTAATCGAAATAACCCTAGGTTCCCCTCCTCATAGGAAACTGTCCACAGCAAACAAAAAACCAGTACAATCAAAGACGCATAATCACCTGAAAACTTTTTCTTTATTTCCGGACACATCTGGAAAGGGCGAGGGTGGTCCTCTTTCCGCCTCTAAATAATCGACCTTCTTGTTCAACAGTTAGAGAAGATCTGATCTAATTTTTCAGATACATTTTCACCAACACATAAATGAAAATATGCCAAACACTACATTTTCTCACCAGGCACTCAAGGTTTTTTTTTTTTTTTTTTTCTTTTGAGAAAGCCAGACATGTGTTAGCAGCGAACACAAAAATGTTGATATTGCATATCTGATGCCGGAATCAATTTATGAAAACGGCGCCTGCATTTAACACAAGATACGAAAAAAGACAAAACAGCATATGTTAAAGTCATCTGCAGTACATTAAAATAACAAATTGAAACCACAGAGAAGTTACGTACTTTTACTGTTACAATGAAAAATCTGGGAAAATTTTTAGCTCTAGGAAGAAATGATTGCTTTCGAGATTAAAGAATAAAAAGATTTTGAATGCAGACATTAATTCACATAGAGAAACTTTAAGATAGAAAAATTAAATTTTAGAATAAAACATAAAATATATATGATTCTATATCATAGCCATAGGCTGGAAACATGAAATTTGGCATAGAGGCTGGCTTTAGAGACTTAAATGCTAGCCCAGAACAGTAAGCAGGAGCAAAAACATGTTCTAAAATTGAGATTTGTGCGATACAGTTGGTATAGAAGCTTGGAATTTGGCATGGTGGTAACTTTTGGGATGTAAATGCTCTCTAAGAACGATTTCTAAAGAAATTTTAAATTTAAAAGGATGAAATGGGCGGAAAACGGTCTGAAAATGATCTAAAAACAATTAATTAGGAATTGTTTGTGCTAGATATGTGAAATTTGGCACGGCTGTTATACTCTAGAAATATAAATGATCATCCGGAGCAGTTTTTTAAAATTTAGAAATGTAAAAGGTTGCAAGAACAAAAAAGTTCTAAAATTGCGATTTGTGTGATACAGTTGGTATAAATGCTTGGTGTTTGACATAGTGGTTACTTTTAAGACACTCGTTCAAAACGGTTTTTAAAAAATTCAAAATTTTAAAAAGTGAAATGAGCAAAAAACGTTCTAAAAATGTTCTAAATCATAATATATTTAGAACTTTTAGGGCTAGACTCTTGAAATTTTATATTATGGTATTTAAGAGACGTAAATGCTCGCCCAGAATTTATTTTTTGAATTCGAAATTTAAAAGAATGCAAGAGTAAGATGCATTCTAAAATTGTGATTTATGTGATACATTTGGTGTGGAAACTTGGAATTTGGTATGATGATTACTTTTATGTAGTAAATGCTTCCTCAGAACATTTTTTTAAAATTCAAAATTTAAAAGGATGAAATGAGCGAAAAACTTTCTAAAAGTATTCTAAATTATGATTTAGTTGAAACTGTTAGTGTTAGAAACATGAAATTTAGCATAGAGATTACTTTTAAGATGCAAATGTTGAGCATAAAGAGTTTATTCTAAATGGGAAATTTAAAGGTGTAAAACAACTGAAAACAATATAAATTACGATTTATTTAGAACCGCACGTTATATCGCGCCTTTCGAAGACGATCTTTTTTCGATGCTAAAAGTAACTAAACGTCTGTATTTCGACACAATCTTTTAAAAGCATCTCGGAAGATCAAATTTACAGCGCCTACAACAATTTTGAAACGCTCTGATGAATAAAAGTATTTAAAAAAATCTGAGAAATTTTCGATAAAAATGCTAAAAGAAAGTTAGGTGCTGTTTCGGCGTGGGTTAGCTCGGCTTCGGCTCATGTTTTCACTATTAAATGTGACTAAGTCTATGATTTAGTCTTTTTTGATGTGACTCTGTTCTCTTCGACTTTAGTCAAAGACTTAGATTTATTTCACGGAATTTTAAAGAGGGGTTGGATACAGTTATATTTAGAATCGAATAAAATTTCAGAGAGTTCGGACAATAACTTTTTTTTGTTGTTGTTATTTTAAAGGACCCGTTGCAAAAAAGGAAAAAAAAGTGGGAAATTGTACGCTAAACGAGACAAATGAGGTGCGTTCATTTTATAACTAGTTTCGCAATTAAAAAAAATTCATCATCATCATTTCAATGAAAGGAATTATGTAGTTTTCTAGGAGTTAAATGAGCATGCCTTTTTTTTCCTTATTATATATGCCACGTTTTCAAATGCAATTTTTTTTTTTCACCATGGAGATCTTGCTTTGTGAATGATTACCTTCATGGTTTAATATTTTTATGACTCATCATGAACGAATCTCCTTGCGTTTATTTACTCTAATGGATTGAGATATTCGGTTAACCTATTTTCCACTGAAGTTATCTCAGAATCTATACATTTTTTAATGTCATTTTCTCATCTATCAAGAAAACTTTTTTTTTTTTTTTTGAACGATCTTTCTAAAAATGTAACTTTTATGCCATTTTATTCGAAAAAATAATTTTGAATAAAAATGGCCACTTGGCATATGAAAAAATGTGGTCATTTATGTGGTCAGCCCATATTTGTTTTCCTCAGTCACATGACTTGCACTTCTTTTATTATATAGATTACGTAGGATAGGATTTAACAGAATAATGAAAACTTTTATGAATATCTCCTAAAGTTTTGATTCGATTTTCCTAAAATTTGAAGTGACTCGACAAATTTCTGCAACGATTCCACATATATTAAATTTCAAACCATTCGGTTGGGTAATTTTTGCGCTGTTATATGCGGACAGACGTACAGACGGGCAGACGCATGGACCAGGTGCTAACGTTACGACTATAGGTGCTACGTTATTTGTATAACTACGAACGCACCTAAAAAGAAGAGAGAAGAAAACATTTCTTTTACAGTTCGATATCAACATTTTTCCATGGTCTGTAAAACCATTATATTTATAACTGAGGAAAAATTTATAGAATTCAGGACAAGGGTTATTAAAAAAAAAAAAAAAAAAAAAAAAAAACTATGAAACGACCCTTACGAGGGAAAAAAAACCCCAAACAAACAAGAAAGCGTCTTTTAAAAATGCTTTTATAACTCAAAGCGTCTGTCAAACACTTTTACTATGGCAAAGTGACGCAGTCCAAATGACCAGTTTTGACTTAACCGATGTATGTAATATGCGCTTTCACAGTTTTAAGTAGAATTCTCGCCGTTTAATTGAATCACATTGTTGGATAGAATTTGATTTAACAAAGCGGCGGATTCCGCGAAGGTGGAATTTTGATTCATATAAGCGGTAATTATAGTAATTTTTTTAGCTCTGGGGGGGGGGTTTAACCCCCAAACCCCCCCTTGGCTGCGCCACTGCACCAAATTACTCTTCAAGGGGTAATTTGGTGTCACATTTTTAACCACCGCCACACCACCAATTGTATATTTTGTAGTAATAAGGTGCATGCCATTTTCTACCTTTGACAATGTGCTATTCAAAACACTACTAATATTTTTAATTTGATAACATTTGAGCACTGTTAATTTTTCTTTGAGAGCGCATGTTTTTTAAAGAGAGAGTTTGAAATAACAATTACATGAAGAATTTTAAAGGCTCTTTTGAAATTCATATTGTCTTACGCTCTTTAAAAGATACCATTTTATACTAAATTAACCATAAGAAAATAATACATGAAATAAAATATTAATACACACGTTTTTTATATATGAGTGAAAGCATAAATGATAATTATAAAATTTTAACACAGCTCAATAATATAGAAGGGAACAATTTAGAATGGATATTATGATATTTTAGATATGATACCTCCTGAATAATAATAATAATAAAAACTTTTTTAGACAACTTCTTAAGAAATAGCTATTAACATTGTTGTACTACACAAAGGCGACAAAATAAACCCCACTCAATGGTATAGGCTAGAGTGAAACATTTTAGAATGAAAATAATGATATTTTTGACATTCAACAGTCTTCTGAAAAATAGGCCTACATAAAAAAAAAATATATTTTTCCAAGAGTTTCTTAATAAAAGGTCATGCGATAGTGTAAACATTTTTAAACACAAGTTAAGTCTCAGATCTTACACAGTTGAGTAGTCGAATTCCTATCTGAATCAATCTGGAATAAAGAAGTCTGCTGTGAAATGATTAAAAAACAAAATGTTAGCGACAATCAGCAAACATAATAAAACTACAGTAAAAATAAATCAGTTTATATGCAAAATACGGCATCAACTTATCCCGAATTTTTTACGCGGGACAATTTTGTGCTTGCACCAATATTATATTTTTTCTGGGTCATTTTCAATGATGCAGAAGGAAAAAATTCAATACTTATTACAGTGTACTTTCAACATGCCTGTACAAATTTTTATTCATACGTACATCATCTCTCTTTTTCTGTGGTATCATGCACGTAGAGAGATATTAAAACTTTGGAAAGTTGTCATTTTGCACAGTTTTTGATAGATTCCAGAAAATATTTTTTTCTTACTGAAAATGTGCTACTTACATAATAGGGGTATATTTAATGCACAGTACACATATCTAAGTACTTGTAAAAAATTTTAAAGATTGATACCATACAATAAGATCATGATAATAATGACACTGGTTTACAAATTTAAACATTTTTTATATACTTTTGATGAAACATCTATTTTCTTATTACAGTACCTTTTACTAATGAAAGGCGGTTTTTGAAAAAAATCTATCACGTCACATTTTTAGAAGTTTTACATTTTACAAAATTAACATTTTTAATTCCATATTATATATATATATATATATATATCACGTCACATTCAACCTACCCGCATTGTCACCTTGGATTCTATATTCTGTTTTCTTGTGTTTTTGTGAACTAAAGTGATTTTGTTTTTGATAAGATATCTAATAGAGTGTGTAAATTTAACTGTAATCGTTTTTGTTACGTTTGTGTATAATTTATATTCGCAATTAAAGGAAGACCGATATCAGAATGTCTTAATACAGCATATTTGCATTATTTTGGATTCTCAGTGAGTAATGAAGATAAAAAGTGTGTCCTACATGTTTATTGTGAAAACTGTAGGCTTACTCTTCTATGCTGAGCTTCGGGAGAAAAAAAAGTATCTTCAATTTTGATCAACATGGCTGTGGAGGGAACCTTCAATTCACAAAAATGACTGTTATTTTTGTTTGACAAAAACTGCAGGCTTTAATTAAAAAAATAAACATAAAATTCAATATCCTGACATTCCATCAGTCTCAAAACAGATATCACATTCGGAAGCTCGGCCACATACCGTATGTCTAGGGATGTCAATTGCGAGTTTTCAAGATAGTGACGATCTGTTTATAGAGGATGAAAATGATGATGAGTTCATAATCGAAGATGATAAAACGCCACATTTAATAAACCAAAATGAGTGAACGACCTTGTACGAGACTTGCATCTATCTAGATCTAAGATAGAGATTCTTGCCTCTCGTCTACAACAGTGGAACTTATTGACACCAAATACCAAAGTAACTTATTACCGAAATCAAAGTCAAATTTTCAGCAGTTATTTCACCAAAAAAGGATGATTTTTATTTTTGCCATGATATGCCCGGACTTTTTAATGCGATGAATCAAAATTATGATCCAAATTAATTGCGTTTATTTATCGATTCATCTAAATACAGCTTGAAAGCTGTATTGCTTCATAACGGTAATATAAAACCATTTTTACCAATTGGCCATGCCGTAAATAGTAAAGAAACCTATCAAATGTCTCTTTTAATGAAAATGATACAATATGAACAGCACAACTGGAAAACATGTGGCGATTTAAAATTAGTTAGTATGTTGCTGGGCTTACAGGGCGGGTACACCAAATATTCATGTTTTTGTGCCTGTGATTTATTCAAGCTAAAGAACACCATTACATAAAAAATTATTGGCTTGTCCGAAATGAATTTACTCCAGGAAAATTGAATGTGAAATATACATCTTTAGTGGATCCGCAAAATTTAATTTTGCCAACATTACGTATTAAATTGGGCTTAATAAAAAATTTCGTCAAAGCCATGGATAAAAACAGTTCTGTTTTTAAATATTTACGCAAATTTTTTACAAGTACTTCAGACTCAAAATTAAAAGAGGGAATTTTTATCGAATCACAGATAAGTAAACTGATGCAAGATAAGGACTTTGAAAAACTTTTATCTACTAGCGAAAAAAATGCTTGGGATTCCTTTAAAACGGTCGTCTATGGATTCTTAGGAAATCATAAAGATGAAAATTATGAAAAAAATTTTGCTGTTTTATTAAAAAAATATGCAATGGGTGGGAACATGTCTCTGAAGATCCATTTGCTCCATTCACACCTGGATTTTTTTCCTGAAAACTTAGGCGCCGTGAATGACGAGCAGGGCAAGCGTTTTCACCAAGACCTTAAACTTTTTGAAGACAGACACAAAAGTTTTTGGGACGAAAGTATGTTAGGGGACTACTGCTGGTCTATTTTAAGAGAAACAGAGCAAGAAAATTATAAAAAAGAAGAGTAAAATCAATCATTTCTAATGTTTTCTTTTTATATTTCATGTTATTATTTTTAAGAATTTAATAAATATTTTTAAAACTAGATGTGACAGATTTTTTACAATAATTTTCCCGTACTCACAAGGAAGGTCTCCTTAAAGCGCATACTCAGAAAATTTTGCAAAAAAAATGCTAATGAAGCTACTCATGTATGTAATAAAGGATCAGTCAAATTTAGCTGCGGAATCCCAGTAGAAATTCTGCAAAAAAATAAAAACTTTCCAGTATTTGGCGGGAAAAGACGCGATTTGGCTTAGCAACATTTTTCCTCGCCAAACGCAAACGATCGTTTGCATTTTGAAATTGCTTGCAAAATTATTTATGAATTTAAATATTGTTTTAAATCGTAAAATACGATCGTTAAATTTCATTATATATACATATAAATGTGTACACAAAATTGTAGCTATAAAAATTTATTTATTATGTAATGTTACATAAACAAGTTCAGCAAGAAAAAGTTTTTCCTTAAAGATTATTTGTCATAACAGCGCATTTTTTGAAATTTCATACCTTCGCCAACCAGTGATAAATCGCCAAATAAACGAAAATTTCATAATTTTTTATGGACGTTATATCGAGGTTCCGCAAAAAAATTTTTATAGATGTATATACCCTCATGAGAAGAATATTCTGTAATTTTTTCAAAATTTTCTGAATATGCGCTTATGGAGACCTTCCTTGTCAGTGCACTAGAATCTATCAAAAAATACACATTTCGGCGAAAGTATACAAACCGTGTAAACCAGTGTAATTTAAAATGAGGCACTAAATTACCTCGGCTAACACAAAAAGAAACCCCTTGAAGTTGATTTTATTTTTTTTCCAAAATTGCTTTTTTTCATTCTAAATGTTTCTAAATTCTAACATTTAGTAGGGAATATTATTAATAATTAAATAATAGTGAACTTATGTTATATCATTAACTGTAACGAATTTTTTTAAGATTTAGTGCGTGATTTTGTGACTCTTGTAAAGCCGATCAAACATTTACCAACGGTATTTTTTTCTTTAGTTACTTAAATGAAAGGATTTACTTTAAAAAAATGTTTGATCTGTGAAATGAATTTGAAGTAGTTACATAGTTACCTATGTTATTTTATATTCCTTGCTTGAATCATCGGTGAGTTATAAAAAGTAGATATGTAAAGCAAACATTAAAAGTAACTTTATAGAATTCATTTCTCTTTAGAGAATAGAAATTATTAAAAAATAACTAATAAAAAAGTTCAAATTTATCTAAGGAGATTCAAATAAAACTTACAATATAAAAATGACTGAAATTTAATCACTTTCCAAAGAAATTCTAATTAAATATAATTACGTAAAAGCGTTGAAATACATTGAAAACGGAACCAAGTTTTTTAAATGAGCAAAAGCATCTTTGTTATTTATCAAAATAAAGCCCTGTAAATTAATATTTAATTTATTATTTAAACTTCTCATAAAATTTTTAAAACATAAATGAATTTGTTGTCTGCATTTGAGTTGCAATTGTCATCCTTTAGAAGCACAGTTATAAATATTATGCACGGTTCTCAAATAATGCAAAAAAAAAAAACATGCCTTGTAAGAATAAAAAATAAAAATAAACTTTTCGAAACTATTGAAACAAATGATAACTAATTAAAACGTCCCACTCTCAAAACAAATTTTTTATTACTTAAATAAAAATAATAAATAAAAATTTAATAGAAAAAGTCGGTATTTTGTATGTGTTTCACTTAACTGGTATTATTTGTAAAATTTTCCGATGGGTTCTGTGTACTTCGGTTTCCTCTAGAACATAAAAGGGGCCTTCTACGATTATTCGAAGGAATTTGACTCACTGTATTGCCGATAAATCCGTTCTGTGACAGTTTGCTACCCCGACAACACACTGACGTCCTCAAAACATACCGTGGATATCATATTTAGGATAACCGACATACTCTGGATGGTTGAAATAGTCCTGGAAACAGTAACGGTTTAGTTTCAGTTTGTCAAAATGTGACACATATAGAACTCCTACGGATGATTTTTTATGACGTTTCTTGGACAATTATGCGATGAAGGAAGGCAATGGGAAATTAATGAAGACGTCTAATGTCCGCGTGCATCATATAGGATATGCTACATGATTTTCTAACGAAAATGTAATTCGATGATTCATTCTCTGTATCTTCAAGATATATAGTGGATAGTTCTCATACGATATGACAACTACAGGATCTGTAGGAGCCCAATAGGATGTCCGGAGGACAATTGTGGTTGTATGGAAAGTGGCGTTGTTTTATAGACGCGTGTTGTGACGCGTGTTACCAAACTCGGACTCGGTGACTTCACACAGTAAGGCTCCGTTCAGATTACATTCTGCGACGAGGAGTCATCGTAAATTATTTAACCTGGCTTTCTTTTTCAAAGGCTCTGTGGTCAGCTGTGAACTTTTTATTGCTCTAAGTTTTGGATGCAAAGCACACAAAATCAACAAAGAAATTCTCTCAAGGGCTGGTGATAACCATCTCAGGAACCCTCCTCTCTTGCAGTTCGACAGAAGAGTCCCCCCATCAAACATGTCATCAGTCGCTTTTCGGGAATGTAATCTGAACGGATCTTAAACTGACGGTCTCTCAGATTCATAATGTAACGAATGAAAGCTATCCGTTATGACTGTATTCTGCTCTCAAAGCTGGTAGACGGGAGGTTCTGGGTTCAAACCCTGTCGCACTCGTCGACCTAACCGTTTGGAGTTTTCCGTGGTTTTCTTCGAACCTTTTGTAAGTACGATTTAGAATCCCTTAGAAAGACACCCACAGAGGGCATTCCCCCCGCCGTCCTGTATCGCTAGCGCAGATAATCGGCTGTAACAAATAACCAGCCAACCAACCGTTATGATTATAACACTTGTGACAACTTTTTACGTCACACTGAGTAGCTGTTAGGATAATTGATATTAGGATAATATAAAGTGTATAACCACTCACATAAAGGGGCATTTTACACCAAATATTTCATTACGAAACTCATTACGACACCGTAAAGGTATGGAGTAAGTATAATAAAGTTTTGTATTAAATCGATAAATATAATGTCACTAATATAAATTGTTTCTAAGTAAATTTATTCCGACAACGTATTCATTTTTTTTCAATATTAACGCTGTAATTTCAAAAAAAAATAATTATTGTTTTTGGAAAATAAATATTGTAATTTTTAGAGTGGAGTTATTATTAATAACAAAAACGGAAGGTAAGTATTAGTACACTCATATTTTCCTTTTCAAAGTTTATATCGTTTATAATCTAAATTAAATTATTGAAAACAATTTTTTTATCAGTTAAATAGATTTTAGTAGTCAATTAACTAAAAAAAAAGTTATTAAGCAATGTTAAAATAAGACATAGTATATCAAAATCATATAATATAAGAAATAAGATATTAAAATAAGATTTATGTGACTAAATTTACTGAGAAATTGAAATATATATATATATATATATTTCAAAACTACAGACTCAACATTTTATCTCCATTTGCACAAAACAAAATTTTATTGCTTTGAGATTTTCTGCTTCCATCTTAGTTGTTCGTATCCAAAAAAACAAGAACGAAAAATCATGCGTCAAGCATAGATTATGTAACACTTTCCAACGCTTCCAAAATAATTTTACGAATCATACTCTTTTATAAGCTAAAAGATAACATCTAAGTAATCCGAATACTTTATTCAGCCCTGTATAGGATCTATAGATTTGTATATATACTACATAGGATGCTAAATTTTAGTTCAGTTAGGAAACACGTAGCACAGTTTAAAATTCTCCGTCTGGAGTTAAATAATACGGAAATGTGTTCCCGAACTTTTGTACTTCCCTGTATAGGATCTACAGAATTTATACACACCACGTAATATACAAAAAGCGATTTAAAATTAAAATCACATTCAGTAACTTAAAACGCACTTCCAGGAATTATTGCTGACATACAGTAGAGAATTCTTTTGTGTGTCCCTGTAAATGAACGATGACTGCTATACACACAATATTCTGTAGTAAGTCTCTTGTAATGAACCTTATATAAATTTCAATGCGTTTAAAATAGTGAAACATTATTTAAATAAACCGCAGACGATTTTTCTCCATAGACGTAATGTAACGGAATTCTTTTGACTGTCCCTGTAAAGTAAGTATAAGTGCTATGCACACCCTATTCCATATTAAGCTTCTTCTAATGCACCTTAGTGATATATATAAATTTCAATGCGTTTAAAGTATTGAAACATTATTTAAATAAACCGCAAATGATTTTTCCCCATAGACCGCAATGTAACGGAATTCTTTTGAGTGTCCCTGTAAAAAAACTATAAGTGCTACACACTTCCGTTGAAATAGGGAACATGCTATAGATAACGATTATAACATATAAAATTTGCAGGGCAATCCGAGTATATTTACGGGAGTTAGAGCACGGACAGACGGCAGACGGCAGACGGCCAGACGGCCAGACGGCAGACGGCCAGACGGCCAGACGGCAGACGGCCAGACGGCCAGACGGCAGACGGCCAGACAAACCGAAGTCATAAACACTTTTCAACTAGGTTGGAAAGAATTAAAAATGAGATACTACAATATTCAGATATTTTACAGTACTTTTGATACGACAAAGGAATAGCACACATTGGTTGTTTTAACAGCGTTTTGCTTTATATTTTATAATATTTCGTATTACATTTTCTCCTCAAGTATCGAAAGTGCTCAACGAAAACCATTTGTAGACACAATATTATAAAAGAAATAGAAATAAAAGTTATTCTGCAAATAAACTAAATAATATACAAATATAAACAATTTCAAGAATATTATTATTTTCTGATTCATGTATTTTGCAACTACATAATTCATCAACGATGTAATGCGAAATTTGGTACTTTAATTTGCGCAGGATAAAAATCGCGCAATATTAATCCCAATGCCAAAATTTACATTGCATTCATTTCCTTTAAAATATAAATTTTCACTCACTTCATTTAAAATACTTGCCGTATATCCTGCAGTATATAACGCACACTTTTGAAACAAGAATTTTGTCAAATTTTACAGATTATATGCCGGATATAATAATGGAATCTTAAAAATTAAGCAAAAGAACTGAGATTTCTACAATAAGAGGCTATTTCACTCACGCGAAAACACTCGCTCTCTAATGTTAACCCCTTTGGGACGAGCGACCCGTATACGTGACGCATAAGATGCTCAGAATCCTCGATTATTCCCACCAGTTACTTTTTATTGTAAGCTTTGCCTTATTTAATGACAGCATTTCTGCGATTCAACTAGCCGAAAATTTCTATTTTGAAAAAACGGTGGTAAAAGATTAAAGATTCTGTAAAGGACGCTCGTTGTGAAGGGGTTAATCCTAAGGGATAATTTTTTTTAAATATCTTCTTTGCATTTATTTTTTTTATCAGTATTATTATTATTTTGCATTGGATAGCTGAGGTTAATCTCTACAAAGGCCGATTTTCACCTTTTCGATTTTGTTTACTGTTTTATTTTATATACAGGACAATTTCTCTTTCTGAACCGGTTTCGAAAAAGTTAGGTCGATGAGGATTCTTTATGCCCCTCGGACACATCAAAACATTTTTCCTTTTATTCAGATGTCTTTATTCTTTAATATAATTTAAAATTTGTTTTTACCGCCTCTCAGATTGATTTTTGCTTGCAGATTGTTTAAATAAGCCATTCTCCCACAAGTGTGATTTTTGGCTGCACAGATATCTGATTTTTTAAAAGTCTCATATTAATATTATGCTGAAGTTGAATTTTTAATAACCACTGATATATTGAATAATAATAATTAGTAGATGTGCACAACTTTTATTGAAAAATAAATATTATCTGGCAGTTTTTATCAAACAAAACACAAATTGTAGGGGACAGGAGTTATAGAGACGGTTCTGACATTTTTTGCAATTTTGCCACTTTACTGCAATAAGAGCATTTTTGGAATGTTGTACGCACTATATTCAAGAACTTATCAAACCTACGATTAAATAACTAGATATTGGCTAATCTATGAATATTAATATTTTAAATTAACAAAAGGGACAGTAGTGACGGTTAATAAAGGTACTCTTACCTTTTCCCCATTCTTTTCAATCCAGAAAATCTTTATGAACAAACATCAAGCAATTGCTTTTTAAAACAACATGTTCTCCCCTTGCTACAAACAATACTGAAAATGACAGCATATTGCCATCTGGTCGAAATATGAAAATATTCATACACCGGGACAGTAGTGACCAAAAAGAGAGGGACACAACATTTAACCGAACAAAAACAAATTTGACACATTTCACTCATAAAAAAAATTATATTATTGAGCACCATGATATTTATATTTATAATAAATGCCTTTTTTTAAAAACTTTTAAATAATTATTGTTTGTTGAGGGTTTTAACCCTTTAACGGATAAAGCACTTCAATTGCTAAAATGTTGAAATAAATCACTGACACCAGAAATTATGAACAAATTTATTTGTATATAAGAAAAAAGCGACATTTCACATTCATAATAAATGGAAAACATTTCTATTAAAATTCTGCTGTCATTGTTGAATTTCGTAATTAAAATTTTGTGGTTTCGTAGGAAACCAATGTCCGTTAAAGGGTTAATGAACAAGTTATGTGGTTGGGGACAGGGGGAAGTTGCGAGTTTTGAGATATTTAAATTCCATTTTAAAATTTAAACAAAAAAATAAAATTTTTGCACTCCATTGTAGAACTATCACAGAGAAACATTTTAACATTAAATGAGAATTTATGTTGCAAAGAAATGCCGAAAGATATACTGGGGACTCAGAAATCACATTTATGAGATTCGTCCCAAATGTCTTGCGCAAGATCAGAAACATAGGTTGAATTAGCATATTTTAATGTATTTTAATTGTAACAATCTGATTTTTTTCGATATGAAACAATCACAACACTATCGTAGATTTTTTTACATGTTTTACATTTTCATACACATATCAACTTACAAAAAAACTACAATGGTGATGCACTGTGAAAAAAAACAGTTTTCCTAATCTACGAATATATACAATATCCTCTTCAATGTTACACGCTATTTCTGAAAACCATCCTTTATCTTTAGAAACTTCAGAAAATAATATATTTTCGAAATTAAAAAAAAAAAAAAAGTTATAAAAACTTAGTTTCTTTCGCTGTCACTGATTTTTGGAATCATTGCCGAGTATTTTTTATAGTGTAATAATTATCAATTTTCTCAAACCGGAATATAGGTTTTCAGGTTGCTATTATTTCTCATTTAAACATTTTTTGCTGCAAAATTCAATTTATACATTGAAGAGAAACAAACAAACAGTAATTTTAATATTAATGTTAATGCTGTTAATTCTTCATGTTGTTCTGTAAAACATATTCGTTGAACATGAAAATGTTTATTTCAAAATTGATAGCATCCGAAAAAACGATATTACGGTTTGAGAAAATGGTTTAATATACTATAAAAATTACTGGGTAAAGTTTCCGAAAATCAGTGGTTGCGAAAGAAACTTTGTTTTTATAAATGCTTCTTTAGGCCTGGAAATTATACTTGTTTCGGAGGTTCCCCGAAGATAAAGAACGCTTTTCAGATACAATTTATATTTCAAATTGGAAGAGGTCATTGCATATTTTCGTTTGCGGTTGCATTATATTTTCGTAGATTAAGAAACATTTAATATAGGTGGATTAAACTTTGTGCCGCTACAGTAAAAAAAAAAAAATATCTATCTAAAATGCCCATTCTATCTTGGGCACGTGCGGAGACGTAAGCATACTTACATGGATTAAAATTTTGAATCAGTTTTTAATCTTTTAAATTTGGCACTGATGATGGAGCTTTAGGGGCTCCGTAACAGCTATTTGTCATTTTATATATTTTTAGTTGTGTTACTTTACGTTGACAATTTATTTTTTTAATATAACGGCACAAAGTTCAATCCACCTAAGGCCATTCTATCTTTGGCATGTGCGGAGACGTCAGCATACTAACATGGATTAAACTTTTGAATCAGTTTTGAATCTTTTAAATTTGTCACTGATGATGAAGCTTTAGGGGCTCCGTAACAGCTATTTGTCATTTTATATATTTTTAGTTGTGTTACTTTACGTTAACAATTTATTTTTTTAATATAACGGCACAAAGTTCAATCCACCTAAGGCCATTCTATCTTTGGCATGTGCGGAGACGTCAGCATACTAACATGGATTAAACTTTTGAATCAGTTTTGAATCTTTTAAATTTGTCACTGATGATGAAGCTTTAGGGGCTCCGTAACAGCTATTTGTCATTTTATATATTTTTAGTTGTGTTACTTTACGTTGACAATTTATTTTTTTAATATAACGGCACAAAGTTCAATCCACCTAAGGCCATTCTATCTTTGGCATGTGCGGAGACGTCAGCATACTAACATGGATTAAACTTTTGAATCAGTTTTGAATCTTTTAAATTTGTCACTGCTGATGAAGCTTTAGGGGCTCCGTAACAGCTATTTGTCATTTTATATATTTTTAGTTGTGTTACTTTACGTTGACAATTTATTTTTTTAATATAACGGCACAAAGTTCAATCCACCTAAGGCCATTCTATCTTTGGCATGTGCGGAGATGCAATCATACTTACATGGCTTAAACTTTTGAATCAGTTTTAATCTTTTAAGTTTGGCACTGATGACGGAGCTTTAGGGGCTCCGAAATAGCTATTTGTCATTGTATATATTTTTATTTGTGCTATTTTACGTTGATCGTATATATTTTTAATACAACGGCAAAAGGTTTAATCCACCTAAGTACATTCTATCTTGGGCATGTGCGGAGACGTAAGCATACTTACATGGCTTAAACTTTTGAATCAGTTTTGAATATTTTAAATTTGTCACTGATGACGAAGCTTTAGGGGCTCCGAAACAGCTATTTGTCATTTGATATATTTTTATTTGTGCTATTTTACGTTGATCATTTATTTTTTTAATATAACGGCACAAACTTCAATCCACCTAAGGCTATTCTATCTTGGGCACGTGCGGAGACGCAAACATACCAAACATAAACATGGCTTAAACTTTTGAATCAGTTTTGAATCTTTTAAATTTGGTACTGTTGATGGAGCTTTAGGGGCTCCGAAACACCCGTTTGCCATTTTATATATTTTTATTTGTGCTATTTCACGTAAGAAACATTTGTCTTTTTTCTGTTTTACAGTGTGAGCACTGAATGTGAAAAAAATCAAATAAATTGATCCATTAAAATCTAGTAAATGAATTAGAACATTATAATCTGCCATATAAACTTACGTTTCCGATCTTGTACAACCAATTTAAACAATCTTCAAACAAAAATCAATCAAGTATACACCTAAAATTATATTTGAACAGTCAAAAGGGGGACAAATGAGCTTTATATATCGAACTCCTTTTAATCTGAGAGAAAAAGAAAGTTTTCTTTCTAGATTTAAAAACTTGTAAAATTAACTTTACTAACATTAGAACATAGAAGTCGACATGATTTAGATGCGTTACCTGAAACTTGTAGTAGAATAAAGCCCTAGTGAAACAAAAAGCGCACTCATATATTATTTTTCTCTGGAACATTTCTTGCACTGGGACTTTGGAATGGAGCCAAAATAAGTAAGCTTAAAATAATGCGTTAACCATGTACTAACTAATTTACATTTTCAGTTAATCAGTTACAGTCCAATGAATTTGTATACTTTCTATACTTTAAAGGGATCTTTATATTTTCAACGTACGTGAACTGGATTTAAGTTATAGCTTTTTTAACTTTTATGCTTTTTCTTACCGCCAAAATTCAATGGCAAATTTTGCCTTATTTAATCTCCAAAATCTGATATTAAATAAAGCAAAAATGTTATTCAGTTTGAATGGCAAAAAAAGCGTAAAATTTGGCAGGTATGATTTAACCCCTTCTGGACAACAGTCTATTTTATTGAAATTACTTTAAAAAAAATTAAATTTATTTATTTATTCACCAAAATGCCCTAATTAAATAAGGCAAATATTACTTTTCCGAAACCCATGGTCTAGAATGAGTTAAGGGTACTCGGTATCCTTCATTTAACGAAAAATTATAAAAATATAAAATTTCCAATTTTTTGCTTAAAATAAATTTAGACATCCGTAGAAAGCTATATGTTGCAGAAAACCCGCAAACCTATTGATGATAGTTTTATCTCAACGGTAGATCCAGGTGGGGGTGGGGCGATGTGGCGATCGCCCTTCACTTGGGCGATTATAAAGAGTCTTCAGGTTAACATATCTAAGCGAGTTTCAATGCTTTTTAACCTCTCAAGTACTTAAAAAAGATACATCCGTCTTTCTAATTCTTCATTGCATAAAAATTGTAAAATATAATTTTCCCCAAAAGATAGTTTTTTAAAAGTTTATAATATAAAAATAAAATCTAAACTTTTTATTTAAAAACATATTTTTACACAACATTTTCGGATATGAAAAGAATGAAAATTAGCAGCTATGAGTTTGCATTCCTTTTATAACTTTAAAAGTCGTTAAGATTGTAAAAATTAAGTTTCTAGCCATCTATCCATAGCTTCTGAATAAATGTCTTTTTAATAATTTTAGAAGAATGAACTACTTTAGAAATAAAGAAACAAGTAATTTTATATGTATTAAATCTTTTTGAAATCCATGGTGCAATAATTCTGGACCGAAGAATTACATCGTCCTCAAGATACACGACAATAATAACTTTGCAATATTTTTCACTCAAGAATGGAAGTTTTTTTCTCTTTTAAAAGAAGTGTCTTTCTGAATAAATTTCAGAAAGATCTCACAATTCAAAATATGAGAAAAAGGCTTTTTACTGCATCCGTTTCACTTTAAATGATCAAGAGTTACAATCTTTAAACTCATTTTTCTCAGATTGTGTTTTTGATATATCCGTATGATCAAAATGATCCTTATGATGATCCTTATGATGATCCTTATAATAATCCTTATGATGCGTTTCATAAAATTTAAGATATGATTTTCAGCAATATAAATAGTTTAATTTTTAAAAATAAAAATGTTGAGTCATTTTTTACTGTACAATTATGTCATGATATTTGAGTTATTTTTTTCCAAAACTAATTATATTTTTATAAATATGATCCTTACAGTTATAGATGACAAATATAAGAAAATTATAAAAGATAATTGTCTCAAAATGTTCAAAATTGTAGGAGAATTGTAGTTTATAGTTAATTTAATTCAAAATTCATTAAAATAAGTTTGATTCTATTTTCAAATATTTCCGTAAGAACTGCATTTTTTTAACTAAATCATTTTTGTACATAAAACGATTTAATAATATGTCAAAAAGATATTATAAAATATCCAAATTATAAAAAAAAAAGTTCGAAGAGTAACGCGAGTCCTTCTAAAGTTATTTTTAGTATCTAATAATATTGTACTCTTATAATCTTAATTTTTGGGGGGAATATTTTGTCAAATTTATTTTTACTTTCTTCTATGTATAATAGAATAAAGTATTGTAATCAAAAATTTTTCGACGTTGGTTAATAGTTGGATAATTGCTGTACTACGTTGGTCCACAAAAAGAAATGTACGCGTTGTCATACCATTGGCCAACGAACCATTTGCCAATAAAGACCCAACAGTGGTCCTAAAGTTTGCTGCTCAGAATCCTACTCAGATACGCTCCAAAATATAGGGGGCCTCAGACCATTTGTCAACCCCACCAATCCCAACTCTACCATTTCCAAACGGTTTCCACAAACTGCCAACAATGGGTCAACAAACTGCGGTACTTGGGCACGTCTGTAGATAACCAACCTTCAAAACTATTGGTTAACTGCAATAGCTATCGAAAACTTCAATAAGGCTTTAATTGTTTCAAGCAGAGAATATAACTTTTATTATTTTTAACAAAATCACAGTGACTAGCAAATAAATCACACGAACTGAAACGTTTTCAACTGCGTGAAAAAGTATGCATGCTGGGAGTCGAAGCTTTGAATTTATTTCACTCAGTCGAAAACATTGCAACTGATACGATTTCTTTGCAAGTCCTGGTTGATGTTATTAAAAAATAAAAGTGTAAATTAGCATCCATTGTTTAATGGAGTTATTTTACCTGCGGTTTATGTAGTTGAGCTGTCTCAAATTGCACGCCATTTGTTTTTGATAATGGTGGTCTGAGGGAATTGTATAGACTGGTTGTACAGGAACCTCAACTTAGATTTGCAACTTGTAGATTGGCAATTCTAGGCAATTCGACTCCTGGCCCGGAAACATTTTATTCAGCTGGAAAAATTACAACTCAGAGAATATAAGCGTATTTTGTAGAACTCGCTGGGTGTTCAAGTATCTGTTAATGAAATAATAATTTTATAAGTAATTTTATAAGTAAGCGTAGTCCTTAGTAAAACTATTTCGCCTGAAATAAAATTGTTAGGTTAATATATTCATAAAATCATATTAAGAAGAAAACACTTTCTTCAGTGACGTTATTTTATTGAATAATGGAAAAAAACAGCTTGAAAATTAAAAAAATATATATGAAATATTTTTATGAAAAAGTTATAAACATATTGCAAATAATTACTTAAATAACAACGTATAACGAAGAAAAATGAATATAGGTTTACTTTCATATTTAAGATTTGTTTTAAAAGCTTATTTATAGATTTAAATTTATCTTTCGTCCTGTGGTTACAAACATGCAACAGATATTTCAAATCAATACCAACCATCTTCGTTTGATTCATTTAACTTCGCAAAATAGTTTGAAAATACTTTAGGGTATTGATTAAAGAACCTCTAAACAAAATATGAAATTCAATACTCTAAACTGAAAAGTTTGAACTTCCATAAATTTATTATGGAATAACTTATTTAAAAAGGAAATCTTGAATTGCAGTAAAAATAACCGATAATAGTTCTTCATATTAATTAAATAAAATAATATAAAAATGGGTGTGTTGTCTATTTTATTGGTAAAAAAAAAAGCGTTTTTATCTTATTCTATTTGATTCAGACTTTAGTAGAATAAGAAATCTAACAAAATTCTTTAAGGGAAACTATTTTTGTTTCTCTTTAGAAGTATTACATAAGTTTAATACAATTCAATAAATTTTGATAGGTTTATAAGACTTATTTCTCCAACAATAAAATAGTTAAATTACTGTCAATAATCTAAAAAGAGAGAGGGAGAGTTCTTATGGAAATCTTTAAATATTCATTGAACGATTTTCATTTTGCACATTACCGTAATTTCCGGCGTATAATCCGCGGATCAAACAATCATGTTTCGACCCAGAAATTTTATTTTATAAAATGTAACTTTTTAGATCGCCGTAAATATTTGACTTCAATTATGAAATAAAATTTCTGGGTCCAAACAGAATTGTTTGATCCGCGGATTATACGCCGGAAATTACGGTAGTTATTATTTTACAGTATAAAAAGGATTTCCAAGAAAAAGAATTCCTCTTTGCATTTTAATCGTCAAATTCCCGTACAGAAAAATAATTAAAATAGCCATTCGACTGGAAATTATGTCGTCTTCCAATTTATGTTAAAAAATTACGCTTAGTGGTCATCTTCATACTAAAACTATTAGGAATTTGAAATTTTCAATTGTAATACCTAAGTTTGACATAATATTTGGATTTTTCACAAGATTTTGCCTAACACTTATACCTAATAATTATACCTATACTTTTACCTAACACTTTACATCCCTTTTAGGGATAGTAAGACTAACTTAGACCATACGGTATTAATCCACAATACTGGACTTGACCAGACCTAGAGCTCTTATAATAGAGGCATCCTCGCAGATTTGGTGCTCAAATTGAAGTTCAGTCGAAAAACCAAGCTAATCAGAACCGGTTCAGCCAATCAGAACCGAGTCTTAGGCAACCCCAACTCCGGCTGCGGTAGATTGATGCTGAATTGAGCACCAATAATCCGAAACAAAATGGATATGCGTCAGCTCCTATTATAGGAGTCTTAACCAGACCCACTTCAGTTCGGACGATGCGATAGAACCCCAGCTCAATATGACCGAGAAGGGCCGGGCCAGGTCCGGTCCCCAAGCAAAAAACTGTAGCATCATCGCCCACGGATATCTGCTGGCAGCAGACAAGAGCGAACCAGAGACCCAAGGACTAGTCAGGAGCCGTTGCCCGAGATTTACTCTACCGCGTTCTAAGAATGGAAAGTTTACAGAGGCGACCAATAGCTCCTTGCTGGCGGCTTAGGGATAGTGAACGGGAAGTCATTTGGTCATGTTGTTTAGGGATTATATCGATTTAATCTATTTTTATCGATTTTTCACCACCTAATGTTAAATTCCTTTTTAATTGTTGCAAAACGAATAACCATGCGGGTAGTGTTTTAAACATAACTAAAAAACAACTTGGTTGAAGGAGTTAAAATTTTAGATTCACGAATTTGATGCTTGCAGAAATACATTTGCATAAAAATGGATGGATTACAATACATATTTATTTCGAATATTAATATCAAAATATATAATTTATGAAATTAGTAATGCAGTCTATAAAATTTTCAACGAAAATCTATTTCTATCAGCTTCAAATGTTTGAATACAAAATGACAGTTCATTCCGTAGTTTTCGAGTTATTCTTAAAAAAATACCCACATTGCATTCCTTTTAGCCACTATTAAAAATGAATTTATCATTAGGAATTAAGAAATTTGTGTCGACATAATTCCTCATCTATTCCCCGTTTGCAACCCTAAGGAATTGTTTTCGAAAAATTGAAATATGATGTCAAAACTAGGTATTCGTATTGAAATCCTTGAAGTTTAGTACATTTTTAGCAGGATGACAATCCTTTAGTCTAGTTTTGTAACATAAATTAAAAGAAGAAATAATTCCCAGTCAAATGTCCCATTTTTGTTATTCTTTACAACATTTTTGCGATTAACATATGTGGGGTGTTCCTTTTTTTTTGACCGACTGTACACTCACCATTTGGCTATATAGATCTATTACGGTATGTTACGAAATATTATACAGGGAGCTTCTATACTCCATGTACAAACATTAAGCAATGGATGATAACAATGTTATGACACTACTATTTGGCATGGTTGACCTGCGAGACATAACACTTGCACTCTATTGATTTTCTATCAGCGTTCTTTTTTCTGTGGTGAACCTTCAAACTCGTTGTGTATGAAACACTTCTTTCTTCTGGAGTGGACTTCGTCAAGGCAAGAATCCTCATTTCCACTTGAAATAACCGTGAAACTCTACATGGGCCAAAATCTCATACGTGTGATTTCTCAGTCCATAGTACATCTCTTGGCATTGCTTTGCAATATAAATCCTCATTTAATGTTAAAATGTTTCTCTGATTGTTATACAATATTATGTTACTTATACTCTGAAACTCTGCTTCTAATCTTTAAAAAGGAATTTAAATATATCAAAAGTCGCTAATGTCCTCTGTCCTCAACCCATAAGTTGATCATTAAAAAAAAAAATAAACAATAAAAAAAATTGAAAAACCAATGCATTTACTATAAATATGAATCTTATGGAGCAAAATAATGAAATTTTTATATCAGTAAAATGTGCAATATTTGTTTTGTTGGGTTTAAAGTTGTGCCCCTCACTTTTTTGGTCAGCACTGTCGCGGTGTATCAATTTCATCATATTTCAACAAGATGACAGTATGCGGTCATTTTCAGTAATGTTTCCAGCACATGTTGTTCTTAAAATGACGCCATTGCTTGCTGTTTGTTCATAAAGAAGATTTTCCGGATTGAAAAGAATGGGGAAACGGTAGTTTACCTTTAACCATCACTACTATGTCCATTGTTAATTGCAATATTGGTATTTATAGATTAAACAATATTGAGCCATTTAGTCATAGGTTTGATATGTGAAAATAGTGCATACAATATTCCAAAAATGTACTTTTTTAAGTAAAGTGGCAAAATTGCAAAAACATTTACTACTGTCCCTTACAATATATGTTTTATCTGATAAAAACTGCCGCATCATATTTATTTTTCAATAAATTTTGTGCGACGTCTACTAATTATTATTTTTCAATATATTAGCGGTTATTAAAAATTCAAATTGATCATTGACTCTTAAATATTAGATAGCAGAAAAACAGAAGCCAAAAATCACACATGAGATCTTGGACCACATATTTTTGAAAATGTTTCATAATCCAAGCTACATCGGTATCAAACAATAGAAATGATCCAAAATATTAAACACATCTTTTGAAACAGTATTCCGGACCCGACTACGACTTTTGGGGGCTCTGGAAACAAACATGATATGGAACTTCAATCCTTATGCTATGTAATATAGTAATGTGAAAAAAATATTTTACCTTGTAATTCTTACGTATGTACTTTTAGCTTGTCACTTTATGGCATATTTTTAAAGTCATGTTGACATTACGCATCGTTTTCCTTGACAGGACAGTTAGAGAATGGGTTATCTTAGCTCAAGAATCAATTAGAACTGAAGATAAATGTATAGAAGGGATATGTATAGGAAATGCGTTATTTGATTCTACACTACTTGCAGATTTGATGGCCTTCAACCAAGGTCATCTCTAACCTTTTGCGGCCTTAGGCAAGTGCCCCGTGCGCCAATGCTTTAATGGGGCCCTGGCGGTATTACGTGTTGATTTACAGTTAAAAATTCACTAATAAAATGCTTTACACAGTATTCTCTTCAATTTATGATGTGTATTTGTATTTATTCTACGTTATGTGAGTGGCATTTCCGGTCAAAATTTTGTATGTGGTAAATATTTTTCATATCGATGTTCTCTGTCTCTCCTCAAAATTTTTACAAGAAATTTTGAGTTATCCGGTATATTTGCTCTAAATGTACAGTCAGTATAAAAAAATTGATACAGAAACCTTTATTCGTAGGCCGTTTACGATAAAATCATACCATAGGCGTCATTCGACTCAAAATATTGTCTTCTTTCAGAATATGAATGCAATTTATGAAATGGAGGTCATCTACATATTACAAATTGCACAAATTCGATTTTTCAAATCTTAACACCCAATTTTGACACCCTATTTGAGTTCTTTCTATAAAGACAGTCCAGAAAAAGGTAAAGTTTATATACTATTCAATAAATTTCCGTAGAGTTATGAAAGAAGATATATTAAGGTAAATCAACAAATTTAGATAAATTAAATTAGAATTTCAAAGAAAAACTTGTAGATTTACATCAGTAAAACTGCAAAAGCAATCGAAGTATAAATTATACAGGAAGAAACTCCCATCTCCCAAATTTTATTTAACAGAATTTTTCATGTACATCTTTCGTTTGATTTTTTCGATTTTCATATATGTGATTGAACGGCAGCAGAATAGGGTGACTGCAGACCATCGAAAAGTAAAATTTCAAAATATCTCGAAATAAATTATTAGATATACCCCATTCCGTAGAATTTCATAATAATTTGCTTAATATGAATTTACCAGCAATTTTCATAATTAAAATTAGACTTTTGAGAAAAGAAAAATGCCTAGTATATGTTTTGTCCACTCTTTAAAAAAAATCATGTCAGATGATTTTTGAGTATATATAAATTAAAGTTAATCTCGTTAATTAACATTAGCATTCTAAAATTTTGACCTCTTATAACTCCTTGAAGAATTAACAAACATATACATAAACTATTTACTTTTCCGGGATGATTTGATATAAAGAACACAAATAAAGTGTCAAAAGAGAGTGTTACCATTCGAAAAAATCGAATTTGTTGCTACTTTGAATATGTAGACTACCACTATTTCAAAAGTTCAATTTATATTTTTAAAGAAGGCAATATTATGAGTATAATTATACCTTTGATGTGATTGTATCGCAATCGGTCTACGAATAAAGGCACGTATATCGTTTTTTTTTTTATACTGGCAGTAAATTTACTATTTAAACTCCATATCCTGCACGCTAACTTAGTCTTATTTTATACTATTTTTGAAACTGGACATTGATTTTTAATACATTTTCTCATTATTTTCATTCATAATATGGTCAATATCATTTAATAAAAAATAGTAAATATATTATATTAAATAATATATAAAAAAAATATCTGGTTAGCCCAACTACTTCGAATGAACTTTTAAGCTCGTAGTTTTACAATGGCATTTTGGAATGCCTTAGCGTACTCACTGATAGATTCATTTCGTCAAATGTCCAGACACTAAGCTAAATATCTCTCTCGATATATACAAACAGAATTTTGATATTTTAATATTAATTTACAGCAATTGACTGCACATTTATCTTAGGACTGATGAACCAATTTGGTCAAAATGCCATGCTTTGTTCCGAAGTTGACTGGCAATATCATTTTGCATCCAACTTGTTTAAGGTGCCTGACTACGTACGGAGCAATTTTTTCCAAAAAAGCTATTTAATTATTTTTTGAACTTATTTTTATTAATATTATGACTAGAAACTGTGAAAAAAGAGCAAAAAATGTTTCATTCATTAATGAAATTTTGGTAAATTTTGTGGTAAAATTTAGCGAAATATGGCCCAATACGCAAAACACGCTACAAAAAAATATATTGTATCTATCTGAATTTCCTTTTTACACTTCATAGTAATGACATCGGTGAAGGCAATGAACTAAAATCTAAGAGATATTTTAAATGTCTCAAAATTTATAGCATATCGCACCTTTTTACATGCTGATTTTCATAAAATTCATCAATGTCTTTCCACGAAAGCATCTATAAAACAAAAAATATTTTTTCTAAAATTAAATCTTTAGTTCATTGCCTTCACAATAGTGTAAATAACATGCAATTTAAATTTCATAGTCATATTCTATTATCTTTTTGAGAAATCATGTTTTGCGTATGGAATTTTCACCAAAAATTACATTTTCCAAAAATAGCATTTAAAGTTGCGATTTATGTTTTACTACAAGAATTTGCACAGTAATATGCATCTAAACTTCACTGTTTTAATGAGCCATACACATTTTTTTAAGAACTGAGCCTTTGTTTATTTCTAGAAGGCCATAATTTTGCTTCCTCCCTCAAAGTTAGTACTTTTAAATAGTACTTCCGGTTTGAGTGACAGCTATTGAGTAATATAAAAACCGCTACAACTCCGGTTCTATTTATCGTACAATAAAAATAAAAACAGTTTTGGAAAGGTACAAAGCTGGGCTTTAATAAAATGGGATAAAATCGGTTTGGCAATTTTGGTCGAAAACCACTTTTGAAACGTAGTCAGATACTTTAAATGTTCAAGCATAAATTATCTTTTTGAATCAAGAACATGATATGATAATGATAAATTCTTAACTTACATTTTGAATAGCACAATGAGTGAATCTACTACAGACTAGCTGAAAGATGTGTCTACGATGAGTCAAAACTTCTCTATATAGTAAAAGTTTAATATGTTTATAAACATGACAACATAAGATAAGGTATTAACATGTCGATTCAATTTAAAACGTTTGCAGAAGACAATATAATTTTTCCAGTTCATTTTATTTCGTTTTTTATAAGTATCATTCTTTTTAAAGATAATAAGCTCGATATTTGCGAGTTTATAAAAAAATAAATAAAAAGACTGAATGTAAAAGTTATTCAAATATATATAATTACTACTTCTTATTATTACACATTGTTATAAGTGGTTTCTGATGACTAAGGGCAAATATGAATATTCTTGTATGAACAGTATGAAAATATCTTTTATAAACAGTGCATAAAGTTGTTCTAAATAACGATGGAATTGCTGATGCATTGGCGCAAACTTTATATTATGTTACACCGATACACATTTTTAACCTGAACATTGAGTTATGTCAAAACTATTTTTTGTTAAATTTCCCGTCTCCAGTTCTCATCTGAGAAGCAATGATTTATGACACTTGTAATAGATACTAATTTTATGCAACACAGTTTATATTTTACCATAGCTTCAACAATAGCGTTAAGTTCTGAGACTTGGTAGCTGCGAAGCCTTTAATTCTGTTACGAACATACAACATTTAGCAAACATACCACCTACTCGCGATGCGACTGAATAGCATGCGCTCCGAACATACCTAGAAATTCAGGCATGGCTGGGAAACGAAAAGGATCCTCTCGAATGGGGCTGGAAGTGGGGTGGTCATGGGCTCATTCCACTCAACATGATGAATGAACCAGCCCCTCAAACTTTTGCTCGATTTCATATCTTTGCATGGCAAAATAGGATGCAACACGAAGTGTAGTTGTACAAGAACAAGAAAGTCAATGTCTTCACCATTGACAATGACAACATCGTACTCACAGGTTAAGGATACAGCTGTGTTCACTATTAGCACATCTGCATCTTCAGTGGCCTGCTTAGTGATCATTTGTGCTTTTTAAAATTCATTTCGGAGCATAGAAATGAAAAGTTCTTAGTTTTTTCATTCTCCAACAATTTCTCTTGTGGCATCTGTGGAAACATGGTCTCATTGAACTTAGCCTCAGCAGAAGTATGAATCATCCAGCAATGAGCTCTTTCTGCACCTTTTAATACATTTTTTGATTTTGTTCAGGATAACCATCAAAGACAACGACAGCAGTTTCACTGTGATGATGCTGTACTTCCTCGCATATTTTGCGAAAATGGCAGAGAAACATTCTTTGCAAGCCCAACGAACTTAATGTAGAAGATATCCTCCATCAACTACCTCCACTCTTTTCGTTCCCAATATTATGTTACTTGTTAGGGGGGTAAAAGCAGAGTAAAATATCGACTTGTTGCCTTTGAAATTTTATTAGTTTCTAATATTTTCTTTATTTTACAACTTAAAACTGAATTCAAAACCCCGGAAAACAATTCCCCTTTATACAGATGTCCATCTTATTAGATATAATTGTTGGTATTCTTTCTGTTGGGACTAACATTCGCACCATGAGATACATTTACCATCAATGCAAACTTTGAGTAACTAACAAAAGTATGTGGGACAAATTAATACAAACATAATAAACTGAATCGTCATTGTGTGCCCTCTTCTCCTTCAATTATAGCGCTCGGTCCACATGCTCCTTTTGCTCCCACCTCCCTTAGTTTTTGGATTTAGATACTCCTTTTCCCATTTAAAATTTCTAAATTATAACTAATTCATCTTTCAAGTATTTTTTTACATTTTTCCCAGCTATTAATTTTACTTTCGACTCTGAAGTCTTGGCCCAACCTCTTTGCCGCGCCTGTATCTACCGACTAGGTTTTTTTGGTTAACTTCGCCCCCTCCCCCTCAACTATTCAACAGTTACCTTTTATTGTACATACTATAATTAATTAACGACATCGTTTAATCAATATAAAAAATAAAAGCTCGTTTTTAAATTAGTGACTTGTCAGACGGTATTTTCCTATTTTAACCATAAATCGTGTTGTTCTGATTTTTAGAGTCTATTATAGATATTTAATAATCTCATAAATGAAACTTATAGACTACCTCATGCTTTACAAAATTTTTATTATGACACTTTTGCCTCTAAAACGCACTAAAAGTGGGTTATTAAGCAAAAATTAACGTCATTTGTGGGTTTTTGCACTTTTTGCAAATTTTACCCTATTTTCCCGGCTTCGTATCTCACCCCCTATTTGGACACTTTACAAACATGAATAGTGCATGTTGTAGAGAATTTTATCCTCAACAAAATTATGAAAATCCTCTTTCTGTAAAATGCACTAAAACTGAGTTATTTAAGAACATCGAAAAAAGTGCCGAAAAATATTGTTTTTTTCGATATTGTGAAAAACGCACAAGGTCTAGAAGGTCGAAAACTTGATTTTTTTATTAGAAGGTCAACCTATGCAACTTATCCAAAAATCAGAGTTACCCGAATTTTTGTAAGGCAAGGCCCTTTTTTGTGCTATTTCTACTGGACTACTATCACTGAATGAAAAGTAATCATTTAAAAAATTATCCGATACTAACACAGAGATATATTAATGATACCAACTTGCTTTCATTTTTAAGAAATACATGGCAATTGTATAGTAAGGGATAGAAAAGTCAGTCGAGTCATAAATTAGTCATAAAACAGTCATTCTTATGCATCAGCTAACACATACTAATTACAGGTATCACCAGTGACAGAGAGGTTTTGCTCTCAAATCTGGTAGACAAGAGGTGCTTGACTCGAATTCATATTAATATTTCTTTTAACGAAGTTCTTATGTAAAAATAATTTTCACTCTCTTGAACCCAATTTTTTCCGCTTTTGCGTAATTCACGATGCATGCCTTTTCCTTTTTATAAATGGCAAATTTAAACTCATTGCTCACTCAGTATTAAAATTACTGCTCATAATTATAAAAAAAAATCTAAATATAATCCTGCTGAAATTATTTCAGAAACAATTCAATAAATATTTTACAGCAAAATTATAATGAAATTTTTTATGCGACAGCTAACATGAACTAATTACTGGCCTCATCAGTGACAGAGAGGTTTTGCTCTCAAATCTCGGAGACAAGAGGTGCTTGATTCGAATTCATATTAATATTTCTTTTAACGAAGTTCATATGTAAAAATAATTTTCACACAATTTTTTTCCCGCTTTTGTGTAATTCACGATGCATGCCTTTTCCTTTTTATAAATGGTAAATTTAAACTCACTGCTTACTGCTTACTCAGTTTTAAACTTACTGCTCATAATTATAAAAAAAAATCTAAATATAATCCTGTTGAAAGTATTTCAGAATCATTTTAATAATGTTTTTTAAAGCAAAATAA
The DNA here is from genome assembly GCA_963931845.1 of Maratus michaelseni. NCBI lineage: Eukaryota > Metazoa > Arthropoda > Arachnida > Araneae > Salticidae > Maratus > Maratus michaelseni. The sequence continues at coordinate 117,181,891 of OZ007586.1, forward strand.
TAAAGAGCAATTTTTATGCGTCAGCTAACCCGTAGCAATTACAGGCCTCACCAGTGACTGAGAGGTTTCGCTCTCAAATCTGGTAGACAAGAGATGCTTGGTTAGAATTCATATTAATATTTCTTTTAACGAAGCTCATATGTAAAAAAAAAATCTCTCTCTTGAACCCAAATTCATTTTCCGCTTTTTGTGCAATTCATGATGCATGCCGTTTCATTTTTCTAAATGACAAATTTTTTAAATGGAAAATATATAGTATAATAGTATACTCGCTTGGAATTTTTATGCGACAGAGATACAGTGCAGCAACATATTTGAAGTGATATTACCATTTCATTTAACGAAGATCATGAGTAAAAAATAATGGTGTCTCTCAAAACAATTATTTATTTTTTGTTTTTTGTATAATTAATGATGCATCCCTTTGTCTTTCCGCTCAATACTCAGACATAATGAGGGAAATTAAATAATAAAGACGTAATATATCCTATGATTGCAAATTTTTAATTACTTATTTTTATTTATCCCCCATAAGATGTTTTTAAACTTATCGATCCATAAAATATTATGCAAAAACAACGTATGTTACAAAAATGTATATGCAACGATGTACACATGCAACGATGTACATATGCAACGATATCAAGAAACTTTTTTGTGAACCAAGAATTTAAGTTCTATTAAGGTAACAAGTATGATAGTAATTCATTCAATAATACTATAGAATAATTTAATATTCAGTAATAATGTTTTATATTTAAAATACTATTAAAATATGAAACATCTTTATATACAGTTCAACAAAACATGTTAAATGGATACAAGAAAATCATAAATCATAATATTTTAAAATACTGAAAAATGTCTGGCAAATATATTAACACACTGGGATTTATAAACAACAAAGATACAGTGAAAACAACATAAATTAATTCATATTAATATTATTTTCACGAAATTCATAGAAAAAAGTAACTTGCACTCACATGCCTTTTCTTTTTTAGCTCACAGGCTATCAAAGCCTGAGAGCTAATGTGGCCGCAAATTTTGTATGTGCGTACGTATGTAAGTAACGCGAAAACTCTTGACAGAAAAATCAGATTTGCTTCAAATTTTGTATATAGGCTCATTCTAATAAGGCGCTTCTCTGAGTAGTTTTGTGGGTTCATTGGTTAAGTATAAAGGGCGGGGGATGGGCTCTAATCCCCCCATAATTTAAGTAAAAGGGTTTTTCATGCAGAATTATCCGATTGGCTTCAAATTTTGTATATAGGTTCATTGTGATAAGGCGCTTCCCATAGTAGTTTTGGGGGTTCACTGGTTAACTATAAAGGGAGGGAACGGGGGCTAATCCCTCCTTAATTTAGACAAATGGGTTTTTCATGCAGAATTATCCGATTTGCTTAAAACTTTGTATATATGTTCATTGTGATAAGACGCTTGTCTGATAAGTTTTTGGGGTTCATTGGTTAAGTATAAAGGTTCGAACGGGGGTTAATCCCCCTTAATTTAGATAAATGGGTTTTTCTTGCAGATTTATCCGATTTGCTTCAAATTTAGTACACCGGTTTATTCCGATAAGGCGCTTTCTTGATTACATTTGGATGGCCATTGGTTAAGTATAAAGGGGGGAAACGAGGGGGGGCTAATCTCCCTTAATTTAGCTAAATGGGTATTTCATGCAGAATTATATAGTTGTGTGAGTATAATATACAATTAGTGTGATTTTCTTAGAGCTCAATGCCATCAGTTTAACTGGGCACTTTTCTTTTTTATTTTACTCACTCCTCATAATTATAGAAAATCTAAATATAATCCTGTAAAAATTACTTCAAAAACATTTTAATAATTTTTTAAAGCAAAATAATAATGATTTTTTTATGCGTCAGCAAACCCGTACTAAATTCAGACCTCGCCAGTGACTGAGAGGCTTTGCTCTCTAAGCTGGTAGACAAGAGGTGGATGGTTCGAATCCCTGTCGTGCCTAACCATTCCTAGTTTTCCGGTATTTTTCGTTAAGCTTGCTTAAATACGGGTTTGGTTCGATTAGAAAGACATTCACGAATGACACTACTTCTTCGGCCTATATCCCTCGCGCTGATAAACGATACTAACAAACACCGACCAACCGAAGTCATTTAAGAATAAAATATCATATATAAATTTCTTTGTCCTAGTTCATTTCTATTTTGAAATTAACATTCTTAAGAATATAAACATACATTAAACTATTATTAAATGCAAACGACTCAGTAATAAAATATCATATTTATTAAATCTGCTAGAGATGTGGAAATATTTTTTAATGATATGATTATAAAATTTAATACGTAGATTTTTTTTACATAGTTGATTTCATAAATAAACTGAAGCAAATAAGTCAGTTTTGATTAGTGTATATTTATTTTAACAAGATTTTCTAAACTGGCAATTTAAGACCATTATTCTCTAATGAGCTTCTCTATGAAAGATAATCAAAAGTTTAGAGATCCTTCTGTTTACTGAAAGCATAATGAGGATGGAAATTAAAGAATAAAGATAAAACCAATCGTCTCATCACAAATTTTGAGATTTCCATAATGTTTTTCCACTTACTGATATATAAAATTCAAGTATAAATAAAGTATATGAAAAAATGAGTGTTCAACGATGTATAAAAATTTTCTTTCTGAACCCATAATAGAAGATGTATAAAGGGAACAAGTATAAAAATAATTATTATTATATTAATGTTTAATAAATAATAATACTGTTTTATATATAAAATACCATAAAAATACGAAAATGTTTTATTTGCAGCTATACAAAATATGTTAAATGAATAGTGAAAAATTATAGATCATACGATTTTAACCCTTTAACGTTCATTGGTTTCCCCAGGAAACCACAAAACTTTAATTACGAAACTCAACAATGACACCGGAAATTATGAACAAATTTATTTTTATATAATAAAAAAGCGATATTTCACATATATAATAAATGGAAAACATTTCTATTAAAATTCTGCTGTCATTGTTGAGTTTCGTAACTAAAGTTTTGTGGTTTCCTGGGGAAACCAATGAACGTTAAAGGGTTAAAACGCTTAAAAACGTCAGAGAAATGTTTTAACACATTGGCCCTTTTAGGTTACAGCGATACAGTGCAACAATGTATTTAAAATAATATTAATATTTTCTTTAATGATTTTCATATGTAAAAATATTTTTGCTGTTTCCTGAATAAATAATTATTTCTCTCTCTCTCTTTTTTAAATTTATTTATTTATTTATTTTGTTGCGTAATTAGTGATGCATTTTTTTCGTTTTTTTTTCTACTCGATGCGTAGAATTATAAAATATAAATATAACCTCGTTGAAATTAATTCAGAAACATTTTTTTTAAATTTAATATTTAGCATTTTTCATGCTTCAGCTAATTCTTACTTATTTAAAAAATGTATCATAATTAAATTTTTTGTGGTATTTTATTTATTATTTTACGAGTAGCATTATTAAAAATATAAATAGAAATTAAATTAATATCTTCTGACAAATTTCAAACGACTTAGCAACAAAGTATATCATATTTTGTAAATATCTTTCACTTTTCATTGATTTAGGAATATTTTTTTATGATTTCATTAGAAAACTTAATACTTAGATTTTTACACATTTAATTTCATAAATAAATTGAACCAAAGAAGACAATTTTTATCAATATATAATAATTTTATCAAGAATTTCCAAATTTACCATTTATGAGCATTTGTCCCTAACGCGCTGCTCTATTAAACAATAACTAAAACTGTTCAGAGCTTCTTCTGTTTATTGTTTATTGAATACGTCAAGACATTTCTTTATATATTATTATAAAACTTAATACTGAGTCTTTTACACATTTAATTTCATAAATAAACTGAACCAAAGAAGACAATTTTTATCAATAAATATTAATTTTATCAAGAATTTCTAAATTTGCCATTTTATGAGCATTTTTGTCCCTAATGCACTGCTCTAAAAAAAAACAGTTAAAGATCGAAGCGGCCCTCTGCAAGCAAATTTTGTATTTTCGGTTTTTACTTTACTAGCTAACCCACCCGGCGTTGCCCGGGTAGACTGTCATTTAAAAATATAACAGTGGAGAAAAATAAGAATAAGTTCATAAAAAATAAGATTGAATAATATTTATTTATACTAACTTGTAACTTAAAAAACTTGTAAAAAATTAAATAAGAGTTAAAATTTCAAAAGTATAACAGTTACGTTTAAAAAATTATTCGGTCAGGGAAAATTATTACACTTACTTTTAAAGAATGACACGGTCATGGAAGTTTTTACGGTTGAACCTAAATGGAATATCGGTAAAAGATCGACGCTTGATATATGCCAAATTAAGATTTGTGAAGTGCTAATGTGATGCATTTTATAAAACTTCATTATTGCCATTAAACAATTAACAAATAATCGCAATTTCTGTAAGAAAATTCTTGGCAGAAATTGCACGTTTCACCCAAAGTTCTACAGTTATGCTCCGGAACTTTTAAATCAGTAATTTGGATTTCAGAAGAAACGCGTTCGTGCATGCGACGGTTATTAAGCCTATTTTGGCGATCGCTTATGCTCTGTGTTTGACGGCGTTCTCCATCCAATCTATGTCGATTTCCTCTTCTTAATTCGGCTTCTTCTTCACTTTCAAGCATTCGCCGAGATCTTTTACGGGCATTTCTAATGATATTTTGAAGCTCCATAATTGCAGCAAAAGAGCGGAACGTAACTAAACCGGATTTACCTCGGCCTAAATCCTGCCAAAGGACTTTTACACAATAACCAATGAGATCTGCTTTATTCGGGCGTTGACATTAAACAATTAATAAATATTCGCGATTTTTGTGCCACGTACGATAGCGTAATATATATAGATAGATTAACCATAAAATATTTTTAATCTTGTAACCCATACCGTAATTTCCGGCGTATAAGCCGCAGCTCAAAGAGTCGTTTTTCGACCCAGAAATATTATTTTATAAAATGTAACTTAAAAGATCGCTGTAAATATTTAACTACAATTATTGAATAAAATTTCTGGGTCGAAAAACGACTCTTTGAGCTGCGGCTTATACGCCGGAAATTACGGTAAACATCATGTATAAACAACGTACATGTTTAAATAAGTATACAGCGATGTATAAAATATATCTCCGTGCAACTGAAATATAAATTAAATTACAATTTTACCAAAAAAATAAATACAAAAATTAAATATAAATTAACTTATACAGGGAATCCTGAAATCAACTGAACGGAATTAAAACTGAATAATAATCAAAATGTGACAGTAATTTTTGTAGTAAATTAATATATAAAGTCTGGAATTTCTTTAATATGCTTAACCCCTTCAGGGGCAAAGTACTCTTGTAGCTAGAATATTGAAATGATTGATTGACACCAGGATTCACGAACGAATTTATTTTAAAATAAGTAAAAGTTTTTCCTCATGTACCTTATAAATTCAAAATTTGATTATAAAAATTCTTTTGATTCTGGTGTCATTGTGGCATTTTGGGATTAAAATTAAGTGGTATATATAATATACCGGTCCCCTTCAAGGGGTTAAATGTATTCTATGCTTAAATGTATTCTAAAATGTTCTAAATATCACCAAATGATTTATTTGAAAAACATTTATTATTTTAAGCAAAATAATAACTAATATTTTTTATGCTTTAAGTAATCAGAATTAACATATCATAATTAAATGTTTTTGTTTTATTTTAGCTATTTCTTTTAGAATAAACATTCTTAAGAATATAAATATGCAACTGATTAATATCTTGTAAAAAAATCCAAACGACTTTTTCAACGACATCACTATATTACATTTTTTAAATCTGATTCATTTTTTTATGCAGATTTATTTTCATCTATAATATGTAAATTTTGTAAATTTGTTTACCTTTTAAATATGCAGAATTTTTTTTTTTATGATATCAATATAAAGTTCAATAAATACGATTTTTCAGTATAACATTTTGTGAAAAAATTCATTTTTTAAATATGCAGACATTTTTTTATGATAGTACGATAATGTTTAATACGTAGGACCTTTTCAACAATTTCGCAAATAAACGAATGCAATGAAGGCAATTTTGATTAATCTATATTAATTGTATCAAGAATTTCTAAATTTACAAGTTTAAGAGTATTCGTACCTAATGATTTGCTCTATGAAAGATAATGAAAACAATTTAGAATACATACTGTTTACAAAATACATTATAAGGGAAATTAAGTAATAAAGATAGAAGCTCTCATCTTATCACAAATTTTGAAATTTCTATTTTTATTTTGTTTTTTATAATGAACTAATGTTATAAAACTTATTAATACATAAAAGTATGTATATACAACGTATGTAAAAAAATATATTTACAACGATGTATAAAACAGTTATTTGTGGATTCCGTACATATGTTGAAGGTGACAATAATATTAGTATAATAATTTAATAATATAATGTTTAATAATCCATACTAATGTTTTATACTTAAAATACTATAAAAATACGACACATCTTCATATACAGTTATACAAAACCTGAAAAATGCATATCGAAAAATCATATATTATGTTACTTTAAAACACTGAAAAATGTCAGACAAATATATTAACACAATGACATTTTCAGGCGACAGTTATACAGTACAACAACATACTTGGAAAGATACTAATATTTTCTTTTACCAAGTTTATATTTAAGAATATTTTTTCTCTCTTGAGAAAATATTTATTTACCACTTTTTGTGTAATTAATGACGCATTCTTTTTTTCTTTTTGTATGCACAGCTAAGATTTATAAAAAATAAAAATATAATTCCGTCGAAATTAATTCATAAACGTTTTAATTATTGTGAAACTGAGATAATATTAACATTTTTTATGCTTTATCTAATTTTTATTCATTTGAGAAATATCGTATCATAATTAAAAAAATTAGGGGAAAATTTATTTGGTATCATAGAAGGAATATTCTTAAAAATATAAATATTCATTTAATAAATATCGTGTAGCTAAATAGAAACTACTTAACAACAAAGTATCAGAATTTGTAAATAGGCTTCAATTTTTTAACAATGCAGAAATATTTGTTACGATATCATTATACATTTAAAACATATTTTTTTACATAAATAATGCCATAATTAATTTTAAACAAAGAAGGAAATTCTGATTAATCTCTATAATTTTTTTTTACAAGAAATTCTAAGATTGCAAATTTAAGAGCATTTGTCCCTATTGAGCTGCTTTATAGAAGATAATAAAAGTAGTTGAGAGCTCCTTCTATTTACTGACGATATAATGAGGAAAATTAAATAATAAAGATCGAAACTATCCTCTGGACGCAAATTTTGTCTTATCTTAATTTTATAGCTCATAATTTTTTAAACATATTGATCCATAAAAGTATGCATAAATAACGTATGAAAAAAATGTACGTACAACAATGCGTAAAAAATCGTCCTTGTGCAACAAAAATATAAGTTGTGTAAAATTAACAAATCCTGAAATCAGTTGAACTTTTTTATAATAAAGTTCAATAAAAAGTAAAAGGTAACAGTGACTGAATTGTCCAGAAAGAGATTAAAGTATGAAGTTGGGAATTTTTTTTAATACGCTTCTTCGTAATGTATGTACAGCAATGTGTAAGAGATTGTCCTTGTGCAACAAAAATATAAGTTGTGTAAAAGTAACAAATCCTGAAATCATTTGAACATTTTTACAATAAAATTCAATAAAAAGTAAAAGGTGAGACCGACTGAAGAGCCCTGAAGGAAATTAAAGTATGAAGTCGGGAATTTCTTTAATATGCTTCTTCTTAATATATGTACAACAATGTGTAAAAAATTGTCAAAGTGCAACAAAAATATAAGTTGTATAAAAGTAACAAATCCTGAAAACAATTGAACATTTTTACAATAAAATTCAATAAAAAAAATAAAAGATGAGAGCTACTGAAGCTAGTCCTGAAGGAGATTAAAGTATGAAGTCGGGAATTTCTTTAATATGCTTCTTCGTAATATATGTACAACAATGTGTAAAAAATTGTCAAAGTGCAACAAAAATATAAGTTGTATAAAAGTAACAAATCCTGAAAACAATTGAACATTTTTACAATAAAATTCAATAAAAAGTAAAAGGTGAGAGCTACTGAAGCTAGTCCTGAAGGAGATTAAAGTATGAGGTCGGAAATTTCTTTAATACGCTTACTTGTTTTATTCCCAAATATCATCAAATCATTTATTTCAGGAATATTTTAATTTTAGAAAGCAAAATAGTGACTAATGTTGTTCATGCTTTAGACAATCCTTATTCATTTCAGAACTCATTTGTTCCTGATTTCTTTTTGGCCTCTCAATACTTTTTTTAATTACAACTGCTATCCATATAACATAATAATTATTACATTGTGATAATTCGAATGTTCGGCTTGTATATTGCGTGAAATAATCGTAAAAAAATGGAAAAATAAATATATTTAAAAAATATGTTAATTTATATCCAAAAAATCACAATGTCCGAATTTTGAGACGCTAGGCATAAATGGGTTACGTGTCATAATTCTTATTTTATTATTATTATTATTTTTTTTTTTTTTGCAAAAAAAGTATTTTAGAAGCAGCATTCTTAAAATTATAGATATTCTTTGAATTAATATCTTAAAAAAAGACTTAGCAACACACTATCACGTTTTGTAAATCTGCATTCATTTTTAAAAGATGCAGAAATATTTTTATGATATCAGTATAAAGTTTAATAGTTAGGATTATTTATATAATTCATTTCATACATAAATTGAAACAAAGAAGACATGTTTGATTGATCTGTATTAATTTTATAAAGAAATTTACAAATGTTAAGGCATTAGTATCTACTGAATAAAAGATATTGATAATAGTTTAGAGTCACTTCTGCTTACAGAAGAATTAATCTGGAAAATTAAGTAAGAAACCAGCAGGGAAGACCGAACTATGCTCGGTCAAAATTAGCTTTGAGTTCAAATATCATGACCCATGAATAAAATGACGCACTAATCAAATTTTCTCGAACATGTGACTAAGCCCAATTGTCTTCTCCTGCTCGAAACCCGTAGGATATAAAATTTTGTCAAAATAGTCTGAGCCGTTTATCAGATAAATTTTGCTTGACCCACAGTGACCCACTAATCGTATTTTCTCGAGCATGTGACCTAGCCCAATGATTTTCTCGTGCCCAAAAACCGTACGATTCAAATTTTAGTTCAAATTGTCTGAGAAGTTTTAAAGATAAAAATAGCTTTACCCATGACCAAAATGACCCACTAATCAATTTTTCTCGAAAATGTGACCTACCCCAACGGTCTTCTCGCGCCCGAAAACCATAGGATGCAAAATTTCTAAATAGTGCTAAATAGACTGAGTCGTTTTTTAGATAAAATTAGCTTGACCCGCAGTGACTCAAAAATGACCCACTAATAGAATTTCTCGGAGATGTGACCTAGCTCAATGATTTTCTCGTGCCCGAAACTCGTAGGATACAAAATTTAATTAAAATCGTTAGAGCCGTTTTTTAGATAAAATTAACTTGGCCTGCGTTGACCCAAAAATGACCCATTGATCGAAAGTTCTCGAACATGTGACCCAGATAAACAGCCTTCTGGTGCCGGAAAATGGTAGGATACAAAATTTAGTCAAATCGTTTGAACCGTTTTTTAGATACAATTAGTTTGACCCTGACGCATGGTGACCCCAAAATGACCCACTAATCGAATTTTCTGGAACATGTGACCGTTAGAGCCGTTTTTAAGATTATATATATATATATATATATATATATATATACAAACACAATTTTTATCGTATTAGAATATATGATATAGAAACTATTGTCTCATCACAAATTTGAAATTTGTATTTTTATTTAATCACTAGCCGCCACTGGCGACCAGTTTGGTCTCCCTTAAATGTATGTTAAGCATTGTAACACGTTACTTTCATTCCTAATTTAAATTTTTTCCTGAATCCTTCTCCAAATCGGAAGATTCTAACAGACAAGTCAAGAATTTTTGCAATCACGGTAGCATTTCGCATTTTTTTTGTTGTTGTTGTTATGTATTTCATTTTTCTTGACAAAAGCTGCTTATCCCATTTAAGCATTTATGCTTCATGCCCGTTTGCTTATCAGTTGCATTATGTTCGCAAATGCAGAGATTCTTAAACATATTAAGTAATTTTCCGTAATTGGGTCCATTGCCAATTAACTTATTTTAGTTAATACGATTTGATGCAATGAAATCCATTTTGTGAAAGTCCTTAATGATACACTGTAAAAAATGACCAATGTTTCTTATTTTATGAAAATATGCTATAACCACGAACGAAAATATAATATAATCAGCTGAGTTATCCGAAATTTCAAATAGCATGTTACATTGTCTTTTGAATCCCCAGAAACGAATACATTTTCAAAGATTAAAGAATAATTTATAAATACAAATTATTTTTAGCTGCCCAAATTTTTCAGAAACGTTTCCGAAGGGTTTTTATAGTGTGTTAATTAGCGTCCCTAGCCTGGAATACCTGTTTTTCGAATGCTGTCAATTCTAAAGTAAACATTTTCATGCTCAAAAATTTTTTTAACAGACAAACATGCAAAATTAACAGCGTTAACTATACCATTAAAATCAAGATTATTTCTTTACTCTTTCATGTATAAATTAACTTATGCGGCTTAAAACATGTACTTGAGAATGGATAACATTCGAAAAACAGGTATTCCAGCCTGATGACACTAATTAATACACTATGAAAACCCTTCGGAAACGTTTCTGAAAAATTCGGGCAGCTAAAAATAATTTGTTTTTATATTTAAATTTTCAAAATGCATTCGTTTCTGGGAATTCAAAATACAATGTAACATGCTATTTGTAATTTCGGATAACTCAAAAGATTATATTATATTTTCGTTCGTGGTTATAGCATATTTTCATAAAATAAGAAACATCGGTCATTTTTTACAGTGTATCCACATTTACACTGAACCATATTGTTGCTAATATTTTATTTTGTTTCTCGCTAACTTTGGCTGTAGACTCGATTACGGAAGATTAGAAAACCTATCATTATTCTCATCTAAAACATCTTGAATAATGTGCCATAATCGGGCTGCATATTATTACACGTAATTTTCGAGTATGGTTTGGTGAAACATTGAACTTTTGGAAGTGAGTTTTGATAATCACATTCCCTTTAAACCTTATTTGCTGTCAGCACTTTTGACCAGTAACGTATAGTCTGATTAAAATTCATTAACCTCCTTCTAGAGGCCGATCTTTGTTCGACTTTGTTTCTCTCTGCTCCCCTTTCTTGATATATTTCAGGAGTTTTCATAGTTGCGTAATTCCCTAACTTTGGCATTTCTGCTTAATGTCTACTGACTATTAAGATCAGTAACAGGTAAATACACCACACAAACATTGGCGCCTATAATTCTAATTACAGCAACCCGTTTTTTCTCTGTATATTGTAACTCTATAGTTAATATTATGTAGTAAAAATATAAAAGACAACTGAAGACGTTTTTATTAATATAGTAGATATAGATATGCATATTATATTCATAGGTATATAGTATGTGATTAGAATATATATTTCATATTCATTTCGGCGGATATAAAATACCGTCAATAAAACTACCATCGTAAATATCTAAGCTAAACGCCATCAATATTATTTTATGTGTTTTATAAATGTACACTAAATTATTTTTTGTATTATTTTACTTCGATTTATATTATATACCATTTTTAATGATGGGTCCTTTTGGGTACAGTTGTCGCAGACGCACTGGATATAATTTTGGCGATACAATTATTGGCTGAATAAATTACCTTTTGTGTGTGTTATATAATAAAATTTTGTGTTTTTTAATATAAAATAAACTATTTCATAATACAATAAAAGAATCATGCTGTTTTAGCAATCTCTAACAGGTACATGAAAATGGGATTTTCTCGCCAAAATGGCGCAAAACAAAAATCGTGATAACCCCGGTGCGTCTGCGACAGCTGTTAGAATTTAAAATACATGCCGTTCACACTTTTAGTTTAAAATAGAAAAATAAGAAATAATATCCTAAATCAAAACATTTGATTTCAAAATCAAAGTATCGTTTCTAATTTGCACACGCGAAAAATAAAAGCTGGTATTGGCGATTTTAAAAATGCTATTGGCGTGATTTGCGCCCAAATAACATACAAGTACTTAATAATATTGTATATTTCATAAATGTATATTAAATTGCTGTCTTGAAGTCATTAACAATGGTAAATATGATTGGCGATTAACAATCATTTTCAGGTGATATCTCTTCCTGCCACGTATAATACATAAATACTAAATTAACTGATCATTTCAAAATTTGATTCATTAAATATTATTACATTGTTTACATTCAACTTACGTCAAAAAAACATTCGGAAGAAGTTGAGTTGTATAAGCACTTCATCAAACGGAATTATGGTAAACTTTAATTGCCTCACAGGTCCTGGGGCGAATTATTTTTTTTTAACACCTGACAGCACTCCAAAAAATCATTCACGGAAAACTTACTTTACGAACGATTATCTCCATGGTTTAATAGTTTAATATTTTAAACCTTCACGGCGAATGAATCTTTTTTTTTTTTTTGTTTACGTTCATGGATAGAGAATTTGAACTGCAAAGCTAATTTCAACTGAAGTTATTGCAGAATATATACATAATTGAACATAAGTCATCTCTCAAATATTAATTTATTTTCAGCGATCTTTCTAAAAATGTAACTTTTATGCAGTTTTATTCGAAAAATAATTTTGAATAAAAATGGCCACCTGGCATATAAAAAAGCGATGCGGGCATGCCGGAACTGTTGATGACAGTCACATGACTTACGGTTTTATTATAGAGATTTATAACATATTTTTAAATTTATTGATGCATGAAAATTATGTTGTACGAATTTTTTTTCTGGACCCGGAACATAATTTGTAAAAAGGTAACCAAAAAATAGTATAATGATACTGTTTAATAATCAGTAAAATTGTTTTGTATTTAAAATACTATAAAAAATGAAACATCGTTATAGATAATTTTATAAAGCCTGTTAAATGCATAGTGAAATATAATAGATGATATTATTGGGAAACATCGACAAATATATAACACACTGGAAATTTTAGAGAACAGAAATACATTTCAAAGGATTTTAATATTTAATTTAACGACGTTCACGTGTAAAAACTTTTTTCTGTCTCTTGAACGAGCATTTATTTTCCTATGTTTGCGTAATTAATGATGCATTCCTTTCCTTTTTTTTTTGTCTCACTGCTCATAATTATAAAAAGAAATCTAAATATAATTCCGGTGACATTATTTCAGAAACATTTTAATTATTTTGAAAGCAAAATAATAATAATTTTTTTTTGCTTTAAGTAATCCTTATTCATTTTAGAATTAACGTCTCATAATTAAAATCTCAGTGCTATTTTATTTATTATGTTAGAAGCAGAATTCCTAAAAAAATAAATATGCATTAATTTAAAATCTTGTAACAAAATGCAAATGACTTATCAACAAAGTACCATATTTTGTAAATCTGCTTCGCGCTTTAAAGATGTACAAATATTTTTGACAATATCATTATAAAATTAATTATATAGTTTTTTTTACATAATTAATTTTATAAAAAATCTGAAATAAAAGACTCAATTTTGATTAATCCGTATTAATTTTATCACGAAATTCTAAATTTACAAATATAAGAGCATTCGTCCCTAATGAGCTCCTTTAAAAATGATAATAAAAATAGTTATAGTTCTTTCTGTTTACTGAAGATATAATGAGGAAAATTAAATAATAAATATCAAAGCTATCCTATGTTCGAAAAATTTAATTCCCTATTTTCAATTTATGATACAGAAAATGTTTTAAAACCTATTGGTGAATAAAAACTGTTATAAACAACATATATATAAAAATATATGTACAACAATATATAAAAAAAATGTTCTTTGTGGAAGATTAATATATGTTGTATAAAAACTGCAATCTCTTGGCTGAAGCTACCATGCTCTACCAACTGAGCTATCCCGGTTGTATCTGGATGAATTATGCCCTCCAGATTCAACCGGGATAGCTCAGTTGGTAGCTTCATGGAAAATTACAACTCATATTGTTTCTGCCTGGTCTACGACACCAAGAACGGGAATAACTGAACTGTGCTCAGGAGTGGGGGGGGGGGGGGAGGTGGAGGGAGGTGTTTGAAATTTCAACTTCTGTACGCAGTTCAGTTTGCGCTACTTAATCACTCCCAACGATTCAGATTTTGAGCTCAAAATTTCAGTTTAAGTCTAAGCTTTTGAAAGCATTTAATGAGATACAAAAAATAACGGTAAAAAGTAGTTTTCCATTACTCCAAAGTCTAAAGCGCCCTCTATCGGCATTTTTTGAACTTTTTCTTTAAAATTTATTTTTCAGAAAATACTGACATAAAGAATAGTTTTAGCGAAAACCGCAAATGAATCGACCAATTTTTCCGTTTTTTATAATCATTTGAAATTTTGGCCCCTAAACTTTAATGGGGACTGTCTCCTTCGGAAGACGTTTGGGACCCTTAGTTTCCTATTTAATATTGTTTGTCTTGATGTGTACTATCGCCCCTTAAAATTTTGCCCAAGAGTTTAGATTCACCCTGTATAAGAGTCTTTAATAATAATAATAAAATGTTTTCCCCTATATTCTGTAACCCAGGAAGCCCGGGCTAGATCCCCTAGTTTATTTAATCGATAATAAAAGTTGTAGGGGAGAGGAGGCAGGGGCAGCATGACAGATTTATCTCAAAAAAGAAAAAGGTTTTTATTGACACTGAATTGGTTTGATTTTATCACATTGCCGTCATTTTTACTATTCTATTAAACTATGTTAAACACTGTAAAAAAAAAAAATCGTAAAATTTGAGTTGATGTACAGTAAATTAACGGTACTTTATCACGTGTACCGTTTTCACTCTTTACTTCTAAGGTATATTAAGCGTATATGTGCCATTTCGATTATAAACGGTATTTATACAGTAAAATGATTGTTTTTCAGTAGAAAAAAATGCTATTTATACCGTAAAATAATTATTTTTCAGTAAGGAAAAAGCTGGTAGCTCCGCCTCGGTGTACAGCGACCTCTGAAGTGATGCTCTTGCTCTTGTTACGTAATGAGTACAGGCCTAAGGAGAGGGGGGAGTGCAGCCGGTACATATACTTTAAATATTTTACGTTACATATACCGTCCAGTTAAATTACGGTATATATACTGGTCACAAAGTTGCCAGTATATGTACTGTAATTTTTGACCAAAATTTTTTACAGTGAATGTACCAGTAATATATTCTTTAAGGAGTTTTCTTTAAAAATATTTGATTGCTTCCAAGGATTCCATACTATCGTTCTCGTCAAAACGCAACTTCTCCGAGGTTATTGTGGTCCCTGTCAGAAACTACTTTTCGTTCCGTCTGATACGCTGTTTTTGTGACAGAAAGTGCATCAAAAAGTGAATTTTTTAATGTAAAATAAGAAAAACTCTCAAAAATATTAAACATCAGATATGTAAAATTTAAAAAAAATTAAAAATCATCTTACACTATTAAAAATTTCGTGATTGTTTGGACCAACTTTTGGTGCTGCAGTAGCTGCAACCGTAAGATGGTGAAATCTCATTCCAATATTTGGAGTGCCTGTTGAACCTATGCTTCAAATATTTGAACAAGATACAATCATATGGTTGCAGCTACCAGCACCAAAAGTTGGTTCAAATTCGCAAAGCAATTTGAACACTGACATAAAGAACCTAAGAAACCACTATATTGTCGAGATCTAAAGAAGCATTCATAAAAATAATGTGTTTTTTTGCTGTCACTGATTTTTGGTAACTTTTCCGAATAGTTTTTATAGTGTATTAATCAGTTTCCTCATCTAGGAATATCTGTTGTTATGATGCTATCAATTCTCAATTAAACATTTTCAACTGCGTAACTGAATTTAAACATAAAAGATTAAAAATATAATATTAAGTTAATGTTATTGCTATTAATTTATCATGTTTGTATGTAAGACATGTTTGTTGAACATGAAAATGTTTACATCAGAATTGATAGCATCCAAAAAACCTAGATTCCAGGCTGAAAAAACTGATTAACACACTATAAAACCCACTCGGAAATGTTTCAGAAAATAAATGGCAGCAAAAGAAACTTTGTTTTTATAAATATTTCTTTAAATCCTGAAAGTATGTTAGTTTATGAGGTTTCAAGGATAAAAACACTTTTCGAAATCTTGAGTAACTCCGAACAGGTTATTGTATATTTTCGTTTGTGGTTATATTATATTTTCCTAGATTAAGAAACATCTGTGTTTTTTAGCTGACAGGCTATCACATCCTGAGAACTAATGTGCCCGCAGGTTGTGTATGTACATACGTATGTATGCATGTAGTATATATGTACGTAACGCGATAACTCTTGATGGAAATATCCGATTTGCTTCAAATTTTGTACATAAGGTCATTGTACATAAGTTTGCGATAAGGCGCTTCCCTGATTAGTTTTGGGGGTTCATTGGTTAAGTATAAAGGGGGAACGACAGGATACCACCCCTTATTTTCGATAAATGGGTTTTTCACGTAGAATTATCTGAATTGTTTCAAATTTTGTATATAGGTTCATTGTAATAAGGCGCTTCCCTCATTAGTTTTGGGGGTTCATTGGTTAAGCATAAAGGGGGAAACGGGGTGCTAATGACCCTCCTTAATTTAGATATATGTGTTTTTCATGCAGAATTATCCGATTTGTGTAAAATTTTGTATATAAGTTCATTGTGATAAGGCGCTTTCCTGATTAGTTTTGGGGGTTCATTGGTTAAGCATAAAGGGGAGGGGCGGGGCTGGTCCCTCCTAAATTTATTGTAGATTTCTTTATTTTTCGAGGAGCATTATTCTTTGAAAAAAGAGTATAATATACAATTAGTGTGAATAGCCTGTGAGCTCAATGTCATCTGTTTAACTGGGCTCTTTTCAATTTATAACAATGTATGGGTATTTATCATAAGCATATCGACAATTATGTAAATGAATATAAGGTGTTAAAATTTAAAACTACTGACTATAAAACTACTGAACATACTGCACCACGTTTTGAAAAGTTTTCGTAACAAAAGTTTTTATTTGACGAATAAGAAACACATCATCTGTACAATTTGTAATTAAAACGGCGTTTGATTTGAAGCCGTACACAGCACACCAGAG
Source organism: Maratus michaelseni (assembly GCA_963931845.1). Classification (NCBI taxonomy): domain Eukaryota; kingdom Metazoa; phylum Arthropoda; class Arachnida; order Araneae; family Salticidae; genus Maratus; species Maratus michaelseni. The sequence continues at coordinate 117,199,232 of OZ007586.1, forward strand.
ACTGTTTAAAATGGGAAAATTGGGCTCTTTATGGAAGTGGTCCCGTTCAATTTCTATAGGTCCCAAAAGTGGCATTTTTGTCTTTCTGTCTCTTTCTTGTGTTTTTTTTTTTATTAGGCGCATTCGTAATTATATAAATAAGTGGCACCTATAGTCGTCATCTGGTCTGTCTGTCCACATATTACGGCGCAAAAGACTACCCAACGGAATGGTTTGAAATTTAATACATATAATCGTGGCATAATTTTGTCGAGTCATTTCAAATTTTATGAAAATTGAATCAAAACTTAAAAATATATTCATAAAAGTTTTCTTTCTATTAAATCTTATCATACATAATCTATAAAAAGCGCAAGTCATGTGACTGAGGAAAACAAATATGGGTTTACCACTTCTTTTCTCATATGCCAGGCGGCCATATTTATTTATTTTTAAATTTCGAATAAAATTGCATAAAAGTTAAATTTTTAGAAAGATCGTTCAAACAAATTGTTTGTTTGAGAGATGAGTTACATTAAAAAATGTACAGTTTCTGAGATAACTTCAGTTGAAATTCGATTAACAGTCCAATATTTATCCCAATATCCATTAAAGTAAATATGCACAAGAGGTTCGTTCATTGTGAATCATAGAAATATTAAACCAGGTAATCATTTGCAAAGCAAGATCTGCATGGTGAATTTTGCAGCACTATCTGTTGTAGAAAAAATAATTCACATCTGTAAACGTGGCATTCGTAATAAGAGAAAAGAAAGCCATGCTCATTTCGCCCATAACAGACGATATAATTCATTTCACTGAAATAAAACGATGTTTTATGCATTGTAAAACTTGTTATAGTAAAAACGCACCCCATTTGTTACGTTTAACGTACAATTTCAAACTTGATTTACAGCTTTCAACTATCGTAACACGTGGACAATCGTCACGAATTTTGAATGTGCTGTTAAACTACACAGTATGCGTTTTTAATATAATTTTCGTTTACGAAAAAAAAAAAATTATAGCGTCTTTCCGAAATTTTTAACATATAACCATCTATTGAGCGTCACAATGAACGATAGTGGCGACAATGGGATTTAAAGTTACTGGGAATAAAAGTAAATACACTGTAATAAAAAAAAAATGTTTCTTAATCTATAAAAATATAATATAACCATGAATGAAAATATAATATAACCTCTTTCGAGATAACCACAATTCCGAAAAGCGTACTTTTATCGTTAGAAACCAATAGATTTTCTAGCATTTATAAAAAAAAAAAGGTTTCTTCTGCTGCAACGCATTTTCGGAAACGTTTCCGAGTACTTTTTACTGTGTATTAGTGAGTTTTCTAATCTAGGAATACCAGTTTTTAAGATGCTTTTCATTCTCAATTGAACATTTTGAATTGCGTAATTGAATTTATACATGCAGGAGTAACAGAATAATAATAATTTTAATGTTATTATTTATGCTGTTAATTTTAATATGTTTGTCTGTAAAACATGTTTGTTAAATATGAAAATATTTAATTGTGAATTGTGTAGCATAAAAAAAAACGATATTCCGGGTTGATAAAACTGTTTAATACACTCTAAGAACTTCTCGGAAACGTTTCCGAAAAGCAGTGGCAGCAAAACAAGATTTTTTTTATAACTACCTCTCTAAATCTCGAAAATGTGCAGTTTCTGAAGTTTCTAAAGATAAAACGACGCTTTTCCGAATCGTGGATAATTTGAAAGAAGATACACTATATTACTTACCCATCATACGTAGTATGGGGTAAGTCTTTTAATCGTTTTAAAAAGCGAAAAATCTTTTTTGACGGATTTACACGTTTCAGACACTGGATATTCCGAAAAACATATTTTTAGAAAAAAAAATTGCCGTCCGTCTGTCTGTTTGTCTGTGTGTCGGTATGAGTGTCTGTAAACGCTCTATCTCCCGAACAAATTGAGATAGAGACTTGAAATTTGATATGTACTTAGCATGTAATAATGAAAAGAAGCTTATTGAACTTCGGTAACCTCGATAATCCGGAACTATTTTTTTCGGACTCTCGAATTATTCGTTCTGATAAAAGGTATCTATGAATTTTCGAAATTGTTTTTTTTAAGAAGTGAATATAAAAAACAATAAAAAAACCAAATTTTGCCTAAAGAATGAAGTCGATCGGATAAGGAGTTGCCGAGATATTTGTAATCACATTTTCTACACTCTTCGATTTTTCATGACCCCGTATTTCATTTAAATTTCAATTCAAAGACATATTGTAATTGGAAATGAGACGCTTAATCCGACACAGTAAACTGTTAATTAATATTATTCTCATTTTAGAGTTATAAGGATGTTTCTCTTACGCAATTCAGTAATAGAGCATTTAAAGTTTATGACGTCATCAAGCCATGATTTTATTCGAATTGCAATACATTTTATAAATAGTTTACACATGTTCTATTTTCATATTTTATATTATGCATGTCTATGATGGGTAAGTATTACGGTGGCCACCAACGACTAGTTTTCGTTCGTGGTTATGCTATTTTTTTTAATAAGAAACATTCGTATTTTTTTACAGTGTAGGAAGCGCGACAGTTTAGTCCAACACAAACACTGTGTTGCGTCAAAACACAGTCACTAAAATACGACAATTGGCATGCAACATTGTAACAATTCCACGGAGCCTATTTTAGTTTTTTCCATAAAAATTACATTTCATTATTTTATTTTATGAACACTAAAAATTCGAGTATATTATGAAATGTAACCACCTCGAAAATCAGAATTTTTGGTTAGAAATATGTAATATCCAACACAAAATTAAACTATAGAACTTCAATGGCCACAAAATGAAATACGGTTGAATGACTTTTCAATCTGCATTCACAGATATTAAAACTATTAACGTTTGAAAAATAGTAGATCGTAATCGAATTATATTATTATGAAATCATTCTCGAATTTTTCCATGAAAAAAAAGGGTCAAGGCTATTCAAAACAGAATAGCTGGAACAAAAACAAGCCAAAAACATTATTCGTTAGGATATCAGAAATATATGACTTTAAAAACATAGGCATCATACATAGATTATGGAAGACTTTCCAACGTTAAGATCATGTAATTTAAGCTTCATATCTTACTGTTTCTTCTTATAAAATGTATATAGAAAACATTGCCATTATGTTACATAATAAGAATATACTAATACAACGACCATTAAATATAATTTAAAAATTATATATATAGTAATTCGCATTTAAAATAATATACTACAGTTTATCTTCATTGCATACGGAAATGTTGTTTTGGTCCTAATAACGTTACCAAATTCCAAGTTAAGTAAGATAAATAGTCCGAAATCAGAAGAAACTTATGTAATAACGACTAGTATTCCAAAACTCCATTCAGTGTAAAAATGCTCAACTACTTCATCTTACCTGAAATGGCAATAGACATAAATTATGTAGATAATATAATAAAAATATTCCACATTAAACTACTTATAAATGTTGAAACTATAATTTTTTGTGGAGAGTTTATCACTGCCTTTGCAAAATAATCATTATATGAATGTTGGATAATTCTCCGATTAGTTAGAGAGTAAAACTTGTGAATTTGTAACTTATTGAACTATACCGTATGGCGGATGTATCGAAGTCGTGTGTGATGATACATATATTTGTAGGTTTATTTACATTTCGTGTAAGGTAATAATTTATCACCAATGCATTCCTAAAAGTGGCGTTAAATAGTATCAAACTTATATAAGTGCTAAGTATATAGTAAAAAGTTATGAAGACACGTGTTTTTAAAAACGGTGACTTAAATGCTCGAAGCTTTTACAAGATGAGAATGCACATTGATGAGTGCAATTTGCTTATTTTCAAGTGCACATTTTTAAAGTGTTGTGATATGTGAATGAAAATCTATTACTTATTCTAAAATTTTAAATACTAAGATGTTTGATCTAAATAAAATATACCTATTAAACCTAAATCTCATGACGTTTTTCAAACGTTTAAGTATTTTCTCCGTCTTTAGATTACAGTCAAAGACATATCATTATGAAAATCCCAGAAAGATATTGCAATGTTCTGAAAAATCATCGGACTATTATTTGAAATAAAATAATCTGCTCAATTTACAACACCTATTAATATGGCAAAATTTCCAGTTCTTTTTCATGTAACGAAAAAACTTCAGAACAAATACGAAGTGCTCTGTATTCACATACAATACTTAATGTGAAACGTATCGAACTTTTTTGAAAAACTAATAAAGAAACCGACTAAAGAAAGGTGAGATTATTGTATGGTTGTTAGTTTATATCGAAATAACTTCTAATTAGTTTATTCAGAACAGACTCTGGTTATAATCCAGTAAAAAATTTCATACAAATCAACAGAGAAAGTTATTTCGGTCATCTAACTTAGCGTCTTAATACAGAAAGAAATGAAATAATCGATTCAGTTTTGAATACCTACTGAACATAATAAAATATCCACTTTTCTATTAAAAAGTATGGAATAATTGCAAAAGGAGGATTTGCGAAAGAAATACAAAATCTCTAAATTTGTATACATCATATTTAAAAGGAAACTTTATCTATCTTTTCGGAAGACTAATGAAGAACCTGATTCAAAGAAGCCAAGATTTCCATATGTTAATTAGTTTAAAAACAAGAAAAGTTTATTTTCTAATTATCTTTCCAGTGATAAAGTGAATTTGTCAAACACAGTTAAGACCAAGAAATAAGAAATTATATACTTCAAATTTAGAGAACGATAAACTAAAAGATCTTGGGGCTACATATATCTTAAATCTTCAATAAATGGATTGTGGTTATAAAATATTAGTATTTACTTATTGTTATAGAAGAAATTACAATGATTTAGACTAGCCAATGATGCTTTAAAAGTGGTCGAAACAACATAAGTTACACGGAAGAGCATTTAATTAGCTTTATGAATAAATAAATAATAATTTGATGAATTTCACTTTTCCTCTAGGTAAGGTGAAACCCCCAGTTATTGACACCTAACTAGTAACTGACACTTAAGCAAAAATCTAACTCGAATAAGTATTTTGTTGTAAAATTCAGCAAAGTAATTTTATCTAGTGGTAAATGAGACGCTTATTTTTATTTTGGAGTCAATTTATTCCCCACTAGAGGGCCAAGAATATATTCAATGGGGAAGGAACTGTTGAGAATACAAAAAGTGCCATTTTGAAGCAACCATCTTATTTCTAAAGTTAAGAGAGTGTTTTTCTAATCTATTTGTAAAAGCACTAACCTAAACTTTTTCTTAAAGTTATACAAGTAGAAATTAGTTTAAAGATGCATATGATATATTAGGGTCATGATTTAGCTTAGTGGGGGGGGGGGGGTGCCAGTTATTTGTTCCTAGAATTTCATTTCACCAGTCGCTGGCAGAGTTGTTAGTTATTGGTTATATTAAAGAAAGTTGAAATCTATTATTTGAACTGTTTAAAAATGCATCATAATAAATTAAATTTATCTTGTAGTAAACACCATTATAATTTAAGTTGTTTTAGCAGTGTCTGACACCAGATGTCAGTTACTAATTCATAAATGTTAGTTAATGGATATATGCATTATTAATAATGCAGTACTAAATATTACTGCTATATACTCTGCATTACTAATAATGCATTATAGCTTACTAAACCCCATTTTTTATAGTAAATATTAATGTATTTTTTTTATAATAAAGAATAAAATTTTTTAAAGCATTTTAATCTTTTAAAATAAAGTGTCACTCACTGGTTCACTCTGTGTCAGTTATTGGTGTTTCAAAATAGGGATAGTATAAGTTACTGGAGTTTTTGATCATATTTATGGAAATAAATTAATTTTTAATAATAAAATGTATAATTTTTCAAAAAATTTCCACAATAATTTTTTTTAATATATCTCTACTGTCCTTTCAAAAACAAAAATAAGTATAAAATAGATTTACATTTTTGTAATAGTGTTGAACAAGAAAGAATCCTTAAAGTGTCAGTTAGGGGGGGGGGTGGGGGTCACCCTATTTGATCTTCTGACAAACGCACATTGATGCTAGATTTGAAAGGCATATGGTGTGACGTCATTTCTTCTAATTTAGAAAATTTTAAAGTTCATAAAAAATATGATTAAATTCCCCCCTATTATAATTACACTGTTAAAAAAACAAATTCTTCTTAATGTACGAAAATATAATACAATCACGAATAAAAATATAATATAACTCATATTCAATGGTTGGAGTATCATAGTTGAGATATATTCCAACACAGCAAAAAATGCCGGGGTCAGGACTTCAACCTGTGTAGCTTGGCTTGGATATCGTTGGGGTAGCTTAGTAGGTAGAGAATTGGGACAGCAAGCCAAGATACCCAGGTTCGAGTCCTGGCCCCGGCATTTTTCGCTCTTTTGGAATAAATCTGAACTATTATACTCCAACACTGAATATGATTTATCTAAATCTATTTAATATTTGAAAATTTTTCCATAGAAAATTCCTTGCGCCTTTGCATTCATAATATTTCAAATTTTAGTTGCTTAAAAGGCGTATAGCCAACATAGTGTAAAAGTATCCAAGCCAGGACTCGAACCCTGGTCATCAGTATAGCGAACTGACGTTCTACCAACTGAACCACTAGGAACGATACCCAGCCTGGCACTTTTCACTAACACATGTTGGCAAGGCTACAATCGCAGCACTGGATGCCATATTTTCCGTGAGACACCACTCCTGGGGCAGACACGAAACCAAAGAGAAACCAGCATCGATAATTGAATAAATCTATTTAATACTTGGAAATTTCCCCATAGAAAATATCTTACGCCATTGCATTCATAATATTTCACATTTTAATTGCTTAAAAGGCGTATAACCAACAGAGTGAAAAAGTATCTAAGCCGAGACTCGAACCCGGGTCATCAGTATAGCGCACTGACGTTCTACCAACTGAACCACTTGGAACGATATCCGGCCTGGCACTTTTCACTATTACATGATGGCGAGTCTACAATCACAGCACAAGATGGAATATTTTGTGTGGGCCACCAAACCTGGGGCAAACCCGGGTTCGAGTCCCGGCCTGGATATCTTTTCACTCTGTTGGCTATACGCCTTTCAAGCAATTAAAATTTGAAATATGATTCATATAGTTAAAAAAAAAAACTTTCCTCTCTTCATTAGGATATAATATAACTTCTTAAAAATTACGCAATGTACGGAAAAGTGTTATTTTATCTTTAAAAACCTCAGAAACACATCAGACATTTGCGATTTGAAGCAGCAGTTATAAAAACAAAGTTTATTTTGCTGCCCATGATTTTCGGAAACTTTTCTGTATAACTTTTACAGTGCATAAATCATTTGTCGCAAACCGAAATATCGTTTTTGCGGATGCAAGTAAATGTTTTCAGCTGCGTAACTGAATTTATGCATGCAAGAGTTAAAAATAATAGTCTGCTAAACGTATTTGTTGAAAACGAAAATATTTACTTGAGAATTGGTTACAATTGATAACATCCAAGAAACCTATATTCCGGGTTGAGAAATCTGATTATTACACATTAAATCTACTCAAAAACGTTTCTGAAAACTAAAGGTAGCAAAAATAAATCCTTTTATAAATGCTTCTTTAAATCTCGAAAGCTGTTGGTTTCGGAATTTTCTAAATATAAAGGAACGCTTTGCGGAATCGCGGATAACTCAGAAGAAGTTATATTATATTTTCGTTCGTGGTTATATTATATTTTAGTATATTAAAAAACATTTGTCTTTATAACTTTCTTCTATCTATAATAACCAAAAGTATTGTAATCGAAATTTTTGACTTCCGGTGTTCGAAGGATTTTAGGGGTCAAATATCCCGAAAAACATGTTTATACAAGATGTCTGTCTGTGTGTCTGTGTGTCCGTAAGTCTGCGTTTCCGTCTGTCCGTGTGTGCGCCCTCATTATAGCATCAAAAATGTTATGAAGTTATGCATAGAAATGAACGAAATTTCATTTATATATTTTCGACTAAGGTCTACAGGTCTCAGTTGAATTTGGGGATATTCCATCAGAAAAGCGAGCTGCGATAGCGATTTTTCTTCCATTTTTATTATTGTATCAATGAAAATTGTATGACGTTACGCATAGAATTGAACCAAAATTTATGTACATATTTTTTACTATTGCCTGCAGGACCTAGTTGAATTTGGGGCTCTTTTGTTGGAAGGGGACGCTGTGACAGCGATTTTTGTGCGATTTCCGCGATTTTTCGTAGTTGTGTTGGGCATTTGCTGCCCGTGCAGCATCGCAAACAACTGATGTACAACAGAATAACGTAAACTATTGATTTTATTGGTGCTAGAATAGCGAAATTTGAAGTATTAAGACGTATGTGATAGAAGAAAGTTTTCGGATTGGCACATCCGACTAGTTTACAGTGTATGATCACATTAAAATTACGTTTAAAAAAATCCATATAATATATAAAAGACAACAGTTCATTTTTGTACATTTTTTAAACTTTAAAATTTGCATATACGGGTAATCGACTGATAGTGTAAAGTTATCGACTAGCAGTTTGCCAAAGGATTAACATTTGTTGTTCGAGTTTACTAAGAATTTATTATTTCAGCAAAATAGGATTTTGGTCATTTTTTTCTATCACATACCCCTGTGTGATACAAGAAGAACTGCTAAATCTGCATACCTATATTTTCGAATGAAAAGCTGAAGTTTAAAATGTTTTCAAGAAGTTGTATGAATATATGATTTTAGATATATGTGTTCAATTTTAGTGTTTAAATTACGTTTGTGAAATTTTATAAAACATAAATATATTATAAAATATACGGAAAACTGTAAAACTCAATTTTGAGGAATTTATGTGTTGCTAGAATTCTTCATATTGCTGACGAACTGATCTTATAAGCAAATTTGTCCTATAAAATAATTATAAAATACATTATTTGACTTGAGACGATATTTAAAACTTAACCGACTAGGAATATGATTCTAAATGATATCGATAAAGTGTTGACATTGAAATTTGTGTTTTGTAACGGGAAATTAAAATATCTTGGGCAACTCTACTCCACTTTGATGATTCGAATGCTGGACATCACGTTTTGGAACTGAAGACGTTATCTCTTTGCCAATAATACTTGAGTACATCAAGACAATATTTATATTTTATATTCTGTCACATTTCATTGGCGATTCTTCCTATAGATTGTAAAATTATTTGAAATTTATTTAAAATGGATTGGATGCGTAATCCTTCGCCGATTTGTGAGAAAACCAGCGCGGAAGACCGAGCTACGTTCGGTTAAAATTAGCTTTGTGTTCAACTTAACTTTGTGTGAAAATTCTTTTAGATTCTCACTTGTCAATTGTCAGAATTCAATTCTCAATTGTCATGAAAACAATTGTTATGTATCATCTCAATCGTCATGTATCAAAACATGATTCTCAATTGTCAGAAGTCAATTTTTTTTACCAAATGTCACTAAAACATGGCCAAATCTCGCAAACTTGGTGACAATATTTCATTTGGCGCAAAGCATGTGTTTTGGGATCGGTCATTTTGAAAGTCGATTTTCCGCCAAATCTAGTTAATGTCGCTAACATTTCGCAAAAATCGTCAAATTTGGCGAAATGTTACCAACTTTCCGACTTTGTTTACTGCCAACTGTTCAACAAAATATCTGTTTCAACCTTCATTCCCAATGAAATGAAATGATCCGTAGTGACCCCAAAATGACCCACTAATCGAATTTTCTTTAGCATTTGACCTAGCTCAATGGTCTTCACGTACCCCAACCTGGTAGGATACAAGATCTAGTCAAAATCGTTGGAGCTGTTTTTTAGATAAAATTTGCGTATATTTAGACGCACACAAGATTTGCTCATATTATATGATCTATATAGTTCTGGCAACAGTGTATTATAACGTAGTCGCCAAATGGGAGCTCAATTTGAAGGATCATTTGGAAGGTATCGTGTTTACTCACACAAATCATGATTACAATACTTTCATTACACTGCGTGTTCGGAAAGTAAAAATAAATACTGTTAACATTTTTCGAGCACATCGAAAAAGTTTCTAATCTCGCCTTAGCTGGTGCTTCTAAAATTCTAAAATAGCATAAACGTATTTCAAAATTTAGTAATTGTAAAATAAAAATCTGCTAGTTTTATAAATAAATTGCATTAAAAACTGAAAGGGATTGAAAGAAAAAAAATATTTCAATAGATAATATCTTTCCAAATTTTCAAATATAAAAATTTTCATTTCACAATGCATTTCAATGCTTCAGCAATTCCTTTAATGTAATTAAGAATTAAAAACTATTTCGAAAATTCTATAAATTGTATTAAAGATAAAACAAACAAATAAAACTTCGGGAACATATGTAATCTGATTGGATTTGACATATATATTCTCAAAATCCACTAAAATGGAGAATCTCATTTTATTTTAATTTACATGTTCTTATTATGATAGCTTTTACATACTTATGTTCTTTTCGGCTAGACAATTATTATCTGAAAAAAAAATCAGAGAAATAAAAACTGTTCAAAGATGTTTAATTTCTTAAAAAATGATCTTTAAGTATACTAATTATAGAATGCAAATTATCCCAATATGATTATTAAACTCCAATTAAAAACTCTTCAGTATAAATAATTATACTTTATGTTTGAATTATTTTTATTCGCTTGACTTTTCTGTAAAATTAATATTTAGATTAAAATAAATGAAATCTACTTCAAAATACTGCCTTAAGTTAAAAATGTTTCACAATTCCTTCCTCTCTTATCTAGTTACTTTTTATTTTTAACTCTTAACGGAATTATTTATTTTAAATGAAAAATATTGAATTGAATATTAAGAATAGTCAAAGTTATTTTTTTCTGATTTTCGATATATTGTTCATCAGCAAAGGCTTAATCATTTCTTCGTAAGATTAAAATATATTTTTCCCATTATCCTACATTTCTAACATTATTAATTAGGAAAAGATTTTAAAGTAAAAATTGTCCTTTTTTTCATATATTGTGAATTTTGATCAACACTGTGTAATAAAAATGTAAAGACATGTCAGGATAACCGAAACTGAAAAAGAAAGCCATATTTATTATACAGGGTGTCCTAAAAGTCTCCTTACAACTTCAAAAATGTATTACAAAAAAAAAAAATAATACGCCTACAGCAAAAATAATTACAACAGTAGATAGGGTAACTTAAAAAGTTTTTTTCTACTACCTTAGTATACTTGTACATGATATCCTTTCGTTGCAGGAAGAATATCAAGTCAATATTCTAATTCCATCCACGTGCGTTTCAGCATGCTAACATCAACAGTGGTTACAACTGTTTGATGAAATCGGAACAAAAGTCAATAGTCTCGTGGAATTGAAACAAAAGATCCAAACAGCAGTAGCTACTGTTGATGTTAGCAGGAAAAACGTTCGTGGATTGAATTGGAATATTGTCTTGATATTCTTCGTGATACAAAAGGATCTCATATTGAAGTTTACTAAGGAAGTAGAAAATTTTTTTTAAGTTACTCTATGCGCTGTTGTAATTATTTTTGCTGTAGACCTATTATTTTTTTGTAATAATTTTTTGAAGTTGTACGGAGACTTTTGGGACACCCTGTATAACTAATTTATGGAAGTACAAATTTTCAAAAATACAGTACATATATTGTGCTTTTGATAGATAATCACTTATAAAAAAGATGAAGAATATTAGGATAACCTAAATTTCAAAAAGACAGCCACGTTTTTCTAAAGAGCCTGTCTTTGATTTACTGCACGGATATTTTACTAACATATATGAGCCATTCATTGGCTGCACAGATTTCTGATTTATAAAAATCTCAATATTATGCTTAATTTGAAATTTTAATAACTACAGAAAAATAATTAGTAGATTGGCAAAAACTTTATTGAAAAGCAAATATGATATGGCCGATTTTATCAGACAAAACACAAAAAAATATCACTACTGTCCCAGGGACACTAGTGACATTTTTTGCAATTTTACCACCTTACTTAAAAAAGAAAACCTTTGGAATGTAGTATGCACTATTTTCTATGACACATCCAACATACAATTAAAGGGCTAGATAGTGGTTAATCTATAAATATCAATATTTAATTTAACAATGGGGACAGTAGTGATGGATAATAAAGGTAGTCTTTGCTTTTCCCCAATCTTTTCAATCTAGAAATTCTTCTTTAGGAACAAACGTCAAGCAATGTCGACTTTTTAAGAGCAACATGTGTTCCCTTACAGGAAACGATACTGAAAATGACGGCATACTGCCATCTGGTGGAAATATGAGGATATTCATACACCGGGACATTACTGACAAAACAAAGTGAGGGCCACAAATTTAAACTAAAAAAATATATATATTACACATTTCACTCATATAAAAATTGTATTATTATGCTCCATGAGAGTCATATTTATAATAAATGCATTGGTTTTTCAAAATTGTTTAATAATCACTGTTTGTGGATGGTTTTAATGATAAAGTTATGTATTGGGGACAGGGGACAGTAGCGTCTTTTCAGCTATTTAAAATCCATTTTAAAATTTAAACAAGAACGAAAAATCATGCGTCAAGCATAGATTATGTAGCACTTTCCAACGCTTCCAAAATAATTTTACAAAACATACCGTTTAATAAGCTAAAAGGTAACATCTAAGTAAACAATTTGGAAAATGCATAACATATTTAAAAACATAATTTCAGGAATTTCCAACAGATACAATATTCTGAAAAATATCCGAATACTTTTATTCAGCCCTGTATAAGATCTATAGATTTGTATATATACTACATAGGATGCTAAATTTTAGTTCAGTTAGGAAACGCGTAGCACAGTTTAAAATTCTCCCTCTGGAGTTTCTGTCAATAAACGGAAATGTTTTCGCGAACTTTTGTGCTTCCCTGTATACGATCTACAGAATTTATACACACCACGTAATAGATAAAAAGTGAGTTGAAATTAAAATCGCGCTCAGTAACTTAAAACGCACTTCCAGGAATTATTGTTAACAGACAGTAGAAAATTCTTTTGTGTGTCCCTGTAAATGAACGATGACTGCTATACACACACTATTCTGTAGTAAGCCTCTTGTAATGCACCTTAGTAATATATATAAATTTCAATGCGTTTAAAATAGTGAAACATTATTTAAATAAACCGCAGACGATTTTTCTCCATAGACGTAATGTAACGGAATTCTTTCGACTGTCCCTATAAAGTAACTATAAGTGCTATGCACACCCTATTCCATATTAAGCTTCTTCTAATGCACCTTAGTGATATATATAAATTTTAATGCGTTTAAAATAGTGAAACATTTAAATAAACCGCAAATGATTTTTCCCCATAGACCGCAATGTAACGGAATTCTTTTGAGTGTCCCTGTAAAAAAACTGTACGTGCTACACACTTCCGTTGAAATAGGGAACATGCTATAGATAACGACAATAACATATAAAAATTGCAGAGCAATACGAGCATATTTACGGGAGTTAGAGCACGGACAGACGGCAGACGGCCATACGGCCAGACAAACCGAAGTCATAAGCACTTTTCAACTAGGTTGGAAAGTGCTAAAAACAGATTTTCAGAGTAGAAATAACAAAGTAGATATAATATTTTAGAACAATCACAGAGAAACATTTTAACATTAAATGAGAATTTTATTTGGAAAGAAATACCGAATGATATAGGGTCATCCCATGGTAACTTACGTTACATTTAGAATAATTGACTTCAGTAATTTTAATAATATAACACTAAAAAAATATTCAAAATGTATGTTTATATGATTTGTTAATTAAACCTATACGAAGCTAAATTTGGATAACAATTACTTAAATTTAGTACTATTTCTTGAACGCTAAAAATTATATTTAGTATGGTAATTTACGTTTCTGACAAAAAGAACGTAAGTTACCATAATAATTATAATGACCAGTGTCCAAAAATAGCACTAAAGGTAGGTAATTTGCATCCAAATTTCACTTTGGATAGGTTTAATTAACAAATCATATCAACATTACATTTTCAATATTTTTTGGTGTTATGTTATGAAAATTGCTAAAGAAAATTATTCTAAATGTAACGTAAGTTACCATGGAATGATCCTATACTGGAGACTTTGAAATCACATTTATGAGATATCATTCCATATATACTGTATTATGTAACAATAGGACGAACTTATAATGGTTACAATTTCACTTGCTATGATCTTCGAAGACATATTGCGACTTCATTTTATATGTGTATTTGCTTTTAGTGCCCCTTGATATCGGACAGATAACGTACATTATTTTTGTGCTTAATTGACTTGTATTGAATATTGATTTATTACGTGGATTATATGCATTATTGATATGCACTACACCATGACGTTGATATGACCAGAACGTCCAAAATAATAAGAAACTATTCCAAATAAAAGTAGAAATAAATTGTTCATTAGTATGGTAATTTACGTTTCTGACAAAAAGAACGTAAGTTAGCATAATAAATATAATGACCAGTGTCCAAAAATAGCACTAAAGGCAGGTAATTTGCATCCAAATTTCACTTTGGATAGGTTTAATTAACAAATCATATCAACATTACATTTTCAATATTTTTTGGTGTTATGTTATGAAAATTGCTAAAGAAAATTATTCTAAATGTAACGTAAGTTACCATGGAATGATCCTATACTGGAGACTTTGAAATCACATTTATGAGATATCATTCCATATATACTGTATTATGTAACAATAGAACGAACTTATAATGGTTACAATTTCACTTGCTATGATCTTCGAAGACATATTGCGACTTCATTTTATATGTGTATTTGCTTTTAGTGCCCCTTGATATCGGACAGATAACGTACATTATTTTTGTGCTTAATTGACTTGTATTGAATATTGATTTATTACGTGGATTATATGCATTATTGATATGCACTATACCATGACGTTGATATGACCAGAACGTCCAAAATCATTAAAAACTATTCCAAATAAAAGTAGAAATAAATTGTTCATGCATGGAATAAAAATGAGTTTGGGCTCTTTTTTCGGAGTCAGACTCAACGATTATAAAACCTGAGTCCGAATCATTTTGTGTCACAAGAGACCATGGCGGAAATTACGCATGCCGGATACCGAAATTATACAGAAAAAATAATTTAATACAATTTTAAACTTCTTTCAAGATTAATTTTATCATTTAATACTGTCTCCTGCCATTGAAATATGTATTAATCCGAAATACTCCCTCAAGATAACGTTTCTGATTTTCATGCCCCTAAAAATCTGTTTAAAATAGAAAATTTGTTATTTATACTCAACCACTGGCAGAAAACTGTGAAAAACATAATTCTAATTCGTTTAAAATAGCATTGTATAACTATAGCAGAAATATATTGAATTCTGTTTTCCAGTAGTTCTGGAACTTCAAACATAAAACGATGATAGACAAGGAATCTTCTAAGTCTTATTTACGTTAATGAAACACCGATACTGCAAAGGCACATAGAATATTTCGTATATTCCATCAATTATAATAGATCAGTTGCAACTGACGTTACAACCTTGCAACCACCTTAGCAACCAGATAGGTGTTTATGTTTGCTCCTCAAAGATTGTGGATTGTGATTGGTTGTCTCCTTTTTCAGGCTACAATTCGATATCTGTAATTGGTTGGATAAAAATTGGTGGGCTGCTGATCACGTGGTTGAAACTGATCTATTTAATTCTCTTTCACATTGATTTTAAAGTATTGTAAAACACTACTTAGGCTGTATTGTTGTTTCTTAAAAAGCAACTATTTGTTTTCCCTTATTTTCAATTCGTGAAAAATAAAATTTTCATTTTGATCCCAAGTCCGAATACTGGTATAATGGTGGAGCCTGAACCCGTTTCGGGCCCGGGATCGGTCTGATCCCGTCTCATCTCTCGTGTGTAATTATGTTAGAGAGAACATGAATGAAACGTTGCAACATAATTCATGATGGATTAAAATTTGTCATGGCTTAAATTTAACTTTGTTCATGCTTCATATTACCGCACGTGAATTAAACATTTGTTTTTCTTTTGTTTGTTTTGATTTTTTAAAAATTCAACATCTCACACTTTATTAACTCTTAATTATTAAGGCCATTAAAAAATAGGTAAATGAACGGCTTATTTCTTCAACTGGCAAGTTACAAATAGTATTTCTTATAGCTTATTTCAGTTTTCTTTCATTAGCTTCCTTTAAATAGTAATAGTACCACAAGTTAGAAGAAAACGGGATTATTTAAAATTTCAATAGCATAATTAATAAAAATCTTCAGAATTCAAGTTACAGAAAAAAGATTATTTACAATTTCAAATAAAGCAGCTGCAAACTGAATTTTAAAAGGGTCACAGTATTTTTATAGCTTCAAACCTATTTATAGCTGCAAACGTCATTCGAAAATCCATAAATTTAACAAAATAACTTGTTTTCCAATGCAAAGACACAGAAATAATATATTTATATATATATTTTAAATAATAAGCATAATTAATTAATACGACAAATCAGTTTAAAAATTTTAAAATGTCGCTTTGAATTATGAAAATAAAAATAAAAATATAACATATCACGAGAGAGCAAATAAAATAATTAAATGTTTCATGGATTTAAAAACTTAAATACAAATAATATTTCTATTGCACTACGTTTTCGCTTCAATATAAAAACTGAATCACTAAATGAATAACTTAATTATAAAAATGCGAGTTCATAAAATATTTTTGTTGTAATTTGAGCAATTTAAAAAACGCGCATTTTAATTTCTGAATTTTTGTGTTCCCTTTTAAAAAATAGCTTGAATAAACATGGATATTTCTGCAATTATTTTAGTTGAACTTAAAAAAGATCTGATAAATTCAATTTTGTTACTTTTACAATGTCTTAAAAACTCATTAATTTAATTTATTGCATTATAATTTACTGATATGTATGTTATTGCTATTTTATCACACAGCAATGGAAGTTGAAGAGATCCAATGACAAGTCTTTGCTGATTTTCTTTCTTTTAATAAGTAGGGGAAGATCGGGTAGCCCCAGACACTTGGATAAATTGCACATAAAAACAAATGAATGAAATTTCTGTCTTTATTTTATACTTAAAATGAAATTACGAACTCCTTTAATGATTTTAATTGAACATTGCTAATAATATCGAATTATTTAACGAAATATACTGAAAATAGTTTGGCCATATTTTTTTGGCGTCACAAGAAACGGCGGGTAGCTCCGGACATATTATTCAATGGTGTCCCAACCGTATTTTGGCCTTACAAACATCACATTTTAATAAAAATCCAATGCATCTATATAAACACAATCTTCATGGGCCTAGTCTTTGCATTCCTGGCACTGAATCCAGTCTTCTTCAAATATTTCTCCACATATGATGCATTCTGTCTCGAATGCATCGGAAATTTATTGACGAAAACAAAACACTCACTCACGACTAACTTACTCGGCGCCCACGTCGCAATTTGACTGTATTTGTTTCGACTTTAGAAGGCGTTCATTTACAATAACTCTTTATTTACGCAACACTTCAAATTTCTTAGAAATTGATATGTCCCACTGATATTACCCGCTGTCCGCGGCTACCCGATATTTCCCTATTCTTAACAATATTGTACATGAAATATTTACAAGTATAAAGAGCTTAAGCATTTTTATGACAACTTCTAAGCTAACGAATGAATCTAACGTGTCCAGCTCAGAACATGATAGAGAGTTAGAATGCGTTCGAATGCGTCACACAATCGTATGCTTCTCAATTTATAACATAATAATAGCTGAGTTTGCTAGATTTTGAAAAAGAGATTCCGTTGGGCAAGCTACAATTATTAAATGGAAAAAACTTATACTGACCTTGTTCCATTTACTGCTCATCTCATCTTGCTGCTAGGCACTTTGGGTTTATCGCTGTTGCTATGCGCTGGCATCTCGTTCTGTCATACCCACATGTATATATACAGAATGGGTTCAAAAATAATGAAATAAACTTTAAGAAGTGGAAAATCTCAACGCAACATACAGTTGTTTCACCATAGAATGAACTGTCAAAACAGACAATTTAAGGAGTTATAGACTTTTGGACTGTGAGAAAGAATGTGTTTCAATATCATTGAAATAACAACTGATTTTCATCTTTTATAAAATATATTTATAAAATTTGCCTCGAGTATACTAATGTGAAAAAATAAAAACACAAGAAGAAAGAAATAATTACAAAAATGTGTTATTTAGTTCTATTTAGAAAAGGCTTCTTAAAAGGTCATAGAACTTTTAAAATGTCGATAAATGAAAAAAATAACCATTTTAGTCATTTTATATCTTCAAAGTATACATTCTAAAAAGTACACTCTGAATGTGGTAATAGATACTTATTTCTTCGTTCATTTCATAATGTTTCCAGAACATAATGGGGGGGAAATTAGTAGTTACAGGGTTTTTTCAATTTGTCGATGAAAAATTTGGAATGACAGGTTGAGCGCATGATTACAAAAGAGTTTCGGCATGTAGAACACAAATTTTGGTATTTAGTTGTACTTGAGAATTTTGTGCTAACACAACCCCCCCCCCCCCCCCCCAAAAAAAAAAAAAAAAAAAAAAAAAAAAAAGTTTTTTTATAGCATTTTATGTTTTAAAAATAAAACTGTATCTTGCTTATGTAAAAGTTTCAAAATTTTAGCAATATAACACACGCAAAAAAATATGTTTTTAACAAAAAAAGAGATGAAAATTTAAGTTCACTTCTTAGAGCCTACCGTACACTATATATTCAGAAAATATGAAAAAATATTAAAAAGTTTTTTAACTACCTTGCGCGTAATACCTTAAAATTATACTTTGAGTAAAATGAATTTAAAATTCTGGCTTTCAAAATATTCCATATATAACAACTATTAAGAGTGTTGTTCATTTTGTTTTAAAATTTTCGGAAATAATTACTGTTTAATATATATTCTTTTTTCAAATAGTGAATGTTTTGAAGGTTTAAAAGCCCTGTGACACCGTAAAATTGACGAAACATATTTTATTCCTTTGAGTATTTCTTTTAACTATTATAACAAAGGACCTAAACTATCCAGAAAAGTTTAAATTATGTTTAAATTATTTTATTGTTTATTTTATAAAAAAAGGCACATTTTTGTTATTTATTACACATATTTTAAAAAAAAAAATTGAAAAGAAAATTTCAACTCAGTATTAGAAAGCATGAAGTATTAAAAAAGATAAGAATAAAGATATTAATTCTAAGCACTACTGGACTTTTATAAATGTATTATATATATATATATATATATATATATATATATATGTTAATATTTGTTTTATTTCCATCTACTATGCTTTATTAGAGTTATTTATATTATTTATATTATTATTCTATATTAGTATGTTATTATCAATATAAGACTATTTTATCTATTAGTATTAATTATTATTATTATTATTATTATTATTATTATTATTATTATTATTATTATTATTATTATTATTCTATATTAGTATGTTATTATCAATATATTACTTTTTTATCTATTAGTATTAATTATATTATTATATTATCATTTCTATTAATATCAAATATTCAGACTTCTATACAAAATAATATATAATAAATAAAATATTGCTAAATAATTAAATTTTATAAAACTTAATGAGCAATGCAGAACGGATTTATGTAAAAAAATATTTAAAAAGTAACTCGGATACATTATGTTATTATCCAACCCATATGAATATTCCTAAAAGCAAAACGAAATCTTATTACAATAGAAAACGAAATACGTCGTTTTACTTTCCTCTTTTCCCAAAGAAGTTATTAGATAGCAAGAAAAGAATACACAAAACGTTCGATATCCCCAATATTCCTAAGGTAGAGGGAGATAACATGTAGCACTGTTTCTTTTCATACTTTCCATAAAGCCCTTATTGTCAGGGGCTCTCCCCATGGATTTTGTTTACGAAGATTTACTTATGGAAAATAAACCGATAGAGCGGTTCTTTTCAATATTAACATCTGTCATAAAAAGTAGTTTATGTCTCTAATAGTGTTCCTGTTATGAAATTGAATTAGTAAATTTTTAATAACATTCTTTTACATACAAAATTTACATTTTTTTTTTAATTTGTGAATTTGAAGAAATATCCAAATTCGGTTTCTAGTCATTCATAATTGAATATTATGAGTTAATCGCAGAAAGTTTTTTTTTCTTTATCTCGTTCTTGTTCTATAATTTCAAACAATTTTTTTAAATTATGTTGGCTTTTTTAATTTAAATATGATTTAAGAATATTTTAAGAAAAATGACGCTGATAAAAAGTATTTAATAATTTTGGTCTTGTTTACATTGTTCATTGAGGGTTAAACGATGTATAGCTTATTGAAACTAAGTTTTATTTAATTTATAAAATCAAAACAAAATGGATTTGGCAGATTTTTTCAAAGTGAAAATTATTATAAAGCAACAAAACTGTGCATGAATGAATAGAGATGAGACTTCGCACAATGCAACATAAGTAAATACAACAATTATCAAAATTCAAAAATTATTGCATGCCGGTTTCGGTAGCCTTTAGAATACCGTCACCAGTTCAAAAAATAATATACACATATATACAGTAAGAAGCGTATTGAAGCCATAACTTTATTAACCAACAGAATTGAAAGAAAAGGGCAAATAGTGCAGAAGTGGAATGAAGAAATAGATTTATTGAACAATGAAATTCTATTTTTCTTTAATTCCACCAGCTCTTTTCATACTAGTAGTTGCTTTTCTATATACGTATTCCTAATGGCTGATCTCTTCAAATTCCTGCAATAATATCGGTCAATAAACCTACACATCCTTCCGATTCCCCACTAATGGAGCTTTTCGAGCAGTTCAAATGGTAAATGAAACTATCACTTCAATCCGCGTCTCCATTATATATAAGAAAAAATCTATTATTATTTTTGTAAATTCTATTTATATTTTGAGCAGTTTTCTATTTTTCGCAATGATAACAGTACACTGAATGCTGCAAAAAACAGTATGAAAAGGACAGTAATATTTGATGAAAAATCCTGCTCATTTGTGAATTATTTCATATGGCTCCTACTACGCACTGAATTGGATCTACCAGATACATCTAAAATGGCATCGGTTAAGCTAAGAATAATGAACATCAATATGCAATGCCTCGAGATAATTATTTACACCAGTTCGAATTATACCATTTTTTCAGTATATTCTACTTATATTTAAAATCGTATTTAAATTTCTGTAAAACAGCTATCAGTAGAAATTAATTGATATTCGTAAGATCTATGCCCGCTTGTGAATTATTTCATGTGGCTCCTACTAAACACTGAATTGGATCTACCAGGTGCATGTTAAACGGCTGCGGTTAGGCTAAGAATTAAGAACATCAATATACAATGCCTCGAGATAATTGTTCACACCAGTTCGAATTATACCATTTTTTCAGTATCTTCTACTTCTATTATAAATCGTATTTGAATTTCTGTGAAATAGCTATCAGTAGAGAAGAATTCATATTCCTAAGATCTATATTTAGATTAGCTGGCTGTGTGATCTATTGAATGTCTCGTATAACCCCTTGGTTATACGAGATTATTGTGGTTTTTGGACACATATACGTCTCAGCGACTATTATTTTTATTCTATTCATACAACTTGTTGAAAAATAATCTATGTCATGTACTTATACTAGAATTATTTCTACAGAAAGCTACCATAAATATTTTTTTTAATTGTGGTATAATTGAACATAAAAAATAGTCGCCATTTCTAGCCCGTAATCAAAAGGCTAAGCAATAATTTAACCAGAAGAATAAGAAAAAATAACAAGAGCAATAAAATTTATTTTAGAGTTGTTCCTATACATAATTACTTTCAATGTCATTTAAATTGTTTAATTTAATAGTTAAATTTGTATAAATATGCTGGGTACACTGTAAAAATATTCAGGGACGTTCCTGGAAAATAATGGGCAGTTGGTTGCCCGTACTCAATTTCCTGGAAAACACTTCTTTTCTATTCTTAAACATTCGTGATGAAGATTAACAAGAAAAGTATGTAAATGGAGCTATCTGGAAATTTCTGATAATACTAGGAAACGTTTCATTGAAATAATGGGCAACTATTTCCTATTATTTCTCAGAAATGTTTTTTTTTTTTTTTTTTTTTTTTTTTTTTGTGTGTGTGTGTGTGTGTTTAAACAGAAAAATTACATTTCGCTAAAGAATTATTTCTTTGAATTTAACATATTTTCCAAAATGTACACACTAAATATAGCATGATATAGGTACTTTCAAAACTGATTTTGCGAATAAAATATATTTTCAGAAATATCTTCTTGAAAAAAATTACAGAGTCAAAATCATATCATACAATAAATGCTGGTGAATTGTTTGAATTAAAAGGAAAAATAGAATAGACAAATGATTTATGACTATCCCAAGTTTTGTGTTTATGTTTTCATAAGTCAGCAAAATATAAATCAATAGTTCTTGAATATTTTTCTGGAAAAATATTCACGAATGAATTAGTTGTCGTTTTGTTTCACAAAATTCATCTTGAATTTTGATGGATGTTAATTTCATTATCTTAAAAAGCATTAGTACTAAACTAAAAACCAAATTTGTTGCATCGCACCACTTTTACATGTAGTTTTCCATATAGTTTTCCAATAATTAAATTTTCTTTTCTAACTACACTTGGTAACACAGTCTAAACGCAAAAACTTTCTTAACCGGCACGGCGTCCAACGAAGGCAGATTCGTTTCTAAGTACGAATTTTATTTCTGTAAAACAAAAGACAAATATTTCTTAATCAGGTAAAATATAGTATAACCATGATCGAAAATTTGCAATAACGTCATCCGATTACCCACGTTTCGGAAAAGCGTTCTTTATCTTTAGAAACCTCAGAAACTAATACAGTTTTGATATTTAACCCCTTGAAGGGCACCGGTATATTATATATACCACTTAATTTTAATCCCAAAATGCCACAATGACAACAGAATTTTATAATCAAATTTTGAATTTATAAAGTACATGAGGAAAAGCTTTTATTTATTTTAAAATAAATTCGTTCGTGGATCCTGGTGTCAATCAATCATTTCAATATTTCAGCTACAAGAGTACTTTGCCCCTGAAGGGGTTAAAGAAGCATTTATAAAAAGAAAATTTATTTTGCTGTCACTGATTTTAAGAAACATTTTCATAATGCATGTAATATTAAAATATGTAAGAGTAATGTAATATTAGAAAATCAAAATTTTGCGTACTTGTAATTCTAAAACTTTTGGTCCAAATGACTTGTAATTTTTTATCCGGTCGTACATTTTAACCCCTTCAGGACGGATGTCACGTATACATTTCATATAGGATGCGTATGGCTTTTAGATAAATTTTATATTCTGATGTACCAGAATATTTTAGTAGTAATCTTTGTTTCGTCTAATCGTAGAAATCTTGAATTAAAAAAAGGCAAAAAATACTATGTGGAATTACTGGTATTAAAACTTAAAATTGTATTAAAGCGTTAAATGACGCCTGACCTGAAGGAGTTAAAAGAGATCAGAATAATTTTGTTAAAATCGTGTGTGTCTATTGAAAATTTAAAAGTAAGTTCCGATTTTAATATATAGATGGCTTTTAAAGCTTAGTTATGGGATATCAGATAATAGCAGATATTAATCACTTACCTTTACTTTCCTTAAGCCACAAATGGTGCGATAAATATTGCAATAAATATTATATAATGAAGACCTACTGACACGGATATATACAATCACCTGCTCTAAAACATACTGTCCAGCATACAAATTCATGCCATTGCACTGTGTCAGAGATTTATAAAAATTCTCTACTCCAGATTTTATTTTTTTGATGTTGTAAATTTTTATTTCTAATTTTTTTAGACGCACAATAACGCAATAATACACAACTTAAAATAGTACATTTTAGTTACTCTAACGATGCGTTTACTAGTCGATTAATATATTTTATTTTATATAAAAGTATTATCGGTAAACTATTAAAAAAGAAAATTAAAGCAATTTACACTTTGAAAACCCTTGGTATAAGATGTAAAGTTAATAAAACTCTAATATTGATCAAACCTTTTAAAATTTAATGATTTTTTATGGCTGTGCCCTAGTTTATTTTCTAACTCTAAAATTTATATGCACGGATATCTAACAACATTATTTTTGACCATTTAAGGTACAGGGACCTTTTTTGTATATGTTTCTAAAATAAACATAAATATTTCTAAAATTTAAAAAAAAAATTGCCATTTCAGCCTACCTAATTTTTCTTTTGCTTCTCACTAGTTTTACAAAAGATAAATAATAGAAATTACAATAATGAATTATTAACGATAGCTAATAGAAATTATAATAATGAAATAGTAAAGATAGATAATAGAAAAAAAAATAAAAAAATCGTACAAAATAGAATAGAAATCTCTCTCTTTTAATCGAGAAAAGCCATGCTATCGTCTACAATTTCCCTTTATGAAATAATCAAATCTCATATATTTTTCAAATACAAATACTTTACAGATAGTTTTAGCAGGCAAAATCTATCGTTAAAGTATTAATTTAGGGTAATGTCTTTATTCTCATGTGCATAATAATTTACTTATGAGGATACATTTTTTTTAAATAACCATTTTAATTTTATTTTTGAATTTTCCAAACAAACATATTCAAAAAATATAAAAAAATTTCATTAATGATTATATTGAATTTTCTGTATAAATGTACTACAAATGTAGAGAAATGAATGCGTTTAAAAGGACGATGTATAAATGACGATCGAAAAGTAAAATAATCAATACGTACTTCGGGATCATTTTTATTCATTTTCAGCAAACCAATTTCAAACTTCCCATTATTTTGGAAGATCAGTGACTCTAATTTGATAAAATCCACCAAAATAAAACCGAATATCACCCAAGTAATTAAATTTGTCATTTATGAAAAAGGGTATCCTAGAAAGAGATTAATGCGAATTTTCAAAATTAACAGTCTATGCATTGTTGTAGGGATAATGATATTAAAATTTCAACTGTTGTTCATATGATACATAAAAGTGTATTATCAGAAAGAATTCTAATAAAATAATTATTTTTCTTGTAAATGCATTTTTACTTTCTTCTATCTATAATAGAAGAAAGTATTTAATTGAATATTTTTTTCGACTGATTTACACGTTTTAGGGATCAGAGATCCCGAAAAACATGTTTATGCAAAATGTCCGTGCATCCTTTGTCTGTCTTCATTGTATCATCGAAAAGTGTATGAAGAAATGCATAGAATTCAAAGAAGTTTTATTTATAAGTTTTCGACTATAGCCAGCAGGTCCTACTTCAATTTGGGAATAATCCGTCGGAAGAGGGCGCTGTAATATCAATTTGTGTGCCATTTTCATTATTATATCATCGAAAAGTGTATGAATTTATGCATAGAATTGAACTAAATTACATTTATAGCTTTTAGGATATGGTCAGCAGGTACCAGCTGAATTTTGGGATATTCCGCCGGAAGAGGACGCTGTGATAACGATTTTCTCGATTTTTCGTAGTTGTGTTGCACATCAGCTGCTCTGGAAGCAAAAGGTGCTTTGCATGCACTTAACCCGGTGATTCGCAAGCAGTTGACATACAACATAATAACAAAAATCATTTATTTTACTAGCACTCTGATAGCAAATTTTGAAGAGTAAAATGTATGAGATAGTGAAAAGTATTAGAATTGTCACATCCGACTAGTTTATTTGCTGCTGTCTTTAGAATTGATATTTTCTTTAGAAGTTTAGAAAAGTTTCTGAAGAAATGAGTGCTAACATGTAACAATAAAAGATAAAGAAGCCTAATTATTTTAAAACAGTTAAAAAATATTGCGTTGCTTTAAATTTAGGATTCAATTAATTAAAAAAAATATGGATAACATTATATTCCTATATCACATTGCATTATATAGGATTCGAAATCTTTTGAAATTTATTTTTAAAATACGTTTATATTGTGCAGTACAGCAGTACAACTAATCCATGATATTTTTAAAAAGAAAAGATTTAAAATATTGAGGAGATATTCGAATATATTTGAGGAATTATTTACTAAAGAAACCTGTAATTTTTGAAGCGTAAACAAATTACTTTGAAATTGGAATTGTATAAAAAGCCATTTTATTTCCAAAACCATTATAATTGATTAATCCAATTATATTGTTTCTCCAAAAGACATCGGCATTACATGTTATATGATGCCAAATGCAAATCAAAAGATTTCTTCATTAATCTTTTTGTTAGTTTAGCGCTTCTTTATTAAAATATAACCAACTCAAAATTATAACAGATATTTTAAAGATAGTCGGTTAAAGACGAATTATCTTCTAATTGGCTCTTTACTGTAATTTCAGTAATCTATACAAGTAAACACGGAAATATTTGTAACACAGTGTTCTATTTTTTAAAGTAAATATTTTATTTTTAAGTAAACAAAGTAATGCTTTGAAATATAATTATTGTGATGCCTTAGTGATAAACAACTTGATTCTTTCTGATGGGATTAAAATAATTCCAGAATAATGTGAATAGTTCTTGATTGACAGCTATTGAAAGAGGATTATCCTGGAGAAAGAAAATTCTTAGTTCATTTCAAGTAAAAATGAAAAGCTTTAATGCCCTGAATAGCCTTGCTAAATGTTTGTGAACTTTATCTATAACAAGATCATCTGAAGTGGTTTAAAATGTGTCAGGAAGGTATTTGTATGAATAGCAAGACCAAAGAAATTAATTTCGATGTTCTCTGAGACTAGAATTGGAGTTGGGAGGAGGAAGAAAGTCAATCAAAGAAGATCAAGATATTATGCAGTGAGAAGGAGAAGGAGTTTTTTCGCTACTATGAGCAATCTGGTTTTTGAGTTCTAGAGAGAGAGACCTGGTCTTATGGGGTTCCTGATATTGTACATAAATGTCTTGCAAAAATCATCTAAATTTTTGCCATCATGTCATCTGTACAATTGTTGTTTTTAAATAAAAATATTTCGTTTAATACGATATGGTACGTTTAATTATATTTATGCGACCACGATACTATATTATTTTTAGGTGTACAGTTGGCCAAGATAAAAGAGAGCATTCTATGCATTTTATTCTCCAAATAGTCACAGCAGAAAATGGAAATAGCCATTCGGCTGAAAATAATGTATTTTTTCAATTTATGTTAATCAAATAAACTTAGAGGGAAGGGGAGGTCGTCTTCATACTGAAATTCTACTAAACTCTGAAATTTTCAATGCGATTACCTAATTTTGACATCATATTTGTTTTGTTCATAAATGTTATTTTAGGATACCATTTGGTCAAGTAGTTGAAGAATTATGAAGTTTTAAAGTTTGGAACTCACATAATATTAAATTCATTTGTAATTTTTCAAAAGACATTTCAAAGCGATTTTTAAGCATAACTCGAGAATTGAATGCCGGAATGAGCTGTAATTTCGGAATCGCATATCTGGAGATTCTGGAAATTGATTTCTGTTAAAAAAAAATATAGGTTTCAAAAAATTTATGAAAATTTATGTAATAAAAACTTTTTAAAATTATTTTTCGAAAAAAAAGAGTCTATGAACTTTTTAACAGAGATCGAATTTTAAAAGCTTAAAATAGGCGAATGCAAAATTACAGTTCTTTCCACCAAGTCGTTTTTGAGTTATGCTTAAGAAACTACCGGCGTTCCAATCTGTTTTATAAAGATTACAAATAAATTTAACATTAAGGGTTCAAAAGTTTTAATCCACATAATTCACAAACTACTTTATGGAATGACTTTACGTTTTATATCCCAAAGTAAAATCTCCTGAAAAATCCAAATATAGTGTCAAACGTAGGTATTTGTATTGAAGATTTTGAAGTTTGATGACATTTCAGTATGAAGATACCCCTAATGTTAATTATTTAACATAAATTGACAGAAATTATAATTCCCGGTCGAATGGCTATTTTAGTTTTCCTTGGCGACAATTGGGCGACTAAAATATAAGGAATTCTCTTATTTTTTTGGCGAACTGTACCATAAAATGCTGATATATGTATAAAATTAAATTTGTCGAATAAATAATTCATGAATTACATTTGGATTTTCTTTCTAGCTCGCTCTCTCTTTTTTTTTACATTACTAACAATAATTTAACTATATTATTGTTAAAGAAATAAGTCTTATAAAGCTGTCAAAATTTATTGTACTGTATGATTGAACTCATATCATACTTCTAAAGAGAAGCATATTTTTCTAAAAGCTTTTTGTTATATTTATGGTTCTACTAAAACCTTAATCAAATATAAAAAGGATAAGAATACGTTATTTTTTATATTTTGCCAATAAAAGAGACAAAAGACTCCAATTTATGTTGTTTTATTTAATTAATATGACAGACTATTAACAGTTTTTTTCGGGCAATTGTTAATTTACTTTTTAAATAATTTATTAAATAATAAATTTATGGAAGTTCAAACTTTTCCATTTACAGTATTGAATTGAACTTTAAACCTTCATAATTACTAAACTGCTTGATCGAAGGACTTCTTGTTTGGTTTCCCAAGATAAAATTTAACGAAAAAGCCAAATATTATGCCAATTTAAATGTTCGTATTGAAACGTTTGTTCGTAAGTGTGGTACATTTCATATAAAGACGAATTTTTTTTTTTCTGTCATAAATTGAACATATTCATATAAAGACCTAAGCTTATTTTTCTCCTATAAATTGAAAAAAATACGTAATTTTCAGCCGAATGGCTATTTCAGTTTCCTTCTGTGACAATTTGGAGAATAAAATGTATGGAGAGTGCTCTCTTTTATCTTTGCCAACTGTACACTTATCACGCAAAAGAACTCGGAAGCTAATGTTAATCCTATGGGAGCATTATTTTCAAATATCCATTTCCCGTTTTTTTTTCTGGGGCAATTTGGTGATTAAAACGTAAGTGTGTTCACTTTTATTTTTGGCTAACAGTACATACATACAGTTGGCCCGTATAAACTCAAATGACCAGATTAACTCTGTGCCAAAAAATTTGTAGGTTAATGGAGTACTAAAGCTTTAAAACTCAAATTCAAGGAGAAATGTCAAAGAATTTATATAACTTTTGAGGAGGGACACAATATTATTCGTCGAATTCTCAGCTTGTACTAAGTATAATTGTATTAAAATTTGAATGAAGTTTCATTGCAATAAGCCATTCTGTTTAACTTGTTTTTGTATAATCTTGTAGGAATAAAAAAATGCCAACTTCACGCACCAGTAGCCGCATTATGACCATCGAAAAATACAGTTACTCGGCCAAAATTTCAGAATAAGTGAAAATGCAATCCAAATGTGGTTTGTATTCTAAGTTAGCCCATATACCGTATTATCCAAAATCTGAAAAGAAATAAATAATCAATAATTCGAGAAGTTTAAGCAGAAGCACGATATAGTTTTCCCTTATAGATACAGAAAGACATGGGTTTTTTCTAAATAAAAAAAGGAAAAATACACCCAGAGTAGATACATTTGTCACCGAAAGTTAGTACGGCAATGGTCACAAATCTGTAGCAAGTCGCTATTTAGGCCATCATGTAACAGAAATTGCAGAGGAAATCCTTTACAATACTCTGAAGGGTAGCTAGCTTTGTCTGAAAGCTATTCGCACTAACAGTATCTGTCAAATGAATCATTTGTAATCCTAGTTGCGTTGCAAAATGTGTTTTTTCGCTGCAGAAACTACTGACACAACTCAAAGGCTACTTAGTGATGGCAAATGTAATTTACTTGGCCATAAAAATATTTATTAAAGTAAAATTCAATGTTTTTCTGAACATTTTGGTGAAAAATCATATATTGCTACTGTTTTTACTTTTGAATGATTTTTTGTGTGATTTATGGATCACCAGCATCATATTATTCAATATGGTGAAAAAATTCAAAAGGACAACAGACTCCGTTCTGGATTATCATCAGAATGAAAGAAGGCAGTGCACATTGATGTGACAGGAAATTTTGCAAATTGGTTCTTTATTATGTGTCTGTTTGGGTAAATGTTGACTCCATTTATAATTATAGGCTTACACATTCAGGACTTTTAGATGCTCGAAAATATTTTTTGGTTGGAATAAAGCACTGCAGGATGGTGTAGTTTTTTTTAAATTCCGCTAAATAACACAAAAACACGTTAAATAAATACCTTTATGTCATGAACATATTTCACGATTATCAGACAACTACACATAGCACTAACTGTGAGGCTGATGTTGAACATTGGTGGTTAGAGTGATCTACGGGCACAATGCTGTTTTGCGTCAGATGTTAGCAGATGTTGTTCACCTGTTTTCTGTAATGTCATGGTATGAATTTTGAAGTCGGTTGCTTGTTTGGAATTCACTAATTTTCAAAGTTATGCACATTGTTTTATTTAATTATTTAAAACATAATATAGTATGGACGAAAATTTTTCTTAAACATAATGTTTCAATAAGATATGTTTGATTTCATCGATGATATGATCATTTAAATAAAGTAACAAAGTAAGTAGCTAAGTAAAATAGAAAATGAATAACGAATTTACGAAGGAAAGAAAGGGCAAAAGTTTTATGTTTGGAAAGTAAATTCATTCCAGATCTGTGCTTCATATCTGTGCCAGATAATATTTACTCTGTCAACTATACAAAACAAGTTTCTATTAAATTGTAGAAAGTTAAACATTAACGCCAATTTAAGTGGGCATCATTAAACAGAAATCAAACAAAGCTTCAGCCAAAAAGTATGGCGAATATTTTGTCAGATTTAAAAAAATCATTTTTGAAAGATCCTTACCTCACAAGCTTTTAAAAAAACATGACTGTATACTTTGGTACGAAACGAACGTTGCATTTTATTACCTATGCAATGGTGTTCAATAAAAGCTGTAATTAATTATTTATAAGACTATTCAAGCGATTCTCGTTTGATTTCAAACATGATATTTGATCAGCACGAACTAAATAACATTAAAATAAGTATACATTTCTCCAGTTGTTTTCTTTTTAAATTTTTAGATAGGCATTTTTTTTTAGATAGATCTACAAAATATTAAACAAATCGATCAGTCATCTGAGACTTTCCTCATGAGAGAAAATCATAAAGTCTTTTTGTAAAGAAAAACATTTTAATGAATGCTCTTTATTTGGAAGAAACACGAAGGTTTAAAAAGATTTTTGAAAAATCAATAGAAGGTTTAAAGGTAAATATCAAAGATGAGTAAAAAAAAAGGTTTTAAACATGAGACATTCCTTAATGAAAGTTTGTCTCTTTCTATAAATCTTCAAGATGAGAAGACATTTAGGGATTGATGTGCAAGGAGTATACTATCAAATTCCGTTTAAACATTTTTCTGTATTCCGATATTATTGGAAAATGCATTATTAAAAAATCGATGAAAACAAAGTACAAAAGCTTGAGAGATTATTTTTCGTTTCTTCTGACATGTTTTAAAATGAACCTAGCTTTTGAAAAAGTTTCGAAATAAAAATGTTTATCTTTAGGATCAAGAGAATAAGGGTATTTTTGGAATTTCATTTTTAAGTAAATTAGGTACGAAATGTTATTATAAAATTTATTTCTGCATTTAAACACTCTTTTTTTCTTTGTGGATATTTGAACTAGACATTTGCATCATTTAAAAATAATTATTAAGTTTGAAATTTGCAAAATTTTGTTGCAAATTTGAAATTCAAAAATGATGAAAAATATTTCAAATGAATTTAAAGACCAAATTACAACAATTCTCTATACAGCATTCATACTTAAAAATGCCATTGAGGACTGAGATGGCAACAGGGAATGTATTGTTGCTATGGAAACCATCTCTGTTCTTTGATATCGAAATTTTTTAATGAAAAAATTATAACAAGTTCCTAAAATTTTGTAATGATGATAGGAAAGGAGAAAATGGTAAGAAACGAGTTGTTTTTGAGCCTATTTAAATAAGAAAAATTCTTAATATTACTTATGAATTTTTTAAATGACCCAATTTTTGAGGTTATTTTACTGTAGAATTTTTCATTTTGTCGGAAATATTTTCAGTAAATTTTAAAGTACTAAATACAACATTTTTAAATCTTTCAATAGGTAAAACATCTATCTCAAATAAATTAAGCGTTCGAAATAATCAAGGTCTTCTTTTTGTGACACTTTTTGCGCAAAAAATAATGTAGAATAAAACTGTATAATCGGGTGAAACTGGAAATTTTTACTCGATTTAAGGAGACTTCTAGTGGGTAATAGTTTAAATAGCTAATTGTAGGCATGAAGAAGAAGCGGTTAATATGGTATCTCCATACTGGCATTTGTGTAATTTCTCTGTTGTAAGGTCTGTTTTCTTATTTTTTATGTTTTCTACATTTCAAAACTCTTAAATATGGACATGCTTAAAGTTAGTGACAATTTTCATATTATTGTGTGTAGCATATTTAATAAGGTTATATGTCCCATGATGAATCTAGTGCTACCATCTACAGAGGAATGTTTAAGGCTTATATTTTAATCGTTATTCTCTTGGGATACGAATTGATATCTTACATGGGATAAAACCGACTACTGGAAAACATTCCTTGAAGAGATGGTAAACAACACTTAATGAAAAGGCAGTCAAAACTACAGGGGTAAGAGTGATTATTTTTCTAAAGCTCATAAAGAGGTGTACATTTTTTGGAGTTTCTCAAATTTTAATGAAGATAATTATACTTTTTTAAAATATTAAATCATTGTAATTGATATATTGTTAGTTACATGCCTTAATTAAAGTTGTAAATTAAAATATTCTGTTTCTTTTTGATGGAAAAATATAAACTCTTTAATTTCATGTAAGATTAATATATTGATGCAGTCTAATCTTATTGGCGATGTTAAAAGCAGATGATTTGACATTTTCTAGCGTTAATAGGACAAATGTAATAAACAAATCATATATTTATAATGATACTATTATACAAAGATAAGTGCAAAGTATTATCGAAAAGTTTTGATAAATTCTGTGGGAAATTCTGGCTTCAAGAAGCAAATAATAATAAGATATTCGATTTCACTTGTTTTCACAAGTCATATTTGAAAACGAGATATGACGTAAATTTCCTCATTACTGATGGGAATATTGTCAGCAGCATATATGATTTTCTTTTCTTTAGCATCAAATTGAAGACCAGAAAGAATTTGAGTTATCCCGTACATGCATATACAGGGTGTTTCAAAAATGTATACGCAATTTATTCGCTAATAACTGGTCAACCAGACTAAGCTTTGAGTAAAGTAAACGTATGCCAATGTGTTACTGGAAGTTTGTGGCTTTAGTTTGGAACTGTTATCGGCAAAAGGTTGAAGATTAGAAAGTATTTATGATTTATCCCGTACCTGCATGTACAAGGTGTCTTAAAAATATATACCCAATTTATTCGCTAATAACTCGCCTATTCTCTTTTATTTCCTTTCAGGTCTAACTAACTTAAAATAATGGTCAAAACCAGACTGAGCTTTGAGGAAAGCAAATTTGTGCTAAAGTACTGTAGCTGGAAGTTCTGAAACGTCTTTTGAGGCAGGATGAAAGTCAGAAAGTATTTATTTGTTGTATCTCGCAACAATAGCAACTACAAGGGTAATAACTACAAATGCAACTTTTAGTGACTTTTAGGGTATCCTAAAAATATTATACGCAATATATTCCTTAATAACTGTCATTTTCTTCTTTTCCTTTGTGGTTTAAAAAACATGAAATAATGTTGAAAACAGACTAAGCTTTTAGAAACGGAAATGTATCCAAAAGTGTTACTAGACGTTCGAAAACGTAGCTAAAGTTCAGAGACAATTTAGGAGTGTTTCGGAAAGATCGCCTTACGCAATGTATACTCGCTGTGTACGTTGCGATATAATTAGATATAAGTTTGAGGCTTGTGGAACTGTTCAAATCATTCACAAGCACTTTGCGTGAAGACCCCGATCATCAACAAATACTGCCGAAACCCTGGTAGAAACGTGATGTAAATTCAATAAAATCTGTTCGGTAAATGGCTCGTGAGGTAGGAATTTAAAGCAAATTTTGCATTTTAAAGCATCTACATTGGAAAAGTTATATTCCAAGATCCTGCACAGAGTCCAGGCGATACCGGAGGAAAAAAGTTCGTATAAACATTTTCCAATGAATTTCCAGTGTGCCTAACTAATGGTGAAGTACATCCAAAATATTCGAAGCTCGTTGTGTATATTTTTAGGTTAAATATTGAATATTCATTCCGCATATCCAAAATATTCAAGGCTCTTTGTGATATTTTTATGTTAAAAATATAAATATATTCTCCGCATTCCATCCTATTTTTCTCTTCTCGACCACGACACTGAACATTTTTTATTTCCAAATTTCATAACAAATTTCCTTATGTATGGACGGAATGACATTTGACGATGCGTAAAGGTATAACTCGTAGACTTCTGTTACGAAATTATATTTTTGTATCGAATTTCGGCCCTCAACATATTAGGTTTTTATAAAACAATAATCCCTTTTTGTGCTATGTTACAAAATTTTCTATATCACCTCTTTATTTAATGTCTAAGGGAGGCTACTCGCCATGGCGAGCCATGACGTTCAGCGGTAGCGTCCCTCCCCCCAATGACCTGTTTATTTTTTATTGTCTAAACTAGAGAAACGTCACATTGGATAAGGCCAGCTGAAAAAAAAAAAAAAAAAAACGCTTTGCGCTGCCTTAAAAATGGCTTTGTTTGGAGAAAGCTTTTATACCCGGTTAGAATAAGTTTATAGTCTACCACTTCTAGCCGAATAACGTTCACCTAGTTATCAAATTTTTGGATTTAGAACAGCATCTCACTTTCACGTCGAAAGTTATACCTCACTCTACACAGTGAATCCCTCTGAACATCAGGTGAGATGATAGTATTCCCCAATTTGTTTGCACTTATGTCTTTCTCTTGTGAATATGTGTATCAAAATCAATAACGGAAGTAGTTTATTTGTTTCGATGTCCACACAATATACATGTTTCGTACGGGAGCTTACGTTTGAATACCATTATTTCCATAAAGTAAATTTCATTTTTTTTAATCGCAGAATCTCGCATTTAAATAAGGTGAGATTTACTTATCGTAAATATTGTATTTAAAAGTTATATATAATAGTGTTCAATTATTTTTTCACTTTTTGCCAGTACTTTCAATTTATATAATTGGCTATAAATGCAGACTACACTAAATCTGTAAAAAACAGTTCGGTTTAACTGGAAGATAAGTAATTCAGGTAGAACATGTGAAGCCTTACTTCATAAATATACACTCACTAAGTTGTTTGCATATTTAAAGTAACATTTTCCCCCATTTTCATTATTGTAAGTTAATTTATGAAAATAATCTCTTTTGTTACAAAATAACAAAAGAAGTAAAATAGAATATTAAAAAAAAACAATACAAATACGAGTGCTTAAGTAAATTAATTAACTTTTTTTAAAATACATAACTTCTTAAAGATATTAAAAAGCGAATTCAATAAACTGTTCATAGAATTGTATCGAATTTTCAAAGTTGTTTACTCCTGCTTATGTGCGATAAGGCTGCTTTAAAAATCTGTTATTCTTCTTTAGTTTGTCTTTTCTTAAAAAAGTGAAATGATATGCGTCGAAATACGTTTTATTTTGTTAGCTATAATTTTTGAGAAGAAGGATGTTTTTTTTTAACAAATTAATAGGAATGCATATTTTTACTGTAAAACGAGAAAAACAATTTAAATTTATTTTTAAATCCTTGAATTTTTGAAAATGCAAAATGATAGTTAAATTAAATAATAATTAATAAAAAAATGACTCAGCGCTTTCGTTGCTTTCAACGTTAATTCATAAATTTTAGCTATTAAAATGTTTTTATGGTAATATTTTATAGAAGATTAAAAACATTTTTAACTTGATTGATATTTCCATACATAATTATATAAAAATATCACGAGGGAGTATTTATTTAAATTGTGTTTAAATAAAATGTTCTGCAAAAAGAATATCGCCTCAATATAATACTGCTGTTGCTTTTATTTGAAAAATATTTTTGAAAATATTTTTATATACTAAATAAAATAATAAAAATATTTATAAATAAAATAATAAAATATTTAAAAAAATATTTCTAATTTACTCCAATTCACTGAACAATAATAACGTTTCATTGAAAGTATTTTCAGTGATATTTCGGCATTTACTGAATAAATGTCGGTAAACAATCTGGTTTATATAGTTTCAAAATACGAAAACTTAAATATTTCAACACAAAATATTTCAGTATTGCGCCCAGATGTAGCCCCAATATTAGACAGCGACTTCAATAAATTTTAATACTTGAAAAGTATCGGTTATATTGATTGGAATCCCTTTTATATGCAGTTCAATGGAAGAGCTTAAGGGATTAATGACTAAATGAGCCTACGTAGATTAAATGTTTTTATAAATGCTGTTTAGAAGCCAGTGAAGATTTTGTAAAGCAGTATTCTCATAAGAATATAAAACACTCCATCAACAATTACAGATTAAACGGCAGCGTTAAGCAGAAATCAACTAATCCACATGCATAAGATATTTAAAGAAAAAATTTCGCACAAAACATTCGTTAAAACATTTTTGTACGTAAAACTTTCTACTTCAATATTAGCTTTACATCTTAAAATATGTATCATTTATAGTGACTGATCAACTTTTACTTAATTAATTAAACTAAGAAATTTAGTTTCAGCCAACTATAAAAACGAATGTTTACGTGCTGGAAGCTTTTGCTTTTATTAATATCAGGGGAAATAACATACTCGCAGAGCTTATCATGTCAACTTTCGTTTAGGAACAACGCATTCATTAACTGAAAATACAAAGGTTTAATTTTAAACAAAAACATATAAAATGTATTTGATTTAAATGTACGTAAGTTAAAGCACATTATTTGTGGTTTTCAACTTAAAAAAATATTTTTTTTAAACATAGATCATTGTACGTAACTTACTGAAACGCTATTATATGTTTCAACAGCGTGTATAAAGTTTTACTACAATTTTAAAGAAAATTTTCGCCTTATTTAATCGCAGAAAAAAATTACAAAGAAAACGTGGCGTCTACAAATTTTGGGAAATAAATTTTAAATAGAATTTTTCTAAACTGAAATACAGGTGCCGAACTCTTTGAAAATTCTAAGGCATTTACTCACCTTGTTTTAAAATATAATATCTTAAAAATTAGATTAAAATAAAATTTTCAAACTTTTGCGTGGGAGATGTCCTTGTCATTAAATTATAGTAGTACTTGGCCATTCAAAATGCTGACTATGTCCTTGTCATTAAATTATAGTAGTACTTGGCCATTCAAAATGCTGACTAGTAAAGTCTGATGTTATGATTAAAAAACATCGTTTTGTTTTGACCATAATTCCAAAATTCTCTTCCAGTCATACTTTATATATTTTGATGAAGACAAAACGCACGCCTATTAAATTATTTCAGTATGTTTCTGCAAAACAAACGACTACATAAATTCGGCTGGTCGTTTAGATGCTTAAAATTTAAGGCAAACATGAGGTATTGGGTGTTTGGGTTTAATTGGGTGCTAGTGTTTTTACACGAGGGGGTTTTGAAAGGTAAAGATGCAACGCCGCATACTCATTAAAAAAAAAATTATTGATGAAATGTTACAAATTATTTACTGGTATATGCCTTATTTTTCGACATAATTTTCGTCATTGTCCAAGCATTTGTTAAGTCTGGGTACAAGCTTTTGAATCCCACAGTCATAGAAGTGAAGTTTACAGCCTGTTATCTAAACCACATTTCAACTTCGATTTTGATTTCATTATAGTCGTGGATCGCCTTGCAAGATGTTTCTTCATGTAAATAATAAGGGGTAGTCGCTGGGTGCAAGGTCTGGGCTGTAAGGCGGATTGTTCTTCATGAACATTGGTCCTACCTCCAGAGTAAGAACAACACCATTTTGTTGTTGATTCATAATGTTCCCATAGACGTAAACAATTCCTTTGTGAATATAAGCTGGACGTACGTTCACCTTTTGCATAAAGAAAACGTATGGCGGAACATACTTCCCATTTTGCGGGAATCTGAATTAACGCAGCCATTATAAACACGTGCTACACGAAACAGACTCGCCGCCGTATAAATAACGAATGACTGCGAGGGAAATATCAAATGTTCAAGGTTACAATATGCATGGCCAACGCGCTCATTAAAACTATTTTCCTGCTGTCTAAGGTATATCTTTACTTTTCGAAAACACCTCGTATATTCTTATAATGCTAAACTATTGTTTTAGGAGAAATGCAAACACATGTTGGAGTATTTACATCCCTTATCTATCGCTCCAATTTTTCAACTCTTTACCTGAGGATTAACAAAATATATATCCTTAAAAGAAACATTACCACCCAATTACCCGTAACATCCAATTCATCCCCCCCCTACCCTACTCTGTAGCAAAGAAAGAAATACACGTACCTACGAATTATAACTGAATCTTGACGAAATATATTTACAGGAGTTCAGTTAATGTGACAACAAACTATAAAAGGTGACAGTATACTCCAAAAGAAAAAAAAATGTAGGATCTCAATCCACTTAGTAAAAAATGCAGCATATCTCCCTCCAAGCGAGCCTAAAGATTTTCGTCCATAACTTTAAGAATAATATAGATTATATAACGAAATATTCAATGGACTTATCTTGTTTTGTGTGCAATAATGATGAGAGTACTAGACGCGATGGAATTGTACGGTGATTTGGTAATGTTTGGAAATATGAATTTTTCGAAATATGAAATACTTTCCAACAGTCTGTCCTTGCTTTGTCCGGAATATGCTAATATCATAACAAGTACTATAAGTGGACACTGATCTGGACGTGGCTGTCAGTGCGTACGTTGTTACTTAACTAATTGCTGTTCATTTTCATCGCATCTTGCGACCATATTACGCACCAAACAAGGTAAGATTGTTTATTATTTTTTTATGTTTTCATTACACTACCCGTAAGGCATTGTGAAGTCACTGTGACCTAAATGTGAAGTCGTTATGGCCGTTTTCAAGGCTTTCTGTGACCTCACAATGTGACTACTTTGTGAAGTCCCCGTGCGACTTCAATGTGAAAAATGTGACGAATGTGCATCGGATAGGGTGACCAGTTTTTACCCGAATCCTATCCGGATTGTTCGGATCGACATTTTTTTATGCCACAAGTTTGTGACGTTTGTGACGATACTGGACCAGGTCGGGTGGCCAGATTTTACCCGAATCCAATCCAGAAAGTTTGAATCGATCTTTTTGGATTTATTTGGCTACAGAATAGATTTGGATTAGTGGTCAGGTGACCTGATTTTCTTGAAATTGATCTGACCCGAGTCGGGTATAACGTTTTTACTGTAAGTCTCGTTCGGAATAGAATCTTGCATACGACCGAGTAATCAGATTATATCAGAAATTGTGTTACGACACAATTTCTGATGTCGACTCGGATCTAGAGTCATGCACGAATCCGGAGATATACATCTTAAACATGATTGAATGTCTACTTGAACATGAATGATGGTTGACTGAAAATATATTTAAATTCAACCCGCATTCTTACCCTAACCCAAGAACAACAACAAAATCTGTAGGCCCACAACCCGACCGAACCTGATAAATGATTTCGCATAGATTCTGATAACAAGATTTTACCAAATCCGGACAAGATCGATGATAAGGATTGGATCGGCAATAATTTTTATTGATGCAACTCGTATTCAAATTAAAATTTTGCATCTGATTGGGAAACCGGCTAATGTAGCCGTTAAGCAAGAAAATTATATATGTAAAAAACGCATACTAATATAAAAATAATAGATGAATCCTTTAAAAATTATAATAAAAGTAAATATCTCAATAATATGAAATTCTATTGTGCAAATAACAACTTTTTAAATCAACTTGTACTTCCATTTGTTTTATGTAACCACCAAAAATATCGACAATTATTAAAACTATGCTATCTTGCTGTTAAGTCTTTGTAAGTCTCTTCAAGTAAGTAAGTGTCTTTAAATATGTATACTTTGCCATATTGCCCCTCGCTCAGTATCACGAAACTTTCTGACACATTTATGAACCAATTTTTAAACGCATGGCACTTGCATACCTGATTATTAAAGCGATTTGGAATGAATAGCGTTTTCCATTTTTAGATAAATGAAATACTTAAGACCAATTTCGGTCACGTTTTTCCCGTTTCTGTCGCTGCGCGTCGGAAATTCGATTCAAAACATCGACTTTGATAGTGTTTTCTGAAACATCTTCTGCCGTTACCAAAAAATTTAAAAAGCCATTCTATTACATATCTTCGGAATAAGAACACCTGGCAATTTCATGTGCTCCCAAATAAAATTCAGAAATTAGTTATTTTGGATTTGAGAACAACTTTGATGAAAATATAAGTATAGATTTTAAAATAAACATTGTGAAAAATTTATATTAGGAATCCATTTAAATAATAGATCTACCTATTGTGCGATATTATTAAATAATAAACATTGTATCAAGCAGTAAAACATTTTTCGAAGCAAATGAAATTTAAAACTTAAGATCATAAACGCAATATATATATATATATATATATATATATATATATTCTTTACAAATTATTTCATTTATAGTTTTTGATAGAATACGAAATGCAGAGCTTAAATATCAATTTTTACTGTAAAAAAAATTGATAACACAACTGGAAAAATTACCTTAACTGAATAGCTATTTTATTGTTTCATCAATATTCATTATTTTTGTGCACCTAATTATAAATAAAACTTTACATTTAGAATAAATATTGTTGGTAAATACTTTAAGCTTTTTTCCAAACCCTCTATTTAAAACGATTTAAAACATTAAAGACAAAGTTTAATTCAAGTGATTTGAAAAAAAGGTTCTGCGTCAATTCATCGCGCACAATTCGTCGCAGCGTCAATTCGTGACCAGAACTGGTGGTTTTACTTATAGATTAGCAGGTAACTTTTAATGTCTTCGCAGTTTTCTTTAGTAATGGTACATTTAACAGTGCATTATTTAAAAGTTAAGATGTTTAAATCTTTTTTTTCGGTGTCGCGTCAATTCATCTCGCACAATTCATCGCGGAACAATTCATTGCGCACAATTCGTCGCAGCGTCAATTCATGGCGACGACAATTCGTCGCAGCGTCAATTCATCGCGACGACAATTCGTCGCGAGCTCAATTCGTCGCAGCGTCAATTCGTCGCAGCGTCAATTCGTCGCGAGCTCAATTCGTCGCGGCTCAATTCGTCGCAGCGAAAACGCACAATTCATCGCGCACAATTCGTCGCAGCGTCAATTCAGCGCGACGACAATTCGCCGCCGCGTCAATTCGTCGCAGCGTCAATTCGTCGCGAGCTCAATTCGTCGCGGCTCAATTCGTCGCAGCGAAAACGCACAATTCATCGCGCACAATTCGTCGCAGCGTCAATTCAGCGCGACGACAATTCGCCGCCGCGTCAATTTATCGCGACGACAATTCGTCGCAGCGTCAATTCGTCGAGAGCTCAATTCGTCGCGGCTCAATTCGTCGCAGCGAAAACGCACAATTCATCGCGCACAATTCGTCGCAGCGTCAATTCAGCGCGACGACAATTCGCCGCCGCGTCAATTCGTCGCAGCGTCAATTCGTCGCAGCGTCAATTCGTCGCGAGCTCAATTCGTCGCGGCTCAATTCGTCGCAGCGAAAACGCACAATTCATCGCGCACAATTCGTCGCAGCGTCAATTCAGCGCGACGACAATTCGCCGCCGCGTCAATTTATCGCGACGACAATTCGTCGCAGCGTCAATTCGTCGCGAGCTCAATTCGTCGCGGCTCAATTCGTCGCAGCGAAAACGCACAATTCATCGCGCACAATTCGTCGCAGCGTCAATTCAGCGCGACGACAATTCGCCGCCGCGTCAATTTATCGCGACGACAATTCGTCGCAGCGTCAATTCGTCGCGAGCTCAATTCGTCGCGGCTCAATTCGTCGCGACGTCAGTTCGTCGCAGCGAAAACGCACAATTCATCGCAGCGTCAATTCATCGCGACGACAATTCGTCGCAGCGTCAATTCGTCGCAGCGTCAATTCGTCGCGAGCTCAATTCGTCGCGGCTCAATTCGTCGCAGCGAAAACGCACAATTCATCGCGGAACAATTCATCGCGCACAATTCGTCGCAGCGTCAATACGTCGCGGCGTCAATTCGTCGCGGGCTCAATTCGTCGCGGGCTCAATTCGTCGCGACGTCAATTCGTCGCGACGTCAATTCGTCGCGACGTCAATTCGTCGCAACGAAAATGTCTTTGAAGGCTATTATGATAAAAATAAAGATAATTCAGTAAAATTACTTAATGATAATTTGTTTTTTAGATATAGAGAATTGTAACTAACATTTTACAGGCAATTTTGGAGGAATCTTTTTTTCATATGTGATTTTTGTGAATTTCCCTGATAAGAACATGAAGGTTTAATGAATTAGAACAACTCATTTCTTATTTAAATTAGAGATCGAATAAATATCGCTTTAGATTACCGAAAAAATGGCGAAAGATTTAGGATAAAATCACCCAGAGAATGAAAAAAGGACGAATACAAATACTAGAAAAAAATTACATATGCGTACACAGGGTACAAAAGAGGATCCCCCCCTCCCTCCTCCTTATATTTGAAAGAATTAGGAAGTAAAGAAAGTATTTAGACATGTAAACATAAAAACTTTTTGTGATTGTGATTGAACTGATATCTTTATGAATGCAATTTCATTATATGATATTTTGGCTTTAAAAGTTTTTTTATTCATTTCATCTATACTATTAAAAGAAAGTTGTTTGTTTTTCTGAGTTCTGTGTGTGTGTGCGAAATGACAAGCGAAATCTACCGCACGTAGAAGTCTGAAAATTAGGGTGCGGATAGTCCAAGGCAGTCCCTGAAGACCTGAGGCTCAGATTTTTCATATTTTAAGTCCCGGGGACCCTGGGGCCCTTTTAAGGTTTTTGCATCTAAATTGTTAATAATTTGCCCCGGTTTTATCCAATCTCCCTTGTTTTCGTGGCCATTTCTCTATTAAGCTTTCCCCCCATTTCCACATTGCAGTTAGGGCCCTGGCCTCCTGTGGCCCGATGCGTTGTTCACTTGAACCTTTTGTGTGCCATGCATTTTTCGACCTCTCTATTGCGTGACTTTTAAGTTGAGTCTTGGACTCCTCTCAACGGGCTACCACCCTCATATTTCTATTGAAGCCCTAGGGCCCTTTTTTAGCATTTCTTTCAAATTTTATTCTAACGATTAATTTATAACCTATGCTTAATTTCGTCTAATTGAAGATGTAAAGCGCTACGTACTAGGATCTTTTAAGATGTTTTTCTCTTAAGGTCTTACTCAAAACTATCACAGTTGGCCCCTTTTGGGACCTCTTCCTTAAAAATCGACCGATCCACTAAGCTTTTGTTTACTGATAACTTTTTAGGACTTCCAGCTACAAAAGAACGACAAAATTTTCTCGGTCTAGTCCCGACCCTCCTGGGCACTTTAAAATTTTTGTGCCCTAAATTGTTAATAATTAGCCCCATTTTTACCCGATATCCTTCGTTTTTGGAGCTTTATCTCCATTAAGCTTTTCACCATTTCTACGTTCCAGTTAAGACCCTGCCCCCCTGGGACTCAGTACCGGGGAGAAAAAGAGGGGGAAAGAAAATTTGCCAAAATCATGTTAACTAAAAGTCATAAATTAAACCCGTTGATGGATGAATTCTCCTGTCTTGTTTGAAAATGTCAGCCACCCTAAAATTTCAAACCGCTATACCTCAGCCATTTTTTAAGATAGAGGCAAATTAAAAAATGCTCTAGAATCCTTGGATCAAAACATAACATTTAACGGAAAAAGTTTTTAGGAATTCTAATTTTATTTTTACAACTTTTTGAAATTGTAATCTTTAAATGGCTATACAATGAGGACAGACAGACGGACGGACGGACGGACAGACAGACAGGCAATTTGTAAAAACTTTTTTTCGGAATCTC
Source organism: Maratus michaelseni (assembly GCA_963931845.1). NCBI lineage: Eukaryota > Metazoa > Arthropoda > Arachnida > Araneae > Salticidae > Maratus > Maratus michaelseni. The sequence continues at coordinate 117,243,482 of OZ007586.1, forward strand.
TAACCCCTAAAACGTGTAAATCTGTCGAAAACCGGAAGTCGAAAAAAAGTTCGATTACAATACTGTCTTCTATAGAAGAAAGTAAAAAATCATAAATTGAAAACATTTACTGAATACAACAAGCAGCATTAGTGGATGTAAATAATTAAAATATAATAAAATTATGGTTTAATTTCTAACTAGGTGACCCACCCGGTGTTTTCCGTGCCCGTGATAATAACCATAAACAGAACTCAAGCTTCTATGACTCTTTTAAAAGAAGCTGCATAGAGGGGCCCAAGAAGGGGATTAATATTCAAAATTGGTGGCAGCTGAAGTCCGAGATATTTTTTTGTCGTTCAAGTAGTAGTTGGAAGTCCTAAGTAGTTGTTAGACAAAAAAAAGCTAGTGAATCGGCCGATTTTTAAGGGAAGCTAACAAAAGGGGCTAACAGTTAGTTTTGAGCAGGGCCCTAAGAGGAAAACATCTTAAAAGATTCTGGTACTTAGCGCTTTAGAACTTCAATTAGTCGGAATTAAACATAGGGTATAAATTAATCATTAGAACAAAATTTAAAGAAATGCTTAAAAAAGGGCCCTAAAGGCCCAATAAAAATATAAGCGTGGTGACCCGGGAAGAGTAATCCAAGGCTAAACTTTAAAGTCGCTTAGTAGGAGGGTGACAGAATTATGGGGGTGAAAAATGCATAGCACACAAAAAGTTCAAGGGGCCTCGAGTCGGGCCCCATGGTCCTAACTGGAATGTAGAAATGTAGGAATACCTAAATGGAGAAAAGGCACCAAAAATGAAAAAAAATCGGATTTAAAGGAGCAAGTTATTAAAAATTTAGGGAACAAAAACTTCAACGGTGCCCCTATACCGAGTCCCACGGGGGCCCGGGTCTTAACTGGAACATAGAAATGGGACAAAAGCCTAATGGAGAGAAGGCACCAAAAACGAAGGAGATCTGAGAAAAATGGGGCAAATTATTAATAACTTAGGGCACAAACATTTTAAGGTGCCCAGGGGGCCCGGGACTTGTCCGAGAAATTTTTTTGTCGTTCATATAGTAACTGGAAGTCCAAAAAAGTTATCATTAAAAAAAAAAAAACTAGTGGATCGGTCGATTTTTAAGGAAGCTATATTAGAGGTCCCAAAAATGGCCAAATGATAGCTTTGAGTAAGACCTTAAGAGGAAAACTTCTAAAAGATCCTAGTACGTAGCGCTTTAGATCTTCAATTAGTCGAAATTAAGCATAGGGTATAAATTAATCTTTAGAATAAAATTTGAAAGAAATGCTAAAAAAGAGCCCTAGTGCACAGTAAAAATATGAAGGTGTTGGCCCGGGGAAAGGAGTCGAAGACTCAACTTAAAAGTTACGCATTGAGAGGGTGAAAAATGCATGGCTCACAAAAGGTTCAAGTCAACACCGCATCGAGCCCCAGGGGGCCAGGGTCCTAACTGAAATGTAGAAATGGGCGGGCAATTTAATGAAGGAAGGCCCACAAAAAGAAGGGAGATCAGATGAAAATGGGGCAAGTTATTAACAATTTAGATGCAAAAACCTTAAAAGGGCCCTAGGGGCCCCGGTTCTTAAAATATTAAAAATCTGAGCGTCAGGTCTGTAGGACCTGCCTTGGACTATCCACACCCAAATTTTCAGACTTCTACGTGCGGTAGATTTCGCTTGTCACCGCGCACACGTACACAGAACTCATACAGACAAACACTTTCCTTTTATTAGTATAGATGAAATAAATGAAAAACTTATAAAACCAAAATACGACTTAATGAAATTGCATTCATGCAGCAATCAGTTCAATCGCAATCACAACAAGTATTTTATGTTTACATCTCTCAATACGTTTTTTACTTCCTAATTCTTTCAAATATAAGGGAGGGTGGGGGGGGGGGGGGTTGTACCCCGTGTACACATATGTCAACTAATAATTAAAAAAAAAAAAATCTAGCATTTGTATTCGTCATTTTTTCATGATCTGGGTGATTTTATCCTAAATCCTTCGCCATTTTTTCGGTTATCTAAAGCAATATTTATTCTATCTCTAATTTAAATAAGATATGACTTGCTCTTATTCATTAAACTGTCATGTTCACAATAAGGAAATTCCCCAAAAAATCACTTATAAATAAAATTCCTCCGAAATCGCCTTTAAAATGTTAGTTATAATTCTGTATATCTAAAGAACAAATTATCATTAAATAATTTTACTAAATTATCCTTATTTTTATCATAAAAAGAAGACATAAAAAGAAGACATCAAAGACATTTTCGCTGCAACGAATTGATACAACGACGAATTGACGTCGCGACGAATTGAGCCCACGACGAATTGAGCCCGCGATGAATTGACGCTGCGACGAATTGTCGTCGCGATGAATTGAAGCTGCGACGAATTGTCGTCGCGATGAAGTGACGCTGCGACGAATTGACGCTGCGACGAATTGTGCGCGATGAATTGTGCGTTTTCGCTGCGACGAATTGAGCCACGGCGAATTGAGCTCGAGACGAATTGACGCTGCGACGAATTGTCGTCGCGATAAATTGACGCGGCGACGAATTGTCGTCGCGCTGAATTGACGCTGCGACGAATTGTGCGCGATGAATTGTGCGTTTTCGCTGCGACGAATTGAGCCGCGACGAATTGAGCTCGCGACGAATTGTCGTCGCGATGAATTGACGCTGCGATGAATTGTGCGTTTTCGCTGCGACGAACTGACGTCGCGACGAATTGAGCCGCGACGAATTGATCTCGCGACGAATTGACGCTGCGACGAATTGTCGTCGCGATAAATTGACGCGGCGCGAATTGTCGTCGCGCTGAATTGACGCTGCGACGAATTGTGCGCGATGAATTGTGCGTTTTCGCTGCGACGAATTGAGCTCGCGACGAATTGACGCTGCGACGAATTGACGCTGCGACGAATTGTCGTCGCGATGAATTGACGCTGCGACGAATTGACGGTGCGACGAATTGTCGTCGCCATGAATTGACGCTGCGACGAATTGACGCTGCGACGAATTGTGCGCAATGAATTGTTCCGCGATGAATTGTGCGAGATGAATTGACGCGACACCGAAAAAAAAGATTTAAACATCTTAACTTTTAAATAATGCACTGTTAAATGTACCATTACTAAAGAAAACTGCGAAGACATTAAAAGTTACCTGCTAATCTATAAGTAAAACCACCAGTTCTAGGGGTTAAGTTTTAATCGTCCTTGACTGCTTCCTTTTCATTGAACAATGAGACTAAAATCCACTATTTCAATTTTCAAAGTGTTCCAGCAGAGGTGTGTTCATAGATCTGAGATATCAAATATCACGCCGACCTTATGAACGGACCCAGCTAGAAACAGGGAGAGGTTAAAATGGATGAGTCACTTTAAAGCGTTAATTTACTTACGCGGTATAAATTCTGCAATATAATTCCACAAACTTAAAAGAACACAGCACACTCTAATCCGCCGAACTGGGAATGACAATGATCGTCTGCCCTCAATATGCGCGATTATGATCTGCGCAGTGTTGTTTACCACAAAGTAACATCTAGCAGGTGTTTCCAGAAAAAGAATGGAAAGAAAACAATTTATTTAAATAAAGACATTTCAAATGCTTTATAGTTTATATGGCTGACAAATAACTTCTAGAGAAGCTATAATATTCTATTTTTATATGAGAGAGTTTAGTATTCTTAGAAATAAGCTGCGAAAATTTATATTTTTATACATTTTTTAATCAGTTGCATTTGCTTTAGACGTCAAAAGTAAACATAAATTTTAAATAAAAATTGATTTAATAGGGTTTATAAAATAATTACGACATAAATATAAATTCTATTCTGCAATCAGTTTTCCTAAATACGAATTTTTCATTTTTTAGACTCTATTGAAAGAAAAGCAATATATTTAATAGAGGTGACATCTTATTAAGCACTGACAGTTTTGGGGAAAATTGCTATAGGAATGACATATACTTTATGACATATTTTTAATTCGTTTTTGTTCAGAAACGCATGAAATTGGCTGGTGTTTTTATTCAGAAACTATGTAATTGAAAGACGTTTTCCATTTTTGATAAAAGCAGAAGATCTTTCAGAAAAGAATGTCAAAGTCGGCGTTTTGAAACAAATACCCGACGTAACAGTGAAAGAAAAGAGAGAAACCAGTCGTCACGTGACACGAATTGCTTATATCTCGATAAGTAATTTATTTATCAAAAATTGGAAAACTCATTGCGATTCCAAATTGCTTCCATAGTCAGTCCTGCCCATTTTATGCCTTTGCGTTTAAATATGAGTCAGAAATTATGTCAGAAAGCTTCGCGTGGTTGAGCAGGTCAGTTGAGAACCACCTTAATTATACTGTACAAGGAAAATCTTGAACGCGTTCGACGGTCACCCCGACCAGACCGTGTTGGTATCGAACTCGCAAAAATGGTGTCCTCACTTTTTATGATTGTGTTGAGTGGCCCCTCAAAATAATTAAAGATTGGAGATTTTTAAAGAAATATTTTTAGTATCACAAAATTAGCAAATGAGTTCCATGCGGTAGTAGAAAAAAAAATTAAATGTTTGTATTTAAAATGCTAACAAATCTCTAAATTGCTAACATTTTTTTTTAGAATGGAAGATCTATTTCTGAATTACTTTCCGCCAAAACTTTGCCTAATATGTTTACGTTACTAAATTTCTATTTAAGGATTTTTACCTGTGTATTATATAGTATATTTTGTTAAATTTCATGAAAATGGTAATGAAAATTGTAAAAAATTATCTGCGTCATATATGTAGACAGATATTTATTTATTAGTTTACTTTGGAAATACTCAATATATTTAAATAGTGTGTGAGAATGTTTTTATTAATGATTTAGGAACATGACATAATTCAATTCTATATTTTATGAGTTTTTTTTTCCAAATTCACTTTCCGATCACACCGTGAAGTCACAGAGTGTTGGCATTTTGGTCATAGGTTTTACGTGACTTATGTGACTTGCAGTGACGTCATTGCAACGTTACAAAAATTTTTAAAGCTGTCGAAAAGTAATTTTCTTGATGCCATAAGATGTTCTAAAGTTTATTTTAAGTTTTCTTTAGATCTCCAAGACGTTCACATTTTGGTCACAGATATGACTTGACGTACGTGACCCACAGTGACGTCACAATAACGTCACTGTGACTGTTCATGCTATGCGGGTAGTATACAAATTTAAAAAAAAATCCACAATGAATGAGTTTTATGCTTTAGTCAACGCGGAATCTGAAATAGAAGTCAGTTTTAATCCATTACGCATCACATTTTCTTTATACAGCCTTGAAATTAAGGGGCTGTCTCCATATTAAAGTTGTAACAAGCTTTAAAATTTTAAATTCGAACACCTAATTTTGGCATCATATTAGGAATATGTGGTGTAGTCTACTTCTAGATACGAAAAGGCGGAGTTGTTCATCATTCGTTCATCATTTGGTAGCGTAGTTTAGGAATTATAAAGATGTAAAATTTAGAATTTCATAATTAAATTCATTCTTATTAATGCAAAACAAACTGCAATGTCGGTAGCTTTTTAATCGTAATTCAAAAACTTTTTGGTGGAATGAATTATAATTTTGGATTCATATTTAAATGTTCTAAAATTAAATTCCTGTTAAAGTATTTATAGGTTAAAATATACATGTTTTTTCGAACATTAATTTCACAATTTATATCTTTAAAGTTATATAATTAGAATATGTGGCGTAATAGAGCATTTATCATTACATTTTCTGTTTCAGCACGAAAAATACTTTATCAATCACCCATTCTGAAAATGGTATAGGCTGGTAGTTTGGTTAAAACTATAAACAAAAATCTGGGTTGGGACTGGAGTGAGATATTCTGTATTTTTGACTGAAAAAATAGATTGAAACTATACGAGTACTTTCCTATTGTAAAATTGTTGTCTTAACGTGTACTACCAATTTTCTTACTTTGCAACCACCTTAACTTGAAAACTCTAGATTTATATATATATATATATATATATATATATATATATTTCATCACAATTCCATGCTTCCTTTTAAGTACCATGTATTTTTTACAAAAGGATATATATCATGCTTTTTATTTTTCCAACAATTTATGGATCTTTGTATAACAAAGAATAGGATATCAGTCCATCTCAATATTAGAAAATTTTTAGATTGGCAGTTTACTGCATATCACTTACCAAATATTTTTAGTCAGAAAGTTATAAAAACACAATACAATGTAAATTCATTGTTTGGAATTCACCCTTTGCAGTGTAGTTTTGTGCTACATCCGTATTTGCATTTGGTAGGGATACAGCGTAAAATTTCAGCATTCTTCAATAGGCCTCGTGCAGTATTATATTTAGATCAGATATAAAGAAATATGAACAGCCATTAGGCGCTTTTGAGACAGTTTCGAAAATTCGAGGAATTTTCTAACAAGGGAATAAATATGGAAATAAACCAGAAAATTTGAACATAATAGCAAAAACCAGGAATGCAGAAACTTCTTCATGTGTTATTTTTATTATTTTTTTTAAAACTTAGAACACTTGTAGGAAATTGGTTTTATATAATTGTTTCAAAATACTTTTAGTCTTCCGTTTCTGTATACTTTTTAGAAACAAACATTTTCCTTTGTATGTAGCAAATTTTTATGTAAATAAGTACTGTTTTTTAATTTTTTATGTAAGCAGTGCAATATTTTTTTTTTTTAAGACCAAATTTTTTAAATTATCATATATATTATTTCTGTACATATATATTTTTATATATCTAATTAAATTTTCAGCAGAGCCTCGATGGAACGTATTTATATCTATATATAACATCGATGTTTCTATGCCTATGCAAAAAGCACAACGATGAATGAGGTATCATTCAGAATCCTTTTGATATTGTACACTCACATTTCGCTAAAACATATTGTTTAATTATACATTTTAGTTAAGTAAAAATTGGTGAAAAAAGTATCGGATGATGTTTTCTTCAGTGGGAAAGCCTCGCACACGTCTACAGATATACTGTTATTTCTGATGTTAATATCACTATTAATCAACACATAAAAACTCATGGCCCAACCATAAATAGGTAAGGATTTTTAACGTAATGCATTTCGTTAAAATACGATGTTTGATCAAAAACTGCAGTTAAGTAAAAATAAGGTAAAAGTGTCAGCAAATATGCTCACAGACTGCAGTGCTAAAGCCTTGCCCGGGATCACTGATTTACACTGTTAAAAATTTGTAGCAAACTGTCCAGTGATCGGACCGTTTTTATATAACGGTTTTATATAAAGGTATATATTTTTATTACGATTTTGTAACCATTTTCCATAAAAACGGTCGAATGACTAGACAATTTTCTGCAAATTTTTAACAGTGTAATCTGAAAATTAAAAATAGTACGCCTATTTGTATGTTTGGTGTCGTTAAGAAGTTATTAATTATCTGTCACTGACTAGAGCATTGTAAGAAGTGTATTTTCAAATGTCATTAATTGGTCCGGTTACAAATAATAATACACTAATAGCATATTTCATTTAAACTTTCTGGAATTCGTAATTTTGTAATTTATGAAAAAGGATGTATATTTTAATATTATTCTTAATTTTAATATAACTGCCTTTTATTGCATGTAAAAGGCAATCTATAAATTCTGGAAGAAAAAAATCTGAAATTTATCATACTTTTAGTTATTGAAAAGAATTATCTCAGCTCCTAGTCATTTTTCTCTCTCAACCACAAGTATATGTTCCCCTGAACGAGATTAAAAATCCCTTTCTTTCTATTTATGAAAGTAAATTGGGTTCCAAAAACTTTTGTATCTAGGCCACACATAGTCTACACGCATATAGGGAATAGAGTCCTGTATCGGGTCGTGTCGAGTTGGAGCTAATCTTTTTCATTATGAGGCGGATTAGGATCGGGTTGACTCTAATTGTTTTGATTTCGGGTTGGCTTTGACTCCTGTTGCTCACATTTGGATTAATCTTAATTTTCAAAAGAAAATACAGAATTTTGTTTCCGATGTAAAACTATATATCTATATAGGAATGAGTATTTACATGTTCCTTCTTCTAAATAAAAAATAAAATTGATATTGGAAATATTATTATAGACTGTATAATGCAAAGTTCAATGTGGAAATAAAAGAAAATGTGGATCATTATTCTTTTATATCAGGGTTTAAATCGGGTTAGGATTAAAGCATTTTGGGTTTGGGTTGGGTTGCGTGTCGATAAAAAAATTTTTCGTCTTCTGATTGAGTTCATGTTTCACTTTAAATATGATTCTAGTAGCTACAATAAGGGTTTTTTCTTATTTTGATAAACATTTAAGGCCATAAAAATATCTTTATTTTACTCCTCGTCGCACTAAGAAGACCACAAGCACTGAACAACAGATATTTTGTTCATATTGATTTTTGTACGATACATTCTCTAAAGACCTTATAATGGAAAATGACTCGAGATTCATTTTTCGTATGCTTAACGTAAGGAAAACTTCTAGCAAATGTCCGCCCGCGCCTTGATTAATCGAAACAATAACTTTCGGCTCTAATTCCCTCATGCCTACAAAAAGCCAGAACTGAAGCTGTCGACCTGCATGAGTAAGTTATTATGTTGAGGAGGTCTTTTTTTCAGTCAAAAACAAGAAGTAAATCACTTCGCCTGGAAAAGTCCTCTCAAAAAATATTCCATCAATATCTGTATGTTAAAAATTACCTTTCATCTGATAAACCTCGCATTTATTATTTTATCTTAGTTTTTCCATTAGATTTCAATTAAAAATATTTTACTCCTTTATTTTTATTTTATTTTTATTTTTATTTTGGCAAGAAAACATATCTTTAAGCTGATTTCCCTTGTTATTTTCATTTGAAAAACAAATTATGCAGAAAAAGGAAATCACACTTCGATAGCTTTACAAATTTGTTTTTCAAATGCGTTTGTTTGTGAACTGAAGATAATCAGGAAGTTTTTTTAAGGGCGAAAAATTTTACGGTAAATTGACCAAGATTAAGCTTGAAAAATATTAGTAGTAATACAATAAAATTTAAGTGTCATCGAAGGAATTTTCTTTATTTAATAAACATTTTTTTAAACAGACGTTAATAAGAATATATAATTAGCTAACCATTTTTGAATTAAATATGACAGAATAGGGGTCAGGTAACCTTTAAAGTGTGAGAAATTTGAAAATTTTTTTATTAGCTTATAATTAAATATGATTGTTTAGGAACATTTTAAAATAAACCCCATGCAAAAATTCACTTTAGAAGAGGAGTTATGTTTAAAAGAGTCTGAGCTTTTTGTATATGATCAAGGGACAGTTTGATCTTTGAAGTCAATTTTCTCAAAACGACGATTTTGGTCATTGCGCGCACGATTTAAGAAAAATTATTGGTTAGAATTTCATGAAATTTTGACTGAATGTCTTAACCAAACAGATGCACAAAATGACCTACGATTATGTTTCTCAAGTAACAAGTTTAGAATTTATGACTACTTTTGTAGTAAAAAAAACTCGATATTTCGAATTTCTCTAAAAAAAAATTTTTTTCTCAAGAACTACTCATTTTATTTTTTTCATCGTAAGTCATTTTGAGAACACATTATATATGTACTCATTAAAATTTTTTTGAATGGTTTTAGCAATTCAAATGTAAAAAATCGTGCGCGCAGTACATGCAAGAATAATTCTTTCGTAAAAAATTTATTATATTTTAAATTAAATTTAAAAGCTTTATATGAGTGTAAACATTTTTGGAGAATTTTAATTTATAAAATAAACCTTTATTAATATGCATTTAAAATTTTATAATTCAAATTCAAATAGTTACGGAGTTATGATAATTCTTACAGAGGTCTCCTTTTCATGTATTTTGTGAGTTCAAAGGTTACCTGACCCCTTAATTAAAAAATATATGGTTTTCTCAAATCTTTAGGTATAAGGAAGTTTGAATCATTAGAAAGTTTATTTTTAATATTTTTTAAAGGCATCAAAAACTTTGTTGATTTTGAAAGGGCACGGGTCGAAAGGCTTACATTTAGATTATGATGCAGCAAATGTATTTTGTTGTTCTTGTTTAGGAAAACTTCTTGAACTGTTTTATTAAATTTCGGACCAATGCTACTTTACACCTACAGAGGTTGCATCTCACTAATCGTGAAAAATATTCAATACCACATAATGCCCCGTGTAATAAATATTTCTAAATCCTTTTTATTGTGTCTAATAGAAGGGATTACATGCTAACTCATTTATTTGTGTTACTGATTCATCTACAGTTTTTAATATTTTTTTCTAAAAGTGCTTGTGCGACTTTAATTTTCGTGGAAATTTTTCTCAAGAAACAGTTTGATTTTAGACAGCGACTTAATTAAAAGTTAAGCATGGCTTATTTGTTCGTAGAAACTTATTATTGTTCAAATCATAGCTGTAATTCATTTATCAGTTGTCATTATATGATCGATGTTACGTTATCAGCAAAAAAAGGGTAAAGTTTCTCCTAAAAAGTGCTATTTACATTGGGATACTTAACATTCAATATAGTATAATTAAATAATGAATACTTCAACATTCATACTTTAAATACTTTTAACTTTGAACATGTAAAAAACAAGAAACAAAAAATGAATGGCCAATACAACATACATTTTACCAAATCGATGCTTATAACTATATATTTTAAGCAAATATTTTGCTTTTCAATTTGCCTTTAACTCTGTTTTGCTTTCCATCTTCCGTGTAGGCTTCGATATTTTCTTTTTGCTTTCGGGAATGTATAGATCTAGATTACTTTGAGGTTTAGACTTCTCCATATTTTCTGTTTTTTTTCTGTACTTTTATTCCATATTGGTTTTGCGACTGACTTCAAGTTTTTCCTGAATTATGTTTTTGCTTTTTTAAGCATTAATTGTTCTTTCTTTTCCAATTTTCATCTCTGTTTATGCTGTTTCACTTCATTGCTCAATTTTGTTTTTTCATATATGCTTCATTTGTACAGCTTTTCGCAAGCTTTTATCCTACTGTTTTTCGCTTTTTGACAGAATCTGACCGTTTTTAGCCCATTAGTTTTTAAAATATGCATTCATTGTTTGTAAAAATTCAAAATATTTATGACTTACATTTCAATTCAGTGTTAAATTTGTCTGGAAAGACACATCACACATTATTCGAGAAGTTGCATTATTACCTTCATGGTCCTCAATTTGAAAACTTGCGCTGGCAGAACAGTCAGCATTATTTTTTAAGTACCCATTAGCCATCGTTATTAAATCACCATAAATGTCAAAATCGTGACAAAATCGTGATCAAAATCGTGATTGTCCTTCTTAGTATGAAGATCAACATTAATAGTTGATTCATCAACATGAAATTCAATCCAACATCAAAATCAACAACAATTCCAACATCAAATTCAACAACAATTCCAACATCAAAATCAACAACAATTCCAACATCAAAATCAATTTATTAGCAGGAAACATGTCATTACACACATCATCACTAATAGCTAAACTGTCATAAGCCAAGTCATTGGTAGGTATATCTCGTATAGAAATATTAAATTTGTTTAATCCAACTTTCCGGATTTGTAATTTTTTATAGCTCTAAAGGGCATTGGAATTGAAAAGTGATTCTGGGACAGCACATCGACTGAATGGGAAAATGTTAGATTTTTTAAATCCATTTTAAATTTAAGTGTTTTTAATCTACACAACAATTATCAGATTTTCAGTCATATAAGAGTATTGAATAATCCAGTGATCATATGTTTTTATTCTTTGCTTAACTATAGGTCGCTATTATTATTTCATATTTTTTTGTTAAAATTTTAGTCATGTATTTTTTTCTATTTTGACCATTTAAAATATATTTTAGTTCGCAGTCAAAGAAAAACATTAGTGCATGATTTCCTGGAAATTCCTACTTTAATGATTCAACAAAGCCTTATTATTTATAATTTCTGTTTTGAACATCATTTTAATATGAAAATACGTCATAAAATTACCCCAGTAAGTTATCTTAAAACCTCTTTGCATTTGACGGATCCACTTCGTCACTAATAGATCGCTGAAAAAAAAATAGTCACTAAAATGTGTCGAATATTCTTGAACAACTCTAATTTAAAAACTTGTCGCCTTTTTTCGCTTTCACTTCACGTAGGGAAAGCAGACGTTCGAGTCCTTGAAATCGATAGGGTTATTTGATCTTCAAAGTTAAACAAAAACGAAACCGTGATTCCTGTTTACGGGTTATTCCCCCTATTTAAGGAATTATTGGGACGCTTTATAATGAACGTGTGTATTATAATGAGGGATTCTTTGAAAGATAACGTTTTAAATGCAATTAAATATTTCGAGTTATTTTCACCCCAAAGATCGGATATTATATTATATAGCATTTATATTCATTTGATAACCACATTGCAAGAGTTACGATGACTGCACAATAGCGTCGCGTCTCCAAATGACGGTCACATGAGAATCACCAGGTGACTTCATTGTAACACGTCAACAACAACAACTGTCGCAGTGCAGTCGCCTAATGACGACCACTTGAGTGTAATCATAAGATGAATGAAAGATACCACATTTTGGTTCACAATAATGATTGCGACACATGTGATCATGATAACGTAATGTGAAGAAAACGTCAAATTAACGTAACATAAATTGGCTGAACTGTAGGGTAGAGCCTAATTACTACACTTTCCGTTTATGTAATTTTCTTTAGAATACTCATATCAACTTTTGTGCTCTAAAATTTAAATTTTGTGTTTGTTCTTTAACTTTTGTGCACCAGTGTATGTTATTTTAATTTATTTTAAATTTTAATATTTTTAATGGGATTGAAAAACGGTGTTTTAAATATGTAATTAACATATCACATTGAAAATTTAATTATTAGTAAACTAATAACAGAACAGGATAACTATCTTATTTCAAAATGTTTTCTTGGATTAAAATTTCGTGGCGTTAACCTTTTTATCTATCAATTTATTAGAAACGCAAAATTTAGGTTAAAAAGAAAATAATATCCTTCGAACATATGATTGTTTTCGAATTACGCATTTTACATTCCATAAAGGGCAATTTTTAATTCATCACACTTCAAAAGCTATCAAAGTTTGATTTTCGTTGAGATATTACGCTTCACCACATGGTGATACGTTTAACCTTACTGCTGTTAAGAGATCTTGTCGTATACATTAATGCATTTAAAACAACGGGGAGCATCATTAGCTGATAATGATTTCAGTTACATTTCCCAGAAAGCATTCAGAAGGCATATGGTACATTGTTTTTTTAGAAGCAAAATAAACTTATATAATTAAATTGAAATTTGTATATTTAAAGCAGAATTTAAGTAAATAAATACAAATGCATAAATAAAAAGGCATAAAAATAATAATTATTTTTCCATGAACCGGATATTAATTTGAATAGAAAATAATAATCAATATTGAAAGTTAAATTTTTATAAGATACACTAATCATATAATGTAATAAAATGAATTTTTAGTTATTGAGTTTTGTCTTTATTTTTGAAAGTTTTTTTTAGTAATTATTAATATTTTTTATTCTTTTAAGTAAGGCGTGTGTCGAGAGATTTTGTTAAGTTTCGGCCAGTATTATTGGTCATATTGTTTGTCGGAGAGATACCTTCACGGAGGACTTTTAAACTTAATCTATTAAGTAAAAAATTGGTAAAATAATAATAATGTCATTCAAACATGTATTACAGTCGAAACTCGTTAACACGAAATCAATTAACGCGAAATTTCGCTTAACACGAAATAATTCTCAGGTTCCGTTAGATGAGTCTGAAAATCAATGTTAATTAATTCGTTTAACACGAAATAGAATTTCGGAAAATCCCGCTTAAGGCGAATTTGTTTTCGCTTCAAAGTCAAAATATGATTCCTTATGCAATGTTTTCGTTATTTCAAACTTAAATATCACATACTCTTATTAAAAGTGGAATTTTCTCATGGTTTGAAAACGATTTAAAGTGAAAATGGGTTTCAGAAAATCCTGAAATACTGAATTCCTGAATAATTCCTGCTTTTCTTTGATCACTGATATGCGCAAGTGTTCCCACATTAGACATATGAGCAATAGATTAGTCACAATGAAAGTTTGGGGAAGGGATTTCTTTATTTGAAAGTAACTGTTTCATTACTCGGTTGACTGTATTGACAGTAACATAAACTATAAACCTGGGGTCTGAATTCAATTCGCAATCTGTGAGTGAAAGAAGTGACAATCTCTACTTCACTACCTGACTAACATAATGGAAGCGCTGTTCACAGTTGCTCTGTAGAATTCTGTGAAAGATGAGTCGAAAACAGCAAGCAGTATCTTTAGGAACCAAGCAAAAAAATTAAATGAAATTAGCGATAAAGTGCTGAAAAAATCACAAAATGCGGCGAAGTATGGGATACCTACAATTCTTCTACAATTGGTCCTCTCTACAATTTTAAAGATTCGCGAAAAGATTGAAGCGGTTTATGCAGTGAGTTAATTCAAACCAGTAAGAAAACGAATGTGTAGAAGAAAGAATGAATAAATTGAAATTGCTCTCTTGCGGTGGATAAAAGAGACAATAAGCCAAAACATTGTTTTAACTTTTGCAGTTTTGCAAGATGAAGCAGAGACTTTTGCTGATGCTCTCGGTGAGAGCGATTTCATATTTTCTAACGGATGACTGACAAGATTTAAATAGCGTCATAGACTTGTCTGCAGAAAGATATGTAGCCAAACTCGGTAAATTCTTTCTTAGACATTGTTTTTCCCGAGTACATTTGCATAGATGAAGATGTGCTAACTTCGGATATGACGACAGACAAAGAAATAATTGCTAAAAAATAAAGATGACAACATTGGAGTGTCAGACAAGGAAGAAGAAATTGACACAGAACGGAAAAGTATAGCGTCAAAAAATGAATCTACCGCAGCATTGAAAACTGTACAACGTTTCCTTATGGATCCAGAGGATAGTTCCCGAGCTTTGGACAAATTAGATTAGGTCCATACGTTCCTAAAAAGTACTCTACAAAAATTTAAGCCAAAGTCAATAACGGGCTATTTAAAAATATGATTAGCATGTAAATAAAATTATTATTGCCTAAAAAACGACAGTTAATTTGTTAATGAAATTTACTATTTCTTATTAATTTATAATTTTTTGAGCAAGAATATATTTGTAGCTTAATTTATTTAGTTTTTATATCTAACATAGATAGCGCCACTATTATGACGGTTAACACGAAAAAAATTCCCATTTCCTTCAATTTCGTGTCAACGAGGTTTGACTGTATTATTTTCAAATTTTGCATTTTACATTCCATAAATCTAAATTTTAAAATAGTAATATCCTTCAAATATGTAATATTATTTACAAATTACTCATTTTACGTTTCATAAAGCATAATGTTTAATTTACCACACTTGAAAAGCTATAAAAGTTTGATTATTATTGAGATATTATGCTTTACCACACATGGTGAGATATTTAACCTTCTCTCTGGTTGAAGATCTTGTCGTATACATTAAGGCATTTAAAGCAACGGGGAGTATCATTAGCTGATAATGATTGTAGTTACATTGTAGAGAAAGCATTCCGAAGTCAGATGACACGCTGATTTTTTTTTTTTTGAACAAATGGCGTAAACACATTTACACAATTAAAGCTAAATTTATATCATTAAAAGCATAAACATTTGTGCCACAATACGGATATTAATTAGAGTAAAAAAAAATAATTAATTTTCAAAGTTAAATTTTGAAAAACTCAGCAATAATATAGTTTATTTATTATTTGATATTTATGTTGTAATTTTGAAAAGTTTTTAGAGTTTTGTACTGTTTATGCTGTTTAAAAGTTTCATATAAACTTTTAAAATGTGTTTTATATATTAATAAATATATTTTCAAAGCTATAATTTATATCCTATCTTTAAATGATAGATTAAAAATAAAGGAAGCAGCTCCAAAAATTAAGGTATTAATTTTGGGAAATCCGTGTATTCCAAGGGTTTTGTTAAATGATATTTAATTCCATTTGTATGCGTGAACATTAAATTTATTTGTGTAAGTGATAATTAATTTTACTTGTTGCTGGAGGATGATACTGTAAAATAATCCATACTGACAATTTTTAATAATTTACATGCCGTTCTGTCCTTCAGAGTAGCAATAAATTTCAAAGCAATCTGAATATATTTATGGATGTTAAAGGACAAGAAGAGAATAATTAACAGAGTGGCATACAGACTGAGTAAAATAGTCTAATATTTCTGAAACAGCATACTAATCCTTCATTAAGTTACAAAAACTGTATTGCAATACAGAGTTGCCGTTTACCGTAATGCACGATGTTTTTCAATAAATCAGGGAGGCCACAAGCCACCGCCACAATTTTGAAACTGTAATTTTTCTGGTACATTTCTCTATCTCTTTTCTTGCACATGTTGTAGGCATTTACCACGAAGAATTAGTCGTACAAATGAAATATAAATGTAGTCGCCAGAGCCAGAATCAATACATAAAACAATTGTGTGCATTACGGATAACGGAGACTTTGCAAATACGTAATAATCGCCGAATGAAGGCAATGCATTGAAACTCTGCTCTGCAGTGACCATGTTTAGGGAACATGCTAAATTATACTTTGATGATATTTCAATTTTGAAAGAATGCAAAATTCGTTTTTCAAACGTTAGTTATCCGGTAACAGTAAATGCAAATCTCATAAGAACTTTTTCTGGTCGCGGTGTTCTAAAGGTACGCACATAACTTACGGGTTGCATTTGTCGTTCGCATATCATACTTTTGAAATCAATTATTATATAAGTATATAAGAAAAATTATTTATTACAATTAAAACAAAAATACATATGCTAAAAATGACTACAGTAAACTAAAAGTCTTTCAAAAACCTTATCAAATCTTAGCAGATGTCAAATACAATAAGAAAACTACAGCTCTAGCCAGACTATATAACACTGAACCTTTACAGATTAATTTTAAAAATAGTAAAATAATGTCTCTATCATGATTTTATTTCTCATCCATTATCCGCAAATCAATAGAAATCTATACGCGCAGCAAGAGCATGGTCAACAAATCGGCCTCCATTGTGATACTTAGAGTTTGACTCGAGATGCTTTATACATTTAAAAATAAGATAATATAAATCACGTTTACAGATTATCGTTTAATTAAAACACCTGCTTACATGATACCTGGTATCTTGTGATGTTTGTGCTATCAATTTCATATATCAAATTAATTTGAGAACACAGTTTATTTTATAATTACTGATCGTAGGAATCTCACCGTTTGTGTGTAGGAAACTAGTTGGTCTGCTAATTAAAATGTTTTTTGAGTTTTTTTGTTTACTATAGTCACTTTTAGCTGAAATGGAATATCATGTTAATCTGTCAACACCTAACCTTAAAATTTTCATTTCAAAATCTGATTTTAAATCAAATTTAAGTTTGCTTATGTGAATAAGAAAACTATTTGTTAATTACCCACGCGTTAAAATGGAATATCCTACTAATCTAACAGCATTTGTCCTTAGAATTTTCATTTCAAAATCTGATTTGAAATCAAATGTAAGTTTGCATAGTTTAAGCGAAAAAACAATCCGTTAATTTCTCCACTCGTTGAAAGGGGATATAATATTAATTTAACAAAATTCAATCTTTGAATGTTTATTTCAAAATCTGATATGAAATCAAATTAAGTCTATTTATGTAAATCGAAATTCACAATTCGTTAATTTCTGCACGTTCCTTCTTTTTCATTCATCAAATCTGTCTAGATATTGCGTAATAGATCATGTTAAATAATGGGTCGCGTAAACTTTTTCTTTTAAAACTAACGAATTTAATTTACACTCGAACAAGCTAATCTAATTCAAATATGTTCTAAACGTTAAACGAGTTAAAAATGTCTAAAACAATAAAAGTTTTACGGAAGATTTTTGATTTAAACTAGCCAGCTTCAAAAAGCAGTAGTAACACAGCTTCAGATAGGCAGCAAAAACTAAAGTATGTAAATTAAACGAAAGTATACAATTTACTATTTTTACCATCATCAAAAATATGCAGGTGTTCCGAAATGCATGATATGATATCATCCATCATGTATGTTCTTTCTCTACAAAATTAGCCTTTCTAAACTTCACTCGAACAAACTAAACAAATAAAAGTTTTGATTTTAGCAATAAAAAAAACTAGCCGTTGGAGGCCACCGTAATACTTACCCATCATAGATATGCATAATATAAAATATGAAAATAAAACATGTGTAAACAATTTATAAAATGCATTGCAATTCGAATAAAATCGTAGCTTGATAACGTCATAAATTTTAAATGCTCTATTACTCCAAAATTGATAATCATATTAACTAATGGTTTACTGCGTCGGATTAAGCGTCTCATTTCCAATTAAAATATATCTTTGAATTGAAATTTGAATGAAATACCGGGTCAGAAAAAATCCAGGAGTGTGGAAAATATGATTACAAATATCTCGACAGCTAATTATCAGATCGACTTCATTCTTTATGTAAAATTTATGTTTTTTTATTGTCTTTTATATTCCCTCCTTATAATAAACAATTTCGAAAATTTTTACATACCTTTTATCAGAACGAATAGTTCGAGAGCCCGAAAAAAATAGTTCCGGATAATCGAGGTTACTGAAATTCAATAAGCTTCTTCCCATTATTACATTCTAAGTACATACCAAATTTCAAGTCTCTAGCTCAATTTGTGCGGGAGATAGAGCGTTTACAAATACACAGACAAACAGACGGACGGCAAATTTTTGTTTCTAAAAATATGTCTTTCGGAATCTAGTGTCTAAAACGTGTTAATCCGTCAAAAAAAAATTTCGATTTTCAAAACGATTACAAGACTTACCCTATGCTACGTATGATGGGTAAGTAAAAATGATTTAATACGCTTGTTATACCAGAGTGCATACAGTTCTACAACAGTTTTTATCATAATATTTCGCCTTATTTATTAGCAGACAAATGTTACAGATGCTTCATTAATTGTGGTGGTTACGTATTTTGCGATTGAAATATTAAATAGAAAATTTTCTAATCTGATGTAGTGTGACAGACTCTTTGAATATTCCAGGGAGT
This sequence comes from Maratus michaelseni, assembly GCA_963931845.1. Classification (NCBI taxonomy): domain Eukaryota; kingdom Metazoa; phylum Arthropoda; class Arachnida; order Araneae; family Salticidae; genus Maratus; species Maratus michaelseni. The sequence continues at coordinate 117,262,673 of OZ007586.1, forward strand.
TCATACACCTTGCTATACCTTTATAAAAACTAAAGCCTTCATTATATTCCAAGCATGTTAAATTTTATTAGTACATCATACAAAAATGTTTTTGTTATTTTTCATTCTAGACTGCTCCTGTTTCAAAGCATTGCTATTCTTCTAAAAAACACCATCTAAGTATTCTTCAAAGTGTAATGTTTTTTACTTGTAAATTTAAAATATACATATATTTATTACACTTATATCTTGTTAGTGTAAATTTTCAATCAACAAAAAATAATATAAATCAACATTCTTTTTTTAAAAAGAAAAATAATGAACATGTTCATGTTTCGTGTACACTAGATTAATTACTAAATAATATACCAAAAATGGACGAAAAATACCCGGGCAAAATCGGTAAATGAAAATTAAATGCATTCTATTCAAAGAACATATTTTGAAAAAAATTAGAGATTTAGTTTAAGAAGCGACATAATTGGTAAATCTATATGCGTCTGTTATATAAATATATATTTTTAAATGTTCCTTTTTCTAGTAAATAAATTTCAAAATTACATTCGAAATTCAGTATTCAAGAAATTCTTACAGAATGTAAAGAATGACAAAAGTTAAGGTAGTCTTTTAGTCCCTCCTTAAGGTACTTTAGTTCTGGTATGGGACGATCCCTAACCTGATAATTAAAACAAAAATGAAACATCGATGAAATGTAGGGGTTTTGGAAGCATGTAATATATATTTTTTGTTCTACGTATTCATTTTAACGAAGTAAATTTTATCCCTGGAATATTTTTCGACTTTATTTAGTAACTCATTAATGGTAATAGATAGAAAAAATGCTTTGAGAAAAAAGTTACTTCTTCTCATTAGTTCTATCAAATACTAATAAAATATCATTTCTTACAAACATTTGAAAAAAAATATCAGAAATTAAAAAAAAAATTCTAAAACAATTCTTAGCATGTATTCTAAAAAAATGTATATTAGAATTATTTAAAAAAAATTGTTTTAAGAAAACGTAAATGTTATTAACAATTGATAGTTTTTAGCATCCGATATAACTAAAAAATAGAAATAACTTTATTTTACCATTAAATAGTTATAAAATAATATCGAAAAATATTCCGGGGATAAAATTTACCCTTTTACAGTAAATTCTGGCAAACAAAAAAGACGACGAAAAAAAGAACAAATGCATATTATATATTTCTATTAGCTCCACATATTTCAAATTTTTTTGAATTTCTGGGTTGGCACTCTTCTCTTGAGAGTTCAAAATATTTATGTATAATGTTTTTTAATGCACTTTTTTTATAATAAATAATGTAATTAAATTTCAGTTCATCATAAATGTTTTGTGTATACAGGGGGATTCTCTATCACTGCGACAAACTTTAAGAGGTGATAGAGAACATTTCAGCAAATATTTTTTATATTGGAAATCTGAGTCGCAATACACTTATTCAGTCATGAATACAGAGTATTTCACTCCAAGTCAAACACGCATTTCCGCTCATAATTTTAACAATAATGAAAATGTTTTACCGACTTACTTTTCTTTATATGAAATGTCACAACTTCCCGAAAATATCAGGAAAATGTATACGATATGCTTACAAACAATACTAATCAAGACGCTCTGTAATTTGGAATGTACACAGTACGTACGTGTCATTGATCTAGTTATTGTATTTTTCCGCGATATCTAACCACACTGAGAAAAATGACACTTTCAAATCTGAGTAAATTGATGCTTTCATTTTGTTATGAAACTTTTTGTTTCAAATATGACGACACAATGCTTTCAATTCTGAAATACCAGAAATTCTCATAATATTGAAACATGGACATACTCAAAACTGAGCACATAGAGGTCAGTTCATACTCATGTTTGAAACATGGGCATATTAAAAAATGATTAGAATCAGTTCAAACTCATTTTTGAAACGTGGAAATACTCAACAATACTCAGTTCATACTCATTTTTTATACTTTCATATACTCAAATATGAGCACATGTTGTTTTATTCTTGAGTGTGTGCATGTTTTCAGAAATGAGTATACACACGTTTCAAACTTGAGTAATTTTGATTCGGAGCCATTTTGACTATGCGAAATACTCAGATTTGAGTATTTTTTGCTCAGTTTTGAAAATGTCGTTTTTAGAGTGAATTTGAAATAAAATAAAGTAAGTCTGTTGAAAATATCGATAAAATATCCTTATTACTGTTAAAATTATGGACGGAAATCCATATTCGACTGAGAGTAGAGTTGCAAAGAGTAGTAAAAACCCAATTTAAACCTGGGAACAAACCGGGTTTTTTGGGAATAAACCGGGTTTTTGGAGAATAAACCAGGTCTTTTGGGAATAAACCGGGTCTGTAGGAAATAAACCTGTGAATAAACCGGTTCTTTGCAACTCTAACTGGAAGTGAGACACCCTGTATTTATGGCTAAATATGTGGGTTGCGACCCAGCTTTCCTATACAAAAATTTCTTCCTTTAGTGTTCTCTATCACCTCTTAATGTTTGTCGCACTGGTAGTGAATCACTCTGTAGAAGAAGGAGTACGCTTTTACGCTTTCAAAACGAGATATTTGCCGACAGAATTAAGCTTCTCCCTTCCCTTACTTTTGGAAGGGAGCGAATAGTGTCTGAAACGCCTATAATTAAACAAAAGATTCGAATGTGAAGGGCTGAAATGGGCATTACCATATTTCGCCACATGGCGAGACGTCTAACTCCCCCGCTGTTGGAGATCTTGTCATACATTTTAATGTATTTAGAAATAAATGTGAAGCATCAATTGTTCATAATGGCTAAAGTTACATTTTAGAAGAAGTATTCAGAAATCTCGCAATTTATTGATTTTCTTTTCAACGAAAATGTTACGTACGGCCAAAAAACAAACAAAGATAATGATACTATTTAAAGTAACATTAGAAATTTATTTGATGTTAGAAATGTTAGGTATAGTAAGAAAAATTAATCTGTAAAAGTTAAGATTTATCAATTATTAAATTGCAAATTAACTACACATCAGTATATGATATTTCACTTGAATTAAAATGAAGATTTTGAATTATTTTTGTTGTAATAACAAAAACTTGCACTGAGAGCTATTACATGAAATGTATGCTATTACATGTATAAGCAGATATTGAGTATGAAATTGTCTTTTAGAAAAGAAGACTTGGTTCAACGTTAAGGCATGTAATTATAAAGCAGTTGACTGCGTTTTGAATTTTTTCCTATGTTGTACTTTGTAACTCCTTTTGGGGCATCTGAGAATTTAAAAAAAATCAAAAGACAGTAGATTTCACAGATTTAAAGAAGCATTTCTGAAAAAAAAAATAATTTCAGCCCATAATTTTCGGTAACATTTCCGAGTAGTTTTCATAGTGTATTAATGAGTTTTCTCAACCAGGTATCAGCACGAAGTATGCGTTTTGAAATACTATCAATTCTCAAGTAAACATTTTTATATTCAACAAACATGTTCAACAGAGGAACATGCTAAATTAACAGCGTAAAATAAACATTATTGCGTTACTCTTGAGTGTATATTAGTGTTGTTACTCAGCTATGTTTTCATGAAAACTTATAGTATCCGAAAAACCTATATTTCATGTTGATATTGGTTTGAGAAAACGGTTTAATACACTGTAAAAACTACTTCGTAACTATTAAATGAGATTTTCATGTAATTGTTAGAGGTACAATCGGGAAGTATGCAATTACCTGTGCAGGCAGATATTGAGTATGAAATTACTTTTTTAGAAAAATGACTTGATTCAACGTTAAGGCATCATGTAACTATAAATCAGTTGACTTTTTTTTTTTTTTTTTTTTTTTTTTTTTTTTTTTATCCTCTGTTCTACTTTTTAGTTCTTTTTGTGGCACCTGAGAATTTAAAAAAATCGAAAGCTAATAAATTTACCAGATTTAAAGAAGCATTTATGAAACAAAAATTTCTTTTAAGCTCATAATTTTCGGTAACATTTCTGAGTAGATTTTATAGTATATCAACGAGTTTTCTCAACCGGGTATCAAACAAAATATCGGTTTTCAAGTACTATTAATTCTCAAATAAGCATTTTTATATTCAACTAAGATGTTCAACAGACGAACATGCTAAACTCACAGCGGCGTAAAATAAACATTATTGTGTTACTCTTGCGTGTATATGAGTTTTGTTACACAGCTGTGTTTATATGAGAACTGATAGTATCTGAAAAACCGATATTTCGTGTTGATAGTGGTTTGAAAAAACGGTTTAATACACTGTTTAAACTACTCCGTATCGTTTCTGAAAATTATGGGAGGCAAACGACACTTTTGTGTCAGAAATTCTTCTGAAATGTATTGGCTTCTGAGGTTTCTGGAGATAAAGGAACGCTTTTCGGAATCGTAAGTAACTCAGAAGATTTTTGCAAACCTTCATGCTAGATCAATAAATATTTTTCTTTTTAACAGTGAAGACGTTCTCTTCACAACCTAATATTATTGCTCATACCATAACCTAATCTATGTGATTTTCCTATTTCCTTTATTCTTATTTTCAGAGCAATTGTAAGGATATTTCAATATTCTTGAAAAAAAGTGTATTGTCTCTTTTAACAAGTGCGTAAAATAATCTGTATAAGCAACACTTTTATTTTGAAACAATTTTATTACAAATAATACAGATGCATTATTCAAAACTTACAGTTAATATAAATATTGGAGAATTAGCAGCAATAAGCAATACATGCAGATAAAATATATAAATAAAATAATCTAATAGTTAGTAACATCAGTGAAATACAAATTTTTAACGTTTTGATCCATGGCAACTTGGCATAAGAAATTGCAACATGCTGTGAGTCACAAACCATCAGTCAAAAATACAGATTTCAAAGCCAGCTATGTTATTCTTTTGTTGTCAAGCATGAAAAATGCGATTTTTTAGTTTTACTTTTGGACAACACTGAATGGAAATTTATCTTATTTGTTTTTTTATATACTAGTACTATAGTTCAACTGTTTTGAGTCGCTCAAAATTCATTATTGCAATGATTCTACATAAGATGACAATCAGATATCCTTAAATTATATAGATCTATCTCATTTTAAAACTCAGTAGAAGATAAATAATATGGCGAATGCTAGTTAAGTTTAATTTAGAGAGTCAAGAGATAATATAAAGAAAAGAAAAATCAAGATTTGGGCATTAAATAAACTACACTTGCTGTTAACATAAATTCAGAAAGACAATTAGTGCAACAAAGTGGAAAGAAAAGTGGGACAGGCAAATGAATAATTATAATTTAAATGTTGTAGAAATGTAGTGCAGAAAAGAATAATCATGCATTTTACATTAACTTTGTCAACTTTATTTGTAAAAGATTCAACTTCAGATGGAAATACCATAGAAAAAGATAAAGAAAGAAACGACACTGTGATTAATTTATTGTTTTGTTCAGTTTAATTAACATACATTACAATGGAATCTATTTAACAAAAGTGTATTAGTATGAGAAATAAGGGAATAATTAATTTAAACAAGGCAAATAAAAGTTTAGAAATAAGCACTTGCAACTGGATTTGCATAAGTCTGGCCTATTTCAAAAGAATGTACTCTTTTTCCCCTAGGTTTAACTAGAGTTTCTTCCAATCTTTGCGACTCCTTGTATTTCATAAATATAATGCAATGATGAATGTATTTCTGCATAAATAAATAAACAAATAAGTAAATAAATCAAATCGCAAAAGGATCTTCACAGTGAAGATATTAAAATGTATTGAAACGATACATAAAGCATTAAAAACGACGATATAAGACAAAGGCAAAAAGAAACAATGAATGGTCCACGTGTGTGGCAAAACTACGTTGGTGACATCTTCATCTTCCGCCATTTCACTTTACCATTATTGTTTTGGGAATCCGAATACTCCCCAATGCGTTTTTGTTTTTTAAGTTATTTAAATCTAAGATTATATGTGTCAAACGACTAAGAGCGTTTCATATGAAAAATACTATAAAACGTGAGATTCTGCAGTCTTCCTGTCATGACCTATTGTTTTCAACAATCTTTTGCATGCGACGCGACGTGTCATCATGTGTGAAGGCGGACACTTGAATTTTTCCAAACCGACTAAAACATTTTGATGTAAATATAAAATACAAAAATAAACTGTATGCCTAAATCACAGGCCTTCCAATTTTTTAATAACACTATGTCCGAATAGAAATATTCGCGTTATTTAATTACAGTAAATTTTCGATTAATCATGATGAAGATTACACTATCGCTGCCAACATTTAATCCTTTTTTTTCGTCCACTATTTTTGAACAGACAAATTTGTCTTCTGTAATCCCCTAAAATTTGGGATTAAATAACGCATTGTTTTCTGTTCACCAAAGACTGGTACTATAAAGCGTAAAAGTTGGCAGCTATGTTACAGAGGTCTACACTGAAAAAATATATATAATTTTAGTTGTTTTGCATGTAACTTTTGTGCTGAATCGGAAAACTACAAGAAAAACAGTATATCCCGTACCATTTCTTCACCAACTTGACTTTCGTTAAATGTAAGCTATATTATAACTTGAAATTACAATATATAATTTTAATTAAATAGAAAAAACTATTCTAAACGAAAAAAAAATATTCTATAAAATTATATGTATGTTACGTATTTCATTAGTAAGATTTATTTCATCATTTTCGGAGTGAAACTTGTGAATCAGGATATAGAATTTTTTAGAAAAATGACTTGATTCAACGTTAAGGCATCATGTAACTATAAATCAGTTGACTGGGTTTTTTTTATTTTATCCTCTGTTCTACTTTTTAGTTCTTTTTGTAGCACCTGAGAATTTAAAAAAATCGAAAGCTAATAAATTTACCAGATTTAAAGAAGCATTTATGAAACAAAAATTTCTTTTTAAGCTCATAATTTTCGGTAACATTTCTGAGTAGATTTTATAGTATATCAACGAGTTTTCTCAACCGGGTATCAAACAAAATATCGGTTTTCAAGTACTATTAATTCTCAAATAAGCATTTTGAAGCAACTAAGATGTTCAACAGACGAACATGCTAAACTCACAGCGGCGTAAAATAAACATTATTGTGTTACTCTTGCGTGTATATGAGTTTTGTTACACAGCTGTGTTTATATGAGAACTGATAGTATCTGAAAAACCGATATTTCGTGTTGATAGTGGTTTGAAAAAACGGTTTAATACACTGTTTAAACTACTCCGTATCGTTTCTGAAAATTATGGGAGGCAAAAGACACTTTTGTGTCAGAAATTCTTCTGAAATGTATTGGCTTCTGAGGTTTCTGGAGATAAAGGAACGCTTTTCGGAATCGTAAGTAACTCAGAAGATTTTTGCAAACCTTCATGCTAGATCAATAAATATTTTTCTTTTTAACAGTGAAGACGTTCTCTTCACAACCTAATATTATTGCTCATACCATAACCTAATCTATGTGATTTTCCTATTTCCTTTATTCTTATTTTCAGAGCAATTGTAAGGATATTTCAATATTCTTGAAAAAAAGTGTATTGTCTCTTTTAACAAGTGAGTAAAATAATCTGTATAAGTAACACTTTTATTTTGAAACAATTTTATTACTAATAATACAGATGTATTATTCAAAACTTACAGTTAATATAAATATTGGAGAATTAGCAGCAATAAGCAATACATGCAGATAAAATATATAAATAAAATAATCTAATAGTTAGTAACATCAGTGAAATACAAATTTTTAACGTTTTGATCCATGGCAACTTGGCATAAGAAATTGCAACATGCTGTGAGTCACAAACCATCAGTCAAAAATACAGATTTCAAAGCAATTGGCTTTACACAAAGTTTGTTATTTTCTATTATATGATTATTATATGATTTAAACCTTTAAGGCACAAAGTAATTCTGTTACTAAAAGGTTGAAATGATTGAATGAAAACAGGATTTACGAAAAAAAAGTATTTGAAAATAAATAAAAGCTTTTCTTCACGAACATTATAAAAGGCAAAACATTATTTCAAAATTCTGGTGCCGATTAAAATTAAGTGGGACAGAATTTAACCCACTATGCTGGAAAGGGTTAATAATGTTGTCGAAAGGTAAACCAAGCGCATTCAAATTTGATATCTTATTAGTATTTGTAGGCGTAAATACTAAACTGATGATATTTTTTTTCTCGTGCTATGTTAGTGATTATAAGTCTAAAAACAACAATACCATATGATCCCAAACCTTTCTCGTGTTTGGGATACTGATCAATTGCTCCAGAATGTGCACAAATTTATAACTATCTTTACCAAGAAAGGTTTGAAGATTCACTTTTTTCCGATCCAGATAATTCTGCTGCTGATGATTTGAATTGTGTTATAGACAATGATGTCGCTCAAATATTCAATTAATCTGTACTTCCTGATTTAATGAGAGACTCTGGGTTGTTTAATAGATATTCTGGAATTTTAGAAGCCAGAGTCGAAGAAAAATTATGTTAAATCCTGAAGCATCGACTACTCTCTATATAAACAGAGAAAATAGTTTATCTCTTACTTTCTACAGGATGGGGACTAAAATTACTGCAACGCCATTAATAAATTGATGGAAAATTTTTCGTTAGACATTTATTGATTATACTAAAAGAAGTACAAATATAAAGCCTCGGGATGGAGAATTTTTAATTGATTATGCTAAAAGAAATGTTAAAAATGTTCTTTAGCACAATAAGAAAAGTAGTCGTTGGGGCCACTGTAATATTTACCTATCATGGATATGCATAATATAAAATATGAAAATAAAACATGTGTAAACTATTTATCAAATGCATTGCGATTCGAATAAAATCGTGGCTTGATGACGTCATAAACTTTAAATGTTCTATTACTGAATTGTTTAAAATGAAACGTCCTTATAACTCCAAAATTGATAATCCTATTAACTAACGGTTTACTTCGTCGGATGAAGCATCTCAATTCCCAATTAAAATATATCATTGAATTGAAATTTGAATAAAATACAGGGTCATGAAAAATCAAAGAGTGTGGAAAATAGGATTCCAAATATCTCGGCAACTAATTATCCGATCGACTTTATTCTTAATGCAAAATTTAAGTTTTTGTATTGTCTTTTATATTCAACCCTTAAAATAAGCAATTTCAGAAATTTTTATTTACCTTTCATCAGAACGAATAGTTCGAGAGTCCGAAAAAAATAGTTCCGGATAATCGAGGTTACTGAAATTCAATAAACTTCTTCCCATTATTACATTCTAAGTACATACCAAATTTCAAGTCTCTATCTCAATTTGTTCAGGAAATAGAGTGTTTACAGACACACAGACACACAGACAGACGGACAATTTTTTTCTACAGATATGTTTTTCGGAATCTCCCGTGTCTGAAACGTCTAAATCTGTCAAAAAATATTTTCGATTTCTAAAACGATCACACGATTACCAAATACTACGTATGACGGGTAAGTAATAAGCATGTGTTTATACCTATTGTAACAGGTTCACTAAAACATAACAATGCCAATTATAGCTATATATTTAATCGTTAAAATGCTGAATCATTACATAAAAGAAAAACCAAACAACCCAGCTTTACTATCAAAATGAAAAAGCAGTATAAGACCTACCGACTGTGAGAAAATAAATAATTTTAAATATATTTTAATGCATTCTAAAACTATACGTATATTTAAGTATAAATTATCAAATAAAATTGTTCATTTTCTTAATTTGTCATTATGGAGTTCAACAGGATATTTATACCAATGTTACTCATGTTGAAGTAGATTGTAAAATAATTGTACATGATAGAAATACATTGATTGAAAACATATTGGTTTTCGCGGTTTGTAAAGATAAAGAACGTTTTTCAGAATCATGGGTAACTCGGGAGGGCTTATTGTATATTTTCGTTCGTGGTTATATTATATTTCCTAGATTAAGAAGCACTTGTCTTTTTTTAAAATGTAGTAGACCTGCAGAAATCCGGTTAATTCTCAAAAGACCAGGCTCATTCCTAAAACACCATATTTTTCTCACAAAAAATTTAGTTTATTCACAAGTTTAAGCCATGTTTTAAATATTCTTCAAATAGTGCTTTTCATCCTCAATATTATTATGACTAATTTGAAACAAGTTGGAAATTCTACGTTAAACGTGACAAATGAGGTGCGTTCCATTCAGGCAAAAAAAATCCATTCAGGCTGTTAACCTATTTTTTATAGAAATTATCTCAGAATCTATACATTTTGTCATGTAACTCATCTCCCAAGCAAACATTTTTTTTGAACGATCTTTCTAAAAATGTAGCCTTTATGCAATTTTATTTAAAATATAATTTTGAATAAAAATGGCCGCTTGGCATATGGAAAAATATGTGGTTAGTCCGTATTTGTTTTCCTCAGTCACATGACTTGCGCTTTTACTATATAGATTACGTATGATAGGATTTAATAGAATAAAGAAAACTTTTATTAATACATATTTTTAAGTTTAGATTCGATTTTCATAAAATTTGAAATGACTCGACAAAATTCTGCAACGATTATATATATTAAATTTCAAACCATTCGGTTGGGTAGTTTTGCGCTGTTATACGTGGACAGATGGACAGACGGAAAGACCATACGATGACTATAGGTGCTACGTATCATATATTCTAATACGAGCAAATCTTGTGGGTGGTTATATATTTATATATATATATATATATGCAAAAATTATCTTAAAAACGGCTCTAACGATTTTGACGAAATTTCGTATCCTACCGTTTTGGGGCACCAGAAAACCATTGGGCTAGGTCACATGCTCGAGAAAATTCGATTAGTGGGTCATTTTGGGTCATTTTGGGTCATGGTCTAGCTAATTGTATCTAAAAAACGGTTCAAACGATTTTGACGAAATTTTGTATCCGACCATTTTCGGGCATGAGAAGTCAATTGGGCTGGGTCACACGTTCGAGAACTTTCGATTAGTGGGTCATTTTTGGGTCAACGCGGGTCAAATTAATTTTATCTAGAAAACGGCTCTAACGATTTTTATTAAATTTTGTGTCCTACGAGTTTCGAGCACGATAAAAGCATTGGGCTAGGTCGCATGTCCGAGAAAATTCGATTAGTGGGTCATTTCTGGGTCATTGTGGGTCAAGATCTAAAAAGCGGCTCAATTTACACTAAATTTTGCATCCAATGGTTTTCGGGCAAGAGAAGACTGTTGGGCTAGGTCACATGTTCGAGAAAATTCAATCAGTGGGTCATTTTGGGTCATTTTGGGTCATGGTCAAGCTAATTGTATCTAAAAAACGGTTCAAACGATTTTGACGAAATTTTGTATCCGACCATTTTCGGGCATGAGAAGTCAATTGGGCTGGGTCACATGTTCGAGAACTTTCGATTAGTGGGTCATTTTTGGGTCAACGCGGGTCAAATTAATTTTATCTAAAAAACGGCTCTAACGATTTTGATTAAATTTTGTGTCCTACGAGTTTCGAGCACGATAAAAGCATTGGGCTAGGTCGCATGTCCGAGAAAATTCGATTAGTGGGTCATTTCTGGGTCATTGTGGGTCAAGATCTAAAAAGCGGCTCAATTTACACTAAATTTTGCATTCAATGGTTTCCGGGCACGAGAAGACTGTTGGGCTAGGTCACATGTTCGAGAAAATTCAATTAGTGGGTCATTTTGGGTCATGGTCAAGCTAATTGTATCTAAAAAACGGTCCAAACTATTTTGACGAAATTTTGTATCCGACTATTTTCTGGCACGAGAAGACTATTGGACTGGGTCACATGTTCGAGAACTTTCGATTAGGGGGTCATTTTTGGGTCAAAGCGGGTCAAATTAATTTTATCTAAAAAACGGCTCTAACGATTTTGATTAAATTTTGTATTTTACGAGTTTCGGGCACGCGAAAATCATTAGACTAGGTCACATGTTCGAGAAAATTCGATTAGTGGGTCATTTCTGGGTCATTGTGGGTCAATATCTAAAAAGCGGCTCAATTTACACTAAATTTTGCATCCTATGGTTTTCCGGCACGAGAAGACTGTTGGGCTAAGTCACATGTTCGAGAAAATTCAATTAGTGGGTCATTTTGGTCATGGGTCAGGATATTTGAACTCAAATTTAATTTTGACCGAGCATAGCTCGGTCTTCCCTGCTCGTTTATATAATTACGAACGCACCTAAAGAAACCGGACTCCGCCGCGCAAAAAATATGAATTTCACGCTTTTGCTTTACTCTTTATAGGTTTGTAACATGAAATAAAATGATAAATTCCTTTAAAATTAATTTTCATTTGTTTAATTAATAGATATTTATCATGAAATTGAAAATTAGAAATTCTTGAAAAAAAAAATCTTAGTGTCTGCTCTTTTATATGATTTGTCAATCATGCAATGTAACAGATTTGTAGCAAAGTATCCGGTCATTCGACCGTTTTTATAGAAAACGGTTACATAACTATAATTTAACAGTATTCTGACCATAATATGAGCAATATTATGGTTATAATACTGTTAAATTACGGTTATGTAACAGTTTTCTATAAAAACAGTCGAATGACCGGATACTTTGCTGCAAATTCTTTACAGTGTTATTTATATTTTCATTTACTTTGTTTTCTACTTATGTTTTTTATTGCTCTTTATATTTTCCTTTCTTTCTAGTAAATGATTAGTCATTAAGTTATTTTATTTTTTATTTTAGTATTCACATATTTGAACTAATATTTTACATAATAGCAATATTTTTTTAAATATTCACCAAAAAATAAGCGTTATTTCCAATTTTTGTCAATTAAATTTAATCAAGTATTAATACAGGGTAATTATAAAGAAACTTTGCCAACATCTGCACTTCTAGCGCCCGTTCTATTTAACCGATCAAGATGAAATTTTAAATATAGTTGTTTGAAGGTATGCGCTCGAGATTCTGTGAATGGCAATACAGTGGTGCTCACGGTTACGGTTATAGTTACAGAAACTCGAAAATTTCGAATGGCAACGCCTACTTTTTCCTGTCTCAAAATGTTCAGCGCATGCGAAAACCCTAAATAGCGTTGAAACGGTACCGATATGTCCAAAAACCGACGTGTTATAGACATACAAACCGTTCTTTAAGGCGCACCGAGCAATAATGCATTCGACAGAGACAAGAAACTGCTGAATGATGAGAACACATATCAGACAAAAGAAAACCTTTATTGGCATCAAACATTTTCCACATGGGTGCCATCACAAGCAATTACGCATTGCATGCGGGAGACGACGGACAATACCGCTGAACGCAACATGACGCGAGGAATGTTTCTAATCTCACGCCGTATAGAATCCTGCAAGCCCGACAATGTTTGCGGATTGCACAGGTAAACTCTGGATTTGAGATATCCCCAAAACCAGAAATCCATAGGCGTCAGATCTGGGGATCGCGCAGGCCACGGAATAGGATAATGGCGTGAGATGATGCGATCACCAAAATGCTGATCTAGGAGCCTTTTAACTGACCTCGCTATATGTGGAGGTGCACCATCTTGCATCCAAACAACGTCATTGAGTGCATTCCGCCGACGCAACTCCGGTAGTACAGAATTTTTCAGCATGGCTGCATACCGAGAGCCTGTTACAGAACATGTTGCAGGACCCGCTGGGGTCGTTTCCTCAAAGAAGAACGGGCCGAGAACAAATGTAGCTGTAATGCCGCACCACACAGTCACTTTGGCGTCAAATAATGGTACTGGTGCCACAGCGTGAGGATTCGTCTCTCCCCAGTGCACACAATTCTTTGTGTTAATGTTGCCATGTAAGGTGAAATGCGCCTCGTCCGTCCATAGTATGCGAAGTGGCCAGTCGTTATCAGCATCATATCGTAATAAAAATTCATTTGCGAAGTCCAGACGTTGTTGTGGGTCACCCGGCTGCAACATCTGGACGCGCTGAAATCGATAGGGAAACATGTGAAGTACTGAGCGCAAGAGCTTGCGGACCGTTGTGTTCGGAATATCCAACAAGCGCGATAATCCTCTTGCAGTTTCTGTGTGCCCTGTAGTCACTGTATGATGCACTTCCATGACAACGTCCTCAGAAACTGTTGGCCGTCCGGAGCGCGGTTTGTCACAGGTGCAGCCTGTATCTTCGAATTTGCGCACTAAATCACGCACAGCTTGCAGAGTACATGGCCCACGTCGTTGTCGATGATTGCGGCGATACACACGCAAGGCTTCCGCAGCGTTCATCCCATTTAGATAATAGAGTTTGATCAATTCACCGCGAACTTTCCCAGGAAGAGTCATATCGTCGGCATGTGCGAGTTCATGAATGACGACTTCGCATACCCGCTTGGTATTTTATAGGCTTCCTCCGCTGAATATCTGGCGAACGGCGTTCTGTGATTGGTATCTTGCCTGTGTCATATGCAAAGTTACTGCGTGCGCACAGATCGTGTTTTGTTGGCCGGTTTTCAGAACTCTTCTTTGTGTATGCATAACACGTTTGTTTTTGGACATATCGGTACCGTTTCAACGCTATTTAGGGTTTTCGCATGCGCTGAACATTTTGAGACAGGAAAAAGTAGGCGTTGCCATTCGAAATTTTCGAGTTTCTGTAACTATAACCGTAACCGTGAGCACCACTGTATTGCCATTCACAGAATCTCGAGCGCATACCTTCAAACAACTATATTTAAAATTTCATCTTGATCGGTTAAATAGAACGGCCGCTAGAAGTGCAGATGTTGGCAAAGTTTCTTTATAATCACCCTGTATTTTAAAGTAAATATTTGTTATGTCCTTCCGATTTATATTTTTTTTATCTTCATACATTTGAAGAAATGTTTAACAAGAAAATATAAATTATTTGTAAATAAGTAATTAAAAAAAAATTAACCGTTGAATACCTTCAATTAACATTTCATTAATTAAGAAAAGTATGTTGGGTAAGTAATTTTTAATTACTATCATTCTCAGTGACTGCACTTAACACTTTGTCGTAACGTTATGTAAATGTTCTTTCATTTTTAATTGTTTATTAACGACAACCTTATCTGTACTCTAAGCGTTTCACATCTTATTACTGATTTATCAAATAACCACACCTAATACATATCAGATAGCAGTTTTTAATCATTCAGATATTACAGGAGCGTGTTAAAGTAATTATCTGAAGATTTATTTATTTTTTGTAATTTATTCTATCAGTTTTTTAAGAAGCTAATAGAACACTCAGATTGGAATGTAGATAAGACTATTTTTATTCCAAAGCATAATTTCAAAAATGAATATGTTAAAAACGTGTAATCATAGAAAAAAATTGGAGTGTCTAATTAAGTAACATATTCAATTGATTTTAGGAAGGAGGTGTAATGAGTGTATTCGAGTGTTTGAGAAATATTTTGTCTTTATTATACTGCTGAAATTTTAGGAACCATTCTTCGTAATTATTAAAGGTATGTATAAATGTTTTTTTTTTAAATCTGTATTCTGAGCGTTTCACAACGTATTACTGATTTATCCAGATCGCACTTTTTAATCATTTAGATATTACAGGAGCGAGTTAAAGTAATTATTAGAAGAGATTTTTTTTGTAGTTTATTCTAACAGTTTTTTACGAAGATAATAAAGTACTCAGATTGGAATATAGATAAGAATATTTTTATTTCAAATCATCGTTCCGAAATTGAATATGTTAAAAATGTGTAATCATAGAAAAAATTGGAGTGCCTAATTAAATAATATATTCAATTGATTTTAGGAAGGATGTATAATGGGTTTATTCGAGTGTTTGAGAAACATTGTGTCTTTATTATACTGATGAAATTTTAGAAAGCATTCTTCGTATTTATTAAAGGTTACTAAATATTTCATTTTTATCTGTATTCTGAGCATTTCACAACTTATTACTGCTTTATCCAATAACCACAACTAATACATATCAGATCGCAGTTTTAAATCCTTCGGATATTACAGGAGCCTTTTAAAGTAATTATCAGAAGAGATTTTTTTAAAGTTTATTTTAACAGTTTTTACAGAGCTAATAAAGAACTCAGATTGGAATAGAGATATTTTTTATTCAAAGCATCGTTTCGAAAATGAATGTGTTACAAACGTGTAATCATAGAAAAATTCGGAGTGTCTATTTCAGTAATATATTCAATTGATTTTAGGGAGGAGGTGAATGAGTGTATTCGAGTGCTTGATAAATATTTTGTCTTTATTATACTGCTAAAATTTTAAGTACCATTCTTCGTATTTATTAAAGATGTTTCTAAATGTTTTATTTTTTACCTGTATTCTGAGCGTTTCACAACGTAAGACTGATTTATTCAGATGGCAGTTCTTAATCATTCAGCTATTACAGGAGCGTGTTAAAGTAATTATCTGAAGAGATTTTTTATAGTTTTTTCTAACAGTTTTTTACGAAGCTAATAGAACACTCAGATTGGAACGTAGATAAGAATATTTTTATTTCAAAGCATCATTTCGAAAATGAATATGTTAAAAACGTGTAATCATAGAAAAAAATCGGAGTGTCTAATTAAGAAATATATTCAATTGATTTTAGGAAGGAGGTGTAATGAGTGTATTCGAGTGTATTCGAGTGTTCGAGAAATATTTTGTCTTTATTATACTGCTGAAATTTTAGGAACCATTTTTTTAAAGTATGTATAAATGTTTTTTTTATCTGTATTCTGAGCGTTTCACAACGTATTACTGATTTAAACAGATCGCAGTTTTTAATCATTCAGATATTACAGGAGCGAGTTAAAATAATTATTAGAAGAGATTTTTTGTAGTTTATTCTAACAGTTTGTTACGAAGATAATAAAGTTATCTGATTGGAATATAGATAAGACTATTTCTATTTTAAAGCATCGTTTCGAAAATGAATATGTTAAAAGTGTGTAATCATTGAAGAAATGTGTAATGAGTTTATTCGAGTGTTTGAGAAATATTGTTTCTTTATTATACTGCTGAAATTTTAGAAATCATTCTTCGTATTTATTAAAGGTTACTAAATGTTTCTTTTTTATGTGTATTCTGAGCATTTCACAACTTATTACTAATTTATCAAATAACCACACCTAATCTATATCACATCGCAGTTTTAAATCCTTCAGAACTTTACTTTAACAGGAGCCTGTTAAAGTAATTACCAGAAGATAGTTTTTTATAGTTTATTCTAACAGTTTTTTACGAAGATAATAAAGTACTCAGATTGGAATATAGATAAGAATATTTTTATTTCAAAGCATCGTTTCGAAAATGAATATGTTCGAAATGTGTAATCATTGAAAAAATTGGAGTGTCTAATTAAATAATATATTCAATTTATCTTACGAAGGATGTGTAATGAGTTATTCGAGTGTTTGAGAAATATTGTGTCTTTATTATACTGCTGAAATTTTAGAAAGCATTCTTCGTATTTATTAAAGGTTACTAAATGTTTCATTTTTTATCTGTATTCAGAGCATTTCACAACTTATTACTGATTTATCAAATAACCACACCTAATACATATCAGATCGCAGTTTTAAATACTTCAGATATTACAGGAGCCTGTTAAAGTAATTATCAGAAGAGTGTTTTTTATAGTTTAATCTAACAGTTTTATACGACGATAATAAAGTACTCAGATTGGAATATAGATAAGAATATTTTTATTTCAAAGCATCGTTTCAATAATGAATATGTTAAAAATGTGTAATCATTGCAAACATTGGAGTGTCTAATTAAATAATATATTCAATTGATTTTAGGAAGGATGTGTAATGAGTTTATTAGATTGTTTGAGAAATATTATGTCTTTATTATACTGCTGAAATTTTAGAAAGTATTCTTCGTATTTATTAAAGGTTACTAAATGTTTCATTTTTTATCTGTATTCTGAGCGTTTCACGTGTGACTGATTTATCCACATGGCAGTTTTTAATCATTCAGCTATTATAGGAGCGTGTTAAAGTAATTATCTGAAAAGATTTTTTTTATAGTTTATTCAGTTTTTTACGAAGCTAATAGAGCACTCAGATTGGAATATAGATAAGAATATTTTTATTTCAAAGCATCGTTTCGAAAATGAATATGTTAAAATTTTATAATCATAGAAAAAATTAGGAGTGTCAAAATAAATAATATATTCAATTGATTTTAGGAAGGAGGGGTAGTGAGTGTATTCGAGTTTTTGATAAATATTTTGGCTTTATTATACTGCTAAAATTTTAAGAACCATTCTTCATATTTATTAAAGGAATTTCTAAATAAAAATATAATAAATTATAACACCTTGTAATAATATATTTCTTTTAAATTTTAGAAGATGTAAATTAACAAAATAATATACAGTAAAACAACTTTTATTAGATTGTTGACATGTTTCGGCTCACTCCGAGCCATTTTTAAACACAAATAAGATATTCTATAATTGCACTGTCTTTAAAGTTATTATTTGAAATGCAATCATTTAATTTTCGTGAACTTTTTAAAAATTACGCACGTTATCTGTTGTTTTTACTTGGTTGTTTATTTTCATATTAGTAACCATGGAGTAACTCGAGCCACAATTTCGGTAAGTTGAAAGGTGCCTCATCGTGTAGCACGCAAAACTACAATAAGTAACGATGCGGCATCTTTCAACTTACCGAAATTGTGGCTCGAGTTACTCTAACTCGTGTAAATATACTCGAATTGCCATGAAATTAATATATGTTATTTGGGTTTACTATGGCATGTTTTTTTTTGAAAATGAAGCGTGTAGCATTTATGGTTCGTTTACAGGGACATTCAAACGAATTCCGTTGCATTACAATCTATGGGGGAGAATCGTTTATGGCGTATTTTAATGATGTTATGCTATATTAAACATATTCAAATGGATACATATCACGGAGGTGCACTTCAAGGCGTTTACTGTACAGGGACATTCAAAAGAATTTGGTTACAATCGGAGTGTCTATGAAAACTAGTTGCTGGTAGCTCGTTTTCGGTTGTGGTATGCGTTTTTAGATATAACAAATTTTTTGCATGTTAATTGGTTTATATAAATTCTATAGATCATATACAGGGCTGCTCCAAAATCTTCGTTACATTTTCGTTTACTGACGAAAATTGATGAACGGGTATTTTCAATTGTGTTATGTATTTCCTGTTATGTTTATGTACTGTCTATGAAAAATAATTGCTGTTAGCTCGTCTTCGGTTGTGGTATGCGTTTTTAAATATAACAAATTTTTTGCATGTTAATTGGTTTATATAAATTCTATAGATCATATACAGGGTTGCTCAAAAATCTCCGTTACGTTTTCGTTTACTGACGAAAATTGATAAACGGGAATTTTCAATTGTGTTATGTATTTCCTGTTATGTACTGTCTATGAAAAATAATTGATGGTAGCTCGTTTTTGGTTGTGGTATGAGTTTTTAAATATAACACATTTTTCGCATGTTAGTTGGTTTATATAAATTCTATAGATCATATACAGGGCTGCTTAAAAATCTTCGTTACATTTTCGTTTACTGAAGGAAACGGATGAACGGGAATTTTCAATTGTGTTATGTATTTCCTCACTGAAGGAAATTTTACCATACTAAGTGTGTATTACACTTTTTTTATTACACTATTTTTAAGTTTGTATTACACTTTTGTAAGTGTGTATTACACTTTTGTAAGTGTGTATTTCACTTACAAATCTATAGATCATATACAAGCAATACAAAAATAAAATTCGGATATTTTGTTAGACTATCGGTAGTAATTGCTAAAATTGGGTTTTCAATTGTGTTAGGCATTTTCTAAATCGTTTACATAGTACAATGTGGAATTTATTACAGTATTCTGAATGTGTTGGAAAATGTTTCAGAATCTATGCTTGACGCATGATTTATTGTTCTTGTTTTAATAAATGTGAAATTCGTAATGCAAGAAGTTTTTAATTATTATCAAGCAAAAGCTGTCGAACTAATATTTTGTCAAAACATAATCACAGTCTTTTATATTATTTTTAATCACATATATTATTTCTGGTGACAACATTATTTTTTCTATGCACATAAAATACCAGAAGCGATGAATAAAGTATACGAAATGTTTCTAACAGACTTTTGACATGGTACACACGCACATTTGGTTAGACTCAGTGTTTGATAAAAAATTCCAGTTAATTAAATTTAATGAATAAAACTTAGCAGGAAATAATGTCAAAGATTCCAGAGCAAAAGTTTTGCACGAATGCACAGGTTTCGTATTAATTATAAACTTTATCATATATTATTAATTTATCGTATAACCACACCTAATGCATATCCGATCGCAATGTTCAATAATTTAGATGTTGAAGCGTGTCAGAATAGATATCATAAGCGAAGTTTTGAGATTTAGTCTGTTTTATACTAAGCTAAAAAGTACTCAGACTGAAATATAAATAACAATTTTTTTCAATGTATCATTTATAATATGAATATCTTTCAAATGTGTAACAATAAAAAATGTGAAGTATCTGATTAAATAAAGTATGTAACTGAGGAATAAGGAATGTATTCGGGCGTTTCAGAATGGTTTTAAGACTTTACTTCCATACTGCTAAAATTTGTATAGTTATTTGTAAATAATTCACTTTTTAAGGTTACGGTTATGATATTCTAACTATATTATTTTTATTAAAAGATAAATTTGTAATGCAGGGAGTTTTTTTTATTATTATCAAGCACAGATTGTCGAAGTAATATCATATCAGAACATAAGTCTTTTTATTTCATTTTTAATTGTTTATTAACGATAAACAATATTATGCACTGTTTACTAATTATATATTATTAATATTATTTATAATATTACTGATTTAACATATAATCGCACATTAGAATTCATAATCGCAATTTTCAATCATTAGAAGTTATAAGAGCGTATTAGAGTAATTGTCTCAACAGATTTTATTAATTTAATTCTAACGGATTTGGCAAAGTAAAAAAAAAATATGTATATTGTTTTACGGAGCTATTTTAAGCGTCTGATTAAATAGGGTATTTAAATCCTTTTCTTAGAATTGGTGAGCATGTTTATCTTTTCTGAACTATTTAAAAAAAATTTTGTTCTAATTAAAAAAAATTTTAAACTATTTCTTGATTATTTTATCCCAGATGTTCAAGTATTTGACCAAACTTTTCACGAACAAAAGAAAAATAAACATAATGCGAAGAACTATTAATTATTATCATGCAAATACAGTTTTATTTCAACATAATTGAAGATCTTTTAATTTATTTTAAAATGTTTACTAATGATAAAACTTATTATATCTCATTGCTGATTTATCAAATAACCACACTTAAGATTGCATATCCACAACAATTTGCAATGATTAAGACATTAGAAGTGCTTGTTAAAATAATTATCACAAGCTATTTTTCAATTTATTTTAACAGTTTTTCCGAAGTTAAACAAGTACTTAGACTGGAATGCAGATAAATAGAATTTTATTTCAAACTATCGTTTCAAAAGATGAATATTTAAATGTGTGTTGCAGAACTGTTTTAAGATTTTTTAAAAAATACTGTAAAGTGTAATTAGTTAATATAAAAAGTGTTTTATAGACGAAAAGATAAACTATATGTATAGAGAGGGGTTTTCTAATTACTTAAGATATTTTTTATTACTCTGCGCAAGATATGTGGATCATTTAGAAAGTTTTAATTGATTATAATTTTACCTTCAGTTATTTCAACCTAAGAATTTTTTTTCTGTCAGTCCTTCCTAGTGAACTATTTTGTTTCTAGAATAACCTTAACTCACCATTTTTTGCGTTTTAGTTTATTTTGTAGTGATTTTGTAGTATGCGAGTTTATTTTGTATGCGAATATAAACCGACTGGTTCTCCAATTTAACAATTCATAAATTTGCACAAGGAAGAAGAGAATTTTATGGGTTCTGATTGCTGCCAACGAAAGACACACTCTAAAAAAAATTAAGGTAATGAGGTAAATCAAAAACTGGCATTATACTGGCAGCAAAGTTGCCATCTGGTCTCCGTTTTTGCATTCCCCCGTTTTCGAACACAAAATTTTCCACTATTCAAGATAGGTAATTTCTGTTCATAGAAATAAATGTGAGCGATAGCGCAATATTAAAAAAAAAAAAAAAACTATATAAAATTTACATACACTGTTAAATCTACAGGTGACACATGACATCCCCCATGGGTGAAAAACTTGTCTCAATGGTGACACCTCTACGGGAGCCAGAATGGCACCCTTAACTAGGGTGAAAGGATAACATCCCTAATTCAGGGTGCCCTAGGGGTGAAAGGATGGTACCCCAGGGAAAAATAATGGCACCCCATAAGGGTGCCATTCCCAATCCAGGGTGAAAAGTAGCACCCCCCTTGTCTAGCAATTGTAATTATTTTTTTGGAATCATGATATATAAGATGAAATATAAGGTGTTAATTCATTGAATTCAGTAGAGAAAAGAATCAAAACTTCAGGATCACTCAGTATTGTAATTTAAGGTATTTGACCACGTTTGAGTTTTTTTTATGATTGATGGAATATCATATTTTAAAACCTAGTTTAAGTAAAAATACCAGGTGTACAAGAAAGGTGGTAACATGGTTTATTTCTGTAAGTATAAGAGAGGGAAAAATATTGTAAATTGCAAAAATGATCATATGAAGGTAGAGAATTCGAACTGCACACTTTCAACTCCATGGAAAGTATTTTCAGAAAGATTCAAAATTTTAATTTTAGTACAGTCCCTGCATTCAAAATGTCCAATCACAAACAGAATCATTACTGCACTCTAATTCATATCCAAAAGGTTTGGTTTGATGACCTCCGAAAATCACGGAGTTATAGTCAAATATTGTGACTTATTTCACTTTGCCAATCAATTCGAAATGTGATCTCGAATTTCACGTTTCGAAGTGCTGGGCAAAGTGAAATAAGTCACGTTTTTTTCAATTTACAACTCTGATTTTTGGAGGTATTCAAATCAAACTTTTTGGGTATGAATAAGAGTGAAACAGTGATTATTTTTGTGACTGGGCATTTTTGGATACAAGAACAGTATAAAAATTTTAATTTTGATTTTTTTCTGCCCCCATAGAGAAGAAAATATACAATTCGAATTATCTACCTCTTATGAACATTTTTGCAATTTACATTATTTGTCTACCTCTTATAGTTATCTTTTTGTCACTTTCAAAAATTACGTATTAACAAATAACTGTGCTGACTACCTATGCACATTGAAAACATAAATGCCAACCCAGGTGTGGATTTTTACATTTTTTCAAAACTTTCAAATATTTATTTTTAGGTATTTGTGCAATTTTTTTGATGTAACAAAATTTTTAAACTGCTATTTTTTTTTTATGTTACACAATTCCATTTCATATTAATTATAATAAACTTATTCAAATAAAAGGAAACATTGAGCAAAAAGCGTGCTATTTTGTAAGAATGAGTAGAATTTTTAAGCATTAAATTTCATGATGATATAGTTATCAGTTTCTTAATTAGTGTATTTTTCAGCCTGTTTAGTCAGTTTGAAAAGCTCGGAGCTTTAAACAAACTGCTTATGTTATTGGAAGTGTATAGAAACATTTCTCATACTTAAAAGGTGCTCCTAGATTTATGTAATTATAATGCAATGTTTTAATTTAGCTGCAATAAACTAATCAATACTTCATTTTCTCTGTTGAAGTTTATACAACGTTAAAAGTTGATCATCTCATGTTAAGGGTCGATCCAGGCAAAATTTGGGTCCTATTTAGTGACCGTTCACAAAAATCTATTTAATAAAACAGGCTCCTTCACAAAATTCATTTTAATAAAATGAACCCCTTCACAAAAATGAATTTGATAAAATGGTCCCTTCACAAACAATTCCTTTTAATAAAACAGATTCCTTCACAAAATACCTCTTAATAAAATAGGCCCTTTCACAAAATTCTATTCCATAAATACTTACTATTTCTATTAATTATTTATTATCATAGAAACTCGACAGAGTTTCTCGCCAAGCATAAGAAACAGCAATTCATTGAACCGTAAATGAAAGGAATTTCCGCCAATGGATGCCAAACGATTTTATATATATTTTTTTTAACTCTGTCTAGTTTATATTTTGCGGACGGGACAAAACGGGTTTTTGACACATCTATATCTCGCGTTCTATTTATGATAGAAACAAAATTCTTGATTCTATGGAATGGGGCGTGCCACGGGACTAAGAATTCAAAAATAAAGCAAAATCCGACGAATAGTTTTCAGTAAATGCGATTTCAAAAGTGCTGTTTTTTGCACTTTTTAAAACTTGTTCAGACCAAAAACTGTTGACAGGGCTACAGCAATGTGTAATTATCGGATTTTTACGCGGTTTACGTTATTTGAATTGGTTTTATGAGTAGTTTGGACCTTTATAAGTTTCATGTAAAAATATTAATTAGTTTTTGATTTATATCAGTTTAAAGTTGTTGATTCCTATACTTAACATAGAGCAAAAAACTGTTGACAGGTCTACAGCAATGTGTAACTATCGGATTTTTACACGGTTTACGTTATTTGAATCGTTTTTATGAGTAGTTTGGACCTTTGTAAGTTTTATGTAAAAATATCAATTAGTTTTTGATTTATATCAGTTTAAAGTTATTGATTCCTATACTTAACATAGAGCAAAAAACTGTTGACAGGGCTACAGCAATGTGTAACTATCGGATTTTTACGCGGTTTACGTCATTTGAATCGTTTTTATGAGTAGTTCAAACCTTTGTAAGTTTCATGTAAAAATATCAGTTAGTTTTTGATTTATATCAGTTTAAAGTTATTGATTCCTATACTTATGTATGTTAATACAACAAAAAAGTAATAAATGACCCAACTCTTTTAGGAATGGTCGTATGCACATGATATTAAGATATGTTATTACACTCGACCCAAGTAAGCTTCCTATTATAAAAAATCGTAACATTTAAGGTTCGTTTACAGGGTTTCACAAAAGATCTTTTGATATAGGGCTAAAGAGTTGTGTAATTATCCGATTTTTACGCGGTATGCAGCATTTGAATTGTTTTTATGAATAGTTCAAATGTTTAATATTTCGTGTAAAAATATTAATTAGTTTTTTATGTATACCACTTTAAAATGATTTATTCCTATACTTAAGATGAAGAAAAAAAAATATTAAATTGTCTAACTCTTTTCAAAAGAACGTATGCGCATGATGTTAAAATATGTTACTACGAACGACCTAAGTTAGCTTCCTATTGTGAAACAGAATTGTAGAATTTACTGTTCGTTTACAGGGTAACTCAAAAGATTTTTTAATAAGACTAAGAAGTTGTGTAATTAGCGAATTTTTACGTTGAAGTACATGATTCCTGTACTTAACACAGAGGAGAAACAATAGTAAATTGCATAACTTTTGTCAAATTGGCTATATACACAAGATATTCAAATATGTTACTGCGTCGTCTCTATTGTAAAGCGGCATTGAAGCATATACGTTTCGTTTACAGAGTCTCTTAGAAGATCTCGATTACATTACAACCGATGTATATTTACTGAGTGAGATGTATTTTAATGATTTTATACTGTTTCAATCTTGTAAGGTTTCATTATCTTGCTTTAAAATTTAATATGAGTTCATTTTGTCCGTCTGAAATCTCGTCGATGTTAAGCTCTAAATCTATTAAAATATAGTATTTTCATCGATTAAAAAAACTATGTTTATTTATAAATATATAATTCTAGCGTATCAGGAATTGATTGAAATAGCGATTACAAAATTCCAACTTTACGTTCATGCGCTGAGTAATATAATGTAAAAATGTTGCTACCCCAAGATTACAAGTTTTGCGTTTAAATATTTGCCGTTCATCGAATCTCCGGCTATGACGAACTTAAAATGCTAAATTTCGTATACAATAGGTGATCGGTCACGGAACAAAGCCATGATGAAGCAATGCCGTGTTTCATATTTGCCGAGCTATACTTATTGCCTCTATTGTCAACTTCGAGAACATTTTAACAGTTGCATACATATGTCCTAATTAATTCATGGACTGCCGGAGATTGGGGACCTATATTTTAGGATCACCGAATTGGAATGAACAGACTATATGAACAGAAATCCCTTTAATAGTTTTCATACTTTTGCAAACGTTGCGAATTTTATATTTTTCAAATTCTCGAAACGTTGAGTTAAAAAACTTAAACAAATAAAAAACTTCTAAGGTGCTCAGTAATTTTCAAAAATAATATATTTAATATGTTAGTATAAAAATCCCTGTAATTTTTTATACTAATAGAAATAGGTTCGTAGAAAAAAATAATGTTGATTATTCTCGGTAAAGTATGCTCCATAAACTTATCGTTGTAGTTGACCGAAAAAAAGTGCTTCTTATTTTTCCACATTTTTCTGAAACTATAGTATTTTAATTAGTTTGTAAACTACTGTAAAATTGTGTAATTTTTTGTTTTTGAATGTATATAAACGGAAGAGTGATATAAACAAAAGAAAAAGGAAAATAAATATGTCATAAATAATCTGATGAATACAATGTAAGGAAATTAATATAAAAGTTTTCCCGTTGTTATGGTAGCGACATGTACATTGTAATAAGTCACTCAATAAATTGTATAATTCTGATGTATAATTCTGCATATAGCATCACTATTATTTTTTTGCCCCTTTCATCTTTTCTTTTCTGAATAAAAATGGAATCCGCATAATTGAAATTAAATACCTTACAAAAAGGAGTGATATCTCATCAAAAACAACTCGTTGTAAATGATCCCGCCAAGCCACAAACCTAAAACGTCAGTTACAAAAAGAAGTGATATCACATAAAAAGAAGCGATATAGAAGTGCTTACTCCGAGTCCCGTGTAAAAATATATCACCACTCATAATGTTTCCAAAAGACTCGGCGTGAGGTACAGTATGTGAAAACTGCTTGGCGACCTGCAGGCTTTTATAATGTTTGCGTTATCCCTGCAATTACATATGACTATATTATTTTAATTTAATTTAATTTAATTTAATTTAATTTAATTTAATTTATTTATTTATTTTGCTCCCATAAAATTGTAAAAGTTGAAGCTTCTGTGTTTGCATGTCCTTTCTTATTTATGAGCTTGAAAAATCAATTTGTTGATTTTATTTACCGTTATTTAAACTAAAAACACCACTCTTATGAAGAGGATTTTTTAAGTAAACGTATAAAGATTTTGAGCTTGTAATATATATATATATATATATATATATATATATATATATATATATATATATATATATATACCTTATAATAAAGTTAACTAAATTGAGATATATTGCAGTAATTCTAGCGTAAGGGAATGAAATAGATCTGGGGGAAAATCCGTTCTGTCAGTTCTTTCGCATACAAAAATATTTATAAAAGTGGTATAACAAAAATATAAAATTTATTTTTCGATTTTCGAAATTGATATACTACATATAGTATAAAAGCCTGCAGGTCGCCAAGCAGTTTTCACATACTGTACCTCACTCCGAGTCCTTTGGAAACATTATGAGTGGTGATAGATTTTTACACGGGACTCGGAGTATGCACTTCTATATCGCTTCTTTTTATGTGATATCACTTCTTTTTGTAACTGAAGTTTTAGGTTTGTGGCTTGGCGGGATCATTTACAACGAGTTGTTTTTGATGAGATTTTGTTTTTTTTAAATGTGCAATTTGTAAACAAAGAAGATCATCAGAAAGAAAAACTTTAGTAAATAGGACTTTAAAAAGTTTTTATTATGTTAATAAATGGTTGGTTCTAATTTGAATAACTGGATTTCAAATTTTGTTACAAGAGACTATTTTTCACAAAAATATAATAGATTTCACAAAAATTACCTTTACTTTTCACAAAAGGAGTCCCCCCCCCCCCAAAAAAAAAGACCCTGTATGTGTAGGTTAATATATCTAAGAAATGTATTATACAACAGGTGTAGATAGCCAATATACACTAGATAAATAAATGTCAATTAAGATGTTTTGTTTTGTTTAAGATTTAGAAGCCATTTTACTTACAACTAAATTTGTTAATAAATGTTTTTAACTTGTAACTTCCAGCCTAAATTGTAAATAGATATTTTCAGCTTGAAAACAATAAATATTTTTGTTACCTTCAAACTGGTTAGTATTTATTATAATTTTTACTATTATTGTTATTTTAAGTATTTATTTATCATTATTATTTTAAGATGAAAAAAATTATTTGAGCTATGTTTGTTAAATATATTTACATAAATCACTCAATCATCTAAGACATTGTTACATGCACTCATTCAGTCACACTGTGAAATATTCCATTGAATTATTATTATTAATAATATGTTATAGTACAGGGGACTCACAAAATATTTTTAAAGATAACACACAATTATAAATGTCAAAATATCATTTCAGGAATTGCGATTTATTTATTTTGTTAATAATTCATAATATGTAATGAGGTATATTTTTAGTTCTTCATTTTATGATCAAAGACAAGCTCTACAAATCTCGATTTAAAAAGTACTTGATAAATAAAAATATCTGCAGAAATTTATATTTTATCAAGTTTATTATTTCTTATGTATACATATTATCAAATCAACTAATTTAAAATTGTCAAATACTTTAAAAAATAATACGTTACAAGTTAGTAAAAATAAATTATCGGTAAAACTTGTACATTCTTCAATTGCAAATAAGAAATTAAACTAATTTTTTAAATGTAACAACTTATGTTCCAACATTTTTTTATTGTAATGCATCACTAAATTTATTTCTGGGTGATAAGCATTAAAAACTGTGCGAGTTGATGCAAGCTGATGCGAGAAAATTCATTAGATAAAAATATGAATAAAATGAAATTATTATAAGCTCTACATCAATAACAATTTAAACCACAAGCAAATACGTGATGCGACATCATTCCACTTTCACGAGATAAAAATATCAACTTTCGAAATTAAGATTATAAGTTAAAATGTCTTAGCTTGAAAATAATGTATAGAGCCAGTTATGATAATACAACATATCTAAAAAATATATAATAATAAAACGTAATATACAAACACACTGAAACATTTCACATACCTGTATTTAAAGTGAATGGTAGTCTCGTTTATTACCCTTGTTTATTTATTCGCCATTAATGGCGTTATTTAGTATAAATGAAATTAAAATCTCTCGCGGAACGTGGCACACTACAATTCAACGGCAGCCATTACTTTTTCTACTTGTACGATCTCATTTTCAACACCGAGCTGAGTGGAAAACACGTCACAGTGCATGCGCAAGGTGCAGTCAACCGACAGGGTATCATAATTCTAACAATACCTGCGTATTGTTGTACCGCACCCTAATTAGCTTCAATCACCCAGTGAGAGGCCAAACTCTACCCTAACCACATTTCCAAGCCTCTATGGCACCCTAAGTTTACAATGGTCTTTTCACTCCGGTGTCCGAAACGTCTCCGGTTTGTCACCTTCAGTTTTAACACTGTATACTGATGCATATTTACACGGGATAGGAATTTACATTGACTATTATCAGACCTATTATTTTATCACCTTCTCTTCCTCCGGAATCTAACCTGGGTACTCACCATTTGAGGATGAATGCTCTGTTCCCGACACGATCTGCCAACATTCAATAATTCTACTTTAACAAAGTTACCGAGTCTCCATTGATGGTTATTTTTTTAACCATATTAAAATAAAATTTTAAATATTACAGCTGGACAAATCATTTTCAGAGATAACCTTATATGAACGTGTGCAACGGCTTTCTCTATACACTCTTTCTGAACTCAGTAATATGTATCTGTTTTCTGTCATCGTATTTTCATGAATGAATGTGTTAGTGTTTCTTTATTTTAGTGCTCATGAGATGCTTTCGGTTATAAATGGCGTTTTAAATAAATTTTGATATTATAATTAGTTTATAGCAATTGAGTTACTTATAAAACTTCCATGACTGAACTTTTTGCGATTTTCAATGCTTTTCAGTATTTAACCCGTTGTTTTATTTCTAATTAGTTACATACCAAAGTTCCGTTACGTATAAAATTGTAACACATATGTTTAAATGAACTTTATATAACTGTGAAAATATTTCCTATTTAGTCATACTTAAGTGTTTTCACTGAAGCCAGTCATAATGCGGAGAGGTAGAGCTACCAGCGTTTGTTAATCTCCTTTCATTTATTTATTTATTTTTTTAATAAAAAATCTAAGGTCCGAAAAATTATTACATTAGAACCCAAAACTTGTCCCCTATAGTGATAGGGACAAACAATGACACAATAAGATGTTTTGTGCTATCAGTTCTATTTTGTGTCTTGCGAAACAATTTAGGGCCCTTAAACTTTTCTTGCGCACAAGGAAATTCAAAGAGAAGCCCAGCCCTTATTTTAAAACAGCCAAATTATTTCCATTTCGAAATTGTATTCGTAACAGGTTTTTTTTCGTCAGGGTTTTTTTAAGAGAGTGAGGGGGCATACCGCCCTGTAAATATGGCATTTAAACTTTTTTTACTTTATTGTTGGTGATTTTTTGAATAATAAAATGTTATTTTTTCCAAAGTTATTTTATCTATTTAAACACTGAGAGTAAAAACATAATCAAGTGTATAAAAATGTTATTTATTGTTATCACGGCATCAGCTTGTCACAAAACGTCTCTCCCCCCCACCCTCCAGAAAATATCTCCCTGTCCCACTTCGATTTTTTTCTGTCGATTTCGATAGCAGCCATAATTTTTATTAATAAAATCTTTGCAGTTATTTTATCTCGTTATTATTTTTATACAGTATAAATCGTAAACGAAATACACTCTTAATTTATCATAAAAACATATTTTCTGGAAATGCATGGTAGGTTAGTCAAGTTTTCGTCCAAAATGATCTCCTAAATAAAATTTTATTGATCACATGTCGCATTTGAGCAAGTTTCCACAAATTATTTTTTACTAATGACGTTAATGCTACCAAGATCGGTTTGCAATAGTAGTATTTTTCATAGAACTCTAAATTTTGTTTTATATTTTTAAAGGTTTGCTATATATTCAGCGCTAAATATCATCTTTTTTTTTCATATAGTATTTTTGTTTTAAGTATGATATTTGAAGAAGGTTTTTTTTTTAAATTAGTTAAATTATTATCATTGTATTTATAGTGTGAATCAGTTAAAGCGATTGCATCATAATTTATAGTTGCGTATTAACTAAAATTGGTCTATTTAGATATAATTTTCCTCTGGGATGATAAATAATTGAATATCGGTTAATTTTCAAGGGTCCTACAAAATTTAATCAGGTGCAGACACTCAAATGCTTCAAGACGACCCTTTTCGAAATATTTTCTCATTCTCAAAGATATTTAAAAATCACATTTTGGTCACAACGTGACTTTATATGCAGGTGGTTTTGCGGTCACATTTGCGACGTGACGTAATGAAAAATTAAAACAATGCCAGAAAAATATGTTTTAACAATGAATAATAAATTTTAAAGCGTTCTCCCTCTATTTAAGTTTTTGAAGAAGTTCGCATTTTAGTCTCAATGTGACGTCACTGAGTGGTGGCATTATGATCACAGATGTGGCGTAACTTCTGTGATTTACTGTAACGTCACTGTAACGTCACTGTAACCATGCTTTACAGGCGGTAAGTTCGAAGGAGATACAGCCTGATTAATGCAGGGACAATTTCCGCCACTTTTTCCAAAAAGTACTTTTTTCTTTATTTGTGACAGAAATCTCTTAAACTCCCTAATCTCATATATTTCATAAAGTATTTCTCTTTTACACAATCTAGTATAGAATTTTAACTATACCAGAAATTCATGGAATGATATTTTTTTCCCCTTCGATTTCTCTCAAAATTCGTGAGGGGGAGAGATATAATAATTTTTAAAATCTGTAGTGACATGATTTGATGATAGAAATTTCATAAGTATAAGAATATTCTAGTTTAAATTATTTATATTATTATTATTAATATTATTATTCTAGTCATTTCAATCTTTCTTATCATAAAAAGTATTATTATTTAACAACTGGTAATGAAAATTCTTATAACGATCTTAAAATTTAGAATCCCAGCCAGAAAATTTTTTATTCAGCAAAAATTACATATGAAATATTACACGCGAACAATCCGATAAATTATCTTTTTCTCCAAAGATATTTTTGTTTACTCGAAGAAACAATTTTGGGACAGCATCACTTATTATGAAATAAATGATATAGTAGAAGTCGCTTAATGTGATCACCTCGGTAGCACGAGTATCTGATAAAAATTACGGACTGTTACCCATAAGCGATTTAGGAAAATACTTCATGATAATATCTACTAAGAAAATGATAGCTTACCCTTGATGAAATGATGATTTTTTTTCTTTAAAGTAAGAAATATTTATTGAATAAATTTGAAAATTTTTGTTTATTTACGATTCTTTCCTAACTGATCATTAATGAATACTAGATTTATTTTGACACAATTATTCAAATTGGTATAGAAGTCATATAAGTTGTAATTTTCGCAACTGGGCGGAAATGTCCGGGCCAGGATTCGAACCCGGGATATCTTGGCTGATGCTGCTAATGCTCTACCAACTGAAAAATCCCTCACGTATATGGCTGAACTAATTCACCTAGTTAAGCTTAACGATTATAGTTTCTAGTCTGATATCTGGATCAGCACAACAGAATAAATCACAGGTAATGGGACCTCCAGTAAACGCTGGAAACGTGATTACACTAGATTAATTTTGACACAATTATTGGTAAAGAAATCATATGAGATGTAATCTTCTCAACTGGGTGAAAAAGTCCGGGCCAGGAGTCGAACCCAGGAATCCTTGGCTGATGCTGCCAATGCTCTACCAAGTGAGCAATCCTTGATGAATACGGCTGAACTAATTCACCCAGTTAACCTTAAACATCACAGCATCTAGTCTGATATCTGAATCAGCATAACAGAATAAATCACAGGTAATGGGACCTCCAGTAAACTCTGGAAACGTGATTACAGTAGAGATCTCATATGATTGCCCTGGATTGCTCAGTTGGTAAAGAATTGGTAGCTTCAGCCAAGAGATCCTTGGTTGAAATCCTGGCCCGGACATTTCCGCCCAGTTGGGAAAATTACAACACTGTAAAAAATGTTTCCTGAAAAAAACGGAAATTGTACTGGCAATCGAGACGCCAGCCAGTACTATTTCCGTATTTTAACGGAAAAAAAATTCCGTAAATTCCAGGAAATTTTCCGTGATTTCTGAAATATCCGTTTTTAAATTTCGTTTTTTAACAGATATCTTCCGTATTTTTTAGATATTTTTATATCGTTAAAATAAATTTTATAGGACCAAAAAAATATATATATATATATATTTCTCAAGGAACATCGTATAACACTTTTTACTTTTTTTTCTTTCATTTCTGTGCGAGTTTTCAGTAAATAACCAACACTTGCCACGAAGGGGTTCGAACGCGGAAACTTCTGTGTAGCAAACTGGCGGGCTGTACCATTACGCTAAGATCGGACACTTCGTTTCCTCAAATGTTGTTATTTATTTTACATGCTTTTAATGATGCAAAAGCTTAAAGGTTTTATAGTTAGATGGATTTTTTCAATATTTTATTTTCATAATTTTTAATATCTTGCTTTATTATTTGATGCTTTATAACAGATAAATTTAACTTTTTATGTATTATATACCTAAAACATTGTATTAAGACTAATGATTGCTTCTTTTTGCAATAGTACATATACTTTTTAAAATTATTTGTCTGTTCATCTATTTATCAATTCTAAAAACAATAATTATCTTAAGTAGACGTATTTATTACATGCTATTAAAGTAAATTTTCTTTATCTGTTATTTTAAAAACTTATGTGAGTGAATAAACAATTTTATAATAAATTAAATTGTTATATTTAATCTTTACTGAGAGCTTTTGTGTACGATTCTGTTAAACTGAATAATTTAAAAAAATCAAAACAAAAAAATAGATTTTTAGAGAACATTTTGAAATTAATGACCTTAGGATAGGTAAGTTTATATTTGGACTTGATAATTTATAAAATTATAAACTTCATTTTTATAAAAGTAAACAAAAAGTTATTAATTTTTTTTATAAATTTAAAGAAAAAAATATGAACTTCGTAAAATTATAATTTATAAAATAATAAATTTTAGTTTAATTCACAAATTTATAAGACAAATCATCTTAGTTTAACACCTACATACCGATAATTTTCAAAAATATTATTTTATGAAACCTTAAAAATATGAAAAAAAAAAAAAAAAAGATTTTTAGCGATAATTTTGAAATTAATGACCTTGGGATAGGTATGTTTAAATTTGGATTTATTAATTTAGTCTAAATTAATTTAGTCTAATTTATAAAATTATAAAGTAACTAAATATATTATAAATTATAAACTAACTAAATATATTATAAACTTTATAAAATTATAAACTTAATTTTTATAAAAGTAAAGACAAAATCATTAATTATTTTTATAAATTTAAAGAAAAAAATATAAACTTTATAAAATTATAATTTATAAAATAATAAATTTTAGGTTAATTCACAAATTTATAAGACAAATCAGTTTTGCTCAATACCAATAATTTGCAAAAATATTATTTTATGAAACCTTTAATAACCTGATATTGCCTCACGTTAATAAAATTAAAATAAAATGTTTAAATATCAGTGAAAAAATTCATAATTTGAAGCACTATAAAGAAAAAAAAGTAGATTTAAAACAAAAAAATTTCTGTAATTTATATAAATAAAGAAATTTTCTAAAGATTTCACTAAAAAATAAAAAATGTCATTATTATTTTCACAAAAAATTACCGTCCAGACACAGGTCCGGTTAGAATGAGCTCCAGGATTGGCCCGAGTCTAATGACAGAAAATAGGCTCACGGGTAGGACCGGTCCAGGACTGGATCCTAGAAGACCGTGGACCCAAGTAAATACAACAATCTTAATTCGCATTTCAAACAAGGCGATATCTGTATACAAACCTCTGAACGTTATTTCTGGAAATGGGGAAATACGGACATTGTACTGTTTTGAAAAAAATCCATCAAATTTACGGAAAACTTTCTGCATATCTACGGATTTGAAATCTCCTTTACGGAACTAATGTCATTTACGGAAATTGTACTGTTGTTTTGGAAAAATGAAACTTTTCCGTAAAATTTTTCGGAAAATCTCTTGTATTTTCACGGATTTTTTTTTAGAGTGAACTTACATTAATGAATAGTTCATATTCATATTGTTTTTCAAAATTGTTCTAGCGATGATGTACACTTCGCTTAAGAAATATGTGCTCTTCATTTCATCATATGTAGGTTGCTTTTTAATAAATTTTCTTCCGCAGTCTTCTTGGTAATCATCATTATTTAGTATTTCTTCAAAATATTTTAGGCAAATTTTAATCTTTGTGAGCTCCACGGGTACAAATTCCTCCAGCTTGATGTCGCTACCATTGTGCGCTATTTGCTTAGATATTTTTATTGATTACCTTTTCCCCTTTCATCTGCAAAATAAGAAATAAAAAGAACAAAAATGTAATGATACATTGCTATATATTTATTCTATTTAAATTTATGCTTTGAATGAGCTTCAAAACATTTGAAACTTTTATTTCAATGGCAATTTTTTAAACACACTTTTTAAGAACTTCTTTGCTGAAAAACCGACAACATTAAACGAAAACCTGATCACATAAAGCGAATGATTGTTGATAGATTTAAATATGGGGGATGGTCTTGGCTTATTTTAATATCATTAAGCGATTGATAAAAATAACCTTGATCATATAAAGCGGCATCTACTGTATATGAAATATTTGAGCTTTTGTAATATAAATCTTATACTTAAACTTTGTTGTTGTGACATGAAGTATCAGTATTTCGAAATATTTAATAGGTGCATCTGAAATATTTCATAAAATATTTTTATTAAAGGATTTAAAAAGAATCTCTTATTATTTATTTATTAATTCTTATGATAAGTTATTCTTTCTTACAAGGAGACCGCCAAACATGATGCGCACAGATTTTGATGATTTTAAAGTATGTTGTAGGGATCATACCCCTAACTATTCAGGTCAAAGGTTTCCTTCAAATGGGCTTTAGTTTTCGAGAAATTTCGTTTTAAAGTTAAGCATGCATTTCAAATGCCATTACTTCGCGATCCCGGACAAGGTATCAGTGGTTCCGTGGTAGCGTTCGCGATTTGAGAGCCGCAGATGGGTGTTCTGTCCTCTCCTGTGGCTTTTACCCTTTTTTAACAAATTTTATATATTTGTCGCGTTATAAGTTGTATGCAGACTTATGAATTCTGCATCTTTGAACTTTTTGATATTTTCGTAATAAATTCCATTTACATTTTCGAATATTTCGTAAAAATTTACGGTTTTTTTTTTTTTTTTTTTTTTTTTTTTTGTGCAGTTTTGAAATTAATATTTCTATTGACGAAATTCCAAACTAACTAATTCCAAAAACATATCTTGAAAGGAGTAATAAAATATTAAAGCAATAACGATTATATCCAAGTTTTAGCCAGTTATATATATTTTTTTTATTTAAATACATTTAACTGTAAACTTCAAACTCACCGTCATTTTTGATTTGCACAAATAAAAAATAATGTATTACAATTAATTTTTTTTTCTGTCTAACAAGTCGATGCCATACAGAAAAATTTAACTAGAAATGAAAAATCGTTTGTAAATCACAATACATATAAAAAATATCTGAAAAAAAAAATCGTCTGCAACGACTTTTACGGTAATATCAGAATAAATAAAATTTTCTTTTTATCAATTTCGTTTCGCTTCCTTTGCAGACAAATACCCCGTTTGAAATAATTTCTTTTTCAAATTTAATGCATTTTTAAATATATTTATCGCAATTTAAGTATTTAAAGAATATATAATATGCTAATTTATACATTCTTCCAATATTGTTAAAATCATTATTTAAAGGCGTTTTTTAATGCGAAATTTGTTTAGAATATTTTTGCGATAGGTATAACACAATTAGTTCCATATTTAATAAACTAAAAATGCCGATGTCGGTGATGGTAAATATTTTGGTATTTCAGCAGTTAACATATTTCAATATATTTAGAACAAATCAAATATTAAAAGGATATATTATTTTGTTAATTTTTTCTTAATCATTTAATTTTTTTTTTAAATAGAAAATGTAAATTTAAAAAAAATGTATTATTTCATAAATACAATAAATAAATAAGTAAATATACATAAATGTAAACAATAATCATTTTTAAAAGACGAGATATCAAGACATAAATTAGTTTGGATTTTCGTCAGCAGAAATATTCGAATAAAAATTGCGCAAAAACTGTAAATTTTCCCGCAATATTCGAAAATGTAAATGGAATTTATTAGGAAAATATCAAAAAGTTCAAAGATGCAGAATTCATAATTCTGCATACAACTTATAACGCGCGCCCCACCAGTGGCTGAGAGGTTGTGCTCTCGAAGCTGGTAGACGGGAGGTGCTGGGTTCGATCCCAATCGCGCCCGTCGGCCTAATCGTTCGGAGTTTTCGTGGTTTTCTTCGAGCCGTGGATTTATCCATGCGTAAATACGGGTTAGGTTCCCTTAGAAAGACCCCCACGAAGGGCACTCCCCCCGGGCCTATATCCCAAGTGCGATAATTTGCCGTCAATAATCAACCCAACCCAACTTATAACGCGACAAATATATAAAATTTGTTAAAAAAAGGTAAAAGTCACAGGAGAGGACAGAACACCCGTCTGCGGCTCTCAAATCGCGAACGCTACCACGGAACCACTGCTACCTTGTCCGGGATCGCGAAGTAATGGCATTTGAAATGCATGCTTAACTTTAAAACGAAATTTCTCGAAAACTAAAGCCCATTTGAAGGAAACCTTTGACCTGAATAGTTAGGGGTATGATCCCTACAACATACTTTAAAATCATCAAAATCTGTGCGCATCATGTTTGGCGGTCTCCTTGTTAGTAAAAATATTATGCAATTATGCTTTCTAAAGAATTTTTTTTAATCAACAAATTTTAAAATTGGTATCTAAAACGTTTGACGATTTTCTACCTTTAGGAACTCAAAAAGAGTTTTTCAATGTTAAATAAAACATAATACATGTTTATATATGTATTATGTTACACATAAATCGCAAAATTCGCCTTTTCAGCTATGAAGCAGGTATTAAATTCAAATCTAGAGTTCCGATATTAACTATTCGTATTTAAGAACTTTTAAAAGCTTTACCCGAAAAGATTTATAACGATCTCTTATTAGGAGATATTGAAATGATGTTTATTATTAAATTCGTTGAAAAATTCTCGCGGTTATGTTTAAATTTATTTCTAGATTTCTGTTCGATTCTTTTAAAACTAGATGATATGAAGTATTAGTATTTAACTGATTGTAAAGACAATCCCCAAAAAGTCTTTTACGATCTCCAATTTCAGAATCACAGACGAATAATTTTTTGTTAAGTAAATAATACATATGACATGCTATATACATTCTGATAAATTACCTTTCTCTCTTCAGATATTGCTGTTTACTCGAAAACACAATAACAGGAAAGTATCTCTCATTACGAAATAAGTAATATATGAAGACATTGTGCTTTTGTAAAATAAATATTGTGCTTAAACTTTGTTGTTGTGTGTTGAAGATGTAGTATTTAAAAAATTGTAATAGGTGTTTCCAAAATATTTCAAAAAGATCTTTTATTTCAGGATATTAAACGAAACTTTTATTGTTTGTTAATTAATTTTTCTGAATAATTGTTGTTTTTTATTAACAATATTAAATTAAAATGTTGCTTTACAAAGAAGAATTATTATTCACCAAATTTTACAATTCGTATCTAAAACGTTATTTAATGGGTGTATCCGAAATATTTCAAAAATATCTTTTTATTTTGTGATATTAAAATAATTCTCTATTACTTATTAATGCTTTTTTATGAATAATTATTGTTTATTATTAAAAATATTAGATTAAAATGTTGCTTTGTAAAACAGCATGAGTATTCACGAAATTTAAAATTTGTATCTAAAACGTTATTTAATAGGTTAATCCGAATATTTCGAAAATATCTATTATTTCGGGATATTAAACAAAATCATTACTTATTATTGTAATATTTAAAATTTTAATTGCTGAAAAGGCGTATAGCCAACAGAGTAAAACAGTAACCAAGCCGGGACTCGAACCCAGGCTCATCAGTACAGCGCACTGACGTTCTGCCAACTGAGCCACAAGGAATGATACCCAGCAAGGCACTTTTCCCTATCACATGCCATAGTGGGATAACATGTGATAGTGGCAAGTGCCAGGTTGATTATCGTTCCTAGTGGTTCAGTTGGTAGAACGTCAGTGCGCTATACTGTTGTCCTGTGTTCGAGTACCGACTTGGATAATTTTTCATTCTGTAGGCTAAACGCCTTTTAAGCAATTAAAATTTGAAATATTATGAATGCAAGGAGTAAAAAAATTCCAAGTATTAAATATATTTATTATAGTATTTTAGTGAAAAATTGATTTTTATTATTAAAAATATTAGATAAAAGTGTTGCTTTGTAAAAAAAAAAAAAAAAAAAAAAAAAAAAAAAAAAACATTAGTATTCACCAAACTTTAAAATTAGTATCTAAAACGTTTTATGATTATCTAATACTCGAGGAACTCAAAATGAATATTTTAATGTTAAATAAAATATATATATGAAACTTTTCTCCCTTTCCGATACGAAACAAGTGTTAAATTTAAATCTAATTGCGATATTAACTATTCGCGTTTAAGAACTTTTAAAAGCTGCACCCGAAAAGTCTTATAACGAACTTCTATTTAGGACTTGGAAAGGATGCTTATTATTAAATACATACGACAAATTCTCGCAGTTCTACCTTATTTATTGTAATTATTCTAGTCTTTTAAATGTAACATATGATAAGAAGTATTAGCATTTAACAACTTGTCAAGACAATATCCAATTAAATAAAATATATATATGAAACTTTTCTCCCTTTCAGATACGAAACAAGTGTTAAATTTAAATCTAATTGCGATATTAACTATTCACGTTTAAGAACTTTTAAAAGCTGCACCCGAAAAGTCTTATAACGGACTTCTATTTAGAGACTTTGAAAGGATGCTTATTATTAAATACATACGACAAATTCTCGCAGTTATACCTTATTTATTGTAACTATTCAAGTCTTTTAAATGTAACTTATGATAAGAAGTATTAACATTTAACAACTTGTCAAGACATTATCCAAAAAGCCTGATAACGATCTCCAATTTCAGAGTCTCAGATGAATAATTCAGTAATAAATATGTAATATATTTGAAAGAAAATACATTAAAATAAATTACCTTTTTCTCTAAAGATATTGTTGTTTACTCCAAAGAACAATGACCAAAAGGACTCTTTCATTATGTAATAAGTAATGTATGAGAAATTTGGGCTTTTATAAAATAAACATTGTATTTACATATTTTCGCTGTGACAGGAAGTAGTAATATGTTGAAATATTTAATGTATGTTATTTCATAACGGTGAAGAAAGTGTTATATTATAATTATTAAAAAGTATTATGTTTTAATTATTATAATTATAATTAGGTATTGTTGTTTACTCCCAAGAACAATAACTAAAAGGACTCTTTCATTATGTAATAAGTAATGTATGAGAAATTTGGGCTTTTATAAAAATAAACATTGTATTTAAATATTTTCGTTGTGACAGGAAGTAGCAATAAGTTGAAATATTTAATGTATGTTATTTCATAACGGTGAAGAAAGCGTTATATTATAATTATTAAAAATTATTATGTTTTAATCATTAAAATTATAATTAGGTAAAGATCTTTTTCTAAGGGCTTCAAAATGCATCGCTCAAGATTAGTTAAATAATTATAATGATAATTCTGCCTTTTATATATATATACATAACAAAAACGAACAAGTTGGAAACTGCACGTTAAACGTGACAAATGAGGTGCGTTCGTACTATAGATAGTTATATAAATATTCAAATCTTGATGATTTTTAATTCTGTGAAATGAATTATATCGTCTGCAGATTAATTTCCGTAATAAAATAAGTATCTCAGTCGCTTGACGATTAAACCTCGGAAGTTTCTATAACAAGAAAGCACCGATTTTTTTAAAAAAAATTCAAATTTCTTAATAAATATTTTTATTAATATCGTCTAAAGTTTTGATTCGATTTTCATAAAATTTGAAATGTCTCGACAAAATTTTACAAAGATAATATATCTTAAATTTTAAACCATTCGTTTGGATATTTTTTGCGTTGTTATATGCGAACAGACGGACGGACGGACCAGACGACGACAATACGTGCTAAATATTTATATAATTACGAATGCACCTAAAAATCAGGCATCAGGCAAATAAATGAAACACTCCTACACTAACAGAATAATATTTTGGAATTTCTTCTTTTTAATCAATGAAACGACATGCCTAAAATAATCAAATTAAATAAAATGCACTGCAAACGATTTTTCCAGACAGACAATAATTTAATGGAATTTTTTGTGTGTCCCTGTAGACAAACTGTAACTGCAACACACTTCATTGTCAATAGCGAACATTCTATGGTGAACTTTATTAACTCAAACAAATTATATGTCATTCCGAGTATATTTACGGGAGTTATAGTACGGAGAGACGGCGAGACAAACCAAGTTCATAAACACTTTTCAACTATGTTGGAAAGTGTTAAAATTATATTAAACGTAAATCTTTTTCTGTTTTAGTTTTAAGTAATTAAAAATTTGTAAAGACAATAAACGAAAAATCTGATAATTGTCACGAATTTCAGAGTTTCAGACGAATCATATATTATTAAATATGTAAAATATGCATACACGTATTTTATATACATTTCGATAAATTACTCTTCTATTTAAATATATTGCTGTATTTGCTTGAAAGAACAACAACTGGAAAGACTCTCCCGTTATGAAATAAATAATATATGAGAAACTTGGTGTTTTACAAAATAAATATTCTATTTAAATATTTACGCTTTGACATGAAGTAGTAATATATTAAAATATTTAATGTCTGCATCCAAAAAATTTCATACAGATAATTTATTTAAGGAATTCATAAGCAGATCTTACGCATGAATAAAATTATTTTAAGGAAGTATTCTAGCTTTTATATTTTAAAAAATTACATTTAAATTTTGTTTAATTATTAACTTTTAGTAGTTAAACACGGGTAAAGACAGAACCCAAAAAGCCTGAAACTATCTCGAATTTCATAATCTCAGATGAATCTTTCGTTATTAAATAAGTAATGTATATATAAATATATCATTCCTATACATTACTCTTCTCCCCAAAGATACTGCCTTTTACTGGAAAATACAATAACAGAAAAGACTATCTAATTATAAAATAAGTAATAAATGAAAAATTTAGGATTTTATAAAATAAATATTCTTTTTTAAATATCATATTAATTAGAATAACATTAAGTAGTAATATTTAAAAATATTTAATAGCTGTATCTGAAACATTTTATCAAATGAAAAATGCATTATGCTTTAATTATTAAAACGTATTATATTAATTATTATTATAGTTACAGTCTCATAATTCTCATAATCTTTTGTTTAAGGACTTTAACAAAAATTTCTCACTGTTAATTAAATATATTTAATGTTAATTTTTGTTAGTATATATTAAAAATATTACATTTACATCTTGTTCTTATTTTAATTATTAATTATTAAGAATTTGCAAACACAATACCCAAAAAAAACCTGAAAACGATCTCCAATTTCAGAATCTCAGATGAATCTTTCGTTTTTAAATAAGTAATATATATGAAAGAATATATCATTCCTATAAATTACCCTTCTCCCTAAA
Organism: Maratus michaelseni; assembly: GCA_963931845.1. Lineage (NCBI taxonomy): Eukaryota > Metazoa > Arthropoda > Arachnida > Araneae > Salticidae > Maratus > Maratus michaelseni. The sequence continues at coordinate 117,305,645 of OZ007586.1, forward strand.
GATATTGCCGTATACTAGAAAGAACAATAAAAGAAAAGTCACCAACCTTCACTACAAATCCTTATATTCCTACATCGTAGCGCCTTTGGTTTTCGGCTCGATATCTGATTGGCTCGAAAAACAGTGGCGCGTTTCTGACGGGTGGTTATGACGCCGGGAGCTGAATTTTAGTCGCGATCTCGCTGTTCTACCAAACGCTCACGATCTGCTTCCAAGGAAGGGAGGAAAATTGGACGAGAGATTCTCTTCCTCATCAACAAGCAGATTCTTGCTGAATATAAACACATTTCTGACGGCGTTACAACAGAAAGGTAAGTTGAAAACAAATGTTAAAATTTATTTGTCATCGAGAGCGTCGGGTAAATTTGAATTTTGATTTTTATTTATTTTTTATTTTTGTGGATAATTGAATTTTAGAAAATATGATAAATGATGTGAGATGATCATAGCATCTTTTTTTATGTAAGATAAAATGTTATATGCAAAATATTTCATTGTGACATTGATTTAAATTGAAAATTTTATTAAATTTATTTGTGCGTTTTTATTATTTTAAGTTTATTAAACTATATAATTTTTTCCCCAAATTTATTTATCACTATTTGTGGGTATGATCTCTTTAGATATTTATGACCGTGAATTTTTATGACCGTGGATATGATCTCTTTAGAAATTGTTTATTTGCTTTTTTTATATTAAAAAAGAAAATATTTTTCACTTTTGTATGTGCGCGTGTCATTTTCAAGGGAATGCATTTTTTTTAACAAGTGTGCTTCAATCATATGTCTTTCTTGAGGCATTTAGTGGTCTTTATTTAAAATTAAAAACTATTTTATAGTCATATTGATTAAGAATACGCTTAATTTCGTAAAATAAATGATAACACTTTATCCTACAAATCATTTAATTTTCTGCAACAAAATTAACAGAAAAGAACATAAAAACGTTAATTATAAAATGCCGTTAAACTTTATAAATGACAGTTTGTTTAAAAACTTTAAAAAGCTTGATTTGTTAAATTAATATTAAGATATGAAAAAAAAAAATCAGTTTGATATCTAAAAATCCGCCATCCGTAAATAATTTGTTCTGAGTCTAAACATCCTTATAAAACGATTTTTTTTTATTAATCTAAAATATACGATACATTAATATTTGTAAATGACAGTCTGTTAAAAAAGCTTTAAAAAGCTTGATTTGTTAAAATAATGTTAAGATATGAAAAAAAAATATAATAATTTAATATCTAAAACTCCACCACCCATAAATATTTCGGTCTGACACTAAACATCTTTAAAAAACGGGTTTTTTTTTTTATTAATCTAAAATATACGACACATTAATCTTTGTAAAGGAAAATCTGTTAAAATGGTTTAAAAAAGCTTGATTTGTTAAAAAAATGTTAAGATATGAAAAAAAATGTTTGATAGGTAAAACTCTACTACCATTAAGTAACTTATTAAGACTCTAAACATCGTTAAAAAACTTTTTTTAAGAATCTAAATTATACGACACATTTAAAATGTCCCTTTTAAAGTTAGTGATGTGTTTCTATTTTAAACTGAACATTTTGGTTTGTTTTCTATGTGTAATTTATTAAATGTATGGGGTAAAGTTGTATCATGTTAAAGAAACATATGTCTTGAGCGCAAAGCATAATTTTTTCTAAGAGTTTTATTGAGTACTTCACTTAAAAGTAGTGGGTATCTTCTTGAGTACAATAAGAGTAGTAAAAACAATCTACACTGTAAAAAAAGGCAGATTTTTCTTAATCTAGGAAAATATAATGAGCGCAAAGCATAATTTTTTTAATAGTTTTATTGAGTACTCCACTTAAAAGTAGTGGCTATCTTCTTGAGTACAATAAGAGTAGTAAAAACAATCTACACTGTAAAAAAGAAAAAAAAATGTTTCCTAATCTAGGGAAATATAATATAACCGCGAACGAAAATATACAATAACCTATTCCACGATTCCAAAAAGCGTTTTACCTGTTTTGAAACCTCAGAAACCAATATATGTTCGAAATTTAAAGAAGCATATACAAAAATAAAGTTTCTTTTGCTGACACTGATTTTCGGAGACGTTTCCGAATAGTTTTTATAGTGTATTAATCAGTTTTATCAATCCGAAACATAGGTTTTTTTTTCGGATGCTACCAATTCGCAAGTAAACATTTTTATGTTCAACAAACATGTTTTACACATAGCCATGATAAATTAACAGCATTGATAGTATCATTAAATTTAATGTCAATTTGTTGCTATTGTATGTATAAATTCAATTACACAGCTGAAAATATTCAAGTGAGAATTTATAACATCCTAAAAGCAGATGTTCTTGTTTGAGAAAACGGATTTATACACTATAAAATCTACTCGAAAACGTTTCGGAAAATCGGTGGCAGGAAAGGGGTTGTACATATATAACGTTAACAATTTTTTGGTAATTTTGGACTCCCTCACACCCTTACGATATCATACGTTATCATTCCTTGAACCGTCCCCCTCCCTCCCTCCTTAATGATAACGCTATCAATGTCTAAAAATTATTTTCAATTTTCAATTTTTTTTCTTTTTATACGTTTGCAGTGATATACAGAAAATAGATATACATTTATTATTCGCATACTTGACTGATTCAAATGAAGAGAGAAAGTGAATAAAATGTCACTATTATACATGAAATAACTTTATACCAAATAACTCTTAAAAGATATTGTTATTATTTGAAAGTATTTAATAATAGCTTTTTGTTACATAATGCATTCAGCAGTAATATTGTCTCCTTGCAATTGTCCCTGAAGGGTATGAAGGATGAAAACAGAACTATCAACAAAACAAGTAGACAACAATTTTTTTCTTTTCTTATATTAGTATTGCTAAAGTACTATTTCAAAGGTACTTCGCATCTGGTTTTTCAAACAGCGGATTACATGTGCATATAGCTGAACAATAGGAGTGCCGAACATTGGGGTATTCCATATTTTGGAATGAAATGATTTCATAATCGTTTATTGGCTTTAATAATAACTTTATATTTTCACAAAAAAAGTCAACAGGTTAAACAAGTTGGAAATTGTACGTTAAACGTGACAAATGAGGTGCGTTCGTCTCGTGCTATAATTAGTTTTACAAAAAAATCATCGTTAATATTTCAGTGAAAGAAATTATATCGTCTGCTATGAGCAAAATGAGGATGCCTTATTTTTCTTATTACGTATGCCATGTTTACAGATGCAATTTTTTTTTTCGACGCCAGACAGCGTTGTAAAATTCACCATGGAGATCTTGCTTTGTGAATGATTACCTCCATGGTTTAATAGTTATATGACTCACGATGAATGAATATTTTGTTTATTTACTTTAATGGATTGAAATATTCGGCTGTTAACCTAATTTTCACAGAAGTTATCTCAGAATCTATACATTTCTGAATGAGACTCATCTCTCAAGCAAACCATTTTTTTCAACGATCTTTCTAAAAATGTAACTTTTATGCAATTTTATTCGAAAAAATAATTTTGAGTAAAAATGGCCGCTTGGCATAGAGAAAAAGATGTGGTTAGCCCGTATTTGTTTTCCTCAGTCGCATGACTCGCGCTTTTACTATACAGATTACGTATGATAGGATTTAATAGAATAAAGAAAACTTTTATTAATATCTTTTTAAGTTTTGATTCGATTTTCATAAAATTTGAAATGACTCGACAAAATTCTGCAATGATTATATATATATTAAATTTGAAACCATTCGTTTGGGTAGTTTTTTCGCTGTTATATGCGGACAGACGGACCAGACGACTACGTATTTATATAATTACGAACGCACCTAAAAAAAGATAACAGACAATTTTTCTGTAAAAAAAAAGTTACAGAGAAAAATTTTGGTTGGATCAAAAATGATAGCGATATCAAAGGACAACCTCCCCCTCCCCCTCCCCCTAGATTTGATATCTTACGATATCAAATGCCAGACCCCCCCCCGCCCCCTAAAGGGATAATGTTATACATGCACAGCCCCAAAAGAAACATTGTTTTTTAAATTCTTCTTTAAATATTGAAATACATTAGTTTCTGTGGTTTCTAATGAAAAAGAACGTTTTTCGGAAGCGTTAATAACCCAAAAGAGGTTATTGTATATTTTCGTTCGTGGTTATGTTATATTTTCGTAGATTAAGAAACATTTGACTTTGTTTACAGTGGACAAGATATTTAAAGCAGTGTTGTAATATTACAAATTGTTATTTTTGTTCTATCAATGAGGGACATTTTAAAAGAAGCATAGTAGACTCTATTTCGATATTATTATCTAAATGAACAGCTGTCGTAAATAAAATAATATTTTATAAAATACTTCCATGACTTTCATTTAAATTAAACAAGTTTTGTCTAAGAAAATTATTTCATTATGCTTCTAAGGTTACAATTCCCTCTTAATTCTAAATGCGTTTACGACTCCAATCGATTAAATTATTTTTTAAATGCAAGACAATTCGATGTTACAAAGAATGTTCCTGGTATTTTTAATAGCATCGGCTGTAACACAATATTTCTAGCTTAGTATGGAAATGTTAAGAAAATTGGCATTTAATTGGAAATTTTAATTTCGCTATAGCTGTGTTGCTACTTAGATGAAATTAAAAATATTAGGACCTCGGGTGTAAAGCATAATAACTGACATTTTATTATTTTTTTTTATTTTGATGTAAAATTATTTACCTGCGTCGTCACATCGTTTAAAAGTAGAAGGTTTATTTATTAGTCAATAGATGCCAAAATAATCAAAGATAAAATTTAGATAAACAAACGAGTTTTTGTTATTAAAATTCAATAAGTCTAATAAAATATAGTGTATCAGACAAAAAAAAAGTTGTATGTAGTTAACAGAATGTTGTCTTCAAAAATGAACTGTTTTAGATGAAGTATAGTTAAAAAAAAGCTTTTGGTTGCCGATTTATTTAGAGAAATTAAATAATGATTATCAAAAAACTTAAATTATGTTTATTGCCTTGTGTTTCACACAAGGCTGCAATATGTTCAATATATTTCGGATTAAAATCAAAATTTTGTAAAATAATTGGTACCAATGATGAATATTTCCAACTTTATTATCTGTATTGTTCAATATTTTGTTAGTGTTTAGAAAAAAATTAAAAGTACTATTTGAGTTTGACGACTTTTGAAACGTCCGTATTCAATTCCTTTGAATGAAATAAATTTTCCATTTATTAACCGAAAATTATTTTCCGAGGTTCGGATTATGCAACAAGATTCATTTGTTACATACACTGTTACAGAAGATTTATATGCGGATATTTGGAATTACGTAAATAAAATTTTCTTAATCTAATAAATTGTAATATAGCCACAAACGAAATATGCAATAACCACTTTCAAGTTAATCAGGATTCCAAAAAAGCGTTCTTTATCTTTAGAAACCTCAGAAATCAGTGTATTTTTGAGGTTTAAAGGAGTATTTATGTAAACACAAAAGTATATTGTGCTGCCATTGATATTCGGAAGCGTTTGCGTGTAGTTTTTGCAGCGCATTAATTAATTTTCCCTAACCTAGGATGCTAGCAATTCTCATGTAAACAGTTTCATGTTCAACAAACATATTTTACAGGCAAACATGATAAATTAACAGTACTGACATTAACATTTTACTTAATATTATTTTGTTCATCTAATATGTATGAATTCAATTCCGCAGCTGAAATTGTTTATATCAGAAGCGATTGCATCATAAAAACCGATGTTCCGGTTTGAGAAAACTCATTAGTACACTATAAAACTACTCGGAAACATTTCCTTTGGTCAGTGGCAGCAAAATAAACTTTGTTTTTATAAATACGGCTTTAAATCTCGAAAAAATATTTTTTTTTAGGTTTCTAAAGATAAAAACATTTTTCGGGTATCGTGGATAACTCGGAAGAGGTTTACAATTCATTTTTGAATCAATGAAATTCGCCCGAAACCAATAAATAATAAACAGATGCGAATTTGTAACACTGCTAAACTGAGCGTAAAACCGACAGATTGAAAATTGAACTCTTTGTCACAGGGTTTGTGTGACTCTTGATGGCATTTCCAGCTCACGCTGCGGTTGCAGTCTTACCAACTTATGTGACTGAGAGGTGCGAAGTTGTAGCTCAGTGGCAGTGCCTTGGAGCGTTATTCCAAGGGCCCGTGTTCGAATCCCGGTTTGGACGTTTTTCACTCTGTCGGTTTTACGTTCAGTTTTTCAATGTAAAAATTCACATGTTTATTATTTGTAAGAGATTATTGTATATTATCGTTCGTAATTATTTTAAATTTTCGGAAATTAAGAAGCATTTGTTGTTTCTTACAGTGTGTAACATCGCTATTGTGAATGGTGCTTCTGACTGTTGTATCATTTTCCTGGGAGTTTCAATATATGGTTATTCAACCACTAACTATTTAATATTTAACATAACTAATACACAAATAAAACACAAAATTACAATTACTTACACTTAAAAATAAAAACTAAAGTTAAACATTATTTGAAAAGCTTTACTATTTTTCCTCATAAATGAAAAATATTTGTATTGAAAATAAGAGTACTGTGTTCGTCTTTGCAATCTAATAGATATAATATATGTTTTGATAAAGACGCAAACACTGTATTGATAAATAAAATTCTATATCTCGTCTTTTAATAAAAAGCTAATTTATGTTTCAAAGATAAAAATGTTCACGTTTTAATTGCACCTGTTTTTCTCGTGATTTTTCGAAGCGCTATGTATACATAAGACATCACGACTTGCATACAAATTCATGTATGTCTCAACTTACAGTCGACAAATAAGACTGCGGTGTATGAACAATCTGAAAATACATCTTTGCTTCAAATTTTCTGACATATCGATCAATTTCCGACTTTTATATTTGTAGGAATTTCTTGAGGATTATTAAATAAAATGGATGTATCATTCGGCATCAAGCCAAAGACATGGAAATGCAAAACTTTGTTTTTCTGGTAAATCGGATTTAAAGACTCAAAGATTCTGCCTCACGCATTTAAAAACATTAGTAAATATTTTTTGAATGTACTGCCACATAGAGGAAAATGTATTGCAGCTTGCCTAATTATGTTTTTAAGCAACAAACGAGGTAGCATTTGTGTTCATTTGGTATTTTTAAAATGGATCTGTGCTTAAACTATATAATGAAAACTACAATTAAACTTATTTTAAATTTTAATAAAAGTAACAAAGATACATGTTGTTTCTTTGGGGATAATAAAAATTTCATTTTTAGTAAATGCTACTTATTTTTAAAATCTTAAGCATATCTCTCGGGATTCTTTAAATACTTAAAATCGTTAAAACAAACATATCAATAACAAGAGCAGTGCTTCTTCTTTAGTGCATAATTTGTTTTGTATCTTTTATGCCGTTTAAAAGAAGTTTTATTTTCTTTCTTATGTATGTGTTGCTTAACTTGTTTCAAAAATCAATATCTATATGTGTATTTGAGCCAAACTAATTCAACTAGAAAGAAAAAAATTATCTGGATTCTAGAACATAAAGTAAAGCTGTTTTTTTTTTATGATTTAAAAAGTTTGTATTTATTTCCTTCCTTACTTCCTCACACAAAATTATTTTCGCCAAATAATAAAATAAACTTCGATGTATTTGTTACTTAACGCGCAAATTTAAAATTCCCTTTAAAAATAAATATTTTAGTACACATTAATATGCTCTGCGTTCTTAGAATAAAAAACAATCTTTTATAACTAGGTTATTTAACTTAACTGTAATTATATATCATTTGTAACTCCGTAGAAAATAATAAACTTTTTGTGCTATTTTCTCGTAATAAAAAATTTGATTTTATGAGACTTTGCCATAATGCGAAGACAGATACTAATATTACGGTAATTAATACGATTTTTTTCTATTTAACAAAGCATTCCAGAAACAAATTACTGAAAACTTGTTTAAAAAAAACAGTTGTCTTGTGCGAATTTTAACCAATTCCATTAGAAAAAAATTATAACGATTATATAACATGCAGCGAAACTGAATAAAAGTTTTATTTCGTTAAAGGAAAATAGCCCATATTTATTTCATACCTTATTCCCTGATATGAAATTATTTGCGACGAATAATCTTTGCCGAGTAATCATCGATAGGTATTTCACCAAAGCTCAAATTTTAAATTATCTTAAAAAAGCAATATTCTAGGATATCTAGGATACCGTAATATGCTCTGTGCTGTTGGGATAAAAATATTTTTCTAAGTTATTCTAAATATTAGTATTTACTATTTCGAATTCCTTCAAAATAATAAACTTTTTGAGCTATTTTCTCTTAATAAAAATTTTGAGTTTGCGAGACTTTGCCATAATGCGAAGACAGATAGTAATATTGCGGTAATTAATAACTTTTTTTTTTATATTTAACAAGGCATTCAAGAAAAATTATTGAAAACACGGTTAAAAAAAACAGTTTCTTTATGCGTATTTTAACCAATTCTATTTTTAAAAAATCAGAGTTACATAACATACAGCGAAACTGAATAAATGTTTTATTTCTTAAAAAAAGAGCTCATATGTATTTCATTCCTTATTCCCTGATACAAAATTATTTTCGACGAATAATCTTTGAAGAGTAATCTTCGATAAGGCTTTTAAGAAAGCTAAATTTAAAATTATCTTAAAAAGCAATATTCTAGGAGATATAGAATACCGTAATATGCTCCGCTGTTGGGCCAAAAAAGTTTTCTAAGTTATTTAAAGTTATTCTAAGTTATACCAAGACTTCGTATTTACTATTTTCAATTCCCTACAAAATAATAAACTTTTTGTGAATTTTTTCGAAATAAAGATTTTGAATTTGAGAGACCTTGTCATAACGCGAAAATAGAAGCTAAGATTATTAATATAGCTTCTAATTTTAAAAAAAAAAATCTAAAAAAAAATAAATTCTATTTAAAGAAATTATTAAGTTAATTTTTATATATTTTTTATTTAACTAAACATTCAAGAAAAAAGAATTTCCTAAATACCCCGGCTTGAGTAATTACTGTAAATTTAGGAAAGTCAAGACATGAGAAAGGAGAAATTGTTTCTACAGCTGCTTTTTACGCCGCTATGCAATCTTCTATAATTATATTTACTATTTTTAATTCTTTGCAAACTAAACTTTTTGTGCTGTGTTCTCGAAAGAAAATTTTGAATTTGTGTAACTTTCCGTTAGTGCGGACATATATGCTTATAATTATGGCAATTATTTTTTTTTCTATTTAACGAAACCTTCAAGAAAAAATATTTACTAAATACTCTAGCTGAAGTAATTACTGCTAATTTAGAAAAGTGAAAATCTGAAAAATGAATAACACATTTTTACAGTTTTTTTTTTACATTCCTGCACAATCTTATCTAACTGTATTTACTATTACTGCAAAATAATAAATCTTTTGTGATTATTTTCTCGGAAAAAATGTAATTTGTGACTCTTTCCATACGAAGACATTTGATTATATAACTATGGTAATTCTTTTTTTTTCTATTTAACTAAACATTCAAGAAAATAAAATTTACTAAATACTCCGACTTCAGTAATTACTGCTAATTTAGAAGAGCGAAAACATGAAAAATGACAAACAGGTTTTTACTGATTTTTTTCATAAAGCACAATCTTTTGTATGACTTAAAAAAATGTCGATAAGCCATAACTTAATTTATTTAGTTTCCAATATATAAGAAAATAACACAAGACTGGATGTAAGAGATTTCTACGCTTTCTTTTTGCAGCTTAAAACTAGATAAAAATAAACTAAGGTTAAAAACAAATGTTTGAAACTGCGGGAGAAATAATTCTCTAAAAAACATCCGCGTAATAAATCAAAATAAACTGCTTTCCTAAGAACATGTCAAAAGTGATATTGTTCTTTTCTTACACTGAAGATTTAAAATACTTGTATTAAAATGCATTATATAATGTTTACATAATTGAAGCGCAAATGTTTCGATTATAAGAATATTTCTCTTAAGTAAAGGCTTAGAAAATATAAGAAAATTAATAAAATGTATTCTTAAAAAAAAATTTTTACATTATAAATAAAGATCTGTCTTATTAATATTGACACTATTGATATATTTAAAAACTTTTATCAGTTTTACTTTCACAATAAAAGTCAATTGTTGAAGATCTTTTTTTTTTTTTTTTTTTAAATAAATAACAAATGCATATCTGTGGCAATATCTCATAAATATGATTTTTTGCTGCTGATTTTCTGCTGGTATTTGATTTTTAAAAGACTCATTATATGCACAATTTGAATTTTTTTTATTGCCACTGATATATTGTAGTATAATATTGTAGATGGGGTTGATATATTGTATATGGGCACAAACTATATTGAACAATAAATATGATATGGCAATTTTTATCAGACAAAACATAAATTGTAAGGGACAGTAGTGATATTTTTTTACAATTTTGCCTCTTTACTGAAAAAAAAGAACGTTTTACGAATGTTATATGTACTATTTTCAAAGACATATCAAACTTGCGATTAAATGGCTAGATATTCTTTAATCTATAAATATCAATATTTAAATTAACAATGAGGACCGTAGTGATGGTTAATAAAGGTACGCTTACCATTTCACCATTCTTTTCAATGAAGAAATTCTTCTTTGGGAGCAATCAGAAAGCAATTATGGCGACTTTTTAACAACAATATATGCTGAACAGTTGGGAAAAACTGATAGGAAAGACCACGTCCAGATTAGGTAGCAGGTTCCACCACTGCATATATTTCAGCTCGTAAGATCGTACATGTGATAAAAACTATGGAAACAAACTATGTTTGGAAAATCAAATACATTATGGAAACCTTATTACGATTATATAAATATTTTTTAGGGTTTTGTTCATCTCACGAAACCCTAATCTTAACACTACGTTGTCTGTACGTCATAGAGAAGGTTCTCAAGAACTATATAACTTACAGACTTGAAATTTTGTGTATTTATAGCTGAATACCTACTATGAAGCTTTAAATCATTAAAAAAAAAAAAAAAAAAAAAAAAAAAAAAAAAAAAAAAAAAAAAAAAAAAAAACATTATTTTAATATAGAGAGATGAAAAATCAAAAATCTAAAATCATTTTCCTATTAAATTTAAACATTTTTCGTTATAGCAGTTGCAAACAATTAAAAATACACAATAAAATTTTTTCTACAATAATTAATTTTCTATTGAAAGCTTTCCACGTGAAAAATGGAAATGAAATAAAAAGTTTCACCAATTGAAGAAAGATTAATATGACGTCATATTGGTAATAAAACGAAAAATTTCAAACATTTCTCAAGAATACAAGGAGAATGAGTATGTGTAAGTACAGAAAGCAGGTTAACATGATGTCATTAGAGAATTAAAAAGAAAATTAATCTGACGTCATATTGGAAGTTTACGAGGCTAACGAAAAAGACAGGCTACCGCGGTGCATTCCACTTATCTTTTTTTACAGACCGCTAGAGTGACGTGATGCGCTTTTCGTACACCTGCATTGGTGCATTCGAGCATCACGTGACTCCGGCGGTCTGTAAAAAAAGATACGCGTAAAGCACCGCGGTAGCCTTTCTTTTTCGTTAGCCTCGGGAAGTTTAACGGATTTTTCAGATGTTTGAAAATAATACAAAGAGAGTATCAAAATGAGTAATAGAGAAAGCAAGTAGATATGACGTCATCAAGCGATTATAACGTCATATGAGTTTGAGGACCATATTGAATCATGATAAAAAACCAGATTATGGAAATATTGGCATATTTTAACATTTTGAAGATCCCTATACAACATGTTTAATTTTGAAATTAATTTTTTTCTAATATCGCATTTAGTCCATATGACAGATATTATTATGACAGAGTATAATAGCGCGCTTCGCCCGCTATCGGACCGGTTCAGATTTTCGAAAAAACGATAAAATTAGACCGGTAAATTTTTACTTTATAAAAAACATGACTTTTTTTTGGAAAATGAAATTTATTTGGATTTATTAAAGAAAGGGTAGCGTGTTTTGAAAGGAATATTAAACGTAACCCTTTGTGTGATCTTCGATCACACTTACCCACTTGTTTATATGTTGCATATTGGTCGTATAATTGAAGGGCATACTTTTTTTGTAATTTGAGTATCTATTTTATTCGAATGTTCAAACAAAGTCACAAAATTAATAAAAGACATCCATGAAAATCCATATACATGAAAACTAAAGATTTTATTTTATCTATGTTTCTATTAGTCGTATGTTAAAAACATTCATATCGGTTTTCCTTTTACAATAGCAAAATTACCAGTTCTCATAATTTCTGAACACCGCTATTTTCGTATAGAAATATTAGCTTTAATTAATCCCTGAGATACTGCGATTATATAAAACGAATATTTCTGTTTTAATGTCCACCGGACAATTATGTAATAAAGATAGCTGACAATAATGCCAGTGATATTTAATGTTTTTGCACAATGAACGAACGATAAATGACAAATCCATGAAAATTAAATACATTCTTGAAATATTATTTCAAATATAGAAATTTTTAAATTTAAATCTCGTTTATAAAAATTTCATAATATACAATATGCCCACTAAAGTCCCTTGCCACTCTCTTAACTTCGGAACGGCTGCTGCTATATTCATAAAAGTGGTGTCTAGGTATAGTAAAGTAGGCATGCGCTACTGAATGAAATCACCTACGGCGTCACCTAGTGGAAAACTGCGGAGTTACCATTCCTATCTCGAAAACGGAAAGAGATAGGGGGGAAAAGTGATTTACAAAGTTGTAGAGCATCATCGATTTAGTACGAAAAGATACTTTGTGGACATTAATACGAATAATAGAACGGTTAAAATGCGCATTTGTTTTTTCGTGATTTCTTACACTGTGACGTGACAAAACGATCTTAGAAAAAAAAAAAAAAAAAACTAGTTGAAACAATATACTTTTATTTGAGATGTCCAAACTTCTCACCGTCAGCTGCAATGCACATTTGGATCCTTGATTGAATTTCACGTTGCACACGTTGGAGCATAGAGGGTGAAACGTTGGCACAAGCTTCTGTAACGCGTCGTTTTGATTCGGAATCACAAGCGATACCACTGTACCACATTGCAGTGTCGTGTTTTGCCCGAAAGATAATCATTTCTCCTTCCGTTCAAGTTTCGTGACGTCACAGTGTAGGAAATCACGAATAACCAAATGCGTGTTTTAATCGTTCTAGTCTTCGCATTAAAGTCCACAATATATCTTTTCGTACTAAATCGATGATGCTCTACAACTTTGTAAATCACTTTTCCCCCCTATCTCTTTCCGTTTTCGAGATAGTAATGCTAATTTCGCAGTTTTCCACCAGGTGGCGCCGTAGGTGGTTTCATTCAGTAGCGCATGGTTACTTTAAAATACATAGACACCACTTTTATGAACCCCTTCCGAAGTTAAAAGTGTGGCAAGGGACTTTAGTGGGCATACTGTATATATGTGTTAGGTATTTTTTTAGGGAAAAAGAATGAATACCAAACATTAAAGAAATAATAAAGAATATTTTCCAGAATGCTAGAAACTATGCTCCTGGCTATGCATATGAACTTGGCAACTGTGGAATAAAGTCGGCTGACAATAATACCAGAGTTATTTAATATTAGTGCATAATGAACAACCGTAGAATGACAAATCTACGAAAAATAAATACAATCTTATTAAAATTACAGAAATTTTAAATTTAAATCTCGTTTATAAACTTTCATAATATGTATATTCGTTAGGTGTCTTTTAGGGGGGTGGGAATCAATGCCAAACGTTAAAGAAATAATAAAGAACATTTTTCAAATATAGCTTTTTGAGTAACTCGAAGTTGAATAAAAAATGAATAAGGAAAAAATCTCCAATAAAATGCATCTGAAGTATTTTTTAGAATAGCAGCAGTTTAATTAGTTTTTATCATGTGAAGTATATATATTTTTTTCTTCTTATTTTAGATTCATTCCCACTGGGAAAATTTCTTCCGTTAAATGAAATTTGTAAAACGAAATAAACATTTTTTTTTACAAAACTTAACAAAAAACTCTGTATAATAGAAAGAAAAATACAAGAAAACTATAACAGGCTGAGACGAATGCAGTTTTTTATTACGCATTGATTTTCAATATTCCTTTTCAGGTAAAGTTCTATTCACAGTGGTTGAACAATCATTAATGATTGATGATCATTGATTAACCAAGAAAAGATTTATCAAAATTTAAGTCCTTTTTCAGGATTCATACGGTCCTTTAATTCCACGATTTATGAACAGTAATATTTTGCAATAATATCCTTTTATTAAGTAAGGTGATGACTACTTTTCAGAAATAATGGTACTAGAGTTCAAGAAACATATGAACTTTTCTTCGTCATTTAACGTAAGGAATTTTAAATAATCTCAAAGTGGTGTTTGAATAGTAAGTTTATTAAGTCCGGTAATTTCTGGTATGTAACCCGCGACCCAAATGAATCCGTTTCGAAACAGAAATTTTATTTATTAAATAAAGTCAAATAAGTACCAAGTAGAAACGAGTTAGATTTTATTAAATAAAATTTCTGGTTCAAAACCGATTTATTTGAGCCGCGGGTTATATACCAGAAATGACGGTAAGTCTGCACTAATTCAATAAAGCTCTAACTGTCATCCTTCTACTGAAGTATACCTATACAATATATATTGACATTTTTGAGACCAAATTTGTTTAGTTTTGGGGAAAAATTACTTCTACGTTTAAAAAATTAAGAGTAGCTATCCCGATAACAAAAATTTTGGTTTACTGAAAATTAACGAATACAGTTAATTTGCGTACTATAAATATTTTAATACCCTATAAAAAAATCCGCATATGTAAGGGAGATTTTATGAGCAATTTCTATCATTTAACGGAAACTTTCTATTTTGAGTGGATGTTGCAAATTTTCCGGGAATAAACGGAAAATTTCCTTTTTATCCTTACTATTTGAATTTTAAAAACGGAAATTTTCATTTCATAACAAACGGAAATGTTTCTTTTCGACTGAATGAAAACGGAAACTACTCGTTGTGGGCCATCGTAATATTTACCCATCATGGATATGCATAATATAAAATATAAAAATTAAACATATGTAAACTATTTATAAAATGCATTGCAAATCGAATAAAATCGTGGCTTGATGACGTCATAAACTTTAAATGCTCT
Source organism: Maratus michaelseni (assembly GCA_963931845.1). Lineage (NCBI taxonomy): Eukaryota > Metazoa > Arthropoda > Arachnida > Araneae > Salticidae > Maratus > Maratus michaelseni. The sequence continues at coordinate 117,320,887 of OZ007586.1, forward strand.
ATTACTGAATTGTTTAAAATGAAACATCCTTATAACTCCAAAATTGATAATCATATTAACTAACGGTTCACTGTGTCGGATTAAGCGTCTCATTTCCAATTAAAATATATATTTGAATTGAAATTTGAACGAAATACAGGGTCATGAGAAATCGAAGAGTGTGGAAAATAGGATTACAAATATCTCGGCAACTAATTATTTGATCGACTTCATTCTTTATGCAAAATTTATGTTTTTTTATCGACTTTTATATTCACTCCTTTAATTAAACAATTTCGAAAATTTTTATATACCTTCTAACAGAACGAATGTTTCGAGAGTTCGAAAAAAATAGTTCCGGAAAATTGAGGTTACTGAAATTGAATAAGCTTCTTCCCATTATTACATACTAAGTAAATACCAAATTTAAGTCTCTATCTCAATTTGTTCGGGAGTTAGAGCGTTTAAAGAAACACACACAGATACACAGACACACAGACAGACGGACGGATTTTTTTTTTTTCTAAAAATATGTTTTTCGGAATCTTTAGTGTCTGAAACTTGTAAGTCCGTCCAAAAATGTTTTTCGATTTTCAAAATGATTACAAGACTTACCCTATACTACGTATGATGTGTAAGTAAAACTACAATGAAATTTTTGGAATGTTTAATGAATGTTTTGGTTTAAAACCAATTCGTTGCATGTGCCCAGTTAGTGTAGGTAACAGAGAATCCATCATCTAATGACGGTACCGAGACTATAGTACGGAGGAAGGCAAGGTGATAATAAACGGGTGTGATACTATCCAGTACCAATACATATTCATTGTAAATATGTATTAGTATATATAATTATTATTTAGATTTTTTTTATATTGCTCTTTTGATTACATTTATTTCTAAAAATATAAATTTCTTGTTTTGAATAGCGTAAAATTTTCATGTTGAAAACAAAGAGCTGCTAAACAGAAGTTTTGTGAAAAAATGGAGCGTAAACGACAACTATGTTGGCAGTACATGTTCCGGTTTTTCATGGAAATTTTTTTACAGTATAGGCTAATGAAATTTTTTTAAAAACGTTGAAGAAATGTTCTATTAAAACAGAAATAAAAAGACTTATCAACTTTTCAGTGTTTTTTATTTCTGTATCATAATTTATTGTTTTGGAAATTTAGCACCTATTTAACACTCTCACTGGCCATCCCATGTTAATTACGTTCACTAAGTTCCAGGTTTCACTGCAATATAAGCATTTTTTAAATGAATATAATTCCACAAATATAACGCAGTTTCAATACATTGAGTAATTATTGATACCCTGAAGGTTTAAATTTATACATGCAATTAAGTTTTTTATATAATTTTGGAAAAATCACCTTTTGTTGCATTTAAAAAAAAAGTACGGGAAAAACAACATTACAATTTATCCCTTTTACTGGACAGTCAGAGGGTTAAAATGTTAAGAATGAAGCATATGTTTAAAATAAAATAATCAACAGTGGCAAACGTTTCATTTTTGTTTTATTAGTAAATGCTGATACATAAATGAATTTCTTATAGTAAATTTATAGATCTATACTTTCATTATTCTACTCAGATAATAACAAAAATAACTCTTATGGCAGAATAATAGATCATTTAAATTGACTGGTACTTTTGAGTACCGTTAGTCCCAAAAGGGTTAAGTATAGGACACCAGTCGTCGATCAATTTTTAGTCAGTGCGAGAGAGTTTTTTTGTCTTCAGTTTTCTAATAAGGTGAAAGCGAATATATATATTTTTAATTTCTCACGGTATATTAGATTTTCTTTATCTTTATTTGTTATTAAAATTCTTTGTTGTTCAGGTATGAGTTGCCTTGCACTTTTATTCAAATATAGATTTCAGCTTTCGTAAAATTACATACTTTAGACAGGGTGTTTTATTAAAATGTAGTCTGCAAAAGGTTAGTTTTCGAAAAAGGTGCAGGAATATGTATTTCAGCTGTGTTTGAAAGCTAGCTCAGGAAGGACATTATCAGTACTTCCTGAGATTACCTTATTTCTTAAAGCGCAATCCCACTTGCTACCTGAGTGAATCTTTAAGTTCAACACGAAACTCGTGTGCAACTTTTGCTCCAAAAATACCGCGTGATATGGATCCAAGGTTACTGTGAAGCATAAGCGACAACTTTTCCATTACAAATGGAAAATGCTTCAGCGCTATTCGTACGTAGCTTGACCAACTGCGTAATTTCGGAAGCTGTAGAATTCGAGATGGCTGCTATGCCAGTTTACTTTTCGCCCGCTTACTCAGACTGATTGGGTTTTCTTCGGGTTATGCGAGTTTTTCTGTAAAGCACTAAACCAAACATTCATCCTCGCACTTAGAGTTGCAAAAAACCAGTTTATTCCCAGGTTTATTCCCAAAATACCTGTTTATTCCCAAAAAACCTGGTTTATTCCCAAAAAACCTGGTTTATTCCCAGGTTTAAACCGGGGTTTTTCTAGTCTTTGCAATTCTACTCGCATTTCACCCCTCTTGCATCAACAAAGGTTTCACGGAATTCCTAAATTTCAGGTGACTTTCAATTCTAATTGGGCTTTAAAGCATGCAATTTACATATGTATGATATTTTTTTTTTTGGTTTTATTTCCTCCTGTACTTTTTCTCAAACAAACATTTTCCAGGGTTACCTTCTAGTGGAACACCCTGCATTTTAAAGAAATTTTGAAACAGAAACACGACGAAAAGAAACAATAGTCACAATTGGAACTAAACTAACGTGCCACATTCTATTTGAAAATATTAAATGCATTAACATCCATTATTATTATTACTGAAGAAATTTATAATAGGATTTTAATAGTTTTGGTAAAAGTGGTAAAAGTTTAATCGCCGTAAGCAAAATGTCTGAAAAGATCATTATTTTGAGATATAACTTTCTGTTTTGCCTGAATCCATAATCTATATAATACACAAAACTGGAACATGCATACAAATGATTTGTAAAGAGCATATTTGTATTGTCATATATTTTTATCACTCAAATGTGATATTCAGTGCTGATATACGCCTGAGGTAGTTTTTTTAATTACTAAACAAATTGAATTAAATATTTATCGTTTTTGGACATTTAAAAAAATTCATTAATATATATATATATATATATATATATATATAAAGTAAATTGTTGTCACATTTAATAATCATTTAAATGTATTAAAAGAGCTATTCAAAGCAAAATATGTTTTATAAAATTTAAGTTGTTAATTTAAATAATTGTTTTTTTTTAAACATAGGCATCGCAACTAACTTTCCATTTTTTAAGTCAAGAAGCACACTATAAAATTTATTCAAAACGATTATTTAAATAATGTGACTCTTTTCTATGTTGTACTTATTTGATTACACTTCTTAAGAAAAATTTCTGGTTCAAAGAGTGTTTATGTGACTTAAAAAACGGAAGGTTGGCAGGTATGGATGTGTGTTTTTCTTTTATTTTTAATTTATGGTGTAAAGTATATTTCGAGACAAGGAAATTATTCATAAACATCATCATTATAAACATCATGAAAATTATTTTTTTGCTTCAATGTATAAAGAAAGAGGTGTACTTTTCTTCTATGATTTTTCATATTATCTTGTGCATATATACAATGACTTAATGGATATATAGAATTTATTGTAGTTTAAAATTCACTGATGATTGACGCTTATTTTTTAAGTATATTTTCATTAGCTATATTCTAGTTCAATGTGTGGTTGACTCATGTGTAGACTTGAGAAAACCGAAGAATCAACTTTTTCTACCAGAGCTTTCAATTTAAACAGAAATTCCTTATTAGTATTTTTAATTTGAATGATAGTGAATTTGATTTCTAATTTGTAAAGATATAGTTTTCTTACTGTTTATGTAAAATTTATTAGAATTAAAAAATTTTATTCTGCCTGCTTGTCTATCTTCTAATTCCCGTTTAAAATTTCGTAAAAAATGTTGACATGAGGGTAAAAATTTAATATGTTTTTGAAGTGGTATACAGAAAGTTTCCATTTACAAAATTAGCTCTGGAACATAAAGAGTTTTTATTTCTATTATCAAGGACACGTAAAAAATCGAATATTCTCTAATCTGAAACTTCTTCATGTTTGAAGCACACGTAAATTGTTCAAAATGAATTTTATATAAGAAAATACTACGTTGAATAATATAAATAAATATTTTTAGAAAAGTAGAGAAGCATTAAGAATATCTATTAATTTTCTGTTAAGAAAAGAACTTGAATAAATTTTAATTATATCTTTCTTTTAAAATTGTATTTGTATCTACTGAAATTTTTATTTTGCATGATTTTTCAGCAACAGTTATTTTTGCTAAAAAATTAACTGTGTTTTGAAAATCAATATCTTTTGGACCGTTAGTTTTATTGACAGCTTTGTCAAATGGTCAAGTATGTTTCCACATAAATAATTTACCACGTAAATTCTCACAAATTGGCTACACGTTTCAAAACATAAAACGAGAATTCTCGTGATCCGTCCGCATTGTGTTAATATAGTAGGTAATGTTTTTTCTTCTTTTTTAAAGAGACTGCATGTAATTTTTATTATATTAATCTTAAGAAAATTAAACTTTACTGAAAAGCTTTTTTATTTATTTATTTATGTAAGGTGTATTTTTTTATAGAGGAATTAAACTTTAATTGTTCTAATAAAGATACAATAAGAGGATAAAAATTTACTATCCTGTAAATAAAGCTATTCATTAATGCTTAACGAATGTTTTGAACTGCAATTTTTTATAGTTATACTATTCCATGAATTTTGTTGATGTTTTCTAGGTTTCATAAAAAATTAAGGTGAAATTTCGTTTTATTAAACTATATCACGTAACATATCACTTTATTTATAGAAAATAAAATAAGTGCTTTACACAAATTTTATCGCTTCGTATTCCTAAAATGGAACATTTCATGTTTTAATCATAAAGACGGCACAACTATCGTGGTTCTAACCACATTTCTAAGTTTCAGTAATTTTCTTTTCTATCTCTTTTTGCTAACCATAACGAGTTCTTACAGTTTTTAACAAACACTTAGATTAGCTGTGTGGCTTATAATGTAGAAAAAACAGTAAAAATGGCGGCCTTTGCGAGTATTACCTCGTTTTCTTACGTGATGAAAGCTGTCAGAAAAATATTTATTTAATCTAATATTATCCGTTGCCTAATTTTTCCAGTTGTTACTCAATTGAATAACAAATTTTAAGCTATTTAATCGAATAACATTGTACAGCATAACATAATATATTATACTGTTAGACAATATCTCTTATGTGCGTATATACAACCAACATACACGGTAGTTTTAAAATAGACACAGTTTTAAAAAGCGTTATAACTTACGAAAACAAACTCCCTTTTCCATAAATTCTGAAGTCCGAACTTTCTTAACAATAAATATTCTAAGTTTTTAGATTTGATTAAGTAAATTTGTGCTTCATTAACCCCTTAACTCTCGCGCCCGTGATATTCACGGGCTGTGTCGGATACTTTAAAAAAAAATCAGATTGCGTGATTCCTACCAGTTTTTTTTTTAAAACAGTGCAATTGGCTTTATTCTCTCATTATTTTATCTGGTATTAAATAAGGTGAATATTTCTACTTAAAAAAAGTGGGGCCAATCAAACAATCCAAAATTAAAAAAAAAAAGTAGCTTAAATTTATCGGGCGCGACCATTAAGGGGTTAAATTACATCATTATCGATATCATTTATTTTTAAGAAAAGAAAATAATGAATGCTTTATAGAGATTTCTTCACTTTGTATCCCTGAAAATGCAGCTTTTATATGTTTTAATCATGAAAAATGTACAGAAATCATGATTCCAACCACAATAGCATGTTTCCGTAAATTTCTTTTCTATCTCCTTCTGTTAATGTTAACGAATTCTCTCAGTTAATATCTAACTCATAGATTGACTGTGTGGCTTATATCATAGAAAGAACAGTAAAAATAATTTTGCCTTTACGAGTATTGCCTCAAGTTTTCTTGCGTGATGAAGTCCATAAGAAAAAGTCTTATTCAATCCAATCTTTTTCAAAGAAAATTTCGTTTCAGGGCAGGCATCATCTTTTCTTTTAGTTTTTGTACCTTTTTTATAATGGATGCAGCTTGAAACTCTCTTTTCTTTCAATTTCCTTACTGAGAAAAATTATAATGTCTGTTAAAAATTCGAAAATCGTCTTATTCGTGATACAAATCCGTAAACACCATTTACTTTGGTTCATCTGTCTTCATATTCTTTCTACATTCGAGTAGATTTGGAAAAGTATGTGTTAAAGTTTATAAAATATAATAAATATTTATCAAATTAACTGTAAAAGAGACGCAGAATTTAACTGAATGTCGTTACGCTATTGAATTATAAATGATAAAACATTTGATAGAATAACATAATATACTATAAGACACAGTTATATAACATCCCATATGTGCTTATATACAGTCAAAACACACGGTGGTTTAAAAAGAAAAAAAAACATTATTATTATTTTTTTTTTTACCATAAATTCCGCGGTCGATTAGAAAGCAAGTTTGCAAAGTTTTTAAATTTTATTAACTAAATTATCATTCATTAAATTACATCATTTAACAAATAACTTTTTGAACAAAAAAAAAGAAAATAATGTATGCTTTATAGTGATTTCTTCACTTCGTCTCTCAAAACATGCATCGGCTTCTGTTTTAATTATGAAGACAGAACAATAATTGTGATTCTGATCACACTGCTAAGTTTTAGTTTTTTTTTCATTGGTCTATCTCCTTCTGCTAACCGTAACGAATTCTCTCAGTTAATATCTAACTCTTAGATTGGCTATGTGGCTTATACCAAGGAAATAATAGTAAAAATAATTTTGCCTTTGCGAGTATTGCCTCGAGTTTTCTTGCGTGATAAAGGCTATAAGAAAAATACTTATTTAATACAAACTCTTTCGAAGAAAATTTCGTTTCAGGCATCAGCTTTTTATTTCAGTTTTTCTAAAGTTTTTATAATGGAATCTCTTTGAAATTCCCTTTTTCTTTCCATTCACAATTGGAAAAAATTATGACGGCTTTTAAAAATTTGAAAATCGTCCTGTTCGTGATATAAATACATAAACACAATTCGCGTTGGTTTATCTCTTTTCTCATTTTTTCAACTTTTGGTTATAGAAACGTATGTGTAAAAGTTTACGAAATATAATTAACTGTAAAACAGAAGAGGAAATTTATTCAGATGTTATTACTCTATTCAATTATTAATGATACGCTATTTAGCCTTCCAACTATCAAAAAATATCATACAACAATTACCTATTGTGTCCATTGGACCCATATGTAAATATATAGACTACCAAAATATAAATGAATTACTGCGTTATAATGCGTATCCTAATAAATAATACAACATACACGGTTGGTTTAACAAAATAGTACTGAACAGTATAATATGATGCATTATGCTATTGTATTATATAGAAAATCGGTGCAAATGGAGACTGTGTATAATGAAACATTATCTGAGATAGTAAGTTGTCATGGTCTTGACAAATGAATATGACCTTCCATAGTTAAATACCTGTTTAAGACGGAACTTATTCAATACGGAAACGAAATTAAAATCGTTCAAATTACGACGGCTGTTAAAATTTGAAATTTGTCCTGTTTGTTACATATTGTACAGTATAATATAATTTATAGTATTATAGTATAATATTTCACATGAGTGTATACACAGCTACTATACGCAGGGGTTTATAAAAAAATAGACACATTTTTATTAAGTATGCAATTTTCAAACACAAGAAAATTTCACTCTAAATTGCGAAATTGGAACATATGACATATGTATGTATATGTAAGGTAAGCTGGCAGTTGCTTTACTAAATGCAGTTTTGATTTAATTTGTAGATCGCGCAGTTTGGATTTAGTTTTACATCGACCGTTTGGATTTAATTTGTTGTTGTGGATTAAATGAAGACACCAAGTTCGTTTGGTACATGACTTATTCCTGTTACATGATCGTCCTTTTTAAAGTCATGCCTGAGTGTTTAATAGTCTAAAAGCTTTTTATCCATTCATTATTCCGAAAATGTGCCAAAGAGTGCCATGGGGATTATAAGCAATGATTTCACCAAAAGAGCCCACGTTTTTCTCGCGTCTCTTGGTTTTATAATCGTACTTCTGATTTTTACCAGTAAGGGGCGTAGGTAACAAAATGGGAGGAAATTAAATTGAATTGGTTTAATCGTTTTTGACTGATATCAGGGCTTGTGGCTAAACAAAGCTTGGCCTAGACATTAAGTGCATCACCATCCACAGCTAAAATAAATTTGCGATAAGATCAGCAATTTCTATCTTAAAAGTTAATACGACTTTGTGGCCTAAACGTAATAAATATTGGGATGAAAAACACAAACTTATCAAGGGCAAATTAGTTTTGAGTATTAAATTTAAAAGTATATAAAAAAAAACTTGGAATTTTAAATTTATGTTTTGAATTTAAAAATTAATTTTAATTTTAATAAGGTTTTCTTTCTGATCCTTTCATACATATGACCAAAGTTATTGAACGTATCAACTTTCAGAATTTTTTAACACTGTTCAGAGGGAAAAAAATAAATTACATTCCACTATCAAAATGCGTCCTGTCAAAATGCTTCAGCTCCGATCGCCAATTTTATAGATAAAAAAATCTGTTTTCTTTCTATAAGTTTTCAAAACACTTCCCTCTTTTTTTAATCACTTCTATAGAATTGTATATTATAAAATATGCTATCTTATACTGGTTTGTATTTCATAATCTAATTTTTTTTATATTCATTTCATTATTACTGAGTTAATTATGTAACTGTCGGTAAATGTAACATTTATTCATCGTGATTTATAAAATGTTGTTATCGAATATATGAAAAAAACGAAGTATATTTATACAAAACAGAGCCTTTTATACGAAAGGAATTTGCACCATTTTCTGCATTTAGTAAATATTTCCCTTAATTTTTATGACTTTGCTAAGCAGTAAAGCAAAGTCTTTCATCATTCAACACATAAGTTAATAAAAGCTTTTAGTAATGTAATGTGTAATTTTCCCGCGGGAGCTTTTTTGATTACTTAATAAATCACAACTTGATTTATGTTATAAGAACCTTTGGAAATTTCTTTATCTTTTTTTTCTGTACCGTTAAATGTTTCTATATTTAGTACTATTCAGGACGTAGAATTTAGTTTATCAATTAATTAAAATGCACTTTGACTGTTAAGAATAAAAATTAATTTTTTTGCCCCGAATGCTTTTCGTTTTGAAAACTTTTTTTTATAACATTTATCGATTTTAAGGATTATAATGGAAATATAAAAACTGCTCAAATTAATTTATTCAAAAAGCTGTGTTAAATAAAAAGAAAACAAATATATTTTTTTAAAATTAAAAAACAAATTCAAGTGACTATTTTATAATCCAGGACTTGCTGGTATAGTGCAAAAATATTCATGCTTTAACAATGTCTATTTTTACTTATTACAGGTTCCAGTTGAAATTGAAAATATTCCACGGAAAGGGGGCGCTGTGATAGCAATTTTTGTGCCATTTTCTTTAATGTATAATCGGAAAATGTACGAAGTTATGCATAGAATTGCACCAAACTTCATATATATGTTTTTGACTATCGCCGTCAGGTCACAGTTGAAATTGGGATATTCGCCCTTAAAGTGGCACTGTGATAGCATTTTTTCTTTTGTATCATCGAAAAATGCATGAAGTTATGCATAGAATTGAACCAAACTTCATATATATGTTTTTGACTATTAACGGCAGGTCTCCGTTGAAAAAGGGGATTTTCCCCCGGAAGGGGGTGCTGTGATTTGTGTGATTTTATGGATTTTTTGCATTTTAAGTGAAGAATTTATGAATATTTTTCGACGAAATTTTATATATAGATGTAATGCCAAAGGCCGAGGTTTGTATAAAATTTTGGAGAGAATCAGCCGGAAAGTGGCGCTGTAACAGAAATTTTAGGTGCGATTTTACATTTGTATAATCGGAAAGTGTATGAAGTCATGGATAGAATTGAACCAAACTTCATGTATATCTGTTTGAATACGGACGTCAGGTATCAGTTGAAAATGGGGATATTCCCCTAGAAGGGAGCGCTGTGATAGATACTTTTTGCAGTATGTGAAGAATTTTCGAATATTTTTTGACGAAATTTTAAATATAGATGTAAAGGCCGAAGTTTGTATAAAATTTTCCAGGAATTCGACCTGAAGGTGGCGCAATGAAAAGGAATTTTGTTTGATTTTTGGGACGGGCGCGGTAGCTGTTGAAAAAAAATCATACTGAATCACCCATTTTTTCAATCTAGGTATAATTTGCATATTTGTAATAAGCAAAAATTTTCACGTTTTTTTGTATATTACCCGTTGGGGTACCGTACTTCATTAGGAAATTAATTTTCCTTCTTCCCATCCCATGGTTTTAAAACATTTATTAACATTAAACTTAGAGTGTAATTAAAAAAATAAATACCAGATCTGTTAATGACTCAGTTTTTGTTTTTAAAATGCCTAGTTAAAAATAGACTTTTTTTGAAGTATTATCATGTATGAGACAGAAGAAAGTTTTGGGATTGGCACATCCGACTACTTTTGTTTACTTATTGCGTGCCAGGTGGTGTATTTTAGAGAATTTGTTTTTGAGCCGGTAGAGTGCATTTATAAACAAAAGAGTGGCGACATACGCACAGGGCGCCTGCTCAGATTGAAGGATTTCGTTCAAACTGTGGCAAATCATTTTCCAGAACTTTAAAATTCTTACCTGCACGAGTTCGATTAGCTGAGTGAGACAATCGAAAAAACACTAGCTTGGCAATAATCCAAGTTTTTATCTCAAATAATGGGGAACAATTTTTTATTTTTCGAACGGCATATATAGGAACTCTATTTGCTATCATCGCTCACGTGTAACACGTAGTTGACAATCATATATTAAAAAAAAATCCCTTACGGCTTAGCCTACAGGCACAGGTACATTTCGAAGACGCAGAACGTGGTGTGCCTGTTTGTCGGGAATTGCGGAAGAAATGACCTTTTTGCGATGATGCTGCAGTTGGAACAACCTACTTCGAAACGAAACTTGTTTGCAGGCGGAGCCAGCAAGGATTTTTTTTCTATAAGAGTTGGTCCTATAAAAAACATGTCAATATAAAAGTTTTAGATAATATTAAGAGGATTTATAATAAATTTAAGCGGATTTGAAATCTTGGGAATTGAGGAAGTTATGAATTTTTTTCTTCTAAAACCCCCCTTCCCCCCTCCTCTTAAGGCAATTTTTAATTATATCAAAAATCTGTCATACATAAGTTTTTGGCCCTGTTCCTAGAAGTAATAATAACTTTAAACGGATTCGATACGTATCATAATTAAGAAATTATGGGTTTTCTTTTCTGTTTTCACAAAAAGCCCCCCCCCCCTCCCCCTTGGTTTGATTTTGCCCATTAACGAACTTGACCGAGATTTTATGTCCCTTGATTTCATGTATCAGTTTCGAAAAGATGCGGGAGTTGGAAACGCCTACTTCGAAAAATAACTTGTTTGCAGGCGGAGCCGGCAGGGATTTTTTTTGTTTTTAATTTTTTTTTGCTATAACGGTTGGTCCTATAAAAAACTTGTCAATATAAAAGTTTTAGATACTACTAAGAGGATTAATAATTAGTTTACGCGGATTTGATATCTTGTGAATTGACGAAGCTATGATTTTTTTTCTTCTAAACCACCCTTTTTTCCCCCTTTAGGGCCATTTTTAATTATATCAAAAATCTGTCATACATACATTTTTGGCCATTTTCCTAGAAGTAATAATAACTTTAAACGGATTCGATACGTATAATAATAAAGAAATTATGAGGATTTTTCTGTTTTCACAAAAAGCCCCCCATTTCCCCCCCCCCTTGGTTCGATTTTGCCCATTAACGAACTTGACCGAGATTTTATGACCCTTGATTTTATGTATCAGTTTGGAAGAGATTTATGCAGAATTTTTCCAGTTATCGTGGTCAGAAAAAAGTGACATAGATAGATAGATAGATAGATAGATAGATAGATAAACTTTTGAACTGGGGGTGGTTTTGGGTTCTGGGAGTCATGATCGGCGTAGATCTGCAAAAATTTTTAAAAATTTCCAACTTAGGTGAGAATGTAATAGGTAGTATTTCTTACGAAATCTACCTAAAATTTGACGTGTTTTTATAAAAAATTATGCTCTGTACGATAAATATTTTTAGCTTCAAAATTTCTTGGTATACTGCAATTATACGGTAAATGTTTCATTCAAATCCGCTCAATCGTTGTTGCGAAAATTGTGGACGTTTATACATGTATACATTAATACATAACGGTAAGTAACAAAAAAAACTTTTATTTGAATTCGCTTAAAAATAAGTAAATTTGTGCACTAAAATTTGAAAAAAGTTAGTTAATTTTGAAAAAGGAAAAGGGTTGAAAACTTCGTAAAATCCGTAATAATTAGCATTTTTATTAAAAAGATTTAAAACATACCCAGATTTACAATGTTGAGGACTGGAAAAGTTTATATTTTAAACGGCTCATTCTAATTTATAATTTAATTACTATGAGTAATTGAAATGATTGTTTTCTCATCATTAGCTCTCAGAACTTTCGTAAACGTTTAATTATAAAATGTAACATTTTTTTTCCATTTTCACGAACAACACTTTATTTATAAATTCAATATATTAACTTGTCATAATTTAAAGGAAGCACGCGAGCAAATTAAGAGGAAAATTTATCGATTGAATTTATCTAGGTTTCGAAAAAGATATAACTTTTTATTTAAAAAAATATTTTTTTTTAGATTAGGTTAACAGTTTAAACAACGGAAAAATTTTCTATGCACATGTTAACGCTTGAAAACTTTATTCAGTATTTTTATTATTGAGTTTGCTAAAATAAAATTTTGTTTAATATTTGATTTAAATGGTAATTTCAAACTGAGGATAAATACCCTCATTTAAAAATTAATGCTAAAGAGAAACTTTAAAATGGGTCTCTTATTATTTTTTTACATTGGATTTAAACATTTTTTGGATGGGAAAGTTTACCTAATGCAAGAGGCTTTCCAAACCCCTTCAGGAAACTGAATGCAATGGCTGTTAACCAATAATATGACATTGTGATGTGCGTTTTAGAAACCACATGGGTAGTAGAACATACAACAAATGTACATGTTACGGTCAATATGATTAATCCGGTCATTATTAATAATAACCGGTTATTATTAATAATGACCGGATTAATCATATTAACCGTAACATATATACTACAAATATACTCTATTTGTACCATATACAGGTAACGCAAATGAAAAGCTGTTTAATGAAACATATGTGAGCTCGAATAAGTCATTCGTGGTAATAATATGTTTAGCATTGATGAATTTCTATGGATGAAAAATTCGGGAATGAAACGGGCTCCAAAAATGCTTTCCCTAGCTTGAAAAGTTAATTGGGTCCTGAGTGTCGTATAACAGCGATAGTATTTTTAAATAGAAAAAAACAACTCAAGAAAACAATTTCACAGGAAAAGTGAAATCAATTGTCATATTCTTTTTATGGGGACCAGAAATGTTTGAGATGACGAAAATTGACTATAGTTTGATTGTGGATTTGGAAGTCTGTAATTAAATTAGAATATAACTACTTTTTTCATTTATTTATTTATGTTTTAAAGAATAAAAGATAAGTAATAATAAAAAATTTAATATTGTCCGACATAATTAATCTTCGAAAACTATCTTTGCCATGATTTTAGAGTCCCGGTTCTATATTTTGAGTTCTATACTTTAGATTATACCAAAAACAAAAAATAAATAAAAATTTAAAAACTCTAACAAAAGATTATAATAAAAAAATTCAAAATCCATAAACATTGATCTTTTTTACCTTATAACTTGAAACAAAAATTCGGTTGCTTTTCTGGTATAGTTTGTAGAAGAATTAATTTCCTATATTAAAAAAAGAAACATGTAAAATCTGTTAATTTCTTCAAAAGTTATCGTTGATAAACCGCTGAATGAGAGTGCTACGAGAGAAATTGAAATTAAAGATTTGCCTTTAAGTACCGCAGGTCTGCACGGCTCAACGTTTATGGCTCGTATGACCGTAATTTTCGAAATTTCCCAATCTCATCAAATGTACGACATTCTTAAATGTTCAAACATTACAAAAAAATAATAACGAATACATTTTTCGTCATATCAAACCTTTCTGATTTGTAAATGTTTTCTTAACCATTCGGTAAAAATATTTGGAAAATAATCATGCTTTGCAGTAAATTTGTACAGCTCAAATGACGGTGGTAGTATATGTTATTGCAAATTATCCACGCAAGAGATACTGGCAGAAGGAATGCTTACCATTCCTTGGGTGTTTTTCTATGAAAACCTGACCCGCTCAAGTGGTGGCAGCTATCTGATCAAACCTTTTGATAAAACTCCCAATGAGTTTAAACTAGGCTCCAATGCGTATTGGTTTGTTGGTAAAGGTGTATATAGTAACAACGACGGCACAGACCCATAACAGATAAAATTCCGTACAAATTTGAACTGAGTTGAGGACTACGGTAGATGTATTGAAAATGCACGCATAAAAGTGGGACTGCAAAACTTATAGCCTTGTTCCGAAAGTGTCTGGATGGAACACGCTGCTCATATTCAAAGTAATTCGAAGTTTTGTGTGATTTTGTTTTCTTTAAGGAGAGATTTTCCAATAAATAATTTTGTCATGAGCTAACATTTTAAGCTGAAAAATATTTCGTGGAAATAGTGAAAAATAGTGAATATGATAACTGCCAATATTTAATTCGTAATTTTTATCTTTCTTCACTTTTTTCTTGAAATCTTCCAAAGATTTTTATCATAAGGGCAAATTTTAATCTGGTATAAGATGCCGTATTCAATATACTGAATAATTCTGTGTCGTTCACATTCACTAATTTAACACAAGGTCTTACCCAATCAAATCCAAGTACCTAAGATCATCATATGTCAATAACAGTCTCTCAAAATTGAATCTAAGGGTATCAGTTGCCATAGTACGCTAGCTAGTTTTAGCCATATTGCCATTGTAAAAATATTTTTATAAGGGGAGGGGAAATTCCAGCTTTTTTTAAAAAGCAAATATTAAAGATTTTACTACTCTGTACCCACGTAATTGCCCGAAAGCAAACCTGAAAGATTTGGCTGTCTATAGAAGATGAAAAAAATTACATCTTCGTCTTCATAGAGAATTTTTCTAGCCTGCAGGACAAAAAGTGTCACGCGGTCCACATAGAATAGTGTTTAATTGTACTATCCTCAACGCATGGTTTTACCTTCCTTTAAAGGCAATATTTCCTACAGTAGACATATGTTGCGAATATCAATGCTTCATATAGAAGACCAGTGAGTTGACAACCTGAAGGTATAGACGTAACCTTTTTCGATTCTTATTCTACTATGCTGAAACCATGACAAACATTTCTTAATCTACGGCAATATTTGATGTCATAAAACTTATCTTCTGGATGATTGGCTTTTGAATAGAAAAACATTATAGGCATCGTGTGGCCATCATGTTTATATAATCTAAGCTTATTCTACGTTGATGTATTCATTGACATTGAAGATACAAGATAATTCTCCTGTTGAAGTATGCTCTTATTTTGTGAGAGTTAAAGAAATCGTTTAATGAAGAAAGTTAAGGATTGTAACAGACGTTATACGATCTTCTTGTCAGTCAAGACCGCGGTAGTTGTTTGGAAAACGTTTGTAATTTGTGGAAACTGAACTTTTTGTAATGGTAACAGAACCTTGAGAAATTTTTATGGTTTCTTCTAGTAAATGTATATTATTTTGAAAATTTATCAGTCACTTGAGAAGATACGTTTTTAAAAAAAAAAATCAACAAATCAATTTTTTAATCTGAAAGTTTTATAGTCATATAATTACTGCAAGACATAATCATTGACAGTGCATTTTTTGTTTCACAAACAAGATTTTAGTTCTTTTTATTTCTTTCAAAAAGTTAATGATACCCTAACACTTTATACTTTCAGGTTATTCCGTTTCTTTGATAAAATAGAGCAATTTTTTTAACGAGAATTTAATGATTTCATGATTTAATAAATAATTCATATCAATCAATCACAGTACATTAAATTAAAAAATACATAGTATTAAAAACACTTATAATCTTTCTCAAACGTTTTTGTCTTTTTAATAGAAACTAATGCTAATTTGAATTATTATTCTATGAGCATAGATTGCTGTAAATATTCATTATACATTGAATTATTGCATTTAGAACATCTTAAGAAACAGTTTTTATATTATTGCATTCTAACATTTTGCAATATAATCGCAAAATACAAAAATGCATCTAGTTTAAAAGTTAAAATGCCGTGTATAAAAGTTTTCTGTAATTATCAAAGTGTAATGATTTCAAATCTCTATTTTTCTTTTTAGGATTTCTTTTAAGATCGTTACATGCTATTTGAAACTGGTTATTTGACAGTTGTCTCAGATGTTAAACCATTTATAATTCATTAAATTTTAAATATGTTTTACATTATTCAGTCACTTTTAGTTCAAAGTAATTTTGTTAAAAATTATAAAACAAAATTACATTAGTGCTTTGAAATTTGAATTGTTGTTGAAAGCCGAAATCTAAAGTAATTTAATCTTTTGTAAATCAGATAAAATTTAATTGAAACGACATTCTTTAGGCATTAAATGACAGAAGAAACCTTTTAATCTTTCCTTATTTTACATTATTTGTATTAAAATTACTTAAAGATATGTAAAAATACTGCTATTTTAATATTTTTTCAGTGTGAAACATTTGCTATTTAAGCATTTTAATTAAATCACAATAATATTTCAATTAAAGATATTTTAAGAGCAATTTCTCTTAAAAACACTTTAAGAAAAAGAAAGCTATTCCTTGTACAGCATAAGTAAAATGAAAAAAGGAAATTCATGAGAAATTGCTTAGTGTTACTCGAAAGTTCATAAAATTTCTTAAATATATGAGCTTTCATGATCCGATAATCTTATTTGACCCCTTGAGAACACTCTTTTTTAAAGTATTAACTCCTGTTCAAAAGAATTTTTTAAACTGCTAAAAGTTAAAAAGGTCATTTTAGATTATTGTTCGCTTCAATCTGGGCCTATTTTTGATTTATTTTAAGATGTTAATGTGTAAGTTCTTTTTTTTTACTTGTAAATGGAGATATATGGTGCCTAATAATGGTAATAAAGAGCTATAGAAATATCAGATATATTAGGAAATATAAGAAGATGTTGAATTACTTGTATGTATTTTTTTCTTTTATTTACAAAATATTTCTTTTCCTACTATTTTCGTCTTCTGTGAACCGCTTTTCTCATTTTGTATTTTACTCACTCAATCACTCACGCAATATTTTTTATATTTATCAAATGTTAGATACAGATCTTTTTCATTTTGCGATATGTGTGAGCAAAATGCGAATAAGGTTACACGAGAGGAAAATGCATTTTCGGTTAACACATTTTATAATTTAAAAAAATGCATGTACTGTTTCTTTACTGTATGACGGTATCTGTATCTTCACTCTAAAAACGACATTTTAAAAACTGAGCACAAAATACTCAAACCTGAGTAAGTCGCATAGTCAAAATGGCTCCGAATCAAAATTACTTAAGTTTGAAACATGTATATATTCATTTCTGAAAACATGCACACACTCAAAAATAAAACATCATGTGCTCATATTTGAGTATTTCCATGCTTCAAAATTGAGTTTGAACTGATTATAATCATTTTTGAGTATGGCCATGTTTAAAAAATGAGTTTGAACTGATTCTAATTATTTTTGAGTATATCCATCTTTCAAAAATGTGTATGAACTGACCTCCATGTGCGCAGATTTGAGTATGTCCATGTTTCAATATGTTTCAAAAATGAGTATGAACTGACCTTTGGGTGTGGCCATGTTTTGAGTGTTTTGAGTGTGGCCATGTTTCAATATCCTGAGTATTTCTGGTATTTCAGAATTGAAAGCATTGGGTCGTCCTATTTGAAACAAAAAGTTTCATAACAAAATGAAATCATCGATTTACTCATTTGAAAGTGTCATTTTTCTCAGTGCTTGAACATCTACTTCATGATAGTAGTCTTTTAAAAACTTAATATTTTTTTTTCATTCGTATTGCTCATTCGTATCGCTCATTTATTATTATATGAGAAATCAAAACACACACCAAGATTTATTTATTCAGGATATCGAATATGCAATTATTGAATAATCGCTATGACAAAACTGAATTCATTTTTATGATCACACACTTTAAAATGTGGATAATAAAATTACGTTTGATTATTCTTGAAGTAAAATTGTTACTGAATTAGATTGACTATTCACGTAAGAATCAATATTACTAACAATAAAAAAATTGCATAATTTATTCAAGGGTGCTAGCGTATTTTTAATATTCCAAGACTTCAAGAGCACAAATCATAAGCCTTCAAAAATAATTTATTCTTCTGTTTCTTGTAGTTAATTTTACGCCACCGTTCCTAGAAATAACTCTAAAATATAAAATATTGCAGCGAAAAAAACTATTCTTTGCTTATCTTAAAAACACACAAAATAAATTTAGAAGGAAAAGAGAAAAACTCGACTTTTTCGCTTCGCTATATAATCATAAAGAAGCTCTCTTTTCATATTTCTGCTTTTCATACGTGCTATATTTTTCTGACAGACGATTTGTCATCTTTTGATTCCAAACACCAAAATTATATATACATATAAATATAGTGAAGGTGCAGCAAAAAATAACTAAATATGATGTTTCCTCACTAAATTATTATTGTATCGTATGTGTAATATATTTTAGGACATAGTATACTATAATCGATATATCTAATATTTTGAAGTTTTCTTCTAATTCTCAGCTATGTCGTGAAAAATATCTTTATTTTAAGTATTTCTTAGCGTTTCTCAGTTTGATCAAAGATTTTATACATTAAATTTATTTTATATAAGCAAATGTTTAATGTAGCTGAGAACTTGTGTATCTGGAATTTTTTAAGAAAAGGGAAGTAGGTATTATAAATAGATAGATAAATATTATGAATAGATTAGATAGATCGATAGATAGAAAAGAAAAAGCAATTTTTTTCTTTGAGAGATAAGTTTTGGTGTAGAACTCATGCTACAGATTTTACTTTTGGAGAGAGAATTTCTGAGACTTTTAGGAGAGCTATTAGGTCTCTTGTCTCGAATAATCTTTTCTTTATAACACTAGAGGATGTACTCCCTACAATCTACACTCGCCAACCCTTCTCCAGGCCTTACTGGCGCTAAAAGCCCGCTAATTTGCTCTGTTTTAAAAAAGATTATTTGATTACGGAAGATTGAATGATATTGTCACGACCAGTGGCGATCTTCTGTAATATACTACGAGCATTTCTGACGTCATCCAACGTCACGATGACGTTTTACATTTACAAAGCCAATCAGCGTCCCAATTTTTCCCACAAGAGTTCGAGAAGAGCCAATCAAATACGGGTAATTTCCCACAAGCATTGCGTGCTCCACTCCGTTCGTATGGCCCATTGGGTCACCATTTATTTCCCTTTCACTAGAGGATATTTTGGTTCCAAAGTTCCCATCCACCGCAATCGTGACAGCTGACGGCTGTTTTCATGATTGATTAAATAAAATAAATTACACATTTGAAAATCAACTTATATAAAATGGTTAACCCCTTGACGGGCACCGGTATATTATATATACCACTTAATTTTAATTCCAAAATGCCACAATGACACCAGAATTTTATAATAAGATTTTGAATTTATAATGTACATGAGGAAAATCTTTTACTTATATTAAAATAAATTCGTTCGTGAATCCTGGTGACAATCAGTCATTTCAATATTTTAGATACAAGAGTGCTTTGCCCCTGAAGGGGTTAAGTAAAAAAGAGCCGCCTACTCCTGGACTTTTATATCGTCTACAAGAAATATTTCCTTGGTACTTAAGTATTGTCCATGCCAGGAAGATAGATCGACAAAGGTCATTGCGAATCGCCAATCATGTTTATCATTGTCAAAAGACAACAATAGTAATTTAATATACAGATATTAAATGCATAACATGATTAAAAAGGGTAAATAACATAAAAGCAAACTAAAATAATACAAAACAACAATTTAGTATTAGATTTATTAATCACATAACATCAGATTGGCTGCTTTTAGCTATAAAAGTTACTTACGGTGATAGGTTATTTTTGGCGTGTGTTATACCCGCCGGAGTGAATATGATATATATATCCTAATCACATACTATATCTGTATACTATATCTGTCGAGCTCTACAAAGTTACAACAAATTCTATTAGTAATTATACTATATCTGCAATATACGTATATATATCTATACTATAAAATCTACAAATCAGAGGCCTCAACGTCAGTTCACAAATCTTTGTTTATTAATCTCACTTTGCGCAATATTTAATAGCCTACAATCCGCAATTTAAATGTAAGTTACATATAGTTATAAGCATATAAGATTTCTTGAAGCTTCCGGAAATTTTAGAAGTGTCACATTAAACACGTTGTTATGTAATGATATTCCGATGTATTGCTTATTCTTGTACTTTTTTTCAAAAGGGAAAGTATATTTCTTCAACGGTGCCTCTGTCCCCCTGACCTTTTACGATATCAATATCCAGTAATTGTGTTATTTCAGTATTCGAGTATATATATGTACGCATTCACTACTATAATTTCATTAGCATAAGGAATTCCTTGTACATAAGATTTTATCCTATCATTAAAAGAATACTTACCATTCATCCACGAAATATCAACAAGCATCTCTTGTAAAAATTGAATAAAATATCGTGTAGTAAAGATACGTATATAAATGTAAAATCCTCCTGTAAGGCATATATCTATTTTAGACATTAAAACGTTTTTATAATTTTTGTTTGGAGGAAACCATTTCGGTGATCATTCAATAGTATTTAAAAGAGAGCTCTCATCCAAATAAAATATCACCTACTTCAATTCAAAAAGCAAAGTAAAAACACCCGAAAATAAAGAATTTTTCTAATAACATACTGCATTAAAATAGTACGATTTTTGTGAAGTTCCTTTTTTTGATGCGCTTTCAAAAACTGTTGCTCAGAAACTGTTAAATGAAAGATGTATAAAAAGAAATTCTTTCCAAAATTTGTAAAAAATGTGAAAATAAAATGTTTTATCTTTCCCGAACTGATGCATAAAATTTTCTAATAATTTAAACAAATAATTTTCAAATTCTAATAAATGTATTTGCAAATTTTCAAACCGATTGGATTAATTTAAGATCTCTATATCGAAAATTTAGCATCTTAATTTAACATTTAAATCAACTATACAAGTGCGACATTTTCTTTTCAGTGAATAATATCATCTGAATTTCCACAGTAAAGCATCAAAGGAAATGTTTTATATTTTTCGGGGAATGAAACAAATTTAGCCAAAAACTATACAGCTAAATCCGGGTACCTCATCAACACAACCTGCCTAATTACAAACTAATCGGATGCTTTTGTGGTAGTTATCGCAGAACAGACAGACGACTAACAAGCAGATATCAAAAACTTTTCGGGTCCCCACAGAAATCTTCAACTGGCGTGTCGGAAATTATATTATGTTATACAGTTACATATACGAGTATATATCCTTCTGCATTTGCCTTTAATAGTTCTACTACATAATAACTATATAGTTAAAATGTAGAAACTAAATAAAGTGTGGCTCGTTACTGTAATTAGTATTATAGCCGATAATGTTGGCGCGGTAAAGTATTTACCTGGCACGGATAATGTCATAGTACCGTTTTCTTAAAGTCGCTATAAAAAAAAGGTTCCAAATATGTCGTTTGAAATATATCTTTTTAAGTATGACGCAATTTCCATCATTAAATGTTTTTCGCGCGTAATAGTTTAATTATTTTAAAGTTTCCCTTCCTTTTTAATATTACGTGTAAATATATTTTTCAATTGAAAAGTGTTTGGAAATATTTTTATTTAGGTTTTTTAAAATCTGGCATCAGTACATTAAATATCTATTATGATAATGAAATTAGAAAACAAAACTTATAAAATTACACAAAATAAAAAAAGTGATTGGACCCTGCACACCACAATCTATCCATGTCCATGCCTGCAAAAGACGATTAAATTTCTACCATTGTCAAAGGCCAACGTAGCTATGGATAGCTATGCATATGCATAGTTTTTGATCTTATAAAACCTTTTTAAGGGATTAACCTATTTTGACTGATTTGAACATTAAACAGCGCTTAAAAATCTTCGATTTAACAACTGTCTGCTTCAGTGTGTTTATGATACTTAGCTCTATAAAACTACCAGTTTTCATGTATGCAACAGTTTTTGCAATATAAGCTGAAAAAGTGAAGAGGTCACAATAAATTCAATTACGACAGCAGTAGCAGAATTACTTCTTCTTTAGAATAGAGAGATAATCTTTATGCACATAGGAGCCTTGTTACAATTTTTATCATTTATCTTTTACAAATACATACACAAATGTTCTTAAAGATTCTCCACAGGACGGATAGCACAGAACAGAATAACGGCACGAAAAGAAGGATGGATTGGAGCCTGGGCACCCCATACTATATGTGTGCAATAAAGTAACCGGAAATCGATCCGGTACCGCCACCGTGACAGACGACTACGCTCTCGACCAGGGAGGGAGAGGGCAGAGTTTCCAAAGAATGCGTGGAGCGAACACCAGTTATTCTAATATGGCAGCATTGAAAAAACCTTTTTTTGAGTTGTCGTTAATCCTACAGTCCTCCTATTATGTTATGATAAATCATTCAATAGAAATTATGTGAACGCTGTACACTGACGATAAGTAAAAAAGAAGTTAATGATAAATTCAGCTTAAACACCACCGACACTGCAGAATACCACATGTAAACATTGCTATCAAATGGATACTGCAGCATGGCTGATTTTTCGTAAGCAAATTTTGTGTGGATCATAGAAACTGCATTGGCATGTTGCCGAACATCCTTGAAATAATCGTAATGCAGATTGCGTTAAGACTATGGCTATACTTGCATCTTTTGAAGATGTTTATTTTCTGTGATCGGTGTATGCCCCTCTAATGCGGCACCATCTGCTCTGCGTATTTTGAGCTTTTTGCACCATCTCAATGAAAAACGAATACTAATTCACGATTTATTACAAAACAAAAGAGACTAGCAGATCGTAAAGAGCATTAAACTTCCAAGGTAAATTTAGAAGCAAATGTAGCTACACAATAATCGTAAACGTTCTTCAAAAAATGAACCCTGAACCTTTGTTCTGCGGTCAATATTTAAACGCATCTGCATCATCCAATGGCAGCAGATCTCAGAAGTGTGTGTGTTGTCTCAGCTATTTCCATACATTCTGTTATTTCATATGAAATCTACTATTTTTTCACGTTCTTTATGCAAGTCCAGAAAATGCGGTGATGCTAATCTGTTGTCAAATATATTGAAAATTATATTATAATAGTTTAAATGTGTCAAAGAACCTGTATAAAAAAAAGAAGTTCAAGCATCTATTTATTTTTTATACCTTTTCAATTTTTCAGTCATCGTTATTAATTAATAAGCAATGTAGTGAACTATGTGTAATGATGTTAGTTCGGACGTGATCGCTAATTTGTAATTTATTATGTTCTAGTACTCTCAAAAATCCGGGTAAGCACAAAATGACACACTAGGCAAAAAAATTAGATCGGGAATAGATGAGAAATACTTTAATTGTCCAAGTTTACATCATAATGAACAAGTACCTAAAATATTATAAGTTACTAACCATGGCTAACGGCTGCCATTGACCGTGGCGCACGGGTAGTTATAGTATGTTGAATACTACATGTTAACAGTAGAGCGGTCCGAGACGGAATCATGAAAATCATACGCTACAAGTTGTTCCTTCCACTTTTTGGTCCAAGAGCATATGAATCATAAGACCAAGGAGACATTTGGATGTAAAAGGATAAATATGAAACGTTAGCAGCACTGAAATCATGCCAACAGTACGTTACAACAATTTTGGAACCCCGGTGAGAAATGAATAGATAGTGAAACTAATAAGGAGAGGCCACCGCTTAGTCATTATATGATTCAGAAAGAAACAAATGTATAAATGGCAAATTATAATGAACTCTAAAAGAGGTGTAGATAGATGTATTTATGCAGCCAGCATATTTCTTTTATTTTTAACTGATTTAAAAGAATGTGGTTGATCTCGCATTATTTCTAAAAATTAGAATTTGCGTGTGAGCAGTTAACGGCAGAAACAGCTTAACTATATATTTCATTTATTTAGAATGGGACAATATAGGGTTTAAATAATATTTAAAATAAATGAATCAATGACATTTAAAAATGATAATTTTAATGAAGAAAATGGAGACAATTTTTAAAACATATGTGATTTTCCAATCACACCGTCTGATTTATTTTTCACTTTCTAAATTAATACTCTCTTTTATCTAAAAATTGTATCGTAGTTACAGAATCTGACGTATATTTTAGATGATAAGAAATTTAAAAAAATATATATCTAAAAGGTACATGTTTGATTAGTTAACAAATAATAAAATCATTCAACTCGATGCATAAAAAGAAGACTCTGTAAAGATATGGCGAATTTGTTACTCTGTTTCATCTGTTTTACAATTTGCATTTAAATTGTACTTCTCAAAACATGTCCCGTAATTTCCCTTTTTGCGCTTTTATTATACCGACAAACAGCATTTCTATGCATTGAGAAATTCTTTAAACTTATTTTAAATTAGAAGTAGCTTGTTAATAAGAGTTGTGAAGGTTGCATTTGTATTTAGAGATAACAAATAGAAAATGAAAAGAAGAAAATGGGATGAGACTGAAAATTTAATTTTGTGAGCATTATGCTGGGTGAAAAAGGTATAAGTTACTGAGACATATAATTTGTGAATGAATGAAGCTACAGTTATAAAACTGGTGTCTACACATAGCTGAGTAAGCATCAGCTACACAATTAGATAACTAACTGCTCCACCGGCAGCAAAATTCGAAAGATATTCGAAATTATTATAATATTTTTAAACTACTGGAGATGGTAAAGGGTATGCTATACACAATCAGGACACTCACATCTTTCCCAGCAGCAAAATAACTTATTCGCAGCTACTATCATATTTTTTAAACTACTGGAGATGGTAAAAGCGTATGCTTTACACAATAAGGCAACTCGCAGCTTCTCCATAAATGAAATTCGTAACTTATTCTAAATTATTATCATATTTTAAGACTACTGGAAGCTACAAAAGAGATATACATAATCAAACCATTTGCAGCTCCCCGAGCAATGAAATTCGGAACTTATTCGGTATTTTCATATTTTGAAAACTTCTGGAGATATGGCAAAATGGGTGAATTAGAAAGTTGTTCAACATCATTTATTTAGCAAGAAAAGACTCTCCATAAGCATAATTAGCCGAAATAAAAAGAGAAAAGTTTGATGGCCAGTTGGTGCATTTGCGTCATCACTCTCGCAAGAGAGAACGATTTGCGATCGACATTCACAAATTCAAGTATAAGCAACTAATTTCCATTTCTATTGTCTTAATCATGTTATTTGATCTCAATTCCGAGACGTGTATCTCCCACATATTTATCTATAACGAAATGAAAACTGTACTATTGACAACAACAGTAATCAGGCAAATTAAAATTTACTTTTTGATTTCAATTTTGAGTATTCATGCACGTGCAGTGTCATTTCTTACTAAATAGATGAGGCTGAACACCTTTCTAATTGAGAAAGTGGCTTATCGGATTCTTTTTTTATCATATCTATATATATATATAAAACGCTAAGGTACGTGGCGGCTAAAAAGCGGTTATTTATCTTTTGCCAATGGACACCAGTGGTTTGTTTAGAAAATCAAACCTGCTAAACCTAAATCTCGCCGGCTTCGTTATTTGTTGTAGTAATTCTCGCAAAAAATGTGTTATTTATGATTACAATATTTTGATACGATGATTTTTTGATGATGTTAGAATAATTTTGTTGATATGACGGCGTGTCGTGATGCGACATTTCATTCATTGATCGGAGGAGGAGACACGTTGGAGAAGTAAAAATCGCTAACTTTTAGGTAATATTTTGCTTTTTTATTTATTTATTTATTTGGCAAACGTGAGTTTACAGCGTGAAATTTATAATTTACGCAGAAGACCTAGGTTTGTGGACCTGCTAAGTGGAGGTTTTTATGCATAGTATTTGTACATATAACGCTGAAATTAGTGTATTCTAACATGCATGTATTTCAAAGAGTAGATACTAAAGCAGAGATGCTCTGTGCGGGTTCAGCTAGATTGGAATAATTTCCGAGACATGATTTCTGTGGTCCGCACTTCGCCTGTAAATTTGCTGTGAAAAGTCTCGTTGGGTAATTCATATTAATTTTCCTATGTGAAGGCAATACTTTTATAAATATACTTACAAATTGAACGGCTGCATATCATATGCCCTTTCCACTCTCTATATTATATAGATAGATTACGTATTATTTCTGACATCAACATCCTCTTCTTTATGTTCAGTCGCGGGAAAAAAACGAACTGATCTCCCCTCACTAACTCTGCAACAAGTTATCGTATAAGAAAGTTACTGGCACCAAACGATTGGAAATAAAGTTTACTTTTAAATGATTATGTAAAATTTGCTTAGAGGGTATCTACAAATCAAAAAAAGTCGAACTTTGTATTTTCAATGGCAATACCCAATTTTGACACGATATTTTAAGTCTTTGGTTCAAACTATGCCTAGATACCAAATTTCAAGTCATTTGGATGACAAGTTTTTTAATTATAAACATTCAAAATTTAGTGCTTCTAATGTTAAATTACATTTTCATATTTTTATTCATATCTCCTGAAATTATAATTGTGTCGTCTAGTTGCAAAACCCGCCATCTCCAAAAAGTAAAATTTGGGGGAAAAGCTGATTATTTGCCACACTTTGCCACAATAAGATTAGAACCCAAAACTCTTTAGTTTTATAGTCATTAAGACAGTATATTTGAAAACACAAAATAAGGTGGCAGGGGCACATGAAATGAGGAGGTTATTTAAATGTTTGTTTTGGATTTGGCCACTTTTGCAAATTACTTTTGAGTTGGCCGGTTTTGCAACAAACCAGAAATTAATTTTTGCTAAATTTAATGTGACATTGGGTTTTTAGGGGTATCAAACACACAAAAATGTTCGAAGAAGTGTTGAGGATTGGTAAGCTTTTGAAGAGTGCCCACAGCTTGGATTTCTTGGATTACCAGTAGGGCAGTACCTGAAAAAAATAATGCCAGAAATTATGAAAATGTAATTACAAATGTATTCTCTCAGATTTTATATGTAGCCCGTTAATTCCGCATCCACAATCCTCAAAATATTAAATTTATAAAAGAAATTTAAATGAAAGAATATTTTATTAAAAAATTCTTAAATTTATCAGAGAAAAATCACTTACAGTTTTATGAAAGCGAAGAGAGAGGGCGCAGAAAAGTATTTTGCCTAGAGCATAAAAATATGTTAATCCACCCATGGTTATCACAAGGTGAACTTTGTTCTTTTCCCTTTTCCACATCGTAGGGTCACTTTTCTTCTTCCTTGATTGATTAGAAGATACTTCCTCTACAAACTTTTCCATAGTCAGAGAAAACAAGAAACTAAATTATTCGAAACTTTGTATTCACCAAGTAGGAGCAGTCATAGGCGAGAGAAAACACTATAACATTAATCTAATCAACAAGTGAGAGGAGAGAAGCAGAAGTTCCATCTAGCAGATATGGAGATGGCCGCTTTTGAACCTCACTAGTTTATGAATTTGGCCGGTTTTGCAGCACATCATGATTTTCAAATGCATATAACACGGGGATTTTACCAGCTTAGGCTTGTTTATTGTTTCCAGATGGTATAAACCTTCACTTAGAACTTAAAAAGCTGAAAAAACACATTTTTAAATTTTGAGGAGTTGGCTGCTTTTGCAACTAGACGACACAATTCTAATGTGCAAATTTTTTGTTTGGTGATAATACTAAAAATCCCAAATATAAATACGTTGAACTTATAATTTTTACAATTTTATAATATAAATTATGAATTATGACATTAATATTCGAAAAAAGTATTAATTGCAACCTACAATTTTTTTAATGGATTTATATTTATTATGTCCTGCTTTGTGCCCATTCAAAATTTCAAATTTTTTTTCCAAGAAGTTTTTAAATTCTGCTTCAGAAACGGCAAGATGCTGGTTTAAGGGGACGTCTATGATGTGCAGAAAAGCATTATTGGATAAAATATTTTACTCATTTTATTGTTGATAAGAATGCGATTTTTTTATTTACTTTTTCTTAGTCTACTTTTAAAATTTTTATTAAAATTGTGTAAATCGTATTTGTAGGTAGTATACTTTTAATAGAAGTCATTTAGTCATTCTGTAGCATTTCAACAATTGAGTACCGAACGTAATTTGGATACAGTCCCTAAAATATGCTAATTTAAAATAATTAATTTCTCTGAAACTAATCGTAGAAATTTCATGAAAATTGGTATCTTGGCATAGTTTGAAATAAAAATTTTAAATAACTTGTCAATTTTGGGTCTTACCATCGAAAATAACAAAGTTTGGGTTTGTTTTGATAATTATGTTTTTTTGATATGTAGATCGCCCCCTAAGAAAATTTTATATACATCAATTAAAAGTAGATTCTATTTCCAATTGTTTGGTACTAGTAACTTTCTTCTACAACAATTTGTTGGAGCGGTAGTAGGAGGTGTTCAGTTTTTTTTCTATGACTGTACATACAAATCCCACAACATTGAATGATCATAAGAAATGATTTTGAAGAGACTTTTGTCACAGTATACTTGCATTTCGTTAAAAATGTCATTTGGTTGAAAATTGTAGTTAATTAAACGAAACGTGAATTAATGAAAAAAAAACGTATCGGAAAATAATTGTGCGTAAATAATTAAAAATAGTATTTGCAGTGCGAAAGCCTCGCGTGGGTCTATAAATGATTTTCTTTTAAAAGTTAATAATTCCAAAATAAGAAAAGAAAATCTAGGATTTAAATTGTGATGAGTTTTAAAATTAGCTTAGAATTAGTGTAATAGAGCACTGGAACTTTTTCAACACTACAATTAACCTTTACAAATATATCGAATCGACATAATCTTATGAATCGTAAAACGATGTAAAGTTTTTTTTTTAAATATCTATAATTAATTAATCACACAACACTCCTAAGCATTGAAAATTCAATGAAGATATTTTAAATTGAAAGTTACTTGTTAGTACATGTTAGGAGGTATCTAGTGCATGTGAATTTAGAAATGAAAAACAAAAAAGAAAATGGAAGAAAGAAAAAGAATTCATATCGAAATGCCAACTTTTGACAACACGACATATTGACGACCAACGCGACATATTGACACCAACTTTTAATATTTTGAGCAATTTTTGGAAACAAATTAAGGATTAACAGAAAAGCAAAATTGCGATAATAATTCAAAGAGGTATATTATGGCGAGTTTTATAATTAGATTCGTTGATCGTTTGATTTCTTTGCATTACCTAAACCCTTTTCGACTAAAATTTATTTTAATTTTGAGGGAAAATTATTTTTAGATAAAAAAATATACATATAGATAAAAAAAGTAGTTATCCAAATTGCAAAAGTTAAGGGTTACTGAAATCTGACTAGTATGTCATTTACGAAAATTATTTTTAAGTTAAAAAAAATAAATGTAGCTATACAAGTAACTAAAGTTAAGAGTTACCAAAATTTCATGAATATGTCATTTACGAAAAATTAACGCGTATCATATTCTAAGAGTGGTAGTTGTGAAATACAAACTGACACTGCGATTTTAATATAATAGATCTTAACTTATTGTCTCGGAAAAGTACCACATACTTTAAATTGAAAGAATAGACATATGGTTAAAGAATAGACGGTTCAAATGAATTTAAGAAAACGTTTTGTTTTATTGTTAAATGCTGAAACGCAAACAAAGTGATTATAGCAATGTATGGGCTTGTACTACCATTATTACATGAAGATAAAAATTAAAATAATTTTTAAAATAAGAAAAAATGACAATTGAAATTGACTGGTACTTTTAAGTACCGTTAGTCCCGAAAACTTTAAATGAAAGTTATCTTTTAATCAAAATTACAATTAACACATACTAATGTATCAAACCCACATGATGTTTTAAATCGTTAAAAAATATACAATATTTTGTCCATAAAAGTCTTCAATTAATAAATTGCATTTTTTGTGTGCATTCGTTACTATAAAATTGCATATTAAAAAATATTTTACCAGAAACTTTCAGCAACAGATCATTGAATTTTATAACATTTTTATAAATAGTAATATATTGGCAATTCTGAGGAATCTTACTTCGAAAACAATGCTTTTTTAATAGATAGGCACATTATTTCGTGAATACTCAGATATTTAAATGCGAACATCATGTACTAAAAAACTATTCTGGACTTATTTTATGATAGCTTTAAATTCGATCACATTTTCCACTTTTTTGGACTCAAAATATATTCTATTGATCTTCTTTTTTTCCCTGATGGCTGTTATTTCTCCAGAAATGTCAAATTTGGTCAGCGATATTTTGTCAAACATCAATACAATTCTCAGCAGTAGTAAATGCGCAGGAGGAGAAAAGAAATTTATATGAAAATTGGAAAAATACAGTTTCTTTTCTCCTCACTTTTAGGAAAAGAATGGGAAAAAATGCATTAAACTATTTCTTCTGTTACAGAACTTGATATTCTTGAATTCATTGTTAATTTGAATTAAAAATAAATTCTGCTTGTTGTATTTTTTTGCATTTCACTAAATGATCACATTCGAAAATCCAAATATATTTTTGTAAAGATTAATGAGTATTATATTTTGGCTGGAAATTGATGGTAAAAATAATTTTCTACATCTCTTAGATCATATATAATTGTTTTAAGCATCATAATCAACAAGCATATTAAAAGGATGAGATGCCGATGTAATATTTGTTAATTAAGATCATTTTCGTGCGTTTTTGAAAATAAGAAAACTCTTTTCAAATGCAAATTACTAATAGATTATATAAACTTTAAACAAAAAATTGAGGAAAAGTAAAATTAAGCCGATATTAAGGAAGCTCTGAATAAGGAAATGACACGTAGTATTTATCACGGGATCCTTCTAAATGGTGGACATGGTTGCAT
This sequence comes from Maratus michaelseni, assembly GCA_963931845.1. NCBI lineage: Eukaryota > Metazoa > Arthropoda > Arachnida > Araneae > Salticidae > Maratus > Maratus michaelseni. Next base: position 117,352,293 of record OZ007586.1, read on the forward strand.
AGTGGTTCTGAGATAAACAAACAAATACGGGTTTAACATTTTAAATTGAAAGTAGAAATCTGGCAAACCATTCAATTTTTAACCTCTTGAGACCTGAAGTTAAACTAGTCGGATGTATCAATCCGAAAACTTTCTTTTATCTCACACAGGTTTTCGCATACACTAACAAGTTGGAAATTGTACGTCAAACGTGACAAGTGATGTGCGTTCGTACTATAGCCAGTTATATAAATATTCAGATCTTCATGATTTTTAATTCTGTGAAATAAATTATATCGTCTTCAGATTAATTTCTGTAATAAAATAAGTATCTCGATCGCTTGACGATTACACCTCGGAAGCTCCGTTTCTTAATAAATATTTTTATTAATATCTTCTAAAGTTTTGACTCGATTTTCATAAAATTTGAAATGTCTCGACAAAATCCTGCAAAGATAATATATCTTAAATTTCAAACCATTCGTTTGGGTAGTTTTTGCGGTGTTATATGCGGACAGACGGACAGACAGACGGATGGACCAGACGGCGACAATAGGTGCTACGTATTTATATAATTACGAACGCACATAAAAATGAATCAGCGCCAATTTATATCAAGATCTAACTGAATCTAAAGTTTTATTAAATTACATGCATTAGTTCTTGAGATAATATTAATTCTAAAATCTTCTAAATCTTGAAAAATGTAGCATATCAGCACCACCTGTTGGGAGATTTAGACCAAAACCTAATCAACAACAACTTATGTCAACGTCTAACTGAATCTTAAGTTTGATGAAAATCCGTGCATTAGTTCTTGAGATATATTTATCGTGAAAATCATGAAAAAAGTAGCATATCAGTGCCACCTGTTGGGCTATTTACACCGAAACGTAATTAGCATCTATTTATGTCAATGTGTAACAGAATCTGATGTTTGATGAAATTCCGTGTATTAGTTCTTGAGATGTAGCTATCATGAAAATCATGAAAATAGTAGCACAGCAGCGCCACCTTTTGGATATCTACACTAAAACGTAATCAGCGTCTATTTAAGTAAAGGTCTAACTCAGTCTGAAGTTTGCTGAAAATAAGTGCATTAGTTCTTGAGATAGAGCTATTGCGGAAATAGCAAAAACTGCAGCATAGCAGCCCCGCCTGCTGAGCTATTTTCACCTAAAAGTAATAAGCATCAATTTATATCAAGCACTAACTGAATATAAAGTTTTATTAAATTCCATGCATTAGTTCTTGAGATAGAGCGCCTAAATTTTTTTTTTCACAAAGAGACAGTCAGACAGACTGACAGACTCACAGACAGACATTTTCTAAAAACAATCAAATCATGTTCAGAACCAGCTAAAAGGTATAAATCCGTCGAAAACCGGAATTCGAAAATTTTTATGAATCTAATACTTTCTTCTTGTAAAGATAGATAAAAGTAAAAAACACTACAAATACACATTCATTTCTTTTGCTCAAAGAAAGTGACAACATAGATGATACCATAGTTGATACTCTAAGGGGCTTGTAATTTGTCTTCCCAATTATGTATCTAAAATTACTAGCCCCTTTGAAATTTCAATTTAATTATAAATAACCTAAATTCCCACAATAACAAATTGAACGTCTGTAAACAAGTGAATGATCTACAAATCCTCAAAATTTTTTACTGTAAATGATTTAAGTTAAATAATTAGGAAGATTTCTACTTTCCTTGGCGACATTGTCTTGAAGGAATTTTGTAAATTCAGATGAATATACCATTTATTTTATGAGGAAATAAACATCAGTGCTGTCATTTATTGGTTTTGTTCCAAAGCAAAAAATCATTCAGCTATATAGAAGTAAAATAAAAATGTAAAAATAAATCAAACGGTTAAGTTTTTATAAGGAAAAGAACAGAGGTCCACATTTATGTAGCTCCAGTCTGAAGAGATTAATAAGAAAATCAAATTAAATATGCTCAATTGGTCAATCATTGGCAGCAATACAGTACACGGTGCCAATGTTGGACCCATGGACATACTTAACTTGGTTTTCTTATTAAAATAAATTGCATCTTGCTTACATGTGTTATTTTTATTAATAAACGTGCATCTGTTTTATAACACCGCACTTGTATACGCGATTAGTGCGTATTTAAGCCGATAATATCGAAAAACAGACATTTTAGGCTTGTACTAATTGCTAACTAATGGTAATTTTTACAGCATAATGTAAGACATCATTTCATATTCCATCGCTCTCTACTTTTGCAATTGACTTTTTTTCGTTATCTTTCATAATGTTCCAGATAGGGTCGATAACTTCCAAATTTCACCACTAGAGGCGTTGCAGTCATTCTTATATGATAGTGCATAGTCGTTTTACTATAGGTAGACACTTCTTCCACAAGTCTTATTTCATTCGTTCAAAAGTAGTTTGAGTGTTCGCTGACGTTAGTTTGCATTCTGTATTTTCATAATTTTATTACGTATTACTCTCAGGTGTTATTTGGTATAATTTACCAGTTACTTCTTTTATTTTGCTTCCTAACTCCTTAAAAACACAAATTTTATTTAAGAAGCATAGATTCTGTATTTAAGGAATGTGTACTACTATAATGATGTATAACCAAAAAATATATAAGAAAAAGTAACTAAGAGTGATGATCATGTACTGTTTGCAATGAAATCATATGAGGAAAAAATAGTTTTTTCTACGAGTGACAAAGAATTTTTATCTCAAAACATAATTCAAAACTTATATAAAAAACTTAATTCAAAACGTATTTCAAAAAACTACTTTCAAAACTTAATTCAAAACTTAAATAAGCAGCTGAACTTCTGGAATTATTAATAATATAGGAATTCATAATTTAAAATACATAAAGGAAAATTAACTAATAGCGCTGAGTTCGTAGTTACGTTGAGTACGTTGTTATTTGGTTTACAAAGTAAGCAATATAAGGAAGAAAATAGTTTTTCTAGTATTTTGTTTTCTCTTTAAAAACTCGAATCTTAGTTAAGAAGCATAACTGCTGGAATGCATTTTGTACTAAAACAGGAATATGTAAATGAAATGTATATAAATTAACTAATAATGTAGGGAACGTGTGGTTTGCAAAGTAAGCAATATAAGAAAAAATATGTCTTTCTACACTGTACTAAAAAGACAGATATATCTTAATATACAAAAATATAACGTAACAATGAACGAAAATATAGCATAACTTTTCAGAGTTAACCACGATTCCCGAAAACGTTCTTTTATCTTTAGAAACCTCAGAAACCAATAGATTTTCGATATTAAAAAACATTTTTAAAAACAAAGTTTTTTTGCTGCCCATAATTTTCGGAAACGTTTCCGAATACATCGTAAAGTGTATTAATCGGTTTTCTCAACCTAAAATATCGGTTTTTCGGATATTATTAATTCTCAAGTAAACATTGTCAACTGAGTAAGTTAATTTATACATGCAAAAGTAACAATATAATGTTATAAAAATGTTAATGTTAATGCTGTTAATTTAACATGTTTGCCTATTAAACATATTTATTGAACATCAAAATGCTTAACTGAGAACTGATAGCATCCGAAAAAAAGATATTCCGGATTAAGAAAACTGTAAAAACTTCTCAGGAAAGTTTCCAAAAATTTCGGCATCAAAAGAAACGTGTTTTTATAACTACATCTTTAAATCTAAAAAAATCTACAGGTTTCTGAAGTTTCTAAAGATAAAGGGACGCTTTTCGGAATCGTGGATAAATCGAAAAAAGTTATATTATAATTTCGCAGAATAAGAAACATTTGCCTTTTCTACAGTGTAGTAGAGACAAAAAAAATCACTTCAATAGAAAATCAAATTTTGGTTAAGAAGCATAACTGTTGGAATAAATTGAATTTGTACTAATATAGGAATGGATATTTGAAAGATATATAAAAAAATAGCTATTAGTGGCGAGTGTACCTAAAGTTTAAAAAGTAAAAAATTGAGAAAAAAATACAGATTTTTTTCTAGTTCTAACATAGGTTTTTTTCAAAATATCATCAAATCTCAACACCAGTCGACGTAATTTCTATCCCATCAATAAATCAATTCTCATTAATCGATGACAAGGTGCAGTACATGACAAGAGTAACAGGAAAAAAACTGATTTATCGTAACATGTTGGACATTTAATAATATTTTCAAATGTTTAATAATGATGTATATATGAATACACTGTAAAAATATCTGTTGATTTGTAATAAAAAACAGTGTGAACTAAAAATATTTACAATATGATTGGATATTTAACCGTTCGAATTGCATTAGGTGGAACCTTGCATCATATGCTGACTGTCATATGTATTTTTTAAAACGTTATCTAATTTTTGTCTACAGAACGAAAGGAAGTAAATAAGAGCGAAAAATCATGCGTCAAGCACAGATTAAGAAACGCTTTCCACCACTTCCACAATACTTTTAGCAATCTTTACCGTTTAATAAGGTTACAGATGATGTCTAAGTACACAAGGTCAAAGTCAAACCGGGCGGGGAGGACTACCTTTCGGCTTAACCTCAACTAGCCCCGTCCATATCTAAATACACAATTTGGAAAACGCACAACTTATTTTAAAAACAATATTTCAGGAATCACCAACAATATTCAGAAAAATATCCGAATTCTTTTGAGTAGCTCTGTATATGATCTATACATTTGTATATCTACTACATAGAATGCTAAATTTAGTTCAGTTAGGAAACGCATAGCACAGTTGAAAATTCCGCTTCAGCAATTTCTGTCAATAAACGGAAATTGACTCGAGATGTTTTGTGCTGCTCTGTATATGATCTATAGGATTTATACATACCAAGTAATAGCCAAAAAGTAGTTAAATTTAAAAATGCGTACCGAAACTAAAAACTCACTTCCAGCAAATATTATTAACGCAAAGTATTTTAACCGAATGCTTTTGTGTCTCCCTGTAAATGAACAATGACTGCTATACACAAAATATTCTATAGAAAGCCTCTTGTAATTCATCTTAGTGAAATATATCAATTTCAAAATGTTTGGAATAGTGAAACATCATTAAAATAATTCACAAACGATTTTTCTCCAAAGACCGTAATGCAACGGAATAAGGAACTATAAGTGTTAAACACCATTTTCTATAGTAAGCCTCTGCACCTCAGTGATTATATCAAATTCAATATGTTAGAAATAGTGTAACATCATTAAAATAAATCGCAGATGATTTTTCCCCCATAGACCGCAATGTAACGGAATTCTTTTGAGTGTCCCTGTAAAGAAACTATACGTACTACACATTTCAATTTCAATAACGAACTTGACATAGTAAACCTTCAATAACATATACCAATTGCATGCCAATCTGAGTATATTTATGTGAGTTAGAGCACGGATAGGCAGACTGATAGACAAACCGAATTCACAAACACATTTCAACAATGTTAGAAAGTGTTAATAAAATGGTCCACAGAAATATGTTAATTTTACAGAAAGGAAAACGGTCGGCCAGGAAGTAAAAAAAAATGGTTTATTTTATAGATAAAAAAATCTGTTTTTCATGAACGTTCTGTTAATTCAAAAGATTTTGCCATTAAAATAAAAAGTTTACAGATTTTTCCAGAAACCAAATCTGTATTTATTAAGATCCTTCTGTACTTTAAACACATTTTGCCATAGAATAAACAGCATATTTTCCGCGTAAAATCTAGAGATTATTTACAGGTCAATTAAAAAACTAGTCGTTGGGGGCCACCGTAATACTTACCCATCATGGATATGCATAATATAAAATATTAAAATAGATATGTGTAAACTACTTATAAAATGCATTGCAATTCGAATAAAATCGTGGCCTGATGACGTCATAAACTTTAAAGGCTCGATTACTGAATTGCTTAAAAGTAGATCCTTATAACTCCAAGAACAATAATCCTATTAACTACCGGTTTATTGCATCTGATTAAGCATCTCATTTCCAATTGAAATATATCTTTGAATTGAAATTTGGTTGAAATACACGGTCATGAAAAATCGAAGAGTGTGGTAAATAGGATTATAAATATCTCGGCAACTCATTATCCGATCGACTTCATGCTTTATGCAAAATTTATGTTTTTTTATTATCTTTTATATTCACTCTTTAAAATAAACAATTTCGAAAAATTTTATATACCTTTTATCAGAACGAATATTTCGAGAGTCCGAAAAAAATAGTTCCGGATAATCGAGGTAACTTAAATTCAATAAGCTTCTTCCCATTATTACATACTATGTACATACCAAATCTTAAGTCTCTATCTCAATTTTTTGGGGAGATAGAGCGTTTAAAGACACACAGACACACAGACATACAGACACACAGACGGACGGCAATTTTTTTTTAATCTAAAAATATGTTTTCCGGAATCTCCAGTGTCTGAAACGTGTAAATCCGTCAATTTTTTTTCGATTTTCAAAACGATTACAAGACCCTATACTACGTATGATGGGTAAGTAATAAAACTTATTTTTAAATCTGGAGTATTTACACATCTAATCTACAGATCAGACAGAAAATCTACAGATTTTTTTACAGTTCAATTAAAAAATAAAACTTATATTTTTAAAACTGAAGTATTTCAGAAATTTTTGAATGATATTAAATTAATCGACATATTCTGAGCATAAGGCAGAATATCTGAAATTTATAATCTATAAACCATTTATAATGGAGATTCCTTCTAGAGAAAAAAATTTCGTAGATTCTGTGGACAAACAAATCATTTTCTGTTGTCCAGATGACGATTATAATCTATGACAGCTTATGGAAATTAAGCATTTCATATCAAATTTTTTGAATAGAATTTTGACCCAATAAAATGATAAAAATATTTTCTTTTGTGTGGGATATAATTTAGACTGAACGGATAAAATAAAAATTACGGAATTTTTCGATAATAAAATATCTGTTTTTTGATATTTATCATAATACTGCGTTTAAAAAAAATGAAATATGTAAAATGTAAAAAAATAAATAAAAAATATATAATTGTCTATTTTACAGATAAAAAATCCGTTTTCTATTAAAATTTTGCTAATTCAAAAAAATTCCCGTAATATAAAAAGTTTACAGATTTTTTCGAAAACCAAATCTGTACTTATTAAGAATTTTCTGTACTTTTAACACATTTTGCCATAGAATAAGCAGTTTGCATATTTTCCCATAAAATCTACATCTTTTTTTTACAGTTCAATTAAAAAATAAAACTTATTTTTAAACCTTAAGTATTTCAGAAATTTTTGACTGATATCAAATTAATCCACATATTCTGGGCTGAAATTTATCACCAATAAAACTATTCATGATGTGAATTACTTCCAGAGAAAATAATTTCATCCATTCTGCGGACATACAAATGATATTCTGTGTTCTAGATGGCGATTATATATCTATGACAGCTTAAGGAAATTAAGCATTTCATATCAAACTTTTCAAATTTTGATCCAATAAAATGATAAAATATTTTCCTTTATGTGAGATATAATTTAGAATGAACGGAAAGGGTAAAAATTACGAAATTTTTTGATAATAAAACATTTACTTTTTGATAATTATCATAATACTGCAATATTTTGATAAAAGTATTTAGTTAAACAAAAAAGTACTTGAAAAAGTATTTAGTTAAAACAACAATAAAAGACTTGCATGAGTTAATTTTTTTTTTAATATAGCCCCATCCAAATTTTTTGTTGAAATGATCAAATGATTTTGTTACTTTAATATATTTATCATAACCAAATGGATATGGATACTAGAACCAAATTCATTTGCTTCTTGTAACACAATCCATTTGGTTACGGTAACTATATTAAGATAACAGAATTATTTGGGCAGTCCAACCAAAAATATCGAGCTGTATTAACCAAACAATTTAGTTCGCGTAACTTTTTTAATTTTTGTTTGGACTAAATAAATTTTTTGGGTTTGTTACAGTTTTTGGATTTAAATCAGCAGCATCCTTTTAAAGAAATTAAATATCGACATTTTACTCGTTATATCCATAATTCTGTAAAACCATAAATCTTTACTCAACGGTTAAATCTAAATTATTTTTATAGTTTGTTGTAACTAGAAAACTAGAATGGAGAAGAAGTGACATATTTAGGCCGGTGTTTGGGTATCTAAAAATTAACATTCCTGAACTTCTAATAAAGTTGTTTTTACATATAAGACATCCTTTCAGGATAAATTCCTCCGTATCTCGTACTGTGTTCGAGATAGTAATGCTACTTACGCAGTTTATTACTATTTGCCATGTACCTCATTGTACAGCAGAAACCCATTTTACTGTACCTATATGTTCATGGCTGTAGCTAACTCAGTTCAGCTAATATTTGAGGCGATAGGAAATTAAAGAAACATCCTTTAAAAAGTAAATTTCTTTTTAAGCATGTTTTTTGACTTGCAGTCAATTGAAAATCGTAGTCTTATTGGCTGTGTGTCTTAATTTTGTCATTTATGACGTATTAAGTGTTATTTTTGTTCCTCGGATTTCTCATATAATCTACGAATTCGGACACTTCAATTACTTATTTTGTACTAGCTGATCCGTCCGGCGTTGCCCGGAAATCAGTAACTTTCTTTTGCGGTTTCGATAAAAATAGTCATTTTCGGCGCGCATTCAGTTCTAAACAAATCTCTTTCCGAACGAAACTCCGGCACTCGTCCCCGCTGCCTGCGGCATAGTATAACAGGTGTGCTACGCACGCGCTGCAATATTATTTAGTTTCAATTTTCACAGATAGAGGGCGCGAAATCATCTTACTTAGTTATCTATATCTTAATTGGTTCATGTTAAATTGAATGAACCAATTCCCGTTGAAGAAAATTCGAAATTTTTTTTAGAACACTTTGGTTAAAATAGGAAAAAGCCCTAGGTTGACCACTTTCAACCACCATATCTCCCACACCCTCACATCTACCGATATGCAATCCCATAGTCCACGATGGGAGACTTAAAGATACTACCACACACAAACACTAGTGGTCAGCTGCTCTGGGTAGTTGTGGCTGCAAAGTGAAATATAGGGCACACACGTCTATTTATATACAGGCTGCAAAATGTTATCAATCGCCGATCTTTAATTTCTCAAACGTTGGTTGTAGACATATAGTTCTAATTACAAAAGCGTTTAAAATGAGGTAAATATTCATGTAGTGGTGTTAATTAAAGTAAAAAAATCAATTTTATAAAAATTACGAAATCCAACTTTTTATACGGTTCCCCGGTCTCTATAGTTATATTTAGTAAATGTTTGCACATATCATAACAAATACAACACGAAAAGTTTGACTTCTGTACGACAAAAATTGACACAGTTATTAAATTTCAAAGTTTGAGATTTTTTCACATGATTTTGTCTTTCATTCAGTGATCAGTTTAAAAATGAATTAGAATATTTCGAGATCGAAATCAGGGTGCAATGTCCGTTTTACGGCAAAACTACCTTTAGCCGGTATCGCTAAATCGGTGTATCACCAAAGAGGGTTATTTCCTCTAAAAATTTGAGCTGACATTGAGGGGTCGTATACAAAGCGAAGAATGAAATATTGAAATTGAACAGAAATTAAATATCAATTTATTATCATATTAGAAAACGGTCTACTATAAAAAATGAACACATCAAATACCGGAATCAACTACAGATACTGCTCAAATTGTTCTCCATTGGTGGCAATGCACAATTGAATGCGTGACAGTACTGAGTCCTTGACACGTTGGAGCATAGCAGGCGAAACCACCTTTAACCGGTATCGCTAAAAACGGGTATCACCAAAGAGGTTTTTTTCATCTAAAAATTTAAGCTAACTTTTAGGGGTCAAACAACATTCAAAAGTCAAGTTAGACAGTGTTGAATTCAGGGAATGGCCCGGGAGGGACATCCCCCCCTTTCCACCCAAGGAAATGAAATGTCCGTCCCGGAAAATGTGAGATTTTTTTCAATGGTCAAAAAGTGCAATTTCTCCCCGGAACTCTATAATGTCCCCCCCCCCCCCCCGCCGGAGAAAAGTGTCTGAATTCAACACTGAAAGTGGGTATTGTTTGTTATCGGAAAATAAAACCTTCCGCTCTTTTGCGAATGCGTCCAGTCTGTTTTGATTTCATCAAAATAGGGTTGAGTCGAGTTTGTTTAGCTGCGTTTGGCTGAGTGCTTATCTTAGTGACCGACTACAAGAGAACGCAAACTAGAACTTCGGAAAATACTCATATCAGCGTAACACCCTTTTCGATTGTAAAATTGCCCCAGAGTGCTGGGCAGGGTTTAACACCATAGAGAAAAATCCATCGTTCCTTTGTGACATTCTGTGGACAGATGAGGCAACGATTGCACGGAGTGGCATTGTGGACGTGCAAAATGTGCATTTCTAGTCACTGGAAAATCCTCACATCGCCCGCACAGTATGACACCAGGTACGCTGGTCAGCGAACATGTGGTGAGGTATATGGGGAACTCAGATTGTTGGACCCATCTTCTAAGATGGAACCCTAACGGGCGAACTTTACCTGCACCTACTACAAAACACGGTACGTGACTGGTATGAAGAGCTGCCTCTCCGAAATGTATGCCCGGTGTGGTTTCAACATGATGGGACCCCTCCGCATAAAGCATCATACGTCCGTGCGTATCTGGCCAACGAATTCGGTCAACAGATCATTGGATATGGTGGTCCGGTAGAGTGGCCACCGCGTTCACCGGACTTGACTCCCATGGACTTCTACATCTGGGGATACATCAAGGCAAAAGTGTATGTTACTGAGCCTACTTCTCTCCCTGGGCTCAGTACTGTCACGCATGCAATTGTGCATTGCCACCAATGGAAGACACTTTCAGCAGTATCTCTAGTAGATTCCGGTATTTGATGTATTCATTTTTTATAGTAGACCGTTTTCTAATATGATAATAAATTGATATTTATTTTTCAGTTCAATTTCAATATTTCATTCTTCGACCCCTCAAAGTCAGCTCAAATTTTTAGATGAAATAACCCTCTTTGTTGATACATCAATTCAGTTATACCAGCTAAAGGTAGTTTCAACGTAAAAAGGACATTGCACCCTGATTTTGATCTCGAATTATTTTAATTCATTTTTTAACTGATCCTTGAATGAAAGACAAAATCATGTGAAAAAATCTCCACTTTGAAATTTAATAACTGTGTCATTTTTTGTCGTACAGAAGTCAAACTTTTTGTGTTGTATTTGTTATAATATGTGCAAACATTTACTAAATATAACTATAGAGACCGGGGACCATATAAAAAGTTAGATTTCGTAATTTTTATAAAATTGATTCTTTACTTTAATTAACGCCACAACATTAATATTTACCTAATTTTAAACGCTTTTGTAATTGGAACGATATGTCTACAACCAACGGTTGAGAAATTAAAGGTCGGCGATAGATAACATTTTTCACCCTGTATATATATATATATATATATATATATATATATATATATAGAGAGAGAGAGAGAGAGACTTAATGATTGCAATTCTTCACGTTTTCAACGACTTCTTTAGACACCAGTGAAACCCACTGTTTATTGTAACAAAAGAAAAGATATTGTAAAAATATTGCAAAATAAGAAACTGTAGCTTTCAAAGCATTGTTTCAGAAGAGCAGTTGATAGGCAGTAATTGACAGTATATATATGTATATTATAAACAAGTAAAAATAACAAAGGCTTAAAAAATCAACTGTAGATGCTACCATTACCTCACTGCCTTCAATTTTGGGCATCCTTCTGAATATGATCACGTGAAATTTTCTTTCTTTCCTCTATAAATTAATGAACGAATTTTCATTTTTCCTCATTAAAATCGCTGAAAATTTTACTTACAGAAAAGTAGAGAAAAAATGCAACTCTCCATCTAGAGAAGCCGGATGTAAGGGAAACGGTCATAATATGTTTCCTTACATCGTAATAAATACATCAGTGTTGTAGAGCGTTAATAAAAGTCATCCTCTACAAAACAAACCTAAAATTACATCCAGGGCAATAATAGCATATCAAAATTGTATAGGTCAAACAAAAGTCGATTTCTATGTCGCTCTCAAAGTTATAAAATAAATGAAAAGCAATGTCTGCGTCTCACGCAATTAAAGATATCACATATATGAAAAAGAGTTTCAAAGGAATTTATGTATAAGCATAGATCAAATACTTTGTGCGAATTTTAATTCATAAACCAAAACCAATTACAACGTTGTAACGCACAAATATGAGAATTGCCACAAAAAAACCGCATACGGTCGTTTCAAGGATACATCGATCCCTTTCCTCAGTGTGAAAAAAAAAGATAAAAATGCGTTCTAAGAACCCCTCGGTTATAGCCCCGAGTACTGGCTAGAATGAAAATGCATTTGTAATTAGTTTCCTTTGCAATTCATGTAATTAGTCACATGTAATTAGTGCTCACATGTGTTCACATTTAATTAGTTTCCTTTGTATTCTGAAATTTCAAAACTATTTTTATACTATGCAATTTTTTTATACTAGCATTTTCATTCAAGTCAGTACTCGGGGTTATAACCGAAGGGTTCTTTGAGCCCATTTTTATCTTTTCTTTTTTTTCTTTTTTTTCCGCACTGAGGAAGGGGATCGATGCATCCTTGAAACGGCCGTATGCGGATTTTTGTGGCAATTCTCATATTTGTGCGTTACAACGTTGTAATTGGTTTTGGTTTATGGATTTATGTATAGTTTCCAACATATATCTTAATTAAGCGTAGGAAAAATTGGATAATTACTCATGTGCGAGTAATCTAATAATGCATGTTCATTTTGAGCATTAATCGGTGTATAACCTAGGTTATACAGTGCTTATATGCAAAGTGTATGTTTAGACAGCCATTTAATTTATGAACGGATATAGGTACAGTTATAAAAGTGGTGTCTATTCATAGGAAAATGAGTATGCGCTACAAAATGATATCAGTTGCAGCTCTGACGTGGTGAAGCTTAGAACTTTTGGATCCCATTTCAAAAACTAAGATATATGAGATAAAAAATCAATTGAAAATTTGTTCAGACTCGTTGATTAAGTAGGAAATGTGCATGAATAGCCTAAACTGAAAGCAAAAAGTTTGAATTAAAATTTTACCCATTGCCGTCTGTCTAACATTGTTGATTTCAATGCATAGACGAATAGTGTGATATGAAGGTCAGAAAATAGCGATAAAACAATTTAAGAGAGAAGAACTAGAACTTCATTCTCTACGCTCGAATTAGCCATCGTGTGTTGGCCGCAAATCGCACTGACGCACATTCGCACTTTTTGCTTTTGATTCGGGCAATTCGGTGCCATTTCCTACTGATTTGACGACACTGAACAATTTTCTAATTGACTTTTTTCCACATATGCCGTATTTTCTGAGATATGATTGCTAAGCTAGGTCTTTCGCGGCTACGGGACATTTCGAGGCATATCATTGCGTAGCACATACTAACGTAACTATGTATAAACACCACTTTTATTAATACAACTATTCACGAATTAGCGGCTGCATTACTTATACGCTTTCCACTAGCTATATGTAGCAGTAGGCCTCACAGATGATGTCTATTACTTTATTTTCGAATAAAATAAATTGTATAAATTTTTATCGATTTTATTTTAATTATATGACGCGTACAACAGTTTTATTTTTAAAATGAGATTTTAGTTTGAGTTTTTCAAAAGGTCACTTAGTATCTATTTTGAAAAAGATAAAATCTTTCTCGATTCATGCGCATGTAATTAGTTTCCTTTGTATTCTGAAATTTCAAAATTATTTTTATACTATGCAATTTTTTTAATTTATCCCTTGATTGATTTTTGTAATCTTCTCTTTTCAGATTATCTACGTGAGGCATGTAAAGGAAAAAATTAAAATCTTTGACTTTCCAACAAAGTAGCTGATAAACTTTTATTGAAGATAAAAGGTGATAATTGACAGATATAATACATAAATTAAATATCAAAAACACTTTGTGTATAGTCAAAAATAACTTTATTGCTTCTTTTAATTTTCAAACATTTTAAATTTGCATTTCCAGAACTAAAATGTGTTTCTGAAAATTTGATGGACATAAAAACTATCAGGAAAAAAAGAAGCAGCTTCATTTCTTTAATTTAAAATTGTGTTATGTTTATCTTGTAAAGCCTCTTAAAGGGAGAAGAAAACTAATTTCGCGAAATAATTCCGAAAGGAAGTGAAATATTAAGAAGTATGAAAAATGATCTGAAACAAAGAGAAAAATTAAGAAAGATCTTAAACATAGTTCCTGTTCTTTTTAAGTCAAAGGTGTAATTAGTGCAGAAGAGCAGATGTAAAAATTCCGAGATATTACGTTTTAAAGTAAAACAGAAAACTACTGTAGCGGTTCTTTTCTACTTTTCGGGAAGTATTTCAAAGAAATTTGAAAATTTTTTTTATGATCTCGAATTAGCTTTTGAGTCTAATTATTATAAAATAAAACTTACAAGAATACTCTGAATTGTCAGATGTTTTAAGAAATAATTTCACAGTCACTTCAAAAATTATATGCTTAAAGAAAAGACATGCAACAGCATAAAAGGGAAATGTAAAAAGAGAGATGCATAAAATTTTGAAGATTTAAAAGCATGATTAAATAATTTGTCTGGCTGTATATGCTTATTTTACAGCAAATTTCCATGTTTTCATAATGCTAAGTGCCTAAAAGGTAATGATAAATAACTCTTTAAAAGAAATATTTGAAATAAACATGTAATCAGTAATGGATAGAAATTTCTGTTATATCGATCGCATAAACCTTATTAAAAATAATATTTAAATAGTAAAAGAACAAAAATGCACATTAAAATATGTGTATAGTAAAGCTATAGATCTTCACAAGTAAATAGAAACACATTATATGGATTAACTAAATTTTCACATCAATTTTGATACTGAAACGAAATTATCTTTGTAAAGCAATGTAAAATGCTGTTTAAATGATTGGAGTTAAAGAATATCTTGTTTAAAGAAACATTTGTAAAACATTAACATAATTTCATCTGTACATTGTACAATATATAACTGAAAAACAAGGACCGTATTTTGTTGAACTTTCACCGAAATTTCCTAAAATGTCGCTGATCCGTAAAAGCTATAAACAGTGCAACAATAAAGATGATGAGGATGAACTATTTGAAGTAAGAAGTGACGGAGTAAGAAGAACAGCAAGTCATAGTATTGGGAAAAAATGCTGTAAATTTTGTAATGATCATCTAGCTGCAGTTGTCGTCATTTTACTACTTTTTGCTGCTCTAGTGATAACTGCAATCATTTTGATATTATTTTTACCAGAAATATTGTCGAAACATCATTTTCACAATACAGATGAAAATACAAGCAAATTGAATCCCGTAGTTCAAACAAATTGTGGAGCTTTTGTTGGAACAGAAGAAGGTGGAGCCTTTGCGTTTAGGGTAAGTATTGAATGGTTATTTCAGTTTTAAATGTTTACATTTTCCATAATATAACTCTTTATTTTTTATTTGTAAAATGACTTATGTAATGTAATTAAAGAAAATAATTCTTATTCATATAATAGCATAACAAATTACAAATTTATCGTCAAAAGACAACCTTTAAAAGTATCAAGCCCTTTAAGACAATTATTTTTTGGAGATTCTGATTGAGATTATTAACTGTCTGAAAAATTTGCTGTAGCGTAGATCAAATTATTGTCGAAATACCCGTCGGGACAAAATTGTAAAACAGACAAGTGGAAAAAATTGAACCGGTTGATTTTTTATCTTGCCAGTGAGCCATTAATAATTATAAATCGATTAGGTTGGCTACCTTTTCTGGATGAAACCGATAAATCTGAACGTATTTTTGTAATTTTCTTATGTATGTTATTACTCATAGATAAACACTGGAAAATAATTGAAACCGTCTTCCCATCTAACACTTCCTAACTGGCTAATAAACAATGTTTAATAATTTTCAAATGCTTTAAATTGTTTAATAGTACAACAAATGCGAACGTTCAATAAAATGGACTTGGAGTCAAATAATATATGCTGTTAAACAGTACTTTAGTAACATTATTATTATTATTATTGTAAGAAATTTTTTCTGAATTAAGTTACCGTAATTTCAGACGTATAAATCGTGTATCAAGCCAACGTGTTTAGATATACAAATTTTATTTAATTATATAAAGATAATAATTACCACGACTGAGTAACTAATATTTCATTACATAAAATTTCTGAGTCTAAATATATTTATTTCATCCGCAGATTATACGCCGTAAATTACGGTTTGAAATTCCAATTAAATAAATTTTAATTAAAAATTTGAACTGAAACTAAACACGCCCAATAAATTACACAAATTCTATCTTTTAAGATAGCTATAGTCTAAATTTCAGTTAGATATATTGTGAACTGGTAGGAGAGATAAACCCATTTTGTGATGGATCGATAGACAACCTTTCATGAAAACAGCTCTATTTTTTATATATCTATGTTCAACAGTTCGGAAAAATATCCTAAATATTTTTTGAAAGAGATTTGATTCCATTTGATAGCTCTGATTCTCCTAGGTAACTCTATATCTGACTTTATGGAAGTTTCTATTTTGTACATATTGTTTTACTTTTCGAACGAAAAAAGAAACGTAAAATTTGTTTTTTATCATAAGATTTCAAAAGTTAGATTTATGTTTCAAAAAATAGAAAATAGTGAAAACCACAATACCTCAAAAACCACAAGCAGTCAATTTCTACAAGTAAATGGAAGTTATGATTGACATGATTTTTAAATGGCAATGCTTGTCTTTTGGCTAATTGTAACTAAATTGGCGTTTTATTTTAAAGAAAATGATAGTACAAAGTTAAATTTTCTCTCTTTATCAATACCATGATACAAAATATTCAATTTCATTAAAAAGTGAAGTGATATTTCTCCTAGACCCTTCATAAAAGTTCAAACGTTATTTCCACAAAATCAATACTACCTTCTAATATTAATGACATATCTTAAATTGCATTGGGTTATTCAGTTAAAAGTAAATAGCCGTCGATAGTTTTCATCAATGAAATATTTTCTTGTCACGAAATTTGTTCTTAGCAGTGAGATTTCTTTTCCTATACTTAATACTTCATAATTAGCTATCTCTAAAATATAATGGAAATGAAAACAAAACTTTTAATTCAATTTTAATAGCAATGACTTAAAGTATTTTAATGTTCATGAAAATAATTAAAAAATATATTAAATAAGGATTTCATACAATACAATAAATGTAGCTGTAAAACACTTTCAAACAATAAATGTTGTATAAAAATCAAATTACCGACATTTTCAAATAAATAGAAACTAAAGCATCTAGGTAAAAAACCACAGCAGTCAAACACAATCAATTTTTTCAAGAAAAGGAAATTTGAGATTGGCGTGGCTCTAAAATGGCAACGGATTAATATTGGCTAATTTTATCTACATTCACGTTGTTTTGGATGGAAAATGATAGCAGACCGTCAAAGTTTTTCTCATAAGCAATAACATGATACAAAAAATTCAATTTCTTCAAAGAGTGGTGTGATCTTTCCAGGAAACTCTGAAAATAAGTTCGAACCATTTCCAAAAAATCCAGACGGCCTTCTGATATTAATGATATTCCCCTAAACTGTCTTGGGTTATTTAGCTAAAAGCAACTAGTCTTCGAGAGCTTTTATCACCATTTTTTCCTGTCACAAATTTGGGTACTTTTCGGTTAACCGGGCGCCAGTGAACTATATATATCTATATATACATATATATACATATATATATACATACACACACATATATGTACATGTATATATAAATACATATATACATATACATATATGTGTGTATGTATACATATATATGTATATATAGCTATATACAGTTCACTGGCGCCCGGCTAACCGAAAAGTACCCAAATTTGTTCTAGAAAATGAAGTATTTTTCATTTTATTTGCGAACTTTCCTAATAAGCTATGTCTAAAATATTTCGAAAACAAAACTTTTAATTCAATTTTAATATCAATGCCTCAGAGTATTTTGATTTTCATGAAAATATTTAAAAAATATATTAAATAAGGAATTTATACAAGACAATAAATCTATCTGTAAAACACTTTCAGGTTAGAAATATTGTATAAAATCAAATTACTGACAGTTTCAAATAAATAGAAAATAAAGAATCTATGTAAAACACATCAGTCAATGACAATAAATTTTTACAAGCAAATCAATCTTCAGTCTGACGTAGTGCTTCAATGGCAACGTTTTTATATTTGCTAAATTTGTCTGAATTGACGTTGTTTTGAATAGAAAATGATAGTATAAAGTCAAAGTTTATCTCATGAGCAATAACATGATATAAAAAATTCTATTTCATGAAAGAGTGAAGTGATTTTTCCAGTAGACTTTACAAATAAGTTCAAACCATTTTCACGAAATCCAGACGGCCTTCTGATATTAATCATTTTATCCTAAATTGCCTTGGGTTATTTAGCTAAAAGTAAATAGTCGTCGAGAGTTTTCATCAAAATGCTTTCCTGTCACGAAATTTGTTCTAGAAAATAACATTTTTACCGTTATTTGCAATATTTCGTAATTTGCTATCTGTAAAATATTTCGAAAAATATTTCATGGATATGAAAAGAAAATATTTAATTCAATTTTACTATAAACAACTGAGAGTTTTTTTATGTTCATGAAAATATTTAAGAAATATAATAATTATGGAATTTATAAAAAACAATAAATGTATCTGTAAAACACGTTAAAATTATAAATATTGTTGTATAAAAATCAAATTACTGACAGTTTCAAATAAATAGAAAATAAAGAATCTATGTAAAAAATCACATCAGTCTAACAATCAATTTTTATAAGCAAATGAAAGTTGATACTGACGTGATGCTCCAATGGCAGCGTTTTTATACTTGCTAATTTTATCTGAATTGACGTTGTTTTTAACAGAAAATGATAGTATGAAATTTCTCTCTCATGTGCAAAAACCAGATATAAAAAATATAATTTCTTGAAAGAGTGAAGCAATTTCTTCTAGTAGACTCTTCAAATAAATTCAAACCATTTCCTCGAAATCCAGACAGCCTTCTGATATTAATCATGTTATCTTAAAATGCCTTGGGTTATTCAACTAAAAGTAAATAGTCGTCTTGAGTTTTTATCAAACTGTTTTCCTGTCACGAAATTTTGTTCTAGGAAGTAACATTTTTTTTCTCTTATTTGTAATATTTCCAAATTAGCTATCTCTAGAATATTTCGAAAAATGTTTATTAAAAAAAAAAGAGACTTTTAATTCAATTTTACAAACAATAGCTCAAAATATTTTGATGTTTATGAAAATATTTAAAATATATATTAAATAAGGAATTTAAACAAGACAATACATGTATCTATAAAACACTTTCAAATTCTAAATATTGTTGTATAAAAATCAAATTACTGACAGTTTCAAATAAATGTCATAGACAATCCATTTTTACAAGTAAATCAAAGTTAAGACTGACGTGGTGCTACAATGGCAATGTTTTTACACCTTCTAATTTTATCTTAATTGACGTTGTTTTGAATGGAAATTGATGGTTATACCCTCAAAACTTTTCTAATGAACAATGACATGATACAAAAAATTCAATTTCTGGAAAAAGTGAAGTTATTTTTTCAGTAGACTCTTCAAATAAGTTCAAACCATTTCCTCTAAATCCAGACGGCCTTCTGATATTAATCATTTTATTTTAAATTGCCTTGGATTATTCAACTAAAAGTAAATAGTCGTCGGGAGTTTTTATCAAACTTTTTTCCTGTCACGGAATTTTGTTCTAGGAAGTGACATTTTTTTCTCTTATTTGTAATATTTCCAAATTAGCTATCTCTGAAATATTTCGAAAAATGTTTACTGAAAAAGAAACTTTTGATTCAATTTTACAAAAAATAGCTCAGAATATTTTGATGTCCATGGAAAAATTAAAAAATATATTAAATAAGAAATTTATACAAGACAATAAATGCATCTGTAAAACGCTTTCAAATTATAAATTTTGTTGTATAAAAATCTAATTACTGAGAGTTTCAAATAAATAGAAAATAAAAAATCTGTGTAAAACATCATATCAGTCAATGACAATCAATTTTTACAAGTAAATCAAAGTTGAGACTGACGTGGTGCTTCAATGGCAACGTTTTTATACCTTCTAATTTATCTTAATTGACGTTGTTTTGAATGGAAATTGATAGTTATGCCGTCAAAATTTTTCTAACGAACAATGACATGATACAAAAAATTCAATTTCTTGAAAGAGTGAAGTTATTTTTTCAGCAGACTCTTCAAATAAGTTCAAACCATTTCCTCGAAATCCAGACGGCCTTCTGATATCAATCATTTTATCTTAAATTGCCTTGGGTTATTTAGCTAAAAGTAAATAGTCGTCGAGAGTTTTCATCAAAATGTTTTCCTGTCACGAAACTTTGTTCAAAGAAGTGACATTTTCGCCCCTTGTTTGTAATATTTCCAAATTAGCTATCTGTAAAATAGTTCGAAATTTTTTTACTGAAAAAGAAACTTTTAGTTCAATTTTACGAACAATAGCTCAGAATATTTTGATGTTCATGGAAATATTTAAAAAATATATTAAATAAGGAATTTATACAAGGCAATAAATGTATCTGTAAAATACTTTCAAATTATAAATATTGTTGTATAAAAATAAAATTACTAACGGTTTCAAATAAACAGAAAGTAAAAAATCTATTTAAACATCATATTAGTAAATGACAATAAATTTTTACAAGTAAATCAAAGTTGATACTGGCGTGGTGCTTCAATGGCAACGTTTTTATACTTTCTAATTTTATCTCAACTGACGCTGCTTTGAATGGAAATTGATAGTTATATCATCAAAAATTTTCTAGTGAGCAATGACATGATACAAAAAATTCAATTTCTTGAAAGAGTGAAGTAATTTTTTCAGTAGACCCTTCAAATAAGTTCAAACCTTTTCCACGAAATTCAGACGGCCATATGATATTAATGATATTATCTTAAATTGCCTTGGGTTATTTAGCTAAAAGTAAATAATCGTCGAGAGTCTTCATCAATGAAATGGTTTATTGTCACGAAATTTATTCTTAGAAAATGAGATTTATTTTCCTTATTTGTAATATTTCCTAATTAGTTATCCGAAAATATCGTGAAAAATGTTTAATGTTTAAACAAAACTTTTTCTCCAATTTTACTAGCAATGGCTCTGAGTATTTTATTGTTCAAGAAAATAATTTAAAAAATACATTAAATAAGGAATTTATACAAGACAAATCTGTATATCTGTAAAATACTTTCAAGTTACAGATATCTATATTAATAAATGAAAGTTTCGCTCTGTGTGTGTGTCTGTGTGTGTGTCTGTTGGCGATGGCTAGCAAAATCTAGCCCACCTAGAAGTCTGGAAATTTAGGTGTGGGTAGTCCAAGTCTGGCCATATACACCTGAGCCTCAGAATTTTAATATTTTGATAATTACCCAAGATATTAATTAGATTCTCATTACCATCGCCTCTAAAATGACATCTTTTAAATCAAAATGGCGAAAGATACGAACCGGCGCATTGGATTTGCAAGCGGAAATGAACGAATTCGAAATTATTTTACTAATTAGCGAATTTTAAGAAAGCTAATTGAGATATCATTTTTGAAAATTTCTGAGCATATGTAAAAAAATATTCTGCATCTGACTATGTGATTTTTGAAAAATTCGGTTGGTATTTTTTTTTAATTTATGCAAAAAACTGCCTAAAATCTGCCGGCGCCAGGGAAAACGATCCGAAAAAGTTTCAGACAAGGATCTGATTTCATTAAAAACTGAACTACAAAGAGATCTGTTTCTCTGGCCGATCCCTCCATTTAGTTTGCGAAAATGAAAGGAAATAATTGCCAATTTTTACTAATGAACAAAAATTTAGGTAACTAATTAAGATATAGATGTGAAATTGAGGTCGGGAAGGGGTGTCATCTGCCGGCTATTTTAGCGTAGCGTCTTCGTTATGTTCTAATTATCAGAAAAATGTAATTATTTTTTAATGATCGCGTTAATGTAGGTGACGGTGGTTCTCTTGAACAAATTATTCATTATATTTGTGGGTATGGGGTGGGAGGGGGTTAACGTATTTCTCTGACATTGTAATTATCTCGGGCCCGGGCGGGTTAGCTAGTTGTTGTATAAAAATCAAATTACCGATAATTTCAAATAAATAATTTAGGAAAGATGCTAAATCATATAAAAGCTAAAAATATTATTATTTTCTACACTAATATTTCTTGAGAATTTGTATAAAAAAATGTTTTATGCAAATTTTTATGTAAGTATTACTAATTTAAAACTTTTAATTGCATTATTCAAATGTTATTTTCATGGTTTACGTCCAAGTCGTACATAAAACAATAAAAATATTACTATAAATATTTATTTAAAAAAAATATTTCAATAGTTCAGTAGTCTGAAGAATCGTGTTTTACACCAATGAAAAAATATACAGTGGATATCAAGCATTCAGTATTGATTTGTTCATTTGGGAGAGTGTTCAAATTGATACCGTGCAAAAACTAGCTACATAAATTTGTACTCCATGGCTTAAACTTTTATGAACTAAAATATAAATTATAAAACATATGTCCTCAAAATGTTTTCTATTATGTTATAAAAACAGATTACAAGATTTATACAATAATAATATTAAATTTAAAAAACAATTCGTTAATTAGAGCTAATAAACTGAATCGGTAATTTTAGTACCGTTTTGTCAATATAGTAAAACATATTTCAGCAACTTTGAAATAAGGAAACTGTACAACAATCCACTGCCCTTTTTTATAGCATTTAAAAAAAGAACATGCATGTACTCTTGATGAAAATTAAGAAACGATTTTACTTTTCATTTAAACATAAAAGCATATGGCAGATCAAAAAAATTTCTATAGGTAACCAACAATTATGTAGGCCTGCGAAATAATATACAGGGTAAGTCAAAATGAATATAGCGATTACAAACGGCTATAACTACTTAATGGAAAAGAATTTGTCGATAAGATTAACACAGAATGTAGACGGAACTTCAAAATTTTGCATAAATACGTCATAGATGTTCTAAGTGACTTCTCTTGATCACAGGGACAACATCTAGGCGGTAGTCCATTTTACGCCATACATTCTGGAGCATTTGTTCAGTCACCGACGCAAGCGCACTACAAATGCGTACTTTGAGTTCTTCAATTGTTTTGGGCATGGGAGGCACATACCCCACATAATCCCATAGATAACCCCATAGATCGGTCAAATTGGAGATGCCGACGATGTCTTCTGCTCTTAGCGACCGAGATCTCTGGACTTGAAACCCTGCGATTTTTTTCTATGGGGTTATGTGAAAGGGTTTATATGTGCCTCCCATGCCCAAAACGATTGAAGAACTCAAAGTACGCATTTTTGTGCAAAAATCGTTTCGCATTTTTGTGCTCAAAGTGCGCTTGCGTCGGTGACTGAACAATTGTTTCAGAATGTATGGCGTGAAATGGACTACCGCCTAGATGTTGTCCGTGTGACTAAGAGAAATCACATAAAACATCTATGACGTATGTATACAAAATTTTGAAGTTCCGTCTACATTCTGTGTTAATTTTATCTATAATTTCTTTTCCATTAAATAGTTATAGTCCTTTGCAATCGCTATATTCATTTTGACTTACCCTATATTTTCTTTTACTGAACCAATTGAGGTGTTTCCAATATTTTTCAATACGATGGGTTAAAAGGTAAAGAACTTTTTTTCCATTATCACGTAAGGTTTTGTGACAAAGTTCGGGTGAATATCCAGGTGAATAACACGAAAAATTTAGCAACGTAAAAACAAATTTAAAAAAAAAAAAAAAAAAAAAAAAAAAAAAACTTAAAAATAAGTTGTATCTTACATTTTACTTAGCCGTTACGTTTGCCATAGTTGCCACACTAAGCTAAATATTGTTTTAATGCACTTTTTTCCTCTCAAAGAATGATGTCTCAACAACTCCCTGCTTTTTTGGCCTGCGCACTGCTTGCACACTGCAATATTTTGCTCAAGCATATTTTGCTTCACAGAGCTACTAATGCTATGTATCTTTTGCAGTACCGTCGGAGCATAAAAGGTTAAGATAAAGAATTGTATTTAATATTTATTATTAAAGTCTACTGTGAATACCTAAAATATATATTCGACAATATTTTGATAAGCATGACATGAATATTTCAAAATGATTCCCTAAATCACTTAAATCATCCTTATATCAGATTTGAATTATGAGTTTATTTTGGAAAATAGCAAGCATTTTATGTAATATGCATTTTCTCCATTGAAATTCTAAAGGTCACTATATCAACAGTATTATAAAAATAAACGTTTTTTTTTTTTTTTTTTTTTTTTTTTTTTTTTTTTTTTTAATTGCCTTAATATCTTTTTTTCATTGTTATCTGAGTAATAACTATAGTTTTTGCAGATTAAAGTTTTTTTTAACTGATTAAACAAAATATATGTTTTGAAATTGTTTTTTTAATTTAAAATTGTTTATGTGAGAAATTTCGTATTTAATTACACATTTTTGTAAATTCTCAATTTTACAAAAAGAAAAGTATTTTTATGTCATTTACAAATTAAACAGTCTTTAACTTACGGCACAGACTAGACCTTATAACTAATCTTATATATGGAAATCGGTTATGTACTGAATAATGAATAAATGATTAAATATTTCACAAGCGCTCGAATACACAAAAGGACAGCCTATGCAACGCAATTCAGTGAAAACTACCAGAAGATATGTACTGCAATAACACAGAAGTTTAAATAACTGTGGGAGAAAAGCCTAAGACTGAAGTGTCAAGCATATTGTCTTGAGGTACCTGATTCGAATTCTGGTTCGACCATAGGAGCTGTTAGTTGCTCGGAATTTATTTTAAAAGGAAGATCGCTGTCTGTTTAACATTAATCAGCAAGAAATATTTTCGTACTCTTGTAGCACCATAAAACTAACGAAAAAACTTAAATCTGCCGTACGATGAAAGTACATCACTTATAAGTGCTAAATTCTATTTTCTTTTTTAGAGGTAGGATAGAGTATACTATTATATTTTATATGCTTAATATAATTTTTATGAAAGAAGCTCACCAGCCTTTTCAAAGACTTTGTTTCACATTTCTTATAAAAAAATCGAATGATAATATATTTGAAACTTTAATTATTTAATCTAAAGGAAAAAAATACATACTTTATTTGATTTGAAATATTTTTGTTCGTTATTAGAAAGTTAGCTGACTTATAAATGTTTCAACAAATGAAAAAAATGTGCCAACATTTTTTTAGTTGAATTTTCCCTATTCAACTCTTAACAATCATACAGTGAACAATAATTTAACATTATATTTATATTATAATTACTTCAAATTACTTTTATAAAAATTGTGATGTTTAAATTATTTCTTCGAAACCTTGTATAAATATATAGTATGAATGATGTCTTTTAAATGAGATGCACTAAATGCGAAACAAAATTGAATATAAAGAGCATCAATCTTGACATATAATTGTCGAGAGATAAAAAATGCCAATATTTCTGTGAAAATCCGGACAAAAATGCCGAAATACACAGGCTGTTAAAAAAAAAAAAAAAAAATGTACAGTTCAATTTGTTATAACGTTAAGGATTGTAACGTCTGGAGAATCTTCATTGAGAAAGGGGACTAATTTTGGAATGGAAATTTTCCAATGTGGGCTCTTTAAAATGTAATGCAAATTTGATTTTAACACATTCGCATCGAGCAATTTTCCCTTAAACTTTTTTATAAAACGGGGTATTTTGATGATATTAAAACGATGACAGCTCCTCCCCCTTCTGAAAGACTTTCGCATATTATTTTCTGGATAGTTTTCTCAAGTTCATGCGTCAGTAAATTTTATTCAATATACGGATTTATTATAAAATGTCTTACGATCTAACAAAATATGGGCAACATGATATAAATGCATTTTCTGTAAGGTAGAAGACACGCCCTTAGTGGTGCTTTTTAACATAAACGAGAATTTTCTTTTTCCGGTAACTAAGCCTATTTTATAAAAACGAGAATTCGCGTTTCCCGATGCAAATGTGTTAAAAGACCTACCTCTCCAGCCGTTTGTTGAACAGATCTACCAGCTTCTCTTCATTTGCAGGGTTTGTTGATGACTGCGATATTCTTGAACATTGCTTGTGAATATTTCAAACAGATCTATCTGCCTCAAACTTATATCTAATTCTAGCAATTGTAAGTCGCGTAGGGGGTATCTATTTTCAAACTCTCTCATAAACTGCCTCTGCAGTTCAGGTACGTTTTCAAACTTCCAATAACAGTTAACCCTTCTTTGCATGAGTTTTTTTTTACAATTGTTTTTTATACATATATTAAATATTAGACACCAGAAATTTTAAGATAGATTTTTAACTTTGTTCAGCAACATAGTTCACGGGAAATTTACTAGATTAATATTTCTATATAAATATAGTGGTGGCGAAGAGGTTGATTTATTTATTAAAAGTTAAATAAACAGTGATGGAAATTTCCATCAGAATGCAAAGAAGGGTTAAGGTTAAATTTCCTTCGCTTAAAGCTTAGTATGGTTTCAGCTATTATTTCAATTTAGTTATACCTTAATAAAAAATGTAAAACATGCCCATTATTAACGAACGGATCGTGTATACATTTTTAAAAAATACCCTGTATTTGATATTTCTTAAAATTTTGATAAAAAATCATCGTAGAAAAGAGGAAAAAAACTAATATATATTAAAAATTAAACTGATGCACAAACCAAAATCTCAATGTACCATTATATTATGTATGCACGTATTATGTATGAGGTGCGTACTTGGAATTTCCAAGGTGTCTGTCACCACAAATTCATATTAAAAAAATTCTTTTTATTATTTAATTAACAGAGTTTGTAATCATCGCGTTAAATTGCAGAATTTGTAATAATTTCCTGGTATTACATAAGGCGAAAACTTCTAATTAAATTCTAACAAATTGTGGTAAAAATGTACGCACCATATGTATGAATATAAAAGTTATATTAAAAAATCAATTAATTGAACTAATTTTGAAATCTCCATTTAATGAAATCAATAATTATTTCTTTAATTCTACCTTCCAAGTAAAACTAGTAATTACCTCTGCAGAAATATAATCATTGCCAATAACTTTATTTTTGAAGTTAAAAAGAACCTTGAAGCGCATTGTTGCAAGTATAATTAGTTCTGTTAACCTCTGAAAAATTCGCCCACGAAATGAAAGTAAGAGTTAAGGAAAAAAGTAACCTTTGCAAATAGCATTTCGCTGCAATGTAAAAAGAGCCCAATCATACGAAACTGATTGTTGCAAATACGTTTAACTCTATTAACTCGAGAAAAGAGGTTACAAATGATTTTTTTTCGTTCACAAAGTGCCGCTGGTAAAGCAATTATTTGAGAAGCAGAAATCCGAATGTTTTTCGCAGAATACAATTAAACAGTATTGAAAAACCATAATGCCCATTTGTAAATTAAAGTAAATAAATATTAAACAAAGCTCGAAAAAAGACAGCTCAGTGATTTGCCTTTAATTACAAAAAACTGTACCGTTGATGAGCAATATGTTTTTAAAAAGGCAAATTATAATTTATATTTGTTTTTGTTTCTTTCTAACAGCTATAAATTTTGTCAAATTTATCACATTTATTACATATTTATCAGAAAAAAAGAGAGAACGCCAAATATATATTTTAATCACCAAATTTTCACAGAAAAAAACAAAAATAGCAATTCGCAAGGAATTTATGTCTTTATTCATTTCATGTTGAAATTTCGGATCAGGGATTGTGTTTATAACGAAATTTTACTGAACTCTGAAATTTTCAATACGAACACGTAATTTTGATATCATATATGGCTTTTTCAGTAAAGTTTACCTTAGAAAACCAAACTGGAAGAAATTGTGTCAAATAGTTTTAGGAATTATTCTGGTTTACAGTTTGGAACTCCTAATGTTAA
The DNA here is from genome assembly GCA_963931845.1 of Maratus michaelseni. Lineage (NCBI taxonomy): Eukaryota > Metazoa > Arthropoda > Arachnida > Araneae > Salticidae > Maratus > Maratus michaelseni. Next base: position 117,380,411 of record OZ007586.1, read on the forward strand.
ATCGAATTGTAATCGTTGAAAAACGTATTGCAATGCAAAGTGTTCAGCCTAACTCAAAAACAACTGGGCGTTATGAGATGTAAATTTGGATTTGCATATTTGAAGTTTCTGGAATTCGATTACTTTTTAAAAATTCATGTGTTACAATTCAGTTAATTCTTTCGATAAAGTATATATATTTTAATTAATTTTCGAAAAAATAATATCAATTGTAAACTATAAATTTTAAAACAGTTTCGATTTCTAGACGCTTCAAATATGTAAATTCAAAAAACTCATTAAAAAAAAAGAGTTATGTTTAAAAACTACACGTATTGCAATGAATACAATTAAATATAAAATTAGGAATACAAAGAATGTGAATTATCTCTTTAATAGACAGCGTACAACCAATAGAGTGAAAACATGTCCAGAACTCGGTTCGATATCGGATCCCTTGGTATAGCGCACCAAATGCTTTACGATTTAAGCCATCCGGACGACATCCAGTCTAGCATTCTCTCACTCTTATATGGCAAGGCTACAACCTCGTACAACAAAATAGAACGTCAATCATGAGCACAACTACATTGGGTAACATGAGACAAATTAAACCCAGTACCGGTGAATATTTATATACTATTTAATATTTCAGCAGAGCTGAAATTACGCTGTAAACGGATGAAATACAAAGGATGTGAATTATCACGTTACTAGACAGCGTAAAACCAATAGAGTGAAAAAATGTCCAGACCGGGGATCGATCCTGGATCCCTTGGTATAGCGCACCAAGTGCTTTACCATTTAAGCCATCCAGACGACATCCAGTGTAGCATTCTCCCACTCTTATATGGCAAGGCGTAGCACAAGATGGAACGTCAATCATAAGCACATGTCTAGTAAAATGATAATAGTACGCTGTCTATTAAAGTGATAATTCACGTGTTTTGTATGTCATTAATTTACAGCGTAATTTCAGCTCTGCTGAAAAATTAATTGGTATATAAATATTCACTGGTACTGAGATTAATATGTCTCGTGTTTGCCAATAGAGTTGTGCTCATGATTGACGTTCCATCTTGTACTACGAGGTTGTAGCCTTGCCATATAAGAGTGAGAGAATGCTAGACTGGATGTCATCCGGATGGCTTAATTGGTAAATCACTTGGTGCTCTATACCAAGGGATCCGGGATCGATCCCCGGTCTGGACATTTTTTTCACTGTATTGGTTGTACGCTGTCTAGTAAAGTGATAATTCGCATCCTTTGTATTTCATTAATTTACAACATAATTTCAGCTTTGCTGAAAAATTAATGGATATTTAACTATTCACCGTACTGGGTTTAATATGTCTCATGTTTGCTAATGGAGTTGTGCTCATGATTGATCTTCTATCTTGTGCTACGAGGTTGTAGCCTTGTCATATAAGAGTGAGAGAATGCTAGACTGGATGTCGTCCGGATGGCTTAAATGGTAAAGCACTTGGTGCGCTATACCAAGTGTACCGGGATCGGTCCCCGGTCTGGACATTTTTTCATTCTATTGATTGTACGTGTCTAGTAAAGTGATAATTCACATCCTTTGTATTTCATTAATTTACAGCGTAATTTCAGCTCTTCTGAAAAATTAATTAGTATATAAAATTAAGAGTTACATACTCTAAAGTGTCATAATTGCGAAACTACTTGACCAAATGATCAACCGTTTGGTATCCTAAGGTAAAAATTACCAAAAAAAGCTAAAAATAATGTTTATGTTAAGTGTTCGGACTGACCAGTGCACTTTCAGAACGAAGATCAGCCCCTCAGCTTAACTTTTCAACATAAATTTTAAAAAACGTAACTTTCTGTCGAAAAGTTATTTTCGTTTTAATTTGGAGATTAAAATGAAAGGGAGGGGGAGGGGTTCTTTTGTTTGGTCAACTGTACATCATAAAGGTTATTTTTAAATATAGCTAAATTAAAATAAAACATATAAAAACATATAAAAATAAAATTTAAAAATCATATGCATCGTAAAGCTTAACTTTATTAATAGTATTGAGTCATTTGATAATGACTTGTTTTTATAAATTTAGCCACACATAAAAAATAAAATGATAATCAGTATTTAAAAGGATAAGCGGTATTTATGCCTTTTATTATCCTATGACATATTCAGTGTGCAGAGTAAGTCAGAATATCTCTTCAATATTTCCAGGGAAGTCAAAAACTAAAAACTGTGCAATAATAACATAAGAATATGGTATCGCAAACCACCCATTTACTCTAGGTGGTACATTCTAACTGACGACGGGTTTTCTTTAATAACTTTGAGAAATGTGAAGAAATCGCAATGAAAATTTGAAGAAATTTACATTAATTTCTTTTAAATGTGATAAAACTATGAAAATTTCTGAAAAAGCAGTTATCCAGTCAGCGATAGTAAATGCACCCACAACCATATTCCAAAATGTGAAGCATTGAGTTCGTACTCTTTGGTTGCGGATGAACTTTCTAGCATTGCCCTGATTTTATCACATTTTCCTGAAAGGAAGGTTAATCGTTTTAAGTTTCCAGTAAAATATCTTTCATTTCCTCAACGTTAGCAACCGAAACCCTAGTTTGGTTAGAGTGGAACAACCAGTTTTTCTGTCGTAATATGTGGATGCAAAATCAAGTTCCACGTTATTACTATTTGGTTTTGTGTCCTAGTTAATGTCTAATTAAGTTTAAGGTCATTTTTCATATGTGTAAAGTTTTTAGCTGGGTTTTCAAACTTTCAAATATTTTCAAAATTTTGGTTAAAATTTCCCACTATGTACGTTTAGCATAGCGTCTTAATATGTATTAGAAGTTAGATATTCAAAAAGTCACCATGCTTTATTTATTCTAAAAATTTTGAAAACGTTCCAATTCCATTTAATCCATCTACTACTACACTATATATAGCTACTACACAACCACAGTAACCTAATTAATATATAATTGAAAAAATGACCATTATAACCAGATTCCCGGAGATACATACGAACTTTGCGAAACTTAAAGAAATTACATAATAGGTCTCATAAACAAGTAAATTCTACAGAAAAAGTTTTTCAAACATTTATTTGCAGGTTTTTATGATCCGTACTTAAGACGCTTTCGTTTTGACCATTCGAATACATATCTAGTGTGAAGGTAATTGAAAAAGTACTGTACAAGATTATTCTTCTAGAGATTATACTTCCACTGTGAACTTTCAAATATCCTTTAAATTAATACCATAGCTGCCAACTTGTACGGGTTTTACTTACCATTAACATTTAATAGGAAATTTTCCTCAATTAAATTGCTGAGAATATTAAAATTTTTAATGATTAAATGAGATAAAAATGCCTATTAAGTTTTAGGGGTAACAAAAAACCGTATAAGTTGGTAGCTATGTAATATACAACCACATGTGACAGGCCTGTTTTTATGAAGAAAATGAAAGAGATTTCATTTCCTTTCTTATTCATTTTTAAACTATTTGAAGAATAAATCTTATATAAAGCTTTTAAAAGAAAAAAGAAAAAAAACCTTACTACATTGTTTGCTTGAAATCTATTTTTAAAAGTTGCGTATCTTATTATAAAAACCCATTTAAACTACAAAAATGTTTGAAATAAAGTCATCTGTTGAAAGATATTTTGTATTATACTAAACTTATATTAATCTACCAAAATAGGTTTAAGTCGCATAGAAATGTTACAGAATATATCTAGCAACAGAAAAAAAAATGTTACGAGACTTTTGAAAAATTCAGAATTTAACATATTTTTGCCATTTAAGTTGCATCTAAGAGTTTGGTGAGTAAAAACATGTGAGGATCTTATCTCGAACACATGCATTTTATGTTTTGTCAAGAAAATAAAAAGATAACAATAAAAAAGTTATTTTTTTATCTTTTTTATTTTTCACTTGTTTTAAATTCAAGACAGCTTGCTCGTAGCTGTATCCAGGCATAAGAAAAATGCATTAGTAAGTAAAGCAACATCTGCTTCTGGATAGATTTTCGATCGGGAAGGAACAAAAAAAGCGTGAACCACTTAAAGGTTACAAAAGACTATCTAAAAATTTGAATTTAAAATCATATCTCAATAATGTATCTAAATTATTTAATTTCAATTTAAAGGAATGAATTATGGAGCAACATTATATTTTTATCTTGTAAAATGTTTTAAAAATAAAATAAATGGTTCATTAAAAATCTCCATTAATATTCATTTCAGAAAGAAATGTTTTTACAGTGTTGCAAATTCAGTGGATTTTTAAATACCGCTTACGAACAGTAATCTTCGCTTTCTTTAATCATGAAATGTTTGTCATTAAAAAGGCGATAATTACTATTCGTAAATAGGGGAATTCCAAAATCTGCTGAATTGGCAATTCTGTTAGCAAGCACATACAGGGTGTCTCGAAAAGAATCAAATGCGCTTTAATTATTTACCTGTCGGAGGTACGTAGGCAATGTAAATTGCAAAAGTGCTCAAAATAAGGAAGGAAATAAAATTATGTTAATTAAATGGTCTTGCCATTATTTTTCAAAGAGTTACACTTTATAAATATTTACACGGTCCCTGTGTCCTATAAGTTATATTTAGAAATATTTTCTAAATGCTCTGACAAGTAAAACAATATGAATTTCAATTTCCTTCGACCAATAGTCACTGCGCTATGGTACTTTGTTTTTCATGAAATTTTGAAGCTTTCCGACATTAAAGAAAGAGTCTGTCCTTTTGTAGTGCCGGAAAGCTCCTAAATTTCATAAATTTCAACGTATATGACTCGGTCAGTATTGGTTGTACAAAAAATGATTTTTTATTCTTTTACTTGCTTAGAGCATGGCGAAAATTTTCCTCAATAGAGCTTAAAAAACCAAGGGCCGTATAAAAAATGTAACTTTTGTGAAAAGTAATGGCGGGATTTTTTTTATAAACATAATCTTAATTCTTACCTTATTTTGAATACTTTTTCTATTTACATGCGTATCACCAACAGGTAAAAAAAAATTAAGCGCGTTTTTTGGAACTTTTTTGGAACACCCTGTATAAGGTAAACTATTTTTAAAAAGTTTCAAATTTAAAGCTTTTACAACTTTAAAATCAATAACTTTTAATCATCGTTTTAAAATTTGAAACGGTTTTTAATATCAAAAACTGTGTGAATCACATTAATTGCGTGAACTATAGTATATATTGCATCCGCAATTTCTGGTAAAATCCTAGGACTTATTTTTGCTTTAAGAGGTAATATTAATTTGAAGTACTAAATATAAGGCATTCTCTTTTTTTTTCTTGAAGTGCGAAGTGTTTACAAAAATCCACTTACTCTAAATTATTATAAATATATTAAATTATAAATCTGTATTTGTTTTAGTTGATATATTAAAAAATGGCGGACTGACAGCTGATGGGTGGGAGCGCTTCGGAAAACAAGGTCAAGCAGTGGACACGATAACTCATCGTATACTTAACCTATAACTATGAGTTCAAAAAAATAGTCGTTTTAGTCCAAAAGCTAGTACAATACGTAGCCTTTAAATATATATGTATATATGCATTTTAATGAACTGCCATCAGTTCAATGTAAAATGTAAATTTTAAACCCAAAATGCCGCTACTTAAAATTACGTAGAAAAGCGATATATCAATATTTCGAAAAGATCTTCCGTATTTCACTTGAAAAATGCATTCCAATTAATTTTCAAATATATCAAGTTCATTGAATCAAAATTGGTGGAGACTCTGGTTCACCGACTTTGAAATGCTGTTCTGAAAATAAGTACGTTAGTGGTTAGTCACTGAGGCGCGCTCTACATCTAATAGATTCAAAAATGTCCTTTCACTTTCTATATCGATTTCAAACTAATAAAATATGAATTGCATGTGTATAAAAATTACGTTAGGCTACAAAATTTTGAATCGGTCAAATTTCTTAGGTGGGCGGTTTTAACAGTACAAGTGAGTTTTTGGTCAAATCAATATATTTACATATTTCATATTTCATATTCGGTTAAGAGAGTATAAGTCAAGGTGGAAGGTGACAAACTGGTTTAGGTAGTGTTCATAACAGTACAAGAAAGAAATGTTTGCTATTATATACAGTATTCCCACTAAAGTCCCTTGCCGCCCTCTTAACCTCGGAATGGCTGCTGCTATATTCATAAAAGTAATGTGTAGGTATAGTAAAGTAGCCATGCGCTACTGAATGAAATCGCCTACGGTACCACCTGGTGGGAAATTGCAGAGTTAGCACTCCTATCACGAAAATGGAAAGAGATAAGGAAAAAAGTGATTTACAAAGTTGTAGAGCATCATCGATTTAGTACGAAAAGAAACCTTGTGGACATGCGAAGAATAGAACGGTTAAAACGCGCATTTGTTTTTTCGTTATTTCCTACACTGTGACATGACAAAATGCTCTTAGAAAGAAAAAAGCAATTAGTTGAAACAATATACCTTTTTTTGAGATGTTCAAATTTCTCACCGTCAGCTGCAATGTACATTTGGATCCTTGTTTGAATTTCGCGTTGCACACGTTGGAGCATAGAGGGTGAAACGTTGGCACAAGCGTCTGTAACGCGTCTTTTTGATTCGGAATCACAAGCAATACCACTGTGCCACATTGCAGTGTCGTATTTTGTCCTAAAGATAACCATTTCTCCCTCCGTTCACGTCGAGGCTAACGAAAAAGACAGGCTACTGCGGTGCATTCCACTAATCTTTTTTTACAGACCGCTAGAGTGACGTGATGCTCTTTTCGTACACCTGCATTGGTGCATTCGAGCATCACGTGACTCCCACGGTCTGTAAAAAAAGATACTCGTAAAGCACCGCGGTAGCCTTTCTTTTTCGTTATCCTCGGTTCACGTTTCGTGACGTCACAGTGTATGAAATCACGAAAACTCAAATGCGCGTTTTAACCATTCTATTCCTCTCATTAATGTCTACAAGATGTCTTTTCGTACTAAATCGATGATGCTCTACAACTTTGTAAATAACTTTTTCTCCCTATCTCTTTCCGTTTTCGAGATAGAAATGTGAACTTCGCAGTTTTCCACCAGGTGGCGACGTTGGCGGTTCCATTCAGTAGCGCATGGCTACTTTACTATACCTAGACATCACTTTTATGAATATAGCAGCAGCCATTCCAAAGTTAAGAGGGTAGCAAGGGACTTTAGTGGGAATACTGTATGTATATATGTGTTAGGTATTTTTTAGAGAAAAAGAATGAGTACCAAACACATTAAAGAAATTATAAAGAACATTTTCCAAATGTAGATTTGGGAGTACTAGCAACTATGCAATTGGAATGCTATGCATATGAACCCGGCAAAACAGGCGTACCAAAAACAGGCGTACACTGTTTTTTCAGTTTCCTCTAAAATTGCAATTTCTCTGTTGAACTGTTAAAATCGTCCACATAAGAGTTCTGATTAAACTCTCTTTTTAAAACTCTTTACTTTGAAATTAATTTGAGTTATGTTCATTAATCTGTCACTGGACCAAATTTCTTCACTTTTCATAACTGATAATAATTTGCTGGAAAAAATAAATTCCAAACAGGAAGATTGCTCGGAATTGATCTCTTTTTTTAGGACAAAAATTGTCAACTGCATCTGTTTATAACGCCTGGGTCGAAAATTAATATATATATATATATATATATATGGTAAGACATATTAAACACCAAAAATCCCTAGACCATTTGTTTGGTTGTCGCAAAAGGCATTACGCAAGCTGCCAAATTTTATACTTTTTAACACGATTTACGATTTGTAATAGTGTCTTTGTAAATTCTACGATTAATTAAGGCAAAGATTACCATTCGGAACTATAGGCAATAAAAAAGCTTAAAAGTTTCCTTTTACGCTACATGACTTTTCCGATCTTCGATGACTGAATACTAGGCTTACGCGCTGATACAAAAATGGCGGCTGTTGTAGGCTTTTTTTTCAGTGTTTGTACGGTCCCTTGAATTAACACACGAGTATTTTCTAAACTTATTATTCACCTTCTTTTTCTCAGATTAAATAAGACAAAGAATACTTTTATAAAATACTGGTATTAGATTTCAAGGGACCGTGCAAACGTTTTAAAATATCAGCGTATGAAAGCAGCCATTTTTGTGTCAGTGCGTATGCCTATTACTTAGGACCGACCACTGAGCTCCACAATAGTACGGAGAGCTAACTCTCTATTCTATTACATTGGATTCAGCGGTCCGCCCATGAATACAATGCTATAGAATTTTGGAGGAAAATTTTTGGCAAAACACAGATTTCCTCCCGTAGAGTAGTATATAGGTTTGATATATTCAAACTGGATTTTATTTTAAAACTATGACGAAGTTGCTACAATTTTCACTCATATATATATTTTTATTGAAAAAACTACAGAACTTATTTAATCTCACCACAAATATTTAATTTGATATAATTTAAAAATATTTTTTTGTAAGCTCAACAACAACAAAACAAAATGAACATTTTGTTAAGTATTGTTCATAAAAATATGACAAATATGTACAAATAACCAAACGTGTTAAGAAGTATGCATAAAAGTTTGCAAAAATGCCTCTAACATTAATAAAAGTGCAGAATTCATGACTTGCGTGCAATGAAAGCATGATGCCGTTGTTGCAGAAAATGGAACGGTGAGTTATCCCTCCCTTCTATACTCAGTGGTTCCGATACTCCAATATCGGTGTCGTTTTGGGGCACAAAATCACAATCAACTGTATTTGAAAACACCGTATTGAACATATTTGACTGATCTAGAGGATTTTTTTTTTCATTTATTTCTTAGCCCATTGGTTAATCAGTCAAGTTTCCCGATCGCACGTGACTTCATGCTTGAGTCAAATAGTTGTAAATGGTCTCAGTAAATATTCTAAACCACTTGTTTTAAACTTCAGTAGTGACTACACTACAGTAGTACGTTATGATACGTACTAGAGTAGTACGATATTTTTCAAATCCTTCTTAAACTAACTCTTCTTTAAGCTCTATTTTATTGAATTACAATAATTTCCTGGCATTCTGATTAATACATAATTTGAAACTCATTGTGTCTAAAATTACAATATTCTGAAGTATTATTCGCAATAATCACCTAGCAATTTCAGTAAAAAAAAAGTTATTGTTGCTTTAAAATTATCTCATAGAGTTAATTCTTAATTATATTCATTTTTACGAAAATAAAATTTTACTAAGGCTTAAATGGAAAGTTCTCAGAATAAAATCAGTATACCGGATGGATTATGGCTAAAAGTGTAATCATTAAAGTTCTTAATATAGCCGTTATTATCATAAAGTAAATGTATAACAAAGAAAGTAATTTCAGAAAGTTTTCTTACGTTATTGTTGCTTTAAAATACTCTCATTGGATTAATTCTTAATTAGATTCAGTTTTAAGAAAACTAAAACTTTACTAAGTTTTAAATAATAAATTCGCACAATAAAATCATTATCTCTAATGGATTATGACTAAAATTGTGGTCTTTGAATTTCTAAGGTAACCATAAAGTAAATGTATAATAAAGAAGTATTTAATTTGAAAAATAAACTGTTATCTTTCGTTATTTTTTTAAATATAATTAAATTAAAAGTTTTGTTATAATACATAAACCGGAAAAGTAGATTGAAATGCAATGGCTCGTTCTTAGTAATAACATCTAGGGATTGTGAAGTATTTTAGTACGCTACTATAGTTTTAAATAAATAAACGGTGTAAATTCTTGATTAATTTTCTGGATTTAAAAATAATAAAGCTTGCCTGAATTTGAACGGATATTCACAAATTAAAAGTCAGTATGTTTGATAGAATTTGGATTAAATTCTCTTACGTCGTTTACGAATCACAGAATAATAACCATGTAATATGTATTAATACAGAATAATTACCATGTAAACAATAAAGACAATTTGCATTTTAAAATAAAATCTTAGTTAGTTTTACAATTAGACAAAAAGTTCTGAAATAGTAAAATATGATACTTCTAAACGAAACTGAGATGTATTAATGAGTTTCGGAATTTGGAACATCGGAAATTTCGATCACTGGGAATTTAAACATCTGGTAACAGAAAACTATACACAGAAACTTGGCAAAGTTAACTCCGAACAGAAATAGTCATTTGAGGATTTAAGCTTGTGATAGATTGTAGAACGATTAAACTTTTGTACTGTGATGCTTACTGAAAGAAAACAAATAAAAAAAACTTGACTATAATTGCGTGTTTAGTTAGAAAATAATAAGGCTTTCTGTTTTTAATGATGAAATTTAGATAATAAAAAGTTTGTCTATTCTATGTTAGTTTTTGGCATATTTCCACGAGAAAATTCGGCAAGTATCATTAAACTCAGAAGTTCTCTGAAAAATCTAATATAATCATATCAGATGATTTGCACGAAACTGAAAACTAAAAAAACAACGTTAAAACTTGAGAATGATTTTGAATAAGGAAGCTGAAAGTAATGAATAATAATTTTTGGATGGTAAGTTTTAGATAATAAAGAAAATAATAATAGAAATCAAAACAGAAATAATTTTTCAATGATGAAATTTAGATAATAAAAAGAGATAGTCTATTCTATGTAAGTTTTTGGCATGCATCCACGTGAAAATTTTGCAAGTGCTATTAAACTCAGCTCTCCCCCAAAACATCTAATATAATCATCAGATTGTTTGCACGAAATTCAACCCTAAACAATTCAGACCTCATAACTGGAAAAAATGTTTTGGAAAAGGAAGCAAAAATGTGTATTTTAAAATACTAACATATTTCCGTTTCTTTAACTTGCTATACAACGTTTTCACGTTAAAAAAATATAATTCGTTTTCAATTATTTTTAAAACTTTTTCAGCATTCTCTTTTATATTGGCAACAGGAAATGTTAATTAAATTTTTGTGTGTATTGCTGCTATGTATTATTTCCATAAAGGCATGGGGATTTATTTCCTCATAAATTTATTTCAGTGAGCTTAAAATGTCAGGAAGCTCCCCCCAGTTTTGAAGTTTCTAATAATTATAAAATCTTTAATAGAAAATACAGCATGCTTAGCTACAGTGACAAATGAAAGTAATTAAGCCCGTCGAAAATTTCCAGCTTCTTGAAATGTGGTAGTAACTTTTACATTTTTCAGTAATCGTGAAACCTTCATTTTGAGGCATTTTCAAGAGCACAACACACTGAAATCAGAAAAGAAACAGTTAGTATTTTGTAATTAACTCCCTACAAAGAAACACCATTATACTTATACTGAAGATCCCTCAGTGTTGATCCTACATTACACTGTAAGATGAAACTTTAATGTTTGTAGAGAAGACACACCAAAACAGAAATATAATACGGTGGCTTCTAATTAAGGTTTCTGTAATTAAGAGTGCATTGTTTCATAAGATTTAAAAGAAAAATAATCTCTGGAAACTGAGAAATATTATTAAGGATGTACTGAAATTTTAAATTTAAGAATATCTGAAATTTTAAAGAGGAAAATCTTGTGTGTGAGATTCTTCCTTACACACAATACGTAGATTTTAATACAACATCCTCATAAATGCCAAAAATGTATTATTAAAGTCAGCTGAAATCGGGGGAATTTATAAAGTATCCTGTAAATAAATAACCAGAAGAATTTTTTTTTTCAAAAAATGTTTTCATATTGTTTGAAATTTGCCATGTAACAGTCCTTCACGAAAGGACATGTTAATTAAATTTTGAACAAGCTTTATTCTAGTTACAAATTTCTCAAAAAAGCGCCAATGTGACAAAATATCTATAGAACTTAACAATTAGCTATTAAGAGCCTACAGTAGTCACGGCAAGAAACGCTCAAGCTAATGTTAAGTCAATGGGAAGGTTCTATCGCGATTTCTCTCTCGCATTTTAATATTTATAAATGCCTTTTTTGCATAGGATAGTTGAGGTCAATCTCCAACGTTGTTAGTTTTTACTTTTTCGATTTTTGTTGCAGTTTTTTTTTATAAGCGGGCATTTTCAATTTTGGAACCGGTTGGCACCAGTTCTGAAAGTGAAAGTACCCTTATATAAAATAACTGGAACCAAAATCGAAAAAGTAAAAACTAACAACGTTCGAGATTGACCTCAGCTATCGTATACAAAAAAAGCATGTAAAAATATTAAAATGCGAGTGAAAAATCGCGCTAGAACCTTCCCATGGACTTAACATTAGCTTGAGCATTTTTCGCATCACTGATGTAGGCTCTTAAGTGTGTTCCAGAACATCTTCGTAAAACTTTATGTAATATACATATATATTTTCATTCATGTTCGCCGGAATTACCTAATAATCCGATATGAAAATTGGATTCATCTACTACGTTTAAATTTAGCGATATCACTGAAATAGTGACTATTTTTTAAAACAACAAAATTGTCAGAAATTCCTGAGTTAAAAGGACAAAAAATAAAGTATTAAATGGAGAAGGAGTATCTTTGAAAAGCAATTGCAAGGTACAATGAAACTACAGAAAAATTTAGCATTTCATATATTTTTCTTCTGACACCAAAGCCCAGAGTTTCGAAAAATTTTATGACAAAGGAAAGTAAATTGAATAAGCCCCCTGAATTGTTCACATTTCACTCTTTAAATAAATTGCACTATATTAGAAAATATTTAGCAATATTCACTACATTTTTCGTATAAGAAACGCAAAAGTTTAAATCAAAAAATGATATATTCTTACATGAAACAAATTATAAAATAGATGTCATGTAACGATAAACAAAAACTTTAATTTATCATAGTAGATTTAGATTTTTAAGCAATACAATGCGCATAATAACAGATTTGTGAGGAAATTTAAGAAGATAAACTTTAAAATATAAACTTATCAAAAATGAATAAGAATCAAGAAACTGGCGTGAGATAGTAAAATATAAAATTCTTTGTTAATAAACCTATAAAAATTTTATATTGCAGCGAACTTTCGGACATAAAATAATAAACCTCTTCAAGTAAGTAAAACACCCACATGCAGCAAGAATGGAAACCTGCTGTTACGCTGCAATCGCAATCCGATTTTCTTGTGAAGACCGTGGAAGTTACTCTGTCCATGTACCTGACCATTTTCATTGGATTGTATTTTGACAGCTAAGGCAGTATAATTATTTATATATTTTTAAAGAATTTAGTTATAGTTTTAAAATTATCCTTTTTACATGAAGTACTCACAAAAGCTGTAATATACATCATGCAAGCATGAGAAATACATAGTATTATGGAATCACGTTAAAACAATGTCAATACATTCACAAATAGTTTATAGTACTTTCTGTGGGAAATTTCTGCCGTAAACATTTAACATATATTGCATTGGTCCTAAACGTATTAACCCCCCAAAAACGCAAAGTCGCCAATATTAGTGAATTGGAAATCAAGTATTTCAATGTACGAACTAATGAAAATTCGCAGGTACGTGGATCAAGGTGGCCACTAAAGTCCAGTATTTTCATGCTGCACTCGCTTTTTACTCACTTGAATAACGACAACTTTTATATTTTTGGTCTGAAATGATTGTCGGGAATTTACAACTTTCTTGGTGTTAATAACAAAATGTTTTATATTTCTATGAACTTATCAGTTAAGGTTTTCAAGCAACATCATGAAGAATTTAATTGCACAGAAATCTTCCGAGCAGAAATTAATTTATTCGATTCAGTACGGTTTCATATAAAAAAATTAGGTTTGATTTTCAGGTTTTCCTTTCGTGTCACAAGAACTGGTATGCTGTTTGAAAAAATTGTTTATGAAGGTGATTTCAGATACGTTATGCTTTAAAAAGCTAGCTCCTGCCTAGTTACATATTTCAAATTTTAAATACCGAAGTAATTTATTCGCAACACTTAAAGTTGTGAATCTTGATATATTTTAATGCACAAAACTGTAAATGCACTTCAGAGATAAAATCTAAAAAGTCTTTATTCTTGTAAATTAAAAAAAAATATCTAATGTTACATAACGTTAAAAAATAAACAGAATTCCCACCATATATTTGAAATATATGCACATTTTATTCTCACCTTATGAAGATATGAAGAAAACCAATTAAACATAATCTTATCGCAGTATTTATAAGACGCTGTTAGAAAAACATTCTATCTGCCTCATTAGATAAAACTTTCATGTAACAAATCGACCTTATCTCGAGACATTTCTACAAGAAAAATTAGATTAAATGTAGCTGAACGTGGGAGTAAAAAAAACAAGAATTGATACATTACTTTAATATAAACAAAAACCATATTCTCAAAACCTTCCTTTAAAAAGTAATTGTCTCGTAAAAAATTCCATTTTTTCATCAGTTTAATGTTCAACCTAACTGCATTTCCAGAAATCACGTGTCAGTTATTTTTATTCTAAGTAAATACAAGGGCTGCACTCTCAGAATCTTAAAGCAAACGACACTAAAGATTGGAACATATGAGAGTACCCTTTATTGACTTTTTAAGTGTCGTCTAGTTTTATCTATGACACCATCAATTTCAATTACTTTATTTTCGCAGAAAAATTCTTTATACCGTAGTAAAACCGTAAACTGCTTCTAAGAACTGGGCGAATAAAAGTGATAATATTATTTGAGCTTAAATTTTTATGTTGCGGTGTAAAAGCTTATGGTAAATCTCATAACTTTTTCCGGTGGTTAGAGATAAATATGATAATGTGGTTATTATGTTATTCAATCATACGCCGGGTTTATTTACTTTGATTTAAAATTTATCTAGGTTATTGTTCAGAAAGGGATTATTTCAAGTTTCATTTCTTTATTATTTTTAGCAAATGGTATTAGAATACTACATTATATTGTTTGGTACATGCAATATGTACTAAAAATAACAGACGGATTTTAGAAATCAATAAACAATAAACATTGACAGATATTACAGTTTTTCTTGCTGTATATTATTGTGTAAAGTCAGTAATTTTTTTTACTACTCTTCTTTTTTTTAGTTTTAAACATCACCGATAGATGTCGCAGCGCTTTCTCAAATTTTTAGAACGCTCAAACTAACGTAAATAATGCACTTAGCCTTTATTACCTTTAACACATTCGCATCGGGAAACGAGAAATCTCGTTTTTATTCCAAAAACATGTTTGAAGAATGTCCGTCATTGCTTCTACCTTATAGAAAATGCATTTATAACACGTCGTCAATATTTTTTTAGATTGCAAGGCATTTTATAATAAATCCGTACATTGAAATATATTACCAAGTCAAAATTCATGCTGGTATTTGTTTGCTCGACTAGCATTAAATGCTGTATCCCAGCAATAAAATAGCATAAACTACCATAAACATTTGTTGGTTCTACCAGAATTACCAGCAAGTCATGGTGTATATAGACCCACTTGAAGCTGGCTAGCTTTATAAAGCATATAATAGCAATAAATAACCTATTTTTGTTGCTTGTACTAGCATAAACATTTGCTAGTTCCACCAGAATTACCCAGAAAGTCATGGTGTGTATTGACCCACGTGATGCTGCCTAGCATTATAAAGCATATAATAGTATGAAAATCTAGCATTCAAAGCAATGCATAGCAATAACCAGCGTATTTTTTGTTCCTGGTACTAGCATGAATTTCAACCTGGGACTGTTGAATAAAATTAAGAAACCTATCTAGGAAGAAAATTTACGAATAACTTTGAGAAGAGGGTGGATATTCTATTGATTTAAAACCCAGATTTCACAAGAACATAGTGATGCAAATGTGTTAATATTGTTTAGCTGTTAAAACGCATGAAACAAATCAGTTGCGTTTTAAAATTACATGGTTATTTGAGCATTATTGCAGTTTGAGACAGTGCAGTGTCACCTTCCGGTGATATTTGGAACTAAAATTTGAAAGTGCAGTAAAGAGCATCATGACTCCACACATTACTCTACAAAAGAAAAATCCATAGTTGCCACCATTTACTTGTTTTTAAAATTTTAAAAACAATCAGTTCGATTTTTTGTCAACCTGTACATATATATATAAGGTGATTTATAATGTTTTTGGGATCATCGATGTAAGTGAATTATATTATATATTCTTAATGGTTTTTTATTTCCAATTTAAATATTTCCAATCTTATTTTTTCCAAATGTTATCTGGTAATAATTCAGTATACTTGGTTGATTCTACTGTTCTTAGCATCATGCCAGTAGAATTATGAAATACTGAATTATTTTTAAAACACATGTGGGTGCAACCAAGCTGACGAGTACATCTACATGTGTTTTTTCATATCCAATTCTTGTTTGTTCTCTTGTGGTCCAGTTTTCCATTGTATAATGTTCATATTTGATTTATTAATCCATTTGTGTTTACTTAATAGCAACTCCAATCTATATATATTTTTTTCCCTTTCTCTCTCTTTCTTTTTTAAATATTATTCAGGTATGAGTAAATTTGGCCAATTACCATTGAAGCACATGCTATGGTAAAATTATGATTGCACATGTTAATTATTAGATATGTGGTATTCTGTTTACACAATATCATTATTTATCTCTTTGTAGATTAATGTAGAATGATATTAGAACTTGATATGTATTTTGAAATTCATAGATATTATAATTATATATATATATATATATATATACCGGGTGTCCCATAAGTGTATTAACATTTTAAAAATTCAAAGAAGTGAAAGGAGTTGGTATGTTCGAATAGGGTTTTCGGGAAAATTATTCAAATCAAAAGAGATTTTTTATGTGCGATAAAAATTTTGTTCAAATATTTCTCAATAGAAGGCGCTGTACGAATTAAAATCATGTACTTTTAAAATAAACAACGTTTATTTCTTTTCAGGTAAATTTTACAAACATCTTATAATAAACACTACTTAATGCGTATGCCATCTCAAATAATTATATTTTACAGATGAATGAGAACATCTTTAATTTAAATATGTGTCATATCGGGTTGAATTTAAGAGATTTCGTAAAGAATGGAGTCTTTTAACCACATGAATACCACAAAAGGTCAATGATGTTTTTTACTGTGTTTTCAATGATGTTTGGGATTAAAACGAGAATTATCGTTTCCCGAAGCAAATGTGTTAAAGGTTAAGGCTAAGTGCCTTTTTTACGTTCGTTTGAGCATTCTAAAAGTTTGATACAACGCTACGACATCTATCGGTGATGTTTAAAATTAAGGAAAAGAAGAGTAGTAAACAAATTACCGACTTTACACAATAATATACAGCAAGAATAATTTTAATAGCTGTCAACTTTAATTGTTTATTGATTTTTAAAACAGCGTCTTATTTTAGTACATCTTGCATGTACCAAACAATGTAATGTATTAATTTAATATCGTTTGCTAATAAAATAAACAAACGAATGCCTGAATATGCAAGTTGATTCCTTAATTCCGTTTCGTGTTAAAAGTGATTGGTGGACCGATTTAGCTACAACCATAAACGTGATGTAGAGGTGTAGTTAAACGTGTACGCGCTACACAATGAGGTACCTTTTTGCTCCCCTTAGCGAGAAATTATAGAATCATAGGTCGAAACCATATATTTCGAAACCATAGCAGATGCGATCGAAAGTTTAATGAGAAAGTTGTTGGGCCTCCTTAATTTTGTATGAAATGATGTCTTATGCGTAAAAATAAATTTATTATAAGAACTTAAAGTTACGTTTTTATATCAAATTGCCAGATAAATTACGCCAATAATTGCATGCAGAAATGTGTCATTATAACGCATATCCACGTTTAATAATAAAAGTAAAGCATGCCAGAAAGGTACAATTTATTTCAATGTGAAAATAAAGTGAATCATGCGCAATGTGTCCATTATCGGGATACATGCAGAATACATTGGTGGCGATGATGGACATATTAAGCATACTTAATTTGATTCTCTTATTAACCTTTTTATTACAGAGTTGGGACATCGTACGTCCCAGAGACTACTTTGTAATTGTATTCCTACCACATTTTGAAAAATATTCTCTGCCATACACTTATACTAGGATATTATCAAGATATATCCACAAGAGAAAACATTTTGTAAATTGTGGCACGACTCAATATAAAAATAATTGCCAGTCTTTTCCCATAATCAAAAGTTTAAATAAACTGTTTACGAGTTTTGCGATTTATGTGAGCTTAATAAAATAAACTGATTCTATCAGAAGTTACTTTTGAGGCTTTTCAATGAATTTGGTGCCTAAATTCTTGTAATTATTTTGCATTTTATTGTCTGCATGCGTTTAAACATAAAATTAAATTAATTTACCGTAATTTCGGTCTATATTCCGCGGATCAAACAATGAAGTTTCGACCCAAAAATTTTATTTAATAAAATGTAACTTATTGGATCGCTCTAAATGTTTGACTTCAATTATTAAATGAAATTCTGGGTCGAAACATGATTGTTTGATCCGCGGACTCAAATTATGGTACTATCATGCATTACTGTGTCTGATGTCAACATCCCTTTTTCTATCCACATACAAAACGCACAAAGATGAATGAGGAATCATATGATAGGTTGCTGAACAGGCTTTTCACAGAGTGTACTCATATTTCGATAAACGCTTTGTACAATTAAAAATTGCACTTAATTATAAATTAATAAAAATACGCATTTGAAAATATCCTAAAAAAACGAAAACCTTGCAGGGGTTAACTAGTATAACAATGATTCTAGGGAACATTTCTTGTTTTATTTCTAAATCGCAAATATGAAAGGCATATATAAATTTGTTTCTTTCAATTTAATTGAGTCAAAATCTTCTCCCCAATAGAAAAACACATAAATGTTTTACAAATAAAAACTTTTAACACGACAAAACTGATATTCTCATTTCTTCTCCAACCAGCTTTTATTAAATTCAAGAAACTCACGTGCTTGAGGGTAGAGTATAATGAACTGTTATTTTAGAAATTTCTTCTGTATAAATTCTTGATATTTTAAATACTTTGCACAATAATACATGACATTTTTCCCCCACATATCTCTCATTTGATAAGAAAAAAACAGGCCAGGTATAATATCTTTCAGTGACATTATTTATTTTTCGTATTTTCTTTCACGAAGGGTTTTTCTATTTCTATAAGATGAAAACATAATGACTTTTTTAGCACTAAAGTAATTTCGAAAACTTCGTTTTATATAAATGCGAATGTGCCTTAGATTTCGTGAGTTTAATAAAATGTACGGATTTTATTAGCAGTTAACTTGAAGCTTTTCAATGATTTTTTTTAAAGATCTGATGAACCATACGTTATTACTTTGGTGTAGTATAGAAATTAAATGTCGAAAACCAAATTAATGTATCAAATTTTATTGCATGTAGTTTTTTTTCCCTTACATACAAAGTATAAGAATTTCGTAAATTTCTAGACGATTTTTAAAGTAGGATAACAAGGAAACAGAGACAGCTATAAAAGTTATCATTCCAAGATATTAATTTGTGAATTTTCTTTCGTATTATCCTTGTTCAATGCCAAATTTACCGACAGCTGACATCACACTGTCCCAAACTGTTAAAACTCTCAAAATACCCTTACAATATAATAATGATCAGAGGAAAGGTTTTTTTTCAACTAAATAAATCATATTCAATGTTTGGAATATCATAGCTGAGTTTTATTCACAGAATGAAATTAGCACTGCAGTTCGTAGGAGCTAAATAGGAGCCGAGGCTCCTACAAATAAGAGTGAATTATGCCAGCCAAGATATCGTTCGGGTCAGTGTTGCCAGTTGGCTACTTATTTTAATTGAGATTTCTTGATTTACTCCACTTTTTTGAAATGATAAAATTTCCCTCATTTTCGCCTTGTTTTATGTCTTTAAATAAGGCGAATTTCATCATTTTAAAAAAGTGGTGCCAATCAATAAATTTGAATTAAAAAAAGTAGCCTACTGGCCACACTAGTTCGGGTTGCTAAAATCATTAGCACAACAAGCCAGGGTACACAGTTTCGAGTCCTGGCCCGACCATTTTTCGCTTTGTTGGAATAAAGCTCAACTATGATACCCCAACTATTGAATACCCTTACACTATCAAAACGCAAACCACTTTTATCACGTTTCAATTCAGAATTAATTTTAAAATTAACTGAACTTTTGATCAATCATTATAAGTTTGTTTCAGTATTCTTACAATTTGAGACAGCGCAGTGCCGACTTTTGGTGAAATTTGGTACTAAAAAGTTGCATATTAAAGAAATTCACGACTTCATACGTTAATCTCCTCCAAGAAGATCTTTAATAGCTGTCAACTTTTGCTTGTTATTCCACTTTGAAAAAAAAAACAGTATATTTTTAAATACCATGTATCATCTTTGTACAGCATATCAAGTGATTTTGGACTTTTTCATTATGTTGTTATGAGTGTTTTACAAATAAAATTTACGAGTTGTATATTTGAAAATGTGCAAATTACTAACTGGGTCATTCCATGGTAACTTACGTTACATTTAGAATAATTGACTTCAGTAATTTTAGTAATATAACACTAAAAAATATTCAAAATGTAATGTTTATATGATTTGTTAATTAAACCTAACAAAGCTAAATTTGTATAAAAATTGCTTAAATTTAGTACTATTTCTTGAACGCTAAAAATTATATTTACTATGGTAACTTACGTTTCTGACAAAAAGAACGTAAGTTACCATAATAAATATAATGGCCAGTGTTAAAAAAATAGCACTAAAGGTAGGTAATTTTCATCCAAATTTCGCTTTGGATAGGTTTAATTAAAAAATCATATCAAAATTACATTTTTAATATTTTTTGGTGTTATATTATGAAAATTACTAAATTATTCTAATAGTAACGTAAGTTACCATGGAATTACCCAACTATGTAAACCTTATTCCTCTATTCAATGATTATCTAAAAGAATTTAAAACATAAACTTTTTTCCGAGGCTCGGAAACAAGAATTTCATTCTATCCAGAAAAAAAAAAGAATATTTCACGTAACATTCTATTACAAATTTATCTGCTATCTTGTTTACTTTCTACGCTGATGTATCAGATACACAACTGTGATTTATTGAAATATGGTTACATATTCTCATAGGGAAAAGTGCATTTTCCGTTTTTTATAACTCGCAAGTGATGAATGTGACATGAATGTTACATGCACTGGTAGTTGATATTCGTTTGTTTATTTAAAATTGTTTAAAAAAAAGTTTATTTTGTCAACAATAAATATTTTTTATCGAAAATTTACTTTATTTCGTTTCTTTCTTTCCTGTAAATCCTTCTTAATTTACTTTTTTATATTAATAGTATTTCTTTAAAAATCGTCAATTATTCAAACATTCTTTGTTTTCCAAAAATTAAATCTTAGAAAAACGTTAAAAATATTGAGTAAGAAAGATAATTCGGATAATATGTATAAATAGGTACTGTTATTTCTTTACGGAGAGACTTTTTTTTTTTTACTCTTCATATTAAAAAGCTGAAAAAACTTGGAGCTACAAAATAAAACAATGGAACTTGGTGCTTGGAGATAAAGAATCTAGCAACTGCTACGCGTGTTTGTAATTGTCCTAAAACAAGAGAGTGGTGTTGTATGAAACAAACAAGAACGATAAATCACGCGTCAAGCATACATTATGAAACACTTTCCAACAATTTCAGAATAATTTAACAAAATTTCCCCGATTAATAAGTTAAAAGTTGATGTCTAAGTAAACAAGATCAAGATTAAACTGGTCGTTAAGGCGTACATTTCGGCTTAAGCCCAACTAGCCCTGCCTATGTCTAAGTAAACAATTTGGAAAACACATAAAATATATGTAAACCTAATTTCAGCAATTACCATCAATAGTCGTAAAAATATCTGAATTTGTTTGTGAAGCTCTGTATAACATCTATATATTTGTATATATACTGCATGATATGCTAAAATTTAGTTCAGTTAAGAAACGCATAGCACAGTTGAAAATTCCTATTCAGCAATTTTCTTCAATAAACCGAAAGGTATTCGATATATTTTGTGCTGCCCTATACATGATCCATAGCATTTATACACACCAAGTAATATGTAAAAAGTTACTTAAATTTAAAAACGCTTACCGTAACTGAAAACTCACTTCAAGCACTTATTGTTCATAGACAGTACGATAACCGAATTATTTTGTGTGTCCCTGTAAATGAAAGATTAATGCTATGCACATTTTTCAATAAACAGAAATGTACTCGAGATCTTCTGTGCTATCCTGTATATCATCTATAGACTTTATGCACACCAAAAAGTAGGGAAAAAATCAGTTTAATTTAAAAATGTACCACAACTTCTTAAAGCACACTTCCAGAAATTATTGTGCTTTCACAGTTCTCTAAACGAATTATTTTATGTGCCCCGGTAAATGTACGATGAGTTCTATGTACACCATATAACACACTAATCTTCTTGTAGTGAACCTGAGTATATTTGAAAAGGAACATGTATAACGTAAATACATAAAAAACTAGTAGTTGGGGTTAAAATCGTGGCTTGATAACGTCATAAACTTTAAATGCTCTATTACTGAATTGCGTAAAACAAAAATCCTTATAACTCCAAAATTGATAATCATATTAACTAACGGTTTACTGCGTCGGATTAAGCGTCTTATTTCTAATTAAAATATATCTTTGAATTGAAATTTGAATAAAATACAGGGTCATGAAAAATCGAAGAGTGTGCAAAATGTGATTACAAATATCTCGGCAACTTATTATCCGATCGACTTCATTCGTGTTTTTTTATTGTCTTTTATATTCACTATTTAAAATAAAAAAGTTCGAAAATATTTTATATCTTTTATCTGAACTAATATTTCGAGAGTCTGAAAAAAATAGTTACTGAAATTCAATAAGCCTTTTTTTATTTATTGCATACTAAGTACATACCAAATTTCAAGTCTCTATCTCAATGTGTTCGGGAGATAGAGCGTTTACAGACACACAGACACACAGACAGGCAGACGGATGGCATTTTTTTGTCTAAAAATATGTTTTTCGGAATCTCCAGTGTCTGAAACGTGTAAATCCGTCAATTTTTTTTTTAGATTTTCAAAACGGTTACAAGACTTACCCTATACTACGTATGATGGGTAAGTAAAAAATGAGTAAAAATCATTTGTAAACAAGTACTTTTGAGAAAAACACGACTTCAAGGGTGTGCTTCTTACCATTCTACTTATGTAGTGACCCTTTATTGTTGTCCATATTAGAATCCTGAAAGGTCGGGTTATACTAGACCCGAAGTGTACCCTAAACCCGGTGGAACCCGGAAAAAAAATTTCGTTGATTCGTACCTGACGCCCTTCAACCCGAAATCCACTTGAACTGAAATAAATTTATTCCAAATTTTAGTGCAATTATAGGAACGTACTCTATAATTTTATCTCTAAAATAATTTTATTTTTTATTTAGAAATACAATATATATACACGTTTATATTAAAATATATAGTTTTTTGCATCTGAAACAATATTTTGGACGATATGAAAAAGGGTAAAAATAAATTTTTTGACGTGTCGCTGAAAAATAACTGTACACGATACAAAGACTGTGTTAAAAACGTAAGTTAAAGCATATACAGTCAAGAAACCAATGCTATTGAAACGGGACCTTTTCAGCAGAATGACCGCTTTCCCTAAAAAAAATTAAAATATCATCATCCGTTGAAAAGTTATGCGGGGATATACAATAAAAATATATACAGGGTGTTCCAAAATTCGACCGACAAATCACAACGGGTGATGGAAGGCATCAAGAGGATGAAAACTTACCACAATACATGGGGTCGCAAACCACGTTTAATGGGAGAAAATCACAAAAATATTTATGATAGGTGTGACGTTGAGTGGAACAAAAAGGGCCAGTAATAAATAGAAAAAACATTTAATTGACGTAAAGCATTATTACAATGCATCACAGTTCAACGTCAGAAAGGAGACGACGAGACATTTTTATAGGAATATGTTTCACCAAGTCCGGCAATCCTTCCCCCGTCTGTGTCGGCTGTGCAATGACCTCTGTGGCCGCAACTTCGAACAATTTCTCTGTAAATGTGTCGTCGTCTCTTTTCTGACGTTGAACTCCAATGCATTGTAATCATGCTCGACGTCATATAAATATTTTTTCTACTTATTATTGGCCCTTTTTGTTCCACCCGACGTCACACCCTTCATAAATATTTTTGCGATTTTCTCCCACTAAACTCGATTTGCGACCCCATGTACTATAGTAAGTTTTCATCCTCTTGATGCCTTCCATCAACTCTCTTAATTTGTCGGTTGAATTTTGGAACACATTGTATTGTTATATACAAGCAAAATATATAACCTCCTTCATTAATAATTAAAAAAAAAGAGTAGAACATTTTTGTGTCCTGCGCAACTACATTTTTTAAATTAGGATTGTTTGATTGCCACCACTTTTTTGAAGTAGTATTATTCGCCTTATTTAATGACAGATTAAATAAAGTTATGATAAGGCGAATAATGCTATTTAAAAAAATGGTTGCAATCTGAATTAAAAAAAATAGTGAATTGGCAACACCGTCACGGACTACTCTAATATCTAAAGTGTGTGAAATACCTAAACCGGGTACTATCAACTTTAAAAAATACGTAAATTCTCAAATGGTGATTACGGTAAGAAAATTAGTTAATATAAGGGTCGCCCAAGCCCAAATGAAAGTGGTACTACAGTCGGTTCGAGAAATGGTTTATTGGTATTAATATAAATTAGTATACGAAGGAAAGAAGTAATACAGACGTAACATATAGGCTAGACAAATTCACCTTGTAGGTTTAAACAAGTGTCCCAGTGGTCAACGAGACGATGGATACCCTGGGTGAAGAAGCTCCGGGGTTGGTTGTGGAACCAATTTTCAACGGTAGCTTGGTCCTCATTATCGTCGGCAAATCGCCGTTCCTTCAGAGCTTTCTTGACTGGACCGAAGATTTGGTAGTCACACGGCGAGAGGTTTGGGCTGTAAGGAAGATGTTCGAGAACCTCCCAGCGGAATTGCAACCTCTTACGAAAATCCCCACATCATGGGAATGCCGATCTGCGTGACATACACTCCGTGCCATTCACATTTTGCATTCGACGATAGATTTCATTAGCACTCACATTTTTCGTAGAAACTGCACGACTCTATTTATTGTATTTCTAAAATTTTAAAATTTTTATTTAAGAAAGATACAGTTTTGTTTTTAAAATATTAAAAATGCTATAAATAAACACTTTTTTTAAGTTCAATGTAAACAGAAGACTCTCAAATACAATTATATACCAAAATTTTTACTTTACATGCAGAAATGTTTTCTAATCATGCGCTAGACCTGTGATTCTAATATTTTGTTCGACAAGTTTAAAAACCCCTATAACAACTAATTTTACCTTTTAAGAACTGAAAGAAATATGAAATGAGAGAAGAAACATGTACTTTGAAAAATATGTTTTTGTAACGCATACTTTTAAGATGTAAAATGACAAAGATGTTTTTATTTTTCACTTTTCGACATTTTAAAGGTTCTATGGCTCCTTAAGCACTTTAAATGATTTAAATGGGCAATGTTTAGAAACATGTGTCACAAAGTGTTAGATTTCAGTGAAAAAAAAACTTGATTCCATAATTGACTCCATGATAACACTACGGTGATACGAGAATAACACTGCTCGGCTCGATCCTCATTCTGATGAGAAATGTCAGAAACGAATGACAAATTCGTGCTTCAAATGATAATCCATCACGTTGCAATATCGTTATTCCAATATTATGAAGTTTTGGACATAAAATAAATTTTTCAATTCTCTAAATTTACGAATCTGATAATCTACTACTCCAGTGAATTAGAAAACTTATATTAACATTTCAAAGATTTTCTTTTCCTATTAATTTTCCATCGCATTTTTAGCACGGTTGTACAAATTATTGCATTTTTGTGCAAATTTCTACACAACTATTTAATGAATAAATATAATTGAACCTCTGTCTTTATCAAAAAATTTTAAAAACTTAAAACGCAGTAAAAAATGACAAATCTTTCTTCATCGAGCAAGAAAGTTCACGAAAATATAATATAAACTCTTCCGATTTTGCCACGATTCCGAAAAGCGTTCCTTTATCTTCAGAAACTATAGACACCAATAGAATTCCAAGAATTAAAAAAGCATTTCTGAAATGAGAGTTTCTTTTGCTACCCGTAATATCCGAAAACGTTTCTGAGTACTTTTGTTAGTGTATAAATATGTTTTCTCAACGCGGTATCAATACGTAAGATCGGTTTTTCCGAGGCTAAAGAAAAAGAAAGGCTACCGCGGTACTTTAATCGTATCTTTTTTTACAGACCGCGAGCGTGATGCTCGAATGCACCAATGCAGATGTACGAAAAGAGCATCACGTCATTCTAGCGGTCTGTAAAAAAAGATAAGTGGAATATACCGCGGTAGCCTGTCTTTTTCGTTAGCCTCGGGTTTTTCGAATCCTACCAATTGACAAGTAAACATTTTCATGTTCAACAGACATATTAAACAAATTAACATGCTAAATTAACAGCGTAAAATGAACATTTACTTAATTTCACTTACGTGTATGAATTATGCTACGCAGCTGACAATAATTATTGATAAATACACTGTAAAACCTACTCGGAAACGTTTTCGAAATATTACGGGCAGCAGAAGAAACATTTGTTTCGGAAACGCTTCTTTAACTCTCGGAAAATTATTGGTTTCCGAGGATAAATAAACGCTTTCTAGAATCGTGGGAAACTCAAAACAGGTTATATAAATTTTTCGTAGATCAAGAAACATTTCTTTTTTTAGTAAGTTTTTTGTGTTAGCAAGTTAGTTTACGAAATTATAATATAACCTGTTCTGAGTTACCCACCGATTCCGAAAAATGTTCCTTTATCTTCAGAAACCAATATATTGCAGCGATTTAAATGATCTATAGAATTTATACACACGAATCCTTTTATGTGTCCCTGTAAATGAACTATGAATGCTATGCACACAATATTGTACAGTTAGCCTCTTGCAATGCACCTTAGTGATATACAGTGGCGGTAAAAAGTTTCCGGCCAGTTAGTTTCTTTGATTTCTTTGCCAGAACGTTTCAGCGAAGAAGAAGCACAATTACTCCAAAAGTTAGAAATATGAAAATGACCTCTGACCATGTGATCATTTTGATTGGATACTGAAGACACTTGATGCAAAGGGGAGGAATTCAAAATTCGCGTGTACAAAAGTTTCCGGCCATTCGTCATTCGTTTGTTTTTGTTATCGGTAAAATGTTGTTTTGGCCGTGTTTGTTAATTAATAAAAGTGAATAACGTAGCTGAAATTAAAAAATTAAAAGCTCATCAATTATTGTTCGTAAACGAATGATTTGTTTGTCGCTAAAGGGCCAATCATCTCGGGAGATTGCGGCCAAGTTATCGATCGGAAAATCTACTGTGAACGATAAAAATATATAAAGATGGTCATGGCCTTCAGGACTTGTCACGGTCCGGGAGACCACAGAAAACGGCTATTCGTGTGGACAGAATTATCAGAAGAAAAGCATTTGATGACCCGCATAAAACTGCCACTGCAATATTCCTCGATTTACGAAATGAAAATATTTCTGAAATAAGTCGGTCTACCGCGTCAAGACGCTTATGTGACGTAGGACTTTATGGAAGAGTTGGTGTTAAAAAATCTTTCACAAGTAAAAAAAAAAAAAAAAATCAGCGTGCCCGACTGGCGTTTGCCAAGGAACACAAAGACTGATCAAGTGAAAACTGGAAAAAGGACTATTTTTCTTCGAATCGAAGTTGAAACTTTTTGGTAGTGATGTCAGACACTACGTCCGATGACCTAAAAGCAAAAGATATGATTCGAGATATGTTATTCCTACAATGAAGTATGGCGGAAGACACGTTATGCTGTGGGGAGCATTTTCTGGAAAAGGTGTCGGTCCGTTAGTTGAAATCTGCGGCAAGATGAATGGTGAAATGTATAAGGATATCCTGCAAGATCATTTGCTGCCTTATTAGAGGAAAAATTGTGGTCGCAACTATTTGTTTCAGCATAATAATGACCTAAAGCATACATGCAAGCTCGTCAAACAGATATGTTATTCCTACAATGAAGCATGGCGGAAGACACGTTATGCTGTGGGGAGCATTTTCTGGAAAAGGTGTCGGTCCGTTAGTTGAAATCTGCGGCAAGATGAATGGTGAAATGTATAAGGATATCCTGCAAGATCATTTTCTGCCTTATTAGAGGAAAAATTGTGGTCGCAACTATTTGTTTCAGCATAATAATGACCCAAAGCATACATGCAAGCTCGTCAAACAGTGGGTTTCACACAAAAAAGTTCTTATTTTGAAATGACTAGCGCAATCACCTGATCTGAATCCAAAGAAAATCTTTGGAACAAACTTGACAAACGTTTGCGGAATTATAAATATTCCAATTCAGCAAAATTTCCCCCAAAATTACAAGAAGAGTGGCAAAAACTTACCATCGACGATCTTCAACGGTTCATTGAATCGATGCCACGTCGCTCCGCCATAGTACTTATTGCTAAAGGTATGACGACAAAATGCTAATTGTAAATTTTGTTGATCACAGTTATTTTCTATTATAACACCTCTTTTTTTCAAACTTGCTAAGATGGCCGGAAATTTTTTAGAACATGCATTTTCCTTTGCAATTAATTTTGTCAGTTAAATTTATTGATAATTATTTGTTATTCCATAAATAAGTTCCTAACTATTATACTAAAAATATCAACGTTTGACACACAATAACATCGTGTAATATACAGACGCACGTTTCATGAGTATCCTGGACTCATTTCCTCAGTGTAAATAAACTTAAACCCTATTGTATCCCCCCAAAGACATGAAAATGAATCTAAAAACCCAAATGAAAAACAACACCACACCGAGAAACTCCTCCAATCTGATTAAGTCGGTTGGTTGGTTGTAGAGGATTCACTATGACAAAGTAACTCAACCCAGGAAGGTGAGATGTACGGTACACTTGAAAAATCATTAACCAGGGAGTTACCAAATTTATGAATATAAACTGCCTCAAAGAAGTCTAAATCTAATGGAGTGTTACATTTCTTAATAATAGTGGCTAAGTCGAAGTTAAAATTATGTCCCTCACTCCAACAGTGACAGGCAATAGAGGACTTTTGTAATTCTTTTTTCTTAATGTAATTTCTGTGTTCATTGAGTCTGAAACGGAGTTGTCGTTTAGTCTGTCCTATATAGGACAAACCACATTGACATTGGATATTGTAAATGCCCCAAAAGTTATGATGTGAAATTTTATCCTTTAACTGTGAAAAATTTAGTTTATTAACTGGCTTAAAAACAACCTTAAAATCATATTGCCTTAAAATATTAGCTATTTTATAGCTAATACTATTGTGAAATGGTAAAATAATGAGGTTAGAAAAAGATTCTGGGACATCAGAAGGAACAAGATTACTATTTTTATTTAGACAACGAAAAATTAAACGGTTGATATAAGTCAAACTAAAACCACGATTAATAGCAACAGATCTAATATTAAACGGTACTAAAACCACGATTAATAGCAACAGATCTAATATGACTTATATCAACCGTTTAATTTTTCGTTGTCTAAATAAAAATAGTAATCTTGTTCCTTCTGATGTCCCAGAATCTTTTTCTAACCTCATTATTTTACCATTTCACAATAGTATTAGCTATAAAATAGCTAATATTTTAAGGCAATATGATTTTAAGGTTGTTTTTAAGCCAGTTAATAAACTAAATTTTTCACAGTTAAAGGATAAAATTTCACATCATAACTTTTGGGGCATTTACAATATCCAATGTCAATGTGGTTTGTCCTATATAGGACAGACTAAACGACAACTCCGTTTCAGACTCAATGAACACAGAAATTACATTAAGAAAAAAGAATTACAAAAGTCCTCTATTGCCTGTCACTGTTGGAGTGAGGGACATAATTTTTAACTTCGACTTAGCCACTATTATTAAGAAATGTAACACTCCATTAGATTTAGACTTCTTTGAGGCAGTTTATATTCATAAATTTGGTAACTCCCTGGTTAATGATTTTTCAAGTGTACCGTACATCTCACCTTTCTGGGTTGAGTTACTTTGTCATAGTGAATCCTCTACAACCAACCAACCGACTTAATCAGATTGGAGGAGTTTCTCGGTGTGTTGTTGTTTTTCATTTGGGTTTTTAGATTCATTTTCATGTCTTTGGGGGATACAATAGGGTTTAAGTTTATTTACACTGAGGAAATGAGTCCAGGATACTCATGAAACGTGCGTCTGTATATTACACGATGTTATTGTGTGTCAAACGTTGATATTTTTAGTATATTTATCCACACAAGATTTTTTTCATTATCCTAACTATTATGTCAATAAAATATATCAAAGTATCACTTTGAGATTCCTCTTCATATGAGTATACTTACAAATTAACCAAAACTTTTATGCTGGCCGGAAACTTTTGACCGCCACTGTATATCAATTTAAATATGTTTGAAATAGTGAAACATTATTAAAATCAACCCCAAACGATTATTCTCCAAAGGCCGTAATGCAACGGAATTCTTTTGAGTGTCCCTGTACAGGAACTATAAGTGCTATGCACACCATATTCTATAGTAAACCTCTTGTAGTGCACCTCAGTGACATATATCAGTTTCAATATGTTTTAAATTCTGTAATATCACTAAAGTAAACCGCAAATGATTTTTTCCATAGACCTTAATGTAACGGAATTTTTTCGAATGTCTCTGTAAAAAAAAAAACTATCAGTGCTACACACTTAATTTTCAATACAGAACATACCATAGTAAACCTCAATAGCACATAAATTGCATGACAATCCGAATCTATTTACGTGAGTTAGAGTACGGACAGACAGACAGCCGGCAGACTGACAGACAAACCAAATTTTCAACTTTGTTGGAAAGTGTTAAAAAAACCCTATTAAAATTAATGGCAACAAGAAATGTTTGTTTCAGAATTGCTTCTTGAAATATCAGAAATTTATAGGTTTTTGAAAGATGATGGACGCTTTTCGAAATCGTGGGTAACTCGGTATCGTCTATATTAGATTTCCGTAACCTTCTTGCTATATGAAACAAAATTACTCCTTTTTTTTTACAGTGCGTACAAGACAAATTCGCAATTGCCCTAATAATATACATAAACTAGAAAAATCAGCATAAGGATTAAAATTACAAATTAGACAATTTTATATATTATTTTGTCTTGTGAATTACTTGAAATCTCAACTGTTACTAAATATACAGCTTGTATCCTCAAATCTATGTATTATGTATCTGTGTGTTATGTTAAATAAAACAACTTCACTCGCAACGCACGTACCAACAAAGATGATTGCGATCGTATGGGATAAAAGTAAAATTCCACCTTTGAATACAATTTTAAATCGAGTGATCTATCTACAATTCTCCAATTTATGAGAATTTTATTCCATTTAAAATATTGCGATCGTTTTATTCCTGCATTTATTTTGTTGTGTTACGTATCTCTCCAGTTTTTTGTGAAAAGAAATTGGCATATTTTGTTTCGTTTCAAATTTTCTTTTGAAATTCGCAGTTGTTGTATATATATTGTGGAGCTCAATATTATTCTTTATCAATTGTTCATCGCATCCTAAACGCAAGGCCTGCACGCGGACACAAAAATGGCTGCTGTCGTAGGTGTAATTTTTTTAGTGCTTCTACGGTTCCCTGAATTTAGACACCAGTATTTTTCCAAAGTTTTTTTTGACTTATTTAATATCAGAAAAATAAAGCGTAGAAAACTTAAAAAAATTATTGTTATTAAAATTGAAAGGACCGTACAAACGCTGATCTTTTTTTTTAGCCATTTTTGCGTCATTGCGTAGACCTATAATTTAATGGGCGGTGAAATGTCTTTCAGTGACGTAGAAATTCAAAAATTATGGGAGAGGGTTCCAGTGATCATTTTGAAATAAATTGAATAATTAAGGGAATTTGGTGCCCTTTGAACTGTTTATTTTATTTGTGTATTTTATGATACGCTTTAGACATATGATAATGGTCAGCAAAGAAAATATTTTCTTTCCTCCATCCAAAACAAATATGTGAACTATTATGTAGATCTGACATTCCTGAGTCTAAATATGACATCCAAATTTCTCCAACACGTGCCATTTTTTTGAGATACAGTTTCCTAAAAAGAAACAATAGTGAATGATTGTTATAATAATTTTCAATGCTAGATAAAATTGAAAACATAAAAAGGATATTGTCACTGTCTTAGAAAACAAATCAATAAAATAAAGCCTGAAAATATATTTTGTTGATATTTATCTCGTGCATTATTATTTTTTTTTTTTTGTGTGTCTTCCCTTTTTTCATGACCAGCAGTATCAACTTATATATTTTAATTCCTTTTGCCACTATATTTTAGCTAATGTTTATATACATTCATTTATAAGTCATTTACATATTTTAATACACATTTTGTTAATTACACAATTTTCATTCATGATATAGCGGAGAGTAGCCGAATTTGGACCACTTCACATATTTTCAGGTGTAACTCACTTTATTTTTAGAATATCTGCAAAATATCACTACAAATGGTCAATCTGTTCATCTACTACCTAAATAAATTTTTAGAACAATTTGTTTTTGAAAATTATAAGTTTTATTTCAATTTTTAAAAAATGTGAAAAGTGGTCCAAATTCAGCAACTGGTCGCCTAAGTCTCCTAAATTGGACCAAACAATACTGTTTTGATGAGTAGGGAATATAACTAATTTTATTAAAAACAAAGTTTACGATTAACGACACAATCAAACAAACAATAGCAATGAAATATAATGAAATGAAATGTCTGAAAGTAAGAGTTTTTTTTTAATCAAAATGTATTCAAAATATAAATCAAAGTTATAAGTAATTAATATAGGAATTATCGAACTAATTGCCAATTACTTGAATATCATGTAAGAAGTGATGCAAGGCTTACACATGAATTTCTTTTGTTCATTTTTTATTCCAGCGCACACACCATGGAAACATATTTGGCAATCTGAACACTGAATCATTTCTGCTATTTTATTTTTCTTACAAATTAGGCAAAACCAATCACAACTGTCTTGATTTTTCTTTTTAGATTCTGAATCATTAGACTTTTTTTTGCAATAGAAGTTTTCTTAACCTTTTGTCTGTAGTTCTTCCCTTCCACCATTTTCATTCCAATTGAATTACACCTATATCTTAAACTTTGATGTTCCAATTGCTTTTGTGCATTGAGAGCTATCTTTTTGCCGTTTTTTTGTTTTTCATATGAAGGTTTATTTATATGGCGAAGATGTTAACACAGCTGTTTTTTGGCTTCCTCTGTACTTTGAATTAACCGATTTTGACAAGGGAGATAACATTTCTAATGACTGTTTGGCTTTTTGGGGGATTTCTGTAGCTGCAGCGTTCTTGTGGGTCAATCTCTTCACAACTAAACTCTTTCCTTTTCGTTTCCTATATCTATAACAAGTTTTGCTGTCATTGATGTTTTTCTTCCAGACTATTTGTCTATGTCGTTTTCATAATTATTTTTACTCTGTTAGTTTTAGTAGGTGTCATGATTACTGACTCTGACTCCAAAACATTGTGTCCAAAGCATACAGCTCTCGAAATTCATTACTTCCTTTTACAATTTATGATCGTATATCCGGTCCAAATTAGGCAACTCAAATTAGTCCAATTAAGGCAACTGCTCCATTTTTTTTAAAACAGATAATATCAATATTAAAAACAAAAACGAAAGCAAACAAATTCGCTTGAAAAATATCCGCAATAAACAAATGAATTTACGTATGTATATGAAAACATAACTACTTACTTTAGTTTTAAATAATTATCTTACGTTTAGTAGGAAAACATTAGATCAAATCATCTAATTTTAGGGTTTTTTTTTTAATTGTCTGAAAACAGCACGTGGAATGTGGCTGCTTCTTCTAATCATAACTGACGTCCTTCTGATGAGTAGGATTTCAGTGGCAGATGGAGTCTCTTTCTGTAATTAACGACAGAATTGCAGCGGCCCATTTAAAGCGGCGGTCCAAATATGGCTACTCTCCCCTAGTAAGACATAAATACCCCAATTTTAAATGCAAGGCCCCCTACCTAAAAAAAAATGTTACGTAATACAGTAATTTCATTGCCATTTTTTGATTTAGTGAGGTGAAATCTATAACGTCAACCTGTACTTTTACAGGGAGGATTTTGATGTGACAGTGTTATTAAATGGTTTTATGAAGAAAATAATTTAATCAAAATAAATGCAATCCTGGTGGTATAATTGGAAAAATTATATTAAAAAAAACTAAGAAAATTTTAAAAACCACACTTCTACAATTTCGAATTTTTTGAAAAAAATAAAAATCATACTTTTCTTACAAATGTGCTCGATAAACCTAATGAACAGATTAATTTTCTTTAAGGTCAATTAATTTAAGAGGAAAAAAATAAAATATCATGGCATGTATGTAAAAATAGAGCAAAAAGGGCTATTTTGCTTAAGGTTTTATATTTTTAAATAAAACTCTTTATATTACTGAAAATTTGATCATTAATTTTATAAAACACGCCTTGAAGAAAATCAATAAAAAAAGATCAACTAAATTGAGATATGCAGTTGAACATACTATGATAACCACAAAATGTTTTGAAAAAACATAAAGTGAAAAAAAAAAATTAGTTTCAAGATTGCAACACGAAAAAATTTAAAAGAAAATGGGTGTAGTAGAAAGCCTTTTTAATTTTTTTTAATTATCGGAACAGTATACAAGTTTGATAGAATATTGTATAAATGATTATGAGACATTTTAAGCTAAATATGTAAAAGATATTTTCGTCATTTTCCTTAAATGAAATGTGGCGATTCACCATAAAAAGAAATTATTTATAAGAATAATTATTCGTACAAATTAATTTTTTATACTGTTATCCCCCCCTCCCCAAAAAAAAAAGATATTTATTTGCGATATAGGATTTAAGACACTCAAATCTAGATATTTATGATTATTGCACAATTAAGAATACGTCAAGTTCAAGAGGACAAAGTCCGTTTATCCTCTTGAGACCCAAGCTCATACTTTTCATGCAAATTTTACAATAATTCAGATTATTGGTGCTTTTGAGACTAGAAATCAATAAATATGTTCATTTATTTAATGTATATACATATATATAATTTTTTAGCGTGTCCAATAAAATGGACAATGGGTCTTCGTCTTGTGAAAAACATATTATTGACTTACATGAATCTGAATGGAAAAATCTTAATATTGGACAAAAAATAATGACACAAAATTGAATTACACGCAAAATAATGATACAAAATTTCATTAGATACAAATTAATTATAAAAAAATTTAATGAGACTCTAAATAATAATTATTTTTATTATAAAAAATTAATTATACGCAAAAAATAAATAGATGAACTTAAAATTCAGTACTTTATGAATGTGCTTCTGCAAAGCAATTATTTTTGGTAGTTAAACAGATATACAAATTGTATTGCATGTACACAAATTTAGTTTTTTTTTAAATAAAATTTAATTTTGCCTCAAAATACATTTTATTTGTACATTACTTTAGATAACTGTTGAATATTGTTTTTAGGACTGAGAAAACTCGGTACTTCTGTCCGATCTTTTGCGTTTTCGCTTGGTTGCTAGGTAGAGAAGTGTTGGGGCTTGAGTTTTCGTCGTGACTTGAATAACTCAACTTCTATTTCCTCTAAAGCTGATTCGCACTAAGAACCTTGAAGTATAATAATGTGATGAATTTCATGAATACAATTTCTTTGTTCTCTTTTTCCTTCTTACATTCATCACTAATGTCAAGCTCTGACTCGTCATAATTCATTTTATTTCTTCCAAAATTTTCTCAATAACTTTCTCTAGATCTAAATAACACCAGTTTCCAAATATTTCTAAAAAAGATAGTCCTCAAAAATTAGACTTCTGGCGACAAAGTCTTATTTCTTTCATTGCAAACTTTTCTGCCGTCAGAAGTGTGTGTTTATTACTCATCCATGCATTCTAAGCATCACATAATTTCTATTTTTACATCATGAAATAGAGAAAGTGTAAGTCGATTTAGTGAACTTTTAAGTAATTTTCAATAAGAATTTTGTTTTAAAGCTATCTCAGTAACAACAACCCTTTGTTTCCTAGCAAAATTATAATAATTAGTAGCACAGCTACCACAATTTGCAATTGAATGCCCAGTAGAAATTTAAAAGAAATAACAATTAGTTTACTTGTAATCTTATAATGTTATCTTTAATTATATTTTTATTTAGATTTGGTTATTTTATTTGTTTAATTTATTTATATTTACTTAAGAATTGGTAGCTTACATTCTGGGTTGTGAAAACTTATTAATACATTATAAAAACTACTCAGAAATGTTCCCAAAATTCAGTTGCAGCAAAAGAACCTTTGTTTCTATAAATGCTTCTTTAAATCTCTGGAATATATTGTTTTCCTAGTCTTCCAGGGATAAAGAACGCATTTCAGAATCGTGGGTGACTCGGAAGAGATTATTGTATATTTCT
The DNA here is from genome assembly GCA_963931845.1 of Maratus michaelseni. Classification (NCBI taxonomy): domain Eukaryota; kingdom Metazoa; phylum Arthropoda; class Arachnida; order Araneae; family Salticidae; genus Maratus; species Maratus michaelseni. The sequence continues at coordinate 117,417,025 of OZ007586.1, forward strand.
TTTATAGTTATATTTTCCGAGATTAAGGAAAAAACTGTCTTTTTTACAATGCACTAATAGAAAGAAATTAAACTGTGTGTTGAAAGTTTGTAATATTATATAAACTGGGTTCCAAATAATAATGCGACTCACGGAGCTGACGTTCATGCCCCTGATTTGCAGATATACTCATTAAAAGTATAATGGATTTTTATAGGGTATTTTTATGTACAGAGTTGTTATTTCAAAGAGGAATTACACTAGTTTAACAACTGTAAAATAATTGTTTTAACTGAAGCTTCAATAAGACTAGTTTATGCTTTTGTCGACGCTAAACTGAAAATGAAGTAATATTTTCTCTATCACATATCACATTTTTGTTATACAACCTGGAATTTAATGAGCTGTATCCACACTGAAATTGTAGGAAACTTTGAAAAATTTTCAACACAAACATCCAATTTTGACCTCAAATTTTGATTTTTTGGTAAATTTTACCTTCAGATACCAAACGAGAAGCCATTCGGTACAGTAGTTTGGAAATTATGCAGACTTAAATTTTGGAACTTCAAAATTAAATTCCTGTTTAAAAGTTACAGAGAAATCTACTATGCGGATAGTTTTTTAAGCGCATAACTTATAGCTATGTACGCTAATTTCGCCTGGTGCATGTAAAATCTGTCGTGGGTGCAAAATCCTCCGAGTTACCTATGTCTTTTACATTTGGAGGTGCCTGGTCAGGTGAAGGTCTCGTCACCTGATCAAGGTTCTAAATTACAAGTCCAATTAATTTCTCTTTTTTAATTTTTGCTTTTTTTAAAATCTGCCAATTTAACAAAGTTAAATAGAAACCATGAACCGGCAAAAAAAAAGAAAACTGTAGTAAACCAATAGAGAGCACTGCAGCGATGCCAACAAGGCTCTTGTCAGGTGGAAGACAGCCATGCTGTGATCAGGTAAATATCGCCTCGCATCCAGGTACTAACTCGTCAAGCTAGGCACTCATGCCCGGCAGGTAGGGGCCAGATTAGCGGTATATATAAAAAAAGCATATAAACTACTTGGCGGGATGAGTTATAATTTGGATTGGCATATTTAAAGCTTCTAGAAATAGATTTTTGTTAAAATATTTACAGGTTAGAAATACACATTTATTTCGAATATTAAATTCACAAGGTTTTCACATTAAAGTTATATAAGTTAACATTAGAACATTTTTTATTTCGTTTTCTGTTTCTGCGTTAAAATACTTTATAAAAATACCATTGACTTATCTGTTCTGAAAACAGAGTAGACTAGTGTAATCGAGCGCTGAATACAGAATATAAATCTTTAGGACGTGTCATGTGACAGTATTTTGTGTCTTAATTTGAATGACATGTGCTCAGGGCCTGATTACCGTACAGACCAACATGACCATGGCCTTGGGCACTGTGCTGATGAGGACCACAGAATAAATACAATGATTTATAAAAAAAAAATTCCTAAAAATGCAGTTTTCTTAAATTATTTGCTCAAAACCAAAACATATTTTGGTTATTTGGTATATTTTAATGGTATCACCTAAAGAAAATCTAACTACTACTTTGGTTTGAAAGGATACCGAAAAGATGCTGGATATTGGGTCCCAGACAAACTTAATAGAGCTCTGCATGTGCTTAAGCTCCATGAGCTCCATGAGTCAGTGACGTAGCCAGTATGTTTTGTCGGATTGGGGGACATGATGCTCTGGATACTAGAAATTTCTTGAAGTTATTTTCGAGATGTTTAACACCAATGCCATGAGCCCCTCCATTTCCTGCGTTCTTGAAGGTTTTTAAGTACTTTTCACAGATTTTTCCAGTGTTCTATCTGATTTAATAACACGTATCTGTATTTTATATCAATGTATTACAGATTTTAAAACATAATTTACGTCGACTGTTCATCTACGTCAAGAAAAAAAATTAAGAGAAATTAAACAATTCTGCCAGAAATTATCAGCATATTTTTACACGAACCGTAACATTTTTACTCAAGTTATCTTATCCCGAAATTATCTTATCAAGAAACATATTTTTATTCACATAAATATCTTTTAAAGATTCGAATTATTTAAAACTAAGAAAGAAAATTGTGTGAAACATAAAAAGAAATATTTTATGAAATAACGAGTGTGAAAAATAATTGAAGAAATAAAATACACACCTATATATATATATATATATATATTATATTTCAAGAAAAGTGGGAATCACTTTTTTATTAAGAATATCTGGATACTTTATCATCATTTCTTTATGTGGGTGTTTTACAGTTATGTATATTGGTTATTTTCCAAAGCTTTGTCCAGTGGCCTATCAGATAAAATAATACGAAACTGTATTTTATATTAATATTTTATTCTTTATAAAACCGAAATATAAGTTGTATATTCAACAACAACAAAAAAGGAATCAGGAAAAAATTAAAATTTATCAGCATATTTTTACAACAACAGAAATATTTTTACGCAAATTCTCTTACCCCCAAAAATATTTTAATGACATAAATGTTTTTTAATGATAAGAAAGTAAAACTGTGAATACCATATAAAGAAATATTGTATGAAATAAAGAGTGTGAAAAGCAATTGAAGAAATAAAATACTGATATATATTTCATATTCCATAAAAATAAGAATCTCCATTTTATTACGATTATCTGTATACCTTATCATCATTTCTTTATGTCGGTGTTTTTCCTTTATGTATGTTGGCCATGCGTCAAGTGATCTCATCACTGTGTTTATATCTTTTCGAAATGAACATTAATGGGGCGCTTCTGTAGTAATCAGAAATAAAGATAAGCTATATATTAGGCAGGAAAAATTCTTAGCCGTTCTGGTGATGAAAAGAAGAATGAAAGTCCTGTAAAAGATGAAAGTCCTGTAGGGGGAAATATAACTATCGACGAGGAGATATAATGACAGTCTTGTGAGAAAGCTACTTCTCTAATTGATAGCGAAAAGTATGAAATGAATTATTATTCGGTTGAATACTTTTATTTTCTAAATAAAAGTAAATGAGAAATTTCTTTTTAATTTCAGCGAATAGATTAAATAACATTATGCAACGTCTATTATGTATAAGTCAAAATCACTTTTTTGCTATTTAATGTATTGTAAGTTATTTGGTTGAGTCATTAGAAAAAAAGTGCAGTGCTTTTAAAAGTGTAAAAAATAAATAAACAGCTCAAACAGAAGTAACTTAGTACGTTATAAGCTATAATATAACACACCTTTTGCGGCTAGCATTCATCTTTAAAACAGGAAGTTCCGCCTGTGAGCGTTACTCTAGCATGTTGCATTATATCACAAAAATATGTTTTCTTTCGTGTTTATATTATAAATAAATGTACATAATAATGAAACTTGTAAATTTTACAATTAATTCAGAAATACTCTGTTTGGCCAATTGCAACTAACCTTAAATCAAATTAAACTTCAGATGTTGGAATGTATATGTCTAAAGAATTCAAAACTCTTCGTCAACAGTTCGGAGACCCGACGCTTACCTCTCGGACTCTCTCGGGAGATTGGCGGGTCCAATGAGGTCATCCCCCACTCATTGTTTTCTGGGTCCGGTGTCTAAAGAATTCAAAACGCTTTGTCAACAGTTCGGAGACCCAACGCTTACCTCCTTGACTCTCTCGGGAGTTTGAAGAGAGTGAATGAGTCAAGGAGTCAAACAATATGTGGGTCAGCTGAGGTCTTCCCCTACTCATTGTTCTCTGGGTCCGGTCTTTTAGACGTGGCCTGGCTACGAGTAGATTGGCGTTTCCCCCCGGGAGTGCAATACAACTCTAAAGTGAAAGCTTGGTTCCCTGTGTTCCCTGTGTCCCTGTGTTCCCTGGACGATTCAAGCCAGACATACGCTTTCATCCGCCGAATTCAACAGTGCCCTCTACTTCCTCAACACTGCATTTCCGCATTCACATTGCTATACGAAATCTGCTTATTTAGGTCCCCTGTACCTGCCTTTACATTTTGACATATATTTTAGGACCACCCTGTATATATCATACACAGTGTGGAATGAGATGAAATCACGAGAAATGCTGAGAAGTGGTATAATATAATGAGTATGTTCTGAGAAAGCTTCTTGCATAAATTGATAGTGAAATGTATGAAATGAAATGAAAATATGAACAAATAGATGTATAACTAAATGTATCAATTATTTAATTTAATAAGTTCATTTTCTTAGAAAACGTCAATGAGGAATATATTTTTACTATCATCAAATATATTTTCTCATTATTTATTTGTAATAACATTATGCAATTTCTTCTCAAATGCGCTATTATTTGAAAGTAAAATTCACTTTTATTATTTCGACTGGAATTTCGTTAATTGTTTTTATAAGAAGGAAGGACTGATTGTATAAATATGTAATAAATAAATAAATAAATAGCTGAAATTGAAGTAATTTAATACGTTGTGAGTTAGAATTTACGGGACGAATTTGCATTATACACACACATATATGATACATATATGTGTACATAGTGTACAAAGTATACATATATGATACATAGTGTGAAATGTGATCTTTCCCACTGTTGTTCCAGAATTCATTATGGCGTCATAACATTTCAGGCAAAGCAATGTATGTCTTTTAATTTTCAGATTGTCTAATTTTTCAATAGTGTTAAAGTTAAGAATGAACGCCCATATTTGGCCTTGCGTGAGAAACAGTGAATTTTTCAATAAATAACACTGTGCAGCAATAAAGTTGCTGCTGAAGTGGAAATTTCTGTAGGAAAGCTATTCTATATTGATATAATATATTCCATGAAAAACCTTCATCGGCTATTATTTCGGAAATTGGATGTTGAACATTAAGATTTTTTGATTTTTTTACTAATATAGTAATTATAGTGTGTAATTTGTTTTATGTGACTTGTTAATATAATGATAAATATAATAGCCGTTAATAAATTTGTACACAATTGTAATAAAATAAAAATGTAGTAAACACTTTTGTTTCGCACATTTTTCGTACATTTCCATTATATCAAATGGGGAAATATTACAAAAACTGATATAAACAAGTTGGAAATTGTACGTTAAACGTGACAAATGAGGTGCGTTTGTACTATAGCTATTTACATAAATATTCAGATATTTTCTGATTTTTAATTCTGTGAAATGAATTATATCGTCTGCAGATTAATTTCTGTAATAAAATAAGTATCTCGGTCGCTTGAGGATTGAACTTCGGAAGCTCCTATAACAAAAAAGCATCGATTTAAAAAAAATCAAATTTCTTAATAAATATCTTTATTAATATCTCCTAAAGTTTTGATTCGATTTTAATAAAATTTGAAATGTCTCGACAAAATTCTGCAAAGATAATATATTTTAAATTGCAAAACATTCGGTTGGGTAGTTTTTGCATTGTTATATGCGGACGGACGGACAGACAGACAGACGGACAGACAGACAGACGGACGGACAGACGGACGGACCAAGCGACGACAATAGGTGCTACGTATTTATATAATTACGAACGCACCTAAAAAGGGTATTACACTATTTGAGAATATAGCGTATTCTCAATTGCAAATAAATATCTGCTCTTATATCGCAATATTTGTATGCTTTTATTAATTTGAATATTAAATGCGCCACCTAGCGTTGAAATTTTGAACAATCATTTTCTTCCCTTTTTCGCAAGAAACCCTACACTTTAACATGTTTCATGGTATGCAAACTGCCCTACGATACAAAAGTTTGTCAGTTTATTAATAATTTTTGAAATGTGAACGGAATTATCGGACATATCGGTAATATTGTATTGATATTGGTAATTTCACAATGGATAAATATATGTGTATATATATATCATGAACCATTTCCAGTCCACTGCTGGATCTAGGTCTCCCCTAGATTTTTTAATTGTTTCCTGTCTAAAAGTTTTGCCATCCAATTAAATACGGCCGCATTCCTGATTTCGTCACTCCATCTTACCTGAAACCACTTCTCGGCTGTTTTACATCCCTATATTTGTACTCCATATATTGTCTTGTCTTCTTGCAATGTACCCAGCCCATTTCTATTTTAACCAATTAATTTTCTGGATAATGTCAAAAACTTCTGTCGGACATTTTATCAATGTTATTTTTTCTGGCTGTTCTATTTATGCCTCGCTAAAATGTTTTCATACTTTTCTATGTTGTTTATAATCATAGCACCATCCGTTTTATTAGTATCCGTGTTTCTGCTCTACAACATAGTGCAGGTAAAATACATTGGTAAATACGAGGGGCAGTCGGAAAATAAGTTTCCCCTGGCGACTGTGCACAGAGGTGTGTATGAAAGATAGAAAATGTAATGAGACATTAAAGAGAAAGCGTAACTTTATTTTTTCAGATAAGTAGGAAGTACATTGAGACATTTGTCATACCGCTTTATAAGCTTCAAAAAACCCTCCAGGAAAAAATCAGGGCTTTGCATACGGACGAAGCGTTGAACGGCTATGGGCGAAAGACGACACACAGGTGAACGCGAATGTACAGGACACCGATACACCACTGGGTAGAGGTCAGAGGTCGTCCGCGATCAAGCAGAGGGCGCTGTTGCAGTCAACAGCGCCATCTGTTTGATTGCGGTCGACCACTACCCAATGGTGTATCGGTGTCTTGCCCGCCGTTTTGAACCAATCACCGTGTAAAAATGATCCACTCCATGTGACGTTTTAAACGGCGTGCACCGGCCGTGTATAACGTAGGTCGCGCTTTCGCCCATAGCCGTTCAACGCTTGGTCCGTATGCAAAGCCCTGATTTTTTCCTGCAGGGCTTTTTGAAGCTTATAAAGCGGTATGACGAATGTCTCAATGTACTTGTTACTTATGTGGAAAAATAAAGTTACGTTTTATCTTTAATGTCTCATTACATTTTTTGTCTTTCATACACACCTCTGTCCACAGTCGACAGGGGAAACTTATTTTCCGACAGCCCCTCGTACTTTTTTTTCAAGCAAAATGACATGTTACCCTTCAAAATAATACTGATCTTCTTAAAAGCATTCCACCCATTTCTTAATCTTCTCTTGATTTCAATAATGATACTGTTGTCCGATGTTATTTCCTGTCCAAGGTATACATAACTCTGCACTTCCTTGATCTCAGTATTGTCGTAGACGATATTCTTTTTTGGTGCAAATGAATTGAACATCACGTTAGTCTTTTTTAAATTTATTTTTTAACCCACTTAACAGCTGGCTTCTGCCAAACCTTCTAGCATATCTTTCAATTCTTCAGAACTAATACTTACTAAAATTTAAAATGATGTCAGCAAACAGGGGATGATTTAGGTGTTAATTATTTATTCTAATTTCTTTGTTTTCTCAATCCAGGTTCATAATATTTTCTAAAGCAGCAATAAAATTTTTTGGTGAAATAGTGTCTTCTTTTCTAACTTTTTTTTCCAGCTTAATCTTTGTCAAAAAAACAAACAAAAAAATTTATCAACCAAAAAAATTGTTGCAGCCGCTTTCTTCTAAATTGTCTTATAAATATTGATTTAATGTTTGTATATATATCTATGTACTCCAAACATTTTACTACTGCTGATCTTACAGAAAAACGTATACCCTAATAACTCTGACACAAATCATCGTATAAAAATTTATTTGAGACTAATCGATTAGTAATAATGTCTACAAACTAATTCTATACTTAGTTTTTTCTTACGGATTCATCCACATATAAAAAATGTAACAAACTTAAAACTTTTCAAGGCAAACTCTTTGTTTAGAAATCTGATTGGGATGGTTCGGTAAATGTTACCTCTCGATACAAAGGGAGGAGTCACTCGGTCAAGTAGTTTAGCAAATATGCAAGTTTAAAATTTGTATCTTGAAATGTGAAATTCATTTTCAACCATTGCAAGACAGATTACAAGTTTAAAATTTGTATTAACTAATGTTAAATTCATTTTAATAACTGGACAATGGACTATAATTGAACAAGCTCTCGACAGACTGCAGATTTTACATCTTCAAGAAGGGAACCATATTGATCAGCATTACCTGTGTCGATAAGGCCCTTGTCAGATGAATGTTTAGTACGTTAAAATAAAATTTGTCTAAAATGTGTTTTTGTGTGTTTTCAGCATATGTCCAGTCACACATCGCCATCTATCGGGGATTTTTGGAAATAATTACTTTTTGCGTAATCCGTTTCCCCATGTCTTGATTAGTATGTGTACAAAATTTGAAGCTTATACACTGAGTACTTCAATACAGAGAGAAATCGGAGTAGGGGGTGTTTTAATTCTGTCCACACACTCACACACACATATATATATATATATTTCAAATTAGTATTAACTAATTATGATAGTATGGTTATTGGTAATTTGATTGTATATTATATTATTCAGATATATATGTATATATTTTATATATATATCACAGCATCTTAAAGATAAATCATTTAATTAATATATCTTTAGGCAGGTTGTTTTTTTAGAAACAACTATACATTGTTTTTTCTATATCTATAACCAGATGTCCTTAATTTAATATTGTTTTCCATCGCTTGCGATTACAAATCGATGCACTTGTATGCGTGGAGAAAAATCTTTTGATAATTAAATTACCGCAGCTATTTAGTATTCCAGAAATATTTTCTGCCACTGTACTAAATTAATAAAAAAACTGTATCGTCCTTAATATTATTTTCCTATTTCTTTTAAATTTGATGAAATAATATATCAGCATCTTGAGGCTAATGTTACCTCTTAAACCAAAAATAAAGTATAATTAGCAAACAGAAATCAAAAACTAAAGAAATCGCTTAATTAGTCTCAATAATAAGGTTTGCTTAAACAGAACGAATATGCATAAAAAAATACTTTTACAAAATGGAACAATTTGAAACAGTCGTATAATTCTTGGCAAAATATAATATTGCAAATAGAAGAAATATACAGGGTTTAAACGAAAGTCCACATGTACTCAAAAGACGTTAAAACCAATGCAATAAAAATTGTAAAACAAGTACCACCTAACTAGTCACCAGTCTAACCCTCTGAAATACGGTGGTATATTATTTATACCATTCACCGCGTTGCATATCTGCAATATACACAAAAGTCAATGATACTTATACAGTGGACTGTAAAAGACGATTTCTTTATTGATGCTATCATCCAACACAGCAGTTAACATAAAATGTTCATAGAATTTTCAATAGACTGCAATACTGAGTTACTTTTTCACGCCAAAGTTTTATTTATCAATTGTGCCATTTCAGATCGATATTGCTAAAATGAACTTCGTAATTTTTTTCAAATTAAAAAAGGTTGAGATGTCCAAAAATACATTTAAAAAAATATATGTTTGTATACTTTACAATTTTATATTAGAAAATTGACAATATTTATGAAAAGTATGTATTTTTCTGGTTATTGCAGATATGAAAAAAATACCTTTAGTCAATATTTTATTTTTATTTTTATGTTCTAATTCTTTTAAATTATATTTTGCCTGCTTAAAATGATGTATTCTAACATCTGAGTAAATATTTTTCAAATCGGAGAGTTGTTGAGTGAGTCATAAAGGGTAAATTTTTATTCCAAACTCCCAAATAACAACCAGAATTTTTTAATGAAATTTAGCTTTAATAATGTACGTGACAACTAGAACTTATTTATTTTCAAATCAATTTTTCGTAAAGTCTGGTTACAATAAGTCATTTCAATATTTTAGCAACAGAATAATTGTACAACTGAAAGGGTTATATAGGTTAATAATGGCATGTAAAAATGCAGAATTATAAGGCAGATGCATATTTACTAATAAAACTGACACAAATAAGAAAAGGACGATTTGTTTTAATAATCAAATGGAATTATCTATACTTAATTTGTCTAGTAACTGCAGCACTTGCATGAGTACGCATGCGAGTGCATATGTGTTGTTGCCGATGGTGAAAACCAAATTTAAATTGACACTATTCGTTTCATTATACGCTAAAGATAATTGCATTTCTTGTACGTTTCAGTAACACTCACTGCACATAGTCAACTGACATTGCATTTTAAGGACATCTTTGTTTACATGAATTCCAAGGAAGAAGTATAAATTTGTTCTTTTATGAAAAAATTACAAAACACACTCCAAACACAACTTAATATTGCAAAATCACCCAAAAGTTTATGTTGTTGCCGAAACCAACAAAAATTCTTGAAGCGTGCCTTTCTTTACGGTGTTCAAACTGGTATCTCCACTTCTTTAAACTATTCAGAGGCAAAGTAATTTTGTTTTTAAAATGTTTAAATATTTGAATTCCAGCAAAATATATACGAACGAATTGATTTATAAATATTGAAATGCTTTCTTTCACGTACAATATAAAAACAAATTTTATTAAAAAATTATTGTGCATCTGTATCAGTTGAGGAGTAATATTAAGTGATATATATAATATAATACTGCCTTTCAAAGGGTTAAATTGTAGGATTCGTTTATTGCGCACGTTTTTTGAAAGGAACTTTTCGATTTTTAAAAATTAGCCAAGCCAACAACACCGGTTCTCCTTTTACCACTTCGTGACGTATACATGACGCATAAGATGCTCAGAATTCTTTATTATTCCAATCATTAATTTTTAGTTACATATTTTGACTTATTTAATCAGAGAAATTCTGCTATTCAATTAGGCAAAAATGTCTATTTTGAACAATCAGTGATAAAATATTAAAAATTCTGTAAAGGACGCTGTCCGTGAATGGATTAAGTGATTTTAATAAAACTATTTATCTTTGTAAAAAAATTACATATTTGTGTACTCATATACTATGGAGTAATGGCTGAACAGTGGAAATGCCATTAGATAAATTTTTCTTCCATACTTAATTCATTAATTTAAAAAATAATGGGCTATGCTACCGATGAGACCATAATATCTTTAGATATTATGCTTTAACATGATTCTTTTATTTATATTTGCATATGAATCTCTTTAAACTAAATGATAAACAAATAAAGAAAAGATATTTTTAACGTAATAATATAACATGCCAGTAACTCTTTATATGGCTTTGCATATATGTATATGGGTTTGGGGTATTTCAGGCATTTCTTTTGTTGAAATTTGATGAAGAACTTGGATTCTGCATAAAAAGGTAGGGGGCTTACATGTTTCACTATGTTTTGGTTGAAACCCCTTTCACCCCTAAAACTCCCTATAATCCTTATTTTTCTTTGTACTATTGTACGTTATCAAATTCCAAATCGCTGGGATACCTAGATGCGAAGCGCCTTCGCTGAACGAACAACCGATGTACAACTCAACTACGCAAACTTGGGTTGGGTTGATTTTTGACGGCCGATTATCTACACATGGGATATAGGCCCGGGGGGGAGTGCCCTTCGTGGGGGTCTTTCTAAGAGAACCTAACCCGTATTTACGCATGGATAAATCCACGGCTCGAAGAAAACCACGAAAACTCCGAACGATTAGGCCGACGGGGGCGATTGGGATCGAACCCAGCACCTCCCGTCTACCAGCTTCGAGAGCACAACCTCTCAGCCACTGGTGGGGCCTCAACTACGCAAAACTCATTTTTTTCTTCATATTTAGCGTAATTATCAAGGATGAGATTTCTTCGGTTTTTTGCATGCCAGTAAAAATGTTGTTCTGTTAAATCGCAGAATGTTCCGATTAAGTAAAAAAAAAAAAAAAAAAAAAAACGTTTTCTGTAACGATATACTGGTATGCAAAAAAAAAGAGAAATCTCATCCCTAGTAAATATATTAGTACAAGTTATTTTTTACATGTTAACACTAGGGACGTAACTTCTGCCTTACAAACAATGCATTTGTTCATAGTTTTTAGATCATAAGACATTTTATATTAAAGTCGTACATTAAAAGATATTTATTGATGCATACCAATTTATGAAAGACTTTTAGAAGAGGGAGGAGTTTCTAATGTTTTAAAAGACAGATTTAATAAAAAATTGCCGGTCGGCAATGTGATAATATACTGTGATGCCAGTAAATGCTAGTAACTCTTACATAACTTTACAGTTTTACATTAGTGATTTCATTAATTTCATTCTTATTTCATTTGTAAGTGTTACTGGCCGATCGTCCGCCTTGACTATCCATAACGGCGTGTCTGATGACACTTTAGTGCCTAAATTAGTTTTGTGCTTAAAAATTTGTAAACCAACATTTTTAAATTAAATATTTTTTATACCTTATCAACAGTTACCTTAACTCAGCAGTATTGGTTTTCTGGAACATAATTTTCATACTTAAAAAGATTTGTTTTTATGCGTTGCGGGTGGAACATGGATCTCACACTTGCAACAAATAAAAACATTTTTTTTTATGAAAAGAATGTTTAAAAAAATCGGTGCTGAAGTATTAATGTAAATAAATGTTGGTTAAATATTAAAAAAATCTAACATGTTGCATGAATAAATTTAAAATTAATTCAGTCAAAAATTACTAAAAAGTGTTTACTACGTTGTTAAATACATAAAATAAATAAAATAAAATAAGATAAAATACAAAATTGTATATATAAAACCTAGCACTTTCAAGTGCAATCGTACTCATCATCGCAGTTGAAAAATAGAAAATACGAAATCAGAACTCTGATTCATTTCGAATCGAAATCCGTTGTAATCTTCCACAAGGTTGTGTAGGTGTAGATTGGTTGGTGTGTGAAGACTGCACCTCTAACTTAGTAAATTGATCCAAATTTTAGATATAATGTATGAGAAAGTACCATTACAAATGTTATTGTTTCTACAAATAATCTCTAAAGATCATTTGATAGATGAACGATATATAATAAACAAACATTTTAACGATCTTTGCCTGGTTAAAATGTATATTAATGTCAAATCGTTTATTTAATCTTGATATTGCATTGCGGGGTGGTCAAATTTTATATCTGAAATATGTTCATCAAGACGTTTCTTGAAATTTGGAAATTTTAATTTTTTTAATTTTGAAAAAAATCTAAGTTAAAAGCTTGGGTTTCACTATCAATGAGTAGATAGCTACTTTATCAGAAAAAGTGTAAGACAGGACCAGCCCTGTCGGTATAGCTTTGGCTATAACATATATTTTACTTCGAAATCATGCGATTATTTTGAATCTTCTAAGCTAGGATAATTGCAAGTTTGCTTTTAAAAATTTACTTGCCGTCAGCTATAATGTATTTACGCTGTAGCATTAGTTATTCAATATACTTTGATTGCGAAGTTATTTGCTTTAACCCATTAAGGACTAGCGGCACCATATGGTAACGGAATAGCTGTCAATCATTTTGCTGTTTAAGCACCAGAATTCTTTAAGAGAAATATTCGCTTTATGAAAGACAGAAATTCCGCAATAAAAAGGGGCCGAAGTTACTATTCTAAAAAATTGGTATGAAATGCAATTTTTGTATTTTAAAGAGAAAAATAATTCCGTCCTTAATAGATTAATTAGTGTAAAAGAATAGAAAATCTCTAAATCATAATATTGGAAAATATTTTTTGAAATGCCATACTTTTTACATATTTTGAAACTGCACCCTACCCATACTTACCAGGTTTTACGCATTTTAATCGTCACTAAAATTTAACATAAATTTCGCCTTACTTAATCCCTACAACCAGAGATAAAATACTGCAAAAATGTCTATTAAATTTTAGTGGTAACAAAAAAGCATAAAAATTAGCAGCTACGTATACCTTGTAATGATCGAATTAAAATTCCTTTTCATAAAATAATTTTATTTCTGATAAAATATATATATATATAATCGTTATCAAAGTATTGTTATTACACCATATTACAAGATTTTAATATTTTGATAATTTAATGGTTAAAAAAGGGTTTGATAATTTATTAGTTAAAGAAAAAAGATTATGCAAATAACTTAAAAAATTGCATTTTCTATTTTGAAAATAACAAATTGTGTTTCTAATGCTTTCTATATATTTAATCTGAAAATTCATTAAAGAAGATTCAGGAAAACTAAAATTTTTATATTAGTTTTCTTTAATATTAATGTTTATTCTTCAAATTTTCCGTTCAACATAGTTAATCTTATAACGATGAGCCTCAGAAAGCATCAACTTAATGGAAATTAAGGATAAAATGGAAGTAGGAAGTTATTTGGAAAAGAGAGAAAAAATACATGGAGTTCGTTAAGTCGACTAATTAGGGTGTCATTTGTTTAAGTGGGGCGTAATCGCTCATGGAGGGAAGATTTTTTTTCTTTTTATTTAATTTGCGTTTTTAGTGGCGGTGTTATCAAAAGATAGACTGCTAAATGGGCCTTGATTTTCTCTTACAAGTTTCTTATTTACTGAAAAAGCCTGTGTGCTTCAAGATTTAAAAGTTTGCGGTCTGTGATAGAAATTTTTAGCAATTTATTTAAGGAATAAAACGTTTTTCTTGCAATGAAACGAGGATTACATGCAATTTGTAAAGTATCTTAAAAATTAAAACAAGATCTAATTTCATGTGCTTGGAGATTGTGGCTACTTATTTGTATTCAAAAATAAAAGTAGTTTTTTATGTCTTTTACGTTTTCGATTTTTGTTGGAAGTGACTTATAATCCAGTTAAATATATACAGATAGGATACAAGTGTTACAAGAAGGAATCCAGTGTTACAACCTATTTACTCAGCCAAATATGTAGGGCGTCTCACTTCAATAGGGACGCTTATTTTTCTTTCGTAAATTTAAAAATAATGAAAATATTTTGTTGAACTTAAAGCAGATTTACCTTGATTTATTCAAAATGTCACAAACTCACCAGAAGATATGTAAGGTTCACTACCCGCAAAACATTGTGACGTCACAGACACGTCACTGTAAAGCAACATTGTGGCTTTGTGGCCGTCGATGTGACGTTCTTAGATTTCTTTAATATTAATGTTTATTCTTCAAAATTTCCGTTCTACATAGCTGTTCTTACACCGATGAGCCTTAGAAAGCATCAACTTAATGGTAATTAAGGATAAAATGGAAGTTGGAATTTATTTGGAAAAGAGAAAAAATACATGGAGTTCGTTAAGTCGACTAATTATAGTGTCATTTGTTTAAGTGGGGCGTAATCGCTCATGGATGAAAGTTTTTTTCTTATTTAATTTGCCTTTTTATTGGCAGTGTTATCAAAAGATAGACAGCTAAATGGGCCTCGATTTTCTCTTACAAGTTTCTTATTTACTGAAAAAGCCTGTATTCTTCAAGATTTAAAAGTTTGCGGTCTGAGATAGAAATTTTTATCAATTTATTTAAAGAACAAATCGTTTTTACTCCAATGAAACAAGGATCACACGCTGTTTGTAAATTATCTTAAAAATTAAAACAAGATTTTGTTTCATATAATTGGAGATTGTAGCTACTTATTTGTATTTGGAAATAAAAACAGTTTTTTAAGTCTATTGAGTTTTAGATTTTTCTTTGAAGTGAGTTATAATTCGTTTGAATATATACAGCTAGGATTCCAGTGTTACAAGAAGGAATCCAGTGTCACAACCTATTTATTCAGCGAAAAATAGGACACTTATTTTTCTTTCGTAAATTTAATAATAATGAAGATGTTTTGTTGAACTTTTAGCAGATTTACCCTGCTTTATTCAAAATGTGGCTACCTCACCATATGTTTTCTAAGAATCACTACAAGCAAAAAATTGTGACGTCACTGAAACGTCACTGTGAAGTGACAATGTGGTTTTGCGACCGTTGATGTGACGTTCTTAGATTTCTTTAATATTAATATTTATTCTTCAAATTTTCCGTTCTGCATAGTTGATCTTACAACGATGAGCCTTACAAAGATCAACTTAATGGAAATTAAGGATAAAATGAAAGTAGGAAGTTATTTGGAAAAAAAAAGAAAAAATACATGTAGTGCGGTACGTCGTATAATTAGGGTGTCATTTGTTTAAGTGGAGCGTCATGTATAGGTCAGAAGATGTAAGTATATAATAAGTATCAAAAGATAGACAGCTAAATGGGCCTCGATTTTCTCTTACAAGTTTCTTATTTACTGAAAAATCCTGTGTGCTTCAAGATTTAAAATTTTGCAGTCTGAGATAGAAATTTTTAGCAATTTATTTAAGGAACAAATCGCTTTTACTCCAATGAAACAAGGGTTACATGCAGTTTGTAAAGTATCTGAAAAATTAAAACAAGATTTTGTTTCATATAATTGGAGATTGTAGCTAATTATTTGTATTTGGAAATAAAAGCAGTTTTTTCTATGTTTATTGAGTTTTCGATTTTTCATGGAAGTGAGTTATAATTCGTTTGAATATATAAAGCTAGGATGCCAGTGTTACAAGAAGGAATCCAGTGTCATAACCTATATATTCAGCCAAAAATACAGGGTGCCTCACTTCAATAAGAACACTTATTTTTCTTTCGTAAATTTAATAATAATGAAGATGTTTTGTTGAACTTTTAGCAGATTTACCCTGCTTTATTCAAAATGTGGCTACCTCACCATAAGTTTTCTAGGGGTCACTACAAGCAAAATATTGTGACGTCACGGAAACGTTACTGTGAAGTGACATTGGGGTTTTGTGACCGTCGATGTGACGTTCTTAGATTTCTTTAATATTAATTCTTTATTCTTTATTCTTCAAATTATCCGTTCTACTTAGTTAATCTTACAACGATGAGCCACAGAAAGCATCAACTTAATGGAAATTAAGGATAAAATGGAAGCATGAAGTTATTTGGAAAAAAGGAGAAAAAATACATGGAGTTTGTTACGTCGACTAATTACGGTGTCATTTGTTTAAGTGGAGCGTAAACGCTCATGAAAGGAAGTTTTTTTTTCTTATTTAATTTGCGTTTATAGTGACGGTGTTATCAAAAGATAGACTGCTAAATGGGCCTCGATTTTCTCTTACAAGTTTCGTATTTACTGCAAAAGCCTGTGTGCTTTAAGATTTCAAACTTTGTGGTCTGAGATAGAAATTGTTAGCAATTTATTTAAAGAAGGAAATGTTTTTCTTGCAATGAAATGAGGATTACATGCAATTTTTATAGTATCTTAAAAATTAAAACAAGATTTTATTTCATATAATTGGAGATTGTAGCTACTTATTTGTATTCAGAAATAAAAGCAGTTTTTTATGTGTTTTGAGTTTTCGATTTTTATTGGAAACAAGTTTTAATTCGTTTAAATATATACAGCTAAGGGTTACAAATTTTAAGGAGGAAGAAATCCAGTGTCACAAACTATTTAGTCAGCCAAAAATACAGGGCGTCTCACTTCAAAAGGAACATTTTTGTTTGTTTCGTAAATTTAATAATAATGAAGATATTTTATCGAACTTTCAGCACATTTACCTTGCTTTATTCAAAATGGTACAACCTCAAGAGAGGTTCTGTAAGGTCCACTATCCACATTCGAACAGCATTAAACTAGACGCTCCATAATTTGGAAAGTTGAGATTACTTAAGCTGTCACTGACTCAATTAATGTGAACTTAAGCACTTTTAATGATGTCATAGAATTCAAGGTAAGTCTCTTGAAAATTTCGTAAAAATCTATTTGTCGACTAATAATAGTGTGTCATTTATTAAGTGGAGCGTAATCGTTCATGGAAGTGAAATTCTGTTTTTTTTATTCTATTTGAGTCTTTAGTGGAGGTGTTATCAAAAGATGAATTGATAAGTGAACCTCAATTTTATTTTACAAGTTTCATATTTACTGAGAAAAACTTCTGCTTCAAAATGATGCTCTAAAATGAAAATCTGTAACAAATTATTCCAATAAAAGGATTTTTTGAAAAAGAAACATGAATTACATTTATTTATACATTAAAAGTATATTAAAAAATAAAGCGAGATATTGTTTCATAAAATTGGAACTTTGAGCTTGTTATTTCTATTAAAAAACAAAGACAGTTTATCATTTCTTTTATTTTTTAAGTTTCTTATAGAAGTGTGAAGGAAGTATAGTATAAAAATATTTTGTTTACAATATATACAGGTTGTCTCAATGCATGATTACAGATTTTAAAAGCTGGTGGAGTGCACTACAACAAACATTTTATATAGAAAATCAGAGTCGCAACCCATTTATTCCGTCAAAAATACAGGGTGTTTCACTCTAATTCGGATTTTTGTTTATAACTTTAACAATAATGAAGATGTATTACCGAACATTTCCACAGAATCGATTCCACAGAAGACACATTAGAACAATCGAACAATCGAAATCGAAGACACATCCACAGATCGAACAATTCCACAAAAGACATCATACTAAAATTATATTCTGCAGCTTATCTTGCTTTGTGCAAAAGTGGCGAGATCACTAGAAGTAATGAAAGTGGTCACCATCCACACCCAAACACATGATAAAGATTTGGTGTTATCAAAAGATAAACTGTTAAATGGGTATCGAATATCTCTTACAAGTTTCTTGTTTACTGAAAAAGCCTGTGTTTCAAGACTTAAAAGTTTACAGTCGTAGGTGGAAATTTTTAGCAGTTCCTTTCCCGATGAAACATCGATTACATACACTTCTAAATTAAAAGTATTTTAAAACAAGAATTTGTTTTGTAAAATTATATTCTGCAACTACATAATTCTAATAAAAAACAAAAATAGTTTTTGAAATGTCTTGAGTTTACAAATTTCTCATTTAAGTGTGTTATAAAAATATCCGTTTACAATATATACAGTATGTCCCAGTACCGGCGTTACCGTTTTAAGATATGACGCGCATTACAACAAACGACTTTTGTATACACTGAGAAAAGTGACACTTTCATATCTGAGTAAATCGATGTTTTCATTTTGTTATCAAAAACTTTTTGTTTCAAATATGACGACCCAATGCTTTCAATTCTGAAATACCAGAAATACTCAGAATAGTGAAACATGTACATACTCAAAACTGATCACATAGAGGTCAGCTTATACTCATATTTGAAACATGGACATACTCAATTATGAGCACATGATGTTTTATTCTTGAATATGTCCATGTTTTCACAAATGAGTATATACCTGTTTCAAACTTGAGTAATTTTGATTCGGAGCCATTTTGAATACACTATTATGGCCAATGGTAACCGGTCACTTGCGATTTTAGACGTTTTGTTAAATATCTGGAAAGATACATGAGGAATTATCTTGAAACTTCAGGAGTGTAAACAACATGATAGACGTCATATATTTCCGCAAAGATTTTTTCCCGAAACCCCATAAGGGGCCGTCAACAAATTGAAGAAAAACGAATATATTTTGAATAACCCTTTAAAAACTAATATTGCAAAAGCGTTTAAACGGTAGCACATATGCTTAGGACGCCTTTTTTAATAAACTATGCTCATTTTTATGAGGATATCACGTATACTCGTGAAGAAATTAAGGTTTTTATAAAAGCAATCCCAAATTTCACCAAGTTTTTTGCTTATAATATTCAGAGTTCTTAATATAAAAGAATGTTCTTTTCAGGAAAGATGACACACAACAATATATATAATACCCTGTAATCAGAATTAAAAAATAATAAATATTTGATGAAAAATGAGCAGGTTTACTAAATATTGTTTCACTGCACATGCGCCAATTCAGTCAAATTATACTGAATATTTAGAAATTACATATCTATTATTTAAAAAAATATTTAGTAAACCTGCTCATTTTTCATCCAATATTTATTATTTTGTAATTCTGATTGCAGCGTATTATATATAATGTATAATGTCATCGTTCCTGAAAAGAACATTCTTTTATATTAAGATCTCTGAATATTATAAGCAAAACACTTGGAGAAATTTAGGATTGTTTTTATAAAAATCTTAATTTCTCAACGAGTATAAATGCTATCCTCATAAAAATGAACATAGTTTATTAAAAGAAACCTCCTAAGCATGTGCTACCGTTTCAATGCTTTTGCGATATTAGTTTTTCAGGGATATCCAAAATATATTCGTTTTTCTGCAATTTATTGACGGCCCCCTATGGGGTTTCGGTAAAAAATCTTCGCTGAAATACATAACGTCAACGATGCTGTTTACACGCCTGAAATTTCTGGATAATTCCTTATGTATTTTTCTAGATATTTAACAAAACGTCTAAAATCGCAAGTGACCGGTCATCATTGGCCATATAGTGTATGCGACATACTCAGATTTGAGTATTTGTTGCTCAGTTTTGAAAATGTCGTATTTAGTGGTTAGAAAATCAAGGTCGCAATGCTTTATTCATTCAAAAATAAAAGGTAAAACTACAGAGTTAAAAAAAGGTTTAATTTGTGTTTATAAATTAGGAAATAATGAAGATATTTTTCCGAACATTTGAACCGTCTTTAAGTCGGCTAATTAGGGAGTCATTGTTTTAAGTGGAGCGTAATCGCTCATGGAGGGAAGATCTTTTCTAATTTAATTCGCGTTTTTAGTGGTGGTGTTATTAAAAGATAAACTGCTAAATTAGACCCGATTTTCTCTAAGAATTTTCTTATCTACTGCAAAAGCCTGTGTCTCAAGATTCAAAAATTGCGCTGTTTCTGGCACTAATTATTTTTATCGTATTGATTATTGCTTAGAATAAAAATTTTGATATTAAGAATGTGAAGTTTATTGAATAGTAAATATTTTATATTTTGTAGTTTTAGTTTATCTTCTCTTTATTTTAGAAATTAATTGTGGTTTCCAAAAATTACAAAAAGTACGTGATGCTCCTTACGCATTGCACTTTTTTACCATTTTTTATGTGTACGAAAATTACAATAGTGTTATTTAAAATAATTTTTTAAATTCTTCATAAATTATTTTCAGATTTATATATTATTTATAAACTTTACCATTAAAATTCCTTTTTTAAATTAGATAAGATGCTCAAAACACACGTGTTAAACGTTTCATAACGGAAGATATATGTGTACACAAATCTATCTACATAATAATCTTCATCTGCTGAAAATATTGTATTGGCCGAGTACGTGTCAAAATTTGGTCGAATACGATGTGCTACCGAGTGCACTGTAAACGGAAATGTCTGAAATTCAGACATTTAAGTGTCTGAAACAGATGGTTAAAAAAAGACACACTTTAAAATGTCTTAATTTTTAAGACGCTTGTGTCTTATTTTCAGACATTTGAAAGGTCTGAAATATCGCCATTTTCTTACCCGGGCAAACAGCTAGTAA
Source organism: Maratus michaelseni (assembly GCA_963931845.1). Lineage (NCBI taxonomy): Eukaryota > Metazoa > Arthropoda > Arachnida > Araneae > Salticidae > Maratus > Maratus michaelseni. Next base: position 117,438,169 of record OZ007586.1, read on the forward strand.
AAGATGGCAAAAAAAGTGAAGTGCTGCCATCTATGGAATCATTATTTTCGATTACAAGAGGTTAATCTAAAATTTCCGTTTTTCCCACGCCGGGTTCTAACTGGGGACCTTATGGTTACAAGTCCAAAACCTTACCGATTAAGCTATCAAGACATGTGAGTGAGTACTTTTAAATAGAAGTAATGCAATGAGTCGGCTGCGTGTTGATATTTTTATAGGAAAAATGTTAATTTATTGATTCTGTAATAATACTTACTACATTTAATTAATGAGTTTAATTTACTACTACAGTTTTTCTATGGTTAATGGATATTTAGAATGTATTATGATTAATATAATTTATTACAGAAATGTTATTTGCTTAACAAATGGTTAGAACATGGTGTGATTCATTTGTTGCTGAGAAAATTGGAAATTTTGAGGAAACTTTTGGGGAAATTTGGGCGATTTGAGATGGTGGTTAAGATTTTACAAATTTATTCAGTAAATAACGTTGAAATGTAGAACTACACACATTAGTTAATTTTGTGTTGATTTTATTTATTTATTCTTATTTGTTGGGTTTTATCCATTTGAACTTTTCTTTTCCATTTTGTTATCTAATCTTAATGTGTTCTTTGGATTTTGAGATGGAAACTGTTTGTTTAAAATGGTATTGGTAAGTTATGTATAGTACTATCGGGTGGCATCTAGCACAAATCACATTCGTTCATCAATAAATAAACAAACAACAACAAAAAAGTATTAACTCATTTTAAAATACAGTTTATGGGATTCTGCAATAAAAGATTAAAAAAAAATTCTTTCTGACTTTGAATTTAAAAATTATTTCGACGCTTGCATAGTAATTCATTTATTTGTTAATAGAAAAATTGCAGACTTTTCTAGTTAAATAGTTATATATATATTTAGTATCATTTTTTGCAAAAAATAAATCTTCAAATACAATTACAAAAAACAAATCTTCATTTATTTTTATTTGTTAATATTTAAAATTTTCTTTATTAAAATACTAAGATTAAACATTCAACGTATGATTTTTACTTTTAAAAATTTAATCTTTCAGTTTTGGAATGTCAATAGAAGTTTTTCTTTCTTAATTTAACAGCATTTTTTGTAATATATGATCCATTTCTTGAAATAATCCTTACAGTTGTATTTTTTAAAGACGCAAAAACGTTGTAACTAAACCAAAAGTTTGTAGAACATAGAACTTTAGACTATGAAGTTATTAGGCACTGTCAAAATATTTACTGGTCTGCTTTAAAGCATTTCAATCATATTAAGCGATAAAACAGGTAATACTGCAGACCATCATCTGCTAAAAATAACAGACAACAGAGATATTTCCAGAAAAAATTAACTTATCGTACTATAAACAGTTTCCATCAGGTACAATTTTGCGAACATTATAAGATTCTAACATCGGAGAATCCAAAGCATCCATTTTCTAAAAAACTAAATCAAAATAAAAGTTCGAAACGAAGATGTAACAAACCAGAAAAAAAGATAACATGAAAAAATACCTAATATTGTAATTTACACTAGATAATATGAATGTGAATAGAATGAATCACGTTCGAGTCACCGATGAAGAGAGTGAAGATTGACGCCAGTGGATGTTGAACCAGGGTTCTCATGAACAATAGGTCAGAATGCTGCATCGAGCTGCATCGAGCAAAAAGCCAGTTACTCTAAATAACTAAGTAGCTTTACACTGTCCAATTGAGATGAGATTGCTACACATTCCATCCCCAGTGAGAAAAACGGCTTGTTGATGTCAGAAGAGCGATATGCACTCGTGCGGTATGCTGTAGTACGCATATGTGATGCGCGGAATGACAGGCTTTGTACAGGCTTTGACAGGCTTTTCACAGGCTTTGAATGCTAGAGATAATTTATTTAGGAGGCAATCTACTGATTATGAGTTGAAATTATTTTTGTTGTTGAAGGTTACGTTGTTTATCCGAGTCACCAATAAAGAGATTGGCGCAGGAGAAGATCAAACCAGCGATCTCATGAACAGTAGGCGATAACTTTAGCGTCGAGCAAAAGGTCAAGGCAGTTAATCTAATCTAGTAACTCGATTTATACTGTTCAGGTGAGCTACAAATGAATGATGTGTTATAAAAATCATTGATTCGTATCGGCACAGGACAACACTCTTTTAAAATGGTTACTGTGCATGCTTTGGCCAAAAGATCTGGTAGGCTCGAATGAGTTGACGCATGCTCAAATATGTGGATTTCGCGCTGTTCTTAAACTATTACCTTTGTGTTTTAATAGATATGATGCAAACTTTCCCTTTTCGAAGGTCAACATTTTGCTGTTGAGATTCTAAAAACAACTGTGTTTTAAAAATACCAGAATCTGTAATTGATATCCTGCATTCCCCAGAAAGCAGTATTCCATAACAGCAATCTAATTTTGCAGGAAAATATTATAAAATAAACTTGTCATTGTTTTGTATATTTGTCATTTTTTCCAAAAGTATAAAACTTTCACTAACTTTAAAAAAATGCTTTAAAATGCTTTTTTATTTTTAGGGAATACCATATGCCAAGCCTCCAATAGGATCATTGAGATGGAAGAAACCTGTTCCTTTGTGGACAAACACATCATGGTGTAAATCTAAGAATCATTTTCAAGCATTGTCCTTTGGTTCACAATGTTTCCAACTGAATCCATTTCTGAAACAATTTGAAGGAAATGAAGACTGCTTATACTTGAATGTATGGACACCTACGCTGGACCCTGAAGTAAGTCAACGCAAGACTAGTTATCATAGTATTTTTAGCTCTTTTTTTCTTTTATATCAGCAATGAAATAAATAAATTAAATTCATTAGTTTTTGATAATGCATGCTTATTTTCGAATGTATGGACACCAACACTGGACCTTACAGTAAGTCAGTACAAGCGTACGTAATAGAGTATTTTTATCTTGTTTTCCCTTTTCTACCAGTAATAAAATAATATAAATGCGTTCGTTTTGACATTGCATATGCTTCAATTTGAATGTAGTATGTACACCAACTCTGGATAATGAAGTAAGTTAATAAAGATTACATAATACAGTATTTTTATCTGTTATTTTCCTTTTGTATCAATAATGATAACAATATAAAAAATACATCTATTTTGGACTGTGCACATGCTTGTGTTTAAATGTATGAACCTCTAACCTCAAGTAAGTCAATACAAAACTTCCTAATATAGTATTGTTATTTTTCTTTTCCTTTCTACCAATAATGAAATATATAAGATAAATGTTATAGATAATGTATTCCTAGAGATGACGGATTACGGATTTTAAAAAGCACTATTGTACATCGATACTCAAAATCTATCTTACGCAAGTGACAAAGCTGTCCTTTATAAATTATCAAGTAGCATCTATTTAACTAAAAGTCACATGAAAGCTGCCAACAGTAAAATGCAAATTCCAGAAAATGTTTATGGAAAGAAGTGTTTCTCTTACTAAGTAAGATCACGCAGAATGCTGTTTCAAGATCTGTAAATTTCCATGATATGTTTACGTTCCAGATATATTTTTGATATATATTTTTTTAATTATTTTGTATTAATTACTTTTCCTTTTATCAATTTATAAAATAATGTATATCATGAAAAATTAATTTATTTTTTGAAATGACAATTTTATTTTGTATCAGTGATCTTCCAGATTTGTCCAGAAGTTAATGACCTACCTCATGAAGAGTTGAAATTTAAATCTGAGTTAAAAGAGAACACAATAAAAGTTTTTCATTTGATCTTTTGCCCTCGCTTTCATTTGATGAAATAGTTCACAGTCATTTTTACCTTATTTAATCGAAGAATTTTGCTATTAAATAAGAAGACTATAAATATTCTGAAATACTGGCAATAAAATGCACATGTTGTACGCGTCCTAAATATGGCCTTAGTACTCTTGCATTGTCCAAAATGAATGTAAGTATGCTATTTATTCGTTTTAGACAATGCACCAGTAGTAAGGCCGTATTTAGGACACGTATAACATGTGCATTTTGTTACCAGTATTTTAGAATTTTATTCTTTAATTTATTCAATAGCAAAATTCTCCGTTTAAATCTTAGGTGGGAGGTCTTAGCAGTGCAAGTGAGTTTTTGGTCAAATCAATATAGTTGCTTATTTCACAGTAAAAATATGATATCTATGGGCGGTTAAATGAGTATAAGTCAAGGTGGAAAGTAACAAACTTTTTCAACTACACTGTAAAAAAAAAAATGGGTCGATCGACTAAAAAAAATTTTTGTTTTTCTCATTGATTTTTGTAATTACTAAAAATTTTTTTGTATTCTTACTTAGCTACAAGAAAATCTGTAAGAATTATCAGAAAACAGCTAGCAACATTACGAGAAAACAGCTAGAAACATTACTAAAAAACAGCTAGCAATATTACTAGAAAACAGCTAGCAACGATTTCGGTTTATAAAAACATTTTAGTAACCTCAGGATTTCTTTACAGTGTAGTGATCATAACAGTGAAAGAGAGAAATGTTCGTTATCATATACATAACAGTACTCACTTCACAAAATCAAACAGTAACAATTATTACTTTACACTATCAAAACACATTTCATGGTTAAATACATTGATATTAACCAAAACAGTTTGTATCTAGTTAAACCAAAAACAGGCGTACACAGTTTTTTCACATTCCTGTAAAATTACAATTTCGGACTTGTATTGTTAACAAGTCCACCTAAGAAATAAGGTAAAGATTACTATTCTATAATACAACAAAAAAATGCACATGTTTCATATGTCCTAAATATCACTCTAATATGCGCTGAAAACCTTACTTACGTATGTGAAAATGCTTTATTAGAGACAAACTTTACTATAAATTATGAATTAACATCCATTTAAACGAAGAAAATATTTATACAGGGACTTATTTCTCTGTCTAAGGTCGTGGAAAATACTGTTTCATGATCTATAAATTTCCATGCAATGTTTTTGTTCCAGAAATACCTTTGATATTGTAAGACAAAAATATTTCCGTGAGTAACGATGATGTCATATTCATGATGGCAACATCTCACCAATAAATTTTGATATTACTGCACATTTTTTTAACTTTTAAACATAGCACAATTTCAATTTTATACCCTCAATTAGGATTTTTTTTTTCAAATAATATTAGTTTGAAAACTATATCACAATTTACTGAATTTTTAGGGTTATTAAAATAATTTTCTAGCATGATTTTTTAAAATTCTATCTCTATCGCATTCAGCCCGATTACAAAAGATTAACCCGTTTGCACTTAAAACAATATAAATAGTTCAGCATTTATTTCCACTTAATTTTCCATAACGAAATTAAATCTTCATCAATAAGTAAATAAAACAATACAGATAATGCAAATAAAACACAAATGTAACTTGCGTGTATCCGTACTACGCGCTTAAACCACTGAAATTATCAAAATCAAAAAAGCTGCTGTAAGTAGCGGAACTTTTGGCGAGTTCTTCTGCTATTAACTCCTGATGGCGGCTAATGCGAAAGTATCGCTTTTAACAAATTTCATAACTTTATTTGAATACATATTTATTTGAATACACTTTATTTGAATACATGTGCAATAAAAAAAAATGATTTCCACCTATGTTCTGTAACACGAGACACCTAGATTGAATCTCCTAGTCTTATTACCCACATAACTGTTTTGCCCGAACTGGGTTCGTTCAAGAAGAATTTGCTTGTTTCGTTACTAAAAGATTTTTAACACCGCTAATTTTTCATTGTAATCTTCGCTTTATTAATTGGCAGAAATTTTTCGATTGTATAAAACAAACATTTTAGTACGGAAAAAGTGGCGTATCGTTCTTATTACTTACCCATCATACGTAGAATAGGGTAAGTCTTGTAATCGTTTTGAAAATCGAAAAAAAAATTTTGACGAATTTACACGTTTCAGACACTGTAGATTCCGAAAAACATATTTTTAGAAAAACAAAATGCCGTTCGTCTGTCTGGTGTGTCTGTGTGTTTGTATCTGTAAACGCTCTATCTCCCGAACAAATTGAGATAGAGACTTGAAATTTGGTATGTACTTTAGTATGTAATAATGGGAAGAAGCTTCTTGAATTTCAGTAACCTTGATTATCTGGAGCTATTTTTTCAGACTAGAGAAATATTCGTTCTGATAAAAGGTATATAAAAATTTTCGAAATTGTTTATTTTAAGGAGTGAATATAAAAGACAATATAAAACAAATTTTTCATAAAGAATGATGTCGATAGGATAATGAGTCGCCGAGTTATTTGTAATCCTATTTACCACACTCTTTGGTTTTTCATGACCCTGTATTTCATTCAAATTTCAATTCAAAAATATATTTTAATTGGAAATGAGACGCTTAATCCAATGCAGTAAATTGTTAGATAATATGATTAGCAATTATGGAGTTATAAGGATGTTTCTTTTACGCAGTTCAGTAATAGAGCATATAAAGTTTATGACGTCATCAAGTCACGATTTTATTCGAATTGCAATGCATTTTATAAATAGTTTACACATGTTTTATTTTCATATTTTATATTATGCATATCCATGATGGGTAAGTATTACGGTGGCCCCCCAACGACTAGTTTTTAGTTTATGGTGTCGAAAAAGCCCAGTAGTTAAGGGGTCAAAATAGTTCTTTTGCACTAATTATTTTGTATTTTTAGAAATAACACAATTTTTTTAGAATCAATGTTTTCCTTTTTTTAGATGCGTCTAAAGGTTAATGACCTATCCCATGGACAGTAAAAAATTAATTCAGACATAATATAAAGCATAATCAAAATCTTTCATTTGAATTTTCTTCATTTTCTTCATTTAATGAATCCAGAGATAAATTTAAGACACAAAAGCGAAAATAAGGTAGACATATTTCCTCATTTTTTAATATATTCTTTTGAAGAAAGGATAATTTGTAAATCCGACAAACTTAATGGAAAGAAATGTCTGCATAAGTATGAGTATCTTCAAGAATATTTGAATATTGCTAATCTACGAAAGCCAAAAATTAATTTTAAAAAGTTAATTTCAGCAGTAAAAAGGCAAATTTGTAAACGCAAAAATAAAATTTCCATGCAAATGCCACATCTTTTTATATAAAGGTGTCGCTACCTTTTATTATCTGTACTGATGTATGACTGTTGATTTTAAAACTAATGCAATTAAAAACAAGTTGGAAATTGTCCATCAAACGTGACAAACGATGTGCGTTCGTACTATAGCTAGTTATATAAATATTCAGATCTTGAAGATTTTTAATTCTGTGAAATGAATTATATCGTCTGCAGATTCATTTCTGTAATAAATTAAGTACCTCGATCGCTTGACGGTATATAACAAGAAAGCACCGATTTTTTTTTAAATTCAAATTTCTTAATAAATATTTTTATTAATATCTTCTAAAGTTTTGATTCGATTTTCATAAAATTTGAAATGTCTCGATAAAATTCTGCAAAGATAATACATTTTAAATTTCAAATCATTCGGTTGAATAGTTTTTGCGCTGTTATATGCGGACAGACGGACAGACCAGACGACGACTATAGGTGCTACGTATTTATATAATTACGAACGCACCTAATGAACATTCATGATTTTTTTATGGTATGTTTTTTGATATAAATTATGCTATTTTATCATTTCATTACACATAATCATTTTGAAAATTAAGCAATGAAACATAACTTCACAATTCTTAAATTCTGTATATCTGATAAATGTTATCTTAAAATAATCTATTTTCTTTTTACAAAAAAAAAAAAAAAAAAAAAAAAAAAAAAAAGTAATCAAGATTTAATGTTTTAAAATTTTGAATAATTGGTCTAATATCTGACTGCCGCAATAGCTTTTGAATACTGTATCGAAAATGTATGTTTGTTGAAATTTTTCTCTCCTTTACAAATAATTATTTTCAAGCAGTAATTATTTTCGTTAATTAAATGTTCTCATAAACATAAACTGCAAACCTAGATCTCATTAACTAAGTGAAATATGACGCAAAAATAAATTTTCAAATATATGTTCCAAAGACAACCTATTTCTGCTAATTAATTAAACTTATTCTTAGAATTGATATTTTGTTTTTCTTCTCATTTCGCCTTGACAATAAATCATTTTCGTTGAAATATTTCCAATTAAATTTCTAAATATTCAAGATATGTGTCTTCGAAGACTTGTAATTCTTCCTTGCTAGCTTCGTCGGCGAAGAATATTATTTCTCGTTCTACTATGGGTTCTCATATACCTATATATATATTTTTAATATTTGCTGGGTCACATCAATAACTTATCGAATGTTTCTTTAAATGATCTTTATGTTCATTAAAATATGGTTCAGCATCCTTTATGAAAGAATCTCAATAAAGAATGCAATAAAATGCTAAAAGTTATTCATAGAACTTTAAAAGTATTTTGTGTGCTGATATTAGAATATCCAATGCCTGAATAAGTCGTTTCACGTTTCAAAAGTGCATTAGAGAATATTAGAAATCTCCTTTTGTTGAGGCTCCGTTAGATATGTCTTGTAATATAAAATAGTTGTACGAAAGCTACCTTTAAGATACACAGTAAATTTTAACCACATATTTCCATTTCTGTTTTTTTTTATTTTACAAATTTATATGTATTTGTAAACCATGTTCTAATTGTTATGTAACATAGTAAGTAATTCGAAACTACCTAATGCAGAATTTTAATAATTATTTTGCTTGATGCCTCTGATGACAGATTTTGACGCAGAAAGTTTTCCGTGCAACAAGAAACAGAAAATTTTTACATGCATTTTTTTTACATCTCCCAAAGACAGTAGAAAAAAAAAAACGATCGCTCTCTTCTGTTTGCTTCCTTTAGAAGAAAGCATTATATATTTTTCTCCTAGAAATCATTGATACACCATAGTCTTTCAACTGATATAAAATTAAAAAATAATATCCATTGTAAATTAAATTTTTTGGATTTTTTTTTTCATTTACTTAGTGATTTTATCGTTTTAATATTATTATTATTGCGAATTCCAGAAATACTAATTTTAATGAACTCCCTCACCTTATATTCCCCTTTTTTTTCATGAAGTCCAACAAAAAGTTCTTTATATAAAGGATACGTTTTGTTTGAATTACTGTAGAAAAAAAAATCAGCATTCTCAATTGAGCGTTTTCAGTTTCATCTGAAATGCTGTCTTACATGCAAAAATAACTATTAAAAGTCAGAAAAGTTCATTTTTAGATGCCCAATAATCGGTTTAAATACGCCACTGATTGCGTGCAGAAGAGTGACATTATAAGACAAATGCACATTAATAAAGTAATACATGTTAGCACGGTAAAATGTATTTTATTAAAAAAAAAATAAGTTATAATGAATTAAAAACAAATAAAGCCAATAATGAATTTTACATGCATCCCGATGGTGGACGCATTTGGCATACTTAATTTGATTCTTTAAAAATTAAAATAAGTTGTACCTTGCTGACATATGATATATTTATCAGTAAATGTTATCTTATTTGTATTGTCACACTTGCAATTAGTTGCAAAGCCTTTTAATAAAGTTAATTTTAAGTGTAAGACCTTACTTCATACTAAACCGAGGATACTCTGTAACTTTGTAATCGACTCTGTCCCCATATCTCTTACCGTTCTTGAGATATGAACTGTAACTCCGCAGTTTGCCGCTAGACACACACTGCCAAGTTCCTCAGTGTGTACCGCATACTCGTTTACTGTACCTAGACACCACGTTCATGGTTGTAGCTAACACGATTCACCAGCTAATTGAGACAAAATGGAATTAAGGAATCAAAATTATACGATTAAAATACGATTAAAAATCTAAGCTAGTAACGCGAAGATACTCGCAAGCTAATGCGAAACCAATGGCAGCAATTCTTTTCAAATTTCTCGTTTGCATATTATTATTTTTAATGTTGTTTTAAAGTTAAAACTTAGAGTTTTATTTTATATATATATTTTTTTCTTTTTTGAGGATTATATATTTTTTTCTTTTTCATTTTTGTAGCAGATTTCGAAAGTAAAGTCGAATACCTTATAGACCCGGACGTGGCAGCACAGACAATCACCTCATCAAGTTCATGGCTAAAATTCCAGAATTAGTTAAAATTCGATTCGCATATTAAAACGCAATCGGTCTTCCAAGTCATATCTTGGTGGAAAACACCCAAAAACCCGATTTTAGTGGTTGACTCATAGGTTTACCATTGTGTTTTCCTGCACCCAAAGGTATGAAAACATGGAGAACTGGGTGCAGGAAAACACAATGGTAAACCTACGAGTCAACCTCTGAAATCTGGTTTTTACGTGTTTTCCACCAAGATATGAGTTGGCAGACCGATTGCGTTTTAATATGCGAATCGAGTTTTAACTAATTCTGGAATTTCAGCCGTGAACTCGATGAGGTGATTGTCTGTGCTGCTGCCTCCCGGTCTATTATTATTTTTTGCTGGAGCAATTTTCGATTGTTTCAAGAATTTCCTATAGAATTTAATGAAACTGCGAGTAAGTGCTCTGGACTATGGCTAGTCATATTTGATAACAAAGTTCATATTGTTTTCACCAAAATACTGTTGTCACGTTTTTATGAGATGTTCTTTTAGAAATAGCGCTCTTCTCAAGCACCCCCTTTTTTAACTGCCTTATGTGAAAGCAGATTAAATTGGATACGTATTATTGGCTGCTTCTTGAAACCATAATTTCCAACTGAATTCATTGAAATTTTATGTAAATACTCTGCACTTACCCTTCTTTATATTCCCATTATAAATATCTGATTAGGTTATCACATTTTTTTAAAATAAATAATTTTCTACAAATAGCCAAATTATTCATTACCTCACAGGTGGGGTAAGGCGACATGAATATGTTACATTGTTTATACTTTATTCTAAAAATTAACAAAAATTTCATTATACAATTTTAACTGGGTAACTAACAGTATCTTAACTAACATTATTTAATCTATGTCTAATGATTTTTTATTTAAAGAAATAAAGATATTTAACTTAATTACTCATAACAGAAATAATTTGAGAAATAACAGAAAAGAAGTTCATAAAATAATCACTTTTGTCTTTCACTTATGTCTGCTGTTTCTTAAAATATTGTTTCTCGATCCTTTAAGCATTTGTTTCCAATACCCACTTGTAAAGATGTTGTAGACTTTAGTTAGCCGTGAAAAGTGATCTTGAAAATATATAGTGGGAAATATTTAATGCAGGTTCTTTTAGAAAAAATAAAATAATCCCTTTCTGGAAGAAAGATTGAGTCGAATGCATCTATGAAGATTTAGAAGAACTTTTAATAACAAGCACAAGAACAGGAGCATAAAACAGGCGAGTGGGTGGTGCCTTAATGTTCGTACAATAGTCTCAGAATATACATGTTTCCAGGCCGGCAATCAGAGAAGGAATGCTGATACACATACGCTGTAAATTTCTTCGTTTACATTTTGTGGCATCATAAATTTGGCGAGAGTGCATGAATCATAAAGTATCCATTAATAAGGAACATATAGCCAAACTAGCAATTTAGCAAAATTAAACACCGCCAATAATTACGTTACAGAAGAATTTCAGATCCCGTGAGAAGATCAAGGATAGACACAATACTGGCGTAGTGACTGTTACATAGCCTTTATGATTCAGAAAGAAACAGCTGCATATTGAAAAAGATATAACGTACATGAAAGGCGCAGAGTTAATTTGGAGGCCAAAATATTTCTTTTAGTTTTTGTTTTTATTTAATTTAAGCGTTTGATCGCGCGTCAGCACTAAAGATGAGAATTTGCGTGGGAGCAGAGAAGCTGATCAAATTCTCCTATTTGTTCTGAATAAGAGCGCAAAGAGCTTAAATAAAATTTATCAAAACTTTAATAAATGAATTATAGAAAGGGAAATTTATTTAAGTAAAAAAAAATAGCTGATTTAAAACTATATGTGATTTCACATCACATATATCTCCCCTTTCACCGAAAAAAAAAACTGTAGAACGAGGGAGTAGAAACGATCATATGCTCTCGCCAATACATCTTGAATAATAAATTGTCACTAAAAATATAAATTTCCACAAAACAAAAAGTAAGAATATATATTTATAACTAACACATAACAATGAAAACTTGGCACACACCCACGAACACAAATAATACACAAAATATCTAGAATTATAATGAATTCACAAAATTCCAGAATTCAACATGCATGTTTTGTTGATAAAATGAGGTACCTCTTTATATTTAAATGTCTCATAAACAATCAGCTGCAGCATATTTTATAATATTATGTGTGCACACTAAAGTAATTACATAACATAGTCATTTAGACTAGTTATATTACTTGACCTAGATTTTATGTATAAGATAATCAGTCCATAGGTCATTTGGCCCTATATTAAACTATATTCAATTATTTTAAGGCCTTTAAAATGAGACATATTTTTTTTTTGTATCAGCAGAATAAATTGCTGTACATATATAAGAAAACTGGAAATAAAGATAAATGCAAATAAACACATGGCATACTTGATTAGGAATAATAATATAAAAGAGAATTTGGCGAAGTGGCATATTTAGAAAAAAACTGCCATGAATTTGTACCCACAAATGTAAAATGGCATATGTTGAAAATATTGACGAAAAATTAAGGACTATCAAAAAATGTGTAAGAGTGAGAAAAAAAAAGTTTCTTTGTAGGGTGAGTGAACTCTCACTACAACTTACCGTCCACAACATATCAAATATGACACATGAATAACAACTTCATACGTTGTTGTGCAGGGATGGTAAGGTAAAAAGGTAATTCAACATTACATTGCATTTAAAAGAGTAAGAAAAATTATGTGAACTATTTAAAATTGCAAATTAAAAAAAAAATAGCATATGTTGTATTAAATATGAAAAGCAATTTAAATGTGAATTAAAAAGTGTGACATCATGTAAAAGAAATGTGACTAAGTGTGTTAGAGAACTAGTGCAAGATGAAGTGTGATCAAAAGAGAACATATAAACACTGTTCGTTTAATTTTGTACCTACATTTACAAAAAAATTTGAAACTAAAAAAAAATTAGCGACAATTGTGTAGAACATTCAATTGTGTGAAAAGAATTATTTGAGAAAGTATGTGTGTATAATCTGAGAGCAACCATTAATATAACTTCGACAGAAGAAATGACTGGTATAAACACCAAAGGTTGCAATTACATAACAACTGTGAATAAATACTTCCACAAACAAGTGTAGTGTACGAAAAAATGCGAAAAGAATGTATATCTTTAAAAACTACATATATTGAATGAATAAAGAAGGTAAATTTACGAGCATTGAGTAGGCAAAACAAGGGATGAACTTGAGGTGTGACACATACTCCATGGAGGAAAATAAATGGAGAAAAAGTGAATTTAAATTAGAACATGTACAGTGAAAAGTTATGATTTGCTTGTACTAAAATATTTTACTATTTAATATGTCAGGAATAATAAAAAAACAAAAAGGAGAACCAGTGACAAAAATTCTTAAAAGATATATATAAAAATGTGACTGATGGAATGTAGTGTTATACATGTAAGAAAAGAAAATGTGTAAAAGTGTTGTGTATGTCCACAGAATGAAAAATTGATGCCTTTATTTCAATAATTTCATGAAAGCGACGTGCACTACAAGAAGAGGAAAAATTTCCTATAAAATCTTATTATGAAAATAATAATATTGCCATACTGGCATGAGTAGTGCACATTTTTCATTTTTCAACTGTGGAAAAAAATTTAGCAAGAAAAAAATGGTTATTTAACTTATTTTTATTAAAAAGAATATGTGATTATGTAAATATGATAGAAAATGTAGAAGTAAAGTAAGTGATGAAATGAATAATGAAAAAAAAGTATGTTACCATGATAACTAACATTACCAAAATTGTTGCGATTGCAGTAGGTAACTAAGTACAGTGTTTTTTACCATAATTGGTGCATATAGAGAATTCTATGAACTCCTTCAATAAATATATGGTATAACTAGTACCTAATTTAAAGTTACATGGAAAACATGATGAGATGATACATGTGCAGAGATTGTGTTAATGTATTATGTTGAATATTACAAGTAGTGTAATTAGAACCTAGAAGTAAGGTATATAAGAAATAGGTGTTAATTAAAAAGGAATGAATGTGAAAAGCACAGTTGCACATTGAAAGGTGGAGCAAATACTTTGACTGGTATTATATATTTATATATCCTTGATTGGTAATACTTGAAACATTGACTAGTAAAAAAAAAAAAAAAACTGTAAATGAGAAAACGGGATGCATTAAGTATATATATATAGAAGTATGTGTAAATTTACAGGATGAAATACTTGATGCGTTGCACATGAAAGTTTCATGAAATGAGTGCATTGGACAGAAATCTGAGTAGATCTCTAAGAATCGTAATATTAAAAATAATATAATTACCCTTAAGGCCTGATTCAGTAATGCACCATTTATTTTGCATCAGCAAACAAGTTTTATTTAATGAAAAAGTAGGATTAAAAAAAATTATGTGTTTATTTATATATATTGAGCAAAGTGTTTATTAAAGTGGAACTATAGATGCACAAAAAAATGTATGTAAAATGAAGAAGAAGAATAGTAAATGTTGTATATTTTTATAGACAAAAGAAAAGTATCACTATCAACCTACAAATAAGATATCAGCATTACTGAGAATGCAACAGGTAAATAAGTATAGTTGTTTACCAACAATGGCATGTATAACAAATGTTATGTATCCATTTAAAAGTGTATGGTGTAACTATTACTTACAAATATACCATGAGATTACTAAATGCAGGTGATGCGAACGGGAAAAAAATATCACTATTAAAAAGTATAAAAAAATGAAGAAAAACAAAAATATAACAATTAATGGTAGAGGGTGTAACAATGATTGGAAATGTGCATAATAATTGGGCCTGATTGGTAGTGTGTACAGTGACTGGTAACATTGACTAGTAGAAATACTGATTGGTAGTGTAATACATTAATTGGTGACGCTGACTAGTAGAGTGGGAAGCAATTATTTGTAACCTTGACTGGTGGTCAGAAATAAAAAAAAAGTGGGGTTTCATATTACCAAAATGGTTGTAGGATATGGTTAAATCTGTGTAAAATTAATCCAGGATTGCTATATACTTTACTTGTGTGTAAGTACTGTAAAACTACTTTACCAAAATTTGATAAATTCTGAGAGTGCAAAAAAAAAAATTGTTTATTTAATGTAAAAAAATAAAAATAAATGTAATTGAAATTTTGAAATAATAAAGATGTACCATCTATACTAAAATTACAAAATTTACTGAAAAGAGTGATATAAACAAATACCATCTGAACTTGGTACAAATTTGGCGACCAGCACCACAAAGAAATAACCAAACAGAGACGGTAACACTTTCACAAAATCGTCCCCGGCCGTAGAACAATGAAATAAAAGAGGTTCATAACACTCTAAGAATAATAAAACTAAATTAGTTATACCTATCTTAAATTTTAAAAAAGAAGAAAAAAAAAGTTTATCTGAACTATTAAAGAATGAAATAAATATATCGATGGCACATGAACGTTGAGTTGTGTGAATGATAGTGAAAAGGCAGTATCTATTTGTAATATAAAGAAAAATGAAAGGTAATGACTGATGAATTGAGTCAACTGGTCCTGTATTGGTGCAATCTTTTATCAAAACATAAAACTAAATAAATATCTTCCTCCTTTTTTTTTTTTTTAACATGAAAACAAAGAGGTGATGAGTCCATAGTGTATATGGAAATGTATTAATTGAGAGCGTGAATAATTTAAAATGGACTTTGCACTAGTAACTAAATTGCTTATAGGAGAATTATCTCATTTTGTTTTGTTTGTATTATTGCAAGGAAGAATGCGAATCTTATGGGGTACTAAGAAACTTCATGTCTCACAAAGTTAAATGTAATTCTGTTATCAAAATCCATAACCTGAAAAATTTTCAAAAAAAAGTGAAAATGTACAACTTGGTCTTCATTTTCATCTATTTCTTTTAAGCTTATCTGGCTGTCATTGGAAAAACAAGCAAAATATCTGAGATAGAAAACTTACAGTAGAACAAGGCTATTAATATGACTATTATTTATATTGGCTCAAATATACAGGATAAAAGCAATTTACTTCAAATTACTAATTGCTGCAAAATGTTAAGTTTTTTAATGATGCTACACATCATTCAATATTAAAATAATTGACTTATATGTATATATATATATAATATATAAATCTCAATATCTCAGAAAAGATGTATATTAGAAGACAAGCAAAGCTTTTCCAAAATTTAAAGGAATGTAAAAGAAGTATTTAAAAAATTAATATTGCCACATTATCATTGAAATACGCCAAACACGATATAGAAAAAATATATACAGGGTGATTCATAAAAGATGGGCAGAACTTTAAGGGGTTATAGTACACTTAAAGACAAATAATATTAAATAGGAGACTAAGGGTCCCAGACGTATTCCCAAGGAGATAGGGGGCATTAAAGTTTAGGGTCCGAAATTTCAAATGATTATAAAACATGGAAAAATTGGTCGATTCGTTTGCGGTTTTTGCAAAAAATTTTCTTTATGCCAGTATTTTCTTGAAATAAAATTTTAAAGTTCAATTTCAAAAAATGCCGATAGGGGGCGCTTTAGACTTTGGAGTAACAAACAACTATTTTTTAACGTTATTTTTTGTATTTCTTTAAATGATTTCGAAAGCTTAGACTTAAACTTAAATTTTGATCTAAAAATCTGAGTCCTAACGAGTAGTTAAGTAGCGTAAACTGAAATTTGAAATTTGAAACCCTTCTCCCCCCAGAACAAAAATCAGTTATTCCCGATCTTTGTGTCGTAGATTAGGCTCTAACTACTGCCGCGTTTTGCTAAAATTATTCTTTATGTCAGTATTTTCTTGAAAATAAATTTTAAAGAAAATTTTCAAAAAATTCCGATAGAGGGCGCTTTAGACTTTGGAGTAACGAACAACTATTTTATACCGTTATTTTTTGTGTCTCATTAAATGCTTTCTAAAGCTTAGACTTAAACTTAAATTTTCAGCTCAAAATCTGAATCGCTGAGCGTGGTTCAGTAGCGAGGGGAGGGGGTTCAAATTTCAACTTCTGAACATAGTTCAGTTTGCACTACTTAACCATGCCCAACGATTCTGTGCTGTGATACGAGGCAAAAATACAACTTTCGTCAAGGACTGCATAGTCGGAATTCACTCATAAAGGCACTGGCACAGTTGGAAACGTCGCTCATGCAAACGTTAAAGCTCCATTCCTGACGCTAGTCACCGGGTGAAGAAGGAAACAGAAAGTATGCAAATGTCAAATGGGGAAGAAGAAGAACACGTATGCAAAATTTCGACACGATTCAGGCATAAAAACCACTGAACGGTGAGTCAAGTGTAAGTCGCTGTAGTAATGAATCGGAAGATGGTGCCCTTCACGAATAAGGAAAAGGCTGAGATGCATTTAATTTACGGAGCGGCAGATGGAAATGGTGCAGAGGCACAACGAATGTACGGAGAGCGATTTCCTAACAGGCGGTTGCCTAACCGCAAAACTTTCGAGCGCTTGCACAGACAGTTGTGTGAGACGGGATCATTTCTCGCTTCCCGGTCGAATGCAGGTCGTGCAAAAAAGGACGAATCAGTAGTTGTTGCAGAAGCCATTCTGGATGTAGTAGCGGCGCAGCCAAGTACAAGTACACGAACAGTGGCTAGCCAGGTGGATACCTCACAGTCCACGACTTGGAGGGTACTGAAGGATGAACATTTGCTCCCGTTTCATGTGCAACGAGTCCAGAAACTGTCTCCAGGGGATTATCCAAATCGTATTGAATTCGCCCGCTGGTTTCTGCAGCAGAACGCGCTAAATCCACATTTTGGACGAACTGTGCTTTTCACCGATGAATGTACCTTCACACGTGAAGGTACATTTAACACACACAATGCACATGTATGGGCGGATGTCAATCCACATGCTACGTATCCACATGCTCATCAGAGACGCTTTTCCATCAATGTTTGGACAGGAATCCTCGGAGACCACCTAATCGGACCGTACCTTCTTCCTGAACGCCTCAACGGTAAAACATACCTCACATCTCTGCAACATGTGTTGCCAGACCTGTTAAACGTTGTTCCTCCACGCATCCGGCGGGTCATGTGGTTCCAGCACGATGGAGCGCCAGCCCATTACGTACGAGACGTCCGCAACTATCTGGACATCACATTTCCGAACAGATGGATTGGTCGAGGTGGTCCTGTTGCTTGGCCTGCTCGCTCGCCAGATCTTTCACCCCTCGATTTCTTTTTTTGGGGACGATTGAAGGCTCTTATGTATGAGACACCCATTGAATCCCCCGAGGAACTGGTCGCCAGACTTTCCGCCGCTGTAGGGGAAGTGCTCAAAAAGCCTGATGTTTTCGCGAATGTTCGCCGTTCCATTCGTCGCCGTTGTTCTGCGTGCATAACCTCTGGTGGTCACAATTTTGAACATTTATTGTGATTACATGTTAATAAATATGCTTTGGTAACATAATCCTAATTTGTGTCTTTTTACCTCGTATCACAGCACACAATGTGTGGACATGGTAAACTGAACTGTGCTCAGGAGTAGAAATTTCAAACCCCTCTCCCCAGAAACTTAACCACGTCTAACGATTCAGATTTTGGGCTGAAAATTTAAGTCTAAGCTTTAGAAAGCATTTAATGAGACACAAAAAATAACGGTATAAAATAGTTGTTCGTTACTCCAAAGTCTAAAGCGCCCTCTATCGGAATTTTTTGAAAATTTTCTTTAAAATTTATTTTCAAGAAAATACTGACATAAAGAATAATTTTAGCAAAACGCGGCAGTAGTTAGAGCCTAATCTACGACACAATGATCGGGAATAACTGATTTTTGTTCTGGGGGGAGAAGGGTTTCAAATTTCAAATTTCAGTTTACGCTACTTAACTACTCGTTAGGACTCAGATTTTTAGATCAAAATTTAAGTTTAAGTCTAAGCTTTCGAAATCATTTAAAGAAATACAAAAAATAACGTTAAAAAATAGTTGTTTGTTACTCCAAAGTCTAAAGCGCCCCCTATCGGCATTTTTTGAAATTGAACTTTAAAATTTTATTTCAAGAAAATACTGGCATAAAGAAAATTTTTTGCAAAAACCGCAAACGAATCGACCAATTTTTCCATGTTTTATAATCATTTGAAATTTCGGACCCTAAACTTTAATGCCCCCTATCTCCTTGGGAATACGTCTGGGACCCTTAGTCTCCTATTTAATATTATTTGTCTTTAAGTGTACTATAACCCCTTAAAGTTCTGCCCATCTTTTATGAATCACCCTGTATACACAACAAACTAAATGAGTAAAATAACCAGTTTATACTTAATAAGGACTGATAAAATTTTATCTTGTGGAGAGCATTATCTTTGTTGATCTCCAATATATCCAAAATGTTTAAAATAAACAAACTTATGCATACCAACAGTAAAATATAGAATTTGTAGAGTATCGAATTTTATAGCGTGATACTCGAAATATTTATGTATTATTACTGAAATATAAAATAGGAATTAACATTTCAATTAATTTTTAAAGGTATGCATAGTAAGTAATTTAACTAGAATAAAATAGCACACACACAAAAAAAACATAATTCAAACATTACATAAAATGTTCAACGCAAATATTAAAATGAAGAAAAAAAAATGAACCGCATTTAAAGTAGCGTTCTTCTCCCTTTTTTAAAAAAGAAAAAAAGTATGCAAAATTTCTTTATAATAGAATATATCAACCTCAAAACATCTAAACAGCATAAAAAAAGCATAAATCAGAAAGAAACACATATCTTCATAGATAGATGAATAAAACTTACCTGATCATCTTTTTTCATTTATTGATGAATATCAATTCAAGTTGTTACTTTTGTAACATACTTACTGTATATTGAAACTAATTAGACGAATTATATCTATCAATCATATCTCATAATAAAAAATTAAACAAGCGAAATTATGTATAATAAGAAAATAATAAAAACAGATCGTTTTTTAGTATTGACATTCACCATTAAATTCTGTGAATAAATTTATGGAATTAAAACTAAATATATTGTAAATGGATTTTTTTTTTAATTATTATTTTATAAATATTAAGGAATAATTGTAATTATCTTTTTTTTTTGAAAACGCCAAAATGTTTTTTAATACAGTAATTTAAAAGTAGTCACTGCAAGTCATGTCCAATTTAGAAAAAATGCACTATCCTTTACTATATAGTACTTCTGATAGTTCATATGTTGTCTCTGAATTATATAATATTCACGCCGAATGCTAAAGTTTTCAAAGTACAGGCAGTCAGATAAATGTAGGCAAATTCAATCATAAGAAGGATACTTACTCCGTGATTGTTTTTCCAGAATGTAATTTAATTTTCTATCATACTTAACGTGATAAAAAATACTTTACTGTGATATTTAAAAAGAAATGATCGTTCACTCCTTTTTTTTTCTTTATCGAGTTCACATGCAGCACACGAATCAAAAATTTTTTTGTGACAATTTTCTAATAAATTTTTAAGTTAGCTGATAAATCCATTGCTTGGCTATATTATTACGATTGTTGATTTACTCGAGCATTTTTTTTCTTTTTTTCGAATACTTGCGATGCACAAAAAAAAAAAAAAAAAAAAAGCGAACAGAACACAATTCGTATCACAGAAGCGACGAAACAACGGAAGTAAAGAAATACGGACAAAATCGGCACATTTTCCATTTTTTGAGAAGCAGCAAACATTCTTTGAATGACTCATCGAGCCAATTTATCGCAGAGGCGCACAGTTATGGAGTTCCGCAGATTTACGTGGTCAATCCAGCACTCATACTCATTTACGGCATAAAATATGATTCCGATCTTCCGATGAAACGAGCGAAGAAACAACACATTGGAGGCCCTCGATTTTGAAAAGTTTTCTGACGTCGCCGACTGTAGGAGAAAACTTCGTTCACGTATATCGCCACCGTATATGTACATGACACCATGTCCCATTAACACCGTATACCTCCATATTTTTACGGCATAGAAACGATGAAGGGGGTAGAAGCGTTTAAAAATCCATAACGTTTTGTTATCCAAAGAGAACATAATAATCGCCAAGTCGAAAAGTCACGAGAAAGTCTATTATAATTGTCCAAATATTTAAAATATTCAGGCACCACCCAATAGAAAGTAGAAGATATATCCAGATAGGTCTTGGTCACGGAAACCAAGTTAGGTAAAGATGTTGTAGACTTTAGTTAGCCGTGAAAAGTGATCTTGAAAATATACAGTGGGAAATATTTAATGCAGGTTCTTTTAGAAAAAAATAAAATAATCCCTTTCTGGAAGAAAGATTGAGTCGAATGCATCTATGAAGATTTAGAAGAACTTTTAATAACAAGCACAAGAACAGGAGCATAAAACAGGCGAGTGGGTGGTGCCTTAATGTTCGTACAATAGTCTCAGAATATACATGTTTCCAGGCCGGCAATCAGAGAAGGAATGCTGATACACATACGCTGTAAATTTCTTCGTTTACATTTTGTGGCATCATAAATTTGGCGAGAGTGCATGAATCATAAAGTATCCATTAATAAGGAACATATAGCCAAACTAGCAATTTAGCAAAATTAAACACCGCCAATAATTACGTTACAGAAGAATTTCAGATCCCGTGAGAAGATCAAGGATAGACACAATACTGGCGTAGTGACTGTTACATAGCCTTTATGATTCAGAAAGAAACAGCTGCATATTGAAAAAGATATAACGTACATGAAAGGCGCAGAGTTAATTTGGAGGCCAAAATATTTCTTTTAGTTTTTGTTTTTATCTAATTTAAGCGTTTGATCGCGCGTCAGCACTAAAGATGAGAATTTGCGTGGGAGCAGAAAAGCTGATCAAATTCTCCTATTTGTTCTGAATAAGAGCGCAAAGAGCTTAAATAAAATTTATCAAAACTTTAATAAATGAATTATAGAAAGGGAAATTTATTTAAGTAAAAAAAATAGCTGATTTAAAACTATATGTGATTTCACATCACACCACTTTTAACCCATTCAGTGTATCAGTTCATATCCCAAGAAAATGAGGATCGGATAGCCAGCCGTAAAATTCACCTGTGAATGATAAAACAGAATTGAAGGAAATAAATCCTTATTAAATATGCTACACAGTAATAATAATTACAATAATGTGTGTTCATATTCAAGAATTTTGAAAACTAGCAAACATTAAAACAAAAAAGAATGGTAAAATATAATTTTCAACACAGAAACTACACACCGTAGAGCAACCACACTAGAACTAAGACAGACTAGTGCTGAATATTTCAATCATAACCCGGTAGACGGCTGCTCAGTGCTCAAATCAAGTCAAAACTGAGATACCGGTTTTCACCCGACTACTGTTTTACACTGCAGTCACCTACATTTATTTCACGTTGTTTCTTTACGTACCATCTCATGACTCTTGGTGAAACTACGATAAATGTTACATAGTTGGTGCTATGGTTTTATGAAAAACACATGCAACAATTACATTTATATATGTGATTGTGTAAGTGTTATAAAAAAAAACTTGGAGACTGTTGTATTGATTTTAGTTTTGTAAAGTATTAATTATAATTTTTAAATTAAATCAAATTTAAATTACATTAAATTAAATTCAAATCTGAGAGCACCTTTACCAACATATTTAATATACAATTTATACACTTATTGTATTTTTTCAAGTGTTTTCTTTTTATAAACAGAAAAAATATATAATTAAAACATACATTTTTAGCATTTTCTAATCATAAAAGCATTCCCAAACTGTGACGTGAACGATTTTTTCCACAATTGCACTCCCAAAATATTTTTCACTTTTCATATGTCACTGTTAGTATGATAGTTCTGAATACATACAAAAAGTTACACTCGGTGAAAATAAAGACTAGTTGACATGCTGTTAATGTACTTTTGTTTACTGACCTGCGTTTCATAATGTTTTATTATGAACTAGCTGACCCGCCCGGCGTCGCCCGAGCCCGTGTAATAAACTCAAATCTTTTAAAAAACGAAAATCTGGCCAAGGTCTCCGATGGCTTCGACACCGTATACCGGGCACGCTCGCACGCTCCGGAAAATATTTTATTTCCCCCTTCCACCACCAGGGGAGCAACCTCTTTCGGAAAGAACCTCTGAGACAGGTTAACGTTGCCTACGGTAGTGTATAGTAGGCGTCCGACAAAATCGAGCTGGTTTCGAGAAGATGGGAACATTATAAGCCGAATTATTGAAATAAGGCACAGTTAGAGAAAATAATCATGAGTGAGGTGCCGGATGAACGGGATGTTCAAGTGTCCTTCTGAAAATGACTAATTAGGAGGACTACGATGCATCTTTAAAAATTCTCTCGTTTGCTTAAGCTAGGAACTTAATTACAAATTTGCCTTAAACTAGTATTCGGAAATAGTGGTAACCGCTGCTCATAAATTTACTTTAATGTTATAGAAGGTGACTATTAAGTTAATTATAATGTTTGGAATCAGTTGCGTTGAAATCGGAAAGATAGTTGCGCAGATACGAAAACGGGGCATAGTTAGAGAAAAAACTTTGAAGAGGGGGAGGGGATGTTCAAGGTCCCTCAGCAAATGACTAATTAGGAGGACCACTATGCATCTTTAAAAATTCGTTCGTTTGGTTAAGTTAGAAACTTAATTACAAATTTGGCTTAAACTATTATTCGGAAATAGTGGTAGCCTCTACTCCTAAATTTAGTTTAATGTTATAAAGCGTGTCTATTAACTTAATTATAATGTTTGGAATCACTTTCGTTCAAATCGGAAAGATAGTTGCTGAGATATGAAAACGGGGCATAGTTAGGTAAAAAACCTTGAAGGAGGGGTCGGGGGGGGAGGGGATTTTCAAGTGCCGTTCAGCAAATGACTAATTAGGACAACCACTATGCATCTTTAAAAATTCGTTCGTTTGGTTAAGCTAGGAACTTAATTAGAAATTTGGCTTAAACTATTATTCAGAAATAGTGGTAACCGCTACTCATAAATTTAGTTTAATCTTATAAAGGGTGACTATTAAGTTAATTATAATGTTTGGAATCACTTGCGTTGAAATAGGAAAGATAGTTGCTGAGGTATGGGAACGGGGAATAGTTAGAGAAAACTTTGAAGGAGGGCCCGGGAGGGGGGGGGCGAATGTTCAAGTGACCTTCAGCAAATAACTAGTTAGGAGGATCACTGTACATCTTTAAAGATTGATTCCTTTGGTTAAGCTAGGAATTTAATTTGAAATTTGGCTTAGGCTATTATTCGGAAATACTAGTAATCGCTTTTTGGAAATACACCTTGAAGCAATGAATGCTGATTTTTACGATAATTTAGTAAAAATGGAACTAAATGGAGAAGCTCGGAACATTATTACCGAGATATTACTGAGAAACTGAGATTTAAAATAGCGGTATTCTGTATATAGCACAACATTTACACGCTATAGGTGAAGCTAAAAATGTTAAAATTGTTAAATGTAATTAGACCCCTACCCCTCGCCATTCCAGCAAATATATAACAAATAATTTGTTAAATAAAGTTTTCTGTATTAATAGTCTCTATCATAGTAATTATGTCCTGTTTTAAAAAAAACTTAAACCCAGATAATTATAATGAAGAAAAACGAGCCAGGAAATGTCTTAAACAGGTGGCACTTGCGTAATTTACCGTGAGTAGATGGCACTACATTAGCTTGGCTATATGCAGATAACTGCAATCCATGTTGGCACTATTTCGTTATAAATCCTTATCTATGCATCGCTACTCTGATTTATTTAATGTGTTCTGAGAAGATATTCTACACAACCAACCAACCGATGAAAAAAAGCGTATTTTTAATGAGAGTTCTTTGTGCATTTTAATTAATATTTCAGAAAGTAATTAAAATTCTAAAATTCTGATGTAATGGTGCACCAGGAGAGGGTTTGGACTACCTAAATCTAATCTTCCAGCCTTCTAGGTAGGCTAGATTTTCCTAGCCATCGCCAACAGGCACACACACACACAGAGCGAAACTTTCTTTTAATTAGTATAGATAATACTTTGTCATCTGATTGTGTTTTATTAACACATTTTGGTTTAAGGACAATGTGTATTAGCTTTTAAAAAAATACTAAAAAATCATTACAGTAGTTCCTGGTTCTGGAGAAACACAAAACTTCTTCGATATGTTACATTAGTGGTATTGTTGAAATAATTTAATTATGTAGCATTATTACCAACAATCTGTTAATATATCATTAGTACAATATGAGTACAATTATATATTATTCAATATATCATTAACACTCATCCATTTAACAGAACGTTGATAGCTATCAATATATCATGTTTTTCAAAATGAGAATTTTCATATTTAAAATTTAATTTAAATAAAATGCTTATAAACGACCCGTAAATACAGTTAGTCCTGTTTTATGCAGGCCTTTTCGAGCAATTTTTTGTGCTATATTTTTTGAGCGATTTTTTATGCGTATATGAAAAAAGGTTCGTAAAAATATATAATATGATTACTCCTGTGAAATAGTTAAAGAACGCAAGTCGGATATTGGGCTATAAAACTAACTCATTTTTTAACACTTAATAAAGATATAATTATTAATTAGACTGCAAACGTTTTTCAATTAAATTACCATTAACATATTGATGATGAGTAAAAATTCCAAACTTAATGTGAAAAGTAAAAACATTGCTTCAAACACAAAACCCCGTAACCTAACTTCCGTCTTTCAAGAGAGTAGAAAGAATGCAATTTATGTATGTACATATTGCATCAGCACCAGGCAATTACTCTGCAGATGTACATATTACATCAGTCAATTTCGTTACACATATACATATTGCATCCACCAATTTCACTGCATATCTATTGCACATTAGTTAGTTACCGTCATTCGAAGGAATTCAATATTTTAAGATTAAGTACATATTAAGATTAAGAATACAGACTTAAACATTAAGATTAGGTTTAATTAAACAGATAAACAGAATTTCATCTATCTTTTCAACAAGAAAGTATTGGATTCATGAAAATTATCGATTTCCGGTTTTCGACGGATTTATACGTTTTAGAAGGTCCTGAACATGATTTGACTGTTTTTAGAAAATGTCTGTCTGTGAGTCCGTGACTCTGTCTGTCTGTATGTGACAAAAATTTTGTGGGCGCTCTATCTCAAGAAAAAATGCATGAAATTTAATAAAACTTTATATTCAGTTAACCCTGATATAAACGGTTGCTAATTAGTTTTTGGTGTAAATCGCCCAACAGGTGGCGCTGCTATACGGCATTTTTTGCGATTTCCGAAGTAGCTTTATCTCAAGAACTAATGCACTTATTTTCATCAAACTTCAGATTCTGTTAGACCGTGACATAAATAGACGCTGATTACGTTTTAGTGTAGATATCCCAACAGGTGGCGCTGCTATACCACTTTTTTCATTATATTTACGATAGCTATATCTCAAGAACTAATGTACGCAATTTCATCAAACTTCAGATTCTGTTAGCCTGTTAGATTCTGTACCTTGACATAAATAGATGCTTCTTACGTTTTGGTGTAAATAACCCAACAGGTGGCGCTACTGTGCTACTTTTTATTTATTATCACGATAACTATATCTCAAGAACTAATGCAGGGACTTTCATCAAACTTCAGATTCAGTTAGTTAACAGAAATTGTTGTTTATTAGGCTTTGGTCTAAATCTCCCATCTGGTGGCGCTTCTACGCTATATTTTGCAGTATTTACACAATTTTAGCAATAGACATATCTCAAGAACTAATGCACGGAATTTAATAGAACTTTAGATTCAGTTAGACCTTGATATAAATTGGTGCTGATTCTTTTTAGTTTATGTGAAACCTGTGTGAGATAGAAGAAAATTTTGGGATTGGCACATCCGATTAGTTTTAATTTTATTTTAAGACATGAGTAGTGCATAAAAATGAATAATCAGGATAAAAAAGGTGAAATCAAAGGCAATTGCATTTGAAACAAAAATTCTGATATTAAATCGGCTAGAAGAAGGCGAAGGATCCACAACTATTGGTAAATGATTTGAAATAGGTGAATACACTATAAGACACATACAAAAACATGCAAGTGAAATAAATTATTCTAATAATTGCGTCACAAACGAAAGTACTAAAAGAGCACTGTGTTCTAGAAGCCTTTTACTCGTAATAGAGAAAACCTAGAAGGCGCTTGCATTTTAAATTCACAAATCAACTTAAAATGAAAGGGATTTTTAACAAATTCACCACAAGAAAATGTGTGTTCTTGACTACAAAAAATAATATTTAAGTACGAACATTTTGAAATTTTTTGCATGTATTAAAATAATTAAATAACAAAATTAAAAATGTTTCCATGTGTAAATTAAATTACTTATTCTGTTATCAAAAGAAATTTCTAGCTGCATTGTGGGCTTTGAAATATCTTCAACGTGAGACATTTTATGCGGTTCCTATCCACCGCATAGAAAAAAAAAAAACTTTTGTTGCGAAAAATAATTTGTTATAGTTACTTGTGAAATTTCGGATTTTTCAGCAGAGTGTTTTTTTTTTTTTATGCGCTTCCTATCCACCGCACAAAAACAGGTTTGACTGATGAATTTGAACTTCCTTACTAATTCACTCATACGTATAAATTATCTAACATGGCAAATTTCTGCTATCTATATTAATAAAAGAAGGTTTGGCTGTGTGTTTGTGTATATGTCTGACTGTTGGCGATGCCTAGGAAAATGTACCATGCGCAGAAGTTTAAAAATTTGTATGAGGATAGTCAAAGGCAGGTCCTGATGCATTCGGGGCTCAAATTTTGATGTTTGACAATTAATCGAGATATTAATTAAAAACTCATCTAAAAAGCTATTTTCTTTTTCAAAATGTCAAAAGTCCGCGTACATATGGACCTGATTTCACAGCGGCAATGAAAGAAATTAAGAATTTTCACTAATCAGCGAAAGTTAAAAAACGTTATTAAGATATCGATTTGAAAATTTCAGAACATAAGTAGATAAATATTTTACAGCAGTGTATAAATATTTGTTAAAATAGGACGGTAATTTCCTTATTATTAGCAAAAATACTAATGACCCTAGAAGTGAAAGAATGAAATAGGGAAGGGGTATTAATTAAAAAACGATGAAAAAAGCAATATTTTTTCGCAGACCGGCCGATCCCCTAATATCATTCCCGAAAGGAAAGAAAAAGAATAATATTTTTTTTTACAAATCAGCGAAAAATAAGAAAATTAATTAATATATCATTTTCAAAATTTCTGAGCATAAGTAGAAACATATTATACGCCAGTGTAAATTTATGTAAAAACCGGATGGACATTTTTCATTATTAGCAAATAAAAATAATGGTGCCACAGATATCCTAATCCTAATAATCCTAATAATATTATAAATCTGATTGTGTGCAAATGTTAGGCTGAAGCCAGCGTCAAAATGGAGCATTTAATGATCCTGTATCTTTGCGTATAGGTTTATTATAACCCTCAAATGAACATAGGCTGGTTTTTGTTTATTTTATTCAAATATTTTTCTTAATAATTCAAAATTTTGTTATTTTCATAGAGAATAAATGGAGATTTTTTCGTATAATACTTTAAAATAGTTAAATTTACTTTACCGTTGCTAATACTTTATCGTTGCCAAAACTAATTCAAAACCCGGAATAATAATTTTTACTCAACAATTTAGTTTCAATTGAAAAATTTTCACGTGAAAAATGATAAATATACTCATATACTATTCTTTGGCAATAAGGAAAGATGCATATTGAATGATTGTATCTTCTAACATGCTTTTGCTTTTCACGATCAAACTTACTAAGCATTTTAAATGCTTGTGTAAAAGGATTGTGTCTCATCATTTCATTTAACTTATTTATATCCTAATCCTAATCCTAATAATATTATAAATCTGATTGTGTGCAAATGTTAGGCTGAAGCCAGCGTCAAAATGGAGCATTTAATGGTCCTGTATCTTTGCATATACGTTGATGATAACCCTCCAATGAACATAGGCCGGTTTTGTTCATTTTATTCAAATATTTTTTCTAATAATTCAAAATTTCGTTATTTTCATAGCGAATAAATGAACATTTTCCCATAAAATTTAACCATTTTACTTTATCGTTGCTAGGGCTTTGATCGTTGAAAATAAATAAAAAGACGGAAAAATAATTTTTCCCCAACAATTAATTTTCAATTGAACGATTTTCATGTGAAAAATGAAAATGAAAAAGAATTCAAAAGAAGATGAATTTCCGTGATATTTGAAACAAAAATATGGAGTATTTGTTATTATACATAAAGTATGAATATCAGTTACATTAAAAAGATCCTTTTACTGTCAAACTGCGTTATAATTAGAAGAAAAAATTAACAATAATTATATTCTTAAAAATAGATTTCGCTTGGACCATGGAACTATGAAAAGGATCCTCCTCGGCTTGGACAAATATGACGTCATAAATAAAACATGTATTTTCAAATAGTCGTAATAATACAAGGAGCCTGAATATCAATGTATAATGAAAGTAGATAGATAATGGACGTAATATTTAAGATGAAAAACTGAAATATTTTTTATCGATACTGATTAATAATTAGCTTGAGTACCAGTTACATACAAATGTGAGTTTCCCGCTAAAATTTACGTTCTGATTGCCAGAAAAAGAAAATTAACAAGAATTATGGCATTAAAAAGAGATTTCTCTGAAGAAAATGTGACGTCATATTTGAAATAAAACGGGAATTTTCAAATGTGTTTTACAAGGAGCGGGAATTAATTCCGTACATTGTACAAGGATCAGTAATAGATCAATTTCAACCACGTGATCACCAGCCCACCAAAAGTTATCAACCAATCATAATCGTGGATTTGTAGCCTGTATTACGAGCCAACCAATCACAATCCACCATTTTTGATGGGCAAACAAAAAACAAAGCTGGTTGCTAAGGTGGTTGCTTGGGTGTGACGTCAGTTGAAACTGATCTATAGAAAGTAGATTAGTTTCACTACATATTTAAAACGAAAAATTGAAATGTTTTTTTATCTATACCGATTATTAAGCATGAATATCAGTTACATACAGATGAGATTTTTTTGCCAAAAACCACACCATGATTATTAGGAAAAGAAAAATAAATACGAATCTATTATATTAAAATCTGACCGCCTGTTTGTATTTCGCAACTACTCTTTTCAGATTGTCGAACGCAGCGCGATTTAACACCGGTTATCATTCATCCGAGGATGTCATAAACTCTCAGAATTTAAAAAAAATTATTTAAATTCCGAGATATTATTATTATTATTATTATTATTATTTTATTTATTTATTTATTTATTGTAAATTTTAACGAAGTTTCTCTAACAATGGAAACTAAATTATTCCATTTTTGTGGATAAAAAAGAAATAAAACGGATTAATATAATTTTTCTCATTAAAATTTAAAACAAAAATTATTTTCAATTTGAATAGATGGTGAAATAAGAAACAAAAAATCTTGATTACAGTAAAATTTTTTTAAAATAAAAACGTATTTTCACATATTCAAACTTCATGAACCAATTTATTCTGGAGAACAAAAATCGTCTGTCAACATATTTTCATTTAGAAATAAAGATTTTTTTTCAGTTATAGATTAAATGAAGGAGGCAAATTTAAGCTCCTTGCATTTAGGTCTACAATAATTGCTCCCTATTCACAAGAATTGAATTTAATGAAAAAGAATATACTATTTCCATTATCTTTGAAGGATTGCTATTAAAACGTTTCACAAAGGCGTTAAAAGTAAAATGGTTTACCAGGTAAACTTGACATATGTTTTTATATAATTCGCCGATTTCCACGATTTTATTTGGCCCGCCTTTTTTCATTGGTTGCAGTTTCCTTTTCGTGATTATTTGTCACAAAATTTCACTTTTTTAAAACTTAGTTATGTCAAGGCCTCTATAACATAGAAATACTGTATTGTCTCCTATGGAATGTGATAAAGAGTTTCATTATTTACGTTTCTAACTATCGGGAATGAAATATTTTGCTTAATTAATGCATTTATTCTTCTTTTAATGATATGTGAACGAAGTCACGGGTAACAGCTAGTTTACTTATAAAATCGACAAAAGCCCAATGGGAATGATTAGGGACCACAAATAAAACTTAAATTAATTATAGTTATCTAACTAATTATCCAATTTAGACCATTCAAGTGGTTAAATATATAAATACGATATATTCAACTTTTTGGCGGGGATCGCCTGCTAGGGATTACTAAGTAACTAATAATGCGAAATGAAATGTCTTAAACGTAATATTACCAACATTTGGGAGGAAGATATCTTTATGTAATGTAGTTATGCACTTCAATGACCAAGTTTGGATTTCTTTAATTAGATTTTTATTTTTTTTTTACGTTTTGGAGGTGATTTTTCTACATTAATAAAAATAATCCGGTTTCAATATTTTAGACCAATATAGTAAATTTGGTCCTCTTTTCAATAAAGTTTATTTAGAAATCGCACAGAGATTTCTGAATTTTTCGCTATTTTTTAATGCGAGTTTTTTCGTATTTTGTGGCGATTTTTTGAAAATCGTAAAAGGAATTCTGTTTCAAACTTTTAGCCTATAGTAAATTTTTTCCTGTACGATTTTTGAATTTTAGCGATTTTGAATGCGATTTTTAGAGATGATTTCCGTTTTACATCGATTTTTTTGTCATTCGAAAAAAATTCCGATTACAATATTTTACACCATTATAGTAAATTTTGTCCCCTGCGATTTTTCAATATTTAGCGATCTGTAATGCCATTTTCACTGCAATTTTTTGCGTTCCTTCGAGTCCCGCGGCTGTTTTTTGACATTCGGAAAAAGAATTTGATTTCAAACTTTATCCTTATACCGTAAATTTTGTCCTCCACTATTTTTGAATTTTAACGATTTTTTATACGATTTTCAATGCGATTTTTGCCGATTTTTCAAGTTTAGAGGCTTTTTTGATATTCGGAAACGGAATTCAATTTGAAACTTTTCGCCTAATATAGTAAATGCTATCCTCCTAGGTTTTTGAATTGTAGCGATTTTTAAGGCAATTTGCAATGCGAATTTTAGCGTCTTTTCGAGTCCCGCAGCAACTGCTTAACATTCGGATACGGAATTCGGTTAACAAACTTTTATCCTAATATAGTACATTTTTTCTCGCCATTTTTGAATTTTTAGCAATTTTTAATGCGGTTTTTCGGTTTCGCGCCGATTTTTTGACATTTTTAAAAAGAATTCTGTTTCAAAATTTCGGCCTAATATAAATTTGGTTTGAAATTTAATGTAATAAATTTTCTTCTCCGCGATTTTTAATGTGATTTTGAATGCGATTTTTAGCGTTTTTTCGAATTTCGTGGCAAATTTTTGACATTTGGAAAAAGAATTCTGTTTCAAAATTTTTGCCTAATATAAAATTGGTTTAAAACTTAATGTAGTAAATTTTTTTCCTCCGCGATTTTTAATGCGATTTTTACTGCGATTTTTAGCGTTTTCTTATATAGCGCTTTCTTATAGTTTCGCGATAAATTTTTGACATTCGGAAAAAAACTTTCAAAATTTTACCAATAAATTTTCTCGTCTGCAATTTTTTATTTTTTAGCACTTTTTATAGCGATTTGTAGCGTTTCTTTGCGATCCACGGCAATTTTTTACATTCGTAAAAGGAATTCGCGTTCCCAACATTTAGTCTCATATAATTCATTTTGTCATCTACGATTTTCAAAGCGATTTTTAACGGTTTATCGAGTTTTGCCGTTTTTTTTTTTTATATTCGTGAACGATTTACGGTTACATTGGTTTAGTTCACCTATAGTAAAGCCTCCTCTCTGCGATTTTTTAGTCATTTTTATGTGATATTACCGATTTTTTTGTAATTTGCGGTGATTTTTTCACATTTGTAAGGGAATCCGGTTTTAATATTTTAGCCAATATAGAAAATTCGGTCTTCTTTTCAATAAAGTTTATTCGGATTTCGTACAGCAATTTTTGAATTTTTCGTGAATTTTTTATGTGTGTTTTTTCAAGTTTTTCGCGATCCTCAGAGATTTTTTGATATTCGTAAAAGAAATCCTGTTGTATTATTTTATCATAATATAGTAATTTTTGTCCTCTCCCATTTTGGATGTTTTAGTGTTTTTTCGCGATTAGCTACGATTTTTCCACATTAGTGAAAATAATCCGGTTTCAATCTTCTAGCCCAATATAGTACAGTTTCTT
Organism: Maratus michaelseni; assembly: GCA_963931845.1. Classification (NCBI taxonomy): domain Eukaryota; kingdom Metazoa; phylum Arthropoda; class Arachnida; order Araneae; family Salticidae; genus Maratus; species Maratus michaelseni. The sequence goes on from OZ007586.1 coordinate 117,471,625, forward strand.
CTATTTTCAGTCAGTAAAGTTGTTTTCGGAATTTGTGCAGCTATTTTTTAATTTTTATTGTGATTTTTAGAGGGTTTTCTTCTTTTTTTTTCCTTTTGCGTTATTTTTTGACGGACCCAGGCAACGCCGAGCGGGTCAGCTAGTATTGATATAAAAATGCCATAAAATTACACTATTATATATTTTTTAAATAATTAATTTGTATTTAATAGTTTCAAATAAACTTATAAAACACGCTCATAAAAATATGTAACATATTAAACGTCACTTTTATAAGTGTTTCTTGAATATTTCTGACAGTTTAATAAAAAATATGTGTATATTATATTTCCATTATATAAAGATTTTTAAAAAATGTTTACAAATTATATTCCTAACCTAAAAAAAACCTTATTTTTATACAGCGGAAGAAAATTGAAAATCATTTTTCAGAACATTTTCTGTAATTACTTTATAATAGGCAACGTATAAGGATTAATTGTAAAATAATTATACAAAAAGAAACTTTAAAGTAACAAGTTATATTTTGTTTGGAAACGAAAACTTTTTGCGACTATGTTCTTTTATTTTAACGTTTGTTATTTCATTCAAAGTGTACATTAAAAAAGATTTTTATTTCTTAAAATAATTATTTTATGCGTAAAAAATATTTTTCATGAAAGTTTAAAACACAAATGTAATCACGATTTAGCTATTTTATTTTTAACATCTTTTGACTATTAGATGTAATTATTTATGTTTAGTAGACGATGCAAAAAATTCTTTAATTTATTTTTACATTACATTTAATCTGAAAAATAAGGGTGAAAAGAATTTTAAAATGTTTTTATGTACTGTATTTTAAAGAAGGCTGTAACATTATTGTTAAAAATTATTTTTATAATATATTTGAATAGTGGCTTTCTTGGAATCTACATAAAATGAAAATAAATAAATTCTCAAATAAGTGAAATAATTAATTCTGTATATTTTATAAACAGAAAATGGTTGAAGAAATTACTAATAAAAAAAAGTAGTTATTTTGTCTGTTAAGGTATATTTGTCTACAAAATACCTTCGAATTTAATATTTTGAATGCATTAATATAAAGCCAGAGTTGAGAATTTAAAAATTTTACTTTGTGTTATGTAAGTTTCCCTTTCATATATTTTCTTAGTATTCTTTATATGATACTTTAAAAGGTTCACCTAAGAAACAACTTCTCAAATTTAAGGATTTTATTTAAGATACCATTAGTAGAAGAAAGTAAATTTTAGCATTCCCTTCGATTCTTATTTATAAACCTTCATGATATAAAAGTAAATATATAAGAAAGGATGTGAATTTTCACTTACTATGCAGCGTACAACCAACATATAGGAGCCTTGCTAACATAAAGTGAAAATTCACATATATACGAGGGTAGTTTGATAAGTTCTCGGCCTGACACAAAAATGGAACAAGTATGACCAAATGTCAATGTTGTTTGTAAAGTATAATCCTTTAGATGACATGCCGCCGAGTTTCAGACACGTGAGTTTATTGGTTATTGCTGGGCGATAAAGTAAAGTAAACAAGTTTTGACATTTTCGAAAAAGGGAAAAAAATGAAGTTCGAGCTGTTATAAAATACTTTGTTAAAAAATGCTTACCCCCACGGACATACAAAAGGAGTTACATTCTACCTTAAAGGATTCTTGTTCTTCGTATTCGACGATAAAAAAGTGGGCTGTTGAATTTAAACATGGTAGGAAATCAATTCACAATGATGAACGCCCAGGACGCCCAAAAGCCGCTACGACCCACGAAATCGTCTAAAAAATTCGCAATGCCGTATTGAATGATAGCCGACTAAAGACACGCGAACTTGCTAACATTGAAAACATCTCTATAAAACATTTTACACGATGACTACATTACACAATAGACTACATTAGACTACATAGACTACAATAGACTTCAACACGATGTTTTGGGTAGGAAAAAGCTTTCCGCTCGATGCGTGCCGCGTTAGTTGAACGTTGACAAAAAACGTCAAAGAATGAACATTTCTCAAGAGTTCTCTGAAAGGTATTGTGTTACAAGTTAAAAAATAAAATAAAATATTGTTAAAATTTTTTTATTTCTTTTGTCAGGCAGAGAACTTTTCGAACCACCCTCGTACAGGGCTGCACCAAAGAATTATCACACAATAGTGTGTCTTAAATGTATTAAGTTGCAAGCGGACTACACTGAAAAATAATATGAAATTATGTCAAAATTCTTGTGCTCTTACTATCAGGCCGAGAACTTATGAAACCACCTTCGTATATACTCCGATACTGGGATTTGGTTCGTCTCACGTATGCCACTAAAGACGTGTGCTCATGAATAACTGCAGCCTTTCCAAAATATAGTTTTGAGACATGCTTGACTGGATGCCGTCCGAATAGCTTAAATGGTAGAGCATTGGTGTGATATACCAAGAGTCCGGGTTCTATTGCCTGTCTGGATATTTTTCACTTAGTCGGTTGGACTTTGAATAGTAAGTGAAAATTCACAACCTTTGTTATATTCATTATTTTCCAGCGTAATTTCAGCTCTGCTGAAAAATTTAATTACATATATGAATGTAACAAGTTGAAAGTTCCTTATTTTGTACCCTAAATTCGCGGAAAATAAAAGCTTTATTTATTAAACTAGCTGCGCAGCAACCCCTTGCGTTGCATTTGTATTATCTAAGATATCTCGAATTTTGGGGGGAAAATACTTACAAATGCAGACCTCCTTACAAATAATAACCTAGATATGTAATTATTATCACTTATAAATCTTATTTAGACATTTAAATCGCCATAAGATTCCTTAAAATTGATCAATTAGTTCTCGAGTTTCTGAGCAATGAACGATTGGTTGAATGATTCATTCTCCTGGTTTTACCCTGTTTTCCCAAAAACTATTTTAGATATCAGAATGCAGGGAATTGCAGATTGTAGCCAGAATTATCATTTATAAACCTTAATTAGGCCTTTCAGTCACCATAAGATTCCCAAAAATTGATCAATCAGTTTCCAAGTTTTTGAGTACTAAGATTGATTTACATTGATTCTACCGGCTTTTCCTGATTTCTCAAAAATTAGTTTAGATATCGGAATACGCAGATTGTAGCCAGAAGCATTCTCCATCTGCCACTGATATAAGTTTAGTGTTGATTATGCAACCGTTTCTGAGCCTATTCAGGACAGATAGACTGACAAAAATATATTTAAATGTGTCATAATGAACAGAAAAATGTATACTCAACAAGCTAAAATTACAGATAACGGTTGGAGTATCATAGTTGAGATTTTCCCAACAGAGCGAAAATATGCCGGGACCAGGAATCTAACCTGGATACTTTGGCTTGCCGTGCCAACGCTCTTTCTACTGAGCTGTCCCAACGATATCCTGTCTGACACATTTCACTCTTATTTGTTGGACAAGGCTGCAAACTGCAGCGCTATTTTCGCTCTGTTGGGAAAATCTCACTATGATACTCCAACCATTAGATATATTTAAATGTGTTTTACTACACGTCGTGTAAATAGTTGAATGAACTTTGAAATAGTAATTTTTCTGAAAATCCCAGATAGACATTCCAATTTTATATATTAGTATAGACATAAGAAATAAATTTTAGGCCTCTTCACATTTCGCTTTTTTGAAAAATGTATTTCAAATCTATTGCTAATCTTAAAAATTGTTTTTAAGTCTTACATAAATTTTGCTTTTTTTGTTGGTATTTGTATATTTGACGTATATTTTACACGGTACTAAAAAAAGTATATTGTTTTCTTTAAAAAATATCTCTTGAATGAATGCACCCTACTTAAACTCTGATAGTCAGAAACCCATTTTAACACTTTCCAACCTAGTTGAAAAGTGTTTATGACTTCGGTTTGTCTGGCCGTATGACCGTCTGCCGTCTGTCCGTACTCTAACTCCCGTAAATATTCCCGGATTGCCCTGTAATTTTTATATGTTATTGTCGTTATCTATAGCATGTTCCCTATTTCAACTGAAGTGTGTAGCACTTATAGTTTTTTTTACAGGGACACTCAGGTAAAATTTCCCTTTGATTCCTGTTTCGAAACTCTATTGATTTAAAAGCTAATATTCTCTGAATTCTTAAATTTATCTTAAATTCACTAAAAATAAAATCGATATTTATTAAATACAAAAGTTAAATATCCGTTGCTAAAATTTTCGCATTCTTCGGATCGCTAATCGCTTTGCATTCAGAATATTTTCCATAATGCATTACAATTTTTTTTCACACTGTATTGAGTGTTAATTGTAAAATGTGACTCACTTAAAAAAAAAAAAAAAAAAAAGATTCAAGTGACAAATTGCATAAACATTGATTTCAAAGTACAAAGCGAAAGAACTAAATCCTTCAACATTTCCATCCCCATTCAAAAGATAACAAAAATCTCCAGATACAATTCTCCTGCAAAAAGGTAAAATTAATTATTCCGCTAATGATCAGGACTGCTGTATTCCTCCATTTTAACATGAATGGCGATAATGAATGATTTAGAGCGGGGGTGGTTAGAGCCAAGAGAGGGAAAACTCGTAATTTAGTCTCATGCTGTAGAAAAGGGGAAAGACTGATGTATATTATGATATTCGGATTATTGATAATCTAACTTCTTTTCCCTACAATAATTGATTTTCACTTATTTCTGAGCTTATTTTAAATGATCAGACTTCTTTTTAAAATTCATATCGCAAGAGTATCTTGTAAGAGACACATAAATGTAAATTTAACTCAGGTGTTATTTACGACAGGCCTCCGATGAGTTTTTTTTCTTCGCAGTGAAGGGTTTATTTTTGTGTGTATTTTTATGCTGCTTTCGGAAAAAGTACACTGTTAAAAAAGACAAATGCTTCTGAATCTAATAAAATATAATATAACAAAGTACGAAAATATACAAAAACCTGTTCCGAGTTTCCCACGATGTTTAAAAGCGTTCTTTGTCTTTAGAAATCTAAGACACCGATATATTTTCGAAATTTAAGGAAGCATTTATAAAAAAACAAAGTTTCTTTTGCAGTAGCTGACTTTCGGAAAAGTTTCCGAGTAGTTTTATAGTGTATTAATCAGTTTTCTCAAACCGGAGTGTCGATTTTTAAAAACTAATCATTTCTCATATAAACATTTTCAGCTGCGTAACTGATTTTATACTTGCAAGAATAACAAAATAAAATTAATTTTAATCTCAGTGTTAATGCTGTTATTTACCAAGTTGGTCTGGAAAACATCTTTGTTAAATATGAAAACATTTACTTGAGAATTGGTAGCATTCAAAAACTTATTTTCCAGGTTGAAGAAAATAATTAATACACTATAAAAACTACTCTAACACGTTTCTACTATGTATCAGTGACAGCAAAAGAACCTTTTTTAATAAATGCTTTTTTTTAATTTCGAAAAATATACTACTTTATTATCTTCTTAAAGATAAAGGACGCTGTTCAGAATCGTTAGTAACCCGGAAGAGGTTATTGTACTTACCCATCATACGTAGTATAGGGTAAGTCTTGTAATCGTTTTGACAATCGAAAAATTTTTTTGACGGATTTACAGGTTTCACATACTGGAGATTTCGAAAAATATATTTTTAGAAAAATTTTTTGCCGTCCGTCTGTCTGTGTGTTTGCGTGTGTGTCTGTAAACGCTCTATCTCCCGAACAAATTGAGATAGAGACTCAAAATTTGGTGGTATGTACTTAGTATGTAATAATGGGTAGAAGCTTATTTAATTTCAGTAACCTCGATTATCCGGAACATTTTTTTCGGACTCTCGAAATATTCTTTCTGATAAAAGGTATATAAAAATTTTCGAATTTTTTTATATTAAGGAGTGAATATAAAAGACAATAAAAAACATAAATTTTGCATAAAGACTTAAGTCGATCGAATAATTCGTTGCCGAAATATTTGTAATCCTATTTGACTCTTCGATTTTTCATGACCCTATATTTCATTCAAATTTCAATTCAAAGATATATTTTAATTGGAAATGAGACGCTTAATCCGACGCAGTAAACCGTTAGTTAATAGGATTATCAATTTTGGAGTTATAAGGACGTTTCTTTTACGCAATTCAGTAATAGAGCATTTAAAGTTTATGACGTCATCAAGGCACGATTTTATTTGAATTGCTATGCATTTTATAAATAACTTACACATGTTTTATTTTCATATTTTATATTATGATGGGTATCCATATCCATGATGGGTAAGTATTACTGTGGCCCCCAACGATTAGTTTTCATTTGTGGTTATATTATATTTTCCTATATTAATAAATATTTGTCTTTTTTTCCAGTGTACTCAAAAAATTTCATCATGTACAATTTTAACACAAATGCAGAATTTCTGTCTATAAATGTAGACATAAAGACATCAGAATTTCTTATCAATAAATTGAAAATTTAAACATAAAAACAGCAGCAAATTTATAAAAAAATGACTTTTTTCAAATATTTACAGTAATTTTTTAATTTGTTTAAAAAAGAATGGATTTTTTCTTGTCTGGGTGAGGAAAATTTCAATGCCACTTTGCATCCCAAATTTCCTTTCTTGATATCTTGTCATCTTAAGTGAAAACATGGGAGAGTTTTGGTTCAAAATATGTGTCCTACATTCTGCTAATTTTATGAAGTTGATGCTAATAAGTGGTAGTTTTATAAAGTTGTTGCTAATAAGTAGCAGTTATATGAAGTTGATGCTAATTGTGTGCTAATTTTATGATCAAATGCTATGCAACCGAAGCCTGTTTAGACAAACTTTCAACTGATTGTATTTTTATTTTGCTGTATCTAGGTGTTTGTTTTTTCTAATGTATTGACAGGGTGTGTACAATTCTACCGCACTTTTTTAATAAAATTTTTCGTCTTATTTAATCTCAGAAAATTGCTACAATGCCTGTGATTCAACGCCGTAATTAACCCCGGAATGAAAGAATCACTCATATCCCTTATTTTATGCAATGGAAAAATGTGTCAAAATGATTCATTCTTCCATTCCAGGGTTAAGAATTCTACTATTTCAATATAAAAAAAATCTAATGTAAAATAGTGGTTCCAAACACCTTGGAAATCCCAAGACATGTACGCAGCTGGAGTATTGGATACGTGTAGCCAATTGAAAGGGAGACAAATTTCGTTCGTATATTCAGTTGTATTGTAATCGTTGACTGATTGTAATCGTTTAAAAATTATCCGATCGACTTCATTCTTTATGCAAAATTTATGTTTTTTCTTTATTGTCTTTTATATTCACTCCTTAAAATAAACAATTTCGAAAATTTTTATATACCTTTTATCAGAACGAATATGTCGAGTGTCCGAAAAAAAATACTTCCGGATAATCGAGGTTACTGAAATTCAATTGACTGTACATTTTAAAGCATCAAATTCAGGGGGGATTACTTTTTTTTTTTACTTTTTTAAAAATCATGAATGAATATACTATATTGATACAGAGGGTGTTCAAACATTTTTGTAATTATTTTGGAAAAAGAAATATACAAACAAAGATAAGAATTTTATTTTTAAATATAGTCAATCTTGACCTTTTGTTGAACTATCGTAATTCATCTGGATTTCCAAGAGCTCCCATTGTACAGTATCCCTTATTTTCTCTAATGGAAAAAAGAGTCAAAATGACTCATTCTTCCATTCCAACGTTCTGAATTCTGAAAAAATTTCTAATCTAATATAGTGATGCTAAACGCCTTGGATATCCCAAGACGCGTAAGCAGCTTGGTTATTGGATATGTGCAACCAACTGAAAGGGAGACAAATTTCGTTCGTTATATTCAGGGGTTTGCCAGCGGGGTTTGACTGGATTCAGTGAATTCATCTGGAGCTCATTTCCACGGTAAAAGAGCTCCCATTGTATAGTATCCCTTATTTTCTCTAATGGAAAAAAGAGTCAAAATGACTCATTCTTCCATTCCAGTGTTCTGAATTCTGAAAAAAAAATTCTAATCTAACATAGTGCTGCCAAACTCCTTGGATATCCCAAGACGCGTAAGCAGTTTAGTTATTGGCTATGTGCAACCAACTGAAAGGGAGACAAATTTCGTTCGTTATATTCAGGGGTTTGCCAGCGGGGTTTGACTGTACTTTTTAAAGCACCTAATTCAGGGGGATTACTTTTTTGAACTTATTTAAAATCAAGAATGAATATGCTATATGTATACAGAGGGTGTTCAAGCATTTTTGTAACGATTTTGGAAAAAGAATTATACAAACAATGATAATAATTTTATTTTTTAACATGTTCATTCTGATAGCCTATTTGTTGAACTATCATATTACATCTTGATTTTCAAGCTAAAAGAGCTTTTTTTTTAAAATACGAAGGTTGATTTTGTTCCACTCCTCGACCGGAAGCTTCCAGGGTCGATCCACTGTTTCAGGATACCTCTGATAAAGAGCTTGTTTTAAAAGTCTAAATGTGAAATAATCCATAGGAGACACATTGAGGGATTTTGGTGAGATTCAATAGCCTCAATTCCAATTACATTTATATATTTTTGTAAAAATATACCAGTAGATTTAGAGGTATGGCTGATAGCCTTATCCTGATGGAACTTAACACAATGAAGATTGTTTGGGTAAAGTGAAGGAATGCCTTATTTGAAAACAGGTGTTAAAACATATACTTCTGATAGTAAACCAAATTGTGTTTGACTTTTTTCTACTTTCCTTATTTTAAGTTTTTGGTGAGAAGCGAATCCAGCAATAACCATGAAATCTTTAGCAAAACTTTCCTTGTTTTCTCGGAACCAGCATTTTAGGTCTTTTTCTTCACTTTTTCGGTAGTAAATTGATCTTTTTCTATTACAATCAGATAAATATATTAAAGCCTCATCAATTGTAAGTACATATTTCCACTTTTTCACCGGCCAAATAAATTTCATACAACAGCCTGCACATAGTTTTACGCTTTGAAACATGTTTTCGCAGTAGACGATGAACATCATGTGTTTTTTTTTTTTTTTTTTTTTTTTTTTTTTTTTTTTTTTTTGATTAGCTTTAAATCAGATATTATAATTTTGCTTACAGTTCTTATAGAGATGTTTAAAGATTTTGCGATAATTCTTTTTCTAGGGGTGGGGGGGGGGATTTACTTTTAAAACATGAGATGCGATTTTAAGTTTAGATATAATAAGCGGTAAACGTACCTTTGTTGAGTAAGCATTTTTAACCTTTTTCCCAGTCAAACGTAAACTTTGATGTTTCTTTCTTTATTCGTTAATTATGTCACTTATTTAAAAGTGTAGAAATATTAAAACCATGTTTCTCACCTTTTTGTATTAATCAAATAAGAGTATTTTTATTCGTAAAGTGCAATTACATAGCCTTCGATTGTTTATTTTCCAGCGACATTTTAAAACAAAGAATATTTTTAATGATGCAGACGATATTTTGACCCTATTCCAAAATGATGCCATATAGGTTTTTTTAATTTAAATTTAAATCATATAGAATGTAAAAATTTGTATAAAAATGAATGAAAACCCTCTGTAGTATCTAAACTTTTAATGATTTTGTAAAAACAAGCATTTGAAGCAATATACATTTAGAACTAATCACTTTTATCTACTTTTGAAAATATGAATTTCTTTTAGGCATATTTAGAAGTCATGGATTTTATTCATGAAGGCTTCTTACACGCTGGAAATCGCCTCCAAAAATGTCTATGCCTAATTATTCATTTAACTAGAAACCTAAATCTTGTTTTCGTATTTTTTAACTGCAGATTTCTTAATACAAAAATGTTATGCAGTTGGAGCTTGTTGTACAAGCCTTCAACTGTTGTATTTTTAGTTTTGTTATAAGTGTATGTTCCTATTTTCTAATGTATAGGATACGTGCAGCCAAATGAAAGAAAGAAAATTTTTATTCGTTATATTCAGGGGTTTGTTATGACTCGGTTTCACCAGTGGGGTTTGACTTTACTTTTTAAGTCACCTGATTCGGGGGGGGGGGGGGGCTTAATTTTAAATGTAATTTTACTTTTTTAAAATTATGAATATGTTATATTTTTAGCATCTAAACTTTTAATGATTTAGCAATAACAAGCATTTGAACACTGTAAAAAGATCTGTTGATTTCACAGAAAAAAAATCCGCCAGGACGCCAGTAAAAAAAAAAATATTTTACGGAAATAATCTGTATTCTTTACGAACTTACGGGTAAAAACTGTTGAAGTAGACAGAAAGTTTGTAGCAACTACAGACAAAAAAACAGTATTTTACTGGCGTCCTGGCTGACAGTTTTTTTCTGTAAAATCAACAGACTTTTTTACAGGGAAGCAATATACAGGGTGTTTCTAAATGAATATCGAGGTTTTAACGCTTGGTAGTATTTATTACATACAACTTAAAATTATAATTAATACATAAAATGAAAGATCAACTCAAACAGTTTTACCTACAAGCTTACAAGTGTTCAATGTGAACATCTTTTGTCACACAGCACACATGAAGTCGATAGCTCAGTTCTTCTAAAACGTTAATAAGTGTTTGTGGGGTAATTGTTGGAGAAACTGCCTCAACCCTGTTTCTTAGGTTGGTGTAGGTCAGCTGGTAGTGGAAGCACATACACTCGATCCTTTATTAGAAATCGCATGGCGTCAGATCGGGTTAGCGTAGAGTGGCGGATGAGAAGAACTGAGCTATCGACTTGATGTGTGCCGTGTGATGAAAGGTGTTCACATTGAACACTCTTGTAAGCTTGTAGGTAAAACTGTTAGAGTTGCTCTTTCATTTTATGTATTAAGTATAATTTTAAGTTTTTATAATAAATACTACAAAGCGTTAAAACCCCGATATTCATTTAGAAACGCACTATACATTTTGAATTGATCTCTTTTCTCTAATTTTGAAACTATGACTTTCTTTTACAGGCAAATTTAGAAGTCATGGTTTGGATTCATGGAGGCTTCTTACAATTTGGAAGTGGCCACCAAAAAGGTCTAAGCCCATCGGGTCATTTAGCTAGGCACCTAAATCTTGTTTTCGTATCTTTTAACTTCAGGCTTCATGTCTTAGGATACTTGGCCCTTGATGTTCTCTACAATAATCTATTAGAAGACAGCAGAGGCAACTACGGTACATGGGACCAGCTTGTTGTAATGCAGTGGGTTCGTGATAACATTATTTATTTTGGAGGAGATCCTCAAAAAGTGAGTACCCGAATTTAATATGTAAAGCACTTTTTAAAAATAATTTTATATTATGTGAATGAAAAGTTTGAAATTTATCATATGCAACTCTAAACTTCACTTGGACAAAGTAAAACTTCTTAGCTGTACATACTGAAATTCAAATAAATTTATTATCGAAAATAAGGCTATGATGTCATACACTCACGCACAGGTTTTTTTTTAATCGGTTATAAAAAGGAAAAAAGTCGCCAAATTTAGGGCATTTTTTCTTTTAATAGCAACCTAGCCATTGTATTAAGTTCTTGGTTTGGCACGGGCTTGAAAATCGCGCCAACCCAAAAGTCGCCAAACATCTCTGCGTGAGCATAAAGCATCTGTTTCGAAAATAATATTGTATTCACTTGAAATGAATACCGAAAGATCATAAAAAAGCCATTCTCAAATAGAAATCAAAACGAAATTATGAATTTTTTTTTATAAATGAGTTGGAAGCCGTATATTAAAAAACAAAAATATTGCATGCGAAATAGATTTAAGAACAAATTAATAATAATTTAAAATAAAAATTAAGAATAACCCAAGCAAAACAAATTAAGATAATCATATAATTTTTTATAGAAATTAAGTAACATAACAGGCGCAAATTTCGCTTTGTTTTTTAGAATTGCTTTTTTGTCCCCCAAAAGATGAATTTATGTGCTTTAAATAACTTATAAACGTTAACTTTTTTTCATAGTCACCATAAAACACTTTCAAATATCATTTAACATAGCAATAAAATTAATTTTATTTCTTACTGTCATTTTACATATTGTTAAAAAAATATCATTAGATAATTAAAACTTGGTTAAATTTAAATTCTTATACTCTAAAATGTTTCTTTTTCAATCACAAACGCTATTCGAATATTACTAGAAGAAAAATCCGATTTAAAATGCTCTCTTTAAACATAAAATTTTAAACATTCTATTGATTTCTGAATTTCCGAAGTCTAAAAGAAATTTCACATGTAAAAATCATTTAATTTTTCATTATTTTAGCAAGACTTTACATAGCGTATAAGTTAATTAATCTAAAACAAACGATTTTAAAAATGCTAACTGGATTTGTTTAAAAGCTACACAACTAATATGTTCGTTAAGCTGATAAAATAAAGAAACATTTGTTAACTGGAGTTATTTAAAAAGTGCATTTAACAACTTTTTAAAGCGGCAGAAAATTTACCTAGCTCAGACAAATTTGTATCGTTATTTTTAGATCTTTAGCTTCTATCTCTCAGTTAACTAAAAATATTAAATGTTAAATTAAGGCATTAGCTAAATTTACATTTTCGAGCCTTTTAAATGATAATTTCATTTATTTAAAGCTATTAAAAAGTATATTTTTGTTTATGAAAAGATATATGTTCGAATACTTTTAACCTGTTAATGTATAAATTACATCATTTAAGTCGTATTATATCATTCTAGCTCGCAGAATAAAGCGAGCATTAGTTCCATTAAATACGGGTTGCCTCTTTAGAGCCGGGAGAAATAGATTACATGTCACTGACTGCAGAACATTTGCACTCACATATATTTGCATAATTTCTCATCACTCATACATTTTATTGATTTGGGTCTTAAACAATTGAGAGCAGGAAGTTTTCACTATTAACAGATATATCAGATAGCGTTCTGCAAAGTGTCACTACCTTATGTTAATCTCATTCATTTGGTTAAGGTACAAGTGATTCAACTAAATAAAGCATGTGTAGTGAAGATACTGATTCTCTGAAACGCAAACTTGGCAAAGATCCGAACAATGGCGGTGAGCAAATGTTTAATATGCTAACAGAAATTTTACATTGAAATGCATAATGGACTTACTTTGGAATATTTATAATTTGACGATACAAAATATTACAGCAGTTTGCATATCGCATAAATATCCTTAATTACTAGCATAGTGTTTGCAAAATATATCGCACAGAATGTTCGCACTTTTATAATTTAATGCTTTTAATCTCAAGTAATGTAAATATTAAATTTTTCTATTTGCGGATTACTGAAATGCTCCTAACAGCATTGATAATTCAAAAGATGGTATTTGTAATAAAATGCATATTTATTAAACAACATAACTAACAAAATTATATTTAATACAAAAGGTATTGGTTTATGTTTTGATGTTCATAAAGTGTAACATGTTATTTATATAGCAAGAAGTACCAAGGAAATAACGACATATGTTGTATGTACAAAATAAGTTTCTAATAATACAATACAAATTGTAAAAAATCACGCAACCAATCATAAATTTATCGCTTTCCCTCTTCTGATGAGTGAAAATCTACGTGCAGAGAGAAAGTGGCACATAAATGGTGCTATCAAACAAAGTATGTTATACTTCCATGTTTATGAAAAAAAAATCTTTAATTCGTTCTCCTAAATTATGTATGGAAACACATTTAAAAAAATTCAAATCTTGACATTAATCGAAACAAATATTGCCTACAAATAGTTTCATTTAATCCGTTAAAACCCAAGTTATTCTTAAAATTTTGAATGTAAGCCAGAATTTTCTAGAATATGTTTGGAACATAAAACAAAAATAAGAATTTCTGAAGTTTTGTCTCATAATATCACGGAAATACACTTCTTAAATTCGCCGTAAAAAGAAACTAACGCAAAAAGTATATATTTCTTCATAATTTACAAAAGGACATCGGGCTTAGATGCTTTACACTCACGCTAAAAAAAAAAAAAATAATCGGTTAAAAAAAAAAAAAAAGTCGCCAAATTTAGGGGATTTTTTCCTTTAATGGCAACCTAGCCATTGTATTAAGTTATTCGTTTGGCGCAGTATTGGAAATCGCGCCAACCGAACAGTCGCCAATCTTTTGTTTACATTTTAGCGTGAGTGTAACACATCTGTTCCGGACATCGTACTACTATGAGAGCAGGGCGAAATCTCCCCCCCCCCCCGCCTTTTCTGTTCTCGTAGTGATAAAACTTAATGCAAGTAGGAGGTACAGTACATCAATTGTAGCAATTTCTAAGGATAATTAATCAATTTTTACCAAATACAGATATTCCACATGCTTGTATAAGGTTAGGGAGCTGATGACAATCAAGAAGTGCAAGAAGATTAGGGGGCAAGATGTGCATGATTTGAATCCCAAAAATGCATGGATGTTTGTAGTGGATCGGATTCCACTTTAAACGGAGGTCACGTTATTTTTAGCCCTCGTCTACAAAGATAACCATAACGGTCACAATCAACCAACTAACCAACGCAAATGGTTGGTAAGGGTTAGATAAATGGTTGTCGTTATTCATACTTCAACAGCGGATGAAAAAACCCTAGACTATACCGGTTTCCAGCATTATAGAGGGACGATTAAGCCTGCTGGGATGCACGAACGTGCGCAACAGAACCAATAAGACATGTTATCTGGATATAAGGAGACTGAATGAAAGGGTCCTATTTCTAGTATGGTGTGGGATAAAGTATTAACAACTTAACAGTCTCATTTTTAGGAATAAAAAGGCTATTTTAGTGACTGCAGTCACTAAAATAGCTTGAATTAACTTGTCACTAAATTAACTTGTTAAAGACTTTTACATGTAAAAGTCTTCAACAAGTTAATTGTATGATTCCTTCTGAAATCAGATGTATATTTTCTATAACAACACTTTGTATAGTTTAGGAGTTATCATAGCTTAGCGAAAAACTTGCGTATGTGTAAAAAAAGCCACCCTGATAGTTATTTTGCAAAAAATGCTCGGTTAAATGACTGACAACATAAACAGGTAAAACTAGGTAATCTTACTTTCCGGTACCAGATTCTGAGAACCCTTATACACATGCACCAGGCGGATCCAATTTACATTTGATACCACACAGGAGTATGCCGCCGGCCGTGGAGGAACACGGACAAATGCACGTTACTCCCCCTGACACCCGCAACTCTTGAAAACAAGTCGTCACGACAGTGGTTAAGCCGCTAAACTCGGCGTTAGCGGGGGGCTTCGGGTATGACCGGGCCCTAGGCGTTTATCCCAAGTTTCCTGGAGATGCTTTTGCTCTTCAAATGCCTTCGAACGTGAAAAGAGGGTGATGTTTTTGACCGTGGGAAATATAAGATTTTTTATTCCCTGATAAAATGGGAACAGGTGGATGAATTTAATAAATGTGGTATCAAAGTATTCGTCTTCAATACCTGAGAGTTGAATAGGGTATAGTTGTTTAGCTTATGTGTCTTGGAATAACCGGATATCTCCAAAATGCTTGTAAATAGCTGTTCTATTAAAAAGTATGTATTTAAATTATGCAAATTTAACAAATATTCATTGCCAATCATAATAAAATGCTAATAAATAAGAAACAAATTAAAGAAACAAATTGGGAATGAAATCACAAATCGCATGGCTCTGAATATTGAAATAATTTTATTATATAACAAAAATTGGAATATTTGCGCTTTTTTTTATTCCATTCAATTTGAAGCAATTAATGTAATGTCACGTGTCATTTTTCGTAATCGTGTTTTTTTTTTAATTGCTAATAACTTGTTACTTATTTTTGTATTCGTAGGTAACAGTTTTTGGACCAGATGGAGGAGCAGCTTCGATACTGACAATGATGACTTCTTCCCACTTCCGAAGCTTATTTCGCAGTGCTTGGCTTTTAGGTCCGGCAATGATATTTAACAGAAGTTTCACCGAGTCTTCTCATCACAATAGAGCTCATTTCCTAGAAAAAAGTGGATGCGCCTTAGACATAGAATGCTTAAGAAGAATGACACCCAAAGAAGTCACTGGAACTTATATATGGAACGAAGACCCGTCCTTTAGAATAAGAGACCAGAATGACTTGCCAATTCATGGAATTTTGCCAGATCAATTAGTAGTTGTTGATGGTACGTAACTTTAAAATTACTTATAAAGAAACCGTTTGTTTTAAAGAGATACACTAATTGAGCCATTGATTTTGAAACTTAGGCGAATCCATTTTGAGAAAAAAAAATGTCAAAGCTAAATCTATTAAAAATTAACATAAAATATATTTCTTTTTCATCAATTCACAATAAATGTATTTTAATGTCAATATAAATTTGTTACTAGCAATTTATTTGGTGAACGATATTTCAAATGCGTTGATTTTGAAATTGAAGCAAGTCCATTTTAAATAGAATTATTTTTTATGTTGCATAATATTAATAAGCACAATCAGAATTTCCTCACGAATACTTTAAAAATATTCACTATCTAAATTAAGAAATATAATTATATACATTCAATTTACTACTGAATATTTTTCTTATATTTTCTACTTTTTCCTATAAAATTACATTTACTTTTTTGTTTTATTGTAACGTTTCTAAAGAAAAATGAAACATTGAAATAAAATAAATAAGTAAATAAAATAAAATATTCAATTTTTGTTATCATAATTACTAGGACATCTAACCCGGGCTTCCTGGGATAGAGAATATATGTGAAAACCACTTATTATATTAATTAAAAACTTTAATGAATTTTTTACATTTAATATATTTTTAGATTGACCCCTAACAACATCATTATATATTCAAATAAAATTTTGAAATTTCTTAAAAGCAGTGATTTCGTATTAGCCTCGTACCAGAAGTTGATAGCTGAAGAAATTGTTAAAAATTTCGTTATCTACAGCATTTTTTTTTTAATTATGATAATTTCTGCGGTTTTAAACGCGTATTTCAATTGTATGTTTGTTAAATTTGTGTATTATTTATACTATTTTATTTACTGCTTAATGAAGTTTTAATCTCGTTATGGAATATTAGCTGGAAACAAATGCTGAACTTTTTATATTGTTTAAAGTGCAAACCAATTAGTATTTTGTAATCGTCTGCAAATGATAGAGATTTAAAAAAAAAACATCATGCTTGAAATTTAATTTAAGTACTATAATAAATGAGTAAATTGCGATACAGTTTTCAAACAAATTGCATTTTAAAGTAGATTTTTTTCCCTATATAACGATGTAGAAATTAAAAATATGCGATGTTTAGAAATTTTTAAAAATGCAGTAGCAAAATTCGCAAAACCGAAATTTTGACGTCAAGTGTTGCCATTCGCAAAATGACGTCAGCTTTATGCACGTACATCTTTGTCCTTTATAATATAGATATTGCACTAAAAGAATATCAACATTTACAACAAATCATTGCTTTTGAGAATGAGTCAAGTCCATTGCCGCATACCACAACCGATGATTTTTATCAACTAACACGGATAACCATTATTGTATATTACATTTACATAAAATAAGACCACAAAGCATATAAAATAAGTCTATTACTGCTTACGAATATTTTCAAATATAAAATATCTAGCAATAACATAAAAGATTTGCTCCAATTTCAAAATCAGCGGCTCAATTCGTTAATGAATAACATTTTTCTCTTATAACTTCAAAGCCATAAATAAAAACATTAATTTTCAAGTTGAAATAAATTTAATTTTGAGTTTTATAGGCAAATTAACCATTGATTGTTTTTTAACCAATTACCAATCTCCGTCGTCAAGCATGCAATCGAGTATTTAAAAAAAAATCGACTTCGCCTTTAGCTTTTAATTACGCATGCGCAAGTTTTTATTAAAACAATCATATCCCTAAACTATACGAAATATTGTTATACAAAATACACTTCCAAATTCAGAAAGAATCATAGATAAACCATTTGATTATGGGGTTGGGACATATGTCGTCCCAGCGACTGTTTCTTTATTTTATTCGCATCACTTTCCCGAAAAATAATCTCTGCCATACTCTTATTCTAGGGCACTTTCAAAAGAAATGTACCACAAAGAAATTTTTTTGTAAATTGTGGTATGAGTGAATATAAAAATAGTCGCAATTCTTAGTCCGAAATCAAATGGTTAACCCCTTGAAGGGCACCGGTATATTATATATACCACTTAATTTTAATCCCAAAATGCCACAATGACGCCAGAATTTTATAATCAAATTTTGAATTTATAAGGTACATGAGGAAAAGCTTTTACTTATGTTAAAATAAATTCGTTCGTGAATCCTGGTGTCAATCAATCATTTCAATATTTTAGCTACACTAGTACTTTGCCCCTGAAGGGGTTAAAGAATCATAAAAAAACTTTTTCAGTAACAAAAATAGCCTATTTCGTCATTAAAATGAGACTGTTTACTGGTTAAAGCGGACTTGAAATTGAAGGACTGCTTGAATCTAAATTATTCTGTATTGATTCTGTCTTTATATACAGGGTCATTCATAATTCCCTCCGGGGTTTCGAAACGTTATAGTAAAAAAACGAAGACGAATATGAAAAAAAGAAACATATGAAATTATTCCGAAACTATTCAAGTTTTACTTACATACATTACAGGTGTTCTATGTGTGAACCCTTGGTCACACGGCATACATCCATGCGATAGTCCAGTTCCTGACATACTCCGTTTCTTTAAATTTCCGGTACCACACATGCATTGTTTTGTCAGTTGGTCCATGTTTTCGATATTTATTACGAAAGGCCCGTTGAACTGACACCACTGATTCAGATTTAAAGAAACGGAGTATGGCAGGAACTGGACTATCGCATGGATGTATGCCGTGTGACCAAGGGTTCACACATAGAACACCTGTAATGTATGTAAGTAAAACTTGAATAGTTTCGGAATAATTTCATATGTTTCTTTTTTTCATATTTGTCTTCGTTTTTTTACTATAACGTTTCGAAACCCCGGAGGGAATTATGAATGACCCTGTATTACAAGAGCGAAGCAGACAACAATGTACTTTTAATTATGTGGGAGTCACAACAATATAATTTTACGCTAAATTACATTTTATAAAATACGCCAACTGGCTTTGGACGCGAGAAATATACCAGAAATTTAAATGTATTTTAGCTAGATCTTGTTGTATTTCATGTTAACGTTTTCATATTTCATACTTAACCTTGTATTTCGTGGAAAATACAAGGTGTTTCAAAAAGCATATCCCGATTTAAAATGCGTATATTAGGAAAAATATTGAACATAGACACTTAAAATTAATTTTATATTACATGGCTAATCATAAAGTTTTTTTACAAACCAACTTACAATTGCTCAATATGTCCACATTTGGATTCACTTCATATACGGTAGTCTAACTTTTGCTAGCATGTCTGAATACACTGCTTCCACAGCTACTATCATGCGAATATTAAGTTCGGCTAATGCAGCTGGAAAGGGAGGCTCATAAACGTAGTCTTTTATTATTATTATTGAATAGCAGACCAGACCCCTACCTGCCGGGCATTATGCCCATTGTGTAGCTGGCCGCGGGGTGAAATTCGCCTAATCCCCTCATATCGGAGATCTATCCGAGTAGCTCCTTGGGTGTCATTGGCTGCTACGCTATTTGGTGAGAGTCACTTTGTTACTGTGTTGGCCGATTCTACATTGTTATTAATTATGGGTTTCTGGGTACGTTGTACAATAAGGAAAGGGTTTAAAAAAGGCTTGCTTTCGGGCCGTATTCATACTGACTATGGTTGCTAATATAGACTATGACAAATTAACAAAATTCAGTTTAAATATTTGTGTTTCCACTATTATATATCCCAACGAGAAGAAATGGCACACTGAGCGGTCAGGCGATCTTGGAGGCCAGTGATGTTTAACACAATCGTCAGGTCCCGTGGGGGCAATCCAACTGCCTGAAATTCGAGATTTCCCACTTTCTACCTATACATTATTCGATTCAACTGCTTTTCTGTTGCTACATGAATTTATATTGAATGTTAAATAAGTCACTAAATGTAGTGTTTTAGGAGGGTATTAATCGAGATTCTTCGTTTTGGCATATTTTTTCGAGCACAATTTTGCTTCTTGACTGCCGTACGTGTTCTTTTGTATGCTAAAATTAAAAGTTTTAAATAATGTCAATACATTTTGTTTTGAGTTTAGCCATTTTTTTAAAAATATTACAACGGGAAATTTAGATAAAGACAATTTAATTGGAAATATATTAATAAATTATAAATTCAAATAACGAAATTTTTTAATTTCGTTATTTGAATACGAAAAACAGCCTATGTCTTTTTCTTTGCTATAATATAACACCTTTATAAAAAAATTTAAAAAAATTAAATTCGGACATTTTGAGGATTTTTGTTTAATTAAACGCGAAATCAATGACGTCAACAGAGAAAATCAGTTCTATTAGCTCTAAAGTATATGCAGTTGATCATTCTTAAATCGAATTTCGGTAATTCAAATGACTGTCTAATTTGAATGTAGATTTATTCTCCATACAAAATTGTATTCAAAATAATGTTGAAAAATCTTATGTAAATCGAATTTTCTAATCACTTGTTTAGATAAGTCAAATATCTTAAGTTCTCCTGCATTTATTATATGGAGAAGTGTTTCATTCTAAACCTTTTTTGGTGCAGACAAGAAAAATACAGTTTAAAGTTATTAATTCAAAATATTAAGAGGAAAATACAAGAAAGAAACGCTTGTGGGGATACTGGACATACCGAAAGCGCCATAAATTCGTTAAAAATTAAAAAAAAAATAATAAAATAAAAAAAATCCCTGACGGCTCGGCCTACAGGCACAGGTAGATTTCGAAGACGCAGACCGTGGGGCGCCTGTTTGTCGGGAATTGCGGAAGAAATGACCTTTTTACGATGATGCGGCAGTTGGAACCGCCTACTTCGAAACCTAACTTGTTTGCAAGCGGAATCGGCAGGGATTTTTTTGTGCTTAATTTTTTTTTTTATATAACGGTTGGTCCTATAAAAAACTTGTAAATATAAAAGTTTTAAATAATATTAAGAGGATTAATAATAAATTTAAGCGGATTTGAAATCTTGAGAATTGGCGAAGTTATGAATTTTTTTTCTTTTAAACCCCCCTCCCCCCCCTTAAGGCAATTTTTAATTATATCAAAAATCTGTCATACATAAATTTTCGGCCCTTCTCCTAGAAGTAATAATAACTTCAAACGGATTCGATACGTATCATAAGTAAGAAATTATGGGTTTTTTTCTGTTTTCACAAAAAGCCCCCCCATCCCCCCCTTGGTTAGATTTTGTCCATTAACGAACTTGACCGAGATTTTATGCCCCTTGATTTTATGTATCAGTTTCGAAAAGATGCGGGAGTTGGAACCGCCTACTTCAAAAAATAACTTGTTTGCAGGCGGAGCCGGCAGGGATTTTTTTTGTTTTTAATTTTTTTTTGCTATAACGGTTGGTCCTATAAAAAACTTGTCAATATAAAAGTTTTAGATAATATTAAGAGGATTAATAATAAATTTACGCGAATTTGATATCTTGAGAATTGACGAAGCTATGATTTTTTTTCTCTTAAAACCCCCCTTTTTCCCCCCCCTTGGGGCCATTTTTAATTATATCAAAAATCTGTCATACATACATTTTCGACCCTTCTCCTAGAAGTAATAATAACTTTAAACGGATTCGATACGTACCATAATTAAGAAATTATGGGGTTTTTTCTGTTTTCAGAAAAAGCCCCCCCACCCTCCCCCCCCTTGGTTCGATTTTGCCCATTAACGAACTTGACCGAGATTTTATGCCCCTTGATTTTATGTATCAGTTTGTAAAAGATTAATGCAGAATTTTTCCAGTTATCGTGGTCAGAAAAAAGTGACATAGATAGATAGATAGATAGATAGATAGATAGATAGATAGATATAAAGTTTTGAACTGGGGGTGGTTTTGGGTTCTGGGAGTCATGATCGGCGTAGATCTGCAAAAATTTTTCAAAATTTCCAACTTAGGTGAGAATGTAATAGGTAGTATTTCTTACGAAATCTACCTAAAAGGAACAAATGATGCGAAAAAATTGCGGTTTGCACGAATGGGATTAGAGGGAGATAGGACTTCTTTAAATAACAAAGAAAGTTGTGGTTAAAAATTAACTATAGATGGCACTGGCATGCATAATATGAAGCAGATTTGTGGAAATCAGGCTGTCAATAAAACACATCGATACACAAAGATTATTCAGTCCATGCCAGAAGCAGGCTATCGTTACTATATCAAGATTGGTTAAGCTAATATACAAGAAAGTTGAATCAGCAGCCGGCGCATTGCGAAAATTCCGAATGGGAAAAGGACTCAAGACGAGAAAAGAGCCCGTTTCATGTGCTGGGATATTGAAGCTTGTAAGATTATTCAGAGACACGGATAATTTACTATAAGCCTAATTTGCTTACATCTGCTTCATATTATGCATGCCAGCGCCATCTATCGGTAATTTTTTTAACCACAACTTTTTATTATTAAAAAAAATCCAATCTCCCTCATCCCATTCGTGCAAACCGCAATTATTTAGCATCATTTGATCATTTTTAATGATTTTTAGTTCACAGGCTACCAAAGTCTGCGAGCTAATATGCTTGCAGGTTCTGTATGTACGTATGTGTGTATGTACGTATATATGTTTGTATGTACGTAACGCGATAACTCTTGATAGAAATATCCGATTTGCTTCAACTTTTGTATATACGTTCACTGTGATAATGCGCTTCCCTGATTAGTTTTGGGGGTTCATTGGATAAGCATAAAGGGGGAACGGAGAATAATCTCCCCTTAATTTAGATAAATGGGTTGTTCATGCATACTTATCCGATTTGTTTAAATTTTTTTATATAGGTTCATTGTGATAATGAGCTTCCCTGATTAGTTTTGGAGGTTCATTGGTTAAGTATAAACCGGGAACGGGGGCTAATCCCCTCCTTAATTTAGATAAATGAGTTTTTCATGCATAATTATCCGATTTCCTTCAAAATTTTCTATAGATACATTCTGATAAGGCGCTTCCCTGATAAGTTTTGGGGGTTCATTGATTAAGTATAAAGCGGGGAAACAGGGGGGTAACCCCCACTTAATTTAGATAAATGGGTTTTTCATGCAGAATTATCGGATTTGCTTCAAATTGTGTATATAGGTTCATTGTGATAAGACTCTTCCCTGATTAGTTTTGGGGTTCAGTGGTTAAGTATAAATGGTTGAGAACGGGAGGGGGGGGGCTAATCCTTCCTTAATGTACTGTCGATTTCTTTTTTTTTTTTTGAGGGGTATACAATTAGTGTGAATAGCCTGTGAGCTCAATGCCATCAGTTTAACTGGGCACTTTTCTTTTTTATTTAAACATTTAACGAATTTATGACGCACACAGTATTCCGGTAAGGTGATTTGTGCTCCATATTTGTCATTATCCAAAAGTAGTGAGTGATCCTCATAGTTTAAAAGCGTTTTTGAAAGCGGAAGTCGAGAGGAAATGTTTAGCTGCATCCAAATATGAATTTGTTTATGGTGTTATTACAATTTGATGTTGATAATTTGAAATAGCTTGAAAAGGGAATTCACATTCCCATGCAGGTATGCATTTGTGTTGGATTGTCGCTTTAAAAGATGTTATCGGTTGATTGCAGATAAATAGTAGAAATTACGTTTTTTATCGATCAATAAAGTGATTTTTTTGACAGAGTAAGAATAAACTAAAGCTGAGCTTATGGGCTTCCGTTAATGTTTTCCTTAATTTTCAAATATACTTGACCCCACCTGACATGAATAATTCTAAAAATTATTTAATTCCAACTTAGGTTGATTCTTGAGCTTATGTAAATTGAATTTTCAAACAACTTTTTGCAGATAAATAAACGATACTGTGTTGACATGCATTTATTATGTGAATATGTGACAAATGTTAAACATTCTATGATTAAAATAAAAAAAAAAATCAGAAAAATGCAATTTCATGTTATTGATTTTGAAATATAAAGGGGAAACTTTGAGTAACAATTGTTTTTGTTGGTTGCAGATATAAACGTATTCTTTTATCAATGAAATAAACTAATGTTTGACCATGTAAAAAGAAACTAAATCTAAGTTTATAGGCTTTTGAAAGTCAGCAGTGCAGATAGATATATAGATTGATATTCGCAATATTTTTTCCCTTTTTGGATAACATAAATTCTGACAGTTTTTAAGATAATGATATCATCTGTATTATTTGATATTGCTTACATTATTTTACTTAATTAATTGCTTTAAAAAATAATTTTTTTTTATTATTTGAATTTTAGACGCTTTCACATTTTACTATCCTTTTAGAATTTCAATTAGAAAGACTACGAAGCATAACATCACGAGTAAAAAAAAATTACATGGCTTACAAGTGGCTTTTTTTACGTCAGTAGAATATTTTATATATCAAAATATAAATCTTATAATAAGATAAAGATTTGCTAACGAATAACAATATTAGAAACAACGAGATATAATGAAAAAGAATTACGAGAATTATTATTTAATTACGAAAAAAAATTACTGGTTATTAAAAATGTTATAGTCGTAGGAATTATATATTCTTAAGTCTTTCAATGCTTCATATTTTATTCAAAGTACAATATAAGTCATTTCATAAAGCCATTAACATTCCAATTCAAATAATCTTCGCTGAATTTTATTGCCATATTTTATCACATAATCCTCCAACAAACATAATGGAAGATTTTCAGAGTATTATTTCATTATTTCTAATCCTCTTTTATGACGAAATTAAACTAAATAAAGTTATTATTTTTTAGATGCTTCTGTGTAAAGTTATGTGTAATACGTTGCACTCAAGTATTGAAGCTTTTATCGATAAAATATGGGAAAATTCCAAATAATATATTTTTTTTCTATTTGTAATCCTTTTTCAATCCTCTTTTCATTGGAGAAAAAGTGAAATCGGACCAGATTTTTTAGTATATTTTAGACATTCTTTCCAGTTAGAAGCTTTTACTCGAATATGTGGCTTTAAAAAAAACAAATCGAATTCGAGTTTAAATTGAGAATAAAATATGAATATTTGTATCATAAAAGTTTTTTCTATGTAGTACCTATGTGTTATTCTAAGTTTGATGCGCATAGAGGCATAGTAAAAATTCTGCATAAAACACCCTATATCAAGAGATCATTACAAGTATTTTAAAGTGTTCAAATTTTGTCTTAGGGGTGTTAATGATCCGATGAACAGAGGAATTTTACTTTTAAATCGTTTTAACTGTTAGCGGCGTTCAATAAGTAACGAGCTAGTAATGGTAATTGATAATAGCGCGCTTTCAAAGATTGTAAACACATACTTTATTTGTCTTTCTGTAATTTCTATTAAACAACACCCTGTATTGAGGAAACATTAAAAGTATTTTAAAGTGTTCAAACTTTGTCTTACGGGTGTTAATGATCGGATGGACTGCGAAATTGTACTTTTAAATAGTTTTAACTATTAGGGGCGTTCAATAAGTAACGAGCTAAAAGCTATTACAAAACAAATTCGTATTGGACAATGCCAGCACAGTGTGGAAGGCTACTTAACAACCTTAGGTAAAACTTTATACAGGAATAAGGCATCAAATGGCATGGGTAGTCGACTGACGTAAGCAGAAAGATCGTTGTAAATTGGGCGCACCGTCGAGTATTCCAGGGATTTCGGAATAAAATACAGTAGGCTGAGTTCTGAGTATGGAAGCAGGGCAAGGAAAGTAGCTTTCTTTGACATCGAAAAGAGTCTATGGTAAAGAAATTCATCGGTAAATGTCAAGGTTATACGGAGAAACAATATGGAGAGCATGGCTTTGGCAAAGATAAAGGAAGAATAGTGGAAACGCTTTAGAAACGGACTAGTGTTCTTGGCAAACTACAACCGAAGTGTTTAATCACGCCACCGAAGTCATTGTTGCCTCCTTGTCCCCATACTGAGAGCTCATGCTACCGCACATTATTCTAAAATCAATGGAAGCGTAATTACTACTGGGTGGTACACGTGTGATTGACTGTACTAATTACCGCTTACATTAATCGACTATGCGTGATCCCTAACCTCATTCTTGCATACATTTTTACCTTAGGTCTTTATGCAGCCTTCCGCACTTTGTTGGAATTGTCCAATACTTAATACCATACTGAAATTTCTCCGAATAGAAAATAATGATATTGATAATAATAGAATTATAACATTCACCGACTACTTAGGGCCCGGTTACTAGATGGCGGTGTTTTCAATATGTGTGAGCGTGCAACAGACTTATAAATACACTGAAGTGTCACTGAAATAGAAACACCTGATTAGTAACGGGTTGCTGTGACCTTTTATAACGATTTCCATAACGAAGCATGGTTTCAACAAGTCTATGGTGTAGTACAAGTGCTTCAAAGACATGGTGTGCGAAACATATTCCAGAATTTCTCATGAAAGCACTTGTGTGGCAGGACGTGATTGCACCCATTTTTAAAGACTATTTTAAAAAAGGATTTAAATCCTAAAACTTTTATGGTCATTTAAAGAAGACTTCAGTGGAATGATCCTCAAACCAAATTATTTCAAGCGATTCATTCTGCTTAAAACTCCATATCTACACGGTAGAAAGGAAATCATAAAACTATTACCCTGGTAATAATATACATATTCCGAAGTTAAGAGGATGTTTTGCATAAGTATCGTAGGAACCTAAAGGTTCTTTTATATTATGGCTTTATTGTCCTAGGTGTTAACAACGCTGGCGTTAAATCATAAAATCCAACCAATCTGCGTGCTCCATTGGTTGTTTAAGCCGCCACTGATTGGTTGGGTCTTATGATTTAACGCCGACGCGTAGGATGATAACGTCATAATGTAAAAGCAACTTAACACTGCTATGAAAAAACACCTATGGCCGTTGCTCAGCTACCATAACTTTGTATATCACTTCCAGCCTGGAATACTAGATGAATGGTTTCACGGATGTAACGCCATATTTTTAGCCACCCACCCACATGACACAGTCGTATTCGAGACCACGCTACTCGGCTCTAACCGTCAATGTACTACTCACGGTATTCTCTGGTCTATACAAGACGTTGAACGCGGTAGTGTGCATTGGCAATTGGTATTCTGTTCCTTCTTCTACTTCTAAATCACATTTGGTGCAGAACAACCTGTCTACTGACTATCTGTGTGGACTCCGTATTCAGTTGTATGGTCACATGAGCTAAGGTACGCTGTCACTGACTGCACAAGATACGGCTGAATCTTAGATGTTCAAGGTGCATTCAAATTGCTCTAACTTTTGTAGTTCACAAAATTACTACTCCTTTCTCCGCTATCCTTGTGTTCTCGCCCCACTCTTGACACTGTGGAATGGGAAAGCAAATAGTCAAGCTCTTGTTGAAATTCAATGAACCACGTGACGAGCACCTGTCATTTGTTGTTAATCGAAGATATCTAAATCGCAAGTTTCTCCCATCATGTAATTTTATCAGGTGTATATAAAGGCTTATACATCTAACTACATATATCATATAACAGCGTCTGTACATGCGTAAGCATGAGGCAGCACCACCACATTTTTTCCATATAACTGACAACATCTAAATCAATGGCACTTCAATGTGTTACATATATCATTTTTCATAATGTCTTTTGTAATCTATTAACCCTATCTACTCGTAGTTCTTAAAAAATCTTTGCTTAAAAATAGTAGTTATCCAAAAGTTAGATAGTGTAAGATGAACTGTTAGATAGACAGAGAAACAGATATACAATTAAAACTAACTTTACAAACATTTTTTAATTATACTTGAAAGAGTTAAAAAAAATAAGTCTATTTTAGTAAAAAAAAATTAAAGTAAAGAATGAAGCCTTTTGCGATCAAGATTTCACATTTTATCATTGCTCTTTATTTTTTTTACAATTTCCTCAAAAGAGATGAAAATATTTATTTTTCTTATACAAGTCTTATATTTATAAGTCTCAAAGGATAATCTCAAAAGCATATGATGCACTTAGATAACTCATGGACGGTTTCATAAAGTCTTGACTACTGTAATTCAGAATACAAATGAACGAGCGTTTTTTTAACCAATAGCGGAAGTATTTTCTTATATTATAATTGATTTTTTTTTTTTGTGATTTCTAGTTTTACTCATGAAAAAAAGAATCGAAAATTAGAGATAGTGTATGCTTTAGGAAAAATATGTTTTTTTTTTAATTACTTAAGAAAAAACTTGGAAAATATATGTAGAATCTAAATTAAAACATCTGAAATAGTTTAATTGTCAGTCAAGCGCGAAAGTGGTTTGACTGTAAATTCTCGAAATAGTGATGCCGCTGCGGCAGAGTGTGTACCGGTGAGTTGACCACTGAACTCCACAATACAAAGGAACTCTAGCTCCTTTATATTGTGGAGTTCAGTGGTCTATATACGTGCTTATCGTACCTTTACATGTGTTTTTACTTGTGAAATACTGAATGTTATAACACTATAAAATTAGAACAATGTTACTCTATCAGTAAGCTCACAAAAATCAATTATTTAAAAGTTCGAATAGCTGGTTGCCTGTCTTGATTGAAGATGAAAAGTAGTATCATAACAGACAATCAGAAAGTTTAGATCAGAGAGCTCTTAGCAATTTCAGAACCTATAGAGCAATCTGCAGCAATGGCAAATCTCAGTTTGAAGGTGGACAAATATTTAAGAAATGCGCAAAAGTCTTCACGATCAAAAGCATTAGAATAAAAATTCGAATACCTTAATTTAGCAGGTTTTACACTAAATTTAAAAACGTTGTGTTAGTTAAATATGAGTACAATTAAATTTTTAGTCCATCTTTTTAAATTTGGCACATTACAAAAAAATATTGAATTAGAATAACTTTTTTAAATGACTTTTCTTCGTATTTGAATTTGTTATCATAAATGTCATTGCCTTTGAAAGAAAATTACAAATGCAATAATTAAATATGTAAAAGTATTTTATGCATTATTTAGTAAAATACATTAAGAGACTGATTTAGAATTTCTTTGGTTTGAATAATTTATAGTTTATGTGTACAATGGGATAGTTTTTCTGCGCAAAGAATAAATCTGTTTCAAGAAAATGAATAAATGAATGAACGTGTAAATAGCATATATCTTTCAAACCAAACTGGATATTGCATCATATGCAATGCATAAAGGGTAAATTGAATTTTAAGTTTTATAAATTTAATAGCTGTAGTCATGAAATATTAATGCGGATGCCAAAGAAATGGAATCTAGCCAGAATTAATCACACGCTTTGATAATAATCCCAAAAGAGCAGCATTTTTATTGAAGAATTTTTCAGCAGCAAATTCCCCGGAACAAATTTCGTATTTTTGATGGAAAATACTTTTTTATTTTTATTTTAAGAATGATTAATTTATTATGTTCGTTTCAATACTTTTTATACACTTTTAATTCTTATAATAAGGATATTTACATTTATTTTACCTTCTTTCTTTACAAAGATATATATTCATTGGCTGAATCCCAGCTGGCGTCATACAAATATATTTCTACGAACAAATTTCTGGCGACAGTTGTTAATGGAAAAATCAGGAAAATAATTAATAATTAAAATCAATACTCGTTGATTGAATTAGGGAAAAATAAATGTGGCTCAATGCAGAAACGTAGACTATCAAAGTGGAAGGGATGCAGTAAGTGTGTTTCTATTTCGAGAAATATTAAGTTTGTATCTTGGTGTCTGAAAATCACAAAGACAGTTTTACACGTTAAAAAACTGCAGTAAATAATAATAATAAAATTTTTAATACGACATTATGAATTTCACACATTGTGTATTAATGGTCAGTAGCATTTGTGATGTTATGTCATCCTTATAATAATGATTATATACACCACTTTCTTGAATTTATTTATATTTTTAATTATGCCCTATTTTACTATTGTTTACTCATAACTTTTATGATTTAATTTTCATAATAAGAATGTTACTAGTTATTTTGATTCCTTTCTTTAACAAGATATAGTCATTGTTAGAATCCCAGTTGACGTCACACAGATATATTTGTATGGACAAATATCTATCGACCGTTGTTAATGGAAAAATAATTAATAATTAAAATCAATACTCGTTGATTGAATTAAGGAAAAATAAATGTGGCTCGATGCAGAAACGTACACTAGCAAAGTGGAAGAGCAAAGTGTAAGTTTTTTTTTTTTTTCGAGAAATATTAAGTTTGTATCTTGGTGTCTGAAACTCACAAAGAAATTTTGACACGTTAAAAAACCTGCAGTAAATAATAATAAAATTCTTACTACTGTATTATGAATTTAACACATTGTGTATTAATGGTTAGTAGCATTTGTGATGTTAATTCACCTTCATAATAATGATTATATACACCACTCTCGTGCATTTATTTTTATTTTTAATTCTGTCCTCTTTTACTATTGTTTACTCATAACTTTTATGATTTATTTTTTATAATAAGAATGTTACTAGTTATTTTGATTCCTTTCTTCAACAAGATAAAGTAATTGTTAGAATCCCAGTTGCTGTCACACAGATATATTTATATAGACAAATATCTATCGACCGTTGTGAATGGAAACAAAAATTAATAATTAAAATCAATACTCGTTGATTGAATTAATGAAAAATAAAGGTATCTCGATGCAGAAACGTACACTAGCAAAGTGTAACTGTTTTTTTTTTAATTTCGAGAAATATTACATTTGTATCTAGGTGTCTGAAAATCACAAAGAAATTTTGAAACGTTAAAAAAACTGCAGTTATTAATAATAAAATTCTTACCACTTTTTTATGAATTTAACACATTGCGCATTAATGGTTAGTAGCATTTGTAATTTTATTTCACCTTCATAGTAATGATTATATACACCACTTTCGTGCATTTATTTTTATTTTTAATTATGTCCTCTTTTACGATTGTTTACTCATAACTTTTATGATTTAATTTTTATAATAAGAATTTTACTATTTATTTTGATTCCTTTCTTTAACAAGATACAGTCATTGCTAGAATCCCAGTTGACGTCACACAAATATATTTCTATGGACAAATAGCTATCGACTGGTTGTTAATGGAAAAATCAAATAATTAAAATCGATACTCGTTTATTGAAAAACGGGAAAAGAAATGTGCTTTGGTATAGAAGCATAGAATAACTAAGTAGAGGCAAGTTAGTTAGTGCTTTTTATAGCTGCAATATTTAGTTTTTAACATGTTGCATGAAAATTGCAAAAAAATTAATACAGTAAAGTAAAATAAAGTAAAAGGTAATAATAATATTATTATTTCTTCATTATTACTATTCACATACTGTGTACTAGTATTTAGAAACGCTTGGGATGTTATGTCACTTTTAAAATGATAACAATGTTACAGCTTTAGTTCGTTTAAAAAAATAAATAAATAGCGCCGTTTTATTTACTCCTGAGACGTTTTTCATTTCTGTACTTAAATATACTATTTTCTATTGCATTTGTTTCAGCTTTTACTGCATATTTTAAGTAACGCCGCCTGCGAAATTTTGCATTTCTGTAATTGAATATATTATTTTGCAATGCATTTCTTTCAGATTTTTCAGGAACTTTTATAATAACACATTTAACTAGAATGCTATATTGCTTAAAATGTTCAAACTTATTCCGCCATATGAGGCGTTTAAATTATAGGCATACATCGTCCACAGGTTGAGTGTAAAAATATTTTTGGTTAGTACATAAAATCTCTAGTGTGCTGTTATTTCTGTATAAGTTTAGTTATAGTATATATTATAACAAATGTTGAACAAACTGGTGTGATACACAAAGGCAATAAAATTCTTAATAATACTATAAAATTATACGATGTCCAAAACCTTTAGGAAGAATTTTGCGTTTGTTCAACAGGCGCCAAGCAGACGTTTTACCACTTTGAAAGCAGGAGCAAGTCTATAAGAAAAGAAATACAACTTTCTTTCGAAAGGCCTTGCGTATCTCTTAATTTTATGGTGTTATTCAGAAGTTTTTTTGCCTTTGTTTATAGTATATATCGTTCACTTTACCTTAAAGGCAATCCAAAAAATATCTGCTACCATCTTTTACATTCAGAAAAACTGTAAAATGTTCAATAATAACATTGCATTTTACTTGCATATTTGTAATTTCCATCAAACTTTTCTTAAATTTCAAATGTAAAAACTTAGCAATGTCCTAAAATAATTAGATGCGCGAGATTTTAAAATTAAAATAAATAAAATTTGAATCATATATTTTGTTACTTTCTGTTTTTTTAACATAAATATCTGCTATATTTCAAATTAAAATAATTTTTACATTAGTTCATCGCAAACTAATTTAAACTTTTCTAACACAAACTAACTTTTTTTGTTATTTATAAACAGGATTTCATTAAAATTAACATTAGAAATTACACGCTGTTCCATTAAAATTACCATGGATAGGAAAACTCACCGAAAATGAAATGTCTCCATTAGAACAGTGATTATTAAAATATTGGGTGTCCATAATTAAAGCTCCCCTATTCAGAACTGCTACAGCTGTGATTAACTTTGGGGAGCCCTTTGTTAAATCAATGGAAGAGACATTTCGCAAAAAAAAGTATTTTATTTTAAATACCTCATGCAGATGGTGCTTTATTATAAAACGTTTCTTAGTTTTATGCGACAATGTCACATACCACATTTTGCAGTATAAATTACTGAAAAAATTACGAAGTAATTATTTTTGCCATTCAAAATTACTTTGAGCTTATAAGATTGTGATTCGTTGGATTTTTTTTAATACTTTCCAACATAGTTGAAAATTGATTAAGACTTCGACTTGTTTGTCTGTCTGTCTGTGATCTTAACTCCCGTAAATAAACTCGGATTGTCATGTAATCGATATATGAGGGGGTTAGAATGACAGTGGAGTAAGTCAATATTTAGTAATTTGAGAAATGAAGGGTTATGTGAAACTTGTCGTATAGCCGTTGCGGTCCAACTTGTTTTACCCTCTAGCGACTCCCTGAGTGAACTATGATTTATTTGACTGTCACACTGAACAGAAATTAATATACATTAAGTGAAAATACGGTTATCTAAATTCTTCAATTTTTTGAATTACTCCACACTGTCATTCTAATCTACTCATATGTTATTGACGATTTCAATGGCAAGTTCACTATCGAAAATTAAGCGTATAGCATTTATAGTTGGTTCATAGGGACACTCAAAAGAATTCCGTCACATGATGGCCTATGGGGATATTATTTTGCAATGTATTTTAATGATATTACATTATTTCAAACATATTAAAAATGATATACAACACTAACCTGCACGGCAGCTGTAGAATATGGCGTGGATGGTACTTGTCGTTCAATTACAGGGACACACAAAATAATTCTGTTACAGTACTGTCTATGAGCGATAATTGCGTTTTCAATTGTGGTATGCGTTTTTAATTTTAACTAATTTTTTACATATTACTTGGTCTGTAGAATCTCTGATGAACGTATACAGGACTACACAAAGAAATTCGTAAGTATCACTGACTATGAGAGTGAATAGCATAAGGGTAGATTTTAGTTGGGCTGCACAAAATAAATCGAGTACATTTCTTATTATTGACAAAAAATGCTGAACGGAAAATTTTAACTGTTTTATGTATTTCGAAACTGAAATAAATTTTAGCATATTATGCAGTATACAGTGGTGGCCAAAAGTGTGGACATTTTTTGAAAGTTTCATGTTTTTCAACTTTGTGTACTTGTAGAATATATTAATTTTCACTTAAATACAAACGTTTATATATCAAATTGAAGGTAATTGAATGTAGAATTTAATAATAAAAACAGTATTACAATATCTGTATTACAAAAAAAGTTATACAACTAATAGTAAGATCTATCTTAGATTTGAATTTTTTTTAAGTAATCCTTACACAATCAATACTTAGTAGGATAACCCTTGTTTTTTAAGACAGCTTCACAGCATCTTTTCATCGAGTGAACGAGTGTTTGGAGTTCATCTTTCGTAATCACATGGTGACAAGAATCAATTATACCTTCAATAAGTTGTCTTTTATTAGATGGACGTTTTTTTCGTACAAGAATTTTCAAACGTCGCCACAAATTTTCAATTGGATTGAGATCAGGGCTGTTTCCTGGCCATGGTAATATATCTATGCATTGATTTTGAAATAGAGTTGCAAAGGCTAGAAAAAACCCGGTCTAAACCTGGGAATAAACCGGGTTTTTGGGGAATAAACCGGGTTTTTTGGGAATAAACCAGGTCTTTTGGGAATAAACCGGGTCTATTGGAAATAAACCCGGGAATAAACCGGTTCTTTGCAACTCTCTTTTGAAACCATGCTTTGCATACTTTTGTTGTGTGGCATGGAGCTGAATCCTGCTGAAAAATAAATGGGGCGTTGTTGGGGAAGAGATCCCTGATGGAAGGTATCAATTTTGGTTCCGGGACAGTTTCGATGTATTTTTTGGCATTCAGGATGCCATCAATCACTTGAATTCGGCCCACATCATCTGCAGACATACATGCCCAAATCATGACATTTGTTGGGTTTTTTGTAGTTGCTGCAATGCAATCAGGATGAAGTGCTTCTCTTACTCTACGTCTCACGTATTTTCTACCATCACTACCAAAGAGCATTATTTTACTCTCATCGCTCCAGATTACTTGCTTCCATTGATTTTCTGACCATTTAATGTGTTATTTTGCCCACTTAACTCGTTTTTAGCATTGCTTTTGATTTAAATATGGTTTTTTCCTTGGAATTCTAGCTTGTAGTCCAAATCCTGATAACCTTCTTCTTATTGTACTTGAACTTAAATTGTACTGGAATTGCAACACCCGCTGCATTCATTTCACATCTAATGGCATCTGATGAAATTTTTCTATCTTGAAGGCATAGCCGTTTAATTTTTCTATCGGCAGTAGCACTTGTGCATTTTCTCGGCCTGATTTGGCCTTATTTTCCACTGATTTCGTTTTTTCATAACGTAAACAGAACTTTTGTACACCAGAACAAGTCACTGAACCACCAACTTTTCTTGCAATTTCAGCATAAGAGAGGCCATTTTCTCTCAATATGACAATTCGGCTTCTTTTTGTAGATGTCCAATTAGTTCTTCTTGTTGATGACATTGTTTAAAGTTAGTTTAATTAAAAAAAAGACTTTAAATATTCAAAAACAGCAATACTATATTTAATTGTACTAGTATGCATCATTCCGCAAAATATTTCCACAACAATAACTCTTTTACCATCCAAATAACCTAAACTATAGTTACAGACATTTGATTTGTCCTCAGAACAGTGTTTGTGATTGGCTAGTACGCTTTTATTACAAAACACGTCCTTATTCAAAACGATTTGTGTTTGTTTGTTCTACTAAAATGAGCATAACATTTTTTGTAATACAGATATTGTAATACTGTTTCTATTATTAAATTTTACATTAAATTACCTTCAATTTGATATATAAACGTTTGTATTTAAGTGAAAATCCATATATTCTACAAGCACACAAATTTGAAACACATGAAACTTTCAAAAAATGTCCAAACTTTTGGCCACCACTGTATATACAAAACTTTAGATCATACACCGGCCTTCACAAATGAATTCGAATATTTTTACAACTATTCATGATAATTGCTGAAAATGGGTTTTGCGTTTTCCAAATTGTTTCCTTAGATATCGTCTTTTACCTTATTAAATGGAGAAGTTGTGTTACAATATTCTAAATGTGCTAGTATATAACCCGCTCAAAAATGACGGATTGTTGATCTGCGTTTCATTTTTATAAGAGTTCATACCAACAAACAGCATGGAGATTTTATTATTGAAAGGTTTGTATTGTAGAAATGTACATTTTAAAAATGACCAATGATTTCTACAAATAAAAATGATATATATATATATATATATATATATATATATATATTTACTCAGTATTAAATTTCTGAAATAGTTCAACAATTGGACAAGACATTCAAATTAAATATTAACAAATAATCCATGTGCGTAAGTTTTCGTAAAAAAGTGTTATCGATGAGTTTCTAAACAGCTTGACTGACCACATAACTCATTGTTTAATTACATAAGCAAAATTAAATGCAAATTATGCTGTACTATGTATTCCTTATATTTTTACTACGTTTGATAAGAATGAATAATTTTATTTACGATGGAAGCAAGATTTCAAAATCCGCCGGTAGATGGCCCCAATTTACTGGATCGATCACCTCAAATCCTCCCTACGACAGAAATCACCGCTATTTCTGAAAAAAAGTGCTTACAGAAAAAAAATACAGAAATGTTGATATACATGTTTTATATGAAATAGTTTTTGAAGGTTTTAAATAAAAGTAAAATATTTAAAAGCTTTCATATGCTTTTACAAATATTTTAACAGCAGAATCGGATGTAGCATATGTTTTTCATTAAGCCTAACATGGCGTTTAACTATGGTCGATTCGCAGACCAGAGTGGTCGCGCCAGGAATCGTTACGGACACTTTCTTGAATTCGGATTTTATTATAAGTAGATTGGAAAGATAATAATATATAATTTCATAATATATGCTTGACGCATGATTTTCATTTCTTGTTTTAATATAAAACAGTGTGCGTAACCTTATGAGATTTCACGCAAAATCAAGAATTTACCCTGAGAGTAAAAGCGAATAATTTAGCTAATTTTGTTTTGTTTGTTTAAAGTTGAAATAGGCTATGGAATGCGTCTATAGTGCCGATATTTTAAACTAAATTGTCCTTTGATAAATGTCTTTCTCATTTATTAAGAGAAGCACAAACCTTGAAAATATTCTGGTGAATAGTTATAGCTGTAAGCAGATCAAATACCCTTAAAGGACTCTGTAAAACTGCGTTAGGCCTGTAACATGTTCTATTAAGTCTCTATCACACGTACTGTCATACGATCTGAAATATATACTATTGCATCTGGCGTTTTTCAGGCGGTTTTTAGAGCTGCAAGTATTGTTCTATTCTAGATTGAGAGGAATCCGCAAATGTCATAAAAATGAAGAATATTTAGATAGTAATATCCGCTACGCGTTTTAAAATATAGTATAATACCTGACAAATGAGAACCAGATATTTTAGAGCTCTCTTATTGGTTAAATACGAGCTGATATATAGCGTAGGAAATACAAACAGTGACAAGTTCATAATTGATGAAATTACAAAAGGTAAATTATCACATGGCGTTTTCGACCATTCGCCTGTTGAAAAATCTTTTTATGAAGAAATATGTTATTGGATAGTACGTGTTATCGCAGTTTTACCTGGCAGAGACATGCATCGTTATCAGAAAACGTAACGTGGAAAAATCGCTCTTATCCCCTTCATTGGAAGTATTAGAAGCCATTTTGACTCCACCTTGAAAACGTTTCTACACACCCACACTTCTAATTTCGTTTGTTCTATGCTATTGCTTAAACTTTATTGCCCTTTAACATTTTCATTATCAATAAATTTAAATATTTAATTTAAAATGTTATTTGATGTTTTCGAGGATTTTAAAAACAATGGCAAAAAATAGTTTTTCTAATTTATGCATTGAGATTAAAATATTTTATTTCTAATAACTAGGAAAATACCTATTATTGATATAAAATAGACATTTCAGTTTTTACGTCTCCCTTCCTTTCCTTTCTAAGATGATCAACATTTTCGCAAGTAGTTACACGTTGTTGTGGCAAGGCAGTGATTTAAGTTAGGGAAGTATTTGAATGAAGATATTTTCAAAGGGTCCTTAATTGTTTTTTCACTATTCTGACATCAACCTGCCATTTATATAATGTATGATGAACAAGATCCTGAGACCTTAGTCCATGCGAATTGTGGTTGTGAAATTGGTGGTGTCTTGCTAAGTTGAAAGAATTTATAATACGTGCCAATTGAAAAATCATGGCTTTTTAAAAACATAATTTCATTCTATATGCTGAAAATAATATTAAACTTCATTGAAAATCTAAGTGTAACTGACGACATTGGCCAGGAATTTTCATAATACTAAATATTTCTCGTGTAATTAAAGCTGAAATAAGTAGAAATAGGCTATATGGAAGCGATGTTTTAAACTAAATTATTCTTAGTTGAACGTGTTTTTACCATAGCTTTATTAAAGAATACTTTAAACTTCATAATATTTTTATGCATAGTTAAAGTTCTGAATAGGATAAATTTTACTATGGATTTCCTGTAAGTAAACATATCACAGATGCTGACTTTATGCGCTGCCCTGTTAACATCAAAAGGTAAATGTACATATATTTTTATTTACAAAAAATGCTATTAAAATTATGCCCAAAATTAAATTTCACGGATGGATTGATTATGTACATAGAATCGTTTTCAATTTGTACTCAATACAAATTTATGAAATTCCCCAGAAGAGAGGCAGTACATTATACATAAAAAATTTGGATAGATAAGGTCCAGTTTTGTCCACCTCTCCCAACTCCCCGATCAGGAATAAAAATTCCTCTTCCTGAGTTGTTTTGACTGTTCCAATAAAATTTAGGTCTGTATTTACTGCTTCTGTCATTGACTTTTGTTTGAAGATTCTTTAACTGCTTTTATTCATGTTCTTGCACATTATTTGGCAAATATTAATATATTTCAATTACATCCTTTAAATGTTTTATTCGCCATGACGCGCTCATACCGTGCGAATTGAAGCGCGGGTTTTTGTCGCCATCGTAGATTTTATATACATACTTTTTGATACATACGGTGTTATGAATGCTTCATATCGAACGTAAATGAAATTGATGTAATTGAAATACATCAAAATCAAAATTTGAAAAATAAATTCATAACATAAACTTTTAATAAATATATTTCTGATCTTGTATAACACATTTAAATGATTTTCGAAAAAAAAAATACAGTAAAATAATACAAAAAATAGTACAAAAAATACAAAAAAAAGGCAGTAAATACAAATCCTAAGATACAGTCTAAACATCTCAAATCAAGTGAGTAAGTGTGGTCGAAAACTGCACAAAAGGTGTCATTTAATTTTCGTTTCAAAACACTCTATCCTTTAATTAATAAATCCAAATCATTAACTTATAATTATTAAATACTTATCCTTTATCAATACACTTTATCAATAAGAACATAGATGGCAGCACTATTAAATTTATTATTGAAATGATTAAAAGAGGAAGCTATTGTTTTAATCAAATAAAGAATATTCAAGAACTGCTTTCCAGATAATTGTAACAGCATATGTTTTTATAAAAGCATATTTAAATACATGATTTAATTTTAGCTAACAAAAATAATACTTAAAATTTCTAAAAACAAAAAAATTGTTTAAACGAAATTGAAAATGCTGAAATATCTCAAGAATTTAGTGGATGTTCAAGCAAAATTTCAAATTTCAAATTTTCTGAAAACAAAACAATTGTTTAAACGAAATTTAAAATTCCAATTTAAAATTCCGAAATTTCAAAAATTTAGCGAAAATTTAAACAAAATTTTAAGTTTCGCATTTTTTTTTCAAAAAAAGAATTTTTTAATTAAAAAAAGAATTGATAAAATGTTATTCAACAACTTTTAACCTTAAAATGGCAAAAAAAAATTACAAAAATTCTGTAATATTGAATCTATTAGATAATGAAATCTATGGCGGTGGCGAGGGGGGAGGGGATTTCAAACTCCGACACCCAACGTTGAACTAGGAACATTTTAAATAGCTTGCAATTACGCTACCACTAGCCTACGCAAAAAAGACTGAAATTAAGGTTCAGTTTTAAAATTTAAATCGCAGAAAAGGTCGGATGTCATTAGAGTAATTCATTTAATTAAAATAATATGACTTTTTTTAAATTTTATGATTTGTCGTGTAATCGGAGGTATTCAGCTATAAGTATGCAAAATTTCAAGTCCCTAACTTATACAGTTTCCGAGAACGAACTCTGTGACAGACAGAAGAGTGTGATAGGGTTTTTAGGGTTTCGTCAGATGAACGAAACCCTAAAAAGGAAGGAAATTACCCTATAGGAGAACCAAACATGAGCCTTATCTACTCACATCCTTTACTCCACATGACTGCTAGTGATTGCATTAAAGGTATTTGAAAAGTTTAAAGTATTTTTTTATGTATGATTTTTTTTAGTCGGGAGTTCTTCTTAGTTCTTTTTTCTTACAAGCACAATTCATGAACAACAGAAAATAAAGTCGTGAGTATATAAGGTATATTTTTGACTCTCCTATAGGGTAGTTTCCTTCCTATTTTTGGTTTCATGGAAGCACGTGTTTTACAACTATCTAAAATTCATTGGAAGAATCATAAAGTAAATAATAAGAAAAAAATTTAAATTTATCTTGAAATATAAAGAAATCTGTAGATAAAGCTCATTTTTGGCCTATCCCTCACCCCATTGCAATAACAATATTTCTTTTTTTCTAAAAATTTTTAACTATTTCAATATAATTTAAGATCTGTCTTTACTATCTCTCTGATTGATGTTTGTTTGAAGGGTGTTTAAATATGTTATACTATAAGGTTACAAGCAATATTTAGAAATTAGTAATGTATTTTAATTAAATCAATTTTATCTTTTAACAATATGAAGCGCCCATAATACCATCTTTGCTTTTTATGTTTTACTTTTTGATACGCATTTTAGCACTAAAAAAATACAATGGTTTTATAAGCGATTTATGCTGAAAAAAAATCAAATAGAATTATTTGAAATACATGAATATTTGGTAAACAAAGCTATGTTTCTGATTTTGTATAACACATTTAAATAATCTTTAAACAAAAATCCATCAGAGTAGATACAGATTCTAAATTATATTAAAAGAATTAAAACATGTTAGATAAATACAAAAAATAGTTTTGACCCTATTGGAGGGGAGGGGGGGGACACAAAAATAAGCTTTATCTTCCCACCTCTTTTCCATAACAGAGAAGTGGCTCATCTATGTCATCACAGAGTGATTCATTCATATTGGAGAGCAAATTGAATAAAATCTAGTACGCACTCCATGGAAGTAGAATTCTATGACGCACTCATACCGATTACGGGATGCAGTTACAGATAGTCACTTAATATAACTGACGCCACATGGCGCTCTATCGATGATCCTTATACGAAACACTAAAATCCTCGATAAACGGCATTTCTTTGATAAAATTAGAGCAAACAGTCTTTGAGTATAAAGATATTTATGAGTTGCTGGTTCATCTAGCAAATTAGGCAAAATGCTCAAGTACTTTCCCAGTAAAATACCGGCAATATTATATCAGAATATTACATTCAATGGTAATGTTTTTCCGGAAGCATATGTACTACAAAGGAAAATGCTCAAAGAAAAATGCTTATAGGTTAAGAAATATACAGAATTCGTTTTATATCTTTAGATATGGCAACATAACGACCTTTGTAGAAGCACAAATGGATTTTTCATAATATGTTTGTGGAAAAAGAACGAGAATCTGTGTTTAAAATAAAAAAAAAATAAAACTTTCATAGTCATATGCACAAAAGGGTTTTAACGAGTTTTTTCGGTGCTTTTTCTCTCGTTTTATTCAGTTATCTATCTATTAGTCGTCTATAAAAAAAATGTAGTTTTTCTTAGCTATATGGACTTGTTGAAGTACTATATTCTGCTAATGTTCCATATGCAGGGCTTGACAAATGCGGTCGCCAAGTCGCCATTGTCGGCCAAGTTATTTTACCTGGAGACCAACTTATTTAATTTGGTAACCCTTTTTTTAGAAAAATTGACCTAAAAAAGGAACACAAACGGCATTTTTTCTACCCCCCCCCCACACCCCAATATTAAGAAATAAACTTAGAAACTATATTATAACAAAATATATTTTTAACTTTTAGTTTTACTTTAGCAAAAAATAAGTTCATAAACTGCAAATTTTAAAATAATACAATCAGAATAATGTGATTGACTTCGACAGGAAAATAGGCAAAAAATTGTTTTCCTGCTTCACTATTTTATTGATGCTCCTTTCATCAGATATAGATTTTGAAGCACTAAACTATCCTCAAATTTGAAGCATTCAGCAATCAACATTTTCCAAACATGTCTGTTAATTAAACTTTTACAGTATTTGTTTCTTTCTTTTTTTTCAGAGATATGTAATTTTGATAAGTTTCATTAGAATTTTTTCTAAATTATGTATTATTCTAAAGTATGTAACTAATAATTCTAAACCATGCTTATTATTATTTTTTCTCAATTAATTCATAAAAACCTTGTTTATTTTTTTGAAAATAAATGACGGGAGAAGGGAGCGGGGATAAATATTTTTTTATTGGAGACCAGAATTTTTTTCTGGTTATCAGATTTTAACAAATTTGTAAAGCCATGTCGATATGCATTCTGCTCAAAATTTGGTATCAACTTTATACACAGATTATTAATGCTCAGAAATTCCCCATCTTGTAAATCATCAATAAACAAGACCCAGGTGTTTTAATTTGATTGTATTAGCTTTGACTTTAAGAAATATAATTAAAATTTAAAATTTACTGATATAAAAAACTCACTCATGGCTAAATCTATTGGAAGTGTTCAAGTGTCCATTTTCTCAAGCAGTTTTATAAGTCATATCAATCAGAATTTTTGTCATTTTTATCTAATTTATACATAATTTTGAATCTTTTAAGATTACTTTTTAATATATTCTCTCTCATAGAAATTACCACAAATACCACAATTCAGAATAGATTTCAAAAACTTCGGGTTTCTTATATTAAATGGAAAATCAGAAATTTTATTTAACAAAAATAAGATAATTGATAACCACATGGAAACTAGAAACATATCGGTACCTATTTTTCTGCTTTAAATTATGTTTGTTTGTCTTGAAAACAATCCCGGAAGTTTGTCTTTTGAATATGACATCTACAACGTTGTGATGAAATATTTTGAGAGGAGTTCAGTATATTTTTCTTGGTAATTGTTAGAGAGCAGATAATCTTGTCTCAAAATTTCTCGATTACCACAGGCAAAAATCACGTGTATTATTTTTCTGTTTGATCCAATTCTTGTCACTTTGAATTATAAGGAAAACTTGCAATTTGAAGTCCCGAAATAGTTTTTCATTATCTTCATTCTAATTCATTTTTATTTACGATAAATTTAAATATAAAAAAACCTGTGTTAAAATTTTATAAAAATACTAAAGCACATAACATAAAGACATTTCTGACATATAGTATGTATTCATTAAAGATTATATTTTTATTAACCAAAAAATTATTATAAAAGAAGCTAACTCATTTTATTAATTTAAAACATTCAATTATAATCTCACAGTTAAATACGAAACTGTTAGAAAATTTTAATACCCTCTTTCTTTAAATAAAATTGCAAATCCCTAATGACCGTAGCATTTGTTGTCTGCGACACTTTTACATGGATTTAATTCGTGGTTACAAAAAAATGTAATTAAATACACAGATTTGACGATTCTTTGTTTAATTGTAAAGGGAAGCATATATTTAATGCAATTAATGTAGAATTACCGTATCGAAAAGAATTCATATCATTAACTGTAGTCTTGTAAAAGTTGTGAAATAAAAACACAAAGCAATTATATTTAACAAAGCTTACATTATTTCCAGACAACACTAAATTGTAAGGGTTTCGTTATACTAATATATATATATATATATTAGTATGGCGCAAACATTCTTAAATATATGAGCACAGAATGAAAAGCTATGTAGAAGAATAATATATTTGTTCTATAGATATGTATTTAATTAACACATTACAAAGCGGAATTTAGGATTATATTTGACTTTCCTTAAAATTTTATATGTTAACATCTTTATACGTAGTAAAAAATCTTGATCGTATTAGTATATACAGCGTGTTTCACAAAGGACCACTAACTTTGAACATAAATAACTAGTAAGTGGCGATAGATAGAAGCACAAGACCAGTGATATGTTTATTAAAAAAACTGTAAGAATATGATACAGAAACTTTAAAATTTTAGTTTAAACTAGCGCCGATAGACAGCATTACGAATCCCTAAGAAGAGAGCTCAGATGCAAAGATTTCACCGTTGAAACATGACCGCTATTATTGTTTAGTGAAAGTATGTGACTACTTTTTGTGGGGCGCACTGAAGGACACTAAAGCACACTTTTACCGCAACAATCCTTTAACACTCGACGAGCTGGAGGACGCAATTTTCAAGCTTGTCTGTGAATTTCGGGTGATAAAATGCAGGGAGTCTCTGACAATTTCATTCTTCCTTTGTGACACGTGTGTTGAGGGAAAAGTGAACATTTTGAATCGCTTTTGATGTGATACAGACTATTTATGATAATGCCACCGGCAGCGCCATCTGTCGGCGGAATTTGTTACTAAAATTTTGAGGTTTCTGTATCTGATTTTACGGGTTTATTTAATAAATATACACTGGTATCACGCTTCTATCTAACATCGTTTCCGAGATATTTATTTTAAAACTTAGGGGTCCTTCGTGAAACACCCTGTATGATACTTTTTTATTTATATAATAGTAGAAAAATGGACAAATGAAGAATTACATTTGATTTGCCATCATAATTTTTTATGCGAATAAAAACATCTATGTAATAAAATAATATATTTACTCCATAGATTTTTAATTATTTAACAAATTACAAAAATAAATTATTTGATTTGCCTTTAAAATATATACGTGACCAGCCGATCTTCGTTCGTCTACAGGTTCGCC
Organism: Maratus michaelseni; assembly: GCA_963931845.1. Classification (NCBI taxonomy): domain Eukaryota; kingdom Metazoa; phylum Arthropoda; class Arachnida; order Araneae; family Salticidae; genus Maratus; species Maratus michaelseni. Next base: position 117,516,406 of record OZ007586.1, read on the forward strand.
AGGTGCCTTCTGAGGCATAATGCGCGGACTACGGCTGGGATCCACAAAGTGCATTTCACATGCAAACAGGAATATATAAATAAAATACTTTTTTTTAAATCACATGAAACTAACTAATGAAAATATCATAAATGCATGTAAATAAAAATTTCGCCACATAAATAATAAATTTAATTCATGAGCCCCCTGAAAAATAACTGTTTGGCCTTGCCCGGGCTTATAGAGGAGAAAAGGAGAGTTCCTGGATAAAATTTTAAAAAATGGGATAACTTTTGAAATATGGCGATGAATGTAAATGGGACCTGCGGGTTTCGCACCCATAAATTGTTAATACGGTGATCAAAATAACGGGACCCTTTGTGCTTCTCAGCCTCATATCGTTAATACGGCGTTCCCTACAACAGGGTCCTGTGAATTTTTCGTGCATATAGCGTTAAAATGACAATTATTTTAACAGATCCTTGTGGGTTTTACGCCTATAAACTGATTATAGGGAAATCAATATAACGAAGCCTTGTGCAAAATCGAGACCATAAATAAATGGTGATTAGTATTTAAGTCCTAAATCTTTGCTTGCAAAAATGTTTTTGGAGAAGAGGAGGAAATGTTATATTTCGTATAAAGATTGGAATCCGGTCGCTAAAAGACGAATTGCGCAAATAAATTTATAAAATACGAAATTTAAAAAAAATCACAATTTTCCGTGGAAAATTGTCATACGCCAAATAATTACTATTCAAAAGTCAGCAATAGTTGTCTTATTCGTCTAATCTTCCCTTATCGGATTAATAGCCGATCTTGGCGACAAAATCGCTAAAAAAGCTGTAAATTGCCAGAAATACGCGTTTAACTATTTTTTTAATAGATTTGTTATTCTGATTTTCACGTTCCTACCTAAAACTGCCGCTGAGACATGGCGAAATGACCTAAAACTCCCTACCACCCATTTAACCCTCTTAGTCATTGAAATTCTAAAATCGCTGAAATACGTGTTTAACTATTTTCTTAGTAGAATTGTTATCCTGAATTTCACGATTCTATCTAAAACTTCTAGTGATATATGGCAAAATGACCTAAAACATTCGAACCCCCATTTAACCCCCTTAGAAGGTAAATTTACAAAAATACTTTTATATTAGGTACCTACATTTTATAAGGAACATTTCTTCTGAATTTCATTGTCCTATGAGCAACGGTTGAGGCTCGGCGCTGATTACGAGTCCGTCAGGATATGTTCTTTTATATGTAGAAAGAGATCTTGATCATCTTGATATTTTTGATAAATTTTTAATTTAATAATGGAAAATTTTACAAATTAGAGACTAAATTTGATTTACCTTCATAATTTTATATATACAGATTTATCATGGCATCCGATGACTCGTGTTAATTCAAGCATTTTTTTTAGCGTTCTTTTTTCCTAAACCTTCAACTGAAAAAAATAGCTGAAAAAATATACCCACGATCATTTTTATAGTACGGCTTTAGAATTTTTCTTCGTTTATGAGTTCATGGTTAAAACTCTTGAACAATGACCCTTAAAACAATAGTTCTTTTACAATGGACGAAAAAATGACACTTCATCTTTATTTTTATATGAAAGCTGACATTTTCTTGTTTTTTATTTTTATGCCACAATAGTTTGGTATAAATTGGATCAGATGCAATTTTCAGTATCAGTATCAAATAACATGTCAAAAAAATGTTGCGGAAATTTCTCCGAGGTGACTTTTTCACGTCAGAAAACATATTGACTTAATTTAGAACATGGCTGAACTTTAAAGTGCAAACTGAAGAGAGTTTTTTAAAAGTATTTTATAAAAATGGTTTACAAAGTTCGGAGGTTTACACTCAAGACATGATGAAATACATTACAAAAGGCTGTGGCACAATTTCTTTCAAACTTTTTTATTCCGTTTTATTTAGGTCCGTTTTTATAGCAGAAAACTAAAATGAAATAGTTATTTCTTTAAATTATATTTATTTAGCATTAATTTTATTCCACTATTAAATAAATATTAACTATCGTCTAGAAGCTATAAATTTATATTATCTAAAGTAGGAGTTTTCAACCTATCAAGCTACCACTATTTAAGAATTAAAAAAATTGCTTTATTAAATGATAGCAACTTTGCAATTAAGTAAGACGAAAATATTTTTTTTGAATTTGTGGTGACAAACGACATTTAGGAAAAAATCCGAAGACCCCTAATCTGAAGGATTTCGTTTTAATGAATCCTTATTTGACTTATTTAAGGAATTTCGTTTTATTATTTGCAGTTTTAAACCTGTGTTAAAACTGAAAAAAAAAACTATATTGTAAACTATACCGAAACTATATTGTTCAAATATTCATCAAAGGTATCATTAAGTAATTTAAATAGTTTTATTAATGTTCTAACTGAATTAAATTGAACATATTCTATTTCTTTGGCCTAAAATTCACGTAATTTTTATTATTTGTTTTTCGGTTACATGGAAAAGCGATATGACTTTCAGATATTTTGCATTATATTAATTGACATTTATATATTAATTATATTAATCATATTAATTATATTATATATATTAATTTCACTTATATAATTAAACTTTTGTGTAAAAAAAGGTGATTATTACGCTTTGTGCGATGGAGAGAGCTGCAGGGTGTGCTCCGTGAACTTCCAATCAGACGACCGTTTTTCTCCTACACAAGCATCTGAAACAAATTCGGTCGCCAAATTATGAAAGATTATTAACATCTGGATTTTATGCCAACATTTAGTTTTAAAAGTTGATTTTGACAAAATGGCAGTCATTTGAACAAAGAAAATCCTTATTTCACATTTTTTTTTACATTTTGAGAGCTTGAAAAAGTTCCTTTTTTATGAATTTTAAAATTTTTAACGAACTTTTGGTTCACCCGGTATATAAACAAAGAGAGAGAGAGATAATGTATTGTCATCGGTATTGAGTAAAATTTTAGAAGAAGGTGGTGCGAATTGCACGCAGTTAAATTGTTTTGCTATATACTAGGCTGCAAATAAATGAAAAAAAATTGCGTTATATTGATCCATCAAGTTTCATTTGTATGAATTTTCTATAATAAAATAAAATCACGTAAAACAAGCCATTGCCGAGTATTTTGGATAGCGATGAACAGAACAAACCTAATATTTACGAGAACTTCCATATGTAGAATTTATCAACTAAGTTGGTTTCTTAGAAAATAATTATGTAAATATATTTCTAGTTCAAATAAATATAAAATAGTTAGTACACTGTTAAAAATTTGCAGCAAACTGTCCAGTCACTCGACCGTTTTTACAGAAAATGGTTACATAACCATAATTTAACTCTATTTTGACCATAATATAGGCAATAATATGGTCAGAATAGAGTTATGTTACGGTTATGTAACCGTTTTCTATAAAAACGGTCAAATGACTGGATTGTTTGCTGCAAATTTTTAACAGTGTAGCATCTTTAATTTTTTTCTACATTCTATGAAATCGTTGTCGTTTTTAGTCAGGATCCTAACGTTTTCATTCGAAATTGGAATTACTAAACGTGCAAACGTATAAAATCTTAACCTATACAATCATATAAAAGTCTTAATATAGGATTTTTTAAATATATATTGTATTAAAAAGCAATAATTTCTTGCACTTTTCAATTTATCGAAATCTCCTCTTCTCCTATATATCAAAATTAATTTTCGAAATATGTCCAAAGTAAATGAATAACAGTAAATTGTTTTAATGAGAAAGGGAAACAAGATGAGAAAATTAAACTTGACGTATGTAAAATTTCACAAACGTATCACTTGTGCAGTAGAAAATTTATTTTTTGCATCAAACAAAATAATATAAAGTTTTGAAAAATATAATTTACTAGTTGATCCGTCCGGCGTTGCCCGGAAATCAATAACGTTTTCGATAAAAACATATAAACATATCAACATCAAAACATAAAAACATCTAAAACATTTTTATTGACTTTTCCCCCGTATCTCGTAACGTTTTTGAGATAGGAATGCCAATTTCACAGTTTATTTCTAGGCGGCGCTGCCATGTACCTCATTGTATAGCACAAACCCATTTTATGTATATGTACATGGTACATGGCTGTAGCTAACTCGGTTCAGCTAATATTTGAGGCGATAGGGAATTAAAGAAACATTCTTTATAAAGTAAATTTCTTTTAAAACCTGTTTTTTGACCTGCAGTCAATTGAAAATCGTAGTCTTATTGGCTGTGTGTCTTATTTTCGTCATTTATGACTAAAGTATTTTTTTTGTTCCTCCGCTTTTTTATATAATCTACGTATTCGGACACCTCAAATTCTTATTTGGTACTAATGATCCGTCCACCGTTGCCCGGAAATCAGCAACTCTCTTTTTCGGTTTCGATAAAAATTGTCATTTTCGGCGCGCATTCTGTTCTAAACAAACCTCTTTCAGAACGAAACTCCGGCACTCGTCTCCGCTGCCTACGGCTGGTATAGCAGGCGTGCTACGCACACGCTGCAATACCGTTTAGTTTCAATTTCCACCGCTAGGGGGCGCGAAACCATCTTACTTAGTCATCTATGTCTTAATTAGTTTATGTTAAGTTGAATGAACCAATTCCCGTTGAAGAAATTCCAAACATTATTTAGAACACTTTGGTCGAAATATGAAAATGCCCTAGGTCGACCACTTTCCACCGCCATATCTCCTACACCCCCACATCTACCAACATGCTATCCCATAGTGTCCGACATGCCTCCACCATCGTGCACGATGGGAGACTCGAGACTACTACCACACACAAACACCAGTTGTCTGCGCTGGGTAGTTGTGGCTGCAAAGTGAATTATAGGAACACACACGTCTCTCTCTATACATATATTATATAGATTAAAGAGAAACAATATTCTGTGCTATTGAAATTATGATGTAAGAGAAGGTAATGTCTTTCCGCAAAATGAATCTTACTATAGGATTATTAAAATATATAATGTATTAAAAAAAGGAACGTTTTCTTCCACTTTACCGTGATATCATCTTCCCAATATTTCAAAAATATTTTTTGAAGTATATCCAAAATAAATGATCGACAGTAGAATGTTTTAATAAGAAAGTGAAAAAAGATCCGGAAATTGAGATTGACATATGTGCAATTTCAAAAATGTATGAATTTATGATAGAAAATTCAATTATCTATCAAACAAAATAGTATACATTTTTGAAAAATGTAAGTTATTAAAGATGAATGATCCTCTGTGCTATTGAAATGATTATATAAAAAACTCCGTCTTTCCATTAAAAAAAAATCAATGTAGGATTTAAAAAAATATATACTGTATTAAAATACAGTGGTTTCTTGCACTTCTCAATTTAGTGTTATCTGCTCTTCTGTTGTATGCCAAAAATGACATATATTATAAGTAGATCCAAAATAAATGATCGACAGTAGAATGTTTTAATAAGATAAGAACCGGAAGCAAGATTAGGAAATTAACATAAATGTAATTTCAGAAAAGTATTACTTCTGTGACAGAAAATTCAATCTTCTCTCAAACAAAATACAATAAAATTTTGAAAAATATAATTGATTAAAGAGCAATGAATCTCTGTGCTTTTGAATTTACTATATCAAAAAACTCCGACTCTCCATCAGAAAAATCTTAATGTAAGATTTAAAAAATATATAATGTATTAAAAAGCAATGGTGTCTTTCACTCCTCGATTTAATGTGATCTCCTCTTCTTCTCTATGTCAAAAATATTTTTAGAAGTATATCCAAAATAAATGATTGACAGTAGAATGTTTTAATAAGAAACGGAAACAAGATCAGGAAATTCAGCTTGACATATATGAAAATGTCTTCTGTCATAGAAAATTCAATCTTCCCTCAAACTAAATATAATAAATTTTGAAAAATATAATTTATTAAAGAGCAATGATAATCTGTGCTATTGAATTTACCATATCAGAAAATTCCGACTCTCCATGCAAATATATTAATGTATTGTTTTAAAAATATATAATGTATTAAAAAGCAATTGTCTCTTGCACTCTTCCATTTAATGTGATTCCCTCTTCTTCTGTATGTCGGAAATATTTCCCGAAGTATATCCAAAATAAATGATCGACTTATAATGTTTTAATAAGAAAGGGAAACAAGATCAGAAAATCGAGCTTGACATACAGGGTGGTATTAATATAAGTATCTCTATTTGGAGCTGTCTGTAGCTCGAAGGAATAACCCGAATGAAACCAAATTCGGTACACTTACTATTCGAGAAGGGGGGAAAAGAATGGGACAGTAAAAAAATTGTAATAATCACCGACAGATGGAGCTACTGAGTGTGACGTGTGATGTGTAATATAAGAACAAATAATTAAGGCGTCAAACCGGATGGTACACTTAATTTATTGGAAAATGTCACAATGAGCGCAGTTACGCTTTCGCACGGCGGTGCCGATCATGTTCAGGTTCAAAAGGTCATTGTGCTGGAGGACAGAATCCAGGCGGTGCATGACTTGCTCAACTGTGGAATTTAACGCATCAAAAGTGATGTTTCGCACATATTGTGATATACAGAAAAGTCATTGAGGTTTTCGACACCTCCACGGAACACAATATTGCACATTACATTTTACACTCAAAAGTGCCATCTGTCGGTGATTATTCCAATTAATTGTTTTATTATTTCATTCTTCTCCCCCCTTCTTGAATAGTATGTGCACCGAATTTGGTTTCATTCCGGTTATTTCTTCAAGCTACAGACAGCTCCAAATACAGATACTTATATTGTAACCACCCGGTATATGAAATTTCAGAAATGTATGATTTTATTATAGAAAATTCAAATATCCATCAAACAAAATAGTATACATTTTTTAAAAGTATAATTCGTTAAAGACGAATGATCCTCTGTGCTGCTGGGATTATGTAAAAAAACTATGTATTTCCATTAAAAAAAATCTTAATACACCAATTTAAAATTATATAGTGTATTAAAAAAGTGTTTTCTTGCACTCCTCAGTTCACTGTGATTGCCTCTTCTCTTGTATGTCAAAAATGATATTTTTCAAAGTATATCCTAAATAAATTTTCGACAGTAACTTGCTTTAATAAGAACGGGAAACAATATTAGGAAATTAAGTTTATCATAAATGTAATTTTAGGAAAATATGATTTCTGTGATAGAAAATTCAACCTTCCCTCAAAGAAAATAATCTAAATTTTTAAATATATAATTTATTAAAGAGCAATGATTCTCTGTGCTATTGAATTTACAATATCAAAAAATGGTGACTCTCTATCAGAAAACGTAATGTAAGATTTTAAAAATATATAATGTATTAAAAAACAATGGTATCTTGCACTCCTACATATAATGTGATCTCCTCTTCTTCTATATATCAAAAATATTTTCCGAAGTATATTCAAAAGAAATGAACGACTTATGTTTTAATAAGAAAGGGAAACAAGATCATGAAATTGACCTTGACATATATGAAATTTCAGAAATGTATGACTTTATGAAACACAATTCAACTATCCATCAAACAAAAAAGTATAAATTTTTGAAAAATATAATTTAAAAAAGAAGAATTTTCTTCTGTTCTACTGAACTGATTATATAAAAAATACTCAGTCTCTCCATAAAAGAAAAAATTAATTCCCGATTAAAAAAAATATATAGTGTATTAAAAAGCAGTCGTTTATTGCACTCCTCAATTTACAGTGATCTCCTCTTCTTTTGTATGTCACAAATGATATTTTTCAAAGTATATCCTAAATAAATGATCGATAGTAGATTGTTTTAATAAGAACGGGAAACAAGATTAGGAATTTAAGTTTAACATAAATATAATTTCACAAAAATATGACTTCTGTGATAGAAAATTCAATCTTCCCTTAAACAAAGTAGTATACAATTTTGAAAAATATTATTTATTAAATAGCAATGATCCTCTGTGCTATTTAACTTATTATATCAATAAATTAAAAGGATTTATTGATATAAGGAAGCTATTTTTATATATCAATAAACTCAAACTCTCCATAAAAAATCTTAATGTAAGATTTAAAAAAATATATAATGTATTAAAAAGCAATGATCTCTTGCACTACTCCATTTAATGTGATCTCCTCTTTTTCTATATGTCAAAAATATTTTTCGAAGTATATCCAAAATAAATGATCGACAGTAGAATGTTTTAATAAGAAAGGGAAACAAGATCAGGAAATTAAGCTTGACATATATGAAATTTCATAAAAGTATGACTTCTGTGGAAGAAAGACTATTCCCTCTCTCTCTTTCATTGTGTCTTTTATAGCGTTTACGAAGCAAAATTCGTACAACTATCCACATAAAACATGAGAAATCTTCACCGAAGAAAATGAAAAAGTCATTTTTCTACATCTTGCCATCCTCCGTTTCTTTCTTACGGTCGAACGCTTTGGCACAAATTGGATGGAGTAATTTTTTATTCTGGCTTCAGTGGATTGTGACAGTGAACGCATTCAAGCGAGAAAAAGCTGCGGTTTGATTGAAATAATGTTGTTCTCTTTTTTTTTTTTTTAAGTTTCTATTCTCCCTCCCCAACCCAATAAATATTCCTTTAAATTTACTGAAAGTGTAATTAAAATTTGGCATCATATATCTTCCAATATGCATTGTGTTATGAAAGAGAGAAATAACCTAATACGTTTATTATGGTTTTATATCATAGAAATATTAGTCTTTCATGTCTACATATCCATTCTTTTGAAACATATTTACGAAATATTTTTCAGTCTGTTTTAAATCCGAAATAACATATTAATTTTAGTATCAATCAATAAAAGTAATGTCGTCAGAAATGATATGATATTATATTTATATAGGAAAGAGACATTGTCTAGTAAGATCAAATATTATGACATTTAGCAAACGGTCGGCACAAAGGAGCATGTTCAAGATATCTATTCATTACAATGTTATAGTTTAATCTTTCTAAGGGGCTTATAGGCAACAAAAAATTTTGCATAGTCTAATTTTAGAGTTATAAATATAATAATAAAATTAAGTACATGAATTTCAAAGCTGCACATTTTTTTAAAGCTTCAATTATCTCTCCCCAACCCAATAAATATTCTTTTAATTTTATTATTGAAAGTACACTCTAAAAACGACATTTTCAAAACTGAGCAAAAAATACTCAAATCTCAGTACGTCGCATAGTCAAAATGGCTCCGAAACAAAATTACTCAAATTTGAAACATGTATATACTCATTTCTGAAAATGTACACGCACTGAAGAATAAAATGTTATGTACTCATATTTGAGTATGTCCATGTTTCAAAAATGAGTACGAACTGACTTCGATGTGCTTATTTTGGAGTATTTCCATGTTTCAAAAATGAGTTTGAACTAATTCTGATCATTTTTGAGTACGTCTATGTTTCAAAATTGAGTCAAAATTGACTCTATATGCTCAGTTTTGAGTATGTACATGTTTCAATATTCTGAGTATTTCTGGTATTTCAGAATTGAAAGCATTTGGTCGTCCTATTTGAAACAAAAAGTTTCATAACAAAATGAAAACATCGATTTACTCAGATTTGAAAGTGTCATTTTTCTCATTTTATAATTAAACTTTGCCATCATATATCTTCCAATATGCATTATGTTATGAAAGAGAGATATAACCTAATACGTTTATTTTGGTTTTATATATAGAAATATTATCCTTTCATGTCTACATCTGAATTCTTTTGAAACAGATTTACGAAATTTTATTTGAGTCATAACTTTATTTCAGTTAGGACATTTAGCAAACGGTCACACAAATGAGCATGTTCGACATATTTATTCATTACAATCTAATAGTTTAGTCTTTCTAAGCTGCTTATAGACTACAAAAATATTTTTAATAGTTTAATTTTACAGTTGATGAATGTAATAATAAAATTTAGTAAACAAATTTCAAAGCTGCACATTTTTTATAAGTTTCAATTCTCCCTCCCTATCCAATAAATATTTCTTTAAATTTACTGAAAGTGTAATTAAAATTTGCTACCATATATCTTCCAATATGTATTGATTACGATAGAGAGAAATAACTTAATACGTTTTATTATGGTTTTATATGTAGAAATACTATCCTTTCATGTCTACATCTCCATTCTTTTGAAACAGATTTACGAAATTTTATTTCAGTCGCTGTTAAATCTGAAATAACATATTCATTTTAGTATCAATCAATAAAAGTAACGTCGTCAGAAAGGATATGATTTTATATTTATATATAGAAAAGAGACATTGTCTAGTAAAATGAAATATGAGGACATTTAACAAACGGTCGCACAACTGAGCAAATTCCAGATATTTATTCATTACAATGTAATAGTTTATAATCTTTTTAAGCAGCTTATAGACAACAAAATATTTTTAATAGTTTAATTTTACAGTTTACAAATGTAATAATACAATTTAGTAAACAAATTTCAAAGCTGCACATTTATTTTTTAATTTGAAAAATATGTTTGCTAATATAAAATACTTTTCATTTTTTTAATTTGTGTTTCCTAAATGGTAAATGTTTACTGGTGCTATTTTATGAAGTGTTTTATATCTTTTTTTTTTTTTTAAGAATATTTAAAATATGAATTATGATTCAATATCAATTCTAAATTTGATCTAAATTTCTCCTATAAATCAGGATTGTGTTCACTCTTATTAAATCTCAGTAACACGAAATGATAAATGTTCCCTGGTGTTATTTTAGGAAGTGTTTTATATCGTTTTTAAATTTAAAAAACAAGAATCTTTCAATGTAAATTAGGTTTTGATAAAAATTCCAAACTCGATCTGAATTTCCGCTAGGAATGGTGAATGAATTTAATAAGAGTCGTTCAGTAACAAAAAAATGACAATTTTTTTACGAGTGTTTTATATAGTTTTTATTTTTTTATTTTTTAAGAATATTTAAAATATGAATTATGATTCAATATCAATTCTAAATTTGATATGAATTTCTCCTATAAAGCAGGATTGTATTTAATCTTATTAAATCTCAGTAGCAGGAAATGACAAATGCTTGCTGGTGTTATTTAAGGAAGTGTTTTATATCGTTTTTTAATTAAAAAAAAGAATATTTCAATGTAAATTATGTTTCGATAAAAATTCTAAACTCGATATGAATTTCCGCTATGAATGATGAATGAATTTAATAACAGCAGTCCAGTAACAAAAAATGATAATTGTTTACTGGTGCTATTTTAAGAGGTGTTTTATATCGTTTTTAAATTAGAAATAAAAGAATATTTAAAATGTAAATTATGATTCGATAAATATTTAAATTCGATCTGAATTTCCGCTATAAATCATGAATGAAGTTAATAAGTGTTATTCAGCAAAGCGAAATGATAAATGTATTCCATGGTTGGAGTATAATAGTTGAGATTTATTCCAACAGAGAGAAAAATGAAGGACCAGGACTCGAACCTGGGTACTTCGGCTTACCGGGCCAACGTTCTTCCTACTGAGCTATCCAAACGATATCCTAGCTGGCATATTTCACTCTTATTTGTTTCACTCTTATCGTTGTGATAGCTCAGTAGGTTGGTTGGTTGATTTGGGACGGCCAATTATCAACACGAGGGATATAGGCACTGAGGGGAGTGCCCTCCGTGGGGGTCTTTCTAAGGGATCCTAACCCGTATTTACGTCAAGGTTCGAATAAAACCACGGAAAACTCCGAACGGTTAGGTCGACGTGCGCCACAGGGGTTTGAACCCAGCACCTCCCGTCTGCCAGCTTTAAGAGCAGAACCTCTCAGTCACTGGTGGGATGATAGCTCAGTAGGAACAGCGTTGCTCCGGTAAGCCAAAGTACCCAGGTTCGAGTCCTGGTCCCGGCATTTTTCGCTCTGTTAGAATAAATCTCAACTATGATACTCCAACCATTGAATATAATTTACCTAGTTGAAAATACTTTCTTCTGTTCGTTATGAAATGATAAATGTTGACTGATGCTATTTTAGGAAGTGCATTATATCGTTTTTAAATAAAAATAAATATTCAAAATGTAAATTATGCTTCGATAAAAATTCTAAAATCAATCTGAACTTACGCTATAAATCATGAATCAAATTAATAAGAATCATTCAGTAACGCAGAAGTGTATTTTTAATAGAGCTATACTACAGTCAATTGTACTAAAATCAACTGAACGTCTTTAAAATTCTATTAGTTCCAAACATTGCCAATAGTTGGAGCTGCAGTGCCTCAAATTTTAATACTGCACAGAATAACTTTGCATTTTCAAAATTAAAATAATTTTTTTGTGTGTGTGTGTTTGTTTCAACAGCTGCATAGAATGAATGTTAGACGCTCAGTGAAATTTCATCCATTTTTATACTCTAGTTTGAGAATTCTAACAGTTTCAAATAGCGCTGTGTCATCTATCGGTGATATATGAAACTAAAACAAGGAAGCATATTAAAGAGATTCCCAACTTTACACATTAATTTTCTGCAAGAATAACTTCAATCCCCGTCACTGTTAACTTTTTACTGAATCTTAAAAACGTTCAGTTAATTTCAGGGCTCTGTACTATTTACTTTTACGTAAACTAACGGAGACAATTTTGTACCCATCGTTGTCCATATATCTTTGTACATACCTTGATTATACTTTGTTGTGTGTATGGATTATGAGTTTAAACACATTTTATGGATCAGAAACTGAAAATAGAAAATTCAAAATTTGCAATTCGCGAGGATACCTTTATTATTTATTATTTGATTTTCCTCATTTCGTCTTCAGTAAAGAAGAAGCTCTGTGAAATTTGATCCATTTTTATTCTCTAGTTTGAGAGTTCTAACAGTTTCAAATAGCGCTGTGCAAGCTATCGGTGATATATGAAACTAAAACAAATAAGCATATTAAAGAGTTTACCGACTTTGCACATTAATTTTCTGCAAGAATAACTTTAATAACTGTCACCGTTTATTTGTTACTGAATCTTAAAGATGTTCAGTTAACTTAAGGCATTCTGTACTTTTTACTTTTACGTAAGCTACATTCTTGTTGCACGAAGACAATTTTGTATGCATCGTTGTTCATATATTTTTATACATACCTTGTTTATACTTTGTTGTGTACATGGACCATGAGTTTAAACACATTTTATGATCATAAACTAAAAATAGGAAATTCAAACTTTGCAATCCAAGGATACTTTCAATCTTTATTATTTAATTTTCCTCATTTCGTCTTCAGTAAAGATAAAGAGCTCTAAACAGCTCTCGTTATCTTCTTTCTTATTAGCTTTAATTTTTATAAAGTTAAATAAATATCTTAACTTGTTATTAGTCAGGTCGCAAATCCCCCTCTATAATGTTAAACCTAAGGGCTTAGAATGCAGCCGTATTTTTCAAATTTCTCCTCAGAAAAGTAAAAATTTTAACTTCATTTTTCTGTATGTTTTTCTTGAAGAATGTTTCTTTATTTTTTATTTAAGAAAATATTTCTAAAATACACAGTTAGTTTTATTTAAGTATTAGAATCTTATCTTCAACTTGGAAACTTTAGCTATTTAAAACATAAAATGATGTATATATTTTAACAATATATTATCAAATTAAAAATAAAGAAACATCTTTCAAGAAAAGTATATAGAAATCAAGTCATTTTTTTTTTATTTTCTGAGGCGAAATTTGAAAAATACGGAGGCCTTCCAAACACATATGTTTAAGGTTAGAGTGAGAAATTTGAGATCTGACTGATAAGGAGCCTTAAGTCACAAAATACGAAAGTGGTATATTCAAGAGTAGCTCTTGTACATAAGCTTCTCAAGTATCATTAATTTCAAATAGTACACTAAAATGTTTTAAAACCGTTTCTTGATATGTTGTTACAATATAACAATTGAAGTTCTCAATATTGTACATTTTTTTCATTTTTATGGCAAATGTGTATGCAAGATAAGCAAATCTTCTTTAAACATCAAGAAAACAAAATTCTCCTTTATTTTAGTTTTTCTAAAGTTTTAAGAAATTTGCTATGTTGTTTGTTTTACTATTTGTATGTTTTGCGCTCAAGTAAATATGTAATTAAAAATCTCCAGAGTTTAAGATCTTCTTGAATTATTATTTTTTAAATTTTGAATTGCTTTGGTTCTAGAGATGTAGTTTGAAATGTTTATGATACATATGTATTAAGGACTTAATTTTTATATTTAACTCACTTAATAAAATAAAATATACAATTAACACAAAAGTAGCTACACTTTAGTTAAAATTGTTGTAGTTGAGTTTACGGCAAAAATATCCACTTTGTAAAGGAATAGATACGGCAAATGACTCTCGGGATACGGTAAAAAGTCTTAAAATAAAACTTTAGCGTATAGAACATTTATCAAAATCCACAGCAAAGTATGGAGAAAATTTTCTAAAGAACACTAATTGAAGTAATTACTTTAAGAAAGGTTAAATAGTTTATTATATACGATAACACAATGGTTCCTCAAACACTCTAGGGATAAATATTTTCAAACTTTCTCCTGCTTTATGTCAGTCACATAAAACTAATTAAGAAGTGGAGATGCACGATTAGCAGGATACTATTTTTTGAAACACTATTGCTTTTAAAATTGTTTTATTTAAAGATGTTTAAAAATGAATTAATATTAACCTTTATGTGTGCTATCTGTCTCACACATACAGTGTATGCTAAAATGCACTGGTCACTTTTTAAATACAACAAGTAAACGTTTACAGCAATTGAAATTATATTTAACTTCAGTTAAACCGTGTACAGGAGACTAATGTGCGAAGTGAAAATTTTCTTTACAATGCTTCTTTCTTTAAGTTCGAATTTGCACCGATGGATGGCGTTTTAATGTCTCAAACTGTAATAATGTTCCAAATAACCTTCAATTTAAAAATGTAGAACAATTTTTGCACGTTTCAACAATTAAACTAAATGGAGGATATAAAATTAGTGAACTGAGATCCATCCATATACGTTAGTTTATACGTTTTAACAGTTTGAGACAGCGCAACACAATATCTTTGTTAAAATTTGAACTAAAACATGGAAGCATAGTAAACCAACCCCAAACTTCACATATTAAGGAGTTATTTCACTCAGGCGAAAACAACCGCTTGCTAATATTAATCCTATGGGACAGTTCTTTTAGAATATCTCGTTTATATTTCAATATTTTTATACGATTTTTTGCATTGGATAGCTGAGGTCGATCTTCTTCGATTTTGTTTGCGGGTTTTTTTAGGAGAATGCTTTCATTTTCGGAACCGGTTTCGAAAGTGAAAGTATCCCCATAAAAAAAAACGGCCATCGTAAAGATCTACCTCAGATAACCAATGCAAAAAAAAGTTGTTTAAAAACGTTCAAATGCAAACAGGATATTTTAAAAGAACTATCCCATAGGATTAACATTTGCGAGCGAATTTTTTCGCGTGTGTGAAGTACCCTCTTAATATCCTGCAAGAAAAACAAATTTTAAATCCGCCAGTGCATTTTAGGACACGCTATATATTACAACGCCTGGACCTGGTAAATGATATGGACCTGGTAATGCAGATATAGGACGTGATAATGGACCTGGTAAATGCAGGTATTAAAGAGAGAGCATAGCAGAGCTAAGTAAAATAAAACTTTGCTGTGAGAAACGCGTATTGATGTTGATAATATTGATGCCATATGAATTACCTTTAACAATGGAGAAAACACACATCATTCTACCAAATAAAAATATAAAATTTTTTATTAAGTTTAAAGCAAAATGTGCGTTGTATTTGAGTTTATTGAATGAAATAAATAATATATCTGTCTAATGTGTTGGCTCTCAGACTCTCAGTCTTATATTTCACGTTTAAAATTATATCGTAATAATGAATAACACACAGCATGTTGCATCGTTAAAGTAAAATTTTCTTCAGCTTTATATTTAATCTAGTGTGTTAGAAAAATTCCTAAGCACGATTAGATATCCACATTGAAAAGCACAGCATATTTGTTTAATGTTTTGTGCACCTTACTCCTGCCTCACTCGGTGTCACGCATCATAAGTTGCATATAGGGTGCGTACAATCTTTTTTTGAGTACGACTAATTTTGTATATTAATCTTCGCCTCGTGTAATCGTTGAATGTTTGGATTAAATAAGATGAAGATTATTCGGAAATACTGACAGTAAGAAAATAAAATGTTGCAACAGGCAGCCCGTCCTGAAGGTGTTAAAATCTTTACCTTTTCTTGAAATATTTTATTTAAGAAAAGGGATTCATTAATTAACACAGAAAAGATGAAAAATGTACTTATTTTTAAAAAAGAAACCCAAAACTAATATTGAAGTATCAGACGGTTCTTTTTCTCTATGCCACCGCTTACTGCCAGAAATTAGATATTTTAGCCATTTATTTCAAGAAACATCTCATGAGTTTAGAAAATCATATATAAATTAACATATTCGTTTTTAGTTTTATTCGTTCACTCATACCGCAAAATGTATCATTGTACCATAGTCATACTATACCGGGGTGCAAAATGATAGGAACAATCATTTAATAGACTAAATAATAAATATAATTATATTAATCACATATAAACTATAAAGGTTTGATTTTATCAAATTAAATAGGTATTATAAACATAAGAAAAATAATGTAAAACAATTATTATTATTACAATATAATAAATTGCATATTCACTGGATATGCAATAAGAACTGATTTTTCTAATAATGAAAATTTTACTTATCATTTGTGCTTTCTTTGTATTTAATAAATTCAATGAAGCATTGTGGCATAAAATTTGCAATCTTTTGAGCTTGTCGTTATGAGAAAACTTTCAATGCCTCACAAATGGCAAAATTTGATTATTCTTTTCGTTTATACCGATCCATTTGTTCCTTTTTTGGTAGATATTGCGCACTATAATATCCAAACGTTCTCCATGAAATTTAGGGTCGGACTAGTTTCCGGCCAATCGAGTGTGGGCCTTTTATCTTAAAACCACTTTTATGTATCTTTTTTCCATGTGAATTGATGCACTGACTTGTTGAAAAATATAACCAAGATCAGTAAGTCTTGCACACTGGTTCAAAAAAGGGCGTTCTAAAAAGTGAATCGTAAGTCTATTTTGTTATTCGTCTAGGAAATCAATTCTCAGCTTACCGACTGTGAGAAAAGCGGCCAAAACTAATATGTAGTCTTCTCATTGTTGACGCGTTGAAAATAAGTCATTTTTTCTGTCGTTGTTCATGCCAGTTTGAAGGAATACCACACCATCGAAATTAAACTTCTTTTAATTAATGAAAATATTTTAAAACAATTCCTTTGTCGCTACAGTTGTTTCTCTTCCCACTGAATGAGGGCTTTTTTATGGACTTACGTAAACACGGACACAAACGTGGTTTTACATATTTAAGGATTACCGACTTTTTAGTTTCTCTTCTTACAGTGAATACTGATGCTGGCATCATAATCTCGCTTCCAATTTATTTTACTGTCAATCTTTTACTTACGACCGTGCGAATAATCAAAGTTCAGATCGTTTTAAAAACATTCGCAGGCTTCCTATATATTTTGAAATACCATAAGTAATCAGATTATGTAGTAAATTAAAAATGACACACTTTAAATGTTTAATTTTATCAGCAGTTCTTTGAAACCATCCGGTGTCATTATAAATTAGAATTGGAACCTTTTCGAAGTATAAAAGCATTTTCCATCTCCCAATTTTCGAAAAAATTTTAGTACTGAACGAAAGCGATCAGAATATCTTTTAAATACGTTACTTAATTATATGTGAAAATATCCACCAATGACGAGACGTAGTTTCAAAATATATACGACATTCTTCTCGTTTTGCTCCAGTGTAAATTTACCAAAATATACATTTTAAATATATTTAAATATATGCATTAAACTTTTGTGAACGATTGTTTTTATATTACTTCTAATATCCTGCATTTAATTTTAACTCCAAAATTTGCGCATTTGCATGGCAAACACGACCATATTTCATTGTTTTTGTGTCGTTCTGTCATTTTGTAACCTGCTCTATAACATATCAAATAGTATTGAATGATGCTGTCAGTATGGAACAGATTATGTCATCCTCAATGTTTCTCCACTACTATCAATGTACGTTAATTGGAATAACGTCAGCACAGGTTACTCGGATAGCCACTACTGAGATTACCTTATACATTGCTCTAGCAATAATATAAATAGGTTTGTAACGCCTTTTCATCGCTGAAGTACTTATAGATAATTAATTAATTTTATTTCATTGAAGAAAAAAATGTTTATGATTAAATTTCTAAAAGTATCAAATTTTAAGAAAGGTTTTGCGTAGTTACAATATAATAAACTAGAAAGCAATTGTCTGCTTTTGGTTTTGATCAAAAAATGAATCATAGATTTTATTAATAATCCAATTTGTTTCGTCTTATGTGATTTTAATTATTAGAGAAATGAAGGATTCACTGAATGACGCATTTTGTGTAATTTTCCATTTCAGATTGCTTCAGTAGTTGTTATATAACTGCTTCTCCACTTTTTGATTTCACGACGCACTGGAACCCAGTTATTAATTTCCGCGGAATATTATACTTATAATGATAAAAAACCTATCAAAGAATGTGTATTTTTATTTTGTTATAAATTTCAGTAAAACGATATTTTAAAATGTCTTCATTGTGAGATATTATTTTTGAATACTCATGCTAGTAAATATTCTTCCAAGGATCTAGCCAATTTTTGCATTCGTTGCACATTATTCGTTGCATAAA
This sequence comes from Maratus michaelseni, assembly GCA_963931845.1. NCBI lineage: Eukaryota > Metazoa > Arthropoda > Arachnida > Araneae > Salticidae > Maratus > Maratus michaelseni. The sequence continues at coordinate 117,535,192 of OZ007586.1, forward strand.
ATCTTATTCCTCGCAATGTTACATTGACATGTTTTTTGTAATAAGTGTGAATTTGCAATTGAGGGAAAAACAATAGACTGTAACAAGTTTTATATTATTTTTTTTATTGTAATTTTCTGACATTTTCCATTAAAAATAATTGAATACTAAAACGAATTTTGAGAGAAATGATGCTTTTTAACACTATCCCTCATTAAACAGTAAATTGCAGAATTTAGAATATTGTATTTTTAAGTATTTTTGTTAGTTCATAGAATTTTGCTATAATTTTACACACAATTTTCGAGGAACACCCAAAGTCCTCTCACAGTGCACCAATACGTCGCAGCACACCGGTTGAGAAAGACCGATATATATTATTTACCGTAATGTAATATACCGGGTGAACCAAAAATTCATTAAAACTTTAAAAATTCATAAAAAGGAAGAAATTATGAAAAAGAAGTGCGGTTTGCAAGAAATCGTCTCACATGTAGTCATATTTTTTTTTTTAGCAGAAAAAAAAGTTTAAAAAGCCAGAGGTAGATAGCGCTAACATGCAAGAGATTCAGCAGAATTATGCAAATTAATCCTGCAATAAAAGCAATAAAAGATCGGGATAGACGAGGAGAATGTTATCAGAATACGCTTTCAGAATGTTATCATTATCCTATCGAACGTTCTATCGATATTCTATCAGTCGTGAGGTTTCCTCAATTCATTCCGACATGTTGCATTCAGATGTACGGGCGTTGTGAGTCACATTAGTTGCGTCGTACAATGTTCTGGACGTCATGTTGAGCAATTGTTATTGCAATAATAAATGAATGGAGCGCACTGTTGTCCTGTTCATTGTGTTTCGGGTCGACAGCGCCCTCTACCAGTGACATTTTTAAATATTTTTTTTTTTTGCTGCTAAAAAAATCCGACTACATTTTGAGCCCTTTCTTGCAAACCGCTCTTTTTTATCATAATGTCTTCCTTTTTTATGGTTTTTTAAAATTTTAACGAACTTTTGGTTCACCCGGTATATAAGACATTATAATAATTTCCCTTTTACTTACCCATCATACGTAGTATAGGGTAAGTCTTGTAATCGTTTTGAAAATCGAAAAAAAAATTTTGACGGATTTACACGTTTCAGACACTGGAGATTCCGAAAAACATATTTTTAGAAAAATTTTTTTGCCGTCCGTCTGTGTGTCTGTGTGTCTGTGTGTGTGTGTGTCTGTAAACGCTCTATCTCCCGAACAAATTGAGATAGAGACTTGCAATTTGGTATGTACTTAGTATGTAATAATGGGAAGAAGCCTATTTAATTTCAATAACCTCGATTAACCGGAACAATTTTTTTCGGACTCTCGAAATATTCGTTCTGATGAAAGGTATATGAAAATTTTCGAAATTGTTTATTTTAAGAAATGAATATAAAAGACAATGAAAAAACATAAATTTTGAATAAAGCATGAAGTCGATCGGATAATTAGTTGCCGAGATATTTGGAATCCTATTTTCCACACTCTTCGATTTTTCATGACCCTGTATTTCATCCAAATTTCACTTCAAAGATATATTTTAATTGGAAATTTGACGCTTAATCAGATGCAATAAACCGCTAGTTAATAGGATTATTATTTTTGGATTTATAAGGAAAAACCTCTTTCAAGCAATTCAGTAATCGAGCCTTTAAAGTTTGTGACGTCATCAAGCCACGATTTTATTTGAATTGCATTTTATAAGTAGTTTACACATTTTTATTTTAATATTTTACATTATGCATATCCATGATGGGTAAGTATTACGGTGGCCCCCAACGACTAGTTTAATCAGCAGTCATGATGTGACCTCACATGTGCACTAAACTTACTGGTATAACAAGGATCTTTTTCATAATTACATAACCCCCACTACATTATTAGTCATGTATATAATAAAAAATAATAATTATTATTAGAAATTTGATCCGAAAACATTTGTGTTCTGCAATAGACCAGACTTATATTTTAAAATAAAATTATACTTCGCTTTTTAAAGTTCGAATAAGTGCATTATGTTCAGAATATAACATCTTATTAACAACAGCTTAGAAAAAGTATAATAATCAGTCTTTTAAAAACATCATTCCTACTCACTAGAGGTCACTATATTGAATTAAATATTAAAATTGAAGTAAGATTATTTTCACTGATAATCCACTATGTAAATTGCTTCCAGACGTAAAGTTCTTCAGTAAAAAGTATAAGTTAAAAAAATTAAAAACTATATTTGGAAGCAAATAGCTTAATTTCCTATTTATATTCCACAAATTTACATAATTTTAATCCTTATTAATATTTAATCAATAATTTAATTTAAATATTAATTTAAAAACAACTTATCTTTGTGTATTTCGTATTTAATAAACTGCAACATTCTTATCTATTTTTCTCTTTTCTGTTATCTCTTTTGGGATTAAAACTAATTAACATCCCCCATTGTTTAAATTCAAAACTAGAATCGAAACTAATTCTTCATTCATAAAACCGTTGTTGCAAATTTAATTGTTGAACGATCCCTACTGCAACTGGTATTAAACACGGATCAACATTTTCACTCTGATGTGAATTTAAGACTTCAATTAGTGTTACAGAATCCTGAAAATCTCGCAAGAAACACAAATAAGACAAGCTTTATTCCCATATTCCTGTCATCTATCGTTAATATATAAGTTGCGAAAGATCTAGAAAACGATTAATTACGTCTAAAATTGCCACATTTCTGTACATTAAGACAGAGTTTGCGAAACAGCAGAAGAAATTGGTTGAATAGATTTGGCTGGAAAACTCAGCTCTGACATGTAAGCTTGACATTGATAGGAATCTAATTTGTTTTATTCCGTAATCTTAATTCTAATTTTAGATGTTTGTGCTTCATGTTATTTTCAAGAACTGAGTTTAATTTCAGAGAATGTGTTTGTGAATGAGTTAAATAAATGTGTTGTAACAAATATTTTTGTATAACAAATAATTTTGTATCAGTAACGCAGATTTTATTACTTACCCATCACACGTAGTATAGGCTAAGTCTTGTAATCGTTTTGAAAATCGAAAAAAAAAATGTTGACCGATTTACACGTTTCAGACACTGGAGATTCCGAAAAACATATTTTTAGAAAAAAAAAATGTGCCGTCCATCTGTCTCTCTGTGTGTGTGTCTGTAAATGCTCTACTCCCGAACAAATTGAGATAGAGACTGGAAATTTCGTATGTACTTAGTATGTAATAATGGGAAGAAGCTTATTGAATTTCAGTAACCTCGAATATCCGGAACTATTTTTTCGGACTCTCGAAATATTCGTTCTGATATAAGGTGTATAAAATTTTTCGAAATTGTTTATTTTAAGGAGTGAATATAAAAGACAATAAAATAACATAATTTTTGCATAAAAAATAATGTCGATCGGATAATGAGTTGCCGAGATATTTGTAATCATATTTTCCACACTCTTCGATTTTTCTTGACCCTGTATTTCATGAAAATTTCAATTCAAAGATATATTTTAATTAGAAATGAGTCGCTTCATTCGACGCAGTAAACCGTTAGTTAATAGGATTATCAATTTTGGAGTTATAAAGATGTTTCGTTTACGCAATTCAGTAATAGAGCATTTAAAGTTTATGACGTCATCAGACCACGACTTTATTCGAATTGCAATGCAATTTATAAATAGTTTACACATGTTTTATTTTCATATTTATATTATGCATATCCATGATGGGTAAGTACACTGCTCAAAACAATTAAAGGATATTTGAAGTTTTATATAAAATAAAGATATAAACGAAATTTTTTTGCCGAAAATAGAAGAAGAGAATCACAAATGCAAATTTTTCTGGTTTTCAAACTGTGGAGTATGCAAATTTTGAGTTCGACGTCAAAAACGTCGCTTCAGCGGCAGCGAATGAAATTTGACTTTCAAATGGATAAAAGAAAATGAAGACAAGGATGATCGGCATTCAGTGATTGCTTTGTTTTGATGAGTACGATGTCTCAGCGAAGTCATTTGACAGATTCAGAAGCTTGGAGAATTGTTGTTAGTTTAGAAGGGGGCCAAACTCAAGCCGAAGTAGCGCAAACCATTGGAGTGTCACAAAGGTTCATTTCCAGGATCTGGAACCGTTTTTTGGAGAGTGGATGTGCAAGCCGAATACCAGGGAAAGGTCGTAGACGGGCAACAACGCCCAATGAAGATCGGTATTTAGCGTTAACAGCTCGGAGACACCGAAACATGAACGCTACTCTTCTCCAACAACGCCTTCGCTCGGCTACAGGCACCACGATTTCAACTCAGACTGTCCGAAACCGGCTCCATGCTGTAGGTCTGTATGCTCGCCGACCGATGGTATGTGTTAGATTAACATCAAGGCATCGTCGCGACCGCAGGGAGTGGACAACCGAGCATGTCAACTGGAGGAGAAATGAATGGAGCAATATTCTGTTTTCTGACGAGTCCCATTTTTCTGTGCATCCGGATAATAGGCGTATTTTCATCTGGAGGGACCGTGGCAGTAGGAATAATCCTGCGTTCGTGCACGAAAGTGTCAGATTTGGCGGTGGAGGAGTGTTGGTGTATGGTGGCATCTCCATTGACGGGCGCACTGACCTCTACATCATTCGAGATGGAGCTCTGACTGGTCGCCGATATAGGGATGAGATCCTCAGACCTATTGTAGTCCCTTACGCTGCAGCAATCGGAGATAACTTCACTTTAATGGACGATAACTGCAGGCCACATCGTGCAAACCTGGTGGAGGATTTCCTTTTCGAGGAAGGAATCATTCGAATGGAATGGCCAGCGTGTTCTCCAGACATGAATCCAATCGAGCACGTTTGGGACGCTCTAGAAAGACGAGTTTCTGGCCGCCAACAACCCCCACAAACTCTCCAAGAACTGGAAAGAGCTCTTCTGGAAGAGTGGGGCAGAATACCCCAACTCGTCATTAATAGCCTCATTGAGTCTATGCCTCAAAGGTGTTCAACGTTGCTGGCCGCCCGTGGAAACCATACACCCTACTGAAAATGATTTTCTTTGAAGAAAACACCTTTTCTTATTCTTTTTTTCTCATATGCACAAATTGTGTTTTTTTCCTTTTGTACACAAATGCGCAATAAAATGCATGTTTTTCTGCCAAACATGTGTAATTTATTCTCATATAACCTACTATGTCTGTCGACCATGTATCAATCAGCTAAAAAGTTTCCCAGATACAAAATCCACCTAAAACTGCAATATCCTTTAATTGTTTTGAGCAGTGTATTACGGTGACCCCCAACAACTAGATTTTAATGAACATTGTTTTAACAAAATTGTTTATTCTTACACTACAATAGAACCCCGCTTTTACATTTTTTAAGCGGGGTAACAGAAAAGTGTAAGTTGCAGTATTTCACACACGCAAACTTCCACTGGTATTTTATAACAGGAATTTTCGCCCTATTTAAGATTTTTTTTTAATTCTGCGTTTAAATGAGGCAAAACTTTCTATACTAAAACAATGGTGGAGATTTGTTTCTGCAATATTCTAGCCCTGTATACATATTTCAAGGGAGATAGAGAAAAAAGTGCAAATTACGGAAAATTTTCTGGAAACGTAAAAGCGAGGCTATACAATATTTTTTAAATTACATAAAGAGAAGATAGAATGTATAGGAAAATAGAACTTTTTTAACATAAATAACATTTCTAAAATAGTTTATTGAATTTAAAAAATGTTGCCAATATCTTTCAAGTTCGTTAAAGAAGAAATATCATATTGCAGACCTGAAATATCTTATCAGAAATATCATATTGCAGACCTTCTGAAATATCTTATCTAAAATATCAGCTTTTAATTCACAAAGTTAGTAGTAGCTATTTATAATAATGCGCTAAAATATCAAGTTCAACACGTCCATGTTGTATACTGAGAGTCTAGTCATGAATCTTGAAAGATTATAGTTCTTTTTGCAATAAGTCTATACAACCTTCCAACTTTAGGAAAGAGAAAATAAGGATTGTATATAATATCTTGTTAAGTAAAACCGATACTACATATTTTATGAAAAGCTAGGAAATAAAAATTAGTTAATTAATTATAAAATTATTTTAATCTAACAGAAAAAAATTATTTTCTAAAACAAACTTTATCTTGCTTTTAGCCGTTTTTGTTTGTGGGGATGGGGAAGTGTTTTTAGGGTTATTAATTTTGATACAATATCAACTGATTTGTGTTTGTTCTCTTGTGACTAAGAAATAACCGTTTCCAAACTGTTTCATGTATCACTATTGCCAAACAGATCGAAATGACTAGTTATTGAATAATGATTTCAACGAATCGAAAATAGTAACACTTTAATTTTTTTTTTATTCTGTCAAACTGATTGGTAAAGATAACATAAGAATTGACATTTTTCCAACTGAGTGAAAAAGTGTCCAGGACAGAAGTGGGACACCTGGAGTGAATATATCGCTTAAATTGCTATTAAAATGTCAATAGGTATCATATATTTACCAATCAGTTTGATTAAGTTAAAAATAATAAAGTGTTGGCAATTTAAGCCAGGAGTATTGGTTTCGATAGCCGGCTTGCAAAACTTTTTCACTCAGCTGAGAAAATGTTAATTCGTATGATATCTTTACCAATCAGTTTGATTGAGTTAAAAATAATAAAGTGCATCTACGTATCCATCGTTTGAGGAACTTCCATTACCTGTGGTATATTCTGAGCTGTCTACATAGCAGACGAGGTGCTATAGCCAAAAATGAATGAGTATCTGAGTGGAATTTGCCGGCCGGTTGACGTTCCAGGTAGTTCAATAGGCCAACAATCAATTGACAATTTAGGCCAAAAGTGTTGAGTTCGATCCCCGAAATGGACACATTTAAATCAATTAGAAAAATGTCAATTCGTACGTAAAGAGTGAGTTCGCATTTTATTCTTTCTTATATTTTATACGCGCATCTTCTAAGAACTTTTATTTCAATTCTGCATTCTAACCAAAAATCTATTGCAGAATCATCAGTGAAAGAAATAAATTTGAAAACTGAAATAAATTTTCTCATGTGGAAATCCAGAAAATTTAATGTATTGATTCTTTAATAGCAATAGAAGAGTCAAATCTGGTTTTAAATTAATATTATTACATTATTTAGTTAATAGATATGATAATAATGATATTTTATTGGACCCCAAACTTATCAAAAAAGCATTTTTTATGACTACAAATCAATTTTCTTTAATATTTAAATAAAAATGTTAATGTAAATCACATTGAAAATAAATATATACAAGATAAAGAAATGTCTTTGAATGTAGGTCATAAACATTTTTAACTCAAGCGTCATTTTCAAGTATTTAACAGGTACTGGATTCTGTAAAATCAAAATCTATAAAATATTATCGCGTAAACAAACACTTCAAGTTAACATGTAAAATGACGCTTTTCATAATTAGATGTTAAATAATTTATTTTATCATTCTGATACTTTTCTAAGTTCTTTTCATAGCTTACTCATCCGTTACAAAAGATGATTGAATATACCTATTTTAATCAATTATAGCTATTGAAGTCAGAGACAGATACTACCTAATTAAGCAATTTACTTAAGCTATTTAGGGACGAAATGAACTGGAACCATTTGGTTATTATGACCCACCCTCCTTAATTGCTTTTGTAAATCATTATGCCTACTTTAAGTTTCTCATTTAAGATTTTATACTTAAAGATTTAGTATTTTAAATGAGAAAATTCCTAATTGATTCCATTCAGTATTTACAAGTAGTTTTATATCAATTACATTTAAAGACGATTTTAAATTAGCACTTTTAGGATAAATGAATATCCGGTGTTTCTATACTGTTTTAATTAAAAACTTACAGAAGCTGTATTCTTTTTTAGGAAAAACGTGTTTCTACATTTAATGTTTAATCATCTTTCTATAATTGAAAAAAAAAATTAAATTCAATTAAGAAACTTTATTTAATGACGTAATCTTAGATTGGTGTTATTAAATAAAGTCTGGTGATTGATGAATGATGTCATTAAATATGATGATGCAAACGTATAGAAAATTAATAACCTCCAAGTGCCTCAGTAAAAATTGTAGCCAGTTTTACATAATATATATTACGTTGGCTTCAGTACAGTTTTAAATAATCGACTATATGCAGATGTACTATATAAGCATTTCTAAAATGCTTTAAATTTCTCAATATTTATTCACCAATCAAGATGAATATCTAAATGAAGAGATTGCTATATATATATATTTAATCTGTATTTTTGTATCTTTCCTTTTCTTAATGTATTATATGATAGAAGTATACTGTTCTTCGCAAATATGCCAGTATATTTTATGGAATATTGCATTTTCTTTTTATAAGTGAAATGTACTACCAAATGATGATTATACATCATCACATGTCGTTTTTCGAATTCAACCGTACTATCATTTGATTTGCCATTTTTTATTCAAATATTTTATTAAGTTTTATTTATTTTATTTATATCATTTTATACATATTTTTTCTCCTTTAAAAAAACTATTATGTATGTATTACTACATCCCATCTCTAAATTGGAGTTTCGGTAATTTGTTCTTTGAATTTGTTAATTATTTATTAACTTAAAAGTATTCTATATACGCTAAATACTTGCCATCTTTGAATTGGAGATTTGGTGAAATTGTGATGATAGAACTTGTTTGATGTATTTTGAATATATATATATATATATGTAAGGCATTCCATAAAAACTGAGAGTTTTTTTTTACTTAGTGGCAACACCGCGAAACTAAAAAAATAAAACTGAAGGCGATTTTTTCAAACTGTGTTAACTCTACATTTATAAATAATCCAAATGAAGCAGACGATTTTATTTTCATAGTTTCGTGCTTGTTTACAGAATTGATTTTATTTGCCCTACAGAAATGGAGGTGAGAAATTCAGAGTTAAAAACCGAAATGCGTTGCGCCATAAAATTTTGCTATCGTTTGGGCAAAACAGCTCCAGAAACAGTTAAGTTAAAAAAAGAAGCGTACAAAGACAAATGTTTTGGTGAGTCTACGATTTTTAATTTGTATGGTGATTTCTCAAAAAGACGTTTGTCTGCAGAACTGGCTCTTAAGCCTGACCGACCAGAAATTGCTGTGAATGATCGATATGTTAACACTGTGTGGGCAATCTTGCAAGAATCGACGAATCTTGGAAAAAAATTTGAAAATCTTGAAATCTTGAAAATCGGCGAATGACATGTGAGGAGATAGCGGCGTCAACTATTATTTCGAAAACGTCGATATTTCACATTCTACACAACAATTTACAGATTCGGCATGTTTCTTCCAGATGGGTTCCTCATCACGTTACCAAAGACCAAATGCAAACAAGAATTGACCAATGTTGTGAGTGGAATATGATGCTTCAAAATTATCCGAATTTTCTAAAGTCTGTAATAACAGATGATGAAACTTGGGTGCATCATTTTGATCCCCTTACCAAGTCCGCAACAAGTGTATAGAAACACACTGATTCTCCGCTTCCGAAAAAAATCCGTCAAACCAAATCTTCTGGTAAGGTCATGATGATTATTTTCTTTGATCATAAAGGTGTAATCTATCAGCATGCTGTGCCTCCAAAAACTACTGTGAATGGTGAATATTATGTTTGAGTTTTGAAATTTTTGCGGCAACACATATTGAGAAAGCGTCATGGACTGGTAGTAAATTGGACATTACATCACGATAATGCTCACCCGCATGTTGCTATTTCTGTTCAGCAATATCTTAGTAAATACAATATTAAAATCATGTTACATCCCCCTTACAGTCCAGATCTTGCACCATGCGATTTCTGCTGTTTACGATGTTGAAGGAGATGCTCCGTGGTAGAAAATGTAATACATATTCTGAAGTTATTTCAGCAGTGCAGGGTTCTTTGAAGTAGCTTCCAGAAAAAGGCCTATCTATTTGGTTTGAAAAGTTGGTTGAACTATGGGACCGTTGCATATCATCTGAGGAAAGGTATTTTGAAAATGAATGACGTATTTTTTGCTGTAAAACTATTTCTTGATTTTATATGATTTTACTCTCAGTTTTTATTGAACGCCCTTTGTATATATATATAGTTAGTTAGTTTTATTTGAATTTTTGTACAAACACTTTTTTAATGAAAATTATATAGGATACGCCAAAGTCTTTAAAACAGTTTAAAGTGGCGTACGAGAGTATGAAATACGAACTACGAAATTGAAACGAAAATACTTCTCATGATCGAAAGTGTTTTTAAGCAATAAAAAAAAAAGATTTTTAAAAATTTTCCATACATTGTAGTACATCTCCAAATCTACAAAAACATTAAACGTTCAGGAAAACCCTTACAGACTATTTTTTTACAATCAATTACTATATCCCGACGTTTGGAATATAATAGAGTACCGTTTGGCTGTGATTCGAGCTACAAAAGTAGCACACATTGAAATATTGTAGTAGATTGTGCAAAATAAATAACCTACAAGTACGTGATTTTTTTGTGTGCATTTTTTGCTGTTTTGGAGGTATAGCGCAATCTATAGGTAATGTTTGGAATGAAAGTTTTGGTTCATCAAAACTTTCGGTCATGAGGAGCGTTTATGTCCAAAAACTCTCATACGTCAATTACTCGATTTTTTATTGAATTTGAAAAAGTAAAAAAGTAAAAAGGCCCACCCTGTATTTTTATTTTTAATATGAAATCCATTTTCTGAAATAAAGGTAACTGAAGGAAAGTACTTTATTCAATTTAAAAGTTTCACACAGTTTCACATACCCTTATTTTACAACGCAAAATATTGTTTTGCCACCAATTTAACGGAAATATTGTTACAAAATACATTTTAGTTATTCCTTAATAACGATTTGCCGATGAAGAAACATATAAGTCAAACTTATTGCATAATCCTTATTAGCAGTTGCATTGGGAAATATGTCCATTTTAATATTTATAGGTGGTTTTACATCAAAATCGTGAAAGTAGTTTTCATGTATGATTATTTCAACTTGTCATGCTATTTTATTTACAATTTGAATAATAAATAATTTTTACAAAAATTATATTTTTGTTTAATATTAACTAACTTTCTTTAAATAAATAATAATAATTAAATGTAAATAAAAAAAATTATAAAAATAAAAACATACTTTCATTAAAATTCACAAAAAAATCAACTTATATTATAAAGCACAAATATATACGTTGCTCAATGCTGACGTATTGCGGGCAACAATGTGTCAAAAAGGATGAATGTTGCAACAATGGAGGGAGCTATTTTTTCAATTAAACAGTCGTAACGTTTTATATATGGGGAAAATGCAAGTTTTGGGCCGACGTTGACCACCCTTAGGGATCGATTTTTTTTTAAATAATGTCCAATTCATGTATTGCCCTCAGGAATACATATACATATTCCAAATTTCAAAGCTTTACGTCAACAAGAAGTGGGTGAAAAATGAGTCACAAGACTTGACTGCCACATACATACAGAAATGTAAGTTAAAAGAAAGTTTATGTAAAAAATATGTATCACCAGGGTTCGTCGACTTACTGTTGAATACCAGTATATGCGAAAAGGTATCTTCTCCTAATTTAATATTAGAATGTTTCATTGAAACAAGATGAAAATAGATTTTAGGAAATAGTTCTATTCTAAATCAAGCAACTGTATGAACCCTGTTTAGTTTTTTAACAGACTTAAAAAAATGAGGTGGTTCTATATTCTACGCGTATATATTATATTTTTTATATATGTTCACCGATTACTGCAAAACTACGATTCATGTGATTTTTTTTAAATTATTGAAAGGTAATACTCTCGAATTGGTCCTTTTAAATTCATCAAAATTGGTTCAGTACTTTTTAGAAATTAACAAAAAGCATCTTTAAAATATTTCATTTTTAGCGATTTTTATCATGTGACGTAGCGTTATCGGTTTCGTGAGAAAGGTTTTTTTTTTTTTTTTTTTTTTTTTAACAGATTTATATTCTTTAAAGACTTTTTAATTTAGTAATTTTAGATATTATGAAAGTTCCTATATTCACTTGTAAAGTATCGTCAGTTTTTAGAAAGGAATTAACTTTGGAGCGCCAAATTTTATATCCACATCAATCTAGTTTGAAACATTAACAAAACAGATATTTTAATAACACTTAAGTGCTTCAATTTCCGAATATTGATTAACCAATCAGGGATATCACAAAACTTAGACACGTGACACTTTTAATCCATTATATGGAACTTTAATTTAGAACAAATTGTTAACATCACGCCAAAATTACATAAGTATTAGATGTACACTTTGAAAAAATGTGTTAAAAGATTTATCATCTTGAAGGAACGTATAACTAACAGAATTTTATTGAACTTTACTTGAATATATGTGACACAGATAATCCATTATTCATAGCTTTAAAATGAAAACGAATCTACGATGAAATTAAAAACTTCGAAATATAAGCGTCGAAAAAAAGGTGGTTAAGAGATTTTTTATTTAACCCTTTCACGCTCAAGGGAAATATTTTTCCCTTCTACAAAAATCGTTATCGATTGTTCAATTATTATTGAATCGATATTTTTTTTTACTGAATGTCAAAATAAAACGTATGTCCAAGGCGGCAAATGTGTTTCTGAACGAATAAAAAAAAAGAACTGTCAAACTTTATTGCGCCAAAACCAAAACATTCGCGTGCTGAACTAATAATATCTTGAAAGTGTTTTGGACTTGAGAAAATTAGAATACCATAACTAACTATTTATTTTCCTTTTCTGATAATTTTTATTATGTTTTTTGTATTACAAAGCAATAAATAAAATACCAATATAATAAACCTAACTCTTCGTTTATTTACTTTTATGGTCCATAGGGAAAAATATTTCCCATGAAATTATAGGAAAACTATACACCCTGCTATGTTTTTCTGGTGATATTCTCTTACTTTACACCCACAATAGCTAAAATATTGTGTTGTATTGGCATATTTAGTCTTGGACATCTTATGGTCCTGTAAGGGTTAACTGAAATTTACCGAAAACAAAAAACTGACTTTAATTATAATACTCTATTTTCTAAAAGAAAACCCCAATTAGTAATTTCTTATAATAGTTTCTAAGTGTATTTTCTAATTAGTCGTACTTAAATACAATAATCATTACAACACTAAATATTATATTTAGAATGTATTGGACCCCGGCAAAATTATTGGCAGAAAAGAAGTAGAATGTTTTAATCGAGGAAAAACTGTACCGAAATTATCCAAATAATCTGGATAGTTACCAAAATCGATGTTTGTGTCAATAAATTGCTTGCTCGGACATAATAATAATGTAAGTCCTCATGTAGCATCATGATGTTATGTTACTAATTCTACATTGATATATGCAGAGGATAAACTGTCAGAATTTATCGAAAATAGGTTAAGGGTATGAGGAATGACTTAACCTCCCGCATATTATTATCTTCATGGCAATCTGTTGCCTATTATGTTGTGTTATATAAGTTGAAATAAATAGAGTTGTGTACATCTTCCTTAAAAAAGTACTGGAATAAAAAGGATAGATCTTTTATAGGTTGTGAAAGAATTCAAATAAATATGATGAAACAGATCATTGATATGGAGTCTTGATCAAACTCGAAATTTTATTATCACTTTGTGAAAATATAAAGGATACCTTATAAGAAACAATCCTATGACAGCTTATAAAAAAAGCAATAGTACTGCTCAAATATTTTACAAATTATATTAAAAGTGAGATTCATCACCTTATAAAAATTCCTTAACTTTCTTAGATTGATTTGGAAATATTCTGTTTAGAATTGTTTTTAAAATTCAAATAAAAATATTTCTTCGTCTGTTCTAAGAATGCACCCATAAAAGTTAACACACCCGTAAGTAAAGTACCGTCAATTTCTAGAAAGCAATTAACTTCGGAGCTCTAAATTTTATGTCCACAACAATCTAGTTTGAAGTATTAACAAAACAGATATTTTAATTTTTCTAGGAGGATTTGTAAGTCTTGGACTAGTCTACAAATTGAAAAATAATTTTTGAAACTGACATCGCAGAAATTGTATTTATGCTTTTGTCAAAGCTGAGACTGAAAAAGCAGTCAGTTTTCATCCATCTCACCTGACATTTGTACTATGCAACACTGAGTTATGGAGGTTGTCTTCATATTGAAATTGTACAAACTTTGAATTTTTCAATATTTACAAGTGAATATTTTCTTTCTAAACTGAGCGTTTTAAGACGACAGGGTGAAAAATGTCCCAAAACAAGGAATCGAACCCGTGACTCCAGAACACCGCTCTGAGGCTCTACCACTGAGCTACAAAGAATGATATCACAAGTCGGCATCTCTCACTCTTATATATGTCGGAAAGGCTGCAACCTCAGAACAAGATGGAAGCGGTCATCCAGAGCACACAACCCTGTGGCATATTTTAGACGACATTTTTCACAAGTCCAGCATAGACAACACATACAAGTAAATCCAAATATTTTTTCAATTAATTTTACAGGAGTGAAATTCGCCCGAAACTAATGGGTAACATATAAGTGGATTTATTTTTGCTAAACTGAGCGTTTTAAGCCGACAGAGTGAAAAATGTCCCAAGCCGGGAATCTAACCCGGAACCCCAGAGTCATTATGTTACTCATTAGTTGCAAGCGAATTTCGCTCCTGAAAAAATAATTAAAAAATTAATTGGAATTCACTTGTATTTTCAATACTATCACCCAATATTGGCATTATATTTGGATTCTTCGGTAAATTTTACTTCGGATGCCAAACGGGAAGACATTTGGTTGAGTAGCTTCGGAATGTAAATTTTGGAACGTCAAAGTTAATTTCTTTTCTTAATAATGCAGAACAAACTTCAATGCGGGCATTTTTAAAACATAATAAAAAATTACTTGACATGATGAGCTGTAATTTTGTATAGATGTATTTAAAATTTCTCAAAACCGTTTTCTGTTAAAATATTTTTTTTAGGTTAGAAATAAATATTTTTTTGAATATTAATTTGTACAATCTATATCTTTAAAGCTATATAAATTGAAAGCGTGAAATCATAGAACATTTTTTATTTCATTTTCTGTTTCTTTTTCACCATCAAACATCCATTAGAAATTAAAAAGAATTAGTGGTTTCACGAACAATAAAATATGAGTTGTCGTGAATTTTAATAATATATGTTACTATTCTCTTTTAAATTTGTTTCAAAAATTTTCAAATGAAGCAAGCTTTATCAGGGGCTGTGCATATATAACGTTATCACTTTAGGGGAATGGGGGGGGGTCTGGCACTTGATATCGTGAGATATCTCTAGGGGGAAGGTGGATATGTCTTTTTATATCGCTATCATTTTTTATCCAAACATTTTTTTTGTCCCTTTTCCGCTACATCAAAATAGTCTGTTATCTTTTTTTTGTCTTATCTATTGTTAGGAACATACAAAGTTATTATTAAAGCCATTAAATGATTTTAAAATCAATTATTCCAAAATTTGTAATACCCCAACTTTCGACATTCCTGTTCTGTCATATGCGCATATAATCCGCTGTTGGAGAAACCGAATGCGAAATATGTTTGAAATGATATTTGTGTTTACTAGTACTGAAAGGGAAATAATGTTGTCCAGCTGTCCTGCTTTCACCCTCCCCGTACAAGGGCGGAGAAGAAGGGTAAGAAGTCGGGTAAGAAGGCAATTATTAATATTATTGTTGACTGTATTATATAAAAATACGCTATTTTTAAATACTTTTAAATAGTAACCATCTCTTTTAGATGTTATTTGATATAAAGGTATTTCATGTATAGTAGTGATATATCTTATTGACTTCTTCTCTTCATTTTAATCCATAAAGTATGCGAATAAATGTATAACCCTATCTGTATATCACTGCAAACGTATAAAAAGGAAAAACAAGAAAAAAATTGTAAAAATAAAAAAAAATGTTTTTGACATTGATAACGATATCATTAAAAAGGAAGGGGGGAGGTCGAGAAATGATAATGTATGATAATGTAAGGGGTAGGGGTTCAAAATTACCAAAATGTTGATAACGTTATATATGTACAGCCCCTCATGATAAACGTTTAAACATTTGTATGGGCAGAATAATGAGAAATACATCTCAACTTTTATCAGAAAATTATGAATGTGATATAGAGAAAATTTCATAATTAATGATTCTTCTACCATTTTTTCAAGATTTTAGTTTTAAAGAAACAAAATTGCAAGGCTGTAAATTCTATCCGGATTAACGTGTGAAAAATTCATTAATATGTCTCTTATTTTGCACTTTTTACAAGAAATAATAGTTTACCAAAACCTAAATTGAATTTAAGTTGATTTATTTTGTAATGGACCTACTTGAGTCACTTTGTTATGTATATATATCTATCTATACATAATGCAAAATTGCCATCCGATAACGTCCGAAATACCGAATCAATTTTAGCCAATTGGGACAGTGTATTGATCTTTCAAGTATCTTGGATGAGTTTGTAAATAAAGTATGTAACTCTTATAGGTCTTTTATATATTAAAGGCATGCAAAAAATTCCGTTGTATTATGGTCTATGGAGAAACATTGTTTGTGCAGCATTTTAATGGTGTTACATTATAAATGTATGTTGTTTGCCTTTTTTTCCCTTTTTTAAGATAAAATAACTTGGGTGAGTTCGTTAATCAAAAGGATTCGGTAATTAGAGCGAAAGTAATGGCCTTTTGAAAACCCCAATAACACTATCATCAATAGAACTATATTTTCAGTTCACTATTATTATATGTTAAAATTCTTCAACTTCAATAGCATTTTTAGAAGTTGTTTATTTTATTAGATGAGACATATTAAACTTCTTCGATGACATTCGTTGAATTCTTTGAGTTCGAACCTCGTTTAATAATCGGAAAAATAATACAGCCTATGAGCGATTTTTAACTATCATTTAAACAAATGTTTGCATTTTTCATATAATTACCCCGTATCAGTTCAATTACATTTGGTAATCCAAATTCCCAACAAATTACCGTTTAAAATAGCGTATTTAGAATGATAAAGACAAGTTAGTTTTATTTGTATAAAATCCAGTGTATGAAGCTTAAAATAATAATTTTAAAACAAAACAAACAAATCAACCTACTCATCCGGTTGAGCCGGAAGGGCTTGTTTGTTTTAGAAATCACTTCTATAAAACCTCATATTTAGAAACCATCATGAAAACACAATGGTAACATCTAAGTTGTAACGATCTCGTCAAAGTTTACACGACATCAAAGGGAGAAATTTCGGATACGGTATACTTAAAAGGCTTTAGTCTTATCAAAGACTGAGGGATCATTGATGGTCTTTGAAACTCCGCTAACATGGTTATGAGATACATGTCGTTATAAATATGATTATCACATATTTCTAAAAGCATTGTATGAGCTTATATTAAACAATATACAGGGTGTCCCAAAAGTTTCCGTATAACTTTAAAAATTTATTACAAAAAATATAATAGGCCTACAGCAAAAATAATTACAACAGTGCATAGAGTAACTTAAAAAGTTTTTTCTACTGCCTTAGTAAACTTCAACATGAGATCCTTTCGTAGCACGAAGAATACCAAGTCGATATTCCAATTCAAACCACGAACGTTTTTCATGCTAACATCAACAGTAGCTACTGCTGTTTGGATCTTTTGTTTCAATTCCATGAGACTATTTACTTTTGTTCAGATTTCATCAAACAGTTGTAACTACTGTTGATGTCAGCATGCTGAAACGCACGTGGATGGAATTGGAATATCGACTTGATATTCTTCGTGCAACGAAAGGATCTTATGTAAAAGTATACTAAAGTAGTAGAAAAATACTTTTTAAGTTACTCTAAGTACTGTTGTAATTATTTTTGCTGTAGGCCTATTATTTTTTTGTAATAAATTTTTGAAGTTGTACGGAGACTTTTGGAACACCCTGTACTTTTTAAAACATGACATAATATGTGTAAAATGAAAATACGTTTATAAGTATTGAACAATAATAAATATGAACTTATGAAGAGAAAGAGACAACTTGAAGCTGTAAATAGAAAAAATAATCACTTCTATCCCCTGCTCGTCTGAAGATGCGAAGAATTCCAATTCTCATAAAAGTAATGTACCCAGCAGGCTTTGCATGGTGAGGCAAACTTATATACTCGAAATGTATAACAAAATAGAAAAAATTCGTCAACAATACTGTAGAAAATTATTTTATACAAGGAAAATTAAATAAGCAGTTCTATCGCTATTGTTTACCTTGAGATATAAGTCTATTCCAAATTAAATTTACATAAGTATTTTAAAGGAAGCTAAATAGAAATAAATTAAAAAATACATTAAATAATTATAATAAATAGAAATACTAGTCACTATAATACAACTTTGCTTTACAAATAATTGGAAAAGATTTTAATAAATGACAAAAAATTCATTGCATCGATCCAGTTCTGTGGAAGCATTAAAGTTAATAGTTCTGATGAAGCCAGGTACTGGCGAGCATAATTAAAGGATAGAGTATAAAAACTTATGTAAGTTTAAAGATTATTCAACTAGAAACTTGTTACTTGCACAAGATATTTATTTTGTTATGTTTGACATATCTTTAAAATGCAGAATACCCGACTTTTGCAAAAAAAAAAAAAAAAAAAATGAATTTAAATAAGAAAACAGGGAATATGATATAAATTGGGAGAGTGAAATATCATTTTATTTTTTACAACTTTTCAGAGATACGTAGAAAATTTTTATAAGATGTATGGACAGCTCTGACCAAAATCCAAGCGTTACAGATTTACAAGGTTACATTCCTACTTTTATTCTTTCAGTTACATGATCTTTAACACAATACGTCAAATTCTTCCTCAGCGACATGTTTCACTTACCACATGCAAATTTCACACCCCTTGAGTTGAGGGGAAAGAAAGTACGGGTTGGAACATCCCGACTTAAGGCCTAGGGTCTGGTTTCCCTTCTGGAACTCCAGCTCCGAAGCTGTTGGGGGACGCCGGCCCGTCTCCAAGTGTCTCGCGGTGACTCCCCGTGGTTTCACCGCGTGTTGCAACGACCTATGTCGTCTCACGTGGGTTCAAGGTGAGAGGGTCCGCAGTTAGGGAGCGGCTCTCTGACCGGCCGAAGCGCCGTAGCGACACAAAGCTACTGGCGCTATAAAAGTCTCTTAGGACTTGGGTTCGGTGGTCGATTGTGCTCGGTGCGCCCCCTCCTGGACGACTGCGGCGCATGTTACTTTTACCACACGTAAATATTTAATTGAATTTGCATATTTCTGTGTAGCGAACACCATTGGACTACGTGATAACGTTGACTTTGAGTTACCAACCTACTGCCTTTTATTGGACTACCCTATCCAAAAGGTAAACACCGAGTTTGAGGTAACTTTTATCATAGAGAGTACTCCCGATATGTTGAAGAATTATACCAATTTTATCGGCAATCGTCAAGGTTTAGTATTTTTAAATATTTGTAAATTATCTAAATTTACGCAAAACTGCAACTAATGAAAATCGCTAAATGTCTTATTAAAAAATGTTCCAACGATTTCAAACAACGTAATCGTCACAGAAATGATAATTAGTGTGGAAATGAGTAAAACACAATGCGTTTTTACACCGTCTACAAATTGATTATACATTGATTATATATGATTTACAAAATTTTGCACATTCATGACATTTGGTCCCATTACTTGTGAAACAAAAATCAACTGGATATATGCTGGTATCTTTTTTTTAACCCAGGGTCGTTTCATAGTTTGAATATAAAAAGTTATTTTTGTCCCAACTCTTTGAAATCTTTATTGGTGATAAATAAAACGGTTCTACAGCCCGTGTAAAAATTTCGTGAAAAAATATTGTTATCTAGTTGTAAAAGAAATGTTTTCATCTCACTTTTGTATTTGTTTGTTTGTTTTCGTATCGGGTCCTTTAACATAGCAATAAAAAAAATAGTTCTTATCTTCCGAACTCTCTGATATTTCAATCGGTTATAAATATAAATGCATCCAAGCCTTCTTTAAAATTTTGCATAAAAATATGCATATTTAGTAGGGAAAACATGAGTTCTTAAAAAAAAATCTTTAGCTTTCAACTTCAGAGCAAAAATAAATTACAAGGTCTATGCTTTCAATGCAGTGGTACGACTTCATTCGTTTTCAATCAACCCTTTTCAATCCCCATGCTAAACAGGCGAGGGTTGGGTTAATCAATCAGGTTTCCCGTTTCTGAGGGTAGAAGTCTTCAAAAAAACGTTGACATGCGCAAAGAGACGATTCTCATGTGGATTTGACAGAATGCACTTTTCGTTTTAAATATATAGATATGAACTCCTCGGGGACGTTTTCGAAAATCTGTTGCAGCAAAAGAAACTGTTTTTATAAGTACTTCTTTAAATCTCGAAAATATATTGGTTTCTGAGGTTTCTAATGATAGGAATTGTGGGTAACTCGAAAGAGGTTATTCTGTATTTTAGTTTCCGATTATGTTATATTTTCGTATATTAAGAAACATTTGTCCTTTTTTAAGGCGTCCTTGCATTTTACTGTACTCTTTTTATTGAATAAAAAATGAATAAGATATATTTCATCCTTCCATTACCACATATTCGAAATTTATCAAATATTATTACTTATTTTATAGCTTTTAGTAAATGTATTTTCATAGTTCTTTAAATGTCATAGGAGAAAAACAATCTTAAAGTAATAAAACTTTTGAGCAGATGCATCATGTTAGTGCAATTTCTCTGCATTTCTTCATATTTCATAGCGAAAACATTTTCGTATAAACGAGAAAGTGAAAGGAATGTTTATGAATATGATTTTTCTTAGTGATAACACGAGGATTATTTAGATGAAAGTTGCAATAGCATGTTAGGGAAAAGGGCAGTTGTTTATGAAAGGTGGAAGTAATCGATGAAGAATGTTTCATAAACAGCTTCTTCTACTTTTTTCCATCTTTTGTAGATCCTTTTTATCAGAAAATATTGTAATGTGGTTGAGTTAAGGAAAAGTAACGCTGCTGTGAATGAAAAAGTTATTATAATATACAGTAAACTAAATTCCTTAATACCAGATAAAACAAATAACAAAGCTAAAAGTTGTTTGGTGTTAAATTTATTTGATTTATTAACATTTAATATTTATTTCTGAATTTAGTCTATATTCGGAAGTATTATTTGAAGGGAAGTAAAAGCCGTGTGAACTAAAAGTGTTCGTGTTTGGTAGTAGTTTATAAAAAGAAATAAATGTAACACAAACTCATTTATTTTTGCTTTAAAATTTGACTGTATGCTAAAAATTGTAGAATCAAAAATATATAAAACTCTGTTTGCCAACAATTTGCCAAGATTTTATATTGCTATTTTGTTAAATTGTTAAAAAACCGTATATTTGAAGTGTGTTAAAAATGTTGGCTATTATTTGGCATCGAGATTATTTTAATACTCATATATCTGTAACAGCAATTACATATTTAAATATTTTATTGTTCATAATATAACTTTTTCTTTAAAAGAAAATAGCATTTTTTTAATAAGAATTTACTTTTTAATAAAACGCACTTTTCATCATCAAAATATAATGATTTTTTTCCTATTCTATCCAGGTAGTAATTCTAGTGAAAACATAACACTTTTATAACTTAATTTTCAGAAGATCTTTTTTGCCTACTAAATATTTTGAAATATTTAGTTATAAATTTCAGTTTTGCAAATTTAAATATTTATTATTGTCTTTTGGTACCCTTGATCTTTTCGCAACGTCCTAATCATCTATAAATGTAAAATTTTGTCACAATTTTTAATGTTAAACTCTGTATATTATTGCAAACTCCAATTTAAGAAACAATGAAGCCTAAAAAATACGATGAATTGTTTTATAATAGAAGATACCGGGGATCGTTGGCACAAGGGATAAGTTGGCATGCAGTTTATATTTTCTACAACAGTGACGTAGGCGCGCTATTGTATGTCCATTACCAACTGTACTTTCAGTGTGGTGAAGATATCAGAGAAAGAAAAAGGCGGATTTTGTTGGGCGTGGGGGGGGGGGTCTGTTTTTGTCAGGTAAGTGTTTTCCTTTATTTCAAGTTTTGTCGTTTTATGAAGTTCTAAATTATAATGAGACGTTTTCAATATGTGTGTTAGATACGAGGATTAATAATGATTGTAGTCATGCACTGCAATCGTTTGTAAAACTTGTGGGGAAGAATGAGGCTGGTATCTTTCCTCGGCAGGTGTGATGCGATAAATTGGTATTCAGTTTGTGGTGTATGTTTGGCAGAAATTACATGAAGTGCAGGGGGATGCAACGCACAAGAAGAAGGAGAATAAACGTTCAACTAAAAGGATGTTGAAAGTACGACATCTATGGATACCATGCCTGATGTAATCAGATATACCGACAGCGAGGCTAGCTTAAGATTATTTACAGACTCTGAAGATGAATGTGAGCCTCGGTCTTTAATATCTACAAAGCGACCACAACCTCCAGATGAAGAAACAAAGATAAATGAGGGTAATTAGGCCAATCAACGTCAGGGGGATGACTTTCAGGTGGTGAAGTATGGTACCGAGCAATATACAGGAAAGATATTTGACATTGATGGCGAATAATGCTGTGTACCCACAACGGGTGAGACACCGCTAATATTGGAGATATCCAGACATCGAGATACAATCTGGAAATGGCGTTATCTAAATAAATTACAGTGAGAAGTTTAACTTGGAAATCTCTCTGCCTTGTTTTCGAACATGACACGTCAGCGATTCATCTCTGATTTATTTTTGTACTTTTCCTAAAGTAATATGAATTCCCATCTATTAAAATGTTCGTTTTTTATCTAAAAATATTAAGTAATATCCACTTGTATTCGAATTTTTTCATTTTATAATAAAATGCGCATTTTTAATGAAAGCTTACTTTATTATACAGATACTACCACACTGTTATACTATACTAGGCCAATATATTCCACATCTGGGGTACGTTGGGATAGTCGGAACATATATTTAACAGGTTTTGACGAGTCTAACATACATTTTTAAGTCATGTATTCTTCATTATTTCGTAGCTTTTATCAACAGTGCTGGTCTTTTTAATGAAAGTATAGGTGAAGAAAAAGAAATATTAAAAATTAAAAACAATATCCTATGTCAACTAGCCCTGCTATCCCCTATCTAATTAATTAAATTGTTTTGATAAATACAACACTTGGCAGAACGAACAAGTAAAGGATTCATATTCAATATTTAATGCATATTGCTTTCAAGTTTTATGACAATTTAAGTATAAATGTATTTCGCCCCGCGTTAGGTACCGCTAGGTCCATCTATCGCGTCTAGGTCCACCTATCGCGTCTAGGTCCAGCTACTCATCATGCTATGCACTCATGCCCGTCAGGTAGGGGCCAGGTTAGCGGTATAAATGTATTAAAAACGATGCTGGAATCAAACAATTATTGGACTGTACTGTACATTTTTTAAATACTAATATAGAAAAATATAAAGTAAACAGAAATTTACATTTTAAAAATAATTACCCACTACCAGTCTATTATTTTAGACTTTATATCACTTAATTAAAAACCTATAAAATTTGTTTTCCATTTCTGTAAATTTAATACATCTGCTTTTCGAAAAAAGAAATCAAGATATAAAAATAATATTAATAAATTGATAAATAAATTGATAAATGAATTGATAATTGAATTAATAAATAAATTGAAAATTAAATTGGGAAATAAGCAATAATATATTAAATGAGACAATTTATCAGTGTATAAGACAGAGAAGCAGTATACAAGTGTGTTTTATTATTTTAATGTTTTATTAATGTATTTAATTATCTTGTTCTTGCACTTTTGCTTATATTAGCCAAATTGGTATAATGTTAAAATTTATATTGAAAGAAAAGTGAAAAACTTTTTAATTAAGATTTATTGAAGTCATCTAGTGTTTCATAATGCTGGGCATAAGATCACAACGTTATTTCATCTTAGATCAGAATTCTGTCTTCCATCTCTTTTTATCACTTGGAGTCCTTGAGGTGTTTTTTATTTGAAATTTCCAACGAGCTTTTTATTGAAAATTGTACAATTCTTGTTTATTTTATATATATTTTATATATTTTAAAAAAATAATTTCCCTTAAAGCAACATTAAAAAATATATTAACTTTTTGTGTATGTTATTTATTCCATATATTTTTAATTTATTCGTTTTCCGTGTATGTGATTTTATACTTCTCCACATACTTCTTTCTATTTATTCAGTATTTGTTACGTTATACTTTTACTCCTCTTTCGTTTTAATACTTTCACTCTTTAATTCATGAAAATAAAGCAATTTTAATTAAAAACAAAAAGCAGTTATATTTATTTTGTTATATTTTATGAATATTTTTATTCCATAAAATATTTAGATATTTATTCTACATATATTATTTTCTATATTTAATCCCTCCTCAGTCTTATTACTTTTGTTTTTCCTTTATAATTCTTTCTTATGTCAAGCTTTTATTTATTTTTTCATCTAGTCAAACTTATCGTTTTATCCATTTAAACTAGTGATATCTACCGTTCTACGTGTGTAATATATTTTCTTACCCATTGCGTGATGATGATAATTATCTTAATTACAATTTGGGAAATTGCAGGGAAAAAGTTCATATCTTTATCACCATTATAAAAATCATAATCACTCTTGTCCATGAAGTTTTGACTGCTTTTTCTTAAAAAAAATGTTTAAGGGATCCCCAATTATTGTTTTCCAATATAATTTTTTATCCCA
Source organism: Maratus michaelseni (assembly GCA_963931845.1). Lineage (NCBI taxonomy): Eukaryota > Metazoa > Arthropoda > Arachnida > Araneae > Salticidae > Maratus > Maratus michaelseni. The sequence goes on from OZ007586.1 coordinate 117,560,049, forward strand.
CGTAGGATATCCAGTTTTACATCAAGAGAATGTGAATCGGAGAGCAAGCCGAAAAATGTCATTTTAAATGCTTTCAATGAATTTCACTGTGGAAAATATATTTTTTGAAATACGCTTCATATAATAATATAAAACTTTCAGTAACTTCAAATGTGTTCATATTTAAGACTTTCGAAAATTAGTAAAAAAATTAAACAAAAAAAGATAGAATAAACTTTTAAACACAGAAACTGCATAAAAGCTAGTATAGAGATATCTTAATGACCGCTTTGCCTTCTGGCCTAAAGCTAAACATTTTCACCATAAGTAGATAGAGTTCTGTTCAAATTTAAGTGACATATCCATTTTCAAAGAACTATATGGTCTTGCCCTACTTTTCCCTATACGTTTCTTAGTTTTCAGTGATTAACTTACGTTATTGTTTGTTTTCTATTTAATATCAGGGTGCGTACACTTTTTAGATTTCCAGGGAGTTAGTACCACAATTTCCGAAAAATAATCTTATTTTGTTTAATCGCAGAAAGATATTCTAAATTCTATGATTAATTAATTTGAAGGTACATGTTCAAAAATACTGGTATTATACTCCTCTGAAATCCAAGAAGTGTACTCACCCTATGATAGCGTCTAAAATATTCACGTCATTTATATTGTATAAATATTTTTGTTCCAGGTGACCTATTGTCATTATCACCTGTCGAAGCTGTTCTTCATCGAAAAATTAAAGACATACCTCTGCTTATTGGTATGTATTTTCGTATAAATTATTTGTCTTGTGTTTTCGTATTCGTATTTCAGTTATGTATTTTTCAGTTCTATAATTTAATTACCTATTAAATTTCCATACTATACATAATTTTCGACTTACAAAAAAGGAGAAAAATTTTGGTTGGTTGAATGAGGTTTTATGGCACAAAATCCTTTTCGGGACATGCTGCGCCAAAAGAAAAAAGTTTGGATTAATTGCAAGCAAGAAAGTGAAAGTTTGTCAAAATTTTGCATTTCGCGACTATACTATACTTTCTTAAGAATCGTGCCTTAGTAATAACACTGGATTCTAATAAAGACATAAAAATGTTGCTACATTTTACAGAGAATGTTTATAAATTTGGAGACAGTTTTTAGAAACTGTTTGCTTGGATTAGTAAAATGTTTTTTTGTGCAAATGTAAAAGAGTATTTTAACTCCCTGTCTTAAAAAATAATAAACAAATCAATGCAGATTTAAATTTTTCTGATCCGAAATAGAAAATAGAAAGATGAAAACAAGTTAAGGCTTTCATTCTGAGTATATTTTATTTTAAGGCTTACATGTTTATTTCAGTAACCATGCGGCTTTCCAAACTGCATCACAAATCTCATATCATTTTCTTTTAAAACCAACCATGTGCGGTAGATATGATATTATCATTGTCATGAACATGAACTTTATTAAGACGTATTTTAAACCTAAAAAACTGATGATAAGCAAATAAAAATGAATTTGGAAAGAAGAAAAGTTGATCACGTCTTCATATAATTATTATCGTAAATTGTAAAAATTCATTTTTTTTTTTTTTTTTTTGCTGGGATACAATCACTGCGTTAAAAAAAAGAATTTTTTTATCTTTTTTTTTTTAAATTTATCATATCGCATTCATTCATTTGTACTTAAAGTATTGTCAATTAATTATTCGTGTTATATCGGAAGCTTTCAAAAACAACACTATATAAATTATTATTTTCTTTATAAAGTTGATTTAAGTAGTGTAATAAGATGCAGAAATAAAATTAACTGAAACTTTTATGATAAATATTTGGAAATAAAAGAAATGCAAATGGCGCTCTTTAATCACATAGAAAAACTTCAAAAAAGCCAATAGTTTTGGAAATTATTGTGCTTGAAACTAGACATGTTTTTCTTGATTATATAGAACTACTACATATATTTATTTTAATTACAATTTCCCATGTACTTAATATTCCTTCAAGATTTTTTACCAAAATAAAAGTATAACACGTGTAATCTATTGGTTATTGCAGAAGTAGTTAATAAATTTTACCTACAACACAAGGCTTAAAATCACAAAAAGTAAAAAATGCTTAATGCCAAAATATAGCACTTTATCATATTGCTCTAGTTTCAGTTTTGAAAATATGAAGTAAACCGTTTTTAAGCGATTAGTATATTTTGTAGGTACATCAGCACAAGCTATCGATTTTTGGCCCGGTCCTGAGGATCTACATTCGTGGACATGGAACCAGTATCGGAAGTATGTCACTTTTAGTCTTGATAGTTTTGGACCAAGAGTTAGTCAACTAACTTTGCAGCTCTACAACTCTTCAACTAATTTCGGTAATAAATGAAGAAGTGTTTTTTAATTAATTATATTTTTAAACCTTGCATATCTTTAAAAATTCTCTTATTCTATAAGCATTTACATTTTAACTTCTTAAGACCCTCCTTAAAGGTGTCGAATATTTTCAAACGGTTTTATTTATTTTATATAATAATATTATCTTTATTATTATTATTATTATTATTATTATTATTATTATCTTACTAGTAACCCCCGTCAAAAATGACGTATTGTTGATCTACGTTTCATTTTCATAAGACTTCATACAAACAAACAGTATAAAGATTTTTTTTTATTGAAAGGTTTGTATTGTAGAAAAGTACATTTTAAAGCCGGTAGATGGCGCCAGAGGCTGAATGGCAATAGTGTCCGTTTGTTTATATCTGGGATTCCGATGTTTAATCTGGATTTTTAATTAAGAACTTAAAACATTATAATAGGATATGATATACATGTTTTATAGGGAAAACATGCTGAACAGACATGATTTCAAGCAGAAGATATAATTTAGCTGTCATATGTTAGCATAGGTTTTTCATTAAACCTAACATGGCGTTTAACTACGGTCAATTCGCAGACCAGAGTGGTCCCGCCTGGAATGGTTAGATACACTTTCTTGTCTTCGGATTTTATTATAAGTAGATTACTGATGATTCTGTTGTTCCATAACTGTTAATTAAAAAACATCATAAGTAATCATATTTCAACATTTTATTTAATAAGTAGCTAATCTACTCTCCCGACCGTCTGGTTCACTTTCTGAATTTTTGTACTGTGAAATGGTACTGATTCTAGGATTAACCCTATCATTTGGCTAATCATTTAAGAACTCTATTTCGAACTAGCTACCATCGTTCTGGTTAGTAAACAGTGACCCGGAGAAGGTAAAAATTGGCGTCATTTTCAAAACCAATGCTGGAAATGTAGTCACATGCTCTAAAATTATTGGTTCGTTGGACAGATGGCGGCACAGACTTGTTTCCTGTAAATTAACAGGGTAAAAAAACAAAACAAAAAACAAAACAAAATTACAGAAAGAGGTAGAAATTTAATGTTTCTGCAAAACAAAAAATTACCTTTTTAATGCTTAAAATATTGTTACTTAATGTATGTAATATATGTTAGTATTTATGATTTATATATTTAATTATGATTAATATATTTATGTTTTATTCCATGTTTTTCAATGCATTATTAACAGATAACTATCAATTAAATATTCAACATTCTTATATTTAAGGAGTTGGAATTTAAAATCGAATTAAAATAGCTGTAACGTTACATTTGATTCGATCTCTCGTCAAATATACCGTAGCAAATAAAAGCTAAAAGTAGTCAGTCAGCAGTTTTATAATGGAAATTAAACGTATAAAGAAAGGGAGTTGAAAATAATTCACGATTTACCAACTCAAAGAAAAAAAAAATCAACTATCTTTGTACTTACCTTCAGCTAAATATAATATTTGCTAAATATAAATAAAATTTGTGCTTCTACAGAATATGTTTTCTGCAGATAATATCGTCACTGACGTAAATTAATTGTTTCTTTTTATATTGTATAAATATTTATGTGATTACCTATAATCTTGAAATATTGTTTTGTTTTAAACTCAGTGATAAACATATTTTATTGAAAAAGAAATTAATTCACGATTTCAAACAGAATAAACATAGTTAAATGAAGTAATATAAAACATATCTATATTATTTTTCATGCTCCTGAGAATATTGATTTTGAATAATGGGGTATTAAAATATGTATAGCATAAGACTTTATTTTCTTTCGATGCAGAATATGTATAAAAAATTATTTAATTATTTTTAAAAGTAAATTTTTTATGCTTTTAACCAGTATTTTCACAGTTTTAATTTAATTTTCATGTACACTTATGTTAGTTCAATTTTTTTCTGTGCTACACAAGATGAAATGATTTTTTATTCATAAGAAATTTACATCTCTTGAACAAGATTTCCAGTTTAAAATATAAAAAAAAAAACTGTTTGAAAAAAGTTCTAATTATGACTGCTTTTTTTTTACATAGTAATTTTTTAAGTTCTGTAATTGAAGGGGATTATTTTCTCTTTTTTTCTTTCACTCATTATACAACTTTTCTGCCTTTTTGTGACTCAGAATTCATCGCTAAACTCTGTGAAAAGAACCACTATATTTAAAAATTCAGCATAGATTAAAAAAGAATAAATAAAATAAAAAATAAGCTCATATTGCAGAAATATGTTTACACAACTCAGCTGCAAAAGAACCATTCTAAATTGTTAAATTAAGAAAAATTTCACACGTTATTTATTTGTGATATGATAAAGAAAATAATTTGTTTTTACCATTTTGATATTAAATTTTTAGGTAATTAATTTCACAAGTGTATAATAAGTTATTTTAATGTAATTTTTGATGCTGAATTGAAAATTCACAATAAAAATGATGTATCACGTACCATTTTTGCACATACATTCTTTTTATGACATATAAGCGGTATTAAAACCTGCCTATTGTAATTACAATATCTAATTTAAATGAAAAAAAAATAGCAAAAGATTTTGTTTATCCACAAAAATATTTCACATATTTTGGAGTAAAACTTGGAGATCAGGATAGACCACGGGCTCCACACAAGTAAGGTTCGTGCAATTAGACTTAAATCTTTTATTTTACAAATGTGTTTCAATTTCTCTTGTATTAGTGTGAGTAAAATATGTAATTGCCTATTATTGCTGGATATTTGACCACGAAAATGCAACATTATTACATAACCGAATAAAACTGAAAACGCAGCTTACTTATCAAAGGAAAAATGGTAGTATAGGACATTTTATTAAGAAAAATAAATGGATTTAAATCTATTTTAATTCGCTCTATATGTATATATACATTACATACATATTGATGTATAAATATTCGAATAAAATAGTCCTATTTTATTTATTCGCCATTATATTGTTCAGTAGGCTATATACATCTGTGTTATGTATGTTAACGCAGCTTGTGAAAAACACTGTCATACAAAAAAAATGGGGCCTTTTTTTTAATAAGCATCACAAAATATATATAGAATCGCTATACATTTATAAAAAAGTTTTCATAAATGCCATTTTTGTAAATCTGTGGTTTTAATGAAATTCTCGTGATTATAATGCAACTTTCTCTTCATAGCAGATAATATAAAATATTCTGGTTTTAAAATTTTATAGTTTTTTAATTCCGTTTTCTGTTCTTTACAATAACTTATCAAGGTTAACAAACTGTGGGTTTTTCATTAAAATTTTCAACGAAATTACAGAAAAAGTATTTAAGGAATAACACCATTTTGACTTCCTGAAATGTAAGGACTTTTCAGGATTTCTTTAAAATAAATTCGATGTGTTTATGAAAATTAATTTCCTCTAAATCATTTGACAGATATTAATGAATAAAATGGAATTATTTTATTTTATATATTAAAAAATGACAGTTTGACAGCTGATGAGTGGGAGCACTTTAAAAAAAGAGGGTCAATCGGTGCACACGATAACTCATCGTAGAGTTAACCTAGAACAATAAGAAAAATATATTTTTTTTATTCCAAAAGCTAGCAAAATACGTAGCCGTTTTATAAAATATGTATTTTAGTCAAATTGCATCAATTCAAAGTATAATAAAAATTTTAACCACAATTTTGTTACTTAAACTTACATAGAAAAGCGAAAAATCAATATTAAAAAACAATCCTACATGTTTACCTAGAAAACTATGTGACGATTCATTTTCAAACTATCAATGTGATTAATTGAAATAGGCGGAGCTAAAGTGCCCACCGATTTTGAAAATGCTGCTGTGAAAAAAAATGCCCTTAAAGTTATCGTTACTTCTTACTGACTGTCGTATATGTTCTACATTCTACTACTCTAAAATCGATCTTTCACTTTTAATATCGATTTATAACCAATAAAATCTTATGCTTGAGTGTATAATGTGTACTTTAAGCGGCTAAATTTTGAACTGGTGATATTGGTTTTACTCCTTAAAAGATCAACGACAATCAATTTTATTTCAAATTGAATGTTAAGATTTGTTGAAACAATAATTGCAAGTTAAAATTATTAGAAATTTATAAAATCCAAATAATTATTTTAATCCTGCATACAATATATTAAATCAAAAACGAAGAGTGGAAAAACAATTTTTAACACCCAATCACAATATTTTAATCAAGTCAATTCATTCACTAAGTCCAAAAATTATCAAGAGGGTTATAAATAATAATAATTATTAAAATATTGTCTCATATATTTGAGATATTCATTTAAATAAATTCTAAAAAGCTGAATTTGTATTCAGCTAACCTAATGCTAAAACAATTATTATATTTAAGATACAGAATAACCCGCTGTATTTTCTACCCAAACATTTTATTGTTAAAAAGAGTAATATTTATGAAAATATGCAGTAAATGTAATAAGTAATTTTAAGTAAGATACTGAAATGTAAGCGAATGTAATGGCATATATGTAAGCTATAGGAAAGGAAACATTTATATCCAAATTTTTTACACATTATTCAGAAGTAATTTTGTACTTATGAAAAAATGTATGTTTTAGATGATGATCCCTCCCCTGAACTGCTGTATACTACAATGGTGAGTGATATCAGACAGACATGCCCTATTAATGAATATACAGGAATGATATCCTCTATCTCTTCATCACCAGTATTTCGCTATATAGTTACATCCCGGCCATCTGAACCAGTAAGTATTCTTTTACATATATTTTAATAACAAGAAACTTAATGGAAAATTAAAATAAAAGTAAATCATATAAATGTGTGTTGGGTTGATTTTTTAGATAGCTACTTGATAGGTTAATTCGTTAGTCGAATGACTCATATAATTTAATAGCAAAAGTACTTCAATTACCATGTATCTTTGAACAGTTTGAAATTCGGTCAATGAAAGTGCACATTAAAGATAATATTTTTAAATACTTAGTAACAACTATTCGGATTATAAAGGATTTAAAATACAAGTTTTAAAGTTAATCAAAATGTTTTTATAATCCAATAACAGCTTTGTATTTAAAAAAGGATACAAGATACACTAAATTTTCTCTTTCGAGTAGGCAAGTAATACTAAAATTTTCCTATTTCTTAATACAAAGGCAATACATATTTAAGTCAATATTAATTAAATGTTTTGCATTTTAGAAAACTATGTGCATTTTTCATTGTCAATTTATGTATTTATAAAAGAATTCTTTCATCCGTAAAATTTAATATTTCTCAAAAACACTAACTTAAGTCTTAACTAGACAATGGATTAACTAGACAATGGATTTTGACAATGGACTTATACAAAACGTTACCGCAAAAGATTGTATAAGCACATAAATGGCCAAATACCGTGTGGTTATAATATAAGTAACTCTATTTGGAGATGTCTGTAGCTTGAAGGAATGACCGAAATGTAATCAAAATCGGTACACTTACTATTCGAGAAGGGGAAGAAGAATGGAACAATAAAAAAATTAATTGCAATAATCGCCAATAGATGGTGCTTTTGAGGGTAAAATGTAATATGTAATATTGTGTACCGTGGAGGTGTCGCAAACTTCAATGACTTTACTGCATATCACAACATGTGTGAAACATCACTCCTGATGCGTTACATTCCGCAGTTGAGGACGTCGTGCACCGCCTGGATTGTGTCCTCCAGCACAGTGGCCATGTGGAACCTGAAAATGATCGGCACTTTCATGCGAAAGCGTAACCACATTCACTGTGACATTTTCCAATAAATTAGGTGTGCCATCCGGACTGACGCCTTCATTCTTTATTCTTGTACTACACATTACACTCAGTAGCGCCAATCGTCGGTCATTATTGCAATTATTATCTTTTATTATTCCATTCTTCTTCCCTCTTCTCGAATAGTAAGTGTACCGATTTTGGTTTCATTCGGGTTATTTCTTCGAGCTACAGATAGCTCCAAATAGAGATACTTATATTATAACCACCCTGTATATTCACTTTCAAATTTATATGTTTAAATTTTTATTTTAAATGCAACACAAAAATTAATATTCCCTGACGTCACTGTTCAAAATTTGCACTAGAATTAGAGTTAGGTAAATCTGAATCAATAGTTTTCTGTGCAATTTCAAAAATGCCTCCTCAAAGTAAAAAATACTAAATAAATATAATACAAATAAAGACTAACAACTATACTAAAGACATACAAATAAATTGCAAGAATAATAGAAAAAAATTGGAGAAGAATCTGCGCCTGGCTATTGTGATTGCAAAGTATAACAATTAGATTCATCTGACTTTAATTTTGTAACATTATTTTAATTAACACTTTTTTACCAAAAGGTTTCCAGGACTTCATTCTGTGCCTCTTTTAGTGTCCAAACAACTGAGGAAAATATTTCATACTTTAAATATAATTTTGTATTATCTTTCAAAATGTTGTACATGTAACTGGGACCCCATCCTCGATGTAGAACATTGAAACACAATTTTAATTGGCTGTTCCATTAAAAATGTTGCAAAATGCTTGTTCATTACCCTACAGTGCACTTCGTAACGCTTACATGCAACAGGCATGTTCAGAAGCAAAGAAATTGGGTCCGATACCAATGTGAAATGTCGTAGGATATCAAAAGGCTGTACATGAACAGCTGATTCAAATAGAAAAAAAGATAAGATTTTACTGTGTCGAATTCATACGGAAGATGAACAATAAATTCACTCGACAATCTCAAATGACTGAAGGAAAGGTGTGTCAAGGTGAACCGGGTCTGTCAGAGACAAAATACAGGGTGGGCCAAAAGTCCCGCATCATAGGAAAAACATGTATTGTTACAATATGCGCTCAATATGATTGCCTCCGTTGTCAAAACAAAACTGCAGGCGATTATTCATGTTCCTCAGAATGTTAGCCACTAAGACTGGCGTTATGGCATAGCACTCAGTAGCAATTCGCTCACGCAAATGGTTTTTATCCCGGATCGACTGTAAATTTTCGCTTTAAGGTAACCCCATACAGCAAACTCAACATGCTCAGTAGTCAGCATTTTCACACACAAATTAGAAAATAATAAAAATTTAAAAACTCCTATGATGCGTGACGTTTGGCCCACCCTGCAGAACATTCATGACAGTAAATTTACGTTGTATATCTGGTGGAACGAAATGAGCGTAACAGTTTCAACCACGTCACATATCCAATGGTGAATGTTACGAGCAACAAGTAATCAAATTTTTAACAAAATTGGAAGTATAAACATTCATAATACATCTGAAAGACAGAACAAGGTTATTTTAAACGTAACAATTCTTGCTCACAAGTTGCAAGATCAGTCTTTTAAACTCTAGTAACATTTTGCTAGGAAGTTTTGTCCTCCTCACTGTCTTCACCAGATGTTGTTCCTTCAGATCATTATTTATTTCGCTCCATGCAAGGAGCCCTTTCTATTCACATTCAGATTCATTTCTGATGCAGAAATTAAAGAGAAATATTGATCAGCAGATTCCTTCAAAAGAACCAGACGTCTTGCATACTAGAATTAGCTTGTTGTCTGACAAGCATGCGAAAGTTGAAGCTTTTGGTTATAAATACCTTAATAAATGTGTTTTTCATTTTTTATAAAAATAAGCCGTTCCTTTTCTCAAAAATGTTGCTTGTCTAGTGATTAAGGCGCCAACTACTAGACAAAAATTGCCGGGTTCGAATTCCGACTCAGGAATGGATGTTTGTATTGAGTTGGATTCTACATTAAACGGAGGTCCCAGTTTGTTTACCCCTCCTGTGTAAGAGGTGATCGTAGCACCCGCAACCAATCATACAACCAAACCTTTACTCGAAAAAGGTCAAAGTCATAGTTATGCACCTAATATAAATAGTCGAAATAAAACAAGTGGCAATGAAGTCATATATTATAGGGTGTCATTTGCACCTATGGTAAGAATATTGTTATGACAGTAGGTGAGTCAGATTTTCGAATCTCATTCTCATTGCAACACATTTGCGCCCACCGGACATTCATTTTCAAGGCATACCTCGGTTCATGATGTTTCATTTCCTTCACTATTTCAGTCTCAATATTTCGTTCCTGCCATATTGAAATAATATTGTATATTATTTGCATTGCAATATCATATTGGGATATTAGGTAAGTATATTCAATTACTGGCTGAATATGCTCTACTAACATATTTTATAATCGTCATTTTTTCATGCCATTAAAAGCGCATTTACACAGCAAAATATTAGATAAATATTAAAGTTTATTTAATACAATTTCTCTAAAACTGTAAAATGAAATTACATACGTCCATATCTGTCCATACATATTGAACAAATGAAGCTGGAAAGTATTCTTTAATTATTTAGTAATACATTTTCTGCGGCTTCGTAGCACTTCCGGTAATTTTAAGAAAATGTTAAAAGTACTTTTCTTTTATCATGACTATTTTATTATTGGGTCATCCGGAAAGTTCTGCGGTTTCTCAAAGCAAAGCGTGGTTTCGTCTGCTTATATTTTACTACTGCTGATAAGGAGTGACCTTGAATGACCCAGAAAAGTAAATTCGGTGTTGTTTGCTTACGTTACAAAATTCCTTCTTGTGTTGTGGAATAATTTTTGTTTTAGTACAGTGCTAAGAATGAAGAGACAAAAAAAATCATTTCCGCCAATTATGCTCTTTTATTTCAAGAAAGGTAAAAATGCTACTCAGACTGCTCGTAAAATTTGTACTGTATATAGATAAAGTGATGTTTCAGTTAACAGCACTGAAATGAAACAAACATTATGCCACAACTCAAGCTAGAATTATGCAACGTAAGCAGAAAAGACAATCTTCACATATCTGAGTCATTCACGGTCACTCCTTGTCAGCAGTAGCAAAATAACTAAACGAAACCGCAGAATTTTCCGGATGACCCAATATATTAAATTGAATTTATTGCAAATAATGCGCTACGCACTGCTACTTTAATATAATATCTCTTCTTTAAATTATTATTTCCTACTGCGCTGGATCGAAAAACCAGTGAACCGAAATTATATTGGAAACAAAATGGCAGGGCCGAAATGACAGTGGGAACAAAACGCCAGGACCGAAATATATTGCTTCAGTGCATTTCATTAGAAAATTACGTTTTTCGCGTGCAATTATTTTAACTTGCAAAAAATGTTTTATTTCCATTCTAAATTTTTATATGGAAAGTGTTATAGATCCAAAAAAATATTTTTTCATTTATTATCTAGGTCTTAGTCTACAGTTATCCTGGAGTGTTCAGCAGCCATCTGTGGGATGCCATCGCATTTTTTGATCAAATGCACCAATACATCGAGGTACCATCTCCGGATGATTTTGAATTCCGTAATACTATTCAAAGAATTGTGCTGGAATTTGTAAAATCGTTTGGAAGTCGAGTAACTCCAGACGATTGGCTGAAATATCCCAACTCCATCGCACTAATTAGTGCGAACCTAACTTTGGTGGATTCGTACCATAAGACGAAGTGCAAATTCTGGGCAGCTCATGGACTTACAGATTATGCGTGGGTAAGCTGAAGAAAAAACTTTTGAATGAAGGCCAGAAATTACATTTTGATTCAACTATCATGGTTTCAGACTCATTTTCACTCAAGACTTTGGTGAATTATTAAATATGTTCGGAATAACAAAGAAGAAAACAAAACACAGGGGAAGTTTGGTAGGCATTTCCTTCTGTGTATTGTACTTTGTATATATTTTAAATTTATGGTGCTAAATTATATTTATTCCTGTTCAAGGCGTCAAAACCTGGCATAATTTTTTCCTCTTGCATGTTTTTATGAAATTCTTTGAAGAAGATATATTAAATATAACTGATGCAGGTTTTCATTGATGCCGCTTTAAGAACCATTGTGGAAACTATTATTCAAACACTGATTTTAATTATTTTATTACTGTTTGAATGTGAAACAAAATTAATATTGCTTAAAAATATTACTGATATCAGTAAAAAATAATGTATTGCATTCACTGAGAGATCAAACTCGTCTTTATTGGATATTTGTATAAAAATGTTTCATTCTCTAAAAGATGAAGAATTCCTTTTTCAAAATTACGTATAATTTAGTGTTTGAATTTCTTTTATAAAAATCATTACTAAAGCTTTTTGTTTAGTTTAATGTAATATAATTTAGAGTTATTAAATATAAGTTAATATTACGAATGTGTTTATTTAACGGATAAAAATGTCATGAGAGCTACTTATTTAGGCATAATAATCCCGTAAACCCCTTAAATAAATAACTTCGCAAATTCTTTTAGTCCACTGTAAAAGGCTAATTAATTAATTAATAAAAGAACATTTATAAATTATTTTTTTCATCAAAAGTTAAATAGGTAAAGTATTCATAAATTGAGACTAATAAAATGAGTTCCATATCTATATGGATTTTTGATTGAACTAAAACAAAAAATGCAACATTTTTTAATTACAATAATTATAGTTATTTTATTGAAGTAGCTATGAGAGCACTGAAAGACTTCGTAATTCAGGAAAAATATTTACAAAGCTTAAAACGACTCGAAAGACAAATGGGTTTTACCTTTCAGTGACATTTTTATTGCAATAGACGATTCAGATGAAATGTATGGTATTAAAAAATTACTATAAAAAATAAGAATGTGATTTTACTATATATTTGAAGACATAAAATTTTTTTTAATACTAGGTGTCTGTTAAATCTGTTAACACTTCAAATACTCGTAAAAATGGATTGAATTGGTATAATTGAATGCGGTTTGTGGAAAACGTATTATAACGAAGAGGGATTTTTGTTAGCATGATAAAAAATTCAGTTGAATGATTTGCCTGTAGAGGACACTTCAAGCAACCAAATCACGGGAAATATACAAATTGGAGTCCTGTAAAATACAAGGAGCACAACTGATAGCTAATACCTCAGTTATCATGTTACTGACAAAAAACTTTACAAGTATACGCAATAGTCCATATTTTTTAGCGTCATTGAAAAAAGCAAGTCATTACGAAATCACATCCAAATATGTTACATGATTTATTTATAGATGCTTTTACTCACTTGTAAAGTGTAAGCTTTTGTGTTGGTGGACACATTGCAGCATTTCGTGGTATAAAAAGGTTTCAAACTTTTACGGGTGTTTTTTTTAGTTTATTTTAATTCATTTAACGCCCTGCATTGACAAAGATCACAAATAAAACTTCTGTGGAACTTTAAAAAATACCCTCAATTATATTAAGTTTCCCACAAAACGCATTCCATTATAACGATTCCCTAAATTTTTATGAATTTTTGAAGTCTTAAGACATTTATGGGATTTTTGGATCTATTCCATTAAAGATAGAAAAAAGACACATATTAGAAATGAAAAAAAATCTATTAAATTAAGTATTTTTTTTCATATTCAACTTGAGCTGTTACAACGTCACAGAATTTTCCTAACTTCCGAGCTTCGGTTAAATTCTGCATTAGACCCATTATTTAGTATAATATAGTTTATAATATACACTATGAAGCTAAAACGAAATATTGTCCGTTAGAAAATCAACTTAATCTTACGATGATTACTGATACTTACAGTTAACTACTTCAGTATTTACAAATCTGAAGAATACGTATTAAGTTTTGAATTTGCTGATATTCATTTTTAATAAATGAACATTAGGATACTTACTTTCTCTAACTATTCAGAAATTTATGATCTTCATTCTTTCACTATAGAGTTAAATCATGAAAAAGCCAATCTCTCTTACAGTTCTGTTAAAAAATCCATAATCCAAGCATATTTTGAAACTTGAATGCTTATAAAAATGTGAACTGCGCAAAAATTTTAATCTCATAAAAAATAAATTATGCGTACAGTAATCTCTTTATTTTTATAATCTAAAGAGTCTTAGAGATATTTTTCACTAATTAATTATTAATTATTAAACATATGGATTAAATCAAGGGAATTTTTCTAAATTAATAGAAAAATCTGTTTCTTCAGTGAGCCGTTACAAATAGAATTTTAAGATTAAAATTCAGTTTTAAGGCTGGTGGATTTTATGCCTTCTTTTTGGCAAACAGGAAATTTTATTTTGTTCTTAATGTGATAAAATGGAAATAATTTCATTTTGGTTTACCTGATTTTTTTCTACATTGTTTCATCATAGATATTACAGATGACGGATTATTCGTGTATGTAAATACGATGTGTAACAATTTTTTCAAGGGGCCACTCCACCAATGTATGTTTTCCTATCGCCGAAAGCGAAATCTCATAATAACCTACGGAAACATTTAATTAGGTGATTACTCGTTACATAATATAATTATCAAAACACGATTTTCACTATCAGAAAATAGATGCCGATGCGGACGTCGTGCGTTTACAAAAATGTCGCCTAAATTTCAATTTAAAAAAAAATTTAAAGTTTGTAATTTTTACTTGGGGAAAATTTTCAAATTTTATCGTCGTCTTAAAAATACTTAAAATTTAAGTGGACGATTTTTAAAAAGGAGCTACGTCGTTATCAGATAGTTACTTTCCGATGGTGAAATCCACATTTAAATAGGGTAACTTGGGGTGATATGACGTTTTGAACAAGATGCCGTGCCACGTGGTTTTGTTATGCGCAGGCGCTGTAAGGAAACGCCACTCACTCGTGTGGAAGACGCTTCCCTACTGATATTTTAATTCCAGTTTGCCTTGTTTTATTTAAGTTTTAAATAGTGCTTTACTATAGCTATTTTCTCTTAACAGCTTTGGTAAGTGTCCAAAATCTTTCACGCTCTTTCTTAATGTATTTTGTATGTAGTTAGCCATCTTATCCCAAGATTGGACTAAGATGCCGAAATGCATTTACAAAAGCAAAAATTTTGATGCTTTCTATGACTTTGTAAACTGAAAAACATTTTTAAATCATACATAAATGTATCAACTTTAACAAGAAATTTATTAATAACAAATAAAAACAACAGGCGATTTTATAAAAAAATAAACCAAAAACTACGGCATTTTCACCCAATCTACCCTAATTATATTAGCAATCGCCTAATTAAACTTTACCCGTAGGATAGCAAGGGATTTCGCGATTGAGGAGAAACTGTGAAGCGTCCCCTTTTATTTGTTTAAAGTATTTTGTTTTGTTGCTGTTGATGTTGTTTCTTGTATGTTGTGAAATGATTGGATATCATATAAAATGAAGAAATATCTTCCTTGCACTGCAAAATCTTTGACGTATAATGTTTGACTCCTTCAATTTTTTGGTGTACCAGAAAATGAATATTATTTAATTAGTTCTATTTAACTAAAAGTGAATAAGGGGAAGAACAGTTGCATTTTCTTCCAAATTTACAATTTTAAATTTGATACCTATTGCGATCTAATTTTCTTTACTAAATTACATAAAATCGCAGATAAGGTATTACATAAATATGTATACATGTGTGTGGCATTGTGAAAGATTTTCCGTGAATATACAAAGTTATGAAATAATCACTTCTAGGGCTTTTCTAGAATGAAATTTCCTCTACTTGGTTTTATTATGAGTAAAAATCATGTAGATTATTTAAATAAGATGTACTCAGTATCCGTCAGTTATTTGCTCAAAAATATTAAAGTACTTATACAAAGTACCGTCCTTCCGTATAGTAGAAAAAATTAATTCAAATATAGTATTTTGTCTATTATTTATTTGAAAATAAAGTATGTACGTCCAGATAGCATTCTGAGAAAAATTTAATGATAAGTAAACTAACATATTTATTTTATAACTTAATGTAAAATTAAAAAAAAAGAAAGAAAACAGTACTAATTAGTGAAGAAAAAACTAGAGAGAAAATGTTCTTGATATCAGATTACATTATCGATGCACAGATAGCCAATCAAGTTCATTAAGTTAACAATTCGTTTTACCAGAATAAGGCTGTTATACAATATCAGACTTTAATTTAAAGTTTCTAAAAATGTTTAACTCCAGGCGAAGTTAAATAATGAGCAGAAATTTAAAAGGATG
Organism: Maratus michaelseni; assembly: GCA_963931845.1. Classification (NCBI taxonomy): domain Eukaryota; kingdom Metazoa; phylum Arthropoda; class Arachnida; order Araneae; family Salticidae; genus Maratus; species Maratus michaelseni. Next base: position 117,576,419 of record OZ007586.1, read on the forward strand.
TATATTTTAAATGCTTTTGATTACGGAGTAAATTAAAAGTGCTAATTACGTGGCTGAATTCAGCGCAGACAATTTTAAAAATAAGATTGATTTCTTTTCATTCATAAGTAAGACAATCAATATAAATCATCCTTAAAAAGGTTTTGTCTATAATTAAAAAAAGTCAAAGTTATGAATACCCATTCTTCTTTTTATAAAAATTGATTATCATTAAATATAAATATCTATAATGATAGCAAAGTGATGTATACGTGATGTTTCAATGATGTAGAATATGCTTGTTGTTTTTATAACATATGTGATATAGCTTAAAATTAAGTAAATTCTACAGTTCTTTCAAATGAATAAATAGCGTTAATATAAGACAAAATCCTAATGAAGGGCATCATTTATTTAAAAAAAAATTAATTAGCAAACAACTAAGTAGTAAAAATTCATGTTTTCAACTAACAAAAACAAAGTACAAATATGCGATAATAAATCATAGTTTCACTGTGAAATAATAATAAAAATGAAATACGCTTATTAGACAATCTTTTAATAAGATAACATGACTGGAATGAAATTTACTGGATTAAAAATAATATCATTTGAAGTTTGAAACTAGAGCAGGTAGAAATATTCGTCAGAATATTTATGAATGGCAAAAACAATGTTTAATTATACCTTATTCTAAATATTATTTGGCTCATTAATTAAATAAAATAATATTTTATTTGAATCACAATTATCAAGATCACATGCTTTTATGTAGAAATAAAGCATACATTTGCAGCAAATATTGATTAAATTATATATTAATGGGATTATAGAATGAAGACTTTAAAAAAAAATGCTGCAAGTGAAACATTTTATCCGCGGAAAAAAAATATATTATTCTACGGAAGTGATCGAAAACCGTTACAAATACGTTGAAATTTTTAGATATGTTTCAAATTAGTTTTACAAAAGTTAAAAAAGGGGGTATGCTATCTTACATATAGCTTTGAAATTGTCAATAATAGAAAAATTTGTATGCTATACTCGAAAAAAGATTTATTTGAAACAATTTATTTCACATAGTTACAAATCCGAAAACGTAATTTAGTTTAATACAGTTTAAAGAGGATAAATTAAAATGTTTTCTACAAATAATAATATCTATAGTTAAGAATTAAGAACTAGATTCTGTTCAACGTCCATTATAATGTGACGCAATTCACACTTCGACTGGCATAAAAAATCCTTTATTGACTTGAAAGAGCTGTAGATACTACTTTTAAAAAGCTTATGAATTTATTCTGTTATTAATTATTTTTTCCTGATTACTGATCGAGTAAATTCAATTGAATTTAAAAAGAATACAAGCACAAAGTCTGCATATTTCTTATAGACACATACGTAAGTTTAAAAAACACACTACATCCATGCATGTTCCTTCGAAGTCGTTTTATATATTTGATTACTAAGCAAAAATATTTAATTATAAATCATTTTAGTTGTGACTTCCCAGGAGACTTCTTTTTTAGCAGTTTATTTAGTTGAAGGTTATAGTTGATTTTATGTATTGTATACAAATATGTCCGAGGTTTTTCACATTATCTTCAGTCCAAATATGCTTCCCAAAAGTGAAACTTAAGATTTAGAAATTTCAGGACAAAACCACTTTCGCCTACTCCGTAAATAAAATTTGGGTGTGATGCATTTCTTCAACGGCAAGTCTTTACGTCCGGCTACTTTTATGTGAATTATTGTTGTTTTACTAAGAAAATCTTAGCATGAGCTGCAACATGTCACAAAAAATACAATTTTATGTTAATGTGGACTTAAGTGGTTTTCTCCTGGGCCGTCCATTTGTTTAATATATTCGTCAAAGGGAGGACCTTTTAGAAAAAAACTAGACCCGTATTCACTAGGGAGCCTCTATCAGAGAGTGTCGTCATGTGCACAGCGGGCATGCTAAAATTGAAGGTATTGTCAAAAAGTATGGCAAACTACATTCCAGAACTTGGCTATACCTTCCTGGACGTGTTTGATTACATAAGTGAGACAATTCTAAAAACATTAGCCTCGTAATAATAATATCCTCGACAAGATGCTTAGCGATTCGTCTTTGTCAAAAATCGTCTATACCAATCAAATTTTACTCCCCGCATGTCGTGACACTCCTGTAGATGCACGCTAAAATTAACTTTACCACCAAGGAAAACCGTTAAAAATTCCAGAAACCAAAACAACCCGTCCAGAATCGAGCTCGGAATGAATCTCCCATTTTCCAGCGCCTAAGCGCAGTGCCGCAGGTGAGGTTTCATACCATGTAAGATGTAATGTTAAATTGGCCCATTTCCATTGCTAGTGCAGATAGGTGTATGTAGACTTTGTGCACAATCCTTAAAAGACACTTGCAGGATATTGATCGATGATTGTTATTCAGTTAATTTATTATCAAAGAATGTAAGTATTTTTTTCTTGTAAAATTAAACATTCCATACGTATAAATATAAATATATATATATATATATATATTCAGAATATGTATTAATCACTTTACATATTTTGAAAAATTGATGTCTCACAATTCATATTAATGTCGGTCATCCCAGTGTATATCTAAATGAAATAAATTTTTAATTTTATTGCCATGTCGGCTTTATACTGTATTTAGACATTTTCTACTCATTCATAATTATAAACTTCGTCCTAGCATCTTGTTTAAAATGCTTCTCTGAAACTTGTTGTATTTTCTATGATATTCTTGTTATTCAGCATGTAATTAAAATTTTGTATATAGAAACTGTGTTATTTTCTTATCATATCTTTTCCTATATTTGTCAATTTTCTTTCTGAAAATGGCGTTTGATTTCTATATAATTTCATTGACTAAACGTGATAAAGCTACAGTTTCAGTTTTTTTATTTTAATTTTTTTCATATCAAACTAGTTAGCAAGGCAGTATGAGGGAATATATTAAGGTCTGTCTCAAAAGTTTAAGCACAAGCATAAAATATCGATTTTCAAAGAATTATAAAAAGTTAGAATAAATAACACTTTTTTATTTGCATATTTCGGAACATTATTTAAATAAATGATATCAAAAGGAGAAAAAAATAAATTACATAATTGTAAAAAATATAATTAAAAAAATGTTAAGAAAAACTGTCTCAAAATTTTATGCACAATGTCAAAAACAACCAGATTTATAATTTTTACAGAACTTTTACTTACAAATTATTTTTCCGGGATTTCGGATTAGTTCAAATAAATGTGCGACCATCGAAATTGTTAGTTTTTGTAGGGTTTCTGGTGGCAAAGAGTACCATGCTTTCTCAATAGCCTCTTGGAGTTCTTCAATAGAGTCATACTGCTTTCCATTACCATAAACCTGGCGGGTTAAAATACCCCAGGCATTCCCAATTGGGTTTAAGTCTGGACTTAAAGCTGGCCAGTCAAGAACTTTAACATTTCTCTGAGAAAGCCAAAGTTTTATAGAATGTGATACGTGAATTGAGGCATTGTCTTGTTGAAAAGTCCATTCACGACCCCCCAAAATGTCACCGAATGGAAGCAAATGTTGGTTTAGCGTCACTTGATATTTTTTTAATATTGTCTTCCTTTTAGATAAGCCAGAGAGGTCTGGCCGTTGAATCCAAATGCCCCCCAAACCCTAACAGATTTACCGCCTTGCTGCCTGCTGCAAAATGGCCTTGGTTCCTTTCGTAAATCATGCCAATACGCGTTCCAACCATCAGGGCCATTTAAGTTCCACTTTTTCTCATCGCTGAATAAAACAGTAAGCCATTTGTCACCGTAGGACATTTGTTTTTTAGCCCAGTTCATTCTTGCCTGTTTGTGATGTAATTTGAGAGAAGGTTTGCGAGCCATATATGGTGTAATGACACTCTTTAATAGGTCTATGTACAGTGTCTTTGGACACCTGTACATTGAGATTATTTTTAATTTGCCGTATGGACATATTTTGTCTAGATACCAATCTCCGTATTCTCCTATCAGTCTGAACAGTCGTCATACGTGGTCGTCCACATCTTGGTTTCCGCTTAAAATTATCATTTCTAGAGAGGACTTGATATATACCTCACTTTGATCGATTTAAAACTTTTGAAATTTCCGAAACAGTTTTATTTTGCGATTTCAATTTAAAAACTTTCAAAATCTCACATTTTGTGAATTCTTTACAATTTGGCATTTTTAAAACGAGAGGAAATAATTTCTCCACCTTTTATACTTTTATAAAAGTGCAATATGATGTCATACAACGTCATTACAAACGGCCAGTCCCGTGTTTCTAAAAAAAATTGCCTGAAGTGCTTAAACTTTTGAGACAGCGTTTCTTCAAGAAAAAAAAAAAAATAAAAATAAATATATTTTTTATTTTAACCACCCAAAATGGCTTATTTTATTTTATTTTGATTAAATGTCGAGTATTTATTGTAAATTAGCATAAAATATTTTCTTCTTCAATTATTTTAAACCAGATTTGCAGAGTGCTTAAACTTTTGAGACAGACTATACATGGTACTTTAATATAAAAAGGATTTTCATCTTTTACTTGAAACTAGTGGTCCACTGTCACAAAAAAATTGACAGGGAAACAGAAAAACACAATTTGGTGACTTCTAAATCGGGATATGAAAGTACAGTAAATTCTACGAAAACAAAAGAGATTTACAATAGTACGAAGATTTAACTCCTTATTCTGTTACACTGAATCCAGCGGTCCGCCCATGAATACAATAATGCCATTAAATTTAGGAGGAAAATTCATGACAAAAAAACAGATATCCTCCCGTAGAGTAGTATGGGGTAGACATTTTCCAACAGTGTTTTGTTTTTAATATGAGGAAGTTGCTGAAATTTTCACCGATCTATATTTTTTATAGAAAAAACTATAGATTTTTTTTTTAAATTTCATCACAAATATTTAATTTGATGTTATTTAAAAATTTAATTTTATGTAAACTCAACTAAAATTAATCGGTCAAGAACAAGTATAACCCGCGCTCAAAGGGTTCCGTACATTACGTTTATTAATTACTATTATTACTATTTATTAATTAATAAATTCCTACTAAACCTATTTTTTTTCATATTTTTCGGAAATAGGAGGGGTGTGGAGGTGACATATTTTTCGAGTATACTTTCCAGTATACGATATCTCTGAAAACGTAATATCTAATATTAAAACAAATATAATTTTGAGTTCGATGTTACGAGATCTTTCGAACGATACCCTACACGATACATAAAAAGAAAGTTTTTTATCAAGTAACTTAATTAATATCTCGGCTAAGTACCTACAATTGTTCTCGAAAGTCGTAATGAAATATCCGTGGATGAATCTGCGTCGATAGATACCTCGAGTGCTCGTCAATTCCCCACTGACTGACCGAAAAGTAAAGTTTGTGTGTAACAGGAAAAATCGTTTTTCTCATAAACTATCCTACCTAGGAAAATCGCTATAGTTTTCTTGAAAGGTTAAAATAAACTCCTACTACCTCTAATTTTTTCATAATTTTAGTTTCAGTAGATTCGGAAATAGAGGGGGGGGGATATATTTTTGCGGTGCATTTTCGACGATATCTCTGAAAATATAATACCTAAAATTAAAACAAATATATTTTGAGTTCGATTTCTATACGATGTACAAATATACAAAACCCACACGATATACTAAAATTCACCTTTTTTTTTCAAGTAACTTAATTAGTGCAACATATTTGTGAATGACTAATAATCTGACACTATGTGGATAAAAAGGCTTTATAACTTTCTCAAGTTTGAACTTTCCATGTCCTTTAGTTTACGAGAAAAAGGGCTGTGACAGACGGATGGAGAGACACAGGAGTGATGTTATAATGGTTCCGTTTTTACTTTTTAAGTACGGAACCCGTATAAATGACAAAATTGTTAAGTATTGCCCATAAAAATATGAAAAAGTTGTAGAAATAACCAAGAGTGATGAAAAGTATGCCGGAAAGTTTAAAAAAATGCGTCTAATATTAAGAAAGGGGCAGGATTCATTATTTGCGCGCATTGAATTTGTGATGAGGCCGCGGCAGAAAGTAGACCGGCGAGTTAGCTCTTCTTTTACTAAGATTTATTACTGAGATCAGTGACGGATAATCTTTTCTTAAACGTAAAATTACAAAAGAATACCATTCAATTATAACTGATGAGACGAAAACCTGTCTAAGACGAATATATGTGTATGGACAAATTTCTTCTGAGTAGGTTTTACTGTAGTAAATAAACACAATAATATTATATGCTAAAATCTGTAAAATCGGAATCGCCAGGGATATCGAAACAAAATTCTGTTTTGGAACGGTTTCCGATTAAAAAGTTATAGTTGTGTGATATTGTTTCTGTAAAAACCGTGATTTTTTTTTTACGTTTAAAAGAGGCTTCCGTTATAGACACGTTTTGTTCTTACAGCTATTACTGCAGAAAATACTGTAAAATAAGAATCGCTAGAGACGAGAAAAATACTCTATTTTAGACAGATTTTACTCTGAACAGGTACATTTGTCCGTTATTCCTCTCGGGAAGACCATCTTAATTTTACGTTATACACAGGCTCTGATTTCTAAGGTTAACTCTGCGCTTAAGGGGTCTCATACCTTTTGAAATCTTTCTACCGCCAGTGAAAAGTGATGTGGTTTCAAGTTCTCATAATTTTTTCAATACTTAGTAAAATTACATAAACCTTTGTAATATATTTAAGCCATATTTCAGGCTTTATAAAATGTAAAAATAAACACTTATAATATAATAGTTTTAAAAAATTCAGTTAGTATTGCAACATTTTTTCACAAGGTATGTCACAATCCGCACGACAACTTAACTTAGAATGAATATATGTACATAAAACTTATGCTAAAATGACCTTTAAACTCTATTTTATAGAATGTATTAATGATATATAAATTCATTGACAGAAATTATTTAAAAAGTTCAATTAATTTTGAAAAATAGGAAAAAAATTGGAAAAACAATTAATTAGTCATTAAAAAATAATGAAGATATTTAACTATCCCAATAATATTAATTCATTCTATAAAAGAGAGTTTAGCGGCCATTTTAGCATAAGTTTTATGTTCATATATTAATTCTAAGTTAAATTATCGTGCGGATTGGGACATATAACGTGAAAACATTTGAAATATTAACTGAATTTTTTAAAATTATTATATTATATTATAAGTGTTTATTTTTACATATTGTAAAGCCTGAAATATGGTGTAAATATATTACAGAGGTTTGTGTAATTTCAATAAGTATTTAAAAGGTTATGAGAACTCGAAACCACATCTCTTTTCACTGGCGGTAGAAAGATTTCAAAATGTATGAGACCCCTTAATCCTTTAGTTTGGACGCAAGTATTTTCTAATAGATAAATTCCCCTTATCAAATCTCAAAATTTCAACAAATAAGTAATACAAAGCTACTTTACAAAAAAAGGTGGTACCCAAAAATTTAAAGAACAGTACTGTACGCTCGTCGCGAACAGGTTAACTTCGACATGTTGCAGAATAACGCATACAATGTTACTAAAAGAAATTAAAAAAAAAATGCATCATAATAAATCGGACCTTTGGCTTTCCGCGCAGTAGTTCCGCGGGACGAGTCTTAGAACTCACGAAAATTGGGACACCTAGCAACACTGCTAGACTCAGCGAGGTAAAATACGATTTCATAGGGAACATTACATAGTGTATATAAACGTTCATGTACTGCTTACAAATTCTCTTTAATTTAGCAAACTTAGAACACCTTTTCATTCACCAGTATATTGTACATAATTATCGTTAGCCAACATATACACACGCAAAATGCATGCATATACACTAGGCGCATTTTCACCAAAATCGCACTGTATAATCATCATCGAATTACCTAGTGAAAATACGCGTAATATATAGGAATACATTTTGCGTGCGTCGATCTCATGATAATCGCGTACGATATACCGGTGTCGTATCGGTAAGGTGACCAAACGTCTTCGAAATTCTCAAATTTGATGACTATATTTCCCACAGTTCCCGCTGTTTTTGATTTAAAACCCTTATTATATTTTAAGAACATGATTAATTCGAGAGACAAAAAAAAATACACACAAAACTGGAAAAGTTAAATTTTAAAGTTTTTATAAAAAGCCTGTTATAAAACCGTTATAAAAGTTTGTACCCTACCCATCAGTGACTAAAATATTACATTTATACGAATTATACGAATTATAAATATTGCATTTATTGCGAGTTTTACGTTCATAAAATATTCAATCGATTATGAGGCTGCTTACAAACCGTTCTGCATTTTCACTCTTACCATAGAACAGACCTACTATGATTCCTCATAGAACGATTTTTTCAGTTTTTAACCCTTTACATCCTGAATTAATTTTCAAGCTACTTTTTAATTGTATTTTTGCATCATTAGATAAGTTTTGGTACAGAATAAACATAGGAAAGAGGAAAATAAATTTTATAGTGTTTTAGTGGTTAATTATGCAACTGTAACCACCATAAATTTTTTACCCTATGATATAAAATAAAATAGTAAATTTCAAATAGTAAACTTCAAATAAAATATAGGAAATGTTCACCTGTAGAGTATAGAAAACAATGGAAAATAATAGTACTAAATAACCGGTAATAAACCACTAAAATTACTCAAATGAAGAACAACATGCATGTCAATTCTATTGCAAATAGGATTTCGAATGTAGCGTGGCAAATGTAAAATCCCTACAATGCAAAGAAAGAGGATATGTGCTTGAATTTGCCATCTCCTGCCTGCTGTCAGAAATACACTCTTTGTGCCATTGTGAATACCGTTAGGAAAAACGGTCATATTACGAATATATAGGCGTTTTATTAAAGTGGTACTTATAAGTACCATCAGGATAAAAAAGGTTAAACATTAATATTCTATTCCTGAACCCTATTCCACACTAAAATCCTTTCCTACGAAAATACTTTCAGTTTCATAGATTTAAACTGCCCACATCTCGTAGATGAATGGCGACATTCAGCAGCAAAGATTTTATTCCTCTTTTCAAAAAATTTTGTTACTAACCATTCAGCCCTTATGATCTGTATTTTTAAAATAATGCTGCTAAAAGGTATTTAGAAACAAAAATAGCTGCATAACTGAAAGCTCTGCAGTTTGACGAATCAACGACCAGATATAAATTAGTAATATGTATGAAGTCTGTATATAATAATATTAGGAGCAAATTAATTAGAAAAATGTATTAGTGTTATTTGAAGTCATGTTACTAAGCATGCGTACAATTATCGAATACTATCTATATTACTTCTGAAACATCCCTGGCTCTTTCATCCAGAAATTATAACATTTTTATCAATTAGAAGTACTGTCTGTAATCAATATTTCATTTAGATGATCCATCAGCAAGATACTAAACATTTAAAACAATAAACAAAATAAAGAAAAAAGAAAACTGCCCAGTTAAATTGAGGGCACAGGCTATTCACACTAATTGTATATTATACTCTTATTTCAAAGAATTTGGAATAAGTCCTTCGAAAAATAAAGAAATCGACAATATATTAAGGGGGATCATTTCCCCTTATAATTAACATAAGAACTCCCAAAACTATTAAGGGAAGTGCCTTACCACAATGTACCTATATACAAAATTTGAAGAAAATCGGATAATTCTGCATGAAAAACCCATTTATCTAATTTAAGGGGAGTATCCCCCCGTTTCCCTTCTTTATACTTAACCACTGGACCCATAAAACTAATCAGGAAAGCTCCTTACCACAATGAACCTATATACAAAATTTAAAGGAAATCGGAAAAATTCTGCATGAAAAAACCATTTATCTAAATTGAGGGTGGGGGGTTACCCCTGTTTTCCACCTTTATACTTAACCAGTGAACCCCCAAACTAATCAAGGAAGCGCCTTACCACAATGAACCTATATACAAAATTTGAAGGAAATCGGACAATTCCGCATGAAAACCCCATTTATCTAAATTGAGGTTGGAGGGGAGGTAGCTCCCCGTTTCCCCTCCTTATACTTAACCAATGGACCCCCAAAACTAATCAGGAAAGCTCCTTATCACAATGAACCTACATACAAAATTTAAAGGAATCCGGAAAATTCTGCATGAAAAACCCATTTATCTAAATTAAGGGGGGGGGGTTACCCCCCTTTCCCCCCTTTATACTTAACCGGTGAACCCCCCCAAACAAATCAGGGATGCGCTTTATCACAATGAACCTATATACAAAATTTGAAGAAAATCGGATAATTCTGCATGAAAACCCCATTCATCTAAATTGAGGGGGGGTTAGCCCCCCCGTTTCCACCTTTATACTTAACCAATGAACCCCCAAAACTTGTCAGGGAAGCGACTTATCACAATGAACCTAAAAACAAAATTTGAAGCAAAACGGTTATTTCTAACAACAGTTATCGCGTTACTTACATATATACGTACATACATACATAGATACGTACATACAGAGCGGGCGGTCACATTAGCTCTCAGGCTTTGATAGCCTGTGAGCTAAAAATAATTATCATAAATGATCGACTTAAAGAAGATTCCAATGTTCAGATTTTATCTAAATTCCTGTTTGTGAAATTGGCCTTCAATATGCATTATATTATGTGGGATGAAATATGAATAAAAAAGAAAACTGCCCAGTTAAACTGAACGCATTGAGCTCACAGGCTATTCACACTAATTGTATATTATACACTTATTTCAAAGAATTTGAAATAAGCCCCTCGAAAAATAAAGAAATCAACAATATATTAAGGGGGGATCACCCCCCCCGTTCCCCCACCCCCTTATAATTAACAATTGAACCCCTAAGACTAATCAGGGAAGTCCCTTATTACTATGAACATATTTACTAAATTCGAAGCAAATCGGATAATTCTGCATGAAAAACCCGTTTATGTAAATTAAGGGGGATTACCCCCCGTATCCCCCTTTATACTTAACCAATGAATCCCCAAAACTAACCAGGGAAGCTCCTTACCACAATGACCCTATATACAAAATTTGAAGAAAATCGGAAAATGCTGCATGAAAAACGCATTCATCTAAATTAAGTGGGAGGATAAGCCCCCACCCCCCTTTACCCTCTTTATACTTTAGCAAAGAACCCCGAAAACTAATCAGGAAAGCGCCTTATCACAATGAACCTATATACAAAATTTGAAGAAAATCGCATAATTCTGCATGAAAAATCCATTTATGTAAATTAAAAGGGGGGGGAGCCCCCTTTCCCCCCTTTATACTTAAACAATGAATCCCCAAAACCAATCAAGAAAGCGCCTTATCACCATTAACCTACCTACAAAATTTGAAGAAAATCGGATAATTCTGCATGAAAAACCCATTTATCTAAATTAAGGGGGGGGGATTAGCCCCTCTTTTCCCCTTTATACTTAACCAACAAGTCCCCAAAACTAATCAGGGAAGCGCCTTATCCTAAGGAACCTATATCCAAAATTTGAAGCAAAACGCTTATTTCTTTCAAGAGTTATCGCGTTACGTACATACATACGTACATACATGCATATATACATACGTACATACAGAACGGGTGGGCACATTAGCTCTTAGGCATGTGAGCTAAAAATATGTGCAACTTACACAATACTTCGCTCGCTTTACTACTAAAAAAAAATTTCTATTTGTGGATGTTACTGTTAACAACGGTAGTAATGTAGAATTTTCGATATATTCAATTGTGTTCAAACGATTAAATGATAAAGATCACGTATAATAACAGAAACTCTTTCTTTAAATAAACTGAACACGGAAGAAGATGACGCAACATTTAAATTTAATGAAGTTGTTGAATCGTCCTTTAAATCACACTTTTGCCACAGTGACCTGAATACCAGGCATACGCGCTGACTCAAAACTTCCGACTGTCGTAGGCGGGGTTTTTTTTTTTTGGTGGTCTCTTGAATTTTCGTATCACATTTTTTTCGGATAGAATTATTTCGCTTATTTAATAGAAGAAAAATAAAACGAATTTTCTTGTACCAAAACAGTCGTAAGAAAATTCATAGGACGATATTCTATTCGTGGATTGCGTTTAAAGAAATCTATATACGACGATAGCCATTTTTATGTAAGCGTGTAGGCCTAGTGTTCAGCGTCTGTGCCTTTGCGTATAAGCCTACATTGCCATATGAGGCGTTTAAAGTCAGTGGTGTAAAGTCAGTAATATTTAAAATTAACGTGGAGGGTAAATAGACATATCAAACTATTAATACTAAGATCTGTATGCGTAAAAGTTTTCCACAAAACGGCTTGTAGATAGTGCACGAAATATTTTACCACATTGGAATTCATTGTAAAGTGTACAGAAAACACTTGTTTTAGATTGTTAATGGATATATCACTTACACCACTATGACTTTAAACGCCTCACATATTATCATACAAATTAGTATTAAAAATGAGTTTTATTTCTTTTTGGAATTCTATCCTTTTAAATAACAGGCTAATCTTTTAAAAAATTAGAGATCATTTGTTTATCAAACTGTGAATACTACTTTCAAGGTACGCTTTTTGACAGAAATGTTCTTAAAAAATGTTGCCTTTGCGAATGTTATTTTTAAAATTTTAGTAATTATCAACTGGTGGAATTTTCGTTGTTGCGATAAGTATAATTTTCCATGTAAAATATTTTGAATGCTAAGCGCCTCATTTTCGGTCAATTTTCTTTAGATTTCATATATAGAAAGATTACAAGTTCATATTTTTCAGTGTTAAATATTTTTTTTAATTCATTTTGAAATGAAGCATAGTGCTACCAGTTAGCAGTTACAAGATTTTAGTAAAAAATATTTTAGAAACTTTATTAGGTTTTTTATTCGGAAATAAAGTAAAACTAAGAAAGTTCTCTTCTGTATTATAAAAAATATAAAACAGAAACTGAACAAAACGAAAAGTATTTTTAAAATAGACTAGTTGTATTTGGATATATTTGTTCAAGTATAATAATAAAAAAATGCAAATATAAACAAACTCTCTGACGCGGATTGCAGGAATTTGTTATTGTATTTATTTTTCTCTAGCTAAGAGCAACGTGCGAAATCATAATAAATATTGAACTGCACTCTAAAAAAAAATTGGTTTTTAACACCTGAAATCCATTATTCAGAATTTTGTAGAAATTTAAAAAAAATCAGGGAACTGCGTACGGCATTGCGTGGATCATAATATGCAATTTGGATAATAGACACTTCTTGAGCTCAAGACGTATTTACAAAGACTACTATTTCCTTGTGATAACATCCCACACAATTACGGTCACGCCAAGGTTGCAGTCAAGATGTCGCCAAATTCGTGAAGCACGAACATTTAATAGAGAAATAAAAATAATTCATGCATAATATAAACATGTATAGAAAAATAATTACATAAAACTTAAAATTTCACATCCACATAATATCTACAGTCAAAGCACCTTATAACGAAATCGAAAGTGCTCCGAAGATTTGCTCGTTATAACGTGCTTTCGTTAAAATGTTATAACGAATTGTTTCGCTAAAACGTTATGACGAATTATTTCGTTATATAGTAAGAACTCCAATTATCCGGCTAATGTGGTCTGAACTTAATCTGAGTATGCAGAAGTCCGGATAATGGAGACAGTCATATAAAAGACAGTTTATTACATAAAGATATCTCTTAAAATCGCTTTTGTTGAATTAAAAAAAGCTAGGCCTTATGTATTAGTAATTAAGTAAGCATTCACATTAAGCCTTCAGAGGAAGGATAACTTTTACTACAAACAATAAAAAGAAGAAAATCGCTGATTTAAAAAGGAATTTCCAAGATAATTATATTTTACGAATGTATACTTACAATTCATATCACATTTTTTTTTTTTTTTTGTAATTGATTGATACATTTAAGACAAACAGAACTCACATGCGAAGAGACCTTGTCTAAAATAACCAGAATTTTTCTTTTGACTTTTCATCTCTTTGTCAAAATCTAAAATCCATTCTTCAAAAAGACATTTCGTCACCCAAGCTTTGCAATTAATGCCTCTACATTTTACAGGCAAAGTTTTCATTACGTTTTATGGGATACACCATGAATTCTTTACTTTTCCAACCAGAAGAGTTTTTCGCCCTACAGAGTTGTCGGCATTGCAGCATAATTCTAATAAAAGTCGATCTCTGCTCCTTTTCCCACCGTGACAAGTTTCATTTTTCAAAGTTAAAATTTTATCAGGCATCAAACGGAAAAAGCAATCCATCTTCATCTATGTTAAATATATATTTTCGATCGTAATCCTCAAATATTTTTGAGTTTTCTCTTTCCATTATTTAATTGTCTTTTCTGAAACAGAGGCTATTTCTCCACATCATTTTTTACACACAATTTCATATTTTTTTTTATTTACTCAACCAACCATCACTTACATGAAAGTCTTTATATCCAATGTTTTCAGCAAAGGCATATGCTTTTTCTTGTAAAATAATTCAACTAATAGGGATGCTTTTTGATCTTGCATCTTTAAACCACGAAAATAATACTTCCTACACATTTGCGTATTTCGCTATGCGTATACGTTTGTTTAAACGATAAGAAAACTGCACCCTTTTCAAATATTTAAGAATTTTTTCTCGATCTTTCAATATTGCGCTGAGAATACTACTTGGAATCCCAAAATTTTTCGCTTCAACGCTTTTTTTTTTTTTTTGACATTATTCAAGATGCATTTTTATAATTTTGACTTCCTCTTCTAAACTCAAACATTTTCTTTTGCCAGACATAACCAGCATGCAAAGAGTTTTAAAATTTAACACACGATAAATTTACAGGAAAAGCAAATGTTTAAATGAAGTCAGTCATCGAATAAAAGAGGCACATAATCCAGCTAAGCCGTCTGTCTTAAAGCACTGGGACCCTTCACAAAATCTCTCTTAGAAGTATTAAAAATATGTGATTGGCCGCAGAGAATAAGAGTGAAGGTTATATCATGGTAAAAAAGCTGATATTTAAGAAATAAAATTCCTTTTCTCGTGTTAAATTTAAAAAAAAAAAGTGAAAAATTCGCTATATCGTTTTTCCCCACTTTTCATGATCGAATTATTTTCGTTATAAATATTTCGTTACATCGTTTCGAATTCAGTATTCTTTAACATGCAGACCAACGAAATGGTTATGAACATTTCGTTATATAGTGCTTTTCGTTATATCGTAATTCGTTATAAAGTGCTTCAACTGTACATACATACATGTATACATAACATATATTGTATATGTAATTAACAATGAAAAAGTTTCAAGATTTTATAATCTAAAATGACGATTCAACTCGGTCACTTCGTAATTCATCTTCGGAGGGGGTACTGAAATAAGGTAATACAAATTTATTCTCAAGTAGTTCTGACAACAGCAACAAGAGCTGTTGAAATGGTTCGAGAAGATCTACAATTAATTGCGAGAAAGGGCCTTCACTCAGTAGTTGAAGATTTAAGAAGAATGTTTAATGGCGACGAGACAGTATTTTTTCTAAATTCTGAAGCCAGTAATATTCTCGTTTTAAAAGAAAACATAACCGTTTAATATGTTTAGTATTACTGAATTGTAAGTTGTCCTTATTTAATCGCAGATATATAAGGGTACAGTGGCGTAGCCAGGGTGGGGGGGGTCCAATATGCTCTTGATACCACTAATTTTGTAAAGTTCTCTTTGCGTTATGTAATCGGAGAACTTTCTGCGATAATCAAGGTAAAGAATATTTTACAATATTACTGGTATCCAGAGCATTTGGACCCCCTCCATTACTACGCCACTGTAAGGGTAAGATCTTCGGAAAAGTGGTAGCCGAATTCAAGGGACCGTTCAAAAGCTGAGAAAACTCCCTCTACGACCACCGCCAACTATTTTAAGGATACTATACAATACAGTGATTAAATTTCTGAAGTGTGCCGTGTTACAAATTTAAAGAGTTTAACTCTGAAGAGTCTACTGTTTTCAGCTTTTATTTATTAGTCTGTTATTTTTCTCGGCTGTATTAACTCATTAATGGACCATTAAATACCTTTAAGTAAATAAAATATATATTTCTAGCCATTTTGATATTACTTTAAGTTTTTTATAAGAATTGAAACTTGTCCATTACTAAAACATACAGGTGTCCACAACTGGATTTTACATGTCCAATACTGTCGTATTTTAAGCTCTCCGAAAAAAATAATTTGCTGCGGAAAGATGTGTATAGCAGCCACTTTTGCAACAACAGTCGTGTGAAGAAAGAGTTATCTGAAATATCGAACACTCGCTGTTATCGTAGTCCTGAAACTAAGAAAGATATACTAAAAATAAGCAAAAAATGTTCTTAAAATGTCCACTAATCTGAGATATCGAACAATCGCTGTTGTTGCAGTCTTAGAACTAAGAAAGGTATACTAAAAATAAGCACAAAATATTCTTAAAATGTCCACTACTGGTACAGATACCTTAATCAGAATTATCTGTTGTCCATATTTTATATCATGACATAGAGAATGTCTCAGAGATCTTCAAAGTTGATAAAGTTTATAGTTGATAATCCTGTATACATAAAACTTCTTTAAGAAATTTTATTTTTGTCAAAGTATAATTAACACAACAACCGCAAAAAGTAGGTAATATACTCAAACTATTTAATGAGTTCACGAACAAAGGTAGTACAGGTATAATGATGAATGATATTCCCCCATGGAGAAGATAGCAGGTAACTTAAAGATCAGAGAGAAATTTTGTTGCGTTTTAAAAGTCTAATGTCTTTTTAAAAGAATTCAAAAGATACAATCTCATAGTACTATTTAATTTAAATATATTTAAAGCCTAAAATTATTTTTTTAAAGTGTCTTTTCAAATTGAATTTTAATTATTGTGAAAAGTTTTAAACGGAAATGTTGTTTAATCCACTTTAAAAATATACGCAAATTTCCTCTGAAACAGATAATTTCTTTTTTTCTTGGAGGAAGGAGGGATGGAAGACTGATTTTTTAAAAATATATCAATGAGCCAAAAAATATAATTTTTTAAATAAGTTTTTCGCAATAAATATTCACTTGAACTTTAAGTAAAATTTTCCTTTTCTTGTAATTTTTCACTGATCATCAAAAACTCTTTTTATATACAAACGACAGATAAGAGATCATCCATTTATTACGCCATGCAAATTTTGTGGGGTTTTTTTACCTCTCTCTACCCGTATGTCACAAGTTGCCACACTCCAATAATACCCCTGTAGTAAACGAAAGAGACAGGTTGCGATACTCCACTGATATCGGTTGTTTTTCAGCTTACCTTGATCACATATAAGTTAGAAAATTGATGGGAACCTGTCTAACTTGATCACATGTAACTTCGACAATTGATGGGAACCAGCTTACCTTAATCACGTGACAGGCAAGAGTGGTAGAAGTTTCGCCGACTATCTCTTTCAGTGGCTATGTCCTCTCCTATTGCGACGTCACATTTTTGCAAGTGTTGTTTAGAGCTAATTTTGATTAAAATAACATTGAATTTTTTACTCTATTATATGATTTATATTATATACTAAAATAAATACTATAAATCCACCAAGATCTTGTTTATTTCTTTTACTTCAAGTTGTTGCAGTGCACAAGGAAATATATAATACTTTCTGGGTAGAAACATGAGCTTAATTTATACTGCTTGCGAACAATACCTACCTATTTTTTTGCATAATATACATGTGACGTCATAATATGTTAAACCACCTCCTCCGCCTGTCACACTGCGTCACACACTATGGTCACCTCTTCCCCTCTTGAACTGTGACATAATTATTAACAGATGTCGCCAAAGAAAACTTATCTTGCGGTTTCTGAAAAGAAAAGAAAATATTACTTTCTAAATCTAAATAACTGATAAAACAGTAGTGCCTTTACATGTAGTTGCAACATAAATATATTTTTTACTCAATAAGCTGACGACCCATTTCTGTAATCATATAGAAAAAGTATCTAAATATAGAGGAAAATGTATAAATATGGACGGCAAGTTTCACTTTGAGGTCGGACCAGCTGTGTGTTTGTTATTTTCAAGATATTAATAAGTTAATACAACATAAAATATCAAATGATAGGAAATCAAACAATGTTTACAATATTCTGTGTATTTTACAATAAATTTAATTGCAAAAGTTATGAAATTAATAGTCTTCTAAATGGCGGTCTAAATATAGTTCACCAATAACCTAAGGGACAAAATCTCATAAGTGTGATTTTTGGCTACTTAATTTCTGCTTCTATCTGATATTTACAAGTCTCATATTATGTTCAATTTAAATTTTTAAAATTGCAGATGCTAATATATTGCAGAATAATAATTAGTTGATGGGTATAATCTTTATTGAAAAATAAATATGATATGGCAGTTTTTTTCAGGCAAAACTCAAATAATAAGGGATCGAGGTAAAAAAGACAGCATTGACATTTTTAGCAATTTGGCCACTTTACTTTTTGAAATGTTGTATGAACTATTTTCAAAGACATATGAAATCTAGTATTAAATGGCTAAATATTGGTTAATCTATAAATAACAATATTGAAATTAACAATAAGAACAGTAGTGAAGGTTAATAAAGATACACTTACCTTTTCCACATTCTTTTCAATCCAGAAAATCTTCTTTAAGAATAAGCAAGCAATAACGACTTTTTAGAACAACATGTGCTCCCCTACTGGAAACAATGCTGAAAATGTATGCATACTGTTACCTGGTGGTGATATGAGGAAAATCCATACACCGGGACAGTAGTGACCAAAACAGTGAGTGACACAACTTTAAATCCAACAAAAATATTACATATTTCACTCATATAAAAATTATAATATTATGCTTCATGCAATTCACATTTATAATAAATGCACTGGATTTTCAAAACTTTTTTAATAATTATTTTTTGTTGATGGTTTTAATGATCAAGTTATGGATTGAGGACATGGGGCAGTAGTGATTTTTGAGCTATTTAAATTCTATTTTAAAGATTAAAAAACAGATTTTTACAGTAGAATTAACATAATATTGTACAACAATCACAGAGAAACATTTAAACATTAAATGAGAATTTATATTGCAAAAGAAATACCGAGAAATATACTGGGGACTAAGAAATCACACTTATGAGATCTTGGCCCATATGTGTAATTTTTTTTTTTAACAATAAAAACAATCAACAATCGTGAAAATGCTACCTTTTAAATTTATTTCAAGCAGTCGCACACACATATATATATATACATATATACATAGACACACACACACACACACACACACATATATATATATATATATATATATATATATATATATATATATATATATATATATATATATATATATATATATATATATATATCCTTTTCTGCCTCCGCACTTTCTGTGTGTGCCCACATTTGGCACTGATTGCACCCACATTTCTCCTTTTTGTGTCAGCAGAGAAAATTCCTTCACAGAAAATGCAGATCGCTTCGCTTTCATCATAGTAATTTTCTAGTGGATTATCCAAGTTCCTGTCATTATCATCCAACTTGGGCTCATTATGTTCTTCCTCAGAGTAGGAAGGCTAATTCTCAGTAGCCCTCATTGCGTCACTTTTTGATTTGTTTTTTCCTTGTTTTTTATGCTTCTATGTCATTTACAGACAGAATCAGCATCTTCTTGGTGTTGTTTTGTGTCAATTTTCAAAAAGACTCAGTCTACTCGTCCCCATAGAATGAGCCCGGCACAAGACATGCCATTTAGGACTTGCAACCGCGAGTGGATTTTTAATGGAAACAGTTGGTACTGGAGGGATATCAAATGGACTCGTTGAGAAGGTGGCCCAACGAGCTTAGTTATGAAGATGATGATACCACTAGATTGATTGGACGTTTTGCGTCTAGCCCGTTAAAAACCAGTCCGTTTTATACCGACACTCTTAGACCATTTTTAGATCAACAGTACGCTGAAATTTTACTGAACGGCAGCCATTAAAAATATCATTTGATGAAGGCTCTCAAAATTTAGATTATAATCTTATCGCTGATGTGGTAAACGCAAAACATTCAATAGTTATCGCTTAAAATGTACAGAAAAACTCGAATTCACTTACCTGAAAAGAATTTCGAGGTCTGAAAATAGATGAATGACAAAAGAAATGGTGACTGCGAACAGCAGCGATAAGTAGCTGTTCCTTCTTCCTCAACAGAATGTGATTATTTCATGCCTTCGCCACAAGATATCCGAACCTTCTAATATCTTACTTAAGATCTGTCCCGTTTTTAAACCCTAGCCTATATTTGGACATTCTCCTCTTTATCTAAAGAAACAGAGATTTTTTTAAAGTTTTCAAAGCCTGTTTATTATGGAAAATCCCCTTCTTCAA
This sequence comes from Maratus michaelseni, assembly GCA_963931845.1. NCBI lineage: Eukaryota > Metazoa > Arthropoda > Arachnida > Araneae > Salticidae > Maratus > Maratus michaelseni. The sequence goes on from OZ007586.1 coordinate 117,596,832, forward strand.
AGATCACTAAAATATGGCTGAGTCAATTTTAAATGAAACAGCATGAGATGATTTGAATTTTCATTAACTACACAATATTATTTTCAACACTTTCCTTTAATGTATATGGAACTAAGAAAATGAATTAGAAATTTGAATAAAAATAATTAATCACAGAATTTGTATTGAAATAATTGTGTCTGATTCACATACACAGAAGGTTCAAATAAAAATCTCCACAGCTTAAAATGTATCTTAACCATTAACTGCTGTGACACAACTTGTCGCAAAGCTACCTTGTCTCTGTGTGTGGTGTCTGAGACCTCGTGATCGAAATATTAATTAAAGGTTGAAGTAACTCATAGGATACGGTTTCTGTAGTAACATTTCTGTACAGGATTATTGTAATTACACTTCAGTTATTCAGAAGTTTCTAGTGATTGTACTAGGCGCATAGATCTTCTAATGTACTAGATACCAAATTGGTAACCTTTTCTGGGCTACAAGATGACCTCCCACCAGACGTCCTTCCCACCTGATTTAGTGCGCCAAACCGATTTTTCTCCCGCCAAAATCTGCTTGGATTTTCGTATTCCTGCCGAAACTTTATATTGCGTCCGTGTTTCTGAATGAAATCGAAGTTGCCAAGAAAGTGATTACCGCCAAAACAGACAGCCTCTAAAGCGATAAATCCGAGCTGATCTTGGGACCAACTTTTCGACCAACTAACAAAGTTATCTGCTCTCTACTAGTATCTTTTTTCTGAGACTAAGCGTGCAAATGAAAGAATTTTTAATTAGTATCCATAGTTAAACTGAAAAATGCAAGTTAAACTGTGAGAATTGAAAAAAGGCAGCGGTCTGAGAGACTTCTAACAAGAGTTTGGGGTTCACGACAGCTCATGGCATATTAGTCAGAACCAAATGTGCCACTTCACCTTGCAAGATCTGAAGCTATCTTAAGTAATATAAAAAAGAAATTCTGCCGGATCAGTTATCGTCCAATGTCGGTCATGGAAGCAACGGTCTAAAAATAATCTTGGAACATTTGTTTATATAATGTAGTTTGCATTTATCTGCAGTGCCTATGAAAATGTCAGGGCTTGTAAACCCACAGCGGCATCAACTAACAAGCATTTTTCCTGTCTCCATTTTAATTCATTTTTCACTGAATTCAGTGAAGAAATTAAATTTTATTTTTTTCTAAGACAATTGCCTTCCAAAATGTTGAAGGGTGCAAAGTTTATTTAACCTTTCATTTAAATTTAGTTACAAAATAAAATTTGCTAACGAAAGAGACTAACTTCATATGTCGTTAAATAAGAAGTGATGCACAACCAAGGACCAAGTATTTTATGTAACATTTTACCACAAACGACACAAATGTTAAAATATACTTCACAGTGTACAGAGGACTTTATTTTATTTTAAACAATAAATAATCAACTAGATTAACGAAAAAGAAATCTAAGTAACATAAATTATAAAGGGAAAATAGCATTGTATACATATAATGTTTAAACTACAGTAAACATTTAAATTAATCATTTTAATATAATTTCATATATGTAAAAAGTATCAATTTCAAAATTATTAATATAATTTAGACTTATTGAATTTAATTCATAAGTTAATTCATCATCGGGTGAACTGTATATATATATCAAAACTTCAGACTAAAACAGATCAAAATAAATTCTGAATCCATTGGTGTCCGATAACTTTTTTTTAATTTTGAGGGAAATTAACGTTTCAATTTTGAAAAGTAAACGTCGCTTTCAAAAGGCAAAAATTAACGCTTACTGAAATCTAATGTTAGTAACTGTGTCCTAAACTATGCTAGTATTTTGCATACTATTAATGTAAGAATCGGCTATGGAAATTTTTTTTAAAGATGTTTGGAAAATGTTGCATCACAGCATGATTAACCGTTAAATACTGTGACAGAAATTTTCGCATACACTGTAAAAGTTTTCGTAAAATTTCAGTAGGTGTACCGTAAATTAACGGTACTTGTACCGTTTTCACTGTTTACGGTATGAGTACCGTACTTCTAAGGTTTATTAAGCGTAAAAAACCGTATATGTGCCATTTCGATTATAAACGGTATTTATACCGTAAAATGATTGTTTTTCAGTAAAAAATCGCTATTTATACCGTAAAATAATTATTTTTCAGTAAGGTGAAGGCTGGTAGCCCCGCCTCGGTGTACTGCAACGCCTGAAGTGATGCTCTTGTTCTTGTTACGTAATGCGTGCAGGCCTGAGGAGAGGGGAGAATGCAGCCGGTACATATACTTTAAATATCTTACGGTACATATACCGTCCAGTTAAATTACGGTATATATAATGGTCACAAAGTTGCCAGTATATGAACCGTAATTGTTGACCAAAATATTTTACAGTGTAGCTACTGTGAGCGTTTTCTCAAACCGCGTGATTGGAAGATGAATAAAAGCTCGATTAACTGATACGATAATGGTTCTGTACTAAACCATACTTACTGGACTATTATAATGAAAATGCACTTATTCAGAAATTTCTCGCCATTGTACAAGAGCTTCAAATGAAACAAAATTTCACTAGTATTTAAAATTAAACTGAAAATAACAAGCTGAACTGTTAAAATTAAAAACAATATATTGGTCTGTGAGATCGCTAAAAGCATTAGTAGTTATATATAACACAATTTCTAGATTTTTTTTCTTTTTATCATAAATTATTAGTTTGAATAAGTAGCCCCTATTTTTAAATTTAAAGAATGAAACACATGTTTGAAATAAAAGTCTCAGCAAAGGTTTATAGAGATTTAAGTGGACTTTGTTTTCAGTTTTTTCCTAAATATTGTAACATAAGTGAAGTGCTAATAGTAAATGTAACGACATATACTTTCAATACTATACGCACATTAGATACAAAAGTAATTGTAAAGACAAAATCCTTTCAAATATAAAAACATATACATCGGTAATTAGGAGGCCAAACGATTGTCAAATGAAATCAATTCACTATACGCACACAAAAGCGACACAAATGAAAAAAGTAAGATTTCAGGATAGAGAAAAACATTTTAACGGATTTAGTCAAAATGATTTAGTAGAAAAAAATATTGTTAAAAAAAAAGACGATATAAAGAAACTAATACTATGTTTAGTTTTTTTCAGTCCTGGTAGAAAAAGACTTTTTTTGAGTTGTGACATTTTGAAGTAAAATAATTCAAGATGTAACAAAGTCTTTTTTTTTATTATTGATTAAACTGATACATCTCTAAATAAAACAGCTTTTCTATTACGTTTATATCAGCAATAATATCTTAACTTAAAATACTGCTTGTATTTTAAGTACTTAAAACTTTATTAAGTAATTTTAATAATATTTTTTATTATAACTTTATTACTATTATTTTAAGTACTTAAAATACTGCTTATGTTTCAGTGCTTCGCCTTTTATGCAAAAAATAAAAATAAAGACATAACACAAAATGAAACACTTTTGATTTCAGATTTGAGACACAACCGCTATACTACTTTAAGTTGCAATTTGAAAATGTGTCAGTTTCGCAGAACATAGTACAGTGCGCGAAATAATTATGGCCACTCACAATTTTAGCTGATATATTATAATGATGAAAAAAATCATGTGCTATTTCCTCCGTTGTAACATGCAAATTAAGCAGGCATTCATTGGTGGTTGTAGAAGTACGTGCGCATGCGCTGTGAAAGCTTATCAGTGAAATCTGGATTTCAAAGCGAAATAATGATGTCCTCTTTTAGGTTATTGCCCCTATATTAATTGTTGAAACAAGAAGTCTTTAACATTTATTCCACTCGCCTTTAGCACTGTAGTAAGACTCCTTTCGACGTGGCAAACTTTCATATAAGTCTTAAATATATTTCAGATCAATAGAGTTCCATGCTTCAAGAATAGCTACTTTAAAATTATCCTTACACAATTTCGGCAATTTACATAAACTTTTCTTACCATTATAAATTAAACAAAAAAAATTACAGCGGAACCCGAAAAAGCTCTAAAATCACTTTAAAATCAATAAATTCAAAAATCGCGCAGGACAAAATTTACTATATTAGGCTAAAATTTTGAAACAGTCGCGAAATGCCAAAAAACCATCTAAAAATCGCATTAAAAATTCGCAAAAAAATCAAAATTGCGTAATTGCGTACGCCTTTTACAAATGTTAAAAAATAAACGTGGAACCCAAAAAATTGCTAAAAATGGCATTAAAAATCACATTGAAGATCGCTTTCCAAACCGTTAAAATTCAAAAATCCTCGACGACAAAATTTAATATTTTTGACTAAAAGTTTGAAACCAAATTCCTTTTCGAATGTCAAAAAATTGCCATGGTACTCGATAAAACGCTTAAAATTGCTCAAAATCACATTAAAAATCCCTAAAATTGAAATATTGTTGAGGACAAAATTTACTATATTAGGCTAGAAGGTTGAATCCAAATTATTTTTCAGAAAGTCAAAAAATCGATGCGGAACTTAAAATATCGGTAAAAAATTGTTTGAAAATTACATTAAAATTCGTTAAAATTTAAAAATCTTAAAGGAAAAAATTTACTATATTAAGCTAAAAGTTTGAAACCGAATTCTTTTTACTAATATCCAAAAATCGTCGCGAAAAAAAACCCCTCTAAAAGTTGCATAAAAAAATTCACGAAAAATTCCAAAAAAACATTACTGTAAAGAGGACAAATTTACTATATTAGGCTAAACGATTAGAACGAGATTATTTTTATTTGGGTAGAAAAAACTCCTCGAAACTTGAATAAACGCTAAAAAGCGCATTGAAAATCACATTAAATATCGGTAAAATTCAAAATTCCTGGAGCACAAAATTTAAAAGTGAGGATAATTTAATGTCTAAAAGTTGAAAAAAAAACTATTTCTTTCGGAATGTCAAAAAATCACCGCGGTAGTAAAAAAAATGCTAAAATTCGTGGACGACAGCATTTACTACATTAGGCTAAAAGTTTGAAACCAATTTTTTTCCTAATGTCAAAAAATAGCCGTGAAATGCGAGAAAAGTCTAAAAAACGCATGAAAAGTATTCGGTGTACGAATTCTGGATAAACTTCATTGAAAAGAGGACAAAATATATTGTATTGGGCTAAAAGATTGAAACTCTTCGTATAAATGTAGAAAAATTGCCTCCAAACGTGAAAAAACTCTAATAATCACATAAAAAATTAAATTACAAATATCTTATCAAAAAATCTAAAATTCAGCTTTGAGGTACATTACAACAGATATGATGGTACGTCCCTACCAACTTTTGTAGATACGCGGGCGGCGGTCTCTTTAGAACATAGCACACACACATACACACGAGGACAAACATAGTAACTTCTTTCCTTATTATTATTGATGGAAATTAATTGCTCACGGGATTTGTTCTAATCACAAACATAAAGTGAAAACATCAATAGTTGCATTGAGAAAACAATATTTTTTTTCATTCCTCATAACAGTTTAACTCTTAAAATTGGAATCTATTACATAATTCGCGTATAAAATCTGAAATATTTTTATTTGTATTTTTAAACGTACGCTCACGCTTCCGAAAATCCACACACCGGCTGTATATATATATATATATATATATATATGTGTGTGTGCAGGGTATTTCAGTATAGTTTTTATAATATTTAAGAAGTGGTGTAAAGTAAAACAAAGCTAAATTTGTATAGGAAACCAGGGTCGCAATTTATTAATTCAATCAAAATTACAGGATGCTTCATTTCAATCTAATCCCCCTTTTTGGTCATATTACGAACAGAAATGAAGATATTTTAACTGTATTTGAAAAGAATCTTCCAGTGTGCAAGATGTGATGAAGTCACGAAAAATGGCAGAATTACACAGTAATTCGGTTGGTATGTAACATTAATTGTATTTCGAAAAGTGGATCGTTTAATTTAGCATTGATTCGACGGGAATGATAACCATTTCCTCCACTTTATATGATAAATATCACGTGACGTGGTGAAAATTGCCACGATCTACATCCAATCAGCTATTATTTAGGCGATTCATTTTTCTGAATATATTTAACATTACATACGGTGCACCGACTTAATTAATGTGCACTTTGAGAACTTTCGAGATTTCATCGCATTCTGCATAAGGTATCTGCAATTAATATGGCCACCCTAAGGTTAGATATTTTTAAACAGTAGTAATAACTGATTTAAAAAAATAATAATAATTAACTAAGAAAGTAAGCCCTTTTTAGCACTGGCAAAATATTGTAAAATTTATGTTAGTGAAAATTTACACCTGTTGCAGTTTGTTAAAAAAAATGCTAGTTGATGAAGGTAATATGGCCATATGCAGGTATTATACCCATAGGTGTCCTAAATTGGAAAGGTGTATGTTTAACGCAGAAAAAACACAAATTAGTCAACAAATATATTTTTTGAAAATTTATAAAAAAATAGAAAAATAAATATGGAGTAAATTTAGACAAAAGAATAAAAAAATTAATATTAATTTACGGAAAAATGTATTTTCAATTTTTTTAACGCGTAGAGCAAATGATAACTTCTGCATCTTAACTGGTAAGGCCGACACATTTATCATGCACTTAATTACGACAAACAACACATAATCTCATAGCTACAGATTTTTCCGCCCATTTTTTACCAACAAAAAACAATTTTATAAAAGTGTTCGTAATTGTGTCTGCGCACTCCGATATTGAAATTCATTTATACAGTTAAAAAGAGCATTAAACCAGCTAAAATATTATGTATAACAGTATATACAAATACTTTGTTTAAATAAGAAAAGTAAAAAACTTACCAGAGACAAATTTATAATATGCCAACGCAACTAACAACGAATTAACAATGACTGGCCTCCAGTGCACGTGATCAAGGATTACAGGTAACCCGGCACTAAACTATGTTCTTCTGACTTACAGCGACTAGATTTAACCCTTTCCGGCACAGACAAATTCTGTTCGTAAAATGAGAAATTACTGACTGACACCGGAGTTTATAAACGACTTTTTTTTTACAAAATAAGAACTCCTTACTTTAAGCTTTCATTATAGAAACAAAATTTTATTAAAATATTCTTGGTCCCGTGTGCAAGTTTGGAATTAAAATTAGGTGTGCCCGGAGTGGGACCACTGTTCCGGAAAGGGTAAGCACTGTCTTTTGGATTCCACTGAAAGTAAAAACATTATTGCGGGTTGGCCGTATTACCTGCATTGGCCATGTTACCATCAGATACCTTACAATAAGTTAATTCTGTTGTAAATATTATTAAAATACCTTCATTATGACCAAAAATCTAGGATCAGATTGAATCGCAGCACTCTGTAATTTTGACTGATTGGGTATATTGCGACCTTGATTTCTACACATAAATAATGTGTTGTAGTGTTCTCTATCACTTCTTAATGTTTTGTTTAAAACGTTATACTGAAACACTCTGTATATATTTCAAGAAAAAAAGGAGTTAAAAAAATTATAACGAAAAATGATAAAATTCTGTGTCCCGAACATCATTAAAACCCAGTACATGATTCATTCCTTCGAAACAAAAGAATCTCCATTAACTCCATAACAGAAAAAAGATAAAAGTTATGATGAATTTTAAGAGTGGGTTATTTTTTTGTAAGAAAGAAAAAAGTATCGATTATTATTGCATCGAGAACATTATGAACAAAATTTCATCTTCAAAAAGGGTTGCAGGAAATCTCACCTTCTCACGAAGTTCAAAGATTTGGAATTAAACATCGATGAGATAAAAAAAAAAGGGAAAAATGAAAGAAAAAGATAAAAATTCTTTGGAACTGAAATTTGATTTCTTTTTCTTTTTGTATTGCTTTTACTTTTTTATCTGATACAAACTCTTTTTGCTGGGTCATTTTATGTAGCATCTTGAACGAAAGACATTTGGACATTAGGAAGCATATATCGACATTTTTTTCCCACTATTTATCTTTTATTTTTATAAATAAATTGTTTAGATATCGATATCGTACAGATATTTATGCTGAAAAAGTTAATAAGGAATTGTTTAATTATATTTCTTTTATTACTGCATATATATTAATTCATGCATTCTGTTTAGGAATATAGTATTCTAAAATATTTTACAAACCAATTCATAATATTAATTCCCTTGCATAGTTTACTTCATAAAGCATACTATTTATAGCATACAAAGCTGTGTAAAGTTGTGTTACATGTTAAATGTTCCTCTCATAAACAATTTGCTGATCTGTTCTTCAAAATTAATATTCATATGTAACATATTTTTTTTAAATACATACAACTACATAAATCACTCAATTTCTTGAAACTCTGTTTTTAAGAGTTCTCGTGAGTTTTTTCTACCCATCTCGTTATATTAGTATATTATAGTATATCAGTATTATAGTAGTATATTTAGCAGATTTTACTTCCTAAAACATTCTATTTACAGCATACAAAGCTGTCTAAAGTGTGTTAAATGTTCAACTGATATACAGTTTGCTGACCTGTTCTTCAAAATTAATATTCATATGTAACATATTTTTTTTAAATACATACAACTACCTAAATCACTCAATTTCTTGAAACTCTGTTTTTAAGAGTTCTCGTGAGTTTTTTCTACCCATCTCGTTATATTAGTATATTATAGTATATCAGTATTATAGTAGTATATTTAGCAGATTTTACTTCCTAAAACATCCTATTTACAGCATACAAAGCTGTCTAAAGTGTGTTAAATGTTCAACTGATATACAGTTTGCTGACCTGTTCTTCAAAATTAATATTCATATGTAACATATTTTTTTTAAATACATACAACTACCTAAATCACTCAATTTCTTGAAATTCTGTTTTTAAGAGTTCTCGTGAGTTTTTTCTACCCATCTCGTTATATTAGTATATTATAGTATATCAGTATTATAGTAGTATATTTAGCAGATTTTACTTCCTAAAACATTCTATTTACAGCATACAAAGCTGTCTAAAGTGTGTTAAATGTTCAACTGATATACAGTTTGCTGACCTGTTCTTCAAAATTAATATTCATATGTAACATATTTTTTTTAAATACATACAACTACCTAAATCACTCAATTTCTTGAAACTCTGTTTTTAAGAGTTCTCGTGAGTTTTTTCTACCCATCTCGTTATATTAGTATATTATAGTATATCAGTATTATAGTAGTATATTTAGCAGATTTTACTTCCTAAAACATCCTATTTACAGCATACAAAGCTGTCTAAAGTGTGTTAAATGTTCAACTGATATACAGTTTGCTGACCTGTTCTTCAAAATTAATATTCATATGTAACATATTTTTTTTAAATACATACAACTACCTAAATCACTCAATTTCTTGAAATTCTGTTTTTAAGAGTTCTCGTGAGTTTTTTCTACCCATCTCGTTATATTAGTATATTATAGTATATCAGTATTATAGTAGTATATTTAGCAGATTTTACTTCCTAAAACATTCTATTTACAGCATACAAAGCTGTCTAAAGTGTGTTAAATGTTCAACTGATATACAGTTTGCTGACCTGTTCTTCAAAATTAATATTCATATGTAACATATTTTTTTTAAATACATACAACTACCTAAATCACTCAATTTCTTGAAACTCTGTTTTTAAGAGTTCTCGTGAGTTTTTTCTACCCATCTCGTTATATTAGTATATTATAGTATATCAGTATTATAGTAGTATATTTAGCAGATTTTACTTCCTAAAACATCCTATTTACAGCATACAAAGCTGTCTAAAGTGTGTTAAATGTTCAACTGATATACAGTTTGCTGACCTGTTCTTCAAAATTAATATTCATATGTAACATATTTTTTTTAAATACATACAACTACCTAAATCACTCAATTTCTTGAAATTCTGTTTTTAAGAGTTCTCGTGAGTTTTTTCTACCCATCTCGTTATATTAGTATATTATAGTATATCAGTATTATAGTAGTATATTTAGCAGATTTTACTTCCTAAAACATTCTATTTACAGCATACAAAGCTGTCTAAAGTGTGTTAAATGTTCAACTGATATACAGTTTGCTGACCTGTTCTTCAAAATTAATATTCATATGTAACATATTTTTTTTAAATACATACAACTACCTAAATCACTCAATTTCTTGAAACTCTGTTTTTAAGAGTTCTCGTGAGTTTTTTCTACCCATCTCGTTATATTAGTATATTATAGTATATCAGTATTATAGTAGTATATTTAGCAGATTTTACTTCCTAAAACATCCTATTTACAGCATACAAAGCTGTCTAAAGTGTGTTAAATGTTCAACTGATATACAGTTTGCTGACCTGTTCTTCAAAATTAATATTCATATGCAGCATAAAATTTTTAAATGCATACAACTACCTAAATCACTCAATTTCTTGAAACTCTGTTATTAAGAGTTCCCCTGAGTTTTTTCTACCCATCTCGTTATATTACTAGAAACTAAAGTTCGCTCACAAGTACATCATTATCTTTTGTAAATCTCTGTAGAAAGGCAGTTTTAAATTCATCATGATTGGAAAACAAATTTCTGTATAGCTCTCTTTCTCACAATATTGAAATGTGAAACAACATAAAAATGCGAAACAAAGTTTTAAACAAGATAAAAAGCTTTAAAATGCAAGGCAAAAAGATCGGGATACATAAAGGAAATCCATAAATATTCCTCTCTTGAATTATTTCAGCAAATACATTCGGTTACGGTGGTCCTCAAGCAACGCCCCCTACATAAGAAAGCAGTGACACGCGTCACGAAAACGTCATACCAAGCAGGCAAAACCCAGAAAAAAATTCGAACAACTTGCATGTTTCGATTTCATTGGCTCATAAAATTATTAATTATTGTTTACGACCAATAGTTAATAATTCCACGAGCCATCGAAATCGAAACATGCAAGTTGTTCGATTTTGTTTCTTTGTTTTGCCTTCTTGGTATGACGTTTTTGTGACGCGTGTTACGGCTTTCTTATCTAGGGGGCGTTGCCTCAATTGACCTGCCACCGCCCACTGAATTCTAGGGCCCTAGCGCTGACACAAAAATTGCGGCAGTCGTAGGCGAAATTTTTTCAGCGTGTTACGGTCCCTTGAAATTCCATACAAATAATTTCTAAAAGTTTTCTCCGCCTTTTTTTCTGAGATTCAAGGGATGACCACCTCAGGAAACCCGGCTTAAGCCTTAGAGTTTGTGTGCAATCCTGAGGGGCTGACACGCCTCTATCACCAGCGAGACCACAATTACAGAATTATGTATGCAATTTTTACAATATAATATTACACATGAATTTTGTCTGATAATACAGTTATTGCTTTCATACATACGATTATTATTATTATTTCAATGTATGCAGAATATATAATTTCCGGATGAGCTATTTACAAATACTGTGCGGGCACCATGCCTAAAATTATTAGTGGTTAAATATGATGGGTTATTCTTGGCTAGCATATTTTATACAAATACTTTACTACAATTGATGTATATGGAAAAATATGATGCATACATACAGTTATTATAATTAATTCGATTATACAATTATACAGTTTAGACCATTTCCAGAATATGACTATATACAAGTACTGTGCAGACTTTATATTTTGGATTTTTGGTTAAATGGGATGCAGATTCTTGGTTAAATACTTCTAATACAATTAATAATATACTAATATGAATATACAGATGCGAATATACTAAAAATTTACAAATAATATGCAGATACTAATAATATACAGACAGTGTGATATTAAATCTCATTACAACAATTATTATATTCAAATACAAAATACAATTATTTATATACATATGTACAGAGAAAACAGGACCCCTGCTATATTGGACAAGCGGGCGCTCGACTACAGAGGAAGAGGATTGGAAAATAAAAATTCATTTTTTTTCAATAAATTTCATACAGTTGACTATGCGCTGGAGAAGAACCGGACGGTCCAGGAGATATTGTAGCCAGTTTTTAAGTGGCATTTGTGGTGATTTTTTGACATGGAAATGTGAAGTTAGAGTGCAATTTAATATGTAGTGTAACGATGTTGCTTCTGATCCACAGATACAAAGTGGTGAGTCACTTCTGTTAATTTGGAATAGGTGTTGTTGAAATGGTCCATGATTTGTTAAAAATAGGTATAGATATCTGTTGTGTATTTCTAGTTGTTGCGAGACTTCCGGAAGGAAGTCTCTTGTGTAATGACCCACTTGTGCTGTAGACCAGCGTTGTTGCCAACTGTCTGTGATTTGTTTTGTTAATTCTCTTTTGAGTGTAGACGGTGGTACAGGAAGAAAAGTTGTTTCCAGCGTTTCATCGTTTGTTGCTGACCGCGCCAACTGATCCGCCAGTTCATTTCCAGCTACACCCGAATGACCCTTGACCCAATTAAACAAGTTGGAAATTGTACGTCAAACGTTACAAACGAGGTGCGTTCGAACGCACGTTTTAGAATTAAATTCATGATATCCCGTGCGTAGAACGGGTTAAACAGCTAGTTAAGTATATATTTTATGACACTGTTAATACAAATATCTTAACTAGTTATATAAATATTCAGATATATATGTATCAGCTAGTTATATAAATATTCAGATCTTGATGATTTTTAATTCTGTGAAATGAATTATATCGTCTGCAGATTAATTTCTGTAATAAAATAAGTATCTCGGTCGCTTGACGATTTAACATCCATCGGAAGCTCCTATAACAAAAAAGCACCGATTTAAAAAAAAAAATCAAATTTCTTAATAAATATTTTTATTAATATCTCCTAAAGTTTTGATTCGATTTTAATAAAATTTGAAATGTCTCGACAAATTTCTGCAAAGATAATATATTTTAAATTGCAAACCATTTGGTTGGGTAGTTTTTGCGTTGTTATATGCGGACAGACAGACAGACGGACGGACAGACAGACAGACGGACGGACAGACGGACGGACCAAACGACGACTATAGGTGCTACGTATTTATATAATTACGAACGCACCTAAAAAGAAGTTTTTGGAGGATAGATTTATACGTACTAAAATTTCCTGAACTAAATAATTATGTATGTCAAATTTTGAAAGAGCCATTAAGCTTGATAAGCTATCCGATGAAATTAGAAAGTTGACCGAATCCTCTTCCATAGCCCAGCGCACAGCTTCTCCAATCGCAAGTAATTCGGCCTGGTAAACTGAATTACCCGAGTCTAGTTTTGCACGCCACGTGTGATGAATTATATTATTTTTATAAGCACAGAAAGCCGATGCTGTGCCTTCAGCTGTTTTTGAACCGTCTGTAAAGATATGGAATTCCCCATTGAATTTTGAACCCGGACAGGTTTTTATTTGATCTAGAGTTGGTGAAATTTTATATTTTGAGATCTTTGTGGCTATTGTTTGTGCATTAATACGCGTTGATGATATCCCCAATCTAGTGACTCTAGCAAATTCAGCCTCTGCTTCCAGTTGCAAGTCCAGGGGCGGGATACCCGTTAGGACCTGCAATGCCGCTGTTGACGTATTTTTATACGCTCTTGAAATGAGTAGGAGTACTTTTCTCTGCGCTGCCAAGAGGTGACGCACACCATGCGACCGTGTCATACGCGTGAACCACACCCCACAAGCATAAGCGATTTGGCGCTGTAGGATTGCCGAGTACCATATCTTAAAGAAATGATTTGGCAACCTACCCGAAATTGACGAAAATTTATATAAATTTTGAGTAATTTTAGTAATTTCTTCCCTTTTTATTACTATGTGGGGTAGGAATGAAAGATGTTGGTCTATTGTAATTCCTAAGTATTTTAAGGTTTTGACTGATTGTAGGTTTTGTCCTTTTAGTTTGAAGATTGGGTCCCTTTTTAAGATTTTAGGTTTGCCAAATGTAATTGTTTTTGATTTATTCAATGATATTTCAATGTGGTTGCTCGTAGCCCAATTTTGAACATAATTCAGGGCAATCCTACCATTATGCTCTAGCGCAGCGCGTGTTGGACCCCAAATAATTAACAAGACATCATCCGCGTATGCCACAATCGCACAGTTCTCGAAGACAAAGTAACGCAGTAAGCCCTCCAAAAGTGACAACCAGAGAAAAGGACCAAAGCAGGAGCCCTGTGGGAAGCCTTTTGTGAAGTAATGCAAGATATTAGGGTTTTGCCAATCAACCTGAGCCCGCCTACTCGAAAGGAAGGAGATAATTGTATTGATATATTGCTGCGGGATGCCTAAGTCGGTTAGTGATGAAATCGCTTGGTCCCATGGAAGGTTGTCAAATGCCCCCATGAAATCCAGCGATATGAATGTCGTGTAATTTTTATTTTCTTTGTTGATGTCGATAAATGATAGTGCATTTTGAAGAACAGTTTCTGTTGATTTTAATTGTGTGAAACCGTGTTGTTTATTTGTTAATTTATTGTTTAGCGTCAGTATATGATTAATTCTTCGCAGCAATAGTTTTTCAAAAATTTTGCCTATTATTGGAAGTAAAGTTATCGGTCTATAAGATGAATGTTCGTCGTGTGGTTTACCTTCCTTTCTAAAGTAGATAAGCTCCCCCAGCTTCCAGGCCACCGGGAAATAGTTTAGGGAAAGTGCTGAGTTAAATAAGTCTTGTAGTGTATCTGGTATTATTGCAAATATCGCTCTTATCATACGATGATCGATTTCGTCTGGCCCTGGGGCCTTGTTTTGGTTGAAGCTATATATTGCATTTCTTAATTCTCTTTTTGTAAATTTTAGTTGGTCTGATTGAGGTTGTATGTTAAATGCCTGGGCGGGTTGTACTGGCATACCTGCCGAAGGCCCAAAAATTCTTTCTGTTAGGTTAGCTAATGAAGTGGACCTGGAAACCGGAAAAGATGAGTCCGGCAGAAAGCTAATTAATTTATCTTGGTAATCTTGGAATGCGAGTTTTTTTGAGATGCCAAAAGGGTCAGTTTGTTTTTTACAGAAATTGTCCCACGCTTTCTCTTTTGCACAGAGAATTTGTTTTTTATATTTGGCTTTTTCTTTTTTGTAATTTTGGTTGTTTATTGGATCGAAATTAGAGTTTTTTGTTTTATTATATAAAGCTTTTACTTTATTCCTCTGTGCTCTAAGGTCCGGCGACCACCAGGAAAATTTAGGTTTTCGAAATGAGGGTTTCTTTTTAAATGAGGTTTTTGCTGAATCTTTAATAATTTGGTAGAACTTTTCATAATGGATGTCCAGATCTTGGGATGTTTTAATTGTTTTAAAATTAATATTATGTATTAAACATTTATGTTGAACCATTTTTTGAAATTTATAGGGGGGGATGTTTTTAGTTTTAAATCTGCGTTTTGGTAAATCCATTACTGTTAAAAATAGTTGTGTAATAATTGGCCTGTGGTCACCAAAAAGTTCTGGGACAACTTCCCAGTTGCTGAAGTGTTGGAAGAGGGGTTGTGAACAGATTGATAAATCTGGTCGGCCCTCCCTTCCGCCCGACTCATAGGTTGGTTGGCAAGATGGTTCATTTAGTATTACAAGGTTATGTGCGAGCAAGAATTCAATAAGGAGTCTTCCCCTGGCATCCACCCGATTATACCCCCAAAGTGGGTCATGCGCATTAAAGTCCCCAAGGACCAAACAGAAGTCGCTCAAATGTTTAGCTGATCTCCAGTCCTGGAGGTCAGTTTCGAGTTCAGCCCTCGGAGGACAGTACAGGCTCCCAATGCTCAAAATTACGTTTTGTAGGTCTAAATTTATAAATACAGAGTTGTTAAATTTTTCTGATAGACAATGTTTAAGATTTTGGTCTAAAATTAGGATGTGACTATTTAGTGAGCTGGAGCTGTAGCATGGCACACTCAGGGGCAAAGAAGCAGGACGGCCGTCGAAGATGTAAGCGTCTTGGAGGCATGCCAGTGAAAAACCCTCTTCAATTATAAAATTTACAAATGCTGCCGTATTACTTTTGGAACGTTGTAGATTACACTGGATTACCTTGAACTTAATGCCATCTGAGTCCGGTGTTGAATGTAAGTTTTCTGGTAATGTCGATACGTTTGGCAGCAGCTATCATAGCTATAGTGTTCTGTGTCCAAGTGTCTATCACTTCCTGTACGTTGTTTGTTTTCATCTAAACAGTTCACACATCTTTTGTTGTTGGATGTGCAGTCCGATGTATTGTGATTTTTGGCACATTTCGCGCACACTTCAGGATTTAGACATTCTCTTGACATGTGGCCTAGTCGTTGGCATTTAAAGCACCTCGGTGTGATTATGTATTTGCGAACTCCACATCTGTTAAAACCAATGTTGACCTTTGTTTGTTCCAGGAGTGCTGCGTCCCTTTGTGGCACTTCCACGATGAGATTCGTTGATTCATTGTTTTGTGCAGATTTCATGATTCTGTGTAATTTGAAGTTAACTTTTTCCACCCTTAATGTCCTGAGCAGTGCCGGCGCTAAATTATTCTCCGAATAATAGTCTATGTCAGCCTGGATTCCTTCGGTGCTTCTTGCTTCATCTACGTCGTGTTCTGTTATTGCAGGGGCTCCAAATATGATTATTTTTTGAGTTCGGGGTTTTATTTTGCTCACTGTTATCTTTGGTGCTAGTCTTTCATTATCTACTAGTTTTTGCTGTAGTTCTGTGAGGTCCTTCTCATCATTGCAGGTAACTACTAAGTTACCTGCTTTTGTTGGCCTGCAACTGAGATTTGGCAAAGTCGTTGAGTCGATTTCTTTGTTTAGTGTTCTGCGGATTTCCTGTACTGTCAGGCTTCCATCTTTTGGAGTCACCACCAGAGATGGTTTCTGTGGGGGCCGCTGCTGCAGAACTTGAGAGTATGAGGATCCCTCACTTCCTTGTGGTTGATTTTTGCTACTTTGTGGTATTGTTTGACTTCTCAGCGTTTTTTTCAGTGTATCTATTTCTTTTTTGTACTCTTGTAGCGCTGATTTGATATGTGCGCCCTGTTGTCCAAGTTTCCTGTCCACTGTTTCTCTTAATCTTTTTCCTTGCTCCTCCACGTTTTCGTACAGTTTTATTTCATTCCTTAGCCTTCGGCATTCTTCACTCCATTTTGTTCTGTCATCGTCATAGTCTTCAATCCACAGCATTAACTCATCTATTTGTATTCGGAGTTTGTTCATTTGTTCTTGGTCGTCTACTGGGATTACGGCCTGTATGCCTTGTATCAACCTCTCAATTTCTTGTTTGTTCCGTTGTGGTGTTGATTGTTTTTGGCACCTTTGTGCTTCTTTTAGTTCCTTTTCTAATTCCTTCTGTTTTAATTTCAGTGCTGCTATTTCTTCTCTTCTTTCTTCTTGCTTTTCTACTATCTCCTTCAGCTTTTTCATCTACGCATCATATCTTTGTAGTTTTTCCTTTTGTTGTTTTTCTTTCTCTTCTATTTCTGCTCGTAGTGTTTCTGTTTCTGGCAAACTGGTTTCTTTCAATTTCAACTGCGCTAGCTCCTCTCTAAGTTGCTCTGCTTCTTCATTGTGTTTCTCTGCTTCTGTGATTTTCTTGTCTAGCACCATTCTTAACTTCTGCAATTTTTCTGTGTCCTTTTTCTGTTTGCTCTTAGGTAGATTGTCGTATTCTGTTAGCAATTCGACTATCGTCAGTTTCTCCCATTTTTGCTGTTGTGTTGTTCGCGATTTTGGTGTGCTTTGTGGTTGAGAAGCCATATCGTAGTTTTTCCTCGTTCTACTTCTGTCCTCGATTTTCTTTATGGTTGAGGGAGTTATTGTTTTTCCAGGATAGTCTTGTAGTGAGATGTTTGATGTTGACTCGTCCGTCATTTATCATGTAACTCACTGTTTTAACTTTATCTTTTCCTTCGTACGCTATATTAGTTTTAATTTTAGACTTTAATTTTAATCTTTTGGTTTCTACTAGTTCCTCATCTGACATTTATGGTTACACAAAATTTCTTTTCCTTCGTTCACTGTAACGATTATAATTTTAAACTTTAGATTTAAACTTTTGAAATTTCGAATTAAGCTTTAGGTTTGTGGGGAGCTCTCTCCAGTCAAAACAGGGGGGATGATAAAAATAAAAAAGTGAATGTAATAAAAAAAAAGAAAAAAAAAGTAGTACTGTGGAAAAGGGCTGCCTTAGGGGCTTAAAAAATAACTATAAATAAAAATAATTAAAAAAAAATAAAAAGTAATGAAATATTGAGACCAGCCGGAGTTGAATTGCAGAATTGTTAGAAACGTGAAAGATGAGAAATGTTATTATGAAAAAGTCAAAATGCATTGGCTCTGGAGAAAACCTATTGAGCTGTGGGAAATTTTCAATAAACAATGACACTGGAGAAAATAAGCTTTACTAGGGTTAGAGAATACCCTTTTAACAATAAATTTACATTGTAACGACTCTTTGTGCCATGGAGCCAGAAGAAACGTAATACTGTTATTTAATGATCTCACGAATTATTTAAGAGATCCGATGAATGAAGGTATGATTAAACATTTGAAGGTGGCTCTTATGGCAGAAGTTACTAGAAGTTAAATTTAAAATATTATGAACAAAAAAAAAAAAAAAAAAAAAACCACTTTTAAAAGGTAAAATTTAGTATTATTCACTAATAGAATCTAAGAACATAAAAGATGAGAGTTGTTGCAATTAAAAATGTCAAAAGGGCATTGACATTGGAGTAAACCTATAGAGCTGTGGGAGATTTTCCCTTTTACAATGATGACCCTTATGACAAGAATTTTACAATGTATGGACTTTCTGCCATGAGGTGCACTTTCATTCCTATTCAATTTATACCATGATTTTTTTTTTTTTTTTAAGACGATAATTTCTAAAGTAATTAAATTTTTGAATGGGGTTTCACTGGTGCAACAAAGAAAAATAAAATGATTTTAACTACGTTTAATTCAGGTTTTGGTGGATATATGAAATATAAAAGGTTTTATGGTGTGATGTTGGGTCAGCAGGCTTACTAGTGGGTATTATAAAGCAGGGAGGATTAAAATTTATGAGTGGGCCCTTTTAAGGGGCCCGTGGCCTAAAATAGAGGTCGTAACATGAAAATAGCCACGCAAACGGAAAGTTCATTGGAAAATTTTTAACATGAGGTATTATACTTATATAAATATGAAGTAACTTCGTATGATGGGAAAAGTGAAATCAACTTCTAGTGGGGTCCAGGGCCCAACCTGACAGTGCCAAAATTAAAATGGTCCACAGAATCGGAAAGCCCATCTGAGGACCTAAAAAAGGAAATATTATGTTTTAAAAATGGATAAAAAATAAAAGTTTTTCCATAAAAGGGCCCTAAGGCCCAACACGAAGGCCTATGAGGATGTGGGCCACAGTAAGTAGAACCATTGTAAAGGGCCACGGAAACTGAGAGTCCATGAAAGACCATAAAAAAAGAGATATTATAAAGCAAGGAGGATTAAAATTTATGAAAGGGCCCTTTTAAGGGCCACAGGGCCACCTGATTGGACCAGTGGAAGAAGAGGGGGCCGGAAATGGAATGCTCACACTGAGACCTTGTGAAAAAGCTATTGGACTATGGGAAAGGTATGAAACATCCAGAATGCTTATAAATAGTGCCTCAATTAGGGGCCCAGGGCCTAAAATAGAGGTCGTAACATGAAATTGGCCACCGGAATGGAAAGTCCATTGGAAGATCTTTAAAATGAGGTATTATACTTATATAAAGATGGAGAAACTTTGTAAGATTGGAAAAGTGAAATCAACTTCAGGGGGGGTCCAGGGCCCAACCTGACGTACCCAAAATTAAAATGGTCCACAGAATCGGAAAGCCCATTTCAAGTCCTTTAAAATGAGGTATTATGTATTAAGAATGGATGAAAAATAAA
This sequence comes from Maratus michaelseni, assembly GCA_963931845.1. Lineage (NCBI taxonomy): Eukaryota > Metazoa > Arthropoda > Arachnida > Araneae > Salticidae > Maratus > Maratus michaelseni. The sequence continues at coordinate 117,616,637 of OZ007586.1, forward strand.
GAATTTCAATAAAAATAGGCCCTAGGACCTATCGTGAAAGCCTACGAAGATGCGTGTTATAGCTAGAAAAACTTTGCTGTCCCTGTGAGACTATATATTATGAGAGAAATTACCTATTATGCAGTTGAAGTGTTTTATTCAACATTCCTTACTACTATGGGTAAAGTGTAATGTGCTAAATTACTGTATTTATTTGTGGGCTGATTGCCATATAACTATATGATCTACCACACTTATGAAGGCAACTCAATTCTTATTGAGTTCGCCTACTCGAGTTTTATGCAGCGACGTGTTACAGTCAACCAACCAATCGTATGGAAATTTTGGCGTGAATGCCTTATAATGGTAGCCATTTTGAATAGAAAATGAAATTTTCACTTTGAAGCAATAAAACATGCACTTATAAAATACTGAGGGAATAATGAATAGCATCAGTGTGTAGGAAATTTAATTGAGCATCTATAACATACAACGGAGATATAAAAAAGACATATTTAGTATTTTTTAAGAGGGATTGAAAAAGAAACACTTAGATGAAAATAGCGGCGATAATAACAAAACGTAACAAGGTTTGGCAAAATGCTCATAAAAGGTCTTAAATTACACATTAATGATGCCAAAGTGCCCCATAGAGCTAAGTAAGACCTTTTACAAAGTCAAATGAACACTTAACGCTCTCGGGAACACTAAATTAATTAAAAAAATGGGAGCTAAATTGAAACTTACCAACATAAACAAACAACCACGCCACGACTGCAAGTGAAGCACCTAGTTTTAACCAACAAAGCTGGTACGCCACCTTAAAATTTTTCCACTGCTCTGAGAATTTTTGAGAGGTTATCGGAGCACTAAGTACATGTGCTTGTAAATTTACAGGTCGGAATAAAATTTGGAAGTATTTTTTAAAAAATTAAACAAGTTGAAAAGTTGTTAAACGGGGGCCAAAATTGAAAAACTTATGGCGCAAAACCCAGCTTAGAACTCAGCCACAGCTCTATAAATTTTTGAGAGGTTACCGGAGCACTATATATATGTACACACAAAATTACAGGGTGAAATAAAAATTGGAAGTATTTTAAAAAAAAAAAATCGAGAATGCTGGAAAGTGGGGTGAGTCGGGAGAGGCAAACTTTGGTAAGCCCGCCACTTAACTTAAAATTGAGCCAGTCATTTAAAAATTTTTGAGGATGCATCGGAGTTTTATATACACGAACACTCCAAAAATCTAAGAGATATGATGATTGGAAGATAGTTAAAAAAAATTTCAAAAGTGACAAAAATCCGGGTTTTTCATAGAGTTGAATTTTACAAATTAATTAAGCAAATATTATAGCTTAAAATGAATAATAAATGGTACTACATAGCATCAAACTCATATACAATTAGGAATACAATAATAATTTACACAAAATATACAATTTACGAGTTTAGAAGAATCAGAAAAACATGGCGGACACTGACGCTCGAATGCCATGTATCGGCGCCATAGGGCCATTGAGATTTTACTTAATTGGACATAAATCATTTTAAAATTGGCCGATTTGGTCGTGGCTGGTCTCATTTTGAACAGAATTACTTTATACAACTTTTAAAACCGGAGAGAGCATTCCCACTTACCCATAAACGCTGTTTTACTAGCCAGACATTGGAGCGATTTTCAAATGTAACCACATAGTTTGAGAGCCAGATGGCAACCTTCTGAGATTCAAAAAGTCAAAGAAAACTTTGAGAAAATACTGGGGTGTAAAATTAGGGGACCGTACAAAGGTTTTATAAATTCCGCCAACGAGCGCCGCCATTTTTGTATTAGTGCTCAGTCCTAATATTCAGGGGGTGGTGGACCTGCTCAACAACGCGAAATTTTCTGACACCTGTTATGACTCATTTTTAAACGCAAAGGCATAAAATTGGCAGACCTGATTATTGATTTCGAGTAGAAATGAGTTTTCCCATTTTTTGATTCAAAAAAAAAATTACTTATCGAGTTATAAGCAATTCATGTCACGTGACGACGCATTTTTCCCTTTTCTCGTACTGCCGCTTCGGGAATTCGGTTCAAAATGCCAACTTTGACAGTATTTTCTGAAAGATCTTATGGCCTTTACCAAAAAAAGGGAAAACGTCTTTCGATTACATAGTTTCTGAATAAGAACACCTGCCAATTTCATGCGTTTCCGAACAAAAATTAATTCATAAATGTATCAGAATGTAGCTCTTTTGTATTTGATAACAGCCTTAAAACAACTTGTCACAGCACATTGTCGTAGAACAACATCAGACATCACATCTATATGACTCATACAGAAAAATGCAGGATTGCTTTTTGGTCATTTTTTTAAAGGGTTTTAGATTTTGCAGCTCTTTATATCCATTAGATATTTTTCCAAATATCAGAAGAATTTTAATTTTATTGGAAATAATTAATATACAGGATACAATATACAGTGACCTCTCACTTATACGCGATGTTCAGTAATTACTTTTTCATACCACTATTTTAAAACAGTAAAATTCGATTTATAAATTCTGCGATTTAATAAGACGAAAATTACCTTAACAAAAAAATGGTGTTGAAAAATAATTTCCGTGTTTCGTGTATAAGTGAGGGGTCACAGTACATTATACGGTCCAAAGACACAGGACAATTTCGATTTTAGAAATTTTGTCGAAATTCTAGAGAAATACTTTAAGAATTCTTCTAGAATTTCGGAACTGTAAAAAACATATTTTATCTCACATTTTTAGGCGAAGGTTTAGTCACAAGGGCAATTAGAGAACAATCAACAAATTGAATAAAAATAATATTTGCCATCATCGAGGGAAATAAAATGCTTGAGATAATATATGGATGTAGCAAATAGCTATATGCGTCCTGTACAACATTTGTGATCGTCTGTATAAGTAAAGCACGCATATTTCTGAAAATATTAAAGTTTATTTAAAAATTCAGAAATTTGCTGCATGTTTTTGTTGATAGCATGCAACTGATAAAAAAATTTAGTCTAATATTGTAAAAATTTAAAACGATATCGCTCAAATAGTGAGCTGAATTTCAGTTGCTTTTTAAAAGTATGTGGTATTTCGCACAAATTGTCATTCCTTATTATCATTCTTCCAAGAAAGGAGTATACCAGGTAGCACAGAACTATTTGCCGACGTGGACTCATATTGCCCCCAATATGAACCATACGAGCCCCATGAGGCCCATATGAACGCACATGGGCCCATAGTTCTGTGCTACCTGAGGTGCATTTAAGGTATATGCACGCGTAGTATTTCAACTAATGGTTCGATTTAATATATATTACATATATATATATATATATATATATATATATGTATATGTATATGTATATGTATATGTATATATACTAATCAGAACTAAAACATCAGTAAGAAATGACAGTAAAAATTTTAATGATGACAATTTGTGAAAAATCCATTATCAACCAGCTACTTATAGAAATTCGGATCATTATATCATCGGTATGTTTCTGAATAATCACGATGTTAGACTAGCCTTTTTGTATGAGTTGCCCTGTGTTTTCATATTCTAATATCAGTATATAATTTCTACTGCACTTTGTGAAATTTTATGAACGTGGCATTAAATTTGGTCCTAAACATTGCATGTTATAAACAAAAAATCAAGCGGACATAGTTTTTTTTTTTAAAGAAACTTTTACATCTTCAAGAATATACGTGCTATTCTTACACGAATAAACACCAATATTCTACAGGGCAAACGCAATTTTCCTCTACAGATACATAATTTTTTAAATAGTTTATTTTACAAACTGATCGTAAATATTATTTATTTTGCTCTCTAATTAACCTTCTGCTAAACCTTCGCTTAAAAATATTAGGTAAAACATGTTTGTTGCATTCTTGAAGTTTCAGAAGATTTCGATAAGTATTATTCTAGATAATCGACAAAGCGTCTAAAGTGGAAAGTGCCCTGTAACGTATGGCAATACGATATATTAATGACTTACAAAATAAATTAGTCTTTGTGTAATCCTGTAATTTGTGACGATCGGATTTAAGTTCCTTCTTTCATCAATCCTAGTTTTTGCTTTGTTTGTGTGGTTGATAATAATTATATTTTTACTATTTATTATTAAACCCAAAGAAAAAATGACAAAGCATTAAAGAAATACCGTATATAAATATAATCGTAAGAATTGTAGGAAAGTAATAATTTATACTCGCGAAGTCTAAATCTTCCCGGGTTTTTCCTATATTAAGAATATATTTGGCGTACAGAAGATTCTACTCGATTTTAAATTTTGAATTAACCTGAAATGTAGCATGTCATCATCATTAAAAAAGACAATGTTATGAATAAGAATTAATTATGAACAAATACATCTATTTTTCATATTTTTAATACTTTGAAATTTTTCCAGAGAAAATTTTTCATGTCTTGCATTCATAATATTTATATTTTAATTGTTTAATAGGCGTATAGCCAACATAATGAAAAATAACCCAAGCCGGGACTCGACCCCGGTACATCAGTATAGCGCACTGACGTTCTACCAACTGAACCACTTGGGAACGATACTCAGTCTGGAACTTTTTCACCATAACATGTTGGCAAGGCTACAAACGATAATAATTTCGTGAGCCGCCAACCCTGGGGCAAACACTAAATCAAAGATAATCCAGCATCGACAATTGAATAAATTCATATTTTTAATACTTGGAAATTTTTCCAGAGAAAATTTCTCACGCCTTGCATTCATAATATTCATATTTTAATTGCTTAATAGGCGTATAGCCAACATATTCCATCTTGTGCTGCGTTTGTAGCTTAGCCAACATGTTATGGTGAAAAAGTTCCAGGCTGAGTATCGTTCCCAAGTGGTTCAGTTGGTAGAACGTAAGTGCGCTATACTTATGACCCGGGTTCGAGTCCCGGCTTGGGTACTTTTTCACTATGTTGGCTATACGCCTATTAAGCAATTAAAATATGAATATTATCTTTTTTTTTCAAAGTTACATTACAATGAACACTTAAGTGTTGACAGAAAATTTAAGTTATCCGTACGTCTTCAGAGGCTTACTTTTAATTTAATTTTATTTATTCTCTTTATTAATCAGCGAAGCTTTATCTGCTGGTTAATTTTTCACAAATAAATCTCCAATTAACCCCTCTTCATTTGGCAGCGAACACTTGTGCTGGCTACGACCGCTCTGGCCTCAAATTAAGCTAATATTGAAATTATAGCATTTTTTTTCGACCAGAATAAATTCAAATTTTCAGCATAGTCATTCACGTTGCTATAGGAACCGATTTAGCTTCAACTCCAATTTAGCTCCAACCAACCGATTTAGCTCAATTAAATCCAACGTGGATTTAATTGCGGCAGTAGCAAAATTTACATGAGAGTTCTTTTTGTTTCAGAAAACAAATTTTTTGGTAATCTACTCGTAAGAAAAATTACTTTCATAAACATTAAAACAAAGATTTACTAACGTTAAATGCCTTAACATATAATATTTGAAAAACAAAATTAAAACAACTTTTAAAAAGTAAAATATCAAATTTTTATGATTTAGATGAAGTTGAAAAACTGATATTCTCATCAAAAAGGATTTTCCAAAGGCATACGTTTCAAATTTGTATTTGAAGCCAATATCATTCATGGTTATGATACAAAATTTACTGATTCGGTTAACATTAAGAGATAGAAATGTGAATCACATTTCATTTAATGATTCGCAGGTTTATTTTCACCAGTCGCACTTAGGAGTATTTAGAGAAAAATGCAACACACCGGAATACTGAACAAAAATCCGAACAATAAAAATTATCGTAATACTGGTTGTTCAATAATCATTATACCAGATAGCCACAACGAATTTTTCTTCATGCAATTTCAGTTTTTATAGGAGCAATTATAATGTAGTCGATTGGTTGATCACACTGTCTATTTTTTCATATTACTGTTATAAATTCTGGCTGCTGGTTTAGCAGCATTCATTTATATTGCAGAAATAATGGAAGATCAAGGTAAGAATTCTTATTTCTTACAAAAATATATCTACCATTTGAGGAACAACTCATATATTGTTTCAGATGTATGTCTCAAATTTTAACGATATGTCTTTTTTAAAGTGAATATTTTAGTCTTGAGTATTTTTGCTGATGTGTGCACCTATGTACTCTTACAAACTATGTACGTAAATAAAGCTTAGACTGTCTTCTAACTATTTCTGAAGAGAATCCTTCTGCATATTTCCACAATTTTGTATTTAAAAATAAAAAGTCGTAGAAATTAATCACTTGAGAGAGTTGGCAAACTTCGTACGTTGATGTTATAACATTTTGTTTCTCGTGCTTCCAAAAATGTCTGTAAATTCCTGAGAAAAGACTTATTTAGTGTTATTGACAATTCTCTAGGAAATAAAATAGATAAGAAATTGCTGCATCTTTTATAAAATGTAATTAAAATAATGAAATATACTGAAGACGTTAAAAATTATTTATTTATAAAGGTTTAGTGAAACCAAGTTAATACAAATATGCACAGCACGAAATTATACAAAAAAGAGATTTTTAAAATTTTGTGAGGAATGTTTCTCTGTCTGTTAGAAACTTCAAATTTGGAATTGTAAAAAATCATCGAAAACTGAGTGGAAAGAAAAATTTTAATGCTGCAATGGATAAAGCATCAACAACGAGGTACTTTATATGCATACAGGTGTGAAATTAATGTAATAAAGTAATAATACCAAAATAAATGGACACAAAAGAATTAAAATATAGCCTCTCAACCAAGGTTCGTACACATCTTGGATTTTCCAAGGAGTCTGGCATTACTATTTAAGATAAGAAATTTCTATTTAATATTTAAATAGCAGTATTTTTAACTGCTTCATCTAATGGATTGGAATATTTGTAATTTTGTCTGCGATTAAATACGACAAATTCTACTAAAAAATTCAGGTAGAACTTTAAGCGCCCTGCTCTCAACATTGTATGCTCATATAAGATTTTTTTAATCCTTATTTCATCTCATATACAAAATATAAACACAGAAATGGCAAGCACAGAGATCAGAAGAAAGAAAAACTTCCAGACATAGGAAATAAAGATTCAGAAAATTTTCAGAGAAAATGTAGAACGGTTGATGGATATCCCAAAAATAATACATGAGAACACAAATGATGGAAATTTGTCAAGAAGATTTTTTAGTGTTCATGAGACCTCATCTTGTATTACAAGAATGTATATAAATGCTATAAAGAAACTGCTATAAAGAATTATGCAAAAAAATGCAAAAGGGTCTAAAACGGACATTAGAAAATAAATATTATATGTGATTAATACATTGAGATTATGCGTGGACATGTGTATTTAGCACTTTATGACTTCAAACACAAATGAAATTATTGTATAGTGCAACTGTATTATCACACGCAGTATTTCTACTAGGCAGATGTCCGAAAAAGAATCAAAAGCGAGAAACAAGCATTTTAGAAAGTACATAGAAAAATTTTAAAGAAAAATATACTAAACATATAATTAATATATTTTTATTTACTTCTTATCCATATTAAGGTACCAATAGACATAGACAATCAAAGAAAAATAAGCACTTTTCAAAAGAATAGCTGCAGTTAATACCACAGAATGTACATAACATTTTTAGAACATTGTACGTAATGAAAGTTATAAAGAATTAGAAAAGAAAAGAAATACTTGGTGCAAAGAAACAGATTCAAGTGATGATTAAATTAGTACGTTAATTTGAGATTTCCTCTCAATTTATTTTCGGTGTGGTATAATTTGAATTGAATTTTATCATCGACTTTAGCTTAGGTTTTTTTTTTAAGCATAATTGTTTTGCCAAATGTAATTGCATACTTGCTTTGTTTGCAAAATTATATTTATACTTCTATTTTATTGTTTTGAAACATATGTATTTCACATTTCAGTAAGAATTTAAAAAAAAAAAAATTCTTTTTTCTTTTATACAAATACTCCTATGTGCACTGTTAATATTATCAAACGATGTATGGAATAACTTACGAAATCAATCAAAATTAATATTTTCGTATAAGTTATATTATATATATGGTTGTTGGCTTATGGAAGATTTCATTAACCATCTGATTTATTGATTCAATTGAGACACTTAATGAAAAGCAATTGAAAAAGAGAAACCTTGCTTTGATTACACAACATGCTTTTTCAAAAGAAAAAATTGCCGTTTCTTTTAACCCGTGAGTAGTCGCGCCTGGTATGACATACCCAGCGTCCGTACGGTTTTTATATTTGCCCCCACCATTTTTTCTAAAAGTAATCTTCAAGTAACTTTATCCCAGAATTTGTAATAATTGTCTCCGACTAAATAAAGTGACGCTTATTATTTGTATTTATTGGTTACAAAGTAAAAACCATTCATACCCTGTGTATGCGCAATTTCTCCCGGGTTAAGAGAGAAAACACGTAGTCCTCTCTTAACCTTTATGTATTTTCGTATATGTCCTTATTTAGAACTATGCAAATCAATTTACGTGGATGCCAAGCGACTATACGCAAAGTGTATGATTTTAGCCAATGATTTCCCAGTCAATATTTGCTGCTTTTTGAGCGCCATAATAAACGCCACATGCATAGCAACTTCTACTATTTAGTTGCTGCTTTACACGTTAGGGACAAATACAAGAGTTTTCAAAAAGAAACAACCGATTTGAGGAATTTATTTCATACAAACTCTATTGGATAAAAATATATTCCGCCCCTTCATGGATACAGGAAAAGTGAAAGTTTAATCTGTGTTCCGTTACATTCCATTAAATGAATATCAGCACACCGCTCCAAACATCAAAATGGTACATCATTTCTTGACACACACTAATTAACTAATTCCTAGTTATTGAATTCACTGCTTCCACAATTCAATTTCACAAATCTTGAAGATTAGCAGAAATAAGTGTAACATAACACTTTCTAAAATGTACTTCCATGTATAAAAATCGCAAAGTGTAAGGTCTAGACCTAGAAATCCATTTGAGTTGAAGTTGAGTTAATGCAGCCTAATACAGCATAGACCAAACATTGACTTTCCTGTATTCATTAATGTGTGGAATGTGTTTGTGTCTTATGCAATTTCTATGAAAGAAGTTCTTGAAATCTGCTCTTTGCGCAACACCTTGTATAATTTATGGGAAATGAGAAATTTCTGCTAAGATTAAAACAGCAGGCACAGAGATGGATAGTTTCAGTTGGTTAGTTTGGGCGTTTAAGGTCATATTTTTGCACAAGTGCTAAATAGACAGTGACTTTAATTCAATGCTCTTTCTGGCCTACTACGAACAACGTAGACTGAACATGGGTTCCAATGTAGCATTTCTTGACTTGTAGAAGTACCCTAACCAACAGACAGGCATGCGGGCTCCAGAAGTAAAACAAGATTTGGTAATTCATGTTATTACGTAACTCAGGGCTGATATATAAAAGAGAAATTGCGAATTATTTAATTTAATTTTACTCTTTTATAGTAATTATGCTAATTTTAATCCCCTGAATTAAAATTATTTATCTTGATTTTTCTGTCAACGAATATAAGAAAAATGTCCTTCTGGCCTGTACCTGGAAGAAAAGGTAGCTTTCATAGTCATCGTTTTAAAAAATTCAACTCATTTTACAAAAATACCCTGATAAAATGATTGGAACCCGATTATAGAAAATTCAATCCCGGTTTTCGTTAATACTGAATTTGAATGCGAATTTCAGCATGAGAGTTACAGCATAACAAAACTCAGATTGTTTCAAAATGTCAGCCAACCTAGAATTTCAAACTGCCATATTTCAGCCATTTTTTAAGATAAGACCAAAACAAAAAATGTTCGGAAGCCTTGTATCAGGATCTAACACTTAACGCAAACAACTTTTTCAATTTATAATTTTTTATACATATTTTTTAATTTTTAACAAAATTTTAAAAATTGAACTGGCCACCATTTTGAAACAAGATGGCGGATGAAGTTGGCCAACGAACTCATTCGAGACCTTGGTATGTTCTGTACACATGAATTGGAACTGCTTTTCTCGGTTGCAATAGGTAGCTTTTTGTAATGACAGCTACTTAATATCGCCCTATCCCTTTATGACTACTTCTGTAATTGTTAAACATCTTTATAATGATTTTTTTTAAATCAGAAATAAGGTTTTATTTAGAAAATAAGTTATAATATTATTTTTATTTAAACAATAAGTGAATATTTTAAAGTGTAATCTTTTTTGTTATATACTTCTCGAGTAGCTTTAACTCAAATTCTTCCAGTGAGTTAAATTTACTTCTAAAACTCTTATCTTTATTTTTAGTCTCTTTTTAAAGTTATTATTTTTCTAAAATATTTGCTGAAAGTTCTATTTTTATCAATATTTGAGTACAATTTTGCATGGATTTCGATTTCTTAACTTAAAAGATTCAATTTGTAAAAATATCTTTTTTACCAAACTTTCAGATTCCCCTTGGTTTACGATGTTTGAGTAATGCGTTTTCTTCTCTAAATGACAATTTTGAAGCATTTTCCCTTTTTACTATTCGATAGTAGATATGCTTTTCTGATTTGATAAATCGTATGTGTTGTAAAATGTTTAAGAAATTTTTTCAAATAGAAGAGTGCAAGAAAGCTTTTAGAATCTTTTATAAAGATTTGAACATATCAATTAAATTACTGCTAAAGATAACAACTGGAATAAATTGATGTGAAATTGTGCAATATCAGTTAACAGTTAAATGAAAGTTCTGATTACTTTATTAAGATGAGAAATAATGAAACTTTTGTTTATAGGTAGTACCAAAGTTTCTAATCCGTAATTGCAATTTCTTATATATACAGGGTGTTTCAAAACTATATGTCAGAAATTTAAACGCTGGTAGAAGGGACCTAAATAAGCAGATTTCTTATAGGAATGTGGGTGCGGAAATCCAGGGTTGAGGCAGTAGAGGTCGCTGTTGAGTTCGGCTCATGAAAACGCCTCGCTGGCTTGAATAATCATTCCCTCACGGATATCATGCAACATGCAATGTTACACCGATGCGGAGCTTGCCGACAGACGCAAGGAAATGGAGCGGCTGCTCAAAGGATGTACATGGAACGATTCCTGGGTAAGAATCTACCGGATCGCTGGATATATGAGCGTCTTCATCGGGAGTTGTGCGCGAGTGGATCGTTTTATACTTCCAGGCGCGATACGAGCACTGGAAGAATCGCAGAATTCCTGCAGTAGAAAAAGTGGTATTACGCACAGTAGAGGATAACTTTCACCAAGCTCGAGAGCTGTTGGAAGTGCGCATCTTTTGAGCAGACCCATACATGAAATGCATGTCAGTAAGCTCTGCTTTGGTGTAACGATGCATGTTGCTCGCAATCCGTGCGGGGATGACGATTCAAGCCAGCGAAACTCTTTCGTCGACCGAACTGAACAGCACATTCTACTGCCTCAACGCTCGATTTCCGCGCACACATTGCTATACGAAATCTACATATTTAGGTCCTCTCTACCTGCCTTTACATTTTTGACATATAGTTTTGAAACAACTTGTATATTTTCTGTTTTTTGAAAAAGTATGCATGCATAGTCTTGGAAAAAGAACGTACCACCCCTTACCAACTCATAGTATGTAAATAATCGTTGAAAAATGTGTCTGGAGCCAGTCCATCAATAAAAATGCCTATCAAATAATACTATACTTAAATTTTGCTTAGGGTGTCGTCTACATGTAGATATTGTACCAAGCTTGAAAATATTCAATACATACGGCCAATTTTGACATCATATTTTAACTTTTCGGCAAATTGTTCCTTTGGATACCAAATGGAAGTGATTCAATCAAGTAGTTTAAGAATTAAATAGGTTTAAAGTTTGGAACTCCTATTGTGGAATTTATTTTAAATAGTTGCAAAAAAGATTGAAATGCAGGTAGTTTTTTGAGGATAACCTAAAAATTACTTGATAAAATGAGTTGTAATTTTGGATTTCTACCTTTGAATCTTATATAAATTAAGTTCTGTACGAAAATATACAGATTAAAATTCGTATATTTTTCTCGAGAATTTATTTTGAAGTTAATTTTTGAAAATAAATAGGTATTGTAACCCATGATTTTTTAAAAACAGATATAGCTTTCTAGAAGCTGTAAATAAGCGAATCTATAGTTACAGCGCATTCCACCGAGTAGGTTTACAGTTATGCTTAAAACTCTGCGTTGCAACCTGTTTTGCAACGATAAAAATGAATTTAATGTTAGGATTTCCAAACTTTAAACCCGCATAATTCCTAAACTACTTGACCGAATGACTTCCCGTTTGATATACGAAGACAAAATGTAAAAACAAATACAAATATGATATCAAGATTAGATGTTAGCATTGAAAATGTTCATGTCTGGTACAATTTCTATATGTAGACAATCCACAAAGCAAAATTTAAGCGTAGCACTAATCATTAGACGTTAACAAATCGATTCGCACCAGTCGATGATTTCCAGTGATTTTATACGATGATTTGTGGAAGTATTAGTAGAGGTAGTACATTTTTTCCAGGTTTATACAATCGCAGAAAGAAAAATGTATACACCTTTCTCCGCTACCACAAATCGTCGTATAAAATGATACTGGAACCAATCGATTAGTAATAGCGTTTTCTATTAAATGTTGTGCACTGATTAGGATTTGGGGATATGTAAGTATTAAAATTTTATCTAACTATTAAATTTTTAATCAAATCACCATATTTCGAAAATAGAGTAGGAAGCTTATTCTTAATTTGATTAAACTGGTAAAAAAAATATTATACATTACAATTTTCGCAATAAATACACAAAAAATATTTAAGTAATTTAATATAAAATATTTAATATCGTAAATAATTATACTTTTAAATGTTTTTAGACGTCGAACAATACAAATAACACTAAATGTTGTGTATTTGTTAAGAAAAATGCATGTAAAACTAAGGATAAAATATTTCTATTCAATAAACTGAATCATATTCATTTATGGTTCCCTGGTTTTCACGTAATTTGTATCTATTTTGACGGGTGAATGCTATGTAACACCATCAAAAACAATCACAAGCACTTCAAAAGAATATTTACAATCACATATGCTAAAAGCGAGGAGATACGCTAATAAATTAACAGCTTGATGGGTTCATTTATAATAGTGTAAGAGTTTTGTTGGAAGCAAAATGGATCGAAAACGAAACATAAAATGACGGAAGCATTTAATCAATATGCCTACTCTTTATTTTAGTCGGGTAAAACAAACGAGCAAGATATGTTGAAAAATATCGAATGGGAAGTTCTAGATGGAAACTTTTTTAGTGAATTGTTGCTTTTATCTCTTGTGTTAGGTACTGGAAATGTGTTTAGATGACATTCATTTATCTTTTTTATGTGAAAGTATGAAGATTGTTAAGGTCTATTTTTGACATGATACATCTTTTTTTACGTTGATAGTGCATGCTTATTAATCTTCATACTGTTCAGAAAAACAGCAAATTTGCAATGTTCTTTTCACTGTAAAGTTTTAAAAATCTAAAAAAGCTGATATTTCCAACATGATATAAAACACTTAATTATGTATATGTTATTATGTATATTATGTATAGAATTATGTATATTAATTATGTATACCTTGAGAGGATTAAACATTACTTACTGATTTAACCCTCTAATACCCAAGGTAGTATATATGTTACCACCAGTGTTGCTAGTTGGGGCGAATTTTTTGTATTCCTTTTTGTTTCCTAACACTTTTTTCAAATAGTGACACTTTAATTAATCTGTCGTTAAATAAGGTGAATATAACTGTTTAAAAAAGTGGTGGCAATCAAGCACTCTGCATTAAAAAAACCCGACCAACTTTCAAATTTTTTGGCTACACAGGGACATTAGGGGGTTAAAACTGTGTTAAATAAGTAAATGGATTTAGTAATTCGCCTATTGCAGTGAAAAAAAAAACAGCTCAGTGACTGAGATATTTTGGCATACTTTTATATGTTTTTTTTAAATCTTACCATATCGCTGTCATTATTTTTACTCTCTTCTGTATTATTTTCTATTCTTTCGATATATTATTGTAAGACGGAATAAAAATTATTCCGAGATTTAGAAAAATGGACAGAAATACGAAAAGACTACGTAAAATGCAAAAAAGCTGCAAAAAGATATAAAATTTTGATTATGAAATATAAATTTTCATTTCAGCTCAAAAATTATAACTGCAAAAAATAATAAAAATAAATCATTTAACCTATACTGTTCCGACTATAAAATATACGTCTTGAACTTAATAATAAAACAATAATAAAAAAGGTCCAAATAGGAGAAACTTTTTGGGTGTATTATAAACCAAAAGCATGTTTTACCAACTTAATAATAAAACAATAATAAAAAAGGTCCAAATAAGATAAACTTTTTGGGTGTATTGTAAGCCAAAAGCATGTTTTACCAACCTTTGCCCTTTCCATTTCTTCAAAAAAAAAAAAAAATCAGAAATACATATTGTGACCAGAAAATAGCCTAAATACCCCTAAGTCAAAAATGGAGACTTTCCAAATACCGATTAATTTCGCGATACGATGTTCCACACCTCATCTATTATCTATGAACCTTTCCCGATATTTCGTGGTATTACCATATTTCTGCTGCTAATTACGTTTTTCAAAACTTAAAAAGCGTCGTTTCGCTTGATAATAATAAAAAAAGACATCGTGTGATCTCAGGCAGATAAGCGGATCTTTAAAGTAAGGAAATGCGATAAAGCAATTTAGCAAGCAATAAAACGCCATCAGGCAGCTGAAAGCTCACGTGTTATCGAGATGAAACACGTACGAGTTGGTTGTGCATTAACTAGGTGGACTTGGACGAGATGGTTGTGAAGAGTACCTGGAGAACAACTCCTTACTTCCGATCCATTAATGTGAAATAGAAAAATCTGAACCATAACCAGTAACCAGCAAACATAGCACTGGAAACGAGGAAGGATAAAAGCTAATAAAAAAAGCCCATTTAAAGGCACCATATGTAATAAATAAAACACAAATAACAATTAATGAAAATAAAAATATCATTAAAAGTACAATTAAAATTTAAAATTTGAGGGATTAAAATAGCTTATATTATTGAATTAAAAAGATACATATTTACAAAGTACATACAAATAATTTACAAAAAATAAAAGATGTAACGTACAGGAAGGGAAGTACTATCAAATCATAATAAACTGGAAAAAATTATCCTGGGTCGATGTTTTCTGGAAGATGCAGTGTCGCCCGTAGTGTTTTCCAGCGGGAGCGCTTCATCATAGATAGATAAATTTTGAAAAGTAGAATTTGGAATATCGGGAATATTATCAAAAAATTTAGTGGCCTGAGTTTTAACAGCAGAACGTAATATGAGAATATTGAGGTCATTATGTCATAATGAGGTCATTCCTTCGATAACAGGAGGGTGGTGGACAATGCCTCTAAGGTTTATGTTTTGGACAGCCTGAATCTTTTGTAAGTTCGTTTTAGCCGCAGATCTCCAGATCTGCGTACAGTAGAGATGTATGAGACTAATCACTGCCTTTTATAAAAGTATTTTATATACAAGTACTATACAGGTGATGGGCAAGATGACGGACAGTATTATAAAACTTTTTGACGCTATATTCAATCTGCTTACGCCAAGTGAGCGTGCTGTCAAGAAAAATACCCATATATTTAACTTGTCCAAAGCTGACAAAAGAGCCATCAAGATAAAGTGGGTGCGGGGTAGAGCGATTTTGAGGGAAAATAACTGCCTGTGATTTAGTAGGATAAATTTTGATACTCCATTTAATGTAAAAATATTCCGATTTACGAATATATTGTTGAATATGCTCTTGCATTGTAAGGCATTTCTTGTCACGAGCCATCACAGTACTGTCGTCCGCATAAATAGCCAATAACATATGCGGAGAAGCAGGTATATCGGAAATATAGGCTTTATAAATCCAGAGGCCCAATTATGAACCTTGTGGTACTCACGCACTCACAAGTGAGGTTTAGAAAATATATTGGAACATCTGACGCAGAATGTTCTGCCGCGAAGGTACATAAGAACAAAGTGAATATGTGCAGTAGGAACTTTTAATTTTAATAATTTGTAGATTAGGCCAGAAATACAAACAGTGTCGAAGGCCTTCCCAACATCAATTAAAGGTAAACCAACATACTCGGAATTGTCAAATCCATCATGAATGTATTCAACCACTCTAAGCAGTTAGAGTGCAACGGAGTGTTTGGGCCTGAAGCCAAATTGTTCAGGAATGTCAGGGAGAAAATGTTGAAGGCGGATAACAAAAATATACTCAGTTAATTTACTAAGAACAGGAAGTAAACTCACAGGTCTATAACTCCTGACCTGTGAAGGGTGTTCCCCAGGTTACTTGATAGGCACAATTACTGCGTTTTTCTAGTCAGTAGCAAAATGTCGAAACTGGAAAATTGCAATGAACTGAGTGTCTAGATAAACAGCACACTGAAAGGGAGATTTTCGATAGCCGAATTAGTTATCCCATTATGCAAAGGGGCTTTATTGTTGGGTAGATTTTTACCACTACAATGACAGCCTGATGCATCAAACATCTGACAATATGGTAAACCCGGTAAATAGTGTCTGTATTAAATAGTATATATTTGAGCTAAAATTCAAGGTAAATTATTCAGTGTTTACATTTGACATTATACAGTTGTCTTTTCTTAGTGTGAACTTGGATAATTCGAAATATTAGTTAATTTGAACTTAAGTTTATTCTTTTGGAAAGCAATAACATTGAAATTCTAATCTCAAATCAATATTAAAACAGTATTAAAATCTAATTCAAATTTTCGACTCGTTTGGATAATTCGAACATATTGAGTTCCTTTGTCTCATGCTTTTACTGTAATGGTACGAAATTTTTTTGTTCTCCAGAGACAGACGTCAGAAAACTGTAGTTTCAAGTTATGTATATTTAGTTTTGTCAAGAAAATCATGTTTATAAAAAGAATTTATTTGGCTAGTAGCTGGTAAATAACAGTAATGAAGTATTTTAATAAAAGAAAAAACATGTATTTTCTTAATCATATAAAAGGAAACTCCAGATCAGTTTTTAAGTTTTTAAAAGTGAATATCACGAATATATTGTTTTGTTCAACAAAATAATAATTTTTTTCTTTTTGAATTACATAAAATATTGTACTCTTTAAAACGAAAGTATTCATTATCTTCATTGATTTTATTAGTATGACATATAGTGTTATATCTTTACGATTTCCTGTAATATGCAAGTTTTTAACAATTAAAATTTTGAATGATTAGAACATATTTGGAGTTCGGATTCAAAAGAGACAGCTAGCTGCTTATTTATTACTTTTTTTTTCATTTTCTAAAGTTGCCATTAAAAAATTAAATTTCCAATTTTTATTTAAATTTAATTTTCAGTTTGTATTCCGAATTATTCAAGAATTTTCTTGATTATATCTGATGATGTCACCATTTTTTTGTTCAATAAATGTATAATTCAAATTTCAATTCTATTCAATGAAAAAATTGCATTATTTTTTGCAAGGGGTGACATAGTTCGCCAAAAGAAGTTATGCACACAGGCATCGGATAATACTGGCGTGTCCCTGACTTTTCCTATGTAATTTCCCATTGGAAACCCCCTGTACACTCCTGCAATTCTATTGGTCAAGAAACCCCAATTCGCTTCTCCTCCATATATATGAGCAAAATTCCACAGTTTATTGTACTTATTACTGTATACTGAATGTTACCAAAAATAGTCTGCAATAGTTGGTAATTGTTTGGTGTTCAAAATGTTTTTTGTACTTATACTCATACATTATTCAGTTCTCATAGTATCTTTGTGATACACCTGTTTCAATGTAAAATAATATACTAAATGTTTGAATAATCATTACGTTAAATAGCAACATATTTTTTTTTTTTTTTTTATATTTCTGTGAAAAAAATTGTACTTGCGCTGTGATGGCTCTTTCCAAAAGAGAAAATATTGAATTCTATTATATCAACATATTCAAATTTCAAAGCAAGTACTTTTATACTTCTAGTACTTTTACAGAGAAAATGGATAATATTATACAATTATTTCTTTTTTATTTTCTGCGAAAAAACTATTTACAATACGATGATTAGTATTAAATTCAAAATCATTTTGCGTACTTTAATAACATATCCCAATATCTTACATATTGGCTTATTTTTATGAATGTTAGCGTCCGTAGTAATCGGCAAATAAACAAAAATAATATAATTTATTTTTTGAATCTAATACACTTTACAATTGTCCAACAAAAAAGCTAGCATTTTCTAAAAACAGATTAAAAAATTATACATGCATTAAAAATATATTATATGTTGTGAAATTGAGTAAGCTTCTTTTTTAAATTTGAATAATACAGAATTAAAAAAAATCATACATTACGAAAAACTTTTCAACACATCCAGAAAACTATAACGAAACTTCAGCGTTAAATAGAGTGAAACTAGATATGTAGGTAAACTTATTTAGAAAATATATAACACATTTAAAAATCCAGTTATTGCATTTACCTTCCACAGTCAAAGAATACGTCAAATTATTTTGTGCAGCCCTGTATATGATATGTAGATTGGCATAAATACTACAAGGTATGCTAAAATTTAATTTAGTTAGAAAATTCCATTTTAACAAATTTCACGAATAGATGGAAATTATCTTGAATTGTTCTGTACAGCCCTGTACAATATCTAGAGACTTTTGTACATACCACATATGGAGCTAAAATGTATTTCTGGCAAAAAACGCATTACACGACTTAAACGCATATCCAGAAACTATCAATGACAAACAGCAATGTATCTCGTTTGTTGCGCAACCCTGTATATGTATTCATTTATATTCTACAAACTACTTGTATTAGTATACTAAATTTAGTTAAGCAGAAAAATGCAACGAAAAACTACCCTTAAGCAATTCACTCCCATAATCAGTCATACTTACGAATTCCTTTGTGTAGCCCTGTATATGGATCAACAAATTTTTTACACACCACATACTATGAAAAAAATTTAGTTAAGGTTAAAAATGCAAACTAAAGTTGAAAACTCACTTGCAGAAAATATAGGCTCCTAGACAGTACTGTTATCGAATTCTTTTGTGCGTTCTTGTAAATGAACGATAAATACAAAGCACATCCTACTTTTTAGTAAGAAACTTATGGTGTGCACTTCATTAATGCATATAAATTTAATTATGTTTGAAATAGTGTAACATTATTAAAATACACTGCAAATGGTTTTTCCCCGTAAACCATTATGTAACAGAATTATTTTGTGTGACCCTCTAAATGAATAATAAGAGTTACAGAAAACATGTTTTTGAGCCCTTCATAAATATATATCAATTTCACTATGTTTGAAATGGTAATATCATCGAAATGGACTGAAACGATTTTTCCCAATTGACCATAATGTAACGGAATAATAATGACCCTGTAAATAAACTATAAATGGTACAAACTTCAATTGCAATAGCGATCGTTCTATAGTAAAGATCAATAACCTATAAAAATTACGGGGCAATCCGAGCATAAATACGAGACTTAGATCACGGACAGAGTGTCAGATGAACAGAAGTCAAGAACACTTTTCCGCTATGTTGGAAAGTGTTAAAAAAGGAGTAAAAGTATTGGAAAAAATGAAAAAAGTAAAAGTACTGAATTAGAGATAAAATATATTTCCAAGAGCGTGCTATTTTCGCTAACTTAATTTATATTTTAATAGATTAAATTTATTTCATCATTTTCAGTTTATCTTGAATAAATAGATTTAAAACTGAAAGTTATAATTAAAACATCCGAAGCTGATTAAGATGTAACCGAAAATTTGCTATCTAATTAACTTAATTATAATGATTAACTATAATACGTGCTTGTCCCTTGAAATTAAGGAGGTTCTCAAATCGCTCATTTTCATTCCCTCGAAAATATATATATGAGTAATATGTATTCATTAACTACGAAACAAATTTTACCCATCAACATATGAAAATTTCAGGTCATCCAAATGAGATTTCGATTTACTTTTGATTTTTATTTACCTTAATACCATACGTATTTGCTTAATACTGACTGCTAGCTATTTATTAGTCTTTAAGTTTTGGATACTATTAGTATTTTGAATTTTTGTTTAAATCTTGGGCTCTAGCAATACTTCTTTAAACAAAAGATGCATTTTTAAGTAAATAAAAAGTATTTATTTAGAATCTTAATTAAAATAAGCTAATTTTTTTTAATTAATTCTTATGAAATTTATTCCGTGGTTGAAGTTAAAATTAACGTATTTTGTTTCTTTATACAGCTTACGGAAATTCTGTGCAGTTTGAACAAAATAGGCTTGTAAAGTGAAATATTTTATTAAAGATCATCGCAGTGCCTAGCTACTCTCTTATAAGGGTAGTCTAATTTTTGTTGTGCCTGTTGTCCGACTTAACACTTGTGCGTAAAAGTGTCACCTATCTGTCGTTTTTCCTCATTTCGGAGAATTGATTGTGTCTCCCTGAATCTGGTCTCTACAGTTAGTTTGTGCGGTTCTATGCTAATTAGATTTCTCTGGTCAACTAGCGAGTATAAATTCGCTGGTTGCAGTTGGATCGAAGGGATTTGCGGAGTTTCGCCCCAGTTGATTCTACAAGCCAAGTTTTCAGATATTTTATTCCACGCCCCGCGTCCTTTCGTCGTGATGGTTGACATGGATTAAGAGACGAAGTTTGTTTCTGAATCCTAAAAGCGTGCTCTTGGAGAGAAGTTACTTTAAATACTTCAAATAAATTGAATTTTGGAGTCCACGGGATTCCAGCTATTTAGTGACATTTCACGTATTTTCAAAGTGCTATTATTTATAGTGTTTTCAGTGCTATTAGAGAAATTCGACGTAGCAGCCTTCTTAAGTACTATTAGAGCAGCCATTTTCCTTACGTAAATTGAGTTTTGAATTTAGTAAATTGCATAGAGTTTATTTGAGTGTTAGATGAACATCGTTAATTTGAGTTCCCCAGTTCCACTGCGTCAAACTTTCTGATATTGTTTTTAGTAAACTTGTGTTTTATCTTAAATACAGTATCAGAACTACCTTTTTAAGGGACATGTCCAACAAGTGCGCCACAAGAGTTTTGGGCCGACTTTCTATTACGAAAATTTCTCAAGCATCCTATAGCAAAAAACTTCTTATGCTCTAATAAACTTTCTTCCTTTCTGTATGAAATTCAGACCTATTTCATAGTATTCGTGATTGACACATGAATAACTACTACCATCATGTGGGATAATTAGGATAGGTAATATTTATTTATGGCGTTGTTTTCGTCGAATTTATTACATTGTACAACTATGAATTTTGAAACATTAATTGCATAGATATAAATACAGATTATACTGTTTTTTACACATTCTCAATGCTTCTACTACTACTTACAATTTTTCAAAATTTAAAAAGCAACGTTTCTTAAACAAATTCTTCGTTCGGAGAGAACAACAAAAATGATATGATGGGAGATCAGAAGAATAAGCGTATCTTTGAAGTCAGAAAATTCCATAATATAACAAGCAATAAAAAACCATCAGGCGGAGCTGAAAGCCCGAGTATTATCGTAATGGAACACCTGCCAGTTGATCGTCCACAGATTTGAACGATGAAACTGAATGCCACATACGTTTAAGGAGGTTTATTTACTATTCTTTAGTCATTGTAAAGCCATATTGAAAGAAATTCTCGTTTATAGTCAATTTACAATATGAGAAAAGTTTCTACCAGATCTTTCCTTTAGCGTTCGCAATCTTGAAATTTTGGTCATGATGATAAAATGCCAAGTCGCTTTATAGAGAAGGTCTAGTTATCACTCGATGCATGATACTTGGATCTTAACCATCTGAACACACGTTAAACCCACACACTTGCATGCCAGGGTTTTAGAAATAATTAGTTGGAGCATGTAAAGCATATTCCACTTGCCTGTTCAAATGGCAAAATACTTTTCCCACTATACAAATTTCAGCAAGTTCTCCAACAGATTTTTGCAGCAATTTTCTAAATAATGTATCAAAAAATAGCGATTTTGCTCATTGTAAGCTTGTTTGACCGCTCATAAACTGGTATAAACTATTGGATTTTTTTAAATGATAGATGATACGCATAAATTCTAGCTTAACCTATTACCCTCATTTTATACGTCAACTAAAGCATTTTGGAAGTCTTAGTAAAGTATTTTCCTTGAGGGAACCAATGTTGGACATTGGAAATCTGGTTGAAGTTTGAAATCTTAAATCGCGGTTTCCGTTCCGTATGGCAACGGCATTTTGTACAGATAATTCATTTTGTACAGTATTAAAACATTTTGTACAGCAGTGGCATTTGTACAAATAAATGTCAACGCAACAGGAAAACTGCAAACATATGAGTCAAAGAAAAATATTTCCAAGACTTAGCAAGATTTCCCTTAAAAGAGGAACGGTGGGATATATTTTTATATCACTTAATTTTAATCAATATTTGTACCAGAATTTTTGAACAAAATTTTACATTTGTAACTTTGGTGAAAAGAAAAAAAGATGTAAAATGACATTTCCTTATTTTCAATAATTTTTAAAGTCTCGTATGAATTCAACATTACAGAAACACAATTATTTGCCCCTAAAAGGGTTAACATAAATGGCTGTTAATCACTGTCTGTTTATTTTCAAAGTTATCAGGCAGTTATTACACTGTTAAAAATTTGCAGCAAACTCTCCAGTCATTTGACCGTTTTTATAGAAAACTGTTACATAACCGTAATTTAACTCTATTCTGACCATATTATTGCCTATATTATGGTCAGAATAGAGTTAAATTACGGTTATATAGCCATTTTCTATAAAAACGGTCAAATGACTGAACAGTTTGCTGCAAATTTCTAACAGTGTAGAGTAAGAGTGCATACTCCTCGGGGAGTATCTTTCTACATTTATGCGCATTACCGAAAAGAAGTATCTCTTCTCAAAAGCATCCCACATCTGTTTCATGTTCAGCGTAAAAAAATATATAATTTTGACAGAAAAATATTGTATTTTTTACAGAAAAACTGTTTTAAAGGAAAAAAAATGTCCTGTAAAAAACGTGGATTTTGTAATTTTTACAGAAAAAAATCTATATTTGTTTACAGAAAAAAAACTGTTTTAAAGAAAATATACAGATTTTTTCTGTAAATCAAACGGTTTTCTTCTGGCGCCAAAATTCACAGTTTTATTCTGTTAATTTGAGAGATTTTTTTTTTACAGTGTGGTATAATCCAAGAGATCCGGCTGCCCAATCCATTCAAGTGATTCACTCAGTCAACGATGGCGTGACTTTATACTTTAAAACTTTATTTATTCTTATGTTTAATATAAAAATGTCTATAGCATATATACAGTTGTACGCAAGTTGTCTAAAGACAAGAAAGCAGAATTTTAGTGGTGGTTTAACTCATCGAAACAGACAATTTGTAGCCTATAATGCGTGATCAAGACTGTAATATTTAGAAGATTTAGTTGGTTGAGAATAACAAAGCGTCTAGCTTAAAGCATGCAAATGACTGATGAATTTTATTTTTAACGTAATGTTATTAGAAAAGGATTTTTAATATGAGTAAATGGAACGTAAGAAATAATATTAATAAAACTTTAAGCTTTATATATTTGAGAAATATTTATCATAAAATGTGAGAATCAGACGGTAGAAAATAAAGAGAAATAGCTTCTCCAGAAGAGCTTGAAATGCGCATTTTAAGTATTTTCGGAGAAAATAAAAGAAGTTTCTTTTTTTTTCCTTTTTTTTAGAAGAGTTGGTCTAATGACTGACAAAATTCGATCACTCTAGGTGTCTTTTTTCTTAAATTGTTCTAAATAAAGCTCATTTCGTAATATTCTGATACCTTCTAAAATTTTACTTTAACATTAGCAATTTTCGTGTCAATGACATTATATTAAAAAAATATCAGGAAACACTTGCAAAATTGCGTAGAGAATATTGTATGAGGAAATATGTTTGTTTCAATGAGCACTGATCCATTCGTTTTGAAACATCCTGATTTTATGCTTTTAATAAATAAAATAAAAGTTATATGCTGTAGCTTTTAATTTACAAACAAATAATTTTTAGAATTTATTATCTCGTTCTAAAACCCATAACAAATTTCAATTTTGAATGACATAATATCGCAGAATATAATTTTTAAATGAGAAAAAATAATTAATTTCATCTGCATTTTTTTAGGGATTTTTTAAACGATTATTAATATAATTTAGATTTCTAATATACTTTATAAACTAAGAATTAAAACTACTTTAGTAGGTAATTTATTCAAAAAGGCTTTAATTTTTTTAACAAGTGAAACCGAAGTTAAATACTCACACTATTCTAAAGTGTGTGCGTGTGTGTGGGGGGGGGATCCATTAATGTGAATTTTCAGAAAGAACAGACATTCATATGACTTGTATGTAGCTCATTTCAAAGATAAATAAATATTTAGAAATAAACTCAAAATTTTGATTATATAATGTGGTCTATTGAAATGTATTTTAATTGGTTTAAATAAACCTAGTCTAATACATTAGTTTCAAAATGCCATGCATTTATGCTTTTAATAAATAAAATGAAAATTATATACTGTAATTTTTACAATTATAAATGAATATCTTCAGAATTTCCTATATAATAGCAATTGCATTTACTTTGGTGATAAAGTAATACAACAGAATATACTTTTTTAGCATTGAAAAAAATAATTGCTAATAAGGTTTATCTGCATTGTTTTGGGAATTTTTTTAAATAATTACCGAAATATTTTAGATTTATAAATCTAAATTTAAGAAATAAGACTTAAAATGAAAAAAAAAATGCTTTTTATTAATTTTTTCAACGCCTGAAAATGGGGTTAATTACTTACATTTATTTGAAACGGGGGAGGGGGTGTGGGATTGATCGATCTAAACTTTTCAAACGGTACAAATAATCATTCAGCATGTCTATCAGACTTTTCAAATAGGATTAATTAGTTAGAAATAACTAGAAAGTTTGATTACAAAACGCTAAGTATACTGAAAAGTATTTAATTGGATTGAGAAAAACTAGACTGTTTCATTAGTTTTGAAACACTCTGTATTTATGTTTTTAATAAATAAAATAAAAGTTATATGCTGTTACTTTTAAATTTTTAAAGGTACTATATCTTCAACATTTTCTTATGTTGTCGTTAAAACAATTTCATTGATTTTCTGAATAAAGCAATGCCGCAGATTATCACTTTTAACAGTGAAAGAAATAATTCTTTTCATCTGAAATGTTTCGAATTAAAAATAATAATAATAATAAAATACTTTAAATTGACGAATCCAAATTTATCAACTAAGACTTAAAACTGCATTAGCAGGAAAATGATTTAAAAAATGCTTGTTTTTTTTTCAACGAGGAAAAATGAGGTTAATTACGTAGATTAACTCTAATACTAATGGGGGAATTCATCGATTTGAACCTCTCGAAAGGAACAAATAATCATACGTCTTGTCCGTAGTTCTTTTCATATAGTAATAAATAGAAATAAATCGAAAGTTTTTATTATATTTAGCTTATTAATTAAATTGATGTCAGATAACCCAGTTTATCTATTAATTTTGAAACACATTTACATATGCTTTTAAGAAATAAAATAAATGTTATATGTTGTAATTTTTCAATTTTCAAACGAATATCTTCAGAAAGAATGTGCGTAGTAAAGGCTTATTTTTGACCCCAGAGATAGGTTAAGATGTTTTTAACACTTTCCAACATAGTTGAAAAGTGTTTTCGGTTTGTCTGTCTGTCTGTCCATGCTCTAACTCGCGTAAATATATTTGGACTGACATACAATTGATATATGGCATTTAGATTTACTATGGAATCTTCGGTATTGAAAATGAAGCGTGTAGCACTTATAGTTTTTTTTACAGGGGTACTCAAAATAATTTCGTGACATTACGGTCTATGGGGAAACATTATTTGTGGTTTATTTTAATGAGGTTATACAATTTCAAACACATTGTAATTGATATATAAGGTGCATTACAAGAGGCTCACTATGGAATAGGGTGTGCATAGCACTTATAGTTACTTTACAGGGACTGTCAAATGAATTCCGTTACATTACGTCTATGGAGAAAAATCGTTTGCGGTTTAATTAAATAATGTTTCACTATTTTAAACGCATTGAAATTTATATGTATCACTAAGGTGCAATAAAAGAGGCTTACTACAGAAAATTGTGTGTGTAGCAGTCACCGTTCATTTACAGGGACACACAAAATAATTCTCTACTGTCTGTTAACAATAATTCCTGGAAGTGCGTTTTCAGTTGCTGAACGCAATTTTAAGTTTAACTCATTTTTTGTCTATTACTTGGAGTGTATAAATTATGTAGATCATATATAGAGTAGCACAAAAGTTCACAAATACATTTCCGTTTATTGACATAAATTCCAGAAGGAGAATTTAAAACTCTGCTACGCGTTTCCTAGCTGAACTAAAATTTAGCATTTTATGTAGTATATATAAACAATTCCATAGATCATATACAGGGCTGCATAAAAGTATTCGGATATTTTCCGAATATTGTTGGTAATTCCCGAAATTATGTTTTTAAATATGTCATGCGTTTTCCAAATTGTTTAATTAGATATTATCTTTCAGCTTATTGGTATTGATTTGTAAAATTATTTTGGACGTGTTGGAAATTGTTACATAATCTATGCATGACACATGATTATTCGTTCTTGTTCTAAGATGTTTTGGCTGTTTTGGTGTAATTTAGGATGTGTATGAACTTTTCGGGTTGTTTTTTCTTTGAAGATTGCTTAAGTCCTAGTGACTTAACAACTCCGATTCGAAAATATTTACTGAGATGTTAGAATACCCCAATTTAAACATGTAAAAATAATTTTTAAAATTTAGAACATAAAAATAAAAATATATTGACTAAAAGGTGCTTATTTTACATCTGCATTAAAAAGAAAATTACATATTTCTCATAAACATTGTCAATTTTCTGACAGGAAATTGTAAAGTATACCAACTTACCTTTGGGAAAAATCTATTTTTTGACGTCTCCGCCTTTTTAACTTGACAAAAATTTACGAAGTTTGTTTTTGCAATAATGATGTGAAACTGCTCAAATGATAAATAAAACTTTGGCGTGAAAAATTAGCTCAGTATCGCCGTCTGTTTAGAATTCTATGAACTTTTTATATAAACTACTGAGTTGAAAGATAGCAGGAATAAATAAAATCGTCTCTTAAAGCACACTGTATTTAAGTAAAATTGACTTTTGGGTAAGTTGCAGATATGAACACGGTGATACAAAGGATTAAATATGTTATACAAGATCAGTAACATAGGTTTATTTTAGTTGTTTTCGTGTAATTTGGGATGTGTATGTATTTCATCTTGGATTGTTTTTTCTTTGAAGATTGCTTATTTCCTTGTGACTTAACAACTCCGATTTGAAAAATATTTACTGAGCTGTTAGACTACCTCATTTTAAGCATGAAAACATAATTTTAAAAATTTAGAACATAAAAATAAAATATGTTGATTAAAAGGTACTTATTTCACATCTGCAATAAAAATAAAATTACACGTTTCTCATAAACATTGTCAATTTTCTGAAAGAAAATTTTAAAGTCTACCAACTTACCTTTGAGAAAAATCTATTTTTTGACGTCTCTGCCTTTTTAACTTGAAAATATTTACTAAGTTTGTTTTTGCAATAATGATGTGAAACTTCTCAAATGATAAATAAATTTTTGGCGTGAAAAATTAACTCAGTATCGCCTTCTGATTACAATTCTATGAACATTTTATTTTAACTGCTGTGCTGGAAGATAGCAGGAATAAATAAAATCATCTTTTAAAGCACGCTGTATAAGTAACACCGACTTTTGGGTATTTTGCAGATATGCAACACGGTGATATAAAGTGTTAAATGTGTTATACAAGATCAGTAACATAGGTTTATTTAGCAACTTTAAATATGTTTCAATTACATCAATTTTTGTCGATATGAAGCGCTCATACCACCATCGTAGTTTTTTTATATGTTTTAAATTTTGATGCACTTATTAACATATAAAAGACCTTGAATGGTGTTTTGAATGCTTTATATGAAAAAAAATCAAATTGATATAACTGAAATACATTAAAATCTATATTATAAAGCAAAAACATGTCCATGAATAACTTTGACATCATATGACGGTGAAAACATTGTGTAATTCATTTCGTTTTCACTGCACTTTTTTAAACTTCTAAACATCACAAAATTTCAATTTTTACACCACCGAATACAAAATTTTTTATTTCAAATGCAATTTGTTCGAAAACTGTATCTCAATATCTTTTTTTTGTCGTTTTTAAAATAGTTTTAAACCATGATTTCATTCTTACATATATTTCTATAACGTGCTGCTCGATTACGAATGATTAGCCCGTTTGCACTTAAAACAAAACAAATGGTACAGCATTTGTTTCCGGATTTTCCAAAACAAAAATAAAAGTTCATCAATAAATAAATAAAATAATACAAATAAAATAGAAATTTAACAATCATGTAATCGAACTATGAGCCTAAACCACTGAATTTATCAGAATGAAAAAGATTGCTACAAGTAATAACATCTTTCGTGATTTCTTCGGCTATTAATTCCTGGCATGCGACTAATTCTAATGTATCACTTTTAATAAGTTTCAAAACTTTATTTGAATACATAACTGATATTTTCCATATAAAATTGCTTTTTGTTGTTGCTAATGAGCAAACTAAAATAAATATATTAAATCTAAAAAAGCAGAATTTTTATTAATATTTCTAACAAGGCATATAACCAGCTTAGTGAAAAAGTATCCAGACCATTTTTCGAACCTGTGTCATTGGTTCAGCGCACCAATGCTCTGCCAACTGAGCTACCTGAACGATACCCATCCTGGCACAACTCATTCTTATATGTTGGTAAGGCTCCAACCGCAGCACAAAAATGAGATAACTTCAGGAACCACACAACCACTGCAGAAAACACGAGATGAAATTAATTCAGCATCGATTAATATAAATATAATAATTGAAGTGATGAAATATGCTCGATAAATAGTAAATCTGAATTTTTAATCACATTGCTAACAAGGCGCAAAATCAACAGAGTGAAAAAGTATACAGGCCTGAGTTCTTTTGTTCAATACACCAACGTTCTGCCAACTGAGCTACCGGGACGAAACACAGCTTGGCACTTCTAACTCTTATATGTTGGTAAGGCTGCAAGTGCAGCACAGAATGGGATAACTTCATGAATCTTACAACATTATACTAATCGATGTTGAATTAATTTCGTCCCATTTTTTTCTCCAGTGGTTGTGTGGTTAATGAACTTATCTTGGGCTGCGGTTGCAGCCTTACCAACATATAAGGGTGAGAGGTGCCAGGCTGTATATCATACCGGTAGCTCAGTTGACAGAACGTTGGTATGCCGAACCAATGACCCAAGTCCGAACCCTTGTGTGGATATTTTTTCACTCTGTTTTTTTTTTTTTTTTTTTTTTTTTTTTTTTACGACTTGTTAGCAATGTGAATAAAAACTCATATTTGTTTTAGATTTAATTTATTATTTTAGATTCCTCACTAACAATGACATAAAACATTTTTATATGGGAAATATCATTTATGTTTTCAAATAAAGTTTTGAAACTTATTAAAAGTGATACTTTTGTTTTAGTCGCACGACAGGAATTAATACCCGAAGACATTAGCAAATATTTCGCTACCTACAGCAACCTTCTTCATTCTGATAATTTCAAGGGTTTACGCGTTGTTAGTTCCATTACATATCTGTTAATTTTATTTGTTATTTTATTTATTTATTTCGTTATGGAAATGCCCTGGCTTGAACACATTTTCACTCTGTTGGTTTTACGCCTTATTAGCAATGTGTATAAAAATTCACAATTACTATTGCATCGCTTCAATTACTAAAAACATTATTAGGAATTTTCATTAAAAAAAATTTCCAACTATGTTTTATACAATATGTTTTGAAACCCGAAAAGTGCGGGTTAGATCTCTGATTTTCTTAATAAACCTACATTTCTAATCTTGTATAACACATTTAAACAACAAAAATCAGGACAAATATGAGTAGGACTCACACAATGAGAGTTCTGTACCGTTATACCATCATATTTTATTACCGTTGCAAAAACTTCCGTTACAATGCGTTAATTTGGCGTTAGTAGCGATTATGGAAATTCTTGAATTTGTCACGTAATAAATCGACATAAATTTATAAACTAATGATTTTCGGAATTTCCCATTACATGTCCTATAAGACCTTCCTTCGTGCCGAATTTCAAGGTTCTAGGTAGACTGGAAGTACCCTATAAGTTTTACTCTCAAAACCTATAGGTTACTTCCGGTTTACCTAGAATTTTTTTGAAATTTGGCACGAAGAATAGCACATGTAAAGAAAAAATTCCGAAAATCATTAATTTATAATTATAGCTTTTAATATATATATATATATATATATATATATATATATATATGATTGGTATTTACGATTATGTTAATGCATGATTTTGTCACGTATTAAATCGACATAGATATATAAATTAATGATTTTCGGATTGTTTCCTTTACCTGCGCTATAAGACCTTTCTTCGTGCCAAATTTCAACGTTCTAAGTCAGCTAGAAATACCCTATAGTTTCTACTCTCAAAATGTTTTTGGGTACTACCGGTTGACCGAGAACTTTTGGCTTCCATATCGATTCATTTCTAGATTTCCCATAATCGGTATTTTCAAAGCGAAACTATAAGGGTTTCGCTGTTTCATTTTGAGGTACGGAACCCTAAAAATCAATCAGGGAAGCAGTAAATACAGATCCTAAGTTATATGAAAACAGTCAAAACATCTTAGAAAAGTGGGGGTGGGGGTGATCCTATCAAAAGTCAACCTTATTTACCCACCATTTTTCTTATGTCGTCGTAAAAGCGAATGTATTTACTTTTTGAATCACATAATGCCATAGAATGTAATTTTTATCACTAAAAGAAATAATTCCTATCTTCGGCATTATTTTGAATGTTTCTTTAAAAAAAAACATTTTAGATTTACAAGTCTACTTTTATCAAATAAGACTTAAAACTACATTAGCAGGAAAATAATTCAAAAATACTCTAATTTGTTTTCCATGGAGCGAAAATTGGGTTAATTACTTAGATTAATTCTAAAGGGGAATTAATCGATTTGAACATGTCAAAAGGAACAAATAATCATACGGCGTGTTTTTAGTTATTTTCAAATATAAATAATTTGTTAGAAATAATATCAAAGTTCTGATTATACAAAGTTGAATTTATTGAAAAGTATTTTAATTGGCTTTATATGACCTATTAATGAAAATAAAACGTATTTAGGATATTAACATATAATATGAAACTTTAATGCTGTATTTGTTTCATTTAAAATCGATTTTTTTCAGAATTTTCTTATGTTGTCATAAAAGCAAAGTACATTAAAAATTTTTGAGTAAGTAATGCTACACAATATAGTTTTTTAACACTGAATGAAATATTTCTCCTCATCTGCATTATTTTGGAAGTTTTTTTTTAAACCAATACCAAAATGCTTTAGATTTATCAACTAAAACATAAAACTGCATTAAGGGGGAAGTGAATAAAAAAATGCTTTTTTTACGCATTTTTTTCACTGAGCGAAAATGAGGTTAATTACTTTGATTAATCTTAAAGCGGGAAATAATCGATTTCAACATGTCGAAACGAACAAATAATGATACGGCTTGCCTGTAGCTCTTTTCAAATAGCAATAAATAGAAATATGTTCAAATTTTTTATTATATAGCAGAAAGTCTATTGAAAAGTATTTTAATTTTCCCAAAATCACCTAACCTAGGTCATTAGTTATGAAACACACTGTATTTATACTTTTAATAAATAAAATTAATATAATATGGTATAACTTTTAAATTAACAAACGAATATCTTCATAATTTTTTCATGTTGTCATAAAAGATATTACGTTTACTCTTTGAATAAAACAGTGAACCAGATTATCGTTTTGAACACTGACAGAAGTGGGTTTTTTTTATCTGAATACTTTGAAAACATTTTAAAACCAATACCGAAATACTTTATATTTTCAAATGCAAATTTTATCAAATAGTATTTAAAACTACATTAGAAGGAAAATTATAAAAAATGGTACTTTTTCCAACGATTGAAAATGGATTTAATTCTTTGATTTTAATTAGTTTCAGATAATCTAATCTAATTCATTAACTTTGAAACACCCTATGTTTATAATTTTTATAATTAAAAAAAATTACTCAAAGTTTTAAATTTACAATTGTCATCTTCAGAATTTTCTTACATCGCCGTGAAAGCAAATAAATTAATGTCTCAGAATATAATTTTTAACCCCGAAAGAAATAATTTATTTTCAACCGCATTATTTAGAAAAAAGTTTAATGGAATACGGAAACACTTCAGATTTACAAATCGAATTTATCAAATAAAACTACAATTAAGAGGAAAATTAGTCATAAAATGCTCTAGTTATTTTTTCAACGGGTAAAAAAGTAGGTTAATTACATGGATTAAATCTAATGTTTAAATTGGGTTGAGATAAGTTATTCAGATTCATAAGTTTTGAAAAATCTTGCTTTTATACTTTTAATAATTAAAATAAAAGTTATATGCTGTGACATTAAAATTTACAAATGAATGGCTTCAGAGTCTTCTTATGTCATCATAAAAGGAATTACATTTATTTTTTTTAATAAAGTAATGTCACTGAGTATAATTTTGAACACTTAAAGAAATAATTCTTTTCATTAGTGTTATTTCGAAAATTTTTTTAACGAAAACGATACATTAGAATAACAAATCCAAATTTATCCCTTAACAAGGAGAGGGCCAAGCTTGGTTGGTTGGTTGATTTCATGACGCCCGATTATCTACACGAGGGAAATAGGACCTAGGAGGAGTGCTCTCCGTGGGGGGGTCTTTCTAAGGGATTCTAACCCGTATTTACGGCACGGTACGAAGAAAACCACGGAAAACTCCGAACGGTTAGGTCGACGAGCGCGACAGGGGTTTGAACCCAGCACCTTCCATCTACCAGCTTTGAGAGCAGAACCTCTCAGCCACTTGTGGGGTGGCCAAATTTGGTAATCACAGATTTTGATTATGTTTATGTATGTTGTTGGGTAGAAGCCCCTTAATCTTAGGTTCAACGGATTTTATACAACGCTCCTTAGTTTTAGTGAAGTAGGGGATATAGTATTATAACACAACTTAAATACTAAAGTATTATAAATAACGTTTCTTTAAAATCACGAAGAGACACAATTGTTCAATATAATTGTATCAATAAAGCATATATCAAAAACATTTTAAAAGTGATTAAAAAAATAATCGTTTAATGATGTTTTATGCAACGATTTAGTTACAAATTAAAAAATAGTTAGGTTAACATTATAATTAATCTTACAATATTATAATTTTTAATTGTAATTATTAGATTATAATTAAAAATGTATTTATAAAATAAAAAATGAGAAAAAGGAACCAAGGCCCACGGATCAACGAGCTGACACCATAACAACTGAGCTACCAACAACGATTCAGTTTTGTTACAAAGTAAATATTTAAGTTGTGTTATAATATTAGACACCCTGTTTCTCGAGAACTAAGGCGTGTTGCATAAAATCCATTGAACCTGAGACTAAGGGGCTTCTACCCTACAACATATATAAAATTAATCAAAATCTGTGAATCTCTGTAATCAAAATCGAAATCCTTGTAAGACTTAAACCTACATTAGCAGGAAAATGATTTAACAATACTTTTTTTTTTCAAAGAGCGAAAATGAGGTTAATTACATAGGTTAATTTTAAAGGAAAAATTCATCGATTTGAACTTATCGAAAGGAATAAATAATCATACGAGTATAGTTTTTTAAAATAAAAATAAATAGTTTTAAAAAAAGCAGCGTTATGATTATATAATATTTGGTTTATCAAAAATTATTTTATTTCGTTTAAAATAGCTGTATGTTTCTGCTTCACTGACACTAAATTTTGTATAAATTGTTTCTACATTATTTTATTGAGTTATTTTATATCGCTTAAAATGAATATCTATGAAGATTTTTGTAAGACTGACTACGTTAGTTATAGATCCACAGTTTATGTATGAAAAAGGTTTTTCTAAGACATTATACGTTAAATGCAAATTTTTAGATTCAAAATTTTGCTCATGCAGGTTTTTTCAAAAGTATTTAATTTTTCTTAAAATACTGCACAGTAATATTTATAGTGTGATATTTTTAAATATTAATTATTTTTACATCACATTTTTACACATATTACTATTTTATATATTTATTTTATTATATGCAATACATAATAATTTTTTGTAAAATTTAAAAAATCTCTATAGGATGTATCTCGATTCTTTGATTATAATAAAATGTTAAATATGTTACATTATTACGCATTTAATGCGTTTTAAAAATGAATGAAGTTTTCAAATTTTAAATACAGTCTCATAGTTTAAACAACAGATCAGATAGATAACTTTTTAAATAAGAAATTGTTTTAAATGTTTTAACATAATACACTGGTGCCGAGGAAAAAGATAATAAATAGTCTCATCGTTTAAACAACATATAACTTTTTAAATAAGAAATTGATCTATTTGTTTTAAAAAAATTACGCTGGTGCTGAAGAAAAATATAAAAGTTATTCTTTTTGCAAAAAAGGTACACAACAGTCATAATTTGTTAGAAATGAACTTTCATTATGTAATTTAAATCTTATTTAGATTATTTGATTTGCCTTTAAATAAGTTATACTGCTCTTCTAGTATTGAGTAGCTCATCGTACTACTCTTCTAGTATTGAGTAGCTCATCATACTGCTCTTCTAGTATTGATTGTTTAAAATAAAAGGTAAACGAAATTAAATTTCCTTAACTCAGATGGCTATGTAGGATGCTGTACACACGTTTCATAATGCCATGAAATTTGTGCAACAGGCACTTGATATCGTATACATGAGATTTATTTGAAAATGAGATTTATTCTGTCAGTAGAATATTCGAATAGCAGGGACGGCGTTCTCGCCATTCGAGAATAAGAGCTTTACATACGAAAACGAGCGAAACTGAGCGAGCTTAAAACTCCTGCTTCTGCAGCGTCTGTATCTGTATTTCCCTTCTATGGGACTCGCCATGTGCAAGTTTGCGCACTGAATCTGGTTCTCTAAATCGCATTATATAAGTTTCACAACTTTCCTTACATTTCAAAAACATTTAAACCATTTGTTAAAATAGTACAAGCGAATGATCTGAAGTGTCATTTGTCCAATTTTCATGACAAATACAAAGGTATTTCCGAATTGTTGGAATTTAATTTCGACAACACTGCATATTAAATATTTCCAAATTAATGTATTGAATTGATTGATAATACTTGAAAAGTATGTTCAAGAAAGATTTTGTAAGATTTTAAAATACGTATTTCTACAGTCCATTGAAATTTTTTTCTTAAAAAGAAAGATATTTTTGTGCTTTTTCGTTACACTCGGGAAAAATATAGGGGAACTGCTTATATATATTTAATCACCATATTGTCTCAAAAAAAAAAAAAAAAAAAAAAAAAAAAAAAAAAAAAAAAAAAAAAAAAACGGAAACAACCATTTGACTGGTAATTATGCCTTCTTTCAATTTATGTTTCAAAAAAGCTTAAATGGTTGTCTTTACGCTTAAATTGTGTCAAACTCTGAAATTTTCTATACGAACTCCCGATTTAACAGTATATTAATTTTGATCGGTAAATATGATCTTTGGATTTACGAAACGAAGAGATTTTCGGTTATGTAGTTCACGAATTATGTTTAAAATTTGGAATTCCTTATTTAAATTCCTTTTTAGTCATTGCAAAAAAAGATTGCAATGCGTGCCATTTTTAAATCATTCAAAAACTACTTGGTGGAATGAGCTATAATTTTGGATAGGCATGATTGAAGAGTCTAAAAATCGATTTCTGTTAAAAACTTGATAGGTTTCAATTCATATTTGTTACAAAATTTAATTTAAAAATATGTATGCTTTCGAAATTAATTTGCTAAAAAAATATTAATCGTGACCTATGATTTTTCTAAACAGAAGTATTAATTTCCAGAAGCTTTAAAAATAGAGCTCATTCTCCTAGTAGTTTTTGAGTTATGTGTCAAAAACTACCCGCATTGCAATCTGTTTTGCAAGGGTTAAAAATGAATTTAACATTAGGTGTTCTTAAATGAAATTATATTACTCCTAAATAATTAGAACGAATTATTTCAAGTTTGGTATTCTAAGATAAAATGTTCCGGGAAAAAAACATATATATATATATATATATATAATATGCTGTCGAAATTCGATGTTCGTATTGGATATGTCACAGTTCAGTATTTCAGTATTTTAGTTAAGAATTCTGTATTTATTTATTTCAGTATTTTATTTAAACATAAATAAAAAGGAAACACATAATTTCCATTCGAATGGCTATATCGAAAAACAAGCGTTGTACAATTGAAAAGATATTTCAAATTATTAGACTTACCCTTTTTCTGGTTATTATACCTAGCTTGCTTCTATTTTCGGACTGCCGCAGTTGATAATGAAATCAATTAAATTCTAGTACTTAAATTTACTCATAACTAAAATAAAGGAAAAAATAATCTTTAAGGTATATATATACAGCTATAATGCAATATGTACACAGGATTATTTAATCTTTCTAACTTTTTAAAAACTTTATAACTTAATTTTTAATCTTATAAACCGCGGAGATGCAACTCTGTTCGAATTCGACATGAAAAAGGAAACATTTTAAAGTTTATCAGTTCATTTCAGTTCTAATAGAAGAGTTCAGTTAAATTCATGAGTCACTGCGAAGTGAAACAGATGGAGCTGTCCGTGACATACCGAAAACAAATATGCGGTCAAAATTCGATGTTTGTATTGTAAATGTCAGCGTTCAATACAATTTCAGTATGAAGACCGTAAGTTTACTTTTTTAAACATAAACTAGCTAGTACCCGTTAAGATTTGACCGTGAACAACGTGAAAGTTTCATTAGAAAAATGCTTGAATTTTTATTTAGTTGCTTTTAAATTAATTAAGTATTGAAAACTTGAAGAATTGTGATATTGTATAATCGATTCTTATAGATATAAGGCGATATATGTTGTTTTCAGTCCAATATACTCAATTAATGAAGTGTAAGAATAGTAAACTTGTAATTTCTAACATACTAGCTAACCATTCCCTGGCCCGATGTAATAATAATCTGTTCTATACGAATATGACTGAAATATGTAAGGTTATAGAAATCAAGTCGAATGAGGCAAACCCCGTCGTAATCTGGCTCGT
Source organism: Maratus michaelseni (assembly GCA_963931845.1). NCBI lineage: Eukaryota > Metazoa > Arthropoda > Arachnida > Araneae > Salticidae > Maratus > Maratus michaelseni. The sequence continues at coordinate 117,654,207 of OZ007586.1, forward strand.
AGAACACACAATTGGAAAGCGCACCTTGGCGGTCGAAAGTGCAGCTAAAATATTTAAGGCTATAGATATCAAGTCGAATGAGACAAATCCCGTCGTAATCGGGCCCATAGAACCAGAGATACTCCTATAGTTCCACCTTTCACCGCCATGGGGCGCAATCTGTTCTGGAAGACGCCTTTTCAGAAAACTTGACCCAACCAAATTTCCTAGTAGAATTGAAATTTAACTTTGGGTAAACATTGACAAAACAGTGGAAATCGCGAAAGTGGGTTACGTAAACGATCGGTTTGGAAAGAGTTAATGTAGATATTTTTAAAACCCAACGGTGCGTTTTGAAGAAAATGAACGTGTCTATGATCTGTGTACTGTTTGTCCGTATTCACATTTTCCAAGTCGAAACTGATTTTTAAATCTGGGCCGAAAAACGAAAATTGTGTGAGGGAGTTTTGGAAAGGATATTTTTTTGAAGGGTTAAAATTAAAATTTTTCCAAACGGATACCAGATTGTAAAAAGCAAAGAGATGTAGATTAAGCACGGGAGTTTTAGTTTTTCGTATCTTGTTTATAAACGCCGATTCGAATTTTTAAAGATAGGAGAAATAGTTAAAATAGCGAAATTGACTTACGGTAAAAAACGTTTTCTAAAGGGTTAACGTGAATTTTTTTTAAACTAAAGGTTTCTGCCTGAACGCAATGGAACCTAGATGTCCTTAGGTGTATTTGTTTTTTGTTTGGTTATGTTAGAGAGCCGATGCCAGATTTTATATATCGCAGAAAATCGGAATTCGCAAAAATGAGTCCTGCGCGCGAATTTTTTTCGAAGGGTTAATATTCGTATTTTTCAAAAACAAATGCAGATATCGAAAAAAGAATAAATATAAATATTGTCTGGTATTTTTAGTTTTTTGTACCTTTCTTTGAATCGCCGATGCAAATTTTTAAATATTGCCAAAATCGCAAAAATCGTGAAACGGCATACAGAAAATATACTTTTTCGAAGGATTAACTTTCGTATTTTTTAAAACCAAAGGTGGCTTTGAAAAGGGCTAAGTCAGTTCTTTAATTTGGTGACCTTTGTTTTTCTGTATTTCTTGTAGTCCGATGAAGACTCGGAAAATGGGAGAAAATAAAAAACATGAATTCGATGCTTCTTGATTTATTTATTTTTTTTGAAAGGGTTAAATGTGAAATTTTTTCAAACCAAACTCGAGATGTAAAAGTACATTATTCGAGAATATGGTTTTTCCGTATTTTTAGCCGTTCGCTCATGGCGAATTTAGAAAAACTAAAAAAAAAACGGGATCACTCGTGCATTCTTTCTTCTATTCCCGAAGATACGGATATTGGTTTCTGAGCATGCGCGAGCGGATTTCGGAAGAGTGATTTTAATTCGTGATCTATGATCAGTTTTTAATTAATAACTACTGTAATTTGCAAAATATTAAAATTCTGAAGCTCCGGTGTACCAGAAAGAGTTTGCACTACCTAAATCTAAATTTTCAGCCCTCTAAGTGGGCTAGATTTTCCTAGCTATCGCCAACAGACACACATACACACAGAGCGAAACTTTCTTTTATTAGTATAGATTATGCTTGTTTCTTTAGCAGAATTTTAACTAAAAATATTAATTGAATGGGTAGGGCATTTATGTTTGGTTATTACAGTCTCGATTTTTTTGAAAAAATAACAATATTTTGTATTTATTTTTTTTTAACGACGCGACATTTAACAATTTTCAATACTTTTATTTTTAGCAATCTCATTCTAAAACGCCGAAATTAAAATTTACTGCTTGCAGCTATCGATTTATAATATATATTTTTAAATTACTTGGGTTTAATTTAACATTTTCATACATTATTTAATTATTAAACAATGGATATGTTGAAAATTCATTTTATAGTTCTTAGAAGAATGTTTTCTCTTCTTCTTTTTTTTCTTTTTTACGGAAATTAATCACACATTTTTCTTAGTATACATATAAGTATATTCTTGATAATGGTCATACAAAATATAGCAAAAATTGTAAATCACTTCAATTTATTTAATCGATAATATTTACTTGCAATTTTTTTAAATTTAAATATTTTTAATACAAATATTTTTTAGTTATATTACATTTTTAGTACAATTTGTAATTTTAAAAAATATTGTTGGGTGTTATACTTTACTTTATTAAAAAGCATTTTAATAAAAAAAACACAAATTATATACGTAACTTCTTTTCTTGAAAGGGCGATAGTAATAGAAATGAATTACAGCCAAAAGCAATGCAGAAATCATTCTGTCGGGAGCGGGATTCGAACCCACTTTCTTTGCGAGAGTCAGAACTTAAACTAACACCTTACATCACTCGGCTACGAGGACCACGTTAAAGAGTACCTTAAAATTGAGCATAATTTAGATTTAATCTCACGCATGCGCAAAAACATGGAATTTGCGCTGAAAATTTTATATTGTCGTTTTAATATATAGGATAGGGAAAACATAATTTCCAGTCGAATGACTGTTTCCGTTTTTATTATTATTATTATTATATGGTACAATTTTCAAATAAAAATGTGTGGGGTGTAATATTTTTTTGGCCGACTGTACATACAGGGCGTGAAATTTCTGGTCAAAAGGTTGTCATTAGCGACTAAGAAATTGAGACTGGCGAGTGGAAGGCAGCATACGCAATCATTTTCAAGATTTCTGAGCAACATTATACACACTCTCGTTCAAAAATTGATTATTTCTCAATCTCCCATATTTTCTTTTTTCAAAATAGTTTTTCCCTCTCTCATAATCCTCTGATCGCCGACATGACCCTATGATTACCGAAACATGTAAGATTAAATTTCTAAATATATTAGACTGTTTTTTTTAGATCGAAATGCTAGCTTAAATTCAAAGATATGCTCTATTCATTTTCCATAATAAGAGTTTGGTTTTGTATTATGGAAAATGATTTTCTAAATATAATTTATGATCCAGAGATGGTTTAAGAATTTAAAAGCGTTACTTTTTGCAAATTATTGGTTTAACTATTCTATCAACATAATATTATGAACACCTTATTTTGAACACTTTTGCAATTTAAATTGTCTACCTGTCGGCAACAGATAAAATAATTAAAGCGTAATTAATCTTTTTAAGACATCCTCTATATATACATTTGTAAAAACACGAATACAGAAAATAAAGACATTAGGCGGGCTTACTAACAAACACAAACCGTCGTGAATGTGTTAACTTTATGAAAGGTGATAAACTGTTTTTTATTCTACCTAATTTTAATCAGGGTTTGTTCAAGAATTTTTGAAAAATATATTTAGTGTTATTATAACTTTGGTAAAAAAAAAAATCTGTAAAATTGCATTTTCCTACATTCAAATAATTTGTTTCGAAAATTCTGGTATGAATTAAACATTACAGAAATAAATTATTTGTACCTCATTCTACTATGATAACTAAAGATATGAATGAGAGACAATTAAAAACACCAACTAGATTCTAGGGTCAATTATCCGAAAAAATATGCATTAACATGAATTGTTTTCTAAATGTGCCCTTTCCCAAACCTTTTTAAGCCAAAACCGCATTTTAAATCGTTACCTCCCTATTCAACAATTAAATAATTCGTAATGCAATTATTGTCAAAATGAATTAAAAAGTAAAAGTAAATTGCGTAGCTTTTTGCAGTCCACTAAATATACTGATAAATTGTTCTAATGAATACTAAAATCATTTGTCAAATGTCAAGAAAATATGACTTCACTGTTTCCGTCCAATAAAAATGTATGCTACTTGTCCACACCCAGTTGTGTTTGTAGTAATAATATAAACAAAGTGGAAACCAATAAAAGTTTATTTCCTCTTCCGATTTCTGAAAATGATTTAATGATTCTTTTTCTTTCATTGCATTCTATGCATTCGGTCTGTGTTCTTTATTTTTATCGAATGGAATTTTTGTTTCACTTTGTATTCATCTTTTGACATTTGTTATTACGTTTATTTTTGTGAATGCCATATATTAGGAAATATTTGCCCTCGAAATACGCTCTGAAGTATTAGTGTGTATGACATATTTCTTCTATAATGATGGATAGAGTGCTTAAAATGTTTTATGACGAAATCGTACCAAGAACCATTTCCTCAAGTTCCCCTTTTGTTATCTGGATATAGGAAGTAATTGATTACAACTAAATCAGTTGTTATGGGACTGACATGCCAGAGAGATTTGCTCGTAGATGCACTTATGTCTGCATTTAATCTAAAGTTGGTTTTATATTCAGAAGTTTCAATTAATTTCATTCTTGCATCTAAACTTGTAATTTGATTTAGCGAAAACTCTAATTAGTTTTAGAAATTTCTAATTTATGAGATATTAGTTGTCAGAAACAGTTTAAATAATTATCATACTATATTTTTCATTAAAAAAAATATATGAAAGGTAAATAACTGGAGTGTTACATCTCACCTTGAATTAAACAAATTTAAATACAATCTTACTAAAAATATGCGTTTATTTCTTTAAAAAGATGTCACAATACGTAAAAAATTGTTACTACGTATAAAATCAGCTTTAAAAATTTTAACTTTAGTAGGTTCCGCCGAGTACTTTTGATCATAAAGTTATAATGTTGGTTTTATATTCAGAAGTTTCAATTAATTTCATTCTTGCATCTAAACTTGTAATTTGATTTAGCGAAAACTCTAATTAGTTTTAGAAATTTCTAATTTATGAGATATTAGTTGTCAGAAACAGTTTAAATAATTATCATACTATATTTTTCATTAAAAAAAATATATGAAAGGTAAATAACTGGAGTGTTACATCTCACCTTGAATTAAACAAATTTAAATACAATCTTACTAAAAATATGCGTTTATTTCTTTAAAAAGATGTCACAATACGTAAAAAATTGTTACTACGTATAAAATCAGCTTTAAAAATTTTAACTTTAGTAGGTTACGCCGAGTACTTTTGATCATAAAGTTATAATGTTGGTTTTATATTCAGAAGTTTCAATTAATTGCATTCTTGCATCTAAACTTGTAATTTGATTTAGCGAAAACTCTAATTAGTTTTTCAAATTTCTAATTTATGAGCTATTAGTTGTCACAAACAGTTTAAATAATTATCATGCTATATTTTTCATAATATATATATATGAAATGTATATAACTGGAGTGTTACATTCACCTTGAATTAAACAAATTTAAATACAATCTTACTAAAAATATGCGTTTATTTCCTTAAAAAGATGTCACAATGCGTAAATACGTTATTACTACATATAAAAATTTAAACTTCAAAGCTTTAAAAATTTAAACTTCAGTATGTTTCTCCGAGTACTTTCAATCACAAACGTGATAATCATCAGGGCTGATTTCATTAAATACTGATTGCTTTTGCTATTTTTTGTTTTCGATTGGATAGTATGAATGAGTCTATTTAATGTATTATGGGTCGGGTACTATCTTAAAACTTATATTTCCAGCTTACACCCCTACTGTACTGTTTAAAATTTTAAACCATACATGTGGTATGTTCCGTGGCAAGCATTTAATTATAATTTGTAACATAACATATCAGCCCTGTTTGGGGGATAGCAAGGATTGAACTGTTATCAAATCAGCCCTGATGTTGATCACGTTTATGATCCATAATACTCGGCCAAATATATTTCAGTTTTTAAAACTGGTTTTATGTAGTAATAACTTTTTATATATTATTTATTATTCAGAAATAGTGGTGCCAACCGGACCCCACAGGCTACAATTGGTCCAATATGCATTAAAGTGCAAATTGAAGATGTCACATAAGAATAAAATGATGCCGTAATCAGACTCTATATATAGGGTAGATTGGGTAACGATGCTGTTTTTTTTTTAATTTTTTATAAAATCGCCTGTTGTTATTACTTTTTATTGATTAATTTCTTGTTAAATATGATACATTTATGTATGATTTAAAAGGGTATTTTATTATACAAATGTCACAGAAAGCATACAAAATTTTGCGTTTCTAAATGCTTGCATTTCGGCATCTAACCCCAATATTGGGTAAGATGGCTAGATACATAGGAACTACATAAAAAAGAGTGTAAAAGATTTTGGACAATTGCTAAATGTGTTAAGACAAAATAGCAAAGTACTATTTAAAACTTAAATTAAACAACGCAACTTGGAATTAAAGTATCAGTACGGAAACCTCTTCCACACGACTGAGTGGCGTTTTCCTACAAGCGCCTGCACATAGGAAAGCCACATGAAACGGCATTTCGTCCAATACGGCATCTCACCCTAAGTTACCCTATATAATTTTTGAAAATCCATTCATTATTTTGATTAATATAAAATAAAGACATTTAGTAGTTTCAGCTTCTAAGAACGTATTATTTCAGTTTACATGTTTATTTCAAGGGCCTTCTAAAAAAACTTCTTTCTGTTAAGAAATTGTAACATAAAAGAAAAGTTTTGCCCAGCATAAATTATAGCACACGTTTTTCAACATTATAAGCATATGCATAAATTGTATATTGAACACTTGTGTTTGAAAAACATACCTTTCACTGTAATAAAATACAAATGTTTCTTAATCTACGAAAATATGATATAACCACGTACGAAAATATGCAATAACCTTTCCCAAGTCACCTACGAATTCGAAAAGCGTTCTTTAGCCTAAGAAACCTCGGAAAACAATATATTTTCAAGATTTCAAGATTTCAAGATTCAAACAATATATTTTAAACATTTATAAAAACGAAGTTTTATCTGCCGCCATTGATTTTCGGAAACGTTTCTGAGTGTTTATTATGTCGTTCATTAATCAGTTCTCTCGAACCGATCCGAATATCCATTTTTTGAATACTATCAATTTTCGATTAAACATTTTAGCTGCATAACTGAATTTATACGTGCAAGAGTAACAAATTAATATTAATTTTAACATTAATGTTAATATTGTTAGTTATCATGTTTGTTTGTAAAGCATGTTTGTTGAACAAGACAGTGTTTACTTGAGAAATGATGGCATCCAAAAAACCTATATCCCAGGTTGAAAAAAAAAATTATTATTTCCCTACATAAACTACTCGGAAACTTTTCCGAAAATCAATGACAGCAATAGAAACTTTGTTTTTAAAAATTCGTTTTTAAATCCCGAAAATATACTGGTTTCTTGAGTTTCTAAAGATAAAGGACGTTTTTCCGGTATCATGGGTAACCCGGAAGAGGTTATTGTATATTTTCTTTTGTGGTTATATTACATATTTATAAATTAAGAAACGTTTTAATTTTTTTACAGTGTTTGGCTTTTGTATACTATGTGATGATTTTCTTACATTGAAAGTTAGTTGTTACTAACACAAGGAGAATTGATTTACAAAAATTCTAATTAATACAGCACTTTTTATTTAAATGAAACTCCATGTCAAGTTACGAAGATTACACTATTTTTATCCAATATAACATTATTTAGCGTCCATCTGAATATAAATGTAAATTTTATTTACAGTTAGAAAGTTAAAATAAAATCTTGATGGAAATGTCTTTAGATTCTACAATGTAAAGTTACATTAAACAATAGCAATTACACCGATATATTCCTCTAAAGAAAATATAACCTACCATAGAGACAACAAATTATTGAATTTGTACTGCTTTAAATAGAGTATAATATCATTAAGTTAACAATTTAAATCTGACTGCTAATAGATGATAATGTTTTTAAAATGTTAAGTTTGTTCTATAAAAGGTTAACAAGTTGGAAATTGTACGTTAAACGTGACAAATGAGGTGCGTTCGTTTTGTGCTATAACTCGTTTTACAATGTAAAAAATCATCGTTATTATTTCAGTGAAATAAATTATATCGTCTGCTATGAACGAAATGAGGATTCCTTTTTTTCTTATTACGTATGCCATGTTTACAGATGCTATTTTTTTTTTTTTACTCCAGACAGCTCTGTAAATTCAACATGAAGATCTTGCTTTACGAATGATTGCCTCCATGGTTAACATTTCTATGACTCACGATGAATGAATATTTTGTTTATTCACTTTAATGGATTGATATATTTGGCTGTTAACCTAATTTTCACTGAAGTTATCTCAGGATCTATACATTTTTTAATGTAACTCATCTCTCAAGCAAACCATTTTTTTGAATGATCTTTCAAAAAATGTAACTTTTATGCAATTTTATTCGAAAAAATAATTGTGAATAAAAATGGCCGCTTGGCATATAGAAAAAGATGTGGTTAGACCGTATTTGTTTCCCTCAGTCACATGTCATCCTCTTTTATTATATAGATTACGTACGATAGGATTTAATAGAATGAAGAAAACTTTTATTTATATCTTTTTAAGTTTTGATTCGATTTTCATAAAATTTGAAATGACTCGACAAAATTCTGCAATAGTTATGTAGATTAAATTTCAAACCATTCGGTTGGGTAGTTTTTGCTCTGCTATATGCCGACAGACGGATAGACAGACAGACGGATGAACCAAACGACGACTATAAGTGCTAGTTATATAATTACGAACGCACCTAAAAACACAGACTAATGGACAAAGGAGAAGACATATGAACTAGCTGATCTAAAAAATACGTCTCCAATAGCATACTAGATACCATTTAGGGGTTATACAAAATTTGCAAACAATTCAGTTTTTTTTTTTTTTTTTTTTTTTTCTGAAAGTACAATTAGTAAAAAATATTCATTTACATTTTCTAGTCTCAAAACTATGTTTTTAAAGTTGGTAATCACAAAAACTCGCACAAATATAAACCAATCTTTTTCCAATTTGGATCAAATTTTAAGAACAATATTATCTAGAGAATAATCATTCCATTTGGCATTCTGATGAATTTTACTATTATTTATAAAGAATAAAAGTTCAAATTTTTTTGTGAAAATCGGCACCTTAACTTTGTACGGCCGACATTTTGTTCAAAATCAATTTTTCCAAAATCCGTACGATGATTTTGTAAGTGCTCGGAGTAAAAACATTATGATTTTATAATTTCAGATAACATTTGAAAGGGTAATGGTGATCACCGTGGACGGATACCAGAACGACACCATCTCCGGGGAGCGGGTCTCCTGGGGACACCCAACTTTATTTCCTGATTAAAAAAAATCAATTCATTTTCTTTAAATTGAAATAAACAAAATACAAAAAGATTTTTTTAAATATCTTGATTCATTTTCATGAAAATTATTCTAAAAAATACACGTTTTTTTCGAATTTTCAGGTAGCTGTAACCTCTTAAGTTTGTAAAGTACAACGTCATTGAAACACATTTTAATTACTAAATATATATTATTAGGTAATATTTTTTCAAGTTTCGTTTAAACCCTGTCAAGGAACTGTAAGTGTTTTATGTTTTTTTTTACAAAAAGTTTTATATTATTTAATGTTGTTTTATATTATTGAAAGAAATTTGATGTTTACACAAATGTTGATGATATTTATTTATCTATGATTTTAAGGTTTCTGTAGCTAGGTAAGCGCTTAATCTATTACATTCTTGTTGGTTAATCAACTGAAATCAACTATAAGCTTGAGAAATTTTAAAATAATTTATATTTGAAAACTTTCTTAATATTATAGCAAAAATATATCTTTTGAAACAATTCAATCAAGTAAAACATTTCTTTCATAATTAATATTCCTTCCTTTAATGAGTTGCGTTATGCAACTACAAGGTATATATAAGTGATAAAAATTTTATATAATTACTATGAAATTTCTCATTTGTCTGTAACACTTTTATTTAACGCAAGTTAAAATCTTCTCCAAAATGATTTTGTGCTTGAATGGATACAGCTGTTTATGCCTTGGAGTGATAAATTAATCTAATAATATTAAACCCATTACATTATTGTAAATGTAACAGCTTTTGTTGATTATTTACGGGTAAGTAATAATCTTTCTTTTAAAAGGAATTTATAATACATTTCACACTCTCGATGAGTAATTCAAATATTTTAAAAGATAGCTTTGTTTATTCCTTTGACAATTAAAATATAAAAATATCTATTCACGCTATCTTAGGCATGCGAAATTAATTTGAGGAATAAATGTATTTTATTTAACATTTATTACGTCTGGATTTTATGGTTATTATTGTAAAAGTGTATCTCAAATTTTCAACTTAAATGAAGAACACACACACACACACACACACACACACATATATATATATATATATATATATATATATATATATAGAGAGAGAGAGAGAGAGAGAGAGAGAGAGAGAGAGAGAGAGAGAGATGGAGAGAGAGAGATAAAAAAGTTATATCTGTATGAATTAAAAACTCACGAGAAACTGGCAGCTTGTTAAAGGTGGTGATAAATTGCAGTCGATAGATCGATAATCATGGCGAGAACTAGTAGGTAATGAATGTACCCAATTGGCAATTTCTCCATAAAGAATAAGCCAGTTTTTCAGATAAAGCATTTATTCAAGCACGGGAGACATGAATAAACAATTCCCACTGGACGAAGATGTTTCTAAAGCCCTCGGGCTTGACTATAAATGATTACATCATTTAATTGCTCTTAAGTAGCTAGGTTAGAAATTTACGAATTATAAAACACCAGATAACCTTTCGATCAGCAATTGAAAACAAGCCAAAATTATGAGTTCCAAAGTCTTGCATTTGCTTTTTGTTAGATGCGTGGATAACTACACAATCGACATAACACGTACACGAACCAATCAGTGAGAGACGATATATTGAGAACTGAACGGCTAAGCAAATGACGTGAGAGGGAGAGGTTATAAGGAGCAAGAATCCTAGATCCAGTGGCGCAGTGTTTTCGAAGAACAAAATGGCTTTTAAAAAACATTCGAAATAAAAAACTAGCTTCCCTCCGAATATAATAGATTGGATCGTTGATAAAAGTTACGAACTGACTTAAAGTTTTAGATTAAGATTTCGAATAAGATAATTATTAATATACGCGTTTTGAATTTTAAAAGGGAATTAAATAGGAATAGATATTACTAAGAAATAGGTAAATAATGAATATGTCAGAATTTAGAATAATTTAAAGGAATATTGCGAAGTAAAAATTTTTATATAACATATATATATATATATATATATATATGAAAAACACATTTGGAAAACAAAGGATGAGATATTATAAAAAGCAATGTAAAGGATACTGCAGGAATTAAAATTAATAAAACGAAAAAGCAAAAATTGGAAAACCATGAATATCTTATGGAATCTTCAGAGGAGCATCATGAGAATATCCATAGTAAACATATGTTATTTCAACAAATACTGTCAGCAGTATGCCTAAAAGAGACAATATTAAGCCCCTAATAACATATATAGGAAATAAAATAATACAAAAACCTACAAGAGTGCAAATAACAAAATAAATAAATAAATAAACTATTATTCAACATAAATAGAAATTAGATCATAAAACAATGTGCAAAACTCACCAAAAAAGATAATATTAATGAAGATTGAACAAGATGCAAAGTGCTTTACAAAGATCATATCACCATTAAATTCAAAATGGCTGCTAAAAACACAGTAATTGTATTGAAAGAAATAATGAGATAAAATTAAAAATTGTTTGGTGCTGTCATTTATCTCATAAAAATAAAAGGAAAAACTGAAATTATAGATTTATATATATAACCTGAAAATTCAAATTTGTGATTCAAACATTTTAAAAGATAATTTTCATTTTCTTCTCTGAAAATAAAAATAAAAATATATCTGTTACCGACATACCAGGCATGCAAAATTAATTTGAGGACTAAATGTATAAGCATTTATTGCGTATAATAATATACTGTAAGAAATTATTATGTGTGTATTTTATGGCTATTCCTTACGCAGCCATAATCTTCTTATTATGGCTATATATCTTGCTATATACATGTATCCTATATATCCTTTTATATCTCATGTATTATCTATAGGTCTTCCTCACATTTTCAACTTAAAAGAAGAACATATATATTAAACTCAAAATTCAAATTCGTGATTCAAATATTTCAAAAAATAATTTCGATTTTTTTCTCTCAAAATTTAAATGAAAATATCTTGTTACCGATATCTCAGGCATGCAAAATTAATTTGAGGAATAAATGTATAAACATTTATTACGTACGGATTACTCCAAAAATTTTCCAAAATGTTTCAACTTGAAAAAAGAATATATATATATATATATAACCTCAAAATTCAAATTCGTGAGTCAAATAAATCAAAAAATAATTTTATTCTTTTTCTCTGAATATTAATCTATAAAAATAGCTATTACCATTATCTCCGGCACGCAAAGCTAATTTGGAGTATAAATGAGATTCGTTTATCTAGCCGTATGTATTTTAGGGCTATTATTGTAAATGTATATCTCAATTTTTCAATTTAAAAGAAGAATACATATAACACCTCAAAATTCAAATTCGTAATTCCAATATTTTAACAGATACTTTCTTTTCTCTGGAAATTAAAATGTAAAATTATCAATTACTGCTGTATCCAGCATGCAAAGTTAATTCGAGCGATATTTGAATTTCATTTATTTCAGTATGGATTTTATGGCTATTATTGTAAAAGTATTTTTAAAATTTTCAATTTAAAGAAGAACATCTATATAAAAACCCAAAGAAATTTTCTATCACGGAGTTAGACTTTTAAGAATGAAGAAAAAAAAATCGATGATGCGCAATGATAGAGAATGAAATATATCCAAAATTCAGTTTTGATAATGGCTTTAACATTTTTAAATTTTTTTTTTCAATAAAACGATTCTTAAATGTATGACCTTATCAAAAGAAACTGTTTCAACTAAGCCGTTCAGTTCAAATACAATACAGATACAAGTATTACTATTATTTTGATAATGAAACTGTTACATATTTGCCTGTTTAATTATTAATCATAGTAAAAACTGACTTTAAATTAATTATCTACAAATAATTCTAATTTTACGTATTTATAGATCTAAAACTTACAAGTACTCACATTTAACACTACAATATATTTAATTATATGGATGTGTGAAACAGTGGATGTGCATTAAATTCGCAAGTAATGTCAGACCGAATTTAAACTCATGATTAAATCGAATGTAATTAACTAAATAAGATTATACATCTGCTTCAATACAACATTCGATTGTGCATTAAATCGTGCACATATGCTAATAACAGGTACAATTACAAGTACATTAAATTATTGCATAAAAAAATAACGCATGAGCGTTTTTGAAATCTCAGATTTGTTTATTCTAACTTTGAATTAGTAAATTTTTCCATCTGAAATAACAGAAATTATCATTGATACACGTATCACATACATAAAAAATGTGTCTTGTATAAAAAACTGTGCATTCAATGGTACCTTTCTGTTTAAATAAAGCATGCAAAAATGTACAGTAATAAATAGATGATTTTAGATGATTTTCTGACTTACTCTTTTTAAATTATGAAACGCTTCAATTACCTGCTACAGAGAAAAAATGCAAATTATAACAATACATCATTTAATTAGTCGTATTACAGTTTCCTCTTCTTTTATCAGTAGAAGAAAATAAATACAGTAAAACAACGTTTATACGTTTCTCATTTATATTATTTTATATTAACACATCATTTCAGGTCTTAATACCTTCTTATTTATTGAATAGCCAAAGTTATTATTCCTTATCATTATTTACTGGTTTCATAGATATTGAAATATTTAAAATTTGAAAAACATGCAGTACGTATCATACTTTTATAAATACAGGGCTCTCACTGATCCTTTTTTAGCACCACTTTTATGAAAATTAACATTTGTGGTAGTTTTGTATACCATTTGTAACAGAAATATATGAGGTGGTTAGAATGACAGTGGAGACAGTGGAGTAAGTCAATATTTAGTAATTTGGGAAATGAAGGGTTTTCTGAAACTTGTACTGTCGTTGCATTAAGTGGTCCAACTTGTTTTGCTCTCAAGGTACCTAAGTGAACTATGACTTACTTGAAAGTCACACTGAACAGAAATCAATATACGTTCTGTGAAAATATGGCTGTCTAGATTTTACAAATTTTTCACTTACTCCACTGTCATTCAAGAAGATAATTGTTAGGAAAAAGTTTTGTTCAAAAGAGAGATCAGTCGCATCGCTATAAATATCGGCTTAAAAAACAATAAATATTTGTTATTATAGATTAGTTTATTTAACAGATATGTAAAGTGTCATGATATAAATGAATAAAACTTTAAAATTAAGATTTATTTTGTTTTTCAATTATGAATATTCTATTACTGACGTATAAACGGAGCTTCACCAGTATTCGTACGGTCTTACATTTTTAGTATAGCTGTGTTAAATTAGTTTTCTTCGTCTTATTTAATCGTAGAAAAATATTACAAAAGATTACTTTTAGGAAATATTAGTTCTGGGAATATATGACCTGACCGTACGAGCACTGTTTACTATATCGTACGTAGATAAAAAGAAACAAGTTTCCAAAAATGAATAATTATTTTTCAATAATCAAATTCCTTTTCAGTCTTGGTAGACATAACATGTATTAGGGAATTTAACAACCCAAGAAGGATGGTTGATAATAAATACATAGCTGATATTAAATAAGATGGAATACAGAAATTTTAGTGACCAAATATGGATACATTTTGTCTCTGGTTCTAACATAAACCGTTAAAATATTCTCCGTAATCACAACGGATCTTTACTAGTGTTTATACGGTTATACCTTTCTAGTACCTCTCTTTTCAAATAGTATTCTTTACCTTGTTTAATCGTAGAAATTGTTTTCAAAAGATTAATATTCGGAAATATTGCTGTACTGGAAATATATGACCGTACAAACCCTGTTTACTCTATCTTAAATAGATAAAAATAATTTTTCAGAAATGAATAATTATTTTTCAATAATCAAGCTCCTTTTTGGCCTTGGTAGACATACCTCTCATTAGGTTACTAATCAACAGAAGAAGTATATTATTGTTAATAAATACATAGCTGATATTAACAATAAATGCACCAAGAGGCGTTCATTTGGCCGATACCAAATGGAAATTTTTCTATTCGAACCAGCAATTTCTTTATAAATAAATAAAATATAAATCACGGAAGTAAGTTAAATGAAAAGTTGAGTAGTTTTAAATAAAAATTCTGGTGTGAAATATTGCTATAGAACTTGAGTAAAATTTCCGGTATGTTTAGTGTTAAATAAAATGGAATACTGTACTCTTAGTGACCAAATATGGATGCGTTTTGTCTCAGATTCTAACTTACACCGTTAACACATTCTTTCTCCCCTATTCTTTGAGCTGTTATGCTATAGACCTAAAACCCTGGTTTGTTTCATTTCTCTCTTTTTCTTAAGTGAAAAGGGGTGGGAAGATCGATAGATAGCTACTCTTACCATCTGTCACTCTTCCGATCCATTGCGCTAGGTACTATGAGGGAAGAAAAATGCTCATAAAATTGTCATCATGCCCCCATTCACAGCTTTTATCGCAATTTTAGATGTTTTCCTTCTTAAACTGCTTCACGTTTTCAATTTTCAAGCAGAACGCTTGTCGAACACATTTTACTGTTCTTTAAAACGATGCAATACTGCTGATAAATTCAAGACAGAACGTGGATTTCATCGGGAAAATATCTCTAAAGGGAAGTTAAAAATCTAAATAAATGGCTGTTAATTTTCTCATTAAAAGCTAGTTCTTCTATTAATTAAAAATGATTCGATAGCCGACTATTTGGAGATTATTACAATCGATATTTTCTAAGATGCGTTTTACGGCGAATTTGTGTTTGAATTTTTAAAAACTGAAATATGATACAAGAAACAAAATACTTTCTTTTAATTTTAATATGTTATTATATAAAATAACGGGGTACACAGCATATAGCAAATGAACAAGACTTCCCCAGAAATTTTTTACAAATTGTGATAAAAGTTTTTATTTATAACTTAACTCACGACTATTAACTGACATCTTAAAAGTTGAAACATTACTGGATGAAAGAGCAAGGTGGATAAAGGAAACATACAAATAAATTAAATGATGAAATGGTGAAATGAAAGCACACAGCTGTTTGAGGATCTCATAAAAGTCTTTTCATCAAAGTGAAATAGAAAAACAAAGTTACAAGGTAGCAAAGATCATATCAGCAGTTGTGGAGTATATTTATATCGGTAAGATATAATCTGTGAACAAAATTGGAAAAATGGTAACACAAAGATGATAGAAAATGGTAAGCAATAGTTACAGATGGCAAAAATGTGGGTATTACGAATAAAATGACAGTTTATCATGAATAAGTTACAGACTTCTGAAAATTTCTGCGTTACCTGTGTTCGATTACAAAGAATTGGATGATCCCCCGTAAATAATACAAGAAAATAAGAAGGTAGATATGCTATCTTTTGCTCAGCAATGCACATTTGTAGCTAACATTTATTAATTATTGTCATTTTCCACAGATTTGATGTCTCTATATATGTATTTATAATATTTTCTATTAGATCAGTACAAGACATCCCATTAAATATGATAATAATGCCCTGAAAGTATTGTGGTAAAAACTAATGTCAGAGAGAAAACTTGAAAATTTCAAATTAGACTTATAAAAATTCTTATTACATTAAGGGAAAATTTAACTGCTGTGATAATTTAAAACACTGCTAAATGATACTACATGAATTAATGTTGTTTAGGGTATGCCTATATATATTTAAATGATAGTAAATTTAGACTTGCATTTTCCTAAGATTGAGGCCCATATCAAACTTTTTGTATGTGAAATAATCAGAAATAATAATAGCACCTAAAATAAAAGTAAATAATAATAAAAAAACTGCAGATATTATTTATTTTAAGGAACGAAACAATGTATTTTTATTTTTAAAAAATATCAACAGGAAACATTCGAAAGGACGTCAAAGAAAACTTCAAAGGGGGCCATGACCAGCGGGCGCCATGTTGGATTGCCTGAAGGATTTTTTTCCATGTTAATTTTTTCTCCTTCTTCATGCTTTAAAAATGCGAAGGACTTTTGATTTGAGATTTTTTTTTGTACATGATCTTTATTATGTGATAAAACTCTGCATAGAATAAATAAAATTATATGAAGAAGCTATAGATTTCATCGATTTAAATTATATACGAGAGTAATATATATATATATATTATATATAATATTAGGTAAATCTAAAAGTCTCCGTGCAGGGTTCTGTAATATATTTTAGTAAATGTAAAACAAAAATCGAACAGAAATGTCAATATTTAAAAATGTAGTGTGAATTTTTAAAAAATCAGCTTAATGTTTTTTTTAATTAAATGGGTACTTTAAAAACACTGTTTTTTTTTTAATATTCCTTTCTTATGCAGTAACAATTTTCATCATAATTCTTTTTAAAAAATGCTGAAAAATACCATGTCCACTTAACTTTTGAAAAGTATATCTTTAGAACATGCACGAGGTACATGATACATTTTGTATCGCACATCGATTGCTGGTAAATTTCGAATGGCAAAAGGGGAGAATTTTCAAATGATAGAAAAGGAGAGGCCTTATTGCGAAATTAATTCAAAATGTTTTATTCTTAAAGAAAAACCTTTCCAAAAATCATAAAATTTCTTTATGTTAATATTTTTTTTTAAAATTTAATTAAATTTAAATCGATGTAGAATTTGTGACGAAAGTAAAGTCAGGTTCACAAAATTAAATTTGTTTCATTAGAACAAATCAATAATAGATATATAAAGCTAAGAATAAAATTTAAATATTAAGTTAAACAATGATATTTAATAAAGTTTTAAATAGATTCAAAAGAATTTTACAAACTAATTATAAGTATGGATGACTGTTTTGCTATAAAAAAAATTGCTGTCAATGACCAATGTGACTTTGAGGGATTTAATTCGACTGTTAAATACTTTTAGAAAGATTCCTAATAAGATGCATTTTAAATTTATCACTTAGGGCAGACCGAAAATCTACAAAGAAAAGTATTAGTGTTGAACGGAATGTATTATAAAAGTGCATAAATTTAGGGAGAAATCACAAGAACAGAATAATTTAATTCAGAGCGCAATCTAATTTTATTGGTCTTATATTTAACAATTTTACTTACGTAGTATAGGGTAAGTCTTGTAATCGTTTTGAAAATCGATTTTTTTTTTTTACGTATTTACACGTTTTAGACACTGGAGATTTCCAAAAACATAATTTTAGAAAAAAAAAATGCCGTCCGTCTGCCTGTGTGTCTGTAAACGCTCTATCTCCCGAACAAATTGTGATAGAGAATTGAAATTTGGTATATATTTAGTATGTAATAATGGGAAGAAGCTTATTGAATTTCAGCAACCTCGATTATCCAGAACTATTTTTTTCGGTCTCTCGAAATATTCGTTCTGATAAAAGGTATATAAAAATTTTCGAAATAGTTTATTTTAAAGAGGGAATACAAAATACAATAAAAAGACAAATTTTGCATAAAGAGTGAAGTTGATCGGATAATGAGTTGCCGATATATTTGTAATCATATTTTCAACACTCTACGATTTTTCATGACCCTGTATTTCAACAGGATTAACATTTTTGGAGTTATAAGGATGCTTCTTTTACGGAATTCAGTAATATAACATTCAAAGTTTATGACGTCATCAAGCCACGATTTTATTCGAATTGCAATGCATTTTATAAGTAGTTTACACATGTTTTATTTTCATATTTTATATTATGCATATCCATGATGGGTAAGTATTACGGCGACCCCCAACGACTAGTTTTATATAAGATCAGTATAATGTGTGAAATATGATAAAGTATATTGCTCATGATTATAAATTAATTTTGTTTTGAGTGTGAAATATAGGTAGATTGTTTTTTCTTTTTGCAAGACCATTTATGTACTCCAGTGTAGTAGTTCAACTATCTGTATTTCGGTAATAAAATTTGAAAAAAAGGTTTAGTTTTATTAACAAAATTTTAGATCAGCACTTAATTTTCCAATTTTCTCCATTTGGATGGTTTATTTCTAAATAAAAAATATGAAAAATCGTATTAAAACAAAATAAATCAATTTTTTTTTTGTGTGTGATAGAAAAAAAGACGTTTTAGAAATGAGAAAGCGTTTAGTTAAGAAAAAATAAAGATAGGGAAAACATCTATAAGATTTTAAATTTTGTAGCTTTGAAATTATATATAATTTAGTTTAATTGAAAGAATGAAAAATGAGAAGACGTAGACACTGTGTGCTAAGATAGTACGCACTTTCGCTAATTTAGATCCATGTATTCTTCTCGAACAAAGGAAGAAATTGTATTTTAAACTGTGAAAAAGCTTTCCAAATGGACAAATCATTTAGTAGAAAATGGTTAGCTGTGCTAAATTTACGTGGTAGTGATTTTTATGAATTTGTGTATTAATGATATTTTTTCATCTGAAGTAGTCTTTCTTTGGTCACTTTCACACGGATGAGAAATGTTGAGTAAAATTGTGTTGGAAGTTCAATGTTTGAGTTCAATCTTGGAAGTTCAAATAGTTCTTATTTGAAAAAAAAATGTGAGTATACATGATTTATATAAAAAAAACATTAACAAAGTTACACGTAGATGCGTCATTTATCTCCAATAATAAACATTATTTTAGAAAAGCTAGCAATTTTTCTAGCACATTGGTATCCCACATAACTGTCAATTTCATTTCATTCAACTTCCCATTAATTAGATTTCCTATAAAATTGAACTAATTTGAAAAGGAATCTACATTTTAGATTCTTTTGTATCTGCTTGCGTTATATATACGAAGAAGTTTTGAAGATTTTGAGCCGATGAATACCCGTGAATACTCGAATCAATTACAAAGACTTAAGAATAAGCTCCGCCGATTCTGCACGTTTTCCCATTTTTCCTCTTTCAATCTTCTCGCATTGCTTTTCTCACTCTTTTTCAATCGCTTTCCTTTATTCCTCGATTATTTTTCTGTTCAGTGGAAAATCGGAAAGATTTACTGTTCTACCCCTAACGTAATCACCATCATCACCCTTATAATATAATTGTCAGCAGTTATTAAAGCTTTAAGCAAATAATATATACAGCGATAAATTTCCTTTAATAATATTTTTATATGCTGATTTGGTTTAACAAAAACTTATCATTTTCAACATAAATAAATGGATGAAGAGCTTTGATCCGAAGTTCTTTAAAATCCGATTATTACGGTCAGTAAGTTTATTCAATTTGTTTTAAGCATTTTTTAACCCATGTCTGATCTTCTGATTTTTTATCTTCCACTCACAAAGGCAATTATAATTTTATGCTTGATTGTTCAACAATTTATAAGTCATTTTAAACATTTATAAGCAAGTAAAGAAATAAACACGGCATGTTTTAACAGTTTTAAAAAATCTCAGCAAATAATAATGTGTGAATCTGCAAGGATTAAATAAAATACAGCAAGAATTTCCGCGAATAAAGCAAAGACCATGGAATTATTTCAACTTTTAAAAATAATAATAGATTTAAAAAGCTTAAAAAAATGAAAAAAAAATTACTTTTGCATAACATCATATCTTGCCTGTTTAGTTGAGAAAAATGAATTATGTAAGATGCTTATGTTATGTACTTTGAAATCTTCTGTGAAAAATGTATTTTTATATCATTAATTTTGTATTTATTTAAATATGTTAAACATAAATAAAAAATGTGAATGACTTTAGACATAGTTACAGAAAAGTATGCGGAAGTAAATTTCATGTAAATTGTCTCAAGTTAAAATAACCAGATGCAAGTTTAATAATTAAAATCTACATGGAAATGTTCAGTACAATACGAAGTGGTGAAATTAACTATAATTTTAGAAATGAAATAATATCCATATACATATGTGTTTGATCTTAAAATATAAAAAGAAAATCACAGGAAAACTAAGGCTCAAATTGGAAATAAATGCGTAGAAAACAATGCTTTTTTGAAGTTTTACTTGCATTGAAAATAAAATGAGAAATATTGCCTATCAAATATAAGTAAAATATGAAGACTATATAACACCATGTACTACATATAATAATTATATTAATGTAGATAAAAGATTTATTTTTAATATAACAACATTTCAACATAAATTTATAGTAAAAAAATTTTAAAAACTTATTAATGATAGAAAGTGAGGTAATTTTCAGTCTTACTAATGCAATCAAAAGGTGCAATTTACTTAATTGTTTAATACAATTCTTAAAAATATAAAGATGGACATATTTAATGAAAGTAAATAAGCATGAAACTAGTGTTTCTAATTACCCACTAATGAAAACTTAAAAAAAATAAAAAGGCGAGATTTTATGTTTCAAACAAATAATTTTCCCCCTAAAATCTGCAACTCTTTCATTTATTTATACCAGCAATTAACACAATAAGGTTAAAAAGAGATAATGTCTTTGGTTATTCTATCTCACAATCCGCACTTTAATTCTTTTAAAGTGTTCGGTGAAATAAGATCTAAATTTATCAATTAAGCAGACATTGCTGGTTTCCGTTACCTAAATTGTTAAATTTAAGTGAAACTGTATTTTTTACGGATTTGTTTATGAGAAATAAAAGTACAATGTCACCTAAGAGTAATTATATATAAAACAAATAAAATGTCCGAAATATTTCTTAAAAGAAAAGCAGATTTTCAGATAATTAATGTAGCTTAGTCAACTAATTACCTGCTGTGAGAAGGACATCTACTTAAATCACCCATTAATGGGGTGATCTGTTATTCGAATAGTTCTGAACAAAATATTTTAATACCATCCAAAGTATTTCTACCATCCAAAGTATATTTTCAAAGTAAAAAACTTCTTAATTAGTTCTCCTACGATGATTGTGCGGAATTGAATAAAAACATTAAAATTTCTTGTTCAATTTCTTTAAGTTCACATTCGTAGATTTCTGCAAAACCCCAGGCCATAATTTTTCAAGTTCTTACGTATATACATTCATTCCATAATGTATGGAGTCAGTTTTCTTCCTTTATGAATGTTTCAAATGTTTTTGTGCTTAAATGTATCTTAATTAAAAGAAAAACACTTACTACTTTTCAGTTTTTATAACCAGTGCCAAACTAGGCAGTGGACCAGGGCCGCTAAAAAGTTGGGTGGCTAAAATTTCTTAATGCACGTAACAAAAAATTATATGGATCAATTTCGAGACATTACATATCTCCGCTAACATAAAAAACATTTAAATTATTGTTTTTCTGAAAGTTTGGAGGATTTTTCTATTCTTTTCTCTATTTCTTCTTTGATCCATACTTGTGAAGATGCCTTTGGTTCTCTAAAATATGTGGATCACTGTTGACTATTTTTAGAGTTTATTTATTTATTTCTTTATTTAGTCGTTCAAAGTTTCTGGAATAAACTTCTTATCGAAGAATAATAATCAGCATTTTCTCTTTAGTTCCGTTCATCTTAATAGCAAAATAATTTTCATATATTATCAATGCAACAACTACATTTTTACATGTTTTTTACTAATTATGTACCAATATAAATTTACAGTGATTGAATTTTAATATATGTTTCGTTTTAATATATTTATTTTAATTTTTTTATACAGGTTGTTAAAGCGGAAAAAAATCAGTGTAACATAAAGTAAAGGAATCTCTTTATTGTATTCTATGTGTGACTAAGTATTAACCGACACCTCTACAAATTTGTTTTGATTTTAACTGACACTTCAAGGAAGTCTTTACGGAAGAATGCCCCTAGGTACCCTAAAATATTTCATTCATTGCCGATAAAACCTTTTATTCAGGGATCCTAAAAGCCTACACTGTAAAAAAAAAAATTCCTGAGGTTACTAAATTTTTTTTAGTAAATTTGTATTCCGCAGGGTTGTTTAGTAACCGGTATTATAAACCGGAATCGTTACTAGCTGTTTTCTAGTAATTCTTACAGATTTTCTTGTAACTGAGTAAGAATACAAAAAATTTTTAGTAATTGTAAGGCTCAATGAGAAAAGCTAAAATATTTTTAGTAGATAGACCCTTTTTTTAGGTTCGTTCGTAATTATATAAATACGTAGCACCTATTGTCGTCGTCTGGTCCGTCCGTCTGTCTGTCCGTCCTTCTGTCCGTCCGCATATAACAACGCAAAAACTACTCAACCGAATGATTTTAAATTAAAAATATATTATCTTTTAAGAATTTTGTCGAGACATCTCAAATTTTATAAAAATCGAATCAAAACTTTACAAAATATTAATAAAAACATGTATTAAGAAATTTGATTTTTTTAAAAAAAATACGGTGCTTTTTTGTTATAGGAGCTTCCAAGGTTTAATCATCAAGCGACCGAGATACTTATTTTATTACAGAAATTAATCTGCAGACGATAGAATTCATTTCACAGAATTAAAAATCATCAAGATCTGAATATTTATATAACTAGCTATAGTACGAACGCACCTCATTTGTTACGTTCGACGTACAATTTCCAACTTGTTTTTTTACAGTGTAGGCATGGAGTTGTTGATAACATTCAAGTTTTTTTGTAATTTAAAGATCAAATAAATACAAAAGGTGAGAACTGTATCGATTTTCCAGCGCTAGAAACCTAGGAAACATTAAATCGAATGCAATCAAATAAAACCGAATTGATCATTTTAATTATTTAGATGAGTTACCCTTAAAGGTGAAAAATATGCTTTTAGGTAAACTGTAAAATATATTCTAAAGTGTTTCTACCTGAAAAAGTTTCCGTTAAAAAACTTTATATTTTGGGAGAAAAACGTAAATTTTCCCGAAATAAAAAGAAAATTTCCCTTTTTTTCTTACACATTGATTGTTAACAATGTTTACATGTTGTTTCTAACACGTTGAAATGTTGCATCCAAGACAGTTGAATTGGAAAATAACGGAAATTTTCCAGGATTTTGCCAGGAATATAAAACAGGAATTGTTTCGTTTCAAAATATTGTTTTAGTGCCATCTATCTACACGTAAGATAAATATAAATTTTTCAGACCTTAAATTATTATATCCCCTTCTTTTTTGAAATTTAACTTGCATTGAAAATAAAATGAGAAATATTGCTTATCAAATATAATTAAAATATGAAGAACATATAACACCATGTACTACATATAATAATTATATTAATGTAAAAAAATGAGAACTGTTTCTTAATCTAAGAAAATATAATGTAATCATGAATAAATTTATAATATAAACCAATCCTTTTTAACCATGATTCTGAAAAGTGTTTCTGTATCTTTAGAAACCTCCGACATCAATGGCATTTCGTGATTTAAAATATCATTTATAAAAACAAAATTTCTCTTGCTGCCAGTAAATTTCGAAGATTATTTCTTTACTCTTTCATGTATAAATTAACTTATGCAGCTGAAAACGTTTACTTGAGAATTGATGACATTCGAAAAACAGGTATTCCAGGCTAAGGAAACTGATTAATACACTGTAAAAACTATTCTGAAACGTTTCTGAAACATACGGGCAACAAAAAATACTTTGCTTTTATAAATAATTCTTTAAATTTTGGAACTGTGTTGATTTATGGGATTCAAAAGACAATGGAACACGCTTTTTGGAATTTCGGATAACTCAGAAGATTATATTATATTTTCGTTCGTGGTTATAGTATATTTTCATGAAATAAGAAACATTGGCCATTTTCTACAGTGCAGATAAAATATTTATTTTTAAAATATCAACATTTCAACATAAATTTACTGTGAATTAAAAAAAAAACTTACTAATGATAGAAAGTGAGGTAATTTTCAGTCTTACTAATGCAATCAAAAGGTGCAATTTATTTATGGAGACCATGATTAAAAATGAATTTTTATTCTAAAACCCCATTAACAGCATAACTTTGATATGAAGCTAATCATATTTTATTTAAAGCATATTGTTACATTTTGTCTTTTAATTTTCTTTCTTATGTTTGTATTTGAATATAATTTCTTTTTTTTTTGTCTTAATTTTAAAAATATAAAATATTGAAAGAAAGAAAATTCTGATATATATATATATGTATATACAGGATGATTCCAAATTCATTTTACAAACTTTAAGGGTTGGTACAAGACACTGTAACAAACAATTTTTGTATAGGAAAGTAGGGTCGGAAATCAATTTATATAGTCACTCCAATCCGAAGTCGCATTTTCGTTCATAACTTTAATAGTAGTGTAGATACTTTAACTAAATTCGCAACAGACTCATCTTTGTATGAATCGTAAGCCTATTGTAAGAATTTCGTTAAAAATCTCCACTACTGTTAAAGTTATGAACTGTTATAGTATAACTTTCACTACTGTTAAAGTTATGAAAACGCGACATGAGATTCGAGTGAGACGCCCTGTATTTTTGACTATATAAATGGATTCCCGTCTCTGTTTTCTTATACAAAAATTATTTGTTATAGTGTCCTGTACCAACCCTTAAAGTTTGTACCATAAATTTGGAACCACCATGTATATAATTATACCTTTGAATTCAAAATACATCAAACTCGTTCTTGCAACAAGTCTAACCAATTGTTCAATTTAAAGATAGGTGATTATAAAGTGCATACAGGCTACAATTAAGTTAATATGTAATTAACAAATTCAAACAGGAAATTATCGAAGCGTCAATTCAAGACGGCACGCAGTCATCAACATAATAATCTAAATAAAACCATCATTTTACCAAAAAAAAGGCAAAATTTGTCAACATCCAAGTTAATAATGGTAAATAATCCGCTAAATGAACTTGAAAGTAAATGTTATAAAAGTGCATTTTGAAAATACAAGGGATGAGCAAATGAAACAATTGTAATTATTGTATATAAATAAAAATAAATACTCAGTGAAATGCGCAATGCAGCTATATTAACTACGCATTTCCAACTGAAGATTATCAAAATTGATATTTAAGAACCAAAAATGGGCTAAATATTATGGTATCATATGTAAAAATCAATGATAATAAACAGAGATAAATACTGAAAAAGATACATTCCATACCAATTTGCGCAATGCAGCCGAATATTATAGAATGATAAATAATTATAATACCTTTGAATTCTAAAACTTGACTCATTCTGAGCAAATAGTGCGCCTTTTTCGTGTATATATATTTTTTAATGTACTATAAGTGCGTTAAAATGGCCTAGTACCTTCATTTAAAAGTATTTGGAATTAAAACATCTATTATATAATACGACATTTCAATTTCAGGAGAAAAAAAAAAGAATCTCTTAAAGAGAAACTGTATATGGACATTATTTTTATAAGCCAATAGAAATTCAGACTACTCTTCTGAGGACTTTCGTGCAGAAAATTAATAAGTGCGCTAAATAAACTAGTACATTAATTTAAACGTATTTGGAATTAATACAATTCAGGAAAAAATATTTCAATTTCAGGAACAAAATAATCTCCTAAATGTCATGTCTCTTTTAATGGAATGCATATGGAATCGGCACTAACTAGAAAAATTAAAAAGCAAATGACGACATTTTCTTGTAATCATTATAGATTTATTTTGTTATGAAAATATAAATTGAGGTTTTATTCATCAGCGAGAAAATTTTGCTCTTCTGAAATTAACTTCCATATTCTGTAATGGACATACTTTACTTTTAAACCATATAAAATAGAATTTCAGTAAATACTTCGCCATTTGGATGCATTTATTACATATTTTTTTCGGCATTTTTAGAAAATTTCATAAGTTTGTGTTGCACGCGATAAAGAAAACGTGCATTCTTTTTTAAAAAGTAGATGGATTTTAATATGATTGCGTCAAAATAACATCATATTTTTCTGATAATCGTTTTAACGATTTATGGGAGCAAATGCATAGAGCTGCATTATTATGATCCTCGTATTTTTAGGATATTACATTTTTCTTTATTTTACAATGAAGACCACCATGGTTAACTCGGGAAACGACGGTATAGTCTACTGGTATTCATTAACATTAAAATGTATTAAGAATGTAGTTAAAATACCAATTTACGTGTAGAATATTTTTATTAGAGCCCCATGCTTTTACGATTATTGTTTTGCCATCCAGAGTTATGATAAAAATTGTTATTTTCTAGAATAAATTAAGTACATTAATAAAAGGGTGTTCTTTAAAAGATTATTTTTACTTTTATTTTGTTATTTTTATCAAGTCTAAATATATTGAATATGCCTATATATTAATTGCTATGCATTTAAATGTGATTCGTAATATTAAATTACAGAAATCCTGCTATAAAAAAGTAGAATAAATAAGCTGAAATCAGCTGAAGAACTGAAAATGCTCTTTATGAGAGGAGAAAGGAAATCAGCAGAAACACTATATCCCCCGCGTTAGGTGTGACGAGCTCGCGTAATGGATAGAGGACTCGTCTATAGTTGGAGAGTAGTACCAAATATCGAATCCAGAAAAAGGCAAATCGATAGAAACTCGTTCGTGTGATAAATTGCGTTGCAAATACTTGTTTGATCCTGTATTCAAGAAAGAAAAAATTCCTTCAGAAAACGGACAAATACCAATAGAGGAGTTTGGTGAAGAATAGACGGTAACTTTTCTGCCAGTTCATTTTTTTTTTTTTTTTTTTTTTTTTTTTTTTTTTTTTCACGGAATTTGTTATGTGCGCTGCGATATTTTAGTTTCTTTTCTGAAATGAATTCCATCTACAATAACAACTTGCAATTTTGAGAGTTTAAATATGAATGACGAAGATGGAACAATAAACATGAAGGTACTTTACAGAACCTGGTTTAATTTGATTAATTAGGGTGTCTGAATACACAGGATGATATATAATTTTTTGTAGACATATTTTAAATTCATAAAAGTGGAAGTAATCGATATAATTAGAATGTTCTTTGTAGGAAACTTATTACAACGAAAGGGGATTTATTTCAAAAAAATAATATATTTTATTGAAATATTTGCTAATAGAAGGTGTTGCATGATTTAAAATCAGATAGTTCCGTGGTATCATTGTTTATATGCAGTCAGGTTAAACTGTCTGCCACTATGATATAAAATCATTTATACATATTTTTATTCAAAATTGTTATCTTCCTAACCTAATTTTTAATACATCAATTAGTATTCTGTTCTTTGAAATATCTCTTTATTCTAAAACCTCAAATGTTATTTCTTTTCTTATATAAAATGCTATCTTTATAAAGTACGGAATGTACGTTAGAATATTCTTAATTTTAACTGCAGTTATATCTGTGGATGTAATGTTTTCCAGATGTTCATTTTTACAGCTGCATGCACTCTAAAAACGACATTTTCAAAACTGAGCAAAAAATACTCAAATCTGAGTATGTCGCATAGTCAAAATGGCTCCGAATCAAAATTACTCAAGTTTGAAACATGTATATACTCATTTCTGAAAACATGCACACACTTAAGAATAAAACATCATGTGCTCACATTTGAGTAGGTCCATGTTTCAAACAACCGCGTTAGTGCGCTGCAATCTCTAGTTCAATTTACGATTATGGGAAGATAAACTAAATTTACGCTTTTAACCAGAACCAGCATCGAACCCGAGTCCTACTAATTACAAGCCGATTGACTTATCCACTTCGCCATCCAGATCACATGCGTAGGATATTTTAAATGAAAGTCATCCAATGATTCGTACGCATGTTGATATTTTTATAGGATTCATTAATTTGTTGCTGAGAAAATTGGAAATTTTTAACGAGATTTCGGATAGATTTGGTCAATTTGAGATGATGGTTAAGATTGTACAACTTTATTATTTATGTGGGGAAGAGGAGATATGAATTATACAAATTTTCAATTCGATTGTTATCAGTATATTTCTTAAATGAAAAAGCGCTCCCTGGATATTGAAATTTAACCGACTAAATTTTCTTTATGATACATTTTATCTCATTAACTCCACAATTATTTTTTCTCTTGAAAAGTGGAAATATTGAATTTCATTCAAATGAGTATGAACTGACTTCTATGTGCTCATTTTTGAGTATTGCCATGTTTCAAAAATGAGTTTGAATTGACCTCTATGTGCACATATTTGAGTATGTCCATGTTTCAATATTCTGAGTATTTCTGATATTTCAGAACTGAAAGCATTGGGTCGTCATATTTGAAACAAAAAGTTTCAAAACAAAATGGAAACATCGATTTACTCAGATTTGAAAGTGACATTTTTATCAGTGTGGCCGCCCTACCTCTTTCTGTCCATAAACAATTGTGCAAATTAATGTAATTTCACAGATGCGAGTTAGCCTGTTTCCTTTGTCTAAAGATCCATTCCCATGAGGTTGCCCGCAGTTGTCCGCTAAAATTCACTGAAATTACCATTTCGCCAAGTGTTATAACCGCTTTAATCCTTCTTCTCAAATACTTTCATTAATTACCCGTAACGTACAAAGAAATTTTTCGATGTGTCTGGGATCTGTTGGCTCACTCTCCATCGAATGTTGGCGAGACAATCTATTACCGAAAAGATCCGATCACTTTGAGCTCTCTGCCTGCCAACAACTGATTGATTACTCTGATAGCGAGGCCACCCCCATTCTCACTATATTATGTATTCTATAAGTCTCCATAAAGAAATTTTCAGCTGAGATGACTTCGTCTTAATTCAATATTTTATGTCTGCATTTCGCCTGGATTTCGAACCATGTGTTATTAGCATTTCCAGCACAAATAATGTACGAAGTTACGGCTCAATTTATTGTTAAACATAATCGCTTGGGTAAAATAAATCCAGCCTAAGAACTTCACCACAGTCACCAGAAATAATTCCATAGTGTAGTCGATTGAGATATCTGTATCTAAAGCATTTGGGATTTCTATGGTTTATGTAGACAATTTTGTGACGAATGATGCCGTTCAATGCCGCTAAATAAGACTGGATACAGTGATATGTTTGGAACTTAACATATGTTCACCAACCGGCGTAAAGTTCGATGAGTAAAAAGGCCAGACATATTTTTAGATTAGTGGCTGATTAATCTTTCTTCCTCAAACATGCTTACCTTAA
Source organism: Maratus michaelseni (assembly GCA_963931845.1). Taxonomy (NCBI): domain Eukaryota; kingdom Metazoa; phylum Arthropoda; class Arachnida; order Araneae; family Salticidae; genus Maratus; species Maratus michaelseni. The sequence goes on from OZ007586.1 coordinate 117,684,244, forward strand.
TTGCCTCAATGGAAGTTACCGATGCAGTTATATGTGACACTTTTCGAGTGTTACTTATCTCATATGTGGATTTTGCCCTTAGGGTTTTCATTTGTGAAATGACAACGGAAATTGAGACCTACGAAAAATTGTGCACTTTTGCGAAGTGCGATCACATAAACTTCCTGACTCTACAAAACATCGCACGGAATGAAGTTTCTCAACATCACAAAGAACACATACGCCTTTGCCGGTAAAAAAGGTAACTCATGGGTTTACATGGTTTAGTTGTATACCCCGGCTCGTATCGTTAGTTGTACACGCTACATTTTACAGAATTCTGACACACATAATCTCCTGTAAATTGACTACTTGAATCATCCTATATTGGCAAGTATTTAAATTAGAATTTTTTTGTTCTAAAAAATTTCTCTTCGTATATAATATGTTTCCCGCAAACGGTGTTCAAATGTACTTTCCATTTTGATAATTTTTTTCAAATTTTACAAATTTACGGGACATTCGAATGGGTTATTTTTTTACATTAATAATATTTTATTTTTATTTTTATTTTATAATTTTTCAACATTGGAAGAGATCTAATTCATGTTTTGGCGACAAATCTCTTAGATATTCGATAGCTGAAGTAGTAAAAAAGAAAGATGCAAATAAAATACCGTATAAAGAATACGAATATGGCTTTTTTTATCTTTGGATGTAATCCCAATTGTTTTTATATCGACGTTGCTGTTCAGTAGTAGAATTTAATTTGATTAAAACTTGACATTTTCTAATTATATAATGTAAACAAGATTTTCTCTGTAAAGTAGAAATTATATATAGAGATGTAGGCACACACATAATTTGTAATTTAAAAAAAAAACTTTAATTTTATATTAGTGCGCATGAACAGACAAATATAGTAAAAACTCAAAATGTCATGTTGCTGGTTGTAATAATATTTTCTTTTTCTTTTATTATCTTAATTCAACATTTATTCAACAAAAAAATGCTTCAAGACATGTAAAAAACTCCTTTTGTGCTACACAAATTTAACAACATTATTTTGTGTAACTTATCTTGTTATTTGACTACCATCAAAATATATCAAGGGAATCCAGAGGGTATATTTATCACACTTTATGATTAATCAAGCCACTAAAAGAAACACAGCGAATAAAAGACGAAAAAAATCTTACTGTATCCAAAAGAATAACTTAGAATAATCAATTGTTTTCTATTCTTCCCATAAAAACCACTTGTTTATGCTCATTTTCTCAATGTCGAATTCGGCTGAAACGTAAAAAAATGTGGCTATGATTCAAAAAATATGAAAAATATTGGAATGCATTTTACCGCAAAAATATTATCATTCACATTTATAAGATTCACTTCATGTCTATAAATTTCTGAGTACGGTTTCTAAAACTAGCATTTATTTTTTCCGTTCTTTAATTTTCTCGTTCGTTGTTTAAGACAAGAAGATTTTAATGTCAAATAACATGGTGATGAATAGAAATTCATATCCCTAGGTCCCACGGCAATTTTTTTCCCGCGGAATATTTTTTTCGCTATCCATTATCTAACTATCTGCGTTTGTATTTTAAAATATCGATCGAAGAGATCAGAAAAAGCTCCCATAAAATTCCCATAAGAATTCCAACTAATGCATACCTTATTTTATTTCTAACCAAGCAAAAGAAAGACGTCTTGCTGCTTTATGGTGGTAATATACTCTGAGAACATAAAAAAAAGAGCGGAAAACTGAAATGAATTTTTTATTCAAAAGGGAATAAATTTGCATATTTTTTAATTGTCAGGCATCTGGTATAATTTTCATTTTCCTTTTATAAGAATCTCTTCTCATTTTCTATCTTTAATTTTCGGATTTCCAGGTTCTTTACATTGTCTTTGCATTTAACACTAACAAATTCAGCAATCAAAAAGGGTAATGAGTTATAAATAGTCATGAATTTAGAACGTGAGAATGTAATACTAGGCATTTGAGAGATGACAAAGGAAAGAGGAAATCTTGTAGAAATTCTCAAATTTATTTTGACTGTAAAAATTTCTTCTTGTTCATATTTAAATTGTGCCGCATGTATGTAATTATGCATTTGAAATTTAAATACTTGAACATTTGACATTTACATTATGTTAACCCATTGCACGAATAGTAGTAAATATCCATCAAAGATACGAAGTTTCTTTGTGCATTTTTTTCATTTTGTTGAAAAGTATTGTTAATTATGAAAACTAAAGCAATAAGTCTTGACATAATCTTAATAAAAATAACGATACGCTGGAGCTTTGAAATAATTTACAAGTAAAACTTACTGTAAATTTTAGATTTTTCTTCTTACGGGCAAACTGTAATGTGTTCTTTTCTGTTTATTTTTTTATTTACGAAAGTATTTTCTTTCCGTCAAAAAGAAAAAAAATCTGTATTAGATATGTATTGTTATAAATGTAGTTGAATGGATAAAAATAGATTCAACGGATAAATAATTAACAAATATATTGAAAAACTGATACGACTGTAAAATGCATTAATAACAGTTACTATTTTTAAACTTTCTAAAATTTAAAAAAAAAACAATTAGACATTTTTCAAAAAAATTAACCTTTCTGAATCATATGATTCAAATCGCATGAAAATATTCCAATTGGTAAGTGATATTAGTCTTTCAACACCGACTTCAATTGATTTTTAAACTTTGATTTCACTTTTTTAAAAGCTGTGCTTTTCTAATTTGTGGGTACTACAAAAAAGAAATCTTTTTCAGACATAGAATTTCTTTTGAACAGATCTGTATAAAATGATCCTACCTAAAAACTCCACCTACTCTTTTCCCAATTAAATGACGTAAATTTTATTTGTTACAATAAAAATACACTTTTATACACCTTTAAAAATTGTGGAAATATACTACGAAGAATATTTCTCTTCTAAATCTTGTAGAAATGTACCACGAAGAATATCTCTTTTGAAAATGTTGTAAATTGTTTTTTGGATAGTCATATAGGAAAAGTGACCGTGTTGAACCAACACCTACGTGAAATTTTCGGATCTCACTGACGTCGTGAACCGAAGTCCTATTACTTGTCCAAAACGTCTTCTCAAACCACACATCCCCATACCTATTTCTGCATTCCTTACTAGGATCTTACAGACTGAAGAATGTAGATGCCGTCATGTTGTTAATAAGGATATTCATTCTAATTTAAACAGATTAATTCCTAACAAGATAAGTATTTTATTTTGATTATCTTAATTTCTTTATGTGCTTATATTATTTCCTTGAAATAATTTGGCTGAGTTTCATAATACTGAAGATATATTATATTTTTGAACATGTTTGTTAAAGTAATCTGAGCGCTTTGTAATATCCGTTTTATTTCTGATTAATATAGATATATTTTTCTTAAAGTAATGATTCCGAATACATTTAAGTGTCTTATGGGCTCCATTGTTTCAAAAGTTAGTACATTTTTTGTGTAAACCTGATTCTTAACATTGTAGGCAGGAAAAAGAATGTTTTAAGCCCCAGAACTTTTTAACTAATTGCAGACTAGTTTCGGTAGCATTCAGCGTACCATCACCAGTGCAAAGGCTGGTGCAATTTTGCATATATATATATATATATATATATATGGGAAAGAAACGGAATCGAGGAATCGGTCTATTGACCAATAGAATTGCAGGAAATTACAGAGAATAGTGAATAGTAAGTTGCGAAAAGATCTGATAATGTGAAAAAATGCTAGTAGAAATTAAGAAAAGAAGTTTTTTATGTAATATTGCCAATAATTTGACAGTTGGACAATAGTGAAGTCACAATTCTATATATATGAGCAAAATTCTATCATTATTTCCACTGATGATGGTACGCTAAATTCTCCTGAAACTGGTCTGCAGTTAATTAAAAATGTCCTCTGCTTTAAACGTTGTTTTATCTGCCTGTCTTGCACTGCGCCATGTATCATCTTAATTATAAGTTAGTTGTCACTGATGATCTTAATATCGTTGTGATGTTAAATATTAAAGCATGTTATATATATATATATATATAATTTTAATCGAAATTAATTTTGCATATTTTCACTCCTTAAATCCTCAAAAACTTTGTGGTAAAGCAGTTTTTTCGAAATTCGTATTGGTTCAAAAGTTATCCGCCTTCTGGTGTTGCAGTGAACAGGCTCATTTTTAGCGTATTGTGTGTGGCGCGCGCAAGTAGAAACTCTGCCGCTTTCAAAACTACACTGACGGGAAAAAAATCCCAACACCAAGAAAGACTTGTGTTAGATAAACGAAATTTGGTAGGCGTGATTATACATCTGAAAGATGACATCGATTCAAATTTCCCGCTTCGCGCATAAGTGTGGCGCTAGCAGCGCCACACAGAACTTGCAAATCAGATTTGCTTTAAATGCGTGCTGTAAAGTTCGTGAGCGTTATTTATCTTCGAAATTTGGCGTATTGAGTTGATGTTATCCAAGAATGCCTTTAAGAAGATGAAGGAGCCATTATCAACAGCTCACCGAGGTTGAACGAGGTCGTACAATAGGGCTACGAGAAGCTGGATTTTCTTTCCGCGATATTGCAGAAAAACTTGACCGGAATGTAACCACTGTGCATGATTGTTGGGAACAGTGGTCAAGGGATGGTACTGCCTCAAGAAGACCGGGTTCTGGCCGGCCACGTGGCACTACTGAGAGGGAATACCGCCGTATTCGGCGTACGGCTGTGTCGCATCGTACTGCGTCTGCGGCCGAAAGAAGGTCAGAGGGAAGCCAGGGAAACGCCTGCAACCAAACTGTCTGCGGCCTAGACACACTGGACCTATACCTGGAGTCATGGTCTGGGGAGCAATTTCCTATGACAGCAGGAGAACTCTCGTGATTATCCCCAACACACTGACTGCAAATTTGTACGTGAGTCTGGTAATTTAACCGTAGTGCTGCCATTCTTGAACAGCATTCAAGGAGGAGTTTTCCAACAGGATAACGCTCGCCCTCCTACCGCTATTGTAACGCAACGTGCCCTACAGAGTGTCGACATGTTATCTTGGCTTGCGAGCTTACCAGATCTGTCTCCAAGTGAGCACGTATGGGATATCATTGAACGAAAACTCCAGCATCATCCACAGACTTCACTGACCGTCCCAGTATTGACACAACAAGTACAACAAACATGGAACTCCATACCACGAAGTGACATTCGGCACCTGCATGACACAATGCATGCACGTTTGTAGGCTTGCACTAAAAATTTTGGAGGTTACACCGGCTATTAATGTAACATCACGTTCACATTTGAAATGCATTTTCTTGAGCTTAAATTAACCTGTGATCTTGAAAATCTAATCAATTAAACATGTTAACTAGACAAATGCATTGTCCAAATTTCATTACTCTTCAATAATTTTTTCTTGGTGTTGAGATTTTTTTTTCCGTCAGTGTATTTCTTTTGTACCGATTCCTATACTAACTTCAATGTGGTATACTAATTCACTTTTCTATTCATAGATGGCGTTCTAGTTCTATTCATTGTAAAACTTTAAGCCTGTTTTCTCGAAACTCTGTTTTACATATCGGTACCAGGCAGAACTAGAGATTGGATCGACCGATATGGTTGACATTTTCTTCTTTTCTAGTATTCTGTTTTGTAGTCCCTCATGGACGCGTGTTTCAATATTCGAATTCTAAATATTTTTTTGCGCGATTTAAATTTTGTCTAAAATCAACAACTTAAAATTTGAACGGCCACCATTTTCTTCAGGATCGAAAAATTGATAAGCACATTCGAGAAAAACTACAAAATTTAGTAAATTTTAAGTTTTTTTTATTTTTTTTAATTTTTTTTTACAGTTAAGCAGATTCCGAGATTCATGTGCTACCGCGGAACGCTTCACTTTTGGCATACCCCGTATCAAAGGCCACTAGCGGACCATTTTTTAACCAATTTCCAAATAAAGAATTGTTTTTAAAAGTTCAAGATATGCTTTTTTATTTGCATAAAATCTCATTATAATTGCGCTTTTGGTACATTTTTTTAACAAAAAAGTTATCACATGCCTTAACATATTTGTAACACTAATTTCTTAAAACTAGAAAGAAAAACATCAGTATTTTGTTAATGTATTAACTTTAAATATCTAATAGTACAGATGTGGCTATGGTTATTAATATTAAGCGATGATCTTTTAGACTAATTTGTAGTTTGTTGTGTATTGAATATTTTAAAACAATCAAATTAAATTGAAAAATAAATAAATAATGTATGACATAATTAATGCAGCGCAAATATATATAATGTTATTTTTAATTTTATATAACTGAATGAGTCAAGTTTTGTGTTTTTCATTTTTAATGAAAACTTTTTAGTGCTAAACGTCTATTGGAAAATACTGAACTTAATTTAATTTTTTTAATTTTAATATGGACATAAATCGTATATTATTTTCATCATAAAATATTATTGTTTTACATTTTTACAATTTTCTCTTGCGTTTATTTTATTATCTTACCTATATTGTTCACTTTATTGCCAATTACGACATGTGTTATATACAAGGCTCCCGAATGATCCGCTTTTTGAATATCGGTATTTTCTTAGAAAAATTTTATTTTTAGATTTTTCTTGCAAATTTTGCAGAACCCACATTCGGAGGTAAATTTTTGCGGAAATGTTGTAGAAACTTACCGTGAAATTTTCTGTAAAAAAAATATTGATATTCAATTAGCGGACCATTTCGGAGCCCTGTATATATATATGATTATGATGTTGTTATAAAATATTTAAAAATTGAGCGAGTGATATTTCTGTTTTCTAACACTTTCCAACATAGTTTAAAAGTGTTTATGAATTCGGTTTGTCTGTAATATAACATCTGTCCATGGTGTAACTCGCGTAAATATAGTCGGTTCGCTATGCAATTGATATATGTTAATGATGTTTACTATGGGAAGTTCAGTATTGAAAATAAAGTATATAGCGTTTATAGTTCATTTACAGTGACACTCAAAAGAATTCCGATAAATTACGGTCTATGGGGGAAAACTGTTTGTGGTATATTCTAATGCTGTTACACTATGTTATAAACAAATAACTTTATGACATTTAACTTTATGACATTTAACTTTAACTTTATGACATTTAACTTTAACTTTATGACATTTAACTTTAACTTTATGACATTTTTATACACCATTTAGTAAATTGTGATATTTTATACTCACGTCATTATTGTAATACATTTCCATGGTGTAATCTTCCAGCATTTATATTGATGTTATTCTTTTTCAAACATAGTTAAATTGATATAAATCACTCAGGTGCACTAAAAGAGGCTTACTATAGAATGTGGTGTGCAGCATAGCATTCATCGTTCATTTACAAGGACACACAAAATAATTCGATTACAGTGCGGTTAAGAAGAATGCTTACTGGAACTGCATTTTAAGTTCTGATACGTGTGTTTTAATTAAACTAAGTTTTTGTCTATTAATTGGTGTCCGCAAATTCTGTAGATAATATACAGGGCAGCCCAAAAGATCTGGAATGCATTTCCGTTTATTAACGGAAACTACTGAAGGGGAATTTACAACTGTGCTATGCGTTTCCTAACTGAACTAAATTATAGCATACTCTGTTGTATATACACAAGTCTATATATCATATACAGGGATAGACAAAAAAATTCGGATCTTTTTCGCCTACTAACGGTAATTGCTGGCATTTCGTTTTCTAATATGTTATGAGCTTTCCAAATTGTTTAGTTAGACATCATATTTCACTTTATTAAACGGGGACGCATTGTCAAAGCATGGAAGTGTGGGAAAGTGTTTCAAAATCTATGCTTGACGCATGGTTTTTCGTTCTTGTTAATTAAATTATAGAATAAATTCTAAAAATAGCTTTTTGTTGAAAAGGTGAATTTAAAGTGCATTATATTTTCTTTTAACAATCAAACTAAGCTTTAATATTATTAAATAGTGTACAATTTTAGTATTGCAATTTACTTATTTTACTATGTATTAATTTTATTAAACTTTTAAAAAATTCAAATTTTGTCTTTTAATTAAACATTTTTAGTACTAAACATATTTTAAAACTTAGTTAATTTAACTTGAATTGATTACTCTATTATGTATAAAATATGTGTTATTCAAATAATTAAACCATTATTATTAATTACCACGGAATCATTTCTCCCAATATTATCTGAAAACTCGCTTATTTTGTCTCAGATATAATGTTGAGAATATTGTTTATTTATATGCATATAACTTTATCGATTATAGTTATGCTTTTTATCTGGTTATTTTTTTATTAATTGTTTGAAGATTAAATGAATGACATTTGTTCGGGAAAACTATTTGTGTTGTATTAATTATGTTTTAGATTAAATAAAAAATATATATTCTTAGTCAGATAGATTAATATAATGTATATTTAAAAGAAAACATGTATAATAGTTTAAAGTTTAATGAAAAATTTAAAATAGTATAGATAAAAAATGAATAATATTAATAATGTACTTTATTTAAGGATTAATTTGAATGTTAAAGGGAAAAAATACAATGCACAATAAATTGAAGATAATTGAAAAAAGATTTTTCCCTGAATTAAGTGTAATAACCATAGCAGTATTATTATATTTTCTTAAATATTTAATGCTAAGTTATCCTTCACATTATCAAAAGCTGACAAAAATATTTGAATGGAATGATATAAATAAATGCACATAAATATTTAAGATTATAAAAAATAAACACTAACCTTATTAACAATAAATTGGTTTTTGAATAATAAATATCCTTCTTTATAAGAAGAGCAACACTTGCAAGTTGTATAAATGAAAAGAAAAAAATAGTTGTATTATAAATTAAAAACAAAAGAAAATATAAACTATTTTCATAAAATAATGAAACAGATTACCCGTAAGATACAATAGGTTTAGAATCATCATCATCATCATCATCATTATTATTATTATTAAATTCAAAAATAGGTTTAGCTATAGCTTATTTTTTAACAATACTTTTGCACAGGAATGTTTTATTTTCATTTTAAAGCATTAATTAATGCGACTTATATAGTATAATCAACAATTGTGTAGAGAAATATTTAATTTTTATTTATAAAGTAGCTGCGTACCAAACCGTTTTCTTGTATTTGTATTGTATTTTATACGATGTTTCGAGTTTTTTTTGGGAAAAAACACTTCCGGAGTTTTTGAGTATTGAATGATTGATTGATTGATTGATTCTCCTTGTTTTGCCTGTTTTCTCAAAAACAATTTCAGATAGCGGAATGCGACAAGTTTCAGATTATAGCCAGAAGTATCATTAATAAATCTTAATCATCATTTTTTAATCGCCGTAGGATCCCTTAAAATTGATCATTTAGTTCTCGAGATTTTGAGTATTGAAAAATTGGTTCTTTAATTGATACTCCAGATTAGTCCCTGTTTTCTCATAAACTATTTTGTATATCGGAAAGCGAAGAACTGCCGATTATAGCCATAAACAACCTCTATCGGTCCCTGACAAGTTTAGTGTTTCTTATACAACCATTTATGAGCGTATTCCGAACAAACAAACAGAAAGGCTTAAAAAGTTTTTCATCGTTATTTTTTAATTAGCGCCTTTTAAATAGTCGAATGAAATAGTGTTTTACTGAAAAGCAAAGACAGAAACTCTAAATTTATATTTATACTAATAAATAAAAGATGTATGTCTGTGTGTCTGTCTGTCTTTGTGCGATGACTAGGAAAATCTAGCGCCCGTATAGGTCTGAAAATTTGAAAGAGGATAGTACAAGAAATGTACTGGCCTAATGCACCTGGGTCTCAGATTTTAAATTGTTTTAATAATTAGCCTAGACATTAATTAAAAACCGCAATTAAAAAGCGGTTGCCGACTAAAACGTAGATCCCTTTTACAGAACGCACCATTAAAGTAGAACAAAAAGTGCGATAGCGGCTTTTTATTTAGGACTTTTTTCGAAGTACACATCGCCGAAACCAGTAGAAACTTCGGAAAACGGAAGTCATATTCTTAAATTTCGTACTTTTATAATTAAAGGGCCGTGGATTGTTCGGGAAAATCATTATTAATAACCCTTTCAAAAAAAATTTCAAAAGAGATCTATTTCGCATTTTTTTTCTCCCTTTTGTCTAAACTCACATCGGACTCATTTTCAGAAATACGCTTTAACGAAAAATACCTACTTAAAGCAGACAGATTTTTCTCTATGATGCGACGGGTGCAATTCGTTTTTCAAAAGTACGAATGTTAACTCTTTCAGAAAAATTCGCGACTGCAGGTCACTTCGTGTCTTTCGGAGACACTTTATTCTACGCATAAAATAACTGAACTTCGGTATTTTAACACAATCGTTTTACACGTTCTTGGCACACTGGATTTACATCAACTATAAAAAATCTCGAAACATTCGAACGAATAAAATATTTAAAAAGAAAATCTTCCAAATTTCTGCCTGGCGGCTTTGGCTTAGGTTTTTACCACTAAATACACATATTTTTTCACGAAATTTTTAAGCAGGCTTTAAACCGTTATATTTTTAACTGATAAAAATTTCAATGAGTTGGGACGATAAGAACTATTTTGTCTTTTAATGTTAAAGGACCTAAAGCAAAAACAAAAATGAAAACACAGTTCCTTTACAGCTAAATATCAATATTTTTCACGATTTTTTACTCCCGCTTTAAAATTGTTATATTTATAACCGATAGAAATGTCAAAAAGTTTGGACAATAAGAACTTATTTTTATCTGTTAAACGACCCGACGTAAAAAAAGTCTTCTTACAAGGGAATTTTTTACACCGGCTGCGAAAACATTATATTTTTGACTCATAAAAATTTCAAGTTTGAACTATAACAACTATTTTTTTTTAAATATTTAATGTGGCCGTCGGCCTTGCATCCTTTTTTTGGGCATACTTCAAAGTTACGCATCGGTTTGCGAAATTAAAAAAAGAAAAAAAGAAATAAGCAAACCCTATGTTCGTTCATTTTTTTTTTCCAACGGTGTAGTTTTAAAAAACTGCTAATGAATTAACCCTTTGAAAAAAATTCCTTTTCGAAAGTCACTTCTGGAGAATTTGTTTTTTCCCACAGGATTTCAGTGTGAAAAAAGTGAGAATTAAAATACGGTTTTTTACAACTAAATATAAATTTTACCAGAAAAATTATACATAGACTTCAGAAACATAAAAATTATTATAACTCACAGTGTTTGAACAATAAGAAATATATATATATATTATTTAAATTTATTCGATGAAAAAAAATAGAAGAACGCTTCCGGCAAGCCTTTTTAACTTAGATTTTTATTTAAAATTATAAAATCATTAAACACTTATTTTAGGTATATATAACGCTATTATCATAGGCCTATGAATAACGGACGGGTCAGCTATTATTAGCTTCTGAATATAATGAATGGCCATTAAATTTTTTTAAACATTATTTAGATTTTTCAAAGCGTCATCGTCATTCTACCATCGAAATCAATCAAAGAGACGGTCTTCGGGTTGTGACGTCTCAAATTCGCTTGGAGGCTTTGACAGAATACCAAGTAGGTGTTGGCCGAACCCTACTTATACTCTTTGTGGTCGTATATCTGTTGTCAGCCATCAAAGCATTCCTACCATTCCATTGTACGTCTAATTTCAGTGATTAAAACGAAGAATCATTTTAGTCGTTTATTTTTTTATTCTTCAAGCGATACCTTAATTTTTGCACAGAAAATATTTTATAAACTACCTTCAAAAAGCTAAAGATTTAGATACGGTTGGTTAACAAATCAGTTCATATCGTGTTATGAAAAATCAATAATGCAAATATTGAACAGTACTCTTAAGTAACAGTACTCTTACAGTAAATTTTACAAGTTCCAATATATTCCGAAACTTTTTGAAAAATTAAAATATAATTTAAAGAAATATGAAATAAATTTGGTAGCATCCCCTCCAGTTAAATTGAATGCGTTACTACATAAGAAGATTGATCCCATACCGATTGAAGATTTAGCAGGAATTTATAGAATCCCAGTTATTATGGAAATAGTTAAAAATAGGATAAAATCTTATAAAGTTAAAGACTACATTGGTATGACTTTAAGGAAATTTAACATTCGGTTAAAAGAACATATTGCAGATGTCAAGTATAATAGAAGTAAAACGGCACTTTCCAGATTAAAACAACAGCAGTCGATTATAATAGATTTTGATAACGCTAAAATTATTAAACCCACATCCTCTTTTTATGAAGCAATAATAAGTGAATCAATAGAAATTTTAACCAGGAAAAATAAAACATGCAATGATTCAGTTTCGTACAATATCCCTAAAGTATGGTATAAGCTTTTACAGATAGTTCAAGAATGAATAAGATTGGCACATCCCTCCCTATGCTTCCCACCCTGTTTATAATGGTTTGACCTTGTCTTCAGCAGACATTGATGTTTTTACAGTGTTTCAGACTAGTTGTGTTTTTTTGTGTGTATCTGCGTGGTGATGTTTTAACCCTGATGATGAGCCAGGACGGCTCGAAAGCGCTAGGTTTTTAATGTGAAATGCAGTTTTGTATATTTTTAAAACACCTAAGGTAAAAGTTTTTAATAAATGATACATATATGTTTTTGTGACATTTTGTGTTGTTTGTAAACAATTATTATAGTACTCTTATTATAGATAGGTAAGTTCTATAAATAAATATATATTGTATAAGGGGACACAAGAGGAGAAAACTATGCTATATTACAACATGTCTGACGACTTGGTACTGCTTGTCAGTAACTTCTGTCATGGAAAACCTTAAAAACTAGGAAAAGTACCAAGTTTTTAGTAAGAAAAAACGATTAATGATAAACTATATACGTTATAGCACTACGCAGATGTAAAAATAAATATATTTTTTAACTTCAACTGAAATATTATGAGAGGAAGGCTTTATATTACTTTTTTGACGCACAGTCTTGAAAAACATTGCTTCACGATTGACTTTACGCAAATATTACATACGGAATAATGAATGATGCACAAAAATAAAGGTTAAATATCCAATTTTATACCTCATTTTTAAAATTCGCGTATCTAATTCCTAAATTGCTGTATTGTATGATGAGCTTATGATAATTTATATGGGCAACAACAGTTGAGATATCCTCTGGAAAACATCTAATGTTGACGTACCTTTTTGAGAAAATACTGAAGCGATTTCATAATTTTTGTTATTATTTTTTTTGTTTCTTATAATTAGCTATATTTCAATCGCTTTGTTTTTCTGGAAAATCCATTCATTTTCAGCAAGTTAATTTACAAATAACTTCGATTTTTTTTTCAAAATCGTATAACAATTGAACTTTTCATTTTTAATTCTTACAGGAACGAAATATATATAGTTTAGCTACAGTCAAAACTATTCTAAAAAATATTGAAATCACTTAATTAATTCCCGAGAAAAAGGTACGCCAATATCAGTTATTTTTTATTTCGCGTGTTTTTGCAACCTTAACGCTGTTCCCATAGCCTCCTTAATCTCCAAGCCTCACGGTTTCTGATTTACACATATACATATTTTGCTGTATGTAAAAGACTCTGATTATATGCACCCACTGCCACAAACATTTGTTGAGCTCAAGAAACATCATAACAGTAGCAATGCGTTTACGGCTGTTAGTATGGGGATGCTAGTACAAATAGCATCCGTAACCGCATACCGTAATCGCATTACCAATGCGTTTACGGCCATTAGTACGAATATGTTATCGCTGGTGTGGGTTCGATTCGGTGTGCACCGAATGAAAATACCGCACAGACGTGTGTCATGTGCCCACATTAAGCTATATTGAATATTTGAAAGTAGTTCCCGAGAAAAAGTACACCAATATCATATATTTTCTATAAGCTTTCGAAAGTGCATTTGATCTCTTAACGATGTTTACACGGTCTCTTTAATTCCCAGTTTCATGGTTTGTGATATACACATACATAAACATATTAAGGTATGTAAAAGACTCTGTTTATATGCACCCACTGCTTCAAACTTTTGTTGAACTTAAAACCCTCATTACCAATGCGTTTAAGACCATTAGCACGGAGATGCCAGTGAAGGTGTGTGCCGAATTCAAATACCGCATAAACGTGTGTCATGTGATCAGAAGAAGAAACAATGAAAATTTGAAATTTGTTCCCGAGAAAAGGTACATCAATATCAGCTATTTTCCATAGAATTTCGCAAGGGTTTTTCGCCCTTTAATGCTATTTGCATGGCCTCCTTTACCTACCAGCCTCACGGTTTGTGATTTAGACATACACTACATCCACATAAAAATGAAACTTCCCTATAAAACTTAGTGGATCAATCTATTGGATTCATTTTTAAACTTAAGTGTTTTTATGCTATAGATAAACTATGAACATGGAAAACAAAGGCATATATAATTTGTGTTATTAATCTCCTCTGATGAATCCATAACAAATTCATAGTTTCTTATTTTCTATCTTGTGTTTAATATTTGGATTTTTTGTCATTTAATTTTACACATGCGATTTCATTGTAATAATATAAATATAAATATAAAATGTAATAAAATTTATTTAAAAAAATCGGGTTTTATGCATTTAATCATTTCATCTACATTACAAAATCATTTTTACAGCATAAATTATACACTCTTCATTTTACTCACACAGTGTTAAATCATACATTGTTGATTATTGTACTTGTCATCCCATTGCATCTTTATTATATTTAAACTTTCTTTAGTTTCCTGACATTTGAAATATTATTTGCTTTGTCAATGTTTTTTCCTTTTGCTTCTTTTTTTCTTCATTCATAAAAGATGGCAGCACTAGACTTATTATTTAACTTGTATACAATTTCAGCTTTTACTTATATTTTTCTGTGATAGATGGCAGCTCTGATTAATTTATTTCCTATTATCATTTTTTTCAAAGCAATGTTTCATAGCTATAGCAGCCATTTTGAGTTAACGATGACTGGCTGCTTGTCAAGTACTTATAATCTTGTTTAACCTACAGTAACATTGGTCTTTTTTGGAGGGTCTTGCATAGTATTTTTGTTATCTGGTTTCTATTTGAGTTAAATGATTGTTTATTTATTTCGTTTCTATTTCAGTTGTATATTTATTTCTTTATTTTGTTATTTAAATTCATGTGGGTTATTAATTGTCTTGTTTCACATATACATGTTATTAGGAGCTTAATATTGTCGATTTTAGGTATAATGCTGACAATATTTGATGAAATAACATAGCACTAGAATAGCACCGTATGAAATAAAAGGAACAATGCTCCGCTTACACATAAGCTTTAAATCTTTATAGCTCTCTCCTAATGTATTTTTAGCTGTTTGATAAAGACCATTATTTACTATGAATATTCTTATAAAGCCCTTCTGAAGATTCTATAAGATATTCATAGTTTTCCATTTTTTTTATTTTCCATCATATTGGGTATCATTTCTGCAGTGTCCATTCCATGCTTTTTGTGGTGTCTTATCCTTTGTTTTTCACATGTGTTTTCATTTTTAAATATATTTATATATATATTTTTTTTGAGGTATGTTAAAGACTCTGATTGTATGAATCCAATGCCAAAAACTTTGGTTGAGCTCAAAAATCACATTATCAATGTGTTTACGCCATTAGTACAGAGATGTTATCGCAGATGGAGACCATATTTAAATAACGCTTAGACTTGTGTCATGTTATCAAAGAAGCCATATTGAAAATTTGCTATGACATGAAGAAAAACTTGGATACTTAACGTTTGCTTTCATGTGTAATAGTAATTGAAATACAATACTTTTAAAAGCCGATATGTCATTTATAATCATCCTGTAATACTGAAGAGAAAAAGACATGTGTGAAACAAATAAGTAAAAGCCGCATTATTCATTGCATATATGTAAGTTAAACAGAGTTCCAATTAGTATGACTTTCTTACATAAAGTTCATACGACCGGAAAGATTTAATATTATTCTTTAAACATTTTCTCACTCTACGATCCGTATGAAATAAAAGGAACAATGCTCCGCTTACACATAAGCTTTAAATCTTTATAGGTCTCTCCTAATGTATTTTTAGCTGTTTGATAAAGACCATTAAAGATTTTTTTTCTACGACTAGTTGATATATAATCTGCGTTCGTTTTCCATGATCATCTTTTATCTACAGCATAAAAACACTTAAGTTTAATAATGAATCCAATAGATTGATCCACTAATTTTTATAGGTAGGTATTATTTCTTATCATTATCGCTCTGGTGATTCTTTATAGCTTCATTTTTTATGTTAGCTGAGAAATCTAAAAATAAATTAAAACTATTGCCTGTTGATTTGAAAATTAATTTCAAGTAATGCAATTTTTTTTAAAGAAAAAAGTTTTTCAGGTGTCTTATAAGTTTCTTAAAAAAAGGAGCTTTTCTTTTCGATTTTTTTGTATGTATGTATGTATGTATGTATGATTGTATGTATACCCGCAATTATCTCAACAACCACTGAATTAAATTAATGTAACTTTTTATACTACAATCTAGGAAACTAGAAATGTTTTTATATTAAAATAGTCACTGTATCGCTGATATTTTCTTTTACAAGGACACATAGAAAAAAAATTATATATGATAATCTATTACATTTCAAACGCGAGTGATGCTTAATAATGCCTTTATAAATAAGAGAGAGGCGACATAGGAGCTATAAAATTTGATTGGTAGAGAACATTTTTGAAAAAAATTCGGTGAGCCTGCCATTATGAACACGTTAACGTTTGTTGACATGTCTAACTTGTCTTATAAAGCTTATTCAACCGAGTATTGTCAAATAATAGAAAGTGGGTTGCCATTGTTCCGACAGAAACTTTTAATTTAAGCATGCGTCCTGTGTTTTTGTCGCCACCCTCTTATTTATGAAGGCCCTTTACTGGTAACAACGTTGTTTAAATTGAAAGTGAATAAAAATTAAGGACTGTAATGACAATACTTTGTTGAAATGATGCTTACTAGTGACCATGCGAAATATTTCCTCTCAGAAATAGTTCCTTCAAATCACGGAAATATTCCTGTCAGCACTTCTGCCGACATATTTCCGTTATTTGAAGGATTTCCGTTTATTTTTTTCTCTGTTACAGGAGGGAAATTTTCCGTTATTTGAAAAACGTTAGTTTAAAATAAATATATATTTCTCGTTGTGCTGCCATCTATGGACTATTACGGAAGTATCCATTATTTACTACACTTTAAGAATATTGCCCGGCTGACCTCTGGTTCGAACTAGGGACCTGGAGGTCTTGAGTCGAGTACCTTACAGGTAAAGTCAGCAGGCACTTGATAGATGAAGAGTTTGGAATGATGATGTGGGTTTTCTTCAAATGGCGCCCTTGGGCTTAAAAAAATTGGGGTTTAGAAATAGAACCCTGCATCGGGACGGGTTATTCGCTTTTAACCGGACCCAAATCAACTAGTGGTAAGGTTCGAGTCGAGTTGGTGCTATAGTTTTTCGCTTTCTGACGAGTTTTTCTATCAGTGTGGGCCAAATCACTCTCGCTGAAATATGCCAACTTGCGCGCAATGAGTAAACGAAAATATAGGCAAAGTTAATAGCTTAAATATTTTTGCATAACATCAAACAGTTCGTAGATAACAGTCACTAGAAGTTACTTTCATTTTTTGTTTAAAAATTACTTGCTAAATTTAACTAAATTTAACTTACAAGATAAATGATAAAAGCTAATATATTTTTTAAAAGGGAACATTTTTCAAAAATTATTTTGATATTTAAATTATCTTATAGTTACTTAACATAAAATAGTAATAAAATATGATTTTGACTTTTATTTTGAATATATTTCTCTTGCTCTGGACAAAATTGAATATATAAAACAAAGGCTACTTTTTTTGTAACTCATTTTCCCGTATTTTTCATTCAAAATACATATGGATGACAAACAAAGTGCATATTTTATAAAATGTGTTATATATCTGTATGGTACAGCATTTTATAACAGGGAAAAACGTTCAATATGTAACAGTTGTTGTTACCATCTCCCATTTTACGAGTATAATATCGCTAGACTATTCTGTGTTTTTCCCATTTGAGGGGAGGAAATAAGAAGAAATCGATTGAAAACAACAAGTAATATATGTTTCTATTCTTTTCTTTTATTACGAAGAGAAGGAAGGTTTTCAGAAAATTACTATCGCACTCTTTCATCAAGCGTTTACTGCTTAAAAAGTAATCTTATCTGATGCTCTCATAATTTGTAAAAATAAATAAAAGGAAAATAAACATTCATAATGTCAGCCATGCTTTTCGAGTATAAATGTTTCCACGTTTTTCTTTGCATTTGAATGTAATATATAACATAGGGAGATCGGTAAATTATAAAATGGAAGCTCTTAAAAACCATTTCTTTTAAATTATAAAACTAATATCACAAGAAATTTATTCTCTACTGTAACAGCATAATTCTCCATTAAAATAAAAATAATTTAAAAAGAAAAAAAAGTAAAATAAACGTAAAAACATTTAATACAGGGTAGTAATAAAAAAACCTTTGTCTATATATGAGCTCCTAGCGACCTTATCGTTCAACAAAACGGAATGTCATTTAGTGTTGTGCTATCTTATGCCATGGGCTTCAGAATGAGGTGAAAACAACAGTCGAGCTCTCAAAGTTACGTTTACACTGACAAATTTTTGAAAACTTCAAATGAAAACACACAATTTTTTCAATCATAATATGATCTTAACAGGAAAAAATCATGAATGGTAATAAAAAACTAATTTTAACACTAGAAATGACAACATATATTAAACGCAAAGAAAAAGTCCTTCCGGCCTGTACCGGGAAGAAAAGGTAGCTTTCATAGTCCAATATTTTTAAGAGATCAACTCATTTTATTCAAATACCCGAAGATAAAATGCTTGGGACCCGATTACAGCAGATTTTATTCCGGTTTTCTTTAATACTGCATTTGAATAAGAATTTCAGTATGAGAGTTACAGCATAACAAAATCAGATTGTTTCAAAATGTCAGCCACCCTAGAATACTGCCATATCTCAGCCATTTTTTAAGATAAAGCCAAAATAAAAAATGTTCCGGAATTCTTGTATCACGATCTAACACTTAATGGAACTTTTTCAATATATAATTTATTATATATCTTTTTGAATAAAAAAAAAATTAAAAAAATAACTTGCCGCCATTTTGAAAGTTGGCGCATTAACCCATCCGGGACAGGCGGCTTTTACACAAATTTTATTCGGTTGGCACCACTTTAAAAAAAACTACCTTTACTTAAACTTTCAGAAAAATGGTCTACTTAGAGAAAGCAAATATTACTTTTATTTTTTACTGGTGCCTAAAACAAATTCTGTATGCTCTTTTTGAGAGTGCATATATGCACCCATGGTCACGAATGGGTTAAGCTGGCCAACGAACTTGGTCGAGACCTTGGTAAGTTCTGTACACATGATCAGTCACATTCATATCGGTTCATAAATACGAACAACATAACAAATATCAGATTGTTTCAAAATCTCAGACACATCAGAATTTCAAACTGCCATATCTCAGCCATTATTTAAGATACAGCCAAAACGAAAATGTTCCAGAGTTTTTGTATCACGTTCTAATACTTAACAGAAATATTTTTTTTTCAATTTATAATTTTTTGTACATCTATTTGATTTTTTAAAAAAATTAACAATTTTAACTGGCGCCATTTTGGAACAAGATGGCGGATGAAGTGGCCAACAAACTCTGTCAAGTCATTGCTATATCCTATACACATACTTACTCACATCCGAATCGGTTCATAAATAAGAGAGTTACAGCATGACATACGTCAGATATATATATTATATATATATACATAAATCAACATTTGAATGGATTGTGGTTTGGGGGTCAGGGTGTTATTATCGGTGAAAATATACCAAATTTTTTGGAATTGCTTTCCTCCGAATGGCTGTAATAGGTAGCTTTTTGTAATGAAAGCTACCTAAAACAAGAACAACAATTGCGCTCACAAAGGTGAGAAAAACAAATCATTTTACTCGGATTATAAAAATTTCAAATATTTGCGTCCACTAAAATTGACATATGGCCTACGAGAGACTGTGGGAAACAATTAAACATGGCATAAAAACATCGCAGAATGTGATGTCTTTTAAGGTGTTTTTCATGCCAGGATCGCCTAATGGTTAACACGTGCATGCCTAGAATTTGTATATCTCCAAGAGACCAAAAATCGATTGGTGTGTATTGGGTGATTCTACCTACCACGAAAACGCAAACTGGCGGTAGATGATAATGTTATCGGCGTGTTTTTGCAGCACAATGGAGCACAAAATTGTCTTTGCTGCGTTTGTTTTATGTCACTTTTCTACTGCTAAATGTAGTTGTTTAACACCAATTATGGTTTTTCACTGCGAAGATCATTTTCAATGAAAAAATTAGATGTTGCTATTTAAAATTTTTGACATTTTGCCCCTGTAACCCTAATTATGAGTGCCGGATTGTTGTTCGTCACCTCATTCTCAAGTCCATGCAATAAAATACCCACATCCAAAATGTCATCCTCTCTCCTTGAACGATTGTGGTCACTTAGAGGATCACATACAGCAAAATTTCGTTTAGGCCTCCCTGAATATTAAACATTTTGTGTTGACATTCTGAGAAATTCGATTTACAGACTATCTCCATCAAAAGATGAAAAATGATCCACAATATTGTTCAAAGCCATTAGTGGAATGAATTAACACAATTTTGTATAGATTTCCATTAGAAATTTACACGCATTTTAATCGAAGTATTTGATAATTTCATAATAAACCTTAGACGGAAAAAATTCAAAAATCGATATATCGTTTAAGATATGTTAATGGGGTGAGAATATCGATAAATTTGTATACATAGATTTTTGATCAATTGAAAAATTTCACTTGTTAATTAACATCTTATTCTTGCAATGGTACATTTCTGTTAAAGGAATCTTAATTGCTTAATATGGTATGTAATATTTCTTTGGAATCAAATAAGAAAATATTTAACTTAAAATAATTTCAAGTTTGTAAATCCAGTGTCTACATAATTATATAATACATTTATCATTTAATTCAAAAAGAATAAAAAGAAAAAGTTAATGCAATGTTAAAAATATTTGAATTGTTTAAAAAATGTTATGAGGAATCAATATGAGAGAAACATTTTGGGTGTGCCATTTATCGTTTATTTTAAAGTAAACTTACCTTATTATGTTTTCAAAATCATATTATAAGCAATGCATCAACTCTCATTTAAAATGTGTGCACCTTATATCTCAAGCTTTCCAATTAAAAATTATAAGTTTCTAATATTAAGAGAAATCTGACCTATGTTCACAAATTATTTGCAAAATTAATTAGGAATTTTCCGCTTGAAATTTGTTTGTCGGGTTTTCAAAGAAAATGTCCGCAACATTTTGCTAACACTTATATAATCAATGTATAATCACATATGTAATCAATGTATAATCATATATGTAATCAATGCAACTTTTTTATATAATTTACTAACGTTCTTTTAACATTTCTTTATGAGGCACGCATTCACAGTGGTGACGATTTGTTTGAATGAGACGTGTTTTACCCACAAAACTCGTGCATGACAAGTATTCTATCCTACTTGTACTCTAGTAGTAACTTTCTAGTATCGAGTGTGCTTTTCAGCATGAAGAAATTTTTCTAGAAGAAATATCCAATGTATGAAAATATGCTTTAGAAAGTAGTCGACAGAAAGGGTGTTAAAAAAAGGATAATTTTAGGCTTTCGGTGAGGATTTGAGCTACGCCTAGTCTACTGTGAATTACTGTGTGAATAGTTGAGTCGACGATTTTTGGTAAAGCAGATAGCATAAAGAAATAGCATGAGTCTGATGCTCACAGAGCTCCCTTTTAATGAAATGAAACAGGGAAAATTTTCATTTGATTAAGAGATTAAATTAGGCTAAGCTTTGAATTGAACGTAGACCAAGTGTACCAAAGGTGATTTAAGTGTTATATCGTAATACGGTTATTTTAGTTTTGACTTTGCTTGTGTTTCAAATAACTTAATTTTGTTTTTCTTTAAAACTGAGTGTTAAATTAAGGAGAGGTGGAACGTTCTACTTCTTTGGATCAAAATTTTCATTTTTTTAGTTTGCATTTTTGCGACCCACATTTGTGTAGATTATTGCCCTAAAGCGATATTTCAATTCATTGTATGATATTTCAATTCATTATAATCTTTTTTACTCGTTAAACTTAACCTGTAAAACATTAAACTTGTTTTTCTAGAAACCATGTTTTTCAAATTGGGAGACCATATTCCTCAAGAACTATTCAGCCGATCGCGTTCATTTTTTATTTAAAAGAAAGGTAATCGTTTTTTCTGAAGTTTATACCACCGTAAAGTATATTTTTTGAGCTCACAAAATGTAAAACAAAAAGCGATGATAATGAATGTTTTGTTCAAAAATCAACTTGTTGGTATAAATTCAAGAAAATTTAATGCTCTTTCATAAACTGGCGACTAAATTTGTTTCAGATGCTTGTGACCGGAGAAGAATGGTCCACCGATTGGAAGATGACATCGCGCACTTGCAGGTACTTTCAATCGCACAAGGCTTACTGTTATTTTTTTTATTTTTTTGCACAGAAAAAATTAAAATATAAGTGAAATGTTAAAAAATATAATGCAGAAAGTCCTAAGGTGATATCTTTTTTCTTTCTAACCCAAATAAAATCGTAAATATCACGTGTGTTTTAGGCCAAAGAAGTAGAAGCTCCCCTTAATCATATATTATAATACGAGCAAATCTTGTCTGTCTCTCTGTATGTGTATATGAAAATTCTATCTTAAAAACGGTTCTAATGATTTTGATTAAAATTTGTATCTTATCTTTTCGGCCAAGAGAAAAAAATTCGACTAGGTCACATGTTTTAGAAAATTCAATTAGTAGGTCATGTTTGGGTCACTGCGGGTCAAGCTAATTTTATCTAAAAAACGGTTCTAACGATTTTGACTAAATTTCGTATCCTGCCGTTTTGAATTACGAGAAGACCATTGGGTTGGATTACATGTTCGGGAAAATTCGATTAGTGGATCATTTTTGGGTCACTACTGGTCAGAGTCAAGCTAAATTTACATAAAAAAGGTCTGAAACGATTTTGACTAAATTTTGTATCCTGGCGTTTAGGATTACGAGAAGACCATTGAGTTGGATCACACGTTCGAGAAAATTTGATTAGTGGAACATTTTTTGGTCACTACGGGTCAGGATCAACCTAATTTTACGTGAAAAACGGTTCTAATGATTTTGACGAAATTTTGTATCCTACAGTTTTGGGATACGAGAAGATCATTGGGCTAGGTCACATGTTCGAGAAAATTCAATTAGTGGGTCATTTTTGTGTCACAGCGTGTAATTGCATTTCAGTGAAAATGCAGGAAAGTTGAAACATTTATTAAGTTGTTGAGCAGTTGGCAGGAAACAAAGTCGCAATGTTGGCAACATTTTGCCAAATATCGCCAAATTTCGCGAAATGTTGACGATATTGGCGAGACTTTGAAAGAAAATCGATTTTCAAGATTTGCAATACCAAAACGCATGATTGGCGCCAAACGAAAGAATGTGCCAAGTTTGCGCGTTTTCGCCAAATTTTGGCGACATTTGGCGAAGCCTTTTAGAATCTGAAGGAATTATCTAGAAATTCCCAATAGAAGCCAAGATACATGATGCAACCAAACAGTGTCCATAGAACATTCTCGAAAGCGGAATTCAACCAATCAGGATAGATGGAACTGATATGTGTGATATGTGTGGTATGTGTGATATGTGTCATATTTTATATGATAATGTATTGCTGCGCTGAGTTGAACACAAAGCCAATTTTAACCGAGCATAGCTCGGTCTTTCCCGCTGGTGCGATACTAAATATGCAACTGTCAGAGCAGGCAATAACATTTTGAGTAGCTAGAGATGAAAAGTATAAACTAACTTGTTTGAATATTTCTGACTGTTGCAAGAGATTTACCAACGCATTTATGGTTGTTGTGATATGGATGTTTGTAAGTTGAATATGTCCCAATATGTTTTTGTCTTTCTGTATCATGTAAACATACTTAACGCCAAAATTAAATATAAACAAAATAAATTTACTTAACTTTCGCATCACATACCTTGATAAACAAGCCTGCTTCAAACGATTTTAAGGCAACAGTAACATTTTTAAATCAGGGTCTTTATGTACAATCAGAAATAATATCCAGATATAAACTTTAGTTCTAATAATTAAGAATTTCCCAAAAGTACAGGAAGTGAAAACAAAACGACGTTATTTCAATAATTTAAAAAATGTTTAAAAAATGTTAATGTATTACTTCTTTTCATATTATATACGAAAAGAAGTAATACATTAAAAAAATCTATATGAAGTAAACAGAAAATTCTTTAGTATAAAAACATTACAAAATGTACAGTATACAGTGCTTAAGCGTTTACGTAAACAAGTCATATCAAAGATGCTTGAGGAAGTATTTTCAATTTAAAAGCCAAATTTACATGACGACAAAAATGAAATAGTGTATTTTTTTAATTATTCAAATAAATCTATAAAGAATATACTGCATTCAAGAGTACACATACCCTTTAAAGTTTCGAAAAAAGCAATTTTTGTTTTTTTAAATAATATTAAAACATTATTATTTTACGAGTAATACACAAAAACATAAAACATCCCAAACATTTTCCAAAAATTATAATTTTTTAGCTATATCTATAAACATCTAAAATTGTATCTTCTGTATCATAATAATGTGTAAATTAATTATTCTGAAATTACATACGTTTGGCGTTGAGCACATGATTGCTTGAACGATAATAAACCGGATGGTTCATAAGTCAGATATGAAAAATTCATAAAAAAAATCGTCAATAAACGGTTTGAAGCAATATGCTTCTGGAATTTGTTCTCGCTAAATTGTTTAGTTATTAATATTAGCGGTAGATAGAGCTTGTGATGAAATTTATCACATATTGTTAAAATAGTGTTTTCGTTATTCAAAATTCATCGTAAATTAGAATAATTAATTTTATTCTGTTAAATTCTTTTTGTTTATTTTTCTTTTTTCTTCCATGTTAAAATTAACTCTTTACCGCAAGCCTTATATACGTCTCTATTCATTTTCTCAGGCATGTAATCTTTGAATTCTCAATTAAAATTATTTCGGAGTCATGATTGCGCCAAAAATATAAAAAGTTATATAAAAGAAATCGTTTTCCTCTTTCGATGTTACTAAGGGCAGCTGCTAAAATAAATCTCATATGGCAATTATCGACGGTTATCTTGACAGACTATATTTTGACTAATTCATTTTCACATACTCTAAAATGTGTTTCAGCTCACAAGAAGTTTTGCATACGTTTCTTATTCTCACAGTGATAAGTGTAGAGGTTCAACGGTACTACATTCTTTCTCTGTAGACCAGGTGCATAAAAAGAATATACTATTAATTTGATCTAAACGCCACTCATAAACCTTGCTCCGTCCAAATTCCATTTCGCCAAACTTATGTGCTTGGCATTTGTTTTTAATCGGCTGTGAATCATTCAGCTCTAAGACTTGTTACTGTTCATTTGTGGCCTACTCCCGTGCTAAGTGAAATTTCTATCTTACTGCATTTACGTAAAAACAGAATAAAAAGATCTACCTTTCCTTACTAGAGATGTATATATTTATGTCTCCTTTAATTATGTCTCCTTAAAAAATGTTGCACGAAAAGAAGTAATACATTAAAATAATCTATATGAACTAAACGGAAACTTCTTTAGTATAAAAACATTATAAAATGTACAGTATACAGTGCTTATGCGTTTACGTAAACAAGTCATATCAAAGATGCTTAAGGAGGTGTTTTCAATTTAAAAACAATACAACCTGGGTATAACTCCACGTACGAAAACGAAATTTAAAAATGGTAAAACTTCAAAATTTCCAGACTGCAAGACTTCAGTATAGAGCTGAATAGTTCAACGAGGTTCGATAACTGCGTTTAGACGAAAACCCTGATACGGTGTTGTGGGGAAACTTGGAATATGGTAGATTTTTCTTTCAGTGGAAGACCATCTTTTACAGAATCCCAAGCCTTTGATTTTGCAGTAGATTGATATCTGCTTGCGAGGCAGTCAGATATTGGTGTCCGTAGCACACGAAAAGTAGTAAAACCTGCTATTATATCTAAAACATCAGCGTTCCGTATTCTTCACAGTGTCCTAAAGTTGTATGCATAAAAACTGTAATTTTTATAGCAGCTGCATCCATGTGGTGCTGCAAAACGAGAAGGATTTGCCACACAGGCATTAAAAAAATTCCTGACAATAAACAATAAATCAATTAATATGACAATCAATGAACGAAATCACTGACAGCACTCAGAACTGCTGCGTATGGTCAAGAAAAAAACTCATGCTTTCACACAGGAACCGTTGCACTCACAAACTGAATTGTGTTGCTTTGCAGCATCTTTTATCATAGGAAATGTTTTTCGAAGAAAGTTTTTGATCCATATGCGGGTAGATGAACTGTTCCATAACAACGGAGTGTTATTTAAAGTTGTTACCTGAGAACGTGGTATCATGATTACAGGAAAGAAATTTCTTCCATAGAGTAGCATTGAAGAAATATTCCGTCAAGATGAGGCACCATCTCACGAAGCAGTTTTCTGCTACAACGTTTGGTTCCTAGCACTTGATCAAACATTTGTGCTACAATCTTCTCGATTATTAGACTTGACTGCGGTGCTATTTAAAGTCCTGTGTCTATGAAATCAATCCTTCGAATTTGGCCCAAAATTAAATATATTATGTGTCATAAGGTTTTTACTATGAACCCTGATAAGCTGCTGGCTGCGGTGAACTACATAATCGCTTATTTGTAAAACGTTGTTTTCAGCGAAGTTGTCACATAAAACAACTAGTGTTACTAAATAGTCAAAGAACAAAATGTCTTATATTACGCACATAAAGGGCGCCATGATGAAAATTTAGCTCTTTTTTAGCGCTTCTAGAACCTTTCTAGCTTTTTATATTCACTTCTATTCGTGTTTGTAGCCCTCTTTTTTAAATGCACTAACACACAATATCAAAACAGGATAGCTTTGGAGCTAGGGGCCGAAAAACTTGTTTCGGGCTTAGGCGAAACACAGGGCTAAGTTAGTAACACTGATCGTACCTATTAGCGAGAAAAGCCGAAAATTGTATTGAGTAACTGTTTTAACCCTTCGTTTCAGATCAGTGAACTTGTAGATGACTTATGCAGTGCCAGTTAGATTTCAGAAAGCAAAATATTTTTGCTAGAAAGGGTTGTCGAATTCAAAACATGATTATACGTATGTGAATGTACACAAAGAAAGAGAGAAAATAAAAATAATAAACTGCCATCAATGAAACAATGAAATCACTTTTAAAATATTAATATAACAGTATAAAACTAAAATATGTATTTTTGTAACCTTTATTCTTATGTTTTTAAATAATTAACAAATACTCCCTTTTGAATTATGTCTAATTAGATTATATTTTTTTAAGATTAAAGCAAAAGTCTCGAAAATACTTTATAATTGGAAAGATTTACTCATATATTGCAGTATATTGGTTTACAATAAAAGTAATAGAAACACTTGGGACGATTGATGAGATCGCATTTTCAATACACGCTTAAAGAAATGTTTAAATGGAAACTCTTAATTTCAAAAACAATGTAAATTATTTTAATATTACACATTTCTATTTGAAGGAGTTCAATATACCATTATGCGATGAGGAAAAATTAGCTACTAAATTGTTAATGATATATAAGTACATATATAATCATATTTTTTTATATTATTAAAAAAATCGAAAAAATGAATATGCCGTGTAATTTTTAATTGTGATATGTTGGTTGTTCCATGAATCTCGTATTATATTCATATTAATATTTTGTATATTCAAAGCTAAGTTAAAAAAATTTAGTTTAAATAGTTACAGAGACCTAACATTTGAATATATATATATATATAAGAAATTCTGAAATAAATATTAAGTCTTATATAATGAGAGAAATTTTACCATAACAGGAAATTGATAACTGAAGTACACACTTTAATTAGTCTATAATAGCTGAATAATAAATTGTATGCGCTAACTTTATTATAATAAACTATCCTGCATCGCTTTGACCATAATTATAGAGAAAGTTTTATGATTAACTTTGGAATTTTCTGTACCTTCTCTTGATATTGAGCACGATATCTTCTTTGAGACTAATTACTGACAGTTACTTTCGCTTATTTAACCCATTTTCGGCCAAAGTGCGTAAACACACCATTTCAATAAATATTTTTTATTAACACTGGGACGTATATTTTTCGCTAATTTTATTTTTCTGCTATTTTTAAGGGTTCTGGAGACATCTATAAAATATTAGTAATTCAATTGAAGTAAACACTTTCTGTTGAGAAATTTTCAAAATACGCTGGTTTTCTACTTGAAACGGTTATTGACAAATTCGACTTTTTGAAAATGTATAATTATTCCACTTGAGATTAATCATATGTTTTTATAATGGAGTAAAGGTGCAAGTTCTGTTAATAAAATAAAAATAAAACAAATGCCATAAGAAAACTTAAATTTTTTTATTTAAATTTAATAATAAATTAATAATAATAAATTAATAATGGTAACGTCAAATTAAATAAAATATTATTTTTCATGCCCGAAACTTTTTTGATGTCTTAATGAATGTAATTTAAGCAAATTTCTATGCAAATAAT
Organism: Maratus michaelseni; assembly: GCA_963931845.1. NCBI lineage: Eukaryota > Metazoa > Arthropoda > Arachnida > Araneae > Salticidae > Maratus > Maratus michaelseni. Next base: position 117,713,120 of record OZ007586.1, read on the forward strand.
ACCACATTTTATAAAATTTCTATGCTTGGCCGAAAATGAGTTAAACAATATTTCGGGTTAAAAATTCAATAGTCACTATCACAGAAGCTTGCTGCTAATTCTAGAAACATTATAACAAGAATGTTGAATTTTTTGAGAAACTGCAGAGTTTTCTTTGTCCGATTAATTGAAGTAGTCAGAATTAAACAGCACGTTTTTATAGCATTTCTTACAATAAACATTACGAATGTCTTTCGAAAGTTTTGGATATAGTAATGTGTATGATATCAGAACTTATAAAAAACCATCTATCTAAAAAGTGACCCGGCATAACGCCCCTTGGGTACATAAAATGTAGATTGCACCACTGCGTTATTTCTTACTTAATTTTTGTGTATGTTACAATAATTTGTCTACGTTAAATTGAATGCTGCAGAAATATATAATACACAGTGCAAACACACTAGGCATAAATTAAATCGGCATTGTTTTCATAAATGACATATTTTATATTTATGATTAAAAAGCAAAATTTAAAATCAAATACTCAATTAATTGTTTTCGTTATCCCATTTCTTTTTCCAAAGTAGATGTTGTCACCCTCTAATGCAGTTAAAATATGATTGATATATATATATTTCAGTTTGCTATTTTGAGTCAGTCATGGAGTAAATGAGGTGATAGTCTGGTTGACTAATGTTGTTTACAGACATATTTTTATATTATAAAGTAAATATTAGAAATTTAAATCTGCATCTAAAAAATATTAGATATTCCTAAAAAAATATTAGACTGGAATGCGAAATCTTCGCACGTGTCTACTGGTTTTGAAATATTTCTAATAAAGAAAGAAGTCCTCTTTTAAGATATATGTTAAATTATAGCAACAGTAGACTTTGCGTAAACTTTGAGCATCTACATTATAGTTTTTTTTTTTCTAATTAGAGCAGAAACTCGTACATAAATAGAATATTTATCAAAAAGCAAATTCTTTTGACGAGAGTTAAAATAAGACGATAAGATGAGTTTTAGAAATGAGATTGTTTAACCTAGATAAACATATATATAGAAACGTTCTTGACAATGTGATGTCGTTAATATTGCCCTCATTCAAAACCACGTGAGAGAAGAATTTATATTGCATTTTAAAACTTGGAAATGTATGTACAAAATAAATAAATCATTCTTTTCAGTCGAAATTCAAGTTTTGACAGCAATTCATGGTTTAGAGCGTCTTCTTAAAAAAAGGAAACAAAAAGATATGTTATAAAGTTTAAAATTTGTCTCTGAGTCCCAAATCTAATATCCTCTTCTATTTTTTTTTTTTTTTTTTTTTTGCAAACACAGTGTCAGATACATGTTTTTTTTTTTTTTTTATCTTTTATGAATTTTTTGCAAAATCCTCAGTAAAACCTGGATTACAATCAGCACACATTGCAATATATATATATATATATATATATATATATATATTATTATTATTATTTTATTATTATTATATGCATACATTTAATTGATAAATAGAATTACGAAAGATATTTTAAAATAAATTATTTGAAATTTCATATTTTGTTAAAGCGTTTTACGAATGTGGTTCATTCATATTGTAATCATTCCTTAAATTTTATTGAAATATAATAAAATTAGCGTGATCTATTTAAAAAAATCGTTTATTATATTTGTTTCGTTGCTACTTTTATCATTTTCAGTTTCTAATCAGTACAATTTCGGCTTGATAAGTAGTTTTTATTCTATATCAATAAAATGAGAAATTAAAATTTACCAGCTATTCGGAAATTTTGTTGTTTATTTTAAAAAATTCTCAGAGGAATCCGCTAACTCTGATTCTCTTCTATTTCCAATTTTTATTCTTAGTACCTTTCTAATTTTTTCAAAATAAATCATCCATATTTTCCCCTTCCGGACGTTTAATGTGAATTTCATACAGAGCTACGTACAGTACAATATTGAAATCTCGACAATAATTTGTTTCATCCTGTATGATAAACACATCGTCAGATTGACCGTCGGTTGTTAGGAATCTTATGCTGTTTTCCATTCGAATTGATGACGACAACTATTAAAATCACAACCAGAAGCTTCCATTCTGAAGCGCGAATGCGCGACCTATAGCGGCATCACATATTTGTAAGATCTTCTTTTGTAAGATCTCCCTATTTGTAGAATTTTGTTTTTATATATTGCTCCACTCTCTGCTGTAAATTCCTATGAAATTTATCCCGTATTGGTACGTAAGATTTTGTATTATCTTGTAAAATGAGAAACTAGCACAATATATAAACTAGTCGTTGGGGGCCACCGTAATACTTACCCATCATGGATATGTATAATGAAAAATATTAAAATAAAACATGTGTAAACTACTAATAAAATGCATTGCAATTCAAATAAAATCGTGGCTTGATGACGTCATAAACTTTAAAGGCTCGATTACTGAATTGCTTGAAAGAAACATCCTTATAACTCCGAAAATAATAATCCTATTAACTAGCGGTTTATTGCATCTGATTAAGCGTCAAATTTCCAATTAAAATATATCTTTGAAGTGAAATGTGGATGAAATACAGGGTCATGAAAAATCGAAGAGTGTGGAAAATAGGATTCCAAATATCTCGGCAACTAATTATCCGATCGACTTCATGCTTTATGCAAAATTTATGTTTTTTTATTGTCTTTTATATTCATTTCTTAAAATAAACAGTTTCGAAAAAATTTATATACCTTTTATCAGAACGAATATTTCGAGAGTCCGAAAAAAATAGTTCCGGTTAATCGAGGTTATTGAAATTAAATAGGATTGATCCCATTATTACATACTAAGTACATACCAAATTTCAAGTTTCTATCTCAATTTTTTCGGGAGATAGAGCGTTTACAAACACACAGACACAGACACAGACGGACGGCAAAAATTTTTTTCTAAAAATATGTTTTTCGGAATCTTCCGTGTCTGAAACGTGTAAATCCGTCAAAATTTTTTTTTCGATTTTCAAAACGATTACAAGACTTACCCTATACTACGTATGATGGGTAAGTAATACGCGGTCTTAACCCAAGAAAATTAGCTATGAGTCATTTTCACACAATCGGATAACACTTTCAATGGGGTAATGGGAAACGCTACATTTCTAGGGTAAAGCCACTTCCCCTAAAAGGCCATGTTCCCTAATGGGAAATATTGATAAACGTAACGGATACCTGTATCACAGCTCTTAAAAGAAAAGCATATTTACTTCAATGAGCAGCTTGTCTCAGTTTGTCCCTCTAGCGGTTGAATTGGAAAACATAGCATTTGCTAAAAATATAACACATTCACACCTCTTATTAATAAGAATAAATTCTTTTATTTATTTATGTGCAATTTCTTCATGACTAAGTTAAGCAACGTACGAAAATGGAATTTTACGTTTCCGACAAAACATAACTTTTTTGTAACATTTCAAAAGATAAACATTTTATCCCAGATGAGAAGCGTGTTGGTGGGATTTCCTCAGTACCACCTCCCTGTGTCCTAGTGTTCTCCAATTGGCCTCTCCGTGTACGTCGCGATTGAGGACCAATACGGAGAGCGTCATGTTTTTGAACCGGCTAGCGGTGGTGAGTGCTTCAGAATGGCCTTCCAGGTGGTCCCTATTAGTCCCCTTTAGTGGAGAAGGTGACGGAGAACCTGGTGGTCCATATGTTTCTTTCTCTTGCCGGACGCCGTAGGAAAAGGACTCAGGAGTGGATTCACCCTAAACGACCATCCCTTGGCCCATTCTCCTAGGGAAGAAGAAGGCTATCCGGGGACGCAGAGGCAGGTGCTTCCATACGTGGACAGAGATTTTGTGAAATGTCTGTCGAAAGGGATCGGGGTAATGCAAAAACTCAAAAGTGGCCACTCGTTTTGGGATCAGTGAGGGTCTTTGATTCCGACCCGGCCATTTGAGTATGGAAAGCGACCGGGAGTAGAGTGCTTTAGAAACGAGTCACTGCTGTGTTTTGCAGACTACCACATGAGTATTCCGAGGCCATCGTTTCGACATGCGTCGGACATGGGACCACACAGGACGTTTTTGTGCGTTCATGTTCGAACGCAGCCACTTACTATGCGGTCAACGAGGAGAGTACCCATCCTTCTCTGCGTTCCCGACTCTGCCACTTGAGAGTGGAAGATGACCGGGAGAAGGGTCTCCCGTGGGACGGGGTGCAGCTGTGTCTCGTTGGTTGCTACCCGAGAAGTCTAAAGCCATCGTCGTGATGTGCTTCGGACGCTGTGACCACTCACGGTTTATGAGGGTTTTCCCGTGTGTGTAACGACAATTTGTGTCACATTTTCACAGTCACCCCAGAGGTGGTCTCTGCTTTACAGTATGGTCGTTGGTTGCGGCTGTCTAAATTTACGATTGCGGCCTGTGCACGCCGACGATTCTTGTAGTAGACCACACCTAGGTATTAGCGGGTGGTGACTAGTTCCTACGCTGCTCCCTGGGTGTTGCCCTTCTGTCTGGTGGTGGGTTCATCCCGCTGGCGGAGCTTGCTGTCTCTCCTGTTGGGCTTCGACAAGGTCTTTTCGCCGATTGGGTATATATCGATCCTGGTACGACATTTGTCTTGGTAACATTTCAAATGTGTCACAAAAAGGAAATGGTAGCAAATTTGGTAAGGTATCTCACTATTATGCAAATTACGGATTAGTTCGCAATCCAATACCTGCAAGTAAGTAGCGCATATTTTCTTCGATCAGTTTTAACTTAAATGTCCATGCTTACATTATATCTGCTTTGTTCTGTATGCAAGTCTCAATGTATGGTCACGCATTCTGCACATTCTTCGAAAACGGCTGTGTTGCCACAGCCATCTCAATACTAGGCCTAAGTACTGACACAAAAGTGGCAACTGTCGTATACGGTTATTTGGCAGAGTTTGTATTGTCTCTTGAATGTAAATAGTAGTAATTTGTAAAAGGCATTCTTCATATTATTTGTCTGCGATTAAAAAAGGGCAAAGAATATTTTTAGAAAATATTATATTTAAATTCAAGGAACCGTACAAACGCTGAACAATGCTTTTTACGAGAGCCGCCATTTTGTGTTAAAGTGTAGGATTAGTATTCAGAAAAATGTAGACTTTCTCTCAATACATAAGTCAACTCGTATTTCTTTAATATAACGTCTAGCGTCAATTCATGTTGATTCAATTCATTCGCGGTGGTTTCTTGCGACTCTGCTGATTTAACGGTGTCGACTGAGTGGATTATTTTCTCTGTCATACCATCTTGCTTTGAAAACAAAATCAATTCCGTTGATAATATATTACAAAATCCATTTCATAAGTGAATTTAGTATTTTTTTAAATATAATTTATTTTGTAGTAATTTTATTATATTTATTACCCACTGTCATGATACACAGCTCTCTGAAAAAACAAACACGCGTGCTTATAATATTTTAGACATGTACCTCAAGTTAATACTTCAGTGAGAGAGTCATTGCTTTAAATTATCTCAAAGTGACAGGTATTGGTATGGATTGGCCACCATATTCCCCGGATCTGAATCCATGCGACTTCTTTTTGTGGGGTTACTTGAAGGACGCTGTTTATTCTAAGAATCCCCAAACGTTGGAACAGCTTGAACAATTCATCTGTGAGGCATGTGCACCCATTTCAATTGAAGTATTGCAACAAGTGATTTCGAACTTTACCTTTAGGTTCCGTCATATTGTTGCTGAAAAAGGTAACCATATCGAAACCATTGTAATGTGATTTTTACCTCAGTTCAAACATCTCACTTTCAGGAACTATTTCAAAGACACAGCTTTGTGATTGCAGCGCCCTCTCGTGTCCAATATTGGAACTATTTTTTTTAATTTATGTATAAAAAATCTATCTGTCTAACATTCAACTTGTTTCACATTTCTATCTCTCACTGTTTCGAAGTTATCTCATTTCAAAGTTGGGAAGTCCTTTCTAGAACACCCTGTATGTATAAGACACTTTTGTGTGTATTCGTCTTTTCTTTAAATATAATCAAATGTGACAAAAGGGGAAACAAAACAAAAAAAAATTTCATTGAAGATAAAAATTTATCCTATTATGTCTTTTTTTATCGTAACAGAGATATTTTTCACTTTTACATTTTTCATTACATACTTGAAAAGTGTTGATAGTATCAATTCCTTCGTTGCTTTAACATTGAAACAAGATATGGAATGATATGACATTTCAATTTTTTAGAGAATTATCTCGTGTAAAACGAATTCTAAATCAGAATAATTTTGTGGCTTCAAGATTAAAATCTTGAAATAGGTTGACGTTGTCGCATATTTTCATATTTCCTTATTATTGCAGAAATGTCTACAATATTTCGGGTATTACAATTCTTAAACCTCAAATAACTTCTTTCAAACTGATTTTGCTATTCATTTATATTAAAATCATCATATTTTTAATATAAATGAGTGTTTAGGAAAAAATACATCTTAAATTTATTTGAACCACAGAACTATATCTTATAAAATAATTCGAGCCACTAATTTGTAATAGTACTCTTAAAAAACAAGTTATTTCAGATATACATACAAATTAATACAATAAACACTGCACGCATGAAAAATTAGCTGGGGCCAGAAATCGAGCTTTGGTCTAGAGCACAGCGTGCTGTTGTCTAACCCCTAAACTACCCTGGCCGATGTTCTTGTTCGGCAATTTCTCACTTTTAAATCATGTTGGGGAACATTTCCGGCCAACAATCAAACAGCACTAGATGACAGGACAACGATGAATAAAAAACTAATCCATTGGTACACAATATATTTTTAATAAAGCACATAAATTAGCCTCTGAATTCTTTAAAGGTAACTTAAAGAACAACTTATTTCAGACAATAAACCCGACACGAGTTAAGCTAGTCGTTGGGGGCCACCGTAATACTTACCCATCATGGATATGCATAGTATAAAATATGAAAACAAAACATGTGTAAACTATTTATAAAATGCACTGCAATTCGAATAAAATCGTAGCTTGATGACGTCATAAACTTTAAATGCTCTATTACTGAATTGCGTAAAAGAAACTTCCTTATAACTCCAAAATTGATAATCATAACTAAGTACATACTAAATTTCAAGTCTCTATCTCAATTTATTCGGGAGATAGAGCGTTTACAGACACACACACAGACACACACGCAGACAGACGGACGGCAATTTTTGTTTTCTAAAAATATGTGTTTTGGAATCTCTAGTGTCTGAAACGTGTAAATCCGTCAGAAAAAAAATCGATTTTCCAAACGATTACAAGACTTGCCCTATACTACGTATGATGGGTAAGTAAAAATTTGTCGGGAGCAGGGTAGCTTAGTGATTAGAGAAGATGGTATGGTACGCTGTAGACTCAGCTGCGGTTCCTGGCACTATCTCATTTTTCACTCGTGTTAGGTTTATTTTTTTAATCTGCATGTAGGTCTGAAATAATTTGTTGTTTAAGTGTACCTTTAATGAATTAAGATGTTAATTTTTGTACTTTATTAAAAATATATTCTGTAGCGATGGAATAGTAATTTATTCGCCGTTGTCTTCTCCTCCAGTGCTGTCTGATTGTTGGCCGGTGACGTTTCCCAAGATGATTTAAAAGTAAGAAATTGCCTAGCTAGGATATTGGCCTGGGTAGCTTAAGGGTTAGAGCAACAGAACGCTGTAGACCCAGATTCGATTCCTAGCCTCGGCTAATTTTTCACTCGTGTTGCGTTTATTGTATTAATTTGTATGTATGTTCTTTAAGTGTACCATTAATGTATTCAGACGTTAATTTATGCGCTTTATTAAAAATACTTTTTAATACATTGGCATTAATTCGAACAAATATTTTAAGAAAATAAATTTCCAGAAGAAAATTTATATCGAAAATGTTTCAAGCATTAAACTTAATTTTCAGTAGATTACATAAAACAATTAATGCCTTACATTTACAATAATAGTGAAAAAAACTGTCATATTATTTTGATTAATTTATTATAAAGGAAATGAATGCAGTTTTTCTATAGGTTTAGCTTGATGTACTAGCCACTGTACTCGGCATAACTTTCTAAATAAATCACTAATGACATTAGTCTTAAGTTTAAAACCTGTTTTTTCCACTAAATAGGAGTTTGGAAAGAGGTATGTGTAAGTCCTAACATTAACTATCTAATCAACTTTAAGCTAACTTTATTTAAGCTTTTATTTCATATTATTATGATACTAGCTTTTATTCATATAAATTTAATATTTCAATAAACCTCTTACTACCCCACCTCGCAGTACGGTATTCCAATCTTAGCGTAGCCATTTGCTTGAGATCGAACCTACGCTAGTCATCTGAAGACATTCGCAAGCTGATGATAAACCAATGACAGTGGACTACGAAGCCTTCCCTGCTTTACGCTAGAAGTTATTTCCCTTAACACTTGATCGTGATGTAGATGGAATATACTCCATACTGGGAAAACACAGTGGCCCCTGCGATATTAAAGTAAATTTTAATGTATATCGTAGAATTAACAATACATAATTCGAATTATTTAAAATATGCCAAATATGTCATATATAATGGATCTTAAAATTGACTTAATGTAAAGTGATAATACACTAAAATTATTTATTTATAGGCATTACAAAAATATTCTTTATGTATTAAAATAACAGAACTGAAATTCCATAAATCTATATGCGTGTGTGTGTGTGTGTTATAAAAATATAACATAAAAAATTAAAGAAAATTAAAGAAAATCTCGTATAATATCGACAAATAATATTTCAAGTATGGGTGAATTGAGGTATTAACTTAATTTTAATTTTAATGTGTTATAAATTCTTACACTCTTAACGTAATCGCATATATGAAAATCAATATGGTATCTTATTCGATCCCTTTGTCTGGAAATAATGAACATATATGAAAGAAAAATGTAATAATAGCCAAGTTTGTCCACCAAAAAATAGCCTGTTTAACAATTATTGCTAAAAAGGTGTTAAATATTATATAATATTCAATAGATATAATATTCCGTTTAAAAAAATTAAAAAAACATAAAGTTTTTAGTGGAAATTCGTATGGTCGTTCGTAGTCTTATCGAACATAGTTCTTTCTACAGTGCACGCAAGTTACATCATATATATATTGTATTTTCACTGCACTGTATTTTCTCTATGTTTCCATTTAAGTATGTTCAAAGATTATACATAGTAATAATATCTAAAGTGCAAAATTCTAATCGGAATTCAGTGAGAATTTCCAGATATTAAATGTTTTAATAAATGCTCTTAAGCTGTGAAAATGCAATTACTTAATATAAGTTATTTATTAAGTTATTAATCACTTACAAAACGGTTATTTAAACTAGTAAAAACATTGCAACAACAACTATTCATTTACAAACCACACAAAAGTATTTTAAATTCTGAAATTTTACAAATTGCGAAACTTGTTTAATAAGTAATTGATGTATTTCTGAGATATTTGGCTGATATAAAGAATAATACTACACTTCACTTTTGCCAACGAAATAGATTTACTACGAATAAGTTATTTCCACTTTCAACAGAAAAATTTTATAACGAGAGAGAACATTGCAATGAAATTTGCATGCTTATAATCAGCGCTGTAAGTTTACATGTATAGTGCAGTAAGGCCGTAAGCATATAACATGCATAGTGGCGGGAAAGTTCCTGTGATTTCAATGCAGGTACTGCATGTCTCAGTGAGAATTGTGACATTTCTGTAACGTCACAGAACATCTCGCAAATGACAGCTCCGTTTATAATAACTATGGCAACATGATGTGACGAAACTTCCTCGACCAAAATGTGTACTGTATAAAAATGGTTTTAAATTTGCTAAAATTTCATTTCTGTAAATTTTATTTATTTTAAAATATATATTTAAAAAATTACATAAATAAAAAAGTAATAATTCATGCTTTGTAGAATTCTTTATTTACATCAATATTAACTCTAATTGGTAATAGAGGGTACTGTATTCGAAACTTTATTCATAAAATTTATTTCTATCCAAACACTTCGAGCAATACGAAATGATTAGTAAAATCGGGCAAATAGACGTCACAACCACATCACTGTGACTCGACAAGCATGTCATGTGACATCATTGCATGTTAAAAGGTACTATTTAACGTCACTGCAACGCGTCCACCAAATCACAGTGTTATATCTGAAGCTGTGTTAGATTATGCGATACACTGAAATAATTTAATACATTAATTAAATTCCAAATATAACAATATATTCATATTTAATACTTGGGAATTTTTCCATAGAAAATTTCTCCCACCTTGCATTCATAATAATCAAATTTTTAATTGCTTAATAGGCGTATAGCCAACATAGTGAAAAAGTACTTAAGCCGGGACTCTAACCAGGGTCATCAGTACAGCGCACTGACGTTCTACCAACTGAACCACTTGGGAGCGATACTCAGCCTAGAGCTTTCTCACTATAACATGTTGGCAAGGTTACAAACGCAGCACAAGATGGAATATTTTCCGTGAACACCAACCCTGGGACAAACACAAAATCAAAGAAAACCCTGAATCGATAATTGAATAAATTCATATTTAATACTTCGGAATGTTTTCATAGAAAAATTCTCTAAATTTGAAATTTGAAAAAAAAAAGTGATTATTATGAATGCAAGGTGTGAGAAATTTTCTATGGAAAAATTCCCAAGTATTAAATATGAATTTATTCAGTTATCGATGCTGGATTTTCTTTGATTTCGTGTTTGTCCCAGGGTTGGTGGCTCATGGAAAATATTCCATCTTGTGCTGCGTTTGTAGCCTTGCCAACATGTTATAGTGAGAAAGTTTCAGGCTGAGTATCGTTCCCAAGTGGTTCAGTTGGTAGAACGTCAGTGCGCTGTACTGATGACCCGGGTTCGAGTCCCGGCTTGTGTACTTTTTCACTATATTGGCTATACGCCTATTAAGCAATTAAAATTTGATTATTATAAGAATATATTTTACAGTCAATGAAATGACTTTTGTGAAAGTTTGGGTCGTTAAGAGAATGATGTTTTTTTTTATTATTTTGCAAAAATTAACTGTTTAAAATGAGAAAGCAGAATTGTTACATAAAATCAAAACCTATATTTCAATGACAACTTCTAGTTTTTCAAACAGCTTTAATTAAATCAGAAAGTTTTTCTGAAAAAACTTAGGAAAACAAAGGGTAATTCGATATGTGAAATTTCATTATAATATTTTTTTATTGTATTCAATAACTTGAGTTGTAAAAATTATATTCGCAAACCAGATTTTAGAAGTTTTATAACTTTTTCTTTTGTCTATTACAATTTGGAATTCTGAAAATTTATACATCCGAAATTTCAATTGTTATATAACCTTTAAGCGATGCTGTATCATTTAAATATGCGTATCAGTTTTTTTTTTTTTTTTAATATATTACTTGAACACCGAGACGACAATTGGTTCGATAATATTAGCTCGTTACTCAGGACAGCACGTAGAACAATATTTACATAAATTTACATACTCTCTCATACTCTCGACATAATCTCTTATGTCGATGCTAAAAATCATAAAATTTCATAAGGAGTTTGTTTTCCTTATTCGTTGAAGCTTATTATGCATGCTAAACTATTTAGGCGTTTAATGTGAAAGTTTTGCTTCCAAGAAGTAGATCTACCGCTGTAATTCAAACTCCGAAAAATATTTCAGAATTTTTAAAAAATATATATATATAGTACTAAAATAGTAATGATACGAATTCAAATTTTTTTAAGTTTTTATGCGAATAGCTTTGATATTTTCACATCTATTATGTAAACATAATTAATAATAAAATGTTTCTGAAAAATATAAATATTTTTTAAAAAATAACAAAAAATAAGAAAATATTTGTGCACGAATAATATGAATTTTTAGACTTTAGGGGTTAGTTAAAATACTGAACGTGACTTTATCAAATGCAAAAATGTGATTGTTTTCAATTTACAAGATGAACCAGGAAGACCGAATAAAAACTAAAGAACGCGAAACCTCGATCAGAGAAAATAAAAATGACAAACATACCATATATTTGTGATGCATCGTTTTTGTGAAAATTAAGTAATAAAATAGTTTGACGTCACATACTTTGAACGATAATAAAGCTTATTAGAAATATCAACATGTTGACGTTTGGTACTTGCATTTTAATGTCATGTTTACACGATTAAGGACTAAAAATCACCTTTTCACATGTTAAATTTTCAGAAGCGTGCCATAGTTTAAAAACATTATCTCCAGCAGAAGTGCGTCTACAGACGTTTCTGGGCCACAGATGTATTCAGTCGGGCTCATACATGCCTCGATAATCATTACGTGGTAGTTATTTTAAATATATATTTAATTGAACATCATGTGATGTCTGATATGGTTTAATTTATATTATATTTCCAATTGACTTTATTTTTGTGCGATGCATTTTTCATCAATCTTTCCCTTGCGCATTTTACCCGAAAGCATGGGATTGTTGAAGTATGGTTCTTTGGATAGTTTTTATGCTCTTCGAACAAGGATTCTCTCTCTGTTGAGATTATACAACTATGGTGGGATAGGTTGTATAGATGCGTGTTTTTTTACATATTATTAACATACCACTGATGAATGTAACAAACATCTACATTTTAAATAAACGACTTATGAACTCTAGACACTAGGGAAAATTTTATTTTTTCACGTCTTTAACAGCAGTTATTAGTGTTGCACTCTTCATCGTAGAAGAAAGAAAAAAATAATTCTACCAAATTTTAGCCGCAAATGTGCGATATATCTCCGCCATTACCCATGAATATTGCAATTTTTAAACAAGAAACACCTTTTCTTAATTGTGTATACAACAAATGTATGCATATGTCATGATTATGGTTCCAATCAACTCATTTGTATAAATAGTTACAAGCACGATTACTGTGCATATTTATTGTCAAATGATATTGCATTTACTATGCAACGTTAATACGGAGCCATAAGCTAAAAAAATTGAAGCAAAAAATGAAAAATCTCGTTGTCTGATATTCAAAGATGTTTCAATGAAATTTTTTAAATGTTTGATTGGAAAAGCTATAGAAGTTAAATTTTAGAATTCTTTAAAATGAATTAGATAAATTTTAATAGTTACTTTTTTTAGTGTATAAAACTAAAATGCGTTGAATTTAATAGCGTACAAATTCCGGACAGTGAATTAAACTATAAGTAACTTTACACCAATTAAAATAAAATATTAATTGAACTAAACTCGTCAGAAACATCTTAACAAAAACTACAGGGTGATATTTTTTTAAGTTGTGAAAGTAAAACCCTATAACAGAAGAACCACTGATCCAAATGACCTAATATTTCACCAGTATACTCCCAAAGCAATGGGAATTTTTTTGGCAAGGTTAAAAAAAACTTAAAATCGCACTGACAGATGGCGCTGTACATGCAGTAAAGTCGGGAGACGAACTTGCGCCCGGCACAGACACATTGGCGATAAGAACGTGAAGTACGCACACCTCGTGTTCATTATTTTACGGAAATCCTCGCAATGACTGCGCCATTGACGGACCGTGCATTGTTAGTGAAACTGTATCATCAGAATAATGACAGCGCAGCAACTGCTCTTAGGAGATTTAGGACACTTAGAATTTAAGAAAATGACGACAGAGGGTCTACGGAAGATGGTTTTTCTAAGTACCGTCCATTGTTTTCCTCCCACAGACGGTATTCTTTGTTTCTGCTACCTTACAGCGCCATCTGTCGGTGCGATTTTAAATTTTTTTAACCATGCCAAAAAAATTCCCATTGCTTTGGGAGCATAATTGTGAAATATCAGATCATTTGGATCAGTGGTTCTTTTATTATAGTTTATTTTACTTTCACAACTTTAAAAAAAAATCACCCTGTACATAATGTGTAGTATTACATGATATTTCGTATAAAAATATACATTATTGCTATTAAAAAGAAGTGAAATTGTAATGTTTTTAAAAGATATTTTAGAGATTTACTGAAAATTTAACATTTTAGCCCTTTGTTTACGGTTTGACATTATAGTCACAGTGGATTTTTTTATTTTATTCGTACCGCGTTTTGAAAAATAATCTCCCACATGCATTTATACTACAATTTTCAAAAGAGAAATCCACCAGAAAGAATTTGTTTTTAAATTATATGACTGAATATAAAAAATAGTCACCACTCATTTTAGCTAAAATGTGCGACATATCTTCGACTCCTGCATATTGCTATTTAAAAAAAAACCCACATGTTTCTAAGTGCGTATACAATAACTGTATGCATATAGTAATAATTATGGTTAATAATGTATAATTATGGTTCCAATCAACTCATTTGCATAAATAGTTTATTTAATACAAGCACGATTATTGTGTATATTCATTGTCAAATGATATTGCATTATACTATGTAACGTTAATATTGTATCCATACGCTAAACAAAAATTAAAGAAATAAACGAGAAATCTCGTTTTCTGACTTTAAAAGATTAATTTCGATGGTTTTGTTTATTATCTTGGATTGGAATAGCTTTAGGAGTGGAATTTTCTATAAAATGTATTAGATTAATTTTAGCAGTTTTTATTTTTTACTTTATTACACTATAAAAATAAAATGCTTTGAATTTAGTGGCATACAGACGCCAGAAATTAATTAAAAATTAAGTGACTTCACGTCAATGAAAACAAATTCACAAGTGAAGTGAATTTCTCAAAAGCATCCTTATAAAGTCCTCATAATACATAATATGATATTTTGTATTAAAATATGTATTATTGTTATTAAAAATGAAATAAAATTATAATGCTTTTTAAGACATATTTGAGATTTACTGAAAATTTAACAATTTCACACTTTGATTACAGGTTTGAAAATATACATACACCCCAATGGACTATTTTATATTCCATTCGTACCACTTTTTGAAAAATAATCCTTGACATACAAATATTATGATATCTTGAAGAGAAATCTACGAGAATAATTTTGTAAATTGTGGTATGTTTCAGTGTAAAAATACTAGCCAGTAATGTCTTGTAATCAAGAAGTTAATGTTAAGAACAATGTATATTACTTATTTACCTATGCAAACACTTTATAATTTAAAAGCCAAGCATGTAAAGAAATATAATTGAGCTTATAAAAGAAATCGTTTTTTAACAGCGATGTTTTAGTTTCAGTATAAAACATTTAGACATTTTAAAGTAATTCTTTTTTTCAATTTCAGGTATAAAAAATCAAATTATTTACAAGGCTGAACATTCAGCTGAGACATGAAAAAACTTTCTAAATATTCTAAAAATACCCAATGCCATTTTAATAGAAACAATCATCTCATTTTGGAAACGATTTTTTCTTCTTATTCTCTGAAGGGTTAGAAATAATACCGTTAAAGATAAATTTCAGTCTTTTATTCTTTCTTATCATTTTAGAACCATTTATCTTTATTTGTCTTATGGTGACCCCAGTGGTAGTTATAAGCAGCATTTGTCGATCGTACCTTTGTATGTAGCAGACTGAAGTTCTTCACAAAACGTATCTCGTGTATTCAAAATTTTATTCTTTTAGTTATGTTTTGTAGAGTATATTTTTTCCACTAGGATAATCCTTTTCAAAAGAGAGAAAAAATGAGTCATTTTTTTTCTACCAAACAATTTATTTTCGATGGTTGTTTCTTTGTTGAAAAGAGCTTATATTGTAAAGTATTTTTAGAAACTATTTCAAAGAAGAGTTATATTTAAACTAAACTTATAAATAGGTTGCTTCAGTAACTTCAGGGAGAGAAAGTCTAAAAATATCCCGCAATTTTTAATTTATAAGTAATTATGAAAGTATTGTTCATATTAAAAATGAGATACCTCTAAAATGAAAGTAAAATAATATAAATTTGAAATGAAAAAAAATGGTTAACTTTTAAAAAGTTTCAAATATTGAGAATTTTTATATATTTTTTTTTAAGTAGATGTTAATGAATGCCGTAACAATTTATTTTCAATGGATGTTTTTACTGTTGAAAAGAGTTTATTTTCTAAAATATTCTTAGGAAATATTTTATAAAACTATTGAAAGCACAGTTAAAAAATGAGTTGCATTGCCAATTTTGGGAAAGAAATAAAACAAAAACAAATTCCAGCATATTTTAATTATTTTCAAAGTTTTTTTCAAAGTTTAGGGATTTTATATATTTTTGAAAACGGATGTTTTAGAATACCGACAAAATTTATTTTCAATGGATGTTTCTTTGTATATGAAAGCTTTATATTCTAAAGTGTTCTGAGGAACTATTTTCTAAAACTTTTTATTGGCATTATAGTTCAAAAATATGTTGCTTCACAAATTTTAAGGCGAAAAAAGTTTAAAATGACCAGAAACTTTTACATTTTAAGTAATTTTAATATTATTGCTCTGCTTGCTAAAGAGAAAGTTTTGTATACCAGACTTGTGTATTTGAAACTTTTGTATATAAATTAGCTTAATACTTAATGGGTTAAAAGCCGAACATTTCAACTAAAAGTTTTTTATAATAAACTGACATTTATTTATTTTAATACAACAGCATTTTTCTGAACACCATTATCGTTCACAAGATTGTTTTTAGGCGTTATGTGTGTGATATGAATGTCACACTCGTAACAAATAAAAATTATTTTTTTATAAGAAAATAATATATTTCAAAATAGGCCCTGTTTTATTAAGGTAAATAAATGCCGGAAACGTATAACTATAAATAATTATAAAAGTTTGGGCTTTAAATTTTCTAATACAAATCTGTTTTAGGTGTAAAACTGTCAGACAAGACACCATCCGTACCCATGGATTGAGCGAGTTCTAAAATGTTTAGTGCAATACAAAAATAAAAATTACTTTTAAGTAGAAAAATTTTGAACTTTTAAAAAGTTTTAAAAGTCGACAATATGTCATATATTTTTGAGAAAATGTTTAGAAATTACTGCATAATTTATTTCCGATCTGTGTGTATATATTGAAAAGAGTATTTCCTAAAGTATTTTGCGAAAGTTTTTTGTAAAATTCTAATTGATGCTGCTGTTAAAAAATAACTTGCTTCATAAATTTTAGGGTAAAAATATCTAAACATGTCCAGCATATTTTTAAATTTTTAGTAGGTATAAAATATTGCTCTGTTTTAAAAGAGAAAGATCTAAATTATATTATATAAAAGTAAAATATACTTAAATTTTATTAAAAAAATGTTGAACTTTAAAAAAGTTTTGAGGGTTAAGGATTTTATACATTTTTTTAGATGATGTTAAGAATTCAGACGTAATTTATTTTTGTTGGAGGTTCCTTTGATAAAAATATTATTTTCTAAAGTATTTTGAGCAATTCTTTTATTGAAACTATTTTGAAATTATTAATTAATACTCTTTATTGAAGTTATTTTGAATTAATAATAAGTTACTTCAACAATTTAAGAGGTGAAAAGCTTTCAAATATCTAGCACCTATTATATTTTAAATAATTATAAAATTTTGTTCTTTATGTAAAATAAAAATATCTAAATCACTCAGTGTAAAATTAAATTGCAATCAATTTTAAGTAAAAGGGCGTTGAACATTAAAATAGCTTCAAAAGTTAAGAATTTTATATCTCTTTTTAGGGTTTCGTTCATCTCACGAAACCCTATTGCTCCCGCTGCGTTGTCTGTCTGTCACAGAGCCATTCTCGAAAACTATGCAACTTACAGAGTTGAAACTTTGTGTATAAATCAGAATATCAGCTGTGAAGAGCTGAAAATATTAAAATTTGAAAAATTCGTATTATTTTAATAAATAGAGATAAAAAAACAAAATTCTAACAGCCTTTTCCTATTAAATTGAAACATTTTTAGTTATAGCCGATGCCAAAAATTAAAAATCAACGATTAAAATCTTTCTACAATAATTATTTTTCTGCCAGACGATTTCCACGTGAAAAATGATATAAAAAGTTTCACCAATTGAAAAAAAAGACTAATATGAAATAAAATTGATTGACGTCATAGTGGTAATAAAACATAAAACGGAAAGATTTCTCAATAATACAAGGAGTATGAGTATGTGTATGTGCACAAAACAGATTAATATCACGTCATTAGAGAATTAAAAAGAAAATCTGACGTCATATCGGAAGTTTAACGGATTTTTCAAATGTTTCAGAATAATACAAAGCGTGTATCAATATTTGTAATAGAGAATAGTAAATATATGAGCTTGATAAACATATTGAATCATCATAAAAATCCGATTATGGAAATATTCGCATATTTTAATATTTTGAAGGTGTACAATGTTTTATTTTGAAATTATTTTTTTAAATATCGCATTTAGTCCGCATGACAGATATTACAGTGAGATAATATAATAGCGGGCTTAGACCGCTATCGGAATGGTTTAGATAATCGAAAAAAAAAACAGACCGGTAAATTTTTACTTTATAAAAAAACATGAGTTTTTTTTTTTTTTTTTTTTTTTTGCTAAATGAAATTTGTTTGAATTTATTAAAGAAAGGATAAAGTGTTTTGAAAGAAATATTAAACGAAACCCTTTGAGCGATCTTCGATCACACTTACCCACTTTTTTTTTTATGCAGACGTTTAGGAATGCCGTTACAGATTTTGTTTGTTAGATGGGTTTTTTAAAAAGATCTTATTTTTTAAATTAATTTTAGAGAATTTTCATTAGATTTCTTTATTGAAACTAAATTTAAAAAAATTATTTCCACATATTGAAGAAACAAAATGGTCCGGCACATTGTATGTTAGAAAATGCTAAAAGAATTTTGCTCTTATTGCAAATGAAAAGTTTTTATTTGTTCATTATAACAGCAAAATAAAATGCATGTTGAAGACGAAAAATAAATAATAAAAAAAAGGAAAACTGACATGTGAAAAGTGATGAAGGCTAAGTATTTACATGGCATTAAAAAGTGCTAACGTTTATGTTTATTTTATTTTTTCAACAATAATCGACGTTCTTCAGTTATATTTAACATTTATTCCGTTGTAGTAATTTATTCTCAATGGTTGTTTATTTGCTGAAATGACCTTATTTTCTGAGATATTTTTAGAAACAATTTCAGAAAAGTTCTTCATTGAATCTACAGTTTAAAAATAAGTTGCTTCATCTGCTTTAAGCGTCAAAATGTCGAGCGTGTTGTAATTTATAAAGTTTTAAGGAATATATTGTTACACTTTCTGATGAAATTTTTTTAAATCGCACGTTTTATCGGCACGTGAAGTAAATGAAATATTAAAGATTAAAAAATGTACCATGTGAAACGTAGTGTAGTTTAAGTAATTATTTTTTTGGTTGATTATTCTTCAAATAGGTATTTGGAGGATTGGATTTCAACAAATTTTACTTCAAACATTTTTCGAATACGTTTACATGATTTATTTTCGACCACTAAAATTCGATTACGAATACACGTCGATTACAAGTCGATTACGTCAATTCTTCAGTGGAAAACATAATCCTGCCCAATGCTCTGGCATTGAAGACGAGGGCCCATTGAGCCCAGTGGTTAGCATGCTGGTCACAAAATGAGGAGTCTGGGTGGATGTTCGTGGGTTCAATACCAACTTAGTCTAATTTTTATTTTACAATTTCTACATGAAATCATTCCTCCTGTAATGCAGGTATGGCCACATGTGCATCTTAATAAAATCCTCCCTACCCCCATGGGGTTGGTTAACAGTGCTGAAACAAACGAAATTGCTCAGTTGGAAGCTTGAACTAACTGGCACTCATTTGCCACTGCCGCCAATCTGAAGTCTCTTCCGATTTTCTTTCGCAATATCATGAATTTCGCCTCCAAGTTTGCTGTTTGTTTTTGGTCACATTTTATATACATAGATTAGTGAACATCTAACACTTCTTGGTATGTTGCAATCGGATAATGTTTATGAATGTTTCAAGATGTTTTCAAGATGTCATTGAAAAATTATCGCCAAAGTGATTTTTTAGGAATTTATAAATGGTGAAAATTTTTATGGATAAATGTTGAATGATTTAAACAATCTATTTTAATGATATATATCTTAGTAAACTGTTATTGATAAAAAAATATTTTCTTCAATGGAATTTGTTTTAAATGGCCTAAAATAAATGAATGGCATGCATTCCTAAACAACATAACTCCTTTACAATCTTTATTATTTGTCATACCTTAAGACGTCTAAAAATATTTATTCGTCTTATTTTATGTTCTTCCTAGAGTGTTAATAAAATAAATCACTTTTATAATGCTAAAAATAACTGGCAGTAACAAGCTATTGCCACGTTCATAAGTAATCTGTTTTATGTAGCATGTCTCTGTAATTGCTAGCCCAAAGAATTTATGTGAAATCGTGGATGGCAATATTTGAGGTGAATATTAATTACTCAAGATACATTCAGAATAAAAGGTTCCTAAAAGTCATTTCAAGAAATTATATTTCATTAATTTGAAAAAACTTTTTTTCTTATGTCACATTCTTTATAAGTTCATTCTTAGATGTATGAAGAATATGGACATTAAGTAACGAAGACTAGCATTTTCAGTAAAAATGATAAATAAGACAGATGTACTCAAACTAATTTTCAATATACTTCATTTCATAAAACTGTTACTAAGTCTCCTTTAATATCTGTTGTATGTATCTGTTTGATGTCGTGCAAGAAATATATAAGTTGAATGTTAATTATGTAACTTCTATGCTTTATTAAATATTTGCGATATAATCCTTTCCAGCCATAATATTTATATTATTTTAGATGATGTTTCGCATGTTTAAAGCAATGTAAAATTTTATAAAAGGACGACCTTTTGATTACCAGTGCTAGTTTTTGTTTCGTTTACTGAAAATTAAGTATGTTTAACTTAGAACTTATTAATTTATTTTTTTAAACTTTCAGATATATGCAATTTACTCTAATAATATTAACTTATTAAAGCAAAAGGAATTTTTTTCTAATGAACTAATTTTTGCTAGGTATCGTAAAAATTTTAAAAAGTGTAACTTTTAAAATTTAATGAAAGTACTATTTCATTAACATAATCTAATTTCCTACCTTACTTTGAACAATTTTGCAAATTAAATTCCCAGTTTATTTCCAACAGGCAAAAATTTGAAGCGTGTTTCAAATTTTTGGGGACATTCTGTACATAATCATCATCTGTGTTTGGAATAGCATATATAGAATGCTTGTATTGTATATCAAAACAGAAGAGCTATCAGGCACAGGTAACGATCGATAAGTATTAAAAAAACTTCTTTATCCTGCAAAGAAGTTGATATATAAAATGTGTTGCAAGCAAAAATATTATTTGGTATTTTTACTTTCTTCTATTTATACAATAAGAAAGTGTTGGATTCGTAAAAAAAATCGTCTTCTGGTTTTCGACAGAGTTTAGTAGATTCTGAACACTATTTGGCAGTTCTTAGAAACTGTCTATCTCTGTATCTATCTGTCTGTGTGACTATCTTTCTGCTTGTATGCAAAAAAAATTTTGTGGTCTCTCTAACTCACGAAATACAGCGTAGAATAGGATGAAATTTCATATGATGTTCAATTCTTATGTGAGTGCTAAATGGCTTTTGGGCAAAATCACCCAAGAGGGGTTGCCGCAAATCGATAATTTATTCTATTTATTTGATGCTTATATCTCCAGTTTATGCGCTCAATATGCAACGAAACATTAAATTTAGAATCCTCATGATAGAAATAGATTGGCGTTAAATTTTAATTGCGGTCGACTAGGAGGGAGTGTTGAAAATTTGATTGTTGAAAATTCGATTTGTTGAAATAGAGAAGAAAATTTTTTGATGGCCATAGCATACTAGTTTCAATTGGAAACAAGTGTCGTTGAAATCCACAGCACATTGGAATTCGGCTATAACTTCTTGAATCAACATCTCGAATGAACTAGCTCAATCCAGAAGGACAGCATTTTCTATATAATATTTAAAACATATATATATTCTGGGTTTTACAGACGATTAATTCAAAAAAATTTAATTTTTAACTACGTAGTATTAATTAAATCAATTTTAATTATTAATAATAAACGATCATTAGTTTATTAATCAAACTACAGATTAACAAGAAGTTTGGTATCGGTTTTAATGTAATGAAAATTTATATAAACAATTATTACATTTTATATTTTGGACAAGAGGGTTCTGTGTATATTTAATTTTATCTTAAAAAGGAAAAGATGTATAAACATAATTGTGCTTGCGTAATAATCGAACATCCCCTTTACATCGATTTTTTAAAATTAATTTTCTTACTTTTACATTACCTTTCCCCCACTTCTTATATAATATGCATATATACAGGGTGGTTATAATTAAAGTTCTACTTTGAAATGGTCATAAAAGGAAAACTACGGGACCAAATGTCATCAAACTTGTTATAGTTTAAAAGAGGTCATGGGAATTCATTTTCCTCCAAAAAAAAGTTCAAATACTCTCCACCAGTGTGGGCAATATTGTTAAACGAAATAATGGTCAGAATCTAACTTAACCTTTTTTTAACACGGGTTTAACATTTTTTGTACCCTTAAGAAACATTGACCTAAACAAAATTACCATTTAAAGGAGTTAAAGGAGACAAAAGACGAGTGCGCCATCCATGTAATAAAATCCGTTCATGTTCTTAAAAGTTTAAATCACAAATTACCGATCACAAAATTTAAGATCGCAAATCACTCGCAAATGTATGGGCATTCCGGAAATCGTTTTCTTACAGATCACTAATTTGTGATTTTTGAAGCCTGAATTCGGCCTTAAGACACGAAGATATCGTTTTTAAAATTTTTTAATCATTTCTAAAACGAAACTGTTTGTGGGATTATGCAAAAACGCAATGTCTTGTAATTGGCTTACGGTAGGAAGAAGAAAATTAGATTTATCCAAATGCGCTTTACCCATCATATGATTTGTCAGATAAAAGTGAGCCGGTTTGTCGGAGTTCACATTGTTGCGAATCGATAATGTCTCTAACCATTCAAAACCGTGCTTTTGTCGTTATTATGAATGCGATAGCAATGAACGGCGTACTTTTCAAAGGTATCGTTTGGTAAGAGAAATACGCCGAGGGCCAATGGCACTGCAGGGTTTGAGAAAAATGATGGCAAAGTTTGAAGCCACGGGTTTGTCATTTCTTGCACCTGGGAGGGGAAGGAAACTTGATTCTGTAGAAACCGAGGAGGTTGTTGCATTAGCAAGGAAGGAAGGAACAATTGAAAGCATACACGGTACGTGTTGTCCCACGTCAAATGGACGTACCATGGAGTACGGTGTACAAAATTGTCCATAAAGTTCTGCAGTTCTACCCATGCAAAATCAAACATGTTCATGAACTTCAAAGTAACGATCCTGCTGCAAGAGAATCTTTCGCTTTGAAATTCCTTGCACGGATGGAAGTGGTCGAATATTAGCAATGAAACATTTTATGGACAGGCGAGGCCCATTTTTACATAAATGGCGATGTCAACACCCATAACTGCAGGACTTGGGTAATAAAAAATCCCTCCTGTTGTGTACTCAGTTTCATTGCATTCTGATAAAGTCACCGTTTGATATGGTGTGACAGCAAGTTTTATAATTGGACCATTTTTCTTTGAAGAAAGGTCGACATCTGGACCTGTTACATGCACAGTGACTGCAACTCGCTTAGAGTCAATGTTAAGACGTTTCGTCATACCTGAAATCGAGCAACGTGGCATTTTAGACTCCACGATCTTAATGCAGGACGGGGCCCCACCGCATATTGGTACATGTGACACACAGTTACTTAAGAAACATTTCACGAATGAACGGATTATAGGCCGAAACTTCCCCACTTCCTGGCCATCCCGGTCACCAGACCTCAACCCCTGTGATTTTTGGCGATGGAGTTATCTCAAAAGCACTGTTATGGTGATAATCGGAACAATTTGGCGGAATTGAAAGATGCGATACGCCGACATGTAACATTCCGTAACATTCCTCCTGATATGCTAAGAGCTACTGTTCAGAATGCAGTAATACGATTTCACTTGCTTCCGGGAAATGGTAAACGCCAAATTGATCATGCTTTGTAACACGTTTCAGAAACTATTAAACACAATTTAAACCGATGTCTTCATGTCTTATTTCGTTTAACCCTTTAACGTTCATTGGTTTCCCTAGGAAACCACAAAACTTTAATTACGAAATTGAACAATGACACCAGAATTTTAATAGAAATGTTTTTCATTTATTATGTATGTGGAATATCGCTTTTTTATTATATAAAAATAAATTTGTTTATAATTTCCGGTGTCAATCATGTATTTCGACATTTTAGCAATTGAAGTGCTTCATCCGTTAAAGGGTTAACACTATTGCATACAGCGCCATTCCTCCTGGTGGTGAGTATTTGAACTTTTTTTGTTAAGAAATAAATTCCCATTACCTCCTTTAAACTATTACCAAGTTTGATAACATTTGGTGCAATAGCTTTCCTTTTATGACCATTTCACAGTGGAACTTTAATTATAACCACCCTATATATATATATATATATATATATATATATTATAATGGATACAAAGCAATTTGAAAACATTAGAAAATTCTTAGACCCTTACATACTTTCATAAAATTCTTGAATTTTATTACTGACCGCGGCATTGTATTTGGTTGTTAAAAAGGTCTTAGGAAGAATTTCATTATTAATCAGTTGGAAGAGAAATTCCTTAAATTTATAGATATTTTCTTTCTAGAGAGTATAGTTATTTGAAAAAGGGATATTTAGAACAAATTCCTCTCTTTTAATTGTCATTTACGTATGCCTCACTTTGAGGTTTAAATCACGGCGCAAAAAAAATGTTAATAAGAGAAAAACGCTTGATGGAATTTAATTAGAGGAAAATAGAAAAGAAAAACCAGGTACTGCAATATTATAGTCTATTAAAAACTATTTTCAATACAGATTTTTTCAGGAGATAATAAAAATTTATAAGGCAAATGGTGAAACCACAAAAAATTATTTTTTCATCAGAATGTAGGAAATTGAAATTTTTTTTAGTATCCTTGACAGATGGCGTTGCAAAGTCTCAAACTGTGTGGCATACTAACTTATAAAAATAAATCAAAGTTAACTCAGTTTTAAACTTTCAGTCTGTTTAACTGGTTAAAAACGAAAAAAATAGATTTGCGTGTTGAAATTGCAATGTTATTTAAAACATTCTGATAAATTGAGACTTATTGTAAGAATTCCTACAAAATGAGACAGTGCAGCGACATTTGTTGGTAATATTTGGTAAAAAAACAAGGAATGTTACTAAAGATAACCCTGACTTCATGTATTATTCTACTTCAAGAGTATCTTTATTAGCTGTTTCCGTTTACTCGTTGTTTTAATTTAAAAACAATCAGTCAATTTCAGGACAATCAGTATAAACGAATATATTCATGCTGGTATGTTCTGATTTCTGAGGATGCTTTTTTGTTTGATTATGAAGTGAAGCATTTTTATTTTAGGCCATTTATTGAATTTTACATGAAATACAAATGCTTATAAATGTGTTTTAATATAGTTATATATACATTATGAATACATGTTTTAATACATGTTATATAAATATTATAACATGTATTTTACTTTATATTCCACTTGTTTCACTCTCTGCCAAAAACTGCGTCTGTTGGTGGCACATCAGACGGATTTTGATGTTTTCAAGACGGGAAAGTAAAAATACAACATATTCGACCTTATGTAATTAAGGAGTGACAACACATTCACCATTCCATTTTTTTGTTGTCATTTAAAGTATTTTTTACACACACGAGAATCATATTTTACTAATTAGAAATCTATATCGAAAGTGAAAGTGTAATTTTAGAGCTATAGAAGTAGAGCGTGTCACGGAGATCCGCCCATTTTTTATCAATCAATTTAATCTTTTTAAAAATTAATCGTCACATATTTTTCTAGAGTATTTTTTTCAAAATATTGATATCTCACATTCCTGTGTAACTTTAAGAAACGAGGATTTTGGTTAAAAATATATATTTTACTTTGAGTTGATCATATTTCACAAAAATGCATGTTTTTAGAAAACGGCTACGTATGTGGACTAAAATAGAAATTTTCCTTAATTTTTTAGGTCAAATGTATGAAGAGTTATTGTGTCCAGTGCTTAACCCTCATTTTCCGAAGCGTTCTCACCCATCATGTGCAGCCATCTTTAAATATATAAACTAAAAAAAAAAAGCAATTTTCTATTTTAAGTGGGTTTTTGTAACCATTTCGCATTCCTTTACAAGTTAAAAATTCTGCGCATGCCATTTAATGGTTAAAAAACACGATACAGCATAGGTGCGTCTACAGATGTTTGTGAGTCATGGATGTATTCAGTCGAGCTTAAAAATCCTTAAATTTCAGGTTGTCAGAATGATTTTAACCCGTATAAATCATGGAAGTAATTAGCCTCTCTACTATATTCCGTAATATTTAAGAACTATTAATAAAGAATTATCAAACTACATAATATTAACTCCAAAACAATCCGTAAATCTCTCCAAATACAGTCAAAATAATAAACACCCATACAAGAAAAGCAATGAATTGGATATTTTCTCTACTTCAGTTACATTTGCTGATGTGATATTAAAAGTGTATCAGATCTTCGTATTAATCTTCTATAAATGAAATTAAAGGAAACTAATAAAAAACTGTCTTCATAAGAAAATGAAAGTTTTAATATAAGGATTTATAGCCTAAGTTTATGATATATGGTAAATGTATAATTATATTACATATCAGACTTTTATAATTGAAAGTTGCCATCTGTACGTAATTACTTTTTTTTTATTTTGACCCAAAACTGACCCGCTTTGAATCAAATGATCCAAACCTTTGAGATGTGGTATTACATTTACTTCTGCTTCGTGGTCCATCTATTTATTTAACTTCCGAAAGACAAAGAGTTACCACAGGAACGGTTTCGTGCTGCGATTTTTAGAGGGATTTCGCGTTTCATATTAGGTTTTAACGGGACCGGGTAACGTCGGGCGGATCAGCTAGTTCTGAATAAAAATACACCTAGCTTTTCTAGGAAATAACTGCTTATCTACGCTTATGTTAGGACCTGTTGTATAGTTTTGCATCTTTCAATGAAACGATACCAGATATTAGAAATCAAGAAAAATTTGTCTGTCTCTAGACGACCTGATCGGATTGATTTTATATCAAAGTGTAAGAATCTCATTATTTCACGAAATTTGTCTCTTGGCATTGCATTTCGGGAAGCTCTTTTGCATAATATATACCTCTTGCATATAATATTCATGTAAAAGCATCAATTTCGTCCAAAGTAATAACCCATTCATATTCCTGAATCAGTCGATGAATTACCTATTCGGTATTTCTTTATATGTTTCCATATCCAATCATCTATGAGCACTTTCCAGGCACTTGATGTACTGTTATAAATAATATTGCGTTTTAGCATATGGTGTTGGGCTCCAAATTTCCTTGAAAAATTATGCTGTGCTTTTCTTCCTTTGTTGCTAGTACCGATTTGTACAACGTTCAAAATTGCCCCATCTTTGCCAACTTCTTTATTTCAAAGTTTCAATGGGCACGTTACTGCAGATTTATTTTACGGATTTACCTGAGTGTAAGTGCCTTTTGTTCGAACTTTTGATTCTCCGTTTTTATCTGATAAACACGACGAATTTTCGTTTAACATTGATAAATTTACTTTTGA
This sequence comes from Maratus michaelseni, assembly GCA_963931845.1. Lineage (NCBI taxonomy): Eukaryota > Metazoa > Arthropoda > Arachnida > Araneae > Salticidae > Maratus > Maratus michaelseni. The sequence continues at coordinate 117,740,883 of OZ007586.1, forward strand.
GAAAATGCATCCCTTTTTCGTCATTTATTGTTAAAAACATATTACGGGTCAAACTGACGCGCTTCGCGGTTCTAGGTATAAGTGTTTATAACTGGAAATTTATTTATTCTATGAGTTTTCAAATTCAATAAGTTGTTGTTTACCTTAAAATATTAAAACTCAAAAAAAGGAAATATTGTTTCAATTAATATTTTTCGTGCAAAGACAAATAAAAATTTATTTGGGTCAAACTACGCCGTTCTAGTGTTAAGCAGAAATGCGTTTATGTTACCGAAATAAAACATTCAACCAGCTAAACTTTAAGCTTCTATGTTTATTCATATAGTAAAGCTTTTTATTTAATTCCACTACATTAAATATACAAAAATTTTCCTAAATTCCATAATTTCCCATTTGTTTCGTAATTTTCTTCATTTCAAATTGCGTTAAAAAACATTATAACAATTCATCATAAAGCATTTTAAATATTCTAGATGTTTGAACCATCAAAGTCTTTATTCAGCTTGTTTCATTCTTAAACAAAAATAAATAAATTTATGGACACAGTCTTCGCTATAGTGCGTAACATTGAAATTTTATAAAACATTTTCTGATAAAAGTGTTATATGACCATTCCTATAGAAAGTCTAAGGTAAAGCAAGGATAGTCTGCGCACAATTCAAAATAAAAATAATAAAAAATCTAAATATTAATCTTTTGCTAAACTATCCATGAATTATTTTTACTACATTTGTTTTTTATGCATTTCTATTGTTTTGTTGTTATTTTGCAATTTAATAGAACAGTTGTAATAAACCAAGAAAGTTATTTTGCGCAATCTGTCCTTACAGGGTTGGTGTGATTGCGCACATGGGTAGGAGAGATTGTTACTAAGAATAACTACAATTAATTTGTTATCAATAATAATTACACATAAATGACATTGTTGTAAGGTTTTTGTGAACAAATAATACTGTAATAGGAGTTAATATTTCAACCTAATGATTAAAGAATCAGAAAAAGGAAATAATTTTAAAAACGATTAAAAAAATTTAATTAAAGGGGAAAAAATTAATGAATCAGAAAAAGCAAGTTCAGATAAGATTGCAAAAGAACATTACGTTACATGATAACACATTTAACTTAAAATTAGTTCATTTTTATTATTCATTTTTTAAAGCAAATTTACCAATAAGCTGTGTAATCTCTCCTAGCATGGAAACTAATGGGAACAGTGCGCCATCTCTCCTAAGCAGCAGATGCGCAAATTCTCCAATTTCGGTAGGAGAGATTGCGCGGCCTTTTATTTAAACATGGCCGCTACTAAAACGAACCGTTGATGTTCACATTGTTAGTCTAGAAAAGTAGCTTATGAGAAATCGTTTAAGTTTAAAATATTTTGTACTACTGACATTGTATCGAAATTCTGATGAATAGCTATGAAAATTCAAGCACTTACTTTGGGAAAAGAAAGCAAAATAGCAATGCTTTAACATAGACGCTCAAAACAATCAACGTGTACTTTCAAGTAGACACTCCACTACTGCTGTTGTACAACTACCTGGAGTCGCTGCGCGCTCACTCTACTCCTTCTACCCGAACCTCTATGTGCGCAATCTCTCCGACCGCGCCATCTCTCCTGGCTTTACCTTATAAACTTGACAGAGATATGTGAGTTGATTAATACTACATATTAACGCAAATTCTTTATTCCTAGTTAAACATAAATATCACAAATGCATCAATTAATTGCATTAAAGTAAGTATAAGAGAACTAATATCATAGTGCTTGTCTTTCCATTCCTGTAAATTTCATGAGCTAAATCAGAGCCACTATGAAACAAATATGTGAAATATTTCGACAGTAAGTAGAAAATGATATTAAATGGAGCCAAAAACATGCTTTTTGTATAAAATATAATATTTTATTCTAATTGTATCAAAACGGCATAATTCTTATTTTATTAAATCATCTGTATCAGAATAAAATTTCATGTTCAAATTTTATGTCTTCTCATAAATTTAAGTAAATATTAACTAAGAACCGATTATTTATCTTTATTCTTTTATGTATTTTAACAAAATGCATAGAGAAGGAACGTTTATAGACACACGTGTATGTTCTTTGCAACAAAGAAAAAATTCCACAGATAAAACTTCAAGTTTTTATGTTTAATCATACAGAATAGCATTTTATTTCCCTGAATATATTTAATTCTACATTAAATATGCAAACAGTTTTCTAAATTCCATACTTTCCCTTTTTTCGTAATTTTCTTCATTTCACATTGCATTTCCATACTTTAGTCCGCAAACCCACTTTAATTCAAGTGTTTCATCAAAAGGCGTATTAAATACACCAATTGTATTATTTCTCAAAGTTGTGCTTCATTTCTGTCGCTCTTAAACAATAAGTAATATATTTATGGACAGAGTATATCTTTAACAATTTGTTACATTTAAATTTTAAAAAAATATTTTTCGCTAAAAGTGTCTTATGAGTATTCCTATAAAAAAAGCGGAACCTTGAAAGAGATGGTTCAGTTGATTGATGCAACTTAATTTTTAGATTCTATATTCTTGTTGAACACAAATATCACAATTGCGCCAATTAATTACGAGAAGTTAAGTATAAAGAAGCTAATATTTTAGAACTTGTCTTTCCATTTTTGTAAATTTCATGAGAAAAATCAGAGCAACTCTTTAAATAAATTTGAAATATTTTGCAAATAGAAACTGATATTAAATTAAACTAAAAGCATACCTTTCTGTATCAAATATGATACATTCTTTTAACAGCATCGGAACGACGCAACGTATTTTCCGGTGTTACTTAATTACTTACACTTGAAATAAAATATGTTTCTTTGTATAAAATGTAATACTTTAATCTAATGATATCAGAATGACGTAATTTACAATTTATTAAATTATCTGCATCCTAATAAAATTTTCTATTCAAATTTTATTTATTATCATAATTTTAACTAATTATTAACAAGAGGACTGATTTACCTTTAAATGTTTACATGTTGCATGGTTTTAAATTGCATAGAAACTGTTCGTTTATAGACATACGTGCATGTATCTGACACAAATAAAACATTCCACCGAAAAAACTTCAACATTTTACGTTTATTTATATTGTAATGCTTCTTATTTCCATTACTTTATTTCATAGTACATTAAATATACAAACAGTTTTGAAAATTCCACACGTACCCCTTTTTTGTAAATTTCTTCATACCACATTACATTTCTAAACTTTATTCCTCAGCTGCACTGTAACTCAAGTGTTTCATCAAAAAGCGTATTATATATTTCAGCTGTTTTAATTCCCAAAGTCTCTGTATAGTGTATTTCGTTCTTACACAAAAAAGTAATACATTTATGTGCAGAGTTTCTTTTTCGAGTTCGTTACACTAAAAGTTTGAAAATCATTTTCCGTTAGAAGTGTCTTATGAGCATTTCTGTAGAAAAAATGGAACCTTGAAAGAGATAGATGCGTTCACTATGGCTTTTTATTAACGTAGGTACCTTATTCTTGGTTTTAAAAAAATTTTCATGAGGTAAATATGAGCCACTGTGTGATACATAAATGTGATACATTTTGATAGTTGGAACTGATATCAAAAGAAACCAACAGCATGCTTTTTGCATAAAATATGATACTTTACTCTAAGGGAATATACATTTACCTAATACTTATTATATTAAAATATCTGCAGCAGAATAAATTTCTGTATTCAATTTTATTCTCATAATTTTAACTAAATATTAACACGAAGAACGATATTTTTTTTCTTTTGCATGCGTAAACTTTGCATAGAAAATGTTCGTTTACAGACAAACGTATATGTTCCCACTGCAAAGAAAACATTCCAAAGACAAGACTTCTAGTTTTTATGATTAATAATGCAGTAAATCTTTTTATTTCACTCTATTTATCTAATTACAAATTAAATATGGAAATAGTTTTCTAAAATTTATGCTTTCTCCTTTTTGTCGCAATTTTCTGCATTTTACATTGCATTTCTAAATTGTATTCTGCAAAACCAATTTGTTTCGAGTTTTTCATCAAAAAAGGGATTAGAAATTCAAGATGTTAAAATTTTCAAAATTATTGTTCGCCTTTTTTTGTTTTTAAAAAAAAAGTAATAAATTGGTGGACAGAATTTTTTGTAAAGTTCGTTAAATTGAAATTTTGAAAAACATCTATATATATATTTGTCTTACGTGGCGCGAAAATAGGGCTGAATTTGTAGCTTATGGTTTGGCAACAACCGTAGTTTTCAGAGCTCAGACCAATGAACAGACTAGATTGTGTTAGATCAGCTCCGCCTCCAATCCAATATGGCGGTCACTGTGAGAGCAGTGAAACCATAGAATGAAACTCAAATTAGCATTTATTAAAAATAAAATAACATGTACGTAATTCAAAGCGTCTGAGATGATTCCTCATTTTAATTATGAGTAATATCGTTAATTTCAAAAGAATTCTCAACTCATATTTAGAATTCATTTACGAATTTCACTCACTCAAGAATCGAAAAAAATAAAAAATCAACTGACTAGGTGGCACCTGCCGCCATCTGTTGCTGTAAATTGAAGTAAAAAATAATTTTTTTTTGTAAAAATCTATAATCATTTTTTTTCCTAATGAATTTAAGCCGCACTATTCAATATTATAGGTGCAACAAGTTTTAAACTAATTATGTTTCCAAGATCCTTTTTTCATAGTATTTAAATGATTTATATGTCCACTGGTAGCGCCAACTAAATGCATTTTTAGTTATGTTTTCAACGAAGAATTACTTTATTACATTAAAAAAAATTGTCGTGCAATAAGTTTTAAACTAATTAGGTTTCCAAGATCCTTTTTTCATAGTATTTAAATGATTTATATGCCCATTGGTAGCGCCAAGTAAATGCATTTTTAGTTCTGTTTTCAATGGATAATTACTTTTTTACATAAAAAAAAAATGTAGATTTCGTATGTTCAAATGTTTTATAGAAAAACTTATTCCGGCTAGAATTGCTGAAAGATAAAAAGGGGCGAGCGAGCGTTAGCGAGTAGGGGGCTGAGACCCCTAGTTATATTTAATAGTGTCTTACGAGAATTCCTAAGGAACTACCAAAATCTTGACAGAGATAGATTAGTTGATGAATGCTAGATATTACCAAATATTCATTATTCCCCACCCCCCCACACGGGAATATCTTTTTTAGATATTCACGTACTTCGCACACCTGGGTGCCTCAGTGATTTTTCTCTTTTTCCTTTTCCCCTCATTTCTATTATCCTTTCTTTCCTCTTTGTTTGACTGTCGTTGTGGTTTCGTTTTCGGAGGGAGGACAATTCTCCATAAACTGATATCGACCTGTCTGTAACAATTGTAAATTGTAAACCGCCCACGTGTTTCCCGTGCGTGGGGACACGGGTTCATATACAGTTCGATTCTGGTAGTTGTGGGAAACCAACACAATGCTTTGGCCTCTGCTTCAGGTAGGTGAGAAGGTGCATACTTCTCCGGCATGCATACATAGGCTGGTCACATGACTTGTCGTTGGCTAGAGATTAAGTGAGCGGTCACTTACTATTCATCTCGTTAACGGTGAAGACTGACATAGGTGTGTCTTGTATGAGCACTGGTTAGCACTGCTATTCGAATTTGCATCCCCTTGGTGAGTTTGGCAGTGGGTGGTGCAGCCAGGTAAGAATAATTTTCTATTTTAATATGGATGGAAGTGCTTCACTTTCTTCTAATTTTCTCTTATGTAGAGCGGAACATTCCTATCATGCGTGTTTTCATCATCAATCGCACCAAAATATTTTTCGAGAGTTTATTCAACAAAATTTCCCAATTTCGGATGGAAAAACCTTCCACCCTGCTATTTGTGATATTTTCTCTATTAAAAGACTGTGGTTTTATATCTGAACCTGGTCTTTTATACTCAAAAAATAGAGATTCCTGGAGAATATAAGCGATCAGAATATTATTGATGAGAGGCCATCGAGAACATTCCTATCGTTTTTATCATTAATCGCTCCAATAGATTTTTTATAGTTCATTCAAGAAAACTTCCCAATTTCGGATGGAAAAACCTTCCACCTTGCTATTTGTGATATTTTCTCTATTAAAAGACTGCACTCTGGTGACTTGTTAGTGGAGGTTTCATCAGCCAATCAATCAGAAATACGCTCAAACTGCCTCAAAATAGGAGCCTCCTCAGTTTCAATTCAGGTCCATTAAACTCTGAATACTATCCGTGGTTTTATATCTGAACCTGATCTATATCTGAACCTAATCTATATCCCACAAAGCACATAATTTTCAAAATTCAACAGCACTTATTTATGTACAAGAATCAAAACAGCTTATCTTGTTCGGCCATATGACCTTAATCCCCACGTTGTTATGAGTGCCAATATTATGGCAATGGAAAAAATTCTTGACATGGTTCCGTTACCTGCACACATTGTGTAATAGGACACAACAACAAGAAATCAACAACAAAGTCGGACACAACAACAAGAAAAATAATCTGTTAAAATGTGGAATGCTGTGCCAGCTGTCAAGGTAACCACACAGCAAATTAGATCCGAGAAAAATAGATTCTGACTATTGAAATTACCCCAACTTGGCGCCCGCGAAATATCAGAAACGACTTAAAAAAATATTGACCTTTTTTAATTTTCTAATATCGCCGATTAAATAAGACAGATATTTATCTAAGAAATTTCAAGAACTCTGCGGGCGCCAGGTTGGACATCCCTGCTCTAGTCTATTAAAACAGAATTCACAATCTATGAGGTACATAGGTGCACAAACGTAGATATTCTAGACGACCTTCATCAGAGTTGTTCAAAAGTTTCTTCTAAAGATCATCCAAAACAATATTCTGTTCCATCTGCAGACAATCACAAAAATCTGATGTTTCTCTAATACAGTAAGGAGAGGAGAATTCATGTGCATAGTGGAAGCAAATTTCATCTTAAGTCTGTTCTCAGTGTAAAACGGTGAAGAAACAAAACATGATATCATGTCTTGGACCACCATTTAATAATATTAAGGATTCCGAATGCTGATCTTCTATGCGGAAGAATCTATGCAATCATTGTCTTACAGGTATGACTCAGATACAAATTAAGGATATACTATTTTCGAGGACTTTGAGATTATGTGATGCTAACTGGTTTTCTTTATAGCATAAACCTGTTTATGCTACATATTGTGGACTTTTACACTTTGTTTTAGACCATTCTTTACTGTATAGATTTTAACCATGAAAATTTTTCATTATTTTTTAACATATTATGATATTATTAATTGGATTTAATTACATTTATCATCACATTACATTTCTCGTTAAGCTTTTTTGTTTTAGTAATTAATTCTTATGACAATGTTTGAAGAAATTTTTTTAATAATAATTTAATGTGTTTTCTTTAACTTTTTTTACCGCAGCATTTTCCTAAAGGAACCACTAAACGCTGTTCAACCAATCAACTAACTTTATTTTTTGTTGAACTTAAGTATCAGAATTCCACAGATTAATTTCAAAAAAGTAAATATCAGATTTATAATTTTTCAGCTCGTCTTTCCACTTCTGTTAGAAATTACGTTCGTAAATTTTGTGAGCTAGATAAGAGTCATTATGCACAATTTTGACAGAAGAATCGGATATAAAATTAGACGAAAACGTGCTTTTTGGTATAAAACATAATTTTTATTTTATTAAATTATCTACATCAAAAAAAATTCTCCATTTATTTAATTTCATCACATTCTTTTAACAAAAAATAAAAGGAACGTTTATTTATCTTTTTTAATTTACATGCTTTTGAAAAGTACAAAGAAATGATACGTTTATAGACATATGCATATTTTTCGCGACAAAAAGAACATTAACAAGCAAAACTTCAAGTTTTCATGTTTGATCATACAATAAAGCTTTTTTATATCTTTCCGTTTACGTAATTTTACATTAAATATGCATACAGTATTCTAAATTCCATAATTTTCTATTTTTTTCTTAATTTTTCTTCATTTCACATTGTATTTCTGAAATTTATTCCGCAAAAGCCACTTTAATTCAAGTGTTTTATCAAAAAGAGCATAAAACATTACAGCTGTTTAAATTCCCAAAGTCATTGTTCAGTTTCTTTCGTTCTTAAACAAAAAAGAAATAAATTTATGACAGAGTTTCATCCATACAGTTCGTTACACTGAAATTTTGAAAAACCTTTTCCGTTAAAAGTGTCTTATAAGCATTTTTATAGAAAGTCTTGAATTATGAAAACAAGGATGAGTTGATTAATGATACTTATTAACGTAGATTCTTTATTCTTGGTTAAACATAAATATCACAGTTGTTTCAATGAATTACCAGAAAATACATATTTGAGTGTGGTGTCAGTGGGGTGCTCTTGTTTTTAATTCATGTACATTTCATGAGATAAATAAGAGGCACTCTATTCAAATGAATGGGAAATATTTTGACTGTAGAAGCTGATATATCAAATGTAACTAAAAACATGCATTTGTACCAAATATGATACTTTCTTTTAACAGCATCGCTGGCGTAACTAAATTACTTATTTTTACTTTTTATAACGCTTACCTAGTTTCTTATATAATAATAAATTAACAATATAGTAGCATTATCAATGATCTTATTCATATGGTATATGATTCAATTAGATTTGGAGCTCGTTTATACTCTGATTAACGTCTGAAAAACAGTCTTTCCCTTTTAGGTAGCTTTCATTACAAAAAGCTACCTATTGCAGCCGTTCGGAGGAAAACAATTCCAAAAAATTTTGGTATATTTTCACCGATCATTTAGATGCTCCGGATACTAAATTGGAAGTTATTCCGTTAATTAATTTAACAATTATAGTGGTTTAAAGTTAACAACTGGTAATGTTAATTTCTTTTCTCTACGTTACAAAACAGGTTGCAACAAGAATAGTTTTTGAAGCATAACTCAAAACCTACTGGGCAATATGAACTAAAGTTTTGGTTTAGTATATTTGAAGATATTAGAAATTGATTTCCGTTAAAAAATATAGGTTACAATTAAAATTTTTCTGGAAAATTAATTTCTAAGATATATTTGTTTTAATTTTTTTTTAAACTAGAATCTGTAACCGATAATTTTCTTAACAGAAATATATTTCTAGAATCTAAAATTAAAGTTTATTCAGTGAACTAATTTTTGGGTTATACTTAGAAACCTACCGACATTGTTTTGTAACAATTAAAAAATAATTTAACAAAGGGAATTCCAAATTTTAAGCCTTAAACATTTCTAAACTACTTGATTGAATGACGTTTAGATTCCAAAGATACAATTTACCAAAGAATTCAAATATGGTGTCAAAAGTAGGTGTTAGCAAAGAAAATTATTAAGTTTGTTACAAGTTGTATTTGTTAAGGACAGTTTCAGCCTTCTTCCTGGCCGCACGCCCAATTACCCAGTCTCATCAAATTAAATAATAATCTCTTTCAAAACAGCCTCCGAGATAGGCCAAAACTAGAAGTTTTTCAAACGCCGATATACTTGCTGTGCAGCAAAACTATTGCTCCAGATATAATAAAATAACATGACCATTAAATCTATATCTTCCCCTTTCTGAAGTGATGGGGTGAATAATGATTTTTTAGAGCTTCGAAAGTATAATTGCCATTTTAAAGAATTCTCGATTTGCATAAAATATTTTCTAAATTGCGTGACAAGCGCTATCTACTGATCAAATTTTCAACTATGATTTTTTTATTGCAGATTTCTGTTCCTCGTGGTTCACGTAACGTATTTACTAACTTCCAGTAAAATATATCAACTAGAATCGGTTCTCCATAGATCTAAATGTGATTCCTTTAATTATAAATTCTCTGTGTAAAGTTTCTATCACAGTTTCTATCCAACAATCTGAAATATATACTACTTCTACACGCCTCATTTAAGAGTATCTTACGTGCTGCAAGTATTTTTTTTTTCAAAACTGAACGGAATCTGCAAATGTAAGCAAAATTTGGAACATTTGGTGAATAATCGCTGCTACATATTTCAGGAAGAAAGGTGGTTGCAGGTTTTTAAATTACTTGACTAAACTACTTCATCACTGGCACATTTCAGGTGAGATGTAAGTAATAAACAAGAACTGAGGTCAGCTATTTACAGATTTCTATAATTCATGGAATTCCAGCTCATAACTATACTAGGAAATACAAACAACAATAAGTTCGTTATTGACTAAATTATTAGATGTAAACTATCAAACGGTCTCTTTTCGACTTTTTCCGCTTATAAAGCTTGTTTATGAGGAAATATCTGATATTGCGTATGATAGGATAATACGTGTGATTGCAGCTTAAGTGATCCTATGTGCTATATCTGTGTGTAAGAATTTGGAAATGATCTGTTTATGATTCAACATGATAGACCCTAGTTCATGAAGTACACATAATGTAACTACATATAACTACATACACATATAACTACATTTTTTTATAATGAATGAATATGACGAATTGTAATATCAGTAAAAAAGGATTCAATTGTGAATAAACTAGGCTGAACGATAAAAGCCCGAATAAAAAATGGTATTCAAGTAAAATTCCAATTATCTGATTTGATATTGGAAGAATTTGAAATTTACGAACCGATCTTTTAAAAGCTCTTACCAGTCTAAATCTATTATTTAACGTGGTCAAATTAGAGACTCTCTTATAATAGGCACTGATCAAGTGACCAAATTAAACATTGTAAATAAAACTGGCATATTTCAAGTAAGATGAAAATTTAATACATTTATTGTAAAAAATTCTTGTGTACCGCTGGAATAGGTAAGTTTTAAAATTCAACAAGGTATTGCTTAAAGTTCTAATGGAACTCAGCAAAACGATGCAAAAGAAACACGGGGGAACAAATGAAAGTCAGAAGAAATCCTCTTATTTATTTATGAAACTTCGCTAGATTGTTTCGAGGAACACCGTTGGACGAACAAATGTGATATAACATAATACTAAAAGTGACTGGATTTATGGGATGTCACGAAGAAAAAGTAATCCAACACTTTTTTACTGATGTTTCTAAATGTATAACTGGACGTTCGTTTTTTATAACAAGCTATACTGTATATTATAATCCAAAATACACAGAATGACGTATTTTGATACGTATAGAGATATCACACTTATTAATTAATTTAGAGATGTTCTCAATTCCGAACTTTCTACTGCTTAACACATTTAGAAAAACGTTTTCATCCGTTCATACATACAACTTTCAGATATTTTCATTCACTTTACAGACCACCTGCTTTTCTTGTGGTTAGAGTGCTGGGTACTGGATAAATTGTGCAGCTCGAATCCCGATTCAAAATGAATGTTTGCAGTGTGTCGGATTTCACTTTAAACGGATGTTCCGTCTCTTTAGTCATCGAGTGAAAAAATATGACCTTAGTGCCTACAATCAACCAACCATTCGCTTTCCATGGAATCCTACAACATTTTTTATTTTCTGGTAGCAACAAAATATCTTTCAGCATATACTGTCACTGTTAAACTCTATTTTAGAAAAATCATGAACTAGAAGTCACACGATACAGATCGGTTACCATTTATGATGTATCGTATTTATAGGGGCAGACACTTTCTTTGAATTTTTGACACCCGATTTAAAATTTCTTAAAATTTTACTCATGTGTAAAAAGAATGTAACTGTCACAGAAAATGTCACGTAGTCAAATGGTAAAAAGAAAAGTTGAGTATGTGGTTTCAGATCTAAATATATATATATATCTATATAATATTACATTTTAACATTGCATTTTAATGACGCTGAAATTAAAAACAAATTTACGTAACTACCAGTCAGACTATACATACTACATAATGAATGTCGAAAATACAGCTTTAAAGCGTGAAGATGACTTGATGAATTCTTATTACAACAAATTTAAGGAATAAAAGTTCTTTAAAACGAGAAAGAATGATTTATTGTAATGTAATAGAATGCGTAGCTTGAAGTATATTTGCATCGATTATAAACATTTTAATAAAAGCTTAACATTTTTAGAGTAATTATTTATTATTTTTTTTTACCTGATTGACATTCCTATAATGACACATTGCTTTTTACAATGAAATATTTATAGAAAAAGCTTGTATTAATATGAATATGCCTAACCACACAATCTCATCTAGGGAAAGTATTTGTTTGATTTAGTAATGTTCTATCTAGTTTAATTATACAGACGTTTATTGTTCATTTAAAATATGAAATATGCAAAGTGTTAAATTTATATATGTTAAGTACAGCTCTCAAATAATACATTTTTTTTTTATTTATGGAATTTTAAGTAAAAATTTATCACTTTTTCTATAACTTATACAAAATATTTTCATGTCGAATCTTCCAAAGGTATTTATGATTAGATAATTCCGATATAGCATATCTTCAAAGGAGTAATGAAATATTAAAAGAGTAACGCTTATATGTGAATTTAAACCAATTGTATACTTTTTTACGTCCTCTATATACATTTATCTGTAAAATTTACAGCTTACATTTCGAAATATGTTTTTCTTTCTAACAAATAAAAACATTGTCAACGTATACTTAAAAATTTAGTCAACTGGAAATGCAGACAAAGTCAGCAAATGTAGCATAAAACTTACCATACATGTATAAAATATTTTTTTTTAAATAGTCTGTTAAACTTTCGCAATAATATCAGAATAATTAAACTTTTCATTTATTGATCTCGTTTAGCTTATTTTGTAGATAATTGCAAGGTTTGATTGAAATAATGCTTGATATATTATGTAATTCTATAATCGCAAATAAAGTATTAAAACCATATATATTACATTCCTTTATCCTTTTCTCCAACATTGTTAACAGATTCAAGATCATGCCAAAAAGATGTTTTTTTCATAAATTGTGCCGTTTGTAATATGATTTAATGTTTTGAGTTATTTTAAGTATCCCGATTAAATGTGTATTTACTTGCATTTTACGAATCCTGATAAAGCATTTTTGTTTTCCACCTTTTAACGTAATTTTTAATATATTTATCACAAATCAAGTATTTTAAGAAATAAAATATGATCATAAATGCATTAATCCAACATTCATTAAAAAATTCATGCAAATAAATTGTTTTTATAGTGATATTTTAAAGTCATTTTATGCTGTGAATATGTTTACCGAATATGTTTACTATATGCATCCTCCAATTACATATTTATTAAACTAAAAATGCCGATGTCCGTAATGATAAACATCTTTGTATTTCCTTATTTAGCATAGTGTAATGTAGTTGAAACATATCAAATATTAAAAATATATTTCATTTTTTCGTCAGTCAATTAAATACAATTTTTACAAAAAAGCAATATTTCATAACTGTGATAAATATATATAAATAAATGAAAACAATAATAGTAAGTTTTAAAAAGATGAGATATTTAGACACAAATTCGTTTCAATTTTCATCAACAGTGTGTTAAATCAGTTTATAAGATGCAGTAAATATGTAAATTTTCATGAAAATTTCATAAACGTAAATGTATTTTTTTTTAATATATAACAAATTTTGAAGATGCAGAATTCATAACTTGTCACGTGTCAAAAACATAAAATTAATTTAAGAAGAAAAAAGTCATAAGGTCATAAGGTCATAAGTCATAAGGTCAAACCCTCGACTCCTGAAGAGCGAATGGGTACGCTAAATCAGCGCCACGAATATCAGGTACATAAGTTCAAATTAATGGGTATTTGAAACGTATGCTGAATTTTAACCCCCATTTTCTCAAAAATTAAGGTCCTTTTGAAGAAAACATTTCACCAGATTGATTAGGGGCATGATCACTATAACACATTTTAAAATCATCAAAATCAGTGTGCACCATGTTTGGTGGTCCCCTTTTAAGTGAAATTGAGAGTTGAAGTTTAGAAGATTAGGCAGATTCAAATGATCGGTGCTACTAAATATTTTCCTTGTTTTGAGAAATTCTAGAAATTTTCATAGTCATATTATTTCAAACTATTAAAAAGCTAACAGCAATAAAGGGGTACTTTGTGAACCACTTTTACTTTTTTAACTTTTACTGCAAGAGTGAAAAATTTAAAAATATCAATGTCTGAAAAACAGCCTTTCCCTTTTTAATATACAAATTATCGCATTCTTTGTTTTTTCATGTTTTATTTCTATTATTCATGGTGAATACTAAAATAACGTTATGGATCTTTAATGAACAGTTACGGAGTGATCTAGAACTGGAAATGGGCGTTGCTTAACCTAATAGGATAAAATATGGTCATAAAACATTCGAACATATTACTGTGATAATGCGGTACTAGAAATTGTCTATTAAATTTGTAACAAGTGAATTACAATAACAGAAGATGTTCAAGTATTTTTTAATTTTCTGGCGATGTAAAACAGTTTAAAATATGTTAATAGATCGATAATTGTTTGAACGAGACGACAATACTCTTTCAGAAGTGTAGTTATTATACAGTAGTGTAATGTCTTTGATAGTTAATGGTTGCTGTAGTTATCTCACAGATACGATCAGAAACCAGCTGAGAATTTGTGAGATGAATCAAAAGAATGATTGACGTCTAAAAAGACACCTCCAAGTTCAAGAGGTCAAATTGTTTCATCTTTTCAGGTGGAATAGAGCCAATTTCTGTCCTATGTAATACAGACATTGGTGGTAAGTCTTCTTCATAGGAATATCTGTAATACAGCTCAAAGGTGGAATTACATCTTATTATACTAATAAAATTCTTCACGTGTGCCCGGACAATTCTCAGTACGTAGTGTATGTATACTATGTGTTATTTATTCAGTATGCGAAACTTTCAAAACTGATAAAATATATGTTTAGAGTACCGTCAGATTTATTTTACTAATCGACAGAATGTTATATCTGGTATAGTGCTGCACATTTAAAAAAAGATTTTATTCGGAGTCCCGTTTGTTCCTTAACGTTTTGATTTCTTTCACATTTTTGCATTTCACAATTTGATCTAGATACGAAAAAAAAACTAGTCGGATGTGCCAATCCCAAAACTTACTTCTATCTCACACAGGTTTCGTATACACTCAAAATAACTAATTTACACTAAAAATAACTGATATCAGCACCAATTTATATCAAAGTCTAACTGAATCTAAAGTTTTATTAAATTCCGTGTATTAGTTCTTGAGATATGACTATTGCTAAAATCGTGTAAATCATGCAAAATCTAACATAGCAGCACCACCTGTTGAGAAATTTAGACCAAAACATAATCAACAACAACTAATGTCATCGTCTAACTGAATCTGAAGTTTGATGAAAATTCATGCATTAGTTTTTGAGATACAGTTATCGTGATAATAATGAAAAAGTAGCATAGCAGCACTACCTGTTGGGCAATTTACACCAAAACGGAAACAGCATCTATTTATGTCAAGGTCTATCAGAATGTGAAGTTTTGATGAAATTCCGCACATTAGTTCTTGATATATAGCCATCGTAAAAATCGAGAAAAAAGTGGCATAGCGGCGCCACCTGTTGGGATATCTACACCAAAACGTAATCAGCGTTTATTTATGTCAAGGTCTAACTGAACCTGAAAATGATGAAATAAGTGCATTAGTTCTTGAGATAGAGCTATTGCTGAAATCTCGAAAAATGCAGCATAGGAGCACCACCTGTCGGGCGATTTTCACCAAAAACTAATCAGCACCAATTTATATCAGGGACTAACGGAATATAAAGTTTTATTAAATTTCGTGCATTAGTTCTTGCGATAGAGCGCCCACAAAATTTTTGTTACAAACAGACAGACAGAGTCACAGACAGACATTTTCTAAAAATGGTCAAATCGTGTTCAGGACTTTCTAAAACGTATAAATCCGTCGAAAATTTTCACGAATCCAATACTTTCTTCTTGTAACGGTAGAAGAAAGTAAAAATGAAATGATTTTGCAGCATGTGTGTTAAAGAAATAATTTATTGCGGGAACTTTATTTGATAATTAAAAAATATATTTTTTCAAAATTTCTCGTAGTATAATCATTGGAATGTAACAATGTTAACTGTTTACGAAATAATAAAATATATCTTTTTCAAAACTGCTCGTACTATAATCATTAGAATGTTACAATGTTAACTATTTACTAATCACAGATACGATCAAAATACAATTTGAAACTTTGAAAACTGATAAAATATATGTTAAGAGTACTGTCAGATTTATTTTACAAATTCACAGAATGTTACATCAGTTGTAGTGTTGTGCACTTAAAAATATATTTTATTCGGAGTCCTGTTTGTTAATGTGTTTGTACATCTGTCACAAATACATATTCACAACATAAAATGACTTTAAAATATCACTATAAAAATAATTTATTTGCATGAATTTTTTTTTATGAATGTTGGAGTAATGCATTTATGACCATATTTTATTGTTTTAAATATTTGTTCTGTGATAAATATATTAAAAATTACGTTAAAAGTTGAAAAACAAAAATGCTTTATCATGATTCGTATAAAATGTTATGTCTCTTTAATGTACAGTTATTGCGTACTAATAATATAATTGCAAGATCCACAAAGATATGTCAGAATGTTATCATGGAGTAGTGTAAATAAATTAAATCAATAAAGATTATGACTAATTTCAAAAAACATTAATTCTCATGTTATTTTAATTGATTTTATATTAAAAAGTCTCTTTTAGTTGTTTATTGCTATTCTTCAAATAACTTATTTCTTTAAAATTATTTTTTCTTCAAGAATTTAAAATTTTTATAAACATTACCAAATGTATTTTAAATACTTCGCTTTAAATACTTATCGAAGCTACTTTTATTTTATTAACAGTCTAAAACAAATTTTACCTCAAACATACAATTCTTTAAGCAAGTATTCTTTTTTAAATATATTGTCTATTACTTTTTAAAATATAGTAACGAAAGATAAATCCTAATACTTTCAATGTTCGTAACATCTTCAACAAAATTGAAAAAAAATGAGTCATGTGCTCTAGTTTGAATGAGGATGTAAAGCACTCTATGTTCCCTCGTTTAAAAGAGCACAGAAAAATATGTTTATCGATCAGTCTTGCCTCTATACAAGGTTCTTATTTTCTTTTAAGAAGTAAGAAAAAGTCTCCTATTTTTTTAAACTATCGGCAGAGTAATAACAAATAATACGGGGATAAAGTATTGATATAAATGCGCATAAAAAGTCCATTTGATTTCAAATTATTATAGAAAAAGGACATCCATATACTTGTAGAACGCATTAATTTCAGAAAAATCTAAATATTTCTCCTATCGGGTAAGGGTTTTTTTTTAAGTTCAATGCATATTCAATTAATTCGTTTGAAAAGAAGGAAATTTTGTTATGGTGGTATTTTAAAAGCATGATAAGTTATCATTATTTAATATTTTTACAAACATTTTCGCGGAATTTGTTCCGTTTCTAAAAAAATATTTCCAAAGATTACATTCTTTAATGAAATAACACTTTACCTATTTAAATGGTCATCTATTCACAAAGAGGTATAATAATTTTTATTTATTTATTTGCACTCTATTGATTTCCGGGATTTTTTCATTTCTAGTCTACGAATAAAGTTTTGTAAATTGCAAGTTTTAAATAATAAATCAAATTTGAGTACTTTTCAAAATGTAAATAAATCGAACCTGTTTAAATGAATAGCCATTTTGAAAAGATAAATAATTTATTTATTCTGTATATTCGGTGATTCATGAAACAAAATATTAAATTATTAAAATATAAAATGCTTTAAATTATCTACTTCAGGCAAAAATGTTAACGATAGTTACATAAGATGATAAATCGGTTTGCCCAGTTAAAGATAAACTTCCATTTATATAAAAGATAAAAAAATCAGCTAAAGTTATTGCTTCAGGCCATTGCATGAAGGAATCCATTATCAATAGTTCTAAAGCAATTCTCTCGAATGATGTGAATACGTTATAGTGCTGCAATCGTGCTTTATTTCTGTTTTTTTGTTACTTTTCGGACGTGTCATTCTTTACACCATTTCTCGACATCACTTCGAAATCGATCCCTGTTGAAACTTTCTCTTGTTTTACTTAGTCTTCATATCTCTGAAATACCCTCCATTTCGACTCTCGAGTATCTCACGCTGAACATCTCGAATCCTACATCTCGAGAGAATCAACTCACATCGAAATGTTTTCCATTCACCATACTTCCAATTGCGGTTTTATACTTCATCCTACACTTTCTTACATTTTAGGTGTAAGGAATCCCACAGGTCCCAATATATTTTAGTTATTATACTATTTGGAGCAAGTTCTTGCAAATTTAGCTTCTTCTGGAAGATAGGTTTTATATATGGATCATCAAATTGAGCTTTTTGAAGATCTTCTCAAGATCAAGGATCTACAGCCGTCAAAGTGATAGCATTGGCCTGAATTTACTTCTTCGGACAATATTTAACTTCAGTATTTATGCAGTGTTTACACTTCTGAGGACCAGGCCGCCTAGAGAAAGTTTGCATTTCTGTGACTTGTTCCATTTCTACGTAAGTCATATTCCATGAGCTTTTGTATCCAACGAGCTACATCTCATTCAGGCTCCTTAGCGTTAAAAGCAGTTTTCGACAAGAATTATCTGTTCACAGTGTAAACATTCGTCTATAGATTTAACGGTGATAATGGGGAATAGATTTTACTACGACAAATAACACTTTTCGTGAGACACAATAATTACTTTGTGGTTTTGTCAAACTCTCGCTAAAATAGGCTATGACACGTTCTTGTTTTCCAAAAACATGAGAAGTAACTGTGTCAATTCCTCCATTACTGACGTTTATATGCTGATACCTTATCGATCTAGGGGTATGCTAAAATTGGTGCCAATATTAAATTCTCTGTCCAATTAAATGTCCAATTAGCTTCTGTTACTTGATGAAGAGGTATTTCTATTGCAGAGAATTTGTTTGACGAAACTTCGGTAGAAATTAACAACAAGGTCAGTCCAAGATAACTATGAAGTTGATGTACTTAATTTAATGTTAGCATTCTGTAATTTTTGAAATACCAATAAAATATTACTTAAGTGTTCCTCTTATGTTCATCCAACTGCGATTATGTCATCCAAAATATAATCAGTCTTCTAATGTGAGTCCTCGTAATATATTTCTTATTCATCTTTGAAATGTAGCAGAGGCATTGCATAATCCAAAAGGCATCACATCTAATCGCCAATGTCATTATTCGGTGGTAAAGGCTGTCTTTGATCTGTCTTTAGGATGTGTTTGAACTTATGAATTGCCAATATGCATTTCCGGATGTTGCGTGAAAAACCACTATCTTCCATTCAGCGAATCAAATGTGTCAGCCATACAGGTAGGTACATAACTATCTTTCTGAGTCACATTATTTAGTTTTCTATAACCTACACAGAATCATCGTGTGTTTTCATTTTTCTTCTTCACCAATATAATGGGAAGTCCTGTTGATTCTTCTGTTATACCGCTTTCTTCATTTCGTCAACTAATTTCTCTACTTCGTCATTCGTAGAAAGTGACAACCACATTGGATGTTGTTTTATTAAAGTATGATCTCCTGTATCGATTTTTTGTTTTGTGGTATTACAGTGTATAACGTCTGTGAAATACTTTGACAATAAATGTTGGAGTTAATTAAAGAGTCTTCCTAAAGCTAATAGCTGTTCTTCACTTCACCTATCCAAATTTTTTGAGAACTGATTCCAAAGGATGTGAACCGGATAAATTTGAAGGAGAGGTTATTGTCTACTACCGTTACATGTGTCAGAATTTCAATTTTCTTTTTTATAATCATGGAGCAGCTACCAGCACGCCTTTTTTCAAAACTAATCGGGAAATACGCAATTGTATATCGGCATGTATATTGTATCCTGGAAACTTTGAAAATTCCGCAGAGTATATATTCCAGTAAAGCTGGTACTGTAATTTCTTCCTAAATAGTAACTGAGCATGGTGTTACGTACCTTGCACTAGATGTCAATAAAATATTTCTTTGCTGTTTGTCCTTATCTCATTTCTTTCCATGTCGACAGTGAATAGAAAGTTCAGTAGAAATTTCAGTCCGAGAATGCATTGATCAGTTATGTCTGCAACATAAATATTGCGTTCAAATGTTCTAGAATCAAATTTTATAACCTCACACAATTTTCTGTGAGTCTGTTTTATCTTTACAGTAACGGTCTTCAAAGAAATAGAAGGACCTCGGTTGATAGATTTTACCTTGAGATCTTTAGCTAAATCTATACTCAGAATGTGATGTTTTCTCCCATATACATTAACATCGAACCTGGAACACCGCTTACATATTGACCAATGTACGCTCCAATGTCCTTTCCTCCAAGCGATGAAATCTTCAATTCCTTGAAAGAGGCTCTTTCCAAAAAATGTGCAAATATCTACTTTGATTTTCAACATGTAATCAGTTAATCGTTAAATTGTTTTTTCTCAGTAAATCATTTACCATATTTATTCAAAACGCCATACTTATTATTGGTAAAAGCTTGCATGGACCTCCCTAAAATGAACTCTTGGTGTTCCACATCCGATGTGTGGAAATTGGCTTCGCAGCTTTGTATTTCATGCTGTTTTCTAGTGTGCTCTTAAGGATTCCTGAGCCTATTAAAGGTTTCGTGTGTTCTGTGTCTTCGTCTTTCATAGCATCGATAAAATTATACGCTTTTAATCTTTCACAGACGTCGAGGGAACACTATGAAGGAGTCAGCTTTATAAGCCTTTCAATATCTGCCACCAAGACTTACACACTTTCGCCTCGTTTATGTTTTCTTCCCTCATTAACCTCAGTCTGGTAAAGATGTGATAAATGACTATCTCGAGATCCATTTCCTGTGGCTTTTCCTTTAAATTTAGTTCATTTATTTGAAGGAATTCTTTCAAGAACATCTTAGGTTTATGCGCAAAGTGCAACCATTAGTTGGCTTGCTTGAACTGTATCATTCTATCCATTATGGCACTAATTACGTCAATTGAGTCTTGAAAACACTCCATGTATGTCAAATGTTAGAAGCTTCAAGATGCGGGAGAAGAATGGCAGATTTGGTGGTTAAAGGAAAATCATTATATCTCATTTCTAAATGATTCAGTCTCTTTTCTATTGTGTGAAACTCATTTTTAATTTTTACAATCTTCCTTTCAACATTTTCTTTCACTACTTGAACATTATCTTTGAATTCGTTGTTTCATTCCAATTTTTACACCCTTTTCAATCCTTGCTAGTCATCTTTAACTCATTAACATTTGCCTTTTTCTATTATCTTTTCTTGTACACTTTCTTTCACGTCTTGCATATGTTGTATAGTCTTCCATAATCGTTTTCATTCCCTGTTATCTGCTTTGTATCTTTTCTGTCAGCCCTGAATTAATTTCATCTTGACCAACTTTAATTTTCTTAATTTCATTCCTATTAGTAGACACAATAATTTTCATTTCCGCTTGTACGGGTTTCAATCATTTCATTTAACTGAGCAGTTATACTTTCGAGACGTTTCCTTATTGGCTCATCAACGGCTCTAGAATTAGACATTCAGGTAAAGTATTCCAACGTTAAGCACAAAATGTTATGCAATCGTTGACTTTTAACCTGTGAAAATAGATTTGTAACTATAAATTTAGGTTCAGAGTCGATTAAAGTAATTTATTAAAAGAATAGTCTGGAAACACAATGTAAACACTTCAATTCGTATCACAAATTTAAAAAAAAGAGAGTAACGATTTCAAGTTGTTTCACAAATATATATATCAAGCATAAAAGCGTAATGAATATAGAAACATACAAATGAAAACAATCACACATTACTTTCCATCTGAAATTGTTTACTACTAAAAATTAAAATTAACTCTGAAGAAAGGTTTTATTTACATAGATTCTCATGATAACGTGAACTGATGTGTCCAGAAATGTATTTCCGGTTTCCAGGACATTCTCCGTACTTCCATAACGTTCTCTGTATTCCCTTAAATTTTCATCTTAGGGTTTCCATTATTCCTATTTTCTAAATACATATTTCTCAATGCCAAGCTTGCCAAGTCGCGAAGTAAATCGCTAAATTCGAAGCCAATCTAGAGCACAAATATCGTATATACATGGGCACAGTATATAGGATTTACAGTCAATTTTGTCGTTGCCGATTCCTTTATATTGTTCATATTGTGATTGTTGAATGTCCATTTTCGTTATATTGTTGATTGCGGAATTTTGTAGCAATATTAAAGTTTTCCGAAAAATTCTACACCCACAATTATTATGGTTGCTTCTTACAAAACAGCTTATTTGTTAAGACTGAATATTCAGTTAACTATGTGCAACATTTTTTGTCTGTTAGATTTTATTTTATTGAATTATTAAAGTTTTATATCAAAAACTCCTTGCACTTATCTAAAATTTATCTTTGATTATGATGGCATATTTTGAGTAATAAATAAACTTTGTACTTTAAAATATATGTTAGGATGTAGTTAAATACTTTTACATGAAAATCAGAAGAAAGTTAAACATGTCAGTTACTAAGTGTTACAGCATAGCCCCTCATTTTTAAAAGCTAATCTTTTATGTTTAGCCTGAATTTTGATATTTATATCCTTATAAATTTAAAAGAATAATGAGCATTTTCGTGGTACGGAGATATGTGCCAGACATATATATCACGAAAGACACACATTTGACAGTAACAAATATTAAGTCAGTCAGTTGATAGCTGCAAGAAGACTTTCACACATATCTAGTTCAATCAAAATATTCGTATCACAGTATCTTCTTTTAGGCTGCATTTAAACTGGAAAGGAAGTTTTATCTGAAACTGCCTTTTCCATTAAAAACAAATTTATTTTGTTATCATTGTTATTACTTGGCTATAATAACTATCATTAAAGAACAAATAAATATCCGTAGATGACGTTTGGTAAATGAAATTAATGAAACTTCTGATAATTTTTGTATATTGAACAGAAAAACCAAAAATGAAATATATGCCTTCATTTCTGATATAGGTGATTATATATGAAACTTCCGATTGTTAGAATTGAAAGTTTGATTTATTATATCTCAAGCAAGAAACAGTAAAATTAATCAAAGTATGAGTATAAAGTATAGATACAAATTTGTCATCTTAAGAGTGGCTTATTAATGCCAGCAGCGAAGAAATCTGGAGAGCGAGAGATGATAGAATCGGAAAAGGTATTTTATAGAACTCGTTTAAAATGAAATATATATTTTTATGCTAGAAGTGTTCCAATACCTGTAGCAACTGATAGTCAGAACGTGCAATGTCTGGGTAATACGGTGGGTGACAGAGAGTTTCCAAGTCCAGCTTTTCTAGTTTGAGTGACGGTATTCCTGTAACATGTCGTCGACAGTTTTGCTGCAAGAGGATGAACTTATCTTTATTTATTAATAATATAATATAGTAAAATATAAAAAAAATCCATTTCACTAAAATTTAGTTATCCTATTTACTCCCAGGATGCGGTATAAACGCAAAAGAAAATTTTGTTTAATCTTTATTACCAAATTTTACTTTAGAGTATGTTTGTTATATGATAAAACATAAAAATAATCCATTTAAAATTTTAGTTATGTAATTTCCCACCATGGGCGCTACCAGTGTAAAAAACCATGGCATTTTTCTTTGATCAAAACATACATTTCACCATGGAAGAACTCTTATCCAGAAAATTTATTTTAAAAACCATAAAAGATCAATTTATTTAAATTTAGATACGCTATTCCCGTCAGGGGACGCTATAAACACACAAAAAAAATTATGTTGAATCTGTACCCCTTACTTTTAACTGCAATATAGCTAACATACAATGAAACAAAACAAAAATCAATTTTATTTAACTTCCGTTACCCTATTTCCTCCCAGGCACCGTTATAAACGCAAGAGTAAATATACAGGGTGTTTAAAAAATGATCGGTATATTTGAAAAATCGATAAAAACTAAACGGGCAGCGATAGAAATACACCGTTTGTTGAAATAAGCTTGGGACAACAGTAAATTTTCAGGCAGACAAACTTTCGAAATTAGTTACAATTTTCAACAACAGATGGCGCTGCAGTCTGGAAAAATCTAAACCACGATATTTTCCACATATCCACCATGCGCAGCAATAATATGGCGTAGTCTCTGAACGAAATTACCAGAAACCTTTGTAAACCTGTGACTTCTTTCTGTGGGGACACTTGAAAGACCAGGTGTACCGCCACAATCCAGAAACAATTGAACAACTGAAGCAGTTCATATCTTCTGCATGTGAAGTCATCCCGCCTGACATGTTTACAAAGGCCTCTGGTAATTTCGTTCAGAGACTACGCCATATTATTACTGCGCATGGTGGATATGTGGAAAATATCGTGGTTTAGATTTTTCCAGACTGCAGCGCCATCTGTTGTTGAAAATTGTAACTAATTTCGAAAGTTTGTCTGCCTGAAAATTTACTGTTGTCCCAAGCATATTGCAACAAACGGTGTATTTCTATCGCTACCCTTTTAGTTTTTATTGATTTTTCAAATATACCGGTCATTTTTTAAACACCCTGTAGTTGAATCAGTACTACCTATTTTTATCGTCTATACGTCTATCATACAGTGCAACATGAAAAAAACACTTTTATTTAAACTTGGTTAATATATTTCTTGCTAGGGGGTGTTATCGGCGTAAAGGAAAGTTGAGTTTAAATTACCCTATCAAATTCCAACTCTGAGAAAACATTAAAGAAATCAATTTTAAAATTTTAGCTTTGAATTTCCCACTAGAGACGCTGTCAGCGTAAAAAGACTGATCAGAAAATGTTTATCAATATATATATTTGATAATGGCGGAAGATTTTTCTGAATATTTGTGCGCATAAAAAGCGTTCGAAAAGTTATACACATAAAGACATATGAAGCATGCGTTAAATAAGCGTCATAGAAAATATATCTTCCGACAGCAACTAGCGATAAAGTGTAATGCATCTGTTTTGCTTTGTGTTACCTTGTAAAATATCTATAAATGTTATATCCCATATTTCAATGGGGGACATGCCACAGTAAGCCTTATTAACACATTTAAATTTCGTAGAGTTTCAAATAGCATAATAGCACTAAAATGCATTTTGTGTAATTACTGCCCATAGACTTTGTGTAATCGAATTATTTTGTGTGGCATTGTAAAATAACTATAAATGTTATATGCACTATCTTCAAGAAAAACATACTGTAGGTAACTGTAACAACATACTAAAATTACGTTACTATCCGAGTGCTCCTTACACGGTGTTTTACATATATTCTTTTCATAAAATCGTTACATATATTCGTATTTTTGTGAGACCCTATAAAATAACTATTAATGCTATATACATCCTCTTGGAGCGAAAACATGCTGTAGGTGACTGTAATAACATAATAAAGTTACATTACCGTCAACGTTCTACAAATCTCGATTATAACATAAATTCGTTTCATATACTCGTATTGTTTTATGCGGCCCTGTCAAATAATTATAAACGCTATATACACCTTCTTCGAGAAGACACATGCTCTAGGTGACTGTGGCAACATACTAAAATTTAATTACCTTCAGCGTTTTAGAATTCCCGCAATTTCATATATTCGTTTCATATTTTCGTATTATTTGTGCGGCCCTGTAAAATATCTATAAATAAAATAAAAATAGAGTCGTTTCAGAGTTTTCTTTAAAAAGAGTTCTTTGAAACTTTTATCGGCTATAAATATACAGCGCGTTAAAAAATTTCGTGAAAAAATGTTTTATGTAGTTGTAAAAGCAATTACGTTTCCGCCTCTCTCTCTTTTTTTCTTTTAATTTAATTTTCATTTTTTTGTTTTTGCGTCGGCTCCTTTAACATAACAATAAAAAATAGTTCTCATCTTACGAACTCTCTTAAATTTTAATCGGTTATAAATATAACTGTATCCAAGTTCTCTTAAAGTTTCATGAAACAATATGCATACTTAGTAGTGAAAACATGAGACGAAACAGAGCAAAGCCACGCCGAAACACCCGCTTTTTCGCTTTTTTTGAAAATTTATCAGATTGTATTTTTTTTAAAGTACTTTTATACATCCGAAAGTTTCGAAGATTTTATAGGTGATGTAAATCTGGTCTACCGAAATGCTCTAAAAAAATTGTGTCGATATATGGACGTTTAGTTACTGTTAGTGTAGTAAAAAGATCGTCTCTGTGGGGTGCGAAGTGACCTGCGTTCGCCGTTGTTTTTAAAAGAGTTAAAATTCATATTGTTTAAAACCGATTACACTGTCGATTAGAAGAACAATTCAGTTTAAAGAGAATAAGTTTGGTTTGTCGGTACCTCACTGTAAAAAAAATTGCAGTAAAATTACGGGTAGAGGCTGGCAGCAGAGATTCCAGTCATACCCCGTAAAAAAAAAATCCATGCCCATCATTTTGTGCAGCCCGTAATTTAACGGAGCAAAGTAAAATAGCATTATAATGCACAGGATATAATGCACTTTAAAACACAATAAAACTTTGCTTACTGTTCCGTAGCACGTAGCACGTTAGATAATCATCACAGAATCGCTGTTTTGGCGGGTTAAAATTTTCGAAACACGAGTAAAATGAAGGGTTACACCATAGCGGAGGACAATGTATGGGGTCGTACCATATTTTTGCTAACATATGGGCTAGAACTGTAAGAATATGTGGATTACTCTTAATTTTCTAAGTATCTAAGGGATAAGGCCGCTTATTTAGTGGATCAGACCGTTTTTCATCAAATAAGACTATTGCCCGTGAAAATTGAAGGGCAAACGCTCATAAATTTACAGTTTTTTCTGATAGTGCTCTGAAATTGCGCCCTGTAGAGACGTTGCCATAAAGAAGAAAACGTCCCTCGGGAAAACGCGCCTTTTTGAATTTTTTTTCTAAGGGTTAACAACGATATTTTCTTGAATTAATTGCTGCGTTTGAGAAGTAAGAGTACGATCTTTCTGAATATGTCTTCCAATTTTAACTGTACCGAATGGCTTAAGCGATTTAGGCCGATTTAAAACTAGGAAATAACACAAAAAAGACCACGCATTAGGATCGTTCATTTCTTCCCGATGCGTAAATCGGGTTCTAGGCATGCGCGAGCGGTTTTGCTGGCTCACTAAGAAATAGATGAGTTTTTATGAGTTTTTAATTAATATCTCTGCTAATTATATAAAAAAATCTTAACCTTAGGTGCATCAGGACTTACCTTGGACTAGCCTAACCCAAATTTTCATATTTCTAGGTGCTGTAGATTTCGCTAGCCATCGCAGACAGACACACACAGAGACATAGCTAATTGCTTTTTTATTAGTATAGACGATCGGGTAGATAAGTCTACCTATATATAATTAAAAAATTTTCATCATGATAGCGTTTAAAATACTGAGCCAATTCAAGCCTTGTTGTGACAGTGCATTCATCTTGCAAGTATCTTGGATAAATTCAGTTATCAAGCATGCTGTTCTTATAGTTTATTTACAGAGATACACAAATGTGTTCTATCTAATTCATTGAAACGTTCGGGTTATATTACAGCTTACAGGCGATTTTTAAACTATGATTTAAACGAAATTTCAATTTATATAGAATAATTGCCTCATATCAATTCAATTACACTTGATAAGGCTAATTTAAAATTTCGCAGCAAATTAACTTTCTCTCCAAAACAGCAAACTGAGAGTGAGAAGGAACAATTTGTTTAACTTGAATCAAATCTGATATATATACCTTAAAAAAATAAAGAAAGAAAATCAGCCTACTCTGTGACTGAGCCGGAAGGACTTGTTTTTATTTACACAAGGTTTATTTTTTTGAATAATTTAAGAAGCTTTACGTATTAAATATTTGTCTTCGATGAGTTGTTTATATTACCGAAAACGCGAAAGAAAAATGTTATGTTTGCTGTCGAAGAAAAAAAATGACAATTTTTGATCAATACATTTAGAAAGATTTTTTTTAAATTATTGTTTTTAATAAATTTAATTCAGATATGAAAAACACTTAAACGCAAAATATAATTAACTTTACGTAATAAATATGTTTACTGAAAGTACTTTTGAAAGTTTTGTTTCGTCTATTTAGAAAAAAGAAGCCGTATTCGTATAGAGAAAACGAATTATCTTTTATTTTTTATGGGTAGAATGTTATTAACTGACTTCCAACGCAGAATATTGTATAATTTGTTATTATCTTTCCTTTGATTTATTTTATAATGTTAATTCATAACTCTTGAATGGATGATCTGATTTTCATATTTTTTCTGTTGCAAAAGTCTCGGTCCGTGCAGATGGACTCATTTCAATATCATTAGGATTTAATTTTTTTTTTGTTTGACTCCATGGTCTTCATAGAGTTTTTAATCTTTATAGGCTTTAAGTTTGTAAACGTTGATCAATCATCTTGAAATTTTAATATGGTGTTAAGGTACACAGCACTATTTTACGTTTTTAAAAATACTGTCTTATCGTGTAAAGTTTTTTTACAGGGAACGTTTATTTTATCGTCTACCGGGCGTCAAAATAAGAGATATTTACAACAACGAGATTTAAAATGGATATGGATTATAGTCCTGCATTAGATCGGGTGACCCGATTTTTCATAACCCCACACAACCTGTGATTTAGATGGGGTTATGTTTAAAATATTTTTTGTCATTACCGGTTTTGAGTTGATTCTAATTGTTTTGGATCTGGGTTGGGTTTTGACTCTTGCCGATCAGTTTGGTCACCCGTTTTTTTTTTTTTCAAAACAATATTCGCAATATTGTTTAAGCTGAAAAATTACATATTTGAATAGTCAGTATATATATGTTTATTTTTTAACATGAAATATAATAGAAAAATTAGAAATATAATCGCGAAATATTATTCATTAATGCATTAAAATATGATATTGAAGTGTACCGAGTCGCCTCGGGCTTCGCATTCACTTAAAATAGTGTTTTCGGGTTCAGATTTATATAAATGAACCTTTTAAGGACTGTATTATCTATAGCAATAAAGGATGGCGACAAAAACACGATGGTAAAAAAACAGTCGGCTTTACTTTTTGTTAAAAATTCCTTAATAATAAAATAAGGTTAGTTTTAGGAGAAGCATTTCTTTAGTGAAAATTCAGATGAAACATAGATGAATTACTAAAGTGATTTTGTTGACAAAAAATGATTTACGAATACTGGTAATATCTAACGTTCCTATATTTTTGCGAATGAGCATTTATTGTCCTTTACGCTCTCCTCTCCCCTAAAAAAACTCAATATTTCGAATTTCTGTAAAAAATAAAAAAATTCTCAGGAACTACGCATTTTATTTTTTTCATCGTAGATCATTTTGAGAACACATTATATTTGCACTCATTAAAAAAAAAAAAAAAAAAAAAAAAAAAAAAAAATCTGGCAAATTCAAATTTGAAAACTCATGTGCGCAATACACGCAAGAATAATTATTTTGTAAAATGTGTATTATATTTTACAGTAAATTAAAACGCTTTATATGAGTGCATACATTTTTTTATGAATTTCAATTGATGAAATAAACCCTTATTTATATGCGTTTTAAATTATGTAATTCAAAGTTAATTATCTACAGAATTACCGTAATTCTTATAAAGGTCCCATTTTTATGTATTTTGTGAGTTCGGTACCCTTTGAACCCCTTAAGTGTTATGTTAATTTATAGCAAGAGTAGACTTTGCGTAAACTTTGAGCATCTACATTATAGTTTCTAATAATTAGAACAGAAACTTGTACATAAATAGAATATTTATCAAAAATCAAAATTTTATGACAAAATATAAAAATAAGGCGATAAGAGGAGTTTTAGCAATGATATTGTTTAACGAGAAACTTATTTATAGAAATGTTCTTGACAATGTGATGTCGCTAATAATGCCCTCATTCAAAACCACGAGAGAGAAGAATTTATATTGCATTTTAAAACTTGGAAATGTTTGTACAAAATAAATAATTCATTCTTCTCAGTTGGAAGTCAAGTTTTGTCAGCAAATCGTGGTTTAGAACATCTTCTTGAAAAGAAAGGAAACAAAAAGATATGTTAAGAAGTAAAAATTCGTCTCTGAGTCCCAAATCTAATATCACATTTTTTTTTCAAACATAAAGTCTGATATATGTTTGTTTCTTTGTAACCTTCCGTAGACTTTGCAAAGTATATATATATATATATATATATATATATATATATGTGTGTGTGTGTGTGTGTGTGTGTGTGTGTGTAATTATTATTATTATTATTATTATATGCGTGCTTTTAGTTGATAAATAAAATTAAGAAATATATTTTATATCACTGGTCAACAACATTTTTGCTGCTGGGGAAAATATAGGTGTCTATACTAATTTGAGTGTGCTGATTCGACATCTGAGCTCCAGAGAAAAAGACATTGCTTTTCTTTTACCTCTTAACAATTGTGTTAATACAGTTATATTGCGTGCCCTGCATTTCTCACAGCACAGCATATATTCGGTACCCACCATTTTCCTGATCTCCAACTTCCATACCAAAGTAATGATGGTAAATAGTTTTCGCTTTTGAAACAGCAGGATGGCTATAATTTTACATCCTGACGTTATAGAGAAATTTGCAGTTCATATTTGGAATCAGCACACTTAACTTATTCTATAACACCTACATTTGTCAAAGTAGCTAACAAAAACTATTTCTTTGTTGACGAGTGTAATCAAATTATTTAAACTTTCTTAGTTTTTTACAGCGTTTTACGAATGCGGTTCATTCACTTGTAATCATTCTGCGCATTTTCTTGCAATATAGTAAGATTTAAAGTTATCCATGTAAAAAAGAAAGCGTTTATTATTTTTAGTTTGTTAATAACTTTTAGCATTTTCAATTTCAAATGAGCACAATTTTTGGCTTGATAACTAATTTTTATTCTATATCAATAAACTGAAAATACAAAATTGATCCACTGTTCGGAAATTTTGTTGTTCATTTATAAAAATTCCTACAGTAATCTGCGAAGTAATCTGCGAACTCTGATTCCCTTTATTTCAAGTTTTTAACCTTATTACAATTATATTTTTTCAAAATAAATCGTCTATCCATTCAACTTCCGAACGTCAAATGGAACGCCATATTGTTGCCATCCTGAAAATTTTAGCTACTGATCAAATCTCGAACTACTGGATGTCACTTATTAATAAAGTCATTTTAATGTATTTCTGAATCAATCTCAGCAGTTATACTCTTTACGTAATTATAATATTGAGCTTAGAGTACAGTACTGTCATCTCGACAATAATTAATCATCATACAGTTCCAGCATGATAAATCCATCATCAGACTTATCCTCGGTTGTTTGGGATCATATACTGTTTCTCATTAAAATTAATGACGACATCCATTAAAATCCCAACCAGAGTTAGTCCATTCAAAAGTACTAATGCCCTAACTATAATTAAGCCATTATAAATTTGTAAGGTTATTACAATTTGTGGTTTTATATAGGTCTCAACTTTCAGTTTTAAATTCGTTTTAGGTACATCCCGCACCGATACGTAAGTTTTCGTATTTATCTTGCAACAATGTAAAACTAGCACAAAATATAAATACGCATACTTAACCCTAGAAAGGTAGGGATGTGTCAGTTTTACACAATCACACAATACTTTCAACGGGGTGTTGGGAAACGCTACATTTCTAAGGTTAAGCTGCTCTGTTAAGCTGATTAGAGATTCTATAAACTTAATGGATGCCTGTATCGACGTACTTGGAAGATAAACATAGACACTTCATTATGCAGCTAGTAGCAATTCACCCCTGTAGAGGTTTTATTGCCAAACATAGCATTTGCCAAAAGAGTAACACATTCACATCACTTATTAATAAGATTAAATTAATTATTAATTTATGTGGAACTTCTTCGTGACTAATTTACACTACGTACATAAACTGAATTTTACGTTTTCAACTAGACGTTAATATTGTTGAAACGTTTCAAATGTGTCACAAAAAGGAAATATAAGCAAATTCTTTAGGGTCTCTCACTATTATTCTAATTACGGATTAGCTCACAATTCAACATCTGTAAGCAAGTGGCGCATATTTTTTTAGACCGCTTTTACCGTTGAATATCATGCTTACTTTATATATGTTTTGTTCTGTATGTAAGGCTCAATGTATGGCCATGCGTTCTGGGCATCCTTGCAATAGGGTTGGGTTGATTTTTGACGGCCAATTATCAACACGAGAGATATAGGCCCTCCTTGCAATAGGGCTGGGTTTCCATTGAGCTCCCAATACTAGGCCTAAGCACTGACACAAAAATGGCATCTGTCATAGGCGAGGTTTTTTCAAATTTTGTATGGTCACTTGAATTTAAATAGCAGTAATTTCTAAAAGATATGTTTCATCCTTTATTTCTCGTGTTAAATAAGGCAAAGAATACTTTTAGAAAATAGTGGTATTTAAGTTCAAGAAACCATTCAAACGTTTAAAGAAATCTCCTACGATACCACCATTTTTGTGTCAACGTGTAGGAGTAGAATTAAGAGGACTGCGGACTTTCCCTCAATATGCAAGTCAATTCGTATTTCTTTAATATAACGTCTTTTGTCGATTCATGTTGCTTCATTTATTTTGCAGTATTTTGTGTTACGACTGTGCCTATTTTCGGTGTCTACTGTGGGGTGTCTTTTCTTTCTTATACAATCTGGAACTGAAAGCAAAATGAATTTCGTTGATAATATATTACAAGATCCATTTCATACGTGAACTTGATATTTTTAAAAATATAATTTAGTTGGTAGCACTTTCATTATTTTTATCACCCGACATCACAAAACGCAGCTTTCTGAAAAAAACATACATATGTGCTTGTGAGATTTTAGACATGTACACTAGGGTGGAACGAAAATAATGGTTAATTATTTTTTTTCAGTTAGAAATTTGCTATAGTCGGCAAAAGTTGCCTGTTGGGATTAGAATGAAGAATATAAAATTTTGTTGCTGTACTAAAATATTTTCAGGTGCCGCAAAGAGCTTCAAAAATGACTTTTCTAAGAAAAAACGATAAAAATTGCCTTAAAAAAATGTTCTTTTCTTGATTATTAACATAATATACATATATTTTGTAAGCAGAAAATTCAAAATATGATACTTTTGCAGAAATCTTACACATTCTATGTATTACGAATTTTTAGATGCCATTACAGAAAGAATTATTTTGTAGAATTTAGCGATTTTCACCATATTAATTTTTATTAATTTTACAGTAATATATTCTTATAGTTCTACATTGAAATAAAAGAAATGCAATCTTTAATTATCGTATCTTTGTTAAACAAACACTTATTTAGAAAAACTTTTAAAAAAGTGAAACCTCTGATTAACGGACACCTATGTGACCAAAAAAAAAAAGTCTGAAAAAATGAGGTGACTGCAGGAGATTGGTTGTTAGTTATAACTAGAGGTTAATGTTCGCTGAGAAATTTTAATTTAGCCGTAAGAGTGAGGTGACCGTATATATACGGGTGTCCGTTAAAAGAGATTTGACTTTATATTGTTTTTAAAGGCAAAACGTTATTTTTAAGAAACATTAATTTTACTCTAATATCCATAGTAATCATACATGGTCTATAATAATCATTGAATTTTTTTTTTTTTTTTGAAATCTTGGCATGATTTTTTGAAAATTTAATTTGGTTTTTATCAATTCATCCTTTGCAGAAGTGATGCAAACTGACAAGGATGACTCGGTAACTAATTTAATAATCCTTTTAACTGCTTGTGTGTGACATAGGGAAAAATTGAAGTTGACTCTCATGATCAGGTTCTTCTGCTTGCTTTATTTGCTGCTTTAGTTTGTAGTCAGCAATATACATCGTCATAGGAGGTTATGTTACTTTAACATCATGCCATTGAATCATATCAATATAATGCGTGACATCAAAGTTTATACATACAGAAATTAAAAAAATTCTGATGCCAACTTCATTTCCAGCCCCTGCTTAAACAATTCGGCGTAATGAAAACTCCTTAATGACTTCTATCACCTGATAGCATACAATGGAGTACATTTTCATGTGCAGCAAAGTATGATTTCTTTGGCTGATTGGATCAATTATATTTTTAAGAGTGCAATTGAGGTATCGTAAATAGCTGATACGTTTTCACAAGTGCTTTGTCCATAGATAGAAGATGGTTTCAACTTTATGTTAAACCAAACATTTGCATTTCGAAACCACACAACGCTGTACAATTTTTTAATTTTAATATAAAAAAATCTATCCCAGGTTGTAGGATCACTCATACCATCAAATTGCCGATAGTATAATTGGTGTATTTCTGTCTGGAGGAGAGAATAATTATAGGTTCCAGTAACGCCTATAAATTTTATAAATTCATTTTTAAATCTCTCCAACAGTCAGTATATGGCTATTCTGTTCCCATGTACAAGCGAATTATTCTGTTTGCTAAGGTAAACCATGGTGAATGACAAATATTTTCTGGTTTTTTCATAGACAAATCAGAAAAGCAACTTCTAACGGAGATAGTGTTACACATTTCTAAGAAATATATTTGGTTCATACTTAAATTTTAGCAATGGAATGCTATTTTCAATAGGTGAAAACTCAGTCACTGGAAGTTCATAAAATTTTTCCTGTTGTTTCCTTATTTTCACTCCAAATTCATTTGAATTTTTAGTTTTTCCATCTAAGAAAGATAATAGATGACGAACGGGTAATTCATTTTCATGAAACAGACAAATAAAGCACTGCAGTGACTTTCATAATTCTTTTTCCAATAAAGCAATCGCACCATTATTCAATCCAGTGTTCGAGGCAGTTCCATCATATCCAATTGCAGTAATGTTTAAGTATTGGTTGTTGCCATTTAAAAATGTCATTATGTTGTCTTTTATACCTTTTCCAGTGCCAGAAATCGGTTTTACGTGTCTTGAAAATTTCAATCCAAGTTCTGGAACAAGTGATATATGTTCTCCGATAACAGTTATTTTGTAATACTTAGTTCCTTTCTTCTCTTGCACAATAGTCTTGTCTTTTCTTATATAAAAAATGTAACTAAGGTTACTGGAATTTAGTTACTTTCTGTAACTAGTTTTACAGTTTCTTCTACATATCTTTTTCGGTTCTTTATTTGTTCTCATCTAATTTTCATTCTGTCAATACATTTCTGTCATACTTCTTTCTTCATCACTTATGAGACCAATATTCTGCAGAGCGGCGCTTGGAATTGTTGCAACAATTTTGTCTGATACTCAAGTTCGATCGCAAGTAGAAGCCACATGTGCATTTGACTATGATTTTGATTACTTGAGGTTTCAGAAGACACTGAAAGTAGAGGCAATAAAAAAATTGGGATAGTATAGTGTTCTCTTCTGAAGTTTGTTCTGTTTCTACCTCATTGTATTTATGTTTCATGTACCCTATTTATGCTTCATTATTTTTGTAATTAAAATGTATTACGCAGTAAGTTTACCACGTTTTCTGATTAAAAAGATTTAAAACTGATTAAAACTCATTTAAAAGACAACTTATGAAAACTATAGCCTATTGAAAAAAATATTACACATAATTGCGAAATTTGTCAAAATTTTAATAAAAAACTAAATTTTGCCCTACTTGCGGCACCTCTAAACATAATCCAATTACGCTGATATTTAATTTCCGTCTTTATTTTGATCAAAAGCAACTTCTAAAAACTATAGCATAATGAAATTATCATTATTATTATTTTTTACATAACTGCGAAAATTGTCAAAATTGTAATAAAAACCTAAAGTTTACCCTTCTTGCGGCACCTGAAAACATAATCCAATTACTGCAATATTTAATTTCCGTCTTTATTTTGATCAAAGGCAACTTTTGAAAACTATAGCATTTTGAAATTTAAAAAAAAGTTTTTTCGTTCCACCCTAATGTACACAAGTTTAAAGAGAACATATATTACAACAAAAAAAACTATATATGTGGTACTAACTGTTGTATGTATTTGTATTTTCTTTAATCATAATCAAGTTTGACAAAAGATGATAAAATGTAATATATGTATTTTTTCTTTACATTCAAGATAAAAATTTATTCTATTGTGCTTTTTTTTTAACATAACGGGGACATTTTCACTTTTATATGTTTCATTACATCTTGAAAAATGTCAATAGCATCAATTCCTAAGTTGCTTTAACATTGAAACAAGATGTGGATTGATATTACATTTCAAACTTGTAGAGAATTATGTCGTTGAAAATGAATTCTAAATCAGAATAATTGTAGGGATTCAAGATGAAAACTTGCAATAGGTTGATGGTGTCGCAGAGTTTCATATTTCTTTATTATTGCAAAACGGTCTACAATTTTTGAAGCATTACAATTTTTTGAATTGATCGTGCAAATTATTTATGTTAAAATCATGTATGAATGTTACATCTTTAATTTATTTTAGACACATAACTAACTATATGTTTTATATACAGAGTGTTTCAAAAGTCTCTTGACATTTTCCTGAAAAGTGCTTTTAATAAAGAACTTATTAGTACGAATAATACAAGGTATAATCAATGTGGTTGACTGTATGTCTATGAATAGGATTCCCCATTCTTGGGTGGCGTGAAAGACATCTGCAAGCATATGTGGTATTATTTGTGCTGCTGCATCAGTTATTCGTTGTTTTAGTTGTTCAATTCTGTGGATCTTCACTTCTTACACCTTCGACTTCATGAACCCCCACATAAAAAAGTTAGGGGTGTTAAGTCAGGAGGAAGTGACGCCCACAGTGTGCGTGAACCGCGACTTATCCGCCTATCGGGGAATTGTTCATCGAGGTAGTCTCGAATAACTTGTGCGAAATGGGGTGGTGCACCGTCTTACTGGAAAACAATTGTTCTTTTTATCCCATCAGCAATTGCAGCTGAAAAAAAAATGCAGCATATCAAGGTAGATGTTCCCTGAATATGGCTCCGGTAACATAAAATTCCATAGATCTTTCTTTTGGTTATTCCTATCCACACATTCACCTGAGGAGTGGCTTTTTTCCATTCATTTATTTGATTAGGTTGTTGGTCTGTCCAAAATGTCAAGACACATTTGAAACATATTTTGAATTATAGGTTTATTGTCAGCTTGCAAGCGTCTTCTTGTGAATAGTGTAGACTTGTAATAGTTTACTATAGTCACACTAAGAAACGCGCAAGCTAATGTTATACCTATGGGAGAGTTCTTTTTTTATATCTCGCTTGCATTTAAAAAATTTTAAATGATTTCTTCCGGTTCCAAAAATAAAAGAAGACTGGAAAAAAAGTTGCACCCAAAATCGAAAAAGTAACAATTTGCCCGTTTAGAGCATACCTCAGCTATCCTATGCAAAAAAATCATTCAAAAATATTAAAATGCAATTGAGAAATTTGAAAAAACGCTCTCATAGATTTAACAGTAGCGTGTCAGTTTCTTCGAGTGACTAGTGTAGGCCCTAGTCTACAGTGGCAAACTTAAGACACTCGAAACCTAATGTTTAACAAATGACAGTGTTCTTTTCAAATTTCTCGTTTGCATTTAAATTTTTTTAAATACTTTTTAAGACTTCGGTTTGCCTGGCCGTCTGCCGTATGCCTATCCTCTAACTTCCCTAAATATACCCAGACTGCCCTGACATTTTTGTATGTCATGGACATTTACTATAGCAGGAATCCCTATTGAAAATGAAGTGTGTAGCATTTGTAATTTATTTACACGGACAGTCAAAAGTATTCAGTTACATTACAGTAGAGTTGCAAAGGCTTGAAAAACCCGGTTTAAACCTAGGAATAAACCGGATTTTTTCAATAAACTTGTTTTCTTGGGAATAAACCAGATCTTTTGGTAATAAACCTGGGAATAAACCGGGTCAATTGGAATTAATCGGTTGGAATAAACCGATTTTCTGAAACTTTTCATTACGGCCAATGCGAAAAAATGTTTCAAGTGATTTTGATGATGTTACGCCATCCAAACGGGATAAAATTGATATACAATTATGAAGCGCACTAAAAAATGCGTTTTTTAAAATATGGTGCGCAAAGCATTTATTATTCATTAACAAGGTCACACAAAAGAATTCAGTTACACAATGTTCTACGGGGAAAAATCATTTGCAGTGTAATTTAATGATTTTCATTATTTAAAACATAATGTTTATATGTATTGCTCAAATGCAGTATAAATTGCTCACCGATTAGTATGATGTGCATTACATTTATCGTTCATTTACAAGGACACACAAAAGAATTCAGTTACAGTCTACGTGTGATAGGTGAGTTTTCAACTTTGGTTTTAAGTTTAACTATATGTATGAATAGTACGTGATGTGTATAAATTCTGTTGATCATATACAAGCTACACAAAGGAATTCAGAAGTATTACTGACTATGGGAGTGATTTTTTTAACTGTATTTTTAATTGTGTTACGCATTTTCCTGCTGAAATTGATTTAGTAGACTAATGTAATTTTGTGGAAAATAAATAAATTCATAACAGGACTACGCTTAGAACAAAATACAATATCGTTTACGGTTGGTAGTAATTGCTGGAAGTAATTTTTAAGTTGTCTTATGTGTTTTTTGCCTGAATTAAATTGTAGTTTAATATCTGGTGTGTACGAAAGTATTTATATAAAACACAATGCTGTACAAAAGATTTCGAGTGCATTTCCATTGATTGGAGAAAATTTCTAAAACTGAATTTTCTAACTGAACTAATTTTTATCATTCTATGTAGTTTATATCCATGTGTATAGATCATATACAAGGCTGCACAAAATAGTTCGACTACTTGTTTGACTACGGAAGGTAAATGCTCAAACTGGATTTTTAAATGTGTTTATATGCTTCCTAAACTTTTTACTACATATCTTCCTTCACCTTATTTAACGGTGAAGTTTCGTTACAGTTTTCTGGATATGTTAGAAAGTGTTCATAATCTTTGCTTGACGCATGATTTCCCATTCTTGTTTTTTTTCCATGAGCTGTCTGAGGTAGATGTCAAGCCGGGAATCTTTTACTTTTTCGATTTTTGTTGCAATTTTTATAGGGATACTTTTACTTTTGGAACTGGTACCGCAATTAAAAGTGTCCTTAGAAACAAAAAACTACTATCAAACGTACGTAGATACCCAGTTACCTCAGATATCGTATGAGTCCTATATGCTAAAAAAAATTTTGAAAATTTTGAAAGTCAAACGAAATTTTCTAAAAGAATGATGCCTATGGTTTAACATTAGTTTCTGAAATCTTCATGTGACTAGCTCAGACTCTTAAATCCGACGCAGAACCGTTAAACGTCACAGCTTGGCCTTGATTACGACACAAGTGCCACTAACTTCAAAGATAGCAGTGTGGTTGGTCAGAATTTTGCAGCGTTTAAAACTAACGAAAAATATAGTTTGCATAACTCAATGTTAAAATTGAGAAAAGTTTTAAGCAAAAATTTAAACAAAGTTTGAATAACTCAATGCTTCTGCCTATCATGATTTCTCATTCACTGGTAACTTCATAAACAAGTGGGTAAGTGTGATCGAAGATCGATCAAAGGGTTTCGTTTAATATTCCTTTCAAAACACTTTATCCTTTCCTTAATAAATCCAAATTAATTTCATTTAGAAACCAAAAAAAAAGGTGATTTGTTTAAAAAGTATAAAAATTTACCGGTCTATTTTTCTCGTTTTTTCGAATATCTAAACCAGTACGATAGTGGGCGAAGCCCGTTATTATATTCTGTCATAATAATATCTGTCATGTGGACTAAATGCGATATTTAAAAAAAATAATTTCAAAATTAAACATGTTGTACACCTTCAAAATGTTAAAAATATGCGAATATTTCCAAAATCGAGTTTTTATCATGATTCAATACGTTCCCCAAACTCATATATTCACTATTCTCTCTGACTCATATTGATACTCGCTTTGTATTATTCT
The DNA here is from genome assembly GCA_963931845.1 of Maratus michaelseni. Classification (NCBI taxonomy): domain Eukaryota; kingdom Metazoa; phylum Arthropoda; class Arachnida; order Araneae; family Salticidae; genus Maratus; species Maratus michaelseni. The sequence continues at coordinate 117,780,903 of OZ007586.1, forward strand.
GAAACATTTGAAAAAGCCTTTAAACTTCCGATATGACGTCAGATTTTCTTTTTAATTCTCTAATGACGTGATATTAATCTGTTTTGTGTACATATACGTATACTCATACTCCTTGTATTATTGAGAAATTTTTCCGTTTTATTACCACTATGACGTCAATCAATTTTATTTCACATTAATCTTTTTTTCACGTGGAAATCGTCTGATAGAAAATTAATTATTGTAGAAAGAATTTCATCGTGGATTTTTTTTTGGCATCTGCTATAACGAAAAATGTTTAAATTTAATGGGAAAAGGCTGTTAGAATTTTGGTTTTTTATCTCTATTTATTAAAATAATACGAATTTTTCAAATTTTAATATTTTGAGCTCTTTATAGCTGATATTCAGATTTATACACAAAGTTTCAACTCTGTAAGTTTCATAGTTTTTGAGAATGGCTCTGTGACAGACAGACAACGCAGCGGGAGTAATAGGGTTTCGTGAGATGAACGAAACCCTAATAAAAATGAATGGAATGAATGCAATGTTGAAATATTTTCAACCATTCAATGTAAATGAAAGCAAAAACCTGTCAGTTTTTTAATTTTCAATGAGTCATTTTGACGCTACAAACATCAAATGGTCCCAGTCACAATGTTGTCTAAAAGGTGGAATATTTATTTCGTCACATTATGATTTTCTGGTGACCGTAACTTTGTGACTCCACTATAAAGTCACCGTGATTAATTGTTGAGTTACTTGCGCCTCGTCTAATACGACATCTAGACACATCAACTTAAAATTACGTGGATTCAATGCATTTTCCACGTCATGTAACAAATGATGTAAAGAGTAAATATTCAATTCGGTTCAAGGTTTTTTCTCATTTTTGCCACATTCGAATCATTTAAAAAAATGGATCCACAGAGAACATTCATGAGTGTTGACCGGTAGTTCAATGACAACAACCACATTCCTGGCACCACCACAGGAATCTTCACGTTTTTAAAGCATTCCTTAAACATCTTACTCAACAACACTACATTAACATTTGCATAATTTCTACTATTCCTTTTCTTCGGATAAACAGTCATCATAAGTAGAAATACCGATACACAACACATTTACTAGCAACTTTATATTTATTAAATTAATTTCACTCATTCGCTAGTTTTCACATGCTGTGATTATCCATACTACAACCTTATCAACATTATCTTAAGTCTGAAATGTAAAGGCTGGTTAAACGCAGTGGCCCTTGTGACATTAATGTAACTTTTAATACACCTAATACGATACACATTAACAAACATTCTACAATTAAATTATTTTAAAAATGCCAAGTACGCAATATGTAATGGTTTTTTTAAATGACTTAATATATATTAATACTAAAGCTAAATAATTTATTTATTTGACACTACAGAAAAATAATTCAAAAACAATGACAGAAATAAAATTATATATATATATGTATGTATGTATGTATGTATATATATATATATATATATATATATATATATATATATACATACATTTATGTATGTGTAAGTGTGTTTCTGTAATGTATAAAATAAATATAAAAAAACATAACATAAAAACGTTATCTCGTAACCGAAAAATAATTCTTGAAGTATGTGTGAATTGAGGTATTAATTTAATTTTAATTTTCATGTGTTATAAATTCTTAAACTTCTAACAGAAACCGTTGTATCAAAATAAATATGTTACCTTTATTCATATGTGCGGAAAAAATAAAATGTATATGAATAAAATTTAAAAATGGCCAAGTTTCTCGACTAAAGACAAGTTCCTATTCTACAACATAATTAACAATCGTATATTATTGCTCAATATATGGTAAATTTTCCATTATAATGAATTGACATAATAATCGGTTTAAAAAAAATAAAATATCAAGTTTTCAGTAGAAACATTTATGGTCGATTTTTAAAGAGGTCACTTTTGTAGTCTTATCGAACCTAGCCCTTTCTATAATGCACGTAAGATACGTCATAGATGTGCCAAAGCTCTCATGTTTTTATTTCTGTAGGACATGTGTTCAAGCACTATATATAGTGATCATAACATAAGTTCACACTTTAAATAGAAATGCAGTAATAATTTGTAGAATTTAAATATTTTACTAAATATACTTATTCTGTAAAAATGCAATTAGTGAATAAAAACTATTTATTAAGTTATTATCCACTTAGAAAACGAGTATTTAAACTAGTAAAAACATTGCATCAACAATTATTCATTTACATACCGTATAAAATTATTTTAAATTCTGAAATTTTACAAATTGTAAAACTTTTTTAGTAACCAATTGGTTTATTTCTTAGAAAATTCGGCTGATATAAAGAATGAATCTACTTTTTAGGTGCGTTCGTAATTATATAAATAAGTAGCACCTATAGTCGTCGTCTGGTCCGTCCGTCTGTTTGTTTGTCTGTTCGTCCGTCCGTCCGTCTGTCTGTCTGTCCGTCCGTCTGTCTGTCTGTCCGTCATTCCGTCTGTCCGCATATAACAGCGCAAAAAATACTCAACCAAATGATTTGACATTTAATATATATAATCTTTGCAGAATTTTGTCGAGACATTTAAAATTTTATGAAAATCGTATCAAAACTTTAGAAGATATTAATAAAAATATTTATTAAGAAATTTGAATTATTTTAAAAAATTGGTGCTTTCTTGTTATAGGAGCTCCCGAGGTTTAATCGTCAAGCGACCGAGATACTTATGTTATTACAGAAATTAATTTACAGACGATATAATTCATTTTACAGAATTAAAAATCATCAAGATCTGAATATTTATATTACTAGTTATAGTACGAACGCATCTCGTTTGTCACGTTTGACGGACAATTTCCAACTTGTTGATTTTGTCCAAGGCTTGATAAGTTATTTGCCCTTTCAACACAAAAATTTTATAACATAAAAAAATTGCAAAGAAATGTACATGCTTATAACCAGAGCTGTAAATATACATGTTTAGTTCAGTAAGTAGTAAGCATATAGTAAGAATAATAGCGAGGACATGCTGCGACTTCACTGCAGGTCCTGAATGTCTCAGTGATAATTGGGACATTTCTGTAACGTCAAAGAACATCTCGAATGTGACTGCTAAGTTTGTAATAAATATGTCAACATAATCCGACGGGACTTTTTGACCAAAATATGTACAGTATAAAAATGTTATTTAATTTACTTAAATTGCATTCACGAGAGGTTTTCGAAAATTAAAGGTACACCTGAGACAGCAGAAAACAAGAATTGTAAATTAGCACGTTGGCAACACATCTTGTAACCTTGAACATTAGACCTTTCTTTCGCAGTCATTCGTTATTTGTACGGTGAGCCTGTTTCATGTAGCACGTGTTTATAATGGCTGCGTCAATTCAGAATCCCGCCAAATGTAAAGTACGTTCCGTCATACGTTTTCTTCATGCAAAAGGTAAGCGTCCAGCTGATATTCACAAAGGAATTGTTTCCGTCTATGGAAATATTATGAATCGACAAAATGTAATGAATTGCTGTTGTTCTTTCTCTGAAAGTAGGACCAATGTTCATGAAGAACCCATAACAGGAAGGCCATCTGTGATCTCTGATCTTGCCCCCAGTGACTACCACTTATTCCTTTACTTGAAGAATCATCTTGCTGGACAAAACTTATACGACGATGATGAGATCAAAATCGAAGTTGAAATGTGGTTTCGAGAACAGGCGATAAACTTCTATGACTGTGGGATATGAAACCTTGTACACAGACTTAACAAATGCTTGGACAATGACGAAACTATATCCAAAAATAAGGCATATACCAGTAAGTAATTTGTAATGGCCATTTTATCAATAGAAATTTTTTGAATGAGTATGCGGCATTGTATCTTTGCGTTTCGAAAACCACTCGTATATAAATTTTATTAATTTTAAAAGAAATCTTTAAAAATTATATTTAAAAACATTAATAATTCATTCTATGTAGAATTTATGTATTTACAATAATATCAACTCTAATTAGAGGGAAATATATTATTCACGAAGATTATTTGTTTCCAAAATATTCAAACAAAGCAGATGTCCAATTAAAAGCTGTATGTATTTTTAACTCATTTCAAAAACAAGTTTAAATTCGGGCAAATCGACGTCACAGACATATCACTGTGATTCAACATCCATGTCACGTAACGTCACTGCAATTTAAATTCACATTTCAAAGTCGCTGCGACTCGCCCACCAAATGACAGTGCAATACAAACAACCGTGTCAAATTATACAATATACTAAAACAATATAAAACATTAAATTCTAAATTATCCAAATGAAACATTATTTTCTACAGTCAATGAAATTACTTCTATGAAAGTTCGGCTGATTAAGAGAATGATATATTTTTTTAATTTTACAAAACTTTAATGTTCAAAAAGAGAAAGGAAAATTATTTAATAAAATCAAAATCTAGATTCCCTTTACAACTTCTGCTCTTGTAAATAGCTTTAATGAAATCAGAATATTTTATGGAAACAAAAGTAGAGAAAAGCATAGGGTTGAAGCATTGAGATGTGAAATTTAACTGTAATCAATTTTATAAAATTTTCATAGTATTCAATAACTTCAGATGTATAAATATTTGCAAAGCAAATTTTGGAACATTTTATAACTTATTTCTTTATCTATTGCAATTTTGAATTCTTAAAAAATTTTGAGTACGAAATTTCAATTGTTATATAACCTTTAAGCGATGCTGTATCATTTAAATATTCGAATCAGTATTTTTGAGAATTTTCTCTCTGAACACCGAGACGACAATTTGTTCGATAACATTCGCTCGTTACTCGGGGCAGCGCGCAGAAAAACATTTACATAAATTTACATAAAATTCTCTTATGTTGATGCTAAAAATCATAAAATTTCATAAGGAGTTTGTTTTCCTTGTTCATTGAAGCTTCTTATGTATGCTAAACTACTTACACATTTAATGTAAAAGTTTTGTTTTCAAGAAATATATCTACCCCTGTAATTTAAATTGCATATATTATTTCAGAACATTTTTTAAATCTAATACTAACATAATGATTATTTGAATGCAATTCTTTACAGTTTTGGTGTGAATGGCTGTGATAATTCCAACACTATTCCACATAATTAGTAATAAAATGTTATTAAAATGTTATTTATTGATTTATTTATTTATTTAAGAAAAAAACTGGAAATATTTGTTCACGAATAAAAGGATTTTTTTGTTTTGAGGAGGTTAGTTAAATTATTCAAAGTGAATCCATCGAATGCAAAAATGTGATTTTTCAACAAATAGAATATACCAGAAAGACTAAATAAAATTTAAAGAATGACGAATCTTGCTCAGAGATCATACAAACGACAAAAATACCATACTTTGCGACCCATTTTTTTTTGAGAAAATTAAGAAATAATATAGTTAGACGTCTCATACTTTGCGTGGATAATAAGGCTTATTAAAAATATGAACTTGTTGACTCTCCGTACTTGCATTTTAACATTATGCTTACACGTGCAGGGGCTAAAAGCAAACTTTTCGCATGTTAAACATTCTTACGCGGGACATTGGATGGTTAACAAAAACACGACATAGAAGAGGTGTGTCTATTTTCATGCTTACACGAGTAGGGGCTAAACACAACCTTTTCACATGTTCATAATTCTTACGCAGGACATTGGGTGGTTAAAAAACATGATACAGCGGAGGTGAATCAACAGAATTTTGTAGATCATGGATAATGCTGCCAGGTGTTTCCGATTTGCGTGGGGTATCCGGATTTTCAGGGATTCTAAGACCCGTCCGGCGAAACCACTGCGCCGAATCTTCAAAAGTCCCGATTTTTCATGATACACAAATTATTTTAAATTTTATTAGTACCACGCTATTCTTTATCCGGAATCGCGTAGAACTTAATACAGTAAAACTTGTAAAAACGGAACTTGTCTATAACGTATAAAAAAATTTTATTCCTCTGAAAGGATTACCCCCCCCCCGCTCAAATTTAAATGTTAAGACAGGATATTTTTCCGATTTCTAGCTATTGTAGTACTTTTTTTAGTAAAACCTGTGAAATTGGAACTTATCTATATCAGAATCCTGCCTTAAATATAAAATATTCACGGTACTTACGGCAGAAATACCATACAAGTATAAATGTTTAATCGGAAATCTCTCCAACACGGAATTTTGTTCGTTCGCTAGCGATTCCGTTTCAGAAATTTTACTCTATATGATTATTGTGTTTATTACAGTAAAACCTACTAAAACGGAATCTCAAGTGACCGCAGACAAATTAATCTTTAGACAGGAGAGTCTTAAGAAATTAGGAATTTGTTCTGTCATATGAACGATACATTTCATCATTACAAAAATTATGAAACGGAACCGATCTCAAAACGAAAAGATGTTAAAGCCGTATATACGGTGCTATCTGTACTTCATTAATACTAGTACTACATTATTATTCATCAATCAAATATCTAATATTTATTATAGATTCATGGAACAAGATTATAAAGAAACTATCGAACGAGTTATTTAACTTTGTGTATACAACAAAAGATTAACTGCAAATATAATATTAATATGCAATAAAATAGAATCTGATAATATTAATTTTTTTTAAAAAGGCATATTGTTCTCTCAAATAAAAGAAATTATAAAACAGAATACTTACAGCTAATATAAATACGTTGCATCTGCGTCTGTTTTAAATTGTCTTTCCTCTCAAGAACAATACAAATTACGTGATAATGAAATGTGCAGTAGGTCGGAGTAGATGAGCATGTGCAAATATTACTTCATTTCGAATTCCATTTTTAAACTTTACACGGAATGAGTGTAACATTTCCGAATGTTTCAGTAACCAACATTTTACACTACCTATTCGAAAACATTTCCGCTATGGAATGTAACGTTTCAGACATCTTCAGAGTATTCACCGCTTTGAATATTTTTCCGAAAATACGTGTAACGATTCCGAAATAACAAGTAACTGTGGAGAACACAAAGTTTACTATAAATTTCCGGAAACCTTTCCGCCTTGTGCCGAAATGCTTCTGATTTTTTTTTACAGTGTGAGATATGACTATTGCTAAAACCGTATAAATCCTGCTAAATACAGCATAGCAGCGCCACCTGTTTGGAGATTTAGACCAAAACCTAATCAACAACAACTTATGTCAACGTCTAACTGAATCTGAAGTTTGATGAAAATCCGTGCATTAGTTCTTGAGATATAGTTATCATGATAATAATGAAAAAAATGGCACAGCAGCGCCACCTGTTGGGCTATTTACACCAAAACGTAAATAGAACCTATTTATGACACGGTCTAACAGAATCTAAAGTTTGATGAAATTCCGTGCATTAGTTCTTGAGATATAGCTATCGTAAAAATAATGAAATAAGTGGTATAGCAGCGCCACCTGTAGTGATATCTACACCAAAACGTAATCAGCGTTTTTATGTCAAGGTATAACTGAATCTGAAGTTTGATGACAATGAGTGCATTAGTACCTGAGATAGAGCTATTACAAAAATCGAGAAAAATGCAGCATAGCAGCGCCACCTGTCGGGCGATTTTCACCAAAAACTAATCAGCACCAATTTATATCAGGGACTAACTGAATATAAAGTTTTATTAAATTCCGTGCCTTAGTTCTTGAGATAGAGCGCCCACACAATTTTTGTCACAGACAGACAGACAGACAGACAGACAGATAGACAGACGGACAGACAGACAGACTCAAAGACACACAGACAGACATTTTCTAAAAATAGTCAAATCGTGTTCAGGACCTTCAGAAACGTATAAATTCGTCGAAAACCGGAAGTCGAAAATTTTCATAAATCCAATACTTTCTTCTTGTAAAGATAGAAGAAAGTAAAAATTAAAGCAAACAAGTTGGAAATTGTACGTCAAACGTTACAAACGAGGTGCGTTCGTACGCACGTTTTAGAATTAAATTCATGATATCCCGTGCGTAGAACGGGTTAAACAGCTAGTTAAGTATATATTTTATGACACTGTTCATACAAATATCTTAACTAGTTATATAAATATTCAGATATATATGTATCAGCTAGTTATATAAATATTCAGATCTTGATGATTTTTAATTCTGTGAAGTGAATTATATCGTCTGCAGATTAATTTCTGTCATAAAATAAGTATCTCGGTCGCTTGACGATTTAACATCCATCGGAAGCTCCTCTAACAAAAAAGCACCGATTTAAAAAAAAAAATTCAAATTTCTTAATAAATATTTTTATTAATATCTCCTAAAGTTTTGATTCGATTTTAATAAAATTTGAAATGTCTCGACAAAATTCTGCAAAGATAATATATTTTAAATTGCAAACCATTTGGTTTGGTAGTTTTTGCGTTGTTATATGCGGACAGACAGACAGACGGACGGACAGACAGACGAACAGACAGACAGACAGACGGACGGACAGACGGACGGACCAAACGACGACTATAGGTGCTACGTATTTATATAATTACGAACGCACCTAAAAATGGGAAATCTCGTTTTCTGACATTTAAATACTAACTTCGATGTTTTTGTTTTTACTTTCTTCTATCTTTACAAGAAGAAATTATTGGATTCATGAAAATTTTCTACTTCTGGTTTTCGACGGATTTATACGTTTTAGAAAATCTTGAACACTGTTTAACTGTTTTTAGAAAATGTCTGTCTGTGTCTGTCTGTCTGTATCAGACAAAAATTTTGTAGGCGCTCTATCTCAAGAACTAATGCACGAAATTTAATAAAACTTTATATTCAGTTAGTTCCTGCTACAAGTTGGTGCTCATTAGTGTTTGGTCAAAATCGACCAATAGGTGTCGCTGCTATGCTGAATTTTTCGCTATTACCGCAATAGCTCTATCTCAAGAACTAATGCACTTATTTTCATCAAACCTCAGATTCAGTTAGACCTGGACATAAATAGTCGCTGATTACGTTTTGTTGTAGCTATCCCAACAAGTGGTGCTGCTATACCACTTTTTTTATTATTTTTACGATACCTATATCTCAAGAACTAATGTACAAGATTTCACCAAACTTCAGATTCTGTTAGATCATGACATAAATACATGCTGATTATGTTTTGGTGTAAATAGCACAACAAGTGGCGCTGCTACGCTACTGTTTTCATTATTTTTAGGATAACTGTATCTCAAGAAATAATGCACGGATTTTCTTCAAACTTCAGATTCAGTTAGACGTTGACATAAGTTGTTGTTGATTAGGTTTTCGCCTAAATCTCCCAACAGGTAGCGCTGCTATGCTACATTTTTTAGGATTTACACGATTTTAGCAATAGTCCTGTCTGAAGAACTAATGCACGGAATTTAATAAAACTTTAGATTCAGTTAGACCTTGATATAAATTGGTGCTGATTATTTTTAGTGTATGCGAAACCTATGTGAGATAGACGAAAATTATAGGATTGGCACATTCGACTAGTTTATGGTGGATTGGAAAAGATTTAGGAGTTGAATTATAGAATTCTTTAAAATGTATTAGATTAATGTTAACAGTTAAATTTTTGAATCTATTACATTATAAGAATAAAAGGCTTTCAATTTAGTTGCATACAAATTCCCGCAATGAATTAAACTTTAAGTGATTTTACGCCTATGAAAACAAATTCACAAGTGAAGTCAACTTCTTAAAAGCATTCTACCAAAATCCACATAATACGTATACATAAAATTTCACATATTACATAATATTTCATAAAGAAATATTCATTAATGTTATTAAAAAAGAAATGAAATTGTAATGCTTTTTAAGACATATTTTGAAGATTTAACATTTAACAATTTAACCATTTACTTACGTGTTAAAACATCTCATGAAGTCTCAGTGGAATATTTTTTGTTCTATTTGTACCTTTTTAAAAAATAATCTCTGCCATACACTTATACTAGTATATTTTCAAGAGAAATCTACCAAAAGGAATGTTTTTTGTAAATTGCTGTATGATTGAATATTAAAAATAGTTGCCAATCCTAACCCGTAATTATTGGGTTAACGCTGGAAACAATGTATTTTATCTTTACTAAAGCAAACACTTTACACTTGATACGGTCGAGCATGTACAGAAATGTAATTGATCTTAAAATATTCTATATATATATATTTTTAACGAGTGTTTCAGTTTAAGTATAAAATAATTGGACATTTTAAAGAAATTCTTTTTTCTATTTCAAGTATAAAAAATCAAATCATGTACAAGGGTGGACTTTCAGCTGAGACATGAAAAAAACTTTCTAAAGAATTCTAGAAATACCCAACGCCATTTTAATAGAACCGATCATCTCATTTCTGAAAGGATTTTTTTTCTTATTATTCTCTGAAGAGTTAGAAATAATACCGTTAAAGATAAATTTCAGTCTTTTCTTTCTTATCATTTTAGCGCCATTTATCTTTATTTGTCTCATGATGAACCCCAGTGGTAGCATTTACTGAACGTACCTTTGTATACAGTAGACTGGTGTTCTTAACAAAACGTATCTCGTGTATTCAAAACATTATTCTTTAGTTATGTTTTGCAGCGTATATTTTTTCCACTAGGATAAGCCTTTTGAAAAGAGGGGGGAAAATGAATCTTTTTTTTTTTTTTTTTGTACCAAACAATTTATTTTCGATGGCTCTTTCTTTGTTGAAAAGAGCTTATATTGTAAAGTATTTTTAGAAACTGTTTCATAAAAGAGCTTTATTTAAACTGAAATTATATGAAATAGGTTTATTCGGAAACTTTAGGAAGAAAAATTCTAAAAATATCCCGCACCTTTCATTTGTAAGTAATTATGAAAGCATTGTTCTTATTATAAATGAAAAAGTTCTAAAACCAATTTAAAATAAATTTGAAATACAAATAAGGGTTATTTTTTAAAAAGCTTCGAAAGTTGAGAGTTTAATATATTTATTAAATATATGTTAACGAATGCCACAACAATTATGTTCGAATGGGGGATTCTTTGTCAGAAAAGAGTTCATTTTATAAAATATTTTATAAAACTATTGAAAGTACAGTTAAATAATGTGATACTCTTCAGCAATCTTAGGGTGAAAATAAGACAAAAAAATTCCAACGTATTTTAATTTGTAATTGCTTATGAAAATTTTGTTCTTCTTGTAAATGAGAAAGTTCTAAAATATAAATAAAAAATAAATAAAATTTTAAATTTAAAAAAATGAACTTTAAAGTACTTTCAAAGTTTATGAGTATCACATATTTTTAAAAGTAGATGTTTAGATATAACGTCACAATTTATTTTCAATGGATGTTTCTTTGTTGAAACAAGATTTATTCTCTCAAGTGTTCCGTAAAACTATTTTCTAAAGATCTTTATTGGAACTATAGTTCAAAATTATGTTTCTTCTCTAATTTTAAATGGAAAAATCTAAATTGACCTCTTCTTAAATTTTAAGTAATTTTAAATTACTGTTTTTCTTGCTAAAGAGAAAGCTTACGCAATCCATGGAAACATTTTTTACACTTTTGCACATAAGTTAGCTTAAATACACTTAAAAAGACTCAGTACCTGTCATTAAAAAAAAATGACAAAAATGCCGAATTTCCGATTTTTATTCTAAAATTAACCTTAAAATCTATAAAACATTGTGCTCTAATTTCTTGACGATCTCACAAATATTAAAGGAGATATGGTTAATTTTGCTTATCTCCCTAATATCTCTTTTTTGTAAATGAAATGTTTAAACTCATTTTTCTGATTTTTCTTTTATTTTTTCAACTTTTCTGTATAATCAAAAGGCTAAAACTTTCACAATAAATGAGAAAATTATTTGATTTTTTTTAAAACTATGTCTTTAGATTTTATGCTTGATTACTAACTATCTATTTTTTTTTATAACTTTGAAATTTTTATTTAAAAAAATAAAGCGTTTTTTATTGGTTTATTCCATATACATCAAATTATTTTTTTTTTCCTTTGATCTAATCTTTATATCAAAAATTCGATTCTTAAGTTTGTAGAACAAAGAACCCTGAGTATTGGATAAAAAAAATCAAGTTTACCAAAATCAATACCAAAATTGGAAAAGATAAATTTTAAAATTTTTACATAAAAAAATCAATTAAAAAATTATTAATTTATTAACAATTTAACGTATTTTATAGCGTGTAATTATTTTGCTTTATTGAAACATGATCCAAAAACTTTAATATGTGTCATTTGCAGAATAAATTTTTTTTGGTACCGAGTCACCTTAAAGGGTTAAACACAGAAACTTTTGATTAATTGTTTTTCTACTAAACCGACATTTATTTACCTTAATACAGCAGCATAAATTTTATAGAATAACAGTATCATACGTATAAAATTAATTTTTATTTTTTTCTCTGTGACATAATTGTTACACCCTCAACAACCAAAAAATATGTTTTTAATATTAAAATAATGTCTTAGAAACTCAGCACAGCTTTAATAATGTAAATAAATTTTGGAAAATTATAAAAAGAACTCGTCGGTGGGGGCCACCGTAATACTTACCCATCATAGATATGCATAATATAAAATATAAAAATAAAACATGTGTAAACTATTTATAAAATGCATTGCAATTCGAATAAAATCTTGCATTGATGACGTCATAAACTTTAAATGCTCTATTATTGAAATGCGTAAAAGAAACATCCTTATAATTCCAAAATTAATAATCATAATAACTAAAGGTTTACTGCGCCGGATTAAGCGTCTCATTTCCAATGAAAATATATTTTTGAATTAAAATTTGAATGAAATACAGGGTCATGAAAAATCGAAGAGTGTGGAAATATAATTACAAATATCTCTGCAACTAATTATCCGTTCGACTTCATTCTTTATGCAAAATTTATGTTTTTTTATTGTCTTTTATATTCACTCCTTAAAATAAACAATTTCGAAAATTTTCATTTTCATCAGAACGAATATTTAGAGAGTCCGAAAAATATAGTTCCGGATAATCAAAGTTACTGAAATTCAATAAGCTTCTTCCCATTATTACATATTAAGTACATACCAAATTTCAAGTCTCTATATCAATTTCTTCGGGAGATAGAGAGTTTACAGCCACACACACAGACAGACGGACGACAATTTTTTTTTTCCTAAAAATATGTTTTTCGAAATCTCCAGTGTCTAAAACGTGTAAATCCGTCAATTTTTTTTTCTATTTTCAAAACGATTACAAGACTTACCCTGTACTACATATGGTGGATAAGTAAAAATAAAAAAACTTTTGGGCTATAAAACTCTCTAGTACAAAGCTATTTCAAGTGCAAAAGTGTCACACGCACCCACAGCCATCCGCATGGATCGAGCGAATTCTAACAAGGTAGGTCTCCATAAGCCCATACTCAGAAAATTTTGAAAAAGTACAGAATATTCTTCTTAAAAGCGTGTATACGTTTATAAAAAAATGCTGCTGTACCTCGATATAACGTGCGTAAAACAATTATGAAAATTTCGTATTTTTGGCTACTAATCCCTGGTTGGCGACACAATTAAATAATAAAAAAAAAAGCATTTATGATAAATACTTTTAGGAAAAACGTTTTCTTCTCTTTATACTGAACTAGTTCAAGTAATTTTAACTGAAATGAATACACTTTTATAACTACGGTTTTGCCATATACATTTATACGTTTATCTAAAGCAAATTATCGATTGTATTCCACGATTTAGTGTAAAAATTAAATTGATTAAAAATGCTTCAAACTAGAAATTAATGTCTGATTCTGAGCACTGTCAATTTGACTTCAATATTGTTAGTGTCGGAGACAACAAGAGAAAAATCTTGTTGCCATGGAAACAACAACTTCTTCAGAATTTATATGTATAATGAGAGCGCTCTTAATCGAACAGTTACTGTTAAAATACACTTAAAAGTTATACAGCCGGCGAAACAGTGTAAAATTAAGTAACTTTAGCAATACTTAATATGTATATATATTATATACGCTTATAGAAAAGGTAATAAACTATTTAATCGTTGAAGTTTAAATTCATGAGGTACTACGTATTTAAACACTCATTTAACCAGGAATTTTCAAATACAGGGTGATCAGAAAATGAGTACACATTTAAAAAATTAATAATTCACGGAATAATGTAGGTAGAGAGGTAAAAATTGACACACATGCTTGGAATGACATGGGGTTTTATTGTATCCACAGAAAAGTTCATAAAAGGGCCGACAGATGGCACTTCGTGTGATAAGAAAAGTAATAATTAGCATAACAAATTATGACAAAGCAAAGACGATGTTATTGGGTGTTCCTTTTTTTAAGGATTATCATTTTAATGCATCTAATTAATATATCCTTAAATTCTGTTACTCCATCATATCTAAATTCAACGAAATTATCTAAGAATTTAAATTTAACATTACACCAGGTGAGAAAGAAATACCATCAACTGAATACTGTTACCATAAATATATTACAAACACCAGGTAATTAGATTTAAGAAGGGGTACCAAAATTTAGAAAAAGTTAATACACATAATACTAATAAAAAGGAAAAAAAAGGGGGGTGGCAAAATAAATTCATTTACCTTAAAATTTTACTTTTAAATAAAATCTAAGGAGGTAACAATATTCTCATATCTTTCACAACCTAAAAATAAAGGAAAAACACCCAATACTTCTAAATCTCAAAAACATAAAGCATTCACAAATAATGAAAGAATAAAATTAAAAATTAAACCAATTTAGAATAACCGAAGGAAAACAAACTCGCATATTTGCGAGGATCAAACTCAGAAATTTTGTAAATTAGAACAGAAATGACATTACTTTATGAATGCACTTATATTTTCAAAATTTAGGGACCAATGATATCGTATAGTTGAGTACAAAACGTATTCAATAAATCATTTGAAAAACTGTGATCCCAGATGATAGGACATACTTTTAATTGTCTAAAATATAATATTTCACTTAATAGGATTCTCTCAATACTTCTCAAATTTACTAACTCTCTTTAAAACATATCAAAATTAACAATTAACTTAACTCAGAATAAACAATTTGTTTTAAGTGCATCAATAAACTTTAATCTATTAAAATTTATTACCATCTGTCAAGTTTTTTTTTTTGGTCCTATCTTCATTTAGATATTTAGATTGGATCTGCTCATTCCACAATGTTCCATTTTAAATCACAATTAATTTAGAATTATACTTCTCATTCATATATATTTCTTACAGAATTAATTTTTTTAAAGAAAACATGTGTAATTGAATTTCACTCCTTATGAATTCTGTTATCAAGTAAGAATACCAATGAAAGTGAACTTTTATACAAAATAGAAAGTACAAGGGAAACAAAGCAAATAAAAAAAGGGGATTACTTTACTACTAAATGCAGCTATTAAACTTAAAGTGTAGAAAAGAATTACTCATAAAATAATATTTATAAACATATTTAAATAAAACAATAACATAATTCTAAATTCAAATTACACATATCTATTTGCTGTTATTATATTCGAGCATAGTGTTATTATTGTAGAATTTAACATTAACATTTAAAGTTTGATTACGTGAATAAAATATTTTAATCTATTGTTATTACACATGAGAAATGTGTTTAAATTAATTAGAATAATAGATACATATTAATAAGGGAAAAGCACATTCTTGGTTAACTTTTGGTTTTATTACAAATAAACAATTTCATATGCAGTACTAAGAAGAATACTATGATTATATTATGACATTATAAACAAAAAAATTTATTCACACATTTTTTTTAGACAATAACAGCTACCGGAGAATATCTCACACATAGATACATTGCGTCAGGACGTAAGTTTTGACCACAATTTTTTTTCAGCGAATCACTTCCACTATTTATAAACACATATCAAGTTATCGTTGGGGATGGCTCTTACTTCCTTGGCAGTCCTCACTTTGATGATAGGCAAATTTTTTTATCATTAAAAGGCTCCATCTCCCTGGTGACATACTGCGCTCAAATGCTATTCCGGGGTTGATATTCGTGACTCTAGTTTAGAGAATTTCAGCCTTTAATACTAGCCTCAACATAATAGCTAGGTATTTCGAAGTTCAATCTTAACTCCACCTTCTGCTCTTTAACTCATCCATCATTCTGTACACACCGACCTTGTATGAAATTTTCTTTTTCTTCCCAAAACTGGGGGAGACTATATCTTGTTAAAATTTTATTCGACAAAATCGAGGAAATACCGCATTATAGAATAGCGTTCTCTTCAGTTGGCCTCAACTGTAGTAATGCCTTCTTTTTTTACTCTCATCCTACTGACCTCAGGGGTAAAATTACTGGAGAGGGGGACATTTTCCCGCCAAAACCACCGAGTCCTCTCCGAATTTCTGATCCTCACATCTACATCGTTCACCGGTTAACTAACTTACTGACCTTCTTGTATCACCTCTTCTCCTCGATCCTATATGGAACCCACCCATTTAGAAAAAAATAGGGGAACGGGAATTCTTCGTCTCTGTTGCTATGCGATACCCACATGGTAACAGGGAAACTTTGAAAAAAGGGGGTCACACAGTGGTCTTTTCTGACCGAAAATTTTAGGGGGAGTATGACCGCTCGTATACACATGTCCCACAAGGTTAAACTCTTATCAGCGGGGATTTTTCCTGGAATGCGTGCAGTTGAAAACAAGATCACAACAACACACATTTGGGGTAATATTTAGAAAAGGAAAAAAAAAAGGAGGAAGAGATTTAACTAGAATTTAGGAGAAGGAATTTCATTACTTACCAAAATATATATTTAACAAATAAAGAAAGTGAAAAAAATTAAACTGAAAATTTAGGGAAATGAAGGGTTATGCTAATATAAGTTAAAAATTAATAATTTGTGAAATATTCTACAACAAGACTAGGTTAAACTCTTATCAGCGGGGATTTTTCCTGGAATGCGTGCAGTTGAAAACAAGATCACAACAACACACATTTGGGGTAATATTTAGAAAAGGAAAAAAAAGGGAAGAAGACATTTAACTAGAATTTAGGAGAAGGAATTTCATTACTTACCAAAATATATATTTAACAAATAAAGAAAGTGAAAAAAAATTAAACTGAAAATTTAGGGAAATGAAGGGTTATGCTAATATAAGTTAAAAATTAATAATTTGTGAAATATTCTACAACAATGTTCTTCAGAACGAATGCTCAACATGTCCACCGTCATCCCGCAATAATTGCTGTAGCCGAGGGACAATGTTGTGCACAGCACTGTGCAGCATATCTGTAGTTATGGTGAGAAATTGGCGTTGGATGTTGTCTTTTAGCATGCCTATTGATGTCGGTCGATCGCGACAGATTCCCCATTTTGATAGTAGAGCTTCACTAACATTGCTTTTTCTGGTAACGTCAACATGCTGCGATTGCTGGTGCATCTGATTATCTCTCTCATTACAGCTCCTTTTATACACGATTCTCAGGCAGAGTCACTGACGTTTTGCTGTTCAGTGCCATCTGTCAGCCTTTTTTTAACCTTTTTGGTGTGGTTACAATAAAATCCCATGTCATTCCAAGCATGTGTGTCAATTTTTACCGCTGTACCTTCATTATTCCGTGAATTATTAATTTTTCAAATGTATACTCATTTTCTAATCACTCTGTACATTAAAATCCCTTGCATTTGGCGAGGAAACAGTTTTGCTCGCCAAATCGCATCTTTTTGCACCAAATACTCGAAATTATTTTATTTTTTTACAGATTTTTTACTGGGATTTCACACCTAAATTTGTAGTTCCATTAACATTTTTTTTTCAAAATATTCTGAGTATGCGCTTTAAGGAGACCTTCCTTGTAAGTTGCCTAATATAATAGTAAAATAAAAATAAATTTTACGTAGAAAAAAGACGTTGATCTTTTAAAAAGTTTAGAAGGTCACCAATTTTATATATTTTAAAGATATTTAAGAATCACTTCATTTTTTATTTTCTGTCTATGTGACCTTGTTGAAAAGAGTTTGGTTTTTCTAAAGTATTTTGAGAAACTGTTTTGTAAAATTCTTGTTGATGCTCCTGTTAAAGAATAAGTTGCTTCAGAAATTTTAGAGAAAAAATACCTAAACATGTCCAGCATATTTTAAATTTCCAGTAGGGATAAAATATTGTTCTTTTTGTAAAAGAGAAATACATGAATTATTTAATAAAAAAGTAAGTTATAGATAAATTTTATTAAAAAAATGTAGAACTTTTAAATAGTTTTCAGGTTTAAGAACAAATATTTTCTTCAGAAGATGTTACGAATTCCGTCAAAATTTATTTTTATTGGATGTTCCTTTATTAAATAAGTATTTTGGGCAACTGTTTTATAAGGCTTTTTATCTAGACTATTAATAAAAAAAGTTGCTTCAACAATTTTAGGGAGATGAAAAGTTTTAAAATGCCCAGCGTCTAGTAGATTTTAAATAATTATAAAATTCTGTTCTTCAGGTAAAATAGTAAGATCTAAATTGCTTAGAATAAAATTAAAATTATAATTAATTTCAAATTAAATGACTCTGAACTTTTAAATACTTTGAAAGGTTAAGATCTTCATATATACATATATATATATATATATATATATTATGAAAAAGCTTCGAAATGCCGTCACAGATTTTGTTCATTGGATATTTCTTTGTTGAAAAGATCTTATTTTCTAAAGAAATTTTAAAGAATTTTCATTAAAGTTCTTTATTGACACATAAGTTTAAAAATACATTACCTCAACGATATATTTAACAAAAAAAAACAGCACATTGTAAGTTAGAAATTGTTAAAAGAACATTTATTTTACTGCAAATGGACAAGTTTTGAGTTGCTTATTTTAACAGCAAAGTAAAATGCATTTTGAGAAAAATGAAAAAAAAGAAAAACTGGCAAAAAAATGAAAAGTGTTGGGTACATATTTACGTAATACTAAAAGTGTTAATGTTAATGTTTATTTTATTTATTCAACAATAATCGATGTTTTTCAGTTATATTTAATATTTAATTAGTTGTTTGTTGTAATTTATTCTCAATGGTTGTTTATTTGTTGAATCGGCCTTATTTTCTAAGATAATATTTAGAAATAATTTCATAAATGTTCTACATTGAATCTGAGGTTATAAAATAAGTTGATTCAGCTGATTTTAATTGAAACAATGTCCATCATGGTCTATTTTATATATTGATAAAGAATGTTGTTTCTCTTTCTCATGACAAAAAATTAAACTCCACGTTTTATCAACAAAACCAGTAAACGAAATATTAAGGGAAAATATGTACCACGTAAAATTTTTGCAGATTAAGTATTTGCTTTTTTTTGGCTGATTTTACTTCAAATAGCTCTATTTAGAGGATTAGATTTAAACTACTTTGGGCATGAGAACATTTTTTGTATACGTTTACAAGATTTATTTTCAACCTCTAAGTTTCGATTACAAATACATTTTCTTTGGTGGAAAACATAAACTTGTACAATTTTCATGCTGGCATTGTGGTCCAGGTCTCACTAAGCCCAGTGGTTCATATACTGGCCACAAAATTAGGAGCCTGGAACGATGTTCGTGGATTCGAAAACCAGCACAGTCTAGGCTGTGTATGATTTAAAGGATTTTCATTGCACGATAAATTCGGGTCACGTTTCTTATAAAATTCCTTCATTAAGACATTCCTTCTGCAATGCAAATGCAACTAAAATTGCGCATGCTTAACAAAATATCTCTCTCCTGGCGTTGGTCAACACTGCTAAAAAATGAAATTGTTTGATTGGATGTACGAACTATCTGATAGCCATTTGTCAGTGCCGCCAATGTGAAGTCTCTTCCGCTTTTCATTCGCGGTATATGGAATTTCACCTCTACGTTTGCTGTTTTTTGTGTCGCATTTTATATACCGGGTGGCCAGAATTAAAACATCCCTACTCTGAACTCCCTGTATATTGATATTTTCAGTCTAATGGCTTCAATTTCTATACGCATACTATTCAAAACATGGTGAAATGGATTGTGCGAAAAAATATTAGTTCCAAAAACACACATAGATGGCACTGTACAACTGAAAACTTGAAAAAGACAAAAATAAAGTAATAATAAAAAAAAACACATGCGAAATGAAATTTTTCCGTTTTCATTTATGCTACCCTTGCGGAAATAAATCAAAATCAAATAAAAGTTCAGAAGCTTAAACTACCATTGTAACTGCAGTTTCATAATACAAGCACAAAAATTTGCATAAACCATAGTTTGTAGCCATATTCTGAGTATAGAAGAGAATAAAAAATAGGGATTGTCACTCTTATCAGTGATGGATGTCCCGCTGCCACAATGCACGGCTGTCGGAAAAGCCCGATTAATGTCGGAACTAGTGTCGTCTCGACTGTGCCAGAATGTCGGAAATGCCGGACTAATTACTCTGTCATAAATGAAACGTTGGCAAAAAACTTCTGTATACAGAGGCCAGTGTCTGGAAGCGCTCAATCTCGCTTAACGGTAATTGAGCCATTGTTGCTTTTGAAAATGGGGTACAACAAAAATTTCGAGCACTCTTTTGTACCTGTTGGCCGTCAAGGTGAATGTCACAAGGCCACTGCGAGTAGCTCCTTCGAAAAAAGAAGGTCAAAGAATGAGTGTGGCTGTGAATCCCCATGAGACTAACTTTTGGAGTGGAATTTCTTAGAAGGTACGAGGGTTTTCCGTGTCCTAAATGTGACATTTATGTTCACTGTTCATTGAGGTGGGAATGGGCTTCATAGCTCTACGAAATGCAGTTGCAGAATTTCCTTTGTTTTCATAAATGAGCTTCACAAAAAGCAGACAGACAGATATATGACAGAATAATTAGTCGTGAATTTCCGACAACTTGGCCATCTCGTTCTCCGGATCTTAATCCGTGTGACTTTTGGCTGTGAGAACTGTGACTGGCTGTGAGACTTTTGGCTGTGTGTTATCAAGGACTTCTGGTAACCTTAGACAAACTTGAAAGAAGGTATCATACTGCATGTGAGAATAATCTCAATTGACCAGTTACGATCCACAGTTGAACAAGCTGTCCACAGACTGCAGATTTTACATCTCCAGGAAAGGAACCATATTGAGCAACATTTCCTGCGTCCATAAGGCCCTTGTTACATTAATGTTTGGTACGTTCAAATAAAATGTATCTAAAATGTGTTTTTCTTTCTGTTCAGCATATGTGCAGTCGTACAGCACCACCTATCGGTGATTTTGGAATTTTTTTTCAGCGTAGTCCATTTCCTCATGTCTTGACTAGTATGTGTACAAAATTTGAAGCTGATACACTCAGTAGTTCAATACATAAAGAGGTCGGAGTAGGGGTGTTTTAATTTTGGCCGACAAGTACAAGGACGGTTGAACATCTAGTCCTTATTGGTGTGTTGCAATCGAATTATTTGCATAAATTGTTTAAGATTTTATTTAAAACCTATCGCCAGAGTGAAGTTTTAGGAATTTATAAATGGTGAAAAGTTTTATGCATAAATTTTGAATGATTTAAACAATCTATTTTAATGATATATATCTTAATAATATAGTTTTTTTTTATAAAAAAGGTCTTTCTTCCAATGGAATATGTTTTAAATGGACTAAAATAAATACATCTCATATTTTCCTAACCAACAAACCACTTTAAGATATTTATTATTTGTTATAACTTACGACATCTAAGAATATTTATTCGTCTTACTTAATGTTCTTCCAAGAATGTTAATAAAGTAAATCACTGTTATAATGCTAAAAATAACTGGCAGTAACATGCTACTGCGACTTTCATAAGTAATCTGTTTTATGTAGAAAATCTCTGTATTTCCTAACCAAAAGAATTTATGTGAAGTCGTGGATGGCAATAGTTGAGGTGAATATTAATTACTCAAGATCTATTCTTCACAAAATGTTCCTAAAATATCATTTCAAGAAATTATATTTGATTAATTTGAAAAACAATCGTTCTTACTCCCGTCACTATCTTTATAACGTGATTCTCAGACGTATAAAAGAATGTTAACAGCGACGTCTAAGATTTTCGGTAAAAATGAAAAATAAGACGGATGTATTCAAGTTAATTTTCAATGCACTTCTTTCAGCAAACTTTTACTCAAGTCTGCCTTAATATCTGTTGTATGTGTCTGATTGATGTCCTGCAAGCAATATATAAGTTGAACATTAATTATATAAATTCCTTTCTTTATTATATACTTGCGATGTAATTCTTTCCAGCGGTAATATTTATTTTACTTAAGATAATGTTTCATATGTTTAAGCCAATTCAAAATTTTATAAAAACGACATATGAATTTAATAAGAAGGACTTTTTGATTGCACGTGCTACTTTTTAGTTTCGTTCAAAGAAAATTACGTATTGTTAACCTAGAACGTGCTAAGTTTATTTTTTAAATCATTCACAAATATGATGTTTACTGTAAGAAGCTTTTTTCGGGAAAAGGAACTTTTTTCTAGTTCACAAATATTGTCCAGAGGCTCATACAAAAATTTAAAGTTGTAAGATCGTGAAATTTATTCAAACTACCATTTCATTAACGTAATCTCATTACCTACCTTATTTTGATCAATTTTACAACCTAAATTGCCAACGTATTTCCAACAGGTAAAAAATTGAAGCGCGCGTTTCATCCTTTTTGGGACATTCTGTATATAATCAAATGCATCTATGTATCGAATAGTAGATATTGTGTATTTGCATGTATATCCATGCGCAGGCCCTATCTTCCTCATGAAACGGTTCATAAGTATTAAAAGTAAAACATTTTAATGCTGCAAAGAAGTTAATATAAACACTGGGTTGCAAGCAAAAATATTTGCTGGTATTTTTCAGCTAGAAGCAGTGTCGTTGAAATCCACAGCAGTTTCTATCGTAAGTTCATAACATCTTGATTCCAGGTGAATCAACAAGCTCAGTCCAGAAGGACCACATTTTAAACACATTATTTAAAACATCTACCCAGCCCAGAATCTAAAGTTTATTAGTTTTCCGGTATTGAAATACAAGACGATTTTTTAATATTTTCTCTACCTACTAGTTACATCTACACATCTATAACAACAATTTTAACGTAATGCAAAACTTTATGTAGTTTCTGGTTTTTCAAAATACATATAATACGAATCGTGCCTTTTCTGCGAGTATTATTTATAATAGTAGCCTGTGCTATTATCTGTATTATCAGTTTGTCTGCCACTATTTCGAAACAAAATGTTTCATATTAAATTTCTAGAAGAAATCTACTACTGAGATTTAAATTATTAGAAATACATTATTTTTTGGAAAAAGTTGTAGACAAAATTAAAAAAATATATACTAGCTTGTGACAACCTTTCGCATGGAATTTTCGCGTGACCCGAAATAGAGGACGAACTTAATAACCGGCGGAAATTGCGAGAGGCGAAACAGGAGGATTTAATAATCAGTAATAATAAACATAATTATTTTACTAATTAAACTATAGATAAAAAAGCTATTTGGGGTCCCTTTTAATCTAATAAAAATGATATAAGTGATTCTTATAATTTATCTCTTGGACATGAGGTATCGTTATTAATTTCATTTTATCTTAAAAGGAAAAGAGATATAAAAGGATCGGGGTCCATAAGCTGTGTTTTTGGCCCATGAAAAAAGACTAAAATTTGATTTTGTTATACTGACATAATTATTTCACTTTTTAATACTAGATGTTTTATCCTGTATGATTTCAACAATGGTTTTTGCATTTTGTTCGGATTTATATGACTTACACAAGCTGAACGTTCGTAATATTCGTAGTTTTTGATGAAAAATACGCAATTTCTCCTAATTTTACATTAATTATTTATATAAGAGATATCGTGCAATACTTTCTTCATTACACATATTATAAAATATATCAAAATGTACAATATATGTAAAAATAAAAGTGTTGCAAAGGTGCGCTCATAGTAAAATATTAAAAATAGAGAGTTAAGTAACTGCATTCCCTCACTTCACTAAGAGACTATAGTATGCAACAACGTGTTTAAACGTGCTAAAATGAACGTAACTATTGCTAATGTGAAGGAATGCAGTTATTAGCAATAGTTAGGTTCATTTTAGCACGTTTAAACACGTTGCTCCATCCTAAAGTCTCTTAGTGACGTGAGGGAATGCAGTTACTTAACTCTCTATTTTTAATATGTTGCTATATAATATTTAATATTTTACTATATTTTAATATTTTTCAAAACTTTTAATTTTATATACATTGTACATTTTGATGTATTTTATAATATATGTAAAGAAGAAAGTGTTTCACAATTGTGCTCATATAAATAATTGAGCTAAAATTAGGAGAAATTGCGTATTTTTCATCAAAAACTACGAATAATACGCACTTTGAGCTTGTGTAAGTCATATAAATCCAAACAAAATGCAAAAACTATTGTTCAAATCGTACAGGATAAATCTTCTAATAGTAAAAAGTGAAATAATTCAGTCAGTACCACAAAATCGGATTTTAGTCTTATTTCATGGGCCAAATACACGGCTTATGGACCCTGATCATTTACAGAATTGCGCTTGGGTAACAGTTGAAGACTCCCTTCACATCGATTTTTTAAAAATTCATTTTCTTATTTTTCATTAGTTTCTCCCAATTCTTGTACTATGTAATATGCACATTGTGCAAATACAAAGTGGCCATATTTAAACTGACGGTACTCGGAGTGTTCTGTAGCACGATCTAATTGCGAGAATGGCTTCAAATTTTGTAGGAAGATTAAACAAGACGGGGGACGAAGGATACCGCGAAAAAAAAATTTAGTTCCAAAAGTCACCACCAGGGGTGTATGTGGCGCTGTGTATCCAAAAAAGAGAGTTTCAAAAAATATGAATCAATACTGAAATAAAATTGCCGTTTATTTAGCACATCCAACTCAGGTTCGATGTGGCCGCCGTTTTTGTGGACCACATATTGCATTCTGTGCACAGCATTTACAACAGCAGAGAATAACATGTCTGCAGGAATCTCCCGTACAGTTCGTGATATGTTATCCTTCAACGTAGCCAGGTCCTGGACACCTCCGTGATAGACCTTGGACTTTAGGTAACCCCATAGCCAAAAGTCGCAGGGTGTAAGATCAGGGGACCGAGGTGGCCATGCAGTTGGAAAACAGCGGCTAATGACTCTTTCTGTTGTGAATTTCTGTCGTAGCAGATGCTGTACCCGCGAAGCAATATGTGGAGGGGCTCCATCTTGCATGAAAAAGAGTTTCTCCAGGCACTGTCTTTGCTGAAGTGCCGGAATAACAAAGTTGTTTAGCATTTGGCGATATTTGTCTCCGGTAACAGAACAAGTTACAGGTCCTGTCGGAGTAATGTTCTCATAGAAGAATGGATCTATGATCATATCTGCTGTGAAACCACACCAAACAGTTATCTTTGGTGAATGCAAAGGAATTTCCTTGAATGCTCTTGGTGACTTGATATCCCAAATTCGGCAGTTCTGGGTATTTACAGTTCCATTCAGGTAAAAGTGGGCCTCGTCTCCCCATATGATTTTCCAGGTCCAAGCATCATCCAACTCCATTCTGGCAAGAAAAGTGAGAGCAAAAGTCAATCGCTTATCATGGTCGGTGTGACGTAACTCTTATACACGGCTGATCTTGTACGGATAAAAGTGGATAATCCATACTGTATTTTCCATACCGTACAATAAGGCATATCCAGATTCTGAGCTATCCCACGAGCGCTGCAAGTGGTAGCAATATTGTCTGGTGCTCTGTCGACAATCGCCGTTGCCACTTCTTCGATTGCATCCTGTGATACGGGTTTTCGTCCTCTGCCTGACTGAACATTTAGAGAACCTGTTTTCTCAAACTTCTCAACCATTGCTTTTAAACCATTAACTGACAAAAGACCGTTACATTTACGCATTTTTTGTGGTTTCTAAAAGCACGAAGAGCGGCTTGCGCATTGCACTGGTTGAGGTAAATAATTTGACTAGTAGAGCTCGCTCGACTGAAGAAGGAGACATTATGAAAGATAACTTTCAATGAAATTGCTTCTAACAGTAGCACATTACCTTTTAAAGCCGAACAAGCTGGCACTGGGCCAAAAGATGTAACGTGAAATTTGAATAAAGAACTTCTTCTTCTCCTGTTGCTTTCTTTGGGGATCTGTAAGTGAATTTGCAGATAAAGAAACTTTAGCAGTGTTTATGTAAATTTTTAGCTTTTTATAAACTGTTACCATTTTGAGCTTGGATTAAATTGCTAAATTCGTTAAATACACGGTAATTTTATTTCAATATTTATTCTTCATTTTTTTAAACTCTCTTTTTCGAATACACAGCGCCACATATTCCCCTGGCGGGGACTTTTGGAACTAATTTTTTTTCGCGGAATCCTTCGTCCCCCGTCTTGTTTAACCTTCCTACAAAACTTGGCGCCATCATCACAATTAGATCGCGCTACAGAACACTCTGAGTACCGTTAGTTTAATTATGGCCATCTTGTATATATTTATCTATCTATCTACCTATTTATCTATATATATATATGTATATCTACATACATTGATTCTGATCTATCGACTTCTCCGATTTCTAATATTATTATAGAAACAAAGCAATTTGAAAACATTAGGAAATTCTTAGAGCCCTGCATTCTTTCTTAAAATGCTTTAATTTTATTATTGAACGTGGCATTGTATTTCGTTGTAAAAGAAGCCTCAGGGATAATTTCATTATTAATATGTTTCAAGAGAAATTCCTTGAATTTATGAATATTTCCGACTAGAGAGTATATTTTTTTGAAAAAGAAACAGATCAAATTTCCCTTTCTTAATTGACACATTCCTGTAGAGGTTTAAATCGCGGCGATAAAATGTTAATAAGGAAAAAAAAAGAATTTAATTCGAGAAAAATAGAAAGAGAAATTCTAGGTTTTATGATAGTATAACCTATTAAAAAACTAATTTCAAGCGAGAAATTCTCAGGCGATAATAAAAATTAAGAAGACGTGATTTTAGAGAAAATTGGTCTCTTTCTTTTGATATATTGTTTTCTACAGAATGTCCTGAGATGAACTAATGGTTTTCTAACGGAATAACAAGAAAATGGAACAGCTATTAAATTTATTCTTTGATCAATGAATCAAGAATTTAAGAAAATAAGTAAAACAAAAAAAAGTAATATTAATAACAATACCTTTTTTTTTTTTTTTTTTTTTTGCACACCTTCAAACAGTTTGTGGATTGAGAACTAGGAGTCAGTTTCATTTTGTGTTTAAAAATTACTTGTTAAATTTAATTTATAAGAAAAAGTTAAAAATTGAATATAGTTTTGAATATCAAATATTCTTTAAAGTATATTTTGATTTTTAGATTATCTCACAGTTACTGAACACAAAATAGCAAAAAAATTAGAATTATTACTTTTGTTTTGAGTATCTCTCTTGTTCTAACACAAAACTAAATTCAGATAATAAATGCTATTTATTTTATTTTAAATCTCATTTTCCCGTATTTTTCATTCCAAATACATATCGATGTGATACAGAGTGCATATTTTATCAAATGTGTTATATATCTGTTTGGTACAGCCTTTTATAACAGGAAAAAACGTTCAATATGTAGCAGTTGTTGTTACCATCTCCAATTTTACGGGTATAATATCGCTGGACTATTCTGTTTTTTTCCCATTTGCGGAGAGGAAATAGGAAGAAATCGATTGAAAACAACAAGTAATATGTGTTTCTATTCTTTTCTTTTATTACGAAGAGAAGGAAGGTTTTCAGAAGATTACTATAGCGCTCTTTCATCAAGCGTTTCCTGCTTAAAAAGGGTTCTTATCTGACGCTCTTATAATTTGTAAAAATAAATAAAAGGAAAATAAACATTAATAATGTCAGCCATGACTTAGATATTGTGTATTGCGTAGAGTATAACTGTTTCTTCGCGTTTATTTTTACATTTGAATGCAGCATTAAAACATAGGAAGATTACGTGAAATTTAAATTGAAGGTCTTAAAAAAACATTTCATTTAAATTATAAAACTGACATCACAAGAAATTTATTCTCTATTATAACGGTATGATTATACATTAAAAGAAAAATAATTTAAAAATTGTAATATGAACTGAAGACAATCTAATACAGGGTGGTGATAAAAAGCGTTGCCTATATATGAACTATTAGCGACCGTATTGCTCAAGGAAGCGGGATGTTATTTGGTATGGGGGTATTTTAGACCATGGGCATAAGAATAAAGTGAAGGACAACAATCAAGCTCTCACAATTACGGTTACAGTAACGTAATTTCGAACATTTCAAATGAAAACACACAACACAATATGATCTTAACGGTAACAAAACACAAATGGCGTTAAGAAGCTAATTTTTTAGTAGAAATGGCAATATAAAATAAATGCAAAGAAAAAAACAAGAACAATAAATGCGTCCACACAGGTGACAGAAACAAATCATTTTACTAGGACGACAAAATTTTCAAATATTTGCGTTCACCAAAAATTACATATTTCATTTCATAGACTGTCAGTAACAATTAAATATGACATAAATGCATCGAAGAATCTCACTTTAATGGTTTTTGACATGCCAGATTCGCTTAGTGGTTTTGACATGTATGTCTAGCACGTTAATAACCTCAAGAGGTAAAAATCGATTGAGGTGTATTTAAGTGACAATGCCTGCTACGCGCGGAGGTTGACAATGTTACCGATGTGTTTTTGCAGCACACTGGAGCACGAAATTTTCTTCTTTGCGTTTCTTTTATGTCATTTTTTTGTACTGCTAAAAGTTGTTTTTTAACACTAATTATGGTTTTTCACTGCGAAGGTCATTTTGCGATGCAAACAATTGGGTTTGCTATTTGATAATTTCGAAATTTTGCATCTGTAACCATAATTGTGAGTGCCGTATTCTTGTTTGTTTTTTTGCCTCATTCTTGAGACCATGCCGTAAAGTACCCTCAGCCCAAATGACATGCCCTTTTCTTGAAATATTACAGCCACTAGAGGCTCATATATAGCAAAATTTTGTTATGGCATGCCCGTGTATTAAATATTTTGTGTTAACATACCCAGAAATTATATTTACATAATAACTGCATCAGAAAATGAACGATGATACAATTCTGTATAGAGTGACATTAGAAATATAAAGCATTTTAATCGAACTATAATTTCATAAGAAACTTCAAACGAAAAAAAAATATGACATCGGTATAATCGCTTAAAATATGTTAATCGGGTGAGAATATCGATAATTTTGTATACATAGTATTTTTGATCAATGAAAATTTTTCACTTCTTAATTAACATTTTGAACCTTACGTATATTTCCGTTAATGTTAAGTGAAAGTTTAATGTTTAGTATAGTATGTAAGATTTATTCGGAATCAAATAATAAAATATGTATATTTAAAAATCTCAAGTGCGTAAATTCAGCGTCTATATAATTATTTAACACTTTACCAGTTTCTTTTTCTTATACAATAAACTAAAAATAAGTCCAAATTACCACTTTTTCTGTACTAAAACATTGGCCTTATGTCATCGAAATAAATTTGCCAATTAATAAAACGAAGATTGCAGTTAAAAATTAATTGTATCCAAAAGTTTTAGTACCGAAGCAAGCAAACATTTCTTGCCCGAGCGGCGTTCAGGCAAGACTGTTAAGGGATTAATAGCTTTTTAATTTATTTCTAAAAGAATAAGAAGAAAAAGTTAATAATATATTAAAAGGATTTGAATCAGTAAAAGAAAGTTTGATGTATTGGTATGAATGAAACATTTTGGTCGTGCAGTTTATGTTTTACTTTCATGTGAACATGCCTTATGATGCTTTGAAAATCATATTATAGATAATAGATCAACTCATATTTAATCTTTTTGCTGCTAATTTCTTAAGCTTTCCAATTAAAAATTATAATTTTTCTAATATTAAGAGAAATCTGACCTATGGTCACAAATTATTTGCTAAATTTAAATTAAGCATTTTCATTTAAACTTTTTGTGGAGTTGTCCGCAACATTTTACTCACACTTATATAACAAATCTATAATAACATATATAATCACTGTACCTTTTCTACCTAATTTATGAACGCCCTTTTACCATTTATTTAGGCGGTAAACTTTGATATAATGGAGACGTTTTGCTTGAATGAGGCGTGTTTTACCTATAAAACTCGTGCATGAAAATTACTGTTTGCTACATGTACTCTAACTTTCTAGTATCTAGTGTGTGTTCCAGCCTGAAGAAATGTTGCGAAAAGAAGTTTTCTATGTATGTAATTATGCTTTAGCATGTAGCCAACTGAATGTGAATTTAAACAAGATAACAAAAGTCTTTCAGTGATGTTTTGAGCTACACCTAGTCTACTGTGACGTACTTGAATAGTTGAGCTCATGACGTTTGGTAAAGCAGCTGTTTCAAATAAGAAAAAAGTTACTTTGGATGTTCAGAGAACTCCCTTTTAAGTAAAGGAAAGTTTAGTTTGTGTAAAGGTTAAAATTTTCATTTGATTTAAGAAATTAAATTAGGCTAAACTTTGAAATGACCGTTGACAAAGTGTACCAAAGGTTTTTTAAATGTTGTATATGGTGATTTTATTGTTAACCTTACTTGTGTTTCAAACAAATTCATTTTGTTTTACTTTAAAACTGAGTATTAAATTAAGGGGAGGTAGGAGGTTCTACTTCTTTGGGTCAACCGTTACGATTTTTTTTATTTTATATGTTTGCATCCCACAAGTATGTAGATTGTTGCCCTAAAGCGGTTTCTTGATACTCCAATTTCTTACAATCTTTTTTTCTCATTGAACGCACAACTATTGTAAAATTTTTAACTTGTTTTTCTCGAAACCATGTCTTTCAAACTGGCCGACCATTTTGCTCCAGAAATATTCGGCAGATTTTTTTCACTTTTTAATTATAAGATAGGTAATCGATTTTGCTGGAGCTTATTCCCCGGAATTTTATAATTTCCATTGATTAATTGTTTGTTAAAGCTTGCAAAAGGTAGAAAATAGAGAAAAATTTACATTTTTTCAACATTCCACTTTTTAAACTAAATGTCTGTATATGGTCCAGAGAATTTAACGCCCTTTCATAATTTGACGACTAAATTTGTTTCAGATGCTTGTGATCTGAGAAAAACGGCACGTACGTGCAGGTTCTATAAGGCGTATTATTCTTTTTTTTACACGCAAAAATTTAAATCTATATTTGAAATGGCATTACCTGTAATACAAAATGTCTGAAGATGGTATCTCATTTCTTTGTAACCGAAATAAATTCGTAAAAATTACGTGAATTGTAGGCCAAAAAAGTAGAATCTCCCATTAATTAGATACTAAACATGCAACGGACAGAGTAGGCGGTTGACATTTTCAGTACCTGACTTTTAAAAGTATAAAATAACACTCTTGATTATTTCTGATGGTTTCAAAAGATTTAGAAACGCATTTTGATGCAGAATAACAGAGTAATTTTTTTCAAGTAACGTTTGTTGTGATATGGGTGCTTGTAAGTTGACTATGAATCATTATATTTTTGTGTTTCTATATCATGTAAACATGCTTAACGCCAAAATTAAATTGAAACAAATGAATTCAGTTAACTGATGCATCAGATACCTTGATAAAAAAGCTTCTAGCAAACGTTTTTGAGGCAACATTAATATTTTTAAAGCAGGGTCATTATTTACAAAAAGAAAAAGCAAGATATAAACTTTAGATTATAAAGCAGTTCCGATAATAAAATATTTTCCCTAGGCAAATAAATATTTCCCCGAAGTACAGCAAGAGAATATAAAGTGTCCTTCTTTCAATAATTAAAAAAAGTAATTCTCTAAAAAGTGCAATACATAAAAAAAATCTATATGAAGTAAACAGAAAATTCTTAAGTATGAAAAACTATATAAAATGTACATTATACAGTGCTTAAAATTTTACGTAAACAAGTCATATCAAAAATGCTTGAGAAAGTATGGTAGGTATCAGAATAAAAATAAATCCTATAAATTGACAAAACTAATTATCTATAATAGCATAAAATATTTACCTTTACAATACAATAGAATGCTTCGAAATATTCCTATTGTAATTTAAATATTTTAAATGTAACGTTAATAAATACAATATCGTGCCAATTTTTTATCACTGCTGGGATAGCTCCAAAAACAGAAGTTCTCTTTTAAGAAATATGTTAACTTATAATAATAATTTTAAAATATAACACTTGAAAATACCAAATAAATTACTAATTATCTCTTAGCTGTGCAGAGATGTGTAAACTCTTTGAACATTTACATTATAGTTTCTGATAATTAGAGCAGAAACTCGTACATATATAGAATATTTATCAAAAAGCAAAATCTTATTATGAGGAGAGTTAAAATAAGGCAGTAAAATGAGTTTTAGCAATGTGATTGTTTAACCTAGAGAAACTTATATATAGAAACGTTCTTGACAGTGTGACGTCGTTAATAATGCCCTCATTCCAAACAACGAGAGAGGAGAATTTATATTGCATTTTAAAACTTGAAAATGTTTGTACAAGATAAATAATTCATTCTTCTCAGTTGGAATTGAAGTTTTTACAGCATGTGATGGTTTAGAACGTCTTTTTCATAAAAAAGGGAAACAAAAAGATATGTTTAAAAGTTTTAAAATTTGTCTCTGAGTCCCAAATCTAATATCATCTTCTATTCTTTTTTGGAAACACAAAGACTGATACAAGTTTTTTCTTCAAACTTTTCTGAATTTTTTGCTAAAATTCTCGGTAAAACCTAGGTAACTTTCAGCACACAATGAAAATTTTATGTATGTATGTATATTATTATAATATGCATGCTTTTAGTTGATAAACAGAATTACGAAAGATATTTTAAATATTTAAAATTTCTTAGATTATTAAAAAGTTTTGCGAATGCGGTTCATTCAGCTCGTTATCATTCTGTAAGTTTTATTTAAATATAGTAAAACTAACGTAACTATTTTTTTTTTTAAAATCCTTTATTATTTTTTGCTTTGTTGCTACATTTTGTCATTTTATCGTTATTAAGTACAATTTCGGCTTGGTAAGTAGTTTTTATTCTATATCAATAAAATTAAAAATTAAAATTTATCTACCATTCGGGAATTTTGCAGTTTATTTTAAATTCTGAGAGGAACCTGCGAACTCTTTTATTTACAATTTTTAATCTTAATACATTTCTTTTTAAAAAAATAAATCATCCATCCCTTCCTCTTCCGAAAGTTTAATGTGCATTTCATACTGTGTTTACAGTACAATACTGAAACTTCGACAATAATTTTTTATCATCTTGTATGATCAATACATCATCAGATTTACCCTCCGTTATTTAGGATTTTATACTGTTTGTCATTAAAATTGATGACTACATGCATTAAATGCACAGCCAGAAGCGATCCACTCTACTGCATGAACTAAAGTTACTTCATAAATTTGCAATATCATTACAATTTCAGGTTTTATTTATTTCTCCACTTTCTGTTATAAACATCTATGAACTTTATACCGTACTAGTAAGTACGTTTTCGTATTATGTTGTAAGTCTAAAACGAGCACAAAATATAAATACGCGGCCTTAATCGTAAAAAAGTAGTTATCAGTAAATTCACACAATCGGACACACTTTCAACGGGTTATTGGGAAACGCTAACTTTCTAGAGTAAAGCTGCTATGTTCCCTGATGAGAGATATTGATAAATGTAACGGATGCCTGTATCAAAGCACTTAGAAGATTAGCACAGACATTTCAAAGAGCAGCTAGTCGCTGTTTGTCCCTCTAGCGGTTGAATTGTAAAACATAGAATTTGCTAGAAAAGTAACACATTCACACCCCTTATTAATAAGAATAAATTCTTTATTTATTTATGTGCAGCATCTTCGTGACTAAATTACGCAACGTACGTAAAATAAATTTAACATTATCGACAAAACATCACTTTATCTGTAGCATATTTAATGTTCAATCATTTTATCCCAGTAACATGTTGGTGGGATTTCCCCAGTTCCACATCCCTGTGTCCTGGTGTACCTTAATCTGCCGCTCCGCGTCGGTCGAGGTTGCGGGCCCATGCTCAGAGCGCCGTGTTCTCAAACTGGCTAGCGGTGGTAGGTGCTTGAGGATGGCAATCGTTTCAGGTGGTCCCCATTTGGCCCTTTTATTATAGGAGATGAAGGGGATCCTGGTCCCCACGTTTCTTTCTTGTGCCCGTCGCTAGGTAGAAGGAAACCGGAACCGGAATCTCTCTAAGCGACCATCCATCCCCCCTTCTCCAAGGGAAAAATACGGTGAGCCGGGGTGTCAAGGGCAGATGTTTTCATATCTGAACAGGGAAATAGTGTAAAGTCTAGTGTAAGGTATCATGGGCAGTGCCAAAAAGCTCGACAACAACCACTCTTTATGTGATCAGTGAGGGAAGAGTTCGTCCTTCTTTGTGTTTTCGACCCGGCCAATTGAGTGTGGAAGGCGGCCTCGAGCAGAGTCCCTTATGGATGGGGCAATGCTGTGTTTTGCTGACTACTACATGAGTAGTCCGAGGTCGCTGATTCGACGCACTTTGGACGTGGTGACCACGCAGCACTTTCTTGTGTGTTCGCCTTCGAACGCAGCCACTTAGAAAACGGTCAACGAGGAGAGTGCCGATCCTTCTCTTTCATCCAGACTCTGCCAGTTGAGTGTGGAAGATGACCGGAAGCAGAGTCTCCCTAGGGACGGGCGCTGCTGTGCCTCGTTGGTTGCTACACGAGTAGTCTGAAGCCATTGTCACGATGTGCTTCGGAGACTGTAATCTCACACGGTTTTGCAGGCTATCCTCCGAATGGGGATATCTCGATCCTAGTACGGCATTTCTCTTTGTAATATTTCGAATGTGTCACAAATGTGTCTCTTGTGTGTAACGAAAATTCGGGTCACATTTAGTCCCCCCAGAAGGCGGTCACTGTTTTATAGTATGGTCTTTGGTTGCGGCTACCTTAGTCTAACATTGCGGCCTGTACACTAGGACGATTGTTGTAGTAGACCACCCCTAGGCATTGGCGGGTGGTGGCTGGTTTCATGACTGATTCCTGTGTGTTGTCCCTACTGTCAGGTGGTGGTTTCGTCCGGTTGGCGGGGCTTGATATCGAATCTGCTGGGCTTCGCCCAGGTCCATCCTCCGAATGGGGATATCTCGATCCTAATACGGCATTTCTCTTTGTAACATTTTGAATGTGTCACAAAAAAGAAATGTAAGCAAACTCTGTAAGATCTCTCATTCTTACGCAAATTACAGATTAGTACGCAATACAACAGCTGCAAACAAGTGACGCATATTTTCTGCGACCCGTTTTAACGTTGATTGTTCCTGCTTACTTTATGTATGCTATTCTCAGTGTATGGTCACACGTTCTGCGCATTCTTCCATTACGGCTGTGTTTCCACAGCTTTCTCAATACTAGGCCTGAGCATTGCCATAAAAATGGCGGCTTTCGTAGGCGGAGTCTATCAGAGTGTGAATGGTCTCTTGAATTTAAACAGCACTATTTTCTAAAATGTATTCTTCATCTTATTTTTCTGCGATTATATAAGTCAAAGAATATTTTTAAAAAATAACGATATCTAAATTCAAGAGAAGGTACAAATTCTGAGACAAATCTCCTAGAATAGACGCCATTTTTCTTTCAGCATTTAGGACTACACTGTTAAACATTTGTCCAGTCATTTTACCGTTTTTGTAGAAAAAAGTTACATAACCGAGATTTAACTCTATTCTGACCATAATATGGGCAATATTATGGACCGAATAGAGTTAAATCACCGTTATGTAACCGTTTTCTCGAAAAACGGTCAAATGACTGGACACTTTACTGCAAATTTTTAACAGTGTAGTATTCAGAAGACTGTGGATTTTCCTTCAATACTCAATTCAATTCATATTTCTTTAATACTAGCTGACCCGCCCGGCAATGACCGAGCCCGTGGTAATAAACTTAAACAAACGTCAAGTTTGTATTATTTTATAGATCACATTTTCAATGCGATTTTAAATGAGTTTTTAATAAATTTCCCAGCTACTTATCCAAAAATAAAAATCTGAGCCTCAGGTGCATCAGAACCTGCCTTGGGCTGTGCGCATCCACAAAATTCTCATCCAATTTTTAGATTTCTACGTTCACAAGATTTGGTTAGCAGTCGCACAAAGACACACACACGCACACAAGCAGAGAAAACGTGTTCTGCACATTCTTCCAAAACGGCTGTGTTTCCACAGCCATCTCAAAACATGGCCTAAGCATGACACAAAAATGACGAATGTCGTAAGCGGGTTTTTGTCAGAATTTGTGTAGTTGCTTGAATTTAAATAGTAGTAATTTGCAAAAGGCATTCTTCATCTTATTTTTCTGCGATTAGATAAGGCAAAGGGTAATTTTATAAAATATTATTTTTAAATACAAGGAACCGTACAAACGCTGAAGAAAACCTTCTACGAGAGCCACCATTTTGTGTCAAAGTGTAGGATTAGTATTCTGAAAAAAATGTAGACTTTCCCTCAATACGTAAGTCAACTCGTATTTCTTTAATATAACGTCTAACGTCGATTAATGATGCTTTAATTCATATGCGGCGGTTTTTTGTGAATCTGCTGATTTTCCGTGTCGATTGAGTTGTTTCTTTTGTCTGTTATAACAACTGGATTTGAAAGCAAAAGGAATCCCGTTATGTATCACAAAATCCATTTCACAGGAAAACTTAATATTTTTAAGAATATAATTTATTTTGTAGCAACTTCATTACATTTATCACCAACTGCCACTATCTACATTTCTCTAAAAAAGAAAACCCATGATCTTGTAAGATTTTAAACATGTACCTAAAGTTAAAAAAGAACACATATTACAAAAATAAAACTATATATGGTGTACTAAATTTGTATGTATTCGTCTTTTCTTTAAATACAATCAAACTTGACAAAAAGAGTTACAAGACAATCATATTTTTTTTTCATTGAAGATAAAAATTTATTTTATTATGCTTCTTTTATCGTAAAAGCGACATTTTTCCCTTTTAAATTATTCATTACATACTTGAAAAGTGTTGATAGTTTCAATTCCTTCGTTGCTTTAACATTGAAACAAGATATGGAATCACATGACATTTAAAGATTTTAGAGAAATATCTCGTGCAAAACGAATTCTAAATCAAAATAATTTGAGGGATTCAAGATTAAAAACTTGAAATAAGTTGACGGTGTCGAATCTTTTCGTATTTCTTTTTTAATACGACATTCTCTACAATTTTGGTAATATTGCAATTTTTAAACATCAAATAAAATGTTTCGGATTGATCTTGCGATTAATTTATTTCAAAACCAGGTATGCATAATTGCATTTTAATCACTTTTAGACACAGAAATATATCTTTTATATATAGGCTTAACATTAGCGTGGGGGGGGGGGTCTTCTTGTGATTAGTGTAGATTCTGAAGTTGTTGTTGTTGTTTATAATCTTAAATGATCTAGCCAATAAGCTAGAACAAGTCCATGAGCCCAAAAATTTGGAGGAAGTCCAAAACGATGAACGAAAACTCCAAAAGGTCACTCCTAGTCAAGTCCAAACAGTAAAAGAGATGGTCAGGGGTGGATGGGCGCAGTCTTGCACTTTCCACAAATGGAGAAAATCTTGAAGGAGACTCTTAAGAGACAACACTAGCGACGAGAAGAAAGTCGTAAACTAATGTGAAACCTGTGAGAGCGTTCTTTTCAAATTTCTCGCGTGCATTTCAATATTTTTAAATGATTTTTATTTCATAGGATAGCTATGGTTAAACGCTAACTGTGTAAGTTTTTATTTTTTATTTTGGTTGAGGAATCTTTTTGTGAAGATGCTTTTACTTTCGGAACTGGTTCCGAAAGTGGAAAAAAAAACTGCTACTAAAATCAGAAGCATGCAAACAAACAACGTTAGAGATCGATCTGAGCTATTCTATGCAAGAATAAAATCATTTTAAAATATTAAAATGCAAATGAGAAATTTGAAATGAAAGTTCCCATAGATTTGACATTAGCTTGCGAGTTTTTCGTGTGACTAGTGTGGGCTACACTAGTCATGCGAAATTACACGCAAGCTAATGTTAAGTCTATTGGAAGGTTATTTTCAAATTTCTCGCTCGCATTTTAATATTTTTTAATGATTGTATTCTCATAGGATAACTGAGGTCGATCTCTAACGTTGTTAGTTTTTACTTTTTCGATTTTGGTTCCAGTTTTTTTTTATTATATAAATGTATTTTCATTTTTAAAACTGTCTCCAACCAGTTCAAAATTTTAAAATGTCCGCTTATAAAAAAAACTGCAACTAAAAACAACGCATAACCAACAGAGTGAAAATGTGTCCAGACCGGGGATCGAACCCAGATACGCTGATATAGCGAAACAAGTGCTTCACCATTCAAGCCATCTGGACGACATCCAGATTTATACAATTTTTACAAAACAACGCATAACCAACACGATGTCATATGTTGGTTATGCGTTGTTTAGCAAAGTGAAAATTAATTCGCATCCTCTATCAGTGTTATTAAATTTACGCGCAGTTTCAGTCATGCTAAAAATTTAATTGGAAATTTAGTTATTATCCTATGCTGGGAATTTATTCGTCTCATCTACGCCACTAGGTAGTGTGCTAATGTATGACATGCCATCTTGCGCAAGTTGCAGCCTTGCCAACATATAAGTGAAGAATGCCAGACTGGATGTCGTCCAGATGGCTTAAATGGTAAAAGAACTTGGTGCGCTATATCTGGGTTCGATCCCCGGTAGACACATTTTTCAATCTGTTGGTTATGCGTTGTTTGGCAAAGTGAAAATTAATTCACATCCTTTTTCAGTGTAATATAATACTTTAAATACTAAAAAAAATGAAAAATAAATAATTCCTTTTACAGTCAATGAAATTACTTCCGTGAAAGTTTGATTTAAAAAAATGATATTATTTTTACATTTTGTAAAATTTTAATGTTTAAAAAGAGAAAGCAAAATCTAGGGGAAGGTGGCCTAAAATTATCCTAGCGGGCAAAACGATCCACATATGTTTTCTTCCACACAGGGTAACACAAACTAGTTGTGCCAAGTGAAGAAGAAGTAATGGCGGTATTCAAGCGATCGTAGTATCACGTGTCTGAATAGAATTCTTTGAAAAATTGAATTTTTTAATATCTGGTTATAAGGTAATCACTAACTTTCAAATTTATTTAGATATACAGTCTTTCATGTACAGAAATATAGCCTGGTTTAGTTAATGGAGTACGTTTTTAGATGTGAATTATACTTATGTACTGTCATAATTACTTTTATATGCTTTATTTTGCCGATAAAAAACAATTTACAATTATTTTTAAATGAAGGATCATTTTGCCCTTTCGTAGGGCTAAAACGATCATTTGGACACTTTTTAAAAAATCTATTTTTTTCATTACACAATTTGGGTTTAAAATATTATTAAAATATGTTTATAATGTAAAATATACTGTTAAACATACTAGCAAAGGGCCAAAGTTTTATTTAAGCAGTTATGTTATTTTACACAAGTTTTCCCCTTAAGAGGATCATTTTAGGCCACCTTGCCCTATATATATATACCGGGTGTTTATAATATAAGTATATCTACTTGGAGCTGTCTCTAGCTTGAAGGAATAATCCGAATAAAACCAAATTCGATACACTTACTATTCGAGAAGTGGGAAATAGAAAGGAACAATTTAAAAAAAAATAGTTTCAATAATGGCCTATAGATGGCCTTTTGAGTGTGAAATGTTATGTGTAATACAAGACCGAAGAATTAATGCGTAAAACCGGATATCAAACCTAATTTATTGCAAAATGTCACAGTCAATGAGGTTACGCTTTCGCATGCCGTGGCCGATCAAGTAAAGGTTCCATATGGTGGTGCACGACATGCTCATTTGCGGAATGTAACGCATCAAGAGTGATGTTTCCCTTATGTTGTGATATGCTATCTTTTAAATCATTGAGGTGTGCGACACCTACACGATACACAACGATGTTTGCACCAACAGTACCTTTTGCTTTTCTATTGGAGGAAAATTTGTAATCGCAACTATTTTTTACAGCATGATAACGACCCAAAACATACATGCAATCTCGTCAAGCAGTGCATTTCGCACAATAAAATTCCGCTTTTGAAATGACCAGCCCAAGCACCCGATCTGAATCCGATAGAAAATCTTTGGAACAAACTTGGCACACGTGTGCGGAATTATAAATATTCCAATTCAGCAGTATTTCCCCAAAAATTGTAAGAACAGTGGGAAACGTACCATAGACGATCTTCAACCATTCATTGTATCGATGCCACGTCACTGCGCCTCAGTACTTATTGCTAAAGGTATGGCGATAAAATACTAATTGCAAATGTTGTTGATCACTGTTATTTTCCATTATAACACCATTTTTTCCAAACTTGCCAAGATAGCTGGAAACTTTTGAGAACATGCGTTTTCCTTTGCAATTAATTTTGTCAATTAAATTTATTGATAGTTATTTGTTATTCCACAAATAAAATCCTAACTATTATGTCAATAAAATGTATAAGTATCACATTGAGATTTCTCTTGATATGGGTATACTTACAAATTAACCAAAAAAATTATGCTAGCCGGAAACTTTTGACCGCCACTGTATATACATATACATATTTTTATTATGTTTACATATGCACCGGAAGCATGGAGAAAGTTCTGGAATGTTCGAGAAACTATCTGTAGGGCGGGAATCTAGTGGTTGAAAGTGGACGACCTAGGGCATTTTCATATTTCGACCAAAGCTTACTAAAAAATGTTTGGAATCTTCTAGAATGAACTTTCTTGAATGTTCTTGAATGTGCTAGAATTTTCTAGAATGTACTAAAATGGCCTTTATATTCTATTCATACAT
This sequence comes from Maratus michaelseni, assembly GCA_963931845.1. Classification (NCBI taxonomy): domain Eukaryota; kingdom Metazoa; phylum Arthropoda; class Arachnida; order Araneae; family Salticidae; genus Maratus; species Maratus michaelseni. The sequence goes on from OZ007586.1 coordinate 117,821,888, forward strand.
GTATACATATATGTATACATACATATGAATGTTTTAATGAAAAAACTGCAAAAGATAATCCCAAATGTAAAATTTATTTGTAATATTTTTTTCCCTTAGAATTCATTAACTTCAGTTGTAAAAATGATTCTTGAGAAATAATTTTTAGCAAGTTTAGTAAGGTCTTCCTTTGTCGATTACAATTTGGAATTCTGAAAAAATTTAAATCCGAAATATCCATTGTTATATAACGATAAGCACTGCTGTATCATTTAAATATGCGAATCAGTATTTTTGAGAATATATTACCTTAACACCGAGACGACAATTGGTTCGATAAAATTAACTCGTTACTCGGAGAAGCACGCTGAAAAATATTTACATAAATTTACATAAATTCCTCTTATGTCGATGCTAGAAATAATAAAATTTCATAAAGAGTTTGTTTTCCTTGTTCATTGAAGCTTCTTATGCATGCTAAACTACTTAGACGTTTAATACAAAAGTTTTGTTTCCAAGAAATATATCTACACCTGTAATTTAAATTCCGAATAATATTTCACAACATTTTTCTTTAAATATAGTACTAAAATTGTGATTATTTGAATGCGATTCTTTAAAGTTTTAATGTGTCTTTGATATAGTCACAATTATTATGTAAACATAATTAATAATAAACTGTTTCTGAAAAATATTAATGTTTTTAAAAATAATAAAAAATGAAGGAAACATTTGTGCACGAATAGAATGATTTTTTAGACTTTTGGAGTTAGATAAATTACTCAAAATGATTTTATTGAATGCAAAAATACGCTTTTTAATATACAGGGTGTACCAGGAAGACCAAATAAAATCTACAGAACGCGAAACCACGCTCAGAGCAAATGAAAATGGCAAGAATACCATAACTTTCTAATCCATTTTTTGAGAAAATTAAGAAATAAAATAGTTCGACGTCACAAACTTTGGAGGGTTAATAAAGCTTATTAGACACAAAAATGTTGTTGACGTTTGCTACTTGCATTTAACATCATGTTTACTCGAGTAGGGGCTAAAAACAAGCTTTTAATATGTTAAAAATTATTTCGCGTGCCATTGGAAAGATACAAAAAACACGATCCAGCAGATATGCGTCTACAGACTTTCTAGATCATGTATTCAGGATGGTGGATGTATTTATGGATGTCTCATACATCCATCGATAATTATTACGCGGTATTTGTTTTAAGTATCTAATTATGTGAATAAAATGTGATGTCTGATTTGGAATAATTCATATTATATATTTCCAACAAACCTGATTTTTGTGCAATGCACTTAATATCAAATTTTTTCCTTTTGCATTTTTCAAAAAAGCTAATGATCGTTGAAGTATGATTCTTTTGTTAGTTTTTATGCACTTTCAGGAAGGAATCTTTCTTTGGTCAGATTATACTACCGAGATGGGATAGCTTGTCTATCTGCATAGCTCGTATAGTTTGTATAGCTGTATAGCTGTGTCTATCTGTTATATATTATTAAGATGCAGTTCATGAATATAACTAACATCTATATTTTATATAAACAAACTCATGGAACGCATGTGAATTTATTATTTTTTCCCATCTTTATCAGTCATTTTTAATGTCGTAATCCTCAGCGTATAAGAAAGTTAAAACAATAAAGCTATAAAATTTTAGCGAAAATGTACGATTAATCACCACCATTACTTCTGCATATTACTATTTTTAAATTAAAGACACATTTTCTTTCATGCTTATACAATAAATGTATGTATAGTTAACGTAATGATCATAGATCCAATTTATTTGTATAAAAAGATTATTAGAAGGCATGCGATTATTACGTATATATATTGTCTAATGATGTTACATATACAGGCTGGTTATTAATTAACGCCAGGTGTTTAGAGCCCTTTAGCGAGTAAAGAATTGTACGAAACATAAACAAACTTGATGAGCATGCATAGTAGACCATGGGATTTCGAATTCTAAAAAAAATTCATTTTTTTTAGAATTCGAAATCAAGGGACAATTTGGCGCTGTTTACCGACTAAAATGCATTAATTTGCATAAACTCCGTTCTGTGTAGCGACCATGAGTATAAAAGGAAAGGCTGGGAGATTTCTGATCATTCTGAGACCAGCTGCTTTGCGATGGGACCGTGCTTTGCTAGTCAAGCTGTATTATCAACGGAACGAGAATTGCAATGCTGCTCTTCGTGAATTTCGCCTATTAAAGAAGTTGCGAAAAGGGCCGATGAGCATAACAAATTTACGAAAGATGATTCAACGATTTGAAACTACATGGAATCTAGCACGGCAACCAGGCCAAGGACGCAAAGTGACTAGTCAGCAACAAGTTGACGAAGTTGCAACTGCTATTGTCGAACAGGAGATGTAAAATGTGCAGGGTACCTGCAGCGCTCGGGCAGTATCTCGGCACACGGAGATCCCATACTCAACGGTGAGGAAGATCCTGCATCTGATTGTACAATTTTATCCGTACAAAATCTCTTCTATTCAAGAATTGCTCCCAGGCGATGCGGCCACCCGATTGGATCTTTCATTGATATTTTTAGCATGCATGCAAGTTGATGCTACATGGCCGTGGCAGATTTTATGGAGTGATGAAGCGCACTTTCATTTGAACGGTGGCATTAACACCTGCAACTGCCGCATTTGGGCTGCGAATAATCCGCACGCTTGTGTGCAAAAGCCTCTCCACTCGCCAAATGTCACACTGTGGTGAGGCTTTACAGCATCCTTTATCATCGGTCCTTACTTTTATGAGGAAAATGGAGCAAGTGGACAAGTGACCTGTACCGTTACTGCTGCCAGGTATGCAGATATGCTACAGAACTTTACGATTCCACAACTATAGCAGCAAGGATGTCTGGATGCGACCATATTCATGCAGGATGGTGCACCACCCCACATTGGACTTAGGGTACAGCGTGTGTTGCGGCAACATTTTTCTGACAGCAGAATCATTAGTCGTGAATGGCCACCGAGGTCGCCCGATCTCAATCCTTGAGAATTTTTATTGTGCGGATTTCTTAAAGTTGTTGTTTATCAAGGACAAGTCTCCGATATCGCAACGTTGAAAGATCGAATAACGTTATAAGTGAGGCAAATCAACTCTGATATGCTGCGAGCGGCAGTAGAAAACGTCGTGCATCGTACGCAGTTCTTGGAATATACCTATGGTGCTCATATTGAACCTAATTTGTAAGTAAAAAACATTTGTTGTACATAAAATTGATGTGTTCTGTATTGTTTGGCATTTAATCATCCAATATTTACACTAATACACTTTTGCAGCGACAAAAATTCCCTAGCGGCGAATTTTTGAACTATTTCTTAAGAATTCGAAATCCCATGGTCTACTATGCATGCTCATCAAATTTGGTTATGTTTCGTCCAATACTTTACTCGCTAGAGGGCTCTGAACACCTCACGTTAATTAATAACCACCCTGTATATATTAAAGCATAAACACTACGTCTGATTACTTTATTTTTACAATATAGGAACACACATTTTATCAGACAATTAAATACACTAAACCAACAGGGAGTGGAAAATTGACCTGGGCCAGGACTCGAACCTGGAACCTTCAGCGTACCTTGCTGCTGCTCTGCCGCTAAGCCACCCAGATCGATATCCTAATCCGGTAATTTCCCACATTTATCCTTGTTGGAAACAGTCATAGGCCAGCGGTTTTGCAGCTTCAGGTGTTGATAAGGGATTGATATATCAGATATTAAAAAAATAAAGTAATCTTTATGCTTTAATATACATAATTAATTATGGACCTATAAATAGTTATTCATCGTATTATTGTCATCTGAAGCTGCAAAGCCGCTGGCCGATGACTGTCGATAAATGTGGGAAATTTCTAAGTTAGGGTATCGATATGGGTGGCTTAATGGCAAAGCATCAGCACGGTGCGCTGAAGATCCCAGGTCCGAGTCCAGGTCAATGTTTCACTCCATGTTGGTTTAGTGTATTTAATTGTCTGATAAAATGTGTGTTCTTCTATTGTAAAGATGTGACATATATTATATAACGTTGATATTGTATCCATAAGCTCAAAAATTTAAAGCAGAAGACGAGAAAACTCGTTTTCTGACTTTAAAAGATTAATTTCGACGTCCTTGTTTTTTATGTTCGATTGGGAAAGCTTTAAGAAGCGCATTTTAGATTTCTTTAAAATCTATAACATTAATTTTAATAGTTAAATTTTTTTGTTAAGAAATATAATGCTTTAAAATCTATAGTGTAATATGATTTGAAACAATTCACAAGTGAAGCGAACTTCTTAAATGTGTCCTTTTAAAATCCACATAATACATAATATTACATTATACTTCGTATAAAAATATGTATTATTGTTATTAAACCCGAAATAAAATTGTGATGTTTTTAAGACATATTTTGAAGATTTACTAAATATTTAACAATTTAACACTTTGATTACGGGCTCTGCCATATACGTCCCAGCGGACTATTTTGTATTCCGTTTTTACCATTTTTTGAAAAATAATTTTTTACATATACTTATTAGAATATTTTACGTGGAAAAAACTTTTTGTAAATTGTGGAAAAAGTGATTTTAAAAATAATCGCCAGTCCTGTCCTGTAAAAAAGCGATATATATTAAAAACAATGTATTTCACTTTTTTCACAAAGCAAACATTTTCACAAAGACTTAGCATATAAAAAAAAAATAATTGTGATTGTAAAAAATCCTTTTTTTAAATAGGAATGTTTCAGCTTAAGTATAAAATAATTGGACTTTTTAGGGTAATTATTTTAGTTTCAAGTTCAAAAAATCAAATCATTTGAAGGATCAACATTCAGCTGAGACATGAAAAACACTTTCTAAAGAATTCTAAAATTACTCAACGCCATTTTAATAGAAACGATCATCTCATGTTAGAAACGATTTTTCTCATCCTATTCTCTGAAGGGTTAGAAATAATACCATTAAAGATAAATTTCAGTATTTTCTTTCTTATCATTTTAGAACAATTTATCTGTATTTGTCTTACAGTGAACCTTAGTGGTAGTCATAAGCAGCATTTGCTGAACGTACCGTTGTATGTAATAGACTGATGTTCTTCTCAAAACGTATCTCGTGTATTCAAAATATTATTCTTTTAGTTATCATTTTGTAGCGTGTATTTTTTCCACTAGGATAAGCCTTTTAAAAAGAGAGGAAAAAATTAGCCTTTTTTTGTACCAAACAATTTATTTTCGATGGCTTTTCTTTGTTAAAAAGAGCATATATTGTAAAGTATTTTTAGAAACTGTTCCATAAAAGAATTTTATTTAAACTAAAGTTAAAAATAGGTTCCTTCTGTAACTTCAGTAAAGGGGGAGTGTAGAATTATCTCGCAGCTTATTATTTATAAGTAATTATGAATGTATTATTCTTATAATAAATGGGAAAGTTTTAAAATGTTTGTGAAATACAGTAAATTTTAAATTAAAAAAAAATTAACTTTTACAATGTTCAAGTTGGGAATTTCATATATATATTATATAGATGTTAAGGAATGCCGTATTTTTCATCGATGTTTCTTATTCGAAAATAATTTATTTTCTAAAATATTCTGAAGAAAAAAATTATAAAACTTTTAAAAATACTTTTAAAAAATGAGTTGCTTCAGCAATTTTCGGAAGACGGTAAAACAAAAAAATTCCAGCATATTTTATTTTGTAAGTACTTATGAAAATATGGTTCTTCTTGTACAAGAGAAAGTTCTAAAAAATATATGAAAAACGAAATAACTTTTATTAATAAAATATTTGAAATTAAAAATATTTTCAAATTTTAATATTTTTACAAATTATATGAAGTAGATGTTTAGATATATTGTCATAATTTATTTTCAATGGATCTTTCTTGGTTGGAAAAAGCTACATTTTCTCAAGTGTACTCAGAAAATATTTTCTAAAACTCTTTATTGGAATTATAGTTCAAAATTATGTTGCTTCGGTAATTTTAAGAAGAAAAAAGTCTAAAATGATCAGCACCTTTTAAATTTTAAGTAATTTTAAATCATGGCCCTTCTTGTTAAATAAAATAGAAATTTTTCTCAATTGGCGAGGGCGTTTCTGACGCATAAATTAGCTTTGTACTTAAAACTGTTCAAAGCTGACACTTTTCAACTAAATGATTTAACACTTACATTTATTTACCTTACAACCGACATTTATTTACCTTTAAAGCGACATTTATTTACCTTAATACTGTAGCACTGATTTTCCATTATGATACATAAAAAATAATTTTTAAGCGTCGCGTGTGTTACATTCATATTATCTGTTTTATTAAGTTAAATAAATGTCGAAAAGTATAAACAAATTAATATAAAATGTTGAACTTTGAAATATTTCAGTATAATTTATTTTAGGTGTAAAAGTGTCAGCTGCATCCACAGCCATCCGCATGCTTTTAGCGAGTTCTAAATTGATTTAAACAATAGTAAAATAAAAATTAATTTTTAGTAGAAGAAATTGTGAATTCTTAAATGTTTTAAAAATCGAATATTTCATATATTTATAAGAAGATGTTTGGGGACTATTTCATAATTTATTTTCGATCAACGTGTTTTTGTTGAAAAGAATTTGGTTTTTTCTAAAGTATTTTGAGAAACTGTTTTGTAAAATTCTTTTTAAATCAGTTTTTAATAAAAAGTTGCTTAAGAATTTTAGGAAGAAATATATCTAAACACATGTCCAGCATATTTTAAATATGTGAAAAATATTGTTCTTTTTTTGAAAGAGACAGTTAAATAAAAATAAATTTAATATATAAACTGTATTAAAAAAATGTGTAAATAGTTTTCAGTGTTAAGAATTTCATACATTTTTTTTTCAAAAGATGCTACGAATTCCATGAAAATTTATTTTTATTGGATTTTGCTTTATTAAGTAAGCTCATTTTGTAAAGTATGTTGAGCATCTATTTTATAAGGCTCTTTATTGAATCTATTAATAAAAAAATAAGTAGCTTCAACAATTTTAGACAGATGAAATTTTTTAAAATGTCCAGCGACTATTATATTTTAAAAAACTGTAAAATTTTCTTCTTCGTGTAAAATAGGATGTTATAGATCGCTTAGTATAAAATGTAAATTACAATGAATTTTAACTAAAGGGACGTTAAACTTTTAATTTATTTCAAAGGTTAAGAATTTCATGGTTTATTTTTTTCATTTAGAAGTTTAGGAATGCCGTCACAGAGTGTTTCCAGAGGATCTTTTCTTTGTGGAAAAGAACTTATTTTCTAAATTAAATTTAGATAATTTTCATTAAAGTTTTTTATTGAAAATAGAGTTAAAAAATACATTGCACCCACAAACATTGTACACGCAAAAAAAGATCCAGCACATTGTAAATTTGAAATTATGAAACGAACAGTGCTTTTATTGCAAATGAAAATAATTTTGACTTGCTTATATTAAAAACAAAATCAAATACATTTTAACGAAAAAAAGATAGAAAAGAAAAAGCAAAACTGACATGTGAAAAGTGTTGTAGACTACGTACTCGTATATATGTAGTAGTAAAAAGTGTTAATGTTTCTGTTTATTTTATTTAATATTTATTTAACAATAATCTATGTCCATCAGTTATATTTAATTCCGTTTATGTAATCTATTCTCGATGATTGTTTATTTGTTGAAATGGCCTTATTCTCTAGGATACTTTTAGAAACAACCTCATAAAAATTCTTCATTGAAACTAAAGTTTGAAAATAAGTTGTTTGAGTTGCTTTCAAGAAAAAAATGTACAGCATGTTGTAATTTATAAATTATTAAAAAAATATTGTTTCTCTTTCTCAGGAAATATTTTTAAATTGCACCTTTTTATCAGGAATACATGTAAACAAAATATTAAGGAGTAAAAAAATGTATCCTGTGAAAAGTTTTGGATATTACGTATTTCCTTTAGTTTGTTTGATTATTCTTCAAAAAGATGTATTTGGAGGATTAGATTTCAATTAATGTTACTTCAAACAGTTTTTGAATACATTTACATGATTTATTTTCGACCACTAAGTTTCGATTATGAATGCACACACTGAGAATAATGACACTTTCCAATCTGAGTAAATCGATGTTTTCATTTTGCTATGAAACTTTTTGTTTCAAATAGAACGACCCAATGCTTTCACTTCTGAAATACCAGTAATACTCAGAATATTGAAACATGGACGCACTCAAAATTGAGCACATATAGGTCAGTTCATATTCATTTTTGAAACATAGAAATACTCAAAAATGAGCATATAGAGGTCGGTTCATATTCATTTTTGAAACATGGACGTGCTCAAGTATGAGCACATGACGGTTTGTTCTTGAGTGTGTGCACGTTTTCAGAAATGATTATATACATGTTTCAAACTTGAGTAATTTTAATCCAGACCCATTTTGACTATGCGACATACTCAAATTTGAGTATTTTTTGCTCAGTTTTGAAAATGTCATTTTCTGATTGCACTCTTCGGTGGAAAACATAATCTTGCACAATGTTTATGATAGCATAGAGGTCGAGGGCCCATTCAATCTAGTGCACTGCAAAAAAAGACAAATGTTTCTTTATTTACGAAATTTCAACACGTACAATGTACAATAATGTTTTCCGAGATACGTACGATACTGAACTGCATTCAGTATCTTCAGAAGCCGGATAAACAATTACATTTTAACGATTCAAATAAGCATTTATAAAAACAATTTTTTTTTCTTTTGCTGCCACTGATTTTCAGAAACGTTTCCGAGTGGTTTTTATAGTGCATTAGTACGTTTTCTCAAACTGAAATATCACAAATATACATTTTCAGCAGCGTAACTGAATTCATACAAGTAAGAGTAACAAAATAATAGTAATTTTAATGTTAATGTTAGTCCTGTTAATTTATCATGTTTCTCTGTAAAACATGTTTTTTAAACATGAAAATGTTTACTTAAGAATTGATACATCCAAAATACCTACATTCCACGTTGAAGAAATTGATTTATACACTAAAGAAACTACTCGCAAACGTTTCCGAATATCTGTGGCAAGAAAAGTAACTCTGTTTTTAAAAATGTTTCTTTCGCCGCATCAGCTAAATAGAATATAATATATTTTTTAAATACATTACTTGTCTCAGTATATGTGTAGTTTAAAATTTTAAGAAATCTTCAATCCTATATAATTTACGATAGGGACTCAAAATGAGAGACTTGGCACCTAATGGGTGTAAAGCTTGTTTCTTCCGCGTGTGAACATTGAAGCTGTATGTTACACTAAATTAAACCTCCTAATTAAAAGTTAAAACCTCCTGAAACGAATATACTATATTATTTATGGAATTAAATAAACATTTTTTAAATATCATTGTAACTTTTAATCATGGATACAAAATTCTGTAAATATACATCATACAGAAAATGGAGATATTTTGTAAAAAACTTAACAAATGAAATTTATTTACCTGTTTTAACCCATACTTTTATAGAGTTTTTGTGTAGCATTACTGTGCACTTTTCGCAACATACGATAATATACGTTTTGCAGATTTCGCATTCGTGTTTGTTAAAATAAATTATTCATGTCATAAACGAATATCTGTATTCATTGGTGCTCGTGGTCTTAAACAAGTTGTCTGTTTCCATTCAGGTTTTTCTGTTTTCATCAAGCAGTAACAATATGACGTATCAATTCTAACTACGATATTTGTCCTTTCAATTTCCTATGGATTTTCCATGTTGCTACAACAGACGTGTTTCATTTCTTTATAAAAAGTAGCCATTTTTCTATTGTATGAGTCAACTATGACAGCCTGTGACAGGTCGATTTTCATGTTACTCCTAAAGTTCAGCTTGTCCAATGGGATCCATTACTTCAAAATATCTCACTAAGCACACAACATTATTTATTATCATTGCGCATAACTATTGTAAAACAGCTTTTTAATAAATTCCGAGAACTTTCTTTGTTCTTCCCCAAAAACCTTGCTATCAGACAGGGTATAATTTTGTAGCCTAAATCTTAAATTTTCTATGATCCGAAATTCTCTGAGTGACATTTCTTCTAATTATTGAAGCAAGTTAAAAAAGTTGCCAATATAAACTTTGTGTTTTCTAGGATTTTCAACGCATTCAGTCAAATCTGGAATAACTCTCGTTTCAAGGGACATATTATTTTCAAAGTTTTTTCTTTTCCTACATAAACTTGCAAATTGAATGCACATCGTAGTAAAGAAGCAAGGATCAATAATTTATAACCAAATTTTGTAGGATTTCCTCTCATATACATTTTGCAGAATGTCTACCTGTGTAAGGAATCATTTCTCAATGACAATTCTTAGACAATCTGAAAATATTCCGAATTATTACAGATTTTGGCAAAAAAAACAATAAAACACCTGACTTTTCCTGGTTTATATAATTTATCGATTGAATTGTTGTCATACAAATGAAGGAACTTTTTATATATCTGTGAATAGCTGTCTGTTTATTGAATTCCGTACGAAAGGAAGATTACATTTTTCAGAATTGCCTCAGTATAAATCCTTAGTAAAAAGAGCTCACTGTCTAGTCAGAAGACGCCAAGTCTTCCATTTTGGGACGTTTTAAATTAAGTGCTTAGAAATCAATGGTAAAATATTTCATTTGAAATTCCGCTTGAAATGTTACTGTGTGTTTGCTAAACAGCGTTATTGCGAATATTGTTTCGTAAAAAAAAAGCCAATCGCATAAATATATACTTTTCTGAATTTTTTTAATAATGTAAGTCGAATTTGTCAATTTTGTACATATTGAAACGACTGTATATTTCAAAGGTGTCTTCATAAAAAAAAAACATTCTAGTTTTATTCTTTGTACCTTTAAGATATAAATTTAAAAACAAGATTTGTGTCTATCTTAATATCACGTTGAGAAAAAAATATATAATTGTAGGTTCCCAAAATGAGAAAATTAATGGATTAAGATACATTTTCTTTACATTATAGTTATCCTAATGGACACAAAAGGGTGATCATGGGCTGATGTTTGTTCGTTCGATACCAGCGAAGCCTCGATGGGATGGCCCTGTGTAACATGTTCAGGGTTTTTCTTGCACGATAACGATAATTTTAAACGTCACTTTCCTTATAAAAATTTTCCATTAAAGCATTCCTCCTCTAATGTAGATATGGCCAAAACTAGCCATTGCTTAATAAACTACCACTCTCCCTTCCTGGAGTTTGTCAACAATGCTGAAACAAACGAAATTGCTCAGTTGGAACTCTCTGATACAGATTTGTCAGTGCTGTCAATCTCAAATCTCCCGATTTTCTTTCGCAATATATATGTACGCTTGCTTTTTTTTGTCCCATTTTATATACATAGACGGGCGAACATCTAATCCTTATTGATGTGATGCAATCGGATAATTTTCATAAATTATTTTAAGATGTTATTGAAAACTTATCGCTAGAGAGATTTTTTGTAATCGCTAAATGGTGAAAAGATTTCTGAATAAATTTTTAATGATTTAAACAATTTATTTTAATGATATGTATCTTAATAAAAGATCTTTTTTCAATATAATATGTTTTAAATCAATTAAAATAAATACACATTAGGATAAGTAAAACAAAAAAAATTCTCTACAATTTGTTATACCTTACGACGTCTAAAACTATTTATTCTTCTTATTTTATGTTCTTCCCAGAGTGTTAATAAAATAAATCACTTTTATAATGCAAAAAATAAACGGTAGTAACAAACAACTGCCACGTTCTTAAGTAATCTGTTTTATGTAGCAAGTCTCTGTAATTGCTAGTCCAAAGAATTTATGTGAAGTTATGGATGGCAATATTTGAGGTGAATATTAATTACTCAAGTTCTATTCTTCATAAAATGTTCCTAAAATGTCATTTAAAGAACTTATATTTGATATATTAGAAAAAAATCTCTTTCTTACTCTCGTCACTCTCTTTATAACTTAATTCTTAGAAGTATAAAAGAATGTTAGCATTAAATAACAAAGACTGACATTTTCAGTAAAAATGATAAATAAGACGGATGTACTGAAGCTAATTTTCAATGCACTTCATTTCAGTAAATTGTTACTCAAGTCTCCCTTAATGTCTTTTGTATGTAAAATATGATATTAATGATCAATATCTGGAATTGTTTCATGCCCTACAAGCAATATGTGAGTTGAACAATAAATATATAAATTCTATTCTTTATTAGGTATTTACGATATATTCCATTCCAGCGATAATATTTCTGTTATTTAAAATGCAGTTTCACATGTTTAAAACAATGTAAAATTTTATATAAAAAAAGGACATATTAATTAAAAAAATGGACGTTTTGATTACACGATCTAGTTTTCAGTTTTGTTTACGGAAAATTACGTATTGTTAACCTAGAATTTGCTAAGTTTATTTTTTAAAACATTCACACTTATAAAGTTTATTATAAGATCTTGTTTCAGCAAAAATAATTTTTTCTAATTGACCAATTTTGACTAGGGAGTTGTAATTTTTTTAAATGTAACTTTTTAACAGTTAGTCTAAGTACTATTTTAAGACATAATCCAATTTACTGCCTTATTTTGAATAATTTTACAATTTAACTTAAAAACATTCATATGCGATTTTCGGGGGACCCGTAATAGCGGACGAAATTTATAACCGGCGGAAATATTTAGAACTGTACAAGGACGGTTAGTAATCATTACTAATAAACTATCATTAGTTTATTAATTAAACTATAGATTAAGAATCTATTTCGTATCAGTTATAATCTAATAAAAATTATATAAATGGTTCTCACATTTTATCTCTCCGACATGGGGAATCTGCATTTATTTCATTTTAGCTTAAAAAGGGAAAGAGGCATAAAATTGAAATAATTGTGTTTGAGTAATATCTGAACATCTTTTCACATACTTTTTTAATTCCTTTTCTTATTTTTACATGAGTTTTCCCCCGACTTCTTACGTTAGGCATATATATACATATGATGTGATATATATTAATCTGATATAACGACTTTTGTGCTGACTTATATAAAAAAGAAGGCAAAAGAATTTAGAGACTTTAGCAAACTCTTAGACCCCTGCATACTTTCAGAAAATTCTTGAATTTTATTACTGACCGTGGCATTGTATTTAGTTGTTAAAAATGACTCATGAAGAATTTAATTATTAATCAGTTTGAAAAGAAATTCCTTAAATTTATAAATACTTCTTTTCGAGAGAGTATAAATTTTACAAAAGGGATATTTAGAGCAAATTCCTCGCTTTTAATTGATATTTTCATGAGATTTAAATCACGACGCAAAAAAGTTAATAAGAAGAAAACGCAGGATTGCATTTAATTATCGAAGCATAGGAAGAGAAGAAAACATATATTCCAACATTATAATCTATTAAACCTAGTTTCAAGTGAGAAATCTTCAACAGATAATAAAAATTGAGAAGACAAATGCTGTCATCAATTAAAGTTATTTTTTCGGAAAATCAATTTATGGTTGAAAATTTCTTTAGTATCCTTCCTTGTTTTAGTACCAAATATCATGGAGAGATGGCGTTGAGTTGTCTCAAACAGTTAGACTGCTCAAACAAACGTATAAAGGTTGATCAAGGTTAACTCTGTTTTAAAATGTCAGTCTGTTTATCTAGTTAAAAGCGAAAGTAAAGAGATTCGTCTTCAAATTGTAATGTTAATTTAAGAATTATTTCAAACTGAGACATTTCAACGGCATTTTCGGCAATATTTGTTCCAAAAACAAGGAAGACTACTAAAGAAATTCCTGACATTATGTATTTATGTACTTTAAGAATATCGTTATTATATGTTAACGTTTACCAGCTATTTCATTTTAGAAACCACCATTCAATATTAGAACAAACCTCTATGAACGAACATATTCGTGCTCGTATGATCTAATTTTTGAGGTTGCCTCTAGTAAAACTGCAAGCTTTTGTGTTTGATTATGAAACGAAGCATTTTTATTTTAGGTCATTTTTTGAATTTTACATTAAAGGCAAATGCTTTTAAATGTTTTTTAATATATTATAAAATTTAGGTGTATACAATAACATATAATTACCTTTATATTCCACTTATTTCACTCTCTGGCGAAAGGTGAGACTTCAGGTGGCACATCCGACGGATTTTGTAGTTGTTCAGACAAGAAAAGTAAAAATACGAAATATACCTAAGACTTGATACAAAATATTTGTTATAACATATTCTTCTTTGTGTAATTAAGAGGTAACACCACATTGAGCATTTGAATTTTTTATTGTTTAAAGTACACTTTATACACACAAAAATCATATTTTACTAGTTAGAAATCGATATCGGAAATGAAAGGGCAAGTTTAGAGCTATCGAAATAGAGCCTGTCAAAGAGAGTCAACAGTAACGAATACTGTAAACGCTTTTTGTTTCAAAACAACATTTCCAAAATTGGTGGACAAACTAGCTTCGTCAATTTTTATCAATCTATTTGATCGTTTCGGAAATTAATTGACACATATCTTACTAGTGAAATACGTAGTATTTTTTCAAAATATTGATATCTTAGTTTCCTGTGTAACTTTAAGTAACGAAATTTTTGGTTTAAGATTTATATTTTACTTTGAATTTATTATATTTTTCTAAAAATACATTTTTTTCGTAGTTTGTTTCTTTTCACTTTTCGTATCTAATCTGTATTCCAAAATATTGCCACATTAATTTAAGTGTTTCATCATAAAGCGTATTAAATGTTCCACCGCTTAAATTACCGAAGACTTTAATCAGTTTGTTTCATTCTTAAACAAAAAATAAATAATTTTCTGGATAGAGTCTTTGCTATAGTTTGTTACACTGAAATTTTATAAAACATTTCCTGTTATATGTGTCTTAGAACTTTCCTACAGAAAGTCTAGAAACTTGACAGAGATAGATGAGATGATTAATGCTACTTATTAACGCAATTGTTTTATTCCTGGTTAAGCATAACTATCACAATTACACAAATTAATTACACGAAAGTAAATATGAGGGTGCTAAATTTATTGCACTTGTCTTTCGATTTCTGTAAATCCTATGAGCTAAATCAGAGCCGCTATTAAAACAAATGTGAAATATTTTGCCAGTCGGTATAGGAACTGATATTACATGCAGTAAAATACATGGTTTTTTGTATAAAATATGATTTTTTATTCAAATAGCATCAAAATTGCATAGTTCTTATTTTTTTAATTATCTACATCGGAATAAAACTGTGTGTTAAAATTTTATTTATTCTCATAATTTTAAGTAAATATTAACATGTGAGAGCCGATTAGTTATATCTAATCTTTTGCATGGTTTAAAAAATTTCATAGAAAAGGTACATTTAGACACACTCGTGCATGCTCCAGCGAAAAAGACAGCATTCCACAGACATGTATTCCGTATTTTTACTTTCTTCTATCTTTACAAGAAGAAAGTATTGGATTCATGAAAATTTTCAACTTCCTGTTTACGATGGATTTATACGTTTTAGAAGGTCCTGAACATGATTTGACTGTTTTTAGAAAATGTCCGTCTGTGATTCTGTGACTCTGTGACTCTGTGACTCTGTCTGTCTGTCTGTATGTGACAAACATATTGTGGGCGCTCTATATCAAGAACTAATGCACTAAATTTAATAAAACTTTGTATTCCGTTAGTCACTGACATAAATTGGTGCTGATTAGGTTTTGGTGAAAATCGCCCAAAAGGTGGCGCTGCTATGCTGCATTTTCGCGATTTCCTCAACAGCTCTTCTCACGAACTGATGCATTTATTTTCATCAAATTTCAGATTCAGTTAGACTTAGACATAAATAGACGTGGATTACGTTTTGATGTAGATATTCCAACGGGTGGCGCTGTTATACTACTTTTTTCATTATTTTTTCGATAGCTATATCTCAAGAACTAATGCACGGAGTTTCATCAAACTTCAGATTCTGTTAGAACTTAACATAAATAGATGCTGCTTACGTTTTGGTGTAAGTAGCCCAACAGGTAGCACTGCTATGCTACTTTTTTCATTATTATCACGATAACTATGTGTCAAGAACTAATGCACAGAATTTCATCAAATTTCAGATTCAGTTAGACGTTGATATAAGTTGTTGCTGACTAGGTTTTGGTCTAAATCTCCCTACAGGTCGCTCTGCTATGCTGAATTTTGCAGGATTTACACTATTTTAGCAATAGACATATCTAAAAAACTAATGCACGGAATTTAATGAAACTTTAGATCCAGTTAGACCTTGATATAAATTGGAGCTGATTCTTTTTATTGTTTGCGAAACCTGTGTAAGATAGAAGAAAGTTTTGGTATTGGCACATCCGACTAATTTTAATTGCTACATTAAATATGAGAACAGTTTTCGAAATTTCATACTTCCTACTTTTACGTAATTTTCGTCTTTTGATATTGCATTTCCATACATTCTGCAAAGCCACTTTAATTTATATGTTTCATCTAAAAGTTTATTACCTACTCCAGCTGTATCGGTTCCCACAGTGTTTGTTTAGTTTCTGTCGTTCTTAAGGAAAAAGCAATAATATTATGGACAGTCTTTATTTTACGGTTCGTTACACTGAAAGTTTGAAAAAAAATCACCGTTTAAAGGGCCTTATGTGCATTCCTTTAAAAAGAACGAAACCTTGAAAAAGATGGATGAGTTAATTAGTGCCATTTATTAATGTAAATTCTTGTTCCTTAGCTGAATATAAATATCAAAATTGCACCAATTAATTACGAAAAGTTTAAAGTTTAAGGATGCTCATTTTTTTAGGTACATCAGAACCACTATTCAAATAAATTATAAATATTTTCGAAGTAGAAACTGATATTAAACGCAACTAAAACCCTACTTTTCGTATCAAATATGATAAATTTCTTCGAACATCGTACAATATATTCAGGTGTAACTTAATTACGCCGACTTCAATTAAAACATGCGTTTTTGTATAAAATATGATATTTTACGATAATGGTATCAGGCAGGGTGATTCTTATTTTATTAAAACATCTGTATCATAACAAAATTTTGTATTTTAATTTTATTCCTTCTCATAATGTTAACTAAATATTTCAAAAGGAGCGATTGTTTATCTTTAGCCTGTTACATGCTGCATGCTTTTAAAATATAATGGAGAAACGATTCGTTTACAGACGTTTATAATTCGTATGTTACGGTCACAAAGAAAACATTCCATTGGAAATATTTCAAGTTTTTACGTTTAATCATAGAGTAAAGCTCCCTAATTCTATCCAATTATTTAATTCTACATTAAATATGCAAACAGTTTTTTAAATTCCACACTTCCCATTTTTTCGTATATTTCATCTTTGCACATTACATTTCTTAAATCCTCAATTCCACTTTAATTCAAGTATTTCATTAAAAAATTATTAACTACTTCAGCTGTATCGGTTCCCAAAGTTTTCGTCTAGTTCCTGTCGTTCAGAGACAAAAAGTAATAAATTTATGGACGGAGTTTTTCATTTACGGTTCGATACACAGAAATTTTCAAAAACATCTTACCGTTAAAAGTGTCTTATGAGCTTTTCTATAGGAACACTGGAACCTTGAAAGAGATGGATGACTTCACTATTGCTTTTTTATCAACGTAGATTCTTTATTCTTGGTTAAAGAAAAATATCAAAATTGTGCCAATTAGTTACAAAAAAGTAAATATCAGGATGGTAATAGTTTGACTCTTCTTTTAAAATTTTAAGTTTCATGAGTTAAATAAGAGACACTATTCACAAATATATGCGATATATTTTAACAATAGAAACTCATATCAAATGCAGCCAAAAGAATGTTTTTGTATAATATGATTTATTACTCTATCGAGATCACATTTACCAAATTCTTATTATATTAAATAGTCTCGATCATAATTAAATTCCGTATTCCAATTTTATTCCCGTAATTTTAACTAAAAACTGACAAGATAAATTATTGTTTTCTATTGCTTGCTTTAAGAAATGCATAGAGAAGGTACGTTTGTAGACACATGTGTATGTTCCCACTACAAAGAAAATATTCCATAGCCAAGACTGCTAGTTTTTATGTTTAATAATACACTAAAGCTTTTTATTTCCTTCCATTTATCTAATTATAAATTAAATATGCAAACAGTTTTCTAAAATCTATGATTTCCCATTTTTTTGTAATTTTCTTCACTTTACATTGCATTTCGAAATTCTATTCTGCAAAGTAACTTTAATTCAAGTGTTTCATCAAAAAGCGTATTAAATATCTCAGATATTTAAATTCCAAAAGTCACTGTTCAGTTTTTTTTTGTTCTTAAACAAAAAAGTAATAAATTTATGGACACATTTTTTCTTTCGTTCGTTACACTGAAAATTTGTACTTAAACAAAACAGTAATAGAGTATTTTCTATAGTTCGTGACACTGATATTTAAAAAAATATTTCCTTTTAAAAGTGTCTTTTAGTATTCCTATAGAAAGACTAAAACATTGACAGAGATAGATGAGTTGATTAATGCTATATATTAACAAAAATTCTTTATTTTTGGATCCTTAGGTGGATACCTTCTTTAGAGATTCACGAAATTCGCAACCCTGGGCACCTCAGGGATCATTCTCTTTTTCTTTTCTCCTCTCCTTTATCTTATCTATTCTTTTCTCCTTTTTTTACCCTCGTAGTGGTTTCATCTTCGTTAGGTAAGTGCAATTATCCATAAGCCGATATCAACATGTCTCACTCGACTTATGAAAAATTTTGGGCTTGTCATCCTGCAGGGGACCCTTTCATCGACTTTGAAGACGCTCCTTTTCCCTTAGAAGACTCCAAACACCATCGTGGAGTTTGCGTTTTTACGGACGGTGTCGGAGCTGGCGGGGCAATATTTGTGGGCGGGACGATGGTTCAGGGACTCTCCTTTGGACTATCTCAATATGCGACAGTGTTCCAAGCTGAGCTCATTGCAATTATCCAAAAACTTAAGGAAAGTCGAACGCTTAACCGCATTTCCCTCCTTACGGATTCGAAGTCATCGTTGTTGGCTCTGTCGAACGCGGACTGCCTCGACCCGTTGGGTGAGGAGGTACATGCGTTACCGGAGGATATGGACATCAGTTGGTTTTGGGTGAAGACCCATGTTGGGATCACCGGAAATGGAGCAGCAGGCCGGCTGGCCAAGCAAGGTGCTGCACAGCAGGTGATCTCAGACCCAGTTCAATTCTCTCAGCGTGCTGTCAAGAGTGAAGTTCGTCGTGAATTTCTCCAACTCTGGCAGTCTCGTTGGGAGGAGAAGACTACAGGCCGATGCGTCTTCCGAATACTTCCTAAGGTTTCTAAGAGACGCGCCTAGACTTCCCCTATGAAAAATTAGGCTCTCACGGGACACGGGCTCTTCCCCGCTTACTACCGGCGCTTTCATGTCCGACTAATACGCCGTGCCTGTCCGTTCTGTACGTCACCAATTCCAGCCACCAGTGAACGCATCTTGGTAGAGTGTGTTGGAACGCAACATCTTAGATCAAGGTTTTTCCCGAGGCTTATATCTGCTTCAGTTCGCTCCTACTTCTTGCAGCTGAACATGAGAAAGTCTCTATGCGCCTTTCTCAAAGAAATGGAACCCCATTTATGGGCGTGACATTAATGGTTCTTCCTTCTCTGAGGCTTTTTGATTAATGATATTGCAGGGTCCTATGTATGCTTCCTGAACTATGGTTCATTCTGGGCTTGTTAATGAGGTAAGAACCTTTGAAAAGGTAACAGATGAAGAATGAAGATTGTTGTCAGTATGTGGATTTTATATATTTTATTATTATTATTATGATTATTACTATCATTTATTCATTATTTAGTCTTACATGTAATCCGTAATAAAGCTCGCTCTCCTGTGGGCACCTTCTCCCCTACTGTGATTGTGATTTATTTTTGCATGTGTAGCCTAATAGAGGAAAGTGAGGGACTCAATAAAAGACGTTCTGTTCGCCTCAGTACAAGGGAGGGGTCGGCGAGTAGTCGTTGGGCCTTCCCGTGAGAGAAGCAACACGGACAGCGACACGGACAACACGGACTCAACACGGACTCTAGCAACACATACAGCGATAGTGAACTAGGGTTGGAATTTCATCGTTGCAAACTAGATATACCAAGTGCAGTTTCTTGAGCTCCGACCGGTCAGAAGTAAACACTTGACCGGTAATGTCCATTATTGAACGGATACCGTTTGGTCTATTAATTTTTATTAAAAATTGTAAACCACCCACGTGTTTGACGTGCGTGGCAATCCATGTTCCTGGAAATATAGACTCTGGTAGGTGAGATAAACCAACTCACTGCTTTTGCCTCTGCTTCAGGTAGACGGGATGTTCATATTGGTCCCGTATGCAACATTCGTGGCTGGTCATCTGACTTGTCGCTGACTTGGTATGATGTGAGCTGTCGCTGAATGTTCATCTCGTTAACTGTGAAGACTGACATAGGAGTGTCTTGGGAGCGTCTGGGCACTATGGTTAGCACTGGTGTACGAATATATATCCCATTGTTGGGCTTGCTGGTTCGTGGTAATGCCGGGGTCTGAATATTTTAATTTTTTTACTCTAGATAGAAATACTCCACTTTCTTCTAGTTCTCTCTCATGTGGAGACACAACAAATAATATAGAACATTCCTATCACACGTTTCTTTATTTTCAATCGCAACAATAATGTTACCGGTAGTTCATTGAAGAGCATTTCCCAATTTATAATAGAAAACACCTTTCACTCTGTTCTTTCTAATGTTCGCTCTATTAAAAATTGGAATCTGCTGACATTCTAGCGGTGGTATTCAGAATTACTCTCAAACATTCAGAATTACTCACAAACTACAAAAAATAGGACCGTTGTCTGTTTTAGTTCAGAAATATTTAACTCTGAATACTAACCGTGATGTAATATCTGAATCTGATCTTTTAAGCTAAACAAAAGAGGAACGCGTGGAGGATTTAAGCGATGAAAATATTATTGATGTACGCCCAATCACCGTCAGTCAAAATGATAACATAATATCTCCCAAAGTACATAATTTTGAAATTCAGTACCCCAAATTTACCTAAAAGAGTCAAAACAGCTTACCTGAAAAAGGCTCCCAAATGGTCCGCTTTTTGAATACCGGTATTTTCTTAGAAAATTTTTATTTTAGATTTTTCTTGTAAATTTTTCAGAAACCACCATCGGAGGTAATTTTTTTCGGAAATGTTGTAGAAACTTTCCATGACATTTTCTGTATAAAAAATATTGCTATTCAGATGGTGGACCATTTGGGAGCCCTGCCTTAATTGTCCTGTTCAGCCATAAAACCCTAAGCCCCCTACGTTGTTTAAATTGCCAGTGTTATGGCCATGGAAGAAGATATTGTCGTGGTTCTTTACCTGTTCTTGTTGTGCAGATGTCGGCCACGACAATAACAATTTTGAAAATGCTGAACGCCGTGCCATCTGTCAAGGTAATCCACAGCATATTCCTGTTCTTGTCCAAATTGGATCTGAGAAAAAGAGATTTTACAAAATTACTCAAAATCTCTCATATTCTTAAACACGCAAACCTGTAGAATCCAGAACCATATCTATTGGGGTTTCAAACTCTAGTCTATTAAAACAGACTTCAAAATCTGTAAGACACATAAGCACCGAAACTGAATCTTCGTCATCACCTCATACATATGCAACAATATCATCTAAATTTTAATTAAAAAAATTACATGATAAGCACTCTTATTGAAAGCCAACAAGTATGACCGAATTGAAATTTTTACGACTCTCATCACAGCCTGACATAATAGAATACTTTGAGTTTTCTAAACATTAACAGTCTAGATTGCCATCATCATCACACCTTTCCACAAGAGATTCTTCTAAAGATCATCCAAAACAATATTCTGTTCCGTTTACAAACAAATCGCATAAACCTGATATTTCTCTAATAGAAACAAAAAAGAAAAATCATGCATCCGGCATAGAGTATGAAACACTTTCCAACACTAACAGATTATTATTAAGAAAATTATTTTTTTTCCTAGAATGAAACGTGATATATAAATAAGCTATTTAAATAATACATAACTCAGTAAAAATCCATTTTCAGCAATTGTTGCCCATATTCCAAGTCTTTCCTGCAGCTGTATATGATCTACAGAATTTGTAAACAACACGTAATGCACTAAAAATTATATAAAAATACACACCACAGCCGAACATTCTATAGTAAACTTCAATAATGTGTAAAAATTTCATGACAATCCGAGTATATTTACGAGAGTTAGAGCACGGAAAGACAGATAGACAAAAACCAAATTCATAAACACTTTTCAACTATGTTGGAAAGTTAAAAAAAAAGTCATGTGCATAGAAAAAGAAAATTTCATCTCAAATCTGTTCACAGTGGAAAACTGTGAAGAAAAAACCCAATACATCACGTCTTAGAACACCATTAGATAATGCTAAGGATTCAAACGGCTGCTCCGCAATGCAGAAGAAGCTATGGAATCATAATCTTACAGGTATGACTCAGATGAAAATGAGGAAGATACTACTTTTGTGAAATTTAAGCCTTCCCGATTTTAACTAGTTTTTTTTTTATTATTATTAATTTATGTTTTCGTAAAAACCAGTTTATGCTACATATTTTGAACTTTTTATACTTCGTTCTAGACCAATCATTACTGTATAGATTTTATCCATGAAAATGTTTGATTATTTTTTAACATATTATGACTTTATTCATTTGATTTAATAACATTTATCATCACGTTATATTTTTGTTAAGTTTTTTTTTTGTTTGTTTTAATTCAACTAACTCTTATGACAATGTTTTAAGATAACTTTTAAAAATAATTTAATGTGTTTTCCTTTAGCTCTATTGGCGCAGCATTTCCCTAAACAGACTTTGAGCCATTAAACCGCATTCAACCAACCAACCAACCAAATTTTATTTGGTTGAAAATAAATATCAGAATTTCACCAGTTAATTACAAATAAGTAAATATTAGGTTTAGCTCGTCTTTCCAATTCTGTTAGAAATTGCCATTGTATGTTTGTGGGCTAGATCAGAGTTATTATGCAAATAAATGAGAAATATTTTGCTAGTAGAATCGGATATCAAATTATCACAATACATCCTTTTTAACACTTTCCAACCTAGTTGAAAAGTGTTTATGACTTCGGTTTGTCTGGCCATCTGCCGTCTGCCGTCTGGCCGTCTGCCGTCTAGCCGTGCTCTAACTCCCGTAAATATGCTCGGATTGTCCTGCAATTTTTATATGTTATTGTCGTTATCTATAGCATGTTCCCTATTTCAACTGAAGTGTATAGCACTTATAGTTACTTTACAGGGACAGTCAAAAGAATTCGTTATATTACGTCTATGGAGAAAAATCGTTTGCGGTTTAATTAAATAATGTTTCACTATTTTAAACGCATAGAAATTTATATATATCACTAAGGTGCATTATAAGAGGCTTACTACTGAATATTGTGTGTATAGCAGTCATCGTTCATTTACAGGGACACACAAAAGAATTTTCTACTGTCTGTTAACAATAATTCCTGGAAGTGCGTTTTAAGTTGCTGAACGCGATTTGAAATTTAACTCACTTTTTGTCTATTACTTGGTGTGTATAAATTCTGTATTTCATATACAGGGCAGCACAAAAGTTCGCGAACACATTTCAGTTTATTGACAGAAACTCCAGAAAGAGAATTTTAAACTGTGCTACGCGTTTCCTAACTAAACTTAAATTTAACATTCTATGCAGTATATATACAAATCTATAGATCCTATAGAGGGCTGAATAAAAGTATTCGGATAATTTTCCGAATATTGTATATGTTGGAAATTCCTGAAATTACGTTTTTAAATATGTTATGCGTTTTCCAAATTGTTTACTTAGATGTTATCTTTCAGCTTATTAAACGGTAATGATTTGTAAAATTATTTTGGAAGCGTTGGAAAGTGTTACATAATCTATGCTTGACGCATGATTTTTCGTTCTTGTTTTTATTAAATACTAGCAAGCTACGCCCGCTAGGCTGGTCATTTTCTCTTAACGAACTTTTAATCAAATAAAATATTGACATTTCATAATTCTCTTTTATATTTTAACAGAATAATAAGGCTACTATAATTTGCGACTCGTGCTATAGCTAATATACACGTCAGGACACGTCGCCCTTATCATTATCTTTTTACGCATGAAGGTTTCGCTATGGTACTCCATTGTGAAATTCGGTAATTTTTGAAATTCAATATTTGAAAAATGGCATAATCATTAGATTTGAAATTTATATCAAGAAAAATACAATTTTTTACCTTTCAAACGCAGTTTGTCTAACAATTTTCTGACAAATACTTTTAGAGCTATTATTTTTTTCAGTAACTTCAAATGTTTCACTTTCGAGATTAATCTGTGGCAACAATTAGCGATAAACCCAATCGTCAGCAACGCATAGCTTCTTATTTAAGAGGCTGTTGGAGCAGGGATTATCAACATCAAATTTGCCACCATCACTTTTGAAATCGGTTCTGTAGTTCCAGAGATTCCATAGAAACTGTAATTTAGAATGTTTTTAGAACGCTTTTCGCTCATTTCACCCTTTTAAATTTCAATTTTTTTAATTTATTCTTAGAGAGCATTTACATCTTATAAGTAACTACAATGCCAAATTTCAAATTTCTTGCCCCTTCAGTATAAAAAAGTCGTAATTTTCGAACATTTTTCGCTCCTGCACCCCCCTGGGATTAGTGGCACCGACATAAAATATAGCCTATGTTGGAGCAGGGATTGTCACCATTACTTTTGAAATCGGTTCTGTAGTTCCAAAGATTCCATAGAAATTGTAATTTAGAATGTTTTTAGAACGCTTTTCGCTTATTTCACACTTTTAAATTTCAATTTTTTTTTTTGTTCTTAGAGAGCATTTACATCTTATAATTAACTACAATGCCATATTTCAAATTTCTAGCTCCTTCAGTATAAAAAAAATGCAATTTTAGAACGTTTTTCGCTCTTGCACCCCACTGGGATGAGTGGCACCGACATAAAATATAGCCTATGTTGGAGCAGGGAGTGTCACCATAAATTTGCCACCATTACTTTTGAAATCTCTTCTGTATTTCCAGAGATTCAATAGAAATTGTAATTTAGAATGTTTTTAGAACGCTTTTCGCTCATTTCACCCTTTTAAATTTCGATTTTTTTTTTGTTCTTAGAGACCATTTACATCTTAGAAGTAGCTACAATGTGAAATTTCAAATTTCTAGCTCCTTCAGTATAAAAAAAATCGCAATTTTAGAACGTTTTTTGGTCCTGCACCCCCCCTGGGGTTAGTGACACCGACATAAAATATAGCCTATGTTGGAGCAGGGGTTGTCACCATCAATTTGCCACCATCACTTTTGAAATCGGTTCGGTAGTTCCAGAGATTACCCCCTACAAACAAACAAACAAACAAACAAACAATCTTTATTCCTTTATAATATTAATATAGATGATGCTTTATTCTAATGGTATCAGAATCAGGTAATTTCTATTTTATTAACTCATCTGTATCAAAATAATATTCTCCATCTCTTTCATTTTTTCCTCATTATTTTAAGTATTCATAAGGGAAACGATTATTTATGTTTTTAAATATGCATGCTTTTAAAAAATTCATAGCAATGATACATTTATAGGCATACGTATATTTCTCTGCGACAAAAAGAACATTCAACAGGGAAAAGTTCAAGTTTTCACGTTTAATCGTATAGTAAATCTTTTTATATACTTCCATTTATTTAATTTTATATTAAATATGCAAACAGTTTGTTAAATTCCATAGTTTTCTATTTTTTCTTAAATTTCTTCATTTCACATTACATTTCTATAATTTATTCTGCAAAACATTTTTAATTCACGTGTTTTATCAAAAATCATATTAAACAGTACAGCTGTTGAAATTCCCAAAGTCATTGTTTAGTTTCTTTCGTTTTTAAAAATAAATAAATAAATAAATAAATAAATGACAGAAATTTTTTACAGCTCGTTACACCGAAATTTTGAAAAACATTTTCCGTTAAAAATGTCTTCTGATCAATCTTATACAAAGACTGGAACTCTATGAAAGAAATGGGCCAGTTGATTAATGATACTTAATAACGTAGATTCTTTATTCTTGTTTAAACTTATCTTGGTTCATAAATATCACAATTGTTTCAATTATATTACGAGAAAGTACATATACGGGTGATAATCCTGCGTGGTCTTGTTTTTCAGATTCTTTAAATTTCATTAAATTGGGTAAAGAAAAATGTTGTAAAAATGTGCTAAATAAGAGCGACCATTCAAATAAATGGGAAATATTCTGACAATAGAAACTGATATCTAATGCAACAAAAAACAAACAAAAAAAACACGCATTTGTATGAAATATAATGCTTTACTTTAACAGAATCGGAAAACGAACCGTATTTTCCAGTGTAATTTAATTATCTAGTTTCGCTATTAATAAAGCTTGTGTATTTTCTTACATAAAAACAATTAAATTAACAATATTGTAGAATTCAAATCACTGATCTGATTCATATGGTATATAACGCAATTAGATTTAGGGCTTGTTCATATATCCCTTAGCCGCGCGTTATGCACGATATTTTATCTAATCAAACAAAGCTATTTTAATAGCTGTCAGAAAAAATCTGGTTACGTAATTAGCAGTTTAATAAAATTTCGTTCATAACATTACATTTTTGAAAACAGTATAAGAGTACCATTTACGTATACAGATAAAAACATGATTCAGATTCACAAAAGTTATCAAAGATGCGAAGCAAAATCTTGTATACTTTTTAACATATGAATTAAATTCTGCAAAAACAATTACTGTTCATTTCAAAATTTAGTTTAAACGATCAACCTAATTTCAAACTGAATGTATAACATGTGGCACTGTAGAACTAAATAGACAAATGGACGTTTTTAATCAATGTAATACCAACAGAAAGTCTCAAGTGAACATTTCAGAAAATAGTTCATGTAATATTACTTATTTTCCATTATTTGTGAACAGGTTTCAATTAATAATGTATGTAATATTATTGATTATATATGTTTTAAAAAAATAGGGAAAAGGCCTAAAAGATAGCTTTGAAACTAATTTGTTTATTTATACCACATTTCAATACTAAAATTCTACAATAAACTTTCTCATTCTGTCACTTCTTTATTACTATATCATAATTAAAATCAGATTTGAGGTACTTTCCAGAAAATTAACGTCTCTAAATATGGTGGTTAGATATAAAGTAATCGAAATGAGGTTAATGTGAAGTTTCACTTTGTGTCTCATTTTAGCTGATGCAAAACCACATGGTTACAAAGTTTTACAGTTGCAAAAATCCAATTTATTCCCAAGTTTATTCCTAATAAAAGCCAATTGATTGCCAAGTTCAAATCTGGTATTTTACCGTCTTTTTAACTTTATAGGATGTATTTCGTGGGAACTTAGCATGTACGATAACAGAAAAATTGGCTAAATAAATATGCAATAAAAAATAATAGTAAATTTCGACCACCAGGTCAAATGATGGCGTATAAAGAAAACAAATGGAAACATAAAACTTTATTCAATCATAACATTTGTTCAATGTTGTTTCTATATTCATCTATCACATGTTCAAGCAAATTATAGCTTGTTCAACGGCAGGGATTGTGGAGGAGTAAGAGTAACATGGCATGCATTGCTTGCTGTCTATTCAGACAGTGCTTCTTCTGTACGCACGATCTTTCAGAAATCCATATAAGGAGAATTCGCAGAGACTCAGATAGCCTAGAACCATGATGCAAGACATTTGGAAAACTCTTGAAATTATCCGATCTAAAGTGAGAACGAAGTAGTTCCTTCTCTTGCTTGCCAACATGGTAAACATGTTCAATACTAACACCTAATTCTGACGTCATATTTTGATCTTCCGGATAAGAATTGAAAAGTCATTAGGTCAAGTAGTTTGTGAATTATGGTGGTTTAAAATTTTGAACTCATAATGTTAAATACATTTTTCTACATTATAAAAAAGACTTCAATGCTGGTAGTTTTTGAAGGATAACTCAAAAACAACTCGGCGGATGAACTACAATTTTGGATTAGCATATATGAAGCTTTTAGAAACCGATTTCTGTTAAAAAGATTACAATTAAATTTTTCTCGAAAATTAATTTCGACAATATGTATGTTTTTAAATCAATTAAAAAAAACTAGGTTCTGTAAACTATATTTTTCTTAACAGAAATCTATTTCTACCAATAAGAAATATGGCAATCCAAAATTACACTTCATTCCGCCAAGTAGTTTTTTAATTATTCTTTAAAACTTACCCATGTTGTTTTGGTACAATTGAAAATGAATTTAACATACGGAATTCTAAATATAAAACCTTCAAAATTCGTAAACTACTTCACAGAATGACCTCTTTTAGAATCTGGAAGTAAAAACTTAAAAAGAATTCAAATATGATGTAAAAGTAGGTAGGGGAAGGTGGCCTAAAATGATTCTAGCAAGCAAAACGATCCACATATAATTTCTTCCACACAGGTCGCGCTATCTACAGGTAACACATAAACTAGTTGTGATAAGTAAAGACGTAGCAATGGCGGTATTCAAGCGATCGCAGTATTACGCATCTGAATAGAATTCTTTGAAAATTGGTTTTTATAGCATCTTTCATAAGGTAAGCACTAACTTTAATATTTATTTAGATTACAGTCTTTGAAGTACAGAAATATGACTTGGTTTACTTAAGTTTAGTATGTTTTTAGATGTGAAATACACTTATGTATTGTCATTACTTTTATATCATTTATTTTGCTGATAAAAAAAATAATTTACAATTATTTTTAAATGAAGGATCCTTTTGCCCTTTGGTGAGGGTGAAATGATCCTTTGGACACTTTTTAAAAAATCCTTTTTTTTTTCATTACACAATTTGGGTTTAAAATATTATTAAAATACATTTATAATGCAAAATATACTGTAAAACATACTAGCAAAGGGCCAAAGTTTTATTTAAACAGTTATGTTATTTTACACAAGTTTTTTCCCTTAACGGAATCATTTTAGGCCACCTTCCCCTAATTGTATAAAAAAATTGTTAGAGATTCTAATTGTTGACGCCTATTGCAGTCCCCTTCCTGACATCGAATTACTTAGTCTATTCAAATTAAACAATCATCTTTTCAATAGATTCTTGGAGATATTAGGCTTAATTTTCAAGTCCTTTAAACGTCAATATTATTTCTGTGCATCAAAACTATTGCTGCATCTATAATAAAATAACAATTAAAGCTCGATATTTCCCTTCTGACGCTATTGTGAAGAATGATTTTGGAACATTGAAGCTATAATTGAAATTTTAAATTTTTTCCAAATTTGCATAGCATATTTTCTAAATTGCGTGATAAGCGATATCTAGTGGTCAAGTTTTCAACTATGATTTTTATTGCAGATATCTTTTCCTCCTGGTCCACATAATGTATATACTAACTTTCAATAAAATATATCAACTGCAATTGGTTCTTCATAGATCTCAATTGGGTTGCTTTAACTATAACCACTCTTTGTAAAGGTTCTATCACACGTTCTCTCCTATGATCTGAAATATATACTACTGCCTCTCGACTCATTTGAGCAGATGTTTTATGCTGCAACTGGAGCGAGTGGGTTATAACGGAATCCGCAAATGTACGCAGCACGTGGGACATTTGGCAAATAATCGCTGCTAAGTGTTTTAAAAAGAAGTGTAAAGCTCAAGAACTCCGATCAGCTATTTTAAGATCGCTATGATACAAGACATTCGATCTTATAACTATAGTAGGAAATAGAAACAACGATAAGTTCGTTATTGACCACGTTAATAGAGGTAAGCTATCAAACGGCATATTTGCGTCAGTTTACCTCTCATAAAACTTGCTTATGAAGAATTATCTGTTACTGCGTATGATAGGATGATATATATGCTTCCAGCTTAAGTTATCCAATGGATTAATTAATTAATTAATTATCCAATGGATTAAGCCAAATGGATTCCAGCTTAAGTTATCCCATGCGCTATATTTTGTGTAACTATTTGGAAATGATGTATTTCTGATTCATCATGATAGACCCCAGTTCTCTGACTGCACACATAACATAACTACATCTTTGTTATAATGAACGATTATGATGAATTGTAATGTCTCAAAATAAGTATTCAATTGTCAATAAACTACGCTCAGGGACCAAAGCCCGATTAAAAATTGGTAATCAGATATAATTCCAATTATCTGATTTGATTTTGGAAGGATTTGAAATTAAAGAACCGATCTCCTAAGACCTCTTAAGAGCTTAGAATAGTCACGCAAAGAAATTCCCCAGCGAATGTTAAACCTAGGGGAGTGCTCTTTTCTAATTTCTCGCTTGCATTTTAATATTTTTTTATTTTTTTTATTTTGCATAGGATAGTTGAGGTAGATCTCTAACCTGGCTAGTTTTAACTTATTTGATTTTGTAGTATTTGTTTTTAAATGAGTGTACTTCATGACATGAGGAACTGGTTACGAAAGAGAAAGTCTCTTTTTAAAAATTACTGAAACCAAAATCGAAAAAGTAAAAACTAGGCCGGTTAGAGATCGACCTCAATTATCCTAAGCAAAAATAAATAATTAAAAAATATTAAATTGCAAGCGAGAAATTTGAAAAGAACGCTCCCGTAGGTTTAACATTAGCTTGCGTGTTTCTTCGCGAGACTCGTGTTAAAACACTATTTGTCTTAAGACTAGAGCGCCCGACAGGAGTCGATTCTACTGCACCCAATTGATTATTTGTCGATTCTAACCAGAAATTTCTTAATATAAGTATATATATAAGTACATAATATATCTTCTATAAAATGAATTACACATATACCACACAGGAATAAGTTAAATAGTTGTAAATAAAAATTTTGGTGTAAAATATTTTTATAATGCTTGAGTACAATTTCTGGGTGTTATAGAGTTAAAACCTATGTCTATTGTTTAATAAGCTTAAATTAGAGAGGCTCTCACACTTAGCTCTGGTCAAGCGACCAAACTAAAGCATGGTAAACATAACTGGCGTATTTCATATAAGATGTAAATTTAATAAACATATTCTAAAACTTTCTGATACACCACTGGTATGGAACAGTTTTAAAATGCAACATAGTATTGCTTAAAGTTCTAATGGAACTAAGCAAAACATTGCAATGGAAACATGGGAGAGCAAATGCAACTCAGAAGAAATCCTTTTATTTAATTATGCAACTTCAATGGATTGTATCGAGGAAAACCGTCGGACGAACAAATGTGATATAATATGTCACTAAATTTCTCTGAATTTACGTGATGTGGTGGAGGAAACGCAGTCCAGTTCGTTTGAACTGATGTTACCAAATGTAGAACTGAACCTTAGTTTTTTGTAAGCAACGTATATTGTATATTAAAACACAAAATATAAAATGTAGTGTTTTCATACGAACAACGATATCACAGTTATTAGAGATGTTCTCAAGTGCGAACTTGCTACTTAACACATTTAGAAAAACGTTTTCATCCGTACATGCATACAACTTTCTGATATTTTTATTCGCTTTACAGACCACCTGCTTGTCTACTGTTTATGGTGCTGGGTACTAGAAAAACTGTCAATTCGAATCCCGATTCAGGCATGGATGTTTGCAGCGGGTCGGATCTCACTTTAAATGGAGAGCATATACTGTTAATCTTAAACACTATTTTTGAAAAATCATGAACTGGAAGTCACAAGATACAAATCGGTTATCACTTGTGATATATCCCATTTATAGGGGGAATAAGCTTTTTCGATTCTTTGACACACAATTGAAAATACCTGAAAATTTTACGTTTGTGTGAAAAGAATGTAACTGTGACAGAAAATTTTATATTGTTGAATGGTAAAATAATGTTGAGTATGTTTGTCACAGATAGTTGGGCAATATTTCATTTTAAGGACGCTTAAATTAAAAACATATTTATGTAACTTCCAGTCGGAATATGCATCGTACATAATGAATGTCGAAAATGCAACAATAAAGCAAAATGTCTCGAGGAATTTCTACACAGTAATTTCAAGGAAAATCGATTGATTTGAATCAACAAGGAATGATTTATTTAGATATAATTTAGTACGTAGCTTGAATTTAACTTATATTTATTCTATACATTTGAATGAAAACGTAACATGTTTAGAGAAATGTCTTATTATTTTTTAAACTGATATGCATTATTATAATGACATATTAATTTTTAAATGAAATATTCACAGAAAAAGCTTGTGTTAAAATGAATATGTATAACCACATAATTTCATCTAGGAACAGTATGGTTGGATTTAGTAATGTTCTATCCGGTTTAATTACACAGAAGTAAGTACATTCATTGTTCATTTAAGAACCTGAATTGTGCAGAGAGTTAAATAAATGGGAATATGATTTAGTATAAACTGCACATTTACTGAAACAGCGTTTTGCAGATTTGAATGTAGTTTAATACAATTATCGTAGATTTTACATAAAATCGCTTCTAAGGCATTATACGACTTTACTATCTAATACGTTATTAGAGTGTACATTGCAGCATAATAATACAGTTACCAAAGATTTTACATTTAATCAGTTTAAACTTAGGGCTATCTAATACAATATTAAACTATATATAGTAGTATAATATTACAAGGTTATTTGGTTCGTTTTGAATTACTACAGTTCTTTTTGCGGACGGAAGATAATTAAACATTACCTACTGCTTTAAGTATACTATCTTACTGTTAAACACTAATTAGTATTGTCTAAACCTATTACACAATATTATTAAGATACACAACACATTGGCAGAATTTCTGAAAAAGCTATCCAAAACCCATAAACAATACACTCTTCCCAGCAGAACTTTGAATGTATGTATATTAACGTATGTATATCAAATATGTTTAGCTTACCTTTATTGCGTAAAGTAAAGGTATTGCAGTTTATTTTTACTCTTACCATCATCATGTTAAATAATTTGAAAATTACTGAACTTCATTGTACTAAAAAAATACACTGCAAATTAATCAATTCTGGCGAAATAATTTTGTGTTTTCTGATAAAATGTGTCTCAGGAAAAATGTATCAATAGGTTTTCATTGTAAGCTTTTAAGATTTTTTGAAGAAGCCATAAGAGATTATAAAATAACATAGTTTTTAACCTATCTTTATGAAAATTATGACTCAATTCAATCGGATTCATTTATGAAATAAACAGTTTATAAACCTTCTTTTAAAACATGATTAATTTTTATCACTACTTTTTGCTACTTTAAGAAGTCGTGCAAATATTCGGCCGTTATAAACATCACCAACAACGCTACTTTCAGAAAAAAAATGCTGCTTTATTATTGAATAAGCACACATAATATATGCATAAATTGATTGAATTTAGCACTAAAGCTCAAAATGTACGAAAATATGGTACCTGTAAACTCTACGTTTCACAAAATACAGACCATTTCCCAGTCGTTTAGCAGCGCACTTCGCCATTCTGAATATTAGTTTGTTTAAAAAAAAAGGTCAAAGTAAAACACAAAAGGTGTTTGCGTTTCGGTCAAGATATAGAGCGAGTACGCCACGGTGCACCGGACATAGTGAAATTGACAGTTGAAGATTAGAAGATTAGGCAGATTCAGTTGGTTGGAGCTGCTAAATTTGTTCCTTGGTTTCAGAAATTCTAGAACTTTTCGTAGTAATATTATTTTAAACTATTCACACAGTAACTACAAGATAGTGTTAATTCGTAAACCACATATACTTTTTCAACTTTTAATTCAAGAGTGTAAAAATTGAAAATATTAATGTCTCAAAACAGCATTTCTCTATCAAGTATGCCAGACGTTGCATTATTCTTTCTTTTTCATTTTTGATTGTCATGATTCGTAGCGAAAACTAGAAGAGAGTTACGAAATCTCTCATTAATCAACAGTTGTGAAGGGATGCGGAACTGGAGATGGACGCTACTTAACCCATATTTTACCATCGTCCTATATATAGAACTCTAAATCTGTCAGATTTTTATTCAAAAATTCCTAATTCAGACCAGAAAATTTTGAATAGCAATTTTATTTTATCTTATTCTCGAAATAACCAATAATATATAAAGCAATAGATACTAATCAAACTTTTTGGTGAGAATTCAGAATTTCTGAATAAACGCTGTATATAGGACGATGGTAAACTATGGGTTAACCTGATAGAATAAAATACATTCTTACAGTATTGAGGTATTGTGCCAATGGTTAATGGAAAAAAACTATGAGGTTTGTAACAAGTGAATTACAAGAACAGCAGGCGTTCAAGATTTTTTTCTGTTTCTGGACGTGTAAAAGTGGTTAAAATGTGGAAATCAATCGATAATTGTGTGTACAGAATGAAATTATTCTGTCAGAAGTACGGTTATTATACCAATAAAGTTTTTGTTGTTAAATGGTTGTTACAGTTCTCTCACAGGCACGATCACAAACCAACTGAGTATTTGTGGATGAATAGAAAGTATTACTAAAATATAGAGTGACACCTTCAAATCCAGCAAGTCAAGTGGCTTCTTCTTTGCAGGAGGAATTGAGCAAAATTCCATTCTAAGAAATACAGACATTGGTCGTAAATCTTCCTCAAAGGATTATCTGTAATGCAACTCAAAGGTGGAACTAAACCTTATTAGACTTACAAAAATTTCTTCCCCTGTACCCTCATCGTTATTGGTACATAGTGTATGTATACTATGTGTTATTTATTCAACTGTGAAACTTTGAAAACTGATATATTATCTGTATATAGTACTGTGAGATTTTTGTTACTACTCTGCAGAATGTTACATCTGTTATAGCGTTGTGCATTTAAAAACAATTTATTATGAGCCCCATTTGTTCATTAACGTTTTGATTTCTTTCACATTTTTCCATTTCAGATATAGATCTAGACAGACAGAAAACCGCAATGATTTTGTAGCTTCTCTGCCAAAGAAATAATTTACTGAGGAATCCTAATTTGATAATTAAAAAATATGTTTTTCATAACTGCTAATACTGTAACCATTGGAATACATGACAATGTTAACTATTTTATTTTTGTTAAATAGAAATTTTATTTATATAAACTGTTTGATTTTAGGATAATAAAAACAAATGATTAGACGCATCATATATATAGTTGATACGAAAAAAAATCTCATTTGCGTACTTCTTTTATATCTACATAATCTACAAAGAAATGTCAGAATGTTATCATGGAGTAGTATAAATAATTTACATAAAAAACGATTATGACTATTTTACAAAAACAATATTTCTGGTGTTATTTAAACTATGTTTATTTCATAAAATATCTTTTAGTAACTTTTTTCTAATCTTCAAATAACTTCTTTCTTTAAAATATTATTTTTTTCTTGCATGAATGAAAAATTTTATACACATTACCAAATGTATTTAAAATACTTTGCTTTTACTACATATCAAAGCTTTTTTTTTTATTTTATTAACAGTCTAAAACAAATTTTACCTTAAACATACGATTTTTTAAGTATGTGTTCTTTTTTTAATATATTTTCAACTACATGTTAATACATAATACCGAAAGATAAATCCTAATATTTTCAATATTCGGAACATCTTCAATAAAATTGGAAAAAATGAGACACGTGCTGTAGTTTGAATGAGGATGTAAAACACTCGATGTTCTCTAGTTTAAAAGAGCATAAAAAATGTGTTTATCGACCGACCTTGCCTGTATACAAGGTTCTTATCTCCTTTTAAGAAGTAAGAGAAGATCCCCTTTTTTTATTTATATATCAGCAGAGTAATAAAAAATAATAGAAGAAAAGTATTGATATAAATGTGCATAAAAAGTCCATTTGATTTCAAATTGTAACAGAAAAAGGGCATCCATATACTTGTAGGATGCATTATTTTCAGAAAAAGCTAGTATTTCTCCTATGGTGTTAGGGTTCTTTTTTAATTTCAATACGTATTGACTGAATATGTTTGAAAAGAAGAAAGTTTTGTTATGGCGGTATTTTAAAAGCATGATAAGTTATCATCGTTTAATATTTTTACAAAATCTTTCATGAATTTGTGTTTCGTTTCTAAGCAAAAATTTTCAAAAATTTAGATTCTTTAGTGAAATAACACTTAACTTATTAAACTTTTTATCTATCCACAAAAAGTCACGTTAATTTTTATTTATATATTTGCACTCTATCGATTTCCGCATATTTTTCACTTCTAGCCTACCAATAAAATGTTAAAAACTGAATATTTAAAAAAATGAATTGAATTTCAGTACTCTTTAAATTAAAACATAAGTAATTTATTTAACCTATATATTCGGTGATTCTGAAAACAAAAAATAAAATTATTAAAACGTAAAATACTTTAAATTATCTAATCCAGGCGAAAAATTTTAACATTAGTTACATAAGAGAATAAATCCGTTTACCCTATTAAAGAAAAAAAAATTGCAGTTATATAAACGATAAAAAAACAATGACGCATGACTAAATTTAATATTTGAAGTGCTCAGATG
Source organism: Maratus michaelseni (assembly GCA_963931845.1). NCBI lineage: Eukaryota > Metazoa > Arthropoda > Arachnida > Araneae > Salticidae > Maratus > Maratus michaelseni. Next base: position 117,858,530 of record OZ007586.1, read on the forward strand.
TAAAACAAATAACTAATAAAATGCAAGTTTCTAAAAATTAAATATTGTTCTGAAAACTGTGACTTTCCATCTGTAAAAGTATTTTTTGTAATTAACATGGCGGGTTCAGAGTAGATGAATGAAATTTATTAGACGAAATATATATCAGAAACAACAGTGTAAACTCTCCAATTCATATAACATATTTCAAGCAAACAGAGTAATGATTTCATTTCGTTTCTTAACCCTCTCTAAATCGAATCTCTAAATATAAAATTATAAATTCGTACCAGAAATTACGAAAGAAGAATTTTTATTTCATGTAATCGCAAAATGCCTGTAATTAAATAAAGTAAATATTGCTGTTAGTATTTTCTGGTATAACTTTGAATTTTCTAAATAAAATACTATTCGGTAATTTTAACTCGGCAGCGAATGTGTTAAATAATAAGTAAACAGCGTAACGAATTCAACAAAGCACAAATTGCAATATTAACACGTAGCTTTCCATCTGAAACCGCTAAAACTAACTCTGCACAACGATCTTATTTATATAGCCTCTCTAGATTATTTCAACTGAACATTCTCCAGAACATTCTCCATGTTTTCCGGAACTTTTCCGTATTTCCTTTAATTTCTATCTTAGGGTTTCCGTTTGTCGAAATTCCCCAATATGTATTCCTCCACAAAGTTTGTCGCAAAATTTTCCAAGTTACCAAATAAGTCGCTAAATTCGACGCTAGGTCAACCATGCATGTTCTTTGTCATACATTGTTGAACATAATTGTTGTTGACTCCTTTCTATCGTTGAGCTTTTCATTGTTGGACTTTTTTTATATTGTTGTTTGAGGAATTTTGTAACACATCATATGACCAGCAGTTTAAAAGATAATCCCCATGGCATCAATTTTGAATCGTGGGCCATACGAATTAATAATATTCCTACAAATCATTTTTCAACTCTCTGAGAGGAATTGCTTGTATTCCCTGTAATTAGTCATATATTATCTAATTAAGAAAGATTCAAATCAAAGAGGGATGATTAAAAAAATAAAATACTTGTAAAGTTTATCCCAATAAGACATTTGCAATCCTCTGAGATAAATTTCTGATATGATAAATACAATTCTCTCTTCAAACAAATCTTATTACACTGTCATCAAAGAATAAGCAACTCAAATAGAAATTATTTGATAAATCAGATGTCAAAAGCCTTTAATATAGGTATTTGATAGAGTCTGAGGTAGATTACTTACGTGTGAATCGCAATTATTTCCTCTTATCAATCGTACTAAGTATATCATTTAAGAAAATGCATTTGAAAAGAAGATTACAGGGTAAAAGTGATATTTAACCTTGTTAACGTTTTCTGTAATTGTATTTAATACTCTTCCAGATCAATATCTTGTAAGGGAAATGCAATAATTGCTTCCAGTTATATCTGTACAGTTACAAAAATACGGTTTAAATCAGATAAATTTTCGTGAGTTAATTAAATATTTATTTTTATTTTCAAAAGAGAGTTAGAATCAGTAGGATATTTAATGTTTCATTATACTTAATTTAAATAAAAATGTATTTATTAATTCTTCGAACTACCTATTTTTACAGACATTATTTTAATTTTTCAACATATAGATAGGCATTGTACATTTTTCGAAAGTCTTAAAAACATCTCTAAAATCACATAAAACCAGTCCACACGTGTGCACTGGTTTTATGTGATTTTAGAGATGTTTTTAAGACTTTCGAAAAATGTACAATGCCTATCTATATGTTGAAAAATTAAAATAATGTCTGTAAAAATAGGTAGTTCGAAGAATTATTAAGTTAGAAAATGACATTATGAAAGATCATAGCTTAAATACTAAAAATGTATTGCATGTGGATTTATATATGTATATTTGGAGGTGCATTTATCAATGAATAAATATATATTGAAGTGAAAGACCTGATTTTTTAACTGAAAAATATCAAACATTTGGAAAAAAGATTTGGAAAAATAAAAGATAAAGATTTTATCCTTACTGTATAAAATCAATTGAATGTCAAATATTAACCTTTGTAATCCAAAAAGGATGCTTCAATTAACCTTTTTCGTAAAGTGCTGTCGTAATCCATTTCTTCATCTTTATTCGTGTTGGATTTTGTTACATCGAGCTAAACATTAAAGTATATTACGTTTGTATAAAATTAAAAATTCCATTGATTTCGATTGCTGAAATTCGTTATTTAACAAAGAGTGAAATAATTATTTTTTGTTTGTGAAAAGTGCTATACCATGGAACAGTAATCATTAAATTTAATTTATCATTAAATTTAAATGTAGAATCAAAGCAAAATATGGTAATACAAAGAAACTATTAGACTCCTAAAGTATTAAAACAAATTTGCATACCAAAAATGTTGTATTTGGTAAGGATACTATATGCAGGATTCCAACTTGTTCGTTTAGTTAAAACTAGTACAATTTGCGAAGGAATTTTTCCGTGCTACGATTTTACAATATTTGCAACGAAAATTGCGCTCCGACTTGGTGTCTATAAAATGTATAGAAACATTTTTAAAAGAATATTTTTCTGAGAAAAAAGCGATATTTAAAAAAAAACGGCCGAGTGCCTGGCCTGTATATGCTAAATTAACAGCTTTTATATGATGTGGCACTGAATCAAACAGGTTTGGCATGTATGCTTAAGGGATATTTTAATACCATTCTATCCATAGCCTAAATTTATCTACTTGCTTCTATAGTCGTGTCATAAGTGAATTACTGTCTGATGTATGTATGTTGACTGACAAAGGGAGGCTCCGTGATCGGAAACAGAGAAAAGGGATACAAAACGAGAAACTGTTGTGTATTGATAAAGTACAGTCATCTGATAAAGCATAAGCAGATAAACATATGGAAGCCGTAAAGTGTAATAGCAAAAAGCTTCTTTTTTTAAACGTTTCAAAATTGACATAATAGTTTATAATCGGATAAATTACTTTACCTTGCGAGCGGTCCATCTGCGTGGTTTGCAGTTAGAGTGCGTGAGTGCAGTTAGCGTGCAGTTAGAGTGCAGTTAGAGGTCCATCTGCGTGGTTTAGAATGTTACATCGTTATTGAGTCCAGATGCAAAACTATTCAACCATTATTCTCGAATCAGAATTGAAAAGATACGTATAATTAATTTAATTTATGAAAAATATAAATAACACATATGTTTTTGCACATATATTTACAGTTTTAGCTACGAAGTTTTACTTTACTATAGATTTAATGAAAAGTAAATGAAAAAAAAATGCACGCAATTTGTATTTCTATTGATCACGAAACTTTGAGACTTTATTTTATTATTGTTATTTAGAGTTATTTACTTCAGAGCTCCAAAATGTTTTGCTTTCTGAATACCGATATTTTCTATCATTTTTATTTATTATAGTGTTACCGGTATTATTTAAGGAAAATTTTGTTTTTAGATTTTTCTTGCAAGTTTAGTAGAAACCTACACCGGAGGCCATTTCTTTTGCAAATGTTGTTGAAAATTACTACAAAATTTTTCTTAGAAAATACTAGTATTCAAAAAGGAAAAATATCATTACTAATACTAAGTAATCAAAATACCATTTGGGAACCCTGTTACATGAATAAACTTGGCTATAGCTTTTCATTGAAGATTAGCCAAACTGCTAAGGTTACTCAAAATTCAGTGAGAACCCTGGTGTACGCACATTTATTTTAAATAAGTAGACTAATACCAAAAAAATAATACCAACTCCATTTTAAGTAAACCTGCATTCACAAGTTCTCAAATACCGCTTAAAATGCGTATATTGTAGCGTATATTTGAGCATATAGTGAAATTTTCAAAAATTATCTAAAATTTGAAGTTATGTACTTTTTATTTTAGGAGAATTTCGATTAAACACTTTCGAATAGATTTTGTAATTTTAAAATAACAATATTTGAAATGTTATGAAAAATGACAAGAAAATGCAACTAACCATTAAAAAATTAAAACCACTTCTTTAGTACAATTCACTTATAAATGTAAAATATGAGATATTTTGTAACTTATTATTTTCTGTGAGTTAAAATTTATTTACAGTTGTTATTCGCAAAAATGTATATAGAAGAGAGCCATACACAGTGAAAAAGGGAACACAGTGAAATATAGACACATTTAAAATGAAGTTTGTGTATTACTTTTAAATGCTAAAGGTGTAAAATTAACAACTAAAATATAAATTAAAATAACTTTTATTAGTTGTTTTACATGTTTCGACTCTTTCCGAGTCATTTTCAAAAACAAAATGAGAATATTCTAAAGCTGCACGGGCTTTGAGGTTATTATTTTCATGTACTTTTTAAAAATTACGCACGTTATCTATTATTTTTTACTTGATTGTTTATTTTCATATCTTTGACCATGGAGTAATTCTAGCCACAGTTTCGGTAAATTAAAAGGTGCCGCATCGTTACATATTGTATTTTTGCGCGTGAGTATCTCTATGGTTTCTCTTATTATGGATGGATAGTATAGACTGGAGGGAAATATCATTTTACTTTCATTGAAATTTATTTGGATGGTATCTTCTTGATGTAATCTTGCCAGGGCTGTAGTTATTCTATTTTATTTAATATCAGCTATATGCTCTTTTTTCTGCAATTGGTGGCTAGAATTACTCCATGGTCAAAGATATGAAAATAAACAATCAAGTAAAAAATAATAGAGTGGCTAGAATTACTCCATGGTCAAAGATATGAAAATAAACAATCAAGTAAAAAATAATAGAGTGGCTAGAATTACTCCATGGTCAAAGATATGAAAATAAACAATCAAGTAAAAAATAATAGATAACGTGCGTAATTTTTTTAAAAGTACATGAAAATAATAACCTCAAAGCCCGTGCAGCTTTAGAATATTCTCCTTTTCTTTTTGAAAATGACTCGGAAAGAGTCGAAACATGTAAAACAACTATAAAAGTTATTTTAATTTATATTATAGTTGTTAATTTTACACATTTAGCATTTAGAAGTAATATACTATTACAAGGTGTTATAATTTATTATATTGTTATGAAGTTTGTGTTTATACCACTAGATGTTAAACTGGTCTGCGATTCTTTGTATGGAGCATTCACCAGCTACATTTTCAACTGTGGATGCTATTTCGATTGGAGGTTACGAAATAAGATAAGTTTTCGAATCTGAACCGTAAGTGTGATAACTTTGCTACATTTTCAATGTAATTGTATGTGTTATTTAAGTTCGAATATTATACATATGTTGAACTATTTATCCACATAACATTGGCGATTTAAATCTAACAGAGTCGTACGAAGTGTTACGTTGCGCTTTGTTTTTTACAAGAAATCGACGTGTTACGAAGAGAGACCTATTATGCTGGAACACAATGATGCAGTGTCTAATTGTGTTCAATTAAAATTACTATTTTTCTGTAATACGTTATGTTCATTATATGTTACTTTAACACACTTTTATGCCTTTCAGACATAGGCGCTCACAAATAGGGGCATCACATAGAAGCCATAAACTGCGGTCCCTTTGTGTACCTATTTTGCACCCTGTAAAGCATTTTACGATATGGTAGGCGATAAAAACATGTCCACAAATTCAGGCACAAGCATGCTGCACCATGTTGCTGAATGCGTTGGTGAAGTACATAAAAAATTCAACACTGTCTCACTTTATACTAAGCGTGGTACACAATGAGGCAAATACTAATACAACGTAATTTAAATTCATTGTCTTACTGTCTCTATTCATGTGCATTAGTAAATTCGATATGCAAGATGCTCCCAAAAAGCAGATTTATATATGCAATGGCTAAAAGTTCTTCTGTCGATGATCTGTAGCTCTTAATGTTTTTATCTGTCTCACTATGTACGACTATCCTTTATTAGATTTACACTTTTATTTCATTTTCTCATGTAAAATATTTACAATTACTTTTTTTCTTTAATTTTGTCTAATTTTCAGTTTTGTATAAAATTCGCATTGGTTTTAATCTTTTTTTATCTTCACTTATATTTATTAACTTCATTAAAATTTAAATAATTTTTTTAAATATCAATACGAGCAAAAATAATGCGCTAATGAAGTGTTTCAAGACTTTATTGCACACAGCATTTTTATAAAATTATATTTTTAGAGCGAAAATTTGTAGAGAATTTATATTTAAAACCTGATAAAAAAAAATATAGAAGCGAAACTGAAAAGCGATATTTTAAATATACACTAAAATGATTCAAATAATCTTTTTAAAATGTATTTATAAAGAAATATCAAACTCTTTAGCTATTTTAGGTATGGATAACTGAAAAATTTTATGTTGATTGCTTTAGAAATCATATTGCAAAGCCTTCGTTTATCTATCTATCTTATATCTGTCTAGCTATCTTTCTGATTTTATGTGTCCCTGTAAGAAAACTAACAGAGATTTGATAAACTCGTTTGCGATACCTGCAAGATCAATACACTGTCCCAATTAGATTTGATAGAGGTTGATCGCTTTAGAAATCGACCTATTGCAAAGCCTTCATTTATCTATCTATCTTATATCTATCTATCCATCTATCTATCTATATATATATATATCTATATATGCATATGTATATGTATATGTATATGTATATGTATGTGCATATAATTCAAATCTGATCATCATGATGACGTTGGTAATACGGAACAAATTCGAACCTGATTTGGGCAAAGTATTGATCTTACCAACATATTGGATGAATTCGTTACAAGGTATTCATTCTTTACAGTTTGTTTACAGGTACACACAAAAGCAAAAATACATGCAAAATTTGTCAGCATTCTGACGTCCAAAATATTGAACCAATTCAAATCTAATTAGGACAGTGTATTGATCTTGAAGGCATATCAGACGAGTCTGTTTATCAAATATGTAGTTATTTTAGTTTTTTTACAGGGACACATAAAATCAAAAAACGTGCAGAATTTATCATTATGATAACATCGAAAATACCAAACCTATTTGGGCCTAATTTGGAGACACCCAAAAGCAAAACATCAAGAGTTGTCATCACGATATCATCCGAAATATTGAGCCAAATCAAACTTTATCTTAAATGAATTTGTTAATGTTGCTCTTATTGTTTAATTACAGGGTCACACAAAATTTTCTTATGGAACTTATAGAATAGTTTGGGTTCTATTACAGCGGCAATTATATCATATATGTTCAACATATATGATATAATTTCTTCATATCCATTCAATTACACTTGGTAAATATAATTAAAAACTTCCCTGCAAATTACCTCTCTCGCCAAAATAGCAAAATTAGAAAAGTGTAAGATGAATATTTTTAATTTTTAGCTCACAGGCTATCAAAGCCTGAGAGCTTATGTGCCCGCCGGTTCTGTATGTACGTACGTAGGTATGTATGTACGTAACGCGATAACTCTTCATAGAAATATCCGTTTTCCTTCAAATTTTGTTTATAGGTTCACTGTGTTAAGGCGCCTCCCTGATTAGTTTTCGGGATTGATTGGTTAAGTATAAAGGGGGGAATGGGGGGGCTAATCTCCCCTTTATTTATATAAATGGGTTTTTCATGCAGAATTATTCCGTTTTCCTTCAAATTTTGTTTATAGGTTCACTGTGTTAAGGCGCTTCCCTGATTAGTTTTCGGGATTGATTGGTTAAGTATAAAGGGGGGAATGGGGGGGCTAATCCCCCCTTAATTTATATAAATGGGTTTTTCATGCAGAATTATTCCGTTTTCCTTAAAATTTTGTTTATAGGTTCACTGTGTTAAGGCGCTTCCCTGATTAGTTTTCGGGATTGATTGGTTAAGTATAAAGGGGGGGAACGGGGGGCTAATCCCCCCCTTAATTTATATAAATGGGTTTTTCATGCAGAATTATCTCATTTGCTTCAAAATTTGTTTATAAGTTCATTGGGTTAAGACGCTTCCCTGATTAGTTTTCGGGATTGACTGATTAAGTATAAAGGGGGGGAACGGGGGGTGCTAACCCCCCCTTAATTTATATAAATGGGTTTTTCATGCAGAATTATCCCATTTGCTTCAAAATTTGTTTATAGGTTCATTGGGTTAAGACGCTTCCCTGATTAGTTTTCGGGATTGATTGGTTAAGTATAAAGGGGGGGACGGGGGGGTGCAATCCCCCCTTAATTTATATAAATGGGTTTTTCAAGCCGAATTATCCGATTTTCTTCAAATATTGTATATAGGTTCATTGTGATAATGCGCTTCTCTGAATAGTTTTGGGGGTTCATTGGTTAAGTATAAAGGGGGAAGGGGGAGGCTAATCCCCCTTAATTTAGATAAATGGGTTTTTCATGCAGCATTATCCGATTTTCTTCAAATTTTGTATATATATATATTCATTGTAATAAGAGGCTTCCCTGATTAGTTTTTGGGATTGATTGGTTAAGTATAAAGGGGGGGGACGGGGGGTCTAATCCCCCCTTAATTTATATAAATGGGTTTTTCCTGCAGAATTATTCCGTTTTCCTTCAAATTTTGTTTATAGGTTCACTGTGTTAAGGCGCTTCCCTGATTAGTTTTCGAGATTGATTGGTTAAGTATAAAGGGAGGGAACGGGGGGCTAATACCCCCCCTTAATTTATATAAATGGGTTTTTCATGCAGAATTATCTCATTTGCTTCAAAATTTGTTTATAAGTTCATTGGGTTAAGACGCTTCCCTGATTAGTTTTCGGGATTGATTGGTTAAGTATAAAGGGGGGGAACGGGGGGGCTAATCACCCTTAATTTAGATAAATGGGTTTTTCATGCAGCATTATCCGATTTTCTTCAAATTTTGTATATATATATTCATTGTAATAAGAGGCTTCCCTGATTAGTTTAAGGGGTTCATTAGTTAACTATGAGGGGGTAACCCCCCTTAATATATTGTCGATTTCTTTATTTTTCGAAGGGCTTATTTCAAATTCTTTGAAATACGAGTATAATATACAATTACTGTGAATAGCCTGTGAGCTCAATGCCCTCAGTTTAACTGGGCATTTTTATTTTTATTATCAAATCCGATTCATGTACCTTATAAAAAAGAAATCCGGCAACTCTTCGAACTGAACCGAAAGGATATGTTTTTATTTACACAAGATATATTTTTCAGAAAAAATTAAGAATCTTTATGTATAAAGTATTCTTCCTCGGAGAGTTTTTCATATTGCAGAAATCGCGATAGAAAAGTGTTATGGTTGTTGACAAAGAAAAGAAGATGACGATTTTTTACGTATGTATTTAGAAAGACTTTTTGAAAGAAATTAATTATTATAAGTAAATTTAATTCAGATACGAACTATTCATAAACGCAAAAGATAATTAATTTTACGTAATAAATATGTTTACTGGAAATACTTTTGTGAGTTTTGTTTCAGCTACTTAGAATAAGGTGTGTAGATAAAAGAAATTATATTATAATTATAAGAAAATATAAAAGAAATTATATTTTATTTTCGATGGGTAGAAAGTTATTAACTGACTTCCAACGATGGAAATTTCCCCAATCTATTTTGTATCTTTTCTTTGTTTCATTTTCTATGTATTCTAACTCATAACTCTTGAACGGGTGGTCCGATTTTCATACTTTTTTCTCTGCTATGTTTGTCGGTTTGTTTGTTTTCATGTGTTATTTTTTCTTATAGGCTTTAACTTTTGTAAAATTGACGCATCGCCGTGGAATTTTAGGACGGTGTTAAGGTGCACAGCACTATTTTACATTTTTTAAATGATTATCATATCATGTATAGTTTCTTTACAGGGACACCTGAAAAAGTTTAACATTTCATCGTATACTGCGCGTCAAAGTAATCTATATTGTTAACAATGAGATATAAAACGAATGTGGGTTAAAGTCCTGCATTAAGTCGGGTAACCCGATTTTACCGAATCCAACCCGACGCATTATTTGTGCCTTATCAGACTGACAATAATGTTGTTTCGTAGCGGATCGAGATTATGCTAATTGTTTTGGGTTTTGGTTGGGTTTTGACTCTTGTGGGTCCGTTTGGTAAACCGTTTATCCAAAAGAATGTCCGCAATATTTTTTGTTTTAAGTGAAAACTACATACTTGAATAAAAGTGAGTATCTATATGTCAAATTTATAAAAAATAAAGATTATGGTGACAAGTTGATCGGAATGTTCGATACGAGAGATATTTTGTCGAAGTGATAATCATGAGAGTGTCGGTGTTGTGGATTGTTTGCCGTGATGAAAGTTGAGAGCGTGCCGGTGTTGTGCGGATTAAGTTTGTTTCCTTTCGTTATGTGTGTTTTATTCATTTTCAGTCCGTACTTCTCATGTATGGGGAATGTTGCAGGCATAAAACTAGTTAAAGCCAGCAATGCATGTCTCAAGCCATGCAACATGACACAGGTCGTTTTATTCTATCTCTGTTGGTTTATTCATTATTGTTGTAATTTGTTGTGTACTGTAGTTTTGTGTTACATTAGTTTTGTGTGTTTTCTAGTTCAGTGTTTAAGTAGTTTTTTAGCTTTCTTGTTTTCTAATTTAGTGCTTTATAGATTTAAGTTGGCTTTCGTGGTATTGGTCGTTTCATTCTATCGCTGTTGGTTTTTTTCATTATTGCTGTAATTATTTGTGTTCTATAATTTTGTGTTAAAGCAGTTCTTTGTGATTTCAAGTTATGTGTTTAAGTAGTTTGTTTAGTTTCTTTGTTTTGTATTTATGTGGTTTTTAGACTTTAGATTGCGTTTGTGATATTGGTTCTGCAAGTACTTAATTACTTTATCGTTGGAGTATATTATTATATGTATGTATATATATATATATATATATAAACATACATAAGTGCGGGTTGACTTCAAATAGAGTTTTTCAGGTTCAGGTCGATATAACTCAATCCATGCAGGACTTTAATGCGAATAACAATACATGATTGCCCCAAAAACAAGAACGTTATAAACAATCCCTTGAAGTCGGTTTTACTTTTTGTTAAAAATTAACTTTTGTTCAAATAACGGTTTAGTTTTTGGACAAGCATTGCGCTAATTAAAATTCAGATGAAACATACTTATGAATTAGTAAAGTGATTTTGTAAACAAAAAATCCTTTTGGAACATTAAGAATATCTAACGCGCCTATATTTTTTACTAATATGCATTTATTCTTCTTAACAAACAAAAATAAGGGTTAAACTTGGCTTATTTAAGATACTATAATGTGAATAAATTGCTTTGAGAAGGCAAAATTAAATACAACATGATTTATAATATAAAAAAGTGAGAGAACGTTTAATAACCAATCAATACTTTCGCGTAATGATAGCCTATTTTGTTTTCTATGAAAAGCTTTATTTTTGTTTCTTCTCTTTTGAACAACTCACCTGTTTTGTTTTTTTTTTTGCTTTTCTTTTTGCTTTTTTTTGTCTATGTCTAGTGAAATGGGTGTTTTTCTTTCTTTTTTTCAATAATGCAATTTAAATTACATTAAACTTAAAACTTAAAAATATCCATCTTCACACTGAATCTCACCCTTTATATTTATTCATTCGTTTATTTTTTATTGGTGACCTTTTCAAAATTAAAATAAAATTATGCCATTGAGAAACACCTTTTTGTGCTTATTAATATTGTTTTCGGTTTATTCAAAAGAAAATTATCACTTTCTGTTGCATCGGAAAACCTTGTTTCTCTGTGTTTCCGTCACCTTAAGAATAAAAACAATATCTTATCAAGAAGACACTATAGTAGAAGTAAAAATACGAGAATCCTTGTTAAACAATGTGAGAATCCGTGATCACAGCTTACCCCCTCCCCCCTCTCCGAAATTGCCGTGACTTAAGTGCCGGGACGTATAAATATCAAACTAAATTAAATCACAAAAAAGAATTAAAAAGCATTGAAATAACAAGAGAATAGTATCAGTTAACTGATCGAAAAATCATGCCTTTTTCAGAGGAATTATTTATAATCTAAAATAAACTTAATTTAAACAATTCCTTCCTGTTCAGTCAAAGGGAAGTTAATTCCTTTTTTCTTTTTAAGATGCATACATCTCCGATTTAATACAAATTAAACAAATTAGTTTCACTCCTTTTAAGTTCGCTATTTTTGCGAGAAAGGTAATTTATAAGAAAATTTAAATTTGGCTTACCAAATATAATTTAATGTATACCTGTTAATTATATTAAAAAAATTAAAATATGTTGAAATAATAGTTTAATAATCTCTCATAAGCTAAAATATATTCCCGACTCTCAAACGAGATTCAAACCTAAACAATCTAATGAATACCACCGATTTTTTTAAATATCTCTCACCTAGTAAAGTAAAAAACGTCTGACATTTTTATTGAATTCGAAGAATGTTAACATGTGTTAATAATGATTAGATAATATAGTCCATTGTATAGCTAATGATATTTTTCAGATTTTCAATTTGACGTTATTTTTAGTCGAATTACCGAATCCGTTTGATTAACAAATTAATCCAATATGAATTATCTTTAAAAAAAGAGAGAAAAGAAAAGAAAACACTATTAAAACGGGAAAATATTTTGCTCCGTAGGCCATAACGTATTTAATTCATTTATTGAATGACAGAAAATTTGCTATTAAATAAATCTAAGATCAACTTTCAAATATTGTGGTGGCAAAAAACTTTCAAGCAAAACGTTTGTCTAGCACTATTTTATAGTAAAGTAACCGTGCTGGTATATACAACTTTACCAATTTAAGGACTTTTTTGCTTATTTTTAGTGGACTGTTCTTAATTTTCGTAACTGCGATATCAGAGAGTGTTTGATGTTCGATATCTCAATTAACATTAACAAAAAATTTTACTCCATAGGCCATAACGTATTTAATTAATTTATATAATGACAGAAAATTTGCTATTAAATAAGTCTAAGATCAACTTTCAAATATTTTGGTGGCAAAAGACTTTCAAACAGAACGTTTGTGTAGCACTACTTTTATAGTAAAATAACTATGCTAGTAGGTACAACTTTACCACTTTAAGGATATTTTTCGCTTATTTTTAGTGGACTGTTCTTAATTTTCAACTGCGATATCAGCGAGTGTTCGATGTTGGATGTTTTATTAATACGAGTGTGTTGGGAAAATGTATACATTATTTTTTTTTAGCCAAAAGTTTATTTTAGTCGGAGAGCTCCAGTCGTGGATACACAAAATGCAGTAGTAAACACATGTCTGACCCATTGGTGGACACGATGAAATTCTTTGAGCAAGAATGTAATGAAAGGTAAAATAGTGTATTTAGGGTCTCATGGTATTGATTGGCGTTTTAACGGTTAGGCCGTTGAGTCCCCCACCCCAGCATTATGAGACCTTTACAGAACCCATCACAGTGATCGCCGTACTAACTAGTTAGGAAAGTAAATACTGTGTCCCCGGTTTTGAAGGAAACTGGGGAGAAGGACATAAGACAAATCACACCATATTCGATAGAAAGCATGTTGTAGTGAACCTCAGTAATGCATATCAGTTTCATTCTGTTTTAATTAGTGGAAATCATTAATATAAAATGCAAACCATTTTCCGCTAAAGACAATAAACAGATTTATTTGTTGTATCCCTGTAAATGAACTATAAAATATACACACTTCATGCTCAGTAGAGAACGTCCTGTAGTAAATATCAATAATATGTGCCAATTACATGGTAACAAAAGCATATTTATGAAAAGTAATGCGTGGATCCGATGTCCAGACAGGAAAACAGTCGGCCAGTCTGACAAACAGGAAGACGGCTTGACAGACGAACGAGCCGAAGTCGTAAACACTTCAACTATGTTGGGAAGTTTTTAAAAAGGAACTACTAGACAAGACAAAACATAAGAACGAGACCTTACCGATCATTCGGAAGAAGAAGTTGATTTATTTTTTTACTCTTTTCATTTTAAGGTTCATGCATAATATTTAATACATATTAAACAAATTAGTTTCACTTCTTTTAAGTTCGTTGTCTTGGAGAGAAAGTTAATTTAAAAGAATTTTTAAATTTAGCTTATCAAATGTAATTAAATGGCTGTCTGATGATTTTATCAAAAATGTTAAAACAAATCAAATTTTAAAAATTTCTTATAAACTATAATAAATTTCCAATGCTCAAACGAGGTTCGAACCGGAACAATTCAATGAATGCCAGTGACATTTTTTAATATATCTTACCTAACAAAGTAAACAATTTCTAAAATTTTTATTGAAATCAAAGAGTTTTAACATGCATTAATAATGAATTTAAAATATAGCCCAGTGGCACTAATATTTTTCAGATTTTAAAACTGCCGTTATGTTTGGACGATTTATCGTACCTACTTGATTAAAAAATTCAACCAATATATTTTATCTTAAAAAAAGAAAACAAACAAAACAACATACTCTTCGCCGGAAGGACTTATATAATGTAATATTAATAAAATGCACCACAAACTATTTGGCCCCATAGGCTATACTGTAACAGAATTATTTTGTATTTTCCTGTAAGCGAACTACAAGTGCGAGATACTTTGATTAACAAACTCATCCCAGATACTTGCAAGATTAATGCACTGACCCAATAAGGTACGAATTGGTTCAATATTTCAGACGTTAAGAGCCTACATCAGTCATGAGAAAAAACGCTCAAGCTAATGTTAAGTCTATGAGAAGGTTCTTGCGCGATTTCTCGCTCGCATTTTAATATTTTTAAATAATTGTTTTTGCATAGGATAGCTGAAGTCGATCTCTAACGTTGTTAGTTTTTAATTTTCGATTTTGGTTCCAGTTTTTTTTATGTAAAGGTACTTTCACTTTCAGAACCGGTTTAAACCGGTTCCAAAACTGAAAATGTCCGCTTATAAAAAAACTGTAACCAAAAAAAAAATAAAATAAATAAAACTAACAACGTTAGAGATCGACCTCATCTATCCTATGGAAAAAAATCATTTAAAAATATTAAAATGCGAGCGAGAAATCGCGCAAGAACCTTCCCATAGACTTAACATTAGTTTGAGCGTTTCTTCGTGTGACTAGCGTAGGCTCTTAATATAATGATATTTTTGCAATTTATATAGATAGACATTTTAATGTATAAACAAAGCGATTGCTATAGTTTGATTTCTAAACAAATCAACCTAAAATGTAAGCTAATGGAAACTGGATTATATAAGGGTGGATCAAATGAAAACGAAACAATGGTTATAATTTTAGTTTACTTTTGTATGAGTGTGGTGAAACTTTGTGTAGAGGCAAACTAGGAAGTGAGGAAGATAATCCCTGCTGCGGAAATGAACTTGAACTAGATAGTCATGCAGAAGCACGTGATATGCGCTGGCGGTCAGCCAACATTACCGTAAGATCCTCAATCGGCTATTGTTGTTATTCGTCTGCATCTCTGGAATGTTTGCGAGTAAAAAAGAGCAACGCAGTGTCAATCTTATTTAGTGACAGAACGAGTTGAATTTTGCACAGTACATCGGCAAATAAAGGCAATGTATGGAGAACATGCGCTGTCATTGGCTCGTGTGCAAGACGGACACAAGCACTTCCGCAAGAGTATCTGGTGAAGTATCGGTGGATAGTGTTGAATACCAACCGTATAGTCTAGATCTTAGGCTATATGATTTTCCCATCTTTGGTCCGCTTAAAATGCATTGAAGGGTTGCTTTTTTTACACGGACAGTGATGTCATGGACAATGTTCGAAACTGGTTCCTATTTCAGCCAAAAGCCTTTTACAAGCAAGGTATTCGTCACTTGGTGAAACAGTGGGACAAGTTCTTGTGTTGCTTTGGAGATTTTGTTTAAAATAAACTATATGTAATTTCATTCTGTGACTCATTTTCCGTTATCATTTGATCCACCCTAATAGTTAAGTTACTCCATTTTCAGCGTTATTCACTACAGCTTCTGGTAATATATCAGGATACCAGTAGCAGACTCCCTTAAACATGCGTCTGGCTTGTAGAAAATTAAAAAATACACAATAGATGTCTTCTGTGTACAATGTTTTGTCTTATGAAAGCATAAGGTTCAAGAAAATTTCTTAAACCTTGTCACAAACAAAAACTAAAACTGGTTTTTCTAATTTTCAACGGCAAGAAATCATGATGAGACAACTACACGGTCACACTATTTCAGTTTAACGGACCTCGTTCTGGACTGATGGCTTTTAGTTCAAGCCCGTAACACTAGAGAGTTCTAGCAGAGAGTTCTAGAGAGTTCCCATGTAATCTGCAAAGCTATATTGATACAGTGTCCACCACTGGTACAGTTACATTATATTTCATACAAAGTGTATACCTGCTTGAGAGTGTTATGCATTTTTCTTTTCAAAAGTTAATATATCCACTTTTTCGTCATCCAAATTTAAGTTACATTTAGATAGGTTCAAATAGTAAATGTTCGTTATGTTGATACCATTATATATACTATATATATTTCTTTTTTATATATAAATATTTTTAAAGGCAAAAACGCTTTTTATGAACTTTTTTTTTTTTTGGTGTCTGAAAACACTCAAAATTCATAAAACAAAAATCGAATCTGCAATTTAGTCAGTTTCACCGGGAAAAGTTAAAATTCCGACAAGTAAACATGCAATACAATGTCCAAAGCATAATATAAAAAGTTATAATAATTTTTTCTAAATTCGTAGCGTTATCTTTCTTTAAAAGACTGCATGACCCAGGAAACGTTACTTTTCCCAGGAAAAGGCCATGAGTATACTTTTAAAGTAAGATAATTTATAATACAAATTATAAATATTTTAAATTATAAATATGAAAATGAATAGAACTCTCAGCAATTCTTTACATAGAACGAGTTACATAGAAAACATAGAAGCACAAAATATATGCAATTAATCTGTTTGTCAGCCTGTCTATCTATACACATTTAAATTTATAAAACTGCTCCTAAAATGAAGTATTTTAAATATATTACTGCGGCAGATTATATATATATATATATATAAACTTCGAATGAATGGAAACTAACTTGCTTTTACAAATTTGGTTTTGTAATTAAAAATAATTATTAAGTTATTACACGGAATTTCACACTTTAAAATTTGCAAATATTTTCTTAAAATTAAGAGAAATTCTTCAACAGATTAATTATTACTAAACTGCAGAATAATCATATAGTTGTTTTAAAATTAATTATAATTTATTGAGAAAATATTAAATCAGCACCAAAGAATTTGCTTAATTTGTTCTAAGATTTCTTCTTTGCATTGATGCGAATGACTTTTATTCCAAAGTGTTTCTCTAAATTGAAAGTTCCTAGAAACTCTCTTCTTTTATTGTGAGGAAATACTTTAACCAAACTCAGCAAAACTTTTCACTTTTCTGAAACATTTTTCACTTGATACTTTTAAATAGTCTATACAATTATGCTTAGAAATTAAAAGAGAGTACAGTTTTGACATCTTAAATATGAGAACGCTAATTAAAGCAATATATTTATGAAAATTTATTAGGAATAAGAGAAAAACGCAGAGCAGAAAAATTTTGGTGGATAGGCGAGACGAGGCTCATCAACCCAAAAGGTATATTGTAGTTAATGAGCAAGAGATAGCTTATGCAGAAAAGGGCAAATTTTACATAAATTTTATTTAAAGATTGAAGGATGTGTTTGTAGATGAATGAAATTCTACAAGCTGAAAGATTTTAAAAAGGAAAATTCCTCTGAGAATACTTTCAAATAATATGATAAAAGAAGTTTGTTGTGTACGTAAAAAGAAAGTCTTTTTGCACTACACTTATGGAAAGATAAACACATAGTGGAATCATGTCTTTATATGATGCTTTCAGAATTAATAAATTAATTCTCTTTTTTTTTTTTTTTTTTTTTTTGTCAGAAGCGTAGGAAACTAGCACCATTTTCCACATTGTCCTTTTTTATAATTACAATTCTCTAACATCAAATAACCTCTTTAGGATTGATCTTAAGAGCCTATTTCACTCAGGCGAAAAGATCCGATCGCTAATGTTAATCCTATGGGGGAAATAATGATATCTCGTTCGCATTTCAATATTTTTAAATGATTTTTTTTAATTGGATAGCTGAGATCAATCTCTATGCACGCTCCTTTGTACATTTTCGATTTTGATTACAAGTTTCTTTATTAAGATACTTTCACTTTTGGAACCGGTTTCGAAAGTGAATGTATCCTCAATTAAAAAGACTGGAACAAAAATTTAAAAAGTACAAAGTAGCGTGCATAGAGTTTGACCTCAGCTATTCAATGCAAAAAAATCATTTCAAAATATTGAAATGCGAACGAGATATCGTAAATAATTTCCCCCATAGGAGATTCATTTGCCAGCGGGTGTTTTCGCCTGAGTGAAGTAGCCTCTTATGTTTCATTTATATTAAAACCATGTATAAAACAATTACATCTTAAATATATTTTAGGCAAAGAACAATGTCTTTAAAAAAAATTTTAACCAATATTTCATGATATATTGAAATTAAATCCAACAAACATTTTAAGAGTAAAAAGAAATCCCAGAGGAAAACTTATATAAAAATGTTTGAAACATTAAAATTAATTTTCTGCAGATTACATAAGAAAGTAATGCCATATATTTATAGGATTAGATAATAGTGAAAAACATTGCAGATTACTTATATTAATTTAATTATTTGGAAATGATTGCAATTCTTCAATACATTTGGCTTGATGCACTTGCCACAGTACTCGGTATAAATTTCTATGGAAACAAAATGGTAACTTATAACATTTACAGTCGACCGTAAATCACTAAGGACATTAGTCCTAATGTATAACCGTTTTTTTTCAAATAAGGTGTTTGGACAGGGTTATAATTTGTTATATATGTAATTAGATTTATTATTATATTTGTTCCCTCTTTAATTTAACCCTTTGTGCTCCAACGGTATTTTTAAGTACCATTAAATAAAGTTTAATATAAAATTTATTTGATCAGTCTATTAACAAAAGTAGACTTTACTTTTCATACAAAACTTTTTGCTCGATCGCATTTAGAAAGTATAGCGAAACAGCCGAAGCTAAATATTTTTTTAATTTGTTATTTTCTTAAATATTACATAGGTGTAGTTTTTCTCTGACCAAAATAATTATTTGAAAATTTTGCAACTACAAAAACATTTCCAGTTACAGATAGGATCACAATGCATTTATCTACATTGTTTTTATAAGAATTGTGAGATTTCCATAATCAGATTATTTTTTGTTAATTAACTTAACGTAGCCTTACAATATTTCACAGTCACATACGAAATAAACTAGTAAATCTACAGATCAGAGGCCTCAACGTCAGCTCTACAAATCATTGTTCATTATTCTCACTAATTTTTAATATAATCTGTATAATATTTGATATCCTAAAATTGCATTTTTAAAAGTTATTTATCATTTATAAGTATATAAGATTTATTGAAAGTTTCGAAATTTTTTTATGTATCACATTAATTACAGTTTTATGTCGGATAAATGATAGGATAAACTATTTATTACTGTAATTTTTTTTTTCAGAATAAGATTACATTCCTTCAGAGGAGCTCCACTCCCCTGAACCCCTGTTGTCACTTTAATTTTATATTATCAATTTCCAGTAATTGCGCTATTTCATTATTCGAGTACATGTCTGAATGCATTTACTATTGTAATTTCATTAAATTAACCATCTCTTTGTAACAGGAGATTTTAGCCTATCCTTAAAAGTATACTTATTTTTTAACCATTAAACATCATATGTTGCAGAAATTGAATAAAATTTCGTGTATTAAATATACTTATTCAAATGTAAATTCCTCTTATGAGACTTATATTCAATTAACACATTCAACATTTTTATAATTTTAGTTTGGAAAATCGATTTCGTTATCTTTCTTTAGTAGTTAAATAAATCATTATCTATTTCATTAGAAAAAAAAAACATATTAAAAACTTAAATCACCCGAAAAGTAGCTATTTTGTTAATAGAATTTCGCGTGAAAATAATGAGATTCACTTTAAATTTATTTTGTTCACACTCTTTGAAATATAGTTGCTTGGCAACCATTTAATAAAAGAGAGAGAAAAAAATGAAATGCATTGGAATATTTTGTAAAAAATGAGAATTTAAAATGTTTCCTATCTTTCAAATTAATGCGTACAATTTCCCAATAATTTATACAGTTAATTTCTAAATTCTAACAAATATATTTCCAAAGTTTTAAAGCGATCGGATTAAATTAAGATCTCCATTTCGTAAATTTAGCATCCATAATTTAGCATTTACAATTATCCAATGCGTGATTTTCTTTTCAGTGAATGTTAAAATTAAAAAATCGTCTGACTTCCCATTGAAAAGCATTATGACTTAAAATAAAGTTTTCGATATTTTGCGAACGAATGAACCAAATTTAACAAAAAACTTCACAGCTAATTCCGGGTACCTCGCCAACATACAACATACCCACCAAAATTTAATATAATCGTACCCTTTTTGCGGCAGTTATCACGGAACAGACAGACAAACAGAGAGACAAACAAACAGAAACTTTAAACTTTCCGCGTCTCCCAAGTGAACCTCAACCGACGATTCGGCAATCACTAAGGACATTAGTCTTAGGGTAAAACCGGTTTTTTGCCCTAAGTAAGCTGTTTGGACAGGGATTTGTTTAGTGCTAACGTTACCTATCTAATATACTTTAAACTCGCTTTATTAAAGCCGATACTAGTTTTATTCATATAATTTTAATATTTTATTAAAGCATTTAATACCCATCATCGCAGTACGGTATTCCAATCTTAACATGGCCTGTTACAAGACCTATGCTAGTCACATAAAGAATTTTTTTTTTAAATATTGAAATTCAAACGAAAAATTTGAAAGAATGCTGCCATTGATTTAACATTAGCTTGCGAAAATCTTCACGTGATTAGTGCAGGCTCTTAAATCCGTCGATGAACCGTTAAAAATCATAGCTTCGCCGTGATCACAATACAAAGCTCCAAAGATAACAATTGGGCTGACTCGGTGGTAAAGATTTTCAGCGTTTAACACTAAAGGGAAATACAGCTTGCATAGTTCATTGTTAAAAGTCTAGCTGCTGTTCATCATAATTTGCCATCAGTCGATAACTTCATTAATAAAAAATGAAATATTTTCAACCATTATATGTAAATTAAAATGAAAAACTGTCTGTTTTAGTTCATATTCAAGGCAAAAACAATTGTCGATGCTTTAAAAACACAGCGATTTATTGGGACGTCACAGTGACGTCAGAATTATCAAATGGTTACAGTCACAACGGTGACTAAAAGGTGGAATATTTAATTCGTCAGATTGTGTTTCTCAGGTGACCGTAACTTCGCGACTCCACTGTAAAATCACCGTGACTAATATTTGAGTCATTTGCACCTCGCCGTAAATAACGACAATGCGACATATCAACTATACATCAACTTTACAGAGACGTGTATACGATTATTTTTCCACGTCATCTGAAAATAACGTGGACAGTAAAGTGATAATTCGGGTCACGATGCTTTCCCTTTTTTGTCACATTCGGATCACCGTGATATTAGGGTATATTCATGCGCGCTGACCAATGGAAACCGTGTTGCGGAATAGGGAGTCAGCTCCCTTTTTAAATTAAGGATTTCAATGAGAAGCACAAACAACATTTCTAGCACCACTACAGGAATCTTTGCATTTTAAAACATTCCTAAAACATCTTTTTCAACAATGCTGCATTAACATTTGTATAATTTCCACTAACGCTTTTCTTCTAACAAACATTCATCATTAATAATAATATCGATAGACTATGCATTTACATGCAAATTTACTTTTATAAATTTAATACTGCTCATTCACTGGATTTCACATGCTGTGATTATCCACACTTACAACATTACCAACATAAGCTGAAGTCTGAAATGTAAAGGAGTGTAATACCGGGAAAATGCAGTGGGCCCCCTGTGAAATTAAAGTAAATTTTAATGTATATCATAGAATACGCATTAATTATGAATATGCCGTTAAAATTATTTAAAAAAATGTCAGTATGTAATATGCAATGGATCTAAAAAATGACTTAATATAAATTGATATTACAGAAAAATAATTTATTTATAGACACTACAGAAATATAAGTCACGGTATTGACATAACAGAAATAAAATTATATATATGTATATACGGGGGGGGGGGGGGGGGGTTATATAATAAATATATAAAAGTAACCTAAAACCTTTATCTCGTAAACAAAAGATAATTTTTCAAGTATGGGTGAATTGGGGTATTAAATTATTGTGGGAACGATCGTTCACACATTTTTAATAATTAAATAAAGAACATGGACTTTGGACTTATTTTTTTATGGTTTAATGTTATATTATATTTATGTATGTTACATTGTTTTCCTTAATATGTATGTATTATTTCTATGTACAGAATGTGATCATCAACCCAAACGAGTGTTAAAGGTTTTAATTTACGAAGACGCTAGCTAGGGAAACAGGAAGTTCATATCTTATTTCTAGGAGTGCTCGCATGACAGGCGCACCCATTTTCCAAAGAACTGCCCCGCACGGGAAATCGTGCAGCTGCAAAATGAACACATCCCAAAAAGACATTATTATTGGTTCAAAGAGTTGACCAACGGGAGTTTACTGAACTAAAATTTGCATAAGGTCAAAAAGGGCATCCAATAGAAATACATTTTTTTATATCAACGCCCAGGACGAGATATAGTCCAAATAATAATAATAAGAAGAAGAGACATTTTTTGGGGGGTACTACTTCACTTGAGAAGAATAACTCCATCGATGCAAGTAGCTTTTTGCTAAGTTCCTCCAGCCCGTACGCTCTATGAATTCCGGCCATCTCCACTGAAGGTATGCCGCAAGGAAAATGCTTTTAGGCCCGCTGAAACAGAAGTGCCCTCGCCGATCCGATCTAGCGCCTTCCAGCCCGTAAGCTCTGAGAGTTCCGGCCATTTCCACTGAAGGTATGCCTCAAGGAGAATGCTTTTGAGCCCGCTGAAATGGAAGTGCCCTCGCCGATCCGATCCAGCGCCGTACGATGATGTCTCCCGAAACCCCCCTTTGGCAGCAGACTGGGAAGAACAATTCGTCTATGAGTTCCACTGTTTAATAACGCGAAAGGATGAACAATGTCCTATATCATGTCTAAGGATGAACTTCAATAGAAGAACAATTGGTGAGATATCTCTAAAATATTTTTCCCTGGCTAGCCTATGTGAATAACTTAAAAGAAAAAAACCAAAAAAAAATCTTACGTATTGATTATTAAAATAAAAATTGGTGAATTAACTTAGATTCACATGTTTATTTATAAATTTAAATACTTGGCATATTTGCCTCTAATTTTACAACGATACAATGCTGTGCTGTAAAATAATGATTTTTTTATAATTAAGTGCTTTAAATTAAAAGGAGTTAGTGTTGAAAATTTGATCTTATAAATTGTTGATCTTGAGAAATTTGATCTTATAAATTGATAATCTTGAGAAATAAATGTGTTGAATATGATTTATTATGAATTGATAATTTTGGAGAAATCAATGTGTTACTATATATATATAATTTTATTTATGCTCTCATTATATAAATAAATAAAAAAAAATTTTGTAATTATTTTATCTCTCTATTTTCTTTATCAAAGTGTGTATTATATTCTTAATTTTAGATTAAAAAAAAAAAAAAAGCAATTATTTACTTTAAAGAAAGTTCAATCAGTAAAACTAGCCGAACCCCCTTTTACCTTTATTAACAGTGATTCACAACGCCGCTGAAAGGTAAAGGTCTCGTATCCACTATACATCCCCCTCGTAAATGTTGGTTTCCCCCCCCCCACTTTTCCTTCCAACATTTACTCTTTTTCTGGTGCCTATTTTAATCCAGGAGATCGAACTTTTATCTTTAATAATCTTTTACTCTCTACAGATCATCTTTTTTCTATGCATAAATTTTATTATCATAGCAGTATATAAAATAATAATAATAATAATTACATCAATAAAATTCAGCAATCACAGCACAGCATATTTTCGTATTAATACACAAAGAGATAACAAAGGGCGCATGATAATTACTCGTGAAATATATATATTTATTTATTTATTTATATCTCAATATAGTGTATTTTTTTTCTCTCTTTTTCATAGTATGCTATTCATGATTGTTATATATATGTATCTTGTGCCAATTAACCCAAATAATAATAATAATAATAATAAATAGAAAAATCGGAATAAATGCCACGCAGAGGTCGTAGTGTAAAACACCAGCCAGACCCAATAATTATACAACCTCAGCAACAAGATCCAGATATGGAGGATAATAAAGTAACAATTAGCGTAGACACGCTACTAGCAAGTGTCCAAAACTTCGAAGGAAAACCAGAACAAGAAATAAATTATTTCATTTCTCAATTTGACGAAATAGCCAACGCAGCTAATATTCCCGAAAACTTAAAATTAATTTTTTTCAAATCGAAATTATCAGGCCTTGCTAAAGAGATCTTAATAAACACCCCTGGCCTGCGCGACGAAAAAAAATACGATGATTTCAAAAATAAAATCCGTGCATTATTTAAAGCAGAGAAATCATTCACGTTAGCGCAAGATAAATTCATCCAGTCCAAACAAATGCCTAATCAAACGGTGGCAGACTTCACAAAAAAATTCAACCTAGCAGCTCACATATATCTGGCGAGTTCAGGGCATGCATCAAAAGAAGGTGCAATCGAATTCTTAGACACAATTAAATTATCAAAATTTATTGAGGGACTAAGACCTGATATTTCATTTGAGCTCCAAAAATTCCAGCCAGATAATTTTGAAACCGCCGTAACAATGGCTAAAAAGATCGAGATTGCATTAAATAACAAAAAATTCTCCGAATTAAACAATATAGAAACACAAAGTAACTCTACAACTTACGATGCGATAATAGAATTATCAGAACAACATAATAAACAGATTCAAGAGATAAAAGAACAGGTAAACTCTCTTAGATCTAATGATTCTATACAACAAAATCAACAGGAAAACAATAAATTATATTGTTACATATGCGAAAAACCAAACCACAAAACGCAAGATTGTTTCTATAACTCAAAAAACCCAGCAAACAGAACATTCACACCACGTAACACTCGATTTAATAGTCCAAGATTTCAGACAAACTCACACACATACAATCCTAGATTCCAAAACAATACACCACGTCACTTTTATCAGAGACCAAATTATCAACAAAATTTCAGACCCAGGACTTACAATCATAATTATAATTATCCAATTCAAAATTTTGATCAGCCCTTTTATAATATTCCTCAACAAACACATGTAATGCAAACACAATCCCCAAATCAAGATTACAACTCAATTACACAATTTAACCCTTCAGCGTCAGCAGGTAACGCTCATCAGCTCATGCTACCGAACCAAAATTTTCAACAAATCGATACACAACAACAACAACAAACACCTATAGCTATGCAGACACAACCTACAATTACTTTTCCAAATGAAAGTAACCAAAACAATAATCAAAGACACCATAGGCAGAGGCAGCAAAAAAGACGTTTAAACTACTAAATGGGCCTACCAACCTAACTTCAAAGTATACACGTAGGTCCCTCGCAGAAAGAAATGCCCTAAAATATAACATAAAAATAAAAACATCGAACAAGTTGCAAAATTTAATTATATATACCAGAAAAATTCACAGGGACAATTTACAGAAGAAAAAGAAAACAAAAATTGAATACGTATCCAGCTGTAACTCTAATATTAAAGACGAACTTCCCATTTGGACTTTTAATATAAAAAATATTAATATTTCAAATTTGCTGGACACCGGGGCAAGTATTAGTCTTCTATCACCAAGTATATTTAACAAAATTAAAGAAACAAACATCAAAATAAAATATCTTTCGAACAACGTAAAGATAACGACAATCAACAACCGCGAAGTACCGTTCAAACACTGCGTACAATTCAAATTTAAAGTGAATAAATTATTCTTGAACGGAATATTTTATGTTACATCTCATAATTTTAACAGAGATTACGACGCGATTCTAGGTTTTGATTTTTTTAAAAACAACCAAATTATATTTGATTGTAACAACTATACTTTAAAAATTAAAGACACTCTCATACACTTAAACAATTCAGAAAACACACACGATTCACAAATTAACCACTTACATAATCCTACACTCAACAACACATACAGAATTGACGAAAACAACATAATGGATAATTCACAAAATCAAAACGAAAAGATAACGCATTTAAATGCAAAAATTAAAGAGACAGTACATTTCAAACCACATGAAACTAAACTAATTAAAATTAAATATCCCAACATTACAGACACAAAAGAAATTTTTTTTGAACCAAACTTCAAAAACATAGTATTGAAATGTGTAGATCCCTACATAAAACCAATAAGGATAATATTATTCACCTATTAGCTAAAAACACAACCAATAGAAATATAAACCTCAGAAAAAAAACCCACGTAGGAAAAGTTTACACACAATATGACATACAAGAGCAAAATGAAACAAATAATAACAATGATAAATTATATGAAATAAACAATCTTACATTAAATGAAATTAAAGAAATGCGAATACGAGATCTTTCTAGAAACGACTTTGACGTTAAACATTTAGAACCCGAGGTACAGGAAAAGGTTATAGAAATATTATTGTCTCACGCGACAGCTTTTTCAAAATCTTACAAAACTCTCGGTGAAACATCAGTCATAACTCCACAATTTAACTTACAACATAATTTCCCTATTAAAACCAAACCTTACAAAATCCCGTATAATGTTAAAGAATTCGCAAATAAAGAAATTAAAAACCTCCTAGAAGCGGGAATAATAGAACACACTAATTCAGATTATGCATTTCCTATCATTTTCGTTAAAAAAACATCCACATCCAAAACTAATGACCCTAAACACATAAAATATCGCATGGCAATAGATTATAGACTTCTCAACAACATCTTAGAAAGCGACCCGTACCCTGTCCCAGACATAAAACAAATTCTCACAGATGTTTCAGGAAAAAAAATTTACACTGTCATGGATTTACATTCGGCTTTTTTCCAAATCAAATTGAGAGAGCAAGATAAGCATAAACTAGCATTTGTGACAGAAGATTCTCAATTTGCCATAAACCGCCTCCCTTTTGGAACAAAAATCTCAAGCGGACAATTTGCCAGACTAATTGATAAAGTACTAGGCCCCCTCAAAGAAAAACATAACATTAAATATTTTATTGACGATGTTATAGTTGCGTGCGAAAATATTCAGCAGATGCACGATGCATTACACGACATTCTTACACAACTAGAAAAATTTAATCTCACTATAGAACCCACTAAACTTAAACTATACCAATCAGAAATTGAGTTCCTAGGATATAAAATTAATCAAAAAGGATATGCGCCATCAGATAAAAACATCATTAAAATTTCAAAATTTGCAGTACCAAAATCACAAAAAGCGGTTAAAGCATTTATCGGACTCTGCACTTATTTTAAATCCACAATACATAAATTCGCGCATATTATGACTCCTTTAACAAACTTAACTAAAAAAAACACAAAATTTTACTGGAATACACAAACACAAAAAGCGTTTGAGACCATACAAGACATAATTTTAAAACAACCAACGATTCACCCACCAGATCATAATAAGGAATTCTATTTAATCACGGACTGTTCAAAGGTCGCAACAAGCGGAATTTTAGCACAGAAACATAACGATCAACTCATCCCCATCGAATTCACAGGGCGTAAACTTAAAGATACAGAATTACGATACCCAAGCATAAAATTAGAATTACTAGCACTGCACGAATCAGTAATGTATTTTAGAAATATCCTTTTGGGAAAAAAATTCCATATCTTGACTGATTCGAAAGCACTTACACAACACGTTAACCTCGATAAACAATCAGACATTGTTGCTAGATGGCTACTAGACTTACAACAATTTGATTTCGACACAACTCATATACCAGGCATTATCAACCCAGCCGACTATGTTTCGCGCAACATTAACAATCTGAATACAACTCACTCATTAATCACAGATTTATTTCAAGTCGACCAAAATTTAACTGAAAATAACATAAAAATCGAACAGCTAAAAGATACCAAATTAGCTCAAATTATACACGACTTACAACACAATAAACAGAACAAAAAAGTTAAAAAATACGCCCTAAATCAAAACAATGTATTAATTTTAAATAACAATACAACCACAGATAAGGAAGAACTTTACATAGCACCCGACGCGCTCAAAATTCACATCATGAACAGCGCACACTCATCTCACTATGCATTCCAAAAAACTTATGAATTAATCAAAAGAAGATTTTATTGGTATCGTATGTACCAAAATATAAAAAAATTCTGCACGACATGCATTCAATGCAACACATTCAAACAACACAACACTATTAAATTACCCATTAAAACAATTGAGAAAAACTATGTCCCAGGAACTAAGGCTATAATCGACGCTGTTGGCCCCTTGCCTCGGACTTTTCGTCAAAATAAATTCATTTTAACGATCATTGACTCATCGTCAAGATTCCTACAAGCTATACCGTTAAGAAATATAGAGACTAAAACAATTATAAATGCTCTAAACAAATACTTTAGTACTTTCGGATTGGTAAAAAAAATCGGAATGGATAACGCAAAATATTTCAGATCAACTGATCTCAGACACTACCTACAAAATTTAAACATAGAACCAGAGTACGGTTCCATTTATTTGCCTGCATCGCAATCACTTCTTGAAAGAACACATCGCGACATGAAAGCTTCTCTAGCTGCTATGTCACAAAATTCTTTCGATTGGGATCTAAGAATTGATTTTTTTGTCTTAGCACACAACACTATGGTTAACAGGGCAACGGGATTCTCACCTTCCTTACTCTTTTTCGCAAGAGAAATTCGCAATCCTTTCACTAACTTTAAAATCCAAAATATAGAAAACCTTAGTGATTTTGTAAAAGACAGGCTATTATTTTTAATTTTAATGTGTTGTAAATTGTTAAACTTCTTACATAACCACATATATGAAAATCAGTATGGTCCTTTCGATCACTTTGCATGGAACAATATAAAAATATATGAAAAATTAATGAAAAAAAAAACAATTTTGTCAACCCAAAATGTCTGTTTAACAATTGTGTATTATTGCTAAATATCAACAAAATATTATATAACCTTGAACAGATATAAGACTTGGTATGAAAAAATAAAATAAAAAGCTTTTAGTGGAAAATTTTATGGTCGCTTTCGAATAGTCTTATCGAACTCAGTTCTTTATATGCTGCACATAAGGTATATTATATAAAGTTCCCCCGCAT
Source organism: Maratus michaelseni (assembly GCA_963931845.1). Lineage (NCBI taxonomy): Eukaryota > Metazoa > Arthropoda > Arachnida > Araneae > Salticidae > Maratus > Maratus michaelseni. Next base: position 117,887,928 of record OZ007586.1, read on the forward strand.
TTTCTTGATTTAGATATGACATCTCATTTAGCTATGACATGTGTTCAGTGATCATAATTTAAGTTCACAATTGTAATTTAAATGCAGTAAGAATTTCTAGAAGTTATACGTCTTAATAAATGTTCTTAAGCTATAAAAATGCATTTAGTGAATAAAAAATGATATATTAAGTTAATAGCCATTTACAAAACCAATATTTAAACTGGTAAAAACATCGTATCCCCAATTATTTATTTACAAAATTATTTTTAATTCTGAAATTTTACAAATAGTAAAACTTGTTTAAAACATAATTGTTTTATTTCTGAGTAAATTTGGCTGATATAAAGAATAATGCTACTTTACGATTTTGCCCACGAAATAAATTTACTATGAATAAGTTATTTGCAATTTCAAATTAAAATTTTTAATACGAGAAAAAACATTGCAATAAAATTTACATGCAATATTTACATTACAACATTTACCAGTGGTGTATGTATACATATTTAGTACAGTAAGTAAGTATATAATAAAGCATTGTGGCGGGACAGATGCTGCGACTTCATTGCAAGTCCTGGATGTCTCAGCGACAAATGTGACATTTTTGTACCATAACAGAACATTGTGAATATGACTGCTAAGTTTGTAATAAATATGTCAATACGATTGTGACGGGACTCTTTTGACATTGAAATGTGTACGGCATAAAAATGTTATTTAATTTGCTTAAAATGCATTTATATAAATTATATTTCCTTTAAAAGAAAAATGTAAAAGGTATATTAATAAAAATATTTATAAATCACTCTTTTTGTAGAATTTATTTACACCGATATCAACTGTAATTAGAAATAGAGGAAACATATTCTTCATGGACATTATGTATTATATAAAAAACCTATCAAGTAATGTGAGAAGTCGAATTGCAAGCTGTATGTATTTTTTACTCACTTCACAAATATGATTAAAAAATGGGCAAATCAGCATCACGGCCACATCACTGTGACTCGACGTCCATTTCACGTGACGCCACTGCATGTTAAAAGGCACGTTTTAACGTCTCGGCAATGCGTCCACTAAATGACTGTGACATACCGAAGCCGTACAAAATTATGAAATATACTCAAATAATATAAAACTTTAAATTCTAAAATTTTCCAAATGAAAGATGATCTTTTGCATTTAATGAAATTACTTCTTTGAAAGTTTGGCTGAATAAAAGATGTAGCGTACCCAGAAAGTTCAGTCATTACTCAGATTTAAGGTTTAAAAACACTTTTATTAAGATAAGTGGGAAAGCGGGTGGCACAGTCACTTGGCTAATTTAATCTATATCGTGCAGAGCTTGACACAGATCAATCACTAACTTAAGCTTTACTAGAAATGACTAGAAGTTTTACTACAATTACAAAGTTCAAATCACTAACACATGCAGACATTAATCAATCCTTTAGGCGGAAATGCAAGAACACTCGAAAATCGTTAACACACTCTCACTTCTACTAAGCTAGCAGTCCGTGACTGACGAAGAACCTTTATTCAAAACTATAATTCAAAAATGGCCAACTTTCACTCGGCAAACTTTAATTCTGATTGATACCTAGCAAAAGCATGACTTCAGCTGACCAAAGCAGGCTTTGATCAAGAACTAGGGAAGGACTCACAAATCCGCAGAAACAACCTTTCGCTTACGTTATATACTTTGCAGTTTGACCAATGAAGCTAAATTTGCTTAAACTTACAGCAAAAGACATAAACAGTAAAATCCGACAACACCGAACATACTTGTAAAATTAGAGTAAAATACAGTATAGATGTCGATGTTGCGCATACGGGTTAGATGTTGACATCATGTTTGCATTCAAAACACTTAGAACACCTTTATAAGGGAGTTCCTGGACCATTGCAAAGAATGATATATTTTTTTAATTTTGCAAAAGTTAAATGTTCAAAAACAGAAAGGAAAATTGTTATATACTAAAATCAAAACCTATATTTTAGTGACAACTTTTGCTTTTTCGAACAGCTTCAATAAAATCAGAACGTTTTACTGAAAAAACATAGGAAAGAAAGGGTAATTCGAGACGTGAAATTTAATTATAATAATATATATATTTTTTTAATTTTCATAGTATTCAATAACTTAACATTGTAAAAAAAAATATATATATTTTGAAAGAAAATTTTAGAAATCTCTATAAGTTCTTCTTTTGTCTATAAATATTTGGAATTCTGAAAAAATTTAAATCTGAAATTTCAATTTTTATATAACGTTAACCGATGCTGTATCATTTAAGTATGCGAATCGGTATTTTTGAGAATATTTTCACTGAAAACCGAGACCACATTTGGTTCGATAAAATTAGTTCCTTACTCAGGGGAACACGCAGAAACATATTAACATTAATTTACATAAATGTACATAAAATTCTCCTACGTCGATGCTAAAAATCATAAAATTTCATAACGTGTTTGTTTTTCTTGCTCATTGCAGCTTCTTATGCATGCTAAACTTGCGACGTTTACTACAAAAGTTTAGTTTCCAAGAAATAAATCTACCCTGAAATTTAAAATCAAAATAATATTTCTGAACATTTAAAAAAACATAAAGTACTAAAAGATTGATTATTTGAATACAAATTCTTTAACCTTTTTATGTAAATGGCTTTTATATGTTCACAATTATTATCTAAACATAATTGATAATAAAATGTTTCTAAAAATATTAACAATCAAAATTAGGAATCATTTGTGCACGAATAAAATAAATTTTTAGACTTAGGGTTATTTAAGATATTCAAAGGGATTATTTCGAAGGCAAAAATGTGATTTTTTAATACACAGCATGTACCAGCTCGACCGAATAAAATCTATAAAACGAGGAATGTCACTCAAAGTACATAAAAGTGATAAGAATAACATACCTTTGTGATCCATTGTTTTTGAGAAAATTAAGAAAAATAGTAGTATGACGTCACATACTTTTCACGATTAATAAGGCTTTTTAGACACATAAACTTGTTTACTTTTTGTACTTGCATTTTAACATCATGTTTACTCGAGTAGGGTCTAAAAACAATCTTTGCATATGTTAAAAATTCTAACGCGTGCCATTGAATTGATTAAAAAAATACGATCCAGCAGAGATGCGTCTACAGACGTCTGTGAATCGTGAATATATTCAGTCGGGCTCATACAGGCATCGGTAGTTATTACGCAGTAGTTATTTAAAGTATCTTCTTAAGTGAACATACAGTGATATCTCATAGGAAATAATTCATGTTATATTTCCAGCAAATCTTATTTATGTTTACTAGAATTGACATCAAACTTTCCATTTCGCATTTTTGGCAAAAGCTAAGGATCGTTGAATTATGGCTCTTTGGTTAGTTTTTATGCACTTAGAGCAAGAATTCTCACTATTTTGAGAGTATACAATCATGTTGGGATATCTTGTATTGCCGTATTCATGTATTACATATTATTAAGAGGCAGATGACTAATGTAGCAAACATCTATAATTTAAAAAAAACGACTCATGTTCTTGTGACACATAGAAATTCTTATTTTTTTTTACATCTTCAACAGCCATTATTATAACTCTTCAGGTCAGAAGAAAGAAAAAAATAATGCTACAAAGTTTTGTTGAAAATGTGTCACAAATCATATCGCCATTACTCCTAGACATTGCTATTTTTAAACAAAAGACTCATTGTTCTTTCATGCTTATACAATAAATGTCTGCATATGTAATGATTATGGTTCCAATCAACTAATTCATATAAATAATTTACTTAATACAAGCACAATTACTGTGTATATTTATTGGCAAATGACGTTGCATATATTGTGTAACGGTAATATTGTAACCATAGACTAAAACAATAAAACACGAGAATTTTCGTTTTATCACTTTAAAAGAATAATTTCGATATTTGTTTCATTTTTATGTTGGGTTAATAAAACTTTAAGAGTTGAATTTCAGAATTCTTTAAAATGTATCAGATTAATAATAATAGTTAAAGTTTTAGTTTATTGCATTATAAAAATAACATGCTTTATATTTAAAAGCATACAAATTCTAGACAATGAATACAATTTTAAGCGAGTTTACGTCTATTAAAACAAATTCATAAGTGAAATGAACTTCGCAAAATCAACTTAGTAATATCTACATAATACGTAGTATGAAATAATTTTTCGTATAAAAATATGTATTCATTGAAAAGGAAATGAAATTGTGAACCTTTTTAAGATACATTTTAAAGATTTACTGAATATTTAACAATTTTATTTTCTATTACGGGATGGTACATACACGTTTTAATGGATTATATTGTATACTATTCGTAACACTTTTTGAAAAATAATTTCTTACATACACTCATACTAGGATATTTTCAAGTGAAATCTAGCAGATTTTTTTTTAACTGTGGCAGGACTGAATGTAAAAATATTCGCCAGCCTCTCCTGCAATCCAGGAAATAATACTGAAAAGAAAGTTTTTAATTCTTTATTACATTTTATACTTTACATTTTATACATTATAAGGTCGATCATATAACGAAATATAATTGAGCTGAAAAAAATCCATGTTTTTCAAACAGGAATGCTTCAGCTTAAGTATAAAACAATTGAACTTTTTAAGCTACTTCAATTTTCTATTGCAAGTATAAACAGTCAAATCGTTTACAAAAATGAACATTCAGCTGACACATAAAAAACTTTCTAAAAAATTCTACAAATACCCAACGCCATTTTAATAGAAACGATCATCTAATTTTAGAAACGATTTTTTTTTATTCTCTGAAAGGTTAGAAATAATACCGTTAAAGATAAATTTCAGTCTTTTCTTTCTTATCATTTTAGAACCATTTATCTTCGTTTGTCTTACGGTGAACCCCAGTGGTAGTTATAAGCAGCGTTTGCAGAACTTACCTTTGTATATAGTAGACTGATGTTCTTCATAAAACGTATCTCGTGTATTCAAAACATTATTCTTTTAGTTATATTTTTGTAGGGTATATTTTTTCCACTAGGATAAGCCTTTTGAAAAGAGAGGAAAAAATGAGCTTTTTTTTTTTTTTTTTTTTTTTTTTTTTTTTTTTTACCCAACAATTTATTTTCGATGCTTGCTTCTTTGTTGAAAAGAGCATATATTGTAAAGTATTTTTAAAAACTATTTCATAAAAGAGTTTTATTTAAACTTAAGTTAAAAAATAGCTTGTTTCAGTCACTTTAGAAAGAAAAATCTAAAAATAATCCACACCTTTCAATTTGTATGTAATTATGAAAGCATTTTTCTTATTGTAATTGTGAAAGTTCTAAATAAATAAAAAAATAAATACATTTTATAAAAAGAAGTTTTGATCGTCGAAATGCTTTCAAAGTTTAAGAATATCATATATTTTTTAAAGTAGAAGTTTTGAAAAACCTTCACAATTAATTTTTAATGCATGTTTCTGAGGAAATATTTTCTAAAATTCTTTATTTTGTTGCTTGAGGAATTTTAATGAGAAAAAATTCTTAAATGACCAGTACATTTTAAATTTTAAGTATTTTAAATTATTATTATTGAATACTTATCTAATAATTGTTATTATCTCTATTAATATTATTGCTCAATCCATGAGGGCGTTTTTGGAAATTTTTGCACATACATTATCTTTGTACTTAAATGTTTTTTAATATGAAAATAATGTTTCTTAGAAAATAGGCACTTTTTTAAAGGTAATTAAATGTTGGGAAAGTATTTAAAAAATTAGCTGAATGTTTGGGCTTTAAAATTTTCTAGTGCAAAGCTATTTTAAGTGTAAAAGTGTCAGAAGCGTCCACACCGGATTGAACGAATTAAAAATTGCTTAAAATATAGTAAAATAAAAATAACTTTTAAGTAGAAAAAATGTTGAACTTGGTAGTAGGTAAAAGTTTTCAAAGTCAACAATTTCATATGTCTTGCAGAAGATGTTCAGGAATGACAATATAACGTATATTCAATCCATGTGTCTTTGTTGAAAACAGTTTGGTATTTTTTAAAGTATTTTGAGAAACTGTTTTGTAAAATTCTTATTGATACTGCTGTTAAAAAATAGCTTTAGAAATTTTTGAGGAAAAATATTTAAACATGTCTAGCTTATTTTTAAATTTTCAGTAGGTTTAAGATATTGTTATTTTTTTAAAAAGAGAAAAATCAAAGTATTTAAAGTAAAAGTAAATTATACATAAATTTTATTTAAAAAATGCCAAACATTTAAATAGTTTTCAGGGTTAAAAATGTCATACATTTTCTTCAAAAGATGTTGCGCATTCCGTCAAAATTTCTTTTCATTGGACGTTCCTTTGTTTAGAAAACTTATTTTCTAAAGTATCTTGAGCAACTAATTTATAAGGCTCTTTATTGAAATAATAATTAAAAAAATAAAGAGCTTCAACAATTTTAGAGAGAGGAAAAGTTTTAAAATGTCCAACGTCTATTATATTTTAAATAATTATAGATCTTTAAAAAAAAATATTTTAAATAATAGTAAAGATCTAAATCATTTAGTATAAAATTAAAATTACAATGAATTTTCAGTAAAAGTACTTTGAACTTTTAAATTGTGTGAAAGGTTAAAAATTTCATATGATTCTGTTTTTGTAATTGTAGAAGTTTAGGAATTTCGTCACAGATTTTTTTTTTCATAAAATGTTTTTTTGTTGAAAGGATCTTATTTTATAAAGTAATTTTAGAGAATTTTCATTAACATCCTTTAGTGAAACTAAAGTTAAAAAATACATTACCTCATCTTTTTATTTAACGAAAAAGAAAAAACGGTGCAGCACATTGTAAGTTAGAAATTGTTAAAAAAACATCGCTTTTACTGCAAATGAACAAGTTTTGAGTTGCTTACAGCAGCAAAATAATATACAAATAATATACATTTTGATGAAAAATGAAATAAAAAGAAAAGGAAAACTGGCATGTGAAAAGTGTTGGAGGCAAAATATTTACGTACTATTACAAAGTGTTAAAGTTATTGTTTAATTTATTTATTAAACAATATTCGATGTTCTTCAGTTATATTTAATATTTATTTCGTTGTTTTAATTTATCCTTGATGGTTTTTTATTTGTTGAAATAATTTTATTGTCTAAGATATGTTTAGAAAAAATTACATAAAAGTTCTTCCTTTAAACTAAAGTTAAATAAAAACAAAAGTCCCCATTTAAACTGATAGCATTGAGCTCACAAGCTATTCACACTAATTATATATTATACTCTTATTTCAAAGAATAATTCCTTTCGAAAAATACAGAATTCGACAATAAATTAAGGAGGATTAGCCCCACCTTCGCCCTTTACACTTAACCAATGAACCCCCAAAACTAATCAGGGAAGCGCCTTATCACAATGAACGTATATACAAAATTTGAAGCAAATCGGATAAATCTGTATGAAAAACCCATTTATCTAAATTAAGAGTGGAATTAGCACCCCCGTTCCCCCCTTTATATTTAACCAATGAACCCCCATAACTAATCAGGGAAGCGCCTTATCACAATGAACGTATATACAAAATTTGAAGCAAATCGGATAATTCTGCATGAAAAACCCATTTATCTAAATTAAGTGTGGGATTATCTCCCCGTTTCTCCCTTTATACTTAACCAATGAACCCCCAAAACTAATGGGGAAAGCGCCTTATCACAATGAACCTATATACAAAATTTTAAGTAAATCAGATACTTCTGCATGAAAAACTCATTTATCTAAATTAAGGGATGATTAGACCTCGTTCCTCCCTTTATACTTAACCGATGAACACCCGAAACGAATCAGGGAAGCGCCTTAATGAACCTTCAAAATTTGAAGCAAATCAGATGTTTCTATCAAGATCAACAGTTATGGCGTTACGTACGCACATACGTACGTACATTCATACAGAACCTGCGGGCACATTAGCTCTCAGGCTTTGATAGCCTATGAGCTAAAAATAAGTTGCTTCAGTTGCTTTCAGGCGTGGACAAATTTTCAGAATAGCGTAATTCATAAATTGCTCAGGAGTACTTTTTCTGTTTCTCATGAATTTTTTTTTAATCGCAGTTTTTATCAGAAAGACAAGTAAAGGAATTATTGCGAAAATGTACAAAGTGAAAAGTAGTGGAGATTAAGTATTTTTTTTAGTTGTTGTTGTTGTTGTTGGTTGGTTATTCTTCAAAAAGCTGTATTTGGAAGATTAGTTTTCAACAAATTTTCTTCAAATATTTTTTGAATACTTTTACATGAAATTTTTCGACAACAAAGTTTCGATTATGAATACACACTCATGAGTGGAAAACATAATTATACACAATGTTTATGCTGCAAATGAGATCGAAAGCCCACTCCGCCCAGTGGTTAGCATGCTGCTCCCAAAATGAGCCGATGTTCGTGGTTTCAATATCAGCTCAGCACAGGTGGGATGGCCCTGTGTAAGATTTCCAGGGTTTTCCTTCCAGGGGGAATAGCGATAATTCGTGCAACTTTTTTTTTTAATTTCTCCATGAAGATATTCCTCCTGCAAGGTAGATAGAGCCAAAACTGGCTGATGCTTAACAAAATCCATCCTTCACTGGTATTGGTCAACACTGCTGAAACAAACGAAATGGTATTCCTTTGAATGCAATATATATATATATATTAAATGACCTAAAATAAACACATCACTTACTTTCCCTAAACAACAAAACTTCTTTAAATCTTTATTATTTGTTATACCTTACCAGACCTAAAAATATATGTTCGTCTTATTTTATGTTCTTCCCAAAGTGTTAATAAAATAAATCACTTTTATAATGCTAGCAATAACTGGCAGTAGCACTTGCAAGCTTTTGCTACGTTCATAAGTAATCTGTTTTATGTAGCAAGTTTCTGTGATTGCTAGCCCAATGAATTTATGTGAGGTCGTGGATGGCATTATTTGAGGTGAATATTAATTACTCAAGATCTATTTTTCCCAAAATGTTCCTGAAACGTCATTTGAATAAATTATATTTGATTAATTTAAAAATAAAAATCTTTCTTACTCCCGTCACTCTCTTTATAACGTGTTTCTTAGACGTAGAAAAGAATGCTAACATTAAATAACGAAGACTGACATTTTTGGTAAAAAAAGATTAATAAGACGGATGTACTCAAGCTAATTTTCAATGCACTTCTTTCAGAAAACGTTTACTCAATTATCCCTTAATATCTGTTGTATGTATATGATTGAGGTCGTGCAATCATTATATGAGTTGAACATTAATTATATAAATTTCATTCTTTAGTAAGTATTTGTGATATAATTCGTTCAAGCGATAACGTTTTCGTTATTTAAGATGATGTTTCACATGTTTAAACGAATGCAAAATTTTATATAAAAAAACACATTAATTTTTAAAAAAGGACGTTTTGATTACACATGCTAGTTTTCAGTTTTGTTTACGAAAAAATACGTATAGGTAACCTAGAACTTACTTAGTCTATTTTATAAAACATTCACAGATATGATGTTTACTGTAAGGATCTTATTTCACCAAAAGGATTTATTTCCAGTCGACCAGTGTTGTTTAGAGGGTCGTACAAAAATTTTAAAAATGTAAGGTTTTAAAATTTACTGGAAGTATTATTTTATTATCATAATCTAAATTCCTACCTTAATTTGAACAATTTATTAATTTAAATTTTCAACTTATTTCGAAGTGATAAAACATGAAGCTTGTTCCGACCATTTGGGGACATTCTGTATATAATAAAATGCATGCGTGTTTGGAATAGTAGATCTCATCAAAAAGTCACCTGTAAAAAATGCAGCCAAGTCTCGTAACTCATTTACCGTAAAAAGTACTGAGATCGTATAAAGCCAAGTTTAACTATCTTATTAACTCTGAAATTTTCATTCACAAATCACTCCTAGTCTCTACATCTTTAGTTAATTATTTTGTGACTTGGCAATTACGTAGCACGAGAATGTGATGTATATAGTTAGTCTTAATCAAATAATACTATAACATATTAAAGTGTAATAACTTCCCTGTGCGTATATAATTTGCCTTAATTAAATTATCCCATCCTATTCCATAACATAGTAAGGTGTAATAACTTCCCTGTGATGCGTAATTGCCAAGTCACAAAATAATAATTAACTAAAGATGTAGAGACTAGGAGTGATTTGCGAATGAAAATTTCAGAGTTAATAAGATAGTTAAACTTGGCTTTATACGATCTCAGTACTTTTTACGGTAAATGAGTTACGAGACTTGGCTGCATTTTTTACAGGTGACTTTTTGATGAGATTTCACTTCTTTTTGTAAGTAATCCTCCTTTTCTTGATTTTCTCCTTTTCTTGAGATCATCCACTGATTTTCGCTAAGCCCACACTCTGTCCCTATTATTTACAGGTATAAAAAATTTGAAGCTTTAGTTTCGTTTGCAAAGTAATGTAGATAAAAAGAGATTTCAGGTTCCTAGGCAAGCACTAAGTTATGGGAGGGGGGGGGGTGTCAAAAGTACTCTCAATTGCTTCCAGGATAGGTGCTATCCATCTGAGATATTACTCGCAGCCCTAGATACTTGATATTTAACATAAAAGAACTTTTTAGTGTGAAAAGAAAGCCAAAATTAAAATTTCCGGAAATTTCCAATAAATCAAATTATATTCCTTTATTCGATTTTTTTTCGTTTTTTTAGTCTTTTTTTTTATTATTTACAGATTTTTTAATTTTTCCTTACTTTGTGTACTAAACCCTGCCTTTCTGCCAAATGTCAAGCTTCTAGGACTACAAAATCGAATTATTTTCAAATTTTCGACTTTTTATAAATTTATTGATTTTTCGATTTTAATTCTAAGTTACCTGATTGTCATGCCAATATAGTAATTATTTGATCCGTCTTCTTAGGATCATTTAGGTTCAATTTAGAGATACATCAAGTGAATCTTAGAGTTACCATGATTTTATTTAGAAAGGACTATCAAGCCATAACCAGTCAGTAATGTCGGGAGGGTAGGGGGAGCTGTGAAAATTTTTGTGGGGATGACAATATTTAACAATCCATATTTCATATGTGAAGTACATAGAGTACAACCTGTGAAAGAAAACAAACCTGTCTATAAAGAAATTGCCTATATCGTAGCCAGTCTATAGCGGAACTTCTCTATAACGAAATTCGTAAACGAAAGAAAAGAAAACCATAATCCGGGGGAAATAACTTAAAACAATTAGGGGCGTTGTACTAGCTAATAGGACAATTATCTTAAAACTAATGTTTCTAGCAGTACAAAATTAAATTGTTTTCGAATTTTCGATTTCTTAAAGATATTTCGATTTTTCGATTTTATTTTCGAATTTAACGAATATTTTAATTGTTCCTTTTATTGAATAGTAAATACTACTTTTACACCAAGTTTTAAGTTTCTAAGACTACAAGATAAAATTATTTTCAATTTTTGATATTTTCGAATTTTTTTTATAATTTTCTCGATTTTTTATTTTTTTTCTTATTTTGTATCCTTTATTACAAATTTCAAGTTTCTAGCGCTACAAAATCGAATTATTTTGAAATTTCCGATCTTTTTCGAGTTTTTTTTATTCTATTTTCGAATTTATTGTGTTTTAATTTTTCCTTTTTCTGTATCCTAAACAATAAGTTTACGCCGAATTTTAAGTTCTAAAGCTACAAAATCGAATTTTTTTCAATTTTTCGGATTTTCGAATTTTTTTTTCGAATTTTACAGATTTTTTTTTTTTTCTTTTTTTGTATCCTAAATACTACCTTTATTCCAAATTTTATGTTTCTAGCTTTACAAAATCGAATTATTTTCAAATTTTCGTTTTTTTTTCGATTTTTTTTTTCAATTTTTGTTGTGTTTTTAATTTTTTCTTTTTCTGAATCCTAAACACTACCTTTACACAAAATTTTCAGTTTCTAAGACTACGAGATCATATTATTTTCATTTTCTCTCTTTTTCTTATTTTTCTTTTTTTTTGAAATTTTCGATTTTTTTTAACTATCCATATTTTTTAATGTTTCCTTATTTAATATCTTAAATATTACCTTTATTCCGAATTTCAAGTTTCTAGCGCTATGAAATCGAATTATTTTCAAAATTTCCTTATTTTTCGATTTCTTTCGATTTCTTGATTTTATTTTCGAATTTTATTGAGTTTTTATTTTAACTTATTCTGAATCGTAAACACTATTTTTACTGCGAATTTTAAATTTCTAAGGCCAAAAGATCAAATTATTTTAATTTTTTTCATTTTTTTTTCGAATTTTTCGAATTTTTGATTTTTTTTTCGAATTTTCTGGATTTTTTAATTTTTCCTTATTTTGCATCCTAAATACTACCTTTATTCCGAATTTCAAGTTTCTAGCGCAACAAAATTTGATTATTTGAAAATTTTCCATTTTTTTCGATTTTTCGATTTTATTTTTAATTTTTTTTTGTCTTTTTGATGTTTTCTTTTTCTGAATTCTAAACAGTACTTCACACCTAATTTTAAGTTTTTAAGACTACAAGATCGTGTTATTTTCAATTTTCAATTTTGTTCGATTTTTTTGAATTTTCGAATTTTTTTTTTTTTTGAATTTTCCGGATTTTATAATTTTTCCTTTCTTTGTATCCGAAACACTAGCTTTATTCCAAATTTTAAGTTTCTGTGGCTGCGGGATCTACCCAATCTTTTGGATGACGCAAGAGTGAGTGAGTGACAAAAAATCGAAACTTTGAGTTCATATATCGTCTGCACTAATTTATGGGTATTTTTTGAATTATGCATATTTTTTAATTTTTCCTTATTTAGTATCTTAAATATTACCTTTATTCCAAATTTCAAGTTTCTAGCGCTATGAAATCGAATTATTTTCAAATTTTCCTTATTTTTTGATTTTTCCGACTTTTCGATTTTATTTTCGAATTTTATTGCGTTTTTAACACTTTCCAACCTAGTTGAAAAGTGTTTATGACTTCGGTTTGTCTGGCCGTCTGGCCGTCTGCCGTCTGGCCGTCTGGCCGTCTGCCGTCTGGCCGTCTGGCCGTCTGGCCGTCTGCCGTCGGCCGTCTGCCGTCTGTCCGTGCTCTAACTCCCGTAAATATGCTCGGATTGCCCTGCAAATTTTATATGTTATAATCGTTATCTATAGCATGTTCCCTATTTCAACGGAAGTGTGTAGCACTTATAGTTTTTTACAGGGACACGCAAAAGTATTCCGTTACATTGCGGTCTATGGGGAAAAATCATTTGCGGTTTATTTAAATAATGTTTCAATACTTTAAACGCATTGAAATTTATATATATCACTAAGGTGCATTAGAAGAAGCTTAATATGGAATAGGGTGTGCATAGCACTTATACTTACTTTACAGGGACAGTCAAAAGAATTCCGTTACATTACGTCTATGGAGAAAAATCGTCTGCGGTTTATTTAAATAATGTTTCACTATTTTAAACGCATTGAAATTTATATAAGGTTCATTACAAGAGACTTACTACAGAATATTGTGTGTATAGCAGTCATCGTTCATTTACAGGGACACACAAAAGAATTCTCTACTGTATGTTAACAATAATTCCTGGAAGTGCGTTTTAAGTTACTGAATGCGATTTTAATTTTAAATCGCTTTTTGTATATTACGTGGTGTGTATAAATTCTGTAGATCCTATACAGGGAAGTACAAAAGTTCGGGAACACATTTCCGTATTATTTAACTCCAGACGGAGAATTTTAAACTGTGCTACGTGTTTCCTAACTGAACTAAAATTTAGCATCCTATGTAGTATATATACAAATCTATAGATCCTATACAGGGCTGAATAAAGTATTCGGATTACTTAGATGTTATCTTTTAGCTTATAAAAGAGTATGATTCGTAAAATTATTTTGGAAGCGTTGGAAAGTGTTACATAATCTATGCTTGACGCATGATTTTTCGTTCTTGTTTATTTTAACTTATTCTGAATCCTAAACAGTATGTTTACTGCGAATTTTAAGTTTCTAAGGCTAAAAAATCAAATTATTTTAATTTTTTCAATTTTTTACGAATTTTTCGAATTTTTGAATTTTTTTTCGAATTTTCTGGATTTTTTAATTTTTCATTATTTTGCATCCTAAATACTACCTTTATTCCGAATTCCAAGTTTCTAGCGCAACAAAATCGGATTATTTGAAATTTTTCGATTTTTCGATTTTTTCAATTTTGCTTTCGATTTTTTTGGTGTGTTTGATGTTTTCTTTTTCTGGATACTAAACACTACCTTCACACCAAATCTTAAGTTTCTAAGACTACAAGATCGTATTATTTTCAATTTTCAATTTTGATGGAATTTGTTGAATTTTCGAATGTTTTTTTTTTTCGAATTTTCCGGATTTTATAATTTTTCCTTTCTTTGTATCCTAAACACTACCTTTTTTCCAAATGTCAAGTTTCTAGGGCTACGGGATCAACCTAATCTTTTTGATGACGCGTGAACGAGTGAGTGAGTGAGTGACAAAAAATCCAATGTTTGAGTTCATATATCGTCTGAACTAGAAAAGACAGAAAGTTGTAATTTTAAATTTTGGTTCTGTGTGCCAAATACTCTAGAAAAATAAAGTTTCAAATTTTTGGGATACTCCAGCGCGGAGATATGGGGGGGGGGGGGTTAAAAGTGCCTGAGTTGCTTCCAGAAAAGTATGCTTACGGCTGTCCTCTCTCGACTTGGCGAAGGCACTGCCGTGCCTCCAGATCTTGCCAAGGCTGTGGTTTTCCTATTAGACTTAATGTTAGCTATATGCTCCATTTTTCTGCAACTAAATTTCCTCATGCCAATATAGTAATTCATTGATCCGTTTTCTTAGGATCGTTTATGTTCAACTTAGAGATAAATCAAGAGAATCTTAGAATCACCATGATTTTATTTAGAAAGGACTATCAAGCCATAACCAACCAGTAATGTCGGGAGGGAGGGAGAGATGTGAAAATTTTTGTGCGACCAACATCTTTTAACAACAAATATTTCATATATAAATTAAATAGAGTAAAGCCTGTGAAAGAAAATGAACCTGTCTATAAAAAAAGGTCTATAACGTAGCCAGTCTATAGCGGAACTTTTCTATTACAAAATTCGTAAACAAAAGAAAAGAAAAGCATAATCCGGGGAAAATAACACAAAACAATAACGGAAGGTGTACTAGCTAATAGGACAATTATCTTAAAATCTATCTAAAACAAACTATCCCCATCCTGTGGGATTTGTTTTTCAATGTTTTACTTTATTTAATGCAAAACATAGATTGCATCCGACAACTCATAAAAAAGTCCTCCGGCCTGTACCGGCTGGAAAAGGTAGCTTTCCTATATCTTCGTTTTAAAATTTAGCTAATGTTACTCGAAAACAGCAAGTTAAAATGCAAAGAAACCGTTTACAAAAGATTCGTTTACACTGAATTTGAATAAGAAATTCGCCAAATTATTGAGCTATAGCCAAGTTGGCTTCATTTATGAAGACTTATTTTTGTCGCCAAATTTGGCGATATTTCGCCAATTGTCGCCAAGTTTGGCGAGAATTTGGCGCTAATGGATATGAATATATAGTTTTATGCGTATGATTGGGAAAATGATTACAACAATGAAAGAAAATAATTTGCGAGAAATCGCGTTCACTAAAACTTATAAATTTATATTAAAATCATTAAAATTACAGACATTACAATACACTTTCATAAAACATTAAAAACATATTAAAATTGGACGTTTCGGATTTACATGGAAAATCCCTCTTCAACAACAACATTTCACTTAGCGTAAATCATAGTTCAAAAATATCAACAAATAGAAAATGCAACGTATCAAAATTTCGAAGTCAAAGTTACAGTTATAATAACACGGAGTATTCATTCGGGATTGCACCTGCTTGACCATTATTGACCATAAATTTATCGTTGGTTTTTTGTAATGTGCTGTTTTGTTTCAAAATGCCAGCCACCCTAGAATTTCAAACTGCTCTATCTCAGCCAATTTTTAAGATAGAGGTAAAACAAAAAATGCTCTGGAATCCTTGTATCAAGTCCTAACACCTAATTAAAAAATAAACTTGATTTTTTAACTTTTTTGTATATTTATTTTAGTTTTAAAATTTTCCGTGGCCGCCATCTTGAAACAAGATGGCGGATCAAACTGGCCAACGAACTCGGTCGAGGCATTGGTGAGCTTAATACACACAATTAGTTTCATCCAAATTAATTTATAAATACGAGCGTTATCGTATCAAATTATTTTCATTTTTTCAATTTTTTTCGAATTTTTTTATTTTTTTTTTCGAATTTTCTGGATTTTTTTAATTTTTCTTTTTCTGTATCCTAAATACTACCTTTATTCCTAATTTGAATTTTCTAGCGCAACAAAATCGGATTGTCTTCAAATTTTCGGTTTTTTTCAATTTCTTCGATTTTTTCAATTTTGCTTTCGATTTTTTTGGTGTTTTTGATGTTTTCTTTTTCTGGATGTTAAACACTACCTTCACACCAAATCTTAAGTTTCCAAGACTACAAGATCGTATTATTTTCAATTTTCAATTTTGATGGAATTTGTTGAATTTTCGAATGGTTTTTTTTCGAATTTTCTGGATTTTATAATTTTTCCTTTCTTTGTATCCTAAACACTACCTTTTTTCCAAATGTCAAGTTTCTGGGGCTACGGGATCTACCCAATCTTTTTGATGACGCGTGAACGAGTGAGTAAGAAGTGACAAAAAATCGAATGTTTGAGTTCATATATCGCCTGAACTAGAAAAGACAGAAAGTTGTAATTTTAAATTTTGGTCCTGTGGGCCAAATACTCTCTATAATTGAAGTTTAAAATGTTTGGGATACTCCAGCGCGGAGATATGGGGGGGTCAAAAGTGCCCTGAGTTGCTTCCAGAAAAGTATGCTTACGGCTGTCCTCACTCGACTTGGCGGAGGCACTGCCGTGCCTCCAGATATATAATACTTGTATATTTATATCCTTGCACAAGCACTATCTGCAGCAGGTAACGATTGATAAGTATAAAAAGATAAACTTTTTAATACTGCAATAAAATTATTATAAAAAATATGTTGCAAGCAAAAATATTCTTTGTTATTTTCTCAGTTTGAAATAAGTGTCATTTAAACCCACAGCACTTTGTATCGTATGTTCGGCTATAACATCTCGACTCCAGGCGAATCAACAAGCTCAGCCACAAAAGACAACATTTTATGTACGATATTTACAACAAGTACACAATCCGAGATCTAAAGAGGATTAATTCATAGCATTTAAAATTTTTAAATAAGTAGTAGTCTATTAACCATCCGCATACGCTTTTGACATTTTCCGGTACAGAAATAAAGGACGATTTTTTAAAATATTTTCTCTGCCAATATCTATTACTACACACATCTATATCAACAAGTTTAATATAATACAAAGATTGTAATAATATTTTCATTTCGAAATACATATAATACGACTAAATATGGTTTATAATAGTAGCCTGCTCTATTATTTGTATTATCATTTTGTCAGAAAAAGCTTCGTATCTAGCAGAAATCTACCACGTAGAATTAAATGTTTAGGCATACATTTAGGCATACATCATACATTTTAAACTGATAGGGAAAAAAAAAAGGTACTTGCTTGTGAAAAAATTTCGACTGCGAATTTCCCGTGACCAGTAAAAACGGACGAACTTTGATCCCCGTGCAGTTTGACATGTGACCTGTAATAGTCACCAGAAATCACGGAAGCCGGGGTACTCGCGGTACGTATTGAAGAGGAATCATCCAATGATTGTTGATAAAGATTTTCGAAAAAAGTGACGTGAATTAGCCGAGATATTAATTAAACACCTATCTAAAATACGCTGCACGGACAAAGGCGGCACAAGTTTCAATTTCGCGACAAACCTTTCGAAGCACAATACCTTGTTTAAACTTTGTACAAGGTCTTTGTCTCAGGTATTAAAAAACGCCATGCAGAATAGCGATATTTGTTACTATTTAGGCTTTGTATCTCTCTAACATTCATGGTATATCTCTTCTTTGCTACTATATATAGCTATACCTAAGTCTACGTTGCATAATTTTTTACAAAGTCTTATTATTCTTTTAGCACCGTTTTTTTGTAATATTGCAGTTTGTAGTTAATAAATGTATTGTGCGGAACCCTTTGTGCACGAGTAAAACTCGCACTTAACAGATTATTTTTCAATTAATTTTCTTATTTTTATATTTTTCCCACACCCCTTAAATTATGCATATATATATATATATATATATATATATATATATATATATATATACATATTTAATCTCATATATCAACTTCTGTATTTTATTAATACAAAGTAATTTGAAAATAATAGCAAATTCTGAGACGCCTATTGATACATTTAGAAAATTCTTGAACTTTATTATTGACAGTGGCATTGTATTTTATTGTAAAAAAAGGTCTTGGGAAGAATTTCATTATTAATCAGTTTAATGAGAAATTCCTTAAATTTATAGATATTTCCTTCTAGAATGTATAATTTTTTTAATAGAGGAATATTTTGATCAAATTCCGCTCTTTTAATTTACAGTTTTCTATGCCTCATTTTGCGGTTTAAATCACGGTGCAAAATACTTAATAAGAGAAGAACACTGGATGGAATTTAATTAGAGAAAAATAGAAAGAGAAAAACTTGGTATTGCAATATTATAATGTATTAAAAAACTAGTTGCAAGAGAGAAATTCTCAGGATTTAATAAAAACTGAGAGGCAAATGGTGACACCTATTAAAGTTGTTCTTTTTAGCAGATCAATACATGAAGCCGAAAATGTATTTTATATCCTTCCTTCTTTTATTACCAAATGTCACCGAGAGATGGCGTTGTGTGGTCTAAAATTGTTATAATGCTCAAACTAACTTATAAAGATAAATCAAAGTTAACTTAGTTTTAAACTTTGAGTCTGTTTAAATGGTTAAAAGCGAAAGAAAATATATTTACGTTTTGAAATTGTAATGTTATTTTGACCCTTTGTATCACCGCGTTGCATATTTGCAACTAAGGCTGCATCATTTATCAATATATCTGTCAAATATTGATATTTTTTAATTATCGCAATAACGATATCTAACCTCTGGTTCTGACGATATATCCCAATAATCATATCTAAGCTCTGACTCTACCGATATAACTTAATACGTTTTTTTCAGGCACCGCGTCTTTGAAACTCAAGAAAAAAGCGCCCAATATTCCGTACCAGCATCGCAACATCTTCTTCAATCCTTTTTTTCGAATGATAACATTTATTTATTCGCTGCCCTGCTTCGTTCAAATCAGAATATCCAACTCCACTGATTATCTCAATTTCGTTAACATCTGAAATATATCATAAAAAGGTTCGTTATTTCCCAAACAGCAGATTCCACAGTCCGTTCGTTACTGAATAATACTGTTATCGTCTGTGTTTTAATTCCGCTGCTGCTGTTAGTCCTGATATATTGCAATATATCACGAAACAGTTTTTTCATGACCAATAAACATGAGCTAAAATATGTGCTGGTTATTGTTGGTTATTACTAGAGATTTGCAGCTGGGAATCTCCGCTCACGAGAAACCAATTAGAGTCCGTTAATGGTACATTTCGCTTTTCTTCATATTGGCGAAGCGAAGTCTCTGCGCTCGTTCACTGCGATTGGTTGTTTCTGATTTTTGCTTCAAACCTTCTCTGTCGTATTATCAGTAGAGTGAATTTTATATATCCTTTTTTGATAGTTTTGCTTAAAATTAATATTTCCCAAAAAACTAAATATTTATTAGGATAAAACTATTTCCAAATGTGATTTGAATATTTATATTTTTAAAAAGGTTTGAATGTTATATTCATGTATTCGATGTGAAGGTATAAATACATTGATTTTATTTTTCTATTAAAAACGCATTGATACCTTACAGAAAGATTGAAAATCAACATTTCTACTGCATCTATCATCCATTGAAGCTTATTTAATTACAATTATATTAACATGCCATGTGGCATTAAACCAATTTCAGTTTTGTCTTTTGCTTTTCATTTATTTTAATCATATTAAAATCAGCAACGTCCTAAATTTACGAACATTTTATTTTAATTTATTTTTTATAATAATTTCAGTTATACACGAGAAAATTAAATAGCTAAAATGTTATTAATAAATAATGTATAAAATAGGAAGAATAGGAAATATACTATTTTTAAAGAAAACCACTATGCAAGCAATGATATCAGAGCAAATATATGTTGGACAATGGTTCAATTTCCTAAATTATTTCTATTTTGTATAAATATGAAACTATAATATTTAAAGGATGCCGTGTTATCAAATAGGTATAAAACATTGATTTGTTGCTTTCTACACCTGTTTGTAGTTAAATTAATGCAACCATACCATTTATCTTTCGAAATTAACAATTTTTCTATTCCCACACACTTTAAGGTATTTATCGCGATGTATCACTAATATCAATATTAATTCGTTGATATATTGCAATATTAAATTTCTGATATCGTACAGCCCTATCTGCAACGTAGTCATAAGTCAATGTTACGTATACAGAGGACTTTAAACGATGATTTTACTTATTGCTGCTATCTTCCAACACAGCAGATAATATAAGTTGCTCATAGGAGTCTCAATAGACGGCGTTACTAAGTTATTTTTTCATGACAATGTTTTATTTATCATTTGACCAGTACTGCATCGTTATTGCTCAAATGAGCTTCATAAATTTTGTAGAATTGAAAAGACTGGAGACGTTCAAAAATACATTTTTTACAAAAGTACACTGAGAAAAATGACCCTTACAAATCTGAGTAAATCGATGTTTTCGTTTTGTTATAAAACTTTTTGTTTCAAATATGACGACCCCAATGCTTTCAATTCTGAAATACCAGAAATACTCAGAATATTGAAACATAGACATACTCAAAACTGAGCACATAGAAGTCAGTTCATACTCATTTTTGAAACGTGGACATACTCAAATATGAGCACATGATTCTTGAGTGTGTGCATGTTTTCAAAAATTAGTATGTACAATGTATATACTCATTTACTCAAGTTTGAAATATGTATATTATACATATTTCAAACTTGAATAATTTTGATTCGGAGACATTTTGACTATGCGACAGACTCAAATTTGAGATTTTTTGTTCAATTTTGAAAATGTCATTTTCGGAGTGTAAGTTCGTATGCTTTACAATTTTGTATTAGAAAACTGACGTATTTATGAGAAGTATGTAATTTTCTGTCAATTGCAGATGTGTTAAATGTACCTTTTAGTCAATAATTTCTTATTTTATATTCTCTTTTTTTACATGCTTAAAATGATGTAGTCTAACATCTGAGTAAATATATTTCAAATCGGAGTTGTTGAGTCACAAGGAGTTAAGAATTATTACAAATAGAGACCCAGATTATTACAAATTGAGTGCAGCGATATTAGCTGGTAATATTTGGGGCAAAAACAAGCAAGGTTACTAAAGAAATTCAGGAACAGATGTTTTGCGATTGCTTGGCGAATTTTTTATTGGCGCGATTTCCAAGCCCGCGCCAAACTAATAACTTAATACAATAGCTAGGTTATCATTAAAGGAAAAAAATCCTCAAAATTTGGCGACTTTTTTCCTTTTTATATCCGATTTAAAAAAAACTGCGCGCAGGGGTCGGAAAAACTATTTTTTATTGTAGCGAACTACAACTACAACTACTTTGTCGAAAATGTAGTTAAATACAACTACAACTACTTGTTTTAAAAAGTAGCGACTGCAAACTACTTTTCAAAAGTAGTCACTATTTCGCAACTTTCAAATTTTGTCAAAGTGTTCAATTTACACTAGAAATCGAAGACACGGATTAAATAATAAAGTGACTCTTCGTCATATCGCGTCTGCCGGGATACAATTAAATAAATGCGAAATAATCGAGGGCATTAAAAAATTAAGAAATATACCATACAAGGAAATGTTTTGTGTTCGTCTCGAAAACGTCAGGTTAAACACACGTAACACATTTCGTAGCAAAATTAAGAAAGATATTATAATCTAGAAAATTACAGAAAAACAACCCGAAATGCAAACAATAATTAAATCTGTAAACGGAGCAATTCCGAATAATAAGAAACCTGGCGTTAAAACATGAAGGCATCTTAACAATTAAATAGACAAGTGTTGCCAATAAGAAAATTAATTCTTTGGTGGGTTAGTACTTGATTTCAGCAGCAAGTATCAATTGAAAAAATCTATGACTTCATGCGATGCGTTTCTATAACTGCAGCTGAGATTTGCCCCTGCAATTCGGAAATTTTTGAGCAGAACAAATTCTGCACAAAAGAAGCGAGTTTCGACCACTTGATTTGCAGAATGGCACTTTTTTTCTCTTGAAGTAGCGTTAAAAGTAGCGTCGGTTCTCGCTACAAACTACTGATTTTTTGTATCGCGTTACTCGCTACACTTCATTGTACAAAATATAGCGGGCTTTACTACAAACTACTGTAAAAAATAGCGACTACAGTAGTTTCGCTACTTGTAGCGCGCTACTTCCGACCCCTGACTGCGCGTAAGACATCATAGCCGAAATTCCTGACTTCATATATTATTCTACTTTAAGAATATCTTTATTAACTGTTCTACGTTAATCACAATTTTTAACACTTTCCAACCTAGTTGAAAAGTGTTTATGACTTCGGTTTTTCTGGCCGTCTGGCCGTGCTCTAACTCCCGTAAATATGCTCGGATTGCTCTGCAATTTTTATATGTTATTGTCGTTATCTATAGCATGTTCCCTATTTCAACGGAAGTGTGTAGCGCTTATATTTTTTTTACAGGGACACTCAAAAGAATTCCGTTACATTGCGGTCTATGGGGGAAAATCATTTTCGGTTTATTTAGATAATGTTTCACCATTTTAAACGCATTGAAATTTATATATATATCACTAAGGTGCATTAGAAGAAGCTTAATATGGAATAGGGTGTGCATAGCACTTATAGTTACTTTACAGGGACAGTCAAAAGAATTCCGTTACATTACGTCTATGGAGAAAAATCGTCTGCGGTTTATTTAAATGTTTCACTATTTTAAACGCATTGAAATTTATATATATCACTAAGGTGCATTACAAGAGGCTTACAACAGAATATTGTGTGTATAGCAGTCATCGTTCCTTTACAGGGACACACAAAAGAATTCTCTACTGTCTGTTAACAATAATTCCTGGAAGTGCGTTTTAAGTTACTGAACGCGATTTTAATTTTAACTCGCTTTTTGTCTATTACGTGGTGTGTATAAATTCTGTAGATCCTATACAGGGAAGCACAAAAGTTCGCGGACACATTACTGTTTATTGACAGAAACTCCAGACGAAGAATTTTAAACTTTTGCTACGCGTTTCCTAACTGAACTAAAATTTAGCATCCTGTGTAGTATATATACAAATCTGTAGATGCTATACAGGGCTGAATGAAAGTATTCGGATATTTTTCTGAATATTGTATATGATAGAAATTTCTCAAATTATGTTTTTAAATATGTTATGCGTTTTCCAAATTGTTTACTTAGATGTTATCTTTTAGCTTATTAAACGGTATGATTTTCTAAAATTATTTTGGAAGCGTTGGAAAGTGTTACATAATCTATGCTTGGCGCATGATTTTTCGTTCTTGTTTTAAACCATAAGTCAATTTTAGGACAACCTATATAAGCAAAATATATTCATGCTGGTATGTTCTGATATTTTAGGACACCTCTACTAAAACTTCAAGCTGTTGTGTTTAATTATGAAAGGAAATATTTTGATTTTATACCATTAATTGAATTATATATTAAATACAAATGGTTATAAAGGTTTTTTTAATATATTATGAAATTTAGTTAAATATTATAACATATATTTCATATTGTATTCCACTTGTTTCACTCTCTGCTAAAAAGTGTGTCTTCAGATGGCTTATAAATCTGATTTTGTAGTTGTTAAAGAAAGAAAAGTAAAATTACAAAATATTAGACTTTGTGTTTATTAAAAGATAACACCACAATGACCATTTGAAAATTTGTACTGTTTTAAGTACCCTTTATACACTCGAAAAGATTATTTTACTAATTAGAAATCAATGTTGAAAATTAAAGAGCAATTTTAGTGCGCGCGCTATTGAAATAGCGCGCGCCGCAAAGAGTATACATTAACGAAAACTTTAAACGCTTTTTCTTTCAGAACAGCATTTCCAAAAAATTTCCGACACTCTACCTCCGTCAATTGTTTATCAATCATTTTGATATTTTCGAAAATTAATCATCACATATATTTGTAGTGTAAAAAGTAGGAATTATTTTCAAAATATTAATATCTTGCTTTCCTTAGTAACTAGGAACAAGCTTTTTGGTTGAAAAATTATATTTTACTTTGCATTGATTATATTTCTCTAAACATGCTAATTTTTAGAAAAACAGCTACGTATTTCCCTAGTTTTTGGACTAAAAAACATATATTCTTCTCTCAATGTTTTAAGTTAAATTTACGATGAGGTATTGTGTCCACTGCTTTGCTCACGTTTTTCGAAGAATCCCTGCCCTGTCAGCTGAAAAGACGCCATATTTTAATATACAAACTAAAAAATATAGTTTATACCTTAAAATAAGTATAATAACTTACTTTAAATGGATGTTTGTAAATATTTTGCGTTCTTTTAAAACAATACCCAAAAATGATTTAAGTTTTAGGGCGTCCAATTTTTATAACCCCCTATAAATCATGGAGGTAGTTATCTACTCTACTTTGTTCCTTAATATTTAAGATCTTTAAATAAACGATAATCAAACCACATAAAATTTACATCGAAACAATCCATGAATCTATTCAAATGCAGACAAAATGGTACGCTTCCATGCAAGAAAAGTACTGAAAAGGGTATTTTCTATAGTTCAAATAAATTTGCTGATATGATACTAAAAATGTATGAGAGCTTCATATTAATGTTAAAGCAGATTTTATGTCAGAGAAATTAGAGGAAATGAATAGAAAAATTGTTTTCACCAGAAAAGTAAAAGTTTTGATATAAGGTTTAAACAGATATATGAAAAAATCGTAATTATATTGCATATCAGACTTTTATCATTGTTAGTTCTAACGAAACATAGTATTCATTCTTACATATGTACAATTTATTTCCATAATAATATTTAGAATTTCTGCAGTGCATTTTTGAAACGATTATTGATTATCACTAAACGCATATATATATATATATATATATACTAGCTAACCCGCCCAATACCCGCTAATATAATGAATAATTTGTTAAAGAGAACCACCGTCACCTACATTAACGCGATCATTAAAAAAAGAATTACATTTTTCTGATAATTAGAACAAAACGAAGACTCTACGCTAAAATAGCCGGCAGAGGACACCCCTTCCTGACCTCAATTCAAATCTATAACTTAATTAGTTACCTAAATTTTCGTTCATTAGTAAAAATTGGTAATTATTTCCTTTCATTTTCACAAACTCAATGGAGGGATCGGCCAGAGAAACAGATCTCTTTGTAGTTCAGTTTTTAATGAAAGCAGATCCCGGTCTGAAACTTTCTCCGATTGTTTTCACTGTCGCCGGCAGATTTTTGGCAGTTTTTTGCATAAATTAAGAAAAATTACCGACCGAATTTTTCAAAAATCACATAATCACATGCAGAATGTTTTTTTACATATGCTCAGAAATTTTCAAAAATATATCTCAATTAGTTTTCTTAAAATTCGCTAGTTAGAAAAATAATTTGAATTCGTTCATTTCCGCTTGCAAATTCAATGCGCCTGTTCGTTTCTTTAGCCATTTTGATTTAAAGGATGTCATTTTAGAAGTGATGGTTAATGAGAATCTAATTAATATCTTGGGTAATTATTAAAATATTAAAATTTTGAGACTCAGGTGCACATGCCCAGACCTTGGACTATCCACACTTAAATTTACAGACTTCTAGGTGGGCTAGATTTTGCTAGCCATCGCAGACAGGCAAACACACACACAGAGCGAAACTTTCTTTTATTAATATTGATATATATGACATATGTCATGCTGTAACTCTCTTATTTATGAATCTATTTGGATGTGACTGAGTACGTGTGTAGGACATACCAAGGTCTAGACAGAGTTCGTTGGCCAGCTTCATCCACCATCTTGTCTCAAAATGGCGAACAGTTAAATTTTTTATTTTTTTAAATATTCAAAATGATTCGTCGCTACCATGTCAAACTATCGAATATGAAAAAATGTATGTTTCATTACTTTTAAAAATGGGCCAATTGTCACCACTAAATTTTATTAAAATTCTTTGACTAATAAAAATAGTAGTAAAATTTCTGTGAAGAATGGGGTTACCAGTTTGGCCTCCCTTTTTATTCAGAAATGCTGAATTCATACCGGAAATTTTGAGAGAAAAATTTTTACTTTAAGTTATCACGAAATATGCTGTCAAAACAAAAATTTCGATTTTAAATTTCTGGTATGGATTCGAAATTTCTGAATAAGGAGGCCCAACTGGCAACCCTGGCGTTGTTGCAACACTGAAACCCTATTAAAATTTAGTGGTGACAATTGGCTCACTTTTAAAAGTAATGAAAAATGCATTTTTTCAAATTCGATAGTTTGACATGGTAGCGACGATTATACAAAAAGTATATATTGAAAATATTGTATGTGTTAGAAGGTGATACAAGGATTCTCGAACAATTTTTGTTTTGGCTATATCTTAAAAATGGCTGAGATATGGCAGTTTGAAATTCTAGGGTGGCTGAGATTTTGAAACAATCTGGTATTTGTTATGCTGAAGCTCTCGTATTTATGAACCGATATGAATGTGGCAATCATGTGCACAGAACATAGCAAGGTCACGACTGAGCTCGTTGGCCAGCTACATGCGCCATCTTGTTTCAAAATGGTGGTAAGTTAAATTTTTTTTAATTAAAAAAGATGTATAAAAATTATAAATTGAAAAAGTTGTTTCCTTTAAATGTTAGATCGTGATACAAGGATACCAGAACATTTTGTGTTTTGGCTTTATCTTACAAAATGACTGAGATATGGCAGTTAAAAATTCTAGGGTGGCTGACATTTTGAGACAATCTGATTTTTGTTATGCTGTAACTCTCCAGCTGAAATTCGCATTCAAATTCAGTATTAATGAAAACCTGGCTTGAACCATCTATAATGGCGTTCCAAGTACATATTTTAGCTTCGGGTGTTTGAGTAAAATAAGTTGAATTTTTAAAAACATGGACTATGAAACCTACCTTTTCGTCCCGTTACAGGCCGGAAGGACTTTTTTTATTCTATTCGCACCACTTTTTGAAAAATAATCTCTGACACGCATTTATACTACTACAATATTTTCAACTGAAATTTCATAAATATATTTTCAAGACAAAAACAATTTTTGTAAATTGTAGTACAGTAGTCTCCAGTCCTGGTCCATAATCAAAGGGTTAATATGACTTATACTAAGTAAAAGTAATGTTCAGGTGTGAAGTGCTTTGTTAAAAATTCAAAATCGTGCAGCAAAATCACAATATATTAAGTTTTCTATATTAACTAACGAATATGTTAAAATCGTTAATTACTGCCTGAAGTTTAGACATTATTGCGAAATAAATAGCTTAAACTGCTATTTTAGGAAACAGATTATTAAAAAAGTTAATTTAATTCTTAGTTTAAATATTTATGACGATTTTTTATATTTTATTTAAAACATTTTGTAGTTAATATCATATTTTTAACTAAAATTTAACAAGAAGCAAGATTATTTATCTTTTTACTTACCCATCATACGTAGTATAGTGTAAGTCTTGTAATCCTTTTGAAAATCGAAGAAAATTTTTTGACGGATTTACACGTTTCAGACACTGGAGATGCCGAAAAACATATTTTTAGAAAAAAAAATTGCCGTCCGTCTGTCAGTGTGTGTGTCTGTAAACGCTCTATCTCCCGAAAAAAATGAGATAGAGACTTGAAATTTGGTATGCACTTTGTATGTAATA
Source organism: Maratus michaelseni (assembly GCA_963931845.1). Taxonomy (NCBI): domain Eukaryota; kingdom Metazoa; phylum Arthropoda; class Arachnida; order Araneae; family Salticidae; genus Maratus; species Maratus michaelseni. The sequence goes on from OZ007586.1 coordinate 117,915,965, forward strand.
ATGGGAAGAAGCTTATTGAATTTCTAGTAACCTCGATTATCCGGAACTAGTTTTTTCGACCTCTGGAAATATCCGTTCTGATAAAAGTTATACAAAAATTTTCGAAATTGTTTATTTTAAGGAGTGAATATAAATGACAATAAAAAAAACATAAATTTTGCATAAAGAATGAAGTCGATCGGATAATGAGTTGCCGAGATATTTGTAATCATATTTTCAACACTTTTCTATTTTTCATGACCCTGTATTTCTTCCAAATTTCAATTCAAAGATATATTTTAATTGGAAATGAGACGCTTAATCCGACACAATATACCTTTAGTTAATATGATTAACATGTTTGGAGTTATAAGGATGTTTCTTTTACGCTATTCAGTAATAGAACATTTAAAGTTTATGACGTCATCAAGCCACGATTTCATTCGAATTGTAATGCATTTTATAAGTAGTTTACACATGTTTAATTTTCATATTTTATATTATGCATATCCATGAGGGGTAAGTATTACAGTGGCTCCCAACGACTAGTTTCATTTGCATGGTTTACAAAAAAAAATTTACTTATACATATACGCCTATGTTACCAAAATAAAACATTCCTCCAGCAAACCTTTAAGCTTTCATGTTTAATCATACAGTAAAGCTTTCTATTTCATTCCGTTTATTTAATCTTATATTATATATACAAACATTGTCCTAAATTCCATAATTTCCCCTTTTTTCGTAATTTTGTTCATTCCACATTGCGTTTCTAAACTTTATTCCTCAATGGCACATTAATTCAAATGTTTCAACAAGAAGCATATTAAATATTCCAGCTCTTTAAATTAGCAAAGTCTTTGTTCCGTTCCTTTCATTCTCAAAGAAAATAGAAATAAATTTATGGACATAGTCTTCGCTATAGTACGTTACACTAAAATTTCATAAAACATTTTCTGTTAAAGTTGTTATGTTATTGTTTATCTATTATGAACTTTCCTATAGAAAGTCTAGACACTTGACAGAGATAGATGAGTTGATTAATGCTACTTATTTACGCAAAATCCTTTTTCCCAGTTAAATATAAATTTCACAATTTCGCCAATTAATTACACAAAAATTAATATAAGGGTGCTACTGTTATATCACTTGTCTATCCATTTCTGTAAATTTCATGATTTGAATCAGATGCACTATTCAAATGCGTGTGAAATATTTCGACAGTAAATAGAAAATGATATTAAAGGCAGGCAAAATCATACATTTTTGAATAAAATAGGATACTTTATTTCATGATATGATGCTTTTATAAATCATCTACATCTGAATAAAATTCCATATTAAAATTTTATTTATTCTGATAAATTGGAGTAAATATTAACATGAAGGACGAATATTTATCTTTATAATCTTGCAGTTTAAAATGCATAGAAAATGTACGATTATGCACACACGTGCATTTCCTGTGACAAAGAAATCAATATACAGACAAGGTATAATTTTTTTTATGTTTAATCATACAGTAAAGTATTTTATTTCCCTGAATTTATTTAATTCTACATTAAATATGCAAACAGTTTACTAAATTCCATATTTCTCATTTTTTCGCATTTTTTTTTTCATTTCACATAACGTTGCTAATCTTTATTCCTAAGGGCCACTCTAAGTGTTTTATTAAAATGTGCATTTAATACTCCAGCTGTATAGGTTCCCAAAATCTTTGTATAGATTCGTCATTCTTAAACAAAAATGTAATAAATTTATGGGCAGAGTTTTTCATTTACAGTCTGTTACACTGAAATTTTGAAAAACATTTTACGTTAAAGATGTCTTATCAGCATTTCTATAAAAACAACAGAATTTTGAAATAAACTATTGAGTTGATTAATGCTACTTATTAATGGAGCTTCTTTATTTTTGCTTAACACTAGAACTACCATGAGCCGTCATTTTGAGGATTACCAAATGAATATATTCCGATTCGAACCAGAAATTTCTTTTTAAAATAAATTAAATATAAAACTCACAGAAATACGTTAAATGAATAAGTTAAGTAGTTTTAAATAAAATTTCTGGTGTGAAATAGTTTTAAAAAACTTGAGTAAAATTTCCGGTAGTTCTAGTATTAAACATAAATATCACAATCACGCCAACTACACTGCTCAAAACAATTAAAGGATATTTGAAGTTTTATATAAAATAAAGATATAAACGAAATTTTTTTTGCCGAAAATAGAAGAAGAGAATCACAAATGCAAATTTTTCTGGTTTTCAAACTGTGGAGTATGCAAATTTTGAGTTCGACGTCAAAAACGTCGCTTCAGCGGCAGCGAATGAAATTTGACTTTCAAATGGATAAAAGAGAATGAAGACAAGGATGATCGGCATTCAGTGATTGCTTTGTTTCGATGAGTACGATGTCTCAGCGAAGTCATTTGACAGATTCAGAAGCTTGGAGAATTGTTGGTAGGTTAGAAGGGGGCCAAACTCAAGCCGAAGTAGCGCAAGCCATTGGAGTGTCACAAAGTGTCATTTCCAGGATCTGGAACCATTTTTTGGAGAGTGGATGTGCAGGCCGAAGACCAGGGCAAGGTCGTAGACGGGCAACAACGCCCAATGAAGATCGGTATTTAGCGTTAACAGCTAGGAGACACTGAAACATGAACGCTACTCTTCTCCAACAACACCTTCGCTCGGCTACAGGCACCACGATTTCAACTCAGACTGTCCGAAACCGGCTCCATGCTGTAGGTCTGTATGCTCGCCGACCGATGGTATGTGTTAGATTAACATCAAGGCATCGTCGCGACCGCAGGGAGTGGGCAACCGAGCATGTCAACTGGAGGAGAAATGAATGGAGCAATATTCTGTTTTCTGACGAGTCCCGTTTTTCTGTGCATCCGGATAATAGGCGTATTTTCATCTGGAGGGACCGTGGCAGTAGGAATAATCCTGCGTTCGTGCACGAAAGTGTCAGATTTGGCGGTGGAGGAGTGTTGGTGTATGGTGGCATCTCCATTGACGGGCGCACTCACCTCTACATCATTCGAGATGGAGCTCTGACTGGTCGCCGATATAGGGATGAGATCCTCAGACCTATTGTAGTCCCTTACGCTGCAGCAATCGGAGATAACTTCATTTTAATGGACGATAACTGCAAGCCACATCGTGCAAACCTGGTGGGGGATTTCCTTTTCGAGGAAGGAATCGTTCGAATGGAATGGCCAGCGTGTTCTCCAGACATGAATCCAATCGAGCACGTTTGGGACGCTCTAGGAAGACGAGTTTCTGGCCGCCAACAACCCCCACAAACTCTCCAAGAACTGGAAAGAGCTCTTCTGGAAGAGTGGGGCAGAATACCCCAACTCGTCATTAATAGCCTCATTGAGTCCATGCCTCAAAGGTGTTCAACGTTGCTGGCCGCCCGTGGAAACCATACCCCCTACTGAAAATGATTTTCTTTGAAGAAAACACCTTTTCTTATTCTTTTTTTCTCATATGCACAAATTGTGTTTTTTTCCTTTTTTACACAAATGCGCAATAAAATGCATTTTTTTCTGCCAAACATGTGTAATTTATTCTCATATAACCTACTATGTCTGTCGACCATGTATCAATCAGCTAAAAAGTTTCCCAGATACAAAATCCACCTAAAACTGCAATATCCTTTAATTGTTTTGAGCAGTGTATTTACGACAAGATAAATATAATAATGCTAATATTTTAAAACTTTTCTTTCCATTTTTGTAATTTTCATGAGCTAAATCAAAGCCACTGTTCAAATAAATTTGAAAGTAGAAACTGTTATTAAATGCAACTGAAATAGTACTTTTTGTATCAAATATGATATTTCACGTACCATATTTTCCGGTGTAACGTAATTATATGGACTTGAAATAAAAAATTCCTATTTTGTATGACAGGTTATACTTTATTCTAATACTATCATAATGACGCATTTCTTATTTTATTTAATCATCTGCATCATAATAAAATTTTGTATTCAAATTTATTTATTTCCAGTATTATAACTAATTATTAACGAGAGGAATGATTGTTTATCTTTATCCTTTTGCATGTTGCATGGTTTTCAAAAAAATGCATAGAAAACGTTTGTTTATAGACACTCGTGTATGTTACAGTGGCAAAAAAACATTCAACTGACTGAACTTCAAGTTTTTATACTTCATCCTACAGAAAAGCGTCTTATTTCTACCTATTTATTTAATTTACATTAAATATGCAAAAAGTACTTTAAATATCATACTTTCTCATTTTTTTTCATAATTTTCTCCATTCCACATTACATTTCTAAACTTTATTCGTCAATTCCACTTTAATTCAAGTGGTTCATCATAAAGCGTATTAAATATTTAAAGTGTTTGCATTCCCAAAGACTTTTTTCAGTTTTTCGTTCTTACACAAAAAGTAATAAATTTATGGGCAGTGTTTCTTCTTTACAGGTCGTTACACTGAAATTTGAAAATAATTTTCCCTTAAAAGTGTATTATGAACATAGCTATAGAAAGACTGGAACCTTGAGAGAGATGGAGGAGTTCCCTATTGCTGTTTATTAACGCAGATTCTTTTTTCTTTGTTGGGCAAACATATAAGGATTGTGCCAATTAAATGCGGGATATTTCGACAGTGACAACCGATATCCAATTCAGCCAAATGAATGCTTTTGTATAAAACATGATAATTTACTCTAACTAGATCACATTTATCTAAATCCTATTATATTAAAACATCTGCATCATAATAAAATTCTGTATTCTAATTTTATTCTCATAACTATAACTAAATATTAACAAGAGGAATTTTTTTTATTTGAATGCTTTAAAAAATGCATACAAAAGGTACGTTTATGTTTACTTTTTCTTTATAGCGGGCACATACTCATGTATGTCCCCGCTATAAAGAAAACGTTCCACAGACAAGACGTCTAGTTTTTATGTTTAATAATACAGTAGAGCTATTTATTTCCCTACATTTACCTAATTTTACATTACATATTCAAACAGTTTTCTAAATTCCATGTTTTAGTATTTTTTTTTAATTTTCTTTATTTTACATTGAATTTCTAAATTCCATCTGCTTCTAATTTAAGTTGTTCATCAAAAAGCGTATTAGATATTCCGGATGTTTAAATTCCTGAAGTCTGTGTTCATATTCTTTGTTCTTAAAAAAAGTATCACAATTACGCCAATTATTTACGACAATTTAAATATAAGGATTCTAATATTTTAACATGTGTCTTTCCATTTTTGTAATTTTTAGGAGCTAAATTAAAGCCACTGTTCAAATAAATTTGAAAGTACAAACTGTTATTGAGTAATAGAGTATTTTTATAGTTAGGTGCATTGAAATTTTGAAAACATTTTCTTTAAAAAGTGTCTTATGAGAATTCCTATAGAAATTCTAAAACCTTGAGCGATATATATGAGATCATTAATGCTAGATATTAACAAAGATTCTTTATTTTTGCCCCCCCCCCCCAGAGGAGATATATGCTTAAGGTATTCGTGGACTTCCCAACTATGTCTACCTGAGCGATATTTCTCTGTGTTTCCTCACCTTTCTCTTATCTATTATTTCCTCTTTGTGTCACTTTCGTTGTGGTTCCTCTTCGGCGGTGAGGGCATAAACCGATATCTAATTATCGTCTATATCGACTTATGAATGTGACAACCTCTGTAGGTTCTCACGTCTCTCGAGTTTTGGTAGAGCATGTGAGGATCAGGGAAACCTGACTTCAGGCCTAGGACCTGGCTCCCTTTTGGGTATCCAGCTCCGAAGCTGTTGGCAGATCCCGGCTCGTCCCCAAGTGTAACGTGGTGATTTCTCAAGAGGGTGAGAATCACCACAATAGCAATGGTCTATGTCGTCATTAACTTGCGTTCAATGGGAGTGATGCGCAGGTGGCGGTGCTCCCACCGGTCGCAGCGCATACAGGAGTACCCTCCTGGTCGTGCACGTTATAAATCCCTCTGGACTTGGGTGCGTCCATCGACGTGCCCGACGGGCGGCGCAGCTCAAATTTATATACACTTATGAAAAATTTGCGCATTTGCTGAGCGTGGCGATCCATGTTGCTGGAAAGGGTATCCCGGTAGTTGTGGTACAAGAACCACTGCCTTGGTCTCTACTTCAGGTAGACGGGAAGTGTATATTAGTCCTGTATGCATGAATCGGCTGGACATCTGACTTGTCAGTGGCTAGGGATTAAGTGACCGGTCACTTACTGGTCATCTCCTTAAAAGTAAATCTGACATAGATGTGTCTTGTGAGCGTGTGGGCCATGGTTAGCACTGGTGTACGAATGTGCATTCCCTTGTTGGGTTTGATAGTGGGTGGTGCGGCTGGCTGGATTCTGAATATATATATATATTACTATGGAGAGAAGTACTTAAATTTCTTATAAATTTATTCTCCTGAGGAGAACAACAAAATTGTACAGAACATTAATATGCGTTTTTTCATTATTCATTGCACCAGTAGTATTTCTGATAGTTCATTCAAGAATACTTCCCAATATCTGATTAAAAAAACTTTTACTCTATTTTTGGAGATGTTCGCTCTATTAAAATACTGCACAAAGATGACTTGCTAGTGGAGATTTCACCAGAAAATCAATCATAATCAATCACTCCCAGACTGCAAAGAAATAATACAATTTTCTGTTTCAGTTTAGGTCCATTTAACTCTGAATATTAGTCGTGAACCTGATCATTTATATTCTACAAAAGAGGAAATCCTGCAGAATTTAAGCAATCAAAATGTCACTGATGTAGTGATTACTTAATCACAATCCGTCGAAATTACAACATATTTCCCACAGAGCAGATAAATTTGAAATTTAGTAGCCCTAAACCACGTACAAGAATCAAAGCAGCTTACCTGTATTGTCCAGTTAGGTTATATATCACTAACCCCCTACCTTGTTTTAATTGCCAGCGTTAATGACCATGGAAAAAGTTCTTGCGTGGGTCCGTTACCTGTGCTCGTTTTGTAGAAGTCGGCCACGACAATAAAAACCCTAGAAATTGTGAACACTTTGCCAGCCCACAAAGTAATCACACAGCATATTTACGTTCTTGACCAAATGGATTCAAGAAAAAGATATTCTGTTAAAATCATTCAAAATCTTTCATATCATGAATCACGTAAACGTGTAGCATCCAGAACTGCATCTTTTGGGGTTTCATGCTCTTGTCTATTAAAACAGTCTTCAAAATCTGTAAGTGTACATAAGTAACCTAACTCCACCTTCTTTATCAATTGATATATATGCCATCTTATCATCTAGAACTATTAAGAAAAAATTCCTTGATATCCACTCTTATTGCAAGCCAACAAATATATCCCAATTGAAACTTTTACGGTACCCATCACAACCCGTCACAATAGAATACCTTTATCTTTCAAAACGTAGGCACCCTACATTACCATCATCATCAGAACTTGGCACAATTAGTTCTTGTAAAGATCATCCAAAACATCTGTTCCGTCTGCAAACATATAGCAAAAACCTGATGTTTCTCTAATATAGCAAGGAAAGGAGAAGTCGTGTGCATAGAAATGTGAAAAAGAAAATTTCATCTCAGGTCCCTTCGCGGGAGAAAACGGTGAATTAAAAAACACAAGAAATCACTTTTGGACCACCAATTTGAAGCTGTTAAGAATTGCAAACGACTGCTCCGCTATACGGAAGATACTATGCAATCAGAGTCTTACCGGTATGACTGAGATACAGATGAGATAATACTATTTTTCAGGAATTTGAGCCTACGTGATTTTAACTAGTTTTCTTTTATTAATTTATGATTTAGTATAAAACTGTTTATGCTACATATTTTGACTTTTATACTTTATTTTAGACAAATCGATTTTAGACCTGTATAGATTTTATAAATAAAAATTTGGATTTATTTTTAAATTTATTGTTACTTTAATCATTAGATTCAATTAGATTTTTCATCACATTACATTTCTCTTTAAGCTTTTTTATCTTATTAAACTTATTCTTATGACAAGGTCTTATGATAACTTTTTAAAAATAACATAATGTGTTTTGTTTTAATGTGTTTGACGCGGAATGTCTCTAAAGGGACTTTGTGCCATTAAAACGTATTCAACAAACAAACCAGCTTTATTTTTGGTTGAACATAAATATCAAAATTGTACGGATTAATTACAAAAAGGTATTATCAGGTTTCCAATATTTTGATTCGTCTATCCTTCCCTGTAAGAAATTACTTTTAAAAATTTTGTGAGCTAGATCAGAGCCACTATGCAGACATAAATGCGAAATATTTTGGTAGAAGAATCTGATATCAAATTAGCTAAAAACGTGTTGTTTTTTTTTATAAAATATGATTATTTATTCTAACGGTATCAGAATCACGTAATTTTTATATTGTTAAATTATCTGCATCAAAACTAAAAATCTCCATTCCTTTAATTTTTTCCTAATTATTTTAACTAAATATTCATTAAAGGAACAATTGTTTATATTTTTTTAATTTGCATGCTTTAAAAAAAAGCATAGAAATGATACGTTTATAGACATACCCATATTTTTCTACAAAAAGAAGAATATACCGCGGGGAAAACTTCAAAGTTTCATGTTTAATCATACAGTAAAGCATTTTATATATTTCCATTTATTTAATTTTGTATTAAATATTCAAAACATTTTCTATTCAGACCATTTTCCAAATTCCATATTTTTCTATTTTGCACTTAATTTCCTTCATTTCCCATTGCATTTTTAAAATTTATTTCGCAAAGCCACTTTAATTCATGTGTTTTATCAAAAAGCACATAAAAAATTACAGCTGTTTAAATTCCCAAAGTCATTGTTCAGTTTTTTTCGTTCTTAAACAAAAAAGAAACAAATTTATGACAGAGGTTCTTCTATACAGTTCGTTACACTGAAATTTGGAAAAACCTTTTCCGTTAAAAGTGTCTTATGAGCATTTTTATAGAAAGACTGGGATTATGAAAGAAATGGTTGAGTTGATTAATGATACTTATTAACGTAGATTCTTTATTCATCGTTAAACACAAATATCATAGTTGTTCCAATTACGTACAAGAAAGTACAGAAACAGATGGTGATCCTGGGTACTTTTGTTTTACAATTTATGTACATTCTATGAGCTAAAGGAGAGCGACTATTCAAATAAATGGGAAATATTTTGACAGTAGAAGCTGATATGAAATGCAACTAAAAGCTAGTCGTTGGCGGCCACTGTAATTCCTACCCATCATGAATATGCATAATATAAAATATGAAAATAAAACATGTGTAAACTATATTTATAAAATGCATTGCAATTCAAATAAAATCGTGGCTTGATGACGTCATAAACTTTAAATGTTCTATTACTGAACTGCGTAAAAGAAACATCCTTATAACTCCAAAATTCATAATCATATTAACTAGCGGTTTACTGCGTCGTATTAAGCGTCTCATTTCCAATTAAAATATATCTTTGAATTGAAATTTGGTTGAAATACAGGGTCATGAAAAATCGAAGAGTGTGGAAAATAGGATTACAAATATCTCGGCAACTCATTATCCGATCAACTTCATTCCTTATTCAAAATTTATGTTTTTTTATTGTCCTTTATATTCACTCCTTAAAATAAACAAGTTCGAAAATTTTTATGTACGCGTTTACAGACACATACACAGACACACAGACAGACTGACGATAAAAAAAAATCTCAAAATATGTTTTTAGGAATCGAGTAAATCCGTAAAAATTTTTCTTTCGATTTCTAAAACGATTACAAGACATACCCTATACTACGTATGATGGGTAAGTAACATGCTTTTGTGGCAAATATGATACTTTGTTTTAACAGCATCGGAACGCCGTCCAGTCTAACTTAGTTAGTTCTTTTCACTTTTTAAAAGGTTTGCGTAGTTTCTTAAATAATAATAATTAAGTTAACAATATTGTAGCATTCAAATCACTCATATTATTCATATGGTATGTAGTTCAGTTCAATTTAGGACTCGTTTATTCTGTCATTTTATCTGCCTAAGTCTCTCGTTATGCAAGGCATTTTACCTAATCAAATAAGACTATTTCCATAAAAGTCAACAAAAATCTCGTAACATAATTAGCATCAGTTGAATAAAATTTCGTGCATAATTTTATAATTGTGAAAACAGTGTAAGAGCGGCATTTACATATACAAATGAAAAAACAAAAAAACATGATACGGAAACATAAAAATTTGCCAAGATGTGAAATCAAAATGTTGTATAGTGTTTGAAAATATGAATTAGATTCTGCAAAAACATTTACTGTTAATTTCAAAATTTTGTTTAACGTATCAACCGAATTTCAAACTGTAGAACTAAATAGACAAATGGGCGTTTATAATCGATGGAATATCATTAGTGACACACAAGTGACCATTTCAGAAAATAGTATTTATGAAATATTAATTATTTCCTATTAATTGTATGTAGCATTCGATTAATAGTGTACGTAATATTACTGATTATATTTTTAAATATTTTAAGTAATAACTTTACAGGGTAAACACCTAAACGATAGCTTTGAAATTATTTTATTTTACTTCATTTTATTTCATTACTAAAATCTTACAATGAGCAAAACAAGCACATAGCATATATGCTAATTAAATTTTCCAACAGAGCTGAAATTGCACTAGAGATTAAACTCGAATTAAATCCAGAATCGGTGAATATTCACCGATGCTGGGTTTAATTCGTCTCATGCATGCCACTGAAGATGTGTGCTCATCGTTGACTTCCCATATTGTGCTGCAATGTCGCAGCCATACCAATACATAAGATACATAAGAGTGAAAAAATACTTGGATGGATGTCGTCCGGATAGCTCTAAATGGTAGAGGGATAGTCCGTAATACCAAAGGTTCCGGGTTTGATTCCCGCTCTGGACATTTTTTCACTCTGTTGGTTATACGCTGCGTAGTAAGTTAAAATTTCATATCCTTTGTTATACAAGTACTCTTATTCAAATCAGTTCAGTATTACTATATCATTATTAATATCAGACTTATAATATAGCAATTTTCTTATTCTTATTCTTCTTCTAATATAGGTACTTTCTAGAAATCTAACCGCTCGAAATAAGATGGTTAGAAATCGAGTGACCGCACTGAGGATTATGCAAAGCCCATTTTGGCTGTTACAAAACCACAAGTTTTACAGTTGCAAAAAATCCAATTTATTCCTAGATTTATTCCTAACAAAACAAAAAATTGATTCACAAGTTCAAACCTAGTCTTTTCAGCTTTAGATGATGTATTTCGTTGGAACTTAGTATGTACGATAACCGAAAAATTGGCAATATGCAATAAAAAGTAACAGTAAATTTCGACCACCAGGTTAAATGATGGCGTATGAATAAAACAACTGGAAACATAAAATTTTATTCAATCATAACATTTGATCAATGTGCATTCTATTTGCATCAATCACATGTTCAAAACACATAACAGCATGTTCAACGACATGGATTTTTGAAGAATAACAGTCACATGGATGCATTGCTTGATTTTTAAACGGACAGAGCTTTTTCGTGCTCACGATCTTTAAGAAAGCCTTTAAACGAGAAGTCGCAGAGATTCAAGTCTAGAGATTCAGGAGGAGGCAAGTCATTTGGAAAATTCCTAAAATTATATGATTTAAAGTGAAAACGAATTAGTTCCTTCCCTTGTCTGCAAATATAGCCAAAATATTTAGTACTAACAACTAATTTTGACGTCATATCTAGATTCTTCGGATACTAAATAGAAAGTCATTCGGTCAAGTAGTTTTTGAATTTGGAGAATTGAAAGTTTGGAACTCATAATGTTAAATTCATTTTTCTACGTTACAAAACAAATTCCAATGCGGGTATTTTTTTAAGAATAACTCAAAATCCACTCTGCGGTATGAACTATAATTTTGATTTAGCATATTTGAAGCTTCTAGAAATCAATTTCCGTTAAAAATTTAAAGGTTCGAATTAAAATGTTCTCAAAAATTAGGTTTTGACAATATTAATTTTTAAATTAATTTTAAAAACTAGGAACTGTTACCTATAATTTTCTTAACAGAAATCTATTTCTAAAAACTTAAAATATGACAATCCAAAATTACCATTCGATCCGGGATGTTGTTTTTTCGTTATACTTAAAAACCAACACACATTGTTTTGTACCGATTAAAAATTAATTTAACTTAAGGAATTCCAAATTTTAAACTTTAAAAAATCCTAAACTACTTGTCCGAATGACTCCCGTTTAGAATCCGAAGGTAAAATTTAGCAAATAATTCAAATATGATGTCAAAAGTAGGTGTTATTATTTCAAATTTTTTACATAAGTTATCAAAGTTTGTTACATAGTGTTTATTCTATATGCTGACGACTGTTTCAGTCCCCGTCCTGGACGCACGCCCGGTTTTCCAGTTTCTTCAAATTAAATAATCTTTACAATACAGTCTTCGAGATAGGCCGAATTTTCCAGTCTTTCAAACATCGATGCAGCAAAACTATTGCAGAAGCTCTGATAAAATAACCTATCCATTAAAGCTCTATCTTCATTTTTTGGCTGGATAGTGAAGAATGATTTTAGAGCATTAAAAATAAAATTGCCATTTTAAAGATTTCCCATTTTAGATAACATACTTTCTAAATTGCATGATAAGCGCTATCAAGTGATCACATTTTAAGCTATGATTTTTTATTTAAAATTTATTTTCCTCTGGTCCACATAGCGTATATACTAACATTCAATAAAATATATCAACCATAACTTGTTCTTCAGCGATTTGAATTGGGTGCTTTAATTATAACCACTCTGTGTAAAGTTTCTATCACACGTTTAACCCTAAGATCTGAAATATATACTAGTCTCATTTGAGGGGCTCTTTCGTGCTGCAAGTAGGGTATTTTTTTCATGACTGAACGGAATCCGCAAATGTAAGCAATTCCTGCTACATTCGGCAAATAATCTTTGCTAAATATTTTTAAAAGTTCCGTAAATCCCGAGAATTGAGATCAACTTTTTTTTGTAGATCGCTCTCATAATTCGAGCTCATAACTATAGTAGGGAAATACAAATAGCAATAAGTTATTTATTGACCAAATTACTACAGGTAAACTATCAAACGGTCTGCTTTCGAACGTTTTCCTCTTATAAATTTCTTTTATGAAGAAATATCTTATTGGCATGTGATAGGATAATACGCATGATTACAGTTTAAGTGATCCTATATGCTTCTTTGCCCTGCTTTGTGTAACAATTTGGAAATGATCTATTTCTAATTCATAATGATAGACTCCAGTTCACCACCACCAACATATAATATAACTACATCTTTGTTATAATGAATGAATATGATGAATTGTAATGTCTCGAACAAACGAATTCAATTGTGAATAAAGTATGCTCAAGAATCAAAGCCCAATTAAAAAAGGGTATTCAAATATAATTCCAATTACCTGATTTCATTTTAGAAGGATTTGAAATTTACAAACCGATCGCTTAAAACATCTTAAATGCCTCTCTCACGATAGGCAATGATCAAATGACCAAACTAAAGCATGCTAAATATAACTGGCATATTTCAAGTAAGATGTAAATTTAATAAATATATACGAGGAGCAGTTGGAAAATAAGTTTCCCCTGGCGACTGTGGACAGAGGTGTGTATGAAAGACAAAAAATTTAATGAGACATTAAAGATAAAATATAACTTTATTTTTCCACATAAGTACCAAGTACATTGAGACATTTGTCATACCGCTTTATAAGCTTCAAAAAGCCCTCCATGAAAAAATCAGGGCTTTGCATACGGACGAAGTGTTGAACGGCTATGGGCGAAAGACGACACAGCAGGTGAACGCGAACGTGCAAGACCATTGGGTAGAAGTCGACCGCAATCAAGCAGATGGCGCGGGTCAACCAATCCGTCCGGCCAGGGTCAACAACGCCATCTGCTTGATCGCGGTCGACCTCTACCCAATGGTATCGATGTCTTGCACGTTCGCGTTCACCTTCTGTGTCGTCTTTCGCCCATAGCCGTTCAACGCTTCGTCCGTACGCAAAGCCCGGATTTTTTCATGGAGGGCTTTTTGAAGCTTATAAAGCGGTATGACAAATGTCTCAATGTACTTGGTACTTATGTGGAAATATAAAGTTATGTTATATCTTTAATGTCTCATTACATTTTTTGTCTTTCATACACACCTCTGTCCACAATCGCCAGGGGAAACTTATTTTCCGACTGCCCCTCGTACTTAAAAATGCTAGTAGACAGCTGGTAAGGGAACAATTTTAAATTTTAATATATTATTGTTTAAGTTCTAATGGAACTCAGCAAAACAGTGCAAAGGACACACAGGGAACAAAAACAAGTCAGAAGAAATCCTCTTATTTAATTATTGAACTTCACTGGATTGTTTCGAGGAACACCATCAGACGAACAAATGTGATATAATACAATACTAAAATTCACTGGATTTAAGTGATATTACGGAGAAAACGCCGTCCGATACGTTTTAATTGATATTAAAATATGTAGAACCTTAGTTTTTGTATCAGCAAAGTATTCTGTATATTTTATCCCAAAATACATACAATGTAATATTTTCCTATGAACATTGATATCACACTTATTAATTAACTTTATTCTCAAGTATGAACTTGCTACTTCATAACACATTTAGTAAATATTTTCATCCGTGCATGTATACAACTTTCTGATATTTTCATTTGCCTTAGAGACTACCTGCTTGTAAAGTGGTTAGGTTTCTGGGTACTAGAGAAGTGTTGTCAGTTCAAATTCCGCTTTAGGCATAAATTTTTGTAATGAATAGGATTCCACTTTAAACGGAGATTTCGGTCTGTTTAGCCCTCGTGTGCAAAATATTAACGTAGTGCCCGCAATCAACCAATCATTATCTTTACAAAGAATAGGACTACAGTATGGATTTTCCGGTAACAGCAAAATAAATTTCAGCGTACACTGTGAATTTCCGATTCTAATTTTGAAAAATCATGAACTGAAGTCACAAGATATAAATCGATTATCATTTATGATGCATCCCATTTATAGGGGAAAAATAATTTTTAGATTCTATGACACCCGATTGAAAATTTCTGAAAATTTTACGCAAGATTAAAAATAATGTAACTGTGACGGAAAAATTCACATTGCCTAATGGTAAAAGGAAATCTTGAATATGTGTATCAGAGATAATTGGGCAAAATTTCGTTCTAATAAAGCTTAAATTAAAAACAAATTTACATAGAGGGTGTCCAGCGAATAAGACTCTGATTTCAAAATTAAATATCTCAAAAACAAAGATGAATCGAATTATGCGGTAAACGGTTTCTTTATTGGCTAAGCTGCAAACATGTCATACAGAAGTTTCCAAAAATTAGT
The DNA here is from genome assembly GCA_963931845.1 of Maratus michaelseni. Taxonomy (NCBI): domain Eukaryota; kingdom Metazoa; phylum Arthropoda; class Arachnida; order Araneae; family Salticidae; genus Maratus; species Maratus michaelseni. The sequence continues at coordinate 117,931,388 of OZ007586.1, forward strand.
TTTTAAGACCGTTAACAGATGGCGCTGAATCGCAATCCCTATAAATTGTGCTTCGAAGTCCGGAGCGATCAATTCGACAGTTGAATCGTGAAAGGAGGTTGCCGTAGATGTTAAAACCATGTATTCCATTAAGCAACGTGATTTTCTCGTACTAAAGTATTACAGATTAGAACGCAGTCCTGCGGCAACAAGGCATTGAAAACAGCTACGTCGATTTGTGTGGCATGCGATTCCATTTCCGTTGAGACATTGCAGGATGTGATGTCAAATTTTATTATTCGTTTACTCCACCTCATTGTTTCGAACGATGAACATTTTAAAAAGATTGTGTTCTGATTGAAAATAATGCAAAAAATATTTAACGTTCCGAAAGGACCCGATGCGAAAGTCATCGGGCTCTTTGCCAAATTCGAACGAACCGGCAGCGTGGATGATAATCGAGTGGAAAACGTTAGACCCAGGCAAACTGTAGTCACTCCTGGAAATGTCGCCAAAATTTCTGAAATTGTTCAGCAAAATCCAAGGAAGAGTGTGAGAAGAATTGCATCGGAGACTGGTTTAAAGCGTTCCAGTACGCAAAAAATATTGAAAACAGCCTACGAATGTTTCCATACAAAATCCAAAGTCATTAGACTATACCCACAATAGGTTTGGGACAAAGGGTTGACTTTGTGAACTAGATTCTCACAATGATTGATAATGAAGGGATTGATGTTGGCCGCATCTGGTTCACAGATGAAGCACATTTCCACTTGAATGGATTCGTGAATAAACAAAACTGGAGATTTTGGGGTTCCGAAAACCCTCATTTGTGTAAAGAGAAACCACTGCATTCGCCTAAAGTTACTGCTTTGGTTGCGGTATGCACCAGAGGCATTATCGGCCCTTTTTTCATGAGACAAAGGATCCTTAGTGAACGTTACCTTACAATTTTGGAACAATTTGTGAGCACACAACTAGCGTTGGGGGATCGACCAGGTATCGATTGGTTCATGCAAGATGGGGCTCAACTACATCGTACAGAAAAGGTGTTTCGCCTTCTTGATGAGTAATTCAGTAATAGAGTAATTGCGTTGGATTATCCCAAATTTACTGGCACAGGAATGAATTGGCCTCCATACTCACCCGATCTGACTCCATGTGACTACTTTCTGTGGGGCAAATTGAAAGACACTGTCACCGCAACTATCCCACTACGCTCGATGAGCTTGAATCGTCGATTTGTGTGGCATGCGATTCCATTTCCGTTGAGACATTGCAGGATGTGATGTCAAATTTCATTATTCGTTTACGCCACCTCATTGTTTCGAACGATGAACATTTTGAAAAGATTATGTTCTTATTGAAAAGAATGCTTTACTTGACTTTTTTTTGTTTTAGATTGCTTGCAGAAAACGAGTTTTTTGGCGTACAGCGCCATCTGTTAACGGTTTTTGTAACTAAATTTTCGGAATTTCTGTATAACATTTTTACAGCTTAGATAATAAACAAACCGTTTACCGCATAATTCTATTGATATTTGTTTTTGAGATACTTAATTTTGAAATCAGGGTCTTATTCGCTGGACACCCTGTAGCTACCAGTCAGAATATGCATAGTCTATAATGAAAGTCGAAAATGAAGCATTAAATGATTTCCTTTACAAGAAATTTAAGAAAACCGGTTTCTTTGAAATTTCAAGGAATTATTTATTTTAATGTAACTGAATACGTAGCTTGAAGTATTATACTTACATATATTATATACATTTAAATGAAAGTTTACATTTAAATAAACGTTTTCGAGAAATCCTTTATAGTAATTATGTTTAACTAATATACATTCTTAGAATGAAAAATTAATTTTTACAATAAAATATTTATAGGCAAAGGTTCTATTAATATGAATATGTATAACCGCACAATATGATCTAGAAAGAGTATTATTTGATTTATTAATGTTCTATCCAGTTTAATTATACATAAGTACGCGCATTCACTGTTCATTTAACAACCTGAATTATGCAGAGAGTTAAATAAATGGGAATATGATTCAGTATAAAGTGAACATTTCCTGAAACAGCGTTTTGCAGATTTGAAGTAATTTTAATACAGTTACCAGAGATTTTACATAAAATCGCTTCCAACTCATTATACGACATTACACTATCTAGTACATTATTAGACTGTATACTATAGCATAATTTTACAATTACCAAAGATTTTACATCTAATCAGTTTAAACTTATAGTACGCTATTATGCTATCTAATGAAATATTAAACTATACATAGTAGTATAATATTACTAGGTTGTTTGGTTCATTTTGCATCACTACAATTCTTTTTTGCACACGAAAGGTAAATAAATATGACCTCCTGTTTAAAGTATACTATTATATTGTAGGACAGTATTTAGTATCGTCTAAACTTTCTACACAATATTATTAATATATGCAACACATTGTCGAAATTTCTGAAAATGCTAGCCAAAATTTACAAACAAATGTTACACTCTTCCCACGCAGAACTTGTGTATATCAGCGTCCTTAAAATATCATTAGCATACCTTTATTTTGTAAAGTAAAGACATTGCAGTCTATTTTAGCTCTTACCATCATCGCGTTAAATACTTTGAAAATTACTGAGCTTCATTGTACTAAACAATACACTGAAAATTAATCTTTTCTGGCAATATTGTTTGGTGTATTCTGGCGGACTGTGTTTTAGGAAAGATGTATCAATAGATTTTTATTGTAAGCATTTACAATTTTTTGAAGAAGCCACCCCAGAATAAACAATAACATATTTCCTTACCTATCTTTATGAAAACAATTTCAGATCCAACCAAACCCAATTGAATTCATTTATAAGAGAAATATTTTGTAATCTTTATTTTTCAACATCATTAATTTTTATCGTTACTTTTTGCGACTTTGATAACTCGTGGAAATTTTTGGTCGTTACAAACATTATCAATACCGCTACTTTGTAAAAATACTGCTGTTTTATTATTTAAAATTGCACTTAATAAATGCAGAAATGGCTTGAATTTAGCACGAACGTTTAATAAGTCAGACTATATGATACCTATAAACTTTAAGTTTCGTAAAATACAGACTCTTTCCCAGTTGTTTCATAGTACAATTCACTATTTTAAATAGTTGATTGCTCTATAAAAATGCTAAAAAAAAAACGCTCAAAGCTGTTTGAGTTTTGGTCAATATTTGGAAAGAGTGCGCCACGGTGCACCGAACTTAGGAAAATTGACAGTTGAAGTTTAGAAGATTCCGTTAGTTGGTGCTGTACTACATTTGTTCCTTGATTCGAGAAATTCTGGAACTTTTCATAGTAATATTATTTCAAACTATTCACAAAGTAACGACAATATAGTGATACTTTGTGAACCAATTTTACTTTTCAAATTTCAGTTTAATGGTATAAAAATTTTAAATATTAATTTCTAAAAAATGCCTTTTTTATACCGCTAACCAGGCCCCTACCTACCGGGCATGAGTGCCTAGCTTGACGAGTTAGTACCTGGACGCTGGGTGATATTCGCCTGATAACAGCATGGCTGTGATCCTCCTTGTCAAAAGCCTTGTTGGCATCGCTGCAGTGCTCTGCTACAGTTTCCTTTGTTTGCCGGTTCATGGTTTCTATTTAACATTGTTGAATTGGCAGAATTAAAAAAAGCAAAAATTCAAAGAAGAGAAAGGAATCGATCTCGTAATTTAGAACCTTGATCAGGTGACAAGACCTTTACCTGACTAGACACCTCCAGAGATATAATTCAGAGGGAACTTAGAAGATTTTGCAACCACGACGTATTTTACATGCACAAGGCGCCATTAGCGTACATGGCCTGAAAAATGCCTTTCTCTATTTATCATACAGGTTTTCGCATTCTTCATTTTGTTTTCATGTTTTATTGCCATGATTCGTGATAAAAACTAGAAGACAATTAAGCTATGTCTCATTAATGGACAGTTGTGGAGGGATCTGGAACTGGAGATGGACGCTACTTAAACTAATAGGATAAAATACATTCCTACAGTATTTGAACCTGTCGTAATGCGCTACAAGAAACGCTCTAATACTTGTGTAACAAGTGATACTTTTACAACATCCTCTTTTGTGTTTCTGGCCATGTAAACGAAATTAAAATATCGGAATTTATCGACAATTGTTTCAACGAAATGACATTATTATTCCAGAAATGCTGTTATTATACAGTAATTTAAAATCTTCGGTGTTAAATGGTTATTGTAGTGCTTCGCGCCTAGAGTAACACCACCAAGTTCAACAGGTCCAGGGCCTTCATCATTGCAGGTGGAATGGCGCAAAATTCTATTCTATGTAATACAGATATTATTCGTAAGGCTTCCTCAGAAGATATTATCTGTTATGCAACTCAAAAGTGGAACTACACTTTATTAGACTAATAAAAAATTATTCACATTTGCCCGGACAATTCCTGGTACATAGTGCTTGTATGCTATGTGTTACTTTTTCAGCATGTGAAACTTTGAAAACTGATAATTTATGTGTTGTTTAGCGTACTGTCAGATTTTTGTTTCTAATCAACAGAATTTTAGATCTGTTATACATATTTTAGTACCGTACATTTAAAAAGAGAATGTTTTCGGAATCCTATTTGTTTCTTTTTTTTTATTCCTTTCATCGTTTTGCATTTTAGAATTAGATCCAGATAGAAAAACAATTGCAATGATTATGTAGTTTCTCTGCAAAGAAGTAATTTATTGGGAAAACTTAATTTGATAGTTAAAAATATATCTTTTTCAAAATTTCACATACTATAACCATTGGAATGTAACAATGTTAAGTATTATATTATTGCTTAATAAAAATTTTATTTGTATAAATAGTTTGATATTCAGACAATAAGAACAACTGATTATAAGCATCATGTATAAAGTTGAAACGAATAAAAAGCCTTGCTTTTATTGCGTACTTTTTCTATGACTGATAAAGCCAAAAAGAAATGTCAGAATGTTATCATGGAGTAGTATAAATAAAATAAATCAATAATGATTATGACTAATTTAGAAAATTTATTTATCGTGTTATTTTAACTATGTTTATTTTATAAAATCTTATTTAAATATATTTATTTTTAAAAATATCTTTTAAAAGCTTATTTCTAATCGTCAAATAAATTCTTTCTTTAAACTATTTTTCGTGAATTTTAAAACTGATAGAAACATTACCAAATGTATTTTAAATACGTTGCTCTGAATACAAATCTACTTTTTATTTTAATACATCTAAAACAAATTTTACCTCAAACATATGATTCTTTAAGCCAGTATTGTTTTTTAAATGTATTTTCTATTGTTTGTTAAACTATAATAACCTAAGATAAATTCTAATACTTTCAATGTTTCTAATACTTTCAACAAAACTGAAAGAAGTGCGGCATGTGCTCTAGTTTGAGTGAGGATGTAAAACACTAGATGTTCTCTAGTTTAAAAGAGCATAGAAAAATATGTTTATTGACGAGCCTTGCCTCTATAGAAGGTTCTTATCTTCTTTTAAACAGTAAGAAAAATCTCCTATTTTTATTAATATATCAGCAGCGTAGTAGCAAATAATATGGAGGGGGTGTGAAGTATTGATATAAATACGTTTGAAAATTCAATTTGATTTTAAATTATTACAGAAAAAGGCCATGCATATATTTATAGAACGCATTAATTTCAGAAAAATCTAAATTTTTCTCCTATGATGTATTTTTTTTAAGTTAAATACCTATTCAATTAATTCGTTTTAAAAGAAAGAAGTTATGATGGTATTTTAGAAGTATGATACGTTATCATTTTGTAATATTTTTACAAAATTTTCCATGAAATTTTGATCAGTTTCTAAAACATATATTTCCAAAGATTTCATTCTTTAATTAAATAACATTTTACTTATTTAAATGTTTCTCTATTTACAAAAAAAGTGTAGTAATTTTTATTTATTTATTTGTATTCTATCTATTCTCACCTCTAATCTAGCAATAAAATGTTGAAAACTGAATATTTTAAAAAAATAAATCGAATTTGAGTACTTTTTAAAATGTAAATACAGTGGAACTTGTTAATTTAATACCACTTTTGAAAATATAAATTATTAATTTAGCTAGTATATTTGATAATTATGGAAATAAAAATAAAAATTATTAAAAAAAAAAAGAATATTTTAAATTATCTAATCTAGGCAAAACATTTTAACGATAATTACATAAGATAATAAATCTGTTTGCCCTGTCAAATATAAACTTGCAGTTACATAAGAAATAAAAAACGGTAACGCTTCAGGCCATTTCGTGAAGTAATCCATTACAACTAGCAATCCTCTTGAATGGTGTGCCTACGTTATAGCGCTGCAATTGTCTTTTATTTCTAATTTTTGGTTCTTTTTGGACGTGTCATTATTTGCCCCATTTCTCGACATTACTTTGAAATCGATCCCAACAGAAACGTTCTCGAGTTTTACTTAAAGGCTTCATCATTCTGAAAAAGCCTCCACTAGGAATGTCGTGCATCTTACTGTTAATATATAGAATGGTACATATCGAGAAAATCAACTTACATCGAAAGGTTTTTCATCATCTGTCTTTCACTTGCGGTTTAATACTTCATTCCACACATCCATGCATTTTAGCTGTAACCAATCCCACATGTGCCAATATATTTTAGTTAATACTATTTGGATCAATTTCTTGTAGAATTTAGCTTCTTCTCTATAATAGTTTTTGTTGTTATCTGGATTATCTAATTGGGCTTTTTGAAGCTCGTCTTAAGACCATTTAACTGAGCAGTTATACTTTCGAGACGCTTACTTATTGATTCATCCATGGCTCTAATATTAGAAATTCAATCAAATTGCTCCAACGTTGAGCACATAATTTTATGAAATGTTTTACTTTTAACCTGTGAAAGTAGATTTTAAACTAAACATATAGGTTCAGAGTAGATTACAGTAATTTATTAGATCAATATTGTAGAAACACAATCTAAACACTTCAATTCGTATCGTAAAATTCAATTAAATAAAGTAATGATTTTAATTCGTTTCACAAATATAAAATAAGTAGTGTAATGAATTCAGCAAAGCACAAAATGCGGAGTAACACATTACGTTCCATCTGAAATCGCTGGAGACTAAAAATTAAAACTAACTTTGCAGAGTTGTCTTAATTATATAGACTCTCTTGATGACGTCATCTAAACGCGAACTGATGATGTATTTCGGGTTTCCAGAATATTCTCCATATTTCCAGAACATTCTCTGTATTCCCTTAAATTTTCATCTTAGGGCTTCCATTCTTCTAGTTTCCCAAATATGTATTTCTGCATGCCAAATTTGCTAGGTCGCTTAGTAAACCGCTAAATTCGACCCCAAAGTTGACCATATATCGGATATATATGTGCACGATATATGGGATTTACCGTACATTGTTGTACATAATCGTTATCGATTCCTTTATATTGTTTATATATAACTATTGGTTGTTACTTATATTGTTGATTATGGAATTTTGTAACAATATTGAAGTTTAAAAAAAAATTGTACAATCAAAATTATTATTATTGCTTCCTCCCAAAAAGCTTATTCCTTAATACTGAGTATTCATTTAACGGTGTGCAACATTTCTTGTTTGTTAAATGTGTTTTTATTGGGTTTATATCAAAAACTCCTTGCACTTATCTAAAATTTATCTTTGATTATGATGGCCTATTTTCAGTAAGAATTAAACCTTGTACTTTTAAAAAGATGTTAGGAAGCAGTTAAATACTTTTACATGAAAATCAGGAAAAATGAAACACATCATTTACCATGTATTACAGCCGAGCCCCCCATATTTAAAAGATTATCTTTCATGTTTAGCGTGTATTTTGGTTTCTACATCCTTATAAATTTAAAGATATAAAGAATATCTTCTTTATAAGAAGAAATGTGCCAAAAATATATATGACGAACGACACACATTTGACAGTTACAAATATTAAGTTAGTCAGATTATAGCTGCAATAAAACTTCCACAAATATCTAGTTAAGTAAAATTATTCGTGTCAGGGGACTTTTTTTGGGCTGCATTTAAATTTTAAAGGAAAATATCTGAAATTGTCTTTTCCTTTAAGATGGAAGTTATTTCAAAAGCTATTTTATTAGTTGACTATAAGAACTGTCATTAAAGAGCAGAAGACGTTAGGTAATTGACGTTCATGAAAGTGGTAAAGATTTGTGTATATTCAACAGAAAAACCAAAAATGAAAAATGCTTCGTAAAATTAAAATTTTTCTTCATATCTGATATAAATCATTATATATGAAACATCCGATTTAGAATGGAAAGTTTTAATTATTATATCTCAAGCAAAAAAACAGTATCAGTAATCAAAGTATGAGTCTAAACTATACATACAATTTTGCCATCTTAAGAGTAGATTATTAACCCTTTAGCGGGCGGTGTCCCCAAAAAAGGACACCTAATTTTAACACCAAATCTGACAAACGGCACAAAGAATATTTAATTAAATTTTTCCTTCTATAAAGCACGGGAAAATAAGCAAGTTTTTATTTTCCAATAAATTTGTTTGCAAATTCCGGTGTCAGTCCATCATTTCATCATTTTAGAAACAGACTTCCTCCGCGCCGGAAAGGGTTAATACCAGCAGCGAAGAAGTCTGGAGAGCGTGACGACAGGATGTTCCTAGAGCTCGTTTAAAATTAAGTATTTTTCCTTGGAAAAAGTTCTGCAATACCTGGAACAACTAATAGTCAGTTGGTGCAAGGTCTGCGAAATGCGGTGAGTGACAGAGATTCCAAGTCGAGCTTTTGTAGTTCGAGTAACATTATTTGTGCGACATGGGGTCGAGAATTGCTCTGCAAGAGGATTAGATTGTCTTTATTTACTAATCTACTACTAATTTACTAAAATCGAAAAGCTTGTCTTTAGTCCCGAAAAGCTCTGAAATTCCATAAAATTCAAAGTATAAAACTTGGTAAATTTTGATCGTAAAAGAGTGGGATTCTTTTAAATGTCTCTCTTTGACGAAGAACAATATTTCTCGAAATATAATTTATTGGAAATGAGGATCGTATAAAAAAATTAATTCCGTATTTTAATATGTATACAGCCTCTTGTAATACAAATGAAATATCTAAAAGTTATGCTTGATTTCTATACTTTTTGAATTAGGATGTACGTTTAAGAGATAATCCCCATTACATCAATTTTGAACCGTTGGTTATAGCAGGACTTCTAAAAATAATTTTTTACGCTCTGGGAGGAATCTTTTATATGTCTGTTGCACGTATTATCTGTATTCAGCCATACACTATCTAATGTAGAAACATGCAAATAAAAGAGACATGATTAAAGAAATCAAATACTTGTAAAGTTCCTCCGTAGAAGGACATTTTCAATCCTCTGAGCTATATTTCTGATATGCTAAATACAATTCTGTCTTCAAACAAATCTTATTAACACTGTCATCAAGGGATAAGCAATTCAAATGGAAATTATCATAGTTGGTAAATCGGATGCCTTTCCTGTTAAATGCCTTTAATCAAAGTATTTGGAAGAGTCCGAGGTGGATTACTTATGTGTGAACCGTAATTATTTCCTTTTATCAATCGTATTAATTATATCATTTAAGAAAATGCACTTGAAAAGAAAATTACAGGGTAAAAATTATATGTAACTTTATAAAGTTATCCGTAAGTGTATTTAGTATCAGTAAGTGTTTATTCAGGTTAATCTCTCTTGGGAAAAAGTTATATCTCTCAAGTTATATCTCTCACTATATCATTCCAAGAAAATGCAATTTAAATGCTGCTATTTAACAAATCAGATACTTTTTTCTGAGAGAATTAAATATTAATTGTTTTTCAAAAGAGATTTAGAATTAGTATGATATTTAATGTTTAATTATACTTAATTTCATTAAAAGTATTTTTTTAAATGTTTGAAAAAAAGATTTTTAAATATAAAATAACAAGCTCTTATTTGTACTGTATAAAATCAATTGAATGTCAAATATTATCATTTGTAATTGAAAAAGGATGCTTTATTTAACCTTTTTCGTAAAGTGCTGTTGTAATCCATTTTCTGCATTTTATTCGTGTTTGAGTTATATCACGTTTGGAAAAACTAAAAATTCTATTGCTTTCGATTGCTGAAATTCATTATTTAACAAAGGGTAAAATAATTCATTCCTCTTTCGGAAAAGTGTAATATCATACACAAGAAACATTCAATTTAAATTATCATCAAATTTAAATGTAGAAACGCAGCCAAATGTGGTAATACAAGGAAACTGTTAGACTCTTAAAGTACTGAAATAATATTACATACCAAAAATTTAATATGTGTATTTACACTATATGTGATTTTACCAAATGTGTATTTACACTATATGTGTTTTTACCAAATGTGTATTTACACTATATGTGTTTTTACCAAATGTGTATTTACACTATATGTGTTTTCACCAAATGTGTATTTACACTATATGTGTTTTTACCAAATGTGTATTTACACTATACGTGTTTTTACCAAATGTGTATTTACCCTATATGGGTTCCACTATATGTGTATTTACACTATATGTATTTATCCAACTCGTCCGGTTTTTTAAATACCAGTATTTGTGATGAGATTTTTTCGTGATGTGATTTTACAACATTTGTAAAGAATGTTACGTTCCGAGTAGGTGTCTACAAAATGTGTAAGAGAAATCTAAAAAGAAGATTTTTCTCAAAAAAAACGGTATTCAAAAAACGAACCGAGTAGAAAGGCTGTCTATGCTAAATTATGAGATTTCATACGCTGTGACACTGAATGAAACAGGTTTGGAATGTGTACCTAGGGAATATTCTAATAGCATTCTGTCCAAACACTAAATTCATCTATTTACTTCTAGAAATGCGTCATTTGTAAATTGCTGTCTGACATGTTCACTGACAAGGGGAGGTTCCGTAATCGGAAACAGAGGGTGTGGATACATAAAGAGAAACCTTTCTGTTTCGACCTTTATGTAAAATTTAAGGGTGTCGAGCAGGAACCGAATCCAAATTTAGACCACTGGCTATGGAATCACCCTATATGCACAATACTTACATAGAGTTTCAGTATAAAATATATAAACATTCTAACCATATTTTATTTATTGCAAAACTAGACGGCAAACCATATGTAATTTACTTCTTTCGAAAAATACGTGCTGCGATTTCTTGCTATAATAATGTAATAGTCAGATTCATATTTAATACATTTTATTTTGATATTATTTTCCACCTTGACTTTTACATCTTTAAATATGCTTTGCATTGTATTAATAATAAAAATTCACAATTGAAGTACTCCACAAAAAATATCCGGAGAAAATATCACATGCGGAAACGGTTATTTTTTCGCAATTTTACTTTTTCATTTGCTTTATAAAGTTTAGCGTATTTGATAATATTGAGTGAAATGAAGCGTTAAATATTAAAACGCGCTGTAATGTAAAATTTTAATCGAGATAGACCTCATTTTGTTGTACATAATTAAGTATTTTATTTTAATAATAGAAATAAATCTGTAAGTGTTATTAGTATCAAAATTTACTTTTATCAAATGAAGGGGTCGGGGCAAGAGAGTGCCAATCCACAATTTTGAGCTTCTGAGATATTTCAATTTGAAAATTTGATCAAATACTCAAATCAAGATACATAACCTAAAGTTGTTTTCGCCAACGTCTTAGTAGCATTTGAGATATTCTGAATAACAATATGGCATTACTTTAATGATATTACTATTACGTTTTTTGCAAATTAGCTATCTTCATTGGGGGCATAAACATCTGGGGCAAAGACGAAACCTGTCACATAGGCTACCACCAAGTGACATTAGAAACAAATTATATGTTGGATATTATAATTTACATTATTGAGCAATAGATTACAGTTTTAGATTTACTTCCCCAAAAATGTGGCTTGGCACTTTCTTGCCCCGATCCCCTCAAATATATTCCATTCAAAAGTATAAAGCAATCAATGAAACATTTCTAAATAGAAATACAGAAAACATTATCTGAAAAAAAAGTAGGACGTTAAATTTGAACACATACTATCCAGACACAATTTCAACGCTCGAAACATTCAGCCAGCAAGCCTACCTATAGAATGCAACACAACTTTATGAGTGGGTAATTCTTGAATCCGAACGTATGGCTCTTAAGCTCAGTTTAACTGTTGGTTTATTCTATGCATTCATCCATGGTAAGACGCACTCACTCCATATGTTCCAGTTTCCTTTGCGCTAGATCGACCCGATTGAAATTCGTGAACAACTTCCTATTCTTCGCCGGAAGAAATTGTAGAATGTAACACATTTAAAACACGCCACAAACTTTTTTGCTCCATAGGCCATAACGTAATAGATTTTTGTATGTTCCTGTAAACAAACTACAAGAATTGCATACTTTTATTAACGAACTCATCCCAGAAACTTTGAAGATTCGGGAACTATCTCAGTCAGGTTTGAATAGCTTCAGCATTTCGGATGTTATTAAGATGACAATTTTTGCAATTTATATAGATAGACATATAGATATATAAACGAAATGCTATCAATAGTTTGATTTCTAAACAAATCAACCTAAAATGTAAACTAATGGAAACTGGATTATAGTTAAGATACTATCAACTTTTAACTGTCTCAAAGCTTTTGTCGAAACAAAGTTTCGTAACATGAAACGAAAAATAAATCTGAATACAAATTCAATTTAAAAATATTAAAGTAATAATCTTTGAAAGAACTTAAAAAAATTCATTTATAGCGCAAAATTAATATAAGCATAGGCATAGGCCAGTATTATTTCCCCTTTTTTATTGAGTCTAGTGAGACACGTTAGTTTTCTGTTCTTATAAGAAAAATTTACTTTAAAATTTCGAGAGGTAAACAGAAAAATATTATCAAGATCAGCTCATGCTTTATCATGCTGTTTTCAAATTTTATATTAATTAGTTGTGTTAAATTTTTTAACATTTTTCGAAAGCTGCAGGATCCCTGTAGTTTAATATTAAAATCAGAATAAATAAAATATTTTACCTTTGGGTTCTTTGTGAGATTCACGGCGGGCATAATTACTTCTTGATGTCATAATCCAATAGTAATTTCGCACATTAAAACTAAGCGGTTTAAGCACATAAAAACTTTTAATTTACATTAGCATGAGCCAGTTACATCTTGTTTTCATTCTTTCATGTCTAGAATAATGCTGCAAAAATGTAGAAAATAAAATAAGTTTAGTCCACCAAGTAAAGTTTGAGTTATGTTTTCATAAAAAAAAAGAGTCTCGATTAAATGTAAACGTACAATGTCTGCGGCTTTGTAAAATGTTCGAATTAAGTGTTCTTTTTCCACATTCCCCTCTTTGACTTCACTAAGGGGACATAACTCAGCTAGAGACATTACCGTACTTGAAGTCTGTCGGGTTGACGTACAACTCGGCCTCGACGAGTAGTCAGACAGTCTTGTAGTGCTGGAGTATCACGCATTACTTGTCCTTCACACGCGTCCAAAGGATAGAGTTTTTTCACCGCGAGAGCTAATATCCGGGAAGCTGTTTTAAATTTAGCGACACGTGCAACACTGCTGGGATAAAGTTCTAGAATCTTCCAAGTTCCAATTTATTCGGTTAGAATTTTCTATTCAGATGAGGACAACATCATCAACACTTAAAAGATTTTGTCTTTTTAACACTAAGTAAGGAATGTTTCATTGAACTAAGATATTCGATTCGGAACCTCCATCTTAAATCATTTTTAACTTTTATAGAGGTAAGATTTGTATATTTTCATTTGTATGGCATAACTATTTCTATAATTCCCTGCAAAAATATAGCAGAAGTTATTGTGTAAGGTTTTCATTGTTGTCAGTAACATAAGTTAGAGGGCGTGACTTTATAATACTTTCACAATCGCAAAGCATTGTAGACAATTCTTCATAATTTAGAGATGATTTTCTAGCACTCTTCTTAATATTCATTTCATGATTCCAACGAGTCTTGAAACCACTCCACCATGGCGCTGAAGGGGGTATAAATCGTCATTATATTCGTGATAAAGCAATAACAGTTTTTATTATTTCAAAGTCAATCGTTTGTAATAAATTACGACATCCAATGAAATTGGTGCCACTATCAGAATAAGCTACTGAAGAACGGCCTCATCTTGCGATGTACCTTGTAAGTCCAAGGATAAAACTATCGCTTGAAATAGTAGTCAAAAGTTCGAAGTGGACTGCCACCTCTCTAAAAAGTGCAAATGAAGAGGACTACAGAAATCTACACCTATTATTTAACAAACAACAGCATTTTGTACTGTTAAAATGTAAAACACATTTTTCTCTACTTCAGGTGGTTCCGATGAGTACTTTTTGCACACGGTACATTTTAAAATTACGTTCTTAATAGTCTTACGATTCTTCAGAATTAAAATAGTTTTCTCTTAGCACAATCATCATAAATGCTACACTACATTGACAGAATTCTGGGTGTTTTGAAAATATCAGTTTTTGTACAACGGAGTGATTTGAAGGTAAGAGTACTGGTAACCTAAAGTTAAATTCATCTTCTCGCTGGAAAAATTTCGTTTTAACTCTAATAATACCTTCCGAATCTATGAAAGTGTGTAAGCATTTCAATCTGTTATCATGCATATTCACAAATGATTCTTTTCAAATAGTTTTAAAATAACTGTTTCTGCCTTTTTGAGTTCGTTGTTGCCTAATTGTCCGAATATTCTGTCGTCACTAACCCTTTTCAAATTTTGACAAAATCGCAAAATCCAACGCGTTACTCGCAAAATTTTAATGTACGAGGAACAGTACTATACAATGGGGTATCATTTTACTCTCTAAATTAGAGGCGGTCACAATTGTTTTCCATTTCTCTGCATTCACTATGTCCCATGTTTGGTAAAATGTTAGTGTCAAGCCAATTTTCTTTGGAATCTAAAAGCCATGTTGGCACCTCACCACCACAGAAGCATCACAAAAGCAGGTGTTAAAGCAGCATTTGTACACTAAAAATATATTGAAAATTAAAAAAATATGAAATATATAAATACACAACTAAATGCGCAATTGCAGCTATCAAATTATGTATTTTAAATTATGATTAACTTATTTTGATTTGCCAAAACTGGACAATATATAGATGATAAAAGAGTGTAACTAATGCATAATAATTTTATAAATGAAACAAGATGGAAACTATCCAATAATAAATTCGCATTTGCAGCAATTCACTAAGGAAGTTTAATATAATAAAACTTTTGTAAATAATAACCATTAAACCACATAAATAATCGACAATAGAGAAACCAATAATTACAATACAATACGAATATATATATATATATATATTCAAAAATTTAAGATTCTCTAAATAGTTCATCAGTGATATAATCATGATATTTATAAACCTCACAGAAAGTGCCCAAGAGCCCAAGCAAAAGTTCACAGTAAGTGTCACAAAACACAAAAGTGGGTGTTAAAGATATATATATATATATATATATATGTGTGTGTGTGTGTGTGTGTACATAATTTAAATGATAAATGTGTAAAACTCAAAGGAACGATAATACAAAAATTAACCCAGTAAATTGAAAATTCAAAAATAAGAAACTATGAATATCTTATGCAGTCGTCAGAGGAGCTGCATAAGAATACTTCATATTAAAGATGTGTTATTTTCTCGAATATTGTCAGCTTAAAAATGATGATATTAAGCTCCATATAACATATCGCAAAAAAAACAATAATTGACAGAAATTAAGAAAACCAAGAAATAATTGTAAATTCAACAAAAGGAAACAATAAACGTAAGGATATATATATAAAACAACTTACCAAGTAAAAAGAATTTTCAAAAATGCAGTCAAAATCACATCGGATACACGTGCCTTGTACAAACAAGTAAGCATGTGAGATGTTCGAAAAAGTGAAAAAAATTATATGAATAATAGAGCATGTGTTGTCGTCTAGAAATGGTATAAATAACTACTTTACCTAAATAAAGGCCAAAATGATAGTAAAATGTTTTTAAAAAAATGACGAATGAAATTACATAATTAAATTTCTACGTAGAAGTGAAAAAGGGATAAAAAAGTATATGGAAAAATAATGCTAGCAAAAATAATGCTGACAATAATAATATAAAAATTCATATATATATATATATATATATATATATATATATATTATATAATAACTGCTAATTAGAGGAATCTATCTTACCTTTACAAACTTGGTTTTGTAAATGAAATTAAATATTAAATTATTACATGGAATTTTGCCCTTTAAAATTTGCAAGTATATAGTCTTAAAATATTACTTAAAAGAAAACTAATCATATAGTTGTTTAAAATTAATTATTATTTATTGAGAAATTATTAAATCAGTTCCAAAGGATTTGATTAATTTGTTCTAAAATCTCTTCTTTCTTTTGATGCAAATTACTTATATTGCAAAGTGTTCCTCTCAGTTGAAAGTTCTCAGAAGTTCTCTTATTTTATTGTGGAAAAATACTTTACTAAACTCAGCAAAACTTTCCCCTTTTCTAATACATTTTTCACTCAATACTTTGAAATATATACAACCATGCTTAAAAATTAAAAGAGAGTACAGTTTTGACATTTTAAATATGAGAACTTTAATTAAAACAATATATTTGTGAAAAATTATTAGGAGAAAGAGAAAAACTCGTAACTGAAAAATGTTAGTGGATAGTCAGGACAAGACGCATCTACCCAAAATTTATATCGTAGTTAATGAGCAAGAGATAGCTTATGTAGAAAAGGCCAAATTTTACAGGTGGTTTATCTAAAGAATGAATGATGTGTTTGTAGATGAATGAAATTCTGCAAGCTGTTAGATTTAAAATCTGGGAAAAGAGAAAACTCCTCTGAGAATACTTTTAAATAATGTCATAAAAGAAGTGTATTTAATAGGTAAAAAGAAATTTACTTCGTACTGCATTTATGGAAAGATAAACATATAATTAAATCATGTCTTTATATGAAGAGTTCAGAATCAATGTAGATCTAGCTCATAAATCATTATCCAGAGATATTTAAAGTTAATAAGATCTCGTGCATTTTATTCAGAACCATTTGATGCTCACATTTTCATCCTAGGCCTTGGTTTTTTACGACAAATTGACGATACTACTTTCGTCAAGATCGGCGACTAACACCTCTTGAAGTTCCCTAGTAAGATGCAGTCACTCTTATATGATAGTGCATAGTTGATTAATATAGTTTAGATCTAGTTTAACTTGTTCCAGTATTCTAACTTTGTCAGTTCGATGAGAAAAAAATCTCATATTGGGTTAAACAAAGAAAATGAACTTGTACCAAATTTGTTATAAACTCCTCATATTTTAATAAATGTCTCAAATCACAATCAAATCCTATTTTAGAAACATTGACGATTTGTTATAGCATAATTAGCATTATTTAATAGTCTTTTGTGAAGATGTTATACAGGATGAATACCAAATTATATTTTCCCTGAAACAACTCTTGATTGAATAAAGCTATAATTGTGGAACAAGTGTCTACCTATTGTAAAATGGCTATAAGCTATCATACGAGACTAAATGCAGCGTCTCAAGTTGATTTCCTTATTAAAATAAATTGTACATTTCTTAAATGTGTTAGTTTTATTACAAAATATTCACCTGCCATATAATTCTACAATCCAACAAGCAATTAGTTGAACTATTTAAGCTGGTGACTTGTTATCAAAAACTTAACATTTCTGGGCTTATATAGTTTTCGAAATTGTGTCGATGACGTCCACATTTCGCTATTAACTGGGGAACTGCAAGATATTTTAGTCGCCGATTTTGACGAAAATGTTATTGTTGGAACGATCTTGTCGTGGGGAGTAAAAAACTCGATGAAATTACCCGCCGGAAATGAGCCGTTTGCGAGATATACGATAATTTATGTCCCAAAATTTGTTTATTTTTGCTGGTATTCATGAGAAACAATGAAATGAGTCAAAAATCATTATTCATATAGAATAATTGGTAGAATATCTGTAATACCAGGGTCTAACTCCTCGCCCGGTCTTATGGGATAAAAAGAGTCCATAGGCAATTAACAAACCCTCCTGCTTTTGGATCAGTGATCAGAACAAAGAGACACACAGCTCATGAAAGAGAAATTGGGGGGTAATGTAGAGCCCATGTTCTTTTCTCCAGATACGACACAGTACATGCAGTCACTGCATGTGCGAACTTAATTTCCAAACATAAGTAACATACTTAAATAATCAGGAAGCCATTCAACAGCTAAAATTACAATTTAACGACATAACAAATTTTAGCATAAATACATTGTAATAAATAAATAAACAAATTGTGTGACAAATTCTTGGATACCTCGAAAACGACTCATTTCCGACGGGTAGTTCCATTAAGGTTTTTACTCCACCCGACAAGATCTTTCCAACGATACTACTTTCGTCAAGATCGGCGACTAACACCTCTTGAAGTTCCCTAGTAAGATGCAGTCACTCTTATATGATAGCGCATAGTTGATTAATATAGTTTAGATCTAGTTTAACTTGTTCCAGTATTCTAACTTTGTCAGTTCGAAAGTTATTTCAAGGTAATGGGACTTTCCTATGCACATTGTATACTTCATATTTAAATTTTAAATATATTTAAGTATAAAGTTTGATATATATATATATATATATATATCTATATATACATATATATATATATATATATGAAACAAATTAAAAAAATTTCGCCGTTGACCTCCTTAAAACTGTAATTCTATGTAAACCCCATTATTCTAAATTATTTTCTCGCTCCAGTATTTCGATTGTCAAATTTACATGTAGCAAAATATAGTTTATTCCAAATTCATTCTCTTAAAAAATGGCGTTGATAGATGCTCTATTAAAATTACGCACTTTTATTTCTTTAAATAAAATGCATCCTAGAATTTAATTCTTCTAAAAAACACCAATCTCCCAGCTAAAAATATTTTACTCTTTTGAAATAACAACCTATGAATTTCTTTTCTTTATTTTTTATTTCCCTACGATTCCTGACAAAATATTACTTCTTAAATTATGAAAGACTTTAGTCTCAATGTAAAAATTATCTTGGCATCTTGCCATACTTGATAAAACCTATGTATTCGTTTTTCTTTGCTTCTCTTCTTATTTATTCGAAAGGAGTAGATTTCACGAGATTGTTCTCGAAGCATTTGTTGCCGCGCTTTTTCCAACTCACTGTAAAATCGCTTCCATATAAGAGCGCCGGAGAAATTAATCCGAACGCGCTGATTGGTCGAGAGACTTTTTAGATAGCATGTATTCTGGAGCGTTGAAAAAATGATATACGGCGTTTTCCCGCGTTTTGAGTCAGACTGTTCCGGGATCTGGCGGTATATGCAGCCCCGTCATGTACTTCCTAATCTTCGAATGTTCTCCTTGGCCGTCGATAGATTCGATAAATTACCTGCCTATACGAACCAAAGATGTCTTCTTAATATAATAATTTAAATCATCAAGTCTTCTTCACGGTCTTAAAATCAGCATGGATAGATTTTGCTACGTGACAAGTAAAGCATAGCCAATTTCTTTTGATTTTCGAATAAAATGTGAACCGGAACGAACTGCCTCTTATTTTGAGTTCTATACGTACACAATGAAGTGGTTTTTCGGTGCTCGACTGTAAAATTCCTGGGAGAAACCCTTGCCTTGAGTATGAGTCTACAAAAAGTATGGTAATGCCAGTAGAATCGTCACATTATTTATTTTAGTCGACCAGGATTTCGAGATATTTTTAAAAGCCTAGTGGATATGCCAGGTGTTCTTGTTCCGCCGATTTTGTTCAATGCTTATGATGCTGGTGTATGGACTTCAGCTGTGACGGATGGTACGTCGTTTTGGTATGTGGTAATCTAGATCGAAATATGTAATGTCACCGATTTGGAGTGTGTTATCATCGGATGAAATTAAATGGAACTTTAATGACTTATTGTTTTGATGCTGATTTATTCTATGAGATGCGGCCAAGTAAATAAATGGACACGGCAGTGTAAGTTATTTTTTCATGGTTGATATTTTTATTTTGTGACTTTATGCTATTTGAATATTTTTATGTGATTTTATTTTATTGTTAAAGATTATTAAAATTCTATTGTTATTTAAATGCTACTGAGATCGGGGCTTTGTAAAGATAATAGAGTACCTTCTTATATTTATATTGATAAAAGTAATAAGAATATGGATGAAATTAAGATGATTGCATTTGACCCTGATTCGGGAATGGGGATTCAGCAGTGGCTAGAATATTTCAACAAAATTTGTAGAAGAGAAAATAAGAATGAGGGATGGAAATTTAATCATATATCTCAATATCTTAAAGGTGAAGTTCTTAAAGTGTATGTTAATGATTGTTTAAATTGTGATGATTATGAACAAATTGTAAATATTTTAATAGAGAGATTTATTGACTTAAAATGTCCAAAATTTTCTGAATTTACTACGCTTAAACTTGATAAATTGAGTGATTTAGAAGATTATTTTAGAAAAAAGGTAGAGATAGGTAGGCAGTTAAAATTATGTGAAACTATTCTGTTACAAGGATTGACTGATGGATTACGAGCAGAATATCAAAATTCCATCAATGTAAATCCTCCTGAAAATACCACTGACTGGTATACAGTTGTAAAACAATTTGTTGAAATTTCTCCAACGCTCAATACTAAACAACCAATCAATCAACCGTATCGTCAGCCAAATTTTTCTGCTCCCCGTTTCCCAATGCAATCTTTTCGACAAAATTATCATCCTTTCCGACCACCTAGGCAAGAATATGCTCCTCGGAATTGGCTACCAGCACGACAATTTAATCAGAGATCTCCTAATTATAGGAATCCTGTACAAAACAATCATTTTCAAAACCTTTATCCAAGCAGACCATGTAGAATTTGCACCAATAAGGGAGTCAGAAATAGCTTACCATTGGGAAAGAGAGTGTGTTTTTATAAGTAATACTACTCCCTCTGATACTCATAATGCTTCTTCTTTTGATTGTAATCCTGGTAATGAATGACAATTAATAGTGTATGGATACACCCCTGGTTATAATTTACCTTGTATTGTGGAAAGTGGCTCCACAATTGCCATTTTACCATTGAAATTTGTAAGAAAACTTAATGCTAAAATTGAAAAAATTCCTACTACTATTATTGGTCAGGCAAAAGGGTTTATGGAAATTAATCAAAAATGCAGAGTGCTCATCAGGGTTGGGAAAATTAGTAAATGGGTGGATTTTCTAGTATGTAATATCGATCTAAATTATGCAATATTGGGGTTAAGAGAATGTTCAAAATTTGATTTAACAATTAATTGTATACATTGTATTGTCAAACAAGGGAAAATAATTGTAAATAGAGGTGTAGCCATACAAAATGAGAAAGCACTCCATTTTCATGTTATTGATGTCAATAAAGTACAAGTGAATAATGAAAGTATAAAATGTGAAAATGACAGTAGTAATTTTGAAAATAAGTATGATCATTATAACAAGTTTAATTTTTATCAAGTAAATAACAATTTTGAAAGTAACGAAGAGCAGAGTGATTTGGATTTTTATCATGATGAACAACAAAATTTTGAGAACTGTGGTAATAATATAATTA
The DNA here is from genome assembly GCA_963931845.1 of Maratus michaelseni. NCBI lineage: Eukaryota > Metazoa > Arthropoda > Arachnida > Araneae > Salticidae > Maratus > Maratus michaelseni. The sequence continues at coordinate 117,953,107 of OZ007586.1, forward strand.
TGCAGTCAAATGAGGAAAATAATGACTATGAAGTGCAACCAGATTATAGAAGACTCATGACTCCTCAAATTTCTCGCGAAGTTAAAAATTCTAATTGTGAACAAATGGGGGAGATAAATTTGATTCAAAATGGGGATTTAAGGGAATTAATTCAAGATTACATGGATATTTTTGCTAAACATAAATATGATGTGGGTAGAATTAATATTGAACCACAACGCGTTTATCTTAAATCTGACCTACCAATATATTTGACGCCCTACAGAACATCACCTGCTGAGGAAAAAGAAATTCAAAATCAAATTCAAGGGTTGTTAGAAGCAGGATTAATTAAAGAGAGCAATAGTCCTTATTCGGCTCCTGTCACTTTGGCTATGAAAAGAGAGGAAGGCAAAAAGACTAGATTATGTATTGATTATCGAAAATTAAATTCAATAGTAAAAAATGATGCCGAGCCATTACCTCGTATCGATGGGATCTTGGATAAATTGAGTGGTGTTCAGTATTTTTCAACTTTGGACTTAGCCTCCGGCTACTGGCACATACCCATACATCCCGCAGATACTGAGAAATTAGCTTTTGCTACTAGCTCTGTGTTATTCGAATGGTTAGTCCTCCCATTCGTGATAAAAACGGGGCCCCCGATTTTCAATAGAACTATTAGAAGAATCCTAAATAAATACAAAGTAGATTTTGCTTGCCACTATTTCGATGATATTTTAATTTTCTCCTCCTCTCTAAAAGAACATCTTGATCATTTAAATCAAATATTCAAAATTTGTCAATTAGAAAACATTAAACTCAAATTATCCAAATGTAAATTGGCTCAGACTAAGATTAAATTTTTAGGATATGAAATTTATGATGGAATTCTAACTCCTGCAAATGCAAATATTGAAACTATAAAGAAATTAAAACCCCCAACAAATATTAAACAATTGCAAAGTTTCCTAGGATCAATAAATGTTTATCATAAATTTATAGATCAATATGCTCAAATTCGACAACCTCTTAATAAATTACTTAGAAAAAATACAATATGGGAATGGACTCCAGAATGTCAAGATTCTTTCAATAAATTGAAAGATGCTTTAATCCAAAAACCTATCCTTAAAATTTATGATGCAAAATTACCACTTCATATGTTTGTTGACGCCTCACAGATGGCAGTAGGTGCAGTGCTTAAACAACCAGATAAAGAGGGGTTTCTGCATCCAATTGCTTACCATTCAAGGAATTTGAAGAGTTATGAACAGAATTACTTCATTACAGAGTTAGAGTGTTTAGCGATTATTGACACTCTTGATAAATTTTACCATTACTTCCATGGAGTCAGATTTACCATCCATACTGACCATGCATCTCTAGTTTGGTTAAAAAATGTTAAGAATCCTAGAGGAAGATTATTCAGGTGGTCTTTAAAATTAAGCATGTTTGAGTATGAAATTAAGTATGAAAAAGGGTCAACAAATGTCGAAGCTGACATGTTGTCCAGAAACCCTGTAACTTTTTTCAACCAGCATATTAATTTATTGTTAGATAAAGATGAAATAATAGAGATGCAAAATAAGGAAAATGTAAATGATAGGAAATATCGATCAGAGAATGGAATAATCATACTTAAAAAACATGGATTTCGAAAAGTGGTAGTACCAATGGCTTTAAGAAAAAAAATTATTACACATTGCACATGAGAATTATGGACATTTAGGTATACAAAAAATGCAAAATTTAATTTCTCCAAACTATTATTGGCCTAATATGACAACAGATATAACCCAGTATGTAAAACATTGCGACACTTGTCAAAAAAATAAAAAACCCAAAACAAAAAGATTTGGCTTATTACAAGCTTTACCAGCCACAGATCAACCTTTTGAGTGCCTCTCTATTGATACTGTGGGTGGATTTAATTATTATAACTCAACAAAGAAATTTTTACACATAATCATAGATCATGCCACAAGATATGTCTGGGCTTTTCCATCAAAAAATGTTACATAAGCAACATATATTAATTGCGTAAAACAAATTTTCAATAGTCAGGTTCCCCAAACAATACTCAGTGATCGGCACAAGGCATTCCGGTCACCTCAATTCAAAAAATTTCTCAAGACACATAACATTAAACAAATATTTACCTCTTCACATCATCCACAAACGAATGGGAAGGTTGAAAGGGTTAACCAGACAATAGTAACTAGATTAAAATGTAAAGTAAACTCAATCTCATCTAAAATTCCATGGACTCGGTTATTAGATCAAGTCATTCAAAAATACAATAATACTCCTCACTCCATAACTAATTTCCCACCAGCATATCTGTTTTATGGAAAATTACCTTATAACTCTCCTTTAAATCAAAATTATTATCCACCTGTTCAAGAAGCACTAAAAATTGCTATAAAGCGTACTAACGAATTTCATTTCAAAAATAAAAGGTTATATGATAGAAAATTTGTTGAGTGTCCTTTAAAAGTAAATGATTTTGTAATTTATGTAGAATTTAAATATCCCAATACTAGGAAGTTGGAACCCACTTTTTCAGGTCCATACAAAATCATAAACAAACTTTCAGAAGTAACTTATGAAATAGACAGATTTAATTATGAAACTAAAGCCAATTCAGTAATTGTACATGTGTCTAAATTAAGACCGTATTATTTTCCAGATGACTTCAAATTATTTCATGAAAATACACAAAAACCAACACAAACAACTTCACATACAGGTTCACAAAATCAAACTAAAGTAAAAACAATAGATTAAACTCAAATTCTTTAAATATCTCTTATTACCATAATTTCAACATTATCAGGTATGTTCTTGGTTCCGCAACGAGAATATTACTTGTTTTTGAAAGTTTTTGAGTTAAGTAGACACCTTATGCAGGCATAAGATGTGTATTTTGATTTTAGGAATTTTCAAATTGATGTTGAAAAATGAAATTAAAATTTCTATATAATTACAGTTTTTAGTAAATGTTATTTATATTATTTGATGTATTCGCAATAGCTATATTTATTTTGTTTAATACAATAAAAGTCTTGAATTATTCTTGAATGCTGATATTCTGTATTAGTCTAAAAGTTGATATTGTAGTGAAAATGTTTTGAGGAGATTAGTTGAAAAATAAGTATTGCAATAGTGTAACTATAATCGTTTTATATTCCAATTCTCTGTCATCTGTCTATCTAACAACTATTATTATTATTATTATTATTTTGTTATTATTATTAATATTTTGCTTATTACTTAAAAAGTGTAAAAAAAAGTAGATGATTCTACACTTAAATTTTGGTGATTAGCTATACCCGATTATTTCATAGATTTTAGTAGTTAAAAGAAGAGTATCAGAAAGGGATATTATTGTTCACAATTGTTGGTTGAGTGAATCCTATCTAAATATTTGGGCATCTAAATTATTTAGTATTGGAAAAATAATATATTGTTAATTTTTTTTGCACAATTCGACTAGCAAAAAATTATTTCCTTATCTTTTCAATTAAGGAAACAAACAGATTTTGCTATGTATTTTTTTTCTCCTCAACCAATAATTTATTATGGATTGTAATATTTACTGTGATATATTGCTAGAGTAGTTATTGAAGTTTGTTGATATTATTTATTATTTGAAGAAAGTTATTAATGTTATTAGTTATTAAGAGAATGCATTAGAAAAAATGTTATTAGTAAGATAAAATAGAATTATATTTTAAAAAATGTTGACAAATTGATGAAACTGCTTACAATGAATTGTAGTTATAGAATATTTGAATTTTGGTACCAAGGCTGTGATATATCAAAGTAGTGTGTATACCATGAAGTGCAATATGGACATTTATTATTTCAAAAAATTTTACTGATTGTGACAAAAGATAGCTATCGCATGGAATAAATAAGTTAGCTCTGATCTTTAGTGTGACCACAAAAAAGAGGGGCACCACAGATTAGAGTGGGGTCAATCCCAAAACCACAATGGAGAAAGACTGAAATTTAGTCAGAACTGTTTAAGACTATTGAAGCTTCAGTATTCAGCTATTCAGTATCATTGTTATTCAGTATCAATGTAATTAAGTTTTTTTAATGTAATTAATTTCCAGCTTTATTATTTATTATTTATTATATTGAATTCTTTATATTTAATATTATTTATTATGTTAGTTATTTCTTAGTTTATCTTGATGTACTCTCATTTATTTTACACTTGCAAAAAGTAAGTGTTGTTGTAAAATTTATGTATTTAAGGTTATGTTTTCCCTAAAAATTTTTTAATTTTGAAGGCAATTGCTTTGTTCGTGATTCTTGCTGATTTAAAAAAAAAAATTAGAATTTTTATAATTTAGGAAAATTCACAATTTTTATTTTTGTTTTGTCACTTATCTGAACTACTGTTAGGGAACTGCTGTTCAGATAAGCTTGATTTTTTTTTTGGGGGGGGGGATATTGAAACAAATTAAAAAATTTTCGCCGTTGACCTCATTAAAACTACAATTCTATGTAAACCCCATTATTCTAAATTATTTTCTCGCTCCAGTATTTCGATTGTCAAATTTACATGTAGCAAAATATAGTTTATTCCAAATTCATTCTCTTAAAAAATGGCGTTGATAGATGCTCTATTAAAATTACGCACTTTTATTTCTTTAAATAAAATGCATCCTAGAATTTAATTCTTCTAAAAAACACCAATCTCCCAGCTAAAAATATTTTACTCTTTTGAAATAACAACCTATGAATTTCTTTTCTTTATTTTTTATTTCCCTACGATTCCTGACAAAATATTACTTCTTAAATTATGAAAGACTTTAGTCTCAATGTAAAAATTATCTTGGCATCTTGCCATACTTGATAAAACCTATGTATTCGTTTTTCTTTGCTTCTCTTCTTATTTATTCGAAAGGAGTAGATTTCACGAGATTGTTCTCGAAGCATTTGTTGCCGCGCTTTTTCCAACTCACGGTAAAATCGCTTCCATATAAGAGCGCCGGAGAAATTAATCCGAACGCGCTGATTGGTCGAGAGACTTTTTAGATAGCATGTATTCTGGAGCGTTGAAAAAATGATATACGGCGTTTTCCCGCGTTTTGAGTCAGACTGTTCCGGGATCTGGCGGTATATGCAGCCCCGTCATGTACTTCCTAATCTTCGAATGTTCTCCTTGGCCGTCGATAGATTCGATAAATTACCTGCCTATACGAACCAAAGATGTCTTCTTAATATAATAATTTAAATCATCAAGTCTTCTTCACGGTCTTAAAATCAGCATGGATAGATTTTGCTACGTGACAAGTAAAGCATAGCCAATTTCTTTTGATTTTCGAATAAAATGTGAACCGGAACGAACTGCCTCTTATTTTGAGTTCTATACGTACACAATGAAGTGGTTTTTCGGTGCTCGGCTGTAAAATTCCTGGGAGAAACCCTTGCCTTGAGTATGAGTCTACAAAAAGTATGGTAATGCAAGTAGAATCGTCACACACATATATATATATGTATATATATTCGTATCCCATAGATCAAAGAAAGTTCTGAGATGCATAAGGGTGTACTCAAATCCAAACTGCTTATTTTGTGACGTATTTTTAAATTCATTTTTGCTCTAAAATGCATCCAATTAGCAGGTTGTCTTATTCAGAAACTTTATAATATCGGTATTGGTTGATTTTTCGATAAAGTCAGAATATATTTAAAAAAAAGCTGTCAAAGTGGACATTTTGAACCGAATTTCCCAAAGCGATGGCGCTGGAAACTGAAGAAAATTATCTTACTGTGAAAATAATTGTTTGTAAATAAATTTCTAATTAATTGAATTAAAAATAAAAACACAAGTCACTTATAAATCTCTTCATACATCACGCTGCCAAGTTTCATGTTTTTACTTTTAAAAATGAGTCTAAAAATGTGTCAGAAAATTTTGAGTTGTTGAGCGTGGAAAAATATTATTTTTGAATACCGCCTTAACAATGATTGTCTAAGAAACGGAATATGTAATCAAAAAATGTTTATCCAAAAAATACAAAACAAAATATATTTAAAATAATAACTAAAAATGGATAAAACAACACATTTAGTTACTGTTTATGAGACAGTATTTCATTAATGATAACAATCTCATCCATCGTACTATTATGATGTTAAAGACCCGCATGTTGTCTGTAATTATTGGAAATTACGTAAACCGAATTATTTTTTTTTTCGTTTGTGAAAATTACTACAAAAGATTCAAACGGCTATAAATTCATTAAATAAGATACAATGCATTTATTCTATTCAATTAAAATGTAAATTATATACATTGATAATAAAATTCATCAATACCATTGTCGATTCAAGTTTAACTTTAGCGTAATTTTATTTTATTTTCGCATTTCCTTAATCATGCCGATTCAGCTCTTCACTTAATATGGAATAATCTACAGTTTGGTGGATTCTTCCGACTTCAGAATTCTAGTGGTTCTTTCTGATTCTGTGATATTCCTAAAAAAAGACATTTCAAAACTTATTACGATTTGCAAACCGGCATTTATCTTTCTTACAGTGTAGGGCATACTTGGTATTGCGCAATCTCTGTTAAAAGTGAATCCATTCTTAAGGCTGTTATCAAATCCAAAAGAGCTACTTTTTGACACATTTTTGAATTCATTTTTGTTCGGAAACGCATGAATTGGCAGGTATTCTTATTCAGAAACTGTGTAATCCAAAGACGTTTTCCATTTTTGGTAAAGGCAGAAGATGTTTCAGAAAATACGGTCAAAGTCGACGTTTTCAAGCGATTTACCGACGCTACAGCACGAGGAAAGAGAAAAACGTGTTGTCACGTGATATGAATAGCTTATAACTCGATAAGTAATTTATTTATCAAGAAATAGAAAACGCATTTCGATTCCAAATAGTTTCAATAGTCAAAACTGCCAATTTTCTGCCTTTGCGTTTAAAAATGAGTCAGAAAATGTGTCAGAAAATTTCGTGTTGTTGAGTAGGTTATTTGAGAACTACCTTAAAGAAATGTATTGAAAAATACAGAGTTAGATAGGGGTCTATACATGATTTGTAAGAGATATTAATGAATATGAGTATTTTTTAATTTCCTAAATCGATATGAAAATACGCCTGCTTTAGAAGAATAATGTATAAAACTCGAATTTCCTTTTTTTCAAGCACAATGTAATTGCCGAAACGTCAGTGAAGGCTATCTGTGGAGACGCAAAAAGTTTTTTGGCTTCCGTCTGTTTGTCTGTTCCGTGATAACTGCAGCAAAAATGATTCGATTAGGCTGATTTTTGGTAGGTATATTGGTGAGACAACCAGAATTAGCTGTATAGTTTTTAGTTACATTTGGTTCATTCGTTCGAAAAATATAGAACATTTCTTTTTAGGTTATAATGCTTTCCTATGGGAATGCAGACGATTTTCAAATTTCATTTTTAACTGAAATGAAAATCGTATATTTGAATAATGGATTTCAGCGTAAAAAATTATGGATGCTAAATTTTCGATATGGAGGTTTTAAATATATCCAATAACTTTGAAAATTTGCCAATACTTTTATTAGAATTTAGAAACTATTTGTTTAAATTATTGGAAAATTTTTTGCATCTGTTCGGGAAATATCAAACTTTTATTTTCATATTTTTAACAAATTTTAAAATGCATTTCTTTTTATTTTGCACTTTAATTTATCAGTTGCTTAGAAAACCCTATTTCAAAGAATATCAAAATAATAAAATTCAAGTAACTCGCACTATTTTGCTGCAATACTTCATTAGCAAAATACATTATTTTCAGGTGATTTTCGTATTCTATTGACGTAAAAAAGAATTTATTTTGATAAAAGTTGCCGTTTATGAAAACTTTACACTTTAATTTTTTTTGTAAATAGAAGATACATAAAATACCGAAATCCCATTAAAAAACAAAAATTTAAAATAAAAATTCTTTAATTATAAAACAAAATTATTCCGACTCTAAAAAAAGGTCTCATGTAATATGTTATTTACCACTCTCAAAAGCAGAAATTCGTTTAAAATTAATAAACTATTGATACTAACATTTCCCATAAAGGATTTGTAACACCTTCCAATATAGTTGAAAAGTGTTTATGACTGTTCGTCCGACTGTCCGTATTCTAATTCCCGTAAATATACTGGGATTGACCTGTTATTTTTGTATCTTATTAACGTTTACTGTAGCACTATCGCTGTTGAAAATGAAATGTGTAGCATTTATAATTCGTTTACAGGGAAGGTCAAAATTATTCCGTTACATTACGGTCAATGGGAAAAAATCGTTTCAAATGCATTTTAATAATGTTACACCATTTTAAACATAATGAAATTAGTATGTATTTATGAAGTGCACTAACACATGGTTTATGTAGAGTATGATGTGCAAAGCATTTATTACTCATTTACAGAGTCGCACACATTAGCACCATTACGTAATGGTATATGGGGGAAAAACAGTTTGTTGATTGTTGCTTAACTTTATTTCAATTATAATGAAATTTATGTACACTAGCTGACCCGCCCGGGGTTGCCCGCGCAGACTGTCTTTGAAAAATATAAAAGTGGAGTGGACTTCATAAAAAATAGACTGAATAATATATTTATTTATACTAAAAACTTGTAAAAAAATTAAATAAGAGCAAAAATTTCAAAAGTATAACAGTTACGCTTAAAAAATGAAACGGTTAGGGAAAATTATTACACTTACTTTTAAAGAATGAAAAGGTCAGGGAAGTTCTTATGGTTGAATTTGAATGGCATATTGGTATAATATCGAAGCTCGATACATGGCAAATTAACATCTGTGAAATGCTAATATGATACATTTTATAAAACTTATGATATCAATATGTTTTTCCCTCCATAATATTCTTCTGTAAATTAGTAACTATAAATCGTGTACCATTGCAGTGCTCCGGTACGTTTAAATCAGTAATTTGGATTTCAGAAGCAATGTGTTCTTGCATGCGACGGTTATTAAGCTTATTTTGGCGATCGCTTATGCTCTGTGTTTGACGGCGTTCTCGATCCAATCTATTTCGATTTTCTCCTCTTAATTCAGCTTCTTCTTCACTTTCAAGCATTCGCCGAGATCTTTTACGGTCATTTCTAATGATATTGTGAAGCTCCATAATCGCAGCAAAAGAGCGAAACGTAAATAAACCCAATTTACCTCGGCCTAAATCCTGCCAAAGGACTTTTACACAATAACCAATGTTATGCGTTTCATTCGGACGTTGCCATTAAACAATTAACAAATAATCGCGATTTCTGTGTCACGTACGATAGCGTAATATATATATAGATTACTGAGGTTTACTACAAGATACTTGGTATAGAATATGATGTGTATAGCATTTACCGTTCATTTACAGGAACACACAAGAGATGTCGGGTTCAGTACTGTATCTGAAGTACTGTCTATTAGCCGTAATTACTGGAAGTGCTGTTTCAGTTATGGTATGCCTTTTAATGTTTAACTGAATTTTTGCATATTACGTGGTGTGTATAAAAGATCATATACAGGGCTACACAAAATAATTCGTAAGCATTACGGAAGATGAGCGTGAATTGCTTAAAGGTTGTTTTTAATTGGGTTATGCATTTTCAAGTTGAACAATATTTCGTATAATAAGACTTGTTTGTAGAATATAAATAAAATCCTGTACAGGTTCACGCAAAGAACTGGGTACATGGCCGCCTACATGTAGATGATAATTTTTGTAAGAGGGATTTCAGTAGTTTTAAGCGTGTTTAAATCTGAATTAATTTTAACTTAATATATGGATTGCATAAAAATCTAGAGGTAATATACAGAGCTGTACAAAAGAATTCAAGTATGTTTCCGCTTATTGATAGCAATTTCAGAAGATGAATTTTCAACTTATTATGCGTTTTCGTATTAAACGAACTTTTAGCATATGGTGTAGTTTATACACAAATCTGTAGATCAAATACAGGGGGCTGCACAAAAGAAATGGAGTACTTTTCAGGCTATGGACGTTAATTGCTGAAATCTGGCTTTTAAATGAGTTATTTGTTTTCTAAAATTTTTAATTAGGTATTTTATTAACCGTATTAAACAGCGATGTTTTGTTAAAATATTCTGTTAGTGTTGGAAAGATTTTCATAATCTATGTTTGATGCATGAATTTCTTTTCTTGTTTATTGTTTCGAAAAGAACGTTGGGGATGAAGAACTGGGCCTGAATGCATTTACATGGTGCGTACACTCTTTGGGAATGCCAAGGAGGCCCACAAGGAGTTCTACAAGGAGGTCCACAAGGAGTTCTACAAGGAGTTCCACAAGGAGTCCTTCATCCCTATTTAAGACTAGCCATTTACATTTAATATTTAAATGTATTCATTGTGTTTCATCTAAGAATTTGTAATATTTTTCTGCGGTTATATAAAGAGAAAAATTCTATTATTAATGTGTTAGAACTGTATGCACCCCGATTCATTAACAAAATATTTTCAAATTATTGCATTATAAAATATTCTTTAATTTCTCCGGAAATAGCTTTGTAAATATAATTAGCTTATCCCAAACCTCTCTCCCACTTTCAAAAGTAGCTACATAATTGCAAGTAGTGTAATTTTGAAGCGTTTTAAGCATATACATTTGCAGGGCATAACAAGCAGGAATATCTTTAAACAAGGAGATTTTTAATGATTGAAACCTAGAATAATGAGTAGAAAAGCGCGGCAGAGCAGCGAAGGAAAATGGGGAAACAATTGTTTGACATATCAGTATCATTGCTGTCACTGTTTAAAATAAGGCAGATAATTTTGTGAAATAGAAACGTGGGAAAGAAATAGTTTGAGATTGTTTGATACTATTCTTGTATTTACTATCAATAGTGTCATTTACAGCCCTCTTTTCTGCAATAAGTAAGTTAGACTTTAAAGAGAAATTTAAGAAATTGATTCTTTCATTCTATTCTAAATATATACTGATATTAGCATTTTTAATTAGTAATTTTCATGCTTTGCTGCTTTTAAATTTTAACTGGAAATTACTTTGAATAGCATTATAATATATTTTGTGTTGTATCTATCAATATCGAGTAGTTAAATATAAAATAGCTTTCAAGTATCTTGTATTACACTAGTTTATAGATCAGTATTTACGGACACCAGGTTTTATAGTGTCTGAAAAAAATTAATTTTTTAATATCTTCTATATCAGCTTATATTTTATGCCTATTGTTGATGTGTACCCGTTTTTCCCTCTATACCATAAACTTTTCTGAATCAGAATACTCACGAAAAATATATTTGCATTGCTACAATTCCTTGTGTTTAAACCACGGCTCAGATAAATCTGTTTCCAATCAGAAATTTTATCTAATAAAATGTACCTTATTTCTACTTTAAAATATAACATAATCTCTTACGAGTTACCCACGTTTCCGAAAAGCATTCTTTTATATTCAAAAACCTGAGAAACCAATATATTTCTGAGATTTAAAGAAGCAGTTAGAAAACAAAAGTCTCTTTTGCTGGCCGTAATTTTCGAAAGCGTTTCCGAGTAGTTTTTACAGTGTATTAATCAGTTATTTTCAACCCGGTATCAACACAAATTATCGATTTTTCGGAAGCTATCAATTTTCAAGAAAACTCTTTCAGCTGCGTAGCAGAAAATGCACATGCAAGAATAACAATCATTTTACACTGTTAATATATAATGTTTGTCTGCTAAACGTAATTGCTGCCCATGAAAATGTTCAATCGAGAATTGATTTCATCCGAATAACCGAAATTTCGTGTTGATACCGGGTTGACAAAACTGATTAATACACTGTAAAATATATAGGTAATATACTGTTTCACAAATGATTCGTTAAATTTCGGAAATATATTGATTTTTGAGCTTTCTGAAGATAAAGGAAAGTTTTTCGGAATCAATGGTAACTCTTTAAACTTTATATTGTAATTTCATAAACCACCTTTCTAGATCAATAAAAAAAAAATATTTTATACAGTATGTAAAACTATTCGGAAACGTTTCCAAAAATTACGGGGAGTAAAAAAACTTTTGTTTCAGAAATGCTTCTTTAAATCTGGGAAATCTATTGAGCTCCGAGATTTCTGAAGATAAGGGGACGTCTTTTTGATTTATGGGTAACTCGGAAGAGGCTATATTATATTTTCGTAAACTTTCTTTCCAGATCAAGAACCATTTCAATTTTTGAGTAGTGTGAGGTAGAATATTTAAAATAACCTAATTAATCATTCATTTGAAACAAGCGATGTATAAATGCAATCGAATGTAAATAATTATTTAAATTACCAATACTAATAAACGTTTTTTGTCCTCAATGAAATATTAAATTTTAAACTATAAAAAATAAAAAGAAAGTATATTAGGAATAATTAAATATTTAGTTTTCACTAAAAATAATTTATAAAATGTGACTTAAAATCTTCAAACTGATTAATTGTAAATTGCTAAGAATTCCTTAAAAACATTTTAATATAATAAAATATTCAATTTCATCCAATTTGGCGTTTTATAGCAGGTCTGTCCAACCTTTAACTATGAAGGAGCGAACTTCAGCTATCGGCAAGCAATAAAGATGCCATTATCCACATGATTCAAAACATGTAACAATACACGGTGCGTCATAAATTCTTTAAAAGTTTAAAAAGTCATTAATAAGAAACAAATTATGCTAAAAATTTCGGTTTACAAAAATGGGATTAGAGTGAGTTCGGATTATTTTAATAACAAAAAAGAATTGGTTAAAAAATTACCGATATATAGCGCTGCATGCATAATATGAAGCAGATTTGTGCAAATCAGGCTTTCAATAAAATTCCGCTGATTCTTCATTCGATGCCAGCAGTATGCTATCGTTGCCATATCAAGCGCTGTTGGTTAAAATATTTTACATGAACGGGGGATCGACAACTGGAGCATTGCAAAAGTTGCACACGAAGATGACTGAAGATGAGAAAAATACCTGTTTAATATGCTGGGATACTGAAGCTTGTCAGACGCTTCGCATAAATAGGTCATTTACTCATAAAGACTAATTTGCGTACATCTGCTTCATGTTATGCATGTCAGCACCATCTGTCGGCATTTTTTAGCAGCACCATTCTGTTATAGAAAAAAATCCGATCCCTCTCTAATCCATTCTTGCAAATCGCAATTTTTTAGCATCATTTGTTTCTTTTTAATGAATTTTTGAAATTTTAACGAACTTCTGACGCATCCTGCATATCTCATTGTAGTAATTAGCGGTAGACATACGTCTTATCATTGTTAGGAATTTAGCGCGTTTTTTTTTTCTTTAATGAAAATTATCCATTATCGAATTGTAATCGCATTTTTTAATCACTTAATGTCTGAAATTAAACGATACTAAAATTGCTATACGGAAGTAGTGATACATATTTTCAGTAAAATTTGGCAGCACTAAATTGGCAGTACGTAGTATATTTAAAAAAATACATTTTCTAGGAGGGGACCTATCTCAAAAACTTTTGTAGAGAAAAGGAACCAGAAAAAGTATACGACGCGTGTGCGTGCTGCTCGTTGCGAAGGGTTTAAAGATTTTAAAGAAAACAACCTTTAAACCCTTTGCAACGAGCAGCACGCAAACGTTCTGTATGAGCTGCACAAAATCCTTGAATTTAAACACCACTTTTTTTTTAATTTAGTTTTTTGCCTTATGTAATCACATAATTTCATCTATTAAATAAGTCAAAATATTCTAATTAAAAAGGTAATGCAGAAAAATTAAAAGAAGTGCAAGAGGTGCCTGTCACGAGGGAATGGATTTTTATTCTTAAGAAAAGATTGTAAGTGGAAACACTAAAAAGGAAGCCATGAAAACCTGCAAAGTGCGCCGCAATAGACAGCCCTGTTTTACAGGAGTACAACGCATAAATTGCATCAACAGATAGTATAAACATTAAATAAAATGAGAGAGAACAGAAATTACGAAACGTGAGTAATTAAAAGACAATGTTCTCGGTTTTATGTAGTGGAAAGAGTTGTTTTCGAGGTAGTATGATCGATTTTGAGTAGACTAGTTGGAAAGAAAGAAACAGTTCAGTCAGTTAATATGTAAAGAAAAGATTATTCAAACATCACTTAATCTCCAATGTTTTTAAGGCAATTTAATTTTTCAACGTTAATTTTTAATCTTATTTATTGTAACTCTTCAATTTCCTTTTTTACTAGAATTTTCGTGTTCTGTAAATTTGAATTTAATCTTAACCTCTTCAGACCCGACGTATACAGATGTGAACCTATATTCTTTTCGTCATAAAAACTAATTTTTTTTTTAAATTTTTACTTTATTTATATATAGCTGAATATTTTTTGCTTAGGAACAAAACCAATAAATTTCAGTACTGATGCTTATTTCCTTATAAAATAAATGATATTTTCATCAGATTTTTCAAAATACCTTCACCACAGTGTGGCCAAGAAAGTAAGAAATTTTCAGAATTATTTAACTTAAACGCTTTACAATAAAAAATGTTGGGTACTTGTAGATCATTTACTTGTTTAAAGCCCTTAAATTAGTTATTGCTTGAATTTGGGTTATTCATAATTAAATTAATATTTTAAGGGGGCTAGTAATTTTAGATTTATATTTGTGAACATAAATTACCAGTCACCTAAACCATCAATTTCAGAAAAGAGCTCTTTTGTCACCTATGGTGTCATTTTGTTTGTGCGAAAGCAATGCATGTGTATTTATAATGTTATTTTAGTTTCAGGTCTGAAGATTATTAAATAAAAGTAATGGTTTTCCTTAAAATTTGTAGATGTTTTAATAACGATTTTAATTACTCGAAACAATAGAACATTACCATTATGACACTACGATATAGCTTTGTTTCAGAAACTTTTCTTATAATCGCTTATATTTAAAGATTTTGAACTAATCCTTTAAAAAAAGGATTTTGCCAAGCTTAAATTATATATCTTCTGCAAATATTATGATGTTTAGGCATAGCCAACTTTTGATGGAAGGTGAAGCGACTGTATTTTAAAATCTTTTGAGGATGCTGTACTTTTTGAAATCCTGAATTTTTGTACTAAGAAACAATTACATCAACATTTAGTAATCCTCATTAAGATTCCTGTGGAATTAAATCTTCATGTAAAATTAAATTGCAATAAACTGCCTGTATAATTAGTTAAATATCCGAAACCATTCAGAAAAAATTCGCTCAGTTTCGTAAATCGAACGAGTATTTATAAATCTTTTTCTAGATTTGTACATTTCTGAAACATGTAAAGTGATAAAAAAATTATTTTACAAATCTGGAGGCACGACAGTGTTTTGCCAAGTCGAGAAATCACAGCCGTAAGCATCCTTTTCTGGAAGCAACTCAGAGCATATTCGATCTCCCCCCCCCCCCTACCTTTGCGCTGGAGTTTCACAATAATCTTAAACTTTGTTCATATAGAGTACGTTGTAAATGGGACTAAATTTTCAAATTTCACGTTTCTATCTTGTCTAGTTCAGAAGATATGTGCACTCAAGTTTTCCATTTTTTAACACTCACTCACTCACTCACTCACCGATCAACAGAAAGATAAGAATCCCATAAGATCCCATGGCCTTAGAAACTTGAAATTTTGAATGAAGGCAGTGCTTAGGATGCAAAATAAGGAAAAATTAAAAAATCTGGAAAATTCGAATTAAAAAATTCGAAAAAATCGAAAAAAGTATCTAGGACATCGTGCAATACCCCAGATTGATAGACAGATTGCATTCCTCGAAGCAATTGAGAGTAATGTTGACTCCCAACCCCCATAACTAAGTGCTTGATTTAACTAAGGTAACTAAGGTTTAATAACTAAGCTCCAAATTTTCGTACCTTTAAATAATAGAGACAGCGAGTTGGCTTGGCCAGTGGATAATGTCCAAAAAGAGCGCAAAGTCAAGATAAGGAGATTACTTACAAATGAAGTGAAATTCCATCAAAAACATGACATGTAAAAAATGTAGCCAAGTCTCGTGACTCTTTTACCGTAAAAGGTTCTGAGATCATGCACAGCCAAGCTTAGCCATCTTATTAACGCTAAAATTTTCATTCACAAATCATTCCTATGTCTCTACATCATTCGATAATGATTATTTTGTGACTTTGGAATTAGGCAACGCAGGGAAGTTATTACACCTTACTACGTTATGAGATTATTTGATTAAAGCTGATTATATACAGCGGTGAGAGTCTCGTACTGTGTAATTGCCAAGTCACAAAAGAATCATTAATTAATGATGTAGAGACTAGGAATGATTTGTGAATGAAAATTTTACGCTAATAAGATAGCTGAACTTGGTCGTATATGATCTCAGAGCTTTTTAAGGTAAAAGAGTCACGAGACCGGGCTACATTTTTTATATGCGATGTTTTTGATGGAATCTTATTAACTGACTATCAAAAAGAATAATTTCAAATAAATTTGTTTATTTATCCTTATCTTGCGTTTGTTAATATATTTTACTGCTATCAATCTTATTTACTTTAACCCTCTGACCGCTTATCCCGCGATTTCCATGCCAAGACATTTGTAGAAAAATTTATAGAATACACTTATTTGAAGCAATTTTTTTTTATAAATTCCACAGTCAAAAGGTGACAAATGAAATGATAAATTTACTACATATTTAAAATACATAATGATTTGAAATATGTAATAATATAGGAGATACTGGTCGATTATATATACATATTGGTCGAAATTATTTTGAAAAACAAATTAAGCGGTCAGAGGGTTTAAAGTTCACCGGTAGTCTTACACAAAGTTTTTTTACATACGGGTAAAAGCTACACTAATCACACTTCCACATAGTTACAAAATCTCCCTATTTTCGACTACCATTTTTTCCGTATAATTTTTTTTACTTTTTATAATTGCAGATTTCTGCGATTAAATAAAGCGAATATTTCTATTATGAATTAGTTGTAGTATAAATTTGGGAAACTTGGGCACGATGCTTCCAATGTATGAAATTACTTTCAAAACAATTGTGTCGCAATTTTACATACTATATCGCCCCATAATATCACATTACGATATTTTTTTAACATAGCATAAACAGTACTTGAAGAAAACGGCTAAAAGTTTACATATGTTAAAGAAAGCATAATCGAGCATATAAATCGAGTGCAGGAAAAAATATATAGATTAAATTTCAAAATTATTTTTCATACTAATTTCATAATTCATATTGATTGTTATAAAATTAAGAAAATTACAAAAGCAAAATATTTATGTTTACATTTTTAAGTAACGTCTACATGCAAAAAACCACTACGAAAATTTATAATTTCAGCAAATAGTTAAGAAAATTTGTAAAAATACTCTAACAATGAATTTTTTAAATAATATTTATTCCAAATCTTTTTGTCCAAATGATCTGAAATTTGGTGTCCGGAAATAAGTTTAATAGTATATTAAAATTATTTTGTCAAAACTGTGTGTTGCTGTTGGAAAATTTAAAGTTGGTACAAATTTTACTGTGAATACGGCCTACAGCTCATAATTTATGTATAACATTTAATAGTAAACTTTTACCTTATTGATTGGCACCGGTGTCTCTTCTTTATATGGTGATTTGAGGCAGAATTAGCATGGATGATCACATTTTTCGTCCAGGGCTGTATAATGCACAGCTGGACAATATTTGATTTTAATAATGCTTACATTAAAAAAATCTGGAGTGACTCCACTTGACTTTACGAACACTGGTGATGGTGTCCATAAAGTAAAGGAAAAAGCAGAATTTTTATAAATTTTCAACATGCTGGAATCGCACGCTGGATCTCCCAGTATTGCCTCAATATTTATGGATTATATTCTGTCATATTTTCTTGTTGATTTTCTACATAGAATTGGTCGCAAAATGGTTTAAAAATGGGTTAAATACCTACTTCGTCGGCTAATTTTCACGAAAGTCTATACAGTTCTTACGACAATGGTCTATAACATATTCGTCAAATGGGAGCTCTATCGGATGAACCTTTTTGGGGTTATCGCGTTTACTTATACATACACCACCGCCCTCTGAATGCTAGCCCTAAGTGCTGACACAAAAACGTCGACTGTCCTAGGTGGATTTTTTTAGCGTTTGTATGGCCGAGTTTTTTTTTTCCAGTATTTCCATTTGAGCACCTGTATTTTCTTAAAATATTTTTCCCATTTATTCAAAATTTAAAATATAAGCTAGAGAAAACTTTCAGAAATTACTGGTATTAAAACTCAAGTGACCGTAGAAATTTTTTAAAAATACGCCTACGACAGACGCCATTTTTGTGTCAAAGCATAGGCCTAGTATTCAACAGGCGTCTAGACTTATCCGCCCACACACGCATGTCTTCTCTGATCGGCCGGAAAGCTGGAGCATTTCTATTAAAGAACTGCCAACAAATCAGCGGGAATAATCGAAATTTATTATTTTTTTATTTTCGTCCTTTAAAATAAAATTGTTTATTTTATTTATTTTTAATACACATTAAGTGTATTTATGCAATGTTAGGATGTAAGATAATATAATAAACATATTATATAAGGAAGTTATTTAATGTACTTTGTATATTTATAAATACTAATTTAGTAATATTTGTCTTCAATTATTTTGTTTAAAATTAATTTTTGGAAATGTTATATATTGTTTATAACTAAGTATACTTAATATTTGTTTTTATTTATTAAATAAAACCGTATTTTTGCTTTATTTTGTTTGTAGACATTGAAAAAATATTTGATGTATGTACATAATAATATATAGAAATTGAAAAAAATATTTGATAAATGTACGTAATAATATATAGAAATTGAAAAGAATATATGATAAATGTATGAACACGTTGTAAACAAACATCCGTGCTGATGAGGATTCTTTATAGAAGTGGTCCAGCTTTCTTGCCAATCAGAGAAGACTTGCGTATGTGGACGGCCAGAGTCCAGTCACCTGTTAGTATACAGAGGTTAGTATACACACACACACACACACAAACACAAATCATGATTACAATACTTTCCTAAAACTATGTGTTCGGAAATTAATAAAATTACGGAAAAACCAGCACCGAAAAAAATGAACTACACATAGTTGTAAATAGTGAACTCAAATTCTACATACCAGTAATTCATTTATTATGCTAGCATTGGAACTTTGGAGAAAAAAAAATTATCCTCTAAAAACATTTCCTTTGGGTATGTCGTACATAAAATAACCCGAGTCATTTCAAATTCATTTTGCTTCGTTCTGTCAAGTAACACAAAATTATTTTTTCAAATAATACTGGCAAGTTATTTTTCCCTGCCACTTCCATCTGAAGAAACAAATCAGAATATTCATGGTACATAATGAATGTTGAAACGATGATGAAAATGCAGCTTTAAAGCTTTAAAATGTCACGATGAATTTCTATACAACAAATTTAGGGAAAAATAATTTGAAACGACAAAGAATGATTTATTTGAATGTAATTGAATATGCAGTTTGAAATATACTTACATCTAATATATTACATTTCAATGAAAATGTAACATTTTTGAAGAAATTCTGCATCTTTTTTTTCCTGATTTGAATTCTTATAATGACATATTGATTTATGTAGTGAAATATTTATTGAAAAAATTTCTATTAATATGAACATGTATAAACGCACAATCTGGAGCAGGAATAGTATTGTTTGATATATTACCATTCTGTCCAGATTAATTAATATAGAAATAAGTAGTACAGTCATTATTAATTTAACAGTTAGGATTATGTGGAGAGTTAAATAAAGGGGACTATATTTCAATATTACTAATTATTGATTGAAATAATACTCGGCAGATTTAAAACTTAATTGAATATAATTACCTAATATTTTATATCCAACTGCTTGAAGCTTATAATCTGAAATTATGCCATACAAAACAACATTATACTATGAATTGTTGTCTGATAATACAATTACCAGAAATCTTAGATCTAATTAGCCCAAGCTTGTAATACGATATAACATTACCCAATACAATATCAGACAATATATTTCAGAAACGTATTCTATGGTTGGGGAATTTGTTTTATCGTGCTACACTCATCTTTTGCACATGATGACTAAACAGACCGGGAGCTCCGTTATAAAACAATATATTTTATTATATAACTTTACCTAGTTTTATCGATGTCTATTACGTGACATTGTTAATTGTTACCAGATTCCACTGACATTTACTGAGAAAGTTGAGAACGTTTAAAAGTTTGTGACTAATTATATTAGTTTGATTGTCTTCTTTATATGGGGATTTCAGGCAGAATTAGCATGGATTATCACATTTTTCGTCCAGGGCTGTATAAGGCATAGCAGGACAATATTTGATTTTAATAATGTTTACATTTAAAAAAAATCTGGAGTGACTCCACTCGACTTTACGAACACTGGTGTTGGTGTCCAGAAAGTAAAGGAAAAACAGAATTTTTATAAATTTCCAACATGCTGGAATCGAACGCTGGAACTCCCGGTTTGGAACTGGAGACGGTACCTTCACGCCACTAATACTAAAAATGATTAAATTGCCTCAGTATTGATGAATAATATTCTGTCACATTTTTTGTTGATTTTCTCCATAGAATTGGTCGCAAAATGGTTTAAAAAAGGGTTAAAAATGGGTTAAATACCTACTCCGTCACGCCACTAATGCTGAAAATGATTTAATTGCCTCAATATTTATGAATTATATTCTGTCACTTTTTTTGTTGATTTTCTCCATAGAAATGGTTTGAAAAAGGGTTAAAAATAGGTTAAATGTCAACTTTTATTCCATGGCTTGAGAAATTCTACCATTTTGATAGTTTATTTCGTACTCTTCCACAGTAGTAACGATTCACGAAGAATTCAAAAACTCATCGGGTATTAATGTCTGAGTGCAATGTTACTATAACCCATTCTTCACACTGCTTCATGATTTGTGCCCATGCATAACTTCTTCAAACTTGAGGTACAGAAATGTGAACTTCTATTCTTTAGCTCATAAAAGCTAAACTTTTTTTTTTCAATTTTTACCTTACATTTTTACCTTATATAGCTGAATTGTTTTTTGTTTTGAAACAAAACCAATAAATGGGAGCACTGATGCTGATTTCCTCAGAAAATAAATGTTATGTCCATCTGAGTAAAATGCCTTCAAGACAGTATTGCCAAGAAAGTAAGAAATTTTCATAATTATTTAACATAAATCCTTTAGACCCCAATTAATTTTTCAGCAGAGCTGAAATAACGCTGTAAATTTTTAATAAAATACACAGAATGAATTATCACATTACTAATCAGCGTACAACCATTAGAGTGAAAAAATGTCCAGACCGGGGTTCGATTCCGGATCCCTTGGTATAGCGCACCAAGTGCTTTACCAATTGAGCTATCCAGACGACATCCAGTCTAGCATTCTCTCACTCTTATATGGCAAGGCTACAAACACGCAGCACAAGATGGAAAGTCAATCATGAGCAGAACATCGTTGGCAGGCTTGAGACAAAGTAAACCCAGTATCGGTGAATATTTATACACCAATTAATTTTTCAGCAGAGCTGAAATAACGCTGTAAAATTTTAATGAAATCCTTTGAATGAATTATCACTTTACTAATCAGCGTACAACCATTAGAGTGAAAAAATGTCCAGACCGGGGTTCGATTCCGGATCCCTTGGTATAGCGCACCAAGTGCTTTACCAATTGATCTATCCAGACGACATCCAGTCTAGCATTCTCTCACTCTTATATGGCAAGGCTACAAACACGCAGCACAAGATGGAAAGTCAATCATGAGCAGAACATCGTTGGCAGGCTTGAGACAAAGTAAACCCAGTATCGGTGAATATTTATACACCAATTATTTTTTCAGCAAAGCTGAAATAACGCTGTAAAATTTTAATGAAATACACAGAATGAATTATCACTTTACTAATCAGCGTACAATCATTAGAGTGAAAAAATGCCCAGACCGGGGTTCGATCCCGGATCCCTTGGTATAGCGCACCAAGTGCTTTACCAATTAAGCTACACAGACGACATCCAGTCTAGCATTCTCTCACTGTTATATGGCAAGGCTACAAACACGCAGCACAAGATGGAAAGTCAATCATGAGCACAACATCGTTGGCAGGCATGAGACAAAGTAAACCCAGTATCGGTGAATATTTATACACCAATTAATTTTTCAGCAGAGCTGAAATAACGCTGTAAAATTTTAATGAAATACACAGAATGAATTATCACTTTACTAATCAGCGTACAACCATTAGAGTGAAAAAATGTCCAGACCGGGGTTCGATCCCGGATCCCTTGGTATAGCGCACCAAGTGCTTTACCAATTAAGCTATCCAGACGACATCCAGTCTAGCATTTTCTCACTCTTATATGACAAGGCTACAAACACGCTAAATCCTTTAGGTTTAGCGTAAAATGTTTGAGGATTTGTAAATCAATCACTTGTTTAAAGCCCTTAAATTTGCTATTACATAAATGTAGGTTATTGAGATTTTAAGGGGGCTTGTAATTTTAAATCTATATTTGTAAACCTAAATTAGCAGTCCGCTAAAGTAACCATTTCACAAAAAGGGCACTTTCTGGCATCTATGGTGTCATTTTGTTTGTGTTTGTGAAAAAGCAATGCATATCTATTTGTTGTAATCAGTTTACTTCCGGTCTATAGAGGAAAATGGGGAACAATCATCTGACTATTAAGAGAAGGTTGCCGTTCATTGGCCCGAAAAGAAGGTTAACTTCGGGATTTAATTTTAATATAAACAATAAAGTAACGCAAAAACTTAATTTACCCACTTATTATTCATAGTTTTTACTATAAAAATATTTTTAGTATATAAAAATTATTAAAATTGATGGATATTTTGTCAGTTGTATATGGGTATGCTGTGCGCGCCGTGTAGTGCACAATTTGTCAAAGTCGTCTGAAACAAACAAAATCAATTTTTTTCAGAAAATATATTGAATTTGGGGAGGATCGACATGAACAAATTTTTAGTGAAATTGAACAAAATTTGGTAAAATGGTAGTTTTTTTTAAAAAGTGTAAATTATTTTTGCCTCTTTTACTCTAACTTCAACGTGTCTTGAAAAATGGTATTTTTTTACATATGAAAGGTTTATGGCTCCACAAAATAAATAATCTTTAATTTCCGAAAAGAAAAAAGTTAATCCATTTAAACGCTTCTTTACACAGCGCGCTGAAAGTGTCGCTTCAAGAAAAACACGTTTAGTCCACTAGCAGTCGCATATCGGTATTTCTGCCGTCCGTATCAATTGTCTTCTCCTAACCTATCTTCTCTTATAAATACAATTAGGAAATTCCATGTAGCTGACCTTAAATGTTTCTCCACCACCATAGTCAAATAACAAGACGTCTCTGTGTTTTTATGCACATTTTACAAACAAAGTTGAAATCCATGGAAAAGTCTGTGAAACGATCACTACTGTCAGTTCATATTTCCCGTTTCCTGATATACCAAAGCTCGTGAGAAAAATGTATAATTTAAGTAAAGTGCAAATTTATAACTTCATTGAATTATAATATTAGAATATTTAATGAAAATAGTTTCTTGTTTTCCATTTTCCGTATGCAGTGTCCGGTGGCAAAAAAACCGAACGGGACCGATAGCGTTCTGAAAAAGACGCGACTACTCTCGGGTTAAGGTTTTACTAAAAAATAAAAGAAGTTGTATATTTTTTAGTTAATAGATATGTTTTGTAACTCACAGTTAGTCTGCGATTCCAGTATTTATACCTACGAAACAAGGAATTTAGCACGCGTGCAGCTATGTCCAGCCGGGTGGGTACCAGTTTTCAGACAGTCCGCCCTTGCTTTCAATTCACTGTAACTTCTTAACTATTTTGAATTCTACGTCTTATTCTACGCACTATAGGGATTCGAAAAATGTAAAAACAAGATTCGATCGACCGAAGGTTAAAAGAACCTTCTTTTAAGAAACTCGACACAACTGAGCCTGTGCCAATTTTTTGTGTATTGTGAAGTATATGACTAGGAGCATATGCATGGGATCTAACAACGGGGATTACATGTTGATATTTGTACTACATTATATAAATTCTTGAAAAAGCTACATTTGACTATGATTTTTTTCATTGAGATTAAATCACCACTACAGACATTTTCTGATATATTCTTTTAACCTCATCCCTTACGAGTATCGATCTAGAACTAAAAATGGGTTATTGAGTATCTTAACAAGATAAAATACAACCTTATAGTATTAGAGCCTATTTTAGTGGTAAGTTTCTGAAGAGATGTTATTAATTTTGAGGCAATGTCACATCAGTAACAGCAATTTCTGATATTTATGATCTTGTAAAAGTGGTAATAGCATGAGAATGACCGATAATGTTTTGAACGGAATGAAACGATATTTTACCTTTACGTAATTCCATACTAAAACAGACTAACTATTAGATGCAAATGATTGTCATTCCCCAGTTAACAATTTCTGTCGTGCAGTAAATGGAATAGTTTAACGTTACATTTCAACCGATAGAGAGCCATTCTCTCTAGCCTAATGTATTGTCCGCTCATGCTAACTTGGCTAATGTGTAACGCAAATTTAGATGAATTTATAAGTTAAGATTATAATCATTACTATCAACTGGCAGAATCTAGTTTTTACTAAAAAGTTCATCCCATGTATCATTTATGTCTGTTAGCAACTTCATTTCCCTGTATCGTCGCGATCTCTTTCTAGGACGTCTGTTGGCTAAGTTATCGCGCGCAAAATATAGTGATTCAGGATCACTTGATTAAGATTGGGAAATATCAAATTGTAGTTAGGCAATTATGGCAGCAATAATAAGGAACGACTCGCCATTTGACACCACATAATATAAACTTATCATTTTAAGTAGTCATACAGTAACGTAGTAAGAGATATGACAGTAAATTATAAAAGTATAACGTCACTTATGGTAATCCCCATTCCCACTTTAAATGTCTGTAAGAGACACAAAAGAGTGGCTAATATCATTACAAAAATCATATATTTTTAAAATATTGTATCCATGTGTAATATATTCTGCTAGCAAAACTTTGAAAGCTGCTAAATTTAAGAACTCTATCAGATTTGTATTATTAAACTACAGAATACTAAACAGAATCTACAGTACTTGTCAAAAGTCTGATCACACCAGTATATTTCAAGTAATTTTCAATTGCACTGTACAATAACGAAATAAAACCTGTTTTATTGGCTTTGTTTACAATATAAATAAACATTTTTACAATCAACAAAAAAATTACTTGATTTGACTTTTAGGAAAGTATATTTTGGTAATTTTAGGTACTTTTCTTTCATCGAAGTGACGACCCTTCTTACTGCACGACACGTTACTACAGGTTTAACACTAGAACTACCATGAGCCGTCATTTTGACGGTTACCAAAAGAATATATTCCGATTCATACCAGAAATTTCTTTTTAAAATAAATTAAATATAAAACTCACAGAAATAGGTTAAATGAATAAGTAGTTTTAAATAAAATTTATGGTGTGAAATAGTTTTAAAAAACTTGAGTAATATGTCCGGTAGTTCTAGTGTTAAACGGCTGTTCTTGATAGTAAACAAACAACTAATGCAAAACCTTTTATGAAATTCCTGGTATTTGGCAACGTATATGCAAATTCAGGGAAAGCGGGTGAAGCACAGCGCTGAAATTACGTCTCCAAGCAGTGGAGACTCGTGACTGGATTTATTTGGGGCACGAAATGCATGGCTGCCAAATTTATTATTTTAGTACCACTATCTTTTTAAAGTAATCTTTGCCTTATTTATTGGCAAAAAATTCTGTCATTGAACAAGGTAAAGATTTCTTTAAAAAATTATTGCTAAATAAAGAATAAATTTTTCAGTCGTGTATTTACGGCTCCCAAAAAAGCCAGACACGACCCGCTACTGTCTCCAAGCATAAAACTAATTTTGTTCACACTTTTCTATCGCTTTCCCGGGTTGAATCAGTACGTAAACAATATACTTTGTTATTTTTATCATACTCCATTCATACACAAGTAGCAAAATATACGATAAACTAGCTTCCTTTCGGGGGTGTGCTCAGACTTTTGACAGGTACTGTGTAACTGATATTGTTTTCTGCTTGTAAAAATTATCCATCCGTGGACATATTTCTTTCAAGACATTCTGTTTCTTTTCATAAATACGTGTTTCAAATTAGATCAAATTTCTGAAGAAATAACACCGAATCTTTAACATCTTATGTCAAAAGACTATTTTATGGAGCAAATAGATTTGATAATTAAAGATAATATTTTTGAAAAACTGTTACTCAAACCCTTATAATGCAGCGTTGTTTTCTAAATTTAAGTTTTATTTGTTTTAAGTGTTTCGAATGTCAAGAGAGGAGCAAATTATGGGATATTAATATACTGGATAGATGTACAGATTGTCCATAAATTATTGTCGGGATTTTTTTAACTCATAACTTTTCATTTAACAACATCACAAAAAATATTATTACATATTCGTAAAGTACAAATCGCAAAGTTTTTTTTAATAACACAAACAGAGTTAAGTATTCTCCACCAATTTACGCGTTAACCCTAGCGGCGTTGCATTGTGTAAAACTGAAGCGTGATAATTCAAAAGGGCGAGTGAACAAAAGAAAGCAATGAGCGTATTGTGGTTCTTCAAAACAAAATTCTTCACCACTACACAATGTCATTTCACGAGTACGTACAGGAAAGATACTTTTGATAAACTTGATAAAATGTTAATGCTGATTATTATTATTTGATTATAATCGTTATTTGATTAATTATGTTTTGCTTTGAAACTTTACGCATATGTAACTTTATTTAAAACCTTTTTAGTTGTACTTTACGCATATGTAATAATATTCTTTGCCATATTCTTAAATCAAAAGTTATGACATAAGGAAACCTCGACAATATTTTATGAACATCCGGTATATACACAGCTAAAAGTTTTATGTGAAATAACGGGGAATATACCAGCGATTATTTATCTTATGTCTGACGCAAATTCGTAGAGAACCGAAAGCTGAGATTCTATTTAAACAAGAACGAAAAATTATGCATCAAGCATAGATTATAAAACACTTTCCAGTACGTCCAGAATACTTTAACAAAACTTCAACGTTTAAAAAGGTGAAAGCTGATGTCTAAGTAAACAATTCGAAAAAAGCATAACACATTTGAAAATCCAATTTCAGGAATTACCATCAATAGACGGAATAATATCCGAATTATTTTGTGCAGCCCTGAATATGATCTATATATTTGTATATATACTACATAGTATGTTAAAATTTAGTTCAGTTAGGAAACGCACAGCACAGTTGTAAATTCCCCTACAGCAATTTCCGTCAATAAACGAAAATGTACTCGCGATCTTTTGTTCTACCCTGTATATCATTTGTATACTTTTTGCAGACCAAGTAATAGACAAAAATTAGTTTATTTTTAAAACGTACCACAACTTAATACGCTCATTCAGCAATTACTATGCTTTGAAAGTGTGTGTGCCCTGCAAATGACTGATGAATATTATGCACACCATATTCTATAGTAAACCTCTTGTAGTGCACTTCAGTGATATATATCAATTTAAATATGCTTGAAATGGTGTGACATCATTAAAATTCATCGCAAACGATTTTTCCCTGTAGACCGTAATGTAACTTAATTCTTTTGAGAGTTCCTGTAAATGAACTATAAACGCTACGTACTTCAATTTATACATCGAACATGCTTTAGTAAACCTGTTTAACATATATCAGATGCATGGCAATCCGAGTATACTTACGCGAGTTACAGCACATACAGACAGACAGAAAAAACGAATACATAAACACTTTTCAACTATGTTGAAAAGTGTTAAAAACAGAGAAATGATTCTCTAAATTTACCGTTGACTCTGATATTGCCATCTGTAAAAATACCCAAGTCTCGAAAAATTTACATGCATAAAAACAGAAGATGATTGTTGTTTTTGTTGTTTATACTGTCAGCAAGTTATGACACACTGTATGTGGCTGTTTGGTACCGGCCCATCATAGCAGAAATGTGCAAGTCTCCAATAATAAGCAAGAAATTTTTCGTTACAAAATCTGCCTACGTAATCTGCTTTACCATAGCTATAAATTAGAATTAATTGGACTATATCACATGTCGTCCTCTGTACAAATTCCCGGTACAAACAGTAATTTCTTCCAGAACTCTGTATAAATAATGTGAACTAATTATCGAGAACTTTAATCGAATGCTTTCAACGGAAAACTCTGGTAAATTTACCGAGAATCTCTGTTCCTTTTCTGCGTTTTACAAAAATAAAATTGTTAAGTGTGTTATAATAGGAGTGCAAAATATTCACTTTTATTAAATGTTCTACAACTTTTAAAGACACAAGAAAATATCGGAACGTTGTCATGAAGATGACTATGAATATACTTTTTAAAGTTTATTCCAATAATATTTTAAATAGGTTTATTAAAAAAAATCACTTTTATTGCTTATATTTTAACTTCAAATTTCATCTTTATTTAATATAAACATGTATTTTTTCTGAGTGAATTTAAAAATTTCATTTGTATTCATAAATATACTTGAAATGCTTAGCTTTTACTTCATACAAATACCATTTTTTTATTTTATCAAAAGTCTGAAACAAATTTTACATCTAACATATTATTCTTTAAACAACTATATTTAAAAAAGAACATCCTCACTACTACTTGTTTTAAAAAAAAATTACAAAGAGAGATAAATCCTAACATTTTGATTTTTTTAATGTTTAAAAACGAAAAAATTTCATCTCATCTAGTTTGAAGAAATATATAAAACACTCAATGTTCTCTAGTTTAAATGAGCATATAAAACTATGTTTATCGACCAACCTTATTTCTATAAAATGTACTTAGTTCTTTTAAGAAGTAAAAGAAAATACTTTATTTCTTATTATATAGCTACAAAGTAAACAACGAATAACAGGGGAAAAAAATAACCATATAACCTCGCATAAAAATTCCATTTCATTTCAAAATGCTACAGAAAAGCTCTATCCTATATATACTTTATATATACTTATGGAACTCATTTATTTCTTTCAAAATCCAAATATGTCTGCTATGCAGTTAGGCTTTTTCAAGTTTCAATGGTTTTCGATTAATTTGTTTGAAAAATCTAAATATTTCTGCTATGCTGTTAGGATGTATCACGTTTTAATGCTTTTCTATTAATTTGTTTGAAAAAAAAGGGAAATTTTATTATAGTAGTATTGTAAAGGCATCATAAGTTATCCTTATTTAATATATTTACAAAAAAAATGGAATGCAAATAGCGGGCTTTTCATAAAACTGCAAGCATTTCAATCATAAAAAAATTTGCTGAAAATCTGGTATTCATCTCGTTATTTATCTACTTATCTATTCACAAAAAAGAATTATTTTATTTATTTATTTATTTATTCGCTTTCTTCTGATAACCGCCTTCACATTTTTCATTTGCAATTTACCCATAATAAGCTAAAAATGTATGATTTTTAAAAATTAAAAATGATTTTTTTTTAATTTTTAGAATGCAAATAAATTTAAACACATTTAATTAAAGTGAAAAATTCTATTAATCTGGAAAGATAATTAAAATATTTTAAAAATTAAATGTTTCAACTCAAATATTATTTTTAAAAGATTAACAGACATATAAAATGAAAACTTCGTGCAACACGTTAAAAATTTAACTGCAGTGTTTCAGATTTAATTTTTACTTACAAAGTAAACAAAACATATTTAACAGTTCGTTTCTAGTGTCCTATTAATAGGACGTGTCGTTTTATTGATTGTTATTTTCTCTTAACAACATTTTTTTAAATTTTATCTACATGTAGTAACGATAGTATATATCTTACTTTTTTTATTATAAATGTATTTATGTTTCAGCATTTAGCTATAATAATAATTTTAAAAAAAAGTTTGCTTAATTTTCTTTACACCGTTGACGATTTTTTTTAAATTTCAAACGTATGCTTAATTCTTGAAATTAAAAATAGAATTACTGTTCCGAACATATAATTCATAATAAAACATAAAACATTCATTAAAGTCGTTATGTTTGTTTAAGAGCCTACGCTAGTAATGCGAAAAAACGCTCAAGCTAATGTTAAGTCTATGGGAAGGTTCTTGGCAGATTTCTCGCTCACATTTTAATATTTTTAAATGATTTTTTTAATAGGATAGCTGAGATCAGTCTTTAACGTTGTTAATTTTTACTTTTTTTGGTTTTGGTTACAGTTTTTTTTATAAGCGGACTTTTTCAATTTTGGAATCGGTTGGAACCGGTTCTGAAAGTGAAAGTACTCTTATATAAAAAACTGGAACCAAAATCGAAAAAGTAAAAACTAACAACGTTAGAGATCAACCACAGATATCCTATGCAAAAAAAAAAAAAAAAGATTTAAAAATATTAAATCTGCCAAGAACCTTCCCATAGACTTAACACTAGCTTGCGCGTTTTTTCGCATGACTCATGTAGACTCTTAATAATGCACTATAAAAAAATAAAAATGTTTCTTAATCAATGAAAATATAATTACGAACAAATAATGCAATAAATAGGCCCCAATTACCCATGATTCCGAAAAGCGGTGTTTATGTTTAGTAACCACAGAAACTGATATATTTTC
The DNA here is from genome assembly GCA_963931845.1 of Maratus michaelseni. Classification (NCBI taxonomy): domain Eukaryota; kingdom Metazoa; phylum Arthropoda; class Arachnida; order Araneae; family Salticidae; genus Maratus; species Maratus michaelseni. Next base: position 117,983,826 of record OZ007586.1, read on the forward strand.
TAGATTTAAATAATAACGAAAAATCATGCGTCAAGCATAGATTATGAAACACCTTCCAACACAGCCAGAACACTGTATCGAAACTTCACCGTTAAGTAAGGCAAAAGAAAATATGTAAATAAACATTTTAGAAAACATATAACACATTGCAAAATACCGTTTTTGTAATTACTTTCCATTGTCAAAAAATTAGTCGAATTATTTTGTGCAGCCCAGTATATGATCTTTAGATTTGAATATATACTACATAGCTTGATAAAATTTAGTTCAGTTACGAATTCCCTTGCGTAGCCCTGTATAAGTTATTGTTATGAACAATATACAATATTATAATAAAAATCAATATTGCATGCCATATATCTGTACTTAATTAACCTACCATACACAGAAATAAGAATTACTTCGTTTTAAACAATATGAATGATTACTGAAACATAACCTTTCATAATTGCTTCTATCCAAGCTCTAAAGTTCATCTTCATCGGTTTCTGGACGAACGGTCCTTAGCAATTTGCTACACTGAAAACAAGAGAAATGTTTCTGGGTCTATCAAGACGGTTTACAAAAATAAAATATAACCTCTTCCGTGTTACCCACGATTTCGAAAAGCGTTCGATTATCTTCAGAAACTTCAGAAATCAATAGTTACTGTTATGAAAGTAATTGTAAATACTGTTATAAAGTTTTTAATAAGACAACATACTTCCTGAAATTTCAACAGAATTTATACACACCACGTACTATGAAAAAATTTAGTTAAACTTAAAAACGCAAAACAAAGTTGAAAACGCAATTATCACACATAGACTGTAATTATCGCACCTATATTTTTTGTATATCCCTGTAAATGAACGATAAATTCAATGCACACCATTCTTTTAAGCGAACAATTTATCGTACATCTCAGTAATGCATGTAATTTTCATTAAGTTTGAAATACTGAAACATCATTAAATTACACTATAAACGATTTTTCCCCGTAGAACAATGTGTGACAGAATTCTTTTGTTTGACCCTGTAAATAAATAAAGATGCTTTGCACCCCATATTCTACAAAAAGCAAATTTTGTTATTATATTTCCATATAATAAGTTTCGTGATATAATTTTTGCCGAAATTTACAATAAAGGTTATTGATTAGAAATAGTGGTAGGAAAAATTTATAAAAAATAGTCACCTTTTGGTACACATGTGTACCAATACACAACGGGTTAAAATTTATCTCGTTGATTAATCTCGTATTACTCTATTTTACATATTAAAATTTCAAGATAAATTGTATCATAAATGTACATGTTCAACCTGGAAATATGTAATCCAAAAAGTTGCAAAGAGCATAAAAAATTGTACATTTTATTCGGAACGAATTACAACTTATTGGCGGATTACATGTGTCATATTTCATGCACATCCCATGTGCCGCAGTGATTTCTTATTTACGTGTTTGTGAAAGGGAAATTATATAAAGGCGAAATACAGGATAAGCACAAAGTCTTGCCCTGATTTTAAATATTTATTGTGCGAAAAGTATTAATATTAGACATATGGTTGTTTGTATCCATTGTAAGTACTGTTATAAAGTTTTCAATAAAACAACATACTTCCTGACATTTTAACGTGTATCCCCTTGGTAGCTGGAAGAATGTCAACGCGGTATTCTAGTTCTCCCCAAGTGTTCAATTCAACCATGGATCATTTATGAGCAAGATGAACCCCCTCATTGGGGTTCTATATTTCATGAGTTCCTAGACGAAACATTTCCGGGCTGATTGATTGGAAGGGATGAATCAACACCTTGGCCTCAGCGTTCTTCTGATATTAATCTTCTTGATGTTTTTGTTTTTGCACTAAATCAAGGACCGAGTCTTTGCCCCACCAATTGCTGACCTTAAAAAACTGAAAGCTGTGAAAAAAGATGTTCTATGCACTGTTGCAGAAAACGTGTTAGCGAACACTTGGCAAGAACTAGAATACCGCATTTGACATTCTCCGAGCTGCCAGGGGGCCATATGTTGAAATTTCCTGAAGTAAGTGGTACTTACTAAAATCTTTATAATAGTACTTACGATGTATCCAAACAATCACATGTCAAACAACAATATTATAATACCTTCTGCACAATACATATTTATAATCAGGGTAAAACTTTGTACTCACCTAGTATATACTTAAAATTCGAGTAAATGTGCTGTTCAAAATTGAGTCAACTATTCGGCACTTTATTATTTTAACACTTTGAAACAGATTGATGAAAAAGCATATGAGTTGTAATTTTCCCAACTAAGTAAAGAAGGTCCAGGTCAGGAGACGAACACATTACATCTGCCTTAAATTGCCAATGTTCTACCAGTTGAGCTACCTGGACGACACCTGGCTAGCAGGATTCACAATGTATTATTGTATAACATCGAGAGGCAACTTAACGAAACACTACATTAAAAACCCCTCGTAATTTAAGGTACATTCTATACGAGATGCATTTACTACCAATAGAAAAATCGCTTACTTACGTATGCTCTGTAACATTAGGTATTCTGCAGTTTCTTCTCCGACTGTTATCGAGGGAAAGTCATTAAGTAAGTCACAAAAGATGATAGAATAATAATAGTACACAATGATTACAATGATATTCACTTCAAAACTATTTTTATTTCTGAACATATTCTCCGCCAATATTTACACACTTATATCACTGTTTAATCAGTGCCCCAATATCAGCTGCTTAAGATTCTTCGGGTTGCTGTCTCAGCCACATTAGGACTTCAAGTTGAACCTTTTCATCATCTATTAATATCATCTTGCAACTTCTTCAACAACCTGCCCCACCAGTGGCTGAGAGGTTCTGCTCTCGAAGCTGGTAGACGGGAGGTGCTGGGTTCGATCCCAATCGTCGCCCTAATCTTTCGGAGTTTTCGTGGTTTTCTTGTAGCCGTGGATTTATCCATGCGTAAATACGGGTTAGGTTCCCTTAGAAAGACCCCCACGAAGGGCACTCCCCCCGGGCCTATATCCCAAGTGTAGATAATTGGCCGTCAATAATCAACCCAACTGTTCAGCAACCATAATACAGCTTCGACTTAGCCCCAAGCGATTTTCATCTGTTTAGTCCACTAAAAAACCATCTTGGAAGCAAGATGATGTTTACAGATGATGAAAAGGATCATCTTGAAGTCCTAATGTGGCTGAAACAGAAACCCAAAGAATCTCATGCAGCTGGTGTTGGGGCACTGATAAAACGGTGATATAAGTTCACAAATATTGGTGGAGAATATGTTGAGAAATAAAAATAGTTTTGAAGTGACTATCATTGTAAGTTATTATTTAATTCTCTTTTGTGACTTACTTAATGACTTTCCCTCGTATAATCTACGTATTTAAAATATGTTTGCATTTATTATCAAAACTGTGAATTTTTTGGCGGATGTTTAATTAAATTAAATAGAAACCAATAAAACCAATAAACTTTAAGCCGTTTAAAAATTACGCTTAATCATTAAGAAATTTCGATTAACCAAGTTAAAACTTTTAATAAATTTCCACTCCTAATATATATATAAATACCTCAAGTATTTCATTGTTTTAAAAAAATATTATATAACGAAAGGCTTGAAATTCTAACTAAATAAATTGAAACTTATGACGATAGGTTTTGAAAAATACGATATGAAGTTTTCATTCTTACTGTAGATAATCAATTGAATGTCAAATATTTCCTTTTAAAATTCACAGAGAGAGTACTTCTTTTTACCTTTTTCGTAAGTTTTTGCCGTAATCCACTTACTGATTTGTATTTCTGTTGCATTTTATTAGATAGTGCTGCGCAATAAATTATATTAAAGTTTTAAAAATGTAAAAATTCGATTACCTTAAACTGCTGAAAATTATTATTTAGTAAAGTTTAAAAAGTATACTCGTATTTGTGAAATCATACAACATCGTTTTACAGGACTCAGTAGAATTAATTGTAATACAAAAATTTACATATAGCGTAGCTACTAAAATTCCGTTTTTTTTTCTTTTTTCCAAATCAAACAAACATATTTCGACACAGAAATTTTACTTAATAAATGAAATCAAATAAATGCCACATAGGAAAAAAAGAGACGTTTTATTACTTTTTTCTCTGGCTCAAAATTATTTGTTTCTTTGACTTGAAAAAAATCCGAAGTTTGGGAGATATGCTTTAGAAATGAAAAGAAAATTTCAAAGGCAATATTATAATAAAACTCATAGAGCTTATCGATTTTAGTTAGTTTTTTCGACACCAGGGGGCGCTTTCTTATCTCTGTAACTATGGGCCGGATCACGACGGGGTATGGCTCATTCGACTCGAGATTGATAGAGGATACTACAGCTTATCGATTTTTGTTCAGAGTTTCACCACCAGGTACTGCTTTCTATCTCTGGTTCTATGGGCATGATGGCGACGGGGTATGGCTCATTCGACTCGACATCGAAAGCCTTAACGATATCAGTTATGATCGTATAAACAGATTGCGCCACCTGGTGGTGGAAGGTGGAACTAACGTCTACTGCAGGGCGTGCGCAGCACGACTGCTATACGATGCCTCAGGCAGCGGGGACCCGATTCGGAGATTCGGAGTTCAGTTATAGGTTTAGTTATAGGTTAGGAGTTCAGTTATAGGTTTATACTATTCGATGTGCAAATTAAGGGATTATCCGATGCGTGTGTAGCACGACCGGTATGCGATGCCGAAGACAGCGGGTACCCGGTGCGGAGGTTTGTTCGATTAGAGGTTTATACTATTCGATGTGCAAGTTAAGGGATTATCTGGTGCGTGCGTAGCACGACCGGCATACGGTGCCGAAGGCAGCGGGGACCCAGTTCGTAGATTCGGAGGTTCGAGGGGGATGCGAGCCGGAGAATACAAAAGATTCGAGGCACCGATGTAAATTAGGCGCCCGCTAGCGGTCGAAGCCAGCTAGTATTATAATAAAACTCAATATTGCATTCCAGATATCAATATTTTATAAATCTACCATACACAGAAATAAGAGTGTGACTTCGTTTCAAACAGGATATGAATGATTACTGAAATCATTTCAGATTGCTTCTATCCAAGCTCGAAAGTTCATCTGCATCGGTTTCTGGAAGAACGGGTCCTTAGCAAATTGTCACACTGAAAAAAAAGAGAAATGTTTCTTGATCTATCAAGACGGTTTACAAAAATACAATATAACCTCTTCCGAGTTACCCACGATTTCGAAAAGCGTTCGATTGTCTTCCGAAACCTGAGATTTAAAAAAGCATTTCTGAGACAGAAGTTTTTTTCCTTTGCCCGTTATTTTCGGAAACGTTTCCGAGTATTTTTGAAGTGTATTAATCAGTTTCCGAAACCCGGTATCAACAAGAAATATTGGTTTTTCGGATGCTAATTCATTCTCAAGGAAACATTTTCAGTGACATAATAGAATTTATACATGCAAGAGTAACAAAATAATGTTCATTTTACGCTAGCAATTTAGCATGTGGGTCTGTTGATCATGAAAATGTTTACTTTAGAATTGATAGTATCTGAAAAACCAATATTTCGTGTTGATTCCTGGTTGTGAAAACTTATTAATACAAGTATACTTGGATACGATACTGAAAATTACAAGCAAAAAAGGAAACTTTTGTTTCGGAAATTCTTTTTTAAATCTCGAAAATCCATCAGTTTATGTTGTTTCTGAAAGATTTTCGGAACCGTGGTAAACTCGGAATGGGTTATATATTTTATATGTAATTATAAATTTAGTATGTGGATCTGTCGATCATAAAAATGTTTACTTGAGAATTGATAGCATCTGAAAAACCAGTATTCCGTGTTGATTACGTGTTGCAAAAACTTACTAATACACTGTAAATCTACTCGTATATATATTACTGTACAACTAGCTCCATCTATCGCCTTTTTTAGGTGCGTTCGTAATTATATAAATACGTAGCACCTATTGTCGTCGTCTGGTCCGTCCGTCTGTCTGTCCGTCCGCATACAACAACGCAAAAACTACCCTACTGAATGGTTTGAAATTTAAGATATATTATCTTTGCAGAATTTTGTCGCGACATTTCAAATTTTATGAAAATCGAATCAAAACTTTAGAAGATATTAATGAAAATATTTATTAAGAAATTTGAATTAAAAAAAATCGGTGCTTTCTTGTTATAGGAGCTACCGAGGTTCAATCGTCAAGCGACCGAGATACTTATTTTAAATTCATATTTAATACTTGGATTTTTATTTTTTCTCCAGAGAAAATTTCTCACACCTTGCATTCATAATATTCAAATTTTTAATTGCGTAATAGGCGTATAGACAACATAGTGAAAAAGTTCCAGGCTGAGTATCGTTCCCAAGTGGTTCAGTTGGTAGAACGTCAGTGCGCTAATCTGATGACCCGGGTTCGAGTCCCGGCTTAGGTGCTTTTTCATTATGTTGGCTATACGCCTATTAAGCAATTAAAAATTTGAATATTATGAATGCAAGGCTTGAGAAATTTTCTCTGGAAAAAAAATTCCAAGTATTAAATGTGAATTTATTCAATTGTCTATGCTGGATTTAATTTGGTTTCGTGTTTGCCCCAGGGTTGGCGGCTCACGAAAAAAAAATATTCCATCTTGTGCTGCGTTTGTAGCCTTGCCAACAAGCTATGGTGAAAAAGTTCCAGGCTGAGTATCGTTCCCAAGTGGTTCAGTTGGTAGAACGTCAGTGCGCTAATCTGATGACCCGGGTTCGAGTCCCGGCTTGGGTGCTTTTTCACTATGTTGGCTATACGCCTGTTAAGCAATTAAAAATTTGAATATACTTATTTTATTACAGAAATTAATCTGCAGACAATATAATTCATTTCACAGATTTTAAAATCTTCAAGATCTGAATATTTATATAACTAGCTATAGTACGAACGCACCTCATTTGTCACGTTTGACGTACAATTTCCAACTTGTTTAATTCTGTGATCGTCTGAGCTGTATCGACAGGAAATTTAATTGCCGCGCGAAATTTTTTCCCCTTCAGAGGGCTTGCTACATTAATTTTTTAACTTTCCTCGTATAAAAGATAAAGTCATAATTTAAAAGACTATAACAATTTAAATGTATTATATATATATATATATATATATATATATACAGGGTGTCCCAGGATTATTAGGACAAACTTTAAGAGTAAGTAGGGAACAGGTCGGAAATGTCATGGGAAAGTAGTATGACAGGTGCAAGAATCGAAGAGACACAAGACTGGGATCATCTGAAATAAGTTATTGGTCAAAGATATTACATGTGCTGTGGTAGATGATATGTGAAAATGTCACAAAAGTTGTTCAAAATTTCCACCATTGCTAGCAATGCATGCATTACACCGTCGGACCATGCATTGGTGGCCTCGCTCAAATACACCTGGCTTTTGTTGGATATCCGCAGCAGCACAGACCATTCTTACAACCAGATCCATATCGGAATCCACACACAGTACTTTTCAGTGCACCCCAAAAAAGAAATCCATGCTGCTTAAATCAGGAGAGCGTGGTGGCCAGGGAACCGGTCCACCATGACCAATCCATCGGTGACCAAACACCTGATTGAAATGTTCACGAGCACATCTGCCGTAATGGGGAGGTGCCCCATCATGTTGAAACCACATATGGCGTCTGACATGTTGTGGCATAGTGACAAGTAAGCTTGGTAGCACGTCTTGCAAAAAGATGCGATAATCTGCAGATGTTAGAGGTGCTGGCAACAAGTAAGGCACGACTAAGAGGTCGCCGACCACACTAGAGGAAACATTCATTGAAAAGCGATGCTGGACAGCATGTGGTCTCGTGCTATGAGGATTCTCGTCAGAAAATTCCCTAATCTGAGAACGCTGGTTTCCTGAAATACTCTTCTGAACAACACCACCTAACGGCGAACGGAGCCGTTTCTGACCATGGGTTGCTATGCAAATCTGAATCCTTGTGATGTACCCTACCTCCCCTTAAAGTTTGTCCCAATGATCCTGGGACACCCTGTATATATATTATGTAATGCCCACAGAACGATAAGGGGCCAAGTTATTTTATGAGATCTCAAGCAAACATTTTTTTTGCAGAAATATCTTTTGATAAACAACAATTTAAGATATAGATAAAATTTTAACTAAAATCTCTAAAATATATACATTTTCAAATAAACTGAACAGTTTCAGCAGCATTGAAAAACACTAAAAATTTAACTTTTCACTATTCATTAACATACAATCCCTTAGATATAACATTATATTTTCCCTAACAACAGTATATTGTATCTTTAAAAAATATAAACAGCTCTAGGCATTATCACAGCATTATCACAAATATCAATAGCTCTTTAGCATTATTGAACCAACTCCTGCATTAAGCGTAAAATTTAATTTCCTCTAAAGCGAATTAAATTTTACATGTAGTAAAATTGATTTGAAGAGAATGTAAGTACAAATTGCGGGATAATAGATTAACAATGATGATGAAAGAAAAAGCTAATTTGTGCAACTGACGTTGAGGCTCGTGATTTGTAGACTGACAATCATAAGATAACAATTGAAGAAAAAAAATATTACAATAAAATTGAAGTTTTAAAATTTTCGTTAACTAAAATAAGTAAAATAATGAGTACAAACTAATGTGTAAAATTTTTAATCTGTAAGGATATTAGTAATAGAATAATAAAGGAACCTTCAAACTTACAATTAAAATAAAGATTATTAATTAGAGGATGCAAAGATTATTAATTAAATTTAAATGCATTTGTTAAGGCTGTCCTTATATCTAAACTGGCAATTTTGTGACATATTTCTGGACTCATTTTTGTTCGTAAATACAAAAGATTGGAAGGTGCTCTTATTCAGAAACAATGAAATCGAATAGATTTCAATTTTTCGATAAATGCAGAGGATCTTTCAGAAATTGTTTAACGTTTTGTAACAAGTTTTGAGGACGTTATCGGTCGATTTTTTGGCGTGATTTCTGAACCCGATAAAGATCGTTATGAGACAACAAATGCTTATAAATTAAGATGTAATTCATTTATTCAAAATTAGAAAACACAATCCGCTTTAAAATCCCTTTAATTGTTGTGCTTGGAAATGTCATGCTTTTACATTTAAAAATATGTCCATAAAGGTGTGAGAAAGTTTCGCGGATCAATACAGTAAATTTTCTCCTATTTTCAGTAAAGTTTATTTGGAATTTGTACAGTGTTTTTTGAACTTTTTCGCGATTTTTTAAATCATTTTCCCGCCAAAAATGAGTACTTTGCCTTTTAATAAACGATTTCTATTTGATATTGTGCCCATTCAATAATACTCTCTATCTATATTTTATTTTCCTGTATTTAGAAAACATTCGGTAATCATTTTAAAGAAAAATTCAAGAAATACTAATAAGGTAAAGCCAGGAGAGATGACGCGGTCTGGGAGATTGCGCATAAAGAGTTTCGGGGGGAAGGAGTAGGGTCAGCGCGCAGCGACTCCAGGTAGTTATACAACAGCAGTATAGCAGTGTCTACTTGAATGTGCAAGTCGATTGTTTCGAGCGTGTAGGATAACGCATTATATTTTGTTTTGTTTTCCGAAAGTAAGTGCTTGAATTTTCATAACTATTTGTCAGAATTTCTATATATCAGTATTACAAAATATTTTAAATTTAAACGATTTCTCATAAGCTACCAACATAGACTAACGGTGCGAACACCACTGGTTCGTTTTAGAAGCGGCCATATTTAAATAAAAGGCTGCATAATCTCCCCTACCGAAATTGGAGAGTTTGCGCATCTGCTACTTAGGAGAGATGGCGCATTGTTTCCCATTAGTTTTCATGCTAGGAGAGATTACGCAGCTTAATGGTAAATTTGCATATAATACAAATTACATGTAAAACATGTGAATGAATCAATTTTGAAATAATTTTTGAAAAACACATAATTATCGAAACTAAATTTGGCAATAAATTCGTTTGTTGAAAAATATTGGGCAATGAGGATGGGTGAACTGAATGTCTGGAATTGTGCCATTAGGTTGAAATATTCACTCCTAATACGATAATATTTATTCACAAAAGCCTTACAACAATGCCATTTAAGTATAATTGTTATTGTTAACAATTAAATTGTAGTTATTATTAATAACAATCTCTCCTATCCATGTGCGCAATCACACCAACCCTGTAAGGACATATTGCGCATAATAGCTTTCTTGGTTTTATTACAACTGTTCTATTAAATTGCAGCATAACAACAAAATAACAATGGAAATGCATAAAAACAAATGAAGTCAAAATTAATAATGCATAGTTTAGCAAAAAATTAATATTTATATGTATTTTTATTATTCTGCTGAATTGTGCGCAGACTCTGCTAGCTTTACCTTATCCTATTTTTTGCTGAATTAAAAAAAAAAATTAGGACGACTCAAATTTTTCAAGTACTCAAAAGTGAAAACCAAGTTCGTCCATTTACCTGACTGTCGGTCAGCGGTTGGTATGGCGACGGTTTTTTCAGAAGTGAGCTAGGAATGCAATTTTTAGATTAGTTCAACCCTGTTTCTAGAAAGATTTTCGCGAAACGGGGAGAAAATTTCAGGATTTTCTTTTTTTCTTTTTTTTTTCTTTCTCCTTCTATTCTTTTTTCTTTATTTTTCTTTCTTTATTTTCGTCTCGAAAATATTTTTAGTGTTAATTACTTATTGCATTTTTTAAATACATTTTTTAACCAATGCGCGTTTAAACGAAATAAGCTCTTTTCATTTAAATCATTTATATTTACGATATCTCTCTACACAATGCCAAAGGCAATGGGACTCCCACCACTAGGGGTCTCCACCAATAGTTGCATTTATACATTACATTTCAGGTAATTTTAAGTATATTTAAAGGAATCCTGGAAATCGCTGAGTAGGTCTGCAAGTAATGAAATAAAACTGAAAAAAGTATAAAATAAAATTGAACTAGTTTAAATCTTTAATAACTAAAATAAAACAGTCGGATGTGCCAATCCCAAAACTTTCTTCTATCTCACACAGGTTTCGCATACACTAAACAGAATCAGCACCAATTTATATCAAGGTCTAACTGAATCTCAAGTTTTATTAAATTCCGTGCATTAGTTCTTGAGATATGACTATTGCTAAAAACGTGTAAATCCTGCAAAATGTAGCATAGCAGCGCCACCTGTTGGGAGATTTAGACCAAAAATTAATGAACAACAACTTATGTCAACGTCTAACTGAAACTGACATTTGATGAAAATCCGTACATTAGTTCTTGAGATATTGCTATCGTGATAATAATGAAAAAAGTAGCATAGCACCGCCACCGGTTGGGATATCTACACCAAAACGTAATCAGCGTCTATTTATGTGAAGGTCTAACTGAATCTGAAGTTTCATGAAAATCGCGAAAAATGCAGCATAGCAGCGCCAACTATTGGGCTATTTTCACAAAAAACTAATCATCACCCACGTGTATCAGGGACTAACTGAATATAAAGTTTTATTAAATTTCATGCATTAGTTCTTGAGATAGAGCGCCCACAAAATTTTTGTCACGTACAGACAGACAGAGTCACAGATTCACAGACAGACATTTTCTAAAAACACTCAAATCGTGTTCAGGACCTTCGAAAACGTATAAATCCGTCGAAAACTGGAAGTCGAAAATTTTCATGAATCCAGTACTTTCTTCTTGTAAAGATAGAAGAAAATAAAAAAGGAACGAATGCAAAAATGAATGTGTAAGAATATTAATAATAGATCACGAAAAGAATCTTCAAACTTTTAATTAAACCTAAAAGTTATATATTAGAGGAAAGTGTGTGCAAACAATAAAAAGTTCAGCCTGTAAACGAAATAAGGTCTCATTTCTCATGGCTGACAAATACATCATTCAAAAACTGTTAATTTTACAGGTATACTGCCAATTCCTAAAATGTTTTAAATGCTATTCTTCACCAAATTAAAAGTCATTTATAATAGTTATTTCTTTAGAAGTACGAAATATAAATTTTTTTATGGTGCTCCGGTCCTGTAAGTTATATTTAAGAAAACGTTCTCCATGCTGTAACAAATAAAACATAACAGATTTTATTTTTGTATGAACAAAATTTACCGAGTAAATATACTGTCAATTTTATCAATATTCAGTGTTTACTAAGTATGCGTATTTCCATTGTTAGTGCTGGGAAACGTTGCAAATTCTTAAAATTCAAAGTTCCATATAACTGGGTAACTTTATGTCGTACGAAATAGTGTTTTATACTTGTTAGAGCACAAAGCGTATTTTCTAGATAAACTTCTAGTACATGTAAAAATGCGAATTTCGTAACCTTTACAAAAAGGACTATTTTAACATAAATGTCTTTTAATATGTTGAAGAACAACATTTATTAAAACTTTTTGTAACTGCAATAACCTCTAACACAAATGATTTAAGAATAAGCCATTTGCTAGTCATAAGAGAAGTTTTATGAGATATTTAGCAAGGTATAAGGTGAGAATTGTGAGTTTGATCAGAAAATCTCTTTTACGCTCATATTCCACAAATATAAACATGTTGTTAACATTAATGCAGGATATCTTTCTTCAGGGTATTATTTAATTTTTACGAAAACGAGTTAAATCTTACATTATAGAGTTTTAAATTACGCAGTGAAATTAATTTGAAGGGAATGAAAATGCAAATTAGGAGATTTTAGATATTGACAGCTGAAGAGGGACTGCTAAGACGAGGTAACCAAATCTGCAGAGTATAGGATGTATAGAATGTCCATCTTTTCCCTTTTATTGAGGTGTAAAGGGAAAACAAATACAACCGGAGCTGATCTGGTAAACGCGACTAGAGGGTAGGGTTTAAAATAATAAACAAATGATAAGTAAGTAGAAAAATAAAAATAATGATGCTATAATAAATATTTTACTTAAACATCTGCCCTTGAGGCTCATAATTTGCGTATATATACTAACAGGGGTGGCCAGCCCATTCGGGACACTGGAAAACGGCACCACCAATATTTTCCGTTCATAAGGGAATAATCAATGCATATTTTATAATCTAAATATTTTTCTTAATGTATTATTTACTGAGAAAACAGAACGCAATGAAAATGCCTTTCACAATTTTTTAGTCTCGTTTTTTCTATTCTTAGTATCTGTTTTCGTTCAGATACCATAAATCACTTTATAGACTGATCGCTACTCCCTACCCGGCACAGACTTGAAACGTCTGATTTGGAGCTTAATTAGAATATTTCCCTCCTTTACACATCAAACAAGTATCTAATTTGACAATTTACTGCTCTCTTGGCGCTAAAACGTCCGTATCTTTTTGCAATAAAGGGGCACTTAGCGATTTGCCCTTAATGCAAAGAGTAAGAAAGGATAACTGAGTTTCTTTTAGGATACGTTAACGCTAGATTGTCAAGGAAAGTTGACAATTTTTGTATTACTGCTTTTGATTAATTTTTAAATAAAGGACATTTTACCTTTTTAATACTTTTTTAAAAAAGATCTTGTCTTCAGACTTGGGGTACACAAATCTGGACATCTATTCTTTTCGAGATAAAGCTAAACTTTTTTAATTTTTTTTTACATTTTTACTTTACTTCTATATAACTGAATGTTTTTTGCTTTGGAGCAAAACCAATAAATAGCAGCACTGATGCTTAGTTTCTTCATAAAATAAATGTTAATTTCATCTTAGTTTCCAAAATGCCTTCAAAACAGTGTGGCCAAGAAAGTAAGAAATTTGCATAATTATGTAACATAAACGCTTTAAAATAAAAAAAAAGTTGAGGATTTGTAGATCATTTACTTGTGTAAAACACTTAAATTTGTTATTGAGTGAATTTAGTTTATTGATAATTAAATTCATATTTTAAGGGTACTAGTAATTTTATATCCATATTTGTGAACCTAAATTACCAGCCCACTAGAGTTTCAACTTTAGAAAAAGGGCTCCTTCTGTCATCTGTGGTGTCCTTTTGTTTGCGCAAAAGCAATAAATGTACATTTGTAGTGTTATTTTAACTTCAGGTCTCAAGAGGTTAAACGTAAACACATGATAGTTGAAGGCTAAAGTAACTTTTTTTTTGATAATCTGTTACGAATGCCTTTTTGAGCAATAAGAGTGTATTATTTCTTTCTATTAAATTTTTAGACAATTATTTTTCTGTATGATTTATATATTGATTTGTATGCTTTTTTATTTATTTTGCTCAAATGTAATGAATGTGTATTTGTAGTGTTATTTTAACTTCAGGTCTCAAGAGGTTAAGCGTAAACGTATGATAGTTGAAGACTGAAGTAACTTTTGTTGATAATCTGTTACGAATGCCTTTTTCAACAATAAGCATGTATTATTTATTTCTATTAAATTTGTAGATGATTATTTTTCTGTATGATTTATATGTTGATTTGTATGCTTTTTAATTTTCCCTCAAATAATGCTTGATTAAAACAACTTACATCGTAATACTGGTAGTTAATGTTATATTTAATATAGTAATTAATTAGATACATATAAAAGTACTTGAAAAAATAATTAATTCATATCTCTAACAATAAGATTTTTTCCATTTTAATGTTAAATAATTTATTTGTATATTTGAATAGTAAATATTATTATACGAAAAAATCACATTTGTTATACTGGACCAAGCCTCACCAGTAAAAATTGGCATGATCCGCCATTCTATGCTAATATAATATAATAAAATAGTATTAAACAAAATATAATAAAATTTAATCAGTTTAATCTACAGTAACTAAAATACGTAAACGAATAAGTACAATAATAAGTGCGTAGGAATATTTCTAGTAGTAAAATATGTAAGGAACATCTACAATTTTAATTAAAATAAAGGATATTTATTAGAGAAAAGCACACGCATATATTAAAGAATACGGCCTGGAAATATTTTCTTTCCTGGAAGAAAAATATAAATAACTAAATTTTAAGTATTCGACAAAATTGCACAGAAGCGGAAAATTGGATTCACCAAGGAAATATTTCAAGAGCGGAAGCTTTTGAAGAAAACTTAAAACTTCCGAACAATAGCAAAGGATTTTTTTTTTAATGTTTAGTAACTCTATTTCTTTAAAAGAGTTTTAAATATTTGTTTTCAGAAATGTTTTCATCGAGATAATTTTTCTAAACTGCTCAAACTTTTTTTGTTAACTGAATTCATCTGCATTTGATGCAAACTTTTTCTCGATAATTTACAGCTGAAATTTTATTCTCGTATTATATGCTTGTCCTAATTTATTTCTGTTATCCGGATACACATAATTGAATTTCCTTTTTAAAGTTGAAGTGTAAGTTAAAATACGAAAGATAGTGGAATAAGTAAGATAGGATGATATACAGAGCGATTACACAGTTAAAAAAGTTTATTTTAGTTTAATGTTGACCCATTCTATAGTGTATGTTAATTAATTAGAAGTACCAAAATATTGTTCTTCTTAACTTAAAAAAATCTTCGTGATTATATTTTGAAAATGACGTTAAGTTTCACCAAAAAATAGAGCTATTCAAAAGCCAATCAGAAGAAATAATTCTATGTAATATCAATATGATGTTTAAAGAAAGAAAGTCTCCATCTGCTTGTCTAATGGTTAGAATGCGGATTTGTACTCTGGCTCAAAAGATGTCAGGTTCGAATAGAGTTGCAAAGGCTAGAAAAAACCCGGTTTAAACCTGGGAATAAACCTGGGAATAAACCGGGTCTATTGGAAATAAACCCGAGAATAAACCGGTTCTTTGCAACTCTAGGTTCGAATTCCGACTAAAGCTTGGGTGTTTATAAGGGTGTTCATAAGGGTTGTATTAAGGAAATATTTCAAGAACGGGAGCTTTTGAGGAATACTTAAAACATTCTAACAATAAAAACGTTTTTCTTTATATTACATTAGTCTATTTCTTTAAAGAGTTTTAAATATTTTTTTTCAGAAATGTTTTCATCGAGATACGTTTTTTCAAATGCTCAAACTTCTTTTGTTAACTGAATTCATCTGAATTTGATGCACACTTTACTCGAAAAATTTACAAATGAAATTTTATCCTCGTATTATAAGACAGTGCTAATTTATTTCCTGTAAGCCAGATATACATAATTGAATTATTTTTTCAGTGTTGAAGAGTAAGTTAAACTACAAATGATAGTGGAATGAGTAAAATACTATATAACATACAGCAAATTGATTATTCTCTGAGTAACGTACATTTTCGGTTTAAATTTTTTTGAAAAAAAATTGTTCCAAATTAAGAGTGCAAAGATGACTTTATATTGCTTTGAAATTATCTATCATCATTCCAGTATTTAATCGGATCGTGAACAAGGTTTTACTAAAATTTCATTACTTCGTTACGTATAAGCTATATTCGTAACCATGATTCCCGCGGTATTGCAATTAATATTTTATGTAATTGTATTTAATTTTATTGTTATATAATCCTTATCTGCCTTTATCTTGACATTGGAACTGATGGTATGATCGTTAATTTCAAACAGTTTTCACACTTATTTCTATATATATTACACGGATTAGGCTCGTGCAAGTTATTGCTACATACAAAGTGGCTAACAGTCTTTTTTTTTTCATGCTAAAGTAACGATCCTTAAACTTTGTGATTTTGCGGACCCATTTTTCTTAATATAAGATTAAAAATTATGTTAATGGGAGTATTCACCTTGTTATTGTAGGAATGAAAAGTAACAATGAGAAGTAACAGCAACAATTTTACGAACTCAATGGAATAATAATAACCACGAGCTGCAATAAATCCAAGCACGGAGATGAGTTCACGATGTGCAAGAATGAAAACGTGCAAGCATGATGAACAAGTGTTCCATAGTTTTGAGCCAAAGTAGTTGGTTGGATTTTTGACGCGAGGCTTAGAAAAGCTTGCGAAGTATTTATTTATTGAAAGACGGGAAGTTGTCATTGTTATTTAGTAATAATATAATTATATGTATAATATTTAGTTGTATATTTAGTTGTTTATTAAACCTTATTGTATGTATTTGAATTTGAATATAAATCGGGATTTTGAATAAAAAGGGTATTTTGTGCCGGAATTTGAAATAAAAAAGTTTTGTACCTTGATTTGAATTAAAAAAAGTAAAATATATATTTTGAACTGAAAAATATAGTGTGAAAAAATGAGCTGTTTGCTGGAAGTATAGTGATAAGAGATCCATAATCCGAGATATTATGATATTTTGTCCCATTAAATTGTCAACAAATTAAATAATGTCAGTTCTTAATAAAGCTAAAAAGGCAGGTTTGTTAGCATTATGTGATGACCTGGACTAGTAGTGCCTCATAATCCAAGAATCGCTGTTTAGATCAAGTTGGTAACTAAATCGGAAAATTATGAGGATTTCATCAAAGTTCGTCTTAAAGTCATTATAGCTGACAGAGAAGGAAGTTAACAGCAACTGGAAGAGGAAAAAAAGTTAGAAAAGGAAGGAAAAGGCTAGAAGCAGAAAAAGAAGAAAGAAGGCTAGAAGCAGGAAGAGAAAAAGAAGATTAGAAGCAGAAAGAGGAGAAAAAATATTAAAAGTAAAATTAAAAGTAGGAAGAGAAAAAAGAAGATTAGAAGCAGAAGTAGAAATAAAAACATTAGAAGCAGAAAGAAAATTACAAGCAGAGAAATTACAGATGAAGTATGAATTAAGAAAAATGGAGCTTCAAGGCAATTTAAAAAGTGTAAATGTCGATTCTGCAATAGCTCGTTCAGGTAACAACCAAATTTGATTAAATTACTACTGTCTCATTTTTACGGAAAGGGTTATTATTAGTATCTATTTGGCCTTATTTGAAAGACAAACATCTCGAACGAATATTGCAAGAAAAAATGGTGATGTATTTCTTAAGTTTAATTTCATTGGAAATTGCTGATATTATATCCAGAGAACCAGATACATTATCAATAACTGCGGTTACGTAAAAAACTTACTTCTTAAACGCTTTGAAATGACGCTACAAATTTAAGGCAAAAATTAACGTCACATAAGAAAATATTTTCAAACACTTGGCGCAATCTGGCATTTGAATTAAGAAATTATTTGGAAGAATGGATTAACGGTCTTGATGTATCTGATTTTGAATTATTTAAAGAATTAATTGTAGTAGATCAAATCAAGCTAAGGTTACCCGTAGAAATGAAAGAATACTTTATTGATGATCTTCCAAAAGTTAAAAATGTTGATATATTAGTAAAGAAGCTTAGACGATTGTGAAGCTGCACGGTGCAGCATCAGAATAATAAATAAGAACCATACAACTTTGAAAAAAAAAACACGAAATAAGTAAACGAGAAAATTCACAATCTTCCTTTCATCCTCAATACCAAAATAAAAGAACTAATGATCAAGCTAATGATTTGGCCAACATTCACGTAAAAGCTATCGAAATTATTATCGCTAATATCAGAATTCTAATTCTCATGTACGTAAAACAGTTAACATTAGTACAACTACGAGCGAAAATACTTGAACCCTAATGGAATGCAAAAAATAATTAATTGATATCAATGGTAAAGTAGCAAATAGCTTGTTTAATGCGGGCAGCGATCTTTTCTTAATCAGTTAGGAATGTTATCTCAATATTTGGTTACCAAATTTGTCTTCAGATTATATCTCGTTAAGTGGTATCCAGGGATGCAAGCGCTGCGCCACAAATGGACGATTGTCACCACTAAATTTTAATAGTATTTGTCACCTTATTTAATCACAGAATTTCTGAAATTTAATAAGGCGAAGGAAACCGTTAAAATTTACTCTTAACAATTAGCCATTTGTGGCGCAGCGCTTGGATCCCTGCTGATATCAGTAGTGAAACTGTAAACCCAATTGGACATTTTGTGTATGAAATGTGTGTTGACGAGTTTCCTATATCAACAAAATTTTATGTTTTTGGAATTTCTCGCACTTGACATTGTATTGGGATATGATGTGATCAGCAATTTAAATTTGGTGATAAATGAAGATGGAATTAAAATCGTTGGCAAACGCAACAATTTTTACGTAGATTACCTTAAAGTTGTAAAAAATTCCGTTAGAAATCCAAATTTTACTGCAAATCCATACAATAAAACGAAGATGTCAAAATCTAATAGTCCACGTGAATTAGTTAGAATTATAGTTAATTAGAAGTTAGTTAGAATTATAGATAAAAAGAAGTCAACAATAATTTCACGATAAATTGATTTGAATAAAATTCATCCAAATCACGAGATAAAACCAAGAAATGGAAATAAAACAACAAGAAGCGGAAAATATTATAATCCAATGACCACGAGGAAAGAAAAAAATAATAATAATATAGAAAGGAGAAATGAAAAGAAAAATCATGGAAGGTTTTAAGAAACATGATGGGAGATATGCAAATGAAGTGAAATAATTTTATACAAAAGAGAAGTTTGTTGATAAATATCACAGATATCGTAAACAGTACGGGTAGAATGAAGATAGAGAAAAACATAATATTGATATTCATGGGTATCGTAAAAGTCTTTACTTTTGGCGTGATATGAAATGCGAACCCTATTTTGCAGATAAATTTGATCGCAAAGAATATAAAACCATATCTGGTGGAAGAAACTAAAAGTGACAACAAACGTGTTCATGTATTTTTCGTTACTTTTAATGTTTTTAAGCAAAGAGGAACCAATCATAAGAATTGTTATTGTTCGTGTCATGCAAAAGGCAGAAACTCCTTTGCGTGTATGAAGAAGTATGCTGACTTATAACGTAGTTTTTTTGTGTGTGTTTTGTTATATGGTGTCTTTTCAAGTTCATAGTGTGATATCCAAATTTTAGAAGAATTAATAACTGACGAGGTCGTCAGTACCGTGAGAATGGCCGAAAATGTGGGAATGAAACGTAAAAATGAGAAGTAATAGCAATAATTATAGGAACACAATCCCACATTTAAGTTTCTTTACACATATTATATGTTTAGTTTGCTGCATTGGAAAAGTCAGCTGCGCATAAGAAAGATAATTATAACATACATTTTAAGACAATAAACATATACATATCACTATTTGCTTTCAAAAAGATGCTGCAACTTTTTTGCTACTAGATGCGCAATAAATGCTTCAATGTTTTAAACATGTATCCGTAAGTCTGTTTCGACATCTGTTTTTCATGTGCACAAGGCTGGAGACATTATTTTCTCACAAATATGTGGCGCATAAGTGAAGTAATTACTTAATATATTTTTCTGTTAGTTCCGCATAGTCTTTCTCACGCACAACAGGCTTTTTTAACATCTCTGAAAGCAAATGTCATGGTACCACCGCATGATAATTCCGCAAGTTGTTCCAGCTCTATAAATGTCAAAATTCTCATTTTTCTAATTTCTAGGAAATGAAATGAATCCCTAATAGACTTATTTTATAGATTCGAGGGCGGAAAATAAAACCTGCTTCACGTGTACAACAAAATTTTCAATAATATCAGGGGAAATTGTATCGCCACATGTTTGTAAGATATCGAATAATGTTTGGAATGATTCAAAAATATTATTTTCAATTCGATTTGCCCACAAATCATTTTTATTGTTGCTGCTACTTTGTTCCTAATTTTGCAAATATATACCAATGTTTCTTGTAAGCTTAAATGAAGCTCACTTAGAAAATTAAAAATATCTGTTCAATACGCCAAGAGAAATCATTCAAACGATCATTCAAACGGAATTTAGTGTTCATTAAAATCATTTTTACTTCATCACGCTGTGCAAATGGTGATTTAAAACTTTTCCTTGTGTAATTTTTGTATGAAAAAGAAGCTGTTTGTGTTATTTTCACAACTTCCTTGAATATATTCTTCAAATGTTCAGTCATTTGTTTTGGCAACCAGTTACTCATGGTAAAGACAACAGTATGTCCAAACTGGATGTGGTACTTTAACTTCAACGGTTCCACTCATATTTTGAGCTCCATCTGTACTTATTCCAACACATCTTGACCAGTTTATTTATTTTTCTTGCCTGAAACTGTCTGAACTTGAGAATGGTGTTGCACTTGTTGTGCGAATTAGAAGGGATTTGCAAAACAAAAAATGTTCACATAATTTTACCACCAAATTCATATCAAGTGAAAACGCTCCAATTAACATTATTTTAAATATCTAAACTCTTATTTAGTTGGCAGGGTTCATACAAACCCCTGGAATTTTCAGGGAAATAACCGACATTTTCTTGACGAAAATCTCGCCTTAAAGTAATCGCACGATTATATAAGGCGAGTTTTTTGATAAGAAAATACTGGTAATTACCCTGAAAATTCCAGGAGTCCGTACGAACCCTGAGTCGGAATGCGAAAAAAGTGCTGACTTTTACACGTTCATTCTCAATAACTTTAAGCAAACCTGATTTTGTTCATAACAGTATAATTAGATAATGAAATTAAATGTAAATCATTTTTTGCTTTTACTCCTAGCGTTCTTGTTATCATTACCTTGGAAGTAGGTATATTTAAATTTTCTGCATTCGTATGAAGTTGTGCAGACTTAGCTACCATAAGAGATATCTGATATGAGGTAAAAACGGCCTTTCATTACTGAAAGAGGTTCCTGTCTTTTCAATTCATTTCTGACTTGTTTTCAGTTATTTTAACTTGCTTTTTAAAACGCCGGCTTATTTGTATACTCTTTGTGTTTAGTTTGCAGATTTCCTCCGAGTTTTGCTAGTTTCATACACTCATATGACAGTATATCCTGACAAATAGCAGACAATCTGTTCCTCGTTATTATTACAGGCACCCATAAATCTTAATATTCTTCAGAGGACTTATGGTTTTACCTTGGCAGTATTTTCTTCTATGTTACAGTGTGAATTCTTGAATCCTCATCGTCTAAAT
Source organism: Maratus michaelseni (assembly GCA_963931845.1). Lineage (NCBI taxonomy): Eukaryota > Metazoa > Arthropoda > Arachnida > Araneae > Salticidae > Maratus > Maratus michaelseni. The sequence goes on from OZ007586.1 coordinate 118,005,705, forward strand.
CTGACTCCTTAAAATCTATACATTTTAATGTACAACCATTTAACTTCTCATCCATATCTTCAGCAAGCCTAAAACAAGTACCGTATTTTCTGGCGTATAATCCGCGGATCAAACAATTTTGTTTCAACCCAGAAATTTTATTCAATAATTAAAGTCAAATATTTACAGCCATCTAGTAAGCTACATATTATAAAATAAAATTTCTGGGTCGAAACATGATTGTTTGATCCGCGGATTATACGCCGGAAATTACAGTATTCATTTTTGAAAAAGAAATTCCGTTATCTTTTAAAATTTTCACTTTTCCCTTCCGTTTCATTTCTCACGCGTGCATCCTAATTTTTTAAAAATAAAAATTCTTGTACATTTAGAAAGAAAAAAAGTTTGTGAAGTTTATGAACAGTTAGTGAAGACTGTTTTAAACCGAAAGTTATTTTCTAATTTTGGAAAAAGTTTCATTTTTTGAAGATTTAATATTGTGTTTTTTTTAATCGAATTCACAAATTCGTAGCTTCTAATTGCTTTTCAAAAATTTAAAAATAATGTTTTTATTTCTTTTAAATCTCAAATAATAGAAGAATATTGCTTAGGGGAATTTTTTTTTTTTTTAATGGAGAATCTAGAAAAATAAACATCGATTTCATTGTCTTTGCACGGTTAAGCAGACCGTATGGTCATATGATTGCCATTATGACAACGAGAAACACTGTGCATATTTAACCCTATCACTATGTCCTATCGAAACATGCCTTGTTGTTGCCCAGGACAAATATGCTATCTATTTTTCAAATTAAAAAAAAACAACAAGTACCACTTATATTTGTACAGTTTAATTTTTACCGTGTGTTACAAACATTATGATATGAGACGTCACCGGCTGAAACTACTCAGTGAGTGATAGATTTTTTTGACAACTTGTTGAAAGTGCTTGGGGTCCGCGTGGACCCCAGGACATAGTGATAGGGTTAAAACGAACTGAGCAGGAGAAAAAAATATTCCGTAAAAAGGTTTAGCTTGCGCAGTGATGAATTTAGGGTGTGACACGGGGGAGAAGGGGCATTGAAATATCTCGAAACATGATTGTTTGATCCGCTGATTATACGCCGGAAATTACGGTATTCAATTTCGAAAAAGGCGGACCGACTTCCGTTATATTTAAAATTTCTAATTTGCCCCTCCATTTCATTTCTGACGTGTGCATTCTAATTTTTTAAAAATAAAAATTCTTGTACATTTAGAAAGAGAAAAAGTTTGTGAAGTTTATGAACAGTTAGTGAAGACTGTTTTAAATCGAAAGTTATTTTCTAATTTTGGAAAAAGTTTCCTTTTTTGAAGATTTTAATATCGTATTTTTTTTAAAAATCGAATTCACAAATTCTTAGCTTCTAATTGTTTTTCAAAAGTTTAAAAATAATGTTTCTCTTTCTTTTAAATCTCAAATAATAGAAGAATATTGCTTAGGAGAAATTAATTTTTTTAAATGGAGAATCTAGAAAAATAAAAATCGATTTCATTTTCCTTGCACGGTTAAGCCGACCGTATGGTCATGTGATTGCCATTATGACAACGAGAAACACTATGCATATTTAAAACAAACTGATCAGGAGAAAAAAAATTCGGTAAAAAGGTTTAGCTTGCGCAGTGATGAATTTAGGGTGTGGCCCGGGAGAGAGGGGGCATTGAAATGTCTTCCCCGGAAGAATTGGGATTTTATGCTTAATAAAGTTCTATAAAGGAAGTTCTAGTCGTGCAAATCTCCTGTTCACCGGATCTAAAGAAATTACTTTCGGAAAATCAGTCTGAATCAACAATGGGCTTGAGGACTCCCATCTGTAAGCTAGTGGTCCGCAGACCATGGTTTAAAAAACACTGTGCTAGAGTGTTTGACCGCGGCTTTCTGTTCTGATTTTTAGAAGATATGAGCGTTCTCATGACTCAGTTTTCTGTTGCATTAGTTGTGTATTAAATAACATTATGAATACCCAATATTAAACTTTATAATTTGTGATTACTTTAAAAAATTTAAGATAATGTATTTATCATGCAAAAAAAAAAAAAAAAAAACTTTACAGATTGAACAAATTGTACAGACTAAGCTTGTGACTCTTCACTGATTTGTCTTATTCTACGGACACATGTTTTATGATTAATTATTATATTATATTATTAATTTTAAGTATTGTATGATTATATACATAAAATTTCCATTGGTATATTTATTTCCAATTGCAAATTTCTTTTATAAATATTTCGTGGCATCGTTTTCCTTCGGCATTAAAAAACGTATATTTTCGGTTTTAGTGCCCCAAAACACTGCAAATCAATAAAATTCAAAATATCATAATTCGGTAAGTTTTAGTCGTAAAAGAATGGGATAACTTTTAATGCCCTTTCTTAGAAGCAGGAAAAAATTTTAGAAATATAAGTTATAGAAAAACGATCCGTACAAAAAATTAAATTTTATATCATAATATGTATACAGCCACTTGCAAAAACAAATGCAATATGTAAAAACAATACTTGTTTTGTATGCCCTCTGTAGTTGGAAGTATATTTTTATTATCAGTGGTTTAAGAGAAAATCGCCACTACATCTTTTTCGAATAACCCGTATAACTCAAATTGACTAAAAACCTTGCAGTTCTTCGCAGTTAGAGCAACATGATACATCTTTTGTCTGTGATATATATATATATATATATATATCTGTGTAACCTTAGTCGTATTACAGAAATTTAACAACAATATCATATATGCAGAGTGCTTCAGAAAAACGTTTACACTCTTTGTTGAAGAAGAAAATATTAGAACCGTCTTGTCCATAAAAAGATGTTTACTGCTATTATATTTAGTGCTATTTCTTTCTGTTCAGCAAATAGCAGTACTGAAGTATGCACTACCGTAAGGATGTAAGAGCATACCTAAGTCAGAATTTAAAAGGGCACTCTACAGAACGCAGAGGCCCGATAGATTTTACTAATTGTTCTCCTGATCTTACAAACCTGGATTTTTATATATTGAAAACAGTAAAGCACAGGGTGTAACGCCAACGCTGTAGTGGAGGCTTTACGGTGGTATAAGCATTATACCTTCTGGATAGTTTAAAAAAAACTCCGTCTATACTACATTTCTGGAGTAAAGCTAAAGCGTATAAGTGTATACTTTACTGCCGTATAACCCCTGCCTATAATATGTACCCTTTATTTTTTTTTCCGACGACACCACTTTTAACCGTGTTAAACCGGATACAATGGATGGGACGAAACTTAAAATGCCTGCGCAGAAATCCCACTGGAAACTTTGGTGAGCGTTGCTAAACCCATAGCTGCCAATCTTCAAATTTTTTTTTTTAATCCGATAAAAAATTATTTAAAGAAATTTTAAACCAGAAAAGTCCATATTCTATGTACAGTATGCCCACTAAAGTCCCTTGCCACCCTCTTAACTTTGGAAAGGCTGCTGCTATATTCATAAAAGTGGTGTCTAGGTATAGTAAAGTAGCCATGCGCTACTGAATGAAACCGCCTACGGCGCCACCTGGTGGAAAACTGCGAAGTTAGCATTCCTATCTCGAAAACGGAAAGAGATAAGGAAAAAAGTGATTTACAAAGTTGTAGAGCATCATCGATTTAGTACGAAAAGACACCTTGTGGACATTAATGCGAAGAATAGAACGGATAAAACGAGCATTTGTTTTTTCGTGATTTCCTACACTGTGACGTGACAAAACGATCTTAGAAAAAAAGAAACAACCAGTTATGAAACAGCAGGTGTATGCGACACCTCCTCAAACATTGCAGGACCTTAAACGACGCATTACGGACGCTTGTGCCAAATTGTCACCATGTATGCTCTAATGTGTGCAACGTGAAATTCAAACAAGGATCCAAATATGCATTGCAGCTGACGGTGAGAAGTTTGAACATCTAAAATAAAGGCATATTATTATAACAAGTTGTTTTTTCTTTCTACGATCGTTTTGTCACGTCACAGTGTAGGAAATCACGAAAAAGAAAATGCGCGTTTTAATCGTTCTATTCTTCGCATTAATGTTCACAAGGTGTCTTTTCGAACTAAATCGATGATGCTCTACAACTTTGTAAATCACTTTTTTTACCTATCTCTTTCCGTTTTCGAGATAGGAATGCTAACTCCGCAGTTTTGCACCAGGTAGGCGGTTTTATTGAGTAGCGCATGGCTACTTTACTATACCTAGACACTACTTTTATGATTATAGCAGCAGCCGTTCCGAAGTTAAGAGGGTGGCAAGGGACTTTAGTGGGCATACTGCATATAAAAATAGACGTGTGTGTCCATATATTTCACTTTGCAGCCACAACTACACATCGCAGACCACTGGTGTTTGTGTGTGGTTGTAGCCTCGAGTCTCCCATCGTGCACTATGGTGGTTGCATGTCGGTAGCTGAGGGGGTGTGGGAGATATGGTGGTATAAATTGGTCGACCTAGGGCATTTTCACATTTCGACCGAAGTGTTCTAAAAAAATTTTGGAATCTTCTTCAACGGGAATTGGTTCATTCAACTTAACATGAACTAATTAAGATATAGATAATTAAGTAAGTTGATTTCGCTCCCCCTAGCGGTGGAAATTGAAACTAAACGATACTGCACTGCTTTACTTCTATAGTTATATTTATTTTTATTCATTAAATAAAATTTCCAATTTAAACATGTTTATTATATTTGAAAAAACTCGAAAAGGCGGCAACTATTTGAATCAGTAGTGGTCCGTACTGAGAAATTTATGGAGCCTAGTGGTCACCCATTTTAACACTTATTGTAAATATTGCACTGAAATTTTAAATTGGATAAATAACCGTAAATTTAGATTAGTAAATATTTTTGAATGTTCAGTTTTTAACGTTTGTTTCCTCAACCAAAGTCTGTAAACATTTTTCAGAATCAACATGTATAATAATATTTAAACAATCAGGCAATAATATTTAATCATCTTTATATTATTTACATTAATATACCAACGTCATTTCTTTTGCATCTGTAAACTAACCATTTCATAAATATTAAGCAAAAGCTTTCAACTTTTTAAATCTTATTATTCGAAAAATCTGGCCGAGCATACACATTTTACTGCCATTCTGATCACACCTGAAAAATGTTTTTCGATCAGAGCCTGAAGCAGAGGGAGAAAAAACGTTGTATAAAAATGCATATTTATTCAAGTTAGCTGCCAAAGAACTGTCTTTTTCAGCTGTCTATGGGAATAACATTTCTTTTACCAATGGAATTTTGTAAAATCTTAAAAGAAAACCACATTTAAAAATTTGAATCTTAAATTTTTCGTATCGTTTTATGGCTATAGTGTACAAGACACGCATGATAATTTTGAAAAACTTCCATTACATTTAAGCGCATACACAAATTTACATCTAAGTGCTGCCGCATTCAATTTATTTAATACAGGTGCAACAGGCAAATTTTCTATAGATTTGGAGTTTATTTTTTTTTTAGTTTTATTTATTTAAAATCGTGAATTTTGGATATATTTTGAAAGTGTCACGTCTTTTTAAGAAAACAGTAAAGAACACTATTTAAATATCTTTACTTTTAGTTCTTTATACTACGTAAAATGTTAAAGTAGCTATTAATTTAATTTTTTCGATAGGTTATGAAAGAAGGAAATAAGAAGGCTGTCACTGAACATATTTACCTCAATCTGAAATGTTCAATCAACAGTCTTTTGTGTTTTTGTTTAGTGAAGGTGCTATTATGTCCTTTCATTGTACGCGATCTATTCCAAACATACATGTGCGCAAGTTATCTTTTCGCACTAAAGCAATTATGCTTCACAACTTCGTATTTAACTAATTTTCAGTTGCGAAACCGGATTTATACACATGTAAGAGTAACTTTTTTTTACGCTTTTTATTTAGGATGTTTGTCTGATGAACATGTTTGTTGAATGTGAAACTGATGACATGAGAGTGACAGCATTCGAAAAACCGATACACTGCGCTAATATCGAGTTGAGAAAACTAATTAATACAATGTAAAATCTACTCGGAAACGTTTCCAAAAATTACGGCCACAAAAAGAAAGTTTTGTTTCAGAGGCGCTCCTTTATATTTTGGAAAGTTTGCGAGTTTTTTGAAGATAAAAAAACGTTTTTTTGGAATCGTGCGTATAACTTCGAAGAGGTTATATTATATGTAAGTAAATTTTCTTGCTATATCAACAGACATTTTCCATTTTCTACAGTGTACTATAAAAATGGTACAAAAAGCTTTTGAATGAAAAGAGAAAACACTTAATACCTTTCTTATATTTTAAAAACTATATGAAAGAACAACAGAAGAATGGATAATCAATGAGCGTGTCTTTATTGAAATAGCTTTTCGGTGATAAATTTGTCGCTCTAAGTTACAAGGTACACAGGAAAAAAAGACAAATGTTACTTAATCTAGGAAAATATAAAATAGCCATAAACGAAAATATCCAATAAACTCTTCCGATTTACCCACGTTTCCGAAAAGCGTACTTTATCTTTAGAAACCTCAGAACCTGATATATATTTCTCATATTTAAAGAAGCATTTATAAAAGCAAAATTTCTTTTGAACCCCTCAATTTTCAAAAACTTCTCCTGGTTGTGTATTAACCAGTTTTCTCAACCTAAAATATAGAATTTTGGAAACTATCAAATCTCAAGTAAGCATTTTCATGTTCAACAAACATGTTTTACAGACAAACAGCATAAATTAACAGCATTATATTAATATTAAAATGGATATTATTTTGTTGCTCTTGCATGTATAAAATCAGTTACGCAGCTGAAAATGTTTAATTGAGAACTGATAGCATCCTTAAAACGATATTCCGGTTTGAAAAAAGTGAAAAATACACTATGAAAATTACTCAGAAACGTTTCCAGAATTCAAAAAAAGAAACTTTTGTTTTACAAATGCTTCTATTTATATCTCGAAAATATATTATTTTCTGAGGTTTCTAAATATAAAGAACGCTTGTAAGAATCGTGGGTAACTTGGAGGGAGTTACTGTATATTATCGTGCACACTTATAGAATATTTTCGTAAATTAAGAAATATTTCTGTGTGTATGTACGTAACGCGATGTATCTTGATAGAAATAATGCTTTTGCTTCAAATTTTGTTTGTAGGTTCATTGTGATAAGACGCTTCCTAATTAGTTTTGAGGTTCATTGGTTAAGTATAAACAGGGGAAACAGGGGGCTAATCCCCCCCTTAATTCAGATAAATGGGTTTTTCATGCAGAATTATCCGATTTTCTTCAAAGTTTGTATATAGATTTTATTTGATAAGGCGCTTCCCTGATAAGTTTTGGGAGTTCATTGGTTAAGTAATGCCCCTTAAGTTAGATAAATGTATTTTTAAGGCAGAATTTTCCGATTTCTTTCAAATTTTGTATATAGGTTCATTGTGATAAGGCGCTTCCCTGATTAGTTTGGAGGTTCATTGGTTAAGTATAAAGGGGAAAACGGAGGAGGCTAACCTCCCTTAATTAAGATACATATGTTTTTCATGCAGAATTATCCGATTTTCTTCAAATTTAGTATAGAGGTTTTTTGTGATAAGGCGCTTCCCTGATTAGTTTCGGGGGGTTCATTGGTTAAGTATAAAAAGAGGAACGGAGGGCAAATCCCCTTAATTTAGATAAATGGGTTTTTCATGCAGATTTATCCGATTTGCTGCAAATTTTGTATATAGGTTCATTGTGATAAGGCGCTTCTCTGATTAGTTTGGAGGTTCATTGGTTAAGTATAAAGGGGAAAACGGAGGAGGCTAACCCCCACCTTAATTTAGATACATGGGTTTTTCATGCAGAATTATCCGATTTGCTTCAAATTTTGTATATAGGTTCATTGTGATATGGCGCTTCCCTGATTAGTTTCGGGGGGTTCATTGATTAAGTATAAAGGGGGAAACGGAGGGCTAATCCCCTTAATTTAGATAAATGGATTTTTCATGCAGAATTATCCGATTTGCATCAGATTTTGTATATTGGTTCATTGTGATATGGCGCTTCCCTGATTAGTTTCGGGGGTTCATTGGTTAAGTATAAAGGAGGGAACGGAGGGCTAATCCCCTTAATTTAGATAAATGGGTTTTTCATGCAGAATTATCCGATTTGCTTCAAATTTTGTATATAGGTTCATTGTGATAAGGAGCTACCCTGATTATGTTTGGCGGTTAATTGGTTAAGTATAAAGGGGGGACGGGGGTAATACCCCTTATTTTATTGTCGATTTCTTTATTTTTAGAGGGGCATTATTCTGTGAAATAAGTGTATAATATACAATTAGTTTGAATAGCCTGTGAGCTCAATGCCATCAGTTTAATTAGGCACTTTTCTTTTTTATACAGTTTACGTTCAATCACGGCCAAACTCGATATCGATCTTGGCCGTGGTTCAACAAAAGTTTCTATTCAAGTTAGAGAAGATCTTTCATGTTACTTGACAATTATGTTCACCGTTTTAATACTCCAGTATAAAGATTTCGACATCATTGGTTTAATAAAAAAAATTGGTGCAAAATAAAATATCTAGGCATAATTTTCTTATTAGGCAATATTTAAAAGCAAATTAAATATACACGTACGGAACACGCTTGGTATATTTAAAAAATAGAATAGGTTTTCTCTTTTGCTAATCCGTGGCTTGGATGTTACTGGAAACAACAACGACGACATAAAATGTAAATTTCGTTTTTATGTTTATCATTGCATTCTTAATTAAAGATGATTCGTTTAAAATAATACAAAAGTCGAACCTAATTATTTAGTTAAACGTATACAATATTGCATCTGTTTCACTTAATTATGGAACTGAATATGAAGTATTCGCAGAAATGAAGTAAAGAATCACGTCTTAAACACTGACTAAAATTAATTCAATTTACTTGTTTATGTCTTACTGAAATTAATTAGTCTGCCTCATTAATCTCCTTGTTGAAGAGAATTATTTCAGATATTAATTGCATAGCAACCCGATGGTTTGGATATGTATTCCAAGACGTCTTTAATTTTTTTTTTTTTTTTTTTTTTTTTGTGGGGGGGGGGGGGGAAATAAATCTAATTTTCTTCTATATTAAAAAAATATCTATATATTTTTTTAATTAAATTTCTTATTAATAGTACGGAACTATATGTAAGATATAGTTTAAATGAAAATTACGAAAATCACAATTTTCAAATTACGTGATTTTGATGCAATTGTAGTAGAATGACTTTATAAAGGATTTCAATGACGTTATTTTCGAATGTGATAATATTTATCAAAACATTTCATCCTTTGAAAAATGTGTAAACTTGTGGTATGAAAATGACATTTTTTTACATTTTGTTGACATTTCGTTTTACATTTTTGACACTTTCTTCATATAAAATGTTTTAGTTCTAACAGTTAATATACATGATTCATAATTAATGGGATTTCGTTTTCATCCAGAAAATCATTCCACTTTTAGGGTCGTGCAGAACAATCTTAAAAATTATCTATACTGGAAATCAGGTCTGGTTGTCACAAAACTCATTTTTACGTGCGTTCGTAATTATATAAATACGTAGCACCTTATTGTCGTCGTCTGGTCCGTCCGTCTGTCTGTCCGTCCGTCCGCATATAACAACGCAAAAACTACCCAACCGAATGGTTTGAAATTTAAGATATATATCTTTGCAGAATTTTGTCGAGTCATTTCAAATTTTATTAAAATCGAATCAAAATTTTGGGAGATATTAATAAAAATATTAAGAAATTTGAATTTTTTAAGAAAATCAGTGCTTTCTCGTTATAGGAGCTTCCGAGGTTTAATGTTCAAGCGACCGAGATACTTATTTTATGACAGAAATTAATCTGCAGACGATATAATTCATTTCACAGAATAAAAAATTATCAAGATCTGAATATTTATATAACTAGCTATAGTACGAACGCACCTCATTTGTCACGTTTGACGTGCAATTTTCAACTTGTTTACCTCGTATAAATTGTGCAACTCATAAATTCGTCAGTATATGTCTTTTATGATGTCATTTAATGGATATTTTTGTACTGTAATTACTTGGTTAGTACAGCTTTTGTCTCCAAAAACAATGTATATCAATATATATATGTGGTTATTTTCGTACTAGGCTAGTATTTATTTTATATTGCTCTAAGATGAGCCAAGTTTTACTTATTTTATATCGTTTTAATATGAGGGTATCGTTATGAAAGCATCGTACATATTTTTACGTATATAAAAATTTTTCCGTTTTATGACACTTGAGAGTTAAAAACATGTTTCATGTTAAATATGGTGTAATGTTCATCCAGTAAATCATTTCACTTTTAGGATCCTGGAGAACAATCTTTAAAACATCTATAGCGGAGACAGGTCTAATTATCACAAAGTTCATCTCTTCCCTCGTATAATTGTACCGGCTCATAAATGAATCTTTAGATGTATTTGATGATGTGGTTCAATGGATTTTATTTATAGTCGCATTTTATTTGGTTACTTTAGATATGGCTTCCAAAAACACTGTTGTATTTTTAAATATTTTTATTTACTTGTGGTTATTTTTCTGCTGAGTGAGTATTTATTTTATATCGTTGAAAATTTGCATTCCATATTATTAATAATTCACTATGAGCTTACTTCTTCATGCGGAATTATAATCGAAAAGTAAACTGTATAATGCTCTAAAGATTAAAAAATTGGAATTCTTACGAACAGGATTGGTTGTCATAGCATAAGCGGAGCAAATTGTCTCATGTGACAACAAACCCCAATCGTAGAAACCACAGTTCAATTCTGTTTCATTCCATGAAAAAAATTCACCTTTTCCTTAAGATGGTTAGTGATTTGATAACAGTATTATTCATAGGGAAAAGGCCTTCTGATGTTGTGCTAAGAGCAGAAAGCAGGCTAAAAATTGAGATTTTTCGCGTTTGTCAAAAAGCCCATGAATTTAACATCAATTATCGCACGAAAATTGAAGAGATGTACTTAAATTGTAATGTTCACGTATTATCAATACATATAGGGTGTGTGAAAAATCGACATATATGTTCAGCTAAAGCAGAAAAAGATCTTGTAATTATTCGCTGCAAGCATCGAATTATTTTGATTTAAGTCAAAGAAGCTGTGAAAGCTAGTATATGAAATAGGAGAAGCAAATAAATAAAATATGTCTCAAAACTAAATACCCAACAAAATTTGATTTTTCAGCTGATGAATGATTTAGTTCGGTTTCAATGTTTTAATCGTCTTTTTTATATTATTATACTACTGCATACCTCCTTTCGTTTTATGAAAATTATTATTCGCAAAAAAATATGCCGTTATGTGAAAAAAATAATGCAATTATGTTATCATTTTTTATATCATATTTAGTCTTTTTATTGAGAAGTGGCTTATGACTGGCTACTTTAGGGTGTTGTAAGTTATTTTCAGGGTCTTTACCTTTGTAAGCAATTTACTAATAGTAGTTCCGTGTGCTAATCTTTTTGGATCATTGAATAGTAGAATAGTCTACGAAGAAATAAGTCGAAGATTAACATTCAGAAATAGTTGTATTAAAGTGCTTACAAAGGTAAATAATGAGGGAACTCTTCGAAAAAGAGCATGCAGTACACCCAAAAAGGCATTCTATGTGACAACCAACCAATGACGGGGGTAAATTGTCACTAATTTCCTAAAATTTCACAAATTATAAAAATTAAATTCCTACCAAAATATTTCACAATCTACAACATTAAAAATGTTAACAAATGTGAATGTTTTGACTGCAGTGATGTATTACAGTGCACTCCCGATTATTTGGGTTAATCACCGGGAAGGGTCGCACGGACAATAGAAAAACACGGATAATCTGAAAATTCCTTGTTATTAAAGAAATAAATTAACATCAGCACAAAAGTATAAGAATTACTTACATTTTCATGCTGCATAACATCAAACTAGGAATTTGCTTTCTGCTCTTTATTGATTAAACCATTGTAGTAGAGCAGAATCGAGATCTTTGTATGTTGAAGTTTTCAGACTTTTCCGTTTCGAAAGTGCAGATACGTCATCACAATCTCTCGTTAAAGTAATGAGCTTTTTTGTTCTTTTTTATATCACGTACAGTTTGTACTCCAATTTGATAATCCTTTGCTAATTTGCTAACGGATTCTCCACTATCAAGTTTTTGAAGGATTTCCCCTAATTTTTGTTGAACATTTAAAAAGTTTCGCTTTCGTTTCACACCAATCATTTTTACCAGAAAAAATGTCCCACTACTAACTGACGGTAAACAAGGCGCAAAACTAAAGGAACAAGTGCGAAAGTGAGAGATGACAGCTGAAAGGCTATTGGCATAAACAACATTTCGATCATTCCTATCCCCTTCAATCCTGTCCCGTCAAATAGGTTCCAGAGCGTTTGATTTGACGGCTACGCACTTCACAATATTATCAGCTAAACCGGACAAGATTCTAATTCACATCAACATCAATTTTACATGCATGATAAGCGTGAAAATGTTTCTCTTTAAATTTTTTTTGTGAGTCTGGAATGAGCACGGATAATCCGCGCACGGATAATCGAGATTATTAATAAAATAATACCTAAATTTTAGAAAATTAAAAAGTTTGATTTTTGTGACAACCAGCCCCAATCTTCCCTACGTAGTATGCAAAAGACAGCTTGTAGAATAATTGGTGCATACGCCCAGAGACAAAGCAGAGCTTTCATTCACGAAACGCAGCATAATAATAGTACAACTAATGATTTTATATGCCTTTATTTTTTTTTTAATCATCAGTATCTGCATAGAGGATAGAAGAGAGATAGCATCAAGACCAATGAGTAGGCTCGAAGCCGCTTTGGTCTGATCACATGTATGAAATCATGTTACTCCCTGCTCACCGTTTGAAGTCTTTTACTTAATGATTATTTCTTTGAAAATTTTACAATGTTCTGCTCCATAGTTGGGGTACCTTCCTGGTAGCCTTCTATATCCGGAGTAGTACGCAATGGTGAATATAGGCGGTTTTCCTCTAGACACTATGGTATCGTTATTGAAAGTTAAATATTTTACTATGGCTCCATGTTCTATCAGAAGCCATTCATTTACATTGTTTTCAAAATAGGAAATTGTTATTTCATACGGATCAATAATATTCCAATCTTTCAATTTTATTCTTAATAAGTAAATATGGAAATAAGTCACATAAACATTTTTTATTATACATTTTTTAAAGAGAAGGTAAATAAAAAGTCATTAAATCGATTTACGCAAACGAAATAAATTAAAGATATGTATTTGTTCCCAAGTTTGGATAGCAGACGGTAATCATGATATACCACTTATTCAAATTGAAAACTTTGTTTTTTCTGTTTCCATTTTATCAAGAAAATTGCAACAAAAAAGTATAATATTCCTTTTTTTTTTAACAATTACATAAAAATAATCTGGAAAATAATTTGAAAATTCAAATTTTCAAGAGTTATTGTGACATCCTGGGATGCATAAGAATAACCAATGCTAGTTTCATGGCACAGCGAACCCTATTCTTGTATACTTGTCAAATACAAACCGTCAGATTTTTAATATAACAGATTCTGTTATATTAAATATATTCTGTCTATTTTCATTCATTGAAGGTATCCTAGATAATCATTTAATTGCTTATCATTGACGCTAACTTTGGCCGTGAACAAGATTACGGAATTTTAGCATTTTATATTTATTATTTCAGTTTTAGAATTAAAATGAATCAAATGTAAGCTGAATAATCGGATCAATTTAAAATTATCATATTTTACATATCTTGCTTAATTGCGTCCACTACCAATTGACATATTTTAGAGTAAGTGGTTTGGTGCAAAAATAAATATATTTTTGAAACTAGTTTTTTTTTTCTTTTTTTTATGAGGCGAAAATTTCATGGCATCCTAGGTGATTATTTCCTGGCTTACCAATGATGCCAACTGTGCTCACGACTATTAAATATTAACAATTTATGATTACAAATCCAGTTTTTAAATTAAAACGAATAATTTGTAAGCTAAAATTCAGATCAATATAAAATGGTTAGCATTTATAGATCTTCGGTAATCAGGTCCACAGCCATTTGGCATATTATAGATCGCGTGGTTTGGCACAAAATTAAATCTTATGAGGCAAATATATAATGATATCCTAGGTTATCATTTCTTTCCTCATAAATTATGCAAACCTCGGCTTTGTACCCGGATATGAAATAATCGTTCCTTCTACTTACCAATTCAGTTTTTAACTTAAAATTTATAAGTCATAAGTTAAAAATCTAAATATTATCATTTAAATTTTTATTAGACTTTTCAATTGCCGTAAGATTCCTTAAAATTTATCAATTAGTTCTCAAGTTTTTGAGTATTGAAGATTGATTGATTGATTGATTGATTTGGCCTGTTTTCCCTGTTTTCTTAAAAACTATTTTAGATATTGGAATGCAACATATTGCAAAATTGTAGCCAGAAATATTCACTATCTGTCCCAAATAAATTTAGAGTTTGTTATGCAACCGTTTCTATAATCCTATTCCAGACAAACAGACACACAGACAGACAGAAAAGTTTTATGTTATTTGACTAAGTCAAATGAACTATGAAATATGTGTTTTTCTGAAAATTACAGACGTACACACCAATTTTATAATTATGTATTCATTACCAAAAAACAGGCTTAACTTTTCTTACATTTTACTTAAAGGATCTAAAATATTCGTTGGTGTTTATTTTTGCACTGTCATTTTCTTTGGTGTGTTTCAAAGGAACTAATAATGTTTCTACATTAGAAATAACGCTTTTCGAGCGTTAAATAAATATATAAAATACATTAACTTTCCTTTTAGATATTCTTTTATTACTATTTACGCAGAAAAATTATTTTAAGCTTAACATATTTCTCTAAAACAACAGCTACAAAGAATGTTCGCACATTTTTTAGACGAGATTGATAAATGATTTAAAAAATGGAATTATTTTCGAGAAAAAAAATTCTGTCAAAAACTTATTATTTTTAATTCATATTAGTGTCTGACACTTTCGAATTTATTCTTCTTTCAAGATGGCGCATGCAAACAAGCTGTGAATCGGAGGATACTTTGTTTTGTTTTCCGAAGAGAAATATTCTTATTCGGAAGTTTAAAATGATTGCAAAGCACATAGTACAACAAGTGGGTAAATGTGATCGAAGATCTCACAAAGGGTTCCGTTTAATATTCTTTCAAAACACTTTATCCTTTCTATAATAAATTCAAATAAATTTCATTTAAAAAAAAAAGGTCCTTTTTTATAAAGTAAAAATTTACCGGTCTATTTTTCTCGTTTTTTCGAAAACCTGAACCAGTCCGATAGCGGACGAAGCCCGTCGTTATACTCTGTCAAAATAATATCTGTCATCTGGACTAAATGCGATATTAAAAAAATCAATTTCAAAATTAAACGTGTCGTATAGATACCTTCAAAATGTTACAATATGCCAATATTTCCATAAACAAGTTTTTATCATGATTCAATACGTTCCCCAATCTCATATGACGCTATTCACTTACTGACGTCATATCTACTTGCTTTCTCTATTACTCATATTGATACTCTGTTTGTATTATTCTCAAACATTTGACAAAGTCCGTTAAAATTCCAATATGACGTCAGATTAATTTTCTTTTTAATTCTCTAATGATAACCTGCTTTCTGTACTACCACATACTCATAATCCTTGTATTATTGAGAAATATTTGAAAATTTCCGTTTTATTACCAATATGACGTCCTATTAATCTTTTTTTCAAATAGTGAAACTTTTTGTTTCATTTTCATTTTTCACGTGGAAATCTTCCAACTAGAAAATTAATTATTGTATAAAGAATTTTATTGTGGATTTTTAATTGTTGGCAACTGCTATATCAAAAAATGTTTAAATTTAATAGGAAAAGGCTGTTAGATTTTTGGTTTTTTAATCTCTCTATATTAAAATAATACGATTTTTTAAAAATTTTATGATTTTCAGCTTCATAGTAGGTATTCAGCTATAAGTACACAAAATTTCAAGTCTGTAAGTTATATAGCTTCTGAAAACCGGCTCTGTGATGGACAGACAACATAGCGGGACGAACAGGGTTTCGTGAAATGAACAAAACCCTAAAAATTTGTAAAGAACAAAATAAACTTCACAATTAATCGGAAATGCCTATCCTGAAAATCAGTACTTTTACATAGTAAAAAGACTCTAAATGAAAAAAAAAGACTCCATTTTAAGGCTGAAAAAGAAGTTTCAAGTAGAGATTTATAACTGTCGCAAATTTCTCTTACAATAAAAAAAATATAAATAAGAAGATTGGACAAAAATTTTACAATCAATTCATCATATTATTTAAAGAATGTGTTACGTCCGATATTAGCAGAATTGTTTTTATTTTTTTTTCAGCAACTTTTAAAGTGTGTAACTGCACCAAAGCAAAGCCACCGCTCATACTTCAAATACTACCGTTGTATTCCTTGAAAAAATAACACTTCACACAGGTATTGCATTTACACCTTTGAACATAATCATAAGAAGTCACATATGTTTCACTTTCGTTACTTACCCATCATACGTAGGGTAAGTCTTGTAATCGTTTTGAAAATCGAAAAAAAAATTTGACGGATTTACACGTTTCAGGCATTGGAGATTCCGAAAAACATATTGTTAGAAAAAAAAATTTGCCGTCCGCCTGTCTGTGTGTCTGTAAACGCTCTCTTCCGAACAAATTGAGATAGATACTTGAAATTTGGCGTGTACTTAATATGTAATAATGGGAAGAAGCTTATTGAATTTCAGTAACCTCGATTATCCGGAACTATTTTTTCAGACTCTCGAAATATTCGTTCTGATAAAATGTACATACAAATTTTCCAAATTGTTTATTTTAAGGATTGAGTATAAAATACAATAAAAAACATAAATTTTGCATAAAGAATGAAGTCGATCGGTTGCCGAGATATTTGTAATCCTATTTCCCACACTCTTCGATTTTTCATGACCCTGTATTTCATTCAAATTTCAATTCAAAGATATATTTTAATTGGAAATTAGACTCTTAATCCTACGCAGTATACCGTTAGTTAATATAATTATCAATTTTGGAGTTATAAGGATGTTTCTTTTACGGAATTCAGTAACAGAGCATTTAAAGTTTATGACGTCATCGAGCCAGGATTTTATTCGAATTGCAATGCATTTTATAAATAGGTTACGCATGTTTTATTTTCTTATTTTATATTATGCATATACATGATGGGTAGGTATTACGGTGGCCCCCAACGGCAAACAACAGTATCAGACTGATCATTTAAAAAATAATATTTACATTTTAAATATTAAACAAGTTGGAAACTGTACGTTAAACGTGGCATAGGTTAGTTCGTTTTATAACTAGTTTCGCAATGTAAAAAAAAAATGCTTATTATTTCAGTAAAATGAATTATATCGTCTGCTAAGAGCGAAATGAGCATGCATTTTTTTTTTTCTTATTACGTATGCCACGTTTACAAATGCGATTTTTTTCTACACCAGACAGCATTGTAAATTTCATCATGTGCTTTCCAATGATTACGTCCATGGTTTAATATTATTATGACTCATAATGAGCGAATATCCTGTGTTTATCTACTCTAATGGATTGAGATATTCAATGTATTTCCACTGAAGTTATCTCAGACTCTATTCATTTTTTAATGTAACTCATCTCTCAAACAAACAATTTTGTTCATCGATCTTTCTAAACATGTAACTTTAATGCAATTTTATTCAAAAAATAATTTGAATAAAAATGGCCGCCTGATGTATGAAAAAAGAAGTGTGCCCGTATTTGTTTTCCTTGGTCACATGACTTGCGCTTTTATTATATAGATTACGTACGATAGGATTTAATAGAATAAAGAAAACTTTTATTGATATGATTTTAAGTTTTGATTCAATTTTCATAAAATTTGAAATGACTCAACAAAATTCTACAACGATATTATATATTAAATTTCAAACAATTCGGTTGGGTAGTTTTTGCGCTATTATATGAGGACAGATGGACGGACCAGACGACAACTATAGATGCTACGTATTTATATAATTAGGAAGCACCTAAAAACCAACTCCGAAATCGTCTAAAAAATGTGCGAACACCAAATATGTGTATTGTTCTAAAACAACAGCTATGCTTCTACAAAAAAAAAATTATGTCGTTTCATTTAAAATGATTCTCTAATAAGCATCGGTTAATTTGCAGTATGCAGATTTCTTTTCTGAATGCAAAGCAAAAAAAAATAGTAATTAAACTAAATTTTCACGTATCTCTTCATTTTCTGAATTAGCAAAAATAGTATGTTTAAAGTAATACAAAAGTCGAACCTAATTCTTCAGTTAGACACTTTCAATATCGCATCTGTTTCTCTTAATTATGAAGCTGAATATGAAATATTCGCAAAAATAAAGAAAACAATCACGTCTTAAACTCTGAATAAAAGTAATTAAATTAACTTGTTCATGTCTTACCGAACGTTTCGTAATTAGTCTGCCTCACCAATCTCCTGCTTGAAGTGAATTATTTCAGATTACAAAAACGCATATTTAACTTTTCTTTTTCTATTCTTAAGAGATTTCAAATATTCTTTGATAATCATTTTTGCGCTGTCATTTTTTTTTGGTATTCTGTATTTTTATTTATAGAAACAAATGGACTCTTTAGATTAGAAATAATATTTTTCGTGCGTTAAATAAAAATACAAAATATTTTATCTTTAGATCTAAAGAGTCTTTTGTTGCTATTTGTGTCAAAGAAGCTCTTTAGAACTTGTACACTTTTTGTAAGCAATAGATAAGCCTTTGTCACTTTTTTCAAGTTTGTTACGTTTTTTACTTGACTAATAAGCAAGCCAGTGTTTTTTTTTTTTTTTTTTTTTTTTTTTTTTTTTTTATCTAAAGAAAATTAAGCTATTTATATTTCGTGAACATTTATATTTCAAACGCCTTATTACTATATTATGTACGCCTTAATATTTTTTTAATGTCATGGGTATTGAAATAACTATAATTATAATAATATTAGGCTGTATCAAAAGTATTTTCGTTTTTTTTAATGTTTTTATACCAAAGACAGTAGCTGGCACTTTATCACCCCTATTGTTGAACTTAAAATGTTACTTAATAGAATACATATCCCTCTATATTCTATAATCATTTAGGCTTCTTTCTTTCATTTTTAGGTTACGTAAAGACTGATACAAATGTTGTGATTTTATGCATCTTAAGGCACGATTTTGATTTAGGCCTTAAAACCAATGAAGCTATCCTCAAAACTCGTGCAGTTAGAGACCAGGACAAAAGTAGTATCCGGACAGTTAAAAATTCCAAACGTTTTAAGGAAGGGGATCTCAGCATTGAAATCAAATCCAGAAGTGACAGGTGAATTTTGGCCAGTCTAAGAGAAAAAAGAGGAGAATCCACTTTTCACAATAAATTTTTATGCTTAAAATTAACAAAACTGCATATTCAAATATTAATAATTGTTGAACGTGTAGTTTTGTTAATTTAGGTTTTAAGGCCTAGTTTAAAATCATGCCTTA
This sequence comes from Maratus michaelseni, assembly GCA_963931845.1. Lineage (NCBI taxonomy): Eukaryota > Metazoa > Arthropoda > Arachnida > Araneae > Salticidae > Maratus > Maratus michaelseni. The sequence continues at coordinate 118,025,331 of OZ007586.1, forward strand.
AGATGCATAAAATCTCAACATTTGCATCACTCTTTGCGTAACCTAAAAATGAACGTAAGAAGCCTGTATGATTATAGAATATAGAGGACCATGTATTCTCTTCAATAATATTTTAAGTTCACCAATAGGGGTGATAAAGTGCCAACTACAGGCTTTGGTGTAAAAACATTTTAAAAACGAAAGTACTTTTGATACAGCCTAAAATTTTAGTATTTTAATGACTATTTTAATTCTCCCGATAAGCTAATAGATTTTAGATTTTTGTGAGAAATTAATTTTTTTAAGCAGTTGGAAATTTATTTATTTATTTTGGTAAAAGCTCAACTATGTGTTTCAAATAGGTCGCTCTCTCAAATGCATGTTTTTAAGGGTTTTCGAATATTCAGCATCATTCTAAATGGATATTCATAATTAAGTATACATTTTCTATGTTGGAACTTCTCAATAGGATATAATATTGTTTACAGATGGGTCATATGACAAAGACGTTTGTCATATATCTTGCTTTCAGTTCAACCCCCCCCCCCCTCAAAATTTTAACAAGTTAACATAAGCTTTTCCATTCCTCTTCCAACATCTAGCATACATGTATTGATTGCATGCTTCTCCTCCTCCCCCCCCCCCCAAAATAGAGATAAAAAAAATAAATAAATAAATTCATAAAGATTCATTCATTCCCCCCCAAATAAATAAATAATTAAAAATAATAAACAATTATAGTTTATAGATTTTTAAATGTCTGTAATTCCCCCCCCCCCCCAAAAAAAAAAAATTAAATATGTTAACTAAAACCTATTTCTGATTTAATTTAGATAACGAATCTACTTTCTTCATTCTAAAATGCAAGTCACTCGCATGCATCAGAAACCTCTCTGTCCTTAACTTTGCGGTTATGCTAAAAATAAGTTACAAAGGTTCACATATTTCTAATTCAACCGTTTCCTTCTCATGAAATCAAAAGTGCATCTGTCTTAAAAGTTAGACAAAATATATATGCAGCTGTGCTCTACTTATTAAAGTAATGTAACGTATAACCGATATTCTTTATGCAAGCATTTGCACTTCTCATCCGCTCTCAAAAGAATTAATTAAAATATCTCTCGCCCACATGTAAACTGTAATATGCAAGCTCATATCTTTCACACCCTGTTATTAGATTCGAGTCATAAGTAACCGTTAATTGCAGCTGTCTTTTAGCAAAATCAAACGCCAATCCCAAAATTACTTTCTTTTCTTTTTCCTTTTCTGTCTCCATGAAAGAATCTTTACAACCCTTCCCCCCATTCTCAAATGAATGCATTATCATAGACAGAATCTAGCATTTATCGTTTTTTCCCATACGCGTCCGTCTGCAGTCTCCAAAAACTCTCTCGCCAAGTACTGGCGATTTTATCATGCTTTCCGCGCCAACACCCGTACATGTAACTTTTAGAACACGATCACTTCGGCCGTTTGTCTTGACCAGAGGAGTTGTAGAAAAAAACTTTGTCTTCATTTTTGTGGAGTACCTCCCCTCCCCTTGCGCTATGTGTTCTTCATGCATAATACTATTCTTGACTATTGGTTCCAAATAAATCACCTTCATCGCTAATCATGCTTCTTCCTTGTGCCGTGTGTCAACTGTCTTCCTTCATATGCTAACCGTTATACGTAACCATCGACATTTTTTGAAATTATAAATATTCAACGTGACAATCACCGAAAGATCTTCTTCTTTATAAGAATCCGAAAATCTGCTTTACAAAATCTGGTGCGTCTTCGCCGATGTCTCTACCTAGAGACCACCTTCTTCCAACAAGGGGAGGTACTCGTACTCAGGCACCGTACATCACTGCTTGAACATTTTTTTCCGTCACAAAGTCTCACCCTCCGTTCCTGATAGATACGCTTCGCTCATCGCAACGGTGTTGTTTCTCCTGCCTCCGCGCGTCACCCCCCCATCTCTTCGCAGCGCGATGTACCTGACTCCGGCCTCGCTTCAGTTGGAACTCGTCATCACAGCCCCCCCACCTGCCATGCTGGGTCGCTTTTCTACCGGGAGTCCTTCTCCACCCCCTCATCTCTGCTGACAACCTGCTCTTTCTGGAAGTGCTGCCCCCGCACCCCCTTCGCCGGATTCAAGACAGTCGGACTATAGTGCTTTTCTGCGTATCTGGAATTCTCTCGCCGATCCTCATCTCTGCTAACTCAAGACGTGAATGCAATATTGTTGTGTTCCCCCAGTGCTTTCCCCTCATCTAAAAGTGTCAGTGTGTTGTGCGAAAATTAGTGCTTAAAAAAAAAAAAAGTGTGGTTCGTTGAAAACCACAAGTGTTTCGTTGCATTTTAAGTGTTAAGTCCCATAAAATCAAGGATCCTCCTCTTCCCTCCATCTGCGTGTGCGATCTGTGGTGTGCGATTTTTTTTATCAAAAATGAAATCACCCTAAAAATGTCATGTGTGCTACTACTCAAAATGCTATTAAATTATTTGTGCCTTCAAGTGCTTCAATGCCGTTGAATGTGTTACCTGTATTCTGTATGTGTTTCAAAATAGTGGTCCAAAATTAAAATTCCAATGATATATTTCCAACAGTGTTACTAAAAGTAATCCGTGTGAATTTTCATCCAAAGAAATTTCTTCAACATTAGTGCTTCAGAAAAGTGCCATTTCTTCAAAAAAAAAACTACTGTGGTGATCGTAATTTTCCGGTGTGTGTCAAGTACGTAAATAGTATACTGGCTTTGATTAAAATGCACATTTCAACCTTCATACTTCTCTTGTAATTTAATTAATTTTTTTCTCTACCAGTCAGTAGTGAAGTTTATTTGGTTAAATTATTGCATTTCTATTCTTAAAAGAATATGGTTAATAACAGAGTTTTAGTTATGTTCTTTTTGTGTTTGCCCTCTACCAAAACCTTCTTAATTAAATATGCAGGTTGAAATTTAAGTTAATTTAATTTTTGAACTTTCACATCTAATATGGTATAAATATGATTTTTTTTTATCTTGCATTTTTTTAGTTGTAAAATATGATTTTTTTATGAATATTTAAGGCAAGATTGTTTTTTTAAGGTGTTTTGAATACAAATATTAATCTGAGTTTTTAATTTTTAGTAAACAAGTTTTGCAATATTGGTTTCATTGTTTTTTAAATGAATAAAAGAAATGTTGAGTTTCATTCTTAACAATTTAAATAATTTGCATAAATCTTTACTTTTTAAACTTGTGTTGATAAATCCCAGGTAAGATCTATCCACAGTATTTTTTTTGCTATACAAATTGATTTTAAAGTTATAAAAAAAAAAGGGATATATTTTTTCCTCTATTTTTTTTTCTCTCATTCATCGCTGTTTCTTTTTAAAAATGAATTAAAAAAATGAGCGTTAGGGATCTATACGCTAAAAAGAAACAGTGATCAGTCATTATTATTTATTATGATATAAATGCAGTTTACATTTTTTTTCTTTCATGTTATATTTATTATCTGCTAGTATATATTGATATTTTTTTTAGTTATTTTATTGTGCATGCAGTGTTTCCTTGAATTTCATTAGTTTAGTTAACTGTATTTTTGGCCACCATGGCTTCTCGGCAAATACCAATTAATCTACCTGATTTCAACGGTGATCATGAATCACTCAAATTCTTTTTCGACCAAGTACGGTCTGTTAGTCAAATAAATAAATACAGCCCGCAAGCAACAATTGCTTTACTGAAAAGTAAATTAACTGGTCCTGCATTAAAATATTTAACACAGAACCCTGATTTAATAATCTCAAATTACATAAATTTTATCGAAAAAGAGTTTTCCAATTTTTTTTCCCCTCCTAGCAAGTCACAGGTAGCAGTCGAACTTGCAAACTTAACGCTCTTACCCGCAGAAACCATTAAAAACTTTGCCCATAGGCTTAATGTTCTGGCTGCAACAGTTTATTCGGACATTCAAGACGGCAATGCGCGTGACAAAATTAAGTACATGAAATTCCTGGAAACCATTCCATCCAATTTACGAATTAAAATACAAGAGGAAGGAATTACAGAGTACCAACCCGCAGTTTTGAGGGCCCAGGCGCTACAAGATATTTTGTACGGAGAAAAAATTTTGCATGCTTACCCCACCCCTTCCCCAACTGATTCAATATTTGCCGACCAGCTGAAGCAGCTAACCGAGAAAATAAACGCCCTTTCTGTAAATACCCAAACACAACCAGAAATTAAAGAAGACGCGGCAACTTACAAAACTAAATTTGCTGGCATGCACAACAAACGGAAATTTCAAAATCGCAATTTTAACAAACGCCACTCTCCACATAAATCTTACAACAAATTTAACCGCACTACTTGCCAACTATGTTTCAAAAGCGGTCACGAAGCGCAAGCATGTTTTAAGTGGAAACGCTTAAATACACAAAGACGAGGACAATTTCACAACAACAACAATCGACAACAGGAAAACTAAGTCAGAGGTGTAATTTTGCTGATGGCTTTGCACCTCACCCCACTACTGATTACACATCAGCCAGTTTTTTCCCAGATCCGTCCTTACCAAAAATTTCACTTAATAGACTAGTAAACTCTGTAAGCACACAAACATGTGATATTGTAAAAATTTCTAAGCATGAAACGACACAAACAAACACAGAACAATATGATGACACTACTACAAAAATTATTTACAATGTCATTAAAGACTCAACATCACTCCCCCTTGTAAAGGCCTCAATTGCAAAAAAAGATATTACTCTACTTTGCGATACAGGAAGTACTATTTCGTTACTATCACAGTCTTTATTTGATGAATTAAAAACAATTTTAAAATATAAGAGATTATCAACTGGTGTTGTCATCAAAACAGTCAATTCTGATGTAGATTTTTCCGCATGTATTAGAACCTCCATTAAATTACAACACAAAAACTTTAACCACCACTTCTATATTGTAGACATACCAGATTCATCTAGTTTCCAAGGTATTATTGGCTATGATTTCATCAAACGATTCAATATTGTTGTAAACACTGTCAAAAACCTTATCCATATTGACAACACTTTATCGATTCCTTTGGTAAACAAACAAACTACTTCATCTTCTGAGATAAATCAATGTAGTACACAACCCACCTCCTTCAAAAATCAAATAGTAGCTTTGACTCGTAGAGTTTCCTTAAACCCTCAGGAACAAAAATGGATTTCAGTTTTCACAGATACTATTAGCACAGACAAAGAGTATTTATTTCAATACAATTCACCCGTTGACAACTTAATAGGATTTGATGCTATAATAAAATCAAAAAATCCAAAGCGAAAAAGAAAAATTCCACAACAATATACATTTTTTCTGATTTCGGTTAAAAACAATTCTGATAATCCCATTCACCTTCAAAAAAAAGCTAAAATAGGTCAACTTTTTGAGGTCGAGGAAATAATTGAGTACTCCCCAGATAAAATTAGTCAAGATAACTCAGATCAACAATTTTTAAATCTCATTCAAGCTTCTAAAGACATTCTCAAAAAAAGAAAAGAAGACTTATCTGCAACTGATTTCAATCTTGAACACTTACCATCCAATGAGGCTGAAATTCTAAAAGAAATGTTACTCAAATATTACCCTGTATTTTCAAAATCTCTAAATACACTTGGGCATACTGATAAAATTATTCCAGATTTGAAATTCATTAATGACTATCCTATAAAAACACTTCCTTTTCCAATACCTCAGGCATTACAAAAAGATGCATTAGATCAAATTAATCAATTACTTGAAGCTGGAATTATACAAAGACATTGCTCAGAATGGTCTTGTCCTATGTTACTTGTTAGAAAAAAACCAGATGGTACTGGTAAACAAAAATTTCGCCTCGCACTTGACCTTCGAATGTTAAACACTGTAATTCAAGGCTCATCTTACCCACTACCAAAAATTCAAAACATCATCGCTAATCTCTCTTCTTACACATTCTTTACAACACTCGACTTTCATCAAGCATACCATCAGATTAACTTACCAGAAAAATTTCACAACCAACTAACTTTTACCACCATGTTTGGATCTTTTTCCTACCGCAGACATGTCTTTGGTTTAAAGACAAGTGCCTCAATCTTTCAAGCTCTAATGGACTCTTTAATTGACGAACTACACCTACAAGGTGTGTATACGTATCAAGATGACTTTATTATAGGTGCGAATTCTTTTGATGAAATGTGTTCTAAACTCGACAAAATTTTTAACCTCCTTTCCAAGTACAATCTCACTCTTTCACCTAATAAATGCAACTTTCATCAAACAAAAGTCAACTACTTAGGTTTTCAAATAGAAAATCATTGTATTTCACCAATCCATTCCAACATTGTAAAAATAACTTCATTTCCTACACCAACTACAAAAAGACAACTAAAAAGGCTTATTGGTTTGATAACTTTCTATAAATTCTTAATCCCAACATTTAACAAACTAGTGCAACCACTTATTGATTTAACTACTCCTAAAACTAAATTCATCTGGACAGAAAAACATCAGGACATACTTAAAACAATACAGAAAATTTTCTTCAGTTCACCCATGGTTAGGTTACCAGATTGGAATAAGAATTTTTATTTGAATACAGATGCATCTAACATTGCCATCTCTGGCGTTTTAATGCAAGAACATAATGGAAATCTTCTACCTGTAGCATACTTTTCTAAATCCTTAAATTCCTCTGAAAAAAAATATCCTGCTTTAAAACTAGAACTCATGGCAATTTACAAATCTGTTATTGCATTAAATATTACTTATACAACAGAAAATTCCTAATCTTGTCAGATAGCAAACCTCTAAAAAAATACAAAAAGACTACAAACCCAGCAGACATAACCACCCGTTGGCTAATTGACCTTTCAGAATATTCATATGATTTTGAACACATTCCAGGATCTTCAAATGTTTTAGCAGATTATTTCTCTCGCTGTAATTTTGACAACAACCAAGAAAATTTACTAACCAATCCTAACCTTATCCATGATCCTCAACCACTTCCAATAGTCGATCATGAAACACCTGATATTTGTAAATCTGTTAATAACAACAATTGTCAAGTAAATTTTCTCATCTCAGGTGAACGAACAAAACGAGACCCATTATTGGAGATATCAAATCAAACTTTTTGCACTGAACAACAAAAAGACCCTACCTTAGCTAGTATTTATGATCATATATTACAAAATGGACCTTCTTCAAAATTTCCGAATTACTTCATACATCCTGATTCTAAAATATTAATGTTCAAAAAGGAAGATATCATAAATAATACTTTCTCATATCACATTGTAGTTCCTGATTCACTTAAAAGTAAAGTTTTAACTATATCCCATCTGTCACACTTTGGTATGGCCAAAACTTATGAATTTCTTACATCCAAATATTTTTGGAAAGGCATCTATGTAGATACACTCAACTTTGTAGCTTCATGTGTCAAATGTTTACAGGCCAAACACCATAACACTCCACCCGCACCTCTTCAACCTACATACACACCAAGATATCCTGGTCATACAGTCAGTACTGATTTACTTGGTCCTTTCTCAAACAATAAACATGTTTTAACTGTAACCGATCACTTCTCAAGACACATTGAACTCTATCCTCTCACTGATACTTCTGCACCCAAAGTTGTAAAATGCTTATTTAGTTATATAACTACCTATGGGAGACCCGTCTGTATTTTGTCAGATTTAGGCCCACAATATACTTCTCACATCTATAATGCATTTAATGATGCTCTTGGCATAAAAATACATCACAGTTCGGTCTCGCACCCACAATCTAACAGTATTGCCGAGCGAATTAACAAGTCTATTAAATATTCTGTTACCGCATTACTACAAGAAGGACACTCTTTTGAAAATGCTCTGTTTATTCATAAGTCACTTTATAATGGTTCGACACACTCTTCTACACTATTTTCACCTAACTTACTTCATTTTGGTCGTGAACTTTCATTAATTTTTGACACATATGATCATAGTACCAACCAAGCATTTCTAGATAAACATGTTGAAGTTTATAAATTACTAGATGACTTAAACAAAATATATGACAAAGCATATAACAACATTAAGACTGCTCAAGATAGACGTTACAAAATTCACAGTCGAAAAGCTAAATTAAAAAGTATATATTTAAAAGATATTGTTTATTTAAAATCAGTCGACAAATTTAAACCTAAATATACCGGTCCATATATTGTAACATTTAAACACTCTCCTGTTTCATTTTCAATTAAAAGATTATATGCTCATGATGATACTGCATTTAGGGTACATATTGATAGACTTCTTCTAGCACCACCTCGATATGGACATTTATGTGATCCTGCAAGTCATGTTATAGATAATAATTCTTCTAACACCATTCTCGCCCCTCGCTACAATTTAAGAAAAAGATAATTTGTAACAAATTAAAAAATAATAATAATAATAATAATAATAAAATTTAAAAAAAAAAACTTTTAAATTTTTAATATGAACTGATACTAAGTGTTTTATCCCTGGCCAGGATTCTACGTATACTGTGCATAACTTGTCTTCACTTGACTTCACGGCTGGTCCATGTCTTCTTGTGAAGACCACTTTTACACAATATTTTGTATCGGGTCACACCATTCTTTTAATTTTTCATTCAATTTTATAAACAGTAGATAAATATAATCTTTTCACATTCTTTTTCTCTCACACTTTAAACTTTCATTCATACTGAATACAACATTGCAAATATTTTAAATAAATAAGAGTTTTTAAATTTAAAAAAAAAAAAAAAAAAAAAAAAAAAGAGTTCTCTTAAACAAACTTAAAGCATTTACTTACATGACTTGTACAGTTTCACTTCACCACACCCGATTATGACATATTGTAGGTCTCTCAACACTCTAGGACTGTCAATACATTAGGATTTGCATAAGATACACTTGTATCTGTTTTTTTTTTATTTTTACTAATTCTTCCCCTTCAGGCTAGTGGTACCGTTCTAAATTTTTGCCCTTAGGTTACCACCCCTCACCAGATTGTGTTTAGAGAGACAATTGTGATTTAGTTTACTAATTCACAATATTCCCTTTTCCCAAAAGTATATGTGTTCCCGAATCGTGCTCCTGTGTGGGGATCAGTGCGATCTTCATTGGGGAGCAGGGAGTTCATGTTGTAATGATGTGGACTCTCATCACTGCCCTCCTCACCTAGGTCGTAAGGCCCTAAGCCTGAGACATCACACTTGTCATGCATTGACAAGATTAAGGGCGGTCCCTTTTTATGGGCGTGCCATATGCACCTCTTTTTTTTACCGTCCTGTGCTTGCACGAATTTTAAAACTTTTTCAAACAACTTTTCAGTACACTACACTTGAGTTAATCCATTTTCACGTTTTCATATAATTCAAGTTAATTTTTAAGGATATATGTTTATGTTATGTGTTATTTGTGTTTATTTTTTTAATTGTTTTCATTTGTGTTTCATATTATACTTAAGTAGTAATTATAGTATTTAAGTGCAACAAATTGAGAAAATGAGTACTGTTTTGTGCTCAGTTATCATTAGACATGTCTAGTTAAATAGTAACTTTTTAAAGCTGGTACCAGAAAGAAAAAGAACAAAACAGAAAATAAAAGAACGAAGATATAAAAAAAAAAAATCTTCGAAGGTAGTGCACTATGTTTTATATTTTATGGCCTGATGTTACGAACTATTGAGGTAACAAAATCCTTTATACTGTTGCAACTCATATGATTTACAAGTATTTTGTGTTATATTATGTATGTATTATTTTAAGCTTGGGGAGAGTATAATTGTGTTGTATATATTTTTTTAAAACTGTACTGTAAACAGTACAGCTTTTCTGGTCAATGGGGTGATATATATGACAAAGACGTTTGTCATATATCTTGCTTTCAGTTCAACCCCCCCCCCCTCAAAATTTTAACAAGTTAACATAAGCTTTTCCATTCCTCTTCCAACATCTAGCATACATGTATTGATTGCATGCTTCTCCTCCTCCCCCCCCCCCCCCCCAAAATAGAGATAAAAAAAATAAATAAATAAATTCATAAAGATTCATTCATTCCCCCCCAAATAAATAAATAATTAAAAATAATAAACAATTATAGTTTATAGATTTTTAAATGTCTGTAATTCCCCCCCCCAAAAAAAAAAATTCAATATGTTAACTAAAACCTATTTCTGATTTAATTTAGATAACGAATCTACTTTCTTCATTCTAAAATGCAAGTCACTCGCATGCATCAGAAACCTCTCTGTCCTTAACTTTGCGGTTATGCTAAAAATAAGTTACAAAGGTTCACATATTTCTAATTCAACCGTTTCCTTCTCATGAAATCAAAAGTGCATCTGTCTTAAAAGTTAGACAAAATATATATGCAGCTGTGCTCTACTTATTAAAGTAATGTAACGTATAACCGATATTCTTTATGCAAGCATTTGCACTTCTCATCCGCTCTCAAAAGAATTAATTAAAATATCTCTCGCCCACATGTAAACTGTAATATGCAAGCTCATATCTTTCACACCCTGTTATTAGATTCGAGTCATAAGTAACCGTTAATTGCAGCTGTCTTTTAGCAAAATCAAACGCCAATCCCAAAATTACTTTCTTTTCTTTTTCCTTTTCTGTCTCCATGAAAGAATCTTTAAATCTGCTTTACAGGTCATACTCTCAGAAACGTAGATTTTAAGCACTAAATTTTCCAAAAAAAGAATTGAAAATTAAAGGTATAAAGAATGTGTTATATTGTTTTGAACTTATCTAACATCATGCCAGTATTCACGTATATTGTGAAATAGCATTTAACCTCTTGAGGCCTGAAATTAAAATATCACTACAAATACAAAATAATTTGTTTTGCACAAACAAATTGAAACTCCAGATGAAAGAAAGAGCCCTTTTTATGAAATTGATATTTTAGGCCAGGAGTTCTGAATCGGTGGTCAGAAGCTTGTAAAGCAAATGAAGCGTGCAAGGCTAATGTAAAAAAAATATTCCACGTTGTCAATATTAAATAATAGTGTTCTCATATGTTATTATCTTAATTTATGCTTCTCTAATTAAGCTATGATTATCTAATTAATAAATGGTTCTGTAATCATGTAACGGAATGCAATAAACAGCATTTTTTGCCATGAATGCGAAATAAAATTATCGTCAATGTATCCTTCCGCGCTGACCGCTGTGAAATCATGTTGGGGAAAAGGAAGACAGATCTCCTGTTACATATGGAGCTCAGTGACTTTAGGTAACTGGTAATTTACATTCACAAATATGGATTTAAAATCACTATCCCCTTAAAATTTCGATTTAATTATCAATAACCTAAATTCAGTAATAACAAATTGAAGGGATTTAAATAAGTGAATGCTCTGCAAATCCTCAAAACTTTTTATTGTAAAGGGATTAAGTTAAATAATTATGAAAATTTCTTACTTTATTTCCCACACTGTCTTGAAGGCACTTTGCAAACTCAGATGAAAATAACATTTATTTTAAGAGGAAATAAACATCAATGCTGATATTTATTGGTTTTGTTACAAAGGAAAAGATATTCAGATATAGAAGTAAAGTAAAAGTGTAAAAAAATGAAACGGTTTAGTTTTTATGCGGAAAATAATAAAGGTTCACATTTGTGTACCTCAGGTCTGAAGAAGTTATTAACTGCATTATTTCATTACTTAGATCCTATATTTCTAATGATGATGTTCCACGGAAATTATGACCTGATGTTTGTTTCACAAAATATACGTAACACACTAAATATTTGAGTGATTTATTTGATGCTGTTGGACTAAGTTTTGTACAATTAATATTATACTCTTATATGTTTTGCTATTTATTTTTACTACTTTGTTATCCTTGCTTTTCTTTATCTTGAACATAGAAGTGGTGGTGTTATCTTTAAAATCAGGCTTTCTCCATAGTTATTTATTTTTTTTTTAACTAAATTTTTTTGAGAAATTAGGCTTGTAACTAATTTCTGCATTCAAATGTGTATAAATTTACTTAAAAGTTTATAATTAATATTTTACAAATACGGGACTGGGAATTATACTCCAAAGGTAGCAAAGACTGGAAAGAACTTGGTTTAAACTTGGGAATAAGCTCGGTTTTTAAAGAAAAAAACCCCAAGAAAAACTGTTTTTTATTATAACTCTATCAGTTATTCTAGAATAATAGTCATTATCTAATCCCTTGATAAACATTTTTTAAACATTCAAAATGTGCAAAGTTTCTAAGAGTTTTAATTTCCGAAATTCTTTTCTCTCTTGTGGTTTCTCTGATTGCAAAACAAAAAAATTTGAAAAAAAAATTATTACCACTTTTTATTTGAAAATTTTCAAAAGTGCTCCTTATTTATATTCAGATTACATTTTCAACTTACCTAGAACTAATGTAATGACGTTTCTAGAATTATCTGATTTCTAGAATACCATTTTCGGTCTACGGAATTGGTATGAAGTAATTTTTAAATAAGTTTATTTTTCTTCTGAATATGGCTAAAAAAAGAAAGAGATTTATATGAAGATGGGGAAGAAGTATTGGGATTTAATATTATACGCTAAAATTGGAAAATCGATGTTTTGCCTGTAAACATTGTTTTAAAGATGGGCAGACAACTTAAGTAATGCACTCATAAAAAGAAAACAGATGTTTCTTAATCTAGAAAAATGTAATATAACCATGAACGAAAATATACAATAACCTCTTCAAAGTTACTAACGATTCCGAATAGTGTTCTTTATCTTTAGAAATTTTAGAACCCAATATATATTTGAGATTTAAAGATGAATTTATAAAAACAAAGTTTCTTTGATTAGTTATTGGTTATTAGATTTGATTTGTTAATTCTGCCACTCATTTTCAGAAAAGTTTCCGTGTAGTTTTTATACAGAGTGTCCGAAAAGTCTGGAAACGGTCAAATAACTCGAGAAATATACATCGGATTGAAAAACGGCAAAATGCATGTTCAATATTTTTAAAAAATCTATTTAGGGATATGAAAGTTGCCCCCCCCCTTGAAATCTTAAATGATAACCCCCATTTTTATTGCAGATTCGGATTATACGGGAAAAAATACATAACTTTTGTATTGAACATTTTCTTCGAAACTGTAGATTACAGCGCCATCTACAATGTTTCAAAGAAAATGTTCAGTACAAAAGTTACGTATTTTTTCCCGTAGAATCCGAATCTGCAATAAAAAATGCGGGTCATCATTTAAGATTTGGATTCTATGGGAAAAAATACGTAACTTTTGTATTGAACATTTTCTTCGAAACTGTAGATTACAGCGCCATCTACAATGTTTCGAAGAAAATGTTCAGTACAAAAGTTACGTATTTTTTCCGTAGAATCCGAATCTGCAATAAAAAATGGGGGTCATCATTTAAGATTTCAAAGTTGCCCCCCTTTTCTCCCTGGGGGGCAACTTTCATATCCCTAAATAGACTTTTCAAAAATATTGAACATGCATTTTGCCTTTTTTCTATCCGATGTATATTTCTCGAGTTATTTGACCGTTTCCAGACTTTTCGAAGACTCTGTATATTATTCAGTTTTCTCAACCCGGAATAAAGGATTTTGTGATGCTATCAATTCTCATTTAAACATTCGCATGTTCAACAAACTTGTTTTACAGAAAAATGTTATAAACTAATAGCATTAACATTAACGTTTAATTATTTTGTTACTCTTGCATGTATAAATTCAATTACGTATCTGAAAATGTTTAATTGAGAACCAATGGCATCCTATAAACAGATATTCCGTTTTGAGAAAACTGATTAATATGCTAAAATTAATTACTCGGAAACGTTTCCGAAAATCAATGGCACCAAAAGAAACTTCATTTTTTATAAATGATTCTTTAAATTTCGAAAATATATATGGGTTCTGTGGTTTCTAATGATAAAGAACGCTTTTTGGAATCTTGGGTAACTCAGAATAGGTTATTGTATATTTTCATTCGTGGTTATATTATATATTCCTTGATTAAGAAGTATCTGTCTTTTTTTTACTATGTAGATTATTTTTACTCGAAAGAGATTATTGTATATTTTCGTTTCTGTTTGTATGATATTTTCGTAGTTTAAGAAACTATTGTCTTTTTTTACAATGTAGGCCTACTCCCAGAAAATTAATATGAATTCATAGTTTGGTTAATAAATTTTAAATACAGTAAAGAACAGGAGAATTAGCCCATATCAGTAGAATTTAACGAGAGTAATGTAGCATCAGTAATGGGGAGAGAATAGAAATTATAAAAATAAATTTGTTAGGTTAAATAAACTTATGTCAAAGAACCATAATGAAGAACTTATGATTAACAACATTACCTATTATAAAATACAAACATTCCATGAAATGCTAATTTAATGCCTCATAGAGAGGTACTCTGCAGATGTTTATAGATATAATAATAGGCAAACACAATAAATACTTTACTTTTCTGGATACCAAGAGTTTAAAGGTTCTAGACTAATATTACACTTCAGAGCCTACACTAGTCACGCGAAGAAACGCTCAAGCTAATGTTAAGTCTATGAGAAGGTTCTAGCGCGATTTCTCGCTCGCATTTTAATATTTTTAAATGCTTTTTTTGCATAGGATAGCTGAGGTCAATCTCCAACGTTGTTAGTTTTTTCTTTTTCGATTTTTGGTTCAGTTTTTTTATAAGCGGTTATTTTAAATTTTGGAACCGGTTGGAACCGGTTCTGAAAGTGAAAGTACCCTTATATAAAATAACTGGAACCAAAATCGAAAAAGTAAAAACTAACAACGTTGGAGATTGACTTCAGCTATCCTATGCAAAAAAAACCATTTAAAAATATTAAAATGCGAGCGAGAAATCGCGCTAGAACCTTACCATAGACTTAACATTAGCTTGAGTGTTTTTTCGCGTGACTGATGTAGGCTCTTAAGGATAAGACAATATGATAACTGTATTTACAATGTCAAAGGGGAAAGGAGGCTTTTTCTGAAAAATATCAGCCATTTTAAGATCAGAGATAAGACAGCATGATTGGACTGCCTGTCCAGACCAATTTCTAGTTGCACTCTGCTGCAAATTTTAACAATTGAAGGGATTAGAATGACAGTGGAGTAAGTCAAAATTTAGTAATTTGAGAAATGATGGGTTTTGTGAAACTTGATGTATTATCGTTGCATTGAGTGGTCCAACTAGTTTTGCCCTCTAGCGACTCCCTAAGTGAACTATGACTTATTTGACTGTCGTACTGAACAGAAATTAATATACGTTCAGTGAAAATATGGTTATACAGATTTTCCAAATTTTTGACTTACTCCACTGTCATTCTAAACTCCTCAATTAGTTCTCAGGCCAGAGCTCTTCAAAAACTATGCATCAGCATATCCGTTTGGGTTGGATCTTTACGTCAGAGCTCAGCCCTGGGAACCTGCTTAGCTCATCTTGTTGCTAAGTGTGTGCCATGGGAATCTTTATCCACAATCCACATAGATTGCTGTGATAGATGCATATATATTATATGTGTGTCAATGATGAGGATGGCAACGAACTGTGCTATCGCTTTAGTATTCTCTTCCAAATACCACGTAATTTCAATTTTACAATGAAAAGAAAAGCAAAAATATATTTTCAAATATGGTTTATTTGAAAAATGTAACTCAATTTAATGTTTGTTTATGATCTTTTAAATAACTTTCAAGGATAGATTTATTAAAGAATGTTTGTTTGCTACAGTAATGTAGTTAAACATTACAGTACTAGAGATGAATATGCGAAACGAATAATGAAGTGGCAGCGATACCACAATTGGCTCGCTTAAGTGTGCATTGGGTTTTTTCGTTCATTTACAGGGACACACAAAATATATCGGTTACAAAATACGTGCGATAATTACTGTCTATGTGTGATAAGTGCGTTTTGAAGTTTGGTTTGCGTTTTTAAGTTTAACTAAATATCCTCATATTACGTGGTATTTATAAATTCGATTGATCATATACAGGGCTACACAAGGGAATTCGTAAGTACTACAGTCTATGGGAGTGAATTTCTTAAGGGTAGTTTTTTATTGTGTTGCGCATTTTCTTGCTGAACTATATTTGGTAGACTAATATAAGTTTGTAGACTAGAAATAAATTCATATACAGGGCTACGCAAAGAACAAAATACATTGTCTTTTATTGTTGGCAGTTGCTGAAAGTGCTTTTTAAGTTGCCTTGTGCGTTTTCTTTTACCTGAATTAAATTTTAGCTTAATATGTGGTGTGTACAAATGTGTTTAGACAATATACAGGGCTGTCCAAGAGATTTTAAGTGTATTTCGATTGGCGAAAATTGCTAAATGTGAATTTTCTATCTGCACTAAATTTTATCATTCGATGTATTATATATCCACATCTATAGATCATATACAAGGCTGCACAAAATAGTCCGACTAATTTTTTTACAATGGAAGATAATTTAGAAAACTGCATTTTTCAATATGGTATATGTTTTCTAAACTGTTTATTTACATATCTTCTTTTACCTTATTTAACGGTGAATTTTCGTTACAGTTTTCCGGATGTGTTGGAAAGTGCTTCATAATCTATGCTTGACGCATGATTTTTCGTTTTTGTTTAAAGAATAAGTAATGAACCATGATTTTCACCATCTGAAACAGATAAGTTTTAACGTGGATAATTATTTTAATATAGTTTTATACTGTAAAAAAGGACAAATGTTTTTAATCTAGAAAAATATATGACCACAAACGAAAATATACAATAACTTCTTTCGAGTATCTCATGATTCCGAAAAGTGTTGTTTATCTTTAGAATATAAGTAACTCGTAGTTATAACTAACTTTATAAGTAAGTTATAATCCTAAACTTACTTCTCTTTAGAATATAAGTAATAGAATAAGTTACTTATTCTATAACTATATTCTATAGAATATAGTAACTCTTTACTATATTTAACTAAGTAACTAGTTACTATATACTTAGTTAAATATAGTAACTAAGTATACTATATTTACTTGGAGTATAAATATCTTAGTTAATTATACTCTAAGATTATAATTGACTTTTAACTCTTACTAAGTAAGAGTTAATTGTACTCTTAAACTTTATTAAGAGTATAAGTTTTAACTTCTAACTCGTAACTTATAAAAGTTATAAGTTAGTATTTAACTCTAATTAATAAAATTAAGAGTTAAATATTAATAACTCTTATTGTATTAGATCAATACATCTAATACAATAAGATGTATTGATCTTATTGTACAATAAAATCTGTACAATAATATACAGATCTTATTGTGTATTTTCATTCGTGGTTATATTATATTTCCATAGATTAAGAAACATTTTTTTTCTTTTTACAGCGTTCCTATTTTTCAGCTGTTTGCCAAACTTCTAAGTTCAAATAATACTACAAATTGATCTGGGTGAAAATCATTCCTTCAGAGGGTGGCAACTTCCATTAAAATTGCTTCAGTTACAATTTAGGTGTGCTTTTTGTTGCGAATAATTTGCTTAAAAGAGTAACTTTCTGATTATTCACTAGAGCATAAATATCTCATAAGCGTGTAGCTTGAATCACTAATGGAAAAAGTATAAATCTTTTTCATAAAACATGATTTTGACATAAAACCTTTCACAGCGTTCATACTAATGACCCTGTCAATAACAACACGTGTCTGTTTCACATCTAAAAAATTGCTTTGAAACAAGCCAGAAACTTTGATAATTATATTTTATTTTTATTTTTTTTTACTTTCATAATTTTATCCGCTAGAATGTTTGATTTAATTTGCTTAAACACAGAAAAAATAAAGTTTCTCACAGTCTGATGATAGTTAAAAGTTTGACTATCTGTTCATGGCATCGCAATTTTTATTTATTTATTTATTTATTTTCGAAGAAGTATCTAATTTACATATTTATATATTTTTTATAAAGCTTTATTTTTTTGGAAACGATCTTGAAATGTATTACCTTATATATATATTTTTTGCTAAATTTGAAGTGTACTAGAATGAGCTGAGATCTTGAAAATATTCAAAGGAATTCAGTATTTTTCAATGACAAAAATACCTAATATGTGATATTATAAAAAAAAATGATCTTTTAAATTTTCTGCTATAGTCATCTTATTTGAAGTTTTTTGAAAGGCTATTTATTTAAATAAATGCTGTTTGAATGAAGGTTTTAAAAACATATTTGAGATGTACTATGAATGGACTTTGTATAATACATATAATTCTCAAAGTTGAAAAGGTCCTTTACCTGATATTAAATATTTGCCTCTAAAAGATGCTCAAAATCAAAAGAAATCTTTAAATTCTCTTTTAATGTACCTCTTTAAGTATAATAGATACTATAAAAAATATTTGATGAAATACTGATAAATTTTGGTGAATTAAGATTATCGAATTGCTTTAATTATTTCCAATTTGAAGAAATTTTAATAAATTTTTAAAACATTATGTTATGTAACTTTCCTGTAGCGTTTACTATTTCGAGAATTTATAGTTTAATTTTTTAGCATGGAAAAGAAGTCAGAACCTATTTAATTAAAATAAAAATACTTTTGGATATGTTCCACACTATGATCTTATTTGTAAATGAAAGCTAGAATTTTCATAAATATAGTACTTTATAAAAAAATGCAGAAACTTTTACCCTTTTAGAAGAAGCATTCACAAAAATTAAATGTAAACTTGTAATTACACTATTCTGGAAATTTTCCTTTTATCTTCAGAAACTTTTAGGAGAAGAAACAGTAAAATAAAATCTAAAAACAAAAATAATTTAAAATTCACTGCCTGCAAAGTTATGCTCTTATTTCATAAACACGTCCATGAACCATGGAAACTCTTCTACAATGTCAACTATTTTTCTGCATTTTTTTATAGTTATACGCACTCCACAAAACACACATTCTGGCATCGGTGTATCAAAGTAAACTCGTCGTTGCAAAGTAAACGGTTCATTATACTGAAATGTAGAATATTATCTTATTGGGAAGAAAAAGTTTCTAATCAGAGGCTCTATTGCTGTTTCTAATGAAATGTTGTATAAAAGGAATACGCATTATTACACGAATTTAATTTTTCCAACAGAGCGAAAGAATGTTTAAGCTGGGATTCGAACCCAAAACCTTTGTCTTAAATTGCCAACTGAGCGACGTAGGCCGACAACCGGCGGGCATATTTCGCCCAGATAACCTTCTTGGCAATAGCATCTGGTCTGAAATGTAGACAACTCAACAGACTATACCGTAGGTAATGTAGCTCTGTTAAACAATGGATACGTAGATACAATACGTACACATCGTACACCCTTCATACTCAAGTGTATCTACGTACCAAGCGTTTAATGAAGTTCCATTACTTGAGGTATATTATGTTGAGCTGACAAAATGCTCACCCGATGCTATTGCCAATAAGGTTATCTGAGCAAAATGGGATCGCCGATTGTAGGCCTAGGTAGCTCAATCAGTAGAGCATTGGCGATTAAGTCAAAAGTTCTGGGTTCGAATCCCGGCTTGGGTATTTTTTCGCTCTGTTGGAAAAAATCAATTTCTATAATGTTTTACCAATTAGTATGATTGAGAAATAGTATACATTATTACGAGTAAGACAGATCTGAATTTCGAAAGTACAATCTAACTCCAATTATCCGGAATGATGTGTTCTGGATGTAAACTGGATATGCAGAGATCCATATAATTTGGGCAATCATTATAAAGGCTATGTTGCTATATAAGCATATCTCTAAAATCGCTTTTGTTTAACAAAAATGTTGGACTAAGGTACTCAACTTACATTTGACCTATCTTTTCATTACGTCACTTTCACTATCAAACAATAACAAATTACGGTACTTACATAAATTTAGGTGTATTAGTTGAACATGTCCAACAAAGCTAATTGTTTAGTCGTATACTATTCTGTAAAAAAAAAAAAAAAAAAAAAAAAAAAAAAGAGAGAGAGAAAAGGTATTTTGGTCTAGAAATAATGTTTATGAAAACCTAATATAATCTTCTCCAAGTTACCCACGATTTGAAAAAGCGTTCCTTTACCTTACAAAATCGGAGATACTAATAGATTTTTGAGTTTTAAAGAAGCATTTCCCTTTTGCTACCCGTAATTTTCGAAAACGTTTCGGAATAGTTTTAACAGTGTATTAATCAGTTTTCTCTACCCTGTATCAACCCGAAATGTTGTTTTTTGGATGCTATTAATTCTCAAGTGGAACATTTTCAGCTTCATAACAGAATTTATACATGCAAAAGAAACAAAATAATGTTCCGATGTCAATTTAGCATGTTTTTCTGTTGAACATGAAAGTGTTTACTTGAGAATTGATAGAATCCGAAAAACTACTAGCTGATACCGGATTGAGAAAACTGAATCCTGTAAAAACTACTCGGTCACGTTTCAAAAAATTACGGGCAGTAAAATAAAATTCTGTTTCAGAAATGCTTCTTATGTATCGGAAATGTATTGGTTTCTGCAGTTTCTGAAGATAAAATAACGCTTTTCAGAATCGTGGGTAACTCGGAAGAGGTTAAATTATATTTACATAAACCTTATTTCTAGATCAAGAGACATTTCTTTTTTACAGTGTATAAACACCAACTCAAAATTATCCACATATAAATTTCGGACACTGCTGTGGGCATTTTAATATTGGTTTAAATAAGAATTTTAAGGAAATTGTTTTTTTACGAACGAATACATAAAATTCACATGGAACAGATGTCGCAGTCGCGCCGGGGTTGGCGCCATTTGGTTTTTAGCGTTACTTTGGCGAGAAAATCCCGTTTTCGAATGCCGGTTAGGACTAACGTGCGAAAACAGCGTGTTTATTTTATTTTATTATGAAATTATATTATAATTGTATTGTAAAACACACACATTTAATTTCATTTATTATACACATTCAATTTTATTTAACACATATAATTTTATTTAACACACAGTTTTTATTTTCACGCATTAATTTTATTTAACACACATATGTCATTTTATTTATCAATTATTTTTATACCATTTTATTTTATTTATTTACACACACATTTCATTTTATAATAAAACACCAGATTGCCATACGAAGTACAAATCGCCGGGTAATCACGCCAGGCAAAATATCGCCATTTTGGCGCAAAAATGAAACCCCAGTACATCTGCGAAATCTCTTCCATTCGTCTTTCTAAAACTATTTTCTTTCTTAAATGTTATTTTTTATTTCCCGATATCTATATTTGACAATATATTTAGCGATCTGAATTATTTGAGTTTGGATAATTGACGTTTTACTGAATTTGTATTATTTAAAACACTATGTCTGCGTTAAAATGATAAAAATCTGTTGATTTAAACAACTAAACAACTAATTAATAGATTTAAACTGCACTGTGCTCAAATAACTTGCGGCCAGAACATTATGTATATTACATGATAAATATTTACTAAAAATAATATCATGCATAGAAAGATTACTCCTGCAAGAAAATAATTCACAAGATTCACTTCCTACATTTTTTTTCCTTTGGAAAACAGCCTCGAAAAATACTGGTCCGAGAAAATTAATCATCAATCAAGAAAAAATTATCGGGTGGTTAAAGTTGCAATGATTAATTAACTGATCGTTAGATTATATAGAAAAATAAAGAAATACGTATCTTTCGCTAGCATTAACATTTGTATTTATCTTTTACTTCTTTCAGTAAATTTAGCTATCCTTGTTGAATGAATCAGTGTGCAAAGATTTAGTTTGAAAACTACTTTTATAATAATTGCAATTAATCTTAATCTTATACAATTTGATAAATCACAGTTAAAATAAGTACATTCTACAGTTTTAGAAAATGGGTAATTATAACAATTTATATTTTGTATATTTTAAACAGTATTTCTTATGTTTTTCATTATCATTTCATCAGTCTCTTTAATTTGTGTATACTAATCATTTTGAAATAAATAAGCTTAGCAGAAAGTTAAATTTTCCATTACTTGGACCGTTTTCACATCAATCTTTTTTTTTAATTTAAGCGGGAAATTATTATGAATCAAATAGTTTACATAGAACAGAAAAAAATGACCATTACTTGTGTTCTGTATAAAATGATGAAATTTATAAAATGCTATCATCAGTCACTTTAATTTGAAATCATTTTGAAATAAATAAGTAGTTAGTTAAATTTTACATTACTTCGACCGTTTTTGCATCAATCTTTGTTTAATTTAAGCGGGAAATTATTAATAAAAGGGGTTACAAAAGACAAAAAAAGTGATTTTATACCATCACTTGTGTTCTGTGTAAAATGATGAAGTTCATAAAATGCTAATTATATATTTTTTAAATTCTGATTTTAATACGTGGATTTCAAAATTTTATGTTTAGAAGATTAAAAATAATTGTAGTAAAAATTATAGTAATAAATTAACTGCAACAGGTAAAACGAACCAAAATATGAAAAAATAACTTAATATATATTTATATATAAATTCAAATTTCCTAATAACAATTTTTACTTCAAGAAGTTAATAAAATTTTTATATTAAACCAAATTATTTTTTTATAACTCTGTCTTACGTATTTTAGGATCTGACTGTCAATTAAACCAATCAGGAAGCATATAGTTCAAGGGCATAGGAAAAAGGAAGGGCTCATGAAGCCCAAGTTTTCCCCATTCAAATAAAGACATTTTTTTCTGTCTCACGAGTTGTTAAAAATCAATTGCTTTTTATCTTCAATGTTTGATAATTCGTCTCTGACAAAACAACTATGTGTATAACTAGTCGGATGTGCCAATCCGAAAACTTTCTTCTGTCTCACACAGATTTCGCATACACTAAAAAGAATCAGCACCAATTTATATAAACTTCTAACTGAATCTAAAGTTTTATTAAATTCCGTGCATTAGTTCTTGAGCTAGGACTATTACTAAAATCGTGTAAATCCTGCAAAATGCAGCATAGCAGCACCACCTGTTGGGAGATTTAGACCAAAACCTAATCAACAGCAACTTATGTCAACGTCTAAATAAATCTGAAGTTTGATGAAAATCCGTGCATTAGTTCTTGAGATATAGTTATCCTCATAATAATAAAAAAAGTAGCATAGCAGCGCCACCTGTTGGGCTATTTACACCAAAACGTAATCAGCATCTACATATGTCAAAGTCTAACAGAACATGAAGTTTGATGAAATTTCGTGCATTAGTTCTTGAGATATAGCTATCGTAAAAATTGAGAAAAAAGTGGTATAGCAGCGCCACCTGTTAATATATCTACACCAAAAGGTAATCAGCATCTATTTATGTCAAGGTCTAACTGAACCTGAAGTTTGATGAAAATAAGTGCATTAGTTCTTGAGATAGAGCTATAGCGGAAATCGCGAAAAATTCAGCATAGCAGCGCCCCCTGTCGGGCGATTTTCACCAAAAACTAATCCGCACCAATTTATATCAGGGACTAACTGAACATAAAGTTTTATTAAATTTCGTGCTTTAGTTTTTGAGATAGAGAGCCCACATAATTTTCGTCACATACAGACAGAGTCACAGACATTTTCTAAAAATGGTCAAATCGTGTTCAGGGCCTTCTAAAACGCATAAATCCGTCGGAAACCGGAAATCGAAAATTTTTATGAATTCAATACTTTCTTCTTGTAAAGATAGAAGAAAGTAAAAATACTCTAAATATTAATTATATTTATAATAGTAATAAAACTAGTAAATCTATCGATCAGGGGTGTTAGGGGCAGTTCTGCAGTTTTATTTTGTATTTAAAGTATTCAACCAGCTGTATCGATTCTTTCATATTTGTATTACTACTAGAAATATAGTTTTAGGAAATTTAACTCTTAAGGCGGTATTAAAAAAAATATTTTTCCACGCTCAACAACTCAAAATTTTGAGACACATTCTCAGACTCATTTTTAAAAGTAACAACAGGAAACTTGGCGTCGTGATTTATAAAGACATTTATAAGGGCCCCATGTTTTTATTTTTCGTTCAATTAATTAGAAATTGATTTACAGACAATTATTTTCACAGTACGATCGTTTTTTTGTTTCCAGCGCTATCGCTTTGGGAAATTCGGTTCAAAATGTCCACTTTGACAGCATTTTTTGAAATATATTCTGCCTTTATCAAAAAATCGAGACAATGCGGACATTATAAAGTTTCTGAATAAGAGAACCTGCCAATTGGATGCATTTTAGAGCAAAAATGAATTTACAAATGTGTCTCAAAATAAGCAGTTTGGATTTGAATACACTCTTAAGAGCCTACATCAATCACGCGAAAAAACGCTCCAGCTAATGTTAAGTCTATGGGAAGGTTATCGCGCGATTTGTCGCTCGCATTTTAATATTTTTAAATGATTCTTTTTGCATAGGATAGCTGAGGTCGATCTCTAACGTTGTTAGTTTTTACTTTTTTGATTTTGGTTACGGTTTTTTTGTAAGCGGACATTTTAAATTTTGGAACCGGTTGGAACCGGTTCTGAAAAAGAAAGTACCCTTATATAAAAATACTGGAACCAAAATCGAAAAAGTAAAAACTAACAACGTTAGAGATCGACCTCAGCTATCCTATGCAAAAAGAATCATTTAAAAATATTAAAATGCGAGCGAGAAATCGCGCGATAACCTTCCCATAGACTTAACATTATCTGGAGCGTTTCTTCGCGTGACTAGCGTAGGCTCTTAAGAACTGAAACGAAAATTACGATTCTTCGCACTCATACTCCAAGACAATTTTTCTTCTGTTTGTTGTTGTAGTTGTTCTCACCAGCCGCCCTAAACGATCCATTGTCTCATAATTTCATAACTGTAATTCTCTGAAATTCAGTAATCTAAATCTTCTATAAAAAATACTTATAATACTAATCTTGTGATACTGACAAAATTTAAGTTGTACAATTAATTATTCTCATAAATATTTTATACATTATTGACATTCTAAACGTTATTTTTTTTTTAATTACTGTTTTGTTTCATTAGAATGCTTTGATTAATTCTAAAAACAATCATGAAACCAATTGTCCATTATTACTTTCTTCTATCTTTACAAGAAGAAAGTATTGGATTCATGAAAATTTTCGACTTCCGGTTTTCGACGGATTTATACGTTTTAGAAGGTGCTGAACACGATTTGACTATTTTTAGAAAATTTCTGTCTGTGACTCCGTCTGTCTGTCTGTCTGTCTGTCTGCATGTATGTGAAAAAAAATTTGTGGACACTCTATCTCAAGAACTAATGCTCAGAATTTAATAAAACTTTACATTCAGTTAGTCCCTGATATAAATGGGTGCTGATTAGTTTTTGGTAAAAATCGCCCAGCAGGTGGAGCTGCTATGCAACATTTTTCGCGATTTCCGCAATAGCTCTATCTCAAGAACTAATGCTCGGAATTTAATAAAACTTTATATTCAGTTACTCTCTGATATAAATGGGTGCTGATTAGTTTTTAGTAAAAATCGCCCAGCAGGTGGCGCTGCTATGCAGCATTTTGCAGGATTTACACGATTTTAGCGATAGTCATATCTCAAGAAATAATGCAGGGAATTTAATAAAACTTTAGATTCCGTTAGACCTTGATATAAATTGGTGCTGATTCTTTTTAGTGTATGTGAAACCTGTGTGAGATAGAAGAAAGTTTTGGGATTGACACATCCGACTAGTTTTTTGTAGGGTGTCCATTGCAAAAGTAGTGGGTTTCCGTTACTGGAATAGTGGGTATCCATTACTGGAATAGTGGGTGTCCATTACTAAAATTTTGGGTGTATTGAGTTACTTCTGTTATTACAATTAAATTTTCATTCACAGTCGGGAATGTGACTGTGAGATTGGTTAAGTACTGTTGATAGATTAATATAATATTAAAAAACTGGAATATAATAATTATAGCTCTTATTTCAAAAATATTTGTTAAAGAAATTCCTTAAGTGTGGCATGTTTACCCTACATTAAAACAATCAAAAATCCGAATGACATCTTGTTTGCAGGTCTGACAGAAGTGGAAATGTCAGTGCTAGAATCCAACATGCGGATTTTTAATTACTGTTTCATAATTAATTGGTGCATTTGTATTTATTTGAGAATAAAAAAAGTAAATTATAAGTAGCATTAATCAACCCATCTATCTTTGTCAAGAATCAAATCTTTCTAAAGGAATACTTAGAATACATTTTTAACAGCAAAACATTTTCAAAAATTAAGTGTAACGAACTATAAAGAAAAAACCGTACCAATAAATTTATTTCTTTTCTTTTTAAGAGCGGAAGAAACTGAAAAAAAAAAAGACTTTGTGAATTTGAACAGCTGGAATATTTAATACGTTTTTTGATGAAATGCTTGAATTAAAGTAGCTTTGTGAAATAAAGCTTAAGATAATGGAAAGAAATATAATAAAGTACATAGAGTGAAAAAAAATATATGAATTCTGTAAAAGCATTTGTGTTTAACGCAGAATTAAATAAGTGAAGTTAAATAAAAATTTTCATTTTTGATTAAACCTGGGTGATCATATTTTATAATGGTTTTATAACGGAACTTTTTTTAGCTTCATAAGTCTAACTTTTATAACATTTTAAGCATCAAAAACTGCGAAAACTCGATGAACAAGCATCCTCAAATTCGACGACGTATGATCCCCCTAGATTAAACATGGCACCTTATTTTTTCAATGGAGGCATATTATCTTTGTCGTGAAAACATAAGAACGCCACTACAAACGAACAGTTTGGGTAATATATATATATATATATATATATATATATATATATACATAGATAGATAGATAGATAGATAGATAGATAGAAAAGGAAAGCAGCCTCTTGTTAACATTTATATATTATAGGCGAACGTTTCGTATACTAGTATTTAGATACTAGACAACGAATTATACTGATCTATACTAATATAATAAAGCGAGAACTCCTGACTGACTCATTAACACAGAGATGAAACGACTAATGTCAGGATGACAAAATTTGAACAGTAGATTGCTGTTATGACCTAGGCAAGCAATAAGGTGGATTTTTTAAAATTCACCACTTAAGGGGGATTAAATGGAGGGAGGTCAAACATTTTAGGTCATTTCGTCATATCTCAGCAAGAGTTTAAGGTAGGAGCATAAAATGCAGCATAAAAAATCTACTAAAAAAGTAGTTAAACACGTATTTCAGCGATATTAGAACTTCAACCACTGAGGAAGGTTAAATGGGGGATCGAAAGTTTAAAGTCATTTTGCCATATCTCAGCTGACTTTTCGTTAGGATTATAAAATGCAGCTAGACTAATTTTCTAAAAAAATAGTTAAACACCTATTTCAGCTATTTTAGAGCTATTTTATCAATTTCGTCGCCAACAATGGATATGAGCCTGATTATGGAAGATTAGACGAGTAAGACAACTATTGCTGTGTTTTGATTAGATATTTTGCGAAAGACATTTTTCCAAGGACAAATTTCAAAATATATAAATTTTTATTTCAAAATATATATAGATGTCATACGAAATAGAGTTTCGCTAAATTTTACGCCATTTTGTTGATTTTTTTTGTCGTATTTTCAGGGAAATCGTATATTTTTCTGTTACCTGCACTAAAGAAAATGCACATTGTCATTTATAAAACCGAGGGTTTTTTTTCTATGATTCTTTTAAAATAAATTTTTTCCTGACTGTCTTTTGACGATTTATAGGCAGGAATGTACAGAGCTCCGTTATTGTGCCCGGTATATTGTTGCATTTTTATTTATTTCACCTGTAAGGCCCTCCTGGTTAATATGGGCAAAGCCAGGTGATTCTGCTAGTAATAAAATAAAACACTTTGAAGTGAAAACTTCTACAAAGAGAGGGAATTAAAATAGAAATTTGTGATAGAAATAAGTAAAACACTAAGAGTAGCAACAAAGTGAATGACAAGAAAAAAGATTCCATCGCATAGAATTAATACTATGATTTCTAAGCCAGTGGTAATAACATCGAATTGTAAAGACTTCAAAGCTACTTATAAATTAGAATTTCTTTATGTAAAATTTACATATTTGAAACTTTTCATACTCCTTAATTTTTCAACGGAGAGCTCATGGATGTTTGGTTCGGTAGGAATTTCGCTAGTGTAAGGCATCTCCAGCTACAACAAAGTTAAGAGTAGAGCAGCTGTTTCTTGCAGCTGTAACTTCATCTGTTCCTTGGTGACATTATTTGCTTAAAACTTTTCATTTAAATCTTCTGTTTGTCTTACGCTCATATTCACCAACTACCTCAACTCACGGTTAAGCACAAATTGCTCGGTCTAACGCTCGAATATTATTTACTACTAGCTGTTACCCGTGACTTTGTTCACGTATCAATAAAAGAAGAATAAATACATTAATTAAGCAAAATATTTCATTCCCGATAGTTAGAAATGTAAATAATTAACTAACTCTTTTTCACATTCCATAGGAGACAATACAGTATTTCTATGTTATAGAGACCTGGACATAACTAAGTTTTTAAAAAGTGAAATTTTGTGACAAATAATCACGAAAAGGAAACTGCAACCAATGAAGAAAGGCGGGCCAGATAAAATCGTGGAGATCGGCGAATTGTGTAAAAACATATGTCAAGTTTACCTGGTAAACCATTTTACTTTTAACGCCTTTGTGAAACGTTTTAATAGTCATCCTTCAAAGATAATGCAAATAGTATATTCTTTTTCATTAAATTCAATTCTTGTGAATAGGAAGTAATAATTGTAGACCTAAATGCAAGGAGCTTAAATTTGCCTCCTTGATTTAATCTATAACTGAAAAAAAAAATCTTTATTTCTAAATGGAAATATATTGACAGACGACTTTTGTTTTCCAGAATAAATTGATTCATGAAGTTTGAATGTGTGAAAATACGTTTTTACTTTTCAAAAATTTTACTGTAATCAAGATTTTTTTTTCTTTCACCATCTATTCAAATTGAAAATAAATTCATTTTTTCAGTTTTAATGAGAAAAAATATATTAATCCGTTTTATTTCTCCTTTTTTATCCACAAAATTAAAATAATTTAGTTGCCATTTTTAGAAAAATTTCGTTAAAATTTACAAATAATAATAATAATAATAATAATAATAATAATATCTCGAAATTTAAATCATTTTTTTTTAATTCTGAGAGTTTATGACATCCTTGGATCAATGATAACCGGTGTTAAGTAAATCGCGTTGCATTCGACAATCTGAAAGGAGTATCTTCGAAATACAAACAGGCGGTCAGATTTTAATATAATAGATTCGTATTTATTTTTATTTTCCTAATAATCATGGTGTGGTTTTTGGCAAAAAAACTCTCATCTGTATGTAACTCATATTCATGCTTAATAATCGGTATAGATAAAAAAAATATTTAAATTTTTCGTTTTAAATATGGCGTGAAACTCATCTACTTTCTAGGCTTTGATACTTACCGATCCTTGTATTATTAATATAAGGAATTGATTCACGCTCCTTGTAAAACACATTTGAAAATTCCCGTTTTATTTCAAATATGACGTCACTTTTTCCTCAGAGAAATCTCTTTTTAATGGCATAATTCTTGTTAATTTAAGATTTTCTGGCAATCAGGACGTAAATTTTAGCGGAAAACTCACATTTGTATGTAACTGATATTCAAGCTAATTATTAATCAGTATCGATAAAAAATATTTCAGCTTTTCATCTTAAATATTACGTCCATTATCTATCTACTTTCATTATACATTGATAGTCATGCTCCTTGTATTATTACGAATATTTGAAAATACATGTTTTATTTATGACGTCATATTTGTCCAAGCCGAGGAGGATCCTTTTCATAGTTCCATGGTCCAAGCGAAATCTATTTTTAATAATATAATTATTGTTCATTTTTCCTTTTAATTATAACGCAGTTTTTGACAGAAAAATATCTTTTTCATGTAACCGATATTCATACTTCATGTATAATAACAAATACTCCATATTTTTGTTTCAAATATCACGGAAATTCATCTTCTTTTGAATTCTTTTTAATTTTCAGTTTTCACGTGAAAATCGTTCAATTAAAAATTAATTGTTGAGGAAAAATTATTTTTCCGTGTTTTTATTTATTGGCAACAATCAAAGCCCTAGCAACGATAAAGTAAAAAGGTTAAATTTTATGGAAAAATGTGCATTTATTCTCCATGAAAATAATGAAATTTTGAATTATTAAGAAAAATATTTGAATAAAATAAACAAAAACCAGCCTATGTTCATTTCAGGGTTATAATCAACCTGTATGCAAAGATACAGGATCATTAAATGCTCCATTTTGACGCTGGCTTCAGCCTAACATTTGCACACAATCAGATTTATAATATTATTAGGATTAGGATTAACCTGATAGGACTTCGGCTGCAAACAGGTCCAATCAGGTTAATGGTGACTACCATTTGAGCGGTCGACCGATGCTATTGCGCTTAACCGCTGCTATTAGACGTACTCTCCTATCACAGTTAATATCAAATATTTCCTCCGAAACACGTTTTTCAAGAGGAAAACTCTCGAAATGATCCCGTGTGATAGATTGCCTCTCGTAACTTCTTCAAGGCCTAACTTACAGTTGTTTACATCCCCTACGATAGATATCAGCTCGAAATGCACCAATCAGAGCTCTCTAAAAATTCCAAGATGGCTACCGTCAGTTAGTGAACATGTTATGTTTAGCGTGGTCGCAGATATTGAAACCGAAAATACAGAAGAATTAAGAAAAAACAATATCTTTGGTAACACAGGGATTAATTATACACGAAAAGAACTTTAAAAATGTGCAGTTATTTTGAAATTAAAGAATTACGTATGCGCCGATTGTCCCTTCGGAGTTCGTTATTTACCACTACCGATAAGAACTTTATTTACTAATTTAATGTTATTCATTGCGATTATTTTATTTCAATTACTTATTTTATTTGTTATATGTTATAATTGCACTGTCGTAATCACTTATTTACTTCTCAAACTGTACTCGTTTAACTATTTTCTGCAGCTGTATTTGGCGTTATTTCGTACTTGTTGCCAAGTTATGTCGCCAAAGATAAAAATGCAAGCAAACACGCGCCAAGGTATTTTATTGCAATACAAATTATTCTAGCCTCCTTTTAGCATGCAGCGTTCATAGTCTAAATTGTGTAGTGGAGGGGGGGGGGGACAGAAATTTTTCTTATACTTTTAGAAAAATAAAATTTAATAAACGAAAATTTAATCTGGCAGCTATTTATATTTAATTATATTTTACCTTTTATTAATTTTCTATTAAAACGATCTTGATAATCTTTTTTTAAAGATATACAATTATTATATAGACATACATATTTATTCGTAGATCGGTGGAATAGTAAAAATCTATTCACCGTTCTCCGGTCATCCAAGGCTAACTGTTAGATGGCTGGTGAATTTCTCTCCAACATGGTTTATTAATGAGAAATTGCAGACTCAGAGTCGGCCGGAGTGGCTCAGTGGTTAGAGCAACAGCCCGGAGTGCTGTGGACCCAGGTTCGATTCC
The DNA here is from genome assembly GCA_963931845.1 of Maratus michaelseni. Taxonomy (NCBI): domain Eukaryota; kingdom Metazoa; phylum Arthropoda; class Arachnida; order Araneae; family Salticidae; genus Maratus; species Maratus michaelseni. The sequence goes on from OZ007586.1 coordinate 118,056,873, forward strand.
TGGCTCTAGATAATTTTTCACTTCATGTTGGATTATTGTATTTAATGTATGTGGGTGAAAATGTCCTTTTCAGTCTATTTTTTATTTTTAATTATTGAACTTCAACCACCCTAAAATTTTATCTTACTCCTTCTAGCGGTGTATAAATTTTAAACCTTTATAGGTTTTTCAATTTGTTAAGCAAATGTTACCTTTTTTTTTACTTTGTATTAATAGTAAATAACGCATATAACCCCCCCCCCCAGTTAAAATATTTTGCTCCCTTCAAAAAAAAATTATATATTTTTGAAAACAAAAAGGAATTGTAACGTAAAACTTTCCTAACAGAAATAGATTTCTAGAATTTTCAAATATGCGAACCCAAAATTAAAGCTCATTCCGCCAAATATTTTTTTAAGTTATGCTTAAAAAGCACTTGTCTTGTAATCTGTTTTGCGACGATCGAACATTTATTTAACATTAGGAGGTGCAAACATGAAACCTGCGTAATTTCTAAACTACTTTAACGAGTGACTTTCAGTTTGACACACAAAGGTAGAATTTACCGAAAAATATGATGTCGAAATTAGGGTTTAGTACTAAAAGTTTTAGAATATGTTACAATTGCTATACGTAACTTCCTCCTTCGCCCCAGCAAAATTTATGTACAGCATTATTATTAGATGTTATTACTAATGTATTGTTACTTGTGACATTTTTATACAGTGACTTGCGGCAGAGTTAGTAGAGGGTATAAGGGTATACCCCCCCCCCCCTCAGGACTGTGCACAATATGTATAAAAAAGGGATTGCGTTTTTGAAACGAAAAATATCAAAAACTCGTTTAAACTTTCGAAAAATGATTAAAATCATCAAAACCAAGGACGAAAACACAGCAAAAGAGTGGGAACTATATCTAAATTCTATTACGTATTTCAATTTTACATTACATTCAATATGTAACATGAATTACATTTAAAATATGTAAAATATATTAACTAAAAATGTCATAATACTGATTTTGGCAAAATAACTAAAACTTAATTTAAATATTTCTTCGCGTTACAGATTTCGGCTTAGCGATAAAGTGCGGTTCCAATACATGTGACAAAAAACTAGTTTTAATGTACTATTTTTTTTCTAAATCACTTAATACTAATAGTTGAGAATTCTTAATATTTACAGGTAATGAAAGACGTAAGTGAAGATATGGACACTATAATTTAGAATTTTAATGTTATATTAGCGAGAGTATTGTTTTTATAATCTTGGAATTTTAAGTAAAATGATCACAATGTTATATATATAGAACAGACACGAAAAGAAACTGCAATATATAAAATGTTAGTACGCGATAATGCTTCCTGTTTATCAATCGAGCTACCAAATGTTACGCCCTCTCCTTACATTAGCAGATAATTTTCAGTATGGAAAATAACACTAATTGCAGCGTGAAAGTGTAGCTCCAAGCAAGCGAGAGTTAATAGCATATACTTCATATCGTATGGTAGTCCGTGTGATAACAGCTTTAGTGTAGATGATGAATACAAATGTTAGTGGGTCACATTGAAAAAAAATAATTCAAATAATTTCACTTAAAAAATTATTGTATTAAAGGATTGCGCTTACGTAAAGATGAAACGGACATTTAGTAAAACATTTTCTTATTTTCTTCCTCAGAACAAGGTTTTAAGAGCCTACGCTAGTTACGCGAAAACACTCGCAAGCTAATGTTAATTCTATGAGAAAGTTTATTTTTTTTCAAAATTTTCGCTTGCATTTTAATTTTTTTAATGATTTTTTGTATGTTTTGTAGGATAGCTGAGTTCGATCTCTAGCCGGGATGGTTTTAACTTTTTCAAGTTTGGTTGCAGTTACTTTTAATGAGGCTACTTTCGCTTTCGGAACCGGTTCCGAAAGTGGAAGTAACTTTATAAAAAAATCTGCAAACAAAATCGATAAAGGAAAAAAAAACTAGCCCGGTTAGAGATCAACCTTCGTTAACCTAAGAAAAAAAATCATTTAAAAATATTAAAATGCAAGCGAGAAATTTGAAAAAAAACGCTCCTATAGGATTAACATTAGCTTGCGAGTTTCTTTGCGTGAATAGTGTATGCACTTAAAGGTGAGCGGACGAAATATTCCGAGTGAATATTTATAGAGTTGGAGAACGTTCCAAAATTTTTTGCAGAAATAACTAAGAATATTCTAAAATCGTTTATACCATAAACAAAACAAGTATATTATATACCAAAGAAGTAACCACATTTTGATAACTTTCGCATGTTTTCTGATTTTTCTGTATTATTTGGACTCAAAATGCCTTCATTTTCTGAGGACAGTGCACATTTTGAAGGAATTTTACTCAGCTTTGTATAATTGAAATTAGAATACTTTTATTGAAATTGGGATAATTCTAATTAGTTATTCCATCAGATATAAACATGCCTTAAAATTTAACGCAGTTCCGACCTGGGCAGTTCCGATACTAGCACCATCTAGTCATACTTTTAACACTTTAACAAGTGTTTGTGACTTTGGTTTGTCTGCGTATCAGCTCGTCTGTCCATCTGTCCCTGCTGCAACTCTCGTAAATATACCTTGATCGTCCTGTAATTTGTATATGTTAAATACATTCACTGTGATCTCTATTGAAAATGATGTCTGTAGAATTTAGAATTCGTTTACAGGGGTTATTCCGTTACATTACGGTCAATAGGAGAAAATCGATTCAAGTGCATTTTAATGACGTTACACCATTTCAAACATAAGGAAATTGATATGTATATATGAAGTGCACTAAAACATGCTTTCTGTTGAATGTGCAGTGCAAAGCATTTATTATTCATTTACAGGGCCACACAAAAGTATCCCGTTACATAACGGTCTTCGGGTGGAAACAGTTTGCAGAGTATTATGCAACACTATTTCAAATTTAATGAAATCGATATACATTACTGAGGTTTACTACAAGATACTTGGTATAGGATATGATGTACAAAGCATTGAACATTTCACATTCATGAACTATTATTGATTTTTTTTTCTTCTGTGGCTGTTGGATCCTCCTGTATGAGAATTCTTTGCACTTCACGTATCACTTTATACTTTAAAATTTGAAATGTGCTTTTTCAATCTCTTAATTTACTAAATGCATATATTTTTTCCATGTAGCAAATAAAATATACAGGTTGTTGCCGAATTTGACCGACAAATTCAGAAAGGTGATGGCAGACATCAATAGGGTGAAAATTGCCATGGAACATTGTGTTGCAAACCACGTTTAGTGGGAGCGACAACCATTTCAAAAATAGTTATGAAGGGTGTGACGTTGAATGGAACAAAAAAGGACAATAATAAGTAGAAAAACATTTATTTGACGTAAAGCAGGATTACAATGCATTATAGTCCAACGTCAGAAAGGAGACGATGAGACATTTTTATAGGAATTATTCGAAGTTGAGGCCTCGAAGGTCATTGCACAGCTGACACCGATGGACGAAGGATTTCCGGACTTGTTCAAACATACCCAGTTGCTGGCGATGTCTGCTAAAACGACGACGCTCCGTGCTGTAAGATAATTTAGTGTATCTGCAGACGTCTGATAAACAAACGATTTCAGGTGGCCCCAGAAGAAGAAATCCAAGGGATTGAGGTCCGAGGAGCGTGAAGACCAAGCAACAGGTTCGCCGCGTCCAATCTACTTCCGTTTTCGAAATATTTCTATAAAAATGTCTCGTCGTCTCTTTTCAGTCATTGAACTTTAATGCATTGTAATCCTGCTTTACGTCAAATAAATGTTTTTCATTTATTATTGGCCCTTTTTTTCCATTCGACGTCACACCCTTCATAACTATTTTTGCGATTTTCTCCCACTAAGCGTGATTTGCGACCCCATGTTCTATGGAAATTTTTCATCCTCTTGATACCTACTATCAGCCCTCTGAATCTGTCGGTCGAATTTGGAAACACCCTGTATAATTAAACTAAATGCTTAAATACCTCTTCAATTTCTGAATTAGCAAAAACTATTTGTTTTAACTAATTGTGTTTCTGTAATGTTGAGTTCACACTAGAATTTTCAAAATACACTTAAAAATAAGAAATTGCAATTTTACAGCTCTTTTTACATAAAATCTATAAAAAGAAAATTTGTTAAAAAATTCTCGTACAAATCTTGATTAAAATTAAGTGTTATAAAAAATATCCCACCGCCTTTCACGGGATTAAGCAATACAAAATTCGAACCTAATTGCTCAGTTAAACCTATACAATATTGCATCTGTTTCTCTTAATTATGGAAATGAATATGAAGTATTCACAAAAATAATGAAAATAATCATGCCTTAAACTCTGAATAAAAGTAATTAAATTAACTTGTTCATGTCTTACCGAACGTTTCATAATTAGTCAGTCCCACCAATCTTTTGGTTGAAGTGAATTATTTCATATTACAAAAAGGCATGTATAACTTTTCTTTTTTTTATTATTTTTAATGGATTTGAAATATTCGTTGATATTAATTTCTGCATTTCCATCTTCTTTGGCATGTTTTACAGAAAGCCTCTCTAGATTAGAAATAATATTTTTCGAGCGTTAATTAAAGATAGAAAGCATTTCATTTTTAGAGGTTCTTATTGTGGCTATGTACGTAGAAAAAAATATTTGAAAGTTTAGCATATTGTTCCTAAACAGTAGCTGTCCTTTGCAATTTTTGTTGAAAGTTGTTTCATTTTTATTAATTCTCTATTGAGGAAATAAATCTATTTCATTTAATTATTTTTATTTCTGATGCATTCTAAATAATTTTTCTTAATATTCTGGGTTCGTACGGTCCGTTTTAACACTTTTCAACATAGTTGACAAGTATTTATGAATTTGAGTTTGCCTGTATGTCTGTTTGTCCGTCTGTCAGTTCGTCTGTACGTGCTCTAATTCTCGTAAATGCACTCGGATTGTCATGAATTTTTTAAGCATTATCGAATTTTACTATAGAATGTTCGGAAATTGAAAATGAAGTGTGTAGCATTAATTTTTAATTTATATGGACACACTTAAGAATAAATATTTAGAAGCGTGGCATATTGTTCCTAAACAGTAGCTGTCGTTTGCAAATTTTGTTGAAAGTTGTTTCATTTTTATTAACACTCTCCAACCTAGTTGAAAAGTGTTTATGACTTCGGTTTGTCTGGCCGTCTGCCGTCTGGCCGTCTGGCCGTGCTCTAACTCCCGTAAATATGCTCGGATTGCCCTGCAATTTTTATATATTATAATCGTTATCTATAGCATGTTCCCTATTTCAACGGAAGTGTGTAGCACTTATAGTTTTTTTACAGGGACACTCAAAAGAATTCCGTTACATTGCGGTCTATGGGGAAAAATCATTTGCGGTTTATTTAAATAATGTTTCACTATTTTAAACGCATTGAAATTTATATATATCACTAAGGTGCATTAGAAGAAGCTTAATATGGAATAGGGTGTGCATAGCACTTATACTTACTTTACAGGGGCAGTCAAAAGAATTCCGTTACATTACGTCTATGGAGAAAAATCGTCTGCGGTTTATTTAAATAATGTTTCACTATTTTAAACGCATTGAAATTTATATAAGGTTCATTACAAGAGACTTACTACAGAATATTGTGTGTACAGCAGTCATCGTTCATTTACAGGGACACACAAAAGAATTCTCTACTGTATGTTAACAATAATTTCTGGAAGTGCGTTTTAAGTTACTGAATGCGATTTTAATTTTAAATTGCTTTTTGTATATTACGTGGTGTGTATAAATTCTGTAGATCCTATACAGGGAAGCACAAAAGTTCGGGAACACATTTCCGTATTATTTAACTCCAGACGGAGAATTTTAAACTGTGCTACGTGTTTCCTAACTGAACTAAAATTTAGCATCCTATGTAGTATATATACAAATCTATAGATCCTATACAGGGCTGAATAAAAGTATTCGGATTACTTAGATGTTATCTTTTAGCTTATTAAAGAGCATGATTCGTAAAATTATTTTGGAAGCGTTGGAAAGTGTTACATAATCTATGCTTGACGCATGATTTTTCGTTCTTGTTAGTTCTCTAGTAAGGAAATAAATCTATTTCATTTATTTTATTTTTTATTTTTTATGCATTCTAAATAATCTGTCTGAACAAATATTCGGGGTTCGTACGGTACTTTTAAACACTTTTCAACATAGTTGACAAGTATTTATGAATTCGGTTTGTCTGTGTCTGTTTGTTCGTCTGTCCGTCTGTCCATGCTCTAGTTCTCGTAAATGTACTCGGATTGTCATGAAATTTTTAAGCATTATCGAATTTTACTATAGAATGTTCGCTATTGAAAATGAAGTGTGTAGCATTAATTTTTAATCTACATGGACACACCTAAGAATTCCGTTACATTATTGTCTATGGGGGAAAAATCGGTTGCGGTGCATTTTATAGAAGTTACGATATTTCAAACATAATGAAAATAATATGCATTGCTGAGTTAAACTGCAGCATACTTTAATCGGAATTGGCGGTGTATTTTGAATATGTTATGATACTTGAAACATAAAAGGAACACTAAGGTTCAATACAACGTATTTTCTATAGATTATGGAGTGCGTAGAAGTTATCGTTCATGTACAGAGACACCCAAGATAATTCGGTTAAAGGACCGACTATGATCGTTAATTGTTAGGTGTGCTCTGTCCGCTGTGATGTGCATTTCTATGTAATTTTAGGTGTATTACGTGCTGTTTGCAAATTCTGTAGATGATATACAGGGCTGCACGGAAGTCTTCGAATATGAACAGCAATTGCTGAAAATAGATTTTTACTTAGTTGTGTACTTTTTAAGTTGCTAAATTAAATATCTCATTTCATCTTATGAAAAAATTAAATTTCTTAATAATATTTTGTTAGTGTAGGAAAGTGTTTCATAATCTATGCCATATGCATGATTTTTCATTTCTGTTATTTAATGTCACTGTCTCCGAATAGTATACTGCTATATTTTTTATAATGATACAAAATGTAATTAGTTATAATTCTTTAACAGTACAGAAGTTTGAATTCCGTTATAAATTTTCACATTTCTATAACACGTTTATAAAGTTTTATATCATAAGACTGGTCAAAGAGTAAGTAATTTTAGTGGCAAAAGAAGTAAAAATTCAAAGAGATCGTAAACTAAGTTCAGATTTTAAAATTTCATGGAAATTGTACAGGGGAACGGTTTATACCATAAGAATTTTCCATTAGTGGAATTTCATGTGTCAATATAAAGCAAATAGTTCAAAGAATCTCCAATTGTCGTACCGGAGTGCGATTTGCATCATAAGACTTTGCAAATGGCTGGAATTATTGTAGCAAAAAAAAATATTCAAAATATTTTTTTTACGGTACAAAACATTTTGTACTTTGCCAAATCTTTTGGTTCAAACCGCATTCCGATACAACGATTTCTTAAATTGTTAAGTGTTTTTGAAATGTGAACGGATTTATTTGACGCTTTGAAAAGTTTGTTTTCTTTTCTAGAATTCCTCTTTTTGACAAATCTTATGGTGCACACCACGTTCCGACACGACAATTTGTTAAATTTTCACGAATATTTGAAATCTGAATTTCTTTTTGGATTTCTTTGAGCTATTGTTTTTTTACACTTTGGCAAGTTTTATAGTGCAAACTGCACTTTGAAAGAACAATTTGTTATTTTTCATGAATTTTTGAAATATGAACGGGCCTATGAGCACGGGTGTAGTGGAGCGGCGGTATACACTCTGCATTTTTTAAAGGATTCGGTATGCCCTCTGTTTTTCAAATAGAGCAATGCCGTATACTCTCTGCCTATAACATATACCCTCTATACTACAACAATCAGACAACATGTAATTTGGGGATAAGAACAGGCCTGCCACTGACGACTATTTTTTAATTCATCTCGCACCACTTTCTCAAAACAAAATTTTTCTACATAAGGTGAAACCCCTAGTAACTGACACTTTGTGGATTTTTCTTGTTCAAATCACTATTACAAAGTTTAAAATCTATTTTATACTTATCTATGTTTTTGTAAGTATAGTAAAGATACATTAAAAAATTATTGTTGACAAAATTTTGAAAAAATTATACTTTTTATTACTAAAAATTAATTTTTGCTATAAATATGGTCAGTATCTCCAGTAACAAACACTAACCCTTTTTAAAAAACCAATCGCTGAAAAATAAGTTATAACAATTAAGACAAATAAGTTACCACTAGATGACATTACTATGCAGAATGTTACAAGAAAATGCCTATTTGAGTTATATTTATGCTGAAGTGGCAGTTACTCGTTAGGTGTCAATAACTGGGGTTTCACCCTACACTTTGACAACCTGTGCAAGAGAAATAAAACTAAAAAATTTATTTATTTTTTAAATATGAGTGCGAATAGAATATAAAATAGTCGCCAGTGGTAGCCCTGTAAGTATAGATATCGAGTGAAATTCTCAACCTTTCCAATACTGTTTGGGTGTCAAAGTAAAATTAATGTTTTCACATATTTATGAGTGTCTTAACGTGTTGCGTAAAGGTCGTTCAATTTGTCTCTAGTGTCTAGTCCACGCTTCATTAAATTAAAACGTTTTATGTACTAAATTAATACCATAAATTTAAAAAAAAATCAAGTTTAAAATGAATTTAGAATGAAATTAGAATGAAATTTTAAATGAAATTAGAAATTATAATTAATTATAAATTAATTATAAATTTATACTTTTTACTGTTAAGTTTTAGAATAAATTTTAAATAGAGGTTCACAGATGTGTGTGTCGTGGAATGCGAACAGATAATTTAAAATAAATGACACTGGGTAACTCTCTAAAGGATCCTTTTTTAAATAATCACAAAGCAAAGTTTGAGGTAAATCATGATGAATAACTGTCATTAACACCTTCGAGACGATGGTTGCATACAGCAATTGCTTTTTTGTACCACTAAAATTAAAATTGTCTTATTTAATTAGGGAATTTTCGTTATTAAATATGTAACGGTAACTGTTTAAAAAAAGCGGTGCCGCCAACCGAATAAAATTCGTGTATGGTATGCAGGTCCCGAAGGGATTAACAGCTTTACGAACAACAAAAGTTCCAGACACAAAGTTCCAGTTAAATGTTGATTACATTTTTATAGGCGGATGTTAATAGATTGCTATAATTTATTTTAAAAGAATATTAAAACCTGTACAAAAGATCAAATATGTAGGTTCCAGAAAAAGAATATAATCATAAGGTTGTATGATTTTGTAAATAATGCAGTTTTTCTAGTTGTTGAAATATAATGTACTTTTTCTTCCTATTTTTATTTTATACGGATCGGAAAAATAAATAATTTTGAAAAGATTGTGAGAATATTGTCCTTTACTCGTTCAATTTTTATTGCTTCCAATGCCAAGAAACTCCTGAAATTTTGATATGTCGCACTGTAAAAATGTCTGTAAAAGCACAAAAATGACTCAGGCCAGTACAATTTCACTGTATACGCAATAAAAAGAATTGGCGTATATGGTCGGTACAATTTCTGCATTTTAGAGAAAAATTATTTTCATATTTCGTTAATGTATCAGAAAGTAGAGAATAGTGATTTGAAAATATGGCAACAATGGAGGACTAAAAAGTCTAGTTAATTTGTCTTGTTCATTAAACAAACAAATTCAGTAAAAATATGGAAATCATAGCGGCAACCAAATTCTCACTAGATTTTTTGGATTGTAAAAGAATATTATTTACAGTGTAATACGAAATTCTGAATGGAAATGTAGAATCAAAGAACTAGGAACGGTAAAACTATGAACGCGGCCCCTTTCAATGGCAAACATAAAAATGTCTTCGGAAACCTTTATTATAATTTTTTAATTGTTTATTATATCAATTCAATATTATTTAACAAGTGGACACGTTTTAAGCTTTTTCACTGCAATCCTTCAGATATTTTCTGATATTTTTGTTTAATTGACTGCAATTTTTAATCGAAAACGGGTTTTAACGAAGAGTGAGTATACCATGTCAAAAACCAGTTTAAAAATCTCCCATATTATATCTCATTCATCGTTGTGCGTTTTGTATGCGCATAAAAGAAGGGATGTTGATATCAGATATAATATATATGATGTTTAGATTCACTGCAATTATTACACAAACCTTTTTTTTTTGGGGGGGGGGGGGCAAACTTGGATACTTTTTACGTTTTTCTTATGTTTTTCCTATTTTATCAATTTCTTCTGCACATTGCGAATAAAGGTACCATTTTGATTTTAATATATGTTTATGTTAGAGATAAAAGGATTTATAAAACATCAAAATAAAACTTTTAAAAACTTAAACTTAACTTTTATAAAACCTTTTCATTTTTCACCTTTTTGTTATTTGTTAATAATGTTTTGTCTTTGTTCCACACAGAGCGAACGAATGTACCATTTTGTTTTTGATATATTTTAACGTAACGGGTATAATAATTTATAAAATATTAATGAAATTGGTACCAGCCTGCGCTGATACTTGAAAAAACTTTTCTGCTTACACTATCAGTAACTTTTATTATACAAGGTCGACACAAATTAGTTGCGCAATTTCATAACGGAATAATTTATGAAATATTAAATGTAAGATAAATTCCAGTTCAATGGCAGATTACTAGTAATGTATCATACGTTTTCCGACATACTTTTTACGTCAGTGAAGAAGTCTAAGATTAGATTGGTGGAGAAGGTATTCACAGCCTAAGAGGTAATACTCATACAAGAAAATGAAGTCTGTAGAGCATAGATGTCCCTCCCGGTACATTTTATTAATGTTAAAAAACAATTTTCATCTGAAGCTGAACCCTCTGGTTCGTGCCACAGAGGGCGGGGTGGAAAATCAAATCGATCGCCAGGAATTAACTTAACAAAGCCCTTGCTTCTGTAGAACAGATCTCCCTCGCGACACGAGACAACGGTATGCCCATGTTGCAGCTGAGAGGGGAAGTATGGGTGCAGAGGTAACAAGTGAAAGAAAAGTCTGCATTAGTAGGCACTAGTCCCATGCATTGAGTTCATGAGCTGTTGTAAATATTTGTAGTATGTTGACTGAGTCCACGCCAGTGTCCGTGTGGGAAGAAAAGAACGCCCCGGTACAGGCTGGCCTTAGCGAGGATGATCAGGGCGAGGCGTTGGACGGTGCAAGCTATTAGGTGGCTGTGATCAAGAATTGCTGTCAGGGAGCCTCTTGGAATAAAGGAAAGCGGTGTGCAATCTTTAGAGTTCGATGCTGTGGGTAGAATAGCCAAGTGGTCGGTTGCAAAAGCCGTGCTATGGGTGCTGTTGTGGTGCGAGCAATTAGTGCAATGGGGAGCGGCTCTGAAGGTTTGTCTGAATGGGAGTTGCCTCATTTTGAACCCTTCGCCTCGTGTTGACAAGACTTTTTGGTATGGACAAAGCTTTGGCAATGTCTGCAACGGAGTACTGACGTAAATGGGTGGATAAGGAATCTCGTCGGTCCTAGGTAGATGCCTCCCTAGAGGATAAATTTTTTTGCGTGCTGTGTCTGTAGATGGATAATCCAGTTAATGGCGTCTTCAATTTTTGCTGGCCACCACGATCATCAATACTTTCACCCTTAGATTTCTTTGTATGATGCTATTAAAGATTACGTTTACAGTTCGCCTCTTCAAATATCTAGTCCTGAGAAATCACGTATCTTCAACTGCTCTTGCTTTGATCAACGTGAACATGCTTACAAACATATGACAAGAACGCATTTATAAAAGAGACATTTTCAAAATAACGAAGAGCAGTCACATTGAACATTTGTAAGAAAGATAAAATTGTATTTATTTGATATATTATTTACATATGTATATAAAATTATATTTATGCAATATCAATAAATAAATTATATTTCTGCATTGCCAGTATCAAAATTATTTTACTGTAGTGTCAATGTATATTAGATCGTTTTTAATACCCATTATATGTTTTATATTTAGAGTTTTTTAAATTTTAGTTGCGTATTGTTAGTTAATAATTCTTTTATTGATATACATTAAAATTCACATGAATTTCGCAGTGCCACTTTTACAGCCATATTGACCCTAATCTTTTAACTTAGATTCAATATTTTTTTAAATGTCGAATGTATAACTTTGTTATTGTTTTCTGTTTTTCAGTAAATTGGTAAATAGTTTATATTGTAAAGTAATAAAAATTGAAAATTTTGGTAACAGTTATTTCGTTTACACAGGGTTGCATTTAGTTCATAAATATTTATTATTAAATATAGCGTCTGATTTCACTACCAGCAATACAATTATGTTTTCCAGTTTATTTGACGCCATTTAATTAAACAAATTGGTGGATGTCATCAACTGATTTATGTTTCTGCCATTTGCTTTGATTACATTATTTACTTTAAATTACTTTTATGCTGTTTGATTAGCACACTCACCATACATATACATAAAGGCTCACTTAATAAAATAGATTTTATCATGGAAATAGAATTCGTTTTCGAGTGAAACTGCAGCAAAAATGAACAATTATAACATTAATTATAGTTGGACAGCATATTTAATTATCAACAGATGTAAAACTTCTAACTATTTACAATGAATGCAAAAAAAAATATTAGAAAGAAAAATATAACCGTTACCGTTTACATGAAATGCTGATAAAATTAATGAACTGAATTTAAACTAATTATTAAAAACAGAAATCGCAAATTCATGATTGTTTTCTACAGGATACATCGACTTTATTCAAATACATTTTCACAGTGCAAATGGAATTCCTTTTAACAGCAATGAATATAAGGATAATTAAATCCAAAAGGAATAGAGCATTATGTTAATCCTAATAAAAGAAACGTCATAACAATGCATCTGAAATTTAATACGTGTTGAGTGGGGGATAGTGAAAAAAACCCAGCAATGATTGAAAAGAAAATTCAATTTAACACAATCTATCCATGAAAATTTTAATTATTCGCTTTAAATAAGTTCTGAGTAGTATGGAAGATAAGAATCTAACCAATGAGAAGATAAAATGAAGATGATGTAAAAGCTTGCTTATGCATGAACAATAAACTATTTCTAAAGTAGTTCATTATGTACACATAATTGTCTTAATTACAGTGCAAAAAAATACAAATGTTTCTTAATCTGGGAATCGTCAAACGAAAATCTACAATAACCTCTTTCGAGTTACCCACGAATCCGAAAAGTTTTTTATCTTTAGAAACCTCAAAAATCAGTATTTTTTGTGTTTTAAAGAAGCATTTTTAAAAACAATGTTTCTTTTGCTACAGATTTTCGGAAAAGTTTCCTTCCGGGCTATGATGTCTTACACTCACGCACAGTTTTTTTCTTTTAATCCGTTATAAAAAGGAAAAAAGTTGCCAAATTTTGAAAATTATTTCCTTTAATGGTAACCTGGCCGTTATACTAAGTTAATGGTTTGACGTGGGTTTAGAAAGTCCAAAAGTCGCCAAACATCTGTGCGTCAGTGTAACACATCTGTTCCAGTTTCCGAGTATTTTTTAATCAGTTTTCTTAACCCGAAATATAGGTTTTACGGAAGCCATCAATTCTGAAGTAAGCATTTTCATGTCCAATAAACATATTTTACAGACAAACATGATAAATGAACAGCATTAACATTAACGTTAAAATTAATATTATTTCGTTACCCTTGCACGTGTGAATTCAATTACGTATCTGAAAATGTTTAATTGAGAACCAATGAGATCCTAAAAACAGATATTCCGGTTTGAGAAAACTGATTGATACGCTATAAAAATTACTCGTAAATATTTCCAAAAATCAGTGGCAGCAAAAGAAAGTTTCTTTTTATAAATGGTTATTAAAATTTCAAAACTATATTGCTTTCTGTGGTTTCTAATGATAAAGAGTGCTTTTTGGAATCTCGGGCAACTCGGAAGAGATTATTGTATATTTTCGTTTCTGGTTATATTATAATTTCGTAGACTAAGAAACAATTGTCTTTTTCACAGTGTAGGCCAACACCAGAAAATTAAAACGAATTCATAGTTTGATTAACAAATTTTAACACTGTAAAGAAAAGAAGAATTAAAAAATATGACTTAGAATTTAGCAAGAGTAATATAGTATCTCTAATGGGAAGAGGATAGAAGTTATAAAATTCAATTTGTTGGGTTAAATAAACTTTTCATGTTCAACAAACATATTTTACAGACAAGCATGATAACTTAACAGCATTAACATTAACGTTAAAATTAATATTATTTTGTTACTCTGACATGTAAAAATTAAACTACTCACCCGAACGTTTCGAAATTTTTGTATCTAATATAAATCTGGTCTGCCAAGATACTCTAAAAATATTGTGTTGAAATACGGGCGTTTAGTTACTTTTAGCATAGTAAAAAGATTATCTCCGGCAGGCGCAAAGTGACCTGCGATTGCGAATTCTTTTAAAAAGGTTAAAATTCGTATTTTTGAAAACCGATTACACCATCAAAAAATGGAACGTATCAGCTGTAAATAGATATGTTAAAATCGATCTCTAGGGGAGCGTACCTAAAAGGGAAAAAATGTCAATCGCGAAAACAACCTTTTTTGATTTTTTTTTCAAAGGGTTAACAACAATATTTTTCAAACTGATTGCGGCATTTAAGACGCAAAAGTACGAAATTTAATAATATGTCTTCCTGTTTTCCGTATCACGAACGGTTCGGCCGATGGATGTTAAGGCAACCGGCAAAATAAAACAGCATTTGATTTTTCCCTTCTATGCGGTCTGAAAAGCCGGGGTTGGGCATGAGCGAGCGCGCCTCCGCAGAATTACAAAAAGAAATAGCTTTTTGATGAGATTTTTTATTTATTTTTTTCGGCTAACTACCAAAAACTTAAAAATCTGAAAGTCAGGTGCATCAGGATCTGCCTTGGACTATTCTCATACAAATTTTCAGACATATGCACAATGTAGATTTTTTTTAGCCATCGCCAACAGACACACACACACACACAGACATAGTGAAACTTTATTTTATTAGTACAGATTTTAGGACTGTTTGAAAACAAATATATTATATTTATATATAAGCATTTGTCATATATTACAATTTACTGATAAAAGTAGCTTTTGAAGTAAGTTTGAGCTATTTTACATGTTTTTAAGAAAATGATGATATGAAAATAAGAGTATTATTTATATGTGATTTTCTTTATTTAAAACATATTTGAAGCTGATACATTTAAACTAAATAACCTTTTGTCCGTACTTTTATGTACGCTTTAATTGCTTTTTAATCTAATAATTCAAATAACACTGTAAAATTACGCTTAAGAAAAAGAATTCTTCTAAAAGTGCTTCAGATGATATTTATGTGTGCTTTTTGTTGTTAATTTACTTAAAAGGCTAACTTTCTGATTATTCACTAGAGCATAAATATGTTAAATGCGCGTAGCTTTAATCACTAATGGAAAAAGCATAAATCTAATATGATTTTACTTGCATATAAACAGAATTTTATTCATTATCATTTAGAACTACCTTATGGAAGGAATTTCTTTCTTGTTGAATGTCTTTCTTCTTAATTTTATTTTATGTTATGTTATTTGTTCTTTTAATATTATTAAATAATTTTCTTTCTGAGAGACAATTCCTCCGCCAAATTTTATAAAATTAATTTATTTTTTATAAAAAGTTTTATGCGATATTCATCTTATTTGCAGCTTCTTTTGGAAAAAAAATGTGTTTATTGAAGCAGAAGATTTTGGAGCAGAAGTTTTAAAAGCATAATTTATATTTATTATGAATAATTCTTATATATAATTCATATAATTCTTCTACGTGAAAAATATGTCCAATTGAATATATGACTCAATAATATACTTAAAATCAAAGAAATTTTATACTTTAAATTTATCATTTTATAAGTACACTATATGTATTATAAAAAAAAATACTTTGATGAATTGCAGAAAGCGTTTGATTAAGAATACAGAAATACTTTAACTGTTTGCAGTTTGAAAAAGTTTTACTAAATTAAAATTGAACCACCAATTGGAAGAAGGGAATAAACGCCACTTTTTGACACATTCATTTTTCTACACTTTTACATTCTTTAGACGTACCACTTAATTGTGAGTTCGAAGTAAATAACAAAAACCATTCGCTTCGTATAGATTCATGCGGCCATAAAAATTGTTAGTTGGAAGGACACAAATCCTTCCTTTATTCCCTTCTTCCAACTATCAACTGTACGAGTAAAGACAAATAAAAAGTCCATCTCCCAATGAGAATGCGAACAGAGTGGCGGTTGCGGAAAAAATGATACATCTTAAACGTGCTTTAAAAAGTTTTATAATAAACAGAAAGAAATGTTGGCCTTGTGTCAGGAAAGACAAGATTTAGTAGCCATTGTATTTGATTACATGCAAAATCTGCCCATTCCTAAGATCCCAGTTTAAGAGACGTTTTATTTAAGAAAACTATGGCTGTATGTGTTTTGTGTTCACGACTTAAAGACGAACTCAGCTGATTTCTACACTTATACCATGAGGGTGAAGCTAAACGGGGCCCGGATGAAGTATGCAATTTATTGTGGAAAACTATACAGAACATGGATCCCTCTGTCAAAGAACTACACGTGTTTAGCTATGCTTGCGGGGGACAAAATAAAAATAACACACTTATAAGATTCTTTCTCACTCTTGTTGCAATGAATCGTTTTGAGAAAATATATCAATACTTTCCTGTGCGTTCGTTTTTACAATGTGACTGAAATTTCGGGACCGCTAAAAGACTCATTAGGAGAAAGGACAAAATTTACGTTCCAAATGAATATAATAATCTTATTTTGGCAGCAAAAATCAGGGGTTTTTCAGTTAAACCCATTACTTCTAACAACATACTTGATTTTAAAAACTAATGGCAACGATGTTTCAAGAAAAGCTGTAAGTCATTAGACAAGGCAACAACATTCAAGATTTCGCAATAAGGAAAGGGCATGTTTACAAACAAACAGTTCCATCAACCAATCTACCACTGCATTTTTGTCGCAGCTATCATTGCAGGAATCGTCATGGCAACGTAGGCCAATCATATCACAGACCAGTTTAACGTAGGCCAATCAAATCGCTCCATCTCATGTGTACTGTAGGAGTCATAAAGAACGAACAGGTTTTTCTCCCAAACCAACAGTAGTTTAACCAACAGTGACGTCAGTTGCCCTTTCCTTAAATAGAAGCTTTGAGTATAGTTCAAGTCATAAAGGTTACTTGACATGTTCCGAATTTATCGATGGTTTCATTAAAGCTACATTTTTGCTCCAAAAACCTTCTACAAACTCGAAAATACCAGAAACTCCGGCACATGTTACTAAAATACCCATAAATGAGAAAAAAATGAATGACATGCAAACAATAATCCAATATATTCCTGACGAATTCAAAGATTTTTACGATATTATTCTGACCTGGCCAACTACAAGATCCGAAAGTGAAGAAATAGATGAATAATAGAGTGTCCTTACGTTTTTTCTAATAAATAAATAGTTTTTGTCATTATATTGTTTATTATTTCAAATTATTTTGTATATAGTATATGATAAATTGGAAGAAGGGAATAAATCCAACACATTTACATATACATATGTAAATGAATATTATATATTTCAGCCAGCTCTATTAGTAAATAAATCAGAATTTATATTTTTTTCATTATCATTGATATCACATGAGCCTATAAGTTGAAAGTAAAAAGTTATAAAGTTATTTTTAATTATCTTCATTCTTATTTTTTGGATTTATCCCCTTCTTCCAATTGGTGGTTCAATTTTAGTTGGTGTTTTGTAAATATTCTACAGCGTTTATTATTATTAGATCTTATGATTTAAGCTAAATAAATTTTGCACCATACTTTTACTTAAAATTTTAATACTTTTTAAACTAACAATTCAAATAATACTGTAAATTATGCTTATGAAGAAAATTATACATATTGTTATACAGGGTGATTGATAAAGGTGGGCCCAATAGCGTATTTCTTTAAATATTGCCTCTAGATACATACGTCTAATTGCAAAGTTTCATAAAAAAGGTGCAGAGTTTGATGTCATGAGTTGCAATGCCCTGGGGGAGTCTATTTGAGAAAATACACACACTAATATTTATACGCCCCCGTAGGATAAAAATTCCAACAAGGAAAATTTACCTTATCCATTCCTGAACGAAACACAATAAATCCATCTTTGTATGAGGGGGTTAGAATGACAGTGGGGTAAGTCAAACATTTTGAAAATCGAGATAACCACATTTTCACTGAACGTATATTAATTTCTGTTCAATGTGCCAGTCAAATAAGTCATGGTTCACTTAGGGAGTCGCAAGAGAGCAAAACAAGTTGGACCACTCAATGCAACGGCGATACAAGTTTCCCAAAACCCTTCATTTCTCAAATCGTTAAATTTTGACTTAATCCACTGTCATTCTAACCCCTTCATATGTGCAAAACTCACAGAGACCTTAAAAGCCAGAATTCGTGACTTACACCACTTAAGCATACCTCTGAGCAACGTGATATTTATTCATTTAGAGTGCAAGATAAGGATCATCCACAAAATTATCCATTATTAAAAGGCATGCTGCCAGGTCAGATTAATTTAACTGTCGATTGCGCAGGGAAAGCTTTATGCTTAAAATACATAATGACAATTGCATGACGTGCTCCTTACAGCCAGAAATTAGAATATCAATGATTGACTTCTTCGGAATGATGGTTTAAATTAACATTGTTTCTTGAATTACAGGCAATTCAATTTATGTCTAATCCCGTAAAACATGACGAATTATTTCAACAGGCATATCTCTGTGAGTTTTGCAGACATTAAGATGCAATTTGTTGCGTTTCAATCAGGAATAGGTAAGGAAATCTTTAATAATTGAAATTTTTGCCCTACGGGGACCGTATGAAAATTTAGTTTGTGTATTTTCTCAAATAGACAAGCCAGGAGGTTGCAATTTATGTCATCAAATTTTACACCTTTTTATGAAACTTTGAAATTTGAAGTATGTGTCTAGGGGCAATATTCAAGGAAATAGGCTTCATCATTATGAATCACCATGCATATATGTGAATTTTGTTGAGAATAATTTGTTTAAAAGGATAACATCTTTATTATACACTAGAGCAGTGTTTCTTAACATCTTTGCATAATTTCACACTTTTACCATGCTTAAATTTCTGCGGAACTATAAAACTATGATGATGTAAAAATTTATGAAAATAATATATATTATTTGTAATTTACTAGGTGATTCAACCTGCATTTCCCGAGTTACAAAATATAGGTGAAAATCTTTTTTACTTTTTAAAATTAAAGATTGTAATAGATTTTTTTTTTTTTACATTTATTTTTTTTATTGACCACTAACAGCGCCATAACACATTTTTATAAATATTAAAAATTTTATCAAATAAAGTTTTGAAATTTATTAAAAACGATACTTTCGTATTGTCCGCATGCCAGGAGTTAATAAACAACGGAATCGCCAAAATTTCGCTACTTACAGGACACTTTTTGATTCTGATTATTTTAGTGTTTTAAATGCGTAGTTCGATTACATGTCTGTTAAACTTGTGTTTTATTTATAATATTTTATTTATTTATTTATTTATTTATTTATTTAGTGATGAATGTGTAATTTCGTTATGGAATATTAGCCAGATACAAATGCTGAACTGTTCATATTGTTTTAAGTGAAAACGGAATAATCTTTCGTAATCGGGCTGCAAGTGATAAAGATAGATTTTAAAAAATAATGCTCGAAATTTATTTTAAAAACTAAAAAAAATCAGCGACTTCGGGTAGAGTTTTCAGATAAATTTCAGATTTTTTTTCCCTTATTTAATGATGTAAAATTTTAAATTTAGCGTTGTAGAAGTTAACAAACTGCAGTAAAAATGAAATTATATTGGCCAGGTGTTGCCACTGTCAATATGACATCAGCGCTACTCATAGACATTATTTTGCTTTATAATCTAGATTTAATAACACTAGCAAATTGCTCCTTTAGATAAAAAAGGCAAAATAAAACAATGCTTTTTTATTTGTAATAAAAGTAATGTTAAAATTCTTATACACTTTTCTAACACTTTCCAACATAGTTGTAAAGTATTTATGACTTCCGTTTGTCTGCCGTCTGGCCGTCTGGCCGTTTGTCCATACTCTAACTCGCGTAAATATACTCGAATTGCCCTAAAAATTTTGTATCTTATTGTCGTTTACTATAGCATGTTCCCTATTTCAACTGAGGTGTGTAGCACTTACAGTTTTTTTACAGGGACAGTTAAAAGTATTCCGTTACATTACAGTCAATGGGAAATAATCATTTCAAGTGCATTTTGATGATGTTACGCCATTTGAAATATGATGGAATTGATATATAATTATGAATCTCATTAAAACATGCTTTTTGTAGCATATGGGGTGCAAAGCATTAATTATTCATTTACAGGGTCAAGCAAAAGTATTTTGTTACACATCGTTCTATGGGGGAAAATCGTTTGCAATGTAATTTAGTGATATTTCACTATTTCAAACATACTGAAAATTATATGCATTAATGAGGTTCACTATAATTTGCTCTCTTTAAAGTGTGGTGTGTATTGTGTTTATTTACGACACACAAAAGATATCGGTTACAGTAGTCTGTCTGATAAGTCCGTTTTCAACTTTGGCTTGCGTTTTTAAGTTTCACTAATTTTTTTCAGAGTACGTGTGTGTTTATAAACTCGGTTGTTCATATACAGGACTACACAAGGGAATCCTTAAGTATTCTAGACTGTGGGAATGAAGTGCTTAAGGGTAGTTTTTAATTGCGTTACGCATTTTCCTGCTGAACTGTATTTAGTAGACTAATAGAAGTTTGTGGAATATAAATAAATTCATATACAGGGTTACGCAAAGAAAAAGATACATTGTCGTTTACAGTTAGCAATTGCTGCGAGTGAGTTTTAAGTTGCCTTTTAGCTTAATACGTAGTGTGTACAAAAGTCTTCAGATAATATACAGGGCTGTACAAAATATTTCGAGTGCATTTCCATCGATTGGTGAATGTTGCTAAATGTGAATATTCTAATAGAACTAAATTTTATCATGTTATATTTCCAAATCTATTGATCATATACAGAGCTGCACAAAATGTTTCGACTACCTTTTACACTGGAATGTAATTTGGAAAACTGTATTTTTCAATGTTGTATATGTTTTCTAAACTGTTTACTTACATATCTTCTTTCATCTTATTTAATGGTGAAGTTTCGTTACAGTTTTCTGGCTGTGTTGGAAATTGTTTCATAATCTATGCTTGATGCATGATTTTTCGTTCTTGTTTTTATTTCACTTCAATATACAGTAACATTTAAAGAGACATCTGAGTTTGACTTTTTTAAATTAGAATATTTTCATTATAATATATAATTTTCTGGTAGGCATAAACTTAAATCATGTTTCAATGAATATTTCTACTTCATTTTATACTAGCTGACCCGGTCTGCGTTGCCCGAACCCGTGATAATAACTCTAAAAACACCCTCAAATTTGTATGATTTTATATCTTTAACCTGATTTTGTATGAATTTATATTTTTCAATGAAAAAGTCGCAAAAGCCTATTCATATTTACTGGTAAAAGAGCTCGAAAGAAGACACTTCTTTGGTTTTTCACGCAGAGTCATTTCAAAGTGTTAAAAGAAATAGTTCTTATTGTCCACACTCGTTGAAAATTTATTGGTTATAAATGTGACACTTTTGCAGCCCGTGAAAAAAATTTCGTGAAAAAATATTTATAACGCACTGTAAAAGAGATATATTTTCTTCTCGCTTTCTGTTTGTTTTCGCGCCGGATACTTTAACATAACAAAAATAATAGTTTTTAGTTTTTACCGTCCGAACTCTCTGAAATGTTTATCGGTTATAAATGTAACTGTATCCAACCTCTCGTTAAAATTTCGTGAAAAACTATGAATATTTAGTAGTGAAAACATGGGCCGAAGCCGAGAGAAGACGCGCTGAAATAGCCCACGTTTTAGCGTTTCATCGAATTTTTTTCAAATTTTATTTATATTTTAAATATTTTTATTTGTCCGAACGCTTTGAAATTGTTATAGGCGATGTAAATCTAGACAGCCGAAATGCTATAAAGAAGAATACCGACGTTTAGTTACTTTTAGCGTAGAAAAAATATCGTCTTCGGAAGGCGCGAAGTGACCGGATTTCGCGAATTTTTTTTTTATTGGATTAAAATTTGTTTTTTTAAACCGATTGCACCGCCAAAGAGAGGATGGCCTCAGCTTTATATTCGTTGAATTTTTAATTAATATATCTGCTAATTATCAAAAAAATGGTTTAGGCTTATAGTAAAAGACCCGTTTCTTCGAAGCGTCTGACAAGCTTCAAACTTTTGCAATGCGCCGATTGCTGAGTCCCTGTTCTCGTGGCATCGAGTGAAGAAACTATGTGCATGGAGGTGGTTTATTGATTGCCTGATTTAGATAAAACTTCTTCATTATATGCATTCCAGCGCCATCTATTGGTAATTTTTTGAATCACAACTTTTTTTTGCAACTAAAAGAAATCCAATCTCCCTCTAATCTCATTCGTGCAAACCGCAAATTTTTAGCATCATTTGTTCTTTTTTAATGAATTTTGAAAGTTTTACGAATTTATGGCATACTCGGTATATATATATATATATGTGTGTGTGTGTGTGTGTGTGTTACTCTCTCTCTCTGTCTCTCTCTCTCGTACACACACACACACAGAGAGAGAGAGAGTAAGATAGATGAACGCATACACACTCAAATGCACGGACGGACTAAGGCGCTAGCGCACACATATTTTTCTGTTAGACTCGCATGCAATTTATAATATATGAGATATTAAAGATGAACTCGATAAAGATAATTTTCTTTAAAACAGGAGATGGAACTGGTGAAATCTCTCCAATATCTAGTTAGCTTCTAATACTTTTAAAGGATCAGGGCCCATAAGCCGTGTTTTTGGCCCATGAAATAAGACTAAAATTCGATTTTGTTATACTGACTTAATTGTTTCACTTTTTAATATTAGAAGGTTTATCCTGTACGATTTCAACAATTTTTTGTCGGATTTATATAACTTACACAAGCTCAAAGTTCGTATTATTCGTAGTTTTTGATAAAAAAATACGCAATTTCTCCTAATTTTAACTCAATTTTTAATATATTTTTTAATATTTTACTATGAGCGCAGCTTGTCAATACTTTTATTTTTACATATATTGTTATATTTTGATGTATTTTATAATATATGTAAAGAAGAAAGTGTTGCATGATTGCGCTCATATAAATAATTGATATAAAATTAGAAGAAATGGCGTATTTTTCATCAAAAACTACGAATACTACGAACTTTGAGCTTGTGTAAATCATATAAATCCGAACAAACTGCAAAAACTATTGTTGAAATCGTACAGGATAAACCTTCTAATATTAAAAAGTGAAATAATTAAGTCAATATAACAAAATCGAGTTTTAGTCTTATTTCATGGGCCAAAAACACGGCTTCTGGGCCAAAACCCTTTGCATTATAAAACGACTTGACTGACGATAATGATATATGTGTATATTTAAAATACTTATTTTCGAAACGACTTTGTCTAGTTTGTCCTTAATATACGCAACACCTCATATATACCGGGTGATTCAAAATAGAGCAATTTCGCTTTATAGCTCTATATAGATGTATAGTTTTTAGATATAGTATTTGTTTTAAAAGGCCTATATACATAGTAAAATATGAAATTTAATTTGTATACCTCCTTTTCTACAAATTATATGTAGAAAATTTTTGCTCTACGTTTCAGACAGACATTAAAATAATCTTATTATTTTACGGTCAAAACTTACCGAGTTATGATACTTTAAGATTTATGAAATTTCGGTGTTTTCTGGGTAACAACCGAAAGACGAGTTTCCAGAGAAGTTTTAGAATATGTGAATTTTAAAGCATCTGTATCTTACAAAACATTATGTTTTAATTAAATGATTAAAATATTGAATTATCCTATAGAATAACATTTGTAAGTTACATATTCTTTTATATTCGAAACAATTAGTATGCAGAGGATAAAAAAGCAGTTGAAAAATGCAATAGTGGATGATGATATTATCTAAAAGAACCGAATGCACAAACTTTACTTATTGGATTATTTTTGAAAAATAATGTCGTAGAAAACTGCTTAGAGAAAATTAATCATTCAATAAAGAAAAATAATTTCTTGCGGGTTAGAGTTGCAATGATTAATTAACTGTTCGTTAGATTTTATGCAAATATAAAGAGAAAAGTGTCTGTTAGCTCGTTATAAATTAACGTTTCCATTTATCTTTTGCTTCTTTTAAACAGTGCAACGATTGTTTTTATAGCAGCCAGTAAAGAAAAATGGAAATTTAATTAAAAATTGGTTTTCTAATAGGTGCAATCAATTAAAATGGCATACTATTCTTAGATATAAAATCAAAGTAAAGTTAAATGAGACAAGAATTCTGAAAATAAACTGTTTTGAAAGTTTTTATTTTTTAATATTTACAGTTTTTATACAGGTAATTTTTTATAAACATTTTATTCTACGAATATGTTATGAATAATGAAATTTCAGCTTGTTTGTTTATATATACAGTGTGAATCTTAACTTATGGTCAGAACTGTAAGGAGTTATAATACATGTCAATACAAACAATTTCTGTGTGGGAACCATGGTCGCAATCCACTGAATTCAATCAAAAATGGAGATTGTCTCACACTAATCCTACATCTCATTTTATTTCATAACGGTAACAATAATGAATTTATTTTAGCAAAATTTTCCAAAAGAATAACTTTTAGTGTTGTGAAATGCCATGACATCAGAAAAGTGCTGGAACTGCACTGTAATTCGGTCTGTGACGCCGTATGAACTAACTTATTAAATCTGAAGGGTCTAGCTCAGTGTTATTTGATCGAGGATGATGACAACTTGTACCGTTTCTTTTTTATTTCATCTTTCACAGAAATCAAAGTATGTGTCTTGAAAATTTCGCTTAAATATCTTCCTTACTGTTAAACACAAAAATTGTTCACAAAAATTGGGGTTCAGATTGAAGCGAGATACCTGATTTTTTTTTTTTAATTAAGTGGATCACGACAGTCGTTTCCCATAAAAAATTGTTTTTATTGGCAGGTATTACCCCCCTTTTTACAATTCTAAATCAATCAGATCATCTATTCTATCATTTCAGATACACCCTGTATATATATAGGGTGAGTCACAAATTCGTGCAAACTTAAAAAATTCCTAATAGAAGAAGTAATGCTCGGAGAAAAATTCGATTTGCGCTAATATGATCAGGGGAACATTGGATTTTTTTCCATCTATAAAAAAAATTATTCCAAAAGTAACAGAAAGAGGGTGCTCACATGTCATACTGAGTCGTTTTATGCAAATCATGCTACCAATAAAACACCTGGATGGAAATGGATTCGTCATTTGAAACTGGCCAGCATTCTATCCTTAACAGATCGAGCGTTGGTCGTTAAGCTTCTCTACAAGAATGGTGAATCCCCAACAATTGTATTGCGAAAGTTTCGCACGGAGAAAGGACTGAAGGCGCAAAACAGCCCTATTTCGTTGAATGGGATACTGAATTTAGTACGACGTTTTGAGGAAACAGGGAGTTAGGAGGGTCGTCCTGATTTGCGTAAAAGTCTCAGTATAACGTATCGTTTACTTTTGGAATAATTTTTTATACATGGAGGAAAATCCAATGTCCCTCTGATCATATTCGCGCAAACCACATTTTTTTCCGAGCATTACTTGTTTTATTATGATTTTTTTTAAGTTTGCACGAATTAATGACGCACTGTGTATATAATTATATATATATCTCTGTGTGTGTAATTGTGTGTATATGTATGTTTGTGTATGTGTGTGTGAACAGGATGTCCACTTTTATTATTGACGAATAGCTAACTCCCACACTGTTAGTTGTTAATTTTACAGACATAGTTCCAATTTCAAAAATGTTTCAAATGTTTTTCTTCATTATATGAAAATACATTTACATCAAAATAGTTAATTAATTGTTTATTTAAAAAGTTACGAAATTCAACTTTTTATACGATCCTTTGAGTCCTGTAAATTATACTTAGAAAAAAATTCTCCCTGCTTCCAACAATTTCTACAGCTAAACATTATCATGATATTTTGAATTTTATGATTTCCATGCGTTTTCTGACACTAAAAACGCATTTTTGTGCAAGAAAATGCTGTAAATACATTAAATTTCAAAGTACCACAATTCGGTAAGTTTTGGTTGTTGAGTAACGGCATTTTTGTATTTTACTTATTAGAGCATTTAGAAAGTCAGAAAATTTAAAAAAATAACTATTTTGACGTAAATAGCATTTCATATGATGACATTTGAAATAGGTTTGCAATTAGAACCATACATCTAAATCTAACAGTTTAGGAATTGGCTATTCGTAAATGATACGAAGGGACACCATGTATATGTACAAAAAAAACATATATATAGAGAGAGTCAAATAGGTAGATATAAAGTACATTTCTCAAATAACATACATTGTGTTAGTTACAAAACTTCTAAAGTACATTCCGTATCTGCCAGTAATTTTGGTCAGTACAAGTAAATTAAACGCAAGATTTCGAATGTACGGTATTCCAAAAAAGTCCGCATGCCGGTTTTCACTTCAGTTTTAATTGATAATAAATCCAAAGAGAAAAGAAAATTACAGTTTTAGCTGTGTGTAATCATATATTCTAAAACGAGCAAATCTTGTGTGTGGTTATATATATATATATATATGCAAATTTTATCTCAAAAACGGCTCTAACGATTTTGAAGAAATTTTGTATCCTACCGTTTTGGGGCACCAGAAAACCATTGGGGTAGGTCACGTGTTCGAGAAATTCGATTAGTGTGTCATTTTGGGTCTTCAAGGGTCATGGTCTAGTTAAATGTATCTAAAAAGCGGTTCAAACGATTTTGACGAAATTTTGTATCCGACCATTTTCGGGCACGAGAAGACTATTGGGCTGGATCACATGTTCGAGAACTTTCGATTAGTGGGTCATTTTTGGGTCAACGCGGGTCAAATTAATTTTATCTAAAAAATGGCTCTAACGATTTTGATTAAATTTTGTGTCCTACGAGTTTCGAGCATGATAAAATCATCGGGCTAGGTCACACGTCCGAGAAAATTCGATTAGTGGGTCATTTCTGGGTCATTGTGGGTCAAGATCTAAAAAGCGGCTCAATTTACACTAAATTTTGCATCCAATGGTTTTCGGGCACGAGAATACTGTTGGGCTAGGTCACATGTTCGAGAAAATTCAATTAGTGGGTCATTTTGGGTCATGGTCAAGCTAATTGTATCTAAAAAACGGTTCAAACGATTTTGACGAAATTTTGTATACGACTATTTTCGGGCACGAGAAGACTATTGGGCTGGGTCACATGTTCGAGAACTTTCGATTAGTGGGTCATTTTTGGGTCAAAGCGGGTCAAATTAATTTTACCTAAAAAATGGCTCTAACGATTTTGATTAAATTTTGTATCCTACGAGTTTCGGGCATGCGAAAATCATTGGGCTAGGTCACATGTTCGAGAAAACTCGATTAGTGGGTCATTTCTGGGTCATTGTGGGTCAAGATCTAAAAAGCGCTCAATTTACACTAAATTTTGCATCCAATGGTTTTCGAGCACGAGAAGACTGTTGGACTAGGTCACATGTTCGAGAAAAATCAATTAGTGGGCATTTTGGTCATGGGTCATTATGGGTCAAGCTATTTTCTCTTAAAAACGGTTCAGAGGATTTGAAATAAATTTAGCACCCTACAGGTTTAAGGAACAAGAAGACTATTAGGCTAGGTCACATGTTCGAGAAATTTCGATTAGTGGGTCATTTTGGTCATGGGTCATGATATTTGAACTCAAATTTAATTTTGACCGAGCATAGCTCGGTCTTCCTTGCTCGTATATGTTTACATAAGAAACCATCTACAATAAAATTAGATTTAACTTTCAAAATGTGAATAGCATTACCGAAATTCTTTTTTAAATATTTTTAAATTCAACTTACCAAAAACGTGAAAATGCTTATTGTTATGGATTTCGGGTGACTGGTTAGTGGTAAATAAATTATATTTAAAAATAATCAGTTTTAAAGAGAAACGCTGCTTACTTAGAACTAACATGTTGTTCAAAGATTTTAGTCTTATTTTATAATATAACTGGCTCACTCGGCCGACGTTGTCCGGACCCATGATAATAACTTTAAATATACCTAAAATCAATGTTGAATGGATTTATATATCGACAAAAGTCGACAAAAGTCGACATAAGGGTCCGAGTGCGGGAGTCGACAAAAGTCGACATAAGGGTCCGAGTGCGGAAGTCGACTAATGTCGACATCTAGGAGTTGGGTCCTGTAGACTACACTAAGCGTCGACAAAAGTCGCCTAGGCGTTCATGGCGTGTATTGTGCTCACTGTAGTGCGTCATGGGCTTAGCAGAAAAAAAAAAGCCAAAAAAATTCCGCACTGAAAGGGTTAAACGAATATCTTTCTAAACGATCCTAATGCTGGGGGCCCCACCACCCTCAATTTTGTATGATTTTTTTATTTTCAAATGAAAATCTATACAAACAAACTTAGAGCTGGGAGCTACAATTTCTTCAATTCCGGTTACAATGTCTTAGTCCACTATAGTAAATTTTGTCTTCTTTTCAATAAAGTTTATTCGGAATTTGTACAGCGATATTTACATTTTTCGCGTTTCGGGTTCATTTTTCAACATTAGTAAACTTAATTCGGTTTCAAACTTTTAGCCTAATATAGCAAATTTTATCCTCATCGATTTTTGAATTTTTATCGAATGTTATTGTGCTTTTTAGCAATTTTTAACGCTCTGTGGTGATGTTTTGACATTTAAGAAAGAATTACGGTTACAATATTTTAGCCCACTATAGTAAATTTTGTTCTCTGCGATTTTTGAATATTTTGAGTTATTTAATGCACTTTTTTGCGTTTTTCGCAGTCTGTGGCTATATTTTGCCACTCGGTTATATTTTGCAATTCGGTTTCAGCCGGGTAAATTTTGTCGTCTGCGATTTTTGAATTTTTAGCGATTTTTAATGTTGATTTTTAGCATTCTGCAGCGATTTTTGGACATTCGTAAACAGAATTTGTTTTCAAACTTTTAGCTTAATATAGTAAATTTTGTCCTCCATGATTTTGAAGTTTTTGCGCTTTTTAATGCGATTTTCAATGGGATTTTTCGCACTTCGTCGCAAATTTTTGACATTTGTAAAATGAATTCTACTTCAAACATTTAGTCTCTAACATAGAACATTTTGTCTTCCGTGATTTCCAAAGCAATTTTTATCACTTTTTCGCGTTTCACGTTAATTTTTTACATTCATGAAAGAATTCCGGTTAGAATGTGTTAGTCCACTGTAGTAAATTTTGTCCTCTGCTATTTTTGATTTTTTAGCAATTTTATGCGATTTTTAGCGAGTTTATTTATAGTATTTTATTTCTTTCTTTTCTTTTCTTTTTCTTTTTGAATCGTGGCGACTTTTCTACATTAGTAAAAAGAATCCGATTATAACATTTGAGCACAATATTGTAAATTTCTCCCTCTTTTTAATAAAGTTTATTTGGAATTAGCACAGTGATTTTTAATTTTTTCTTGAGTTTTTTAAGCAATTTTTAGAGTGTTTTCGCATTTTCCAGTGAGTTTTGCACATTAGTAAAAGGAATGTTTAAAACTTTTAGCCTAATATAGTACATTTTGTCTTCCGTGATTTTGAATGCCATTTTAATCGTTTTTTCGTGTTTCACGCTGATTTTTGCATTTTTGAAAGAATTCAGGTTACAATGTTTAGTCTAGTATAGCAAATTTTGTCCTCTGCGAGTTTTGTATGTTTAGAAATTTTTTATGAGATTTTTAGCAAGTTTTTTTTATAGTTTCGCGGTCATTTTTCCCCATTAGTAAATCGAATCCGATTGTAATCTATTAACAGGATATTATAAACTTTCTACTCTTTCAATAAAGTTTATTCTGTATTGATACAGCGATTTTTGAATTATTCGCGAATTTTTTATGCGATTTTCAGAGTTTTTTTCGTGTTTTGCTGCGATTTTTTACATTTATAAAAGAAATTCTGTATTAATATTTTAGCCCAATATAGTTAACTTTGTCCTCTGTGACTTATGAAATACATTTTCGTAACTTTTAGCGTTTTGTCATGATTCGCTGTGTTTTTTCCACATTTTTAAAAGGAACCCGGTTTTAATCTTACAGTCCAATATAATAAATTTTGTCATTTTTTCAATTAAATTATTTGGTATTCGTGCAGCGATTTTTAGAGTGTTTTTGGGTTTCGAGCTATTTTCTGACAGCACAGGGCAACACCGTGTGGGTCAGCTAGTATAAAATAAAGTCACTTTATATAACAGAATATTAAAAAAATATCCTATTACTTTCGAAGATTTTCTTTTTTTCTTTTTTTTTTCTATGTTCTTTGATAACAGGAGACGTTCCCTTTAGGTCTTCATAAAATAATATTTACGATTATCTCATAAACTAATGATTGGAATGACCTGTAAACATACATATCCATGTTTTCGACTATTTTGATTCATTTTACGTAAACATTAATGTAAGTCATAACTCATATTATTTTTAATATGAATTTCTTAGTAATTTCCATGATTAATATTATATTTTCGAATTGAAAAAATGCCTACAATATAACAAAATTTCACTTAGATGAATTTTTAGGAAGATATAAACTAAAGTTTGTCCCGTGGATTTAAATTTAGCATCCTCAAACGTTGGTCTCTTCTACACTGTAAGAAAATTCTGTAACGTCACTAATTATTTCGAGGTACGTTCCGTGTTTTCATAGGTTTATATCAGATTCCTGAGAAAAAAAGTTTCTTTCGCATATAGTTTCCTGAATTCAGGTATTAGACTTTTTTGCGTGGCAACGTCTCTGTTATTAGCTTTCGCGCTCCGCCATCTTGGCTCCCTTGCCCCAATGCTTACAGCAGCCTTGAGTTAAAAAATATATTATTGAAAGAGATTCCTTAGGCAATGAAAACTTTTCTGAAAATGTTTTGCGGAAGTGAGGCGGTAATCTAATCATCTGCAGAAGACAAACAATGAATAAATCAGCTGCCATATACTGGACACTGTCTTAAACCTGCCATTTTATTCTTTCAACTACAAGCTGGTAGACCTACGTTCTTTTGGCTAGCGAAAATATTTTAAAACATAATTTTAACCTAATTTCATGCAATAATTAGTCAAATGGTATCTAGGTTGGCTTTGCGAGGTGTTTTATATATTTCCTCCATTGTCACCCGGTCGCGTTTTAGCTTTATTTCATTAATTGTTCTTGGTTCTTGTATTATAATCTTCTTACGATTCCCCAGAAAAAACAGTTGGATAACAAACAAGAAAGAAAAATCATGCGTCAAGCATAGATTATGTAACACTTTTCAACGCTTCCAAAATAATTTTACAAATCATTACCGTTTAATAAGCTGAAAGATAACATCTAAGTAAACAATTTGGAAAACGCATAACATATTTTAAAACGTAATTTCAGGAAATTCCAGCATATACAATATTCGGAAAAATATCCGAATACTTTTATTCAGACCTGTGTATAATCTATAGATTTGTATATATACTACATAGGATGCTAAATTTTAGTTTAGTTAGGAAACGCGTAGCACAGTTTAAAATTCTCCTTCTGGAGTTTCTGTCAATAAACGAAAATGTGTTCGCGAACTTTTGTGCTGCCCTGTATATGATTTATAGAATTTATACACACCAAGTAATAGACAAAAATTGAGTTAAATTTAAAATCGCGTTCAGCAACTTAAAACGCACTTCCAGGAATTATTGTTAACAGACAGTAGAGAATTCTTTTGTATGTCTCTGTATATAATGATGACTGCTATACACACACTATTCTGTAGTAAGCCTCTTGTTATGCACCTTAGTGATATATATAAATTTCAATGCGTTTAAAATAGTGAAACATTATATAATTAAACCGCAAACAATTTTTCTCCATAGACGTAATGTAACGGAATTTTTGACTGTCCCTGTAAAGTAACTATAAGTGCTATGCACACCCTATTCCATATTAAGCTTCTTGTAATGCAGCTTAGTGATATATATCAATTACAATGTGTTTGAAATTGTGTAACATCATTAAAATAAACCGCAAATGATTTTTCCCCATAGACCGTAATGTAACGGAATTCTTTTGAGTGTCCCTGTAAAAAAACTATAAGTGCTACACACTTCAGTTGAAATAGGGAACATGCTATAGATGACGACAATAACATGTAAAAATTGCAGGGCAATCCGAGCATATTTACGGGAGTTAGAGCACGGCCAGACGGCTAGACGGCAGACGGCAGACGGCCATACGGCAGACAAACCGAAGTCATAAACACTTTTCAACTAGGTTGGAAAGTGTTAAAAAACGGTATGTACGTAATTTAATATAATTAAAAATATTTTTAATCAGTAATTGATAGAAAAAAAATTGCACAATTCTTTTTTTTTCCCTTTAAGCCACAAGCTTTTAATTTCTATAAGGTAAAGCTAGGAGAGTCTGCGCACAATTCAAAAGAATAACAATAAAAAATCTAAATAGTAATTTTTTGCTAAACTATCCATGAATAATTTTTACTTCATTTGTTTTTTATGCATTTCCATGGCTATTTTGTTGTTATGTTGCAATTTAATAGAACAATTGCAATAAAACCAAAAATGTTATTTTGCGCAATCTGTCCTTACAGGGTTGGTGTGATGGCGCACATGGGTAGGAGAGATATTTACTAATAATAACTACAATTAAATTGTTAACAATAATAATTACTCTTAAATGACATTGTTGTAAGGTTTTTGTGTACAAATATTATTGTATTAGGAGTGAATATTTCAACCTAATGATTAAACAATCAGAAAAACGAAATAATTTTTAAAACGATTAAAAAATTTTAATTAAAGGGAAAAAAATTGAAGAATCAGAAAAAGCAAGTCCAGATAAGATTACAAAATAACATTAAGTTACTTGATAACACGTTTAACTTAAAATTAGTCCATTTTCATTTTTCATTTTTTTATGCAGATTTACCAATAAGCTGCGTAATCTCTCCTAGCATGGAAACTAATGGAAACAATGCGCCATCTCTCCTATGTAGCAGATGCGCAAACTCTCCAATTTCGGTAGAAGAGATTGCGCGGCCTTTTATTTAAACATGGCCGCTATTAAAACGAACCGTTGATGTTCACATTGTTAGTCTAGATTAGTAGCTTATAAGAGACCGTTTAAGTTTAAAATATTTTGTACTACTGACATTGTATAGAAATTTTGACGAATAGCTATTAAAATTCAAGCACTTTTTTTGGGAAAACAAAACAAAATAGCAATGCTTCATCTTAGACACTCAAAACAATCAACGTGCACTTTCAAATAGACACTCCATTATTGTTGTTGTACAACTACCTGGTGTCACTGCGCGCTCACTCTACTCCTTCCCCCTGAACCTCTATGTGCGCAATCTCTCCGACCGCGCCATCTCTCCTGGCTTTATTTTAATCTAATATTAGTAAACATTACAAAATGTTTAAAGATTTTTTTTCATGCTTCTGACTTTTAAAGTTGTTTATGTAACTTTTTCTACCAAATAAAATCCATAAATGGGAGTGTAAAATAATAATTATTATTATTATTATTATTATTATTATTATTATTATTATTATTATTATTATTATTATTATTATTATTACTTTTATAATTTTATGCATACATTGAGAGCAACAGAATGTAAGTGTATAAAATACTTTTTCTGTCCTATTAAAAATCACCCGACAATCTGAAAAAAAAGAAAAGAGTTAAACCTATATTGCAAGGATTATAATATATTTTAAAATGAACATTTACTCATATATGAAAAATATTATGTTTGTATATTAAAAACTATGTTTGCATATTTGAAGCATGCCTGCTTTTGCAAAGGAATTAAATTTTAATCTTCAAAAAATTAACTTTTTCGAAAAAAAAAAACACAAAAGAACAACATTGTTTGAACATTTTAAGATAACCTGTATTAAAAAATCCCGATATTTACACGAGTTATATATAATATATATATATATGTTGTTCTCGCTGTAAGCAGTGATTAAAAAGATACTTTAAAGTGGTCTATCTCAAAAAGTTAGAAACGTACTTTGTTTAAATTGGGCAGAATAATTTTATAAAATTAGTTAATAATGTTTCTACCTGCAATCTTTGTGAATTTATTACATTAAGACTGAACCTAAATTTGTGGATATTATAGCAAAATTCCTGTTTAAAAATAAAGTAAAACAGGTTGCATATTTTTTTCGGAGTTTATCTATGCTTTTTTTTCTGCGTTTGGAATTTTGGCCCAATCTTAAGATATAGATATAATCTCTGAACCCGTAAACTAATTTTTAATGCATTTCATGAATTTTCAAAATATTTAACTTAAAAAAGAAAACATTATACAATTTAAAAATGAAACAACATATATTTATCTTAAAAACAAGTTTATTTTTAACATCAAACTATATTTTTGTAAGAAAAAATTTAAATACAGTGACATTAAAAAAAAAATACAGACAAATTTGATGTTATAGTTAAACAAATATGTTTATAAAATAAATATTAAAATTCAAAAAATATTTTTTATAAGTTAAATATTTAAAAATATTCTTAAAACACACAAAAATTACTTTGCAAAACTTTTAAACTAATTAAATTGTGAGCTACATATCAACAAAAATCATATTGCTGTATCAGAAACATCCCTGAAATATATAGGCTATTTCGTTATATTTCCAAGTGCTATTACTGGCTTTCAGCGGAACTTTTCTAAATTCTTAAAGTATGTTCCTCGTTTTTACCAGGAAGATGACAGGATGTGAACATAACTGAATGTTTTTGGAAGATTGCTGATTTATTCCAGGAAAGTTACTGGCTTTTACTGGGAAGATTTTAGTATGTTCATGGTTTTTCCAGGAAGATTACCGACTTAAACCTGGAACCTTTCTGAAGAATTGAGAAACCTTAAAACTATAATTCCAGGAAAGTTACTGACTTTTAATATTAACTTTTCTGAATTCTTAAAAAAGTTTTCTGTGTTTGGCCAGAAATGTTACTGGTATAAATTAGGCACATTAGCTACCGATTATTTTCCAGGAACGTTCCTAATTTTTTTTTAAGTGTAACTCTACGATGATTTAAAAAAAAGAATATAACTCTACCTCTTTCTGAGCTGCTTTTATCCAATAAACTCAAATATAATGTCAAAAGTGAGTATTACCATTTGACATTTCAAAGTTTGTGCAGTTGTTTGTATATAAACGACCCGCAAAGGATAATTTATGCATAGGATATTAGTCATTATCTCAATTTCATAGGTATGCTTATGTATTTTTCATAAGATTCTTTGCAGCAGAATGAGAAGGGATGATCACTTTTTTTCCAGGACTGTACCATTATTCTGGTATTGTATAATTAGTATAATGTAGTATTATATATTTCAACCATTTAGATCTAAAATATCTGGAAATGCATTATTGTGCTATAGCGTATAGTCAAATTCTTATAATTATACTAATAATATTGGATAATGTACTGTCCTATTATAAGTTTGAACTAACAGAGAGTAAAAGTCTCATAATTTAAAATCTACAAACTGTTGTATTATCTGCGCTGTTTTATTTGTTTGAATCGAATTTTAAATCTGCAAAGTATTGTTTCAATCAATCCTCAGTAATACAGAAACATATTCCCCTTTATTTAACTATATACATAAGACTGATTGTTAAATGTATAATGAATATGCTTACATATATAATAATGAACATGCCCAGAACGTTATTAAATCAAACAATACTGTTCCTAAACCAGACTGTGCACTTATACATTAAAAAATCAATATAAGATTTTACAATAAATATTTTAGTATATAAATGAATATGTCATGATTAAAAATTTAGATCAGTTTAGAAAATAGTGAAAGTTTTCGTCGAAAATCTTACATTTTTATCCACATGTATTTATTAGATGTAAATATAAATCATGCTAAGAATATTAAGCAGTAAATGCAGAAACCATTCTAATTAAATGTGTTACATAGGATACGTCAGAAAAGTGTGCACATACGCTGTTTAACGGGTCACAACTTTCTAATTTTGCTTCCTTTTCAAAGGGAATTAATAGGAAATAATGAATAGACCAAGATTAACTTTTGAAAAAAGAAAATTTATTTTAAAGTACTATTGTAAGTATAAAACTAGTCGTTGTGGGCCACCGTAATACTTACCCATCATGGATATGCATAATATAAAATATGAAAATAAAACATGTGTAAACTATTTATAAAATGCATTGCAATTCAAATAAAATAGTGGCTTGATGACGTCATAAACTTTAAATACGCTGTTACTCAAAAATTTATAATCATATTAACTAACGGTTTACTGCGTCGGATTAAGCGTCTCATTTTCAATTAAAATATATCTTTGAATTTAAATTTGAACGAAATACAGGGTCAGGAAAAATCGATGAGTGTGGAAAATAGGATTACAAATATCTCGGCAACTCATTATCCAATCGACTTCATTCTTTATGCAAATTTATGTTTTTTTTACTGTCTTTTATATTCACTCCTTAAAATAAACAATTTCGAAAAAATTTATATACCTTTCATCAGAACGAATATTTCGAGAGTCCGAAAAAAAATAGTTCCGGATAATCGAGGTTACTGAAATTCAATAAGCTTCTTTCCATTATTACATACTAAGTACACACCAAATTTCAAGTCTGTATCTCGATTTGTTCGGGAGATAGACCATTTACAGACACACAGACGCACAGACTGACAGACGGACAGCAATTTTTTTTTCTAAAAATATGTTTTTCGGAATCTCCGGTGTCTGAAACGTGTAAATCCGTCAAAAACAATTTTTCGATTTTCAAAACGATTGCAAGATTTACCCTATACTACGTATGATGGGTAAGTAAAAGTAGCAGAAGTACAAAAACAATATAGCAGGGAGTGCCGACCGATGCGACTTACAATTCATCGGATAAAAGATAAGTTTGAAATGAATGGATGTTCAGAGACAGCGTTCCGCAACCGCAATTGAGCAAAAATGCACACCAACACCAAATGAAATGTTTGTTGAATTTTGTGAATCAATAACCCACCGTTATAAGCAGTATATTGACTAGAAATGTAATAATCTTGAACATCTGCGGTAGGAAGAAAAGTTAGATATTTTATGTAGATTCTTTTGCAATTTAAATAGTAATTATATGTGAATAAAAATTGGAGCTATGATCATTCAAAGTATGTACACATTTATCTGACGCACCCTGTATATGCCATTGGTGTCCAAACTTTTTGCCTGAAAAATGTTTGCTACCACTCTTTCAGAATATAAATAGGCGCGATATTAAATCGCAAAGTTATGTCATTTAATCAGCAGGCAAAATATCCTATTCGAAATGAATGCTCTGCGGCACACGGGCCACAAGTTGAACATCCCTGATATATACTTAAAACTTAAAATTTACATCATATATAGAATTTTAAACGCTGATTTCATATATGCTGTTCTATTTTACATAAAATGGTGCTCCGTAGTTAAAATTCAAGTATTTATATTAAACTTTTTCCGATAGTTAAACTTTTGTTCTTCAAATTTCAATTTGTGAGTTTTCCAATAAGTTTGTCATATTGGCTTTTTTAAAGTTATTTCATGGTGTGCAAAGTATTATTATTATTATTAATATTAACATATAAATATCGTTTTTTCATTTACGTTGTTAAAATTTCGCGAATCTTAAACTTTGGTTTATTTTTGATAGCTGGATTTTTTTCCTGCCTGTTTTAAAATTAAAGAATTAATTTGAAGTCAGGGGGAGGTATTAGGAGGGGGGGACAGAGTCTGGACACCATTTTTTTTATTGTTCTTTTATAATAATAACGGTACGATTTATACTTAGTGTTTTAATTTTATTTTTTCCTCCAATGTTGACATCGTCTTTTTAACACTATCCAACGTAGTTGAAAAGTGT
Organism: Maratus michaelseni; assembly: GCA_963931845.1. Classification (NCBI taxonomy): domain Eukaryota; kingdom Metazoa; phylum Arthropoda; class Arachnida; order Araneae; family Salticidae; genus Maratus; species Maratus michaelseni. Next base: position 118,095,097 of record OZ007586.1, read on the forward strand.
TGTATGTAGCATTTATATTTGTTTATAAGGGTACTCAAAAGAATAACGTTACATTGTGATCGATGTGGAAAAATCGTTTGCAGTGTATTTTATTAATGTTAAAATATTTTAAACATATTGAAATTTATATACACGAAGGATGTGCACTACAAGATGCTTACTATATGATAGCGTGTGCGTAGCATTTATCGTTCATTTACAGGGACACACGAAAGTATTCGGTTTCAGTACTGTCTACGAGCAATAATTGCTGGAAATGTGTTTTCAGATGTCATATGAAATTTTTAATTGAACTAAGTTTTTGCATATTAATTGGTGTGTATAAATTTTATAGATTATTTACTGGGCTGCATAAAATAATTCGAGGACATTTCTTCTTATTGTCTGAAATTTCTGAACGGTAATTTTCAACTATGAAATGCTTTTCCTAACTGAGCTGAATTTTGGCATACTATGTAGTATATATATATAAATCTATATACAAGGCTGCACAAAAGAATTGGGATATTTTTTCGACTATAGATGGTAATTGCTGAAATTGAGTCTTCTAATGTGTTATGCGTTGTCTAAATTATTATATATTGGTATATATTGCTTATTTAATATTATATTTACCTTTTTTAAACGGTGAAGTTTCATTACAAAATTCTGAATGGGTTAGAAAGTGTTCATAATCTATGCTTGACGCATGATTTTTCTTTTTTGTATAAGTATATATCTGGTACTCACTTAATGTAAATTTAAATATTCGAAGATTTCAAATCCGTCAACATTTCGGAAACTGTGATTTCTCCCCCCAACACTCCCTCCGAGTTGAAATAGCTGTCCAATTCACAATAGTCATATTGGCGCGATTTCGGAAATTGCGACAATTAATAGGATGCAGTGCACAGGAACATCTGTTCTGAATATACCGTCTGTCAAATATAATTCATTTGAAGGCTATAGGAATGTTACAAATATGTTCAAGATAATCCGATATTGCGAAAGACCACAATGTTCATCATAGCTTCATTAACTATCTTTAGAATCATTATAAATTGGTCTAAATGTCTGTAAAAGTTATGGATCACAAGGTTCCGGGTTCTATTCTGGACGACAGAAGTTGATTTTTTTTACATTTCATTGTCAGATGGATTTAACTATAAGAGCTTTCGTAATTTTTTGCTAAAATTAAATCATATAATTAAATATGCTTTTCAGATATACAAACATATGCTGTTAAAATTGTCTGAAAAGCAATTCCTGAATATTTTTAATTTGATTTAAAAATAGCTTCCTCTTGATATCATTTTAGTATTAAATTTAATGGTGCTGCCACCTATGTTCTTATTGATAAATTGTATCGATAAATGATAAGGATAATTATAAATTAATTATTTGTATTTATTAATTAAAGGGTAAAGTGTTTTGAAAGGAATATTAAACGAAAACCTTTGTGCGATCTTCGATCACGCTTACCCACTTGTTTTCTAGTAGTTCAGTAACTGCTCTCCGGTAATCCAACAAAATCCTACCCTATTGTTCACCTTTCATTGCTGCAATAGGTACGTTCACGATATTTATGGACGATAGTTCGATCGTTAGGACGATGTTCGTGTAGTGATATACCAATTCAGATATGCCTGAGGAGGGAAACAATTCCGCATATTCAATGGAATCCAAGATCACTTGAGCTGAATCTAGAAGATATGTGTGGGAGATGCTTGTAAGATAGATTGGCGATCAATGTGTGGCATACATTACAACAAGAGGTTGTCACACACACTGTCAGATATCGGTTCCTACTGAACATTTTAAATAGCATATTCGTTTGCAAAAGTAATCTAAATAGCTCTTAATCTAAATAATTTTTCGCGTAATTGTTTATTTTTTTAGTATATAATGTAGTCTATGCATAAGAATCTGCGTTGTAAATTTCATTTTATCCATTAAATAGATATTTTTACAAATATTCGTTTGTTGCTTATTTTTTGAGCACGAATATATATTTCAAGTTACATATTCAACTACAACAAAATAAATCACTCCTTATCTTTTCAAACAAACAATTTGTTGTATAGAAATTCATCACGACATTTTACAACTTTAAATCTGCATTTTCATCATCGTTTCTACATTCATTATGTACTATACATATTCGCATCGGTTTTCTTCAGATAAAAGTGGCAAGAAAAAATAGCTTGCTAGTATGGTTTTTTTTTTTTTCCTTTTTTAACAGAATTTTATACTACTTGACAGAACGACACAAAATGAATTTGAAAGAAGTCCGTTTATTTTGTTTACGACATATCCAAAGGGAATATTTTCAGGGAAACAATATTTTGTTTCTCTGAAATTCCATTTCTAGCGTAATGTATGTATGACTTGAATTTAGAATCTGTGTTCACAATTTTCCACTACAGTAGATTTTCTTCTTAGTATCAAATTTTTCGTAAATTTCTTTTCATTTAAACATAATTAAAATCAAATTTTGCACTACTACTTATTGTACATTTAATACATTTAATTATTTTTTCTGTCACTCGACCACATAACACTTTTTAACACACTTCCGAATTTTTTTCATTCCTACAAGCATGAAAAGTTCAAGCATCCTCATTTAAATGATAAGGAACCAAACAATGCTTTCAAAATTATTTTCTTATGAATGTGATACATCTAGAATTACACTCATGTTCTAAACAGATTTTTGAGATTTGGTCGATTATCTGCAGAACTACTGGACAGATTTTAATGAAATTAGGTACGTACATGGGTTGATATAATGCAAAAAATAACCATTCAACAGTTATAATATGCACACATGATCGTGCGTAAGACTCATCAGTGTCAGAAGGTAAAAAACAGATCTTACAATATTGAACAAAAAATGGGTAAATAGCGGTTGTGGTCCCCTCTTACAGTTATACAGCTCTCACAACGTGTATTCATACTGGAAATCAGGCAGTTTATGAGTCCCTGTGACAGTTGGTCCAACTCCTCCAGCAACGGTGTTTTCAGGCATTGGGTGGTTCTGGGAAATTTAATGCAAGGTTCAATTCCACTCCCCAGAGAATCCCATACATGCTCTATTGGATTTAGGTCTGAAGATCTGGATGGCCAATCTATCCGGTGAATATCCTCACTTTCCAGAAATTTGTCGACAAGGTGAGCTCTATGTGGGCACGCGTTTTCATCCATTAAAATGAAATCACTGCCAACTGCACCCTTGAAAATGCAAACATAGGGCTCCGAGATCTTATCCCTATACCTCACACGAGTCACAGAGGCTCTGACAAACACATGAAGAGATGTGCGCCCATCCAACATGATGCCTTTCCAGACCATAAAACCTCTGCTGAAATAGTGGTCTATTTCTCGGATATTGCAGGGCAGGTAGCGGGTCCCTGGTTCTCTCCAGATGAAAGTACGTCGAGAATCAGTGTATAGACTGAACCGAGACTCATCAGTGAATAGAGCGGTGCCTCATTGATCCCTGGTCCAAAGTCGCTGATCTCTGCACCATGCTAAACGAGCTCTGGTCTGTGTAGAAGTTAACAGGACGCAAACAGCAGGTCTTCTTGCAAACATCCATCTGTTATGTAGCCTTCTGGAAGCAGTAACTCTTGAAACTCGGCTTTCTGAGGCCGCATAAAGGTCCCGAGAGAGCTGAGAAGCTGTAGCATGCCTGTTACGCCTCGCTGTAATGGACAAATAGCGATCTTAATTGGTCGTCATGGCTCTTGGACGACCTTGCCCAGGCTTTCATCCTATGAATCAAATATCCTTAAACTGTTTTCATAAGCTGGATACGACGCTTGGCGTTACATTGAAGTCTCTAGAAATCTGCACTTGAGACTGCCATACTTCCAGTCTCTCCAAGATTCGCCACCTCATTCCATCATTCAAACGTTGTTTGTTACCCATTTTAACTATTTGCTATTGAGTTTCACTAAATGTTGTAAAAAAACACCAAGATACTCGGCGAGGTGTGCGAGCGAACGAAACGCAAAAATTGCCACGCGCGCTTATAAAATCCGATCCTCTACTCGCTCCACCTATACACAAGTGTACCCATACGTATTCGACACTAAAGACTTCCATCTTTGTTTCGAAGCATTAGTTTTACCTTTCGTTCAGTACTTTTCATGAAATTCAACAAAATATGCAAATTCTCTTAATTTTGAACGTGAGTGTATATCCGACTGCAATCTCTTGACGAACGTTTGGTTAATATCACGGCTCAGAAATACTTTTAATATGCAAGCTTTGACACTATTTACGGAACGATTCTTTGATTTTACAGAAAAAAATACAACATTTTTCGATTCGGGGGAACCTGAAATTAAAATCTAAAATTTTTATGCATGTTCGTATGGAAACATTTTCGCAAAACTGTGATAAAATATTAGGTTTGGATTTGAGAACAGCCTTAAGATTATTAACCCATTGAAGGGCAATGGTGTATCACATATACAATTTTATTTTAATAACAATTTACACCATACATTTTAATAACAATTTACACAGTTAACTTTTATAACTTTAGTGAACAAAGGTTGTAAAATTGTATTTGCTTATTTTAAAATAAATGTGTTTGAAAATTATACTGTGAATTCAACATTAGAAAACACAATTACTTGCCCCTGAAAGGTTTAACAAATATTTAATGCGATTACTTTGTCCGTCAGAATAATGTAGAATCCTGGGTGTTTTTTATTACATTCAGAATACTTTTCTTCCACAGGAAATAATTTTCTGTTTAAAAATTAAGAAAAAAAAGCTAAAAATTATTATTACCATTTTCCTCTAAATATCATTTCTAACAATTGATTTTTGGTATTATCGTGTACTACAGTTGCTTCTCTGAAACAATCCTGAACGAAACCGTGTGAAGATGAATAATTAAAATTGTATATAACTGTTATATATTTAGTATATAACAGTGTTTATATTTCTTTGCATCATTTATGAATTCTGTGTGCACTTTAACCCTTTCCGGCGCGGAGTAGGTATGTTTTTAAAATGATGAAATTATGGACTGACACCAGAATTTACCAAAGAATTTATTCGAAAATAAAAACTTGCTTATTTTCCCGTAGTTTATAAAAGGAAAAATATAATTAAATATTCTTGGTGCCGTTTGTCAGTTTTGGAATTAAAATTAGGTGTCCTTTTTTGTGGACACCGCCCGCTAAAGGGTTAAGCAATACTATGTTGATTATTCTATATTAATTGTAACACAATTATTCTATTTAGCAAATAAATCATACGAGTTGTACTTTTCCAACTTAATGAAAAAGTGCCCAGGCTAGTATTCGAACCAGGTGCCACTGGCATAAGCTGCCAATGCTGTACTAACTGAGCTATCCTGAACAAATCTCTTGAACTTTTCTCACCCAGAGAACCTTGTTGATTATGACATCTGGTCTGATATCTGAATCAGCTCAACAGAGATATCAGACCAGATGTCATAATCAGATATATCAGACCAGGTGTCATAATGTTCAGATATAAGAACAGATGTCATAATCAACAAGGTTCGCTAGGTGAGACAGGTCAGTCAGATTTGTCGAGGATAGCTCAGTTGGCAGAGCATTGGCAGCTTATGCTAACGGTCACTGATTCGAATCCTGGCCTGGACACTTTTTCACTTAGTTGGAAAATTATAACGCGTATGATTTATTTACCAATTAGAATAATCGCATTAAAATTAATGTAGCGTAATTACGTGTCCAACGTTTTTTGGGGATCCATTATCTGCTATTTATTCTTTTGGGCTGATTTAGATGTCAGACCATGTGTCAAAATCAACAATGTTCTCTGGGTGAGAAAGTTCAGCCAAGTTTGTCCAGGATAGCTCAATTGGCAGAGCATTGTCAGCTTATACCAAGGGTACTTGGTTGGAATCCTGGCCTGGACAGTTTTTCACTCTGTTGGAAAAATACAATTAGTATGTTGATGATTAACTTTGAAAAATTCGGAAAAGATTTATTTAGATTTACATATTATGAACATATACATGAACTTTAGCAGAGACGTCACATAGTGCTGACATAAAAGATTATATTTTACTTACAGAAAAATATTTCAGGCTTTTTTATACTGTGTCAAATATAGATTCAAAAATCGAACTGTCCCACATTATTCACCCAGTAAAATTTTTAGAATATCAGTATTAATATTACGCGCTATACTTTAAACATTAAACTAGTTAGATATATCTCCCATGTTTTAGTTTGGACGCCTGATCATTTTTGGTGTCGAAGAATTTCACATTTGCACATATTAACTCTCTGACTTCTTATCCCGCAATTTCCGCGGTCATCATAAAAGTAACCAAATTTGTTCATCCCGCGATTTCGGCGGGCATAATTTTTCCCCCTCTTATTTTAAGAGTTTATCCCTTTTTTCAGTATTTAATCGTCGATAATGCATTTTCTGCTATATTTAATCTTTGAATCATGTTTTGGACAGCAGATGTAATTTGTTGTCCATTAAATTTTCATATTTGCGTTATTTGAGTTAAGTTCACTAACTGGTTTTGAAAGTGGAAAAAGAAACAATTTTTGAATCTGTATATTTAAAAATTGAGCAGTCAGAGAGTTAAATAGTAGGGTGAAGCTTTTGAAAAAAAAATTTCAAAGAGATAGGTTCCGAAATTTGGAATGCTGCCAAAAGCAAATCAAGTAAGTGGGAAATTGTATCCAAACACCAATTTTTCAGTGGCGTTTTGTTCCTAAGGATAGTTAGCAGTTATGTGCAATTTAAAAAATTCTTATCCTTCCTTACTGCAATTCGTCATAATCATCCTTTGTAACATAGCATCCATGACACTGTTATATTACGTGAAGTATGATCGATCATGATGAAACACGGGCAGATCAACTACACATCTTTCTATTAAAAAAATAACGTGGAAGATTGATTACCTATATACTTAAATACGGTCAAAATACTTGATAATTAATTCAAGGAAAGAAAGAAATCGGGCCTAAGCCGAATAATAATAGTAACAATATCACCAAGTTATTATTATACATTTCAATCCATCATTCCTATTCGTATAATTTGATGAATGAATTAACTGTGTAAATCAAACACCATAATGCGATGTATTACGCTTAGTTATTAAATTGCTTTTCATAATTAAAAATAATATCTCACCTTTTAAGTTGTAATTTTATTGGTTATATTAGTCAACATTTTGAGCCAAACATTCATACCCTAACTAAAATTCAAACTAATTAAAGGTATATATTTTAATTCAAATTCAAATAAAAAGATATTTTAAGTATTATATTAAGAAGACTGCCAACAAAATATTTATCGACAAAATATAAACTCAAATTTATTTTATGTGAACTTTTTTAATATTAAATAAGAATTACTTTTAAATCAGTATACGTTAAAAGAGATACATAAATTCTCAAAACATAAAATGAAAAACGGATAACATATAGCTTATACAGGGTGTCCAAGAGTCTGGAAACGGTCGAATAACTCGAGAAATATATATCGATTGAAATACGGAAAATACGTGTTCAATATTTTTGAAAAAATCTATTTAGGTATATCAAAGTTGCCCCCTAACTTTGACCCCTTGGGAAAAGGGGGGCAAATTTGAAATCATAAATGATAATCCCCCTTTTTATTGCAGATTCGGATTCAACGGAAAAAAATACGTAACTTTTGTTTTTAACATTTTCTTCGTAAAATCGTAGATGGCGCTGTAATCGAGTAAAATGCAGTGAGAATCGTATCCATTGAAAAGTCTGGAAATGGTCGAATAACTCGAGAAATATTACATCGGATTGAAAAGTGGAAAAATGCATACTCAATATTTTAGGAAAATGGCAACTTTGATATCCCTAAATAGATTCAGAAATATTGAGCATGCATTTTTCCATTTTTCAATCCGATGTATATTTCTCGAGTTATTCGACCGTTGCAAGACTTTTCGATGGAAACGATTCTCACTGCATTTTACTCGACAACAGCGCCATCTACGATTTTCCGAAGAAAATGTTAAAACAAAAGTTACGTATTTTTTCTCGTAGAATCCGAATCTGCAATAAAATAAGGGGTTATAATTTAAGATTTCAAAGTTGCCCCTCCCCTTTCCCCGCAGGGAATAAAGTTGGAGGGGGCAACTTTGATATCCCTAAATAGATTTTTCAAAAATATTGAACACATATTTTCTGTTTTTCAATTCGATGTATATTTCTGGAGTTATTCGACCGTTTACATACTTTTCAGACACCCTGTATGAACAGCTTTCATACTGACTTAAAATGAACACGGTTAATCCAGTTTCTCACGGCTTACATTTCTTTTTCCAGAACGGCACTTCGTATTTCTTTATGAAATTATTTTGAAAATAAAATAAACTGCAATAAAATACTTTCATAAGAAGTTCGAAGATTTTCCTCTTCTTTTCTTCTTCAAGTGCTGCGATTGGATGGATAAAGTACTCCGTCTGCCAGCAATAGGCTCATAAGAAGTGTAGAGGGGAATAAGATGTAGATCTTATTTCTCATTTCTGCAATGTCTTAAAGACAAATTTTGGATTAAACATGTAAAAATTGCTATATCTTAACCTCCTAAAATTAATGTAACTCTTCCTGTTTTATAAAAATGGTGAATATGCGGTTTGAAACCAAGCATCACCAAAACTCCCATTCGGAAACTAATCAGAAAAATTTAAGGATATATGTATTTTCTAGCAATATACAGGGTGTCCCAAAAGTCTCCGTACAAATTCAAAAATGTATTACAAAAAAAAAATCCCTGACGGCTCGGCCTACAGGCACAAGTAGATTTCGAAGACGCAGACCGTGGGGCACCTGTTTGTCGGGAATTTCGGAAGAAATGACCTTTTTGCGATGATGCTGCAGTTGGAACCGCATACTTCGAAACCAAACTTGTTTGCAGGCGGAGCCAGCAAGGATTTTTTTTTTTTTTTTGCTATAAGAGTTGGTCCTATAAAAAACATGTCAATATAAAAGTTTTAGATAATATTAAGAGGATTTATAATAAATTTAAGCGGATTTGAAATTTTCGGAATTGACGAAGTTATGAATTTTTTTCTTCTAAAACCCCCCTTCCCCCCCCCTTAAGATAATTTTTAATTATATCAAAAATCTGTCATACATAAATTTTCGGCCCTTCTCCTAGAAGTAATAATAACTTCAAACGGATTCGATATGTATCATAATTAAGAAATTATGGGTTTTTTTCTGTTTTCACAAAAAGTCCCCCCCATCCCCCCCTTGGTTCGATTTTGCCCATTAACGAACTAGACCGAGATTTTATGCCTCTTGATTTTATGTATCAGTTTCGAAAAGAAGCGGGGGTTGGAACCGCCTACTTCGAAAAATAACTTGTTCGCAGGCGGAGCCGGCAGGGATTTTTTTTTTTTTATTTTTTTTTTTTTTGCTATAACGGTTGGTCCTATAAAAAACTTGTCAATATAAAAGTTTTAGATAATATTAAGAAGATTTATAATAAATTTAAGCGGATTTGAAATCTTGAGAATTGACGAAATTATGAATTTTTTTCTTCTAAAACCCCCCTTCCCTCCCCCCCTTAAGGCAATTTTTAATTATATCAAAAATCTGTCATACATAAGTTTTTGGCCCTGTTCCTAGAACTAATAATAACTTTAAACGGATTCAATACGTATCATAATTAAGAAATTATGTTTTTTTCTGTTTTCACAAAAAGCCCCCCCCCCCATCCCCCTCCTTGGTTCGATTTTGCCCATTAACGAACTTGACCGAGATTTTATGCCCCTTGATTTTATGTATCAGTTTCGAAAAGATGCGGGAGTTGGAACCGCCTACTTGGAAAAATAACTTGTTTGCAGGCGGAGCCGGCAGGGATTTTTTTGTTTTTAATTTTTTTTGCAATAACGGTTGGTCCTATAAAAAACTTGTCAATATAAAAGTTTTAGATAATACTAAGAGGATTAATAATAAATTTACGCGGATATGATATCTTGTGAATTGACGAAGCTATGATTTTTTTTCTTCTAACCCCCCCCCTTTCCCCCCCCCCTTGGGGCCATTTTTAATTATATCAAAAATCTGTCATACATAATTTTTCGGCCCTTTTCCTAGAAGTAATAATAACTTTAAACGGATTCGATACGTATAATAATAAAGAAATTATGAGGGTTTTTCTGTTTTCACAAACAGCCACCCCATTTCCCCCCCCCTTGGTTCGATTTTGCCCATTAACGAACTTGACCAAGATTTTATGACCCTTGATTTTATGTATCAGTTTGGAAGAGATTTATGCAGAATTTTTCCAGTTATCGTGGTCAGAAAAAAGTGACATAGATAGATAGATAGATAGATAGATAGATAGATAGATAGATAGATAAAGTTTTGAACTGGGGGTGGTTTTGGGTTCTGGGAGTCATGATCGGCGTAGATCTGCAAAAATTTTTCAAAATTTCCAACTTAGGTGAGAATGTAATAGGTAGTATTTCTTACAAAATCTACCTAAAAAATAATAGGCCTACAGCAAAAATAATTACAACAGTGCATAGAGTAAATTAAAAAGTTTTTTTCTACAGCCTTAGTAAACTTCAACATGAGATCCTTTCATAGCACGAAGAATATCAAGACGATATTTCAATTCAATCCACGAACGTTTTTCATGCTAACATCAACAGTAGCCACTGCTGTTTGGATCTTTTGTTTCAATTCCATGAGACTATTAACTTTTATTCAGATTTCATCAAACAGTTGTAACTACTGTCGATGTTAGCATGCTAAAACGCACTTGGATGGAATTGGAATATCAACTTGATATTCTTCGTGCAACGAAAGGATCTCATGTACAAGTATACTAAGGTAGAAGAAAAAAACTTTTTAAGTTACTCTATGTACTGTTGTAATTATTTTTGCTGTAGGCCTATTATTTTTTTTGTAATAAATTTTTGAAGTTGTACGGAGACTTTTGGGACACCCTGAATATGATTTCCCGATAGGGAATACCGTTAAGACTGTATAAAGAATGCTATCTCCTTCTTCATTCCACTTTGAACGTACTATCGATTTTATTCTGGAAAAACTTTTGACGCCCTTTCCCCTATTTATGATGCAATTCTTTCACTCGAGTTAAAACATTTTTGAGCTAACGAACATCATCATAAATTTCCACATGCTCTCTTTTTATTAGCACTTTCCAACCTAGTTGAAAAGTGCTTATGACTTCGGTTTGTCTGGCCGGATGGCCGTATGGTCGTCTGGCCGGATGGCCGTCTGGCCGGATGGCCGTCTGGCCGTCTGGCCGTCTGGCCGTCTGGCCGTGCTCTAACTCCCGTAAATATGCTCGGATTGCTCTGCAATTTTTATATGTTATTGTCGTTATCTATGGCACGTTCCCTATTTCAACTGAAGTGTGTAGCACTTATAGTTTTCTTACAGGGACACTCAAAAGAATTCCGTTACATTGCGGTCTATGGGGAAAAATCCTTTGCGGTTTATTTTAAAAATGTTTCACTATCGTAAACGCATTGAAATTTATATAGATCACTAAGATGCATTAGAAGAAGCTTAATATGGAATACTAGGTGTATAGCACTTAGAGTTACTTTACAGGGACAGTCAAAATAATTCCGTTACATTACGTCTATGGAGAAAAATCGTCTGCGGCTTATTTAAATAATGTTCCACTATTTTAAACGCATTGAAGTTTATATATATTACTAAGGTGCATTACAAGAGGCTTACTACAGAATAGTGTGTGTATAGCAGTCATCGTTCATTTACAGGGACACACAAAAGAATTCTCTACTGTCTGTTAACAATAATTCCTGGAAGTGCGTTTTAAGTTACTGAACGCGATTTTAATCTTAACTAGCTTTTTGTCTATTACGTGGTGTGTATAAATTCTGTAGATCCTATACAGGGCAGCACAAAAGTTCGCGAACACATTTCCGTTTATTGACAGAAACTCCAGAAGGAGAATTTAAACGGTGCTACGCGTTTCCTAACTAAACTAAAATTTAGCATCCTATGTATATATACAAATCTATAGATCATATACAGGGCTACATAAAAGTATTCTGATATTTTTCCGAATATTGTATATATTGAAAATTCCTGAAATTACGTTTTTAAATATGTTATGCGTTTTCCAAATTGTTTACTTAGATGTCATCTTTCAGCTTATTAAACGGTAATGATTTGTAAAATTATTTTAGAAGCGTTGGAAAGTGCTACATAATCTATGCTTGACGCATGATTTTTCGTTCTTGTTTAACTAATGAAGTAGCATTTTAATGTGTACGGAAAAAAAATGGTAAAAGTCAGATGTTATTTATTTATTATAACTAGGGTTGTAATAATTCACGCACATGATTCGTCAGTTTCTGTGGACAGATCATTTATATGAAAAATTAACATTTCTTTATTATTTAATCATTTACATGTATTTTTTGCTTATACCGCACCCTATTTCTATTATTTTTTTAATCGCAATTACTTTTTTAAAAATATTCTGTGGCATTATTTTGCATATTTCATGAAAAATGTCTCGCATATATTTATTACTTTAAATCCTTTAAAAAACATTTATTAGCTCACAGGCTATCAAAGCCTGAGAGCTTATGTGCCCGCCGGTTCTGTATGTATGTACGTATGTATGTACGTAACGCGATAACTCTTGATAGAACTAACCATTTTACTTTAAATTTTGTTTATAGGTTCCTTGTGATAAGGCGCTTCCCTGATTAGTTTTGGAGGTTCATTGGTTAAGCATAAAGGGGGGAAACGGGGGGCTAACCCTCCATAATTTAGATAAATAGGTTTTTCATGCAGAATTATCCCATTTTTTTCAAATTTTGTATATAGGTTCATTTTGATAATGCGTTTCTGTCAATAGTTTTGGGGTTCATTGGTTAAGTATAAAGGGGAAAAGGAGGGATACCCCTCCCCCTAATTTAGATAAATGAGTTTTTCATGCAGAATTATCCGATTTTCTTCAAATTTTGTATATAATTTCATTGTGATAATGCGCTTCTCTGAATAGTTTTGGGGGTTCATTGGTTAAGTATAAAGGGGGAAAGGGGGGCTAATCCCCCATTAATTTAGATAAATGGGTTTTTGATGCAGAATTATCCGATTTTCTTCAAATTTTGTATATATATTCATTGTAATTAGAGACTTTCCTGATTAGTTTAAGGGGTTCATTAGTTAACTATGAGGGGGGTAACGGGGGATGACCCCCCCTTAATATATTGTTGATTTCTTTATTTTTCGAGGGGCTTATTGCAAATTATTTGAATTATGAGTATAATATACAATTAGTGTGAATAGCCTGTGAGCTCAATGCCCTCAGTTTGACTGGGCAGTTTTCTTTTTATTTTCATACAGTTACCAACTAAAATGATTTTCTTGTATAGACAGAAATATGCTTACAAATAATGAATGAACATAAAATATGAAATATATGTTTCCTTCTTTTCTTCTGTGCCGGCCACTACTATTATCATATTATATCAAAAGAGAAAATATACAAAAATATCTCATAATTCTTTTAAAAAAAACATAAAACAAGAAAAATTCAAACAACTTTGTACTAACTTTAAACTATTAAGCCTTAATTTGTTGGAAGTAAAAATAAAATGTGAATATATGTTTAATAGAAATCTTGTTTACGTGAAGTTTAAAAGGTATTTTAGTATAATTTATAGGGTTTCAGAAAATAAACGTCAGTATGGATTCAATTTCACCGGCATTGTATAGATAGCTTTCACAAGAATTTATTATTTGATTTTTCAATTCCTTAATCTAATTATACTCGTTTATGCGGAATTATCTGTAAACAGATATTTTCCAACAACTAAAACTTTTATTTGTTCCCTTCATTTTTTTATGATATTCCTTCTACATTAAAAGATAAAATTAAAAAAAAATAACAGCATTTTTCATTAATATTAAAGCTGTTCAGTTAACAGATTAGCTCTGGGTTTTAATTTAATTTATGAATAAATAAAACATTGTTCCATTGGTACACGCTGTTCCAAAAATATAGACACAAGCATAAAACGTCATTTACGAAAATACTACGAACCAGCGGGGAAGACCAAGCAACGCTCGGTTAAAATTAGCTTTGTTTTCAACTCGATATAACAATAAATTCTCTGTACATATAACAATCAGTTCTATGTACCCTGATTGGTTGAATTCTTTTTGAAAACATTCTATGGACTCTGATTGGTTGATTCATGTTTCTCGGTTCCTATTAGGAATTTATAGAAAATTCTTCAGATTCTGAAAGCCAATTTTTTCGCCAAGTGTCGCTAAACTGTCGAAAATATCACCAAGTTTGGCGACATTCTTTCATTTAGCGCCAAACATGTGTTGAGAAAGTTCTATGTACCCTAACTGGTGGAATTCTGTTTTCGAGAACGTTCTACGGACTATGATTGGTTGAAACATGTATCTCGGCTCCTATTGGGAATTTCTTGAAAATTCTTTCAGATTCTAAAAGCCAATTTTTTTGCCAAATGTCGACAAAATTTACCTTTGGCGACATTCTTTCATTTGAGCCAAGCATCTGTTTTGGCAATGATAATCTTAAAGTCGATTTTCCCGCCAAATCTTGCCAATGTCGCTAACATTTCATCAAATATGGCAAGATGTTACGAACTTTGCGACTTCGTTTACTGCCAACTGTTCAAAAACTTAATAACTGTTTCGAACTTCATTCCCATTGAATTGCAATGACCCGTATTGACCCCAAAATGACCCACTAATCTAATTTTCTCGAACATGTGACCTAGCCCAATGGTCTTCGGGTACCCAAAAACGGTGGGAAACAAAATTTCGTCAAAATCGTTATAGCTGCTTTTAGGATAAAATTTGAATATATACACACAGACAAGATTTGCTCGCATTATAATATAATATGTGTGATGCGTATTATTATAAATACTGCAGGAAATGTCATTTTGGGGTAATTCATAAGAAAATTTCTCTTATTTTAATAAATGACAAAATAGGGTGTCTCATAATTATAGGCATAATTAATTTTATAGATGCAGATATGCAGTTTTTTGTAATGATCTTGTTGACTCGTGAATCTTCATACTTCGTTGAGTTGAGAGGTTTCACGCTTAGGCGTAACTTATTTTTCTCACACATATAAAAATGTGTGTGTGTGTGTGTGTGTATACGTATATACTTAATCTTAACTAATCGATATTGATAAATGATGAGTCAGAAAATATCACAATAATATTTCAAATAATTATTCAGAAAAAAAGGAAATCCGCAAACGCATGTATCCTACAATTATTTAAAATATCCCACAGCACATGTTAATAAATATTAAAAAAGTATAATATCGAACAATCATGTAGTGAGAATTCCAATTCAAGCTATGCATTTAGAAAAATAAAGACATAGCCTCATTTTTACTTTCTCTCTTTAAAGTATCTTTCACTTATTGTGAACAGGGAAATTTTGAGACATACTTATTGACACAAACTAAAATAATAGTGCCAAACAATTTCAAATTATCTTTCAAGCTTCGGTTTCACAAAATTATCCTCCTTATCGTAAAAAGTGACAGAGATGATATGCCAACCATTGTTTCCTTATTGTCTTTCAATTCTCTTTCGCGCGATTCGGCTCATTATTCAGGGTTAAAGTCATTAGGAATTCCCTTGTTTAAAGATTTTCTTGGTGGATATGTTCTGAAAATGTATATCCTTAAAACTTCTCTCAATTATGCACCTATTTTTAACACGGTTATAGAGTTTTGTGATATGTTGATAATATTGATAATATTGATAAAGCTATTGCCGTTTAAATTTAAGAATTTTTTCTAATGCATTAACCCATTAACTGCCGAAACTACATAGGCGTTTTCCACAAAAAATTCTGAAAGATAATATTTGGTATCTTTAATAGCAAAGTTTTTGTCATTAAATAAAGTATATTTCAAAATATTTAAATAGTGGTAGCTTGGGAGGGTTTTTTTATACACTTTTATTTTGAATGGTGCGAAAATGCACCATTAGCAGGGAATGGGTTAACGAGTAAATAATTTCTTAATAAATGCACACGTTTCAAAAATTTTAACGCTCTGAAAAGCACACTGTAGAAAAAGACAAATGTTTCTTACCAGGTAAAGATAACCACTAACGAAAATATACAATAACATCTTACGACTTACCCACGCTTTTCGAAAATCATTCTTTAGATTTAAAACCCCGAAAAAAACAATATATTTTTGTGATTTAAAGACGCATTTATAAAAATAAAAGTTTGTTTTCGGAAACGTTTTACTCACCCCTCATACGTAGTATAGGGTAAATCTTGTAATCGTTCTGAAAATCGAAAGAAAAATTTGACGGATTTACACGTTTCAGACACGGGAGATTATGAAAAACATATTTTTAGAAAAAAAATATTTGCCGACCGCCTGTCTGTATGTCTGTGTGTGTGTCTGTAAACGCTCTATCTCCCGAACAAATTGAGATAGAGACTTGAAATTGGTATGTGCTTAGTATGTAATAATGGGAAGAAGCTTATTAAATTTCAGCAACCTCGATTATCCGGAAGTATTTTTTGGGGGGACTCTCAAAATATTCGTTTTGATAAAAGGTATATAAAAATTTTGAAATTGTTTATTTTAAGGAGTGAATATAAAGGACAGTAAAATACATTAATTTTGCAAAAAGAATGAAGTCGATCGGATAATGAGTTGCCGAGATATTTGTAATCATATTTTCCACATTCTTCGATTTTTTATGACCCTGTATTTCATTCAAATTTCAATTGAAAGATATATTTAAATTGAAAATAAGACGCTTAAACCGACGCAGTGAACCGTTAGTTAATATGATAATCAATTTTGGAATTATAAGAATGTTTCTTTTACGCAATTCAATAATAGATCATTTAAAGTTTATGACGTCATCAAGCCACGATTTTATTCGAATTGCAATGCATTTTATAAATAGTTTACACATGTTTTATTTTCATATTTTCTATTATGCATATCTATGATGGGTAAGTATTATACTGGCCCCCAACGACTAGTTTATAGTGCATTAATAAGTTTTCTCAAACCGGAATATTGGATTTTAGGATGCTATCAATTCTCAATTAAACATTTTCAGCTGCGTAACTAAATGTATGCATGCAAGATCAACAAAACAATATTAATTTTAATGTTAATACTAATTCCGTTAATTTAACATGTTTACCTGCAAAACATGTTTGTTGAACATGAAAATATTTACTTGAGAACTCATGGCATCCTAAAAACCATTTTTCCGGTTTGAGAAAAGTGATTAATGCATTTGTAAAAACTAATCGAAAACGTTTCCGAAAATTAGTTCCTTTGTCCCATGGAAACTTTGTTTTTTTTTTATTGCCTTTTTTAAATCTTGAAAACATATTGATTTCTTAGGTTTCTAAAGGTGAAGAACGCTTTTCGAAATAGTGGATAACTCGGAGAAGGTTATTGTATATTTTAGTTAGCAATTATATTATAATTTCCTAGATTAAGAAACATTTGTTTATTTTTGCAGTGTGTTTTTCAGAACGGTAAAAAATTCTTCGTGGTAAAAGTTAGTTAATCAATATCAAAACACGTTTCTCTTTTTACGATTAAAAACGTTGTACAGTGTATTATTGTGTTGTTCGGGAAGTTGGTTCGTACAGGAAAATTCTATCATTTAATTATTAGACATTAATTCCGATATCTAATGTCTAATAATTGACGGGCAGAATTTTCCAGTACGAATTGGTTTTCCTAAACGAAAGGAACTTTCCGAACAAACAAACCTTTATTATCAATACAAACGGTGGTTCGTTTAGGGGAGGTATAATATGAATTCATAATTAGAGAACTTTATTTCTGGTGCACGAAATTGCAATATATTATATTATGTTTATAAATGAACTTAATGTGGTATTTTTGTAACAAGAGCGTAAAATCCGTATTCATCGTTTTATTCATTATTTTTGCATGAATAATATGTGTTTGTATGCATATTTTCTCTTAATTTTCTCTTAAATATCTGTATGCAAGATATCTTTATATTTGCCTTTTTCAGTTTATCCGAGTTTTCTATTAATGGAGTCAGTCTGATAAATGACAGCTCGAATAATTATGAAATTGCTGTATTTTGTTTGATACATCCATACATCATTTTTTGATGTTCACAGTTCTTTCTAGAAAGTATAGTTTCCGTCATTCCCTAAATTATGGAAAACTTAGAAAACTCGATATAAAACTACCATATTTAAAATCGCACTCCAAAAGAATCCCGAAACGTTCCTGGAAAATAATGGATAGATTGTTCCGCAACATTTTCAAGCAACGTTTCTTGAAAATATCAGAAAGCTCTAGGAAGTTTGATTCACATATTGGTGTTCTCAACATAGATGAGAAATGTTTCAGAATGGAAAACGAAAATTTTCCAGGAAATTGTTTTAGTGACAATCAGCTGACCAGTATTTCCCATGGGCCGTTCTAGCATTTTTCACAATTCTTCACATCTACAACGAATAAGAAGAATATATAGAGTCTAAATACTTCAAACATTCGAAAGGAGACGTATAAGCTATTAAAATATACTTCTGATAAATGATACCAGTATTCTTATCGATTTATTTAAGTTAATATTTTTATGTAAAAAATACTATTGCACATTCATCATCCTATGTAATACATATTTTTCAAGAAGTACAGAATAGGATCTCTCACTCTCTTTTTCTCTCTTGACTACAGACTTCCTAGCATAGGGTTTAGTTGCAAGACTGTGTGAAAGATATCACGTATCGCTTTAATCATGTGACATGTCGCGACATGAGAACAGCGCTGTGTCATGCACAACCTGAGCTATATGAAACAAACATTAATTAATATATGAAATATTACCTCTTACAATCAGCTACCGAAAATATTCTGGTTTTCTTTGATTTTTTTTGTTATTTTGAAATATATTTATTCTTTCAGTTTTTGTTAAAACGCCTTAGAACCATATTTCGTTTACTAGCTCATCATTGTTAACAGTTTGCAGTAAATGTCATTTGCTTTAAATCAATGAAGACATGTTAGAGCAAACTAAACAAAACTTCCTATAAAGGTTTAATATTATCCAAATAAATTATCAGTAATTTTAAATTAACTATATGCTTAGTCTGCATTTGAATAATTAATTTGTTGAGAATTTGTCCGTAAATTTGAAGAAAAGTATTTAAGGACTTTTAAAAGCTTGAATATTCATGTGTAATAACGTCTTAAATATTTCCATTTACAAAAATAAAGATTATAAATTCGTTAAAAGAGTAAAATATTTTGTTTTGTATTGAAAAGGGGTTTGTACGAAAGGATTGGGTGAATTTCAATGACAGATTTTTCATAAAGTAATACTTATCATATTTAAACACAGAAGTTCGTCATTAAACAAGGCAAATATCACTTTACGAAATATCTGGTGTTAAATTATTTTAGGCGTACGAACCCTTATGAAAAGATTTAGATGTGTGTTTGCGTGTATGCGATATAATGTGTCGTCTGGAAAGTTCTGCAGTTTTAAAAAGCGAAGCGAGGTTTCGTCTAGTTATATTTTTCTACTTCTGATAAGCAGTGACCTTGAATGACCCAGACATGTACATTCGGTCTTTTCTTCTTGCGCTGAACAATTCTCGCTTGTGTTGTGGCAGAATTTTTGTTTCGGTTTCGATTATAAAAAGGGAGAACCAAACAGTTAATTTTTGTCATATTATTCTTTTTTATTTCAAGAAAGGTAAAAATGCTAGTCAGGCTGTCGTAAAATTTCGACTGTCGTGGACAAAGTGCTGTTTTAGAGGACACAATCAAAAGTTTAGTTTCAGAAGTTTAAGCTCGGAAATTTCAGCCTCGAAGATGATGCTCGCTCTGGACGACCATTATCTGGACGACCATCTGTAAAGCGGGACCTCTTAAAAGAGATTATCAAAAGATCATGTACTGTATTTATTGGAATATTTAGACTGTGTGATAGCTCCTTAATTGTATAACGTGGATTTTCAGAGATAGTTTCTTTTAAGATTCCTCTTTTACAGATGATGACCGTCCAGAGCGGCCATAATCGTCGAGGCTGAAATTTCTGCATTGAAACTTCTCAAACTACCTTCGAACTGTGTCACCTGAAACAGCACTTTGTCTATATACAGAAAAAAAATTACGAGCAGTCTGACTAGCATTTGTACCTTTCTTGAAATAAAAGAACACTAGCTGACCACAACCCGGCGTTGCCCGGGCCCGTGATAATATATATTTTTTTTTTAATCAAGTTTTTATTTTACATTTTTAAACCGATTTTGTAGGAAATTATATTTTTAAATGAAAATTTCTCGAAAAGATATTGATATATACACTCTTAAAACTGTGCCTCTGATTTAAGAGGTACATTCTGAATTTTTGTGTCTCTGAATATTAAGAGGCACGCGGTGCCTTTGAAATTAAGAGGTACATAGTGCCTTTGGGATTCAGAGGCACAGCGTAAGGGCCTTTGAAATTAAAAGGTACAGTGTACCGCTGATTTTATATATTCAAGTGCCTCTTATTTAAAAATACATTCTTTACCTCTTATAATGGTGGTACATGCATGTGCCACTATTATAAGAGGCACAGCCTGTAATTTAATATTTTATATTAAATTTATAGCTTTACAGTAAATTCTCTCTACTGCAGAAAGATTTCCCAGCATGGCATATAAAAAGACATAGATTAAATTTTGTCTAAGGCAGAATACTTTAATAGAAAATTTTCTCAACCCCCAATTTATTGAAATAAATTTGAAATAAATATTAAAATGTGTGTCCATGTGGCCTAAGTCAGTTCTGTGGTTCAATAAAGAACCTTGTCAACATATAAATTTATTTTATACATAAAATACATAAAAAGGCATAAAAGCTTTATTAAAAACAAATAAGACAAACATTAAAAACATGAAAAATGATACAGGCGCCAGTGAAGTAAGAGAACATCAATCGGTAATGTCGGCTACCGGAGTTCTAGGGGAGCAAAATAAGGTGGTTTAAGAATAGTTGCAAAAATTATATGCAAGATTGCAAAATATAGTTTTTTCTCAATCACTGACAATAAGAAATATTCTATGGCAATATGTGGCTAAGTCAGAGGTGGTATATATTTATTACTTGGTGTTTTTTACCATTTTTTGAAAAACTATTATCTTTTACACAAAAAATGCATAGGTAAAAAACATAATATTTGGGTCTGCATGCCAAATCAACTAACAAATTTCAATATTCTACCTGATGATATAAATGAGAATATATTTTTATTTTATTTTTATTGAATTAAGTTTTCATACCTATTAATTATTTAAATTTTGGAAAATCATCATTTTTTGACTTGCAGAAAATTTGATCGAAATTTTTAAATGATTTGAAAATTTTCAATTTTGAATTTCTCAAGTTCTATCAAACATACAGAATTTTATGACCCCCCCCCCTGCCCCATTTAAAAAAGGGGTTTATAATGTTTAATTTGATATGCAAGTTGACAATGCTTAGTTTAAAAATATATATATTACTAATTTTTTTTAATTAAAAAATTTTCAGAGTTTTTTTTTTTTAACACTATGTTTGTTGTAATAGTATAAGCTTAAAATTATGAAAATTTTAGAGTGGGATCGCAATCGGATCAGGGATTATGAAATAAAAGCTGAAGATTACCATGCAAATAATAAGTAAATAACAAAATAGATAGTTATTTAAATGACAATGTTTTAGCGTCTATTTGATAACTCCTGATCTCATTGAGATCCCACTCAAAAAATTGCAGAATTTTAAGCTTATAATATTACAACAAACATATTTTTTTTCTTCAAAAATTTTAAAAGACACTATCTAAATTAAATTATATATATATTTAAACAAATAATATTTTTTAAGGAACTTTTACTATAAATATACAAATAATGTTTTAGAGTGCAAAATGTGAATAAACATTATGATTTGTGAAACTTTATAAAATGTAGAAAGTATTCAAGGCTGTCGCCAGGTGAGTGCCTAACCTCCACCCTTCTTCAAAAACAGTTCATATTATCAATTCATATTATACTTTTATTTAAAAGAAAGGCACTGTAGCGCTTAACATCTACAAGGTACACCCCCCCCCCCTCCATACACACACAAACACGAGGAAAAAAAATCTGAGTATGGTCTTGGAAATACTATATATGATTACATAATGACACTATGCATTATTCATTTTATTATTTATTAAGTAATATTTATATGAAAATAAAAAGAAAGATTTGCTGAGAGATACACATATATAATATATACATATACATGGATGTACGCAGGAGGGTTGCCGCGTTCCCCGTAAATCTTTGAAAATAGAAAATTGAACTTGAATAACTAAGAGATTGACGAAAAATTTATCGTTGCCCCATCCCTAATCCTGAGTGTCTTCATGTATAAAGAATCATGTTTTATATTATAATATTCACAGAAAATAATACTAAGTTAAATATACTACTTACTTATTCCAGACTCGTTATTAGCTTCGTGTCGTCGTTGTTTACAGGTGTATTGACATGGCGACC
The DNA here is from genome assembly GCA_963931845.1 of Maratus michaelseni. Taxonomy (NCBI): domain Eukaryota; kingdom Metazoa; phylum Arthropoda; class Arachnida; order Araneae; family Salticidae; genus Maratus; species Maratus michaelseni. The sequence continues at coordinate 118,117,679 of OZ007586.1, forward strand.
ATTGCTTCCCTTCCCTTCCACTGATCCCAATGCATGACGGGTAAACGGCTGTTGCGCATGTCTGTTTCTCAGTGTACCTCTGAAACTGACAGGTTTTTTTTTTCAAAGGCACAAATCTGTCAGAGGCTAACTTCGTGCCTCTGACTAGATTTCGCTCTGTTCCGATGCCTTTCATTTCATTGTGCCTCTAACGTTTTTCTCCTAATCAGAGGCACTTTGTCTACGTGCCTCTTACATTAAAATAATAGAAGGCACAACGTGCTTGTGCCTTTTAAATAAGCGGTACACTTTTAAGAGTGTAGTGATAAAAGCGCTCATTTCCTTGGGTTTTTTTACCTAGGGTCGTTTCATAGTTTTAAAATGAAATATTTTTTTTTGTCCGAACTCTTTGAAATCTTTATTGGTGATAAATAAAACGGTTTTACAGCCCGTGTAAAAATTTCGTGAAAAAATATTGTTATCGAGTTGTAAAACAAATGTTTTCTTCTCGCTTTTTTGTTTGTTTGTTTGTTTTCGCGTAGGCTCCTTTAACATAGCAATAAAAAAATAGTTCTCATTTTCCGAACTCGCTGACATTCCAATCTGTTATAAATAACTGTATCCAAGCTCTCTTTAAAATTTTGCGAAAAAATATGCATATTTAGAAGTAGAAACATGAGTTCTTAAAAAAAAAAGAGCTTTATCTTTCAACCTCAGAGCAAAAATATATTATAAGGTTTATGCTTTCAATGCAATAGTACAGCTTCATCCGTTTTCAATCCCCTTTGGCTAAAGAGTTGAGGGTTAATAAATCAGGTTTCCCGTTTCTGAGGGTAGAATCCTTCATAAAAACGTTGAAGCAAGCGCAAAAAGACGATTTTCGTCTGGAAAAGACAGTGTGGATTTGACAGAATGCGCATTTCGTTTTAAATATACAGATAATTTGACGAAAATGAACTTTTTGGTTATTCATTCTTAGTTCACTGAAACAAAAGTTATACCACAACACAAGCTGGAGATGTACAAAGCAAGCAGAAAAGACATATTGTATATATCTGGTCTATTAAAGATCACTCTTTATCAGCAGTAGCACAATAACTAGACGAAATCGTGCTTCGCTTTGAAAAACCGCAGAACTTGCCGGATGAACCTCATAAATAAATATGAATTAAAATTAACATTGAAGCAATTAAAATAATTATTAATTGAAACATACAAACTATATCAAAATATAAAGCCATATTTAGAATTCTTGCAGATTTTTAATAAGAAAATTCCGTGTATACTTATATTTGATCATACGCCTGAATAATCTGACAACACTTATCATCCGTCTCATTTCAAATGCCATACAGAAACGCAGAACACAGAAAATTATGCTACGTTAAGTATAGTTTGCAACAAAATTATTATCTGGTTATAAATTGTTTACCTTAGTTCCCTATAGTCTCTAATTGCAATAGTGAAAGTAGAATAAAACAACTCTAGACATAATCGCAAATGAGTAATCGTCTGCAGCAATACTCTAATTGTGACAATACTAAAAACAGCATAAAACAACTTTAGACATAATCACAAATGAGTAATCATCTGCAGCAATCCTCTAATTCTGACAATAACAGCATGAAAGAACAATCTTTGACATAATCACAAATGATTAATTATCTACTCCAGTATTTATTAACCTGTTTCATCTCGCGGCGCACTCGAATAAATGGTTAAACTTCCGCGGCCCACTAAACTTAAGATGATTGAAAACATATTAAATGAATCTGAGTCTTTTTTAATTTATTTAATAACACGAACAAAATGTCCCATCATAAATAAACAAAGTAAAATAATTTCTTATCATTTGCAATTAAAAAAAAATAATATATTCTTTACGAAATAAGGTTTTCGGATAGACCTATTAATCCGAAAATCTAGCCGATTTTTTTTTAATTATTCGCTGCGGAAAAGCTTCTTTCACGTAAATGCAACAATGAGAGCGGGTGATCTTTTTTATAATAGTTGTAAATTTGCAATTGAGAAAAAGAAATACAGGGTAAGTCAAAATGAATATAGCGATTACAAACGGCTATAACTAATTAATAGAAAATAATTTATCGATAAGATTAACACAGAATGTAGATGGAGCTTCAAAAATTTGTATACATACATCATAGATGTTCTATGTGACTTCCCTTGGTCACACGGACAACATCTAGGGGGTAGTCCATTTCACGCCATACATTCTGAAGCATTTGTTCAGTCACCGACGCAAGCGCATTACAAATGCGTACTTTGAGTTCTTCAATTGTTTTGGGCATGGGAGGCACATGTCTTAAAAAGTCGATCGGATAATTAGTTACCGATATATTTGTAATCCTATTTTCCACAATCTTCGATTTTTGAGGACCCTGTATTTCATTCAAATTTCAATTCAAAGATATATTATAATTGGAAATGAGACGCTTCATCCGACGCAGTAAACCATTAGATCATATGATTATTAATTTTGGAGTTATAAGGATTTTTCTTTTACGCAATTCAGTAATACAGCATTTAAATCGAGGCTAACGAAAAAGACAGGCTACCGCAGTGCATTCCACTTATCTTTTTTTACAGACCACTAAAGTAACGTGTTGCTCTTTTCGTCCACCTGCATTGGTGCATTCGAGCATCACGTGACTCCGGCGGTCTGTAAAAAAAGATACTCGTAAAGCACCGCGGTAGCCTTTCTTTTTCGTTAGCCTCGATTTAAATTTTATGACGTCATCAAGCCACGATGTTATTCGAATTGCAATGCATTTTATAAATAGTTTACACATGTTTTATTTTCATATTTTATATTATGCATATCCATGATGGGTAAGTATTACGGTGGCCCCCAACGACTAGTTTTAAGATGGAAGCATCTGAAAAAAAAATCGACGGAGTAAGAATATGCGAAGCTGGGTTTAGAGTACAAAAACTCTCTAAAGAAACCCAAACGATAAAAATATTTTTTTAATGTAGAAAATGCAGATATTTTGGGACAAAATGACTATGGATCTGGATTGTTTTAGTTTTGAAATATAATTAAAACTGAAAGGTTGAAAGTGTTTTTGCATTTTTCTCAAAATGTGATTTTTTTATGTAATGGTCTGTTGCAAATACACCTCTGTAATTTAATATATGATAGAATACGTGTTACTGCATCTTGTGAACTTATTTTTTTTATTTTTAAACATTATGATATTTTTGTAAATTGGGAATATGTATTATAACAATATGTAGATTTCTGATAAGTGATTTTTTTTTTAATTTTTGAGAATATGTAATAAAGATTAAAATAGGTTCAGTATGTAAAATCGAGTACTTTTTGATCATCGCAAAAAATTTCAAGGTAAGAATTTCATTAGTTTTTTTTTTTTTTTTAATGTACCAAAGTGAATACCTCAAAATTTTCACGATGAAAAAATATAGCCCAAATAATATTTTTTTCTTAAAATATTTATAAAGTTCTTACTAAAATAGGTTGAAAAAATCATAATAATATATGCGTATTTGAACGAGATATGGGCTTTAAAAGAAAAACCTGAATGTTCAACTTCTTATTTGTCGCAGACGTCCCAGTCCCCTTACAGAACTATTGTTAGGTCGTAGAATCGCGATATAACTTTACTGAAAATTTTTGTGGCACATTAGGTCGCTTACAGTTCAGCAATGGGTTGGGAACCACTGATTTACACCAATCCTCACGTTTTATCCGGTGGCTAATTTCAGTTACTAATGATCATGCTTTTACAACTGATAAATTCTCTGCAAAATTCAAAAAAATTTGTCTCGATTTTCTCCCTTTTTTAGTAATTTGGCACTCATGTAAAGTGCACAGACATACTTGACAAAAATTGGACGTCTATAGCTAACCAGATTTGACAGTTACATGGTTCAGTATGTGACGCTTACTTGTTGTTAAACGATTTTTCGGAAATTGTAAAGTTATGTAATTAGAACAGAAAAATACATTCCTTATCCGTCTCTTTAAATGAAAAAAAATTTTATTACAAAATGGCACTTATCCCTACAAAATTCCAATTTTCAAAATTATTATTAAATTTTAACTTAATTTTGAATGTCTCGTAAATAGCGGACATTTTAAATTTTGGAACCGGTTTGAACCGGTTCTGAAATTGAAAGTACCTTTATATAAAAAAACTGGAACCAAAATCGAAAAAGTAAAAACTAACAACGTTAGAGTTTGGCCTCAGCTATCCTATGCAAAAAAAAATCATTTAAAAATATTAAAATGCGAGCGAGAAATCACGCGATAACCTTCCCATAGACTTAACATTAGCGTGAGCGTTTCTTCGCGTGACTAGTGTAGGCTCTTAATGATGTTTAGCTGAGTCGATTCGGACTGCACAGCACAGCGAAGTCACACTGGGCGATTGTGAGATCCTGGATTATTTACTAACCTTCGTTTGGTAACTACTATTATTCGTCGCTCCCAGTTCAGTTTATAATTTGCACTTATATTGTGTTCTTAAAGGCTTGACTGTAGTCTTAGGAATAGTTCTGTTTTGTCAGGATAAATCGTCACTGATCCCAGTTATGACAAACACATTTTTTGAGATTAGCTGTCTCTATCATGGGTAGATGTCATTTTAACTTCTTTGTCTTACTTTTGTCACTCAATAGTTAGAGTTCTCTCTGTTCGCTGTTGTTTCTATTATTCAATGTGATGCTTGTTGTCATAATCGGTGGTTTATTTCAGTGATTCTATAGTTTATTTTTCTGTTTGTTGGTTTGGTTCTGTCATATTCTTGCGATTTGTCACTGTCGTGGTTTGTTGCCGCTGGCATGAGTACTTTTACAACTTTTCCCCCTTGTTTGATTATATTAGTGAATTATTAAATAAGATAAAAGTCCTTCATAGTTGAATCGCTGTTATCGCTTTTTTAGATTTTATTTTCTCCGGGCCTTGGCACATTTGATTGCTTGTTGCGCTATAGAGGTGGAGCCAGTTGTAGCCATTAGTTCGTCTATATTATACGATTACTATATTACCTTGCATGTGTCGTAATTTATTTTTGTCGTTGTTGGTTGCATGAAGGAGCATCTTGGCTATCAGTCCACTATTATCACTTTTTAACTCGCTGGCCATCAGTCCATCATATGCATGAATCGCTATCATCACTATATCATTATTGTTTTAAGCATTTTGTTCGTGAATCAATTCATCTCTTAAGACTTCCACACTACTATAGAGTGGAATAATGATTTTTTTTTTGTGCTCAGTTGAGCTAGCTTTTTATTTCATTAGTTTTTTGGTACATGATGTGCTTTTGATTTTTTATATTTCTTTTATGCGACAAAAAGGGTTATTTTCATAGCTTTTTTTCTACCTATAAGATGATCTTACAAATTCGATTGGAAAGGGAGGGACATTATATGGTGTTATGGAAGAGCGTTGGCTGGACTGTCTCGTATTATTTTGAGATTTTGTCTATATTTTCTATTAGCCATCTGGTCACTGCTATACCTTTAGTTTGTACGTGTCTGTTTTGGGCAAGTTGTGCCAAAGTTTTTCATTGTTTGTTGTTATGTTGATCAGATGGAGTGTTGTGTCAGGCAGCAGGCTGTGAAATAGTGTTTAGACGTTCTTAGCGATCCGCACTCACAGTCCTTGTATTTGAACCTTCTTTAAACTGTGGAGGTACGTCGGGAACTTGCCGTATCCTGTGTATAGTTGAGTTAAGAGGTGGCTGCTGTGTAATCTGTTCTTGTCAACTTTTGGAAAGTATTTATGTGTAAGCCTGCCTGTGTCCCCATTGCCCCTCTTGAGCTGCTATTGTGTGTTTGTTAGGTCGTTTAATGTTTTTTTTAATATGTGAGGTTGGTTATACAGACTGTAGTAATTAATGAGAACTCTTCGGTTCCTTATCTGTGGTGAACGCATCACTACTTTCTGAAGCAAACGTGATAAAGCCAGCGTTTACACAATATTAATAGCTTTTTTTTAGCTTTTTCGCATATCACTGATCATTTTTAATTATTTCTACGCCCTTTCCATACATTTTTTTAGACTTTCAAGCATTTCTTATGAAGATTACACGAAAAGTTCATTTTTATATTTTTTTTAATGTAAAACATTTTTCTTTTAAGAACCAACTAAAATATTTAGAGTTTTTTCTTTTTAATGAAGAATAAAAATCAATACAATTATTGCATCGCCATTATATTTTGAGAAGAAAATGTAATTTGAAAATGTTCTGCTCCGTTTTGACCAAAACAGAAAAAAAGCGTTTCGCTTTATTCTTTCTATGAACTATAAGACTACATTATAAGCAGATTGCTCGATTCAGTGTACCATAATAGTGAATGCACGCTGCGTATTATTATACAGTTCAATGGTTAAAGTCCCCGATATATATTTAACATTCTTGTGAAAACTAATCACGAAGCTCTTTAAACAACTAATCATGTTAGTGAGTGATTTTCGTTCGTTTAGTGCTGCGTGTTCGACTAACTCGTCTGCATCCTCCTTTCCTCGGATACCTACGTGCGCCTTGAGCCAGCTAATTTTTAATCTTTTATTCAAGTTTTTGACTAGTTGTTGTATTGGGTCTATTTTTTTGTTAGTATCGAATGGTTTACTTAGTACATCGAGGGCCGATTTGCCGTACGAGTGCATTGGAGTTTTCCCATAACGTTTTAGATTGGCCAGGTTTAATCCCAGACATACACTCAAGTGAGAACATATATGGTATTTTAACCCTTGAAATATAGAAGAATGAAACCAATGTGACTCTACTAAAGAACTAAAAGTAGCCATTAAAAGCATGACAATCTCTGGCACCAATAATATTTCAAAAACTAATTGATTCCATAAAAAACAAATTATTCAAATTTATTTCAAGTCATACCAAACCAGGAAAATACTATTCATAAATGCACCATGTATAGGTATTAAATGATTTTCTTTCATTGTGCCTAAACTTTTGAGACACTGTATAGTTACAGATTTTAATGAGTTTTTATTAAAGATAGGATGATCTATCCATTTATTCATTTGTAGATGATTTATTTGAATAATTTTACAGGCTCTAATAAACAAAAAATACGCTTTTGTCTAATTTTGTATTGTTATTTAATAAACGACGTTTTATGGTTGGGCCTAAATTTTTGATACAGACTGTAGTAATTAATGAGAACTCTTCGGTTCATTATCTGTGGTGAACGCATCACCAATTTCTGAAGCAAACGTGATAAAGCCAGCGTTTACACAATATTAATAGCTTTATTTTTTTAACTTTGTCGCATATCACTGATCATTTTTGGTTATTTCTGCACCTTTCCCATACATTTATATAGACTTTCAAGCATTCCTTATGAATATTACACGAAATGTTCTTCTTTATATTTTTTAATGTAAACAATTTTTCCTTTAAGAAACAACTAAAATATTTAGAGTTTATTCCTTTTTAATGAAGAATAAAAATCAATACAATTATTGTATCGCCATTATATTTTGAGAAGAAAATGTAATTTGAAAATGTTCTGCTCCGTTTTGGCCAAAACAGAAAAAAAAGCGTTTCGCTTTATTCTTTCTATGAACTATAAGACTACATTATAAGCAGATTGCTCGATTCAGTGCACCATAATAGTGAATGCTCGCTTCGTATTATTATACAGTTCAATGGTTAAATTCCCCGATATATATTTAACATTCTTGTGAAAACTAATCACGAAGCCCTTTAAACAACTAATCATATAAAATGCAAAAATATATCATATTACTAATTTTATTTGAATTACTTCCCAAAATGTAAAGAAAAATGTTTATTTTAAGCATAAGAATACAGAACAACGTTTTACAATGGACCCAATAACAAAGGAATGAAGACACGCTTGACCTAGACAATGATAAAATTGATCTAGCACTAAAGAAGAATTATATGTAAGGTATCTGTACTAGAACTGGACACTTTAAGAGCATTTTTCGCCTTTTTTTAGTATACTGTTCCTACTTTTAGTAACTGCGACAACAGAGAGTGTTCGATATCTCAGTTAACTCTATCTGCACACGACTGTGCTGTAAAAGTTGCTGCTTTAAACAATATTCAGCACAATTCTTTTTTTCGGAGAGTTTAAAATGTGCCATAAAAATAGTACATGAAAACAATAGTGAACACGAAAATACAATAATGGACGCATGTCCATTCCAGTAATGGACACACTTGAATTATTAGAGAAACGTGAAATAAAAGATGAAACGGCTGGAAATACATTTTTTATTAGCAAAAGGGTATTTGTCGTTGCATTAATGAATTAATACAATGAAAAACTAACAACCTTGTATCAAAAGCTGAAACAAGGACTCTCTAAAGAGTTTAAGGTACCTGCCTACGTTCGGATCCCTTTTAAAAAATATATACAATATGAATAATTCCTCATATTTTTAGTTCAATTGTAGTATAGAACGATGAGAAATTTTAAGATCTTACCAATATCTTCATAACATTTTAAAACAAGAACGAAAAATCATGCGTCAAGCATAGATTATGTAACACTTCCCAACGCTTCCAAAATAATTTTACGAATCATACTCTTTAATAAGCTAAAAGATAACATCTAAGTAATCCGAATACTTTTATTCAGCCCTGTATAGGATCTATAGATTTGTATATATACTACATAGGATGCTAAATTTTAGTTCAGTTAGGAAACACGTAGCACAGTTTAAAATTCTCCGTCTGGAGTTAAATAATACGGAAATGTGTTCCTGAACTTTTGTGCTTCCCTGTATAGGATCTACAGAATTTATACACACCACGTAATATACAAAAAGCGATTTAAAATTAAAATCGCATTCAGTAACTTAAAACGCACTTGCAGGAATTATTGTAAACATACAGTAGAGAATTCTTTTGTGTGTCCCTGTAAATGAACGATGACTGCTATACACACAATATTCTGTAGTAAGTCTCTTGTAATGAACCTTATATAAATTTCAATGCGTTTAAAATAGTAAAACATTATATAAATAAACCGCAGACGATTTTTCTCCATAGACGTAATGTAACGGAATTCTTTTGACTGTCCCTGTAAAGTAAGTATAAGTGCTATGCACACCCTATTCCATATTAAGCTTCTTCTAATGCACCTTAGTGATATATATAAATTTCAATGCGTTTAAAATAGTGAAACATTATTTAAATAAACCGCAAATGATTTTTCCCCATAGACCGCCATGTAACGGAATTCTTTTGTGTGTCCCTGTAAATGAACGATGACTGCTATACACACAATATTCTGTAGTAAGTCTCTTGTAATGAACCTTATATAAATTTCAATGCGTTTAAAATAGTAAAACATTATTTAAATAAACCGCAGACGATTTTTCTCCATAGACGTAATGTAACGGAATTCTTTTGACTGTCCCTGTAAAGTAAGTATAAGTGCTATGCACACCCTATTCCATATTAAGCTTCTTCTAATGCACCTTAGTGATATATATAAATTTCAATGCGTTTAAAATAGTGAAACATTATTTAAATAAAACGCAAATGATTTTTCCCCATAGACCGCCATGTAACGGAATTCTTTTGAGTGTCCCTGTAAAAAAACTATAAGTGCTACACACTTCCGTTGAAATAGGGAACATGCTGTAGATAACGATTATAACATATAAAAATTGCAGGGCAATCCGAGCATATTTACGGGAGTTAGAGCACGGACAGACGGCAGACGGCAGACGGCAGACGGCCAGACGGCCAGACGGCCAGACGGCCAGACGGCCAGACAAACCGAAGTCATAAACACTTTTCAACTAGGTTGGAAAGTGTTAAAAATGGGGGTTTTTTGTCATTTTTTTAGCAAAACTTAATGTTTACATCAGACAGGGTACACACAATTCAATTTAATATATTTCAATTTCTTTTGTACTACATACTACTACTACACTTACCTGTGCACTGAACTACGAGTTTTTCAATATCTTCAAAATTAACTGAAATATTTCAAAATATGTCGAAAAATGTGTATAATTTTTTTTAAGTTACCATTTTTTTTATATTCGAGTACCTATAAAATAATTACAGTATCAAATAGAGCCTAGATTCTAGTTCAGAATACAGTGAGTAATATGGAAAGCATTCTGACAAAATTTCACTGACATATTTTCAAAACATTTTATGTCATGAAGTTTATCGAACATGGAAATAACGGGAAAATCGATTTTCCAGAAATCTCATTTAAAGATGTCTTTTAATTTAGAATTAATTTTAATTAAATTAATCTATAAGTGTAAATTAAGGTTTATTAGTGTTTTTAAGTAAAAAGGTAAGAAAATCATGAATAGAAACTGTTGGAGAGATATAAAACTCAACTTATAAAAATTATAGGGCGTTACTGGAACCTATAATTATTCCCTCCTCCAGACAGAAACACACCAATTATACTAGCGGCAATTTGATGGTATGAGTGATCGTACAACCTGGGATAGATTTTTTGGGATTAAAATTAAAAGTTGTACAGCGTTGTGGGGTTTTGAAGCATATCTCATCCTTATGGTTGACCATCAAGCCCGCTGTAAATTTCTGCTTGTAGTTGTAATTTTAAATAAATATAATAGTAATTTAAATGAACATCACACACTAAATAATAATAAATAAAGAGTCTGAATTATGATTAAAATAAAGAAACTTTATTTACAAAAGACATAGAGTAAAATAATTAAAAAAAAGAAAATATGAATTATATGTACAAAATTTATACATGATAATGAAATTTATTTACGACTTGTTTTTGCAAGTCATTAGTTACGTAGTTAAGAATTAAGTGCGGTATATTCAGCATTACTGTTACATATTTAAGATAACATTTTTATACCACATTTGATAGCTTTGGAATTTAATAGCTTTATGATTAATTTTAAAACCATAAGTGTCCCTGATCCCGGGATGGTAAGAGAAATGTTTATCTCTTCAAATTTAAACATTTAACATTAAACCAATTTAACTGTACTTGGGTAAACATAGAAATATACCTGGATATGTTCTAAGAGCACATCATCTGTTGGTTGTCTGCAGAGTCCCCATAACAGGTGTATCCTTAAGTCTAGAACACATTCATTTGATACACATCACCCATATTTTAGATAAACTAAAACTACGTTAAATATTGCAAGTTAGGCTATTTACATTCTTGGAGCCTAAAAAAAGTTAACTTGCAGAAAGCGTTGCATCAGCAACATAAAAGAAAGGATAAATTTTAGATAGAAGTGTTTTTTTTTTTCAAGTTCAAGAGATTTAGTTCTAAGATTTTTTTTTTCACCAGAGGGATACAATTGTCTCCTCCCTTCTTTGTCATCCTGCATCCAATGATGCCCTTGTGGTTAATGTCCACCCCTTTTGGAGTATCTGTATTGGTCGTTACGTAAATCAGATTTCTGTAACGTTTGTGATTTGAGCTATCTAGTCTCCACCCCCTTCAATGGTTCATTCGGAATTGTCCCCCTCCTTGGTTCCGAGAATTAACGGTCAGGTGTTTCCCTTGAGATTTTATGACTCTTGTAAATTGCCCGTCGTAAATTGTTTTGGATCTACACAATTGCTGTAACGTCAAGCTTGTCGTCTGTCTGGTTTTTATTGCTTGTTTATTTGCATAAACAAGACCACCCCTTATACTGCAGTCTGAATCAGCATATTTTGTTGCTAAGGGAGTCTCGTAGCCCGTGGAAACGAATATCATTTGCATGAAAAATGCAATATGCAGGATGTACCTATATTTTAGGTTCTATCCAGCAGAAATATTGTTTACATTTCTCCTGGCATTACCACGCCCGCTTTAGGTATTTGACTGATTACTTCCTGTTCATTAAATTGTCCATAACCCCTCTTCTAATAATCGTAGGAATAAAATTAAAACAGATTTGGAATCGTAAAAGATTGCTCTTTCAACTAAATTAATAAAACAAATTTCGAAAATTTTCACCAAAACGGCCATTTTAATGGAGGCCTAACAAATACCTTAACAAATTAAATTGGCCTTAACCTTAACAAATTAAATTGGCCTTAACCTTAACAAATTAAACTTTACAGCATGGTACATGTCGATAACAGCTCTTTAATGAAAGCATTTTATTGAAATTAATGTGTAAATAGAATCTTAATCAGCGCAGTATGTAGCAACCTTAAGGGTCATGCTCATTCACGCGAAAACACCTTCTCGCTAATTTTAATCGTATGGGACAGTTATTTTACAATATATCGTTTGCATTTCAATGTTTTTAAACGATTTGGTTTCGGAAATAAAAGTATTTTCATAAAAAATCCGCAAAGAAAATCGAAGAGAGTTCTGTAGAGATCGACGACAGCTGCACAATGCAAAAAAATCGTTTAAAAAGATTGAAATGCAAATGAAATATTGTAAAATAACTGTGCCATGGGATTAACATTAACGAGCGGGTGTTTTCGCATGAGGGAACAGGACACTTAAGACCTAGGCTGGTCACATCCCCTTAATACTAAGCCTATGCGTTGACTCGAGAAGTGGTGGCTGTCGTAGTTGGATTTTTTTTCAGGATTTTATTAATTTCAATTTTAGTCATCTTATAGCAAAATAAACAAATTAATTATTTAAACGTAGGCACAAAAAATAGCTTACCTTATTTCAATCAACAAGAAATTCCGATAAGATAATTGTACGGTCGCATCCTTTACGTTGAAATCAAATCGTTTCAGAACTGATAGCTTGAAGTAGTTATATCAACAATCCCAAAAGGGGCGCGAACATCTATAAGACATTCTAAGACTATTTCTTATTTCAAATTTAAATACGTTCACTACTGGTACAGTGTCTACCAGTGGTACCTTTAGCTTAGTTCAATTATTTTAAAGTTTTGACTTTAGTTTTCAAACCGTTTTATTATTATTATTATCATTATTATTTTGTTTTACATGTTACTTTTTTCTAGTTTGTTTTAAGAAACTTCGTCAGTACAAATTCTTTGATACAATCTATTTAAAAGTTGATATCGAAGTAACATTACTTTCTCTAATGAACTTGCTGTTAAAAGTTTTAAAGAACGGTTTCGCAATGTTTAATGATAAGCATTTAATTTTTTTAACTTTATTTTCAGTCATGCATATGGCTAAAATATTAGAGCATCGAACAATAAAGTGCTTTAAAAAAACAATTACCAACATTTAAAAAAAGAAGATTTTTTATTAAACAAATGTCTCTGAATCACGTGTTGCGTCTTTTCAATGATATAAAGAATTTTTTTCAATAATTCTTAAGAAAATACACACACATTATTCGTTTATTTTGATGCAGTTGAGCATAATACAATTACATCATGTATATTGAAAAGTGTTTTTGTTTAATGAAACTTTTTTAAATAGTTCTAAACATATGTAACATACAAACATTTTAAAACAATTTTACCCATAAAAGACTGTAAACGATATTTAAAAAAAATTTCTATAGTTGAACTATTAATGAAAAATACATTTGAAAAATTGAAAAAACAGTAATGTGTTTAACAATTCGACCCAAACTAAAATTGTTTGAAAACCATATTTCTTGAAATTTTTATCAGTTTCTTCGTCGTTTTCTTTTTTATAATCTGGTCTGTAAAACCTTAAGCGTTTAATTTAACTTAGCTTAAACTATAAAAAGAAATTTTGTCTAAGGTCATATGATTTTTTATCAGTTAACTGTGATTATTCTCTTATGTGACCTATATTCAAACATGTCATTTGTTACATGCTAAAAGATAAGAGATTTATTTTGAAATTTATTCTTAGAATTGCAAACTGGAACATGTGTAAAATGAAAATCTAATATTGAAACTGAGTTTCTTAAGTCCAATTGTTTTTATTGAAAAAAAATATTTAATGAAACTTTTTTAGATAATTCTAAATGTATTTCCCATACAGACATTTTAAAACAATTTTACTCATATAAGTCTGAAAACGATATAAAAAAAAATCTAAAATGAAGTATTAATGAAAAATATGTTTCAGAAATTGAAAAGACAGTAATGTGTTCATATTTAATACTTGGAAATTTTTCCAGAGAAAATTTCTCACGCCTTGCATTCATAATATTCAAATTTTATTTGCTTAATAGGCGTATAGCCAACATAGCGAAAAAGTACCCAAGCCGGGACTCGAACCCGGGTCATCAGATTAGCGCACTGATGTTCTACCAACTGAACCACTGGGGGACGATACCCAGCTCGGAACTTTTTTCACCATAACGTGTTGGCAAGGCTACAAACGCAGCACAAGATGGAATATTTTCCGTGAGCCACCAACCCTGGGGCAAACACGAAATCAAAGAGAATCCAGCATCGACAGTTGAATAAATTCATATTTAATACTTGGAAATTTTTCCAGAGAAAATTTCTCACGCCTTGCATTCATAATATTCAAATTTTATTTGCTTAATAGGCGTATAGCCAACATAGTGAAAAAGTACCCAAGCCGGGACTCGAACCCGGGTCATCAGATTAGCGCACTGATGTTCTACCAACTGAACCACTTGGGAACGATAAACTTTGAAAAATGGAAACTCTTGGAAAAATGGAACACTTGGAAAAATTTCCAAGTATTAAATATGAATTTATTCAACTGTCGATGCTGGATTCTCTTTGATTTCGTGTTTGCCCCAGGGTTGGTGGCTCACGGAAAATATTCCATCTTGTGCTGCGTTTGTATCCTTGCCAACACGTTATGGTGAAAAAAGTTCCGAGCTGGGTATCGTTCCCAAGTGGTTCAGTTGGTAGAACATCAGTGCGCTAATCTGATGACCCGGGTTCGAGTCCCGGCTTGGGTACTTTTTCACTATGTTGGCTATACGCCTATTAAGCAAATAAAATTTGAATAGACAGTAATGTGTTTAACAACTAGAGACAAACTAAAATTGTTTGGAAACCATATTTCATGAAATGTTTATCACTTTATCCATCATTTTCATTTTTATAATATTGTCTGTAAAGCCTATCGTTTTTATTTTAACTTAGCTTAAACTATAAACTGAAAATTTGTCTAAGGTCATATGATTTTTTATCAGTTAACTTTGATTATTATATTATGTGACTTATGTCCAAACATGTCATTTGTTGTCGAACCTCGTTAACGCGAACACTCAAGGGGAAACATTTTTTGTTCGTGTTAAAAGTAGTTCGTGTTATCTGAACTTAAATACATTACATGCAGCTAGACGGGCAATCGGAAACAGTTCGTGCTAAAAGTAATTCGCGTTAAGCATGTTCGAGTTAACGAGGTTTGAATACGTTAAAAGATAAGAGATTTATTTTGAAATGTATCCTTAGAATTACAAACTGGAACATGTGTAAAATGAAAATCTGAAATTGAAACTGAGCTTCTATCAGTCCAATTTTTTTTTTTTTTTTGCCTCTTAAGTAATATGTTTTAGAGAAGTGTTACTTAAACGGGATACCATGCAATATTAGGATTCCCAAGAAAATTTTACCATTAAGTTTTGAAAACCCCTATTTTCGCATAATAATATTTGTTTTATTTAATCGTACAACATTTGTAATTAAATAAAGCGAATTGGAATAATAGACCAATTAGAAGATTAAACTTATTTTTTAAAAATAAATAAAGGGAAGAAATCGAAAAAATGTATATTTACGAAGGAAAAGAAATTAAATGGCAAAATAGAGAAGGCATAGTAAGCTTAAATCAATTAAACTAACTAAAAATATTGAGTAGGTATAATGAAGTATTAGAAATTTTAAAATATATATTAGTGGAACTTAACAAATTTTCTGACAGAATAGTTAAATTAAACTTTTTTATATCAACGACATCGTGATTAAAATAGATATTTAACTTTTCGAGAAAATCTATTACAACAATGCAACTAGAATTAAAAATAAATTTACAATTTTGAAAATTGAAACTATAAGCGGAATCCCAAGAATATTTAACACTAGAAGATTTTAAAAGCTATCCTGGACAAACCCGGCGGATGCAATTCACTGAGACAAACATTTTACAATAGCATCTGATCTGTTGTCTCAAAAAGCTTAACAGAATAAATCGCAGGTAAAGGAACTCCAATAAACGTTGTATGCGTATTTATAGTTCATTATTTTAATACAAACATTCTGATTCGAAAAGGAATAATAGGAGTCGTAATTTTTCCAACTGAATGAAAAAGTGTCCAGCCCCGAATTTGAACCCAGGTCCTTGCCTTAAGCTGCCAATAAAATTGTCCGGGACAGCTTGGTTAGTAGAATGTTGGTAGCTTGAGTCAAGATCCTGGGTTTAAATCTCTGCCTGGACTCAGTTGGAAAAATTACAACTCGTATAATTTCTTTACCAATCCGAATGTTTGTGCTAAAATAATAAAGTGTAATTATGTATCCAACATTTATTGGAGTTCTTTTACCTACGATTTACTACATTTAGATGTTTCAGATAACAGACCAGGTGACTTTGTTAAAAGGTTGTCTGAGTGAATTTTGCGGCTGTATTTGCCCAGGATAGCTTGGTTGTTAGAGCGTTGACAGCTTAGGTCCTGGTTTAAATTTGAAAAATATGAACAGTAGCACAATGTAGAAATACACGAGAATTTTTTAATAACCATAATTTTTATTCTAGAATTATCCAATTTTCCAGCAATAAGTGGAGTTTAATTTCTATCAGTACTTTGTACGGCGGCGTACCACAGTTCAAAACACAACTGGGATTACAAATGTTTCATTTGGCGGATGTCATTAGTAAAAATAGCTGTCAAATACTCTGCAGGGTATTAAAAATTGTTTCTGCTGCAGTTCCTGTCACAGAATGGCTAAAATCCTTTGTTTCACCGCGTTGCATGTCTGCAACATACAGAAAAGTCAATGTTAATACATATACAGTAGGCTTTAAAGGACGATTTGATTTATTGCTGTTAACTTCCATCGCATCATTTAATATAAAACTGCTCGTAGATTCTCAACAGACAGCGATACTGAGTTATTTTTTCATGACAAAGTTTTATCTATCGTTTGCGCAGTTTCGCGTCGTTATTGCTAAAATGAACTTCGTAAATTCTGTAAATTTAAAAATGCTGGAAACGTCCAAAAATAGATTTTTTACAAAGATAAGTTCCTATACTTTACAATTTTGCATTGGAAAATTGACAATATAATGAGAAATGTGTAATTTTCTGTTTATTGAACATGTGAAAAAAGGATCTTTCAGTCAATATTTTTTTTTTATATTATAAAATGTTTTATCATTTTTTACATGCTTAAAATAGTGTATTCTAACATCTGAGTAAATATTTTTTAAGTCGAAGTTGTTGAATCACAAATGGTTAATCGCGACATGAAGAAACTTTGAGACCACTACAGTGCAATTGTCGGTAATAAATACAGCTGGTCTTGCAATTTTTTTTTTTTTTTTTTGCTACCAAAGAAAATCCCCTTTTGTGTGTGTGTTGATGTGAAAACCATATTGTACAACTGCCTTATACTTTTCGAATAATTGAATATTTATTTCTTGTGCGTGGTTTAGATCATCCATTATCACTGCAAATTCCCAGCACACATTGGGAACACATTTGGAACACTTTGATTTAAAAAAAAAGTGTTCCAGTTACCTTAGCGTGTACTGAAATGTGTTCTGAATATGCTCCGCTATAAAATGTTCTGAAAGTGTACCGAAAGTGTTCTGATTAGGATATTTGTTAAATCTAAACTTGGGAACACATTTGAGAACAAACTGGGAACACATTTGGGTACACTTGTGAAATCATTGCTTTCAAAAAGTGTGCTAGAAAGTATGCTGAACAAAAGAAGTGTTCTCAGAAATATTCTAAAAACTGTTCCAAAAAAGTGCGCTTCGAAGTGTTCTAAAAAAGGTGACAAAATAAGTGTTGTATAAAGTGTTCTGAAAAGTGTATAAAGATTTTCAGTATATACATTTTTAAAATCCCGATATGTTTCTTTTACTTCAAAAAAGTAAAATACCAATTCTTTTACGCCTTATAAAATAGTAAAGTGATATCGTCGGCCGATTATCTCTTCTCGAGCAAAATTTAGTTTTCTTTTAAAAATTGCTTTATGCTCTAAAAATGGTATTCCACCCATGAGAAAAGAACAGTTGATTTTCTCCATTCGAATTTTTTTTAAATAAATTAATGTAAGCAACTTGAAAACTATTCTTTCTAACCCTATTTGTAGAATAAAGTTAATTCTCTTTCACGTTTAAAGGTTTTTCGTGTCTGAAATAAATTTACTGGATATTAAAATTTTTAAAACATTTTTAAAACAAGATACAAAAACAGAAAAAAACCTTTCTAAATATATTGGTAAAAGAAAACGTCATTTTTTTTTTGTTGTTGTTCGTGAACAGAATAATGTTTCTATTTTTCGAACTTTTCAATATGAAAAACTCTTCGAAGAAAAATTATTTTACACGTGAAGCTTCTTAAATTCTTTTCTGAAAAAAAAAAACTTGCGAAAGGAAAGAATAAAAATATTTCGGATTTGTTTTACTTTATAAATATATCCTGAAAGGAGTATTTAAAGGCATTTTACAAATTTAAACCATTGCTTTTGAATTCTGTTTCCACCTTTTTCATTAGGTTTTATGTAAGTATTTATAATGACCGCCAATACTTATCGAAAAAGGCAACGTGCTCGGTATAGAAGGTTCTTTTACTTCAGTTTCCGACCGAATTGGTAAAAGGCCCGATTACGGAAAAAGCCACCTGAGAAATTGAAAATCTAAATTCGTTAAATTTACTGCATCAACCAGCGGGATGGTTTGGGCAGGGGCGTTTAGTACTTTGGACAACCGCTGCTGCTTCGAGATCATTATAGCTCTTGGTGGTGGTCTGGGGTAGGTGAGAGGGTCAGACCACCGCTATTTCGCGGAAAAGGTGGTCGCGTGCCCGTCGGACATCCCTATTCAGTTACTGGTTAGGTGTCAATAACTGGGGGTTTCACCCTAAAAATAACTTTTGACTAAGCAAATGACATTTAGGATATTACGTATAACTTTGACTTAATTATAAATTACAGAGGATATTTTGTGTTCCCATAAGATATATAAAGCTGTTATCACACGGACTACCATACGATATGAAGTGTATGCTATTGCCTCTCGCTTGCTTGGAGCTAAACTTTCACGCTACAACTGGGGTTATTTTCCATACTGAAAGTTATCTGCTAATGTAAGGAGAGGGCGTAACATTTGGCGAGTAATTGCAGCAGGTGTTTTAATATTTAGTGCAGAGCTCTATTGATAAACAGGAAGCATTATCGCGTACTAACATTTTATATATTGCAGTTTGTTTTCGTGTCTGTTCTATATATGTAATATTATGATCATTTTACTTAAAATTCCGAGATTATAAAAACAATACTCTTGCTAATTTAACATTAAAATTCTAAATTATAGAGTCCATAGAAACTGAATCTTCACTTTACGTTTTTCATTACCTGTAAATATTAAGAATTCTCAACTATTAGTATTAAGTGATTTAGAAAAAAATATTATATTAAATGTAGTTTTTTGTCACATGTATTGTAACCGCACTTTATCGTTAAGCTGAAATCTGTAATGCAAAGAAAGATTTTAAATTAAATTTTAGTTCTTTTGCCAAAATCACTATTATGACATTTTTAGTTAATATATTTTACTTATTTTAAATGTAATTCATGTTACATATTGAATGTAATGTAAAATTGAAATACGTAATAGAATATGGATATAGTTCTCCCTTCTTTTGCAGTGTTTTCTTCCTTGGTTTTGATGATTTTAATGATTTTTTTAAAGTTTAAATGAGTTTTTGATATTTTTCGTTTCACAAAAACACGATCCTTATTTTTATACATATTGTGTACAGTCCTGGGGGGGGGGAGTTATTCCCTCTACTAACTCTGCCACAAATCACTGTATAAAAATGTCACAAGTAACAACAGATTAGTAATAACATCTAATAATAATGCTGTACATAAATTTTGCGGGGGGGGGGGGGGCAAGTTACGCATAGCAATTGTAACATATT
The DNA here is from genome assembly GCA_963931845.1 of Maratus michaelseni. Lineage (NCBI taxonomy): Eukaryota > Metazoa > Arthropoda > Arachnida > Araneae > Salticidae > Maratus > Maratus michaelseni. The sequence goes on from OZ007586.1 coordinate 118,137,668, forward strand.
TTTAAACTTTTAGTACTAAACCCTAATTTCGACATCATATTTTTCTGTAAATTTTACCTTCGTGTGTCGGACTGAAGGTCACTCGTTAAAGTAGTTTAGAAATTACGCAGGTTTATGTTTGCACCTCCTAATGTTAAATAAATGTTCGATCGTCGCAAAACAGATTACAAGACAAGTACTTTTTTAAGCATAACTTAAAAGCTATTTGGCGGAATGAGCTTTAATTTTGGGTTCGCATATTTGAAAATTCTAGAAATCTATTTCTGTTAGGAAAGTTTTACGTTACAATTCATTTTTGTTTTCGAAAATATGTAAATTTTATTTTTTTTTTTGAAGGGAAGTAAAATATTTTAACTGGAGGGGGGAGCGGGGTTATATGCGTTATTTATTATTAATACAAAGTAAAAAAAAGGCACAATTTGCTTAACAAATTAAAAACATATAAAGGTTTAAAATGTATACACTGCTAGGAAGGGGAAGACAAAAATTTAGGGTGGTTAAAATTCAATAATTAAAAAGGAAAAATAGACTGAAAAGGACATTCTCACCCCTGAGTCCGACGGCCCTTAACCCTCAACTGCTGTGACAAAAATTGTCGCTTAACTACTGTGAGTGGTCTATGCCATCGCTTTTTTGAAATATGAATAAAAGTCTCGATTAACTTGTAGGATACTATTAATGTACTAAACTTTTTATACAGGCCTATTATAATTAAAATTTACCATTTAACTGATTCTAGCGGTAGTTCGAAAGCTCCAAACGAAATAAAGTGTCACTAGTTAAATTGGAAATTTTTAGTGAATAGTCGTTTTTTTGAAAGGTTAATAAATTATGTTCAACTTTTAACTGTTGTTAATGGTCTCCCAGAAGTTTAATTACAGACACTAGTGAATTTTTTGTTTCATTTGGAACCCATGCACTATCGCAAAAAACTTTTGAATAGGTGAATTTTGATTATAAATATCTTGTACATAATGTTTAGTACAAAAATAGTATCTTCTGAGTTAACTTTGCTTTTTATTCGTGTTTCAATTAAGCTGTTTCAGAGACCGCTCACAGTAGTTATGCAACAGTTTCTTATACAGTAGTTAATAAAAACTAAATAGAAATATTTGAACTAGTGTAAAAATGTTTCTGAAGAAATTTTTGTATGATGAGATCTATTAGATGTATATTTCTTTCATTCGGTTTTCCATCATCTTAATTTAAATATTTTGAGAAAGTTTAATTCTAGATTTAAGTGTGACGCACAGGTTTAGTTATCGCTATAATTGGCCTGCGAGTTAAAAAAGTTTGAGAAACACTACAGAAAACAAAGAATCTTTATTTTTCTTTAATATCCTAAGCACGGGCCACAATACACCGGATATTATTTTTTTCTACAAAAGCTTACAATTACAAAAAGTATATGCATATTAAGTATTTTTCTAAAATTTATAATGGATTATCAAGATTGTTTTAAAAGAAAATTATTAAAAGGAAAAATATAATTAACTATAAATAGCTGCTAAATTAAATTTTCATTTATTAAACTTTACTTTTCTAAAAGTATAAGAAAATTTTCTGCCCTCCCCCCCCCCTCCATTACAAAATTTAGACTCTGAACGCTGCATGCTAAAAGGAGGCTAGAATAATTTGTATTGCAATAAAATACCTTGGTGCATGTTTGCTTGCATTTTTATCTTTGGCGACATAACTTGGCAACAAGTACGAAATAACGCCAAATACAGCTGCAGAAAGTAGTTAAATGAGTACAGTTTGAGAAGTATGTACGTGACTACGACAGTTCAATTATAACATATAGCAAATAATATAAGGAATTGAAATAAAATATCGCAACAAATAACTTTAAATTAGTAAATAAAGTTCTTATCGGTAGTGGTAAATAACGAACTCCGATGGAACAATCGGCGCTTACGTAATTCTTTAATTTCAAAATAACTGCACATTTTTAAAGTTATTTTCATGTGTAATTGTTCCCTGTGTTACCAAAGATATTGCTTTTTTCTTAATTCTTCTGTATTTTCGGTTTCAATATCTGCGACCACGCTAAACATAACATGTTCACTTACTGACGGTAGGCATCTTGGAATTTTTAGAGAGCTCTGATTGGTGAATTTCAAGCTGCTATCTATCGTAGGGGATACAAACAGCCATAAGTTAGCGCTTGATGAAGTTACGAGAGGCAATCTAGTTTTACTCTTGAAAAACGTGTTTCGAGGAAATATCTGATATTGACTATGATAGGAGAGTACGTCTGATAGCAGCTTAAAACGATAGTGAAGATCACAAATACCTTCTATGCGCATCTCAAATTTTTATAAATATGGATTAATGATTGTATATCTCAGACCACGCATAAATGGTCAGTAGGGACACATGCGATCTGTGGGTTAAAGCTAAAGTTAATAAATAGGATATCAATATCATAGCAATTTCATATAGAGATAATAGGAAAACATTTTAAGATTTAAAATAAGAATATTATTGTAAATGCTGTTCATGAGAAAATGGAAAAAATATATATAAAGGTAATATAAACATTTTTTTTATAATTCTTGTAAACTAGAAATAATTTTTTAATACAAAAGAAAATGATAATGTAAGATTACAACATTGTAACATCTTGCAAAATTAAAGACACGGGCGGCGTACAGAGTGCGCCACTGGCTGAAAAAAAAAACTTTTGTGAATTCTAAAATATTTACGTGTATATAACATTTAAGTTTCATTTACCTTCTTCCTAAAGTCCCTTTAATGTTCAACCAATCTTTAAAAATGAAGTTCGCATTTTTTTCAGCTCTGTTTCATTATTTTTATTGGTAAGTCACAACCAGGGATGAGATTTCTCCTCTTTTTTGCATACCAGTATAATCTTAGAGAGGACATTGTCCTGTTAAATCGAAGAATGTTCCGATTAAATAAAAAAGCATTTTCTGTAAGATTATACTGGTCTGCAAAAAAGCGGAGAAATCTAATCCCTGGTCACAACTGATGTACGGAACATGCCGCCAGTGTATTTTTGTGTAATATATTCTATTTTCTTTCTTCATTAAACTTTATTTTATAAATATGATACCTATTACTTTTATACTATTGCTAGACATTAGACACTATTCTTCTTTAGCATCAGAAGTTGCCATTTAGGCTTTAAAGGGCATTGGGGCATTTAGAATGCCACTCGTATGTATCACACACCGTTCGTGTTATATTAATTCTAATTAAATTAGTTTTTTAATAATTTTAGGTTTATTACTTTTGTACTACTCTCAGACATTGCATTAAACAAGAATATCATTAAATATTGTTATTTAGGCTATAAAAACCGATGGGGAATATAGTGCGCTGCCCTTGTTTTTATGTTACTTTAAACAGTCCTTGTCTTTAAAGGGTAAGGGTCCTATCTCATCAAGCGAAAACACACGCGCCCTAATGTTAATCCTATGGGGCATTATTTTCCTAATATCTTGTTTGAATTTCAATATTTTTAAACGATTTTTTTTGCATTGATTACAGAGATCAATCTCTATTTCCGCCGTTGATTACTTTCTCGATTTTTTTTGCGGATATTTGGATCTACTCTTAAATATTGTTCATTTTGTTTGATTCTTTTTTTAATCTATTTTCGGGGAATTTTTATGTACGATGGCCAAATCTTGTACCTTTTTCGCTTATAGATCGTGCAAAGATTAAATTGTACATGTTTTGAAAAATTCTATAGTATATTTATATTATAGATTTCACATTTTTTAAGTATTTTCGTTTATTCATAATTTAAATTCCTATTTATGTTGGTGAAGATTTATTTTCCTTTTTATTTTTGATATTTTTAATCGTAGTTCATACGGTTCATGAGCTTGTATTATAGGATATATCATAACGGGTGTAGGTTGCATCTTTCATTTATTTCCCATTTGTATACGATGAATTATAATTGTCGTCTATCTAATGGTTATATATATATCACAAATTTTCATGCATTTGTGTGTGAGTGTTGGGGGGGGGGGTTACGTTCTATATCCCGAATCTTGCATCTTTTTAACTTATATCTCGTGCAAGGATGAAATCGTACATGTTTTGTGGAATTTGGGCTACGATAGTTTCACAATTTTTCAATTTTTTAACACTTTTATTTTTGGATATTTTTCATAAAAGGTTGTAGTTTCATCTTTGATTTTTATTATTATCACCCCCCCCCCCCATTTGTATGATGAAATATATGCTGTTTATATTATAGTTATATATATATATAATATTATAGTTACACGACTATAATATAGCGTTAAAAGGCAGAGTCCTGTATTTATATTATAGTTATATATATATAACCATAGTAAAGACTACATAGAATTCAACATACACAAATGGAGAAACGAACAATCATAAAAATGAAAGTTGAAACTCAAACCTGTTATGTAAAGTATTCATAAAAAATACATTTTTATATATCAGTGACAAATAATTCAATTACTTATTTATGAAATACAGCCAACATTAATTCTCATTCAATTTCTCATTGTTTCTAGAAAATAAAATGAATGTTTAATTTTCTCAGAAAAAAGCATTTGATTTGTTAAATAATAGCGTTTAACCCCTTTAGGACGGGTGTTACGTATACATTCCATATAAGGGGTGTATGATTTTTATTTTTTACCGCCAGAATATTTTAATTGCAATTTTTAGAATTCTTGTATTATATAAAGCGAAAAATACTATACGGAATTACTGGTATTAAAAATTAAAGTATCATTATATGATTCGCGTCCTGAAGGGGGTAAGTTGTATTTTGCATGCAATGATATACTAATGAGAAAAATTAACTGTCAGCAATAATTCCACTTTGTCTATGAAAGATTAATCTGAAAGGCTAGTAAACACATTGATTGGAATCCTTTAGCAGTTTAAATGAGGCGTTAAAAGGCAGAGTCGTGTAAGCCAACTAATAATTCGTTAATCATTACAAAAAAGGTTGTCTGTGTGAATTGTGTCTGCCGGTTGTCGATCCAGGTAGCTCAATAGACAGAGCCTCTTGAGTTCGACTCCCGGGCAAAACACATTTGCACTCAATTGGAAAAATGCCACCTCGTAAGTCAGTAATATTGGAAAATACAGTTAAGTACATGGAGAGTATCTAGTCATATCACTCTATGCATAGGAATATCGGTATAAGTGATAGTTCAACGAAATGTTATTTTAAAATAGCATTCGAAGATATTTTACCCATATTGAATCATTAGAGAGCTTCCAGAAAATCTTTGTTTAGAGCATTTAAGAAAATATGACTTGCATCACTCTCCCTTTAAACGCCTCAAATACTAGCTTTATTGAGTAATTTCCATTTGCTCTGCATTTTGATAGGTGATATAGTTAATACGACCTATTAGAGGGGATAATTACTATTCACGCGTACGTAATACATCTTAAAGGTTTGCAAATGCCTTGATTAAAGACTTTTACCAAGACAGGCATCTGATTTATCAAATTATTTCCTATTCAGTTGCTTATTCCTTGATGACAGAATTAATAAAATTATTTTGAAGCAATAATTTTGTCTAGCATATCACAAATTCATCTCAGAGATTTGAAAATGCCCCTATTTGGAAAATTTTACATGTATCCGATTTCCTTTATCATTTCCTTTTGATCTCTATGATCCTTGATAATATAATTTATACGATTGATTACGGAAAATAATTGAAACTAGTATATAAGAGATTAGTTTCAGAGAGTTGTAAATGAGTTGTTGGAGGCCTCTTTATATCTATATTATATTAGATTTCATTTAACATCCAAAGGAAATAATCCGAAATTGCTCACATTGAGATCAGAATGATAAATTGCACATCATCCTAGTCATCATCCATCATCCTACACGAATCATTCTCATCATCTTAATTGAATATGACATATGTCAGAGTTTTAGCATCGGTCCATGGAGTATTCGTTACGTAAAGTAATGCATGCGGTTACTATCTAAAGATGACACAGCTTCAGGATATAACAAATAAAAATTAGTATCTTTTACTTGTTCATTGCATGTTTTCAATTAAAGCAGGCAATCTATTATAAAAAAGCAAATGAACTAAAAATAGAATAACAGATTTTAATTAAACGTTTCGCTTTCAATTTTATAAAACATATATCAGAATATAAAATCATCATTTTTTTATTCGGATAGTCCGTTTTCAAGTGAGGTGCTACAATTTTATTGAAGAAAAGGCTCTTTAGGGGAGAGGGGAGAATGCATAATATTGCTCCACGCACAATTCTGAATCACTGAAAATCAATAATGTTTTTAAAGTTCAGCTCATGCGTAAACACATATGGATGGATTAATTTCTGCAAATGATCAACAAGAGTGGGAAATATTCATTGAAAAATTGAGAGCCAATTTTAAGATAGTTACTGGAAACACTTTTTGTTTTCTAAGACTTGAAATTGATTATCGGACTAGAGACTAAATATGCAAATAACATGGGAAAGTGTTAAAAATAGGTTTTGAATTTTATGTATTAATTCATATTATACCCAACGTAAACTTACCACATGTGCATTTGATTAGTTATTTCATCAGTAGAAAACAACTAAACGCATGTATTCCAAAAAAGTCTTTTATGTATAATGGCTGTCTTTATCTATGTTAGTAGTTTCTATTAAAATTTTTCAAGTCTTTTCATTTAGTAAGTTATTTTTATACAAAATACGTTTCTTCTATTATAAATATTAATAAATCGACTTTGCAGCATTCATGCTCTGTAATAGGTCAAGATATAATTTTTTAATACACTGGTGTGCAAAACTTAAGCAACAAACGCAAAATACTAATTTCTGAACACGTGAGTACTTGAAAGGAAATTCTATAAAGAGCAAGTGTAGAAAAGAGTTACTACCCTAACAGCACGGTAGTAAGACTCCTATAATAGGAGCTGACGCATATCCATTTTGTTTCGGATTATTCGTGCTCAGTTCAGCATCAATCTACCGCAGCCGGAGTTGGGGTTGCCTAAGACTCGGTTCTGATTGGCTGAACCGGTTCTGATTAGCTTGGTTTTACGACTGAACTTCAATTTGAGCCCCAAATCTGCGAGGAAGCGTCAGGCTGTATTATAGGAGCTCTACACGGTAGATGTGAAGTCCCCTTGACGTCACACATGGTTAGAAGTGTCACAATCGCTACGGTGAATAAAAATATGGGATATTTCACTGTCTCATTATTACTCTCAAATGATTGTTAACACTGAAAAGTCACTGTGACTGTCGCATTGTGATGGATCACCAGGTGACATTACAATGAAGTCACCTTGTGATTCTCAAGTCACTGTCAGTTGAAGATTGAACTTTGAAGTCATTGTGAGCATTACATTGTGATGAGTCCCCAAATAATATCACAATGAAGTTGCATGGTGACTTTCCGGTGATCGACACTCTATTGTGAAGTCATCATTGCACTCTTTTGTGAAAAGTCACCAGATGATTTCATTTTCTGTCACTTGAGAACGCGTCACAGAACAGCTATCATGATGACTTTACAATGGAGTGTCAAAATGACAGTCACATGAGAGTCACAAGATGACTTCATTGTAAAGTTACCTGGTGACTCATCAAAAAGCAGCAGTCATGGTGACTGTTCAGGGGAGTGACCAAATGAGAGTAAAAATGAGACGAATGAAAGATATCACATCTCTGTTCATTGTAGTGATTGTGACAATTGTGACCATTTGTGATGTCAAGAAGGCTTCACATCGACTTTCTGTGCTGTTAGGAGTACCTATTTTCTACACTTGCTGTTTATAGAATTTCCTTTTGAGTACTCACGTGTTCAGAAATTAGCATTTTCTGTTTATTGCTTAAGTTTTGCACACTAGTGTAGTCAGTTTTTTATATTCAAAAGTTATGTTTATCGAAGCACTTGCTGTTTATTGGATATATTTTCGCGATTTTATGTCGTACTACTATATCGCTGGATAGTTTATAACTTTAGATATTATCTATAAATTTTGAAATGAATATAATGCTTTTTTATAACATATAATTTTATCAAGGTTCTGACTAAATTTAGAAATGATTCGCGCGAAAAAAAATGACCGTTACCGTCCTAAACTAATCACCTTCGAATATAAATATATCAGACTTTATTTTCCACAGGAAACCACGTATGTACGGAATTAGTCTTTTTGAAAAAAAAAAAAGCAGATGTAAATTCTAAAAAATACACTTATCTCCACTTAAATTTCAATAAATTATTTTTTTTTATAGTATAAATAAAAGAAATTGAAGCCGTGCAAATTGAATGTTACATAAATAAATATAATTACTAAATTTTAATTTTGTAAATATATTTTTATATAAATAAAATTAATTAAAGCAGTGCAACTTATGTTTTAACCTACATTAGCCTAGCGTTGCATTAGAGCAACACCATATAGCTAAAATCACTTTTGTTGTTTGCACACCAGTAATTATAAATATTTTATTTCTTTGATGACAAAAACTCCTCGATAAAATAAGACATCGAATTTCTATTCTAAAAAAAGTGGCGTGAAATGCATTTTTTTTTTTCATTTTTACGAAAACAATAATTACGGACATAATGGGTTAACATGTTAAGAAAATTTTCTCTTTTATGTAACAGTTTTGTTGTTTAAGTAACGTCTTAATTTACTTAAAGCATTTTATGTTTTAATGATTTTCTGTTTTGTTTCTCGATTTATCGAATATTCCATTTCATAAAATAATTTATCTTGGCAAATTGGCTGCACTTTTATTATAAAAAAGAAAAAATTATGAAACAATATTTTCTTTTTAAAAAATGCATAACGTTTCATCATTTTATTAGAATATTGCAAATGAAAAATATGCAGAAGTCGATAATGTAAATAAATAAATAGAATGTAAAATTTACTTCTTTTATGAAAAGATAAAATGACAAATCGATAGTTATTTGATTTTAGTACTATATTTTTAACAAATTATCTGTTATTGAAACGCCCAGAGTTTTCTCAAAAGCTATTTATTTAAATTCCAGTTTTTTTTTATTTTTAATAATAGCAAGAACTTATGATGCTTTTAAAATTCCGGCATAATATTTTTTTCCTTCTTTTCAAACGAATTAATCGAAAATCACTGAGACTCGAAAAAGATCTAAGTCCAAGGCAGAAACATTTTACTTTTTAAGAAATTAATGAGTTCTACAAGCACATAAAACGCAGTTTTTTTAACATTTTAAATTGAATGCATAACGCATATGCGCATTTATATCAATATTTTTTCTCCTATTACGATATTACTTTTTGAATATATAAGAGAAATAACAGATTTTCCTTTAATTATCAAAAGAAAGTAAAAACCTTGAATAGAAACGAGGTTGGTAGACCATTATGGTAAATCATTCATTTTCGATGGTTTTCCATTTGCAGGATGTTTCACGAACGATCCCTAACTTTGAAACTAAATAACTTGGAAACAGTAATAGATAGGAGCATGAAACCAGTGGTATGTTTATTAGAAAACCCGAAAAATCTGATACGGAAACTTCAAAATTTTAGTAAGGAATTGCGCCGATAGATAGCTCTGCAGGCGGCTTTACCATACGTAGGCTGCATCAAATCAAAAAATATTCAAAATGTGCCCTTTTCACACAACACACACGTCGCAAACGAACAATGAAATTGTCAGTGATTCTCTGTAGTATGTCACCAGAAATCGACACACAAGCTTGACAAATAGCCTCCTCCAGCTCCTCGACTGTTAAAGGATTGTTGCAGTAAACAATGTCCTTCAGTGGGCCCCACAAAAAGTAATCGCAAGGGGGGAAGTCGGGTGAATGCGGAGGCCAGTCCATGCATTTCCCCATAATTGCCGAATAGTTCAATGCAATAAATTTATCATCGAAGTATTCGTCCAGAAAGTTAAAAATGACTTGTGTGCGATGTGGACGAGGTCCCATCTTGCATGAACCACGCCACGCCATGTCCAACGCTTGTTGAGTGGCGACAAATTGTTTCAAAAACGCAATACACCGGTCAGTCGTCACCGTTTCTCTTAGGAAAAAAGGCCCAATGATGCCTTTACAGCAGATTGCAGCCCAAACTGTAAGCTTCTGGCAATGGCGGGGTCGTGCGTGAGACAAATGTGGATTTTCGGTACCCCAAAATCTCTAATTGTGTCTGTTAACGACGCCATTCATATGAAAATGGGCCTCGTCCGTATACCATATTCAACCGACATCGAAACCCAAAACCATCAATCTTGTCGAGCACCTCGAAGGCGAAATCCTCTCGTTGTCGTTCAGCTCGAACTGGTATGGTGTGCTTGATTGAATCTTGTACGGAAACATGTGTAATGTCTTCCGCAGAATTCTGCACATGCTGAATGGCGTGATTCCTCATTCAGCTGCAAGTCTGGAGACAGATTTATTCGGATAACTCTCAATAACTGCAGCAAGTGCCGTTGCATTTTCAGGTGTAACGACAAGGTGAGTGGGACTCGTATTTCCGACTAACGCATCGGCAAGTTACCTGTCTGTTGAAAGTTTTTGAATAGCTCACAAATTTTTTTCCCACCTGGGTCTTTCGCGACTTGAAATCGCGTTTGAAAACTTCTCCTTTTGGCAGTAGGACTGTGATTTAATCGGTGGTACTCCAACACAATAAACGCACGTTCTTCCAAGGAATACATCACTTCCGTAATTTCTTCAATATACGCTAATAGCGGTAACGTTTCAACGCCGAAATCTTCGAAGATTGATCGTTCTGAGCTTTTTTTATAGGAATCCGTAATGTTGCTTGTAGCGCCCTCTATCAGCGCTACTTGTAACTAAAATTTTGAGGTGGTTTCTGTGTAATATTCTAACGGATTTTTTAATAAACATACCACAAGTTTCATGTTTCTATCTCTCACTGTTTCCGAGGTATTTATTTTCAAATTTAGGGATCCTTCGGGAAACATACTGTATGAACCATTCATTTCCGAATCTCAATGTTAAACCATTGAGATTGAAAAAGGTCTAACTCTATATGAGAAACATTTAAATTTTAAAGAAATAATTGGGTTCTACAAGTATATATAGGAGGCAGTTTTTTTAAATGTTTATAAATTGAATGTAATGTCAATGCGCATTTATATCAGTACTTTTTCTCCTTTTATTTGGTATTACTTTTTCCATATATAACAGAAATAACACATTTTTCCTTATTTTCAAAGGAAAGTAAAAACCTTGAATAGAAACAAGGTTGGTAGATAAACATACTTCTATATTTTCATTTAAACCAGTGAACATGGGGTGTTTTGCATTCTTATGTAAACTAGAGAACATGAAATCTTTTCGTTTCGAAAGAGTTAAAAACACTCAAAGTATTAGAATTTATCTTCCTTTACATTTTTTTAAACAGTGGACCCTTGGAGGTTTTGCATTGCTGTATTTGAGAATATTTACTGATACGTTTTCTCATTAATTTTAAATTAACTGCATATGTTAATGATACAACATTTAGAAAGTAAAGAAATGTATGTCTACTTTGTTACTACCCTATTCAAAACCTCACTCATTATTATCTGTTCCGTATATTCGTTTAAAAATGGATGTTGACATAAGAAATAATATATACATGATAGGTAATAGGAAAGAAAATTTTTAACATAAATATATATATAGATTTCCTTAAAAATAATATGTATGATGTAAAAAGATTGATAAAATAAAATAAAGTAATTTTGATATGAATTAAAAATACATTTGACAAATTTGATAAAAATGTAAAATAGGGAAAAAATATTTATTTTAAAAAAAGATGTCATTTTAAGATTAGAAATTAAACTATAAGAGGTATTTATTTTTTGTAACAAACATATTTAATGTAACACCGGAAATACCCTTTACCAAATTTAGAAAAAATGGTTATTAATTTCATTGCATTTCTAAGACTTCAGGATAACGTTCAGGCATTCCTTTACTTCTTTCATAGTTATAGTACAAAAAAATTAATAAACATACAATTTCGTCTTATTCGTATTTATTATCGTAGCTTCCAACTTTTACGCTTGTATAATTCCAGTAAATTTTAATAAATTTTTTTTGTCATTTTTAATCGTTGATTTCGGCGATTAAATGGTAGTGGTAAGAAAAAGCGTAAAGATGGCAGATATACACTTTGTGTAGCAAACTAATCATTCGCTTATTTTCTGGCATTAAAAACTCTTTAAGTAAATAAAACTAACGAAGTAATTTTTACAAAATATAAAACCATATTCTAGAGATTGTTTCTTATTCAGAGGTACCAAACTCCCACTAATCTTCCGTAATATATGGATTAATTTGACCCAGTTTAACAACGTTTCGAACCAGAAAATTCATTTGATGAATCTTTATTTATGTAATTTCAGATTTCTTCGTGGAGTTAATTTAATGTCATTTCTTTGAAAAAAAATCTGGTGCGAAACGTATTAAACCTGGGTCAAATTAAAGCACATATTACGGACGATTAGTGAGAGCTTGGCACTTCTGCTTAGTTCATTCCACTGATATTTACTCGTTTTGTTCCAGTTGCGTATTTTAACGAAAGTCGTTCGACAGAACATGGTGTTTTTTGGCAAACCCTTTTCTATTATACACATACATTTTAAATCCTATTGTTACAAATATCGCTCATTTTGACGCGTAGTAGACGATCCCATATTAAAATTTTTAAAGTGTCCCTGAAAAAAAGTATACAAGATACGGCAATTATTCGAAAAACATAGAGTACATACTGTGTACCACGATAATATATTAAAATTTCGTGACGATTGGCCAATTTGTACGAAAGTTAGAACCTATAAAGTTTTAAAAATGCAAGTAAAAACAGATGAAAAGACAAACCCTCCATGTTTTTTTAATCCTAATGAAATATATATGGGACCAGTAACGAGCCCTTTCCAACAAACACAGAAGTGTGGAAATTTAATCATCCGTTCACAATTTGAGGGTGGACGTGCATTAAATATATATATATATATATATACGAGGGTCACTCTGAAAGTTTTGCAGTACCAAAAACCTGCAACCTATATAAAATAATCACCTCAAAATAATCACCTTTACACTCAATACATTTATGTATTGTTTGAAACGAGATTTCGATTATTTTCCGCTCATCCAGGTTGATTTCTTCAAGGAGGATCAAATAGCACTACAGAGTAACATTCACAATTGTAAATTTTGTACCACGAAGACTTTCCTTGACTTTGGGAAACAAATAAAAGTCACATGGAGCAAGATCGGAGCTGTATGATTGATTTCCAACCAACTGGATCTTTCTGGATTTTCTTCAAAAAGGTCTTTTATTTTTGAAGCAGAATGTGCTGAGACATTGTCATTGTGAAGAAAAATGGTTCTCATTCCTGTCTTTAGTCGCTTTTCTTCCAACTTTTTAATAAGCTAGGTAAAAGCCTGGTAAACCTGGTAAAAGACAAATCTCCGTATACCAGATGGCAGTAACTGTTTTCTGCACTTCAAAGGTGCTGAAGCAATCTGACCACTTTTTGAAAAAAAATTTGGACACCATTTTTTTGCTGATGCTCGAACGCTTGACTATTGTTGGCGGTCCTTCCTTTTCAAACACGCAAACTGAAGACTGTATTTTAATTTGTGGTTCAAATACTAAATTCATGTTTCATCTTCTGTAACAACTTTATCAAGACGTTTGGAGGTTCCAGAATAAATTCTTTTCAACAAATTATCTCTTGTTGTAGCAAATGGCACAATGACACTCTTATCTGTTTTTGCTCCTCTGTCAGCTCATGTGGCACCCATTTGCTACAAAGCTTCCTCATTTTTAAATCTTCATGTAGCAACTTAAATATTGCTGCCGATTCAATATTCAGAAACTACTCAATACCATGATATCTAATATCTGGGTTATCTTTCAAAATTACGGTTAGCTTTTCAGCATTTTCATTTGAGGCTTTTCACTTCATCCATCCTCTTTGAAAACAGATTTCCATGCTTAGTATCTCGAAACCACCCAAATATGGTTGAATAATATGGAGAAGAAGTTGGAAAAGCATTTTATATTCTTTTAAAACAGTTTTTTTTACATTTAAATCTACTTTAAAATCATTATAAAAATTATTAAGAGGAAATATTCTCGCGAGATCGACATCCTTAGTGAGACCGAGTCAGCATAGGAACTGGTTTCAACTAGTCCTGACTTCCACGTCAAAAAGAGATGGTGGGAGAAGTTGGACATGCCACCTAGTAACGGTTCATATTTAATTATACGGCCGCTGCTAATGCCATTCCACTTGCCGAGTTTTCCTATTGCAAAACTTTCAGAGTGACCTCGTATACATATGTGTACATACATATATATAATTAGTAAGATTTTGGAACTGATGCTTTACACTCACGCAAACATGTAAACAAAAGTTTGGCGACTTTTTGGTTGGCGGGATTTTCAAGACTGCGCCAAACGAATAACTTAATACAATGGCTAGGTTGTCATTAAAGGAAAAAATCGCCTAAATTTGGCGACTTTTTTCCTTTTTTTAACCGATTTTTTTTTTCTGCGTGAGTGTAAAGCATCTTAGCCAAGATTTTAATACGAATACTGGTAATATTACATTAAAGTTGCTGTATTATGTCAAATCTATGGTAATAGTATTGAAATAAAATCTGCAAAGTGTTGCTTCAATCAATGTTCAGTAATATTGAAACATATCCTTTTATTATAACTCTCTGCATGTCACTGATTGTTATATAAATAATAAATGCCCTTACTTCTATAATAATTAACTAGGACTGAACATCAATAAATCAAACAAAATTATTTCTAGACCAATTTGTATGCTTATTTATTTTTATATTAATACCATTTTTTTCAATACATATTTCAGTAAATATTTCGTTATGCAAATTTAAATTAACTGTGAAAAAAAAATACAAGGTTCCTCCGAAAATATTACATTTTTATTCAAAACTGCATATTAAATGTAAGTAATGTTTCAAACTACAGAATAAAACAAAATAAATATATCTGAAACTAGCAAACTTTTACGAAAATATAATATAACCTCTTCCGAGTTGTCCACAATTTTGAAAAGTAATCTTTTACCTTCAGAAACGTTAGAAACCTGTAGATTTTCGAGATTTGAAAAAGCATTTCTGACAAATGTGTGCTTCTTTTGCTACCTGTTTCCAAAAGGTTTCATTAAACAACGAAACGTCTCCGAGTAGTTTTTACAATGTATTAATTAGTTTTCGCAACATGAAATATACTTTTTTCCGATGCTATCAATTCTCAAGAAAATATTTTCATATTCAACAAACAAACATGCTAAATTAACAGCATTAACATTAATATATAAATTAACATTATTTTGTCATTATTGCATGTATAAATTCTGTTACGCAGCTGAAAATGCTTCCTTGAGAATTGATAGTATCCAAAAAATATAGATATTTCGTGTTGAAAGAACTTATTAACACACTATAAAAACTACTCGGAAACGTTTCGTGTTTTATTTATTTGTTTGTTTGTTTGTTTTTCTTGCGGACAACAAAGGACGCTTTTGTGTAAGAAATGCTTCTTAAAATCTCGGTTTCTATCTACTGGTTTCTCAGATTTCTGAAGTTAAGGGAACGCTATTCGGAATCGTGGATATCTCAGAAAATGTTATATTATATATTTTCGTAAATTTTTGCTAGATCCAGAAACATTTCTCTTTTTTACAGTATACATATTCAATTACATCAAAATTTTCATCAAAATCTCGGTATCTATCTAGTGGTTTCTCAGATTTCTGAAGGTAAAGGAACGCTATTCGGAATCGTGGATAACTCAGAAAATGTTATATTATACATTTTCGTAAAGTTTTGATAGATCCAGAAACATTTCTCTTTTTTACAGTGTACATATTCAATTACATCAAAATTTTCTTCAAAATCTCGGCATCTATCTAGTGGTTTCTCAGATTTCTGAAGGTAAAGGAACGCTATTCGGAATCGTGGATAACTCAGAAAATGTTATATTATACATTTTCGTAAAGTTTTGATAGATCCAGAAACATTTCTCTTTTTTACAGTGTACATATTCAATTACATGAAAATCCATCATTCTTTGTCGCTTCAAGCAAATAATTTTCCCCTATATGTCTTGCATAAAAGTTCATCGTGATATTTTAAAACTTTAAATCTGCATTTTCATCATCATTTCAGCTTTCATTACGTACTGTGTATATTTTGATCAGTTTTCCTCAGTTAGAAATGGCAGGAAAAAAATAGCTTCCAAGTATTATTTGACAAAAGGATGTTATATTACTTGACAGAACAAAACAAAATGAATTTAAATGGAGTCGGTTGATTTTCTGTGCGACACATACAAAGGAAATGTTTTTAGAGAACCAGTATATTTTTTCTCTGAAATATCATCGCTAGCATAATATATATATGACTGAAATATAGAGCGTGGGTTCACTATTTACACCAGGGTTGTCAAACTACCGCCACACAAAATAAATTTCTTAAAAGTGATATTCGCCTTATTTGATCGCAGAAACTTTCTCGATTAAATAAGTCGAATTTTTTGTTAAAAAGTAGTAATATCCCTCGGGACACAGTTTGATAGCTATGATTTAAAACAACAAGGAAAGGCGAGTTGTAATTTTCCAAATGTGTGAAAAACTGTCCATACCAGAATTCGAACCAGGGACTTTTTGGCTGAAG
The DNA here is from genome assembly GCA_963931845.1 of Maratus michaelseni. NCBI lineage: Eukaryota > Metazoa > Arthropoda > Arachnida > Araneae > Salticidae > Maratus > Maratus michaelseni. The sequence continues at coordinate 118,154,367 of OZ007586.1, forward strand.
CTGCCTGATATCTGGTCTGATATCTGTATGAGCTCAACAGAATAAATCGTAGGTAATGCAACTCCACGAAACGGTGGATACATAACTATACTTCACTAATTTTAACACAATTATTCTAACTGGCAAATTAATCACAAGAGTAGTAATTTTCCAACTGGGTGAAAAAGTGCCAATGCCAGGATTCGAACCAGAGACAAATCTGGCGGACACACAATTCAACCAGAAACCTTATTGATTATGAAACTTTTTCACACAGTTGGAAAATTACAACACGTGTGATTTATTTTCCAATTATAATAATTGTGTTAAAAATAATCAAGTATAATTACGTATCCATTGTTTTCTGGAGCTCCATTACCTGCGATTTGTTCTGTTGAGTTGATTCAGATAACAGAGCAAATGTCATAATCAAAAAGATTTCTGAGTGAATTGTGTGTCCGCTAGATTTTCTATAATAGCTCAGTTGGCAGAGCATTGGCAGCTTCAGCCAAAAGGTCCTTGGTTCGAATCCTGGACTGGATACTTTTTCACTCAGTTGGAAAATTACAACGCGTGTTATTTATTTACTTATCAGAATAATTGTGTTAAAATTAATCAAGTATGATAAGGAAAGGGCATGTTTATAAACAAACTCTTCCGTCAACAAATTTACCTAACTACATTTTAGGTGCGTTCGTAATTATATAAATACGTAGCACCTATAGTCGGTCCGTCCGTCTGTCTGTCTGTCTGTCCGCATATAACAGCGCAAAAACTACCAAATGATTTGAAATTTAATATATATAATCTATGCAGAATTTTGTCGAGTGATTTCAAATTTTATGAAAATCGAATCAAAACTTATAAAAATATTAATAAAAATATTTATTAAGCAATTTGATTTTTTAAAAAATTGGTACTTCTTTGTTGCTTTAGCAATCATTGCAGGAATCATCATTGTGGGGTCGACAAAGGGTATCTCAGACAAGTTAATCGTAGACCAATCAGATCATAGATGACTTATTTCTAGATCAATCAGATCGCGTGTACATTAGAAGTCATAAAGAGGGAGAGGTATCCCACAGTGGCGTCAGCTGCCCTTTCCTTGTAAGTAGTCTCTTTTTTTTCAGTACTGGATCTTGCGTAGGTTTACTTTTCTTTTAAGCTTCTAAAACCTAAATATTATCCATATTTCTCTTACACGCTTACTAAAATTTTACTTCATTCCCCGTTCGACAGCACGAAACGTTTTGTAAAATTTAGTAACTTTTTTCATTCCTACATGTGTGAAGTTTTTACGCATTCTTATCCAAGTGTAAAAAAATCTAACAACTTTTTTTTCTAATTTTCTTGTAAATTTTTACATTATAAAGTATAGCTTTTGACTTTCTTTCGCAAAATGTTACCAAAAATCTTAAAACATTCATTTTCTCAAAATGTAACAGAAAACAACTAATAAGAATGTAATAAAAATAACTAATAAGAACATAATAGAAAAATGACTAATAAGACAAATAGTTATATAAAAGTATTCACTCAAATTTATTTTGTATGAACTTTTCAAGGTGCGTACACTATAAAAAAAACTGATGATTTTACGATATAATACTGGCAGCTGGAGTGCCAGTTTATAATCGTAAAATTAACAACAATAAACCGTAAAGTAAGACAAGATACGCTACTGCGTAGTTTCAGGACTAGGCCGAAAACAGCTTTTCCCTGTATTTAACGGAGCACACTGTGAAAAAACCGGTTTTTGTTTCTAGATTTGGAATTTGTGGTTCTGAATGTCAACAGTGTTCTTTTGTTTATATCTGGTAATTCGATGTGAATTTTTATTTAGAAATTAAAAGATTATAATTGGAAGAGATATACATGTTTTATATGAAAATATGCTGAATAGACATGATTTCAAGTAGAAGAAATTATCATTTAGCTTGCATATGTTAGCATACGTTTTTCATTAAGCCTAACATGATGTTTAGCTACGGTCAATTCACAGACCATAGTGGTCGAACCCGGCATGGTTAACAACACTCTCCTACTTTTGAATTTTAGTCTAAGTAGATACAGTGGTCATATTACTATTACTTATTTCATTTCGTTTTTACAAATTCGCATCTTTACAAAAAAATTAAAAATATACGTGTTAATTCATAATTAATAATTTTATAATAAAAAGTTTTTATTGCGCAAGCTGTTTAGAAATAAAAAATTATGTTATTAAAATATAGGAAGCCACACATTTCTGAATTTAGACTTTCACGAATAGATATCTTCACCTTATATAGTTGCAAAATTTCTGTACTTAAATAAGGCGAATTTGAAAATTATGGTATTAGACTACCTTTTGAAAAATTACTGATTATCACTAGTTTACAAACAAAAATTTCATTCGTTCAAACAACAAAGAACTTTAAAATATTTTCAAATTATTTAGCGATTTACCGATAAAATATTATTTTATTATTTTAAGCTTTATAGCGTCAAAATTATTTATTTAAAACTAACAAGGAAATATCTTTTAAATTTTAAATTAAAGATTCATTCCACATATATCCGAATACTTCTTGACACGGTATTGTTTCAGTAAACTTGTAATAAGGTAAATAAAAGCCATATGCAGTGTATAAATTGAACTATACATAAAAAAATGTGGTTTAAGACGCTTAAATTAATATTCCTTTAAATGTAAATGCACTTAACTTTTATATAATCACCAATATAAAATTATTTGTAATGTAATGTCACAAAAAAAAGGTCTACTAGCTAATGGTTACGATACCAAGCTAATAACATCTGTTTTAAGAGAAGGAATGTGATCATATTAGACTCTTAAATTAGAGCACGAAATTTCAAGTCTAAAACCCGCTACCAAACTAAAAATATTTGCCGCCAAAAATTTAATTTTATACCAGTTGACTTCACTTATGATCTGCAGATGTAACACCAACCTCTTTTTTAACATTTTCCAGCGCAGCTTAAAAGCGTTTATGAAAGCAGTTTGTCTGGCCGTACGTCTGTCTGGACACCTGTCAATGCTCTAACAGTTGTAAATATACTGGGATTGCCATGTAATTTTTTTAAATTATAAAGGTTCACTATAAAATGTTCGCTATTAAAAATGAAATGTGCAGCATTTAGAGTTAGTTTACAGGGACACACAAAAGAATTCCGTTACAGTGTAGCAGATGGGAAGAAATCGTTTGCGATGCATTTTAATAATGCTGCAAAAATCCAAACATAATAACATTTATATGCATCAGTTAGGTGGATTAGAAAATGCTTTCTGTAAATTATAGAAAAAATAGCAATTATAGTTCGTTTACAAGGACGCACAAGAAAATTCTTTTATAATATGACCTATGGGGAAATGCGTCTGCGGTGCATTTTAATTACGTTACGATAATTCAAACATAATAAAATTAATATATATCTCTGAGATGTACTAGAACACGTTTCCTATACATTATAGAGCACATATCATTTATCGTTCATATACAGAGACACTCAGAAAAATTCAATTTCAGGATGGACTAACATCGATAATTGCTGGAAGTGTATTTTCTGCTGTGGTATATATTTTTAAACTTAACTACTTTTTTATATATTTCGTGGTGCGTATAGATCCTATAGATAATAACACACAGGGCTACACGAAAAAAATTTGAACACATTATCGGATATGGACCGCAATTTCAGAAAATAAATTTTTACAGCGTTATTTGTTTTGAAAATTTTTTATTTAGATATCTCATTTCATTATATGAAAAAAAAAATTAAATTTCTTAACAATATTCTGTTAGTGTTGAAAAAGTATTGATAATCTATGCCAAATGCATGATTTTTAATACTTTCCAACATAGTTGAAAAGTATTTATTAATTCGGTTTGTCTATCTGTCCGTCTGTCAGAGTTGTAACCATCGTAAATATACTCGAATTGTCATGAATTTTTTATACATTATTGAACTTTACTATAGAATGTTCGGTATTGAAAATGAAGTATGTAGCATTAATAGTTCATTTATAGGGACACACAAAAGAATTCCATTATATTATGGTCTAGAGGGGGGGGGGCGTTTGCGGCTCAATTTAATGATGTTACGATATGTCAAACATAATGAAATTAATGTGCATTACTAAAGTAGACTACAGCATGCTTTTACCGGAGTATACAATTAGTAGCATTTAGAGAGTTCAATTACAGGGACGTACAAAATAATTTCTTTACATTAAGATCTATGAGGAAAAATCGTTTGCGGTGCATTTTGAACCTGTTATGATACTTAAAATATGTATAATGAAATTAAAAAAGATCACTAAGGTTCAATACAACTTATTTTTTATATATAATATGGAGTGCGTAAGATTTATCGTTCATGTACAGAGACGTACAAGATAATTCGGTTAAAGAACTGACTATGATAGGTAATTCCTAGAAATGCTCTTTTTGCTGTGATATGAAATTTTGTGTAATTTTTAGTGTTCAGCGTGTTTTTTAAAAATTCTGTAGATCATATACAGGGCTGCACCAAACACTTCGAATTTTAGCAGCAATTGCTTGAAAGGGATTTTTACTGATTTGCGTATTTTTTAAAATGCTTGTTTATATATCTCATTTTACCGTATGGAAAATATTAGTTTCTTAATAACACTCGGTTAGTGTTGGAAAGTGTTTCATAATCTATGCCGGATGTATTATTTTTTGTTCTTGTTTGTTCTTGATTCTATTTATTGTTTATTTATTGTAGCTTACTTGTCAATAACACTTATAAGGTCCACGTAAAAACCATATCTAATAATAAAAAGTATGTAGGTTGTATCCATGACTTTATTTAAAATTTTAAAAAAAAAAATTATGAAATCATAGACATAACAATGATTACTACCAGAATCACATTGCATAAGATTAAAATTTATAAATAAGCTTTATTATAGAAAGGGAATGAAATATAGCATTGATTTTTCATTAACTAGATATCCATTCCAAAATAAGAAACGTTTTTGTTCTAACATATTTAGAAAATGGATTTCACATGTTTAGTTAATCAAGAGGGCTAATCAAGAGGCATTTACGGCATTAACCCAATCCCTGCTAATGGTGCGTTTTCACACCATACAAAATAAAAGTGTATGAAAAAAAACCTGCCAAGTTACCACTGTTTTAATATGTTAAATTATACTTTATTTAGTGACCAAAAAACTTTGATATTAAAGATACCAAATGTTATCTTTTAGAATTTTAGGTGGCAAACGAATTTCAGTAAAAACATTGAAGACTTCGCCCATATAGTTTCGGTATGAGAACCTAAAGACTATTTCTTGCAGATAATTAAAACAAGAACGAAAAATCATGCGTCAAGCATAGATTATGTAACACTTTCCAACGCTTCCAAAATAATTTTACAAATCATACCGTTTAATAAGCTAAAAGATAACATCTAAGTAATCCGAATACTTTTCATCAGCCCTGTATAGGATCTATAGATTTGTATATATACTACATAGGATGCTAAATTTTAGTTCAGTTAGGAAACGTGTAGCACAGTTTAAAATTCTCCGTCTGGAGTTAAATAATACGGAAATTTGTTCGCGAACTTTTGTGCTTCCCTGTATAGGATCTACAGAATTTATACACACCACGTAATAGACAAAAAGCGAGTTAAAATTAAAATCGCGTTCAGTAACTTAAAACGCACTTCCAGGAATTATTGTTAACAGACAGTAGAGAATTCTTTTGTGTGTCCCTGTAAATGAACGATGACTGCTATACACACAATATTCTGTAGTAAGCCTCTTGTAATGCACCTTATATAAATTTCAATGCGTTTAAAATAGGGAAACATTATTTAAATAAACCGCAGACGATTTTTCTCCATAGACGTAATGTAACGGAATTCTTTTGACTGTCCCTGTAAAGTAACTATAAGTGCTATGCACACACTATTCCATATTAAGCTTCTTCTAATGCACCTTAGTGATATATATAAATTTCAATGCGTTTAAAATAGTGAAACATTATTTAAATAAACCTCAAGTGATTTTTCCCCATAGACCGCAATGTAATGGAATTCTTTTGAGTGTCCCTGTAAAAAAAGTATAAGTGCTACACACTTCCGTTGAAATAGGGAACATGCTATAGATAACGACTATAACATATAAAAATTGCAGAGCAATCCGAGCATATTTGCGGGAGTTAGAGCACGGACAGACGGCCAGACGGCAGACGGCAGACGGCAAGACGGCAGACGGCCAGACGGCCATACGGCCAGACAAACCGAAGTCATAAACACTTTTCAACTAAGTTGGAAAGTGTTAAAAAGAACATCGAAGGATTTGTTATTTCTCACTTTTGCGAAAAGAAGTAGTAATATGTTGATATAAGGTTTTAAAACGATCGCTTGCTACATACGCTGCTACGAACTAAGTCGACAGCCTCAAATTTCTGGTCACCAATGGCAATGTTAAGTCTATGGGGAACGTTATTTTCATGTACCTCGCTTGCATTAAAAAAAAATTTAATGATTTTTTGCATAGGATATTTGAGGTCGATCTCTAACCAGACAATTTTTTACTTTATCGGTTTTGGATGCAGTTTTTTTTTTTTTTTTTTAATGAGACTACTTTCATTATCGGAACCAGTTTCGAAAGTGAAATTAACTTTTACACTAGTCACGTGCAGATACTCGAAAGCAAATATTAAACCAATGTCAGCGTTCTTTTCAAATTACTCGTTTAAGCTTCAATATTTTTTAATGATTTTTTTTTGCGCAGGGCATCTGAGGCTGATCTCTAACCGAGAACTTTTTTTTATTTTTCCGATTTTGGTTGCAGTTTTTTGTTATGGGGATACTTTCACTTTTGGAACCGGCTTCGAAATTGAAAGTGTCCTCAGAAAAAAAAACTGCAACCAAAATCGAAAAAGTACGAAAGTACCCTCTTACACATCGACTTCACACATCCTATACAAAAAATAAATATTTAAAAATATTAAATTGCAATTGAGAATATTGAAAACGAACGCTTCCATTTGTTTAACATTAGCTTGTGAGTGTCTTAGCGTTACTAGTGTAGGCTCTTAAATGTTAATACCTACAGTAATTCAAATTTCCAATTAAATTTTCAGCAAGACTGAAACTGCGCATAAATTTAATAACACTTACAAAGAACGTGAATTAATTTTCACTTTGCTAAACAACGCATAACCAACAGAGTGAAAAATCTGCCCAGACCGGGTTTTCGAACCCAGATACCCCGGTTATAGCGCACCAAGTGCTTTACTATTTAAGCCATCTGGACGACATCTGAAGGTCGTCCAGATGGCTTATGCATATCTGCGTATGTATATATGGCTTATGTATATCTGCTACATACCTAAAAATCAATGTTATTTATACAGTGGACTTTAAAAGACGACTCTATTTATTGCTGCTATCTTCGACACAGCAGTTGATATAAATGGTTTATACAATTCTCAACAGGCAGTTGATATTGAGCTGATATTTCATGCCAAAGTTTTATTTATCATTGGAGCAGTTTCAAATCGTATTGCTAAAATAAACTTCGTAAATTTTGTCAAATTAAAAAGGCTGGAGACGCCCAAAAATAGATTTTTTACAAAGGTAAGTTTACAACTTTCTATTAGAAAATTGGCAATATTTATGAGAAGTGTGTAACTTCCTGTTTATTGCAGATAAAAAAGGACCTTTTTAGACAATCTTTTTTTTATTTATTTGTTCTAAATTTTTAAAATTATTTTTTACGTGCTTAAAATGATGCATTCTAACATTCAAGTAAATATTTTTCAACTCGGGTTGTTGAGTCACAAAGGGTTAATCTACTTCCTATGAAAACGAAACTGATATTAAGATACATTTAATCACCCAGTTGCTAAGCAATTTCCAAGGACCATTCCAAAAAAGTTCAACAAATATGTGTTGCCGAATCATTTTTTATTGTTCCATACTTTGTATATGGAAACCTATATAGAAAAGTCTGAAATCTATTTTCAAAAAATTTCCACCTACTTTTTGTTATTAAAATAAAATAAAAAACTGTGATTTTGCTCGTTATTACAAAATTTAAAGGCTTTAAAACTGGCATGTTTTATGAACTAATAAATATAAACAAAAAATTCAAAATATATGAAATCAAATGTACGCACTGTTTTCTATTAGATCATTTAATTGTCGTGGATTTATCTGTATTTTTTTAGAAAAAAAATTACTGAAATACTAGTCAAAATGCCAATTTTTTAAAGTTATTTCTCTTGAAGGTAATAGGTAACAGTGTTTGTGCTGTTTATATGTGTTACGAGCAGGGAAGACCGAGCTATGCTCGGTCAAAACTAAATTTGAGATCAAATATCATGACCCATTACCAAAATGACCCACTAATTGAATTTTCTCGAACATGTGACTTAGCCCAACAGTCTTCTCGTGCCCGAAAACCATAGGATGCAAAATTTAGTGTAAATAGTGAGCCGTTTTTAAGATAAAATAGCTTGACTCATAATGACCCATGACCAAAATGACGCACTAATTGAATTTTCTTGAACATGTGACCTAGCCTAACAGTCTTCTCGTACCCGAAAACCATAGGATGCAAAATTTAGTGTAAATAGTCTGAGCCGTTTTTAAGATAAAATAGCTTGACTCATTATGACCCATGACCAAAATGACGCACTAATTGAATTTTCTCGAACATGTGACCTAGCCTAACAGTCTTCTCGTGCCCGAAAACCATAGGATGCAAAATTTAGTGTAAATAGTCTGAACCGTTAAGATAAAATAGCTTGACTCATAATGACCCATGACCAAAATGACGCACTAATTGAATTTTCTCGAACATGTGACTTAGCCCAACAGTCTTTTCGTGTCCGAAAACCATAGGATGCAAAATTTAGTGTAAATAGTCTGAGCCGTTTTTAAGATAAAATAGCTTGACTCATAATGACCCATGACCAAAATGACGCACTAATTGAATTTTCTCGAACATGTGACCTAGCCTAACAGTCTTCTCGTGCCCGAAAACCATAGGATGCAAAATTTAGTGTAAATAGTCTGAGCCGTTAAGATAAAATAGCTTGACTCATAATGACCCATGACCAAAATGACGCACTAATTGAATTTTCTCGAACATGTGACTTAGCCCAACAGTCTTTTCGTGCCCGAAAACCATAGGATGCAAAATTTAGTGTAAATAGTCTGAGCCGTTTTTAAGATAAAATAGCTTGACTCATAATGACCCATGACCAAAATGACGCACTAATTGAATTTTCTCGAACATGTGACCTAGCCTAACAGTCTTCTCGTGCCCGAAAACCATAGGATGCAAAATTTAGAGTAAATAGTCTGAGACGCTTTTTAGATAAATTAGCTTGACCCACAATGACCCAAAAATGACCCACTAATTGAATTTTCTCGGACAAGTGACCTAGCCCAATGATTTTCTCATGCCCGAAACTCGTAGGATACAAAATTTAACCAAAATCATTAGAGCCGTTTTTTAGATAAAATTAATTTGACCCGCGTTGACCCAAAAGTGACCCACTAATCGAAAGTTCTCGAACATGTGACCCAACCCAATAGTCTTCTCGTGCCCGAAAATGGTCGGATACAAAATTTCGTCAAAATCGTTTGAACCGTTTTTTAGATACAATTAGCTTGACCATGACCGAAAATGACCCAAAAGGACCCACTAATCAAATTTTTTTGAACATGTGACCTAGCCCAATGGTTTTCTGGTGCCCCAAAACGGTAGGATACAAAATTTCTTCAAAATCGTTAGAGCCGTTTTTAAGATAAAATTTGCATATTTATATACTAGCCGCCACTGGCGACCAGTTTGGTCTCCCTTAAATGTATGTTAAACATTGCAACACGTTACATTTATTCATAATTTAATTTTCCCTTAATCCTTCGCCAAATCGGAAGATTCTAATAGACAAATCATGAACTTTTGCGATCATGGTAGCATTTCGCATATTTTTTGGGCACAAATGTCACATACGCACGTTGGCGCGATTCCCCCCCCCCCCTCACCCGCCCATTTGGCGAAAACTTTGTTATGGAAATTGTTGTTTATTTACTTTTATTTTTTATTTTAATTCTATAAATTATTTTTGATATGTATATCAATATTTATTTACATCAAACTATCATTTATTTATTTTTATTCTTTTTTTTAATTATGAGTATTTTTGTTAGCCGGGAGCAGATGATAATTCGCCAAATATCGTTCCCATCACCGTCATTCATACTACAATTAATTTAATTTTAAATTATAAACCTGTCACTCATTTCATTTAAAATACTTAACTTTAATCTAAAATGCTTATATTACATAAATTTAAAATACTTCACACTTTTCATTTAAAAGAGAAAATAAATAAATAAATAAGAAATAATATCATAAATCAAAACATTTGATTTCAAAATCAAAGTATCATTTCTAATTTGTACACGCGATAAATAAAAGCTGTATTAGCGATTTTAAAAATGCTAAAAATCTGATTCATTAAATATTATTACATGAGTTCAATTTACGTCAAGAAAAGGTCCGAAAGTTGAGTTGTATAGCACATAATTATGGTAAACTTTGATTGTCTCACTGGTGCGAATTATTTTTTTGACGCGAGGCAGCGGTCCAAAAATTCATTCGCGGAGAACTTGCTTTGCGAATGATTACCTCCATGATTTAATATTTTAAATGTTCACGACGAATCAATCTTTTTTTTGTTTACTTTTATGAATAGAGAATTTGAACTGCGAATCTTTCGACTGAAGTTATTGCAGAATATATACATAATTGAACGCAAGTCATCTCTCAAATATTAATTTATTTTGAACGATCTTTCTTAAAATGTAACTTTTATGCAGTTTATTCGAAAAAATAATTTTGAATAAAAATGGCCGCTTGGCATATGAAAAAGTGAAACGGACATCCCGGAACTGTTGAGGACAGTCACATGACTTACGGTTTTATTTTAGAAGATATAACCACACACAAGATTTGCTCGTATTAGAATATATGATTACTATTTTAAACTTGCAAATAAAAGTAGGCCGTTATCTTTTTGCCCTTCTGAATTATTACAATTTAAATTTTCAAAATTTTCAAAAATCAAAATATCTGACAGCCTGTAACTCAAAAAGAGGAAGTGGTATTCATATGTGATTTCGTAAGAAAAGACGGCTATATATAATGTTTATTATCAGTAAGTCTTTTTCTGTGTTTCCAACTGGTCTATGAGATACAGGGTCTTGATATTGGAGAAATGACAATCAACCACAAATAAAAAGAACATTTAGATACAAGAAACCTTTTATTAAATATATTTTCTGCGTTTATTTAGAAAAATTATCCTGGAATCTTCTGTACTTTTCTGCTACAATTAAAATATCAATAGCCACACGAATTTATCTTCAACATATTTGATTCGTGTATTAAAATATTGAATACACGAGGTTACCACAGTTATATCCATACTATGAGAGTCCATGAAATCTGACTTTCTTAACGCTTCATTTACAAAAAAATCGAACACAAAATTACAGTGGTTTCCAGGAATATTTCTATAAACAAACACAAAACATTTATTTAATAAAAAGTGTCTTCTTTCAAAATTTTATTTTTGTTTGTGGCTGACTATCCTTTCTTCATTATGCGTTGCAGAAAACGACTTGCAGATTAGAGACTTCATGATATGTCACATATATACTTCAAAACATTTTTATTTGAGTCTAAGTAGCCAAAAGTTACGGTAATGATAGATCAATTACTTGTTATATAGTAGTATACAAAGGAATGATTTAAAATATTTTTTTATTTGGGTTCAAGTAGCCACAAGTTAAATTAATGATAGAACAATAAAACCAAATTAACATGCTTATCTGTATATTCATATACATATTATTGATTTGCTAGTATTTATAATACATGAAATGGCAAAAAAGAGATTTTGAACTTTAATCTAAATTATGATTTTTTAAAGTTGCTGAATACAGAGTGGGTAAAATGTTTTACAGCTTACAAATGATATTTGGTATTTAAAAAAGAATTGCCTCAGTCAAATTGCATGATTCACCTTTATTAACAAATTAATAATAAAATAATTTCAAAATGGCCGCCTTTCGCCATTATAGAGACTTTAAACCTTTTAAGAAATTGAACTGCTGCAAGAGGTAATATAATTCCATCAATTTCATCTCATGCGGATTTTAGGAAATGTTTGAAATACCCAAAACTGCTATGCAGTTTAGCGCAATCTTTGCCTTTTAAAACAGGTCAGTTACAATGATACATTGGATTTAAATCCGGCGAGTTTGGAGTCCATCCACTGAACAACACAAAACCAAATAAATGCTCGACACAGAAATGTTTATGATTTCGCTTTGTGAGCAGATGCCGAACCTTGTTTAAACACCCACGATGTATCCTGAAAAAGTACAGGGGCCTAGTGTTCACGAACTACTTGTTGTTGATAGTATGTTTTTCACTTTCAGGGATATGAAAACGAGAGGTGTCATTCTAATAATAGTGGCTTTTCTCCAAACCATAACTGATTACTGGTGTGATTGTCTGTACCTTTTTTCATTTGCAGTTTGAACATCTATAATTCTATCGTTGTGTTTTATATAACCTGCTCTACTGTAGAGGAATGCTTTCTGGGAAAATACAGTGACGCGTTAAAGCAAGTTGCGACTTCTGTGGGGTCTGGATTCTTTCATTTTGTTAGTTATCTAATGCACCTTTTGACGTTTTTTTAATATAAGCCTTATCGTTTGACTGCTTTTTTTGCTAATCTTAAGATCAGAAGTCATCTTTCTCAATGACCTGTGAGGATTGTAGGAGATTCTTCTCCGTGCGATGTTATGGATTCTTGGAAAGTTTGAATTTCGAGATTTTCCACTCTTCGATAAATCATTGGTGATACCATCATCAAGATAATATTTAATTGCTCATGGTAAAGTTGAATGAGAAATTCTGAGACTTTTAGCAGTGTCTGCTTATTTTAATCCAGCTTCATATAATTGAGGGGTCGGGGAAAAAAGTGCCGAGCCACATTTTTGGTGAAATAAACCTAACACCTAAAATCTGTTGCTTAATATTATAAATTATAATATCCTACATATAATTTCTTTACAATGTCACTTGGTGGCTGCATATGTCCAAGGTTTCGTTTTTGCCCCAGATGTTTATGTTCCCAATGAAAATAGCTAATTTACAAAGAACGTAATAGTAATATCATTAAAGTAATAGTAATAGTAATATCATAAAATCACACTGTTACTCAGAATATCTTACACGTTACTAAGATAATGCTAAAAATACGTTATGTTATATATCTTGATTTGAGTATTTGATCAAATTTTCAAATTGAAATATCTCAGAAGTTCAAAAATGTGGCTTAGCACTCTTTTGCCACGACCCCCTCAATTGTAACTAGTCGTTGGGGGCCACCGTAATACTTACCCATCATGAATATGCATAATGTAAAATATTAAAATAAAAATGTGTAAACTACTTATAAAATGCATTGCAATTCAAATAAAATCGTGGCTTGATGACGTCACAAACTTTAAAGGCTCGATTACTGAATTGCTTGAAAGAAACATCCTTATAACTCCAAAAATAATAATCCTATTAACTAGCGGTTTATTGCATCTGATTAAGCGTCAAATTTCCAATTAAAATATATCTTTCAAGTGAAATTTGGATGAAATACAGGGTCATGAAAAATCGAAGAGTGTGGAAAATAGGATTCCAAATATCTCGGCAACTAATTATCCAATCGACTTCATGCTTTATGCAAAATTTATGTTTTTTTATTGTCTTTTATATTCATTTCTTAAAATAAACAATTTCGAAAATTTTTATATACCTTTCATCAGAACGAATATTTCGAGAGTCCGAAAAAAATTGTTCCGGTTAATCGAGGTTATTGAAATGAAATAGGCTTCTTCCCATTATTACATACTAAGTACATACCAAATTGCAAGTCTCTATCTCAATTTTTTCGGGAGATAGAGCGTTTACAGACACACAGACACACACACAGACACACACACACACAGACACACAGACGGACGGCAAAATTTTTTTTCTAAAAATATGTTTTTCGGAATCTCCAGTGTCTGAAACGTGTAAATCCGTCAAAAAAAATTTTTCGATTTTCAAAACGATTACAAGACTTACCCTATACTACGTATGATGGGTAAGTAACAAGTCAGTTACTTTCGGTTGCTATTTTATTTATACACTAGGATCTAAGAACTAAAATAACTTCTTAAAACACCATAAAAACTTTAAAATGCGCTAGGCCTTTCGAAAGATCTGAGTCTTTCTTCGTCCGGCGCAAAAAGACGTGCGTCTACTATGAAAGCAGCAGCAAGACATCTAGCACTAGGATCTATTAAAAATGATGTAGCTTTAACAACAACAGTGATTGGTTTATTAAACAGACTAAACATTTAATAGTATTATTGAATTTACTAATAAAATTTTGATCCGAAATTTCTTGCAGAAATTTTCATCCACTATATTTTTGCTCATAATTTCATTACTAACAGACAAAAGTGAACTAAAATTTATTTTGATAGATTTTTGACCATGTAAATTATGATGGTCACCAAAATAGTAAACGTGGTGCAATTCTCGGAATGAATTTAGTATAATCCGAGGTTCAAATAAACCTGTTTGGACACAGAAATTTTCTTAGTTAGTGAACTCAAATACGTACCATAAAGGGATAAAATATACTTTATCAAAACAAATTTCTAGCTGAGTCATTTCGTAAAAGTTAAAAATGCAACAAACAATTATCTTTTAACCTCTCGAAAGAGGAAAAATCAGTTTTAGATAAAAATCGGGTATTTTTATACAGCTCTTTCTATTTCCTAAATTCTTATTTCACTTAAAATTCAAAATCATCTTTTTTTTTCCATTTTTAACATTAAAACTTGAATGGGTTGTTTCTTTCTTTGCTATTAGTGCATTTAATCTGCATCACTAAAGGCGTTAGTAGCACTTCTTTACCTCAGTTTCCCCTCAAAACTGATCCCGCTACTCAGAAACTCAATCTTTCCGGTACATAAAGTTGGGAGCAATGTCTTTCACACTTTCGTAATTTTCTTATCGTATTCTTTCCTCTCAATTTTCCCTTAATGTTTACACGAATATTCACATGCTAATTATGCGTTATACTCTGATAAAACACAATTTCGGATGCAATTGAAAATTTTATTACTTTAAAAGTGCTTTTATTTTCTTTTTTTCCTCATTTACAATTCTTACTTTATAGTACTTTTCAGTTATCTACAATACTTATTTTACAATACTTGTTAGTCATTTACAATGCTTTTAAAGCTCAAGATTTTAAGTCATTAGATTTTTATATAAAACATAATTGTACTAAAAAAGGATCAATTTAATATTCTTAGCACGTTCTCTTCTTCATTTTATTGTTTCAAAATAAATATTTGAATCGGCTGAATGTTAAAAAAAAGTACATATCATTAAGATGAAAATAGGAACATATTTGTATTGCTAATCTACATCATTAGTTACATCCGATTGCGTTTATACATTCGTTGCTTGTGACAGATAGTTAAACAGCTTTTTCAATTTTTCTACCACATACCGTTAAATGTGACTTTCTTTGCATGAATGTGTTGTTTATGTTTTAAAAGTTTTGTACTGTGCAGTGAAGAAAGAGTAGTGAACTCAATAGATATAAAATATAAACCGTTGTAGGAGATAAATAACAACAAACATTTCTTCAGTCAAAGTAAATTCTGTAACCATTAAAATTTATTTATAAACCCATGAAATATATAACATAAGTTTAATTGCACTTTTATCTTTAACTATTTGACATTGATAAATGTTTACAAAAATTTTCATATTATTCAAAATAATGTTTCAGAAAAAAAACTGCTAAAATTTTGCTTCAGCATTTCATCAAAACATGGTGCCGAAAATGTTGCCACCATAAAGATGATGAAACCTTGTTCTAAAATTTCGTGCTCCGGTTTAACCATACATTTGTGTAGGTTGAATCATAAGCTGATAAATTATTGAACCGTGAACTGGTAAAATATTAAACACAGAATTGGTAAAAGGCTGAACAATAAACTGATAAAATGTTGATCCATGAAATGGTTTTAATTGTATTTTGCAAATCAGAACTAATCAGGCAAGGACGTCTGGATTGAAGTAGAATCCTACACTTTAGGGGCATATAACCATAAGCCGGGATTCGAACTTGACATATCTTGACTTGTAGGAAGCATTATAACTACTAGATATTAGGTGGATATCATCGTCCTGTAAAGCCTCTTATTGAGAGTACATAGAACTATCTCTTCTTATTGGATGTTACATATTTCCACGGAGCAGTGTAAAGTTGAATCCTTGTTTAAGTTTTACAATAATCAGTAGTTTTGAAAAATCAAATGAACCAAGTTTTGGTGCTTCTGCTTTTTTTCACCATCAAATGGTTCAACTTCGAACAAATTCTTTTACAGTGTTAATTTCTAAAACGTTCCCAGCAGTGTAAAATACGACAAAATACTAACATATAGAAATTCTAAATATAGGCGAACTCGGTTAAAATCAGGAAGCAAGAGAAAAATAAAAGCTCTCTTATTAACCGTTACTCGTAATACCCATGAAGATAATAAAGATCTTAAAAACACACGCACACAATTAAACCAATTACTAATATTAATTGCTCTGATTATCTCTATGATAAAATTAACTTAATAGCATAGTTAATATAAAATATTCAGTCTTACCTTTGTGAGTGTAATTTTCTTTTGACAAAATCCCAGTACTGAAATCAAAGCCTCTAAAGAACTAACAATTCCAAAGCACATGAACGACGTACAGTAATGCAATTGATCACTTCCTCTTTTTTCCGGAAAACTTTTCTAACATTACAACAGTCACTGCAGTTTCCGAGCTGTTGATTTCACACATCCTTTTCATTTTAAAAGTGCAATAAAAGATATTAAAAGGCTTGTTAATATGGCCCAGAGTCTGATTTTAATGAAAGAAACAAATGAAGGTTTTCTTCTATGTTCCTTTCTTTCTATGGTTCAGTTGTAAATCTTTTAAAGGCGTTGTATTTGAAACGTCCTTATCCTTCTCTGCTTTCTTTCAGTTTTTCAAGACCTCAGCCCATTTCTTTACATTTTCTTGGGAGGGGTATCTCCTTGAAAGTTGAAATTCTGTCGGGTAAAACTAATAAATTACTACATTTTGGCAGACAGTTGTAATGTAGAGAGAATTGTGTTTCATAAAAAAGGGATTTCTTTCCTAACTCTGCTCTAATTTTCGCCGAATTGCTCCCATTAGCCATGATCCTGTTTTTGTGGCTCGTAAAAAGTGTAAAAATCGTAATAGTGATTAGACGATGAAAGATTCTTAACGCTTTGTATCACCACGTTTCACATCTGCAACATACAAAAAAGTCAATGTTAGTTAAAAGTCAATGTAAAAGTTAAAAGACAATTTTTATTTATTGCTGCTATCTCCCAGCACAGCAGTTACTATAAATTTCTATAGAATTCTCAACAGACAGCTATACTGAGTTAATTTTTCTTGCTAAAGTTACATTTATCATTTGAGCAGTATCACATCGTCATTGTTAAAATGAACTTCATAAATTTTGTAAAATTAAAAAGTCTGAAGACAGCCAAAAATAGATTTTTTACAAAGGTAAGTTCGTATACTTTAAAAATTTTGCATTAGGAAATTGACAATATTTATGAGAAGTAAGTAATTTTCTGTTTATTGCAAATGTAAAAGAGTACCTTTTATTTAATAATTTTTTTTCTATACTTTTTTAATGATTTTTTACGTGTTTAAAATGATATATTTTTTAACAGATGAGTAAATTTTTTCAAATCGGATTTGTTGAGTCACAAAAAGTTAATAGTGCAAATTGCTCGTTTTGACCATGTTCTCACTTTACCCGTGCTCATATTAAGCGAGTTTCACTGTACATTAATTCAAGATATTCGTTTTATGGTAGAAAGAAATAGCGGCAGTTTTTATTTCTATTTAAAATCTCTCTCCCTTATTGGTATAAAGGGGAAGTGAGAACCACTTATTGACGCGAAATGAGACAATAGATCCAAACATTGTCGAAATATTTTTTTTATGCTTCCGTTTCCTAAAATTATCCCCCTAATCAATAAAGAGCGACAGAGATGATATGCCAAACCATTGTTTCTCCATTTCCCTTCACGTTGCTTTCGCGCTGCTCTTCTGATTATTCTAACAAGGGACCCTACCCAAAAGGTACACCCCGATTTCGATTTATCATAGAGAGTACTCATGATATGATGAAGAATGATACCAATTTTATCGATCATCGTCACGGTTTAGTATTTTTAAAATATTTGTAAAGTATTTATGATGCAATTAATGAAAATCGCTAAATGTTTTATTCAAAAATATTCCAATAATTTCAAACAACGTATAATAACGTCAACGTATAATAACGCCTTCACGTTTCTTTCGCGCTGCTCTTCTGATTATTATAACAAGGGACCCTACTCAAAAGGTACACCCTGATTTCAATTTATCATAGAGAGTATTCATGATATGATGAAGAATGATACCAATTTTATTGATCATCGTCAAGGTTTAGTATTTTTAAAATATTTGTAAAGTATTTATGATGCAATTAATGAAAATCGCTAAATGTTTTATTCAAAAATATTCCAATAATTTCAAACAACGTATAATAACGTCAACGTATAATAACGCCTTCACGTTTCTTTCGCGCTGCTCTTCTGATTATTATAACAAGGGACCCTACTCAAAAGGTACACCCTGATTTCAATTTATCATAGACAGTATTCATGATATGATGAAAAATGATACCAATTTTATTGATCATCGTCAAGGTTTAGTATTTTTAAAATATTTGTAAAGTATTTATGATGCAATTTATGAAAATCGCTAAATGTTTTATTCAAAAATATTCCAATAATTTCAAACAACGTATAATAACGTCAACGTATAATAACGCCTTCACGTTTCTTTTGCGTTGCTCTTCTGATTATTATAACAAGGGACCCTACTCAAAAGGTACACCCCGATTTCGATTTATCATAGAGAGATGATATGATGAAGAATTATACCAATTTTATCGATCATCGTCAAGGTTTAGTATTTTTTAAATATTTGTAAAGTATTTATGATGCAATTAATGAAAATCGCTAAATGTTTTATTCAAAAATATTCCAATAATTTCAAACAACGTATAATAACGCCTTCACGTTTCTTTCGAGCTGCTCTTCTGATTATTATAACAAAAGACCCTATTCAAAAGGTACACCCCGATTTCGATTTATCATAGAGAGTATTCATGATACTCTTGATACCAAAAGAATGATAGAAATATTTGAAATAGAATATTTGATTGAAAGAATGATAGAAAGAATGATAGGAAGATCAAAAGATCAAAAGAATGATAGAAAATTTTAATAGAAATATTTGATTGAAGAATGATACCAATTTAATCGATCATCGTCAACGTTTAGTATTTTTAAAATATTTGTAAATTATTTATGATTCAATTAATGAAAATCGCTAAATGTTTTATTATTTTATAAAAAATAGTCCAATAATTTCAAACAAGTTTAATAACGTCAAATATGCAGATATCTTGAAGAAAGGCATTTCCAGAATCCAGTTAATTTTTGTTTCACAAGTAACGGAACCGAATGTCATGAATGTAAAAATTTCATTTTATAACTTGTGGATGGTGTAAAAATTCATTACGTTCTATTCATTTCTATACAATTATTATTTCTCTGACGATTACATTGTTTGAAATTATTGGAATATTTTTTGATAAAGCATTTAGCAATTTTCATTAGTTGCATCATAGATAGGGGAAGGCCGGGCAAAGTGGTCACCCAATATAATAACGTCACCAGAGGTCTGGCATTGCGTGGTTTGTAGTCAAACTATTTCGTTTGATGGCAGTGAGTAACCAGACAATCGTTGAACAAGGTGGCTCCATGTTTCATGAATTTAGAGAGGGTTTTTCAGTTTTTGAAGTTTGTGATCTAAGGTAAGTGACTTATATTACATACAATTAACAATAACCTGCTGTACTTGCATTTATTTATTGAATGTGTAAGGAAAGAGCATGTTTTCAGCTTCACATTGGTCGGTGAGCGGTCGCTAACTGTTCATTAGTTTCCACTGTAGAATGTATTTTCTGTCATGGCTCTGGAACGGGCAAAGTGGTCAGGGTAGTGACCGTTTGGATGGATCAAGTGATGAAAGTTGAATCAGGTACAATGTTTGTCAACTGTGGGCTCATGGGGCCTGTTGACTTTCTGAAGAAGATGGCGTGAATTTCATTTTCAAAAAATGCAATGTTTGATTTTGATTTATAAATTTTTATTTGGGTTTGTCAAACTCTTATTGGATTTTCATACAATTTTCAATCTTTCATTATGTTTCATACGATTTGTTATGACAATAAAAATGTTCTAATCATTTAAATAGTGTTTTCAATCTTTTTAGACCTGTAGGGAAAAGTGGCCATGGAGTGACCACTCTGCCCGTCTAGGTCGGTTAAAGTGGTCATTTTGACCTTTTTTGGAAAGAAAACAAATTCTCACTTCCACTTTATTATTTCGTAAAAAATATAAATACCCTTACATTTCTAAGTAGTCACTCTAGTTCTATGCAAATTGTCAGTTATGTATATGTATTTTAAGGAGTAACAAAAAATCACAAAACCTTAGGGTGACCACTTAGGGCCTTCCCCTACTTTATAAATATTTTAAAAATTCTAAACCTTGACGATGGCCGATACAATTGGTATCATTCTTCGTCATATAAAGGAGAAGTGAGAAGCACTTATTGACGCAAAATAAGACAATAGTGCCAAACATTGTCGAAATATTTTTTATGTTTCCGTTTCCTAAAATTATCCCCTAATCAATAAAGAGCGGCAGAGATGATATGCAAACCATTGTGTTTCCATTTTCCCCATCAGTACTTTGTATGATAAAAGTTTCATCGAAATCGGGGTGTACTTTTTGGGCAAGGTCGCTTGTATGTTTAGTCATTAAAAATATCCTTATTTTCTTGCAAGTCGTATAAAAATTTAAAAAGTATATATTTTTTAATTTATCGAAGGACTATTACATTGATATTTTATTTCCTACTTTGTTTAGAACACTTCTGCAATTTACATTGCCTACATACATCCAAAAGATAGAAATTTAAAGCTTCTTTCAAATTTTTTGAGACAGCCTGTATGTATATATGTAGCATATGTTTGATTACTCTTTTATTTTTAAACGCATGATATTGATAAAATGCCACAGAAACATCACAACAATAATAAAAATAATGATTAATTTTTTTTTTCAATCTGCAAACGCATTTCTCATGCACAAAGTAGGAAATAAAATATCAATGTAATAGTCCTTCGATAAATTAAAAAATATATACTTTTTAAATTTTTATACGACTTGCAAGAAAATAAGGATATTTTTAATGACTAAACATACAAGCGATCTTGCCCAAAAAGTACACCCCGATTTCGATGAAACTTTTATCATAGAAAGTACTGATGGGGAAAATGGAAACACAACGGTTTACATATCATCTCTGCCGCTCTTTATTGATTAGGGGATAATTTTAGGAAACGGAAACATAAAAAATATTTCGACAATGTTTGGCACTATTGTCTTATTTTGTGTCAATAAGTGCTTCTTATGTCAAATATTCTCCAGAGTACGTTAAATAAATGTACTAATAAACTTTTTAACCCCCCAAAAACACGACTTCAAAAACTACTACAAAGTTACTGTTATAGAAGCAGCTGCGTGCGTGGCTTTTTCCGATTCTGATCCAATTACATGGACAGTTAGAAAGCATTTATTAAATTGGTAGTTTTGTCAACCGAAGTTACCGTACGTTAATTACTTCATTTTATATTAAATTCAAAAAAATTACCAGGGACTTTTGGCCTATCCTGTATTAGAGTAAAAGTCCCTCCACCATAAAAATATAGTTCTTCAAATGAAGCGAGTGTACTACAGAAATTTTGGGTAAATTTAAACGCTTTACAATTTAGATTTTTTTTTATTATTATTATTGGTTGTTTACGTCATAAAAGTTTTTAACGATTAAAACATTGCTTTTCGCTTTCCCCTACAACAATCCTAGAAACAAAACTGTATAAAGAGGGAGGGAAATCGCTGAGTAGCGACTTTCTTGCCAATCAGATAGCGCTACGTCACTTGATGAAATTCGTTGAAAATGAAATATTTTAAAGAGTTTATTTTATTATTACTATTATTATTATTTGCTGAATTTCGAAAAAAGCACACTCTAAAAACGACATTTTCAAAACTGAACAAAAAATACTCAAATTTGAGTATGTCGCATAGTCAAAATGGCTCCGAATCAAAATTACTCAAGTTTGAAACATACATATACTCATTTCTGAAAACATGCACACACTCAAAAATAAAACATCATGTACTCATATTTGAGTTTGTCAATGTTTCAAAAATAAGTATGACCTGGCTTCTATGTGCTCATTTTTGAGTATGTACAAGTTTCAAAAATGAGTTTGAACTGATCCTATTCATTTTTGAGTATTTCCCTATTTCAAAAATGAATATGAATTGACCTCTATGTACTCAGTTTTGAGTATGTTCATGTTTCAATATTCTGAGTATTTCTGGTATTTCAGAATCATCCTATTTGAAACAAAAAGTTTCATAACAAAATGAAAACATCGATTTACTCAGATTTGAAAGTGTCATTTTTCTCAGCGCACTAAACTAATATTAATGAAATTTAAATAGGACCAATTGTAGAGTATCCTCTTTCAATGAAAAATAGTCATGGTCACGTAGTTTTGGAGTAATCGGTGAGCATACATTAAAAAAAATACATAAGTGTCGAATTGAGAACCTCCTCCTTTTTTCGGTAAAAAAAGGCTTATATCATACATTTTTAAATATTTGAATTCACAATATGTACATAAACCCTTTTGCATTGAGAACCTCCTCCTTTTTTCGGTTAAAAGTCGGTTAAAACAGGCTCATATCATACATTTTTAAATATTTGAATTCACAATATGTACATAAACCCTTTTCCATTTTCTCTCTTTAAAATCTTTGTCACTTATTTCTACAAAGTCGACGGTAGTTCCTTTATTGACACAAAATAAGACAACAGTGCCAAACTGTCTCATTTTTTTTTTAATTTTCAGTTTCCCAAAATTATCTTCCTTATCGTAAAGAGTAACTCAGATGATATGCCAAACCATTGTTTCCTCATTTTCCTTCGCTTCTCTGTCGCGCTGTTTTGTTCATTATTCTATGTCTAAGTCATTAAGAATTCTCTTGTTTAAAGATTTTCTTATTGGGTGCTCTGCAATTGTATATCCTTAAAACTTTTCTAAATTACTCTCAATAATGCAGGCATTTTTAGCACTGTTGAAGAATTTTGTCATAAGCTTATGATAATTAAAAAGCTATTTCTTTTGAAATTGAAGAATTTTTCCCATTGCATTAATGAGTAAATAATTTGTTAATAAATGCACTAAAACCCAGTAGTTCGTTGAGAACGTTCAAAAATGCTTCATGGTAAAAGTTGGGTAATCAATATTAAACCAATTGTCTTTTTTAGTGAGTAGAAACTTTGTACATAATATTTCATATTCTCAACATAAAAATCGGTTTGTTTTCGATTTGAAATAAATTGATTTTATAATTAGAGCACTTTTAATTCTACATTTTTTCTTTGTAGTGTGCCATATTGTAATATTTCATCGTCTGTTTGCAAGAAACTAAGTAAAAGTAAAAGTACAAAATTAGTGACATAGTTTCAGAAATAAATAAATATCTGAGATATTTTAAAATATTAAGTGTTTGAAAATTAACTTGAGATGCTGATACATATTTAATAATTTTAAAAACACTCCCAAAAATGTAATAATATTTCAAGCTATCTGTTGAAATACATTAAAAGCTTCAGTTTGAGTCAAAATAAATTAACTAGCTTTTAAATAATTTAAATAAATTGAAAAGAAGAGCAAATATTTTACTGTTGAAAAATAATTTGTTATCGAAAAGCGAAAATTCCACCATTAATAATTAAAACAAATTAATTTTTAAAAAATGAATCGTAAAAAAATCTGTTACAATTTTGTTACGATACAAAATATAAAAATTAAAGAAGTTGATTTTTTTTTAATCTTATGATACAATTGAATCTCGATTGTCCAAACAGTTATTATTAGCGCCATAAATTGAAATCTGATAGTAGATTAAGATATAAGGCGGTGCGGAAAAACAAAAATCAAGACAAATTCATTTTGACTTTTTTCGCTTTAAAAATACTCTGAAGTTTTTGGAATAAAATGACTCACACCGGATGTAAATACGATAATTAAATAAAAATATATAACACCTTTTACGTTGTACTGTATGTAATAGCCGAATCCTATTCCACAATTTAAGTAAGAATGCATTTTTTGAAGATTTGTCAAATTTAGATTGAAATATCTAAATATCTGTAAAATATGGAGCTATGAAACTTTCGCAATATATTCTTAAATTATGTTTTAAATTTTATGTTTAAAGCAAAATATTTTTAAAGTAATTCTCAGAGTAGAAGGAGATTCTTTAGAAGTACTGTTTAAAAAAGCCTTTTTTACTTTAAAAAATTACTTCTTTTTTTAAAATAATACATTTTTTAATCCTGAAGACATTAATATATATTTTTCTTTACTGAAAAGGGAAAATAAATATGAAAAGACGAAATATATATAATATTTGAGAAAATCTATCATAGGCTAAAATTAAAGAAACTTAATTTTTTTTAATTTACAATTAATTTTGTTTTAAGATTTTACATTGCCAAATCTCTCGTAATGTGTGTGGACGTGTCTGACACTTTTAAATACAAATTACCTTTGCACTTTAATCGTTCAAATCTAAAGCTTTTAAATAAAATTTTTATATATTTACTGAATACATTTATCTATTTTAATATAGCATCATCGATTTTTTAAAACATTAGTTTCATATTAAAACATAAATTGCTTTAATTATATGCTATATAAATATAGAGTTTTAATTATGTTATATAGTTTTTATATTGGCTTCCATTGGATTATATGTGATTTCCCCCCAAATTTGTCAATTAGCTCACTGTATTGCTGGCATCTTTCTGAGTTTTCACGATATTTGACTCTTATTTTCATATGAGTTACTGTACAGAATTGACTTCAAAATCGGGAAAAAAATCGGTGGTATAGTTCGCGCATGCGCAATTATAACTTATTTCATACAAATGCCCATATCTCATCAAATATCCAATATATTAATTTTTTAATTGTAGTATACTGTTTCTACTGTTCTTGACGTCAAACATATTCTTTACATCCTCGAATTTCAATAACAATTTGTCAATAATTCCAGTACATATTCCACAAACCGTGTAAAAAGCGAAAACGTCCGATCCCCTTAATTTTTGAACAGCGGTGTAACATAGCGTATGGCCCAGTTACCCCAGCTACTCTTACTGATTATTGCAAGTGATTCTGGCCCATATTAGCTCGGATAACTAGTACTCTACTACCGCGGATAGTAACGTAAAATCGGACACATACATAGTTCCTTCTTAAAACCAATATTTCCAACAGAATACAGTGTCATTTTGAAATACTCCAGGTATGTTTTGTTTATCACATGCTTATTAGTAAATAATTTTTTAGAAAAGGTCAAACAAATCTGTCTTATCCCGCCAGTGCGGTAAGAACGCATGCATTTATTAATCTTGTTGGAAATGAAAGAGTTTAAAGTGTCTTTTGTAAAGAAACAAAATGTTTTATTTTACGTTAACTTAGGAACTTAACTAATAGTATTTCAGTTATAAGTCTAATAATTGAATAGTTAAAGACAAAAAATTATAACTATCTTCATTACAATTTGAAACCAGTCGTTGGGTGCTACCGTAATACTTACCCATCATAGATATGCATAATATAAAATATGAAAAAAAAAACACGTGTAAACCATTTATAAAATGCATTGCAATTCGAATCAAATCGTGGCTTGATGACGTCATAAACTTTAAATGTTCTATTACTGAATTGCTTAAAAGAACCATCCTTATAACTACAAAATCGATAATCCTATTAATTAACAGCGTTCACTGCGTCAGATTAACGTCTCATTTTCAATTAAAATATATCTTTGAATTGAAATTTGACTGAAATACAGGGTCATGAAAAATCGAAGAGTGTGGAAAATATTATTACAAATATCTCAGCAACTCATTATCCGATCGACTTCATTTTTTATGCAAAATTTGTGTTTTTTTATTGTCTTTTATATTCACTCCTTAAAATAAACAATTTCGAAAATTTTTATATACCTTTTATCAGAACGAATATTTCGAGAGTCCGAAAAAATAGTTCCATATA
Organism: Maratus michaelseni; assembly: GCA_963931845.1. Classification (NCBI taxonomy): domain Eukaryota; kingdom Metazoa; phylum Arthropoda; class Arachnida; order Araneae; family Salticidae; genus Maratus; species Maratus michaelseni. The sequence continues at coordinate 118,180,841 of OZ007586.1, forward strand.
ATCGAGGTTACTGAAATTCAATAAGCTTCTTCCCATTATTACATACTAAGTACATACCAAATTTCAAGTCTCTATCTCAATTTGTTCGGGAGATAGAGCGTTTACAGACACACACACAGACACACAGACAGACGGACGGCAAATTTTTTTTTCTAAAAATATGTTTTTCGGAATCTCCAGTGTCTGAAACGTGTAAATCCGTCAAAAAAAAATTCGATTTTCAAAACGATTACAAGACTTTGATTACTTTACAAGACTTTAGACGTAAAATTGCAGAAAAATTCACATCTTTATCAGCTATAATAGAAATCCCAATTATTCTTGACCATGCATTATTGACTACATTTTATTCAAGAATTCTTTACCTGGTCTTCAGGCATTGTTGTCCCATATCCAGTTTTATCTCATATAGAACATCAGTTTTACCCCATGAAAATGAGGATGGTAAAGCAAGCCTTAAATGCGTGTAGAATTGCTAGCAGCAGTTTCATTGGGGAAAATAAATCCTTATTAAATATGCTAAAAACGACCATTCAATAACTTTAAATATATTCACATTTAAGTCTTTTGAAAACAAAAAAATGATAAAATAAACTGTCCAACACAGAAATTACACAAATTTTAGTATGGAAATACTCTAATGGTCGCTTCTTCTTCCTGCATAGAGGTAACTATTTCAACTGTTATCCGGTAGAGGGTCACCTGCTCATATTGAGTCAAAACTGAGATATCTGGTTTCACCTGACTATAGGGTTGTATCATCTTTCCCCTACATTTTTTAACAAAAATGTGTTGATACTTCATTTCTCGATGTGTCAATATCCAACAATAAAATGTTTTATTTCATTTCAAGGGCGGATCTAGAGCGTCTTCAAAAGGGGGGGGGGCGATATTAGAAGTTTGGAGGTTCCAATCCGACTCGCAATCCTGGTCGTGTCCGGCCTAATTTTTTTAATTGCGGGTCGGGTTGACTTTTACTCTGCTTACTTTAGGTCGGGTTTGGGTTGAGTTAACTTATTTTTTTGTTACGGGCCGGGTTTGGGTCGGGTTGATTTTCACGTTTTTACTGCGGATCAGTTTGACTTCTACATTTTTTCTGCGGGTAGGGTTGTCTTACATTATTTCTCTTTATGGTCGGTTTCGAGTTGGATTTTCACTCTTGTTCGGGTTGACCCGATTTTTCAAAAGAAAGTCTAAAATATTTTTTCTGATAAAATCTACATACAGTAAAAGTTTCACAACGGACAGTTCCAAATAGCGGAAAGATTTATTGCAAGAATGATTGAAGACCAGTCCGGCCCCAGACTCGTGAATGAAAATTCCTCCGAGCCCGACCCGCCGGTCAGGCCGGGTTTTGCGAGAGGCCTTTTCTCGTGCAGGCCCCTAATGTTGGTTTGCCGACCCTTTTTTAGCCCAAGCGGGGTACCCCCCACCCCCACTAGATTCGCCATTGCTTCATTTCCTAATTTATGAAAACCCCCAAAACACACGTTAAAAAGTACAATTGTTCTTCACGATATTTCACATTTAAAATGAGTTAAATATATATATTGTATAGGCATCAAAATTTAGTGGTAGAGATTTAACACATCGATACATCATTCTAATGGAGTACAATATAATTATGGGTTCAAAAGTCACAAGAGGAAAATGACACAAAGACACACATGCTACTAACGCAAGGTTAATATGATCGAACACCGGAAAATTTAAACTACTTTCAAATAATCGGTCATGTGCGAGTTTTATTCACGCACAAAGGATTCTGTACAATAAATTTATTAATTAGTAACTGCAATATTACTAAAAATATTTTCTAAAACAATAATACCACTTTTCAGGAATTATTCTATGAATTTTTGTTCAATAATTTCCTTCAATAATTGAATTGAAAAACGTTGACTATATATCACTATAATTCGCATTACCTAAAACAAAGACCTTGCACAAAGTTTAAACTTGGCATTGTGCCAAGCGCACTTCCAAAAGAGATGGCAAAGTTACAATGCCGCTTTGCTCCGTTTTTCTAGAACGTTATGATTAATATCTCGGTTAACTACCAATTGATTTTTGAAAATCGTTATCAACAATCCTTAGATGATTTCGCATTGATAAGTACCTCAAGCACCCCTCAATTCTCCCGCTGGGTGCTCGTAAATTAAAGTTTGTGGGTAACGAAAAAATGCGATTTTCTCAAAAACTATGAAACCTAGAATAATTGCTATAGTTTTCTTGCAAGGTTTAAATAAACTCCGACTACCCCTAATTTTTTTTCATAATTTTAGTTTCAGTAGATCCGGAAATAGGAGAGGGGACATATTTTTGCAGTCCAATTTCGACAGTATCTCTGAAAATATAATACCTAAAATTAAATCAAATGTATTTTTGTTCGGTGCTACGAGATCTTTCGAACGATATTCCACACAATATTCAAAAAGAAATATTTCAAGTAACTTAATTAGCCCCCTTTATATAAAAATATTTGTGATGGCTAATAACCTATAAATATGTGGGTCAATAGTCTTTATAACTCTGCCGAATTTGAACTTTTCACGTTCCCTAGTTTTCGAGAAAAACGGCTGTAACAGACGGACAGACAGACACAAATGGTTCCGTTTTACTTTTTAAGTATGGAACATTAATATAATAAGTGCATGTGTAGTATGTAAAGCGTCAAAAACGACCATTAAAATAATGCTAAATATACTGTAACGAATTTTTAGATGTCTCTAGACTAGGGTGTTATTTGAAGCACTTTTTAACATATAAAAACGTGATTTCGTAACACGTTTATCCTTCCATGAATGTAATATGAATACTCTTTTGCCGTTCAGTATAAAGTACTCGTCTTAAAAGAGTTAGACGGTATAGGCATCGTCCGTATACAAAAAAAATTTCTCTTTACTCAGATTTAACTGTTAAGACTGTCTCAGATTTAAATTTTTATGTTGAAATTTTTCTGGAATCTGATAACTCATCAGGCATTTCTTTAAAAACAACCCATAAAATCTTATCAATATAATAAAAAAAAATACGACATTTTCTGCATATCTCTTGCTCATTAACTATAACAGCATTCTAATTATTTAACATCATTTACTGCTCCAAGTTTTTTTTCTTCGCTATAACTAATGAATATATTAGGTAATTTAAATTGTCACGTTTAAAATGTCAAAAATGTACTCACTTTTATTTTCTAAGCGTGATTGTATATATTTAAAACCGTACATTAAACGAAAAACGTTTGAGAAAAGGGAGAAAATTTTGCTGAGTTCCTTAAAGTATTTCTTTACATACAAGGATAAAAAAAGGAATTCCTAAGAATTTTCAACTTGCAGAAACAATTTGCAATAAGTGTCACTCCCATCAAAATAAAAAAAGAAATATTAGACAAACTAAGCAAATATTCTGGTACTGATTAAATATTTTTCAAATAAATAATTAGTTATTTTAATCCGCCTAGAACCAGGTTTTAAAATTTGATTAGCGTTCTAAGTTTTGCATGATTTGAACCAGAAATTTAATTCTGTTACATGTAGCTTCTGTCTACGAAATTTCTATATAATTTTATTTGTTAAGTTTAAATCATTTTATTTCTGGTTCGACACATAAAAAAACTTCAAAATAAAAAATAATGGGGTCAAATAAGACCCCAATGGAACTAGAAGGGTTAAAAGAACTATATATCTACAAAAACAACTTTTCAAAAGTAAAAAAAAAGCCAAGCGTAAAAAAAAAAGTTGTGGCTAAAAAATGGTGTGATATCAAATTTCCAAGCTATTATATTACTTTTTTAACTCTTTTCCATTAAATAAGTTATCATATATATAAGTCGAGTGCCTACGTATATGTTAATAGAAATCGTTTTCTCCTGTACTAAATACATCCTAACGAGTTTCTGAAAATTCAATTTTTTTCAAATTATGCATGATGGGCTTGGCGGCCATCTTTGCATATTATTCACAAAATTCTAAGCATCCAAATCCGTGGTTAAAATCCGAAGTTCAAAATTGTTATTTAAGCAAATATTTTAAGCGTTTCATTTATAGATTTGTATGATCTGAAAATTGTGTCTTAAGATAATGATGACTTATCTTAAAGATTCATCTTATGATTTATTTTTTACAGTAATTAATAATTTCAAACTAGTAAAAATCAATTTCTCAAAATATCAGTCTTATCTAATTTATCTGTCCGTAGTTAAAATCTGAAGTTCGAAATTGTTATAAACATATTACATTGCAAACATATTACGCTTTTACTTTAGACAATTGGGGGCTTAGAAATATGAAAAGATGGCCGCCAAGCCCATCATGCATAATTTGAAAAAAATTGAATTTTCAGAAACTCGTTAGGATGTATTTAGTACAGGAGAAAACGATTTCTATTAACATATACGTAGGCACTCGACTTATATATATGATAACTTATTTAATGGAAAAGAGTTAAAAAAGTAATATAATAGCTTGGAAATTTGATATCACACCATTTTTTAGCCACAACTTTTTTTTTTTACGCTTGGCTTTTTTTTTACTTTTGAAAAGTTGTTTTTGTAGATATCATTTCTTTTTTTTAAAACAGAATAAACATAATTTAAATAATCTAAACATGAGAAATAATTTAAAATCACATTTTACTTTCAGTCATTGCTTAAAAGGTTAACTAGAAATCTAAGTAGATTTTTCAATTAAACTAATAACAACATACTAAATGTGGCTTGTTATAATACTTGTTATCCCCCGTTAAAAAATATCACTGACTTATCGATGAAATGAATAAAAATTCAATACGTACATAGCGTGTCAGCGCTGCATTTGAAATCAAACGTGATATCACGCTCTTTTATTATTAGCACTAGCTGGCTTCGCCCGCTAGCGGACCCCTAATTTATATCGGGGCCTCGAGTCTTGTAAAACCTCGAATAAGATAAACCTCGAACCGAACGAACCTCCGACGTGGTTCTCCGCTGCCTTCGGCACCGGATAATCCCTTAATTTGCACATCGAATAGTATAAACCTCTAACCAAACTAACTTCCGACACGGGTCCCCGCTGCCTTCGGCACCGTATAGCAGTCGTGCTGCGCACGCTCAAGTTCCATCTTCCACCACCAGGTAGCGCAATCTGTTCTGTATGAACCTCGGGCACTGAAATCGTTAAGGCTATAGATGTCGAGTCGAATGAGCTATACCCCGTCGTGATCTAGCCCATAGAACCAGAGATAGAAAAGTGCCCCCTGGTGGTGAAAAAACGAACTAAAATCGGAAAGCTCTATTGATGTCGAGTCGAATGAGCCATACCCTAGAGCTCCTATAATATATAGGCTGACTCGTCAGGCATTTTTATTCCCGCTGGACTTAGTTCACGTAATGTGTTTCAATGGCGTTGAATTAGTTTCTGCCTATTTTTTAACTTTAAAGGTTTAATTATGGGTAGTTGTTCTGCTATTAATTCTACGAATCATTCAAGAAAGTATCCCTGCATGCTTCAATTTCCTCGTAAACATGAAAAATTGCCAAATTTAACTATTAATTGTAGATTTTATTCTTCCCGAAATTGTTTGTTCGCCAGCTTGGCGGTAACAGCGATTTCAATGGCGTAGCGCCATCTAGTTCATTTTCGGGAAAACGATGTTTATTTCCAACATTTTTTTTTTTTTTTTTTTCAAAAGCACAAAATTAAACTGAAATTTTATGGAAAACTTAAGAATATTAATATATAATTAAAATTTATGAGGGTTTTCGAAAGAACCATAATATAAACTAGAATATTTTAAAGGAAATTTACTTTTAAAAAGTACAGATTTCTTTTCTTTTTCTTTCTTTTTTTTTTTTTTTTTTACATATTCATTTTCACCAAATAAATGTGTTTTATTTTGAATTTCGAAAAAACAAAAATCCCTAAATTTGCTTAAAGATAATTTTAATATTAATATTTCCTCAAAATACAGTTATATTTAAGAAAATATATAAATAAATATTTTAAACAATTTTTATAATTAAATGTTGTTAAGAAATGGAGTATATTTTTATTGTAACGTTAAGATATAAATTTGTTAAAGGTAACGAAGGATATCTGGATACTGTGAAGGATCATTACATTTTCCTCTTGGAAAGAACAGTTCTCATATTATTAAAGTAATGAAAAATTGCTACACATGAAAACTTTTTAAAAATTACTTTAAATAGAAGTTTTTAAATATTTATCACAAAGTAAAAGCTAAAATTATATTTTTAATATTATTTTTCTTCAATTATACTTTTACATCAGAAATTCAGAAATTAATTATAATATTTTTTCATTACACTGTTAAGTGAAGAACACTCAGAAATGCAACATACACTCAAAATTAAAAAAAAAAAATCATTATTTTTTGGAAAAAAGTACACTTGAAGAATAAATTTTAATTGTTAAATATTTTGCTTTTCAATGTAACTCTTTTTTTAGTAACAAAATTCTTAAAAAGATTAAATGCAAAAGATAGCACCAATGAAACATGCATACTTACTAAAAATAATAAAAGCTTTTTTTTCTTTCAAATTGAAAATACATAATGATAAAAACGATCAAACGACCCCCCCCTCCCCTTCTAAGAAATAAGTTTGGCTAAAAGGAGGGGGGGGGAGGTGCGCTTCTAGACCATTAAAAAAACAAAATCTTCCGCGGTTATATCTCGCCCCCTTCCCCCTCCCCTCGGATCACTCCCTAAATAAAAGCCTTTTTTTTCCCTTTAAGACTGAAAACACATAGTGATAAAAACGATCAAACGACTCCCCCTCCACTTCTAAGAAATACGTTTGGATCAAAGGGGGGGGGGGTACACTTCTATACCATCAGAAAACAAAATCTTTCGTGTGTGTATTACCCCCCCCCCCCCGGGGTCTCTCCATGAATTCAACACTGCTTGTATAATTAATTAGTGAAATGAATGTTCATTGTTAAACCAAAGTAATAAAAGTAAATAAGTTCTTAATAAAAGTAAATAAATTTATTGCTAATTTTATTGAACAATAAATAACATGCAGGCAACAATTTGCAATGAAAATCAATGATCAAGAATACGTATTTTATTCGAAACTTTCATTCCCTATCGTACTTTTTCATAAATTCTGCAAAGCAACTAAGAAGGCGATAAATGCGCCAAATGGGTCCTACAGGAAAAACTAGCGCCAACGCTTTCCCATTTGGGAATATTAATGTCGGATGATGCGCCAGCTCTCTAGTATAGAAAAGCCTTAGCCATACCCCGTCGTGATCCGACTCGTAGGAACAGATATAGGAAAGCGTCCCCTGGTGGTGAAAGCTAATTGCGCTTAGGGGGCAAAAGGGGGGATGAACACCGGAGATGCATAATAGGATTAAGCGGTCACAGACCTTTCCAACGATGTATCACATGAGGGGCGTGTGCAAAATTTAGAAAATACCCCCCCTGCATATTATGATTAAGCGTTCACAGACTTTTCCAACGATATATCACATGAGAGGTGTCGGCAAAATTTAGAAAAGTGCCCCCTTTGGGTGGGAGGGCTGAAAGTGGGAGGATGGACCCCGAAGATACATAATATGAATAGCGGAACAATTTTTAGAATTTCTGAAAGCTGATTTTTATTTATTTATTTATTTATTTATCTATTTTTTATTTTTTGTTTATTATTATTTTATTTTATTGCGTTGCCCTGTGCATGTTTGGAATTTCTTAGCAATTTCTTAGATTTACCTTATTTTATTCAATTAAACATTGTACTGTTACAATAAATTTAAATGGAAACTTCACTTCTAAAACAAAAATAATTTAACAACTGGATTTCATTAATTTATAGGAAAACTAGCAAGCTACGCCCGCTGCGCTGGTCGGTTTCTACAAATGAACCCTGAATCAAACGAAATATATCGTTTAATTTGACCTTGTATTTGAAAGCAATCTGTATATTTACGTGGAATATCCTTCCACATTACTGAAAAATGACGTGATTGCGCTATTATATTTTCTAATGTGCAGTCAAAATTTTAGCTGTTAAGGACCAACTCTTTTATTTGGTCATTTACAGTTAGGGTTTGCTAAAGAATGATAAAACTATATGCAATATACTAAAACCATCACTAAAAATTATCGAAATAACAATGCAAACAAATTAACTAACAAAATCCATTCAGAAGAAGTTTTTATAAAGGCTAATCTTTGATAATCTGATTATTGAACTTTTCCACATAATTCTAAAACAACAAAACGATATAAAATATACTAAAACAATCCTTACAAATTATCTACTTAACAATGCAAGTCGCAAAAAATACGCCCAGTAAAAACTATCAAAAAGGCTAATATTTCGGAATCGGGTTCACTTGACTATATAACCTTCACACATAACTGTTGGACTAAGCAACGTAGAACAATATGTAGTACATTAAAACCATTTCTGAAATAGCATCTAACTAACAATACAATTCTCATCAAAATCTGTTCAGTAGAACTTTTTTAGAAGGCTAATCTTTCATAATCGGAATCAAATATTGAAAAGGCTAATATTTGATAAAAAAATGGTCACCCGATTTTCGAATTTCCCCCTATAATTCTAGAACTAAGCAACGTTATATAATATAACGTTCCCTAGAAAATTATTTAACAGTATAGGTTCCATCGAAATACATTCGGCAAAATCTTTTAAAAAGGCTAATCTTTCATAATCGGATTGATCTGATTATAGAACTTCCCAGAATAATTATATAACTAAGCTACGTAGAACGATATGTTATACAATAAAACCTTCCCTTAAAAATTATCTTAGTTTAAGTTCTACGAAAATGCATTCAGCAGAACTCGAGTTATAAGCAGCCGGAACGAAATTTCATATATGTAGAAGTAAATAGAAGTATATTGCCATTAATATAGTTTGCATTTGAATAAAAAAAGGTACTTTTCGGTTAGCCGGGCGACAGTGATATATGAACACACACACACACACACACACATATATATATATATATTATATATATATATATTCATACATATAAGTGTATATATATATGTATGTATATACATGTATTTGTGTAGATATATGTGTATATATGTGTGTGTATATATATACATGTATATATATATATATATCACTGGCGCCCGGCTAACCAAAAAGTACAAAAAAAAAAAAAAATACTGCGAAAATGCAGTCGTACACTTGAAAAAAAAACACCTTTTGGCCTAAAATCTCTCATCAAAACTGTTTTTCTTTTTTTTCTTTTCTTTCTTTTTTTAAAAAATAAAATTAGTAACAGTTTTTTCTTTTATTTTTCCAGATGTATAGCCATTTCAATTCTTTCTGCAACAAAAAAAAGACACTTTTTCGCTTAAAATCAAATTGTTTGGGGTCAAAAGTAAAATCAAAATCGCCAAAAACAAAAGATAAATCGCCAAATTTGTTTCAATAGAAATCTTGCCCCTTGAATAATTTTTTAAGCATTATGAACATTTCTAATCATGTTTAAATTAAATATTTTCGTTTTATAATATTCTCTCATCAAAACTCTTTTTTTTTTCTTTCTTTCTTTCTGTCTTTTTTTTTTTTTTTTTTAATAAAATTAGTAACAGTTTTTCTTTTATTTTTCGAGATGTATAGCCTTTTCATTTCTTTCTGCAACAGTAATGATCGCCAAAAAATTAGCAATGGTAACCTTTTCGGCCAAAATAACAGAACTTTCTATCATAATTCGATAGCTAATATACGTAGAACGTTGTGTTACATACTAAAACCTTCCCTGAAAAATTATCTCTCGAACAGTGCAAGTTCCATCAAATTCCATTCAGCAGATCTGGAGTTATAAAGGAACGGAAAGAAATTTCCGTTTGTGTTTGATATATATAGCGAGGCTTCGCTAGCCTCGTATATATAGTAGATGACGTGAAAGGTATTCCTGCGAACGAAATGCCTGTCCTTTACCGTGTTTTTTTATTTTTAGAAATAAATGAATCACATTTAATTCATTTCAAAATTTTTGTTTACGTTTGGAAAGAAATTTTAAATGGCGATAACTCTTAATGTATACATTTTAGAAGGTACATCTTCCCTCAAAAACTAATTTATTTTTAAAAATCTTTCTAAAAACGTAAATTATATATTTAAAATATTTTTAAAGCATAAACAATACATTTTAGAAGGTACATCTTCCCTCAAAAACTAATTTATTTTTAAAGATCTTTCTAAAAACTTAAATTATATATTTAAAATATTTTTAAAGCATAAACACTACGTCTGATTACTTTATTTTACAATATTTGATTGAACACGCATTTTATCAGACAATTAAATACACTAAACAAACATGAGTGAAAAATTGACCTGGGCCTGGACTCGAACCTGGGACCTTATGCGTACCATGCCGACGCTCTGCGACTGAGCTACCCAGATCCATATCCGTAACCGGCAATTTCTCATACTTATTCATGTTAGAAACAATCATCTGCCACAGTTTGCAGTCATATTTAATTATTTGATAAAATATGTGTTCTTATAATTGTGAAGTTTTATTTTTAAAAAAAATATCTTCAGAAGAAAATGGCTGACTTGCAGATGAAATTTGATGTGGTTATATTATAACCTGTAACTGATTTGTGCTATTTTAATACAGATGGTACATGGTCGTTGGCGGGTTTTATCTCTGTTTTGGCATAATTTTTTAATCGCCAAGTTAATTAACAGTTTTTTTGCTAATTAAGGATAGAAAATATTTTTTTTTACACTGAATTTTATAAAAGCACATAGATTACGTAATTACTTGTCCAAAAATGCAATCCTTTTTTTATTCTGCCCAATATTAAGGCCTGTAACTTGTTTGAAAAAAAAAAGTTTGACGAAGAAAATAGTGATCATTTTAAGTAACTCGACGTTTTTAAAAAAAAGCTATATCTCTGTTTATAAATCACTTATGAAGATGAGTTTGGTCTTAAATTGAAGAAATTCTTCCTTAGATTCTTCTAGTTTTCGTTTTTTTTTTTTTCTACGACGCTTGGTTTGTTTGATATCTGATATTTTAATTTGGCATGTTTTGTCGATTTAACATTGCGAAGTTGCTTTCTGTATATAAGCATTAGCGGTCTTTATTCCAGTTCTTGGCGTTGTTTGTGTGGCGTTTTTTTTTAAGCTTGGCTTGGCAGAGCGACCGCCCTGCTTGATATTTGTTTCAGTCGTAATGTGTTTAGTTTTATTTAAAAATGTAACCAAATTTAATACTTTCCAAGAAAACCTTACCTAAATGGTTCTTAATCTGGGCCGGGGTATGATTTGTATCCGCTTCTTCCTAATTAGCTGTCTTTATTCCAGTTCTTGGCGTTGTTTGTGTGGCGTTTTTTTTTTAAGCTTGGCTTGGCAGAGCGACCGCCCTGCTTGATTCTATGTATTTTGATAATAATTAATTTGTTCAAAAATTATCCGTTACTTTTAAGAAAATAGTTCACACTTTTAAAGAGAAGTGATTTGGATTCTCATTTAATAACTTGTTAACTATTTATTTACTTAATGAAAATACGTAAATTTCTAAAAGTCTGATATTTGTCTTTTTCTTTTAAAAGAATACACCTGCACTATATGGGAAATAGTCACCATGCTCTTTGGATTTTAGACATTTTGTCAAATATTTAGAGAAGTGCTTGAAGAATCGTCCTTGAACTTCGGGGATGTAACGAATATATTTGATCTCATATTTTTTAGTGAAGATTTAGTCCCGAGAGCAATCGGAGACCAACAATATCTTGAATTTAAAAATATTTGAGATCACCTTTGAACATAAAATTGTCGAAATGATCCGTCTCCGTCAATGTAGCAAATGACTATGTGGGCTCGGTGACTTTCTTCAAAAGAAAACAATGTAATTGTACGTAAAACGTGACAAATGAATTCATTCAGGCGATATAATTCATTTCAGTGAAATGAATTATATCGCCTGTTATTATGATATGATTAATTTTCGTAATAAAATAAGTACATTTTAAGTTGGAAACATTTTATCTTTTGTTGACATTTACTGAAAATTCTTATGGGAAACTTAAAACTAGCCTTGAAAATTTCAGAACTTTAAATCCAAATTTAGACTCTTTTTCTATTTAATATCTAATTCACTGGAAATATATATCCAAAAAACTGTCGGTAGATTATAGGATTGCTATAATTAAACATTTTTAGTATACAGATTCGGTTTTTAAATTCAGTAGTACTGAAATGATATGACCACATCTTAAATGTGACGTAATCACCATGGCAACGTAGAATCATTGCCTATCTTAGGATATCATTGAATTAAATACGTATGGTAAGATTTAATAGAATGAAGAAATCTTTTATTAATATCTTTTTAAGTTTTGATTCAATTTTCATAAAATGTGAAATGACTCGACAAAATTCTGCAACGATTATATGTATTATATTTCAAACTATTCGGTTGGTTGGTTTTTGAGCTGTTATATGCGGACAGGCGGACAGACGGTCGGAGCAGATGACGATTATAGGTGCTACGTATTTACATAATTACGAACACACCTAAAAACAAATAAGAAGGCATAGAACACCGATGCGAGAGGTACCGTTTTGCTGGGAATTTTGTGTCCTCCGAATATGAATTCAATTTTTGAATTAGGGGTCATCTTTAAATTGAAAACTGTACTATCTTTGAATTTCCAAACACCCACTTTTGACAACACATTTGAGTTCTTTGAAACAAGGCAAGTCGGAAAAAGATAGTTTATATGCGTTTTCTTCAATTTTCATAGAATTAGAACAGTTGAAAGTTTGAGGATGCTAATGTTAAATCAACTACAGTAGTACCCCGACTTACTTCCTCGCGACTTGCGTCACCCCGCATTTACGTCGCCTGTCCCGAAAAGTAAATTTTCTTTAATTTGACGCATTTTGAACATTTTTTAGTACTTTACGTTCTGTAAAGGGAAAGTTTCCCGCGGCAGTCATGTGATAGAGACAAATAGATGAGATTGAAAAAGAGAATCGGATCATCCCCCCCCCCCCCCTCTACAACGCGGAAAAAATTTTGGTTTGGGAGAAACGCGTTGTAAAAATTCGCTCATTCTTTGTTAATGTAGCGAGACGTGACGGTTATATTTTGACGATGGCACCTAAAAGAAAAACTAGTGATTCAGCATCTGAAGACAATAAACAACAGAAGATTTTTACATTGGAATTAAAACATAAAATCATCAAGTTTTATGAAGGAGGAATGAAGACACATAAAATCGCATCAATGATTCATTAACTTGTACGACTGTAAGAACAATCGTCAAAGATACAGAACAAATACTAACCAAAGGTGAAGAAGACTCGCCCAATGAATACGGTGATGATTCACAATCAACACGGCGTGGTTTCTGAAAGGATATCATTGCTGATAATATGGTGCGAGAATCAGGTGACTGTCAGAAATTGTCCTGTCGACAAAAACACGATATCTAACGAAGCTATGTTAATTTTTGACAACTGAAAGAATAATCAGATGAAAAGAGTGAAAAATCCTTCATATTGCTAGCAACAGCTGGTTTCATTGATTCAAACAATGGTATAGAATTGATAGCGTTACATGGAGAGACAGCAAGTGCTGATAAGAAAGCAGCTTTTTCATTCCTCAACCATTTAAAGACGATGATAAAAGAAGAGGGGCCTAAGGCCATTTTCAATATTGATAAAATTGGTATTTTTGTAAAAAATGCCAAAAAGAACATTTATTGAAAACGTTTTCTGAATGTAATGTGTCGAAGGATAGATTAACTCTACTTTTTGGCGGACGACGCAGGATGTTTAAAGCCTATTACATACGATGTTCGCTTTTCAATTTGAATGCAGCAATAAGAGAAGGTACAGAATTGACAGTGAAAGATTTCTGTAACAATGCAGCCCAAGTCATAAAAAGTCCACAGTCATAGGAGATTCATGGGGTGAAGTTCAACGAAAAACAATGAGAGATGCTCAGAAAAAACTGTGTCTATTTTTTTTTTTTTTTTTTTTTTTTTGTAGCGACCGAGAAAACATCTGAAAAATTGTGATTCCGTATCTCTCCTTATGGATGAAATCCACGAACATGGAAGAGAACTCACTTTAGAGATGGGTGATAAAGATGTTGAACTTCTAAATTCCCATGATCCAGAACTAACCGTCGATTATATTATTGATTTGAAGAAGCAAAGTTCTGTTGAAAAAACAGATGAGGACTACGGAAAAGATTAATTATAGTTGCAATATTAACCGAAAGAATAAACCTTATTGAAGCTGGAATAAAGATTCTTAAACATATTGATTCGGACGATGAAAATATAACAACGACTAAAAAAAACTTAGAAAACTCACTCTGTTGTTACATAAAGCTTCTAAGAGAAGAAAAGTTTGCCTGTTCAAACTACATTGCGTGATTTTTTTTCACATCTTCAGAACGGACCATCTAGGAAAACAATAAATTATACATAATGACTTATTGAGTTATTCAAAATTTTTGTATTGTAAACGCATTGTTTGCGACTGTTAATTGTATGTAACATTATCCTTAAATACAATAGAAATTGCTCATTTGATTTTGGAAAATTTTTATTCCTCATCCTTTTTTTGCTTATCAAAATTTACCTCGACTTACGTCGTTAGTCTTGGAAATAATTGATGACGTAAATAGGGATATTAATGTAGTTTCAACAAATACCAGCTATCGTTCTCAGTGGGTATGCGATTATTTTTTGGAGCTTAATACGTGGTTTTAACTATCATTATATTTTGTACTAAAGACAAAACTTTCTTCTTCGAATAATGCTTTAGAGTTCATCACTAACATTATTGAAAACACCTATTATCATTTGTTTAAGGTTCAGTGCATATGTATTATCATCCATGTTTACTTTTTAATGCAATATCTCACATCATTAAATTTCTAACTTGAGATAGTGTCAATCGACGCTAATATGGGTCAAAATTCTAAACTTTTCAAGTTACTCGTGATCTGTTGACTCTAGGCCTAAATACAAAATATTATAATTTCTGTTTTTCCTTACCATTATCGAATTATGAATTAAAAAGTATTGCTTGTCATAAAAATTTAAACCCTACCCCGCCAAATGGGGCTAATACGAGACGACTATGGGGCTAAAGTGAGACACCATTATTTGTAAGAGGTTGTAAGTACTAAAGAAAGGAGAGAACTTTCTCAATGTTTACCTGGGTCTACTGTTTCAGCTGCATTATTTAAAAAATTTTACCATAAATTTTGACGGAATTTCGGGAAATCTTTCACGCATACACCAGAATATTCATGAAAAAACCCATTACAATAAACCCCTTCCCTAATTTATTAAATAGTAATTTAGGATAACAAAAATTTGAAAATTATCTGCAACACTTAAACTATTTTGTTATGAATATTTAGCAGTAAGTTTCAAATGGTATAACACTTGTTACTGAAAAATAAAAAATAAAAAATGTAGCCTACGGTCTTGACTGTTAATTCATTGTTCATTAATACTTACATAGCAAGGAAAAGTGTAAGTAATTTTCGTATTTTTGAATGTAGTTTCATAGATATGCCGGAATATTTTAGACAGTACTTCCAATAATTTTGTAAATTTTGTTAAATAAGAGTTATTAATGTATTTTTATAATTAGTAATAGTATAATTATCATAAAATATGAATGATAAGAAAGAAAAAAAGTTTAATACATGGTTGTTTGGGTATTCTATTCGGTCACAGCACGTTCCTGTGTAAAACGAAGTAGTTAAATCAACAAGCTAACATTTCATTTCAGTCGATTAAAAATTGATAACAAACATAGAAAAATATACCATTAAGCTTGGAAAAAATCATATCTGGCATATTAAAACAAAAAGACAATTGAAGATTAACACTTTCTGTTTTTATTTGTGGTGGATGTTTCAAGTTATGTGATAGAATAGTATTGCCACATCCCCAACTACTTTCTCGTATTATCCCCGTACAATGTCTTATATTAGCCCATATACAGTCTCACATTCGCCCAATATACTGTCTCACATTAGCTGCCTGGGTTTGCTAGTTTATAACTCAGACTCCGTTGAATCATATTCCAAAGTTTAAAGGCTAAAGATACTCGCCATTCCTCACTGAAAAAAATGCCTATTAAAATGATTTACTTAAGATTTTACTTAAGTGTTGCACAACAAAAGTTTTTAAGTTTGAAAGAAAACTTTTTCTCATAAAAAAAGTAAGGTTACGTAATGTATATTTTTAAGGATATTTTCCTTAAAGTTTTAATGTATTCGTATCATAATAACTACAACTTTATTACTAAAAAAAATTGGGCCTTTTTTTATATCTCACATTAACTCCATTTTTTGGGGGGGTGTGTCATATTTGTCTTGATTGAACCTACACTCTCCCTTCAGAATTGTCAGTTTTTAATTCAGCATAACTCATTAAATTTTAAAGTTACACATATGCATATGTTTTTGCAATGAACATGTTGCAAAAAAGGAAAAAAATTCTAATTGGCCAATGATGTCTAAAAGAATTGTATCGAAATTTTAAAAGTGTAACTTTTCTAAAAGTAATAACACCATTATTTCATATATATTATCTTATTTCCTACCTTTTTTAAACACTTCCAGAATTCATATTGCCTACTAATCTTCAACAAGTAAAACAATAAAGTGTGGTTCAAACTTTTTGGGAAAACCTACATATACAGAGTGAGAACTAAATTCCTGTCCACTCTCATTAACACTAGAACACCCAAAAAGTGTCCATTCGACTCCGACCAAATGATCAAATGTCGATTCGAACCAGAAATTAATTTCATAAAATAAGTTAACTACATACCATACAGAAATAAGTTAAATATTTACCATACAAAAATAAGTTAAACATATACCATACAGAAATAAGTTAAATAAATAAGTTAAAAAATTTTTAATAAAAATTTTCGTGGTTTTTTTTTTTTTTTTTTTTTTTTTTTTGTAGTAAAGATTGAGTAAAATTTTAAGGCGTTCTAGCGTTAACTTCAGAATGACAACAGCTATCGTCAAAAACGTGGTTTCTAAGTATAGTAAAGTGATTAAGCGCAACGCGATGAGACAGCTTACAGCGCCACCTAGTGGTAAACTGTGAATTTAAATCTATCATCTCGAAAACTGTACGAGATATGAGAAAAAATCAACTGCAAAGTTGTAGAGCGTCCTCTATTTAGTATAAAACGATGTCTTTCGTGTAGAAATAGCTTTATTAGAAGATCTGAAATGTATTTTGTTTCATCTAGTCACCAGTTTAAATACGCCATTAATGGCATACATAAGTGTAGCATTATAAGGCAGACGCAGATTTACTAATAAAACTAACAATGTAATCAAGATACAGTTTTTTTTCATAAGAAAATGAAGTGAAGTGTGTCACCAATATAACACCAATATAACCAATGTGTCCACCAACGGCAGCAATGCATCATGCATTCTGCATGTGTTTCAGTGATGGGCACATTTGGCATACTTAACTTGATTTTTTATGAAAATAAATTGTATGATGTTTTCAAATTGAATAAATGTTTTATCACGTTTATCGCCTGCTATCCAAACTAGTAAACAAATATCGTTAACTTTGTTTTGTTTGTATAAATCAATTTAATGTATTTTCTATGCATTCTCTTGAAAAAGTGTATAGTAAAATATGTTCATGTGACTTATTTCCACATTTCCTAATCATTAACAAAAATTTGACAGATTGCAATATTATTGATCCGTATGAAATAACATTTTCTAAATTCGAAGAAAATGTAGATTGTATTTTATATTGTAAATTATTTAGCTTTCAGTGCCGGTAATATAGCGTATAGAAGAAAACGCCTATTTTAACCGGCGCGTACTTCGACTACGGACGACCCCACCGGAGAAATGTAAAAGAAATATTCATAAGGTAAAAAACATCAAACAGTCGTGAAAGAGGAACAGTGCGTATCATATATACGATCAGACCAAAACGGCTTCGAACCCACTCGTCGCTTTCGACACTATCTCTCTTCTAGCTGATATGGCGATATTGATGACACAAACAAATGAGGACACAAACATATAAAATCATTAGTCACCCAATTATTATTGCGACTTTCTTGAATGAAAATACCGCTTTGCGCTGGGTTTTTGCAACAATTCTGCCGTCAGGTGTCATTTCCATATTAACTATAGATGTTTTTTTTGTTTTTTTTTAAGATTGTTCTCTTGATTGTAAAAAGGAGAATGTTATGTGAATGAAAATAACATCACATTTAATATGAATCATTTATTTTTATTCTTAAAACAGAAATATTTCTGTACGCGTAAAAATGATGTCATTTTCATGCAACCAATTTCAAAATTTTTTAACTGATGAAATGTTTTGACAAATCATTTTTGAAAATAAAACATCTTAATAGCTCCCTGAGCAACGTTCTACTATAATTTAGAGTGCCACTATTAGAGAGTGGTGTCACATGAGCTTGGTGCACGCTCAAACAGGAAGAGGTAATAGCCAGTTCCAAAAATTTTTATCCAAAATCCTCCCAACTAATCAAATTTTTGTTTTTTCGCTTACATATATGTCGCCATTATTTAATATTTTTTAATCTAAAAGAAAATTATATTTATTTTTCCACAAAAATTCAAAAGATGTTGTACAATGCAAAAGCAACACATTTCCTTTTTTTCTTTTTTTTATGACTTTTAAACAAATATGTCTCATCAAATCCAATGAGAAAAAAATGATGGTCTTGTCCTATGCTATAATTTTACGCTAAATAAAAAGAACTATGCGTAGTTAGTTTCTTTCGAAGTTTTGACTAATATTTTTTACTGTCTTTTTATTTTGTTTTACAAGTTACATTTTTTTCAGTTTATATTACAAAACTTCGTTAGGACAAAGACTTTCAGACAATCTATTGAACAGTTGATAATGGAATAACTTATTTTTTCTAATTAACTTAGCTGTTAGAAGTTTTAACGAACGGTTTTCGAATGTTTAATGAGAAGCATTTTGTTTTTCTAACTTTATTTACAGTCAAGAAGTATGTGTAAAAAATTAGAAAATCGAACAAAAGACTGCTTTAAAAACAATTTATCAACGTCTACAAAAAAAAACTTTGAGGATTTTTTATAAAATAAATTATATTGTTGAATCAAATCTTAAATCTTTTGAACGATCAATTTTTTATTATTTATTTACTTATATGTTACTGTTAAGATGCCCACACTTTATTCATCTATTTACCAAACTTTGTTTAGATTAAGAATAAATCAAAAACAGCAGGCTATTGAAACTTTTCTTTGGTTAATGAAATTTTCTTAGATACTGTGTATTTCATATAAGACAATTTTAAGCTTTTTTCCCCATAGATACAACAAACTTTATACTATGCTTATAAACATTATATTTCTAAAATTTAATCACTAATGCAAAATATGTTTGAGAAATCGAAAAGAAAATGCCGTATATTTCGACGTATAGCGTGCTCCCGTGTATGACGAGCATCTAAACTTTAAGAATACATATTCATAGTTAAAAATGGAGTAGCATAGTTCAGGTTTACAGCGTCAGAGCGAAAAACATCCAGGCCAGGAGTCGAAGCTGGGTACCTTCGCTTACCGTGCCAATGCTCTTTCTGCTGAACTACCCGGACGATAACTGTCTAACCTAGCTGACATTTTTAACTTTAACTTTTTAATATTTTAAAAATAACTTTTTAACTATTAAATATAACTTATAAACATTATATTTCATTATATGAACAACGTATAATGAAAATTTCTAAAATTTAATCACTAATTCAAAATATGTTTGAGAAATCGAAAAGAAAATACCGTATAGTCCGACGTATAGGTGCTCCCGTGTATGACGAGCATCTAAACTTTAAGAATACATATGCATAGTTAAAAATGGAGTAGCATAGTTCAGGTTTACAGCATCAGAGCGAAAAATGTCCAGGCCAGGAGTCGAACCTGGGTACCTTCGCTTACCGTGCAATGCTCTTCCTGCTGAGCTAACACGGCAAGTCAAGGTACCCAGGTTCGAGTCCTGCTCTGGACATATTTGTTCTGTTGGAAAAAATTCCTTATCTTCATTATGATTTAAGAGTACATTCGCCAATTATTGGATATTTCCACCGTATAACCACGTTTTTTTTTTCTTCATGAGATTCCAACGTAGTTGAAAAGTGTTTATGAATTCGGTTTGTCTGTCTGTCTGTCTGTCTGCCGTCTGTCTATCTGTCCGTGCTCTAACTCACGTAAATATGCTCGGATCGTCATGCAATTGATATATGTTATTGAGGCTTACTGTGACATGTTCGGTAAAGAAAATGAAGTGTGTACATTGCGGTCTATGGGGAAAAATCATTTGCGGTTAATTTTAATGATGTTACACAATTTCAAACATATTGAAATTGATATATATCACTTATATGCACTACAAGAGACTAATTAGAAAATGTGGCGCGCATAGCACTTATAGTTCCTTTACAGGGACAGTCAAAAGAATTCCGTTCCATTACGGTCTATGGGAGGAAATCGTTTGCGGCGTATTTTAATGATGTTACACTATTTTAAACATATTCAAATGGATACATATGACTGAGGTGCTGGGAAAACCTGTGGCAGAAAGGTGCCACAGGTTTTCTCAGGAACTTTACACCAATTTTTTTACAGTGCTGAATAGTTCACTTTTAGGACAAATGTCCTTTCTAGAATGACTGATTCAATTAAGGTAGATAGCAAAATTTTCAAGAAAATCTAATTTCGAATACAATTGGCATTAATGATTATTTTAGCGTTTTGAAAAATATAACTGTAACCGGAATCCCAAGAATGTTCAGCAACAGATGATTATGAAATTTCTGGATTAGCGACATAATAGGAGCGTCCTTTTGAGCGGGAATTAAGTTTTCTTTTAGTTTGAGTTTTTGGCGTAGAACAATCCCGGAATCTTTGGGACAAAAATCAACTGTGATCTTGAATCCTGATTTTAATCCCTAACTGTATAACTACTCTCGCTTACTTATACGTACTATTAGATTTGAATTTGTTATTTTTATCCTTAAATTGATAGAAATGAAAAGAAAACCGGCTATCAGATCAGTGTTGCCAGTCCGCTAAAGAAAAAAGGAATGAAAAATCAAAAAAAAAGAAGGAAAATTCATGCGTCAAGCATAGATTATGAAACATTGTCCAACACATTCCGAATAGTGTAACAAAACTTCACAGTATAATATGATGATAGATGATGCGTAAGTAAACAAGGTCAAGGTCAAACTGGGAGGAGAGGTCTACCTTTCCGCTTAAGCTCAACTAGCCCCGCCCAGTGCGTAAGTAAACAATTCGGAAAACGCATTACACTTTTGAAAACCCAATTCAAGCAATTACTTTAAATAATCAGAAAAATATCCGAATTCTTTTGTTAAGCCATGTATAGGAACTATACATTTTTATATATACTACACACAAAACTGAAAAATCACAATTATTCTAATAATTTTCATACATCTGTAGTATTCTAAAATTTACTTCAGTTAGGAAATGCAAAGCACAGTTTAAAATTTTCCTACAGCAAATCCCGCCAATAATTGGAAATGTACTCTATTTCTTTTGTGCAACCCTGTATAGGATCTATAGAATTTATAATACACCAAGTAATATGCAAAAAAATGCGTTAAATGTTAAAACGCGTACCATAACTGAAAACACTCTGACAACAATTATTATTCAATTATTATTGATAGACGGTACTGTAACGAAATTCAGTTGTGTGACTCTGTAAATGAACGATGAATGCTATGTACACACCTTATTCTATAGTAACCCTCTTTTAGTTCACCTCAGTGATATATATATATATCAATTCCAATATGTTTGAAATAGTGTTACATTATTAAAGTACACCGCAAACGATCCCCCCCCCCCCTACACTCTAAAAACGACATTTTCAAAACTGAACAAAAATTACTCAAATCTGAGTATGTCGCATAGTTACAATGGCTCTCAGTCAAAATTACTCAAGTTCGAAACATGTATATACTCATTTCTGAAAATTATGCACACACTCAAGAATAAAACATCATGTGCTCATATTTCTGTATGTCCATGTTATAAAAATGAGTATGAACTGACTTCTGTGTATTCATTTTTGAGTATTTCCACGTTTAAAAAATGAGTTTGAACTCATTCTAATCATTTTTGAGTATGTCCATGTTTCAATATTCTGAGTATTTCTGGTACTTCAGAATTGAAAACATTGAGTCGTCCTATTTGAAACAAAAAGTTTCATAACAAAATGAAAAAATCGATTTACTCAGATTTGAAAGTGTCATTTTTCTCCCATAGACAGTAATGTAACGGAATTCTTTTGAGTGTCCCTGAAAATGAACTATAAATACTACACACTTCATTTTCAATACAGAACAAGCCGTAGTAAACCTCAATAACATATATCAATTGCAAAGAAATCCGACTATATTTACATGAATTAGAGCACGGACAGACGGCGGACAGACAGACATATGGCAGACATACATAAGCATTTTTCAACTATGTTGGAAAGTGTTAAAAAAAAAAGCGCAGTGGCAACACTGTGTCAGAGTGAAACAAAAACTGATAGTTTTTTTTAATAAACTGAAAACAATTTTTACAAGTATAAAGGGGTTATTTTTTTTTCAAGACTATAATACTTTTACTCGTTCAAGTAGTTATCAAGCAAAAGAAAAGTTGGGGTATTCAGTGTGAAGAAAGATTTATTAAGTACTCAACTTGCTGTTAGTCAAACTCATTTTGTGGGAATAAAAGAAAAGAAAGAAAGAAACCACCTTTTTTTCACTACACTTAGTCAAAAGCAGAAAAAAACACAGGTGCGTTGTTCAATAGAGAAATAAAACTAATAAAGAAATCAGGCTATTTTATTACGTAAAAGAATTGATCGATTAATAAAATGCTTTGTAACTATTTTTTATCGTTAAAAAAATAACTTCTTTGTGTTCAATTCTGACTTTTCAAAAAACTCTCTAAGTATACAATCTATTCATATTCTAGTATCTAAAAAGCCTACTGTTTCAAAATATTTATTTATTTCTGTTGATGAACGAGGTTAAATGCATGTAAGCAAAAAGTATACATAAATTAGATATTCTCGGAGTGCTATTATCTATAAAATCAATTTACTAATTCAGAAATATTCTTCAGATTTATTTTCACTTAAGAAAAGTTTTTTGCTAAATCAAAGGGTATTTTTTATTTTATAAAAAGTTCGTCCTGTCAAGTGCATATATATTTTTAAAAAAGGAACTTCATCTAATTTTTTTGTATCGAAAAAAGAAAATGCCAATACTTTTTATACTTTATAAAACAGTGAAATGATAGCTTTGGCGAACATATTGTCCTTTCTCAAAAGGAATTTATTTCTTTTAAAAACTGGTTCATACCGTGAAAATAACATTTTACCCATCGAAAAGAAAATTCCTTTTTTGTATTTGAAAACTGCTACTGTTTTTTGAAATGGGTAAAACTGAACTTGCAAAGCTGTTCTGTATAACCCTATTTATATCATAAAGTCAAAATTTTATTTTCTTTATTTATAAGCTTATTTTAATGATTTTTTTTTCTGACGTGTATTATTCTATAAAGATAACTTTTCAGATTACAAAAAAAAAAAATTTGTAAACATGAAAATTTTGTTTTAATTTTTTTTTAATTTTAAATTTTAAACGTATTTAAATTTTGATATAGCTCATGCACTACAGGTCCGATTTCATTACTTTTTCACTATTGTGTGTAGAATAACTTTCTTGTTAATTTGTTTTCAAGACTATACTTATAAAAATTATACTTACAAAATATAGGGTAAATCCAGGTTAGATGTCCCAACGGGTTAGTTGCCCTAGTTACTCTATTTCAACTTTTGGATGTGTAGTTTTTGGATGTGTAGTTTGGATGTGCTAGTGACGTTCTTATATTCTCAATTGTTATTTTAAAAAAGTAGTAGACGATGTTACAGCGATTTAGTTCTTCAAATAAATTTTATATTCATCAAAGAAGGTAAGTTTGGCTTTTGTTTTATGTTCTTGTAAAATGGAAACAGGTAGAAGATGAAATATAATGTACTTACAATTTTTCGTGAAATATTTAGTGAAAAAACTGAAAACAATGTTGTTGAAACAGGTATCTAGTAATATGTTAATTATAAGTTGCAGCCATATTTGTTACTACTTCCAGAGCTACTGGCTGGGGCATCTATTCCGGATTAAAAGGATACGTGAGTACATTTTTTTTTTAATATTCAGGATTGTGAGAAAAAAATATGTTCCTTCTTTTGGTTGACCATAGCCCTTCCGGAGGATCATTACCTAACAAGTCAGGGGGCGGTGTTAGTAGTGATAAATTCTCCATTTAAGCAACGATTAAAAAGAATCATTTGTTTCATTTCAGAAAGTTGGTTCAAAAGATTGCAATTCCCTCACATTTTTAAGTGAAAACTATTTCAGAGTTTGGTATTTACAGCTCTGATCAGAAAATTTTAATTCACACATTCAGAACTTTCCCTCTCTTTATACCAGAATATATTCAGAAGCACTAAATAGAAATCTATATACAAAATAGAAATATAAAATCCCTTAAGTATGACATTCTCACAGAAAATTCGGAAAGACTATACCAGGTCACCATATTAGAAGTATAATCCCTCTTTATGCTTCTTTATTTATTTAAATTAATAGTCCTTTTATTATTAAAAAATTTTCTCTCCCCCCGCCTTAATTTAAATTACGCAAGTTAGGTAGATTTCGAAAGAAATACTACCTATTACATTCTCACCTAAGTTGGAATTTTTGAAAAAATTTTGCAGATCTACGCCGATTATGACTCCCAGAACCCAAAACCACCCCCAGTTCAAAACTTTATATATATATATATATATATATATATATATATATATATATATATATATATGTGTGTGTGTGTGTGTGTGTGTGTGTGTCACTTTTTTATGGACACGATACTGGAAAAATTCTGGATAAATCGCTTCCAAACTGATACATAAAATCAAGGGGCATAAAATCTCGGTCAAGTTCGTTAATGGGCGAAATCGGACCAAGGAGGGGGGAATGGGGGTGGGCTTTTTGTGAAAACAGAAAAAAACCACATAATTTCTTAGTTATGATACATATTGAATCCGTTTAAAGTTATTATTACTTCTAGGAAAAGGGCCGAAAATTTATGTATGACAGATTTTTAATATCATTAAAAAGGGCCCCAAGGGGTAAGGGGGGGTTAGAAGAAAAAAAATCATATCTTCGTCAATTCACAAGATATCAAATCCGCTTAAATTTATTATTAATCCTCTTAATATTATCCTCAACTTTTATATTGACAAGTTTTTATAGGACCAACCCTTATAGCAAACAAAAATTAGAAACAAAAAAATCCCTGCCGGCTCCGCTTACAATCAAGTTAGGTTTCGAAGTGGGTGGTTCCCATCTGCCGTATCATGGCAAAAAGGTTATTCCTTCCGCAATTCCCAACAAACAGGCGCTCCATGGTCTGCAACTTCGAAATCTACCTGTGCCTGTAGGCCGAGCCGTCAGGGATTTTTTTTAACCTTCCGCAGAATATATAAAATATTTTGAATTCATTCATTATTAAATATAAAAATCTAACAGATTTAATTTGAGAAATTTAAATTTGCTTCTCGAATTAGTTTTTAGAGTTTGTACAAAGAATATAAGTAGGAGGAGGATAATCCTTTCTTAGTTTAGACTAAACAAGTTTAGCCTTCGTTATAATTACCTGATTGGCTTCAAATTTCGTATACTCATTTATTCGAAAAATTGGGAATGGCAAATACACTTTGACGTGGGAGTATAATTCAAGATTAGTATACAGAGCCTGTAAGCTCAATTTAAAAAAAAAAAAAACATCAATTCGATGTAAATATGATATTAAGTCAAATGAAAATCCAGATTTATAAATGTTAATTACCCATACTTCCTATTCTTTCACGCAATGGGCATCTATCCCGATCAAGTGGGGTGTCTGAGGAACCATATATCGCGTAACTCTGAGGTCCGCGATATATGGCCAAAATCATTGATTAAGTTTTTCGATAAAAACCCGATTTCATATGGTATTCATATTAAAGTAATATATTTATGATACTAAATAAAATTTGGAGGAGATAGATTACATGTGCACTACAAAAATCATTGCTATAAAAAGGAAAAATGAAGGGGGTCTTAAGTAGGGCAACTATCGTGGACTTACACTATAATTAGTTTAAAAGTAAGTGATTTTTACTTCGACGAATATATTTAAGTTTTTTCGCATGAAATTAAAAGTCCTGAAGACAATATATTAAAAACAAAACATAAAAACTCTGTACAGTATTTCATACGTATATCTTGAAACAAAGATTAGATATATCCTTTTAAACATGACAAATTATCACAAACTCCATTCTGAGATAAATGGACTTAAACGTTTCAGTTAGGAAAAAGGCAGAACTGTTAGTACAACACAAAAATTGTTATATCTGCTGATGTAATCATTGTAGAAATACGCGGTTAATTTTATTTAATTCATTTAACTGTATAGTATTTTACTAGCAAGAAAAATGCAAAGTGCATTTTTTTTTTAGTATTTTGACCCCCGGACACCCTTAGGAGTCTTTAATATCTTAATTACATTTATTAAACATATTAAATTTTTTCAGAAATAAGCAGAAAGAAAAAGTATTTCTATATATTCCCAAAAAAATCAAATATTCTAAAATATACTCGTAAAAAATAGTAAAAATACTTTCTTCTACAACAAGGATAACATTTTTGTTTCTCCAATTCTGCAATATGAAAAACTCGCCGAGGGAAAAATATTTTATACGTGAAACTTCTTAAATTTTTTTTAAAAATCTATTCTTGTTACTGAAAGTATATTTTATTTTCGTACCTCCAATTGCTTAATTTGTGTTTTTCTTCTATTATTTTTTATACGTACATTCTAAAATCTTTTTGAATTATTTTATAAATTCAGTATATACACTGCAATATATACCTTAGGAGTCTTTCATATCTTAATTAAATTTATTAAACATATTAAATTTTTCAGCAGTAGGCAGAGAGAAAAAATGTTTCTATGTATTCGCAAGAAAAAATCAAATATTCTAAAATATACTCTTAAAAAATGCTCAAAATACTTTCTTCTTCTACAACCAGCATAACATTTTTGTTTCTCGAATTCTGCACTATGAAAAACTCGCCGAGGGAAAAATATTTTATACGCGAAACTTCTTAAATTTTTTCTTAAAATAAATTCTTGTTACTGAAAATATATTTTATTTCCGTACCTCCAATTGCTGGATTTATATTTTTCTTTTATTATTTTTATACATACATTCTAAAAAATCTTTTTGGACTAATTTATAAATTCAATATATACCTTAAGAGTCTTTCATATCTCAATTAAATTTATTAAACACATTAAATTTTTTCAGCAGTAGGCAGAAAGAAAAAATATTTCTATATATTCACAAAAAAAATACATTTATTCTAAAATATACTCGTAAAAAAGGGTCAAAATATTTTATTCCACAACAAGCATAACACTTTTGTTTCTTCAAATCTGAAATATGAAAAGCTCGTCGAGGGAAAAATATTTTATACGTGAAACTTCTTAAATTTTTCTGTAAAATAAAACTGGTGTTACTGAAAGTATAATTTTTTTTTTATATTTTCGTACCTAAAATTGCTGAAATTATGTTTTTATTTTATTATTTTTTACACATACATTCTAAAAAAAAACTATTTGGACTAATTTATAAATTCAATATATACCTTAAGAGTCTTTCATATCTTAATTAATTTTATTAAACATATTAATTTTCTTCAGCAGTAGGCAGAAAGAAAAAATATTTCTATATATTCGCAAAAAAATCAAATATTGTAAAATATACTCGTAAAAAAGGGTCAAAATATTTTATTCTACAACAAGCATAACATTTTTGTTTCTCCAATTCTGAAATATTAAAAACTCCTCGAAGGAAAATATTTTATATGTGAAACTTCTTAAATTTTTCTGTAAAATAAAACTGGTGTTACTGAAAGTATAATTTTTTTTTATATTTTCGTACCTCCAATTGCTGAAATTATGTTTTTTTTTGTTTTGCTATTCTTTTATACATACATTCTAAAAAAACTATTTGAAGTATTTTATAAATTCAATACACTGCAAAAAAAGGCAGATTTTTCTTAATCTAGGAAAATATAATATAACCCCTGAACGAAAATATACAATGACCTCTTCCGAGTTACTAACGATTCCGAAAAGCGTTCTTAAAGTATACACACACCTTTGAAACGTTATTTTCGATTTAAACAAAATATCGATTTTTCATTGCAATAATATTAAAATCCGATCTTTTATCTATCGAATTCATCTTTAATTGTATCTGTATCTGAATTAGAACCCGAATTACAGCCGTTTAAAGTTACATCTGTTAAAGCTTGCCGAAGAATTTTGCAACCGGAAACATCGTTCTGCAAACCGGAAGTAAGCTTAAATATATGTTTACATTCTTCTTTTTCAAGATTTAGCATTTAAATTGGATTATATGTCCAAGAAAATACATGGAGTACATAATTAAACCTTTAAAGAATAATAACTATTTTTATAGCAAGAACCGCGTTTAAAAGTTATTTTTAGTTTTTTCTCAAAATAAAGTTTTTCAGATTTTTACTGTGCGCAAAATATTCTATAGCAAAAAAAATTATGCATGAAATGCCTTGAATTATTTTTTTTTTTTACTCATTTTACAAATGTTTATTGACGGAATAGACTACAATCATGTTAATATATTATTAGTTTTAAATTTACACTGGCATAAATTAAAAAGTTGCAAAAAATTTTACGAATTTTTCATTACATTAGTACTTCAAGTATCATGGCATCTGCGATAGAGATGCTATTATAATGCGGCTAGTCTATGTCCTAGAGAAAGTATTATGCAATTTACAAAATGTGAATGCATTGATTTGATTTACAGTTATCATGTTTTGCGCAAATGTCAATTTTTCAAATAATTTTGACTATTTTTCACTTTAAAAAAATCATTTCTGTGTAATTTCTAAAATGTTTATATATTGTTAAACTTTTAACTTAAATGTCATTAGAAAAAATTGGTATAAAGAAAAAATTTCAAAAAATCACCTCCAAAGGTGTGTGGATACCTTAATCTTTAGAAACCTCAGAAGCCAATATATTTTCAACATTTAAAGAAGCATTTATAAATAAAAAATTTATTTTACTGTAACTGATTTCAGAAACGTTTCCGAATAGTTTTTTGTAGTGTATTAATCTGTTTTATTAACACGAAGTATAGATTTTTCGGATGCTATTAATTCTCAAATAATTAATTTCATGTTCAACAAACATGTTTCGCAAATAAACATGATAGATTAACAGCAATAACATTAACACTAACGTTAATATTATTTTGTTACTCTTGCATGTATAAATTCAACCATGCAACTGAAAATATTTAATTGGTAATCCTAAACTCCGAGAATCCGGTTTGAGAAATAAAATTAATACACTATAAAACTACTCGACGTTATAATACGACTATAAAAATAAACGTTTCCGAAAGTCCGTTTCAGCAAAATAAACACTTTTTTTTTTTTAATAAATCATTCTTTAAATCTCGAAAGTATCAATATATTGGTTTCTGCGCTTTCTAATGATAAAGAATGCTTTTTCGGATCATGGGTAACTTGGAAGAGATTATTGTATATTTTCGCTCGTGGTTGTATACAGGGTGACTTTTAATTAACCTACAACTTTAAACTGAAATAACTTCCCAGAGCCTCACTAGATGGAGGTACGAATGCGTGCAGTTAGAGAGGGCATAAAAGGAATTTGTTTAGTGTCAGTTTCACATAATTTTGAAAATTTCTCCCAAAGAGTCATATTCAACTGAAGATCGTATTTTTATTGTTAAAAATTGGTATTTATATGTTGAAAATGCAACGCTATTTCTGCGGAAGTGGTCTTCAACATTCATAAACCGACCTAAGCCTTCTAGAGCAATGGTAAGAGATCTGATAAGAGAATTGGCCACCTTATTCACCAGATATGAATCCATACTGTAGTGTTTAGTTATTAATATAATTACTAGATGACAGTACCACAGCGAATTGCTACGTCACTTACCGGTAAAAGTTTTGTTTACTGTAAAAATGTATCTGTTACATGTGTTGTGTTTGATGTACGTGTTTGTGATTTAAATGTAAATTAAACGTCTTTAAAGTCCACCTCGAGTAATTAATAATGATGCTGACTCCGTTACTTTAATTTACTTACTTAATATATTATATAATGGCGACGATGAAAATCAAATTTCTTCCCGGAATAAAAATAAGAAGAAATTTCAACTGAGCAAAATGGCGAAACTTCGGGTTTTGCATCTACAAGAGTATATGCTGGAGTAATATTTTGAATGCGTACGTCATTTCGAGGGTGGTAAGTGCTGAAATAAAAATTTCTTCTCTGCAATAAATAAAAGTTAATAATGTTTACTAATTTTAAAGAATTCAATGATTCCATTGAATCGTTTCAATCATATGTTAAGAGATTGGAACAGAGTTTTTTATTACATGATGTTGAAGAAAAAAAAAGGTACCTGCCATTATTTCATGTATGGAGCCTAAATTATATAATTTACTGTCAGATTTAACGTTTCCTAAAAATCCGGAAGCATTAAAATATGAGGAAATAGTTGAAATTCTGTTAAAGCACTTAAGCCCCGCCCCTAATAAATTTTGTTCTAGAATTAAATTCCGTAATTCTTATCAAAATGAAAACGAATCTATACAAGATTTTGTTTCAAAATTAAAGAAGTTAACCACGTTTTGTGCTTTTGCTCGTGAAAAATGAAAATTTGTTGGAACAGTTTCTGAGAGGTTTAAAAAATGAAAGTATCCAAAGTAAATGACTTTCACAAATAGATGATTTACCTTTTGAGAAAGCTATTGAAAAAGCAATTATTTTGCAAAATAATGAACATGACATTTCTAAATTGAAACACAAAAATGTAAATGTTAATAAATTGGCATAGTCTAAAATTGTTCAACCGAATAAAATTTCAAATAATTTCCAGAAACCGAAAATTAACAATGTAAATAAGGGGAATTTTGAAGTAAATAAAAATAAATTACAATGTTATAGATGTGGAAATCCATCACATCTTGCCAACAAGTGTAAGCATATAAATACTATTTGTAAAATATGTAAAAAAAGAGGCCATCTTGGTAAAGTATGTAAAAGTAATTCTCAGAAACAAACAAATGTATTGCAAACTGTCGACATTTTATCTGTCAGCCATGATAAAAGTTCTACACCTATAAAAGTGTGGGTTTTAATTGAAAATAAAGCTAAAGCTGAAATGGGGTTAGACACGGGATCCGGAATTTCGGCGGTACCTGTAAATCGTTTTCGGAGAATTTTTCCGAATAATAAATTTTTTCCACCAGACGTTCAATTGAGAACTGCAACGGGTGAGGTGTTTACACCTGTGGGGTATGTATCAGTAGATGTTTCTTATGCAAATATTACTAAAAAGCTTAAATTGTATTTAATTAAAGAATATAATTTCCCACTTTTATTTGGCAGAGACTGGGTAGCTGCATTTAATTTGTTTCCCACTAATTTTAAATCTGTGTATGTCAATGAAATTGCAAATTTTACTGATAAATTGAAAGCATCATTAAATGATTTTTCTGATTTATTTTCGGATAAAGTAGGGGAAATAAAAGGTTTGAAAGCAGAACTTTATCTAGAAAAAGGTTCTACGCCCACATTTTGTAAGGCTAGAACAGTTACTTATGCTCTACGTAGTGCAGTAAATGATGAAACTCAAAGGTTACAGGATGAGGGTATTATTAAACTTGTCACCAGTAGTAAGTGGGCAACTCCTATAGTTCCAGTGGTAAAACCTAATGGTAAAATACGTTTATGCGGAGACTTTAAAGTTACAGTAAATAAATTTTTGAAGGGCGAAAAATATCCTTTACCTAGGGTAGAGGACATGTTAGCTACTTTAGGTGGTGGTTTACATTTTACTAAAATTGATTTAAATCAAGCTTATCTTCAGTTACCTGTAGACGACAAATCACAGGAATTGTTAACTATAAATACTCCGAAGGGCTTATTAAAATTTTTAAAGTTACCAATGCGTCTTACTAGCTCTCCAGCAATTTGGCAAAGATCTATTGAACAAATATTAAGTGGTATTGATGGTGTCACTGTGTTCATTGATGATATTGGTGTTACAGAGGAAACGGATGAAATTCTTATAACAAGGCTAAAACAAGTCTTAGAAAGATTACGTGAATATAATATTAGGATTAATAAAGTTAAATCAATTTTTCTGGCTGACCATATTACATATTGTGGTTATAAAATTGATAAGCAAGGTATTCATAAAACGCAAGATAAAATTGAAGCTATTGTCAATGCTCCTAGACCAATTAATGTGTCACAAGTTAAAGCTTTTTTAGGCTTAGTCACATATTATTCTAAATTTGTACCAAATTTATCTACAATTGCTCATCCTTTAAATCAATTGCTCAAAAAGAATGTAAAATTTATTTGGTCTCCTGTTTGTGAACAAGCATTTAAAAATATAAAAAATGAAATTATTTCAGAAAGAGTTCTTACACATTTCAACCCTAAATTGCCTTTAGTGTTAGCAACAGATGCTTCTCCATATGGTATCTCTGCAGTTCTTTCGCATATGATGCCAAATAACGTGGAAAAACCAAATGGTTTTGTGTCCAAAACGCTTACTAATGCAGAAAAAAGTATAGCCAGGTGGATAAGGAAGCACTAGCTATTATCTTTGGAGTAAAGAAATTTTTTCAATATTTATATGGTAATAGGTTTACTTTATTTACAGATAGCAAACCACTCGTATCCATATTTTCTCCAAATAAAAGTATTCCTGTCCTTTCAGCTGCTCGGATGCAAAGATATGCATTATACTTACAAGCGTTTAAATATGATATTCGCTATAAGAAAACATCCGAACATGGAAATGTCGATGCTCTTTCACGACTTCCATTACGTAGTGAAGATTTACCCCCACAATTAAATTCAAGTAATGTAATTGATGAATCTGAATTTTTTCAAATTAACCAAATTTCTACGTTGCCTCTAAACGCCAAATCAATTGCTGTAGCTACAAAATCTGATCCTTTATTACGTCAACTTTTTCATCATCTAATTTCTGGTTCTCCAATTCCTAAAAATTTACTTTTTGGTGACAAACAAGAAGAATTTACTCTTCAACATAGTTGTATTTTAAAAGGATGTAGAGTAATTATCCCAGAAGTTCACTGCAAACAAATTTTACGTGATTTGCACTTTGGACATTTCGATATAGTGAAAATGAAGTCCTTAGCTCGCAGTTTTGTTTGGTGGCCAGGAATTGACCAAGATATTGAAGATCTTGCACGAAATTGCACTACTTGTGTCAATTTAAAAAATAATCCTCCTAAGGTAGATACTCATCATTGGGAATGGCCTACAGCTCCATGGCAAAGAATTCACATAGATTATTTTGGTCCTGTGATGAGTAAAATGCTTTTGCTTGTGGTTGATGCTCATAGCAAATGGCCTGATGTTTTTATTGTTCCTAATATAACGTTAGAACATACAATTACTTGTCTTTTTTCTCTTTTTGCCAGATACGGGTATCCTATATCTCTGGTATCTGATAATGCAAAACAATTTACTTCTGAAGAATTTGAGACATTCTTGAAGAATCATGGGGTTAAACATAGGTTTAGTGCTCCATACCATCCACTTACAAATGGTCAGGCAGAGAGATATGTACAAATTCTCAAACGAGGGTTAAAAGCCTTATCTTCTGAAGCTGGTAATTTACAGATGAAAATAAATAACTTTCTTTTACAATATAGAAAGATGCCTCATGTTACTACGGGGAAAAGTCCTGCATCTTTATTTCTAAAACGAAATATTAGAGCGAAAATAGATTTGATAATTCCAAATGTTACAAATTTTGTGCATGATAAACAAAATGCGAGAAAGGCCAATTCTAAAGTAAAAGAATTTCAAATTAACCAGAAAGTGGCTGTAAGAAATTATACTCCTGAAGCCAAGTGGAAAATTGGTCGCATTATTGCAAGAGAGGGCAAGTTGCATTATAGAATTCAAGTTGGTTCGAATATTTGGAAAAGGCATGTTGATCAGATAACTAATGTCGCTTCAAAGATACATTTAACTAATGATTCAAATTCTGAGAAAAGGGATACAGAAAGTCACAAAAGTGATAATGCAGTTGTTAATCAACGTGATTCTCAGCTAATGCTTCCTAGTGTCTCAGATCTTCGACCAGCTGACGCTGTTGTCCCATCTGCTCCAAATCCTCAACCAGATGACTATGTTGTCCCATCTGCTCCAAATCCTCAACCAGATGATTCAGTTGTCCCATCTGCTCCAAATCCTAAACCAGATGACTTTGTCCTCCCAAATACTACAAATCCTGCTCCAGTAGACTCTAAAGTAAAATCCATGGTGCCCAATACTTCTATTGATGATGCTACAGATACTTTAAATACTAACTCTTCTTCTTCCCTACAGGTACCTAGAAGATCCACCAGGAAAAGAAAAGCTCCCTGTAAATTTCCCAATTAAGGAGGGGAAAATTGTAGTGTTTAGTTATTAATATAATTACTAGATGGCAGCACCACAGCGAATTGCTACGTCACTTACCGGTAAAAGTTTTGTTTACTGTAAAAATGTATCTGTTACGTGTGTTGTGTTTGATGTACGTGTTTGTGATTTAAATGTAAATTAAACGTCTTTAAAGTCCACCTCGAGTAATTAATAATGATGCTGACTCAGTTACTTTAATTTACTTAATTAATATATTATACATACGATTTCTATCTTCGGGGTCATATGAAAGATTTGGTTTACAAGAAGAAGCCGACAAACCTTATTAGCCTCAAAACTTCCATAATTGACTCATTTTCAAGCATCAAAAAAGAAACGCTCGATTTTGTTACTGACAACTTTGCGACTAAGCTGCGCTATTGTATCTCCTATGTAGGTTCTCACATTGAAAACCTTAGCCATTAAATTCTTTTTCCACGTTCTTTTCAATAAATAAATATTTGTAGTGCTACCTGCAACGACTCAAGAGTTATTTCAGTTAAAACTTGTAGGTTAATTAAAAGTCACCCTGTATATTTGGTTATATGTAGATTTTTTGAGGATTTACAAACATTAGTCTTTTTTTACAGCGTACCTTTTGAGTTCTGTTTCTATACTCTTCATCAGATTTTAAGCCTTTTGCTACTAAACCGCCTAAGACGCCCGGCCAAGCAAACTACTGCGAGACCACCCGAATGCCTGAGTAACACGTGTTTCATTTTCTCCCCATCGGAAAAATCAAACTATTGTTCCATAGTAGGGATTATTGCAATCAACGCATAAGGAACGTTTTGTACTAGTGATCATAGGGAGATTCCACTTTTCAAGATAGCTGTCTTCTTATTGTGTTGCTCACAAAAGGCAGGCAAAAGAAAGGGGGAGACAAAATTTTGCAGCATATTTCAGCGATCGGGCGTTTGCCGTATTTTGAATGCTATTGTGTTTTTAGACTTCAGTATTCAAAGGGTTAAATATAAACTCTCTAAAATTTTAAATACGCATTTACTTTTTATGAAATTTGGTTTAAAGCCTTTAATCACTTCATGAAAAAGATGATCCAAACGTCACAAAATAAATAGAAATGTAATAATTCCAAAACTGTAGACTACAGTACAATACGATTTTCACAGAAGTGAGCAGAGAAAATTTTTGTTATTGCCAGAATAATAACATTTGCAATCAACAATCAACATTTCAGTTGTGCCAGCCAGTTTTACATCGGCGCAGCACAAATTACAACGCAACTAAGATTGTGAATAAAATTATTTTCAACACCAACTGATTGGTAAAAATTCACACGAGTAGTCATTTTCCCATCTCAGCAGAAATGTGTTTCCAGGCTGAGACTCGAACCACAACCTTTAGGCTTCAATTACCAATGCTCTTCCAATTGAGCTATCTAGACGACATCCCAGGCAACACAATAAAAAAATTACTACTCGTATGAATTATTTACCACTCAGTTGATTGTGTCAAAAATAATTATAGTGTAATTACTCATCCATAGTTTGTTGGAGTTCATTTACGTACGGTTTATTCTGTTGTGCTGTTTCAAATAACTGTCCAGATGTCATGATTAAATAGTTGTTATGAGAAAATATTGTATTAGATGGAAAAAATACTACTCGTATTAATTATTTATCAATCAGTTGATTGTGTTAAAAATAATTATAGTGTAATTACTCATCTATAGTTTGTTGGAGTTCCTTTACTTGCGGTTTATTCTGTTGTGTTGTTTCAAATATCAGTCCAGATGTCATGACCGAATGGTTGTTCTGAGCGAATATTGTGTTTGCTGGGATATCGTCCAGATAGCTCAATTGGAAGAGCATTGGCAATTGAAGCCAAAAGGTTCTGGCTTCAAGTCCCAGAGTGGACACATTTTCGATCAGATAGGAAAATTACTACTTGTATAAGATTGCGAATGTTCATTTTAATGATTGTCATTCGTGATAACTGTCAGGTGAGGCAAAAGACTCTGCGAGTACTCGAATAAGATTTATTCTGTAATTCTTGTCACATTGATGGCTTATATAGCAAAAAGCAGCATCTTTGGGATCACTACAGTAGTAGATGGAAAGTGGGGGTTCAACGGCCACAGGCGCATTCGCGATGTGCAGCGGACTCCTACGTCATAGTATCTTTACAAGGTTCTGATTTTCTGATCTCTTTATAGCACTAGTTTTTTTTTCCAATGCTATGTTTGATATTATCCTGGCAAAGCAGATTTATTTATCTCTCTCTATATATTCGT
The DNA here is from genome assembly GCA_963931845.1 of Maratus michaelseni. Classification (NCBI taxonomy): domain Eukaryota; kingdom Metazoa; phylum Arthropoda; class Arachnida; order Araneae; family Salticidae; genus Maratus; species Maratus michaelseni. The sequence goes on from OZ007586.1 coordinate 118,217,819, forward strand.
GTATGTCTGGTACTATCCTGACAAAACGGATTTATTAATCTCTCTCTATATATACGTGTATGTCTGGTACTATCCTGGCAAAGCTGATTTATTTATCTCTCTATATATACGTGTCTAATATCATAGAGCAAAGCTGATTTATATATCTCTCTATATATACGCGTATAATATTATAGAGCAAAGCGGATTTACTTTACAAGGTTCTGATTTTCGGATCTCTTTATAGCACTAGTTTTTTTTTCCAATGCTATGTTTGATATTATCCTGGCAAAGCAGATTTATTAATCTCTCTCTATATATATACGTGTATGTCTGGTACTACCCTGGCAAAGCAGATTTATTTATCTTTCTCTATATATTCGTGTATGTCTGGTACTATGATGGCAAAGCGATTATATGTGTGTGTGTGTGTGTGGGTAAAATATGTATCCATATCATTCATAAACTGGAAAAAAATATTAAAAACATTTTTAAAAAATGCATAATTAAAAAAAAAAAAAAAAAAAAAACACTTTTGAAAATTACAAAGTATTAAAAAAAAAAAAAAAAAAAAAGAACTTTAGAAAATTACAAAGTATTAAAAAAAAACTTTAGAAAATTAAAAAATAGTAAAAAAAAGTTTAAAAACTTTATATGGTGATAAAAATACATATGTTTGTATATGTGGATGATTATACGTATGGGTAGAATAGGTTTCAATAAAGTTCACATACATAGCATTCTACGAGAAATGTTTGTGTAGAAGTTTTTAATAAGTACACATATTTAAAATTAACATTTTTTATTAAAACAAAAAATACAGAAAGTTTTATTTACAGTAGAGTATTTACATCTCGATTTTGCATTAACAATACAAATCAGCATTTTCTTCTTTATTACAATCTTCATTAATGTCACAATGTCCATACGCTAAGCTGGATATCCCATCATCTAACAAGTAGCGCTTATCGTCAAAAGGACTTAGACTAATCTTATTCTGAGTTAGTGTGTATAGACGATGGTTATCTTGGGCGATCCTCGTCTGCTTCTCCATACTTGTTTTTTGCTGTTGTAGACACTCCAAATAGTCTTCATGCTTTATTTTCTGACGAACAATCTGTGTTGACACACCTTTTGCTCGCTTCTTTACTTCTTTCATGGATTTTAATGAATACATTTTAGCCCTGAGGCCAACAAATTCAAGGGCTAATTCGCCATTTAGCTCGTCCTTAAACTTACCAATCACCTTTTTGTTATCATCAGAGAATAAATTATGGGATTTGGAATAGTCGAAGAAGTCAAACAAATCAGGATGTTGCTTCATGTCATCAAAAATATTGTTTGTTTTTATATGATAAGCTAAGGAGTCTGTGTCAGTAAAAAGAAGTATCGCTCGATTTTTGTATATGCTTTTTATATACCCATAATGAAATTGAAACATTAATAATTTAGATAGCTCTAAAATTGTGAATCCGACATAAATAGGTCGATTCATTAAAATACTAGTATTAAGCCGTTCTACAGCAGCCAAGCCTTCATCATAAGTTTTAAAGGATTTAAATGAGGGTGATGCCACTAGTTTTTTAGCTCTTTTTTCATCATTACACAATACAATATTTTGCCTTTTTCGAAGATTTTCCATGGTTTTACCAAAAACAGAATTATTTAATAATTTAAAAAAATCCTTTTCAAAAGAAGATGTTTCTTCTTTCCTTTTTTGAGTATTAAAATTAATATATTTCTCAAGCCAAGGTGCTTGTTTAAATTTTATGGCTTTATGTACAGCAGTAATTTTTAATCCAAGCTGCAAATAATATTTTAAGTTGCGGTAATGGGTTATATAATTCCTTTTATTATTCAAATTGGGTATAAGTTTAGGGGTTCCTATGAATTTTCTATTATTATTCACCAAGTTTCGTGCATAGGGAGATAGCATTTGTTCCTCCACAGTTACTCTCTCAGGGGCGACAGGGTATTCATTGTGCAAAGGATGTAAATGTTTTGGATAATCGAGGTCCACTTCAAAGAGATACCCAATTTCAGAACTATCAGGTAGAGACAAAATCCAATCTTCTGTGATATGACAAGTTTCACACCATTCAAATCCGCCATAGGGTAAAAATTGGCTCATAGCCCACCCATATAAGTTATTAGCATCCCAGTACATGATGTAGCTGGGTGCCTCATTTTCTCTATAATCAGGCGTACCGGGTATGTTTGCCTTAGCATATCTTCGGCTTATCATACTGACGCCTCCACGTATTCCGCTTTCAACCATGAGAAACATGTTTATATCAGTAAGTAACTCTAAAGGTGTTTCAGACATCTTCAAACTCGCCTGCCATGCGAGCGAAGGTGCAGTGAACAGGTGAGCATGATCAATTTCATAATACTGCTGACATAATTTCCTAAAGTTTTGAAACACGTCAGCAAGTAGTAGAACATCTGTCTTCACATACAGATTGTGATAATCCCCCAAAGTTTTAAGACTGAAGGAGTTCCACACATTCTGGGCATGCTGATAATCCTCATCTTGAATATCTTCATTGGTCAGGCTATTAAAAAATGCTGAAGGTAGGGGGAGCTGCTTCTCTTCAAATTTTTCAAAAGACGTAAAATAATCATAGGGGTAAACCCCTTTACGTGTCAGTAAAGATAAATTATTATTTTGTGGGAAATTTTCTTTAAGTATGGTGAATTGATCATCTCGAAGATTTTTAACAAGTTTTTCCAATGACGTAGGCAAAAATTGGAAAGAATCTATAAACACCATCTGAATAGAAGATGTAGGCTTTTTGATTTTAAATGTGATATAGATTTTCATAGAAGAAGCAATAACATCAATTTCAATATCTTTAAATTTTCCTAACTTCGTCATAAGGTGGTGTGCATCATAGTTTTTTAAGTTATGGAAAATAACAGGAATTGTCTTTGATTGTCTGAAATTGAGGTTGCAATATGGGTGTGCAGCTCCTCTATACACACCTGACAGGTGATCATGGTCACGTGTTCGTTTCTCATATAAAGCTTTTTTACAAATATGACAAAACTCCGCTTCTCGAAATGCCTTTTCTTCCTGGGGAGAAAGCTTCATAGGTTTCACATCTAATAACTTTTGTCCCAATATTTCCTTCTCTTGCATCATTTGGTTTAAAAAATGCTCAACACAGTTTCTACCACGATATACCTGTGCTTTCTTCACACATGTTCCATCGGATCCGACAACCACATAAGCGTACCCACACGGTAAATGATAGGTTGTTTTCTCAGTATAGGATGTTTTAGAAGAGGGTGAGGCTAATGAAATGGGTATAAGTAGATTCTCGAAGTCCGCATAAATCGTATAGGCCACAGGATGTTGTAGATGAATACCTGAAAACTTTAATATATTATCATTTTCACTAGGCATCTTTATAGCTTGTGCTGCATGGCGAGAACAATATTCGCTATGCTTATCCAACAGGTCTTGTCTTGAAAATCGATGTAAACATCGATAACAATAATAGCCAGCGGCTCTATGCTTGGTAAGATCACTCAAAAGTCTTGAAAAACTTCTTATCAAACAATAGTGTTGCTTTTCTCCATTGTCGACTAGTAACAAATTAATCACATCATGATCCTTCTTTTCAGATATATACAGAGGGCAAACTTCATCCTCTTCATACCCAAACACATTAACCCGTAAATTGTTGAGTTGTTCAATAACAGGTATCTTCTGAAGAGGTACAGGGCATTCTACACCGCCTAATTTAATATCATGTTCATAAGGTCGATAATGGATGACTCGCTCAGGCTTTTTTGTATAATCTAAGTTCAGTTTAAAAGCCAAAAGGCACCACACCAAACACTTGTTGTCTTCATTTTTTATATTCAGCACGGCTTTTTTATCATCCAGTTTTTTAGGCAGAGGAATGTAGGAACTCGCAGCAAGGGGATGATATTTAGCAATCTTGAGCTCCAAATGATGGATTTTTCTAAGTTTCCACCCAGAACCTCGTTGTACAAATTCTTCAAAGGACTTAGTTATCTTGGAGAATCCTTCTTCAATATGTTGTGAGATAGTATCTTCGGTGAGCTCAGTCATACATGAGCATCGAAAAAAAGATTCAATTTCTTGCATCTCCTCATTATTTGTCATTCGTTCAAGTGATATTTTTTCTATCATATACCATTTAATGGCACCCTTTTCTTGAAATTCACTTACTAGGCGTTCATATATCTCAGCTTGTAAATGTGTATGAAATACCTCTAAATCACTTTCTTCATGTTCATCAGGATACAAAATTACTGTTTTAAATACATTAAGCACATCAGACTGCTTCGGTTTTCTAGACTTTACATTAGATAAAGCTATTTTCCGTTTCACACTCACAAGAGGTAGGCGAGAGTGCTGGGTGCGTACATGCTGTCTCAATTCGAATTTCCGTCCAAATACCTTATCACAATCACGGCAAGGGAATGTGGACTTCTGATGTGACTTGAGATGATACTTCAAATTATCTTTCCGGGTGAAAACCTGATCACACTCATCACACTTTAATGTAGACGGTCCGCTAGCATTATGGATTTTCATGTGTCTTACTAACTCCGAATTCCTTACAAAAGACTTCAGACACATATCACAGTTATGCTGTCTCTCTTTCGAATGTATCTTCATATGCTGATTTAGGTTGGAAGTAGATGAAAAACCCTTGCTACAGATAGGGCAAGCATTATTCTTTTTCTCAGCATTCGTAAGGGTCACAGTCTTTAGGGAAACATCTTCTTCAGATGACATCTCGACATCCATGAGACTAGGAGATATAGTGTCCTTCTCTGTTAAAACTTGAGAATCCTCATAGGTTTCAACACTATTATGCATCTTGATGTGTCTAATCAAGCTTGATTTCCGTCCAAAGGCTTTCTGACACACGTCACAGATATACAACTTCTCATTTAAATGAGACTTTATATGCTGCCTCAAATTAAAAGGAGTTGAGAATGTCTTCGCACAAGTCAAACACGGATACATCTTCTTCACAGGCGCAGAATTTCTCAAAGGCATAACTCCATCACTAGGCATAACGCTATCCATAATATATCAACAAAAAAACTTTTAAAACCAAAACACAATCTTCACAAATAAATGATCCCCTTAGGTAAAGATAGGGATCAGGAGCGGTTTAAGACACGTCCGTTCACTAAAAAGCAAATCAACAAATGACACGAATCACACTTCTCGCCCGCTATTTATACCCCAGACCCCTCACGACCACCCACGTTGATCATAATCAGGCGACAAAATATTCCACTTGGTGAGAAAGCATAAAATTAAAATCGCCAAATCAAGACAAAATAATTCATACGGCAAAAAAAACGAAAGATTCAAATTGCCAAATTATAAGACTATTTTTTTCCGACGACTGTCTCTTAAAATATCTAGCTAAAGACTTATAATTCTATTCATTCATTCATTAAATCCTGTATACAATGTTTACTTCATATAAAACTGCATTTATTGAAAAGGTTTTTATAAAGATTAAATAAGATCGTCTATTATATCAGAAAAAATATATATACGAAGTTTAAAATGCTTCAAAATTTTTATATTATTAAATCCCGAACGATTAAAAAATGTGTATATTATCAAACTCTTCTAATGAATTTATCTGTTATAGGGAGACTCGCAATATGAATCAGTCTTTCCCCACTACTCATGTCTAAAACTACATCTATGAAACCCTCACTAGATGCCTGAACTAGAAGATCTCAAATCAAACCCCACCTAAGCAAATAAAATATTTTCCAAAATACTTCAAAAACATCTCATAGATGGCGCTTTCAATCTTAAATGAAAAAAAAATTCTAATTCTCAAAGACAGAGAAAAAATCAGTATAATTAATTTATCCCACTCATTAAAACCAAAAAAAAATTATAAAGATACTAAATAATCCACCGTTAAAAATACTAACACACGACTGAATCAGTCTTTCCCCACTACTCATGTCTAAAACTATATCTAAGAAACACTCACTAGACGCCTATGCTTCCTAAACTAAAAGATCTCAAATCGAACCCAACCTAAACAAATAATAAAAACATTTTTCCAAAATACTTCAAAAACATCTCATAGATGGCGCTATAAAAGCGAAAAAAACGAAACTAATTTAAAACACTTTAAAAAATAAATTCTAAACTTATTTCACGCCATTTAAACTAAAAGATCTCAAATCGAACCTAGCCTAAACAAATAATGACAATATTTTCCAAAATACTTCTAAAACATCCCATAGATGGCGCTGTAAAAGCGAAAAAAAAAAGTCGAAACTAATTTAAAACACTTTAAAAAATAAATTCTATAAATTCTAAACTTATTTCACACCATCACAAAGTAGTGTATATTTACCGGTTCAACACCACCCCTACTCCACCGCTACGCCGCTACTCCGCCGCTGCTCGACTCAGGTGATGTTGAACCAGCTAATATACACTACTTTGTGATGGTGTGAAATAAGTTTAGAATTTATACAATTTATTTTTTAAAGTGTTTTAAATTAGTTTCGACTTTTTTTTTTCGCTTTTAAAGCGCCATCTATGGGATGTTTTAGAAGTATTTTGGAAAATATTGTCATTATTTGTTTAGGCTAGGTTCGATTTGAGTTCTTTTAGTTTAAATGGCGTGAAATCAGTTTAGAATTTATTTTTTAAAGTGTTTTAAATTAGTTTCGTTTTTTTTCGCTTTTATAGCGCCATCTATGAGATGTTTTTGAAGTATTTTGGAAAAATGTTTTTATTATTTGTTTAGGTTGGGTCCGATTTGAGATCTTTTAGTTTAGGAAGCATAGGCGTCTAGTGAGTGTTTCTTAGATATAGTTTTAGACATGAGTAGTGGGGAAAGACTGATTCAGTCGTGTGTTAGTATTTTTAACGGTGGATTATTTAGTATCTTTATAATTTTTTTTTGGTTTTAATGAGTGGGATAAATTAATTATACTGATTTTTTTCTCTGTCTTTGAGAATTAGAATTTATTTTTCGTTTAAGATTGAAAGCGCCATCTATGAGATGTTTTTGAAGTATTTTGGAAAATATTTTATTTGCTTAGGTGGGGTTTGATTTGAGATCTTCTAGTTCAGGCATCTAGTGAGGGTTTCATAGATGTAGTTTTAGACATGAGTAGTGGGGAAAGACTGATTCATATTGCGAGTCTCCCTATAACAGATAAATTCATTAGAAGAGTTTGATAATATACACATATTTTAATCGTTCGGGATTTAATAATATAAAAATTTTGAAGCATTTTAAACTTCGTATATATTTTTTTCTGATATAATAGACGATCTTATTTAATCTTTAGAAAAACCTTTTCAATAAATGCAGTTTTATATGAAGTAAACATTGTATACAGGATTTAATGAATGAATGAATAGAATTATAAGTCTTTAGCTAGATATTATAAGAGACAGTCGTCGGAAAAAAATAGTCTTATAATTTGGCAATTTGAATCTTTCGTTTTTTTGCCGTATGAATTATTTTGTCTTGATTTGGCGATTTTAATTTTATGCTTTCTCACCAAGTGGAATATTTTGTCGCCTGATTATGATCAACGTGGGTGGTCGTGAGGGGTCTGGGGTATAAATAGCGGGCGAGAAGTGTGATTCGTGTCATTTGTTGATTTGCTTTTTAGTGAACGGACGTGTCTTAAACCGCTCCTGATCCCTATCTGTACCTAAGGGGATCATTTATTTGTGAAGATTGTGTTTTGGTTTTAAAAGTTTTTTTGTTGATATATTATGGATTGCGTTATGCCTAGTGATGGAGTTATGCCTTTGAGAAATTCTGCGCCTGTGAAGAAGATGTATCCGTGTTTGACTTGTGCGAAGACATTCTCAACTCCTTTTAATTTGAGGCAGCATATAAAGTCTCATTTAAATGAGAAGTTGTATATCTGTGACGTGTGTCAGAAAGCCTTTGGACGGAAATCAAGCTTGATTAGACACATCAAGATGCATAATAGTGTTGAAACCTATGAGGATTCTCAAGTTTTAACAGAGAAGGACACTATATCTCCTAGTCTCATGGATGTCGAGATGTCATCTGAAGAAGATGTTTCCCTAAAGACTGTGACCCTTACGAATGCTGAGAAAAAGAATAATGCTTGCCCTATCTGTAGCAAGGGTTTTTCATCTACTTCCAACCTAAATCAGCATATGAAGATACATTCGAAAGAGAGACAGCATAACTGTGATATGTGTCTGAAGTCTTTTGTAAGGAATTCGGAGTTAGTAAGACACATGAAAATCCATAATGCTAGCGGACCGTCTACATTAAAGTGTGATGAGTGTGATCAGGTTTTCACCCGGAAAGATAATTTGAAGTATCATCTCAAGTCACATCAGAAGTCCACATTCCCTTGCCGTGATTGTGATAAGGTATTTGGACGGAAATTCGAATTGAGACAGCATGTACGCACCCAGCACTCTCGCCTACCTCTTGTGAGTGTGAAACGGAAAATAGCTTTATCTAATGTAAAGTCTAGAAAACCGAAGCAGTCTGATGTGCTTAATGTATTTAAAACAGTAATTTTGTATCCTGATGAACATGAAGAAAGTGATTTAGAGGTATTTCATACACATTTACAAGCTGAGATATATGAACGCCTAGTAAGTGAATTTCAAGAAAAGGGTGCCATTAAATGGTATATGATAGAAAAAATATCACTTGAACGAATGACAAATAATGAGGAGATGCAAGAAATTGAATCTTTTTTTCGATGCTCATGTATGACTGAGCTCACCGAAGATACTATCTCACAACATATTGAAGAAGGATTCTCCAAGATAACTAAGTCCTTTGAAGAATTTGTACAACGAGGTTCTGGGTGGAAACTTAGAAAAATCCATCATTTGGAGCTCAAGATTGCTAAATATCATCCCCTTGCTGCGAGTTCCTACATTCCTCTGCCTAAAAAACTGGATGATAAAAAAGCCGTGCTGAATATAAAAAATGAAGACAACAAGTGTTTGGTGTGGTGCCTTTTGGCTTTTAAACTGAACTTAGATTATACAAAAAAGCCTGAGCGAGTCATCCATTATCGACCTTATGAACATGATATTAAATTAGGCGGTGTAGAATGCCCTGTACCTCTTCAGAAGATACCTGTTATTGAACAACTCAACAATTTACGGGTTAATGTGTTTGGGTATGAAGAGGATGAAGTTTGCCCTCTGTATATATCTGAAAAGAAGGATCATGATGTGATTAATTTGTTACTAGTCGACAATGGAGAAAAGCAACACTATTGTTTGATAAGAAGTTTTTCAAGACTTTTGAGTGATCTTACCAAGCATAGAGCCGCTGGCTATTATTGTTATCGATGTTTACATCGATTTTCAAGACAAGACCTGTTGGATAAGCATAGCGAATATTGTTCTCGCCATGCAGCACAAGCTATAAAGATGCCTAGTGAAAATGATAATATATTAAAGTTTTCAGGTATTCATCTACAACATCCTGTGGCCTATACGATTTATGCGGACTTCGAGAGTCTACTTATACCCATTTCATTAGCCTCACCCTCTTCTAAAACATCCTATACTGAGAAAACAACCTATCATTTACCGTGTGGGTACGCTTATGTGGTTGTCGGATCCGATGGAACATGTGTGAAGAAAGCACAGGTATATCGTGGTAGAAACTGTGTTGAGAATTTTTTAAGCCAAATGATGCAAGAGAAGGAAATATTGGGACAAAAGTTATTAGATGTGAAACCTATGAAGCTTTCTCCCCAGGAAGAAAAGGCATTTCGAGAAGCGGAGTTTTGTCATATTTATAAAAAACTTTATATGAGAAACGAACACGTGACCATGATCACCTGTCAGGTGTGTATAGAGGAGCTGCACACCCATATTGCAACCTCAATTTCAGACAATCAAAGACAATTCCTGTTATTTTCCATAACTTAAAAAACTATGATGCACACCACCTTATGACGAAGTTAGGAAAATTTAAAGATATTGAAATTGATTTTTTGCTTCTTCTATGGAAAACTATATCACATTTAAAATCAAAAAGCCTACATCTTCTATTCAGATGGTGTTTATAGATTCTTTCCAATTTTTGCCTACGTCATTGGAAAAACTTGTTAAAAATCTTCGAGATGATCAATTCACCATACTTAAAGAAAATTTCCCACAAAATAATAATTTATCTTTACTGACACGTAAAGGGGTTTACCCCTATGATTATTTTACGTCTTTTGAAAAATTTGAAGAGAAGCAGCTCCCCCTACCTTCAGCATTTTTTAATAGCCTGACCAATGAAGATATTCAAGATGAGGATTATCAGCATGCCCAGAATGTGTGGAACTCCTTCAGTCTTAAAACTTTGGGGGATTATCTCAATCTGTATGTGAAGACAGATGTTCTACTACTTGCTGACGTGTTTCAAAACTTTAGGAAATTATGTCAGCAGTATTATGAAATTGATCCTGCTCACCTGTTCACTGCACCTTCGCTCGCATGGCAGGCGAGTTTGAAGATGTCTGAAACACCTTTAGAGTTACTTACTGATATAAACATGTTGCTCATGGTTGAAAATGGAATACGTGGAGGCGTCAGTATGATAAGCCGAAGATATGCTAAGGCAAACATACCCGGTACGCCTGATTATAGAGAAAATGAGGCACCCAGCTACATCATGTACTGGGATGCTAATAACTTATATGGGTGGGCTATGAGCCAATTTTTACCCTATGGCGGATTTGAATGGTGTGAAACTTGTCATATCACAGAAGATTGGATTTTGTCTCTACCTGATAGTTCTGAAATTGGGTATCTCTTTGAAGTGGACCTCGATTATCCAAAACATTTACATCCTTTGCACAATGAATACCCTGTCGCCCCTGAGAGAGTAACTGTGGAGGAACAAATGCTATCTCCCTATGCACGAAACTTGGTGAATAATAATAGAAAATTCATAGGAACCCCTAAACTTATACCCAATTTGAATAATAAAAGGAATTATATAACCCATTACCGCAACTTAAAATATTATTTGCAGCTTGGATTAAAAATTACTGCTGTACATAAAGCCATAAAATTTAAACAAGCACCTTGGCTTGAGAAATATATTAATTTTAATACTCAAAAAAGGAAAGAAGCAACATCTTCTTTTGAAAAGGATTTTTTTAAATTATTAAATAATTCTGTTTTGGGTAAAACCATGGAAAATCTTCGAAAAAGGCGAAATATTGTATTGTGTAATGATGAAAAAAGAGCTAAAAAACTAGTGGCATCACCCTCATTTAAATCCTTTAAAACCTATGATGAAGGCTTGGCTGCTGTAGAACGGCTTAATACTAGTATCTTAATGAATCGACCTATTTATGTCGGATTCACAATTTTAGAGCTATCTAAATTATTAATGTTTCAATTTCATTATGGGTATATAAAAAGCATATACAAAAATCGAGCGATACTTCTTTTTACTGACACAGACTCCTTAGCTTATCATATAAAAACAAACAATATTTTTGATGACATGAAGCAACATCCTGATTTGTTTGACTTCTCCGACTATTCCAAATCCCATAATTTATTCTCTGATGATAACAAAAAGGTGATTGGTAAGTTTAAGGACGAGCTAAATGGCGAATTAGCCCTTGAATTTGTTGGCCTCAGGGCTAAAATGTATTCATTAAAATCCATGAAAGAAGTAAAGAAGCGAGCAAAAGGTGTGTCAACACAGATTGTTCGTCAGAAAATAAAGCATGAAGACTATTTGGAGTGTCTACAACAGCAAAAAACAAGTATGGAGAAGCAGACGAGGATCACCCAAGATAACCATCGTCTATACACACTAACTCAGAATAAGATTAGTCTAAGTCCTTTTGACGATAAGCGCTACTTGTTAGATGATGGGATATCCAGCTTAGCGTATGGACATTGTGACATTAATGAAGATTGTAATAAAGAAGAAAATGCTGATTTGTATTGTTAATGCAAAATCGAGATGTAAATACTCTACTGTAAATAAAACTTTCTGTATTTTTTGTTTTAATAAAAAATGTTAATTTTAAATATGTGTACTTATTAAAAACTTCTACACAAACATTTCTCGTAGAATGCTATGTATGTGAACTTTATTGAAACCTATTCTACCCATACGTATAATCATCCACATATACAAACATATGTATTTTTATCACCATATAAAGTTTTTAAACTTTTTTTTACTATTTTTTAATTTTCTAAAGTTTTTTTTTAATACTTTGTAATTTTCTAAAGTTCTTCTTTTATTTTTTTTTTTAATACTTTGTAATTTTCAAAAGTGTTTTTTTTTTTTTTTTTTTAATTATGCATTTTTTAAAAATGTTTTTAATATTTTTTTCCAGTTTATGAATGATATGGATACATATTTTACCCACACACACACACACACATATAATCGCTTTGCCATCATAGTACCAGACATACACGAATATATAGAGAAAGATAAATAAATCTGCTTTGGCAGGGTAGTACCAGACATACACGTATATATATAGAGAGAGATTAATAAATCTGCTTTGCCAGGATAATATCAAACATAGCATTGGAAAAAAAAACTAGTGCTATAAAGAGATCCGAAAATCAGAACCTTGTAAAGTAAATCCGCTTTGCTCTATAATATTAGACGCGTATATATAGAGAGATATATAAATCAGCTTTGCTCTATGATATTAGACACGTATATATAGAGAGATAAATAAATCAGCTTTGCCAGGATAGTACCAGACATACACGTATATATAGAGAGAGATTAATAAATCCGTTTTGTCAGGATAGTACCAGACATACACGAATATATAGAGAGAGATAAATAAATCTGCTTTGCCAGGATAATATCAAACATAGCATTGGAAAAAAAAAACTAGTGCTATAAAGAGATCAGAAAATCAGAACCTTGTAAAGATACTATGACGTAGGAGTCCGCTGCACATCGGATGTGCAGCTGCACATTGCGAATGTGCCTGTGGCCGTTGAACCCCCACTTTCCATCTACTTACAGTGCTAACTGTCTGAAGCAAATGCAGTTATTTTGGCACTAATTTGATTTGCTATCGAAAAATCCCATGCTTTTCTGTGTATTGATGTTGAAATCCTATCCTGCTATTGTATTTACTTTTGGGGTTATTGATTTTATTTTTTTCTGACATTTATATCACCCGGTTCTTGTACATCTAATGACTTTTTAAAACTTAATTTTATAGTTAATAAATAACTTATCTATTTGAAAGCAATTTTATGCAGAGAGAATTGAAAAAAAAAGATATAAAATAACAGCATTATTGTAAATGCTGTATATGTGGAAATGGAAAAAACTTAAACACAAAAAATATTCTTTATAATCCTTGTAAATTACAAATATTTTTTTAATTCAAAAGAAAATAATAAAATATCGCAATCCAGTACAGAAAAGACATCAACCATGCCAGCACGTATTTTATATCCTGCAAAATCAACTGAAATGCCTCACTAAAAGTTGCAGAAAGTATAGAAAGTATGCTACTTCTCCAGTATAGGGGTCTTGGCGAGATAGAAAAATGGCCTTGGCGAGAGACGGAAATTTGGCAGCATGTTTTCTGGCAATCTATTCAGCGTTTCATATAAACAAGCAATCTTTTTAATATTTATACAATTTATTTAAAGACATTTATCTACTTTTTATATATACAAACAGAAGTAAATTATGTATAAAAAATATAATAATATATATATATATAAGTAAAATGTTTAGATATATATACAAATACATTTATTAAACAAACATAAAACTTCATTAGGTTTGTTTTCAAAAGCTGTTTTTTTCAAAAGCTGTTTATACCATTTGACAACAAATCTTACTTTCTGAAGCCGAAATTGCGCCAAGCTATTAAAAAAACGCCAAGGACCCTGCGGTGGAAAAGTACCGAAAATTTCACTCTTTCGTTTTTCATTACAGAACGTCAAACATCTTAAATTAATGAATGAATTTAATTGAAGAATCAATTTCATTTTTTATTGGTTAATTGTGTTTTTCATGAGTCATTCTTTTATTTTTCGAAACTTTTTTTAAATTATCGTTATTGTAAGACTCTTAGAAGTTTTGTATTCTATTTACAAAAATCTTAAAATTATGCATAATTTATTAAACTTGGATCTGAAGTAAATCTTTATATTATTATGCTAAGTTTAAAATATATATTTCAAAAAGGTGTTGCAGAACTTTTGGAACAAGCTGTGCTTTAAATTTAGTGTAGGATTCATTTTGCAATTCCCCTATTGAACAATTGTGACGCAATAAAGAACTCTTGTCTATTACGCATCTATCAGAAAATACAGTCGAAACATTTTTTATATATTTAGTCATAGTATAACGTTTTTTATATTTTTATATTATTGTCGGTAATTTTGCTTCGAGTAAATATATCGCAGTTAAATATTAAATTATATAGTTCATCCATGTTAAAACATTTAAACATTTCCTTCTGAATTAGAATAAATTTACCTTTAAAAATAAAAAATATATATAAACACAAAATCAATAGTTTTGAAATTAAAATAAATAATGGTAATAATAATATAAACAACATATAAACAAAATATCTTTTGCCAGCAAAATACCATCGAAATTGCCAACAATGCCATCATATCAATGCCAATAAAAATTTCTTTTCTACAGAATAAAATATATACAATAAGGAGAACCAGAAAAGGTAGTAAATACGTTGATTGGAATCCTTTAGCAGGCTAACTATCCCTTTTATTTAGTAATTTTCTTTTTGGATGAATTTTCCTAGATTATACAATTAATACGATTGATTAAATAATTACGTTTCACGCGTAAGTACGACTCCTCAGAGGTTTGTAAATGCCTTGATTAAAGGCTTTTAACAGGACAAGGCATCTGATTTGTCAATTCATTTAATTTTGAGTTGCTAATAAATTGTATCCCGCTAATAATCAGATAACAGAGGTCATAATATTAGTTTTATCGTGTCAAGAGTATCAGAAATTCATCTCAGAGGTTTGAAAATTGGCTTATTTAATGAATTTTACAAGTATCTGATTTTATTAATCATTTACTTTTGATATGCGTGTTCCTTTATAATGTAAATTATATGATTTATCACATAAAATAATTGCAACTTGCACATAAGTGATTCATTTCACAGAGTTGTATATGAGTCATCGGAGGTTTCTCTATAGTTATCTTCATGCCACATCCAAAGCAAATAATTCGAAATTGCTCCTATTAAGAGCAGAACGGTACATTGCGCATCATCCTACTCATCATCCATTATCCTAGAGGAACCATCTACATCATCCTAACGGAATATGACACATTTAAGAGTTTTAGCATAGGTACATGGAGTATTCTGTATGCCAGAGGTGTCGAACAATGGCCCGCCGGATGCCACTAAAATTTTATAGCAATCATTGCCATATCTAATCATCGAATTTCTGTGATTCAAGAAGTCGACTATTTCTTTTAAAATTTAGTGGTATCCGGCGGGCCACAGTTGGACACCCCTGCTGTATGTGAAGCAAGTAAGTAGTTACTACCTAAAAACGATGTATCTTCATGATGTCAAGAAAAGAAAATATCATTTTTACATGTGCAATATCATGTGTTTAAGAAAAATGGTATATCTATTAGAAAAAAGGCTTTTGTGGGTAAACGTATTACATAATATTGCTCCTCACGAGTTTTAAATAACTGAAAATCTGTTGTTTTTAATGTTAAGATTAACTCGTGTGTAAACACATGTTTCTAAAACATTCGTTATTGGAGGCTTCGCTATAGTTATCTTCATGTTACATTTCATTTCACATTCAAATCAAATAATTCGAAATTACTCCTATTGAGAGCAGAACGGCACATTGCGCATCATCCTGCTCATCATCTACTTTCCTAGAGGAATCATTCACATCATCCCAACGGAATATTACACATTTAAGAGTTTTAACATCTGTACATGGAGTATTCCGTATGTGAAAAAAGTAAGTAGTTATTACCTAAACATGATGTGTCTTCATGATGTCAAGAAAACAAAATATCATTTTTACAGGAGCATGGCATGTGTTTAAGTAAAATGCGATATCTATTTAAAAAATGGCTTTTCTTGGATAACAGTAATGCATAATATTGCTCCTCACAATTTTTAAATCGTGGAAAATCAGTTGTTTAATGTTAAGTCTGTTTCGTGTGTAAACACGTGTTTCTACAACATTCGTTTTTCATATTTATCGGTATCGATAACAAAATTACCGAAATTCTTGCTGTTAATTGGGAAAGTTTTTATTGAGTAAGAGTTGGGAACTTTTCCTTATATTGCATTTTATATACTAAAAATACCAACGTTTGACACACAATAACATCGTGTAATAAACAGACGCACGTTTCATGAGTATCATGGACTCACTTCCTCAGTGTAAATAAACCTAAACCCTATTGTATCCCCCCAAAGACATGAAAATAAATCTAAAAACCCAAATGAAAAACAACAACACACCGAGAAACTCCTCCAATCTGATTAAGTCGGTTGGTTGGTTGTAGAGGATTCACTATGACAAAGTAACTCAACCCAGAAAGGTGAGATGTACGGTACACTTGAAAAATCATTAACCAGGGAGTCTCCAAATTTATGAATATAAACTGCCTCAAAGAAGTCTAAATCTAATGGAGTGTTACATTTCTTAATAATAGTGGCTGAGTCGAAGTTAAAATTATGTCCCTCACTCCAACAGTGACAGGCAATAGAGGACTTTTGTAATTCTTTTTTCTTAATGTAATTTCTGTGTTCATTGAGTCTGAAACGGAGTTGTCGTTTAGTCTGTCCTATATAGGACAAACCACATTGACATTGGATATTGTAAATGCCCCAAAAGTTTTGATGGGAAATTTTATCCTTTAACTGTGAAAAATTTAGTTTATTAACTGGCTTAAAAACAACCTTAAAATCATATTGCCTTAAAATATTAGCTATTTTATAGCTAATGCTATGCATTTTATAATTCATAACTTATGTAATTATTTTTTATTTTTGAAAAATATAAAGAGTGTTTTCCTTATAAGTAAAATCAATCATATTCTGAAAATTAATGAAAATGATTGAGGTAAAATAATTTTTTGTGAGTGCTTTGAATATTTGTTTGTACGTAAAATTTTAAATGCTAGAAAAACTAGTTTAAAGTTTGATCATATATAAATTGAATCCTGATTTCTTAAAATACATCTGGATATGAAATTTGCATTTTAAGGCCAAAAAAGTATCTTAATTTAAAAAATGTTAACCATAATTTAGTCTTTGTTGTCACGGTTAGCAGCTCAGGGTAAATATAATAAATTCTCTTTTGTTTTCAAATCTGAAGAAAAGAAAAAATATTTACAAGCATACATTCTAACAATGCTTATGTGTATATTCTAATCTTATTTTCTTTTCAAATTATTAACTAGTTTTCTATTCTAACCCAATATATTTATAAAAAATAAATCTGTATGAAACTAATTTAACTGCAGTAACAAAATTCAATTTTAATTAGATAGATATAAAGGTCTGTTTCAATGAAAAAATCTTCAACATAATGATGAAATTTTCTTTCAGGAATATGTCTCTGTAATTTCTAAATAAACTTATGATTAATACCTTTAGAATGCTTAGTAAGAATAACTTCAATTGTAACTTATTCTGTTTGAAACATGTTGAATTTATACATCAGTGAAAATGCACAGTGGATCCTCTTAATATAAGTCAAAGGAAACTTTTCTCTTATTGCAATACTTTCTCAATGTTCAAATCAGTGTAAATATTTTCCACATTAAAATCTATAGTTAATGTATTATATATTTTGGAAAAAGCCTAAATGAAAGAATACTTTTAATTCTGTGGCACTTTAATTATTATCCATTCTAATTAGTAGTCGGACTGACTTCAGATTTTTTAATGAATAATTTCAAAGACATTTATTAATCATTTCATAGAAAAAATTCCAACTCAGCATTGTAACAGTACCTTATAAGTGATGCTCTAAAAATTTATGATATTCAAATAACTTTCTCTTCAGAGACTGAAATATCCAGCATTTTCTGTTTCATATATAATATTTGGTCACAATATTAGCTTATAGTATCTTAGACTAGGCGCCAGTGCTGGGTAAAACAGCAGATATTGACAAAATCTGCTTCACTATTATTATTTTTTAATACATGCATATGCGTTATTTTATTGGATAGGGGAGATTGCATACAGTGAGACAGATATTTAAAAAAACATCAATTAAGAACTAGATATAATCGAATGAAAAAAGCTTAGCTATCGTATATATAAATCTGCTTCTTGGGAACATCTTACATACCGAATTTACTAATGCACATAATGAGAAACAGGGAAAAATTATTTTAAAATGATATTATTATCATGGGAGTATTATCTGTTATGTGTTAACCTAAGGAGACATTTGAATTTATAAGACTAAACTTGATAAGTTAGTAAGAGTGAAAGCATGCCAGCAGTAAGTTACAACAATTTTGGAAACCCGGTGAGAAACGCATTAGATCGACAAAATAAAGAAGGTGAGGCTACCACTTGGTCATTGTATGATTCAGAAAGAAACAAATGCGTAACTGATAAATGAAACGAACTCTAAAAGAGGAGCATATATATTTCTGTATCCAGAGCATTTCTTTTTTTTTATCTAACTTGTGTGGTTGATCTCGCGTGATGACTAAAGATTAGAATTTGCATGGGAGAAATTAACACTAGAAATAGCTTAATAATTGCTTTCATTTATATAGAATGACAGAAACACAGAGTTTAAATAAAATTTAAAATAAATAAATCAATAAATTAAAAATTAGATATATTTAATAAAGTAAAAAGGATCATTTAAAACCATATGTGATTTCACATCACAGTGTTCACTAACTGCAGGCACCAATGTCTCAAAGACATAAAAGCATATTAAAGTAACATATAATACATATTATCCATTATGGAATGATGTAATTGTAATGGTACACATCAGTTAGGTACTGTTTCATTGTGTACCAGCATTCCATATCTTACTGTATACCATATCAATTTGTTGAAAAAATTATCCTGTACTACTTCTTCGGTTATGCACTACAAAGCTTTGCTAGATTTAAATTCCTTGGTATTAAGCAGATAAATAGTTTAGCATATGTATGATATTCAAATTTAAATACCACGTACAATTAGACTGAAGATGTATAATTTGTTACAGAGACAAATGAGTATCTTCTAGACCCTCAAATTTGCTTTCTTTTCGTAACTTCCAAACAAAACAACATCCACTGTCGAAATGTGGACTGCGAACACTCCAAGCAAAGCATCACTTAGCATTTAACATCTAGTGGTACAGACACGAACTTCATCTTTAAAACGTCTCTGTATTACTGTGCATGCACACTATCTCACTGTGTGTGTATACGACTTTCTCCTATTTTAAGAAATGAATTCCAAAACAGTAGATCTCTTTTTATTACGAAAAATAAACTTGCTTAAATAGGAACAGGACTGTTTTTTTTTTTTTTTACCGCTGACCAAGCCCCTACCTACAGGGCCGAGTGCCTAGCCTAACATGGTGTGTACCTGGCCACGGGGCGAAATTCGTGTGATCGCCGCATGGCGATGATCCACCTGACAAGTACCTTGTCGACATTTCTGCAGTGCTCTTTAGTAATTAAAATAAAATTGTGTTTGCTGGATAATGGTTGCTATTTAACTATTTAGTAAATAAAAAAGAAAAATTAAAGAAAAGAAGAGAATGGGGGCTTACTCTTGCACAACACTCGCAAGAACCAACTGGATCTGCGGTACGTTCTCGCACTGACAATCGTGAGGAAAACCTGTAAAAAACCTCGGTTAATGCATAGTGTTGGGACATGAGTTAGTTCACGCTTGTTAATTAATAATCTAAAATTAAGATTAATTAACTTACAATTAAATACTACTAGACCATTAGAAATTAAATGATTCCTTTAAGAGGAGGAGTTAGTGTGTTATGTTAGATCCATACATCAAATAAAATATAAAAAATGGATTAATCACCTTACCATTCAAGCACACTTGCGTACTAACAAAGCTACACACATTCATAATTTGTTACTTACAGTCCTGCAATCATACATACATGCTTTCTAACATACTTACGAACATAATTACGAACGGTAAGCAAGATTGCTTGTCTAGTGGGGTTAGGACGCTGGGTAGAAGCAACGGATTCAATTCCCCGTTTAGACTTGAATGTTCTTAGAGGGCCAGGAGGTTTTGGTCTGCTTAGACCTCATAAATTTTAATGAATCGTAATTTTTAAAAAATAAATATTTATTTCTCTTCGTTATGAGTAAAATAAATTAAAACAGTACAACTGGAATTGTAACACATTGATCAAATTTTCACTTTTATATAAAAGGGTTTTTTTTTTTTCAATTAACGTCTTAATAGAATTACTTAAAGTATTTTATGTTTCAATAATTTTATTTTTCATTTATCAATTTACCAAATATCCCGCTTTATAAAATAACTTCATAAAATAATAAATCCTTGCACAATGGCTGTTACAGTAACAGAGCTTGACTGCATTTTCATTTCAAGAATTAAACAATTATTTTTATGTTACAAAAATATTTAAGTTTTCACATTTTATTGGTAGATTGCAAGTGAAAATTAAGCAGAAATCGGTAGAATATATATAAATAAGTAAATAAAATCTTACTTTTTGTTAACAGATAATTTCACAGATGGATGGACAAAGTAATAGCAAAAATATTATTTGTTACTACTTTGTTCCTTGGAGAGTAGGAATGAATGGGACATTCTTCGTTTTTATTGTGATACTCAAATCGTGTTTGCTTTATAAATACATAGTTTAGCTATTAGTTAGAGTATTATCTTACCTAAACTTTAGATGAAATGTCACTTTTCCAACTGTAATAAATTAGAAATTAAAAGCATTTTTTAAGCATTTAAACCTGTCCCATCCATCTCAAGCCCGGGCAGTGTTGCCAGTGGGCTACTTTTTTAAAATTCAGTTTCCTTGATTGCCACCAGTTTTCTTGAAAAAGTAAAATTCGCCTTACTTAATGACACATTTAATAAGGCTAACAAAAGGCGAATTATACCTTTTCAAAAAAGTGGTGCTAATCAAGCAATCTGAATTTTAAAAAAGTAGCCCACTGGCAACACTGAGTCCGGGGTTGAATTGGGACATGATTATTAAACTACAGTGCTGGAATATTAAACTTACAATATAGAGCCATCGAGACAATACAGGATTATTAAGCTTCATTTCTGAGTTTTAGTATTATTATTTGTTTCAACATTGCTAGTTTTAATACTTCGGAAATAAGAAAGTTTTTGTTTCCAAATTAGTTGAATAATTACCCTTATAATACATTTATGAAATTAAATTTATAAATAAATGGATTTTATTACTTACAATCAAAATTTTATACATAAATGGATATATATATATATACCGGGTGAACCAAAAGTTCGTTAAAACTTTAAAAATTCATAAAAAAGGAAGAAATTATGATAAAGAAGTGCGGTTTGCAAGAAAGGGCTCACAAGGTAGTCAGATTTTTTTTAGAAGCAAAAAAATTTTTAGTTAAAAATGTCACTGGTAGAGGGCGCTGACGACCCGATACACAATGAACAGGACAACAGGTCGCTCCATCCATTTTTTCTTGCAATAACAATTCTTCAACATGACCTCCAGACCACATTATTCGTCTTCAATCCTTTCGCCATGCGAAATTTTCGCAACACAACAGTTGCTGACTCTGCGTTCAAATAGAACAACTTCACCAACAACGCTCGATCGGGTAATGATAACATTCTAAAAGCGAATGAGACTTCCTCTTGTATCCTGGTCTTTTATTGCAGGATTAATTTGCATAATTCTGCTGAATCTCTCGCATGTTAGCGCCATCTACAGGTGACTTTTTTAACTAAATTTTTTTTGCTGATAAAAAAAAATCCGACTACTTTGTGAGCCCTTTCTTAAAAACCTCACTTCTTTATCATAATTTCTTCCTTTTTTATGAATTTTTAAAGTTTTAACCAACGTTTGGTTCACCCGGTATATAGTTAAAATAACCTTATAACTTTTAATTTTCTTGAATACATATAATATTAATAATGTCCTATTCATCCCCTTGAAATTTCCTCCAATCATCTTTTCGAAATTTGTCCCATTCATCTCCAACACACATGGTTATACTAAAAAAGGCCTAAATACCATGTGTGATCATAACATAAAATATTATAGCATTATTTTGTACCCACCTTAAATCATATTCTTTAAACTTGATAAATTTATTTTGGCATGTATAATTTAAAACATAAAATTCATGACAAAGAATTTCGAAAATTTTACGTTGGACTAGTAAATATACAAATCTTCTTCTATCTGAAGACCAGAAAAAACGAGGAAAAAGCAAATATGAAGGTTTACCTTCATATTTGCTTGTATATTTGCTTCATATTTGCTATTGTTCACCTTCAAATACACATCGATACGCAAATGTAAACAACATCAGTAGTGGCATTTAGTTGCAAAACTATAAACTATTTACACATTTTAACTAGCAAGCAACAGGCATTGTCCCGTTCATCTAAATAGAAATAAGAAATTTTCTCTTATTCCTCAAATAAAATAAGAATCTTGTAAAGAAACAAGATCGGACGATAAACATATTTTTGCATGTTCATTTACACTAGACAACATCGTGTGTTTTGCATTGTTATTTAAATTAGAGCACATGAAATCTTTACGTTTTGAAAAAGTTTAACTGTATTAGGATTTATCTTTCTGTATATTTTTCAATACACAATTGGAAAATATTTTTGTCAAAAAAATAGTACTTGATAAAAGTATGTTTCAGGTAAAATTTGCTTTAGATTGTTGATAAAATAAAAAGAAAAGTATATTTGATATAAACTAAAAGCAAAAAGTAATGAAAATATATTTGTTAATTTTACTAAAAATGCAAAATCAGGAGGGAAAATATTTATTTTAAAGAAAGAAGTCCTTTTTACATTAGAAATAAATTATTAACAAAGATATATTTTAACTAACATATTCAAGTTACAATCGGAAATAACATTTATCAGAGTTATTTATATTTATTTTTAATTTTATTGCATTTGTACAACTTTTGGATAATGTTGAAACATTTCTTTGCGTCTTTTGTAGTTAGAGAAAAAAAACTTAATAAACGTCCAACTTAGTCAAGAGTATTCATTATGTATAGTAATACAATCAGTCACTTATTTCCTGACATTAAAAACAATTTAAGTAAGTAAAACTTAAAATTAGCAATACTATTAGAAATAGCCCAGGATTCGAACCTGGATACTTTTTCACTCAGTTGGTTTTTTCACGCCTTATAAGCAATTTGAATAAAAACTCAACCAATTGAAAATTAAATTGCTATTTGTAAGGGCGTATTCCATTTCTACAAAAATTATAAGAGAAATTAACCCTGAGCGAATTTTTTTTTTTTCTAAAATTCCATTGCTAGCATGATATATGTATGATTGAAATGTACAACCTGCGTTCAAAATTTGCAACAATATGTAGGTTTTATTTTCTTAGTACTGGTTTTTGCGTGACTTTACTTTCAATTTAAGAATTCTAAAAGTCGAATTCTGTCCACAGTCTTTTAACATACTTAATCAAATTTTACATCACACTCTAAAACACGAAACCTTCTGTTAAAGTTAAAATCGTTTTCGTTCCTATATGCGCGAAATATTTAGGCATTCTCCTTCAGGTGTAAAAGAATCTGTTTTTCTTTTGTTTAAAAAACTTTTTCTTAAGTTTCCTGTAAAAGAAGTGTAGTATCAAGGCTACAGTAGATACCGGGCTTGCTCATTCATTATCATGACGTCACAAATGGTGGCTGGACGCGAGCAGCGATTGGCACAAAACGATGGGCGCGTCCCTTTCTACCAATCGCTGGTCGCGGCCAGCCACCTTTTGTGACGTCATGACAATGAATGAGCAAGCCCGGTATCTAGTGTGGCCCTGGTAGTATCGCATTCCATTATGACGTTATAGCCAAGTTCTAGCGTCTAGAAGTGTTGGCAATCGGCTATTCTAAATGTGCTAAAAAATTTAATCCCATAAATGTTGAACAATGCTAGACTATAAATGTCGATCGCAGCGACATCTGGTGGCTCAAACGTAAGCATTCTCTAATGATTGAATTGAGAAATTGTTTCCGCTGGTGAAGATTTAGCAGATGTCGCTGCGATCGACATTTATCGTTCAGCATCGTTCAACATTTATGGGATTCGATTTTTTAGCTCTTTATAAAGCATTAATGGGATAGCCGGTTTCCACACCACACTTTTAAAAATCTTCAGCTTTTGCTGCATAGTCACTCCACCGCTTTTATAGAATATCTCTATTTTGACCAATGAAAATTCTCCATAATATAGTAAAGTAACCGTTTACTCTAAAAGCGGTGGAGTGTGTCTGCAGCGAAAGCTGAAGATTTTTAACAGTGTATATCTTCTAGACGCTATAGCTGAGTGCTAGTTGGTGACTTCCTTTTTGCAATTATTATGCCCTAAAATCCGGTAAAAATATTAATTTTGACAGAATATAATATAAAACTACCAAATAGGAATATAATAGAAAAATAACTAATAAGAGAAATATTTCTTGACAAATATTCACACAAATTTATTTTGTATAACTTTTTCAATGGCAACTCAGAAAGTCTTTTAAACAAGAATATAGTCTGAAAGCAAGCAAACATTCATAATCTGAAGCAATTCTCATAATATCAAATGAAACACACAGACAAATTATAATATGTAGCTTACGTAATCAGCTTTTATAAATGGCAAAAAATATACACGGTATAAATTCTTTTGTATTTCTTTATACTAAACTCTTTTGAATAAATAAAACTACTTGACATATGTATGTAAGAGCTTCAAACAAGAGTTTTTTAGACTGAAGACAGGTTATTTTACCAGTATTTATGCTTTTATAGTAATTTTTAAATGAAAAATACAACAATTTTAAATTATTGTAATGTCTTCGCTGCTAATTATTTTTTTAATTTCAGAATTCTTAATTTAGAAAATTTTAAATACTTGTGATTCTGTTTAATTATACGCGGTATTACTAGAAATTTTTTAGCTGATATTAACGAAAACAAACATTAAAATTGAACATAAAAAATATTTTTTTATTATTGCAAAAAAATAATAATCCATGCATGTTATATCGTGTAAGTTTATATGTATGAAAATGAATTTGGATTCCCCATGAAAGATTTTTTTTCTGTGATTAAATAATGGGTATACTCATATTTTAATTTAGATAGGATATCTGTAGTAATAATAATATTCATATTACTATTACTTATTTAATTTATTTTCTTCAACTTCACATCTTTAGAAAAACTAGTCGTTGGGGGGGTCACCGTAATACTTACCCATCATCGATATGCATAATATAAAATATGAAAATAAAACTTGTGTAAACTATTTATAAAATGCATTGCAAGTCGAATAAAATCGTAGCTTGATGACGTCATAAACTTTAAATATTCTATTACTGAATTGCGTAAAAAAAACATCCTTATAACTCCAAAATTAATAATCCTAGTAATTAAAGGTTTACTGCGTCGGATTAAGCGTCTCATTTCCAATTTCAAAATATATCTTTGAATTGAAATTTGAATGAAATACAGGGTCATGAAAAGTCGAAGAGTGTGGAAAATAGGATTACAAATATCTCGGCAACTCATTATCCGATCGACTTCATTCTTTATGCAAAATTTATGTTTTTTAATTGTCTTTTATATTCATTCCTTAAAATAAACAATTTTGAAATTTTTTATATACCTTTTATCAGAATGAATATTCTGAGAGTCCGAAAAAAATAGTTCCGTATAATCGAGTTTACTGAAATTCAACAAGCTTCTTCCCATTATTACATACTAAGTACATACCAAATTTCAAGTCTCTATCTCAATTTGTTCGGGAAATAGAGCGTTTACAGACACACACACACAGACAGACGGACGGCAAAAACAAAATTTCTAAAAATATGCTTTTCGGAATCTCTAGTGTCTGAAATGTTTAAATCCGTCAAAAAAAATCGATTTTCAAAACGATTACAAGATTTACTCTATACTATGTATGATGGGTAAGTAAAAATGTGTTAATCGATAATTTGCAAAAATTATTTTGATGCACCAGATTTTATCAGTAAGAAATTAATTTATTAAAATATAGAAACCTCATCTTTCGGAGATTATACATAGTTTAAATCCATCTGTTCTTGCAAAAATCTTTAAAATATATCGTTAAATTATTGAGTGAATTACCAATATATGTTCAAGGGATCCCTCAAGCATGAAACTGAACAAATTAAACCTAAACAAGAAATGCTTTTTAATTATCGTCCAAAAATCACTGCAGAAAAGACAAATATTTCTTAGTCTACGAAAATATAATATAATAACGAACGAAAATATACAATAACCTCTTCTGAGTTACCAACGATTCCGAAAAGCGTTCTTAATCCTTAGAAACCACAGAAAAAAAATATTTTTTGAGATTTAAAGAATAATTTATAAAAACAAAGTTTATTTTTCTGCCACTGATTTTCGAAACGTTTCCGAGTAGTTTTTATAGAGTACTAAACAGTTTTCTCAACCCAGAACATAGGGGTTTTTTTATGCTATTTCTCAAGTAAACATTTTCATGTTCAACAAACATCTTTTACAGACAAACATGATAAATTAACAACACTAACATTAATATTAAAATTAATATTTTTTTGTTACTATTGCGCTTATAAAATCAGTTTCGCAGATGAAAATGTTTAATTGAAAATTATTAGGGGAATCATCACTCATGATTTGCAATGAATGTAAAATATTCAGTGCTAGTCTAAACTCTTTGTCTAATTTATGGAGATTTCTAATTAATTAATTAATTACCTAATTAATTAATTAATTAATTAGAAATCTCCATAAATTAGACAACGAGTTTAGGCTAGTATTAAATATTTTACATTCATTGCAATTCATGAGTGATGATTCCCCTAACAATTGTCAACTAATTAATTCTGATTAATTAACTAATGAAAAAGACAGATATTTATTAATTTACGAAAATGTAATATAACCACAAAATAAAGTTTAAAATAATATTTTCAGAGTTACCCACGATTCTGAAAGGCATTCTTTATCTTTATAAAACTCAGAAACCAATATATTTTCGATATTTAAAGAATAATTTATAAAAATAAAGTTTCTTTCGCTGCCACTGATTTTCGGGAATGTTTCTGAGTAGTTTTTATAGTGTGTTAAACGGTTTTCTCGAACCGGAAAATATGTTTTTAGGGTGCTATCAATTCTCAATTAAATATTTGCAGCTGAATAACTGAATTTATACATGTAACAATAACAAAATAATATTTATTTTAATGTTAATATTATTGCTGTTACTTTACCGTGTTTGTCAATAAAACATGTTTAACGAACATAAAAATGTTTACTTGAGAATAGATAGCATCCAAATAAAAATCAATGTTCCGGGTTGAGAAAACTGATTAATACAATATAAAATGTATTCGGAAGCGTTTCCGAAAATCAGTGGCAGAAAAATAAACTTTGTTTTTAGAAATGCTTCTTTAAATCTCTAAATTACAGGGTATCCGAATCAAATGTCTCTGATTTTGAGACATTGCTACAATTAACAACAAGTTGGAAATTGCACGTCAAACGCTACAAACGAGGTGCGTTCGTACTATAGCTAGTTATATAAATTTTCAGATCTTGAGGATTTTTAATTCTGTGAAATGAATTATATCGTCTGAAGATTAATTTCTGTAATGAAATAAGTATCTCGATCGCTTGACGATTAAACCTCGGAAGTGCCTATAACAAGAAAGCAATGATTTTTTTTTTTTTTATTCAAATTTCTCAATAAATATTTGTATTGATATCTTCTAAAGTTTTGATTCGATTTTCATAAAATTTGAAATGTCTCGACAAAATTCTGCAAAGATAAGATATCCTTAATTTCAAACCATTTGGTTGGGTAGTTTTTGCGCTGTTATATGCGAACAGACGGACGGACGGATCAGACGACGACTATAGGTGCTACGTATTTATATAATTACGAACGCACCTAAAAAGGTAGCAAGCATGTGAAATATGTAAAAATAGATAACAGTACTCACAAAGTTTTTAATAAAAAATCAGTGCACTTCCACGTGTGCTCCTTTAGTTGCATCACTTTAGTTGACTCCTTTAGAGTCCAATCAGCAGTTCATTTCCAGCCATATTCGTTGTAATAACAGTAATAGTAGCAATGTCGCGGCGATTATTGAGGCACGAAAGTCTTTCACATCACTGATTTTCTTTCTGTAAACTGTATCTTTGACGGAACCTCAGACGTAAAAAAATTCCGGTGGAATGATGTCGGGAGATCGAGGAGCCCAGGGAATTGGGCCACCACGTCCTATCTATCAGTTAGGGAAAGTTGTGCCTAAAAATTCTTTAACATCCTTGCCCCAGTGCGGAGGGGACCCGTCTTGTTGGAAAAGAACCATGAGTTTTAATGCTGCATTTGGGGTACCGCGTAAATTTGTAACATATCCAGTTAAGTGTTTGCTGTCAAAGATGTCCTCCGTCTCTTTTCAGTACACTTCCGATTTCAAGGAACGTTTTAGCCTGCTTCTTAATGCTGTTAACATCGGGTGGATACCTTTTGTATACTGTTCTCAACATTCTTTGCACTGAGATTACGGATTTCTTTTCAGCATACCGCGGAACAATTTGTGCTTTCTCTTGTCACCATGTTTCTTTTTGTCTGCTCGCAACAACAGCAGGTGCGTCATAGCATCAACAGAAAAAAATTATCGTCAAACTTTAAACTTCCGGCTGCCATATACATTAAATATACTCTCTCTCTCTCTCTCTCTCTCTCTCTCTCTCTCTCTCTCTCTCTCTCTCTCTCTCTCTCTCTCTCTCTCTCTCTCTCTCTCTCTCTCTCTCTCTCTCTCTCTCTCTCTCTCTCTCTCTCTCTCTCTCTCTCTCTCTCTTTCTCTCTTTCTTTCTCTCTCTTTCTTTCTCTCTCTTTCTCTCTCTCTCTCTCTCTCTCTCTTTACTTACATATATATACTTTTACTTTACATACGTCAGAAATATTTTTAATGGAAGTTTTAAATTATAGGGATATTTTATTTGGACACCCTGTATATTGGTTTCTGAGCTTTCTAACGATAAAGTAAGTTTTTCGGAATAGTGGGTTACTTGTAATAGGTTTATTGAATATTTTCGTTCGTTGTTACATTATGTTTTCCTAGATTAAGAAGCATTTGTCTTTTTTACAGTGCAGTATATCCGAATGTTTCTTAACAGTGGGTTGTAATGCTGCATTTGGGGTACCGCGTAAATTTGTAACATATCCAGGTAGGTTTTTGCTGTCACAGATGTTCTCCGGCTCTTTTCACTACACTTCCGGTTTCAAGGAACGTTTTGGCCTGCTTCTTAATGCTGTTAACATCATGTTTTGTACACTGTTCTTAACACTCTTTACACTGCGATTACGGATTTCTTTTGAGCATACGACAGAACAATTTGTGCTTTCTCCTGCGGTGTCACTATGTTTCTTTTTGTCTGCTCGCAACAGTAGGTGCGTCATAGCATCAACAGAAAAAAAATGTCGTCAAACTTTAAATTTTCGGCTGTCATATACTCTTTACTTACATATGTATACTTATACTTTACATATGTCAGAAATATTTTTAATGGAAGTTTTAAATTAGGGATATTTGATTTGGACACCCTGTATATTGGTTTCTGAGCTTTCTAATGATAAAGTATGTTTTTCGGAATAGTGGGTTACTCAGAATAGGTTGTTGCATATTTTCGTTAGATTTTACATTATATTTTCCTAGATTAAGAAGCATTTGTCTTTTTTACAGTGTAGTATATCCAAATGCTTCTTAAAACGCCACTTTTTCCACAAATTTGTAAATAAAAAATATTAATAAAGTAAATGTATAAGCTAAACTAAACACGAAGAAAAATACTTTAAGAAGATATAGTTGCTATTTTTCTAAAAAAGTAAGTGCACTTAGCTTTTAGTTTAATTTGCAAAACAAAATTATCTCTAATGTAATTTTCCGAAAGCAGTTTCTTTGACGCTACTACCTAATTGTAACAATGCCAAGTACAAACACCCTTTTTAACGGAAGGAATCTGATCATACTACAACAGTAACCCTTAAATGCATAGTGCATCAAATTTGCAATATTTTTTACTTAACTTTTAATAAATAAATCAAGTTGTTCACAACCACTATATTTATATAAAAATATTAATCCTGTAAAAGTCATGCTTCTAAATAAAATTAAAAGTCTATCTTAAAATTTCTGGTGTCTAATCTTTAACATAAGTATAAAAAACACAATTCTAAAAGAAAAAAAATACATATTGAAGGGTTAAGACTGTTCTGAAATCCAAACTGGTTACTTCCTCACATATTTGTGAATTCATTTTTGTTTGCGAACGCATGAAATTGTTAGAAGCTCTCCTTTAGAAACTATGTAATCGAACAATTTTTTTTTTAGTTTTCGGTAAAGGCATACACCATTACTAGAATTTTTTTAGATGGTATTAACAAAAACAAACAACAAAATTGAACATAGAAGATCTTTCGGAAAGTGTTGTTAAAGTGAGCATTCTGAACAGAATTTTCGGGGTTGCAGAATATATTGGGAAAGTGAAAAAACCATCATGAGACAACAGTCGCTTATAACTCAAGATGTAATTCACCAATCGCAAAATGAATAAAAGACTATTCGATTGAAAATATTTTCATTAATCATGCCTTCATGTGTAATGGTTTTACGTCTAACAAGTAATATAAAAAAAATCCTAAAAGTCAATTCCTACTTAGGTCAAAAAGAAATTTTTTTTCCAGCGATCTACACGCTTCGTCGCTGACGGTATTTATTCCTAAATTTATATTCTGCTAAATATCTTATATAAGAGAAATTTATTATCGAGTACGGAAAAAGTTTCTTCCGTCCCAGGCGAGGTTCGATCCTGGGGCTTTGTGGTTACGAGCTCAGAGCTTAACCGACTGCGATATCAAGACTTATGAGTGAGTGCTTTTAAAAGGGAGTAATGTCTGAAATAAGTCGGCTGTGTGTTGATATTTTTTCTCCCCTATAAAACTAAAATCAATTAATTTAATTTAATTAAGGAATTAATATTTGAAAAAACTGTATTAACATCAAGTGTCATCCACTACAAGTTTAAAAAAATGTATTTGAACTTGAGTGGATGAATAAAAAGTATTTTATTAACGATTGAAAATTTTAACAAAATATATAAATCTATATAGGGAGAGTGTGAACTAACAGTAGGAATTGAAAAATTAGCACGTAAATGTGTAAGATTTTTTCGCATTGTTCAGCGGAGAATATATTTATTTTAGAACCTACTTGAATGCTTGAAACTTATAGTAATTACATTTTTACCTACTTTTTAGGAACACATGACTGATATAAGAAGTTGTTTGGCCACCCACTTGCTTAACATTGTTCAACCACCCTTTCCTTCACAGGAAATTATAAAGATAAGGATTGTAGAATGTTTTTATCTCACATTCATATCATTCATATAGCTGACATTCATATTAGAGGAATCCGCATTAAATGCGGATTCCTCTCATGAATATGTACATCCCAGCGTAGATGTAACCTGTAAGCTTTTATTATTGATTGAAGTGTTCATCAACTGACAAATGAGTAGAAATAAATTAAATTTACACTGAATTTCAAATAAAGTCATGAAGTATTGATTCTCACAGCTGGTAATAGTGCACACAAACACGCATAAGCACAATATACATTGGTTATTTTCTGATATTAGTGTAACGCAATGTTCATTTTACAAACAGTTACAAACACACATATAAAAATGTAAAATAAAATAAATAAAAAATACTTTGGATCCGTACAAAATATTCAACTTCTTAGGAACACATGACTGATATTAGAAGTTGTTTGGCCACCCACTTGCTAAACAATGGTCAACCAGTCTTTCCTAAACAGGAAATTTTAAGGATAAATATGGTATAAGATGTTCTTATCTGACACTAATATTATATCATTAAATGCTGATTCCTCTCATGAATATGTACAAGTACATCCCAGCGTGGATGTAACATTGAAATTTTTATTATTGATTGAAGTGTTCATCAACTGACAAATGCAAGGAATAAATTAAATGTGCACTGAAATTCAAATAAAATCATGAAGTATTGATAATAGTCATGAAGTACTGGTAATAGTGCACAAAACACAATATACTGTAACTATTTTCTTATATTAGTGTGTCGCAATGTTCACATTTTACACACAGTCACACACACACACACATAAAAATGTACAATAAAATAAAATAAAAAACTTTGGATCTTGGACCGGAAATTATAAGGATAAGGATTGTAGGATGCTCTTATCTGACACTCATATTATTGCATTAAATGCGGATTCCTCTCATGAATATGTACACGTACAGTCGTGGAAAAAGAACGTGAACCCCTCCTACTAACTCTGCAACAGATTGTTGTAGTAGAAAGTTACTGGTACCAAACGATTGGAAATAAAGTCTACTTTTAAATGATATATATATAATTTTCTTAGGAGCCATATACATATCAAAACGAGCCAAAACTTTGTTTTTTTCAATAGCAAGAACCAATTTTGACAAAATATTTTAAATCTTCAATTCAAACTATGTCTAGATACCAAATTTCGCGAAATTCCTACGATTAGTTTAAGAGAAATTGCTTATTTTAAAATGAGCATATTTTAGTGACTGTATCCAAATGGAAGTTTCGTACTCGATTGTTGAAATGCTATGGAATGACTAAGTCATTTCTATTAATGCATTATTTCTTGCCATTTTACTCACTTAATATGTTTCGGCTATTGTTATATACTGTAAAATCATTTTCACTATTCATTTTATAATGTTTACAAGAGTGGAATTTTCTGATTATAAAATATATAAGGTTATCTGTGATTAAAATAGTTTCCGAATATGTGAATGTGATTGGTGTTTTATAGGTGTTTTTATAATGCTTTTTCTCAGATTTTGAATTTATTTTACTCGCTCGTTTATAAATTTATATGTGAAGACTATCGGCGAATACAAAATTTAGAATAAAAAATAGTACGGAGCAGTATAAGGAAACGATATAGAAAAAACTCAGACAAATTGCTTTTCAGTCTGAATATAAATCTTAACTCGATTGCTAATGCCATATTTTTAAAACTTTTTAGCAAATACATAAAACATACGCATTTATAAGAAAATGTACTTCAAACATATATACAGCAGGAAATATTAAATAGGTTTATTTGACTGGAGAAGAAGCTAGAAATTCAATTAAATGTAACAAAAATAATGAGTAAGATTTTTTTTAAGGTGAGACTGTTCATTTAAAAAAAGAGCTTTGTTAATTTAAAAATA
The DNA here is from genome assembly GCA_963931845.1 of Maratus michaelseni. Lineage (NCBI taxonomy): Eukaryota > Metazoa > Arthropoda > Arachnida > Araneae > Salticidae > Maratus > Maratus michaelseni. The sequence goes on from OZ007586.1 coordinate 118,251,358, forward strand.
AAAGCGAAACTAATTTAGATAATTCACGCAAAATTTTATCTCATGCAAATGCGATTTACGTAATTTTAATAAAAAATATAAAATCAGGCACAGAAAAAGTTTCTAAAAAAATATTTTTTTAATCAACAATAAAATGAGGAAAATGTTGTTACAAATTATGTTTTTCTGCGCATCATAGACGCAAATCTTAAACCAGCATCTTGCTGTTTTTTAAACATAATTTGAAAACTACTTGGAAGAAAATTTTTAATTTTAAATGCGCATAAAGCATGACATAATAAATAGAAATCCATCAAAAAAATTGTAGATTGCAATTCATAATTTTTTTTCGAATATTAATTTCATAATTCATAATTCATATTATAAAATTATAAAAATTACAAATTCAACGTGTTTATGTTTTTTTTTTTTTTTTTTTTTTTTTTTTTTTTTTAAGTATTATATCAAACAAGAAGTTAGCACATTAGGATTATAATTTCAGGAGATATTCATAAAAATATGAAAATTTAATTTAACATTAGAAGCTCTAAATTTTGAATATTTATAATTCGATCACTTATCATCCAAATGACTTGTCATTTGGTATCTAAGCATAGTTTGAACAGAAGATTTAAAATATCGTATCAAAATTGGGTGTTGTTATTGATAAAAACAAAGTTTGGGCTGGTTTTGATATGTAGATGGCTCCCTATAAAAATTTTATACACATCATTTAAAAGTAGACATTATTTCCATTTCCAGTAACTTTCTTCTACGATAGATTATTGTAGAATTAGTGGGGGTGTATTCACTTTTTTCTTCAACGACTGTACATCCTAGCGTAAATAGAACATGAAAGCTTTTTATTGATTGAAATGTTTATCAACTGATAAATGCATAGAAATAAATTAAATGTACAGTGAATTTCAAATAAATTCATGAAGTATTGATTCTCACAGTAATAGTACAAACAAATATGCATAAACAGAATATACGATGGTTATTTTCTTATATTAGTGTATCGCAAAGTTAATTTTACACACAGTCACACACACACGCACATAAAAATGTAAAATAAAATTTAAAAAGAACTTGTATAAAATATTCTACTTCTTAGGAACAAATGACTGATATTAGAAGTTGTTTGGCCGCCTACTTTCTAAACAATGTGCAACCAGCCTTTCCTAACCAGGAAATTATAAGGATAAGGTTTGTAGAATGTTGACACTCATATTACAGCATTAAATGCGGATTCCTCTCATGAATGTATACATCCCAGCGTAGATGTAACTTGGAAGCTTTTATTATTGATTGACGAGCTCATGAACTGACAAATGCATAGGAATAAATTAAATGTACACTGAATTTCAAATAAAGTCATGAATTATTGATTCACAGCTAGTAATAGTGCACATAAACACAATATGCGGTGGTTATTTTCTTATATTAGTATGCCGCAATGTTCATTTTACGCACAGTCACACACACGCACATAAAATGCAAAATAAAATAAAATAAGAAAACTTTGTAACTTGTACAAAATATTCTACTTCTTAGGAACACACGGCTGATATTAGAAGTTGTTCCAACGCCCACTTCTTACACAATGTGCAACGAGTCTTTCCTAAGCAGGAAATTATTAGGGATAAGGATTGTAGGATGTTCTTATCTGACATTCATATTATAGAATTAATTACGGATTCCTCTCATGAATATGTACATCCCAGCGTAGATGTAACCTTGAAGCTTTTATTATTGATTGAAGTGTTCAGCAACTGACAAATATGTAGGAATGAATTAATTGTACACTGAATTTCAACTAAAGTCATGAAGTATTGATTCTCACAGTGGGTAATAGTGCACCCAAATACGCATAAACACAATATATTCTGATTATTTCTGATATTAGTGTATCGCAATGTTCATGTTTTTCGCCCATACAAATTAATCGCCAAATTGTAGCTGAAGAAAACGAAATCAGCTATTCGATTGGGAATTATGTTTTCTTACAATGTATGTTAAATAAAAAGGCTCAGGGCCTCCATATTGGCATTGTAGCCAACTTTGAAAATTTCAATATGGACACATTATTTTGGCATTATATTTCAATTTTACGGTAAATATTACCTTCGAATACCAAACGGGTATTCGTTCAAGAAGTTTGGGAATTATAAGTATATAAAATTTTGAATTCTTATGTTAAAACCATGTTTAATACTTTCAAAACAAACTTTAATGGGGTGGAGTTTGTTTTAAGCATAACTCAAAAACAACTTGGCAGAACAAGCTGAAATTTGCATATTTAAAGATTCTAGAAATCGATTGCTGTTAAATTTTTTATAACTACAATTGTTATTACTATATCTACTATATTAGTAATAAATCAAAAAATCTTAGCGTTGCACTTCTGTATTTCCGAAATATCAGCCAATGAAGAATTTTTTCATGGTGATATCCATGTTGAATCAGTTAATTTAATACAGAATTGCATACTTTCACTTCGGAAGCAATTTCATTGTTGCACCGTGTAAGTTTTTCCTAATGTAGACCATATAACATCGTTTTTTTTTTTTTTTTTTTTTTTTTTTTTTTTTTTTTTTTTTGTCGGTTTCTTGTTGACTTTTTTTCTTTTTATTTCAATTCGTGTTTTGTGTTGATGTTGAAATTATCATATATATATAGAGAGAAGGGGGGGTACATAAATAAAAGAAAATTGTTGAGATATACGGGAAAAACATTTGGTGGTTTCATAAGTGCTACTAAAAAATACAAATCCATTGTAAACATACTTATAGGAAAATCTTAATGCATAATAAATTATAAATGCATTTGAAATAATTCAACTGTGTCAATAATTCAAAATGTAAATGAAATAATGGAGCGTATAAAAATATATAAAATCATCGGCATACTTTTTTCTAATGAAAAAAATTCTGAACGCAAATCGTAACTTCCATACTAAAAAGTCACAAGATAAAACTGTTTGCACCGAAATTCCTTGTTTAAGATTTTCTATACTACTGTTACAGTTATATTTTATTGAGGGACCGTATATATAGATGTTTTTACGCGAATTTAGAAATCCTCAATATGAACCCAAACATTATTTAGTTTCATTCAATTTCTCTTGCCGCATTTACTCTATATACAAATTTTCATTGTTCTATCTTGAAAAGGCGCTTCCTATTGGTTAAAATGTTTTCGTCGATATTGAGAAACACATTTTAAATATTGAGCGCAAATACTTATAATACATACTGCGGCTAAAACTTTTAAATAATGATATAATAATTATTTTTAACGAGATTAACGAGATTAACGATTGTTGCTCTTTTGACATCAAATACGTTGTTCACTTCATGGACTTTTTATAATACATGAAATAGAAAGAAAGGTATTTTTAACTTTAATCTAAAGTATGACTTATCTTAAATTTGTATTTTTAAGATACAAATGGTACATTTAGAAACGTTTCCCAGGAAAAATGCATAATAGCAGCTTTAAACATATTTAGTAATTATAAATAATCAAATAATTTCAAAATGGCAGGCCTTTCGCCTTTATACACAGGGCCCAACTAATGCAGAGGCATGCGGGGCAACTGCCTTGGGCCCACCAAGGGCAGATGAGAATTTCATTAAATGGAAGCCAAATGAAAAAAATCGTCCAAATGGGACCTTCCCCCCTCTGCTTTCACATAGATTCTAATTTAAAGTGTATTTCATTTTGCGATATTTAATTTTTTCTTCCAGGTTTGCTAAAAAATTTTCAAAATAGAAAAATTTAATTAAAAGATTACTGTAATTTCATACAACTGTTATCTGCTACTTTATGTTTAAAAAAAATTAAACTATTTGTCATGATATGAAATTTTATACCAAATTACTATAGTGAATGAAGAATGCAGTAATAACATAACAAGAATTGAAATTTGTTGCTATTAGTATAGATGCATGCATGCACTTACCTTTCCATATGATGGAATCATGTTGATGCAATACAAAGATTAAATTTTATCGTATAAAGTGATAATGATATTACGATAAATAGCCAAGAATGCCTGAAGACACGTATTTAACATTACTTTAACAGCTCACATTTGTCCTTTTATTCCTATAACCAAAAGGTGTATTCTATAGTCTCTTAACGTTATTACCATGTTTCTCGTGGCACCCATATTACAGATGTGAATAGTACTTGGTACAAAATTTATACTTATATGCAATAGGTATGAAGATTAGTATTAGTCATTTCAACATAATTCTTGAAAAATTCCAATGGATAGATAGAAGACCCCCCCCGTCCGTCCGTCCGTCTAATGCTTTCCCCAGGGTCCTAGATAGTCTAAGTCGGGCCCTGTTTATACAGTATTTCAACCTTTTAAAAAACTCATCAATTTCAAGGGGGTTATCACCATAAATTTGATCCCATGCAGTTATTATGTATTGTTTAAAGTACCATAAATTGCTATGGGGTGTACAAAAATCTTTCTCTTTTTTAAACAGACCAATCACAATAATCAATTGGATTTAAATCCGGTGAGTTTACAGTCTTTCTACTTAAAACACAAAATCAGATAAATAATCGACGCAAAACTTTTGATTGATTCACGCTTTGTGGGCAGCTAATCTTGTTGAAACAGCCACAATGTTCCTTAAAAGAATGCTGGAGCCTACAGTTCACGAAGAACGCGTTGCCGATAGAGCACTGCATTCATTTCACATTCTGCTATATAAAAAAAGGGTGCCTAACTCAGCGGTCCCCAATCTATATTGTTATGTGACTCTTAAAGTCTAAGTTTTTCATGACCAACCTAAAATATAGGTATACAGGGACTTTTGAATAATCTACACTACGAAAAAATCGACATTTCGTACAAAGCAAACAAGTCATTGGGGGCCATCGTAATACTTACCCATCATGAATATACATAATATAAAATATGAAAATAAAACATGTGTAAACTATTTATAAAATGCATTGCAATTCGAATAAAATCCTGGCACGATGTCATAAACTTTAAATGCTTTATTGCTGAATTTCGTAAGAGAAACATCCTTATAACTCTAGAAATGATAATTCTACTAACTAATAGTTTACTGGGTCGGATTAAGCGTCTCTTTACTAATTAAAATATATCTTTGAATTGAAATTTGAATGAAATACAGGATCATAAAAATCGAAGAGTGTGGAAAATGTGATTTCAAATATCTCGGCAACTCATTATCCTATCGACTTCATTCTTAATGCAAAATTTATGTTTTTTTATTGTCTTTTATATTCATTCCTTAAAAAAGCAATTTCGAAATTTTTATATACCTTTTATCAAAACGAATATTTTAAAAGTCCAAAAAAAAAAGTTCCAGATAATCGAGATTACTGAAATTCTATAAGCTTCTTCCCATTATTACATACTAAGTACATACCGAATTTCAAGTCTTTATCTCAATTTGTTCGGGAATTAGAGCGAACACACACAGACACACAAATAGACGGACAGCAAAAACAAAATTTCTAAAAATATGTTTTTCGGAATCTTCAGTGTCTGAAACGTGTAAATACGTCAATTTTTTTTCAATTTTCAAAACGATTACAAGACTTACCCTATACTACGTATGATAGGTAAGTAAAAAGGAAAATAGTAATATGTGTTTCTAATAAGAATAATCACAAAAAGGACAATACAATACAATAATAAGAGATGACCCTGTTTTACAAATCTGAAAAAATTAATGTATTAATAGTTGTATGATAAAAAGTATGTTTTAAAAATCAGTATGATTTATAACATTATTTAGTACCAACGAGATTGTCTATATTAGGGTTGAAACTTGTTAATTTTAGCCTCAAGTCGTTCTCAACGCAAAGTTTAATAAAGCGTGTTTTTTACACGAGATTGCTCAATTATATTTCTTCAGGATTTTTTTCTTTAAAGATGTAACATATTGTGTTTGTTACATTTTTACAGTAGATAAAATTAATATAATATATTTTTGAAGAACTGACACATCATTCTGCGACCTATCAAAACATCACCTGCGACCCATCAAAACATCACCTGTGACCCACCAAAACATTGCCTGCAACCCGTTGTTTATAATGAAACCCTTCTTTTTGTGCTAATCTTAAAATCAGAAGCATTTTTCCTCATTAATCTGCGAGGATTCTGATAAATTCTTCTCAGTATGTGATGTTACGGAGTTCTTATTTATTTGTCGTTGATAAATGTGTCACAAAAAATATCCAAATATTATTCAAAATAATGTTCTAGAAAAAATAATAAAATCTGCAGATATATTTCTTATACAATTGTTAAACATTCCCAGCACTTGGTAAAATTTATGAAATATTTCTAATACTTGGATATTCTAAATACACGAATTTCAGATATGATAACAATAAGAATAACAAGAACTCTCACTTATTGATATAAAGATGAACTCTGAGGAACTTTTTGACACCAAAGATAATAGTGTCAAACAATCTCAAAATATTTTTTCAAGTTTCTGTTTCCTAAATTATCTTTCTTATCGTAAAGAGTAGAAAAGATGATATGTCAAATCATTGTTTCTCCCATTTTCCTTCACTTCTCCCTTCGCACTGTTCTGCTCATTATTCTAGATCTAAGTCATTAAGAATTCCCTTGTTTAATGATTTTCTTGCTGGATGTGCTCTACAAATGTATATCCTTAAAACTTTTCTAAATTACTCTACTCTAAAATATGTAGCATTGTTGCCAACGTTGAAGAGTTTGTGATAAGATGATTATATTTACAAAGCTACTTCTGGAAAAATTGAAGAATTTTTCCCATGCATTAATGAGTAAATAATTTGTTAATAAATACACTAAGACCCTATTGTTCATTCAGAACGTTCAAAAATGCTTTATCGTGAAAGGCTGGCATTCAATATTAAAAAAGTGTCTTTTTTAGTGAACGGAAACTTGCAACATATATTCTCATTCAAAGTGATTCGGTATGGATTTGAAATAAATTGATTTTATCATTTATAATCCATATTTTAGAAGTTTTTCATATTTTTTACCAAGTGCTGGGAACGTTTAACAGTTGTGTAAGAAGAGTTGTGTATTTTCTTTTAAACTTTACTTTGTGTTAGACAGTATTTATTGTAATACCTTACTTTCGATCTACAAGAAAGATACAGTAAAAATTGATAACAAAGAATGAGAGCGGTAGGAAAAAAGGGAAATTTTAAACTGATAAATCTTTAAACGGCTGAACACTGTTGCAAAATTTGATGTAGTTTATTCTAGTTATACAAAAGAAAATATTCTCAATAATATTTATTATGATAAACATTTAGCAAAAAATTAGGACTTTTTACTTTTATGTTGTATTATTTACATTATTACAGGAAAGAAGATAGGGAAAATGATAGGAGCAACGTATAATTTAGCCAATATAATGCTAATAATTTAAATAAATGTTATTATTTTCAATTAATATGATCATTTTGAAAGACATGGAGACTCAAAGTTCCTTAAAATTGACTTTCGGAATTTTTCTCAAAGATATTTTGATAGCAAATTTTAGTTCATATTTACTGGCATAACACTTATTACTTTTTGACCAAATATCGCTCACTGTTGTTACTCTACAGGCTTTCTACATAATGTAAGTCAAGTTTTTGTGATGCCCAGCCCATCAACGAAACCTCATTTGCTCTAAAACATGATTTTTATGGCGATGAAACAGGGATTGGGGCATTATCCTGCTGAAAATGTATTATTCACATGTATTAAGAAATATTTCTGACGATAAATTTTCAGATAACATATCTTTATACCCTTTAGAATTTGTTTTAATATTTAAAAATGGCATTGAATTGCCCCGCTGCAAGTAAAAACGTTCCAAACTACGACATTTTCTTCTTCATATCGCCGTTTAGGGAATACTGCTGTACTGTAACCAACATATTTTGTGTGTCCCTGTAAATGAACAATAGCAGTTATGCATGTCATATTCTACAGTAAGCATCTTGTAGTGCACCTCAATAACGTATTTAAATTTCATTAAGTTTAAACTAGTGTACATTATTAAAGTACGCTACAAACAATTGAAGGTGTCGAGGCAAGAGAGTGCCAAGCCTCATTTTTGAACTTCTGAGATATTTCAATTTAAAAATTTGATCAAATACTCAAATCCAGATATATAACCTACAGTTTTTTCGCCAATGTCTTAGTAACATTTGAGATATTCTGAGTAATAATATGGCATTATTTTAATGATATTACTATTACGTTTTTTTGTAAATTAGCTATCTTCATTGGGGCATAAACATCTGGGACAAAAACGAAACCTGTCACATAGGCTGCCACCAAGTGACATTAGTACTTTATTAGTAGTTTATTTTACCAAAAATGTGGCTTGGCACTTTCTTGCCCCGACCCCCTCAATTCTCTCCGTAGATCATTATGTAACTGAATTCTTTTGATTGATCCTGTGAATGAATTATAAGTGCTTTGCACATCATATTCTAAAGAAAGCATGTTTTAGTGCTTCTCATAAATTCATATCCAATTTCATTATGTTTGAAATAGTGTAACATCATTGAAATGCACCGCAACCAATTTTCCCCGATTGACCATAATGAAACGGGATTTTGTGCCCCTGTAAAAGAACTATACATGCAACAGATTCTATTTTCAATAGAAAACATGCCATAGCATCAATAACATTTGTCAATTACATGTCAATCCAAGACTATTTATTAGAGTTAGAGAACGGGTAGTCATACGACAAGTAGACCAGCACACAGACGACAGACAGACAAACCGAATTCATAAACACTTTTCAAATTTGTTGGAAAGTGATAAAAGCAGTATTCTCTAAATAGAAAATTGGAAGAGGATGTTTCATGGTTTGGAGTAGTTTTACGCTTAGCAATACAACTCCAATAACATTTTTTATAATAAAACAAATTCTAAAAGATATAAAGATATAATTTGTAAAATTGTATTGCCAGAAGACATGGATGATACATTTATCAACACGATAGTGCCCCAATCCATGTTTAATCATCATCAAAACCGTCAGTTTGGAGCAAATGAGATTTCGTTGTTGGACTGTCTATCACAGAAACTTGACAAAAATTAAAGAGAAAGACTGTAGAAGAATAATAACGAGTGATATTCGTGCAAAAGGCAAGTGTTATGCCAACAAAGACGAGTTAAAATTCGCAATAAAAATATATTAGAGGGAAATTCCCAAAGTCAATTTTAAAGAACTCTGAGACTATGTCTGCCAGAATGATAAAATTAATCGAGAAAAACGGATTTTTTAAGTACTAGCTTTATTTTGGTTGAATTATACATTGTCCCTATTATTTTTATAGCTTCCTTCCTATGCAAATGTAATTAAAATAACATAAAAGTAAAACTTCATATTTTCTTGCCAAATGTTTGACATAATAAAAATTAGTAAGTGCATTTCTTTTCGTATAAATAATATAAACTAAAGGATGAACCAAATGTCTTGCCCTGATTATAAATATGTATTGTTCGAAAACTATTATAATTAGACATATGATTGTTTGGATACATTGTAAGTAGTGTTATAAAGTTTTCAATAAGACCACATATTCTTCATGAAATTTCAACGTGTGCACCATTGGTAGTTCTGAGAATGTCAACGCGGTATTCTAGTTCTCGACAAGTGTTGGCTAAAATGTCTTCTGTACCAGTACACAAAGCATCTTTTACACTAGCTTTCAGTTCTTCAACGTCAGCAATTCGTGTGGCAAAGACTCTGGACTTGATGCTGTCCCAACAGAAAAAGTCAAGAGGAGTAATGTCAGGAGAGCGTTTAGGCCATGGTGTTGGTCTATCCCTTTCAATCCAACGGCCCGGAAATTTTTCGTCTAGGAACTCACGAATTATGGAACCCCAGTGAGGTGTTGCTCCATCATGCTTATAAATAATCTATAGTGGAAGCGAACACTTGGCGAGAACTAGAATACCACGTTGACATTCTCCGAGCTACCAAGGGGGCACACGTTGAAATTTCATGAAATATGTGATCTTATTAAAAACTTTATAGCAGTACTTACAAGGTATCCAAACAACCATATTCCTAATTAGAATAGTTTTCGAACAATACATATTTATAATTCAGGGCAAGATTTTTGGTTCACCCTGTACATCAAATACTGTAGTAGCTTAGATTTAACAATTTAAATTTTGTCTCTATCTTTTTTTCCACGACTGTGGTTTCACAAATAAATAACTTTCTGAAGTATTTTGAAATATTATATTTTTAAAAATCAATTTGTAATATTGATAGATATTAAAAAAAAAACACTTTTAAATACATTATAATCTTTCAGCTTAATGAGCCTGTCAAAATAAATTAACCGTCTTTTAGATAATTTGAATAAATTGAAAATCAAAAGAGCAAAGAGTTGAAAAAATGATTTGCTATAAAAAAGCGAAAAAAAAGTCATTCTTAATAATTAAAACAAATCAATTTAAAAAACCGAATCTTTGTAAAATATGTTACAAAATATGTAAAAAATGTTTTTTTTTAATCTGAAGATACAGTAGAAATTCTATTATCCGAACAGTAATTATTAGCGTCATGAATTAATAACAGATGAGTTATGAATTAAAATCAGAAACCCCAAGTGTATGATTCGCTTTGATTGCAGAAAAAATTCTACGTTGCATACACATGAGGCGTTGACAGTCGTATTGGGGTAAGTCAGATTTTCTTAATGTTTAACACCAGTTTGACCTGTTCAAAAGTTTGAATTTTTGTGTGGCTGAAAGTATTCTTTATGCACGAGAAATTCATATTTTATTAGTTAGAAATCGATATCGAAAGTAAAAAGACAATTTTGAAGCTATAGAAGTAGAACGCGTCACAGCGAGTAAACAAAAAACTTCAAGCGCCTGTTTTTTTTTTTTTTTTTTCAACATTTTCAAAATCAGTGGACACGCTAGCTCTGTCAGTTTTCAATCAATCAACTTGATCGTTTTGAAAATTAATCGTTACACATTTTTCTAATGAAACAGGTAGGATTTTATGGAAATATTGATATCTCGTTTTTCTGTGTAAGTTAAAATGAAAATTTTGATTAAAAAATCCCATTTTAATTTGAATTGATGCCATTTCACTAGAAATATATAATTTTAAATATGGCTACGTATTTTATTAACGTACATATTTTATTCTTCAACTAATATTTTATCTCATTGTTTTAGGTTAAGTTTGCGAGAAGTTATCAGGTCCACCAATTGGTTTTTAATTTATTAACTAAAAAATAGACAGTTTTCTAGTTTAATATATGTATAATAATTTACTGTAAATAGATTTTTAAACACTTTGTATATTTTAAAAAACAATTTTCGATAAAAACTTAAATTTCAGGGCGTCAAAGTGGTGTTATCCCTTAAATTTTCAAAATCAAGTGTTTTCTTGACGTGTTACAAAGACTTAAAATGAGATAAACTATCTTTGGATGCTATCTACAGGCTAAAACGGTGGAACCTAAACCGAGCTTCATGTGTCAAAATATCTTCCATGCATTTCAAAATCAGTTATTTGCACCACTAAAATTTTATATGCCTCATATAGTGTTGTATGCCTCATATAGTATTATTTTTCTTATGCATAAACTCTTTTTAAATTTTACTGAAATAGTTTTTGGAAATCAATCCATTTATTGGTAAATTTTCCATGAATATAGTATGTGTGTATGTAGATTTGGTATTGAGAATAAAATAATAAAAATTTCTGATTATTGCAAATTATTCTCGTTCATATTAGCTCGAATAACTGAAACTTTACTGCAGCTTTTTAAACAAAATGTATGCGTCACCAACTGCGTACGGGGTTTATGACTCTTTTTCTGCGTCAGTTAAAGCCAGGAGAGATGGTGCGGTCGGAGAGATTGCGCACAAAGAGGGTGAGGGGGGGAGGGATAGAGTACGCGCGCAGCGACTCAAGGTATTTGTACAACAGCAGTATTGGAGTGTCTACTTGAATGTGCACGTTGATTGCTTCGAGCGTCTAGGATAAATTATTGCTATTTGTTTTATTTTCCCAAGGTAAGTGCTTGAATTTTCATAACTATTCGTCAGAATTTCTATAGAATGTCAGTAGTACAAAATATTTTTAACTTAAATGATTTCTCATAAGCTACTATCCTAGACTAACGGTGCGAACACCAATGGTTAGTTTTAGAAGTGGTCATGTGTAAATAAAAGTCTGCGCAATCTCTCCTACCGAAATTGGAGAGTTTGCGCATCTGCTACCTAGGATAGATGGCGCATAGCTCCCATTAGTTTCAATGGTAGGAGAGATTACGCGGCTTATTAGTAATTTTGCATAAATTGCAAATTACATGTAAAACATATGAATGAAACAATTTTGAAATAATTTTCGAAAAACATAAATATCGAAACCTGGAATTTACCCTTTAAATATTAGAGTTATTGTAGAACACGTATATTTGCTAGGGTGTGATCAAGGCATGAATCAAACTGTCCCTGAAATATTTGAGTTACCATCAGAATCCACGCCAATCCATTTCAAAAACAGTACTCGTTACAACCACTGAAAACCAAACTTCTCATATTTTAGGCCTATCCTAGCATCTCAATGCAGCTACATGTATTCGTTAACCATTAACTTCTGGGGAGTCTAATGTTACTCTCAGAAATACACCTACGAAAGTTTTGGAAAAGCTTTCACCCAATCCAAGTAGTTTAATGCCATCGAAGTCAAAAAGGCAACAGAGTGCAACAAATGTTACCGATCCACAAAATATGCCGGGAAACAGACTTAAGAAGGAAGCAGCTACAAAAAAAAAAGGAAACAGCTGAAGATAAGATGCATTCAGAAAAAATGCGATAAAAAAACTGAAGGAAAGAAAACGAAGGGCAATGAGGATGAATGCACTGAATGTCGAGAACTGTACCAAGATACAACTTCGATCAGTGACTGGATTCAATGTATTACTTGTGGCAGGTGGTTGCATGAAAGCTGCGCCATTTACAACAATAAGTGCATCGATTGTGGACGACGACAACTTCGGTCAGCAAACAAGAAAACATGGAAACTATCTTTTCTAGGCTTGCTTTTTCTTTCTTTAATTTTTTTATTTAATTAAAATTCTTTAATTGTTCTTAAAATTCTTTTCTTTTTCTGATTCTTTAATTATTAGGTTGAAATATTCACTCCTAATACAACAATATTTGTTCACAAAAATCTTACAACAATGTCATATAAGTGTAATTATTATTTTTAACAATTTAATTGTAGTTATTATTAATAACAATCTCTCCTACCCATGTGCGCAATCACACCAACCCTGTAAGGACAGATTTCGCAAAATAGCTTTCTTGGTTTAATTTCAGCTGTTCTATTAAATTACAGCATAACAAAAAAATAGCAATGGAAATGCATAAAAAACAAATGAAGTCAAAATTATTCATGGATAGTTTAGCAAGAAATTAGTATTTAGATGTTTTATTATTATTCTGTTGATTTGTGCGCAAACTCTCCTAGCTTTACCTTATCATGAAGGAACCCGAGTAACATAAAGCCGTGTGACACATTATAACAAAGTCGAGAAGAGTATTTCCGTGAAAAAGGGTACGGCATACATCTAAAAACCCTAAAATACTGAAAAATCAGTTAAAACATTATAACTAGGTGGCTTATTCAAACCACCAAAGTATGCAAAAAATCTGAGCACATTTTCCTAACCTTTCTTGTCAGCTTATGAGGTTGCAAAATTTTATGAATCAAAAATATCACCACGCATTTTTTCAGAAAACAACTTTTGAAATTTTATCAATACAATAAAATATGACATTTTCTGAATAAGATATATTTCGCTCATTAACAATAGCTGTTTTGCTTTTAAGTGCATTTTAATTATTTAACAATATATTACGTTCTTTATTTTCCTTTTTTTTCACTATATTTCATAAATATATTGTTTAAATTAAATTTCTCATGTTTAAAGTGCTAAAATTGCATTATCTTTTAATTTCTAAGCATAATTATAAATATTCTGTGACTGTGCTATCATTTGATTTATTTATAACACAGTTTATAAAATAACGCGCATCTTATGACAACGATCTTATAAATCGATCTTATGACACCTTCCTGATAAACAGTGTCATTACACGCAGAAAGCACGTGCTGTATAAATCACACAGCAGAGGAACACAGAATCTGAACCGATCTTCCTATTAATTAATATCTCTAGATATATCCATTCACTTACAAGGAGAGTTAAGTAAGTGGTACACACCGATTTTTTTTCATATTTTTTTGGTTTGCATGTCCTACCAAAGTATAGAACATCCCGTATGAAATTTGAGCTAATATGCATACACAAAACAGTTTTAGCTCATTGCAATTTTTAGCATTTTAGGACTTTAAAGTTTAGGCAATTCATTTGCGTCTCTTTTTTTTTCTATGTACGTCTACGTTTAACTTTTGAACTGGTAGTTTGATTTTCATACATTTTCTTTTGTTGAAAAGGTATTTTTCTGCAGATAACCACGTTATAACATCATTACGATCTAAAATGATACTTTTGCCTGTCTGTCTGTTTTCATGCCTTTTTTGACATTATAGCTCTAATTTTCGGAAAAATCGACAAACCTTTTTCACCGAAATCATCTTGTCGTTTTTCTTATAATGTGTCATAGACTTTATGTTGTTATTCCTTCATTAGACATAGTATTCTTATTAAATGTTCAGCAGAGCTGAAATTAAGCTGGAAATTAATTAATATAACAAATAATGTGTATTTTCACTTACTTCGCAGCGTACAAAATAAGCAGCGTTCTGAAAATTTAATTAGATATATATTTTTTCCGATATTGGGATTTAGTTTGTCTCATGTGTGCCACTAAAGAAGTGGGCTCACATTGGACTTTTAATCAGGTGCTGCAAAGTTGCAGCCTTGTCAACATATAGGAGTGAGAAATGCCAGACTAGATGTCGTCCTGATAGCCCAAATGGTACAGCATTGGTGCGTCACACCAAGGGTCCAGGTCAATCGTAGTAAGTCAAAATTCACGTCCTTTGTTATATTCATTAATTTCCAACGTAATTTCAGATCTTCTGAAAATTTAATTAGATATATATATATTCTCCGATACTGGGATTTAGTTCGTCTCATGTATGCCACTAAAGATGTGTGCTCATGATTGACTTTCCATCTGATGCTGCGAAGTTGCAGCGTTGCCAACTTATAAGAGTTAGAAATGTCAGACTGGATGTCATCCTGGTAGCTCAAATGGTAGAGTATTGGTGCGTTACACCAAAGGTACGGATTCGATTCCCAGTCTGGCCATTTTTCACTCTGTTGGCTGTACGCTACGTAGTAAAGGAAATTCACATCCTTTGATATATTCACTAGTGTTCATAGTTAATGGCATCTGTATATTTTTACACTATACAGTGTGCCCACTATAATCCTTTTCCAATAGTTAATTCCTAAACACTTAGTTTTAGAGGTATAGTTCCAAATGCAAAAATGTTTTAAATGATGTTCTTCGTCATATTAATAGACATTTACGTCAAAAAAGTTGTTTTTGTAAAAGATTCGAAATTTAAATTTTTATATAGTCCCTAGGACCTATGAGTTATATTTAGAAAAACTTACTCCATGCCCCATGATATCTTATATCATAACTCGATAAGTTTGGTCGTAAAAAATATAGCTTTTATTGTTTTACTTGTTTGAATGCGGAGAAAGTATTTCTAAACATACCTTATTTCAGAGACCATATAAAAATTTAAATTTCGTGACTTTTACAAAACAACTATTTTGGCATAAATCACTTTTAATATGATGGATTTTGGTGGATTTTTACAGTTGGAACTATGCCTCTAAAGCTAATAGTTTAGATATTAGCTACTGGAATTAGGATAAGAGTGAGCAATCATTAATTAGCATTAGGTTTCATGAAGGAAAACCACGAAGTCGTGTGACATATTATAACAAAAGCGAGAAGATTTTTCCGTGAAAAAGTGCACGGCATACTTCTAAAAACCCTAAAATACTGAAAAATTCAGTCAGTTAAAACATTATACCAATGTGGTTTATTCAAACCACCAAAGTGTGAAAAAAATCTGAGTGCATTTACCTAACTCTTCTTGTTAGATTTAAGCTTATGAGGTTGCAAAATTTTATGAATCAAAAATGTCATCAAGCCCTTTTTAGAAAAACAGTTCTTAAATGTTATCAATGCAATAAATTTTGACATTTTCTGCATAAGATATATTTTGCTCAATAACTATAGCAGCTATTTTGCTTTGATGTGCCTTCTAAATATTTAACAATATATCCCGTTCTGAATTTTCCTTTTCTTAACTCTATTTCATAAATATATCGTTTTAATTAAAGTTCTCATGTTTAAAGTGTTAAAACTGCATTCTCTTATAATTTCTAAGCATGATTATAAATATTTAAAAATGCATAGTAAGCTAAAAATGTTTGCGAAAAGGGAGAAAGTTTTGCTCAATTTTGTAAAGTATTTATCTACATTAAGGAAAAAAGAATTTTCAACTGGGAGAAACAATTTGCAATAAGTGTCACTCGCATCAAAACAAAAAAGAAACATTAGAGCACTCTAACTAAATATACTGGTACTGGTTTCATAATTTCCAAATAAATAGTAATTAATTTTTTAAATAACTATATGCGTAGTCTGCATTTTCATACTAATAATTTATTGAAAACTTCTCATTTAATTTTAAGAAAGTACTTAAAATTTCCAAAGAGGAAAGCTATAACGTATATAATTATAGAAGGAGATATAAATAGTTTGTTTATAATTTGTTGTGTACCGCATAATTGTGTACTGATCAATTTGTTTAAAAGAAAATAACTTTCTGAAAGCATATATATAAATCAAATCCACTATCTTGATGGCTTTTAAAATATTTTAATCGAGAAAAATGAAATCCAAGTTGAATAGGAAAGAAGTAGGTGGTGCCCAAATCCTCGTAACAACCTAACCGACTACATATTCGACGGACAAAGATGAGAGAAGGAATGGTCAAACTCATACGTCATAAATTCTTCCTTTGATTATTTAGCATATTTAATTTTACGAGAGCATATTAATCAGAAGATATCCGTTAGGTAATAACATACGGAGACTTTTGAATTTACAAGGATAAACTTATAAGTTAAACAGACTGAAAGCATGCCAACAATACGTTACAACAATTTTGGAAACCCGATCAGGAACGATAGACTATATAAAAAGGAGAGGCTTTTGCTTAGCCATTATATGATTCAGGAAGAAGCAAATACATAACTAAAAAATTATAACGAATTCAAAAATAGGAGCAGATATATTTCTGTAGACGGCACATTTTTTTTATTTTTTTCTTTATCTGTTTTATGTGGTTAATATCGCGTGATGACTAAAGATTAGAATTTGCGTGGGAGCGTTTAACGGCGGAAATAGCTGAAATATTTCTCTCATTTATTTATAATTTAAGTAAAATTTAAAATTAATTAATTAATGATCTACAAAAAATGAGATTTTTAATAAAGGAAAGAGGATAATTTAACACATGTGTGATTTCACATAAGAGAAGCGATTAGAATTCTCATACAATAAGTTGTTAATTATTATCTTTTTAAATAATGAAAATATATAAATTTGTAAAAGTAAGATATTATTCTTTTCATTTAAAAAGGAATACATATAATGTGTGTATGTAATATATTTTCTCTTAAGTAAATAAAATTAAAAATAACATTGGAGAAATTAAATCGTACATGATTTTTTCCGGAAAACATAAATGGTAATCCACCATAATCCCATTTTATCAACATTAATAAAAATACAAACAGTTTCAGTCAACCTAAGCACACAACAGGACATATAAGGAACCTAGATTTAAGCCATTAAAATTTTCTCAAATTTTAGAAAAAAAAATCGTGAAAACTTATAATTGTTGTTTTTCGTTGATTATATTCAAATAATTAAGAACCGATTATAGATGGGATATTCTCTAAAAATTATGATGTCGTGAATAACTATCAAAAATAAAAATAAATAGCAATGATTATAAACAGCAATGATCTCGATTTCTGATTATATTTGTTTCAGAAATAAATATATATATTTGTTCTTATATATATATACAGGGTGTTTTTTTTTAAACTGACGCTATTCAGAACCGCCTGTAGCTCGTTCTAATAACTGGATTGATACAAAATTTTGTGAATGGACTAAGAAAACCATGGGAAAAATGATTCCAACAAAAAAAAAATTAGTTCCAATCACCGCCGATAGGGGGAAATGTGGCGCTGTACATTGAAAAAAAAACATCAGAAACAGACAAAATTATTAATTTGGATAAAATGCCATGTTTTATTCATCATTTACACTTTCCCTTTCGTTGATTGCAGTTGAAACATCCATTATCACTTTTTCTGCCACCGGTTTACGTCCTCTGCCTGACCGAACTGCTAGCGAGCCTGTTTCTTCGAATTTCAGAATCATTGCTTTCAATACATTAACGGATATAGGTCCTTTGCGCAGTTTATGGCGTGTTCTAAGTAAACGAAGAGCGGCTGGTGCATTGCACTGGTTACAATAATAGAACTTCACAAGTAACGCGCGCTGCGGTAACGTGAGATTCATTTTCAACCTGAGCTGAAATTGTTTCTCGGTGTTTTTCACATACATTTATAACTTAAACTATTGGCGCTACTGTCGCTTGCGTAAGTAAAAATTTACATTTGCATTTATTGCCCGTATTTTATGCTAATTCTCAGTTGCATAAATTACCACAGCGCCACATTTCCCCCTATCGGTGGTGATTGGAACTAATTTTTTTGTTGTTGGAATCTTTTTTCCCATGGTTTTCTTAGTCCATTCACAAAATTTTGTATCAATCCAGTTATTAGAACGAGCTACAGGCGGCTCTGAATAGCGTCAGTTTTAAAAAAACACCCTGTATATATATATATATATATATTGGGTGATCCGGAAAGTTCTGCGGTTTTTCAAAGCGCAGCGTGGTTTCGTCTAGTTATTTTGCTACTGTTGCTAAGGTGTGACATTAAATGGTCCTTTTTGCTTGCGCTACATAACTCTCATTTGTGTTGTGGCATAATTTTTGTTTCAGTGCAGTGCTAAGAATGGAGAACCAAAAAGTTAATTTTCGTCATATTATGCACTCTTATATCAAGAAAGGTAAAAATGCTAGTCAGGCTGTTCGTAAAATTTGTGCTGTATATGGACAAAGTGCTGTTTCAGATGACACAGTTCGAAGGTGGTTTGAGAAGTTTAAGCACGGAAATTTCAGCCTCGAAGATGATATCTTCTGTGGACGACAATCATCTGTAAAGGAAAACCTCTTAAAAGAAGCTATCGCGGAAAATCCACGTTACACAATTGAAGAACTATCACATAGACTAAATATTAAAAAAAATTACAGTGCATGATCATTTGATAGCTTCTTTTATAAGAGGTCCTCCTTTACAGATGATGGTCGTTCATCAATCTCGAGACTAAAATTTTCACGCTTAAACGTCTTAATAATAATATAAGGTAAGCTTATATATAGAGCAGGCGCGTGTATTTCTGTAATGTGTGTCGGAAATCTTTTGACGCTTTTTGAAGAAGAGAAATTTATGTTTCGCAAGAATTCACGCAACACTTTCCAATATTGCTCGCATTTATTACTAATCTTGAAATTATCAGTATTTTAGTAAACTGTTAACTTTCAGTGAACTGTTTTCATTTTCAGTCCATTTTAAGAATACGGTCAACTGTTATTAAAATTGCTGCATATTAAATTCAGGAAAAAGTTGTTAGGAAAATCACCGCTCACGATTTGCAATGAATATAAAATAGCCAATGTTAGCCTAATATTTTGTCTAACTTGTGAAGCTTGCACTGTAAATAAGACAAATGTGTATTAATACACGAATATTCACAAAAATAAGCACAATACCAAAATAAGCACAAAAGAAAATATACAATAACTTTTTCAGAATTACTCACGTTTCAGAAAGTTGTTCTTTATCTTTAGAAACCTCAGAAACCAATATATTTTGGAGAGTTAAAGAATAATTTACAAAATCAAAGTTTCTTCTGCTGCCACTGATTTTCCGAGTAGTTTTTATAGTGTATTAATCAGTTTTCGCAAACTGGAATAAAGGTTGTAAGGATGCTCTCAATTCTCAATTAAACATTTTCATTTGCGAAACTGAATTTATACCGATGCAATTTTTTCATTAATTGTTTTTTGAGAGAACAACTTATAGTCCCTCTAAATATTATTTTAAAAAATTAAAATCATTACATTCATTGAAATGTTAGTCTAAATTACACAAAAGAAAGTCAATTTATTAACATCTCACATGATAATGTTTCAAATTTTTGTTTAATTAAGAAAAAAATATATTGTTACAGACACTTCTCAATACTGAGTATAGTAAAATCTTTATGTTAAAATTTTAAAATTTAGATTCGAAGGAGTTCATTTAAAAATTGTAGTAGAGCTGAACAAATGCGCATGAAGGAAATATTTTTCAAGGGTATTTTCCAGAAAAATAGATTGAACAGTTTGATCAATTAAACAAGAAAGAAAAACCATCCAACAAGCAAATGAATGGCTTTTGAAATTCTTGACTCGCGGTTTTTTAGACAGATCCTTAGATATTTACTTGCAAAAATATGCAATGCAGTTTAAATTTTTATCTAAACTGCCCCATTTTCGTAGAAATGTAGGCCTCACACACTGTTTTTTATTTAAGCATGTTCTCTAATCGAAACTGCTTTTTTCTTACACATTCCTGAATTCTTTTTTATTCCTAAACGCAAAAAAAAAAAAAAAAAATTAAATGTTTTTATTCAGAAAAAAATGAAATCGAGTGATGTTTTGCATTTTCCTATAAAGACAAAGGAGATTTCAGAAAAATGTGTCAAAGTTTGTGTTTTTAACCGATTTTTTATATGCGACATCCCGAAACAGCGCAGGCTCTTATCGTCATATGTCATTTAAAAAATAGGGACATTCCAGTAACGTATTAATGCGGTAACAGGTTCCAACAGGATAATAGTATTATTTATCCTATTATGTTAAATAATGCTCATCCCCAGTATACAAGCACTCCATGTAGCTAGATGAAATTACCATAAGAAAAAGCACCCCTCATCCAATCTAATGACTAAAATAACTACTGCTATGCCAGGTTAAAATCCCAATTCTAGCTTTGATAATAGTAGCAGTTCAGAATTAACATTAAATTGGAGGTCCTATATTTAGTTTTGTGTGCAAAAATGTATAGCAACTCACATCCACCTAATCATGTCAATAACGAAAATAGATAAATATAAAAACTCTGTTCAATTTATTTCTCAAAAATGTAATTTTTAATACAGAATTAACAGGTTACAAAGGATCAAATGGAAAAAGAATTATAACCTAGGTCTAGCATCAGTTTGAGCAAAACAAGAAAAAATATGCTTAGTTAAATTCTTTCGAAGTTTTAACTTTAATATTTTCAAACCGACTTTTAGTTTTGTTTTTCAAGTTACTTTTTTTTCCAGTTTACTTTACTAAACTTCATTAGGACAAAGGCTTTGAGACAATCTATTGAAAAGTTGATAATGGAGTAACTTATTTTTTGTAATTAACTTAGCTGTTGTAAAGTTTTAACAAACGGTTTTCGAATGTTTAATGAGAAGCATTTTATTTTTCTAACTTTATTTCCAGTCATGCAGTATGCCTAAAAAAGTTAGAGTATTGAACACTAGAATGATTTAAAACAATTTATCAATGTTTAGAAAAAAAAAACTTTGAGGATTTTTTATTGAGTGCTTTTTTTAATCTAACATTAGATCTTTTGAACGATAAAAAGTTTTTTTTTTTTTATTACTATTGGTTCATAAGAAAATATACACACTTTATTCGTCTCACTATAAAAAAAAGAAGGATCTTTCTTAATCTGGGAAAATACAATATAACCACAAATAAAAATAAACAATAACCTCTTCTGAGTTACCCACGATTCCGAAAGGCGTTTTTTATCTTTAAATGTTAATCAAATGTTAATCTTCATCATATCGTCGGTACCATGTCAAACTATCGAATATGAAAAAATGCATTTTTCATTACTTTTAAAAATGGGCCGATTGTCACCACTAAATTTTAATAGAATTCTTCTCCAAGTAAAAATACTAATAAAATTTCATTGAAGAACGAGGTTGCTAGTTTGGCTTTCTTTTTTATTCAGAGATACCAAATTCATACCGGAAATTTTAAGAAAGTAAATTTATTTTAAGTTATCACGAAATGTCTGTCATTAAATAAGGCAAAAATTTCTATTTGAAATTCCTGAATAAAAAAGGGAACCCTGCTGAAGAATACAATTAAAATTTAGTGGTGACAATCGGCCCATTTTAAAAGTAATGAAAAATGCATTTTTTCCCATTCGATAGTTTGACATGGTAGCGACGATATGAAAATCCATTTATAATTGAAAGTAGTTATATAAAAAGTATGCGAAATTTATAATTTTATATACTACATGGGTCCTATAATTTGTATTTAATAAACCTTTCTCCAGATCTCCATGCTCTAGCAAGTAAAACAGTATAAATTCTAATTCTATACAATCAAACCTTACCTAGTTATACACTTTGAAGTTTTTATTGAGTGCTAAAAAAAAAAGTTTGAAATGACTAAAATTCAAAACTTGGTAAGTTTTGGTCGTACAAAAATGTAATTTTTAAGAGCATGGAGAAAGTTTTTGTAAATGTAACATATAGGACCCAGAAACCGAGTAAATTTTAAATTTCGTAACTTTCAAAAAATATTTTGACATAAATAAATTTTCATATTATGACGAACAAGATTTGGAAGATTATTACATTTGAAATTATACCTCTAGAACTTTATTAGAGGTATAAGAATTAGCTATTGGCCAATGATAAACAAGGATATCCTACATAGCAAGTTATAAGGACACACAGACATTCCTTTCTGTTTTGTGCACCAAATCTGTCAAAATATATTCGGCCAACTTTTCAGCTTTTTGGCAGTCACAGTTCCTGAACAGACTCTTAATTGTAAGTGTAGTATAAAGCGACCCCCGCCCCCCCTTGAAACTCAATAAGAGCTTCAATTCTTTTATTAGTCTCCGATTTTACTTTCTTATTTTATTTTCTTCTGGTAGAAGAGCGTTTGGAGAAGTGTTTCTTAACCAAGGTACTGCGGAATGTTAGATCCCTAGTGGTACATAACGTGGATAAAACGTTTTAAAAACTAAATTAAAACAAAATATTTGAATTTTCATTGTTTATAAAACGTTGTTTGCTACTTGGGAAGACCCCAAAGATATCAGTAAGGTTTCTTCAAGAAATAATCATAAACAGCAGTTTTAACGTTTCTGTCTCATTCAGGAATCGAGCGCCAGGTCTCTTGATTTTGGGAGAAGCATGTTATTTACACTGTTAAAAATTTGGTTCAACATTTTCAACAGTGGTACACAACGTGGATAAAACATTTTAAAAACTAAATTAACCCTTAATTGCATAGTGATGTAAATTTTCATCACTTTTAATAAAAAGTGATTAAAAGTTAAATATAACTTTTAATAAATAAATCAACTTCTTCGCCACCACTATATTTATATAGAAATATTAATCCAGTAAATTTCCCGTGAACTATGTTGCTGAACAAAGTTAAAAATCTATCTTAAAATTTCTGGTGTCTAATATTTAATATATGTATAAACAAGAACGAAAAATCATGCGTCAAGCATAGATTATGTAACACTTTCCAACGCTTCCAAAATAATTTTACAAATCATACCGTTTAATAAGCTAAAAGATAACATCTAAGTAATCCGAATACTTTTCATCAGCCCTGTATAGGATCTATAGATTTGTATATATACTACATAGGATGCTAAATTTTAGTTCAGTTAGGAACCGCGTAGCACAGTTTAAAATTCTCCGTCTGGAGTTAAATAATACGGAAATGTGTTCGCGAACTTTTGTGCTTCTCTGTATAGGATCTACAGAATTTATACACACCACGTAATAGACAAAAAGCGAGTTAAAATTAAAATCGCGTTCAGTAACTTAAAACGCACTTCCAGGAATTATTGTTCACAGACAGTAGAGAATTCTTTTGGGTGTCCCTGTAAATGAACGATGACTGCTATACACACAATATTCTGTAGTAAGCCTCTTGTAATGCACCTTATATAAATTTCAATGCGTTTAAAATAGGGAAACATTATTTAAATAAACCGCAGACGATTTTTCTCCATAGACGTAATGTAACGGAATTCTTTTGACTGTCCCTGTAAAGTAACTATAAGTGCTATGCACACACTATTCCATATTAAGCTTCTTCTAATGCACCTTAGTGATATATATAAATTTCAATGCGTTTAAAATAGTGAAACATTATTTAAATAAACCTCAAGTGATTTTTCCCCATAGACCGCAATGTAATGGAATTCTTTTGAGTGTCCCTGTAAAAAAAGTATAAGTGCTACACACTTCCGTTGAAATAGGGAACATGCTATAGATAACGACTATAACATATAAAAATTGCAGAGCAATCCGAGCATATTTGCGGGAGTTAGAGCACGGACAGACGGCCAGACGGCGACGGCAGACGGCCAGACGGCAGACGGCAGACGGCAGACGGCCAGACGGCAGACGGCCAGACGGCAGACGGCAGACGGCCAGACAAACCGAAGTCATAAACACTTTTCAACTAGGTTGGAAAGTGTTAAAAAACACAACTGTAAAAGAAAAACTCATGCAAAGAAGGATTAAAACAAAATATCGGAATTTTCAATGTTTATAAAACGTTGTGTGCCACTTGGAAGTACCCCCAAAGATATCGGTAGGATTTCTTCAAGAAATAATCCTGAACAGCAGTTTTAACGTTTCTGTCTCAACCAGGAGTCGAGCGCCAAGTCTCTTGATTTTGGGAGAAGCATGTTATTTACTGTGTTAAAAATTTGGTTCAACATTTCATCAAAACATTGAATCAAAAATGGTTGCCACCATAAAATGATGAAAACTTATTCCAAATTTAGTGCTCCGGTTAAACCATACACTGGTTTAGGTTGAACCATGAACTGATAAAATGTCCAAAAATAAACTAGTCAAATGTTGAGCCGTAAAGTAATTATAGTTATCCCTTTGCAAACAAGAGCAAATCAACCTGGCACCTCTGTTTAAAGTGAACTCCGTCGTACTACGAAAATCCATGCCTGGACAGGAATTCGAACCTAATACCTTTTGACTTGTAGCCGGAGTCCCGCAGTAGCGCCGGACGAATAAGCTTGGTTCCCGTAAGATAACCGAAAGTGAAGCAGTATCGACCGTGGTCAGTGTTTGGGAGGGTAACAACCTCTCTCTCCGCTGCGGCTGCTGTGGGACCGTGTACGTTAATGGGAGCTGGTGCACGTAAAATCTGTTCGTGGCTCCAATGTTCTCCAAGTTTGGAATAAGCGTTACCTCTGGGGAGTGCCAATCCAGGTGCAGGTCTCTCGTCTGGAATTGGTTCAAAATTTAGAGACCAACTCTTCTGGACGGGGCTTGTGAGTGCTTAAGCCACTTGGTAGGCCTCCCCATCCACTTGACTTTTGACTTGTAGCTGGTGTTCTAAGTCCCACTAGACAAGCTAACGTATGCCACCATACTCTAAAGCATCATATTGAGTGTGTATAGAATTATTTGTCCTGATTGGATGAAGCTTCTAGATGTGGTATAGAGTAATCCCGGGATTTTCGGGACAAAAAATTCAACTGTAATCACAAATTCTGGTATTGTATTCCCTAGATGTATAATTATTATCAGCTACTTCTACATCTAGATTTCAACTTGTTACTTTTATTTCTACTATTAGAGTAATCCCGGTATCTTCGAGACAGAAAATTTAGCCGTAATCACAAATACTGGGATTTTATTCTCTAGGTGTATAATTATTTTCGACTACGTCTACATCTAGATTGTAACTTGTTATTTTTATTTCTAAACAGAGAGAAACGAAAAGAAAACAGGCTATCAGAGTTAAATAAAAACTGATAGTTTTCTTTTAAATAAATTGAAAACAATACAAGTATAAAAAGAATTTTTTTTTAAGGCTATATTATTTTTTCTCTTTCAAGTGGTTATCAAGTGGCTATCAAGAAAAAGTGGGGTCATTGAGTGCGAAGAAGAATTTTTTTAAGTAGTCAGTTTAATGTTAGTCAAACTCCTTGTGAGATAAAAAAAAATTAATACCCTTTTCTCATTAGACTTAGACAAAAACAGAAAAAAATACTCAGGTGAGATGTTCAATAGAGAAATAAAACCAAAAGCTCTCATTGAAAAAAAAAATCGCGCTATTTTATTACGTAAAAGAATTGATTGGTTAATAAAATGCTTTGTAACTTTTTTCTATCATAAAAAAAACGTCTTTGTATTTAATTCTGACTTTTCAAAAACTTTCCATGTCTACAATGTATTCACATTCTAGTATCTTAAATATATATATGTATATATATATATTTATGATTATAATATTTAATAATATGATAATATTTTTTCCCTATATATATATATATGATTATAGGGGGATATTAAGATACTTTATTGGGCATACTATATATATATATATATATATATATATAGTATGCCCAATAAAGTCCCTTGCCACCCTCTTAACTTCTGAACGGCTGCTGCTATATTCATAAAAGTGATGTCTAGGTATAGTAAAGTAGCAATGCGCTATTGAATGAAGTTGCCTACGGCGCCACCAGGTGGAAAACTGCAGAGTTAGCATTCCTATCACGAAAACGGAAAAAAGTTATTTACAAAGTTGTAGAGCATCATCTATTTAGTACGAAAAAACGCCTTGTGGATATTAAAGCGAAGAACAGAACGGTTAAAACGCGCATTTGTTTTTTCGTGATTTCCTACACTGTGACGTGACAAAGCTATCTTAGAAAGGAAAACACAACTAGTTGAAACAATATACCTTTATTTGAGATGTTCAAACTGCTCACCGTCAGCTGCAATGCACATTTAGATCCTTGTTTGAATTTCACGTTGAACACGTTGGAGCATAGAGGGCGACACGTGTCACAAGCGTCCGTAATGTGTCGTTTTGATTGGGAATCACAAGCGATACCACTGTGCCACATTGCAGTGTTGTGTTTTGTCCGAAAGATAATCATTTTACCCTCCGTTCAAGTTTCGTGACGTCACAGTGTAGGAAATCACGAAAACTCAAATGCTCGTTTTAGCGTTCTATTCTTCGCATTAATGTCCACAAGGTGTCTTTTCGTACTAAATCGATGATGCTCTACAACTTTGTAAATCACTTTTTTTCCTTATCTCTTTCCGTTTTCGAGATATGAATACTAACTTCGCAGTTTTCCACCAGGTGGCACCGTAGGTGGTTTCATTCAGTAGTACATGGCTACTTTACTATACCTAGACACCACTTTTATGAACATAGCAGCAGCCATTACGAAGGTAAGAGGGTGGCAAGGGATTTTAGTGGGCATACTGTATATATAATTGTAATACCTTTGAATTTCAAAATACATTAAACAAGTTCTTGAAACAAATCTAACCTAATCTCCTATTTAAAGATATGTAATCATAAAGTGTATACAGAATACATATATATCTATACAAGGTGTCCACAAAGTCTCTTTACAATTTCAAGCTTATATTACAAACACAAATGAACAGATACACGTTTGGAATGTTCTACAACATTAGGAATATACATTATAAAGTGATTTTTTTTCATCAATTCATAAGCCTTTATATGTGCACCAATTGTTGCACGAAACACGTGAAGGCGATAATCGTCGACGTTTTCCTGATACTATTTTTCATCCACTCCTTGCTTTATCCAATACTGATCTGGTCTCCATGGATTTCTTGTTCCTGATAGGCGTGGGCACAAGAAATTCGTGCAGACCGGCTTAGTATAGAATAAAGCAAGGAGTGGACGAAAAAGAGTATCAGGGAAAAACGTGGACGATTATCGCCTTCACGTGTTTCGTGTAATCAATGGTGCACATATAGAGGTTTATTATTTTATGCAAAAATAAACTTCAACATATAGTCCAAATATTGTACTATTTTCCATGCATGTATCTCTTCATTTGTGTTTGTAATAAAAGCTTGAAATTGTAAAGAGAATTTGTGAGCAATATACAGTGAACTTCCGTTAAGACGGCCCCATTTACGATGGATTTCTCGTCATTACGTACAAAAACAAAATTCCCGGTTAAGGTCTATAGGAAGTGCATGTAACAGACATCGTTTAATACGTACAGTTTAAGATTTCATTCGTTAAGATGGACAAATATTCATCAGGACAACGAAATCCCAAAATTTTTTCTATTCTATTTTTAAGATGAAATGAGTAGAAAACTAGCCTCTGACGTCACGGAGCAGCCGACGAAGAAATCTCTTCTCTAAAAGTGCAAGCTATTTATTCGGGTGCAAGATGTCCGTGATATGCTGGTGACAATTAGGAAATTTTATCAATCAACTGAAAATGTTTCTGAGACACATTTGAACATTTGGCTAAACTTGAGAATGATATCGAAAGAAGGTCGCTTACCAAGAAGAAACAAATGAAGATTACTTCTTATTTTGGATTGCTTTTAAGTACTCTTGACCGTTTTCTTTCATGTACTAATATTTTGCACCTGTAACAATGTAAGCATGCTTCAATGTAAACTCGAATTTCAAATATATATTTTTTTTCATTTTAAAGTTGTTCTTGTACATTTTTAGTAAAGTAGCATAAAATGGTCTGAGAAATCAAATTTTTAGTCATATTACAATATATATGTACATAATAAGTATGTTTTACTGTAATGTAAAACGTCAAATTTGTGAACTCCTGTTATAATGGACTCTCGTTAATACGGACAAAAAACGCTTGCCCTTGACTATCCGTCTTAACGAGAGTTCACTGTATACATAAATTACAGATTATCAGAGCACTATTATCTATAACATCAATTAACTAACTCGTAAATATGTTTCAGCTTAATTTCATTTAAGAAATGCATTTTCAAAATCTAAAGGAAAGAGTTGTGTATTTTATAAAAAAGATCGCCCGAACACATGTAATTGTAAAATTTCTGTCATTAAATAAGGCAAACTTTTCTATATGAAAATAGTGGTATCTCTAGGGTTCGCGAGTCGCAGGTGTGACATTTCTGATGTAGGGTTCCCAAAAGGTTGAAACGCGCTTTATTTATTTATTTATTTATTTATTTATTTTTAGTATTAGAGATTAGTAGACAATGTAAATTGCAAAAAAATCAAAATAAGGTATGAAATAAGATTATGTTAACGAAATAGTCCTTATGTTATTTTTAAAAAGTTATGCTATTTAAGATTTTATGAGATTTTTGTAGACAAAATTTGCCAATTAGGAAAAAATACTTTTTTCTACGGCAAAAAAATGCATACCTGTGTCATTAAAATTGAATAAGTTAGGCTTAATTGAAAATATTTCATTATAAAAATGGGGGGCCAAACATCAAATTAGAAAAGTTAATCTGTAACTGAAAATGCGGAGGGTTATATATATGCAGTTGACTCAAAACCAAGGGTAATAGATACTTGTAAAAACATTACCGGCGAAATATTTACTGAAGAATTATTGGAAGAATTCATATATCGGCATGTACTGGAGTTGAAAGATAAAACTTTGTTTTATTATTTTGTTTTTACAGTTGTTAGCATATTTTTTTAGCTAAAGTACACCATCAATTTGTATATGGTCCCTATTTTCACAGATAAAATATGATTTTAAATAATACGAAAAAGTGTTGCAAGTCCTTTTTTTTCTTTCATTGTATTTCCATTAGTTCTAAAAATAGAGTATGCAGTTTTTTTTTTTTTATTATTATTATTATTATTATTATTATTATTATTATTATCTTGTTGCAGAAAAGGGATATTTTTTCTAACTGATCAATTTTGTCTACGGGGATCGTACATAAATTTAAGAAGTGAAGTGTAAAACTTTATCACTATTTCACACTCTTTCATTACAATCCACGCTATTTCATTAACAAAATGTTTCAACATAAAATTCAACTAACTCGATTTAAAACAGTTAATAGACATTACTCAGTTCTTAAACATCTACCCTATGCTACCATTTTTTTGAAGAATTAAGAAAAGGTGTTCAGTTAACAAAACAAAAACAATTATTTAAACAAAAAGAATCGAAAATATTTCTCAAAAATATATTACGTCTACAAATTACATGAACTACATTCTAAAATATTCCTGACGGCTCGGCCTACAGGCACAGGTAGATTTCGAAGACGCAGACCGTGGGGCGCCTGTTTGTTAAGAATTGCGGAAGAAATGCCCTTTTTGCCATGATGCCACAGTTGGGACCGCCCTCTTCGAAATTTAACTTGTTTAAAGGCGGAGTCGGCAGAGATTTTTTTTTTTTTTGGTATAAGGGTTGGTCCAATAAAAAACTTGTCAATATAAAAGTTTTAGATAATATTAAAAGGATTTATAATAAATTGAAGCGGATTTGATATCCTGTCAATTGATGAAATTATGAATTTTTTTCTTCTAAAACCCCCTTCCCCCCCCCCCCTTTGGGCCATTTTTAATGATATCAAAAATCTGTCATACATAAAGTTTTGGCCCTTTTCCTAGAAGTAATAATAACTTTAAACGGATTCAATACGTATCCTAATTAAGAAGTGATAGTTTTTTTCTGTTTTCACAAAAAGCCCCCCCCCCCCACCCCTGGTTCGATTTTGTCCATTAACGAACTTGACCAAGATTTTATGCCCCTTGATTTTATGTATGAGTTTGGAAGAGATTTGTGTAGAATTATGGGAGTTATCGCGTCCATAAAAAAGTGACATAGATAGATAGATAGATAGATAAAGTTTTGAACTGGGTGTGGTTTTGGTTTCTGGGAGTCATGATCGGCGTAGATCTGCAAATTTTTTTCAAAAATTCCAACTTAGGGGGGGGGATGTATTTCTTACGAAATCTACCTAAAACTTATAGAACAGTCTCGACTTTTCCTTTTTAAAATAAAAATGTTAAAACATATTGTTGCCATACCACAAAAATAAATTACAATAGTAATATTAAATGAACAATTCACTCAGGTTTTACATCAAGGATATACAAGAAAAATAATGAAAAACCGCGTCACGTGATCCCCTCAGCGGAGCTAAAATTAAAGAAGATCACACAACACGTAATCTTATTTGATACCTTTTTGTGATCACTTTTCTAATTTACATTGCCTGTTTATCTGCAAAAGGTAAAAAATGAATGCACGTTGCCACCATTTAGGGACATCCTGTATATATTTTTAAAAGTGGGATCTAAAGTTTTTGTATATAAAAATGAAAATACCAATTCTTTTTTACACTTTATTTGACAGTCAAGTGATAGCATTGTATAACAGATTATCAATTCTCAAATGAATTTATTTTCTTTTAAAAACTGCTTCATACCGCAAAATAACATTTTACCCATCCAAAAGAAAATGTCGTTTCTCTACTCGGAAACAGATTCTTTACCTAAGTGGATTGAACACGAACTCTCCAAACTATTCTCTGTAAAAATAATTATAGCACAAAGTTAATTCTCTTTCCCAGGTTTAAGAGTATTTCGTATCTGAAATAAATGTATTGAAAATATTATTAAATTGCTTCAACAATTGACAGTAACAGAAAATTTAATCAGTACAGTGTGATTCAAAACTTGGAGGAACAAACTTTTAGGAGAGGTGGGGTACACCTAGACGACTCGGAATCGCATAGCAATGCAATCCTAACGAGATAGGAGGGTTGTTAGGGGCTGAATTATCGTAATCGAAAATTGACATTTAAAGACTATAAGCTTAAAATAAATCATGGCTTTCCTGATAATTACGTTAACTGAAATTTTCTGTCTACGTCGTTGGTTCTTATACCATCTGGGCAATCCCACCGTTACGTGTGTGAGTTTTAGAGAATGTTTTTTTGCAAATTGAGAGAAATTTAGAAGTGCAATTATTTAGATAACGTTTTACTTTTTTTATTGCTATTACAGGACACATACAGAATCATTTTTGTAGTGACACCTTTAGTCTAAAGTAATAAAAAAAAATTAAATAGTAAAGTCTGTGTTACATGTGTGATTTTTCTGAGTCACACACGCAACAACGACTTTACTATTTAAAAATATATATATGTTATTACTTTAGACTAAAGTGTCACTACAAAAATGATTCTGTATGTGTCCTGTAATAGCAATAAAAAAAGTAAAACGTTATCTAAATAATTTCACTTCCAACTTTGTCTCAATTTGCAAAAAAACACTCTCTAAAAGTCACACACGTAACGGTGGAATCGCCCATCTACAGTTTTGCACATTTAAGAGGTCCAACTACAGCTCTGGCGAACGTGCAAAACTGTAGATGGTAAGAACCAGGCACATAGGCAGAAAACTTCGGGAACTTCATTATCAGAAAAGTCATGACTTATTTTAAGCTTATAGTATTTAAATGTCAATTTTCGATCACGATGATTCAACCTCCTTATCTCATTAGGATTGCATTTCCGACCCTGCAGTGCTATGTGATTCCGAATCGTCTAGGTGTACACCAGCCCTCCTAAAAGTTTGTTCCTCCAGTTTTGAATCACTCTGGATATTACTAAAAAATCAAATATTCGAAAATATATTCATAAAAAATCGTGATTTTTTTTCGACAGAAAACGTAACATTTTTGTTTCTCGAGTTATGTAATATGAAAAACTCTTCGAGGAAAAATATTTTATACGTAAAGCTTCTTAAATATTTCTGAAACATAAAACTAGTGTTACTGGGGGTAAAGAAATCTTTGAGATTTACTTACCTCCAATAACTGAAGTTCTCTATTTCTTTATAAATAGAGTCTAAAAAGATTATATGAAGCATTTTATAAATTTGAAATAGTATAGCTTTTGAGTTTTGCTTCCGTACTTTTTCATCATGTTTAAATATAAGTACTCTACTTTTTTTTCCAACTTCAAAAGAGCACAAAAGTACAATTTATTATAAAACAGGGTGCAAAACTTCTGAAACACTTCATGTAAACATTTATTTGTAAGTTTAACGAAATTTTTAAAATTTATTTTAATCGAAAGTAAAAGTAGTTTTTTTTTTTTTTTTTTTTTTTTTTTTTTTTTTTTTTTTAAGCACTCTTTTATAAGCATTCAATGTGTATCTTTAAAATCAAACCGAATTTCATGACTGCAATTCATGTAGTTCCAAATAAATTCCGTTTCAATACGTTAATTTGGCGTTGGTCTCAATTATTGAAAATTCGCCGCTTTTAGTTACAATTGATAGAAAGCGCGAACTTGTGAATATATTTAAAAAATTATAACTTTCATCCTGTTTCTTTTTTTAAATATGGCAACAGGAAAGAAAACAAAGCAACATTTAAATTATCTATTTAAGATTTCTAAGTTGTTTTCTCAACGTATAATCAGAATTTTATTAATATTAAACTATTAAAATATAAAAGAGTATTTTTTAAAATATAAATATTGCATTGTTTATTTATTTTTTATTTATTTTTCTACTTTTTAGTGTTTAAAATAAATGAGAGTAACCTAAAACTGCAATGTCAGCAGGCCGCTTGCACGGAACATTCCTGAAACATCAAAATAAAAAAAGATCTTAATTGATTTAATCTTCAGACAGCATTATGTCGTAGCGTAGCATTTTTAAAAAAATTTAATATTTGTCAAAATCGTGACATTTAAAAACAAAAATCAATTTGACCTCATAAAAATGGCCTTAAAATGATTGTAAATAAATCGTAAAAGGAAAAAATATTTTAAAAAAACCCTACGTAGCACCATAGGGAATTCAATTTTTATTATTCGTTTACATTAAAATTTAAAGTAAATTGGTAGAGCAGTTTTCGAGCAAAAAAAAAAAAAAAAAAAAAAAAAAAAAAAAAAAAAAAAAGGTCGTTTTTCAAAAGTTTTCTTTAGCGACAATTAGTTACACTGACATATTTGTCCCTGTAACTTTTGAAATAATTCGAATTTCCAAAATTCGCTTTTGCGCTATATTCGAGACACTATAAGCTATCAGAAAAGGAAAAAGAAAATCGATTTTTTAAAAGTTTCAAACTGGCGCCCCCCCCCCCTCCTTAATAAATCTGCATGTACTATTAGAATCATTTTGTCTAAATTCATAGTTTGAAGAATAAAAATTGCGAAATTCAAACTTAACAACCTATATCTTAAGAACTATGTATAGAATCCATGTGAGACTATATGTGCCTCATCTTATTTACATTTCTTGTGGTGTACTGATTTATCTCGGACGCATTCATAAAACCAAAGTTGTATCAAAGCGAAGCATGTACTCAAAAAATGAGTAAATGTGTTTTTCAAAATTGAGAGTTAAATACTCAGAGCTATTACAAGCTAAAAAAATATTGAAAAATAATAAATTTTTAATATTTTTAAATATTTATTTTTAACAGTCTGCTAAGCTGCAGAAATCATTAGAAATTGTGTGTAAATATTTTCTTATTGATGCTTTATAATTGTATCCAGTTTTAAAAAAGTAATTAATAACAACAAAGAGAAAGTAAGAAACATATCTTTCTAATTTCCTTTTATTTTCTTTTACCACTTTATAGATCAGTCCAGGGATCTAGGGCCCCGGAACAAGCATCATTCTGGAGGCCGCCTTCTATCTAAACATAGAAATTTTTCGTGATTTATGCTGAAGTGACTAGTACTAAACTGCATACCTATTGTATGTATATATAAATTACATACCAGGTACACATCTGTATACAGGACATCACAAGAAAGATGGTCACAAATTTAAGAAAATATACTAGTAGGAAAATATTTTTGGACAATTTTAACCATTTGGCATTATTTTAACAATAATATTGATTACTCCCACGGGGGGGGGGCGTCACCAATTGGGGACCTGGGGCAGCTTCCTCCCATGCCCCTGCATTACTCAAGCCTTGTATCAGCCATACTTAATCTGCGGCCCACCAACCTTTTATGTACAACCCGACACACACAATCAATAATCCATCTTTATAAAATTTTGAAAAGCGCATGAAAGGTAATTAACACCCTTTTTTTTATGAGAAGACGAAATCTCTCCTGTAATAACAGGGGATACATCTATCATTAATTATAAATATATAATTAATTTAAAATTGCGTTGAAACATTCTAAATGTCATCTGCATAGTGAAAATGTTTTGTTGTTGTTTTTGTTGTTGTACCTTTTCTTACATGTAGTCCTCTTAGCATGACAATGGTTCATATATTTTTTTAATCTTCAACGCTAATTAAATATTATTCAATTTAGTAAATTTGCACTGCATATATATTTACATTTTAAAAATATTAAAATTTTGCATTGAGCAAAAGTGTGATTTCATTTTAAAAATCTCCTGATTTTTTATCTTTTGAATTTGAAAATTCAGCATTATTATACTATTAAGTTTTATACTTATTATACAACTAATACTGGTTGTATTAATTTTGTCATACTGCTTTGTTATAATACTTTTTGTTATCTTAGTAGTTTAATTACCTTTTTAGCATTATTATGTAAGTATAGTGTGTTGCGGCCCGGGAGAAAAAGGGTTGAGTTTGGTTGACTTAGTTTCTAATCATTGTATGTTATTTCTGATGTCAACATCCCTTTTCCTATGCAAATACAAAACGCACAACGAAGAACGAGGCTTCATACGAAAGGTTTTTGAACAGTCTTTTGGCATACTATACTCACATTCCGTTTAAACACGTTGTTTGAATAGAATTTGCACTTAATTAAAAAAAATAATGAAAAATGTATCAATAATTAATCTTAAAGAATGCGATGCAAAAGCATCGCACTGGTCCACTGGTAAAAGATTATTTCTCTTTTCAATGCATTAATATAAAATTGACTAAAACGTCGCAATGACTCAGTTTGTAATTTTTTGTATTTGTATGTTATTTCTTATGTCAACATCCCTTTTCTATGCACATACAAAACGCTCAACAATAAGTGAGGCAACATACGAAAGTTTTTGAACGGTCTTTTGGCATACTATACTCACATTCCGTTTAAACACGTTGTTTGATTAAAAATTGCATTTAATTTTTTAAAAAAATAATGAAAAACGTATCAACAAATAATCTTAAAGAATGCAATGCAAAAGCCTAGCACTGGTCCACTGGTAAAAGATTATTTATCTTTTCAATACATTAATAGAAAATTGACTAAAACGTCGAAATGACTTAGTTTGTAATCATTGTATGTTATTTCTGATGTCAACATCCCTTTTTCTATGCACATACAAAACGCTCAACGATAAATGAGGCATCATACGAAAGTTTTTGAACGGTCTTTTGGCACACTATACTCACATTCCGTTTAAACACGTTGTTTGAATAAAATTTGCACTTAATTAAAAAAAATAATGAAAAATGTATCAACAAATAATCTTAAAGAATGCAATGCAAAAGCATCGCACTGGTCCACTGATAAAAGATTATTTCTCTTTTCAATACACTAATAGAAAATTGACTAAAACGTCGCAATGCTTAATAACAAACTCCCTGTTTTCTGACCTATTTGCTGAGCAATTAACTTCACTTACCATTTCTACTATTCCTATTTATTCAGAAGAACACGAGTAATAAACTACATTTTCTTTTATTTAAATCATTTGTGAGAATAAATTATTACAACAGAGAAAAATTGAATAGCAATAGATTCCTATTTCAACACTTTCAGTGCAAAATTACATCATTATTTTACAACTAAAGTGAATCATAATTCATTCCCCTTAATTCACCTGAAAATCAAATGGTAAATTAATGTTCATATTGACAGCTAGAGTGACAAATGAGATTCCAGTTCCAATTATTCAAACATAATGACAGATTTTAGATGAGAAAATGGACTATAATGAAGTGCGATTTTCAGGTTTCCTTTCATTTTTGTGGCTCGTGACAAATTTATATATATAATAGCAATAATAAAAGTGAATCTAGTTTAAAACTAGAATTTCAATTGTATGTAGGTGTGTATATGTATGTGCTTGTGAAAGAGAGAAGGGGGAGCTGGAAATAACATTTATATTCTTTACTCATAAGAGAATTACCAAAAAATTATTTTCTATCATTAATCAATTTGTCCACTGAAGTTGTTAGTTACAAAGACTCTAATTCAAAGGAACTTAGATAAATTACAGTGAAGTACAATGTTTCTCTAAAACCACACTATCTGGTCAAAAGTGTCCGGATACTTTCGATTTTTGATGTTTTGTCGAATATCAAAAGAAACACTTGATGAATTCTTCTGAAACTTCAGGAATGAAAAAAAAATGCTTAACCTTATATTTTTTTTTCCGCGAAGGTTTAGTCACGGAGAAAGTTAGGGGACTAACAACAAATTGAATTAAAAAATAATATTTGCGATCACTCAGTAAAATCAAATGCTTGAAATGATTAGTTGTAGAATATGACTGAGTGTCCTCTATAACATTTGTGTTTATTTGTGAAACAATAGCATCTATATTTATGGATGTATAAAAGCATACATGCCAACCTCCGTTTATATACGTATATATACAGGGTGTCCAAAAAGTCTGGACACGGTCGAATAACTCGAGAAATATACATCGGATTGGAAAACGGAAAACACTTGTTCATTATTTTTGAAAAACCTATTAGGGATATCAAAGTTGCCCGTCTAACTCTGCCCCCTAGGGGGAAAGGGGATCAACTTTGAAATCTTAAATGATAGCCCCCCCCCCTTTTTTTTATTGCAGATTCGGACTCTACGAGGAAAAGAATACGTAACTTTTGTATTTGACATTTTCTTCGGAAAATCGTAGATGGCTCTGTAATCGAGTAAAATGCAGTAAGAATCGTTTCCATTGAAAAGTCTGGAAATGGTGGAATAACTTGAGAAATATATATCGGATTGAAAAACGGAAAAATACGTGTTCAATATTTTAGAAAAATGGTAACTTTGATATCCCTAAATAGATTTTTCTAAAATATTGAACACGAATTTTTCAGTTTTTCAATCTGATGTATATTTCTCGAGTTATTCGACCATTTCCAGACTTTTCAATGGAAACGATTCTCACTGCATTTTTCTCGAATACAGCGCCATATACGATTTTCCGAAGAAAATATTAAATACAAAAGTTATGTAATTTTTCCCTGTAGAATCCAGAATCTGCAATAAAAAAGACGGGTTATCATTTAAGATTTCAAAGTTGCCACCCTTTACTCTCCAGAGCGCAGAGTTGGGGGGGGGGGGGGGCAACTTTGATATACCTAAATATATTTTTCAAAAATATTGAACATGCATTTTTCCTTTTTTCAATCGATGCATATTTCTCCAGTTATTCGACCGTTTCCACGCTTTTCAATGGAACGATTCTCACTGCATTTTACTCGATTACAGCGCCATCTACGATTTTCAAAAGAAAATGTTAAATACAAAAGTTACGTATTTTTTCCCATAGAATCCGAATAGAGTTTTGAAAAATATTGAACACATATTTCCCTGTTTTCAATCCGATGTATATTTCTCGAGTTATTCTACCATTTCCAGACTTTTCGGACACCCTGTATATATATATATATATTTATTTATTTATTTATACAAATGATCACCACATTTAATGCAACACACATTTAGTTAAACAAATTGTCTAAATTCAAAGCATTTTTTTTAAGCCGCAGGTTGGCAAGTATATAAAAGTTTCTTTAAAAAATTCAAAATTTTCGGCACATTTTTTTGTGTATAGTATGATGCAGGGTTTTCAACCAAATTTAACGCAAGGACAATCAAATTTTTTCAGAAAACTTGACAAAGTGCAGTAGAAAAAATATACTGTAATTAGAATATAACAATACTAAATATTTAATGAAATATGAGGATTTGTGTGAAAAATTTTTTAATTGCACATGCACGAATCATAACAAAAAAGAATTCTATAATTTAGTAGTCAACTGTATAGGGCAAAAAATAAAATCGAATATCGTGAAAATTCAGAAAATATCGGCAATACAGTGAGCTGAATTTCAGTTTCTTTCTAAAAGTAGCTGGATGTTAAGGGATTTTCCACAAATTGACATTTTTTATTAACCGACTTTAAACAACGAAGTATATATTTAACATGCGTCCACCCGTAGATTTTGATTGGATGCTTCGATTTTGATAACTCTTTTTTGTTGTACCGGCTCGTTCTAATAGTTCTTCCAAAGAAAACTTAAGCATCAATAAAAAAAAAGACAGTAAAAAAAATTAAAATGACACTTTGTGGAAAATCTCTTATCATCCATCCACTTTTAGAAAGCAGCTAAAATTCAGCTTTGTATAACGAGGATATTTTTCTGAATTTTCACGATATTCGACTGGCTATTTTATATGTTGCCCTATATAGTTGACTAGTAAAATATGTAAAAAAAATATATAGTTCGCTCTTGTCCAGTTAAAAGTTTTTCACACAATATAATGAAATATATCCTCATATTTCATCACATATTTAATATATTTATATTATAATTGCAGTATTTTTTTCTACTGCACTTCGTCAAGTTTCTTGAATACAGTTGTTTGTCCTGGCATTAAATTTGGTTAAAAACCCTGCACGCTATTAAAAAAAAAAAAAAAAAAAAAAAAAAAAACAGATTTTTTTTTCACTTTTATATCTCTATGAATATACGTTATATCCTTACACAAATGTTGCACAATATCCACATTCATTTGCTATAGCTAAAGATCATTTCGAGCATTTTGTCTTCCAGGGTGATTGCAGATATCATTTTTTTTGTTCAGTTTGTTGTTACCTCCTAATTGCCCTCAGGACTAAACTTTCCCTGAAAAATATGAGGTCAAACATCTTCTTTATATTCCTGAAGTCCAGAAGAATTTCTCGCGTATTTCTCTAGATATACGACAAAATATCTAAAATCGAAAATGCCTGAATACTTTTAACAAGATAGTGTAACACCTAACCACAAAATATGAATCATAATTTCCAGGATGCACGTAATATTAGCCCTAGCTAGGCATAAGCTTGTCTTTCTTACTTAAAATATTCGGTTTTAAGTTATCATTCTGACTTTAAAAGTGCTCCGAATCATGAACAGCTGCTTAAACAATATGTATTTAGCGTAAAAATGATTTAAAATCAAACTTATTTTTTTACAAGAAATTGTATTAAAACAAGTAATATAAAATAAAAATTTAAGTCAATTCCTACTCAGGTCAAAAATAATTTTTTTTTCCAGCGATCTACACGCTTCGCCACTGACGGTATTTATTCCTAAATTTATATCCTGCTAAATATCTTATATAAGAGAAATTTATTTTCGAGTACAGAAAAATGTCCTTCCGTCCCAGGCGAGGCTTGATCCTGGGACCTTGTGGTTACCAGTTCAGAGTTTAACCGACTGCGCTCTCAAGACTTGTGAGTGAGTACTTTTAAATGGAACTAATGTCCAAGATATATAAATATATATAGGGAGAGTGTGAACTAATAGTAGAAATTGAAAAAAGGTGAAGAATTCACCCTTTCCCTTAGTTCTGATTCAGATTTATAAATTAAACTGCGCGTTTTCTTTACACATGGCATCCTTTTCATAGCCTGCAGTATTTCGTCCTTTTGAGATTAGGGCTTCAATCTCATTTACGTATAGGAAATTTCAATGAATGCAAATGCGTGTTTTATTTTAAACATGAACTATTTTTCAACAGCAGAAGCGTTCTACCTTTCAAAGCTACTTTAGTAATTAGAATTCCCAGGGTAAATCAAATATTAAGAATCCTTTAGTCTTGATTTCAATGCCGGGGGTCAAAAAAGTAAAAATAACAATAATAATAAATCTTCCGAACACATTGCAGTTTTTTTTTTAAATAAAATTTATGTTTTCATTCAAACGTGTTGCAAATGAATGAATATAAATTGTTGTACAAAATAATAACAAAATATCAGTGGGAAATGAGGCTTAATGTATATTTTTTTTAGAGCAAAAATTAAAGCAAGACCCGTCTTATATTTTCAGCTTTTTGTTACTAACGCTAAACATTCCTATATTACTCAAGCATGCAAGAGTTCCTCCAAAAGATGGATTGAAAACAAATTCGGATATTCTCTGAGTTAATAAAAAAATGCAAAGAAAATACCAAGAGCATATAATAGGAGACTGGTGCTTGTCTAAAAAAAATAATCCTCAGACATTTTGCTTACCCGAACTCTTGGAGTTTCTGTCACAAGTCAAATTAAAGATTAGCTTATATTATGAACATTTGAAAATCAGGTGAATGATGAAGTTCTTCGCAGATATAAATTGTATATTTTTTTTTCTTTAAAAAGAAAGAGAATTTACGGGTTTTTTGTAGATTGGATTTTTTTGTGGGGATAGAATATTTTCGCACATCCGTATATAAATTGGTTTTAGATAGCTTTAGTGTAATAAAGATCCATTGCTAGGACAGAGATCATATTGATGACAAAGTTCTTAGCATAAAGAAGGATTTTTTTCATGTCAAGAAAAATGTATACTCTCAAAATAAGATAAAATGTATGACAATTATTTGTCAAGCAGTGCGTAGGACAGTTTAGAGTGTGTATACATAAAAGAGTGACGACCTACACACTTGGCGCTTGCTCAGATTGAAAGTTTTGTCCAAACTATGGTAACCCATATTCCAGAATATGGCGATACTCGCTCGAATAAGTTTGATTCAAGCCAACTCAAACATTAGTCTGACGAAAAGTTTTTGCCCAATATCATCTCAACCAATCAAATTTTATTGCCCTTATATATCGATTCCGTTATGTATACAGGCACTCTAGAATATTTATTATGTTGCGTATATATCTGTTAAAATATGATAAAATTATAAGAATTGGTTATCACTGTATAGCCGG
Source organism: Maratus michaelseni (assembly GCA_963931845.1). Taxonomy (NCBI): domain Eukaryota; kingdom Metazoa; phylum Arthropoda; class Arachnida; order Araneae; family Salticidae; genus Maratus; species Maratus michaelseni. The sequence goes on from OZ007586.1 coordinate 118,293,311, forward strand.
AAATTTTTTCCTAACTTTTGTCTTTGCACCACTCTTATCCCAGATTACTGAAATGTATTTAAAGTAGTAGTAGAGTTATTCATACTTTAATAACTGTTGTTCATGTTTATTTTCGACAATCGCGATATGTAATTGTAAAAGAAAAAACTATATTTTGAATAAATTATCTCATTATCTTAAGCACACAGCTGTTTATAAGTTTCAAAAACTACTCATAACTAAACAATATTTGAAATTTTGTTCTTCAAATGAACTTATTAACTAAAAGAGAACTAGAAATAAAGAATAATATTTTAGGTACTCAAAATATTTTGTTGATTATTTTATTAATGTTGTTGGAATGATGGTAGTGGTAATTTCAGGTTTTAGATAAAATACAAGAATTAAAGACTGCAGTTGGTTTCTCTTATTTATTTCAGTACATCACTTAAAGTCTGCATAATAAAAATGTACGAACTTTGATTGTTCAAATATTTTAGGTACTTTTGACATTTTTTTTAATTCCTTGGATCAAAGCAGCCAGTAAAAACGCATAGTTTCTATACACTGGTGGTCAATTGTTAAAGACGGATGACACTATCAATGACACTAGTATAAAATCGAAGGCAGCAGTATGCGGAAAATAGCATAAATACGAAATGCAGTAAGAAGTGCATATGCATTGTTTTCACACGTGTTAGTCACGTGATAGCACTGATGAGAGATTCAAACTATTTGGTGCGCGTTGACAGTTGTTGTTGAACGAAAGTTTGAACGCAAACAAATCAGTTGACGATTTTGAAGTTATGGATATGCCGACATCACTTAGATGATTTTACACGTGACCGTATTATTGGAAAGTTCGAAGAAAGACGACAAATAACAGATGTTCCTAAGGAAATGGGCATCGCCCATAATGTTGTTTCCCTGCTTTGAAGAGCATTTCAAAGACCTGGGATGTGCCGCAATTGTCACAAGGAATGTTGTCTTCGCAGTACGGTGGCCACAGAATACAGGTATATTGCTCTATCGGCAAGAAGGGACATGCACAGCTAGTCAAGTTTCTTGTTATTACAGACAAGCGGTTATTCCGAAAAACTGTCGCAAGACGTTTATATCAAGGAGGACTATACGCCCAAAGATCTGTTGTGTGTGTCGCATTGTTGAGAGTTCGTTGTAGCGCCCATTTGAAATCATGTCGTCAGCATCGCAATTGGACCGAGAACGACTTGATTTCTCTACTTTTCTTAGATCCCTTTCGTGGATATTTCCTGGACGATAAGTCACGTCAGATCTGTTGTCGTCTGCAATCAGATGACATATTGAATCTCATCTGAAAAAAAGTACACAAGCCCAGTCGTCCTCGGTCCGATTGCAATGCTGACGACATTATTGAAGATGGGTGCTACGATGAACTTTCGACAATGGGACACACACAGCAAGTCTTCGGGCATATAGTACTTCTCGATGCAGACGCCTGTCTACAGATTTTCGGGATATCCGCTTGCCTGCACAAGAAAGAAACTGATTTGCCACTTGACTATGCTGTGCGTGCGCCGTGGTACCTTTTTGCCGATAAAACAATATACCTATTTTCTGCGTCGATCTAAACTGGATTTAAAAATGAAATATAATGAAACGCAGATTAAATAATAAGCAAAGTAGTAGCACATCATGGTAGATTAATTTTTAAATTTAAGCACAATAGGGCATCCAATCCGAGCTTCCCGGGTTACAGAACATAGATGAACTCTAATAATTTTTTTTGCATTACACTTACTTTTTTAGATTGCTTACTAACACCACCAAAAAGCATTTTTCTATGAAAAATATCAATGATGAATTCAAATAAAATTTTGAAATTTTTTAAAAGCGATACTTTCGTATCAGCCGCATGCCTGGGATTAATAGCCGAAAAAATTTCCAAAGATTTCAGTATTTACAGCAGCCTTTTTTATTCTAATAATTTCAGTGGTTTAAGCGCATAGTTCAATTACATGTCTATTAAATTTGTTTTATTTATATTATTTTATTTATTTATTGATGAAGTTTTAATTCAGTTATGAAATATTAGCCGGAAACAAGTGCAAACGGGTTAATCTTTCGTAATAGAGCAGAACGCGATAGAGATAGATTTTTAAAAAAATCATGCTTAAAAATTATTTTAAAAACTATAAAAAAAAATCAGTAAAATGAGATACAGTTTTCAAACAAATTGAATTTGAAAGAACACTTTTTTACCTATTCGACGGTGTAAAAATTGAAATTGTGCGACGTTTACAGTAAAAGCGACATTTATTGGTCACGTGTTGCCACCGTCAATATGACGTCAGCGTTACTCACGAACATCTTTTTGCTTTATAATATAGATATATGACAAGTTGAAAATTTGGGAATGTAAATGAAAATAATTTTTTTGAACAAAAAAATCAGAAAATGTTAATACAGTCAATCCTCGTTAACATGAACACGCTTAACGTGAATTACTTTTAACACGAATTGTTTTCACAGTCCTCTATAAAAACGAGTACAAAGATTTGATACTGATAACATGAATTACTGTTAACATGAACACAATTTTGATTCTCCTTGAGGTTCATGTTAATGAGGTTTGACTGTATCTATATTCTTATCGTACACTAAAAAGCAATCTTTTTCCTTTTTCTTAAACTCATTGCTAGTAATCTTGCATTTGCAGGGTAATGTTACAATTAGGAACGTCTATGATCTCAGCTTGGTTTTCCAACAATAGTAGGAAAACGGATGTACTTACACGCCTATGTATTAATCATACAACACGTACTCATAGACATTTGCTCAACAGAGAATAGGAACCCACGTGTGCATAATTATCATTTTTCTCGCCCCACCATTAGTCATATTTTAACAAATTGTCCAATACTCCATCATCTATATTGACATTAGTTTAATCCGTCGTCACCTAGTTTGGCAGGCTTCGTGAGAGAAATACCTCATGTGGCACTTATTGGCATTTTGAAGCACACAGGTATATAAAATAAATAGCTTTTTACTTTCTTATTCTTTATCGTATCAACGCTTTTTTCATCGCGACATGAATGACATTTTTAAACAGTTTTTGAACTTACCATGCTGGATGGAGCAAATTCCACCTAAATAAGATTTTTTTTTATCTTGTTTTTACCAAGTGAAGTACCATTGTCATTATTCCATTATTGACCCATAATTGTGCTTCTTTTGTTTTATTTACTTGCTTGTGAATTTCATTTGATTTACTTTCAGATATTACTTTTTTCTAACATGGTTTCACACAGTTTGTCCTTTTCAAAACCTTGCCCCAATAAATCCTATTACACCATCACCACCCAATTTGAAACACGAACGTTTTAGAGAATTAAAGCAAGCTCATTTCTTATTTGTTATGCTTTTTTTAATCATTCTAATTTTGTCTACCGATTTATAGAAGCAATAGTTTTTTTTTTTTTTTTCAATTTTATGTTAACTTTTAAATTATGCACTATGAAAAATGGCAAAAAATGCTGTTTTCATTATTCTCTACGCATTTATACGTATGTTTGAATTTGAAAGGTAATTTCTATCTAAAAAAATTTTTCAATATTTCTTTCGTGAAAAATCAAGGCATCTTTTAGTTATAACTGCTAATTTTTCAAATCATTATGACTGAAATTTAATTTTAAAATAATTTTTCAATTCGACGTTTCTAAATAGGTAAAAAGACCTGTAATATATTAAAAACAATCATAATTCGTTTAACTGTCATATTTCACTTTACCGCCAAAATTCGGAGTTTAACCTGCTATTCAAAGATGGTGTTGGAGCATTTTTTTAAATCATGAATGAAAATGTGTGACGTCGCTTAGCTGACTATTTTTAACAATCTATCGAAGCAATTTTCATTTTTTCGATGGTTTTCAATTATTCAATCTCTAATTAAGATAAATATATGTCATTTTAATGGGGGTTTTTTTTGTTTTGTTTTTATTTGGCTACAGCTTTTCAGCCTTCTCCTTCCTCCTCCTCACAAACCAAAATAGTAGCTAGATTTTTTTTTTTTTTTTTTTAAAGAGTATTCAGAAATTTTCCTGCATTTTATAAAAATACTAATGAAAGCTTGTTAACTTAAATTTTCTATTGCTGTGTGATGTTTAAATATCTCTACATCTTACATATTTCTTTACAATAATTCTAATAAAAATATTTTGTCTGCAACATACTTAAGAGCCTACACTAGTCACAGGAATAAACGCTCAAGCTAATGTTAAGACTATGGGAAGGTTCTAGCGAGATTTCTCGCTCGCATTTTAATATTTTTAAATGCTTTTTTGCATAGGATAGCTGAGGTCAATCTCCAACGTTGTCAGTTTTTAATTTTTCGATTTTTGTTGCAGTTTTTTTATAAGCGGACATTTTCAATTTTGGAACCGGTTGGAACCGGTTCTGAAAGTAAAAGTACCCTTATATAACATAACTGGAACCGAAATCGAAAAAGTAAAAACGTTAGAGATTGACCACAGCTATCCTATGGAAAAAAAAAGCATTTGGAAATATTAAAATGCGTGCGAGAAATCGCGCTAGAACCTTCCCATAGACTTAACGTTAGCTTGAGCGTTTTTTCGCATGACTGATGTAGGCTCTTAAGCTGTTTTCAGAGAACGGGAAAGTACAAGCAAGGTCTTTATAGAGGTATCTGTTACTTAGACGTTGGAACTTAAAATAAAATTTTTTCGTAGAAATTTAACCCATACACTCTACATTTCGGTTCAGCATCTGCGTTCTCCAACACTAGTGTGATTTGGGATTCCCTAACTTTAACTGCGTATAATTTTGTTGACAATATCGTGATAATGAGATATAACATATTATTCTTATACGAAGTTTAATGAGGAATCGAACTGTGATGTTTATTTTTATCAAAAATTTCATTTTGTTAATGAAAAAGGAAAATTAATGAAAGCATATTTAAAATTTAAAAAAAGCCGACATTTGAATTTTTCGTCGGTACGAATTCACACTAGATTGTCCACATATTAAGAAATTTTTTCTAAATCATTTTACTCATTTTGGGGCCCCCATCTGCAGTGGACACAACAGGGTGACCTAGTCGGCCTGTGCAGTAATCAAGTCCTATTTGGCTGTTATAAGAACAGAGCATGTTTACAAAAAAAAAAAAAAAAAAAAAAAAAAAAGCTTCCATCAACCAATCTACTACTACATTTTTGTCGTAGCGATCATTGTAGGAATCGTCATGGGGACGTAGCCAATCATATCATAGACATATTAAATGTAGACCAATCAAATTTCCGAATTTATCTGTACAGTAGGAGTCATAAGGAACGGACAGGTGTTTCTTTCTACCCCATAGTAATTTAACCCACAGTGACGTCAGCTGCACTTTCATTATAGTACTGCCTAAGACTCCTATAATAGGAACTGACGCATATCCATTTTGTTTCGGATTATTCGTGCTCAGTTCAGCATCAATCTACCGCAGCCGGAGTTGGGGTTATCTAAGACTCGGTTCTGATTGACTGAACCGGTTCTGATTAGCTTGGTTTTTCGACTGAACTTCAATTTGAGACCCAAATCTGCGAGGATGCGTCAGCCTGTATTATAGGAGCTCTAGTACTGCCTGCACACTACAGTGTGCATTGGACAGTGGAGAAATTTCTTGGCAATTTTCACACACAAAACTTCTAAAGCTATTCTGCTAACGATAAACTTTGAAAAAAAAAACAGCACTCACCTTTTACAAGTCACCATAAACGTGAAACTTACGCAACGTCGAAGTGCTGCGAGTCATAAAGGCACGAGAGTAATCCGGATTTTAAAAGAATTCCGGTAATAGCGACGAATGGAGAAGGAAGGACGAACGAAAATATTTTCTTTTGGAAAAATGTTTTGTTAGCGACTGAAGATGATGAGTGTGGTACACTTCTTGAAAAATCCTGGAGTTGGGGGAAAATGCAATTGGGACGATCAAGAAAATAAAATAACGCCAGTGTTTTCCTCCTCATTGTACGATAACTGCATCTCCCATTGTGGGCAGCAAGCTTTAAAATCACTTTACAGTGTCGTTGACTACGTCAGTTCAGAAATTTCTGTAACTTATGTTGGTGAAATGGAAGTAAAACGAAAAAATTTATCTATCTCTGATAAAATTAAAGTTTTGGATAAAATAAAATTCAAAACATCCCAAACGAAAATAGCGAAAGAATGTGGAATTTCACAATCTCAAGTGTCTCGAATAAGTAAAAACTTTGAAAATATTCTTCGGAAATGGAGAAATAATGGCAATTTAAGCCAAAAACGAAAACGTAATTCGAACTATGAAAATGTGGATCGAGCAGTATTGCAATGGTTTCAAGAAAAAAGATCTAAAGGTGCATTAATTAATGAAGCAGTAATTATGAAAAAAGCAGATGAGTTATCAAAAGAGTGCGAAAAAGGTGAAAACTCCAATGCTTCTTAAGGTTGGCTTTACAGATGGCAACAAAGGAATAATCTAAAATTTAAAAATTCTCATGGAGAATCTGCTTCAACTGATGATTTAGCCATTGACGAGTGGTATGGCAACACATTAATTCCGATTTTGGAGAATTATAAATCGGATGATATCTTTAATTGCAATAAAACCGCATTGTACTATCATGCAATGCCAGGAGGTACAATTGCAGAAAAGAAAGAATAAATTTGTGGGTTTAAAAAGACGAAAGACTGAATCACCCTACTTTTTTGTGTTAACCAAACAGGAACAACAAAATTGACTCCTTTGATGATTGGAAACAGCAAAAAACCGCGATGCTTAAAATATGTCAAAAATTATCTCATCAATTATTCATCTTCCCAAAATGCTTGGATGACAGGAAATATTTTCAAAAGCTGGATTACGAAAGTCGACTCCAACATGGCGAAACAAAACAGGAAGATTGTTTTATTCATGGATAATGTATCCAGCCACAAAGTTAACGTGAGCGTACAATGTCTTCTTGCTAATGCTACATGCAAAATTCAGCCTCTAGATCAAGGCATAATAAAATCGTTTAAAAGTAATTACAAGCGTCTAATAATTAAATATGTTGTGCGTCTCTTAGATGAAGATCAATCACTGCTACATTTTTCTTCAATTTACAAAAATATATCTTTGCTTAATGCAATGCATTTCACTAAGCAAGCGTGGGACAATGTTTCTTTAACAACAATTGAAAATTGCTTCAAAAGGGCAATTTTTTTTTTATCTAAAGAAAATTGTGATGATTATGACTCAAATAATGAAACTATGATTTATGATTTTAACAGCGATACTGAATTTAATGATCATAGTGGTTTGCTGCAACTTACTGCTCCCGATTTTTCAGAATATGTAAAATGTGATGAAAATGAGCAAACAGAAAATGAACCTAGTGACAAAGAAATCGTGGCAACCTCTCAAAACTGTGAAAACACAGACGATGAAAGTGTAGAGCCCCCCCTCTCTCTGATGTTAACAAATCTCTATGTGTTGTTCGAAGATATTTTAAAGCACATGGCTGTGATTACAATTTGATTTATTCTTTAGAAAACAAAGTGGAGAAATGCATCGTCCGAACTATTAAAAAACAAACTTCTATAAAAGATAATTTTATAGGCAACAAATAAAAGATTAGTTGGCAAATGATGAAAAATAAAATGAATTTATACAGAAATTTACTTTATTAATATTATTTATTAAATTAGACTATTATTAATTGGTATGATTTAAAAATTATTTCTTTGTTATTTTACTTTCATTTTAATTTTCACATCAATCAGATAAATTATAATGAAAAATTGAACAATGTAACGTAAATAGTGTTATAGTACATTATACTTTAGTGTATATATTATTATAAATAGTGTATAAATTATTGATTAAATGATTAATACAATAATTAATTTTTAAATTATTATGTAAATAGTTATTGTCCATTATATTTATCATATCTGTGGTATATAATAAAAGAACGTATACTGATTGCATTAATTGCTGTCCTCACTTAAATGCATACCCCGCTTAATTGCATACAATTCAGTGGAACCAACTGTATGCAATTAAACGGGGCTGACTGTATTTGAATATCAATAAGTTTTTATATATTTATTTCTCAACATAACAGATAAAATTGATTTTAGAGATGCGATAGAAGACTATTTTTTCAGAATATCATTAAATCCATAAAGCAATTTTCTTTGATTTTGGATTCGGGCGAAGAAAAATATTTTGTCAGTTTTTTTTTTTTTTTTTTTTTTTTTTTTTGGGGGGGGGGGGGGGGATTTTGTCAGAAAACTTCCTGATTCTCCTCGCTAATGTTAATCCTACGGGAGTAGGATACATTTGTATATTTAAAATATCTCCTCAAGAAATTAATAATTTTAACTTCTGTTTTCTTTGTACTGTTTTTAAAGGATGTATCTTTTTTTCTTAGTTGTCAAATTTTTTTAAATATATATTTAATTATATGTGAAGTGTCAAAATCTTATTCAGTTTCGCTAAGATTTTAACACATAAAATTATAAACTAAGCACATATTTTAGAAGTATTTTGATAACTAAGAAAAAAAGAGACATCCTTTAAAAACAGTACACAGGAAACAGAAGTTACAAATATTAAATTCCTGAGGAGATATTTTAAATACACGAATGCATTCTATGCCCATAGGATTAACATTAGCTAGGGGAATCGGGAAGTTTATTGACGAGCAGCCTTAAACAGAATTTTTGGTTTTTAAGTGCTTTTCCTGAAAGCCCACCAAGTGATCACAAATGTCTAATATAAAGGAAACAATAGTTGTTAAGTAAAAAGTGATCAGTATGATATTCAAATTGTGTGCTACGTTACGCACTAACCTCCCACACACACATTTTCCTTTAAGTAAAATTATTGTACTTAAATTATTAAAATTAATAAATGAATTTCCCATATAATAGTATTAATAACTCCATTAACACTTAAATATTACATAAAAATATGTTATTTTAAGAGTAACATCGCTTATACATTTCTCGTTTATACAGTGTTGAATTCAGACACTTTTCTCCGGGAGGGATTTCTGTAGCTCCGGGGGGGACATTATAGAGTTCCGGGGGGGGGGGGGGGATTCCCCTTTTTGACCTCTGAAAGCATAAAATTTCAAATACTCCGGGGGGGACCCCCCCCGGGCCACCCCCTGAATTCAACACTGCGTTTATACATTTTTATCATTTATACTTTTTTTAATGGGCCCGGCAAAATCCAATGGATATTAACGTTAAATGATTTCATTTATACATTTTTCTTTAAATCGCAAATTTCATTTATATGTTTTTTTCAACAAGTCAAGAAGAGAGAAAATGCGTATTTCAACCTCAGATTCCGAACTCCTGATTGTCGAGTCTTACAAAAGGCACGTGACCTTGACCAACACTTGTCTAGTCTTTCAAAAGGCATGTGACTTTAACCAACACCTGCCCAGTTGAACAAAAGCCGTACCCCTAAGTAGTGTGAACATACTACTTTCTATAGATAAGGGTTGTTGTTGTGCTCTCCCCAGACCCAGCAGGGCAAGTTCTTTTCCTGGCAGCTTCAGTATCTGGATTTGTATCTTTCACTAGCAGTTCACGATGAGTTCGCATAATAGAAAATCTCTGTCATTGAAGGAAAAAAATGTGCCTTTTTAAAAAAGTGGAGGAAAACCAACATTTAAAAAGAGTGGATCTTACCAAAGAATTAGGTTTACGAGTTTCAACTTTAAACATGCTAATTTATAAGCATAAGATCATCGAGGAAAGCCATCATCAAAGTGGATGTAGTGCTTCAAACAAACTTAGAGTCCAAAGTGGAAAATTCGCTGATGTTGAAAAGTTCCTTTTACAGTGGTTTAATCAGTGTCGTAATGTAAAAATTCCCATCAGCGGCCCTTTGCTTATGGAGAAAGCACAAGAAATTTCAAAGAAGCTGAATGTTGAATGTGATGCATCATTTTCTTTAGGATGGCTTCACAAGTTTAAATTAAGACATGGCATAACAGGCAAAACTGTAAGTGGAGAAACTGGAGATGTTGAGTGTCAAACAGTAGATGATTGGATTCAAAATGAATTGTCAGATCTGATAAAAGAATATGAACAAAAATACATTTTCAATGCAGATGAAACCAGTTTGTTTTATAATCTTCTGCCATCTAAAACTCTTGGAATCAAATCGGACATGTGTCATGGCGGAAAAAAGAGTAAAGTGCGATTAACAGTGTTATTGTGTGCCAATGCAGATGGATAAAAAAATTGCCTCCTTTGATTATTGGCAAATCAAAAAAGCCCCACTGCTTCAAAAATGTGAAAGCATTACCAACAATATACCTGGCCAATAAAAAATCATGGATGACAATGTCCTTCTTTACCAATTGGTTAAAAGAATTAGATGATAAAATGCAAAACCAGAAGCGGCAAATCATTTTATTCATTGATCAGTGTCCAGCTCCTCCATCTGATAAGGACTTTCTAAAAAGCATAACTGTCAAATTTCACTAGCAAATTGCAGCCACTGGATTTAGAAGTCATAAATCCCTAAAACAACATTATCGAAAGCTTTTGGTGAAAACAGCTATCGCCAGTTTAGACCACAGTGACTTCGAAAATGTGAACATTAACATCTTACAGGCTATGAAATTCATAATGATGCTTGGCAAAATGTTTTACCGAAAACGATAAAAAACTGCATCGCCCTTGGCAGATTTTTAACTCCAGTGGATGTTAATCCTATTGAAAATGCTGAACCTGGTCATTTTGCTCCACCAGAAAACTGGTCAAATTTAAGTGACGTTACTACATTTGAAGATTTTGTGCAATGCGATTCGGAACTTGCAACATGTTCTCTTCTAATAGTCGATGAAATGATCACAAATTTGGAAACTAGCAGTGAAGAAGAGGGTAACTGCACTGAAAAGCCACTGCCAAGTTTTCAACAAGCTTTGGCAGGTTTTAACATCATGCAAAAATACTGCATTAGCAGTGATTTTAATGATAATGTAAATGTTAAGATGGCTATTTTAACTGTGAACAATGAACTTTTTTCTGTGCATTCCAAAAATTCCATACAACCTAAAATAACAAAATATTTTGTACATGGTGAATGAATATGAATAGTAGTAAGTTGTAAATTATATCCGGAATAAGAAGTTTAGTATTACATACCTCTTGTATTTTATGTATTTTAATTTCTCTCTAATTTTTTTTATTGTTGGTAATTACGGAAATGTTTGTACTTTGTGAATTTTGTTTATAAATTTTTTTATTTATATGTTTTTTTCCTTGGTCTCTTGAAAAACGAATAAACTGTGCTTCACTGTGTTTACTTAATGTTATAATATGTTAGTTAATGATACTTTTACTACTTTAATAGTTATTGTGATTTTTTAAGTCTGTATGATGAAAATAGTTTACAAATATATTGGCCATAGTCCGTGGAAAAAGTTTATAAATAATCAGCAACAGGTAATTCATGGGTAAAAAAGTAGTTATAAATGTTTAAGATTTTTTTTAAAAGGCAAATCACATGTTTAAAGTTTTACAAATATTTCATACTAATCCCTATTAGTCAGAAACAAGACATAATGCCATTTATATCTTAAATATTGACTATTTTAATAGGTGAGGTAGACTTACATTTTGAGTGAGACTTACTTATATGGTAGGGTTTATTTTTAGGATAGGACTTATAAGCATGTTCAAAAACCATGCTAGGGTTCATTTTCTAATTAGGTACCATATTCGAGGAAATAAGGTAGCACTAAAACTGATTTAAGAATCCGAAACTCTGAAAGCACAAGCCTTAAATATGGGCTCTTCAAAAGTTTAAGGCTGAAGGATACATATTAGAGATACATATTACATTTATCTTTTATAACATTACATATATTAGGCTATATTATTCCAGCTTTGCTAAAAAAATATCTTCAGAAAAAAAAATGCCCTGACCATAAGAATTTTAATAAAAAAAAAGTTTGTCCATGCTTGGCAACAATAATACATTGCAAATTACAGTTATTTCAAGTACCAATTACTTTAAAGTTACTTTAACCCTTTATACCAAAATTGTGAATTAAAGTAAAAATCTCTCCTCAAAACTTTTTCTTTTATGTTACAAAAGTAGATTAAGAGATTTATAGAATAATATAAAATTTAAAAAATAATTCATTAATTAGAGTTAATAAACTGAATCGGTACTTTTAAATACCATCAGATCAATATAGTTGAAAATATTTCACAACTTTGAAAGTAGATAAAACTGTGCAACATTTCATTGTACTTTTGAATAGCATTTGTAGCAAGAAACATGTATCTATTCTTGATGAAAATTTCGAAGATAATTTTTCTTTTCATTTACTAAACTTAAAAGCACACTGCATATCAACTAATTTTGATATGTAACCAACAATTACACAGGCCTGTAAAAAAATCATTTTATTTTTTCTGCTTCATTTCAAGTGTTTTAAATATTTTTCAATGCAATCAGTTAAAAAATTGAGCTTTTCTGCTATCACATAAGGTTTTTTGACTAATTGGTGATAAATATCCAAACAGAAGATATAACAGTAAGAAAACTTTATTGAAAAAATAGTTAAAAATAAACTGTATCTTACACTATATTAAATATTTATGTTTGTCATAGATGTCACTAAGCTAAATATTATTATAATGAACTTATTTTTCTTGAAAAAAGATGCCCCCCCCCCTTTCTCTTTTTTGCCTTGTATATGGCTTGTGGCTGTTTCCTAAGCAGCAACTGGAATTATTCTGCTATCCTATTTATTAGTGCCTGGTGTCTTTATGACTAAATTTATAATTTATCAATTCAAAATTCTGATGTTTACATGAGTAAATTTATAATTTTCCAACTAATGAGAAATTCTCGACTTGTGTCAAAATTGTATGTGATAATATTTTTTTAGTACTGTCCCCAAAATGAGCATGAAAAAATACATAAGAAACACACTTCATTTTAAAGAAACAAAATTTCATTCCAGGTCCATCTTATTCCTAAGCTAAAATTAAATGCATTAGCAATTGCTTCCTAGAACTGACGATATTTAAAAGTATCATATCAAAAAAACCTTTAAAAATGAATTAAAATTACATATATATTTTTTAATTTGACAAATAATATTACTTCTCAGGCTTTGAAAAATAAGAGAAAACAAATACAATGAATTTATTTATCTATTCATGTTGAGTTATTTCACAATAGAAACTTACTATTGCACATCACACAACAAGATGGAAGCAAAAATGAGCTATATGTGATGCTAAATCGAATAGGGTTTTTAACCCCTTGAAGGGCAGTGGGATATTATATACACCACTTAATTCCTAAATTCAACAATTTCACCAGAATTTTGAAATAAAATTTTGCTTTTGTAATGTACAAAAAGAAAAGCTTTTACTTATTTTCAAATAAATTTGTAAATCTTGGTGTCATATAATCATTTCAACAATCATTTCATACAATCATTCAGAAGTACTTTGCCCCTGAAAGTGTTAAAATATCCTTTTTTTTTAAATTAAAAATCTCATTTTTAAATCATTAATTTATTTTAAATTTATTCAGATATTAGATAATAGAAATATTTCGGCAACAGAATTAATGTTGCTCTTATTTTAGAGTTTGTTATAATTTGTCATTTATGCATCTGTTTCTTTCTGAATCATATAATCATATAATCGTTAAGCATTAACCTCTCCTGATTATTTTGTCTATCTAATGCACTGCTTCTCACTGGGTTAGCAAAATTCCTGTAGTAACATACTGTTGGCAGGCTTCCAGTCTTGCTAACTTATTAAGCTTATCCTCATAAATTCAAAAGTCTCTATATGCTAATATCTAACGGATATCTTATGATTCATATTTTCTCGCCAAATATAATAAAATGACGAGTCAAAGGAATAATTTGTTGCATATGATTTTGGGCATTACCCTTCTGACCAGCCTACTGCAAAGATGTAAACATTTAGCGCGATCTTTAGGGCTCCACTTACATTCCTGCTGTATCATGAATATGCTTCTTATTTTCAATGAAATTTGAAAATTATATTTAAAAAATTATTTTAAAAAAATTATTTAAAAAGCTACAATGTTTCAGACTGATTTCTTTGAGCTTCAAGAAAGAATCTTTGCTTTACAGAATCTAGATTAATGCTAAAAGCACTATAGATATGACTATATTATATTACTTCATGGCAAGTTATTAACCGAATTTATTATCATAATCTGTAGGCCAGAAAAAATTCTCCTTGACCATTTTTTGTTTAACAGAACTACTAATGCTATCTATCAATGATAGAGTGAAGCATTTAAAGTTGATCCTGAAGCATGTCATTGGTAATAGATGAATCAAATATTTTTTATATAACAATATGAATCAACTGGTACTTTAAAGTACCATAAGAGGTTAATGGTACACAGTCCAAGTTAGCCCAACAAATATGCAACTCAATAAAGTCTGTTTATATACTATCATAATATATTAGAATTTCAATAAAATATAAATTATATATTATATAAGTAATACATTAAATGGAAAATGCTATCTAGTAATATTGTCTAATTTAGCTTATCCTTGTTTGCTTCATTGGGGCTAACACTTCATTAAGAATCACCCTCTTAGAAATCTAATGCTGATGATTCTTTTGCTACTACAATGCTTTAATAGTTATCATGATAACTAATAATTTACTCAATTATCCTTCACAGGATATAGTTGGATATATAGGAATTTTATTTTTGTTAACTTTAACATTTTATTTATTAGGGATTGTGGCATGGACATCTAGTATTACTTCTTATTATCATATGACCTTTAAAAGTGCTGGGTTGTTCTCACACAGAAAACACAATAAAATGGTGCTGCTCAGCATGTCCAAAATGTTTTAAGTTGATGAGTAATGATTGTCACAATTTTCTCATCAAAGCTTTTTAAGAAGATTCTTCCAGGAAAATAAAAAAGGGTATTTGACCCTGGAAAGCTTAATCAGTTAATCCAAGGGATAAAGTAGTGAAGTCCAACTTTCTATTAGAGCGGATCAAACACTTTATTAAATAATTTTACCTTAGATAAAATTAAATTAGACAATAATACATTTGTTATTTATTAATCTCTCTCTTTGTTGTGCTGTCCATAAAAAGAACATCTGTGATCTCCAATTTGCTTTGTAAAGATTTGATTTTTTCCATTATAGTGAATTATTTTTTGTTTATTTGTTTTTTATATTAATATTGTTAAGATTACTTTCCATTTTATCTACATAAGCAGTTAACCCATTAAACAGTGCTATATTAACTATGTTAAATAAACAGTATTTTTATATTTTTTGTCAAGTACATTAGACACCTCTATTATAAAAGTTTTTTTCTTAAATAACCGCAACAATTTAGAAAATATAACATGTTCCCTTAGCAAACGTTTTGGCACCTAAGAGGGGCAAAGTTTTCTTCAAGTTAGAAAGAAGCACTTGTTATTTTCCCCTGCATAAATTCAGTCGTGGTTGAGTAGTGATAAAAATTTCATTTGTTTGTCATGCTGCCAACAAATTTATAGAAAAAATTTAAATAATTATGAAACATGTATAGATATTTAATTTAATATTAAAATTTGAAAAACAATTCTGTTCGAATTTTAACATTTGAATCAAGAACTGGTAGTGAATATATTACAAGCTTACTTATTTAATTATTTTTCTATGCATTGTTTATAGAACTTCAAATTACAAGTCTTATGAATAATAAAATTGCATTTTCAATACATATATTTTTATATGTTTTACATCTGCACTTTTTTTTCAGTATCTGAGTTGTGTATTCATTCCATCAAAATGTGTACCATTCTTTATAGCTCCATAAGATCTTAAAAAATATTTATAATTTTTTTATTATCTGTTTGAAATATAACAGTTGTAGTATTTATCATAAATGGAAGTTTGGTCATCTGTCCTTTGAATCCTGTAAATACTCTACTCACCATGCTGCTATTAACACAATGTTCAAATTATTGGGGAGAAAAGTTTAAATTAAAATTCACTTTTTGATAAGATACCTGTATCTGTTTAAAAAATTGATCTAAGTTCTCCACACCGCTCATGTATTTAAAGTAATATAAGACACCTGAAATTGATGTAAATAAGTTTTTCTTTTTTCTACTATACATTTATATATCAAACTGTCTAAGAGAGTCTCTGTTTCAAAATTTGCTGCTAGTCAAACTTAAATAAATTTTACTTTTTTATTTTACTTTACTATACTCAAGTTTCATGCTGCAAGGAATTCAAAAATACTTTAGCGATAAATTATTTTTAATAATACCGTAATCAGGAAGTATATTTTTCCTTATAGTTTATCACAGTCAAACTTTTCATTTAATCTTTTTTTATAATAATTCCCACAAAAAAAAAAATCTACATAAATATGTTATGCTGTGGTAAAAACATACTTTTTTCTTTCAGCTTATTAGGCCTATTTCTCTCTTTCTGAACATGCTGATATTTTATTAACTTGAATTCTATTATAAATTTATTCAAATTGATCAATATAAATGATTCAAATAATTTCCCTTATTAATATAATGACAAACACTATAAACAATATATAAACACCACACATGGACATGTTATTACTACCAATCTTAATTATTATCATAGAACAAAATAATTTAAAAAAAACTAATGCATTATGATACTAAATCAGCCTTTCACATAAGAATAACATTAAAACTATACCATTGCAGTTTTTTCAAGAATTAGATTTAGTTATCTACACAATAATAATAAATTAAATAATTAAGTTTTAATGAATGGAAATTTACAGTTATACATCAATTAAAAAAAATAATAATACACACAATATTAAAAATGTAGATATTAAAAACAAACAACATCAATAATCTACAAAATAAATTTTATTATCACTTATGAAGATAAATCATCAAACAATTATGTCATAATTTATAAAGAGTACCATAAACAGTTACTCCACAATGCTAATAATATCAGTGATATTTTTAACAAAACATCATTAAAATTTGAAATGAATAACAGAAAATTGTTAAGTTATCAAAAATTAATAAAACTTAAATTATACATATCTTGTATCATATCAAAATTCATAAAAATCAAATAAAAATTTGTACTTTAACTACTGATTGCAATGCATATAATAATGCTGCTAGTAGTTTATTACTGAATATTCTCTCTCAGATACACACTATAACAATTAAAATATTACAATATAACAATGCTGCTTAAAAAAAGTTTTCAGCTTATAAATAAATTATAAAACATAAATTCTGAAATGTATATAAAAACCTTTGACTTTAATGATTTATTTAAACACATACACAACAAAGATTTACATAAAACTATGTATTTACTTTTTAAAGAATACAAATCTCAATTAAATTTAAAAAGATTACATTTCTATTAGGTTCTTTAAAATATTATTGAATTTTACCTTGTATCATATATAATTACATTATCTACAAAAATACACATTAACCACAATGTCAAGGAATTCCTCAAGGAGGTACGGCTTCCAGTATACTTTCTCATCTTTATTTACATTATGAAAGGGATTCATTAGGTAATAAAAATTATGTTTACTATCATTATATAGATGATATAAATATTTTTTTATTTTAATCACTCTAATATCACATTGTTACCTACTCAATATCCCAAACATCTTACAATGTGTCAAAATGATATGATCAATAATGTAATAAACTCTTTTGGCTTCAAAATAACACTTAATAATAAAAATAGTTTGATATTTATGATAGAATAACTGATTTTTCTTTTAATGTAAATATGTTTACACATTATAATTAATGCTTACATATTACAATTATAATATGTAAGCATATATGTATAAATTAACTATTTATAAAAATATTTAATTAATTACATACATAAAATAAAATATTTAGGCTCAGATAAGAATTTTAAAAATTTTAATTTATCAGTAATCACGCTAAACTATATGGATATCCTTAATACATGGTAAACTCAATAATTAATTCATTTAAATAATTTGGATTTTATATACAAATATTTAAATAATTTGCTGTTTATATACAAAAATACATACAGATTAGAGGATGTTGGTTTCGTGGTTTGTATGGCTTATAAATATATATTTTTTTAAGAAAGATCATGATATGTGATAATAATTTGGTCAATAATTCATGTAAAAAAGTGTGGTCATAGTCATGTTATTTATTTTACTATATGATCCATTATAAATAAATAATAAAAACTAAAATATCAAATTTTCTTTAATTAAAATTATTTATCATTAGATATCAGTTAAAAATTATGTAATTTAATTATAATTATAATATAGACAAACAGATTAATTATTTGGAAAAAATGAATATAAGTTAAAGATGAAAGATATTTATTATTATTTGTTTATAAATTTACATATGACAATTACTATTATTAATAATTAAAAATAAATTAGTTGACTAATTTGATATAATGCTGTCTTGAAATATTATAATTAAAATTCATTAATGTTCTAAAATTATTATTCATTAACTAAGAATTTTTATATCAATTTAACTTAAATATATGTATTTGTTAATAGATGGCAGCATTAAATTTATAACATGATTTTCATTTATAATATATTTCTGCAGCTGATCTTAAAACTGTAAATTATCACAACATCATTAAATTTAGGAAGTGTACATTTCCTAATTTTTATGGTGCTATTAAGAAGTTTAACTTTTAATAAGTTAATAGTCTTAAAATCAAATACACATAATTGTATATAAGTTTTTTTTATTACTATTATTTAGTTTTAATTAATTATAAATTATTGGTGAATAATTATAATTAAAAAATAACGTAATGCTTGTATCTTAACTGTAACTGCAGTAATCAAACATCTTGAATGTTCGTCTCGACTTTCTCAGTAACTTTTGGATGTAGTATCCTTTCTATTGATTTTTATAAAATCTCTTCCTTTGTTTTTCACACATGTGATTTCATTTTAAATAAATAAATAAATAAATAAATAAATAAATATATATATATATATATATATATATATATATACTAGCTGACCAGCCGGACGTTGCCCAGGCCCATGATAATAAATTTAAAAAAAGAAAAAAACTCAAGTTTTCAATATCGAGTCGAATGACCCAAACCCTGTTGAAATTGAGCCCATATAACCCAAGAAAAGAATGTGCACCCCTGTAAATTTAACAAATTTCTTTTAACAATAAAGTGATATTTAATTTACAGATGAAATCCCTCCTGTCACTCTCTAAACTTAACCACTTATCTTTAACAGTAACGTGATTTTTAATTTACGGCTGTAGTGAGTAAATGTAAGTTGATGCCGAAAAAGAAGATAAATATATTTTTTAAAAAGGTGGTAGTTGGAGGGGGGGGGGTCTAAGGAAATGTTTAGTAGTTTATAACGTAGCTGGAGTACCCGAGAACTATATTAATGTAAACTGCAAGATAATCGGAATATTTATAAAGAAGCTGCACCAAGGAGATGATTAATATTCAAAATTGGTGACAGCTGAAGGTCCGAGGAATGTTTTTGTCATGCAAATAGTAGCTGGAAGTCCTAAGGTGTTAGAAAAAAAAAAAAAACCGCTAGTGAATCGGATGATTTTTAAGGGAGCTATAATAGGTGGCCCAAAAGAAGCCAACTGATAGTTTTGAGTAGGACCCTAAGAGGAAAACATCTTAAAAGGTTCTAATACTTAGAGCTTTATATCTTTAATTAGTCGAAAATTAATCATAAGGTATAAATTAATCATTAGAATAAAATTTCAAAGAAATGCTTAAAAAGGGGGCCCCCTAGGGTTCCAATAAAAATATGTGGGTGGTGGCCCGGGGAGAGAAGTCCAAGACTTAACTTTAAAGTTATGCATTGAGATGGTGATACAATTAGGAGTAGAGTGGAAAATGCATGGCACACAAAAAGTTCAAGGGTCCTGGACAGGGCCCCAAGGATAATTTTTAGGAGAACTATAGTAGGGGAGCCAAAAGGGGCCAGCTGATAGTTTTCAGCAGGGTCCTAAGATGAAGGGTCCTAATTGGAAAGTAGAAATGGGGGAATAACTAAGTGGAGAAAAAGTCCCAAAAAATAAGAAAATCGGCTTAAAAAGAGGCAAGTTATTAACAGTTTGGGAAACAAAATCTTCAATGGGTCCCCGTACTGGCCCCAGGGGGGTTCAGGGTCTTAACTGAAACATAGAAATGGGAGAAAAGCTAAATGGAGAAAGGGCCCTAAAAACGAAGAGGATCAAATAAAAATTGGGGCTATTAACAATTTAGGGCAAAAATCTTAAAGGGGCCCCAGTAGGCCCGGGTCTCAAAAAATTAAAAATTCGAGCCTCAGGTGCATCAGGACCTGCCTTAGACTATCCACACCCAAATTTTCAAACTTCTACGTGCTGTAGATTTCACTAACCATTGCACACAGACACATACATACACAGGCAAACAACTTTCCTTTATTAGAATACCTTTGAAATCAAAATACATCAAACAAGTTCTATCAGCAAATTCTGACCCAAATGCCAATTTAAAGATGGCATATATATATATATATATATATATGAATCCATCAATGTGTTCAAAAGTTATCGTGGCAAAACTGCTGAAAAACAGAGTTTTGAGATAATTGAATTAAAAGTTTTAGACAACATTATCCATAGTTAAACATTATTAATCATATGACCGTAATTTTAGGATTTTTCCTATCGGACCAATTGTATGACATTCTTAAAGGTTCACGCATTAAATATAATCTTTTTTTTTTTTGACAAGAATAAACTTTTTTTTTTTATCAAGAGTGAAATAGTTAGTTCTTCCTTAAACTTATGTCATTCTTTGCTGATACTTTGGCATATCTGAAATGGTGGGAAGTAAGTTTTTTCCATTTTAATCTAATGCATGGAACCTTGTCCTTGCTATTGAGGCATATTTGTTCATAATATGAGAACCAAAAATCAGAATGAAAAGAGAAAAAAAAAAGAGTTTTGACCATGCTAATAGTGGCAAAAAAGGCACATATTTCTATTTTTGAAGTTTGATTAATTGCATTTTTAATAAATAATTAATGTTTGTAAAATTGTTTAACCCATACTATACATGCATTTTAGGTTTGTGCCCACACAAAGTATCACATAAAACCAAAAATAATGAGATACATAAATTATTCTAATGCCTAAATAACCGTTGCTTCTCTTTAACACATTCATATTTTCAGTTTCAATCATTATATTTCTTTATTCCATTTTTGTTCCATTTTATGATTAAATCTTCTTTATTTCATTTTTTGTTTGGCATCATCTATCTTGAAAATGTTCAAGTTTCTTAATACATTGAAATTTCCATGAAGGTTACATTTATTAAAATGTTTTCCATATATATATATATATATATATATATATGTTTACTATAACAATTAATGTAAAATATTATTATATGCCATCTTTAAATTAGAGATTTGGTCATTTTTGTTATACGAACTTGTCAGATATTTTTTTATTCCAAGGGTATTTTATATATTTGCAAATCAAGTATATATAGAACATTCATTTTCCAATTTTGAAATGGAAAAAGTATAAAATTATATACAATTCCTAAAAAAAATTCCTTATTTTGACTTTAATCCATTAATAATAACTAAATCTCATTAATTTAATCACAAAAATATACAAATAAAAGAAAACTAAATCTGAAAAAACACATTAAAACCTAGTTGAAAGCATCAATATTTTAATCACTGTTGCTTTGTATCAAAGGCAAATATAAAAAATGAAAATAAATAAATAAATCTTTGCCGAGACCAATTTTATGTGCTTACCTGGATATAGACTCTCCTTTTATAATTTAACGTATTACATTGAGATCATAAGAGATCTTCATAAAAAGAGATTTACAGAAAGTTTTAAAGGCACTGGCTGTTAAGCAATAATACATAATAAATAAATATATCAAAATTTAAAAAATACATGCATAATATATTTCCCATTTACATAAAAATTAAAGAGCAATACTATTATAATTCCTTCTACATTAATTAAGCACAAAAACATGGTTGTTAAATATCATTTAAAGGTAACCGTCGCTTCTCTTTAACACACTCATATTTTCAGTTTCAAACATTATATTTCTTTATTCCATTTTTGTTCCATTTTATGATTAAATCTTCTTTATTTCATTTTTTGTTTGGCATCATCTATCTTGAAAATGTTTATGGTTCTTAATACATTGAAATTTCCATGAAGGTTACATTTATTAAGATGTTTTCCATATATATATATATATATATATATATATATATTTCCTATAGCAATTAATGTAAAATATTATTATATGCCCTCTTTAAATTACAGATTTGGTCATTTTTGTTATACGAACTTGTCAGATATTTTTTATTCCAAGGGTATTTTATATATTTGCAAATCAAGTATATAGAACATTCTTTTTTCAATTTTGAAATGGAAATTGTATTACATATGAACCCAGAGACAGGACAAATGCAATTAAAATAGGAATTATAAATTGGCAGACATGTGATCAACAACAAATCACAGCCACATGCTAAGAGATTGCCAAACAATTGTGCCAAAGTAACATCAATGATCTGTTTTTCTGCCAAAAAATTTAAATGCTTAAAATCAACAGGCACTATTGCACATATGTACAGATCTAGAAATCGAAAAATGGCATGTGAATATCAATAACAAACCACAGCCACATGCTAAGAGATCCTCTAAACTATTGTCAAAGAATAATGCTGATATTTTAGGCAAGGCTTCTGAAAGCTTAAAATTTGTTAAATTTTCCCTGCACTTTCAACAGGTATATTCTTGTGACATATAAGTAAAACAACCAGAGCAGGAATCTTTGGACTGGTCTTGATGTTCCTTATCTGTTCAAATACCAAGTACCTCCAAGTTATTCCACACATGGAAGTCATGTTCAAGTATCTCCATCAGTTACCTCAACCATAAAATAATCTTCAAAGTATGAGCAGTGGGCTCATCTTATGAAGATTATTTCATATACATGAGGCTGATCTGTAACTGTTAATAACATTTTGAAATACGGTAATCTTTTTCCACAAATTTTTAAAATCTTGATATGTTTATAAGATTTCTTTTTGCTAACACACATTTTACATTAAAACTATTAATATATAAAAGTATTTTTTTTTTTTTGGGAAGTTGCTGTAACTTTTTTAATTAAGTTTTAACTAAATTTGGATCATCATATATGTAAAGCTCACTTTACATCTGTATGGTCCAATTCAACTTTTCATTTTCATAATATTTATGCATCAGTAGATTTTGGACACTTGGATGCTTATAAAGATGGAAGATTCATGAGGTCTGTTTACTACCTTTCTTTGATTTTCAATTAAAAGTGTCTGTCTTGAAAATTAACTCTTAACCGGAAACGTACCATCTGTGAGACGGTGGCGTCTACATATCTACCCTTTATGCACAAATGAACGTATCCTCAATATTATCACGCCATCTAATCTTTACGCTATTGGTTCTCTCCCCTCTGACCCATTTGCAACACCTGATCTTTTTTAGTTGTTGAAAGAAAAAATATTTTATTTTCGCCGCAATCTGTCAGACGGCATGTTTCCGTTTATGTAATTTTTTTCTTTGGGATATCAAGATGGCGGGGCCGTCAATGCTGGTACGCTATGGTGATAAAGACTTTGAAGAGACTATTTTGCGATGGTTTGATGAAGTAGGAAGTGACATAAGCGATGTTGAAAGTATTTCAGATGATGAATATATAAATTCTGAACACGAAAATGATTCAACATTGTCAGAAAATTCTAATGAAAGCGAAAATGAAGATATAAGAAATGATGAAAAATTAGCAGACGCAGATACGAAATATATATATGGAAATAATCGGTACCGATGGTCTGTTTCAGAAGTTCGCCCCTCGTCAAGAAAAAAAAAACACAATATTATAAAAGTGCCAGTTTTAAGAGGAAAAGCTTGAGATCACGGAGAAAAGCTAGATCCATTCTCTGTCTGGCAGTTGTTGTTTACAAATGATATGTTAGTGCATATAGTGAAATGGATAAACCATAAAATAATTCAAATGCGAATGAAATATGATACTCTGAGCAGTAATATGAAAGAAAGTAATATGGAGAGACGACTAGAAAATCCCCAATTACCCCGGAAATTGCGCTTTATAATAGCTCGCATTCTGCAAAAACCTGTTGAAAATGTGCCCCAGGTAGATGATGACTTAATACTTCTCAAAGGCAAAGCATGTTGTTTGTGTCATAGAACTAACCATAGAATGACAAAATACCTGTGTGTACAGTGCCGGAAGCTTTGTATGCCTGCAATGCTCGAAACCTAAATGCAATGATTGCATAAAAAATGCTGATATTTAGAACATGCTGCAATATTTACTATTAAATGTTTTGTTAATTTTACTGTCTAATATATTTTTTTAATTCATATTCTACTAATATATATATAAATAGTTGCATTTATTTCATCATTTTGTCGAAAATGTAAATATTTGAATAATAGTGTGTAATTTTGAAATATTTCCTGTATCCGACATTTAAAACTTATTTTTAGGCTGTTATATTAAAAATTTGTTCCTGCTAATGCATTGATGTTAAAGAATAAACGTTTAAGTTCACTATTTAGTAAATTATTATGAGTTGTTTTCTTTTTAAAATTTTGTAGCAATTTTTAAAATTTAGCAGTCTCACAGACGGCACGTTTCTGTTTGTGTTCTGAATTTTCACATTTCCGGTTAAGGGTTAAGAATTGGTGGCTTTGTCACATGGCATGTAATAAAGTGATTCCTTCTACTAGAGAATTGCTTTTAGAACAACCACTCTACCCCATGCAACAATGCAGACAATCAATAACTGAAGAAGAAATGAGCACTTGGTAGATATTTAAACATTTCCCTTACTTTAAGAAACAATTTGTTCTGGCCAATAATTAGACTGCTTACAAAAGTTAAATAATGAGTACAGATAATAAAACTGAAATAGGTAAACTTTGTGAAAATTTTTGCATCATGACTTTACTCCACAGAGTACTTTTTTGCTAGGATCATCAAAATTTCTGTTTAAGGCAGGATTCCATTATAAAATCAACTGTACAGTTAAAGGTTGAAGAATTTTTATAATTTTTAAAGTAAGCACACACATTGAAAATTTCATAATAAATACATTGGAAATTGCATTTTATTAAAAATCTGAGGGAGATAGAAGAAAACTGAGGGTAGATTTGAGAATTTCAGACAATAATATAATAAAAATATTGAATTTCATTTAGAGGATGAAATGTGTGCTGCATTGTATTATTGCTTTTTTTGAGATTATAGTACCACAAAAATTTGTTTAAAACTTTGACAATGAATTTAATGGAAAGTTGATATTCAGTTAACAGACATCAGAAATTTAGAACAGAAATTGCTAATCATTTAGTTTCTTCACTTAAATAATTTTTAGGAATAATTTTACTTAATTCTTATCACTTTTTAAAATATTTTTACTAGATATTGAAAATATCATCTCAAAGATATGTTCAATGATTTTTCTAAAACTTTTCGAATAAAATTAGAGTGAATGTAATCTGCTTTATTTTTAGACAAAACTTGATCACAGGACTGATATGTAAATCGATAGCATCTACTGTGCTTTTGCAAAACGTCATTGTAATAAGAATCTATTAAAGTAACAGATTTTATAAGATATCCTACAGCATTTCTAACAACTTGAAATAAATCATTTTCATTAAAATTTTGGTCTGTATAAAAACTTACATCATGAACAAAAGTAGGTGGATATAGACTTAAGGGTCTATATAGATCCACAGAATGATCATGTACCTGCAAGCTGTAAAATGAGCCTTCAGAAAGCAATACCCTGTAATCCATAATGTGGTACTTTAAGCGACTTAAAATATTAATGTCAAATAAAATGCAAAAATAACTATTTATGTTATTATTAAACTGTAAGATAGAACCACATTTGAAAACATCAGATTTGATTTCATTACTATCCCCTTCCTTTAGAAGAAAAAAATCAACATCAGTGTAGAAAAAAAAATTCTCTCCCTGATAAACTGAGTATGTAGCATATAAGCTTAAAATAATTTTAACAGACATACTTTCTTTGCCAGAACCCTGAGATACAGAGCACATATTTTTATAATTCTGGAAACAATCACTTTCTAAAGGTAATACTGAATCATGTGTATAAAATTGTTTTAAGTATTTTAAAAACTGTGGCAAATTAGTTAAGAGGTCACTTATATTATCACTAAAATATGCTTGAAGATAACAGAAGGGGAAGCTATTTATGCAGATATTTTTAATACAACAAATGGTACATTTAACTGAATTTATACAGCCAGATTTGTTTTTCAGTAAATATAAAGAAATTAAATGTGTCATGCAATTTTTACAAAAACCAACATCTGTGCAGTCTATATCAAAATTTACTGATGTAGGCCTCATACAAGTAATCAGATCACAAATGATTTCTTGATGAATTGAATGAAATATTTTCTGAGCAATGTTATTCAAAATGCACAACACTTTATCGTAAGGGTGATGTGGGTTACAGGAGATATTCCTGAAAAATTAAAAAACATAAAAGTTTAAACAAAAGCTAAGTCTTAAAATTAGAAATAATAATATTAGCAAATATGTTAGTCTGACAGGTAAGCTCATACAGGTATTTAATAATGATAAATAGAAAATGAGTTTATGTATTAAATTTCATTATTTAAAAAATATATGTGCACTCTTAATCCTGAAAATTTAGGAAAAAATAAGAAAATTATATATACAATAAAGAACTTCTTATACATTGTTCAAAGGAATGATTTAAAAAAAGCACAAGGCATATAACCAAAATCTTAGCTTCAAAGAGTGACTAATATACTTTGAATCTTAAAAAATTAGTACAACCATTCCACAAATTAAATTATATTAACTTTTTTATAAAGCGAGGGGGGAGGGATGAGAGGCACTATTTATAAACATATTAAATTTATCATCACATATTACACCATTTATGAAAATATTAAATTTTTCATTACATATTTTTCTGACTTAAAACATTTTAATATGTATCACAAGAAAGAAAAGGGGCTGCCGAAGTATAATTTTTATGCTAATTTCACTTCTGACAAGGCTTTTTTTTATCATTTAATGACCTTTCTACTTTCAGAACATTTTAGGAGCATGTGGAATTTTACAAGAGACAAAACTTAAAATAGAAATCTGGTGACTCAAAAACAACAAATTCAGCAGGAAAATTTGCAGTACCACAATAAAAACTTTTTGATATGATAATGGTTACAATGTGTAAATAGTTTTCTTTACTTCTGAAGCATTTATTGATTTTAACTTTATGAAATCGCGTTGCAACAAATTGAAAAATAAAAGAATATTTAGTTAGCAAGCAGTACTAAAAATCTTACAATTCTATTGAAGTAACAAATTGTACTGGATGATTTGATCAAGTTTTTTCAAGTATTCAAGCAAACAAAATGCTTTTTTTTTATAAAATATGTTTAAGTAAGAAATCTGTGGTTTAGTAGTTCTCAAAAAAGTGTTAAATTCTTCTACATAGTGAATAGAGCTGCTAAATTAAACAGAAGGTAGGTACTGCCCTATATATTTATTTTTCTCTTATTTTGAAGACTTTACATATCTAAGTATTCAATAACTAAAATGTTACCATAAAATTCTTGTTCAACTAACATTTAAAATGAAACAAAATCCACAAACTATCTAGATTTCCCTTCTAAAGCTGGAGAAAAACTAAATATAAACTTAATTGTGTGAATGAAAAATAAAATGCTTTCTTATTAAAAAGAATAATAATGAATCTGAATCGCAAAGAAATGATTCTCACATACTGTATCTACTGTATGATATAAAAATATAAATTGAATTTCAATTTAAAAATAATATTGGATAATTTTCTGAAACAACTAGATGAATATACCACAAAATCTTCATAGTAAGCCTTCCTTGAAAGTAAGCCCTTTACCCACTTTAAAGCAACTTTGATTCTTTTTTTCATTCTCAAATATAAGCCTGCCCCCACAAACTTTTTTTTAACAAAAAATTTATTTGAAAAAAGGGAGATAATTTCCAAACTTTTGACTTTTTTGGTAGATTTCCATGGATGTATATATTTATATACCTATATAATCTTAATGATATTCCCACCACACCTGACATGAAATGTCTGTTTTCCTCTCCCCCCTCCCTCAGAAAAGTTTAAAATCTTAAGAATCTTAAATTGTTGTGTCCTATTTGTTGCTCGCTAGTAACAATAAATAAAAAATAGAGCATGTAAACTACAACCTCTCTTATCAGCATACAAAGTTTAAAATCTTTAAACTATTTATTTGAAAAATTATGCTTTATTTGTTGCTCTCTAGTAACAATAAATAAACTTCAAAATTCTTCTTTAATATATTCTACTGTCCTGTTTGTTGCTCTCTAATAAGAATAAGTAAATAATCAATCATCTAAATTACACAACCTCCCTCCGAAATTTACACTTCTCTTCCCTCTCCTCTCAGGATATAGAGTTTAACATCTTTAAAATTCATTATTAAATATATATATATTAGCTGCTCTCTAGTAACAATAAATAAATCAACCATTTTGATTATTGCTCTACCCCTAAAATGTCTACTTCCCTCCTTTGCCATCCACTGCCCCCCCCCCAACACAAAAAAAATCCTTTAAAACTCTATTAAAAATAGCTTCTGTCTTATTTGTTGCTCTCTATTAACAATAAATAATAACAAAATATCTAAATTACAAACCCTGCCCTCCATAAAAAATCATGTTTCCCCCTCATCCACTAGAATACAAAGTTAATTTTTTTTTAGTTCTTCTTTTGTCTTATTTGTTGCTCTTTAGTAAAAATAAATAGATAATATGCCACCTAAATTATCTCTTTATCCCAAAAATGTCTGCCCCTCACTGAGAAAATAAACGTGAACACAAGAGGTTAGTGTTAGTAAATATAATTCTAGTTTAGGAATTTTTTCCAGAAATCAAGTGATAATTACTCGCAATTCAAACGATTCATAATATAATTTATCATTTCATCACCTAGAAAACTATAGACTAGAAATTTTCGATCATTTCATCTATTCAGTTTATTTGTTTACCTTATTCGCATAACTCGAAAATCTATATTTCTAGTTCAGGGATTTAGAAAATGACTACTTATTCATTCTAGATGAAGGCAGTATAAGTTTTCTTTCAGTGCTCCCTCCCATCACATACAAAATTAAAAATCTCTAAATCTTTATTTAAAAAAAAAAAAGAAAAAAAATCTGCAGTATTTGTTGTTCTCTAGTAACAATAATGAATAATCAGTCATTTAAATTAACCCATTTCTCCCAAAAGTTCTATTTCCCTCTCTGACCAGCAAATAATTTAAAATCTTTAATATTATTATTTTTTTAATTGCCCTATTTCTTATTTTACAGTAAGATGACTTATCTAAAATCTCATCTACATCATCTCATATAAGTATCACTAATCTTAAATCTTCATCCATTTTTTAAATTTCTGCTCTGTTCTTTCCCTGCAAGGAGGGGGGGGGGTGATTTTCAAATATATGGGAGGAAAGCAAACATTTTCAACAAATATGTTGTCTAAAATACTCTCCCACCTCTGCATTAAAAAAATATCAGGGGTAAGAAGAGCCAAACTACAAAAAAGGGTCATTCTCTTTGTCCCTTCCTCCTCCCATGTCTAGAAATTCAACCTTTTTTCTGGAGACGGGGAATGGAAATTTAAAGGGAGAGTTAGATGATTATTTATTTATTGTTTCTACAAAGCAACAATACACAATAAAATTCTTTTAAAAAATTTTGTGTGGAGAGGGGGGGGGGGGAGAGGAATGTTTTTGGGTGGGGGAAGAAGAAATTTAGATGATATTTTAATTATTATTATAAGGCAATTAAAAATAGAGAAAAAAAGGTTTTAAACTGTGTGTGCTGGGGGATAGAACAGAGGAAAAAATAGGACTCTTTTTTTTTTTTCAGGGAGGCAATAATTTAGATGGTTATTTAAATATTGTTACAACAAAATCACAAATAGAGCTGAAAAAAATTAAAGAGTTTTAAGGATTTTAAGCTACATGAGATGCATGAGTGAGGAGATAATCTTCATGAGATGAGGGTGTGGAAGAGAGGGAGAGAAGCAAAGATTTTGGAAGGAGGAGATAATTTACATGATAGATTATTGATTTATTGTTACTGTAATTTCCAGGAATAACGGCGCGGTGTTAAACTAGATTTTTCTGTCTTAAAAACAATAATGCAGCCAGTAACTGGGAGTAGCTTGTAAATAGAACCAAATGTACAGCCGATCTTTATTTAAAAATTTGGAAATCTGGTTATAAAAAAAAAATTCTGTGATCTTATATTGTACTTGCGAAAAGAAAAAAAAAAGTCTCACATGACAGAAACATATCAGCGTGTTTACAAATGATTAAATTTTTATGAGCAGGAAATTGCACTTTGACCAGGCATTGCATCCAATCACAATGGCTCTCCTGAAGTTTGCCTAAGAGCATCTTGCATGCCATATAAGGAATAACTCCCATTTTCTCCCTCCTTCATTCATTCTTCGTCACCGCCAAATCCTAATTACAGGAATCTATTTTACTCTATGATCATAATTTTTTTCAGCAGAAAAATATATGTATACTCACATTTGGCAACAGCTCGACTAATCTTAAACTTTCAATATACTGTGCACATGGTAATGCACATTGCAGTTCAAGATCAAAGAATATCGCATGCTATTATTTTAATTTGATCTTACCAATATAACTTATTTTTAGCTCACAGGCTATCAAAGCCTGAGAGCTTATGTGCCCGCCCGTTCTGTATGTATGTATGTATGTATGTACGTATGTACGTACGTAACGCGATAACTCTTGACAGAAATAACCCTTTTGCTTCCAATTTTGTTTATAGGTTCCTTGTGATAAGGCACTTCCCTGATTAGTTTTGGGGATTGATTGTTTAACTATAAAGGGGGGAACGGGGGGGCTAACCCCCCTTAATTAAGATAAATGGTTTTTTCATGCAGAATTGTCCAATTTTCTTCAAATTTTGTATATAGGTTCATTGTGATAAGGTTCTTTCCTGATTAGTTTTGGGGGTTCATAGGTTAAGTATAAAGGGGGTAACGGGGGGGGGGTTAATCCTCCCCCTTATTTTAGATAAATGAATTTTTCATACAGAGTTATCCGATTTTCTTCCAATTTTGTTTATAGGTTCCTTGTGATAAGGCGCTTCCCTGATTATTTTTGGGGATTGATTGGTTAACTATAAAGGGGGGGGGGGGAATGGGGGGCTAACCCCCCTTATTTTTTTCATGCAGAGTTATCCGATTTTCTTCAAATTTTGTATATAGGTTCATTGTGATAAGGTTCTTTCCTGATTAGTTTTGGGGGTTCATAGGTTAAGTATAAAGAGGATAACGGGGTGGGGGGGGGGTTAATCCTCCCCCTTATTTTAGATAAATGATTTTTTTCATGCAGAGTTATCCAATTTACTCCAAATTTTGTATATAGGCTCATTGTGGTAAGGCACTTCCCTGATTAGTTTTGGGGGTTCACTGGTAAAGTATAAAGGGGGGAACGGGGGGACTAACCCCCCTTGATATAGATAAATGGGTTTTTTAAGCAGAATTATCTGATTTTCTTCAAATTTTATATATATGTTCATTGTGATAAGGCGCTTCTCTGATTAGTTTTGGGGGTTCTTTGGTTAAGTATAAAGGGAGGACGGGGGGCTAACCCCCCCCTTAATTTAGATAAATGGATTTTTCATGCAGAATTATCAGATTTTTTCAAATTTTGTATATAGGTTCATTGTGGTAAGGCGCTTCTCTGATTAGTTTTATGGGTTCATTGGTTAATTATAAGAAGGAGAAACGGGGGATGGTTCCCCCCCTCTTAATATATTGTCGATTTCTTCATTTTTCGAGGGCTTATTTCAAATTCTTTGAAATAAGAATATAATTTACAGTTAGTGTGAATAGCCTGTGAGCTCAATGCCGTCAGTTTAACTGGGCAGTTTTCTTTTTTTATTTAAAAGATGTTTTGTAATAGGAGTTTAAGTGTCGTAGTTATACGGTAAAGTTCAAACTGGATGCTATCAAATTAGCAAAAATTAATGGTAATCGTAGTGCTGCTAGAGAACTAAATGTGGACGAAAAAAGAATTAGAGAATGGTAGAAGCAAGAGTCTGTGCTGAAGGAAATGCCAAAAGAGAAACATGCACATTGGGGGCCTGAGGCGTATTAGCCACACTTAGAAGAAGAGCTCTGCATTTGAATACAGAATCAACATAAGAACGGACATTCTTTATCTACTATTTTGATACGGATAAAGGCAAAACAGATAGCAAACAAGAAAGGATTTGCTGACTTTATAGGTGGTCCATCGTGGTGTAGTCACTTTTTGAAAAGCAACAAATTGATGATGAAAACCCAGACAATAATCGGTCAGAAACTACCGGATGATTGGATGGAAAAGAAAGTGTCGTTCTTGAATTTTGTGAAAGAAAAAAACTTTAAAGTCAGCGTTAAATCTATCGCAGGTTAGAAATATGGATGAAGAATTCATATCCTTTGATATGCAAACTTCTCGTTCTAGTCTCCCCAATGACTAGGAATGAAAAAAAATAGCTTCACAGTTGTACTTTCCTGCATGGCATTCTGGTGATAAATTACCCCCATGGTAATATTTAAGTGAAAGACTGTGCCAAAAGAAACTTTTCTGAAGGGGATAATCGTGCTCTGCAATGAAAAATGGTTGGATGAACCAAGAAGTTATGGCCAAATGGGTTCAAAAATGCTGGCAAAAAAGGCCCAGTTATTTTTTTCAAAAAAAAGTCTTCTTATTATGAATTCAATGAAAACTCATATAACGAATGACACAAAAAAATATCTGGCTTCACAGAAAATGGAAATAACTATCAACCCAGGCAGACTTACAAAAACTTACAAAATTAATTCAAACTCTGGATGTAAGTTTAAATCGAGCATTCAAAGTGCAAATGGGCCATTTTTGGGAAGAATGGATGTCTGGAGAGAATCACACTTTTATAAAAGGTGGTCGAATGCACAGAGCCACATACGTACAAGTTTGTGAATGGATTGTTGATACTTTGGTTAAATTCTTAAGGAAATTGTGAAAATCATTTATAAAAGCAGAAATAATTCAAAGTGATGATGATCATGATGTTGCACAGTTGAGCTCACCATCCAATCCGGATTGCTTTTCTGATAATGATGCGAATGATGCAGATGATTTCATAGACACTGATCAAAGTTTGTCACCTGAAATTTTTAATTCGTTCCACAGTGACACCAAAGATGGAGATTTTGATGGATTTTCGATGTATAAAATTAAATATTTTAGTGCTGTATTATTATTTCTTTTCTGTTTAATAAAATAAATAATGTTGAAAGTGGCATTAATTTTACAATTAATTAAAAGGTAAGTTATTTATTTTAGTTCAAAATGTTTAATTTTATGTCTGCCAGTTAATAACTTTAATTAGTTGTTCTAAACTTGGTATTTTTTTCATTTATAATGAATGTGACGTTATACGCGGTATGACGATATACCCGATGCAGCGTTATACCTGGTGTGGCATTATTACCGGAAAACACAGTACTATAGATGATTAAATAAGTCACAAAAGAAATTAAAAATTAAATGAATTACAAAGTTAAACTATGTGGGTTTAGTACCAAAGGGGAAAGCAGTAACTTCAGAGAAAATATTTAGATAATTGATTATTTATTGCTACAATAAAAAAACAATAAAATAAAAAATAAAAATTTGAAAAAAAAAATAAATATTTTATGTTGTATAAGTTGGTGGGGGGGGGAAGGAAATTTAGGAAGGAAGGTAAAGATTTTTTTTCCCTTAAAGCAGAAATCTGCTGAAATAAAGATTATCATCATCCCTGTATTTAACTTTTTTACTTATAATTTAATGATAAAAACGGGGTTTAATAATAATTTTTTTTGTTTTAATCCAGATTATAAGCTTCCCTCTCAAATTTAACTATTTTTGCTTTTGAAAATAGGAGGCTCAGAATCAGAATTTTACAGTACTATTTTCTCAGGCTGACAAATTATTTTATTGAAAAGAAACAATCTATAATCACAGATATAATGAAGCTGAATTTCCATATCTGGTTGGTAAAAAGCTGAGCTGCACCATCAGGCACGTCAACTGCAATATCCAAGTTCTGGTGAACTTTTACCAAGCATGAGCAGGAGAGTTCCTATATGCTCTATGGCCGGTGGAGGTGCCGCCACTTGCTGACCACCCCCATTTTCCTAAGTGATTGACGACATTAGTTTGCTGTGACTTGCAGTGGATCCCACTGTCTTGGGAGTCTACCACATTTACACTTGGGGATGAGCCAGAGTCCCTCAACAGCTTCAGAGTCAGACACCCAAGGAGGGAACTGGGTCCTAGGCCTTAAAGTAAGGTTTTCTGACCTGCATTTGCTTTACCATAGCTGAGGGGTGTGAAGATCTATCATATATTTCTAAGCAGAAACAATTTAGTTACATTTGCGAAAGGTGTGTATACAAAATGGCTTGTCCCCTTTAGATTTTACCCAAGAATTACATTTTAAATACAATTTCTACCAGTGTCAATTGACACCTTTTAAAAAAATTTTATTTATGGTTATTTTATTTGTAATTATTTTAATAAAATAATCACAAATCATTTTTAATACATCAAAGACTTATTGTTATACTTATTAGCTTTAAAAATTACAAGTAAAATAAACATAAATCAAAACTTTAAAAGACATTATTTGAAACACTGGTAGAAATAGTATTAAGTCGTTGGTAGTTGTACAGCTTAAAAATTAAGTCCTTCACTAGTAAATACTCAAAATATCTGAACAATGCATATATAACATTAGATAGATCATATGAAAAATTTTGTCTATTAACTTATTTAAAATAAAAATGCAGGTGTATTAAAGTTGATTGGTGTTGACATATAAGATGTGCTTTACTTTTCATGGAAATAACAATAACTAATCACAAAAATTTTAAACAACAAACTTTTATAAATATGAAACAGTGGAGATTTTTCTTGAAAAGAAATTAATACAGATCTGAGGAGCTTATGCATATTATCTAATTTCACACAATATGGTAAACTTTCTACAAATACTTTTTTTCTGATTGTTTGTACAATAGTTTGGGTTGATTTCAATTTTGTAGATTTTAGCTGTGATTTGCATAGGCAGGGTAAAAAACACAAAATTATTTAAAGTGGAAACTTCTTATGCAATGATTGACCACTGAATGACAGCATAGAAATGCACAGATATTAATTATGCCTTAAAATTTGCATTTTTCTATAATACTAAATCTTAAAATATTAAGTATAATTTTAAAAGCCACAGTATCAAAATGAAAATTACACTATGCATTGCACAAATGACATTACCTGAGAAGATCTTCAACATTCTGGAGATATAATGCAGCATCTAGATAAGACTTAATAATGTTGTCTTTCAAAGAAACAGGACTGCCTAACGTAAATGTGTGCATTAAAGCTCCTTCAGTCTTGAACGGCTTCTGTAAACCTCTAGAAAAGAAAAAAAAACTTATATTATTGTATGGATAAATTACTGAAATTTAAACTAAAAAGGCAATTTTAATACAACACTATTAAAAAATGTATAATAAGACTGGAAAAGTATGCAGAAAATAAAGCATATTATCCAACATTATGAGATGCACTTTAAGTTATATGCTTTATGCTAATGCCTATTACAAAATTATTTCTACAACATACTGAATTTACATTATATTACAAAAATATTATTCAAATGAAAGTTAAATACATGTTTATAAACTATAATTGTAAAAGAGATAATTTTCAAAAAGGAACATAGCTTCATCAACTTTAATTAATATATTCAGATATTGACACAATCACAAAAATGTTATGAAAGTGAGAGAATGAATAGAGAGACTTACACTTTGAAACTTAATTACACTTGTGTTGAAAATTTTGATACATCATCAAAATGATTTTATAACAAAAACAGCTTGAAGAAAATAGTGTATCCATAACCTTTTAAGTAGACCAGTAAAAAGGATTAAAAGAACTCAAAGGCCAATTTATAATAAGCTATGCTCTGTTTTCTGTTTCAATATATATATATATATATATATATATATATATATATATATATATATTTTTTTTTTTTTTTTTTTTTTTTTTTTTTTAATAGAACTTACTTGTGAAAGAAAGTGAGCATAAGCATATACAGATGCATAGACATAATAATAGGCTAGTGTTTGTTTTAATTTCCCAAAAATAACTTAAATTGGTTATAGACATAAACATTTTTAAAAGAACTATGTTTGAAAAACTATTTAAGAGGTAGGAATATGAAAAGTGTTTTAGCATCACACAACAAAAAGAAAAATCATCTTAATCTAAGTATTATCAACTTGTTTTGTTTTTTTAATGCAGGAAAGCCAATAAATCTGTTATCTATACTACTAAACGAAAGATGTTAAGCTGTGTGTGTGTGTGTGTGTTTGTTTACGGTGGCAAGGAAAATCTACCACAAATAGAAGTCTGAAAATTTGGATGAGGATAGATGATAGCAAGTTCGAATGCATCTGAGGCTCAGACTTTTAATTTTTTTACAATTAGCCAATATATTAAGTAAAAACCATAATCAACATCACAAAATGGCACATTGCTGCTGATCGTGGTGATTTCCAAAGCTTTCTGGTGTTCCACAAGCAGAGAAAAGAAAAAGAGAAAGAAAAGGGTTTTTTTTGGCATTTTTATAAATCACATGGATTTAACAAATGGAAATAAGAAAAACAAAAAATACCCACTTAACCATCATACTTTTCCTGTACACGCACTGGGAAACCTCTAGATTTTCAACAGAGAGAGACATCATTTTGAGTTTTAAAAGCGGGAGGGGGAACATTTTATGTTAGTTGAGTTTTCTCAGGAACTTTTAGTCAGAATTGAAAGTTTAATATATCTAAATGTCAAAAATTAAATTGGCAATCACTATAACAAGTGCCTCTTAGTTCATTTGAATAAATTTTTATTCAAAAATATAGAATCATACAAATTCAAGGTTGCACATGCAGAAAACAGTACAGCCCCTAACATTAAGTTCATTTCGAAAGATTTTTGTTTTAAAATATAAATTGATTCAACAATGATTTTAGATATATTTAAGGTTATTTTCATGGGCCCGAGCAATGCTGGTCTTTGGTTTAAAAATATATCAAAACAGGCTGTAGCAACCTTTTCTTTCTCTTGTTTTTTCTCTGCTTGTGGAACACCAGAAAGCTTTGGAAATCATCACAATCAGCAGCAATGTGCCATTTTGTGATGTTGATTATGGTTTTTACTTAATATATTGGCTAATTGTAAAAAAATTAAAAGTCTGAGCCTCAGATGCATTCAAACCTGCTTTCATCTATCCTCATCCAAACTTCTATTTGTGGTAGATTTTCCTTGCCACCGTAAACACACACACACATACACACACACAGATTAACATCTTTCATTTAGTAGTATAGATAACAGATTTATTGGCTTTCCTGCATTAAAAAAAACAAGTTGATAACACTCAGATTAACATGAATTTCCTTTTGTCGTGTGATGCTAAAATACTTTTCATATTCCTACCTCTTAAATAGCTTTTAAAACATAGTTCTTTTAAAAATGTTTTTGTCTACAACCAATTTAAGTTATTTTTGGGAAATTAAAACAAACACACACAAAGTTGTTTAGATGGTTAAAGTTCTTGTATAGAGATAGAAATTAACTCTGATATATTACTGTTAATGGATGTTTAGGTTTTTATTTGAAGCGTATTTCAAAGATACATTTTTTCAAAGTCAACAAAATTTTAGTATGCTTCTAGGAAAATATTTATGAATTTAGTTTTTGAGTCTGTCTATTATGATACTCATTGACATTTCCTTTCAGTTCAGTTTGTTAGCTTATTATTATGTTTATGCATCTGTATATCTTTATGCTCACTTTCTTTCACAAGTAAGCTCCATTTAAAAAAAACATTGAAACAGAAAACAGAGCATAACTTATTATAAATAGGCCCTTGAGTTGTTTTAGTCCTTTTTACTGGTCTACATAAAAGGTTATGGATACACTATTTTCCTCAAGCTGTTTTGTTATAAAATCATTTTGATGAAGTTTCAAAATTTTCAACACAAGTGTAATTAAGTTTCAAAGTGTAAGTCTCTTACTTTCATAACATTTTTGTGATTGTGACAATATCTCAATATATTAATTGAAGTTGATGAAACTATATTCCTTTTTGAAAATTATCGCTTTAACAAGTATAGTTTATAAACATGTATTTAACTTTCATTTGAATGATATTTTTGTAATGTAATGTAACTTCAGTATGTTGTAGAAATAATTTTGCAATAGGAGTTAACATAAAGCATAGGCAGTGGAGCTCCCAACTCTAAGTTCATTTGGATAAATTTTCATTAAAAATATAAAATCATACAAGTTCAAGGGTGTATGCTGCCGAAGCTCCCACCATTAGGTTCATTTGAAAAGGTTTTTTGTTTAAAGAATATAAAATCATTCAACACTGATTTTAAGTATACTTAAGATTATTATCACAGGCACGGGCAATGCTAGGTGGGTCAGCTAGTTTAAAATAAGAGACATTTGGCTATAATTTTCCAAAAAAGTTGCAGACAGTCAAAATGAATTTGAAGACAGTTCTTTCATTTCTAAAGCTTTAAATCTGATTTTTAAAAGATCAATTTCAGTTTTAATGATAAAACTCTATAATCAAGGGTTTCAACAATTAAAAACATTTTGTTATTAATTTCCCTAGCTTAAGTCAGAAAATTGACTACTTTTATCACAAGGTTAATGACATGGTTAATCAAAATATATTTAAATACCTGAAACCAGTACACTGGTATGTATCAAATTCTGAAGCATTAAAGGGATGAATTCTGTACAAAATAAATGACGTTGATGCAGCAAGACTGACAATTTGCCAAGTATTTGACCATTTTCTTTTTACTTTTTCTATATCAGTTCCTCCTTGAATATAAATATTTTAATTAATTTTTGCTACATAATGTAATAAAGATATAAAAAGAGATTTTAAACTGTGCAGACATTGTTTGCTAGACTTTTTTTTTCTAACTTTCAGCCAATTATAAATGTTTCACACAAGAAGTTGAAGGTAATAAATTTGAAAAAATAAATTGTTTTTTATTTCTATACTTGTTAAAGTAGAAAAACAAAAATTGAATGAGAAGAACATGTTACAAAATTAAAATAACATGAAATTAATTTTCTTGTTTCAACAAGATTAATTTTTGACTTACTTAATATTCTTAAACTAGACATTTTAACACAGATATATTTCTTTTTAAATGTACTACTTTTCACAGCCAAACTTAAAACTCTCTTAACGTCTTTTTTTAACTTAAAAAAGAAAAAAAATGGAAAAAAAAGAAAAAAAAAAAAATTAAATAATGAAAATGTTTTCTTTGCATTTTGAGATATGACTGACGACAGCAATAAAAATGATGGGTCTTAAATAGTGAAAATCCTTATAAATTTAGAAATTCCTGTGCAATTGTTAATAGTTTTACCTTAATAATAAAATTGTTATTGAATAAGGATAACATTTTCCCCATTCAATTTTCTTTTTTACATTTTCCTTAAATTATAGAAGTACATAGCTTGCAAATACTTGAAACAAGTATCAATGTTCTCTATTTAATTATAATGTAATTCATACTTTTATCTTAAATTTCAAAAAAAGCACTCAGACAAAATAATAAAAAATACTTAAAC
Source organism: Maratus michaelseni (assembly GCA_963931845.1). Lineage (NCBI taxonomy): Eukaryota > Metazoa > Arthropoda > Arachnida > Araneae > Salticidae > Maratus > Maratus michaelseni. The sequence continues at coordinate 118,333,266 of OZ007586.1, forward strand.
ATATAACGTTTTGGCAATGCTTTAAAAGAGCTCATAAAAAATAAAATAAAACAATAAATTTTGTCAGTTAGCATGGTGTTCAATTTTACAAATATCTCAAAACCATACTTTTGAGTAAAAAACTAAACTCATTTGTGAAAAGTAATTTTATTTCAACTTAAATTATTAGAAATTACAAAATAAATGTTAAAATGGTTAATTAAAATATATTTAAATACCTGAAACCAGTACACTGGTAGGTATCGAATTCAGAAGCATTAAAGGGCTGAATTCTGTACAAAATAAATGATGCTGAAGCAGCAAGACTGACAATTTGCCAAGTATCTGACCATTTTCTTTTGACTTTTTCAATATCAGTTCCTCCTTGACCTTTGCATAATGTGACTATCACCATACCATACTGCTTCAAGATATTTTTAGAACTAAAATATATATTTTTAAATGTTAGCACAGCATAATAAATATTTTCAAAGATTAATTAGTAAAAATATTGAACATAAATTAAATTCCAGCAGAAAAATCTCAAAAAATTTAATATAACTACATAGTTTTTTTTTTCAATAAAATTGAACAATTCCTTCTACAACAACATTTTCATGGACAATTATATACTGTAACTAATATCACTCATTACATGATAATAAGGAAATAGATTGTCGGATTCCACTTCTCCGTCCACACAACTTCGAAATAAATTCGGTCTTTTGATATGCTGCCACCACCGATATGAATACGTGATATCGGGCGCGATACTTGATGTATATTCAAGAAAAACCTAACTCTTTCAATTAAAGTTAAAGTAACAATTTATTAACAATATTTACACTTAAACTCGGATGTAAATTATCTGGTTTAACACTAAATCAAAACAATTACAGGAAACGCTCTACGTGTACCGTTAGACTACGTCAATTCATTCCGCACTGAGATTTCTATTCATCTCACACTCGCTCTCTCTTTCTTTCGAGAGATACCGTTAAACACACGTGGCTCAGATCGTCAACTCTCAATGACCTTACACCTTCACCACCACGTTCGAACTAATTTCACCTCTCGTCATTCCCCAGCGCACCCGCTCTCCCTCTACGGGGCTGCTGTTTTATTTCCAAGGATCACTTGACAACCGTTCCTCCCTCTTGACTGATCTGTCTTCCTAAATAAAAGAGTGCACTATCTTTCTTATCTATCAAAGACCACATTGCAATTGAAATACCTCTTTCATTATGTCCAACTCGCTCCCCTCCAGATTAAGATTTTTCTTAAGAAAGCCTCTAATGGTACACAATAGATACAGATACAATATGCTAATCCCTTAAGAATAGCTTTCAACTCTTGCAGCTGTGAGAGAAACCTGACACCCCCCACCTTAGTGGAAAATATGCCTTTTAGGGGCTAATTTTCCTCAAACTATGTAATGTCTGAGAAGAATTCAACAGTTCCCTGATAGGTTTCTACATTACTACAATTACATAAATATTTCAAGGTGTCTGAAAATTTAACTACTGACATCTCTAATGAACCATATACTAATGTGATAACTACAGAAAAAATACACAATATGCTAATACACTTTTATAAACACAGGATGTACATACAATTATAAATACACAAAAAAAAATAAAGTTACACTAGTATTATATCATTTCAATGTCAGTCCTTAGGCTGAGATTGCTGGAGGCGGTACTACCTTTTCCCTCCAGTCCTTCCTCGTTAACCTAATAGGTACAGCCCTTTTCGTAGTACACCTACTTGAATGGCTAACTTCTGCCTCTGAGGTCTTAATTAAATTTTCCTCAAACCAATCAGGCACTTGCCTTTCCTCTTTGTACGTGATGATAACATTGTACAATTTCTGCTTTATCTTACCCCTCTCCGGTTTACGGCCAATCCGATTTTTCTCCATTTCTACTAGTTGGATAGGACCCATAAATAATTCCTTATTTTTCCTTAAGATTGATTTTATGTCCCCAACTTGAATATTTGTTAACCCTTTTATTTCAAATCCCTTCCTGTCTTTATTTTCTGGTTGTTCTCTATCTAACAAAAGGGTTTTCCCACGGTTTTCAAACTCTCCGTCACTATCAAAGACAATATCCACTACTTTGTTTTTAGCCATAAATTTTCTCATTTCACTTTGATATACCAGTTTCTTACTCCCGTCCACTAACTCAACTATAACTGCAGGTCGACATAATTCCTCTTTGTCCTTATTACTCACATTCATTTCCCTCGTTAATCGACATTCTACACATGATTCACAATATATTTTAGCTTCCTTCGTCATATTTTCCCAATAAAATGAATGCTCGATTCTTTCTAACATTTTCTTAACCGTCTGATGTTCTCCATATAAGGAGGTATGCGCTAATTTTAGAATTTCCTCCCTTCTAATTTTAGGTAATACTAATTGAGCTACAGTTTCATTTACTAATTCCTCTTTATGATATAATAACCCATTAACAATATAGTAAGACCCTCTTTCATTTTCAGCTAATTCCCAAGCTTTCTCTAAACCTTTACAATTCATTTGGGATTTCTGAAATACATTTGAACTACTTTCCGTTACTTTATCAATCTTACTTTTCTCTACCTCGGCTTTTTCCTTCTCCTGACCTTGTAAATTTTCCGATCTCGCGTCTACGACATAACGATTATTATTACCATTTCTAATCCTTTCCCCTTCTTTCACTTTATTCATACTATCTTCCTTACATTCCATTTCTACCGATTCTTTTAATGATTTCTCGTTGTTTAACCCTGACAATTCATTAGCCACATCAGGATGTAAAATTACCTGTTCCTTACTATTATCAATTATTGCACAAAGTACATCCTGATGAATTACATTAGTTTGACCATGTTTTGGAATAGCTAAAGGTAATTGAATTAACGGCGATTTAACTGCCTTACCAAATATCCCTTGTAAATAGATGCTCCCAGCCCCTCTTAATTTTTCTGCTGGTACTAAATCTTTATGAACGACGCTAATTTGGCAACCAGAATCCACCAATCCTTTTGTTATCTTCCCATTTACACTAACTTCCACTTTCTCGAGATTATTTAACTTCTCTACAATAACTTTAGCTCTCCAATTCCCTTTTGCTCCGATTCTTGCCATACTCGCTCCCCTTGGTAATTCTTTAATTCCTCGCACTGAGACATTATTGATACTAGCCCTTGGTTCTTGTCGGTTATTAATTTGATTACTTCCCTCATTATTTCCTTTTGTACAAAATCACTGTACATGTCCTCGTAAACCACATTTGAAACAGATAGGCGTCGCATTGTTAGATTTCCTATATTCCAGTTTTCTACCCAAAAATGGACTAACTTCATTATTCCCATTTTGTCTCCAATTACTACTAACTCCCTCATCCTTTTCCCTTCTAGAATCTCCATTATTTACGTACCTCTCTTTACCTTTATAGCCCTTATAAGTTACCGCATAAGATTTTTGTTTAGCATCAAAGAAATTATCACATTCCTTAGCAATTTTCGAAACTTCTAACCAATTACTGTGCTGAGTTAATCCAATATGCGTCGCGGTTTCCTCATCTAGGGTATTTAACAACTTATCCGTGACAATTAACTGATTAACCTTCTCATACGTATCTGCACCTCTAATCTTACAGTAATTTTCCCATGTTGCTATTAAACGTGACACAAATAATACATGAGTTTCATTTTGATTCCTTCTAGCCTTCTTGAAATTTTCCAAACACGCCTTCGGTGTCGGCTCGTGTTCCCTTAGAACTAATTCCTTTAACTTCTCATAACTCTCAATTTGTTCCCTAGTCGTGTATATTAGCAAATTATCGGCCTTATCTCCTAACATATTTAGTAAAATTTCGGCCTGCTGGGTTTCCGGTACATTTTTTGTTTGGAATGCTCGTTCTAAACTTCTAAAAAACAGATTCCATCCCTCAGTCCCTTCTGGAACCTTGATAGACAAAGTTTTAACACTTTTAATCAATTTCTCTAGGCTACTCTCATGATTAGATTCTCTAGTCCCATTAGTGTTATTAGCCAAACTTTGAATCTTTATCCTTTCCAACTCTAACTCATGTTCCAATCTCAATTTTTCAGCCCTTTCTTCTTTATCTAACTTTTCCTCCTTTTCTAACTTTTCCCGTTGTAACTTTTCCTCCTTTTCTAACTTTTCCTGTTGTAACTTTTCTTGTTCTAACCGTTCCGTAACAATAGTGCTAGATAATTCCATAACGGCCCCCTCTTCATATTCGTCGCTCTCCACTATCTTTTTCTTAAGCTTAAACCTGGTATCATCTTCCGAGACTTCAATCCCTAACTCTTCACATATCGCCTGAAGATCCACCCTTTTTAATTTTAGTAAGAAAGCCATACTTTCTACTGATAATTATTACCACCCTACAATAATACTTAAGCACAATATCAAATTAATATTTCCTCAAATCCTACCCTCATAAGTTACCTCCACATATTATACTATTTAACATATTTCAAATAAGTAATAATAAAATGATAAATTTCCTTTAACAATGGTATCCCACAATTTGCTTCCAATAACACAGTAACAATAATTTCAATTTGATTATTATGTAATACAGATTTTAAATTTATACAATTAAATAATAAAATACAATTTACACAATAATACTGATACGTTGCAATTTGAATAAAACACTAATGCCAATCACTACATAAAAATATCCATCTAACAAAAATTTGCATGAAATACACCTAAATTCCTATATTTAATCTCAATAAAATATTTCAATTTTCAAAATTTGTTTTCACATAAAAAAGTAAATCACAGCACTTTTTTCTTTTTTTTTTTTTTTTGGACCTGAAATTCTCCCTTGAAGGTTATTTCAATTTAATTTAAATTCTACACAAATTTGCCTTCCTCATTTACTATTAATACTTCAAATTTAAAACAAACAGTATCACTTAATTTAAATATTACTTTAATAATAATTTAAATTTAAGAAATTCCAATTATTCCTTCCAACTATAAACACAATGCATTAATTTTAATCATTAATCTTATCCGTTTAAAAAAATTGAAAATCAATTCTAGTAATTAATATAAGATCCTTTTCTTAAAAACAATAGTGTAAAATGGCTGTTAATATCTCATTTGATTTAGTTCAATTATTATATTGCACCTAAATTATCAAAAATTAACCACAACATTAACTTAAATTACCATCAATTATACACAATTAAAAAAAAGTAGGTTCGAGAATGTCAGTAGAGTAAAATGATCAAAACACCTTACCTCATACTTCATTCGCTGGGGCAATTCTCTGCTCACTTTTCCACAGGGTAAATCTTGCACTCTCGGGCAACAATCACTGTAACTTGAATCACTGTGTCCACTAACACTACACACAAACACTGGAACTAACACTACACACAGCACCAACACTTCCGCTGGACGATCCGGCAAGGCACTCTGTAACAAGGCTAGCTGGCACTGGTCTACGATGATAGGGCACACACACTTCCGCTAGACGATCCGGCATAAACTGACTGTAACACGTCTAACTGCACTGGTGGTCTACGACGATAGGGCACAAACACTTCTGCTGGGCGATCCGGCACAAACTCTCTGTAACACGGCTATCTGGCACTAGTCTACGACGATAGGGCAAGAACACTTCCGCTGGGCGATCCGTCATAAACTCTCTGTAACACGGCTAACTGGCACTGGTCTTCGGTGATTCAGATCCCGTCGCTGCCAACATTGTCGGATTCCACTTCTCCGTCCACACAACTTCGAAATAAATCCGGTCTTTTGATATGCTGCCACCACCGATATGAATACGTGATATCGGGCATGATACTTGATGTATATTCAAGAAAAACCTAACTCTTTCAATTAAAGTTAAAGTAACAATTTATTAACAATATTTACACTTAAACTCGGATGTAAATTATCCGGTTTAACACTAAATCAAAACAATTACAGAAAACGCTCTACGTGTACCGTTAGACTACGTCAATTCATTCCGCACTGAGATTTCTATTCATCTCACACTTGCTCTCTCTTTCTTTCGAGAGATACCGTTAAACACACGTGGCTCAGATCATCAACTCTCAACGACCTTACACCTTCACTACCACATTCGAACTAATTTCACCTCTCGTCATTCCCCAGCGCACCCGCTCTCCCTCTACGGGGCTTCTGTTTTATTTCCAAGGGTCGCTTGACAACCGTTCCTCCCTCTTGACTGATCTGTCTTCCTAAATAAAAGAGTGCACTATCTTTCTTATCTATCAAAGACCACATTGCAATGGAAATACCTCTTTCATTATGTCCAACTCGCTCCCCTCCGGATTAAGATTTTTCTTAAGAAAGCCTCTAACGGTACACAATAGATACAGATACAATACGCTAATCCCTTAAGAATAGCTTTCAACTCTTGCAGCTGTGAGAGAAACCTGACATAGATAAAACAAATACTAGAGCAAGATATTCTTGAATATTAGATAGTTGAAACTTTAATTAAAAACATTTACACTGTAACAAATTCTAACTTATTCACAGGCAAATTATCAAAAGAAAAAAAAAAGAAATATCTCACTAGATCAGGAAGTTTTAGATGAAAGCACATACATGTTTATTTGAAACACCACTGAGAAAATGAATTTGAGTCAACCTACAGCTTTATAATAATTTTATCCATTCATTTTTCTCAAGACAGAATTTGATAAAATAACCAGGCCAATTTAATTCAGTTATGATGCTAGACTAAATGTGAAATTACAAGCATGAGATAAAAACAATATCCTCAATAGATAAATTTTGTTTCTTAACATTTTAACATGCACTGACTTTGTTAGTCATAAGTTTTAAATAAGTTATAAATATAAATTTGTTACAGACCACCTAAATGAATGTAAGCTACCACAATAAAAATGATCTAGTTAAAAAATTAGACTATTTCAAAATAATCTCAGAAAGACAACACATATGATAACAGCAAAAATGAAAAATTAAAAGACTGCTGCTTTTTACTAAAAATCATTAATAATGTAAAAGAAATGTATTTTATGTTTATTAATATATATGTATTTTTTATATTATATGCATACTTTATGTTTATTAATATACTATACATTATGTCACCTTTCTTTTGACAGCAACTTTGAATGCAAACACAAGTGAATAAATGACAAATTGTCATATTTAATTAAAATGCAAATTATATAGAAGCACAAACATTACAAAAATAAATAATATAATTATACAAAGAGTGCGGCTAGATATTTTTATAGATAAAAAAATATTTTTGCATTTTAATGGAGAAATAACTTTTGTGCATGTGTTTTAGTAACTTATAGAATTCTCAATATATCTAATAAAACATTTGTTAAATAAAACATATTTCAGAAAATAAGAAAAAAATCCAAATTGATAAGGATTTTTTTATTTTAATGAAGGACAGCTGATCTAAATGAATTAGATTATTATTTTATTCTTAGAGGTTGAATGTTTTTAAGGGGTGTCACTCAATGATCCAAAAAATCACATCAGTATTTGCATACATCAAAAGGAATGTGAAATTGGGAACTCATGGAATAATTCATAAAAATATAAACCAATTCTATTGGTTAAAAACAAAACAAAACTGGTAACCATTTAAAACAATTTTTTCTCTTCTCATAAAAAAAATCTCAAAATAGCACATAAGCATATTAATCAATCATCTATTTTAGAAAGTTATTTATCATAAGCTCTGAAAACTCAACACAAAATTTACGTCTATAACTGCAAAAAAAGACTTATCAACAGATAAATAAATGCAGGCAAATAGCATATAGCTCCTATATTGCTAAGTCATCAGGCAAAACTTTTACAAAAAAACAAATAAATAAACAAAAATGATAATTTTAAAAACTGCCTTCAGAGAAATCTTGATCTGATCATAAATTTCATTAACAGATTTCATAATGTCTTTTGAAAAGAAAAAAGCTTTTTCAAATTAAAATTACTGAAAACTGGCAGAATTTTTAAATTCCACACATGAATATTTAAAGGAGCTTGTGATTTGTAATGGAAAAATTTGTGAAAGATAAAATTTGTCAAATGATAAATATATTCAAGCATTATAAAACAGTTATCAAAATGTCCACTAAAATATTTTAGGAATTCATGCATCAAGGAAGGAATTCATGCATCATATCTGATCAGATTCAAACTAAATGAAATCTAAGAGTATGGATTTATATAAATTCAAAGTAATGTGAAATATTATGTCTACAATCAGAAGCAAGATGAACAACAAACTTTTGTATATAAATGAGTCATACACACAAACACTACACAATTTATTTCAATTAAACAAATATTTCATCAAGTAATTAAACTGTGTCTTAAGACAGGTTTTTTATTTATGGGGGCTCCAACACTTGCAAAATTCTATAGAAAACATCTGATATTGACGTACCTTTTTCTCAGGTACTACTGAAATGTTTTCAATATTTTTATAAGACAGTTTTGACAGCAGCTAAACTATAAATTGATCTTAAAATAGCCTTTTAATATAAACTGATTGCTCGACGAAAAACAGAAGTAAAAAATGCAATAGTTATGCATCTATAATTCTAGATTTTTTTTAGTTAACTTTTCTAAAAAGTAAATTAGTTTTAGAAAAACAAAATAATTGAAATATAGATAATTATAATACTAATCAATTAATAATTGAATATTTTACAAAAATTTTTGAAATCGGCTTCAGTAGTTTCTAAGAAAAAAGTACATCAGTATCAACTGTTTTCCATATGATTCCACAATGATTGTTGTACCCTTAAATTCACGAATTAGCTATAAAATAAAGTAGGAAAAATTATTTTGTTTAAAGTTATTAGGGAAATTCTGTATCTTAAGAATTTAGACAAAAATATCTGATAAAAGAAATAAATGAAACATCTTTCAATATCTTATTTTATAAAACTTTAAATCTATGACTATATATATTTTTTTAATTGTGTCATAAATTAAGAATAAAAAAATTAAAAATTCCCATTTTTAAATTTTTTATCAAATACAGCTTACATTTAATTAGATTACAAACAAAAATTTATGCACAATATAATTTAAAATTCTCTTAGGATAAAAAATAAATAAATAAATAAAGTTAATTACAACCTACAACATAAAAGAAACATTTGAAAAGTTTTCTCAACATTGGCCTGCTTTTTTTGCTACACATTCTCTAATTTTAGGAACCCAGATGTTGCATTAAAATTTAAAATAAGCATATAAACAAATTGTTATTTTCTTCTTACAATATAGCAATGATTATGAAGCAGGTGCATTTCAATAGAATAATTAAATTGTAAGTTAAATATGGTTCTTTATTAAAAAATAAATAAATAAATAAAATAATAAAAGTAGAATTCTTCATTGCTTGAGATAATACATTAAAAAATATTTAAAAAAAATTGAATAGAATCAGATCAAAATAGGAAAACAGATTACAACCTTAGGAGAAACTGTTCTACAAGATGGCGATTTTTACGAATATTCATTTTCCCAGAAATATGGGGAAAATTGAAAATTATCTTAGAAAACTGAAGATCTTTAATTTCAGGATGGTATTCAAGCCGTGTTGCATCCACATCAATAAAAACAAAACCTCCTGAAACAAAAGGAAGATTAAATAAATGAAACTGCTGTTTACACTTAAGAGCTTCTATTAAAGAAAGAACTAAGACAAAGTGTTTATAGTAAGTTACATGAAATAAAACCCTAAAATACATACGAAAATGTAAGTAAATACTGTGTTTACTTGAATAATTGTCATATAAGAATCAACCTTTTGATTTTTTTAATTATTATTATTATTATTCAGATAAAGAAAATCTTGGGTAAATTTTGCATAAAGAATCTTACTTATAATAAAATCCGAAGGCAAGAAAGTGTCTGTAAAGGCTCCGGGTTCGACCACTCTGATCTGTGAATCGACCATAGTTAAATGCCATGTTAGGCTTAATGAAAAAGCTGTGCTTCATCCGATTTTGCTGTTAAAATATTTGTAAAAGCATATTAGAGCTTTTAATTATTTTAATTTTGTTTAAAACCTTCAAAAACTATTTCATATAAAACACGTATATCAACATTTCTGTATATATTCTTTTCTGTCAGCACTTTTCTTTTCAGAAATAGCGGTGAATTCTTTCGTACGGAGAATTTGAGTGATCAATCCAGTACATTGGCGCCATCTACTGGCGTATTTTGAAATTTCGCTTCTATCTTAAATACAGTACAAGACCTATTACGCGAAATCCTCTGGACCAAAGGCTTTCCGAGTTTGGGAATTTTCTGGATTTTGGGTCCTCCCGAAGTTCACGATTCTTTGACAAAATTCATGCTTTTTTTTCGTGATTCTTTGACAAAATTTGCATTTTTTTCTGCTATTTTTTGACAAAATTTGCGTTTTTCTTCTACGATCCTTTGACGAAATATAATTTTTTCGTGGTCCTTTGAAGAAATTTGCGTTTTCTTTTTGCGATCCTTTGAAGAAATTTGCATTTTTCTGCAATTCTTTGAGGAAATTTGTGTTTTTTGCTATTCTTTGACGAAATTTACCTTTTATTTATGATCCTTTGACAAAATTAAAGTTTTTTTCTGAGATTCTTTGACGAAATTAGCGGGGGGGGTTTTTTCGCGATCCTTTGACGGAATTCGTATTTTTTCTGTGATCTTTTGACAAAATTTGTGGGGTTTTTTTCCCTTCGATCCTTTGACAAAATTCCACTTTTTTCGCGATCCCTTAACGAAATTAGAAATTTTTTTGCAGTATTTTGAAGAAATTTATGTTTTTTTTCGTGATCCTTTGGAGAAATTCATGTTTTTCCGCGATTATTTGATGAAATTCCCGTTTTTTTTTTTTCCGATCTTTTAATCAAATTTGTGTTTTTTTTATTCCTTGAAGATATTTTACATTTTTTCGGAGTCCTTGGAAGAAATTTGTGTTTTCTTCACAAGCCTTTGTCGGAAATCGCGTATTTTCTGCAATATGTTAACAAAATTAGCATTTTTTTGCAATTCTGCGACGAAATTTGCGTTTTTTTTTCAATCCTTTGACAAAATTCAAGTTGTTTCCGCAATCCTTTGAAGGTATTGTCTACTTTTTCTTCGAATGATAGACATAATATTTTTTTTCGGCGACAATCGCTCAAAATTCGAGATTTTGTTATGTTCGAATCTTTGGACTGAAGACTAAAATTTTCGAAACCGAATGCCTTAAATTTTTAGGAAAATTCGGAACAGAATCACCCTTGATGAAATAAATATATAACTATTTTTTGTTTCAAATGAATCGTAATATAAATTAATTTTAAACTAAAATTTGAGAGAAAAATGATTTGTTTCTAATTTTGGGAAGAAGGGGGGGGGGGGGGCATGTTCACCTGCTACTGAAGTAACAATATTTTAGTGATTACACACTGAAACACAATAGACTGAAAAAAGAATTAAAAATCAGTAAAATTTTCGAAAAATTTCAAAAATTCTAAAATTTTTGTAAAAAATATACAAATTTAGAAAATTTTCGAAATTTTTTTTGCTGACTTCGGTTTTTTCCAGATTTTGGAATTCCGGATAAGGGGTCATATACTGTAAAATGATTCTTTCTTATCAAACGTAATTAAAATATAAGGAATACATAGTACAACGTAATTTGCATTTAATTTTGCTTATGTAATCAAACAATGAGTTATGTGGTGAGGCAATCGGCTTAGAAACTCATTGATAACACTTTTTTACAAAAACTTTCGCACATGGATTATTTGTTAATATTTAATTTGAATGTTTTATCCAATCGTTGAACTACTTCCGAAATTTAATACTGAGTAATATATATATATATATATATATATATATATATATAATCCTCATCATTTTTATTTGTAGAAATCATTTGTCATTTTTAAAATGTACTTTTTTACAGTACAAACCTTTCAATAATAAAGTCTTCATGCTGTTTGTTTGTATGAAGTCTTATGAAAAAGAAACGCAGATCAACAATCTGTCATTTTTGACGGTGTTATATACTAGTTAATAATAAAATCAAATTCCATAATTCAATACTTTTCATAGTGAAAAAATACTAATGGCTGATAAAATATTGCATTTATTTTTTTTAATACCTAAATTAATCAGTATATTATTTTTTGGTTCTAAACATAACAATCCCTAAGCATCTGTTGAAAAAGATACAGAAAAACTTGTCTTTTTCATATTTAAAATATCCTAAAGTACATTAATCAAGTTATTTATTAATTATTATGTAAATATGAAAACATAATATGCATATATGGAATTATATAAGCATATGATAAATGAATGGAATATATATAGAATTCATAAAAATATACTTGAGATGGTTTAAAAGTCATAGTGGTGTAAAGTCATGTTTCCTTCAATGTTAAAATAATAATAATATACAGATTTATTAGAAACATAATGTTTTCAAATGCATTAGACAGGGTGTCTATTCCAGATCAGCAATGAATTTCTCCGACTTTTCCAGGTTTTCTATACCAATAAAAGAAAAATTCCTGGTATCAAGATTTTGTGATGTTACACACAAAAAATCTTAAAAGTTGTCAATTTGAGAGTGAAACGTTCACAACTGATTCTGAGGCCCAAAATTACCGATTTGTTACATAATTTTTTGCAAAATTTACAAATTGTTGAACTTTTTACATGCTAAATATTTTGCAGATACACACTTTTAGCATCAGGTTCTATCCATTTTGTCAAATCAGGATGCAATTTTTTATCACATCAGTCCCAGTTAAATACAGATTGCTTTGACATACTATTTTAATACAAATAATAAATATTCAATATATTAAGCTAACAAATGTTCAGTTCCCAAACAAAGATAAGTAAGCAGAGTGAATCAATCCTACAACATTTAGTAGAAAGTTTCAGTGAAACTGGAAATGAAAATCTCTGAGTTACAAAGGACTGAAAGGGGGTAGACCAATGGTTTGTAAGAGAGGTTGAAATACTCTTTACAGTACTTATGAAGAGCAAAGTTTGATTTTAATAGCGTTGCAATTTCAAATCCTTGGTTTTATAAGAAACATTTACCCAATTTTTTTTTGTAAGTTCAAAATTTTTTAACTTTTTAACTGAATTTTCAATTTTTCCTGACTTTTCCTCAGAAATGGTAAATTTCCCTGACTTTTCCAGGTGGCTAGACACCCTGATTAGAATATCTTCTGGTGCTATCTACAGGCAGTTTTGTAAAAATATGACTTATACTTTTCTGCCTGTTAATAGTTTGATAGATTCTAGATACCCTCTATGTACTTAGAGCCAATTTTCAAAATTAGTAACTTATACTACTATGACTTAAACAGGCTCACATCTAAATCACCTGGTAGCAATTCTTTCATTAATGAACACTATATTATATTAGTAGATGACATATTATTTTATCCTAGAAAGGTTTATTAATGGAAGCATAATATATAAATAAATATGGACAAATGAAATGACCCAACTTAAAAAAATTACTTACCATTTTCTGTTATGGTTTTCATATTTTTCTGTTGTCTATCAGTTAATTGCTGTTCAGTCAAACTAGAAGCATACACCTTTTCATAGCAGCCTTTACACTTAACAATGTAGTGTGCCGAAAAAGAAAAATCTCCTTCACCAACAAAGAGTGTATAAGATTCTCTCTCTTGTTCTTGATTACTCATTTTGTTATTTTGAATTTGAATTCAGATCTATAATTTTCTACTCCTGAAATTAAACCAATTAGTGATCAGCAGATATAAAAAATCCAGATAAAACAACCAGAACCTGTTTCTCATTTGTATGACACATTTGCTGTTGACTTACACATTTTTTATATCTTACTATACTACAGGATTTGATATTATTCTGGTGTACACACTACACCCATTGGTAATTTCAATAACTTTTACATTTTATATCAAAATATATTTTAGGAAATAAAATAATTACTTACATACACATGCAGTCTAACAATAGATATATTAAATCGTTTATAGTATTACCATGTTGCACAAATACAACATACACAATCAGTCTTTTAATTTCAAAATCAAGTTTTTATAAAACATTTCATTTATTAACACCTTTCTACAATATTACAACTATTCGAAATTATTATTAGCATTCTCAAGTGATGATGCTGCAATGTTGCTTTTTGAAATCAAAGTTTCATTTGTAATCTCTGTAACTGCACATGATAGCTTTTAATATCACAACTTTATGGTCAATTGAATTAAAAAAAAAAAAAAAACTTAATATGAATAATTTAAGTGATCAAGTAACAGAAACTGGAAAAATTTACTCTCCCCCCTCTGACAAAGGCAAATATAGAATTGCTCTCCCCATATTTCTTCAGATTTATTTATTTAAGTTTCGGAATGCTGAAAGAAATTTAGAATTTACATTATTAATTTCCAAAAAACATTTCTTGAAAATCTGTTACATATAAATTCTTAAGATATATAAATAAAGATTTAGTTTATTATATACCGACTTTCATTTATCTATACTTTATTTATTTATTTGTCACAGAAGGTGGAATTTTTTCAGCAGTTTGTCAATAGAACTGTGGAATTTGGTTTCTTCTTCTAATTCCTTAAAGGCAAAAAAAAAACAGTTTTTTTTTTAAACCCTTTTGGAAAAATATTTACCTACTCAGATGCTAGAATACATAATTCCAAGCATGTAAAAAATAATTAAAAAAATTTAGAACATAAAAATAAAAACTTTTGACTAAAAGGTACTTTTGTCACAGCTGTAATAAACAGAAAATTGCATATTTCTCTTTATTAGTGTCAATTTTCTAATACAAAATTGTAAAGTATATGAAATTACCTTTGTAAAAAATATATTTTTGGACTTCTCCAGCATTTTTAATTTTATAAAATTTATTAAGTTCATTTTAGATTTCAGCAAGAACAATGCAATACTGCTCAAATGATAAATAAAACTTTGGCATGAAAAATTAACCCAGTATCGCCGTCTGATGAGAATTCTATGAACAATTTATATTAACTGTTATGTTGGGAGATAGCAGCAAAAAATAAAATTGTCTTTTAAAGCATGCTGTATAAATAACATTGATATTTGGGTATGTTGCAGATATGCAACACTGTGATACAAAGGGTTTAAGAAGTTAAGTTTGAGGAAACCAGGATATATTAGAATAACAGCTTTGTTAAAAAAACAAGACATAAGACATTATTTTTTTAATTCGGCCAAAAACTATTACATTACAGAATGCTTAAGAATATATTTTTGAAACCACATTAAGCACTATTTCAATTGTATTATGTCAAAAAGGGACGTCTGACAAAAACAAAATTTTCTGAGAAAGAAAATCTTTATAATTTAACACAAGCCAGTGATTTGGTTCAATTTCAACAGACTCTCATGGTTGAACCAAAGAAAGCAGAACTTCTTTTGTCAAAAGCAAACTTTTAGACTGGCATACCACTGAATCAAAATTTATAATTTTGCAGTGTGATATAGCTTTAAATTATCCCCTTTTCCTTGATTAAAACTTTTCTTTCTTTAATTCATTGATTACGTTATTTTCAGGTTTGGTAGGTTTTTGACACATGGCAGTTTAAACCGTCATGTCAAAAACCTTAAATATTGCATTTAAATATAAAAATTCATTTTGAACATAACAAATATGCACTGCACATCATGTTTAAAATGACAATATTACTGAATATGAATAATAATACTAATGTAAAGTATGACTATTAAGTAATATATTTTTCTTAATTTCCATAATTTTTTATTTAAGTAAGCCAACATGTTAAAACCTCTCTCTTTTTTTTTTTTAGTATCTAAATACAAAATAGAAAAATGATCTGATGAGAGCTGCACATTTTTTTTTTATTATTTACTTAAAATATCAGAACAATTCCAGTAACTTAGGTTGGTTGGTTGAGTGGAGTTTTATGGCACAAAGTCCCTTTAGGGACATGCTGCGCCAAAAAAAAGATTAAAATAAGAACATCAAATTGAAATATGATATTGATTTAAAACTTTGTCATAAAAAACAAGATGAATGAAATTAACACAATAAATACAAAGAGTGATATGATGATAAATGTATAGTTAAAATCAATCAATGAAAATGTAACACAATGTCTAATAGAAATAAACACATGTTTTCAATATTAAAATATAAACAATCTTAAAACTAACAATTGGTAAGATTTCACAATGTTTAAAAAATACAAACAAATCTTTACATTATATAGAGTAATGATTTTCAAAAAAAGTAAAATATCTAATAATACAACACAAAACTGGTATATTTACAACACAGAGAATTAAATAAACAAAATAAAATCAAAATAAAATCATGTCGGCTCGAACTCCTCAAAAACAGTATTTTCGGTATCTGAGTCATAGCTGTAAGAGTCTGACTCCATAGCCTCTTCCACATAGTGGATTAGCTGTTTGGAATCCTTTGTTTTCTTTATTAATGGGCTAAGGCATGATTTTCTGCTTTTTCTCTTCACAGTTTTCCACTGTGAAGAAGCTTGGATTGAGGTTTTCTTTATTTCTTTCTGTGCACATGATTTTGGTTTTTCTTTTTGAGTAGGTGAAACGGGTTTTTCTAGTTTGTTTGCAGATGAATCAGAAGTTTTTCCTGACTTGTGTTCAGTTGACTGTTTAAATTGACGATTATTGGCATATTCTATTATCACAGGTTCTGATGATGGTGCCCAACATTCTAGATCAGGTATGGCTTTTTTAAAAGTCGGACAGTACACATCACGGGTTTTCTTCTTTTTAGTGCTGGTTAGTGTCATAGAGGGATCATTTGGTGGTAATGAGAATTCAGTTTGAGTGCTTATATGTCTTAAAGATTTTGTTTGTTGTTTAAGTAAGCTGGAATAAGAAACTCCTACAGATGGTGATCTGGATTCTACAAGTTTTCGAGCTTCAGGATAAGAAAGTTTTTGGGTGATTTTAACTGCAAGGATTTCTTTTTCACGAGTCCAGTTTGGGCAAGAGCGGGAGTATGCTGTATGGTCACCCTTACAGTTTGTACAACATTCAGGCTTTTCGCATGACTTACCATCGTGGCCGACTTCTGCACAACGTGCGCAGGTAACAGAACCACGACAGGTAGTTGTAGTATGACCATAGCGCTGGCATTTAAAACAACGGAGTGGGTTAGGTATATAAGGTCGGACAGGACAGCTCAGGTAGGCAGCTTTAATTCTGGTTGGCAAAGTAGGGCTATTGAAAGTCAGAATGATGTGCTTTGTGGGAAGCACTTGCCCATTCCGACGGATAGTAATATGGCGTGCATCTATGACATTTTCTTCTTTTAAATTTTGTAGGAGTTCGTCTTTTGTAGAGAGTAAAAGATCTGGTTCTGATATTACACCACGACTTGTGTTTAGAGTTTGATGGGCCTGAACAGAAACAGAAAAATTGCCTATTTCTTTGCAATTGGAGAGAAATTTTGAGTGTTTGTCTGAAGAGACCTCAACAAGTAAATCCCCAGACTGTAGCTTTTTAAGTGAATAACCGTCTCCAAAAACAGATTGAAATGTTTTCCCAATAAGAAATGGTGAAGTTCTCTTAAAAGAACTATCGGAAAGACTGTCAGTACGATGGATAACAAAAAAGCGAGTGAATGATGTATTCTGCACAATTTGTTGCTCTCCAGATGGGAGAGAGATAGGAGGAGTTGAAGTTTTTCCATCCATATTAAAGTGAAAACAAATTCAGACCCCGGCCGCACCACCCACCACCGAGCCCAACAAGGGGATGCACATTCATGCACCAGTGCTAACCAGGGCCCATACGCTCACATGACACACCTATTTCAGTTTCCACCCTTAACGAAATGACTAGTATGTGCCTGCTCACTTGATCCCTAGCCAGTGACAGACAAGTCAGCTGACCAGCCGATTGATGCATACGGGACCAATATGCACCTCCCGTCTACCTGAAGCAGAGGCCAAAGCAGTGTGTTGGTTTCCCTCAACTGC
Source organism: Maratus michaelseni (assembly GCA_963931845.1). NCBI lineage: Eukaryota > Metazoa > Arthropoda > Arachnida > Araneae > Salticidae > Maratus > Maratus michaelseni. The sequence goes on from OZ007586.1 coordinate 118,351,284, forward strand.
CAGGATCCCCCTTTCCAGGGACACGGGTCGCCATGCATGGCAAACGCATGGGTGGTTTACAATTCTCCACAAGTCGATATAAACAGGATGATATCGGCTTATGCAGAATCGCCCTCACCTCAGAAGAGGAAACCACAATGAGAGTGAAACAAAGAAGAAAGATTAGACAAGAGAATGGAGAGGAGAAAAGAAAAGAGAAAGATCGCTCAGGTGCCCGGGGTTGCGAAGCCCGTGAATACCTAAAGAAGGTATCCCCCTGGGGGTTCCAGTAACTTAGGACATTACTGGTATTGAACAGTTATTAGAATTCCAATAAATACATATCAAGATTGGGACATTTATTTCCTACATCCAGCAAAAATGAGAAATGTTAAAAATCTTAGCGACTAGACATTAACTAGAAATTTCATTGTTGTAAAGTTGCTCTTAATACAAGAAAACCATGATCAATCACTTTCTGACCCCATATTCCTTTCATACAACTTTTTGTATTTTGCTTAGTCAGGGACAAAATATAAGAAAGTGATGATCAGTCGTCAGTCACAAGTACATTTCTCACAATAGGCTTGTCCTATCCAATAGGCAATCTGATGAGAAAAAAAAGAAGAGAAGTCAAAAAAGAGTCACATCCATTTAAATTACACTGAGTCTAAGAAATATTGTAGTTCATAGTGTGCTATGTGCTAGTCTCTCTTTTTGGTATTTCTTTCTCAGACTGTATGAATTAATTATAAGTTTGTTTCTAAGCAGGGTTGGGTTTCTTCTGGAAGAAATTGGTTTCTTCCAGGACAGAAATTGGTTTCTTCCAGGACAGTGGAAGAATCTGGAAGAAATGGAAAAAACTGGAAGAAACCAACAGAAAACAAAACAGATGCTCAAAATTAAAATATATTAACTATATAAAAGAATCAAATTCAAAATCTAATTATATTAAATTTAGATTAGAAACTTTAATTAATATTAAATATAATATTTATGGAAAAATAAGTTTTTTTTATAATAACAAACTTCAGGTTCAGCAGGTATTTACAGGTTATGTTTTTTACAACTTTAGAGGTAGGGGATTCATTGCTTGTCATTTATGTAAGAAAAACTACCTACCAATTCTTTATTTATCATATAATGCAATATTTTAAAAACTATTGTGCAACACTTAAAATAAACAAATTTGTAATTATGTATAGTACTAGCATCCATATTTCAATGTTGATTTTAAAAGATAAATGTTCTAAAAATAAACGGTATGCCAAAATTCTTTTAAACTCAAAGTTCTGCAAGACTTGAAAGAATTTTTTCATATTTTGCATTCATCCATTCTAAGTTGAGAAATTGATTGCAGCATCTTACTGCTAAAATACTTTTGTTTTATTATACCATGTTGCACTGTAGTTTAAGGAAAATGGAGATTTTACTGAAATCTTTCAATACAGTAATTATTGTATATTGGTTCCCTTAATAAAATGGATGTAAATTAAAAGCACTGTCTTTTATTTAAAGGAGTTTCATACTACAGTAGGTAAATGATCCACATACTATTTACTACTGGTTACAATTTAAATAATAAAAAAAATGTGCCTGTTTTGAATTGAATTACTTTTAAATGATTTTGTGCATTTTGGAAAAATTTATTTGGTACATTTCTGTTATACCAACACCATTGTCATTGCCAAGTGTAATAATTGGCACAAAATGAAATTCATGTGAAATGATTCATTAAAAAACATTGTTGGCACAAAATTGAACAATCAAAAATATAACATTAGAAAATTACAGACTTCCACGAACTATTTTATTATATCAATACAAATATAGACTTAAAATAAAAGAACAAATAAATATTATACGATAAAATAATAAAATAAAACTCAATTTAAACTACAGGCATAATTGTAAATGTCTCTTAGCATTGCAGTAAATATTTCACTTTTTGAATGAAGACGTTCATGTTTTTTTTTTTTTTAATAAAAGCTTTTTTTATGTACCCAAAGGCCAGAAACAATTTTATTGCAGCTTCTTCATCATTTGGTAACTGCCGAATTGTAAAATCATATCAGTATCTATACTAATAAAAGGAAGTTTCGCTTTGTGTGTGTGTCTGTCTGTTTGTCTGCGATGGCTAGCAAAATCTGGTGCACATAGAAGTCTGAAAATTTAGATTTAGGTAGTCTAAACCCTCTACTAGTGCAACTGAGTCTCAGAATTTGAATACTTTTTAAAATTAGAGGAGTTATTAATCAGGGATGAGATTGACAAAAAAGCTGAAAACTGCGTGAATGATGTTTGAGCAATAAGTTATGAATTTCAAGCGCAACAAATATTATAATTGCTATTAAAAAATACATATTTTTAACTAGGATAAAGATATGTATATATATTACATCAATTTAGCTTTGAGTGCATTAAAAAGAAATTATTAACAAGTACTAGGTAGAAATTATTTACTTATTTTAATTAAAAGTCAATTTTACCAAGATACAGCCCATTAATAAAATCCTTCAATGGCATGAACATTTTTTAATTGAAATGTTGAAAAATAGTAAGACACTATTCTTGAAAGAGCAAATCAAGTATGTGCTAATAATTGCAACCACCTTAAATAAAGGATAGAACAAAGTTCCCACCCTCTTTTAAAATAAAAAAAAAGTTTTTAAGGTATTAGAGATTTTTTAAGGATACTATCAGTGGCACCAACTAGTCAGTGCTGTTGCTGTGGTTATTCCAGATTCCAGGTCATTTTTACCAGTCAGCTTGAAGCCAGTTTTTGGATTTTTTGAATCGATTTTTAAAAATTTAATTTGTTTTTGAATTTCATAGCAAATTTTCTTCATTAGTAAAAGAAATTTGGTTTCAATCTTTTAACCCAATGCAGTAAATTCTGACGAAATTCGCGTTTTTTCTGCGATCATTTGGCGAGATTTGCATTTTATCAGCGATCCTTTGGCGAAATTCGCATTTTATCTGCGATTTTTTGGGGAAATTCGCGTTTTTACGACGATCTTTTGACTAAATTCGCGTTTTCATGGCAATCTTTTGAGTAAATTTGCATTTTCACGGCAATCTTTTGAGTAAATTCGCGTTTTGACGGCGATCTTTTGAGTAAATTCACATTTTGCCGGCAATCTTTTGAGTAAATTTGCGTTTTTATGGTGATTTTTTGGCTAAACTCATGCTTTTACGGCGATCTTTTGGCTAAATTCGCATTTTTACGGCAATCTTTTGGCGAAATTCGCATTTTATCTGCGATTTTTTGGGGAAATTCGCGTTTTTATGACGATCTTTTGACTAAATTCGTATTTTCACGGCAATCTTTTGAGTAAATTCGTGTTTTCACGGCAATCTTTTGAGTAAATTCGCGTTTTCACGGCAATCTTTTGAGTAAATTTGCGTTTTCACGGCAATCTTTTGAGTAAATTCGCGTTTTGACGGCGATCTTTTGAGTAAATTCGCGTTTTGCCAGCAATCTTTTGAGTAAATTTGTGTTTTTATGGCGATCTTTTGGCTAAATTCGCATTTTTACGGCAATCTTTTGGCTAAATTTGCATTTTTACGGCAATCTTTTGGCTAAATTCACATTTTTATGGCAATCTTTTGGCTAAATTCGCATTTTTACTGCGATCTTTTGGCTAAATTCGCGTTTTTTCAGCGATTTTGTGGCTAAATTCGCGTTTTTTCAGCGATCTTGTGGCTAAATTCGCGTTTTTTCAGCGATCTTGTGGCTAAATTCGCGTTTTTTCAGCGATCTTGTGGCTAGATTCGCATTTTTACGGCAATCTTTTGGCTAAATCAGCATTTCCACGGCAATCTTTTGGCTAAATTAGCGTTTTTACGGCAATCTTTTGGGTAAATTCGAATTCTTATGGCAATCATTTGAGTAAATTTGCATTCTTATGGCGATCTTTTGGCTAAATTCGTGTTTTTTCAGCGATCTTGTGGCTAAATTCGCGTTTTTTTCAGCGATCTTGTGGCTAAATTTGCGTTTTTTCAGCAACCGTTTGGCTAGATTCGCATTTTTACGGCAATCTTTTGGCTAAATCAGCGTTTCCACGGCGATCTTTTGGCTAAATTAGCATTTTTACGGCAATTTTTTGAGTAAATTCGCATTCTTATGGCGATCTTTTGAGTAAATTCGCGTTCTTACGGCGATCTTTTGAATAAATTCGCGATTTTACGGCGATCTTTTGGCTAAATTCGCATTTTTACGGTGATCTTTTGGCTAAATTCATGTTTTTTCAGCGATTTTTTGGCTAAATTTGCATTTTTTCAGCGATCTTGTGGCTAAATTCACGTTTTTTCAGCGACCATTTGGCTAAATTCACGTTTTTTTAGTGATCTTGTGGCTAAATTCGCGTTTTTTCAGCGACCGTTTGGCTAAATTCGCGTTTTTTTAGCAATCCTTTGACGAAATTTGCGTTTTTTCAGCGATCTTTTGGCGATTTTCACACGGTCCTCTGAAGAAAGTGTTTTTTCAGCGATCCTTTGATGAAATTAGTATGCTTTTTTCACGATCTTTAGGTAAATTTCGCGTTTTTTTTTTCGGAAAATCCAAAAATGGCGAAAAAAGACAAAAAAGCGGAAAACCGCAGAAGAATCTCATGCCTGCTAATTTAAAAACTGATCAAAGATCAGAAACAAAAATGCACTCTTCCGAAATCTGCATTCGACTTAATCATTCTGGAATTGCAGGCGGATTCATTCGACTTGATTTCGATAGCCTTCAGTCATGTTCATACAGAACAGATTGTTATTATCACGGCCCAGGCAATGCCAGGCGGGTCAGCTAGTCAACAATAAATATAAGTCACAGCTTAATATTAAATATTTTCTATTTGAAAAATAGCAAATTAAGATGTTTTGTGAGGTTACGATTAAGTAATAATAATAATTAAAAAGATTCACGTTCAATAAATAGCAAATCCCAATGTTTGGCACGGTTTGCAATAAAAATTATTTGCATGTTCAGGGTTTTAATAAATGACACATTAGCATACATTTTAGCATGGTGTTAGTATAACAAAAAAGTACCATTTATTTTATTTAGGTACGCAATGACTGGAAAGCTATAGACAAGTGTGATCTGAAAAAACTGATGTAATTATCAATTTATCATATATAATTAAATTTTTATAGGTCTAATTAAATTTACTTAAGGTTATCTTTAGAAAAACACATTTATTTTTATTGTATCTTACAAAGTTGCAACTTAGAGTCACCCGGAGTAATTCCTGGTCAAAAGGCATCAACATTCAATTATTACAAAATCTATCTAAGCTAGAGTTACTAATTTTGGCATAGAGTAAGCACATCATGATGTCCATCTAATAAAATATTTATTTTATCTATAATGTACAAGTAATTTGAATAATCATAGATAATTAGTGACCAGGATTTACCCCAGGTATGGGGTAATTCCTGGACACTTATGGAGTAATTATTGGTCACTCACATATTTGATGCAAATACATACATTTTTTATGTATATTATTAATACATGTATTAAACTAATTAGATTATTAATTTTATTATTTATAGCTAATTAAACACTTTACTTAGTTATTTCAGGGTTAAATACAAATTTAATCAACATAAGAAATATAGTACATTCAACACATCTTTAGCCAAAATATTTTTTGTACAATTTGTATGCCATATTTATAGCTTCTATATGTGCTGTGAATGGGTCTACACCTTTCAAATCGATAGGTCCATAAAAAATATGGCCAATGTCAATTGTCTCTATTCTATCTCGCTTCGGCCAGCGTAAGTTTCCTGCTCCTGTTTCCAGGAGCTTTACACACACTTCACTGCCCTCCACTTTTGTAACTTTTCCAACATAGAACAGATCTTTATCATAATATACAGCATAGTATCTATGCTCTTCTATTGAATTCTGGGCTATGATGCCATACACTCACGCACAATTTTTCTTTTTTTTTAAATCGGTTATAAAAAGGAAAAAAGTCGCCAAACATCGGTGTGTGAGTGTAACACATCTGTTCCGAATTATGTATGTTTTCAATTACATTTTTTGCATATTGCAATGATGCTGTATTTTATATTCAACTGCTCAATTACAGTTGACATATCTCATGGTTCATCTAGGTCCTGATCTATGTTTTTTCTTTTTCGTATCCCTTACTTTCAGTCTCTTTTTTGTTTGATTAAACTTTTCTTTTATTTCTCTGTCACGTTCTGTGACTAGTTTAAAAAAATCATTATTGGTTATGACAGCAGCTTTTGTATCAATCTTTCACCGAATGTCTGAACGTGCTACTGTTTTTGGTGTTTGTCTAAACTATGTGCTTAGCAAGTGAATAATACATTGCAGTTACCGTTAAGAAATTTTCTTTGTATAATTATGACTATAATTATTAAAATTTATAAAATAATGGGATGAAATTTAATAAAGTAAAATTCAGTATATTTAATATTAATCATTAACAGTTAAGAATCTTACACTGTAGTTACAGTTAACTTTGCAGTTAAGGCTCAAAGAGTTGCAGATAATTAAAATCAATGAAATATGGCAATAATAGAAAAAATTACAATGCATAAATGATGAGAACAGTATTGGCCAGGAATTACCCCAGTGACCAAGAATTACCCCAGGAACATGGGGCAGTATTTGGTGCACTCCTGTAAATTATTTAAAATAGTAATAGTAAATCCAAAACTATTTTTCAGTAACTGAAGTAGTTCACAATTCAACCAAAAAGAGAAAGAAGAAAATTCTTTAAAGCTTTAGTTGTTACCAAGATCTTTGTAAAAATGTATCATAACTAAGGCCAATGTTATTTTATAGAAACTTAACAAGCCATTTGAAAACGATTTTTTTTTTTCAAAATAAATAAACAATAAACTCATAATTAAGTAATAAATTCCAATGAGGATAGTTCAGAGTACCTCTATGATTTTTTTCATTTTGGTGAAGTGTTCTTAAAACATAAAAAGGACTGTGACCAGGAATTACCCCCAGAAACTTGCTGACCAGGAATTACCCCAGTGACTCTATATGGTAAATTCCTAAAGAAAAACAATTTCTTCCATCTCTTCCACTTGGAAGAAACCCATTTCTTCCAGCCAGTATTTTTCATGTTTTCCACTTTGGAAGAAATTTGCCAACCCTGCTTCTAAGAGTTTAAATTTTTAGTATTACCACTTACTAAGTAGTCACTAGATAAACAAAGATCAATCATGATGGAAGTCCTAACCATGCAGTTTGGCAGTACTTTGATAAGGTAGATACTAATGGAAAGCAATATGTAAAATGCATTTAATGGGGAGTTATTCGATCTAATCGTGTGAATAGAATGAAAGGCCATAACTCAGTGTCTGAATTTGTGTGGGAGTGCTTAACCTGTTAATTGGGTGTGATAAAATATTTCGAACTGGAAATTTGCCATAATATTTTCACACTCTTTGTAACACTTCCAACAAGTAGAATTTAACAGAAATTTTCATCTTATTAAAACGCCCTATTCATGCAAAATTACCGCCATAAATAAGGAAAAAATTTTTATTCATTTTTACTGGTGGAAGTGTGCCCCATTGGTAATCAGGCCCTGATAATATGACTTATCACTATGAAGAAAAAGGTCCCCATTGTGAAATGAGTTGAAAATTTTTTATTCCCAAGTTAACAATAGAAACAGCTTAATCCTTTCATTTATTTAGAATGGGAAAACATAGGATTTAAATAAAATTTAAAATAAAGTAATCAATGAATTTAAAAAAAGATTTTTTTTATAAAGGAAAAGGGGATGATATAAAACCATATATGATTTCAATATCAGATACACTACCTACCACCATGTAATGAAAGTAATGCTAACAGAGAATGATTTACTGCGGGACATTCAAGCACACGTCCTGAGTCCACTAAACTCTAAAATATGTCTAATAAAATTGTATAAAAGTGTTCTAGGGAGGGGGGAGGGGGGTAAAAAGCATGTATGCCCAGGAGCTCCCAAGTTAATAAATCAGTCCCTGAATACTAATACTGAAGCTTTTAAAACAAATATTATATTACTAAAATGGTACTTAAATTATCTTAATTTATTGATATTCATACAGGTAGTAGCAGCAAGATTATATATATAAATAATATCTATATGCAAACTATCATGAAACAATTTCAAGAAGGCTGCTACAACAGCATATGATATAGCAGCTATATGCTTATACACATGGCTTACTTATTTACTATTATTGCATACATTAATTTGTATTGTTCATATGAAGAGTGAGCTTGTTTAACCAAGCATAGCTTGAAAGCTCTTATTAACTCCATTCCATTCAGAACAGAAGGTTTGTGTACCAACCAGTATTGGAAGGCTTGCAACTCGCACATCAAAACTGGTATGCATTGCATACCATAGTTTAGGAAACCCTTCTATAAATCATATCTAGAAAAAATGATAAAAAGCTTTTCAGAAAATTTGCAGTTCTTGTTTTGACACAAAGTGATTCATACTTTCAGAGATTCAAGATTTTAAAAACAATTAAAAACTGGGAAGAAGGCTCTTAAGTAAATTAAAATAGGCATTCAAATTTACAGCGATGCCGCGGACTACGCGAAAAATTGGAGTTGGGACGCAAAAAAATAGTTCTTACGCGTCCCATGGGACGCGTAAATTCTTCGAAGAATCGCGAAAAAACGGCGCATTTCGTCAAAGTATCGCCAAAAAAACGGCAAATTTCGTCGGAAGATCTCGAAAAAAAAAACGACAAATTTCGTCAAAAGATCTCGAAAAAACGGCAAATTTCGTCGAAAGATCGCCCAAAAACGGCAAATTTCGTCAAAGGATCTCGAAAAAACGGCAAATTTCGTCGAAAAAACGGCAAATTTCGTCGAAAGATCTCGAAAAAAACGGCAAATTTCGTCGAAGGATCGCCCAAAAACGGCAAATTTCGTCGAAAAAACGGCAAATTTCGTCAAAGAAACTCGAAAAAACGGCAAATTTCGTCAAAGAATTTCGAAAAAACGGCAAATTTCGTGAAAGAATTTCGAAAAAACGGCAAATTTCGTCAAAAGATCTCGAAAAAACGGCAAATTTCGTCGAAAGATCGCCCAAAAACGGCAAATTTCGTCAAAGGATCTCGAAAAAACGGCAAATTTCGTCGAAAAATCTCGAAAAAACGGCAAATTTCGTCGAAAGATCTCGAAAAAAACGGCAAATTTCGTCGAAGGATCGCCCAAAAACGGCAAATTTCGTCGAAAAAACGGCAAATTTCGTCAAAGAAACTCGAAAAAACGGCAAATTTCGTCAAAGAATTTCGAAAAAACGGCAAATTTCGTGAAAGAATTTCGAAAAAACGGCAAATTTCGTCAAAAGATCTCGAAAAAACGGCAAATTTCGTCGAAAGATCGCCCAAAAACGGCAAATTTCGTCAAAGGATCTCGAAAAAACGGCAAATTTCGTCGAAAAATCTCGAAAAAACGGCAAATTTCGTCGAAAGATCTCGAAAAAAACGGCAAATTTCGTCGAAGGATCGCCCAAAAACGGCAAATTTCGTCGAAAAAACGGCAAATTTCGTCAAAGAAACTCGAAAAAACGGCAAATTTCGTCAAAGAATTTCGAAAAAACGGCAAATTTCGTCAAAGAATTTCGAAAAAACGGCAAATTTCGTCGAAGAATTTCGAAAAAACAGCAAATTTTGTCGAAGAATTTCGAAAAAACGGCAAATTTTGTCGAAGAATCTCGAAAAAACGGCAAATTTCGTCGAAGAATCTCGAAAAAACGGCAAATTTCGTCAAAAGATCGCCAAAAAACGGCAAATTTCGTCGAAGGATCTCGAAAAAACGGCAAATTTCGTCGAAAAAACGGCAAATTTCGTCAAAGAAACTCGAAAAAACGGCAAATTTCGTCAAAGAATTTCGAAAAAAACGACAAATTTCGTCGAAGAATTTCGAAAAAACAGCAAATTTTGTCGAAGAATTTCGAAAAAACGGCAAATTTCGTCGAAGAATCTCGAAAAAAACGGCAAATTTCGTCAAAAGATCGCCAAAAAACGGCAAATTTCGTCGAAGTATCTCGAAAAAACGGCAAATTTCGTCGAAAGATCGCCAAAAAACGGCAAATTTCGTCAAAAGATCGCCAAAAGACGGCAAATTTCGTCGAAGGATCTCGAAAAAACGGTAAATTTCGCCAAGAAAACGGCAAATTTCGTCGAAGAATCTCGAAAAAACGGCAAATTTCGTCGAAGAATCTCGAAAAAACGGCAAATTTCATCGAAGAATTTCCAAAAAACGGCAAATTTCGTCTAAAGATCGCCAAAAAAGGGCAAATTTCGTCGAAGGATCTCGAAAAAACGGTAAATTTCGTCGAAGAATCTCGAAAAAAACAACAAATTCCGTCAAAGGATCTCTGAAAAAATGCGAATATCGTCCAAAGGCAAGGAAAAAAATGCGAAATTCACTCAGCCTGAAATCGACTTGAATCAAAAGTTAGTTAATCTGACCTACAACAACAAAAATAGTGCTGAGAGAGGATCCCCCCCCCCCCTTTCTGCTGTAACGTAACCTTACAGAAAATTTGCTGTGAATTTCAGAAAATATATATTTTTTTATATCAGAATCACTCCTGAAACTCCTTTCCAAAGAAAATGTTTGATTCTAACACTGATCTATGCTGACAAATAATCCAATGGGAAGTTTAATCAAAGCATCCATTCATTCAACAAAAAGTGCCCCTTTACTCAACAAAAGTATTCTTTTATCCAACAAAAATGTCCTTTTCAATAAATCCGTCCTCCCCCTTTTAAAAGAAATGCAAATATTAGTTATACTTGTTATCTTCTACACTCAAATAATCATTTTATAATTAAGCATTTACATTAAAAAAAAGGCAAAGAAAATTTCTCTTAATAGTATAAAAAGAAAAAATCTTATTTGATTGAGAAATACTGGTTTTAATTATTCATTATTTAATTATTATCAAAACAATAACTATTGCATTTCTCTTTTCCAAATAAACAAATTCCTTGTTCCTTTAAAATATGAATTTGAATTATTATGAATGGGGACCCGCTTTTTTAAAAAAGGGACCCAGATATTTGAAAATCCTGGGTCCCTGGGACCCAGGATTTTTAGGATCCAGTGACATCACTGAATTTACTAAATTTTTGAAAATAAAAATATTTGTGTTAGACTGGCTTCCATGGTAAATCAAAGTGTTGTAACTTTTTCAAATAAACTTTTCTCAAAAACATTGAATAATTGCATTTTATGAATGAAAAAGTGAAAATAAGAAGTTTTATGAAATCAAGATTTCAGCATTTATATCATCTCTCTGGTATCAGACGTCACAATTGAATTTGCATGTGAAGTCTTTTTCTCTTGATTTCTGCTACAATCTAATACTAAGGCTATTTCTATTTAATTTAGTTATCCATACGTTTATTAGCTAATTTATTCAAAATTATATGCCAGTAAGTGGAAAAAGTAAAGAGCAGAAAAGACGACAAAAATTTTAAATTTTGAGGTGAATTTCTTTCCAATAGCACTGCATGGACATTAGTGCTGTAAAAGTAACAACTAAATGACTACCCATATGTATTCATTAATTCAAACTCACTACCCATTAGAAAGTATTTGTTACTCGTTACTTTCGTATATAGGTGAAAACTTGGAAATTTAGTTAGTAGCCAGTGGCCGGTAGACTCAGTTTCATTAGTGGCCACTTTTTAAAGTTAGTAGCCACTATTAGGTTTCAAACTTTCTTGACATCTAGATAAATTGTAATCGTTGTATATAAACATATTTTTCTATAAGAGTTTTATACCTATTGTATGAGTATGAGTGTATTTCGCATGATTAAACAGTATCTCTTAAAGAAAAATAATCCAACTGGTTAGCATGTGGCAGGAGTCGAAATATTGAAGATACTGAAATGTCCTTAAAACCCGCATTGTATCCGGTGGGAAAAAAAGAATAAATTATTTGAAATGCATGTGGAAGCAAAGCTCATGAATATATTTTGCAGAATAAAACTGTATTTCTTGAAAAAATAATCCAACTAAAGAGTAATCATAACATGCACGTAAGAGCACATGAGAAAAAACCGAAATATTGAAAATACAGCTAAGTCGTTGAAATCTGTTTCATCTGGTAGGAAAAAAAATTAACCAGTTCTCTAATTAGATGTAATCAATGTAGAGATGCAAGCCATGAAAAATTGTGTATTTCACTTGGCGATCGATAACAGATTTTTTAATCGCCACTTTTTAAACTTTAATCGCCACGTGGCGAGTGGCAACCGTTAACTTTCACCTATACTTTCGTATCTATTTAGAAAACGAATATTAACAATCATCGTAAGTACTACACACATATTCGGTGTATTTTCTAATTTTCAGAGGATTGTTTCGATTACAATTAACTTTAATTATTCATTAAAACAAAGATAAAATGTATCTGGATACATGCCTTAATTTAACACTTCAGAAAATATAAAACTGAGCGCTCTTAAAGTACTTACATGCAAAATATATGTTCAGAGAACTGCATAAAATCTAATTATATACTAGGGGAGACTGGTACACAGTGGACCACTTTTTCAGTTAAATGTTTTTTTCTGTTTAACAGACAAACCGAACTGCATGAAAATATTTTTGAATATTCCTTAAACCTTTATACATTTCTCATAATTTTCTCAGACCATAATTTTCAATACATTAAAAAAAAAATTTATATGCACCCGTAAAGTGGACCACTTTGCCCCAGAAGTGGGGCACTGTGGACCTCTATTAGATATTATCTGAAATACAATATAAATCTATTTTTCATTAATCTAATTCTTTCTTATTTTCCCTTTATCTGCAAAATAACATAGTAATATAAATTTAACATTTTGACACAAAAACAAAAAAAAATTAATTATATTTTGAAAATAATAACAGATTAATACAGGAACAATTGCAATTTAGTTGAAGTTATTACTTAAGTACAAGAAAATCAGCCCACATTAAAATTTGCAAATGAAATTCTAAAATACTTATGAGTAAGATTGAGCCTGGAATTTTCTTGAAATACTTTTGGGTCTGGGAGAAACATTATGAAATCATTGACATCAACAACAGATTCATCTACAGTTTCAGGAAAAATAAACTGTTTTCTATTCAATTTGCGTCTCATGAATTTTACGTTAATAGAATAATCACCAATTAGATTACAGTTATATTTATCAAAGGCAGTAAAATACAAAACAAAATATTTCTTACTATGTTAAATAAATTGTTATTTTTCTTTGCTACTTTATTTTACAGTTAAATAACTACCGTAAAATCCCGTTAATCCGTCCCGCTAAACGCGGCAGAAAATCATAAAATAATCAGGGGGGTGCTTACACGGTATTAAAATTGTAGTATATGATATTTATGGGTGTGAGGGGGGGGATGCTAATGGCAGATCGTCGCAAAGTATGCATTATTTTAATAAGGTGACAAAAGAAAAACATTTTGAAAAAAAAATGATTTACAAAATAGAAAAACAGTATAACTTCAGGATTAATGGCGATTTCAGATTATAGAAAATTCTGGATTTCAGAAGCTTTGAAACTGCAATGCATTTAGATAAATAATAACACATATCTATCATTAATATGGTAACAGAAAAATAAAAGGAACTTAATAATTTAAAATAATTAAAAAATACCAAGAAATTGAAAATGCCCTGAAACACTTTCCAGAACTAGTAACATTTTATGTGATGTCGCTATCTGTTGTAAATTAGAACGATTAAATAGCCATTTTTTTAACTCATGATTTTATATCTATAAATGCTAAATAAATAATACAAACCACAAAAATTAAGAATATACAGAACGAATTGGTAGTGTTGCTAGATTTTTAAAATGAAAAACATTGCTACCACAAAGATAACACAAAATACACTACAAATTCGACTGTGGTGTCATTTACTGATTAATCAATCGATACTTTTTTTGTGTTTGGTTTTCATAATAACGTTAAATACGACTATAAATTCTTTGATAAAATAAATAGATTCTTTTTTAATCAAAATATTTCCCACACAGCATCAAATACACATCTTTTAAACTTATTTCATGAGAAACTTTCCCTATCGATATTTTTATTACCTTCATATCGCCATGGAGATAAATTTACAGCAAAACTAATGTTTGGTTATACAGTAGACTCTCTCAAATCCGCACAGCTTGGGACCAGAGGTTACGCGGATTTTAGAATTTTGTGGATTTCTGGTCATTGTTTTGTTTACATTTTTTAAACAGTAATTTGAATGTAATAATGCACTCAAAATTATCATGAATGCTTACAATAAAGTAAAATATTAAAATAACTATGGGAAATAATGTAAAGGTTACATAAATAAATTAATAATACATGATTAAATATGTGTAATAATGATGAGATAAATTTTTCTTGAATTATTCAATGAAACTCGCCACATAAAGGTACAGTAGTAATTTACATCAAAACCATAAAATTACAAAATTTTATTTGATGTTTGACCAGATTTAATAAACAAAAAAGCTTGATTAATACATAAATGTATTTGATAAAAAGATCAATCACCACTAATATCAGTGTTATCTTGAAAAATTTCAGAGATAAATTTATACTTCCTTTACGAAAAAGTAAGAGTTAAATGATATTAACCAGAATTAGATAATAAAATGAGTACAGAATGATATAAAAATAAAAAAGCTTGAATTTCCTTCCTATATCTTAACTGTAAGTTTCGCTGTTTACATCTGAAACAATGTGCAGATTTTAGAAAATTGCGGATTTTAGGGTTGCGGATTTGAGAGAGTCTACTGTATTGCTTTTTCAGATTGAAAATAGTTGAAATTATGAATGTTACTTTTGTGTTTGTACACGTTTGGGATATATCAAAGAATCGTCAAGCCTTTCTGATCAGTCGGAAAACAAACAAAAAGCAAAAAAAAAAAAACCACTCGTGAGATAAAATTTTTGGTGTTGATCTTGACGTGTGCGGTGAAATTTCTTTTGGGGGAGGGCGCTTTCTCGGGATTTTTTGAATTTTCCAATTTGTTTACAAAGTGAGAGGAGGGCACTTAATCGGGAAGGGCAGATTAACGGGATTTTATGGTACTTTAAAAGAATCTTTACAGAAAATAAGCAATTATTAAATATTTTGAACATTCTGCATTACAGGAGCAGAGTGGATTGTAGACCACTGTGCCCCAGGAGTAGGTGGTCCACTGTGCCCCATGTTGAAGTTCAATAAATAATCATATTAATATTGTTTATAGCTTTCTTTTAAACAAATTAACTTTTAAGTTAAATAAAAACAAGTATCTTAGCATTGCAAAAAAGCTGTTTTATCTTATTTATCTACAACCTTTAATTACTAAAAAAATAAAAATATGATGATGAAAAATTTTACTTTTAGAAGCTCAAAACAACCAATCAGCATAAAATAGTTCAATCTGAGCTAAACATATTTTCTGAAAGCTATAAATAATTAGTGCAGTGCTGTTGTCTATTAGGATAGAAGATAAACTAAAAAAAAAATTAAATAAATAAAATATTAGGGGGTGGTCCACTGTGCCCTTAGGTCCAGTGAGTACTGGTCTCCCCTATATACATGAGGTGATTGGAAAACTGTTACCTAGACCTAGAAGCATAACAGAACCTTGTTACTACACAGCTTCTCTGTAACAGAAATCTGCATAAAAGTGAAAATAATTAAAATATAATAAATAAAATAACACTTGTAAAAATAGAATTTTGCCTTGAATAGAAATATTCCAATGTCCATTTCCACGAAAATAATCCATTACAATTTCATATGCTAAGACGGAAAAATCTGTCCAAATCAGAATTTTCCTGCAGTTTCTTACAATTTCATCTCAGCAGATTTTACTCTATATATTAACGAAAAAATACTGCTTCAGTATTTTTAATAGAAATACTCATTGTTTACTGAAATCAGTACACCTACAACAACAGAGCCTGTCTATAACGGAAAGTAGCATTTAAATGGTTTCCAAAAACATATTTACTCCGCTCAATATCACAAAACTTTGACACATTCATAGACTCATTTTAATACATAAAATTATAAAATTGTCAGTCACAACGATTGAAATATTGTGGAATCAAATAGCATTTTTCATATTTCGATAAATGTATTACATCTCGAATTATAATCGAGTGCTGTCTTATGACGATGCTTCCATCTCTATCACATCCTTAAATCCTGTTCAAAACACCCATTTTGACAGTATCTCCAGAAAACTCTTTTGCATTTAAAGAAAAAAAGAGAGACACTAATCGATTTCTTAATTTCTGATCATGAGTACCTTCTGATTTTATGTGTTTATGAATAAAAATCAATAATTAAAAAATTTATATTTCATAGAAATTACTTTATCATTCCTTAAATATAGCTACAACGAATATTTTATTTCACTATAAGCTTCTGTTCTTTTTACAGTAAAATTTGGAGCAATTTTAATTGATTAAATGCATAATTAATACTAAATTAACCTAATTAAAATCCTATAAGAAAATCAAACACGTCTTGCCTCCCTATTTCTTAGATCCATGGTTCCTTAATATTTTCCTTCTTTTTTTAAATATGTGCATGTAAATTTTAATATTTTTTTGGTCAAAATAAGTTCTAAAAGTTTCTTCTTATGCAATCAGTTCTGCTGTTAACATTTGAAAAATACATACAAAACTTCATATCTGTGAGATTACAAAAAAAGTGTAATCCCTAAAAGAATAAACGGTCTTTATGTGAACGAACGATGAATTTTATGAAGCCAGTATGTAAGTAACGAAGCGACTAAATGAACACCCGTATGTCTGTGGGGTGTGGCTCGTAGAATGTTAGAAAGGAGCGTGAATAATATATTTATTCTCGTAGATAATTGTCTTTATAAAACTTATTAAATATCACAAAAATACAGCAGCCAAACGATATCATTTTATTCTTTTTCTTCCATTCTAATGACAACAAAAACCTGGACCGTTGCCAGATTTCAAATCAAAAATGTTCCGATAACTTTAACAAATAAATAAAAAATTAAATTAAATAAATGGAACATGGAGTTAATAAATGGATATTCAGTTGCTCTAAACTCAGTAATCGAGCCACTACATTTACTCCCTTACCAGTAACGAACGTTACGTTAAAAAAAAGGTAGGAAAGTACAAAACATATAGAAAACAATATATATATATATACAAAATAAATACAATTTAAAAATTATTCAAAATATTTACAAAAGAAATAGTTATAAAACACTTCAGCAAATTTTTAGTCTCTAAATCTTACTGGAAGTTTAATTGTTCTACCAGTTCGTGATTGTTTCAAAACAGATACAGGCTTTTCCACTGTATTACCAGGTTGAATAAAGTTTCTATTGTTCAGATTTTGTGTAGATGAAGTCTTAACTTGTAACTGAGTTGCTTGTTCAGGGTGTGAAACTATTTTGGGATCATCTGAGAGAATATATGCTGGTTTCAGTCTATCTATAGATACATTCACATTATTACCTTTAATTTTTATAGTGAAATATTTTGAAGAGCGACTAATTACTTCATAAGGACCTTCATATGGTGGTTCTAGTTGTTTGCGTACTCTGTCTATCCTTAGGAAAACGTGTGTACTTGATTCCAAATCCTTATGAACAAATATATTCGGAATATATTTATGTTGAATTTTTCTTGGTCCAATTAGTTGAATCTGCTCTTGTAATTTATGAATAAAATTTCCTGGTGAGACTTGCATGGTACTCGGCTGTAAAAATTCACCGGGCAGCCGAAGTTTCTCTCCATAAACCATTTCTGCTATAGTATAGGGAGTATCTGTTCGAATTGCTGTGCGAAGACCCAAGAGAACTGTAGGTAAGGTTTCAGTCCAATTTATTTGATTATGCGCTTTTAGAGAAGCTTTTAGTGATCTGTGGAGCCGTTCTACTTTGCCATTGCATTGCGGATGATAGGCTGTTGTATGTTGTAGCTTAATACCGCATAATCTTGAAAGGGCTTGTACTATTTCTGAATAGAATTGACCTCCACGATCAGAAATGAGCTTTGAAGGTGTTCCGAATCTAGAGATCCAATTATTATAAAAAGCTTTTGCTACAGTCTCTGCCGTGCTGTTATCCAGTGGAATGGCTTCCATCCAGTTGGTGTATCTGTCGATGCAGGTTAAGCAATAGATGTTGCCATTTGATGGTGGTAGTGGACCAATGAGATCAATATGGACTACTCGAAATCTCTCTGAGGGCTCTTGAAATTCACCAATTGTTGATTTTGTATGACGAGTAATTTTTACTTTTTGGCATGAAATGCATGATCTAGCCCATTTTGTAACATCTTTATTAATGTTAGGCCAAATGAATTTCGATGTTATTAGCTTAACTGTTGATTTTACTCCCGGATGGGATAATCCGTGAAATTTCTGGAAAATCTTCATTCGGTAAGTATGAGGTATATAAGGACGAATATTGGAAGTAGAAACATCACACCACAGATTCTGACCAGAAGGAAGAGGGTATTGTTTTAACTGTAAAGTTTTAGACTTTTGCAAATCTTTAATTTCTTCGTCTTGAGATTGTTCTTTTGCTATTTCATCATAATCGATTACTGTAATTTCTTCAAGTCTTGATAATGAATCTGCTACAATATTATTTTTACCTTTGACGTATCTGATGTTAGTAGTAAATTCGGAAATATATTGTAGTTGTCTGCACTGTCTTGGTGATGCTTTGTTAGGCTTTTGCAAAAAGGCATACACCAACGGTTCATGATCCGTATAAATCGTAAAGGTTCTTCCTTCAAGCAAGTATTTAAAATATTTTACCGATAAGTAAATGCCCAATAGTTCACGGTCGTATGTGCTATAATTCTGTTGAGTGACGCTTAACTTCTTTGAATAAAAACCGATAGGTTTCCAAGATTTATTTTCGTATTGGTGCAGGACAGAGCCTATGGCCAAATCTGATGCATCTGTAAACAAACCTAGAGGTAAATCAGAATTTGGGAAGAATAATAAAGCTGTATTTGCTAGATCTTGTTTGCAAATTTCAAATTGATTTCGTGCTTCTTCAGTCCAGTCAATTTTTCTTTTATCTTTTTTCTTGGAACCTTTAAGGTATTCATGTAGTAATGCTTGGTGTTTAGCAGCATCTTTTAAATAACGACGGTAAAAATTAATCATGCCAAGAAAAGTTCTTAAATCATGAATGGTTTCTGGTAATTTATAATTTAAAATAGCTTGAACTTTTTCTGGTAAGGGACGTGAACCTTCGGGTGTAATAAGATAACCTAGAAATTCTATTTCTGGAACTGCAAATACTGATTTGGAAATATTGATTCTGAGTCCGTATTTGTGTAATCTTTCAAAAACTAAATTAAGGTGATTTTCATGTTGGTTTTCATCAGCAGAAGCAATTAGTATGTTATCTAAATATGGAAAACAAATTCAAGATCTCTTAACACTTCGTGAATAAATCTTTGGAACGTTGCGGGGGCATTTTTAAGACCAAAACTCATGACATTAAACTCATATAATCCAAAAGGGGTAATGATAGCTGTCTTACATTTATCCTCTTCTGCAATCGGTATTTGATAGTAAGCTTTAAAAAGATCTATTTTTGAGAAAATTTTTGCACCTTTCAAAATATGATGAAAATCGTCAATTCTGGGAATTGGGTATCTGTCAGGAATGGTACGGGAATTAAGCTGTCTGTAATCACCACAAGGACGATAAGATCCATCCTTTTTAACCACTAAATGTAATGGACTTGCCCATTGGGATTTAGAAGGACGAATAATATCATTGTCGAGCATGTATTTAAATTCTTCTTTGGCTATTGCCAGTCGTTTTGAATCGAGTTGATGAGCTTTATTGTACACTGGAGGACCTTCCGTACAGATAAAGTGCTTCACATCATGCTTGGATGTTGAAATTAGCAAATTTGGCTTCGCAATATCGGGATACTTAGAAAATAAATCTTGAAATTTAACAGTTTTGTTTAATGTGCCAATATTGTTAAAAGCAATTGAAGAAACTTCACCTTTTACACAAAGTTTTGTTTCTCCATCAATTAACTGTTTATTTTTCAGGTCAATTAGAAGATTATATTTATTCAAAAAGTCTGCTCCAAGAATTCCTTTTGTGACTTTAGCAATCACGAAAGGGAATTGAAAATCCCTTCGAAATCCTAAGTCTAGATTTAGAATTTTAATGCCAAAAGTTTCTATTTCTGTTCCGTTTGCTGCATATAGCTTATAACCGGAAGATTCTTTGTTTTTTCCAGTGGCTGGAAGAACACTTATATCAGCACCACTGTCAACTAAAAATCGCAAATTTGTTCTTAAATCTTTCACATATAATCGAAATTTGCGACAACTTTCGACATTTTCTGCAGTAGTATGTGCCGCTAGATCTACTGCAGATCCAAGTTTTCCTGTTTGGAATCGATTTTTTTGTTCCAAGCACATGGCTGAATGCATTTATCAGGGAAACAACGATTACAGAAACGGAAATGAAAATAACACAGTTTGCCGTTAGGATTGTAGCGCTGACGAGACCTGCTTCGGGAGCGAGAACGGTTTTCGTTATTTCGAAAGTTAGGCCTGGATTGTCGTGAAACGCACAGTTGCGAAATTTGCTGTTCCAGAGAAGCAATTCGATTTAAAAGTTCATTATTGGCAAACGACGTCATGCTATCATTAACAATTTCAGTTTTATTACTTGTGGCAAAGATTTCGTTTTTGGGATTCATATCGCTGATTTTGTCTGCCATTACAGCTAATTTATTTAAATCTTCTTCACTAACAAGCAATATATTTTTTATGCAATCGGGCAATTTTCCAAGCCAAAGCGTCTTAATCAACTTTTCTGAAACATCAGCAGTAGCGACAGTTTTTAACTTTTGAAGTAGCTGACTAGGTTTCATAGTGCCAAGTTCAATTCCGGTTATCAATCGCTTAATTCGAACATTTTCACTTTCTTTAAACAAATTAAGCAATCTAGTTTTCGAATCGGAATATTTGGTTAAGCTTTCACTACTTATTATGTCCCAAATATTCTCTATGAATTTCGGCTCAAGTTGCGCAACTAAATAATTGAATTTAGTTTCCTCTTTAGTGATTTCGTTAATTTTAAACTGAGCCTCAACTTGATAAAACCAGATCTCTGGTCTATCAATCCAGAAAGGTGGAATTTTAATACTCACCTTGTTAACTTCCGGCTTTTCCGTGGAAGGCGAATCGTTCTTCTCCAGTTCACTGTCACTCGTAGACAGTTTTTAAACTTAACGGGTCACCAGTTTGTGTGGGGTGTGGCTCGTAGAATGTTAGAAAGGAGTGTGAATAATATATTTATTCTCGTAGATAATTGTTTTTATAAAACTTATTAAATATCACAAAAATACAGCAGCCAAACAATATCATTTTATTCTTTTTCTTCCATTCTAATGACAACAAAAACCTGGATCGTTGCCAGATTTCAAATCAAAAATGTTCCGATAACTTTAACAAATAAATAAAAAATTAAATTAAGTAAATGGAACATGGAGTTAATAAATGGATATTCAGTTGCTCTAAACTCAGTAATCGAGCCACTACATGTCCAAAGTCCAAACAAAAACTCTCATATTTTCATATCAGACTATCCAGCTCCATGAATCATGCTAGAGCTGTTGCAAACCATACATATTCGTTACTGAGTAACAGGTATTCTCTCTGGACTCGAAGTACTGAATCGTTTCATGAATGGTGACGGATAGTTTGATGCAAAAAAGATGAAGGTTTGCAGTTGGGGAGAATTCGGTCTCAGTTCTTTTTGTATCAGTATCACATACGGGAATGTGGGTGTTCCATTTGATCCTTTCATTACTTTAGCACTGGCATAAGTAAATACCATGCGAGTGAAGGTAATGTTTGCGGTTTGTTTAATTTAGTTCTGCAGAATGCTGATGCAGTAATAAGTCGTATTCCAAAGTAACGATTTGGTACTTCGTATCAGAGAGAATACTCGTTACTCAGTAACAAATACATATGGTTTGCAACCGCTCTAATGGACATAGAGATTAACTTACTTGAAAAGCCAATGGCACACTGCTAGGAGGACGCAAAGGGATGTAGTTAAGATAGGTGCTGCCCGGTTTTACCCTACTCTCCCTTAATGGACATTTCTTTTTTTTTTTCAAGTTAAACATGCTTTGCTTTAGAAATGTTTTATTATTGTTTTTTACTTATTAAGTAAAATTTCAGATTCAGAATATGTTTGTTTAACTAGAAAAAAAAGTAGAAAAGTGGCAACCATGTTTTTGTTTTTTTTTTCATTAAATAAGTAGATCCTGATACTGGTTTATTATCAAAAAATTATTTGTCTTGACACTTATAATCAACCCTTACAGTTAATTCTGATAATTAGTTCAGATGCATCTAGTATATAATACATTATACACATAGACATTGTATTCAATCTGGCCCTCCTGTCAGGGCCATAACCAGTCGGCAAAGTCAAAGGTGGCTTTAAAATTTTTTGGTGGAGCTAATTCAAAGCTTGTCTTTTTCTCTCTACTTTATTGATATATAATTATATAAATATAGACAGAAGTAAGGAAAAAAATAAAAATTTTTGATTACAAAGTTAAATTTAATATAGATGATATTAGTATTGAAAAATTATGAAGTCTAGAGGGGGCCCAGCTTCTCTGCCTCCTGACAGCAAATTCTGACACCGTTTCTGCTAATATTTAAATAAGGAAGATTTATTGGATCCATAATATAAATTCAGTCTCTCAGACTGTGTGTCCCTTGTTATGTTTTACTCTTACAACACCTTCCCAGTTACAAGATAAATATGTTTAAAAATTGCTCTGTGAAAAATAGTGGGGAAAATTACACACATATGTGGGGCATTGTTTATTTAAAACTAAAAGGCTATATTTTAGGGTTTTATCTATCATGAAACTATATTAAATGGCATATTTTTGGAATCGCTTGTAATCTGTTTTAATTTGTAAGTGAAAATTGAAAATTTTATATTGTGTCCCTTAATAGGATTAAATGTGTAAAAGTTTTATTTTGACGACTTTGATTTTTGTGAAAGGTTCATTTTAGAGATGAAAAATTTTGTGAAGGATCAGTAACAGACCCAGATTCTTCCTAAACATATCCATGGTGATGACAAATATCTTTTTGATATATATGTAAGCATAATCCCATAATTTTACTGTATTTTTAAATTTTGATATCATTTAAAATCTTCCGATTTCAAAATAACACCATCAGGGAGGAAAAGAGAAATTTGATAATGGAAGTATTTCAAATTAGTTAGTATTTTTAAAAGTTTCATATTTCACAAATATTACACAAAAACAGTTTTGCGAATGTTCTGAGAATTACTTTAACTTATTTGTAACTCATTCTCATCAGAACTTAAATAATATGACGCATTCAATTGTTATAATCCAATTTTAAAAACAATGTACAAATTTTTAAATAACAAATTACATAATACATTTACAAAATCGATTATTGGTGAATTATACTAGGATCTGATTCATAAAAGCATATTTAAAAGAATAAGTGAAAACGAAGACTTTATATAATTAAAATAACAGATGAACTACCTTCAAAACACAGCCAACTGTTCAGTTTTTCACATGTTTCCCATGGCACGGTGCATGTTTCCGGAAATTTATTTGTTTTGAAAAACTGATATATTCGATATATTATCGAAACTGACAGAAAAATTGATATATGAATTATCGATATAAAAGGAATTTCTGGAGTTTAATATTTGAATTACTCTTTCAATAAAAATTAAAAAAGTCTTTAATGTTCTACAAAAATTCAGGTACAATTTTTCCGTATCGTGGAAATCAATTTTTGTTTTAAAATTTTGATCCTGAATGAGATTGTCATGATTATATTTACATTCTAGTCAACCAACCAATGTGTCAACAATGAGATTTTATTTCTATCTCCCTGCAATAAAGTCATATAAACAAACAAATTGCCCCGATTTTTTTTAAATAGGCTGCAACTTCTAAAAAAAAATCGAGGGGAGTAGCTTCAGCAAAAAATTCTGCAAAAAGAAATTTTCTGAATCTTCTTTTTTTCGTTATATTTGAAAAAAATATTTGTTTGGTAACAGCCCACCGATTCTACAAAATGGAAAGCAGAGAAAAAGAGCACCTTTTAGCGTTAAAAGGTAGGTATATCTTACAAAGGAATCATTGTTATTCTTTTCTCACATATTTTACAGAAATGGTACTAAAAATTCACTGGGGAATTTATACTCAACATGTAGTCAACTAACAAATATGACCATACATGCACCCTATTCATGTTTTTGTAAAATATACAATTTGTGGTAATATATATGATTGCTATGAAAAAGGCATGCCAGACTAAATAAAAGAAATAATTGCAGATGTGATGAATATTCCAACGTTTTGAATAGTATTGTTGTTTTAAAGAGAGAAGGAGACGATTTTTTTTTTTAAACATTCCTTACTCAATATATTCTTCTTTTACATTTGAGCTATAATAATGGTTAGTGTTCTCTGAAACCGGAAAAAGATAATATAATTTTTATAGATAATAAACAAAATAAATTGTTTGATTAATGTCTTTATTATAATTATACTTTTTAAAATATACCAGTGCGACCAAAAGGTTCACTCCTTCTTGACACGTTTTTGCGTTTTGTCTCCTGGAATGGCAAACTCCAGCAGACAACACGCAAAAGCGTGCAAAATTGAAATGGCGATAATCAAAATAAAGCAAAAATACATATTTTAAAACATTTAAAAGTAAAATAATGTTAAAGTCTAAATAATGTTTTTTAGTTAAATCCTAAAACAAGTGAGACACTTGGCAACGTTGAAGTTGGTGAAGCGATAAATGAGATTTTCTTGCTACCGGTTTGTTATGTTTCTTCCACGCCTACTGTGGTTGATTGGTTGGTTCATTGTTTGATCTGGAAATTGGATTGGGTTTTGAGCTCAAAGCAAAGATATTAGAAGGTCTTTTTGTTTATTGTGTGTCAGATTTGTTGAATTACGTTTGTGGAATGTATTTTGTGAAGTTTAATGGTTTGACGTTTTGTCGTATGTCATAGAAGGATAATTCCTGTGAAATATTAAAAAAAAGAGATGAGAAATAAGGGTGTTATATATATATATTATTACAGTGGCAACACTATTTGTCTATAGACGTTTTGGCAACAAGACTGTTTATTTTAATATTCAATACATGCCGCTATGTTTGCTTGTATGCGTTTATTAATGCTGATTAAAAGATGAATACAAACAAAAATAACAAAAGGTAAGTGAATTTTTGTTGATTTTATTTGATAAAATGTATTTCATGTATTCCAAAGACTGCTGCACCGGGAGTTTTGTGCATTGAGTGGGTTTTTTTGGGGGGGGTTCATGTAAGTTACTAACCGCTAACTGTATGAGTTTCGTGCATTCTAGAGACCGCTGCACGTTGAGTTTCATGCATCCAGAGGGGGGGTTTTCTTCAGAAAATGTATGCGAAGTGTACATATATGTAATTTACTAACCGCTGCTTGTATGAGTTTCGTGCATTCGAACAATCAGGATTCTCGAGATTCTCCCCAATCATAAATTGTGTGCTTTGTGGCAGAGAACTCATTATTTACACAGTGTCTATGAGAATTTCTTTCACGAAGTAAACATTGGTTTTATTCTGTTTTGTGACAATTTACAAAGTTTAAAAAAGGAAGAAAAAGTAGTTTAAGATATGTAAAAATAGAAAAATCTGGAGGAAAAAAATTGGTAAATGTTTGTAAAAATTGAAATATTTGGAGGAAATATTGCTAAAAGTTTGTAAAAATACAAAAATTTAAAGGAAAATATTGCTAAATGCTTGTAAAAATCAAAATATCAAAATTTTAATTATAAACAACAATTGCATCGTAAAAATTCTCCTGCAAGTGAAGGTAGAATTCAAATTCTAAATTACGCTATTAGTGATAAAATTCTAGAAAATTCCAACTGTTCATCCTCTTTTTGTCCAATCAAACAGGTGAAAAAAAAAGATCAGATAGAGCATGCGCGGAAACAAGACGTTCTTGGAGAAATCTCGACAGGAAGAATTGTGAGGGTTGCAAGGCAAAGTGTGCTATCACGCACTGGCGTGCCAAAATAATAGACGTCAAGCAGTGATGAACGCTCCGATTTACCCAATATACCAATCCACCATCAGACTTTATCATGTAGAGAAGAAAGAAATTCACACAGAGCTGCATCTGTCTTTATTTCCTTTACTGTAAAAAATACTATTTTCCTTTTCTAAAAAAACTTTAATTTATCTTAAAAATACATTTATCATCATTCTATAAAAAACATAACTTGATCACTTTATAAAAACATAGGTTTATTTTTATTCTGATATCCATAAGGTATAATTCTATGCATATGAACTTGTAGAAACTTTTAAAAATTTATTCTTGGACCTCTTCCTTTTTTATTTTTAATCGTGCATCTTTATTCATTAAAAACATTCATAAAATATATGCTATTGATATACAAATACGTTTTATACTGTGTTGTCCTTCATTACTCTCGAAAAAACATTTCACCTCACCTGAGGCTTCTTCAGTTTTGGTTTTGAATTATTTATTTTTCATTTTTCCTTTTAAAAAGTATAATTATAAAAATTTTAATTTCCAGACAATTGGGAAAATGTAGAAAGTTAGTTCCATTCCTCCCTCAAGTGCAGGAGGAATGAGACATACATCTAAAGTACAGCAAAAATTTTAGGAATTTTCATTTTAACGAATATTATCCTTTTATAAATCTAAGCTAAATAAAAGCATGATTTTGATTTATTTAGTGTGTTCATGCCATGTGCTTATTTATAACTATGAATGATTACAAATATTTGGAGTAGAAAAATCTCTTTTTGTAATCAAAAGTAAGTAGTCAATTCTAATTTGAAATTGATTTTGTTACAAATGTTACAAAAAATGTTTAATATTACAAAAAAGATTTAAAATTATGAAATCAAAGGCTATGATGTCATACACTCACGCACAGTTTTTCTTTTTTTTAATCGGTTATGAAAAGGAAAAAAGTCGCCAAATTTAGGGGATTTTTTTCTTTATTGGAAACCTAGCTATTGTATTGAGCTATTGGTTTGGCGTGGGCTTGAAAATCACGCCAACATAAAAATCACCAAACATCAGTGCGTGAGTGTAACACATCTGTTCCAAATCAAATATTTGTAACTATTTGGGAGCACATCCCATATCTCCCTTCAAGTAGTATATGTTACAGTTCATTCCTGAATCATTTTTCATCCACATTAAACAATGTAAACATTGAAATGGAATAAAAATAATCCCTTGCTTTGAATTAATTCAATTCGATTTTTAACAGAAATTAAATAGGTTACCAACTTTATGCTAAAAGAAACAGTCTTTAGTGTGGAAACAGTGGTCTTTAATTTAAAAATTTTAGTAAAAAAAACAGTTGATCGGAGTTATCTTTTATTAAAACATTTACTAACATTACTCAATGGTCGAAAATAGCAAAACTACAATAATCACTTCTTTTTCTCCCAGTTTGTTGTGTAACGTATTGCTTTTTGAAAAATATAATACACAAAAAAGCAACAAACAGCTGTTTCAAATCCACAAGCGAGATTCTTCTTCAGTGTGACAAAGAGCAAATCACAGTGTGCTAGAAAAAGCAAGACTTTGACCCAGTTTTGCTTTTTCTAGAGTGCTGTACTTTGCTGTTTGTCACACTAAAGAAGAATCTTGCTTGTGGATTCGAAACAGTTATTAGCTGCTTTTTTGTGTATTATTTGTGCATTTTTAACGTTGGTTTTCTGCCTTTTAAAATTATTAATGTCAGGCACAGCCCTACAAATTGGTAAATATCCAGTAGCCAGTAAAAAGTATTTACTCCCCACTTCCCTCCATTATTGTCAGTTTTTTGTTACATTTTTAACACTTTCCAAAATAGTTGAAGAGTGTTTATGAATTCATTTTGTCTGTCTGTCCATGCTTTAACTCAAGTAAATACATTTGAGTTGCCATACAATGATATATGTTAATGAGATTTACTATGGCATGTTCGGTATTGAAAATTAAGTACATAGTGTAAACAGGTACACTTTAAAAGAATTCTGTTACATTACAGTCTATGGGAGAAAAATCGTTTGCGGTAAAGTTTAATGATGTTACACTGTTTCAAACATATTTAAATTGATATATATCACTGAGATACATTACAAGAGGCTTACTGTAAAATATGGTGTGCATAGCATTTATTGTTGATTTAAGGGCACACAAAATAATTTGGTTACAGTGCTGCCTATGAATAATAATTGCTGGAAGTGAGTTTTTGACTATGGTATGCATTTTTAAATTTAACTATTTTTTTTTATATTTCTTGGTATATATAAAATCAATAGATCATATATAGGACTGCACAAAAAATTTATGTAAATTTCCTATTATTGGCAGAAATTGCTGAAGGGAAATTTTCAGCTATATTATGTGTTTCCTAACTGAACTAATATTTTTCATTCTATGTAGGATATATACAAATCTATATGTCACATACACACAGGGCTGCACAAAAGAATTCTGATATTTTTCTGACTATTGATTGGATTTTCAAATGTGTTATGCATTTTCCAAATTGCTTACTTAGACTGGGCGGGTCTAGTTGAGCTTAAGCCAAAAAGTTTGACCTTGCTTACTTAGACATAATCTTTCACCTTATTAAATGATGAAATTATGTGAAAGTATTCTGGACGTGTTGGAAAGTGTTTCATAATCTATGCTTGATACATAATTTTTCGTTCTTGTTTAATTTAATCATGGATATTTAAAAACAGAAATTTTTTTTATAAACTGTTTGAGAAATATTAAACACGAATGCCTCAACTCACTTAATAAATTAATTTAGAAAGGTTCTATAAATTAAGTTTTTCAACGAAACTTATCAAGATTATCCTGTAACTCTGAAAAAGGAAAAAAAAAGTCTATAATAATAAAAACACAAGTTTGTGTGTGTGTCTGTCTAAGATACCACTGCGTCAGAGCAACAAGATTCACCAGGAAGGTACCTGTATGTCTGAAGTTATGCACCTTAAAGCCAGTTTTTGGATTTTTTTTTTTTTTTTGTGATTTTTATAGTTTTTTCCATTTTATGGTGGTTTTTCCACGCTAGTAAAAGGAATCTGATTTCAATATTTTAGCCAATATGGTAAATTTTATCCTCATCAATTTTTAGCATTTTTCGAGTTTCATGATGATTTTAACTTATTAGTAAAAGGAATTAGGTTTTAATCTTTCAGCCTAATATAGTAAATTTTATCTTCTTTTCAATAAAGTTTATTCAGAATTCATACACTGATTTCTGAATTTTTTATGCAATTTTTAGCATTTCTTCGTGTTACGCAGCAGTTTTTCACTACCAAAAAATAGTAGTATTTCTGACCACTGACTGTGATAAAGAAAATTGTAACTTTATTTTTATTTCTAGTAGCACTGGCTGGAACAAGTTCTGTTTTTTTTTTTTTTTTTTTCACTAAGGCATCAAAAATATTTATGATTCAAATTCTGTAAACTTTGATAAATAAGCAGGAGTGATATTGTCATAGGTGCCGACCCCTCATTAATATTCCGTAACATGCGGGTTAATTTGACTCAGGTTTAACACGTTTCGCACCAGAATATTTTTAAAGAAATGAATTTAAATAAATTCCTTGTAGAAACCAGAAATTGAATAAATAAAGATTCATCCAATAAATTTTTCTGGTTTGAAGCATTGTTAAACTGGGCCAAATTAACCCGCATATTACGGAATATTAATGAGAGGTTGGCACCTGTGGATATTATTCACAGAAGAAAAAGCTAGCTCTTGTTTATTTCTGAATGTTACACATCTATTCATTGGTGCTATACTTAGATTGCAACACTAACACAATATTATAATCTAAAAATTCAACTTTTAGTGTGTAATAAAACATGGATGGCTTTAAAAGCCTGCAGTAAAAAGAATCTGAAATGGAGTGTCAATAACAGAAATGAATCAGACCACCACATGATGAATTAAAAATATTCCGTAATCCATGTTTTATATTTATATATATATATAAAATTCTATTTACCAAATATTTTAACATGGAACCAGACTGGAGTGGTCTGAGACATCTAGAATATATCACATTGAATGTGATATTAACCCCTTAAGCACCACGACGTACCTGCGTACATCATGAACTCTTCATTTGCAATACCAAGACGTATTGTGTGTATGTCCTCTTCCCATTTTAAGTCCAGATTGCAATGTTCTAACCAATTCACACCGGAAAATTCTATCATTCAGTTATTAGACATTTATTCCAATATCTAATGTATAATAATTGATGGGCAGAATTTTCCAGTACGAATTTGTTTTCCCAAACAGAAAGAACTTTCTGAATAACCAAATATCTGGTATTCAGCATACTATCACTAAATTGAATATGGTGCTTAAGGGGTTAAAACATAATTTATTTATCTTTTTGAAAATGATAATCATTTCATTCGTTGTTTTTTTTTATAGAACCATGTTGTGAACGCAAATATATCATAAGTTGAGTTTTTGTAAAACTGTTTTTTAATTGCTACAGAATTTTAATATTTAGTTTCAGATTTAGGTGGAGGACAATATAATCACTCCAAATTTTATCATTTGGAGTGATTGTTGTCTGTGCTATAGTCTAAATAAAGGTTAAAATTCAATATTTGCATTAGTAGCCAGTGGCTGGTAGGGGCTGTATGTTTAGTAGCCACTACTGTACAGTTAGTGGACACTTATTACTGTGGTTTCTAGACTTAAATAGTTTTCAGGGATGCCATTCAGAAAATAATGAAAAAGAGGAAATTACGGTTGAAGTAAATTTTACGACATTTTTCACAGCATTTATGCATGAATTTTATAATTGTTTATAATTAACATTGTTTATAATTAATATTGTTTAAAATTAACTAGATGAATTATATACAAAAAATAAACTATTTTTCAACTACTTTAAAACATGAAAGAAAACAAAAACTGTTTTTTTAATTTAAACGTTAAACAGTTTTCCTGAAACTTGTTATTTTCTGCACTTTTAATGTTGTTAATGCATCATGCATGAAAACTTATAATACTGTTTAGCAAATAAACATTTTTTTTTTTTTTAGTTCTCAGTATTTTATATCGATTAAGGTAACTCAGCTATCGATTCAATGAGCTCAGTTATGAATTTTACTATTTATTAGCATGACAAAAATGATGTCTTTGAAAACCAAAATCAAAATATATAGATATGCAAGAAATGTAGAAAGGTTTTATTTTTAGATTTTAATAAAATAAATTTGACATTCATATTGTGGATGGAGAAAAATCACCACTTTGGCAATCAGATGCATAGCATAAAGTCACCAACGTTTTACATTTAGTTGGCCTGTGGCTGGTGGCGACTTGGAATTTTAACCTGTACTGTAGTCGTAAAAATATTGGAAGGTACATGCTACAGTCAGAGGACATACACTACAGCTTTACATGAAAAACAGAGACTATACGGAATTTCTTTATAAAATCCAGAGGATATATGGTGAATACCACCATATATCCTCCACTACATCCCTGATTGTTGTTTGAATTGTTCCCATAGTATTTCAAATTCTTCCCCCATCTTTATAATATCAAATACCAATCTATTGTAATGCCATAAAAGTAAAAAGACTTTATCTTTAGTTCCTTCACATCTAGCATCTTAATAATAGCATGTCTTTACATTTTCTATTATTGTGTCTTTACAGTTGCTATTGTTGTTATTTGCATGTAGTAATAAAATTATATGTCTTTAAGTTTACTATTAACTCTTCATTTATGTTTCAGCATTTAGTAATAAAATAAAAAATAGTATGCTTAAAGCTTTATACACCATTGCTGAAACTTTTGTTTAAATCACATATTCAATTCTTCTAAAATTAAAAAATGAGGACTACTTGTCCGATACATATAGAAAAAAATAATTTATGATAAAAGCAGGAAAAGTACTGGAAAGTTGTGATATCTTTTTTATCCTGTTGTAATAATACAACATTTTTTCAGACATCTTCAAAAATTCTTCCATAACGTATTGTCATATTAATAGTATACAAAATAACTACAGACATATGCGTTAGATTTCAGTAAATAATTTTTGCCTTTTGAATATTTTACTTTTAATTTTTTTTAACTAAAGAGTAATTTTTCACCAAAATAAAAATAAGTAATCATGCCTGAAAGTGTTAATGGCATACTAAGCAGATGTTTTTAATTTGGCATATATTCAATTCACACAGATTTAGGCCTGAAAGTGTTAATGGTATAATCAGATATGTTTAATTTGAATCAATAGTAAGATTTGGATTTTAAAAAAAAGGTATTTAAAGTTTATTTGCTAAATTCAAGTCTCTCCTGTATAGTTATAATAGACTAATATAGATGACTTTGTTTGCTCTGTGTTTTAAATTCTTTTCTTTATTTCTTTTTGTTTGTTTTTTTACAGTTATGCGTCTTACCAGGCCATCTTTGTACACCACTTACCCTGTTGCCAGTGATTCCAGATATTCAACTTGTAACATTCTAAATGATGCTTTGAAGAAGGACCTTGGTTCTCCAGATAAATTAGAATATTTTAACTCTGGAAATTTATTGATGTTGCCTCAAAGTTTTGGGTATTAGTTTAATTAATATTATTTCCAGTTTTCTTTATTGACACATTATGTTGAATATCTTTGTTGCATCATAATTTAAAATGAACTTTGAAAATTTATGTTTTATAAAAAGTAATTGTAAACCATAATTTCATCAGAATTAGAGGTGATTGGTATACAGTATAGTATAGGATTGTTTCTGAAAATTGTTCTTTGAAAATTGAATTGTTACAAAAACTAGCACTTTAAAAAATAAATAAAGGAAAGTATGTTTGTTGCAATTTAGTAACTTTAAAATGTATTCCCCATTCAGAACCTCACCTGTCCTTCTTTTTATCAGAACTCCACACTAACAGTTAAAAAACAAATCTGTGAATTTTGAAAATAACAATTATACAAATTTCTTTCATTTGGGATATATTTTTTTCTGGCATGCAGCAATAGCTGATTCTAGCAGGAGATGGGGAGGGATCAGTATTGACTGCAGTATCAGAGTTCATGCTACAAAAAAAATATTTTTGTGTGCTATCCCTTAAAACAACCCAGGGTGATATGTTTCCTTTAAAAAAAAACCCTGATGGCTCGGCCTACAGGCACATGTAGATTTCGAAGACGCAGACCGTGGGGCGCCTTTTTGTTGGGAATTGCGGAAGAAATTACCTTTTTGCCATGATGCGGCAGTTGGAACCGCCTACTTCGAAACCTAACTTGTTTGCAGGCGGAGCCAGCAGGGAATTTTTTTTTTTTATCATTATTATTTATTTTTTTTTGCTATAAGAGTTGGTCCTATAAAAAACTTGTCAACATAAAAGTTTTAGATAATATTAAGAGGATTTATAATAAATTTAAGCAGATTTGAAATCTTGGGAATTGACGAAGTTATGAATTTTTTTCTTCTAAAACCCCCCTTCCCCCTTCCCTCCCCTTGGGGCCATTTTTAATTATATCAAAAATCTGTCATACATAAATTTTCGGCCCTTCTCCTAGAAGTAATAATAACTTCAAACGGATTCAATACATATCATAATTAAGAAATTATGGGGTTTTTTCTGTTTTCACAAAAAGCCCCCCCATCCCCCACCCCTTGGTTCGATTTTGCCCATTAACGAACTTGACTGAGATTTTATGCCCCTTGATTTTATGTATCAGTTTCGAAAAGATGCGGGAGTTGGAACCGCCTACTTCGAAAAATAACTTGTTTGCAGGCGGAGCCGGCAGGGTTTTTTTTTGTTTTTAATTTTTTTTTGCTATAAGGGTTGGTCCTATGAAAAACTTGTCAGTATAAAAGTTTTAGATAATATTAAGAGGATTAATAATAAATTTAAGCGGATTGGATATCTTGTGAATTGACGGAGTTATGATTTTTTTTCTTCTAAAACCCCCCTTTTTCCCCCCTTGGGGCCATTTTTAATTATATTAAAAATCTGTCATGCATACATTTTTGGCCCTTCTTCTAGAAGTAATAATAACTTTAAACGGATTCGTTACGTATCATAATTAAGAAATTATGGGTTTTTTTCTGTTTTCACAAAAAGCCCCCCCCACCCTCCCCCCTTGGTTCGATTTTGCCCATTAATGAACTTGACTGAGATTTTATGCCCCTTGATTTTATGTATCAGTTTTGAAGAGATCTGTACAGAATTATTGCAGTTATCATGTCCATAAAAAAGTGACATAGATAGATAGATAGATAGATAGATAAAGTTTTGCACTGGGGGTGGTTTTGGGTTCTGGGAGTCATAATCGGTGTAGATCTGCAAAAATTTTTCAAAAATTCCAACTTAGGTGAGAATGTAATAGGTAGTATTTCTTACGAAATCTACCTAAAACCACCATAGTACTTCATCAAATAATGTTGCTGAAGTCAAACTTTTGTTTTATCCTGTTTTTATACACCATATAAAATAATAAAAGTATTAAAGAATACCTAGAGCGTATTTATTAGTTTTAAATGCATTTAAGCTAATAATACAAATTTTGGCAAAACACAAGCTTTATTTTCACAGATTTCTTTGCTATAATATGCACATGCATACATGCCCTCTGGCTTTTTTTAAATAAAAAAAACATACTTTGAACCAGAGGAGTTATTTAATTAAATGTATCTTGCTTCTATGTGGTAGTCATTTAAAATATACTTAATTTCATTCATTAAATAAATTTCTGGTTTGAAGTATGTTTTTTTATTTAAAAAAAGCCAGAGATTGGCATGTAGAAATATTACATGTTAGAATGATCTACATCAATTTTTATATGTTTTTATGTTAAACCAATAATATGTGAATAAAATATCTTATTTTCAGCCAATTATATCTTGTGTAGCTCAGCTGATGACCTTTGAAAGATGAGTTAAAACAATATCCATGTTCAGGGATGTAAAAACTGGGTGCCAATGGGCAGATTGTCACCACTAAATTTTATTAGTATTCTTTGCATAAATCTTATTTGTATACTTTGCCTAAATTGTATTAGCATTCTTATTAGGCGAAGAATATTAAAAATTTAGTTGTGGCAATCGGCCCATTGGTGCCCAGTTTTTACACCCCTGCCCATACTGGAATTTTAAAAAAACCACAGTTAAAAATAAATAAATGATAAATTATACATTTTTTTTTTAAATATTCATTCTTAAGGAATTCAATTATGTAAATTTAATGTATATTTCAATAATTCTGAGTTTGTTTCTGTTTGTCATAGAAAAAATAAGACCCATTTTTCCAAAAATAGAAGCCATCCATCATTTTTACATACAACGATACCCTTTATTGGGTATAAAATGTATAATGAAATTTAAACAAGAAATTAAGGTTTAAAAAATAAACAATAATGAAAAACATACTCTGTTTTCTAATGTTTTTTATATCTAATCTATACATCATATTTACATGTGATGTTTTTTTAGGTAGCATGAGTTACCTTTTGAAAAAAATGTTTTTTTTTTTTTTTTTCAAATTCTCACTTAATTTTAATTGGCTACCACTTTCTAATTCATTGATAAAATGAAAAATGCTCAACATTAAAATCTTAGTCAGAAAAAGCTGTAAAAATATTTATTTTTTATTCTTTATGGTAAGGTGGGATTTTTATATCCTAACCAAAATTTTAAGTGGGATTCTTAGAAATATTGAGTGATCCTGAGCTCTAGCATTAATCCTGAGTATGGGCCATGTGATGTGTTTCAAGTTCAAAAAGCAGCATTGTAGTACAGCCATCAACGTCAGTTATGCATGGTAGAGGCAAAGAAAAGTGACTATGTGCAATATCAAGTTTCTTTCTAGTATCAGTTGTCATGTGTCCTGTGTATATCTCTAAACATATGAATAATATCTCAAAGAATCCATGAAAACTATGATTGAAGTGAGATGAATAAAGAAATTTATCTTCATATTTCAGAGAGTCAAACTATTAAAAAAGGTGAACAAGAGAAAATCAATATAGTCAGTAACTAGCATAATCAGTACTTCGAAAGTTAACTCACAAATGAGTGTCATTGTGATATCACATTGAATTGCCGTACTATTAAGTTATAATGATTTATGGAGAGTAGAGCTGGTGGTATTCCAGCTGTATAGATATAGATTATATGCAACAACTGTACTGCAACTATACAAGCAGTAACTCAAACACATGCATCTTTGCTCTACAGCAACTCTACTTACAGCAATTTTATGCAAATACTGTGTATGATTAATCTTTCATTTTGTCAAGATAAATCAAAACTTTTAGTGACACATTATTAAAATGCCCTAATTTAGGGATGCACAACCTGTGGCCCGTGGATCGATTTCGCTGATCGGACGTGAAAAAATCACGAATTTTGTCGATCGGGTGCATAGAAATCGCGAATTTTCCCAAATTTCGCCGATCGGACGTGTAATAATCGGGTGCATAAAAATCGTAAATTTTGCCAATCGGGTGCATATAAAGCATAAATTTTGTCAACCGCCTGCGTAAAAATCGTGAATTTTGTCGATCGAACCCATAAAAATCACAAATTTTGCCAATCGGGTGAATATAAATTGTGAATTTTGCTGATCAGGTACGTATAAATCACGAATTTTGCCAATTGGGTGTGCATAAATCACGAATTTTGCCAATCCGGTGCGTGTAAATTGTAAATTTTGCCAATTGTCTGCGTAAAAATCGAGAATTTTGCCGATCGGGCACGTAAAAATCACAAATTTCGTCAATTAGGCGCGTAAAAATCATGAATTTTGCCGATTGCCCGCGTATAAAGCATGAATTTTGCCATTCGGGCACTTAAAAATCATGAATTTTGCCGATTGGTTGCAAAAATATTGCAAATTTCGCCAATCAGGTGTGTATAAATTCCAAATTTTGCCGAACGGGTGCGTAAAAATCGTGAATTTCGTCAATCACTAGGAAAAAACTACGAATATTGTCAATCGCGCATGGAAAAAAATGCAAGTTTTTTCCATCCTTGCAAACTGAATTGGGTTATGTTGACTAAAGAGATGGTTGAGCATAGGGAGCTAACCCTCCTTTTAAAATTAACCCCCCATTTTTATGAACTTTTAGGCCGATCCTCCCCCTCCTTCCCTGAAACAAAATTTTGTCCACCCTACGGATGTTGTCTCTCGACAATTGTGTCATTTTTGTGACTGGCCCGCCTCTTATGAAGGTTGTGTAACCCTAATTGATATCCACATTTTATGACTGAATATGTTAAGAAGTACAATTTAGAATAATATGTTACTCCTCCTTTCCATCTTCATTCATGAAAGCAGAATTTTTTTTCGGCACTGGCAATCTTTAAAGCTAAATTTACTCCTTCAAATAAAGTCAAGGAGTATTTTCACTGTTTGAATTTAATTCTTCAACAGAACTGAATACGTTGACTGGGAAGGAATAAATCTAGGGGGCTAAAACTACGCTTCTGAAATTTGTTTTATTATCTGATTGTAGACTTAGATTCCTCCCCGTCACACCTCCTCAAAATGAAATTCTACTGATGGTGGCCCTCGACAACCCAGTCATTTTTGTAAGTGGCCCTTCGCTTAAAAAGGTTGTGCACCCCTACCCTAATTGAATATAATACCTTTATTATAGAGATGTTATATTATAGAGACCTGTATTATAAATTCAGATAACTGTAGTTATTTCTAATTCCCATGTCTCTTATAAGTTCTAGTTGTTTCTTATAACATATTTGTGATTAAAATAAAAATATTCAAATGCCATTAAAATAGTTATCTTATTTTATATTCCCTATTTCTTTTGAATAATATTTTACAATGATTTTTTCCTTTACAGAAATATTTATTTGGGAGAAACTTTTTCTTGTTACATGAGCGTCCATAATGATAGCCAACAGACAGTTACAAATGTCAGTGTCCAAGTAAGTTCAATCTTTTCTACTATATAGTCATTTGAAGATTTTATATAAAAGCAGTAACATTACATATAATTTTTTAGAAATCTAAATATTTATTAAAGCTATCAGAAATTATGTTATCATTAGTTTAAAGATGTAGCACAGTTAAGGAAAATTGATACTTTTATGTTAGCCAGGAGAAAAATTTGGCAGTGGCAGCTTTTATTTTCCATGTGTGTAAATTGAAAACAAGGCTTCAATGTTGAAATAAATTGTTTTGGATTATCTACTACTTTTTTCTTTAAATTTTAAATCTATTGTCACTGAGTGGTTACTAGGTAAGAAAGATATATAATGTCTGGAGTCCACCTCCTTGCAGCAACAATGAAAATTGTCTGGAACCTTGCTAGAGCAACTAAGTCATAAACTGAAAGGTTGGTTGCTCCGTCAAGATGAAAACTTTGACAAACCTAGTAAATGTAAACTGCTCTGTAAATATACTTTTGAAACTTCCTTAACATGAAGCAGTCATATCTTTTGGCTTTTGATGTTTCCTTACAAATTAAGAGACTTCTTTTGTTTTTTCACTTAATATTAAAATCTACTAAAATTTTATTTTAAAACTTTTTTTCTTTTCTAGGCAGATTTACAAATAGGGATGCAAAAAATTGTCTTGACTGGTCACAGAGGAAATTATAATTCAGTAACAAAACTAAATCCTGATGAGAGTGTTGATGATGTCATCCATCATGAAGTTAAAGAAATTGGAACCCATATGTAAGTCTCATGAATTTGGAATTGGAAAATTTTTAACCATTTATTATGCATTTTCAAAAAGTGTTTGTTACTAGAAGTTATTTTTTATACTTCCAGAATTTACTTTTTCCTACAATTTATAATGAAATATGCATGTCTCCTATATTAAATTTTCCTCTTAACCCTCTGACTGATTATCCTGCGATTTCCACGGCAAGACATTTGTAGAAAAAATTATGTAATTTACAATTTTATTTTAAAAATTCCACAGTCAAAGGTTGAAGATGAAAATGATAAATTTATTCAATTTTTCATATACAGGATGATTTGAAATATGTAATAGTATAGGAGATAAAGGTCAATTACATATTGGTCGAAAGGATTTTGAAAAAAAAATTGAGCAGTCAGAGGGTTAATACAATGTTAGTTTTTATGTAATTACATTTGAATTAATTCCCAGAATTCACATTTCTCATGCATGTGAAGAAACTCTGAGCATAAAATATCATGAACTCATCTAATGCAAAAAAATAAAAACATTTTAGACTCATTGTTATCTTTTCTTTTCTGGTGCTGTATACATTTTTTTTTTTTTTTCATAGATGAAATTGTGACTCATATTAGTTTTCCTATCTTCCTTACAAATGTTTTATGCTTATTTGAGCTACTTTTGAGCTTATTTGATATACTATTATGTTAAATAAAAAGTCAGAAGCACTGAGAATTTATATGTATCAGATGATTATCTAAAAATGATAGATTATAAAGAATTATTCTCTAGATGACGTATAAATAATATAGGTTAATAACAATGAAAAACATATGCAGACTTGAAAAATATCCTAACAAAATGTTTTATTGCAATACCATCAGATGTAACTTTTTATCTTGTTTGTATGGGTAAAATCTATATTAAATGAAAATTTGTATACTTTCCAGCAGTTTATGTTTTCCTTGTATTTATATATATTGCACTTTTATTTCTAAATTAACTAAAAAAAAAAATGAAGTTTTTCAAAAAAAGTGAAAAACATTTCAAACATTAAAATAAATTGTTTTTTATTTAAAATTGATCATCTCAAGTCAAAAACAGATTGTTTATTTTAATTTGAGCCACATTATACCGAGTTATCTGATTATTTATACACATTAGGATTGTATAACATCATAAGCAGAAAAAGATAAAACTGTGTAATTTGGCTGTTTTTAAAGATATTTAAACATGCTTTTAATGGCAAATGGAGAAATATGTTTGTGATTTACTCATATTAAAATTCCAAAAACCCATTTTTTTAATGTGATACATATGTATATGTATATTATATATATATATATATATATTTATCTCTCTACTGAAACATAATAATGAGATTCAATAGTATTGAAATCCTTATAAGAGCATTAAAGAGTTGTGAATCTTCTTCACATTAATCCAAATAATATTACGACTAAAAATTTTTTAATTTTTGCTCACTTGTTCTCCTACATATGAAAATACAAGTTTCAGTTTTATACTTAAATGTGCTATCAAGGGTATCCAATGTACATTTAATGAATATCATGAATTTAAGTGAAAATGTATAAGGAATCTACAATGTTGTGAATTTGTTTTTTTCTGAATGGTTTATTACAGTGTTGATGATAGAGTCAATGTATGCAAGATATCCGATAAGTCCATTCACATTTCAAAAATTCATAAAAATTTAGCATTGTCATAGCAGAGTATGGCTTATACCATAAAATGTGTCAAAGTGTCAGATTTTTTTTTAGTAAAAGCAAAAAATAATTCAAATTTTCTTTGAACTATTTTTTACCACTAACATTCTGACCATTTACAAAGTCTTGTGGTAAAAACTGCACTCTGATGCAACAATTTTTTTTTAATTTGTATGAATTTTTTAAATGTAAATAGACTGTTTGTGTGTGTGTGTGTATGTGCCAAGTCATATAGTGAAAACCACACTCTACTACGACAATTTGTTAAATTAAAAAAAAAATAGTTTTTGTTGATTTTATAAATGTGAACAGACTTATTGGACTCTTTGAACTATTTTATTTCTTTTGTCACAAAAATTTTGATTATTTGACAAGTTTTGTGGTGCAAACTGCACTCCAGTATGACAGTCTGAATTTTTATGAATATTTGAAATCTGAACTTACTTATGAGTGTCATTAAACTATATTTGTCTGTTGCCACAAAAAATCTGACTCTTTGACAAATCTTATGAGGTAAACCACACTCTGATATTTAAATGTTGAACAAACTGATGTGATACATAAATAAAGGCAAAAAACTTCTTAATAACACCATAAAATTAAGAAATGTGCAAGACCTTTAAAAGAAGCTTGCATTTATTCTTCAGGCACAAAGAAGATGTGTTACCACTTGAACTGGGTTCGGGCAAGAAGAGTTTGCTTGTTTCATTACTAAAAGGTTTTGGGTACCACTAATTTTTAATTGCAATCTTCGCTTTAGACTTAGACTTAGACTTAAAGATGGGGGGTTCGAAGAACCTAGCACTGCGACCAGAGGTCTATTGTACTAACCCCAGAAAATAGTCCTAAAAAAGGCCAGTAGCTGAAGCAAAATTCAGACATCTCAAAGGAATGTCATAAAGCTCCCAAGGTTCAATTATATGTCGACCAAGGTGCTCAAACCTATAGGCAGAAAACCCCTCACACTCACATAAAACATGCATGGTCGTTTCCTCCATATAATGGCAACCCCTACACGTTGGATCATTTTTTTACACCCATAACTGTAAGGTGCCTTTTCAAAGGGCAATGCCCCGTTAAAAGACCAATGGCTTTCCTAATGCCATTCCTATTCAGCATTAAAAGTTCCTTGTGCCTAACACTAGGACAACCACGGTTAAGCTCCTTTGCTTGCCGCTGTCCTTTAATGTTACGCCAGTCATAATACTGCTTCTTTCTAAAGATCTTAAAGACAGTAGTCCTAATAAGATTACTTGAAATTCCAATAGCTGGTTCTGGACCAGCAAAAGGGGTAGAAGATCCCTTCCTTGCCAATTCATCAGCCAACTCATTACCAGAAACACCTGAATGCCCAGGTACCCAGTAGAGAGTGACCCTGTTGTCAATTGCCAGTTGGCATAGTAAAGTATAACATTCCCAAACTATATGGGAGGAAATAACAGTTTTACTCAAAGCAAGTAATGCCGCTTGACTATCAGAACAAATGTGAACACATCTTTTCCTACAGCCAATGTCTAAATAAATTCTGCAGCACATCAGAATGGCAAAGACTTCAGCCTGAAAGACAGTAGAAAAATTGCCCAAAGAACACGAGTACTTAATGCCATCACCAGGGCAACAGACACCAGCACCAGTGTTCTTGTTCATCTTTGAGCCATCCGTATACCAAATAGAGCACTTCCTACCAATATGGGTAGGAACCGAATCCCAATCACCACGTGAGGGCAAAAGAGTTTGAAAAGGTTTATCAAAGGCATACTTTACAGGCATGCCATCACTAGGCATACCAAAAAGAGGATACCCAAGAACATCACCATCAAAATTTTTCCAAGACAAATAGTCTGAATAGGACTTCCAATGACCTAAATACTTAAGCCTCCTCATGCATATGATAGCCTCAGCTTCCATACACATATTGAGAGGATACAGCCCAAGCAGAAGCTCAAGGTAAGCTGTAGGAGTGGTTCTGATACAGCCAGTCATAGCAATACAGACCATCCGCTGAAGCTTGTTTAATTCTTTTTTAGCTGAATCCAGCCTTGTCCTAGACCACCACACAATGGAACCATAAGTAATAATAGGACAAATGATCATCCTATAAATCCAGAGGATAGTCTTCGGACGTAAACCCCAGGTTCTGCCAATAGCACTTCTACAGGTCCAAAAGAAAAGACTTTTTTTGCCCTATTCAGACAAAATTCAAAGTGCTTCTTCCAACTCAGTTTAGAGTCAAAGTAGATGCCAAGAAATTTGACATCCTGAGAGCATGTGAATGCCTGACCAAAGAAGACAATATTTTGCACATCAAGATCTCTCATACTCGTAAAGGCAACCATTGTGGTTTTATGTGGATTAGCTGAGAGCCCTTCATTACAGCACCATTTTTCAATACGTCTAAGTGCATCAGACATAATGTAACAAATAGTTTTTATAAATTTGCCTCTAACAATGACAACAACATCATCAGCATAGCTAATACAAGACAAGCCTGAAGAAGTTATGTCATTCAAAAGAGAATCAACAACTAGGCACCAAAGAACAGGCGAGAGAACACCCCCCTGTGGACACCCAGCATTTGCATGGACAGTGTAACTGTCCCCACCAAGAGAAGCATTAATGTACCTAAAAGATAACAGAACCTTGATCCAGTTGACGATAGTTGCATCAACGCCCCTCCTATTTAGGGCCCGAAGGACAGTATCAATAGGGACCTTGTCAAAAGCACCCTCAATATCTAAGAAGATTGCCAACGCAACTTCTTTGGACTTCAAAGTATTTTCCAAAATAAATGAAAGACTATACAGAGCAGTATCAGAAGATCTGCCAGGCTGATAGGCATGCTGAGAGTCTGAAAGCGGAAAAGCATTCAGCACTGTTTCTCTAATAAACCTATCAATAAGCTTCTCCATTGTTTTTAACAGAAAAGAAGTGAGACTAATAGGTCTAAAAGATTTAGCCTCATAGTAATTATCTTTCCCTGCTTTTGGAATAAAGATAACCTTAGTATGCCTCCAGGCACTTGGAATATGTCCATAGGCAATACATGCCTTGAAAATTCTACAAAGTACCGGAGCAAGGAGCTGAACACCTTCCTGAAGAAGGGCAGGAAAAATGCCATCCATACCAGGCGTTTTGAAAGGCTTGAAGGACTTAATAGCCCAAACAACCCTATCATAGGTAACAACCTTCTTTGCAGTATCCCACTTTCTCTTCCTACAACTGTTTGTTGAGATGGGAGAGAGGGGAGTAGCAGCAGTGACAACATGAGAACCTGGAAAATGAACACTCAGCATTTCAGCTTTTTTCCTTTCCAGTAGTAGAATTTCCTTTCCAGTAGTAGTAAAGTTGCCATTTGAAAGCTTAACAGTATTTAAGCTACAGTTTCTGTTCTTGGCCATAATCTTTACAATTTTTGCCGTTGTAGAAACATCATTAATGCCATTACAAAAATTCCTCCAAGAATTTCTCTTGGCATCCCTAATGACTTTATTATATGCGGTGAGAGAAGCTTTATAGGTTTCCCAATCACCACTCTTCTTAGCTCTATTAAAGAGCTTTCTGCACTTGCTACGTAAAATACTGAGCTCTTTAGACCACCAAGGAACTAACCTTGGTGAGTCAGTAACAGTAGCATTACAATTTTGATAATACGACTGGAGGATGGCATGTTGCAACTGGTCAACGGCCAGCTCCAAGTCGGCTATCGAGGACAACTTACCAACTAGGTTGTTCAAGGTGCCCTCCAGATCTTCATAATAGGAACCCCAGTTAGTCATTCTGGGGTTCCTACCTTCTGTTACAATTCTTGTAGGTCCTGTAATAGAAAAAATGATTAGCCGGTGATCAGACATAGTTACCTCATCAGACACCTTCCAATCCTTAATGTAATTATAGCAAGAGCTATTGCATGCAGTAAGATCAATGACCTCCCTTCTATTCTTTGTTACAAAGGTAGGTTCATTGCCCCTATTAATAAGACAAAGGTTAAAACCTAATATGTCTTCAAGAAGATCTTCACCACGCTTGTTGCAGTCAGTACTGCCCCATATAACATGGTGAGCATTAGCATCACAACCAATAATTAATTTCTTTTTATCCTCAATACAGTGCTCAATAAGAGCCTTCCTTTTCCCTGAAAGAGGATCCTTTTCTTCATAAGGAAGATAGGCAGACATTAAGATGATTTCATCTTTATGTCCCTGAAACTCATAAATAACCCTGATAGCAACATTGTCACCATCCAGATAATTAATAAGATTTAACACATTGAGCCTAGAGCTAATAAGTATGCAAGCCCTAGGCCTCACACAGGTAGCATCATAAAAGATTTTATACCCTTTAATATTCAGACCCAGGATTCTACCATTAAGGGTCCAAGGTTCCTGAACTAATGCAATGTCATAATCACCTCTAGTCAACCCCCTGCCAAGAATGGCCGATGCAGAGCGACTATGGTGAAGATTG
The DNA here is from genome assembly GCA_963931845.1 of Maratus michaelseni. NCBI lineage: Eukaryota > Metazoa > Arthropoda > Arachnida > Araneae > Salticidae > Maratus > Maratus michaelseni. Next base: position 118,396,256 of record OZ007586.1, read on the forward strand.
ATCTGTGCTACTTTACAGCTGCTATCCATAAACAAGGTATAGAGGCAGCAAGAAAATTAGGAAGAGGTACCACCCTTCCCATCAACATCAGGTAAGGGTTTAACCTGCTGATCCTGCTCATTCAAAACCTGCAATTCCATTTCAATCTCACCCATAGATAAGGGTGAGTCTGGTTGAAGGGTTCCTTCAGAACTGGTATCAATCACCAAATCACTAATTTTAAGCAATTCACTATCTTTATCAGAAAGAATATCGGAATCACTTACCTGAGAGGAGGTTGTCTGTGTTTCAGTCAGACTCTCCTTCTCCTTCACCTTGGTGTTGGGATCATTTATAATTTTAAATGTTCCTCTATCCAGGCCTGTGTATGCACCAAAGTTTGCCCGCTTGATCGCTTCGGCAGCCTCCCGGTCAACCTCAAAGATCCATCGTATAGAATGTGGTTCTACCAACTTGTGGAGAACACGCCATTCTTCCGACTTCAACTCCGGGTTTAACCGGTTGATCCGCTTTAGCAACAAATTGGGCTCCTTTGTGTACACATCTCTGGTCTTAAATGCCACCTTCACAGGCTTTGGTAGCTCACTGGCATTCATAACTTTGAGTGTCGTGCCACCAATAACCTCCTTGTTGTTATCAAATACCTTTTTGAGCCAGTCCCCAGTTTCAATATCATCACAGTAAATAATCATGGATCCAGCCTGCAATGCAGATCTCTGAATTTTAGGCATAAGATCCCCAGAAGGGATCAGGTCAACTTGTTTCAGGATCTCCATCTGAATGCAGTTGAAATCTTCAACAGAAAGCTTTTCGGAAGGAAAGAATTCCCTCACGATAGCCATCTTGACTGCCTTCACCGCATGTGCAAATGACCATGGCCGGTTTTCCGTCCGTGGTTTCTTTGACAATGCTGTTTGTGCAGGAGAAGGAGTTGAAACCTCAGACCTAAGTCTTTTGGTTCCCCCTACCTTCTCTTCTTCAGTTGGTTCAACTGCTGAGACTTTTAGCTTCTTCTTTTGTGCTCTGCGCTTATTGCGCTTTTGAGTTTTTGTGAGTTCTACCCGCCCCCCAGCTGCAGTGTTAGTGTGTTGCAAGCTAGTGCTCGCATCGCCACTTCCACCAGCAGCAGGGTTGCTGGTTTCCTCCTTGGTGCTAGGACCTGGCTTCAAAGCCGTTTCACAAGCTGATTGGGTACCTCCCAGGGGAGAACCCAACCCTTTCTGCTTTTCTTCTTGTTTTTTTGTTTTTATATCATCCATAATTGGACCGGAGAACTGGGAGGAACAGAAAGGTCCACACCTGCTAACCTCCCTGTACAGGTGTAAGGCGTATGGTCAACGAGGTTTCGCCTGGTTCCTCGAGGGGACCGTTAGTGACATCATATACCCCAGATGCCATTCATCCCTTCAGCACGGTACCACACACCTTGGGATTGGGAGCCTATTTTAGTCGCCTCTTACGACATGCATGGGCTACATTGGGACTATTCTAACCCGGTCACCACACGGGTGAATCTTCGCTTTACTAATTGGCAGACATTTTTTGATTATATAAAACAAATATTTTAGTACAGAAAAAGTGGTGTATCGTTCCTATTTTTAGTTTATGGTGTCAAAAAAGTCCAACAGTTTAGCGGTTAATTAATCAGATTAATTTCTTTAAGTATAATATTTTAGAATTATACCATGTATAATTCTTCAACCCTTACACTTTTGCCAAATTTTTCAGAATCAAGATGTTTTGACATGTGGACACTTTCTATAAAATGTTTACGATTTTGTGTTTCATTACTTCTTTTAATCTTATGGATAAATTTTTGTATGTATTGTAAATGTCTCATTGCAGTTTGTTATTTCATTCTGTTTAGATTGGCTTGTACTGTCAGTTATACAAGTATGAATAATGAAAAGATGCATTTTCGGAAATTCTTCAAATTTCAGGTATATGAATAATGCATTATAAGTATTGGTCTTTTTTTTTTGGTGTGTAAAAATATTGTTGCACTTTCATGTTTATTTAAGATAAAAGTAGGATTAAAAAAGGAGTATTAATGTTATGGTGTTCTCCCTTTTTTTTGGGGGGGGGGGGGCGGCTTTAAAACAACTTAAATGTGCTGCTAGGAAGGAATGTATGCAAATATCAACAGATGATTAGGACAATATTACATGTTTTTATTACTGGAAATCAATCTAATACCTTGAATTGTTAGAGATCTCTTTTATTCTAATTTTTCCAAATTGGCCGAGTTATATTTTCTAAAGTTTGTGCCAACTGAAGATAGTGGAGAAAAATTCTTTTCCACTCCACTCCAGCTTATAATGGCCAGCTTAGCCATTTCAAATTCTGTTCAAGCAGGGAATACAATATTGAATGGCACAGTTACTGTCTATGAAATGTGTTCATATCATTTCAATTAAAATGATTATCTAAAATTATTAGAATGCTGGAAACCATAAAATTCTAATTAGCACGTAATCTTAACATATGTTATGAACAATGTTAGTGTATCATAATGAAAATTTAAATTAATGTTACAAATTCTGTGAAATTTCGAAAAATAGTGGTTTATGGCTATAAAATTTTCATACTTAAATATGTCACTTTCTGATATATCTAATAGCTGTGTAACAAGGTAAACAAAGGGTAAATTGTTTATGATATGCAAATAAGACTTAAGTATCAAAATAATATAACATTTGACCATAACTGTTGAAACACAATGTTTCATCCAGGCAAATGCTAGACATAAAATGATGATGCTGGTCAGTGTTGGGCACGCTCACAAAAAACACGAACTAGTTCAACTCAAGTTCAATTTCTCAAAAATGAGTCAAGTTCATGTTCAGATTCAAAATTTTTCAAACGAACTCACTCAACTCAAACTCGTTACTAAAAACGAGCAAAGTTCACTTAAAGTTCATTTTTTTTTCAAAAAAAAAAAAAAAAAAAAAAAAAAAAAAAAACTGAAACTTTTTATTTTCTAAATTTGAAAAGTATTTTGAACTTAGCTTTTTGTTATTCAATGTATTTTTATACGCATCGCACTTGCATGATAAATTTCCGTGTTTATTCTTTAAATATTTAAGATTTTGTTATGAAATATTTAAATATAGAAGAAAAAAGACAAGTTTAGATTACCTCTAACGTATAGTTAAGTTAGTTTACCTCTAACGAACAGGCGCGGATCCAAGGGGGAAGGAATGGGGGCAATCGCCCCCCCCCACCCCACCCCCCAAAAAATCATTTTAAGCAGATTTGTTTTCTTTTTCACCTATAATACTACGTTTTTATAGTGCACACACTATGTTTTTATAGTAAATCAATGCTATAAGGAAAAAAATATTGTTGCTTACTTTTTTTCATTGTAGTTGTTACGAAACGTTAAAGGAAAACTAACAATGGAAGAGTGACATTGTTGTTATTTTATCTGATGATCACTTTAATAGTGGGATATTTTCAGCTTAGGACTGGTTGTTAGTATAGCCACCAATCAATCAAAAAACTTCTAAAGAACTGTCTGCACCGTATTCAGTGAAACCCTTTTTACCATTCTTAGAAAAGTCACCTCGGCAAAAATAAAGATGGGTAAGAAATCGGTTAGACAAAGAAAGTTGGAGTTGGTTAATTTGGTTTTCAAATGACCTGCTCAGCAACGCGAAACTTCACACATTTTCCAACTCATTTTTATACGCAAAGACATAAAATCGACAGGTCTGACTATTGATGGGATTTGGAATCGAAATGAGGTTTTCATTTTTTGATAAATAAATTACTTATCGAGTTATAATCAATTCGAGTCATATGACAACAAGATTTTTTCCCTTCTTCGCACTGAGGCATCAGGAATTCTGTTCAAAATGCCAATTTTGACAGTATTTTCTGACAGATCTTCTGCTTTTAACAAAAAACGGAAAATGTGTTTGGATGACATAGTTTCTGAAGCAAAGTTATGTGTTATTCAAGCTTTTCATGATCTTTTACATTTCATTTTGCATTTAAAGAGTTCCTTGTTATGAAGCTTTGAAACAATTTCATGCTAATTTTTAGTTATTTTAGCTTTTCTTTTCATTGCTTAAACATGTCACTTATGTATCAGAACACAAACATTTTATACTTATCTTATCAGTTTTTAATTGGTCCTTTAACTGCCTTCGCACGATCAATGTAACTACTATTTTTTTATCTGTGATATATATATTACTGAAATTGTTTGGAAAATTAAGATTATCTTAATACTTGCTTTTAAATATTTTGAGAATGAGAAATAAGTACTATTATTTCTTTGTCTAAGTTCGCAGCATAATTTTTCTGCTTTTAAAGCACTAAAATTATTTCATAAAGAGGCATTCTAATGGTAATAAAATACATTAAAACTTGTTAAGTTGGAATCTCTGGAAATGAAAGAAAAGTTCCGTTTTAAATAGGTTTCTTACTTAGCAGGTTTAATTAATTGCATGATATTTATTTCTCCTCAGAAGGAAATTTTTTGAAAGACCGGATTTCGTCATAGACAGATTCAGTTTTATCTGGTTTTACAGCTTTTAAAAGGAGAAACTTCATTGCCCCGGTCCCGAGTCCATACGGAAGGAACACCGTGCAATTATACTCATTAAGATCATTTCATTTTACAGGTTTTACTGCACTTGTAAATCATTACAAATGCCCATAGTACAATAAAACTTTGGTAAACAGAAACTGTCTATAACGAGGTCCTATTTTAAATGACAAAATTTCATGAAGAAATAAAAATTATACTTGCTAAGATGTAAAACTGTCTAAAACGGATATTTTCTTTGGCCCTTAGCAATTCTGCATTAGCAGATATTACTGTATTAGTTTTCTATTCATTTTAGAATCAGTAATAAACTACAAAGTAGAGTAAAACTTGAAAATGGAGTTGTTAAGAACCGAAAAGAGTTATGTTTTAGTGTTTTAGACAGTTTTTCGTTTTAGTTAATAGATATGTATAGACATTCTTTCTGTCCATCGGGAACAAAGTTTTTTTCATTTAAGACAGGATCTGTTATAAACAGGTACCGTTTTCAAAGATTTTTATTTTATGAATTAACTAGCAAAAAGTATGAGTTTTGTAAACAGTAACTCAATATATCGATTTACATGAATCTAGGGGAAAAAGTGAAATGGAATAAATAAATATTGAACTTATTGATAAATAAGTGTTAACAGCGAGATAACAAATCTTTAATTTATATCATTCCCGTAGGCGAATATTTGTTGTAAATATTTGTGAATGCATTAGTGTAAAAAAGTAAGAATACTCGCGTACGAGAATGCTCGTATTCGCGAAAAAAATTCGTGTTCACGTTCGCGAATGTCAAAAATCAAGTAGTGATTAAAACGAGTATTCTTTTTGCTAAAATTCACACCACTTTTCAATGTTCGCGTTCGCGAATGTCAAAAGTCAAGTAGTGGTGAATACGAGCATTCTCCTACGCGAATATTCCCACTTTTTCACACTATTACTAATAGTATTCACACATATTTGCCTATGGGAATGATATAAATCAGACATTTAATACCTTGTTAGTTGTTAACACTTATTTATCAATAAGTTCAATATTTATCAATTGCTTGTCACATTTTTTCCGGTTACTTTTTTTCCGATTACTTTTTTTCTGATTACTTTTTTTCCGGTGACTTTTTTCCAGTTACTGATTTACATATGCTAAAACCTGGGAATCGTTTTCGTTTCTTTTTTTGTTGTTGTTCTTCAAATGCTAGACCCCTTCCAATACCCCCCGCCCCTGCCCAACGCCCTCCTTCTCATTGCTTTCAGAGTCCAGTGAAGCAAAGAAAAAGACTGTGGATAATTTTGACCTTCTACTTGCATTGGCTAGGGGAGGTACATACAAAAGGTCTTTGGTACATGTAAAAACACCCTAAAGATATAATAGTATCCATGCTAGTCTCTTTTTTTTTCCCGCGCTTTTTAGCAAGAGAAAGAAACGAGATAAGGGATTTCTGAAAAATTTTCGTTGAATGGATCTTGTAAAAAGGAAGATAGAAAAAAAAACATATGAAATAAAGATTGCAAGACCCGATCCAGATTAATATTTCTTAGGAGGATTTGGGGCCTAGAATTTTATTCCTATCTTATTCCAGATTTGTTTTTTATTATTTGATAAGCTTTGTTGTGAATTCAAATAATTCAGTCTAATATAAATACGAAACAAAATGTAAGACTTTTTGCATTAAAAAAAATTAAAATCTCATTTAATTGTTTTTTTGATGATATATCAACGTTAGTGTTAACCAAATACTAAATAATTATTTGAAAATTTGTATATATTTTTTCAAATGCTTTATTGCCAAAAATGTTTTACCAATAGCATATGTCGGAGCAGATTGGCGGATTTTTTACTCAGAAATTTCAAGAATAAAATTTTCAATACTAATTTTCCTTTATTTTATTCACGAATTATTTACACTTATAATAATAAAAAATAACTATTCAAATTTTCTGGGAAGAATTTAGAATTTCTTAATGATAGTTTTTATAAATGACGCATAAAATGGATCAACAGCCTGTATAGTGTTAAATGTTCTGTACAGATATTTATTTTTACGTCCATATGTTTAAAATTTTCTCTTGTGCGAGGAGTTCTAACAAAACAAGTTGGAAATTGTACGTCAAACGTGACAAATGAGGTGCGTTCGTACTATAGCTAGTTACATAAATATTCAGATCTTGATCATTTTTAATTCTGTGAAATGAATTATATCGTCTGCAGATTAATTCCTGTAATAAAATAAGTATCTCGGTCGCTTGACGATTAAACTTCGGAAGCTCCTATAACAAAAAAGCACCGATTTAAAAAAAAAAATTCAAATTTCTTAATAAATATTTTTATTAATATTTCCTAAAGTTTTGATTCGATTTTAATAAAATTTGAAATGTCTCGACAAAATTCTGCAAAGATAATATATCATTATTATCAATATATCTTATTAAAATATAGCTATATTAAAATATGGTAAAACATGTGAAAAAGAACCTGCTTAGGACGGAATCCTGTCTTAACCTGAAAAATATGTTGATCCATGCAAAATGAATGTACTAATAACGTAAGAAAAGAATATATAATACATTTACACCTGTTAAGAAGGCAAATTATCTATAACGCATTTTTTTCCCTATGCAATTTCGTCTTAGAAGATTTTACTATATAGCATTTTTCAGATTTTGAATTTTCTAATACATGGAATATGGATTAACTATATTAATGATAACTGAAACATTTACATACAACAAATAGCAATTCATTAAAAAAATTAATATCGCAATAACTTCTACAAAAATAAAAACTATAAACATGACAATAAAAAGCAAAGATAAGTATTTTTGGTCAGAACTCCTCGTACGAGACAAATTTTTTAACCAAATCGACGCAAAAATCAATGTTTTGTAGAAATTCATTTGGGTAGGGCTAATATTTTTTTATGGCCGGGCCGAGCTCGGGCCGAAATTTTAACTTTTATACCCGTCTGGGCCAATATTTTTTTTGTACGGGCCGATCTGGGCTCGGGCCGAACTTTTAATTTTTATACTGGACCGAAATTTTAACTTTTATACCGGTCCGGGCCAATATTTTTTTTATACGGGCCGTTCTGGGCTCGGGCCGAACTTCTAATTTTTATACTGGACCGGGTAGGGCCGAATTTTTCTTCTATGGATCGGGCCTTGAAATTTCGGCCCGTACAGACCTCTTCCATAGACTGCATAGTACAGGGACTTCCATTCCAAAATACTGTTTTTTTATATATATCCTATTGTAAACTATATTGAATTTTTAATGGATCTTAATTTGTATGTAAATATCTGAATTATTATTAATACCATTAATCCATTTACACGGCTTTGAGACTTAAAAATCTGAAAAATTCTTTGTTGAAAAACCTTCTAAGATGGAATTACATAGGAGAGAAAGAAAATCATTATAGTTTAGTTAAGTTTTTTACCAGGTCTGTCGTCTCTTGCAAAGTATTATTTATTTTCAAACAGAATTATATCTATTTTGCACCAATCAAGAAATTTTTCCGTTTAAAACAGAATTTCGTCACACACAGATTTTTATAACAGGTTTTACAGTACTGTATATAACCCTCCCCCCCCCAACCTCTAGCAATATATATATATTATTCTTTAAAGGGAATTTTAATTGTAGAATAATGGTAATTTAAAAATATATGCATTTTTGGCAAAAAATATTGACCCAAGAATGTTGTTCCTTAAACAGATTTTTGCACGAATCAGACAGGGACATGTCAATGATTTTCATACAAACAGGGTTGTTGTGACCATGCCAGAAGATTTCGGTCGGTGCAGACTTCTAGGAAGAATAAAGCACAGGCCCAGATATAAGGCCGGTTGGGCCCGACCCGCGCCTCCAGAGAAAGCAAGACCCGGGTACGACCCAGAAAAACTGATGATCAGACTCGACCCGTGAGTCTGTGAAGGCCTCTAAATGGCATTTGGATGGGAAAAACGTGTTCTTAACGGCTATAAAAATTTTAAATAAATTATGAAAAAAATTGAGTTTGAGTTGTAAATTTCGTTCAAACTCACAGATTTTTTGAGCTTTCATTCAGTTCACGTTTGTTTATCAAAAAGTGAGTCAAGTTCAACTCACGTTCACAGAAAGTGAACTAAGTTCGCGAGTTTTCGTTCAATGAGCGCGCTCGTACCCAACACTGATGCTGGTCACTCAAGACAATACTTTTTGAGGATTTCAGGCATGGCATTTTGATTCTTATGCTGAAATTTTGGATTATAATATTAGTGTTCCCGCTAGGCTTTTTTTGAAGGGCGCAGCGCCCTGCCCTTTTTACAAGCGACAAAATGCGCCCTGCCCTTTTTGAAATCGACAAAATGCCCCCTTTTTTAAAACTAGTCAAAAGTGGCCAAAAAAATCGCAAAAAAAGGGCAAACTTCGTCAAAAACATTGCGAAAAGCGGCAAATTTTGTCAAAAGATCACGAAAAAACGGCAAATTTTGTCAACAAATTGCGGAAAAAACGTAACTTTCGTCAGAGAATCGCGAAAAAACGACAAATTTCGTCAAAAACATTGCAAAAAACGACAAATTTCGTCAAAAGATCGTGAGAAAATGGTAAATTTCGTCAAAATATCGCGAAAAAACGGCAAATTTCGTCAAAAACATTGTGAAAAACGGCAAATTTCGTCAAAATATCGCGAAAAAACGGCAAATTTCGTCAAAAACATTGCGAAAAACGGCAAATGTCGTCAAAATATCGCGAAAAAACAGCAAATTTTGTCAAAAACATTGCGAAAAATGGCAAATTTCGTCAAAAGATCGCGAAAAAAACGACAAATTTTGTCAACAGATCGCGGGAAAAATGCGACTTTTGTCAGAGAATCGCGATAAAACGGTAAACTTCGTCAAAAACATTGTGAAAAGCGGCAAATTTCATTAAAAGATCGCGAAAGAACGGCAAATTTTGTCAACAAATCGTGGGAAAAACGTGACTTTCGTCAGATAATCGCGATAAAATGGCAAATTTCGTCAAAAACATTGCGAAAAACGGCAACTTTCGTTAAAAATATTGCGAAAAAACGGCAAATTTCGTCAAAAGCAATGCGAAAAATGGCAAATTTCGTCAAAAGATCGCGAAAAAACAACAAATTGCGTCAAAACGTTGCGAAAAACGGCAAATTTCGTCAAAAGATCGCGAAAAAACGACAAATTTTGTCAACAGATCACAGGAAAAGCGTGACTTTTGTCAGAGAATTGCGATAAAACGGCAAATTTTGTCAAAAACATTATGAAAAACGGCAAATTTCGTCAAAAACATTGTGAAAAAACGTCAAATTTTGTCAACAGATCGCGAAAAACGGCAAATTTCGCCAAAAAAATAGTGAAAAAAACCGCATATTTTATCAACAGATCTCGAAAAAAACTGCAAATTTCATCAAAAGATCGCGATAAAATGCAAATTTCGTCAAAGGGATGCAACCCCCCCCCCCCCTTAACACCCTGGGGAAAAAAACTCATCCTTTGCTCTCCCAGCTCATCAAACTTATTAAAGCCTTTTTTTTTTTTACTTTTTCTGCTCTGTCACTTTATTATATAGCAAATAATCGATTAAGTAATTTACCACACCCTCACCCAAAATTGATGCCCACCCCCTCCTTCTTTCCAAGCACACGAAATTTAAAATTAAAACTCTTTTATTTAATTTTTTTTTGTCTTATTTTTAAATCTTTAGTAAGGTAACTAAATCAGTCATCTTAAGTTCAAAATTTCTGCTTCCCCCTTAAAATTCATAGTTTACAGGCGGCTAATAATTTTATATCCACATATGTTAACCTAATTACTTACTAGAACCTTAAAATATCAATTTAATAAAAATGTATTTCTATAATTTATGTTACTAAATGTGTGTACAAACATTGATGAGTATATGAGGAACAATAATGAGTTTTTTATATTGGTTCCGAAAATGTATACTTTTTTTATGAAACAATGCCCTTTTTTGCTGAAACTAGTACCCTTTTTATGCTTCAATATTGCCCTTTTTGTGACTAGCATCCTGCCCTTTTTTTTTCTAGAGTGAACACTAATAATATGATATTAAAATAACTACAAAATGCTTAACACTGGATCAGGCTTCATATTTCTATTATGATCTTTCTAATAGAGAATGTTGCCATCCTTCATAACCTTACAACTTGCATAATAACAAATATAAATGATGTTATTGATAAGCACAATAAATCCCATTCTTCTAAAACAAGGATTTTAATGTCAAGAGGATCTTGGGGGAAGAGTTGCCTTTGTGCAATGACACTTCTAAAACATCTCAAATGTACTGTAAATTTATAGCAAGTGAGAACTAACAAATCATTTGGCAAGTTTAAAAAAAAATGATGTGGAAATGATTATCTACAAAACAGATTCCTGTATTTAAATATGTTTATGCCTGAAAAAACTTGATAGCTTCATCTGAGCTGAAACAAGAATAAGAGTCACAGGCATATTTGTCTAATGCAGTAAAGTATGAAGATGCATTTCAAGTTATAGCTATTTAGGAAAGGAGAAAAGTTCAACCTAGAATATGCTGTCTCTATTGTGGTAAATCCTTAACAAGTCAAATAATATTATGTACATTGCATTTTGTTACTTGCACACACTGTATCTTTGTATACCAAAAGTTAAATAACCATGAAGCCAAATTGCTGACAACTATTGCAAACATATTTGTCAAGTCATGCAGATGTTATTTTACAGATGACCATGCCATAAAGCAAAAAAAAGTAATTAAGAACATCTATCTGTGTTTACTTCTACTTCTAGTTGAAGACATTATTGTATTGCATTCATATTTATACAGATTTGAAGCTGAGTCACATTAAGTTATGCAACTTCAGTTATTGCATTGATCATTTGGTTGCTTTTGCAACTCTTGTGTGATTAGGAGAAAAAAAGTCCTGATCTTAGCCCACCAGAAAATTAATGACAATATCTAGCTTCTGTTGTCTATAAATGGAACTCAAAGATTCTTTGTGAATTTTGTAAAATAATACCATATTTACTAGTGTATAAGATGCACCTCAAAATGTGACACGTTTTTTTAGAAAAATAAACAAAAAAAGTAAAAGAATGATAATACCTAATTAAAAAATAAAAATATTTATAGAAAACTACCACAATAGCTAATTGTTAATATAATATAGCTATTAATATATAATAGTTAATACAACTTTATATAACTATATACTAATATCTGCATCTTCATTTTATAAGACACACTCCCCATTTTTAAAGGTAAAAAAGTGCATCTTTTACACCAGAAAATATGGTAATTCATGTTTGATGAATATTCTATATTGACATCAATATTCAGTACAATAGGAAACTAGGTACAATAGGTCCCCATCGCTGTGTTGATTTTAAGACATCTGATTTGCCAGTACTCTTATTTGAATATTCATTGTTTTGTTTTTTTATATTCATGCATTGATTAAAATAAAATTTTTACACAACAGTGAATTGTACATATTGAAGAAAATCATTCAACTATTTCAGTTTAATGAGAAATAAATTGGAATATTTAGGATGTTAAATTTTGTGTGATGTATTTATATCATAGTCTAAGTAATCTATCTTTAAGTATTTTTTTCATTGAAAAAGATATTTTTTCAATTTTAAAAATGTAGTAATAAACTTTTTTAAAAACCTTTAATTATATATTAGATTAGTATTTTAGATTGTATCTTATTTGTTTGCAGGTATCAAAGCCTTTAGATGTTAAAACTAAATTCTACAATGCAGAGGTAAGCACTTTGCACTAATTATTTCAAGTTTCCTTAAATGTGCATTATTTTTGCTAATGTTTGTCAAAATACAAATAAATATTGATCTCTGTAGAAATTTTTTGGATCTGTAACATCCCTTCTATTCCATTGTTTAAAATAGTCTTAAGTTATTTATAAGTATTTGTTGTTGTTTATAAATATCTCTATTTAAATATATATATATATATATATATATATATATATATATATATTAGATACGTCTTTTGATCAATTGATCAAAAAATATGCAAGTACATTCGTTATTTATAAATAAATTTTTCATTGATTGAGTTTGAAAATTTTACCCTGCTAAATCAGATAAATAAGGTAATTGATAATCCCTTTGACATTTAAGTTTGAGAATAAACCCAATTTCAGCAATAAATACATTTATATTCTGTTACTATTTATTATAAAATATTAGGAAAGGGTAACTTTCCTAAGTTTCAGGAAAGTGTGTGCTAAAAATGAAATGAGAACAAAAATTTTCTTTATGGAGTGATGCATTAAAAAAACTTCGAAGCAATATGGTTAATAAATACATTAATATATAAAATAAAAAGTTCATCTTATTAGTATTTGATAACAATATATAATTGCTATGGTTCTTGATATTTCTTGCTATAAATTATTTTTATGAACACTGTATTATTTTTACTCTGCTTTTAGTTACATAAGGTTTTCCATAACTAATTTTAAGATTAAAACTTTGTTACCAGACATTGTAGAAAAAAGTTCTACAGGATAAGACATTATAAATATTGTTTTTTTTTTTTTTTTTTTTTTTTTTTTTTTTTTTTTTTTTTCAAAAATTGATTCATGTAATGCAAAGGTTTTTCTAATAATTTTATATTAAAATTGTCTAGCATTTCAACCCAAAATATAGTTTTCTCATTTTTTTAATTCAAAATCCTATTTTATATTGGTTGCACATAATATTTTGATACATATTATTATACATGTTTGTATGAGCTCTCTGATCAGCTTAGAAAGAGTTTGAATCTCTAAAAAACAGTCTAACATATTAATCTATTTTCCAGTTTCGATGATATAGAATATTCTGACCTAAATTAACTGTTTAAAATACTGCATAATAAATCTGAACTGCTTAAAAATAATTTAGGCATTAACAAGCTATAGAAATTACTCACAGAGTTGATCTAAACTTGTTTATTATAATGTGTTTCATAAGTAAATTAATTTTAAACCCTACATATTAGAACGGGTCGAAAAAAATCAAATTTTGGATTATGGTATTCTAATAAAGTAGAAAAGTTGCATTATCCATCAATACTCAATAGTAACTTTGCAAAATTTCATTTTCATTGATTAATATCTTTTGTCTCCTCAAGATAGCCAAAATTTACTACATTGTTTACTAAAATTAATAAAAATTAGGAAAAAGGTCAAATGTTTTTTTTTTAAATGGCTAAATGGTCTACCATTCCATCATAATTAACTGTGAAAAAAATTAACCAGATTGGCTTCTTTTCCCTCCTCAAGATGGCCAGTTTTGAAAAATGGCCATTTTATACTAAAATTAATTAAAATTGGGAAAAAGAACAATTGTTTTCTAAAAACAGCCAAATGGTCTACAATTCCATCATAATTAACTGTAAAAAAATTTAACCTGATTGGTTAATAACTTATGCCTTCTCGAAATGGCCAAAGTTTTTCAAAAAACTGCAAAACATGGTACTTGGATACAACTTTTTTATTACAAGATGATGTAATTTACTTCATGAAGCTTTAAACAGCTGATAATATATTGATGAATAATGAACAATCAACAATGTAAGTGCTTAACTAAATGTAATTTTGCATTAATAAAAAAGTTGTATCAAAATATCATGTTTTGCAAGTTTTTTAAAAACTTTGGCTGTCTTGAGGAGACAAAAGTTATTAATCACTCTGGTTAAATTTTTTTACTGTTAATTATGATGGAATAGTAGATCATTTGGCCGTTTTTGCCAGTTTTCAAAACTTTGACTGTCTTGAGGTTATTATCCAATCTGGTTATTTTTTTTATTTTATTTTTTTACAGTTAATTATGATGGACTGGTAGACCATTTGCCCTCTATTCTACACTTCTTCAATTAAAGAAATTGAAGACATGTTTTTTCTTCTAACCCTAGATTGCTTAATTTAAATGTAAATTTAAAAAAAACTGAAATCGCAAACTACTTATTAAAATAAGATGTATACCCTTTACTTTTTGCAAACAAAATGTTTCAGAAGTTTTTCATTAATAACTCCTTTGGCTATTACTCTTAAGTGACATTTTCTGTATGGTAAATATAAAAAGAAACATAACATAAGGTAGGTAAGATGTCAGTAGACTATTATATACAGTCCCTGGCCAAATTATTAGACGCAGTTGTTTTTATTATAATTTGTTAAATATCTGGAAAGATACATGAGGAATTATCTTGAAACTTTAGGAGTGTAAACAACATGATCAACGTCATATATTTCCGAGAAGATTTTTTCTTGAAACCCCATAAGGGGCCGTCAACAAATTGAAGAAAAACGAATACGTTTTTGATAACCCTGTACAAACCAATATCACAAAAGCGTTGAAATGGTATCACACGCTTAGGAGGCTTATTGTAATAATTTGGGTTCATTTTTATGAAGATAGCATGTATACTCGAAGAGAAATTCAGGTTTTTATAAAAACAGTCCCAAATTTTACTAAGGTTTTTGCTTATAATTTGCAGAGTTTTTAATATAAAAACAAGTTATTTTCAGAAAATATGACAAACAAAATTATACACAATACCCTGCAATCAGAATTAAAAAATAATAAAAATTGCATGAAAAATGAGCAGGTTTACTAAATATTTTTTCACTGCGCATGCGCGAATTCAATCAAAATATACTGTGCATAATATATTAGCTAAATATATAGACCAACTTTTATGAAAGTCTCAAAAACATAGCTTGAAAATTCTGATAGTGATCGTCGATAGAATGAGCTCGAAATTCGCTGTTTCCAAAAGGAAGCAAAAAGATGAGGGGTTGTATATCCAAATATACTAGCTTCTGAAAGTTGATATAATAAGAATGAAGCGTCTCTCATTCCATATTTGATACAACCCCTCATCTTTTTGCTTCCTGTTTGGAAACAGTGAATTTCGAGCTTATTCTATCGACGACCACTATCAGAATTTTCAAGCTATGTTTTTGAGACTTTCATAAAAGTTGGTCTATATATTTAGCTAATATATTATGCACAGTATATTTTGATTGAATTTGCGCATGCGCAGTGAAAAAATATTTAGTAAACCTGCTCATTTTTCATGCAATTATTATTATTTTTTTAATTCTGATTACAGGGTATTGTGTATAATTTTGTTTGTCATATTTTCTGAAAATAACTTGTTTTTATATTAAAAACTCTGCAAATTATAAGCAAAAAACTTAGTAAAATTTGGGACTGTTTTTATAAAAACCTGAATTTCTCTTCGAGTATACATGCTATCTTCATAAAAATGAACCCAAATTATTACAATAAGCCTCCTAAGCGTGTGATACCGTTTCAACGCTTTTGTGATATTAGTTTTTACAGGGTTATCCAAAAGATATTCGTTTTTCTTCAATTTGTTGACGGCCCCTTATGGGGCTTCAAGAAAAAATCTTCTCGGAAATATATGACGTTTATCATGTTGTTTACACTCCTAAAGTTTCAAGATAATTCCTCGTGTATCTTTCCAGATATTTAACAAATTATAATAAAAACAACTGCGTCTAATAATTTGGCATGGGACTGTAAATGTTTAGTGATTTTGGGTTAAACATACAATAGTAAATAATGTGTAATTTTTAAGTATTGCTTTATTTATTAAATGCATGTCATTATGTTTGCCATAAAATCCTGAAAGTAAGCCCCCTCCCAATTTTAAGCAATTTTGATTTTCTTTTCTATTCCCAAATAAACGCCCTACCCCCTTCCCACAATTTTTTTTTCACAAAAAATTTATTTTAAAAATCTAAAGAAGAGAATTTTTTATCTTTTGAAAATTTTGGCAGATTTACACTTTTGATTTTATATTTTGTTAATGAAATACCCCCCCCCCCCCTCCCCACTCATGAAATGTCTGATTCCATTCTCTGCCCTTCCCAACACAAAAAGTTCAAAACCTTGAGAATCTTAAATTCTTCTATCCTTCTTGCTCCTCACTAGTAATACAACAATAAGTAAAAAATCAGTCCTCCAAACTACAATCTCCCCCTCCATCCAAAATTTATGTTTCCCCCTCCCCCTCAGCATAGAAAGTTACAAATCTTTAAAACTCTTTATTAAAAAATATATGCTCTATTTGTTGCTGTCTAGTGACAATAAATAAATAATCAACCATTTCAATTATCTCTTTACTCCCAAAATTTCTGCTTCCCCCCTCTTTGCCAACCCCTATAATTTTTGAAAAATTATTTTTTTTTTAAATCTTCTGTTCTATCTGTTGCTCTCTATTAAGAATAAATAAATAACAAATCATCTAAATTACAACCACCTTCCTTTGAAATTCATATTACCCCCTCAACGCCGAGAATACAAAGTTTAAAATTTGTAAAACTTATTTGAAGAAATTTTTTGTTTTATTTGTTGCTCTCTAGTAAAAATAAATAGATAATTTGAAACCTAAGTTTTCTCTCTACTCCAAAAATGTCCTCTCCCTCCCCCCCCCCCCACACACACATACAATATTTAAAATCTTTAAAACTATTTTTTTTTAATCTGCTGTATTTGTTTATTTTTAGTAATAATTAATGAATAATCAATCATCTAAATTACCCTCCTTTCTTGCAAAAGTTCCATTTCCCTCACTGTCCCCAACACCTTTAAATTCATTAATATACGGGATGGTCAAAAAGTCTTGAAACGGTCGAATAACTCGAGAAATATACAGCGGATTGAAAAACGGAAAAATGTTTGTTTAATATTTTTGAAAAATCTATCTAGGGATATCAAAGTTGCCCCCCAACTCTGTCCCTTGGGGGGAAAGGGGAGGCAACTTTGAAATCTTAGATGATAATCCCCCCTTTTATATTGCAGATTTGGATTCTATGGAAAAAAATACATAATTTTTGTATTTAACATTTTCTTCAAAAAATTGTAGATAGTGCTGTAACCAAGTAAAATGCAGTGAAAATCGTTGACATTACAAAGTCTGGAAACGGTCCTGTGGGAGAGAGGAGAGCAACTTTGAAATCTTCAATGATAATCCCCTTTTTTATTGTAGATTTGAATTCTACGGTAGTGATGGGAGTATTCGAATCCAAAATGTCTGAGGTCTCGATTCAGCCATGTTCTCAGATGGTCTCGATTCAGAAAACTGTATTCGAATACAAGCTACCTGACATTCGTATCGGCGACGAAAACTGCGGTTGTCTGTTTTCATAACTCCAGCTTTGTTTTCAATCATCCAGTGAATAAATGCGAGTATTCAAATAGTAGGATTTTTGGCGCTGTTCCAACTTGTCGCCCTAATAGCTTACGATTAGAAGGATGATCAGTAATATTCTAGATTTGAAACTTTGTTTTATGTTTTCGTGTGTGTACAGCTAAGATTCATTTTTTTTTTCTTTTAGTTAAAGAGCATATGAATTTAAATTTCAAATGGTTATAATACCTACAATTCTGAAAATTTGTATTTAAACATCATTAATATTAAGTTTTAGGATTTTTAAAAATATAACAGAAAATAATTACTCATGGTGAAAAATTAATTAGTATAATTCGTAAAAGACTGTTTATCTTGATTATGGAGATTAACCTTTGTAACCGATTGGAAAATTATTTACTCAGATGTTAGAAAACATAATTTTAAGCATGTAAAAAATAATGAAAAAAATTGTACAATTTAAAAATTAATATATATTGGCTAAATGTTGCTTTTTCTTTAAATATCTGGAACAAACAGAAAACAATTACATATTTCTCATAAATATTGTCGTATTTTCTAATACAAAATTGTAAAGTATACGAACTTACCTTTGTAAAAAATCTATTTTTGGACATCTCCAGCCTTTTTAATTTTTCAAGTTCATTTTAGCAATAACGATAACTGCTTTGTTGGCGGATAGCCTAGTGTGCGTTTTAAAAAACTATAATAATAAAGATAGAAGTTTTTGTGTGTGTGTTTGTATTTGTCTCCCTGTGTACTGTATTCTAAAGAGACTGCTGCACGCAGAATTACAAAATTTGACAGGAAAGTACCTATATATCTGAAGTCATGCACCTCGAAGCCAGTTTGATTTTCTCGATTTTTAACGTTTTTCATCGAATTTCGCTGTGATTTTTCCACATTAGTAAAAGGAATCCGGTTTCAATCTTTTACCTCAATTAACTAAATTTTGCCTTCCCCCCGCCCCCCCCCCCCCCCCCTGTTTTCAATAAAGTATATTCGGAATTCCAACAGAGATTTTTGAACACCCAACCCTGGGTATGTTTGAATGGATTTTCGTTTAAAAATATAAAATAATACAAATTCTAGAGTGTACGTTGCCGAAGGCAGTGGACCCCAAAAATCAAATTCATTTTGAAACATTTTTGTTTAAAAATATAAAACTCAAGAAGACCGGAGCGTGCCATAGCACGTCCAGTGTACACTGATTCCCCAACTCTATATTCGTTTGGATGGAGTTTCGTTTAAAAATGTAAAATCATACAAATTCGAGGTTTGTTTTGTTTAAAGACAAACCGGAGAAGGGGTGGGGGGGGGGGGAAATTATTGGGATAGAGCCCATCTGATGAAAAATTCTTAGTTATTTATTTCTCTTATAGTTCAATTAATCAAAAAAAAAATTTAAATAATCTGAATGATTTTCTCTTTTAAATAATAATTTTACATAAGTTTTAAAACAGAAAATTAAATTAAATTCCCAAACCTATGGAGAGGAAACTGCCCTCCCCTGTACCCTTCCCTGTGTTTATGATAAAATAATGTACCAATTAGGTACCCCCCTCCCCTCCATTCAAAAAATAAATTAAAATTAAAATAAATAAATAAACGCCCATACTGACTTTTATAGAATATGCCTATTTAAGGTTATCAAGTATAAAGGGTATTACGTATTAAATTAAAGAACAAAGTTTATTACAAGGTTCCCACGGTCCTTGAATTACAGATACCATTATTACCTAATAGTAACAGTCACCTTATTTAATCACAGAATATTCGTTATTAAATAAGACGAATATTGCTATTTGGAAATAATGGTACCCATTTAAACCCTATATGATGCTCATTTGAAAAATGTACTTTAAAAAGAAATCTACCCGATATATATAAAATCCTAATGAAACGAATTTGTGAAACGATTTTATGAAACGAATTTATGAAACGATTTTATGAAACGACTGATTAAACGACTGATTATGTTTCAGGGCTATTTTTAATAAAATATGAAACGCTTGATGGTGAAATTAATACCAATTGTCGATAAAAATTCGCGGATGTCAAAACTGGTAATAGAATTTTGAAATTGGAATTAGTTTTCGAGATATTAATTTTTTTTCTAATTTTAATGATATTTCTGTAATGATGGCAACTATACTCAGTTTTTTTTGTGACAAAAAAGGGAAAAAAATTGAAAAGGATCCCGATAGGGATTATTGATTTCTTTTTATTCGTCATTTTCAAATTGAAATTGAATTTATCTTTTATTTCAATCGATAATGAAGACAAGATTGTGATTAAATTATGTTTTTCAGGAAAATTTTAAAATAAAATCACATTTCTATCGTAAGGATTAATCGTCCAATTATAAATAAATTGTATATATACATATAAATACATGTATAAACAAGCATAAAAGTTCGGTGCTTTTTCAGTATATGGGGCCTTGACGAAACAGGGAAAATAGCCTTGGCGGAAAAGGAAATTTGGCAACATACTTTCTGTCAACCTATTTACTTTGTCATTTCGTATACAGAAGCATTTTTTCAGTATTTATACAATTTGTTTAGCGTAAAATGTCATTTATCCTATTTTATATATAATCAGAAGTAATTTGTATAGAAAAAACAATAATAATATACGTATAATTAAAATACGCATATAAACAAAAAAATTGTCGAATTTGTTTCCATGGCTGTTTATGTCATTTGGCACCAAATATCACTTTCTGATGCCCGAATTACGCCAAGCTTTTTAAAAAGCGTCAAGACCCCTATAATAGAAAAGTACCAAAAGTTCATTATGTTTGTTTTCATAACTTTTGGCAACAAATCTATGTATATTAACGAATGTATCCCTTTTTGAAGCTCGAATTACGCCAAACCTAAAAGCAAAGGATCCTATACTGGAAAAGTACCCGATTTTCTTATGGACAATATTCAAGTGACATAACATGGTGTAAAATTATCGCGGATAGCAAATTTGTTTAAATATCTCATCAATTGATGCCGAATACATGCAGGCATGCACGCACAAAATATTTAATTAATTTTGTATGATAAATAATTATAAGAAAATTCGTATATACATATAAATTAAAATAATTAATTTATATATTTAAAATAACATGAAAATATGCATGATGGTGCACTAAAATAGAGAGAAAATTAAAACCTGTTACTAAAAATGGCTATAACATAGTACTTTTCAATACCGTGGTTCTTAATGTTATTCACAAGCAGATGGAATTTTTCTCATCCTTAAACGCAAAGGAAGAATAGAATACAGATCGTTGTTATAAAAGTCCAAGAGGTAGACACAATTTAAACCTAACCATTTTATACAAGCTGGTTTTCAAGTTGTAATTGATTTTACTTATCAATCCCGAAAACAGTCGTCAGTTGTCGCAACAGCTGTGTATGAGGCCATGATAATCAAAAAATGCCCCATTAAAACGTTAATAAAAGCATGGCAACCCAATTACAGATTTACCAATATTTTTAAAACAAAGCACGCTGTCATGTTTTTAGAAGCCTCGAAGTCTGAGCAGGGGTTGGCGAGCGTAGCTCGCAGGGGGTAGGCCCCCTAGTAGAAATATAACATTTAAAATAAAAAAAATAGTAAAACAATCAATTTCGCATACTGGAAAGAAAAATTGTACATTTTGAAAAGAGAAATTTTGTCTTGATTTTGTCAACATTTAAACAAAAATTGCTTCCCGTTCTGGACTATTTATTAAGTCTGGGGGTCTTCATTAAAGGGTTACCATTTAAATTTCTAAAGAAAATTTCACCATTCAAACATTATATGAAAAAGAAAACAATATTACAATTATAACAATTTGAATCTTCATCAGAACTCAAAAACATGGAAACAAAAGACAAAAGATTGTTCTCAGAGCTGTAATGCACGCATAATAAAAAAAAAAAAAAAAAAATAGAGAGAGAGAGAGAGAGAGAGTGATTTTATGTAAAATAAACATTTGATGGGTGAAACAGACGATAAGTCGCCCCTAATCTCATTTGAACGAAGTCCGGAGTAGTTCTTAGTGCTACAGCATTTGAATACAAAGTATTCGAATGTTGGTTTCGATTCTGAAAAGTTTTCGAAAACTAAGGTATCGATTCTTAAAAGATCTCGAATCGGCCCATCACTATTCTACGGTAAAAAATATGTAACTTTTGTATTTAACATTTTATTCAGGAAATCATAGAAGGCATTGTAATCGAGTAAAATGCAATGAGAATCATTTCCATTGAAAAGTCTAGAAACGGTTAATAACTCAAAAAATATACATCAAATTGAAAAACAGAAAAATACATGTTCAATATTTTTCATAAATCTAATTAGGTATATCAAAGTTACCCCCCAACTCTGTCCCTTGGGGGAAAGGGGGGTAGCTTTAAAATATTAAATAATAACTCCCTTTTTTATTGCAGATTCGGATTCTACAGGAAAAAGTAGGTAACTTTCATATCGAACAGTTTCATTGGAAAATCGTAGATGGCGCTGTAATCGAGTACAATGCAATAAGAATCATTTACATTGAAAAGTCTGGAAGCGATCTGATAACTCTAGAAATATACATCGGATTAAAAAACGGAAAACTGCATGTTCAATAATTTTGAAAAATCTATTTAGGAATATAAAAGTTGCCCCCCCCCCCCTGGGGGGGGGGGAAAGACGGCAACTTTAAAATCTTAAATGATAACCCCACTTTTTTATTCGAAATTCGGATTCTACGGGAAAAAATACGTAATTTTTGTATTTAACATTACCTTCGAAACATTGTAGATGGCGCTGTAATCGAGTAAAATGCGGTGAGAATAGTTTCCATTCCATTGCAATGTCTGGAAATGGTTGAATAACTCGAGAAATATACATCGGATTGAAAAATGGAAAAATATGTGTTCAATATTTTAGAACAATCTATTTAGGGATATAAAAGTTGCCATTTTTCTAAAATATTGAACACGTATTCTTTCGATTTTCAATACGATGTATAATTTTTCGAATTATTCGAGCATTTCCACATATTGCAATTTTAACAATTCTCATTACATTTCACTCTATTACAGCGCCATCTACAATGTTTCTAAGGAAATGTTAAATACAAAAGTTACGTATTTTTTTCTGTAGAATCTGAAACTGCAATAAAAAAGGGGGGTTTACATTTAAGATTTCAAAGCTGCCCCCCCCCCCTTTCCCCCAGGACAGGCAGAGTGGGGGGGGGGAACTTTGATATCCTTACATAGATTTTTCAAAACTATTGAACATGCAGTTGTCTGTTTTTCAATCCGATGTCTATTTTTAGTGTTATTCGACCATTTCCAGACTTTTTAATGGAAACGATTCTCACTACATTGTACTCGATTACAGCGCCATCTATGATTTTCCGAAGAAAATGTTCAATATCAAAGTTACGTATTTTTTCCCATATAGTCCAAATCTACAAAAAATAGGGGGTTATTATTTAAGATTTCAAATTTGCTCCCCTTTCCCCCCGGGGGGGGGGGGGGGGGGGGAGACTTTGATATCCCTAAATAGATTTTTCAAAAATATTGAAAATGCATTTTTCTGTCCAATATATATTTCTCAAGTTATTCGACCATTTCCAGACTTTTCGAACACCCTTTGTATAAACACTGTTCTGTTTCTTATTTTATAGTAAGGTAACTCATGTCATATACACTATATTGCCAAAGGTGAATGGTCACTTGCGATTTTAGACGTTTTGTTAACTATCTAGAAAAATACATGAGGAATTAACCTGAAACTGCAGGTGTGTAAACAGTATAGTATAAGTTATATATTTCCGCAAAGATTTTTTCATGAAACCCCATAGGGGACTGTCAACAAATTGAAAAAGAACAAATATCTTTTGGATAACCCTGCAAAAACTAATGTAGCAAAGGCGTTCAAACTCGAGATTATTAATAAGTGGCTTATTGTAATATACTGTGTTCATTTATATGAGGGTAGCATGTATACTCGTAGAGAAATTAAGGTTTTTATAAAAACAGTCCCAAATTTCGCCTAGTTTTTTGCTTATAATTTGCAGAGTTCTTAATATAAAAAAAACGTTCTTTTCAGAAAATATGACAAACAACATTGTACATAATACTCTGCAATCAGAATTAAAAAATAATTAAAATTGGATGAAAAATGAGCAGGTTTACTAAAAAATGTTTCACTGTGCATGCGCGAATGCAATCAAAATATAATATGCATAATGTATTAGCTAAGTATGTAGAGCAACTTTTGTGAAAGTCTCAAAATCATAGCTTGAAAATTCTGAAAATTATTGTCAATGGAATAAGCTCGAAATCTGTTGTTCCCAAAAGGAAGCAAAAATATAAGGGGTTGTATCCAAATATATTAGTACGTGCAATATTGTGTACCCTATCTTGGCACTAATCAACAGATATTTGATACAACCCCTCATCTTTTTGCTTCTTTTTGGGAACAATGGATTTCGAGCTTATTCTATCGACGATAATTTTCAGAATTTTTAAGCTATGATTTTGAGACTTTCACAAAAGTTGCTCTATATACTTAGCTAATACATTATGCATGTTATATTTTGATTGCATTCGCGCATGCACAGTGAAACATTTTTTAGTAAACCTACTCATTATTCATCCAATTTTTATTATTTTTTAATTCTGATTGCAGAGTATTATGTACAATGATGTTTGTCATATTTTCTGAAAAGAACTTTTTTTTATATTAAGAATTCTGCAAATTATAAGCAAAAAACTAGAAGAAATTTGAGACTGTTTTTATAAAAACTTTAATTTCTCTATGAGTATACTTGCTATCTTCATAAAAATGAACACGTTATATTACAATAAGCCACTTATTAATAATCTCAAGTTTGAACGCCTTTGCTACATTAGTTTTTGCAGGCTTATCCAAAAGATATTCGTTCTTTTTCAATTTGTTGACAGTCCCCTATGGGGTTTTGTGAAAAAATCTTCGTGGAAATATATAACCTATACTATACTGTTTACATACCTGCAGTTTCAGGTTAATTCCTCATGTATTTTTCTAGATAGTTAAAAAAACGTCTAAAATCGCAAGTGACCGGTCACCTTTGGCAATATAGTGTAGTAGCATTCATCTAAAATAATCATCCCCTTTGAAATTTTTGCTCTATCCTTTTCTTCCAAGGGAGGGCGGTGGATTTCTAAATATGTAAGAGGAAAGCAAAAATGTTCATCTTTTTTGCAGTTTGGCTGCTCTTCCCCCCCTGAATCATGTATATATTTTATGTTTTGAAATAAATATGTTCTTTAAAATAACTGCCCTCCCATTAACAAAATATCAGCTGTGAGAGCAGTCAAATTACAAAAAAGACTAAAATTTTCTCTCTGCCATCACCCCTCCCCCCCTCCATGTCTAGAAATTCCCCCCTTTTTCTGCGGATGGGGAATGGAAATTTAAGGGAAGAATTACATGATAATTTATTTATTGTTGTTATAAAGTAACAATACAGCATAAAAAAATCTAAAAAAAAAATAATTTTATCGATTTTAAGGTTTGTGTGCTAGGGGGGGGGGGGAGAGAGAAGAAGTTTTTTTTTGGATGGGTGGGGGGAGAAGCAAATTAGACAATTATGTAATTATTATTGAAAATTATTATTTAATTATTGTATGAAAAAAAATTAAAGACTTTAAAGTATGTACTGGGTGGGGGGGGGGGAGGTCAAAGAAAATAAAGAGGACTTTTTGAGGGGGAAGGAGGGAATAATTTAGATTGTTATTTAAAATATCGTTGCAAAAAAAATCACTCATAGAGCAGAAAAAAATTAAGAATTTTAATATTTCAAATTTAAGGAGATGCATTTGCAGGGGGGTGAGGCTGGGGGGGCAGGGAGAGAAAAACAGAGATTTTAGGAGGAGGGGTTGATTTAGGTGATAGATTAGGTTTATTTATTGTTAATACAGAGTATTAAATAAGTCTGAAAATAAATTTAAAATTAAAGAGTTATAAAGGTTAAAGTATGGGGTTTTAGTGCTAAAGGGGGAATCATTAATTTTGAGGGGGATTTAGATGATTGATTATTTATTGTTACAATAAAATAACAAATGAAGAAAAATATTAAAAATATATTTTTTTTAAAGGTTTTCAAAAAAAAAAATTTTTTTTAGGGGGGGGGGGGGGGATTTAGATTTTATATATATATATTTTTTTTTTATTGAAAATCTGCCAAAATACAGAAGATTCTCGGCCCCTTTTACTAAATTAATGATAAAAAGGGTTTTTAAATGATTTTTTTAAAATCTCGATTATAAGCCCCCCTCCATCATTTAACCCTTTTTGGATTTGAAAAGGGGGGCTTACAATCGGTGTTTTACGGTAATGTTAAGCTGCATGTACAATCTGCAATACATATTACAAATTGCTTGCTCCAAATTTAAAATGTTCAATGGGTTTGAATTTTTATATTATACAGAAAACATTTGAGACCTGTTCTATTTATATCCTATGAAACATGAGTACATATTCTGTTCCATGTATTTTCATACATAGTACATATATTTTTCTTGCTTTGCTTGTGAGTGAAACTTTTGTTTGTTTTCCCACCTTCTACAAACTTATGACATAGACAAAATAGTGCTACTTCAAAAATGTTATTTATCTTCAATATCATGAATTTGATTCAGTGCAGCTTTCATGAAAGTTTCTTTTTTTCATTTCTTTTTTTTACTTGTGACAGTTTTCTACAAGGTGTCTCATTACAACATTTCAGAACTTCTAGGAGGGGTAGGGTGCACCACAACAACTCGGAATCATATAGCAATGCAGGTTCGTAAATGCTTTCCTAATATGGTAGATGGCATTGTGCGAAAGTTCCGAGCATTCTTGCAGGGAATCGTCATTTCACACAAGGCCACGAAGTTAGTAGGATGGCTAATTATATGAATGCGGATTTAGCCCATATGCTTTTGACTTACGGGGCTGTGGATTGTAGTGAGCCAGCCATAGAGCGCTTGTATGCAGAACGATATCCTATGAGGTGTACCCCCAGCCATAATTTCTTTGCATTGGAAGTTAGCTAAAACAGGTTCTTTTCAAAGAGCCGCCATGATCAATCACGATCAGCATGTACTCTGGACCTCAAAGAGAATGTGCTACATCAGGTACAAGAGATTTCAAGTCTGAGTACACAAAGTGTACTCAGTACAACATAATAAGTATACTCAACATTCGTATGAAGTTGAGATATTCTGTTCCAGCATCTGGAGGATTCTCAGAGACAACAAGCATCCGTATCACATGCAGCATGTTAGACACTTCAACCAGGTGATTATGCACCTCGTATTACTTTTGCACAATAGTATCATCAAAAGTGTGTAACAGATCACAATTTCCCTGCTAATGTGTTATCATAGATGAGACATTCTTCACAAAGGAAGGAATATTCAACACACATAACACTCATTTCTGGGTGGGTGGAGAACCCACATTCAACACGAATTCTATGTGCTAGCTATTTTTAGCATAAAATTATGTTTCAGATAAAACAAAGGAAGTTTACTTATTTTAAAAATATTCCTAATAAAATGAAATTCGCAAATAACCAAGTTAAGTATTCGTGAATGTTGAAATGTTCTTCATTTTATATTTCATGAATAATCAAAACACACAAATGTTAAGGGATTACTGTATATGTATGATAAAAAGATGTGAAGTGTATTTTAGAAACAAACCGTGAAAGAAAATTTCAATTAATATTAATTTTATGAGCATTTATGTGAAAATGCATTAAAGCAATCAGATGCTCAGAGGGTTAAATAAAGTATTCAAAGGCTTGAAACAGAAAAAACTTATCTCTGAACATGAATTAATGTTTGTATACAGAATTAAAGAAAATATTATTGCACTTTTTGGGCTTTTTTCATAACCAATAGAAAAAATATATATATATAATATAGCTATATAGCAAAATATACCAAAATAATACCCCTATAGCATATATATATATAAATGTTTTTCTTAATATGAATAAGTTTTCTCTTTATTTTTTAATTTGTACTTTTAGTAATACTGTGTATTTTAAAACTGAATATTTCATTTATTCTCTCAAATTCAACTTATTATTCTAAAACCTCTAAAATCCAGAATTGCTTACTCTGGAACAATTTTGCATTTTAGAGATTTGACTGTATTTGTATGTATTCCATTTAATTCCCAATTTCCCTGAAAGTTATCTTGTCATTTATTATGAATTTTCTTTTGGGATTGTATTAGCTATTTAATGAGATTCTTTACATTTTGACATTTTTAATTACTCACAGCAACAACTTTCTGCTGCATCTTGCACCTGTATTAAAGCACATTAACATAAGCACAATTTTGAAGTGAAAATCTCTACACCACATTACGTTTAGCTCTATCTATCTTACATCAATAGTATTCTCAGCAAATCAATAATTAACACACTCCCGGGCAATAAGTGGTGGTATCTAAAAATCTATAATAATTTTATTTGTGTAGTGTACTTTTATCTGTATCTTCAGCATCATTGGGCTTGAGATGTTTACTTACCTCTGTGCTTCTCATTCACAACTGAATTGTTTATCTCAAAAGCCCCATTAATGCAGAATTTCAAATTTTGAGATATTTAAAAAAAAAACTGTCTAACGAAGTTAAAAATAGATTTTTTTTTTTTTACAAAAAATTTCCATAATGTAAGGATTGGCTCTTTAATGAATTGGTATAGTAATTTATTCATTAAGGTTCAGGGGAGAGGGTAAAAAATATTTTTTCCCTTAACAGTTATGGGATTTCTGCATTAAAATATATTTCACCTCTGTATTTTCATATGTTTCGTTCTTATTTAATTTAATATAGGGTAAAAACTAACAAATCTTTCAGTAAACTTTAACTTTATTTTGGTCATTTAAAAAAAAATTCAAATAAATTCAAATGTTCAAAATATCTTGAAATACCGCTGAAATTCAAACATGCCAGGTAAACTGAATAAAGTGAATGAAGCACTTTTGACACTGTTGAAAATTAGCTCAGTGAAAAATATTAGGAACATGTGAAACATTCTGTTAAATGCAAATATAAAAACCCTCTAAAAGACAACTTTAAATACAAATGTAAGTGTCTAAGTGATGTCTCTAGTGGTGTTTCTGCACTAAACAAATATTTCAAGGATGCAAAACAAGGATATACAGAGTGTTATTTTAGTAGGGTTTTGCACCAATCAAAGTGTTTATATATACACTTAAGATAACCTGTGTTAATTCATTTTGAAATATTTTGTCAGTTATAAGATTGATGACATAGACAATTTAATTGTTATTTTCTCTCATCAATGCCTCTTCCCTTAGTATTTCATGTGTTTCAGTGTCATTGAAAAAAAAAAATCTTTGATAATTTTTTTCTGATTGGCTTATGCTAATGTAAGAAGTTTTCACTTCAAAATTATTTTTATCTTTAGTTTTTCTTGATTTGCTGTTAGAAATGGATGTTAATCTTTCCAGATTTAACTTATATTTTCTTTGTTTTTGCAAGATTCTCTGGCTGTTTCTTATTGTATGCGAATTATATTGTAAGTTATTTTTATAGAATAGTTTGCATGCTGCATGTTCTTGCTTTTATTTGCATGTTTTATATTTCTATTTCTAAAAGTTTACATTTTTATATCTAATTTTTGTTTATGTGTTTTGTTTGTTTTTTCTTTTGTTATTGAAATGTTCCCTGCATTAGGGTTGCTCTCTGTTTAAAACCCCAGCTTATTATGCTTTGCAATCATTTTTTTCAGTAAAAGTAAAAAAATAATCAGCGTCACTGAAAAGTTTTAAAACTGATGTTGCTGCTGCTGTTCTAAAATCTTCCCCTTTATATATGTGAAAGGATTATCTTTCATAACAATTTTCCTTAATGATGTTCTCAAATCCAAAGAGGCTACTTTCTAACACATTCACAAAATCATTTTTAATCTCAGATGCATGAAATTAGTATATGTTCTTATTCATTAACATTGAAATCCAATAGCATTTTCCATTTTTCAATAAAGAAGTTTCCAAAAAATGCTGTCAAAGTCAGCGTTTTGAATCAGATATCTGGAAACAAATGAAAGGTTGCCAACAAGACAACAGTTACTTACAATGCAAGATGTAATACATTTATCAAAAAATGTAGAAAGCTATTCAATTCCAAATTACTTCAATAGTCATTTCTGCAGATTTCATGCTTTTATGTTGCAAAAGTGAGTTTGTGAATGTGTCAGAAAGTTTCTGGGTATTCAATGAGAATTTTATTTATTTATTTGTTATTATTATTATTTTAAGACTCCCTTAATGTTTTTTTTTTATTTTTTTTTTCTGGCACATTCCAAAAGTCATTTTTATATATAAATGCATAAAATTGGCAAATATGCAAATACTATTCAAGTGCCAAAATATCAAACATTTTTTATTTTTCTATATATTTATTTTCTATATATTTTCTATATATTCTATATATTTCTTGAACTGATCAATCAGTTACTCCCTGATTACTGACCTTATGTGACCGTGTTTTTCTAAAAAATGGTTCAAAATGCCCAATCTGATACCATTATCTGAAAGATTCTTCAGCATTATTGGAAAAAGAAAAAAGCTGTTTGATTTCTTGGAGTCTGAATAAGAATCCTGCAAGATTTATGCATTTAGAAATAAAAACAATTTTGTGGATGTGTCAGAAGGTAACAAGTTTGGATTTGGAACAGACTTAATAAACTAAATGATTGGTATCATTCAAGATATGTAGTAAAACCACTCATAAAATCTTCGGCTTTAGGCAAGAAGTTTAAATTATATAAATAAATCAGATGAATGAGTAAATATGTTTAATTGGCCTTCTCTATACACAAGTATGATATATATATATATATATATACAGTATCGAACCATTTATCCAGAATGGTCGGGGCCAGATGTTTTCCGGATAACTGATTTTTCTGGATAACTGGTTGGACATTAAAACAACATCCATTTGATGAGATTTGTAGAATATATGTGGCTGTAACATTGTTACAAATATCAAATTAATTATTAATTATACAAATCAAGAATCACATTCAATCAAAATCAAAGATTAATCAGAGTTTGAAAGGAGACAATTTCCGGCAATACCTTTTAAACAAAAATACTGCATAAAATTTAAAATGCTCAATATTTAAATAAATATGCTTTCATTTCAAAACCTAGATATTGATCAAGTTGTACAATGCATGGGTAATCTATCAAGCAATGCCCATGTCAAACTGTCACTTTTTTCTGGAAAAATTCTGAAATCAATCAGTTGGAAATATTATTCCGAATAACTGGTTTTCCGGTTAACTGGATTCCGGATAAATGGTTCATACTGTATATCTTCTATTGTTCTTTGTATGTTAGCTAGGAATATATTATAGTTGTCTAAGGTCACCTTTCAGAAGATTGTTAAACATGGAACTCGACATCCTTCCTTTCAATTAGAAAATTCTCCAAGCATGACACTTTGATCACAATTGATTTCTATGTATCCGGATAATGTCTATAACATCTTCTCTTGTCCATATGGCTGTTTTTCAAATGAAATGTTTGAAGTGAAATGTCATAAAATCATTTTCTTTTCCATATGCATGAAATTTTAGATTTTTCATTTTCATTAATTGAACAGTTTTTCAGTTTCCAGAAAAAGTAAACTATCTGTCCAAAAATTCCATAAAAATTTATTATATTAAATCGATTTTCAGTACAAAAAAAAAAAATCACTAAAATGTGATCATTAACAGTTTCATTATAATTAAAGGTATGGCACATTAATTCTCCAAATTCTTTGAAACCTGAATGAAAATATCTGAAAAGTTCATGCATCTAAAGATGAAAATGATTTTGTCATAGCTGCCAAACCTTCCAATGTTTGAGTATCACTGTATCTAAATAGAATTATTCATTTTATTTAATAACATAAATATGTAATTAACTAAAACAATGATTACTATTCAAAAATAGTGGTACTCAAAAATCAGATGGTTTGGCAGCTGTGTTTTGTAATTATGACAGACAGATCTGCACTATTTAGGAAGTGGAGAAAATGGCATGTTTTAGAACATCCTTAACATTTTATGTTATAAGGTTTTAAGGGTTTTCTTGGCTCAAAGAATGTAAATCACTTTTCCCTGTAAAAGTACTTCCTGAAAGCACAATTTCTTCAGCTGCATGGGCAAAATTTGCTGATGTCTGATAAAATCCACCCTTCCCTTAATATTTTACAATTTAGAGATGTTATCAGACTAACAATAAAGAGTATGCTTAATTCAAGATAAAATGTAAGTACAGTATAGAACCATTTATCCAGAATGTTTGGGGCCAGATGTATTCCGGATAACTGGTTGGGTATTAAAGCAACATCCATTTGGTGAGATTTGTAGAATATATGTGGCTGTAACATTGTTACTGATTTCAAATTATTAGATTACTCTGATTAAGGCTCAGATCCTATCAAAACCAATGATTAATCGGAGTTTGAAATAAGACTATTTCTGGCAATACCTTGGAAACAATAATACTGTATAAAACTCAAAATACTCAATATCTAACTAAATATGCTTTCATTTCAAATCCTAGATATTGATCAAGTTGTACAATGCATGTGTCAAACTGTCACTGCATGGCACTTTTTTCTTGAAAGATTCTGAAATCAGTCAGTTGGAAATAGCATTCTGGATAGCTGGTTTTTGGGATAAATGGTTCCATACTGTATATACAGGGTGTTCCAAAATTCAAACGACAAATTAAGAGGGGTGATGAAAGGCATCAAGAGAATGAAAACTTACCATAGAACATGGAGTCACAAACCACGTTTAGTGGGAGAAAGTTGCAAAAAAAAGTTATGATGGGTGTAACGTCGAGTGGAACAAAAACGACCAATAATAAGTAGAAAAAACATTTATGTTATGTAAAGCAGGATTACAATGCATTACAGTTCAACATCAGAAAGGAGACGATGAGACATTTTTATAGGAATATGTTTTAACTCGTCTGGTAATCCTTTGTCCGTCAGTGTTGGCTGTGCAATGACCTTCGTGGCCGCAACTTTAAACAGTTTCTATAAAAATGTGTCATCGTCTCCTTTCTGACATTGAACTGCAATGCATTGTAATCATGCTTAACATCATATAAATGTTTTTTCTACTTATTATTGGCCCTTTTTGTTCCACTCGACGTCACACCCTTCATAACTATTTTTGTGATTTTCTCCCACTAAACGTGGTTTGCGACCCAATGTTCTATAGTAAGTTTTCATCCTCTTGATGCCTTCTATCATCCCTCTTAATTTCTCGGTCAAGTTCTGGAACATCCTGTATATTGATACAGATTTAGAAGTTTATTTCCTCGCTGGTAGGCTAAGGGAAGGCCAAGCAATGTTACAAATCTAAGAAATTGTTTAATCAAAATGTCTTAGTATTGAGTGGAGTGTAGCCTGGATGAGATGAGACCATGTATGTGTGACCATGTGCACTAGGGGGTAAGCATAAAAATTAATATATCATCCAAAAGACTGGTCTTGCCCATTCAGCCCAGTGGTTAACATGCTGATCACAAAATAAGAAGCTTGGTCTGATATTCACAGGTTTGGAACCAATGCAGTCTGGGCAGGCTGATTGTAAGGTTTTCTGGGTTTTCTATATATGACAAAGAAAATTCAGGCCATTTTCTCTACAAAAGTCCTCCCTGAAGGTATCTCTCCTGTAGTAATGTAGCCAATACTGGATGATGCTTAACAAAATCCTTCCCTCCCAAAAGACTGTTCTATTTGACTTTCAGCTATACAAATTCCATAGTTGAAACAATTCTAATCAAATAGAACTGTCCTTTGAATAACATAATATTTATTTCAAGAAAAGAACTCAAGAATATTTATTCCAGATTGAACAAGAATTTACAGGAGCAGACATACACTATTATGCAAACAATCACAGCATAATAAAACAAAAATTTCAGGAACAAGTTTTCCAAAAGAGAGACTTAAAATTCTGGACCAGATCTCTGCATGTGGCTCAATGAGTATGAGAGTGAGATAAAATATAATGTATGGGTCAAGTTTAACAGTCATAACTCTCTGTAAAATAAAATACAAAAATTTTTGTCTAAAAGTTATTTTTGATATTTTATTAAATATGCTTATTTATTAGTTGTTTTTGTCTAATTCCATGTTAAATCTGGCCTTAGGAAGAAATTGATGAATACTGCATATGTGTAATAAGTATGCATAATCATATGCATGCTGTGCATTATATTATAAGTATTTATATTAGTATTGTATATTTGCTGTTATTAGTGAAGAAATTTTTAATTGTAGCTTATCTTTTATTAGTCTGATGAAGTTTATTTGGAAGCACCTTTACAAAATATAACTTATGCTCCAATGTGCTTAGAAAAGGTTTCTTTAGAGCCATCAGCAAATTTCAATTCTCGACAACTCAACACCATAGAAGATGACAAAGGGTAATCTATACTAATAAAAGAAAGTTTTGCTCTGTGTGTCTGTATGTGTGCAATGACTAGTGAAATCTACCACAGTCTAAAAATTTGGGTGCAGATAGTCCAACGCAGGTCCTGATGCACCTGAGACTGAGATTTTTAATTTTTTAAGACCTAGGCCCCTTAAGTTTTTGTGCCCTAAATTGTTAATAACTTGCGGCGTTTTTATCCAATCTTCTTCATTATTGAGCCTCTATCTGCATTTAGTTATTTCGCCACTTCTACTTTCCAGTTTAGACCCTGCCCCCCTGGGACCTGGTACAGAACCTATTTTTATTGGGGCCCTAAGGCCCTTTTTTATGCATTTTCACCCATTTTTGACACATTTCTTTAAAATTTTATTCTATAGATTAATTTATACCCTATGCTTAATTTCGACTAATTGAAGATCTAAACCGGTACGTACTAGGACATTTTAAAATGTTTTCACCTTAGGGCCATGCTCAAAACTATCAGTTGGCCCTTTTTGGCTCCCTATTATAGCTCCCTTAAAAATCGTCTGATTCACTAGCTTTTTTTTTTCTAACAACTTCTTAGGTCCTCCAGCTACTACAAAATGACAAAAAAAATTCTCAGACCTCAGCTACCACCAATTTTGAATATATAATCTCCTTCTTAGAGCCTTTAGTGCAGCTTCTTTAAAAATGATCTGTTTCTCTTGCAATTTTCTTTAACATAGTTCTAGGGTCCTCCAGCTATTTTATAAACTACTAAAAGTTTCCTTAGAGCCCATCTACTACCTGTTTTGAATATTAACCTTCTTTTCTGACATCAATTTATGTTTACTCACTACAGCCGTAAATTGAAAATCGCATTACTGTTAAGGGTAAGTGGTTAAGTTTAGAGGGAGTGGGGGATTTCATCTGTAAATTAAATATTGTGTTAATGTTAAAGGTAATTCATTAAATTTACAGGGATGAGGGACCTTCCACCATCTGGAGATGCATTATTTTCTCGGGTTTTATGGGCTTGATTTCAACAGGAATTGGTTCATTCAATTTAGCTTATGATTGTTTTACAGATTGTAGTTCCACCTTTTACTGCCAGATGGCACTTTCTTATCTTGGGTTCTATGGGCCCAATTACAACGAGGTTTGACTCATTTAATTTGGTTTTCAATTGTCTTAAAGATTTTAGTTCCACCTTCCACCACCAGGTGGTGTGTTCTTATCTCTGGTTCTGTGGGCCTGATTACTATGAGGTTTGGCTCATTCAATTTGGTTTTTGATTGTCTTTGGCATGTGCAGAGTACTCCCGGTATATGCTGCCTTGGGCAGCAGGGACCCAGGTCGCAGGTTCATTTGGAAAGAGGTTTGTTGGGAACACACTAGACACTGCCGTAAGGCATTGGGGCCATGGAAACTAAGTGCATTTGAAGGACTCTATGTGGGGCTCCTGAAGCTAGATTCATTTGAAAGATTTTCTGAAGATATAAAATTGTACAAACTTGAGTTTTGTTTAAGGTTATTATCATGGCCCTGGGCAGTGCTGAGCAGTGCTGAGCAGATCAGCTAGTATATTTCATATTCCTTATTTTATGTTCTGAAATAGTGTAGTAAATAATGAAAAGTGATTTGCTATTAAACAAAATCAGATATTTACTATAATTTACTTTTGAATTTCAAATTTGCATAAATAATTTAAATTTTAATGCAACTACGTTACTTTAAAAATATGCAATATACACATTGCATTTTTCTTAATTTTATCAAGAAGCTTTTTGTATTTTTAACATCTTTAAAAATTGCATAGTGTTGTATTTAGATGATCAAAAACTATAAGTAATCATACAGAAAAAAAGAGAAATTCAAATTTAGATCTAATGATACTATGCTATTTATTATAATAAAAGTTCTGCACAGTAGTTGAAAAGAAAATCCAGTCATAGAAATTCAGCATGCTGAATTCATATTTCACTTTGAAGTTGTTCTTTTTTTATATTTGTAGGCAGCAATAATAGCTAAATTTATAAATTACAAAAAAAAATATCAGTATATACATGGAAAACTCTCTATATCTGTTAGACCTTATCTGCCAAAACCATTAACCAACATATCACACAATTATTCACAAAGTGACACAACTCAAAAACATGATTTTTGATACATTACCACACGTGAATCATAAACATACTTCACCATCTGCCATAAAAGCGCATGTAACCATACCTTTAAAAATAACTAAATAAAATTAGAACCATTTTATTATTGCTTTTCATGTTATACAACCCTACTGGCTACAAATTTTCAGATAATCGGATTTAACGTGGCTCATATTGAAATAAGTAAGCTATTTTTGATTCTAGATATAAAAAGTTTGAATTATTTTCTGTTCTGTTTTAAGTTAAAAACAATTTGAAACATGCTTGAAAATGTTCTTTGCCTTTTCAGAAAAATTTCATTTTTAAGTTGTGTCACTTTAGAAATGAGTGTGTGATATCATAATAATATTAGCCATTTGTATTTCAGTTGCATAGCGTGTTCTTTAAAACAAATCTTTGATGTTTTAATCACAAGTAATTTATTTTATAATGTTATTAAGCTATATCAATTCAGGGATTTTATTTCAAAATAGAACCCTTCACAAATTTTTTTATCTCAAAACAGGTCCCATCACAAAACTATTCACCTTAAAACAGGACCTTTCACAAAATCTTTTGTCTTATAAATAGACTTTACGCAAAACTTTTCCCTCTCTAAACTGAACCTTTCACAAATTTAATAATTTAAAAGTAAAATCTGACTGTCACTTTTACATATATCAAGAAAATATGTATATTTTACAAACATATATCTTCTTAAAATGTATAAACAAGAACCTGAATATGACTATCATTTCAAATTCACAAAATTATGACTAGATTTTTCACAAATGTAAAAAGCTGTTCACAATTTCACAAAAACAGGACCCTGGGATAAAATTCTGAACAGACCCCTGCAATTATAATATTGAAGGATGTCATATAAGCTAAATATTATGCAAGCAAAGTTATCTAATTTCCAATTTTGACCTTACATAGAGAGTTGGCTGAATACAATGAGAATTTCAATCATACTTTCCAATTTGATCTTGATATTCAGATATTTCTGTCATTAAGTGAACTATGTAGATCAATGTATAAACTGTTATATTATATGTCTGACATCATACATTTTCTAATAGATTTCATAAAACTTGTTGTCAAATATGTAATGGGGTTATGTCAGCATAATATATTCAGGGTTTGTACAATGAGGAAAAATAAAATGAGATTTTTACATCCTAGGCAATATTAAGTAAGATTCTTAAAAGTTTTCTGTGATTTTATGCTGTGGTGTAAAACCTGATATTTAATTAAAAAATAAAAAATTATGTTAAATAATAGGATGAACAGTCTTCCTTTTAACTGAAAAGTACCCTAAAGTACTGTGTGATATTTTAAGTATTAGAATTTCTGCTGAAATTTCTATAAGTTACTTTTCAGTTTTCAACCATGTTAATCATACTTTGTCTGATCTCCCTTTTTACATATTTTTTTCTACTGCAGTATATTTTATATCTAAATCTTAAATTTTTTAACAATATTTGTATGCATTATATAGATATATATATTTATAATGCATACAAATATTCTTAAAAAAATTAAGATTTAGATATCTATATTTATAATGCATATATATATATATAGAGAGAGAGAGAGAGAGAGAGAGATAGATTTGATATTTTTATTCACTATGTGAGCATGTATAATGCTATTAATTTAATCAGTGCTCTTTATTACTTCATCTTTTACAAAGTAAGTTTTCTATGTAAAAAAATCATCTGATCTTCTTTTTATCGTTATTTACAGTGTCCATCCAGTGTTTGGTGAAGTTAATTGCCTGAATCCACTTGATAGTAGACAATATTTATTTTGTTTGACACCTAAACCAGAAAGTCAGATAAATGTAAAACTGTTTAAAGGAATTACTAGCATCGGGAAACTAGATATTGTGTGGCGCACAAGTATGGGTGAAAAAGGACGCCTTCAAACATCACAGCTGGAAAGAATGGTTTGTAAAATAAACAAGTTGAATATTTCCTTTCCATTTTACTGACTAATTAATTGTGTAAGAGTGAGTAACTTATCATCACAAGTTCAATTTTTTAAATTTCCTGTCTAGGCTCCTAGTTTTGGGGAAATTAGAATGTCTATTGAAGAAATACCTAGCATAGTTACGCTAGAAAAGCCATTTCCTGTGACTTTACGGATCACAAATACATGGTTTGTCTTTCTTTTATTATTATTTTGTGATACTGATTTTATCCAATTAAGTGGTCTTTTTTTTTACCTGATTTGATTCTTACTTGACTTGACTTACCTTACTTGATATGTTTTCTTGTAGAAATCCTTGCATGCAAGTAAATTTTGATCAGTTGTAACATTAAGAACTAATGATTCACATTGACAATATTGGTGAATACAATAATGATAAATCTATGTTTTCCTTTAATTTTATTTGAATGTGTACTAGAATGATCAGTGTGAATATTTATACTCATCTCTCTTACTGAAATTCATTGTGAAATCATGATCCATAAATCATGCAGTGCTAAAACTGGCTACCATATGCTTTAAACTAAAAATCAGACTATGCAGGTTTACTAAGTAGAAGTGATTTAAAGGATCTCAAATAACTGTCTAAAATACTAATGAAAAATATAGGATGATCAGAGAATCCCAAATGAAATAAAATATTAAAAATTCAAAAAGTATGGATATTACCTTGATATGGTTTTGACATGATTACACAAAAAGACATGGATTTTTTTATAGCAAAAAATTATTGCCAGAATAGCTGCAGTTGTCATAGACATTTAACATTACAATGGTCCCAAAACTGTTCTCTGTCATTGTTTAAGCCATCATCAGGAATTACAACAAAAACCGTTTTCGATGCTCTCTGCAGAGTATCTGCAGATACATCTGACAGCTATTCTTATTTATAGCATCTGTCAAATTGAACATTTGTAATCCTAGATGCATTGTCTACTTGTATAGGCTGATGTTCAAACTGCTGACACAACTGAAATGGTACTTGTTTGTGGCAAATGTATTTTTTTTTTATTACTATTTAAAAAAAAAAAAAATCTTCATTATTAAAAAAAAATTCCATGTATTTCTGTGCATTTCAGAGAATACCAAATTATTGAACTTTTATTTCTTTAGTGACTTTTGTATCACCCAGTAAATAAATAAATCTAAAGTAAGTATGCTTCTCTTTGCCTACTTGCCATCATCAACAGAACGTCTGTAGTTTTTAGGGTCAACAGTCAAAGATCACTAAATTATTGTAAGCTTAAAAAGTTTACAGAATCGCTCTTTTTTCTTAATAAATTTTCTAGTTTCTCTATTCAGTCACTGGTACTTTATAATTCTTGAGCTCATTGTAGATGATCACACTTGTGCATTCTGCAACACTGTTAATGGTTGGAAACTTGCAGCGTTTATGAGTACAGTATATTTTCAATAATGATAAAATTTTTACCTTAGATGGATTGAAAGTTGCAAGAAATGCATGCTATAATAAAAAGTTAAATTTGAAATAAATTATTTGTATATATACATATACAGGATATATTTACGCAGTAAGAGTTTAATTATTTATGATTATTTTGTGATAGAAATTTTATTCAAGAATCCTAATTTAAATCAAGAGTAATAAAATATTTTTAATCATATATTTCTTCAATAAATATTTACTTAAAGCAATACCAAACATACTTTAAAAGCAAGTATTAATTCACTATGCAACTAAGTTTATGCAGTAAGATTGTAGTCTGTAGATATTGTGATATACAGTTAAAAACAGCTTTCTGCACATGCATAGTGATATGTTTGAAACTGGCTTTAGGTGTGTCCTCTTAAGTGCATGCATAAAATGTCCAGATTCTTCTTTAAACTAAGCCAAAGAAGCATATTGATTTGTTTTTTCTGAGACTGGAATATAGCATGCTCTGGTATTTATTATTATTATTACTAGATGATTCATCCAGCATTGCCTGGTCCTGTCAAAAAATAGTGCGAAACACAAAAACACTTTAAAAATCACTGCACAAAACTGTTCCTCTGGTAACCCTTTTGTCTGTCTAATTTCCACCACCAGGGGGCACCATATCTATATCTTAATTAGTTATCTATATATTAAGCAGTTCATGTTAAGTTCAATGAGCCAATTCTCGTTGAAATCCAGCACATAGAACCCAAGAAAATAAATCCCCTCCCTTCCCTGGAGATTGATATTCAGAAATAATGGTAACCAAGGACTGAAAAATTGATACCAAAATTATTTAGTATCTGGAGGGCTTGGGAATGTTAAAAAGATTTTGTTTGAATCAGAACAATATTAAATGTAAAATCTTTTAGTTTTACTTTCCACTGCAAAGAGGCATACTCTGGTTTAAAGAAACCTCTTTCCAAACAAAACTCTGGCACATGTCCCTGCTGCCTACAGCACTGTATAGCAGTCGTGCCACACATGTGCTCAAAATCTTTTAGTTCCTCTTTCCACTGCCAGGGGACACAAAATTTATATCTTAATTAGTTATCTATACTATCTTAATTAATTACCTATAACTTAATTAATTCATCTTAAGTTCAATAAACCAATTCTCATTGAAATTAGGCACCACATAGAACAAAAGAAAATAAATCCTTCCCCCCCCCCCCCCCCCCCCCCGGAGATTAATATTCACAAATGTTGATAACCAAGGGCTGAAAAAAATGATACCGAAGTTTATTTAATACTGGGAGGACTTGGGAAGAATGTTAAAAAGATTTTGTTTGAATCAGACCAATATTAAATGTAAAATCTCTGACTTCCATTTTCCACTGCTAGGGGACGCACTCTATTCTAAACAAACCTGTTTCTGAACAAAACTCTGACATATGTCCCTGCTGCCTACGATAGCATATAGCAGTTGTGATTCTCGATCCCACTTCCATAATACTTTAACAAAACTTTGCTGTTTAATAAAGTAAATAAGACGCCTAAGTAAACATTTTCGAAAATACATAAGACATTTAAAATTGACCTAACAACTTATGCTGTACATTATGCAAACTTATGCACTGACATTAACACTGTGATAATTTTGTATTTGCATGCTTTTTTGTCCTTTCATTTTTGAGCATTAAAGTGAGTGATTGTAAAAATTACTGAAAATCACAAGTCTTATTACCTCAAAATCCATAACTGCTGGCATCTCTACATCACATTAATATTTAAACTATATTTCTTTGCAAAAAATATTTAACATTTCATTTGTGGCAAACCATTAATTTTAAAGTTGATGGTTGCTAAAATTTTAATAACTATATCAAAATATTTTATTTTTTACATCCATTAATGTTTTGTTTTCTTCTTTATAGTGAAAGAGCTTTAGATTTGGTCCTTTTATTACAAAATACTTTTTCCAACGGTGTTTTGTGGCAAGGAGTTTCTGGGCAGAAGCTGAATAAATTAGAGAAAAGTTCTTCTGTTGTTATACCTTTAGAAGCTATTCCAGTTAAACCAGGACTCCAAGTATTTATAAATTTTGTATTTACGTAATTATAAGTGACAAATTTAAGTTTTGATTTTTACCTAAATAAAATACCTGTCCTTGACATTTTGCATGATTCTATAAAAATAAGTGCAACTCACGGGCACACCTAGAATTTATGATATTGAGATAAAGCTATTTCTTTAGTTTTTTCTTTTTCTTGTGTTCATCTTATAATTTTTTGTGTTTGTGAATTCCTCCATTTCTTAAAATTCTTTTGTGCTATGACAGCAGTTAAACATGGATATTGCCTAGGCATTTTTTAATATAAAATCTTATTTCTATTTACAGATGTTTCACATGGTTATATAGATAGGAGAGAGTGAGAATAGGTGGAACATTTTTCATTTTTATTGTATTACTTAAAAAGTATTAGGTCTCGAAATACAAACTTTAGCTGTTATGATAGAGTATTCACTTGCCAAAACATTAAAAGTAATGTGATTTTCCTAACTGCAATAATTTAGAAAATATAAACATTTTTCTAAACTTTTAAACATGTCCTATCCAACCTCGGTCTGAATTTGAGTGGCACAGTATAGGGTATGAATGGAACATCCGATAATTCTAACTAAACAATTTCATTCTAGCTCATGCTTTTATAAAATATCTAGATTTAACCACCTTAATATTAATTGCCAAGTAACACTAAATTCTATTGCAGAATAATATGCATGTATTTAATAATTTTCAGATTTATATAATATTTTAAATTTTAATATCCTTGTATAGAATTCACTTTGATTGAAAGTTATATAGGCTTAGTTTGCATCGAGATTCAGCTATTTTACAATAGTTTTTAAATTCAAACTCAAATTTGTGATGATTGGGTGCTTTTGGAGTTCTATCAACCATTCTTGGGTAGTTTTCTATCAGAGTCTTCCAAATTAACATTATAAATCTCTGCAACTTTTGGGCAATAATACAGTTATGTATGTTCCTTCTTTTGGATGTATTATTGGACTTTGCATTCTCCCACTGGAATTAGTATCACGTAGTATATATAAATAAAACTAGTTATATAAAATAAAACTCTGGTAACTTAATAGTTGCAAATTTATTCTCCTTGATGTTCTTAATGAAAAATTTTTCATCATATATATTAATTGAACGTAAAGTTTTAGTCAAAATTTCATCAAGTACATCAGTCTTATATTCTTTGTCTTTGAAATTCTCTTTATTAATCTATCTGTTCTTGCTTGCAGTACAAATTTAATATTGCTCTTTTCTTTAGCTGTATTTCTATACAGACAACCTCAATGGCTTTCTTTTCTGGATTATTAGCAATTTGCCAACTCCATTCTTTATGACGCATTTAAACATATACATGTTTATCAAACTTCATTTCTAAGTTTTAATACTATGTTACTAAAATCAATAATCTTTTTTTTATTGAAAAATTACTCTCATTTATTAAATTGAGTTATTGAATAAATCGATTAAATTATTTGTTAATATTTTATGCATAAGTTGTTGTATATATGGTTAGAATAATCTTATAACCTTTAATTTTGTTGAATATATGAGTATTACTATTATTCCATTCATGCCCTTAAATTTGTCCTATTTATTGCAAGCAAAAACACTTGGTTAGACAAAAATAGGCCTAAATACCATGTGTATCTGTAACATAAATATCTGGTAAGATTA
Organism: Maratus michaelseni; assembly: GCA_963931845.1. Taxonomy (NCBI): domain Eukaryota; kingdom Metazoa; phylum Arthropoda; class Arachnida; order Araneae; family Salticidae; genus Maratus; species Maratus michaelseni. The sequence goes on from OZ007586.1 coordinate 118,439,739, forward strand.
ATTTGTAGCCCACTTGAATAATATTCTTTAACCTTGATAAAATTGTTTTAGCATGTATACTTTGTACCTTATAATTAATGATGCAGAACTTCAAAAATTTATTTTGGACTAGTCAAAACACAAATCCTTTTTTAACTCAAAATCAGAACAAACAATCAAACAGCATATTTAAAGGTATGAACTGTAGTGTAGTGACACTTACCTGCAAAAGTATAAACTATTGCACATTTTAGTTAGTGAGTAATGAGCAATGACCCATTCATCACCACTCTCTCCTACACTATATGATCAAAAGTATCTTGATATATATTATTTCACAAAAAAAAAATTAATTTTTTTAATATATATCGTCTAATTTAAGAATTGAATTTTTGTTTTGTGAATAAAAAATACACAGGGGTGGCTATCTTGACATTCCAAATCAGTACATGTTAAAATTCCATAAGCCAATGAATACAAATGGGCTGTTTTATGTATTATCTGACTGCATATCCTAATATGTGTCAAAGTACTATAGTTATTTTTTTTAATTGTTAAAACTTCCAAAAATTTAATTAATTTGTTTAACTGATAAATTTAAATTTTGCTGATTGTCTACTTGTAGTAATTGGAATAATCTACAGCTCGGCAGTAAAGTTAAATTCATAAAAACAAAGTATAGCACAGGTATTTGTACCAAAAGTTGGTATTTATTTGTATTTTATACTATTTAAAAACTTAGGATAGTTATTTTAGGCCATAACTCAAGTGATTAAAATGATAAAACATTTACCATCATTTATTTCCAATTTATATTATCTTTTCTCCCTAGCAACTGGCCTATTACTAATTTCTTAAATTTAAAATCAAAGTAAAACTTTGTTTTACTATTGAATATATTACGCTCAAAATAGCACATCTTTTCAGCAAAACATAAGCAGATTGTTCTAACATTCAAATAGATGATTTGATTCTTTGAGTGTCCAGTTCTCCCCACAGCTATCTAATTAAGTTACTCTATTGCTCTAAGTCATTCTAATTAAACTACCGTGATGTTTAGAAAAACTCAGAAATACCTGCTGATTAGTTTTGTTGGACTTTTTAACAACTTTGTCAATAGAGCTGCCAATTTATTTCATTTACAACACAGATGTAAATATGATCATATAAAATTAGACTCCTGTATTTATTTTCTTATAAATTTTCAGGATTTGGCAGTTTAAAATATTGAGATAGCCTTTAATCCACAAAAGATCCATATTGTTTTATCCACAAAATCCAAAATTTTTGTTGTAAAACTAGACAAAATAAGCTAAAGCATTTTCTGAGAAATGTCGCTGGTAACTTTTTTACTTTCAACAATCATTTCTCAGTTTAGCATTGACTTTGAAGAAAAATCCGATATTTTGGACCTTATTGCGATTCTTGAATGGTATAAATCCTAAAATTAAACTTCCTTAATCCATAGGGATATCTGTTTAATATTAAAATTATGTTTTATATTAAGTTGATCATTATCATTTTTTATATCTTTAAAGTTTATAGTATTAATGTTTAAATACTAACATTTAAATGTTCATGAAGCATAAATATTTTAAGCAGCAATAATTCTTTTTAGATATGTCCAATGGACTCTACTATGTTTGAAAAAAAAGTACACCATACAAAAATATGGGATAAATTTTGAATAAAAAGTCACTAGTGAATGTAAGTAGTTTGTTTAAACTTGGGAAAGAAATATGACAAAGTGAAATAGAGAAAGAAACTCTTTAAGTTGAGGACATTCAATTTCAAATAGAGAAGTTTCATGACATGCAGTAGAAAATATGGCATCATAAAATCCTTTCAATTTTCCATAATTTATAATTAGGTTGGCACAGTTTATGAAAACTATTTCAGAATTTAGTTTTATACCTTGATTGATTATATCAGATTTGATTTTTTTACCTTTTATTTAAATGTGTTAAAATTTTCATGGTGATATTCTTACCTATAATATATTTTTTCCCCTTGATAGATGATATCTGGTATAAAGATCAAAGAACTCTTTCTTAAAAGACTGTATGACTTTGATGAAATTGCCCAAGTATTTGTCTCTACAGAAGCTGCATAAAGTTGATTATTTTAATTGTAGTCATCATTGTTAAATGTTTTATATTCTAATTTTATGAAATTATTTATTTTTATTTTAGTATTAAAAATGTAATAAATCTTGAATCATTTCAAATGTACAAATTATTAATTCTGGTATAAAGATCAAAGAACTCTTTCTTAAAAGACTGTATGACTTTGATGAAATTGCCCAAGTATTTGTCTCTACAGAAGCTGCATAAAGTTGATTATTTTAATTGTAGTCATCATTGTTAAATGTTTTATATTCTAATTTTATGAAATTATTTATTTTTATTTTAGTATTAAAAATGTAATAAATCTTGAATCATTTCAAATGTACAAATTATTAATTCTGGTATAAAGATCAAAGAACTCTTTCTTAAAAGACTGTATGACTTTGATGAAATTGCCCAAGTATTTGTCTCTACAGAAGCTGCATAAAGTAGATTATTTTAATTGTAGTCATCATTGTTAAATGTTTTATATTCTAATTTTATGAAATTATTTATCTTTATTTTAGTATAAAAAATGTAATAAATCTTGAATCATTTCAAATGTACAAATTATTAATTCAGTGGCTGTGGTTATAATTATTTTTCCCTTTGAAAAACATGGTTTTGAGTAAAACAAGTTTAAAGTTTTACTCAGCACACAAATGGTTCCGTTCAAAAAGCCATAATTTTGTAAATAGTTTGAATAATCCAAAATCATTTCAGGTGCATATTCTACACACTTTTAGATATGTAAAAAATATATAAATAAATAATGGATTTTTTGGACACATCAAAGTAAATTTTCCCTTTAATATCACTGTAACAACAGTTATTAGTTTTATTGTAACATAAGTGATAAAATCTTTTTAAGTGGCCAAATTAAATGCTATCACATGACATTATTATTAATATATATCACATTGAAATCCACGAGGGAATTTATACATTAACTATTTTGAAGGATTTTTTTTTCATGGTTGTTATTCCTGGATAGTTGAGGCTGACTTATGCATTTAGAGACCTGTTCACTGAATTTAAAAATCTGTAATTGGTGAGTCTTTTTTAAATGTATAATAATAATGGATAATGTGAGTTTTAAATATCTGTGAGAATTTTTTTTTATGTTTAGCTCAGAAATCCAGATTATTTGTGAAGAAGATGGATGCTGATTTTTGTCCTCAAGATGGTGTTAAAAAAAAATATTATTCCTAGGATGTTGGTTGTTTTAATAATTTAGTATCTGTATTTACTGTCTCTGTGATTGATTTATATTTGAAGATTGTTTAAATCTGTTACACAAGATCAGAAACATAGCTTTATTTAACAAATTTTTAATGCATATCAATTTGATTTTTTTATGTGTATGAAATAAATCATAATTTACATATGTTAATATGTAAGAAATAAAGTAAAATATATGTAAAAACTATGATGGTGTTATGAATATTTCATATTGAAAAAAAAATCAAATAGTTATAATTGAAATACTTTAAAAATTTGCTAAATAAATCTACTCTCTCAAAAAATAATTCTTCAAAAAACATAAAAAATACAGGCAGCAAGTTGCAGGAACACCTCTGTAATTGGAAGAGATTTTTCTACTATTTGAAGAAATTTCTGTCTGACTGGAGAATTGCAGGAATTTTTTAGCTTTGGTTTGAGAGAGTTTTATGTTTTAAGAGAAAAAGGACATACGTAAAAATTCTATTTCTAATACGAAAAGTACTAAGCACATTTGCCAGAACACCCCCTGACATTTGACAAAAATGCAGCTTTAGGTTGGAGGATTTCAGGTACTTTTTACATTAAATCAGGAAATTTTATGTATTTTAGGGGGGAAATGGATAAAAGAAAGAAGTAATTTTTGTACCTTAATGAAACATAATGGAAAAATTCTATCAATTTGCAGGTTTTTTTTAGAGTGTATGCTTCTGATCTTGTATAACAACTCATATAAACAATTTTCAAACAAAAGTCTATCAGAGAAGTAGTAAATATTTATCTTAAATTATATAAAGCAATCAAAATATCTTTAAAAAAGAGGGAGTTACAAATCAATGCTTATCTATCCATCTTTTTTAAATACTGAATTTCTCACAAGTAAGGTCTCCATAAGTACATACTTAGAAATTTTTGAAAAAATTACTGAGTATTCTTTTCTTGAGGATATATGTGTTTATAAAGAAAATTGCTGCAGAACCTCAATATAATGTCTTTAAAAAACGCTTTTATGATAAATACTTTTTTAAGAAAAACTTTTTCTACTCTTCATACTGAACTAGTTTAAATAAGTTTAACTTAAATTAATACACTTTTATCTCTATGGTTTTGACATATTCATTTATATGTATATATAAAGAAAATTAATGATCTTATTCTACGGTTTAGAGCAAAATTTATTACAAATGCTTCAAACTAAAAATTAATGTCCGATTCTGAGCACTGTCAATTTGACTTCAATATTGTTAGTGTCAGAGACATCAAGAAAAGTGTATTGTTGCCATGGAAACAATGACTTATTCAATATCAAAATGTATGAGAGCATTTTTAATCAGGCAGTTACTGTTAAAACACTCTTAAAACATAGCCAGCTCGCGAAACCATGTAAAATTAAATAACTTCACCAATATGCAACTTGTATATACATTATATAAGCTTATAGAAAAAATAATAAACTATTTAATCGTTTAAATTCCTAAAGTACTATGCATTGAAACACTCATTTACCCAGGAATTTTCAAATGGATTAAAATTGCTTGCATTTGGTGAAGAAAACATGTTGCTCGCCAAATCGCATCTTTTTGCGCCAAATACTCAAAAGTATTTTATTTTTTTTACAGATTTTCTACTGGGATTCCACAGTTAAATTTCACTGATCCTTTATTACATACATGAGTATCTCCATTAGCATTTTTTTCAAAATGTTCTGAGTATGCACTTTAAGGAAACTTTCCTTGTCAGTATTTTTGTTTCTATCAATTGTAAAATTAATTGATTTGTAGATATGCTTTTAAAAAAAATTCTCAAAGAATGTTTGTGAGTATCATATCTATCAAAAATCAACTATGACGTTATTCATTTCAGAATCTGAGAATTATATTAGACATCTAAAGCAAATAAACTTATTCCTTAAATCTTTCGCATTCATTCAAAATAAAGGTTTTTGCTAAAGTACAAAAATGTCTTTAAAGTATAGTAAAAGAAAAGAAAGACTATTTTGAAACAGTGATTCTTTTTTAAGTCTGAAATATACACAAAGCTGTTTTTATAACTGCAAAAGCTGGACTTGCCTATAACTCTGTTTTTAAAAAATTGCACTCAGTAGTATCATTAGCTATTTGTTTCTAATTATTTTTTACAAAATTTCTAGAAGATTACAGGCAGGTAATTATTAGCAATACAGCCTTTTCAATGAACTACAGACTTGGTTCCTAGTCTGAGCAGTAAAGTAAAGTAAAGTCTTCCCAATGTAGGTTCCATGGACACCATTTTATTTCAGTCTGAAACTTCTTGCATTGTCAAACCCCCTTTTTTGCAATCTCTATTTAATCAGATTGATTTTACTCTTTATATAAAAACTTAATTTAGATGTTAAAAATTTAAAAGTTTCATTTTCAAAAAATATGTATTCATGGTTCTCACTGACTTTTGACCAATCTTAGCAATTTGGCTAATCAGCAACAAAAAACTGTAGCCAAATGAAAAAAAATTAGCAAAATAGATTCATTATAAAATACTGATTCTAAAACCATTCCTTAACCCCTATTTTCAATCAGTCTTGGTGCCTGGTATTGCGACACTGCCTACAGAACACTTGCTATGGCTTTGTCTCATGTGAAAGTGAGGTGGTGTTGAGTAATGCATGTCTGAAGAAGGATAAGAGCAATCAAACTACAAAAAATGAAAAAAAAAATAATGTTGCCTAAAATTTTCTTGTTGCAAAAGAGACAATATTTCAAGGATGTGTGTGGGACATTTAGATGATTCATTATTTACTGTTGCTAGAATGTAACAAATAGGACAGAAAAAAGTTTTTTAAAAATTTTACACTTTGTGTGCAGGATGGAGACGAGGAATTTTTTCTTTTTTGTTGGGCATGAAGGGGGGGCATGAAATTTAAATTATTGATTACTTATTGCTACAACAAAGTAAGAAGTATATCAAAAACATTTAAATTTTTAAAGATTTTTTTAGCCTTATTTAAAAGTTGGGGGTGAATGAAGGGGGAGAAATGCAAATTTTGAGGGGAGATAATTATTTAAATAACTGATTATTTATTTTTCTCTTGTTACAGAGTAAAGAGGGCAGAAAAAATAAAGAATTTAAACCATGTCATTACTGTGTAAGGGAAGGCAGAAGCGGCAAAAAGGGAAATGTTTTTTTCTTTTCTTTTGGAGGGAATTTAGATGATTGATTTTTAGGTGCATTCATAATTATATAAATACGTAGTACCTATTGTCGTCGTCTGGTTTGTCCGTCTCTCTGCATATAACAATGCAAAAATTACCCAACCGAATGGTTTGAAATTTAAGATATATTATCTTAGCAGAATTTTGTCAAGACATTTCCAATTTTATGAAAATCAAATCAAAACTTTAGAAGAGATATTAATAAAAATATTTATTAAGAAATTTGAATTAAAAAAAAAATCAGTTTTCTTGTTATAGGAGCTTCCGAGGTTTAATCGATGATACTTATTTTATTACAGAAATTAATCTGCAGACTATATATTTCATTTCACAGAATTAAAAATCATCAAGATCTGAATATTTATATAACTAGCTACAGTACGAACACACCTTATTTGTCACATTTGGCGTACAATTTCCAACTTGTATTTATTGCTACAATAAAGCAAATAATAAGTCAGAATAAGTTTTTAAAAAATTGAAGGGTTTTAAAATTTTTAACCTTGTGTGCTAGGGGTGGGCAGAGAGAGGAAAGTTTTTGGAGAGGGAGTTGGCAGGATTTTGATAATTTTTTTGAAAAAGCAGAAGATTATCAGATTCATTTAAATGGTATGGTGTGATCGAATGTGATAAACAACATCAATCGTTCAGTAACATGGATGATTGTTACCTGTATGTACACATTTTTTTTTTTTTTTTTCAGTTTTTTCAGTTTGTTGATTTTATGTTCCTCTTCCCGTCAAAATGCCAAATGAAGCATTTTGTTGCAATTGCAGTGAAAAATCCTGTTATGTATTCAATCTCAGAAAACATGACAGGCTGAATGAGAAATTTGTTAATATCATAAATTGAATTTAGAAACAAGTACTTACACATACTTGATACACTTAGGAACAAGTTAAAGGATGGCACTACTTTGACTGTTTATAAAAAGAAATTTTAAAATTTGTCACATAAAGCACTCTTTATATACATAAAAATCATATTTTATTAGCTAGAAATCAATATCTAAAGTGAAAGGGCAATTTTAGAGCTATTTAAATACAGTGCACCACAATGAGAAAACAGTAACAAAAAATTTAAGGACATTATTTTCCAAATCGGTAGGCACTCTAGCTTCACCAATTTCCAATCAACCAAAAAAATGAATCATCACATATTTTTATAGTGAAATATGTAAGTTTTTTTTTTATATATATCGATATCTCGCTTTTCTGTGTAACTAAGTGACAAAATGTTTGGCGGAAAAATTACATTTTACTTTGAACTGATGTCATTTCACTAAAAAGGCATGCTTTTTTAAATGGCTATGTATTTTACTAGCTTTTGGACCAAAAGAACAAAAAATTTGTGTCTCATTCTTCTAGGTTAAATCTATAATGAGTTACTGTGTCTATCGATTGATACTCTGTTATTGAAGTGCTCCCACCCATCAGCTGTGAAGCTGCCATTTTTTTAATGTATCAACTAAAAAAACAAATAATAATTTAGTGCAAGTGAATTTTTATAAACACTTTGCATTTCTTTATAAACAATTTCTGAAAAAGCTTTGAATTTTGATGTGTGAAATTGATGTTATCTATTGAAGCAATGTCAAAAGAAATATGTAAGCACATTGCATAATTATGAGTAAAACCACTACATGTTGAATTTTGTGTATATTTATTTCAAAAAATAAATCTACTGAAAGTAGATTATTATTCTCGGACAACAGAGCATAAACCAAATAACAGCTTTAATGGTATAATCAGTGCAAATATCCATTGCTATGCAACTGATGATGATGACACACTTTATTATGCTGTTGAATCCTGTTTACAATTTTAATGCTCATTTCTAGTTTTAAACCTTGTTATTTAGCTTATCGTAAATTAATCGTTAAAATATTCATTACAAACATTGTTTGCGTCTTTAAGCATTTATTTGTTAACAAAAAATCTTATTACAAAAAAGAAAAGAAAATTCCTAGCATATTTGACAGCTTATTCATGTCAAAATGAATAAAAACTTGCAAGTGGGAAATGTCATTTTTGTACATTACAGTTTATTGATTTTTTTTTTCTGCTTTATTAGCTAATAAAAATTTCTCAACTAGTCATATAACATGACTTCACTCTATCTTGCAAAACAAGACAGAATGCTTGCCTTAATGCCATTCAGAAAGTTTCCTTAACATTTGCATGAGCAGCAGCTAAGAATGCAGTTTCTGAAAAGTTTTTTTTTCTTTTTTAACACTTTCCAACAATGTTGAAAAGTGTTTATGAGTTCAGTTTGTCTGTCTGTCCATCCTTTAACTCTCATAAATATACTTGGATTATCATGGAATTTTTATATGTTATTGAGGTCTACTATAGAATGTTTGATATCGAAAATGGAATGTTTACCATTTATAGTTCGTTTACAGGGACACTCAAAAGAATTTTGTCACATTATAGTCTATGGAGAAAAATCGTTTTTGATTTATTTATGTTATATTTCAAACATAATTAGATTGATATGAAACACTGAGATGGACTACAAGATGCTTTTTAAAGAATACAGAATAAGTAGCATTTATAGTTTGTTTACAGGGATGCACAAAATAATTCCATTACATTATGATCTATGGGAAAAAATTGTTTATAATGCATTTTAATAATGTTATGAAATCACTGAAATACTTCAAACATAATGAAATCACTAATATGCGCTACAAAAGGTTTTCTATAGTGTGCATTTAACATTCATTTACAGAGACACACAAAAGAATTCAGTTACAGGAGTGACTAAGATCGATAATTGCTAGAAGTGTGTTTTCCAGCATACAAATGTGGTACGCATTTTTAAACTTTTCTAATTTTGAATGTATTAGATGATTAGTATAAATTCTATAGATCACATACAGGGCTACAGGAAAATATTGGCACACATTGCCAGATATAGACAGCAATTATTGAAAATGGATTTTTACAGAGTTATGTGTTTTTTTTTTTTTTTTTAAGTTGCTTATATCTCATTTCATACTATGAAAAAATGAAATTTTTTAATATTCAATTTGTGTTGGAAAATGTTTCATAATCTATGCCTGATTTTTCATTCTTGTTTTTTCATGGACAAAGACAATAATGGCATCTTAATTAAACAATTTTCATAAATTATAAATATTCAATGACTACTTATATGCTTTGCTTCTAACATGCAAGAATGTATTTTAAAGTATTCTGTTACAAATGACCCTCTTATAGATTAAGGAATAAAGATAAATGAATAATGTTACATTCATAATGCAAGGCTTCCTCTGTTCTTCATTATTGCCAACATTTTAACTCTTTTGACTACCCATCCCACATAAAAGAAAAGGGGATACCTTGGTGAATTTCTTGTTGTCTGACCTTCCACAATATTTGCTTATTTATTTTAAAGTAAACAGTGCATTCTAAACATTTTTTTAACTTATTTTCTATTTGATAACTAGAATTATGATTTTTTAAAAGCAATATCAATGGGTTAAAGAGATTTTTGATAATAGTTATTTAACTTGAATCCTCTAGTTAATATTCAGTTCAAATTATGCACTTTATTTTAATTCCAATGTTTTATTTTATTTTATACTTCATTCAAGATTCATTTTAAGTTTTATATTATTTTCAACTTCAAGAATTATTAAGCAAAAATTTATTTATGAAATGCTATTACTTAAAAAATAAACTTTTTTTTTTTTTCTAAACAACTAAAAATAGTTTTTGTTATGAAATATATATATATATATATATGAAACTCTTATAAACTTCACATTCCAATAAATTGATCAAAAGATGCTTGTTTTTAGTGTTTTTTAATTACCCATATTATCTTTCACCACAGTAAAAAATAAATTACAAAAAAAAAAAAAAAAACTCAATCATCTATGCATAAAATTTACAGGAATGCTAATTCTTGTCCAAAATAAATGGGCATTTTATATATATATATATTCATGTAAAGCAATGTGTTTTTTAAAACAAACTACTATAAAATCCCAGCTATAAACAAACCCATGAATCCCCAATACAATTTTAAACAATTTTGATTTTTTATCTTTTTTATACTTCCAAAAATAAGGACACGCCAAACTTTTCTTTTTGTGCAATAAATTTGCTTAAATAGTCCTGTGTAATTGAATGCTTCATGGAAGTAAATTTCTTCTGTAAGATAACATTTTAATTTAGGAATTATATTTCTCTCCCTGTCCCTTTGACAAAATATTTGGTAGGATAGAATTGAGAAATTCTGTGCAAGTTAAAACGTTATGCTACTTTTTTTAATCACCACAGCCACAAAATCACCTATTATCAAATGTGCATCATTGTTTAAAGGAAAAATACTCCTTAGGTTCTTTAGAAACTTTCTAGTAACAAGAAAGAGTTTCCAAGATGCTTAAAACTTAAATTATCATAAGGCAAAATTTACATAGAATAATTGTGTTAAAATTAATCCAATTGGTAAATAAATCATATGAATTGTAATTTTCCAACTGGGTGAAAGATGTCTGGGCCAGGATTCGAACCAGGGATCTCTTGGCTGAAGCTGCCAATGCTCTGCCAACTGAGTCATCCCGGATGAATCTGGAAGACCTAATTCACCCTTGATCACAGCATAGATGCTGTGATCAATAAGGTTAGCTGAGTAAATTAGGTCCTCCAGGATTGCTCAGTTGGCAGTTTCAGCAAAGAGATCCCTGGTTCGAATCTTGGCCCAGACATTTTTCGCCAAGTTGGAAAATTACAATTCATAAAATGTACATGTCTTTGAACATGGTTTTTATTGCTAAAAAAAATCAACACATAATTTCAAAATGCACAGTAATAGTTTTATATGATTTTGTAATTGAATTCTAAAATGATTTAATTGAAGCATACAAGAGTAGAAAAAAGGGACTCTTATTTTATATGAATGATAATACTGCTTTTATAGTCATCTTCCTTAAGGGCCTGCATCAACAGCCCTCCCTGCTTGCAAAATCCCATGTTAACCTATGGGGAAATTTATTTAAGTGATTACTATATAAATATCAAAAACAGTTTCATCATCAGAAAAAAAATGTCAAATACAGACATAGTGTATTTTCAAAACTTTTTTACCTGCATTTTAAGTATTTTCAAGACTATTTTTTGAAAATTTTGCCTAAGTAAAAATTTCAAAGTTTATCTCACTTTTAAAAATACTTAAAATGTAGAAATATAGTTTTTTAAAATGTATATGATGTCGTCTTTTTGATGGTGAAAATGGTTCTTCAATATTTATTTTAGGTAATGAGTAATTAAGTTTTCCAACAAGTTAACAGGAGATTTCATGATCTGTGAGAGAAAAAGTCTATCACTGGCACTTTCATGCCCTTAAGTATGTATGGCATGAGATTCATTTTGGAAAGGAAGTAAAATTAAAATCTTGTGTGGGCAAAGAATAAATTCAAATGATTTCTGCCATTGTAAAAAAAAAATAAAAGTTCAGATGTTACCCTATTTTTCTTTCCACTTAAAAATTTACTTTAAAAATTTTTTAAAAACACTATTTAAAAAAATTAAATTTAAAATTTTTAAATTAAATTAATTTTTTTTAAAACAAGCATAGTCAACTTTCATATCAAATTAAACCTTATGAAATTCTCTTTAAAATGAGGGGTCAAACAACTCTCTACGCCTAATAGAACTTGAGAATTTCAAAAACATTTATACAAGCCAAAAACTGATGATTTTTTTTAATTAAAAAAATTAATTGTATGAAAATTTACTGAGATAAAAAAAAAATAATAAAAGTATATTCTCATTTATATCATCAGGGAGAATGTTTCCTGTAAGTTTCATCGAAATCTGAAATTGTCAGGTTCACTGGTTGATTTGACGTGGAATGACCCTTGGATGCGATTCCAACTACACAGAATTCATACATTGAAATATTGTAATAGATTTTACAAAATAAATGGTCTGTATCTGCTTGAGTGTTTTATGTTTTTTTCAGCTTTGATGATATAGCACCATCTGTGGGCAATTTTTTTAATTTAACTTTTGCTTAAACAAAGCATTTCTGTGGAAACTGCATGTTTGCACAATAATTACTTGAATTTTTTTTTTCAAATTGTGTCACGGACTTTTGGCCCATTCTATAAATCTTGCATCAAAAAATCATCCAACAATAGAATTAACTGACATCAAAAATTACATATAAGAAAATTCTAAAAAAAAAAATTAACTTTATACTTACTTTAAAACTATTTAAATTTTATAGCAATAAAATTTAGTTTTAAAAAATAAAGGCATGTAATTTTTAATGCTAATCTTTACAAAATTTGATTTGTGTAAACATAGAAGCGCTATGACTTATTTTTAGCAACTGATGTTAATAATCCATGGCTGTGGAGTCTATATAGGAACATACCAACTCTAAATCCTGGAATGTTTAAGAGACAGACTCTGGGCAGGGCTACACTACATACCGGGCTTGCTCATTCATTATGATGACGTCACAAAAGGTGGCTGACTAGGAGGAAAGATATACAGCGATTGGCACAAAACGATGGGCGCGTTGCTTTGGACCAATCGCTGGTCGCGGTCAGCCACCATTTGTGACGTTTTGAGAGTGAATGAGCAAGCCCGGTATCTAGTGTTGCCTTGCTCTGGGTCCATACATATTTTAGTACTGAACGCAACAACATTATTTACGCATTTCATGATTAGAGTCGTTAATAAATGGAACTAATGACATCATAAAGCTTTGGTGATAGAAGGTTACCATAGAAACAAATGAAACAGGAATTCCCTTCTAACTTTTGCTGGGTCTTCTTTTCTTTTATTAAAAATTTTACAGCCTGCTTAATTTTGCACTCCTAATAAAATTTGTGAAAACTTAGAATATTAATATATTTTTTAATGATTCCCAAAGTTTTCGTTCATACAGGAATATAAAATTGGATGGCTAAGATTACAAATAGAAATAGTTTAACAACCAAAAATAAAGTCCTCATTTTCGACAGAAAAGGAGGGGTTTTTGTGAAAAATTTAAAAATTGTTGTGCGATTTTCGAATAAACTTTATACAAAGATGTCAAAATTTACTATATTGGGCTGAAAGATTGAATTCATATCCCTTTAATGACTTGCTCAAACAAGAGTCCTGCACATGTCAGGTTGTATCTGATTTGAATCAGGCAAAATATTTTTTGTCGTCCCACACCCCAACCCTAACTTGAAATACTTCAACCCACCCTGAAAAGAAAGGAAATTAATTCATGTTTTAATACAATTATGAAAAGTATTCTACAATTATACCTCTAATACATATTTTATCTTTTATATAGAAAAATGGACATATCTATATTCTTTAACATTCAAATATAATAAAACTTCTGAATAGCAGATACCTCGAGATCATTGAATAGAATAATGCATGCATCGATTGGTTTGTTCCTAATTTTTCTTTTTTCAGGTGGGGTGACTAACTTTCTTTCTGCAGGTCAGGCTCACTCTAGAATATTTCTTGAGAGTCAAATTTTAAGTTTTTATAAATGAGGTTGTTGGGATTTTCACAAAAAGTTTGATCAGAATTATGTTTCAGATGAAGATAAATACATATTGTAATATGAATGAGTATATATTCAATTTACTGCAGGAGAAATGTGATCATAGATTACTCTTTCTTTATGGAACAATTTAGAACCCTTTTCTTCGCTTGGAATATGAAAAATATTACCAACATTTCAGTTTTGATACACATAAAAACCCATGTATTGTATTTGTGATAGTTTATGCATACACACACGTTATGTGTGTGTAGATTTGGAAGTGCTCACTATTCAGAGGTAAAAGTATACAAATATATAAGTACTAGCATATAATCCCCGTCAAAAATGACGGATTGTTTTATGTTTCATTTTCATAAGATTTCATACAAACAAACAGCATTAAGATGTTATGAAATAATATTCAATCCTTTGATATAAACAACGCCATTCCCGAAGGAAATAAACTGTTTTGATTGAACTTCAATAGTTTAAAGATTTCACTATAAAAAAATTCTGTAAAGATTAAGAACGATAAAATCTTCAAAACATTATTTAGATCAACAAAGTTGTTCAAACACCCATTGCTGGGTTAACACATCTCCGGGCCCGCTAGCGGCCCCCTAATTACATCGGGACGGTGCCTTGCATACAAACCTTGTAAAAAGCTGCTCTAATACTTCACGAGGCAGCGCTGCAAAGCATATTTTTAAGCGACATTAAAAATTTCGAGTCATTTCGGCAATCTGCGTCGTTTTGACCTTTTAAACTGCCCTGCTATATCAGAGTAAACATTTCATTATTCAAATTCCGATTTCACAACTTATACAACTGTAATAAATTTTGATGATTAAAATAATTTCTTTTATTTTATTTCTTGATTAAATCGCATCTATTAATTGTATTAATATGACTGATCATTTTTTACAAAGTTACTATGTTAAAATTCAAAATTTTATATACATTGATATAAGTAATACTTGTTGTACCACAGTATTACATTATATTCCTTATATTTTAATTATGTTTGATATAAAATATTCATTTTATTTACAATGCAAGCAAAATTGATTAAATATAGAACAAAGTGCAATTTCGACAGAAAGTTTATTTGCCAAAATAATAATTAAATAACTTAAATTTTAAAAAGTTTATCTCAAATTAAATTCTGATTTTTTATAAACATGCCTAAAGAAATCTGTGATAAATTTTGATCATTAAAGATCACCTTTTATTAAATAAGTATTTTTTTTTAATTCTCTTATTAAATTACAAATTTATTTTCACTACAAAGTTTTTACTATGCTAAAATACAAAATTTTATTTCATTGATATAATTAATATATGTAGTACACGGTATTACAATTACATGTTCCTTATATTCTAATTACATTTTATAAGAAATACAGTGACCTCTCACTTATACGCAATGTTCAGTAATTACTTTTTGTACCACTATTTTAAAACAGTAAAATTCGATTTATAAATTCTGCGATTAAATAAGGAGAAAATTACTTTAAAAAGGAACTGGTGCTGAAAAATAATTACAGTGTATCGCGTATAAGTGAGAGGTCACTGTATTCAATTTAAAATTTTGTTTATATTAATCTCCGATAGATGGCGATAAAGGCTCACGAACGAACAAAGTATTTTAGCGAGTTTCAATCACTGAGGATGGTAACTTATTCCGTTTGCGATCGCTTTCCGGTTGCATTCATGGTTTAATATTTTAAACATTCACGACGAATGAATCATTTGTTTGTTTACTTTCATGGAGCAATAAACCCAATTTCAACTGAAGTTATCTCAGAATATAAACATAATTTAATGTAAGCCATCTCACAAACATTAATTTATTTTGAAAGACGTGATTTCAAGTAGGATAAATTATCGTTTAGTTGTTATATGTTAGAACAGAGTCTTCATTAAGCCTAACATGGCGTTTAACTACGGTCAATTCGCAGATCAGAGTGGTGCAGCCCGGATTGGTTACAGACACTTTCTCGCCTTTGGATTTTATTATAAGTAAGATTGGGAATTGAAAAGTGTTCACTAAATAAAGGTGTTTGCTATTTAGGGAGTGTCCATTATGGAGGTTTTATCGTATATAGATTTTTCATCTGAAAAAATATTTTGGTCATCTTTTGAAAAATCAGGCTAACCCAAACCCAACCCTTGCAAGAGTCAAAACCCAACCTGAAACAATGAAAGTCAACCTGACCTACAATGAAAGAATATAGAGCTGACTTGACCCAAATTGCTGGTCAGGTCAGAGTAAAAGTGGGTTATCCAACCTGATGCAAGCTAGCTCAAACTCATAGGGGAACTTTGAAAATCAGAAAATTACGCAAATTTTTCGCTAGAACCTAAAATATCAAAAACTCTAATAAAAAAAATCTGAATCTCAGATGCATCTGCTTTCTGCAGACCTCTATATGAGACAGATTTCCCCAGCCAACACTAACATATACATATACTACACATACAAACACTTCCTTTTATTTATACCCTATACTAGCAGATACAACCTTACTTCACTGACAGGGCCGACGCTCGTGTGGGGCCCTGGGCAAAACACTTTATGGGGCCCCTATGTCCCTAATTGCAATATTAAAGATCTTGACAAATAAAATTTATTTTTGAAGTGTGCCTATTATAGAATACAAAACTGATTTCAAACAATGCTCGTTAACATTTGTGATGCTATTTCAAAATAACATAGGTTTAATACATTAATTTTTTCTTTCTACTGAATTTTATGAAAAACACCTAGCAACTTCTTTCACATTTAATGTGCATAGTTCTGCTTACTATCTTCAATTCCTCCTACTTAATAAAATCTATTGAGGTTGTAATGATTCAAGCTAATTTTGATGAAATGGTAGCGTTTCATTAGAACAAATCAGCTTTAAGTAATTAACCCATTAGGCACTGCTATATATATTTAACTATTTTTTTTATGGAACAGTTGTTTTTTCTTTATGAATAGGAAGTCTTTAAGGTACTTTTGAAGAAAAAATTTAAAAGAATTCAAATATTTAGGAAAATCAGCATGTTCTCAATATGGGAGCAATGGCGCCTAATGGGTGTAAATTTTTTCAAAATTTTTACTTATGCTTCCATGCATTTATGGTTGTTATTTCTCAGTTCTTTAGCTATAAAAGGGCATTCTTAAACTGATATTTTACGAAGAATTCATATAAATTAGTCAAACATCTACATTTATAATAAAAATAAAATTACCAATTCCATAAGCATTTTCATTATCCAACTCTTTATTTTTCCTCATTACATCACTTTTGTCCTACTATTTATATGAAAATGTTTGAACATTTTTTATGCAGCATTATATTATATTTTTTCGTTTTCTGAAATTGGTTTTTTTAACTATTTTTTTGTTTTTGCATTTTGTTTAGTTTTTTCCATATTCTGATTTAAAGATTCGTCTGAACTCTGAACTTTCATCTAAAATAGTAAGCCTGCATTTAATACTTTGCCTTTTTTAAACACTAAATCAGATATTTCTTGATTGCCTGTTGATTTAGAATTTACGGAAAGTTCTACTCCACCAAATATAACATGGGATAAATTGTCACATAAATTATTTTCCATTATGTCTTCCTCATATGTTACAATACTGCAATCCGGTGGCAAACAAACGGTTTCCAGAACATCCAAATCTAAAAAATTGTTCAATCATCTTCCATGTAAAATAGTCAGAAAAAAAGATGTAATGATGAAAAATAAAGAGATGGATAATAAAAATGCTGATGGAGCTGGTAATTTCATTTTGTTTTTTATTATAAATGTAAAAGTTGGACTAATTTATATAAATTCTTCTTAAAATATGTTTCAGAATGATATTATCCCTTTTAAAGCTAATAAACTAAAAAATAAATACCATTAATGCACAGAGGCCATATGTACAAGTTTTCAAAAACATTACACCCATTAAGCACCATTGCTCCCATTTTGGGAACAACTTATGCTTTCGGTAATTGTGATTGATCTGTTATATATATTAATTCTGGATTGAAGTTGTTTAATATAATATACTGTTATAAACATATTTTAACTAAAAGATATAATTTTTATTATAAAGCTTTTTTTTTTTCAAATATTTCTTTCAAATGCAGTCAAAAAGCTGTTTTTCTCCTTTTTTACACGCATTTTAAAAAATAGAAAATTCGAATGAAACTCTAAAAAAATTTCAGAAGTCAACTAATATATTCAAAATGCAAATAGCATGAACCTTTTAACAATATATAAAATACTCACTTTATAAAAAAACCCTAAAGCAATGTTCCCAAAATGGGAGCAATGGCGCCTAATGAGTTAACAAGAAATTTATTAACAAAGAAACTGGGAAAATTCAAATTTTTGAAAACTGATTCCACTTTCAAAAAGATGAAGGTCTCAGCTTTAAGAGCATATGTTTTGTTTGTCGGTACCTTTAAAATTGCGGCCTCAGGTGGTGCTTCCGTAAAGAAGAAATGTCAACCTCGAAAACAGCCCTTAAAAAATAAAAATCAAAGGTTTGACGATGGTATTTCTTTTAACTGATTAGGGCATTTAAGATGTAAAAGTACGTTCTTTAAGAATATGTCTTCCATTTTTTCATATCCAAACTGTTCGACCGATGGAGGATAAAACAAAAAGCTAAAAAGTGCCAGCATTTTGTTCTTCCTACCTTTTCGCTCAAAAATCAGGTTCATATGCATGTGTCTGCTGATTTTTGAAAAAAAGATTGTTTTTTTAACCTTCCTACCCTGAATGGGTCTAATCGACCCATTTCTGTTATTTATTTCATAATAGCTCCCTCGGGTTTTAACTAAATGCTTTTATATTTTAAGTATTCCTCAGACAGATAAATATCTTCAATTCATAATTTTTTCAGACTCCAGGAATTATTTTTTTTAACCAAAATAAAAAAAGTCACATTTTACCTGAATGGGTCTAATCGACCCACATCACTAATCGCATATAAATGCATTGAAAACAATTAGATAGTATGTATTTTGAATAATGTTCGGTAGTTGGCGCTACCATACTAATATATTCAAGTAATGTTCTTCTTGTTTTGGAGTGTTTCGCCATTTTTTATGCAATACAGCTCGGTCCTACACGTTTGGCAGTTCAGAGGATAACTGAACACCCCGTGTCAGCAATGAAGCTTTTCTTTACAGATGACATGTTCAAATTAATTCTAGAAGAAACTAACAGAGAAATGCAGACAGTATGCTCGAAAATAATAAAAAATACACATTGGTTTCTGCTGAGTAACTTGAAGCTTACATTGGTAAAGAAATTAAACTTCTATTACAATAATTTATAGATAAATTGAAAAAAAAATGCAAATGATTTCACAGTTTGAAATTTATCCATTTTTTCATTTTGAAGTTATTTTTATAATTTTTTTACAGGTTTGCTAATTTTAGCTGGTGTATATAAGTCAGCAGGAGAATCTCTCAAAAAATTATGGAGCGAAAAAGATAGCCGCGACATTTTTCGTGCAACTATATCTTTGTAACTTTTTGAAATTATTAGAGAGTTTCTTAGGTTTGACAACAAAGAAAGTAGAGTAAATTGGCAACATTTATATAAGCTAGCTGCAATAAGATCATTACCAGAGGGCACGTGCGAAGATTTCGCACTGAAATCTAATATTTTATTAGGTACTTCTCTATTATCCCGTCGATCACTTTTCATAACAAAAAACCGCCAAACTGTAAGATTAAACGCCAAAAATGCAGTCCCATTTACTTGATGTCAGAATCATTATGCGTGTTTGTTACATCATCTAGTGGTTTTACATTCGACATTTGCGTGTATTTTTCGTTATGTTTTACTGATTTAGTAGTTATTTTATTAATTAAAATAACAATTGTGTCTTTAAATTCTTATATTTTATTTATTTATTTATTTTTTGATATTCCAATGGCAACGTTATCCTGTTTATTTGGCGATAGTTTTTTGTTATGAAAAGTGGTCGACGGGATAATAGATAAGTATCATTTTTTATCAATATGTAATATTTATTAGATGCAGGTTTAAACTTCTAAAGAAAAAGCAAGGATAAAAATATCTGCAAACAACATTTAGTTGTTAGTCAAGACAGAATATCATCTAATTTATTTCATCAAAGTTAGACTGAAAACTGATCCAAGATTGCTAAAGGCATGCGCGAGAAAAAAAATAACAATCGTATTTTGACTGCATTAGACGATGACGTCATCTGCTTCGGGAAAAACATGGGACTTAGACATATAAATCTAAACATTTCAATTTCAATTTCGCTTTTTAATCATAAGTATAAAATAAACCCGTGCGGTGTTTTTTATAATAATTGCTGAACATCATATAATGTGGTATTTTATTTTTTTGGCAACAATAATTTCAGGAAAACCTTTCATTGCATTTATGAAAAATATGCCGAGTTAATTTTTAATTTTCAGCAAATTTTAATCAAAAACATGTTTTAACGAATTGTTAAGTGGGCTATGTCAGAAGCCGGTTCTAAAACCTTTCATATGGTATCTCATTCGTTGTTCTGCGTTTCATATTTTCTTAGAAAAAGGGATGTTGACAGGAGAAATAATATATAAGGATTTGATATGTTTGTTACTCAGTTGCCAAAGATGTTCATTCCTTACGAAAATGTTACAATTGATGAACAGCTTGTGCCTTCCCGTGGTAAATGTCCATTTAGGCAATATATACTGTCAAAGCCAAGAGGGAAATATGGAATTGAAATGTGGTTGATGTCAAAACAGCTTATGTTTGCGCTGCTGAGATCTATACTGGAAAGCCTTCAGATGGTGAGCGGGAAAAATATCAAGGTAGAAAAGTTGTATTGCGCCTGGTAAATTCGATTGAGGGTACCGCTCGAAATATTACGGTTGATAATTTCTTCACGGATCATATTCTTGCTAAAGAATTATTGAAGAAAACATTAACTATTATTGGTACTCTTAGGAAAAATAAGCCCTTTATTCTTTCTGAATTTCAGTCATCACTTGATTGAGAAACATTTTCCTCGTTATTCGGTTTTCAACCAGATATGACACTTGTTTCATATTTACCAAAAAAAAACAAATCTGTAATCCTCCATTTAACTATGCATCACAAGGCCAAAGTTTCAGATAAGAAAGAAAAGACACCGGATATAATTTTATATTATAATGAAACTAACGGTAGAGTAGATACTACTGATAAATTAGCTGCTGTGTATACATGCAAAAGGGGCACTAGGCCAGTGCCGAAACTAGCCTTTTTTGCGCCCGGGGCAAACATGGATTTTGGCGCCCCCCCCCCCCCCCCCCCCAAGTAAATTTACAAAAATAAATTTACCAAGTTTCTAATAGCTGACTTATTCTAAATTTAAAATATGTAATCACAAAATACGTAATACTGAACTACGTAATCAGCTTTGTCAAATATTGATCAATTACTTTCTGAAGTGCTAACCAATAGATTATTTACTACTATTGTTACTAAATAGGAAATTATGTATACAATTTCTCGTGTTAAAATTAAATATGGCATGTAAATATAAATAAATAAAAGGTTTTTTTTTTGTGAATCAAGAAGAAATTAAGAAATCTGTAGTTCCGCAGTGCCTATATACAACCTGGCCCTGGTTTTGAAATCTAGGCGTGTATACATTTCTTACCTAAGCTATTTAATTGAATAATAACTCGGGGAAATTTAAGAATTTATAAATGTGTCTCTCGAGCATGAAAGATTGAATTGTCAGGATTAGGATTTGTTATGGTGTTAAAATAAAATTTGGATGCTTCTAAATTATGGTAGAGATGAAAATAGTCAGTTTAAAAATTCAATAAATTAAAATTATGACATTTTTTATATTTTAACTTCGACACCCTTTAACTTAAAACTATTCTCGAAATCATAAATGATTACTTTCTGGTACATCGAAGATGTAAATTTCATTCAAAAATGTGACATTCTATTTTAAATACCAAAAATTTAATAGTGTTTTTCATTTTAAAAAATGTTGTTATAAGGCAATAATAAAGACGCAGAACGCGATATACCGTGAATAATCAATCAACAATCTATTACAATTCAAAATGGATGGCCGTTTCTACCATTAGGCAAAACTACGCGGACATCTAGGGCTGAAAATGACATATTTTAGAGGCAGATAGGCTTCTTTACTAGCCATAGCGTCCCGGGAGTGATTTTTTCTGAACTCCTAGAAATCATTTTTTAAAAAGAAAAAAAAAGGCTTTTACTATTTTATCTTGCATATAATTCACCCCTTAGTTTTTAGTATTGTTGACTCCCATTAAGGCCAGATCTGTCTGTAAAAAAATAATTGTAGTAAAAAGCATGAGTGGATTTTTCAGTTGTCGCCTACCTAGAAATGGCAAAAGGACGAAAAAATAATTTGACAGATTAAAGGTAAGGGTGGCTTTTCTAGCCATGGCACCCTGAGTGAGATTTTTTTTTCTGCACCCCTACAAATGATGTATCCGGAAAAAAAAAATGTTTTACTAAGCATTTTATTTTGCGTATATTTTTCACCCTTTTGTTTTTAGTATCCCGAATAGTCGTCCGACTTCTTCCTGTCTAAACCTGGATTTGGTTGCAAAAAATAATAGCAGCAAAAGGAATGGAGTGGCATTTTTTAGTTGTCGCCTATGACGGCAAAACACAGAAATGATAAAAAAAGACGGGAAAAAATAATTTTGGGAGATAAAGGCAGGGGCGGCTTTACTAGCCATGGCGCCCTGTGCGAGCTTCTTTTCTGCACCTCTACAAATGGTATATTCTTTAAAAAAAATGTTTTATTATTTATTTTACATTTATTTCACCTCTTAGTTTTTAGTGTCGCGCCCTTTCAGGCCGGATCTGTATGTAAAAAGGAATTGTAGTAAAAGACATGGCCCGCATTTTTTAGTTGTCACCTGCTAGAAATGGCAAAAGGATTTTTTAAAAAATTTTAAAAATTGGGAGGATAAAGGTAGGGGCGAATTACTAGTCATGGCACCCTGGGCGGAATTTTTTGTGTACCCCCACAAATGATATGTTAAAAAATAAAATAAATAAAAGGTTTTACTAAGTATTTTATTTTGTGTATATTTTCCACAACTTTGTTTTTAGTATCCCGAGAAGTCGCCTGATCTCACCTCTTCTAAGCTCCAAGGCTGGATCTGGATGCAAAAAAATATTTCCAGCAAAAGTAATGGGGGCGGAATTTTTCATTTGTCGCCTAGGGCGGCAAAACACATAGAAATGGTAAAAAGAGGATAAAAAATAATATTGGAGGATAAAGGCTTTAAGCCATGGCGCCCTTACTGTACCTCTAACAAATGCTATACTCTTTTTAGATAATGATTTTACTACGTATTTTACTTTATGCGTTCCCTTTTATTTTTATTGTCCTGGGCAGTCGCTCGACCTCACCCATAGCAAAACGGGGGAAACGAAAGCTCCACGCTGCTCAGCGAGAAAGAAAGAAAAAATAGAACACCCTTTTTAGAATTTTTTCACAGGGAATCACTGGACAATTATCTTTGTTGGACACTGGACAGTGACACAGAGACATGAGACTGACCTTGAAAAATGTTAGGGATTCTTACTACACGGAAAAGTGATTTCCCTGATAGATAGAAGACATAGGACATGGTGTATTTGGAATGGGATAAAAATAAACTAAGAGAACAGTTCTTTCGTTCTATTCATTTTCTATCTAGTACTTTAGACAAATCTTTTTATCTATTTGTCAAATTTAATGCATTTAATTCAGTTTTTTTTTTTTTCCGGCTACGAAACATTTGTATCCAAATTTCACATATATATACATTTTTGTATTAAACGACAAACGAAATCTTTATTTTGGCGCCCCCTTCGGGTGGCGCCCGGGGCACATGCCCCCTCTGCCCCCCCTTAGTTTCGGCCCTGCACTAGGCGATGGATGGCCTCTGTGTTTATTCTACAATTTAATTGACCTAGCTGCAATAAATGCATATGTTGTTTTTATGGATGTAAATCCTTCTTACAATGAAAACAAACTATACAAAAGGCGCCTTTTTCTAAAGGAACGTGGCAAACAGTTGACCGAACTTCACAGAAATATTAGGATGAAACAAAATATCCGAGTAACCATAAAGAAGAAATTGGCTAAGGCAGCAGGTGAAAAAAAAAGAAAGTATTAGTTCAAATAAGCGTGGAAGATGCAAATAATGTAGTCCAAAGAGAAGTCGAAAATGCAGACGAGATGTACTTCATGCTTATCTTTTCTTTGCCAGGAGCATGTAAATGTGTACTGTAAATCTTGTTTATCATAAAAAATGTATCAAGAACAATAGAAATAAAACAAATCTGTAATATATTTTTTATTATTATTTTCTAAGTTATTGCTTATAAAAACAAGGCATTGGAAGGAAGAGGGGGCGGAGTAAAAAGTGGTAGTGGTGGTGGGGGGATTATAAAATTTGTTGCCTCTAATAGTGAATACAAAAATAACATGAAATAAAGCTAGATATAAATACTTGTTTTGAGCTAGAATAAATATATACTAAACTGGGTCTAATCGACCCATTCAGGTAAAACGTAACTTTTTTTCAACAGGGTAGGAAGGTTAAATGAGTTTTTAATTAATATCTCAACTAATTATCAAAAATGAAAAGTCCCTCCTCCCTCAAAAAAAAATTAGAAAAATCATTTTTCTGATAAATTTCGGCTTAAAATTATTATTTGTAATGTTTTGTTTAAAAAAAAAAAAATGGTCAGAAATTTCACCCTTCCCCCAACTTCAAAAAACTTTTCTGGCTACACCACTGTGTTACTTGAATACATGTAGAATAGCATAGTTCTGTTTATTTGCTTGTGCCCTCCCTTCTCACACATTCCAATACAATCTCTGCCTGTGGTTTCCAGGGTTTTTTTTCAGCAGAATTCCCAAAATCAGGCAAAAATTACCATGGGAAAATTTTTCGTGCATAGCAAAATGGCCTAAATTTTGCAAAAAAAACCTAACAACATAAAATTTGTGGCAGTCAACAAATAACATGTACAAATATAGGTCAAAATTAACATTTTTACCCAATGGCCATTGGCCAGTTTTTTTTAACCACTGGCCAGTAACAAAGTTACGAACACTTCATACAAAATTGTGTTTTTTCTAATAATCAACATTGTACTTTACTAATATATTTTACTTACCATTCAAGAGGATTATACTCAACCGAAAAAAAAACTGGCATTACATCTGAACAGAAAAAGATAACCAACAAATTGCTGCAGTCAAAATAAAAGTCAAACACATATTTGGAGATATTTAGACATACTTAATGCAATGTATAAAAAGAGACAAAAAAATTAAAATATATTTTAAGAATTATTTTTATAAAATCTTGAATATTTTATTTTTACTATTGCAATGAATTTAAGTCTTACAAAAAATGTTATTTTTGACACTAGTGATTATCATTCACATTAGATCTTCGTGACCTAACAGAATCTTCCCACCAAAGTTTTATTGCTGCAACAGGATCATAT
This sequence comes from Maratus michaelseni, assembly GCA_963931845.1. Taxonomy (NCBI): domain Eukaryota; kingdom Metazoa; phylum Arthropoda; class Arachnida; order Araneae; family Salticidae; genus Maratus; species Maratus michaelseni. The sequence goes on from OZ007586.1 coordinate 118,465,273, forward strand.
TTATTTAATTGAATTTTGGATTGCTTAACCATTAGGCAACTATGCATTGCGTCTTTATTTATAGATAAACATTTGTCCTTTAGAGTGTTTTTGCACTGTTCCACACTCTCTTAACTTCAGCAGTGCTTGGAGCAATTGTAATCTAAATCTCAACAATGTTTGTTAGAATTTTGTTTGCTTTGAATTTATCAGATTTTAATTTTTCTAACAAATCAAATAACGATATTGATGGCCGAAAGTGCAGACTCATTATTTGTTTTAATTGCTTCCACTCAGCAATAGCTCGATCAGCATCAAGGTTAAATCTGTTGCAAAATTCAATAATAACTTTGTCCCCATATTTTAGTAAATCAGCAGTAGGAGGCGGAAAAAATGCAGCGTCTAAAGTTTGTGCTGTGCGCACAAGGAAAGTATTGGCTGGGCCATCATTATTAAAGAATCTTGTAAAAATGATGGAGGATGTCTCACGACATAGTTTTTTAAATTTCTCCAGATATGTCAATTGCATTGTTTCTTCTAGAAACTTTATCTTTCTGTAGTTCACACTCTGTAAAAAAAAATTCTTCTTTATCCTCTAGCGTTATCAAAAAATTGGAGAGATGCTTCTCATCTGCAGATTTTAATTTGTTTAAAGGACCAAACTCTACTAGATCAAAATTAAGCTGTTTAACTTCCTCTACAGATTTTGTTAATGTTATGTCATTGGTGTCCAAAAATCTCGATGCTTTTGCCATAAGTGATATATAGTCTGCAAATGCATAAAAAAAGTATGCATTGTTGTAATCCAGTAGCTGATTTAACAAGTTTTGTGCTGCACTTTTTATACTTGCTTTGTACTTACTAATAGCATGATGGGATGTAATGTCTGTGAGGTGTTGGATTACAGCTTGAAAGTTTCTTTCAATACATAACACAATGTTTTCAAATGAATCTGCCCACTGGGCATCACATATTTTTTTTAAACTTAAGATGTTAATACTTAATGCTTCTCCACAGCGAAAAATCTCTCTTGTTAGTTTTGGACTTGTCCTGTAAAATGTAGTGATAGACTGCATAAGACTTTCTATCTTATTTGCAAATCCCTTTACAGCATCTTCCAGGCACAAGTCCAGAACAGGGTTAAAGCAGTGGACATATACAGGCGATTCTACACTCCATTCGCTGAAAGAAGATAACAGAAGTAAACAAATGCACATGCAGATCGGCGATACTTAAATCTGGCGCTGTGCCAGAAGCGCCAAACAGACTGTCTGAAGTGTTTGAGCTTCTGCTTTTTCAAATCGAAATAAAAAATAAAATTCGCCAACCTAGGGATTTGTGCCAAATGTGTGGCTCCTTGGCGATTTTTCTGCAACCCGTTTGTTTATTTTCGTTATCTCCTTTCCCTGAACAGACTATAGGATATGAACTAATCCATTATGTACACCAACATTCACACTAGCACCCCAGTAGCAGAAAGTTCGAGATGGGCGATGTACGTCGCAGATTTTTTTCCATGGAATTTTTTTACTTCGTCAGTGGGCACGATGCCGCAGCCACACTTTCGCTTTGCATGTGGAGGAGCGCTATGATCTTCTGCGCATCTCCTCATTCTTTGCAAGCTAAATATCATTTTTTTTCTCCGACATCCCTGCTCAATGGACCAACAGCGTTTGCTCATATACTGTGCGTAGATCTCGCCAGAAAGTTCAAAAGAGAAAATCTGTGAAAAGCGGTTGAAGAAATCAGTGAAAAGCAAGCCCTGTCTTTTCTTTTATAGCTGCAAATGCGTTCTGCCTGTTTTTTTTTTGTTTTTTTATAGCTGCATAGCATTTTGTGTTCTAAAAAAAAAATTCCGTCTGCATATTTCGCAGGGGTGATTCTGAGTAAAAAAAAATTTCTGAAATTCACAGCAAATTTTCTGAAAAGTTACATGAGAGGAAGGGTGTGTCCACTCCCGCCTTTTTTTTTTTTTTTTGCGTCCCTTTGACGAAATTTGCGTTTTTTTGCGATCTTTTGCGGAAAATTGCTGTTTTTTGTGATCTGTTGACAAAATTTGCTGTTTTAACGCGATCTTTTGACGCAATTTGCCATTTTCACAATGCTTTTGATGAAATTTGCCATTTTTTTGCGATTCTCTGACAAAAGTCATGTTTTTCCCAAGATCTGTTGACAAAATTTGCCGTTTTTTCACGATCTTTTGACGAAATTTGCCGTTTTTCGCAATGTTTTTGACAAAATTAGCTGTTTTTTCACGATTCTCTGGCGAAAGTCATGTTTTTCCCGTGATCTGTTGACAAAATTTGCCTTTTTTTGCGATCTTTAGACAAAATTTGCCGTTTTTCGCAATGTTTTTGATGAAATTTGCCTTTTTTTGCAATTCTCTGACGAAAGTCACGTTTTTCCTACGATCTTTTGAAAAAATTGCCGACTTTTCTTCGAATGAATGACAAGATTGATTTTTTTCGGTGATCATTTGCCGAAATACCGATATATTTTATGTCCAAATTTTTGAATTTATGACTGATTTTTTTTGTAATTTTCGGAAATCATTGCCTTAATTTTTCGGAAAATTCGGACCAGAATCACCCCTGATATTTCAACCTGCGAATTTCACCAATAGATCGCGAAAAAAAACGAAAATTTGTCAATTGGGTGCAGAAAAATTTCGCAAAGTTCATTAAACGGTCACGTGAAAATATTGTGATATTTGTTAAATGATCGCATGAAGAAAAAATCGCAAAATTTGTCAGTTGGTTATGAGAAAAATTGTGAAATTCACCAGTCGATCGCAGGGGGGAAATAGCAAAATTCGTCTACGATCATGTGAAAAAAAAGACCGCGAGTTTTGCCAGCAAGACGTGAAAAAAAATCCGAATAATCGTCAATCAGTTGCAGGAAAATATCATGAGTTTCGTCAATCGATCGTAGGAAAACTATCTAGAAATTCATCTGTCGGTTGCAGGAAAAAATCGCGAATCTCTTCAGTCAGTCGCAGAAAAAAACCCCAAATTTCTGCTATCTGCTGCAGAAAAATATCGCAAAATTTGTCAATAGATAGCGGAAAAATATTGCAAAATGCGTCAGTCAGTCGCGAGAAAAAATTGTAAATTTTGTCAAGCTATTGCAGGTAAATAGCCAAATTCGTTGATCAGTCATGAAAACAATTGCGAAATTTGTCCAATTACGTGTTAGTCAAACAATCGCATAAATAAAAAATAAAAAAAAGAAATTTGTCAAACAATTATAGAAAAAAAATTGTAAATTTTGAAAAGCAGTAACGGAAATAAATTGCAAATTTCGTCACAATCGTGGAAAAAAAAATTGCAAATTTTGTCAAACAACCATGAGAAAAAATTTTGAATTTCATCAAGAGGTGGTGTAAAAAACCCCGCAAATTTTATAAATTGGTTCTGGAGAAAAAAAGGTCATTTTTTGTCAATCCGTCCAGACAAAAAAAAAAAACGAGAATTTTGTAAAACATGTGAAGAAAAAAAGTCTCAAATTTCATAAATCATTTGTGATAGATGACCATGAATTTCATCAATCAGTTGCAGAGGAAATTGTGAATTCCATCATTTAGTCGAAAAAAAAATCACGAATTTCATCAGACAATTGCAGAAAATAATTGCAAATTTCGTGAAGTGTCGCAGAATAACATTGAAATTTTCATTAATCTGTCGTGGAAAAAATCACGATTTTCATCCAATGGTCACAAAAAAGAAAGGGGAAAGGGGCGTCTGAATTTTGGAAGGGCCTGAAATCCAGAAAATTCTAAATTCTGAAAAGCCTTTGTCAAACAATCGTGAGAAAAAATTTCGGAAGATCTCTAAAAAAGATCGCTAAATTCGAAAATTTAGTCAAACAATCGCATAAAAAAAAAATCAAGAATTTTGTCAATTGTAGAAAAAAATTGTAAATTTTGAAAAGCGTTATGGAAACAAATTGTGAATTTCATCAAACAATCGTAGAAAAAAAATTGCAAATTTTGTCAAACAACTGTGAGGAAAAATTTCGAATTTTATTAGGAGGTCGGGTAAAAAAAACCCGCAAATTTTATAAATTGGTTCTGGAAAAAAAAAACAGTCATTTTTCGTCGATCGGTCCACACAAAAAAAAAATCAAGAATTTTGTCAAACAAATGCAGAAAAAGTCTCAAATTTCATCAATCGCTCACGATAGATGACCACGAATTTCCTCAATCAGTTGCAGAGGAAATTGTGAATTCCATCATTCAGTTGTGAAAAAAAATCATGAATTTCATCAGACAATTGCAGAAAATAATTGCAAATTTCGTGAAGTGTCGCAGAATAACATTGAAATTTTCATTAATCTGTCGTGGAAAAAATCACGATTTTCATCCAATGGTCACAAAAAAGAAAGGGGAAAGGGGCGTCTGAATTTTGGAAGGGCCTGAAATTCAGAAAATTCTAAATTCTGAAAAGCCTTTGTCAAACAATCGTGAGAAAAAATTTCGGAAGATCTCTAAAAAAGATCGCTAAATTCGAAAATTTAGTCAAACAATCGCATAAAAAAAAAATCAAGAATTTTGTCAATTGTAGAAAAAAATTGTAAATTTTGAAAAGCGTTATGGAAACAAATTGTGAATTTCATCAAACAATCGTAGAAAAAAAATTGCAAATTTTGTCAAACAACTGTGAGGAAAAATTTCGAATTTTATTAGGAGGTCGGGTAAAAAAAACCCGCAAATTTTATAAATTGGTTCTGGAAAAAAAAAACAGTCATTTTTCGTCGATCGGTCCACACAAAAAAAAAATCAAGAATTTTGTCAAACAAATGCAGAAAAAGTCTCAAATTTCATCAATCGCTCACGATAGATGACCACGAATTTCCTCAATCAGTTGCAGAGGAAATTGTGAATTCCATCATTCAGTTGTGAAAAAAAATCATGAATTTCATCAGACAATTGACGAAAATAATTGCAAATTTCGTGAAGTGTCGCAGAATAACATTGAAATTTTCATCAATCTGTCGAGGAAACAGTCCCGATTTACAGTCAAAAATTTAATATGTAACCAAATAATTATATTTTAGAAGTATTGATAATCATTTCATCCTGCTAAAAATTCAGAATTATGAAATTACACTAATATAATTCAAGAATCATTACAAAAGAATAAGAGGACTCTTATTTAAAACCAAATCTTAAATTTTAATATTTCTCCTTTTGAAGCATATTTACTTTCATTCCACAAGTAGAATAGAAACTAAAACTTATAAATTTTCCTGAAATAAAAAATTCAGAAGATATGTTAATTATGATGAAAAACGTCACACATAAGCAAACAACTTCTTGTAAATAAAATCATAATCATATTTACAGAGAAGTACTCAAAAAAATATACTTTTCACATTAATAACATAGAAACTTGTAGAGAGATCATAATGTTTAGAAATTAGCATGAATATTATTGGTTGCATACAAAACAGTAAAGCTTAATCAATATCAAATTTTACAAAACTACGGATTTCTTATTATTACAAAGACAAAGCAATCTCATTATAAATTATTGTATATTTAATGAGCATTTCATAAAAAATCATTACATTGCTATGAAACAGGTACAACAAACTATTTAATTAATGTTTTGTAATAAGTATCAGTATAATTAAATTATGCTGTGAATAACATGACAAACAAAAATCAAAGCTAACATAATAAAATTATATTTTTGTGACTAATTCATAGTAAATGATATGCCAATAAAAAACGATGGAAAATAAATAAAGTAACAGTGACTGATAAATAATTTTTATAATCATACATAACAAAATTTTACATTGCCTCTCTCCCTAAAGATGCCTTTTTTAAATTATACCCAGTGGCAGATCGGGACTGGCTTTTTAAGGCGCTACATGCATGGCTCGAACTGTTATGCTTTTTTGTTGCCAGTATCTTTTTAAAAGAAGCCATCTTATTTAATTGCAGAATTTCTGGGATTAAATAAAACAAAGATTTCACCTAAAATGTAGTGGTAACAAAACAGAGTAAAAGTATGAGTCATATAATGTAAAAAGTCAGTCACGAGCTGCCACTGATTTTACCATTACTTATGTTTCATTCTATAATAAAATACTAGATGGACTTTCTAAAAACGTTTTCAAAGTTTGTAAAAAGAGTCCTGCATCTTGCTCCTCAATTATACTGCAATCGTAAGACAAAGTAACATTCATTTTCTGGACAGGCTTACTACCTTCAGCAACTAATCTAGTTGTTCCAACAGCTAATATACCACCCTGAGGTGGATTAATAACAGCAGAAAATTCTGATATTCCATACATACCAAGATTTGAAATTGTAAAAGAACCTCCTTGGAATTCTTCTAATCGTAACTTTCCTTCGCGAGCTTTAGCAGCTAAAGCTTTTACAGAATCGGATATTTCTGGTATACTTAAGTAATTTGCATTTTTCACAATTGGTGTAATCAGACCATTTTCTGTAGCAACAGCAACAGATATATCAACAGTTTCTAATGAAAGAGCAGAACCGTTGGACTTTATAACATTCATTTTAGGTACCTTGCATAAAGCTGAAGCTACACTCTTAATAATAAAGTCATTTACAGAAACTTTAATACCATCTTGTTGCAGACTTTTCCTCATATTCATCACTTTATCAATACAACAATCAACACTAACATAAGCATGTGGAATTGTACTCTTTGCTTCACTTAACCGCTTAGCTATAGTTTTTCTCATTGAAGTTACAGGTAAATCTACATAAGGTGAATCATCACGAACTTTCAATAAAGGTTGTTTCTTGGTTTCTTCTGTTTGGATAGGAGCAGCTTCAAATGCACGAGGCTTAAGGTTATTCTTGCTTACATAGCTCAAGACATCAGCTTTAAGTATATTATGTTGGGGACCTGAACCAGATAGAGCAGAAAAATTTATGTTGTATTCTTCTAAAAGCTTGCGAACAGATGGACCAAGTAATTTAGGTACATCTTGATGACTAGAATGGGAAACAGCTGGTGTAGTTTCTTTTATTTTTTCAGGTTCCAGTTTTTTACTTACTGGTTTAGGTTCATATGTACTTCCCTCACTACCTATTACAGCAATTATTTCACCAAGTTGAACGTTTTTAGAATCTTCAGGCATTAATATTTTTAATAAAATTCCTTCTTCTTCAACTTCCAATCCAACAACAGCTTTATCAGTTTGAATTTCGCAAATAACATCACCGGGAGATATTTGATCGCCCTCTTTTTTTAACCATTTTATAATAGTGCCTTCAGTCATTGTAGGAGATAAAGAAGGCATCTTTATTTCAATAGGATCATCAAAACGAATGCTTGAACTATGAATTAGAGCATTAAATCTATTAAATTTACCTCTTACATGTCTGTTAAATAGTGATCTTTTGCAGATTGCTGCAAACGTTCCCAAACGTGAAGTCATTCTTAACTGAAAGTTTGAAAATAAGTATAGATCAAGTGTCCATAACTACAACAGCGCATAGAAAAAGATCCAAACGCTATTCACAGAGCAAAAATAATTTAAAAACTGAATACTGTATTCCAATGTTTATTGTGAATAACATCTGAGAGGTCACCTGCCGGTGCAGCAAAATACTGCCTTATTCTTTTTCATGATTGTCCAATAAAATATCATCTTACTTTAGTAGACGATTGTGATTGGATGAATTTTTCTTGTTTCTGTGGCGTCATAAAAACTATTCTTGACTAAAATCACCAGTAGAGGACGCTGTTAAGTCGGAAAATCGTATTTTCATTTAGAACAAATTTAGAACTTCTGTGTGTATTTCTGTGACTAAAAAATTATGGATCATTCGAGACAAACAGCCTAGTAGCTTATAAGTCTCAAAGCAATTCTCCTTCAAATAAGTTCTGTGAACAACTAACAATAAAAAATAACTTTTTAACGATAATACTTTCCACCTGTTTCGTTTGCTTCTATTTTTTTTTTCACCTTTCGTTTCATTAAAATAATAAATAAAAATAATTCTTTTGTCATAAACTCAAACATAATTTTCGTTTGTTTTAATTTCTTTATATTCTAGTACAATTAAATCTTTATATGTAAAATGTGCTGAAGTAAGAAAACTCGGTAAAAGTTAAAATTTATTTTAAAGGAAATGATTCTTTAGCGTTTCATAGAGTGTATTTGACCGCGACCTACGTTATACACGGCCGGTGCATGACCTGGATTCGGCGGTGGAGTACGTCCGCCTTCGGCGGCGCAGCTTGTCCTGCCTTATTTGTAATTTTGTAGTAACAGTAAATAAATAATCAATCGTTAAAATAATTCCTAGCCTCCCAAAAATTCTGCTACCTCCCTTGTCCTCCAGCTGACACAATTAAAAATCTTTAAACTTTCTATTTATTCTTTTTTTTCAGATGCTTTTGCTACTTTGTTCTAAAAATAAATATAATAATCATATAATAATCTAAATCCCCTCCCCTCCCCCCCCCCCCGCCCCAGAAGAAAAAGTTTAAATTTTTTAAATTTTGGTTTAAAAAATCTCCTTATTCGTTATTTTTAGCAACAGTAAATTAATTCAACCATCTAAATCCCATTCTCCTCCAAAAAATAAAATAAATAAATAAGCCGAATTTTCTATAAATGGGGTAAGCAAGATTTTTCCTCTCTTTTGCGTTTTTCACTCGTGAAATGTCTGATACAATGTATACCTGATTCAAAGAACCGGTTTGTTGTATACAATGGATCAAGTTGGTGCGGTGTTTGGCAGTATTCTTCAATCCCGATCTATTATTTTAAGTAGCTATAAACGACTTATTCCACCTATCTTCATGCATATGGAATCTAAATATTCTAAATACATTCCTTGACAGGTTAGAACAATTTTATGCTGATCAATCGTGCTATTTTAACGATTTTGTAACAAGGTAATCATTCAAATGCTTATCGCGTCATAAGCAACAAACAGTTAAGCGGGAAACAAAATGTTTGGCGTGTCAGCCTGTATTAAAGAAGCCCTATCCCAGGCTCTTTCGCTCATTCAAAAGCCGAGCCTTTTAACGAAATCTGTCTCGACGCTTTCAGTGTGACGTCAGTCATGACGTTTTGCATGGAAACTGACTCCAAACAAACGGTTGCTACGTTTTACTTTCTATTTCATTTGAATATTATAGCTATATCTCACAGCTAAGTGTTTTAATACATTGTAAGCAATGGTAAAATTTTCTAACATAAGAACCGTTTATTTAGAGTCAGTTTCCATGCAAAACGTTATGACTGACGTCACGACTGAAAGTTTCTAAAGGAAAGGGCATGTTTACAAACAAACAATTCTATCAACCAATCTACCACTTCATTTTTGTCGTAGCTATCATTACAGGAATCGTCATGGCGACGTAGGCCAATCATATTACAGACCAGTTTAACGTAGACCAATCTAATTTCCCCATTTCATGTGCAGAGGGAGTCACAAAGAACTGTTAGGATTTTATAAATGATGTCCTAACTTAAAGTAAAAATAACTTTCATAATAACTAAAGATTATTTAATCTTTTCAATAAATACACAAATAGTAAAGATACAAATCGTTAAGAAAAAATGCAAGCTACATCCTTGCGTCAGATTAGAAAAGTGAGTCGCTGCAAGCGAAGTCGTTGTTGTTGTTGTTGTTGTTGTTGAAATGACCCAAAGGGCCCAGTTTTGCAGCTTTCTATTTCTATATAGTTGTCATAATCCACTACGCTTAATTCCATAAACCTGATACCTAAATCTCCTAATTTTGAACCAATTCCAGATGAGAGATTTGCATCTGGATTGGCACCCCCAGAGGTAGCGCTTATATAGAACTTGGAGGACTTTGGAGCCACGAACAGATTTAACGTGCACCAGCTCCCATTAACGTACACGGTCCCACAGCAGTAACAGACGAGAGAGGATAGACGATGCACCCTCCCAAGCACTGACCTTGGTCGATGCTGCTTGGCTTTCGGCGATCTTACGAGAGCCGAGCTTTTACCGTCCGCGCCACTGCGGGACCAAGCGAAGTCGGGAAAACAGTCTAGAATGTCAACAACTTATCCTGTTGCCATATCGTGAAGGTAAAAGTTCTTGAAAACACTGTTGCCACAAAAACAAATATTTTTTCCTGCCAAATGGTGGATGACAACGGAAAGTTCACAACAGTACTCCCCCCCAAGTGCCTGAGGCACTGAGTTCAGAGGTACCGTGTGTTGAATCGGACACGACGACAAGAACGAGTTGTCACAAGAGTCTTTTGAAGTGGATCTGTCTTCACTGTGTCAGGTCGAGAAGTTGAGGCATTAGCTTGTGAAGATTGCTCGGTACAGTGTTGTGGTATAGGTAGAGTTGCAAAAAACCCGCAGTTTTTGAGGGACGGGAATAAACCCGGGAATTTTTGGGAATAAATCCGGAATTTTGAGGAATATTGGAAATTTTGAAGGAGCTTTGCAAGTAAAGGAAACTAGTCATTTTAAATTAAATTTTTTCATTTTAAAGAAATTTCAGGCCTTGTTCTGAAAAGTTTAAATAGGTTTTTCATTATAAATCCACAAAACTTTTGGATTTTGTAATTTATTAAGTTTTTGTAATTTATTAAAACTCATTTGCTTTACAACAATGGCGGCTATGAATTTGTAAAGATTTGAATGTTTCTATAAATATCAAAATTGTTTATTTTTTTATTAGCTGGCGTATTTATTTTTCAGGCATGCTCTATATTAATTTTTTGGTGTGTTCGTGTATTTTTGCATTTATTTCTTTAAGTTTTGTTCGTTTTCATTTTTGTTAAATTTTCTGAATAGGAGAACAGGTGTGATGTTTAGATTCATGTAACACAAGATGAATCTGTCATCTGCCTATCGCACTTTTTACTTACCCACGATTAAAATGTGAACTTACTTATGATAATTTAATTTATCTTACTTAATATTTCTGCAGCTTAACCATGTATTTTGTTAGTTTTCATGTATTTTTATTATTGGTTTTGTTTACATTTCTAAAAAACATTTTGTTTACAAATTAAAAAATTCCATGTCTAAAACTTTCTGAAAACTCCCGGAAATTTTTAATATTTCCCTCCCAAAAAACCCGGTTTATTCCCGGGAATAAACCCGGTTTTTTCCATCCTTTGCAACTCGAGGTATAGGCAATTGCTGGGTAGTTGGGGTGATGGAGAAATCAGAAGTTTCTAAGAAGGCGGGTTTCAGTCTATCAATACTGATAACAGTTTGTCTGCCATTCATGTTGATAGTGAAAGTCTTGTCGGCTCTTTGTATTACACTGAATGGGCCATCATAAGGACTTTGAAGTGACTTCTTTAAAGCATCATGCCTCACAAACACATGAGTGCATGTTTTGAGGGACGGGTGAACAAAAACAGCCGGCTTGGCCTGTGTAGAAGTTGGAGTAGGTTTTAATGAGTTCATGGTGTCTCACAATGTTTGTAAAAAGTCATGAGGTTGGATATCAATTTGCGGGTGGTCGATCATTTCACATGGGAGTCTTAGTGGTGCACCATAAACGAGCTCAGCACTAGTGCAGTCGAGGTCTGCTTTGAATGAGGATCTAAGTCCAAGCAAGACAATAGGGAGTGATTCAGTCCATTTCGATTCATGGCATCGAAGTGCTTGTTTTAGGGAACGATGGAATCGCTCAACTAAACCTTGCTTTTTGGGTGATATGGTGTTGTGCGGGTCTTCTGGATACCCAACATCTTATTAAGGATGGAGAATAGGTTGCTTTCAAATTGTCTACCCTGGTCTGAAGTTATGAGGGTAGGGATTCCAAATCGTGAAATCCAATTTGCAACAAAGGCTTTTGCAACAGTTTCTGCATATATATCAGCAATAGGAATTGCCTCAGGCCAGCGTGTAAAGCGATCTATGCAGGTGAGTAAGTACTGGAAACCATCTGATGGTGTTAGAGGTCCCACAATGTCGATGTGCACATGGTCGAATCTGCGCTGAGGTAGCTGAAAACTTTGGAGAGGGCTGGATGTGTGTCTAGAAACTTTTGCCCTTTGGCACTTTATACAACATCGAGTCCAAGTGTTGATATCTTTTGACATAGATGGCCAAACAAATCGAGATTGGATGAGTTTTTTGGATGCTCTAGTGCCTGGGTGTGATAAGTTATGCAGGGATGCAAAAATACTTTTGCGAAAATCTTTGGGTACATAAGGTCGAATTGTATCACAGCTACTGTCACAGTATATACTTAAGGTTGGAGTCACTGCAACAGGTTTCAAACACAAGGAGATCTTGTCGTTCTTTAACAGCTCTTGCAGCTCGACATCATGTTGTTGAGCTTCTGCAATTGTAGCCAAATCAGTTGACTGAACATTGACAGAATTTATTCTTGACAACGTATCTGCTACTACATTGTCAGAGCCAGGGATATGTGGAATATCCGTGCAAAACTGGAAAATGAAATCCAGCTGCCGGAGTTGACGTGGAGAGATTGCATCAGAGTTTTTAGTAAATGCATGTGTTAAAGGCTTATGGTCAGTAAACATTATGAAATTTCTGCCTTCCAGGTAATGCCGAAAGTGTTTGACAGATAAATAGATAGCGAGAAGCTCTCTATCATATGTGCTATATTTAATTTCTGTTGCACTCAGTTTACGGGAGAAAAATGATAGTGGTTTTGTGCCATTTTGAGTTAAGCAATTTAATGCTGCCCCAACAGCAATATCGGAAGCGTCAACCATTAAGTGGAGTTCATGGTCTGGTGCAGGATAAGCAAGGGTTGCGGCATTGGCTAAGTCTGATTTACACTGAGTGAAAGCAAGAAGTGCCTCGTCAGTCCAAGGGACAGGACGTTTGTCATTTTTCTTACAGTCACGAAGTAAATTGTTAAGAGGTGCTTGTTTCTTAGCTGCCTTTGGCAGAAATCGTCGATAAAAATTTAACATTGCAACAAAACGCTTTAATTGTGAAAGTGTTTCTGGTTTTGGGAAATCATTTATTGTAGACACTTTTTCAGGGAGGGGTTTAACTCCCTCTGGCGTCACAAGACACCCAAGGAACTTTACCGAGGATTGTGCTAGAACGCATTTGGTGGATTAATTTTTAAACCATGTAAATTCAAACGGCTACAAACTTGGTCGAGATGTCTAATATGCTCAGCTTCATTAGCAGAAGCAATCAAAATATCGTCATAATAAGGTATACAAAACTTTAAGTCAGATAGTACCTCATTTATAAATCTCTGGAATATTTGCCCAGCGTTGCGTAGGCCAAAAGGCATGTAAACAAACTCGAATAAACCGAATGGTGTTGTGATATCGGTTTTTTGTATGTCTGATGGGTTTACAGGTATTTGGTGATATGCTTTGGTCAAGTCTATGGTAGAAAAAATAGTTTTGCCGAATAAGAGTTGTGTGCAATCATGAATATGTGGCACTGGGTACCTGTCAGGTACAGTAACAGAATTAAGACGCCGATAATCACCGCATGGGCGCCATTCCCCGTTTTGTTTTTTACCATATGTAGCGGACTAGCCCATGGGCTTTTTGAGGATCTAATTATTCCCTGAGACATTAAATACTCAAATTCTTGCCGTGCAGCGCGTAACATATCAGGGGCTAAACGTCTTGGCTTAGAAAAAACAGGCGGACCTGTTGTTTCAATATGATGAAATGTTGTCAAATGTGAAGACAATTTGGATGGTGTAGTGTTTATAATTGTTGGATATTTTTTAAGAATTGTTTGAAATGGTGAATCGCCAAAAGCAAAAGATATATTAGAAATTTCAGAGCTTAGAGTAGCAGAAGCGGCAGCAGAAGAAATTTGAGTAGTAGCATCAATTAATTTATTGTTTCTAGCATCAACTAATAGATTAAAATGCTTTAAAAAATCAATTCCGATAATTGGTTGACGTACATCTGCAATAATAAATGGCCATGTGAAACTACGGCGTAAATTTAGGTCGAGTGTAAGGCGTTTAGTGCCATAAGTTTTTATTGTTGTACCGTTTGCGGCATAAAGTACCAAGTCGCTTGATATTCTAGGCTGAGAGACAGAATTCCTTGGAAGAACGGAAATATCTGCTCCAGTATCAATCAAATATTTCAAATTTGTTTTAGTATCGGCCAGGAGAATACGCTGGAGGTGGCGATCACGATCCTGGCTTTCCGGCGATCGCCAATTTAGTTTTCCGCTTGTCGGAAAGAACAGGGTTGTGTACATTTTCGAGCATTCTTGCCAAAATTGGTATGATAAAAACATTTGCCATCACTTGGTTCCTTGTATTGGTGAAAACGATCACGGGATTTACTTCGTCTTCGGAAATGATTGTTTCGTTCTCTTTCATGTGTGGTGTCGCGTTTGTTTACAAGATGTGTCAGCTCACTCACTTGTTTTGATAACTGCGCGATTTGCAACTCTAAACTGTTTGAGGATTCCGGTTTTACTGAACTTGTAGCATTTATCACCGGAGTGAAAGTGAACTCATGAATTTTATCAGCAATTGTTGCTAGCTGGGTGAGTTCCTGATTAAGAGCAGCAAGGATGGACTGAGTATTATTTGGAAGTCTCCCTAGCCATAAAGATTTAAGTAGCGGCTCGCCAACAGGTGTGCCTGCTAAGGTGCGCATACGTGTAAGCAATTGAGAAGGACGTTGATCGCCAAGTTCAAGGCCTTGGAGTAGAGTGCGGATTCACGATGCTTCGCTTTCGGAATGAGAATCGATTAACCGCTTTTTGAGCTCCGTATATGGATCTACTTGCGGTGGATTAACGATTAAGTCGCTGACAGAAGTCAAAACATCAGCATCAATCGATGCCACAACATGATTAAATTTAGTAATTTCAGATATTATGTTTGCCAAACTAAAATTAGCTTCCAACCTGACAAACCATAAAGTTGGGTTGGATTTCCAAAATGGTGGGGGTTTGACTTCTACGTGGGCTATTTGATTATTTGCAGTGACTGGGTCTGGTGGATCAGACCTGATTATGCAGTTTGAAAAGTTATGTATGCACAAGGAAAATAAGAATGAAAACACAGAAATAGAAATTTACAAATTATATATACAAGTTAAAATTACAAATGTTTGAGTGCATTAACTAGCTGATGTTCGAAATTTTAGGGATTGTTGACAGAATTTTACTATCATGTTCCAAAAATATTCTAGAGTCATATAAACATGAGTGCAACAAAAATGAATATTAACAGATTATAGCAATAAAATCGTGCGAAAAAATAACATTTACTAAAACATACGAATAAATTGAAAGAAGCTTACCGATACCATGCCAATAAAATCGGATACTGACCACATCTTGGTAAATCTTAAGATGCCACATACGCCTTTTACTGGATCTGTGAGATTCGGCGTTATCAGAACAAAATCAAACCAATTTTGGAGAAAATATAAATTTTCATGCATCACCCACATAATTAAACGATATATTTTTGAAAAACTGCATGCTTCAGTACGAAATCATTGGCGATGTAAAGCGATCTCTCGATCAACTATGTATATTCACGATCCTTTGATGCATGTTCAAGCACGAGGTCACCAGTGTTAGGATTTTATAAATGATGTCCTAACTTAAAGTAAAAATAACTTTCATAATAACTAAAGATTATTTAATCTTTTCAATAAATACACAAATAGTAAAGATACAAATCGTTAAGAAAAAATGCAAGCTACATCCTTGCGTCAGATTAGAAAAGTGAGTCGCTGCAAGCGAAGTCGGGAAAACAGTCTAGAATGTCAACAACTTATCCTGTTGCCATATCGTGAAGGTAAAAGTTCTTGAAAACACTGTTGCCACAAAAACAAATATTTTTTCCTGCCAACTGGTGGATGACAACGGAAAGTTCACCACAGAACAAACAGGTTTTTCTAGCTAACCAACCAAGACGTCAGGTGCCCTTTCCTTAGTTGCGACTTGCGAGGCTAACGAAAAAGAAAGGCTAACGTAGGTTTACGCGTAAATGGATTCGTCCAAGCGGATATTTTCAAGTTTTCTAAAACATGGGTTGTCATAGTTTGGACACAAAATACCAATCTGAATATGTGTCCTGCGCGTATGCCACCACTCTGTCAAATCGTGACCTACGTTATACACAGCCGGTGCATGACGTTTAAAACGTCACATGTAGTGGATCATTTATTCATGGCGATTGGTGCAAAGCGACGCGTCCCCCGTTTTGCACCAATCGCCGTGAAAAAATTATCCACTACATGTGACGTTTTAAACGTCATGCATCGGCCGTGTATAACCGCGACCTGCGTTATACTAAGGCTCCTATAAGGGGAGCTGACGCATATCCATTCTGTTGCCCAAAATAACCGCCATATTGTGACCTAGCTCAGCATTAGGAAACCGCCTGAGCAGGTGTTCAACGTCCCCGTTACTGTCACTCGCCGTCCACTAGTACGGTAAGCTAACCGGTTTTAGCTTGGTTTTTGGTCCGCTGGGTCATTAAATGGCGATATGATTCAGCCTGTATTATAGGAGCTCTACGTTATACACGGCCGGTGCATGACGTTTAAAACGTCACATGGAGTGGATCATTTTTACACGGCGATTGGTGCAAAACAGTGGGCGCGCCGCTTTGCACCAATCACCGTGTAAAAATGATCCACTTTATGTGACGTTTTAAACGTCATGCACCGGCCGTGTATAACGTAGGTCGCGCGTGAACACATACGAGTAATCCTCCATTGGAGGGCCAGTTTACACGGCACCTCCGCAGGAGGGCTTTTCGGCCTGAGGAGCATACGGGGGCATACGCTTCCTGCGCATCTCTCCCCCAATCCAAATGAATTGACGACACAGGTCGTTGCAACATGCGGTGGAGTCCACACGCAGAGAGCACCACCACAAAACACTTGGGGATTTCGCCTGAGTCGCCCGACAGCTTCGGAGCCTGAATCCAAAAGAGGAAACCGGGCCCTAGACCTTAAGCCGGATCCCCCCGACAAACTCTTGCTTTACCGCAGCTTCCGATTATCGAGTCCTAGGGAAGGAGGAAACGACTTGTTCAGGAGGAGGAGGAGCCTCTCGCCAGCCCGGGACGTTAAGGAAAGGCGTCCGATAGACACGTCCTGGCTTAGGTTCTCTCCGCGTGATCCCCGAGAGCTTTTCCTCCGGCAAACACCGACGGCAGAACGCCGATGTACCACGGTCGACTCAATAGGGGATCATTCGGTAACACATGACATATAAAACAAACACACAAATGACAAATGTCAGACAACAACGGAAAGTTAAGTTAGACACCACTATCGTTCTCTGAAGAGCATGGAAAATCCTTCAAAAGCGCGAAAGAGGCGGTACCGATCGAGATTAGTAGCGTGAAAGTTATTCCTTAGACTCCTGCTAGTCCCAACTGTCAGGCACAGAAAAATCTGACTACGCATAGGCGCGCTGGGCTGAATATATTGTCCGTAAATGATTTAATGGAGAAGAGTTGTGGTATTGTTTCATAAAATAATTGTGTACTATTTTTTAATAAAAATTAAGAATCTCACTAAAGCGATTAAAAAAGAAAATAGATTAGAGATTGAACTTCAACCCACATAAAACTCTGAGGGAAAATTTACTGATAATAGTACTAGTGATTATGAAATATGGCATAATATATTATGTCATTTAAATTTGAAGTATATGTAAAAAATGAAGGAATGTGTTGATCTTAATGATATAAATTTAGCTTATGTTAAATGTGATACATGTGACCAGTGACGGCTCGTCAGGGGTTCACATTCACTTTAATACCAGTATTTGAATAAACAAAATTTCTCCTTGTTTAATATTAGAGCATTCTATGGATAGATAAGGTCAAATTTAAATATACGAAATTTCTGGTAGTAAAGTGATTGTGAACCTTCTAATGAGCCTCCACTGAATGTGACATAAGTAAAATAACCAGGAAAAGTCATCCAAATATTGATATTGACCAAATTTATGATATCCTGGAATTGTTACATTTAGATTTATCGGGTCCTATGCAAATTGAATCACTTGGTGGGGCAAAGTATTTTATGATACTGGTAGGTGATTTTTCTGGTATGTATTTTACTTCTTTCCTCAAAATTAAAAATGAAGTATTTGATGTTTTTTGTAAATTTAAAGCTAAGTATGAAAATCTTAAGGTAAAATAATTAAAAAATCGAGAAGTGACAATGGTCTCGAATTTGTAAATTTCAGGCATATTTCATGAGAAAATTATTTCATACAATAGTGGAAGTAATGGTAAAGCGTTGAGAGCTAACCGTGTTCTTTTAGAAAGGGCTAGAGCTTAATTATATGAGAGTGAACTTCCTATTAAATGCTGGGCAGAAGCCATTAACTGTAGTACACAAGTGTATAATGTAATATCGCATAAAGTAAAATAAATAAATTTGATGTACTCGGAAAGAAAGGCATCATGCTAGGATACACTAGGGAAATAAGGAGCTATCTATTTATGATATAAAAAATAAGAAAGTTATCGAGGTACGATCTGTTAAATTCAACGAATTGTTAAAGGGAAGTAATTATTTGGGAATAAGTAATTTTTCCGAATGTTGGTATATCGAATAATTAAAAAAAACTCTTTGGAAGAAAATGAAATTGGTCAAAATCAAAAGAATAAAACCAGAGCTACACTAGATACTGGGCTGGCTCATTCATTATCATGACGTCACAAATGGTGGCTGGACGCGACCAGCGATTGGTACAAAGCGAAACGACAAAATACAAGACATACAGCGATTGGCACAAAACGATGGGCGCGTCCCTTTCTACTAATCACTGGTCGCGGCCAGCAACCTTTTGTGACGTCATGACAATGAATGAGCAAGCCCGGTATCTAGTGTAGTAGCCCTGATAAAACTCTCAATTTAGAAATTTCTGCTCACTCGACCTCAAATGAAAATGAATACTCAAACCCATAATCGAATTTCCCTGCTAGCAACCGTAATAGGGCAGTTGCAATCAGCTGATCAACCATTGTATTCACTTGGAGGTAAGGGTAATTCCACCAATCAGAACTGCCTATTTGTACTATTTACCTCCAAGGTGACGTCAATTGCAACTGCCCTATAGCACCACCAACGGAGGGGTGAGAAATAAATCGAAATAAAACGACTGATAGGAATGGAAATATGTTTGAAGTTCGAAGGTCTGAGAGGATGAAATCTAAACATTTGTTAGCTAATTTAACTGATAATGTCCCGAGTAATTATTTAGAGGCAAAAATAGTGCTGATTAGCATAATTGGGATATAGCAATGAAAAGTGAGTTGGGGTCGTCAAACATAAGGGACGCGTTCAGAGACCGAAACGCGACGGGGAATGACGTCATCTGATTTTCTCAGGGTAAAGTTGGGTTAAAACGTCTGTGAACGCTTTTGGGTAAAGTTAAGGGCATTTTTACAATTACACTTACGTCAACCAATCTACCATTACATTTTGATTATAGGAACATTGCAGGAACCATCCTAGCGATATTCGCCAGTTATATCATAGTCCTGTTAAAGGTAGACCAATCAAATGGTCAGGACTCAAGTGTACAGTAGGAGTCATAAAGAACGACAGTTAACAGTTGCAGTTAGCTATAAAGCAAAAAATAAATAAATCAGATTTCCCAACCACGTGATCACTTTACCCAACAAAGTTCTCCAGGTAATGTGGGTTACCCGAAGTCTGGGTAATTTCCAGTTCTGAACGCTACGGGTACCCCCAAATGTCACGTGGTATCGGTCTCTGAACGCTTCGGGTTACCCATGTGTTACCCTATGTAACTCGGGGTTCGATCTATGAACGCGCCCAAGGTTTGGGAAATAGCAGAAATGCCTGAAAAAACAAGATTGATGAAAAGTAAATCTGTTTATTCGTAAAAGAGGGTGAGATAATAATGAAATAAAGTATAAAGCGATATTAGAAGCTGCTGAGTTTAATCAAATAAAAAATAAAGATTATGCAAGATCATATTCACCTGTTGTAAATATTGAAGCTTTTAGATTGTTAATTGCAGTTGCAGCTGAATTAAATTTGATTAAGTTTTATGAAGTAAAAACTGCATATTTGTTCAGTGATTTGGAAGAAACTTTGTGTTTGTCGCCACCACCTGGTTATGAAAAATTAATAGGGGTTAATATAGTTTGTAAAATGACAAAAAGTATTTATGGTTTACCTCAATCAGGAAAAAAACTGGTACTTAAAATTAAAAATAGTACTTGCTAAAATTGGACTAAAACTTCTGATAATTGTGTATTCATTAAAGTTGAGAATGATAACATTTTTATATTGTGTATATACGTCGATGATTTAGCTATATTTTTTAATAATCAAGCAATGTATGAAGATATTGTTCCTAAAATTAAAAATGCATTTAAATTGTATGAAAATAAGAATTCTAAATTTTTAGGTATGGAATTGAGAAACAAGATAATGGTATTAGTTTATCACAAATTGAATATATTGAATCATTGTTGATTAAACATAATAGAGAAATTTGTAAATCTGTAAAAACACCTATTGTTAAAGGTGAAGATAAAAGTTCCCTTTAACAAATGAATTGATTTATGTATCAGGTATCAGGTATGTATCAGGAATTAATTGGTGAACTTTTATAAGCCAATAGAATACTCCTGATATCCTTTGTCACAACTTATTTGTCTGAATTTAATCACAAACAGGAGAAAATACATTATATTTGGCTAAAAGAGTATTAAGATATTTAAAAGGTACAAAATATTTTAAAAAAAGATTTTACAACAACGAATTTGGTTTTTTAAATAGGAGTTCAGACGTTAGTTGAGGAAATGGAAAAAATGGAAAACCTTTTTCGGGTGGAGCAGTTTGTTAATAAATTCATTAATTTCTTGAAAATGTTACACACAAAAAAAGAGTGTAAGTCTATTTGTGAAGCAGAATTATTTTATACTTCTGAAATTTGTAAAGATATAATATTGGCTGTAAATTTATTATCTGAGTTAAAATGTAAACAATTTATAAAGGATGCTTTAATTTTAAACACTTATAGTCAAGCAGTATTTCCGATTATGGAATCGATGAGTTTGTCACGTAATAAATGAACGTAGATTTATAAATTAATGATTTTAGGATTTTTCCCTTTACATGTGGTATAAGACCTCCGAAAATCATTAATTTATAAATCTATGTCGATTTATTACGTGACAAACTCATAAATTTCCATAACTGGTGGAAGTTCCCTCTATTTTTTTAGAATAAAAATTATAGGGTACTTTCGGTTGATCCAGAACCTTGAAATTCGACACAAAGGAAGGTTTTATAGCACAAGCAAATAAAAAAATTTGAAAACCATTAAGTCTATTTATTAAGAGATTAACTGATGAATTTCCAAAGTCAGACTATAAGGGTTCCGTTTTTTCCTTTTCATGTATGAATTGTAACTTGTGAATTTTTTAACTGGAATTGATTTCTAGAAACTTCAAATATGCGAATCCAAAATTACAGTTCATTCTGCCAAGTCGTTTTTGAGTTATGTTTAAAATCTACCTGCATTGCAATCAATTTTGGCAACGCTTACAAATGAATTTACCTTTAAGCGTTCCAAACTTTAAAGCTTCATAGTTCTTAAACTACTTGATCGAATGACTTCCCATTTGGTATCCCAAAAAGCCAATTATAATGTCAGAATTAGGTGTTCGTATTGAAAATTCCAGAGTTTGATACAATTTCACTCTGAAGATGATACCTATGCTTTTTTAAAAATATATATTGAAAGAAGACATTATTTCCTGTTGAATGGCTATTTTTTTTTCTGGGATAATTTGGTGATTAAGATGTATGGGCGTTCTCTTTATTTTTTGGCCTACTGTACATTACTAGATATTTTCTGAAAGACTTTTTGAAATCCTGAAACGTAATTCAATTTTGGGAAGTTAATAAGTTAGTTATACTAAATTCCTAATTAAACTTTCAGCAGGACTGAAATTACGCCGTAAATCTTTAAATGACACTACAAAAGATGTGAATTTCTTTTCACTTTGCTAAACAGCATACTACCAACCTTAAATGGTTAAGCACTTAATGGCTTTTAAATGGTGAAGCACTTGGTGCGCTATACCTAGGTATCCGGGTTCTATCCCCGGTCTGGACACATTTTTCATTCTATTGGTAGTACGCTGTTTAGCAAAGTGAGAAGAAATCCACACCCTTTACAGTGTCATTATCTATACAATTGAAGAAAACACAGAGTAGACAGTACCAGTGATATCTGAAGAACTGTTATATAATGAATATTACTATATATATGGGCTGTTTAATAGCCTGTGCTTGTTAACCAGGAGAAGAACTTTTAAATGCCTTCGAGTAGGACTTAAAGAAATCGACTGGGAGCAGAGACTTAATGTCCAATCCGCACCTTCCATCGGTGCAGTCTGTTAGTACCCTTGCCTAGTGCATGGAGAAAGAACACAGATGGGCTTCCTCCTAATCGCTAGGCCACCAGGAAGGAATTTGGCCATCACCCCCCCCCCCCCCATATTTTAAGATAAATTCACAAAACAAATCATGGCTCTCAATTCCCGGCAGTCTGTATGTTCGTGGCTACGGCAGCGATCAGAATGACATAAAGACAGAGGGTGCTTAGAACACACCGGGCTCGGATTGATTGCCGTAAGTTGATGATCTTGGCTACGTATAATGACCGATACCTATCTTCGGAAAATAGTTTACAGAAACTTGAAGAAAAATTAGAAAGTATCAACTGGGATAGCCTAGGATTTTGCGAAGTAAGAAGAAAAGGTGAAGAGAAGATTGATCTTGCCAGTGGACATGTATTGTACTACAGAGGAAGATGGAAAAAACAAGTGGTGTAGGATTTGTGATTCATAAAAGGTGGAAGAATTACATCGTAGAATATGATAGTGCGTCAGAGAGAGTTGCAAGGTTAGTTATATTAGTAGATTAATTTTAACACAATTATTCAAATTGGTAAGGAAATTATATGGATTGTAATTTTCCAACTGGACGAAAAATGTCTGGGCCAGGATTCAAAACTGGGATCTCTTCGCTGAAGCTGCCAGTGCTCTAGCAACTGAGCCATACCGGTAGAATTTGGAGGACCTAATTCATCCAGTTACTCTTATTGATCATAGCATCTGGTCTGATATCTGAATCAGCTCAACAGAATAAATCGCAGGTAATTTGGAACTTCAGTAAACGCTGGATACGTGATTACACTAGATTAATTTTAACGCAATTATTCAAATTGGTAAAGAAATCATATAAGTGGTAATTTTCCAACTGGGAGAAACGTGTCCGGGCCAGGATTGGAACCTGGGATCTTTTGGCTGAAGCTGCCAGTGCTCTACCAACTGAGCCATCCTGGTCGAATCTGGAGGATCGACTACGTATCCACGAGGATTTAATCACGTGTCCAGCGTTTACTGGAGTTCCAAATTACCTGCGATTTATTCTGTTGAGCTGATTCAGATATCAGACCAGATGCTTTGATCAATAATGTTAACAGGATGAATTAGGTCTCGAGATTCGACCGGGAATGCTCAGTTCTTAGAGCACTGGCAGCTTCAGCCAAGAGATCCCAGGTTCGAATCCTGGCCGAAACATTCTTCGTCCAGTAGGAAAATTAAACTCATATGATTTATTTACCAATTTTAATAATTGTGTTAAAATTAATCTAGTGTAATCGTTAAAATTAATCTAGTGTAATCACATATCCAGTATTTACAGGAGTTCCAAGTTACCTGTGCTTTATTCTGTTGAGCTGATTCAGATATCAGAACTGATGCTATGATCAATAAGGTTAACTGGATGAATTAGGTCTTCCAGATTCGACCAGTATGGACATTTTTCGTCCAGTTGGAAAATTACAACTTTTATGTTATACAAGTGTCAAGAAGATACAAGCTTTAATTTATAAAAGTTTATGCACCAACAATAAGCTATACTGATGAAGAAATTGAGGTTTTCTATGAAGAAGTATCTTCAATGCATCAAAAGGGAAAATGCTACATACAATTAATAATGGGAGACTGGAATGCTAGAATTGGGGAAAAGAAAGGTGAGTTATCAGTAGGAAATCATGAATATGGCTGACGTAATGCAGTGGCGCAGCCAGAATTCGGTTCTAGTGGGGGTTTTGAGTTTATAATAAAGATGGTCGCCGGTTATATGAATCATCGGTTAATGGAATCAGTCTTTTAAATGAATGAAATCATAATGCTTTTCTCCGCAATTACGTTGGTTATGTTTCATTTAAACAGCGTTTACAATATTAGAGTTACAAACCATAAAATGCACCAATGAAATAACACAAAACTAGGTTAGATTTATTTATAAAGTGTTTAAAAATGATGAGGGGAAAACTTAAAGATGGAAGAGCACAGTACAGCAAATAATTTTTACATAGAAAATAACAGAGTTGGAATCCATTTGTTCAATCAAAAATACACAAGGTTTCATTACAAGAGAATCACGAATTCTTATTCCTAACTTTAATAATAATGAAGCAATTTTAACAAAATTTTCAATAGACTTACTTACCTTGCTTTTTTCCAAATGTAACAAGTCATTTAAAACTTTTAGGGCTAGAGTCTTGAAATTTTATATGGATGTTACTTAAAAGACGTAAATGCTCCCCAGAATTTATTTTTTCAATTCGAAATTTAAAACAATGCAAGAGTAAGAAGCATTCTAAAATTGCGATTTATGTGACACAATTGGTATGAAAACTTGGAATTTGGCATGATGATTACTTTTATGTAGTAAATGCTTCCTTATAACATTTTTAAAAACATTTAAAAATTTAAAAGGACGAAATGATAGAAACTTGAACTTTAGTATAGAGATTACTTTTAAGATGGTAATGCTTGGCATAAAGAATTTATTATAATTCGGAAATTTAAAGGTGTGAAACAGCTGAAAGCATTCTAAATTACGATTTATTTAGACCTCACGTCATATCGGGCCTTTCGAAGACGATCTTTTTTCTATGCCAAAAATAACTAAAAGTCTGTATTTCGACACAATCCTTTAAAAGCGTCTTGGAAGATAAAAATTACAGCGCCTACAAAAATTTGGTAACGCTCTGATGAATAAAAGTATTTAAAAAAAATCTGAGAATTTTTCGATGACAATGCAAAAAGAAAGTTGGGTATTTTGGCGTGGGTATGCTCGGCGTCGGCTCATGTTTTCAGTATTAAATATGACTTAGTCTTTTTTGACGTGACTCTGTTCTCTTCGACTTTAGTCAAAGACTTAGACTTTTTTCACGGAATTTTAAAGAGGGGTTGGATACAGTTATATTTACAATCGAATACAATTTCAGAGAGTTCGGACAGTAACTTTTTTGTGTTGTTATTTTAAAGAACACGTAAAAAAAAAAAAAAAAAAAAAAAAAAAAAAAAAAAAAAAAAAAAGACGCGAGAAGAAAGCATTTCTTTTACAGCTAGATATCAATATTTTTCCATGGTCTGTAAAACCATTATATTTATAACCATGGCTTTACAAATTTGATAAAATCTGGTAGCCAGTAAAAAAATTCTAGTTACCAGTAAAAAAATATAACCTGCTCCCCTCCGAAGTCACTAATTTTCAAAAGCACAAAAGTTTTTTATCAATTAATTGAGAAAAATAATAAGCCTATTGTAGGATTATTAGTTACATAGTTTAGAACAGCTACATCATTTACAAAGATGGTATAAACAAAGTTTTCTAATGAAATTTATCAAAATTATTTATCTATCAAAAAAAAATGTAAAGGCTGCATTAACCGGTATGTTCAGGAAATGCTGATTGCCGAAGGTTTCAAATGTCTGGATAAGTGAGTGCTGCAAAATCTATATCTGATGAGGGGGGCATGGGTGAAACAGTAAAGCAGGAAAACAATTTCTGCCTATTTTCGTGTCGAAGTCAGTTAAATAATTATTTTTTATTAATTTAAAATTTGCATTTGTTAAACTTATTTTTACCTAATTAAAAATGCCGAAAATGAGAAAAAATGCCATTTATGGTCATTTCTCAGGTCAATTTTTGTACAAAAAATTATAATAATAAAAAAAAATCGGATTAAATAACTTGGTGGCTAGATAGAAAAACTAGGTCGCCAGCGGCGACCTGGCGACTGCATTTGTCAAGACCTGTTTATAACTGATGACAAATTTATAGAATTCAGACAACTGGGGTTATTTTTTTAAAACTACCTTACGAGGTAAAGAAAGAAACAAACAACAACAACAAAAAAAAAAACAACCAAACAAGAAGGTGTCTTTAAAAATGCTTTTCTGTCTAATAATCAATATTTTTCAGTGAAAATTTCATTTAAAAATATAAAATTGATATAAGATATATAATCATACAAATTTGAGGTAATTATCATGAGCCCAGGCACCGCCGGACGGGTCAGCTAGTATAATTTTAATGACATGCAGATAGCATTCTGTAAAATGTAATAAGTGTAAATCAATGCATAACTAATATATTGCTGATCAGTTTAAATTAATGCATGGTTAGCGTAAAATTGTGTGTAATTATAGATAGTATTTTTCTAAAAAAATGCATTTAACGCACATTTAATGCCTTTTTTTTTCAAAATCCATACTCAAAGGCAGGGCTTAAATTCTAGGAAAAAAGAGTACCGGAGCTCATACATATACGCTATAAGCAAGAACCCGAAGGCTCTCATCCTGTGAAGAAACATATCGGAGACTTGAGGCTTCCAAGTAAAAAAATATTTTATTTGAAGAAAGATAATTGAAAAAATGAGGCGGTCCCCCAGCACTCAGAACGTCTATATCTTCACATCATGAAAACTCGAAATCGAATGCCTTTTTTTGAGATCTACAAATTTATCCGCGTCGACCCATAGGGTACAGAAGAAAATTCGTTAGGGAGAAACACATTCTATTTTTTTTAACGCAAACCGCCAAACCAGATTACCATATCAGCATCTTTATAACAACAGAAAACTAACAGTCCGAACTTAACATCTGCAGGAATTTTAGCATGCAGATGTATCGAGAAATAGATGTTGCATTTTATCTTTCTTTATTTATTCTGTGATCCAAAATGTATGCATTAGGAAGACACGCAGATGCCAAACTGAAAATGATTTCATTTCTCATATGAAAACCGCAAACACATACGAAAGAAAGAATTTAGACATGTACATTAATTGAAAAAGGATCACTTCAAGCTGCGATAAAAGAGTTTAAAAATTATTGAATTTTAAATAGAAAGGAAAGAGATTTTCTTTTCACAGAAGCGCGATAGAATTAAAAATAGCTAAAAGAGGAACCACAACTAATTTATAAAATTTTAACGATAAATATATGAATCTCCATCATAAGCAAGACGTCGTTGCTACATTACCAACAAATGAAATATAGTCTTTAAATTTGTGTACAGACCCCCTGCGAAACAAATGATTCGAAAGAAACACCGAATGCAAAAATCTGCTCATAATCGAAAAATAGCTTTTTATAACTTTAAGTACTTTTTTTAAATTCTTACTTTTGCAAAGATTTTTTTTCCTGGGTACGCACATAGCTTGGTATTAGATATAACTGAGAGCAAAAAAGCTTGAAACTGAGAGAGACTTACAAAGTGTAAGTTTTTTTTTTCTCTGGAATTCGATGATCTGTTATTGTTTCGAACGTGGAACAAAGACAGAAATGCAATTAAGAAATAGACCACTGTATACTATATAACTCAAAGCGTCTGTGTGAGAGTATATGACCCATCTTTTACTATAAGACGTCTCGACAAAGTGACACAGTCCAAAAATCAAGTTTTGACATAACCTATGCGTGTAATATGCGCTTTCACAGTTTTAAGTAGAATTTTCGCTTGAATCGTATTGTTGAATAGAATTTGATTTAAGAAAGCGGTGGATTCTGCCAAGGCGGAAAGGCCAAAAAACTTAATTTTAACTTTAGTAGTTTTGATTCATATAAGCGGCAATTAAAGTAATTTTTTTAGCTCTTGGCTGCGCCACTGGCGTAATGAAAAAGGAAACAGATTGATTGAGTTTGCAGAATGTGAACAGATGTATATCATGATTTCATTTTTCAAGAAAAAGCCACAAAGAAAATGGACCTGATGTAGTGCAAATGGCTCAACAAGTGAAATCGACTACATCTTGACAAACAGAAAGCATCTTATTCAGGATTGCAGCGTTCTCAATAACTTCAATACAGAAAGCGATCACAGGTTGGTTAGATGCAAACTGCTTTTAAATACTAAAGTGGAGAGAATGAAGCTTTTGATAAACTCAAAGAAATCAGTCGATATTATAAATCTCCAGAAACATAAAGAATAATTTAATTTGGAACTCAAAAATAGTTTCCAAGCACTTCAATCAATTTTATAAGAAGAGACAGATGTTACAGCAGTGAACAAGAAACTAACCAATACTCTACAAGAAATTTCAAGGACGATAGCCGGTGAAGCACAAGTAAAGCAGACAAAGAAAATAACAGAAAAAACAAGAAGATTGATGAAGAAACGCAGAGAATTTAAAATAAATGAAAACTATCCTAAATCATGAGTTGAATATGTAGAATTATGTAAAACGGTAAGAAAATGTGTTACAGAAGATATCAGAAAATTTAATTGTGATCTTGTGAAGAAAGTTCTAGAAGATTAAAAAAAATTAAAAATCAGCTAAACGCAAACTGTGTGTTGGAAGAAAAGTTATTTTTGCATTGAAGGATGGAACTATCACCAAAATCAATAATGAAATAGTCACATTTCGAAATATTCTATAACGATCTATATAAATGTGAAGATCAAAGGGAAATCCACCTACGTGATCTACGAGTAAACATAACAAAAACAGAAGGGATAATCCCAATGATGACAGATGCAGTTGTACAAGCCATTAGATGTATGAATAAAAGTAAATGCCCTGGCGAAGATGGAATTACAATTGACCTTATCAAAGAAGCAGGAGAAAATCTTGCAAAAATGCCAGCCTTACTGTTTTCCAAATGTCTCGAGAAATCAGATGTACCAGGAGATTGGAATAATGCTGTGATGGTGCTACTGTACAAGAAAGGGGAGGAGGCAAACATTAAAAATTACCGTTAAATAAGCTTACTGTCAGTGATTTATAAAATTTTCACCAAAGTTTTAACGACAAGACTAGAATCAGCTCTGGACTTGCTCAACCTAGAGAACAAGCAGGATTTCGAAGTGGATTTAGCACAATGGATCATATTCAAACAGTAAGGGAACTCATAGAAAAACATAAGGAATACAATTTACCTGTCTGCCTTGCCTTTATTGATTATGAAAAATTTGATTAGGTCTACACATCCGCAGTAGTTGAATCTCTGGAAGACATTGGTATAGACAAACATTACATCAATATCATAAAGAAGATCTACAAGAAAGCAACAACCACCATCCATTTGGATCAATCTTGGAAGAGGAGTAAGACAAGGAGACACCATTTCGCCCAAGTTTTTTACTGCTGTCTTATAAAATATTTTCAAGAAGCTGGATTGGGAAAACAAAGGGATTAGAATAAATGGGGAATATTTAAGTCATCTCCGGTTTGAGGATTACATTTTAATCTTCAGTAATAGCCCTGAAGAATTGGAAAATATGCTAAAAGATTTGGCAGAAGCCAGCATTAATGTGGGATTAAAAATAAATTTGGAAAAGACTAAGGTGATGTTCAATTCATTAGCATAAAAAAAGAAAACCATCTACAAAAATACTGAGATTAAAGAAATGCAAAGTTACGTGTACCTTGGACAGAAAATATCATCGGACAGCAGTATTATGAATGAAATCAATAGAAGAATAAGAAATGGATGAGTGCTTTTGGGAAGAACAATATTATTCTGAAGAGTAACATGCCTCTTTTTTTGAAAAGAAAGGTGTTTAACCAATGTGTTTTGCCTGTACTAAGTTATGGAGCAGAAACAATGACGCTAACAAAACGGATGGTACAAAGCTACAAACAACACAGCGAAGTATGGAAAGCTGTATGATAGGCATAACTAGAAGCGACAGAAAGAGAATAACATGGATAAGAAGTCAGACAAAAGTTTTTGACATCATTGAGAGAATTTAACGGCTAAAATGGAAATGGGCTGGGTATATCACAAGAGGACAAGGAAATAGATGGAGTACAGACACCCTACAGTGTTATCCAAGAGATGTAAAACGACCAAGAAGACGACTTCAAGTAAGATGGAGTGACGAAATCAGAAAAGTTGCCGGTGTTAATTGGATGACTAAATCACTAGACAGGGAATAATTGAAAAATCTGGGGGATACCTACATAAAGCAGTGGATTGAAAACAGTTGATGATGATGATGATGATGACTATATGTATGGACCGTATAGGTAAAAAAAGTAGATGTGAAGTAGTGTTTTGAATAAAATAAAATAGGTTTATATACCTCACTCAAAAGCAACTAAAGTGACATACGATTAGTTAAAGCCTTTATCTTTAAATACACAAAAGTCCTTCTGGCCTGTACCGGTAGAAAAAGGTAGCTTCCATATTCTTTGTTTTTGAAAATTCAGATAATTTTACTCAAACAAGTGAAGCTAAAATACTTGGAATCCCAGTTTTCGTAAATACCGAATTTGAATGAGAATTTTGTTAAATAAGTTAACTATATCCAAGTTTCAGGGACAAACTCCGCAGACTCCTTGGAAAATCCGTAGAAATGAAAAAAGTTTCTAAGGAATACTTAGAACTCTTTAAATAAACAAAATACTCCTCAAAACGCCTTAAATTATCGCGAAGCAAAATTCAGCGTTGATCAATGATTTAATTGAAATATAGCAGATTAGAAAACGGAGACTTGTATCTTGCACGATGAATAATCATCTTTCTTAAATTTGTATGGCATGAATGAAATTAAACTTTAAAGGAAATAAAACAAAAATCTCTTGTTTACAAAGGTAAAGTTCAAGTGATTACTGCTATTTGGGGAAAAAAGAATAAGTTACTGTATTATTAACACGGATTTTTTTCCTCTTCAAAATTTACTTTTAAAATCTGGAGGCATGTGATACAGGATAAGTATTTGAGATTTACCTGACCTCTGTGTATAAGACAATCGGTCACTACATGAAATAGTTGGCTTGCAATTTTCAATTCAAATTTATGAAATAATTAAGCAATATATTGTGAATACGTGCAATTTAAAGCACCAACTATTAGATTTTAAAAGAATGAAATCTCTTTTTCTATCCAAATAAGGCATTCAAAATTAGGATGGGTGTGCGTATTACACGATGGCACGGCATGCATGAAAAAATACGATGAATCTTTTGAAATTTTTGGACTTTAGAATTTTTCTAGACTCCTTGGATTTTTTTCGTCTCAAGCCTATATGAACCTTAAAATTGTCTTCATTTATGGCGATTTATTTTTGGTCTCCAAATTTGGCAGTATTTCGCCATGTATTAACAAGATTGGCGAGAATTGGGCACTTGTGGAAATGACTATGTAGTTTTAAACGTATGAGAGTAATAGCAATGGTTACAACAATTAAAGTAAATTTGTGAGAAACCATGTTTTCTAAAGTTCTTGAATTAAACTTAATTATGGAATAGCAGCAACCCTATAATTTCAAACTGCTATATATCAGCCATTTTTTAAAGAAAGAGGCAAAACAAAAAGTGTTCCTGAATCTTTTTATCAAGGCCAAACACTTTAGTGTAAAAACTTTATAGATTTCTAATTTTTTTGTACATCTTTCTGAATTTGAAATATTGAAGTGGCCGATATTTTGAAAAAAGATAGCAGATGAAGCTAGCCTACGAACTGAGTCGAGGCCTTGGTAAATCCTGTACGCATTTTGAGTCGCATCCAAATCGGTTAATAAATACAAGTTCTGTCGCATGACAAAAATCAGACTATTTCAAAATGTCAGCGACGCTAGTATTTGAAATTGCTATATCTCAGCCCTTTTTAGTATAGAGGCGAGACCAAAATGCTTCGGAATCCGTCTATCCAGGCCGAACACTTAAAAAAATAAAAATGTATAATTTCTAATTTTTTAACACTTTTTGAATTTTTAAAAAATAAAAAAATATAAGTGACCGCCATTTTGAAACAAGGTGGTGGATGGAGCTGGCCAACGAACTCGGTCGACACCTTGGTATGTCTTGTTCCTGTACAGATGCTCAGCCACATCCATATCAGTTGATAAATACGAGTGCTATCGCAGGACCAAATTCAGATTGTTTCAAAATGTCAGCGACCCTAGACTTTCCAACTGCTATATATCAACCAATTCTTAAGATAAAGGCAAAACCAAAAATGTTCCGGAATCCTTGTACCAAGGTAGAACAGTTAAAGGATTTTTTTTTTCAATTTCTAATTTTTTTGTACATTATTTTGAATTTTTATAAATTAAACACACCATTTAAAATAACATTTTAAATGGACACCATTTTGAAATAAATGGCGGATGAAGCTGCCCAACGAACTTGGTTGAGATCTTGGTAAGTCCTGTACACATGCTCAGTAGCATTAAAATCAGTTGATAAATACGAGTGCTATCGCATGCCAAGTATCAAATTGTTTCAAAATATCAGCCACACTAAAATTTGAACCTGCTATATCTCAGCCAATTTTTAAGATTAAAGGCGAAAAAAAAATGCTCCGGATTTCTTGTAGCAAGGTCGAACACTTAAAGAAAAAAAACTTTTGTAAATTTGAATTTTTTGTACATTATTAAAAAAAAACAAATAAATAAATGACTGCTATTATGAAACAAGATGGCGGATGAAGCCACCCAACAAACTCGGTCGAGACCTTGGTATATATTGTCCACATGCTAAATCACATCCAAATCGGTTCATAAATACGAGTTACAGTATGACAGATATTATATATAATATTATTCAAACAGGTACATGTTCTTTTTAAACAAATATAATTAATGAATAAACAGACATACATACATACATTCAATACAAATCAGATATATATATAAGGAATATCAGATATATATATAAGGTACATGTTCATTTTTCATATTTAATATCTTTTCCCCCCAATTGTTGTATGTTTCTGTGATGTTATTTAACTGTTATATATATATATATAAACTTATTGTAAAAATTAACCATTGAAACAGAAGCAACTGACCATATACAATGAGATTACTATACCACTATATATATATATATATATATATATATATATATATATATATATATATATACACTGCTCAAAAAAATTAGGGGAGCAAGCAAATAAAAGAAGAGGACCTTGCGAGACAGCCATACATGGGTATAAAATGGAGAGTACACGTGTATCAATGCGCAATACAGAAAATAAGACGCAAAAAAAATTGTAAGGGAGCTTTAATTCTTTGAAAGGATGGAAAGAACATGAAAAGATGGTTTAGAGCAACAATTTGGTTACATGTAAATGACCAAAAAAAGTATTGTTTAGTAATGATGCAAGTTGTTTAATACGGCGTGTGGTCCCCTCTAAGAGCTAAGACTGCTACACACCTGTTTTTCATGGATGTGATGAGGTTATCGATAAGACTTTGAGGAATACTGTTCCAATCTTCAAGAATTGCAATCTCCTTGTCACAGACAATAAACGAAAGCCTTCGTCTTGCTGCAATGCGTCGTCCGAGTGTGTCCCAAACATGCTCGATCTGATTCAGGTCAGGAAAGCAGTATGGCAATTCCATACGCTGTGTTGTTTCAGTTTCAACCATGTTCTCCAACAGACGAGCTGTATCCGGTCAGGCATTATCATGCATGAAAATAAAGGAATCACCATGGGTGAAGCGTAAGATATGACATGATGTCTCAGTATCTCGTCTGTATACATTTGGGTCGTCAAAGTGACATTCCAAATGATATGCAGGTCCATACGTCCACCTATGCTGATTCCAGCTCATACCATCAACCCACCTTGTCTGTAATGTGATCTTTCATGAATAAATATGGGGTTATTTCAAGTGCCCCTTTCCCTACATACAAAAACACGTCGAGTGTCACACTCCAGACTGAATAGGGAAGCAGCATTTGACTCCCATCCATTGCCTTCAATCTTGATGTTCAGCAGCTCAACTTCTTCGGGCCGCACAGTGGCTTGTGGTCAACGGAATACAGATCATTGGCCTATGTGCATAGAGACCACCCTGATGAAGCGTATATCGCACTGTTTGGCTAGACACCTTTCGTCGTGTTGCCAAGAGCTACCGTTTTTGCAACTGAGTATCATCCTCTTTTCTGTCTCGACGAGCTGTGAACAGGATATATCGGTCATCAGTTGCTGTGGTGCACGTGGTCGACCTTGTCCTGGTCGACATCTAACATTTCCTGTTTCTTGGAATCGATTCCACAGCCTTGCAAGGACATTTCTTGCAACTCCAACAGCATCCGCTACACTTCGTTGTGTTTTCGCGGATTCAAGTAATTCTCTAATACGCCAAGCCATGGATTCCGGTAAATCATGTTTTTGTGACATTTTCAAATCACCCTTTTCTCAAAACAAAAGCTGAGCAATTGAATTACGCAACTGAGACAGTGAAACAGACATTTCTGCGAAATCCTGATTTCCTCACATATCTCCTTTTTCTGATTTTTGATGTCCTGAACTTTGATTTGCATATGAAGTTTTATTTTTCTGTTTTCTGCTATGCTTTAAATTATGGATGTTTTAATTTAAGTTACTTATTGGTGTAAGTATTTGTGTAATTTCGTTAAAACCATCTGCTCCCCTAATTGTTTTGAGCAGTGTATATACACTGCTCAAAAAAATTAAGGGAGCAAGCAAAGAAGAGAAGATAACCGTGCGAGACAGCCATGTATGGGTTTAAAATGGAGAGTACGCGTGTATCAATGCGCAATACGAAAAACAAAGACGCAAAATAATTGCAAGGGAGCTTTAATTCATTGAAAAGATGGGAAGAACATGAAAAGATGTTTTAGGGCAACGATTTGGTTACATTTAAATGACAAAAAAGTATTGTTTAGTAGTGATGCAAGCTATTTAATATGGCGTGTGGTCTCTCGAACAGCTAAGACAGCTGCTCAGCTGTTTTCCATGGCTGCAATGAGGTTGTCGATAAGACTTTGAGGAATAATGTTCCACTCTTCAAAAATTGCAATCTCCAAGTCCTAGACTATAAAAGAAAGCCTTGGTCTCACTGCAATGCGTCGTCCAAGTTTGTCCCAAACATGCTCGATCGGATTCAGGTCAGGAAAGCATGCTAGTCATTCCATACGCTGTATTCATTCAGCTTCAACCATGTTTTGCACCAGACGAGCTGTGTGCGGTCTGGTATTATCATGTATGAAAACAAAGGAATCACCTTGGATGAAGCGTAAGGTACTACTTGAGGTCTCAGTATCTCGTCTGAATACCTTTGGACCATCAAAGTGCCATTCCAAATGATATGCAGGTCCGTACGTCCACCTATGCTGTCCAGCCCATACCATCAACTCACCTTGTCTGTAATGTGAGCTTTCACGGACGAATGTGGGGTTATTTCGAGTGCCCCTTTCCCTTCATACCAAAACACGTCGAGTATCACACTCCAGACTGAATGGGGGCTTGTCTGTAAACAGCATTTGACTCCAATGCGTTGTCTTCAATCTTGATGTTCAGCAGCCACACCTTCTTCGAGCCGAACGGTGGCTTGAGGTCAACGGAATACAGATCATTGGTCTAGGTGCATAGAGACCACCCTGATGAAGCATATTTTGTACTGTTTGGCTAGACACCCTTCGTCTTGTTGCCATGTCTTTGCATTTGAATAGCATTCCCTTTTCTGTCTCGACGAGCTGTGAACAGGATATATCGGTCATCAGTTGCTGTG
Source organism: Maratus michaelseni (assembly GCA_963931845.1). Classification (NCBI taxonomy): domain Eukaryota; kingdom Metazoa; phylum Arthropoda; class Arachnida; order Araneae; family Salticidae; genus Maratus; species Maratus michaelseni. The sequence continues at coordinate 118,501,010 of OZ007586.1, forward strand.
GTGCACGTGGTCGACCTTGTCCTGGTCGACATCTAACATTTCCTGTTTCTTGGAATCGATTCCATAGCCTTGCAATGACATTTCTTGCAACTCCAACAGCTCCGCTACACTTCGTTGTGTTTGCCCGGATTCAAGTCTCTCGCTAATACGCCAAGCCATGGATTACGGTAAATCACGTTGTTGTGACATTTTCAAATCACCTTTTCTCAAAACAAAACCTGAGAAATTGAATTTCATAACTGAGACAGTGAAACAGACATCTCTTCAAAATCCCGATTTCTGCACTTATCTCCTTTTTCTGTCTTTTGACGTCATGAACTTTGATTTGCATATGAAGTTTTATTTTTCAGTTTTCTGCTATGCTTTAAATTATGGATGTTTTAATTTAAGTTACTTATTGGTGTAAGTATTTGTGTAATTTCGTTAAAACCATGTGCTTCCCTAATTCTTTTGAGCAGTGTATATATATATCAGCATTTGAAAGGGTAGTTTTGTGATCTGGGGGTTATGATCAGTCAAAATATACCAAAATTTTCAGGAATAGTGTTCTCCCGGTCGTCTGCAATAGGTAGCGTTTTACTTTTGTATTGTAAGCTACATAAAATGAAACCTATCTCATATAACATACTGCAAAACACACCACAAAGAATTTCGATGACAGTGGGGCAGTATTGGGTACATGACAGTAGGCCACCAATGTCCTTTGGTTATAAGTGAATATATATCATATTCAGCGGTGAAAAAAAATGAAATTTAGACGGTCCTGATGGATTTCCATACTATTGGTAAGATATCTGATAAGAATCAAAGAGTATGTTTAGTAGATAGAACGGTGTTGGTTCTGAAATGGTATGGAGAGTAATTTTTTTCAATAGTCAGACGTCCCTAGCCTTCATAAGTGGTCGTCAAAAATTTTAAAACTATCAAGAGACACTTAGCAATCATTTGCTTCCTTGTTGGGGGAAATTTTATGTGGAGAAGATTGGATTTTTCAACATGACAAAGCTCCACTTCTTACCTTAAATTCAATTTCACAATGGCTTAAGTCTACCATGTTATCGGTTTTGAAGTGACGAGCCCTTAGTCTTGATCTAAATCTGATAGAAAAATTATAGGGTATTCTCACACGCACAGTTTATCATAATTATATGATGTATTCTTTAGTTAAAGAATTAAAACCGGTGATTAAGAAAAAAAACTCAACTTTGGTTTGAACTTAAGGAGTAAACAATACAAAACGTTTTTCTTTTTTTGCTAAATTCGATGGTTTAAAATAGAGTTTAAAGCACAACTGTGTTAGATATTATTTTCAAAACTACAATATTTATTTCATACGAACTGGGATTTAAACTATAATGCATATTTAAGTTTATTTTGAAAATTGCGCTCGTGTTTAAACTTTTGACACTCACTGTACAACATTTATAATTCAGTTTGTAAACACCAAAGCAATAATTAGAAATACTGAGCAATGCCGATAAATAAAAAAGTTCCAACATTTACAAAAATATCAAATGAGTGAAAGTTCTACCAGTTTTCGGACATGTAAATTATGAGAAATTACGACTAGATTGGACGTCGTAAATGACGCTGTGGCGACTAGAATCTTCAGCCAATAAAGCGTCTAGGTAGACAGTACATAAAAAGAATGCGCTTGAAAGAGTAAATTACTCGCAAACTAATATTAAACGGTTTAAAATAGCGACATATGTCTTTATTTTTTGTACGAGTTAATAGAGAAAATGTTGAAACATTCGTCAATCGGGAGGATGTGGTTGTTGATAACACATGTCGTCGCTGGTATAGGAAACTCAGAGAAGCAGGCAGAAGCTGCAAAGATCGATCACATTTCGAGATAAATGCATTTACACGTTTAACGAGAAATAATTGTAAATTACGAGAAATTACGATTGGATTTGACGTCGTAATAAACGCTGTGATAAATAGGATTTTCAGCCAATAGGCAGACACAGATAGCACAAAAGACAATGTGCTTGTAAGAGTATCACCCATAAACTAATTTTCAATGGTTTAAAATGGCAATATACAGTGTGATTCATAAATATCGAAACAATAGGCTATCTCCTTAAATATTGTCCCTAGGCACGTACTTCCAATTGCAAAGCTTCATAAAAAAGGTTCAAAATTTGATGAGATAAGTTGCAACTCCATGGGGGAGTCTATTTCAGAAAATACAAAAATTAAGTTTTTATACGGTCCCCGTAGAATAAAATTTGCAATTAGGAAAAATTTCCTTATCTATTCCTGAATTAGACAAAAAAATTTCCATCTTGATATCTGTAATTATTTTTACAAACTTATTTCCTGCCCGACAAGTCCTAAGAACAATAAAGATACAGGCCGGCACGGCCCGGAAAGCGGACCGTGTCGGTTATGGGTCTGGCGCCAAGCTTGGGCTCATGAAGACCTCTAGCATATTTCTCAAACAAGTTTAGCGCAAAAATCTATACGCTGCTATCTTATATCTAAATGTTAAGGTATTGTCTTAGATCAACTTTTAATAATGTGTAAATTTATGGTCGATCCCTAACTTGCATTGCAAATGAACTGATATCGTGTCGCTCAGAGGTATGCTTAAGTGGTGTAAGTCACGAATTTTGGATTTTAATATCTCTGTGAATTTTGCAGATATCAAGATCGAATTTTTTTTGTTTAATTCAGGAATGGATAAGTAAAAATTTCCTAACTGGAAATTTTATCCTGCGGGAACCGTATAAAAATTTAATTTTTGTATTTTCTGAAATAGACACCCCCATGGAGTTGCAACTTATCTCATCAAATTTTGCACCTTTTTTTTTTATGAAACTTTGCAATTGGAAGTATGTGCCTAGGGGCAATATTTAAAGAGATAGCCCATTGTTTCAATATTTATGAATCACACTGTATATAAGACGCAACATGTCAGATATTGTTTTTCGTAAGAGTTAATAGAGACAGTGCTGGATCCCTCAAATACCAAAAAATTCCTCAACAGTATCGGGAAGATGTGGTTGACGATAACACATGTTGTTGCTGGTATCCAGGGCCGGCGCAACCATTGGGAAAACGGGGTGGCTGCCCAGGGACCTGTGCTTATTAATGTCTTGTAAGGGGCCCCACGGCTTTCCGCTCAGTTCGTTATAATTTACCGATTTGTAAAATAACAATAATAGTTTTTCTCTGATTTTAATCTTTCAAATTCTTATTTTAAAAGTTTTTTCTTGAGAAAAAATGAGTATTAACTTTGTTTATTACAGCTAAAATTGATATAATTGTTAGAGAATATGCATATAATAGATTGGATAATCCCTGTTCTTAAAATGAGAATCCAAAGAGAACTAGTTATACACACAGAATCCCATTGCTTTCAATAATGCAGTCAGCGATTGTTTTCTTTTCTTTCTTGCTATCGGACAATGACCAGAAACACAAATATTAGGATCTATTTTCTGCTTCTCTGCGAATTCTTTTTCGTTCTGAAATAAAAGACGATTCCAAGAAAGGAGTGATAGGGAAAAATCCACTAACTGAAATCAATATTATTAAAAATTTTGAAAGTTTTTGTTACCATAAGCTGGAAAATCCCATCTCTGGAAACTTAAATTTAAACTGGGTGTATCTGAAATATCTTATTAAGTAGAATCCACTAAGAATGATTAGTAGAATTATGCACATTAAAAAGAAACAAGTTGCATGAGGTTTTTCATTCATTTTAGTAAAAAATAAATCTGTCAAGTGCGAGTATAACTCGTTCTCAAAGGGTTCCGTACATTGAATTTATTAATTACTATTTATTAATTAATAAACTCCTACTACCTCTAATTTTTTATAATTTAGTTTCAGTAGATTCGGAAATAGGAGGGGGGGGGGGCGTATTTTTCCACTACTTTCGACGATATTTCTGAAAATATAATACCTAAAATTAAATATATTTTTGAATTCGATGTTACGAGATCTTTCGAACGATACCCTACATGATATATATATATGAAAATTTATTTTTCAAGTAACTTAGTTAATATCTCGGCTAATTACCGACAGTGTTTTTTTTCGAAAATCATTTTCAAATATCCTTGGATGATTCTGCGTCGATAGATACATCGAGTGCTCGTCAACTTCCCCACTGACCGCCCGAAAAGTAAAGTTTGTGTGTAACGGAAAAATAATTTTTTTTTTCAAAAACTGTTACCTAAGAAAATCTCTGTAGTTTTCCTGCAAGGGTTAAATAAACTTCTACAACCTCTAATTTTTTCACATTTCTAGTTTCAGTAGATTCGGAAACAGAGAGGTTGGGGGGATATATTTTTGCTGTGCATTTTCGACGATATCTCTGAAAATATAATACCTAAAATTAAATATATTTCAGAGTTTGGTATTAGGAGATCTTTCACACGATACCCCACACGATATACAAAAAGAAAACTTTTTTTTTCAAGTTACTTAATTAGCCCCCTAAATTTTTCCTAAACATATTTGTGAATGGCTAACAATCTGAAAATATGTGGGTAAAGAGGTTTTATAATTTTCCCAAGTTTGAACTTTCCACGCCCTATAGTTTACGAGAAAACGGCCTCTGACAGACGGACAGACAGACACAGGAGTGATCTTAAAATGGTTCTGTTTTTGCTTTTTAAGTACTGAACCCTAAAGATAAATAAAATGTTTGTGTAAAGATAATTTTCTTTTAAATATGCTGAAAAATGTTAACGAGCATTTTTAAAAATCAACTCTGGATTGTGTAATATGTACAGTTTAATAATAAATTTTATTAGGGCATTAATGTAGTCAATAGTCGTTGGGCCTCGCAAAGTGTTTTGCCCAAGGCCCCGCGCGACTTTGCGCCGGCCCGGCTGGTATCGGAAAGCCAGAGCTGCAAATAGAAGTTGTAAATATCAACCACATTTCAGACATTCAATCAGTGGTTTTTGAGCAGATTCTGGAGCAAGTTATATCAAATGCCTGGCATCCAATTGTGCAATAACGCTAGTCTACATGAATTTCGGAAGTTATAAGTTAGCGAGTGTTTTATAAAGTATTTTTAATGCTGAAACAGAAAATATAATAAAAAAGTGCTCTATCACGTCACGTTTTTTGATTACATAACGCTAAAGATATATAAATCATGAAAATAATATTTGAAAAAATATGTAAAATGTAATTTATGACATTTTTAGCAGAAGTCAATTTCTAGAAGATTCAAATACGCAAATCCAAAATGAAAGCTCATTTTGCCAAGTAGTTTTTGAGTTATTCTAAAAAAAAAAAAAAAACTACTTGCATTACAGTTCGTTTTTTTGCAATTATTAAATAATTTAACATTAGAATTTCCAAACTTTACAATTCTAAATATTTCATAAACTACTATACCGAAAGACTGCTCGTTTGGGTAAAATTGACCGAAGAATCTAAATATGATGTAACTAGTAAATCTGCAGATCAGGAGCCTCAACGTCAGCTCTGAAAATCATTACTTTATAATCTCACTTTTCATATTATTTAGCATCTTACAATCCGCAATTTAATTTTTTTTTATATCACATACATATTTATAGGCATATAAAATACTTTGGAGGTTTCAGAAATTAGAAGCGTTAAATTAAACACGATTTATGCAATGATATTCTGAAATTCTTATTCTTGTAATTTTTTAGATAAAAAAATGCATTTCTTATTTTGATATTCTTTGAAATAGGGTTGCTAAGCAACTAACAAAATAAAGAGGAAAAAAAAAAAGAAATGCATTTTAAATTTTATAAAAGTTAAGAAAATAAAATGTTTTATATTTCCCGAACAATTGCAAAAAAATTTCCAATTATTTAAACAATTAATTTCTAAATTCTAATCGATGTATCGGTAAATTTTCAAAGCTATTGCATATATTTAAGACCTTTTTATCGAAAATTTAGTGTCCGTAATTTTACGTTTAAATCCATGATTCAACTATGCGATTTTCATTTCAGTTAAAAATGAAATTGGAAAATAGTCTGCATTCCCATAGGAAAGCAGCCTTATGACCTAAAAAGAAATGTTCTACATTTTTCGAACAAATGAACCAAATGTAACCAAAAACTATACAGCTAATTCCGGGTACCTCATCAATATACCCATCAAAAATAAACCTAATAGAATGTTTTTTACGCATTTATCGCGGAACAGACAGACAAACAAACAAACAAATAAACAAACAAACAAACAGAAATCAAAAACTTTACGGGTCTGCACAGTGAACTTCAACTAACGTTTCGGCACTAATTGGGTGTTCGTATGAAATTTTCAAAGTTTGTTACGATTTCCATATTAACAATTTAAACACGAATGGGTTCATCACAAAGCCAGAACATCGTGGTCCACATCAACTCTGAAAAGCAATGGCAGGTAAGAATCTGTTCCTGTGTTTCTTTGCTTTCTCGTTTCAGAAATGAACAGGTTTTAGGTTTTTATACGAATGTTAACGAATGATGAGAAATGCGCACCCCACCGTAATGTTAAACTTTTAAGAACTCTGCGTTGCATAGCAGAGCCTGTTCCTTAAAGGAAGGATTACATCAAACTAGTTTTGTTAAGTGCATGGTGGGATATGAAGGAAATTATCCAATGGGAGATGTTCCCACGTAGTATAACCACGCTCTGTTACACTGTCAACAGCTGAACAGATAGTTTCAAAACCTGATAAACAAGCTGTTGCGGACTACTAATCTTCCAACACAATAATGCCATATGTGATGCTCTTTAATCACTCGTAATAAACTATTTGGCATAATGGTTGACAAGTTTTATCTCATACAGCATGTTTCTCGGTCCTTGCTTTTTCGGACTAGCATATTTTTCGATCGTTGCAGAATTCCTTGTTTTTTTTTTTAAAAACTTTTGATGGTGTGCAAGATGTGAAAAAAAGCATAAGACTTTTTTACTCTAAATTAAAGGATTTTTGTTGCCGATAGATTAATCTATTGAAATGCATAGGGTAAGTGGTTATACTAAATGATGAAAAGTGAATACTTAAGTGCACTACATTTTTATTTTATTTTATTTTTCATATTAACCCTTTCAGAGGTAAGTAATTGCGCTGCTGTAATGTTGAATCCGCACCGGAATTTAAAAATAAAGAAATGCAATTTTTCAGCCTTTTATTCACGTAAGTTATAAAAGTAAAATTTTATTAAAAAAATCTGGTACCAATTTCGAATAAAATTAAGTTGTGTAAATAATATACCACCTACCCTCAAGGCGTTTAAAAACGCATATACCTAATAGTTTGGCAAAAGTTGAAATTACAGCACTTATATGTATTTTTTGAAGCTTTACTGTCTTTTTCTGGATGGCAGCACGTATATGCATTTTTTGAAACTTTACCGCATCTTTCTGGTAAATAATACGATTTACGAGCTTTATAATTTTTCTGGTATAAACAGTCACATGTAGTACACTAAATTAAAAAAAAAAATATTATCAATCAATGGACCTGTGCGAGTCTTTCGCACTACAATCTTTGATATTATTTCATACTTTTTTTTATAAATTTTTAATTAAACACAATTTTTAATTAAACAATATGTTTTAAAGAAGTGTGAATATACTAGGTCAAAATCCTGTTCAAAAACCTTTTGTATGCTATCTCATTCATCGTTTGGTGATTTATATGTGCATGGAAAAAAGAGATGTTGACAAAAACAAAATAATATATATGATAGATTGAGCGAACTAGTATAAATTTTAAATTTATGTTAATTTTGCACTCACCTATTAACCCATTTACAAAAGGAGAATTTATCAATAGTTAATATCAAACCAATTTATTTTCCCCTTGACACCTTGCATTATTGGGCACTCCAGCTTTGCTTTGGTACTTTAAATTAATCTCTAATCCTCGGTTTATACGTAGTATGTTTTGAACAATTAATTAAATCAAATGCATAGAAACCTTTCGCTTGAATTATTTTTCTGAATATTCTCTTATCCTAATTACCCATTTCCTTCATCCTCTTCATCAGTTTGGAGAGATTAAGGGGCTACCATTTTGTTCATTACCTTTTCATTAGATGAGATAATTAAGAATACCAAGATACTCTTTGCAAATTACTTAATACATCCAATGGCATAAATTTGTAATTATGATTTTGATAGAAATTTGGATTTTTGCAGTAGGGATTTTATTAAACATTAGCCAGTTTTGGCAATAATGTCATCATTTCTGAAGACAAAGTGACTCGAATTTTTGTTTTAGAGCAAATAACGAAAGGTATATCGAAAATTAAGTTTCCCTAACTTGCTATGGACAGTGTTTTTATTCAAGACAGATAATATGTTGCGAATATAAAAAAGTTGACTTAGTTTACTTTTCTACATAATCACCAAGCACATTGATGCATTTGCTATAACATTAAATAAATTTTGAAAATCCCTGTTAAAAAAAGGAATGTCCCGCATACAGAAGAATTGCTTCACGACAGTTTTCACTTTATTGGTACCAAAATGTGTGTGAAAGCCTTTGGAGATTCCGGCGTCATCGCCGGGTCATTTGTTCCAACATGACACTGGGTCCATATACATCCATCGTTATATCGCGTTCAGATTATGAATGTTAAGTCACTTAACTTGAAGTTTTCTGAAGCGGACGACCCGGAATCAAGATTTTCGACTGGAGCAAGTTTCTGAAACTCACTCAACTTCCGATACTCTCTTAACTATGAGTTGAGTCGAACTTTGCCTTTTGAATTCTTTTTATTATTTGAAATTCCTCTTAAATTTCGAGTTGATTTCTACAAGTAATTAATCAGCTTTTTCAAATTATCATTTAGTCGTTTATTTATTTAAAACGCCGCAAAGAATGATAACAATAAAATAGTCAGAAGTTGTAGTTAGTAATTTAACAACTTATGCGCATGCCCGGACATCTGTTCGGCTAAGTTAAGTCACTTAAGGTGTTTGGTAATGTGAGCGGGTGAAGCCTAATTCCGGGTTGTCCGGTTCAAAAAAGCTAAGCTAAGTGACTTAACTTTCATAATCTGAACGCGATATTATGGATTTCAGCACCTAACATCTCAAGGAGCTCATTCATACTTATCACCTGGAGAGAATTCTTCAAATCAGGCGAATTATGCACTTAACCCCTTGAAGGGAAGTGGTTCATTTTTGGATCACTAAATTTTAATCGCTAAATGCTACATTGGTACAAGAATTTTGGGATGAAAAAAGAAAATAAAACAGATATATTTATTGAGCACATGAAGAAAAGGTTTTACTTATTTTCACTTAAATTTGTAAGTTCTGGTGTCATTCTATCATTTCAGAATTTTATGAATAGAAGTATCTTGCCCATAAAAGGGTTAAAGTAAATCAAAGCTATTTCATTTATCTAAAAGTACAGAAGAACACTAAATCTGAACCATTTTGTTCGAACGAGTCAGATTTGTAAAAACAATCTGATGAATCATTCCTTGACTGTTGTCACCATTTTAAATCTTAGTATATTAAATATTTAATGTGAAGATAGCTGATAAATAAAACTATCATGATCGCGAACAATACATTTAATGACGAATACTTACACGTACCGTACATTTCAACATAAAGAAAACATTCTAACACTGCTTACACACTCACAAGAAATAGTTCTTTTTTTAATAACTCTACAAGTAGATAAATAATATTACTGCATTCTTCAACTGGAAAGTTTTAGTGATAACATCTATTATCATATACAAACACTAAACACCACATATCGCACAGCAGCTTAATTAGTACACGATTGCAAAACACTATTCTCCATACTTGTTGGGCACAGAATGCCCCGCTCATCCAATCTTTCTGCTGGCACACTGCTAGCGCCATCAGCAGGGCAACACTAGATACCGGGCTTGCACATTCATTCTCATGACGTCACAAATAGTGGCTGGCAGCGACCAGCGATTGGTACAAAGCGGTGCACCCGTCGTTTTGTGCCTATCGCTGTATGTCTTTTGTCGCGGCCAGCCACCATTTGTGACGCCATGATAATGAATGAGCAAGTCCGATATCTAGTGCAGTACTGGCCATCAGGATAGTAATTTACCAAATGATAGAGGGATGAGACTTGCGTAAAATTTATTTCTTGTTTGCCTGATTTCTTTGCAATCTTTCGAAAAAAAGGAATAGAAATTTATTTTTCGAGTTCTCTTCGTTAAACATGAAAACTTCCTATAGCCACTCCGCTCAGTCCAAGCGGAATCGAACCCGCAAAATAGAACTCAAATCAAAGTAGTACATAACCACTGAGCTATATGGGCTTTTGGACTTTTGAAATAAAGAAAGTTAACGCATTCAGATTGCTAAGTATTGACAATGAAAATTAGATTAGTTGTAGCCTGCCTTGTAAAATGGCTGTTAACTACACTACCTGTTAACATATAGCTGTTAACTACATTAGCTGTTAACTGCATTCACCATTAACCTATAGCTGTTAACTGCACTTACCGTTAATCTATAGCTATTAGCTGCATTCACCCATAACCTATAGCTGTTAACCTATAGCTGTTAACTGCGTTCACCGTTAACCTGCAGCTGTTAACTGCACTCGCCGTTAATCTATATCTCTGTTAACTACATTAAAATAATTAATCTTTTTTAAGTTGTAACTTAAACTGTAAAAAAACTACGAACATTTCGATATGTCTCGTTATAGTTATGTTATAGTTATTGCCAAAACTATTTATTGGTGCATAATTTTATAGATAGAAATACAACATTAGAATGACATCAACATTGCAAAATTATTTCTTAATTACCATAAAAATTAACATACTTTCATTATAATCTAGCAATTTATTGTGTTTAATTCCGTTTAGATTTATGCTGCGTTTAAGGATAAAAATTAATCTGCAGGTCATTTTAAAATATGACAGACAATGCTATTTAAAGACACTAACTAAACTAAGTTTTTTGCTGTTAAATTCCTAACACTTTAAGCTTTATAAAAAAAAACTTTAAAACTGTATCTTCCTTAAAATCAGGCTAATTTAAAGTTGTAAGACTTAAACTACTGTTTAGTAATGAAACTTTTTTCCAAATTTAATTCTTTGAATATTATGCATGTTAAAATTAACATTTTAATAGATATTGAAATAACTTTATGCAAAATTATTCAAATTTACCTAGACAAATCCTTTTGGCTATGAATACTCAAATTCCCGTCTATGTTTTAAAACATATATCAATTTGTATAAGATACAAAAAGAATTTGACAGCAAATGAATTACCGTGAAAGACTTTTCAGAAAGAATTGCCGGTTTTAATTAAAGAAAGTATTTTACTGTAAGCAAATGTTTTATCGTTAACAATGAATTGTTTTTAAACAGTACACTAATTTTTATCACGGGGAAATTTATACATTAAAGAGACTAAATATTAACAAATTGTGTCGGAGTAAATTTAAAGTGGTATCTATGAAATGAATAGCAGAAAGAAAAAATAATTGTTGAAAATGTAAATAATTACCCTTTCTATCTTTGAGTTTATAATTTACTTATTTCGAAATTGTTTTTCATTTTTACGCAAGAGAATGTTTCTAACACGCTAACAAACAAGTATCTTTTGATGAAGGTAATAAGATTGAAGAATAAAAATGTAAATAAAAATGCATAGTTGAAATTTGTTTGAACTCTTTTACTCAATTACGTTTATTTGTTTTATTTAATTTCCATTACAGACTAATTTTACAGTTTGAGCATATTATTCTTTTGGAGGTTTCAACATAAGCTGATTATGGGATTTATTTTCTCCATTTCTGTTCTCTTTTAAGCCCGCTGAATAAAATATTCAGCCTTTTTTTGTTGTGTAAAAATTAAAGATAATGTGAGCTTGCTCTTTCAGAAAAGAACTGCTCAATACAGGCAGTAATTAAAAATAAAAATAAAACATAGATATATAGATAAAAATGAATAAAAATAGCATTATAAAATTTGTATTTTTGTAATGAAAGAAAAAAAATAATAACGTAAAAACTACGAAAATTTCAACAGAGTTTAAAGAATAAGGGAGTTAAATTTTACACACAATTTTAGTGTATGCAGTGATGGAACAGTGGCGCAGCAGTTGGGCGATTCTCACCACTAAATTTTAATCGTATTTTTCGCTTTAAAAAAATCTCAAACTCTGTCCTTAAATAAGACAAAGAGTACAATTTAAATTTCACGGTGTCAATTGATTTTCTGCTGCGCCACTGTTCCATCACTGTGTATGTCTAAACATCATATTAGAATAGGTGCACCAATTTTCAATCTACATTTTGTTTAACTCAGTACACTGTCCAGATGATGTCTTGCAAATTTTACTAGGATCTGGCGATACCTGTAAACATAATATTTCAAGTTTAGTATAAAATACAAATGAAGGGCCAGGGGAAAAACAATGATAGTCCATCTTTCTGAGATTTGAGATGACAATGCTATATGTTAGCTGAAAAAGTGTACTATTATTTGATAATATTGGAGCTACGCAAAACTGAAGATAGTCTTTTGAAAAACACAGTTGAACACAGCGCCATTTATGCGCGTAAAGGGAAAGAATAACGAGAAAGTAGATTGTGACTACCATCGTTTTACCACTGACCCTTCACATATGAGGGGGTTAGAATGACAGTGGAGTAAGTCACAATTTAGTGATTTGAGAAATGAAGGACTTTATTGAAAGTTGCTGTATTCCGTTGCATTATGTGGTCAAACTAGTTCTGCCATTTAGCGACTGCATAAGTGAAATATGACTTATTTCACTATCATACTAAACAGAAATTAATAACCTTTCAGTGAAAATATGGTTATCTAGATTTTCCAAATTTTTGACTTGTTCCACTGTCATTCTAACCCCTCATATTTCTTGAATACTTCTTAAAAATATTATAAAAGTAAAGAAAATTTATCTGTTCAAATGGAAATAACATTTGTTTTAAAAAATTAAAAGCATCTTACCTAAAATGCAAGCTAATCGTAAATTACTAGTACAAGAGATGAAACAGGGATGCTTTTGTTTTGGTAATAGTATCTTGGCTTTAGAGCTGTGCTTTAGTATTTTGATTCAAACATAATCCTTATTCTTCATAGATGAAAAACAGAAATAGAAAAAGAAAAGACAGAAAGCAGGTAACAGAAAAAGGAGGACAAAACAAAATTCTACTTTTACATAAAACGAGAGATTTTTGCTTTGGAAATGCGTATTTTTATTTTATTTATGTGATATATTTAAAGAAATTATTTCTATAATTATAATGTATTTTGCCCGAATTTTAAATATTTTGCTACGATAAAATATATAATTATGAACAAATAGAGAGAATTTTGGACAGAGAGCTTAACAATCAATTGCACACCATAAAATACTGTAAAAAAATGTAAATTCAAGAGTATTTTATCGGGAATTCCTGCAGTAACTTTACTGGATTTGCCACTTTTTCGAGCTAAACGGTCAAATCCCGTAAATTTCATGTTTTACGGAAAAAAGCCGTTTATTTAAAGTCAAAGCCCGTTTATCTAGGAGTGAAGCCCGTTTGGACTTTGCATGGAATCTGTGCTGCAGTAAAATTACTGCAAAATTTTTTCTTACAGTTAACTGGTAATTTCTATCTCGCCTTCAGATACAGTAATAAAAACAATGTAATCTTGACACGGCGAAACTGAATTCCAGAAATTACTCATTACCATTCCAGAATTATCCATAAGCATCTGATACTGAGGGAGTAAGTTTCCATGTGACGGTTATGTTACTTCACTGAACTCGCTATTCGTCATATTTTAACAGTTTACCCTGGGCGGAGACATTTGTATAGAAAATACTTCAAATATTTATCAATATTATTTGTATAGAAAGTATTTTAATTCACTAGATTTCTCTGAGAAAAATGAAATGAGAATATTTCAGCTTTTATCAAAACATGCAGGATTTTACCATAACATATAAATTCTTTTAATTTGATCTCATTTTTAATAGTTTAATTTTTACATCATTATATTTTTTTGCATAGTACACGTGTTTTTATATACTTTCATCTGGATGGCGAATTTCTAAAGAACTTTTTCCTATAGGTATAATGTACAAAAACATATACATAATTACGTCTGAATAAAACTAAACTAAAATAAAATAATATTGAACTACAGACTTTAAATGTAAAAAAAAACATACATATAAACAAATAAAATTTGTAATAACGATTTGCATTTTATTTGTTTATATGTATGTGTTTAACATTAAAAGTCTGTAGTTCAATATTATTTTATTTAAGTAAAATGTATTTTGCGCCAATTTTAAATATTCTACCACGATTATTTTCTATTTCCATTAAACTTTCTAACTAGTGAATTTCGAATAAATGCCTTTCAAAATCACCACTGCGATTTTGAAATGGTTATCGAATGCAATATCTTTAGATTTTAGCACATAGCATCTTTTAAAAATGCATTTTGCAACTTAAATGATTTTTATGGGCTACGTGAAAGAATTCGAACATATTACCGTACTTGGATGGGCAATTTCAATTTAATGACTTTATGCTTTCCCAACTTTGCTGGAATTTGCGAATTATTTCAAGAGGGGTTCTTTAAAGTTTTCCATTATAAATGATCACTTTATCTGTTATAGCTTTTGCATGACATTTCTGAGCCTTGCTGTAAAAATTTTCAATGATTAAGAATGCATTTAGTGTATTCGGAATCTATTACTTCTGTTTAATATGAATGGAATATCTTTTTAAATGACTTTCAATGAAGGAGGTCATATAATTCGTTTGTATCTCTTCGTTTTTTTTCTGTGTATGTCTACCCATAGCACTTGTACGAATAGTCCGATATTCAGACTTTTTTCTTTGTTGGAAAAGTGTTAGTCTGCAGATGGTCCGGTTTCAATATCAATAGGATCTAAAAATCATATGTTTGTCTGGCTGTCTGTTTTCCGTTTTTTTATTTTATAGGATTTGACTTACGTAAAAATTGACCAATCGTCAAGAAATTTTAATATGTTGGGAAGATAAACAGGACTACTTTGTTTTTAAAATAGACGTCGTATCGTGTATAGTTCTTTTACAGGGATACTTAAAAAATTTTAATATCATCTTCGACTGCGCGTCAAAATAAGCCATATTGACATCAATGACATTTAAAATGAATGTGGCTTACAATACTGCATCAGGTCTTTTAACTTGATTTTACCTGGACCCGGACCCCACCCGACGCCAGGCTACCCTTTGCAAAAAATGTCTAATTAGACTGGAATCTTTGTTTAAAGTTGTATCCAACACATTACGAACACCAAAGTCTAACCCGTAATTAAAAAAACTCGCACCTCTTGACTCATAATCAGCGTTCTAAACAATGTTGACTAAGCATCCATGGACAACGGGGAAAATAGTCATCACTATTTTCGAATAGAAATTTTCGCCTTATTTATGACTGAAATTTTGAGTTTAAATAAGGCGACAATTACTATTCGAAAAGAGTGATTTTATGTCAAGCAGGTTAAATTTGGAGAGATAAAAAAAGGAGTAATAAAATCTTCGTTTAACCCATTTTCGGCCAAAGGTGCGTTAACGCACCATTTCAATAAATATTTTTTTATTAATACTGTGACGTATATTTTTCGCTAATTTTATTTTTCTGCTATTTTTAAGGGTTCTGGAGACATCTATAAAATATTAGTAATTCAATTGAAGTAATCACTTTCTGTTGAGAAATTTTCAAAATACGCTGGTTTTTTACATGAAACGGTTATTGACAAATTCGACTTTTTGAAAATGTATAATTATTCCACCTGAGATTAATCATATGTTTTTATAATGGAGTAAAGTTGCAAGTTCTGTAAATAAAATAAAAATAAAACAAATGCCATAAGAAAACTTATTTTTTTTTATTTAAATTTAATAATAAATTATTAATAATAAATTAATAATGGTAACGTCAAATTAAATAAAATATTATTTTTCATGCACGAAAGTTTTTTGATGTCTTAATGAATGTAATTTAAGCAAATTTCAATGCAAATAATACCACATTTTATAAAATTTCTATGCTTGGCCGAAAATGGGTTAATATGTTTTCTTTAAAGTATTCTGCTGTATTTATTTTGTTTATTTATTTAAAAGTTATGTTGTTATTAAAGTCAAGGAACGTAAACCTACAAGAGCATTGATTGCTACTGAAAGAATGAAGAATGAAAACAAAAATATTTTATTTTATCTTCAAAAACAATGAAATAGTCGGAATTCTGTCTACGCTGTTTTTGATCTAATAAAGCTTTTATCTGCCGCTGATTCTGCTATGTAAAATATAGACTATGAATTTATATAGTTTATGAAAAATACCCGTGTTTTTTATTAAAAACTTGAAATAATTTTAGCTACAAAGCTTATTAAACTGATTTAGATAATCAATTACCTTTATTGGTTATGGATTGCCGGAATGAACGAGGCAACATTCAAAATTTTTCTTGCTTAAAATCGGGATGATTTACTCCAGATATAATAGACTATCAGTACTTCTTTCATTTTTAAAATATCCATACATTTCCTCAAAAACAAGTAATTTTGAAAAAAAAAAAAAATACAGATTTCGAGGGATTGTTTTTTACCTTCGTGTTTTTGTGGCAATTTTGTACTATTATCCGCGTTAGAGTCCTGCACGGATCGGTTTATACCGACCCGAAACCAAAACATCTATTTCAAGTCAACCCGAAACCTGACCAAATCTGACGCATTTCAAGCCCATATTTTACTGCTTTAATCCATATTTTAATGAAATTATAAAAAAAAAAATACTCTGTAATTATATTTCCAATATCAATTTTATCTTTTATGTTAAATAAACACACACACACACACACACACACACACACATATATATATATACAGTATATACATATACAGTGAAACCTCCCTGTGCGACCACCCCCGTTAAGCGATCACCTCTCTCAACGACCAATGTTTCATGGAACGAAATTTATTCCCATAGGATTAATTATAATTTTACTTCCATTCGGAGACCATTCTGAGTGGATTGACCAATTTGTTTGAAGAAACGGAAAAAAATTCCTTTCTTTCTCGGTCTGCCCTGTAACTTGACCGATGTGTACATATCCCCTCCTGGAATGGAATGTGGATCTTCACCATTTCCTAGAACAGCATGCTTTATAAACCCCAGAGAGATAAGTATTTTATGGTCTTCTTGTTGCAGCGAAGTTCCTACCTCCTCCTTTGTTATTGCAATCAAGGCGCCGTGTTATAAAACACGTTTGAGAGTGTGACCCCTTGCTTCCATCGTTCTCCCAGTGCAGATCTGTTTCAGTAGCTTTTTAACAACGACAGCTAAAAGAGTGATTTTAAACCTAAAGGAGCATGTACACGTTAGAAATGAACATAAAAATGGAAAGTTGATAAGAAAATTGGTTCAAGTGTTTAACTGTGGAAAAACGCAGATAAACAAAACTTTCCAGACAAAAAAGTTTGCATTTATTCACTGAACTTTGAAAAAGTTTAGAAATAAAAGTTGTAAAACGTTAAACTGTAAAATCGAAGCAAACATCAATTTATACATTTTTTAAACCCTTGTAGTAATTAACTTGTGAATTTAAACTAAAGTTTTATTTTTTATATTTAATTGTTTTTATTTATTTCCTAATGTGAAAGATTAATTTTCATAACACTACTTGTTACCTTATTTTCGACAGTCAAAAACTAGATTTAAACAAGACCTCCATTAAGATACCACCTCTAGGAGAGACCAATTTTTAATGGAAAGGAGCGTGGTCGCTTTAGGTAGGTTTTACTGTATGTATATATATATATATATATATATACAGTAGAACCTCCATAAGTTGACCACCCAAGGGACTGTAACTAAGTGGTCAACTTAGGGAATTTTTAGAAAATATTTAGAACAATATTAGAAAAACTTTAGTAAACTTTTTTCGTATTTTTTAGGAAAAATTTAGAAATATATTAGCACTTACTCATTTTTATTTTTTCTGAAGGTACAGCACATTTTTACAATTTTTGAAAGAATAATTCAATTTTTGTTTGACTCCTCTTTTTGTTCCTTAAGTAAGTGCAAAAAGCACTTTCACAGTTTACAAGTCCATTAAGCATTAAGCATGTTTGGGCATTTTTCTGCCGCGAAATCTTTATGTTGCTCCATCATGCGCTTTACATCGTCTTCCTTCAGAGTTGGGTACTTTGCAGTTTCGTCGTCACTTGGATCATGATCCTCTTCGCCATCCATTTCTTGTAATTTAGAATCCTCGCTGTGCTTAGTTGCAGAGAGTATCTCATTGAAGATTGCCTCTGGGTCTGGTTCAACACATGTTACTAACTCATCGTCCATGGTAACAAAATCTTCAAAATCAACTCCATCAAAAATTGGCAAGGGAGATAGAGGAAGCTCATCCTCTTGCACCGATGTTGTAGCCGTAACAAATCCAGACTTCTTGAAGCAGTTCTTAATCGTGGTTTGCGTAACTTTATTCCAAGCAGAATTAATCCAATGAACACCATTCAAAGCATTTACTGACGCAGCTATTGACGATGCTAATGCAAAAGGACCACAGGTTTGTGCTTTCATGATCACCCATTCCAGAAGCTGAGCTCTGTAGTGCACTTTGAAAGACTGAATAATGCCTTGATCGAAAAAGGTTGAGTTTTCGAAGTTGTGTTTGGAGGCAAAAATGTTAGCTTTACATTTGTGAGATTATTCACTTTCGGGTTGCTAAGGCAGTTAGTTGTCCACGGTACTTTTATGGAATAGACCGCTTCTTTTGCCTCATTTCTGCGTCAATTCCTCTAACCCACCTTTGAACAAAGCACTGGTCATCGAAGCGGATCTATTCGCTCTCCAAAAAACAGGAAGGTCTTTAGGTTTTTAAATTTTTAAATTCACGAGGTTTTGCGGATTTGCCAATCACCGTAGGCTTCAAATTTTCTCCAGTCATACTAGCACATAGAAGAACAATAAAACGCTGTTTTGAAAGAAGAAACGCTGTTTTCCTCTTTTCAAAGTGTCACCCTTCATTATTAGACTTCTATCAGGCATTGCTTTAAAGAAGAGACCGCACTCATCAGCATTAAAGATGTCCTCATCTTTAAAACCTTTAGCAAACTCTGGGAATTTTTCAATAAACTTCTCCACCACTTCAGCTGAAACCTCATTAGATTACACACTCAAAATGTTTTGAGAAATCTCGTATCGTAGTTAGAATTTTTCAAGCCAACCTGCTGACGCTTGGAAGTCCTCTATTTCAAATTCTTTAGAAATTTTTTTTGCTACTTCCTGAAGCATAACTCCCGATATTCTTGCATTGATTGATCTCATCTCTTTAAACCAATTAAACGTGGCTTCGTTCACAGCGTCGAGACACGTTTTTCTGCGTTTTCTTTGGAGTTAACCGTTCCCGAAGAATACCTTTTCAGATATTCTTCCTTGCGTTTTAAAATGTTGCTCACAGTTGTCTTGCTCATCACCAAATCTTTTGCATCACACCAAATTTTTCCGCTGTCTTTCTTCGGCTGCTGCTTTTCAGAAAATTAAGAAGATCCTCTTTCTTTAATTTAAGTTCTTTTAGAGCTTTTCTTTGCGCCATTTTTAGTGAAAATTTGCAAATAAACAACCAGTCCCGTCACGACGTGACATTCAGAAAAAAAAGAACGGAATGTGTTTCACATGTGAGCAATACACGTAGTTTTCCAATTTTGCGTATAGCTACACCGCTACGCACATCCCCCACTCCCCTGACATTTTTCGACAGATTTCAGGAATTCTGGCATTTCCCTCCCATTGTATTATACTGGTTGTGAATAATGAATAGAGCACCACAAGGGATGCGAGTATTTCTCAGATAAGCCGAATGACTGATAAAGAAATTCCTGGAAACCAGATGGAGAACAAACGGAGGAAAAAGAAAATTCAAGAAAACATCAGTGGTCAAGTTACAGAGAGTAAAACCTACTAAAAAGTGGTCAATATGCAACTTACGGAGGTGGTCAACATAGAGAGGTAAATCTCCATTGAAAATGCGTTGTGACCATTCAAACTAATAAATTTCGGTCAACATAGAGAGGTGGTCAATATAGAGAGGTGGTCAACTTTGGAGGTTTTACTGTATATATATAAACACTATTTTATGTACAAATTAATAGTTTTTTTCATTTTAAACAATACTGTGGACATTCTTTTGAAAAAAAGAAGGATAATCAAACCCGACCCCACAAGAGTCAAAACCAACCCGAAATTGACCAGAATCCGAAATAATTAGATTCAACCCATAGCCACTTTCTGGTTCAATATTTTACTTATTCTTGAACATTTTACCAGTTGATGGTCAACCTACAAAAGTTTATGGTTCAACCTACAAAAGTTTATGGTTCAACCTAAAACCTAACTATGGTTGAATGTTGTGTCATTTCATGGTTCATGTAATGTACGAAATCATGGTAAAAACTTTTACCATTATACGGTTTCAGATACTACAACACCAAAATTGGGTTCAACCACGGCGACTTCAGTACCTAGCGCGAAATTTTTAACAGTGATATATGTAGTCATTGTAACAGTGTAATTGAAGTCACCTTATACTCAGTATAAGTAAAGGGTATTTTCAAACCCTAGATCAGTGGTACTCACTACACGGTCCGCGGGCAGTAGAGCTACAATTTTTTTAAAAGGAAATATTTATCTTTTTTAATCGCAAATTTTCTGTCATTAAGCAAGACGAGTATTACTTTTCAAAAATAGTAGTGTGAGAGCACTTTTCACAAATAAATAGTAAGTACCGCTAATCTACATGAACGCTGTTGTTTAAGCAATGGCCATCTGAAAATCATTTAACAGAAAACAAAACCAAATGATACCAAATAAATAAAATTAAATACACTGCTCAAAAAAATTAGGGGAGCAAGCAAAGAAGAGAAGAGAACCGTGCGAGACAGCCATGCTTGGGTATAAAATGGAGAGTACACGTGTATCAATGCGCAATACAGAAAAAAAAGACGCAAAAATTGTAAGGGAGCTTTAATTCTTTGAAAGGATGGAAAGAACATAAAAAGATGATTTAAAGCAATAATTTGGTTACATGTAAATGACAAAAAAAGTATTGTTTAGTAATGATGAAAGTTGTTTAATACGGCGTGGGGTCCCCTCGAACAGATAAGACTGTTGTACCAACACCGGCTCTATTACAAAGCCAGGTTTCAGAGGAAATACTGGTTTGCTGACGTCATCAACCTCGGTCATAAAGCAGGTCACAATATTCTCCCATTCCGTACTTGTGTGTAGGAAAGTAACATAGTACCGTGTGTTTCAGATACAACATGTTGGGAAATCAAAATGTGTTTTGAATTCTGATGTTAATTTAAAGTAGTTCAATTCAAGATCGGATTGCTTTTAATTAAGGTAAGTACTTATTTACAGTATATATGTGTTTTTTATGAATATTAACAATGTTGATCATTATGTATTAAAATATGTTTAACTTGTCGTTTCTGCGCGAGTAGGCTAAACTCCACAGCTTTGTCCGAAGCTCCTGTTGTGAAAATATTTTATTACGTTTTCACTATTTATTTATTAGTAAATAATCTCGCGCAATAATTTTTATGCATTATTCAGTATTCATTATGAATTTGCTTTATTTGTAAATTTAATATTTTTTAGTTAAGACCTACCTTTCTTTTCATACATATCAATGGAAAATTGTGCATAAATAATTTCACATACTTCGTATTTGTTCGCTTATCATAGCTATTAATTTTAGTACGATTTATGTAAATATGTTTAATATTAATATGAATTTAAATCAAAATTCTAAATCAGAATACCCTTTTTAGTGATAAAGGAAATTTACGTTTTGATAAATTCACGACTGTTTTATTCTCATGCTTTTCCCTTTTATTTATTTTTTCATATTTCATATCTTCCATTGCTAAAATATTTTTTTTTTTTTTTTAACATACAGATGTAAATGTACATTGTAAATTTTTGAACAGGAATATAACAACTTAATTAAATGCTTCTTATGATGTCACGTCACTAATTCACAAGCAAAATTTTATCAATAATATCAGTTAGTAAAACTGTACTATAATGTACTGTCTGTCATACGATAATTACATATTCGATTTATTTTGCCATATTACATAGTTTATACATATATATAATCTATAACAAAACTCACCAGATAGGGTTTAATTATTATTAGAAAATATTAAATATATCAAGGGTAATATACCAAGCAAAATTTGGTGAATATTTAGTGCCACTTCACAACATTCTATTTAATAAGACAGGATCCTTCACAAAAATCAATTTAATAAAATTGGCCCTCCACAAAACTCAATTTGATAAAATGGGGACCTTCACAAAATTCTTTATAATAAAACAGGCTCTTTTACAAAATTCCTTTTTATTCCATAAAAACTTATTATTTATTTATTATTTTGTGACATTTTATTTAAAATGTATAATTTGTAAACAAATAAGTGCACCAGAGAGGAAAATTTCAGCAAAAGGATTTAAAAAGTATTTTTTAATTTTGTTTCGAATTTGGGTAACTGGATTTCAACTTTCATTACAAAATGTTATTTTTCACAAAAATATAATAAATTTCACAAAAATAACCTTCACTTTTTACAATAAAAAAAAAAAATCAAATATAACATATAAAATGTTTAGTAAATAATTGATAAAAAATATATGTTATAATGATAAATGTTACATTAAAAATGTCTTTTAAAGGACCCTCTTTTTTTTTTAAATTTCAGAACGGGGCCCTTCAAAATTTTTTTTATCTTAAAACAGGACAACTATATATTTAAAATTTCATAATAATAGTAAAATACCTCTGTTTCTTGGTGATTATAAAAGAAAAGCATATATGGAAAAATAAATCAAATATGTAATTATCAAATGACAGACAGTGCATTACATTAAGTTCTTACCTTACACTTTTCACTAACTAATATAACTTTGCATATGAATTAGTGACAGAAGAAGCATTTAATTAAGTTAATATTTTCACGTTAACACATTTACAATTTAATCTATGTATAAAAAAATATATAAATATTTTAGTGTACTTTTGTAGCAACGACAAAGTAAACATATTTTAATACATAATGATTAACCTTGCTAATATTCTTAAAAATGCATGTATATACTCTAAATAAGTACTTACTTTTATGGAAAGCAATCCAGTCTTTAATCGAAATATTATTAATTTTCTTGAAAATGTGCTAGAACTCAAATATGAACTTTAATTTACACATTAACCAAAAGAAAAAAAAAGTGTTATAAAAAGTGTCTTTCACGAAATGAATATATATTTATAACACATGAAGCAAATAAAATAATACTGAATAGAAAAGAAAAATAATGAATTAGATGAATATTTTTCTTAATATTGATTTCTTAAAAAAAAAAAAAAAAAAAAAAAAAAAAAAAGACTCTTATACTTAGGAATTATACATATTTTATATAAAGAAATACACAAAAAAAGAAAAGATGTTTTTTTTTTATGTTTATATATTATATTTTATATAACATGAATATTTTTATTGTACATTTTACGAATTATGAAATATATATTTTATGAATTATACACATTTTATTTCTATTAAAAGACATAAAAAGAAGCGGAGGGAGGGGGGGGGGGTTAATTTTTTTTTCTTTAAAAAGACAATGTAATTAAATCTTTCAAAAGTATTGAAATGAAAGTGTCTTTCCTGAAATGAATATAACATATGAAATGGTTACATGAAGCAAATAAAATGCAACTTAAAAGGAGAGAAAAAATAGTGAATTACATTTATATTTTTCTTATTCAGTTGTTAATAATAATAAAAGCTCTGATATTTATGAATTATTCATATTTTATTTTTATTAAGAGACATGAAAAGAAGGGGGGGGGATTAAAAAAATATTTTTATCTTTAAAAAGACAATATAATGAACGTTTTTAAAAGGATTAAAATGAAAGTGTCTTTCCTCAAATGAATATAATATTTATAACATATGAAATGTTACATGAACGTATATACATGGTTATATACCCTGTACACTCTAACTTACTTATGGCTGAAATAAGTTTTGGGACGAACTCGGATAGTTATGATGACGAATGGAAAATAAACGGAGTTCGTTATCCTTGACCGAGGTTAGTGACGTCACTCTGAGTGTCCCCGGGCTTTCTTAATAGAGCTGGTGTTGGTTGTACACCTGTTTTCCTTGGATGCGATGAGATTATCGGTAAGACTTTGAGGAATACTGTTCCACTCTTCAAGAATTGCAATCCCCTTGTCCTAGACAATAAAAGAAAGCCTTCGTCGTCCGAGTGTGTCCCAAACATGCTCGATTGGATTCAGGTCAGGAAAGCATGTTGGCCATTTCCAGTGCCGAAACTAGCCTTTGTGGCGCCCGGGGCAAACATGGATTTTGGAGCCCCCCCTCCACCCTCCTCCGAAAAGGAAATTTCCAAAGCGAATTTTTTCTAAGTTTCTAAAATTTAAAGTATATAATCAGATAATCTGTAATACTGAACTAAGTAATCAGCTTTGTCAAATACTGATTCATTAAAACCTTGTAAATGGAACCGAAAAATATTCCGCTTTATACAGGTTTTCATCTTAGGAAATTATTGATATTCTCGGGGGTGGATTTAAGGGCTTGCGAGGGGCTCTGCATCCAAAGGGCCCAAAAAATACTCCTTTGAGTTCAGCGAAAAAATAATTTTTTGATCAAAGGATTTTCTTAGCACTTTTAAAAAAAATTAGTATTACAAGATAATTTTCATGTAATTTAAATAGAATATTTTTTATACCATTTGCTATTCCCAGATATTTTTTAGATATGTTTAAATGTTTTTCCTTGTCTTCTTTTATATTAGCAATTATCAGAACTGTGAACGGTTGTGGAGGGTTGGGGTGAGACTCAAACTTGGATCTGAGCTGAAAGGAACCTTGTTATTGTTAGAGACTTTTATGACGATTTAATTGCACAGATTCAGATTCTAATTAAATAAGATCTGATAAATCTAAATCTGGATCATGACACTGGGGTCCCTGATTTAGGGGTCCCCCACACTTGGTATGCTGTTTACATAAAGCTGATATTTAGAATGCATTTGACTTTGTTACTGATTATAATCGATATTTTGCATTTTTAGAGTAGGATAAGATTAAAAACAAAAATAAATTGAGCTTGACAGGGGAACACGATTACAGCAAAATAATGGGGCGGCAAAACATGTTAGAATGGGAAAAAGACAAAAAAAAAATTTTTAATGTTTTTTTTTTTTGCAAAGATAAAGGCAGAGACGATTTTATTACCATGGCACCCTGTGCGATGTTCTTTTCTGCGTCTCTACAAATGCTATATTCTTAAAAAAGAAAAATGGGGAGGAGAGGTTACTTTTTTATCTTGCATATGTTTCATCCCCTTAGTTTTTAGTGTCGTTAGCAATAGCCTACCTCTCGCCCTTTAAAGCCGGATATGTATGTAAAAAAGTAATTGTAACAAATGGTATGGCGGCATTTTTCTGGAAATGGCCAAAGGACGAGAAAATAATTTGGGAGGATAAAGCCTGGGAGGCTGCGGTTTTACTAGTCATAGCAACTTGGGTATGTTTTTCTCCCTGCACCCCTACATATGACTTTTTTTTTAAAGTTTTAACAAAGAGTTTTATTTTGCGTTTTTTTCAAATTATCCTTTCAAATATTATTTGTGTTTAGTATCCCAGGCAGTCGCCCAACCTCGCTCCATCTAATAATACTAGATTGGATCTGCATGAAAAAGTAATTTCAGCAGAAGTAACAGGCCGGCATATTCCAGTTACCGCCAAGGACGTCAAAACGCTTAAAAAACTTTTGCAAAAAGGCGAGTAGAAAACTTTTTGGAAGATAAAGGGGCGGCTTCGGCTTTACTAGCCATGCCGACCTGTACGAGATTTTTTACTGTACCTCTACAAATGCTCCTTAAAAGAAAAAGATTTTACTGAGAATTTTACTTTGGGCATTCATCCCCCAATTTGTGTTTATTGTCCAGGGCAGTCACCCCTCGCCCATGACAAAATGGAAAAAGAAGAAAGCTCCACGCTGTGAGAAAAGGGAAAAAATAGAACAGCCTTCATGGAATATTTTTATCTCAAAAGTCAAAGTGGGGGAATCGTTTGCAATTATCCATGCTGGACAGTGCAGTACCGTATCCAGACGACGTTGAACAGTGTCATATACAGACATGAGTAGGGACTGACAATGAAAAATGTTAGTGATTCTCCTAAACCACAGAAAGAGATTTAAATGATAGCCGGCATAGACATGATACATTTGGAATGGGAGAAAGAAAATAGCCTAAATGAACAGTTCGTTTTTTATTCATTTGCTATCTTGTGTTGTAGACGAATCTTTTTATTTATTTGTTTATTTTAATGCATTTGGTTCAGTTTTTTTTGGATTTTCCGGCTGCGAGACTTTTTATACAAATTTCATATATATATACATTTCTATATCAAACAACAAACAAAACCTGCATTTGGCGCCCCCTTTACCTTCTATTATGCTGGCGCCCGGGGCACGTGCCCCCTCTGCCCCCCCTTAGTTTCGGCCCTGGCCATTTCATACGCTGTATTGTTTCAGCTTCAACTATGTTCTCCACCAGATGAGCTGTATCCGGTAAGACAACAGTGGGCTTCTGTACTTTTCACAGTCGAGTCCAGATTCACACTGGAGAGCGATTCAGGACGTCTTCTGATCTGGAGAGAACAATGCACTCGATACCATCAATCAAACACTGTCGAAACACATAGGTACAGAAACGGTGGAATCATGGTTTGGGCAGGGATCTCACTCGGAGGCCACACTAACCTGCATGTGTTCCATGGAGGAACTGTGACTGGTGCGAGATATCGGGATGCGATCCTTGATTCATATGTGCGCCCATATGCCGGTGCTATTGACAATGGTTTCATTCTAATGGATGATAATGCGAGACCACAGCGAGCTGTGGTTGTTGAGGATTATCTTGAGGATCACGGTTTAGAGAGAATGGAATGGCCAGTTCACTCTCTAGACTTGAATCCGATAGAACATATTTGGGACTATCTTGGAAGACAGGTTGCGGCTTTAAGTCCTCCTCCAAGGTCATTAAATGAGCTGGAACAAGGCTTACTCCAATTCTGGTCAGCGTTACCTATTTCGATGTCTGACAATTTAATTGAGAGCATGGTAAGTCGATGCCGCCAATGCATTCAAGTCCGGGATGGACATATTACGTATTAGAACCAGTTTTTTAATGTTTCTGTCACATTTTACTGCATAATACTTCTATGTACTGATTTCTCCAAGAATGGAATTTTCCACCATGAGTGCTTTTTTGTTGTAATTTCATTTATACATTTAACTTAAGTAAATTTCTATGTCGCATTTAATAAATAACAGTTTAGCACACATTTCCACCAAATTTGTTGTTTCTATATTCATTCATTTGCAAATTAGACGCAAAAAACCGGCTGTACCTTAACTTTTGGAGGCCAGTGTATTTTAGTTGAAATTTCAAAGCGAACAAGTATTTTGAGGACTATTTTAATGTACACTGTTGAAAATTTGTGGCAAACTGTCCAGTCATTTGACCGTTTTTATGGAAAACGGTTACGTAACCGTAATTAAATTGTATTCTGAGCATAATATGGGCAATAATGAGATCAGAATAGAGTTAAATTACGGTTATCTAACCGTTTTCTATAAAAACGGTCAAATGACTGGACAGTTTGCGGCAAATTTTTAACAGTGACAATTAACATCATACTAAATAATTACAAATACCTTTTGTCAAAGTCCCCTTAATTAAACTTTTTACAGTTTATATTTGGGGTCTTCAAACCGCGGCCACGGTTGGCCCGCCGAGAGTATTTCAGTGACCCGCTGTCTCATTTTTCAATATTAAAAAACAAAAATTTTCTGTAGGATCGAAATGACTTTCAAAGCGCCTAATTGGGGCAACTCATTTCTTTAGATTAAAAATTTGAAATAATTCCATTCGATTTTCCGGGTGACGTTACTAATGCTTGATTGCATCGTTGCAAGATTTATCACTATACTCTGTCACATTTCTTTGATAATTTTCCTCATAGACTCGGTTTCAAAATAGTTTTAAATTAGTTTATAAGTGAATTAAACACCTAATCGTCGGAGATTCGTTCTACAAAAATCTATACAGTTATTGCGACAGTGACTTGTAGAGCTCATCTGAAGTACCGTAATTTCCGTCGTATAAGCCGCAGCTCAAAGAGTCGTTTTTCGACCCAGAAATTTTATTCAATAATTGTAGTTAAATATTTACAGCGATCTTTTAAGTTACATTTTATAAAATAATATTTCTGGGTCGAGAAACGACTCTTTGAGCTGCGGCTTATACGCCGGAAATTACGGTACTCTTTTGGAGTTATCCTGTACATCACACACACGAATCATGATTACAATACTTTACTTACACTATGTGCACGGAAAGTAAAAATGAGCAAGAAATCAGGGAAAAAGCTTCTATGTACAGATATTTTTTTTCTGTATCATCACAAATACCGGCAAAGGGAATTTTACCATAAAAACTGTAACTTTGCGAGATAGACAGTACCGCTTTATGCTAATAACTTTCGATCGCACATGTGTATGCTTTCTAATGTATGAATTCAAATTTTTACAGTTTATATTTGGGATCTTCAAACCGCGTGCCACGGTTGGCCCACCGAGAGTATTTCAGTGACTCGCTGTCTCATTTTTCAAAATTAAAAAACAAAAATTATCTGTGGGCTCGAAAAGACTTTCAAAGTGCCTAATTGGGCACTTGATTACATCGCCGCAATATTTATCACTCATACTCTGTCACATTTCTTTGATAATTTGATGATAATGGTACTTTAGTAAACATAATGTTGCTAGCATCTTTCGCGCTCTTGAGCACCCTACCGGGTGGGTAATATTATTTATCCACTGCAATTACTACTACCACAGCTGATAGAACAAATCGAGGTAACTGTATAGAAATTCTAGTGATGAAGTTAAATATTATATGCAAAAATAAATTAATGAAATGCTATTCATGAATCAAGAATAACACGAGACATCTGCAATTCCACAGTTCCTATATACAACCCTACACCGGTCTTGTAATCTTTTAGGAGTGTATACATTTCTTGCCTACGCTATTTAACTGAGTTTGGATGGTCTGCGGGATTTTATGAATTTATTGAAATGGTCCTCAAACGTGAAAAGTTGAAGACCCATAATTTTTATGAAATAGAAACCTAAACATCTCTTTTAGATTTCATTTAAAGTTTTAAATTACATAAGTAGTAGATTAAGGTACATATGTAAAAAATATCCAGTATGAACTAAAAAAACATTTTTTTTGTAACAAACTGTTAAAAATTTAGTACTAACAAGGAAGGTCTCCTTAAAGTGCATACTCAGAAAATTTTGAAAAAAATGCTAATGAAGCTACTCATGTACGTATTAAAGGAACAGTGAAATTTAACTGCGGAATCCCAGTAGAAAATCTGCAAAAAAGTAAAATACTTTCGAATATTTGGCGCAAAATGACGCAACTTAGCTATCAACATTTTTCCCTCGCCAAACACAAACGATTTTAATGCATTTTGAAATTCCTGGGTAAATGAGGGTTTAAATGCATAGTACTTTAGGAATTTAAACGATTAAATAGTTTATTATTTTTTGTATAAGCTTATATAATGTATATAATGCAATACTTAATGAATTTAAAATTAAAGGATGAAAGTTTATTATTTTTTGTATAATTTTTGTATTTTCAACAATGCTTTTTGAAAAAATGTCAAATATGTCGATGAGATTTTTGTAAAATTTGAAAGCGTAAAATTGTCATTAGCTTAAAATAAATATACTAATGGGTTAATTCTAGGGCTCATGATACCATACCCTCTTGTTCAGTATCGTTTGCATTTTGCGTTCAACATTTTCAACTCTGTACGTTTGCAGTAATATTAATTAAAAATATTCTTTAAATCAGATTAAATAAATCATTCACGTTTTTTTCTCTATTTATTACCGATTGAATGAAATTTTGCTATTGTTTTATCCCCCATTCCACGGTTTTTTCTAATTTATACGGCTTCACCGGTTATATAAGTAATTTTTAAGTGTATTTTAAAAAGAAAAGCCCGATGACAAACGCATTCGTTATACATTTCCACGTCGAAGAAGTCGTTGTTTCCAAAGCAACAATACTTTTTCCTTGAATTGAAAATGTTCAGAATCGGGCTTATTTTTGAGCTTGAAACAATTTCAATCAATTTAATTTTTGTTTTAAATCGTAAATTACGATCTTTAAATATCCACCTAGCGCATCCACCTCGGCAAGGTCGTCGTACCACATTGGATGGGAAAAGTTGGTTTTTAATTTTCCTTGGGCAAAATACCTCATAAAAAGCACATAATGATTCGGCTTTTAATTGCGCATGAGTGTATTTTAATTTCCATAGTATGCCGATTACAGCGCCATCTATTCATACACTTTGGAACTTTTTCTTTCTTATGCCATATCATTTCCCCCTACTTCCAGTATATTCAGTTCAAATTTGAAGTCATTCTGACCAGTGGTTCCTTTTTACAGCATTTTGAAAGTGGGACTTATCATTATAATCATCCTGTTTATAAATTCTAGACCAGTATTGTTTTAGGAAATATATTTCATATAATATTCTTTTAAAACGAAACATTTTTCTAGTATAATTAATGGCTGAAAAGTGTAGTGTAAGACCCAATATTCTATATAACTAAGAAAAAAAATAATGGATTTCATGCTTTAGACATTTTGTCCATTTTCATCGTATAAAATTGTTTAAGAAATATTATGGTGAGAACGCACCTCATGTAATTATTACTTACCCATCATACGAAGTATAGGGTAAGTCTTGTAATCGTTTTGAAAATAGAAAAAAAAATGACGAATTTACACGTTTCAGACACTGGAAATTCCGATAAACATATTTTTAGAAAAAAAAATGCCGCCCGTTTGTCTGTCTGTGTGTCTGTAAACGCTTTATCTCCCGAACAAATCGAGATAGAGACTTGAAATTTGGTGTGTACTTAGTATGTAATAATGGGAAGAAGCTTGGTGAATTTCAGTAACCTCGATTATCAGAACTATTTTCTCGGACTCTCGAAATATTCGTCCTGATAAAAGGTATATAAAAATTTTCGAAATTGCTTATTTTAAGGAGGGAATATAAAATACAATAAAAAAACATACATTTTGCATAAAGAATGAAGTCAATCGGATAATGAGTTGCCGAGATATTTGTAATCCTATTTTCCACACTCTTCCATTTTTCCTGACCCTGTATATCATTAAAATTTCAAATCAAAGATATATTTTAATTGGAAATGAGACGCTTAATCCAACACAGTAAACCGTTAGTTAATATGATTATCAATTTTGGAGTAATAGAGCATTTAAAGTTTATGACGTCATCAAGTCACGATTTTATTCGAATTGAAATGCATTTTATAAATAGTTTACACATGTTTCATTTTCATATTTTATATTATGCATATCCATGATGGGTAAGTATTACGGTGGCCCCCAACAACTAGCTATGGTATGCGAAAACAGTCCAAGGTTAAAAAAATTATGATACGCAATAGTCATTTTTGTAGAATAATCATAAACAAATAAGATTTTTAAAGGTATCGAAAATAAAAATTATTATTTTATCTAAAATGATCCTTTTTTATGTTTATCTTTTTTAATTAAAAGCGCAAAAGACTAAGTACGATGATGTGTATATGTAAAATAGGAAAATATATTTATCTATGATTATTTCCTTATTAAGTTTTGCATATTAAATAAAATCTCTTAACAACTGTTTTTTTTCCTTATTAAGTGATAAGTAGCACAAATATTAGTCGCAAATAAAAATTTGATCTAGGTAACTTTTCTTCTGAATTCGAACGGCTTGATAAATGATAAATAAATAAATTACTATAATGCTTTATTTTTCGAATTTTCAATTATAAAATGCAAGTATCGAAAGAAGATAAATATTTCAGCAGCGATGATTTTTGTTATCTATGTATAGCTTTATAAACATTTGCTGAAAAATTAGCTAAAGTAGAAGAATAAAACATCATCAAGTTAGGTAAAGTTGTTAGGTTGTGAATAATGCGAGTAATACAACCACTTTTATCCCAAATTGCAGTAATGGGACTTTGTACCATTAAACTCTAATTTAGTAGTTAGCTGATAGATTTTTACGTTCCTATAGCTTACTCGCACTAAGTTATGGAAGAAGCCCATTAAGCTGGTAATGATCTTTGCCTTTAATTTAAGTTTAATTCATTAGATTTTTAGGAAAATGGTGTTTTTGATTGTGATTATAGGACAAAATTTGCATAATTATTTACGATTATCGAGAAAGAAGAAATTAAAACAAATGTTGAAGCATTTTAGTTGCGTTTTGAGTCCTTTTAATTTAATACTGCAAATAGAGGAAAGTTTTCCGATGAAATGCGTAGAAGCTTGAGTAATATAATTGCTAAATGAGTTTCAGGATGTTTAGAATTGTTTTGTGATTAGTGATTAATCTTACCACACTAATAAAATGAAAGTTACGATCATAAGCAAAAAATGCGAATTTTGTAGTTTATAGGATTAGTTAATAATGATGATGAATTCATGATTTATTTTGTAAAGAAAACGAATGTATGCAAATGGCATGCAAATTAGAACCATTATACACTGTTAAAAATTTCTGTAAAAACACAGAAAAGATTCTCGGTAAATTTACAATAGTTCCCGGTTAATAGCATTCAACCAAGATTCTCCACCATTAACCCCTTTAAGGGCACCGGTATATTATATATACCACTTAATTTTAATCCCAAAATGCCACATTGACACCAGAATTGTATAATCAAATTTTGAATTTTTAAAGTAAATGAGAAAAAGCTTTTACTTATTTAGAAATAAATTCGTTCGTGAATCCTGGTGTTAATCAATCATTTCAATATTTTAGCTACAAAAGTACTTTGCCCCTGAAGGGGTTAATACACATATTGTTTAAATATAGGTTAAAAAAATTAGCGCTTTCACTAAAATTTTGTACAGTGGAAGATAGGAGGTATAATCCAATTCATTCCAATTTGCAACTATAGTACAGCAGTTTTCGATTAATTAAGAGACTTTGTAACAACAAATTTCTGGCAGGTTACTTGCAAAATTGCTTGTTTCTGCAACATTGCGTGGCACAGAGGAGTATTTGAGGCAAAACCCTGGCCAAAAAGACAAAAATTAAAATTTGCTCAACAATTATAAAAAACATATTTTATAATAGATATAATATTATTAGATATAATGTATGATGTTATATCTAATTATTATATCTATTTAGATATAATATTATTATATCTAACTGGTGTGTCAATCTATGTCTATTTCAGGAGCACGAATCCTATCCGGCTGTTCCTAGCCTCAGTTGAAAAGAAGATTTCTTTGTGATAAACCGTGCTTTTTGTTACGTTTCAGCTTTGTTATTATTGTTTAAATGTATATTTTTATATGTGTATTTAAATGGTTTTATTTTAAATATAATAAAAAATAATTAAAATTAAAAAGTGGTTATTTCTTAAGCTTTTTTAGCTCTAATTGAAAGCTCTTTAATTGAAAAGCTTTTTAAGTTGAATATTGATAGCATTTTAAATGTGTGTCAAGGTTTGTCGGACCATTTTTGAATTATCATTTGTTTTCGTTGAATTATTGAATTATCATTTGTTTGAGTTATCATGAGTTTTGAGGGCCAATTAAAAAAAAATCTCATATAGTTGTCATTTTTATATATAGATGATTTTTGGGGGCCTAGTAATCCATTAAAGACATTCAAAAAGTAGCATCTCTATACTATAGAGACACAACTTTTCTAAATAATAAATGCAAATAATATATTATATTATATGTATTGGTTTATATAAATAATTAAACTTTTATATATAGTAAAATTAACCACATTTAATTAAACATTATTTGTAAATAAAACAAATCTACCATCAATAACTTTCCTCTTATAAACAGTAAATAGTTAAGTAAACTTTGTATTATATATTTATTTTTTATATAAATGCATACATTTAAGTGTATATAACATTAATTAAGCGTATTTACTAATAGTAAGTCAACAGCAATGATTTTAACTTTAATACACATGAAAACAATTCTGGCCAGGAAATTTGCCTAAATTACTCCACTGTGAGCCGGTGCTAAACACCCACATACAATGTGCTGTAATTTGTTCACAGCAGGAATAAGAAATTAGAAACCCTCTTCTATTTTTATGCATATAAATTTGCAGGGTCTTGGGTATTTTTATATATACGGATATACAAAGTCTACTGTAAATTTATAGAACAGTTTCTCTGTTTTTTAATATAATTTCGGTTCTCCGTTTCCTGCATAATGCTTAAGATAAATGATTACCAGAACATTCTTCGTAATTTCCAGAGAAAATTTTGAACAGCCTGCATAAACTTTAAATAAAACTACATTCAAAGTAAATAAAAAAAATGCAATCTAAAAATTAATTTACATCTTTCGGACTTTTTTTCAGTACTTTTGCAACATATTTTAATTAGTATACAAGAATGATCCTTACAAAAATTACTTACCTAAATTAATAAACGATACATTCGAATCAAACACAATAGAGCAATAAACTGTTTAAGCCGTGCGTTAAAATTAAGTATTAGAGTCTAGACTGTTTTAGCAGTTCTTGGATTAATACTTGATAGAATAATATATTGCGTTTAGCTGTTTAATTTGCATTTAGAACCAAGCATAATTTCTTCAAAACCTGCCAGATAAGGTATAGAATGACTGACATTAATCCAACAAACGTGATATCGGCTCTTTTGAAATGATCTTTTGACATAATACACGCATTAGGCTTATCACACACAAAAAAGGAGATCCATGACGACGAAAATACTTGCGTGAAGAACATCGGATTAAGGCGTTTACTAGAAAATTTATGTAAACAAAGATTTCGCTAAAGATATTGAGATAAGATTAACAATTTGTCTTATTTCATCATTCGAATTAGAGTGCTGTGCGGGTAGGATTATACCCGTAAATACTACTCAAAGTAAATCTGCGACCCGACCCGATCCCAAAATAAAACCGAACCTGATCCGAAACCCGCTATAAAACAATGACTCAAAATTTAATGTAATTATTAAAAATAGTCCATAATCTTATCTATAATATCAATTTTATAGAAATATGGACATGTAAAAACGTCATTCATATTCAAATATATAGTTTTCGTCTGAAACAATATTCGGGATTTTTTTTATATTTTTAAATCGGGTTAACACGAACCCGACCCATAAGAATCAAAACTCAACCCAAAATCGACCAGAACCCGAAACAATTAGAGTCAATCTGTCCAGACCCCGATCCCTAACGAATAAATTACCACTAACCAGACAGACCCGAAACCGAGGGTCTTGTCGGCTGTGAGTAGAGTTGCAAAAGCTAGAAAAACCCCGGTTTAAACCTGGGAATAAACCGGGTTTTTTGGGAATAAACCGGTTTTTTTGGGAATAAACCAGGTCTTTTGGGAATAAACCTGGGAATAAACCGAGTCTATTGGAAATAAACCCGGGAATAAACCGGATTTTTGCAACTCTAGCTGCGGGTAAAATAAGGTTGCGCGACCTGCTGCGGGATCTAATTCAAATATAAGTTATTTAAAAGTACTTTTATTCAAAATGCTTCACCAGGACACTATTAATCCTTTATAGTTTTTTCACATACAAATTTTAAAGTCTATTGTAAACCGATGCATACGTGCAGTAAATCAATATATGGATGAATACTTTGAAAACAAAAGAAAAAAAAAGTTTGAAGCATCTAATCTATTTTAAGAAGAGCTCGCCATGAATCAAAATTCACACTCTCGCAACTCAACAACAAAAAAATTTCAGTTTTAAGAGGGGAGGATGAATTTAAAGTCGAATGCGGTGTTTATCGAGTGCACTTTAGAATCTCCAACCCCACACATCTCAACTACTCTCTAGGGGTAGAGGAAGAAAAATCACTTCTGAGTTGTTTTTTTGAGGAGTTCATTTTTTTTGGAACTATGAAATTGGAAGTCATCACAAGTGCTCGAAAGTGCATATTTTCGGTATAAAAATTCTTTTTCGCACCTTTTTAATTCGAGATTTATAATTACTAGGGCATATAACCCAGGCTTCCCGAGATAAAGAATATATGTGAAAACCATTTATTATTTTTATTGAAAACTCTAATACATATTTTACATTTAATAATTTTATTTAGAATGCCTTCTAACAGAACTAAAGAGCTGAAATATGTCAATTATATATTAAAATAAAATTGTGAAATTTATTAAAAGCGGTAATTTTGTATTGGCCTCGTGACAGAAGTTAATAGCCGAAGAAATCGCTAAAACTTTCGTTATCTGGAGCAATTTTTATTATTATTATTATTATTCTGATAATTTCAGCGGTTTTAAGCACTTATTCCAATTACATGTGAGCTAAATCTGTGTGTTATTTATAATATTTTATTTATTGCTTAATGAAGTTTTAATTTCGTTATGAAATTTAAGCCGGAAACAAATGCTGAACTTTTTATATTGTTTAAAGTGCAAATAGATTAACATTTTGTAATCGTCTGCAAGCGATAGAGATTTTTACAAAAATCATGCTTGAAAAATTATTTAAAAGCTACAATAAATCAGTCAATTAAGCTACAGTTTTCAAACAAATTGCAATTGAAAGTAGATTTTTTTTCTCCTATACGATGGACGATGTAAAAATTGAAAATGTGCGAAGTTTAGAAAATTAAAAAAATTGCAGTAGCAAAAATTGCAAAACCGAAATTTCATCGTCAAGTGTTGCCATTCGCAAAATGACGTCAACGTTACGCATGGACATGTTTGTCCTTTATAATATAGATATCCTACTTATTTATTGTAATAAAATAAACTAGGGATCCAACCGGGGTTCCCGGGTTATAGAACAGTGAAAATCATTTTTTCTTTAAATTGAAAAATAGAGATTTTTTTTATATTTATTATGTTTTTTTAGATAGCCCACTAACAACCACAAAAAGCCTTTTTATATGGAAAATATCAATTATATATTCAAATAAAGTATAGAAATTCATTAAAAGCGACATTTTCGTATTAGACGCATGTCAGGAATTAGTACTCGAAGATATCGCCAAAAGATTACCCTACTTACAGCAGCTTTCTTTATTATGATAATTTCAGTGATTTAAGCGCGTAGTTCAATTACGTGTCTGTTAAATTTGTGTTTTATTTATATTATTTTATTATTTTATTTATTTACTAGCTGACCCGTCCGGCGTTGCCCGGACCCGTGATAAAACCATAAATAAACCCAAAATTTGTATTATTTTATATCTTTAACCCGATTTTGCATGAATTTATATTTTTAATCACAAAATTGCGAAAAAATACTGATAATTACTGATAAAAGTGCTCGTAAGAAAACATTTTCTTCTTTTTTTATAGGGTCGTTTCATAGTTTTAAAAAATTGGTCAAGTACGAGTATAACTCGCGCTCAAAGTGTTCCGTACATTAAATTTATTAATTACTCTTTATTAATTAATAAACTCCTACTACCCCTAATTTTTTCATAATTTTAGTTTCAGTAGATTCGGAAATGGGAGGTGGGGGGGCATATTTTCCAGTATACTTTCGACGATATCTCTGAAAATATAATACCTAAAATTAAAACAAATTTATTTTTGAGTTCGATGTTACGAGATCTTTCGAACGATTCCCAACATGATATATAAAAAGAAAGTTTTTTTCAAATATCTTAATTAATATCTCGGCTAATTACCAACACTTTTTTTCGAAAACCATCATCAAATATCCTTGGATGATTGTGCGTCGATAGATCCCTCGAGTGCCCGTCAACTTCACTGCTGACCGCCCGAAAAGTAAAGTTTGTGTGTAACAGAAACATGCGTTTTTCTCAAAAACTATGTTACCTAAGGAAAATCGCTATAGTTTTCCTGCAAGGTTTAAATACACTCCTACTACCCCTAATTTTTGCATAATTTTAGTTTCAGTAGATTCGGAAATAGAGGGGGGGGGGCATATTTTTGCAGTGCATTTTCGACGATATCTCGACGATAAGATCTTTTGAAGAAAAAATATAATGTCTGAAAACAAAACAAATATATTTTTGAGTTCGATATTACAAGATCTTTCACATGATACCCCACTTGATATACAAAAAGAAAACTTTTTCTTTCAAGTAAATTAATTATCCCCTACATTTTTCCTAAACATATTTGTGAATGGCTAATAATCTGAAAATATGTGGGTATAAAGACTTTATAACTTTCCCAAGTTTGAACTTTCCACGTCCCATAGTTTACGGGAAAAAGAGCTCTGACAGACGGAGAGACAGACACAGGAGTGATCTTATAATAGTTCCGTTTTTACTTTTTAAGTACGGGACCCTAAAAAATAGGTTTTGTTGTCCAAACCCTTTGCAATTGTTAATGGTTATAAATATAACGGTTTTACAGTCCGTGTAAAAATTACGTCAAAAATATTGTTATCTGGTTGCAAAATGAATGTTTTCTTCTCATTTTTTTGGTTTTCGCGTCGGGTTCGTGAACATAAAAAAAATAGTTTTCGTGGTCCGAACTCTTTGAAATTTTAGTCGTTTATAAATATTACTGTTTCCAAGTCTTCTGTAAAATTCTGTGAAAATATATGCATATTAAATCGTGAAAACGTTATCCGAAGCCGAGCGTGACCGCGCAGAAACACACCGTTATTATGGGTTTTCGTCGAAAATTTCTCAGATTTTATATTTAAAAAAAAGAAAATTTCTTCTCGTCCGCACGTTCCGAAATTGTTGTAGGTGATGTAATTCTGGTCTACCGAAATGCTCTAAAAAGATTGTGTCGAAATATGAACATTTAGTAACTTTTAGCCTAAGAAAAATAAATCATCTCGTGAGGCACGAAATGACCTGCGTTCGCTGGTATTTTTGAATGGGTTAAAATCCGTATTTGTTAAAACGAATTATACCGTCGATTAGAAGAAGGCTTCAGCTTTAAGATCATATGTTTGGTTTGTCTGTATCATTAAAATTGTGCTGTTGAAGGTCGTTGCCGTAAGGGGGAAACAATAACCCGGGGAAACGACCCTTTTTCAAAAATGTTTTCAAAGGGTTAACATAATTTTATTTCAAATTGATTGCGGCATTTGAGACATAAGAGTGCGATCTTTCAGAATATGTTTTTATTTTTAAATAAACCAAGTGGTTTAGTCGATAGAAGTTAAAACAAAATTGCGAAATAAACGTATGGTGCCGTAAATCGGGTTCTGGGCATGCGCTAACGCCTTCGACGACTCGGAAAGAAAGATATGAGTATTTGATAAGTTTTTAATTAATATTTCAGTTAATTGTCAATATATTAAAATTCTGATTCCCATATACACCAGAGCAGGGTTTAGACTATCCTCACGGAAACTTTCAGACTTCTAGGTGCGCTAGATTTCACTGGTCATCGCAAACAGACCCACACACAGACACACACAGAGTAAACTTTCTTTTATTAGTATAGATTGCTGAAGTTTTAATTTCGTTAGGGAATATTAGCCGGTAACCAATGCTGAACTATTTATATTGTTCTAAGTGCAAACGGGCTGCACGCGATAGATATATATTTAAAGAAAAATTCATGCTTCAAAATTATTTTTAAAATATAAAATATGAGTTAATTTTCAACAAATTGTATTTGAAAAAAATATATTTTCGCTGTCAAACTGTGTAAAAATTGAAATTGTGCGATGTTTAGACGTTAAAAATTTGCTGTAAAGTCGAAATTTATTGGTCAGGTGTTGCCATCGTCAATATGCTGCCGTTACTCACGGACATGTTTTTGCTTTATACTATAGATATTGTCCTTTTACTTTTCGTAAAATATCTATATTGAATTAAACATTTGTGTGAGGAAGGAAAGATTATGGGGTTCTACACTTAGAACAATAAAAATTCTGATTAAAAAATTTTCATTATATAAACTCACATATAATCAAACATGTTTTCCTTTTTTGGTTAGCATGTAGTTTTTATAAACCTAATGATAACACGTTTTAACCCGTCAGCACACGCGCTGGGATAAAATCTACCCCAGCTCAGAATCCTTACTTAAAATGTGAGAAACTCGTTCGTTATCATTCTGAGCTTTATACTTTTTTCCAAGCAAGAACGTCTTATATGTCGCTCCGAACTTTAATATGAAATAATTCATAAACTATTATAAATAAAAAAATTAAATAAAAAACATGTTTATAAAGTGGTTAATAAATTTTGTATACATTAATTCAAAAAATTATTAAAATTATAGTCAGTAGATGGCGCTACACTGTTTCAACCAGTAAGAATGCTAAAATTAATTAAAAATGCTCAAAAATGCTCACTTTTGTTTTCGCATTTTAGCAGCTAAACAGACTAAAAAGCAAAAACCAAGCGAAACTTATTGGTGCGTTGATCTATCTATATTTCAAGAGCATGAATCATATTCGGCGGCTCCTAGCCTCAGTTGAAGAGAAAGTTTCTTTGTGAGAAGACATGTTTTTTTGTTACATTTCAGATTTATTATTACGTTTAAATATATATTTTTTATATGCGTAATTTAAATAGTTTTATTTTTAATATAATACAAATAATTAAAATTAAAAATAGGTTATTTTTAAACCTTTTTAGATATATTGAAAGCTGTTTAAAGATGTGTCAGGGTTTGTCAGACCATTTTAAAATTATAATCGCATTGGTTATAGTTTTGAAGGCCAATTTAAAAAAAAATGTTCCGCATATAGTTGTCATTTTTATATATAATTTTTATTTTATTTATTTTTTGGGGGGTAGGGCTAGTAATCTATTAAAGACACTCAAAAACGTGCATCTGTATACAATACAGACTCAACTTTGATGAATACTAAATGCAAACAATATATATATTATACGCATTGGTTTATATAAATAATTAAACTTTTATATATAGTAAAATTAACCCCATTTAATTAAACATTACTTGTATATATAACAAATCACCAACAATTACGTTCCTCTTATAAACAGTAAACAGTTAAGTAAACTTTGTATTATACATTTAGTTTTTAAATAAATGCATACATTTATGTGTATATAACATTAATTAAGTGTATTTACTAATAGGAAGTCAACAGCAATGGTTTTAAGTTTAAAACACATGGACAATAATTTTGGCCAGGATTTAGCCTTAACTACTCCACTGTGCAATGTCCAATCTCTTTCCATTCAGGGTTGCGCCCCACCAGTGGCTGAGAGGTTGTGCTCTCGAAGCTGGTAGACGGGAGGTGCTGGGTTCGATCCCAATCGCGCCCGTCGGCCTAATCGTTCGGAGTTTTCGTGGTTTTCTTCGAACCGTGGATTTATCCATGCGTAAATACGGGTTAGGTTCCCTTAGAAAGACCCCCACGAAGGGCGCTCCCCCCGGGCCTATATCCCTAGCGTAGATAATTGGCCGTCAACAATCAACCCAACCCAACCCATTCAGGGTTGCTATACATGCACGTCTATAGGCGCCATCTACTGACAAAACACGTAACTATTTTTTAAATTACTGTATTGAACGCACACAATTTTATCATTTGCAAAATCTCAGACACACTGTCAATACATTAAGTTTCTGAATTTTATTAAAGATTTATATGAAGTAATAAAACGGGTGATTCAAAATGGAGATTTTGGTGATTATCTCTTAAACAAATGAGGATAGAAAAATACTTTAAATTACAATATGTATTTAAATCAAGTGTAGGTTTTAGATACGGAATTTGTTTTACAAGGGGCTAAATATGAATTTACATACAAAATTAAATTTTTTATACGGCCTTCTTTTCTTATAACTTATATTTAGAAAAACATTAATTTGAGTCTAAGAGCGGCATTAGAAAAAAAAAATTA
This sequence comes from Maratus michaelseni, assembly GCA_963931845.1. Lineage (NCBI taxonomy): Eukaryota > Metazoa > Arthropoda > Arachnida > Araneae > Salticidae > Maratus > Maratus michaelseni. Next base: position 118,543,053 of record OZ007586.1, read on the forward strand.
TACGACTTAAACGTACCGGATCATGTTACTTTGAATTTTATGAGTTTTCAGCGTTTTCTGGTACAAAAAACGGGAGCAAAAGTTTTTAATGTTGTGAAAACGCTGAAAATTTATAAAATTCAAAGTATTTCTATGATCGGCGTTTCAAGATATAATCGCCATAACCTATATTATGAATCACTGGTTTATTGATAGATTATTTAAACTTTGAAGCATATTTAATAGAATTCAGAGAATAAACCATACGTTAAGAGCCGACGCTAGTCACGCCAAGACACTCGCAAGATAATGTTAAACCAATGGCAGCGTTCTTTTCAAATTTCTCGTTTGCGTTCCAATATTTTAAAACGATTTTTTGTTGCATAGGCTATCTGAACTCGATCTCTAACCGGGTACTTTTGTTACTTTATCAATTTTGGTTGCAGGTTTTTTTTAATGGGAATACTTTCACTTTTGGAACCTGTTACAAAATAGAAAATGACATAAAAAAAATCTTCAACTAAAATCGGAAAAGTAAAAAAGCACCCGATTAGAGAACGACCCGAGCTATCCTATATAAAAAAAAAATCGTTTTAAAATATTTAAATGCAAACGAGAAATTTAAAAAGACCGCTGCCATTGTTTTAACATTAGCTTGCGAGTGTCTTCGCATAACTAGAGTAGGTTACTAATAATTCCGAGATTATGCAACTTATAAATTCGTGTGCACATCACAATTATGTTTAGATATTATAACAAATGGAAAAATTCCTTTTAGCTTAGATGCCGGCAGGTTATAAATATCAACAAGTGTGCTTGTATTTAGTATTTTGTTGTCTTCCAACCTTTATTAAATGTATAATTTTTTGAACATATTGTATAACTTTTTAAATACATGGTACTCATTATTGGAGTATCACATAAAAAAAAATAAAATCTCCATTCATTTATTAATAATCTACAGTTTAAAAATAGCTAGCTTGGTATAAGTGCATCACTAAATTTACAGTAATTAGAAATTACAATCGTAACTCTGCAATTAAGGCATTTGAACGTCAAAATAGTGCAGAACATTCGAAAACTAATTTAAACTATAGGAGCATCTAAATTAGTAATGATTTTGCACCGGTCCATCATTTTGAGATTTAATATTTGAAAACTATTTAATGACATAGATTTCTGACCGCACGAGTAGAAATTAGTTTTAATCTAGAAGTTCAAAGGATTATCTTTTCTCTAGCAAAGGAAAGTATTACTTTGGTTCTTAATGTCTTTTTTTTAATTTCTGATAAATGACGACTGATAATTTCATTCAACCTAAATAGTTGTAATGATCATGTGTAGTAGATAATTATGAGATAATAACTGTTCGTTTGATCATGTGCAGTATACAGGTTGTCCGAAATAGATTAAAACGTGATTAAATTTTTTACCTGTTGGAGATATGTAGGCAATGTAAGTTTCAAAAGTTTTCAAAATAAGGTAGGGATTAAGATGATCTTGATGAAATATTTCTGCTATTATTTTAAAAGTGTTACATCTTTTTAAACTTTTATACGGTTCCTAGGACCTATAAGTTATAGTTAGGGAAAATGTCTCCATGCTTTGACAAGTACAACAGTAATAAGTCCATTCTTCTATGATCAAAATTAACTTTATTATGATGCTTTGAGATTTATGAATTTTCAAAGATTTCCGGCACTAAAAATTGACAGATAATATTTTAATATCTAATTAAATTTTTCAGCAGAGCTGAAATTAACTCCGGAAATTAATGAATATGACAAAGGATGTGAATTATCACTTACTACACAGCGTGCAACCAACAGAGTGAAAAAATGTCTAGACTGGGGATCGAACCAGGGCCTGTTTACCGAATAGGATGGTGAAACCCGAGCTTACCCACTGAAATACTAAGGGGCCCCCAAATTTACTTTTCAAAACTAAATTTTAGGAAAAAAAATCAGTCATGGTAAAAAATGTATTTTTTTTTTCTTAATTATAGTTACTAAATTTTCCCTCAGACTGTTACTGACACATTTATACTCAATTTTTTTTTTCTGTTGATATAATAAATGGTATAAAAGCAATGATTAAATGCACCTTATTTTCATTTTTCTTATGCATTACATTTTAATTTCAAACGTGCTAAAAATAACAGAAAACTTAATCTGTATAGTTATATTTTGTTTATATTCATAAAGAGTGGAGAAATGATATAAACTATGGAGAATAGGTTATTTAAATAAAGGGGAAAGTAAGTAGCATTCAGTTGATACCAAATTTCTGTTTATAAAATAGAAGCAAAATTGTGTTGCACAGCCAAGCATAAATTTACGTCAAATATTTGTTATCCCTGCATTGTTCTTAGCACTGGCAAATCCCGCAATTTGTAAAGCATAAAATATATTTTGACGTTCAAATATTCGCACCTGCTCCATATTTGTATATTCATTTAGATAATTAATTTGTTATGTATAATTATGTGTATAATAAAATATTTTTTATATGTATATAGGTAGTTAGTTTTAGTTTAATATTAAAAGTGTTGTTTACTCGAAATTTGATGGTAAAATTTCAAATTGTTGAAGCATAATTGGCAGAGTAAAAGGAGGGGCCCCCTGTGTGACGTCGGGCCACCCCTAGTTTTAAGTCTTAAGCGAGCCCTGCATCGAACCCCGGATTGATCGATATATATATATATATTCACCGATACTAGGATTTAATTCGTCTTATGCATGCCACTGAAGATGTATGCTCATGATTGACTTTCCATCTTGTGCTGCAAAGTTGCAGCCTTGCCAACATATAAGAGTGGGAAATGCTAGACTGGATGTCGTCCGGACAGCTCAAATGGTAGAGCATTGGTACATGATATCAAGGGTTCTGGGTTCGATCCCCGGTCTGTAAATTTTTTCACTCTGTTTGTTGTACGCTGTGTAGTAATTGATAATTCACATTTTTTGTTATATTCAATATTTTCATGCCGGAATTTTCTAAATTTTCATAAAATTCAAAGTATTATAACTCGGTTTTGGTCGTAAACGAATAAAATTTTCACCGTTGTACTTTTCAGAACATGTAGATTTTTTTTCTAAATATAACTTATAGGCCCCAGGGACCGTATAAAAAAGTGTAACTTTTTTTAAAATCAATGACAGGATTATTTCATCGACACAATCTTAATTTCTACGTTATTTTGAACACTCTTGTAATTTACGTTGCCTATGTATTTTCAATGGATAAAAACCTAAAGCGCATTTCTGTTTTTTTGGGATACACTGTATAATTATAAGATGAATATGTGTAATATATAATTATGAGATAATACTTGTTCGTTTGATTATCATAAAAGTATTGCATAAAGTACATTAATTTTTAATTATTTTTTTTTTATGAAAAAAGAAAATTCTTAAAATAATAAAAGTAATAAAATAATTAAAAAAATAGGTTATTTTTAAGGTTATTTTTAGTACGATACAAAAAGTTGTAATTTATTTCCGTTTTTAGGTGCGTTCGTAATTATATAAATACGTAGCACCTATTGTCGTCGTGTGGTCCGTCTGTCTGTCTGTTCGTCCGTCCGCATATAACAACGCAAAAACTACCCAACCGAATGTTTTGGAATTTAAGATATATTATCTTTGCACAATTTTGTCGAGACATTTCAATTTTTTTAAAAATCGAATCAAAACTTTAGGATATATTAATAAAAATATTTATTAAGAAATTTGAATTAAAAGAAAAAAAATCGGTGCTTTCTTGTTAGAGGAGCTTCCGAGGTTTAATCGTCAAGCGACCGAGATACTTATTTTATGACAGAAATTAATCTGCAGACGATATAATTCATTTCACAGAATTAAAAATCATCAAGATCTGAATATTTATATAACTAGCTATAGTACGAACGCACCTCATTTGTCACGTTTGACGTACAATTTCCAACTTGTTTAATCGGGCTGGCAATCGGCCGAATATTAATTCTCTTTACACGGATACTGACAACTGAACATTTTTCAGAGTATTAAATTTCCAGATCCAAAGGAGAGCAACTTCAAGTATTTTTTTCTTAAAAATTTTCCAAAAAAATTGTAGTTAACTTTTTATTAGTTTTCTCAAAAATAAATATTTAACTGCATTACAATACAAATAAATGACACCACAGTTTTTTATATAAATATTTTTCCTTCTTTATGTTTTTAACACTTTCCAACCTAGTTGAAAAAAGTTTATGACTTTGGTTTGTCTGTCCGTCTGTCCGTGCTCTAACTCCCGTAAATATGCTCGGATTGCCCTGAAATTTTTGTATGTTATTGTCGTTTACTATAGCATGTTCCCTATTTCAACTGATGTGTGTAGCACTTACAGATTTTAACAGGGACAGTCAAAAGCATTCCGTTACATTACAGTCAATGGGGATTAATCGTTTCAAGTGCATTTTGATGACGCTACGTCATTTAAAACTTAATGAAATTGATATATAATTATGTAGCACATTAAAACATGCTTTTTGTAGAATATGGGGTGCAAAGCATTTATTATTCATTTACAGGGTCAAACAAAAGAATTCTGTTACACATCGTTCTATGGGGATAAATCGTTTGCAGTGTAATTTAGTGATATTTCACTATTTCAAACATAATGAAATTTATATGCATTACTGAGGTGCACTATAAATTGCTCTCTTGTGTGTAAATTTACAAGGACACACAAAAGATATCGGTTACAGTACATGTGCGATATTTACAGTCTATGTGTGATAAGTGCGTTTTCAACTTTGGTTTGCATTTTTAAGTGTAACTAAATATTTTTCATAGTTTGTGTGTGTTTATAAACTCGGTTGATCATATACAGGGCTACACAAGGGAATTCGTAAGTATTACAGACTACGGGAGTGAATTGCTTAAGGGTAGTTTTTTATTATGTTTACGCATTTTCCTGCTGAACTATATGGAGTAGACTAATGGAAGTTTGTGGAATATAAATAAATTCAGATACAGGCCTACACAAAGAAAAAGATACATTGTCGTTTACGGTTGGTAATTGCTGCGAGTGAGTTTTAAGTTGCCTTTTAGTTTAATATGTGGTGTGTACAAAAGTCTTCAGATAATATACAGGGCTGTACAAAAGATTTTGAGTGCATTTTCATCGATTGGCGAAAATTGCTATATGTGAATATTCTAAAAACTAAATTTTATCATACTATATATCCACATCTATTGACCATATACAGGGCTGCACAAAACAGTTCGACTGCTTTTTGACACTGGAAGGTAATTTCGAAAACTGGGGTGTTATGTGTTTTCTAAACTGTTTACTTACATATCTTCTTCCCCAATATTTAACGGGAAGTTTCGTTACAGTTTTCTGGCTGTGTTGGAAAGTGTTTCATAATCTATGCTTGACGCATGATTTTTCGTTCTTGTTTTATCTTAATTTTTGTCTCATAGCTTCTTAAATAGCTGGTGGAAGAGAAGAGCCAGCCACAAGCGACACCCTGTATATTCGTATAATTACACCGAAATAAACCAAAATTGATTCTAATACTCTTTACAAATTTTATAGTTCCTGTATTTACATTAATAAAGCTTTAAAATCAATAATAAGGGCTCTCAATTTTAAGGTAATTTCGAAAACTGTATTTTTCAATGTGTTATATGTTTTCTAAACTGTTTACTTACATATCTTTTTTCATCTTATTTAAGGGTGAAGTTTCATAGCAGTTTTTTGGCTGTGTTGGAAAGTGTTTCATAATATATGCTTGACGTATGATTTTTCGTTCTTGTTTCTTTTTCATATGGAAAATAATCACCTACTTTTCTTAGTATTCCCGATAAATCATAATAAAATATATACCAACAATTATAGATCATTTAAATATATTTAATCTATAATTACACTGGATAATAAATTTGAACTTTTTCTCTGTCCCCAAACATAAAATTAGTTGCTCCTTATTCAGTGTTTTGCTCTGATTTCGAATCTAGTTTTAGATTTTCTCCAGCACGTCCAGTTTTTGAGACATTTTAAAATTTTGATTTATGCAATTTTTGAATTTTTGTACAATTATATGCAAATTTAAGGCATAAAGCATTATCAGACTGGATTTTTTGTTTTATTTTTTGTTTACTGGCCAGTTTATTTTACAAAAATGCTGTGTTCGAGATGATACTGACATGTGACCGTGAAATATTATGCCTAATTTACATATTTTTCATTTTTATTTAATAACCTTTCTTGACGTTAAAATATTTCTGCCACATGGGTAGGTTAATATGTTTCTAAACCTGTTTTTTACGCTGATTTCAAATCTGGTGTCCGTTTTCTTCTATCATGTCCAGTTTTTGAAAACAGTGAAATTTTATTTTTTGGTCAAATAAAGTTAGAAAATGCTTTTTATGCTACTTTGTGATGTACTTCAGCTAATCAGGATGGAGCCTACTACTTTTTTCAATTGTTTTTCGATTATATCCATTGGTGAGTATGTACCTGATAGGAATCTGACACTGTTTACCCTTTTGAAAATGAGGTACACAACCCTAAAAAGCATTTTATATCAAACGTGTGCCAATACAATATACAAAAGTAGAAATTCATTTCATTCAAAATTTGGACTTGATATAAGGAAACGGATTGCAAATTTGAAATCAACATAAAAATCTAGTCTAGAAAAATATTATGTCAATTCTGTGGTAACTACTTTAAAGTCGAAAGTAATGTATACATTACACTATTGAAAAATACGCAAATTAGGCTTAGTAACTGACAGGTAAATGTTAAGAATATACAGACTGCGACATTTATTTGAAACAAATGGTCCAGTATTCATAATCTATAAAACGCAATTCAATCTGACATTGATTGTACCTAAAATTTCCATAAAATGGCACAAAAAAGCTCAAATTTGCATAAATTTAAATGGGCAAATTTCTCAAAAACTGGACGAACTAAAGAAAAACGGAAAGTATATTCGGAATCAGAGCAAGAAACTGTGATCTAAACCAGGATCAACTAATTTCAGTTCTGGGACTGAACCATTGTTATCCAGTGTTACATGCCAAAGCTTTTAGCTAAAAATTTTAAATACAGAATCATTAATTAAAAAAGTATTGGGGATGATAAAGTTTACTCACTAATAATGGTGAAATAAACAAATTCTATAACTTTTCTCTTTGAAATAAAATATAATTCACATTACTGAACTGAATAACCAGAACACTAACAATATCTTATGCCAGTCGCGGTGTTCAAATCCAAGATCCCTTTATCAAGAAAAAGAATTCCTGTTTCTGTGATCTTAGACCACTCGGCCATCTGAACTTTGCTCAACGTTCCTCTGAAATAAATCCAATTCAAAACTGGTTTCCCACTCCGTTTAGCGACAGAAAAACACCCTAAAATGCTCATTGCGCATGCTCAGATCAGCCGATGTCGGTCTCAAATATTCGGCTTTGCATTTTAAATATATAGACAATAAAGGGATTATTTTATAGCAGCACTATACTATTGAAAATCGTACAACAGTAGACATTTTAGTTGCTGTTTGTACTGTTACCTGAAAGAACCGTATGTTTAATGCATTACGAAAGTGAAATTCTCACAATCATAAAGAAAGTTTAGGATTGAACATTATTTTCATTAGTCATTGAAGCGTTTAGAGAGACACACTTCTAATTCAGCAATGCCATTTCTAAGAGATTTATTTTTAAAGAACGTATCATTTCCAAAGAGCTGTGGCCTCCACAGCCTCCTGATTTGTCACACCCTGACTTCTTTCTACGGTGTCAACTAAAAGCATGTGTATATGTGAACAGAAAGTAAACATTCAATATCAGATTTAACAAATAAGCGTACGAACATTGGAAACAATAGCGTCAAATGTGATAAAACACATTCGTCTGCGCATCCGAGGAAACGCGTCATATATTGAATATTTGTGGCAATGTTACTTTTTCTTTCAGTTTTGTTTCTCAGAATAATCACTCTTTAAATTCATATTTGTAGTTTGAATCATGTATATATTTTTTTAAATAAAATATTTTTTCACTGATTGCCAGACTTTTCGACCACCCTGTATGATGTAAGAGCTTGCGCAGATGTTACTAAGTTATCGCCTTTTATGTCTGTGTATTTCACTGTGATACTGTTAAAAAAATTCAGTAAATCACGACGCAGATTGTATTCTGCTGGGCATATTTGTAAGCTTTAATCAAAATAACATCCGGATCGTAAGTGCAGCAAAATTGTTTAATTTTTTGATAAAAATTAAAAAAATTAAAAAAAGAAATTCAGCGCGCTTAATTTATCAGTTGTAAAACAAAATAAAGCAACAATTATAGAATTTAAAGGAACGTTTAAGATTAATTTATGAAGAGATAACATAGTATATAAAAATAATAAGAAGATACCATATAAAATAATAATAAGATATCTTTATCTGGATTCAACTTGTTAATGTATAGTTTTTAAAAAAAATAAAGATTTATGGATTATCCAACAGGAAAACATTTCAGAAATCAGCAATATTTTTAAAATTACTCATCCTCCAACCTCCATATGGGATTTTTTCTAACATCACCAACATAAAAGTATCATCATAAACTGATAAAGTCCCAACGATCCAAAAAGACATACTTTCGATGGATTTACTCATACTTCACTACTTTAGATAAAAATGTCTTTTTTCTTTGTATCACTTTTTAAAAAGCTTATTATGAAGTTTATAACATTGTTTGTATCATTTATTGGGATTTTATTTTTATTCTTTCATGAAAATTATATACAAAAAAAAAAAAAAAAATCCTAGCTTGATTTGTGTGTGTAAATGCATGGTTTTAAGAAAGACATTTTAATTACTCACAAAAAAATTATTATAAAAGAATTGAAAGCCAGTGATCATTTTTTTAGAAGGGAAAATTGTAACTTAAATATTTTACATTTGTAATTTGCTGAATTTCGTATGCTTTAATAAAGAATATTTCATTTTATAGAGTTGCTTAAAGATGCTTTAAAATATCAGCTATCTTTGGACATAAAATTCCGATTTTAATATGCGTAACACAAAGTTTCGGCAGACATTTGCAATTTATGCAATATCAAGTAAATTTCTCTCCCCTCCTCTCTCTCTCCTACCTCCCCTCGTTCCCTATCTCTCTATATCTCTCTATATATACAGGGTGAGTCAGAAAAATGTATACAGACACATACACTGTTTAACAGGTCATAACTTTCTAATTTTTCTATTCTTTCTAAGTGTAATTAATTGGAAATAATGAGTAGACCAAGATTAACTTTTGACAAAAGAAAATTTATTTTAAAATATTATTGTAAGTATGAAAATGTAGCAGAAGTACAAAAACAATATCGCAGGGAGTTTCAGGCAGATCCACCTTACAATTCATCGGATACAAGATAAGTTTGAAACGAATGGATGTTCATAGACAACGTTTCGCAACCACAATTGAGCAAGAATGCGCCACAACACCAAATGAAATGTTTGTTGAAGTTTGGAAATCCATAGCCCACCGTTATAAGCAGTGTATTGAACAGAACGGTAATAATTTTGAACATCTGCGGTAGGAGGAAAAGTTATACATTTTATGTAGATGCTTTTGCCATTTATTAATTATACGTGAATAAAAACTAGAGTTACTATCTGACCCTCCCGGCGTTGCCCCGGCAGACTATCATTGAAAAATATAACAGTAGAGTGGACTTCATAAAAAAAAGACTGAATAATATTTATTTATACTAAAAATTTGTAAAAAAATCAAAATAGAGCTAAAATTTGAAAAGTATAACAGTTACGTTTAAAAAATTAAACGGTCAGGGAAAATTATTACTCTTACTTTTCCCTTTTTACTCAAAATCCCTTGTTAAAAATCATTGCTTTGTTTACATTTTTAATTTTATATATTGCTAATTGTATTTTTTAAAATTATAAATATTAAATGATTATAAAAATCAATATTTCAAATCATTGTTTGTTTCGCTTTTATTCCTGTAGATGGCAGCACCAGACAATGAGATGCGTTTCATTTGGGTGTTGCCATTAAACAATTAACAAATAATCGCGATTTCTGTGCCACGTACGATAGCGTAATATATATATAGATAATCATTCAAAGTGTGTATTAATTTTTCTGACGCACCCTGTATATATATATATATATATATATATATATATGTATACATATAAGCATAAAATCGAAAGCCAAAACACCCACAGTTTATAGTTTACGTCATAACTTTGAGAGTCAAAATTTCAAGCAGTGCAATTCCCCCCCCCCCCCCCAATCAAAATCCAAGAAGGATTAAACGTTATGAAAGTCTCTAGCCTGCCTTTCAAAAATCTTATTTTGTTTCTGATGTCAACATCACATTTTCTATGCATATACAAAACGCACAACGATAAATGAAGTATTATAAAAAAGGTTTCCAAACAGGCTCTTGACACAGTACACTCGCATTTCATTGAAACACGTTGTTGAATTAAAAATTGAAGTTAATTAAACAAATAACGTAAAAACATATCAGCAAGATTTCAGTGCAAAAAGACACTGGCATATATTCTTTCTGATGTCAACTTCCCTATTTCTATGAAAATACAAATCGCATAACGATGAATGAGGTATCATACTAAATGTTATTGAAAATATTTTTGACATAGCACACTTGTATTTCGTTAAAACACATTGTTTGATTACCATTTTCAGTTAATCAAAAATTAATGGAAAAACGTATCAGCAAATAATTTCGATTGATTGCAGTGCAAATGTCTTACATATTTCCACTTTGTATCATAATAATTATATTAACTTTAAGGTGAGTTATGCAACATAAATTCAGAGTTAAAATATTAAAAAAACTTTGGACAGCAGACATTGATACATTTCTCTTCTTGTTTCAAATGTTTCTTATGAAAATTTCCCAATAAAATAGTATTAATTTCTAATTTTAACTCGCTGAAATAAGCAAACGGAGGATATCTTAAAATTGAAAATGCACTGTTTAAATATTCAAAGGAAAATAGCTTAACCCTTTTAAGGGCGGTGGTATGTTTATGAAACCACTTAATTTTAATTACCAAATGCCACAATTGCACCAGAATTTTAGTATAAAATTTTCTGTTTATTATATATGGGAAATATAGGTTTTTCTTATTTCCAAATAAATTTGTACCTAAATTCCGGTACCATTCATTCATTTCAACATTTTAGGAATGCAAGTGCTTTGCCTCTGAAAGGGTTAAGGCATTCACTTTTTAGATTCGTCATTTTCATATCATTCGAGGATAACGAAAAAGACTCTCCGCGTAGCAACGCGACCTACGTTTAAAACGTCACATGGAGTGGATCATTTTTACACGGCGATTGGTGCAAAGCGACGCGCCCACAGTTTTGCACCAATCGCCTTGTAAAAATGATCCACTCCATGTGACGTTTTAAACGTCATGCAGCGGCCGTGTATAACGTAGGTCGCGGTAGCAACCGCAAATTGTATCCACACAAACCAAGGATGATCCCAAGGTTACTATATCATAAGGTTGAGCCATTTCCCTCAGCAGCCAATGGGGAGCCCCTCGCTGTTTGACGTCACTCGGCGTGCTCTGTCCACTTTTCCAATTGATTTGAATTAGAAACGCGCTATTTTTAATTGAAAAGTATCAGTCGAAATTTTCATTTGAAAAGAAATTTAAAAATTAAAATATGTTCTTTATACATAGGACTTGCATCACATCTAAAATGTAAAGTATTATCTCTTTTCAATTTGCCGAAATTTGGTTATTAAATTGGCTATCTTTATCATTGCATTTCGTTTGCGCCTCAGTATAAAAAGTTCATTTTCATAAACCTAAAAATGCAAAATAGTAATTTTTATAAATAAATCTTAAAGACCTACAAGAGTATCAAATTTAATGTTTGTATGAATGCAGTTAATAATTTTTAATATAGTATATTTATAATATTTGATCGGTATTCAATTTGAAATCTATAATAATTCTAATATTATTGTAATTTCGACATGTCTTTCATAAAAAAAATTATAAAAAAGTTTAAAAAAATAATAATCATTCAGATTTCAACCTCACACCACAGATACACAATATTGAGTTTTGCATGATTAGATTTAAAAGACAAATAAAATAGAAATTTTAATAAGTAAACAGCTGAATATTTAATATTTTCAAACTAAAATATTCATGCGGTATAATTATATGATTTAGTGGAAATAAAATTTGAAATTCGAAGTAATATATTTCATAAACACATTCCGAAAAGTTTATTTAAAATTCTATTTTAATGCTATATAATAAACATAAGTGCACATAATAAACATAAAATAATTAAAAAAATAATAAGGTAAATTAATACGTGAAAGAGCGTTTAAAGTTTAAGCAACTTTTTTTTTTCCAAATAATATTTAAAATTACATCTCTTTTTAGCGTTTTAAAACTTAATTTTAAAATTTAATGTTGTTTCTTCAAATTCCATTCAGATAGTTGATGTGATTGAATATCAAATTGATATATATATATATATATATATATATATTAGAATAAAAAGGAAGACAGCAGTATTTATAAGGAAGATCTAAAACACAAATAAAAATAGAAACTTTAATTTTTAAATTACCTATTTTTTAAAACTGACAGATTTACGAGATATAGAAAAATTATATTTGAAATTCAGAATAATGTACTTTTATAAAAAACTTCCAAAAGGGTTATATAAAATTATATTTTAATGCTGTAGGATGAAAAAATTATATAAAAATATTTTAATAATTAATATATTTTAGGTTTTTACCCTCAGAATAGGCTTTTATTCATCACAGGGTGCATTTTGAAGACTCATTTTAGATGTGCGCTCCATTATTTGCTATTTTTCGTTTTATCGTGCAATCAAAGTTGATTGACTCCACATTTTTGATTTTCTGGCAGCGTATCCCTTTTTATTTCTGATGAATATATGATTACTATGTCTCAATCGAATGAAAGTTCTTGTTTTCACAGATGTTTCTATTATATTTTTGTGCATTTTTGGAAAAAACAGCTGGATTTTTTTGCATGCATTTTCGATAAAATTAAATTCTTTCGAAAGTGAGTTGTCGTGAATCTCATTAAAATATAACCTTATATAACCTAATATGCCTAGGTGTTTCTTTTATGTTTGGAGAGGAACTGCTACAAGAAAAATCGATTCCGAGTGAAGTTTCTTTTTTAAAATTCACAGTACATGTTTCTGGCAATTTTAAAGTTGGCACAGCACTTTCATGCAATATTCTTTTAGCAGGAGCGTAACCCAAAAGTTCTGCTTTCAAATTTCGTATTTAGCAAATCTGACCGGAAGTCTCTCTTTCTGAGAAGCAATTAAAGCTTCGTGTGAGGGAAAACTGCCCTGGCTGTCAAAGAAAATGACAATAAATGTTTACTTCACAATCCCGTTTCTTTCAAACATCGACCAAAGATAACAAGCAATAAAAACTCCATATCTTAGCAAAAAAGATATACGACTATTTCATTTGAAGGGGGAAAAAATCCCTTTAAATCGCTTTATTCCTAGAAAAAAATACTTTCGCTAATGAAAAATGTTTTAGTTTGAAGAAGTATGCTTTCATATGACCAAAGAAACGACTTTTTTAAAGCAGAAATACTATTTTAAATGAAAAAATGCGTGCTTTCCCGTTGAAAGAATCGTTCTTAGCACGCTCAGTGACGTCAGAAAAACCGAAAACTTGATTCCAGAACTAAAGGGAAATGGCTCCCCCCTGGGATGATCCAACAGATGAAGTAGAAATAAATGAAGTCACATGAAGCCGTTCCGAGGTTAACGAAAAAGACAGGCTACCGCGGTGCATTCCACTTATCTTTTTTTACAGACCGCTAGAGTGACGTGATGCTCTTTTCGTACACCTACATTGGTGTATTCGAGCATCACGTGACTCCAGCGGTCTGTAAAAAAAGATACGCGTAAAGCACTGCGGTAGCCTTTCTTTTTCGTTAGTCTCGCATATCATTGTAAAACTTAAGTTATCCTACTTTTTTAATGAAAATATTTAGATTCATAATTGCCGACTAATAAAATTTTGTGACAACACAAATAGTTTTACACAACTTCAAACATACTAAGAAAAATAAGTAGCAAAATATATTTGCACATATAAAGTTTTGAAATCTGTTTGTACACGATTATGATGCGCATTTATACTTTTCACATATTTCCCGAATTAAAGTTAACGACAATTTATGCATTACTCCTAATGAATGAATTGTCAAATAAAGGGAATTGAAAGACAAATCATATGAGTGGGTTAGAATGACAGTGGAGTAAGCCAAAAATTTTAAAATTCTAGATAACCATATTTTCAATGAACGTATATTAATTTCTGTTCAGTGTGACAGTCAAATAAGTCATAGTTCACTTAAGGAGTCGCTAGAGGGCAAAACAAGGTGGACCACTTAATGCAACGGCAATACAAGTTTCACAAAACCCTTCATTTCTCACATTACTAAATATTGACTTACTCCACTGTCATTCTAACCCCCTTACATGATGGAGAATTTAACAAACATCCAATCTTGAAACTAAACAATTTAAAAATAAGAAAACTCGGTGAAAGGTGTGAAAATAAAATTATTTTCCAACAGTTTAAATTGGAATAGAAGCCTTTCTAATTTATTTAATCACCAAGTTATTTGGATAATAAGGTTACTTGGTAAAAAAGAATATATAGCTTGCAAATTACTAAATGGATTCAAGTAAAAACTAAAATAGCAATGACAGAAAAACGATTATATATATAACTAGAGCATAAAAATAAAATTGAATTATGTCGAAAGATGAACTACAAAGGAATGTTTCGAAACGTCCAAGATAAAGTAAAACAACGGAGTATATAAAAAGTAAAAATAAATATTTGTACATTGAAACTACCCAGGAAAAAAAAAAGAATTTTAACCTCTGTAAAACACTTTATTGATGCGTAAATATGGCACTTTTTGATATTTTTCACTTGTTTCCGGAATTAAAATTAACGATGATTTATCTATTACTCCTAATGAATGAATTCTCAAGTAAAAGGAATTGAAAGACATAACATGCCATGAAGAATTTAAGAAAAATCAATCATGAAACTAGACAGCCTAAATAAAAGAAATCTAAGCGAAAAGCGCGAAAATAAAATTATTTTCTAAAAGCTTGAAATTTGAATAAATATTGCTTTTATAATTTACTAGCTGTTCCGTCCGGCGTTGCCCGGAAATCAGTAACTTCTTTTTGTGGTTTTGAAAAAAAAATAGCCATTTTCGGGGTGCATTCTGTTCTAAACAAACCTCTTTCTGAAAGAAACTCCGTCACTGATCCCCGCTGCCTATGGCATTGTATAGCAAGCGTGCTAAGCACACGCTGCAATATAGTTTAGTTCCAATTTCTACCGCTAGGGGGCGCAAAATCATCTTACTTAGTTATCTATATCTTAATTAGTTCATGTTAAGTTGAATGAACTAATTTCCGTTGAAGAAGATTCTAAACATTTTTTAGAACACTTTGGTCGAATATGAAAATGCTCTAGGTCGACCACTTTCAACCGCCACATCTTCCGCACCCCCACAGCTACCGACATCCAACCACCATCGTGTATGATGGGAGACTCAAGGCTACTACACTGTTAAAAATACAGGTTCAACCATTCACCAAAATATTCGTTCAAACAAAGGCCTTCGAAAGGTTTAACTATTATAATAGTTCAAGTAAAATGACATGGAAAAGGAAAATGTAAGAAATTCCAAAAATTTGGTTCAACTTCAAAGTTCAAAGTTTGTTATCGTGGCTATCGGCAAGTGGCAACGATATCCGTAACTTTAATGGCGTCTTCCATCATGACTACGCATACGACGTGATAAAAATGATATAGTAGACTACCAATCAGAGTACACATCTCATTTCATCGCCAAAACAAGAGATTTAGAGTTCGCCAAGAGCGATAAGCGCCATAACGCGAAAACCCAATTCGTATGTGCCCACTGAGCTTTGAGCTATAATATAATATTCTATATAGCTCAGTGTATGTGCCATGCCATCTATCTAACGACGCCGGTACACGAGTAAGGTTTTTTTTAAGCAAGTTACTCTTTTAAAAGTAAATTTAAAAGCATTTATTATTATCAATTGATGTCTGTTATTGTTATTTCCATTAGTGGATCATGTTTTATTAGATCGTGATATAACAAAATGGCTAGCTTTTTTAAGCATTTTTTAATATAAGTATATGCTAAACAGTAAGGGGGGGGGGGATTAACTCATGTGTGATCCAGCAGCAAAATTTGCAAGAACTGTCTTTCGTGCAACAATCAAGGTAAGTCTAAGTGCACAAGTGATTATTCTTTATTTTTCTGTCATACACATTGTAATGTTTTACTGTTTCTCTCGAATATAAAATTTGCACTGTACCTTGGAAAAATTATACACAGTATCTTGCGTAAGCCTAAAAATTTTCAGTTTTCGCTTCAAATATTATTCCATGTATCAGAAATAAGTGGCTATTTCAAATCTATCACTATAGATTTAATAACTTAAATATAATAACACAGTTCATTTCTAACAAACGAAAATAGTTTACGATTTTAATTGTTTTTGTTCATATGTTTACTTCATTTAATGAGATGCTTTTACTACCACGAAATCTAGATACAAATCCTCATAACTGAATTTTTTTTTGTATATTGCTTAAGCATGTCTAAAACATTTTATACGGATAAATTAAGTAAAAAAAGGTTTATATGATTTTTTGAACTACTTATTTTTCAAAAGTACTATATAAATTCGAAAAAAATATCAATTTCTTGCCTTGGCCTAAAAATGTTCTTTACCGCTTCAGATATTACACCATGCATTAGAAATAAGTGACTTTTTCAAAGCTAATACTATATATTTAATAGCTTAAATATAATAATTTAGTTCATTTTCTAACAAACGAAATTAGTTTTCGATTTTAATTTGTTTTTATTGATATGTTTACTTCATTAATAGATGCCTTAAATAATACACAAGTCGCCGCCCGGCAGCGTGGTTGGTAGCGGAGGCGTCAGCCACGGTGAGGGCCCAGGGTTCGATTCCCAGGTGAGGCATGGATATCATTGTGTGTGTATCTTCAGTGCTGTCGACTTCCTTGTGTCTATCCCGTCCCAAAGAAGAAGATTTATGTAATTTGTCAAAGTCCTGTATGTATTTATGTGAATAAAAAATATGGATCATTCGAGACAACAGCCTTTTGTATATTATAGGTCTCAAAGCAACCTCTGTCAAATGTCAAATACACAAGTCATTCTTACTATCACGAGATCTTGATATAAATACGCATAACTGAATTTTTTTTTATTGCTTAAGTATGACTAAAACATTTTATACAGATAAATTAAGTAAAAAAAAGTTTTATATGATTTTATGAACAATTCATTTTTCTAAGTAAAAAAATATTTATATCATTTTTACGCCATTTACCTTTCAAAAATAAATGTAGTCGAGAAAAACAGCTTCTTTTATTTATTTTTTTATTAATGTGGTTATAATATTAATGTGGTTTACATTGAATAATTTTATTTTGTAAGTAAACTAATGCATAATATAAGAAATAACAAGGAATTCAAATTGAATCACAAAAAACATTTTAATGTGTTGAATACTTCATAAACATTAAAAATCGTAGAAACACATCTTGTTTTGATGCAAAAATGCCACTTATTGATACAAAACCTGTCATATGTATGTATAACTATATTTTTTTCACATTTCTTGAACGTCTTTTATGTCATTTTATATAAGTAAAAGAAAAAAATATATGATTTTTAAGCCATTCATTTTTCAAAAATAAATATTAGGGTTTAATCTAGCGCTAGCCAAATCGCCAAAAGGCTAACTGAAAGCACCTTTTGCCCCCAAAGCATTTAGTGGATTCGCCAAAAATTTATATCATTCCCATTTTGTTGTTCTGTCTTTCGTAAACCTGCTGCTGCTGCGTGAAAAAAGAAATCTCACACCACCTCTGTTCCAGTTCCAGCAACTCACTTTAAAATTTGTGGCTCGTCCTCTCTCTGAAAGCATCTTACAAATAGTGTGATGTCATTTGTGTTAGACGTATTGGGGAAATTAAAAGAGTTTGTTTATTTTTTGTTGATGGTCCCAACTTTGGAGATGAAACCAAAACGGTTCATGAATAGAAGTTGTTCAGGGAGGTTCTGGCCGCAAGGGGTAAAGAAATGAAATCAGCTGATTGTATTCTTTTTCCATAAAAAATGGCATTACTGACATGTTTCCCAATGTGACTTCTTTGTATGACTTTGTAGCAACAATTCTGTTGTCTACAGCAGATTGTGAAAGGGGATTGAGTCTTGTGAATATAACAAAAACTGACTTGAGAAATAGACTGACAATCAAAAATTTAAGTAACTTAATGATGGGCAATTCATTCTATTGTTACGGACGTAACAATTGCAGATTTCAAACACACATAATTACAATTTCGTTTGATAAAAATATGCAATTTTTTTTCCTGATGTACAATTTGAAGTTATTTATGCTATCCTAACTTTGTGTAAAAATTCATTGATTATAAAAAATGACACAAAATAAAAACTACCTGTTACGGAGACGTAACTCAGAAAACAGGCAAAATCCTACACTGGTATACAATTGCAAATATTTCTGTGAACTATTCAGGATTTTTGAAAAATTTCTTCTGGATATTTGTCCTAGAGACTTTAAGCTTTCTAAAATCATTAAGCTTTTGTAGATTTTACTTGTGTAATTTATGACAGAGATTAATATTTTAGTTACAGACGTAACAAATAGCTGTTACGGACACTATGTTAGTGCACGATGGGAGACTCGAGGCTACTATACCACATACGAACACTAGTGGTCTGCACTGGGTAGTTGTGGCTGCAAAGTGAAATATAGGGATACTTACGTCCATTTAAACATCTCTCTCTCTATATATATAGATTTAATAATAAGATTACTTTGTAAGAAAGGCCATAACTTGTGACACCTACTAATTTTGTGATAACATAAATATTTTTACACAACTTCAAACATGCTATAAAAGGATAAAAACATACATTTGAATATTCAAACTATGCAAGAAAATAGTTTTAAATTCTCTAAGTACATATTGATGCGTCAAAAAATGACACCTAATGAAACTTTTCACTTGCTTCCCGAATTAAAATTAACTATGATGTTTCTTTTATCCCTATTGAATGAATAAGTAAAATGAAATGAAAGACATATCATACCACGGAAATCTTAAGGCGGTTCTAAAAAATAAATAAAATTCCCGCGAAAATTTCTGATACATTCATGAATTCATTTCTAATCGAAAAGCATGAAACTAGAATGCATGATTTCCCCCCTCAATCATACTGATTGGTAAAGATATACTAATTGCATTTTTCCAACTAAGCGAAAAACTGCAAAAGCTGAGATTCGAACCCAGAGCCTTTTGACAAAAGGTTCTGTATTCGGATCCCGGCTTGGGCATTTTTTCACAAAGCGTTCTGTGTTTGAATTCCAGTTTGGGAATTTTTTCGCTCAGTTGGAAAAATTCAATTCATATTATATCTTTAACATTCAATATGATTGAGAAAAAATAGTGTATCTACGTACCCATCGTTTAATGGAGTTCCGTAAACCTGCGGTACATTCTGTTGAGTTGTCTACGTGACGCACCAGATACTATTGCCAATACTATTATCTGAGTGAAATATGCCCGCCGGTTGTCGGCCGAGGTAGCTCAATTGGTAGAGCCTTGGCAATTTCAGTCAAAAGGTTCTGGTTACACTAGATTAATTTTAACACAATTATTCAAATTGATAAAGCAATCATACGAGTTGTAATTTTACATCTGGACGAAAAATGTCTGGGCTAGGATTTAAACCTGGTATATCTTGGCTGAAGCTGCCATGCTCTACCAACTGAGCTATCCATGTCGAATCTGGAGGACCTAATTAATGATGAATTAGGTCCTCCAGATTCGACCGGGCTGGCTCAGTTAGTAGAGCATGGCAGCTTCAGCCAAGATATCCCAGGTTCGAATCCTGGCCCGGACATTTTTCGTCCAGATGGAAAAGTACAACTCATATAAAAGATTCTGGGTTCAAATCCCTGCTTGGGCATTTTTTCGCTCAAATGGAAAACTTAAATTCGAAGAATGCCTAACTATATAAGTGATGTGAAATTGAATAGCGTTTTTCGATAAACGGATTACATTCTTGAGTTACAAACGATTGTTTGTTTGATGACGACTTTTCTTGGTCTGTCGCGTGCGGAAATTCTGTTCAAAACGCCAACTTCGACACAGTTTCCTCAAAGATTCCTTTGCCTTTATCAAAAAATTAAAACCTTTATTCAATTTCATAGTTACCGAATAAGACTGCCAATTTCATGTTTTACTAATAAAAACGAATTCGGAAATGTGTCACAAAGTAGCCAGTTTGTACTTTAGGAAAAATCAATCTTGAAACTAAACAACTTAATCCTTTGTATCACGGCGTTGCACATCTGGAATATACCAAAAAGCCAAAGTTACTTATACTAAGGGCTTCAAAAGACGAGACACTTATACAAAGGGCTTCATTTATTGCTGCTATCTCCCAACACAGCAGTCAATATAAATTGTTTATAGAATTCTCAACAGACGGCAATACTGAGTTATTTTTTCCTACCAAAGTTTTATTTGTCATTTGAGCAGTTTCGCACCGTTATTGCTAAATTGAAATTCGTAAATTTTGTCAATTTAAAAAAGCTGTAGACGTCGAAAAACAGATTTTTTACAAAGGCAAGTTCATATACTTTACAATTTTGTATTAGAAAATTTAAAATATTTATGAGAAGTATGTATTTTTCTGTTTATTTGCAGCTGTGAAAAAAGAGTACCTTTTAGTGAATAAATTTTTATTTTCTTGTTCTAAAATTTTTTATTATTTTTTACATGCTTAAAATGATGTATTCTAACATACGAGTAAGTATTATATGAAAAAAGTACGTTTTAGTGAATAAATTTTTATTTTTTTGTTCTAAAAATTTTTTATTATTTTTTACATGTGCTTAAAATGATGTATCCTAACATCCGAGTAAGTATTATTGAAATAAGAGTTTTTGAGTCACAAAGGGTTAAATAAAATAAAGCTTAGGGAAAGACTTGAAAATTATTTTCAAACAGCTTGAAATTGGAATAGAATATTGCTTTTCTAATTTATTTAAGAATAAGATTACTTTTTAAAAAGATATTGCTTACAAATTGCTGAAAGAGTTCAAGTAAAAACTAAAATAGCAATGACAGAAAACTGATTACAACTAGAGCATAAAAATAAATTGAATTATGTCAAAGGATGAATTACAGGAAGATGCTTTCGAAATGTCTAAGAGAAAGTAAAACAATGGAGTGTTTAGACAGACATAACAAGATACGTACTAGCAAACAGAATTGTACTTTTTCTCGCAAGATAAATTATTGAATAAACTGAATACAGTAGATAAAAGAGTTTTTTCAAAGAGCACATGTTAAAAAATATATAAGTGGTTATACAGAGGTTGTTCGCACATTTGTTACACTAGTTTGTTTCGGTGTAAAAAAAATATCTGCATACAGAAATTATTTTACACAGCTATTATGGTTTTGAAAGTATAAATTCTCGCCTGGTAATTGATATTTTTGTTTACATGCAAAATAGCGCTTTTAATGAACCGATGGATGGAAGGCTATATTTCTGCACTTTCTGAAGATAATTATTCGTATTCGGTTATTAAAAAACACTGTGAAAGGCATGGGCTTTCTATATCTAAAGCCACAGTAGGTAATATTGTCAATAAGATAGGGAAAAAAACGTTAATAAACGTTAAAAGAAAATCCTCCAAGTCAAAGGGTTGTTGCTAAATCGCTAAAATTCTCAGCGTCAATTGTTAACGGAATCATTAACACTGATGTGAATTTTAAAAAGGCCAAAAAAACACAATGTTCATCGTCTTTCTCCACGACATATCGCCGAACATAGAACACGATGCGCAATTATTTATAAGAAGCATTTATCTGGAGAAAAATGAAAAAATATTGTTACAATAGATGAAGCTTGGGTTTATTTAAAATGATTGCAATAAAATGAGATTCATTTACTCTCATCAAAGAGGAGAAAAGAAATCTTAAAACATGATTAAATGTAATTTAAAGAAAGTTTTAGCAACGGATTTATGATTGTTGCTGGTTTTGCATATAGCGGCAAATGAAAAGTAAAAAGGGTGGAGAAAAATATCAAGATCAACTCCACATATTATCAGAAACATATTTTACTCCCAATCTTCAAACATGAAATACCATCTCTTTACCCCACTGCCACCAATCTGTTGAACTGCATCAAGATAAAACAAGCATTCACGCATCACTATCTACTGTTAATTTCCTGGAAAATATAGAACGAGAAACTGGTATCAGGGTATCACTAGTATCATATACTTGCTAAATATCCTGATGTATCATCCATGGATTTTTGTACTTTTGAGCTTTTAAAAAGCGTGATATCCAAACGTCGACCTACAACCCCTCATGGTTGAAAAGCTTTTCAAGAGGAATGGGCCAAAATACCTTTTTCAAAACTACAAAAGGAATCATTGTTATGTAAATTAATGTGTAGATAGGTAATGTGGAGTGTTTACAAATTGAACATATAAAGCACAAATATTTTATGTAAAATATTTCTGAAAGCACCATGGAAATCATCTAAAAAATATGCGAACAACCTCTGTATATTTGGCTATTAAAAATAACACTTTTTACAAATTAAAAGTTTTAATAATACACTAGTGTGCAAAACTTAAGCAACAAACACAAAATGCTAATTTATGAACACGTGAGTACTCAAAAGGAAATTCTATAAACAGCAAGTGTAGAAAATAGGTACTACCCTAACAGCACAGGCAGTCGACGTGACGTCTTCTTGACATCACAAATGGTCACAATTGTCACAGTCACTACAATGAACAGAAATGTGATATCTTTCATTCGTCTCATTTTTACTCTCATTTGGTCACTCCACTGAACAGTCACCATGACTGCTGCTTTTTGACGAGTCACCAGGTGACTTTACAATGAAGTCATCTTGTGACTCTCATGTGACTGTCATTTTGACACTCCATTGTAAAGTCATCATGATAGCTGTTCTGTGACAAGTTCCCAAGTGACTGAAAATGAAATCATCTGGTGACTTTTCACAAAGGAGTGCAATGATGGCTTCACAATAGAGTGTCGATCACCGGAAAGTCACAATGCGACTTCATTGTGACATAATTTGCGACTCACTACAATGCAATGCTCACAAAGACTTCAAAGTTCAGTCTTCAACTGGCAGTGACTTGAGAATCACAAGGTGACTTCATTGTAATGTCACCTGGTGACCCATCACAAAGCGACAGTCACAGTGCCTTTCAGTGTTAACAATCATTTGAGAGTAATAATGAGACAGTGAAATATCCTATATTTTGATTCACCGTAGCGATTGTGACACTTCTAACCATGTGTGACGTCAAGGGGACTTCACATAGACTGGCCGTGCTGTTAGGGTAGTACCTCTTTTCTACACTTGCTCTTTATAGAATTTCCTTTTGAGTACTCACGTGTTAAGAAATTAGCATTTTGTGTTTGTTGCTTAAGTTTTGCACACCAGTGTAGTAGTTTGATTTAAATATGCCCAGTTAAAAAAAAGAAAAAAAAATGCCTTATCAGTGTGAGAGTGACTATAAATACTCTTTAATTTTTCTTTAAAAGATATATTGTATATCCCGCTATGCACAGTGCAAAATTTTAAAAGAACAGCGAAGCTTAGTTGCTGAGAATAGATAGAATCTCGCAATAAAAAAAATGATTCGGAATTTAATATAATTACAGGAAATTAGTCTGCAATCACATCTTTAAATCAACTTTATCTTTTATGTTTAAAAATGAAAATGTCAAAGTCATTCATATTCAAATATATAGTTTTCCATATAAAACAATATTCTAGACTTTCTTTTGAAAAATCGGGTTAAACAAAATACGACCAAAGAGACATCCTGGGAATCAAAACTTAACCCGCATCTGATCCGAACCAGAAACAATTAACGTCATCCCGACCCGAACCCTACTCGCAAAGATTAGTTCCATACCCTCAAAAATTAGCGCCCTACTCGGAAAAATTAGTGACCTACCTGATCCGACCTGGCTCGAATTTCGTGTGGGGTACGGATAAAATCGGGTTACTCTACCTAATGCAGGACTCTAGTTCCCACATAGGATCTACCAGAGCAATTTTCATTTTTTTCAATTGTTTTTACTTATTTAGCCTCTAAATAAGACACATATATGCAATTTTAATGTTTTTTAATATGTTTATTACGATACCGTACACAACAGTGTGCAGTGAGACCATGACAAACAATGCCTTGACAATATTCATACACCAGGCTTCTAAAACTATTACACTAACAATAACTCGTAAAACAAAAATCAATATTTACCTTTTACAAGTCATGATAAACACAAAATTTAAGAACGTCGAAGTATCACGAGTCAAACGGGCATGAGGAATTTTGGAAAGTTATAAAAAGTATTTGGTTATAGCAGCAAATGTTGATTATATATCAAATATCTTCATTAGTTACCGAAGAACCCATTATAAGGGGCCTTAACTTGTCAGTGGCGAATTTTCAAGCATTACGGAGCCAAAAAGAAGCGCACTCTGGAGGGTGCATTACGAAGTGGAGAGTTAAGAAAATTTGAAATTATTGAAATTGAAAAGAATAATAGACAACGGAAATCACCTTTTTATGAAGGAAGATTGGTACGAAGCATATTAAAATACGGTAATAGTTAAAGTGTAAAACAAGAAAATGAAGAATACCTTACATTAAAATAAATTTTCTTCTGATGTTGCCCAAATAATTTTCCAAAATTTATTATAAAAGCCATTCTAATGCAATTTTAATTTAAATCTTTAACTAAAGAATTTTTCAAAACCTAATAAAATTACTTCGAAAGGGAACATAAAATTTATCAAAAGCTGCACAGAATTTTCTGGATTTTCATAAAACCTTTTCTCTTTTCCTCTAAGGTTGTAAAATAAAAATAAAGTAAACTCCAGAGCACAGCTGTTCAGAAACTTCACTCCTCTCCACTGAATCCTGGAGGAAAAGAATTACGTGACACAGAAAATATTCAATTTTTATTGATTTTCAAAGTGACATAAGCATATATGGAAAGTCTCCTAAATAAACAGGTAAGAATAAAATCTAAACAACATAAGATACACTGATATATAAGTTGTTTTATTCTATAACATGTATTATATTTGAGAGGAGTATGGGATATAAAATGGTAAACAACCACTGCACTAAACATTTTTTTCACAGCAAATGCTTTATTCATCAAAGAGCAAGTCGAATCTATTACCGTATATTAGTATAAAGCGCAGTTCAAAGAAATGTATCTCGAACCAGAAAATATTTTTAATAAATAAAATGAAATAATTACTACGCTTTAAAAAGTTACATTTTATTATACAGGGTGATTACAAATGGATATCCACTTTGAAAGGCTTTATTAACAAAAGTATAGAAGATACACGCATTTGTAATAAACACATAAAAAAGAAGATTGTGAAATTACTAATAGCAAAAATTTATAAATGTTCAATGTGACCACCAGCAGAAACACGAACGACATCCATTCTGTAAGAGAATTCATCCAACACGGTTTTCAGAATGTTGGGTGTTACAGTTGCAATAGCTGCAATTATCCTCGTTTTCAGTTCAGCAGTGTCAGCTAGTAGAGGCAGATCTTTTATGTATTCCCATAGAAAAGCATCGCGCGGAGTTAAGTCCGGGCTTCAGGGGGGGGGGGGTGTGCACTGATGAAGAGTAGCGTCGAAATCTGTTCTGCGACCAATCCACCGTTGCGGCAGTTGATCGTTCAAAATCTCTCGTACAGAAAGGTGCCAATGGGGTGGTGCACCATCCTGTTGGATTAACTCGCAACGGAACGTGCCGGTTCACTTTCAACCCGCCGCTCATTGCGCCATCTCTCACAAAAAAACCCCGAACTTTTACATTTATGAAACTTCATACCTTCTCACTCACTTCGATGTGTGAAACTACCTTCTATTGTTCAGGAGATATAACCTTTCAAAGTTTGGATATTCATTTGTAATCACTGTATATTATTTCTGGGTCTAAATATGTTTGTTTGAACCGCGCGTTATACATCGCAATACACGGTATGTTTAATTCATTTTTTCCACTTAGCAGAATTTCCTGCGAACATATATTTTCAGGAATTGTACCACTAATTTCACAAAGTAATACATATTTTCAGACATAAATTTGCGATTAAATAAGGAGAAGATTGCTATTTTAAAATTCTGGTATTCAAAAGTTAATAAAGTACGAATTCCGTTTCTTTTGTATCAATCTCAGATGCATATATTGTAAAAGCAACGACAATTCATTTTGATACTTATTTGTACACAATTAAAAATTTGCAGCAAACTGTACGGTCATTTGACCGTTTTTATAGAAAACTGTTACATAACCGTAATTTAGCGCTATTCTGTCCTCATTATTCCCCATATTATGATCAGAATAGAGTTAAATTACGGTTATGAAACCGTCTTCTACAAAAACGGTCAAATGATTGGACAGTTTGATGTAAATTTTTAACAGTGTACTTATAAGTATATCTTTACATGTACTTATATGTATGTACTTAAATGTAAGTACTTATTTGTACTATTCCATTTAGTCTTTGTTTTCTGCACAAAGTCTAATTACTAGATTTGGTATTGTCGAATGAACTTTCACGCCATCTGACTGTGATGTTTCCCACTGGCAAGATTTCCTGTCAGGCAAACAACAACCAATAATTCAACGACAAATGTCAAGTATGTCCTCAGGCATTAATAACACTTCGGCAACAAATTAATTTTTTTTTCTGTATCTGGTTTGTAAATGGGTGCATTTAATTAATTTTAGGGTGCTAAATTCGGTGGAATAACCAGATTCTCTCAATTACTTCACATTTATTAGATATACAGCAGTTACATTAAAGTCAACAGGGAAATATTCAACAAAAATTGACCGTTTGAAATACAAACAAAACAAAATATTCCTCAGTAAAAATGTTTTCTTAATTACTTAACAAAAAACTATAACCTAATACGACCACGAAACTGTTGCATAATAACCCATAACGTTAATATTAACAATGTTAATTTTTTAAATAGGATGATGTCTTTTTTGATGTTCGAATGCATCCAAATAAAGGTTTTAACCTACATAGTCATTCATTTCCTCATTATTTGACCACAAAATGAAAATTATAATTTACATTTCACCACCTATTTTACCATGTATGTAAGAATTACATTGTTAAATTTTATAAAACCTTTACGTGATAGAAAATTTCTGATGGCAGATTCGAATTCTAGATGCAAAAATACATAAAAAAATGTTTATCACAAATCAGATACAAAATGGCTGTTGACTAGTGTAATAGATGACAAAAGAAAGAATTGTATGTTTAACCCTTAATTGCATAGTGATGTAAATTTCCATCACTGTTTATTTAACTTTTAATAAATAAATCAACTTCTTCGCCACCACTATATTTATATAGAAATATTAATCCAATAAATTTCCTGTGAACTATGTTGCTGAACAAAATTAAAAATCTATCTTAAAATTTCTGGTGTCTAATATTTAATATATGTATAAAAAAACACAATTGTAAAAGAAAAACTCATGAAAGAAGGGTTAAAATGTAAAGATTCTCAATAAATAAATGCAAAGATTCTCCGAAGAAACGGGTTAAGCCTCTCGATCACGCATTTTATTTTCAAGAACCATTCTTTGAATTGACATAATTAAAATGCTATTCAAGATTGTGTGAAACAAGAACTAGAAATAAGGCATAGATTATGAAAAGCTTTCCGACACTAACAGAATATTATTAGGAATTTAATTTTTTTATATATTGTAAGGAGTTACACTATGTATAACTAATCAATATGATGCGTAATCATCCAGTCATTTCTATAATATTATACAAATTCATCACTTTTGTCGTTTTCGTGATGCCGGCTACCCCCGTGGGCGCCTAGCGGCGCAGGCTAGTTTTATCTAAATAAGGAATTTAAAAAAAATGCACAAAATAACATATAAATGCATACCACCGCGGGAAGCGCACTTCCAGAGATTATCGATCATAGTCAGTCCTGAAGCCAACTTCTTCTGTGCATCTTTGTAAATGAACGATAAATGCTCTGCACTCCCTAATATGTAGAAAACATGTTGTAATGCATCGCAGTGCTCCTTTTTAATTTCATTATGTTTTAAGTATCTTAACATCATTAAAATGCACAGAAAAAGGTTATCACCATAGATTATAATGTAACGGAATTCTTTTGTGTGTCCCTGTAAGCGAACTATAAATGCTGTTTATTTTATACCCCTGAAAAAGCATGTGGTAGATAACTTCAGAGAGGCATATAAATCTCATTATGTTTGAAATGTCGTAACTTTAATAAAATGCATCGCAAACGATTTTTCACCATATAAGGTAATCTAACGGAAATATTTTTGTAAACGAACTATAAATGCTACGCTTTTCAATACCAAAAATTCTACAGTAAGCTTCAATAACATATAAAAATTACACGAAAATCCGAGTATATTTACAAGAGTTAGAGCACGGTCAGACGGCAAGACAGACAGACAAACTGAATTCGTAGACA
The DNA here is from genome assembly GCA_963931845.1 of Maratus michaelseni. Lineage (NCBI taxonomy): Eukaryota > Metazoa > Arthropoda > Arachnida > Araneae > Salticidae > Maratus > Maratus michaelseni. The sequence continues at coordinate 118,571,842 of OZ007586.1, forward strand.
TTTTCCAACTTAGTTGAAAAGTGTTAAAAAATTATTTATCCCACATATGATGCTTGGTTTTTTAAGAGATGTTACACAAAAAAAAAGTCAAAAACCCTGATTTGAAACACTGTTTTTTATCAAATGATAAACAATAATATGCAATTGAAGATTGCTTTGTAATTTTTTGTCGTCTCATTTCCATTATCAGGGTGCCCATCCGCTTTTCCATTTGCAGGGTTCGTTTCCGTCCTTTGAAATGGCAGGCCAAATGCATCTTTAAAAACATAATTATATAGAGTTACATTCAAAAGTATGATATATACAGAGGATGTTTACACATATTGAGAACGAATTTGACAACAAAAATAAAATAAATAAATTAAAACAATTATTTTTTAATATGTTCTATCTGGTAGCCCATGTTGTGAACTATCATATTGCAGCGGGATTTACAAGATAGTAGGGCTTTTGTAAAACTTGACGTGGAATTTTGTTCCATTCCTCCACCACACATCTCCAGAGTCCACCCAACGTAGTCGATCAGCGTTTCGCAAGAGTTTGTTTTAACAGTCCAAAGGCACAGTAATCCATTGGTGAAACATTTGGGGACTTGGTTGGAATATGATTAAACGGTATACACTTGATTCTAGTTCCTTTTGTCAATTTTTCGAGATATGCGACTGTATTTTTGGATGTATGGCTGCTCACTGTATCCTCGTGGTACTCAACAATTTTAATGTCTGTAAGATAAAGTTTTGGAATTTCTCCTTTAAAAATAGGAATTAGAACATTGTTTTGATAATACGTAGAGTGAATTTTAACACTTTTCTCAACTTTTTTTTTATCTTTAATTTTCCGTTGTAAGAGATTCCAGCAATCACCATACATCCTTTAGAGAAACTTCCTTTGCAGTGTTTGAACCAAAGTCTTTGTGGCCTATTTCTTAATAAATAGATATCTCTCTTAATCTCTCTTAATCTCTCTCTTAATAAATATATCTGTTTTTAATTACAGTCATTTAGATATATTCACGCTTCATCAATGGTGACAATTTTTTTCCACTTATCACCTGCTAAATTATTTCTAATCAGGGAATATGAATAATTCTCTTCGGAAAGAGCAAATATATAACCTTCAAGCCACTCGCTTCTTTCGCGTGCCATTTCAGTAGAAAACGATATTTTTTCATAGCAGCCAATATTTCAACTATCACGTTAATGCATGTTGCCCGATTTTTTCCCTTGTTGTTTCTCGTTGTTTTTTAATTTAACATCAATATCGTTTCCAATATATGTAAACACCCTCTGTATCTTAAATAAAATCTCTTAAGTTAAGTGAGAGGTAATCTTCACTTAATCATTTAAGTTAAGAGACTTATATGAGTTTTAGGTCATGGAGAAGGTTAAATTGTTTAAGTATAGAAAGTGTAAATTGGCTTTCGGTAAAGTATAAATTTTATGATAGTTTGATTAATTAGTAACCATGTATAACTGTTTAATATGAGCTCAAAATAATATACAACAGGTATATCAGTTTTTCATTCTATAACAAAATGTACAGTCGTAGAAAAAAAAGTAATCACTCCCTACTAACTCTGCAACAAGTTATTGTAGAAGAAAGTTACTGGTACCAAACGATTGGAAATAAAGGCTACTTTTAAATTATATATATAAAATTTGTATATGGGGCCATCTACATATCAAAACAAACCCAACGTTTGTTTTTTCAATGACAACACCCAATTTTGACACCATAAATAAATTTTTCACACTTCAATTAGCCAAAGGACAAATTTTGAGGAAATTACTGCGATTAGTTTCAGAGAAAATAATTATTTTAAAGTGAGCATATTTCAGGGTCTGTATTCAAATTGAAGTTCGGTACTCGATTGTTGAAATGATGCAAAACGACTAAGTCACTTGTATTAATGTATTATTTCTTGTCAATATGGCCATTTTACTCATTTAATATGTTTCGGTTATAGTTATGTACGGTAAAATCCTCATCCATATTCATTTTATAATGTTTACTAGTGTTGAATTATCCGATTTTAAAAAGTATAAGGCTATCAGCAATTAAAATAGTTTTGGAATATGTGAATATGATTGGAATTTTATAGGTGTTCTTTGCTTTTTTCTCAGATTTTGAATGTATTTAACTCGTTCTTTTCTAAATTTTATTGGCAGAAATGTGAAGAATATCGGCGAATACAAAATAGTATGAAGCAGTATAGGAAACAATGTTAGAGAATATCCAGACAAATTGCTCTTTAGTCTGGAAGTAAATCCCAACCCAATAGATAATGGCATATTTTAAAAACTTTTTCAGCAAATACACAACACATATGCATTTATAAGAAATTTTACTTCAAACATATATACCACTTAAAAATAATATAGGTTTATTAGACTGGAGAAGAAGCTATAAAGTCAATTAAAGGTAACAAAAATAACGAGTAAGATTTTTTTTCTGAGGTAGGACTGTTTATTAAAAAAAAATGAGCTTTGTTAGTTTAAAAATAAAAGAGAAACTAATTTACATAAATGACGTAAAATTACATCTCATGCAAATACGATTTACGTAATTTTAATAAAAAATTCAAAAGCAGACACAGAAAAAAATGCAAAAAAAATCTTATTCTAATCAACAATAAAATGAGTAAAATATTTTTTCAAATTATGTTTTTCCGCCCATCATAGAAGGCCCTTTAAACCAGAATCTTGCCATTTTTTAAACATAATTTGAAAACTACTTGGAAGAAAAATTTGAAATTTTGAATGCGCATAAAGCAGGACATAATAAATATAAATCCATCAAAACATTGTAGGTTGCAATTCATAATTTTTTCTAATGTTAATTTCGCAATTCATATTTCATATAATAAAATTATAAAAATTACAAATTCAACGTATGGTTGTATGTTGTATGTATGTTTTTTTTAGTATTATAACAATACAAAAAAATTAGCACATTAGGATTATAATTTCAGGAGATATTGATAAAAATATGAAAATGTAATTTAACATTAGAAGATCTAAATTTTGAATGTTTATAATTCAAAAAACAAATCAGCCAAATGACTTGAAATTTGGTATCAAGGCACAGTTTAAACAGACAATTTGAAATATCTTGTCAAAATTGGGTGTTGTCATTGAAAAAACGAAGTTTGGGCTTGTTTCGATATGTAGAGAGCCCCATAAGCAAATTTTTATATACATCATTTAAAAGTAGACTTTATTTCAAATCGCTTGGTACCAGTAACTTTCTTCTACAATAATTTGTTGCAGAGTTAGTAGGGAATGTTTACTTTTTTTCCCCACGACTTTACATTCTTAGGAAATGGACTATAAAATACTGAACAAACATGACTGCATATTAAATATTATTGCATAGCAGATGCTAGATATATCAAATACCAAGTCAAAACTATTCTTTTTTAAATTAGTGTAAGTATAGAAACTTTAACATAATTTTCTGCAATTTAAAGTACGTATCTTAAAACAGATTGATTAATTAACGAGTATGTATAACTAATCAATATGATGCGTAATCATCCAGTCATTTCGATAATATCATACAAATTCATCACTTTTATCTACGATACTGTATCATTTCCAAAGGAGTATAGTTCGATGAATACTATCGAATACGTTATTTAAGAATTAAATTTTGCGTAATTTTAGCATTATAGGCCGTAAAACTGATAAACATCACAGAATATGTCTTTCAATGCGATTTATTAAAATGTGTCAAAGATGCACTGCCATTTTAATGCTATTTTGGAATATTATTAAATAGCGTTCATGACTTCGGTTTGACCATGTATTTGTCTGTCTATTATATATGTCCTAATATTATATATGTCCATTTTTTGTATTCAAACTGAATGGAAATTTAGCATTTAACTTAAGAAAAAATGTAGGACACGTTTGTTTTATTTTCTTACTGGCGGAGCTTTGTCGCTGCGTCTCTGGACAGTTTTTCCAAATGAACCTAGTATGTGTATGTGTGTGTGTGTGTGGGGGGGGAGGGGGGCGAGACTAATTGAATGTTGTTTTAGATTTCATATTTGTAAACGGAAATCTTAAAATTACTTTACCTATAATATATAAATGAACATAGTTGTGGGGGCTCACTGTCTTCGGCATCAAACTGAGCAATCGTGTAAGCGACAATCACTGGTACATATAAGTCATGAATTTACATTAAATTGTCGAATTGGCTGGATGAATACGCATAATATGAAACGGTTGTTCATCGATTAATCAAACTATAATAAAATACATACTTTAATCTACAGATAATCAGTTTATAATTTCTATACTTACAACAACTTACAGGATGTCATCAAATGGCTGATCGTTTTTAAAATAGAATAACAAGCAAACAGCGATAGTTAATAAAGTTATTATTGAAGGAAATTAATGTGTTCAGTAAGGAATTTCTTTTGTATGCTTCCTTCTTTTATTATCAAATGTCACTGACAGATGGCTCTGCGCTATGTCAAAATGTAAGAATGCTCAAACTAATGTCTAAATATAGATCAAATCTCACTCAGTTTTTACCCTTTTTTTTGTTCGTCTGTTAAAACGCGAAAACAGAAATTTGTATTTTAAAAGTGCAAGGTTATTTTGAGAATTTTACAATTTGAAATAGAGCAGTGCCATCTGTTGGCGAAATTTAATACAAAAATGAAAAATACTAAATAAATTTCTTACGGTGTTTCTTATTCTGGTACGGGGTACATCTTCGTTAATATGTGAAACGAAAATTTAACTTTTTAAAACACTAAAAAAATTTAATCAAGAAATCTAAAATATTTATTCAATCCTTTTATTAAAAGATCTAAAACCATATTTAAGAGAAACGCACCTACTGAAAGTGAAAGCGTGTTAGAAGAAAAATAGCAAAGCGAGAGAAAGTCAACACAAAATCCTTTGCAACAAAGAAAATGTGAACAATTGGAAGATAACCTGTAAACGAAAGAGAACGTGACAGTCGAGTTGTAAGATCCGAGAAAAAACGAGTTTCGTCTTGTATTGCGTGAAAGCGAGGAAGTAATTAGCATTTTGAGGGGTTTTTAATTAATTAAAAATCTAATAAAAAGGCCAAAATTCTGGCTCTCAGTTGCAAAACTCTAGATATATAGGTACTTTTTGCCGCAAACCCCGTGTCTTTGCGTACAGCGGCATCTTCTAGAAAAACCACACACACAAATGCAGTCGTTCGTACATTACATCTATCTTTATTATTACAGATACATTTTACATTCGAATGATTATAAAATGGTGAGCAAAAGTTACTGCGTATTAAATATTTTTTCATAGCAGATGTAACATTCATCAAAGACTAAATGGATACAATTCTGTTTTACAGGATGTCCTAAAAGTGACTGACAGTTTTTAAAAAATAGAACAGCTGGGAAATGGTGACAGCAGTTAACCCTTTCAGGGGCAAGCAATTTTGTTCCTGTATCGTCGAACTCACACCGGTATTTACGAAAGAATTTACTTTAAAATTAAAAAAATCAATTTTTCAACTTTTCCTGTCAAAGTTTAAAAAGTAAAATTTAACTAAAAGTTTCTGGTTCGAATCGGATTAAAATTAGGTGGTATATAATATATACCACCGCCCCTCAAAGGGTTAAAGCGACAGCTATTCTTGCAGTAGTTTAATGTGTGAATTAAGAAATTTCTTTAGTATTTAAAAAAATTTTAATCAAATTTCTCCTACAGATGGCGCGGCTCTGTTTCAAATTGTAAAATGTTCAAAATAACTTTGCACTTTTAAACTACAAACCTCTTTTTTCGCGTTTTGCCAGGCAGACAGAGAGAAGGGTAAAACTGGGTGAACTTTGATCCATATTTAGACATTTTTACAGTTTCACATATTACAGAGCCATTTAAAAGTGACATTTGCTACTTAAAGAACATACAAAAATATAATAATATAATCATGTGAAATAAATTCCTTACTTAACACATTAATTTTCTTCAAGAATAACTTTATTAGCTATCGTCATTTCCCTGTTATTCTATTTTTAAAAACAATCACCCCATTTGATGACACCCTGTAAATTGTTGTAAGTGTAGAAACTATAACATGATTATTTATAGTTTAAAGTATGTATTTTATGATAGTTTGATTGATCGATGCACAACCGCTTCATATTATGCCTATTCATCCAGCCAATTCGACAAGTTAATGTAAATTCATGACTTTTATGTACCAGTGATTGTCGTTTTCACGATTGCTCAGTTCGATGCCGAAGACAGTGGTCCCCAAAACTATGTTCGTTTGTATATTATATGTAAAGTAATTTTAAAATTCCGTTTACAAATAGGAAATTTAAAACTTTGTAACAATCAAAAAACATTTTAACATGGATGAATATTGATAAATATATTATTTTAGAAATAAATTTTTCATAATTTTTATGTTGTAGTTGATAAAAGTGATAAATATGACAAAAAACATCATTCTATGTTATTTTAATAAAGTAGCTCATGGATGTAGATACCTTTAAGTACATGTTTAGTGAAGAAGATAGGATACAATTGATATACAAGTTGTTTTATTATATAACATATTTACATCGTATGGTGATGAAATATATTATCTTGAATATGAACGTGACTTGATACTAAATATTGTTTTCATAGCAGATGCTACATACCGGTGACCAGGTTTAAAACACCCCTACTCTGACCTTCCTGTATATCAGTGTAAAGCTTCAAATTTTGTACACATACAATTCAAGCTATGGGGAAACGGATTGCGCAAAAAAATTACTTCTAGAAACAGCGATAGAGGGTGCTGTAAACAGATAATATGAAAAGAAGACAAAAAAAATATGTAAAAAAAAAACATGCGACAAGAAATGTTTTCTTTTTAATTTCTATTAACCTTATGGAAAAAAAAATAAAAAACGTAAATAAGCCTAAACTGCAATTGTAACTGCGAATTCGAATTTTAAATACAAAAATTTGTATAAACCCAATGGTTTGTAGCCATTTTCTGAATATAAAATTGGATAAAAACTGGCGAATGTCATTTTTATCAGTGATGGCTGTCACCCTGACAGTACGCGCTTTGCTTGTGAAGCTCTTTTATGAAAACGAAGGAAATGCTGCAGTTGCACTTCAACAGTTTCGCCGACTTAAGAATTTGTGCAAAGGACCATTTATTCCACAAACTCTTATGAGAATGATCGCTCGGTACGAAAAAACTGGACATCATGGAGTTCAGCGGGTAGAGGACGCAAACCGGTTCGTTCAGATGTTGCCACCACTATTGTCGTGCAGTCAATGGATAATGTTGTAGGCCGTAGTAGTGTACGTGCAGTGTCAGGACACCTGGGTGTTTTTTATAACACAGTGTAGAACATACTAAGAAAAATGGTGCAGTATTTCCCATACAAAATCAATCATAATCAACAGTTGCTTACCATAGACAGGGAGAAACGACTGACCTTTGCATTAACATTTCTTGCCAGAGTTTAAGTGGATGCGTCGTGAACATGGCAGATGCTGTCGATGGATGAGGCCAATTTCCTCCTCACTAGAACAGTGAATATCCATAACTGCCGCATTCGAGACACGGAAAACCCCAGTGTTTTCCAAGATTTCCATTTCGCTCACCGAAAGATAATCTGGTATGGATTCACAGACATATGCATATTCTTGGAAATTTCTATTTCTAAGATGCTATTCCCAATGGTCCTGTGACATGCACCGTAACGGACAACAGGTACAAAAGGATGCTCGAAACTTTTGTTGTACCTCATTTGTAACAGCGGCAATGTCTTGAGTCAATTACCCTTTTGCAAGATGAAGCAGCTTCACACATTGTACTCTGTGTACTGCAGTTTCTTTGGCAACGTTTCACTAATGACAGAGTAATCAGTCGTCCGTTTCCGACAACCTGGTCATCTCGTTCTCCAGATCTTAATCCGTGCGATTTTTGGCTATGGGGACACTTAAAAGATATTGTTTATCTAGGACGTCTGAAAACCTTGGCAGACTTGAAAGAAGGTGTCACTGCATGTGAGAAGTATTTCAGATGACCAGTTACGATCCGCAGTTACACAAGCTGTCCCCAGACTGCAGATTTTACATCTTCAAGAAGGGAACCATATTGAGGAACGTTCTCTGAGTCGATAAGGTCTTTGTCATATGTTTTGGTACGTTCAAATAAAATGTGTTTAAAATGAGGTTTTGTGTCTTTCAGCATATGCCCTGTTATACAGCGCCATCTATCAGTGATTTCTGGAACTATTTTTTTTTCGTATAATCCTTTTTCCCATGTCTTGAATAGTATGTGCACAAAATTTGAAGCTTATACACTGAGTAGTTCAATATATAGAGAGGTCGGAGTAGGGGTGTTTTAATTCTGAACACCCTGTACATCGAAGATTCAACTATACTTCTTCAAACTATACTTCTTAAATTCTTTTAAGTATACTGTAAAAAAAGAGAAATGCTTCTTGATCCAGTAAATACAAAAATATAATATAGCGTCTACCAAGTTATCCACGATTGTAAAATGTGTTTCTTAATTTTTTAAAACCTCAGAAAGTTTTAAAAAATAGCTAGTGTGGGCACATCTAGAAATGAACAACTTTCATTTAAAAAATAATTATCAAATTTGGTTCAACAGAAAGCTTAGGACAAATGATTTATTTAATCAGTCGTTTCAAAAAATCGTTTCATAAATTCTTCATAAGAATATAGATTATACCTGCATACGGCTAAAATATAGTAATAGACATATAAATAATAAAAATTCTGTTCATTCGTTAATTCTATCATTTTCAAAATGATAATTCTGATAAGTACTCATCAGTTTATTCGTTTAGAAATCGACGTTGCATAATTTTTGCATTATAGTTCATAAAAGTGATAAATACGGTAAAATACGTCATTCTATGTTATTTTAATAAAGTAATTCATGGATTTAGACATATTTTAATACTTTTTTAATAACGTACATTAGAATACAACTGATGTACAAATTATTTTATTCTATGACACATTTACATTTGAAGGAGATGAAATATAAAATAACGAACGCAAACGAGACTAAATACTAAACTAGTCGTTGGGGGCCACCGTAATACTTACCCTTCATGGATATGCATAATATAAAATATGAAAATAAAACATGTGTAAGCTATTTATAAAATGCATTGAAATTCGAATAAAATCGTGGCTTGATGACGTCATAAACTTTAAAGGCTCTATTACTGAATTGCGTAAAAAAAAACATCCTTATGATTCCAAAATTGATAATCATATTAACTATCGGTTTACTGCGTCCTATTAAATGTCTCATTTCCAATTAAAATATATCTTTGAATTGAAATATGAATGAAATACAGGGTCATGAAAAATCAAAGAGTGTGGAAAATATAATTACAAATATCTCGGCAACTAATTATTCCATCGACTTCATTCTTTATGCAAAATTTAGGTTTTTTATTGTCTTTTATATTCACTCCATAAAATAAATAATTTCGAAAATTTGTATATACTTTTTATCAGAACGAATATTTCGAGAGTACGAAAAGTTCCGGATAATCGAAGTTACTGAAATTCAATAAGCTTTTTCCATTTGTACATACTAAGTATATACCAAATTTCAAGTCTCTATCTCAATTTGTTCGGGAGATAGAGCGTTTACAGACAGACACACAGACAGACGGACGGCAATTTTTTTTTCTAAAAATATGTTTTTCGGAATCTCCAGTTTCTGAAACGTGTAAATTCGTCAATTTTTTTTCGATTTTCAAAATGATTACAAGACTTACCCTATACTACGTATGATGGGTAAGTAATATTTTTCATAGACAAATGTCAAACCATCCTTTTTAAATTTTTGTAACTATAGAAAATATGAAAAGATTTTCATCTGTTTAAGGTACGTCACTTATAAATGTTTTATTAATAGGCTTAATAACCATGTATAACTGCTTCAGATGGCGCATAATAATCCAGTCTATATTAGATAATTTTATGCAAGTCCATCAATTTTATCTGCGGTACTGTATCATTTCCGAAACTACAGGGTACTGTTGATAAATACTGATGAATGTATTATTTTAAAAATCAATTTTGCATAATTTTTGAATTATTGTTCATAAAAGTGTTAAAATGACAAAATGTGTCATTTAGTTTATGTTATTTTAACTGATCAGCCATACACATTAATTCACATGGAGCTTATTTTTTTCGTAAATGGCCCTTTATACTTACCCATCATACGTAGTATAAGTTCTTGTAATCGTTTTGTCTTGAAATCGTTCTGAAAATCGAAATTTTTTTTTGACGGATTTTTTTGTTTCAGACATTGGAGATTCCGGAAAACGTTTTTTTAGAAAAAGAAATTGTCGTCCGTCTGTCTGTGTGTTCGTATGTGGGTCTGTGTGTGTGTCGGTAAAAGCTCTATCTCCCGAACAAATTGCGTTAGAGACTTGAAATTTGGTATGTACTTAGTATGTAATAATGGAAAGAAGCTTATTGAATTTCAGTAACCTCGATTATCCGGAACTATTTTTTTCGGACTGTCAAAGTAGTCTTTCTGATAAAAGGTATATAAAAATTTTCGAAATTGTTTATTTTAAGGAGGGAATATAAAAGACAATTAAAAAAAGCATAAATTTTGCATAAAGAATAAAGTCGATGCTATAATTATTTGCCGTGATATTATATTTTCCACACTCTTTTGATTTTTCATGACCCTGTATTTCAATCAAATTTCGAGATATATTTTAATTGGAAATGAGACCCTTAATCCGACGCAGTAAACCGTTAGTTAATAGGTTTATAAATTTTGGAGTTATAAGGATGTTTCTTTTACGCAATTCAGTAATAGAGCATTTAAAGTTTATGACGTCATCAAGCCACGATTTTATTCGAATTGCAATGCATTTTATAAATAGTTTACACATGTTTTATTTTCATATTTTATATTATGCATATCCATGATGGGTAAGTATTACGGTGGCCCCCAACGACCAGTTATCCCTATGTATTCGTACTTATTACATTCGTCCTTATATTTATCACCATTGTCCTCCTAGTGGAGGACAATGGTGACAGATTGCAGCATAAGATTCTTATGATAAATTTTTCGATTAGGTAACTGCATCAATGATAAGTTGTGTATATTTTCACAGAAAACTGAAGCGTAGAAATTGCGTTATTACGGTAGTTATAAAATATATTTGTGAATTAAAGAGGCGTGTAGTAAATGGTTTAAATCATAATATTTTCATATTCTTTTGTATGAAAAAGAAATCGATGAAAACATGTCTGTAGCCACAATCCACTATTAATTTATTTTTAGACTTAATATTAGTTAGCTTTCATTACAAAATGTAAAAACCTTACCTCTTGCAGCGCTCCAGAGAAGAGCAGTTCCGAAAAATTTCGGTATATTTTAACTGATCCAAACACCAAAACCATCCCCCGTTTAAACGTTGATATATATCACACACACACACATTATATATACAGGATGACATTTAATTAACCTACAACTTTTACCTGAAATAACTCTTGCGTCGTTGCAGATAATACTATAAACATTTTTTTATTGAAAAGAACGTGGAAAAGGAATTTATGGATAAGGTTTTCAAAGTGAGAATCTTCAGAGGTGATACAATACCGCAATTTAGTCACAAAGTTGTCAGTTACGGAACTTTTGAGGCTAATAAGGTCTGTGGGCTTCTTTTTGTAAACCAAATCTTTCATATAGCTCCAAAGATAGAAACGTATGGATTCATATCTAGTGAATAAGGTAGCCAATTTTCTTATCAGATCTCTTACCAATGCTTTAGAAGGCTTAGGTCGGTTTCTGAATGTTGAAGACCACTTCCGTAGAAATAGTGTTGCATTTTCACCATATAAATACCAATTTTCAACAATAAAAATACGATCTTCAATTGAATATGCCGCTTTGGGAGACATCTTCAAAATTACTTTAAACTGACACTAAACAAATTTCTTTTAGGCCCTCTCTCACTGCACACATTCGTGCCGCCATCTAGCGAGGCTCTGAGAAGTTATTTCAGTTTAAAGTTGCAGGTTAATTAAAGTCACCCTGCATATACAGAGTGTCTCATTTATTTTGCAACCCGCGTAAATGCAAAGCAAATGAACAACACGAGTGCACGCGCACACCGTTAGCGCATGTAGCGGTATGGAGGGGCGTGCAAGCAATACTACTAACACGCTAGAAAACCGCACGAGACACTTCAGTGCTAAGGAGAACGAAGTGAAAGGCAGTTTTGCGTCATGGTGCTATGTGCAGAAAAACGCGCGTTTATTACTGAACATTATTTTCGAACGTCTTCGTACAAAACAGTCAAGGAACGATATGAAAACAAGTTTCCAGACTCGGTGGTGCCGAATAAAAGCACAATTAAGCGAATCGTGGACCATTTTTCAAACAGAATGGACTGTGGAACAAAAAAAAAAGAACCGTCTGTCGTTTGTCCGAACTGACCACAAAATGTAGGAAATCCAGACGAAAATCACAGAGAAACCGGCCACAGATGAACGTTTCGTTTGGTTTCAACAGGATGACGCTCCTGCGCATACGGCCAACGACACTCTTTCATAGCTCCAAGAATTTTTTGGTGATCGGCTAATTACAAAAGGACTATGGCCTCCACGCAGTCCAGACCTGTCACCGCATGATTTCTTCTTGTTGGAAAAATCTCTATTGGAAAAATCGCGTCTTCCGTGAACCGGTAACCTCGATTACTGAACTGAAAACTCGCATTACGAAAGAGATAAACGCTATCACATCAAACACATTACAGAATGTGTCTCGAAACTTCCTCAAACGGGCCCAGATATGTAAAGATGAAGACGGCGGTCACTTCCAACACCTTTTGTAGTCGTTTAAGCACTTCTGTAAAATAAAAATTAATGTTTATTCATCTGGAGGCACGGCAGTGCCTCCGCCAAGTCGAGAGAGGACAGCCGTAAGCATACTTTTCTGGAAGCAACTCAGGGCACTTTTGACCCCCCCATATCTCCGCGCTGGAGTATCCCAAAAATTTTAAACTTCAATTATAGAGAGTATTTGGCCCACAGGACCAAAATTTAAAATTACAACTTTCTGTCTTTTCTAGTTCAGGCGATATATGAACTCAAACATTCGATTTTTTGTCACTTCTTACTCACTCGTTCACGCGTCATCAAAAAGATTGGGTAGATCCCGTAGCCCCAGAAACTTGACATTTGGAAAAAAGGTAGTGTTTAGGATACAAAGAAAGAAAAAATTATAAAATCCAGAAAATTCGAAAAAAGAACATTCGAAAATTCAACAAATTCCATCAAAATTGAAAATTGAAAATAATACGATCTTGTAGTCTTGGAAACTTTAGATTTGGTGTGAAGGTAGTGTTTAACATCCAGAAAAAGAAAACATCAAAAACACCAAAAAAATCGAAAGCAAAATTGAAAAAATCGAAGAAATTGAAAAAAACCGAAAATTTGAAGACAATCCGATTTTGTTGCGCTAGAAAATTCAAATTAGGAATAAAGGTAGTATTTAGGATACAGAAAAAGGAAAATTAAAAAAATCCAGAAAATTCGAAAAAAAAAAAAAAAATTCGAAAAAAATTGAAAAAATGAAAATAATTTGATACGATAACGCTCGTATTTATAAATTAATTTGGATGAAACTAATTGTGTGTATTAAGCTCACCAATGCCTCGACCGAGTTCGTTGGCCAGCTTGGTCCGCCATCTTGTTTCAAGATGGCGGCCACGGAAAATTTTAAAACTAAAATAAATATACAAAAAAGTTAAAAAATCAAGTTTATTTTTTAATTAGGTGTTAGGACTTGATACAAGGATTCCAGAGCATTTTTTGTTTTATCTCTATCTTAAAAATTGGCTGAGATAGAGCAGTTTGAAATTCTAGGGTGGCTGACATTTTGAAACAAAACAGCACATTACAAAAAACCAACGATAAATTTATGGTCAATAATGGTCAAGCAGGTGCAATCCCGAATGAATACTCCGTGTTATTATAACTGTAACTTTGACTTCGAAATTTTGATACGTTGCATTTTCTATTTGTTGATATTTTTGAACTATGATTTACGCTAAGTGAAATGTTGTTGTTGAAGAGGGATTTTCCATGTAAATCCGAAACGTCCAATTTTAATATGTTTTTAATGTTTTATGAAAGTGTATTGTAATGTCTGTAATTTTAATGATTTTAATATAAATTTATAAGTTTTAGTGAACGCGATTTCTCGCAAATTATTTTCTTTCATTGTTGTAACCATTTTCCCAATCATACGCATAAAACTATATATTCATATCCATTAGCGCCAAATTCTCGCCAAACTTGGCGACAATTGGCGAAATCTCGCCAAATTTGGTCTTCATTTGGTCTTCGAAAAGTCTTCATAAATGAAGCCAACTTGGCTATAGCTCAATAATTTGGCGAATTTCTTATTCAAATTCAGTGTAAACGAATCTTTTGTAAACGGTTTCTTTGCATTTTAACTTGCTGTTTTCGAGTAACATTAGCTAAAATTTTAAAACGAAGATATAGGAAAGCTACCTTTTCCTGCCGGTACAGGCCGGAGGACTTTTTTATGAGTTGTCGGATGCAATCTATGTTTTGCATTATATAAAGTAAAACATTGAAAAACAAATCCCACAGGATGGGGATAGTTTGTTTTAGATCTGGAGGCACGGCAGTGCCTCCGCCAAGTCGAGAGAGGGCAGCCGTAAGCATACTTTTCTGGAAGCAACTCAGGGCACTTTTGACCCCCTCATATCTCCGCGCTGGAGTATCCCAAAAATTTGAAACTTCGTTTTTCTAGAGTATTTGGCACATAGGACCGACCAAAATTTAAAATTAAAACTTGCTATCTTTTCTAGTTCAGACGATATATGAACTCAAACATTCCATTTTTTGTCACTCACTCACTCACTCACTCACTCGTTTAGGCGTCATCAAAAAGATTAGGTAGATCCCGTAGCCCTAGAAACTTGACATTTAGAAAAAAGGTAGTGTCTAGGATACAAAGAAAGGAAAAATTATAAAATCCGGAAAATTCGAAAAAAAAAAAAACATTCGAAAATTCAACAAATTCCATCAAAATTGAAAATTGAAAATAATACGATCTTGTAGTCTTAGGAACTTAAGATTCGGTGTGAAGGTAGTGTTTATCATCCAGAAAAAGAAAACATCAAAAACACCAAAAAAATCGAAAGCAAAATTGAAAAAATCGAAAATCGAAAAAAATCGAAAAATTTCAAATAATCCGATTTTGTTGCGCTAGAAACTTGGAATTCGGAATACAGGTAGTATTTAGGATGCAAAATAAGGAAAAATTAAAAATTCTGGAAAATTCGAAAAAAAAAATTCAAAAATTCGAAAAAAATTGAAAAAATTAAAATAATTTGATCTTTTAGCCTTAGAAACTTAAAATTCGCAGTAAAGATAGTGTTTAGGATTCAGAATAAGTTAAAATAAAAAACCAAATAAAATTCGGAAATAAAACAAAAAAATCGAAAAAATCGGAAAAATCGAAAAATAAGGAAAATTTGAAAATAATTCGATTTCATAGCGCTAGAAACTTGAAATTTGGAATAAAGGTAATATTAGATACTAAACAAGGAAAAATTAAAAAATATGGATAATTCAAAAATACCCATAAATTAGTGCAGACGATATATGAACTCAAAGTTTCGATTTTTTGTCACTCACACACTCACTCACTCTCGCGTCATCAAAAAGATTGGGTATATCCCACAGCCACAGAAACTGAAAATTTGGAATAAAGCTAGCATTTCGGATACAAAGAAAGGAAAAAATATAAAATCCGGAAAATTAAAAAAAAAACATTCGAAAATTCAAAAAAATCGAACAAAATTGAAATTTGAAAATAACACGATCTTGTAGTCATAAAAACTTAAAATTTGGTGTGAAGGTAGTGTTTAGAATTCAGAAAATGAAAACATCAAAAACACACAAAAAAAAAATTGAAAATAAAATCGAAAAATCGAAAAAAATCGAAAAATTTCAAATAATCCAATTTTGTTGCGCTAGAAACTTGGAATTCGGAATAAAGGTAGTATTTAGGATGCAAAATAAGGAAAAATTAAAAAATCCAGAAAACTCGAAAAAAAATCAAAAATTCAAAAAAAATTTAAATAATTTGATCTTTTGGCCTTAGAAACTTAAAATTCGCGGTGAAGATAGTGTTTAGGATTCAGAATAAGTTAAAATAAAAACGTAATAAAATTCGAAAATAAAATAAAAAGATCGGAAATTTTAAAATAATTCGATTTTGTAGCTCTGGAAACTTAAAATTTGTAATAAAGGATACAAAATAAGAAAAAATTATAAAATCCAGAAAATTATAAAAAAAAAATTGCGAAAAAATCAAAAATTGAAAATATTTTTATCTTGTAGTCTTAGAAACTTAAAACTTGGTATAAAGGTAATATTTACTATTCAATAAAAGGAACAATTAAAAAATTCGAAAATAAAATCGAAAAATTGAAATATGTTTAAGAAATCGAAAATTCGAAAACAATTTGATTTTGTACTGCTAGAAACATTAGTTATAAGATAATTGTCCTATTAGCTAGTACAACGCCCCTAATTGTTTTATGTTATTTCCCCCGGATTATGGTTTTCTTTTCTTTCGTTTACGAATTTCGTTATAGAAAAGTTCCGCTATAGACTGGCTACGATATAGGCGATTTCTTTATAGACAGGTTTGTTTTCTTTCACATGTTGTACTCTATTTACTTCACATATGAAATATGGATTGTTAAATGATGTTAGCCCCACAAAAATTTTCACAGCTCCCCCTACCCTCCCGACATTACTGGCTGGTTATGGCTTGATAGTCCTTTCTAAATAAAATCATGGTGACTCTAAGATTCACTTGATTTATCTCTAAATTGAACCTAAATGATCTTAAGAAGACGGATCAAAGAATTACTATATTGGCATGACAATCAGGTAACTTAGAATTAAAATCGAAAAATCAATAAATTCATAAAAAGTCGAAAATTTGAAAATAATTCGATTTTGTAGTCCTAGAAGATTGACATTTGGCAGAAAGGCAGGGTTTTGTACACAAAGTAAGGAAAAATTAAAAAATCCGTAAATAATAAAAAAAAGTCTAAAAAAAAACGAAAAAAAACCATCGAAAAAAGGAATATAGTTTGATTTATTGGAAATTTCCGGAAATTTTAATTTTGGCTTTCTTTTTATACTAAAAAGTTCTTTTATGTTAAATATCAAGTATCTAGGGCTGCGAATTATATCTCAGATGCATAGCGCCTATCCTGGAAGCAATTGAGAGTACTTTTGGCACTCCCCCTCCCATAATTTAGTGCTTGCCTAGGAACCTGAAATCTCTTTTTATCTACAGTACTTTGCAAACGAAACTAAAGCTTCAATTTTTTGATACCTGTAAATAATAGGGATAGAGTGTGGGCATAGCGAAAATCAGTGGATGATCTCCAAAAAGAACCCAAAATCAAGAAAAGGAGGGTTACTTACAAAAAGAAGTGAAATCTCATCAAAAAGTCACCTGTAAAAAATGCAGCCAAGTCTCGTAACTCATTTACCGTAAAAAGTACTGAGATCGTATAAAGCCAAGTTTAACTATCTTATTAACTCTGAAATTTTCATTCACAAAATCACTCCTAGTCTCTACATCTTTAGTTAATTATTATTTTGTGACTTGGCAATTACGCAGCACAGGGAAGTTATTACACCTTACTATGTTATGGGATGGGATAATTTAACTAAAGCAAATTATATACGCACAGGGAAGTTATTACACCTTAATATGTTATAGTATTATTTGATTAAGACTAACTATATACATCACATTCTCGTGCTAAGTAATTGCCAAGTCACAAAATAATAATTAACTAAAGATGTAGAGACTAGGAGTGATTTTGTGAATGAAAATTTCAGAGTTAATAAGATAGTTAAACTTGGCTTTATACGATCTCAGTACTTTTTACGGTACGAGAGTTACGAGACTTGGCTGCATTTTTTACAGGTGACTTTTTGATGAGATTGTTCTTTTTTGGAGGGTTGCAAAATAAATGAGATACTCTGTATATATAATGTGTTTTTTGTCATGCTGTAACTTTCATATTTAAGGACCGATTTGGATAGGACATATCAAGGTCTAGACCGGATTCATTAGCCAGCTTCATCCGCCATCTCGTTTCAAAATGGTGGCCATTTAAATTAAAAACAAAATTAAATTCAAAAACAGGTACTGAAAATTGAAAATTAATGTTTCTTTAAGTTTTTGACCTTGATACAAGGATTCCGGAGCATTTTTTATTTCGTCTTTATCTTAAAAAATGGCTGAGATATAGCAGTTTGAAATTCGAAGGTGGTTGACATTTTGTAACAATCTGATTTTTGTCATTCGATAGGATGCATATTTATCAACTGATTTGGATGTGACTGAGCTTGTGCACAGGACTTACCAAGGTCTCGACCGAGAATATTGGCCAACTTCATCTGCCATCTTGTTTAAAAATGGCGGCCGCTTAAAAAAATTATTATTTTTTTAAATTCAAAAAGTTGTACAAAAATTATAAATTGAAAAACTTTTTTCTTTTAAATCACCCTTGATACAAGGATTTCGGGCATTTTTTGTTTCGACTTTATCCTAAGAATTGGCTGAGATATAGCAGTTTGAATTTTTAGGATGGTTAACATTTTGAAATAATCTGATATTTCTCATGCGACGGCACTCGTATTTATTAATCAATTTGCATGTGATTGAGCATGTGTACAAGATGTACCAAAGTCTCGACCGAGTTCATTAGCCAGCTTCATTAGGTATGCTGTTTCAAAATGGCGGCCACTTCAAGATTTCAAATTCCAAAAAAATGTACAAAAATCTAAAAGAAGAGAAATCTAAAAGTATTTTTACCCTCAAATGTTTGGTCTTAATATAAGGATTCAGGAGCGTTTTTTGTTTTGCCTCTATCTTTAAAAATGGCTGAGGGATCATTCCATGGTAACTTATGTTACATTTAGAATAATTTTCTTTAGTAATTTTCATAATATAACATCAAAAAATATTGAAAATGTAATGTTGATATGATTTGTTAATTAAACCTATCCAACGTGAAATTTGGATAAAAATTACCTACCTGTAGTGCTATTTTTTTAATACTGGCCATTATATTTATTATGGTAACTTACGTTCTTTTTGTCAGAAACGTAAAATACTATAGTAAATATAATTTTTAGCGTTCAAGAAATAGTACAAAATTTAAGTAATTTTTATCCAAATTTAGCTTTGTTAGGTTTAATTAACAAATCATATAAACATTACATTTTGAATATTTTTTAGTGTTATATTACTAAAATTACTGTAGTCAATTATTCTAAATGTAATGTAAGTTACCATGGAATGACCCTGAGATATAACAGTTTATATTCTATGGTGGCTGATTTTTCTATAATCAGATTTATGAGATTTTGTAAACCGGGTTTCGCACAAATTTACGTTAATTGTTGATTCTCTTATACGTTTAAAAGTAGACAGTAATATCCACCAGTGTCAAATTCTCTCCAAACTTGGAGATACTTGACAAAATATCGCCAAAGTTGACGACCAAAAATAAATCTTTCTAAATGAAGCCAACTAGGATTAGCTGACTAATTCATCGAAATTCCCATTCAAATTCAGCATTGAAGAAAACTTAGATTGAACCTTCTATAATCGGGTTCCACGCATTTTAGCTTCGGGTGTTGGAGTAAAATTAGCTGAATTTTTAAAAACAAGGAATATGGAAGCTACCTTTTCTTACAGTTACAAGCCGGAAGGACTTTTTAAAGAAATATTTTTAAAAATATATTTCTAGTATTTCAGACACTAAAATGTATCCATGACACTTTTTTCAACTAAATAAAAAAATCGTGATTTCAGGGTTACTAAAATAAAGTATGGATTTAGATAAATTTTAATAAAAGTTTAAAGAAAAACATGAGATACAACTGATATACAAGTTGTTTTATTTTAAAGCTTATTTACATTCGGAAGAGATGGTGCACACAGACGTGACTAGATAATAAATATTTTCTCATAGCAGATGCTACATACATCAAAGACCAAGTCGAAGTATTCTTTAAAAAATTTTGTAAGTATAGAAAAAATAAAAAATATTTTTCTGCAGTTTAAAGTATCTTATAATAGTTTGATTAATCGATAACTATGTATGACTGCTTCAGATGGTGCGCAATCATCCAGACAATTCGATAATTTTATGCAAAATCATCACATTTATCTGCGTAGTGTATCATTTTCAAAAAGAACAAGGTAAGTTTGATAAATACTTTCAGATGCATTATTTTAGAAGTCAGTTTTGCGTAATTTTTGAATTATGGTTTATAAAATTGATAAATGTCACATACTATGTCATTCTATGTTGTAATTAAATAGAGGAATGTGTGTGTGTGTGTGTGGGTTTAAATAAATAAAATATACTTTTGGCACGTTCTCTACCAGAATCGGTTATATAAGACCCGCCTCTCTGTCGTTGTGCCCAGCCTTGCTTTTTCTAGCACGCTGTGTTTTGCTCTTTGTCACACTGAAGAAGAATCTCGCTTTTGGATTCGAAACAGCTGTTTGCTGTTTTTTTGTGTATTATTTGAACATTTTTAACGTTGGTTTTCTGCCTTTTAATGATTGCTTGATCTACGGATTATACGCCGGAAATTACGGTACGTACATTCAGCAACATTTTTTGTTACCCCGTTTGTTCTTATTGCCTTGGTTATAAGAGGCAAGAGTCTGTTATTGTTTCTGTGCATAAGGTCCGTGATTTAGCCCCTTATTTCAGTCTATGCTTAATGTATGTACTTTCATATTCTGCATCAAATATCTAGATTTGTATATTAATTTGTAGGACAAATAAATATTTTTTTTTGTGTAATTCAAGAAATCTATTTTTTAACCTTCTGTAACTCAAAAATGGAAAATTATTTATTACTTTCTTCTATCTTTACAAGAAGAAAGTATTGGATTCATGAAAGTTTTTGAGGATTTATACGTTTTAGAAGGTCTTGAACACGATTTGACGATTTTTAGAAAATGTCTGTCTGTGACTCTGTCTGTCTGTCTATATGTGACAAAAATTTTGTGGGCGCTCTATCTCAAGAGCTAATGCACGAAATGCAATAAAACTTTATATTCAGTTTGTCCCTGATATAAATTGGTTCTGATTAGTTTGTGGTGAAAATTGCCCGACAGGCGGAGCTGCTAAGCTGCATTTTTTTGCGATTTCCGCAATAGCTCTATCTCAAGAACTTATGCACTTATTTTCATCAAATTTCAGTTTCAGTTAGACTTTGACATACATAGACGCTGATTACGTTTTTGTGTAGATATCCCAACAGGTGACGCTGCTATATCACTTTTTTCTCGATTTTTACGATAGCTATATCTCAAGAACTATCGCACGAAATTTCATCAAACTTCAGATTCTTTTAGACCTTGAGATAAATAGATGCTGCTTACGTTTTGGTGTAAATTTCCCAACAGGTAGCGCTGATATGCTACTTTTTTCATTATTATCACGATAACTATATCTCAAGAACTAATGCACGGATTTTCACCAAACTTCAGATTCAGTTAGATGTTGACATAAATTGTTGTTGAGTTAGGTTTTGGTCTAAATCCCCCAACAGGTGGCGCTGCTATACTGCATTTTCCAGGATTTACACGATTTTAGCAATAGTCATATCTCAAGAACTAATGCACGGAATTTAATAAAACTTTAGATTCAGTTAGACCTTGATATAAATTGGTGCTGATTCTGTTTAGTATATGCGAAATCTGTGTGAGATAGAAGAAAGTTTTGGGATTGGCACATCGGACTATTTTTTTTAATCTGTAAAGATGTACGAAAAAGTTTTTGAAAATGTTTCTTCTATAACTATATTCAGTTTTACATTGTTTTTATGTGAAATGTTGGCAGACGCCCCAAGAGGGTAAAAAGAGACGGACAATTTCAGTAAATTTAAAAATAAAATTTAAACTCTAGAGGCTAACATAAAGAAAAAAAATTCAAATCTTCATGAAAGTTATGAAACGTAATACATTTTTTGCAAAACCCTTTTCTCATTACAAAAAGCAAAAAAAAAACAAAAAAAAAAAAAGCATCATTTTTGTCTTTTCTTTCCAAAGTTTCACAAATTTATGCAAATTTAAACAGAACATCAAAAATAAGTTATTTGAAAAATATTTTTCTATAAAAATGAAAAATATTTATGCCTGTCTGTGAGTTATATTCTTGGTAAATTTTTTTTAAACTGAACTGAAATTTAGCACGTTACGAACTTGAAAAAAATTTCCTATATAAATATTCTCTACACACTTAATTGTGTTTTATTTTTAGAAGTACAAACACTTACCGAAAAAAAATAACTCATCTTATTTAATACTTTTTGTAGCATTAATAAACTTCTATTTGTCAGCTCGTTCGATTTTTTGTTCATAATTTTGTTGCAATGCTCCAATTTTTAGTTAAACAAGAACGAAAAATCATAGATTATGAAAATTTTTCCAACATTATCAGAACTAGCGGGGAATACCGAGCTATGCTCGGTTAATATTAGCTTTGTGTTCAACTCAACATAACAATAAATTCTCTGTACAACATATATTAATCAGTTTTATGTACCCTGATTGGTTGAATTCTGTTTTCGAGAACACCCTATGGGCGCTTATTGGTTGAATCATGTATCTCGGCTCCTATTGGGAATTTCTAGAAAATTCCTTTAAATTTTAAAAGCCCTTTTTTTAGACAAATGTCGCCAAAATTTGGCAAAAACGCGCAAATTGGCACATTCTTTCATTTGGCGTCAAACAGCGTTTTGGCATTGCTAATCTTAAGTCAATTTTCCCGCCAAGTCTCACCAACGTTTCGCCAAATTTGGCAATATTTGGCCAAATGTTGCCAACTTTGCGTCTTTATTTACTGCCAACTGTTCAAGAACTTAATAAATGTTGTAACAACTTAATGCATTCACATTGAAATGCATTGACCCGTAGTGACCCTAAAATGACCCACGAATCAAATTTCCTCGAAAATGTGACCAAATTTAATGGTCTTCTGGTACCCCAAAATGGTAGGATACAAACTTTCAAATCGTTACACACAGGAGACATAGACACAAGATTTGCTCGTATTATAATATATGATATTCTTAAGAAATGTAATTATTTTCATATATAAATGCAGGTACCTAAATAAACAATAAACACAAAACGCAGTAAATATCCATTTTCAGCAACTGCTGTCTATAGCTGATAATGTAAATTTTTTCGTGCAACACCGAATATGATCTATCGAATGTATACAAACCATGTAATACACTAAGAATGAGTCGAGTGTAAAAATGCATACCACAGCTTAAAACGCACTAAATGTGAACCATAAAATGAACAATGAAGAATGAACCATGAACAATAAAACCGTGAATGAACCTAAATGTGAACCATGAACAATGAACCTTGAACCATCAACAATGAAAACCATGTAATACACTAAAAATGAGTCGAGTTTAAAAATGCATACCACAGCTGAAAACGCACTAAATAGTTCATAATTTTGTTACAAAGCTCCAATTTTTAGTTCAACAAGAACAAAAAATCATACACTATGAAATATTTTCCATCATTATCCGAATATTCTTAAGCAATTTAATTTTTTATCATATATAAATTAAGGTACCTAAATAAACAAAAAACACAAAACAAATCTATTTTCAGCAATTGCTGTCTATAGTTGACTGGTAATGTGTGCAATTTTTTTCATGCAACACTGCATATGATCTATTGAATGTATATAAATCATGTAATACACTGAAAATGAGTTAAGTTTAAAAATGCATACCACAACTGAAAACGCACTTCCAGGAATTATTGCTCAAAGCCAGTAGGGTAAGCTGAAAAAAAAAAAAATAAAATAAAAAATAAAATCCATTTTTTCATCGCTATACCGCAGAAAAGTTGCAAATTTTATAGACAAAAGAAAATATACAAAGCTAAGAAATTTATTAATATGCTCCGATCCATAGGCCTTAAAGTTCATGAAATATGCAAAAATCTACTATTTTACAATACTTTTTATGATTATTAAACTTTATAAGATCTGAACGCTATAGCTCTAATTGTTATGTGATGAATTCGTTCAGAAACATAGGAAAAACCCATCAAAATCAGACAACGTCTTATGATTGCGCATTAGCAGCGAATTTATGCAAAATGTTGAGGAATGATGTCCTTGCGCTCATATAATTTGTGCCTCATTCCCTTCTTTCCCGTATCTGTTTTTAGAGTTTTGTTCATCTGACGAAACCCTATTTATCTCATTCCTCTGTCTGTCTATCTGACGGTCACAGAGTTCGTTCTTAGAAACTGTATAAGTTAGAGACTTGAAATTTTAGATATTTATAGCTAAATACCTCTTGTCATACGAAAAATAAAATTTTGAAAAAGTCTTATATTATTTTAATTAAATGAAATAATTTAATGACATCCAACCATTTCTGAAATTTAGATTTTTAAAACAGAACCTTAATTTCAGTCTTTTTTGCGTAGGCTGGACGGTTCAGTGGTAGCGCGTTTCCCTCCGAACCCAAAGGTTCCGGGTTATATTCTCGAAGAAGGAAGTTGAAATTTTCGTTTTTTTGATTCGGACATTTCATTGTCCGATGGATCGCATAAAACGAACTTTCATATTTTTTTTTGCCATTTTAAGGGTTTCTTTTTTTTTCTAGCTAAAATTAAATCATGTAATTAAATATGCTTTCCAGATTTACAAAAATATGCTGTTACAATTGTATGAAAAGCAATTCTTATATATTTTTAATATGATTAAAAAATAGCTTCCTTTTGTTATCATTGCATTATTAAATTTAATGGTGCTGCCATCTATGTTATTATTGATCAAGTCTATTGATAGATTATAAGGATTTAGTGAAGGAATTCTTTCCTTTGGGCGAATTCTTTTGCGTGTGTCGGTAACCTTCTGTGAACTCTGTCTCTGTGCTACGTACGGCAAAACTTTTACAAAACATGTTGTAATGCATCTCAATGATACTTTTTAATTTCAATATGTGTTAAGTATCATAACATCATTAAAAAGCACCGTAAAAGGTTTTCCCCCATTCATCATAATGCAATTGAATTATTTTCTGCATCCCTGTAAACGAATTATAAATACCACTTAAACTAATACTGTATAAAAAGCATGTTGTAGTTTACTTCAGGGATTCATATCAATTTCATTTTGTTTGATGCAATGCAACATCATTAAATTGCACTGCAAACGACTTCCCTCAATAAAACAACTTTTGTGTGTTCCTGTGACTGAATAATAAATGCTACACACTTCATTTTCAATAGAGAACATGATATAGTAAACCTTAGTAACATATCAATTACACATAAATACAAGTATTTTTACGAGAGTACGAGCGCGAACAAGTGACAGGCAAACCGATGTCATAAGCACTTTTCAACTATGTTCAAAAGTGTTAAAAAGTACTAAAATCGTAAAGAAAAATTACGGATAACTTTAGTTTAAAATGCAATTATACTATTCATTAAAAAATAAATTTGGATTCTTCAGACTCATTGTTCAAATCATAAAAAAATGTCAGGGGAAAATACGGGTGGATTTTATTTGAAATGTAATTAAATTATGTAATATTATCTTTTTGCTTTAAGGGCACGTATGACATTTCAACAAGGTGAAGGAATCAAATTTTGTTTCTTGTTTACAATAATCTAATTTGCTTGTAGTCTTATATACAAATTGATTTTTTTTCTTTTAAATTTCATATGCTTCAGTTTATATATATATAAGACTAAAGAAAAAAAAAAACGTTTTTCCTAGAAAAATTTTGATTATAGACATGCAAGAATTTAATTTTTTGTGAAAGTTTAACTTTTAATTACCTCTGTCTAAATATTTAAGTCTATAGAACAGGTACACTTTTCTAAAAAGAATTGTAGCTAAAATTTTCAAATTTTCCCTGAAGTTTAAAAATATGCCATTTAAAAATAATAAGATTTTTTTTACTCAAAAAGAAATCATTTAAGAAAATAGCCACTGAAACATTTAGAAAATCACAGATTTTTTTAATGTACATTTCTGAATATAGATTATATTTTTTAATATAATGCGTTTTTATGATATACATAAGTTTAATGGAATTGACTTGTCACGCGAAGTAATTTTTAACAAAGGTGCGCGACAACATTGATAAAAGTTTTCCGACCACTGTATAGATCTAAAATTGTCAAAACTATTTACCTTTAATAATATTCTTCTAATTAGAAAATTATTCTTAAGTTGGTGGTTGGCTTGTGTTTCATACGAGCCAAGGGAGGGAAGTGCTCTCCTTGGGGGTCTTTCAAAGGGAATCTACTCGTATTTACACAGTGTTACACAAGTTCGAAAAAAACACTGAAAAATTCGAACGGTTAGGCCGATGAGAGTTCGAACCCAGCACCTCCCGTCTACCAGCTTTCTGAGCAGAATCTCTTAGCCGTTCGTAGGGCAATCAGTCTTAGAAAGAGTATTCATATTTCTAAAATGAAACACACTTAACCCATTTATGCCGAGCGTCGATGCCTTAGTAAAATGGGAAAAAGTGCATTTTATACCACTTTTTTTTAAATAGAAATTTGGCGTCTTATTTTACCGAGGACTCCTCGGTAAAATAGGACACAAAATTTCTATTAAAAAAAGTGGTGTGAAATGCACTTTTTCCCATTTTACTAAAGCGTCCCAAAATTGGGACGCAAGGCATAAATGGGTTAAAAAAATTGCAGGAACATTCCTAGGAAATAATGGACAGCTGGTTCCTAAAGGTTTCTTGTATTTTGAAGAAAAGTTCCTAGAAAATTTTTGGGTAACTATCTGCTCATTATTTCCCAGGATTTTCCTTACTTTACAGATTTAAACCGACACTAATCATCTCTGCCTTTGTCCTGCATTTAAACAGTTGAATGCCTTGTCACTTAGGGAGCTTATGAAAGTATAGCAGAGTGTTCGATTTTCCGAACCTGTCGGGATACGCAACAGTTTCGCTAATTGGAGAAATGAAAGCGCACTGCACACTTTCTATAACGTTAAAGAAAAAGTGCTTGCACCACTGTTGTGAAATATTAAAGTTGCAACAGTAGTTTTAACTGTTCAAACTGTCAATATTCCCGAGGTTATAAACATCTCACAAGACAAGAAAGCGTTTCGTTTTGCTATCATAAGAAAAATGTTCGTTTTGTTTTGATATTCATTGTTATTGACGCGGTATTTCTAGTGCCCTCTCATTTCTTTTACCGTCATGTCCGTGAAGCCAATTATGATTTTTCCCTAACCATTGACAGATTATAAAGCTATGTTTCTTCCTATAAAAGTGACTTGAGGAGGATTAAGCTGTTTTTAACGAACCTTTGGGAATTTGCAATCTCGTATTCACTAGTATTTCTCAAAACTTACTCTTGATTAACCGTTTAATGCACAGAGTTAAACACGATTAACAGTTTAAACACATTAATCTCTATTTTTCCTTTTAATTTCAGTTGTGTCGTTATTAATTTTAGATTTCTTAGGCTTTACTTTCACTTTCTTCTATAATAAAGAAAAATAATCTATGTTTAAGTCATAAGATAAAAAAATTACATGTCGATAGAGGTTCAGATAATTGGACTTTCGGTAAATTGGAGTTAGAATAATCGGCGCTCTACTGTAAACTGTAGAAGAAAATAATGGTGTGAATAGTTTAAATATTGTAATTTGAGAGTGCTTCATGATTCAAAATGCTTTATACTCTATACTCATAACGAGTGTATTCTGTCATTGTTAAAATTAAAGTTTAAGAATATGAAACGAAAAATGAATAATACAAGAGAAAATAAAATAATTTTTCAGCTTAATATTAGTATTATGTAAAAAAATGTTAGAAAATAATTTATGTAACTGCAATAACTTTTATTAAATGTCGCTAAATAGACAATGAATATGCATCATATTTGCAAATCGTACCTTCCTAGACTGATATTCATATATAATGTGTTCTAAACTTTAATAATGAAACGTGATTTATCATATTTACTAACTTCTATCTACAGACTATATATAACCGCAGCTAAATGTCATTAATTCATAATATTTGAATAAATTTTATCAAATTTTACGAGTTGATTGATGGCTACGCATAATATTCGACGATTAAGCATATTTACTGTATTATTTCCCCTTTTTACAACTCACACCATTCTAGAGTATAATAATAAATTATTGATGTTCAGTGTGACCCATGGCATTCAGTCATGATAGAAATGTGAATACTAATAAAGATTTTATGCAAAAGTCATACACGTCCCCCCCACCAAAAAAAAAAAAAAAAGTGCATGCATCGGACTACCGCAACCACGCTAGAAACACTATGCTCATATATATAAATCTGTTTAAAACTTTATATTTTACACTTACTGTTTGAAGAATTTCAAGAATTTCGAGCGGAAACGAACGTCATTTTTTTGTATCCCAGAATCTTATAATAGCTCTTGACACTTCGAAATTTTACTTAATTATTGAATTTTAATTTTCAATAAAAGTTGTGGAATAAGTTCAATGGCGACAGTAAAATCATTCAATTGTTACAAAAAACGCGAGAAAATGAGAAATAATATAGTGATTATTAGATCTTTACTGATTCCATTTTCTCATTAAAATTGAAAAGAAAAAATACTTTCAAATTTGAATAGTTGATGCTGACACTGCTGACACTGATGGTGATGACTGTTCACAAAGACTCTAAAAAAGCGGGTGAAATTAAGTCATTTCGTAAGAAAGCATCTATTTTAATCCATAAAACAAATATTTTTCTATAAGTTCTTTTAAATGAAGCTATGTTCAATCACCAGCTACGAAATTAAGAGGCTAAATCTTCAATGGGCAAAATGCTTTCGAGAAATAACATTTCCTTCGAAAATGGTGTCATTGAAGTCGTGTACTTAAATTGAGAAAACTGCAACATTTTACTATAAATGCATAAAATTCATGTAATTTTTAAAATGTAATTATTGTAAGTTTCACTTAACTTACATTGTAAAAAAGATATATACTGCATAATAAAAGAAATTTAATAAAATTAACATTATACATCTGTAAGTGTATAATAAAATTAATTTCTTTTTTCTACCAAAATTAAAAGATCTCATGCAATGATAATGCAACAAATCCAGTTGCCACGTAGATAGTTTTATATAGGGTGTAAAGTATATAAGTTTACCAGCCATTTAATATGGGAACAACAGTTATAAAACAGGTGTCTGCAGATAAGTGAATGCTACAAAATGAAACCACTCGACCACTCTCAGCGCTCTTAGTGGTGAAGTGCGGAGCTTAACGATCTTATCTCATAAACTCCATCAGCCCCACCAGTGGCTGAGAGGTTGTGCTCTCGAAGCTGGTAGACGGGAGGTGCTGAGTTCGATCCCAATCGCGCCCGTCGGCCTAATCGTTCGGAGTTTTCGTGGTTTTCTTCGAGCCGTGGATTTATCCATGCGTAAATACGGATTAGGTTCCCTTAGAAAGACCCCCACGAAGGGCACTCCCCCCGGGCCTATATCCCTTGTGTAGATAATTGGCCGTCAATAATCAACCCAACCCATAAACTCCATCAGTGGTGAGGCCACAGGCAACTCAACTCCACGTATCAACCGAAAATTGGGTCAATACAAATCATTGCAAAGTAAGGAGGACAGAAAAGAGGAGCAGACATATCAATCTTCCCCTGTGGAAAGTTTTGAAGCCGGCAAAAGAGTTCTTTTTCCTTCTCTTGCGTACGCCATATTTGACTTTGACCGATAGCAGTCCAATCAGCGGTCTGCAGTGCAGGACGCAGCCAAATATGGCTGACGCAGGAAGGGGATAGGAACGGATTCGAAGCTAACGAAAAAGAAAGGCTACCGCAGTGCTTTACGCGTATCTTTTTTACAGACCGCGGGAGTCACGTGATGCTCGAATGCACCAATGCAAGTGTACGAAAAGAGCATCACGTCACTCTAGCGGTCTGTAAAAAAACATAAGTGCAATGCACCCACTGAGCTCCACAATAGAACGGAGAGCTAAATTCCTATTCTTATACATTGTATCCAGCGGTCCGCCCATGAATACAATGCCAAAGATTTTCCTCGGTAAATCTTTGGCAAAACACAGATTTCCTCCCATAGAATAGTATGTTGTAAATATTTTCAAATTAGATTGTCTTTTAAAAATATGACGAAGTTGCTACAACTTTCACTGATATGTATCTTTTATTGTAAAAAGTACAGGTTTAATTTAAGTTCTCGCCAATATTTAATTTGATATTAGTTAAAAAGGAAATTTTATATAAGTTCAATAAAAAAAAGAAAAATATGTTAAGTATTGCTCATAAAAATATGAAAAAGCTGTAGAAATAACTAAAAATGACAAAAAGTATGCGGAAAAGATTTTAAAAATGCCTGTAATATTAAGAAAAGTGCAGGATTCATTACTTGCGCGTAATGAAAGTGTGACGCGGTTGCGGCAGAAAGTGGATCGGTGAGTTAGCCCTCCGTATTATTATGGAGCTCAGTGCATGCACCGTGGTAGCCTGTCTTTTTCGTTAACCTCGGAACGGCTTCGAGGCTAACGAAAAAGACAGGCTACCGCGGTGCATTCCACTTACCTTTTTTTACAGACTGCTAGAGTGACGTGATGCTCTTTTCGTACACCTGCATTGGTGGATTCGAGCATCACATGACTCCCGCGGTCTGTAAAAAAAGATGCTCGTAAAGCACCGCTGTAGCCTTTCTTTTTCGTTAGCCTCGGAACGGCTTCATGTGACTTCATTTATGTCTACTTCATCTGTTGGATCATCATTGGTTTGTGTGGATACAATTTGCGGTTACTACCGCGACCTACGTTATACACGGCCGGTGCACGTTACGGTATACACGTAACGGTGTGCGCGCCCCTTTGCACCAATCGCCGTGTAAAAATGATCCATTCCATGTGACGTTTTAAACGTCATTCACCGGCCGTGTATAATGTAGCTGGCGTTCCTACGCGGAGTAGAGTTGCCTGTGACGTCACACTGATGGAGTCCGAGGCTAACGAAAAAGAAAGGCTACCGCGGTGCTTTACGCGTATCTTTTTTTACAGACCGCCGGAGTCACGTGATGCTCAAATGCACCAATGCAGTTGTACGAAAAGAGCTTCACGTCACTCAAGCGGTCTGTAAAAAAAGATAAGTGGAATGCACCGCGGTAGCCTGTCTTTTTCGTTAGCCTCGGATGGAGTCCATTGCAGATATGGGGAAAAAAGCATTTGGAAATTTGTTCAGCGTCGTGGATTTGCTAGGGATTGACAATCCATGCTCGTGAATAGACTAAACCCGAAAGCTAAAAATTAATTTAAATTTATCCGATTGATACTACATCATTGATTTCGTTACGTAAAAAATAGTATGAGAAAAAGGTTTCAGAATTTTAAAAAAATAACGCGAGTAAGAAGACAAAACAAAATATTATTGTCTACGCTTGAACTGGTCACCATTAGGATGCCTGTATATGAGAGTGGCGACATACGCACAGGGTGCATGCTCAGACTATGCTCATACAGACGTTTTTGTCCAAAGTATATCAAACCTACATTCCTGAACTTGCCGGTACTCACGTGGATAATTTAACATACATTAGTTTGACGATTCGTTTCTTGTTCAAAGTTGTCCCAACCAATCAAATTTTACATCCTGTTTATCGCCACATTCATATAGAGGCATCCTAGTCCCAATCGGTTGCAAATATTTTGTAGTTACCGGAGTAATGCCAAAAATTGCAACAACTGACATTCGTCTTTTTCGCTTTCAGTTTAGCTTATTCCTGAACATGCTGAGCGCGTTCAGAAACCAAAACTCGGGTTACTCGTATAATTGGGGAATGACGTCATATGGGTTTCTCACGAGGCTAACGAAAAAGACAGGCTACCGCGGTGCGTTCCACTTATCTTTTTTTACAGACCGCTAGAGTGACGTGATGCTCTTTTCGTACACCTGCATTGGTGGATTCGAGCCTCACGTGATTCCCGCGGTCTGTAAAAAAAGATACGCGTAAAGCACCGCGGTAGCCTTTCTTTTTCGCTAGCCTCGGGTTTCTCACGAGGCTAACGAAAAAGAAAGGCTACCGCGGTGCTTTACGTGAATCTTTTTTTTACAGACCGCGGGAGTCACGTGATACTCGAATCCACTAATGCAGGTGTACGAAAAGAGCATCACGTCACACTAGCGGTCTGTAAAAAAAGATAAAGTGGAATGCACCGCGGTAGCCTGTCTTTTCCGTTAGCCTCGGGTTTCTCACGCGGCTAACGATAAAGACAGGCTACCGCGGTGCATTCAACTTATCTTTTTTTACAGACCGCTAGAGTGACGTGATGCTCTTATCGTACACATGCATTGGTGCATTCGAGCATCACGTGACTCCAGTGGTCTGTATAAAAAGATACGCGTAAAACACCGCGGTAGCCTTTATTTTTCGTTAGCCCCGGGTTTCTCACGAGGCTAACGAAACAGAAAGGCTACCGTGGTGCTTTACGTGTATCTTTTTTTACAGACCGCGGGAGTCACGTGATGCTCGAATGCACCAATGCAGCTGTACGAAAAGAGCATCACGTCACTATAGCGGTCTGCGAGGCTAACGAAAAAGACAGGCTACCGCGGTGCATTCCACTTATCTTTTTTTACAGACCGCTAGAGTGACGTGATGCTCTTTTCGTACAACTGCATTGGTGCATTTGAGCATCACGTGACTCCGGCGGTCTGTAAAAAAAGATACGCGTAAAGCACCGCGGTAGCCTTTCTTTTTCGTCAGCCTCGAGCGGTCTGTAAAAAAGGATAAGTGGAATGCACCGCGGTAGCCTGTCCTTTTCGTTAGCCTCGGGTTTCTCAGGTAAAGTTGGGTTAAAACGGCTGTGAACACTTTTGGGCAAAATTGTGGGCATGTTTACAATCAAACACTTACGTCAACCAATCTACCATTAAATTTTGATTATAGGAACATTGCAGGGCTATCCTAGCGATATTCGCCAGTTATATCATAGTCCTGTTAAAGGTAGACCAATCAAATGGTTAGGACTCAAGTGTACAGTAGGAGTCATAAAGAACGACAGTTAACAGTTGCAGTTAGCTATAAAGCAAAAAAAAATCAGATTTCCCAACCACGTGATCACTTTACCCAACAAAATTCTCCAGGTAATGTGGGTTACCCGAAGTCTGGGTAATTTATGGTTCTGAAAGCTACGGGTAACCCACAAAAATCACGTGGTATCGGTCTCTGAACGCTTCTGGTTACCCATGTGTTACCCTATGAGACTCGGGGTTCGGTCTGTGAACGCACCCAAGGTTTGGGAAATAGTAGAAATGCCTGAAAAAAGACGATTGATGAAAAGTAAATGGGTTTATTCGTAAAAGACATAAGGGACGCGTTCAGAGACTGAAACGTGTGTTACTCGTATAATTGGGGAATGACGTCATCTGATTTTTTCAGGGTAAATTTGGGTTAAAACGGCTGTGAACGCTTTTGGGTAAAGTTATGGGCATATTAACAATCAAACACTTACGTCAACCAATCTACCACTGCATTTTTATCATAGCGATCATTGCAGGAATCGTCCTGGCAACGTTGGCCAATTATATCATAGACTTGTTAACCCTTTCAAGGGCGGTGTTTGCGAGGCGCGAACGCTTAATTTTAATTCCAAACTGCCAACTGGCACCCAGAAATTTGTAATAAAATTTTGCTTTTATAATATTCGCAATGAAAAGCTTTTAATCATTTTCAAATAGATTTGTTCGTAAAATCTGGTGTCATTCAAATATTTCAACTTTTTAGTAAAAGAAGTACTTTGCCCTTGAAAGGGTTAAACATAGAGCAATAAAATTGTCAGAACTCAAGTGTACAGTAAGAGTAATAAAGAACGACATTTAACAGCTGCAGTTAGCTATAAAGCGAACAAATAAACCAGGTTTCCCAACCACGTGTTCACTGTACCCAACAAAAGTCTGTAGGTAATGTGAGTTACCCGAAGTTTGGGTTTCGGGCACTGAACGCTACAAGTAACCCACAAAATGTCCCGAGATATCGGTGTCTGAATGATTTCAGTTACCTATGTATTATATGTATTACTCTGGTTTCGGTCCGTGAACGCGCCCAAATTGTATTTACCTCCTAATTCGATGATGACGAACAACTTTATAATTGACTTTCTATATTTCCAGTAGTTTCTGCGAAAGGATCTCTAAGTTCCGCATTTCACCACTAGGGGCCCTGCAAGTGTTGTCATTGTGTAGCGAATGCTCCCTTACCTATATATAATCACCACTTTTATAACTGTAGCTACACTCGTTCACAAAATAAATGGCTCGTTAATTTAATTTAACCATGTAATTAGCTGGATAATCTTATTATATCTGGGTAATTTTTCAACCTGAATAAATTGATATCTGAAAATAAAAATTTACAATGCCAAATGTGATGTTAACAGGAGTACATTTGAGGCCTGAGAATGTCTGATTTTTAATTTAAATTCACATAAAAACTTAATAAAATGTACTACGCAGTAAAAACTACTAGTAAGTAAAAGAGATCAATAATGTATGTGCTGCCACATACATGCCAACCAAGTGGAAACATTGCTTATAGTTGTGTGGTTATGCAGTAGTGATGGGAGATTGTTGATAATTCGACAATCGAGAACAATCGACATCGTAGAAAATAATAATCGAGATCGATTAATTACCAAATTCTACAATAGAGATGTTCTACAATCATTTGTCTCACCGAGAAACTGAAAACCATAATTTCAAAATTTAGCGATTATCCCGACAGGAGGGGCCTCCGTGGCCGAGTGGTTAAGGCACCACGCCGCTAATCGCTTGCGAGTGTAGGAGGTTGTGGGTTCAATTCCCACTGGTTCCATTGCACACACACTTTGTGTGGAACCCCCAGGTTGTGTCTCTTGTGTTGTCATGTTTCCTTGTACTATCTCGTCAAGATGTATGTAATTGTAGAATTCATGTATATATTTCTGTGAATAATAAATAAATATATATGGATCATTCGAGACGACAGTCTTGTAGCTATAGGTCTCAAAGCCCACCTCCCTTCAAAGTTCAAAAGTTCAAAGATCCCGACAGGAAATGTTATCATAGTGCGGGCGACTGCAGGATTTTTTTACAATCGGAGCTTGCAATATTCGTTTAAAAGGATCTTAATTGTATGATAATGTTGGCAAAGCAATGTTGGCATCTTCCCTTGGTATTATGATTAGATACATCTACATTGTCAAAGACCTTTTATCTTTTGACATTATTAGCTCCGTTTTCACTTTCTTCGGGTTTCACTTTCTCGAGACGCAGCTCAAACAAAGGGAAGACTTTACACTTACTGCTTAAATCATATTTTCTCATAGACTTATATTAGCTTTTTAGTCTTTCTTAGCAGCTAGAATTGGGTCAGTGGTACGGTGATATATGTTCTTCAGTTCAGTAGAGTCCGGTTTTCAGTTTCGAAATTGGGGACCGCTTTTAGGCATCTATCGGTGACTTTTGGTACCATTTATCGACTGTCCATCTCTTCCCGCTATAGATTTTCTTTTTCCTCTCCCCCTTCTTCCTCTGTTTCTTTTTTATTTTCAGCTCATTTTAGCTTAGTTTCCCGGTTTTTGTCTTCTTGCCCCCCCCCCATCCCTTCCATATCTTTTCATTTCACTCGTTCCCCTCTTTTACAGACCATGTGATTATTACTTGTAGTTCTTCATCTTCTTTGGGTTCAACCACTCTTTTTCATCCTTATTTTTTCGACTGTAGCCAGGATACTGATGGGCCCCTCGTTTCACCTTTCTTTCCTTCAATTTTTTATGGGTTTCTTAATTTTAAGACTCACGATTCTAAGCACCATGTCTTTGATATTATTTTTGGGCCGATCGATATTTTTTATACACTTTGTCGGTTGGTGCTACCACACGCTACCTCTCTCCCGCACGAATGTTTTTTAATTGGCCGTTTTCAATACATGACTCGATATAATATTCAGCTCGTAGTGTAAAAAGATACCCGGATAATCCCCCTTAATGGCCGCGAAATCCCCCCTCTCAGCGTCATCAATCACAAATCTAAATGCAGAAGAAGTCTTTACCTTAATTCCTGGTAACTTACCAAACTACCCAAAATCTCCATCCTTTTTCGCAATACGCCGCCCACTTCACCAATGAGCTGCGAGTTTTCTCAAAATGAGCACCGACGATAAATTCTGCCGATAAAATTTCCTAAGCAATCCAGGTCCAGGAAATGTCGGCGACCTGTATCCAGGAAAGTTTATCTACCAAACAAGATAAATTCATGAAGGCTTTCGGAAAAAGGGATTCATCAGGGACATTGTAACTTGTAAAATCCAAGCATTTACATTTGGACATAGTCTACATAAAAGTGATTTTCCTTTAAACTTTTACCCCCTTATGTACCATATGTTTAACCCGTTTAAATAACTAAGCAAAAAGTATGTATTACACATGCATTAATAAACATTTTCGCAAGCTAAAAAACTGACAAGAACTTGAAATATACAATTTATTTTACATACACACGAATTTGATCACAATAGAAACAAAAGTACGCAGATTACATTACAGTATACTGACTTCTTTTTTAAGCATGCGAGCATCAAGTTCACAAGTACGCAGGTTAGAGAAAAATAAGTTATTTTCTTTGATTTATTAAATAGAATAATTGATTAAAAATGTGTTTATTTTACTTAAAAACCGAAAGGTTGGCAGGTATGGGATTCATCTTTCACATCGTTTTCACCTTCACGTGTTTCTACATTCACTTCTCCGCATGTTAACGCAAAGACACAATAAATAAATCTAAAACTTAACCATAACATGACATCTGTGATGCTTTGAATTGACTAAATTCAGAATACATCTGTTATATCCTTTAATTTTCTGTCGAAAACATTCTCCGACATTTCAAACTAGAATAATCGACATACTTCTCTTAACAGCATTTGCAGCTAAATCAATTATCTTAGTAGACAACGAATTTACCTTTCTTATTATATAACTCTACAAGTGCTCGATTAAATTAAGATATCTAAAGACGAGATCGACAAAACAAGTAACATTCAAAATAAAGCTAAAAATCAGAAATTAAATCGTTTTCAAAGTATTTTAAAATGAAGTGGTTTCGTAAACATTTTAAATGTCATTTGCAGTAAAAAATATCGACTTTCTAAGTTTGAAATCAAACATTTTATCTTCCTTAATCTGTTTACGAAATTAGTTCGTATCTTATTAAGTACCGGAAGACAATTCTTTAAAAAATATTTCGCATCGATTTCGTGAACTGGATTTGTCATTGTAGTAACTGGAAATACAGGGTAAACCTTAATTCCGTTTCGCCTCAAATAATTGGTGAACCGAGTTAGCTAGAGCCATGATCATAGTGCTTAGTTATAGTAAAACTGTTATGCACTACTCGATGAGGTACATGGAAGTGTCTTCAAGCGGTAAATTCGGGAATTAAAGATCGTATCTGGAAATCAGTAAGATAAATGACAAAACAGCCAATAAAAAAATTGTAGAGCGTCCTTGATTTCGTATGATGTCTTATGTAAAACTAATTTTAGAAGCTTTGAAATGCATTTATTTTATACCCAATCACCAGCTTAATTACGCCACTAATTGCATGCAGAGTCTAGATTGCTGTGGAGAAACTAGACACTCCATAAAATTTGGCTACATAAATAAGCTACTATCCTCAAACATCTAACTATACAGTTCACTACTGCAATTAGTAATAGTAATTCTCTGGTTAGAGAGCTACTATAAATAAAAGTTATCATAAATATTAGAAGATTAAGAGTCAAAGTGTTGTGAATATTTACGAGGAAGCCCTAACTTTTGGGGATAAGTAATTAAAAACTCCTTTAAAAGAATTATCATTATTAAAGATATTCTAAGCAGCAAAATTGTCGATTACATAAAATAATTAACATTTAGATTACGGAGTTGGAACATATGTCGTCCCAACGACTATTTCTGTATTCTATTTCCACCACTTTTTGAAATATAATCTTTGCCATACATTTATACTAGGACACTTTAATGAGAAATCTACCACAAATAAATTTGTTTATAATTTGTGGTACAAGTGAATATAAAAATAGTCGCCAAACCTATCTCGTAATCAAATATTTAACACAGGATGCACAAATAGAGAGGTGAAATTTAAATAACAAAATGACAAAACGTTTATTTACAAGAAATATTTACAAACAATCACGAAGGCAATTCCTCTAAAACTGCATAAGGCAGTATTAGCGATATCATTTTAAATGTAATTAATTAAATTCAACATGCTATTCAAGAAATTAGTTAAATTGAACACTTTTTTCCTTACATACTTTTACCCTGTAGTTTTCTTCGTCTTATTTAATAACATAATTTCCGACATTTACGGCAAATAATACTATTAAAATTTAGTGATGACAATCGGCCCACTGTAGCGCATCTTTTCCACCACCACATTCATCAATAGATAGATTTTAATAATAAATTTGGATAATAAACATCAAACAAAGTGTACATCTTGTACAATGTGAAAGTCGCATATAATCTGAGCGCTCGCATACATCGTTGAAGTCACATATCCGATTAAGGCTCATAGCAATGGAGGGTACACATCATCATTAAATAATTCCTGGAAAATAACTATTTTACCACAGAGGGGCAACGGCAATTATTAAATATCCCTCGTTGCAGATGGGACTATCAAGTCCAAACGGATTCGTTTTTCATCTCGATACCGTTCGTTCTGCAATGTCAGATAAAATTGCTCAAAGACAGGTCGTCTAAAAAGTCGCTCAAAAAAGCCCCACGTATTAGTGCTGTGTCTTTATTTAATACTTTTCCAAAAGAGAGAGAAAAAACTTCACACATACCTTTGAATGTAGGTGGTGAGCCCCCTGTCTCCTTACTTTTGAAGTGGACGTATTTTTAGTATCTACGCCTCCATAATAAATCCAAAGTTGTAAAATTCTCAAGTGTATTGTGTCCTTAGCCTTATGGCCCGACAAATTAGAGCCAATGAAAATAAGATTATTTTTCCTATACATTAGCTTCCATAGAAAATCATACAAAAATATGAAATATAAATACATTATTAATCAAACTTTGTAAAAGTTTATACGTATATAATACTCATCATTCTTAATACTTGATAGAAAAAATAATTCTTCTATCTGTTTTTTATGCAGAGATATGCATAATTGAAAGTTCTATTACGCTGATTTATCATCATCAAAAGGATGATGGTGGAGAACAGGAAAGAATGATTTCTCTTCAGCACTAATGGTGGACATACTGAACATATTTAACTTGATTTTTTTTATTAAAACAAATCGTACCTTACTTACATGTCTTAATTTTGTTAGTAAATGTCCATCTGCCTTATAATGCCACTTCTGCATGTGTATGCAATTAGAGACGTATTTAAGCTGGTGATTGGATATAAAAAATATATCGCAAGGCTTCTAATAAAGTTATCTTTACATATAAGACATAATTTAATAATAAATCGAGAGCGTTCTAAAACTTTGTCATTGATATTTTTGTCGTATCTTCTACAGTTTTTGAGATACGATCTCTAATTTCGGAATTTACCGCCAGGAGGCGCTGCCAGTTACTTTATCGTGTAGCACATACTCGTTTTACTAAATTTAGTCATGGGTTATACTCATCTTACTATACTCACGGCTGTAGCTAACTGGGTTCACCAGTTATTTGAGCAAAACTGAATAGAGGAATCATCCAGTACACCAGAAAGGTCTTTTGCATTGATTCTCGTACTAAACAGTAAAGGCGTGTCGTTATATATAAGGATATTTCAGAAACTAACTAGGAGAATTTTTCAAGTGACAAGTAATTTCAAAATACATTTCTGTTTTTTTCGCCTAAAATACAGGGTTATTACAAAAGAATCATCGGGTTTCCGAAGCGTTTATTTCGGAACATAATTGGGTTACAACAATGAGTTATACATGAAAATAAACCGAAAGTGTACAAGATTGACGTCCATACTACAGATGTTCAATATGTGCTTCTTGAGTGATACGGCAGATGTCAAGGCGATAGTTCAGTTCTCTTCAAACATTACTCATCATAGTTGGCTGTGGAATGGAAAGTTCGCGGCTAGCGCAATTTGTTGATTTCTTGGGACTACGGATGAAACTCTCTCTAACTCGGTTCACCGTTTCTTCAGTAACGCTTGGTCGGCCGGAACTTTTGCCTTTACATAAACAACCGGTTTCTTTGAACTGTCGATACCAGCGCAGAATGCTTTGTTGGGTTGGTGGTTTGCATTTGTATGCCTTCCGGAATGCTCTCTGAACGGTTATAAGCGATTCACACTTTGAAAATTCTAGTACACAAAACGCTTTCTGCTGTCCAGTCGCCATTTTGAATAAGACGTTCGCGCAGCAACCATGGCAACCACACGCGCATGACACATACGCAGCGTGAAACTGTAGTTAACGCCCTCTCGTTTGAGTTGTCATGGAAACATCTACGTTTCCTAGTTCGCACGTAGTAACGTATCAAAACCCGATGATTCATTTGTAATAACCCTGTATATATTTTACTATTTATTTTTAACACTAGAACTACCGGAAATTTTACTCAAGTTTTTTAAAACTATTTCACACGAGAAATTTTATTTAAAACTACTTAACTTATTCATTTAACGTATTTCTGGGAGTTTTATATTTAATTTATTTTATAAAGAAATTTCTGGTTCGAATCGGAATATATTCATTTGGTAACTGTCAAAATGACGGCTCATGGTAGTTCTAGTGTTAAACAAAACCTAAAAGAAAGAAATATGTGAAGTGCTTTAAAGTTTTGTATGAATGTGTAAAATATGTTTAAGAGCCTACATCAGTCATGCGAAAAAGCGCTCGAGCTAATGTTAAGTCTATGGGAAGGTTCTAGCGCGACTTCTCGCTCGCATTTTAATATTTTTAAATGCTTTTTTTTGCATAGGATAGCTGAGGTCAAACTCCAACTTTGTTAGTTTTTACTTTTTCGATTTTGGTTCCAGTTATTTTATATAAGGGTACGTTCTCTTTCAGAACCGGTTCCAACCGGTTCCAAAATTGAAATTGCCCGCTTATAAAAAAACTGCAACAAAAACCGAAAAAGTAAAAACTAACAACGTTGGTGCTAGTGTAGGCTATTTTGAGAAATAAAGTACGTTTATGATTCTAGCAGTGTTGTCAGTGGTCTACTTTACAATAAAATTCAGATTGCTTGATTGCCACTACTTTTTTGAAGTAGAAATATTCGTCTTATTTAATGACAGATTAAATAATTGCGAATTATACTATTTTTTAAAAGTGCAGGGTTGGAAACCTACGGAACGTCTGCTAAACTTGCCACGCAGACTAAACTTTTTTAAATTTATATTTTTTCTAGTCTTGGAAAAAAGTAATCTCCCCATACTCACTCAGCCAAATATCATCATATAAAAAATTGACTGGTACTAATTGTTTAGTAATAACATCTACTAATTAATGCTATAGTTAACTTTGGGTAGGGAGTCTTCTACATATAGACATTGTACCACACTTGAAAGTTTTCAATACTAACACCTATTTTGACATCATATTTGGATTTTTCTGTAAATTTTACCTTCGGATACCAAACGGAAAGTCATTCAGTCAAGTAGTTTAGGAATTATATAGGTTTAAAGTTTGGAATTCTAAGTGTTAAATTCAGTATTAATTGGTGAAAAAAACATTGCAGTGCGGGTAGTTTTTTAAGATAATTCAAAAACTACTTTGCACAATGAGCTATAATATTGGATCCGCATATTTGAAGCTTCTAGAAAATCGAATTTTGTTAAAAAGTTATAGGTTGCAATTCTTATTTTTTTCGTAAATTATTTTCCAAAATATACTACAATAATTTTTACATGCATAATTCTACAATTATACATGCATATAATTTCTATAATAATATGAATGTATTATTAAGAACTTTATAGTGATAATATGATAATATTGAAAGATTATATGTTTGATATAAGGGTTTTTATGTAATAATTCTTAAAGATATAGATAAATTTAGTGGAATTGATTTGGTAAGCGAAGTAGTATTTAACAAAGGTTTGTCACAGCACTGATAAAAGATTTCCGACCCTTGTTCAAGATTATCTTGTTTAGAATTAACAATTTGGAAATTGTACGTCATACGTGCCAAATGAGTACTATAGCTAGTTCTATAAATATTCAGATCTTGATGATTTTTAATTCTGTGAAATGAATTATATCGTCTGCAAATTAATTTCTGTAATAAAATAAGTATCTCGATCGCTTGACGATTAAACCTCGGAAGCTCCTATAACAAGAAAGCACCGATTTTTTAAAAAAAATCAAATTTCTCAATAAATCTTTTTACTAATATCTACTAAAGTTTTGATTCAATTTTCATAAAATTTGAAATGTCTCGACAAAATTCTGCAAAGATAATATATCTTAAATTTCAAACCATTCTTTTAGGTAGTTTTTGCGTTGTTATATGCGGACAGACGGACAGACAGACAGACAGATGGACGGACTAGACGACGACAATAGGTACTACGTATTTATATAATTACGAACGCACCTAAAAAGAGAAATTGGAAAAACTTTAAACTTTCTCACCTATTTATAACTAGCACAACTTTAAAATAATTACCAGATATTATAGTCTGTTCCCTAGATAATTCTACTATTATCAATATAAAATTTATAAAGTATCAACTGCAGTTTTGCGTAAATGTTCAAATATTTTATATCTTGATAACTCGAAATGTTTTTTCTAGAGAAAAAAATTAGGCATTAGAAGCTTGTTCCTACCTGATTATTAATTTTATAAATTAATAAAAAAGTTAATTTTTAAAAAAATAGTATAAAA
This sequence comes from Maratus michaelseni, assembly GCA_963931845.1. NCBI lineage: Eukaryota > Metazoa > Arthropoda > Arachnida > Araneae > Salticidae > Maratus > Maratus michaelseni. Next base: position 118,614,914 of record OZ007586.1, read on the forward strand.
GTAATTTTATTATTCACCCTATGCCTTATATTATAGTACATTTATTAGGCAACGGAAGACCTTTTTTGGCTATATTATTTCTGAAATAAAAAAAATACTTTCATATTAGATAATCTTAAATAAAATTACTAAACTGTTTATGGTACTTCTCCTAATTAATTATTCACGTTTTTATGCTTTTTTGGAAGATTATAAGACTTACCTAACCATTCTGCCTATCCTTTCTAATGCTGATAACAAAATCTTGTATGTTTTTTCGCTCTCTTATTTCTTTATTGCATTAGTTCTACTAACTCTGTAAAATCTCTTGCTTCTTAGATAAGATTAAAGATCTTTTGCAGTCTAATGGAATGAGAATGATGTTCTCTTCTGATTTTAAATCACTTTTGTAATGGTGTTTTTTAAAAGAACACTTTGATTATCCAGATAAAACATTATTTCAATATAACTAGATTGTAAATGAGATTCAAAAACACATTATGTTGCTAAGTGTTTGTGTTAAGAAAATTCCTGTTGTCTGTTGTTAACTTCGTAAACATGTTTTTTTTTTATTTTTAAATAACAACTACATACACAGAAAAAAAGGACACCTAAAATGGGTAAAAAAACCGGATTTAGGATTATAGGATTATTAGGTAAGAGGTTACTCAATTTGGGTTCATGTTATGAACCATGCCTGTTTTGGTTACCAATGTGTATCCATTTTGGGCACTATTAAATACCCATTTTGGGTGGTGTCCTGAATGGGTCTTAAGATACCGAAAATGGATACACAGTGGTAACTAAAACAGGCATGGGTCATGATATGAACTCAAATTGGGTAACCTCAATCCTAAGAATCTTTCAACCCAAATCGTTTTTTTTACCCGTTTTAGGTGTTATTTCTTTCTGTGTACACGTTAGTAATGAGTCAAAGGCATTCGACACGAAGATGAGTTAAAAACAAAGTGAAGAAACAAAGTGAACATTGAGTGAGAGGCTGTAAATAACAGTGATTCCCTTAAACAGAAGTAACACTACAGCGTACCAAGCCAGAGGTTTCAGGTTCGAATCCCAAAGTTTCCGAATATGCCGATAAATGTGAAACGCTTTTAATAAATATTCATATTTATTATAAAATCAAATGTAATAAAAATCTGAAACTATCGTTTCTCAATTGGCAGTTTAGCTATGCTTGATTTACCATGAATTCGCTGATCTAAGGCAGTTCCACCTGCAGTATAGGAAAGGACTAGTGCATGGGCATAAATTTTAACAAAGCGTCATTCCTGCTAAGTCGCAACTAATACTGTAGTGGTCTACTGTAGAAATTTTTACGTCAACATTGCACTGCGTAAGGTCAAACTGATCGTTTTCAAATAAGAAATCCATTTGAGATATTGTAAATAGTTAAGGAGGTTCGGAGGTGAAAATGATCAAAAAATGTATTTTTTATTTTTCTTGCTAATATAATACTACAAAGTTAAATAAATAAAATAAAGAAAACCGTGAATTTCGATTATGATTACATCAGCAGATATAATTTTTTTTATTGTACTGCCAGTTCTGCCCTGCCCGTAACTAAAACTAAATCCATTTATCTCAGAATGGATTTTTTAATAATTTGTCATGCTTAAAAGAATACATCTAAACTTTCTTTCAAGATATGTGTATGAAATTTTGTACAGAGTTTTTTTTTTGTTATGTTTTTAATAAATTGTCTTCCGGATTTTTAATTTCAAGTAAAAATTTTGAAAATATGTTCATTGAAGTAAAAACCATTCTCAAAATCCTCTTTATAATTTATTATACTTTTAAATTTATTATAAATTTTGTAAGTACTATTTTTATAAATCCTGAAGACAAATTAACAAGAAACTTTTTCTGCACACAATAGCGGAAAAAGTAATGAAATCGGACAAATGGTTCATGAGTTATATCAAAAATTAAATAAGTTAATATTTCTAAATTTTAAATTAAAAAAAATTCAAATTTTTCAAATTTATTTTATTTGAAAAGTAATTTTTATAGAAATGCAAATTTCAGAATAAAAAATTCATTAAAAATGATTATAAATAATGAAAATAAAAATTGACTCCCAGATCCCCTTAATACGTTTACTACCGGGATAAAATGAACGGCATTTTATTTTATTCCGAAATTCTGAATTCATACCAATAAATACTAATAGCAATATTTGATTTACTTGTTGACAGAAATTTCGTGATTACATAAAATGAAAATTCTTCTTTCAAAATTTACACTAAGAATTCGTAATTTTGTATTAAAAAAAATCCCTGACGGCTCGGCCTACAGGCACAGGTAGATTTCGAAGACGCAGACCATGGGGTGCCTGTTTGTTGGGAATTGCGGAAGAAATGACCTTGTGCCATGATGCGGCACCTGGAACCGCCGACTTCGAAACCTAACTTGTTTGCAGGCAGAGCCGACAGGGATTTTTTTGTTTTTAATTTGTTTTTGCTATAAGGGTTGGTCAAAAAAACAAAACTTGTCAATATAAAAGTTTTAGATAATATTAAGAGGATTTATAATAAATTCAAGTGGATTTGATATCTTGTGAATTGACGAAGTTATGAATTTGTTTCTTCTAACCCCCCCCCCCCCCCCTTACTCCTCCTTGTGGCCATTTTTAATGATATGAAAAATCTGTCATACATAAATTTTCGGCCCTTTTCCTAGAAGTGATAATAACTTTAAACGGATTCGATACGTATCATAATTAAGATATTATGGTTTTTTTTCTGTTTTCACAAAAAGCCCCCATCCCCCCCCCCTCCTTGGTTCGATTTTGCCCATTAACGAACTTGACCGAGAATTTATGCCCCTTGGTTTTATGTATCAGTTTGGAAGAGATTTGTGCAGAATTATTGACGTTATCGTGTCCATAAAAAAGTGACATAGATAGATAAATAGATAGATAGATAGATAGATAAAGTTTGGAACTGGTTGGTGGTTTTGGGTTCTGGGAGTCATGATCGGCGTACACTGTAAAAAAAATCATAAGCATTTCGGCACAAGGCGAAAAGGTTTCCGGAAATTTTTAGTAAACTTTGTGTTCTCCACAGTTACTTGTTATTTCGGAATCGTTACACGTATTTTCGGAAAAATATTCAAAGCGGTGAATACTCTGAAGAAGTCAGAAACGTTACATTCCATAGCGGAAATGTTTTCGAATAGGTAGTGTAAAATGTTGGTTACTGAAACAATTCGGAAATGTTACACTCATTCCGTGTAAAGTTTAAAAATGGAATTCGAAATGAAGTAATATTTGCGCATGCTCATCTACTCCGACCTACTGCACATGTCATTATCACGTGATTTGTATAGTTCTTGTGAGGAAAGACAGCTTAAAACAGATGCAGATGCAACGTATTTATATGAGCTGTAAGTATTCTGTTTTATAATTTCTTTTATTTGAGAGAACAATATGCTTTTTACAAAAAAATAATATTATCAGATTCTATTTTATTGCATATTAATATTACATTTGCAGTTAATCTTTTGTTGTATACACAAAGTTAAATAACTCGTTCGATAGTTTCTTTATACTCTTGTTCCATGAATCTATAATAAATATTAGATATTTGATTGGGGAATAATAATGTAGTACTAGCATTAATGAAGTACAGATAGCACCGTATATACGTCTTTAACATCTTTTCGTTTTGAGATCGGTTCCGTTTCATAACTTTTCTAATGATGAAATATATCGTTTATATGACAGAACAAATTCCTAATTTCACTTATACTATACGTTTTTCCTTCATTTTTTATGAACCATATATTTATAAATAAATATAATTGAAAATTTGATTTATAAATCTATAAATAATTCTTTTTTAAAATCCGGTCTCGTATTTCCATGCTGTAAACAGATACATATGCATTATGAAAGTGCTTTATTTCCCAAAATAGATGTATTATTTTTAATACCTTTAAATAAATATATTTTTTAATCTTGTAAGTATAGATATTATGTCAAAAGATTTCGTATCTGTAAATAATTATTTTATTTTATGAACTGTATACTTATAAAAATATATTTATTTTCTCAGGTTATCTCAGCATTTCTCAAGTTATACGAATAAAATAATACCTTTAAATAAATATATTTAGAAGCATGATAGTTTTAAAACACTATATTAAAAATATTTACAAACAGACAAAACATTTTTATCAATATATCTTGTTATAAGTATACAATTCGTGAAAATAAAACAATTACCACAGATATAAAATATTTTCGAATAGTAAAACTATTTACAGGATTAAAAAAAATGTTGAAAGGTATTACTAAAATCTATCTATTTATAAGTATAGGGAAATTAAATATTTTCCTTGAGTATCTATTTAAAGGATGGAACTCATGAGGCTGCATTTAACCCTTTCCGGCGCGGAGTAAGTCTGTTTTTAAACTGATGAAATTATCGACTGACACCAGAATTTACAAAAGAATTTATTAGAAACTAAAAACTTGCTTATTTTCCCGTAGTTTATAAAAAGGAAAAAAATTAATTAAATATTCTTGGTGTCGTTTGTCAGTTTTGGAATTAAAATTAGGTGTCCTTTTTGAGGACACCGCCCGCTAAAGGGTTAAAAAAAAAAAGAATTATTTATAGATCCATAAATCAAATTTTCAACGTTATTTATTTACAAATATCTGATTCATAAAAACTGAGTGAAAAACGTATAGTATAAATGAAATTAGGAATTTGTTTTGTCATATAAACGATACATTTCATCATTAGATAAGTTATGAAACGGAACCGATCTCAAAACGAAAAGATGTTAAAGACGTATATACGGTGATATCTGTACTTCATTAATACTAGTACTACATTATTATTCATCAATCAAACGTCTAATATTTATTATAGATTGATGGAGCAAGAGTATAAATAAACTATCGAACGAGTTATTTAACTGTGTATACAACAACTTCTAAACTTGTTGTACTTGTAAACTTGTAGTAGGTAAACTAAAGAAGTTTCCAGACGACTCAACTCTGTTCCTACAAAGGAAAATTTGAAAGCCTATCTTCAGTAGAAGGACATAGTCTCAAATTTGGAGTTATTTTAAAATGACAGAAGTATTTGTCGTATTTCGCCTGCATAAATAACTTTAAAGTGATATCTTGAGTAGTAGTCTATTAATAAAAGGTGAATAATAAAACGAGTTCAGAAAAATATATGTTTCACACCAGAAATTACAGAAAGTTTATAGTATTGCTAATTCTAGAGTCAATTCATCTACAAGATCATACTTCATAGGATCATTTCTATAGTATGATTAGCGAGTTCGCTCACCGAACTACGCAGAAAACCCAACCATGATGATGTGGAGCGGGGTTTCGCCTCGAGCGAATGTAATATTATTTTTTTTTAAAAGCATATTGTTCTCTCAAATAAAAGAAATTGTAAAACAGAAATACACAGAAACATTTCCAAAACACACAAACATTTCCGATGTATACAAAAGCATTTCTGATGTATGCAGAAACCTTTCTTATGTATACAAAAAATTTCCGATATATGCAGAAACCTTTCCGATGTATACAAAAACATTTCCGATATATGCAGAATCGTTACTGAACATCTGACTGATATATAAAGAAACGTTTCCGAAATATGCGAAAACTTTTACGAACATCTGACCGAAATATGCGGAAACTTTTACGAACATCTGACCGAAATATGCGGAAACATAACAGAACCGATGGGCCACATTGCTGCCCCACCAGACAGAGTAACGTTTCAGAGTTTTTTTTACAGTGTAGATCTGCAAAAATTTTTCAAAAATTCCAACTTAGGGGAGGATGTAATAGGTAGTATTTCTTACGAAATCTACCTAAAATGGTCCTCGGTAGCGAACGTGTTAAACAAACTGGATATGTACGATTTTATAATACAATTGATTTATATAATCCTACAAATATTTCTGTAAATGACTGTTACAGTTCTGTAAATTACTGTATTTAAAAGATTTTTTAACATTTTCAGTATTTCTGTTGCCGCGTTTTAATAGAAAAGAATTATTTGCACCAAAGATGAAAAAAACATGTATATAGTGCGAAGTGCTGATGCAACGAACGCGTCTGTCCAAACATGGGGATTTATGCACGGTTCCGAAAAACATTCTTTTATCGTCAGAAACTTAAGAGACCAATTGATTGCTGAGATTTAAAGAAGCATTTATGAAAAAAGTTTCTTTTGCTGTCTCTAATTTTTGGAAACGTTTCCGGAGTATTGATCTGTTTTCAAGAATGCGTATCAAAACGGAATACCGATTTTAGGTAGATTTCGTAAGAAATACTACTTATTACATTCTTCCCTAAGTTGGAATTTCTGGAAATTTTTTGCAGATCTACGCCGATCATGACTCCCAGAACCTAAAACCACCCCCAGTTCAAAAGTTTATGAATCAATCAATCAATAAATCTATCTATCTATCTATCAATATATCACTTTTTTATGGACACGATAACTTTAATAATTCTGCACAAATTTCTTCCAAACTCATACATAAAATCAAGGGGTATAAAATCTCGGTCAAGTTCATTAATGGGCAAAATCGAATCAAAGGGGGTGGGGGGTGGGAATGGGAGGGCTTTTTGTGAAAATAGAAAAAAAACCGTAACTTCTTAATTATGATACGTATCGAATCCATTTAAAGTTATTATTACTTCTAGCAAAAGGGCCGAACATTTACGTATGACAGATTTATGGCTTGAGGGGGGGGGGATAGGATATTTAGAAGAAAAAAGTTCATAACTTTGTCAGTTCACAAGATATCAAATCCGCTTAAATTTATTATAAATCCTCTTAATATTACCTACAACTTTTATATTGACAAGTTTTTTATAGGACCAACCGTTACAGCAAAAAGAAATTAGAAACAAAAAAATCCCTGCCGGCTCTGCCTACGGATACATTTAGATTTCGAAGTGGGCGGTCCAAACTGCCGCATCATGGCAAAAAGATCATTTCTTCTGTAAGTCCCACTAAATAGGCACTCCACGGTCTGCGTATTCCAAGGCTCAGCCTACAGTCACAGGTAGATTCCATGCTCGGTTAGTTCTACGCTCGGCGTTTTCATATGCTATCATTTCTTAAGTAAACATTTTCAGCTGCGTTACAAAATTGCAAGAGTAAGAAATAACTGGCACTACATTCAAGATTAACAAGGAATAACAACACGGTTTGTGAAGAAACGGAGAATTGACGGCAACTTTGCTGCCAATACATTTTCCGCGTTTTCACGGATTTTTTTTCTGTGTATTTTAAGATTTGAATTATCATAATTTCCGGCATCCGCAGATCAAACAGTTATGTTTAGATGTAGAAATTTTATTTAATAATTGAAGTCAAATATTTACAGCTATCTAGTAAGTTTAATTTTATAAAATAAAACCCGCGGATTATACGCCGGAAGTTACGGTAATGTTTTTTTTGTCATTTTAAACTTAAAAATAAAGGTTTTTCTTTATTTAATATTGTAAATCAGTTTATTACAAACAGTTTAAAACAAACTCTATGATAATACACCCATAACAATTAAAGTTACAGTCAAAATAATAATCTCTCACGCAATACAAATCCCCGGAAAAATATATTTCTACATCGAGTTTTGGGAAAAATACTTTTACAGCCATTGCGTGCATATCTTTGGAGGTAGTAAGTAGAAAATTTGTTTCTATAATAAGAGAATACAATTGTTTAAAATGAACTACTTTTATATACAGGGTTAGCGAAAAATACGTTACTCACTTCAAAGGGCTATAGGCAGTGGCGTAGCGTCAGGGAGGGGGGGCACGATCGTTTTACTACCAGTATAATTATATACTACCTTTAGCCTTATTTAATTCATACCTTTCAAAGATTAAATAAGGCTAAAGGTAGTATATAAAAATACTGGTAGTGAAGTGATCCGTGCCCCCCCTTGACGCTACGCCTCTGGCTATAGGGTTCTTGCTACGGATCCAAATGACAGCACAGTTAAACTACAGATAACTCAAATAATGCGTTTGCCATATGTTAAATAAAAAAAAAATTCTTAGGAAAATTTGTTGAAAGGTGGTATTGTAACGTTTAAATAAGAATTTAGTACGCTTATCATATATTATAATACGAGCAAATCTTGTGTGAGTATATATATGCGAATTTTATCTAATAAACGACTCTAATGATTTTGACTAAATTTTGAATCGTATCGTCTTGGGGTGACCATTAGGCTAGGTCACATGTTCGAGAAAATTTGATTAGTGTGTCATTTTTGGATCACTACGAGTCAGTGAATTTCAATGGGAATGAAGGTTGAAACAGTTATTAAGTTGTTGAATAGTTGGCTGTAAACGAAGTCGCAAAGTTAGTAATGTTTCGCGAAGTTTGGCAATATTTGGCGAAATGGTGGCGACATTAGCGAGATTTGGTGGGAACGCCATTCAAATTTTGGCGACATTTGGCACAAAAATTGGCTTTCAGGATATGCAGGAATTTTCTAGAAATTCCTAATAGGAGCCGAGATACATGATTCAACTAATCAGACTCCATATAACGTTCTTGAAAACAGAATTAAACCAAGCAGGGTACATAGAACTTTGTCGCAATTGATATCCAACCTATATAAGGAAATGCTTCGGTCCAATCCTTAAAGAAATAAATGCCAAATTTACCGGGCGTAGCTCGTTCTTCCCAGCTGGTATCACTTAATGACCGATATACACTCACAAAAACAATTTTCGCCGAAAAGACGTAAAAAGTAAAGGCAGTAAATTTCCCGAATATTCATGTAGGAAATTGTTGTATTTTCCTTCGTTTGAATGTGAAAATATAACTGTATAAGAAGATGAAATAAAATCGTCGGTGTTTAGGATCAACAATTAATAGTCCACACTGTTTTTAAAGTTAGATTATATAGAATTTTAATACTTCTAAGTTAAATATAACATATAAAATATTTACAACAATAATTACAATTAGGTAAACATATAATTTATCTGATTAACCGTATTCGACCGTCTTTCGATTTTCTAGACTTAGATAATTGCGTGATCCGTCTGATCAGCTTAAAATCTAAAACAAGTAATAAAAAAAATATATTCATATAAAATATATTAAAAAATATATAAAGTCAATTCCTACTTAGGTCAAAAAGAAATTTTTTTCCAGCGATCTACACGCTTCGCAACTGACGGTATTTATTCCTAAATATCTTATATAAGAAAAATTTATTTTCGAGTACGGGAGAATTTCCTTCTGTCCCAGGTGAGGCGTGATCCTGAGACCTTGTGGTTACGAGCTCAGAGCTTAACCGACTGCGCTATCAAGACTTGTGAGTGAGTGCTTTTAAATGGAACTAATATCTGAAATAAGTCGGCTGCGTGTTGATATTTTTTCTCCCATATAAAACTAAAATGAATTAATTAAATTTAATGAAAGAATTAATATTTGAAAAAAACTGTATTAACATCAAGTGTCATCCACTACAAGTTAAAAAAAATGTATTTGAACTTGAGTGGGTGAATAAAAAGTATTTTATTAACGATTGAAAATTTGAACAAGATATATAAATATATATATAGGGGGAGTGTGAACTAATAGTAGGAATTGAAAAAATAACTTATTCGCAGTCCATCTGACCACGTTGAAGTCTGGAGCTTATCTGTTCTCGTTCTCCCAGTAGAAAACGCATAATTCATCGAAATCTATCGTTCGGGAGTTAAGGTTCCATTTCACGAGCCTGAATTAAAAATTCGCTGCGCCTTGCAATTCAAAGTTCAGCTAATACCACACTCAGATACCACATTCATGTAGTTGTACGAGATTTTCTCTCATTTGAAGATATTTTCATCTTTTTTTAGAAAAAATTGACCTTAAGTTCGCTAATTGTCCGTGTTTTGAGGGAATACAGGACTTACGTAAAAATGTCGTTTCTGATATGAAAAAGCACTAAGTAGAACAGTTGCCGGAACACCTCTGTGATTTGATGAAATTACAGCATTAGATTGGAGGATTTCAGGAAATTTTTACGTTAGATTGAAGAAAGTTCTCTATTTTGAGGAAAATAGAGAAAATCAAAGCGGCAATTTCAACGTTTTAACGAAAGATAATGAAAAATGGTCCAATTCGCGAATTCTTTTGAGACAGTACCTTCAAATAAATGTTTAATATACTTAAAATACAGGGTGGTCATAAAAAAACTTTGCCGATATATCGAACTCTATAGCGGCCGGTCCGTTCAACCGATCGAGATGAGATTTCAGATATATTTATTCACAGGTATGAGCTCGGTATTCTGTGAACGGCAAAAAATTGGCGCTCGGTTACGGTTATAGCTACAGAAACTCGAAATTTTCGAATGGCAATACCCATTTTTTTTCATCGCAAAATGCTCAGCGCATGCGAAAACCATAAAGAGCGTTGGAACGGTATGTGTTTCTGAATAAACGAACGCGTTATGCACGCACAAAAACAGCTCTGCGAACGGCAAAAAAAAAAAAAACACGATCAGAGCACACAAAGGAAATTACGAGGCTAACGAAAAAGAAAGGCTACCGCGGTGCTTTACGCGTATCTTTTTTTACAGACTGCGGGAGTCACGTGATACTCGAATGCACCAATGCAAGTGTACGAAAAGAGCATCACGTCACTCTAGCAGTCTGTAAAAAAAGATAAGTGGAATACACCGCGGTAGCCTGTCTTTTTTGTTAGCCTCGAGGAAATTACATATGACAGAGACAAAACACCAGTAAGGGATCGACTACTCTCGTCACGTGAGTAGGCGATGTTTGAATGAGATCGTAATTTTTTGTCCAATAACCGGCCATGTGCGTAAAAGATTTAGCAATGCTCTCTTTCTCTAACTTTCGAGGGATGTCTGAATCTCGGAAATTGTGAGTCGCCGTTTTCTTTCAGTTATGCAAATTTTCTGGAGCTGGTCGATCGATACTGTGAAGTATATAAGCAGCGAATTTTCATTTCAGAACAGAGCTCAGGGGAGCTAGAGCAGACTTAGCTTGGGAGATTTAATATTGAGATTTAGATTGAGACTTAGATTTAGTTTTAGCCTTGAGACCTCGCATCGAGTCTCGAGATTAATAATTAATTGGCCTTACCATTTTTATAGTGAAGTTCTATGCTGTTGTAAAGCTGATTTGAGCCTGCATCAGTGCTTATTTAATTTGAAATATAAAATTATTGGATCGTGAATTTGCTTCTGAATAGTTTAAGTTTAAATATCATATAGTTTTAATTTCTATACAGCTACGAGTCGTTAGCAAAAGCCTTTCGTTTTATTAATTTTTAGGAAAATCAAGTGGAGCTCGCTCAACTTCCCTACAGTTTTGTTTTAATAAACCGTTTTTGGTTTTAAAAATAGACACGTTATTTGTCTCTGCTCTACCGCACGGCCTGACATCAAAGATGGCCGTCACACACCAATCACGGAACGCCGTTCGCCAGTCAGCGTAGAAAGTGGGGTGGGGATTTTAGTTATTCTGTCGGGAGCACGCACATGCCGACGAAATGACTTCTCCAGCGACAGTTCGTGGTGAATTGGTAAAACTATATTATCAAAATGGGATGAATGCTGCGAAAACCTTGCGTGTTTACCGTCGAAACCATCGCCAAATGTGGGCCCATGTAGCCCGCAAGCTCTTCGTGATTTAGTAAAGAAATTCGAAGAAACTGGCTGTACTGATAGACCGCGATACCGACTACCAACTATTCCTGAGAATACTGTTATGGAAGTGCGTCACTCAGTGACTGCAGGACACATGCAAACTGCAAGATGTGCATCTCGTGTATTGGATATACCGAAATCAATGGTCCTAAAGCTACTGCTCTCTGTAATCCGCATGTTTCCTTACCGGTACCAGGGCGTCCAGATGTTGGAAATGGAGGACCATCAACAACGTGTAGACTTTGCTAAAGAGTTTCTTGTCCGTTATGATGGAGATAACGATTGGCTTCTTCGCATATTATGGACGCACGAGGCACATTTCACCTTAACTGGCAACGTCAACACCAAAAATTGTGTGCACTAGGCAGACATGAATCCACACGTTGTGGCATCAGTACCTTTATACGACGTCAAAGTTACTGTGTGGTGCGGCATTGCAGGCACAATTATTCTCGGGCCGTACTTCTTTGAGTAAGCGACACCAACGGTGTAACAGGCTCCCGCTATACGACAATGCTGCAAATTTACGTCATACCAGAATTGCTGCAGCGAAATGCCCTGAATGACTTTGTTTGGATGCAGAATGATGTAACTCCATATATAGCGAAGTCTGTTCGCTGGGTCCTGGAACAGCATTTTGGCGACCGTGTCATCTCACGCCATTTTCCATTTCCGTGGCCTCCGCAATCCACTGACATCACTCCTATGGATTTCTGGTTCTGGGATATCTCAAATCTAGAGTATATATGTGGAATCCGCAAACTTTGCTGGATTTGAAAGATTCTATCAAACGTGAGATTGCAAACATCCCTCATGCGATGTCACGTTCGGCTGTATTGTCCACAGTCGCCCGCATGCAATGTGTAATTACTTGTGATGGCATCCATGTGGAAAATGTGTAATCAAAATAAAAGTTTCCGTTTCTCCGATCTGTGTTGTAATCAGTAATTGGTGTACTGACTCTGTGTCATATGCAAATTTCCTCCGTGCGCCCTGATCGTTTTTTTTCCGATCGCAGAGCTGTTTTTTTGTGCGTGCATAACGAGTCCATTTCTTGCGATACACGTACGCTTACAACGCTCTTAAGGGTTTTCGCATGCGCTGAGCATTTTGCGACGAAAAAAAAATGGGTGTTGCCATTGGAAAATTTCGAGTTTCAGTACCTATAACCGCACCCTTGAGCACCACTTTTTTGCCGTTCACAGAATCCCGAGCTCATACCTCTGAATAACTATATCTGAAATCTCACCTCGATCGGTTGAACGGACCAGCCGCTAGAGTTCCATATATCGGCAAAGTTTTTTTATGACCAGCCTGTATATGCTCAGTGTGTCCGCCTCTATTACAAATAACGTTCTGTACTCGTAAAGCAATACTTTCTATCGATAAGTGCAATTAGCTTGGCTAAATATCGAAAACATGGCAACAAATTCTTTTTTTAATGGCAAGATCGCACCAATACATTTATTGGTTAACTTTTATACTAAAAAATGTTTACTTAAGAAACAACTATCAAAACCTTTGAATTATCTGTAGCTGAAATTTCATCTCAGCAGTAGAAAGTACTGCAGAGCCCCCTGAAAGGGGTAACTTTTTTTTTTTTTAACCCTATATATGCAATCATAAAATTTTATAAATAATGTTGTTTGTTGAAAAATGAAAAAAAAAATACATTTTTACATGATCAATAAAATAATTTTGAATTGAAAAAATGCATCAATTTTAACACGTTCGCATCGAGAAACAAATCTCGTTTAAAAAAAAATTAGTGTTGTCATCGAAAACGAGAATTCTCGTTTTCATTCAAAAAACATCATTGACTAACGGCATGGATTCTAACTTACAGATTATGCATTTATATAATGCTGTATATCCTTTTTTATTTTGTAAGATATTTATATTAAATCCGTATATTGAGTAATATTTACTGATGCATAAACTTCATAAAATGATATAGGAAACAATTTACGAAAGCCTGGCACAAGAAGGAGAAGCCACCATTGTTTTAATGTCAGTAAAATACACAGTTTTATAGGAAAGTTTAAGGAAAAATTGCTCGAATGTCTTAAGATGCATTATTCTTCTACAAGACAAAAAAAATCTGAAGTGTCTACACTCGATATTCCTAGCACTTGTGTACGTGTCCAGAAAGTTATATATATATATATATATATATAACCATTAATGAAACATTATCGAAACACCAACAAGAACAATGAAATTATGAATTAGAATGTAATAATTAATTGACAGTTCCCCAACACACTGAATATAGATTCCATATACATAGTAAAAAAAGAAAAAGACGAAGAAGAGAACGAAGAAATTAAATTAAAAATTGGAAAAAAAATGAAATTTGTGGAATTTAGACAAAATCTTCAGGTCCCAAATGCCTAAATTACCACGAATAAAATGTGTGGTTTCAACATCATATTAGCTATAACATTGCTAAGTAATATGATTTTGGGACTACCACACCAACATAGAGAAATAAACTGTGAAAAAATCATAAAGTTAAAAAAATAAAAACAATATTAAAAAGGAAAGAAACCTTACCCATAAAAAAGAGAAAAAAACCGTGAAATATAATCATAAAGTTCAAAATACAACAAGATTAAAAAGGATATAGGGAAAGGAAAACAACAGTTACCAGATAGAATACATGATCCAAACAGGTCTCAACACATAACACAGGCAATGAATTGGAGTAAATCATTACATGTTGCCAAAATAAGTTTAAAAAGATGATTGACCAAGGAATATTATTGTACAGCAAAGCCAAACACAAACTATCAGCTCCATCTGTAGAAAATTTAAAATAGAACACCAAACATGTATTGAAATGAATTAATAAGGTGCTGCCATCTATGGGAAAATTAGTGAATATTCTATGATTTAATAAAAGCATTTTATTACTATTATTAGTTAAAGATTAAAACAAATACTGTCTAAAGAACGATAACTGATAATTAAATAATAAATAAAATTATGTTGATAAATTATTCATATATATATATATATATATATATATATATATATATAAATTACTGACACAATCAAATCAGTTCGATTCTAATGATGGACCTCCCGTTTTGAAACTGGAGACGTTACCTCTGTGTTATTAATGCGTGATTACATCGTCGCAATATTTATCGCTAATAATCTGACACTTTTTTTGGTGATTTTCCCTATAGAATCATTTTAAAAGTGGTTTGAAAATAGTTTAAACATGGTTTAAATACCTAATCCGCCGGCCAATTTGTACGAAAATCTATACAGTTCTTGCGACAGTGATTTTTAATAAATTAGACAAATGGTAGATCAATCGGAAGTACCGTTTGAGAGTTATCGTGTTCACACACATACACAAATCATGATTACAACACTTTCCTTACACTAAGTGTTCGGAAAGTAAAAATACATGTATGCCAAAATCAAGATATATATTAAATTTAATTTATGGGCAATGCAACAATTAAGTTGTTCTAATTTTAATTATATAAATTTTAATTATATGCATATTTTATAAATGACTTGGCAATTTTTATTGACAGTATATAAAAAGCACCCTTTTTAAAATAAATAGTCAAAATTTCATGTTAATACACTAAAAAAATAATAAAAGTACAATAGCACAACATTCTAAAATTTTTCTTGAGTATAATCGCTTTTAAAAAACACCTAACACGTTAAGGCTGTTTTCAAATCCGATCTGCCTGTTATTTTTATACATTCCCGCATTCATTTTTATTCTTAAATGCATGATATTCCCAGGTATTCTTACACTGTAAGAAAAAACGGTAGAAAGTACAGCAAAATTTGCTGTAACCCACATTGCCATCATATTTTGCTGTTATCGTATATACTCGCGTATAAACCGACCCCCAAATTCCAGATGAAAACAGGTTTAACACCAGTAAAGCAGAATGGTTTTCTGCGCATTAAATAATTTAGAATTAAATGCGATTAAATAAGGAGTAGAAAACCATTTTGAATTACTGGTATTAAACTTGTTTTCATCTCGAACTCGGGGATCGGCTTATACGCCAGTATATACGGCAATATACAGAAGAAAATTTAGACAAAATGGGTGACAGCAAATTGTGCTGTAATTTCTGCCGTTTTTTATAGTGTATTTACTAGAAAATCAAATACCGATTCATTTTTTCCTATTAAAGAAAAGGATCTTTCAGAAAATGGCGTCGAATGTAAGGCGAGTTTCGAGGCACTACATCCTGGATAAGGTCTTCATCGGTTGGTTGGTTGGTTGATTTTCTGACGGCCGATTATCAACACGAGGGATATAGGCCCTGGGGGGGGACTGCCCTCCATGGGGGTCTTTTTAAGGGATTCTAACCCGTATTTACGGCAAGGTGCGAACAAAACCACGGAAAACTCAGAACGGTTAGGTCGACGAGCACAACAGGGGTTTGAACCCAGCACTTCCCGTTTACCAGCTTTGAGAGCAGAACCTCTCAGCCACTGGTAGGGCCAGGTCTTCATCGGCGAGCAATTTTTTATAGCTCAAGATGTAATGAATTAATGAAAAAAAAATACTATTTGATTCCAAAGTACTCCAATAGTCATGTCTGCAAATGTCATGTTTTTACGTTTAACAATGCTTTCATGAATGCGTCAAAAAGTTTTGGTTGTTTAGCTGAAATTTTTTTAGAACATCCTTACGATACGTAAAAGTTTACAGATAACTGTTGTTAAAATAATTACGCTAAATGTTTACTCATATATTTGTTTAAAATATACTTATAAATAAGTCACTGTTCTGACTTTGTTTCACTGTTCATCTCTGAGAAAAATGCAACAGAAATATTAAATTAAACAACGCCTCAATATTACTTCAGAGAACTAAAGTCTCAAAGAAAAAAAAATAATGCAATAATTAGATGATATTATAGAGATAAATCAACAGAATTAAAAAAGTCCAAAGGTTAGCCGCCACATTAAACTTTACTAATAAATCTTACAAATTAACCCAGGAAACATTTCTATTTCCATGCGTGTTCCTATTTAAAAATAAATGTTAGAGCAATTAATTTTTAATACAAAAAGAATGTACTTCAGATTGGAAACTTTCTGTAAGAAAAATTCTTGAAAGTAAATAAATAATTAAAGAAAGATTTTACTCAATTGTTTTGTTTAAAAAGTTTTGAAGTGTTCTTTTTTCGGTTAGCCGAGTTTAAGAAAAAGTAAAACTGTATAGATATGAGGATTTAGTGGGGTTTTATACTTAATGAATTATTGGCTCTTATCTATGTTTGTCATTGTAGATATTTTATGATACTATTTTCTCCATTTTAGCTATAGATTGCCTTTAGCTATAACCTTCTATCACCGTATTTATTTTATTCTCCTATATACACATTTGGTTGTACCAGCTCGTAAACAGTTTAGTAATTCTGAATAAATCTTTTGCAAACATAAGTTAGATACTAAATAATATTGTAATATTAATATTTTATACCAGGTTCATTGTTTAGTGAATATTAAATTAAACGCTTTGAAGAAATATATGTTATATTTATTAATTATTATTGTTATATTATTTATTAATTATTATTGTTATATTATTTAAAAATTATTATTGTTATATTATTTATTAATTATTATTGTTACTTTTGTTATTTTACAAAAAGCTTTTAAAGAATGGTATTTATCATAACTGGTATCTACGAAAGAATGCCAGATTCTGTTAATGAAATAAACGATTTGAAAAACAATGAAATAAATTTTCAGAATGATAAAAATGAAACCGTTGATTTGCTATTTCTCTAACGTTTTCTTTTCGTCCAACTTTCTTAAGGATTTACTGGAAATTATACATGATTTAACTACATTATTTGTCTGTAAAGACACATTTACACAGGGGTTTATTTTGTCTTAAGGTTTGAAAATTAGCTTGACCCGTAGTGATAAGTGACCCACTAATAAATTTTCTCGAACATGGGACTTTTGCCGTAATCAAAAATTGTAGGATACAATATTTAGTCAAAATCATTTGAGCCGTTGTTTAGATAAAATTAGCTTGGCCCTGACCCATAGTGAACCAAAATGACCCACTAATCCAATTTTCTCGAACATGTGACGCAGTTCGATGGTCTTCTCGTACCCGAAAATGGTAAGATACAAAATTTATTCAAAATTGTTCAAACCGTTTTTTAGAAAAAATTAGCTTGACCGGTAGTGACACAAAAATGACCCACTAATCAAATTTTCTCGAACATGTGACTTAGTCCAATGGTTTCCCGTAATCCAAATTGGGAGGATACAACATTTAGTCAAAATCGTTTGAGCCGTTTTTTAGATAAAATTACTATGACCCTGACCCATGGTGACCCAAAATGACCCACTAATCAAATTTTATCAAAAATGTAACCCAGTCCAATGGTCTTCTCGTACCGCAAAGTAGTAGGATGCAAAATTTAGTCAAAATCGTTAGAGCCGTTTTTTAGATAAAATTGGCTTGACCCGTATTGACCCAAAATGAACCTCTAATCAAATTTTCTCGAACATGTGACCTACCCCAATGGTCTTATCGTGCCCGAAATTGATAAGATATAAAATTTAGTCAAAATTGTTAGAGCAGTTTTTAAGATAAAATTAGCATATGACACACACAAGAGTTGCTCGTATGATATTTGCTTTCACAGATTGAAGATGCCTTTGCGGTGTTATGAGGCCAGAGAGCTATGCTTTATAGGTCTGTTAGCTTTGCTGAGCAGGGCTTTTTCATCCTAATGGTATTAAATTAAGTCGAAGCTATCCAAGATTCAAATAAAAGAGAGGTCCTAGTTATTTACACTGAATCCATTCACTGTCTATAGTAGATTACTGATTCAATTAAACACGTTTTAACTTAACATTTATTGATGTATACGAAACACACGAATACAGAGGAGAGTCTACAAAGTATCATACGATAGTTTTCAACACCGATAGAAAAAAATGTTTGTGTATCTAATATTACCTAAGTTTTGAGACTTTGAGATTCCGTATAGCTTTACTAAAGCAACACGATTGACGAACCAAATTCATCGTGATGTCACAGCAACTTTTACGTACTTTAAAAGAAAGTACACCCATAATTTATCAGTCTAGCGTATGGTCCAGACATTTTATATTGATATAAATATAAATTTTGGTATACTACAAAATTTCTAAATTAAAGAAAAATTCCACTCTGAGCATCAGAATTAAATGAAAAACATTAAGCGGAATGTAATCTGCATTCACATTACCCATGAATCAATATAAACTCCTAAGAGCTATATTAATCAGAAGATTGACAAATTGTGTTAATGTTTCTAAAATTTCTCCAGCCTTCTGATTGTTCTTGTTTGAGATTGATTTTTCTTATTTATAACACATTTCTCTGTTATTTAAAAAAGGTTTTTTGTTCCTGCTCATTAAATACTGAACAATACAGGAAAGAACCTTGCACTCTACTTTAGATTTCAAATGTTTTTATAGTTAACAAAATCGCCCCAAAAGCCATTTTTTCAGGTAAAAGTTCTTGATCTGATTGATAACATGCGATGATAGGATAATAGACAAGAGCATTTATTTAGGTGTTATAAACTTTGTGTATCATATATTTGTTTCTAAGTTTTACATTTCTTTAAATAATTTCTTTTAAAACAAAATTCACTTTGCTATTTTAAGATTTTGTTTTAAAAGTTATAATATTTTAAGCCCTATACTATTTAAGTACATATTCAGCAATCGAAATTATAGATTTCACAAGTAAATAAAGATTGCATGTACAAATTGAGCCATATTGAATATTTGTCATACAGTTGACATAAGTTTCTCATAAGCGATAATATTGGATTAGATAACAATTATTACAATTCTTTTGTTAATTCTTAAAAGTATAATAGTGTTAGTATAATTTTGTTACTTAATATACTCATCTTACACTATCGCAAAAAACTTTTAAAAAATATTTTACTTAAAAATTAGTAATTCGAGATAAATAATGCTTGCATGAAATATATAAGACGATACTATTGGTGACCATTTTCTTTAGTGAGGTTTTATGAAAGATAACAAGTTTTTAATTACATCTATATGCAGATACAAACTAATTAACGAGAAATTGAGGATTCTTTATCATAGAGCAGAATCAGTTAACATACTCAACAAAAAATATTTTTTAAAACATAAGCCTATATCAAATGCCTTCTTTTGAACGCTTACTTTAAATGGAATTCAAAATAATTCTTACTAATCATAATATTCCATAATCACACATCCGTTTCTTTATTATTATACCATTATGATATGGAGGGTTTGTATGCAAAACAAGGTAACTGACAAAGTGCAAGTTTCGAGATATTTAGTATTTAAGTTTTCTATGTCTTTCTCTCAGGGTTTGATGATATACATATCAATGAATATATCCCAGGTGGGAGGTCTTAACAGTACCAGTAAGTTTTTGGTCAAATTACACTCTAAAAAGAAATTTTCAAAACTGAGTAAAAAATACTCAAATTTGAGTATGTGGCATATTCAAAATGCTCCGAATCAAAATTACTCAAGTTTCATACATTTATATACACATTTCTGAAAACATACACACACTCAAGAATAAAACATCATGTGCTTATATTTAATTATGTCCATGTTTCAAAAATGAGTATGAACTGGCCCTAATCATTTTTGAGTATGTCCATGTTTCAAAAATGAGTATGAACTGATCTCTATGTGCTCAGTTTTAAGTATGTCCATGTTTCAAAATTCTGAGTATTTTTGGTATTTCAGAATTGAAAGCATTGGGTCGTCCTATTTGAAACAAAAAGTTTCATAACAAAATGAAAACATCGATTTACTCAGATTTGAAAGTGTCATTTTTCTCAGCGTAGTATATTTGCATATTTCACAGTGAAGATATGATATCTATGGGCGGTTAAAAGAGTATAAGTCAAGGTGGAAGGTAACGAACTATTTTAGCTAGCGATCGTAACAGTACAATAAAGGAATGTTCGCTTCCTTGTATATAACACTATATACTGCACAAAACCAAACAGTAACAGTTATTTATTACTTTACACCAGGGCTGTCCAACGCGGTGCCCGCGGGCGCCATGAGACCCTTTAAAGATTTTCTTGGCACCCCTTCAAATGTTTAATTTATCTAAATTTCTTTAAACAAAATTGCATCTCCAAAGTTAATTTGCCTTAAAATAATTAATATTTGCATACTTTTTTATTACAGGTGTTATTAAGGTTTTTGGCTCCTTTACATGCAAAAGTCCTTAAAATCCCCCCCCCCCCCCAAACCTCAGAAAAATGTAACGTTAAATTTACTATGATATGTTTTTTGTTCAGTTTTTTAGAACAGCCACCTCCAACTTAGGACGCCAATGATTAACCACTGTACATACCATTTTAATAACGCATACCACTTTGTCTGTGTATCCTGTAGACATGTGGGTATAGCTATCACTGCTAAAGGGAAATAATATTCTTGCATTTTTCGAATCCTATGAATAATGGCGCCCTCGATTGTGTGCCACAAGCAAAGGTGCGCCTTTGCTTACTGAAAGGTTGGACAGGTCTGCTTTACACTATGAAAACATATTTTAAGGTTAAATATATTGATATGAACCAAAACAGCTTGTACTTAGTTAAACCAAAAACAGGCGTACACAGTTTTTTCACTTTCCTCTAAAATCACAATTTAGGACTTGTACTGTTAAGACCAGCCACCAAAGATATATCGTGATATATATCATGATCTATATACGCTATAATCGTATACATATTTTCAAAATATCAAGATGTTTGATATTTTCGATATTTTCACATATTTTATATTTATTTTCAAAATATTATGCAGTATATTTGTGATATTTTTAGTCATAACAAGTATAAATGAATTTTTTTATTGACATTGACTGTGTCGTTCTGTACAACAAGAACTTTTGCCTCTGGCAGTGACTTTTTTAGTCGAAGAAGAAAACAAATATCTTTTCCAAGCTTTACGTTTAAAACGGAATTTTTAAATGAAGAACCAATAGTTATGTGGGACATTATTAACTCAGAACAGCCATTGAAAGGTAAAGTGTCTAATTTAGGTAATCAATTATTTACAGCTTCAATAGAAAGTAATTTTTCTGGTTTTCGTTTAGTTCAGTTTCAAACTGTACAGAATTTTAGAAGATAAAAAGCAGACAAGCTTACATTTATGTTGAAATTTTTCAATAAAAAAATATTTTGTATTTAAGATTTTGTTGTATAAAACATAATTTTTTTTATACTTGATATTGAATCCTATGATTTGTTTTTGGATGAGTGTATAAAGCAAATTATTTCTGATTTTAATTGGTTGATCTTCAATTTTGTTTTAAGTGAAAAATAAGGAAAAGAAAAAAAAAGACATTTAGAATATTTTTTATTAAGTTTCTTGTTAAGTGTAATATGTTTTAGTTTCTAATTTATATTATGTTTGACAATATTTATTCAATATATATTAAAACTATTGACAGATATAAAATATCGGATATTTTTGATATTTTCTTAAATATTATGATATTTACGAATCTCGCTTTCTTTCAACCCAAATCCATTATGAATGATTCCTCTTAAAAAGGTGACTAGTTAAGACTGAACCTTTAGTTAACCATGTACAACATTTTTTGTTTAATATATTTTATTTTATTAAACTCATTGGATTTTCATAACAAAATCTCGTTGCACTTATCTGAAACTTGTCTTTGATTATGATGGTATATATGAAGTAATACACAAACTTGTACTTTTAACAGGATGCCAGGATGCAGCTAAATAATTTTACATGGAAATCAGAAAAAATAAAAAAATGTCACTTGCCATGATTTATACACGAGTCCTTCATATATAGGAAAAGATTAAAAAAATTACATGTATTATTCACTAATAATAACCATAGACAGTAATAAAATTAAATTATTTAGCGGTTAGAAAATATCCTATATGAGCATTACGGATATTCTCTTAACACATTCGCATTATCAAACGATAATTCTCGTTTAAAAAAAATAAGTGTTGTCATCGGGAAACGAGAATTCTCGTTTATATTCATAAAACATCCTGGACTAAAGGGCGTGGCTTCAACCTTACAGAATATGCATTTATATCATGTTGTACATAGTTATTTGTTTAGTTTGTAAGATATTTTCTTTTAAATCCGCATATTCAATGATATTTACTGATGCATAAACTTGAGAAAACTAGTTAGGAAAAAATTTACGCATGCCTTTCAGAAGAGGTTAGGAGCTACCATTGTTTTAATATACTTAAAATACCCTGTTTTATAGGAAATTTTAAGGAAAAATTTCCCGACGCGAATGTGTTAAGACGGAAAGTTTGTCTTTCATATCTAACACATTCCAATTTCATGGTAATTTCCGTGTTATTTCAGAGATAACAGATTATATACAGACATACAGGCCTATCATTGAAGCATACAAAATGTACAGGTTCACCTGGGAAACGAGCAATTGAAAAAAAAAAAACTAATAGTTGGGGGCCACCGTAATACTTACCCATCATGGATATGCATAATATAAAATAGGAAAATAAAACATGTGTGAACTATATTTATAAAATGCGTTGCAATTCGAATAAAATCGTGGCTTGATGACGTCATAAACTTTAAATGCTCTATTACTGAATTGTGTAAAAAAAAAACATCCTTATAACTCCAAAATTGATAATCATATTAACTAACGGTTTACTGCGTCGGATTAAGCGTCTCATTTCCAATTAAAATATATCTTTGAATTGAAATTTGAATGATATACAGGGTCATGAAAAATCGAAGAGTGTTGAAAATATAATTACAAATATCTCGGCAACTATTTATCTGATCGACTTCATTCTTTATGCAAAATTTATATTTTTTTATTGTCTTTTATATTAACTCCTTAAAATAAACAATTTCGAAAATTTTTATGTACCTTTTATCAGAAGGAATATTTCGAGAGTCCGAAAAAAATAGTTCCGGATAATCGAGGTTACTGAAATTCAATAAGGTTCTTCCCATTATTACATACTAAGTACATACCAAATTTCAAGTCTCTATCTCAATTTGTTTGGGAGATAGAGCGCTTATAGACACACACACACAGACACACAGACAGACGGATGACAATTTTTTTTCCAAAAAATATGTTTTTCGTAATTTCAAGTGTCTGAAACGTGTAAATCCGTCAATTTATTTTTTCGATTTTCAAAACGATTACAAGACTTACCCTATGCTACGTATGATGTGCAAGTAATAAACCAAATTGTGTGTATCTCGTCAAAGTTATGTGTAAAAATGCATTATCAAATCTAGGCGACTTTGAGAACTTTTTAAAATCTTGTTTTGAAATCAGTTAAAAGTACTGAGAGTCTTGACTGCGTCTGCGTCTAACGAAATGATAAAAAAGATTGATAAAAAATGCTAAAGTCATACAACTTTAAATTATCTGAAAAACAAATAACGTTCACATGAACATCAGAATTATATTAAGATGTAGTGTAAATTCAGATAATCAATAGAATGAAAGTTTGCACAGAGGAAGAGTGATACACAGACATTGGAAAATTTCTAAAATAATTTCTTATTAAAAGTAATTATCCGAATGAAACGATTAATTAAAAAAGAAATTATCATCTTTTTAACATTTTCCAACATAGTTGAAAAGTGTTTATGAATTCGGTTTGTCTGTTTGTCTATCCGCGCTCTAACTCGCGTAAATATATTCAGATTGTCATGCAATTGATATATGTTGATATATGGCATATATTGATATATGGCATGTTCCGTATTGAAAATGAAGTGTGTAGCCCTTATAGTTTTTTACAGGGATACTCAAAAGAATTCCGTTACATCACGGTCTATGGGGAAAAATCATTTGCGGTTTATTTTAATGATGTCAAATATTATATAGCACATATACAAATATATAGATGATATATAAGGCTGCACAAAATAGTTCAGATATTTTACCGAATATTGTTAGCAATTCCTGAAATCGGGTTTTTAAATATGTTATGCGTTTTCTAAATTGTTTATTTAGATATCATCTTTCACCTTATTAAACTATAAAGATCTGTAGAATTATTTCGGAAGTGTTAGAAAGTGTTACATAATCTATGCTTAACGTAATATTTTTCGCTCTTGTTTTACTTCTATCTATATAAGAAGAAAGCATTGGATTAGTGAAAAAAATTATCTTTCGGTTATACGTTTTCGAAGGTCCTGAACACGGTTTGACGGCTTTTAGAAAGTGCCTGTCCCTGAGTCTGTGTGTTTGTCTGTATGTGATAAATTTTGTGGCCGCTCTAACTCACGAACTACTGCGTAACATACGATGAAATTTCACATGAAGTTCTATCATTATGTGAACTGGTGCTTATTAGTTTTTGGGGGAACTTCCCCAAGAGGGGTTGCCGCAAATCGGTGATTTTTTTCGATTTATATTATGCTTATATCGCCAGTTTATATCCAAAAGTAACTGAAACCTCGAATTTAGAATCCTAATGATAGGAATAGATTGTCATTCAATTTTGGTTGCGGTCATCTAAGAGGAGGGGCTGAAATTAGAAGGCTTGCTCGAAATATGCGATACTTGTATCATCAGTGTAAATGCACAGAACTCAACGAAACTTCACGCTTAGCATCCCGAATACGATAGTATATTATGTGAAAAACCTATTTGTTAAATAGATGTAATTTCTTGTACGATTTAAGTAATTTAATTGATTCGATTTATATAGAAGAAAGTTTTGTGGTAGCCATAACATACTAGTCCTTTTCAGGTACTGTTCATCATAGGATGAAATTAAATTATTTAGTTACTTTAGAAATATATTCTCATCATATTATTACATTTTAATTTTAGAACTGTACATTCTTAAGCAACATGAATTTATATGTTGAAAATCTAGTTTCATATCTTTAACTTATTGTTATTTCATAAATTTATTTAATTTTATTGTATTCTTCTAACTAATTAATTAATATCATGGTTTTAATGAAATTGTACATACACTGTAAAAAAAAAAAAAAAAAAAGGGAACGTTTTTGGTAAATAATGGGCATATAGTTACCCAATTTGTATAAGGAAGCGTTTTTTGAAAATAACAGCAACTTGTAGAAACTTGATTCATGTACTGTTGGCATCAACATTGATCAGATTAGAAAGCCAGAATTTTCCAGGAAATTGATTTGAGCAACCCGTTACCGATTATTTTCCAGTAACATTCCTGTATTTTTTTTTATAGGGTATGCTTTTGAATACACATCTTAAATACTGAAAAAAGTACAAAGGACTAATGTAATGAGATACTTTGTAATTATTTTTTTTTATCTTACAACATGCTTTTTTTAGCTTCATCAAAAATATTTTTGCAAGTTTTTACCGATACGCAATACACGGGCATTACTTAAAACAAAAAAACAAACAAACAAAAAAAAAACGAACACATAGATTTTGACTTAATTGCTATTTTAAAATAAGTATTTAGAATTAGTCATTCGTATAAGAAAAAATGAATGACTAAAAATTAGTGTACTTTCTGAATTCTTATTTTGGTTTCGGTATATTATCATATCGATGAGATGTAGGCTTATAATAGTAAACTCAATCTAGAACCATGCATTGTAATCTATGCATTTAATATGAATTTCATTTTAATTAACGATTAAAAAAATGAATATTTTGGAAAATAATTAATAAATTTGTTTTAACATTTTTAATCATAGTACTAGTGTCCAATCATTATATCATGGGAACTAGTATTTATTCCTTTTCCTGGTTTTCATATAAGCGATGTTGAGAAGATATTGGAATGAATTCCTATTTTAATTTCTGCATCTTGTCATAGAAACAAGGTGTAACCTTATAATAGTAAATATCGTCTATAAAGCTATGAATTGTAATCTGTGCATTTAATATACCCTTAAAATTAAACATCACTAGCATCCAATCATAATATCATGAAAATATTTACTCCATACTCCCTGGTTTTCAACAACATACATAAGTACTGTTGAGAAGGTACTAGAATAAGTTCCTACTTCAGTTTCTGTATCTCATTACATCAACGAGATGTAAGCTTATAACAGTAAATTCAGTCTAGAAAGCCATCAATTGTAATCTTTGCATTTATTATGCCCCTAAAATTAACTATTACTAGCGTCCAATCAAGGGAACTATTTACCTCACTCTCTGGTATTCAACGTCCTACACAAGTGCCTTTGAGTGTAAGCCTATAATTGTAAATTCAGTCTAGAAATCTGTGCATTTAATATGTTCTTAAAATTAACCATTAAATCCTTATTATCACAGGAATTAAATGCCACTCCTTGGTTTTCAACGACCAACAAAAGTGCCGTTGAGAAGATTTCTAACTTCAGTCTCTTCATCTTATCATATTAACAGTAAGTAAGCTTATAATAGTATATTAGGTCCAGAAAGCCATAAATTGTAATCTGTGCATTTAATATGACCCTAAAATTAACCATTAATAGGATTCAATCATTATTATCATGGGAAATAATCGCCAATTCCTGGTTTTCAGTGGCATTCATAAACGACACTGAGAAGATATTGATATTTAGATCACTAAATGAAACTAAACTTACCATTATTGAAATAATTTTTAGCGATACATTTATTATTATTATTGAAATTGCTAAGATTATTATTATTGAAATGAATGCTTTTCTGTTAATCAATATAATTTTGACATTTCTGTTCCTATGAAAAATTTATTTATTTTATATAATGATGTAAAAATGAAATATTTGCATAAATTATACAAACTGAAGATCCGTAAAGATAAGTTATGGTAAAATGCAACTAGGAGATATTTCAATTCAGCAGTTCCCCAACTATAGGTCGAGCAATGTTTCGGTGGGTCGGGGAACGATTGATCATGTCTTCAAAAATGTATAATTAGTTTTATTTACTGAAAACATATAACATAAATAATATGATTCAACTTTAACGAAAAACATTGTGAAAATATTTAGAGGAATAACTCCGTGCTTTATTATACTTTGATAAAGAAAGGCTACAAATAGGCCGAGAAAAAGGCCTTTTTGAGGCTACAAATTAAAAGTTTCAACCCTGAAAATAACTCTCTCGTTCAAACAAAACAATGTCAAAAATTGTATTCATTCTTAAACTGTATTTTATTTACAAGACATTCATCAATAAATGTATTTTTTCTTGTATATTAACATAAGGTTTTGTTTCACGATTATTCCAATTTCATATTAATATTATCTATTCCGTTCTTGTGTGTATGCTTCGTGCGAAAGTTCATTTTTTCCGTAAAATAGGCTATACAAAAGACACCATACACTTACACATCATGTGCGTTGCGAAAAGCTCTCAAACTTTATAGCGGGTGATAACCATAAAGTTTGAGAACTGTTATTAATAAATAATCAACAAATAAATTGAGTATAAAAACTAAACAGCGATAATAAAAAATAAATTAAACTGACATTGATTTCATATTTATTGTATTCCGTCAAAACTGCAAAAACAATATTTTATTATTTAACAATAAAAAGTATTATCAAAGAAAATTTCAAATATGAGCTTTGAGTAATTAAGTTTTGTATATTTGAAAAGGTTTTGATTGTCATTAAAATAGCTGAATTTTGTATTAATAAATTATGCACCATATTATGCAAAATATTATCATAGTTTTTATAAAATGCAATATTCTTCAAAATTAAACAACCTTTTGTAACTTTTGACAATAGTGAATCCAACTAAACTATTGCAGATATAAACCAGTGAATTCCTTTTATTACTTTTCAGATAGTATTCAGCATTACAATTTAACATTATAGCAACTTTAAAGATTGCCAAGCATATTGTCGTAGTTTAAAGGCCGTTTCTACATACATATGATAATTTTGTAAACCCTAAATTGTGAAATATGATTTATACAATTTATTAAGTTCACAAAACACATTTATGCATATTTTCATAAAAACATATTTCCCGTTTGGTAATTCACCAATCATTTTTAGAATTATCACAGAATTGGCTTTTATATTTTCTATAAACACATTTGCTTAGACAGCTTTCGTCATTTATTTTTTAATGAGTTTCTTTTAATGAGCATCACAGTTTAACATTATAACCACTTTAATTGCTCAGCGTATTCTCGTTTTCTTAAGATCCTTTTGACGTTCGTTTGATAATTTTGCGCACTCCAAATATCGCAAACTCTAATTTATTAAGTTTTACAAAACACATTTCTGTATATTGTTTCAAAGAAACCATTTTTCCATCTAGTAATTCATCAATCATTTTTACAATTATTGTAGAATTGGCTTTTATATTCTCTATAAACCCATTTGTTTAGACAGCTTTCGTCATTTATCGTTTAATGAGACAGCCAAGTTGGCGACAGTTTTGCTATTGGCAACCCTGCGCTAACTCCAGGGGCATTCATTCGAATTCAGTTGGGCACATCCGAGCGTAGCATCTCGCGTCTGCCTCTCCGAATCCCGCGATGCGGAGGGCTCCGAAAAGATGCTAACTCCAGATCTTAGCTTTCTCCGCGTTGCTTCGGAGCTTGCGGTCAGTGATGGCAAAACTGAGTTGCGAGGGACGCTTTCCTTTCCTTTTTTCTCCTCGTCCAGTGGGTCTTCGGAAGAAGCAACTAGCAACAGTTATGAACAGGTGATAGTTCTCACGGATCAATATCTGTTTTTGTCACCGATTTCCTGAGGAGACCTCCTCAAGGTAGATTTCAAACACATCATAATTTAGTAGATTTAAAAGAACTTCCTGCAAAACATTTTTAAAAAGATCCATTGGCACCTCCGAAAAATATCGAGTTTTTTTCAAGGTAAGAGTGCTCTTCTTTTTAGTAGTCTAAAAGAGAAATATATATAAATTCTCTAAATAATAAATATATGTAATGTTTTAACGAACTATTTGTCAAAGGGAAAATATTTTGAGGCTTTTTACCAGAAATATTTAATATGAAATTATCTGTACATATTTTCAATAACGCATTAAGGTAAAATTAATTCAGGCAGAATGTTCTTTTTCAATTCTTCTTTTACCATTTTGTTACAGAATAAAATAATTTAGGGATCTAGATTTCAATTTTCTAGAGAGTAAAGTTTGGACAGTCATACCAAAACTTTATGGGGAAAAAATATGTGTGATTTTATATGTAAAAAAGACCATACAAAACAACATGATATATTTCATACTTTAAAAAAATCAGGAATAAATTAAACATGCAAATACGATTATTAGTTTTTACTTAGAAGTAAATTAAAATTAAGTATTTAAGTTTTAGAATTATTATTTGTATAGTTAGAGCGCATAGCTTTAATCTTCGTTCAAATGTAATACCACTTTCAAAATGTGAAGGCATTAAAACTGCAATAACTTATTATTGGTGCTTTGAAAAAAAGTAAGATATAATTATATATCAAGGATAATTTTAAGAATTTACATTTAAAAATTTTTATTTTTAGATTTTTTTGTTTAACAAATTTAGGAATTTTATACATTAATGAAAAGAATTACAAACACAAGAAAATTCGAACCACATAGAGAACCTCAAGTCAAGTCTAAACAAAATTGGCTAAATTAACAAATAATAAATGGATAAATTAATAACAGATAAATTGGTAAAATAATAATAATAATGGTATAATAATAATGACAAAATTGGTAAAATAATAATTGGATAAATTATTATTTCATTAAAATTAATTATTAATTCATGAGAATGATTTTAAGAAAATGATTTTTTTAAATTTAAGATATACGCCGGAATATGAATAATTTCTCTAGAATTAAAGTTTACAGTAGGCACTATATGCACAGATATTCGATGATGCCAAAGAAAGTTAATTTTTCAAACTTTAGTGTATTCAACAGTTTAAGATTTCATTCAAATTATCTAAATTCGCCAGAATTTTAAAAGACAATAATAGATTCTTTAATAATGGCACAACTCGTTTTTATCTAAATTAACAACTAAAACTGTAGCAATTCCTGAATTCGTGCAACAGTTTCTATGTTAGCCCTGTTAGTTCACAGATGTTATCTTATAACTCTTTTATTTTAGTAAATATGATGCAGTGGACAGTCAGTGAATTCAGCATGCTTAATTCTTACGGATCTACCTAAGATCTGAATTTTATTGATATTTTAACTAGCTTCAAATAAACCCAAATTATCCGCTTAGCAGGATTTCCTGCCAATATATATATATTCAGGATTCGTACAACTTTATTCGAAAAGCAATAATTGCGTTGTTTAATGACAGGAAATTGAGATTAAATACAGGGTCATTCATAATTCCCTCCGGGGTTTCGAAACGTTATAGTAAAAAAAACGAAGACGAATATGAAAAAAAGAAACATATGAAATTATTCCGAAACTATTCAAGTTTTACTTACATACATTACAGGTGTTCTATGTGTGAACCCTTGGTCACACGGCATACATCCATGCGATAGTCCAGTTCCTGCCATACTCCGTTTCTTTAAATTTCCGGTACCACACATGAATTGTTTTGTCAGTTGGTCCCTGTTTTCGATATTTATTACGAAAGGTCCGTTGAACTGACACCACTGATTCAGATTTAAAGAAACTGAATATGGCAGGAACTGGACTATCGCATGGATGTAGGCCGTGTGACCAAGGGTTCACACATAGAACACCTGTAATGTATATAAGTAAAACTTGAATAGTTTCGGAATAATTTCATATGTTTCTTTTTTTCATATTCGTCTTCGTTTTTTTACTATAACGATTCGAAACCCCGGAGGGAATTATGAATGACCCTGTATAAGGCAAAGATAACCAATTAAAAATGGTGCAACTAAAAATTTATAACCACCTGAATCCTCTTTTTTGTTCCTATGTCAGATACATATAATGTTAAAGCAACAAAAGTTCGTTTTGTCGCTTTATTTCAACTATCCACTATTACACTTAGTTTTTGTTTTCTGTATAAAATATAATTACTAGATTTGTTGTTATTGTCTCAATAACTTTCACTTCATTTGTCTGTGCTTTTTGTCGCTTAGAAGTTTTCTTTCTAGAAGAAAAACAACCAGTAATTCAACCTTGAATGCGATGCAAAGCAAAGGCAAATTATATTTCTACTTATTTGTAACTCTTAATCATTACACTTAGTCGTTTTATCAATAAAGTGTAATTATTTGGTATTGTCCCATGAACTTTCACGTCATTTGACTGCGCTGATTCCCTCTGGCAAGTTTTTCTGCCAGGCCAAAAACAACCAATAATTCACTAATAAATGCCAAATATGTTTTCAGGCATTAATAATAGATAACAAAGAAAATAGCAGTATATTTAAAATGCAAAGGAAAATCAAGAAATGAACTCGGAAGAAACGAGTTCTTAACTTATACTTTCTCTATATTCTTACCCAACTTACCTGACAACAACCATATCTGCACGTAACTTAAAACAGCTTAATGAACAACAGTTTAATAAGTCACAGTTCAGCTTAGTTCATATTACAGACCCGCAAAGGCCTTCCAGTCCATACAACATAACAAAGGAGCATTGAAACTTCTCCTGCTGAATTCAGAGGGGAACGGGTAATTTAAAGTGGCAAAAAGTCCTCCAGGAAGATTTCAGATTTTGTAAATATTAATGGTATAGAACAGAAAATTCTCTCCCCTCACCTGTAATCGCATACATTGTTCCATACGGGGCAGTAGAAATACCATGCAAAAGTGCATGAATTTAACGCTCCAAATTGCCAAAGCTTTGTTATTTATAATTTTGTGAACCACACGGCTACCTAAAATTTCAACTTTTCTTCTAAAATACTTTCACGCCGACTAACTTTCAAAGAAAGTGAAGAAACGATGAAAAAGCGCACCACTTTCAAGTTAAATGTCAATAAAATAACTTTTCCTCTAAGAATTTCGCTTCTTGATGACATAAACCCATTTGTTCTACAATAATTTTAGATAATAATGACTTTTCCAACATTTTTCACGTAAAATAAAATAAAAAATTCGTTCTGATTTTTAAAAATTCATATAATAAAGAAGAGAACATTCATAAAAAATATTTTTTTCCTATAAAATTAACACCTTAAAGCTATGCTTTATGTCGCAAATGTTTGGGGTTTATCACAATCTATTTGATAAACTTTAAGCATTATATTTAATAAACGTACTAACAAAAGTGTAACTGAGAATGAAAAATATTAAAAAGACAAGAGGAAAGAAAATTATTTCAGGAATAAAATAAATTATTTCAAAATTTTCCTAAATTTCAGAAAATAATAATATATAGAATTTCAAAAATCACCTTTTGAAACATTGTCAACGTAATAGTTAGTTACTGGCGACTTTTCAAAAATAAATATATAAATAAATAAATAAAATGAAATAAAAAATACTTACATATGCTAAAATATTTTTTATGTCGACAACTTTTATATAACTTAGAAATATTCAGGAAATATATAATTATTACTGGTCGTGTAAAAGCTTTCAAACTGATTTTTTATGTCATACAAATTTTGACTGACGTAATTTCATCAATGGGATCGAATGTCCGCGCTAAACGCATTCAAAAGTAATGGATTATATTGAGAGAAACAGATAAAATTAGCTATAAATTGCAGTTGTATAATAGAAGGCAAGTCTTCAAATTTCTTTTCAGATGAATGAAGTTCTATATGAGTACTGTAATAATATCTGCTGATTGTGTAGGAAAAGTCTGTAAATTGTTCATTTTAGTGCAAAATCTGTTAAAATAATTGAAATTTCGTAATGAATGCAGATTTTGTCTTCGGAAAAATCTGTAAATCGTTAATTTTACTAACAAAAGCTGTTAAAATAGTTTGTAATACATACATATATTTTCCTTAAAATAAACTTTTCTTTTACTGATTTACCTGACAGTATATTTTTTTGTAAAATCAACATACTTTTTAATGTGTATTAAGAAAAAATCTATCTATCTATCTATATATATATAGATAGATACAATATATATAATATATATAATATATACAAAACAATATATATTTATATTGTTCTGTGGGAAAAAAAAAGTTAGTTAGTGGTTTTAAAAATAAACGTAGAAATTTGAATATTTATGAAAGATTCCACAAATATGTTTCAGAACGTTTAACATTAAATTACATTTTAAGCACTGGTATCCATGCAGACAGTTTTCTTCCTGTAAAATCAACAGATATTTTTACTGTGCTCTACAGATGTCCAAACACCTGAATTAATAACACCTTAACTTATTTAATTCGCTTGACAGGATTTACTGCCAATTTACATATTCTGGTTTCGTACCAGTTATTACTTTTAGTAATTATCCTTATTTAAGCTAATTTTATAGTCTATTCCAGACCCTTATTTAATGACAGAAATTTTCGATTTAATAAGGCTAAGCTATAAGGCTGATTGCTATTTCATAAAAGCAATTAAAAAAATTAAAACCTTGCGAACCCTGTATTTTTAACCTACTTGAGGTACCTAGAATGTAAAAACAACACTGATTTAGTATGCAATTGATTTGTAACTATATCACTATTACACATACAAGAAACTTTCACAAAGTGCTACACACCGAATGTACCGAATTTTGCAGGTATGGTAAAGGTAAAATGTTTCTTAATTTAGCCCTTATCTTTCTTAAGGCTTACGAAAATATAATATAATACTTTCCGAGTTACCCGAAATTCCAAAAAGCGTTCAAACGTTTTTTTGTATGGCATTTTTGACTTCCAATATCTCTGTCCCAAACTATTACAGATGTAATTTGGTAGAGGTGTATATCTTGGTGACTTTAACATTTCTGCAAAATTTCATTACAATCAGTGTGCAACACTTTCTTGCGTGTTCCTTGTTAGTTTTTGTTTTCTAAATAAATTTCTTATTACTACGTATATTTAGTGTTGTCCATTAAACGTTCAATTCATTTGACTGTTAGTTCCCACTGGCAAGTTTTCCCGCGAGGTAAAAAAACAAACAAATAATTATTGAGCAATAAATGTCAAATATGTTCCCAGTTATTAATAATATATGACAAAGGAAATAGTTGTATGATTAAAATGAAAAGAATCTCAAGAAAGAAATGGGTTAAACCGCAAACAGAAAAAAAACTTGTGGAGTTGCTCTCTTTAATACAACGAAAATTTATAACTGTAATCATGTGTGTTTCTCTCAAAATAATAAACTTTTGGATACCATTAGCGTGGGTACCTTTTATTATAAATTCGAGTTTAATAAATTATTGAGTTTTTTTTATTGAATAGGATGAAAGATTTATAAACGAACTTGGAGTGGCAATATTTTAAATCTTTTTATTTCTTGATAATGGAAATTATAATGATATTAATTCCGTATGTTTTACTCTAGCCGTTTTTGCTATGCAAGGTTCATAGTACCATTTTCTTTGTACTATTTTCTTTCCGACATAGCTGAAGAACACGATATATTGTAAACTATAATTTACAACAGTATTATGTTTAAAATAGTAGTACAATGACGTGCAGGATTAGCAAAAAGTAAGTTACCCACTTCAAAAAACTCCAGAAGACGTTCAATTGCTTCAAATTTGATGAAAATTAATCTACAGATTATTCAAACAATACGCTATACTATATGTAATTTCATTTGACCTCTCAAGGTCAGTAATCCCAGTCCTTATCTTAGGTCAGTAAATAAGGTAACACCACAATTGGCTGACTGACTGCTGTACTATTTTCCATGAGAACAAAGAGATAACGTGGGAAGGACTAATGTCCCTGAGAAGCCAATTGAAATTACACTAATTCTAATTATATGTTAAATAAAAGAATTCTAGCGCAAAAATTTACCAATAAATGTATCTATTCAGCTCTGAAAGTAAACATTCGTCGCCTTGTTTTTTGAATAAATGGGCAGACTGACTGCACTTAGTTATAAGGAAAATAGATTTGCAATTACAACACGCTGTTGACAAGCTGAGCATTTATTGAAAGTATGTTAAACCTTTATGAGAAAGTATATTAGACATAAAAGGCATAAACCAACTGAACACTTATTTGAATACTATAGGGCTACCTTTCAACGAATTTTTGCAAGAAAATGTTTTATTTAACAAATGATAAGCACGTCATCTGAATTAACTGTCATTTACGTCTGATCATATTCGGACAAGTATAACTCTCCCCGGGGCCCTCTAAAATAGGTAACTTATTTCTTGCTAACTCTGTACAATTTTGA
This sequence comes from Maratus michaelseni, assembly GCA_963931845.1. Classification (NCBI taxonomy): domain Eukaryota; kingdom Metazoa; phylum Arthropoda; class Arachnida; order Araneae; family Salticidae; genus Maratus; species Maratus michaelseni. Next base: position 118,650,854 of record OZ007586.1, read on the forward strand.
CTGAAATTTCATTAGAAACAAAATAAAAATTATTTTAAATCAAATCAAATTGATAGAAATGTCATCATATCCTGGGAGTAATCTGTTTTCTAAAGCAATAAAGATTTGACAGTTCAATTCTTCAATGAAAATCGAAGCATTAACTTATAGTGACCTTTTTTTAACGGCTCATCTTTGAACAATTTTTTATTTACCATATTTACAACAAAAAGTAATTAGTTTAAGAAAATAGACTATCTACTTAACATATTTAAAATTTAAAAATAAATTATTTATATTACTAAAAATCCAGTTTTCAATTTTATGAAATACACCATAAGGATCGTCCATTAAAACATAGAGACAATTTAAAAATGTATCTTGAAGTTTTAGCATTTTGATTATACTGATAAAAAAAAAAAAATGCGAAGAAAATGAAATTAAAGATTGCAACTCTGAATCATTTAAAGGTAAAAAACCTCATTCAGAAATTTTTAACTATAGTGTATATTATAGTGTATTTATTACAAATTTCAGTGTAATATGTTTACGAAACGCCGTCTGAATGTACTACTTATGTCTAAATTAAGTTTAAGACAAAAATAGCAAAATTGATATTTTCGTCATTTTCCGAAAATGAGTGTCACCGAGACCATTAATATGCAATAGACCCATTTAGCTCGGTGGCTAACCCCCTAGCTAGTATTAGAAGATGTCTTGATTTGCACGGGACGTCCCGAGTTTCATTTGTTCTGAGACTCGTCCCGAGGAAAGACTGTCCGAGACGACAAATGTCTCGATTTCCACGATAATTAAAATTTTTGTTTATACCATGTAATTCAATAGTTTTCTTCAAGTCAAATTTACTACAAAATATAATTACGAAAAATATTTACTATCTATACAAGGGGATTCAGAACTCATTGGCAAAACATTAAGGGGAGATATAACACATATAACCAAAAAAATATTTGCATAGCATTGCATAGATTAGAAAACTACGGTCACAATTCATTTATTAAGTCAAAAACACAGGATGTCTCACACAAATCCTAACCCATGTTTTTACTCATAACTTTAACAATAAATAAGCTTTTCACGAAATTTTCAACAGAGCTACCTTGCTGCGTGTGAAATGCAGTGACATCAGGGAAGGTGCTGAATATTTATTGACAGTATTTCGGTCAGTGAGACCGTATGTAATGTTAATTACACTCATATATATGAAACGACTATTTATTGACATATTTCGGTCAGTGAGACCGTATATAATGTTAATTACACTCATATATATGAAGGACTATTTATTGACATATTTCGGTCAGTGAGACCGTATGTGATGTTAATTACACTCGTATATAAAGGAGCGTCCATTTCAGTGCTATTTGGATGTCGATTGTGGTCAACCTATCTTTTTTCGTGATATCGCTACATTTCACACAAAGAGTGGTAAGTCCGTTGAAAATATGATAATTTTAGTTAACGTTAAGGAAAAGAAATCTGCGTTCAGATTGTATTGAGACAACCTGTATGTTTGACTTAATAAATGGATTAGAACCCTGGTTTTCCTATACCCCATGCATTCTGAATGACCCTATATAAACAAATTCCTGTAATGTTCTTAAAAGACTGAATTTTAAGAAAGTAAACTGGTTACAAGTTAAAAGTATTAATAAAAATATAAACGCTATATAAAAAAGGACAATGTATAAAAAAAGTCATTAGATATAGAATTTTTACGATTAATGATTGATTAAGAGCATAGCTTCGAAATATATGTTTGATTTTTTTAAATATTTAAGTGAACCTGGAACTACACAAGACTTGAATTCGTATTAAATATTTGCACAATATTGTTCAGTTTCATTATAATATTGTTTATTAATAGAGAGATTAGCTAATTTTTTGTAATATGTTTGAATGTTTGTTATGTTTGTGTACCCCAATTAATATATATTAGCTTGTTAACGTTTATTTTATTTTTTTAAAATTTTTAAACCACTGTAAAGTTTGAGACATATGAGTAAGGATTTTATCTCTATGACATTTAGTGGGCAGTTTTCTGCTAAATTATTGATTAAGACAAATTTTCTAAACAGATATATGTAATGGAGTCTAAAAGTAAAACTGGAACAACGTAGAAATGTTTTACTGTTGCAAATCCATATAACATTGAGTTTCATTTACTATAATGTTAATTTTAAAGGTTTGTTAACATATATACTCCTAATTCTGTTTTTACACAACTATAGGTTTGAAGGTTTACGGCCAATGGAGTATATTTTTAATAGTAATTTTCGCCTTATCTAAAAGCAAATGTCTGTGATAAGGAGAATATTACTGTTAAAAGTAGTGGTATTCAATGTGCGTAAAAATTAAATATATATCCGTGTAAAAAGAGAATTAGGTGTATAGAAAGTTTAAGTTTTTGCTCTATTGGTAGAATGGTATGTTTCTAAATCTAATATTGTATAAATTTTATTTCTGAATATAATTAGTCGCACAGCTGTAGTTAATTATTCCAAAGATTATCATTTTGAAATTAATTTCAATTTGTATCCCTTAGGAATTGTTTAGTTCTCATACAGTTCATATAACGAAGGGAAACTTTATATTTCTAGATGCTGATTTCGAAGCCGGTGTCCTGCTTTTTTTTCTTCTTATCTTGCTATATGTAACAGTATACCTAGAAATACTAGTCTTAGCTATAAATGTATGAGGAGCTGAGATTCAAAATTTGCAGAATAGATTAGTGTTGGAAAAGTGATACTTTTATTGTATTCTTTGTTGAAAAATGAGAATTTGGATAAAAAAGGCCCCTTTCAAAATGCATCCTTAAAATCATTCCTTTAAAGGGATTGTGGACGATAAAATTAAGAATGATCTCTTTTTATTCAAAAGCTCTACAAATTATGACTGACATGAAACAAGGATTTTCCACTTACAATCAGCATGCTTTAAAATAAAATATATAATCTTTTTTTCACAAAAAAGCTAAGGTAATAATTAATAATTTTTTTTTGAACAGCTGAAGACTTTTTCTAACCCATTCAAAACTGATGGTTACTTTAATACAGGTTAAGATTCTAAAAATATACAAATTTGTGTATTAGTTTTGCTATATACCAGTTATTACTAAAATTTCGGCAATTTGTTTACGCATGTTGGGCATATTTTCCCAATTTTTGCCCTTAATTTTGAATTTGATGACGATAACTTTGATAATTAATTTTTGTTTTACTTCAAAAATAAAACCATTAATGTGCTTAAGTAATATGAAAGGGAGTGGGTGGATTGATGGGATTTAGTAGCGTCCATTTTAGTCCATTCAGGGATATGCTGCGCCAAAAAACAATGAAATGAAATGAATGAAATTGACTTGAAAGGGATTGGAATAATATTGGTTTGCCTGGGCATTTTTAACCATTGGGTTATAGATGATGTTTTAGAACTGCGTAAAATTAGTTAAAATCTTGATTGGATTGAAATCCTATCGAACTGATTTAAAGTTAATATAGATAATTTATGAAATGAAAATTAAAATCAAGCACTGCTTTTTGTTCGCTTTTTATCTAAAACATTTTTTCAATTTTGTTCATTTTTAAAGTCCACAATCTTCTTAATAGCAATGGGACCGAAACTAGTAGATGATTAATAAAATCAGTCAGAATTCCTTAATTATTAATCAATGTGCCTCTAAGCATTGAAAAATTCGAAAATTGATAATTTTGTTTAAAAATGGATATGGTAAATTTTCCATCTCATTGAAAGTGAAAACAATATATTGATAAACAGATGACTGTCAGTCGTACACGATAAAATGTTGAAGAACCATTGAAAAAATTCAAAGGTATAAAAATTATTTAAAATGTACATATAAAAGGAATTTAAAAAGCTGAAACCACACTAATAAAAAGATAATAAGAATTAAGTTATTGATTCACCACTTTCGTTTATTATTAACAAAATGTGAATCTAAATGTAAAGGATTCACAAAGTAAATGTAATACTTTAATCCCTTGAGTGTCATTCACAAGATATCATGTTTGGTTTCAGTTATCCCAAAATTCCACATACGATATAACTTGTTTTCTTTTTTCCGATTACTGGGAGATGCTGAGGAAATAAATATAAGCACAAGTGGTTAGGTATTTGATTAATGTATCAAAGTGTGCCTGCACATGCATATATTTTACTTTAAAAATTTACATGAAACATATTGTCTGTAAAATAGTCAGTTCACCAATTAGGCGCCACTTTAATATAAAGTGAATATATACAATTACCAGCGGGGAAGACCTAGCTAAGCTCGGTTAAAATTAGCTTTGTGTTCAACTCGATATAACAAATAATTATCGCTGTATTATTTTCAAACTTCAATCGTTTCGTAGACCTCTAAGTCTTTTGCAGATCGCAAGATTCACTGTCCAATTTCACAATGTTTAGGCTTCGACCAAAGCACTTCCTTATATATGTATGGGATTAATTGCGAGAAAGTTCTATCTACCCTGATTGGTTGAATTCTATTTTCGAGAACGTTCTATAGACTCTGATTGGTCGAATAATGTGTCTCGGTTCATATTGAGGATTTCTAGAAAATTACTTCTGATTCTGAAAGTCAACTTTTTCGCCAAATGTCACCGATGTCACCAACATTACGCCAAACATTGCCAAATTTAGCGACATGCTTTCATTTGGCGCCAAGCATGTGTTTGCATAAAACTCGATTTTCCCGCTAAATATCGCCATTTTTGGCGAAATATTGACAACTTTGGGACTTCGTTTACTGCCAGCAGTTCAATAACTTAATAACTGTTTAAACCTTCATTCCCACTGAAATGCATTGACCCGTAATGACCCCAAAATTACCCACTAATCGAATTTTCTCGAATATATGACGTAGCCCAATGAACTTCTCGTACTACAAAACGGTAGGATGCCAAAATTTAGTCAAATCGTTAGAGCCGTTTTTTAGATAAAATTTGCCCCCCCCCCCCACACACAAGAATTGCTCGTATTATAATATATGATACATTTTAAATAAGCATAACCTAAATTTTATATCGAAACGTAAAAATTAAGCAGAATTGTTGAATAATTTTACTTATGACTAAATAACAGATAGTTGTTTTTAGTTTGAAAAAAAAAATTAAAGTTAATCGACGTCTATATAGTATATTTTATTGACTGGTCGAAGAGGTGATACAAGTGCACCATTTGCCTTACTCCAGATAGGCTTATACATACATACATACATCTATATACCATATACATTTATATACATTATAAATGTATTATCTATTTATATATCTAATATATACTAATATAAATTTTATATCCAATATATATATACCATATACATTTATATAATACATTAGTATAATATTAAGGTTCTTGATATTTTACGTGTTTTATGCTTTCATTTCTTATTAATACTGTTGCCATGTAAAGAGATAAAAATACATTATTATTCGGATTTTTATATTTTTAAAATGAATTGTTGGATGACAATTATTATTCATGTTAATTTTTTCTTTCAGATTAAATTTTGAACAGCCATTAGATTCTTTTTTTTTAAATTTTTGTTTTAAAGTAAATTAGTATTTTAAGAACACATTTTTAAATGTAGGGTCTCTTTAGAAAACAACATGATATTTCCTATAAATGATTTTAAATAATCCGAAATAGTATTAATTCTTATGTCATGTGTAATATTTTCATTCCAAAATTGAAATTAAAAGAAATATTTAGTTACAGAGAAATATTTCGTAAAACTGTTCCATTATAAATTACAAAAAACATTGTAACTATAAAGTCTTCTGATTTTTCCATTTGTTCGGAAGTTCTTTTGGTTTTCTGTATGGCATTATAATTCAAGTCACTTTTTCTGAAAAAAACTTCTCTTAACTTGGCAATATTGCTAAAATTGGTTGATGACTAATGGATTTTGTGATTTCTAGAAGCGATTAATAAGTTTAAAAGAATATAAAACTTAAATACACATGGTATGTTGTTCTAGATTTCAATATGGGAAGGAGATCGAAAATATAAAATTGGATATTTAACTGTGCAGAACTTCTTTAGAAAAAGTACGATTTCCTAAAAATGACACCAAATAACTGAAACTAGTTTTATTGCTTCATATACGCTGTGTTTTGTTTTACAGCTATGGTTAAAAGAAATTTTTAGGGAAAAAAAGTTTATTTTTAAAATATATTCCATGAAAATTTCAAAGATATTGAATACTAAACTCTTGGGATTTATTCCTAGCTGAAATTTTTATTTGCTTTTTGGAATTAGGATTCAATCACTCTTCCTCAGAAATGCTCTTTAATGGTACAGCCAATCGATACTATATCACGAGCATCTCAAATAGTCACAGTCATAAATGGTGATCGAAAGTGCTTTTTTCGTCACATTATGAGTCTCAGGTGACTGTCACTTTGTGACTCCACTGTAAAGCCACCATGAGCGACTTTTTAATCATTTACAACTCGCCACAAAATGGGACATATAGACATCACATTGATTTGGATATGACTTGTGTTCAACGTCACTGGACTACAATGCCGACAATAAGAGTTGCATTCATGTCTCAGTGCTTTCACATTTCGGCCACCATTTATGTCAGGGTGCTTTCAGGTCTTCTGGCTTTATAATATTATCAAAATAAGCTGATGACTAATGATTTCTCACTGTGATTTTCACAAATAATTGGACCGCATTAATATAAATCATGGTAACTGACGTTTGAGATTTTTTTTTCTGATTTTCATAAAAAATATGTATTTGCTTCTTGATATCCCAACATCTTTTTAAAAGTTTATTTAATATTAAAACTTTATTTATTACTCAATACATGCCAACATAATCAAAGATAAATTTTGGATAAGTAAAATGAGTTTTTGTTATTAAAATTCAATAAGTCCAATAAAATAGAATCTATCAGACAAAACATGATGCACATAATTAACATATTCGCTTCGGGAAACGAGAATTCTCGTTTTTATTCAAAAGACATGATTGGATAAGGGATGGGCTTCTACTTTACAGAATATGCTTTTATATCATGTTGTACATATTGTTTTAGTTTGTAAGATATTTTATATTAAATCCGCATATTCAATGATATTTACTGATGCATAAACTTGAGAAAACTATCTAGGAAACAACTTACGTAAGCCTTTCAGAAGAGGGGCAGCTACCATTGTTTTAATGTCATTAAAATACCCCATTTTATAGGAAAGTTTAAAGAAAAATTGACCAATGCGTATGTGTTAACAGAAGGTTAATTTCTAACAAATCAGTGGTTTTAGAGGAATGTATCGTAATAGTTTTGATTGTAGATTTCTTATAGAAAACTTGAATCTTGATTATCTCGAAATTTATTTTGTTAGTTACCTTGTTTTACACCCGATCCGTTCAATTAATAAGTTTAGAAACACTAAAAACATGAATCCTTTGTTCACACCATGCTTTATTCTAAATTTCAATAAAGGATATCGATCGAACCAATAAAAGTGGATTGCGAATTATGTTGAACTTCTTTAGAAAACTTTCAATTTTATTTTAACACATTGCCGACCGGGAACGAAAATTCTCATTTTTATTTAACAAAACAGCAGTTACTAAGAACGTGGCTTCTACCTTTCAGAAAATTCCATTGTATCATGTTGTCCAAAATTTTTTTAGATTGTTAGACACTTATATTAACCAGGGTTCGTACGCTTTTACCACTATTTTTTAATAGAATTTTTGGTCTTATTTAAATGCAGAAAAGTAGTACAAATCCTGCAATTAAATGGTGCATCTGCAATTTCTTCTATTTAAATATTAAATAGAAAAATTCTGTTAAAAAATTGTGGTAAAAGCGTACGAACCCTGTTAACAGTTTGTGATTAAACAGCTCCGATTTGAAAAATATTCACTAAGATGTAAGAATACATCATTTTAAACATGTAAAAAAAACTTACAAAATTTAGAACATAAAAAAATATTGACTAAAATATACTTTTTTCACATCTATACAATAAACAGAAAAGCCACACACTTCTCATAAATATTGTCACTTTTCTAATACAAAATTGTACTGTATACGAATTTACCTTTGCAAAAAATATATTTTTGAACGTCTATCGCCTTTCTAATTTGGCAAAATTTACGAAGTTTTTTTGCAATAACGATGCGAAACTGCTGAAATGATAAATAAAACTTTGGTATGAAAAATTAACTCAGTATCGCTGTCTGTTGAGAATTCTATGCACAATTTATACAGGGTCATTCATAATTCCCTCCGGGGTTTCGAAACGTTATAGTAAAAAAACGAAGACGAATATGAAAAAAAGAAACATATGAAATTATTCCGAAACTATTCAAGTTTTACTTACATACATTACAGGTGTTCTATGTGTGAACCCTTGGTCACACGGCATACATCCATGCGATAGTCCAGTTCCTGCCATACTCCGTTTCTTTAAATCTGAATCAGTGGTGTCAGTTCAACGGGCCTTTCGTAATAAATATCGAAAACAGGGACCAACTGACAAAACAATTCATGTGTGGTACCGGAAATTTAAAGAAACGGAGTATGGCAGGAACTGGACTATCGCATGGATGTATGCCGTGTGACCAAGGGTTCACACATAGAACACCTGTAATGTATGTAAGTAAAACTTGAATAGTTTCGGAATAATTTCATATGTTTCTTTTTTTCATATTCGTCTTCGTTTTTTTACTATAACGTTTCGAAACCCCGGAGGGAATTATGAATGACCCTGTATTAACTGCTGTGTTGGAAGATAGCAGCAATAAATAAAATCGCCTTTTAAAGCTCGCTGTATAAGTAACATTGACTGTTGTGTAGATTGCAAATAGGCAACGCGGTGATACAAGGGGTTAAAAATCTGTACATTGAAAGATATTTACTGATGCATAAAACTTGAAAAAACGTATCTAGGAAACCAATTTATGAAGGATTTTCATAAGATGAACGACAATGTGTTAATATAAAATGTACTAAATAACTCAAATTTGTGTTATTGTTTTACATGTGTTAATGAAACACAGTTTAAGCTACTTCAATGTAAATTTCAAAGATGTTAAAAATTAAACTCGTGTGATTTTTTCTAGTTCTAGCTGAATTAAAAAAAAATCTTTATGAGATTATAATTCAAGTCACTCTTCCACAGAAAAGATTCTTGGCTTGATAATATTATCGAAATTGATTGATGATTACCTATGTCGGTGATTTTTAGATGCAATTTATAAGTTTAAAAGCAAGAAAATCGCAAATTATCTATTCACATCATGCTTTATTTTAGATATCGACAGAAGAGGACGATAAAGCAATAAAATTGGATAGAAAATTATGTAAAGCCTTTTGTAAAAAAGTGAAATATTCTATAAACGATATTGAAAAATTAAAAATAATTTTATTGCTTTGTATACTTTTCTTCTTTGCACTATAAAAATAGACAAATGTTCCTTAATCTAGAAAAATATAACAGAACTACGAACAAAAATATAAATTAACCTCTGCCGAGTTACCCACGATTACGAAAAGCAGCCTTTATCTTGAGAAACCCACAGAAACAAATATACAGGGTGTTCCAAAATTCGACCGACAAATTAAGAGGGGTGATAGAAGGTATCAAGAGAATGAAACATTACCATAGAACATGGTGTCGCAAACCACGCTTAGTAGGAAAAAATCGAAAAAATATTTATGAAGGCCATGACGTCGAGTGGAACAAAAAGGGCCAATACTAAATAGAAAAAAAATATTCATTTGATGTAAAGCATGATTACAATGCATTACAGTTCAACGTCAGAAAGGAGACGACGAGACATTTTTATAGGAATATGTATTAACGCGTCCAGAAATCCTTCGTCCGTCGGTGTCGGCTGTGCAATGACCTTCGTGGCCGCAACTTCGAACAATTTCTATAAAAATGTGTCGTCGTCTTCTTTCTGATGTTGAACTGCAATGCATTGTAATTCTGCTTGACGTCATATAAAATGTTTTTTTTTTGCTTACTATTGGCCTTTTTTGTTCCACTCGACGTCACACCCTTCAAAACTATTTTTGCGATTTTCTCCCACTAAACGAAGTTTACGACTCCATGTTCTGTATTAAGTTTTCATCCTTTTGATGCCTTCTATCATCCCTCTTAATTTGTCTGTCGAATTTTGGAACAACCTGTATTTTCGAGATTTAAAGAAGAATTTATAAAAACAAAGTTTCTTTTGTTGCCACTGATTTTCGAAAACGTTTCCGAGTGGTTTTTATAGTATTTAATCAGTTTTCTTGACGCTGAATACGGATTTTTCGAATGCTGTCCTTTTTCAAGTAAACATTTTAATGTTCAACAAACATGTTTTACAGATAAACATGGTAAATTAACAGCATTAACATTAACATTAAAATTAATACTATTTGTTTGGTCTTACATGTATAAATTCAATTAATCAGTAGAAAATGTTTACTTGAAAATTGATAGCATCAGAAAAACCTATATTCCGGGTTGAATAAACTGATTAATAGCCTATAAAACTACTCGGAAACGTTTCCGAAAATTAGTGACAGCAAAAAAACTTTGCTTTTATAAATTATTCTTTAAATCTCGACAAAATATTCATTTCTGAGGTTTCTAAAGATAAAGAACGCATTTCGGAATCATGGGTAACTCGGAAGAGGTTATTGGATATTTTCATTTGTGGTTATATTATATTTTCGTAGATTAAGAAACATTTGTATTTTTTTTCAGTGTGTGCAACATTGATTAAAAATACTTTAGTGAAAAATACTTTTAGTTTTAAAACTGTTTCTATGTAAAATTACAAATATATGGCTTTCCATTCTTGTTGAAGAGTGTTTGACTTTCTACAAATTATTAGAATTCAGGTTACTCTACCTTAGAAAAGTTTTTTTGGTTTGACAATATTTTCAAAACTGAATGATAACTATTGACTTCGCACTGCGATTTTTCGAAACAATAAATAAAACATACCGAAAAACTTAAATCATCTTTTCACGCCATTTTTCATTCTGGATTTCAATAAAGCATGAACCAATAAAACTGGGTAGCGAATTACACAAATTGCTAATTTTTGAATAAAAAATATACCAAATAATTCAAAATATAGGTTTATTACATCGTATGGGGTTTTTGCTTAGTACAACGTTGATTAAATTTTTAAAAAAACACTGTTTATTTATGGAAGGACTTCTGTGTAATTTCAAAGATTTTGATAACTAATTTTAAACTAGATTTTGAGCTTTTCTGTTCATAAACGCACTATTTCTTTTATTTTCTGTGTAACATTGCAATTCAAGACACTTTCTTTGAGAAAAGTTTCTTTTGCCTTGACAACTTTATCAAAAGTAACTGATGATTAACGATTTCTGCAATTTTTAGAAGTAATTAATGAGTTTAAATGCTGGAAAAATCTGTTAACGTCATACTTTATTTTATTTGATTTCAATAACATATATCGGACGGAGCAATAAAATTGGATAGCGAATTATGAAGGAGACCCTTTAGAAAAAACGAGGTTTCTTTTAAACGATACTAAATAATTTAAAATAATGTTATTACTTCGTGTGCTCTTCTTCTTTGTGTAACTATTATTAAAAAACCATTTGTGATTTTTTTAAACAGCTTAAATGGGAAATTTCAAAGATATTTGTTTTCATTCGTTGCTGATTTTGTTTGGCTTTTCTAGATGACATTTGAATTCAGGTAACTTTTCTTGAGAAAAGTTTCTACAGACTTGACAATATTATAAAAATTGACAGATGACTGTTGATTTCTTGCTGCAATATTCAGAAACATTTAAAAAATTTCAAATATTAATAAACTTAAAAAAACTATCTATCACATATCTTCATTCTAGATTTCGATAAAGGATGATTATTGAACCAATAAACTTGGGTAGAGAATTACATAGATCTTCTTAAAAAAAAACTTGCATTTTTTGTTATAAAAAGACACTAAATGATTCAAACTAGTGTTATTGTTTCGTAGGACGTTTTTGTTTTGTACAACTGTGATTAAAATTGTTTTTAGGGAAACAGAATTTATTCTTGAAAGGACTTCAATGTAAATGCAAATAACTAATCTATTGTTATATTTTACATTCTTAGTCGAATTTGTTTATAGTCTCTATATCACATTAGCGATTAGGATACTTTTCCTAAGAAAAACGTTCTTTGGTTTGACAATATTATCATAATTAGGTGATGATTAATGATTTTTGTGATTTTTAGAAGCTGTTAAAATGTTTAATTCACGAAAATTAAATATTATCTATTCAAATCATGCTTTGTTGTAGCTTTCGACAAAAGATGTTGGACGAACCAATAAAATTTTGTAGAGAATTATGTTGAGCCAATTTGGAAAGAAGGATATTTCTCTAAATAATTCAAAATAATGTTGTTTCGTATGATCTTCTTCTTTCTACTACTGTGATTAAAAATAAATCTTTAATGAAAATACTTTATTTTGGAAATTGATTCAATGGAAAATCTGAAAGCTATTGTTTTTCATTTTTAATCAAAGTTTTCAAATTTATTTTTATATGACAGTAAAATTAAGATTATTTAAAAAAAAACTTCTTTAGGTTTGACAATATTATCAAAATTGGCTGATGACTAATGATTTATCGTTATGATTTTCAGAAGTACTTAAGAAGCTTAAATGCGGGAGAAACGTAGAATATATGCTTACACTAGGAATTATTCAAGATTCCTATAAAGGTTGATAGTAGAGTCAATAAAATTACGCATTGAATTATTGAATGTAAAAATCTGTAAAACCAGTGTTCAAATATAAGGAATGACATGGTAAAAAGAAAAAAAAAAAAAAAAAAAAAAAAAAGATAAATTAAAAATAAATTTAAACAGAAATAAATTTAAAATTATTTATTATAGGTAATATTTTCATCTTTGAATAATAAATTTTTTTAAAAATACACATCTATACTAGTAAAAGGAAGTTTCGCTCTGTCTGTGTGTGTGCCTGTGTGTCGGCGATGGTTTGGAAAATCTACCGTACGTAGAAAGCTGAAAGATTGTATGAGGATAGTCCAAGGCAGGTCCTGATGCACACGAGGCTCACAGGCTTAATTTTTTGATAGTTAGGCGAGGTATTAATTAAAAAATCATTGAAAACGCATAATGTTTTTCTGAAAAACAGAAAGCGCGCCCGCGCATGCTCAGTTCGAAGTTTCCCTAACCCTGTAAGCAGAGAAAAAACAAATTGCGAGATCGGCTTTTTTAATTGGCCGTGTTTCTTAACGCGCTACGGCCGAATCGAACAAAATACAAAAAACGAATGACATATTCTTAAATTAAGTACTTTTACGTTTTAAACGCCATAATTTGTTTAAAAAAAATTTAACTTTAACCTTTTAAAAAAATTAATAGGAAAACATCGAAATAATATTTTTTAATAATGAATAATGTTTTTTTCAGTTCTCCCCATTTTACGAACCTTGTATCCACCGAACTAAAAAAAAATGTGAAAAACCGACTACAACAAATTAAATACCGTAGTTTGTTTTTTCGAACGCCGTCTTTGGTTTTAAAATATACTTCTAGTAACACTTAAAAAAAATATTTTTCGTATGCCGTTTCGCAATTCTTACGATTTGCGCAATATTAAAAACCTGTATCAGCGATTCCAATCCAGATACGAAACACACAAAAATACTAGTGCATATCTAGGTTAATTTTGATTTCGAAATCTGCAATTCATTAAAAAAAAAAAAAATAAGAATATTAACGCTTTGAAAAAAATTCGTATGCAAAACCAACTTTTGCGATTTCTTCTTTTCTGCGATTTTTAATTGTGTATCGCCTTCGTAAATAAAAATACGAACAAACCAAATATACCTAACCACATTTATGCTTATTTTAGTCACGACAAAACCTTCAGTTTGAAAAAAATATTAGTATTAACCATGTTAATATTAGAATTAAATATTAGTATTTTCAAAACGTTCGTTTCCGTAAGTCACTTTTGAGCTTTTTGCGTTTTTTTGCAATCATTAAAAATCTGAATCTGCGTTTCTGACCAAGATACGAAAAAAAAGGTACCAGATCACATTTACTTTTACTTCATTTCTCCGTTCATCAACACTCTTTGAAAAATATGAATAATTACCCCTTTGAAAAAAATTCTTTTCCGAAAGTCACTTATGTGAATTTCGTATTTTTTTGTGCCATGTTTAAAAATTGGCATCGGCTTCGGAAATCAACTACAAACAACCAAAGATATTTGTTTATTTTCTTTAAAATGCAACCTTCAGTTTTAAAAAATATGAGTATTAACCCTTTTAAAAACGTCCATTCTCGTAAGTCACTTTCTCGAATTCCGTTTTCTCTTGCAATGTTGAAAGTTCTGCCCTCATCATTTTTAATAAAAAAAAACACACACATGCAACGATCCCACACGCTTAACGATCGTACATTCAGCTTTCAAAAGACGCCTTTGGTTTAAAAAAATACCAATATTAACCCTTTGAAAGAAATTCGTTTAAGAAAGTCTTTTTTGTCGAATTTCATTTTTTTACTCTCATTTGCCCATAGGATTTACATTATGCACATTTTGTTTAAAAAAAAAAACACACTTAATTTTGTACAATCGCTCTGTTATACTATCTGTCGCTGAAATTTTAATACGATATACTAAACTTCTAGATAATGATCCAGTATAAATTTGGATCTAAAATTTTAAGATTTAGGGGGGAAAAAACCTGTTTGAAAAAAAATCTTATAGGATCAACATTGCGTATGCTTATTTACGCTTATAACGTAAACTTATTTTTGTTCTATTGCTCTAAAATTTTATTAATCTAAACTAACCTTTTAGCTCTTGTTCGAGTAAAATTTTATACCGTAAAATTTCGATGCGTGAAAAGATAAAAAAGGTTAGACGAAAACACTGTTTTTTTACAACTAAGTATCAATATTTTAGCACGAAAATGATTCACAGGCTTCGGTAATATTATATTTATAACTCATAAAAATTTAAAAGCGTTTGGACAATAAGAACTATTTTTTTTTTAAAATTTTAAACGACTCAATGTAGAAAAAAAAAGGTAAGAAGAAAACACCGCCGAAGGTAGTGGGGCTTCCATTATTAGGTTCGTTTGGAAAGACTTTCGTTTAAATATATAAATTCAAACAACACTGATTTTAGGTGCATTTAAGGCCCGGACCACGTCGGTCTTTCGTTTAAAAATATAAAATCAAGACAGACCGGAGCTTGCGTGGCACGCCCGGTGTACGCTGCCGAAGGCATTGAGGCCCCCACTTCAAGTTTGTTTGGATTTTCATTTGAAAAAAAAAATACAAAATCGAGGGTGTATGTTACTGATTCAGTAGCGTACACCCTCGCAGCATTGTCCTTGCTGCCCCAATGGCAGCGAGGACCACAGAATTAGGATCATTTTGAAAGATTTTCGTTTAAATATGTAAAATCGTTCAACATTTATTTTAGGTATATTTAAGGTTATTATCATGGCACGGGAAACGACGGGTGAATCAGCTAGCATATTTAAAAAATGGAATATTCTTTAAGGATCAATTCCTTTTTGAATTGTATTGAATATGGTAGTCTTAAGGTGTAATTTTCAAAACATTTAGAATAGTTCACTTAATGTATTATATAGATATTATAATTTAAATGCTGTTATGCATACTTATTATTTACAAAATAGAAAGTGGCTATAGATGAATAATATTTATGCTTTTTCATAATTTGGTCAATAAAATTTTAAACTACATAGAAAAACTTTGGAAAAGAATCAAATCCTGTTAAAATTGAAACTTAGCATCTTGATACAGTTACAGGAATAGCTTCTTCATATAATGAAAAATCATACGTCATCAACAACTGTGGTTGGATCGCCTGGTTAGGAATCTGTTCCATAATCTCAATAGGAATTTTGGTGACACATGTAACCATCGCGTGACTTCTACATGGGACTGGCCAGCTGCATGTTTGCTCATATCATATCCCAACCGCCTACTATTTAAATATTTAGAAGAGAACATTCCAATTAAAATAAATAGATTTTCTCATTCTTCTATCAAGGAACACAACTCCGAATGTGAAATTCACAGATTTAGAAAATGTTCACTCAATAAACTTTCCTATTCACCGCAAAAACAAACTTTTCATGCGTATGTTACCTTCATTATTACCAAATTACGCATGACAGGAATTAAAAAGCTGTTTGTAGCTACTATTTTTAACACTTTCGAACATAATTCAAATGCGTTTACGAATTCGGCTTGTCTGTCCGTTTGGCCGTCTGTCTGTCTGTCCGCACTCTAATTCGCGTAAATATACTCGGATTGTCATGTAATTTATATTTGTCATTAAGGTTTACCATGGCATATTTGGTATTGGAAATGAAGTGTGTAGCATTAATTGTTCGTCATGCTCTAATTCGCGTAAATATATTTGGATTGTCATGTAATTTATATATGTCATTAAGATTTACCATGGCATATTCGGA
This sequence comes from Maratus michaelseni, assembly GCA_963931845.1. Lineage (NCBI taxonomy): Eukaryota > Metazoa > Arthropoda > Arachnida > Araneae > Salticidae > Maratus > Maratus michaelseni. The sequence continues at coordinate 118,667,360 of OZ007586.1, forward strand.
ATTGAAAATGAAATGTGTAGCATTAATTGTTCGCAATGCTCTAATTCGCGTAAATATATTCGGATTGTCATGTAATTTATATATGTCATTAAGATTTACCATGGCATATTCGGTATTGAAAATGAAGTGTGTGGCATTAATTGTTCTTTTATATGGTCAATGGGGAAAAATCGTTTTAAGTGTATTTTAATGGTGTTACAATATTTGGAATATATTGAAATTGATATACATTATTGAAGCTCTATACAAGATGTTTACTATAGAATATAGTCTTCATAGATATGCATTTTTCGTTCATTTACAGGGACGCACAAAAGAATTCGGTTACAGTTCTGTATTTGAGCAATAATTGTTCGAAGTACGTTTTCATTTTTAGTATGCGTTTTTAAATTTAACTAATTTTTTTCATATTACTCAATGTGTATAAATTCTATAGATCATATAAGGAAAGGACATGTTTACAAACAAACAGTTCCATGAACCAATCTACCACTACAATTTTGTTGTAGCGATCATTGCAGGTATCGTTATGGCGACGTAGGCCAATCATATCATAGACCAGTTTAACGTAGACCAATCAAATCACCTCCATCTCATGTGTACAGTAGGTGTCATAAAGAACGAACAGGCCTTTTTTGCGAACCAACAGTAATTTAACCAACAGTGACGTCAGCTGCCCTTTCTTTATACAGGGTTGAACAAAATAATTCGAGTACATTTTTGCTTATTGAAGGAAATTGCTGAAGGTGGGTTTCAACTGTGTTATGTGTTTCGTAACTGAACTAAATTTTTGCGTACTATGTAGTATATATATACAAATCTATATCTAATATACAGGGCTGCACAGAACAATTTGGATAATTTTCCGACAGTATATGTTAATTGCTGAAACTGGATTTTTAAATGTGTTATGCGTTTTCAAAATTGTTCACTTAGGTATCATATATTTCACCTTATGACCCGGTGAAGTTTCAATACATTATTTTGAATGTGTTGGAAAGTGTTGCATTATTTATGCTTAAACGCATGACTTTTATTTCTTATTAATTATTGCGAAAAATGCTTTTGTAACATTAATTTGAGGAAGCAGTGTTTATATAATCTACAGAGGTTTTACATAGTTTAATTTTTATTTTTTGTAAAAAACACAGTCCACAAATTGAGTGAAATATTTAGTTCTTCACTGTATATAACTGTCATTCTCTCTACATAGTTACACGAATACATGCATATATAAGTATATATCTATCTTTTTATCTATCTATGTATTTTTTATCATCCCCACATGCATATATATAGCCATGTTATCATAAATTATTCTACAAAATACGACTTTATATTTCCTTCAAAGAGTTATTGTCTGACATCGTTTTATTATTTGTTTTCTTGTTTGACATGCAAAAAACATCGCCATCGAACTTCAATGTGTCTAAAACGTATCGTGCAAAAAGTAACAGCAGAGATAAACGTATGTAAACTTTTATACTTTAGAAAATTCCGGAATTTTAATATTTAAAATACATGGTTTAGATATTTTCTATTCCTTAAAATTCTTCAGAACTATCTATGTTTTTAAAAAATGATCACTAAAGGCAGTAAGAAAAAAAACATTTTATAGTACAGTAAACATTTTGCTACTACATGAAAGTAGTACGAAAAAGTACGAAAAACGATGTTTAGAAGAACTGGATGCGAGAAATGTGCAAGACTTGCATATAAAATCCTTAAAAAAAATACTATTTCTAAAAATATTTCTGAGTGTTTCAGATACCCGATTTAAAGGTTTTGTAAATGTCAAGTTTCAATTTAGCAAATCTTTTATCAGAAATTCCCGTGCTTTAAAAAAATCTAAATGACTTTAAAGCATAGTTTATATGTAAACCAAAATATTTATCCGAAAAGCAACTAGATTATCGGAAAATATTATTATGTGAATAAAATTTAAATAAAATTCCAGGTTTCAAAGAAAATATTTGTTAGTGTTTAAGAGATATAATTCATTAAAAAATGTCAGAAATTTATGGAATGTTATGAAATCAATGTTATAAACATACTTGCAGAGTTGGGGAAAATTTTAATTGCAATTATCTGAAATGTAATTACAATTTAATTGTATGTAATTAATTATTTTATGTAATTCATTCCAATTGCATGCCGTAAAATTTTTTTACAGCCCCCCGCATCCCATTATTTCACAAAATTTCTGTGCTTGAATCAATGTATGTAACTATAATCAATTACATACAATTAAATTGTAATTACATTGCAGATAATTGCAATTACAAATTTGTACAACTCTGCATACTTGTGTTTAGGCGATATAATGGCTGGAACATTTTTTTACAGCCCCCCGAATCCCATTATTTGACAAACTTTCTGTGCTTGAATCAATGTATGTAACTATAATCAATTACATACAATTAAATTGCAATTACATTGCAGATAATTGCAATTACAAATTTGTCCAACTCTGCATACTTGTGTTTAGGAGATATAATGGCTGGAAATTTTTTTTTACAGCCCCCCGCTTCCCATTATTTAACGAAATTTCTGTGCTTGAATCACTGTAATGTATAACTATAATCAATTACATACAATTAAATTGTAATTACATTGCAGATAATTGCAATTACGAATTTGTCCAACTCTGCATACTTGTTAGTGTTTAGGAAATATAATGGCTTAAAAAAATGATAACAATTTAAGGAATGTCATAAAATCAATGTTATAACACCGGATCAATGACCTCAGTGGTAGAGTCTAGGAAGATTTTTGTCTAAATTTGCGTATGATCGAATTCTGGGTACTTCAAGTGCCCAAATTAAAAGATTTTGTAAAAGGCAAGCTTTATTTTAGCAAACTTTTATAAGAAATTCTCGTGCTTTAAAAAATATAAATGACTTTAATTCTATTTATATCTGTAATTTCTATGCAAACAGATATATGTAGCCAAAAAGAAAACAAAAACGGATTATTGTAAAATGCTATTATGTAAATGAAATTTAAGTAAAATCTCAGGTTACAAGAACATATTTGTTAATATTTTGGGGATATAATATTTTAAAAAGAAAACATTGTAAAATATTCGTTACCATTGACGTCAAATAGTTAGGAAATATCATAAAATCAATGTTATGATACCAGATCAATGACCCAGAAGCAAGATTTGTAGACAGTATGTTGTTGATTTATGAGTGTTTCAGGTACTAGAATTGAAACATTTTGTAAAGGACACAAGTTTCATTTCAGTGAATCTTTCATAAGAAATTCTCATGTAATAAACTATAAAAGGCTTAAAAGTGTAGTTTATGTGCAATCGTAGATATGTATCCGAAACGAAACTGGATTATTGAATAATGCTATTATGTGAATGAAATTTAAATAAAATTACGGGTTTCAAAGAAATATTAGTTCAGGTATACATTGTAAAAAAACAAGAACAAATGTTTCTTAACCCCTTGCCTGTGACGCCCGAACTCACTTCTGGAAACGCAAATGCGCCAATTTTGGAATGCCCGACCTGAGTTCGGGCAAGAGAAAAATAGGTGTTTCAAACGTTTTTCAATTAACGTGTTTCAATTAACGTTTCATTTAACGTGTTTCAATTAACGTTTCATTTAACCTGTTTCAATTAACGTGTTTCAATTAACGTGTTTCAATTAACGTGTTTCAATTAACGTGTTTAATTAACGCTTTTCAATTAACGTTTTAACGTTTTTCTTAAATATATTCCACAGTTAAGGGGTTAATCTAACAAAAATGTTTGCAGAAATATAATATAACCTCCTCGAAGCCCATTACGATTCCGAAAAGCGTTCCTTTATCTTTAGAAACTAAAAAACTAAATACTTATCAAGATTTAAAGAAGCATTTCGGGAAAAAAAAATATTTGTTTTGCTGTGCGTGATTTTGGGATACGATTCCGAGTAGATTTACAGACTAGTTTTCTCAAGCCGAAATACAGGTTTTTCGGGTGCTATCAAGTGTAAAGTAAACGTTTTCATTATATTACTTTAACTCAATCATATTGATTGGTATATATATCATACGATCTCACAACTGACAGAAAAAATGTCCAAACCGGAAGTTGGAACTATGAGCTCTGGCTTATAATGTCAATGCTCTGCCCATTGAGCTACCTGGTGGACACAATTCATTCAGACAACATTTTTCGGCAATAGCATATGCTCTGCCATGCAGACAGCTCAACAGAATATACTGTATGTAATGTAACTCCATTAAACGATAGAAAAGCAGGTAATACGTACTATTTACGTATCCATCGTTTAATGAAGTTCCATTACCTATGGTATATTATGTTGAGCTGTCTACATAGCAGACAAGATGCTATTGCCAAAAAAGTTTCTTTGAGTGAATTGTGTCGGCCGGTTTTCGGTCCAAGTAGCTCAATAGGCAGAGCAATGGAATTTAAGCCACAGGTCTTGGGTTTTTTACTCAGTTTAAAAAATATGAAATAGTAAAAGATTTTCATGTTCAACAAACATGCTAAATTAATACAATTAACATTAATGTTACTTTGTTACTCTTGCATGCATAAATTCTGTTACACCCTGAAAATGCTAAAAAACGGATATTTCGGATTGAATAAAAAACAGATTAATACACTATAAAAACTACTCGAAACCGTTCCTTAAAATTGCAGACAGTACAGAATACTTTTGTTTAATGAATGTTTCTTTGAATCTCGGAAATGTATTATAGTTTCTGGGGGTTTCTAAAGATAAGGGAACGTTTTTTGGAATCGTGGGTTACTTGGAAGAAGCCGAGTTACAGTTTTGTAAACCTTATTGCTAGATTAAGTCGTCTGTTTTACGTTTGTCTTTTTTACAGTATAGAAGGTATACACTGTAAAAAAAGAGAAATGTTTCTTTTTATAGCAAGAAGGTTAACGAAGATATAATAAAAAACTTTGAAACTGCTTTCGAATTACCAACCATTACGAAGAGTGTTCTTTTTTCTTCAGAAACCTCAGAAACCAATAGATCTATGATATTTAAAAAAACATTCCTGTAACAAAGGTTTCTTTTGGTACCCGTAAGTTTCGGAAACGTTTCCGAGTAGCTGTAACAGGGTATTTATCAGTTTTCTCAACCCGTATCAACACGAAATATTGATTTTTGGACGATATCAATTCGCAAGTAAACATTTGCATGTTCAACAAACATGTTAAATTAGCAGAATTAACATAAACATTAAAATTAACATTATTTTGTTTCTTTTTGCATTGTATGAATTCCGTTACGCAGCCGAAATTGTTTACTTGAGAATTGATAGCATATTAGAAAAACCGATGTTTTGTGTTGATACCGGTAGGAAAAAATTGATTAATACACTATAAAATCTAGTTAGAAACAAGTCCGAAAATTACGGGCAGAGAAATACGTTTTTATATCTTGTTTGGTAAATAAAATACTTCTTTATATCTTTGAAATCAACAGGTTTCTAGAAATAAAGTAATGTTTTTCGGAATCGTGGGTAATTCAAACGGGGCTATATTTTATTTCTGTAAACCTTCTTGCTAGATTAAGAAACATTTTTTTACAGTGAGTAGTTTGAAAGAAACAATGTTTATTATTTTTTATCGTTGTCGTAAAATATTTAGGGAATGTCGTAGAATCAAGGTTATGATATTCGGATTCATGATCCAGAGATAGAGCCTGACAAGGTTGTAGAGGAATCTTTAGACTAGGGGTGACGAACCGGTGTTTCAGCGGGCTAATTGTCACCACAATTTCCGAAAGGTAATCATTGCCCAAATAGTACGAAATGGTTGGGCCAACGTGTGCTAATTGTGGTTCAATGTTGTCCCACAGTGAGAAATGTCCACCTTACCGTACAGATAGCCAACTAGCCATTTGCCAACAAAAGCCCAACGGTGATCCAACCGTCTTCTTCTCAGAATCCTGGTCACATACGCTCCAAATTAGAGGGATCTCTGCACGTACCATCTCTCAACCATTTGCCAACTCTGCCATTTCCAATCTTACCATTTCCCAACGGTTTCTACAAACTGCCAACGATGGGCCAACAAACTGTGCTACTTGGGTGATCTATTGCTGAGCCAACCTTTAAAGACTGGTCACGTGAGTAACACGTCTGGGTAAGACGAGTATATTCTTGATAATAGGGAAGTAGGTAATGAAAGGGAAGTCTCCCGTAGTTTTGCTTTTATGGGGAATGAGTAGGAGAATTCCGCTAGCTTCGTATTTACTAGTCAGTGAAGAAATGACATGCCGGTCAGGCGGGTTAAACGAAACCTAAACTTCGTCTTCTAATCCAATGCTTCCCACCCTTCGGAATGGTCTATTTTTTGGAAACATGCCAAGAGCCGTCTTTAAAGACTGGTCAAGCAGTATTTAGTTACAGAAATTGTGTGATTAAATAGGAAGCAGACTACTATTCGGAAATAGTGGTGACATTAAACCACTGGCATGCGAGTTCGCTGTAGAATGTAAAATTATGAGTCCTTTGGTACACGAATCAAAATATTTTGTGAAAAAGGCAAGCTTCATTTTAGTTAATCTTTCATAAGACATTTCTCTGCTTTAAAAAATATAAAAAAGGTTTGGAATTGCAGTTTATACCCAGTCCCAAACATTTATCGGAAATGAAATTGGATTATTGAAAAATGCTATTACGTTAATACAATTTGAATAACTTTCCAGATTTCAAAGAACAGATTTCGTAATGTTTAGAACATAAAATAGATTTTAAGGAAAAAGATCGTTATCATTGTCGTGAAATATTTAGAGAATGTGCAAAATCAATGTTACGACGCTGGATCAATGACCCGGAGTTAGAATCTAGAAAGATTTGTATATTGCAGAATTTTGAGTACTTCAGGCACCCAAATTTAACTATTTTGGAAAAAGCAAGCATCATTTTAGTAAATATTTTATAAGAAATTCCATTTCTATAAAAAAATATAAACGATTTAAAAGTGTAGTGTATTTGCAAACCCAAATATTTATCCAAAAAGAAACTGGGTTATTGAAAAATTCTACTATGTGAAAATAGTTGGAATAACATCACGCAACGACACTGCCAAATAAATATGAAATATTGGCAGCGTTCTTTACAAATTCCTCAATCGCATTTCAATATTTTTAAATGATTTTTTTCCATAAGATATCTGAGGTGGATTTTAGATGTAATATTTTTTTTTCTGATGGTAGTTTCAGTTTCGGATTAGGTTACATTAGCTTGCGAGTGTAGTTAACATGGACCAGTGTAGGATCTTAAGGGGTTACATACATTCTCGGCGGGAAAAAAATTGCATATTTTGGAATCTTTTTTAGGAAGGGAGTAAATTTCATTGAAAAACTAATAATTACACGTTGTTTTCTAACACTTTCCAACATAGTTGAGAAGTATTTATGACTTCGGTTTGTCTGGCCGTCTGCCGTCTAGCCATGCTCTAACTCGCGTAAATATACTCGGATTGCCCTGAAAATTTGTATGTTATTGGCGTTTACTATAGCATGTTCCCTATTTCAACTGACGTGTGCACTTATATATTTTTTTTACAGGGACAGTCAAAAGTATTCCGTTACATTACAGTCAATGGGAAATAATCGTTTCAAGTGCATTTTGGTACTGCTACGTCAGTTAAAACATGATGAAGTTTATATATAGTTATGAAGCGCATTAAAACATGCTTTTTGTAGAATATGGGGTGCAAATCATTTATTATTCATTTACAGGGTCAAACAAAAGAATTCTGTTACACATTGTTCTATTGGGAAAAATCGTTTGCAGTGTAATTTAGTGATATTTCACTATTTCAAAAGTATGAAAATTATATGCATTACTGAAGTTCACTATAAATTGCTCTCTTGAAAGTGTGGTGAGCATTGCGTTTATTTACAGGGATACACAAAAGATATCGGTTACAGTACATGTGCGATATTTACAGTCTATGTGTGATAAGTGCGTTTGCGTTTTTAAGTTTAACTAATTTTTTTCATAGTACGTGTGCGTTTGTTTACAAAACAGCTAAAGTTTCGTTACAGTTTTCTGGCGGTGTTGGGAAGTGTTTCATAATCTATGTTGACGCATGACTTTTCTTTCTTGTTAGTATTAAAAAATTTTGTTTTGTTAAATTTTGTTACATATTACGTCGGAAACCTGCAGCAGCGTTGACCTGTACCAAAATATCCGGACTCAATGGGCGTCATCCTAACTTCTTGTAGAAACAAAAAATTATTAAAATCTCAATTTCTTCTTGTAAAATAAGGTTGTAGCTAAGGGCCATTAACTCAATTTGTTGGATTTTTGAAAAATAAGAAAATTGCAGTATTTTGAAAAAAAAAATCATTTTTCGTCTAAACTTTTGACTTTTAAACTTATTGGAGATATATAAAAAATAAAATTTTCCAAAAGGGCTCGATGGCCCTTAGATAATTTAATTATGAGTAGATAAGTGCACATTTTATTCAAAAATGTTTAAAATTGTTCAAGCTATCATGCTGCCCATGTTGAAAAATGTAGTTTCGAGAAAGTCGCGTCTAAAGTGTCAGAAGAAAAAAAAATACTGATAATTTGTTTTTTCAACTTACACTTAATTTGCTATTCCTACGCCATACTGTGGGCCCTCCTGTGCCTTTATATGCTAATTTAAAATGTTTTTGTTACACCTACGAATCTCTAGTAGCATCTTTTCGGCGTGGTCGGTTTTATAGATAGTTCGCGTGCTCACACTTTTCTTCGTATCTTTCATAATAATTGAGATATCACTATAAATCTTTTTTCCCATAATTCTATACACTCTAAGGATTTAATTTCTGTAACAATAATCGATTTTTTGAAAGTTGAGAACGTATGTTTTTTTTTAAATTTAACTCGGTACTAATTTTTTAATTTAAGTACAGTAAAGCACCGAATATACGTCTTTCAAGAGACCGTTCTAAAGCGACGTATGATTGCTAAAGGCATACAATCGAAATTTTAGTCACCTAAGGTGTAAAATGTTTGACTGTAGAAATACAATGCTGCATACAAGTTTAATTTTTCTACCACTTTCGGTTGTTAAAGGTGCACTATATATTAAAAAAATGTCAAAACATAAAAAAAATAATCATTTTTAAATTGAAAAATAAAAGTGAGATTTATCAAACCGTATATCAGTTGAACACCATCAATTACACTTTTTAGGTGCGTTTGTAATTATATAAATACGTAGCACCTATAGTCGTCGTCTGGTCCGTCTGTCCGCATATAACAGCTAAAAAACGACCCAATCGAATGGTTTGAAATTTAATATATATTATCGTTCTAGAATTTTGTCCAGTCATTTCAAATTTTCTGAAAATCGAATCAAAACTTAAAAAGATATTAATAAAAGTTTTCTTTATTCTATTAAATCATATCGTACGTAATCTATAAAAGTGCAAGTCATGTGACTGAGGAAAACAAATCCGGGCAAACCACTTATTCTTTCATATGCCAGGCGGTCATTTTTGTTCAAAATTATTTTTTCGAATGAAATTGCATAAAAGTTATTTACAGTCTATGTGTGATAACTGCATTTTCAAAATTGGTTTGCGTTTTTAAGTTTAACTAATTTTTTTCATAGTACGTGTATGTTCATATACTCGGTTGATCATATACAGGGCTACACAAGGGAATTCAGACTATGAGAGGTAATTGCTTAAGGGTAGTTTTTAATTGTGTTACGCATTTTCCTGCTGAACTATATTTAGTAGTCTGATGGAAGTTTGTGGAATATAAATAAATTCATATACAGGGCTACGCAAAGAAAAAGATACATTGTCGTTTACGGTTGGTAATTGCTGCGAGTGAGTTTTAAATTGCCTTTTGGCTTAATATGTGGTATGTACAAAAGTCTTCAGATATTATACAGGGCTTTTCAAAAGATTTCGAGTGCATTTCCATCGATTGGCGAAAATTGCTAAATGTGAATAGTCTAACTTAACTAAATTTTATCATGATATATATCCACATCTATTGATCATATACAGGCTGCACAAAATAATTCGACTACTTTTATCACACTGGAAGGTAACTTAAAAAACTGTATTTTTCAATGTGTTATATGTTTTCTAAACTGTTTACTTAAATATATTCGTTCACCTTATTTAACGGTGAAGTTTCGTTAGAGTTTTCTGGCTGTGTTTTATAATCTATGCTTGACGCATGAGTTTTTGTTCTTGTTAATTTTTGATTCGATTTTCATAAAATTTGAAATGACTCGACATAATTCTGCAACCATTATATATATATATTAAATTTCAAACCATTCGGTTGGGTAGTTTTTGCGCTGTTATATGCGGACAGACGGACAAACAGACAGTTAGACGGACCAGACGACGGCTATAGGTGCTACGTATTTATATAATTACGAACGGACCTAACAATGAATTTAAAAATTGGAACTCTGAACCATTTTAAGGGAAACGTGTGCAGTAAAAAGATTTTTCTAATATTTTTTTTTATTGAATTTTTCCGAAAAGTCGTCAGATGATATACTTCGGAAGTCTAAATTCCTTTTAAGCAAAACGAGAATGAAAAATCATGCGTTAAGTATAGATTATGAAACACCTTCCAACACACTCAGATATTGTAACAAAACTTCACCTTTTTATAAAGTGAAAGATGATATCTAAGTAAACAAAAATACCCAACTGGAGCACCAACCCAAATGTTTATGGCCGTAACGCTCCGGCGTGGTGGTAAAATTCCCGAGGCCATCCAGGAAACACGCTGGTAAGGGGACAAGCCGAGACTGCGAAGGGTAGTTAAGAGCAAAAAACAATTGGGGACACTATCCCATTTTACTATCAATGACAGTAATATATAGAATAAGAACTATTTACAAAAACAAATATCTACACCAACTTTAAAATAAATGACTAACCAACAGAATAGTAATAGTTAAAACTAATTAGACCAAATCAGATAATGAACAGATTTTAAAGACAATTACAGCTACAATTGAGGGGGTTGGGACAAGAAAGTTCCAAGCCACATTTTTGGTGAAATAAATCTAACACTGTAATATGTTGCTTAATATTGTAAATTATAATATCCAACATATAATTTTTTTCTAATGTCACTTGGTGGCAGCATATGTGACAGGTTTCTTTTTTGCCCCATATTTTTATGCCCCCAATGAAGATAGCTAATTTACAAAAAAACGTAATAGTAATATCATTAAAGTAATGCCCTATTATTACTCAGAATATCTCAAATGTTACTAAGACATTGGTGAGAAATCTTTAGGTTATATATCTTGATTTGAGTATTTGATCAAATTTTCAAATTGACATATCTCAGAAGTTCAAAAATGTGGCTTGGCACTCTCTTGCCCCGAACCCCTCAATTATCTTATTAACCTAAAAAAAATATGTAATTGTAAAACAAACGTAACTAAAACATAAATCAGCATATACAGAAAACAGATAACATAAAGCGAGTATATTTACGTTAATTGTTTTCAGTATATGTTTGTTTAGTTTTAGTTACGTTTATTTTACAATTACATATTTTTTTAGGTGAATCAGACTAATGTAACTGTAATTGTCTTTAAAATATGTCCATTATTTGATTTTTGACCAGTCTCAATACGTTTAAAATAGGATAAGATCATTACAATACTTTACAAATGATTTCCCCCTAAGTATCGGAATTCTTTTGAGTGTCCCTGTAAACGAACTATAAATGCTACATATTTCATTTTCAATAGCGAACGTGCCATATTAAACCTTAATAAACTATATTGATTATTAGGCAATTCAGAGTACTGCCACACAGACGGTCAGGCAAGCCGAAATTTAAACCCTTTTCGACTATGTTCGAAAATTTTTATGACTTTGGCTATAATCAAGTTATTTGGAAAATTGATATTTTCTTATTTTTTTGCAAAACGCAGATTACCGAGTTCCCTTAAAAGAAGAAAAATTGTTGGTACCGAGTCCAATTAAAAAAAGAATAAATGTTATTATATTCATTATAAACTTTCTAGAAATGCACTGGCCTCCAAAAGTTAAGGTGCAACCAGTATTTTGTGTCTTATTTTAAAATGAGGTAAGATAAAAACATGAAATTTAGAAAAGTTGTGATTTAAACAGTTATTTATCGAATTTTACATAATTTTAACACCAAACATGATATACAAATAAAAAATTGCAAGTTCTTTTAAGAACTTTTAAGAAATTGCAAGACTTTTTAATCAAAAGTCCACTATTTGATTAAAAAATATATAAATGGCAGTTTTTTATAGAAAAAAATGATTAAATGAATTTTAATAAAGCATGTGTCGAACCCTACATGTAATGTATTTGTGGCATCGACTTTCCATATTGTCAATTAAGTTATCGGATACTGGAATGAGAAGCAACGCCCATGCATGGACACACGCTAGTCTCAGCTCATTTAACGACTTTCTAGGAGAACTTGCGGCAGCCAACTGTCTTCCGAGGTAGTCCTAAACATCTTTTATGGTATTAAGGTTCGAAGATTGAACTGCACTGTTAAAACTCTGCAGCAAACTGCCAGTAATTCGACTGTTTTTAAAAATAACGGTTACTTGACTGTGTTATGAAGCGTATCTGACTATAATATCGACCATATTATGGTCAGGATAAAGTTAAATTACGGCTGTGTAACTATTTTTTTTTATAAAAACGGTCGAATGACTGGACAGTTTGTTGCAAATTTTTAACAGTGTAGGCATTCCATTCGCTCCAAACCTGGATCCTCAAGATATTCATCAACTATTCTATCTCGATGCGATAGGACATTATCATTCTGTAAGATGAATTCATCACCAATAGTACCAGCATATGGTGTGATATACGGAGCAAGGATCTTATCCAGATATCCTACAACAGTCAGAATTCCTCCCTGGCACACATGGAAGTTACTGTGGCCACCAGAATGATTCCAGCAAAAACTATGATTTTACTTCCTCTATAACTGTGTCTTTCAACAATGTTACATTGGTAGTATCTGATGCCTCGTTCTATCCAGATCAGCACACGAGCTAAATCACTCTTCAAAGAAAACCGGGACTCGTCTGTGAAGAGTTGTCTGGTCCAGGTAACGTGCTCTCTTGGCCAACACAAACAGGAATTTCTGTATTGTGGATTAGGAGGGACACACACAACAGGTCGTCTTCCATAGAGTCCTTAATTATGAAGACGTCTGTGCACCGTAATGGCAGAAATTTTCACCCTTGTTGCGTTACGATGATCTGAAATGAGCTGAGCCACAGTAATGTTCCTCTTCTTTTGGGCCAAAAGAGATAGAAAGACATCTTGTGCTGGAGTTGCAACCCGTTAGCGGTCTGGAACAAGTCTTCTTGATACTGAACTTTTGGATTCAAATTGATCCCAGAGTCTTTAGATCACACTGAGAGACACATTAATAGGTCTACCAGCATTAACGTGGAATTTCTACCCAACCAATTGCCCGCCATATTTACAAATAAGGTAAATGACAGCTCCTAGATACGGAAAACAATATTTTAGTACCAAAAATTGAAGATCAACAAGCATAAAAAAATTCCACACAAATTACAAAATTGCGACAGTCGCGGCTACCCATCAACTACCATATAAATGCCCAATTTAAAAAAAATAGAGATGGGTATAAATGCTTCACAAAATTTTATTGAAGTTGCTTATGATAATTCATATTAATGATATTTTTTATCTTAATTTTCATTCTTTTAATAGTGAGCGTCGAAAAACTGTTTGTACCTTAACTTTTGGAGGCCAGTGTATTTTGTGAATGTCCTAAAATCAACGTTATGACACTGGGTAAATGAACCAAATGTAGAGTATCCTTAAATTTTAAACTCACCTCAATATACAACATATGATATATCCGTAAAACCTTTCAGAGTTTTAGGTGGTTTCCTACAGAGGTAATAAAAATACAATCTTCAGACATTATCTAAAAATTTCAGCATATATTTGCCATGAGAATACACCATTTTAAAAAAAGATTGCAGTATTTTAAAGGAAAAAATGTTAAAAGGTTTATTTGAATAAGAAATCCTATGGGGTATCTACTTAACCTTCCTACCCTGAATGTGTCGAATCGACCCGTTTCTATAATTTATTTCCCCATTCGATTCGAACTAGAAATTTCTTCATAAAGTAAGCTAAATAAATGTCATAGATTACTCTAAGTTAAATAAATATGTTAAATAGTTTTAAATAAAAATTCTGGAGAGAAATGTTTTTATCAAGGCTGAGTAAAATTTCAACAGGGTAGGAAGGTTAAATGTTTTACAGAATGCCTTGAATGTAATGTAAGCTTTGAACTAGATTATATAACATTTCGCGGGCTTTAACTATTCAATTGAATATGTGAACTTTAGCATATTCAGATCTATAGTGATCTTGCAGATACTCTGCTCCTTTGAATATTTATGATCATTTTATAGCTATTGTGGTGAATAACAAAAAATTGAAAGAACCATAGAAATAAAAATAAACAAGAAAATATTAGACAAAAGGAGATGGGTTGATAAGCATTGATTTTTGGTCTGTGGTGGAGTCAAACATTTACTTTCCTTTTTTATATATAAAATATTTTGATTGCCTTGATCGAATTTAGGATGTATATTTACTGGTTCTATCATTTATTTTTGCCTGAATATTTATTAAATCATATATTATAATACGAGCAAACCTTGTGCGTGTATATATATATATATATATATATATATATATAAGCAAATTTTATCTAAAATACGGCTCTAACGAATTTGCCTAAATTTCGTATCCTACCGTTTTGGAGTACGAGAAGATCATTGGGCTAGGTCACATGTTCGAGAAAATTCAATTAGTGGGTCATTTTGCGGTCACTACGGGTCAATGCATTTCAATGGGAATGAAGGTTGAAACAGTTGGCAGTAAACTAAGTCACAAAGTTCGCCAAATTTGCCGATATTTGCCAAAATGTTGGCGTCATTTGCAATATTTGGAGGGAAAATTGACTTTGAAGATTACCAATTCCAAAACTCGTGCTTTGCGCCAAATGAAAGAATGTCGCCAAGTTTGCGACTTTTCACCAAATTTTGGTGACATTTGGCGAAAAAATTGGCTTTCAGAATCTGAAGGAATTATTTAAAAATTCCCAATAGGAGCCGAGATACATGATTCAACCAATCAGAGTCCACAGAACGTTCTCGAAAACAGAATTCAACCAATCAGCGTACATAGAACTTTCTCGCAATCAATCTGTATGCACGGAATGCTGTACGTTGCTTTAAAATTATTCAAACTTTCGTTAAAATGAACTAAATAAATCTATGTTTCTGATCCTGTATAATGCATTTAAAGAATTTTCAAACAAAAATTAATCAGAGAGATAAGAAATAAGATCCTAAATTATAGTAAAACAATCATAATATTTTAGAAAAAAAAGACAATAACGGGGAATGGGGGGAGGGGGTTTAGAAATAAGCATTATCTACCCACATTCTTTGTAGACGAAAATAAATACACTGCAAAAACAAATTCGTTGATTTTACAAAGAAATTGTGAGCTAGGACGGCAGTAAAAAACTATTTATTTTACGGAAATAATCTATATTTATTACGTATTTTCTGTCATTTTAACATATTTTGCGCGTAAGTTCGTAATAAATACATATTACTTTCGTAATATAAACAGTTTTTACCGGCGTCCTGACAGACAGCTTTTTTCTGTGAAGTCAACATATTTTGTTTTTCAGTGTATATTGAAAAAAGCACAAAAAGTCAGCAAAATATTTTATAAAATTATGACTAATATTCAATTTTTTAGTGTTTTTACTAACCATACTAAACAAATATTTTAATGAATAAAAAATTATTTTTTTCCGGGTAATAGTATTTGGTTAAGGGAAAAATTAAAATTTCATTAAATTTCTTTAGAGCTCGATGAATGATCTTAGATTATCAAACGCAAACTCAATTTAGACTTCCACTCGTCGGTGTTCATGATAGATGGATTTTCTCCTTCTTTTCCGAATTAGATTTTACCACATTAATTAAAATGTATAAAATAGCACGAGTCTTATGAACTTGTAATGAAATATTCTAATGCTATTAATTTTTAAGAATACTGATTTCAGACTTTCTGTGATCATTTCAAAGTATTTTCATCTTGAGAATACGGCAAAATTTTATATCTATTCGTGATATAATATCTATATTTCCAATATTTTAAAGATAACCACTGGAGATAACCACTACAGGACTCCCAAATGGTCCGCTTTTGGAATACCGGTATTTTCTGAGAAAAATTTTACTTTTACATTTTTCTTGTAAATTTTGCAGAAACCACCTTCGGAGGTAGATTTTTGAGGAAATGTTGCAGAAACCTTACTGAAAATTTACTGTTAAAAATATTGGTATTCAGTTGACGGACTATTTGGAAGCCCTGTCTATATAAATAGGTAAATCTATGGGTATCCACGTAAAGGCTTTAAAATCGATCTTTATACGTGCTTATATGACTTTTCACACTATTTAATAAAATACTCGACGTTTATAATTGTTAGAACTATTGTGGTTTTGGAAAATATTCAGCTGTTTTTAATACTTATAATCATTTTACTCTTTTTGTGGAGAATAATTGTAAATACCAAACGATTTGGATTAAAAGTAACTCTACACTGGTAAAAATTTTGTGTTGGGTTGAACCAGCATTTGGTGCTGCAGCAGCTGCAACCGTACGATGGTGAAATCTCATTCGAGCATTTTGATCTGTGGCACAAGATTGCTCCAACTGCTGGAACGAAATTTCACCCTCCTATGATTGCAGCTGCTGGAGCACCAAAAATTTGTCCAATCCAGCACAAATTTTTTAATCGTGTAATATGAAAACAGAAAAATAAGTCAACACACTTTTTATAAAATGACTGGTATTTAATCCTTTGGCTTGTTTGTTGATTATACTAAACAAATATTTTAACTATTGACAAAATTGTTTTCTGCAGGTAAAGGCAAGTGTAGGCGGAAGTGAAAAGACGATGATTTTCGACCAAATTCTTAAAATTGAGATTACTATAATTGTAATACTTTTAAACCCTTAAACATGTAGATTAATATATTTCGGTATTATATTGATCCGTAATTAAACATAATATGTCGTAATCCTTGTTTTTATCCACATTTGTTAAAGTAATTTTTAACAAAATGCATTTTACGATACATGCTTATATGACATCCCAAGTTCCTTGCGATAAGAGAATATATTTGGCATTAACATGCTTTAACATAATAGTAAGCTGTAAATAAATTTGCATTGATAAGTTTGTAGTATCTGTGTTTTGAGAGATTAAACTAGATTATTGCATTATTTTGCTAACCAAATCATATTTCTTTATTAAGAAAATTAAGAAAATTAAGTTTTAAGAAGCAAACAGAGTACAAGCATCCCAATGGAAATTGTTTTACTTTATTATATACCCCTTATGTAGTACCAAGCGCAAACCTGTATGTTTAATAGTTGATTACAGAAATTAACGCCTTTGTTTGCATATACGTGGAATTCCAAGAGAACAAATTGTCCTATGCAATATTATTTGGTTCAAAGGTGTCATTTTATGTTCCAATCATCAAATTGAAAGAAAAAATGCATAACTATAATATTTTCTGATTTTAAATTTTGACTTCCCTTACCCTTAATAGATAAATTAAAATCTATATATATATTTCTCTTACGTGGCGCGGAAATAGGGCCGAATTTCTAGCTTATCGTTGGCAACAACCGTAGTTTCCAGAGCTCAGACCAATGAACAGACTAGATTGTGTTAGATAGATCAGCTCCGCCTCCAATATGGCGGTCAGTGTCAGAGCAGTGAAACTCAAGCTAGCAATTATTAAAAATAAAATAACATGTACGTAATCCAAAGCGTCTGAGATGATTCCTTATTTTAATTATGAGTAATATAATTTCAAATGAATTATCAACTCTTATTTAGAATTTATTTACGAATTTCACTCACACAAAAATTGGAGTTAATAAAAATATAAACTTTCTATAATGTCCCTGCTGCCATCTGTTGCTGTCATATTAAAGTAAAAATAATTTCTTTTGCAGAAATCTATAATCAATTAGAACAGTAAAATGTTGAACGAAATTTAACGGGTTGGCGAGTAGGGGGCTGAGCCCCCTAGTTTATTTTAATTTCTTTAGGGATTGATGAATTATCATTATAAATTTAGACTTCCACTTGTCTGTGTTCATAATTTCATTCTCACATTTCTCTTTCTTTTCAGAACTAAATTTTACCGCATTAATTAAAATGTATAAAATATCACGAGCTTGTAATGAAATATTTCAATGTTATTAATTTTTAAGAAAACAGACTTCAGACTTTCTGTCATTATTTCAATATATTGCTATCTTGAGAATGCGGCAAAATTTTATAACTCTTGTAAATTTTAACGAAAAACATTACGGATCTATATGAATAGGTAAAACTATGGGGTATGTACACAAAGGCTTTAAAAGCGCGCTTTGTACTTGCTTATATTACATTTCACGCTATGTAATAAAATAACTGAAGTTTAGAATTGTTAGAGCTATTGAGGGTTTGGAAAATATTCATCTGTTTTGAATATTTATAATCATTGGATTGCTTTTGTGGATAATAGTTGTTAGATTTGGATTAAAACGAACGTTAATATGAGCAAATAATAAAAAGTCATCATAATTTTTCAAAATAAGGATTAATATTTACTCTATTGGCATTTTTATTGATTATACTAAACAAATATTTTAACTATTGAAAATATTGTTTTCTGCAGGTTAATAAGTATAGGGAGAGGTGAAAATCTGATGATTTTGGACCAAATTTTCAAAATTGAGATTACTACATTTTTTTACCTTTAGACCCGTTAACATGCAGATGAATATGTTTCGGGAGGATGTTTAATTATAATTAAGCATAATATGTCGTAATCCATGATTTTACCTTTAAGGTTATTTTTCTGAAAATGTCATTTTACAATATATTTCAAGCTGTTTGCGACAAACGATTAAGAGAATATATTTGCCCTTTCACATACTCTTAAGCTGTAACTAAACATTCATTGGTTAAGTTTGTTGTATCTATATTTTGAGAGTTTAAGACTTGTTTATTACGTCATATTTCAAAACAAATCATATTCCTTTTGTTAGGTAAATTCAAAAATTTAAATTTTAAAAAGCAAACAGAATACAAGCCTCCCAATGCAAATTGTTTTACTTTATTATATACCCCTTATGTAGTACCAAGTGCAAGCCTTGTTTGTTTATTAGTTCATCATAAGGAAATTTAACTCATGGATTGTTTTTATAAGACCGACTGAAATAATAACTGAAAAAAAAGGATTCAAATATTACTTTATTGCTGATTAATACGATACAACCAAAAATAAAACAACAAAAATAATTTTCCCTAATCTTTGCAGAACAACCCAATTATTAAAATCATATACAGTAATTGTGATAATGAGTAAGTTTACAATCAGTCTCATCTTATAATTATCTTACTTCTGTCGATTGTGTCTGGATTTTTTTACAGGATACATAACATTGATTTCGAAATACTTACTGATTTTGCGAATACTTTTATTTACCATGCACTTCAGAGTCATATATTTGTCCAATTTATCTGACACAGATAGTGCCTTCCTGTTGATTCTATAGTTATTCTCCATATTAACACATTTTTGTTCAAATATCTACCACTATTTCTGATTAATAATATTCACCTTAATTAATCTGTCATTAAATAAGGCCAATATTACTGTTAGAAAATTGTGGTAGA
Organism: Maratus michaelseni; assembly: GCA_963931845.1. Taxonomy (NCBI): domain Eukaryota; kingdom Metazoa; phylum Arthropoda; class Arachnida; order Araneae; family Salticidae; genus Maratus; species Maratus michaelseni. The sequence continues at coordinate 118,687,157 of OZ007586.1, forward strand.
TATCTGAATAAGAAAATCCCCACTAAATTGGCAACACTGAAGAAGAGAAAAGAAATTCGCATATTGCCTCAAGGGGCCGAAACTTTATCGCGTACACAGAAAATCTTTATACACTTTTCAGAACACTTTTTAGAACACTTATTTTGTCCCCTTTTTTAGAACCCTCTGAAGCGCATATTTTGGAACATTTTTTAGAATACTTCTGAGAACATTTCTATTGCTCAGCACACTTTTTAGCGCACTTTTTGAAAGCGATGATTTCACAAGTGTGCCCAAATGTGCTCCAAATCCGTTCTCAAATGTGTTCCCAAGTTTAGATTTAACAGATATCCTGAGCAGAACACTTTCGGTACACTTTCAGAACAGTTTCCTTGCAGCGGAGCATATTCGGAACATATTAAGGGAACACATGAAGGTAACTGGAACACTTTTTTTGAATCAAAGTGTTCCAAATGTGTCCCAATGTGTGTTGGGAATTTGCAGTGTATTAAGAGGGATCGCGTATTAAACGTGATATATTGATGATTAGTCTATGGGCAATGTTCAAGGGTCTAAAACAAAGCCGCGTATTAAACGGGTTCGCGTATTAACCGTGAGCATCGTAACCGGGTTCAACTGTATATGAATTAAAATTTAATAATATTCCTTTAGAACTTTCTGAATTATCTTATACGATGTGACACGAAATAATTTTTGAACTGTCATTTGTCTGTGTTCATGATATATGGCTTTTTCTCTTTCTTTTCAGAATTACATTTTATGGCATTAATTAAAATGTATAAAATAACACAAGTCTCATGAGCTTGTAATGAAATATTATAATGTTATTAATTTTAGGGAAAGAACATTCGCATTTTGCATAAAAGTAATGGAGAAAGACATTTTATATTTTCCCTCTCAAGGACATGTATTTTAATTATTTTGATAAATATTTATGAGTTTAATAATTTCCCTTGCTGTTATAGCACAGAGAGAATATCTGTGCCGTACCTTTAATGGAAATGACGAATCGACACAAAATTTTAATGCATTCTTGATGTCGACTGAAGAAAAGATTTTGTTTAAAATAAACAGAGCTTATGCATTTGTTTTCAGAAGTTGTATAAATTATCGCCAAGTAGAATTCAACGGTTAAGTGTTTTCAATTTTAATACAGTTATTAGAAAGTGATTTTAATTATTTTATTAAATATTTACTGCTATACTGAACAAAATTGCGAAAACCTTTCCTGACACACAGTAGATAAAATATAAATGTTTTTTGATCTAGAAAGAAGACTTACGAACAAATAATATAACCCCTTCCGACTTACCCACGATTCCAAAAGCGTTCTTTTATCTTCAGCAACCTCAGAAACTAATAGATTTTCGAGATTTAAAGAAACATTTGTGAAACAAAAGTTTATTTTGCTGCCCGTAATTTTGAAACGTTTCCGAGTAGTTGTTTACAACGTATTAATCAGTTTCTTCAACACGAAATATTGTTTTTCGGATGCTATCAATTCTCAAATGAACACTTTCAGCTGCGTAACAGAATTTATACATCCAAGAGTAATAAAAAAAATGTTCATTTTACGCCATTAATTTAGCATGTTTGTCTGTTGAACATGTTTGTTGAACATGAAAATGTTTACTTGAAAATTGATATCATCCAAACAATAGATATTTCGTGTTGATACCGGGTTGGGAAATCTGATGAATACACTGTAAAAAAAAAATTCAGACACGTTTCCGAAAATTACGGACAGCAAAAGAAACTTTTGCTGCAGAAATACTTCTTTAAATCTTGGAAATCTATTGCTTTTGAGATTTCTGAAAATAAAGGAACGCTTTTCGGAATCGTGCGTAAATCGGTAGATGTTATATTATATTTTCGAGAGCCTTCTTGTTAGAGCAAGAAACATTTATCTTTTTTACAGTGTATATAAGTAAAGTTTAGAAAAACTCAGTGTAACCTCGTATAGATTCTGTAACCTTTCACTTATTTTTTAGGTCACAGAAGACGTCTCTACATTGCGAGCGAAGTAGATTTTAGTATGATGGTTATAATCATGTAATTTTTTAATAAAGAGAATAGGGGGAGATTTTTCTTGTTTAAAAAAAGATGTCTATGAATTTATAAATAACAACAACAACAAAACACTTGTTATATACATAATATGATTCCGAGTTGCAGAATTTTTACTTACCTATTGATTAAATGGGACATTCTCCCATAAGCGTGATTTTTGGTTGCACAGATATCTGATTTTTAAAAGTATGATATTATGTTCAACTCGAATTTTTAATAACAACTGATATGTTCCAGAATAATAATTCGTAGATGGGCACAAATTTTATTGAAAAATAAATATCATAGGGCAGTTTTTATCTGACGAAACACAAAATAATTTCACTACTGTCCCAGGAACAGAAGTGACATTTTTTGCAATTTTGCCACTTTACTTAAAAAAGAAAATTTTTGGAATGCTGTATGCACGATTTTCAAAGACATATCAAACATACGATTAAATTGCTAGATATTGGTTAATCTACAAATATCAATATTTAAATTAACAATGGGGACTGTCGTGACTGTTAATAAAGGTACGCTTATATTTTCCCCATTCTTTTAAATCCAGAACATCTTCTTTATGAACAAACAACGAACAATGGCGACTTTTTAAGAACAACATGTGCTAGAAACAATACTGAAAATGACTGCATACTGCTATCTGATGGATATGTGGGTAAATTCCTACACCGGGACAGTAGTGACCCAAAAAGTGAGTGACAAAACTTCAAACACAACAGAAACAAATGTTACAAATTTCACTCATATAAAAATTATATTATTATGGTCCACGAGATTCATATTTATAATAAATGCATTGTTTTTTCAAAAACTTTTAATAATTATTGTTTGTTGCGGGTTTTAATGATCAAATTATGGGTTGGGGCCAGGGGACAGTAGTGACTTTTGAGATATTTAAATTCCATTAAAAAAACAGATTTTACGAGTAGAAGTAACATAATATTGTAGAACAATCGCAGAGAAATATTGTAACATTGAATGAGAATTTATATTGCAAAGAAATGCCAAGATATATATTGGGGACTGAGAATTCACACTTATGAGAGTTTGGCCAATACGTTGTAAAATTCTTTAAGCCTGTTCTGAAATCCAAACTGGCTACTTTATGACATATTTTTTAATTCATTTTTTTTCGGAAACGCAGGTGTTCTTATTCAAAAACTATGTAATCCAAACATGTTTTCTATTGTTTGGTAAAGGCAGAAGATCTTTTAGAAAATACTGTCAAAATCGACGTTTTGTACCGAATTCTCGCCACGCCTTAGCGAGCAAGGGGAAAAGCACGTTGTCACGTGACACAAATCATTATAACTAGATAAGTAATTTATTTATCAAAAAATGAAATACTCATTTCGATTCCAAATCGCTTTAATAGTCACAGACCTGCCAATTTTACGTCTTTGCGTTTAAAAATGCGTCTGAAATTTTATCGAAAAGTTTGCATTGTTGAGCAGGTCATTTGAGAACCACATTAAGTACTTTATAAAGTTTTCCCAAGAAACATAAACACTAATATCTTAGCAATTTTGTTATAAACCGCTTGAAAACTTTGAAATGTTTGACATGCGTTGATGTCGTAAAATCTTTCTCAAGGTTTCAATTGAAAATTCCTTTTACAGACGATTTAAGTTTCAATTTCAGTGAAATTGTAGTATAGTATTGTAAAAACTTTTATGTCTATCTAATTAAGAGGAATATTAGAATTAAAATTATTTATATATATTTATTTATTATTAAACACACAAGAGTCGCATTTTTTATGACTGAACAGGCTATTTTAGTCAGTAAAAAAGCCTACTTAATTTTATGATTATCTCTGAATAAACCGGGTTTTTTGGGAATAAAACAGGTCTTTCGGAAATAAACCTGGGAATAAACCTGGTCTTTTGGAAATAAACCGGTTTTTTGCAACTCTAGCTATTAATCAGTTTTCTCAACCAAAATATAGGTTTTTCGAATGCTATAAATACTCAAGTAAACATTTTCATGTTCAACAAACATATTTTACAGACAAACATGATAAATTAACAGCATTAATACTAACATTAAAACTAACATTATTTTGTTACTCTGTAGTGGACTAGTGACTGTCTCATAAAAGCACTCGATTGTTTTGATTGTGAACGTAACGTCAAGCTAACATTTGTGTGCGTGCAGAGACATGTATATGCGATTTTACTCTAATTTTCGACGAATGCATGTGGCCATCGGAATTTGTGGGCTTTCTGCGTTTCGCAGCGGTTGTATGCAAATTTTGGCTTTCCTGGTCGGTCAGCAATCGTATTTAAGCAGGTGCAAATGTGTGTAGCTTTGGATTTGGTCGTATCTCGCCCTAGTGGAAGTTAAGACCGGCGCTTGCCAACACACGGAGTTGGAATCTCTGGAGTAAAGTTCAACGTGGTAAGCCACTTTTGATTTGTTATTGAAATAAAATTGATTCGGCGGCGACGGGCTGCCATTATTATAGGTGATTTAGCTTATCGTTAAGAAAGTTGTGAAGGTCTGCGCATCACAGCAAAGGACATTCCCGAGTGTTAAAGCTAAGATTTGAAGTGTTTCACTGGTTGTACGTACGTAAGTGGAAAGTTTTATTTATTCAGATGACTTTGTTAGTGTATAGTAAAGTTTTTTTTTTCTTAGTGGAAGCATTTTGAAAGTATTCATCAGTCCAGGCTAAATTTCGTGAATGAGACTCAGCCATTGTCCTTCCCCATTTATCTTTAGTAAATACTTGTTTTTTTATCCTACATCTGTGTACTTACTGAACTAGACTGGTGCATAATGAACCTGCACACTACAACTCTTGCATTTTTAAATTCAATTATACAGTCGAAAATGTTTAATTGAGAATTCATAACATCTTAAAAACCGATATTCCGGTTTGAGAAACATATTAATGCACTATAAAAACTACTCAGAATTTTTCCCAAAATCAGTGGCGATAAAAGAAACTTTGTTTCAGAAAGACGTCTTTAAATCTCAAAAATATATTGGTTTTTGAGGTTTCTAATGATAAAAAATGCTTTTCTAAATCATGGGTAACTGGGAAGTGCAGTATAGTTTCGTTCGTGGTTATATTATATTTTCTTAGATTAAGAAACATTTGTATTTTTTGCAGTGCATATATGACATCAAGCGGAAAATGTATGTCTGTATTTTTAGTACGTTCCTGAGTTGTTTCGAAGAATACAAGTATATTTCACAAAGTTCTTCTTAATTTCATAATTTATACGTATTTCAATCAATATTAGAAAAATACTATGTATTGTAGCTAATAGAAAAATTAATGGAAACTTATTTCTAGAATCTTCAAATATGCTAATCTTAAAATATTCCTTTATTCTGCCATGTAGTTTTTGAATTATGCTTAAAAAACTTCACGCATTGAAATTTGTCGTGCAACTAACATTAGGAGTTCAAAATTTTAAATGCGCATAATTCCTAAATTTCTTCGCCGAGTCACTTCCCATTTAATATCCTGAGATAAAGTTACTTACTAATCCAAGAATATCAAAATTAGGTTTTCACATTGAAAATTTCGAAAACTTCACATTTTGCTTCAATTTAAGTATGGAGACGATCTCCTAAGATTAATTTTAAACATAAATTGAAAGAAGACATAATTTCCTGTTGAATGCCTATTTTTGTTTTTTTTTCTGGGACAATTTGGTGATTAAAATGTCGGGAGTTTTCTGTCTCCTCCCCCTTTTTTTTTGTGTGTGGCCGACTGTACTGTTATTGGTAATAGATTTTTTTTTTTTATGAGGAGAGGGGGACTTTGAATTATTATTTGTGTGGTTTTAATGTATTTCTTAACCTTCCTACCCTGAATGGGTCGAATCGACCCACTTCTATAATTCATTTAATTCGATTGGAACCAGATTTTTTTTTCTTAAAGTAAGTTAAATAAATGCTACAGTAAACTACGTTAAATAAATATGTTAAATCATTATAAAAAACAAATTCTGGTGTGAAATGTTTTTATCAACGTTGAGTAAAATTTCAACAGGGTATGAATGTTAAAAGTCATGTTAGGAACAGCACCCTGATACCACAACCAACCATCTGTACAAAAACTCTTAGCTTCCAGACCAAAAGCTTGTGTGAAAAGCTCATCTTCTAGCTCTTTTTAAAAACTTTTTACGTCCCAGGCCAAGAACTTGTATCAGAAAACTCCCATAAACTTTTAGGAGAAAAACTAAAATACACATCTTCGTGCTCGCGAAAAACATTTCTCGCTCCCAACCACGAACATTTAAGTGAACCTCATAAATAACTGTAAATAATCCAAAAATTTTGTCCATCATTATATATAACATTATAGATTATCTCCAACTTCGAACAGCATACTTAATTCAAAAACTTCATCACTCTATAGTAAATTTTATGTATTGTAAATAATCAAAACTGCACTATAAAGTTCATATCGTTTCTCTTATTTAACATTGTATAATATTGTATCATCCATAACATTGTTATAACCTCCCTATTAACAGTCGATTGTACCTTCGACTCTAAATCCTGTAAACCAACCTCCGCATCATCATCTGCTGTACTTTTTAGGTTCCCTAAATGCGGGCAGCCACTTGTGAAGTAACTGAGAATAAGGTTCCCCTCTCCTATAGGGTTTTGCAGCTCCAGCCTCTTGGCTGGGGATTCGCAGTTAGCAGATATACACGTCAGGAGGGGGTTGTTGAGCTAAACCCTTTTAGGTAGGCCTCCCCTCCTGTCTAACTCTGACTCTATATTTCTAAAAATGGCATTAATAATCTCCTATCGTTTCAGCTTGTCATTAGCATAGTTAAAATTGCTCTAAAAATATTAAAGTATACCTTATTCTAAAATCTGTACAAAAGAAAACATACGACATAAGTATTTCTAATTACGATTTATTTGAAACCTCTGCAAGTGCTAGACTAAACTGCAAGAAATAAATTCAAATAATTATATTTCCATATCACAAAATTTGGAATTTTTAACTCTAAAATAGATAAATTTTGTGCCTATTTTTTAAATATTTAGCAGGATACAAAGCTGCCAAGTATCCCGATTTTTGACTACCTTCTGTGATTATATAAAGCAAATATTTGTGTCGTCTAGTTGCAAAACCGGCTATCTCCAAAAAGTAAAATTTGGAGAAAAAGCTGATTTTTTGCCACACTTGACCAAAATAAGATTAGAACTAAAACTCTTTAGTTTTATAGTCATTAAGACAGTATATTTGAAAACACAAAATAAGGTGACAGGGGCACATGAAATGAGAGGGTCATTTAAGTCATCTTTGTTTTGGATTTGGCCACCTTTGAAACTTACTTTGGAGTTGGCCGGTTTTGAAACAAACCAGAAATTAATTTTTGCTAAATTTAATGTGACATTGGGTTTTTAGGGGTAGCAAACACACTTAAATGTTCGAGGAAGCGTTGAGGAGCATTGGTGAGCTTTTAAAGTGTGCCCAAAGCTTGGATTTCTTCGATTACCAGAAGAGCATTACCTGAAAAAAATAATGCCAGAAATTATGAAAATGTAATCACAAATGTATTCTCTCAGATTTTAACTGTATCAAAAGCCCGTTCATTCCGCATCTACAATCCTCAAAATATTAAAATTTGTAAAAAAAAATTAAATGGAAGAATATTTTATTAAAAAATTAAATAGATTAAAAAATTCTTACATTATCAGAGAAAATTCGGTTACAGTTTTATGAAAGTGAAGGGAGAGGGCGCAGAAAAGTATTTTGCCTAGAGCATAAAAACATGTTAATCCGCCCCTGGTTATCACAAGGTGAACTTTGGCTTTTTTCCTTTTCCACGTCGTACGGTCATTTTTCTTCTTCCTTAATTTATATTGATTAGGGGATACTTCCTCCAGAAACTTTTTCATAGTCAGAGAAAACACGAACCTAAATTATTAGAAACTTTGTATGCACCAAGGAGGAGCAGTCACAAGCGAGAGAAAACACTATAACATTAATCTAATCAACATGTGAGAGGTTACTGTGGGGAGAAGCAGAAGTGGCATCTAGCGGATATGGAGATGGCCGCTTTTGAACCTCACTAGTTTATGGATTTGGCCGGTTTTGCAGCACATCGTGATTTTCAAACGCATATAACACAGGGATTTGACCAGCTTAGGCTTGTTTATTGTTTCCAGATGGTAGAAACGTTTACTTAGAACTTAAAAAGCAGAAAAAACACATTTTCAAATTTTGAGGAGTTGGCCGGTTTTGCAACTACACGACACATTTCTACTATGAATTAGTTGTTGTAAAAAATCGGGAAACTGGGCAACTATGAGGAGAAAGGGTAAAAATAGTTTCAATTATCTTTTATATTTTTTCAAACACTCACGAAAAGTTTCGACGCTACGTATAAAAATATCATTAGTTAGAAGTACATTATTGCCAAGGATCATTAAAAAGTTTTTTACAAGTAAGATATGATACTTTTTGTTAGTAATGAAAATAAAATTTTATTTGAAATAGAAATCGAAATTTTTAGAGAAATATGCAATGAAATCTTTGTAGAAATGTAAAAAATATATATACATAATGAACTATAGTTTACATTTACTAAAACGAACTGAAATAATAATAATAGTAATAGAAAGATGAAATTTAAATTCCTTAATTAACTAAGGATCCTGTAAAAAGTATTAAAATTTATAATTATAATAATAGTATGATATTATAATTATCTTTTACATATTTTTCAAAGACTCACGGAAATATTTGGCGCTATGTATAAAAATATAATTAGTTAGAAGTACATTTTTGCCAAGCATCATTAAAAAGTTTTTTACAAGTAAGATATGCTACATTTTCTTAGTAATGAAAATAAAATTTCATTTGAAATAGAAACTGAATTTTTTAGAGAAATATGCAATGAAATCTTTGTAAAAATGTAATAAATTAATAAATAATGAATTATAGTTTACATTTACTAAAACAAACAGAAACAATAATAATAACAACAGAAAGATCAAATTTATTAATTAACTAAGCATCCGTTAAAAATATAAAAATGTATAATCATTATAATAATATAATAATTATCTTTTATATTTTTTTCAAAGTCTCATGGAAAGTTTTGACGTTATGTATAAAATATCATTAATTAGAAGTACATTTTTGCCAAGCATCATTAAAAAATTTTTTACAAGTGAGATATAATTTTCTTAGTAATGAAAATAAAATTTCATTTGAAATATAAATCGAAATTTTTAGAGCAATATTACAGTGATAGCTTTCTAAAAATGTAAAAAATAAATAAATAATGAATTATAGTTTACATTTTCTGAAACAAACTGAAATAATAATAATAATAGAAAGATTAAATTAATTAACTAACTAAGGATCCGGCAAAAAATATAAAAATTAGCTTTCAGACATTTAATTAAGAATATCTGTCAACTTGTTTCTACATTTTCTAAATATGTAAAGTAGATTAAAATCCATTCCCTGGTTGTTCCTTTTTAAAGGTCAAGCTATCAGAAGAAATTAAATTACGAAATCTTACTGAACATCTTACTAAGCAAATTCTGTATAAGTCATAAAGCTTATTAGATAAACTATTTCATTAAAAGGAAATATTATAGTTTAGACAGGGTTTTAGAAATCTTCAAAGAGTGAATTTAAATATCTTGTAATGCTTAACTTTAAAAAAAGATATGCATATGGATTTTCATTTTGTTTTATATCATTATTATTTTTTTAATAAACGTATTGAGAAAATACTTACTGGCATTTTATACATTTTAAATGAATATGTTATTCAAAATTTTGTAGTTGAAGTTTCGAGAAAACAAACTTTAAAAATTTATGAAACGAATTTAACAACAACAACAAAAAGGCAGAGTTTTGTTAGATAACTTAAAAATATGTGTAGAATATACGCTAATCTTTTTCAATTAAATGATTCTAAGATGTCCAGTGTTGGACTAAACGCCGCATTAAAGTACTAAAACTTGTAAGTTTATACGCATTATTAAAAGTTCAACAATATTGTATGTTTTTTTTTAATATCTTCGAAATGATTTGATTATAATTTTTCCAATATTCAGTGTACAAGCTTTAATAAAATTTATGTCAGATTTTGTAGCATAATAAAACTTTTACAAATGAAAGTGTTAAAAAAATCCCCGTTTTCCACACTTTTAAATATACATTTTAGTAAAAGTTTTTTCAATCTTTTGAATTTTTTTTCAATGTACTGATTTTGGAATATTCTAAATACAGAGTGATAAAAAAACTTTGTCGATATATGAGTCCGTAGTAACCATACCATTCAAAGAAACAGAATGATATTTTGGATGCAGGTATTTTAAGGTATGCGCTTGAGAATGAGGTAAAACGACCAGACTTCCGGTCATTCGCCCCACCAGTACAAGTTCTGAGGAACCCAAATGAGTCATAATTCAGTCAGGGCCTAGACCAGCATGATGTCGCCATGACGCAGACTACCGGCCAATGGAAAGCACCGCCACCTGCGCACCACTCTCTCTGCAGTCAAGACACCAAAACGACGTGGTGTCTGCAACAGAAGGGCCATGTACTTAAAGAAACTGCCGTATGGTACTTGGAGACAAATTCGAATCCCCAAGGAGCTTCAGGTAACCGAATACCCAAAGTGGCGCCGGGCCCTAGACCATTTCCTAGGCTTCTTATACACGTACTTGCTTTACCAGCGCTTCCGGACGGGAATATCTACAAATATAGTCACAAGCCCTTCCGCTATGGCACTCGAGAATGAGGTAAAGAACAACGATAGAGCTTTCACAGTTACGGATAAAAAGACAAAATTAAAAAATTTTCAAATGGAAGTACTCATCTTTTTTTCATCTCCGCAAGGAAAAAAAAACATAAGTGATGTTACGGTACCTGTTTTACTAAAAACGGCGACTTAAAACTTAAGCAAAGAGGAAAAGTGGGAACAACATGTGTGCCCAAAACAAGACAAAAACAAAACATTTTAGTCGGATGGCAAATTTTTCAAGTCTCTGTTATCTAGAGAGGTTGTGGGTGCTGAAGAAAAAAAACGGACAAAACAACAACAGCGACAAAAACATTGCATAAAGACGATGCAAAATCTCACATTTAATGGTGATTTCCTGATCAGACGCACTTAGCGAATTCAATGTATGGCTTGGACTCTAATACCAAACGGATAGAAAAGAGGACTATCTGAATATACCAAGTATTAAGATTGCCTTGCAAAAACTTATTGGGATGAGCATGAAGACCACGGAAACATGAAATGGCAGTAGATGATAATATATCTAAAGTGCTCTTGCAGTACACACGGAGTCATTTGCAGTACATACGTGCAGTACTGTTCTTTTTTGCCTTTCTCTAAAAGTGTTAAAGATGTCAGTTCACTAAAGCTAAAAAGGGTTTAATTTGTCCCACGGTTTTATCAGCTTCTTAAAATGTAGTAATAGTTTTAAATAAAATACTGTGGGAACTGCGAGGAACTACATTTTCCAAATTTGAGGCCACCCTAGAATTTCGAGGACGTTTAGTCACCTTACACCAAACAGCCATTTTCGGTATCTTAAAAAGATTGTGTTAACTTAGAAAGATACGTACGTAGTTTAATTTTATAATATTAACATGTATTTCACCTCTTTTAACTTGGTTCTTTAAAAAATAAATATACTGACATTAAAAAATATATTTTTTTAACTATATGTATTAGGGAAACTTGATAAATTTTAAATGACTTTGTTACTGAAAACTTTGAATTTAAGTTTTCCAGGAAATAAATAAACCCTCTAATTTTATTAATAAAATTTAAGGGAAAAAGTGGATTTGTTTTGATATAAAATTATTTATGTGCGCAAACCCTTATTCGTTTTAACTCATTAATTGTATTGTGTTCACTTTTGGTATCAAACGCCCTTTTAAATTATTGATATTTAATTTTTTTTTTAAATGGAACAATTGTAGTGTGGTTTTGTTTATGTAACACTTTCATTAAGAAGATCCCTTATCATAGCTGATCAGCACATCTTTTTAACCCTTTAAAGGGCGGATGTATATTATAGTAATACCACTGCATTTAAATTCCCAACTGCCAAATGACACCCAGAAATTTTTAATGGAATTTTGTTTTTATAATGTACGCGAAGAAAAGAATTTTAAATTTTTAAATAATTTACTTATTTTTAAATCAATTTGTTCGTAAATTCTGCCGACATTGAATCATTTCAATATTTTAGAAACAGAATCCTTTTACTTCTTAAAGAGTTAAAGCAAATGTCTTCAGAACAGTTTGATTTTTTCTTCAGAATATTCAGAGTATAATATTTAACAGATACGGGAGTAGATTTGTAGCATATGTCGTTAGTAAATTCTACCGACATTCAATCATTTCAATATTTTAGAAACAGAATCATTTTGCTTCTGAAAGAGTTAAAGCAAATGTCTTCAGAACAACTTAAATTTTTCTTTAGAATATTCAGAGTATAATATTTCGCAGATTTGTGGATAGATTTGTAGCATATTAAAAAGTAATTTTATTTAAATGAATATGTAAAAGAAGTCACGTTTTTAACCGATGTTTTGAATATACATTTTTATTTTAACCCTTATGGGACCAATTTTTATAAATTTTGGGGTGAAATACAAATAAAAATATAATTGTAAATGTTGGGCATGAGAATATGGAAAGAAATTGTGAAGTTAATATAAGCACAATTTTATAATTTCCTTAGCCCTTTGGTAAAAGAGAAAAAAAAATGTCTTTTTTATTGTTGTGGGGAAAATTACACCCCCCCTTTTTGGTTAACAAATTACAAAAAGCTATCCACATCACAAAAGTTAAAGTTTACTGAAATTTAACGAATATAGATATTTTGCGCACTATTAATATGACAATTGGCTAAAGAAGAATTTTTGAAGATGTTTGGAAAATGTCGTATTACAACAGGATTAAATAGACTCAACATTTTCAGAATTTTTTATTTTTCTATTATAACTTATTGGTTCGGAAAAGCAGCACCTATTTTAAATGTAAAGAATGAAACATATATGTTTAAAATAAAAAGATTGCCAACAGTGAAAACAGATTTAAGCAAACGTTTTATTTTTGTTTTATTGATAAATGCTGAAATATAAATGAATTGATAATAATAAATTTATAGACATATAATATAAATACTACATGAAGATAACAACAATTTAATTGTTAAGACAAAATAATAGTAAATTTAAATACACTTTTAAGTACCGTTAGCCCAGACAGTTTTAAACAAAATTTCCTTTCAAGGTTTAAAAACTTTCTATTAAAAATCACACGTCGAATATCCCAAACAAAAAAAAAGGACACACAAAAATCATTTGTTGAAATTCTATCGCTTTACAATCAAAGTTTTAGCATAAATAAAATAACTAAAACGACATAAATAAATAAAATAGCTAAATAACTAAATTTCTTAACTTTTAAAGATATATTTGAATTGCTGCCTAAAACGGGAAAATTTTCTCTAGCTCATTTAGTTTCCTATAATAGCAAGTTTTAATACTTTCTCAGGAATCTAAATTCATTTTTATCGATATCAAAATTTTCAATATAATGGTTACCGAGTCTCTTTAAACGGGTTTATTTTAAGTTTCAGCATTTCCGTACTAGTTGTAAAAGCATAATTATTCAAAGCTAATGGTAACTATAAAGACACCGAACAAAATATAATAGAAATTTAATGAGTACTCTCCAAATGTCTAACAGTCACCTGGTTAAAAAAATGGAATTTTTGAATAATTAAAGCTAACAAAGAACTGAAATACGACATTGTTTAAATAAAGTGAGGAAACTACCTCAATTATTGGAAAACCTCTCTAGTCTTACTTCCTGACTTAACTAAACTTCGTTCCATTGAATTGAAATATTATGGCAGAAATGAACTTGTGAAATATGATAAAGGTTACTTTTAACATTTCATGTTATATGACTAACTGAACAGAAATTCAGAATGTAATGCGGACATAAAAGTTTCAAAAATCATATGAAACTTTCTGTAAGTATGAAAAGCACCCCCCCCCCCCTCTCGCTACCCGGCATTGCCAGACTACATCAATTTACCGAGTACATCATAATCTAGGTTACTCAGCTATTTATTATCATTATTATAATACAACTTTAACTTATGTATATAATAAAAGTTTTTAAGGAAATTTTTGAAGTTTATTTTCGCAAGTTATTTTCTTTCAAAAATTAAGTTCTTAAGAATAATTTTTGTACACTGATAATAAAAACTTATAGGAAGTATATTAAGATTAAAAAAATCTCTTTAACAATAGGAAATACTTTTTACCATGATAAAACAAAGAAGTTTTGAAAAACAATGTTGAATTTGTTCAAGAAAAAACTTTTTGAAAAAATGTAAATTTTCCAATTCAAGAAAAAGGAGTAAAAAAAAGAAAGAATTAAAAAGAAAGAGAAGAGGCTTTTCCAAATAAAGTTTCTTTATTTTTTTATGGGAACAATGGGAATTTAAAAAGAGCATAATCGGCGTTTGTGGGAAAAAAATATTTAGTCTTTGTTAAAAGTCTTTGCTTAATTTAAACTTTCGGATGAATAATCCGAATCCACTTCAAACTAATCCCCTAATCTAATTAAAGTCTGATCAGACTTTAAGCTGGCTTTTTTCTCGGATTTAAAGTTTCAATTGTAACTAACGATTCAAAATACTCAATATATTTATTTTTTTAACCACTCGTGTTTTTCTTTTAGAAAAACCTAGCCTAGAAAATATCCACTTTTTTTCCCTTTTCTCAGGATAGATTAAGGACTCAATAACAGCAGAAAATCGCATATTTTTAAATTAACAATACTAACGGCAGATTTCATTTTCTAAGGTAAAAATACTTAAGCGTTTTTTAAAGTATTTTTTCTCTCAATGATGAATCAATAAAACGAAACCGGATTTCCCCCCATAAATAAGCAATGTATCGAAAATTTCATAACAAAATAAAATCGACCTGTCTTGAAAATAATGCATATTTAAAGTGGAAAGATACTCTTCATTATATCGCTAACTAGGAAGAATAGGGGAACAACTCGAAATTATATGAACGTCACTTTTTATTATAAAATCATTCAAAAAGGCATCCGTTTTATAAGAAAATTTTTCGTTTTATAAGAAAAGTTTTACAAAGTGAAGTAATTGCCACTTTTCTTCCAAGTGAGTGATATATTAATAATATTTCGAATATTTTGAAATTTAAAAGAAATATTATGTAATTAAAATGTCATATTCCTGCCTGTATCAAGTTATATGTAAAATTTACAACGTGTACGGCGATGTACGGCAAACATCGTACGGCAACGATGTACGGCAAACAATTTAGATTTTGGCTTTATTTACGGAGAGAAGTTTGACAAAAGAGAAAATAGTTTTTGAAATATTTTTTTAATTCTATTAACCTGTCTGGATTTATTAAATATTGATACAGAAGTATAAATAATTCTTAATTCAGGTTTTTGAAAATAGCAATATATCAAAAATTTCATAACAAAAGAAAATTCGACGTGTCTTGACAATAATGCATATTTAAAGTGGAAAAATATTCTCCATTATATCGCTAACTTGGAAGAATAGGGGCACAATTCGAAATTATATGAAAGTCACTTTTTATCATAAAATCATTCAAAAAGATATGTACGTTTTATAAGAAAAATTTTACAAAGTGAAGTAATTGCCACTTTTCTTTCAGGTGGGCGATATATTAATAATTATTTCAAATTAAAAACAGGTGTTCACTTGTTAATGTCTGTACATTTACTATTTTTATTTATTTATTTTTTTTAAAATAATGTCTGAAAGAAAAATTGATAAAATGTACAAATAGTAGTATTATTTCAAATATTTTGAAATTTAAAAGAAATATTATATAATTAAAATGACATATTCCTGCCTATATCAAGTTAGATGTAAAACTTACAACGATTAGTAGGGCAAGAAATTTAGAATTTTTACGAAAAATTTACGTAGAGAAGTTTGACAAAAAAAAAAAAAAATAGCATTTGAAATCATTTTTTAATAATCTTAACATCACTGGATTTATTAAATATGGATCCAGAAGTATAAATAAAATATTAATCGAGGTTTTTAAAAATAGCAATGTATTGATAATTTTAAAGTGGATTTAAAGTGGAAATATATTCTTTATTATATCGTTCAAGTGGAATAATATGTGACACAACTCAAAATTTTTTAAAAGTTACTTTTTATTATAAAATTATCCAAAAAAGCATGTACTTTTTGTAAGAAAAATGCAGAGTTGCCAAGTCTCCAGCTTTTTGCGCACCAATAATTGTTTAGAGAAAAATGCTGTTCTTTCAAATCACAGAATGCTACAATTAAATAAAACAACATTTTCTGTACTAAAATACTGGTATCCAAAAAGTCGGAGACTTGGCAAGTTTGAAAATGTTACAAAGTGAAGTAATTGTCACTTTTCTTCCAAATGAGCGATATATTCATACTATTTCGATTATTTTGAAATTTAAAAGAAGTATTACTTAAATAAAAAATCAGATTCCTGTTTATAAACTCAGATAAAAAACTGACAACGAACTATTACGGCAAAAAATCTTGAATTTGGCTCTATTCATGGAGAGGTGTTTGATAATATTGAAGAATAAGGATCGTTCGGAATTGAAGAATAAGGAATATTCGAAATAGATTTTTTATTAATTTTAACTTTCTCGATATGTTAAACACTTATCCAAAAGTATAATTCACATCTTAATTTAGGTTTATAAAAAAAACAATATATTGAAAATATCATAACAATAGAAAATTAGACGTGTCTTGAAAATAGTGTATCTAAAGTGAAAAGCCTTATTTATTATACCTCTCACTTGGAAGAATGATGACACAACTCAAAATTTATCGAAAGTCACTTTTAATTATACAATCATCCAAAAAAGTATGCATTTTTCGTTAAAAAAAATGTCACAAAGTGAAGTAATATCATTCTTTTTCCAAGTGAGCGATAAATTCATAACATTTCGATTATTTTCAAATGCAAAAGAAATATCAATCAATTAAAAATTCAGATTCATATTTATCAATTCAGCTAAACACTGAAAAAAAGCCTATAAAAAATATACATGAAAGAATATAAAATAACGCAACAAATACGCATTTCAAGAGCGAAGTAAGGATTTTTTATGCTATGCTGAGGAATAAGTTCATGACGTTTTGCATTTTGGCATTAACTTTTCATGAAAAACTCACTACCACTAACAGGTATGACGAACCCTTTTACGTATGTGTGCCAAAAATGTAAAATTATTATTCACTAATATTCTAACGTGCCATGAACACTGTGACTTACAAAATATTTTGGTGTATAATTAATTTTTATGGAATTTTCACTAAAATATTTTTTTACCTATCATAAATTCGCCCGGGCAATGCCAAGCTGATCAGCTAGTAGAAAATAATTACTTATAAAAATATAAAGCGCAAACGAATGATTCTGACACTATTTTACCAACTGTGACATTACGAGAATATTGTCCATTAAGGTCCTATTAAAATATTGTTACAAATTCACATTAAAATAAACCAAGATGAATTTATTATTATTTTAATTAATTAATAATGGTAATCGTTTTTTCTTTATAGTAAAAGATTATGCGCAATATCAAATTTAAATAAGCTTTCACATCATCATCCATTTTTAGACTATTCTTATATTTAAATTTAATAATCATACACAATTTACAGTGATGAAAAATTGCTCTTACTTGACAGCGAGAAAGTGTACATAAAAATAAAAGTTTGACGCATTGTTAGGCCTATAGAAATGTGTCCATCGGAATGCAAATATCTTATTTATTTAATTTTAATTTTTTTTCGCATTTCTTAATTGATTTCAAGCGAATGAAAATAGAAGCTTCTACTTTTTGGTATCCTATTCTCTTCGAGGCAGACGATTCTCTCTTAATTGATCGTGGTTGGCGCGTTGTGGGTCTTATTATTATTATTATTATTAATATATATACATACATATATATATATTTATTTATTTATTACTGAAGCAACAATTCTTTTCAGAACTTTTTTAACATATCACAAATATGTTATAATATGTCAGGCAGATTCTTCTCTACATAGAAATCTGAATTCGAAAATTTCGTTTTTTGCTGACAGATAACACAAAACTGTAAGTACTTCACTCATTTTCTTTATCGGATACTAGCAAGCTAAGCCCGCTACGCTGGTCAATTTCTTTTAACGAACCTTTAATCAAACAAAATATTGACATTTCATAAATAACTTTTATATTTTAACAGAATAATAAGGCTACTATAATTTGTGACTTGTGCTATAGCCAATATACACGTCAGGACACGTCGCCCTTATCATTATCTTTTTACGCATGAAGGTTTCGCTATGGTACTCCATTGGAAAATTTGGTAATTTTTGAAATTCAATATTTGAAAAACAGCATAATCATTAGATTTGAAATTTATATCAAGAAAAATACAATTTTTTACCTTTCAAACGCAGTTTGTCTAACAATTATCTGACAAATACTTTTTGAGCTATCATTTTTTTCAGTAACTTCAAATGTTTCATTTTCCGAGATTAATCTGTTGCAACAATTAGCGAAAAACCCAGTCGTCAGCAACGCATAGTTTTTTATTAAAGAGGCTGTTGGAGCAGGGATTGTCACCACCAATTTGCCACCATCACTTTTGAAATCGGTTCCGTGGTTCCAGAGATTCCATAGAAATTGTAATTTAGAATGACTTCAGAACGCTTTCCGCTCATTTCACCCATTTAAATTTCGATTTTTTTTAAAATTTATTCTTAGAGAGCATTTACATCTTATAAGTAACTACAACGCTAAATTTCAAATTTCTTGCCCCTTCAGTATAAAAAAGTCGCAATTTTCGAACATTTTTCGATCCTGCACCCCATTGATGTTAGTGGCACCGACATAAAATATAGCCTATGTTGGAGTAGGGATTGTCCCCATCAATTTGCCACCATTACTTTTGAAATCGGTTTTGTAGTTCTGTAGTTTCTGTAATTTAGACTGTTTTTAGAACGCTTTTCACTCATTTCACCCTTTTAAATTTAAATTTCTTTTTTATTTTGTTCTTAGAGAGCATTTACATCTTATAAGTAACTACAATGACAAATTTCAAATTTCTAGATCCTTCAGTATGAAAAATAAAAATAAAACTGTCCAGTTAAACTGAGGGCATTGAGTTCACAGGCTATTCACACTAATTGTATATTATACTTTTATTTCAAAGAATTTGAAATAAGCCCATCGAAAAATAAAGAAATAAACAATATATTAAGGGGGGGTCATCCCCCCGTTACACCCCTCATAGTTAACTAATGAACCCCTTAAACTAATCAGGTAAATCTCTAATTACAATGAATATATATACAAAATTTGAAGAAAATCGGATAATTCTGCATGAAAAACCCCTTTTATATAAATTAAGGCGGGATTAGCCCCCTCCGTTCCCCCCCTTTATACTTAACCAATCAATCCCGAAAACTAATCAGGGAAGCGTCTTAACCCAATGAACATATAAACAAATTTTGAAGCAAATGGGTTAATTCTGCATGAAAAACCCATTTATATAAATTAAGGGGGGGGATTAGCCCCCCCCTGTCCCCCCTTTATACTTAACCAATCAATCCCGAAAACTAATCAGGGAAGTGCCTTAACACAGTGAACCTATAAACAAAATTTGAAGGAAAACGGAATAATTCTGCATGAAAAACCCATTTATATAAAATAAGGAGGATTAGCCCTCCGTTCCCCCCTTTATACTTAACCAATCAATCCCGAAAACTAATCAAGGATGCGCCTTAACACAGTGAACCTATAAATAAAATTTGAAGAAAATGGGATAATTCTGAATGAAAAACCCATTTATATAAATTAAGGGGGATATTAGCCCCCCGTTCCCCCCCCCCTTTATACTTAACCAATCAATCCCGAAAACTAATCAGGGAAGCGTCTTAACCCAATGAACTTATAAACAAATTTTGAAGCAAATGGATAATTCTGCATGAAAAAATCATTTATATAAATTAAGGGGGGGGGTATTAGCCCCCCCCCCATACCCCCCCTTTATACTTAACCAATCAATCCCGAAAACTAATCAGGAAAGTGCCTTAACACAGTGAACCTATAAACAAAATTTGAAGGAAAACGGAATAATTCTGCATGAAAAACCCATTTATATAAAATAAGGGGGTATTAGCCCTCCGTCCCCCCCTTTATACTTAACCAATCAATCCCGAAAACTAATCAGAGATGCGCCTTAACACAGTGAACCTATAAATAAAATTTGAAGGAAATGGGATTATTCTGCATGAAAAACCCATGTATATAAATTAAGGGGGGTATTAGCCCCCCGTTCCCCCCCTTTATACTTAATCAATCAATCCCGAAAACTAATCAGGGATGCGCCTTAACACAGTGAACCTATATATAAAATTTGAAGGAAATGGGATAATTCTGCATGAAAAACCCATTTATATAAATTAAGGGGGGTATTAACCCCCCGTTCTCCCCCTTTATACTTAACCAATCAATCCCGAAAACTAATCAGGGAAGCGTCTTAACCCAATGAACCTATAAACAAATTTTAAAGCAAATAGGATAATTCTGCATGAAAAACCCATTTATATAAATTAAGGGGGGGATTAGCCCCCCCGTTCCCCCCCCTTTATACTTAACCAATCAATCCCGAAAACTAATCAGGGAAGTGCCTTAACACAGTGAACCTATAAACAAAATTTGAAGGAAACGGAATAATTCTGCATGAAAAACCCATTTATATAAAATAAGGGGGGATATGCCCCCCGTTCCCTCCTTTATACTTAACCAATCAATTCCAAAAACTAATCAGGGAAACGCCTTAACACAGTGAACCTATAAACAAAATTTGAAGGAAATGGGATAATTCTGCATGAAAAACCCATTTATATAAATTAAGGGGGGATTATCGCCCCGTTCCCCCCCTTTATACTTAACCAATCAATCCCGAAAACTAATCAGGGAAGCGCCTTAACACAGTGAACCTATAAACAAAATTTGAAGGAAAACGGAATAATTCTGCATGAAAAACCCATTTATATAAAATAAGGGGAGGATTAGCCCCCCGTTCCCCCCTTTATACTTAACCAATCAATCCCGAAAACTAATTAGGGAAGCGTCTTAACACAGTGAACCTTTAACCAAAATTTGAAGGAAATGGGATAATTCTGCATGAAAAACCCATTTATATAAATTAAGGGGGGGATTAGCACCCCCCGTTCCCCCCTTTATACTTAACCAATCAATCCCGAAAAACTAATCAGGGAAGCGCCTCAACACAGTGAACCTATAAACAAAATTTGAAGGAAAACGGAATAATTCTGCTTGAAAAACCCATTTATATAAATTAAGGAGGGATTAGCCCCCCGTTGCCCCCTTTATACTTAACCAATCAATTCCGAAAAGTAATCAGGGGAGCGGCTTAACCCAATGAACCTATAAACAAAATTTGAAGGAAAACGGAATAATTCTGCATGAAAAACCCATTTATATAAATTAAGGGGGGGATTAGCCCCCCGTCCCCCCCCCCCCTTTATACTTAACCAATCAATCCCGAAAACTAATCAGGGAAGCGCCTTAACACAGTGAACCTATAAACAAAATTTGAAGGAAAACGGATATTTCTATGAAGAGTTATCGCATTACGTACGTACATACATACATACAGAACCGGCTGGCAAGCTCTCAGGGCTTGATAGCCAGTTTGATAGCTAAAAAATGGCAATTTTAGAACGTTTTTTGCTCCTGCACCCCCTGGGGTTAGTGGCACCGACATAAAATATAGCCTATGTTGGAGCAGGGGTTGTCACCATCAATTTGCCACCATCACTTTTGAAATCGGTTCGGTAGTTCCAGAGATTACCCCCTACAAACAAACAAACAAACAATCTTTACTCCTTTATAATATTAGTATAGATTATTTACCAACTTTTGCAATATAAAATGGCTTAAAAATATATTCATTTATGTACCGCAGAATTGATTTTATGTGCTTTCGGTGGCCATACCGTTTTAATTGAAATAAGCTAATACAAAATTAAACGAATATTTAAATATTAATTCAATTGATATGAGAAAATTAAGATATTCTTGATACTTTTGCCTGTGATTATCATAATATTAAGCCTAAGCATGGTACATTTACGCACATTACGATATTACAATTCATGTTTGGTGATGAAAATTGCGAAGTCTGTATAATACTGAAATTCATAAAAAAAGCTATTTGAGAAAACCACCAAATGTGGCTTATTCAAACATAATTCATTGTTTTCTTAAACCTTACATAAAAATAACCATTTCCTCTTTAACATATTATTCAAAAGATTGTACATTAAGAACAAACATTTTATTTTTCTCTGTAAAAAACTTGTGATAAATGATTTAATACATTAAGTTTTATACATTAAAAAAAAAAAGCGGCAAAAAGTTTTTCTTTCCAAGTGCTAATGTTTATTTCTGAAATTAACAATTTTTCATTTGTATTTTTTCAGTAACATGAAGAATAAGACATTTTAAGGAACTTGCAGAGCTCATTACTTTGTATATTTTTATTATACCATTACTTTCTTTGCGTTTTAATTCCAATTATATCGTATTTATTTTATTAATAACTAGCTAAGCCGCCCGGCGTTGCCCGGTCCCGAAATATTAATAATCTGTTTTATACAAAACTTGAGCCAACCCCGTCGTAATCGGGTCCATAGAACCAGATATACTCCTATAGTTCAACCTTCCACCGCCAGGGGCGCAGTCTGTTCTGTAAGAGACCTTTTCAGAACACTCTACCCAACCAAATTTCCTAGTAGAATTGAAATTTAATCACGGGTAAACATTGCCAAAATATAGGAAATCGGGAAAATGGATTACATAATTGATCGGTTTCTAAAGGGTTAATGTAGATATTTTTTAAAACCCAACCGTGCGTTTTGAAGAAAATGAACGTGTCTATGATTTGGAGTCTACTGTTTGTCCGTACTCACATTTCCCGAGTTTATGCTGATTTTTAAACCTGGACCGGAAAACGTAAATCGCGTGAGTGAGTTTTGGAAAGGATTTTTTTTAGGAGGGTTAAAATTAAAAATTTTCAAAACGGATACCAGATTTTAAAAAACAAAGGGATATAGATTAGGCGCGGTATTTTTAGTTTTTTGTGTCTTGTTTATAAACACCAATTCGGATTTTTAAAGATAGGAGAAATAGTTAAAAAAGCGAAATTGACTTACGGTAAAAAACGTTTTCGAAAGGGTTAACGTGATTTTTTTTAACTAAAGGTTTCTGCCTAAACCCGATAGAACGTATATGTCTTTAAGAGTGTTTGTTTTTTGTTTGGTTAATTTAGAGAGTCAATGCCAGATTTTATATATCGCAGAAAATCGGAATTTGCAGAAGAGAGTCCTGCGCACGAATTTTTTTTTGAAGGGTTAATATTCGTATTTTTCAAAAGCAAATACAGATGTCGAAAAAGGAATAAATGTAAATATTGTCAGGTATTTTTAGTTTTTCGTACCTTTCTCTGAATCACCGATGCAAATTTTTAAATATTGACAAAATCGCAAAAATTGCAAAATGGCATATAGAAAATATACTTTTTTGAAGGGTTAATTTTCATATTTTTAAAAACCAATAGTAGCTTTGAAAAGGACAAACTCAGATCTTTAATTTAGTGACCTTCGTTTTTCCGTATCTTTTGTATTCCGGTGGATGCAAGGTTTGGAAAACAGGAGAAAATAAAAAACATGAATTCAATGCTTTTTGATTTTTTTTGAAAGAGTTAAATGTAAATTTTTTTTCAAACCAGCCAAATCTTTCAAGACGTAAAAGTATGTTCTTTCAGCAGTGGCGTAGCGTCAGGGGGGCACGATCATTTTTCTACCAGTATAATTATATACTACATTTAGCCTTATTTAATCTTTGAACGGTATGAATTAAATAAGGCCAAATATAGTATATAAAAATACTGGTAGTAAAGTGATCCGTGCCCCCCTTGACGCTACGCCTCTGTCTTTCAGAATATGTAGACGGTTTTTTCGTATTTTTAGCCATTCGCCCATGGCGAATTTAGAAAAACTTAAAAAGAAATGGAATGACCCACGCTTTGTTTCATCTTTTAACGGAGGAACGAATAAATGCCTTCTGGGCATGCGCAAGCTTTTTTCGGAAGACACATTTTTTTATTAGCGATCTTTGATCAGTTTTTAATTAATAACTACCCTAATTTTCAAAATATTAAAAATCTGAGGTTCAGGTGCACCAGGAGAGGGTTTGGACTACCTAAATCTAAATTTGCAGGCTTCTAGGTGGGCTAGATTTTGCTAGCAATCGCCAACACACACACACACACAGAGCGAAACTTTCTTTTATTAGTATAGATAGTAAAGAAGATTGTTTTAGCTCTTTTTTTCACATATATTGTTCACCCATATTTTATGTAAGACATGAAAAAAACTATCAGCTTCTCTTGAAAACGTAAACATGTAACATTTAAAAAAAGAAAGATTGTAATAAGGTACATTGTCAATAGTAGAAATATACCGTGTATGAGAAGTTTCTTCCCCCTTTTCACCAGTGGCGCTGCAATCGATATTGCTTTACATTTACGTTCTGTGGTAGTGTCCTATCTTGTAAGTTAATCTATGCAGTCAATCAACGCCACCTACAGATAATGTCTAAGAGATCATTTTGACGTCACGGCCGATGGGCTAATGATTCAACTAATTATATTCAACCATTCCTGTAACCAAAATTCTAAATGACTTTTTCTCTTTTTTTTTTTAACTTTCATAACATAATTGAAGATCAACTAATTCAAAACAGACACAATTTGCTTTTTACACTCGCAAAAAAAAAAAAAAAAAAAAAAAAAAAAAAACTGTAGGATTTAGTATCAAGAAAATTTCAATTTGAAATACAAAATAGTTATATTTATTGAAAAATAAAAGCTGTCTTTTTAAGAGGTTTCATTAACACCTTTTTTTGTTAATGTGAAAATTAAAGTTCATATTTGGGTTCTAGCTTATTTTCATGAAAATTAATAATATTTCGATTAAAGATTGGATTGCTTTCAATTAAAGTAAGTACTTATTTACAGTATATATGTGCATTTTTATCAATATTAAATTAACAATGTTAATCATTATCGATTAAAATATCTTTACTTTGTCGCTGCTAAATAGTTGATTGAATATATGCATCTGATAATTACATATTTCATTTATTTTGCCGTATATGTATTTTTTTTTTTATAATCACCAATAAAAAACACCAGTGGTAGTTTACTATTATTAGAAAATATTTATATATTTTTTAGATTCAAAAGATATAATTTTGTTTTGGTTTTTGTTTAAATATTTTGAATAAATTGATTTAAATTCATAGCAGTATTATAAATATTTGCATAAACCGTGCTAAGTCTTTACAAATAATCGCATTGAAAAATATGAAAGATATCATAGCGAACAAATATGAAATACATGAAATTATTTATGCACAATTTTCTATTGATATGCATGAAAAGAAAGGATGTTTTTAACTAAAAAGTGTTACATTTACAAATAAAGCATATACATATTGAATACAAAAATTGCTGCGCGAGAAGTTAATTATTTACTAAATAAATAAATAGTGCAAAAGTAAAAAGTAGTACAATATTTTTCACATCGAAAGCTTCAACAGAGCTGTGGGATTAAGCTAACTCGTGCCACAAGGACTTAATAGATAATGATTAACGTCGTTAATATTCATAAAAATGCACATATATACTGTAAATAAGTACTTACCTTAATTGAAAGAAATACAATTTTTAATCGAAATACTATTAATTCCCATTAGAAGACAAAAAAACATTTCGATTCCGAAGCACGTTGTCGCTGGAACGCACGGTACATAGGTTACTTTCCTTATATTACAGTACAAGGAACACTGCAAAAAATAATTGTTGATTTTACAGTATAAAACTGGCATCCCAGCTGCCAGTATTATACCGAAAATTAACAGTATTAAACAGTAAAATAAGCAGTAATACGCTGCCGTGCAAGCAGTAATACGCTACCGCGCATGCGTGGTACAGTATTTTACTGTTTAATACTGTTAATTTTACGGTATAATACTGGCAGCTGGGATGCCAGTTTTATACTGTAAAATCAACAATTATTTTTTGCAGTGAAGGGAAGGGCAAAGGCCGATCCACAAATACGTCATTCAATCTAGTGTTGCCAGTCTTGATGCATTATCTGTAGGTAGTGTTGGTTATACAATTCCGGTTCATGACTTTTAAAACGTCACCTGAAGTGGATAGTCTTTACACGGCAATTGGTACAAAACGATGGACGCGACGCTTTGTACCAATCACCGTGTAACGATGATCCACTTCGTGTGAGGTTTTAACAGGGCAATACTTAGATACTGGGCTCGCTCATTCATTAGCATGACGTCACAAATTGTGGCTGGCCGCGACGAAAGACAGCGATTGGCACAAAACAATGGGTGCACCGCTTTGTACCAATCGCTGGTCGCGACCAGCCACTATTTGTGACGTCATAAGAATGAATGACAAGGCTAACGAAAAAGAAAGGCTACCGCGGTGCTTTAAGCGTATCTTTTTTTACAGACAGCCGGAGTCACGTGATGCTCGAATGCACCAATGAAGGTGTACGAAAAGAGCATCACGTCACTCTAGCGGGCTGTAAAAAAAGGTAAGTGGAATGCACCGCGGTAGCCTGTCTTTTTCGTTAGCCTCGAATGAATGAGTAACCCCGGTATCTAGTGTTGCCCTGGTTTTAAACGTCATATACCAGCCGAGTAACGATGATCCACTCCGTGTGAGGTTTTAAACGTCATGAACCGGCCATGTATAACAAATGTTGCGATTATTGTGTGTTGACTTGTCTTGCTCGTCCTTTGACATTTTATTAACATACGTCTGACCAGTGTGCTTGGCGTCAAGCGCCTGCTTATCCGCCGTCATCGTCAATATATACAGGGACGAGATAGCACACACAAGTAAATTTACAATACACAGAAATACAGCCGGCAGCTCCACAAAGAGTGTGCAACGGAGCCAGCGGGATTCGAACCCGCTCCCACCTACACTTGCAAGTGATTAGCGGTGTGATGCTTTGACCACTCAGCCACGGTGGGCCCGCCCTTCTTGCTCGTCTAATCGAACTTCTCTAGGTGAGTACTACCAAGTTTGAAATATACGTTGCCATAATTTGGACAAAAATGTTCAATCTGAACATGTGCCATGTGCCTATGTTGCCACTCTCTTATTTATAAAGGATAAACATACAATAAATTGAATGTGAGATTGATTTGATGAATAATGTGTTGTCACAACAAACAGTCTGTGGGGTCAGACCACCCTTGCAAAAATACACTAACTGGCGAAATATTGGTATTGTTAATAACATGACATTTCCTACAATTGCAAACAAGTCATAGATTTAAAAAAAAGTCATTTGAAGTCGCTTTGATTTTTTGTTTCAAAATTACTTATTGAACGTCTGATGCAAGGGAATACACCACTAACTTAAATAAATAACAATGAAAAAAACTACAAACGACTATTTGTTGCGAATTGCAAAGTATTTGTTCACATAGTTTGCATAAAATGTTTCACACATACCAAGAACTTTTGAAACTATGAATCGAAATTAAGAGCATAATAAGTCTAAAGGAATTAATATAACAGTTCTTGTTATTTAGACGTAATATCGTTCAAAAGTCCTTTTAAAAAACACGAGTTATATAGACCACAAATTCCTCAAAACATTTTTTAAAGCAATAAAGTTTGTTTGCATAAAACTGTGTCACACATACTATGAACATTTGAAAATATTTATCTAAAGACATTAATGTAACATTTCTTCTGATTTAGGTGTGAGATAACTCAAAAATTCTTACTAAAAATGTATATTATGGACTAAAAATCCTTGAAATTTTCTATTTAAGCAAATAAAGTTTGTTTGCATAAAAATTTGTCATATATGTCATGAATAGAAAATATTTGTCTAAATAAAGTAATAAAAAAAAACTTTCTCTGATTTATGTGCGAGCTAATTCAAAATTTCTTTTTAGTAAAAATGTGTCATATGAATCGCAAATTATTCAAAAATCTTTTTAAAGTAATAAATTTTTTTTGTATCAAGACCTCCTTACAAATTATATAAGCTTTTCAATAACGCTTTACCTATGAAAAATCTTTTTTGCATTGAAACTATAGGTTGCCGAAGATTGACATCGTCACCTATCACAAAAATAACCGGAATAAGCAGCCGAGTGCGAATGGCGTGTATGACAAGTCCAATCATCGCACCCTGAATACCATGGTCTACGCGCTGACACAAAAATGGCGACTGTCGTAGGCGGATTTTTTTTCAGCGTTTGTACGGTCCCTTGAATTTGAATACCAATAATTTTTAAAATCATTCTCCGCCTTATATTTTTGAGATTAAATACTAACAAGGGGACCGCCAAACATGATGCGCACAGATTTTGATGATTTTAATGTATGTTGTAGGGGTCATACCCCTAACTATTCAGGTCAAAGGTTTCCTTCAAATGGTCCTTAATTTTTGAGAAATTTCGCGTTGAATTTCAGCATGCGTTTTAAATACCCTTTAGTTTAACGTTTTGAGTAATGTCTCCGTGGCGCTGAGCTAGCGTTCGCGATTCCAGTCTTAAATTCGAGGGTTCTGTCCTAAGATGTGACTTTTTTGTTTTTTAAGTAATTTTATATTTTTGACTCGTTACAAGTTTTATGCAGAATTCGGAATTCTACATTTTTGAACTTTTTGATATTTTCCTAATAAATTACATTTACATTTTCGAATTTTCCATGAAAATTTATATTCTTTATGCAATTTTTAAACTAATATTTCTGTCGACGAAAATCCAATCTAATTTATGTCTTGATATCTCGTCTTTTTAAAACTATTATTGTTTACATTTATGCAAATTTATTTATTTATTTATTTATCATATTTATGAAATAATACATATTGTTTAAATTGCATTTTCCATTAAAAATAATTTTAATTGATTAGGAAAAAATTACAAAATAATGTATCCTTTTAATATTTGATTCATTCTAAATATATTGCAATATGTTAACTGTTGAAATATAAAAATATTTATCATCAACAGCATCAACATTTTTAGTTCATTAAATATGGAACTAATTGCGTGGTACATATCGTAAAAATATTTAAAACAAAATATCGCATTAAAAATTACCATTAAAAATTTCTTTACATAAATTACAATATTGGAAGAATGCATAAATTAACATCTTATATATTCTTTAAATACTTTAACTGTGATAAATATATTTAACAAGAACGAAAAATCATGCGTAAAGCATAGATTATGTAACACTTTCCAACACTTCCAAAATAATTTTACAAATCATTACCGTTTAATAAGCTGAAAGATAACATCTAAGTAAACTATTTGGAAAACGCATAACATATTTAAAAACGTAATTTCAGGAATTCCCAACATATATTTCCAACATATACAATATTCGGAAAATATCCGAATACTTTTATTCAGCCCTGTATATGATCTATAGATTTTTATATATACTACATTGGATGCTAAATTTTAGTTTAGTTAGGAAACGCGTATCACTGTTTAAAATTCTCCTTCTGGAGTTTCTGTCAATAAAC
Source organism: Maratus michaelseni (assembly GCA_963931845.1). Taxonomy (NCBI): domain Eukaryota; kingdom Metazoa; phylum Arthropoda; class Arachnida; order Araneae; family Salticidae; genus Maratus; species Maratus michaelseni. The sequence continues at coordinate 118,716,983 of OZ007586.1, forward strand.
GGAAATGCGTTCGCGAACTTTTGTGCTGCCCTGTATAGGATCTACAGAATTTATACACACCAAGTAATAGACAAAAAGTGAGTTAAATTTAACATCGCGTTCAGCAACTTAAAACGCACTTCCAGGAATTATTGTTAACAGACGGTAGAGAATTCTTTTGTGTGTCCCTGTAAATGAACGATGACTGCTATACACACAATATTCTGTAGTAAGCCTCTTGTAATGCCCCTTAGTGATACATATAAATTGCAATGCGTTTAAAATAGTGTAACATTATTTAATTAAACCGCAAACGATTTTTCTCCATAGACGTAATGTAACGGAATTCTTTTGACTGTCCTTGTAAAGTAACTATAAGTGCTATGTACACCATATTCTATATCAAGCTTCTCGTAATGCGCCTCAGTGATATATATCAATTACAATGTGTTTGAAATTGTGTAACATCATTAAAATAAACCGAAAATGATTTTTCCCCATAGACCGTCATGTAACGGAATTCTTTTGAGTGTCCCTGTAAGAAAACTATAAGTGCTACACACTTCCGTTGAAATAGGGAGCATGTTATAGATAACGACAATAACATATAAAAATTGCAGGGCAACCCGAGCATATTTACGGGAGTTAGAGCACGGACAGACGGCCATACGGCAGACAAACCGAAGTCATAAACACTTTTCAACTAGGTTGGAAAGTGATAGAAATGCATTAAAAGTTGAAAAACAAATTACTTCAAGCGTTCAAACTGTCTACAAAAGAAGCTAAACGAAATCAATAAAAATAAAATTTTATTTATTCTGATATTACCGTAAAAGTCATTGCAGACGATTTTTTTTTCAAATATTTTTATATGTATTGTAATTTACAGACAATTTTTCATTTCTAGTTGTATTTTTCTGTATGACATCAACAGTGTCTTTACTTGTTAGAATGTAAAATAAAATTGAAATGTAATATATTATTTTTTATTTGTGCAAATAAAAAATGATGTTGAGTTTGAACTTTACAGTTAAATGTATTTAGATGACATTAAAAATTTATGAAACTAGTTTAAACTTGCATATAAACGTTACTGCTTTAATATTTTATTATTCCTTTCAAGATATGCCATTCGAATTACCTAATTATACATAAGTTTAGAAGATTTGAGATGAAAAATATCTTGTATAAGTTTAAAAAAATAATTACAAATTTCCATTTAAAATTCCATAAAGCTAAAAAAATTATTATTTCAGAACGGTTATTAAAATATAAAAAGGTAAATAATACAAAAGTTAAAAATTAAACAAAATCTAGACATAAATTAGATTGGATTTTCGTCGACAGAAATATTAGTTAAAAATTGCGTAAAAAATATAAATTTTTATGAAAATTTTTAAAATGTAAATGTATTTTATTAGGAAAATATCAAAAAGTTCAAAGATGTAAAATTCCTAATTCTGCATAAAACTGTAACGCGTCAAAATTATAAAATTAATTAAAAAAGATAAAAGTCCCAGCTGAGGACAGAACCCTCAAATTCGAGACTAGAATAGTGAACGCTAGTTTTGCGCTACAGAGACCTTACTCAAAACATCAAACTAATGGGTATTTGAAACGCATATGAACTTTAACCCCAAATTTCTCAAAAACTAAGGGCCATTTGAAGGAAACCTTTGACCTGAATAGATAGGGGTATGACCCCTACAACATACTTTAAAATCATCAAAATCTGTGCGCATCATGTTTGGCGGTCCCTTGTAAGTCAAATATTTTTTTTAATAAGTACTGGTGTGTAAATTCAGGGACCGTGCAAAAAAATCTGACTACGATAGCCACCCTTTTGGAGTGAGCGCTTATTCAGGGGGTGGTTTGTGCAATGATGCTTCCCCTATGAGAAATCGTGTAGGCTATTTGCTGTCGACGATTGACAATGCTTCCTATCAGCAAAATCGCAAGAATACCGCAAAGGAAATTCCAATTGGAAAGGTCTGATATAGATTGTTAGGAAGTCTTAGTTTGCTTAAAAATATTTCACTCATACTGTGAACTTTTGAAAATATTTATCTAAAGAAATTAATATAACCTTTCCTCTGATTTAGGTGTGAGCTAATTTAAAAACTCTTCTTAATAAAAATGTGCAATATGGACAAGAAATCTGTAATTTATTTTTGCTTAAAGAAATAAAGTTTGCTTTCATAAAAATATGTCATATGTGTCATCAATGGAAAGTGTTTGTCTAAATAAATTAATAGAAAATTTACTCTTATTTAAGAATGAGTTAATTCTGAAATCTCTTTTAAAAATGCGTCATATGGACTACAAAATCCTTGAATTTTTTTCTTGAAAGAAAGTTTGACTGCATAAAAAAGTGTCATATATGTGACAGGAATCGAAAATACTTATCTAAATAAATTAATTATAACTTTGCTCTGATTTAGGTGAGATCAAATTCAGATATCTCTTTTCATAGAGGACATCCTTCAAATGTTATGTTTAAAGAAATAAAATTTCTACGCATAAAAATGTCATATCTGCAAACGTCTATCTGAATGTCATATTCTCGAAAATATTTGTCTTTAGAAATTAATAAAGAACTACGTATGATTTAGGTATGAGATAATTCAAAAGTCCTTTTTAAAAACAATTGTGTCATATAGACCACAGATTTTTGAAAATATTTTCTTAAGCAATAAAGTTTGTTTTTGCATAAAAATATTTCAAAGATACCGTGAAATTTTGAAAATATTTCACACATACCATCAATTTTTGAAAATATTTGAAGATCTTAGAAGTGGAACATGTTATATTTCAGTTTTTTAAAAATTGTTTTATTTTATAGATGGAGATGCTAAGAGGTATTGCGTTATAGGGTACAACTAAAATACTAAGATTCTTTATACTTAAGGGGATCACCTTTAAAATGGTCAAAAATTCAATTTCAAGGTTTTGATGTCAGTAAATAGTGCATTTTATTCAAGTAGAAAGGTACCAATGTTTTTCAAAGGCGATAATTATTGACGAAGATATAAAGTAAAACGCAATCGTCATTCTTTGTTTTTGAATGGAGAGTGAAAACTTTAAATTCATTTAATTCACAACAATGATTTTCAAACTTGCGCGCACGATTTCTCCAAAAATAATTTAGATAGAACCTCATTTTTTTTGCAAACTTATTAATGTTGTAACAATGAACAAAATGAACTAGAATCTTTTAATTTGGTCAATAAATTAAAAAATAATTAACTGTAATTCATCGAAAAGCGCATACAAAATGCATTTTTAATTTAATTACAGTTAATTATTTTTTTAATTTATTGACCAAATTAAAAGATTCTAGTTCATTTTGTTCATTGTTACAACATTAATAAGTTTGCAAAAAATTGAGGTTCTATCTAAATTTTTGGAGAAATCGTGCGCGCAAGTTTGAAAATCATTGTTGTGAATTAAATGCATTTAAAGTTTTCACTCTCCATTCAAAAACAAAGAATGACGATTGCGTTTTACTTTATATCTTCGTCAGTAATTATCGCCTCTGAAAAACATTGGTACCTTTTTACTCAGAATAAAATGCACTATTTACTGACATCAAAACCTTGAAATTGAATTTTTGACCATTTTAAAGGTGACCCTTAAAGATCCGAGCTATTATTTATTAATATTTAATATTTTAATATTCCATAATTTAGATAATATTAATAATTTCTGATATTTGAATATTAAAAATAAGTTTTTTGAGAGAGTTTAGTCAACATATTAAACATATGCTATAATAGGAAGACAAACCAATAAAATTTACAAGAAGAAGCGTTCACTTTAATTTTCTCGAAATTTAATTTTTGTTCCATAACATCATCTGCTACTAAGCTCTTCATTTTCCTGAACAAATTATCATAACACACTTCCTCCGATTTAGGCATGTTCTAGTTCAAATATCCTTTTTAATAAAAATGTGTCGAATGGATTACAAATCCTTGAAAACTTTTGTTTAAAGAAATAATTGTAACATTTTATCTGACATCAAAATGGTTTTAAAAACTTTTCAAAATCAACATTAACAACATCATCTGGTACTAAACTCTTCATTTGTCTGAAGAAATTATTATAATACACTACCACTGATTTAGGCGTCTTCTAGTTCAAATCTCCTTTTTAATAAAAACGTGTCGCAAGGATTACAAATCCTTGAAAACTTTTGTTTAAAGAAATAACTGTAACATTTTATCTGACTTCACAATGGTTTTTAAACCTTTTTTCTCGCTGCTATCACCTTGGCATCGCTCCGCATCCACATCCGGCTAAGCTGATTAAAATCGATGCTTTCATGTCCGTCCGCATCATAACCCAGGTGTTCTTGTTCTCAATGACGAAAGCAAATGGATCATATTTTAAAATGCCTTTGCATGAACTCCATTTCTTAAGACAGGAATATCTATTAGGGAGAAACACTTTCAAATGTTTCCTGTCTAAATCGAAAACTTTAGGAAAGAATTTCCATTTGCACATTGATTTTAGAGGAACTTCGTTATTCCCGTTTTTTTTCTTTTCCTCTATTGTTTTAAGGGGAAGTTCTGGTCTAGATGAGTAAATAATAGGACATATTTAGGATTTTTTTTTTAAATAAAAAGCTAAAGGCGATCGCAATTTGGCGATTTTATGTTTTATTATGTTGTCATTAAATAAAAATAAAATCTGATATAATTAATTAATACTTTTAAATATTTAAGCTATTCTTCATAGCAGTTATAGAAACTGTCTTTCAGACAGTTTATTTCCTCAGCAATTAATCTAAAAAAAAAAAAAATAAAAAAAATAAACTTTTATAAATTGCGGTGGTAGTGAATCTAAGAAAAAAAAAATCTTCTGGTATTTTAAAAGCAAACCTTATTTTTTAGGGTTTTTAAGTTTTTCCAACATAATTAACAAGTTGGAAATTGTACGTCAAACGTTACAAACGAGGTGCGTTCGTACGCACGTTTTAGAATTAAATTCATGATATCCCGTGCGTAGAACGGGTTAAACAGCTAGTTAAGTATATATTTTATGACACTGTTCATACAAATATCTTAACTAGTTATATAAATATTCAGATATATATGTATCAGCTAGTTATATAAATATTCAGATCTTGATGATTTTTAATTCTGTGAAATGAATTATATCGTCTGCAGATTAATTTCTGTATTAAAATAAGTATCTCGCTCGCTTGACGATTAAACTTCGGAAGCTCCTATAACAAAAAAGCACCGATTTAAAAAAAAAATTCAAATTTCTTAATAAATATTTTTATTAATATCTCCTAAAGTTTTGATTCGATTTTAATAAAATTTGAAATGTCTCGACAAAATTCTGCAAAGATAATATATTTAAAATTGCAAACCATTTGGTTGGGTAGTTTTTGCGTTGTTATATGCGGACAGACAGACAGACAGACAGACGGACAGACGGACGGACCAAGCGACGACTATAGGTGCTACGTATTTATATAATTACGAACGCACCTAAAAAGTGTTTACAACTTCAGTTTGTCCATCTGCCGTTCGTATGACCAAGCTCTAACTCTCGTAAATATACTTGAATTGCCCTGTAATGGATATATGTTATTGAGGTTTACTATGGCAAGTTCTCTCTTGAAAATGAACCATTAGTTTATTTATAGAGACAATTAAAGATAATGTTATAGTATGGTGGTCTATGGGGAAAAATCGTTTTGGGTGTAATTTAATGATGTTATAGTACTTTAAGCATAAAAAAATCAATTTGAATTTCTGGTATGCATAAACTGTGTGTTGATTAATTACATATTATGAAAAAGGATTATACCATAATAGTTGCTTGTGAATGTTTACAAATTTATTGTCTTTTAGTAAGAACTGTTTAACTTGTTCATATTCTCCTCTTTGACTCGCATTCTAAGAAAGTGGTTTTAAGCCGTAAATTTGATGTCGAGTAAGAACATATTATCTAAAAATAAATCGACCATAGTTACACCCGTAGTACTTCGTGCAGTTCGAGCAATGGTATCTTTAAGAAACGGAAAAATGTTTGAGCTTTTCTTGCATGAAAAATATGCTGAAATACAGAAAGATGATTTGAGACTTCATAATCCTTTTGCGGGCGACCTGTTGATTTCGACATTTTGAAAATGTAGCTTTTGAAAGAAAAGAACTATTCGTGTTTAAACACCTTCAAATGAAGAAGCTTTTGCTTTCGGCCGTTATGTATGTTTGCATATATATATGTATATACGCAATTTTTTCAACAACCACTAAACGAATCTAAATATAACTTTATACACCACAATTATAGTAAGTCTTGAAAGATTTTAATCTATTAATAGATGTCGTACGGTGTATAGAGTCAAACGTCAAAATGTTCAATATATGATTGTCTACTGTGTGTCAAACGTACAGTTGCAAAGTCTGGAAAATACCTATTTTAAACCTGGGAATAAACCAGGATTTTAGCAACTTTAATCAAACGCAATTGCTGCTGGAAATTAGAATGCCTTTAAAAATAATAGAGCAGTTACATAAGACAAATAAAATTTGATTGGTCGAGAGTATTTTGACGAAAAACATGGCAAGTGTGCCATTATTACCAAACAAATGTTTGTTGGTTTGTTTCAGTCATCTAATCGAACTTGTCCATGTAAGTATTGGAAAGTTCTGGAATGTAGATTGCCATAGTATGGACGAAAATTTCCAATCTGAGATTACCCTCTGTGTTCATGTCACTAAATTTTTATTTATAAAGACACTTTACTGGCAACAATGTAAATTAAATGGAATATGGATAATGATAAAGCGTTATCATAAAAACTCTTGTGAACCCTTGTCGTTAAAACACGCCAACTCGCACGTAATAAGTAAAAAGAAAGAAGTGTCAATGTTAATAACATGAGTGTTTTCAGCACATTTGCAAGTAAGTCATGGATTAAGATGCGTTGCTTGATCTTGCTTTTATTTTTTCTTTAAAAATTACTTATTAAGCATTATTTCTTCGTATTTTTATGAAACAAGAACAAATAAAGGTGTTTTAAAAGTTTCTATATTTACTGCTTGACAACGCGAATAATTTTACAAATTTACAAACTCAAGTTTCATTCTTATATGCGTAAATAAATACTACTACAAAAAACTGATTAGAGTTGTATGTTATCTGACGATCATCTTTTCGTAATTTTTATGTCCCAAAAATCGATTCAAAACAACCATTTTAAGAGAATTTTCTAAAAGGTACTTTTTCGTTAATAGAAAAATGAAAAAGGGTTTTGATTACTTAGAAATTGAGTAAAAATATCTGAAAGTTTTATACATCTATGAACGACAACAATTTCGTGAACGCGTCAGAAATGGGAGGGAGGAATTTTGTTAAGCTTTGGCCGGATATGGCTATATTTCTGTAGTAACCCGAATTATTGTTCTCGGAACCCTGAAAACCTTACACAGTCACCCGCCCAGACTACGCTGGTTTCGATTCCACGAACAACGACCCTAGTTCCTCATTTTGTGGATGACATACTAACTAATGGGCTATGTCGGCCCCCGCATCAGAAAGTAGAGCATTTTCAGTTGAGAAAACAGCGCTAAGGCATATTTTAAGCACCTGCAATCACTAACAGTGTAGTTCAATGTTTCTCAAACGGTTTTGATTAACCCGGGAGAAATCGCGCATATCTAGGGGTATGAACAGTTTTTACTTAGTCACCAATAAATACAAACAATAATTCTCAACCTATTTAGTCAGTGACAACTGTTACAAATTGTAGGATAAAATACGCTAAAGATTATTTTTCGAAAAGTAGTGGTGGTAATTGTAAAATCCGTACGCACTCGGGGTATGTCATACCCCATGCGACTTTTCCCGGGTTAATGGCACCTAGGGAACCTATTACGAGTTATAGCTTTTTTGAAAAGAAATAACAGAGCAACAAATAAAGGGTGTTTAAAAAATTATACGTAATTTATTCGCTTATAATTTGCATTTTCTTCTTTTATTTTTAGGTTTAACTAATCTGAAATAATGACTGAATCCGAGTAAGCTTTGAGCAAAGGAAATTTATTGTAAAATGTTAGTTGAAGCTCGAAAATGTAGATGAAGTGCAGTGACAGTTTGAAAACAAACCGCTGTACGCGACTTACAATCGCTAGCATTAGAGTTAAGATTGAGGCAGATGGAACTGTTCAAAATGTTCACAAGTTTAAGTAGACCACTATCATCAGCCAAGTACGCAAATGAAGAAAGGCGGGTAGATCTGTCCGGAAAGCGGGAAAGGATAAATAGGACTTTTAAAATCAGATATTCATCGCAATTTAGAGCGTTGAAAAGTTACATTCAAAGATTAGTCCACCTTCTCAATAAAGATGATCTGGATCGTTATTATCCCTAACGTTATAATTATTTAAATTGTGTAAACTTAAAAGAAACAACTCCCGATGTATTATTGATGTAATGAAATCTTCGTAACAATAATAAAAAATATATTTACAAGAAGTACTATTTTAACAATTTAAAGCATTTTAGACGTTCAGAAATGAAATAATAAACGTTATCTTACGGAACTATCTCCTCACCCGCAAGTTTCTTATAATGGTGGAATATTTATTATTTGAAATTTTTAGCAATACCTTGTGTTCTGCTAATCTATAAATAATTAAACATATTGTGAGGATACAGCTCGTAACAGTACAATGGAAACAGAGTATACAATGTTAAAAAGTTTTAGCTACGTTTAACCTAATTTTGCTGTTGCAGTAGCTGCAATAATAAGATGTGAAACAAAATAGCAGTGTTTGATACTTCATATAAACCATGGAATGGTACAGCATTGCTCAATAAATTTGTTTTGGATTGAACCATGAACTGGTAAGGTATTGAACCCAGAATTTGTAAAGTACTGAAAAATAAACTGGTACAATATTGTCTCTTAAAGTGATTATCCTTTTCAAACGATGGCTAATGAGCGGGACTTGTGTTTAAAAGGAAATTCGACACACTACAAACACCCCAGTTTTAATAGCGATTCAAACCTTACACCTCTTAACATGTAGCCATCGTTCGGATCACTGGAGAAGCAGGCTTACGTGTGAATAGAACTGACGTGTTTTGATTGACAGTTGAATATCTCTATTTTTTGGCAAAAGCTGAAACATTTTAGAAGTTGATCCAAGGAGAAGATTTTTGAAAGATTAATAAAAACGATCTTGTTCATTTAATTACTTTACACCAGTGAATGACTTATCTTAAACTAAAGCTTTTGATAGTGTAAAAATGACCCACTAATTTGTATGCTTCGGAACTTGTTTTACTTGAGTCTAGTTTTCGTCTTATTTGCTTAAAAACAGACTACAAATTTATATACCGTAAATTGGGGTTACTGAGACTCTGTAGTACTATTTTAACACAAAACGAAATTTTTTTTATTAAATAAGTACTGGATATACTGTTAAATGTAATGACGCGATTCACCAATACTCTATAGGTAACAGCACTAAGTAGTAAAACAGTATACCCAGGACTGACTTAAAACAATTTTTATTTGGATTTAAGTAGCTCTACGGTACTTTTGTCTTCAATTGGTCCGTGGTAAAAAGATGAAAGCACATTAAATTTAAATACAGAGTTTTATAATAATCAGTAATAATCAGTTCATAATCAGTTCATAATCAGTTTAAAACTGCCGCTAAACAGATGAAACACTTGTGTGGCATGCGTGTGTGCCGCAACACAAAAATTTGGTGTAGTTAACAGCAATGTTAGAATAATGTATGTAATATAAATATACTTACTTAGCTTACTCATAATCCAAAAGTAAGAAATTTACGTAAAATGTAAATGGTGGTCAGATATGAGCCACCTCCCAATTTCTGACTAAATTAGTTTACTTTTATTATTTTAATAGGTATTTTTCATGTATATATATTGTATAACCAGGAATTTCTGTGGACTATTTATTTTATATACTTTTATTTTTTTAATATGTATTTTTTATGTATATATATTGTATAACCAGGAATTTCTGTGGAGTATTTATTTTATTAGTGTACATAGTTTCTTTTTCGTATGGGAAAATAGAAACGACCACCCAGAGTAGTTTTATTACCTTCAGAGACACTGGTCTGCGATCTAACAAGGACATCTTTTACGGAGAAAAAAAATTACGAGCTGAAAAATTTATAGCTGTTTGGAAGTGCATAGCAAATTTACAATTTAGGACCCCATCTAGGTGGTCCTGAATAACATTTAGCGAAAACCAATAAGAGATGAGGGGGGAGACGTCTTTACAAAACCACTGGAGCCAATAGACGGCCCAGTGACGAGGGAAAAGAAAAAAGTGAGCCCCAAGAGAAAATCTGGAAGAGGACCAGTACCTGACGTCCTGTCCGAGGAAGTAACATCTAAAAAGAAAGAGTAGAGTGCTGATAGTGTGTAAAAACGAAGATAGTTCCAAAAATGGTGTAGTGGCGACAAAAGACAAAAGAATGACCTAACAGTTGATCTTTGCCTATCCCGTGGAGGTAGACTATTGCTAACAATGCAGACCAGAAGTACTCTGAAGGTACAGGTATCTGTAATTTACTATTCCCTCATATTGAATGTGTATAATAATAAATAAATACTGGTAGAGGTACTTTAGTAAATGTAGAGAAATTGTTCCTTCTCTGAAATATAATTAATGCACGTAAGTGCGGTAGTGCGAGTCGGAAAAAGACTCACTAACTCTTTTAATGAGTATTCAATTGTTTCATCTTATTTTTTATACTTAAAATTTAACATTCTGTTAGGGATGTTTTTTTTTTTTTTTTTATGTCTTTGTAAATAGATATGTAAATAAATGTTTTTTCGTTTACTTTTAACTCTTTGTATTTAATTTATATGGGTTAACACTCATATGTCATCGAGTAGTGTTTTTCTTCTTTTTCTTTAATTTAATTGTTTATTAATTTTAGTTGGTTTATCAGGAGGACTAGTTTATAATTTATGAGAGGTTAGGGATTTATATACTTTATCTAGTCCGGCTTCATAAGACGTAGGGCGGCGTAAATAATCACAACGTAATAATCTGATCTTTTTTTTTTACTAGAGTAGTTAATTTAATTCAATAATATGGGTAACTTTTATGGGATCATTATAAATTTTCACCGAGGTCCAGAAGCCACGATCACACCTTTAACCTGATAATCCAACACCCAGCGTTTCCGGAGGAAGCATTAACCCGTGCTTCCTTTAACTAATGTAGGGAGTTTATGCAATTGGGCATTAGTAACCATCTCCAATTAGGAGGCCCAGAACTTACCAGCAGTAAAATAAAATATTTACTGTAAAATTTAAAATTAATGCAGCCAGCTTTGTAGAATATGAACAGTTCTTTAAATTTCCCTTAATGTTACCAAAATTTGAAAGCTTTTATTACGGTTCTCTTGTTAATTTATCTCTTTTCCGCTTTTTGTGCTTTCAAAAACAATTCTAAAAGATTATCTCTATTCACTTAAAATGGATCTTTTAAAAAATCTTCAACTATAATATTTATTTACCATTAACGTTTTATCAATGAATTGTTATACTGGTCTTAAAGAATATAACTTCTTTGGTTGATTTATTTCTCTAACCAAGTAAAATGAATAACAATAAATATTCTTAACAGAACTAGTGTGTTTTTCTTATAACCTAATGCAAGAAATGTTAAAAAGACAGTGCAAAAAATAAGCTTGTAAATATAGTGCGAGTCATTTTCCGAAAAAACATACATATTCAGTACTAAATTGTCTTAAACAAATTTTAAATTAAGGGTGTAAAAAAAGTTTATATATCGTTTCGACTTATCTAACATTATGCTAGTATTTTCCCAGATTGTGAGAAATATTTTATTAAAATTGCATTTTTACATTACGTACATGCTATGTTCATAAACGTGATGTCCACGGACCTGACCTTTTTTCGTAAATTACATGTCACACATTAAATATTTTACTGAATTGAATGATGCTTCTCAATAACGTTTTGTGTACATAATAGTACAGGCTATTCCATTTGATTTTACTATTTTTAAAATCCTGACCTGCTTTTATCTTGTCCACGGAACTAATGATGTGATCTTTACATGATTTGAACTCATATTTTCACAGTTATTAAAAAAAAATAAAATTTTGCAGCGTTTTGCTACGTTTAAAATGACTAACAAGCTTATCAACACACTAAAGTTTTAGATTTTTTTAATGCTATCTCTTCAGCTATTTAGAAGCTACCAATTTTTTGTCCACGGACATGACTCAATTAGTCCTTAGTTATCAAATAAAATTATAAATGAACAAGACACACATCGAAGTTTCAAACTGAGATTAGCCTCACAAAGCACTGATTTAAAAATAAATTATGTATCATTTAAAAAATTAAATGAAATTTATAGATTGAGTAAGTGGTACAAACTAGAGCTGTGACAAGTCACGGACGTGATTTGTCAGGCTCTGCGAACACATTATTGATATGTAAAATTCTTTTTATTATTTAATTATTTACATGTATTGTTCGGCTATACAGTGCCACATTTCCATTATAACATTTTTTTTCAATTACAATTACTTTTTTAATAAATATTTTGTGACATCGTTTTGTATGTTTCTAAATGACTCGTATAGGACTACGAAAAATGATAAAAAGTACTATTTTTAACTTTTAACAAGCAAATAAAGTATTTTTTATTAAATGTTTAGAATTTTTACTTCAACTTTAGAATTGAAATAAATCGGTTTAAAAAGATCATTTATAGAGCAAATTGTATTTTTCTGGAAGATGTCCTAAAAGCCGTGATTTCTTTCAAAAAATATTTCCTCTCGGTTGTAGCTTTGGCGAAACTTAAACTTCCTTACAAATAAGTAAATCACATATTTCGATGTATTATTACGTGACTTTGATTTATATTTATGTCTCTTTCTAATCTTTAAAGGTAGACTTTCGATTTAGAAATATTGTATGTATTTGATATACTTAGAATATTTATTTTGTATTGTTTGAAAGGTTTGATATATATTTTATAAAGAAATTAAACAGTCCCTGCATTTAATTTTTTTTAAAGTTTGTAAAACACAAAATAGATAAAATGAGGACACAATAAAGATGAAGTTTTTTAAATTCTTACTGCAAAGAAGCGGGTAATACAATGTTTTTTATCATTGTTGTTCACGAAATAAGCGATTTTATTTGGTATAAAAAAGGTTTTCAGCTTCTTGAAGAAAAATTTTACGAACATAGGGTAAAAGTACCAATAGTCGGCCACTTAAGTGCTTTTATATATATAAATCTTAAACGTAGAATTTTTTTAAAAAGGCACAACATTTTTAACAGTAATATATGTTAAAACATACATTTATTGTTATGTTTTAGCACTTATTTTTAAAACATATGATAATAGTTTTACTTTAGACAAAATTCAATTCAAAAAGGGCAAGTTCTCTAGTAGTCGGGCGTGAAAATATAGTGTACGGTCATCACTGAAACAGTTGTCGTCCACTTCAGAATTTTGTTTTACCTGAAAAGCGACTGATATGATTTTGACTAAATTTTGTATCCTGCCATTTTGGGGTACGAAAAGACCACTGTTCTGGGTCACATGTTTCAGAAAATTCGATTAGTGGATCATTTTGGGGTCTCTACGGGATAAGCTAATTTTATCAAAAAGACGGCTTTAACGATTTTGATTAAATTTTGTATCCTACCGTTTTGGGTTACGAAAAGACCATGGGCTACATGTATGAAAAAAATTCGATTAGTGGTCATTTTTGGGGTCACTACGGGTGAATACATTTCATTGTGAACGAAGGTTGAGGCAGTTGTTGAACAGCTGGCAGTAAACGAAGTTGCTAAGTTGGCAATACTTCGGCACCTATCGCTAAATTTGGTAAAAGTTTTGCGACATTGGCGAGATTTGGCGGGAAAATCGAGTTTCAAGATTACTTATACCAAAGCACATGTTTACCGTCAAATGAAAGAATGTGCCAAGTTTCCGATTTTTCGCAAAATTCTGGCGACATTTGGCGAACAAATTGTCTTTAAGAATCTGAAGGAATTTTCTAGAAATTCACATTATAAGCCTAGATACATGATTTAACCAATCAGAGTCCATAGAACGTTCTAAAAAAACAGAATTTAACCAATCAGGGTACATAGAACTGATTGTTATATCCTGTACAGATAATTTATTGTTATATCGCGTTGAACAGAATGGTAACTTTAACGAGCATAACTCGGTCTTCCTAGCTGGTTGTAAATAACTTAAAGTAGAACTTTTTAAAAACAGCAAAACATTTTTAACTGTGCCATTTATTACTGCGCACTTTTGGGAATTCTTCTGGGAATCTTAAGTTATTTCTCATGAGTGTTACTTTTCAAAGTAACGTCAATCAAAATAATCAATTATAAACATTTTTTTTTAAATTTTTGATATTATCTCATAAGTGATTACTTTTTGAGTGTTAAACTACGAGAAATGAATGACACAATACCTTTTTACATTTAAACAAAATTCATTGTCTGTGTAATGTAAATCTGAAAGTTGCAGTTCATTTAAAAGTGACACATGTAGAAATCTTCATTAATTAATTTTATTTTCATATTTAAGTTTAATAGAGGCTGCAAAAAGGATTCTAAAGACCAATAGTTATCCTCTTATTAATAAGGTGGCTAACTATTGGATAAAACACCCAAATAACAAGTTTTTCTTTTATCCAAACCAACAGCTTTGCACGCATGGTTGAAATATGTCAAGTGGTATTTGTGTGACAATTAATATTAGGAGAAATTATACTTTCGCAGATAATTTAAACATTACTAAATTAAGTCACAATTTGAATAAACGTCGTTTTTGTACAGCTTTAGGTGAATCTGAGACTTGAAATAATGCGAAATCGTCATTGCAACGCATTTGAATCCACATCCTTCTAAGAAAACAGATACAATTCAGTCTGTTTGGGAACACTGTTTATAAATTATCGTTAAATGGAAGAATTTTTAAAACCAGTTCAGTAGTTTCAGAATTTATTTTTTATGAAAATCAAACGTTTCTTCTTACAATATTAATATATCTTTTTGCACCATAAAAATCAAAGCACCGAGAAACAATAAGTGGGAAAATATTAATTTACTATATTTAATTGTCATTTGTGTACGACTAAAGGCTGAATATGAAATACTTTTTTATCTTATTGGAAATCATGTTTCTTTATTACTATCATTTGAATGAATTATAATGTTTGTTCGTACCGGTATTTATCCCACTGCTCAGAATGTTGTTCCTAAGATGGTATGAAAAAATATTTAATTTTACTTTTCTTTTAAATTAAAAATAATTTAAATTAAAAATACAAATATTGTTCTTACGCATCTATGTCTTAGTTATCTCTATCTCAAATTTAAAGTTTCTAGGCTGACTTTTTTGAGAAATCATAGTAAAAATATAACTGTAGAACGTTTTCTTCCCATTTCATTTATTTGAAAATCTTTAAAAAAGAGGCATCTTTAGGATAATCACGTACCATAGAAAACTACATGTCAAATTTAAAATTTTAGCCTCGAAAGTTTGGGAGTAAAATCATAATTATAGAGCGGTTTCCAATAATTTTCTTTTAAATATCAAATACTTTAACGAACGCTCTTAATGAGCATTTGTGTCTTAAAATCCATCACCAGAAGGAATTTCTTGCTCTTAGTCTCAACAGAGTAAACCGAAGTAGACCGAAGACTAAGTAAACCGAATTTTAGAACATTTTTCGTTTTATGTGGTCGTTTGTACACAGATAAAATATAACCTATTTTTAAGTAGAGAACGTCATCATTATTATCCCAAGAGAAGATTTGAAATTGTTTCAGTAGTACAAAAGTAATTGTAATTTTAAACCCTATTCTATTCATTTCACTCTTTTAAATTTCGAATATGTTAGATTATGTTGTGCCGGCCTATCTACATCTTAAACGTAAAAGCCATGTCAAATTTCAAGTGTCTAGCAATCGTCGTATCAACTCCAAATAAATCATAAATTAGAACATGTGTTTTACGTTCCTGAGTACCAGTGTTATCCGGAAATAAATTGTGAATTCGGTTCAATGGATCAAAAGAAATTTGGATTTTAGAACGTTTTCCCCATTTTAAATTTAGATAAAAAAAAAAAAAAAACATATTCCTTGCGAGCATTTCTGACTTAAATTTAACCCCGGTGTCGAATATCAAGTTTCTATTCCTATTAATTCTAAATAAATCATAAACAACAATTACTGATTATTTCAATTTTTTAAATTTCGAATTTTATAGAAACCATTCTTAGCGAGAGTTTACATCTCAAAAGATACCACCATGCAAAATTTGAACTTTCTAGACCCAACAGTATCACAGAAATTGCCATTTTAGAACATTTTTACTTCTTTTTAAATTTCGATTTTTTTAGAAGCTGTTCTGGTGCGACCAGACTACTTACGTATTTGAAATATTAGCCATGTCTAATTTCAAGTTTCTATTCTAAAATTTAAAAAAAACCCATAATTTAGAACGTTTTCCTCTCATTTCAGCCTTTTAAATTTCCAATTTTTTAGAAATCTTTCTTGGCTATCATTTAAGTCTTAAAATTAAACACCATGCCAAATTTTAAGTTTTCAGCACCAAAACTATCACAGAATTTGAAACTTTAGAACGTTTGTTTGGTCCTGTACCCTTTGAAGTTTCGTTTAAAAAAAAAAAAAAAAAAAAAAAAAAACTATTTTGTACAAGCGTTTACCGTATATTTCGGCGTATAATCCGCAGCTCAAATAATTCAGTTTAGACTTAGAAATTTTATTTAATAATTGAAGTCAAGTATATTCCGAGTTCAAGAAAGTAACATTTTATCAAATACAATTTCTGGGTCTAAAATGAATTTTTTGAGCCGCGGATTATAGGCCGAAAAATAAGGTGCATATTAAAAATGACAGCCTTGGCAAATTTTAAGTTTCTATCCCTAGTAATTCCATATAAATTGTAATTTAGAATGTTTTTAGAATGTTCTCAGTTTTTTCCTTTTCTAAAATTCCCTTTAAAAAATTGTCCTGATACAGCATGTACGTCTTAAAAGTAACAAACATGTTAAATTTCAAGTTTATATTCCTAACAATTCTACACAAATTGTATTTTAGAACGTTTTTCACTCATTTTACACTTTTAAATTTCGAAATTTTTAGAAAACAAACACCATGCTAAATTTCGCGTTACTAGCTCCTTCAACATCACGAAAAGGGCAAGTTTAGAATGTTTTTTGCTCCTCCACCGCTCCTGGTGGCCGACTACTGAACATATAAGCAAAATATAAGACTCATTGGTCGGCCCCATTAAAATTAATTAAGACTAACAAATTTATTTAATTTTTATACTTAGAAAACATTAGTTTATTTATCCTGTTAATATTGGAGTCTTATAATTTTAGAAAAGAATAAAAAATAAATTAATACTTACCTATTAAAACAATTGCCATCAGTTAACAAAAATATAGGAAAAAATGGTTATCTGACCTCTATCTTGAAAAAAGTGGCTGATTACTAATTCAATAAAAATACCCACAATTCTTTGGTGAAGGTTTATGACTTATGAAAGATGGCTGCATAGAACCAAATTGTAATATTTACTTCAGAACCAAAAATAAGCTATTCGTAAGGCATTTTATCTCAATGTGGCCGACTATTGGTACTTTTAACCTAATACGATTTTTTTCTGATTGCAGATTGAATGTGATATTTAATCTTAATTTTTAAGTAATCTTAAATTTTTTCACAATCACAGATTCGTATGTTGAAACTTATTATTCCACTATATTACAGGCAAAAGCCGCTCTTTTACAACTCTAAGGAATTGAAAAACAAATTTTTAGGGTTCTGTACTTAAAAAGTAAAAACGGAACAATTATAAGATCACTCCTGTGTCTGTCTGTCCGTCTGTCAGAGCCCTTTTTCTCGTAAGTTATGGGACGTGGAAAGTTCAAACTTGGAAAAATTATAAAGCCTTTTTACCCACATACTTTCAGATCATTAGCCATTCACAAATATGTTTAGGAAAAAATAGGGGGCTAATTAAATTACTTGAAAAATACGTTTTTTATATATCGTGCGGGGTATTGTGTGAAAGATCTCGTAATATTGAACTCAAAAATATTTTGTTTTAATTTTAGGTATTATATTTTCTGCCATATCGTCGAAAATGCACTGTAAAATAATGTTCCCATCCCCTCTATTTACGAATCTACTGAAACTAAAATTATGAAAAAATTAGTGGTAGTAGTAGATTATTTAAACTTTGTAGGAAAACTATAGCGATTTTCCTAGGTAACATAGTATTTGAGAAAAACGCATTTTTCCTTTACGCACAAACTTTACTTTTCAGGTGGTCAGCGGGGGAGTATTTACAGGCGCTTGAGGTATCTATCGATGCAGAATCATTTAAGGATATTTGATAATGATTTTCGAAAAAAATGTCGGTAATTAGCCGAGATATTAATTAAGTTACTTAAAAAGAATTCTTTTTATATATCGTATAAAGCATCGTTCGAAAGATCTCGTAACATCGAACTCAAAAATATATTTGTTTTAATTTTAGGTATTATATTTTCGTCGAGATATTGTCGAAAGTATACTGTAAAAATATGTCCCGCCCCTCCCCACCTATTTCTGAATCTACTGAAACTAAAATTATGAAAAAAATAGGAGTAGTAGGAATTTATTAATTAATAAATAGTAATTAATAAATAGTAATTAATAAATGTAACATACGGAACCCTTTGAGCGCGATTTATACTCGCACTTGACTGATTTATTTATACATAATAAAACTATAAAATGCAAATACACTCGAGCCCCTCCCTTCCAACACACAAAAAAATATATTCATTGAAAAACTCCTAAAAATATAAAATACATTAGAAAAACTCATTTATTGAGTTAAAATAATATTTTCCAACCGAGATTTTTATAGGGTTAATTTAAATTTAAATATTTGAAACAAACAAAAATTCTGTCTCATGGTAGATTTTATTAAAAATTCCCCTGTTTTCTGTTTTTATGTACGTTAATGTTTTACTATAATGATTATTAACTAAATAAAATATTTATGCGAAGAACTTTCGAATATAAAACAAACGGAATATTTTCTCATGACTGTAGATGATAGAATAGATAACTAGAAAAAAATGTTTAACGTAATATAAGCATTATATTAATTAAAATGAAGTATTAAAGCTAAATAAGCATGACATTCAAGAATCATTTGCCCTTTAAAATTTGACAAAGAATCATAAGATTGTTAGAAAATAATTACAAAAATAGATCGCACGTTTCATGTTCAAATATTAGCTTAGCGCAAACATTCTAATACACGGTAATTATTTATTTAAGGATTTGAAACATTACAAAAATGATTACAGTTCTTAATGCTATTTAAAATGTTTCGACAGATAAATTCAAATGTTAAATGGTTAAGTTAGAAGAATTTGTGTAGTGTGAAGGAAATATGGATTAGTAATAAAATAAAAGAGATTCCGTATTCATACTTTATATTCTACAGAAAATCTTAAATATACAATTATAATTTCTTTTTCCTGTTTAACTGAATCTGAGATTTAGAGTAGTATTGCAAATATTTTTAAATGTAAACATTTATTTAGCATTTCAAAAGGAAAATTTATACTTACAGAATTATCAGCACGGCCTACTAGTACCGGAAATTCGGGTATTATGGAATAGTCGGGTAATATGAAATACTAATGTATCTGTTCTATAAAGTGCTGCCACCAAGCGGCAATATCAAAAACTACTTAAGAACATTTCCAGAGTGCCCTCCAGAATGCGCAGTTCGTCGGTCGGCGTCAGGACCCATTGTGTGAATAAATATTTGTTTTTCGTCTTTGGAAAGTTTCAGGAGATAATTTTTCAATATTTTGTATTCATTATTAGAAGTAATTTTTTTACATTGAAATTAAACATAATGTACACCGAAATACTATCAGTTTATGATGTAATACTCGTTTTTTAGCTCGCGATTCATACCAATAAACATAGAGTATTTTTTTCTCAAAACATTGGTGTCGGGTTATATGGAATATTAATATTTTATAATACTCCATGATTATGATGGCGTGAAGATAGGTCCTTATATTTGTGTTTTGTGCAAATTTGAAGTATGAACTGAAGTATATTGTCTGCCTACCTAGACACTATATTTTGGTTATGCTCTCTTGATACCATTAAATCTGTTTTTTTGCCGAAATTTATTCATTTTTCTCATTTTTAACCCCCTATTCCATATTTCCCGACGGTTTCACAATACCTTCAAAATAAGTTTATTATTATAATTATTTGTTTGCAAGTGATAAAATTTCGTAAAATAATTTTTGTCTATAAAAACTATTCACAGATAGTTGAAGTTTGTAGTTGTATTCAGTTTTCGGGTTTTAAACAATATTGGAATGTTGTATTGTTCCAAATGTAAATAGTATTCCATAATATCCAAAGTTCCTCTACGTATATGTTTTATTTAGTTGCTACATACAAAATTGATTGGAATGTCTAAAAATACAAATTTAAGTCTGGAATAAAGAACAAGACCCTAAACCACACTTTCAACTTAGGACATAATATATATTTCCGTAAGTCGACATCTTCACTCATGAGTTGTATTTTAAAACAAAATAATATACGAGGGAAAGTCGTTAAGTAAGTCACAAAAGATAATTAAATAATAACTTACAATGATATTCACTTCAAAACTATTTTTATTTCTCAACATATTCTCCACCAATATTTATGCACTTATATCACCGTTTTATCAGTGCCCCAACACCAGCTGCATAACATTCTGTGAGTTGCTGTCTCAGCCACATTAGGACTTCACGTTGAACACAGGAGACAATTCAAAAGTTTGGTTGACAACTTCTTCAACATCCACCATACATCTTCGACTTAGCTCCAAGCGATTTTCTTTTGTTTAGTCCACTAAAAAACCATCTTGGAAGTAGGATGGTGTTCAGAGATGATGAAAAGATTCAACTTGCAGTCCTAATGTGGCTGAGAGAGCAACCCAAAGAATGTTATGCAGCTGGTGTTGGGGCACTGATAAAACGGTGATATAAGTGCATAAATATTGGTGGAGAATATGTTGAGAAACAAAAATAATTTTGAAGTGAATATCATTGTAAGTTATTATTTAATTATCTTTTGTGACTTACTTAATGACTTTCCCTTGTGTATATATATATATATATATATCGTCTTTAGTAAATACAAAATGATGCATATCTAGACTCTTATAGTTGGTTTGAATAAACATTCTAAAATTAAATAATGGGGCTAATCAGAGACACACTAAAAATGTTGTACTAATTTATATAGTATAGGCTTTGGGAATATTTTGCAAGCAAACATCATTTTATTTATATTTATTACGAATACACTCAAAAAATGTATATATACATTAATTACATAACCTTTTTTTTAAGGAAAACTTTTATGTCAGACTTCTAATCTTTTGTCGTGCAACTCTTAAATAAAACTGAGGTAAATCATTATAACAAACCTTTATTAAATAAGTAATAATCATTTTTTTAGCTATTAAAATTAGTAATATGTTTAATATAGTCTGAGTTTCAAACCATCAGACTTAGGGGGCTAATATGAGACAGTGTATGCCGAGACAGTGCTTGACTGTAATAATATAATTACACTGGTCGACAGCATTTTTGCTACTAGGGAAAATATAAGTGTTCTAGACTAATTTGAGTGTGCTGATTCCAAATCTGAACTTCAAATTCCTCTATCACACAAGAATCTCGGGTTATAGAAACTACCAATGTTTAAATTTGACATTATGAGACTGTTTTTCACAACTGAAACTTGAGCATTATTTGTTTCAGAGAAGATTTACAATCTGGATATGTTATTTTAGATTTGTTTCTCTTTGAAAATCCCGATATCTTTGTCATACAGAAGTAACAATCCGAGAGGTGAGTTTTCTGTTCACGCCATATTATGGGCACAGAAAATAACATCGCTTTTCTTTTACTCTTAACCGTTGCGTTAGCCTTGTATTGCACACCATACAGCAAATATGTGGTGCCCACCATTTATCCCGATGTCCATCTTCCACACCAAAGTAATGATGGCAAGCAGTTTTCACTTTTGAAACAGCAGGATGGTAACAACTTTACATCCTGACGGGATAGAGAAATTTGGAGTTCATATTTGGACTCAGCACATTTAAATTAGTCTAAAACACCTACATTTGTCAAAGTAGATGGCAAAAAGTTTTGTTTTTGTTGACCAGTGTTATTCTATTACAAACATCTACCTCAAATGAAAACAGCTAACGTTAATCTTTAGTTGTGTTTTTGTTTTCATTCGCCACAAATGTTTTCTTTTTCTTTTTTCTAGAACTAATAGTATATCATTCTATGTTTGTTATAGATTTTTAATGGAATGATATGAATTGCTAGCTAGTTGATTTTACAACATGAACATGAGTTCTCTCTAAGAGCAGTCATGCGCTCGATCTCCTATGCCACCTGGCTGCAACCAATGAATTGATATAGGGTAGTCTGACCAGTAAATGAACACTTAAGTACACTAAAGAAAAGATTGATAATAGTTTAATGAACAGAACCTTTTGGTGTCTGACAGTGCAAATACACGTGTTGGTATACAAATGATTAAACAATAATAAAAGGAAGATTATATTTCAGTTATTTGGGATGTTAGTGGTGGCTTAATAAAAAGCTATACAAAAAGCAAATGAATGAACAGTTCTTACCAGTGAATGAACGCAAAATTTTCCAATGAATGAACAGGAAGCAATTTAAAAACACTTAAGTTTCATACTATGTTATTTATTTTACAACTTGTACAAATAACTTATAACTTTACAGAATTACGAATAATCAACTAGTGTGGCGTTTCAAAATTTATTCTATTAAAATATTTACTACTTGTTCATTCACTCGGGGCTGTTCACTTACTGGTCGGTCTACCTTGGGGTTATTCACTTATCTCCTTTCTCCTCTAATAAAATATATTTCAGTAGATGATTTCAGCTTATTTATTCAGCTTTTTTTATAATGCTATTTGTTAGTTTATGCGGAGTAGAATTTAATACAAAATATAATAACAAAAAATAATGAATAGCGATATAAAAACATACATATAAAGTTCTAAAAAACTGTAAATTTTAAGATATCTGAGAAATTTTCATTTATAAAGGCTTGATTTCCACACATTTTAGTGGGATGTTTTTCGGATAAACTGTTGACTAAGACTATACTTTTTAAAGAGTCATACATGTAAATTGTAGTAAACTGACAAATATAAATAAAACTGAAACGATCCAGAACACGTTTTATTGTTTCAAACTCGTCTAAGATTATTGAGTTTCATTTATTATGATGTAGATTCATAAAAGTTTAACAACCTATGTGTGGAAAGTTGGCATTTTTGCTACATTTACTAGAGTGTTATATTTTTAAATGTACAATTTATTATACTGTTTAAGTTTCATTCATAAATATTGAGTGTCCTGCAAGTATTGTTAATAATCCAAAATTTGGTTTTGTAGTATTATCTAGATGGTGTGTCTTTTAGACATTATTTACTTCTCATAAATTCAGTACAATGACACAAAACTGTTTATAATTTTAAATCGCGATTTTATAGCCGTCGTCCCACTTTTTAGCTCACAGGCTATCAAAGCCTGAGAGCTAATGTGCCCGCCGGTTCTGTATGTACGTATGTATGTACGTATGTACGTAACGCAATAACTCTTGATAGAAATAATCGTTTTGCTTCAAATTTTGTTTATAGGTTCATTGTGATAAGGCGCTTCCCTTATTAGTTTTGTGGATTCATTGGTTAAGTATAAAGGGGGGAAAGAGGGCTAATCCCCGCCCCTTAATTTGGATAAATGGGTTTTTCATACAGAATTATCCGATTTGCTTCAAATTTTGTATATATTTTCATTGCGGCAAGGAGCTTCCCTAATTAGTTTTGGGGGTTCATTGGTTAAGTATAAGGGGAATACGGGGGGCTAATCCCCGCCTTAATTCAGACAATTGGGTTTTTCATGCAGAATTATCCGATTTGCTTCAAATTTTCTATATAGGTTCACTGTAATAAGGCGCTTCCCTGATTAGTTTTGGGGGTTGTTTAACTATAATCGGGAGAACGGGGGAATGATCCCCCTTAATATATTGTCGATTTCTTTATTTTTCGAGGGACTTATGTCCAATTCTTTGAAATAAGAGTATAATATAAAATTAGTGTGATTAGTGTGCCCTCAATTTAACTGGACAGTTTCTTTTTATCTTTTTATTTTATTCTATTATTCCGATATTTACGACAATAGACATAAATTGCAACCCCTAAAAGATATTAAGCATATGAAATTAGCTATAATTTATATAATTGATATCAATATTTTAATGACATTTTAAATAAATACGAAATGGAAAAGTATGATGGTTATGATCCTGTAGTTCTTCGTTTTAAATTATTTGGTAATGTATTAAATACTCGATTATTGGAGCAAAGTGAAATAAAGAGATTAAAAAATATTCACTCCAAAAACACAGATTAGGCTTGTTTTACTCGTTTTAGAGATAGCTTTAGGTTCTTCATGTGATTGTTAATTTTAAACAGAAATTACAGGCGTTTTCGGAATCAATATATTGGATATAATGCCACAGTAAAAGGATAATAAATGACGACACAATTTAAAGGGAACCAATATTACTCAAAGGATTATCGCTCTTGAGGCAACAGCATTTGCGATATCCTATGGAAAACAGCTGATATTGAAGTATCCTTTTTCTCGAAAACTACTGAAGTGATTTCAATAAGTTTGTTATAGTTTTGGCTGTACTTAGACAATAAATTGATCGTTCAGCAAGAAATAAAAATAAAAAATGTAAGCTGATTATACTGCCATAAGTATATATATATATATATATATATATATATATATATAAGAATATATATATATTAAAATTACTTAAGTAGTTCCCAAGAAAAGGTACGTCAACATCAGTTGTTTTCCATAGGATTTCACAAGTAGTGTCGCCTCTTTAGGTTATTAAAAAACAACTTATCCAATATATATTTATTAGAGAGAGAGAAACGGCACAGTAACCCTTTCTATTATTATTATTAAACCCCGTTTTTTAAGCATTCAAACCAGCTATCAAATTGCAAATGCGAAAATTATTATAAATATTCTAATGTCTTTTAAGTGCTAAAGTCTGATGTATCCCAAAATCCCTAATTAATCTCCCAGAAGTTAGATGTATAATTTTCCATTAATATGTTTCAAATCTGTAGTTTAATGATGGATGAATTATTAAAGGTATAGCTTCCTATGCTATATCCAAATTGGATCAATGAATATCCAATTCCATCTTTCATCGTTTTAGCTAATGGTATTACATTTTAAACTAAATCAAATTTAACTAATGAATACGCCTTTAAATGCTACTGTGTATCATACCGAATACACATAAACTTATATATATTCATGGCATAATAAACTCTTTCTCTTTTTTATTTTTAATTCTCTTTAACACCACACTTTTTAACTTTCTTTTTTCAATACAAGAAGAAAGTATTGAATTTCGTGAAAAATTGCAACTTCAGGTTTTCAGGTAGATTACGTAAGAAATACAACCCATTACTTTCTCCCCTATGTTGGGATTTCTGAAAATTTTTTTGCAGATCTACGCCGATCATAACTCTCAGACCGCCCCCAGTTCAAAACTTTATCTATCTATCTATATCACTTTTTTATGGACACGATAATTTCAATAATTCTGAACAAATCTCTTATAAACTAATACATAAAATCAAGAGGCATAGAATCTCGGTCATGTTCGTTAATGGGAAAAATCGAACCGGGAGGGGGGGATGGTGGGGCGTTTTGTGAAAACAGAAAAAAACGTATAACTGCTTAATTATGATACGTATCGCATCCGTTTAAAGTTATTATTACTTTTAGGAAAAGGGCCGAAAAATTACGTTTTGATATCATTAAAAATGGCCTCAAGGGGTGGGGGGATAAGGGTTTAAGAAGAAAAAAATTCACGATTTCGTCAATTCACAAGATATCAAATCCGCTTAAATTTATTATAAATCCTCTTAATATTATCTACAACTTTTATATTGACAAGTTTTGTATAGGACCAACCCTTACAGCAAATAATAATAATAATAATAATAATAATCCCAATAGACAGGCTCCCCATGGTCTGCGTCTTCAAAATCTACCTGTGTCTGTAGGCCGAACCGTCAGGGATTTTTTACGTATTAAGAAGGTCTTGAATACGATTTGACTGTGTTCAGAAAATATCTGTCCGTGAGACTCTGTGTCTGTCTGTATGCGACATTGTGAGCGCTCTAACTCATGAACTACTGCCTAGAATAGGATGAAATTTATCGTTACGTGAATTGGTGCTGATAAACTTTAGGGAAAATTCGTCCATTAGGTGGTTTCGCAAATCGATGATTTGTTCGATTAATCTCCAGTTTAGGTGCGCAGAATTCAACGAAGCATCAAATTTAGAATCTTCATGATAGGAATAGATTGTCCTTTAATTTTGGTTGCAGTCATCTAAGATGGGGTGCCAAATTCGATGATTTGTCCGAAATATGAGATGCTTATATCGTCAGTGTAAATACACAGAATTTAACGAAAATTCACGCTTAATATCCTAAATATGGGAGTACATTGTCATTCAATTTTGGTTTCAGACACCTAAGCGGGGGGGTTCCAAAAAAAAAAAAAAAAAAAAAAACATTTGCTAAATAAATGTAATTTCTTGTACTATTTAAAGCATTTAATTGATTAGGTTTATATATAAGAAAATTTTGTGATGGCAACAACATGCTAGTTTTCTTTGCATTTATTTTTCATACTTATTTATTTATATTTATCTAAATTTAAATATTGAATATTGTTCAATTTATCAATAACTGTAATAAGCAAGTATGGAATTTTATAAATCTTAATCATCAAACTAATCCTACGTTTAATTCCACTTAAATGAAAATATTATCTTATTACTACTTTTTATTTTTTGCTATTCTAAATATTTGGTGTTTATTTTTTAATAATACAACCAGCCGATGGGAATTCAGTTACGTCACAAATGATCAAGAGTGTCACAATCAGAACATGACCAAACGGGGACTTTTTTGTAGTCACAAACTAACTCTTTTGTTGAATCGAATTTGAAGTCACGTGATCGATCCCTTGTGACGAGCTATGAGGTGACTTGAAATTGTACCAATGTTTTCTAGTTCGCTAAAACAGTTAAAAGTATAAACTAAATATAGTATTTTAAAATAAATATAAAAATAAAAATAGTCTTTTTGAAAAACGCTTTTATAAACATTCAATGCTTATCCTAAAAATCCCGCCCACTTTTATGACTGCAGTTCATGTCGTTCCAAAGTTGGTCCATTACAATAAATAAATGTGGCGCGTATCCCGATTATGGAAAATTCATCGCTTTTATTTATGCTTGTTAGTAAGCACATCTAGGGAGTTTATAAGAAATGTTAAGTTTCTTTTTTAAACTTGGCAATAGAAAAGAGGAACGGAGTTTTTATATTACTTACAACTGTCACATTATTGTAACAAACAAATATTTATATTTGAGTTGCGTTGTAATATTTTAAAAAAGTTTTTAATTCTTGCTCAGTTTTTTAAAGTTATGGCATTAACAACGAAAACAATGCACGATTTAAACTATATGTTCATGATTTCTAAGTTGTTTCCTTAACGTATAATCACTAATTAATATTAATTTATTAATTGATAATTAACTTCTGAAACTATGAAAATATTGTACTGTGATCAGGAACTCACAATTGTACACAATTTCCTGAACTCTAGCACATCAGGAAGTTTGAGAAAAATGAATTATCATTTTACATCTCTACACACATGGACCAAAATAAGTTAACCCTTTGAATACTGAAGTCTAAAAACGCAATAGTAAACAAAATACGGCAAACGTCCGTACGCTGAAATATGCTGCGAGATATTTTCTCCCCTTTCTTCTGCCTGCCTACTTGTCAGCAGTACAATAAGAATGCAGCTATCTTCGAAATTGGAACCTTCCTAAGATCACTAGTACAAATGGCCCCCATCCGTTGGTTGCAATAAGCCACTACTCTGCTACAATAGTTTGATTATTTCCGAGGGGGAGAAAATGGAACAACTGTTTCTCAGGCGCTCGAGCGGTCTGGCAGAAATTTGCTTGGCCGGTCATCTTGGGCGGTTTAGTAGCAAAAGGGTTAAACAAAAGAGTAAAAAAAGAAATATGTTGCCTTTTTAAGTAACCTTGGAATTCGTCACAAAAAGTGAATATCAATGTAATATTGAGTTGGATTAGATTCATTTATCACGTCACCCGAGTAACATGGCAATAGAGTTGAAAAGATTGGAAAACTGCTGGTTTAAATCTGGGAATAAACTGGAATAAACTTTACTCATTGTTCTGGAAAAATAACTGTGCATTTTTGGGAATAAACCTGAAAATAAACAGGGCTTTTTTGCGTCTCAAAGTGGAAACACGTATTCGTGACGATTACACATTTTAGTCAAGTTGACTTTGCTATAAATGTTATTCACTTCTTTCCTTCCATTGTACCATACTTTCTCTTTCTTTTCTACATAAGTATATCCATTCTTTCCTTTTTTTTACACCTGCATTGTTGGTTTATTAACATAATCATTTACAGCAAAGATATTATATGGACTATATTGCCATAATTCGTTTAAATTTTTTATTGCACAAATTCTTTGCCGCAACATACGGTCATTACTTTTCCTTTATGAGTTTTATCGGTGCTTGTAACGGCAATAGTGAACCAGAAAACTGTACTTTTGAGTTTCCAATCTTTTAAACTTTTTATTGGTAATAACCAGTTGAGGTGGGGTGGGCAATACAGGTAGTTAGTAGATAGAATGTTCAACATTCAGGGACTTCGGGACAAGAAGACGCAGAAGAGTGTTACTTGTAAATGCCCATTAGCATGCTCAACGTCTTGCAAGAAACAAATAATACCATTAGTGGACCAGTGACAGTTAAAGCCGAGTAGATGAGTTTCGCTTCCGACTGCATTACGCTGTTGGTAGGCTAACAATATGGCGTCAGTTCTTGAAACCAAAGATCTAGCATGCCAGGTTAGAATTACACAAGGTTATCGCTGCTCAACGATGACCAGAGGTGTTTTTCAGGACAAAATTTGGGATTTATGGTATTTAAACAACGCACCATGTTTGGAAAAAAAGTACGCAGATTGTAATCTGAATAACAGCTTTCATATTTTTATGCTGTTCCTGTCACCCGGGTTGAAATAGAGTTTCAAACAGAATAACCGTTCTTTCCAAAGGTCCTATTGACAATCACATGGTTAAAAAAGAATTCCACTGAAGTCTACTTGCCGAAATGACTTACCCCTTACAACATGACTGGGACACTCTTGAAAAATGCGTGCAATAACGTCAATCCACAGCAGTGCCTTTATCTGATTTATGAGAATTTCTAGCATATATTTGGCATCCCATGCCTTCAAAACACTTCTGTAGACTTGTTGAAATCATGCCTCATCATATGGCAATCGTTATCAAGGCAAGAGGGAAATTCAACACGTTTTCAATGAGGTGTCTCTATTTCATTGACATGATTTTAGTGTTACAGTGGTATTTTTAAAGATTAAAGTTTCAAAGACTGTGTTTTTATATAAAGGGATATTCTAAGTGATAACGTCTGAAGTTATCTTTTAAATATATCATCGTAGAAAATTTACGCATAAATTCAGTTTTTAAAGGCAATAGTTAGTATGCGCTCTTGGTTTCCCCAATAGATACTGAAAATGGTGTATTTTGTAATTTATAGAATTACAAACTTTAAACTGATACTTTAGAAAATATAAATATAATTAAATGTTACTTTTACTAACCTTCATATGTTTTGCTTTTAATTTTTTTTTATCCCATTTACTTTTAATTTTAAAGAATTTTTATAAAAATTTAATTTTATGAGAGAAAATATACATATATAGTTTTTGTTACACAGTGAAAAAAAATTATATAATTTTTACCATCGGAATCTTTGAATTTGTTGCCGCAACCCACTATCACGTCAGTTTCTGAGTGCTTTGTCAAAGATAAGTATGATAAATATCTAAAATGTTCATTTTTTGCGCATCAAATGTCTTTTTTTTAGTTTGCATTTTTGCGCCGAGAGCAGTTTCTTAGATCAATGATAAAATACAGAGAAAGGATTTTACGCTTCCAAAAGCTTTTAGTTGATTTAACGAGGCGGAATTTTTAGAAAAATCTATGGCTATGCTCCAACAAGTTACAAAGAAAACTTTTAATTATTAAAATCTCTAGCCTGAGAATTTTCCTTTTAATTTACGCATTGTAAATATTTTAGCATGCTGAACTGAATATGTTTATTAGAAATTGTTAAGATTTGATTTTTTTTTGCTGAAGTATTCATTATTGACTAAAATAAAATATAATATTTTTCCATACTATTTAATTTAACAAAATTGCATTGATTCTTATTATTTACGGGATTGATACTTAGTTTCAGTTTGTACTATTTTAAATATTTGATCTGAATATTGTCATCATACTTCAATATTGATGAAAGACGATGATTTCTATGACATCAATACTTTTCTTGAGAATTTAGTTTTTAAGAAGAAGTTAGTAAACTAAACACAGGGCACTTGGACTGAACTGTGGCAACTGGTATTTGAGAACCTGGCGGTACTCAGGCGAATTCACGTGTGAAATAGTGCCAATTTGCATAGTTTATTGAGTTTCAAGAACTATATTCAACACACTGTAGTAAAAGTTAATAAAGTAAGCTTTAAAGATACAGATAATGAAGATTGATGCGAAATAATTGATAAAAGTAACAATTCAATACAAATGTTGGCATTTAAAAAGATAAACGTTAACTAAATTAAAAATTATTCTCGGAACGGAATTTAAAACAACTTACTAAGTTATCTTTAAAAGTTAATTTATCGCTTTTCATACCGTCGCCGTAGCTCGGCTGGTTCAATTTGACATTTGACTGAGATTGTTTTGAGACCTATAAGCTAAAAGGCTGTTGTCTCGAATGATCCATATTTTTTTATTCACAGAAATACATACAGGACTTTGAAAAATTACATAAATCTTCTTCTTGAGGACGGGATAGACACACGGAAGTATATAGCACTGAAGACACACACGAAATGACATTCATGCCTTACCAGGATTCGAACTCGGGCCCTCATCGTGACGATTGCCTCCGCTACCAACCACGCTGCCGGGCCGGCAGGATGGCTCAATAATTTTCAATTTCACTTACTTATAAACAAAGAGTTGAGTTGAATCTGTAATGTACTGTAGTTCAAGGGTTGGGTTGATTTATGACGGCCAATTATCAACAAGAGGGATATAGGCCCGGGGGGAGTGCCCTTCGTGGGGTCTTTCTAAGGGAACCTAACCCGTATTTACGCATGGATAAATCCACGGCTCGAAGAAAACCACGAAAACTCCGAACGATTAGGCCGACGGGCGCGATTGGGATCGAACCCAGCACCTCCCGTCTACCAGCTTCGAGAGCAGGACCTCTCAGCCACTGGTGGGGCCCACTGTAGTTCAAGAAACCGTAGTAATTTTATCATCGTAAAAAAAAAAAACGATATGATGTCATAGCGGATATGTCGAAAAGCATATCGAATTGTAATGTGACAGTTTGACGTCACTATGTGATCAATGTTCAGCCAATCGTATTTTTTTTCCTCTTAAATTTTTAAGTAGCTTTTGGCAATTCCAGATTCGTCTTACCGTCTAAATTTTCATGCATATGTAAGTTGTAGATGCTATTTAAGACGTTAGCCAAAAATTGAAGTTTGGGGATTTTTGTGAAGTGTCTTTTCATGAAAGCGGTGCCGGTATGTTTATCATGTATGCAGATAGATAAAATAAAGATAGTTAATATGCAATATGAATTAATTTAATCCTTTATTTTAACGTAAGTGTGTTAAATGTTTGTGCTGTGTGGATAT
Organism: Maratus michaelseni; assembly: GCA_963931845.1. Classification (NCBI taxonomy): domain Eukaryota; kingdom Metazoa; phylum Arthropoda; class Arachnida; order Araneae; family Salticidae; genus Maratus; species Maratus michaelseni. The sequence goes on from OZ007586.1 coordinate 118,749,083, forward strand.
TGTGATGCCATCAAGTACCGTCAAGTACAAGGATGTATCCAAACAAATTGCCTGTTTATCAACGAACACTCCGAACTTTGCTTCAAATCCAGTTTAAAGTGGGAAGAGGGGTCAACACAAAATAGCATAGATTAATAAAGAAACAATATAAACAAACATTAGGCTGATTTTGAACGCTGTGGCTACACTAAAATGGAAAGAAAGATGTCAGTCTATTTTTTATTGTAACTTTTATGAAATCAACGCTGCGTTTTTAATACTGAAGCACTATAGCATTGTTAAAAATTCAGATTAAGTTGAAATTCATTTTTTAAAGTTCTGTAATTTCCTTCGGTAAGAGATCTTGGAATAGCTTCGAAATGCTGGAATAGTTATCGGATTACTATTACTATTTATAGTGATTTTGGACCTAGAAGTTTATTTTTTATTAAATTCGTTGTGATTCAGAATATCTGAGTTTTATGAAACGTCAATATTTTAACAAGCATTTTTTTGTTTAATTTAAATCATCGAGTTTCTTGAATTCTGGCAAATTTAATTCAAACATTAAATAGACTATAATAAGACGATTTCGATGCATATTAAAATTGATGATGAATATTAGATTATCGCAGTCCTTTTTTTCACTCTAGAAATTTAATTGCATTTTAAAATTTAGCAATATATATATATATATATATATATATAATTCAAAATATTCAAATAATATTTTGAAATCATATATTGTATAGATCTTATTATTAAGTAAAATAAATTTGTTAAAAGTTATTACAGTACATATTAAAAAAGTCTTAAAAACATTTTAATAAACAAACCAACTAGTTTCGTAAACTAAATAACGGTGACATTCTCAAGGTCTGCAAATGATAAATAAACCATTTTCTCATAAAATTTGAACTCTGTACAGTCCCTCCCCCAAAATTCAAACTATCGCAGTTTCTTTTTCCCAAATTAAACTAGGCTTTTTAAATTGAAGGACAAACCTTTAAAAAAATTTATTTGGATTTTATTAATCGGTTTCAAAAATGAAAAAAAATAGTGCCAAAAGTTGTCCTCTAGCTTCAAACAGCTGTCATTTTGTTAAATTTTGATTTATCATACCAATTTGAGATTTGGCATTTAAATAATTTAATATATTTTAAGAACAACTACGAAGTGTTTGTTTTCGATGATTATTAAGAGCGCAATCACGTACACGGATTTACTATACACGCAGTGCGTAGTAAAGATTTAGTAGATCAATTAAAATATCAAAATTTTCATCAATATGCATACACTTAGATGAAAATGTAATAAATTCAATTTATAAAACCATTTTTTCCTATATGCCTTATTTTAACAACAAAAAAAAAATCCCGAAAATGCCCCAAAACTCAAGCCGTATGGGGAGAACCTTCTCTCAAGAAAATACGCTCCAAAGTTTACACACTGTAAAAAAAAAGACAATTGTATCTTAATCTAGCTCTAATCTTTCTTATTGTTTAGTAAAATACAATATAACCTCTTACGAGTTACCCGCAATTATGAAAAGCGTTCCTTTATCTTTACAAACCATTGAAACTAACATATTTCCGAAACTTAAATAAGCATTTCTGAAATAAAAGTTTCTTTGTTGCCCGTTATTTTCGAAAACTTTTCCCAGTAGATTTACAGTGTATTAATAAATTTTATTTACAATCAATTCTGAAATGAGCATTTTTAGCTGCCTATCAAAATTTATACAAGAGCAACAAAATAATTATAATTTCAATGTTAATGTTAATGCTAATTATTTTAATGTTAATTTTGTTAACTTATGTTTATTGAAAATTAAAATGTTGACTCGAGAATCGATAGCATCCAAAAAACCGATATTTCGGGTTCAGGAAAACTGATTAATGCACTGTAAAAATCACTCGGAAATGTTTCCAAAAATTAAGGGGAACAAAACAAACTTTCGTTTAAAAAATTCTTCTTCAAATCTTGGAAATGTATTGGTTTCTGAGGCTTCTGAGGATAAACGCTATTCCGAATCGTTGGTAACTCGGAAGAGGTTCTATTATGATTTCATAAACATTAAGAAACATATATATTCTAGTACGAGGAAAAATTATGTGTATAATATATATAATATATGCAAATTTTATCTTAAAAACGGCTCTAATGATTTTGACGAAATTTTGTATACTACCATTTTAGTGCACCAAAAAACCATTGGGCTACGTCACATGTTCCAGAAAATTCGATTAGTGGATCATTTTGGTCATGGGTCATTATGCTATTTTTATTTTAAAAACGGCTCAGAGGATTTGAACTAAATTTAGTATCTTACAGTTTGAGGGAACGAGAAGACTATTGGGCTAGGTCACATGTTTGAAAAATTTCGATTAGTGGGCCCTTTTGGTCATGGGTCATTATGGGTCAAGCTATTTTTATCTTCAAAACGGCTCAGACGATTTGAACTAAATTTTGTATCCTACGGTTTTTGGGCACGAGAAAATCATTGGACTAGGTCACATGCTCGAGAAAATCCGATTAGTGGTTCATTTTTGGGTCACTGCGGGTCAAGCTAATTTTATCTAAAAAACTCCTCAGACTATTTTGACTAAATTTTATATTCTTCGGGTTTCGGGCACGAGAAGACAATTGGGCTTGGTCACATGTTCGAGAAAATTTGATTAGTGGATAATTTTGTTTGAACTCAAAGCTAATTTTGACCGAGCATAGTTCGGTCTTCACTGATCGTAAGAGTTAAATTAAGAAACATTTGTCTTTTTATTGACAGTGCATAAAGATGTCTTGTGCTCGACAAATTGGCCACTATTGGACTGGAGACCGATACTTTAGCGTTGAGGCTAATGTTATCTTGGAACTTTAGAAAGGTTTTTGCAAAAAAATAGTTATGAAAATTTTGCGCACGTTCTTTTAAAATTTCTTGGATAGGCGGATTACACAAAAAATAAGTTATATCATTGATAGCTGTGGTATGCAAATCTTGCCGGAAAACTGCATTACTGAAATCCAGACCTCCTTTCTTGAGAAAGGAGGATAATCTATTTATTTCTGCAATATTGTATTTACCGGAAATATTATACTCCGGAAATATTGTATTTACAATCATATATCAAAACCTGACTTTGTCTGTTAACAGCTGTTCGTTTTGTTCGAATAACAGCTCCTATTGCTCTAAGATCACTTTGTTACATTAAAACTATTATTTAAAGTCTCACAAACTAAACTAGCAACTCTGAATTTATCTGACAAATGTATTTATTTTTGTACTTATATGAAGGGCTAAAAAGTTCTATTAGCTTGCGCGAAAGACAGATATAAAATAATTACTTCCTTGACATATATCACTTTCCGGAATCTGCTGTTCTGTCAGTGAAAGTACATTTGAAGGTTTAGAAATTGTTTTTATTTGATTTGATGAAAACTTTTTATGCTTTGCTGTTCAATTCCCGTACAATATATTAATTCATGTAAAGAAGAGTCGTTATTATCTAGGAAAAGTATTCTACCATTTTATTGTTTGGAAAACAATTAACTCTCTTCATGCGTGTATATGAATGAATAAATGCACTTGCATTAATTAAAAAGTTGTGGATTCAATGGACGTATGAAATAATATTTATTTCTTAGTATAATAATTTTTTGTATTTTGTACAATCATGTTGTTACATTTATAAATGCATATCTAACAATTTCAAAATTAGAGTATTTGAAAATGTTGTCTTCGTATCGTGTCTAAAGCCTAATATTCATTTATATCTTGTAAAGAAGAGTCGTTATGATCTAGGAAAAGTATTTTACCATTTTATTGTTTGGAAAACAATTAACTCTCTTCATGTGTGCATGTTAATGAATAAATGCACTTGTATTAATTAAAAAGTTGAGTATTCAATGGCCGTATGAAATAATATTTATTTCTTAGTATAATAAGTTTTCGTATTTTTTACAATTATGTTGTTATATTTATAAATGTATATCTAACAATTCAAAAATTAAAGTATTTGAAAGTGTTGTCTTCGTATCTTGTCTAAAGCATAATATTAATTTCTATGCGGAAAATAGAAATTTTGATATGTTTGAAAATTTAAGAATATAGTATCTGTTTATCCAGAAAATAATTAGTCTCTTAAAAGTTATTGATGTATTTTAGCTGATCGTCATAGAAGCATTAAACTATGTATATATCTATCAGTGCTTCTTAAATATGTTGCATATAAAGAGTTTATGAAGAATATTTCACATTTTAAACTTTTTATTATACCATTTCTTCCGCTTGCCAACATATATTTTTATGTTTCGTATCACTAATTTCGAAAACAATATTTGTCTCATTTAATTACAGAAATTTGCGAATAAAAAAAGAGAAGATTGCTATTTTAAAATACTGGTATCCAAAAATTAAAACAGTACGAATCCTTTTTTCCCCTATATCAGATACATATCAGAAAGTAAAAACAAACGCAAATCATTTTGCTACTAATTTCTAACTGTCCACTTATACACTTGATCTTTGTATCCATAAATCCTAATTAGTAGATTTGGTACTGTCTCATGAGTTTCTGCGTCATTTGACTGTTCTGATCCCCACTGGCAAGTTTTTCTGCCAGGCAAAAACACCAATAAACTAATAATTCATCAATAAATGCCAAATATGTCCTCAGGCATTAATAATAGATGGCAAAGTCGAGAACAGTTTTATGTTTAAAATACATATATTCTCAAATGAATCTCAAAACAAATTGGTTAAAACTTTTAAGGTACAATAAGTACCAAGAAAACCGGCAGTACTATATTAAGCAATGTCAACTTTGTAAACAACATCATGAAAAATAAAAATCATCATGAAGAACCTACACTAGAAAGGTGAGGTTTCGCAGATATTTGTCATCTGACGAAGTACTGGACTATTTTCTGGGCTTCAGAGCCTACACTAGTCACGGGAAGAAACGCTCAAGCTAATGTTAAGTCTATGGGAAGGTTATTTTCAAATTCCTCACTCGAAGTTTAATATTTTTGAATGATTGCTTAAGCATAGAATATCTGAGGTCGAACTATAACGTTGTTAGTTTTTACTTTTTCGATTTTTGTTCTAGTTTTTTTATATAAGGGTACTTTCACTTTCAGAACCGGTTCCAAAATTGCAAATATCCGCTTATAGAAAACTTTAATAGTCCAGTACTTCGTCAGATGACAAACATCTGCAAAACCTCACCTTTCTAGTTTTCATGCGTATCGTAACACCCATTAAAGCCTAACATTGCATTAATGCAACACCATAGCATCTTTTGTTGTATAGCTTACTTTTGTTGTTTGCATATCAGTAATTCTTTAAAGACAATTGCGCTTTCTTTGATGACCAAAAACTCCTCGATAAAATAAGACAAACATTTCTATTCTAAAAAAGCGGCATGAAATGCAATATTTCCATTTTTCAAGAGAAAAATAATTGTGGCGTTAATGGGTTAAAACATCCATAAGGATGAAAAGTGATTGTGAAACTGAGTAATAAATCAAATTTTAATAGTAAGATCACACAAGAAGACGATTTCTCATGAAATACCTAGTTTTACTAAAGCTAATATCACGACTCTGTCTCGATGCTCTTACTAATAGGATAAGAAAATTCGGAGACTGTGCTGATATCAACTACCTGGATTGAAGGAGAAGAGAACTATTTTACCGTGGCGTAGAGGCACATGTGACGTAAGATGTGGTGAGGAAGAAGTACGTCCACAGTGAAGATATTTCAGACAATGTGTGTCAGTGAATAATAGTCGTTAGCTTTCGTCAAAAGCAGAAATGACGTACTGAAAAACTACTTGTTGAATATCCGATTTTATCAGCGATTGGAGAACTCGTCAACAGAAACATTGTACAAGTTGCAGTAAGAACACGATGAGAGAGCAAGTTGCTTTTAAACAAGGCTATTTCAAGAATGCATCTAACGTTGAAGGAAGTTACGTCTACCAAAATGTAGACCCTCCTGTCTCTCGTCCAAAGTCTTCCAAGAATGATTTCAATAACTGTGCTAGCGCTGACAGAAGTGCATATCTGCAGAAGGGAATACATTGAAGGGGAATGTGTGTAACCCATGACATCGACAAATCTTATCCGCAAGGAAAGCCAGTCTCCGAAATTTTATAATCTTAGTATTACTATTAATGCTACTTCCTCTTTTATTACCGCGAATAATAGTACAGCAGTTTTAATTGTTCCTACTGCTACTGTTCTTAATATACAAAGTACAAAGATATAGTACAAAGAGAAATTACTATTGACATAATTACTGAGCTTAAAAATTTAATTATTATTGTTGTTGCAATAATAATAAAAGTACTAGTAACTGCCATATACTAATAAGCATGAAACAGCAGCAGCAGCCACAGTAATAGTAATTCTAAAATCTTACAAAACAAAATAAAAATTTTAATGTGAAATGAAATTACCAGAAATATGGATATATATATATATATATATATATACACATGAAGGTCATCCTACAATTATTGATATGTTTAGTGCAGTTAAATATACATTAAACCTTTAAAGAATACCTGGCATTTTTCATCAAACTCGAATAAATGAACTACAGCATACTTTAAAAATTCAACAAAGAATTAAAATATTTAAAAATTTAATTATTTTTACATAATTTCATGCTTGCTGAAAACAAAATATGAATATATGACACATTTTGACATATATACAACCTAAAAATTCAGTCGATAAGCATTAATTTTTCACGTTAAAATCGGTAATGAACTATTTTTAGACCGCAATATTCCACTAACCATGTAATTTAGTTAGGTTATTTGTAATAGGTATGCATTTCTTTTCTAGATATTTAAATACGTAGTTTTGTAGATTTCTTTTTCAATATTCTATTTTAGAGTAAAAGAGCTTAGATAAAAGAGAATTTATTATTGAAATATTACATAGTTAATTAAATTACTATTACATATTAATAGATAATATAAATTTTCAGTTCAATGTCTAACATATTGTTACATAATTCTTTTAAGTAAGGCCAGAATTATTTTCTCAAAATCTTTTCTTTGCACATCCCGGTACAATGATGTATTGTAAAAGTGTTAATGACTTATCAATAAAATATCGTTTACTGCAGACGACTTTCTTTTTCAGCAATCCAAAGCTGATCTGTCAATTGTGAGAGTTTGATATCTCTTGTACGTATGATGAACAAGAAAAATAAACGCTTTTATGTTGGAAAAACTATTTTATGGAATTTTATTTCAATGCATTATCAAATTATTTTGTGAAGAAATTGCATCTGACGTATTTATAAAAAGGGATTCTTTGAAGATCACACTATATACAAATTGTGTTGTAAAATATAAGTAAAATAATAATAATAAATAAAATTTTATTTGAACTTTGATAATATTTTGATAATATTATGTCTTTTGATAATATTATGATAAATCGTATAATATACTAGTGATCCTTGACCCGTTTCGCTGGACATGTTCAAAATTACTACTTAACATAATATTACTTTTTATTTAATTAAAATGATATTTAAAAAAAGTTCATTAAAAAGTAATATAAAAATTGTCATTAAATATCAACTAAATATTATTTTAATTTCAAACCTTCTATTATATTTTCAATAAAAAAATATTCAATAATCCGAAAATGTGATTACAAATAAACTTTTCATATATGCTCAGTTATTTATATATAAAAAATATATAAGTGAATTTAATACATGTCGATAGAATTTATTATTTTATCCTTTTATATCATAATATTGCTATTAGTATGCTTCTTTATAAATAGATAAAATTACAGTCTATTCTTTCTTTTAAAAAATAACAATTCCATAGAATTACTAACTTAAGAGAGTGCCTTATATTGTCCACGAGTAAAACAATTTTTACTGATGTCAACTCTAGCCTGTTATTGGTGTTTATTTACAGAAAAATTTGAACTAATTAGAAATTGAAGTACAGTAGAACTCCAATTATCCGAACTCCAACTATCCGAATCGCTGATTATCCGAATCGCTTTCAGAATTTCAGAAAAAACAAATGAAGACGAAAACGTGTAGCGATTCCCGAAATAATGATTCTGTCTACGCGCGCTACTGTCTTTCCCGCCGCGAAGACCCTGGGTTTCAAATTCTAAATGATGATGAACTCATTGAAAGTGTGAGAGAAGAAAGTGTCGAGGAAGAAGATGACCTTAATGTCAAAGTTGAAGCATACACGGGACCATCAGCTAGTGAAGAATTTGCCGACCTTGAAACTGCGTTGAAGTGGATGGAGTGTCAGCCCGAGTGTGATCACATGCAACTTCTGACTGTCAAGCGGAGGCGCGACTCGGCTCCCCGAAAACAGATGAAGACTGTCAAACAGCTTACTTTGACCGAGATGTTCAGCAAGTAATGACTTTCATTTACAGTACGCTACTTACATACTGTACTAATGTACAGCACTTATAGATACGCTTTGTAATAGTGTTGCCTTTTCATTTAATTAATTAAAAGCTCTTTTTCTTTAAAAATAATTTTTTTTCTCCCATTTTCAACATACATACAGTAATTAATTAAAATATACCCATTAAAAAAAATCCAATTATCCGAATTTTTGATTATTCGAATAGGGTCCGGTCCCAATTGATTCGGATAGTTGGAGTTCTACTGTATTTTGAATGGAAATGAATATTTATTTGTATTATAGGGGATTGAAAAGAAAAAAAGTATTTCTCCTGCCAGATCCCGTTAACCCTTTCCGGCACAGTGGTCCCACTCCGGGCACACCTAATTTTAATTCCAAACTTGCATTCGAGACCAAGAATATTTAATAAAATTTTGTTTCTACTCGGAAAGCTTAAAATAAGGAGTTATTATTTTCCAAAAAATGTCGTTTGTAAATTCCGGTGTCAGTCAGTAATTTCTCATTTTACGAACAGACTTTGTCTGTGCCGGAAAGGGTTAAAATATTTGTCTCAATCGCATTGTTTCGTGAAGAAATAACTCAGAATAACCTTTATCGCACTCGGAAGTCACGTGAACGTTGTAAACAACTACGTCGACGTTGTAAACAACTATTTTCTTATTGTATGTAAGACGATACCTCAACATATAATAATATTCTTTCGAAATCATCATCATTCTGGCATCCGAATGCCATTAAGGATTGTGTTGTTTTAGATTATCCACTGCAATTGAGCATTTTTGGCTCAAAAAAATATTCTTTTCCCATTTTTTAAATGTATATCTAAATGTATTACTCTAGGATAACTTTCGTGGACAGAATACATTCACGACATTCTAAATCACTTTCAAAATATTTTCAAACTACAACAAAAATCTTGCTCTAAAGAAAATAAATTTTAAAGTTGTATTCTGAACACCACCATACCTAGCGTCATTCATTTATAATATCCTAAGTTATCATTTTCTTGCTTACTATTGATTCCAACTTTGAATGTGAACATGATTACGGAATATTACCTCTTACTAATCCAAATTTAAAATCAAAATGAATAAGTTGTAAGATAAAAATCGGAACGACACACAATTATTATCATGTAGGGAAAGTAGGGTAAAACGGAGTATCTAAACGTTTTCTTTTGTTGACAAAAGTCTAGAAGGGCAAAAAAATCGAATCACTCCACAAAAGTGTTTGGAAATATTTGGGCTATTGAAAAACCACACCTGTTGCCACAAAAGTCTTCTCTACTTGGGAAAAGGCGTTTTCTAGGACTAGCTCTGAATTATAGTGATAGGGCAAAACCGGGTAGTAATCTGAAATTAAAATTTTACACTTAAAGTAACAAAAAGCTTTATTGTAATAAATTTTGAATCGAACTTCAAAAGATACATACATTTTTTAAGGTCACAGTAACTTTATTTCAGGTTTAAAAGCAGTTTTTAATGTTGTCATGTAATGGCTTTCTGAGCTTTTACTTCCCGTATCAGCTTAACTCCTCATGTGTCCACTCTTTGCACACTAAACATTGCATCCATCTTTCATCACTTGTTGAGTGAAGAAACAATCCACTGCAGAATTCAATGCCCCATGGGTACGCAGTTATGTCCAAACAGACAACCAAAAATCAACATGATCGTTCTCCTGGATAGCTGGACGTACACACTTTCTACTTCATATCAAAATATCGCGTGAAAGCTTTAAAAATCAGTGGTTTACTTACCGAAATCGATACGTCAGGCAAGATTTATTTGCAGAGCAGAAAAGACGGCGAAAAGTTAAAACTTTTGAGGGAAATTTCTTTCCCTCCAATATTTCTAATAGCAGTGCACGGACACAGAGATTAGCTTACTTCAAAAACCGATGGCACACATCTAGGGGACGCTAAGGGAGTAGGTAAGATGGGTGCTGTCCACAGGGCAGCAAACATCAACCAGAAAACAGTGTACCCGGTTTGGTCCGCCTACGCGGTTTTACCCTACTCTCCCTATAGATGTTCAGTAATTGCGTCCACATCCAACTGGAATATTTTAAATTGCGTGCATTGGTGCAAAATTAAATACATTGTTGTAGACAGGTTGTATTGTATGAAGTAAATATTTCATTATATCATTCTACGTGATCAAATATTTGCTTATCAACGTACCTTGTATATGGATGGATGGGCTTTAATGGTGCATCCCGATTATGGAATATCAGCATTTTACACTGACTAATCAATTTTTTTAATTAAAATGAATATATTATCAGCTAAAAAATCCGATAGACATGTAATTATCATTTATATACCTTAATTAAATCTTTGAAACGCCGCCGTAAGAATCATAGAAATTGATTGATTAGTTCCCGAGTTTTAAAATATGGAAAGATTGATTGATTGATTCAATCTTTCTCTATTTTCTCAAGAACTATTTTAGATATACGAATGCGACAACCTGCAAATTATAGCCAGAAACCTATTCTATCTTCTCTTGATAAGTTTAATGATATTTATTCAACTGTTTCTGAGCCAATTCCGGACAGACAGACTAGCGAGGAAATATTTAATTTTGTATTTGGCTATACGTCATCTAAACAGTCGAATGATGCCATATTTAAATTATAGATTTGGTCAGATTTTTTTTATAGAAGTTTGACGTATTTTGATTTCATACGTATTATATATGTGTGTATTTGTGTGTGTGTGTATAAATTTCAGTTTTAAAATTAAAATGAATACCTTGTAAGCTCCGTTGTAATATAGATTTAAAGATTTTTATACGCGTGATCACTACCATTTGACATATTTTAGAGAGAGCTGTTTGACGGAAAATAAAACATTGTTAAAACCATCTTTCCCTTCACCATTCTAGGTAATCATTTCCTTTCTTATCATTGATGCTAACCTGGTCTGTGATAACAATAATTATAGAATAGAGTTATAAGTACAAATCAAGTGTTTAAATTAAAATGAATAAGTTTTAATATAAAAATCGGATCCACTAAAAATTATTATTTTTAGTTTTTTCGTAATCGGGTCCACGGCCAATTGGTACAAGTTAGATAGCCTGGTTTTGGGCATAATTAAATGCATTGTTGTATCGAAGTCTTTTTTTATGAGATAAACATACAGTGGAATTCTATGTGATCATTTCTTTGATTATTAATTATGGACACGATTTGGACGCGATTTGAACGGGATTGTGGAATATTAACTCCTTATACTTACCGATTCAGTTTTTAAATTCAGATGTATTAGTCGTAAGCAAAAAAATGTAATTATTATCATTTAGAAATTTTAATTAGACCTTTCAATCGCCGTAAGATTCCTTAAAATTCAACAATGTTTTCACGCGTTTTTTGATTATTGAAAGATTGGTTGATTAATTGAGTCTCCCAAGTTTTCCCCTGTTTTCTCAAAACCGATTTGAAATCTAGGAATGCGACAAACTGAAGATTGTATCCAGACTTATCCTCTGTCTGCCCCTGATAAGTTTAGTTTTAGTTATACAACCATTTTTGAGCTTATTTCGGACAAACCGATAGACCGAGAGACAGACGAGAAAAGTTTTGACTTTATGTCGTCGAAATAGTCGAATGAACTTAGAAATAGGTGAGTTTTCTGAAAATCACAGACACTTCAAATATACAGGTTGTGTCAGAAAAATGCATACAGACTTTGAATGATTATAACTCCAGTTTTTATTTGCATATAATTAATATTTAAATTGCAAAAGAATCTATATAAAATGTATAACTTTTCCACCTACTGCAGATGTTCGAAATTATTACCGTTCTGGTCAATACACTGCTTATAACGGTGGTTTGTTGATTCACAAACTTCAATAAACATTTCATTTGGTGTTGTGTTCTTGCTCAATTGCGGTTCCGGAACGTTGTCTTTGAACATCCATTCGTTTCAAACTTATCTTTTATCCGATCAATTGGAAGTCGCATAGGTGGGTCTGCCTGAAACTCCCTGCGATATTGTTTTAGCTCACAGACTATCAAAGCCTGAGAGCTAATGTGCCCGCCCGTTCTGTATGTATGTACGTAACGCGATAACTCTCGGTAGAAATGTCGGTTTTGCTTCAAATTTTGTTTATAGATTCATTGTGATAAGGCGTTTCCTTGATTAGTTTTGGCGGTTCATTGGTTAAGTATAAAAGGGGAGGATAATGCCCCCCTTAATTTATATAAATGGGTTTTTCATGCAGAATTACCCGATTTGCTTCAAATTTTCTATATAGGTTCATTGTGATAAGGCGCTTCACTTATTTGTTTTGGGGGTTCATTGGTTAAGTATAAAGGGGGAAACGGGGGGCTAATCTCCCCCTGAATTTAGATAAAGGGGTTTTTCATGCAGAATTATCCAATTTGCTTCATATTTTGTATATAGGTTCATTGTGATAAGGCGCTTCCCTGATTAGTTTTGGGGTTTATTGGTTAAGTATAAAGGGGGGAACAGGGGGCTAATTCCCCCTTAATTTATTGTCGATTTATTTATTTTTCGAGAGGCATTATTCTTCAAAATAAGTGTATAATATACAATTAGTGTGAATAGCCTTTGAGCTCAATGCCACCAGTTTAACTGGGTACTTTTCTTTTTATTATACTTCTGCAACATTTCCATACTTACAAAAGTATTTTAAAATAAAATTTCTTTTTTCAAAAGTTAATCTTGGTCCACTCATTATTTCCAATTAATTACACTTTGAAAAGAAAGAAAAATTAGAATGTTATGACCCGTTAAACAGTGTATGTATGTATGTATTTTCTTACGTACCCTGTAGATATATGTATATATTTGTCAATGTTACTAATGACATTGCCATTAGCTACCTAAGTAATACACCAGGTTCTTTATTATTAGCCTTCCTACCTTGAATGAGTCTAATCAACCCGTTTCTATGATTTATTTCATTAGATTCCAACCAGAAATTTCTTCATAAAGTAAGTTAAACAAAGGTCACAGAGAACTAAGTTAAATAACTATGTTAAATAATTTTAAATAAAAATTCTGCTGTGAAATGTTTTTATCAAGGATGAGCAAAATTTCAACAGGGTAGAAAGTTTAATGCGACTAAAGCTTTTATTAATGACAAATTGTTACGGAAATATTTAAGAATAAATGTAAGTATAAAATAAAATTATCTGAAGTATAATCCCCGGACGTTGAGTAATTTTCTCATTTTGCAGATGATGCAGATTGCATTGAGTTGCATGCATAACAAATGTAAAACCTATGTATTTATTTTAGCTAACCCATAAATATTTATGCGTCTAGTACAATTAAATACATTGTAAAGATAAATAGAAAAATATCTTTGATTATTCACTAACCTCGTAGCATAAATTACAGTATGTACTCAAGATTCATTAAAGACCAAATATAGTTATTTCAAAATAAAAATGCATACATGCCTTTCCTCAAAATTTATATAAATGCATGTTTTAAATATTTGTGCATAATAAATTTTTAATCGATAAATTTCAATTAATTTTCCCTCTTAAGAACAGCAATGAAGTATTTCAAAATTGCACTATTTCTCTAACTATGAAGTTTAGTTAAATATATTTGTAATAGTCATTCCGATGTTTCCTGTAGTTTTGAATATTTAGATTTTGAGTAAATATTTTGGCTAGTAAGATTTTTTTGTGGAAAAGAGAAAACTGTTGGAATGTCAATAATTGAGCTGGATCATTACACCATCAAAACTTTATCGTAAATAATTTTTGTGCAAGGTAAACCACACGTTATTACTAAATGGTGTATAAATATTTTTGTATAATTAAAACTTAAAAATACATCAGATTGACGTTTCGGTCTACTTCTACAACCATCTTCAGAATATGATGTAAAATTGAATAAACTTAAAAACAAAGGACGACCATCTTGAAATATAATCCACACAACTACAATTGAAATGTTTATTAATAAAAATATAACAAATTATAACACATTGTAATACTATTTTTCTTTTAATTGCTAAAAGACGTAAAATAAAAACTTTAAACAATAAAATAAGTTTTATTATACTGTTGACATGTTTATGCAGCATCATTTAACTTATCAAAATTGTGGCTCCAGTTACTCCATGGTTACAAATATGGAAATAAACATCCAAGTAAAAATAAAAAATAACGTGCATATTTTGAAAAAGCACGTGAAAAATTTGATGATGGCGTTTCAAAAAATAACTTCATAGACCGTGCAGTTGTAGAATATTCTTATTTGTTTTGATAATGGCTCCGATGGAGGTGAAACATGACAGCAGTCTAATAAAACTTATTTTACAGTTTATAAAGTTTTTATTTTACGCCGTTTAACAATTAAGCCCTTGCCTGTTTCACCCGAACTCAGTTCGGGCAACGCAAATATGCCACTTTTGGAATACCCGATCCGAGTTCGGGCAAGAGAAAAATTGGTGTTTCAATTCCTTGAAGCCTGAACTCAGTTCGTCCAATGCTTAAACACAATGCAAAGAAACTTTTAACTTCCAAAAAATTTATATACCTGCCTGTTAAACATAATGTGGTTTGAATGAAATTTGGGAAGAACTGCAAAATTACAAAAAATCCGATAAATGGCACGAAACTGCCAAACTTTTCGCTGGAAAGTATCGCCATTTATCGGGAAAATGGTAAATTACATATTATGCATTGGACGAAATGAGTTCGGGCTTCAGGTAATTGAAAGACCGATTTTTCTTTTACCCGAACTCAGATCGGGCATTCCAAAATTGACGCATTTGCGTTGCCCGAACTGAATTCGGGCGTCACAGGCAAGGGATTAAAGAGAATCTTTTTTTTCCATTTTTGGCACGTTTTTCTCAAATATATTCCACAGGCAAGGGGTTAAAATAAGTGTGTTTATTAATAAGTTAATAAGCTATTGCATAATAATAGAAAATATGCATTTTTATTCCAATATCCAACATATCTTTACATGATTCCTTTCAAAACCTTTTCCGTAAGGTCTGCATTATTTTCACGAAATGCTTTCTTAGTGCCCAGTAAAATGATGCATTATCAAAATGATAATGACATTAAAATATCGTTTACTGCAGGCAAATGTCTCTTTCGGCTGAATCCAACAGCTGACCTGTCAATTGTGAAAGTTCGATATGTCTTGCACGTATGAGCAACAACAAGAAGAAATACTTTTTATGTTGTAAAAACTCTTTTATGGAAATTTATTCCGATGTATTATCCAATTATTTTGTAAATCGAATATAACTGACCTATTTTTAAAAAGTGTTTTTTTTTAATAGATGATGCAGATTTTCAGATGAATTGTCTGTTTAACTGATATAAAATCGATGTATTTATGTTGGATATCTCACAATTATTTATTTGCCTGACACAATTAAACACATTGTTAATATAAATAAAAGAAATATCTTTGATTATTCGATAACTCGTAAAATAAACTACAATATGTAGGCAAAATAAAACAATAAATATGTATAGTTATTTCTAAATAAAAATACATACATAATGACATGTCCTGCTTCAAAAATATACGTAAATGTATTTTTTAATTATTTTTGCATAACAAATTGTAATCTATAAAGTAATTAATTTTTTTCCTTAAAAACAGAAATGAGACAAAGATGCAATGTTTCACTAACCAAGAAATTTAGTTGTATATTTATAATAGTTATTCCACTGTTTTCTGGATTGCTAAATATTTCCAGTGGAAAGGTTTTAGAAAAAGATAAATCTATTTAAATATTAATTAGTAAATTACTTGCCTATTGCATATCAATTGAAAATATACATTTTTATTACGATATCTATCATATCGTTACATTATTCTTTTAAAAAAAGATAATTCTATTGAAATATTAATTAGTAAATTACTTGCCTATTGCATATCAATTGAAAATATACATTTTTATTACGATATCTATCATATCGTTACATTATTCTTTTTTTAAAAAGATAAATAAATTGAAATATTAATTAGTAAATTATTTGCCTTTTGCATATCAATTGAAAATATGCATTTCTATTCCAATATCCATCATATCTTTACATTATTCGTTTTAAAAAAGATAAATCTATTGAAATATTAATTAGTAAATTAATTGCCTATTGCATATAAATTGAAAATATACATTTTTATTCCGATATCTATCATATCTTTAGATCATTCTTTTTGGGAACTTTTCCGTAAGGTCTGCATTATTTTCCTCAAATCTTTTCTTACTACATCCCAGTAAAATGACGCATTATCAAACCGATAATGACTTATCATCACAATATCGTTTACTGCAGGCGAGTGTCTTTTCAGCAATCCAACAGCTGACCTGTCAATTGTGAGAGTTTGATATGACTTGTACTTACGATCAACAGGAAAAATAAATGATTTTTATGTTATAAAAAGTATTTTATGAAATTTTATTTCAATGTATTATCAAATTAGTTTGTAAAGAAAATGTATCTGACATATTTTTGAAAAGTGATTCTTTGAAGATCTAAAAATTTTCAAATTGTGTTTTGTTGTAAAGTATTAAAACAACATCCAAAGGGAAAATTGATAAGACAGATATTTTGATATCACTTAAAAAAGTTGTATTTATTAAAATTTATATTTGTAAATTCACTCTAAAAACGATATTTTCAAAACTGAGCAAAAAATACTCAAATCTGATTATGTCGCATAGTCAAAATGGCTTCGAATCAAAATTACTCAAGTTTGAAACATGTATATACTCATTTCTGAAAACATGCACACAATCAAGAACAAAAAATCATGTTCTCATATTTGAGTATGTCCATGTTTCAAAAATGAGTATGAACTGACTTCTATGTGCTCATTTTGGAGTATGGCTATATTTCAAAAATGATTTTGAACTAATTCTAATCATTTTTGAGTATGTCCATGTTTCAAAAATGAGGATGAACTGACCTCTATGTGATCAGTTTTGAGTATGTCCATGTTTCAATATTCTGAGTATTTCTGGTATTTCAGAATTGAAAGAATTGGGTTTCCCTATTTGAAACAAAAAGTTTCATAACAAAATGAAGACATCGATTTACTCAGATTTGAAATTGCCATTTTTCTCAGTGTTGTAACACATTCAATGCACATAAGTAGCAATAAACAACACATATATTTACATTACATAAGTAGCAGAGTATTTATTTTTACATTTGTGAATTATATTGTATAAGGAAGGCTATTAATGATTAAGAGCCTACTCTAGTAACGCAAAGACACTCGCAAGCTAATGTTAAACCAATGGCAGCGTCCTTTTCAAATTTGACGTTTGCATTTTAATATTTTAAAAAGATTTTCTTTCATAGGACATTTGAAGTCGATGTATAACTGGGTATCTTCGTACTTTTTCGATTTTGGTTGCAGTTTTTTTTTCTGAGAACACTTTCGGATGCGAAGTATCCGAAACTCACCGGTTCCGAAAATGAAAGTGTCCTCAGAAAAAAAACTGCAATCAAAATCGAAAATGTACGCAATTACCGGTTATACATCAACCTCGGATATTATTAAAAAAACTTATTTATAAATATTAAAATGCAAACGGCAAATTTGAAAAGAACGCTGTAATTAGTTTAACATTAGCTTGTGAGTGTTTTCGCGTTACTGGCCTCTTAAGGAGAGCCGTGATTATAAACTATCAAAAAATCGATTTGGTATTTTCCATATTTAAAAAGAAATGTTTACAATTCTGAATCGAACAAAACAAACTGCATGAAAATATTGCAATTAGAACCGAGTCATGAAATTGATATGTGTACTGTTGTGAGTTGATTTTTAAATATCCATTCCGCTTTTCTGAAAACTAATATTACAATTTGAGAGCATAGTAAAAAAAATGTTTGCATACAAATATATTTGTTTCTGCACAGATATGTATATAAAAACACATTCCTTCAATTTCCACTTAATCTTTTGTCAATTGAAGGGGGTCGGGGCAAGAGGGTTCTAAGCCACATTTTTAAACTTCTGAGATATTTCAATTTGAAAATTTGATCCAATACTCAAATCAGGATATATAGCAAAAAGTCTTTTCACCAATGTCTTAGTAACATTTGCGATATTCTGAGTAACAATATGGCATTACTTTATTGATATTACTATTGCGTTTTTTGTAAATTAGCTATGTTCATTGGGAGCATAAAAGTCTGGGGCAAAAACGAAACCTGGAACATATGCTGCCACCAGTTGACATTATAAACGAATTATATGTAGAATATTATAATTTACAATATTAAGAAACAAATTACAGTGTTAGATTTGTTTCATCAAAAATGTGGCTTGGCACTTTCTTGCCCCAACCCCCTCAATTAAGCGACGCAAATTTTATTTGTTGCGATTAGAATGTGATTTTTGAATTATTAAACAGAAATAGAAGCTCGAAAAATAATGCATCATCAAAACGATAATGACTTAAAATTAAAATATCGTTTACTGCAGAACGAATTCCTTTTCAACAATCTAACAGCGAGTTTCACATGTCTGATATGTCATATAGCATGAGGTACGTATGATGTATACTAATATATAAAAATGGAATTCCTGTCAGTGATTTGCAGAAAAAAAATCTATTTCTAAGTTCATTCGACTATTTAGACGACTACAGTCAAAAATAAAATTAAAACTAGTCGGATGTGCCAATATCAAAACTTTTTTCTATCTCATACATGTTAATACTTCAAAATTCAATATCACAGGTGCCAAAATTAAATGATAATCTATGTTCATTATGTGGATTCTAGTAATATAGTTTCGTTGAATTGTGTGTATTTAAAATGGAGACATAAGCATCGCATTTTTCAAACAAATTATTTAATTTCTGCAGCCACTTTCTTACATGTCTGCAACCAAAATTCACAACACAAAGGGAATAAAAGCGGCACCTATTGGCCAAGTCTAATAAAGATATATTTATGTGAAAGTGTCACAGAATATGAAATTTGATTAAATTACGTGCATTAGTTTTAGGTAGATTTCATAAGAAATACTACCTATTACATGCTCCCCAAAATTGGAATTTTTGAAATTTTTTTGCAGATCTATGCCGATCATGACTCCTATAACCAAAAAATACCCCCCCCCAGTTCAAAACTTTATATTTTGCTATCTATATATCTCTCTCTCTATCTATCTGTCTGTCTATCTATGTATCTATATCACTTTTTTATGGACACGATAACTTCCATAATTCTGCACAAATCTCTTCCAAACTGATACATAGAATCAAGTGGTATAAAATCTCAATCGATCAAGTTCGTTAATAGGCAAAACCGTACCGGGGGGGGGGTTAAAACATAAAAAAACACATAACTTCTTAATTATGATACATGTCGAATCCGTTTAAAGTTAATATTACTTGTAGGAAAAGGGTAAAAAATTTATGTATGATAGATTTTTGATATCATTAAAAATTGCCTCAAGGGGTGGA
This sequence comes from Maratus michaelseni, assembly GCA_963931845.1. NCBI lineage: Eukaryota > Metazoa > Arthropoda > Arachnida > Araneae > Salticidae > Maratus > Maratus michaelseni. Next base: position 118,768,941 of record OZ007586.1, read on the forward strand.
AAAATTGGAGATTAAGAAGAAAAATATTCATAACTTCGTCAATTCACAAGATATCAAATCCGCTTAAATTTATTATAAATCTTCTTAATATTATCTACAACTTTTATTCTGACAAGTTTTTTATAGGACCAACTCTTACAGAAGAAAAAATTAAAAACAAAAAAATCCTTGCTGGCTTCACCTACAGGCACAGGTATATTTTGAAGTGGGCGGTCTCAACTGCCGCATCATGGCATAAAGGTATTTCTTTTGCAATTCCCATTAAACAGGCGCCTCACGATCTGCGTCTTCGAAAACTACCTGTGCCTGTAGGCCGAGCCATCAGGGATTTTTTTTTAGATATAGTTATTGCAAAAATCGTGAAAAATGCAGCATAGCAGTGCCACATGTTATACGATTTACATGAAAACCCAATCAGCACCAACTTATGTCAAGGTTTAACAGAATACGAAATTTGATAAAATTCCGTGCTGTAGTTCTTGAGATATAACTATCGCTAATATCGTGTAAATCCTGAAAATTGCAGCATAGCAGCGCCAGCTGTGAGGCGATTTACACAAAAACCTAACCAGCAACAGATTATGTCAACGTCTAACTAAATCTGAAGTTTGATGGAAATTCGTGTATTAGTTCTTAAGATAGAGCTATTGCGAAAGCGTGAAAAATGCAGCATAACAACGCCAATTGTTGGGCGATTTACACCAAAAACGTACCGGCCCCAATTTATATCAAGGTCTAACTGAATCGAAAACTTTATCAAATTCCGTGCATTCGTTCTTGATATAGAGCTATCGTAAAAATCATAGTAAAACATTATTAAAATAAACAGCAGATGATTTTTTCCTTTAGATCGTAATGTAACGGAATTCTTTGGAGTGTACCTGTATAGGAATTATAAATGTATGGACATAATATTCTATAGTAAGCCTCTTGTAGTTCAACTCAGTGGTATATATCAATTTAAATATGTTTGAAACAGTGTAACATCATTAAAATAAACCGCAAATGATTTCCCCCCATAGACCGTAATGTAACGGAATTCTTTTGAGTGTCCCTGTAAAGGATTTATAAGTGCTGCACACTTCAATTTCAATACCGAACATGCCACATTAAATCTCAATAATATCAATTGCATGACAATATATTTACGCGAGTTACAGCACGGACAGACAGATACACAAACAGATGGAAGACAGACAGACAAACCGAATTCATAAACACTTTTCAACTATTTTGAAAAGTGTTAAAAGGGTCTATTTCTCTGTGTCTGACTCTCCCCTACACTATTTTCTTTTCTGTGTAGGATCTCGGAAAATGACGTCTTTTCAAAGCGCTAATGACTTATCGTTAAAATATCATTTATTGAAGAGAATTCCTTTTTGAGGAATCCAGCAGTTGACCTGTCAATTGTGCGAGTTTGATTTCTTTTGTACGTGCGATCAACACGAAAAATAAATGCTTTTTATGCTGTAAGAACAAGTTTATGGAATTTTATTTCACTGTATTATCACATTATTTTGAACTAAGAATGTATCTGACATATTTTGAATAGTTTTACTTTGAAGATTATGAAATTTTACATGTAAAATTATTCATAAGAAAAGTTTCAAAAGATAGATATTTCGATAACACGTAAAAACATTAAATATATTAAATTTAACTTTGTATATGAAGTATGAGGAATGTTATCAATATTTAAGGATCTTATCAAAAATCAAACTTGTTTTCAGATATATCATATTTTTCGTGGCTTGTAAATCTATACATGTGATTTATAGATTTATGTGCAATGAAAATATTTTTTTAACACTTTGGCTGCCGCCTGACCGCTAGCAGTCACATGTGCTTTTTGCCATAATGCATTTGTACCACCGGCGATCTTTTCAAATATATCCTTCTTGATCGACTGATTGTCAGCTGTCAATTGCCCCCGGGATTGCAATTATACTCTATAGCAGAGACTATTTTTTTACTGATCGGAACGTCTGTTGTGGTAATTCGCCTTCTTTGATGTTTCATGACTTTATTAGCGTGTCTAAAAGTCAGAGGTCAGCAGGGAATGCCGCTGACAGGTGTTCAACGTCGCTTTCTTTTGTTGAGACTTCCCTTTCTTTTGTCGATGACCACAAAACCCTTCGAAAAGAATGGGGAATCTAAAATTTTATGACTCCCTTAGACAGACTTGCTTAGCATACGAATAAACGCAGCTTTAAGGCTGCGTTTATATCTGGATTTCAACAACCCCGAGAAAAACTCGTAAATAATTCCCCGGCCCTTTCTGGTTTCTGAAATTTTGATAAGGTTTTTATAAGCAATTTTTTTTTTCAGTTTTTCAAATAAATCTTATAGTTAATATCTTTAGTAAATATAATTTAGAAATAATATAAATATCAAAATAGGAGCACGAGCTTTCATCATACATAAATAATTAATGATAAGTTTTTTTATACTATTTTGATAAAAAAGAATAATTCATTAGTCAAGATAGTTAATGACAGGATCTTTAGCTACCTAAGTAATATAATTGGTACTCATATTAAAACTGCTGCTGTAGCTCCTAGAAATAATAATAATAATAATAATAATAATAATAATAATAATAACATTTCAAAGGAAATTTTAAGGTTAAATTTTAATATAAAATGAAATTAACAGAAGGAAAAGGAGGTCTTTGAGTAATCCTCTTGTTTTGCAAATCCATTTAAGTAGGGATTAGTTGAACACATATTTGAATTTGCAAGGATTTTTTATACTGTTCTTTGCGTAATTTTTTTTTTTTTTACTTTTTGAAATGAATTTTATAGTAATAATATTTAATACTGGTGCTTCAGAATTAATATTATTACAAAAATGAGAGTACCAACTTTCATTATAAATAAAGAGTATATCAATTTATTTCAGTAAAGTATTTCATTATTTCAGTAATTTTTCAGTTTATATACTTTTAACAGGAATTAAAACATATTAATCAATGTAGTTAAACACGGGATCATTAACAGCCTGCTCCCTTTTCATCCGCAAAATCATACTTGTCAAGTTTAACTCAATAATAATTATATCGCGATTATATATCGTCGTACATATTCTATTCATGTATCTACAAGCTAAGATGTGGATAAATAAGTCTGGTATGCCTAAATAACGTAGACAAATATCTCATGTAAACTAGGATTGTATGAATATATTAATATACGACAAGTCATTTTCGAAGAGGCAGGTATGACAAACACTTCATTTCATTTTAAAGTTACTGGAAAAGGTAAGCTGCAGTCTAGTTCTCATGAATTCCAGTCTCGGAACATTTTCAATTTATCTTTAAATGTCCCCAACGTTTATTACTTACCCATCATACGTAGTATAGGGTAAATCTTGTAATCGTTTTGAAAATCGAAAATTTTTTTTGGACGGATTTACACGTTTCAGACACTGGAGATTCCGAAAAACATATTTTTAGAAAAAAAATTTGCCGTCCGTCTGTCTGTGTGAGTCTGTAAGTCTGTGCGTGTGTCTGTAAACGCTCTATCTCCCGAACAAATTGAGATAGAGACTTAAAATTTGGTATGTACTTAGTATGTGATAATGGGAAGAAGCTTATTGAATTTCAGTAACCTCGATTATCCGGAATTATTTTTTTCGGACACTCGAAATATTCGTTCTGATAAAAGGTATATAAAAATTTTCGAAATTGTTTATTTTAAGGAGTGAATATAAAAGACAATAAAAAAAAAACATAAATTTTGCATAAAGAATGAAGTCTATTGGATAATTAGTTGCCGAGATATTTGTAATCCTATTTTCCACACTCTTCGATTTTTCATGACCCTGTATTTCATTCAGATTTCAATTCAAAGATATATTTTAATTGGAAATGAGACGCTTAATACGACGCAGTAAATTGTTAGTTAGTATGATTATCAATTTTGGAGTTATAAGGATGTTTCTTTTACGCAATTCAGTAATAGAGCATTTGAAGTTTATGGCGTCATCAAGCCATGATTTATTCGAATTGCAATGCATTTTATAAATAGTTTATTTTCATATTTTATATTATGCATATCCATGATGGGTAAGTATTACGGTGGACCCCAACGACTAGTTTCATGTTGTAAATGTAAAAGACCAAGCCATTGACAATTCTTTTTCACTTTCTAAGAAATTAATATACTTGTGAGTCTTTATTCTATCATTTTCTATCACTAAGAAAAATATTTGCAATATTTTTCATCCATTTTTTAAACTAACATAATCGCAAATATTTTTATCGACGCGACGGCACAAATTCTTAATAAGAAAATAAAAATAGAGCCTTCTAGAGGAAAATAATCCTCCATGCTTTATTATTTCATTTTAGAAAGCTAAATTTAATGCAAAAGAAGGTTTAACTATAAATAACATTTGTTCTTTTAATAGTTTGTGAATATTTTCTAAGTGGAAAATAAAATCTCTTTTGAATTTACAATCTCCTTTTGAAACAAACAACATTATAATTTTAATTGAATGTAAATAGAAACTCTATTTAACATATAAATTAATTTTCTTCCCACTCATCTCATAATGTAGTTTCAAACAATTTACGAGTCTTTGCGTAGGATGAAATTTCTAGTTTAAAAAGATATTAATTAAAAAAGGGCGCAGAATGTAATAGGCGCAGAATGATTAATAATCTTAAATATTTTGCTCGCATATTTTTAGCAACATACTTACATTCTTCAGATATGCGATGCAATTTTTAGTTTTAACATTTTATTTAGCATTATCACCAGCGAGAAAAGTTGAAGTATAAAAGTAATTTTTCTTTATAGAATCAGTTTAAATTAGAAAAATAGATCTATAGTAAAGTTGGTTTTTTAACGTGTAAATATATGACTACGCAATGTCAAATCACCGTCATGATGCTAACAACATCGTTGTCTTGTGAAAATTGTATTTGTTTGTTTTAAATCTTTATGTATTTCTTCATAAAAATAATATTTGATTTTAACATGTTAGATGTTCGTAAGTAACTTGCGATAATGTTATTTAAATTTGAGTGAAAATAATTCTATACTTTCTTCTTGTGCAATTTTAAACGCAAGAGATAAACACAGCCATTCGATTTATATGCACTAATATATGAAATAATGATAAAGTATTTTCACAAAGACGACATAAAAAAGTGCAGTTTTGTAGGTAAGACTCATTAAATGTGATACTTTTCGTTTATCCAGAATATTTTTTAATATGTTTGTAAAATAATTTCTTGAATGTTTGGTTTGAGTGGTTTGAATGGGAGGCTTAACAGAAAGGAAACACTATGAACAGTGAAGCTTGTTTCGGGAATCGCTACTTAACAGCCTACCAGCGGGAAGACCTAGCTATGCTCGGTTAAAATTAGCTTTGTGTTCTACTCGATATAACAATAAATTATCGCTGTATTATTGCTAAATTCTGGTAATCCATAGCAGTCTTCACAATACAACAGTAAACACGATTCTGGTAGTTCATAGCACTCTGCACTGTACAATAGGAAGCGCGAAATTTGGTCGCAAAACTTCAATCGTTTTGTACACTTTTGAGAGTGCAGATTAAAGTCTTTTCCAGATCGCACTGTCCAACTTCACAGTCTTCGACCGAAACACTTCCTCATATATGTGTGGGATTAATTGCGAGAAAGTTCTATGTACCCTGATTGGTTAAATACTGTTTTTGCGAAAGTCCTACAGACTCTGATTGGTTGAATGAGGTATCCCGGCTCCTACTGGGAATTTCTAGAAAATTCTTTTAGATTCTGAAAGCCAATTTTTTTCGCCAAATTTGCAGCGAAAAGTTGCAAACTTGGCTACATTCTTTCATTTGGCACCAAGCATGTGTTTTGGCATTGTTAATATTAAAAGCCTATTTTCCCGCCAAATATCGCCAATATTGCCAAATATTGCCGAATTTTGCTAAATGTTGCCAACTTTGAGACTACTAATTCGTTTACTACCAACTGTTCAACATCTTAATAACCGTTTCATACTTCCTTCTGATCGAAATGCATTGACCCGAAGTGACCCCCCAAAATAATCCACTAATCAGATTTTCTCGAACATGTGACTTAGCCCAGTGGTAGTACACCAGAATGGTAGGATACAAAATTTAGTGAAAATAGTTGGAGCCGTGTTTTAGATAAAATTTGCATATATATATATACACACACACACACACAAGATTTTCTCGTATGCTCGTACATGATTTAATAAATATTGAGACAAAAATAAATTATAGAACCAGTAAATATACATCCTAAATTCGATCAAAACAATCAAAATATTTTATAAAAAAAGAAAAAGAAATATTTGACTCCGCCGCAAACCAAAAATCAATGCTTATCAACCCATCTCCTTTTGTCTAATATTTTCTCGTTTCTTTTTATTTCTATGGTTCTTTCAATTTTTTGTTATTCGCCACAATAGCTATAAAATGATCCCAAATATTCAAAGCAGCAGAGTATTCACGCGGGAATAAAACTTATCTCGAGACACACTTTCGCAGCGGTTTTGCCACGATAACTTTTGAACATGTTCTTTTTTTTTAAGTAATGAAATTAAATTCTGTACAACTATACCTAAAACAGAAAACTATTTTTTTTTCAACTTATAAATTTTTTATTTATTTTTTACGATTTGTTTTTTGTTTTTCAAGAATAATCGAGAGATAATGTAATAAGCAATTTAAAAAACGAACAACAACTGAACAATATAAACCTGGACTTCAAAATCTGGGTAAAACTAGTTTTCTAAGATAATTTTTGTCGTAATATATTAAAAATTTTGATATTGTTTTTTACAATAATATTTTTTTTCTTCAAAATATAAATAAATAAATTCAGAAAGAACGAATAGCCTAAATGAATTATGGTATTCCTAATCCACGATAAAATTTTAGTCATATTTCGACATTTCAAATCTTTCTGGTATCTTTAACATATCCAGTGATGGAATAGTGGTACACCATTTAGGCGATTGTCACCACTAAATTTCTTCCACTAAATTCTTCGGTTACAAAACCTCAGAAATTCTGTCCTTAAATAAGACAAAGAATACAATTTAAATTTAGTAGCGTCAATCGGTTTTCTTGTGTACCACTGTTACATCACTGCATACCATTTGTAAAGTTGTTAATTTAAATCTTCATTGCCTGAATTGACAAGTCTGGAAAGGGAAATATATATCAAACAACGTTTTCTTAATTTCAGAAGTATAAATAAGGCTTCTACAATCCGGGCTGACTCCTGCCGCCATTTAATTGCCCGTGGGAGAAGAACGATTGGCCATGCCACGTCGCGCCGCGTGGGCAACAATTGCTGATTGGTCTATGTGGGCATCAAAATGCTTGATGATTCAGCCTGTATTATAGTAGCCCTACGTATACAGCATTTTATCGCAATCCTAACGTTAACAATTTATATTTTTAATTTTTGGACTCTTACGTTTTGACTTAATACATATTTTATTTCATAATATATGAAATAAAACATTTTCCCAGATAGCGCATTTTTACCATTGTCACTTTTGTTGTTCTCTTTACAAGAGACTTTCTGTCTCCATACAAAAGAACTGAGCTTAGGACAAAATTTCTTTATCATTTCACTAGTGATATAGAAACTATAATTTTCAATTTTTTCATGAGTATTGTTATAACAAAATCTATAAGGCGATTACGGAAGATTCGGCAATTTGAAGACTACTCATTAATGGTAGATTCCGCATTAGTTAAGATGACCAAATTTTATAAAGTGACTCAAATTTAAAACTTTCAAAACTTTAATTTTTATAACTTTTTAAGCTTTATCTATTTAAAAAATGCTACAATTTTATTGACTTTGGAAATTTTAAGAAGTATTTTAAAGGAACAAAATTGTGAACTGCGTGAATTACGTGACTTCCTTCATCACATTTCGGCAAAATTCGAGGACGTTTGGTCATTTTATCATTTATTGATTAATTTTTTATTTATTGCTATTATCATTTTACATTTTATCATTTATTGATATTATTTTTATTCATTAAAAAATAACTTTGCTCTGTGCGTTGTATTTATTATTATACGTTATTTTATGTAAGTAATTATGTAAGCTGTATGTATGTCTTGCAAGATGTATGCATACTTTCAGATATATGCATGTAAGACAGATAGATGTACCGTAATTTCCGGCGTGTAACTCGCGGAAAAAACAATCATGTTTCGACCCAGAAATTTTATTTTTTAAAAAGTAACTTACTAGATCACTGTAAAAATTTGACTCCAATTATTAACTAAAATTTCTGGGTCTAAACATGATTCTTTGATCCGCGAATTATACGCTGGAAATTACGGTAAGTATGAAGGTAGTGTGTTAAGTAAGCATTAACTAACTATTGAGATAAGAAGTATGAAAGTATGGAAGTAATTTTAAAATTAAAAAAGTACTAATTAATCTCATCTACTCTGGTGTATGAAAATATGCCATTAACGCAGCTTTTATATATTATTTTGTTGTTAATAAGTACCGGGGTATTTTTTATTGCCACATAGATTGGTGTATTATACTTCAATTTGAGTTTTTCACTGCAACCACACCCATCAATAGATATATCCCTTGTTCCTATATTTTTCCTTTCTACATAATGTTAAATAAATTTGTTTTGAATGTAATTATTGGATAAAAGATTTTCTAAAACTGTCTTAATTGTTTGTTCAGCTCAAATATGTAGTCATGTAATAATAATTGTGCCGAGAGGTGTTCCTATGGTACCAGCTGTTGTGAAAAAAAGAGGAAAGTCATTAGCTAGATGAAGGTGTTTTTGTTTTTCCTTGTTGTTTCGTTTTCTTATCATACTTAGCATGGAGTCAACGTATAAGTATTATTTATTACTATACCACAAAATAGGATGAAAATATATTTATAAGATATTTATAAGATAGAAAGAAATAACTATTACTTAAAATGATTGATACATCTGCTGATGAGAAGAAGTAAATCTCCAACAATGGAGATGGGAATATCAAAGACTGGATATTTTCCTTTGAAAATTGATTGATTTTATTTTATATAGATCTAAATTTTTATGTTTGATTCAGAGTCAGCCATCCTTCATTGCACTATTAATTGTACCTGAAGTGCAAATAGCCTAATTTTCAAATCCTATCATCTAAAGAAAGAATAATAACACAGAATAAAAATTCCACCATTTTAAACTTATAAATTTAACTTTATTATTGTAATGAATGATATCATACGAGTGGGTATTTAAATATTCTCCACTTGAAAATTAATTGCAGGACCCGTCCACAATTCTATATCGTATTTTATGATACTACACTAAATGCGAAAGCTCGTGAAGTTTATTAAACGTGTTTTCATTGTTTTATTAAATTAAAGTTTTATATAAAATAGTAAAGTGTTAATTTAAAACAAAGATTACATCGAATATCGTGTTGTGATAAAATATTTTAAGATAAAATGATGAATCATGCCCAATTACAAATACAATTCACATGGATTACAATTTAAAAGGTTTGATACCATCGTATACAGTCAGTAAAATGCGAGCATTTTATTTGCAGCATTTTATTGGCTGATTCAGTTTGAAATAAGAACTTAGCACACTGTTAAAAATTTGCAGCAAACTGTCCGGTCATTCGACCGTTTTTATAGGAAACGGTTATCTAACCATAATTTAACGCTATTCTGACCATATTATTGCCCATATTATGGTCATAATAGAGTTTCATTACGGTTATGTAACCGTTTTCTATAAAAACGGTCGAAGGACTGGACAGTTTGCTGTGAATTTTTTGCAGTACAGCATGCTACCTTCAACGTTAACAAATGAAGAAACTTAAAAAAAATATTATAATCTATTAAGAAAACGTGAAATGGAGGTACATTTGATAGGCAACACTATAAAAATTTCGTGTAAAGGGATACATCAAAGCGGTAAAATATATGAAATGTGTAAAAATGTACCATATTTGTTAATACCAGAAAACAATCATCTATATTTAAAGAAATGCTCATGGAAATTTAAAACAATCTATTCCAATTATTTGTGAAATTTTGTAGTTATTAATAAAATACGGATTCAGCTCTTCATTTCACAAGAATAAAAGAATAAATAATTCAGTGTATGAAAGCAGTTTAACCTTCTTCAGAAACAAAAAGAATTCAAAGAAAGACAATTGCCATTGAAGGTTTGAAATTAATAAATAAATGAACTCTGCAAAATATTCTATAAAAATTGAAAATAGAACTTGCGTTGTCAGAAAAATTTATGTTTTTTCTGATGATATTGATTTCGTGTATATGTTTTGTTTGGATCCTCATGTAGAAGAACACTCATACGACAGCGATATACTTCAAATGATTATTTCATTCCTCTTTCCTCTTTAGTAAAGTGCAAATGTTTCAATCTCGAATTATTCTTCGCTGTTTTTTATATGTTATATCGATACTTTGAGTTTATAATCAGGAAAGTAGCTAGTTATTACTCCTACATTTAAATTGGAGATCTTATGTCTTTTACGGCCGTCAGTTAATCGCCTCATATATCATGAGAACGATCGACCACTAAATGAATGCCAAATGTAAAAATGAGAATTTGCTCTAAAGCACATTAAATATATATCAACAGGGTGCTATACGCTGAAATGAAAATGGTGATTACCTTCTAACCGAAAGCGCTGTCGCAAATTTTATGACAAACATGAATTCTCCGGAACTCTGTTCTCGCAAATGGCACTGAAATTAAAATCAATTTTACTACTGATATGTATCATTGCTGTACTAACGTGTCTCTTGGCTGTTGTGAAATATGTTGAATTTGTAATAGCATAACTACTGTACACAAAATATACGTCATGCGCCTGTTCGTGAAAAAAAAAATAATCACCTAGATTGAAACGTTAAATAAAACAGGAAATTTTCGCCAAAGCACTGTAAATATGCATCAACATAATATTAGGTATGGAAATGAATATAGTGATTAAACGTATTTTATTCTGAAATCGTTTTACTTACCCATCATACGTATTATAGTGTAAGTTTTGTGACCGTTTTAAAAATCGAAAATTTTTTTTGAAGGATTTACTAGTTTCAGACACTGGAGATTCCGAAAAACATATTTTTAGAAAAAAAATATGCCGTCCGTCTGTCTGTGTGTCTGTAAACGCTCTCTCTCGCGAACAAATTGAGATAGAGGCTTGAAATTTAGTATGTACTTAGAATGTAATAATGAGAAGAAGCTTGTTGAATTTTAGTAAACTCGATTATCCGGAGCATTTTTTTCGGAATATTCATTCTGATAAAAGGTATATAACACTTTTCGAAATTGTTTATTTTAAGAAGTGAATATAAAAGACAATAAAAAAACAAATTTTGCATAAAAAGTAAAATCTATCGGATAATTAGTTGCCGAGGTATTTGTAATCCTATTTTCCACCCTCTTCGATTTTTCATGACCCTGTATTTCATTCAAATTTCAATTCAAAGATATATTTTAATTGGAAATGAGACGCTTAATCCGACGCAGTAAACCGTTAGTTAATATGATTATCAATTTTGGAGTTAAAAGGATGTTTTTTTTACGCAATTTAGTAATAGAGCATTTAAAGTTTATGACGTCATCAAGCCAGGATGTTATTTGAATTGCAATGCATGTTATAAATAGTTTACACATGTTTTATTTTCATACATTATATTATGCATATCCATGATGGGTAAGTATTACGATGGCCCTCAACAACTAGTTTCCTAATTTAAAAGTAGGATGAAAAGAAATGCCTTATGTCATTACACAAAGTTTTAATCTTAGTATGTTAAGAAAAATCAATCACTATTCCTGGTTTCGAAACAAATTTTGAAAATGACTAGTGAAATTACTTTCGAATCCTTTGAGCTCCAGAGAAATTTATGCGAAACAAAATGCTGTGATGTAACTTAGATGAAATGCGAGAACAATTCTCATAAGACTATGATACACTTCAAATAATTATTTCTCTCCCCTTGCCTTTTTAGTAAATCAAAGAGGATTAAAACTCGAAGCTTTCTTCTCTGTTTTCTCTATGTCATACCGATGCTTATAGTTTATAACAAGGAAAATAGCTTGTTGTTGAACCCACTTTTAAATCGGAGCTCTAATGTCTTTTGCAGCCGTCGTTAATGGTTTCATATATCGATAAAAATGCTTTTATGATGTAGTGTAAAGTATAAAGATTGCCTATATATTTTAGGTGTAAAGATATTGACTGAAATACTGCAGAGATAAATTACTACAGAACAGGAAAAGGAAGAAATATTTGATGAAGACTATATTAATATTTTATAAAAGTGCTTGCTATTTTTCCATTAATATTTTATGTGCAAGATAAATTCTTAAGATTCTTTTATATTTATAAGGAATTCGAAATCCCTCAGATTTATATGGCAATGAAATTTTGCTTAAAATATATTTACCTTTAAACAGTTATTGTATAGTGTTTCAATATTTATGTATACGATCAGGTAAACTTTAGTAGGTCATATTATTTCGAGATTATTCATTTGTTTCAAAATTACATATTATAAACAAACGTTTATTCTGGAGTTAAAATAATTTTCAAACAAATAAGACAAATTACGATACTCTATGTTACTGTAAGTGGTAACACTACTTTGATACCTTGAAGTTCATAGCTTTTTCGGGAATTTGTTTCATGAAATACAAAATGTTTATAAAAATCCATGTACACTAAATAAAATACTTATATTAAAGTAAAAGACTGTATTTTATCTTGTTGATGTATTAAAAAATGGTGAATTGACATTTAATGGGCGAGAACACTTAACAAAACAGGGTCAAGCAGTGGACACAATAACTCGTCGTTAACTTAACCTAGAACAATGGAACAAAATAAATTAGAATTTGTAGTCTAAAATCTAGTGCAGTGCATAGCTGTTTTAAAAATTGTGATTTTTTTAATGAGATAACAACTATACAAAATAAAATGTAAATTTTTAATAAAAAGTTTCGTTATTTATATTTATACATAAATGCGAGATATCAGTAGTTCGAAAAAATCCTTATGTATTTCACTAAAAAATATGTAGCGGTTAATTTTTAAACAGATCACGCTAATTGATAAAAAATTGTCGGAGCTAGAGTGTTCATCGAGTTTGAAAATTCTTTCAAAATAGAATATTTATATCAATATTTTTGCAACTGTTTACTCGCGGTGTTTATCTCTATTTCTATGGTTTCAAAATTGCCTTTCACTTTCACTTTCAATTTCTATATTCAATTATTAAAATATAATTTTCGTGCGTACAAAGAATATTTTAAGCGACAAAAAAAAAAAAATCTAAATTTTCTGTTAAAGTGTTGTTAACTGAGTAGTAAGTGTAAAACTGAATCTGTTAAAGTGTTGTTACATCTTATCTCATATTAGATAAAATAATTTTCTTGTTGTACTTATTGGAATTAAAATGAAAATTGTGTCACTCACAACTTTCGTAGGACATCACTATGAAACAACGTATTTTTCTATGAAATAAAAATTATGAGTATTGTCCGTGCAAAATTTATCTAATCAAATTATTATTCTCAACTAGAAAAAATAAATGTAAAATAATAATAATAATAATAATAATAATATAGTATATTGTAATATGTATATTTTTAAATCAATATATTGGTGCGAATAAATATTTTGTAAGCGTTAAAAGATACCTAACTAGAAATAAATATAAAAAATGAAAATAATATATTTTGTTAATATTTTATAGTCTAATTTTTAGCTTAATTAGACATTTTTTAAGCATTCAATACTTTGTGAAAAGCGCAAACATACGTGGAAGCCATTACTTCATGACCACCTAACCCAAAATTAACATTTAGCATGGGAGACTTGGGGATAAAGGAATAAGTGGATTTTCTCGTAAAGGAAATCTGTTAAGTATTTAGAGTTTTGTCAATAGATATCATTACCAGCATTTCAGAAGCACATGTATTGAACAATTTTTTCCCTAATTGGTTGCAAAATAAGAGGCAAAGCATTACGAAGTCTAACTGTGAGAGATTTTTTGTTTAATAAATGCTTGCTTTTATAAATGTTAGAATTGCTTTTATAAATGTTAAAACTGTTTTATCAATATTAAATAAAAATAAGAAGTTTTAAACAATTCCATTAATTTGCAATCTTCATTTCATCTTAGTGGTTAAAAGCTAATTTATAATAATCCGAAATGCAATGTTATAGGGGCTAATGCAACATGCCTGATAGGGATACTGCAAAAGTGATTATATATAAACATTGCATCTAAAAATTATGTTGATACATTTTGTGCGCAAAAAAAAGGTATCTCATATATCTGTTAAAATTAATACCATTTTACAAATTAACTTTGAATAAAGCACGGCATGGTAATAAAGCCATCAATCATTTTTATGGTGAATTTTACAAACTTAGAAAAAAATATATATTCTAATAGGTAAGATTTTGTTCATTGAATTTATAATAGTGCTGATATAACTCCTGAATTCTCTTATTTAGGAAACATTTATGTTTAAATAATGTGCTACATTAGATCTATGGCAAGTCTCATTAAACCCCGGAATCTGCGTCTAATGTAAAAAAAATATATAATTTAAAATATTAAACCTATTTAATTAACGACTAACATCGTTTATCTATTAATAAAAAACTTTTTAGATTAATTGTCTGTCAAAAAAAAAAATGAAAATTTTATAACTTATACTTTCTACAATATGAAATGTAAAACTCGTCCCAGTCTTCCATACACTCAAAATCATTCTTTCTTATCTAGGAAGGATAAAAAGAAAAGCATAATGTCATTACATAAAGCTTTAGTCTTAGAGTGCTAAGAAAAATCAATCTATTTTCAGAATTTTAAAGCATATTTTGAAATTACTTGTGAATCCTTTGAGCTCCAGAGAAATTTATGAGAAACCACTGTGCTGCGGGAAATTAGATGTGCTAGAAACACTCGCATAAGATTGTGATATACATCAAATAATTATTTCACTCCTCTTCACTTTTTAGTAAAATGAAGATGTTTAAAATTTGAATCTTTCTTTCCTATTTACTCTCTTAGTTTATAACAAGCCAAATACCTTGTTATTGGACCTACTTTTAAATCGAAGTTCTAATGTATTATGCAAACGCAACTAATAGCTTCATACAGATGCGTTTATGAAGTAGTGTGAAGTATAAAGATTACCTACATATTTTTGGAGTAAATTACTACAGAACGTTAAAACAGAAGAAATATTTGATGAAGACTTTAATAATATTTTACAAAAGTGTTTGTTTGTTTTCCCATTAATATCATATAGGCAACATGAATTTTTAAGATTATTTTATAAGGAATCAAAAATATTTCAGATTTTGATGGCAATGAACTTTTGTTTAAAATATGTTTACCTTTAAACAGTTACTGTTTAGTATCTCGATATTCATTTATAAGTTGTCAGGTAAATTGCTTTATTAGGTCAGATTATTTTGGCCTCATGAATTTGTTTCAACATAAAATATATAAACAAGATGTTATGTTTCGTCTAGATTTATAAACATATATTCGTAAATAATACTAAATACGATACGAATTGTTACTTTTTGGAAATTGGTTTCATGAAATGCAAAATTTTGGATATAAAAGTCCATTTATACTAACTTATTATACATATATTAAATTAAAAAACTGTATTTTTTTCAGTTGACATATTAAAAATTGCTAGATTGACAGCTGATGGATGATAGTACCTCGAAAAACTGTGTCAAACGGTGGGCGCGATAACTTGTCGTAGACTTAACCTAAAAATTGTGACAAATAATTATTTTTAGTCCAAGAGGTAGTGAAATACGTATCTGTTAAAAAAAAATATGAATATTTATGAAATGGTATCTATTTAAAGTAAAATGTAAATTTTAAATCAAATTTATCGTTATTTAAGTTACAGAGGAATGCGAGATATCAATATTTAAAAAAAAAATCTTACATATTTTACTAGAAAATATGCGACCGTTAATCTTTAAAAAAAAAATCTTACATATTTTACTAGAAAATATGCGACCGTTAATCTTTAAAAAAAAAAAAACAAGTTGATTGATTGAAAATTGTTGGTGCTAGACTGTTTGATTTGCGAAACATTTGAGCTCCAAAGAAATTTATGCGAAAGACTATGCTACGGGAAAGTAGATGTGCTAGAAGAATTTGCATAAGACTGTGATACACTTCAAATTATTATTTTACTTACTTTCTTTCTTTCTTTCTTTCTTTTTTTTTTTTTTTTGTAAATTGCAAATGTTTAAAATTCAAATCTTTCTTCTCTGTTTTCACCCTGTCATACCAATGCTTTTAGTTTTTAACTAGAAAAATAGCTTGCTATTAGGCCTACTTTTAAACTAGAGCTTTAATGTCATTTGCAGCAATCAGACAAAATATCTTTGCTGTAGTTTGTGCACGCGCAGTTAAAATTTATTTCATACAAATACCCATGTCTCATCAAATATTCAATATATTACTCTTTTAATTGCATTAAACTGTTTATACTGTTCTTTGTCAAGCTTTTGGAAATCTGAGTTAAATTCGGTTGAAAACTCTGCATGCTATACAAAACATTTGAATTATTCACAGACACGTTAACATCTTCAAAAATATGCTTGCTATTCTTACAAAAATGCCCAAAAACGCTGAACAGGACCAACATAGCCATTTGCTACAGTGACGGAGCATTTTGAGCATTTTCTATTTCTTGGGGAAACGCAAATTTTATTTTATTATTAAATTTATTATTACCCCCTAATTTTCTTCGGGACTAAATTGCTTTCACCGAAACACATGAAGATGAACATGTTCTTGCCATCCTCAAAGTTCAAGGGCATTTCGGGCATTTCCTCACGAATTTTAGTAGATATTCGACTAATTGTCTGAAATCGAAAGTGTCCGGTCACTGCCCTTTAATTTCTGGACATCAGTGTATCAATGCTCTTATAACGTGTCTCTTATTACTGTTATGAAATATCTTGTATTTGTAGTAGCACAACAACTGTTCGAAAAGTATATGTCACATGACTGCTTGTGCCAAAAATTTAAGCATATCAGCTTAAATTTGAAAGATTAAAAAATTAAAAAATTACCCCAATGCACTTTAAATACGTATGACCAGAATATTAGATATCAAAATGAATATATTGAATAAAGAAAGGTAATTCATTCTGAAATCGTTCTTTCTTGTCTAAAAAATGGTAAAAAGAAATTCATAATGCAATTACATAAAGCTTTAGTCTTAGTTATTTAAGAAAAATCTATCAATATTCAGCGTTTTGAAATAAATTTTGGAAATTACTTATGAATCCTTTGAGCCCAAGAAAAATATAAGCAGAATACTACGCTTTGTGAAAACTAGATGAAGTGCTAGATTAACTTTCAAAGAACTATGATTCATTTGAACTAATTATATTACTCCTCTTCTCTTTTTAGTAAATTACAGAGGTTTAAAACTCAAATTTTTATTCCCTATTTCTAAGGAGTGTGCACACCTTGAAATTATTATACCGAACTAGAAATAACTATGAAAAATAAAAATAATATATTTTGTTAATAATTTATAGTCTAATTTTTGACATGATTAAACATTTTTAAGCGTTCAAACTTTGTGGAAAAGGCACAGATATGTGGGAGCCATTATTTCATGTCTATCTACCCATAATTCTTATTCAGTACCCTTGAAAATCGTTCTTTCTTATTTAAAAGAAAGATAAAAGAAATGCACAATGTCATTAATAAATGTTTAGCCTTAGAGTGTTGTTAAGAAAAATCAATCAAATTTCAGGGTTCTAAAGAAAAGTTTGAAAATCACTCTCAAATTATTTGAGATCCAGAGATATATGTGCTAAATACTGTGCTGCGGGATAACAGATAAAATAATAGAACAAAGACTGAAAAATGCTTCAGATGTTTATGTCATTTGTAAAAAACCAACGAATTTGGATGTTGGAAAGCAATAATTATGAATCTGTTATAGTTAATAAAAAAATTAAGAAATTTCTTAACAACATTTTTAATAAATATATTTTATTGAAATTAAATAAAGTGAGTTCTGGCTGTTATGTCCATATTAACAAAATATGACTCTCAGTTAGTTTTGCAGTAAGGTATATCAGTATACAATAAGGTACCTGACGCATGTACAGGTTCTGCACTCTGGGTCATTTTATAGCACTCTTTCATTATTCTGTCGGTTCAGGTGGTTAGCGGGATGCCGTATTCGTCAAGAAAACTGTTATTATGACGTTACATTGACAATTGGTTAATCAGCTACTCATACAGAATTCTTAGTAAATTCTATTCTCATAAACCGTCCTGGCAGAATATCATAAACCACAGACCTCGCAAGAGTTGGTCGCTTTTGAGCATCCAAGCCTCTCCCCGCCTCCTTTCTCACAGCTAACTGTTCGACTTCTTGGGAAGGTCCCCCTCCATTAAGGGTTTGGGTCCTACCCGCGCGCCATCACTGAGGAAGAGATTACCCATTGCTCCAATTCAATTCCCAGTCTTCGTCTCCAAGTATTCTCCACTAAAATGATTTTCAGAGTTACAGGAGCTGAAAATCTTCAAAGTTCAGGATAGAAACTACATAACATCCAATAAAGAAGCTGACACATCCTATCATTTATTTTTAAAAGTCATATAATTCCTAATACTAAGTTACAAACACATTAATACCTAAATAAAAACATTACAAAAATTGCCTACGTTAATTCCAACAATTTACTAATGAAAAACAAAATGATTAAATACAACAATTAAATTAAGTTACCTTCAGATTAATTATTGACTCCGATTTAATTTGCCTTAGTGTGGGTCATCTTTGCTTGGGCCTGTATCGCGACAAATCTGAAAAAAATAATGGAGTCTCGTTCGACAGTAACTTCGGTTCGTTTGCCCTTTTCCCACCGTTTTCTTTCATGTTTTGACAATGATTGCAAGACTTCACGAATTGTCCCACATCTCTAAATACTTAGCGCGAAAAATAATGTCTTATGATTTTGTGCTTAGTTTTATTAGAACTAGAATGATTTGTCCCAGCATCGTGACACAGTCATAATATTTCTCTTCTGTACTGTGATAGCACTACTAATTGTTTACCTCTTCCCCCATAGTGATCCATAGTTATCCGGAAAATGAATCCGTTCCTTAACTCATATGAGGTTCTACCTTTCTCTGCGCTTTCGCGAATCCATTTTAATGCCTTATCCTTTTGTTGTGAGTCACGAAATTCTGTCTTCCCCAAGCTGTTCAATTCAATTTCATTCTTTAAGTTTGCGTTGGAGAACGAACGCAAACTTTCCTCCATTTGCACCAAACAGATTATTTTAGATCTACTTTTTGGCTCCGGTGTAACCCGATTTTCTGTTTGCTTCCCTCCATTTGCTCCTCTGACTCACGTGTCTCTTCGCTAACAACTCCTACTTTCTCTTTTGACCTTTTCTCTGCCTGTTTGTTTGGTTTGAACGACTTCTGCCTCTTGTGTAACTTTAATTTCTCCAACTTCTGCTGTCACTCCCTCTCACGTTCCTCTAACTCGCGTTCCGCCTTCGCCTTTCTTTTTCTAGCTCTAATTGTGCTTTTTGTGTTCTAAACTCTCAAGCCGATCCATTTCAATAAATTTGATTTGGTTTGATTTATCGCTAACTGTTTAATGTAGTCTGGCGACTCTTCTATTTTGCAAATATAGCAACAGTATCCCTGACGGACGCTTCTATACACAATTCAACAGCTAGCGCCTTCAAAAAAATTTCCTATACCCGTTTAATCCAGACATTTCCAACTAATAGTACGCAATGTCAACACAAAACGTCTAATACACAAAAGGAATATAAAAATAAGACAATAGATTTCCTAAAAAACTTGTGATCATAAACATTAAAAAACTCAATTCCAAAAGGCACAATTATACATAAATAAATAAACCTACGGTACGAAATTTCGACAATGTTTTTCAATTCTACAAGAATTTTTCAGGGGAAATTTCATCTAGAAAATTTGATAACCACACTGGAAGCAATTTTACATTTCATCGAAAACACAAAATATATTTATCAAAACAAGTTTACTCTCCTTAACTTGCTAAAATTTAAAACTTTTAATTTATTTCTTTTAAGAAATTTCTATTAAAATTTATCTTCATTTAGGATTCTCACTCAATATAATTTTTAAAAAAATTCAAATTAAGTTTTTCCTGGTATCGATTTTTACAATTTCACAAATGGAATTCCAGTAAAATAAAAATCCATTAAAATAGAGAAACTGAAAATATCGTTACTTTATTACATTTTGATACATATAATATCACTTTTTTGAAATAGTTACTTTTATTTTGTTCTAAATTATGCTTGCTATTACTCAAAACACAAATATCAACTACATGAAATATCATGCAAATTAACGCGCAGCCTCAATAGGAATGAAAATGTAACTTATTAAAAAGTCACCGTCTCGTCCTCCGATTTTTTTCACTTACTTCGGCGTTATTCCTTCTGTTACTGGGTGTAGATTTCTTTCGGCCTTGCCACAGGATCACTTCTCGGCTGCTCACCTGATGAAAGCCATTCCGCGTAGAATTCTTGAATTTCTAGACGTGTCTATCTGCTGTTTTCACTTCTTGGTGAAGATGCTCTGTAATGCAGTCTCTCTTGAAATTCCAGACTGGTGTCTGCCTGCTGTTTTCACTTGCTGATGAAAATGCTCTGCGATGTACTCTCTTGAAGTTCCGGACTAGCGTCTGGTCTACTGTTTTCTCTTCTCGGTGAAGATGCCATTCTGTCCTTTCTTTATTGTTTCTTCAACTGGGAGCAAGTCTTTCTGTCATCTGGCTCTCCCACCACTAATATTACTAATTATTATAGTTCCTTTAAAGTTCTACTATTAGTGCTTTATCTTGACCTCTGCCACCAAATACTATAATAAACCCACCTATCTGGATGTTGGGTAGTGATAATTATAAGTCTGTTATAGCTAATAAAAAATGTAGACATTTATTAAAAAATATCTCCCGGAAAAATAAAATAAAGTGAGTTCTTGCGGTTAAGTCCATATTAACATAAGATGACTCTCAGTTAACTTTGCAGTAAGGTATATCAGTATCTGATGCATATAGCGTTTCTGCCCCTGGGTCCTTTTATAGCACTCTTTGATTACTCTGTCGCTTCAGATGGACAGCAGGATGCTGTGTACGTCAAGAAAACCGTTACTTTGACGTTACAATGACACTTAGTTAACCAGTAGCTGGAGCTACTTCTCATACAGAATTCTTAGTGAATTCTATTCTCATGAAACATCCTGGCGGACTATCATAAACCGCAGACCTCGCAAGCGTTGGTCGCTTCCAAGCATCAAAGCTTCCTCCGCCCCCTTTCTATTCACCGCTAACTTTTCGACTTCTTGGGAGGGTCCCCCTCCAGTAAGGGGGGGGGGGGGTTCTACCTGCGCTCCCTCACTGAGGGAGAGATTACTCATGGGGAACCCTCCGATACAATTACCAGATTTTTTAACGAAGTATTTCAGGCGCTGATTAGAAATATGCTTGCTCGGGAAATCATTAAACGATTAGGGTCTTCACACATTCTTCGTCTCGTTTTAGTAAATTGCAGATGTTTAAAACTCGAAACTTTTTTCTCTATTTTGTCTATGTCATACCGATATTTTTAGTTTAAAACATTGGAAATAGCTTCTTATTGGATTGACTTTTAAATCAGAGCTCTAATAGCTTTAACAACCATCAGTTAATGGCCTCATATATATGCACAAATCCATGCACACCACAATAAATGCTAAATGTAACATCGGCAATTCGATTTAAAGTACGTTAAATAAATATCAACAGAAGGCTATGCTATATACTAAAACAATAACTGTGATTGAACATCCAAGCGAGCTTGCTGTTGCAAATTTTACGGCAAACGCAATTTTTTAAAAATTCGGTTTCGACAAATGGCACTGAAATCAAAATTCTATTTTTATTACTGATATGTATCATTGTTCTAACAACATCACAAATAGACTTTAACATCGCCAGCAAAAGACTCTAAAATCTATCCAGAAATTGTATAGACTCATCATCACATATACCTGTAAATAGACTTTTTTTATCAGCATCACAAAAAGACTTTAACATCGCCTGTAAAAGACTCTATCACCTACACAAAATATTCATTGTTCAATTTAGTACTATGTAAAAGCCTAATGGCCTCATTTGTAATTTTCCTTCTGTTTTTGTTTTTCTTCTTTTTTTAATAAACTTGCCAAGCAGGGCTTGTAGAGCTTAAGTCGTATGGTAGGCCACCCTGCTTGGTTGAATCTGAATCTGTAATATTTCCCATATTATTGTTATGCAATATCGTGCATTAATAGCCTAAGTACTGTGCGAAACACACGCGTCACGTGGCTGCTCGTGCAAATATAAATTTAAGCCCTTCGCCTAATAATTTAAAAACCTTACTTCGAGGATCTTTAAATGAGTATCAAAAGAATATTAGATATCAAAATGAATATTTTGATTAAAGAAAGGTTATTTATTTTAAAGTCGATCTTTCTCTTATCTAAAAAGTTATTAAAAAGAAAGGCATAATATCATTAAGTTTTAGCTTTAGAGTGGTTAGGAAAATCAATCAATTTTCAGCGTTTCAAAACAAATTTTGAAAATTACTTTTGAATCCTTTGAGCTCCCCAAAAATGTATGCGAATCATTATGCTGTCAGAAAACTAGATGAAATGCTAAAAGAACTCTCCTAAGGCTGTGTTATACTTCAAATAATTGTTTCACTCCTCTTCTTTTTTAATATATTGCAGATGTTTAAAATTCTAATCTTTCTTCTCAATATTCTATGTGTCATACTGATACCTTTGGTTTATAACAAGGAAAATAGTTTGTTATTGGACCTACTTTTAAATCGGAGCTCTAATGCCTTTTGCAGCCGTCGTTAATGGCTTCATATATCGATAAAAATGCATTTATGATGTAGCGTAAAGTATAAAAATTGCCTATATACTTTAGGTGTAAAGATATTGACTGAAAAATTCTGCAGAGATGTATTACTATAGAACAGGAAAAAGAAGAAATATTTGATGAAGACTTTATTAATATTTTGCAAAATTGTTTTCCTGTTTTCTCGTTTATATTTTAGCATATGCTTCATTAATACTTAAAATTCTTTTATAAGGAATCAGAAAGTTCTCAGATTTCGATGTCTATGGCACTTTGCGAAATATTCGCATAGAAGTCAAAGTGTAGTCTTCTTCCAAATTTTTAACCGCAGAAATTTTAATAAGGCGATTAAAGAAAACGATGAATATTATAACGTTTTAATGGTTGCAAATAGAGTACAATTTGGAATCTATGCTTCATGACTTTCCTAAAATGCAATATTTACTTTTGATTGGTTACAAATTCATATTTTTTCTATTCATATATGAGATCGCGGGTAAATTATTTAATTAATTCAGATTATTTTAGTTTCATGGATTTGTTTCTAAATAAAATATTCATTTGCATATATATTTTTTATTGTATGTCCACGCATCTCATATGGAATTGGTTCAAAATTAAGAGACCAACTCTTCTGGACGGGGCTTGTGAGTGCTTAAGCCATTTGATAGGCCTCGCCATCCAGACGACTCTTGACTCTTGTATGTCCACGCATGACTTTCGAAATGATGCTCCAATTTTGATAATTGTTTTTTTGTTGTTGTTGTTGGCAATGGGCAAGTTTTGTTCATGGTTCCTATAGAAATTTCATCAAGATGTTTGGTACGTTTGTCTACTTGTCCGCTTTCTTGACTTTTTAACACTTTCCAACATAGTTGAAAAATGTTTATGAATTCGATTTGTCTGTCTGCCGTATATCGGTCTGTCAGTTCTCTAACTCACGTAAATATACTCGGATTGCCATACAATTCATATACGTTATTGACGTTTACTATGGCTAATTCGGTATTGGAAATGATTATAGTTCATTTACAGGAACACTCAAAAGAATTTTGGTGCATTACTGTCTATGGGGGAAAAATCATTTGCGGTGTACTTTAATAATATTACATTATTACAAACATACTGAAATTGAAATACATATATATATATATATATATATATATATATATTATTGAGGTGCACTACAAGAGGCTTACTATAGAATAAGGTGCATATAGCATTCACCATTCATTTACATAGACACACAGAAGAATTCGACTACAGTACTGGCTATTAATAGCAATTGAATAATAATTGCTGGAAGTGCTTTTTCAGTCGTGGTACGTGGTTTTAAATTTAACTCATTTTTTTGCATATTACTTGGTGTATATAAATTCTATAAATCCTATACAGGGCTGCACAAAAGAATTCGGATACTTTTCACACTATTAACGGTAATTTGTAGCATTGGGTTTTAAAATGCGTTATGAATTTTTGAAATTGTTTACTTAGATTGGGCGTGTCTAGTTGAGCTCAAGCCGAAAGGTAGGATTCCCCAGCGGGGCTGACTTTGACCTTGTTTACTTAGATATCATCTTTCACCATATTATACTGTGAAGTTTTGTTACAGTATTCTGAATGTGTCGGAAAGTGTTTCATAAGCTATGTTTGACACATGATTTTTCTGTTAGTTTTTATACTTATACTTCCCACCGTATGTCAACAATTACCTTCAATAGTCTGAAAAGTATCCGAATCCTTTTGTTTTGTCATTCGTATAAAAATAGCCCATAGTCGCGAAATTTCAGTATTGTTAGTTGTTAAGGTACACAACATATGTCTTTAAGACAGTCGTGGTATCGTATTTGGTTTTATTTTACAAGGATACGTAAAAAAAAAATGTAATATATGGTCGTTTTTTTGCGCCAAAATCAGCAATATTTGTAATAATGGGATTCAAAAACAAAATGTATAACAATAAAAGGTTTTTACGAAAACACAAAAATACGCCAAATGGCCTTCAGTAAGGATACATCCGTACAATAAGGTAAGAAACAATCGCTTGAAGTCGATTAAATTTTTTTTTCATAAAATATGTGTCCTGGTTATAAAATACTTTAGAAAAATAAGTCTAATTAAGGTTTTACTCACATATATCGTAAGTATTGACTAGAGATTCTAATTTATCCCTATGAAAACTGAAATATGAAATTTCTTTGTTCAGAAATTATCTAAAAAAAGTATTACACACAATTATAAATTAAAAGAACCCTCCAAAATAGTATACTGTGTTAAAATTTTATAATTTAATTTTTGGCTTGATTAAATACTCTATAAACGTTTAAACTTTGAGAAACGGCATATATCAGTGGGAGGTATTACATTATTACCACCTATCTTAACGATAACATTTAATACACGAAGAAGAAGCTATTCACGGTAGAATTTATTGCATAAAATTGATTCAGGTTGCTACTACAGCAATTTTCAAAAGTCCACGAGGTTTTAAACATTCCGAAAATATTTGCATGTTTCAGCCAATATTTCATGTTGGTTTACATTTTTAAATCCTGGGATCCTATTTTTTAATCATTGAATTCAAAGCAGCATTGAATTCAATTACATTATTCTGTTAACCATCTTAATGGTCGATATTTTATCAATGCACGGAGTTCATTGTTATCATACGAGTTAGTTATTCCGATCGCAGTGATACCGATTAGTGATGATTGTAGTCTATTTAACATCCGTAATCGGGATACCATTGATTTAGTTATGCACCGTGGTATGCTACGTTTCAAAATCTACTGTTAACTGCTGGCAGCCTTCCAGATCATCCTTACCTATTTCAGATCAGCAAGAAAAATGTTTTATAAAAGTTTCAACCTTTATGAAGTATTTAAGTAAATTTTCTCATCTGCTCTCCGTATAATAGTTATAGCTACTTATGCCTAACCTTCTACATGCGTCGTGTGTCACATCTATATTATAAATAAAAAAACATGTCTTTGATCAACGATGACGGCATATTGACGATGGCAACAACCTGAATAATAAATTTCGTTTTTTTGCCAATTTTTTTATTTCTGAACATCGCACAATTTCAATTTTTACACTTTCAAAGAGGGAAAAAGTGTACTCAGGAGTTTGAAATACAATGTATGAAAACTGTATCTCAATTTACTCATATTTCAATGATTATAATATAATTTTCAAGCATGACATTTAAAAATCTATATCACGTGCAGCCCGCTTACGGAAGAATGACATGTTTGCACTTAAAACAATATAAACAGCTCAATATTTGCTTCTGGTGAATATTTAATAATGAAATTAAAACTTCATCAATAAATAAACTTCATAAATAATATAATCTATTTATAATAAAACGCAAATTTAGGAGTCTATTGGTAACCATGCCGAATGCGACCACTCTGGTCTGCGAATCGACCGTAGGTAAACGCCATATTAGGCTTAATAAAAAACATATCTTAACATATGATAGCTAAATGATAATTTTTTCTACTTGAAATCATATCTGTTCAGCATATTTTCATATAAAACATGCATATCACATCCAATTACAATGTGTGAAGTTCTAAATTAAAAATTACCAGATTAAATAACGTTTTACCAGATATAAACAAACAAACACTGTTGCCATTCGGAATTCCAAATTCCAAATGTACAAATGAATGACTTTTTGAACGCTTTATTAAAAAAATACAGTTTATCAACCTGTTCTGTTCTTAAACTATTTGTAAAACCGTATTAAAGAATTTAAATATTTTTAAATGCGTTTTTCACTTTTTAATACCAGATTTATATCGACTGATGTTTTTGTGAAAGCGCTCGAATACGCCATCTGGTGGAGAAAATATTTAACTGCTTTCTTCAGGAAAATCCCGTGCAAGCGCATTGCATTACATGTATTTTTAACTTGTTCATAATTTTTATTTTATTTTAGTTTTGTACAATTTCAGGTTTCATATGAAATCAGTGCTCTGTGTAACAGACAGCTGCGATTAGTAACCTCTTTAGGCCTTTTTAAGTCCCAATTGTTAATTTTTTTAATGAAATGTTCCAAAAAGCGTCCTGGCGTCAATTTGGTGGCGCCAGCTACCAAGCGTAAAATAAAATATTTTAAGATGTTTTTTTTTCTCAATTAGCATTTTAAAACTACTCTGAGGGGAAAAAAGAAAGAAGAGGAAAGGACATACTTTATACACAAGGATTGATGCAAGTTTTTTTTTTTTTTTTTTTTTTTTTTTTTTTTTTTTTTTTTTTTTTTTATTGGGACAAATAAAATTTTACACTGAAAGATAGTGAAAGATAGAATGCTGAAAATTATGAATTTATTACTAGAATTTCTAAAAACCTGTTCCTAACATTTTTTTCTTTGAGCAAATTATTGTCTATAAAATATGCGTGTGTAAATTTACCAAGATAAGTTTGTGATGAGTTTACTTTTTTGAAATTGAATTTTGCATTAAGGATCCTTTTTGTGAAAAAGAATTTTAAAAATGGTCTCTTTTCTTTAAATTAAATTTTGTGAAAAGGCCCTTTTTATTAAATATATTTTTTTAAGGGGTTCTAATTTTTGCCTGGATAGACCTCAGATATGAGCTGTGTTAATCGTTACAGATAATTAAATTGCACTGTCCTGCGCTTTGATTGGTAATAGTTCTAATTATTAATAAAATAGTTATAATGAGATTTGCAACAGGGGTTTTTTTACTTATTTAACTTATGCATATTTTAAGCATAAGTTTATGCAAATTTAATATATTTCAGTGAATTATTTTCTGTTGTTTAAAAAATGAAAAAGCTTTTTTTTTTAAAACTTTAATTTATGTTTTTATGGCTACTTTATCAACACATATCTGCAAACTTACGTAAAAGAATATTCGGTAGATTTCTAAAAAAAAAAAAAAAAAAAAAAAAAAAAAATCAGTTGATTAAGCTGCTTTCAAAAAAAGCTTTGATTCAAAGTAACTCTTTTTTCACTTTTTAGAAATGAAAAATAGCATTAATTGAGAAAAAATATAGATTTTTGTATTCCTAAAATTTTTAACCATTCTTAAATTTTTACGCACTTTAAGCAAAAATTCATGTTCAAATTACAGTTAAAAGCATAGGAAGTGTCACATTCTTTTTCCTCTTGAGGTTGACTTTTGCAAACACAGATTTTGGGAAAATTTTGATGACTTGCCACTATTGGAATGACCACGCATAACTCAAGGTGACAGTAAGATAAGATTACAGAAATCCCATATTGGATCTCCAATTAAAATACACGCAATACATTTCATTTTATATCATCTGTTTAAACGAAATAATATGTCAGTAATATGACTTAACGTTCTAAACTTAAAATATCACTTTTCCGTCATTTTGGACGGAGCATATGCCAGTATATAAATAAAACTCACACTTAACAGATAGTAAGAGATATGTGCTTAACACTTAAATACTCATAATCAAAAAGTTTCTTTAAATATTTGGTGTTTTCTTTGGTTAGTAACCGCTGGCATGCAATAAATACGAAAGTGCCGTTTAAAATAAATTTCATAATTTTATTTGAACACATAATTCATATTTTTTATATAAAAATGCTTTTTAATGTTGTTAGTGGACAATATATAAATATATATTGACTGCAAAAGATATATTACAGTTTTTAATTAAAAAAAATTCAACTATGTTGTGTACACCGAGAAGTATGTTCTGTAACTAGCAAAACCTGGGTGGGATTCCCTGGTTTTTGTAATAAGAACGAGCATTTGATAAGGAATAAAATACGTCATTTTTAAAATTTATTTTATACATTCAGTTTTCATTGTCTCGTCTGTCGTTCATTGTATAATTTGCATTGTTCTTTTGTCATAGTTTCACATATTGATCAAAATACATTTAAATTGATTTAATACAAGGATTTTTCGATAAATGCACTCAAGACAAAAGAAAAATAATGCCTTTCAAAATTTTCCTTTTAAATTCTCTTTCCGGAACAATTTGTTTAATAATCAATAATTGGAGGAGATATCCTTTTTAAACGCATTGTATTACTTAAGAACAAATGCTAATGAGCGAGAGAAAATCTGCTTGAATAAATCTATCGGCAGAATTAAAGATTTGGCATATCAATAAAACAAATTTCGCTTGTTCTGGAATTTTATCTTTTTAATAAATTCTTTTGAATATGACAAAACTAAATTAAAACGTTAATTCTGAAATTTTTCATTTGACATTTCCTTTTAATTTAAAATTTTTGTAATAAAATAATTGATATTTTGAAGACCAGTATCTTATAAGTTAATGTTGTTCAATATTGCTGATGACAAGTGATGACTTTGTAATGAAATTAGGTATTTTAAGAGTTTTTTTTTCCTTAATGTTGTACAAGTTTGCTAAAAATGTAAACTGCAAATGTCATATACAGGTACATTTTATATTGTATACAAGGAACTCTTTAATTGAGTGCAGCTGCAGTAGTATTTCCTTTAAATAAATCGGTCAATTGCGGGTATATCTCTCGCTCAAAGGGTTACGTACATTAAATTTACTAATTACTATTTATTAATTAACAAACTCCTACTATCCCGAAGTTTTTCATAATTTTAGTTTCAGTAGATATGGAAATAGTAGGGTGTGGGCATATTTTTACAGTACACTTTTCACGATATCTCTGAAAATATAATATCAAAATAAAAAATAAAAAATATTTTCGAGTTCAGTGTTACGCGATCTTTCGAACGATACCATACACGGTACATAAAAAGAAATTTCTCTTCAAGTAACTTACTAAAAATCTCGGCTAATTACCGACAATTTTTTTCGTAAATCATTATCAACTATCCTTGGACGATTCTGCGTCGATAGTTATCTCGAGTGCCCGTCAACTCCCCGGCTGACCGCCCGTAAAGTAAAGTTTGTGTGTAACGGAAAAATGTGTTTTTCTCAAAAACTCTAGATCTAGGAAAATAACTATAGATTTCCTGCAAGGTTTAAATAAACTCCTACTACCCTTAATTTTTTCATAATTTTAATTTCAGTAGATTCGGCAATAGTGTGTGGGGGGGGGGGACGGGAGGGGGCATAGTTTTGCAGTGTATTTTCGACGATATCTCTGAAAATATAACATCTAAAATTAAAACAAATGTATTTTGGAGTTCGATATTAAGAGATCTTTCATACGATGCTCCACACGGTATACAAAAAGAAAATTTGTTTTTTTCAAGTAACTTAATTTGCCCCCCTAAATTTTCCTGAACATATTTGTGAATGACTAATAATCTGAAAATATCTGGATCAATAGGTTTTATAACTTTCCCAAGTTTGAGCTTTCCACGTTCCATAGTTTACGAGTAAAAGGGCTCTGACAGACAGACAGAAAGACACAGGAGTGATCTTATAATGGTGGTTCCGTTTTTGCATTTTAAGTACGGAACCCTAAAAAGTATAGATAATATTTTCGTTTGTTGAAAAGCATAGTTATAAAAAATTATGGAACATTAGGACAGTAGAAGATACACCAATTTAAGTTTGCAGGGTTTTTTCCGGACAGTAGTCTGAAAATGCTACTGACTTCAGCCACAGACGTTCTTGATACATTTTACATGGTACATTCCATGTTTACGTTCTGGAATGTTCTCTGTCAAATGTATGAACGACTTCTGTAGCTGAACTCAACAACATTTTCAGACTTTTGTCCAAAAAATAATCCTGCAATATTTATTAAATTTTAGTTAAATAGGGATTATAGAATATTCCGGAATTTGAAGATTTTTCAATAGCAGCAGAGTGTAGAATTATTTTTGTATTCACAAATGCCAATATACATCAGCGTTTTTTTAAGCAACCAGATTGCATGTCATCAATTATTGTTTTGTATCACAGAGTTGAATATCTACAACATATCCAAAAGGCAAGAAAACACAGTTTTCTTTAAAAGACGATTTTATTTATTGCTGCTATCTCGCAACACAGTGCTTAATAGAAATTGTTCATAGGATTCTCAACAGACGGCGATACTGAGTTAATTTTTCATGCAAAAGTTTATTTATCATTTGAGCAGTTTTGCATCGTTATTGCTAAAATGAACTTTGTAAATTTCGTAAAATTTAAAAGGCGGGAGACGTCCAAACATAATTTTTTTACAAAGTTAAATTCGTATACTTAACAATTTTGTATTAGAAAATTGACAATATTTATGAGAATTATATGATTTTCTGTTTATTGCATGAAGATGTGAAAAAAGTATCTTTTAGTCAGGATTTTTTTATTTTTATGTACCAATTTTTTTTAACATGCTTTAAGTGATGTATTCTAACATCTGTTGAGTCACAAAGGGTTAATATTTCAGTAACCTGATATTTCAATGGCAAAGGAATTTCATAAATTTAGAGAAAATAAAGTGCTAACTATATGTCTTTCGCATTTTAAAACACATCTCAAACAGCAAATATTCCCGTTCATTAGCCATCTAATCAGAACGTTTTTTTCTTTACGCTTTTTTCTACCATAATTTTTGAATTGAAAAATATCTCTTATTTAATTGCCGAAAATTTCACAAATTAAATCCATTTCCTATTCAGTAAATAAGCTATGACTAACATTTATTATCTATTAACAGAAAACTGTTTAAAGTAATTGTTTGTTAAAAAACCCCACAGACTTTTATAAATTACACTTTCTACAGTATGGCATGTAAAACATGACGCATTAGCCCCAATTATCAGTCTACCTTAAGTGTATAAGTAGGAACGTATAAGTTACTTAAATTGAAAAAAAAATGAATTAAAGTGTAGAGGTAATTAAAAAAGTTAAAGAATCCTTATTAAACCACTCAGCCACGTAAAAGTGTTTTGTGTCAGTTTTTTTTGTTTTTCTTCTTTTTTTCCTTAATATATCCTTCTTTATCTGTTGAGATCGTTAATAAGTTTGCAAGGTTTTTTCCGGACAGTAGTCTGAAAATGTTATTGACTTCAGCCACACGTTTTTCATACATTTTACATGGTACATTCATTAATATGTACATCATAAACCATTTTACATTGTTTACGTTCTGGAATGTCCTCTGTCAAATGTATGAACGACTTCTGTGGCTGAATTCAACAACATTTTCAGACTTTTGTCGAAAAAATAATCCTGCAAACTTATTAACGAACTCAACTGATAAAGAAAGAAATATTTTTTTTAAAAAGAAGAAAAAGTAAAAGATTGACACAAAACAATTTTACTTGACAGAGTGGCTTAAATTAATAAGGATTCTTTTATTTTTTTAACCTGTGAGTAGTCGCACGGGGTATGACATATCCAGGCTGCGTACGGTTTTACAATTGCCACCATTATTTTTCGAAAAGTAATCTTCAACTTACTTTATCGCCAAGTTTGTAACAATTGTCTGCGACTAAATACGGTGACGATTGCTGTTTGTATTTATTGGTGACGAAGTACAACGCCCTGGGTTTGCGCGATTTCTCCCGGGTTAAATTACTTCTACACTTTAACTTCTTTTATTTCTATACTAAATAACTTATGCATACCTCTATCACACAGTAAAACAAATGCATATTTTCCATTCCGTGTGCATTTAAAACAGAAAATAAAAATGAGCATTTTCGACT
This sequence comes from Maratus michaelseni, assembly GCA_963931845.1. NCBI lineage: Eukaryota > Metazoa > Arthropoda > Arachnida > Araneae > Salticidae > Maratus > Maratus michaelseni. The sequence goes on from OZ007586.1 coordinate 118,801,537, forward strand.
TTTTATCATTTTACTTTTAAAAAATTGAAAAGTGAACACTAGTTTAAAGTGGTTTTACAAATTGCAATCTTAATTTCAGTATTTAAGATAATGCTGAGGAAGGCCGTTTGTGATATATAAGCTACGGGGAACGATTTGCATTGATTGAAGTCTTTATTTAAGACCCTAATCAATGCAAATCGAGGATACATTGCAAAATTTTCATGACGGATGGCTGGAATTTTAATTCTATGAAAATCAAGCGTGCAAAATCATTCGAAGGAGCTTTGCTATTTCAGTTTTATGCTATTTACTTAGAAGAAAAAGGATTTATTAGCCAAGCTTGTATCATATTTCAAGTTAATAAATCTCTACTAGAATAAACTCTCAGACAATTATTAGCCGCAGATTTTAAAAGCTTTTAACCCTGTTTTCTTCAAATCATAAACAAAAAAAATTTCCTAAACCTTTTTACTATTATGTTATAAAAACATATTAGAAGATTCATACAATAATAATATAAAATAAGAAAAAAAAGTTAATAAGAGCTAATAAACTAAATTGCTACTTTCAAGTACCATCGGGTCAATATAATTGAAAATATTTCACAATTTTCAAAGTAAGGAAACTATAAAACATTTCATTGCACTTTTAGTAGCATTTATAAGAAGACACTTGCATCTATTCTTGATTAATTTATAGCTAATAAAATTAATCGCTATTTTCAAGTACCGTTGGGTCAATATAATTAAAAATATTTCACAACTTTGAAAATAAGGGAACTATAAAATTTTGTACATTTAATACCATTTATAACAAGAAAATTTTATCTAATCTTGATGGAAATTACAAAAGCAATTTTTTTTTCATTCAAACATAAAAGCATATGGTACATTCACTAATATTTAATAAGAAACCAACAACTACACAGGACTGCAAAATAATTATTTTTATTTTTGTCTGCACCAATTCAGGTATTTTTAAAATTTTACAATGCACTGAATTACAAACTGACGACCTTTTCCCACTATTGTGTAAGTGTTTTTATTTTAACAAAATGAGGATGAATGTCCAGGAAAATAACATGGAAGATGTATACTTAAAATGAAGCCGTATCTCAGTGCTTGTTGTTTAGCCCTAAAATAGGCTTAACAGTAAAAATGTCATTACGGTGGTTATTACCAAGGCGTTTTGGAATTCTGGTTTTAGGGATATAGCAATGGTAGTTTTAAAGATTTTTAAAAATTCCTTACTATTCCTTAGCAAAAAAATTCCTATAAGTTTATTCTATAGAGTAATTTGATCTAAAAATCAGGAATTGAAACAATAAAATTTAATTATTTTTTAAAAGCCAAAATTAACCATTATCTAAGAATGACCTTTAAACCTCACTCCAAGCATTTGAACTGTTGAACATGAAAATGTTCAACAAACATGTCCAATAGACAAACATGCTAAATTAACAGCATAAAATAAACATTAGTTTGTTACTCTTCCATGTTTAAATTCTGTTACACAACCGAAAATGTTTACCTGAAAACTAATAGCGTAAAAAATCGATATTTCGTGTTTATACCGAATTGAGAAAACTGATTAATAAACTGTAAAAACTACTCAGAAACGCTTACCTAAATTGTGGACAGCAGAAAAGAGTTTTTTTTAGAAATGTTTCTGTAAATCACAGAAATATATTGGTGTCTGAGGTTTTTGAAGATAAAGAAACGCTTTACGGAATCATAGGTAACTGTCAATAGGTTACATAATATTTTCTTAAACCTCCTTACTGTATAAGGAAAGGACAGCTGACGTCACTGTCGGTTAAATTACTGTTGAGAACGTTAAACACGTGCAAGAGGAAACTTGTCCATTATTTATTACTCCTACTCTACACATGAGATGGGGCAAGTTGATTGGTCTACATTAAACAGGTCTATGATATGATTGGTCTACGTCGTCATGACGATTCCTGCAATGATCGCTACAACAAAAATGTAGTGTTTGTTTGGTTGATGGAAGTGTTTTGTTTGTAAACATGCCCTTAATAAACATTTTTCTTTTTTGTACAGTGTACGCAGACTTCAAACTCACTTCCTTGGTGATAATTTTTGAAGTGTGTTTTTTTAGGTTATAAAATTCAATGAATTCCTTTATAATATTTGAATATTTGGAAAGTTTTCGTCCAATAAGTTTCATTGTATATGGTTTTCAGCATGAAACAATAATTTTAACATGTAATTATTTTATAGAATCTTGAAAAGTTATATAATGCCTTTATTTAATTATTTGTAAGAATCTTTCTAAGCACTTTCGGTATCAGCTTTATCATACTTAGTTTTCCAAAAAGTTAGAAAAATATCGGGGAAATATTTTTGTTCTATATTTATGTTAGCCGATATTGGTCATTTATATTTTGTTCTTAGATATTTTCTTCCTCCAAACTAATCTTAAATGAAACAATTCCAAGTTTCAGCCAAATGGACACAAAACATGTTTATATTTTAAATCAGTCTTTAATACACTTCCTATAAATGTGCGGTACAATAAAAAATTCTTTTTATATTTCCAACTTTCTATTACTTTTGGTTTGGCATGTGTAAGCCACTTTCAAAATATGTGAAAGATTGAGGCTTACTATACGAGATTGTTTAAATCCTGAATTTCATAAAACAATAGAGAATAGAAAATTCAATTTTGAAAGAAAAATAAACGATTCAACAACTTTTTTTTAACACTACGACCATCTCTTTCCTTGTACTTCTCCATTTATTTATTTTATTTTATTTTTCTTGAGTTACTCAAGTTTAGATAATAATTTTGAGTTATTAATTCTTGAATGATTGCGAGTTATCTAAAAGATGTATATTCTGTGTAAGAGGTTTTACTTCATTTATTTAATTTATAATACCGTAATTTCCGGCGTAAAATCCGCGGATCAAGCAATTATGCTTCAACCCAGAAATTTTATTCAATAATTAAAGTCAAATATTTACAGCAATCTGCTAAGTTGCATTTAATAAAATAAAATTTCTGGGTCGAAACATGATTGTTTGATCTACGGATTGTACGCCGAAAATTACGGTATTTGTTTATAATCAATGATAAATATTTATTTTCCATTTAATTAAAGCTTGTTTGATGCGTTTAAATTTGCTCTTTATTCTTGACAAAAAGGGCAACTTTACAAAACATTGTTGCAAAAATTAATGAAGCGTTTGACAAAAGAAGCACGTTCATTTCTGTGCCATTGGAAAGGAGATTATTGGAGTACTAATAAAGATCCAGTATTAGCGACTAGATTAGAAGTATAAGCAATGAATATAAAAGTTCAAACATTGATTGAAGTGTGAGTATTTTTAAACCCTCATAAATATATGTTTAATATTACTACAATCTTTAGGACAATAATGCAATTCAGTAAGAAGCATACATATTAAAGAACAATTAAAAAATATTTAAATTTCATGGGAACTTAACTTCTTTATCATTAAAATCTAATATCATTTTAATATAGTGGATTATAGTGGACCATAGTTCAAATTGGGATGAAAAGCAGCTGATACGACTTGAGGTATCAAGCATGCATTTTGTCAAGAGGTTGGTAGTGAATGCATAGTTGAACGTTGGTTTTAGAAATTTCATGTAGGAAATAAAGACTCCTGAAGATGGAAAGTGTTGTGGACGAAATTCTGTCATTCAAATGAGAAATTCAAGGCATTTTAAAGACTGTTAATTACTGTTAATAACCTCAAATTACAGTTGCATTAACTTCATTTTAAAGACTGTTTTAAAAAATATTTGGTTGTGTAAAAATAATGGTTGCTTCTGTTATTGAAATTTACAACCAGAATTTCTTCTGCAAATTGTTAACCTTTTGATTGCGGGCCAGGACAGACGACTACGTTTTTTTTTCAATCGTACCACAACTTACAAAATGTTTCTTTGTAGTACATATCGCTTGAAAGTTTCCTAGTATAAGTATATGACGATATTATTTTTCAAAAAGTGGTACGAATAGAATTAAAAAAAATAGTCTCTGGTCCGTAAGGTGTCCTAACCCCGCAATCAAAAGGTTAATCAAATATTGCATTGCTGTGTCATCTTTGATGGGCAAATTTTTGTTTATGTATTTAATAATATTATTATTTTGTTTTCGTCATTGTATAGGGACATGTTTTTCGTGATTGTACAGGATATTTAACCCTTTCCGGCACAGGGGTCCCACTCCGGGCACACATAATTTTAATTCCAAACTTGCATACGGCACCAAGAATATTTTAGTAAAATTTTGTTTCTATAATGAAATCTTAAAATAAGGAGTTCTTATTTTCTAAAAAGGTCGTTTGTAAATTCCGGTGTCAGTCAGTAATTTCTCCTTTTACGAACAGAATTTGTCATTGCCGGAAAGGGTTAAGGCCGTTAAAAATCTTGTGAAAGGAGCAAATTCGCATGATTTTTTGCACGAATTCAAATTAGGATGAAAAACAGCTAATATGACTTGCGGTATCAATCATACATATAGCCAAGGGATGAATAGTGAACACATAGTTGAACGTTGATTTTAGAAATTTCGTGTAGGAAATAAAGACTCCTGAAGATGGAAAGAGTTGTGGACGAGATTCTGTCATTCAAATGAGAAATTCAATGCATTTCTTAAAGCCAATCCGCGTACCACAGTCCGAGATCTTGCCTCTGAATTTGGAGTATATTTTGAAAATATCTCCAACTAACCAATAGAAATTGGTTAAAAAGTTACATAACAGAACCCGCCATTTTTTTATACAACCTTATATTCACATTTTGTAAAATCCTCTGGATATTTTACCTTATTTCTGTCGTATAATCCGATGACAAAAAAAACGTGTTTTGAGCCAGGAATTGTACTTAAGAAATGAAGTTAAATAAGTATCACACAAGGAAAAGTCACATGTTTCTAAATACAATTTCTGATTCAGAAAATGTTTATTTGATTTGCGGATTGTACGCCGGAAATTATGGTTAAAAATAATCGGTGTCATCGGCGACTTCTCTTCCTCCCTATTTGCATTAGGGACAAAAACTGTCAAAAAGCTGACTCCAAACAATTAGAAATATATTTGAATATTTGAAAGATAGTTGCTTTGAGACCTATAGCTACACAGGCTGTTGTCTCGAATGATCCATATATTTTTATAATTAAAAATATACAACGTACTTTTTATTTGCATCATACTATTGTACACTATAACTCCGGTATTATTGTGCAGCATTATTAAAACATTTCTGGAAGCCATTGGACGAAATATTCTTCAATGTGGCCATCGCAATTTTCTCAATCTTATTTATATTAGATGCACTTTTGAAAAGGCTTCCTTTGAAGCACCTTTGTGGATGCACTGCTGTTTTACCGTACAAATAATGCAACATATGAAATGTTTGTATCGACGATTTCTCCAAATTTTGGCAGAATTTGATATCCGTACGTTTTTCTACAAACGCTGATTTCTGATTTAAACGAACTCAATTGAATACAACTCCCTAACATGCATTGTCTGAAAAAAAACGTGAGCTGCTGACGTATTTCTTCCTCACCACATCTTACACCACACGTGCCTCTACACCGCACTAAAATAGTTCTCTTCAATCCGTACTGAACATATCGGCAGAGTCTCCAAATCTTCTTGATTCGAGTAGTATACCATTGGCCAAATATTTCTCGTAATACAGCCTGTTTTATGTATCAAAAATGCATCAGAACGCATCCATTTATTTCGAAATTAACCCATGCACCCTTACTAAACCTTAGATACAGTCTTGAAACAGAATCCTTTTAAACACCTTCACAAACACAATGTTCTCTTACCGTACACCTGTTGCAACATGTGAAATATTTCTAGCAAGAATTTCTCCAAACGTTGAAAAAATTTGATATTCGTCTGTTATTCTACAAACATTCAGTTCTGATTTAGATAAACCCAATCCAATCAACAGCATCCTGATAGGCATTGTCTGAAAAAAATTCGTGAGCTGCGAACGTATTATTTCCTCACCACATCTCACGTCACATGTGTCTCTAGAACGTGTTAAAATAGTTCTCTTCAATCCGTATTGAATATATCAGTAGAGTCTCCAAATCTTTTTGAACTGAGTTGTATACTATTTCTCGCAATACAGCCTATTTTATGACAAAAATGTATCAAATCGCATTCAGTATTTTTCGAAATTAGCCAATACACCCTTCCTCAACGTTAGATACAGTTTTGAAATGGCTCCTTTGAAACATCTTCACGGACACATTGTTCTCTTTCCCTATACCTGTTGAAACATATGAAATGTTTCTGGCAATAATTTCTCCAAACGTTGACAGAATTTGATATTCGTCCGTTATTCTACATACATTCAGTTCTGATTTAGATAAACCCAATCCAATCAACAGCATCCTGATAGGCATTGTCTGAAAAAAATTCGTGAGCTGCGAACGTATTATTTCCTCACCACATCTCACGTCACATGTGTCTCTAGAACGTGTTAAAATAGTTCTCTTCAATCCGTATTGAATATATCAGTAGAGTCTCCAAATCTTTTTTATCTGAGTTGTATACTATTTCTCGCAATACAGCCTATTTTATGACAAAAATGTATCAAATCACATTCAGTATTTTTCGAAATTAGCCAATACACCCTTCCTCAACGTTAGATACAGTTTTGAAATGGCTCCTTTGAAACATCTTTACGGACACATTGTTCTCTTACCCTATACCTTGTTGAAACATATGAAATGTTTCTGGCAATAATTTCTCCAAACGTTGACAGAATTTGATATTCGTCCGTTATTCTACATACACTCATTTCTGCTTTAGACGAACTCTTTCGAATACAGATCCCCGACAGGTATTGTCTGAAAAACATCCGTGATCTGCGAACGTATTATTTCCTCACCACATCTAACGTCACATGTGTCTCTATGCTACGATAAAATAGCTCCTTCCAATCCGGATTGGAAATATAAGTACAACATTGAAACATTTTGATCTTAGTAATATACTATTGGCCGAAACCTTCTCGGAAAATGCCATATTTTATGACAAATATGGATCATCCTACCAGTATTTTTCGAAATTAGCCCATTCATAAACACCGACACTCTCAAACTCCTTGTTCATTAATATATAATGATTCTCTACATAATTACATTTTCGAAGATCTTCTGTTGAAATTTTCTAGTGCCTTCAATAACTTACATACATTTTTAGGCCGTACAAAATATGATGTAAATCAATGCTAAGCATACAAAAGTGCTGCAATATTACTGATTTCGAAAACATTTTCTCTATGCTTTGTAAGATCATAAAAATATAAACCACAATATGCCTAGAACTATAAAATTTGACAGACAATAAAGATTTAGTTCATGACGTTTTGTAAAAATTTATTTTGTTCTCATAAAAGGGTGTTATAAATCTCTCTGCAAGAGCTTTATTCATTTTTCTTTCTTTATTTCAGTGGTAAGTAAAGCAAGCCATATCGCATTTTTCATCTTGGAGTTTCTCCCACATTAAGAGAAGCATGAATTGCATTCTGTCATCATTGTAAATTGTTTGTGTTGAGAACTGCATTTATACTCAAAGCATGTGTATCATTGTGTACTTTGCAAGATTCTTTTCAGAATAGGCATTTTTCTGTAACTGTTTCTATTTTTTTTTGTACTAGTTTGTAGAATTAGATGAATGCTTCTTTTTATAAACATAATAGAATAATATCTAAAATACATTTGACAATCAATTTAAAATGTCTGTTGAATGCAAAAGTGACATTATTCACAGTAAAATGGATTGTGTACATCGTTTAAAATTGAATGCATCTTATGCTTGACACCAATGGAGTGTTGGTATTCTTAAAAAGGACCAAAATGCATGTGAAAAAAAAACATTAATTATTTAATGTAATATTTCAATGTTCATAGTCTTTTATATATCGGTATATCTTATATTTGCAGAGCTGCCAAGTCTCCGGCTTTTTGGATACCAGTATTTTAGTGCAGAAAAAGTTGACTTTTTTAATCGGAGCACACTGCGATTTAAAAGAACAACATTTTTTCTAATAAAATACTGGTGTTCAAAAAGCCGGAGACTTGGCAACTCTGTATTTGTTATGATAGCCTAATTACACTATAACACATGGGCTGATAAGTTCCCGGTCTAATAAAGAAAACACAACTTTTTAAGATAATTTTATATCTTTATGACTTTATAACTTTATAACTTTAATAAATAACATAACTTTAATAATAAATAATAATAATTTAATAATAATAATAATAATAATAATTTAATAATAATAATTTAAAAAATAAATAAAAATAATAATTTTATAATGAATAACATAATTTTATAACGAAAAAGCTCCAAACAGTGCTCAGAATAATCGACTCGTTGTTGTTTTTGGTCAAAGTCAACATGCGTGGCACCCACTTTGACAACAGATTTTTCATAGACAAATGTTCATTCAAAATAAAACCTACACGTTCCTTAGATATCTTCAGAGTCTGAGCTATCGCCTGAAACTTCACTTTGCGGTTCCCCAAAACGATTTTGTGAACTTTTTTATGTTTTCCGGAGTATTCACCTCTTTTGCGTGGTGCATCACTGGTGTCCGTACGACCACATTTAAATTCAGAAAACCAGTCAATAATGGTTGATTTACCTGGTGCAGTGTCCTGATAACGCTTATCAAGCCAATCTTTTGTTTGAACGGTGTTTTTTCACATCAAATAACAATTCTTGAAATTCTTGTTTATCCATTTTTTTGTTTATCAACAAAGTCGTTCAACTAAAACCACTCTAACGTTTTATCTACACGGCGAATCGTCATAAAAAAATTTCTGCTACATTTTAAAGGTTAGTATTTACTAAAAAAGCATAGGTTTGGCGATTGCAACGCCATCTGTGTGCCAGACCGGGAACTTTTCAGCCCATGTGTTAAGCTTTTATACACTAAAGAACATTCACGTAAAAAACAGTCATTTTAATTGTAAATTCTGCAGCAAATTATCCAGTCATTTAAATGTGTTTATATATAACAGTTACTTAAACATATTATCATTGGTCAGAATAGAGATACAGTTACGGTTATTTTATATACAGTTACGGTTAATTTACAGAAAATTGCTGAACGTTAATTTTTTTTATCACTAGTCGAACGAAATCCAATTATTCCACCGTAAAACATTTGCAGCAAACTGTCCAGTTATTTGACCGTTTTTATAGATAACAATTACTTAGCCGTAATTTTCCGCTTAGTTCGGTGACCAAAAAAGAACAAAAAATAAATGAAAAGCAGTTTAGTGAGAGGGCAGTTGGCTGTAAATTGTTTTAAAGAGTAAATTAATGGTGTTTCTACAATGTTCTAGATGAATAGTAGAAATAAAAAACTTTATAAAGATTTCGTTCGGCCAGTTATTAAAAAAATATCGTTTCGCATTATTTTATGAAAATAGTAAATAACCGTAACTTTTTCTCTATTCTGACCAATGATAACCCTTCATAATATGGTTAAGTAACCGTTATCGATAAATACGATTGAATGACTAGATAGTTTGCTTCATGAAATTACAGTTTAAATGACCGTTTTCTTACGTGAATTTTTTACCGTGTAGTGCAAGGAAAATTTGCAATTACAAAGTGAAAAATTACATTATTTTACTGAGAAATGTTATTTGGACATACTGTTCTGAAAACAAAAGTTCATCCTTATCTTGTAAAATTCAAATTTAATTATATATATATTTATTTTTAAATTAGATTATTTGAAATTGTAATTTTAGTCTTTTAATGTTAATATTTCATTAATATTTTATTATTTTATCCAGTTTCTTAATCTGGGACCAGTAGCTTATTGTAAAATATACTTATATATCACCATTGACTTGATATAGAGCAATAGAGGCAATATTATATGATACAGGGTATCCTAAAATGAACTGAACGTGTTTTACTAACAAGTAAATCATGAAAGTCATTGAAATTATTATTGCAGGATATTAATCTCTGAAGTCGGGAATTTCTTCGCTTACACTGTTAAAACTCTGCAGCTAACTGTCCAGTCATTGAACCATTTTTATGGACTTACGGTTACATCACCATATTATGAGCCATTTCTAATTCACTGTTAAAAATCTACAGCAATCTGTCCAGTCATTCAACCGTTTTTTCTAAATAACGTTTACTTGACTATATTATGAAGCGTTTTCATTGGTCAGGACCGGTTAAAATTACGGTTAAGTAACCGGTATCTATAATAACAGTCGAAAAACTAGAGTTTACTGCAAATGTTTAACTGTGTTGGTCAGCATATAGATAAATTACGGTTAAGTAACATAAAAAAGGTTGTATGACTGGACAGTATACTGCAGATTTTTAACAGTGTAAGCTGTCATTTTTTAGTTCGAAATATCACCGACAGATGATTCTGTGCCATTATCTGTTAGAACTTAGAACGCTCAAACTAGCATATAAAAAGTGATCAAGGGTTACTCAGATTTTAACATTAATTCTGTTTAACTGTTGAAACGTCAAAATGGTTTTCATTTTAAATTGCAAGGTTATTTTAAGAAGTATTACGCTTTGAGATAGTGTAGCGCCATCTATCAGTGTCAAATGGAACTAAAATAAAAAGCGTTATAAAGTGATTTCTTATTTCACACATTACTCTTCAGTAAAAATAACTCCATTTGCTTGTTATTAAATTTTAAAAGTAGACGGCCCATTTTAGGAATCCTAGTACATATGATATGAGTTATATTAGACATATTTATTTTACCATTTGAGTAAAAAATATAAAAAATCAAAATTATATACCTACATGTGAATATATAACATGTAAAAGATATTTATTTTTAAAGTTTTATACCTTAAACCAATTATATGCTGAATGCAGACTCAATTTAGAAGCATATGAAGACAAAATGTTTATTACAAGCGGTTACAAAAATTGAATTTTATAAAATCTTTCTAAAAATCTTTAAACAGTAAAAATCTCCTATTATTTATCTTTTATCAACGATGTGACAATGTCAGATCCGGAAATATTTTGTTTGAGGCTATAAGCTGTTGAGTTTCTTGATTTTCTTCTATTTATTCAGCATAGCGTAAATATACCAAATCTGAGTAGATATTATTTGCGGATACAAATTGTCAAATTTTTTAATTTACATCTTACTCTTTAGATGTTACAAAAACGTCAGATTTTTAAGATTTTATGTGAGGTGAAAAATTAACTTTGGGCGACGAGTAGGAGGTGAAATTCCCTGATCATGTTTTATTTTCCAGGCTTATTTAGTAATTAAAATGCAAGATAAAAACAGAATTATATGCTGAATTTTCTCAAAATGTATTTCTTATTTTTTTTATTAATTAATTAATTTCACCAGGTGATTATAGAGTCTATTACATCACATAAACTCATACACAAAATGAATCTAATATATTTAAAAATTTTGTACTATATACAATTTAGCTTTTGCCTATAACTTTATCTGCTACTTTTCTAAAAGAATTTACGAAAGAGGATTCTTGTTATTTCTCAAAACAATTCTAAATGCAGGTTTGACAGCGTCTTATACTTTTTACATATTTTCTACCACTATTTTTGAGCGATAATTTTCGTGTTAGAGTACGTGTTAGAGATAGTAGTAGTAGATAGTAGAGTGAGTAAGGAAGAGTACACAGTGTAAAAATGTGCATAGTGAAACAGAGAAAAATTTAAGTAAACGAAGTTTGTGTTTCTACTGCTAGTTGTTAGGCTATTTAGTTAGTCTTTGTTTGGAATGTTCGTCGATCACATTTCAAGTTTGGATGTTGTTCCGTTTTGGAGATATTTATGAAAAAAAGGAATTTGCCGATCTGAAAATTCCTAATTTAACAAAATTCCTAATTTAATTCCTAATTTGAATTTTTTCGCCTAGTTTTTCTGAGATCAAATAAGTCACAGAAAACTTGTAGCTCTTGTAAACTTGTATTGCACGTGTTAAAGGGATCTACCACAAAGATTATAGTTTGGAAATAGTGGTAGGAAACAATAAAAATAAATTAGGACACCTGCTATTCTTGATAATGCTATTCCTTAATAAGAATGAGTAGGGAAGAGTACACAGTGTAAAAATGTGCATAGTGAAATAGGGAAAAATTTAAGCAAACGAAGTTTGTGTTTCTACTTCTAGCTGTTAGGCTATTTAGTTAGTCTTTGTTTGGAATGTTAGTCGATCGCATTTCAAGTTTGGATGTTGTTTCGTTTTGGAGATATTTATGAAAAAAAGGAATTTGCCGAATCTTAAAATTCCTAATTTAACAAAATTCCTAATTTAATTCCTAATTTAATTCCTAATTTGAATTTCTTCGCCTAGTTTTTCTGAGATCAAATAAGTCACAGAAAACTTGTAGATATTATTGGCGTTGAAGTTCGAGCGCTGAAAACGCTGAAAAAAAAAAAAAATCTGCCTGCGACAGCCGCCATCTAGTATTCAGGGGGCGGTGCATCAATGCTGAGTGGTGTCAGTTTCAGCCTCGAAGAAACGCCAATCGCTGTCAGCGCCATCTATTGCTTGAAATTCGAACTAAAATCTAGAATCACAGTAAGAAAACTCCTGACATCATACATAACTTTCCTGCAAGAATTTTTTTAATATCTGTCACCATTTGCAAGTTATTGAATTTTAAAATCCATCAGTCATTTTTGGGATACCTGATATACATGCTATAGCTAAAAATTCTTCAGTCGATTATAGCTAGCCTCATAATTAATGTTTATTTTAAAAATCTGTCTCACTGCGTACCACTCTCCCCTATAATTCGGTAACTGGAATAAACTTCGTTATATTTCTTCTCATGTTCTAAACAGCTTTCGTGTTTTCTTATACAAGTCTAATACGAGATATTTGTTAATTTTTTCTTAAGTTTAAAGATAATCAAGTTAGATGTGTATAGTGAAAGAAAGATAGAAAGAATCTATTAATCGATCCCATTTATAAATCATCCAAAATAATAAAAAAATAAATTTAGCTCAATAAATCAGATTCTAAAGATCAATCTTTAGAAGAATTAATAAAGGACTTGAATTCTAATAAATAATAAGAATTATTATTTTTTGTTATTTTATAGAATTTCCATCTTTTTAAGTTTTCTCAACCGTTTTCTATGAAGACTTAGTTCTAGAGCTAAATTCACTTTTTATGCTTTTCGATGATTTTCTGCTTCTTGAATTACATTCAGTTTAAATGAGATTGTTAACTTTTGTTTTAATACGAAAAAAAAATTATGTAACTTGCCTATCTGAAACTTAACTAAAAATGAACGAAGGTCATGCGCACGAATTTGATTTGATAAGAAAAAAAAATAGTCATATAATAATAAACATTATTACTATTTATTTATATTACACTGTGAACAATCTGCGAAAGCAAAAGAAGGATAAAATATTTATAATCGTAATTATACTTTTTAGAATGTTTACTGTTATTTGCTAAATATAACATTTAGATTTGGTTTAGAGTGGTATGATCTGTTACTTTATCCATTAGCGGCAAGTTGCTAAAAATTAACTTATTTTGCCAACAAAAATAGAAACCGAAAATATTTCAACGGATGATTGAAAAAAATACGGAAAAGAGGAAAAGATGCGGCTTCTAGTGCAATTTTTAGTTAACCATTTGTATCGTCACAGCGTTGCATATCTGCAACATACTCAAAAGTCAAAGTTACCAATACGGTGGACGTTAAAAGACGATTTTATTTATTGCTGCTGTCTCCTAACAGAGCAGTTAATTTAAATTGTTCATAGAATTCTCAACAGACGGCGATACTGAGTTAATTTTTCATACCAAAGTTTTTTTTTTTACAATTGAGCAGTTTTGCATCATTATTGTTTAACCCTTTCACGGGCGGTGGTCACAAATATGACCACTTAATTTTAATTACAAACTGTCAAACGGCACCCAGAATATTTTGATAAAATTTTGCTTTTATAATGAACTTGAAGAAAAGCAAGTATTTAGTTTCTAAGAAATTCGTTTGTAAATTCTGGTGTCAATCAATCATTTCACCATTTTACGAACAGAAGTAATCCGTGCCTGAAAGGGTTAAATGAACTTCGTAAATTTTGTCAAATTAAAACACTGAAAATATCTATAAATATATTTTTTACAAAGGTAAGTTTGTATATTTTACAATTTTGTATTAGAAAATTGACAATATTCAGGAGATATATGTAATTTTCTGTTTATTGAACATGTGAAAAAATTGCTTATTCAATATATTTTTATTTTTATGTTCTAAATTATTTTCATTACTTTTTACAATGATGTATTCTAACATCCAAGTAAATATTTTTTTTTTTCAAATCGGAGTTATTGAGTCACAAAGGGTTAAGAATAGAGGGGCATTTTTGGTGACCCTCCAGAAACCTTAGCAAATCATTATTTTTTAAAAAGCGAAACACCAAAAACCAAGGTAATCGCGCAAAAAGATTGCAGAAATTAAAGGGCAAGTCTTTTGAGATAATATAGCATTTTTTTAATTTCCTACAACGTATAGTAAACAGAACATTCTACTTTAAAATGTGCTAATTTCTTTTTTTTTAATATATATTGTGCTGTTCCCTAAAAAAACCTAGTTTTTGAAATTTTCTCTATATAAAGTCTAATAAAGAATGTAAAAAATTAAACATTACTAAATTTTTACAGCTTGTTCTGACCAAGATTTTAATGTTGAGCATTTTTCATTTCATCCTTTTATTACAATGTGGCAAGCCAATTAAGCGAGAATTTGAAAAAAAAAATCCCACTTTTCCAAAAATTTACCCATTTTACCTGAAAACTCCCCACAACTAACATAATCAGCTGAAAATGAAGCATTTTATTACATATTATTGGTTTAACCAAATGATTTAAAAATTTATGTAGATTATTCTAAAATTCTATTATAACAAAAAATCTGTAAAAATGAAACTCATGTTTTGCCAGAATTCTGCAATTGTCAGTTTAAATTATTTTAAAACAAAATAAGCACTCCTTCGATATTTTAAAATATTTTTATTATTCTAGATGGCGCACAAAAACAGAACAAAACAAACAAGAACGAAAAATCATGCGCCAAGCATAGATTATGTAGCACTTTCCAACGCTTCCAAAATAATTTTACAAAACATACCGTTTAATAAGCTAAAAGATAACATCTAAGTAAACAATTTGGAAAACGCATAACATATTTAAAAACATAGTTTCAGGAATTTCGAACAGATACAATATTCGGAAAAGTATCCGAGTACTTTTATTCAACACTGTATATGATCTATAGATTTGTATATATACTATATAGGATGATACATTTTAGTTTAGTTAGGAAACACGTAGCACAGTTTAAAATTCTCCTTCTGGAGTTTCTGTCAATAAACGGAAATGTGTTCTCGAACTTTTGTGCTACTCTGTATATGAAATACAGAATTTATACACACCCAGTAATAGACAAAAAGTGAGTTCAATTGAAAATCGCATTCAGCTACTTAAAACGCCAGGAATTATTGTTAACAGACAGTAGAGAATTCTTTTGTATGTCCCTGTAAATGAACGATGACTGCTATACACACACTATTCTGTAGTAAGCCTCTTGTAATGCACCTTAGTAATATATATAAATTTCAATGCGTTTAAAATAGTGAAATATTATTTAAATAAACCGCAGACGATTTTTCTCCATAGACGTAATGTAACGGAATTCTTTTGACTGTCCCTGTATAGTAACTATAAGTGGTATGCACACCCTATTCCATATTAAGCTTCTTCTAATGCACCTTAGTGATATATATAAATTTCAATGCGTTTAAAATAGTGAAACATTATTTAAATAAACCGCAAATAATTTTTCCCCATAGACCGCAATGTAACGGAATTCTTTTGTGTGTCGCTGTAAAAAAACTACAAGTGCTACACACTTCCGTTGAAATAGGGAACATGCTATAGATAACGACAATAACATATAAAAATTGCAGAGCAATCCGAGCATATTTACGGGAGTTAGAGCATGGCCAGACGGCCATACGGCCAGACAAACCGAAGTCATAAGCACTTTTCAACTAGGTTGGAAAGTGCTAAAAAATTGACTTAATGAAATATTTTATGAAGTACTGGTGTGGGTTTTCTGGTGGGGGTCACTCTGTTTTTTTTAGAGGACAGTACAATACGTGTGTATAGAATTAAAGCGTAAGAGTTTTACACATGCGACACACTCAGCTATTATACGTACATTAAAAGAAAAGAAAAAAATGTTTCTTAATGTAGGAAAATATAATGTAACCATGAATGAAAATATACTATAACATCTTCCGAGTTACCCATAATTCCGAAAAGCGTTGTTTTCGAAACCTCAGAAACGAATATATTTTCGACCTTTAAAGAAGCATTTATAAAAACCAAGTTTTTTTTGCTTCTACCGATTTTCGGAAACGTTTCCGAGCAGTATCTTGTATTAATCAGTTTTCGCAACGCAGAATATCGGTTTCTAGGATGCTTTGAAATCTGAATTAAACATTTTCAGCTGTGTGATTGAATTTATACATTCGAGAGAAACAAAATAATATTAAATTTAATGTTAATGCTTATAATTTATCATGATTTTCTGTAAAATATACAGGGTGTAAAATATACAATTATTGAGTGCATTTCAGAGTTTAAAAAAAGTACTGCACTTACATGTTTTATGTTTTATTAACAAGCAGAGTTCAAACAGTTTTATGTAACACATTGAATAAGTTCTACATGTGTTCCATTTGTCGCACGTAAAATATCAAGTCTGTAGTCAATTTCACGCCAAACATTGCGAAGCATCTGAGCCGTTATTCCTCTAATAACCTCAGTGATTCGTCGTTTTATCAATATAGCTAACATTTGTTGAGTACACCCGGCCTTTGACAAATCCCTAAAGAAAAAAATCTAGGGGTGTTATGTCGGGTGATCGTGCAGGCCAAGGAATCGGTCCACCTCGACAAATCCATCGTTGGGGAAATGTTTCCTAGAGGTAGTCTCTTACACTGGTACACCAATGTAGTGGTGACTCATCTTGCTGGAAGTAAACTTGTGGCTGACAATGTTCCATCTGAGGCACAGCGTAACACTGTAACATCTCGAACTACACACAACTGGTGACTGTGGGCTCATGGAAGAAAAAAAAGTCCTGTCACTTCATCCACAGCCAATCCACACCAACGTTAACCACGCTATCATGTTGGTGTTATCTTACTACATGAGGTTTTTCTGACCCCCACATACGGCAATTATGACGGTTAACACAACCGGAAACGTAAAACGTTGCTTAATACGAGAAGATGACTTTCGATAAGAAAGTGTTGTCTCTGTCAGTTTCGTCAAGAATACGCACGGCGACGTTTTAAAACAAACTGTTTAAACTGCTCTCTCGTAAAAACGACAACAACGGTTGCTATATTACTTTGTTTTGGTTTTATCGAACTCTGAAATGCGTTCAATAATTTATGCTCATCCTATACTTGACAATGGATAGCATCAGGAAAACATATATTTCGAGTTAAGTGAAGTGATTAATAGACTATTAAACTACTCGGAAATGTTTTCTAAAATAAGTGGCAGCAAAAAAAAAAAAAGTTATAAATGCTTCTTTAAATCCCGAAAATATTTTGGTATCTGAGTTTTGTTAAGATAAAGAACGCTTTTAGGAATCGTGAATAACTTGGAAAGCAGTTACTGTATATTTTCATTCGTGATTATATTTTATTTTTCTAAATTAAGAAACATCTGTACTTTTTTACAGTGTAGTTCCAAATAGGTTCTTTAGATTGAGTATTATTTAACACTTAACATGAAGATATTTTTCAACTTGTTAAAATTACCAATAATTGCACGACTTAATCAGTTGACGTTAAAATTAAAAGTTGTAAAAATGTGCTGTTGACATCATAGTATAACAACTATTCATAGCTTTTCTTACGGTTGCTTAAATAAAACGAAAATAAACAAAATTTATGTATACTGTTTAAAACAAAATTAATTATTAAATTCACCATAAAAAGTGCAAAGTGAAAAATACAAAGTGAAAAGTGAAAAGCTAGCAAATGCAATAAAAACTACTCTAACATTCTCTGATGTTGGATGGTGTCCCTGAAGTTTTCGAAATTCTTTCCACGTTATAAATTGCTAACATAAAAGTAGATTTATTTTTTACATTGAAAATAAATTCTTGTAAGGGTTAAAGGTAGTGATCGAACTCTGAATGCAGGAAAAAAATCACTTTTAAATTTATTTTTGTAAAATTAATAACAGAGTTTTGGGGATTAAAAAGTATTTTTGTAAATTCCGTAAAATAGTATGTGAATAAATACAGAATTCGAATAGCTTCTAACGCCACACTCTTTGAAGGAAAAAATTAACCGATTCCAAAAACATATTGTCAGCAAAATTATCACATTATATGTTGTTTTACTTTGATATCTTCAAAAATTACTAAAATTAATATCAGAGATGATAAATTCGAATTTCTTGCTGTTTCTTTTCTTTTCTTTTCTTTTTTTTTTCAAAAATCTGTTGAACTTTTATACGTGTTTCCTATGGTGCGAATCCATTACTATAATGAGCGGCTCTTTTCTTTTCTACTTTAGAAATAAATAACAACACCTAACAAAATAAGCAACAAACGAAAAGTAAGCAAAAGTAGAAGTTTTCAAAAGAAAAAGAAATGCAGTAGATTATGACTTTCTATAACTGACTAAAAAAACTCTTGAAAGAGAAAATGACAAATGTGCGAAATATCAAAATATTTTATCTAAAATACATTAACGATATAGTAATAACACTGAAACAGCTGAATCTAAAGGATCAAAGCGATAAATCATAAAAATAGGATATAGTAATGCAAGAAGACAGATAAATTCAGGAACAACATATTTAATTCTTCTGTATGTAAATTTATAAATAATTATATCTTTGGAAGTAAATGAGAAAAGCTCTCAAGAAAGTGCAGAAGTGCAAAAGCATATTATATATTGTTAATTCTAGATTAAATGAAAACTATAGTAAATCTGTAACTAATTGAAAAACTTTTTAAAAGGGAAATGGCAAATCTGTATAATTTTGCTTTGAAAAAATATTATTCAAATTTAATTTTCGCAGAAATGCGAGAGGATGGAAAATTCAAAAACAATAAAGATAGATTCTTCTGTGTATAAATTTATAAATAAATATAACAATAAATAAATAAACATAAAAAAGAAAGTAAGAAATGTTTTTAAGAAAATGCAGAAATGCATTATGCATCGTAAATTCTAGATTGATAGACAATTCGAGTAAATCTGTAGAGTAAATCAATAAATGACTGAAAATTTCCGGAAGAGGGAAAGGACATATATGCCATTTTTTAAAATAAATGACCCAAGCTTAAGTTAAATGAATGGTATATCTATGATACTGAGATTGTTGAATTGAAAGGATCAATGCAATGAACAAAATTCTGATAACAATAATGCGAGAAGACGGAAAAATCAGAACAATAAATATACATTTATGTCCTATATAAATTTATAAATAATTATATTAAAAAATAAATAAAAACAAAATGTAAATAAAATGAGAAAAGCTCTGAAGAAAGTACAGAAGCGTATTATGTATCGTTAATTCTTGATTAACTGATAATCAGCGTAAATATGTAGTTTAAATCTATAATTGACCGAAAAATTATGGAAGTGAAAATTGATAACTTTGCAATATTTTTTAAATGACTTGCCCACGTTTAGGTTATTTTAATGATATATAATTACGGTTCTGAGATCGCTGAATCGAAAGGGTCAATGTGACAAACAGAAAATCCGTGAACAGTAATGCAGGAATACAGAAAATTCATGAACAGTAAACATAGATTTTTTAATAATAAATATATAAATTACCTATAACTTAGAAAGCAAATTAAACAAACAACTAACAACAGTTAATTTTAGGTAATTTTTCATAAGTGACTCAAACATTATTAAAAAGAGAAATGATTCAGAATGTATTATTTCAAAATAGTTTATCTAAGCTTAATTTTCACTAATCATTTACGTTCGTATTCACCATCTACCACAACTGAATGGTTAAGCGAAAAATTATCGGTGCAACGCTCAAATGGTGTTCACAATTAACCTGATTGGACTTCATCAGCAATCATGTCAAATCAGGTTAACAGTGAATATCATTTGAGAATTCGACCGAGGATTTCGCGATTAACTGGCAGTTGAGTTAGATGGTCAATACGAACGTTAGACAGCTGAATCGATAAAAATTATTCTAGTAGATTTAAGAACATTAATTTGGGAAGACGGAAATTTTGAGAAAATTAAACGTATATTTTTTACTATATAAATTTCTAAAATAATATTAACTTAAAAATAAATAAAAATTTAGTAATGATCTCAAAAGAGGAAAGAAGTATACCACGTATCGTTAATTCTAGATTAACTGGCAACCAGAGTAAATATATAACTGATCGTAAAACTTTTGAAAACCTAAATATTCAGTATGTGAAAAGTCTTTTTTTTAAATCAGTCTCTTTAGGATTTATTTGTATTACAGTCAAGAAATAGAGATAAAACTGCCAAATAAAAGCAAACAACGAAGCAAATGGAGAAATTATAACGGCAATTCTGTAATCTTTTACATTATAATTTTATAAACTGACCAAATGTGTCTAAATAGTTTTTATAACTCAGAGCGAAATATATTTTTATTCTCTTTATTTCATCAGTTAGTTTTTCATTCAAAAATTTAATATGCGGAATAGTTTTCTTTTACGAAAACTCTTTCAGTTTATTTTATCAAAATTCCCAAATAGAGGAACTCATTTATGTTTTGCTTAAACTTTTACGGATACAAATCCTTACCTGCGGGTAAAGTAGGAAAGTGCATTCAAATTTGTTAAGTTATTTGACATATTGAGTTAACTGGAAATGTTAACTTCTCGGCTGAACCATAGATACTTAACTGATCTGGGTTTTTGTGTAATTTAAATTTTTCTTAATACCCTTAATGAAATAAAGGGAATTCTTAATTTATGAATAATTCGAGCATTGTTTTGCAATTTCTAGATCATCGACACACCGCAATGTTTGAACTTAACATCACTTAAATATCTAAAGGTTTGTATATTTATTACTGACTAACTGATCCGCCCGGCGTTGCCCGGCCCCATCAAAAAATAGTACAAAACGCGAAAACATTCTAAAAATCGCTACATGAATTCCGATTAAACTTTATTGAAAAGAGAACAAAATTTACTGTATTGGGCTGGACGATAGAAAACCGGATTCCGTTTAATAATGTGGAAAAAATCGCAGCGAATCGCGAGAAAACTAAAAATCACGAAAATTTGTTTTAATAATCGCAGAGGACAAAGCTTACCGTATTGAGACAAACGATTAAAACAGGATTTCCTTATGAATGTCAGAAAATCGCCTCGGAACTTAAAAAACTATTAAAATCGCTTAAAAAATTCACGAATAATTCAAAAATCGCTGTATCAATATCGAATAAACTTTATTGAAAAAAGGACAAAATTTATAATGTTATGCTAAGAGATTACGATCGGATTTTTTTTACTAATGTAGAAAAATCGCGGCAATAATAATAAAAAAAAACTAGCTAAAAATTGCATAAAAATTCAAAAATTGCAAAGGGCAAATTTTATTACAGCGGACAAAAACAATGTAACCGGATTTTTTTCATTAATGTCAAAAATCGATGCGGCAAGCGAAAAAACGGTAAAAATCGTTTTGAAAATCGCGAAAGACAAAATGTACTATATTAGACTAAATGTTTGCGCAAAAAAATGCTAAAAATCGCATAAAAAATTTCGAAAAATTCATAAATCTGTGCACCAATTTCGAATAAACTTTATTGAATGTGAAAAAAGGTTAAAACCAGACAATTTTTACTAATGTAGAAAAATCACCGCTATAAAAATCGCTAAAAATTGCTAAAAATTCAAAAATTGCAGATAGTAAATTTACTACCGCGAAAAAACATTGTAACCGACATTCCTTCTCAAATATCAAAAATCGTCGTGAAACGCGAAAAAAGGTAAATATCGCCTTGAAAATCACGGAAGACAAAATGTACTAATTTAGACTAAGTGTTTGAAACAGAATTCCTCTCATGAATGTCACAAATTTGCCGCGAAACGTGAAAAAATGCTGAAAATCGCATAAAAAATCGCATAAACTTCAAAAATTGTGGAGGACAAATTTATTATATTAGGCAAAAAGTTTGAAACTTAATTCTTTTTACGAATGTCCAAAAATCGCATTAAAAATCGACAAAAATTTAAAAATCACTGAGGACAAAATTTACTATAATAGGATAAAAGAAACCGAATTCCTTTCACGAATGTCAAAACATCGCTGCGGAACGCGAAAAACGGGGAAAAGTGCATTAAAAATAGCTAAGAACAAAAGTTACTATAGTGGGTAAAAATATTGAAACCGCAATTCTTTCACAAAGGTCAAACAAATCGCTGCAAAATGTTAAAAAGAGTTAAAAATAACAAAATATTCAAAAATAGAGGAAGATAAAATTTACTATATTAGGCTAAAATTTTGAAACCGAATTCAGTTTTATTAACGTTGAAACATCACAACAAAATGCGAAAAAACTCTAAAAGTTGCATAAAAATTCTTGAAAAATTCAAAAATTGCTGTACGAATTCCGAACTTAACTCCGTTGAAAAGAAAACAAAATCTACTATAGTGGACAAAGACATTGTAAATGGAATTATTTCACAAATGTCAAAAAATCACCGCGGGACACGAGAAAACGCTAAAAATCACATTAAATATCTCAAAAACTTTAAAAATCGCAGAGGACAAAATTTACTACAGTGAACTAAACTATTGTTATCAAAATTCTTTGATGAATATCAAAAAATTGTCGCAATATAAATCCCAATAAAAATTTCAATAAAAATCGCTGAAAATTCAAAAATCTAGAAAGACAATATTTACTATATTAGACTAAAAGTTTGAAACTGATTTCCTCTTACTAATGTGGAAAAATCACCTCGAAACGCGAAAAGATTCTAAAAATCACATAAAAAGATTCGTGAAAAATTCAAAAATCGCTGTACGAAATCCAAATAAACATTATTAAATAGAGGACAAAGTTTAATACACTGCTCAAAACAATTAAAGGATATTGCAGTTTTAGGTGGATTTTGTATCTGGGAAACTTTTTAGCTGATTGATACATGGTCGACAGACATAGTAGGTTATATGAGAATAAATTACACATGTTTGGCAGAAAAAAATGCATTTTATTGCGCATTTGCGTACAAAAGGAAAAAAACACAATTTGTGCATATGAGAAAAAAAGAATAAGAAAAGGTGTTTTCTTCAAAGAAAATCATTTTCAGTAGGGGGTATGGTTTCCACGGGCGGCCAGCAACGTTGAACACCTTTGAGGCATGGACTCAATGAGGCTATTAATGACGAGTTGGGGGTATTCTGCCCCACTCTTCCAGAAGAGCTCTTTCCAGTTCTTGGAGAGTTTGTGGGGGTTGTTGGCGGCCAGAAACTCGTCTTCCTAGAGCGTCCCAAACGTGCTCGATTGGATTCATGTCTGGAGAACACGCTGGCCATTCCATTCGAACGATTCCTTCCTCGAAAAGGAAATCCTCCACCAGGTTTGCACGATGTGGCCTGCAGTTATCGTCCATTAAAATGAAGTTATCTCCGATTGCTGCAGCGTAAGGGACTACAATAGGTCTGAGGATCTCATCCCTATATCGGCGACCAGTCAAAGCTCCATCTCGAATGATGTAGAGGTCAGTGCGCCCGTCAATGGAGATGCCACCATACACCAACACTCCTCCACCGCCAAATCTGACACTTTCGTGCACGAACGCAGGATTATTCCTACTGCCACGGTCCCTCCAGATGAAAATAGGCCTATTATCCGGATGCACAGAAAAACGGGACTCGTCAGAAAACAGAATATTGCTCCATTCATTTCTCCTCCAGTTGACATGCTCGGTTGCCCACTCCCTGCGGTCGCGACGATGCCTTGATGTTAATCTAACACATACCATCGGTCGGCGAGCATACAGACCTACAGCATGGAGCCGGTTTCGGACAGTCTGAGTTGAAATCGTGGTGCCTGTAGCCGAGCGAAGGTGTTGTTGGAGAAGAGTAGCGTTCATGTTTCGGTGTCTCCGAGCTGTTAACGCTAAATACCGATCTTCATTGGGCGTTGTTGCCCGTCTACGACCTTGCCCTGGTCTTCGGCCTGCACATCCACTCTCCAAAAAACGGTTCCATATCCTGGAAATGACACTTTGTGACACTCCAATGGCTTGCGCTACTTCGGCTTGAGTTTGGCCCCCTTCTAACCTACCAACAATTCTCCAAGCTTCTGAATCTGTCAAATGACTTCGCTGAGACATCGTACTCATCGAAACAAAGCAATCACTGAATGCCGATCATCCTTGTCTTCATTCTCTTTTATCCAGTTGAAAGTCAAATTTCATTCGCTGCCGCTGAAGCGACGTTTTTGACGTCGAACTCAAAATTTGCATACTCCACAGTTTGAAAACCAGAAAAATTTGCATTTGTGATTCTCTTCTTCTATTTTCGGCAAAAAAAATTTCGTTTATATCTTTATTTTATATAAAACTTCAAATATCCTTTAATTGTTTTGAGCAGTGTATATTGGGTTAAAATAATGAAACCGCATTCCTTTTACTAATGTGGAAAAATTGCTGCAAAATGTGAAAAAACACTAAAAATCGCATAAAAAATTAATTCGAAAAAATCTAACAAAGAAATCCAGAATCGGGCTTCGAGGTGCATATCTAAATACATATAGGTACCTTCCTACCAAATTTTGTAGCTCTGTGTGCTACAGTCTCTTCTGAACACAGTCCACAGACACACAATCTCTCTCACACATACACAAACTTCTTTCTTTTATTATAGATGGAAAAATATAAAAGTAAAAAATCGTTAATAAAAAATATTTTTTTCAATTACAAAGTTCCATAAAAGTTTCTAAAACCGCAGAAATTAAAACGAACAATCTATATTCTTCTGAATATAAATTTATGAAATGATCAAATGTGTCGTATAAGTTTTCATAGTGCGAAATATATATTTCATCCTCTTTATTTTTATCGCATCAATTAGTTTTCATTCAAAAATTTATCATTCGAAACAATTTTATCTTGCACAAACTCTTTCAGTTTATTCTATCATAATCCTTAAACAGAGAACTTATTTCAGTTTTGCTTAACCGTTTATGGATACAAAGCATTTCCTTTGGGAAGAGCAGGAAAGTGCTTTCAAATTTGTTAAGTTATTTGACATTTTGAGTTAATTGAAAATGTTAACTTCTACAGCTAAACCATACTTACCAGAAGATACTTTCTGTGGGATTTATATTATTCTAAAAAACAGGATGAAATAAAGTGAATTCTCAATCTGCATATGATTAGACCAGTGTTTCTCATCTCTTTTGGATCACTGACATACATTGATTTTATTAAGAATCCCATAACACACCAGAATTATTTTAACTTATGATTACCAAAATATGTAAATGTGTGTTAAGTTTATTATAGAAGGATAAGATATAAAAATAAAATCGTTTATAAACCCTTTGTGACTCAACAACTCCGATTTCCAAAATATTTACTCATATCGTCGCTACAATGTCAAACTCTCGAATATGAAAAAATGCATTTTTCATTACTTTTAAAAATGGACCGATTGTCACCACTAAATTGTATTAGAATTCTTCGGTTAGTAAAAATACTAATAAAATTTCTATGAAGAACGGGGTGGCCATTTTGGCCTTCTTTTTATTCAGAGATGCCAAATTCATACCGGAAATTTATATAAAAAAATTTACTTTAAGTAATCACGAAATATCTGTCATTAAATAAAGCAAAAGTCTCTATTTAAAATTTCTGGTATGGATTCAAAATTTCTGAATAAAACAAGGAGGTCAAACTGGCAACCATACTGAAGAATACTATTCAAATTTTGTGGTGACAATCGGCCTATTTTTAAAAGTAATGAAAAATGCATTTTTTCACATTCGCTAGTTACTTTCTTCTATCTTTACAAGAAGAAATTATTGGATTCATGAAAATTTTCGACTTCCGGTTTTCGACGGATTTATACGTTTTAGAAGGTCCTGAACACGATTTGACTGTTTTTAGAAAATGTCTGTCTGTGAGTCTGTCTGTACGTGACACAAATTTTGTGGGCGCTCTATCTCAAGAACTAATGCTCGGAATTTAATAAAATTTTAGATTCAGTTAGTCCCCGATATAAATTGGTGCTGATTAGTTTTTGGTAAAAATCGCCCGTCAGGTGGCGCTGCTATGTAGCCTTTTTCGCGATTTCCTCAATAGCTTTATCTCAAGAACTAATGCTCGGAATTTAATAAAACTTTAGATTCATTTAGTCCTTGATATAAGTTGGTGCTGTTTAGTTTTTGGTAAAAATCGCCCGGCAGGTGGCGCTGCTATGCAGCATTTTTCGCGATTTCCGCAATAGCTGTCTCAAGAAATAATGCTCGGAATTTAATAAAACTTTAGATTCAGTTAGTCCATGTTATAAATTGGTGCTGATCAATTTTTGGTAAAAATCGCCCGGCAGGTGGCGCTGCTATGCAGCATTTTTCGCGATTTCCGAAATAGCTCTATCTCAAGAATTAATGCTCGGAATTTAATAAAACTTTATATTCAGTTAGTCTCTGATATAAATGGGTGCTTATTAGTTTTTGGAAAAAATCGCCCAGCAGGTGGCGCTGCTATGCAGCATTTTGCAGGATTTACACGATTTTAGCGATAGTCCTATCTCAAGAACTAATGCACGGAATTTAATAAAACTTGAGTTTCAGTTAGACCTTGATATAAATGGGTGCTGATTCGTTTTTAGTGTATGCGAAACCTGTGTGAGATAGAAGAAAGTTTTGGGATTGACACATCAGACTAGTTTGACATGGCAGCGACGATATGTTAGAATACATCATTTTAAGCATGTAAGAAAAAAAAATAGAACATAAAATATATATATATATATATATATTGACTAAAAGGTACTTCTTTCACATCTGTAATAAACAGAAAATTACACACTTCTCATAAATATTGTCAATTTTCTAATACAAAATTGTAAAGCATACGAACTTATCTTTGTAATAAAATTATTTTTGGACGTCTCTAGATTTTTTAATTTTACAGAATTCATTAAGTTCATTTTACCAATAATGATGTGAAACTACTCAAATGATAAATAAAACTTTGGCATGAAAAATTAACTCAGTATCGCTATCTGTTGAGAATTCTATGAAAAATTTATATTAACTGCTGTGTTGGGAGATGGCTGCAATAAATAAAATCGTCTTTTAAAGCACACTGTATAAGTAACATTGACTTTTGGGTATGTTGCAGATATGGAGCGTGGTGATACAAATGGTTAAAATATATTTAGTCAATTAATAGAAGTTACCTAAAAGTTCATAAAGACATATACATTATAACCGAAAAATCTTTCATTAACCTTTTCTGACTCAAAAACGTCTTTTTATATAAAGTTATAAAATAACCAAATGTACCTAAATAGATTTCATAACTTAGTGTAAAAGATATTTCATAATAAAATCGCCTTTTAAAGCACACTGTATAAGTAACATTGACTTTTGTGTATGTTGCATATATGGAACGTGGTGGTACAAAGGGTTAAAAAATATTTAGTCAACTAATAGAAGTTACCTAAAACTTCATAAAGGCGGATGCATTATAACAGAAAAATCTTTTATTAACCTTTTGTGACTCAACAACTTAGTCCTTGTATATAAAGTTATAAAATAACCGAATGTACCTAAATAGATTCCATAACTTAGTGCACTAGATTTTATAACTTAGTATAAATGATATTTCATTCCTTTATTTTTATTCAATCAATTATTTTCCATTGAACAATTTATTATTTGTAATAGTTTTCTGTTGTGCAAACTCTGTCAGTTTATTCTACCACAATCTTTAAACAGAACTCATTTTAGTTTTTCTTAACCTTTAACGAATACAAATCATTTCCTTGGGGAAAAAGCAAGGAAGTGTGTTCAAATATGTTGTTTGACATTTCGAGTTAATGGAAAATGTGAACTTCTACGGCCAAACCATACTTATCAAAAGAGGCTTTCTGTGTGATTTATAATATTCTAAAAAAACTAGGTGAAATAAAATGAACTCTTAATTTGAATATAGTTAGAGTGTTATTTCTAAATTCTTTTGAATCAGTAACAATCCTTGATTTTATTAGAGTTTCGCAACCAGAATTTTTTAACTTAAGATTACCAAAATATGTAAATGGATGTATGTTTATAATATAAGGAAATAATATTATAAAAATAACAAAGATATTTATTTAAAAATATTTTATCAATTAAAAGGAGTTACCTAATTGTTACTAAAGACGGAGAAATGGAAAATTCGCTGCAATGCGTGAAAAAATACGCTAAAAATCGCATCAAAATTAAATCGAAAAATCTAATAAAAAAAATCTCGAATATAGCTGTGTAAAATGTCGAAATGTATAAACGAAAAAATCAATTCTTTCGTATATACATTTATAAAATGACCAAATGAACCGAAAAAGATTTTATAACTTAGTGTGAAATGCACTCATGTCCATAAATTAAGGTGCAGTGACCGGCCGCTTTCGATTTTAAACGGTTTGTCGAATATCTACGAAAATTCTTGACGAATTGTCCTTGAATCTCGAAGATGTAAAAAACATGTTTTTTTTCATAGTTTTCAGTGAAGATTTATTCTCGCGGGCAATTAGGGGGCCAATAATTAATTTAATAATACAATAATATTTTCTATCATCCAAGTAACAGAAAATACTCTCAATGGTCTGTCACTCTAGCACATGACTATGTTGGTCCTGGACAACGTTTGTAAGCATAGCACGCATATTCGTGAAGATAGATGTTAACGTTTCTGTGAAAAATTCAATTGTTTTTTGTTATTAGCATACAGAGTTTTCAACCTAATTTAACACTACTTTCCAAAAACTTGACAAAGCACAGTAGAAACAGTATACTGCAATTAAAAGATGAATATATCGAACATTTGATGAGATATGGGTATTTGTATGAAATAAATTTTAACTGCACATGCGCAAACCACACCAAACATTTTTTTTTCATGATTTGGTAGTCAATTCTAAAGAACATCTCATATAAAATGACCAGTCAAAAATCGTTAAAACTTAGAACGATATCAGCAATACAGTGAGCTGATTGACAAATTGGTGGAAAATCTCTTATTATCCAGCTACTTTTAGAAAAGCAACTTACTATATCGCTAATATCTTTCTTAGTTTCGTAATATTTGAATGAACTTTTTATAAAAGTTGCCCAAAATATCTGACTACCAATTTATGAAATAATATTTTTGGTATCTTTCATGCATGCGCAGTAAAAAATAAATTCATTAAAATACCCATATATCATCAAATATTCAATATATTCATCTTTTAACTACAGTATACTGTTCCTACCGTTTTTGTGTCATGTTTTCGGAAAGTGGTGTAAAATTCGGTTGAAAACTTTGTATGCTATAAACAAAAATCATTTGAATTTTTCACAGAAACGTTAACATTTTCACAAATATGTGTGCTGTGCTTACACAAATGCGCACAAACGTTGAACAGTACTTACATAGTCCTTTGCTACTGTGGCAGGTATTTTTGAGCGTTTCTGTTACTTGGGGAAACGCAAACATTATTTTATTATTAAATTCATTATTGGCCCCCTAATGGTCCTCAAGAGTAAATCTTCCCTGAAAAATGTGAAGTCAAACATGTTCTTTACATCATCGAAGTTAAAGGACAATTCGTCAAGAATTGCAGTAGATATACGACAAATCGTGTAAAATCGAAAGCGTCCGGTCACTGTCCCTTAATTTTTGCACAGCAGTGTATTTATTTCATTCTATTTATTTTCCTTACATCAATTAATTTCCGTTCAAAAAATTTACTATTTGGAATAGCCCCTTCTTTTGCGCAAACTCTTTCAGTTTATTCTACCATAATCCGCACATTGAGGAACCCATTTTAGTTTTTCTTAACCGTTTACGAATACAAATCGTTTCCTTGGGGGAAAATCAGGAAAAGTGGGTTAAATTTGTTAAGTTATTTGACATTTTGAGTTAATTGAATATGTTAACTTCTACGGCAAAACCATATTTACTAAAAGAGGCTTTCTGTGTGTCATTTATAATATCCTAATACACTAGATGAAATAAAGTGAAATCTTAATTTCTATATGATTGGAACAATGTTTCTCAACTTGAACAATTTCTTTCAAACTTGAACGTTCAAATTTGTGTGCTATCAGTAACATACCTTGATTTTATTAAGCGTTCTGCAACGCACCACAAATTTTGAACTTAAATTTCCAAAATATGCAAATACATGTATGTTTATTATGGCAGGAAAATATATTATAATAACAAAATCGTTTATTTAAAACTATTTAGTCAATTAAAAAAGTTGCCTAAATGTTGCTAAAGACGGAGAAATTCAAACGAAAATATATATTTTTTGTGTGTATAAATTTATAAAATGACCAAATGAGTCGAAATAGATTTCATAACTTAGCGCGAAATATATAATGCATTATCTTCATTTTCATCGCATCAATTATTTTTCATTAAAAAAATTATTATTCAAAATAGTTTTCTCTTCCGCAAACTCTTTCAATTTATTCTTTCATAATCCTCAAACAGAGAAACTCATTTCAGTTTTGTTTCAAATTTTATGGATACAAATCATTTCCTTAGGGGAAAAGCAGAAGAGCGCGTTCAAATTTGTTAAGCAAATTGACATTTTGATTTAATTGAAAATGTTAACTTCTACGTCTAAACCATACTTATCGGAAGTGGTTTATTTTGTAATTTATATTATTCTAAAAAAACTAGATAAAATAAATTGAATTCTTAGGAGGAGATGCTTGTCTAACGCCTGTTAAATTAGATCATTTTTCTAGATTTTGGGAAAAGAATTAAGAACATATTTTCAAACGAAAATTGCTGTTAGATTAGACAAACTTTCAATAACAAATTCCTTTAAAGTAAAAATAATCTGATCACCAGTAATCTCCGAAAACATAGCTGTTTGTTAACGGAGATTCTGAAGCGAACAAACGAGACTTAAAATTTTTTAATGAATGTAGAAATCTGGCAAACCAACCATTTCATGGAGAAAATTGTATTGTGATTATTTTTTCATAACTTTCAAATAACATTTTGGAAAAATGAAAAAAAAAAGAAAGTCCTTCCAGCCTGTATCAAGAGGAAAAAATTCAATTCATTTTACTCAAACAAACGCAGATAAATTGCTTGGAACCCGATTATAGAAGATTTAATCCCGGTTTTCGTTAATACTGAATTTGAATGCGAATTTCAGCATGAGAGTTACAGCATAACCAAAATCAAATTGTTTCAAAATGTCAGCCACCCTAGAATTTAAATCTACCATATCTCTGCCATTTTTTAAGATAAAGCTAAAACAAAAAATGTTCCGGAATCCTTGTATCATTTTCTGACACTTAACAAAAACAACTTTTTAAATTTATAATGTTTTATACATTTTTTTGAATTAAAAAAAAATTTAACTTGCCGCCATTTTGAAACAA
Source organism: Maratus michaelseni (assembly GCA_963931845.1). Taxonomy (NCBI): domain Eukaryota; kingdom Metazoa; phylum Arthropoda; class Arachnida; order Araneae; family Salticidae; genus Maratus; species Maratus michaelseni. Next base: position 118,833,239 of record OZ007586.1, read on the forward strand.
GATTGGGCATGAAGCTTGCCAACGAACTCGGTCGAGACCTTGGTATGTTCTGTACGCATGGTCAGTCACATTCATATTGGTTCATAAATACGAGAGTTACAGCATAAAAAATATCAGATTGTTTCAAAATTTCAGCCACACTAGAATTTCAAACTGCCATATATCAGCCATTTTTAAGCTATAGTAAATACAAAAAAATGTTCCTGAATCCTTGTATCACGTTCTAACACTTAACCGAAACAATTTTTTCAATTTAAAAATTTTGTACATCTTTTTTGATTTTTTAAAAATTAAAAACATTTTAACGGGCCGCCATTTTGAAACAAGATGGCGGATGAAGCTGGCCAACGAACTCTGCCGAGACCTTGGTATGTGCTATACACATACTCAGTCACTTCGAAATCGGTTCATAAATAAGAGAGTTACAGCATGACATATGTCAGATATATATGTATATAAATCAACATTTGAACGGAGGATGGTTTTGGGGTCTGGAGGTCATGATCGGTGAAAATATACCAAAATTTTTTGGAATTGCTTTCCTCCGAACGGCTGCAATAGGTAGCTTTTTTTAATGAAAGCTACCTAAAAATCTTAGAAGTTGCGTTTGACAAAAAAATATATTTTTAAATAAATAAATAAAAGTATATATAAATAAATAAAGGTTTACAAAAGCATAGCTGCTTGCTAACGGAGGTTCTGAAACAAACAAACTAGAGTTTAATTTTTTTAAAAATAAATGTAGAAATCTGGCTAACTATTCAGTCACTAGAAAAATTTATATTATGATTATTTTTTCTTAACTTAAAATAAAATTTTTGAAAAAAGGCAAAATATTTTCTTAGAAGACACGCTTGACAAATAAATAAATAAAGAAAACTGCTTGTTAACGGAGGTTTTGAAACAGACAAACAAGAGTTTAAAATTTTTAAATGACTGTAGAAATCTGGCAAACCATTTATTATGACTTTATTATGAAATTTTTCTTAACTTTAAAGTAAAATTTTTGGAAAAAGTGCAAAATATTTTCTTAGAAGCCACGATTGACAAATAAATAAGTAAAATAAATAAATAAAACTTAGGTTCTGAAACAGACAAACAAGAGTTTAAAACTTTTAAAATGAATGTAGAAATCTGACAAACCATTCACTCCGTGAAGAAAATTATAATATAATTACTTTTTCTTAACTTTAAAATAAAATTTTTGAAGAAATTCAAAATATTTTCTTAGAAGCCACGTTTGAAAATATATAAACAAATAAAACTGCTTGTTAACGGAGGTTTTGAAGATGATAAACAAGAGTTTAAAAATTTTTAAATGACTGTTCGAAATCTGGCAAACCATTCATTATGTCTTTATTATGAAATTTTTCTTAACTTTAAAGTAAAATTTTGGAAAAAATGCAAAATATTTTATTAGAAACCACGATTGATAAATAAATAAATAAAACGTAGGTTCTGAAACAGACAAACAATCATTTAAAATTTTTAAAATGAATGTAGAAATCTGAAAAACCATTCACTCCGTGATGAAAATTATAATATAATTACTTTTTCTTAACTTTAAAATAAAATTTTGGAAAAAATTCAAAATATTTTCTTAGAAGTTACGAATGACAAACAAATAAATTAAATAAATAGTAAAAGAACTAATTATAAAGACAAATTTAATAGTTCACGAGGTAATAACATATCGCATGTAGCCTCATTCCATATTAGAAATTGAAAGCTTAAATATTAACTTTTCTACAATGCCCAACTTTTCAATAAACATCTTTTTGAGAGAAAAGCATTTAAAATTTTGGAAGAAGTAGTTTTTAGAACTATAGTTTGGTTTAATTTAATTGAGTTCTGAGCAAGAAGACGTTGAAAACAGAAAGTAACGTAGATTATTTTTAATGAGTTTCTATTGATTTTAATGTTATACAGCTCATATTTAAAATATTAGCATAATTACTTTTTTTTTACAAATTGAAAATATCGTTTGGTAATTTAATGTCTTTTAATGCAAATATTCAAACGATATTTTTATTAAGAACTTATTGTTGATTAAACTTATTTATTATCTTAAAATTAATATCATTTTTAAAAAGATTAATTGAAAAAAAAATTATTTTGAAAAGTCAAAATATTAGAATATTTATTCAAGTGGTTCAAAATATTAGAATATTTCACATTAATTCTCCTTTAATTATCACCAATTCATAACTGGTAGCATCATTGATTAAATTCAGACGATATTATTTAAAATCAGTCTTCCTTTTGCAATTTGTTTGCTTTTTCTCCTTAAAATGGGGGTCGTGTGAGTGATATTCCTGAATCTATTAAACTTCGTATGGTTGATTTGTATCGGCACAGTAAATATGAATGTTATATAGTGAATTAGTTACATTTTTCGCAATCAAGCGTTCGTAAAATACTAACACAATATTCAAAAAATGGAAAATTTCAAAATAATCGCCGAAATGGCGGCCGAAAACCAAAAACATCTGCTACAGATGACAGGAAACTGAAGCGTATAGTTAAGAAAAACCGTTTTAAAAGTGTGCGATTCTTGCACCAAAAATGGAAAGAAGAAGGAGTTGAAGTTTCTACATCGAAAACATTAAGACGTCTCCATAAATTTAAGTTTGAATCTCGTGTACCGAAAATAAAACCTCTCATGAGTGCAAAACAAAAGCGTATAAGATTGAATTAGTATAAATCAAGACGTTTATGGAGCGAAGAAGATTGGAAAAATATATTATTTAGTGATGAAAGTATGTTTTGTGTTTCATATGGTAATCAAGGTATTCGAGTTTGGAGAATGAAGCAAGAAGCATTTGATAAAGAAGGCCTCAAAAGTTCCGTAAAATTTGTTGCTAGTGTCATGGTTTGGAGTTGCATGAGTGCAGAAGGACCTGGAAAGTTATGCATCGTCTACGAAAAGGTTAACTCTCAAATATATCAAGAAATTTTGAAATATTACATGATTCCACCATCAGGAGATTTATTTGAAGATGATTTCATCTTTCCACAAGATTTAGAGTCACTGCATACCTCGTTGTCAACTAAGAATTGGTTCCGCCAACGCAACATTAAGGTACTTCCTTGGCCACCAAACTCACCAGACCTTAATCCCATCGAAAACTTATGGTGTATAATGAAGATAAAACTCCAAGAAAATCCTCCTTCAAGTAAAACTGAGTTAGTGACACGTATAAAGTCTATTTAGGCTAATATTGATAGAAATGTTTGTAAATACCTTGTAGATAATATGATAGATCGATTGTACGCTGTTATGAAAACAAAAGGGGATGCTACAAAATATTAACTACCATTTACTTCATATTCATTAGGTAATATTGTTGCGTAAAATAAAATATTCTAATATTTTGAACCAATATAAATTTTATTCTAATATTTTTATGTGTTTCAGAAAGTTATATACCTAATTTATTGTACTGTATTTTATAATTTGTAAATGTTAAAATATTATCTAAACATCCCAGATTTAATTTATAAGAAATTTAATTGCATTTACTTAGTATCAAAAATAAATAAATGAAAACAATTTTTTTCTTATTACTTTTTCTCAATTATTCTAATATTTTGAATATGAGCTGTACATTTGTACTCTCTTTTAATTTGTGAATGATAATATTAATGTTTTGAAAAACACCACTTTGAGAGAAATGTATTTAAAATTTTTTAAAGAAATAGTCTTTAGAACTAAAGCGTAGTTTTATCTAACTGCACGCTGAGCTTAAGTGGTCTTGAAGATAAGATACTTATTTTTTATAATTTATATTTTTATACTTAAATACTAATGATAGTTTTTAATATTTGATAATTAAATTTTATAAGTTTTCTGAGAGATTTTAGTAATTCCTCTTAACATTTTAATCATACGGCAGCCGGAGGAATATAAAAAAATGTACAAGAAAATGTTCTACTTATTTTTTTCGAATTTTAATTCTTTTTTGCATGATATCTTGATTTACTTGCGTTTCTAACTTTTGAACTTAAGATTACAAAAATATGTAAATATGTGTATACGTTTTAGAGAATGAAAAATATTAAAAGTAAAAAATTTCGTTAAATAAAAAATGTTTATTAACTTCATGGAAGTTACCTAAAAGTTACTTTTAATTCCGTAGTTTCCAATTGCTACGATTTTGGCCACTTCTGTTTATGAATAGAAATATTAGCGCTATTTAATCTCAGAATTATGCGATTAAATAAACAGAAGATTTTTATATGAAAAAAGTGGTGACAAAAAAATTGTAGCATGTGAAAGTTATGTAATTCTTCTGAGCCGTTTCTCGGAAAGTATTTCATTTGGATATGATTAATGGCGTAAGAAACTTTTAATTCTTGTTTCACGAAAATATAGTTAATTTATTTTTTCTTTTAATTTCGTTTCTGATGAATATCCCAATTCTTATAAGTGGAATGTTTCGATAAAGAATAATATTTCAAACTAAGTATATTTATTAATTTGCCATTTAAGTGATTAAAATGTTTAAGTAACAGAAAAATCTAATTTTTAAAAGCAAAGATATATATTTTTTTCAAGCACATAAGGTACCATAAAATATAGATACTTCCCTTTTATAGGTGCAAAAGAAGTCTTGGTAAAATAAGAAAAAAATTCGCACATAATTTCTGACAACCTTTTCAATGTTTCTTACACACAAGCAGTTTTATCTGCATTTACATAATTTATTTAATATATACTTTTACATATATAAGTCATTTATTTATTAATATACACAAATATAAACACATTTTCTAATATGTGTAAACAGAAACAATTATTTTAAAGCATATATATAAACAAGTACAATAGTTCAACTGTCTTGATTTTGTAGCTGTTTATATAATTTGGCAAAAAACCCCACTTCCTTAAACCCAAACTGCGTCAACGCTTTTCTAAAAAGTGCCAAGGCATCTATATAAAGGAAACAGCAAAAAAATATTTTATCTAATGTAAATGTAATTATAATTAAACTTTGAGCTGGTTAATCATACCGTTAGCTGTGAAACATGGTTTTTAAAAGTTAATAAGTAGAAAAACATTGATTATTGAAAAGTTTATGGGATAAAAATTTCCGTGTATTAACTTTTTTTAAAGCAATGGGAAGTATTCCTCCCACTCAATTTGCTTCCGCAAATGCCAAATTTGTACCAGGAGTTTTGAATAAAATTTTGATTTTATAATGTACGTGATGAAATGTATTTAGAGAACTACTTACAAATCAATTTGGTCTTAAATTCTGGTGACAATCAACCATTTCAAAATTCTAGAAACAAAATTATTTTGCATTAGAAAAGTTTTAGATATTCAGCGCATGTACAAAATATATACAATTTTTCTAAAATACCCTCTAAATATTGTTATTTATATTTATACTGGACTAAAACTAAAACTTTGGAAACATTCATTTTGTCACTAATGAATGTAACGGAAGGAATAGTCTATATTAAAATCCCAAAAACATCTTAATGTTTCATATGATCGCAACACACAGCTGAGAAACGCTACATTAGACCAAGATAACTTAAGGAAAAACGCTATTACTGGGCTATCAAACAATATTTATTGCGCACAAAACTTAACGTTAAGAATTTAAAATACGTTTGCAACTTTCAAAAATTCGATTTTATTTTACGGAAATTAAATCCTTATAGTGTGTAGAATTATGGGGAAAAATATTTAAAGAAATATCTCAATTATTAATAACAATATGAGCAATAATGTGAGCGCGCGCACGATCGAAAAAACCGACCTCGCCGAAAAGATACTACTAAAGATTCGTAAATTCAACAAAAACATATTAAAGCACAGGAGGGCCCATAGTATGGTGCAGGAATAGAAAGTTAAGTGTAAATTGAAAAAAAAAATACCAGTATATTTTTTTCTTGTAAAACTTTAAATGCGATTTTCTGAAAACTACATTTTTTAGCATGGGCAGGATGACAACTAGAATATTTTTTTTTGGATAAAAGGTACGTTTATCTACGCATAATTAAATTGTCTAAGAGCCATTCAGTCATTTTTTTGAAAAAAAAATATAATTTTATATGTATATTTTTTCAATAAGTTTAAAAGTCAAAATTTTATACGAAAAGTGTAAAATTCAAAAGTGGTGCAATTTTCTTATTTTTTAAAAATTTAAATATATGAGCCGTTGACTCTTAACTACAACCTTATTTTACAAGAAGAAGCTGAGATTATAATACATTTTTGTTTTTACAGGAAGTTAAGATACTGCCCATCGAGCCCGGGTATTTTGGAATGGATCAACGCGGCTGCTGGTTTCAGACGTAATATGTGATCAAATTTAAATAGATTTTTTTTAAACACTTGAAACAATAAAAAACGACGTGAAATGATTAGTTTTTGAATAAATTTTAACTCCTTCTTAAAAAAAAATTCCAAAATATCTCAATTTTTTGCCACCGATAACGTATGTAACCCCTTAAACAACAAATACGAAATACAAAAATTTTAAAGAATTCTTAGAATATTGGAATGTAATTTGATAAAGAAAAATCTTTGATAACAAATGGATAACATAAAATAAAAATATATATAATTACGCTTTAATTCTATGTATTTTTGGTAAGCAATGCCTTAAACTTAATAAAGCAGAGTTATCACTACTTTAATTTGGTAGATGTTTATGCTTTCTCGAGGATAAGTTTCGGCATTAAAGAGTAATATATGGCAGGATATTACTTTTAATATCTAACCATTAAAGAGGACGACCGCATGCATGATGTGCAATCATAAGCGTTTCATATTTTAGTCTTACTTGCACTAATTTAGTATGCTGTAAATACTATACCTTTATTCCTTTCAAATTTATAAACGTTGGCAATTTTATTTCCAATACTTGCTTTTATTTCGAGAAAAATAATCTAAACAAAACATTTTTGTGTAATTTTAAATAAGATGATTGAATAATGAAATTTTTCGCATAAAAATTATTTAAAAAAAAAGTATATTTATGTGCATACATATGGCCACCTTGGAATTGTTTAAAAAAACATGTAAATTTCAATCTATATACCAATAGTTTTAATAATTAGTTAAACATTATCCATTTAGAAGATAGCGATTCAGAATATAATTTATAAGCTCCCCTGCAAAACACTACATGTAACAGGTTTTGGGAAACTGTCCTTGAAGGCATGTAAAAGCCTTACGCCACCGCCCCTGAATACTAGGCCTGCGCGCTGACAAAAACGGCAGTTGTCACAGACGGATTTTTTTTTTCAGCGTTTGTACGGTCCCTCGAACTTCAACACCAATTATATCTAAAAGTTTTCTTTGACTTATCTGATCTCAGAAAAACTAGGCGAAAGAAACTTTTAGAAATTATTGGTGTTGAAGTTTGAGGGACCGTTCCAACGCTGAAAAAAAATCCGCCTGCGACTGCCGCTATTTTATCAGCGCGCAGGCCTAGTATTCAGGGGGCAGTACTTAAGAATTTAAAATGATGTATGAATATATGAGATTTTTCCTTAAAAATAAACTGTATCTGTTATTCAGGACTGTTGTGCAAATTGCTCAACCACTGTTGTAAAACAATTTATCTAGGTATCACACTTTCACGTGCACTGAATATTCTAGTTATTTCGTTAATATTTTAACCTGATTCAAAACAATCACTCTAATATTTCTGATATACTCTGAAATTTATAGCTGCAGAAAACCCAAAATATTCAACCAAAATTTCAATTCTTATATTTCACACGTAAAATGCTACTTTGTTTTACATAGCTATTATCCTTTATGTTAAATGATCCATAACTTCTGCTTCTTTGCTTTTAATAGTATATTTGACAAAGTTTTCGAAACAGTTATTTCCATTTGTTACAAGTTTGTATTTCATTTGCATAATACTTCAAGCAAAAATTCAATTGTTTCTTAGCAATCATCAAGCAGTGCAATTTCATTTAAATGTCTAAAAATCAAAAGATAAAATTAAACCTTCAATAATCCTTTAATACAAGAAATGGGAGTTACGATCAGAGATTTTATTGGATACGCCAAAACCCTTCACGTATTACATGCTTGAATTGTTTATTTTTATGTAAACCATGTTATAGCGGGAGAATTTTGCAAATGAGTAGTTTCAATAGATTTGTTTAGTGGAATAAATTGTGGTTAAGTTCAAAGGGGTAGTCCATTTTTCATATATATTTTTCATATATATATATATATGTATGTATACTTTCTTTTGCAATTTCCGAGACATGTATTCAAAAACACGAGTGAAAGAAGTGACAAAAATTACAGTTTGAGAAAATGGGAGTTAAAGCTTTTTGTTGTAAATTTGTTAATTTATTTTCTTCTAGGTAACATGCATTTAAAATATTAACAATTGGCACTAAACTGTCTCAGAAAAAATATTAACATTTAATTATTAAATATTAAAATATATTTTTATGATTTAAATCATTAAATATAATAATACTAAATTATTAAAAATAGTGTCTCATATCATCAACAACCGAAAAGATTCTAAGTGTTTTAGTTTTACAATATAAAGAGATTTCCCAATAATACCTTCATCTATGAAATAAAGCAATTTTTGAGAAAAAATTGTGGCATAACACTTTCTTCCATCCATGTCTTCAGGTGTAACTTGTTATAAAAAAATGCCTGACGGCTCGGCCTACAGGCACAGGTAGATTTCGAAGACGCAGACCGTGGGGCGCCTGTTTATTCGGAATTGCAGAAGAACGACCTATTTGCCATGATGTGGCAGTTGGGACCACCCACTTCGAAATATACCTCTGCCTGTAGGTGGAGCCAGCAGGGATTTTTTTGTTTTTATTTATTTTTTAATCGTAAAAGTTGGTCCTATAAAAAACTTGTCAATATAAAAGTTGTATATCATATTAAGAATATTTATAATAAATTTAATCGGATTTGATATCTTGGGAATTGACGAAGTTATGACTTTTTTTCTTCTGAAACCCCTATTCCCCCCTCCCCCTCCTTGGGGGCATTTTTAATGAAATCAAAATTCTGTCATACATACATTTTTGGCCCTTTTCCTAGAAGTAATAATAACTTTAAACGGATTCGACATGTATAAAAATTAAGAAGTTATGGATTTTTTTCTGTTTTCACGTCTGCTTGTAGGCGGAGCCAGCAGGGAATTTTTTGTTTTTATTTTTTTTTTTTGCCATAAGAGTTGGTCCTGTAAAAAACTTGTCAGTATAAAAGTTGTAGATAATTTTAAGGAGATTTACAATAAATTTAAGCGGATTTGATATCTTGGGAATTGACGAAATTCTGAATTTTTTTCTTCTAAAACCTCCCATTCCCCCCCCCCTTGGGACCATTTTTAATGCTATCAAAAATCTGTCATACATAAATTTTCGGCCCTTTTCCTAGAAGTAATAATAACTTTAAACGGATTCGATACGTATCATAATTAAGAAATTATGAGGGGTTTTCTGTTTTCACAAAAAGCCTCCCATTTCTCCCCGCCTCCCTTGGTTCGATTTTGTCCGTTAACGAACTTTACCGAGATTTTATGCCCCTTGATTTTATGTATCAATTTGGAAGAGATTTGTGCAGAATTATTGGAGTTATCATGTCCATAAAAAAGTGACATAGATAGATAGATAAAGTTTTGAACTGGGGGTGTTTTTGGGTTCTGGGAGTCATGATCGGCGTAGATCTGCAAAAATTTTTCAAAAATTCCAACTTAGGGGAGAATGTAATAGGTCGTATTTCTTACGAAATCTACCTAAAATGGATTTTAAATTAGTGTAATAATTCGTTAATAGCATATTAGTAAACAGAAAAAGAGACCGATTAAAACACTCTGGGGCGCAAGGCAAGCATTCGTTTGGGACTCTAATGACTACTATAAATAAACGAGAAACTTGGTATGTCTTTGTACCCCTCATTTACTAGTGCAAGCTTGAACTGTTTTCAGTTATTGTAATCTAAATCCACATTTCGAAACATAATGTAGACGAAAATTTTACTTTTCAATGAAATTTGAAGGAATACGGAATTCACGTGAAAAGATATCTCCCAGATTCAGTAAAGATTCTTATTATAATCACATATAAATAGTATATTTCCAACCATAAATGTTAATGTATCAAGACACTTTTTAATGTTTTACCTCTGGCGTTTATTGTTATTGGATACTATCAGAATCACCTGGATTTGACCATGTTAACCTTGAGGGCCTTACAAGTAAAATAAATAAAATGCAATAATATGGCGATCAAAATAACGGAGCTGTGTACATTCCCGCACATAAATCGTTAAAAGACAATCACGAAAAAATAAAGTTATTTTGACAGAATCGTAGAAAAAACCTTGGTCTATAAATGAGAATGTGCATTTTCTTTGGTGCATGGGACAGAAAAATATAGAATTGTCCTGACAATACGAACAAATGGCGAAGCATTTAGCAAAACTCTATCCTTATTTCGTGTGGCATCCATATATATTACGAAAAAGAAAACTTTACATTGGAAAAATATCTTACGCAAAATATCTAATAAAAAAAATCAGCAATAGTTGTCTTATTCGTCTAATCTTCCATAAGTGGGTTCATAGCAGATGTTGGCTACGAAATCGCTAAAATATCTCTAACATCGCTGAAATACGTGTTTAACTATATTTTAGCAGATTGGTTTAGCTGTATTTTACGCTCTTACCTAAAACAAAAGCTGAGATATGGCGAAATGACTTACAACATTCCACCCCCATTTAACCCCTTTGGTGGTTGAATTTCTAAAGTTACTGAAATACGCATTTAACTATTTTCTTAGTAGATGTGTTATGTTGAATTTTACGCTCCTACCTATAACTGGTGATGAGATATGGCGAAATTTTCGAACCCCTTCCCCCCCCCCCCCCCGTTTAACGGCCTTAGCGGGTGAAATTACAAAAAAATTTCTTAGTGCATGCCTAGGTCATAACAGCAATCTGCTATCCAAATTTCGTGATCCTGACTTTAGATGTTTCAGCTCTGCGTTCATGACTCAGTCAGTCACTCAGTAGTTCTTTTTGTATAATATTAGTATAGGTTATCACACAAAATCTCGTTAACAAGATTTTGTACGAGATGATTAGGTAAATCTCATGTATAAGAGGCAAATGAGTGTTTGTTCCTCCTCGGATTTTAAGGGAATGTTTGAGCAAATAATTTTATTTAAAATATTTTAAAATTGGTTATTAGGCTTTTAATGTACAGAAGCGTGTATGCTTTTAAGTTCAAACTTTAATTTCTTTGGTACCCTGAATATGTGGGGGCTCTAGGCACATGCCTGCTGTGCCTAGGTCATAATCATACCATGAGCATAAAAGCGTTAAAAGCATACGAACATTGTGTGAGGAACTAGAAACAAATTAGATTGATCGACTGTATATATGTGGAAGATACAATGTAAAATAGATAAATGTTTCTTAATCTAGGAAATTATAATATTACCACGTACGAAAACATACAACAACCTCTTCCGAGTCACCCACGATTCCGAAAAGTATTATTTATCCTTAGAAACCTCGAAATCCAATCTATTTTCGATATTTAAATAAGCAGTTATATAAAAATGTTTCTTTTGCTACCACTGATTTTCGAAAACATTTCCAAGTAGTTTTCGTAGCGTATTAATCAGTTTTCTTAACCCAGTACATAGGGTTTTTGGATACTGTCAATTCTCAAGTAAATATTTTCATGGTCAACAAACATGTTTTACAGACACACGTCATAAATTAATGGCACTAACATTAACATAATACATTATACATTTACATTACATAATACATTTACATAATATAATAACATAATTTAAATAATATAATACATAATATAAACAATGTAAAACATAATATAATGCATTTACATAACATAATACATTTACATAAATAAATATTACATAATACATTTACATTTTTTGCTTTTATGGAGTTTATAAAAAATGTACCTGAACTTGTAAAAAACATACATACTGAAAAATAATTTACAATCTTACGTGTGGCATTTTTTAAAACGAAGTTAAAGTTTCTGTTTTAGGATTTATAAATTGTAAAACTATATCAAAATATATACATTTTGGAATGGTCTTACGTGTGCTATATTTTTTAATATTGAGAAGTCGAAAATTTGATGCATTTTATATTTTTGTGCTTTATTCACGTTTTATAATTACTAAATATGACATGTATTATTACTGAAAAACAATTAACGAAATACAGAAAGTACTTTCTTTAGACATCGAGAAATTTATGTAGGCTACTTTTATTTAGGATATCAAAGCATTATTTTATATAGAGCCATTGTGCATGATTCAAGAGTCGGATACAGAAATACCTGTTTTAAGGAGTCAGGTACCTTTTAAACTGAGAATTTACATGTAAATGTGACTCTAATATGGATTGCAATAACTCTACATCTAATTAACTTCTGGAAATGAAATTTCAAACACACATTAAAAGAGATATATGCTAAGAGTTAATGTTCTGAAAAAGAGTCTAGATGTATATCAAGTTTTTTAATTTAATTTGAAATTGATTGCTTTTTTAATAAAATAATTCCAATTATATGTCTTCCACGGAGGATTTATCATAATTGATTTGACACAGTGAGCAAATTTTTTTATTGAGTATAGATATGCAGGGTGTCTCAAAAGCTCATAACTTCAAAAATTTATTACAAAAAAAAATAATAGGCCTACAGCAAAAATAATTTCAACAGTACATAGAGTAACTTAAAAAGTTTTTTTCTACTATCTTAGTATACTTGTACATGAGATCCTTTCGTTGCACGAAGAATATCAAGTCGATATTCCAATTCCACCCACGTGCGTTTTAGCATGCTAACATCAACAGTAGTTACAGCTGTTTGATGAAATCTGAACAAAAGTTAATAGTCTTATGGAATTGAAACAAAAGATCCAAACAGCAGTAGTTACTGTTGATGTTAGCATGAAAAACGTTCGTGGATTGAATTGGAATATCATCTTGATATTCTTCGTGCTACGAAAGTATCGCATGTTGAAGTTTACTAAGGCAGTAGAAAAAACTTTTTAAGTTACTCTATGCACTGTTGTAATTATTTTTGCTGTAGGCCTATTATTGTTTTTGTAATAAATTTTTGAAGTTATACGGAGACTTTTGAGACACCCTGTAATATGTGTTTAAAATGACCAATACCGAAAAAAATATAATGATTAGTTCTTAAGGAAAAAAATGCAAAAAGAATTTCGAAATTTTTGATTTTTTTAAAATAATAAAATAGTCATAATTTTTTTTTTCTAAATTTGTTATTTGATGAACATAAAGGTCATTTTGTGCATCGATGAGGTTTATACCTTCAGTCAAATTTTCTTGAAATTCTATTTAGCCGTTTCTTACAACATGTTCCTAAAGAACCAATTTTAATTATAAACTATTAAAATTATTATTTTTTTTTATCCTCTCAAAGGTACCCCACTCTTTAAGATATAACGGAAAATTAGATTTCAGTAAATTTCATTTGCAGGAAAACTATTTAAAGTTTATGCTTTAACAATTAAATTATATATTCCTGTTGTCGTTTAAACTGTGCCTTTTACGAGGGTTCTGTTTGTCTCTTTTAATCTACAAACGGAATTCTGACGATCAATAAATAAAAAAACCATTTAATTTATGACATTCTTTATTTAAGTAAACTTGATAATAATTTTGCTATTTTAAATTAAAGCGGTGAAAATAGACAAATATTTGTTTAGGGATTGTGAAAAAATGATAAAAAAGATTAATAAAATTAAAATATGTAAATGGTAAAAAAAAAATTCAGAGGAATATTTCTTTTTCAGATTAAGATGCAGAGGACTAGGAAGACGATAAAAATGAACCAGAAGTATGGAATAAATAGGCAGAGTGGATAAGTTAAGAAACCTTTTGTACACTGGGAAAGAAATTTCACATCTTGAAAATAATTGTTGAAATAATTTTTCAGAAGAAGATGGCAAAGGAAACAGATAGAAATAGTAGACAATTACTGCAGGTATTATTGAAAAAAAATTAAATTAACTAGTATGTAGTATTTTGAATGCATTATTATGCATAATTAAAAAAAATGCATGCGTAAAGTTTTTAAGCTGATGGGCGATTTGACTAATCGGTTTTTGCTTTTAGATTAACCTAATTTTTGTTATTTGATTAACAAGTTTTTGTTATTCGACTAAAGAATTTAAAATTTTTTATTGTTTTTGGTATTATTTCTTATTATTTTACAAATCCCCTTTTCTCACGTTAAGGGTGTTGTTCAGTGAGATCTCAGATTCCCCTCGCTAATGTTAAACTTATGAGCGTGGAATGCATAGTTATTTTCAAACTATCACCTCAGAAAATAATATATATATATTTAAAGCGAAAAGCGCATTCTGTCAAATTTCACATTCTGTTTTCCACACGAAAATCGTCTCATTGCGCATGCTTCAACTTTTTTTTAAGGCGTCTCCCCTCAGAAGCGGGAAACGTGTTTAGCCGTCACCTGTTTAGCCTAAGGAGATTGAAAAGGGTTGATTGAAAACGGATGGCGTAATATGGCCATTGCGTTGAAAGCTCATTTTTTTAAGAACTCATGTTTTCACTACCAAATATGCATATTTTTCGCAAAATGTTAAAGATTGTAACTTTTGTAAACTAAAAAGGAAAGAAACAACCTTTAAAAAGAGTACGCAGAAAAAAAAAGTTAAAACAATTAATTTCCTGATGAGATATTTTAAAAATAAGAATGCATTCCACGCTCATAGTTTTAGTATTACCGAGGGGAATTTGATATCTCACTGATCAACATCCGTAAGTTCTATAAAGAAAGTGACCGGCTGGTAATAGATTATCAGCTGTAATTTTCCAACTGAGTGAAAGAGTGTCCAGGCCAGGATTCGAACCAGGTACCTTTTGGCTTAAGCTGACAATGCTCTACCAAATGAGCTATCCTGGACGAATCTGGCGAACACAACTCACCCAGCTAACCTTTTTAATATTGGCATCTGGCCTCTTACCTGAAACAGTTCAATAGAGTAAATCGCAGGTAATGGAACTCCAGTAAACGC
Organism: Maratus michaelseni; assembly: GCA_963931845.1. Taxonomy (NCBI): domain Eukaryota; kingdom Metazoa; phylum Arthropoda; class Arachnida; order Araneae; family Salticidae; genus Maratus; species Maratus michaelseni. The sequence goes on from OZ007586.1 coordinate 118,848,314, forward strand.
TGGATACGTAATTACACTTGATTTATTTTAATACAATTTTCCAATTGGTAAATGAATCATATGAGCTGAAATTCTCCCACTGATTGAAAAAGTGTCCAGGATGGGATTCAAACCAGGGACCTTTTGGCATCAGCTGTTCAGATAACAGACCAGATGCCATTATCAATAAGGTTATCTGGGTGAATTCTATCCTCCAGATTCGTCCAGGATAGCTCAGTTGGCAGAGCGTTTGAAGCTTTAGCCAAAATGTCCCTGGTTCAAATTCTGGCCTAGACACTTTTTCACCTAGTTGTGATGATTTTCTAACAGCCATTCCCCCAGCTCATATGTTTTTTTTTTACCAATTGGAATAACTGTGTTAAAAATAATCAAGACTTCATTTTCCCATTTGCCTTTAAATAAAAGGAAATTGTATGGAAGTCACAGTAGCTTGTCTCTTTCCTAGATCATATTGACTTTTCGAACGTTATCAATTCTCAAGCAAACTCAACACTTTCAGCTGACTCAATAGTGCTGAAAGTGTTCAACACTATTGAGTCACAGTCAGCTGAATCTTTCAGCTGAGCACAACTATCAACACTTTCAGCTGAGTAAAAGAATTTAATCATGCAAGTGTAGGAAAATAATGTTCATTTTACGCTGTTAATTTAGTCCGTTAATTTTAGCATGTTTGTCTGTTGAACATGAAAATATTTATTTGAGAATTGATAGCATTGGAAAAACCGATATTTCGTATTGATACCGGGTTGAGAAAACTGATTAATATACTAAAAAAAAAAACACTCGAAAACGTTTCCGAAAATTAAGGGAAGCGAAATATACTTTTGTTTCAGAAATTCTTCTTTAAATATCAGAAATCTATTGGTTTCTAAGGTTTCTGACGAAGAAAAAAAACGCTTTTCCGAATCGTTGGTAACTCTGAAGTAGTTATATTACATTTTCGCAAACCTTCTAGCTAGATCAAGAAACAATTCTCTTTTTTACAATGAAGTTCATTGTAACACTAATGCATAAGGACAGCGAAAATATGTCCAGTCATCACTATAGATACACACTGGCACTACAGTGTTCGTTTTTAATTTAAGCCTAACATTGCTTAACTCGATGTCACTAGAGGAAAGTTGAAAGCAAAAATATACATTAAATATTAATACAGCTATCTATTATATCGCCTATTGCCTAATTTAAGCTCTAAAAATTAGTTCACTGTATGTAGTATTTTAAAAAGTGTTTTTTCATGCTTTTCTATCATAAAAACCTTTTGTGATATTGTTTTACACTAAAACTTGTTGTAATGAATTTACGTGTGGATGTTTATGTTATCCTTGCCATCTGAAGTAAATTTTCGGAGAAATTTTTGCTAATAAATGAAGAATTCAAATAAGAAAGAAAAATATTGATGTTGTCCACAATAATCCCTTTTTTACATACGTATCACATATCTGAGATGAAAATGTTCCATAGATAATAAGTAATAGTTTTGACTTAGGCAATATTATATCAGATTTTTTTTCCACTCTGTAATATCAAAAATGTAAATACTTCACACATTCAAAAATAAATTATTTGATGAAAATATTACTTTGATTATTGTAATTCTCGGCCAATTCGTTCGATGGAGAAACATAGATAATGTTTGTGTTCATATGGGATTTAGGTATTTCAGCAGCAAAAGGGAAATTAACAAAAATAAGCAAAAATTTTATATGTAATTTTAGATTTTTTAGAATGGTCCAAAAAAAATCATTTTAAATTAAAAAAGACATATAACACAATTTTCTGCCTCCTGTAAACGGGCACCAATCATTACTAACATCCCTGGGGGTATTTCTGTGAATCACCAATATCTACGACACACAAAATCTCTATGGGAATATGAGAATTATTGAGACGGTGAATTATCATCAGGATCAGGATATGTGCAAACGTTAATGTTAATTAAATCGTTAAAACTACACAGTTAAAAAATTTGTGTTGGGTTGAACCAACTTTTGGTTCTTTTGCAGCTACAACCATTAATTGGTGAAATCTCGTTCCAACATTTGGAACTCCAATTGAGACAAAGCTCTAAATGTTGAAAAGGGATTTCACCATCTTATGGCTGCAGCTACTGTAGCACCAAAAGTTGGTTCAACCCAGCATAAAAATTTTAACAGTGTAAAATTAAAAGCTTTCATGAAAACATTAACGCAAAACTGAATAAAATGAGTAAATATAAGAATATTGTAATTATTATATTTCTAGAAAAATGTTTTGTAATGTCAGTGAAAAAACAAGATTTTTTTATAAGTTTTATATACATTATTACAAGTCTTAATATTTTTAATAAATTTGTAAGTAACCTAACCGAAAGTAGCATTACACAATACTTTTAAAGAAAGCTTTTGGCAAAGTTTACAAAAACGTGAAAAAAAGTATACCAGTACCCGCAAAATAAATGTATAAGAATGAGAGACGAAAGATAGTTTCGCATAAAGAAACAGCCGTCTTCTGTTTCGGAGAGAAGAGTAATCTTTACTATTACATTAGAATTCCTTTACTATCAACTCTTTGCATAAAGATTGGGAGATATAACATTATAATCTTTACGGTAGTCTGCACGTATTACTAGTTATTTTGTTTTTGGATTATTGTTCAAATTTAACCATGCATCTGTCGTTTCCGATATTCGTGAGAATAAATCTGTATGTGTATTTGCGACAGTGTCTGTATATTTTTGGTATGTATCATTAGTTGAATTATTTGAATGTATAACTTTTGAAATTTTATAAAGCCTCTAAGAGATATTTCGCAAATAGAATTTTCTTTTGTCATATTAGTGCACTTTCATGAAAACGTTATGGCTAACTTTTCTTGAGAGAAAAAAGTATATATATACTATATATATATATATATATATAACCATTAATGAAACATTACCGAAACACCATCTGAAACTTGAAATAATGATTTAGGAAGTAATAATTTATTGACAACGAAACTGTAACCCCAGCACTATGAATATAGATATTAAATACTTATTTAAAAGAAGTAGAAATCAAATTAAAAATTGAATGAAATAAATAGAATGACTGAAATTTGTGGAATTTATACAGAATTATCAAGTCTCAAATGCATAAATTCCACAAATAAAATGAGTGGTTTCATCTTCATATTAGCATTAAAATTGCTAAAGAATATGAATTTGGGACGACCACTGTTAGACACATAACCATCTAGTGAAAAAAAAAAACTTAACGATCATAAAACAAATACAATACCAAAAAGGAGAGAAATCTTACCCATAATTATAAGAGAAAAACTTGATAATAGATCCCCAAATACCAAAAACTACGCGATGAAGATGGATTCCTGCTCACAACACTGACCAGATACATGAAGACAACAATAAAGGCAATGAATTGCAAAAAAAAAATTCTAAATGTTGCCAAAAACATTTTTAGAAGATTACAAACCCTGTTGCCAAAACAATTTAGAAAATGAATTACTTGGATATATGGAATATTTTAAAGCATCACAAACCATGGTGCTGCCATCTATGATTTAGAAAATGAATTACATGGATATATGGAATATTTTAAAGCAAACAAACCATGGTGCTGCCATCTATGATCTGAATATGTAGTGAATATACAATGGAAAAATCAATATTAAAAATTAAACCATTCTATCTAAAGTGATAATTAGTTAATAAATATAAATGAAATTAAAAATAAAATAAATAATATTTAGTTAATAAATATATATGAAATTAAAAATAAAATGAATAATAAATCCAATTACATTAAAGTAAAAATAGATGTAGCAATGATTAATTCTATGTTAAAAATTAGGATGTTATGTGTTAAAATTAAGAATTAATGATTAATACTACAAATAAATACATGTACCAAGAAATGACATTTTGCATACAAAGTTAAAAATTAAATACACATGATACAAGTGGTATGGGAAGAACATTAATTTAAATTAATACATATTATATTAGCGTTTAAGAAAGTATTACATTATATTAGAATATGAAATTGTCCACCGTGGGCAAATTAAAATACTAAATGTGAATTAAGATGCTATGGAGTTAAATTTAATATTAAACATATGATACAAGTGGTTATGGAATAACATTAATTTAAATTAATACATATTATATTAGCGTTTAAGAAAGTATTACATTATATTAGAAGATGATATTGTCCACCGTGGGCAAATTAAAATACTAAATTATGTGAATTAAGATGCTATGAATTTAAAAATAATATTAATTAAATATTGAAATTAATAGTAACATGTTATGTTTTTGCATACAAAGTTAAAAATTAAATACACATGATACAAGTGGTATGGGAAGAACATTAATTTAAATTAATACATATTATATTAGCGTTTAAGAAAGTATTACATTATATTAGAATATGAAATTGTCCACCGTGGGCAAATTAAAATACTAAATGTGAATTAAGATGCTATGGAGTTAAATTTAATATTAAACATATGATACAAGTGGTTATGGAATAACATTAATTTAAATTAATACATATTATATTAGCGTTTAAGAAAGTATTACATTATATTAGAAGATGATATTGTCCACCGTGGGCAAATTAAAATACTAAATTATGTGAATTAAGATGCTATGAATTTAAAAATAATATTAATTAAATATTGAAATTAATAGTAACATGTTATGTTTTTGCATACAAAGTTAAAAATTAAATACACATGATATAAGTGGTTAGGGAAGAACATTAATTTAAATTAATACATATTATATTAGCGTTTAAGAAAGTATTACATTACATTAGAATATGATATTGTCCACCGTGGGCATAAAAGTAAATACAATTAATCAATAAACATTCTTAATAGTAGTGAATAATACATTTAAATTAATTAATGAAGGTTTAAATATAACTACAGTAATTCGCATATAAAAGTACTACATCAAAGTCCATTATAAAATTTGTATTAGCAAACGTATGTGTAAAACATAATGCCCCCATTTTTTGTAAAATAAATTAACCATTATATATATATATATATATATATATATATATATATATATATATATATATAAGCCATCACTGATATAGAATATCTATTTTATTTTATTGTTCCCATTTTGGAGCCAAGTTATAATTTTCACTTTCAATGACGTTACAGAAAAGTACACATTCATATATAAAAAAGTCCCATGGCTGTGAAAAAAGCAATTTATGTAATTCATTTCTGATAAAGTTAAGTTCACAACATTCCAATTTGTTTTAAACCTATATTGAAAGCATTTTAAGAAGTGTAAACTGTTGTTACTAATTCAACGTTCATAAATAAATGGATTTCATTGCTCTTTTTAAAAAAAATCATATTGTTAAGCTGCAGGATTTTAAAAATGCTTTTCCCACGTATACTTTGGTTATCGAAAATAAATGACATATAAATTGTTTCTGAATGGATAAATAAAATCTTTCTTAAATAATATTATATTTGATTTTAAAATGTATAAAAAAAATATATATTCAACAAATAAAAATTAACCAGGGTTTGTGCCACAGATACGTTAAAAAGCGGAAATTTGGGGTTTTACCTCGTACGGATATTTACAGTTAAGACTGCTGCCTTCAAAAATTTGACTGTGCAAAGCATATATCAACAAGAACGAAAAATCATGCGTCAAGCATAGATTATGTAACACTTTCCAACGCTTCCAAAATAATTTTACAAATCATACCGTTTAATAAGCTAAAAGATAACATCTAAGTAAACAATTTGGAAAACGCATAACATATTTAAAAACATAATTTCAGGAATTTCCAACATTATACAATATTCGGAAAAATATCCGAATACTTTTATTCAGCCCTGTATAGGATCTATAGATTTGTATATATACTACATAGGATGCTAAATTTTAGTTCAGTTAGGAAACGCGTAGCACAGTTTAAAATTCTCCGTTTGGAGTTTCTGTCAATAAACGGAAATGTTTTCGCGAACGGAAATGTTTTGTGCTTCCCTGTATAGGATCTACAGAATTTATATACACACCACGTAATAGATAAAAAGCGAGTTAAAATTAAAATCGCGCTCAGTAACTTAAAACGCACTTGCAGGAATTATTGTTAACAGACAGTAGAGAATTCTTTTGTGTGTCCCCGTAAATGAACGATGACTGCTATACACGCACTATTCTGTAGTAAGCATCTTGTAATGCACCTTAGTGATCTATATAAATTTCAATGCGTTTAAAATAGTGAAACATTATTTAAATAAACCGCAGACGATTTTTCTCCTTAGACGTAATGTAACGGAATTCTTTTGACTGTCCCTGTAAAGTAACTATAAGTGCTATGCTCATCCTATTTCATATTAAGCTTTTTCTAATGCACCTTAGTGATATATATAAATTTCAATGTGTTTAAAATAGTGAAACATTATTTAAATAAACCGTAAATGATTTTTCCCCATAGATCGCAATGTAACGGAATTCTTTTAAGTGTCCCTGTAAAAAAAACTATAAGTGCTACACACTTCCGTTGAAGTAGGGACCATGCTATGGATAACAACAATAACATATAAAAATTTCAGAGCCATCTGTGTATATTTACGGGAGTTAGAGCACGGACAGACGGCAGACGGCCATACGGCAGACAAACCGAAGTCATAAACACTTTTCAACTAGGTTGGAAAGTGTTAAAAAGTGCAGAGTTAAATAGATAGATACATATAATTATGCTAAATATGATCATTTTTGACTATTTTCTTAGCTCAGAGTATTTAAGGCTCAATTTTGTTAAACTCACGTACACGGTTTTTACGATACAGGATGTCCAGACATAAAGTCCAATCCAACTTCATTAACTTCAGAACGGCAACAGCTATAGTCATGAGGGTGGTATCTAGGTATAGTAAAGTGCGAGGCTAACGAAAAAGAAAGGCTACCGCGGTGCTTGACACGTATCGTTTTTTACAGACCGCCGAAGTCACGTGATGCTCGAATGCACCAATGCAAGTGTACGAAAAGAGCATCACGTCACTCTAGCGGTCTGTAAAAAAAGATAAGTGGAATGCACCGCGGTAGCCTGTCTTTTTCGTTAGCCTCGAGTAAAGTGGGTGTGCGCTACGGTATGAGATTGCTTACAGCGCCAACTAGTGGTAAACAGCGGAATTAGATTTCTTATCTCGAAAATGGTAAGAGATAGGAGAAAATGTCGATTACAAAGTTATAGAGCGTCCTGGATTTAGTATGAAATGATGTCTTACTATGATGTCTTACTTTGGTGTGAAATGATGACACGTAAAAATAACTTTATTCGAAATCCAGAAATGTGATTTTTTTATATCCTATTATCAGCTTAATTACACCACTAATTGCATTTAAAAATTACTAATTGCATTAATAGCATTAGAGCACAATTAATTATAGCCTATAATGCTATTATAGCACTAATAGCATTATAGGTATATCGGGGAGGATCGGGTAGTATCGGACGCTTAAGCTATTCTGAATTTTCAAAAAAAAAAATTATGGTTAAATTTGAATTTTTTCTACTGTAATGAAAAGTTTAACATGTTATTTCACCACTTTAAAAAGCTCATTTCCCTTAGAGTCATCTTTATTGGGTTTTCTTTGACTTTTTATAAACCTTACATTTTGACCTTTCTGATTTCTGGAGGGTTGTATCGAACATGTGTCGTGCTTGGAAAAACGTCATTTTTGGCTTTTAAAACAACTTATTATTATTTAATGTATACATTCTCATAAAAAAGAACGTAGACATTACTTATCAGATGTAGAAAGAAGAAAAGGCATTTTAGTATTTGAATTATCACACTCGTAAAAAAAGCCTTTTAAGCTCAAGATACGCAGCAGTTTTCGTGGGATCTACCTTTACAAATATTGCACTGGATACAGTCTCCTTAAAAAGTTTCATTGCAAATAATACAATTAGTCATTTCATCCTCTTCCCGCAATTCTTTGTCAAATTTCAAAGACTTTTTAGCTTTTGCTTCGAGAGGTTTTTCTTCGGTTTTAGAATTAGGCCTGACAGTCTTCTTCTGTTGTTTATTTGCTGTGGACTTTACTTTGTCTTTTCATTTTAATTTCTTTGAGTCTATCTTTTAAGGGGCTTTTAGATACACAGTATTTTCACTACCTTCCTTGATTGTCACTACATCAGGTCGGAATTTTCTATAGCTTTCTTCGTGTGATTTTCATTCCACCTATTACGTATTTTCTCCATCCTACAATAAAATAGAGAAAGCCGCAAGAAATTATTTTTTTAAAGCTGTAAACGTTTGTCCGATGCAACCCGAATGCTACATTCCGACGCTTTGTTTACCTATCATGCGTATTGCCAGGTCTGGACACATTTACAGCTACAGTATAAATAGTAGTAAATCAAACAACTAACAAAACACTAAAATCATTGTTGTACTTACTTTCACATAAGCTAAATGTCTCCAAAGTTATCTTCGTGCACTTGAAAACTCGCAAAAAACTAATAACTTACTATCACTTGGAAGTGTTAACTTACTATCACAGACCACATGGTCCAAAATGACGGGAGAGCCTTCCTTCTGACTTAATAAACACGACAGTAGCGTAACAGGTGCTTCTACCATCGGCAAAAGCTTGAAACACTACTTGTCCGATACAACCAGCTGTCCGGTACTATCCGACCTTCCCCTATGCACATTTACTAATAAAAATTAACACATGTAAGAAAGACACAGTTTATTTTAATAAGAAAATCAAGTTGAGCATGCACAATGCCCCAACATAGGCACACACGCATCACGCAAATTGCATTAATGCCTTATGGATGGCAATTAAGCATTTTTGACTTAATTTTCGTATTAAAATAAACTGTACCTTGCTTACATCGGTGTATTTTGTGAGTCTCTGTAAATGAACGATGCACGCTACGCACTCCATAGTTCATACAAAACATATTGTAATACACCCTAGTGATCCTTTTAAATTTGAGTATGTTTGAAATTTCTTAACGTCATTAAAATTCACGGCAAACGACTTTTCCTTATAGATCATATTGTAACGGAGTTATTTGTGTGTCCATCTAAACGAACTATAAATGCTGCTAATCTGTATTCCTGTAAAAGCATATTGTAGTCCACCTCACTGATACATATCAATTTAATTATGGTTCAAATATCGTAACATCAATAAAATGCATCGCATATAATTTTTCCTTATCGAACATAATGTAACGGAAACCTCTTGCGTGTCCTGTAAATGAATTATTAATGCATCACACTTCCTTTTCAATACCAACCATTGTTTTGTAAACCTCAGTATCATATGAAAATTACATGGCAATGCGAGTATATTTGCGAGAGTTAGAGCACGGCCAAACATACATACCAAATTCATAAACACTTTTCAACTATGTTGGAATGTTTTAAAAAAAGAAGGTTCCATTTCTCGTTTTTTATTGAATTATTTTTACAGCACGTGATCAAAAGATTAAAAAACTCTTTTTACCTTATTTTTTTAAAAATAAACATTTGAGTATATTTCTCTGACCAGATCACAATAACATTCAAAGCAATTTCTCAGGAAGTAAAACTTTATTATTACGTATTTCCGATTTGAATTAAACTCTTTAAACAACATCCGTATAAAATTTCAAAGTAAAGGAAAACCTCACTTTCTTTTTGAACCTACATTTGCAGAATATTTTTTTTTCTATATGTAGGTTATTTTTAAGTTAGTCTTTATTAAGCGCACAAAATTTTACGAAATCCTTAGTACTTGAACCTCTACTTAACTTATGAGATAAAAGTAACTTATGGAAAAAACATTGTCTGATTTATAGATCAAAAATTTCAGATATATAACTGAGAAAATCATTTATATAAAAATAAAAATGTATAAACTATCATTATTTTTTTCGTGTGGAATTCTTTTTAATTGTCAAATATTGCATTATTTTTCCATAAACTTTTAAAAATGAAAAAAAAATCGCATTAAAATAATTTATTTAACAAATGAATTTGCCTTTTATATACTAATTTATTTGAAACAATAAGTATTAATGTGGCCAGAAAGTTCGGTGAACGAGCCTGTAGAGGTCGCTGCTGTACTAGTAGAATATCAACGCGCCATGCGTGGTGAAGGTCAATATCTGTTTGAACGTTTGGCAAGGTTCCAAGTGCGTTTATTCCCTGTTACGTTTAACGCCAAGCGCGAAAGATTTATTGTGGATTGTCGCGGTAAACAAAATGGATTAGAGAATAAACATGTTGTTTTGTTTCAAACTGGGAAAATTGGCAAAAGAAACTCACGAAATGCTCAAAGAAGTTTATAAAGATGAAGCCGTCACATCAAAGAGTGTTTATGAATGGTTTAAGCGTTTCCGGGAAGAGCGGGACAAGCCTGGAAGATAATGCCCGGCCACACACCGCCTTGGTTGTATGGCAGTTCCTGGTCGCGAATGGAGTTGTGACACTTGATCACCCCCTTATTCACCTGATTTGGCACCTGCAGACTTCTTCCTCTTCCCCAGATTGAAGTCAGCCCTGAAGGGAAAGAGATTTACGGACATCACCGACATTCAATGCAACGTGACGGCCGAGCTGAAAGCCATTCCGAAAAAGCTGTTTTACAGGAGTTTCCATGACTTATATACTCGTTCCCAACAGTGCATTACCATCCATGGAGATTATTTTGAAGGACAGTAAATTGCATTTGATGCTGTACAATACTGTGTTTGAAATAAAAATTCATTCACCGAACTTTCTGGCCACAGGTTGTATATTCACGCTTGGTGAGCATAATGTAATGTAAAAAACGGGTGTCAAATGTTAGAGGGATATCTCAATCGGACGTACTTTAAAATATTTATTCACTAACCGGACTTTAAAACATGGAAGCTAATCAGAACATATTACAACTTTGAGAATATTTTATATTAAGTCGAACATTCCTTTAACCAATATAGTATTTATTTGTTTTGATTATACTTAAAGGTAGCGTTAACAATTGAAGTGTCATTATTCATTTTGTGTTTGTTTTTTAGATAAAAAAAAGAATATCGGAGGTAATTACTCTGATTTTAGCCTTTCAAAACTAAAGGTGTTTTTTTATTACATAGAAAAGTTATTGCTATATCAAAGCCGGTGCTTTTGGCAATAAAGATTTATATCATAAGAAAATATCAGCAGTCAGATGTTATATGTGTTAACGTCACCTTTATGTTATAGTCCAGACAAATGAACACTATATCGGTTAAAGGAATGTCTTACTTATATTCTCAAAGGCTCAAATTGTTCTAATTATCTTCCATAAATCTATATTTTCAATACTTGGAAATTTTTCCATAGAAAATCCGCTTTGCATTCCTAATATTTCAAATTTTCATTCCTTAATAGGCGTATAGCCAACATAGTGAAAAAGTGCCAGCCTAAGTATCTTTCCCAAGTGGTTCAGTTGGTAGAACGTCAGTGCGCTAAGCTGATGACCTGGGTTTGAATCCCGGCTCGGGTACTTTTTCACTATGTTGGCTATACGCCTATTAACCCTTTCAGGGACAAGCACTTGTGCTCCTGTAACGTTGAATTCCCACCGGAATTTAAGAAAGAATTTAGTTCAAAATAAGAATAAGCAATTTTTCAACTTTTTCTCGTCAAAATTACAAAAGTAAAATTTAATTAAAAGTTTCTGGTTTGAATCGGATTAAAATTAGGTGGTATATAATATATATCACCGCCCCTCAAAGGGTTAAGCAATTAAAATTTGAAATATTATCTTACATGTTTTAAAGTCCGATTAGTTAATAAATATTTTAAAGGAGGTCCGTCTGAGGTATTCTTCTAAAATTTGACATCTATTTTTTAAATAAAGCAAGCATGAATATAATACTGATTGTTTGAAATAAATTAGTATATAAAAGTTAGTTGTTAAATAAATTATTACAATTTAATTTGTTAAATAAATTATTTTGAAGCAATTTATTTTTAATTAAAAAAAATTATGCAAAAATAACGCAAATTTTGATAGTTCAAAAAATTTCCCCATGAAAAAAAATAATGATAGTTTATATACATTTTTATTTTTGTTAAATATGCTGTTTGTTGTACTGAGAATGTAATGAACTACAATTTAAACCATACGATAAAAATCTCTATGGATATACTTATTTAAATTATAAATTTAATGATTTTCCATATAGTTTCTGTACATTACTACATAAAATTAGCTGTAAAATACCAGAAAATTCTCCGATATTTAAAGCAATAGTTTATTTCACTCGCAACGTGACATGACATAAACTCTAGGCGATCGATCTAATATAAATATTACCATAATGTTAGGAGATAGAACGTTTCTCGTAGCTCATTTTTCATAAAAATCACGTTTTTCAGAAAACGATTTAATTTTTTTTATTTCTGAAAATCTATTAGAACTATTTACCTCATGTGCTTAAAATTCTCCAGATTTTTATATTATACGTTCGCATTCTCAATATTAAAAGTTTATTTCTTTCACGAGATCCTTAAAATGGAACTTCCAATTTACTTAAACACGCAGTACCGGTGTGAGAGATGAAAAAACAAACAAGCATAACTATACTTCCAATGATCGTAAGAAAAACAAAAATTGTTTTGGTTAGCTAAGTGTACAATTTTTCAAATAAAAAAAATATAATAATGTGGAATTTTCCTTAAATTGGCGATTCTAACCTTGTGGGATACATTTTAATCCCGAGATAATTGAATTTGTTTGCATTACAGACACTTCGCTCAAGAATGTCATGAATGTATGATTGAAAGACTTTCATCAACCATTTCACATAAAAGTTACTAACGTAATTACTTTAAGAAGTGCCTAATAAATGAGGTTATAGCAGTATGATACTAAATTACAGCGCCATATTGCACTCTCTTTTTTAAATGTATATTTTCAGAGCCATCATTTATAATTTCACAGAAAAGTTGCTAACGCAGGTTTACAGTAGTGCCTTTGTAATGAAATTGTAGAAATGTGATAATAAAGCTACGCGCAATATTTTATTCTCCTTTTGAAATGTGTGTTTTCAAAGCCATTCTGTGAAATGTTGTTAATGTAATATTTCACAGAAAATTTACTTACGTAGTATTATAACGAGGCCGTAAACAAGAACTGAAGAAGCATGATACTAGAGGAATAATATTGTATTCTTGTCAGACTGCAAAATGTCTGAAGTTTCTGTACATGGTAAGTGTCTCAGGTTGCTGTGAAGTTTGAGTGTGGTACAAGGAACCAGATAGAAATTTTTGACGGTAACCATCAAAATATTTAATTGACAAGAAGAGTTAAGTAAATGGTACACATAAAGTATACAAACTTCTTAATAACATAAGTTTAAGAAATGCGCTAGGCCTTAAGAAAGAACGGTTCTATCGAAAGGTCTAGCGCATCTCTTAAATTTATTGTGTTATTAAGAAGTTTGTTTGCTTTATTATATCGAACCAGTGTGTTAATTATATTAACCTTTTATGTACCAAATTATGAATTAATGAAAATTTCGCCTTCCAAAGCATTTTTCTTGAATATGTGAAAATATGTTAGTAGATTTTTCAATCATTAAATAAATTTTAGAAATTTTTCATTTATTAAAATGTAATTACCTAAACCAGTATTTACAGGGATTTTGTAGATTTTATGGACTATTTGCAACTCTATCAAAATTATTTCTTCAGGATGTTGTTTTAGCATTTTATAGAATTAGGAAATGTACAAAAGTAATGGCCTTACATATGAACATAGAAATTTTTCAGAACTGAAAGTTTCAACTGAAGGTCTTTCAACATAAATAAAGCTGAGCTTTTACAATTGGAAAGATAAAATATCCATTTTAAAATATTTTTGCTTTGTGCAGCGACTAATTCTTTTAGAAGATGATATAATAAATGTCTAGAACTCATGCTAACTTGCATTACTGACCATAGATGTGTTAATTCAATTTTATAACAAGTTTATTTTAATGGTACTTTAAAGTTCCTTCGGTGCATAAAGGGTTAATGTAAATGGTACACTTCGATTATTTCCATAATTTGGTGGTTTGATGGTCCTACCTAGGTATAAAAATCCCATATGAAATTTTGGTAAATATGCAACTATTTTAGGGCTTTTGCAAGTGCGTCCTACAATTTTTCATTGAAATCATCTTCTCGTTTTTCTTATAATGGCTCCCATGATTTTATGCTGGTATTCCTTCATGAAACCTGCTGTTAGTTAATGACATCTTTCAATTCTTTTATACTTATACATTACACTTGTTCACCCTTATTGTCCTCAAATAGCTAATTCCTGAACCGTTAGTTTTAGTGATATAGTTCCAAATGCAAAAATGATTTAGATGTTATTCTTCATTATATTAAAAGCCATTGCAGTCAAAACAGATGTTTTTGTAATAGTTATGAAAGTTAGATTTTTATATGATCTCTAGATCTTATCAGTTATATTTAAAAAAAAATTCCATGCTCTATGCTAACCTGTATCATAACTCGGCAAGTTTGGTTATACAAAAATGTAACTTTTACTGATTTAATTGTTAGAGCATGGAGAAAGTTTTCTAAACAGGCCCTAGGGACAGTATAAAAATTTAAATCTTGTTAAGTTTACAAAAAATAATATTTTGTCATAAAGATACTTTACTATGACGAAGAACAACATTTGGAACATTTTTGCAATTGGAACTATACGTAGCTCTAAAGCTAGGAATTAGTTGGTGGACAAGGATAAGAGTGGACACACTGTATAGCGTAAAATATTTAGAAGTTAATTAGCAATTAATTAACAAAAGGTTTAATGAAGGAACACTAATGTAAAGTCATGTGACATATTATAACAAAAGCGGGAAAATATTTCAGTGAACGTACGGCGTTCGTATGAAAGTCATAGCTAATGCTAAAGAATTCAATCAGCTAAATCATGGTTTATGCGTAGCCAAAATTTCACACGGACATTTTTTATATCTACTATTAGTACTATTAGTGCATTAGTTTCTACTCTACTTTTTCGTAGATAGGACCTTCAAACCACCAAAGTGTGTAAAAAATGCAGAGTGCTACTTACCTAACTCTCTTTGTGAGAGCCTTCGTTGAGCAAAGCCACAAAAACAAAATCGTAGAATGAATACAGTTTCAAAACTCGATGGAGTCGTTTTTAAAATCCATGCATATGCCTTATTTTTTTAAATGTATTGAGAAATGCGTTCAAATTGAAAATAAATTTTCTTGAAACGATAGGAAAATGTTGTTGAATACGCAAATGTGAATAATTTCACTGAATTAGAACTTGCAAAAAAAACAAAAAAACTGGAAATACTTAATAATCCCCCCCCTACCCCCTTCTGTAAATAAAAAAAAGATAAGAAATGAAATAAATGTATTTAAAAAAATTAAATATGTATTTAAATATAAATAAATCACAATTTTAATGAATTGCAATTTTAAATATTTTTAATTCTATATTTTGCTATATGAAATATATTAAAATTGCAATTTAAATTTCAGTATGATGAGAATTTTTTTCTTTTATTTGAGATTTTATAACTAAGGAAATAATTCCTGTATTGGGCTGAGTGTCGTTAAAGTTCTGGGACTTGTTAATGCAAAATCCAGTTTAATAAAATAATTTATCATTAGAAAACAGTTATTTCGTTAAGCTGGTTTGATTATATCAAAAATACATAACAATAAGACATAATTATTCTACTAACAATATCACAAGATTATATAAATAATGATGGTGTTTTATATTTTTGTTATTTTAAAAAATGCAATAACAATTTACAATGTAATTTCCCGTAAACGTAATAATATTCTGCTTTAAAAGGAATATCTTTGCAAAGTAACTCTTCCATAAAGCAGGTTTGAGTACGTATAAAGTGCATAAATTTACTACATTACATTTTTACACGATTATACTAAGAATTTGTATTATACCGAAAAGTCTTTCCCTGATTGCAAAATTTATTCATATCCACTATATATAAGACAGACATGTGACAATGGTGCCAAAATGTTGGAAAACTAACCAAGTTTTTTTTTTTGTTGTTGTTGCAGGTTTGCGTAATGGGACTGTAGTGTAGCAGTGTCAATGTCCAGGAAACGGGAAATGTTCACAAATCAGGAAAAGCCTAGGTGTGTCCTCTGGTATCACAAGACCCTTTTGACATCTGTAACTCACGTGACGCCGTACGTAATTATTTCTTGGTACTTCGCACAGAAGACTGTCTCACTGGCACTACAAAGGATGTGAATTTCTATTCACTTTGCTAAACAGAGTACAACCAACAGAGTGAAGAATGTGTCCAGACCGGGGATCAAACCCAGATACCTTGGTATAGTGCACCAAGTGCTTTACCAATTAAGCCATCCGGACGACATCCAGCCGGGCATTTTTCACTAATATACTTCGGCAAGTCTGCAGCTTTGCAGCGCAAGATGGAGTGTCAACATGAGCACACTATTCAGTGGCGTAAATGAGACGAATAAGTTCGCCACTGAATAGTGTGCTCATGTTGATATCCCACCTTGCGCTGCAAAGTTGCAGCCTTGCCAAAGTATATTAGTGAAAAATGCCCGGCTGGATGTCGTCCGGATGGCTTAATTGGTAAAGCACTTGGTGCGTTGTACCAAATTATCTGGGTTCGATCCCCGGTCTGGACATATTTTTCACTCTGTTGGTTGTACGCTGTTTAGCAAAGTGAAAAGAAATTCAGATCCTTTGTAGTGCCATTTAAAGATTTATGGCATATTTTCAGTCCTGCTGAAAATTTAATTGGAAATTTAGACTGTCTCACTTCTCCCACACTTTCAGGTGAGTTTAATGATCGGCCAGTTCTCGGAACGTGATCCAGTTTCCTGGACACTGACACTGCTAAATTAAATCCACGTTACGGAAACCTGGAAGAAAAAACATGGTTAGTTTTTCAACATTTTGGCACCAGTTTCACATGTCTATCGTATATATATAGTGGATATGAATATATTTTGTAATCAGGGAGGGAAAGACCTTTTTCAGGCACCCTTATTTTAATACCTTTAAATATCATTAAAAATTGCGATACCTATTCATAATGTAATATCCCCTTTAAAAAAGCAATCTAACTTGACATAACAGCTATTTCATGAGGCGAGCTTGAGTATGCATAAAATTATTCTTGAAACTGTTCTTATAACATTTCTACAAAATTATATAAACAATTACAATATTTTATATTTTAATACTTTTAAATATCTTTAAAAATTACCTATAAAAAATTACCTTTAAAAAACCTATTCACAGAATAATATCTCGTTAATGTAAGATTCCACTTAAGAAAATATCTCATCGTGACAAGATAACTATTCTATTAAACAGGTTTGACTATATAAAAAAAATATAAAAAACAACATTAAGTTATACAACAAACATATTTATAAGACGACATAACTATTTTTTGACAATGTATTGAAATAAATTCACTTTATCCGAAATAATATGTGAACTCAGGGATAGATTTGATAGGCGCCTCTTAGGGTCAGAATTAACCTACTTAGTGGAAAAGGTTTACAACCACTAAACAAAAATTGCGATACCTATCTACAGTGTAATATCGCGTTAATGTAATATTCCACTTAATAAAATATTCTATCTTCACAAAATAAATATTCCATTAAACGGGTAGACTTTATTTAAAAGATATAAATAAACAGAATTAAGTTAATCTACTAACATTTTTTATAAGACAACATATGTAATGGCAATATCGTGAAATAAATTTAGAAGTTCATTTTATCCAAGATAATATGTGAACTCTGGGATAGATCTTACGTCAGAATTATCCTACTTTGTGGAAAAGATAGATAACTACTAAACAAAAATTGCAATACCTATCTACCGTGTAATATCTCGTTAATGTGATATCCCACTTAACAGAATATTTTATCGTCACAAAATAAATAGTCCATTAAACGGGTAGAGTAGATGACTAGATATAAATAAACAACATTAAGTTAATCTACTAACATTTTTATAAGACGACATATGTAATGGCAATATCGTGAAATAAATTTAGAAGTTCATTTTATCCAAGATAATATCTGAACTCTGGGATAGATCTTACGTCAGAATTATCCTACTTAGTGGAAAAGATAGATAACTACTAAACAAAAATTCCGATACCTATCTACAGTGTAATATCTCGTTAATGTAATATTACACTTAATAAAATATTCTATCTTCACAAAATAAATATTCCATTAAGCGGGTTGACTTTATTTAAAAGATATAAATAAACAGCATTACGTTAATCTACTAACATTTTTTATAAGGCAACGTATAATGACGATGTCTTGAAATAAATTTAAACGTTTAGTTTCTCTGAGACAATATGTGAACTCTGGGCCAGATCTGAGAGGCGCCTCTTAAGATCAGAATTATTCTACTAACTTAGTGCAAAATATTTATAACTACTAAACAAAAATTACGATGCCTATCTGCAGTGTAATATCTCGTTAATGTAATATCCCACTTAACAAAATATTTTATCTTCACAAAATAAATATTCCATTAAACGGGTTGACTAGATAAAAAATATATAAATAAACAGCATTAAGTTAATCTACTAACAGTTTTATAAGACGACATATGTAATGGCAATGTCGTAAAATAAATTTAGAAGTTCAATTTATCCGAGATAATATGTGAACTCTGGGATAGGTCTTACGTCAGAATTATCCTACTTAGTGGAAAAGATATAAAACTACTAAACAAAAATTGCGATACCTATCTACAGTGTAATATCTCGTTAAAACCCTCTAAGCGTTTTGCCCGTATTTTTCCGTTTTCCAGAAACAACTCAAATTGGCTGTAGACAAAAATATTTTTAACGGAATTGTATTTTAAGATATATGAAGTGTAATAAAGAGATATGAAGTGTATTTTAGAAACAAACCGGGAATGAAAATCTCAATTAATATTAGTTTTATGAGCGTTTATGTGAAAATGCAGGAAAGCCCTCAGACGCTAAGAGGGTTAATGTAATATCCCACTTAACAAAATATTGTATCTTCATAAAATAAATATTCTATTAAACGGGTTGACTAGATCAAAAAGATATAAATAAACAACATTAAGTTAATCTACTAACAGTTTTATAAGACGACATATGTAATGGCAATGTCGTAAAATAAATTTAAAAGTTCAGTTTATCAGAGACAAAATGTGAACTCTGGAATAGATCTGACAGGCGCCTTTAGGGATGCAATTATCCTATTTAGTGAAACAGATTTATAACTGCTTGTCAAGAAAGAAAACTAAAAAAGGCTTGAGAAATATGCATTTACCGGGATTCTGAAGGTCATGTTTTTCTTCTTTTACAAATGTTTTCCCAGTAAAGATAATCGATTGAATTCGATCACGGACTCGCATTTTATGAAAATATCAGTAGTGTTTTCTATTTATTTTTATGTCCATAGAACAATGTTTTTAAAACTTTTTGCTTCGCGGCGCAATGAATGTATAGTTGACTTCTGACGTATACTTAACCCTTTATACACCAAATTATGAATCAAACAATTGCTCCACCTCAATATTTATCTTCCCTAGTGTCTGAAGGTATATTTGAAAATTTATTTAATAATAATATGAAATTTAGATGTGATTTTTCACTAAAATTGATTTAATAAATCGGTCGTTATAGCTCTTTTTGTGAAATATTTACAATAATAATTAGATTAATTCAAGCTTCATCGGAGTTGTAGAATGTAATGTTTATCTAAGATATTTATCTCATTATAAAAAAAATATGCACTTTATATTTGTATTTTATAACTTTTTGTAAATAAAATGACTATTAAATCATAAGGTAAAATCGACACTAGAAAAAAATGACCAAGTTTTAGAAAACGTTAGAAAATAACTCTATTCTAATAGTGCTAAATGTACTGTATCATAAAAACCTAAAAACAGTAGAAAAGAGCAATTCTATAAAAAATGGATTCTTATATATATATATATATATGTATATATATATACAGGGTGGTCCTAAAATATATGTCAAAAATGTAAAGGTAGGTAGAGGGGACCTAAATAAGCATATTTTGGATAGGAATGTGTGTGCGGTAATGACACATTAAAGCACTAGCTTGTAAAGCAGTATGAATCAAAGGAAACTGAAAAGACAAGTAAAGACAAAATAAAACAAAAATTTATTAACAGTTTACAAGAGGTGCTCGAAAGAGCAGCCACCAACAGCGATAGAAGATTCACAGCGACGGCACATAGATCGGCGTACATTAGAAAAGACGTCAGGTATGTCGAACACATGTAAAGCAGCAACAGACAAGCGGGTAACAAGATCTTCTTCAGATGTGACGGGACTTTCGTACACCAGGCTTTTAATATGACCCCAAAAGAAAAAATCCAAGCAGGTTAAATCAGGAGAACGCGGTGGCCAGGGAACTGGACCGCCCCGTCCTATCCAATGCTGGCCGTAGACAGCGTCCAGGTGATTCCTGACGTCTCGACTGAAGTGAGCTGAGGCTCCATCGTGCTGGAACCACATTCGTCTGCGAACAGCTGGAGGAATATCTACCAGAATTTCAGGTAAAAACTCCTGTAGGAAGATGTTGTATGTATGGCCAGTTAAACGACTAGGTAGAATGTCCGGTCCTACAAAGTTATTGTGTACAATGCCTGCCCAAACATTAATGGAAAACCTTTCTTGGTACGCGAGTAATATTGTGCCATGTGGGTTGCCATGAGTCCACAGGTGAGAATTATGGATGTTAAACATACACGACCGCGTAATTGTAGCCTCATCAGTAAATAAAACATCTGATGGGAAGGTTGATTGACCGTCTGCTGTAGGTACCAACGAGCAAAGTTGAGACGTGGAAGATAATCGTCAGGGGTCATTGCTTGCACTCTCTGTAAATGATACGGATGCATTCCGTCTTCATGTAAAGTCCTCAAAACACTTTGATGGCTCACATCCAACGCACGTCCTACAGCTCTCGAGCTTGACGAAGGATTATCCTCTACTGTGTTTAGTATTCTGGTTTCCACTGCAGGAGTTCTGCGATATCTTCCAATGCCAGCTCCATGCCTGGAAGCATAAAACAATCCACTTGTGCGTAACTCCCGATGAAGACGCTTGAATGTTCGACGATCTGGCTGATTCCTATCCGGGAATCGGTCCCTGTACATCCTCTGAGCAGCTAATCCGTTTCCTTGTGCAGTCCCATACATGAAATGCATGTCGGCAAGCTACACATTGGTGAAACGATGCATTCTGTTTGAGATCCGTGCGGGAAATGATGAATCCAGCTAGCGAAGAGCTTTTATACGCCGCAGTCATCAGCGCTCCCTACCGGCTGAAGGCGGCTTTTCCGCACACACAATCCTATACGAAATATGCTTATTTAGGTCCCCTCTACCTACCTTTACATTTTTGACATATATTTTAGGACCACCCTATATATATATATATATATATATATATATATATATATATTACAAATTCGTGTAACAAAAATTACCTAATCTTTTCTCTCAAGTTAACAACCAATTAGCATTTATTGTTAAAACAAAAGATGTATATAAAAACATCTTAAATAAAACTTACCACACCCAGAACAAGGAATTGATTAAAACTACAAAACATGTTTTGTTGAGTACAGTTTGGTTGTTTTAGTAAAATTCAAGTAAAATTGAACCGTTTTACTTGAATTAACAAAACATTTTTTGCTGACGATACAAAATTTTTTTTTGGAATTGCAAAAAAAAGAAAAAATATTTTGTTGATTCAAACAAAATTTCCATTGACTTATATTTAAACAAAAAGTTTTGTTGGGTCAACCAAATTTTTGTTTATTCAACAAAACTTTTTTCTTAGTGCAGGAAATCTTAATATATTAAGAATCATTAGCATAAAGGTTGATGATGCCAAACAATAAATAAATTAATAGGATTTAATCTTGAACACATATAGCAAAATAAATCTTATATGGCAAAATGGAACACAGAGAGATAACATGTCTCTCATCATGACATCATAAGATGATGAAAAGTAAAAACAAGCGACACGTGAGTATTTAATCTTCAGTCGGAAGAATACCCACGTGTCACAAAAAAACTGTTAACTGTACGTTTATAAATATTCTAAACAAAGCAGACGATTTTATTTTCCCAGTTTCGTGCTTGTTTAAAGAAGTGTTTTTAATAGCCCTATAGGGCCATAAAGTTTTGCTATCGTTTTTGAAAAATAGCTTCAGAAACAGTTAAGTTAATGAAATAAGCTTACAAAGACAAATGTTTTGGTGAGTTTGCGAATTTTAGATGGCATGGTGATTTCAAAAAAGGACGTTTGTCTGCAATACTGGCTCCTAAGCCCGGCTGACAAGAAAGTGTTGTGAATAATCGAAATGTTAACACTGTGTGGGAAATGTTGCAAGAAAATCGGTGAATGACATATGAGGAAATAGCGGCATCAACTAACATTTCGAAAACGTCCATATTTTGTATTCTACGCAACAATTTACAGCTTCACCAGGTTTGCTGCAGATGGGTCCCTCATCACCTTACTGAAGAACAAATGCAAACACGAATTCACTGATGTTGTGAGTGCAAACAGATGCTTCAAAATGATCCGAATTTCCTAAAGACTGTAATAACAGATGGTGAAACTTAGGTGCATCATTTTGATCCCCTTACCAAGTCCGCAACAAGTGTATGGAAAAACACTGATTCTCCGCCTCCAAAAAAATCCGTCAAACCATATCTGCTGGAAAGATCATGATGATTATTTTCTTTGATCATAACGGTGTAATCTATTAGCATGCTGTGTCTAGAAAAACTGCTGTGAATGGTGAATATTATGTTTCAATTTTGAAAATTTTGCGACAGCACATATTGAGAAAGCGTCATCAACTGGTAGGGTATTGGACATTACATCACAATAATGCTCGCTCGCATGTCGCTAATTCTGTTCTGCAATATTTTAGTAAATGCAATATTAAAATCATGCCTTACAGGGCAGATATCGCACCATGCGATTTCTGGCTGTTTTCGACGTTGAAGGAGGAGCTCCGTGGCAGAAAATTTAATACAGATTCTGAAGTTATTTCAGCAGTGCAGGGTTCTTTGAAGCAGCTCCCAGAAAAAGGCTTCTCTATTTGTTTTGAAACGTGTGTTGAACGATAGGACCGTTGCATATCATCTGAGGGAAGGTATTTTGATAAAGAATTGTGTATTTTTCGCTATAAATATATTTCTTGTTTTTTTTTTGTGATTTTACTCTGACTTTTTATGGAACGCCCTTTGTAACTGTAACTACTGTATTGATATTTTTTAAGTCGAGTAAAAGTGATATTATGTTCAACATGCATTAGATCTACCTTCTGTTAAAAAAAATTTCGAAATCTTTATTTCAAACAAAACCTTTTCTTATGATTTCTCTAATTATCCAGATTTCTGCATTTCCGGATTGCCTTCAGAGCACATTAATCTGGATTATTGGAGTTTCGCTGTATTGTTATACCGGGTGCGCCATAATTTCGTTAAAACTTTAAAAAATCAAAAGAAACAAATGATGCTAAAAAAATTACGGTTTTCAGGAAAGAGATTAGAGGAAGATCGGATTTTTTTTTAATAGCACAGAAAATTTGCTTAAAAAATTACCGATAGATGGCGCATAGTATGAAGCAGATGTATGCAAATAAGGCTGTCAATAAAACACCTCAATGCACACAGACTCTTCATTCAATTCCAGCTGTATGCTATCGTTCCCAGGTCAAAATATTTTACAAGAGCAGGGAATCAGCAACTGGCGCAGTGCAAACATTCCGCACGGCAAAATGACTGAAGACGAGAAAAGAGCAAGTTTCATGGGCTGGGATACTGAAGCCTGTGAGACGCTTCGCAGAAATGCATCTTTTACTATAAGACTAAAGTGAATAGATAAATGATTTCGTCATCGAAAACTTAGATTGTTTTAATACAAAATTTTTTGAAACCTAATATTTTATAAAACAAATTTAATAAAGATGACAAAAGTAGAAAGTGAAAAATCAACTTCTTTTAAAAATGCAACGATGTAAGTTTGTTTTATGGTAAAAAAATGCCTTTTTAAATAAAACGCTTGGATGTAAAATAAAGTAACCAACAAAATGTAAATGTTTCGAGATATTCAATTTTTAAGTTAAAAAAAAATTGGAACAGATGCTTTGCACTCACGCACGGATGTTTGGAGACTTTTTTGGTTGGCGCGATTTTCAAGCCCGCGTTAAACCAATAACTTAATACAAATGGCTAGGTTGCCATTAAAGGAAAAAATCCCTAAATTTGGCGACTTTTTTCCTTTTTTATAACTGATTAAAAAAACTGTGCGTGAGTGTCATCATAGCCAAAAATCAAAAGTGGTATGATTGCTTCCTCTAAAACAGTTAATTTGTTGAGACTCTCATTTTCAGTTAACTACTACACTGTTAAAAAAATTGCAGCAAACTGTCCAGTCATTTGACCGTTTTTAGAGTAAACGGTGACATAACCGTAATTTAACTCTATTATGACCATAATATGGGCAATAATAGGGTCAGAATAGAGTTAAATTATGACTATGTAAAAGTTTTCTATAAAAACGGTCAAATGAATTGACAGTTTTCTGCCAATTTTTAACAGTGTGTGAGCAAAATTGTTTGCCTGACAGATTTTATTTTATTGGATTTATTGAAAACAGAAACTCGTTGCATGTATTTAAAATTTATCTTTGATTACCAAGGCATATATTGGGTAATAAATAAATCTTAAAATTTTAAAAGGATCCAGAGCTAACACTGGTCCGTGTTTTTTTATTATCGGTATTTTAGAAGAAAATTTTCGTGATAGGTGTTTGCTACAATTGCAACAAAAATAACTTTCGGAGTAAGTTTCTGCAAAATTTGCAAAAGAAATCTATAAAGAAGATTTTCCTTTGGAAAAAAAGTGGTGTTCAAAAAATGGACCGAGTGGCAGCACTGAGGATCTCATTTAAATAAATTTACATAACAATCAGAAAACATTAAAAAAATGTCAATTACCATGCTTTACAGCCGAGCCCCTTAAATATTGAACAAAAAATTTACAAAATGATTGATTATTATTGTTCTTTTATCAATAGTCATTATATATTTGAAAAAAAAAGTTAAAGTATTTTTTTATTGGAAATTTATTAAATAGTGAATTAATTAAAAGTTAAAATGTAAAGAAAGTCAAGTTTTCAAGAAGAAATTTTTACATTTTTCTTCACAAAATTTCATCCTTAATTCAAATAAAAATGATGCGTTCAACATTTAAATAATAATAAAATATCTTACCAAATATTTTTATAGATTTTGCACATGAAATTAATTCTATTACGAAAAAGAAACTTACTGCTGAGTTAAGTAAAACATTTTTTTAAAGCTTTCTAACTAAAATATACTATTTTTTCATTTTAAATTTACTTTATAAAGTATTAAGGATTTTAAAAAATTTCAATGTCAAAGTAACTTAAAAGGAAATGAGTCTCTTTAAAATTATTCTATGATTAAATATTTGAGATAAAGATATTATTTTCGTCCAAAAATTTATTTTCTAAGATTGTTTGATATGTGTTTTTATGTACCTTTTTATAAAGTGTCTATTTTATATCTTTGAGATGAATTTTCTTTTATAAGAGTTTTTAACCAAGAAAGGGTTTTTTTTTAGATTTCATTTAAAAGTTTAAAATTCGTCATTACTTTATGGTTAACTTTTATTTAAGTGGTATTACTTAATATTCAAATAATTTTGATATAATAACACTAATTAAATTATGTAAAACTACGTACTAAAATGTAACACTGCAACACACACACACACACACACATATATATATATATATATATATATATATATATATATATATATATATGCATTTGTATATAAACAAGGTGTTCAGTTAATGTGACAAGAAACCAAGACAGATGATGGCACACGCCAAGATAAACAATTTTTACATAGAAATTGCAATCCACTACGCATTCAAACCTACATAGTGTCACAATCAAAGCCGATTCCGGATTCTCGTAAGTAACTTTAGCAATACTGAAAATATTGTAGTTATATATATCTATCAACTTATTTATTTTGATTTGTCTAAAATATGCTAACATGGTAACAAGTACTGGCAGTAGCCACCATGCATGTACAATATACACCGAGTTCGACGCACCATGAATCGAAATCTGGCTGGCTGTATGTATAGTGGCCGAATTACTGCGCAGCTCCATCAAGGCTTGAAGTGTCATCATAATCCACTTGAAACAATGTAAGCACGTCCAGAATTTTGTTGCAGTTTTATGTAGTTTTCATTACAAAATGTAAAAAGCTACCTATTGCAGCCGTTCGGAGGAAAGCAATTTCAGAAAATTTTGGTATATTTTCGCCGATAATGACCCCCTGATCCCACAATCACCCTCCATTCAAATGTTGATAATATATATATATAAATGAAAACACATGTGAATTAAAATGAAATTTTAAAAAGTGTAAAGCTAAAAACGAGCTATATTGGATAATCAAGTAAATTTACATTTTACTTGATAAAGAGAGTACCATTGAAAAAGCTGTAAAAATAAATAAAGTAATAAAACTAAAATAACATTAAAAAAAATCATGCGCTTCAGCAGCGATGTTAATAGAATGTTCATATATTTAAAAATGAAAACACATCTGAAGAACGAAGACATTATAAAAAGCTGGAATGATCACTGAAGGAGGGAAGTGAGTTATGGAATGATCACTGAAGGAAGTATACCCAAAAGGATGAAAAAGCAAAATTGGAAAACTATGAATATCTTATAGAATCTTCAGAAGGACTTTATAAGAATATTAATAGTAAATATATGTTATTTCATCAAATATTGTCAGCATTATGCCTAAAATCGACTATATTAAGCCCCTAATAACATACGCAAATGAAACCAGAAAATCAAAAACCAACATGAGGTCCTAATAACAAAACAAGTAAATAAATATGCTACTGAAATAGAAATTAGATAAATAAACAATTATGCAACTTAAATAAAAATATGAACGCAAAATAATGTTTAAGACTCACCATAAAAGACAAATTTTAATGTAGATGTAAATGGATTTAGGGTACTTGAAAATCAACCAGACACCTCCTCAAAAATGGCGGCATTTTGTTGCTAAACATTGCGGAGAAAGATGATAATATAAAGTTATAAAGTTACGTAGTGCTGCCATCTAGCCCAGTGAATTATAAATAAAAGCTGAAATTGTAGACAAGTTAAATAAAAATTCTAGCCTCTCATCATTTTCGGGGTTTGTTGATGACCGCGGTCTTCCCAAACGTTGTTTGTGAGAGTTTTTAACAGCTCCAACTACCACAAACGTATCTTTAATTCTAGCGATTGTCAATCACGTTTATGAATGTTTCTGTTTTCCTAAATTGTCTCTGCCATTCAGCTACGTTTTCGAACTTCTAGTCACATTTTAGGATATTATTCCTTTGCTCATAGCTTAAACTGGTTTCAGCCATTATTTCAAGTTAGTTTAAACTAAAATGAATAGAAGAACATGCCAGTTATTAGCGAATAGCTGATGTATACATTTTTTATACTCTGTATATAAAGTCCCCACTCGAAACATATTCGTAGGTTCGAACATAATTTTAAATCTCTTTTATTTCTAGAGTTTTTGTCTGAGAAACTATTAAAGCTTTCATGTTTATTTTTAAATGCTTTGAGCAAAGTTGTGTATTTTCTTATTTAGATTTCCTAGGGGATTTAACCCGGGCATTCCGGATTACAGAATATAGGTGTAAACCATTTTTTTTATTGAAAACTAACAGAATTTGTACATTTAATATATATATATTTCAGATTGTCTACTAAAAACACCAGAAAGCATATGGTAAAAAATATTGGAATTATAATTTTCTAATTGAAATAATGTATTTTTATGTTGAAAAATTAAATAATCCATTAAAATAAAGTTTCGAAATGTATTAAAAGTGATGCTTTCTTATTAGCCGCATGCCAGGAGTTAATAACCGAAAAATCGCTACAGGTTTCACTACTTGCAGGAGGCCTTTTGTTTTTGATCATTTCCATGATTTAAGCGCGTTGTTCGATTGCCTATTTGTAAAATTTGTTTTATTTATGTTATTTTATTATTTTATTAATTAACTGATGAAGTTTTAATTTCGTTGTGGAATATTAGCCGGAAACAAACGGTGAACTATTTATATTGTTTTATGTGCAAACCGGTTAATCATTTGTAATCGGGCTCCAAGCAATAGAGATAAGTGTTTTCTTAAATCATGCTTACAAATTATTTTTAGAAACTAAAAATTAAAAATAAATTCAATAAATTGAGATAGAGTTTTCTGATAAATTGCATTTAAAAGAACAACTTTTACCCCTGTCCGACGGTGTAAAAATTTAAAATGTGCGATGTTTAAAAGTTTAAACAAATTGCAGTCAAAACGAAGTTAGATGTTGCCACCATCAATATAACGTCAGAATTACTCACAGATATGTTTTTAACACTCTCTAACATAGTTGAAAAGTGTTTATGAATGCAGTTTGTCTGTTTGTCTGTCTGTCTATCCGCCTGTCCGTGCTCTAACTCTAGTAAATATACTATGATTGTCATGAATTTTTATACATTATTGGATTTTACTATAGGATGTTTGGTATTGAAAATGATGAGTGTAGCATTAATATTTCATTTACAGGGACACACAAAAGAGTTCCCGTTACATTATGGTCTATGGAGAAAATTGTTTGCGGCGCCTTTTATTGATGTTACCATATTTAAAATATAATGAAATTAATATACATTACTCAGGTGGACTACAGCCAGGGTTCGTACGCCTCCTGGAATTTTGTGACCAGGAAATTCTTCGGTACCAGTATTTTCTTACAGAAAATCTCTGCTTAAAAGAAGGCGAAGTTTCTCGAGTTTAAACTAGATTTCTTTTCTATAAAAAAATACTGGTATAACTCCTGGAAAATTCCCTGATCCGTACGAACCCTGTACAGCATCATTTAACGGTAGTATACAGTTAGTAGCATTTATAGTTCAAATACAGGGACGTACACACTTTTAAATTATTCTCTGTGGTGAAAAATCGTTTGCGGTACATATTGAACATGGTATGATACTTGAAACATAATGCAATTTAAAAGGATCACTAAGATTCAATACAATTTATTTTCTATAGATTATGGATTGCGTAGGAATAATCGTTCATGTACAGAGACGCATAAAAGAATTCGGTTAAAAGACTGAATGTGATCGGTAATTGCTAGAACTGCTCATCCCGGTGTGATAAGTACTTTCATTTAATTTTTAGTGTATTACGTGTTGTTTACAAATTCTGTAGATCGTACACAAGGCTGCACGGAAGACTTCGAATATGGGCAACAATTGCTGAAAATGGATTTTTAAAGAGTCATGTATTGTTTAAATTGCTTATTTAGATATCTCATTTCATCGTATGAAAAAATTAA
Organism: Maratus michaelseni; assembly: GCA_963931845.1. Lineage (NCBI taxonomy): Eukaryota > Metazoa > Arthropoda > Arachnida > Araneae > Salticidae > Maratus > Maratus michaelseni. The sequence continues at coordinate 118,877,843 of OZ007586.1, forward strand.
TTTTCTTAATAATATTCTGTTAGTGTTGGAAAGTGTTTCATATTCTATGTCTGATGCATGATTTTTCGTTCTTGTTGCCTTTTAGGTGCGTTCGAAATTATATACGACTATAGCACCTATAGTCGTCGTCTGGTCCGTCCGTCCGTCTGTCCGCATATAACAGCGCAAAAACTACCGAACCGAATGGTTTGAAATTTAATATATATTGTTGCTGTAGAATTTTGTCGAGTCATTTAAATTTTATGAAAATTGAATCAAAACTTAAAAAGATATTAATAAAAGTTTTCTTTATTCTATTAAATCCTATCGTACGTAATCTATATAATAAAAGTGCATGTCATGTGACTGAGGAGAACAAATACGGGCAAACCACTTCTTTTGTCACATGCCAGGAGGCCATTTTTATTCAAAATTATTTTTTCGAATAAAATTGCATAAAAGTTACATTTTTAGAAAGATCGTTGAAAAAAATTTGTGATGAGTTACATTAAAAAATGTATATATTCTGAGACAACTTCAGTAAAAATTGCGTTAACAGCCGAATATCTCAATCCATTAGAGTAAATAAACACAAGAGATTCGTTCATTATGAGTAATACAAGTATTATACCATGGACGTAATCATTCGCAAAGAAAGATCTCCATGGTGAATTTTATAGTGCTGTCTGGTATAGAAAAAAAATCGCGATTGTAAACGTGGCATACGTCAAAAGAAATAAAAAAAGGCATGCTCATTTCGCTCATAGCAGGCGATATAATTCATTTCACTCAAATAATAAAGATGATTTTTTTTTATATTGTGAAACTAGTTATAAAACGTACGCACCTCCTATGTCACGTTTAACGTACAATTTCGAACTTGTTAATATAGATTTTAACCCGTGTGAAAAATAAATAAATTTATTATTACTTTCATCAGTTATTCTTAAGGAAGATCAAATTTAATCTCGTGGTGTCGCAAAGTCACGAGTTACTGTTCTTTTCTCGCATCACTTGAAGCATAAAAGTTATATTGATGATTGCAATACTTAAATCAACGTTTCAGTGAATCGATCGTGACATTTTAAATTCTGAAGACTTTTTTTTATGACAATCCTTTATATTTTTGATGTTTTGCCTCTTTAGAATTCATACACACACGTCATTTTTTTCTTACAAGACACGTTTCTTAACAATATTGCATTTTAAACCAATAAAAGGCTAACGAAATTTATTTAACTTTTCAAAGAAAATTTTCTTCAGTATTTGAATAATGCATTTCAATCTTTGCTGTTATATCGAAGTTTTTTTTTTTTTTTTTATGTCAGAGATATTTAAATTGCGCTGTTTATGTGGAACTATTATTTTTTTTCGGCTGACGCTAAAAGATTTTTTGACTATGTTTGAATTTCTGAATATTTTTGACTTTCTTAAAATATTTTTGTTGTATTTTTTAACAAACACATAAACTGAATACATATTTTATGGATCAGATGCAAGAATACTTTTTAGTAGAATAGCTTAATTTTATAATAAAAAGTAATGAAGGGATATTTTAATACAATACACTATATTATACACCATAGTTTTAATACAATACATTACAATATCACATTCTATAGTGCAAAAATATCACTCTACCCACAAGAAAAGTGACACAAATCAAAAATACCATAGTTCACAAGGGAGCAAAAGAAGATTCAGATTTTTATCATAAAGCGTAAAACTGCAGCATTTAGCTCTGCATGCAACTGTAAATCATACATAAAAGTGTAAAACCCTTATAAACCAAGACGTAGAAGTGATACAGAGGATTTGGTAAACTTATTCCCCACACAATTTGCCCACTCCCCTTTTGTGGTGGCAAAGTGACATATAGCGTAAACGTTTTATGGATAACTACACTTTTGACACTTTGTCTGTAGTAAGATGCACCTAATTCAGTGCAATAATACGCAAAATGAATTTTTCTTAGTTGTATCACATTTCTGGTGGGTAAAAATGTGTGAATGTTAGACATTATTACGAATTTAAAACTATGTTTTTAACAAATATATAATTTACGTCCAGAGACTCTTCATTAAATTACATAAATGACTATGGAATCAGGTGGAATAAGCATTTATAATATACGTTATTCAACTAGCCAACACGTGTTCTATAATATGTAGTAACACACTGGATGTAATGTTATAGCCTGTTATGCTAAATTAATTACGGTCAAGGTGCCGAATAACGGATAAGTTAATAAAATTAGATATGTCGACGAGTCTTTGCATCTTACACTATAAAAAAGGAGAAATGTTTCTTGATTTATCAAGAAGGTTTGGAAAAACTAACATAACCTGATCAGAATTATCCACGATTCCAAAAAGTGTTCTTTTACCTCCAGAAAGCTTAGAAACCAACAAATTTCTGAGATATATAGAATCATTTTTGACAGAAAAAACTTTTTCTGTTGCCCTTAATTTTCGGAAAAATTTCGAAGTCGTTTTTGCAATGTATTAATGAGTTTTACAACCCAGCATCATTATTAAATGTCAGTGTTTCAGATGCTTACATTTTGCAGCTAAACATTTTAAGCTGCATAATTGAATTTATACATGCAAGAGTAACAAAGTAATGTTCAGGCTATTAATTTAGCACGTTTGTCTGTTGAACATGTTTGTTTAACATGAAAATGTTTACTTGAGAATTGATAGCATCCGAAAAACCAATATTTTGTGGTGATACTGGGTTAAGAAAACTGATTATTACATTTCCAAAACTACTGCGTATTATTTTTTGTTTTCAGAAATGCTTTGTTTCTCATAAATGTTTTGGTTTCTGAGGATTTTGGTGAGAAAGAAGCACAAGAAACACTTTTGGAATTATGGGTACGCGGAAGATCTTATATTATTTATATTAAAACTTCTTGCTATATCAAGAAACATTTCTCTTTTTTTACAGTATAAAGAATTTGTGCATAATTACTTCTTCCGTTCTCCGCCGTTACGTCATTCAGTACTTAGCGCTCTCATAGATAGTTTATAGTTCTGGTTAACAAGCTTGTGATTTTTAGGCTTTGATACATTTTACTGACATTATTGAACGTATCGATTTCCTTAAGAAGCTACTGTTGTACCACCGATTAGATAGAAAGGTAAACATCCGGTTTGAAGGCGGAAATGGAAGAATCGACTAGTTATTAGGGGTAACAACTTAATCCTGATTACCGCAGGGGCAAACTTCCACCAGTAAAATGGAATAGAAAATTTCCGGATAGAAATTCTGCAGGAATAAATCGTTAAAATAAGACGAATAATTCTATTAAAAGTTACCGGTGGACAAATGCCTCTCCAATAGTTATATTTCTTATTTCTCCCTGCTAGACGTCTGCATTTGGATTCGTCTTTATTTTCCCCTTGATAATATTCCACACAATACGTAGTCGGACAGTATTACAAGTATACTATTGCTTTTATCATAATATCCTCAAGGATAAAAAAGTGCAGAGGTTGTGCTAATAGACTAAGAGACAACGACTAAGTTTTAATGCATAAAACCACATTGCTCTTGAATGGTTATACAAGAAAAAGCTTGTATGTAAGATAGTGATCTTCTTGACGAACATGTGTAAAAATTTACATTATGTAAAAATATAGAGGTACGTCCTACCATTTGAGCAATGTTCGTATTTTGCACCCTAGTACGTAACAGGTTTGTCATAGCGAAAAACTAAAGGCAAACCATGTGGAAGTTACGAAATAGGTGGCAGACGTCATCAAAAGAAAGAGTCCAAAATTGAACCCTTGTGTAATAATTTGACTAATCTTGATTTAAACGTCATTCATTTCAGATCATTCCAATCTATGTAAATGCAAAAACACAGACCAAAAATCCATTCGAAAGACCAATTGAATCAAGTCACGTCTTTTGCTTACTGTTTCTGCTTTGTATCATAGAAAATAGGGTAGGTCATTTGAATATTACGAAATAGGTGGCAAATGTCATCAAAAGAGCAAAAAAGGGGATCCTAGTCAAGTCATTACCAAATCGTTAATTCAAATGCCATTTGTTTCAGTACTTTCAAAAATGTTTATATTAAAAAAATCAGACCAAAATTTCGTTACGAATACCTCGGAATACTTACGAAAAAAGTTGAAAAATTGGGGAACCAAGTAAGCAGATGTACCTAACAAATGCATGGAAGATAATATCGGTAAGCTTAAAGTAAAAAAATTCAAAATACTTTATTGAAACATAAGTGAAGTAATTTCAAAAACGTGTAAATGAGCGAATTCCGTAATTTCAATTATTCTCACTCAGACGCAAAATCATATTCATATTCAGACTCATCCGTATAGAATTCATAATCTGAAACAAGAAGAAACGGGTTCCATGTACCAGTATTATAACAATAAATTAGTAATATATTTTAATTTCGAAAATCCACGCTAAAATGTGATTATATAGCACTACTTGTAGGTATGTACCTGTTTCATTGATGTACTCTACTGCTGATGTTAGTTGGATGATGACATCATTTACCAAAGACGGCGATTTGTCTTCTTCGAATCACATCAATTCCGTCTTCCCATATTGTCTTTTACAACCATCGTCTCGCGGTCGTTAGAATGTGGGTGTCTACAAATATGCGTGGCTCCATAATGTTCTTATTAATTTCTGACGCATATAATAAGATCATCCTGGATTGGAGGGGAGAGGAAGTTTTTTTTTAGTTGGACGTAATGGTATGTGTGGTGTGAAATATGGTAAGGAAAAATATTTTTTTCACAGATAACGCGTGTCAGCGAACTGTATAGTCCCTCGCATATCTAACTTAACTATAATATATTGGTTGAAATCAGAAATTTTGAAGAACAACGTGCGAATATAAAATTCTGCCAGCGTTTGGAGATATCGCCAACAGAAACATTGCACATGTTGCAATAGGTGTATGTAGAACAATGTGCCATGCAAAGATATTTTCATAGGACATCGTTAGAACAGACAATCTGTGTTTATGAACGTGCGATATTCGAAATGAAGACCACCTCTTCCAAAGAGTTCCAAGAATGATTTCAGCAGCTATACTTGAGCTGATAGAAGTGCACAGCTGCAGAATGGGAGTATTTTGATGGTGGTTGTATATAACATGTGATATGAATAAATCATATAATTTAGAATGTTAGTCTCCGCTTTTTTTTTATCCTAGTAGTATAAGCTATGAACAGTATTTTAAAACATATAATGTAAGCATAGCTAGAGATGTTTACTTTTGTGGTTTTATTTAGATTATTTAACAACAGTAAGATTACCAAATATCGGACAGAAAGAAGGTAAATCCTCTAAATTGAAAAAAAGTGTCTAAACTGATAAGAACAGTTGGAAAATATTTGTATGGGAATTTTACAATTAAAAATTGATACACATATTAATAAATTTAAAATTTGAGTCAGCTTAGTATATTCAATTTAATTTCCATGTAATGTTTTATTACAACATTCATGTAACTATAATATATTCTATATAGCATGTAGTTTAAATACGGCTGATAAATATTAAGAGTTTGTAATTCATATAAATCTCTACACCACAACTGGAAGCTATACTATCTGCTATCGAAGTAAACATTATTCACAGTCTTTGGAGAGGGTTTGCAAAACTTTTTTAATTAAAAAAAATACATATCCTATATTGGCACATTTCTCCTATAAAAAATGAATGAGCAAACTGGATTTCATAAAGAGTTTCACCGTATTCACAAAGATACAGACACGGAAAGCTACATTACAAAAAAAAGAATAACCGAAATTGAATGAAATAATAAACAGGAAATGTTTTCAAAAAGGTAAAGCGCAAATCCAGGTAATACAAGTTTTGATTGTGCACATAGAAGTTGAAATCTTATCCAAATATTCTTAAATAATACTGCAATCTCTGCAAGTTTTAGACTTTTTAAATATTGTTATGCTTCAATTAATTCCTTTTACACCGATATTTATCTTAAAACTGTAATTCATTCATCAACGATATGCTAGGAACTTGAAGATTAAAAATACCCAATTAAATTCCACGATCATTTTAGAATACAAAAGTTAATTTAAGCCATTTCAAGTATTTTTCAAAGATCGTTAAGAATTTAATCCTATGTTTGACGGAATGCAGAGGCAACTGTAATACTTCGAACTAATTAATCAAGTATACGGCTACCTGTTTGATGCACGAATTTAATTCAGCTATATGTTACAAATTACAATAGGATTCTGAAGATTAAGGGGTAACACCAACTTGACGCCTTAAACTTTAAGGCTTTTAAAAGGAATGCGAAGTATTTATAAAAATCCACTTACACTAAATTATTATACATATTAAAGTAAAGAACTGTTTTTTAGATGATATATTGAAAATTTGCGGCTTGTCAACTTAAAAAAAAAAGAGAGTCAATCGGTGAGTACGATAATTTCTTGTACACTTAACTTAGAACAGTGAGACAAAAATTGTTTTTAAGTCAAAAGCTAGAAAAATAATCAGCCCTTTTTTTAAATACGCATTTTTAGTAAAATTACATCACGTCAAAATATTGGGTTGTCCGTAAAATTCTTTCCGTTTCGGAAAGTTGGTTCGTACCGGAAAATTCTCTCATTTAATTATTAGACATTAATTCCGAAAGCTAATCTCTAATAATTGACGGGCAGAACTTTCCGGACCAAACGGAAGGAACTTTCCGAACAACCCAATAAAATATAACCATGATGGTTCAACCAAAAATTCCGTTATTTAAATATACGCAAAAGCGCGATATTTTGAAAAAAAAAACTTAGTATTTCACTAGGAAAATAGGTGACTTAAAAAAAAATATCAAGATTTTGATTGAAAATTAGCAGAACTGGATTCTCAACTGATATTGAAAATGCAGTTCTGAAAAAAAAAAAACGCTTAGTTTTTTTTACTGTTTAGCACACTTTGGCGCCATTTACTTGTGTATTTCCAAGTTATCCTTTTCATTTCCTATATCACTTTATAACTAATAAAATATAATTTTCGTGTGTATAAAGAGTTGTATAAGTGACAAAAAATAATTTCGAAATTTTGAGCAGATCGAATTCGTATTACCCTTAGAAGATACTTTTGAAATAATTAAACTAGATATGAAATAGTAAGCGAAAATGTGGTCCGACTTTACGTATTTCTGTTTTGATTATTTGCAAGCTATATCTTTAACTTAAATACGTTTGGCAGGCGTAGCATAGAAATATCAATCTGCCATTCTTGCTCAAACTGTCTTAGTAATCTTAAATTGAGATACATTTTCTCTTTAGAAAATCTTTCCAGAGGAAATATGATGGTGTTAGAATGACAGTGGAGTAAGTCAGAAAATTGAAAAATATGAAAAATTTAGATAACCATATTTTCTCTGAAGGTATATTAATTTCTATTCAGTGTGACAGTCCAATAAGTCACAGTTCACATAGGGAGTCGCTAGAGGGAAAAACAAGTTGGGTCATTTAATGCAACGGCAATACGACAAGTTTCGCAAAACCCTACATTTCTCAAATTACTAAATACTGACTTACTCCACTGTCATGCTAACCCCCTCATATCACATGGAATAAAAGTTTCACGGCTGGTAATAAATAAACGGTTTCGAGAAAAACCACAAGAATCCAATTTTAAAAATTGTAAATAAGATAGCGATTAGAAGTGTATGAAGCTAATCTTAAGCGATAGTAATTTACAGATTACGACAGACTCATCTAAAAACAAATGAGGTACTTACATTAAAAGATTTTTAAAAAGCTGTAAAAACTACAAATTTAGATTATGGTGTTTGTGAAAATTTATTTAATTTTTGTGTTTCTCCTACTAGATCTTCAAGTTAAAAAAAAAATAAATAATAAAAAAAATAAATAAAGATAAAAAATAAAAAAAGATTTTTAAAAAAGATAAAATAGCAAAATTGGACATAATTTAGTTTGCGATTAAAAAAAAAAAGGTTCATAAAGGCGGTTTTCAAATCCAAACTGGCTACTTTCTGACACATTTTTTAATTAATTTTTGTTCGCAAATATAACAAATTGGCAGGTGCTCTTATTCAGAAAGCATGTAATAGAACTGTTTTTCCGATTTTTAGTAATGTCAAAGATTTTCAGAAAACGTCGTCAAAGTTCACGTTTTGAATCGAATTATCGGACACGACGGCTCAGGAAAAGAAATAAACTGCCGTCCTGAGAAAATAATCACACTTAACGCAAGGTGTAATTAATTTATCAAAAAATAAAAAAGTATTCGAGCGGTTACAGCAAATATCATGCTTTTATGTTAAAAATGAGTCAGAAAATGTGTCAGAAAGTTTTGCGTTCCTGAGCGAAGAAAAATATAATTTTTAATACCACCTTAAGAGCCTACACTAGTCCCGGGAAGAAACGCTCAAGCTAATGTTAAGTCTATGAGAAGGTTATTTTCAAATTTCTCGCTCACATTTTAATATTTTTAAATGCTTTTTTATTTTATTTTATTTATTTATTATTATTTTTTTGTTGTTGTTGCTTAGGACAGTTGAGGTCGACCTCTAACGTTGATAGTTTTTATTTTTTCGATTTTTATTGCAATTGTTTTATAAGCTTGCATTTTAAATTTTGGAACCGTTTGAAACCGATTCTGAAAGTGAAAGTATCTTTATATAAAAAAACTGGAACCAAAATTGTAAAAGTAGAAAGTAACAACGTTAGAGATCGACCTCAGCTATCCTATGCAAAAAAAAAAAAAAAAAAAAAAATCATTAAAAATATTAAAATGCGAGCGATAAATTTAAAAATAACCTTCCCATTGATATTAGCCTGCGCGTTTCTTCTCATGCGAAGAAACGCGCAAGCTAATGTTAAGTCTATGGGGAGGTTATTTTCAATTTTTTTGCTCGTATTTTAATATTTTAAAATGTAGCTGAGGACAATCTCTAACATTGCTAGCTTTTACTTTTTAGATTTTGGTTACAGTTCTTTTTTATATTAGGATAGTTTTAATTTCAGAGCCGTTTCCCACCGGTTCCAAAAGTGAAAGTTTTTTTTTTTTTTTTTTTTTTTTTTTTTTTTTTTTTTTTTTTTAACATTTTGAAACCAAAATTGAAAAATTAAAAACTAGCAACGTTAGAGATTGTCCATCCTTTATTATAGAATTCTTGCACTGTTGTACATTAATGAATGGAAAAAAAAACTTACCTCTTAAGTTTTTCTTCTAAATTTTCGAAGCACTATTATTTTTATTTTAGAGGCTGCTTAAACATTTCAATATACAGGGTGACTTTTAATTAACCTACAACTTTTAATTGAAATAACTCTTGAGTCGTTGCAGCACTACAAACATTTTTTGGGGAAAACTTTTAATGTATAAGGTATAAGGTTTACAAAGTAAGGACCTTCAAAGCTGTTACAATAGCGCAGCTTAGTCACAAAGTTGTCAGTAAATAAATATTTTTTTTGCTTGAAAATTAGTCAGTTATGGAACTTTTGAGACTAATAAGGTCTGCCGGCTTCTTCTTATAAACCAAATCTTTCATATGACCCCAAAGACAGAAATCACATGGGTTCATACCTGGTGAATAAAGTGGCCAATGCAACGCACTAAGATAATGATTTGGGTATTGATAGGCGCTAAGAGGTTTCTGAATGTTGAAGACCAATTCCGTAGAAAGAGTGTCGCATTTTCAACACATAAATATAAATTTTTAATAATAAAAATACGACGGCCAACTGAATATGACGCTTTGGGAGACATTTTAAAAATTGCGTGGAACTGACACTAAACAAACTCCTTTTGTGCTTTCTCTCACTGCACGCGTTCGTGCTGCCGTCTAGTAGAAGTTATTTTTGTTTAAAGTTTTAGGTTAATTAAAAATCCCCCTGTATTTCAGTGACAAAAATTAAATACGAAAACTAAATTGTTAAATGAGATACAAAAAAAAATGAAATTATTAACCTCAATTTTAAGAAATTATTTTAGAAATTTGATTATCGTAACATTTAAAATTTTATCTTGCAGTTATAGCAATATTTTTGCAGGAAGCTTTCTTTTTCTATTTTCTCAAGGCCCCAGACTTGTTTTTTAATAACCTTTCGCGATTTATCATTTTTTGAATCGGATCAACGGAGCAAAACTTCTTTCATTTCGGCCAAAAATTACTGAAATTTAATGTTATCATAAATCACATGGCATTTAACTTTTTCTTTTCACACTTTCAGTTTAATAATTCTGCTTTTAGAAAGTAAAATAAAGCTACATTTACTGAACCTTTAAGCATATAATGATTAACCATCATAATACAAAGTAAGATTTACTTATCAAAACAGCGCTGAATATGATTTTAAATAGATGAAGATATTTTAAAATATTGTGTTTTCTATTAAAAATTGCGGGTATATTCTAGAGATTTTATCTTCAAGTGTAAAAACAGTTTAAAAAAAAAATGCATATTGCATATATATAATGAAAAGTTGAAATTTGTAGTTTTAGCCATACTCTTAAATTTTTACATATAAAAATATATTTAATTGAATGCAAAAAAAAATAGTGATAATAATAAAAAATGTAATTATTATACAATTAGCAGGAATAGCCGTTATAGTACATTGACTGAAATGAAAATTGCGTCTGAAACATGTTATGTTTAAAGTGCTTCGAATTCAAGTCACAGTGACGCTAATATATTCATTTTATGAAGAGTCAGAATGTTTTTTAAACTCAACAAATTTATAACAGAGTTATTTATCTAGTACATTACACCATTTCTTAACTCTAAAGTGTCCAGCCTGTCTTCCATGAAATATCACCAGATGAGTATTAACAAACAAAACTTTCACGTCTACATGTTATATATAAAAATATACTGTTACTATATTAAAATAAAAAATAAATAATAACTTTAATTGATTAATTTATCAGACTCTGTGAAACCAGAATCAGCTTTATTGAAGACGTTCTTAAAACATTCTTACCAATTATTCATAAACTGCTGCAGCTATTCTTAAACTCTTGACGCAGACGTCCAGCGTAACACAATCCAAAGAACTTAAGGCGTGACCTTCTCAAATGCAGTTGTGAAAAACCACGTGCTGAATCTACATTTGCATAAAATGTTTTCATCTTTAAAAATCTTTATTTAAAATTCCCCCTTTTTGAAGATAGAGCCCTAGGCAGCTGCCCCGCTTGCTCTTGCGATTAATCAGGATCTGCGCACACAGAGTTAGTCTGGAACACTCAGCTCCATATATAACCTCAGATCTGTCTTCCTATTCCCCAGCATGATTTCCAGAGGTCAGCGTGGAAGGACATACGATGGTAATTTTAGTTCGCATTCGTGGCAAAACATGTTATTTATCGCACCCCCTTACATGATTTGAGAATCATTCATTAATTAGATAAACATAGGTTAATAAAAGAAGCATAAATTAGGATAATAGTAAATGAGAACACTAATATTTGACACTGACAACGCAGATTATTTTTTATCTTTGTCTTGTATGCTTCGTTTGTCTTGAAAGCTTCTGACTGCCTATTCAGAACTCCTGCTATATAAGGCGAATATAATACAGGCTGAATCATCAAGCATTTTGTTGCCCACTTAGAGAGTGTCCACGCGACTAGAAGTGTCGTGGCCGATTGTTCTTCTCCTATGGGCAATTAAATGGTGGCGTGAGTCAGCCCGTATTGTAGGAGCCTTACTGTTATGTATGGAGCTCAGTGGTCTGGAAAGGCTCACTAACTTGTCCACACTCATGCAGAATGTTCCAATTCCATGAACGCCTTTCTTAAAACAATTGCGATCCAATGCAATATCACTGCACAGTAGCCAATTTACCCAAAATCTAGGCCAAAACTTGAGTCGTTTTGTTTCAGTTTTTAGAGAACAAGCTAATAGTTATAACAGAATTGAGTTATTAAATAACTGTGGGTTCTGTATATCATTAAAATATAACAGGTATTGTATATTGTGTAAATTTATGAACCTCGGTGCTCAAGCCAATTCGTTCATTTATTAAGCGGAATAATAAAATAATAAAACAGCAGTTTTCTCTCAAAACATCAAAAAGTAGCAATTGAAATTAACCATGTTGTAAGCATAAAATTAAACACTGTTTCTATTATTTATTAATGCGACAGCATTCGGTTGAATAGCAATTTTTTTTCATAAAGATATATAAAGAAGTATGAAATTGCTCATTTTGAGGTGGGTTTTTTTTTTTTCAAAAATTCGCAAATTCTTACGTTAAAAATATACTGTGATACATCTTTCCTGAATTTTTCCTCCATTATAAAACACTAAATCTTATCACCAAAAAGGATTAATTTTCAGTGTATCATTTTGAACAATGAGTATCATTAATTTCCAAAATATTCGACATCACGTTGGTAGGATCTAAAATAAGCTGTAATGCCTTTTATTTGTGCAATAAAGGTGAGCTAAACATATATTCAAAGTTGTGAAAAGAGTGTAACTTCTTTTTGGGATAGAGTTTTGGAAAATTACGCTAGTGTGCAATGTGGCTTCACAACGACTAACATGCTATTAGAGATGGATTTATGATATACTCACTTAAATTCTGGTAACATTATTGACGGATATAAAATTAGCAATATAAAATGATGGTATAAAACTACCAACGCAATTTTTATAGTTGATAAAGGAGAGTAAATATAAATTCTCCCACAAAAATGGAAAACAAATATGGTGACATTACCGTTTCTCATAAAAAATACAAGATGACTCCGCGATTGGAGGCTTCCGCGATTGGAGGCTGTGTATCAAAATAAATTACAAAATATATTGAACGTGAAGTAATAAATTCTTATCATGTACAAAAACAATAAATTAAAAAGCACTGACAATTGTAACGCATTTGAATTTTCTATATATTCATCTCACGATGATTATATTAAATCAGCATAAAATCGATATAAATCTAAAACTCGAAGTTGAGTACGTACGAAATATGACATTTTGGTAAAAATGTCATTTTTAAGAGTGCATACAATCCTCTCATAATTTTCGAATATATTTTTTCACCTTATTTAATAACAGGAAAATATAATAAATTCTGAGATTCATCGCAGAAAGATTTTTAATCTCAAGAAACAGTATTATGCAAAAATTTCTAATCTGGTGCTAAACTGCTTGTAAATTCTAAAACGTGTATGCGCCTTGTTTATCTTAAAATAATAATAGTAATAAACATTTAGATTTATGAATGAAAATACACGTTTTTTGCGAGTCATTACTTCAATTTTGGATGAAAAAGCATTTGGAACATACTCGAATTACAGGGTTTATTTTAAAATGCAGCTTATCTAGAACGAAATTGGCTTTCAAAATAAAAACGCTTTGATTTATATAATGTTCTCTTCTGTTTTGAAAAGAACTAAGATTAACGGAAGAAGTCAAAGAAATACGTAAAATAAAAAAAATAGAATGTTTGATGAAATCACTTTGAGCTTTTCAGTATTTTTTGTTTACAATTTATCTGTAAGAAACGAAATTGCTTTCGAAAGTTTTGATTTACTTGGTGTTGTATTCCCTAAGACAGTTTTGAATTTAATGGGGACAGAGAAACACGTTTGAAATTCGTAAAATATACGAAATATTTAACAGATTTATCAAACATAGGTATCAATGCATATTATGAGAAAATTGCAAAGTGAAATTGATGATGAATTTAGAAGTGATAATATTATTAGTATTTGAAAAAAGTAGTAGCGATAACATAATAGATTATTTCACAGAATTAAAAAAATATTCTTCCATTTTCAATCTAATCTAACACAAGAAAAATTTATAATTTTATCAATGATAAGATGTTTAGTCTGCTGAAATGAATCCAAGTCAACGATAATAGAAGTTTTAACGCCTTAACATCCTAAAATAGAGGTTCAAAATTTGGGCTTTAAACATCACCTTGTAGAGTTTTTTAATGTGTATATTTATTTTTTTTTAAAGATTGTTATTTTGCGATAATAAGTTGGGAGTGGAGCACTAAAACAGAACCCTCCACCCCCACTGAATGTCGTGATGAAAATTATGGGTTTCTTCCTGGAAGATAGGGTTTCTGAGTACTGTCGGTAATTCTCCATTGGCGAAAAGTTGCATTGAAATCAGAGACAATACATGAAAGTATTGTTGTGATGCAAAGCAACTTCATTCTTCGAGTAATGTAACAACAGAATTAAGATCCGGGATTTAGTCAGATTTCTTCTGTACTTTTAAATTAATCTCCATTTTTCTAAAACAGAAGATATCTGCCAATCTCTATGCATGATATCTTGCACTTACTCTAGTCGTGAACTAAAGACTGCTATAATTTCATAAATCTCTAAGTTCCTCTATAATACCACGTAGTAATATTTCGAAAAGCTGGAGACACATTTGTCACCATTCGTCAAGGCTGTTTCTTATTTTTGTTAAAACTGTGTATTATAAAGAAGATATTTAAATTTGTATTTAACTTTGTATATAATTGCTTCTTCATCGTCTAAGTTTAGTTATATTATTGGGGAGAGGAAATAGTCTTAGGAGCTGTTTCTGGGGGGAAATGGCTCAAGTTATGTTATCATTTAAAAATAAACACAGATAAGCTTACTCGACTACCTTTATATATATTCGATGCAGAATTCAAAAAGCTTCGACTACAAGCTTCTAACATGTATGTATGAGCACGCTAACAACAGAAATAAGTGTATCCTAGGAATAATGTAAAAGATCGGTTTTCAACTGCTTAACACTGAATATTTTGAAATCCACAATTAAAAAAAGTGTTTATATATTTTTTTTATATACGAAAATGAGGTCATTTTTTATTACCAAACAACATAATAATGACAAATTTGTTTATTATATGCAACATTTAATACAATTATACTTATACTTTAATACTAACAAACTGATTTCTTTTTCTAAATATTTTATTTATAATGTTTATTACCAAATGACCCAATAACAGTTGATATAAGATTGAATATTTCTATACAAAAAGACTTTTGTTCTTCATACTTATATTCTTTCTCCAAAAAGATTCCCCAAGATATCATTTAAACTTTATGTCACGTATTTAGAGAAATATAAACGACAAAGGGATTTTGTGACTTTTCCAGTAGTTACACTTAGTTTCATATTCTAGTTCTTTTTAGACAAAAATTGACGATATGCTATGCGGATTGACATGTTTTTAAATTTGTGTTCCGAATGTAAAGGGGATGTTTTTCTTTATTTATAAGAGTTCATAGTTAAATATAGTTGAGTTAAAAATATATTTAAATAATATATGTATTTGAAATACAGTGATGTGATAAAAGGAACATAGTTTCAAGTTTAAATTTATAAAAGTATTGCGTTTTTAAAATCATTTAAATTTACCGAGTTTTAAACTCCTCAGTTATTTCAGAGTAATATTCCTTTTTATGATATACATATATTTGTAAATTTCAGTAGTATATCGTGTATAGTACTTTCCTTTAATAATTTCAGAGTAATAATATAACAACATGTTACTTATTTTATATATGTAACATTCACATATTTAATGCACTGTTCTTCTCAGAATATAATTGCATTAAAAATTCAAAACTTGTGATTAATCATTTCGATGCGAATATTCACTGTTCTTATGTGATTGCAGCATCTATCCGTAGAAGAAATAGATCCTCCAATACTTTTATAATAATGCTTGTACAATAGCTATTTGTAGAAAGTGTACAGTCTGTGACAAACATTTGGTGCTATTAAGTGTTCTGCGCGTATTTAATTAACATAACATAATAATTTAAGCACTAGGATTGGTTACACTGCGTTAGTGTATGTTATAAAAATATAAATGCGTTATAACATTTGCTATAATAAAAATAGACATTTACTTTAAAATTAACATGGCAAAGAATTTAAGACCATGAACTGTAAGACAACATAAATAAGTTGTCTGTGATTAGAGAACATTCGAACAGACTTATAAAGAAAGTCAAACAAAAAAAATGTCATACGAGCTTTTCATTATGTTAAAAGTAGCCAACACTGAATATGTGTTGGCTTCAAAACTAAACAAAAAGATTAAAATAAGAAAGATATCTATAATATCTAGTATGATTTCGAATCTAGCACTTTTTGAAATTTCTATCTTTCAAAACTCTCGAGAAACTATCTTTCAAAACTCTCGAGATAATTTAATATCTGTAGTCCTACGATACATTGCTATAACTCAAATTGGTTATGTGGAGCAAATGGAGTGTTTCAATTAACATTTAATGTTTAACATTGTGCTATCATGGAACGTTAACTTTATAAAGTTAATGTTTTTTGCCAAACAACAAACATATAAAATATCATTTCAAAAATAGATAGTCTGATAACCTATTTATAAAATTGTTCCTAAAATCATAAAAAAAATGTAAATACATTACTATATTTATTCGGAAAAATGAAGTAATTTTGACATTGGACAGTAATTTTTTGATAACACAATACTGTATAAGAGTAAGGTTACTGGAGTAAAATACATTGTATTTTATTACAGTACTTAATGTATATTTAGTGTGTTTTATAGTGAAAGTTTCTTAAAAATATATTAAGAAATATAGACATTTCGATATGGATCAATTAAAAATGCTGTGATATTTAAAAAAAAATTAAAATTATAATCAAATGGCATATCGAATTACATTTGTACTTTTGTCATGATTACGTGTAGTACTCTACTTACAAAAAATGATTTTAATTTAGCCAGTGTCTCCCCTTTTCTCCAAAAACAAATACTGTTTCCATACGAAACGCAAATTTTGCTTTCCAGAAAACATCCATTTAGTTTTCAAAAAATTACACAAAATATTTTATTCTTTTTGTCAGGAATAATTAGCTGTTATTCATTTATTAATTGTAGGATCCAGATTAGCTGGAATTGTATTCACTTTTCCTTTCTTTCAACTTAATCCCGAAGACATGCAATATTATCTGATTATGCATGTATTATTTGGTTTTTCCGATTCATTTTCTATAATCGCATTATCTAAATCTACATTTATTTTATTTATTTATCTTTGTTTCTTCAGATTTTTTTCTTAATTTATTCAATCTTCCACTTGAAATACTTTCTTTCACTTTTCCAATTTACGTTTATTACAAATGACCCATAGAAAGCAAATGCCATACCGGCAATTAACAATTTGTTTAGATAATTTTTTTCTTTAAATACCACAATGAAACAATATAACATCAATTAAAAACACAAGTAAAAACATAAATTAATTTAGGTTAAATTTTCAGTTCTACATGTGATAATGCATGCTTTACAAGATGTGCGATAATTTAAATGTCATTACGTATTTTTTTAGCATTAGAATAGAATAGAACACATTATGTGGTCTGGACAAAATTAAATACGCAATTTACACATTTCCTGAATGGTAAAGCTAGTTCAATAAACATCAGACCTTTTGTTGTTATCTATTATTTTTACCCCGCTATTCCACTTGCCCCACTTGAGAAAATTTGTATACCAAGATACATATATACACCTATACATTAATACAACAGGATATCTCTCAGACCCGTTCATATTTCCACAAGAACGAAAAATCATGCTTCAAGCATAGATTATGTAACACTTTCCAGCACTTCCAAAATAATTTTAAAAATATCTACCGTTTAATAAGGGGAAAAATTAAATGTAAACAAGGTCACGATCAAACCGAGGAGTCCTAACTTTCGGCTTAAGTTTATCGAAGTAAACAATTTGGAAAACCCATAACATATCTTAAAACCCAATTTTAGAAATTGCCAACAATATTCGGGAAAAATGTGCGAATTCTTTTATGCAGCCCTGTATATAATCTATAGATTTGTACAAATACTACATAAAATGCCAAATTTTAGTTCAGTTAGGAAACGCGTAGCACAGTTTAAAATTTTCCTCCTGTAATATCCGTGAATAAACTGAAATGTACTCGATAATTTTATGCAGCCCTGTATAGGATCTATATAATTTATATACACCAAGTAATATAGAAAATTGAGTTAAATTTAAAAACGCGTTCAGCAACTGAAAACGCACTTCTAGCAATTATTGTTAACAGACAGTACCGAATTTTTTCTGTGTTACTGTAAATGAACGATGAATGCTATAGACACAATATACTATAGTAAGCCTCTTGTAATGCACCTTAGTGACATATAATCAATTGCAATATGTTTGAAATAGTGAAAAATTATTAAAATAAACCGCAAACGATTTTTCCCCATAGTCCGTAATGTAACGGAATTCTTTTGGGTGCCCCTGTAAAAAAACCATAAGTTCTATACACTGCATTTTCAATACCAAACATGCTATAGTATCCTCAATAACATATATCAACTGCATGACATTCCGAGTATATTTACGCGAGTTGGAGCACGGACAGACAGAAAAACTGAAATCATAAACACTTTTAAACGTTGTTGGAAAGTGTTAAAAATGCATAAGATTTTCAATGTCGTAACGCAGAGCTGTTTGCCTCATAAGACTTGTCAAAAAGTCATTTTTATGGCAAAAGAGTAAAAATATTTCAAATTTTCACAGATAGTTGGCGCAATTAATCTCCACGTTATTAAAGGAGCTGTGAATTGTAAATTGTAAAATGATAAATGATTTTCAAATTCAAATAAATATCTAGTGTACAATATGAATATTTTTAGAGTTCCGTACTTAAAAAGTAAAATCGGAACAATTATAAGATCACTCCTGTGTCTGTCTGTCCATCTGTCAGAGTCCTTTTTCTCGTAAACTATGGGACGTGGAAAGTTCGAATTTGGGAAAGTTATAAAGCCGCTTTACCCACATATTTTCAGTTTATTAGCCATTCACAAATATGTTTAGGAAAAATTTAAGGGACTAATTAATTTAGTTGAAAAAAAAATTTTCTTTTTGTATATCGTGTGGGGTATCTTGTGAAAGATCTCGTAGTACCGGACACAAAAATATATTTTTTTAATTTTAGGTATTATATTCGTCGAGGTATCGTCGAAAATGCACTGCAAAAATATCCCCCCCCCCCTCTATTTCCGAATCTACTGAAACCAAAATTATATAAAAAAAAATAGGGGTAGTAGAGTTTATTTAAACCTTGAGGAAAATTATAACGATTTTTCTAGGTTTATAGTTTTTGAGGAAAACGCATTTTTCCGTTCCACAAAAACTTTATTTTCGGGCGGTAAGCCGTGTTGACAGGCGATCGAGGTATCTATCGACGAGGAATCATACAAGGATATTTGATAATGATTTTCAAAAACATTGCCTGTAAATAGCCGAAATATTAATTAAGTTACTTGAAAAAATATTTTCCTTTTATATACTGTGTAGGGTATCGTTTGAAATATCTCGTAACATTAAACTCAAAAATAGATTTGTTTTAATTTTAGGTATTATATTTTCAGAGATATCGTCGAAAGTATACTGGAAAAATATGACCCCTCCCCCTCCTATTTACGAATCTACTGAAACTAAAATTATGAAAAAAAAACAGGGGTAGTAGGAGTTTATTAATTAATAAATAATAAGTAATAAATTTAATGTACGGAATCCTTTGGCGCGAGTTATAAGTGGCCGATTTATTTTGTCTTTTAATAACACAGACTTAATAAGATGAACAACATATCTGTGAAAATTCAAAGTATTTTTTCTTTTGCCAAAGAAAAAACAAAACAAAAAAAAAAACGACTTCCGATTTTTAACAATTCCTACATTACAAATCGATTCCGATGTGATTTTGCGAATTCGTTATTTTTTCTAAATTTTTGAAATGTGAACAGACTTATGGGACACCCTGAAAATTCTTAAATGTATACCTATACCTATATAGGTGAATCAATACACCTGTATTAATGCAAAGACTTATGTGCATGTATATGTTATAATGATATCTAATATTTGATAAATTCGTAATGTAAATAATATTAAAATTGTTATTAAATACCAAAATGTAATAGTAATAATGCTACAAAAATTTGCTTTCATTTATTATTAAAATTCCATTACAAAATTCTAAATAACTTACAATAATAAAAATAATGGAAGTGATATTTTTGAATGAAATTATGTGTTACTATTTGAAAAAAAAATTTCCAACAGGACAACTAACGAAAATTTATTTCAAATAGACTTTTCAACAATTATCGTAATGCGCACGTAAACGAGAATGTTTTTGTCTGTTTTTCCTCAGATTGAAAGAGAAAAAAAAATCTTGTATTTTTCTTGTTCTTTCCACAAGTTTAGTCTGTATCTCTATTTCAACAAAATTGGATTTCAACGCGTTTGCTTGCAAAAAACATTCTAAACACGTCTTGACTGCTTTCAACATAATACTAAATATAAACCAGGCAAATACCACATGGCAAATCGTTTTACCGTATTCGGAAGGTAAATATTGTCAGACTAATCGTGAATTAGGATCCCCCTCTTTGTACTTTTGTTTGCAATATTTCGTAGAATAAAAGAACATATCTAAAGACGTTTTGTTCGTTTTAAGAAGAAATGTTATGCATGTTCATTTTATTTTTTTTTTCAAATTATTTATTTTTCGCGAACAGTAAATAGTATGTATATTTTTTGGTGAAACTTACATAGCACAGCATTGAAAGAAAGGCTTTTATGTAGTACATTCAGAATATCAAACAATTTAGGAAAAGGGAACGCACCATAAAATAATATTTATTTTTTATTTTGTTTTGGAACTTAAGCTAAAACTAATTCAAATTGCTACCATGCGCGCGCGCACACACACACATACATATATATACATACATATCCATATACATATAGATATGTATGTATGTATATATATACTATATATATCTATATCTATAATTCCATTTTAGGTTAAAAGTTCTCAATTATAACATTAATTTAAAAACAGAAAACTTAAATAAAAGAAATTCACACTTAATTATTACCTAAGTAAACGAGTTTTTAATAAAATTAAACTTTAACAATTAACACTGTAAACTTCCACTTCATAGTATAAATATTAAAAGTACCTTTAAATACCCTATTAGTTTAGGGCGTAGAATTTTTAACTATAATAAATTTTCTAAGCCCTTCAAACATAATGACACACATACTTGTAAATACAATGAACCCCAATTTACAAAATATATTAATGCATATCATGGACAAATTATTACTTTTAATTTAGACATTGTCACTAATACTCATTTAATATCTGTAATGCGCTTTGTTACTAAGTATCGCGTACCTTCAGAGTCATTTCCTAAGCCCATCATACAACAATTCACTTATGATTGGGATCTCGTTATTTACAAATTTGCTATCAACTATAATAAACCCCTTGAATGCTTTGCAGAATGGAAATATAATGTCATTTTTCTTTTACAAAAATATTTACAAAAATCACATATTGATAAAATTCCTGTTTCTTTCTCCACCCTTAAACCACACATAAGTGAACTACAAAACAATTTTATCATCACATATGTTGGCAAGGCTGCAAATAACTATGCCATCATCTGAAAACACTACTACCACCTTCTTACAACTGCGATTTCTTCCAATATTATTTTCAGACTTCATCATGTTCCATTAGAGGAAAACAATAGACTTATTTTAAGTTATCATAAGTTATTAGCATTAAAAAGTAAAAACTTGAATTATCCTTACATTCTTATGATTCCCAAGTTTCACAAAAATTCTTTAAAATTCCGCACTGTCACTGTAGGATGTAATACTTATAATGCACACGCTAATTCCCCTTTTTTAAATATTCTCACACAAATTTACGATTTATCTATCAATAAAGATAACACTCATTACATGAAAAACAGTTACGTGCTAGTTAATAAAATCAAGGCACTCACAAACGTTAATAATATTATCACATATGATTTCAAGGACCTATTCAACAATATTTGTTTGGCAGATTTACACTCTACAATTAATTAACTTTTTATAGAATATTTCTCATCATTACAATTACATGACAGCATCGATGTCGACTACCTCAAAACTTTAACTGATTTTTTACTTTTTCAATAACTGTATCTTCCAAAATAATGCTATATTTATTCAGACACAGGGGATTCCACAAGGCTCTGCTAGTTCCACTATGCTTTCAGAATTATATCTTTATTTCTATGAAAAAAAAACTATATATGAACAATAATATTTTGCTCTATAGATATATAAATTACATAATTATATTTTCACTTAATGATTTTCACTTAATTTTAAATGTAATGATAATTGATGTGCTTCAAATCTTATTTTTTTATTGTTTTTAAATGACTGATAGAAATATTCTTAATGATTACAAATAAGATTCCTCAAAAAGAAAGTATGGAAGGTTCACGTACTCCTTAGAGGACCTTGAAAATGTTTTACAAACAGTAAGACCATGTCATTTTAGTTTGAACAAGGCATCTCTTCATTTTAATATTCCAAAAGGAATGTTGTCTATGAAACTGTGAGTGAAAACAATTGAAGGTAGGCGTATGGGACTACTGCCTGTATTGTCCTCTGAAGAAGGAAAACCCTTTGAAGACTGGGTAGTTGGAAAAGTGAAAATTGGATTTACGATGCATAAAGATGAAGTGAAAGATGCTGTGTACAACGTCATGAAGCAAACAGGACGAAAAAATCAATTTACAAACAACAGTCCAATTGTGAAACGGGTGAGGTTTTTTCTAAAATAGCAACCAAGGATAACACAACGTAATGCAGGAATAATTTCGAAAGGGATAGTCTCACAGAAGATAGTATTCGACAGTGGTTCCAAGAACCACTCCAAAAATATATTGAAGAGGCAAACTGTTCGGACCTTTTATGTGGTGATCGTATACAAAATGCTGATTAAACTGGGGTTGAATGCTGTCCAAAAACAGGAAAAGTCATGGGTCCTAAAAATTACAAAGACTTCTACACAATCGCACCTGGGAATGAAAAATAGAGCATTACACTTTTGGCAAACTTTTCTGCCCGCGTTAAAAAAGTTCCTCCGATGGTTATTTTTCTATGCCAAAGGATTCTGGAATTTACCTTGTTCCTGAAATCGAGAAGTATAGGACCAAAGATTTCAGGAAGCAGAATCAGGATTTTTTTTTATAAATTTATAATTTATAATTAATTTCAAGACTTAAAAGTAACAATTTTTTCAACTTAATTGATTATCTTTCTAGGTTTAAAAAAACCTGTAATTCAATAAAAACATGTTATAAGTTATTTGTACATGTTGATAAATAAATATCATATTATAAAACATAAGTGTTTTTAAATTGCTGCCTGCTCATTCACTGGAAAATTTTGCGTTCATTCATTGGTAAGAACTGTTCATTTACTTGGTTTTTGAATGGCCTTTTATTAAGACACCCCTAACATCCCAAAGAAATAAAATATAAACATCCTTTTATTATTTTTTAATCATTTGTATATTAACTCATGTATTTGCACGGTCAGATACCAAAAGGTACCATTTATTATAATTTTCTTTTAAAATGTGCTTAAGTGTTCATTTACTGATCAGACTACCCTACGTGTGTAAGTATGTATATTTCATATGTTTATGAAATTGCATAGAGTTTCATATACATTTCTCTATCATTTAAGGATTGACATGATTGATAATTAAGAAATAATTGCAATATTGAAATAATGCATCTACTATGAGTTCAAATACATCCTACATAGGTTGACTGAGAATTTAGATTTCTACATAACCCCCATGCTTTATAAAAAGATTACTTAAATTTGGTTTACATAGCTGAAAAGTTAGTGTATCTGATAATAATTCACAAAAGTTCAAACACTTTTCTCATATATATTGCATATGGAAATAACTTCCTCTCAAATTTAAAATAAACATATCCAACGTTAAACTTTTCCTACAAAATATATGTTGCGTGGAACATTTTGAAAGTAATTTGTAATTTTCTTTTTATTCGACATAAATTATCTAATTAAAAAACTGCAAAGATAATTCAATAAAATCAACCGATAATCTTTTATTTTCATGAGCACATGATAATTTAAAGTAAGTGCAATTTTTTATAAATCTTTGCGATCAGAGGAAAAAAAAGACCCAATATCCGGACAATCCTTTTGTTTGTGTTAGAAGCAATTAACTTTTCCTTGCAATAAAAAAAGAATATATTCATGAATAGATAAGCTAATGATTAAAGTCATTATAATTACGTTTTATGTCCTTAAATTGGATTCTCAGGAAATTATCGATTAAATCTTAAAAATATATTGTTTTCATGACCTAAAACGTCGCTGAAAGGAGCATTTATAAAGACTATTTTTGACTTGTGATGTTGTTAATGTATTTTTTGTTTTCAAGAGTATTTTTTACTTTTTAATTGAAGTTGGGATATATTTTTTACAACAGTGTAACTAGAAATTTTATGCTGCTAATACAAGCTAATTTTGCATGCTCATCTAGCTCCAGTTCTGTAGTACTTCTTGAAATCTGTGTTTCGAGCGTATAATCAGATTTTAAAAATTAACCTCAATTCCAAATTTAATAAACTGTGCGTCAGTCATTTTACCCCGCCAACTCCCAGGTGATACGTGTTTGAAACGACCTCTAGTGTTAGATTTTAAGTGAATATGTACCAGGGCATCTTTATTAGGATCTAGAAGAGTTTATATAATCATAAAAAGTCCCATACATCCCGGATTTTCTTATATGATATCCATAACCTTCCAAATTTTTGTACCTCCTCTAAACATATAGTTCCAGTTCTGTAGTACTTCTTGAAATCTGTGTTTCGAGCGTATAATCAGATTTTAAAAATTAACCTCAGTTCCAAATTTAATAAACTGTGCGTCAGTCATTTTACCCCGCCAACTCCCAGGTGACACGTGTTTGAAAAGACCTCTAGTGTTAGATTTTAAGTGAATATGTACCAGGGCATCTTTATTAGAATCTAGAAGAGTATATAATCATAAAAAGTCCCATACATCCCGGATTTTCTTATATGATATCCATAAACTTCCAAAGTTTTGTACATCCTCTAAACATGCAAGGACTTAAGTTGGTCTTCTTTTTTGAGATAAAAGTCAAAAATCAATGTCTCATATATTTTTCTGCCTGAATGTTAAAGTTAAATAAAGGTTGGAGTGATATTTGTAGAATTTCGAATGTTTGATTAATTGTTGTTGCTGTGATGAAATTTTGAATTTGTGTGTCACACATATGCAACAGTCTAAATTATCAGCCCTACATGTATTTTTTGATAATTTTTTTTATTACTCCTTTATACTGAAAACAATACAATACAACATATGTATTTATAATATATTTCTTATGGGTATTAGAGGGTTAACACTATAACTACTGTGTTTCTTGTATACCTAGAACTTACCGGGGTGGGTCATAGTTGACCTATGGATTTTAGTGATGTTATTCTTGTTTTGTATGGGAGAAACAGACACACAATAAGGTCTGATGTTTAGTACAACGATTTTTAATTAATGATTAATAAAATTTAACTTCTATAATATTACATAATATGAAATATAATAATCAGATACCATCAAAGAAAATTTAAATTTCTAATTTCAGAATAGGTACTTTGAGATTTTGACAGCAGGCATGAAATATAAAATAATAAAATCTTTCGAATAATATAAATTTAATTATCAATTTGAATTTCGTAACGTATAATGTTCCTACAGATTATTAAAACTCAGAAAAAATTAAATATATATAGCTCCATGATTTTTTACTTACAATTTACGCACGGTACTTCTAGGTATAAAAAGGATTTTAACTAAATTCGTGTTAAGGCATTATATTGTATATTTAGAAAAGTCAAGCAATTTCGAATTTTTATTCGGAAAAACAACAGTGATACGAGCAAAAAATCACGTCTTGGGTCATAGATGACCCGCCTCGGTAGGTTAAGTGTTAAAGACAAAGGTCGGTGTTAAAGACAAATGTATGTAGAATTTGAAAGTTTTATCGTTTTAAAATTGAACTTTTACTTTAACAGTTATAAAATGCAAAATGATTCTAAATAAGACCAACAAACCAATAAAAATTAAACTTAGTTATTCCATAAAATTTATCTTTTGGGGGATTCTCCAGAGAAACAGGTTTTTCTATTACCTATTACGAAATCCCATGTTAACTAATGGGGAATTTCTAACGCAGAAATACTCGTTACCTCATACATTTTTCAAAATTTGGTTTAAAGCCACCAAATAATTTAACATTCGATACCGTTGTACTGTGTTTTCAAAAATTATTTTCATACGTTTTAAATATTTTTATAAATTTTTATTTGATAAAACTTTTCAAGATTTATTGTCTTTTTAAATATGCTTAAAACGTGAGGAGACAATTTTAGAAAATGAAGCCCAGTGGTATTGGATGTGAACTTTCTGACTGGGAAATCTGATTTCTCATAAATGTATTAGGTAATGAGCAATCCTGTTTTTAAATATTCCAATAGATTAAACATTGGGTTTTACGATCAGTGATGGATTACTGCAAACTTCTTTTAATGCAAAATATCGATTAATTTCAAATTTCATGTCATACATTTTTGTTTCAGTTTAAAAAATATTTGTAATTTACAAATAAAAACATACAAAATAATAATTTGTCAAACATTATTCTAAAGAATATTTAATTTACTTTTCACATTCTTTTCATTTTTAATATACATTCTTTTCTATAATATTTTAGTTTTATATCTTAAATTTGTTCTTAATTCACCATAAAATGTTCTTCACATGCAGCATTAAGAATTCGGTGCTGGGCTGAAACAACTTTTAGAGTTGCAGTAGCGCAAGCCATAAGATGATGAAACAATATTTAAAATTTTAGTGGTCCGGTTGTACCGTACACTCGTGTAGATTCATAATTAAACTTCTAAATTTGGGGATTAGACTGATATCTAGTAACATGTATAATAGTAAATAATACTAATACAAAGTAATTTTTAAACAAAAATTGAAAACAATTTCAAGTGTGTTCCTTGATTTGCGATTTGCTTGCACTTACGCAAAATACTGTGTTTTTCTGACATATCTTTATTGTTGTGCACATTCAATCTAATTTACTTTTTTGACTGTCGAGTGCCTTTATAAATAAGAGAGTTGCGATAAACGCACGGGGAATATTCTCAGATTGGACATTTTTGCCCAAATTACGGCAACCCATATTCCAGAACTTGGCAATACTCGCTTGGACAAGTTGGATTAGATGAAGGTGACAAGCTCATAAACATTATTTTGGCAATATGGCAGAATCGCCCATGGACATATAATTATACTGGGTATAGTAGCATGTTTGCCTGCATTAGCAGTAGTAAAAAATAAGTGGTGTTTCCCAACTATACATGAACTGATTAGATCAATGTCCAGGCGCAATAATGACAGGAAAAATTGGCAAGATCCTCCCCACCAATCAAACGTTTAAATATTGTTAACCAATGTTGAGAAACAACGTTCATGTATAGAACAAAAACCATGCCCACGGGACCGTCTAATTCTAAAATGTCTATGTTTACTGATCGTATGTCGCCACGCTTCTATGTATAAAGGTACTCACATTTCCAGCATAGCAAACGTTTGATACGCATTAGAGAAGCCCATATTAATATTTGACGTGTCCGTGTAAAAAAAAAAAACATCTACACGATACGATCACTACATTTCGCTCACAACCTTCCTAGTGCATTAGAATTGTAGTGTAAAAAGTTATTAAAATGCGTTCAGTGGTTCCCTAGATAAATGCGGACATATCTACATAGAAACATAATGACCAAAAATAGAAGCTTCTTCCTTTTAAGTGAAATTACTTAATAATTAGGTAAAATGCCGAACAATGAAAATATTAGGATTATCCTATAAAATTGGTGTTAACCAGACAGGAAATCGAACACATTATGAACACCAATCTTTAATCTGGAGTCAAATGTAGAAACTCTTGCCTTGTAGCAAAAGTTTTTAACAATAGACAGCCAAGTGTATAAATATGATGCTTTCAGCCTCGAAAGTATTTATTGTATTCGGGTGTTTTATACGATACTCAATTTGATCATTAAATGGTTCTACGAAGTAAATGATTAATTAACGAAAAAGTTGCACATATTATGATACAATTTGAAAGAAAACATTAAAAAATTAGGAACATTTTTAAACCACACTTCTCCTACAATTTTGAAATTTTTACAACAATGTTTTTTTATATACTTTTCCTACAATTGCGTTGTATAAGGACATATAAATACCGGATATCCAAAAAGTTAATTAGCTTAAGAAAAAATAAAATGTAGTGAATTATTATAAAATACAATAAAAATGACTATTTACTTAACACTTTCATTTTTAAAACATAAACTATTTATATTGCTGAAAATTTAGTCCACAATTTTATGAAAAGCACCCTGCAAATAGTCCATTAGAAAAAAATAGAGTCAAACGAAAAATATAAGGTTTAGTATTTTAATCATATTGGTATATCAAAAAATAAATTATAACAAAAAAATGTTTTAAGGACAAGTTTTTATTATAATGTACTAAAAAGAAAAATATATTGAAGGATAATTGATGGAAATAAATACCTTTTTTAAAAGAAATAAATTAAATTGAGAGTGATTTTTTATTAGTATTTTTCTAGAAAAAATAAAATGGATATACAATTTTAAATCCAGTTTCCTGGAAAGAAAAAAACTATCATCATCCTCTTGAGGATCGAACCCCTATCCAATCACACACTGCGCGGAACCAACAGATGGCACATTTATTAAAAATGCCACGGTTCAAACAAATAACATTTGCTTTTAAGCAATCAATGATATTTACGTGACCTTATTGGACAACTGTTTTTGGCCCCTGAGGCATGGCGAAAGCACATTTCAAATTTTTTTTTTTTTTTTTTATGGAATATTGTATTGTCATCGGAAATACAAACCACTATCAAAAATTAGATCAATTTTAGCACAGGAAGTGTGTTAAAATGGGATTGCAAGATTTGAGCAGAACGGACAGACTAAGTAAGTTAAATATAAAATTTTGTAAAAAACACAAATGGAGTAAAATGAACTCTAAATCATTTAAAGATTAATGTAGTAAGTCTTTTTCGCATATTTTTAATTGTCGGATCTTAACAAAACATCGTAAATATATACTACGAATGTCATTTTAAGCAAAAATTTGGAAAATGAATAATTTCGTTATTTTTCGATAAATGAAGGGCATCGAATCAACTTAAGAGCCTATACACTAATCACGGGAAGTAACTGACATGCAAATATTAAACATATAGGAGCATTATATTAAAATTTATCGCTTGCATTTTAATATTTTTAAGTGATTTTCTTTTAATAGGGTAGCTAATATTGATCTCTAACCGAGCTAGTTTTTACTTTTTCAATTTTGGTTCCAGATACTTTTTATAAAGTTACTTTCACGTTCAACCGGTTCTGAAAATGGAAATAGTTTCGTTAAAAACTGCAACCAAAATCCAAAAAGTAAAAACTATCCCGGTTACAGATCAACCTCAGCTATCCCATGTAAAAAAGATCATTTAAAAATAATTAAATGCAAGCGAGAAATTTGAAAATAATGTTCCCATAAGTTTAACATTAGCGTTCGAGTGTCTTTGCATGACTAGTGTAGGCTCTTAAGGACTTTTCGATGTACAGTAATTGTTTTTTTTTTTCTTCCCTCAGTTTATTTTTCAAAAATAATAGCGAAGTTTTTCCTTTCGCTGACGTCAAAATGTTTTTCAAAGATATATGTAGGCTACTGTGCTATTTCGAATATGTTTCTTTCGGTACCACCTGTTCTCTAGAGCCATTAATTGAATTTGTTTTCAAAAGATCCACGAATGCATGTTTAAGGTGAGTGTTGTGTGTTTTCAAACCATATGCTTTTACAACGCGACCTTAAATAGTGCAAAAATAAAAAAAAATGTTTTGCAAAGTTTTAAACAAAGTTAAGAAAGGTTTTGAACATCTCGCTCACCTGGATCTCGTATGAGGCTTAACTTAAGTTACAAAAAACGGTGTTTTAAAATCGGTTTGTTTTATTTGGACTGGCACATATTAAGCATCAAGGTATCACATGTGGTAGAATTTTTTTTATACACAATCTAGAATACCATTTTAATTATACAAATTTAAATAATGATTTAAAAATATATACTAATGAGAGGGAGGATTAGCAAGGAAAAACAAAATTAACTTGAGTAATCTACATATGAGTGACTCGTTGTTGTTCAGAATTCTCTACGGCGAATAATAGCGCCAATTCTTGTGTACCATACTTCTTATGTTTCAATTTTTACAGTTATGATTTCATGTGTATTTTAGCCTCAAAAAGAAGGATATGAGACCTACAAAACGCATAGATTTTCACTGTATTTATTATTTCCTTAGAAAGATTTATATTTAAATTTAAAATTATATTTATTATTTTCAATTACAGTGCATAAGCTATTATGGTTCTAATATGCATGCACTGAGATGCATTTGGGTGTAACCAATTTTATGTGCGCTTTCCCTGATATTTTTCATATTTCTCTTAAGATAAAGATTTTACTAAATAAAATAAATATCGTTTAAATACACTCTGTAATATTAAATATCTCTTGTAGTATTAAAAATCTCTGTAAAATTTGCACCAGTATGCACAAGTTCAATTTCAAAATTAATATACAGACTTTTTCATTTCTTTTTGGAGTAAAAAAATGGGAAAATATTGTAACAGGGACTACATTTAATAAATTATTTACTTTAGCTTCAAACATCTTATGTAAATAAATTAATTTGTAGCTTATATAAGCTTTCTTTACATATAATACATCTTATTTCTGATATCAATATCACTTTTCTATGAATATACAAATCGGACAACGATTAATGATGTATGATGCGAAATTTTTTTGAACAAGGTTTTAACGTACACTGTTAAAATTTGCAGCAAACTGGCTAATCATTCAACCGTTTTTACATAAAACGGTTAAATAGCCATAATTCAACTCTATTCTGACCATAATATAGGCAAAAATACGGTCAGATTAGAATTAAATTACTGTTATGTAACCGTTTTCTATAAAAAACAGTCGAATGACTGGAGAGTTTGCTGCAAATTTTTAACGTTGTAGCAAGCTATTTAGTTAAAACATATTGCTTGATTAAAAATTACAGTTAATAAAAATTAATGAAATATTATATTCGAAAATAATCTCAAAGGTTGAAGTGCGAATGCCTCGCATGGTGCCACTAGTTTCTATAAAATGTGAAAGAATTTTTTTCTTTGAAACTACATTTAAAACTAAAATTGGAGTAACAGTAGTTACAAAGAAAACATATTTCTACCCAAAACCTGGAAATATTGCTTTAGAGTCTAAAGATGTGTTGAACAAAGTCAAAATGGCACCAGATGTTTTTCTAAGAAGCACTTTTTGCAATGTAGATGAGTAGTGCTTTCTTGGGAACACATTTTTTAGGTGCGTTCGTAATTATATAAATACGTAGCACCTATAGGCGTCGTCTGGTCCGTCCGTCCGTCCGTCTGTCTGTCCGTTCGTTCACATATAGCACCGCAAAAACTACCCAACCGAATAGTTTGAAATTTAATATATATAATCGTTTCAGAATTTTGTCGAGTCATTTCAAATTTTAAGAAAATCGAATCAAAACTTAAAAAGATATTAATAGAAGTTTTATTTATTCTATTAAATCCTATCATACGTAATCTATATAATAAAGGCGCAAGTCATGGGACTGAGGAAAACAAATACAGACTAACCAATTCTTTTTTCATATGCCAAGCGGCCATTTTTATTAAAAATTATATTTTCGAATAAAATTGCATAAAAGTTACATTTTTAAGAAGATCGTTAAAAAAAATTGTTTGCTTAAGAGATGAATTACATTAAAAATGAATAGCTTCTGAGATAACTTCAGTAGAAATTGGGTTAACAGCCGAATATCTTAATCCATTAAAGTAAATAAACACAAGAGATTAGTTCACTGTGAGTCATATAAATAATAAACCATGGAGGTAATCATTCACAAACAAGATTTCCATGGTGAATATTGTAGCGCTGTCTGGTGTCGAAAAACAATTCGCATCTGTAAACGTGCATACGTAATAAGGAAAAAATAGGCATGCTCGTTTCGCTCATAACAGACGATATTTATTATTTATTATTTAATTTATTATTATTATTATTATTATCATCATCATTTTATTATTTATTATTTCATTATTATTGCACTGAAATAATAACAATGATTTTTTTTTTTTACATTGTAAAACTAGTTATAGTACGAAGGCACCTCATTTGTCACGTTTAAGGTACAATTTCCAACTTGTTATTATTTATTATACTAAATGAAAATGCAGTAAAGGAAATTACAATTTTTCAGGACAAATGCGAAAATAATTACATAGAATTAAAAAAAATAAATACTTTATTTAATTAAAACGGATTGAAACTTTTTTTAATCTGTTCAACATTTAAACTTTTAAAACCATTAATTATATTAACCTTTTGATTTACGGCCAAGACTGGCGACAATTTTTATATTAATTTGTACCACAATTTACAAAGACAATTTTTTACTGTCGATTTCTCTTGAAAATATCCTAATATAAGTGCACGTCAGAGATTATTTTTCAAAAAGTGGTTTGAATAGAATAAACAAAAAGTCGCTAAAACGACATATGGCACAACCCCGTAATAAAATATTAAAAGAGATAAAGATTATGTTAATCATGATGTTTAGAAATATAATCTATTTAAAGTAGCGTCTGTATACATTTGGATAGCTTAATTTTATAACTATAAAACAGGGAAATGAATTTAATTTAGAAACAAATTGAATGAAAAGTTTGTTTAAACTAAATAGCTATTGGGTCATTCCACAGTATTTGGCTTCCCAAGTTTGAAAAAAAAGTTTTATAAAAAGTTAAGTGTAATACATCATTTTAAAGCTTTAAATCTCTTCTATTAGAATTTATCCAAAATATTATTATTATTTTTTTTAATTAAATATAAATTAGAGCATTTTTTGCAGCCATATAGAAAAATTTGGTCATATGTCCCATACGTAACAAATAGCCTTGTCCCGTATGTAACAGAAATCATTAGCTTTCAATAATTAATGACGCAATTTTTAAAAATAATTTTAAAGTTAATTAATAAAATGTATATTTGTGGTTCTACTCATTAAATTTATTTGTGGAAATATTAAATAAATTCAGAGCAAAATCCAAATTGCTAGAGGTACTTTTAAAACAATTTTTTGTGATGTCCCGTACGTAACACAACTTTATTAATTAAAAATATATATGTATTGGCTCAAACAAAAAGAAATTTCATAAGAATCTAGTTGAAGTGATATATAATGCATTAAAAATAATTGAAAACTTTCTCATTTATATTTTGATACTGAAAAAAGTACAAATATCTCAAAAATTTGCGGTGAAATGTCCCGTACGTAACACATGAATACTGTGGAATGACCCTATTACATTTTCTAAGAGATGACAGAAAAAAAAAAAACTTATTGCTTGCTACATACAACGCAAAAAACTGTAAAGTTGTGGACATGAAAAACTCAAATAAAACTTATTTCACCCATTCGCGTTCTTTACAAAAAAAAATAAATAAACCATCTTTTGCCTGTGAATAATAAAATTAATCTACTGATCTAATGGTGATATGCATAGCGATTTCAATTGCGTCATACTCAGATAATGGTAAATTTTGGCTTTTAAAAAAGATTAATTTGTTATTGTTTTACTTCCTCAATTTACTCTATACAATAAAATGATGGCAATTCTTTCTAAGGAATAGTAATGAAATTTTTAAAAATATCTTAACAGTGTCATTACTATGCTCCTGAAATCATAACTCCAAAACTCCAACTCTCTTATTTATGAACCAATTTAGATGTGACTTAGTATGTTTGTGACGGCCATCTTTGTTGTCAGGCCTTGTGGTAGAGCAGGAGACAAAAATAAGTCTATTTTAAGACTAAACCCAGTTTATTAAAACCAAACAGGTAGGGAAGTTGAGTGAGCTCCACTTGTTTTTTCCTAACTTTAATAAAAAGAAAGATTTTAGCTTGCGACTTGAAGCTGCGTAAAAAATCAAAACTATACAATAATCAAAATTAAACTATCAAGGCTCAAATTCACGATGCAACAATTTGATATTTCAAACTTAATAAGCACTGATACAGGCTTAATTCAACTTAACAGGAGCGTAAAGCTTAACTATAAATGTCGAGGCCAAATATCAATCTCAAGACTCGATGCGAGGTCTCGAGGCTAAATCCCAATGTCAAGTCTCAAGGGCAATCTCGTCTAAGTCTCTGCCTCTCGGCTAAGTCTGCCTTAAAATGAAAATTCACCACTTGTATACTCCACAGTATCGATTGACCAGCTCCAAAAAATTTGCATAACTGAAAGAAAACAGCAACTCACAATTTCCGAGATTCAGACATCCATCGAACGTTAGAGAAAGAGAGCATTGATAAAAATTTTACGCACATGGCCGGTTAATGGACAAAAACTACGATCTCATTCAAAACATCGCCTACTCACGTGACGAGAGTAGTCGATCCCTAACATGTTTATAGGACATACCAAGGTCTCGACCGAGTTCGTTGGTCATCTTTATCCGCCATCTTGTTTCAAAATGGCGGCCCTTAATTTTTTTTTTAATTTTAAAAAATAATAAAAATGAGCAAAAGAATTATAAATAATAAAAAAATGTTTCCGTTAAATGTTGGAACGTAATACAAGGATTCCGGAACATTTTTAGTTTCAACTTTATCTTACAAAATGGCAGAGATATGGCAGAGATATGGCAGAGATATGGCAGAGATATGGCAGTTTAAAATTCTAGGGAGGCTGAAATTTTTAAACAACCTAATTTTTGTTATGCTGTAACTGTCGTATTTAGGAACCGATATGAATATAACTGGTCATGTGTACAGGACATACCAAGGTCTCGACCGAGTTCGTTGGCCAGTTTCATGCGCCATCTTGTTTCAAAATGGCGGCCAGTTAAAAATTATTTTTTTTAAATTCTAAAAGTTGTGTAATAAACTTATAAATTGAAAAAGTTGTTTCGGTTAATTATTAGATCATGATGCAAGGATTCAAGCATATTTCGTTTTGGCTTCATCTTAAAAAACGGCTGAGATATAGCTGTTTGAAATTCTATGGAATACGGAAGTACCTTTTCCGCCCGGTACAGGCCGGAAGAACTTTTTTATAATTCATTCAAATTATTAAATATGTATTTCAACCTTAATAAACTTGGTAAAGACATCCGAAACAAACCTTGGTAATGACATTTATAAATTTTCAATTTTCTAAGTATTGAAATTTAATTTTTTTAACCTAGTTCACAGTGTAATTCTTGAAATGAAATATTGGCAAAAAAATACACATTCAAGGTTCACTTGTTTAGTTCACCTTTTTCAACCAAGGACATAAAATTTACCAAATTCAGAGAATTTTTCTTTTGTCAAAATGATTCAAAATAACAGATACGTTTATTAAAAGAATGATAATTCACAGCTATCTAAAAGGTAGGATAACTTCGTGACCTTTCTTTTGATTAACAACGTGAATTCGATTGTCATTTTTAAAACTATTTTAAGACACTACAATTAATCACGAATTTCAATGTGACTTGTTATTTAATATAACTTTTTATCAAGTGAACTGCATGAAATCTATTCAAGTTTTGCTAGTAAAATTTATGAAACTTGAATCAGAAAAGAAAAGTTTAAATTTAGTAAACAATTACTCCATAATTTTGGCTATCTATCATCGAAGATTGACTGTCATACTGTAGAAATGTAGAATATTTAACTTGTTCAAAAAATATTCTACGCACATTAATGGCACGTGAAACAAATCCATATCAGATACGATAAAGTTACTTTTAATTAATTCTAAACACAGCTTTATAAGTCAATAACGGATCAGGGAATTTTCCAGGAGTTCCACTAGTATTTTCTTTACAGAAAAAGAAATCTAGACTAAATTCGCGAAACTTCGCCTTCTTTTAACCGGAGATTTTCTGTAAGAAAATACTGGTACAGAAGAATTTCCTGGTCGCAAAATTCCAGGAGCCGTATTACCCTGGAAAATATACATTTTCACTCTGCCACAGTCAATACATCTGGTATATTAAAAAAATATATATATCTATTAGTATAAATATAGATATATATATTTTTTCAAAAGTAGGTAATTATATTTAGTAAGTTTGATATTAAAGTAATAGAAAAAAAAAGAATAGCTTATTGTATTTTTAACTGGACAAAGTTAAAGAAAAGAAACTTCAACATTGTTTCTCAACTGTTTATTAATCAATAATCAAAATTTTAATAAGTTATAGATTCAAACAGCTTCATCGAATTGCCTTGAAAAATTAATATCTGAAATATTTTCTTAGATTTGAAAATTTCATTGAGAACTATCGTGCTACTATTAGAACTTTTAAATTTTGCACTTATTTACGCATGAGTTCCTCTTTTAAAAAACACCAGTTTGTAGAGGAATTTATTTTTATTCAAGTGGAACCTTTAAATTTCATCTAAAAAATTAAAAAAAATATATATATATATCCGAATAGCTAGATTTTTCCCCTAGGGTAGTATAGTTTTCTAAATTTAAAAGGAATTTTTGTACAAAGTTTATATGGAAACATTTCCACAGATGCTTTTCTTAACATTGTTCCCTCAGGTGAAAAACATTTATAAGCAAGTTTCAGTTTTACTTAAATATATCCCCACCTACGTTAACTTGGTGAAGGTAAAAGGGTAAAGGTAAAGAACAATTTTTAAAAGATGAAATGTCAGATAGTTTATAATTTTCATTTTTATTAAGGTATAAGCATTGTAAGAGACTCTATTAATCTCTCAATTTCGCCTTTCTTTTCTATATTTCCAGTTCATCTTTTCCTAGTGAAATAAAGTCAATCCAAATTTTAGCTACATTATGAAGATATTTTTAAACTAAATCGTTCATATGAAGTCATTGTTATTATAATGGTAGATTTTATCTTTTCTCTCATTACAGTGTTTGAACTTCTAAAGTAGCAATGACTCTAACATTTAAAATAAAAAATTTTATCATGAAAAAGTTTTATATGTCTAGTCACAGTGATGACGGTCGTAAATCATTGAAAATAAGCTCGTGGATAGATAAACTGAAAGTTTTTGAAATTCTCTAATAATACCAATATTTTTTTAAGTGCGCATTAAATGAATCGGTCATTTCAAAAACCACATAAGTCACAAAATCAGAACTTTTGAGAAATTAATATTAACTGTATTATTCACAAGTAAAAAAATTTTTAATGGGGTTTTTTGAACTGATTATAGAGTTGGGACTTCCAAGTGTGTAAATATCGAATAATTTTTAGAATTTATGTATAATAAAAAGAAGAATAACACAAAAACTGTTCCTGACTTATGTTGTTTTAGCAAGAAACAAGGTTAGGTTGTATTTAATTTGAAAAACAATCTCATATTAAACATTTCTTAATCAAAATTAATGAAGATAGCACTTATTCAGGAACATTTTTATGTTTAATATGGTATTGCATGCAAACGGTAACATGGTAATGTAATATGGTATCTGCCTGTAATCTGGTATTGCATGCATAAACCACTTAAGTCGCTGGCTTTATATCGTTTAAGTAATTAATAAAAATTAGAAGGTATTGTTTGAAGAGGAAGGAATACACTGACTTATGTGGTTATAACTCAGATCATGGCTCTACCTTTAAGGAAGCATTTGTGATAAAAAGGGGATATTTGGAATTTTTTGACTGATGTGGTTTTTGAAATGACCGATTCAAATAATATGTTTATTTATTAGTATATAATACTGTGCGTAAAAATGCTCATTATGTGGTTTCTCGTAAGAGATATCGTCGTAGTTTATAAATTTATATGGTGCTCTTATTTGTATAAAATCCCCATTTTGTTGTTGCTTTCTTGGTACAGATGGCTCTTTTCGCAACTGATGACAGATCGTTTTATTTATTTCTTTTCAAAACGATGTAGTCATCATTTATAAATTTATATGGGGTTTTTATACAAACTAATTTATATTTATAGTTATTGGTACAAGATACTTATTTTATTTTTGTGCACTTTATGTGCACTTTTTGTGCATTTATTTTCGTACTTACTTTATTTTTGTGCTTTATAGTGATTTTTATGTTCATAGATGTTTTTTATTTTCTCTTTTAGGACTTTCTTGCTGCAATCATTTTGTTTACATTGTCTGATGCGTCCTATTATACTACTGGATAAAATGTATCAAAAAATGACCAAATGTAGCAGCAATACCAAGAACTTGAAAAGCACTCAATCCCTTCCTCCCCACAAACACCGAATCCCTATACCACTTGAACCCCTCAAAGACGGACCATCAATGGATCCCAAAGAAAGAATATTTTTGGAAGCCGCAGAACGGGGAGACAAGGCCACCATGGTCCGCTGTCTGCAAATGCCAAATCCTGTCAATGTCAACTGCACCAACATACTTGGACGCAGTGCAATCCAGATTGCTGCAGACAATGAGAACGTTGAAATAGTAGAGTTGCTGCTTCAGCAAGAAAATGTGAAGATTGGCGATGCTCTCCTCTATGCAATTAGTGAAGGCGTTTATAAAATTGTGGAAATGCTTATCAACCATCCGAGTATTACAAGCGAAATGTTGGCCAATGGTTGGGCTAAATCACGTCTTCCCGGAGAAGAAAGTTCTGATTACTCTCCCGACATCTCACCAGTTATACTTGCAGCTCATTGTAACCAATTTGAAATTCTCCAGCTGTTACTGACTCACGGGGCCATCATAGATAAACCTCATCCATTATCCTGCACTTGCACATTATGTCGCGAGGGTATGCACACGGACAGCCTTAGATATTCCTTGCGACGAATTCATACATATAGGGCCTTAGCCAGTCCAGCTTGGATATCATTAACAAGCGAGGATCCTATTCTCACAGCATTTCAGGTACGTAAAAGTATCATTTTTTAAACTTAATTAAACTAAGTTTTTAAAAATATTTAAATGTCAAAACATTTCAAACTAAAAGAAAACTTTACAGGTCATTCAGGTAAGAACTAGCTGTAGCAACTACATAATATCCGAAGTTCCTCTCTATATATATATGATATATAAATTTAATTAGAATTTTTTTCTTATTTAATCGCACATTACAACAATTAAATCAGGGAATTTTTGCTATTAAATTTTAGTGGTAAGGAAAAAGCGTAAATGTTGGCAGTTATGTCATATAGTCCAAAAAGTGAAAATAAAAATTCTTAAAATTGGAGGGTGATAGAATATTTTTAGCAACATTTTTCTAGCGCTTTAAAATTTATTGGAAACTCGCAATTTATATTGAGAAACAGGAAGTTCATTAAAATTTTCTGAACAGTGTTGTTATTGTTTTTGTATTT
This sequence comes from Maratus michaelseni, assembly GCA_963931845.1. NCBI lineage: Eukaryota > Metazoa > Arthropoda > Arachnida > Araneae > Salticidae > Maratus > Maratus michaelseni. The sequence goes on from OZ007586.1 coordinate 118,917,294, forward strand.
GAGAATAGCTTCTGACTAAATTGACTGATTGTTTTTATTTTGTTTACATAAATGGCGATACAGTAATATATTAAATCTATGTCAACTACGCATAAAGTTGTTTATATTTGTTAGTTAAAAAGCATTAATGACAACTGTTCATTCTTTTCTGCTTCATAAACTTATAGAAAACAAAATAAATCTAGTAATAGGGAATGTTCTATATAATGTCGTGATGCGGTTATTCGTGTGTTTTGAGTAATAAAGCCGAAAGTATAAGAAGAACTGGTATTTATCTCAAATCAAATATTTTGCACTTCCACAAATTTATTAAAATATTTCAAGTTACTTAGATGTTGCAAATGCGAGCACCGAGAAATTCATCCATTAATTAAAGACGCCGTCTCCTGTCTCAGAGGCACCATTAACTGGAAAATTTTCAACTGTAGAGGATAAATGTAATTTTAAGAAGTCTAAGAAGACTTTTTAACTATGAAAGAGTTAATTTACTTAGCAATATACAAAACCCAGTAAACCATGTACAAACAAATTCAAATATTATTCAGATATATATAATGCCAAAATCAATGTTTAGGTATAATGAATATTTCAATATCTGTTAAATATTTAACGGTACGACGAATATGATCGAATATCTAAACGCAAATAACAGTGTCATTAATAACAAAGGCTAACTAACTTCCTATATTTCATCAATATTAACTGAAATGTTTATACCATGAATAAATAACATTTCGACATCGGAAATAACGTATACATTCAAATATTATCAGTTGTTAGTGCTGATGATGTTTTATATAATTTTTTGCTCTATTTAAAAATTTACTTGAAACAATGTACACATTCAATGTTTATTCTTACATAACTATTAAGGAATAGATATATACGATTTTAAGAGTTTTTTTGTTTTAACTTGGAAAACAAAGCTATGTTTGAAAATAGAAGAAAGAAAATACAACGGTCGCAATTTTTATGGTTGATAAGATTAAAATGTTTTCATAATATGTCTTTAATCTATATGAAAAGTAAACTTCAGAAATCTAAATTATGAAAAACGTCATGCAGAGCTCACGCTTGGCTCGCATTTTATGCTTGAAAAATTTGACTCTCAGTTTTTCCTACAGCACGTCAGATTTGACCCAGAAAAATCTGCCATACATATATAAATTTGTTTTCTGTAAAGTCCAATGGAAATAAAATAAAACATGTTCCATACATAGCAGATATATCACATCCTCTTTTCAGAATTTTCAGACTTTGTTTTCATCCAAGGTTGTATGCACACAAAAGTTAAACATCTTATCAGATGCATTAATTTAAAATAATTTATATTTTGTATTATTTCTACGTAAATACATTTTATATTAAGAAATATTTTTGGGAATTTCTTTTATTCCTTTAAAGTTAACTTTTTAGCTATATATCACAATAAAATATATCTAAAAGTTAAGTTGAAAATTTTCTGCGTATTTAGTATTTACGCATTTTACAGAAATGAAAAATAATGTTTCTTCTTGAAAAAGGAAAATCTTAAAATTTCGGCATAGAATAATTGAATATATGAATGTAAACAATATTAATTTTTAGTTATTAATGTGTATCCTAAATATTTGATAAATGAGATTTTTCGATATATTTGATATTCACAAAGTTTCATAAAAGTAAAAAAATATTTTTTTCTTGAAAAAATTAAACGTTATAAAATTACGGAATGTAATTGAATGTAATGTATACAAAGAGGAATGGTGCTTTATATTTTTGATACATTTACACAAACTAAATTAAATTCAAACTCACTCGCATTTCTTTGTTTGTTTTATTAAAATCTAAGTTTTTAAAGTATGACTTTCAATTTTACAGATAGAAAGCCAATGTGGCTGACATATTTCTAAGTTTTGAAGAAGTTTTCAACAAAATTCAACAAAATTCAACGAATACATAAAACATTTTAATAAGCTTAGTTTAGGTAATAAATTGTTAATATATCAACACAGTTTCTGGAAGCAGATTGTTATATCAGAAAAATGTGTAACTGAAGATAACAGAATAATCTTGCTAAATGTTTGACTTAGTTTCAACATAAATATTTGCTGAAAGTTTAAGCTGTTTAAACATTTGAAAGCTTTAGTTAAGAAATATATATTATATATATATATATATATATATATATATATATATAGTGTTAAAGCTGTCGTGGGAACTTGAACACTTTGTTCATCGGGAGAATGTTTTCGGAGAAATAACAGGTGTCACTTAAGTCCGTTCACATTTTAAAAATACATAAACATTTAACTTGTAGTATAAGATTTGTAGAAGAGTCGCATTTTATATGGCAAAAGTAAAACATAGTTCAATATTTTACCTACAAGTTGCATTAATACTCACTTGAGACTATGTTTTTCTCAAGTGGAAATAAATACCTATTGCATAATCTAAATATTTGTGTATCTTTTAATAAAATGGGCTTTAATAGCTCCACTGATCAGTGAAAAATTGAGCTATTTATTTCTTTACTTCAAAAAATCCGAATCTTTGTTGGAAACTGCACTCCGGTGCGGCAATTTGTTAAATTTTTATGAATTTTTGAAATGCGAACGGACTTGCAAGAAACCCGGCATATTTGGTGCTCAGTAATCAATGCAAGAAGTACTCTTGCGATTTTCTAGGCCATTGTTATTACCAATGAATAATTGAATGCGTTGATACAAAGCGGAATAATGTTTTATAAATTTTACTGCGGCAAATTATAGTGATTTCAAACTAAGTCATGTTTTTTCTATTGAAATCTAAGCCCCGGTTTCATAAGTAACTAAATGTTACCCGCGGCTCTTCTCCCGTGAAAATTAAAAACTGCGTTATAAAGATAATTTTACATTATAATGAAAAATTTTATGTAAAAGTTTTTTAGAAATTTTCTGCTTTAATATCTGTTTTTTTGGAATGAAAAGCTTTGATAAATGACATCGTTATGATGCATCTGTTGTAAACTGTTTGTTTTATGAATAAAAGTGCATGTATTTTTATTTTGAAAAGGATAACATTTTTAATGGCAGGAGCATCCCACCTTTTTTATATTAAAGTTCTACAATTTTTGTTTTATGATTGGTAATTATAGAGCTGGCAAATGGTGGGTGTAGAAATCCCTCAAATTGAAGCGTATTTGAGCAGGATTCTGAGTAGTGAACTTTTGAACCCCATTTATTGGCAAAAGGTTCGTTAGTTAAAAAGTACGGTAAAGCGGACATATCTTACATAGGCCAAAGTTGAATGACAATTAGCCACCGTTAGCCCAACCATTTTGTGCTATTTGCGCACACCGAAATTTCGTCAAAGAGAAAAAAAAGTGGAAGATTAAATTTCTTACAGGATTCTTTAAATTTGTAAGCAGAAAAGCGGTTGATTTTCTTAAGTTCAGATAGCACTACAAACATTTTTTATTGAAAAAAAAACGTGGAAAAGGAATTTAATGGATAAGGTTTTCAAGTTGAGAACCTTCAGAGGTGATACAATAGCGCAACTTAGTCACAAAGTTGTCAGTAACAAAATCGAGCGTTTCTTCTTTTTTGCTTGAAATTGAATCAGTTATGGAACTTTTGAGGCTTATAAGGTATGTCGGCTTCTTTTTGTAAACCAAATCTTTCATATGACTCTAAAGATATATATCACATGGATTCATATCTGGAAAATAAGGTGGCCAATTTAATACACCAGGATAACGATTTGGGTATTGATAGGCGATAACTCGGGGATTAGGCCGGTTTCTGAATTTTGAAGATCTCTTCCGTAGAAATAGCGGTCACTATATAAATACCAATTTTTCCAATAAAAATACGATCTTCGGTTGAATATGACGCTTTGGGAGACATTTTCAAAATTTCGTTGAACTGACATTAAACAAATTCATTTTATGCTCTCTCTCACTGCACGCATTCATGCCGCCATCTAGTGAGACTCTGAGAAGTTATTTCAGTTTAAAGTTGCAGGTTAATTCAAACTCACCCTGTATCTATTCTCACTGTGACGTCAAAAGTGTATTTATTGCCCATTGGGATGAATACAGTGAGAAAGTGATGATCTTCAAATATCAGCGAGGAATTGATTATACAATTAAATGTTTGCCACAAACTTACACACAAAAATACTGTTACTACAATATATTTAATTTTGTGCCAAATCTCGCTCGGTAGAATATACCATTTAGCTATGTACTCAATTGCGAAAATTTCCTCGAATTCGTGATGATTAGCCAGCTAGTCGAACTGGCATCCAGAATTGCTTCCATTCTCTGTTACCTGATATAAACATAATTAATTATTCTTTTTTAATAAGGCTAACCTTTCGTAATCGGGTTAACGACTAAGGTTGGTATCAACGATAAGAAAAAAATTATCATCTGGGTTGCCATTAAATTTTAGTCTCACAGAAGAAACAAAACAAACCTTATTACAACAATGTAATTAATTTCGTGGCAAATCACACTCACAAAAATACGCCATTTGGCTGTTGACCTGATTCTGTAGATGATTAAATCTAACTGAAATGTTTGTAAAAAAGGCTTTGATGAAAATTTAGAAAATTCATAAAACATTCAATAAGCTAAATATATTTAATAAATTAAGTATTAATATAACAACAACGGGATTGCATAGCTGCCAGACCTTCCAATTTTCGAGTACCATTATTTTCTCAATAGAAACATTCGCTTCGTTTAAAAAACAGAAATTTACAATAAAAAAAGAATATTATTTAGAAATAGTCGTACCCCGAAATCGGAGGCTTTGACAGCTATGGAAATGTATTGCTCTCTCTGAAAAATTTGTAATTTATCCTCAGTTTGTAGTGTGCAACTGAAAATAAAGCTAAACATTTTCAAATATTTAGTCAAAGAAATATTTTTCCATTTTCTTTTCCAGCTATCGTGGGAACTTGAACACCTCGCTCATCGGGAGAATGAGTTCAAAGAAATCTATTTAGTGCTCAGTAATCAGTGCAAGAAGTATTCATGCGATTTACTCGACCTTTGTCGCAGTACAGAAGAAGTGATCGCAGTGCTCAATAGGAAAAGTGAATCGGAACGTGATGACGAGGAGTTCAATGCCACCGAAGATAAGCTTACTCTCTCGAGGCTAAAAATGGCTCTCAAATATGAACAAAAACAGGTCAGTTTGATTTATTTTTTGAGAAAATAAATTTTATGTATTTCCTTGTTATAGCGTCCTAAAAATTACGAATGCACCAATGTTGAATTTTCGATTTCGGAAAGGTCGTCACCAAGCCTATTTGTACATCATATATACGCCATATACGTCATATATAAGTCATACGAAGCTAACGAAAAAGAAAGGCTACCGCGGTGCTTTACGCGTATCTTTTTTACAGACCACGGGAGTCACGTGATGCTCGAATGCACCAATGCAGGTGCACGAAAAGAGCATCACGTCACTCTATCGGTCTGTAAAAAAGATAAGTGGAATGCACCGTGGTAACCTGTCTTTTTCGTTAGCCTCGTAAGTAATATATACATCATAATATGTATATAATATATATATAATATATACGTAATATTTGCATCTTATATGCCATATGCATGTCAAATATAAATAATATATGTTTTATACGCACGCCATATATACTATACGTCATGTATGATTATAACATGGTCATAAATTTTTATGGAAGTTAAAGTCTATAAAGTAAAAAAAAAAAAAGACATATAAACAGACAGAATGGCAAACATATCATTTTTAGGCCCTAATGATATTAAAACAGGAACATGAGTAGAATAAGACCTTTCGATCAACAAAATATATGAACATCGAATCATCCGTTTCAAAAAGAAGATACGAATGAAATGTATAACTGAAAGTTAATAAAAAAATGCAGAAGATACCAAAGTAAAGATTCAACAACAGTTATTACAATATGTTTGTTTTCCTCCAACTTAGAATCTACAAGTATTGATAAAAGAAATCTTTTTCTCTAAACATTATATTTGTTAGACCTTCTGCATGAAAATTATTTTAAAAAATAGAATCTCGGATGGAATCATGAAGGAACATTCATATGTTTAGATTCGAAGGAAGATATTCTAAAAAACGTCAAATTAAAACAATATATATTAAAGTATAAACATTACGTCTTATTACTTTATTTTTATTTTACAATATTATAAGAACACACATTTTATCAGTCAATTAAATACACTAAACCAACATGAGTGAAAAATTGACCTGGGCCAGGACTTCAACTTGGGACCTTTAGCGTACCGTGCTGATGCTCTACAACTAAGCCACTTATATATATATATATATATATATATATATATATATATATATATATATATATATATATATATATATATATATATATATATATATATATATATATATATATATATATATATATATATATATATATATATATATATATATATATTACAATATTATCAGAACACACATTTTATGAGACAATTAATTATGGACCGATGAATAGTTATTCATCGTATTATGTCATCTGAAGCTGCAAAACTGCTGGCCGGTGACGGTTTCCAACATGTATAAGTGTGAGAAATTTCCAGGCTAGGCTATCGGTCTGGGTGGCTTAGTGGCAGAGCATCAGCACGGCACGCTGAAGGTCCCAGGTTCGAGTCCTGACCCAGGTCAATTTTTCACTCATGTTGGTTTAGTGTATTTAATTGTCTGATAAAATGTGTGTTTCTATAATATTATAAAATAATATTTTTTTTTAAAAAAAGAGAGAAAAAAAAATTAAGAATTTTATATAGTATTACGAGTATACGCCACCTATCTGTTAACTGCGGAATTAGAGTTCCTATCTCGAAAACGGTACGAAGTGAAAGAAAAAGTCAATTTCAAAGTGGTAGAGTGTCCTCGATTTAGTATGAAATATTGTCCTACCTATAAAAATAATTTTATTAAAAGCCCTTAAACTATCACTAGCTTAAGTCCTATCACTAGCTTAAATACACCATAAATTGTATCCAAATGTGCGGCATTATAAGTCAGCCGCACATTCACTAATAAAACCAACATATGTAAGTAAGGTACACTTTGGTTTAATAAGAAAATCAAGTCACGTATACTTAATTTGTCCACCACCAGCAACAATGCATTGTGCATTCTATATGCACTTCTATGGTGAACACATTGAGCACACATAACTTAATTTTCTTATTGAAATAAACTGTACCTGGCTTACATGCATTAGTTTTATTAGGAAATGGACATCTGCCTTATAAAGCCACACTTGTGTATACGATTAGTAGCGTATTTAAGCTGATGGATAGGATATAAAAGAAATTAAATTTCTGAGCTTCAAATAAAGTTATGTTGCATTTAAGAAGTCATTTCATATTAAAATGAGAATGCTCTACAACTATGTAATTTTCTTTTTTCTCGCATCTCTTATCGTTTTCATGATTGGAAAGCTAACTTCGCAATTTAACGCTAGTTGGCTCTGTAAGTGGTCAAATTCCGTTCCGCGCAGCCACTGTACTATACCTAGACACCACGTTCATGACTATAGTTGTCACCGTTCTGAAGTTAATGGGTGTGGATAGGATATTAGTATGCACCCTGTATACCTATCTATCTATCTATCTATATATATATATATATATATATATATATATATATATATATACCGGGTGTGTCACAAGTTCGTTAAAAATTTTTAAAAAAATCATATAAAAGAAAAAAAATGATGCTAAAAAAATGTGGTTTACAGGAATGGAGTTAGAGGGACATTGGGTATTTTTAACAATAAAAGGTTAAAAAATTACCGACAGATGGCACTGCATTCATAATATGAAGCAGATTTATGCAAATCAGGCTGTCAATAAAACTCCTCAATGCACACAGATTCTTCATTCCCTGCCAGCAGTATGCTATCGTTACCAGATCAATCACTGTTGGTTAAAATTATTTTACAAGAATAGGGAATCAGCAACTGGCGCAATGCGAAAATTCCGCACGACAAAATGACTGAAGACAAAGACTGACTGAAGACCTGTTTCATGTGCTGGGATACTGAAGCTTGTCAGACACTTCGCAGAAATGGGTCTATTACTATAAGCCTAATTTGCATACATCTGATTCATATTATGCATGATAACGCCATCTATCGGCAATTTTTTAACCACAACTTTCTTTGTTATTAAAAAAATCAGATCACTCGCTAATCCCTTTCCTGAAAACAACAATTTTTTAGCATGGTTTGTTTGTTTTTAATGAATATTTAAAATTTTAACGAACATTTGACTCACCCGGTATATACTCATATTTGACTCTGATGGAGAATTTTGTTTGACAAATAAAATAAAAATGGTAAATTTCTTTGATACGCTTTTTTAGTATTATAATTTATATGCGCCGTGGAAATGTATTTGCGAGTAAAATATGCTATGAGGTAAAAATGGTTAAAAAATTATGTCATAGATGGAAATTCTGCTTACATAACAATACATATTCAAATAAAACAATAACAATACGCATTCAGAATTTTAATATCCTGTTGTTCTTGCTTTTAATTATAAAATTTAAAACATCGTAAGCGACATTTAACATTAAAAACGTATTTTTTTACAGACTAATATTTGCCTCTCTCTGAATTTCTCATAACATAATAAAAGCAGAGTGCTCAGAATAAAAAAAAAAAAATAATGACTGAAATGAGAAATGAAACATCTGAGAGTTTATTAAAAATGTAATTAAATTCCAATCCCCACAAAATTCATATCACATGGACGATTTAACTAAAATTGAGTTATAATGATGCAATATAATAATTCTGCAAAAATAATAGGATGTTTGCAGATGACTCCCTTTCATAGTATAAATCTTTGCTGCGTTTTTTAATCAAAAGTAGTTCAATAATTAATATTCCAGCAGGAAATGATATTATTGGCCATTATCTGTAAAAATTAAGATTTTACTGAGATTTGGATTTTAATATCTCATTTTCATTTTATGGGTACATAAAAGAAACGTTAGAGGAGGTAAATATTAAAATAATTTGACATAACTAACGTACGACTTGAAGACTTTAGTATTTTATAATAAATGTTCTGAACAATGTGACCCAAAAGTATCAAGGTTACTTTAAAAGTTAATAAATTTTGACTTAGTTACTTTTTTTATTTGATTCAGAATGTGACACTTTTGGAGTTTTATTATGCACGGTTTAATAACTATTTGGTTACATATTCTTTTTGAGGTACACCCTCTTTTCAAAAGCGATTCAGCATGTGCTAATTTTTTTACATTCAAAGTTTGGCAATAATTCTGTAAAAACCTAGATATTAATTACATGAAAAAACTGGCAAATTTTGTTTTAAAAACCATACTTTCTATCGTGAAGTAGTTAATTTTTTTTATAATAATGCATGTAATTAACAACTGCGATCATGCAACAATATGCAAAATATGGAGCCACTTGCTCAAAAGCCTATAATAAAAACAGCAACGAAACGGAAAAAAATGTTCAGTTTTAAAGGACTTGATTATATTGAAGATACTCATGTTTTAAGGAAGAGGACCTCAGCCTTGAAATCAAACTCAGAAGTCACAGGTGAATTTTGACCAATTGAAGAGAGAAAAGGAGAATTCCTTCTCCACAATCAATTTTGATGCTAAAAATTAACAAAACTACACATTCAAACATTAATAAATGTTTAAATCCCAATTCGTCCTCCAATTGGTCATTACTCCAATTCTAAAAGTTGCAGAATAAATTTGTTTTCAAGAAAACTCGTTGTTTATTATTTTCAACAATCTGGTTATCGTGAAATTTTCTTGAGTGTTCCGTTACATACTGAAATTGTACCAAACTGTAAAATTTTTAAGACTAACACTTAACTTGGAGATCACATTTGGATTCTACGGTAAACTTTACCTTCGGATACCAAATGGGAAGTCATCCGGTCAAGTAGCAGAGTAGAATAGTAGTATTAGTAGAATTATGCAGGTTTAATGTTTGGAAATACTGATGTTAAATTCAATATAATCGTTGCAAAATAGATTGCAATGTGGGTATTTTTTTATGCATAACTCGAAAACGACTTTGCAGAAAGTTCTGCAATTTTGAAATAGCATATTTGAAGCTTCTATAAATAGATTTCTGATTTTAAAATAAAATCTTAGGTTACAATCCATATTTTTCTCGAAAATGTACATATTTTGAAATTTGTTTTCGAAATATATATCAATATTTAACAGAAATTGATTTTTAGAAGCTTTATATATACGAATCACAATTACAGCACTTTCTGCAATGTCGTTTTGGAGTTATAGATAGAAAATTACCCAGATTACAATCCATTTTGCAACAACTATATTGAATTTAACATTAGGAGCTCCAAATATTAAACCTGCATAATTCTATTCATACTATTATTCTACTCTTCTACTTGACCAAATGTCTTTCCGTTTGGTATCCGAAGATAAGATTTACCGAAGAATCCAAATATGATCTCCAAGTTAGGTGTTAGCATTAAACATTTTACAGTTTGGTGCAATTTCAGTATGTAGATGACACCTCAAGAAAATTTCACTATAACAGGATTGTCGAAAATAATAAACAACGAGCTTTGTTGCAAACATATTTATTCTGCAACTTTTACATTGGGGTAATGACCAATTGGAGTACTGTTCGTGAGCATTTTCATAGTCAAATAATTTTTAAAACAGCACATTTTTTTCCTGTTGCTTTGCTGTTTTTATAATGGGCTTTTCGTTTTTGAGCAAAGAGCTTCATCTTTTGTTCAGGGCCTGCCCAAGGGATGTGCGAAATGTGCGACCGCAGGGGGCGCGTAATCGCAGGGGGCGCCGACCGACAGAAGGGCAAAAAATGATTCTACGGGTTTATTTTAATAATTAGGCTGGAATTATCTTATGGGTCTATGGATCTGTTGAGCAGAGGACCTTCTAACGGCGCTAAATTTTCACGCACAACGGCTTCTGTATTCTTTATTTGACTAGAATATAAACAAAAAACTTATAATCAGAGTAACTTATCGGAGGATAAAATGCGTCCTTTGATAGAAATGCCTTTAATCTAAAGTCTGAAATTTCTTCCCTTGAAACTGGAAAAGAACCACCCCCTATATAACCCTATCTCAATGATTCTGCTCCTTTCCTTATAGGACTAATTAATTGTGCCGCAGCCAAGGGGCGCCAAATTGAAAGAGTTTTAAATCGAAATGTTATGTGTGTGTGTGGATGATCAATTTTTATTTACGACTGTGAAGATAAAAGTATATACCGAGTTTCGTTTAAAAGAGTACATTTCCTCTAAAATGTCATTACGGAGTTTGAGTGCTTAAAAAACTGATAAGAAAAACGATTGGAAACCTTTCTTGTCCTTCTTTCTGTCTTGAAAAAACATGACAAAGCCTAGTGGCACGGAGAAGTGGTTCAAGTTTGCATTCAAATAAGAATGCACATGATCTGAGGCAAGAGGGGGAGACCGGAAACAGGAGAATATGAAAGTGGTAAGCTACATTCAAACAACTATTTGTTAAAGCTGTCAAGTACACCTATGACCAGGACTATAATAGGCTAATCTTTGGATAGCTCTTTATAGTCATGCTCATGGCTTGTTTTTAATTAGACAAATAGCTTATTTTACGGTAAGCTACTAAATGCACGTGTTTGTGGTGAAATTTTTTTCAACAATCCGAATTGAAGATCAGGTTAGTTTCTCTAATTAAAAATATGCATGCAAATCAATCTTTTTAAATGTCCACCGTGAAACACTAAAATTTGGGAATTGTTGGTTTAGGGAAAAAACGCAATTCGGATGTGCAATAATTATTATATCTAATTAATGTAAACGAAGGCCTTAATATAACCGAATCAAACGAAGTATTTTTCGTATTATTTTATTCATTTATTATTTATCTCTTTTAACTGTGTACTTAACATGTGATGCAAATGGGCAACATAGTAAAAATATTTTTTTCTTTCGTAAAAAAAAGAGCAAAATTAAAACTGTGTCAAAACAACGTAATTTTTCAATGTTTTTTCATTCATCATTAGGGATTATTTTTTAGTAAATTTTAGGCTTTGACACATTACTAAATAAATAAATATTTTGCATTACTAGATTCCAATAAATGAAATTTTAATCAAATATTATTAAAACCCATTTGCTGCAGGCGGTTCTAAAACGCACCATTCACTTAAGTATTTTTTTTTTATTCTAAAAAAATAAATGTTTGGATAAATAACAATATTTTTCTTGGAAACTAGAATGCTTGTTTGAACTAACTTTTAGTCGCAATTTTTTATAATAAAATTTTAAAAAGATGAAATTATAAAGTGTAATTCTTTACAAAGAATAGGGAGTGATTGTATATTGTAGTTGTATTGCCCCTGCAATATAAATAGCAATTAATATTTTTATTCCATGATTTTACCCCCATTTTAGAAAGAATTCATGCAAGTCATACTTTTCTTTTCTTATAATATCCGATTACATACATTTGTTATACATACACATTATTGTTAAATGTCTATATAACATTATATATTAGAGGTCCGAAATTTTTCGTCCCAGGCCCGGTCCGACCCATAGAAAAAAGTTGTTGGCCCAGCCCAGCTCGGTATAAAAGTTAAAAGGTCGGCCCGAGAACGTACAAAAGGTTATTGGTCCGTACAAATGTTTAATTGACCCGGTTTGAGAACGTACAAAAGGTTATTGGCCCGTACAAAAGCTTAATTGACTCGGCCCGACTGAATTTCTACAAAACATAAATTTTTACGCCAATTTGGTTAAAAATTGTCTTGTACGAGGAGTTCTGAAAATAAATACTTACTTTAGCTTTTTTTTCATGTTTATATTCTTATTTTTTTTAAGCGCACAGGGCTGTGAAGTACAAGCACATCTGTTACAAAATACCACCCCTCCCTAGATTTATTTCTGCTTGTGTCCATGTAAATTATATATATATATTTTTTTAATGAATCTCTATTTGAATGTAAATGTCCGAGTTAGCATTAATATCGTTAATTCGTATTCCATGGTTTGGATACATAAAGATCTGAAAAATGCTATGCAATAAAATCTTCTAAGACGCAAATCGCAATCGCATAGGAAAGAAGAAAAATCTGTTAAAACGCGGTTGCCTCCTTAGCAGGTACATCGTCTGCTGTAAGTGTATTATATCCTTTTCACTTATGTTAATATATTCATTTTGCATGGATCAACACATTTCTTTAAAGACAGAAATCCGACAGGTTTCTTTTCACAGGTTTTACTGTACGTTACTTTTTAAAATGTCTAGAAATATATGTACTATTCTTTAAAAAGAATAAATTTAAAATTTTAATTGTAGAATAACGGCGATTAAAAAGTATATTCATTTTTTGCAAAAATTGTTGGTCCGGGGCAAATTTTACTTATTTTTACACGAGCCGGGCCATTGATTTTTATTCGAGCTGGGTCGGGACCATGCCTGAAAATTTCGGCCGTGCAGATCTCTAGGAAGAATGCAGTCCAGGCCCGTCTAGACACGGAAAAGAGAAGTCTGGTTTAGCCCGGCCTGTGTCTGCAGAAAAAAGTAAGTCCTGGGCACGGGCCGGCCCGGAAAGAGTGATAACCAACCTCTGCCGGCCCGAGCCTTAAAAAAAAGTAAGTCCCGGGCCGAGTCTCTAGATTGAAAAGTGTTCCAAGCCCGTGCACACCTCTAACATATATAATTCCTGCTGATGGTTTTCAAATTCTTCTAATAAAGGTTTTTCTCCCAGTATGTCAATAGTATGAACTATTTCTCATAAGATATTAGTATGAAGCAAAAATTTTAATAATAAGTAAATGCGACAGGGAATGGGTTAATTAAATAATAATAATAATAATAAAATGTTCATATGTTAACCAAAATTACACGGTTACAATGTTCGTATAAATTTTTTTCCTAATTTATCAAAAATTATTATGCTAACTGAGTCCTTTTAAAAATTCAACATTTAAGATTAGTGATCACGATCTTAACCTTAAAAAAATTGATGTTTTTTATATATTTGAAAATTTTGTTTCGATAGAAACAAACTGCATGGGAATATTCAAATTAAAACCGGTTCATTGTGATCCCGCGGTTTTAGTTCTAATGCGACGCGGCAGCAAATGAGTAGATTGATTGTCATACATCAATATTTAACTCGTAAATCACGATTTTTTAAATTTAATTTAGAAACTACCATGTATATATTTTAGCGCTTAAAATGCCAGAAACGTATAAAAAATTTGTATTTTAAAAATTAATGTTGAAATCAATTAATAAGGGATTGTAGTTGCAAATATGTTTTCATACTTTTCGTCATTCGTACAAAAGTACATAAAAATTTTCTGATTTACATTATATTTACGCGTCTTTATAATTCATAAAAATATTTTTAAATTAAACAAAACCTGCAAAAACACATGCTGTTTTTATGCTATTGTTTTCAGAGACATTATAACCATTTTATCATTGATGCACTTATCTCTTAACCCCTTGAAGGGCACCGGTATATTATATATGCCACTTAATTTTAATCCCAAAATGAAAACAATTACACCAGGATTTTATAATCAAATTTTGAATTTATAAGGTACATATGGAAAAGCTTTTACTTATTTTTAAAATAAGTTCGTTCGTGAATACTGGTGTCAATCAATCATTTCAATATTTTAGCTACAAGAGTACTTTGCCCCTGAAGGGGTTAAAATAGACTATAACAATATTATGTTGCAATATGTGACCATTCTCTTATATTAGAATTTCAAATTAGAATGCATACAAAGGAATGCAAAAATGTGTTTACGAAACATAAGCTCCATGTGATTCCAGCGATAAAAACTTATGTGGGCCAAAATCTCATAAGTGTGTTTTCTCAGTCCCCAGTATATCTCTCGGCATTTCTTTGCAATATAAATTCTCATTTAATGTTAAAGTGTTTGTCTGTGATTGTTCTACACTATTATGTTATCTTCTGTGAAAATCTGTTCTTTAATCTTGAAAATGGAATTTAAGTATCTCAAAAGTCACTTCGGTCCCCTATTCTCGACCCATAACTTGATCATTAAAACTATCAACAAACAATAATTATTAAAAAAATTTGAAAAGCGAATGCATTTATTATAAATATAAATGTCACAGAGGTAATATAATTTGATATGAGTCAAATCAAATGTTTAACCTCATGTTTTTGGCCACTACTGTCCCGGTGTATGGATTTCCTCATCTTTCCACCAGATGGCAGTATGCAGACATTTTCAGTATTGTTACCAGTAGATGAGCAGATGTTGTTCTTAAAAAGTCACAATTTCTTCTTGTTTGTTCATAAAGAAGATTTTCTGGTGTGAAAAGAATTGAGTAAGGATAAGCGTATCTTTATTAACCGTCACTACTGTCCCAATTGTTAATTGAAATATCGATATTTATAGATAAACCAGTATCTAGCCCTTTAATTGTAGGTTTGATGTGTCTTTCAAAATAGTGCATACAACATTTCAAAAATGTTCTTTTTAAGTAAAGTGGCAAAATTTCAAAAAATGTCACTACTGTCCCGCACAATTTCTGTTTTGTCTGATAAAAAATGACATATCATATTCATTTTTCAATACCATTTGTGCCCATCTACTAATTACTATTCTACAATATATCAGTGGCTATTAAAAATTCAAATTGAGCATAATATGAGACTTTTAAAAATCAGATATGAACATAGAATCAGCAGCCAAAAATCACACTTATGAGATTTTGGCCCATATGATGAGCTACAGCGTGCATTGAAGGGTGATGAAGTTTAAAATGATATGTAGTATAGTCCTTTAAGTGCTTCATGACATGAATCTTTAATAATATTTTCTTTCTTTTTTTCTGTAGTTTGTTGCTCATCCAAACTGTCAACAACTTCTAACATCAATCTGGTACGAAGGTTTCCCTGTCTGGCGTAGAAGGAACGGGTTTATGAAAATTTTGTTATGCTGTGGGCTTATCGCATGTATTCCCGCCATTTCGCTTTATTATTTATTCTGTCCGAGATCCAAGATGGGGAGACTTGTACGATCACCTTTCATGAAATTCATCTATCACAGGTGAGAAAAGTGTCATTTTTTTATTGATAAAGAATTGATATTTTCCTAGCATTTTGTCTGTTATAAAACCGACCAGTGGCGGCTCGTCAGGAGTTCACAATTGCTTTACTACCAGAATTTTTCTATATTTAAATTTGACCTTTTCTAATTGTAGAATGCTTAACGATTAAACAAGGAGAAATTTAGTTTATTAAAATACCGGTATTAAGGTGAATGCGAACCCCTTGGCGAGCCGCCACAGAAACCGACTGTTAACGGCATTTTACCATTTAAATTATAAAAGTATGTGAGGTACAGCGGAACAAGTGTACACAGGAAAACCTCTAATACAAGTTTAACTAATGCAAGCTTAACGCAATTGTTATTTTTTTTATTCCAATGCGCATCATGCAACGTTTAAACTCGCCGAATGTCAACAAAAACATTCAAAGTCTCAATTAGTGTATCTTCAAAACCTTTTTATGCATCAACATAAAATTTTGACTGTTGATTAAACATATTGTGCTTTTTTAATATATTACCATTAGAAACTGATTAGTCTTTTACAATATTTGTGTATTGTTGAAATTAAAATAGCTCTTATTTTTTACTTCGTAAGGTATTGCGCGCATGAATATCTTGAGAACGTATGCATAGATTGTTTTGAAATTTTATTTAGGTAATAAGCACATATGTATTTTTTAAATGATCTACTTCTAGGTCAAAATCTATACTATTAAAATCCGTTCGCGTATCTATGTAACCTCAAAAACTCGGAAACCACAGGGCGCAGGGCTACGAAATTTTGCACACGGGTAGCTGGTAGGGCGGCCATGAACGATTGGGGCAAAAAATTCGAAAAATTTAAATAGATTTTTGATAGGTTAAATATTAATTAAAATCCATCTACAAAGAGATCTCATCAAAAATACGCTTTACTATCATCGGTTTGTTGGTTGTATAAAATCTCCGCAGAAGTCATTAAATAAATCAAGGTAGGGATCATTGCAATTGGGAGTCGAGTGTTTAAAATTGATGGATCAGAGATTATATGACATTTAGACAATCTGCTTAATTATTAACCGTTGCTAAATGCTGAAATCTTAATTTTAAATGATTTTATCTTAATGAATGATAATTAGCTGGGTTTAAGGGGGTTTTTTACATGACACATATTAGTATGATAGGGATTATTAATACAGAAAACTTTATTTAACAGATTATTTAACATCTTTTTATTAAATATCACATATATTTTATTTGACTTCGTGCCACCTGGTGGCGGCTTTTTCATTAATTGACCCTCCTTATTAATAAATCCAAATCTACTGTTCCGATTTTAGCAGTACTAATTACATTTAACAAATTTAACATTTTTAGCTTCACCGGTAACGTTTAATTGGTGTTTTATATAGATAATACTGTTATTTTAGAATAACAGTTTTCGTAAAAATTAAATTTATGTTCTTAATAAAAGTACAGAACCCGTATTCAGTTGATGCATACTAACAATCATAGTTAGTGATTTGTTGTTGAGCACTTGACTGCGTCTCTCCTCGCGGGTAATTATTTAATTACGCTTAATTATTAGCTGTTTTAAAAATAAAGAAAAACATACTATCACAAACATCAACAAAACTTTTTATTCTATTTATTCCCTTATTACAAAGATATCGTTTTATCGTCTGCTGCCATATAGCACCATGATAAATTAAATTTCATTAAAAAAATGCACAGTAGTAGGAAAATATTTTTCTAAATCGAATAGTTATTGAACAACTCAACACTTTAATAGGGGAATTCTTATTTCTGATTTTGATATTTTTAAATTGTTTGTCGTCATTGTGTTTTTATGGTATGTTTCGTTTCCTATTCGATTAATATTACGTTTATATGATGCAATTTTTTTTACGCACTACTACTTTTTACTACGAATTTTTGGTAGTGTAAATACTGATTTTAATAGACGTAACAAATTTTTATATTCATAAACTTTAGTTTGGTTGTACTGATTTTTATTTTTAATTTTGGTTTTAGAATTAAATTCATGAACTCCCGTGCGTAGGACGGGTTAAACAGCTAGTTCTTTCATTATAAATTGAATGGTTTTTACTTTGTCACCAATAAATGCAAATAACATTCGTCAGCTTATTCAGTCGGAGATAATTTTTACAAATTCTGCGATAAAGTAAGTGGAAGATTACTTTTATAAACATAGTGGTGACATTTGTAAAAACCGTACTCAGCCTGCGTATGTCATACCCGGCGCCACTGCTCCCGGGTTAAGTGAAAATACATTACAACAAGCAATTTGCCTTAGAAAACTGAAAAGTAATTTAAACTATACTTCATTAATATTCATTGATGTTCAAAGAGCCTTCAACAATTTACATTTGTTGCACTCAATGTAGTCGTTATTTACTCTTGATTTACCTCAGCATTAGATCAATGTTATTTCCTCTTTTCTCCAATACTGCAGTGCATTAGTATACTGTCTTTCTCCGAAAGTCTTAAATAAATTTTTCAAGTTACAACAAGGGTCTTGCTTGGGTCCTTTCTCATGACTGGCTCTTTTAGAATCTGTTTTAAGAAGATGTATTGGGGATAATTTCACTTTTATAGCCTATGAGGGTGACATTCGTCTGATAGTATGGAGTGACATTCTTGTTATAGTATGAAGTCGGTGAAAAGCCGCCCTTGAAAGTAATGGCTGAGAAACCTTATCTATCATACAACAATGGGCTCAGGAAAGTCTAACTATCATTTCAATCGATAAATGCTCAGTGCTAACCTATGGTAATTCAAAAATTATTTAACGGCCTCCAACTTTTAAAACCTTCGAAGAAAATCTGAAAATAATGAAAGAGCTCACATATTTAGGCTTAACATCGGATATACACTTGTCTTTTCGTCCACATTTAAAACAAAAAGACTAGAAATACAGAAGATAACATAACATCTGTATAAGTTCTCATTCCTTTCAGGAAGATTACCAACAAACTTTTCCATTATTTGATATAAGTCCATCCTGCAAAGAAAGTTATCCTATCATGCCCAATTTGATTTCCTAATATGTGGTCATGGTTCGAGGCACATCTTAGCAGCACGACGGTCTGTACTTCTCTTTATTACAAGAGCTTATAAAATAACTTTTACAGCAGCACTCCAAATATTGACATACTTAATATCACTAGATTTCTAAATAGCCGAAGAAGCAGAATACGCAATGGTACCAAGATTTATTACCTCAACCTCAAATCATTTCACTCCACTATACATGTCTAAACGTTCAAAACATCTTTTGGATCAGTCTTGAGAAAGAACTCTTTCAACATCTATTCAATAATTTCATGGAGATACCCTCATTTCCACAGATGGTTCTAAGAGCGACACGGGTACCGGTTCAGTCTTCTGTGTATATATATAAAAAAATACACATATTTAATCTTGGAACAGTAGACTGGCACAAAAAAACTCGATTTTCCATGCAGAACTTTTTGTCATTAAGCTAGCAATTATGGACAATTTCATCTACTAAAAAGATATTTTTAATATCATCCGACAGCCTATCTAGTATTTTTGCATTGTCCAATGGGGGTTACAGAGATCATATTACCTCGGAAATCCTAGTCTTATTATCCTACACGAAAAAGTTAATTTATATCATTTAGGTTAAAAGCCACACAGAAGTAGGTGGAAACGAATTAGCAGATACACTAACCAAAGAAGCGGCTCAAAATGAAGACTTTCTATCATCTTTTCATTTCTTTCTCAACATCCCATTTAAAAGCAGAGATAAAACAAAATTAAATTTCAAAGGGGCAACTACTATGAAATGTAACAGATGTGAGTCGCTACAAATATAATTTTCTCCCAATATTCCCAACAAATTTCCAGATCAACAATAGATTTCTAATTTTATTCCTTACAAATCATGGCCCATTCCAGTCATACTTGTACAAAATTGGGAAAAGAACATTACCATTGTATATTTGCGGATAACTCTTCACCTCACTACATTATGTACTGCAATCATATTTACCTTACCTCTGCTTACCATGTTAAAACGCATGACTAGATGTCTCCCCACAATTGATTGGCCTCTATCTTATATCGTCTAGCATTATACAACCATCTATCTAATCCTAATGTATGCATCTAATTTAATAAAACTATTTTACAGAACCACAATCCGTATTTTGATGATCCAGTGTACACAAGGTCTCCTATGAAGACTATATATATTGTTGCCAACTCTTTATTTTGTCTTTAATTTTAATTATTTTTCATTATGTAACCATCATTGTTTATTATGTAACCATAATTGTCCATTCATTAGCCATCAATTGTTCATTGTATAACCATCATTTTATTATAAGTAAACATCAACTTAAGTACTTCAGGCTCAGAGCGGTACTAGAGGCCTTTAAGGGCGGTACTGGTCTACCGCCCTGAGATATCCAGCTAAAATACGAAGCGAAATTTTCTTTGGTGATGAGAATGGGGATCTCTACAAAAAACTATTTCGCGCCAGAATATTATGGTAATTTCTCAAAATACGACATAGATCCAACATGGGAGTGTATCCAAGAAGTAGATTAATTTCAATATTATAATGTAATTCATATCTTCAAAGACGGTTCAAAATCTGGTCAAAGGACAGGATCCCCCTTTTATCCTTTTAAAGAGAACTACTTAATACACGGAATGTTCATATTTCTCATGAGAATTCTGTTTTCAGGCAGAACTATTTCCATTTAAAATGTTGTGCTTTGGGTGGATTCAAATGAAAATAAATCATTGCTAATTTCTTTTGTTAGCTTCTCAGATTTAATGACTCTAAAAAAACGCACATACAGTTGCTTTATGATATTCTAAATTTAATACACAAATCCAATAAGTATTTTCAGTTTAAATGGGTAAAAAGGAGTCACTGGAGAATCAGGAGTCACAGGGGACGAATTAGCTGATAGTATAGCTAAAGAGGCAGTGCGTGAAGATGTTCCTTCATTGTTCCTTTCATTTCCGACTTCTCACTTAAATTAAACCAGAAATTAAAAAATGACTGGCAGCAAAGATGGGTCAATGAGGACACAGACCGCTGCAACTATAATCTATTACAAAGTGTTCCCATTGAAATTTCTGTAGATAATTGTTACATTTTTTTTCTTCACAAGTCCTGGCCCATTCCAGAAATACCTTTACGACATAGGAAAACGTGATTCACCCCTTTTTCTTTCTTGTCTTCCGGCCATCTCACTGCACTATGTTCTTGATTGTCCTCTGGGACATATTATCATATTAAGAGGCATTGAGATTTGACACTACCACATTGGATTAATTATATTAGTAATTCAGACTAATGAAATTTATAGAGAAAAAAATGAATTAATTTTTAAAAATAATTATCCATACTTCTCAGACACATCTTTAGACGACGACTTCTGAATCATTTAATCAAATTTCTCTGTATCGATTGCAAATAGACTTCTTTTAAAAATTTATTTTATACTTTTCACTCTTTGTTTTATTTTGTATTCTTTTTATTTTGTATTCTTTATATTTTTCTTATTTCTATTCTAGTATTTATTTTATACTCAAGTTTTGTTTCTTGTTTTGGTAAGTAGTACATATTATAAATTAGCATGTCTTGAAACAGGCAGCTACTAGTGAGAATCTTACAGGATTTTTAAAGACAATAAAGTAACTTAAATATATTTAGTCAGAGTAATAAGCAAAACATGCTAACTTTTATTTCCATAGACATTCTTTCCATAAAAGGAACATTGCAAGAAGAGAAACAAAGAAAAATAGAAAAATCTAGATCTACATTTTACGTCATCTCTGCGAAATATCTCCTTTATTTAAGAAGATGAGTGGAAATTAATGCATTCAAGTCAAATACTATTGTGAACTCCAAAACTGCTAAATTATTACAAACATTGTAAAATTCAAAGTTGCGGTTGTTACGAGATTTTATCAGATAAATTTTGGGTATATATGCAAATTTTAGCAACCAAGTGATGTATCTACTGGCTCAAAATTGAAATTTTAAATAATAAAACACAGTGAATCTCTTGTAACTCACATGCACGCCTCAGCCTTTCCCACAGAAAATGTCATGCAGTTTATAAGATAGAGCTTTACTGGTGAAACTTTTTTATCAAAAAGACGATTCCACATCAGAGCTTTTGCTACGAGATTTTATCAGTATTTATATAGTTAAAAAGTCAAACAAGAATAGAATAATTGTATTTTGAATGAAAAAATACATTTAGGAGAATACACACATTTTTATTATTAAACACTTCAATAATAAAGAAATTCTCCCCGTCATAACAAAATAAAAATCAGTCAGTTGTAAGATTTCACAGCTCATTGACGTAGCATTTGACTAGATTGATAATAATCATAAACTTAATGTTTTTCGATTTAATACACAGTTTGATTTGTTATCATAATATTCCGTGTGTATATAATTACAGTTCCCCTACTCAGAGTTTGTAGTCGAAACTATTCATCAGAAGAATATGAAATTTGGAATGCGTCTAAATGAAGGGATGCGAAAAACATTTAGTAGAAAAAAATAATTTCAAAAATTGCCACTAGAGGGTGTTTTTAATGCATTTTAGGCGTATGTGCAAATTTTAGCAACCACGTGATGTATCTGCCGGCTCAAAATGAAAATGTTAAATAATAAAACGAAATGAATCTCTTGTCACTCACATGCACGCCTCAGCCTTTCCCTCAAAAAATGTCGTGCAGTTTATAAGATAGTGCTTTACTGGTGAAACTCTTTTATCAAAATGGTGATTTCACATCAGAAGCTTTGCAGAAGTTTCGTGCTTTGAAAAAGATTCACAAAGGTGCAATGACTTAGAGAAAGAGATTACGAAGAGATTACGAAAAATTATCAAGAAATTTGAAGAAACGGGATCGCTGATTGTTCCTCCTGGAAGAAGAAGAAATGCTTTTTTTAAGGGGTAATTGGTTGAAGAGGACAGGGCCTCAAACACAATGGGTAGCACGACCGTTCGTCACGTTACGGCAGCGTTAGATCAACCGTCTGCTACTGTTCATAAGATTCTTCGGAAATTGCTGCCATATATCCTCTATAAATTGTCACATGTTCATCAGTTGTTGACAACTGATTATCCTGCACGTCTAACATTTTCATTGAAATTCTTTGATCGTTGTCAGGTAAATGTGTATTGGCCTTGGAACATTCTACGGATCAATGAAACTCATTTTCATCTGGATGGCGAAGTGATTATGCACAACTGTCACATCTTGAGGTGTACAAAATCCTATTTCGTTTTTACAAATTCCGTGGTATTCTCAGAAGGTTACGGTAGGGTGCGGATTTACTGCAGAATCATAATAAATAAAAAATGAAACAAGTGACGTATTTATCAGGTGGTTCATACATTGTATATACAATTTTTTTAGATAGTTGAAATTTCGTTGAATATATGAAGTTGCGCTGTTTAAAATTTTAAGAATTTTGAAACTAACATGTAAAACTGCATGAAACATCTCTCAAATTTTAATATTTATTCATATTTACGAAACTATAGCATTAATTAGTAGACATTACTACTGATCGATTTGTACTAGTCATATTTTATACGATGATTTTTTGAACGCGTTAGTAGGGGGTATAATTTTTTTCCACGATTGTATATTTACGAATCATTCCTATCATTAGTTTTCGTGATATAAAGCTTTACTTTTTGTAGGCTTAACAGAATCACTTCCTGTTATAGTTTGCATCCAGTGAAAAGAAATCTTAGAAAGTACAGACACTATCCACAGATTTTTTTTTTTATATATTATGTTACTTTATTTTATATTTAGAATTTCTGTATTTTTTTCTGGTTACAAATTGAATGTTGGAATTTTTTCCTCTAAAATATTAATTATACTTTTTATTCTAAATTAATGGATAAACTCCTAACATGTTTATATAAATCTATGACAATTTACCAAAATAGGCATAAAATGTACATTTTTCTGGGATGCTTTGATACAAGGAACTCATATAACATGTCAAATGTGGGTGTTATCACTTGAAATATAAAAGTTGGTTTCAATTTTCAATATGCAGACGACCCTATTTCAAACATTACATTCATACTCGGAAGAAGTTGCAATTCCCAGTTGAATGATACCTTCGCATACCTCTGCGATACTTTATTGATAAAATAGTGTGTTTTTTCAAGAATGTACATATGTGTATGTGCGTGTATGCGAGAAAAAGAGTGAGACAGAGTGTTAAGAGCCTACACTGGTCACACGACAAAACTCGCGAGCTAATTTTAATCCACTGGAAAGCTTTTTTTACAAATTTCTCGTTTGTATTTTAATATTTTTAACCCCTTCGCGACGAGCGTCCTTTACAGAATTTTTAATATTTTACCACCGGTTTCTCAAAACAGAAATTTTCGTCTAAGTGAATCGCAGAAATGCTGACATTAAATAAGGCAAAGCTTACAATAAAAATAACTGGTGGGAATAATCGAGGATTCTGAGCATCTTATGAGTCACGTATACGTGTCGCTCGTCTCCAAGGGGTTAAATGTGTTTTGTTTGCATAGGATAGCTGGAGTCAATCCCTAACCGGAAATTTTGTTTTACTTTTTCGATTTTGGTTACAGATTTTTTTATGAAGGTACTTTCACTTTCAAAATCCTTTTCGAAATAAATAGTGATTTCATAAAAGCAATCTGCAACCAAATTCGGAAAAGTAAAATAAGAACCGGTTACAGATCAACCTCAACTATCTTGTGCAAAAAAATAAATAAATAAATAAATAAATAAAAAATAAAAATACTAAAATGTAAACGCAAAATTTCAAAAGAACGTTCCCAGAGGTTTAACATTAGCTTGCGAGTGTTGTCGAGTGACTAGTGTAGGTTTGATCAGATGAATCAACGAATAAAATGCCTTTGATGGAAAATTTTTTGAAAGATATTAATACAAGTTTACCTATTTTTTTTAATACTATACAAAATTCCAACCATTCGAGTAAAATCAAGGACAGATTTGGAGACAAATGTTTGTGTCAGTAAAGCAGAATGCTACAATAATTGTAATACATTTTCTTCAGTAAGATGAATCTATGTAAATACGAGAATTTTCTTTTAAAGTAGGTGAATAGATAAGGCTCATTTTTAACCCCCTGATAGAGTAATATTTGTTTTCATTTTTCTAAGAGGTTTTGAATATTTTAATATACTTTAGGATCTGGATTTACTGCCTCTTTGTTGTTTGAAGCGTTTTTAAATGAACATTGGTCTATTTAGAAAAATGGAATTTATTTCAGTTACACAAATTTCAGTTATTTGCAATATTAAGCGCACATAACATCATAGTAGTTTTTAATACGTTAATATGTGTATCAAAAAGAAAAACATACACAAAACTACAATGGTGTTATGAGCGCTTCATATCGAAAAAAAAAACATAAAACTTATATGATTGAAATATATTATAATCTGTTAAATAAACCTACGTTCTTGATCTTAAATAGCACATTTAAACTATCTTTAAAGAAACATGAATCACAGAAATTATCACAAAGTTCCTTGTAAACAAGCATATAACACCATAGTAGTTTCTTTTAAATATGTTAATATGTCTATCAAAAGAAAACAAAACATACGTAAACTACAACGGTGTTATGAGCGCTTCATATAGAAAAAATATAAAATTTATATGAATGAAATACATTATAATTTGTTACATAAACCTACGCTCCTGATCTTAAATAACACATTTAAACAATCTTTAAACGAACATGAATCACAGAAATGATCACACAAATTCCTTGTAAATAGGCATTTAACACCAAGAGAGTTTTTTTTAATAAGTTAATATGCGTATCAAAACGAAAAACATATATACATTATAATGATGTTATGACCACTTTATATCGAAAAAATATAAAATTTATATGAATGAAATACATTATAATTTGTTAAATAAACCTACGTTCCTGATCTTAAATAACACATTTAAACAATATTTAAACAAACATGAATCACAGAAGTGGTAAATACAGATCTTAAATTACATTAAAAAAGTCGAAGCATCTTAAAAAGGGAAAAATAATAACTGGATCGGGGAAAGCAAAAATGTTACTTTTTTACTCACCTTCTTTATCGATTTAATTTATCGCGAAAAGCTAAACTATTATTATTTTTTTTCGGATTCTAATACGTAAATCTTAAAAGATATTTCTTAAAAGTAATGCTTTCTTTACTATCAATATCTTAATTTCTACGAGAAAATTGATGAGGAAATTAAATCGGTGAATGCTTAGAAATTTAAGATTATATTATTTTAAGTACTCGTGGAATTCTTAATAATTCCACAGGTGTTTACTGGAATAGGCAATTAATTCTCACATCTAAACTATGCATTCTATAAATACCTTTCTAATATTCTGAGGTTTATCTGAATATTTTCAGTGATGTAATCACTGTCATGTTAAATTATATTTTCTCGTATTAGAATTTAACTGTCCGCTCTTATTAAAAGAGCATTTATTCAAAGTACATAACTACAAAGTTAAACTCGGAGTTAAAGGACGAATATATTCAATAGGCTAATCTAAAGGCAGAATTATTCTAAAACCGTTATCTATTAAGGAAATAAATTGTGGCTTTCAACTTATAACGTGATATAGTTTATAACCTATATTTCTGTTCTTCTAATAAATAATATCGTTTCAAAAGTTTTAATTATTCCTATGATGATTTATGTTACTTGGCGCCTATTTAATTTTAATTTAGTTTTAAGACAGTGAGTGTTCAGTTTTTTTTTCATCATGAAGCTGATGAATTAAAAGGCTGGTGTAAAAAAATTACTAACTTTATGTTGATTTCTTTATCTTATACTCAGGGTGCTTTGTTGTACAAACCTAAGTATCGTACTTTTGATACAAAGATTAGATCAGAAGAAAAATATTACTACTTGTTATGTATATAGAATAAACCTATGAAAATCGCATATATTTAAGTTGAGAATTGTTTTAAAACAAAAATTTCACAGGTACACTATATGGCCACTGATGACCGGTCACTTGCGATTTAAGACGTTTTGTTAAATATCTGGAAAGATACATGAGGAATTATCCTGAAACTTCAGGAGTGTAAACAACATGATAGAAGTTATGTATTTCCGCGAAGATTTTTTCCCGAAACCCCATAAGGGGCCGTCAACAAATTGAAGAAAAACGAATATCTTTTGGATAACGCTGTAAAAACTAATGCCGCAAAAGCGTTAAAACGGTAGCACATGCTTAGTAGGATTATTTTAATAAACTATGTTCATTTTTATGAGGATAGCACGTATACTCATGGAGAAATTAGGGTTTTATAAAAGAAATCCCAAATTTCACCAAGTGTTTAGCAGGTTCACTAAATATTGTTTCACTGCGCATGCGCGAATTCAATCAAAATATACTGTGCAGAATATATTCGCTAAATATATAGAGCAACTTTTGTGAAAGTCTCAAAAACATAGCTTGGAAATTCTGATAGTAATCGTCGATAGAATAAGCTTGAATTTAGCCTGTTCCCAAAAGGAAGCAAAAAGATAAGGGGTTGTATCCAAATATACTAGCTTATGAAAGTTGACATAATAAGAATGAAGTGTCTCTCATTGTATATTTGGATACAACCCCTCATCTTTTTGCTTTCTTTTGGGAACAGCGAATTTCAAGCTTATTCTATCGACTATCACTATCAGAATTTTCAAGCTATGTTTTTGAAACTGTCACAAAAGTTGCTTTATACATTTAGCTAATATATTAGGCACAGTATATTTTGATTGCATTCGCGCATGCGCAGTGCAACAATATTTAGTGAACCTGTTCATTTTTCATCCATTATTTTTTTTTTATTCTGATTGCAGGGTATTGTGTATAATGTTGTTTGTCATCATTCCTGAAAAGAACATTCTTTTATATTAAGAACGCTGAAAATTATAAGCAAAACACTTGGTGAAATTTGGGATTGTTTTTATAAAAACCTTAATTTCTCCACGAGTATAACTGCTATCCTCATAAAAATGAACATAATTTATTAAAAGAAGCCTCCTAAGAATGTGCTACCGTTTCAACACTTTTGCTATATTAGTTTTTACAGGGTTATCCAAAAGATATTCGTTTTTCTTCAATTTATTGACGGCCCCCTATGGGGTTTCGGGAAAAAATCTTCGCCGAAATATATGACTTCGACTATGCTGTTTAGACGCCTGAAATTTCAGGATAATTCCTTATGTATTTTTCTAGATATTTAACAAAACGTCTAAAATCGCAAGTGACCGGTCACCATTGGCCATATAGTGTATAAAAAAGTCGATACTTAGCAATCTCTCATATAATCTAAGGATTCATTAAAAAAAAAATTCGGACAATTTACTCAATTATTGTAGAAGATTGATTACTTAGAGTACATATTGATTAAATATTGATTACATAGAGTACATATTGATTAAATATTGATTACATACAGTGCATATTGATTAAATATTGATTACACAGAGAATATGATAAAAGACGAGCTAAGTAAAATGAGTTTAAACATTTCAATTACAAAAAAAGGAGCTATTAAAGTGAGATGCGTAAAATTAACCAAATCTCCTGTACTATTTATCAGATCGTCAAGAAATTTGGCACATTGTTCTAACGATATTAGAGCTTATTTTGTAATAAAAATCTGAAGTTAGACATTTTTGCCGTTTTTTGGTCAAAATGAGGGGAACGAGTCCCTTTAATAGCTTAGTTATTGCCAAAACTATAAAAAAATATTGAAATCGCCCCAGTAGTTTTAGTGTTGGGTTAGAAAAGTCACTTCAACATCAGCTGTTTTTCCGAACATTTAGCAAATGTTGTTTCCCACTAAACCCTTTATTCTCCAAATTATGAATTTAAAAAAATGTCTTTTCAAAACTTTTTTCTATAGCGTTAGAAAAGCATGTACAATAATAATATAAAATTAGAAACAGTTCTTTAATTTGTGCTAATAAACTGATACGGTACTTTTATGTACCGTCGAATCAATATAGTTGAAATTATTTCAAAACTTTGAAAATAAGGAAACAGTATATAACATTTCATTCCACTTTTAACACTTTTACACGCATAGTTGAAAAGTGTTTATGAATTCGGTTTGTTTGGCCGTCTGTCTTTCCACTCCCGTATACGTACTCGGATAGCCGTGTAATTGATTAAAGTTATTGAGGTCTACTATGGCATGTTAGGTATTGAAAATGAAGTGTTTAGCATTTATAGTTCCTTTACAGGGACACTCAAAAGAATTCCGTTACATTATGGTCATGGGGGAAAATCGTTTGGGATGTATTTTAATGGCGTAACACTATTTGAAACATAATGAAATTTATATATATTATTGAAGTGTTTACTATAGAAGATGGTTACAAGATGGTTACTGTAGAATATGCTATGTTTTACACTTACAGTTCGTTTTCAGGGTCACACAAAATAATTCCGTTTCATCATGGTCTGCGGAAAAAAATCGTTTGCGCTGTCTTTTAATGATGTTACACTGTAATATAAATAATGAAATTAATATAGTTCAGCATTTGTTTCCGTATAATATTCCATAACGAAATTAAAGCTTCATCAATAAATAAATAAAATAAAAAATAATATAAATAAAACAAAAATTTAACAGATGTGTAATCGAATTACGCGCTTAAACTCTGAAAATTCAGAATATAAAAGTCTGCTGGGTAGCGAAATCTTTGGCGATTTCTTCGGCTCTTAATTAATGGCAGATAGCTAATACGAAAGTATCGCTTTTCATAAATTCCAAATATTATTTGAATACATAATTCATATTTTTCTTATAAAATTGCTTTTTGTGGTGTTAATGTGCAATCTAGAGAAAATATATTTAATGTAAAAAAAAATCTATTACAGTTTTCAATTAAATAATTAGTTTTCACCTATGTTCTTTAACACGACAAGTCCGATCTGGATCCCCTGTTTTACATAATTGAAATACATTAAAAGTTTCTAAATAAACTTTTTAAGCTAAATAAGCTAATTAAGCTAAAATAAGCTAAATTTTATGCTTTGCATAACAAGTTTAAACAATCTTCAAACAACAATCAATCAGAGAGACATTAAATATACATCCTAAATTATATTAAAACAATCAAAACATCTTTAAAAAATTATACTATTGAAGGGACAAAAAGCAATGCTTATCAACCTACCTACTTATTAATTTAACAATAGCAAATAAATGCATAGTCAAATGTCAATACTTAGGACATCGTCCTTAGTTGGGCCGATTTGGGACTAGTAGTTTTAGGGTAGCCCTGTAGATTGTACCAGGTTATATTTTTCCATTGTTGTTCTATGATGGTTTCGTGCTGCTCTTGACGTTTTCGGGCATGGTCTCCGAGGAGGAAAATTTGTTTCCTATTATAACAAAAATCGATAAGTCTTATCTTTGAAATACTACGGTTTGTACTTCATTTATGTTAAGACCTGGTGTTTTCTCTTCTTTAGAGCCCCTCAGGTAAGGTCTCTCCTATCTGAAGCAAGTCTAAATTAATTTTTACCACTATTGTAGGAATCTGTACCGTGGCTTGAATAACAAAAGATAGTGTTCAAAGCATGATACATTGTCTCAAATCAGGCATTGTTGTCCCAAGTTGAAGATTATGCATTGTCATTTTTTTCAAATGCTTTCATGTTTTAGACCATGTATAATATATTCTCCTGAAGTTTTTTGTTTCTGTAAACCGAAATTGCTACACTTTTGTTCTGTAACTTTTCGACATTTAAATATTCCTTTATTCCTTCTTAAAGTATGTACTTGTACAAACATAATTTTTTAGTCAGCCCAAGAAACTACTTACATATGTTTGCTTTCATTTTGCAAGTTTTCTTCCTAGTCTACCTAGTCTTTATTCGTTCGCATTTGTTATAAAGGAGCATATTCTAACGAGCCTTATTAGAGTAATTCACCGCAAAAGTCATCGAGTGTTCATTAACCATTCTTAAATATAACAACGTTGTTCATAATAAGTGGAATTCGTTAAAAACCGTGAAACTTTTTTTTTACCAGAAAATTGACCTGTGATGTTATAATGAAGACTCTAACAATATTTTTGCTGAATAAATTATTTTGTTTCGCCGTTTACAGTTGTTTATTGTATATAAACACTAAAAAAAAGATTTAACGCGTCCCATCTGTAGAATAAAGAACTTAAACACAAGACAAGTGAAAAAAAGAGAATGTGCCAAGTTAGGTTGCCTGTATGAGCCCAACTTGGGACAGACGCCATTTATATTTTTAGGTATTAAACGTGATCCTAAAAATTTAAAGTTTTAAGTAAACATAGTCCAGATACCCGTCAAAACGTGGGTAGTGTTTTTAACTTCTATGTTTCAAAAAGGGGTTAATTTCTGGCTGCAATGTTCGAAATTGTCCCAAGTATGGGCTTTTGACTGTATCGTAAAGTTAGTGCTCAAAATTTCTTTTAAGATATTTTCTTTTCCCTTAGTTTATGAAGTTCTCTAGAAAATAAAATTAAATTTGAAAGATAAGGTCTAATATTATTATATGTTATTAATCTTACCTGAATAGATAAGTAATATAGAAATCTTGGAGTAAAAATTTATTTACGAAGTGCTTAGCGCGAACACGGTTTAAAAAAGAAATCTTTTTTTTTTCTTTAGAAAGATAATTATTTCATCTTACAGCAACAACAACGAAAAGCTTGAAAGCAGTACTACCACAATTTTCGAATAAATTTTTTCGCCCTTTGTAATCCCAGAAAAATATTACAAATTCTACGATTAATCGCAGGAAGATTCTTAATCTGAGGAAAAATATTAATTAAAGGTTTCTAATATGAAATAGAGGTTTGAAAATTGTAAAGAATATACGCAACTTGATATATAGACCTAAAGTTGAAAGCTCCGAAACTTTACGCTTTAAAAACAAAAACAAAAAGAACCATAATATACATATTCAAAAAAAGACCAAACATTAGGAAGCATTAAAGATAAAATGATAACGTTCAAAAGTAATTTCTTATACCAAAATAGCATTTATATCCATTGCGAAATCATGCCGAGAAATGGAGATGTCATTAAAATAAAATGACATTATATTTCATGCATTTAATTACTTGGACGTAGAAAGTAATAAATAAATCTGAAACATATAAATGTTTTCACAGCATCACGGAAATGCCCAGTGGAAGTTTTCAAAGCCCATACTTGAAGCAGTTTTTCCGAGTCATTAAGAAAATTGATGAGCATTTTTTAATGCATCAAAAATGTCTTAAACATTGCGAGGGCGTTATTACCGACATTTAATGGAAATTATACAGTATAATACATAAGGGTTTAAGGAAGGCTATTTGTTTCGATGAAAAAGTTTAGAATAGAAAAATATATGACGTCTTAGTGGGATATAAATTTGAGATCAAAAGTCTTTAAAGATCGCTTTAAGAAAAGATCTTTTTTTTTTTTAGTTATGTAAAAGAAAAGAAAATTAAAACGCATTCAAGATATATATGATGAATGAAAAAGTAGTTTCAGATAAAGTTTAGACGCAATTAGTTTTGTCTAGACTGCACTGATTGCTGTGAAAAAACATCACCACCTGGTTACTTTTTTAGATGTTTATACTTAAAGCTTTTAAATTACAAAAATGTTCTTGAAAGTTAAAAAGTAAGAGAAAAACATTGTGACATTTGATTGCGATTTTTCTAACCTGTTTATGAATCCGAGATAGATATGCATCAATTGTGTGGGACGATATGAAAAAAGATTGTGTTTTTTATATAAAAGAAATATACAGCTGAGCTGTTCAAGAAAATCATGAAAAAAGAATATAAGTAACTACTACAGGAAATTAGATGAGTCACACAAAAAAAATCTTTCATTAAAAAGATGGAAGAAATAAAGAAAGTTAATCAGAGACAGCGCTAAATCCAATAATGAGTAAGACTGTGAGATATTAGAAACAAAAAAAAAGAAAAAAAACACAGTAATGAAGTAGGTAAAGGGGAAATTGTCAACCCGTTGGGTAAAAATTAAATCTCAAAAAGTTTTCTCGTGTATCCTATTATTATTTTCGTAACGCACTTTATGTATCCCGTTTCAATAATGCTTTAATTTAAAATTTCATTTAAAATGGTTATCATAATGGTTAGGGCCTTGCTATTATAGTAAAAAGCATTTTTGTCAATAACATTATCTCTACATTTTGCATTCCTAAAATTTTCGTTTTGAGAAATATTACAATTCGGTTCGTCTTAAATTTTGTCCAAAACTTCAGAATGTCTTGCCCACCTTCTTAACGAATTTGAGCTAATTTTACACTCACTAAGCCTGCAATCTGTTAAAATTGTAAAATCAACAAATTAAAAAACTTCGTAAGACATCGACGAGTAGGAACTTCCGCATCTCACACTGGAAATCAAATTTTAAAAATATTTGAACTGTGATGAAAAATATTAAAATAAATATAAAGAGTGTTATGTGATCTTAGTAAACAAAGATAAAATCAGGCTTTTATAGAATAAGTTCACTATCGAGCAATATTGATTGGATTTTAACATAGTGGCAGCATTTGGTCTTACATACACACTATTATTTATATTAGATATTATTTTTATAGTTATATTTATATTAATAAAAGAAAGTGTTTGTACGTGTGTGTCTATAATATATTAGCGATGGCTAGGGAAATGTATCGCACGTAGAGGTCCTCAGCTTTGGGGAGATGAAGATAGATCCCAATGCATCAGAGAATCAGCTTTTTGATATTTTAATTAGATTTTTGTTAAGGAAATATTCGCGTATTTTCTCAGTTTTCAAAGTTGGAAGGCGAATTTGTGTGAGTCATAAAAGTATACCAAATTCGATCTTTATATTCAATATAGTACATTTTGTCCTCTTTTTAATAAAGAGTATTCGAAAATCGTACAGCGATTTTTAATTTTTTCGCGAATTTAAAAGCAAGCCTCCTTTCCTCCGAAAATGAGGACTTAGTTATTTAATAAACTATTTATATTCGAAATCTCTGTCCTCCAATTTTATATTTTATAAATTAGTCTAAATTTTAAAAAAATTATTAATAGATTAGCAGAATACAATATTTTCGACCGCGGAAAATAAGATCCAGCAAAAGGGAAAAGGAATACTTCTTTCATTCGTTTGTACGGTAACCTTTCGTTACCGAAGATTTATGACGGTATTAGTTCCTTTTATTATTAGCAACCATGGACGAAGTCTCTAATCGTGAAAATGCGAGAATTTTGTTGCGTTCTGTAAAGTGTCTGCACGGGCTCGATTCTGACCCGAAGTCTGAAGCCGTTCTGTCTCAGTCCAATGTTTTATCATTATACTGGGGAAGAGCCCGGGCTTAATTTTTGTCGGGAGAGTCGGGCTGGGCCCAGGCTCACTTTCCTTTCAGATTTGGGCCGCTCCGGGTCTAGAATTCAATCGCCCGAAGGCAGTAGGGCGCTCATAAGTAGGTTCATTTGTATATTACATTTAACAAAATATTTAATGTCTTTTAAGGTTTTTTAAGGAATACCTTCGTTTGTATATTATATTTAAATTAATTTTATGGTTTTATACTGCCGGCCAGTGACGTTCTAATATTATTATAAATTTGAAAGGATCAGGGTCCATAAGCATTCTCTTTTAGCCCATGAAATAAGCCTAAACTCGATTTTGTTATACTGACTTAATTATTTCACTTTTTAATAGTAGTGGGTTTATCCTGTACGATTTCAACAATATTTTTTGCATTTTGTGCGTATTTATATGACTTACATAAGCTCAAAGTTCGAATTATTCGTAGTTTTTGATGAAATATACGCAATTTCTCCTAATTTTACCTCAATTATTTATATGAGCACAATCGTGCAACACTTTCTTATTTATATATATTATAAAATACATTAAAATGTACATATGTAAAAATAAAAGTGTTGCAAAGCTGCGCTCATAGTAAAATATTAAAAAATGTAAGGTAAAATTAGGCGAAATTGCGTATTTTTCATCAAAAACTACAAATAATACGAACTTTGAGCTTGTGTAAGTTATATAAATCCGAACAAAATGCAAAAAAATATTATTGAAATCGTACAGGATAAACCTTCTAATATTAAAAAGTGAAATAATTAAGTCAGTATAACAAAGTTGAATTTTAGTCTTATTTCACGGGCCAAAAACACGGCTTATGGACCCTGATCCTTTCTGTTCAATAGCTTTGCGGTAGGTATAACTGATCCACGATTACAGAAAAATCGCAAAAATCCTCCACGCTTTGAAATTATCATCACACTAATGATGACACGACACCAGTAATCATTAAAAGCTTTTTTTAATTTGAAGATATGTTTATAACTCGTCGTTTTTGTAAAGTTAAATATGCACCAAATTTTATTTTTGATTAACTTTTGTACTCATTTCGTTTTTAATCTAATGCGTGTGTTTATTTTCTTCTGACGTAGATTTTGATGATTTTGTACAAGCTGGGTGATTTTGTATTTCTTCCATTAATCCTAAATTTAAAATGTTCTTTTCTTTCACAGTGCGTCATTCGGATGTTTTCTTCTTCTACTGGTTCTTGCTTCTACGAGAACAGAGGGCAGTGAGCGGTCGAGGCAAAACATTCGAGGGCCACCCCCTTCATTAGTCGAATGGCTTATATTTTTTTGGGTCACAGGTAAGCGAAGTATTTTGTTTATTCAAATAAATACATTGAGCGAAATTGTATGTGAATAAACTGAATAAGTAGAGGAACTTTGGGTGTTATGGAATACTATTTACATTTGGTACAATAGAACATCCCGATATTGTTTCAAATCCGAGAAACGAATACAAACTACCATTATCTGCGAATATTTTATAAAGACAAAAAATATTTTACGAAATTTCATCACTTGGAAACAAATAATAATAATAATAATAAACGTATTTTAAGGGTATTGTAAAATAGTCAGTAAATATGGAATAGGGGGTAAAAAATGAAGAAAACGAACAAAATTTGGTAAAAAACAGATGTAATGGTATCAAGAGAGCATGATGGAAATATAGTGTCTAGGTAGTCAGCCAATATACTTCAGCTCTTACTTCAGATTTGCACAAATCACAAATATAAGGATCTTACTTTGCGCCACCATAATAATGGAGTATTATGAGATATTGCTATTCCATATAACCCGACACCGCCGGTTTGGAAAAAAACTATTCTATGTTTATTGATGTGAATCGAGGGCTTAAAACCGAGTATTACATCGTAAAACTTTAGTTTATATTTTTTATTTTTGTGTACAACATTTTCAAAACGACAAATTTAAAAACGACATTTTCAAAACTGAGCAAAAAATACTCAAATCTGAGTATGTCGCATAGTCAAAATGGCTCCGAATCAAAATTACTCATGTTTGAAACATGTATATACTCATTTCTGAAAACATGCACACACTCAAGAATAAAACATCATGTGTTCATATTTGAGTATGTCCATGTTTCAAAAATGAGTATGAACTGACTTCTATGTGCTCCTTTTTGAGTATTTCCATGTTTCAAAAATGAGTTTGAACTGATTCTAATCATTTTTGAGTATGTCCATGCTTCAAAAATGAGTATGAACTGACCTCTATGTGCTCAGTTTTGAGTATGTCCATGTTTCAATATTCTGAGTATTTCTGATATTTCAGAATTGAAAGCATTGGGTCGTCCTATTTGAAACAAAAAGTTTCATAACAAAATGAAAACATCGATTTACTCATATTTGAAAGTGTCATTTTTCTCAGAAACATTATGATTAATTTCAATGTAAAACTATTACATCTAATAATGAATAAACAATATTGAAAAATTATCTCCTCAAATTTTTCATAGAAGAAAAACAAATACTTATTCACAAAATGCGCCCTGACGCCAACCGACGGACTGGGCGTTCTGAAGGGCATTCTGGAAACGTTCTCAGATAGTTTACGATATTACCGCTTTATATCACTTTACCAAACAGAAACCTTGGTATTCCATATTATTCCACTATTTCGTAACACTCGAAGTTCCTCTACCCTGAAACAAAGATTACAAAAACATTTTCTGATACATAGGATATCCAGAAAACTTTAAAAATCAATAATTCATTAACTATAGTAAATATAAATATGAAATAAGTGACATGTTTATAAAGTAGTTTATAAATTATGTATACAGTAATTTAAAAATTAGATCAAATTTTCGTCAGTAGATGGTGCCGTGCCATATCACTTTACCAAACAGAAATCTTGTTATTCCATATTATCCGACTATTCGATAACACTCGAAGTTAATCTACACTGAAACAAAGATGACATAAACGCTTTCTGATACACAGGGTGTCCAGAAAACTTTAAAAATCAATCATTCATTAACTATAGTAAATATAAATATGAAATAAGTGACATGTTTATAAAGTAGTTCATAAATTGTATATACAGTAATTTAAAAATTAGATCAAATTTTCGTCAGTAGATGGTGCTGTTCCATATCAAACTGTAAGAATGTTCTTTAACTTCAGAATTTCAAAACGCAAAACTTAGTTTCTTATTTCAATATATAAATAGAATAAAGAGTGAAACCTAAAATTTTTCATACATTTTTACACGTTTGTTAGACCACTATTATAGTTTGAGACACCGCAACGCTATCTATTAACGAAAATATTAAATATTTTGAACTATACAATTTATAAGTTACCTGATAAGCATATCACATATTTCTTTCTTATACAGGGTGCGTCAGAAAAATGTATACACTGAGAAAAATGACACTTTCAAATCTGAGTAAATCGAAGTTTTCATTTTATTATGATACTTTTTGTTTCAAATATGACGACCCAATGCTTTCAATTCAGAAATATTGGAAATACTCAGAATACTGAAACATGGACATACTCAAAACTAAGCACATACAGGTCAATTCATACTCATTTTTGAAACATGGCCATACTCAAAAATGATTAGGCTCTGTTTATACCCATTTTTGAAACATGGACATACTCAGAAATGAGCATATAGAAGTCAGTTTTTACTCATTTTTGAAACATGGACATACTCCAATACGAGCACATGGTGTTTTATTCTTGGAGTGTGTGCATATTTTCAGAAATGAGTATATACATGTTTCAAACTTGAGTAGTTTTGATTCGGAGACATTTTGAACATGTGACGTACTCAGATTTGGGGATTTTTTGCTCAGTTTTGAAAATGTCGTTTTTAGAGCGTACATACAATGTTTAAGGTGTCATAACTTAATTTTTTCTTTCTTTTCAAAGTTTAATTAATTGGAAATAATGAGTAGACCAAGATTAACTTTTGAAAACAGAAAATTTATTTTAAAATACTATTGTAAGTATGAAAATGTAGCAGAAGTAAAAAAAACAATATCGCAGGGAGTTTCAGGCAGATCCACCAATCAGGCTTCCAATCCATCGGATAAAAGATAAGTTAGTTTGAAACTAATAGACAACGTTTCGAAACCGCAATTGAGCAACAATGCAACACAACACCAAATGAAATGTTTGTTGAACTTTGTGAATCAATAGACCACCGTTATAAGCAGTGTATTGACCAGAACAGTAATAATTTTGAACATCTGCGAAGATATTATATAGCATCCACCGAGTTACCTATGATTCCAATAATGCATTATTTTATTTTCAGAAAGCTCAGAAATTAATACATTTCCTCTATTTAAAGTGGTATTTCTGAAACAAAAATTTATTTTCTAGTCCGTAATTTTGGAAACGTTTTCAAGTAGTTTTACAGGGTATTAATCAGTTTTCTCAACCCGGTATCAACACGAAATACCGGGCTGTTGAATGCTATCAATGTTTAAGTAAACATTTTCATGTTCAATAAACCTGTTCAACAAATAAAAATGCAAAATTAACAGCCTAAAATGAACATTATTTTGTTACTCTTGCATGTATAAATTCAATTACGCACCTAAACTTTTTTACTTCAGAATTTAACATCCTAAAAACTGTTATTCCGTGGTGTCTAAAGATAAATGAACGTTTCACGGAATCGTGGGTAAGTCAGAAAAAGTTATATTATATGTTCGTAAACCTGCATGCTCGATCCAGAAACATTGTGGCGTTATGCTAATACACTGCTTTGAAAATCAAAGGGAATCTCGCGTGAGGCAGTCTCCACATACTTACAGGTTTAAGTTAGAAATCCACGCACGTAGTTTTAATACTACCGAGGGTAAATTGAGAACTCACTGATCATCACCCATAAGTTATATAAAGAAAATGATAGGCTTGTAATGGATTGTTTCAATTTCTGTTTGCGACTTCATTTTGCAAT
Source organism: Maratus michaelseni (assembly GCA_963931845.1). Taxonomy (NCBI): domain Eukaryota; kingdom Metazoa; phylum Arthropoda; class Arachnida; order Araneae; family Salticidae; genus Maratus; species Maratus michaelseni. The sequence goes on from OZ007586.1 coordinate 118,956,756, forward strand.
TTACCTTTCAACAAAATGAAATTATATAGAAGCCATAGTAGCTTATCTCTTTTGTAGATCATATTCAGACATTTCGAATGCTGTCTATTCTCAAATAAACAGTTTCAGCTGCGTAAAACAATTTAAACATGAATGACTACCAAACTAATGTTCATTTTACGCTTTTAGTTTAATTTGTTAATTTTAGTATATTTCTTTATTGAACATGAAAATGGTTACTTGAGAACTGATAGCATTCGAAAAACCGATGTCTCGTGTTTATACCTTGTTTAGAAAACTGATTAATACACTACAAAAACTACTCGGAAATGTTTCCAAAAATTACAGGCAGCAAAAGAAACTTTTGTTACAGAAATTCGTTATTGAATCTCGAATATCGTTTGGTTTCTGACGTTTCTGATAATAAAGGAACACTCTAGCGAATTATGGGTAACTCGGAAGAGGTTATAGTATATTTTCGTAAACGTCGCTAGATTAAAAAATATTTCTAATTTTTTTCACAGTAAAAACGTTTTCAAAAATTCAGTGTAACCCTGTAGTTACCTACGAGTCTTAAAATCTTTCACATATCTTAAGAAATCTTCACTGAGAAAAATGACACTTTCAAATCTGAGTAAATCGATGTTTTCATTTTGTTATGAAACTTTTTGTTTCAAATAGGACGACCCAATGCTTTCAATTCTGAAATACCAGAAATACTCAGAAACATGGACATACTCAAAATTGAGCGCATAGAGGTCAGTTCATACTCATTTTTGAAACATGGACATACTAAAAAATGATTACAATCAGTTCAAACTCATTTTTGAAACATGGAAGGTACTCAAAAATGAGCACATAGAAGTCAGTTTATACTCATTTTTGAAACATGGAAGGTACTCAAAAATGAGCACATAGAAGTCAGTTTATACTCATTTTTGAAACATGGACATACTCAAATATGAGCACTTGACGTTTTATTCTTGAGTGTGTGCATGTTTTCAGAAATGTGTACATACATGTTTCAAACTTGAGTAATTTTGATTCGGAGCCATTTTAACCATGTGACATACTCAGATTTGAATATTTTTTGCTCAGTTTTGAAAATGTCGTTTTTAAAGTGTTTGAATGAAGAATCAATCTGAAATCTCAGAAATCGGTAGGTTTTCAAAATTAACTGAACTGTTTTTCAAAGTTAACGGGAACCAGAAAGGTCCTTTTACTTCAAAAAGTTTCCGTAAATTTAGGAAACATTCTTTTCTTGCAATGTAAAAAATAAATAATTTTTTCTTAAACTAGCAGGAAGGTTTGCGGTAAAAAAAAAATGTCCTGTTAGGGTTTCTTTATGTTCAAAAACCAATAGATTTCCGACATATAAAGAAGAAATTCTGAAACAAAAGTTTATTTTTCTATCCATAATTTTCGGAAACAATTCCAAGTAGTTTTTACAGTACCTTAAAAAGTTTTCTCAAAGCTGTATCAACACAAAATATTGGTTTTTCGAATGCTATCGATTCTCAAGTAAAAATTTGCAGATGCGTAATAGCATTTATACATGCAAAAGTAACAAACACATGTTCATTTTACAATCTTCATGCTTGTCTCTTGAATTTTTTTTTTTTGGTGAACATAAAAATTTTTACTTAATAATTGATATCATCTGAAAAAGCGATATTTCATGTTGATACCGGATTGAAAAAATAGATTAATAAATTTGCTTTAAAAACTACTCTGAAATGTTTCCGAAAATTACAGGGAGCAAAAAACAAAAAAGAGAAGAAAATTGTTTCAGCAATTCTTTTACAAACCTGGAAAATACAGGGTGTTTTTTTTTTTAAACTGGCGCTATTCAGAGCCGCCTGTAGCTCGTACTAATAACTGGATTGACACAAAATTTTGTGAATGGACTAAGAAAATCATGGGAAAAAAGATTCCAACAAAAAAAATTAGTTCCAATCACCGCCGATAGGGGGAAATGTGGCGCTGTACATTGAAAAAAAACATCAGAAACAGACAAAATTAATAATTTGGATAAAATGCCATGTTTTATTCATCCTTTACACTTTCCCTTTCGTTGATCGCATTTGAAACATCCATTATCACTTTTTCTTCCACCGGTTTACGTCCTCTGCCTGACCGAACTACTAGCGAGCCTGTTTCTTCGAATTTCAGAATCATTGCTTTCAATACATTAATACATATATTATATTTTCATGAACCTTCTTAGTAGATCAAGAACCATCTCTAATTTTTTGAAGTGCAGGTTTATGTCCTTTTTTTAAAATTATTTCTGAAGTAAAGAGAATAGTTTCTGAAATAATAAGTTACATTAGTTATGATAGAGTAACAGGTTATAACTACAAAGTTATATTGAAATTTCGTTAAATCCGGAAAATTATCTGCACTTTTTTCAGTGTAACAACTTTTCAAGAAGCAAATAAATACGCACTGCAATGTTTTTTTTAACAATGACATTCTCTGAAATCTGTTAAACAAAAGATTTAAAAACTATGTATCATATATAATTAATAAATAAATTCAAAACATTTTTTACTGCATTACATAGAAAAACGAAATTCAATTTAAAAAAAAAAAAAAAACAAGATTATTTCTTGTCAAATACAAATAATCCCTTAAAAAACCAAAAAAAAAAATCAATATTAACGTAGATGATTAATTAAAATGCTTCTAAACTGAATTCAATTAGTACTTTTAGATGCCATAAGCAAAGATAAAATTTAAGAATCTTTTAATGTTAAAAATTTAATAACGTTAATAGAAAAGTTGTAGCATCGATAAATTAATGTTTTTTCTTTAGTTCAATTTCATTATACAATAAAAAAATATATAAAAGAAAATAAGCATATTCACAAAGTTTGATAAACTTTCTTTTAAGCAAGAAAGACGAAAGTAATTTTGCGAAAACCTGAAAGTGGATATTATTTTTATGCACCAATAAAATTTGATAGAAGGAATTTTATGTTCAGTAAGAGAGACTCTGTAAATTAAAGTTTCAAGTAAGGAAATACTGCACTAGAAAAAGCCTTTTATATGCATTATACCATAAATTTTAATATTCTGGCTGTTTTAGGAATCATTTTAACTTTTATGCCACTCTTAGAATGAATGTTCATTTTTCTAAATTTGGTAAAATGCTGAGTGTTTAAAAACAAAGTGCATTTAAAAAGCTCTAAAAGTCAGTTTATTGTAACAATTTTTCTTGAAAATTATCATTTGTATATTCATATTTGTGTTTTCTTTATTGTTTGGATTTATTAATTTTCCAATGATGTCAAGCAATATTACATATACATGCCTTGTAGGGATGTAAATAGAATTAAAATAAAATTAAAATAGAATAGAATAGAAACTATTCTTACTGTATTAGACAGAAAACAAAATTCAATTAAAAAACAAGACTTATTTCTTATCGAATATAAAAAATCCCTTAAAAAAACAAAACAAAATCCAGTATTTACGTACATGATTAAGTAAATTGCTTCTAAACTAAATTCATTTAGTACTTTTAGATGCAATAACCAAAGATAAAATTTAAGAATCTTTTAACGGTAAAAATGTAATAACGTTAATAGAAAAGTTGCAGCATTGATATATTATTATTTTTTATTCTATTTCATTATACAGTAGAAAAAAAGTAAAACAAAACAATCATATTTACTAAGTTTGATGAACTTTCTTTTAAGCAAGGAAGACGAAAGTAATTTTGCGAAAACCTGAAAGTGGATATTATTTTGATGCACCAATAAAATTTGATAGAAGGAATTTTATGTTCAGCAAGAGAGACTCTGTAAATTAAAGTTTCAAGTAAGGAAATACTGCACTAGAAAAAGCCTTTTATATGCACTATACCATAAATTTTAATATTCTGGAATTTTTAGGAATCATTTTAACTTTTATGCCACTTTCAGAATAAATGTTCATTTTTCTAAATTTTGTAGAATACTGACTGCTTAAAAAGAATGCGCATTTAAAAAGCTCTAAAAGTCAATTCATTGTAACAATTTGTCTTGAAATCGTTATTTGTATATTCATTTTTGTGTTTTGTTTATTGATTGGATTTATTAATTTACCAATGATGTCAAGCAATATTCTATTTACATGCCTTGTAATGGAGAATTTTGGAACATGATTTAACACATTTAATTTTTGAAAATTGTTGTGCTTACTAAAAGAGATACTGCTAAACTTTGGAAGAGATTTGTACAGAATTATTGCAGTTATCGTGTCCATAAAAAAGTGACAAAGATAGATAGATAGATAGATAGGGGAGAATGTAATAGGTAGTATTTCTCACGAAATCTATCTAAAAATCGAATACAAAAAATCCCTTAAAAACAAAATAAAAATCCAGTATTAACGTACATGATTAATTAAAATGCATCTAAAATAAATTCAATTAGTACTTTTAGATGTCATAACCAAAGATAAGATTTAAGAATCTTTTAAGTGTAAAAATTTAATAACGTTAATATAAAAGTTGTAGCATCGATATATTATATAGTTCGATATCATTATACAGTAAAAAAAGTAAAACAAAATAATCAAAGTCACTAAGTTTGATGAACTTTCTTTTAATCAAGAAATACAAAAGTAATTTTGCCGATGGCGAAACCTGAAAGTGGATATTATTTTTATGCACCAATAAAATTTGATAGAAAGAATTTTATGTTCAATAAGAGATACTCTGTAAATTCAAGTTTAAAGTAGAGAAATACTGTACTGAAGAAGCATTTTATTCGCATTACACCATCGATTTTAATATTCTGGCATTTTTAGGAATCATTTTAACACATTAACTCCACAATTATTTTTCTCTTGAAAAATGGAAATGTTGCATTTCATACCGCATTTTTAGAATATAATTTTTATGTTATTTTATCAAAGAGTTTTCGGTCATTAAAGAAAGCGAAATTTTCTTTTCAGAATCAGTGGCGTGCAAACAACAAAAGTATTATTAGCTATGGTGTTGCATTAATGCAACGCTAGGCTTTAATCGGTTAACTTTTAGGCCAATCTTAAAACAAATGTTCATTTTTCTGCATTTTGTAGCATGCTGAGTGTTTAAAAACAATGTGCAATTGAAAAGCTGTAAAAGTCAGTTTATTGTAACAATTTTCCTTGAAAATCGTCAATTGTATACTCCTTTTTGTGTTTTGTTTATTTATTGGATTTATTATTTTTCCAATGATGTCAAGCAATCTTCTATTTACATGCCTTTTAATGGAGATATAATGCCTCGGTATAATATTATTTTTTTTGTTTAGTTCGATTTCATTATACAATAATAAAAAAAGTAAAATAAAATAAGCATATTCACTAAGTTTGATGAACTTCCTTTTAAACAAGAAAGACGAAAGTAATTTTGCCGATGGCGAAAACCTGAAAGTGGGATATTATTTTTATGCATCAATAAAATTTGATAGAAGGAATTTTATGTTCAGTAAAAGAGTTTTTGTAAATTAAAGTTTAAAGTAAAGAAATACTGTACTATAAAAGGCATATTATACGCATTATACCATAAATTTTAATATTCTGGCATTTTTAGGAATCATTTTAACTTTTATGCCACTTTTTGAATAAATGCTCATTTTTCTACATTTTGTAGAATTGGTTATGATAGAGTGATAGGTTACAACTAGAAGGTTACATTGAAATTTCGTTAAATCCTGAAAATCATCTACACTTTTTACAGTTTAACAACTTTTCAAGAAGCAAATAAATACGCACTGCAATGTTTTTTTAACAATGACATTCTCTGAAATCTGTTAAACGAAAGATTTAGAAAGTATGCTTCATATAAAATTAATAAATAAATTCAAAACATTTTTTACTGCATTACATAGAAAAACGAAATTCAATTCAAAAAACAAAATTATTTCTTGTCAAATACAAAAATTCCCTTAAAAAACAAAACAAAAATCAATATTAACGTACATATTAATTAAAATGCTTCTAAACAGAATTAAATTAGTACTTTTAGATGCCATAAGCAAAGATACAATTTAAGAATCTTTCAATGTTAAAAATTTAATAACGTTAATAGAAACGTTGCAGCATCGATATATTATTGTTTTTTCTTTGCTTCGATTTCATTATACAATTAAAAAAATGTAATAGAAAATAAGCATATTCACAAAGTTTGATAAACTTTATTTTAAGCTAGAAAGACGAAGGTAATTTTGCGAAAACCTGAAAGTGGATATTATTTTTATGCACCAATAAAATTTGATAGAAGGAATTTTATGTTCAGTAAAGGAGGCTCGGTAAATTAAAGTTTCAAGTAGGGAAATACTGCACTAGAAAAAGCCTTTTATATGCATTATACCATAAATTTTAATATTCTTGAATTTTTAGGAATCATTTTAACTTTTATGCCACTTTCAGAATAAATGTTCATTTTTCTAAATTTTGTAGAATACTGAGTGCTTAAAAAGAATGCGCATTTAAAAAGCTCTAAAAGTCAATTCATTGTAACAATTTTTCTTGAAATCGTCATTTGTATATTCATTTTTGTGTTTTGTTTATTGATTGGATTTATTAATTTACCAATGATGTCAAGCAATATCCTATTTACATGCCTTGTAATGGAGCGTTTTGGAACATGATTTAACACATTTAATTTTTGAAAATTGTTGTGCGTACTAAAAGAGATACTGCTAAAAGTCGTTGTAACTTCTAAAAGAGGCCCTTTTTTTCCACAGTCGTGGGAAGAAAAGTTGTCCCTTAATATCTCTGCGACACGTCATCTTGTAAAAAGAGAGTAGTTCCAACTAGAGCGAGTCTTATTTCCAACTGATTAGTAATAAAATCTACTATGGTCAGTGGCGTAGCGTCAGGGGGGGCACGATCATTTTACTACCAGTATAATTATATACTACATTTAGCCTTATTTAATCCTTGAACTGCATGAATTAAATAAGGGCAAATATAGTATATAAAAATACTGGTAGTAAAGTGATCCGTGCCCCCCTTGACGCTACGCCTCTGACTATGGTTTACTTACATTACTGCTTCAAGGGTCGTCTAGATACAGGATGGTCATAAAGAAACATTGCCGATATATAAATCCCTAGCGGCGACACCGTTCAACCAACCGCAATGAAATGCGAGATATAGTTATTTGAGGGTATGCGCTCGAGATTATGATGAACAAGAGAAATAAAGCCTGAATGTTTACTGTTATAGTGAAATTAATTGAAATTTTTGAATGGCAACATCCACCTTTTCACATCTCAAAATGATCAGCGTATTGTAAATCCATGAATTGCGTTCTAACGGCACATGTAGCACAAAAAAAGGTTACGTAGCACACATGCAAAATAAACAACATTGTAAACAACCAATAGTAATAGAGAGATGAGACGCACAAGCACCAATCATAAAACACCATGGGCAAATCATCATTTGTGAAAAACCTTTTAAAAGCAGTATGAAAAATTGTAATCTCAGTAAAAAATTTCTTTTCCTCTAGTTTCATTTGTATTGGTTGTTTACAATACTGTTCATTGCATGTGTCCTACGACGTCGTATTTTGTGCTACATGTATCTTTCCAACGCCAATTATAAATTTCAAATCGCTGATCATTTTGGGATGGGAAAAAGTGGATGTTGTCCACTTGAAAAATTCAAATGTTTTCCACTGTAACAGTAACCGTGCAGTTTCCATTGTTCTTGTTCACCACAATCTCCAGTAAATATTATCTTTAGATAACTATATCTCATATTTCATTTCGGTTGGATGAACAGAGCGACCGCTAGGGATTCATATATCGGCAAAGTTTCTTTATGACCACCCTGTATTCAAATTGTAATAAACTTTAAAATTTTTAATGCTAACATCCAATTTTGACATAATATTTCGTAGTTTAGGAATTATGCAGATGTAAAATTTTGAACTCCAAATGTTCCGTTCATTATTAACAGTTGCAAAACAGAGTACAATGTGGGCAGTCATTTAATCATAACTCAAAAAGTATTTTGCAGAATGATCTGTAATTTTTAAATCCAATATTTAAAACTCTTAGAAAACTATTTCTGTTGCAAATTTTATACGTTACAATACAATTTGTTTTCGAATATTAATTGAAATATAGATATTTTTTAATATTAATATCATAATTTATGTATTTTTAATTAATATTTGAAAAAATATGTGCTGCGCCTATAAAACTTTTAACAGAAATCAATTTCTAGAAACTTCAAATATGGAAATCCCAAATTAGAACTTATTCTGCTAAATAGGTTTTCACGTATGTTTAAATAAATAGCCCTCTTTGCAATTTGTTTTGCAACGATTAAAAATAAATTTAACATTAGGAATTTTAAACTTTACATCTGCATAATTCCTAAACTAGTCGACCTAATGACTTCCCGTTTAGTATCCGATGGTAAAATGTACCGACAAATCCAAATATAGTGTCAAAATAGTGTTTTAGTACGGATAATTTTAACTATTCTTACAATTACAATATGTAGACGACCTCCAAAGCATAATTTAAGTGCATCCTTAATTAATAGATGTTATTACTGATTTATTGATATCGGTTTTATACGATGGTTTTTACGGCTTTATATGATGATATCCAGTTTTATACGATGATTTTAGTAGAGAAGCATTATTTTTTTACACGACTATACATCATTTAAATGTCATTTTATATTGGAATAATCTGGAAAAGTGTAAATATTTCTTTTAGATTTTATTATTGTTCTAAAAATTTAGTTTTTTTTTTTTATTTATATGAGAATCAAATCAGAAAAATCACTGTAAAAAAATTACAGATCAAAAATATGAAGAAACTATAGTATAGAAACCAGAAATCATTTGTAAAATATTCGATAACATTGGTAAGAAGCATTAGATTCCCAGACATCCAACAATTTGTTCAATTAATCACATTAGCTATATGTAACCTACCATTAACAATCAAATGGATAAAAGGGCACCAGAAAAGTAGTTGAAAGGTTACCGTAATTTCCGGCGTATAATCCGCGGATCAAACAATCATGTTTCGACCCAGAAATTTTTATTTTATAAAATGTAACTTACGAGATCGCTGTAAGTATTTGACTTTAATTATTGTATAAAATATCTGGGTTGAAACAGAATTGTTTGATCCGTGGATTATACTACGGAAATTACGGTAGTTGAAAATTTACACATGGAATTCGAAAAAGTATCGTATATTTAGACTCTATCTTGATATAAACTTGGTGGCTAATGTATATTTAATATTACATGCTTTAGCTGGCCGCGACAGATATATTGAAATCTGAAGTTGGGCATTTAATTTTAAAAAATCACTATGAAGAAATCGGCGTATAGAAACCAGAAGTGAATGAAAAAATTCTAGTAAAAAAGCCAAAATTCAGTTGTAAAAAGCAACAATAACTTTGCTAAAACAATCATAATTGTATTTCTAGACATTCAACAAGTCATAAAAGAGCTATTTCAACTGTTCTTAAAATTTTATCTACTTTCTTAATCCTCTTAACGTGTCGCTGAAGTCATGGAAGGACGTAACTTTTATTTTCTTATAATAAAACAAATTCTTAATAGTGTAAGACATGAAATGTGATTTTCTTTGTATAAAGATAAAATATTTCTATTCATATTGACTATATTTTTTTAAACTGATACTTCTGAAATGTTAACCGACAATTTTACTTGTGAGAATATTTTTAAATACAGCAGCTGTTTAATTCATACGATGGATTAGTATCTCTTATATTAAAATCTGACTGTCTGTCTGTATTTCACAACTATTCTTCCTAAAATATGGAACGCAGCGTGATGAAATTCATACCAGTTGTGCGCATTGATTCAATGGTGTCATACAAACTCTCATAATTTTAAAATTTGAATTTGTTTATGAGATTTTTTTTGTTGTTGTTTGTAATTTTTAGTGAAGTTTCTTTAAATGTTGCAACTAAATTACTTCATTTTTGTGGATAAGAATGGGAAAACGGGAAATAAAACTAATTATTATATTTTTATTCACGTTATTTTCTCATTAAAATTGAAAGAGAAATTATTTTCAGTTTAATATATGGAGAAATAAAATTTTGATGAAATTAATTTTTTCACGGAAATAAGAAGAAATAAAAGCATATTTTCAGTTAACCAAGCGTCATGAATCAATTTATTCTACAGAACAAAATATCGTCTGTTGACATATTAACATTTAGAAGTCATTGTACCGTAGATTTTGTTTAGCTTTATATTCAACCAAGGAGGAAGATTTAAGCTCGTTGTTTTTTAGTGGACAATTATTGCTCCCTATACACAAGATTTGAATTTAAAGAAAAAGCATATGCTACTCACTTTTTTGTAACGGTGTTGGAAAAGAAATATATAAACAAAGATAAGAATTTTATTTTATGATTTGTCGCTACCATGTCAAACTATCGAATGTGAAAAAGTGCATTTTTCATCACTTTTAACAATGGGCCGATTGTCACCACTAAACTTTAATAGTAGGGGTACTGTCCCAAGGTTGACAGTTTAATCTCTTTTTCCATTCAGAAATTCCGGATCCATACCAGAAAGTTCAAATAGAAATTTTTGTTTTATTTAATGACAGACATGTCGTGATTATTTAAAGAAAAAAAATTCTCAAAATTTCCTGTATGAATTCGTCATCTCTGTCTAAAAAAGAAGGCCAAACTGGCAACCCTGTTCTTCAGAGAAATTTCATCAATATTCTTAGAAGACAAAGAATTCTAATAAAACTGATTGGTGGCAATCGGCCAGTTTTTAAAGTAATGAAATATTCACCTTTTTCACATTCGATAGTTTGACATGGTAGCGACTATATGTTCAACCAGATAGCTCTTCTGCTGAACTATCATATTAAATCTTGATTTCAAGATAATAGAGCTTTTCTTGAAATATCAAGGTTGATTCTGTTCTACCGTTCGACCACAATTTTCCAGAATCCATCCAATGTTTTGGTATGTTTTGGTATGCCGCTTATAAAAAGCTTGTTTTAAAAGTCCAAATGCACAGTAATCCATAGGAGACACATCTGGAAGCCTGGGTGGTATGTATTGAAATGGAATAGCCTCAATTCCGGTTTCATTTCTCCTTTTTTCTAAAAATACTACGTGATCAAACCCGGCCTTCACGGGTTACAGAATACATGTGAAAACCTCTTTTTAATTGAAATCTCGAATAGACTTTTTACATTTAATATATTTTTATAGCTTGTCCGCTAACAATACCAAAAAGCATTTTTATATGAAAAAAGTCCTTCCGACCTGTACCGGGAGGAAAAGGTAGCTTCCATATTCCATTTTTTTTTAAATCAACTCCTTTTACTCAAACACCCGAAGCTAAAATGTATGGAACCCGATTATAGAAGATTCAATCCAGGTTTTCGTTAATACTGAATTTGAATGCGCATTTCAGCATGAGAGTTACAGCATAACAAAAATCAGATTGTTTCAAAATATCAGTCAACCTAGAATTTCAAACAGCTATATCTCAGCTGTTTTTTAAGATAAAGCCGAAACAAAAAAATGCTCCAGAATCCTTGTATCATGATCAAACAATTAACGGAAACAGCTTTTTCAATTTATAATTTTACTATACATCTTTTGGAATTAAAAAATAAATACATTTTTTAACTGGCTGCCATTTTCAAACAAGATAGTGCATGAAGCTGGCCTATGAACTCGGTCGAGACCTTGGTATTTCCTGTACACATGATCAGTCACATTCATATCGGCTCATAAATACGAGGGTTACAGCATGACAAATATCAGATTGTTCCCAATAGTCTTCTCGTAACCCAAAATGGTAGGATACAATATTTAATCAAAAGCGTTAGACACAATTTTTAAATTATATTAGCTTGACCCTGATTCGTAGTCACCCTAAAATTAACCAATAATCGAATTTTCTCGAACATGTGACCTACCCCAATGGTCTTCTGGTGCCCCAAAATGGTAGAATGCAAAATTTCGTCAAAATCGTTACAGCCGTTTTTAAAATAAAATTTGCATATATATATACACAGAGAGACACACAAGATTTGCTCATATTATAACATATGATACAATATTTAATAATAATACTTTAATATTATAAACGTTTTTTTAACGAAATACTTTAAAAAGTGTAATTTAAAATACATTTTTTCGGACACATTTTTATAAGTTAATCTTTATTTCTTTTTAAAATAAAATTTCTCATCTCAGAAATAATTTTTAACAAATAGCAAATACCTGGTTTAAAAATAGCCGCGTAAAGCACAATGAAATATCTTCAAAGCGAAGGAGAATGGAGATGTTATTTGAGATAAAAAGCAGTCTGTGAAGTCTTATTTTTTTTGCTTAGCAATTGTGTAACTTTGCCGCTTTTTCAGACGTATTTTTCTAAGTAGTTTACATAAGAGGTAATCTCAGCATTTTACATATGAGGCATATCTAGGTCTCTATGTTTACTTTAAACGGTAATGAAAAATTTAGTGCAGATTTCTCGTCCAAAGAAAAAAATAATTTTCGCTGCATAAACAAAAAAAAAAACACTAATTATTTTGAAAATAATAAAACTTTCATTTAAAACCTCGAAAAAAATATCTCCATCTATAGATTTAAAATAAAATCTTTTTTATAGCTAATGAGAAAGTATTAGTCATTTTATTGGACATAAGAAAATATGTGAGGTTAGCTTCATTATTTTAAATTCTGATAACAATTTTTTTTTTGTTTATTTGCTATCATTTTTTCAGCATTTTACATATGAGGCATATCTAGGTCTCTATGTTTACTTTAAACGGCAATGAAAAGTTTAGTGCAGATTTCTCGTCTAAAGAAAAAAATCACTTTCGCTGTATGAACAAAAAAAACACTAATTATTTTGAAAATAATAAAACTTTCATTTAAAACCTCGAAAAAAATATATCCCTATATAGAATTAAAATAGAATATTTTTTGTAGCTAATGAGAAAGTATTCGTCATTTTATTGGACATAAGAAAAGATGTGAGGTTTGCTTCATTATTTTAAATTGTAATAATAAATTTAATTTTTTTATTTTATTTCCTATCATTTTTTTATATCTTCCCAAATATAAACACCTGCTCCCGTTCATAGAGTTTAAAAGTTGCAAGTCACTGTTATGCACTTTTCATCAGAGGCGGCTCATGTGTAGGCATTGCGGAATTGCAGCACACCCTATTTGTATTCCATATTATCGATAACATTCAATATTTGTCTTTTTCTGTTTCATTATTCCCTTATACTTGTTTATTACATAATCCTTAAGCTTAATCCATGGTTCATGAAAATTTACACAATTCCTTTGCAATGAAATATCTGCACGCGCACATATTCCAGATTAGTAGGAGAGCTGTTAAACATTTTAGGGTAGGTATTTTAGGCACTATGAAAATTTGTGTAACACCTCTTTCGTAATGTCTGAATACAAAATTTAAGACCTGACTAAAGGGCCGTGGGGCTTAGCATATCCGTGAATTCTTAACATTCCAAAATTTTATTCGGAAAAAAAGTCCTTGGGGCATTTTGAAATTTTAATACCTTCAAATTAAGTGACTGGTGTAAAGTTTTCAGGACTGTCCTTGCACGAGAATGATAATTGAGGGTCACTTTCCTTTCAAAAGTCCTTCTTGTAGGCATCCCTCCTATAGCAGTATATCCCAATCTGGCCGATGCTTAACAAACTGTCTCCCCCCTCTCTTTTGAAAATTATATCTCATAATGGACCAAAGCCTTATAAATGAAATTTTGCTGGTTGGTTAATTTCAGACTATAGGTGTGGAATATGGAAGATTTTTTTAAATAAGCTCTCTGACACCTGAAGGTGGGAAAATCGAATCTCCAAATCTTTTCAAGGTCTTGGAAATAGCACTTTCCGGGATAGGGATAATGATATAAGCTCAAAACAAAGCGTTGAGCGAAGAGACATTTCAATTTGGATATTTTTTAATTCAGTCTCTTGCCTTCAGGGGTGAATCTATATCACATAATCTATCTGGGCCTTACAGATAAATGTTTGCTGAGTGATAAATTTCTAAGCACAGGGGTGTAATAGGCGGATTTTTATTGAAAATATGCCATGCGATTGCCCTAGGGGGCAAAACCATATCTCGGGATCTTTAAAGCTGTTACATATTCTCTGCCCCCTTTTTCTGAATCTTTTCATGACTTTTGTATATATATTTTAAAAGAACTGTTTTTTAAAACACCAGTTTAACAAAAAAACATAGTTATTCAAATAAGTAACTATGTTGTTCTTTTCAAAAAGTTCAGTGTACTGTTGTAAAAAGGAAACTCTACCGTATTAACTAGTTCCGGTAACTACATTGCCTATTCCTAGTTTGGGATAATGAAGGAAATGGAACTGAGGAGCAGCTTTGGAAGAGGAAACGAAGTTTTAAATCTTGTTAAGGCGAATCAAATCAAACATAGAGACATTTTAGAAAATATTAAAAACTTCAAAAAAATTTAAGACTTTTTTTACTGTTAATGCTGTTTTACTGTTAATGTAGTTAAAAGTCATTCAGGAAGATATTATTCTTGTTCTAGTTTATAAAGAGCTAAAGAACTCAAGTCAATTGAATTTTAAGAAAACGTAAGGAAAAATATAATATACGCGAATTAAACTGTTTAAACAAATGAACGGCAGTATTTCGTAATCATTTAACCATTGGAGAAAAGTAAATTAAACATTATATATAAAACATTAGTAAGAACAGTAAGAACATTAATTATTCATTACATTTTTTAATCTATTTTCTGACATTTCAAAGTGTTTCTTCTGTAATCGAAAACGATTTTCTGATTTTTTTAAACCTACTGAAAAAAGTTATTTATTAAACTATTCTTTCTGACATAGTCTGTCTAAAAGTTAAACAAGATATTTTCTTTAATGAGGAAAAAATATTTTTTTTTCAATATTTCGTCTTATTTATTCGAGCGTAAAGATTTCCCTGAGCAATTAACATTTGAGCTGGGGGAAAGAGACATAGTTAAATTTCAAAAGTAATCATCATTTGGTAATTTTCATCATGACTTTCTTTTTCAAAAAGTATTGAAAAGGTTGTACTAAACTGAAATTACACATGAAAAAGGAAATCTTTTCCGATAATACTGTTGAAAGAGATTGAAAATGAAAATGAAGAACTATATTTTTTTCTTTTACGTCTTTTCAATGAATTTATTTATCATTCTTATACGTAAAATTTTATTGTAATGAACATTTCATACGAAAATATTTACGAAAAATATTATCATTTTTATTTAATATTAAGGGCCGAAGATAATAAATAGAATTTTAACGCGCTTACCATGTGTTATAAAAATGTGTTTATTTTGGTGACAAACAGATTGAGGACAGTAACGTGAAGATAATATTAAATATTAAAAATATGACTATTAAATAAAATTAAGAAACAAGATTCTTCCGAAATAATAGTAATGGTAAATCAAAGTAATTTAGTACTGTGCCAAGAATCAGGTAAATCTGGTGAGACACATGAATACTAGACACAAATTAAGTAATTTATCACGAATTTCTTGAAATTATACAAAAATCAGAAGAACCATGAGTATAATTGCGAAAGAAATTAACATCTCACTCTCTTTATCAGGTGGTTTGGTTTTATTTAGCATAGTGGCGCTGTGGTGTCATTTTTTCATCACGAGAACTAAAAAAATTGCAATTATATATATCAATCCTACAAATCCTATTATCCCCTCCAAAGTGCACCTCTTACTTGCTCCGTAATTCTTGAAAACATCACCATAAACAAAGTCATGCCTATATATTGACTTCTTGGGGAACTAATGAAGGTGTTGTGTTGACACAACACTTCGGGTTAAAACCTGCACTCTAGATTAATGAAAAAATACTTTGACCATTTAAAACAAAACTGGAACTCGTCACGGCAACTTTACCTTAGTAGGCGACATCATAACCATTAAACAAGAAGGCACGTTCATGTCATGTGTAGCACATGGCCTTCCATCTCCCGTGCTGCGTCATAAGTATACATAACATATGCAGTATTGGCCCTTACCGTTAAGTAAGTCTCGTTTTTTGCATTACTCATTATTTATATATTTTTAAAGTTTTCCTCAATTTATTGTCTTTTTGTTTATTTGATTCTACCTTTCAGCTTTTTTTTTCTTTCCCACTTCATAAACAAAAAATATTGTACACAAATTGTTCGCAATAATTATATTTCCTCAAAGTTAGCACTTTCAATCTCAACTTGCAAATGAAAGTCATAAAATATTTTTTTTTCAAAACTATAGTCTTTTTACTGTTTGTTATTTATACATATTTTGTGTTACTCTTGCACTTGAGTTTTAAGAAGGTTTTACTAAATCATTTTGGATTATCTCCAGTAATTTTTCATTCTTACTAAGTTCAGTGTTTTACTTTATTTCTGCAATTTTACTGCAAATGTGTTATTAAAATATAGGAACTACTACTCACAAATCAATACTTCACACTTTACCTATCTCATTCAACATAATTTATTTTAATCAACGAACACTGTCAAATTTCCCAAAACGCTTGCCAAAACCCGCAAATAAAAGTTTTACTCTTTCCATACACGACTGTGTATAATTGCTCAAATAACACTGTTTAATGGCTCATAGTTGGCAGTTTATGAAAACCTTTGTTGGGATAGGGAATGGCATGGTTGGCAAATTATTGGAAAATTGTAGGGGCAGAGATCTCTCTAATTCGGAGCGTATCTGAACAAGATTCTGAAAAACGAACGGTTGGATCATTGTTGGGTCTTTGCTGGTAAGCTACACTGTTAAAAATTTGCAGCAAACTGTCCAGTCATTTGACCGTTTTTATAAAAAATGGTTACATAACCGTAATTTAACTCTACTCTGACCAT
This sequence comes from Maratus michaelseni, assembly GCA_963931845.1. NCBI lineage: Eukaryota > Metazoa > Arthropoda > Arachnida > Araneae > Salticidae > Maratus > Maratus michaelseni. Next base: position 118,973,638 of record OZ007586.1, read on the forward strand.
AAAATGGGCAATAATATGGCCAGAATAGAGTTAAATTACTGTTATACAACCGTTTTCTATAAAAACGGTCAAATGACTGGACAGTTTGCTGCAAATTTTTAATAGTGTAAGAAAGAGCTGATTGACAAATGGACAAGTCGGACCTTTCTTACTGTGGGTCAACGTGGAATGAAGATTAGCCAACGTTGGCCCAATCATTTTGTGCTATTTGGGTGTAGATTAATATTTAAATTGTAGATAGCTCATCCATATTGCGTAGGCCGTAGAGTAAGTACAAAATGGTTTATTTTATCTCATACTTTCGCGCTACTGAACATATAAAAAACTAATGAAATTAACAGTTACTCTATTTTTTGCGATAATTTGTGGTATTTTATAGTAAATTGTGTTTTGGAAAGGATGTATCGATCAGTTTTGATTGTAAATTTATATGCATGGCAAAAAAAGCTCTCACATAATGAAGAGTTTCATATTTCCTGTTTGGAAAAAGTTTAATATTCAAACATATCCCGGAAAAATAACGAATGCGAGAAACAAATTGTAACTTTACAGCAGGAATAATTTTAATTGCTTTCGTACGCTTTTTCTTAGAAAAAATGCTGTTTCATTTTTTAATTATTACACTTAATACATTCACAAAATGTCTTGAATTTGCAATGAAGTTCGTAAAATTACACTGTATGGTACTCGTGAACTCTATTGTTAAAAACAATACTGATCCCCAGTTATTTAGTAACGCAATTCTCCATTCTGGCACTTAGCTTGTTTTTACAAAAAACTCAAAAGAGCTAAGAAAACTTTAAAAATTCATGTTTTGTTCAAGATTTCGGGGAAATTTGCTACGCTGCAACGCCAAGAACAATTTTTCATTCAGTTCAAACTGTTGAAGCCTTTCTTCAGCTAAACAAGATTGTGATTCGTCTTGTGCAGTGATTGGAAATTGAAAAAAAAATAAATACTCCCCATTTTTTTGTACACAGACCACCCATACCTGAGTCAGTTAAAAAAATTACATTGGAAAAGTGTTTTTAGAATTTGCATATAACATTAATTTATCAACATAATTTTTTTCTAAAAATTATTTTTTAGAATAAAACTGTAAAATTTACTTTTTTGGAAAGATTATGATGAAAAAAAAGTTATGAGAGATATGTTATATTCAAATAACTCATATATTCGAGATACCTTCATCTGAAATTCAGCTAACCGCATCAACCTTTTAAAAAACACGGTAATTGATTCGTTCACTTGGCGGAATTATAACTGTTACGTGTTCAGTTCATAAACACTGAATCGCATTTTGCAAATCTCACTTTTCATACGTTATTCAATGACGTCAGTATGTTATTAACCAATCACAGTTCAGAAAGCATCTTGGCTTAGAGTGTTCGTAGAAGTAATATTTGTAACATGTCATTTTAATATTTCTTAATAAAATATTACATGGTTAGCTAGCAAGATTACAGTCGCAGAAATTATTTAAAAATTTTTGCCCTGTTGATTAACTTGCAAGACAAAGCTCAAGAATATTTTATTTTTTATATTTTGAAGTCTATCAAAATATGTGTTGAGAGTTCTTCGAAAGATACACTATATTGCCAAAGGTGATTGGTCACTTGCGATTTTAGACGTTTTGTTAACTATCTAGAAAAATACATGAGGAATTAACCTGAAACTGCAGGTGTGTAAACAGTATAGTATAGGTTATATATTTCCACGAAGATTTTTTCACGAAACCCCATAGGGTTAAAAAAGCAAGGGTTATGCAAAAATATGAGGGGTTGTATCCAAATATAGTAGTACGTGAAATATTGTGTACGCTATCTTGGCACTAATCAACAGATATTTGATACAACCCCTCATCTTTTTGTTTCTTTTTGGGAACAACGGATTTCGAGCTTAATCTATCGACGATAATTTTCAGAATTTTCAAGCTATGATTTTGAGACTTGCACAAAAGTTGTTCTACATACTTAGCTAATACATTATGCATATTATATTTTGATTGCATTCGCGCATGCGCAGTGAAACATTTTTTTAATAAACCTGCTCATTTTTCATCTAATTTTCATTATTTTTTAATTCTGATTGCAGAGTTATATGTAAAAAGTTTTTTGTCATATTTTCTGAAAATAACTTTCTTTTATGTTAAGAACTCTGCAAATTATAAGCAAAAAACTAGTCGAAATTTGGGACTGTTTTTATAAAAACCTTAATTTCTCTACGAGTATACATGCTATCCTCATACAAATGAACATAGTATATTACAATAAGCCACTTATTAATAACCTCGAGTTGAACGCCTTTGCTACATTAGTTTTTACAGGGTTATCCGAAAGATATTCGTTATTTTTCAATTTGTTGAGAAAAAATCTTCGCGGACATATATAACCTATATTATACTGTTTACACACCTGCAGTTTCAGGTTAATTCCTCATGTATTTTTCTAGATGGTTAACAAAGCGTCTAAAATCACAAGTGACCAATCACCCTTGGCAATATAGTGTAGAAACCTTCTGGTGTAAGTTTCAATTTCAATTGCAGCTTAAATTTGCTTTTTATCTGATGATTTTGAAAAAACAATATTCCTTTACATGCATACTTTTAATCAAGTTTTTGAAAATTAAGTAAGTTATCAAGTGTATTGTACTTTTTAAATTCTTTTCTGATATAAGCTTATTAAATTCCCATTTTTGTTTTGTTAGATAAATATATTTTGCAGACAGCATTTTGCAATTTATGTGTAAGCTGCCAAAGGTAGCGGGGCCCTCGAAACGATTGTCTAGACGGGCAAAATCTGGCTAGTAAATAAATAATAAACAAATTAAAGAAAACTATTTGGAATGCCTCCCCTTGACATTTCGAACATTGACGTATTTGTCCAGAAAGTAAAAGAATAAAAATAATGTTTATAAATTTCTGACAAAATGAAATCAGCTGGTGTCGAAACTTATATCGCCCGTTTTGAATCTAGAGATGTTACCTCTTAGCCACTTATGCTTGATTGCATCGCTGCAATATTAATCACTTATACTCTGTCATATTTCCTTGGTGATTTTCCCTATAGAATTGGTCACAAAATGGTTTTAAAATGGTTTAATAATCGATGAAATACCTAATCCGTTAGCTAATTTTTTCAAAAATCTATACAGTTCTTGCCACATCTTGGTTCATGACACATTCGCCAAATGGGAACTTAGTCGGAAGTACCGTTTAGAGTTATCTTGCTCACTTACACATACACATACAAATCATAATTAAATACAATTTTTATACTATGTATTCGGAAAGTAAAAATTGGAATACTTGAATATGAAATCGTACATCTCTAAATAATCAATTAATTTCATTATAACATAAAAATGGAATATTTGTGCTTTTCTTTTGTTTTGTTCTCGTTTAGTTTGAAGCAATTGATGCAATGCCATGTATCGTTCGTGAATATAAGCAAATGCTGCGATAAAACGCTAAAAATGTACTCAGTTTTTCTTTTTATGAACTATTGTTAATTATAAAATCATGTAATAACTAGTAATGAGAAAGAAATACAATTTAGTGAACATATTATACTATATTTTGACAGTAAATATGTTTATTTTATGTAACTGGATTATAAATAGAACACTGATAAAAAGAAAAAATGTCTTTGTGTTTGTCCATTTATCAGTGGCGTAGAGTCAGAGGATGGTGCATCACTTTACTACCAGTATTATTATATACTGAGTTTGCACTTACATAAAATCTTTGAACATTATGCGATTAAATAAGGCCAAATTTATTACATAATAATACTGGTAACAAAAATGATGCTACGCCACTGCCATTTAGATTATATAGCCCTGGAAGTTTTTTTGTAAATAACTAATCATACTTTGTTTTTACCTTTCTCTGCATATAGTCCTACATTTGGATTTTATATTTTATTTTCAGGAATGGTGTGGGCTGAATGTAAGCAGTTGTGGGAAGAAGGACTCAAAGCGTATGTTCGTCAATGGTGGAATTGGTTGGATTTTATAATGCTTTCGTTTTATCTTGCAACATTTTCATTAAAAGCTGTCGCCTTCATTCAGATACATTTTCAGAGTCATATGTATGGAAGTCGAATAATGGAAAGACACATGTGGCCAGACAATGACCCGACTCTGATTGCTGAGGGTGTGTTTGCAGTAGCAAATGTCTTCAGTTTTGCCAGAATTATTTATTTATTTCAGACTAACCCCCATTTGGGACCTTTACAAATTTCTCTTGGATGCATGATCATTGATATTGCAAAATTTCTCTTCATATTCTTCCTCATATTGACCTCATTTGCTTGTGGTCTAAACCAGTTATACTGGTATTCCGACTATATTGAAGAATGTAGTCAAACGAGAAGTGATAACGGAACGATAATGATGGGAAATTGTCACCAAAACAGTGAGCCCTTCATGACGTAAGTATTGTTAAGATTTTAATGCATTTTAAAAACATTTTTTTCTTCTAGGAAAATAATAGGAGGGCGATCAGGCGTAAGGAGAAAAAAAGTGAAAATTTTTTCAGGCTATATATAACAAATTATTTTAACAGATAGTTAACAGTTTATATATTTTTCAGTTATAATAGATGTTTATATTCTAAAATAAAATACAAGTATTTCGTTAGAAAGTACCCCCAGAAATTGATGGCTTTAAAAAAGTGCAGGAGGAAATAAAACAAAAATAAGTCATACCTGTATGTTTAAAAAATGCGTGTCTGTTGGCCCCATCTTGTAATAAAAGAGTGTGAGTTCCTCATAATCAGATTCACCTATTTGACTCCGCCTGATTTGACTCAGCTTCAGCCTGTGGATCACCTAAAAGTGAGTTAGTCCAGTCAATCTAGGCTTCCTGCCTGGAAAGTTTTGGAGAAGTTTTTTTCTCTTTCTTCCTTTATGTTTTTGGGTGTGCTGAACACGAATTTCAACTTTGCCACCTCGTATCTGGTCTGCTTAAAAAATTATAAGCGAAAAACCATGAAAAAATCGGAGTTTTTTCGGTTTTTCTCTTGTATTCCGGAAAGGGTTAAATTTTTTAAAAAATATTATTGCACCAAATTAAACTAGGGAACATTTCTTACATTTTTCATATCCATTTTTTTTCTAAGATGAATAGTTTTTGCATACGAGTAAAAGGAATTTTAACGATATAATTGAAATTCCATCATCGGAGGGCGAAAACGCGATCCAAGCACTATGCATCCATTTTAAACACAAATTTGAAGCTGTTTAGTTATTTCTGGTTGCATTTCAAATATGTTTACATTATCTTACCAAGTTTTAAACCTTTTATAGCACTAAGAAAATAAATTGAAATCAGGTGATTAAGAAAGATATAAAAACACAATCACTCTGCATAGATGCGAAAACCAATTTTTATTTTTCTAGTAATCTGATTTAAGAACAATTATAAATATTGTAAGTTTAATATAATAATAACAAACGTGGAAGATTATAAACAGAAAAAAAGAGGGAAAAAATAAAGCTTTGAAGGGCTGGCTGATGTTCTTCAACAGGAGGTTCATCAGTATCTTCTTCATCATCATCACTTGATGGCTTAGGTTGTGTCTTCACTTGACTTAAAATATCCTGTATTGGGTCGTCAACTTCTGCTTCCAAGTCCTCTTCGGCGATGAAGGAGCTGACATTGTCACAATGTCCATCGCAGTTCAGGCAGAGGAGCGAACAAAATAAACCTGTTTTCCTGCAGCTACACATTCCACTATTTTCAGGATAATTTTCGCAGAATAGTTTCTAGTGCGGGAGGTTTGGTAGTTGTTATGGGTATGATGCCTCTTTTAGTTTTATTCCAGCCCCATTCCTCAGCATTTTTACAGTTACCTAGCCATAGCTGTATTTCGTGGTAAACTCCAGACAGTGATATCGAGCTGCATCTTCTGTTGAAGGGAGCGATGCAATATTTGCAGTTGTCTTAAAAGCAGATTTTATGTAGCACCTGTACCTCAGGCTGTTTAGGGAAGGTGTTGCTTTCCAACTGAATCCGTACAGGTTTACCAGAAACAACAGCCCAGCTTTAATAACATCGTCGGTTACAGCACTAGGGTTTTTAAATATATCGGCCACATGTTGCAGGTCGCCAAATTTCTTCAAAATTTGAAGGTATTTTGTTTTTTCTTGACTGTATAATGCAGAAGTGGTATCGCATCCACTCATGGCATGTAGAAATAGGATGTGTTTGGCAATTAATTTGTCGACTGCACCCAAAGTCGAATAGATCTTCTGGGGACTTTTCCCTTTTCCTGGTTTCAAGAAATAAACATTGGAAAAATTGCAAAGTCCAATTAAGATTACCAGAAGGTCTACATCTTCCCCAGTGACTATCACGTTCTCATGGTTAGGTGCCAACTGGAGAGCAGTGTTGATAATGAGTGTGTCGGTATCTTCTTTTGCCTGCTTGCAAACCATATTTTCAGAGAAAAATCTACACATCAGAAGGGTAATTAAACGGTTTTTATTCTTGTCGTTTGCGAGAAATTTCCCCTGAGAAACCGTTGGCACCACAGTCTCATTAAAAACAACGTCATTAGATACCGTTTTGCGAGATCGTCTATTACGCTCAACAAATTTAGTCCTCATTTCAGTAATGTTTTCTGGGTATCCATCGAAGATTACTAGAGCGTTCGCTGCGTATTTCGACTTTCCACATAGCTGTCACAAATTGATACAAATGATTTACCGCCCTGCCATAAAACTCTGTGCAGTAAATACCTGCCATCTATGACATATATACATCTGTTCCCAAAAGTGATGTCTCATGGGAGTGGGGTGAATTCTTTGTACAAAGAGGATGTGGCAATTTTTCGCATTCCGGATTTGTCAAAAAAAGACAATGGGTAGGCAGAGAGTTCGTAAGTCAAATATTCCTCAAGTTCTTGGTCAGATTGCTTTGTTACACTCATTCTTTGGAAAAGTGCTGTCGGGTTGATGTGAATTTTTTGTTCACCTAACTTGACAGTGCTATTCATCACAGCTAATGGCTGCACTCTTTCATTACGCTTGAATGTAATGGGATGAAAATCGCTGTTAATGATTCTTGATATGCCAGCAGTGCCAACTTCCTGTGCCATATGACAGTTTATTCTCTCATCTCCAACAACCCCAGTAGAGATTGAAATGAGATCAATTGTTTCTCGGAAAGGGTTGTGTTGGTGAACCCATTTCAATAATTTATTCATATCAGCGTTGTCCCGGACAACTCTGGAGTTTCTCATCTCTACATAACATATTGTTCAGAAGTTGTAAAAGCCTGCTGAACTCTTCAATTTCTTCGCATATCCGTTGAAGTGGCGTCATACCCATGGTCCATCTTGCCAAAACTCCTTCACTGAGTCCACCTGCTGTTTTCGTGGTCTTCATTAAAGATTGCTCTATCGTCATGCCAGGTCATGTTCCTGACCAGAATTTGTCTGTACGGCGAATGGTGAATCCCCCATCAGTTGTGAATTTTTCAAAGTTATCAGCAGTCATTTTTTCCTTCAAATGATGCATGTCTTGAAAATATAGGTAAGAGAACTTGGTATACAAATAGTAACCACTGGCGTGTTAGCATGGCAACATTCTGTATATATCCAATGGTTGAATATACTTTCCTCTGTTCATTATGATTCTCTATATAGTTTTAAGATGCAAATCCCAATCACCCTTTCTTTCAGATTCAATGAATTGTTTGACAATTGTCACCATATCAAAGTATTGGATCCACAGTTTTGCTGTAGGGCCTTGCTGCTCGAGTTATATCATGTGCGTGGTGCCATGGGGGTGTTTCAAGGACACCCTCCCACGCGTGTTACATTCACAAAAACATTACACTCAGCGTTTTCGCCCTGGATGATGGAATTTCAATTATATCGTTAAAATTCATTTTACTCGTATGCCAACACTATTAACCATAGAAAAGAAAACTGTGTATGAAAAATGTAGGAAATTTTCTCTAGTTTAATTTAGTGCAATAATTTCTTCAAAAACATTTAACCCTTTCCGGAAAACAAGGGAAAAACCGAAAAAACTCCGATTTTTTCATGGTTTTTAACTTATAATTTTTTAAGCAGACCAGATAAGAGGTGGCAAAGTTCAAATTCGTGTTCAGCACCCCCAAAAACATAAAGGAAGAAATAAAAAAAAACTTCTCCAAAACTTTCCAGGCAGAAGCCTGTTTTGATCTAAATTTACTGGACTAAGTGCCTATATGAATAAACCACGAAGACTGGAGGAGTTACAGTAGAACATCTGTGCGAGATCTAGGCGATGACATCAGAAGTTTTGGCATCCATCTTTAGAAACATGCAACGTCGTTTGATTCAGTTGTGTTTGGAAGTTCAGAAAGTACTTTTCTACCATCTCCTATGACCTAATTTCTTAAATATACAGGTATGACAAGTAATTGATTTGTTCTATTTCCTCCTGTAATTTTGTTTTAAAGCCAAAATTTCCTAGAGATACCTTCTAGTGGAACACCCTGTATAATGTATGTAAGAATAACTTGTGTCCTTTTCGTAACTTAGAAAATACTAAAAACATAAACTATATTGAAACTAACAATAAATATACAGATTCATTGAATTAAAAGACAATAAAGGGCTCTTTGCAAAATCAAATTTGATTTTTGTTTTTTACATGCTATACTTCAGAGTCAATGTGATCTTTATGTCATCAATAATCTCCATCACAGTGAAACTACCCAAAAGTGTTAATATACACATTTATCAAAATATTCTACCCCAAAAAGAACCTTGTGCTATCTGTTTTCCCTTGGAAGGCATAAAAATATATTTTTCTCTATATGGGCATCTTACATATCATTCACATGATTTTTAGTTCTAAACATAAGTTGATATTTTATCTGACAGACCTTCTGCAGTGCTGGAAAAGAAATAAATCGAAACAAACTCCAGCGATTTGAATAGACAAACGTTCTGAACAAAGCTGAATAAATAGGTAACGTTTACAATCCAATGGAACAAGAGGTCGTAACATCGTGCAGAATTGTCAAATCAGACGATTGCAGCGTTTGTAGCGGCTGGAATATGCAATTACATTGATTAGGACATTTGTTAAATTTTCAATTCGAAATCATTTATAGTTATTTTCTACGATGAAACACGAAGACTGTGATTTAGAAAAACTTCAACAGTGACGGCACGTAACTAAAATCAGTGGGAGCGCTGCTTCAGAAAATCTCTATCCAATATTTCATTTTTTGTATCAAACGAAAGAAATATATAATAAAAATATGATACATTATTTTTTTTATTTATACTTTAATTTAAATTAATATAATAAATATAATATAATAAAATTAACTAATTTTTAAATAAATTTATAATACATATTAACATATTTATATATATATATATATACATAAAAAAATTATATGTTACTGATACATGAAAAAGTCATAAAGTTAATTAATTCAGATATATTGATTTTTTTCTTTTAATTGGAGTGAAATGTTTAGAATTTAACCTCGGAAAAATTCACAATAATATGACAATTTATTATTTTTTAAAAATGAAAAATAAACCAAAATTCACCTTTTTTTGACCAAAAAAGAGATTTAATGTATAAATTCACAAAACAATCACACATTTCTCTAGAAAAATTAAATAACTATGATTAGAAATTACACAATCGGGATTTATGAATAATAATTTTTTTTAATTTTTATCAGGTTAAATGAATACCAGCATAAATACTAAAACAATTCAAGATTTTCTGCCTAAACACAAAATAAATGAAACAATATTATAAGTTTTGAAAAAGGTTTTAAAAACTAACAATAAATATAATATAAAAACGCTATATAGAAATATATACACATCTAGTTTGATTTACCTTTTTCCTGCCCTGTCCTTTCAAAATAAAAATTCGACATTATATAAGAAATGTTTTAATATTTTTCTTTAAAAATATCTTAAAGAATATAGTAAAGCAGAGAATGTACTAAGATATAGTCGTCTCAAAAACTAATATGAAACATTTTAATAATTTACTCTAAATAAATAATGAGCTACTCCTTGAAAATTCTTTTAATGCCACAGCTTTCTCCATAGCTCAAGCAGAAAAAGTTTTCGGAAAAATCATAACGTATAGACTCAGGAACTCTAAATGTGACACTGCCTACTTCTCACTTTATGTTCTTGGTTTTGCTGGGTTATGTGTGTGCGCGCACAATGGCTAAAGACAGCGTTACTGGGAGTGTAAAGCGCACAGTTCCATACCAGGATTTTTTGCGATTTTACATGAACAAGAGGATAGGTATTGAGATTAAATTTAAGGATTATATAATGTATAAGTATAAAGAAAAAATCAAGTGAAAAAGACTCATATATTGAATGTTATCGATAATGAAAACAGGGTGTACTGCACTTCCGCAGTGGTGCCGTGTGACGTTTGTTTTACGGAAATATGTGTTAAAGATTGATATTGACGAAATTATCTTTTCTATATGAGTAGGGTAGGTTACAGTCTACGGTACCACCGAAATCACGCGAATTTTGCACGCGAAACACCATTGAATTGTGTCGCTGCAATCTCTCGACAGATCTTAGTATGAAAGTGTCACCGCTTCCTATGAACTCAGCTTTAGTTTGTAGCATTAAGTTTCGCCTCAATTCCTCCCTCACCTCCCCACATATATTCCAAATATTCTTTTTCGTTTTTTTTATCACTTCTGAGGATATCTAAAACCGTTTATAAAAAAGAGGAATTCCATATTTTGGAAGATCTTTTGCATATCTTTGGAGGATCGCATGCATGTGTTCATTTTTAAAGTACTCAAAGTACTTTGAAAGATTCATTGTTTAAAGTAGTACTGAATCGTCAATCTGTTGCTGGTCAAGAACGAACTACACACGAATAGAAATAGGGGGCTAAAGAATTTGTTTTCTGTTGGTAACTTGTGGTCAACAATTTTTTTACGGAAAACTCTAGTTATAATATCGCTTACCTAAGCATTTTTCTCACTGACGCTAAAGAATTAAAGCACTAAAACAACTAAGCGGTTGCGAAGAATATACTTTCGAACAACGTATAGTTTCAAGAGGCCTTCGATTCAGCGTTTGACCACCGACATCCTGGAATACCTGATCTCACTGACCATGACTTTTTTCCTGTGATGTTTGCAAAAGAATCCATTGGTCTGGTACTCCTTTTCTACAACTTTGAATGAAATTCCAAATTTCAGAATAATATCGTTTTCTGAAGTAAAACCAGATACGCTTTATCAAGTACAAGGGTAAGGATTAGTTTCATTATCGAGTACATGCCCGTCGATGTGGTGTGCGTACGCATTTAGAAAAATAATAATAATTAAATATTCAGATATATTGTTTTTACTTTAAATTTCTGTATTTCTTTTTTCAAAAAAATATCTTTTGAAATCGGATTAAATAATTTGTTACACATTTTATGCAGAAAGGTGTGATATAAGGGTTTAAAAAGAGCATGTGCGTCTAAAGTCACAAGTTTTGGATCCAGCAGGAAAATATAAGAACAAAGAAAGTGCAGTTAATAAATTAATTATATGAAAGTTAAAGGATATGTGTAAAACGCATGACTATCGTATACATTTCCGTCGGTACATGCTGTAAGCATTGTTAGCCACAGCACAGATTTGCATTCAAGATGTAACTTTGCGTAAAACAGTGAGTTTAATCCTAAATACATCTTCATGGACAACAACGTTACCTGCCATTTTACAGCTGCTGTCAAGGAACCATCGGACAATGAAGATCTTCGTTACCTATACTGGCTTGCACATTTAGTGTACCTGTATGTAATGGAACACAAGTGAAATGTTCTTAGGACACGCGTAACAGAATACTGCCAGCCAACGATTTCAGATCAGTAATGGGAGCTGCAAAAGGATTTGGTCAGAATGCTACAAGATGTCCTCGACAACCGCAGAATGAACATGTGTACTATTTCACAAGTGGCTTTGAGACCAAGTAGTAGACCAATTTAGTTACCAAGGTTGCTGTCTCGAATTATCTTTATCACGTAATCCTTATTAAATCCCTGAAAAACACTCACAAGACTTGTTACAATTTTCCCACATAACTTCAGAATCTTCAGAAGTCCACAAACAAGTTGACAATCCTTGTTACAGATGATCTACAGGACGGATAACATGGTAAAGAATTACGGCAAAGAAGAAAAAGAATGCTTATAGTCGAGAAAACGACTATGTAAGCGCCTGGAGATGAACCAGGCCCCACCACGATGGCAGAGAAGTGCCTTAGCTTTTTGCGCCATGGGTCCCGGAGCATCGTAGATACAGAACGTCGTGCGACGTAATCAAATTTGTTCATATCTTTTATGGAAGACCATCCTTTTTTGGCTTGAATCCTGCTTTATGTTAGCTTTGTCTTTCTGCTTTTCAGTAACTTGCATAAATGTTCTTGACATACTTCGGATTTTTTTTAGCCAGTGTTTTACACACAACTCATACTTTACAATGAACTTCTTTCAGTGCTGCTGTGATATTCATTGAACAGATTTTTAACACCATTGTGCGAGTTTACAATAAAAAACATTACCACATCTTTAATATTTGAAAAAAGAGGGTATATCTTAAATTTTCAGTATTTGGCATTTTAATGAACATAAATAATAGCATGTTGTTACATTTATAAATATATAATATGTCATCAATTCAAAAAGAAGAATTTTTTATTACTTATTTAAAGTATAATAAAAAAAGCCTTCTTTATTAAATGTGATTTTCTATAACATTTCTTTTATTATTAATTTCTGGTTTTGACATGATTACAATTAAAATAATAAATTCAAGGAATGTTTCTAATGCTTAGATGTCGGAGATTTATTTTCTTATTCAGGATAATATATTTTCTCCATTACTTGATTTAATTAATATAGTGCATTTTCAGAATGCTACAAAGTACGCAGACAAATTATTATTGGAATTACTTCATTGGGGTATTCAATAAAAGGAAATAAATGTCATTCACGTAGGTGAAAGTCATTCACATTAAGGGCTCTCAAATATACGATGTAGTTCCCAGATAAAGCAATAATATTCAAACAAAAATGGAATATTTATTTTTTCTAGTTTTAGTACAGCTATTTCCATTCAGAAAGTTTTTATTCGAGAGGTTTTGATCGTGAAAACTAACTAAAGGCATGCACTAAAGAAATGGCTAACGGCTAAATGTATACTATAAAAAGAATATCTTTCTTTATTTAAGATCTTTAGTTTTTATTAAGCTATTTGTGAGTGGTGTTTGCTATGACTTGCAGCAAGAGCTCATTAAATGCTGGTTAATGAACTTGAAATGTAACTAAAACATAAGACACATAATAATTAAAATTTTTATTTTAACCCCAGAATTAAAAGGCAATCTTAAGTGTTCTATATTATTCTTAAGACTTTAATCAGTAATAATAAAGTGTATTTAATTTTTTTACAAATAGTTTAAATCAGTAAAGAAAGGGGAAAGATATAAGCTTTCTATTAAGAGGAGCATCCGAGTTTTACGACTTTAAAAATAAGCATATTTTAATAAGTTTTTATGTTGTTGGAACAAGATATACATATGTAGGTTTTTGCATAACAAGTCACATATTTTGAACTTTCAAAAACCAAATTTTATTTATTTTTTAAGTGTCTTTTGGGGACCACTTTTTTTCGATGTTGCACGACGTGTAATGTTCCACGGTGTCAGAGATTTGCCTGAGTGGTTTCATATGAAAACAATGAGACAAAAATCTAGAGTGATTCCACTCGAATAGTCAAACACATGTGTCCAGACTGTTAAAATATAAACTAGAATTCTGTGGCCATCACAAAACTTTCTTTTATATAAACCAAATTAATAATTAAATTTCAGCACCCCATCTTAGATATCTGCAACAAAAATTTATTGACAATGTATTCCCATATTAAGGGTTCGAAGCGTGAAGTTTAGTTGAATTCTCTGCATTTAAACTGGTGATATATGCATCGCATATTTCGAACAAATCATCAAATTTCGGTACACTCTCTTAAATGACCGCAACGAAAATTGGATGACAATCTATTCCTATCATGGGGATTCTAAATTTGATGTTTCGTTGAATTATGCGCACATAAACTTTCGATATAAATATCACATAGATTAAACAAATCATCGATTTGAGACAACCCCTCTTGACGGAATTTGCCCAATAACTAATCAGCACCAGTTCACATAAGGATAGAACTTCATATAATATTTCATCCTATCATACGCAGTGATTCGTGAGCGCCCACAAAATTTGATTCAAATACAAACAGACAGACGGACAAATACACAGATTTTCTAAAAACAGTCAAATTGTGTTCAGGACCGTCTAAAACATATAAATTCGTCAAAAACCGGAAGTCGAAAATTTTCACGAATCCAATGCTTTCATGAAGCCAATGTTTCCAATGAATCCGAATTATTCTTGTATAGATATAACTAGCAAGCTACGCTGGTCAATTTCTTATAACGAACTTTTAATCCAGCAAAATATTGACATTTAATAATTCACTTTTATATTTTAATAGAATAATAAGGCTACAATAATTTGTGACTCCTGCTATAGCCAATATACACGCCAGGACACGTCGCCCTTATCATTATCTTTTTACGCATGAAGGTTTTGCTATGGTACTCCATTGTGAAATTTAGTAATTTTTCAAATTCAATATTTGAAAAATGGCATAATCATTAGATTTGAAATTTATATCAAGAAAAATACAATTTTTTACCTTTCAAACGCAGTTTGCCTAACAATTTTCTGACAAATACTTTTCGAGCTACTATTTTGTTTTCAGTAACTTCAAATGTTTCATTTTCCGAGATTAATCTGTGGCAACAATTAGCGAAAAACCCAGTCATCAGAAACGCATAGTTTTTTATTAAAGAGGCTATTGGAGCAGGGACTGTCACCACCAATTTGCCACCATCACTTTTGAAATCGGTTCGGTAGTTCCAGAGATTCCATAGAAATTGTAATTTAGAATGTTTTTAGAACGCTTTTCGCTCATTTCACCCTTTTAAATTTCGAATTTTTTTTATTTTGTTTTTAGAGAGCATTTGCATCTTATAAGTAACTACAATGCCAAATTTCAAATTTCTAGCTCCTTCAGTATAAAAAAAAAATCGCAATTTTAGAACGTTTTTCGCTCCTGCAACTCCCTGGAGTTAGTGACACCGACATAAAATATAGCCTATATTGGAGCAGGGGTTGTCACCATCAATTTGCCACCATCATTTTTGAAATCGGTTCGGTAGTTCTAGAGATTCCATAGAAATTGTAATTTAGAATGTTTTTAGAACACTTTTCGCTCATTTCACCCTTTTAAATTCCGAATTTTTTTTATTTTGTTCTTAGAAAGCATTTACATGTTATAAGTAACTACAACGCCAAATTTCAAATTTTTAGCTCCTTCAGTATAAAAAAGATCTCAATTTTAGAACGTTTTTCGCTCCTGCACCCCACTGGGGTTAGTGACACCGACATAAAATATAGCCTATGTTGGAGCAGGGGTTGTCACCATCAATTTGCCACCATCACTTTTAAAATCGGTTCGGTAGTTCTAGAGATTCCATAGAAATTGTAATTTAGAATGTTTTTAGAATGCTTTTCGCTCATTTCACCCGTTTAAATTTCGAATATTTTTTTATTTTGTTCTTAGAGAGCATTTACATCTTATAAGTAACTACAACGCCAAATTTCAAATCGGTTCGGTAGTTCTAGAGATTCCATAGAAATTGTAATTTAGAATGTTTTTAGAACTCTTTTCGCTCATTTCACCCTTTTAAATTTCGATTTTTTTTATTTTGTTCTTAGAGAGCATTTACATCTTATAAGTAACTACAACGCCAAATTTCAAATCGGTTCGGTAGTTCTAGAGATTCCATAGAAATTGTAATTTAGAATGTTTTTAGAACGCTTTTCGCTCATTTCACCCTTTTAAATTTCGAATTTTTTTTTATTTTGTTCTTAGAGAGCATTTACATCTTATAAGTAACTACAACGCCATCTTTCAAATCGGTTCGGTAGTTCTAGAGATTCCATAGAAATTGTAATTTAGAATGTTTTTAGAACGCTTTTCGCTCATTTCACCCTTTTAAATTTCGATTCTTTTTATTTTGTTCTTAGAGAGCATTTACATCTTATAAGTAACTACAACGCCAAATTTCAAATCGGTTCGGTAGTTCTAGAGATTCCATAGAAATTGTAATTTAGAATGTTTTTAGAACGCTTTTAGCTCATTTCACCCTTTTAAATTTCGATTTTTTTTTTTTTTTTTTTTTTTTTTTGCTCTTAGAGAGCATGTACATCTTATAAGTAACTACAACGCCAAATTTCAAATTTCTAGCTGCTTCAGTATAGAAAAGATCGCAATTTTAGAACGTTTTTCGCTCCTGCACCCCCCTGGGATAGTTGCACCGACATAAAATATAGCCTATGTTGGAGCAGGGGTTGTCACCATCAATGTGTCACCATCACTTTTGAAATCGGTACGGTAGTTCCAGAGATTACCCCCTACAAACAAACAAACAAACAATCTTTACTCCTTTA
The DNA here is from genome assembly GCA_963931845.1 of Maratus michaelseni. Lineage (NCBI taxonomy): Eukaryota > Metazoa > Arthropoda > Arachnida > Araneae > Salticidae > Maratus > Maratus michaelseni. Next base: position 118,990,224 of record OZ007586.1, read on the forward strand.
TAATATTAGTATAGATAAAGTAAAAAGGGAATTTTTACAAATGTCTGACACAATAGATATGGCTGTATTAGAGCGCTGGACCTCCTGTTGTGAAACTGGAGACTTTACCATTTGCGCATCTAACATGATTACATCGTCGCAATATTTATAACTTATACTTTGTTACATTTCCCTGCTTATTTTTCCTAAAGAATCCGTCGCAAAAAGGTTTGAAAATGGCTTAAAAATGCATTAACTACCTAATCTGTCGACCGTTTGTTACGAAAATCTATACAGTTCTTGTGACAGTGGTCTACAACATAATCACCAAGTAGGAGATCAAACAGAAGTACCGTTCGGAATTATCATGTTCACTCTCACATACACACATATAAATAATGATTTCAATACTTTCCTTACACTATGTGTTCGGAAAGTAAAAATTCCGTTAAAATACAGGGTATCCGAGACGAAACGCCCTAATTTGAACAGTCTGAAATACAACAATGTAATCGTTGCATGAAGAAGATTGAAACAACAATGGATACACACAATTATGAAGTTTTGTTTGTGCAATCACACCTATTCTACATGTGCCCCACGAGTGGCACGGAGGATGTCTAAGGAGGATGGACAAAGAATTGGATCACCTCTCCCTGTCCATCGTTGGGGGAATTTGGCAGTCAATGTGTTCCGTACTACCAAATACCAGTGTGGAGATGCTCCATCCTGCCAATGAACATCAATCCTGCATACCATCACACGGTTTGTGCTTTTTCAGAATTCGTTGTCACTTTTCAATTTTAAAATTTTGCCGTTTTGAGCATCTGAAATAAAAATCATTGCTATTACATTCTGTAAATATCCATATCTAAGCTACCATGTATAACTTAACAGAATTTTCTCGGTTGTTTATTATCTTCAGTATAAGTGTTTAAAATTCGGGCTTTTCGTCTTAGACGTGGTATATGTAACCTTCTAGCCCTTGACAATGATTTTTTTTAATTTTATATGTTCAATCAATTGGCAGACTGTCAAATTATTTAATTTGTTAGTTTAAAACAAAAAAACAATTTTTGTTTGCTTAAAGGAAAAAAAAAAAACGAATTAAAGTTACAAAAAAATATCGGTAAAAAAACTAGGAAGACGTATAATCTTTGATTTAAAAAAAACATGGATATTTGTTCATCGGAAGCTGAGATATTTCTAATATAGACTTAGAAAACATTGTTTTCAGGAAATCGCGTTTAAAGTTTCGCACACAGTGCCACAAAAATTACTACATCTTCTATATGCGTTAGAAAAATTTAAAACGGTTTCGATACATTTATAAAATGTCAGGCTATCAGAAAATGCCTGAAAAAAATCATCTTTAAGCCGAAAAACCTTTATGTTGACGATTATACCGGGTGCACCATCAGTTCGCTAATACATCAAAAAGAAACAAATGATTCTAGAAGATTTGCAGGAATGAGATTAGAGGGAGATCGGATTTTTGTTTCATAACAAACAAAAATTGGTTCAAAAATTACCGATAGATGGTGCTGCCTGCATAATATGAAGCAGATTTATGCAAATCAGGCTGTCAATAACACCCCTCAATGCACACACGTGCTTCATTCAATGCCAGTAGTATGCTATCGTTACTATATCAAGCTCTGTTGGTTAAAATCTTTCACAAAAACAGGGAATCAGCAACTGGCACATTACAAAAATTCCGCAAGGCAAAATGACTGAAGACGAAAAAAGACCCTGTTTCACGTTCTGGGATAGTGAAGCTTGCCAGACGCTTCCCAGAAATGGGTCTTTTACTATGAGCTTAATTTACGTACATCTGCTTCATATTATGCATGCCAACGCCATCTATTGGTAAACTTTTCAACCACAACTTTGTTGTTATTAAAAAAAATCCGACCTTCCTCTAAACTCATTCCTGCAAACCGTATTCTTTTAGCATCATTTGTTTCTTTTAAATGATTTTTTAAATTTTAACGAACTTATGGCGTAACCGGAAATAATTATACGCATCATCAATTTATAAAATATTATTTAGTCATGCCTTATACACATAGTGCCATCAGCTGGATTAGATTTTTTGTTCTATGATGCACAAAGAAGTGAAAAATGTTAAACTAAGACATAATAAAGCTAACTTACTGTGTCACACAAAACTATAGTCATGAATAAGAAATTTAATTATCTTCCATTTTCAAGTAAATTGAATTATAACTGCAACTTCTATTCTGAAGAATTTATATGTTTCACAGTCTTTCGTTGTTATAAAAATAAAATTTCGTTTATTTAATTATTCTACAGTACACTCGGACTAGCACAATTTAATTTAAAAGTACTTGGAATTTTTCCATACCTTAGAGCATTTGTTTGCATATTTGTTGAGTCGTAATTTATTTGAAAAATTCAAATTTGTACATTTGTTACAAGAGGATTAAATACTGTAAAATGAAACATTTTTTTTAAATCTAATTTTCGTTAGAGTAAGATAAGTGAAACTTTAAACATTTGAATAAATCTGTTTTTAATTTTTGAGCAAACCGCAGTCGCTTCACACATCAAAAACCTTTTAATCGCATAAATATTATTCATATACAACCCATAAGACTTTTTCTTACATGCATTTGAAAATACCAAGTGCAGCATAAATTCAAAAATACTTTAAAAATTCATTAAAAAGGAACAAATGATTCTAAAAAATTGCTGTTTGCACGAATGAGATTAGAGAGAGATCGGATTTTTTTAATAACAAAAAAGTTGTGATTAAAAAAATTACAGTTAGATGGCGCTGGCATGCGTGTTTTGAAAAAGATTTATCCAAATCAATCTGTCAATAATACACCCTGATGCACATAAATTCTTCATTCGATGCCAGCAGTCAGTATACTACATAGATGAGGGATTTATAAATAGAGTACGGGTTCCATTGCTCCTCCGGCAGAAAGTTGAAGCATACATCTTCCCGTTTCCATTGCCAAAAGGGTGTCGTTTTTTGGCGTTAATCCCTTTCTTGCCAACTTTCCCTTTCATGATCAACGCAAACGCAGGTAAAATTAACACAAATCTCGTTGAGAACGGGAAAAAACCGGTTTGGCGCGCTATCTCCCCACCGTCAGCTGACGGTGTGGAGGAGATGTTTGATTCAAGAAAAGATTAGTAGTCCGCAGTCTATTATATTAGATGTCTATCGTATACTACCAGATCAAGCGTTGTTGGTTAAGATCTTTTACAAGAACGGGGGTTCAGCAACTTGCGGATTATGAAAATTTAGCACGGCAAAAGATTCAAGACGAGAAAAGGGCCTGTTTCCTGAGTTGTAATACTGAAGTTTGACAGACTTTTCAAAGAAACGGGTCTTTTACTATAGGCCTAATTTGCGTACATATGCTTCATATTATGCATGCCAGCGCCATCTGTCGGTAATTTTTTTTAACCCCAACTTTGTTTTTTATTAAAAAAAAGTTCTAAGATCTAAACACTAGATCTAAACTCAGATATAATCCCAATTGTGCAAACCGCAATTTTTCAGCATAAGTTGTTCCCTTTTAATGATTTTTTTTTTATTTTAGAGAATTGACGGCACACACGATATTTCTTAAATTTTAAAATTTAAATTATGTAATAATAATATTAAAACCTAAACTTTTTCAATGATTTTTTTTCGTATCTGATATTGCTTTTTTCTAATGGATGAAATTTAAAGAAATATTGAGACTTCAGCTTCATTTCATATCTGATGCTTGAACAATGGATTTACATTTATTAGTCAACTTATGTTCAGGTTGAGATATATCTACCTGAAGATAAATGTTGTAAGTAGAGGGTTTTTATTGAATCCTTCCTTAGAACGACAATGCAAGGAGAAAAAAAAACTACCAAGATTTTTTAGAAACAGCGGCCAAGATAAAATATAGTATAATTTGAATTCCAGCCAGTTTGTTCTTAAAACCTCATACAGCATAGTTGTTAAGTCACTTGATTTTTGACTACATTATCACAGATTTCTTCGATTAAATAAAACGAATATTTGTATTATGAATTAGTGGTAGTGAACAATTGGGAGACTTTGAAATATGATACAGTATAATATACAATGTGTATCAAAAACATTGATCTCGGCTTTTATTCCTTAAATATTGATCATAGATATATATATTATGAATTACAAATTTACGTATAAAAGGTACCGAATTTTAGGAAATCGATTAAAATTTTCAGGGGATTAATTTTGAAGAATACCAAATTTTAATTTTTATACGACCACCGTACAAAAATTTTCCAATGAGTGAAATGTGCTTCATTTACTAATAAGGTAATGTACAAAATTTCGTCATTTTATCATAAAAAGTCGCAGAAATATGGAAATACATAAATGCTTACTTAAACCACTTTTCTATTCCTGGATATGAGTTCGCAAAGGGGAAAAATCATGTCGGATGATAGCATTTCAGGGGTTGTATGCAAATTATGAATGAAAACAATGAATGCATAAATAAATTATATTTGTGATGATGTAATTATCATTAACCCCTCACCAACTTTATTTAAATATATTTCTGCGACTTTTTTATGATAAAATGCTGAAATTTTGCACACGACCATATAGTTGAACACTATAATTTCAATTGCTAACCCTTTCCGGCGCGGAGTAAGTCTGTTTTTAAAATGATGAAATTTTGGACTGACACCAGAATTTAAAAAAGAATTCATTAGAGAATAAAAACTTGCTTATTTTCCCGTACTTTATAAAAGGAAAAAATTAATTAAACATTCTTGGTGCAGATTGTCAGATTTGGAATTAAAATTAGGTGTGTTTTTTTGTGGACACCGCCCGCTAAAGGGTTAATCTAAGTTTCCATTCTTGGTGGTATGTTAAGAGGTGATAATTGAATAAATTTGAATTCCAATTAAAAAAAGTATTTTCAACAGTTTGTGGGTGCATCGGTGAACGTCTTTCTTCAAGAAAAATAGTAATTGTGTTTACATAATAAAGCTGAATCCAGATTTTTTTTCTACTTCTAATAGACGGTAGTTTCTCTACAGTTATTTGAAAAGAAATGTTATTTATTCTCCCGAAACAAAGCTGGCATTTTTTTTTTTTAAATTCACTTATTTATTTAATAATTTTATTTTAATTTACTCCATTCTTTTTAAATGGATTTCAATGTTGACAGTCCGCTAATTTTTTTATTCAAATTGCTTGATTGCTACCATTTTTTTTGAAATAGTACTATAATTCGATTTATTTAATCTGTCATTAAATAAGGCGAATATTAATACTTCAAAAAAGTGGTGGCAATTAAGCAATCTGAGTCTTAAAAAAGGTAGCAGACTGGCAACACTGGTTGATTTAAACATCCTGCGATCTCTATGGTTTTCACCAATGTACCAAATTGGAATGAAATTTGAATTTAATTTTCGTCATAAGCTAAATTTTTAGTCCATGCATATATATTACTGACTTTCTAAAAAAATATTCAGCTATGTGGCTGTATAGAGTAATAGATGATATTCCCTTGATTCAGTCTACAATTATATTCTGTATATATGCAAAACTGTTGAAAAGAATAATCTGTAAATTTACACACCCACCTTTTCGACCCCATGTCTGCTGATTCTTTTATGTAAAAATTTATGGAGGTTATAATTTTTAACTTTCTAATCTAAATATTTTTCATTTTTCCTCATAATTAAAATATTGTTTCTTAATCGAGGGATTGTTTAGATAATGTCTGAGTCGCTTGTTGATATTATTTTTAGAAATATTTTAAGATATAAATTAAAGTTTGTTAGGAAAATTAACATTAGGTTCATCAATATTTTACCCTTGCTAAGTCCATGAAAATTTAAGGAAAACGTTTGTTTTATATATTTTTCGGACCTATATAGTGCATAGTATTTAAATAGACACAAAAGTAGGATCTACAATTTAAAAAAAAGTAGGGAAGATTTTTAATATGTAGACCACCCCTTATGCACAAATTCACTCATATTCGGAAGGGAAACATTATTCTTAGTCTAATTACTCCTTTGTTGTCATTTTATTGTAAGAGATTCGTTAAAAAAAACTGGTATTTTTTTTTTCATGTACGGGGCTGCACTTGCAAGGTGAAATTTAAAATGCATGCCAAAAAGAAGAAAGAAAGAAAAGAAAAGATAAAGAGAGAGAAAGATTAAAAATTTCGCACGTAAAAATAATATTTTGACATTTGGAAATCTACTTTCATGGACGTTTTTCATTAAAAACAAAATATTACAGTTACACACTCTCATACATTTAAACATAGATTAAGCTTTCTTGCGATAAGAAAGTCTTACTAGCATTATAATGGCTCATCATTAAATATCTAAAGATTAAGCAAATGTAACTTTCTTTTACTTTCAAGAAGTAGAATCTTTAAACTGAAAGTGTCAAAAGAAAAAGTTAAATACCTTGTGATTTATGAAAACATTAAATTTCAGTAATTTTTGACCGAAATGAAAGAAGTTTTGCTCCGTTGATCTCATTCAAAAATGATAAATGGCGAGAGGGTATTAATGCTTTGGGAAAGAGAAAAAACACAAAAAATATTGCTTAAAATGCCAAGTAATATTTGAAAGGATACTATAATCACATTTCTGAAAATATATTTTTTAATCAGTTTAGAACCAAAAATATTGCTAAAAATGCCACATAATATTTGAAAGGATTGTAAAATCATACTTCTGAAAATATTTTTAAAATCATTTTAATATTTTAATTTCTGGATATCTCATATAATTCTGAAAAGTCAGTTTTCATATTTATATTTTCTCTTGTTTACGCAACTTTCAAAGTTAAAAAAAAATGTTTTTTTTTTTTTTCAAACACATCAATGAAAACGGATATTAAAGTTGTGCAATAATTTAATTTTATAAGTTTACATCACACATTGTATGTAGCATTGAAGATTCTGGTGGTGGATACATAAAATCAAGTTTCATGAAAACTATAATATAGTTATGAAATTCAAGTAATTGTTTAGATATCTCTGAGTCTTTTCACATAACTTATTTCAAAATAGGTCTGTTTTATCGTCTTAATTATTGCAGAGAAAGAATTCATGCACTATACATGTGTTACTATTTTATATTCGAATTTTAAAAGTGCTCTCTTGTGTTTTTCCCCTAGATCATTCATTTATTATCCTTTTAGAAAGGTATTCGTGACACGGTGCCTAGTTTCAGATTACATCCAAAGTTGGCTGGTAGATTAATTGCAGGCGCTACGGTAATCTTTTGTACACTAGGGCTAAACAGACAATTACCTTCCTTTAAATTGGAATCCGACCCACTGCAAACATGCCTCACTCAATCGAGATTCGAATTTGACACCTCTTGTCTAGTAGTCATCGTCTTAACCGCGTTACAGGCAGTTGGGAAACTACATCCTGGACAAAACCACCTCCCTCTGAATACTAGACCAGCGCGCTGATACAAAAATGGCGAATGTCGTAGGCGGATATTTTTTTTCAGCATTTGTACGGTTCCTTGAATTTGAATACCAATAATATCCAAAAGTTTTTTCAGCTTTCTCTGTCTAAGATTAAATTAGTCAAACAAAAGTTTAAAAAAATACTGGTGTCAAAATTCAGGAGACCGTTCAAACGCCTACAAAAGCGACCTACGACAGCATCCATTTTTGTGTCAGCGCGCAGGCCTAGTGTTCAGGGGGCGGTGACAAAGCGGTCGATCAGCAGCCTGCGGGTTCCGTAGTGAGTACCGCCGCTTTAACTATACAATTGTATTCTTGAATAATTGTTATTTGAGCAGTTGATTTTAAAAGTGGGGCAAGTCCATTTTTTGAAAAAAAAATTAATTAAAGCTAAATCTTCTTACGAATTAACATAAAATTTATGTTTTAAATCAGTTCACAATAAATATCTTTTAATATCAGTATTGATTAATTACTAGTAATTTTATTTGGACAGCGATATTTCAAATGCGTTGATTTTCAATATGAGGAAAGTTTATTTTGAATAGAATTATTTTTTATGCTGCATAATATTAACTAGCACAATCCGAATTTCATCATGAATACCTTAAAAATGTTCACTATCTAAATTAAGAAATATAATTGAATCGGTCATTTCAAAAACCATATAAGTCACAGAATCAGAACTTTTCACAAATTAAAAAAAACTGTATTATTCACAAGTAAACGAATTTTTATGGGATTTTGGGGATGACTATAGAGTTTGGACTTCAAAGTTTGTAAATATCAAATAATTTTTATAATTGATGAATAATAAAAACCAGAATAATAGGAAAACTTTTCCTGACTTATGTAGTTTTAGCAAGAAACAAGGTTTGGTATTTAATTTGCACAAAACAGTCATATTAAACATATTTTTAATAAAAAATAATAAAGATAGCACTTACACAGGAACGTTTTTATGTTTTAATATGGTATTGCATGCAAATGGTAATATGGTAATGTAATATGGTATCCGCATGTAATCTGGTATTGCATGCAAAAACTACTTAAGTCGCTGATTTTATGTCGTTTAAGTAGTGAACGAAAATTAGACAGTATTGTTTGAAGTGGAAGGAATACACTGACCAGCTCTACCTTTAGGGAAGCATTTGCGACAAAAAAGTAGAGATGGAAAAAACTTGACTTATGTGGTTTTTGAAATGACCGATTCAATTAGATGAACTTATTACTGAATATTTTTCCCACATTTTGCTATAAAATTACATTTTCTTTTTTTTTTTACTGTAACTTTTCTAAAGAAGAATGAAATATTGAAATAAAATAAATAAGTAAATAAAATAAAATATTCCATTTTTGTTATTATAATTACATAGTTGCCAACCTCCCAATTTTTTTCATACCAGTATTTTTTTGAAAAAGTACTCGTTATATGTAATGGTGCAATTTCTGCTATTTAATGAAGCGAAAATTTTTGTATGATTTTACTGGTATTAAAAAAATCGGGAGGTTGGCAACCATGTAATTATATTCCATTCAAACAAAATCAACGTTTCCTACAAATCATTGCTTTTGAAATGAGGCAAGTCCATTGGTGCATACCAAAATCATGATTGTTTCAGCTAACACGAATAACCATTATTGCATATTAAATTTACATAAAATAAGATCACATAAAATATATGATGACTATTACTGCTTATAAATATTTTTAAACCTATTCAAATCCAAACCATTAAATATCTAGCAATAACATAAAATGGAATTGTCCCGCTTTCAAAATCAACGGCTCATTTATTTAGTTGGGTAATTTTCCTTCTCGGATTCGTGTGGCATCGCGGATGAATAAATGATCATTTTTAGTACGGATCGGATAAGGAACAACAAATTGAAAATAAGCAGGCTTATTTATTTAATCATTTTATTTTAATTTACTCCTTGATTTTATTCTTTTAAAATTCTATTAGATACCAACTTAAATTGATTTTAATGTTGCCAGTCCGCTATTTTTTTATTCAGATTGCTTGATTGCCACCACTTATTTGAAATAGTATAATTCGCTTTATTTAATTTGTCATTAAATAAGGATTAAATAATGTACTTTAAATAATGTAAATTTTCAAACTTCGTAAAAGTTTCCTGCTTATTTCATTCAACTTGTCGTTGTTTCATTAATACTAATAATGTAACATATTTTGCCTGTGTCTATATAATTGTGAATAACTATGTGAAATATAGTTTGTTCTTTCTTTTTATCTATTTAATTAATTTAGCACAACAGGTGATACAAACTTCCGTCCAGTGTCTACTTCTTCTGTTCATCACCCAAATAATAGTCACAATAAACGTAATAGGTAATTTTGAATGCTTTTATCATTTAACATTACTGCTATTATGCAGTACCCATGAATATAAAAAAGAAAAATCTATTACATTAATAGACATACGGTTTCTCTATTTCCAACTACGGCAAAATACCAAATAAATATATCAATCAAAAATAACGTTAATTAGTGTGGTAAAATGTATCCATTGTTCCAACTTATGAAGAATAATTTCGCATTAAATTAAAAAAATTAACTTCTTGAAAGTAAATTGTTAAGAAATTAATTTCTCAAGAACCAAAAGTACGCGTAAATTTTCAAAATAACAGAAAAATGGCTAGCGGTGAACAGTTTTTATATACAGGGTGAAAAAAAATAACCCGGACAAATTTCAAATTGAAGTTAAAGAAGAGCGAATAGTCAGGCATTAGGCGTAGATTATGAAACACTTTGCAACACTAAGAGAATATTAATAAGAAATTTCCCTTTTTCATACAATTAAATGAGATATCTAACTAAGCAATTTAAACAAAATGCACCGCAAATACTTTTCCCCCATAAACCATAATGTGACGGAATTCTTTTATGTGTCCCTATAAGAGAACTATATTTGCTACACACTTCATTTTCAGTAGCACACATTCTATCGTAAACTCCATTAGCGTATGAAAATTGCATGTCAATCCGAGAACATTTACGCGAGTTAGAGCATAGACAAATGGCCAGACGGACAGACAAACCGAATTCATAAACGCTTTTAAACTATATTGTAAAGTGTTTAAAACACTACTACACTTCACCAATCAAATTTATCTCCACATGATAAACAAACCTCGAACATCACTAAATCAGGCTGTTTAAGCTTTGTGATAATGGCTCCCCCCAAAAATGCGATTGTCACATTACACCCTGAAGACATACCGTGACAATGAGATAATGAGAGGTCGTTAGGAAGCTGAAAGTTCCAATACAGACTGTATGTTATGCCGTTAAACGGTTTCAATAGTTTCGCTAAAATAGGATCAGATCAAGTCGAGGTAAAAAAAACGAAAAGTCAACATTTCCAAGAAAAATACAAAATGAACGTAAAAAGTATTGGTCGTATTCCGAACGTTTAGATGAAAAAGTCAAAAAGAAAGATAAAAATCAACCGGGATACACTTCGACAGATTGTGAAACAGTTCCTTGGTTACCAGTCTCAGAAAATGGAACAGTGCTAGAATCTGATGGCGGTCAACAAAAAAGTATGACTTCAAGAATGACGAACAATAAAGTGGGCGCTCGGGATCAATGGCGAAATTTTTCATTATTGAGCTAGTCCACAATCGACACAGAAATTGAATTCGATCGAAGTATGATTTTAGTGAATCAACCATCATCGAAAGACGGTAAAAGCTCCGGTGGGTAATGATTTGGTTTGGAATTTGCTCAACTAACAAAACATCGCTTGCTATTATTGATGAGGGAATCAAAATCAACCATCAGTTGGACCATTAAAACATCTTGGAGAATGTTTTGCTTCTTCGGCCCCAACAGCACATTTTGAATAAAAAATGGATCTTCCAGCAAGATTATCTTTCAGCACACAGAACAAGAAGAACATAGGAATGGTGCAAATCACATCTGACAGACTTCTTCAAGAGCACAAAAATTTCCCTTTACTCTCTAGATGTCAACCAAATGAGTTATTTTGCATAACCATCTTACAGAGAAGAGTTTGTTAAAAACCTCACAGGCATTTGGAGTCTCTGAAAAAAAGCTCTCCAGAAGAAATGGCCAAAATATCAGCAGATGAGTTGCGGCACATTGCTGAAACTTTACCAAAAGATCTCGCTTCTACATAAAAGCGAAAGGCGGCTACTTCAGCAATTTGTAGTTTTTCTGTAGATCACAGATCTATACTTTGTCTTTGAGCAATCTGATTTTGATCCCTGTGGTTATTAAAATAATTTTAAGCTAAAACGTGTGTCCGAGTTATTTTTTCTCACCCTGTACATATCTTAATTGAGCACAATTAATACTATAAAAATCCTTCATATTTTGGAATCTCTGTTAAATTGTGATATTATTTAAGTTATAAATGTTTATATCAGCGGTTCTTAAACTATGGTCCGCGGACCCTGGGCGTCTACGAGCTTACAGCCGGGGATCATAAAGCCCAGCACTGTTTCCTCCGGGAGGAATTTCTATAGTTCCAGGAGGGAAGGGTTTGCAGGACTAGAACTTTTAGTCTAGACCAAAATATAAATATATAAAAGTGTATACCCGCCCCAAATCTTCCGGGGAGGCATTATAATGCTCCGGAGAGGAGAATCCCCTCCTCGGGCACGTTCTGAATTCATCATTACACAAGCCAAAAGTGTTTACAAAATATTTTTTCTCCTCCTCAGTTCGCTTTAAATATGCAGTCTGTTTCGCGTTGTCATAATAGCAATCTCGTGATCATACATTTTGCTTACCTTTGCATGACAAATGAAAGCAAAGTTAGTTTCTAATAAAGGTTCTCAATTAAGAAAATCATGAAAATTCACTTAAGCAATACGTTTCAATTATTTGCGATTTCAATTAAGGAGAAACTTTTATTTTTAAATTTTTGAAAAACCATTAGAAGCTACTAACTCGTGAATTCGATTATTTAAAAAATACAGTTTTAAAATCTACGAAAAGTGTAGTTTTTGCCAAAAGTAGAAAATAATTTTAGATTAACTAAAATTTCACTAAAATCGAAATCTAAATGTGCAAGAATTATTATTTTTCAAAAATTAGAAAGCAGGCTTGAGACATGAAACTTGCTTTGTTTTTAATAGTTAATGGAGGGTCGCATTTTTTAAAATAATTACTGGCTATTTCATGCTTGCATCCCTGATTAGTGTTTCTTTGGAAAATATTGTTGAGTGTAATACACATGTGCATTAGCAGTCTATTATGTTAAAATGATAGCTAATGAATTCCAGCCATTGTCATTTTTAAATTGCTCGTTTTTTAGTCACTCTGGTTACATACATACATGGTTTGACAATATTATTTGATTCAAGATTGGGATGAGTAGTTAAAGGGTTGTACATTAAAACATAAAAATGAGAAGGAGTCAGATTTAGACGCTGATGATTCAAACGCTCATACTTAAACAGAAAAGAAAATACCGCCAAGAAAAAAACGTAAGTGCTCTGAATAATATTTAATATTAGGATTTACGAGCACCTTTATTAATAACGAGGAGTTAATAGTTCGCCTGTTTGTTATTTGCCCCGATATACTGTGAAATTAGTGTATGAAACCAGCAAAATTCCGTAAACTTTTATAAACAGAACACAAAGAGTATGCAGACAAATCAACTGACTTTTTGAGACAAACTAGTTCAAAGAACTGAAAATAAGTCAGGGATTAATTGAAAATACCGGAGCTGGTTCTATTATTGAAACGGCCGTTTTTGCCTCGTATCTGATATGCGCAAGGCAGCAAAGTCTGCAAAACCTCGTACGATTGCAGAGAATTTAATACTACCTGTTGCAAAGGCAATGGTCACAACAACGCTAGGAGAAAAAGCAGAAAAGTATTCAAATTTAATTTCATTATTTAATGATACTGTTAAGAACATAATCACAGACTTGCGTGAAAGTATTGAGAACCAACTGATTAAACGTGTAAAATTTAGTCCCTTTTTTTTTTGCATTGCAACCAGTTGAGAGTTTAGATATTTTCAATGATGTTAATTTAATAGTTTTCATTCGTTATGAATTTGGTGTTAAGATATGTGAAAAATTCTTATTTTGCAAATCCCTTCCGACTCACACAATAAGTGCAGCACTATTGAACTCACATGTTTAGACAGTTTCATGCAAGAAAAAGACGCAGGCTGTTCAAGATGTGTCGGAATAAATACAGATTGGATTTAAGTTACGAATGGTTTGATGAGCTTGGTTATACCTAAAATACATGCAGTATGGACACGCTGTTGTATTCAACATGAATTGCTGGCTGTCAAAACAAATTCCTTGAGATTTTGAAACAAATTTGAAGATTGCATTCAATGAAGTTGTTTTAGTAATAAATAATATAAAGGCCATTGAATTCTAGACCTTTTAAAATTTTCTGCAAAGGAATTTTGAGTCAACACAAACGGCTACTTTTGCATTCAAAAATTAGGTGGCTATCACGAGCAAATTTTTCAAATCACATTTTTTCATTGCGTGAGGAAATAAGACTGTATGTCCAAGACAAAGTAGCAACAATGAAAACAATTGACTTGTGAGCAAATTGACTTGAAATAATATTTTTGAATCATTCCCAAAACTATTCGATATCTTACAAACATCTAACTATACAATTACCCCTCATGTTATAAAAATTAATTGTATTCCTAAAGCACTTAGTAGAAATTTTCAGATTTTATTTTGCTCTTTCGAAGCCAGAAAATTAGTGGATGAGGGATCTATTTCGATTTCAGGACATCAGTGAAATCAAAACTTTGACATAGCAGGAGCGACTTGCAAAATTATCATGCGATGGTTGCATGAAAATTGATTTAAATAAGTATACTTTACTGATTTTTGTTTGTGCGTTAGAAATACATATTCAGAACTAGAAAAAAATTTATAAAGCAATTACTCCCCTTCTGCGCCACGTATTTGTGTGAAAAGACTTTTTCTATCCTTGTGCACATAAAAAACAAATGTAGAAATTGACTGGATGTTGAACCAGATTTACAGATACATGTTTCAAACACTGAACCAGATATTGCACATCTAGTAGCAAAAAAGCAGCAGAATTTTTCTAATAGAAAATAGTAGTATGTATAATCATAACTGTCTTAAAATGTATGTAATAATTATTTTTCTTATTAATTGAGCTGATTTTTTTCCAACGCTGTACACTAAACATAGAATATGTGTAGTGCAAAATATATAAGGTGCAAACATTAAAATAATTTCTTATCTTATATTAAGAAATATATTGTTGGGTGTCCTCAAATGTTGCACATCATATCAAAGGGAGTCCGCGAGATCACAAAGTTTAAGAACCGCAGGTCTATATGATCCTCATTTAACAGTCATTCATGTAATTTAGCATAGAATATAATTTTAGCTTGTAATTTATTAGCATATTTTTGTTGTTGCTGTTGTGTTGTTCTTGCTGTTGTGTTGTTGTTGTTGTTGCTGTTGTGTTGTTGTTATTGTTGATGTTGTTGTTGAAAAAGAAATCGTTTTAGATTCATAACTATGTCGTTCGTTCACATATTTTGCATTATAGAGTGTAACATTGAAATAATGATAAATTTTAATATAATTGCTTCATCATTTTCTAATAAAAGAAATTTTCAGATATTTTCATGATAAATATCCTTCAAACATTATTCATTCTCTTCCCGTAAATCTATTCATTTGTTTCTAACAAACAACAAAAGAGAAGTTTCAAGAAAACGTAAAAATTTAAGAAATTCAAAGATAGTAAAACAAAATCTTTAACCATAAAAAAAAGTTCCGCATAAACAGCACAATTTGCATATGTCTGGGACAGAAAAAAAACTGCGGACAATAGCAAAGATTGAAATACATTATTCAAACACTAAAGAAGATTTTTCTTATAAATTTAAATAAATTTCATTACGCTTCTCAGTGGTTTAAAATACAATATAGTTTGATAAAAGGAACTGAGAGAATAAAAACACGCGTGTATGAATTGTAAATGGGAATAAGAATCAGACAGACAAAGGATCATTGTCACAAAAAAATAAGACTTCAGCGTTAAGGATGCTGCGATCTCTTTATTGAAACATTGATTAAATTATCGAGTTCACCAGTGTAACTTTTGCACCTAAAGTGTTGAAAGAATAAGGAAATATATCTCGTGACTTGAGAACATAACTACATTAAATTACATCTTTAACTACTTTTTAAGTGTATATAACCCACAAACATGTTTTTAAAAATATCATTTAATAACAGAACTTATTGCTACAAATATATATAATTTCCGATTATTTCTTTGAGAATTAGTATTCACATTTTTATCAGACAGCATATGCTTGCACATACAGAATGACCGGAAAACGAAAAACGCCTCAAATTTAAAATTCAATTATTCTTTAATTATATCAGATATAAAGATGAATTAGGTTTTTGTATACAGTAATTTTAAAAACAGTTTATTTAGCCGACCGCTGTTACTCGCGGAACAGGCAGAATAGCCCGCTCCCTTTAATAGCCCTTTTAAAACTGAGGCTGTTGGGAAGGAAGTAGCCCAAGGACGGAAGATTCCACCAAAAAATTTTAAAAGCTATTTTCGCTAAGTTAACCCCTTACCTGTGGAATATATTTGAGAAAAACGTGCCAGAAATGGAATTTTTTTTTCTCTTTAATTTTGTTTGTTATTATCATCAAAATGTTAGAAATAGATTATTAAAAAACTATTAAACGAAATAACTACTAAAATTACAAAAATCCCACAAGATTACAAAAAACTGACAAATGGCACGAAACTGGCGAACTTTTCGCGAGAAAGTATTGTCATCTATTGGAGAAATGGTAAATTATATATTATGCATTGGAAGAACTGAGTTGGGGTTTCAAGGAATTGAAACACCGAGTTTTCTCTTGACCGAACTCAGGTCGGTCATTTCAAAATTGGCTCATTTACGTTGCCCGAATTTAGTTTGGGTGTCACAGGAAATAAGTTAAAGACATCGACCAGTGGGTTAGGTATAGCTGGGGCATTTAATGCATTGGATGAACGCGGCGGCTTCGAACCCGTTCATTGCTTCATATTTTCGTCAATAGATAACGATGTGCTGCCTCAAATGGTAAGAATGCTCAAATAAACTTCAAAATACAAACATTTTTTCGATTCCAGTGGTAAAATAGAATATGAAAAATTGAAGGATATTGATGCCCCGACCACGGAAAATTCCAAAATTTTTAATTTTAAAATTTAAATTTTAAAATTTACATTAGTTTGAGTATTCTTTATGCATATATATGAGTATATGAGTCACACATTCTTAATGTATGAAAGATTGCAGCACCATTTGTAGGTGAAAATTTTAATTCTTAATTACTGTAAACAAAATTTATGAACTACCTGATAAACATATCACTTTTTTCATCAATATATTTAATATACACTAGATTATTTTTTAACACAATTATTTCAAATTGGTAAAGTAATCAGACAAGTTGTAAATTTCCAACTGGACGAAAAATGTCCGGGCCAGGATTCGAACCTGGGATCGCTTGGCTCTACCACTGAGCTATCCCGTTCGAATGCTCAGTGGTAGAGCGTGGCGGCTTCAGCCAAGCGATCCCAGGTTCGAATCCTGGCCCGGACATTTTTCGTCCAGTTGGAAATTTACAACTTGTCTGATTACTTTACCAATTTGAAATAATTGTGTTAAAAAATAATCTAGTGTATTCACGTATCCAGCGTTTACTGGAGTTCCTTTACCTGCGATCTTTTCTGTTGAGCTGATTAAAATATCAGACCAGATGCTTTGATCAATAAGGTTAACTGGATGAATTATGCCCTCCAGATTCGAACGGGATAGCTCAGTGGTAGAGCGTGGCGGCTTCAGCCAAGCGATCCCAGGTTCGAATACTGGCCCGGACATTTTTCGTCCAGTTGGAAATTTACAACTTTATATCTATATTTAATATAGTTAATGAATTATTAAATTTCTAAATTTGAAGCGTCTTTTTTTGACCACCGTATATATAGATATACAGAGTCTTCTAATACCACCGGACAAAATGTTCAGAACGAGAATCCTCACTCGGAGTACATGAAAGTTTAAAATAAATGGAATGAACTTTGTGCCGTTATATTAAAAATAAATGATCAACGTAAAATAGCACAAATAAAAATATATAAAATGACTAACAACTGTTTCGGAGCACCTAAATCTCCATCATCAGTGCCAAATTTAAAATATTAAAAATTGATTCGAAAGCTTAAGCCATGTAAATATGCTTGCGTCTCCGCACGCGCCCAAGGTTGAATGGCGGTGAGTTTTTTAAAAGCAACAGCGGAGTCAGGAAGTACATGTGACGTAGGAGACCAATAGAAGCGTCGGGCCTGACTGGACGAGTTTAAGTACGGAGGAGAGAAAAGGAGGGAGGGAGGGGAAACGGGGGGAATGAATTAAATGAAAGGTAGCCAGACATTTGAAAAATTTGGTATACTGGACATATTATCTAAGTTGCCTGAATTCTTCCATATATGATAAGCTATCCAAAAATCATGGTTATAAATGGATGAGCACTCCTGAAAAATTAAAACTGTGATTGCTAGCTCATCAATGGTTAGCAATCGCAGATCGTTTAGTGTCACAATTTTTAACGTAGTTTTTATGTTCCCCCAAGCGGACCTTAGGGGATCTCTTAGTTTGTCTCATGTACATTCTATCACACTCGCAAGATATCTTATAAATTCCCCAATGTGAAAATCTGTCAGTTGGATGTTTGAGATCTGTAAATTTGAGTTTGGTAAATGGTGTATAAATTACTTTAAAATCGAATCTTTTCAAAATTCTAGATATTTGATGGCTGGCTTATTCTCGGAAAATATGGAAGTATAATTAAATTTTCATTGCAAACATTGTTAACGTTGGAATGTGTACGTTTAATTAGTTTATTATGAATTGAATCAACGATTTCAACAGGATAACTCCGGTCAATGGCAATGGATTTAGTGTGGTCTAACTCTGCTTTGAGTAAACTTCCAGATGAACAAATTTTTAAAGTGCGATGAACATAGGTATTAAAAACAGCCAATTTTTGATTAGGTGGGTGAGATGAAAGATGATGTGGGGGTAAAGAAACTGCGAATGGTTTACGATAAACAGTGGTATGGTATGAGTCATTTTCATGAAAGTTTCCAAAGAACTATATCTCTAAAACGCATAGTTTTCCAGAAAATTTCTAAAAAAAAAAAATCCATATACCGCCTAATCTGGAGCACCAAAAATAAGTTCTATTGAACCTCATTAAATTCCAAAATGGATAAGAAACAAAGATTAACAACAATTACAATCTTTTAAAACATAAAATATAGCCCATATTAACGTAGCGTTGTATTAAAGCAACACCATAGCTAAAACCACTTTTGTTTTTTGCACACCAGTAATTCTGAAGCGAAATAAATTTTTCTTTGATGACAAAAACGCATCGATAAAATAAGACACCAAATTTCTATTCTAAAGAAGTGGTGTGAAACGCATTTTTTACCAAGAGAAAAATAATTGAGGTCATAATGGGTTAAACAGTCGTTGTTTGGCTCGCTTTGAAAGGCAGAAGCTAGAAATTATCGGAATATTCACATAGTGATAATATATTCCATCAGTAAGCATTTCGATATTTACTTCAACTTCAGTCAGTGTAATCGTAATACATTACAATTTGCTAGAGCGTGACGAGGAGGCATCATAATTTTCTTTTGCATTTTTCTCGAAAACTGTGGGTCGGTGAGGTATTATTCGGTAGTCGGTGAGGTATATTCTTTGTACAATTTTTATATACTGAGAGAGGGGATTCTCGTTCTACACATTTTAACAGGGTGCTATCATAACACTCTGTATATGTGCATACAGTACTGGCCATTCATGTGATTTTTCATTGATGGAGACTATTCACGGCAGGTGGGGGAGACATTTTAAGAGTCTTATCTTTATTAAATATAAAAAAACACGATGTTGTGATAATAACTATTTCTTCAATTTAATATAAAATTAATTTCGTCATTTTAGCATTTATTAAGAAAATCTTTTTTTGTAAAAAGTAATTAAATTGAATCATTCATTTCAAAAACTACATGAGTCCAAGATTTAAAAATTTCAGGAATCCATAAAATCTGTGTTATGCACAAATTCTAGATATTTTATGAACATTTCTGTACTCACTATATTTCTTAAATCTTTAAAAATGTTTGTTATCAGTTATTTATTTGATAAAAATTAAAATTAAAACAAAACTTTAAAAAAAAAACCCTTCGATATGTTGTTTTTGAAGTCACTGGAATCTAATTCCCTACAAATGATGCAAAAAAAAATATTAATCCTATTTTTTAGGCATTTGATAAAATGTACATAAACTGTTTACTTGTACATCTTAAGGATTGACATAGGTGCCAAATATTACGAATTTTGAATACCACCATTTCTCAATAGTAGCATTTGCTTAGTTAAATTGAAGAATTCTGCTATTAAATAAAGCTAATATTACTATCCGAACATCCAAGTATTCAAAATTCGTAAACCTTGGCACCTATTAACTAAGGCACTTGGTCATATTCACCATCATGTTCGAAAAAGTAGTGCTCTGTTGTTGGCCATTGGAATATATCTTCGTATTCTCATTGACTAATGTTGTTATTCAATAACCGACAATTTTGAGGGGCAAAGGATATATAACCCTACGTGTATTTTTTGCCTACATAATTTCAAACTGTCTTTCCTGAAAAACGCCTGTAAAAGATATCGTGACAAAATTCACTTTTAAATGAGTATAGATTCTTATGAAGGATTTGAACTACGTTTTCCAGATTTGGGGGCATGTGGTCATTTTAAAAGAGTGTGGCATCTCAGAAAGAAATTTCAGCAAAGGCTCTTTTCAAAACTCTCCAAAGATTAATATAAAAAAATCAATTTTTTATAGGGTGAGTGTACCAGTAATTGACCAGGCACCAGTAATAGACCACCAAGACACAAAACTGTAAAAAACAGAAAATATTGCACTAATATATTAATATTGGTTGGTGGAAAATGTATATAACATCCAAGGAAACAAGGAATTCCGACCAAGGAATTTTTACAAGTTCTAGATGGAACTAAATTTGTGATTGGATATATTAAAATGGATTAACTAGAAACTTTTCACAAATATTTAAAAAAGAATCTTCCACTACTAGAAAAAAAATCATGATATGTTCATAAATAATTTTTATAACAAATTCAACTTAATTCAGGTTCATTAATTGAGACATGTAGTTTATTTATGTTTGTTTTGAATAAAAAAATATTTTTTCATTATAAAATAACGATTTATATAGTTATTAAAGAATGGTCAATTACTGAATCATTAAATTATCAACTACATTAGTAATTGACCAGAATGGAAAAATGCAGAAGTTTTGATTATTTTCAAACTTACCTTTAAGCACCAAAATGAGCATAAAAAATCTTCTTATGTTGTAATATTCAATTACTTTTTGTCAGGAAAAAGTAATTTCTCCAATAGTTAAAAAATGGGGTTATTTACTGTTTGTTTTATTCACTTAATGCTTAAATGTATTTTCCAGTAGTTTAGGGTTTCACACAAGCTTTGCACATTTTTAACTGAAAGTGTAAAGTAATTTGAACGTATAAGTAAGCATACATAATGTTCACTGCTTTCTGTCTTGCAAAGATAAATTCTTATTAGGATTGAATAGAAATTTTTGCAAAAATACTGGTATGGATAAAATTAATTAAGTTATATAACGTTTTAAGAATGGTTTCTTCATTTAAGAACATATGTAAGCTAAATGCAGTTATAGAAGTGTAAGCGAAAAACATTGTGACGCACACCTCCGGACAGTGCACTTAAAAAGTAGCCATGACACAAAATTAACAATAACGACAGTTTATTTAAAAGCATTAATAAGGGTGATTGGCAGTGGAGCGGGCAGACTTACACTAAAGATGATCAAAAATAAGCTTGAAACACTAAAAGACTGAGAAAGGGGATGTTTTCCCAAAATACTCACTAAATTCAAACAGTTAGCTCAAAACAAAATGGCCTCTCTGATCGTCTTCAAGAACCAAAGCAAGTCATTTTATATGAGATGTAATCTTCTCAAATGGGCAAAAAAGTCCGGGCCAGGAATTCGCTCAGTTGTGAAGATTGCATCTCGTATGATTTCTTTACCAATTAGACTAATTGTGTCAAAATTAATCTAATGTAATCACGTTTCCAGCGTTTACTGGAAGTCCCATTACCCGTGTTTTATTCTGTTGTATTGATTCAGATATCAGATAAGATGCTATGGCCATTAAGGTTAGCTGGGTGAATTAGTTATCCGGGATTGCTCGGTTGGCAGAGCATTGGCAGCTTCAGCCAAGGGATCCCGGGTTCGAATCCTGGCCCGGACTTTTTCGCCCAGTTGGGAAGATTACATCTCATATGATTTCTTTACCAATAAGAATAATTATGTCAAAATCAATCTAGTGCAAGTGACTTTAGCTCACTATAAAATGTCACTTTAAACATCGCAATATCACTATCAAAGGGAACTCTGTGGATTGCAATACTCTTTTATTCAAAATATTGAATCTGAACACCTTAGCACGTTGGCGAACTCACAACCATAGATTCTGCACCAAAAGCAGCTAAATAGAAACTTCCCTTGCTGCACACTACGTTGAAAAGGTCTGCGTTCAAAAGTAGGATGCAGTAAAAATCCAGACTAATTGACTACTATGGGTGAGAAGCGTCTAAGTCCATCGAAACCAACTACTATTGCAGTATATAGTAGCAGTTATTATCCACAAATACCTAATTATTATATCATTGCAAAAAATAACCGTGACAATCAGATATTGGAGATTCAGACACTCTCAGCAAAACTTGAAATGGCAGAATAGATAGCTCATTCACGCAAAATGTTAGAATTCGGGACATCACAATCGCACGCAAAAACTCAAAACTCTCTCGATCACAGAGTATCTTCATAAAACAGTATCTATGCATTATGCTTCATGATTTTTAAAGTATTCTGAAGAGGACTTGAAATATGCAATTATTGACATAAGAGTGGAAAAATAGAAAAGCTCGGAAAAGTGCCAGAAGGTGGTATATGTCATTATAATTTGATAAATAAAACAAAATAGGACAATTCATGAGTTACGAAAACTTGGGTCTCCATCAATCTTTACACCTGCAGTAGAAATACATTCTATACAAATAGTTAAACTCAAATACAAAAAAGGATTTTCAATACAAAAAGGAATGCTTTTTGAAACATCAAACGAAATAATATGCTAATAGCTATCCCAACTCAGTTCATCAAAATAAAGCCTGTGAAACTTGGTTCAAGGATTTATTAAAATTCCATCCACAAATGGACCCACCAGTGGCTGAGAGGTTGTGCTCTCTAAGCTGGTAGACGGGAGGTGCTGGGTTCCATCCCAATCGCGCCCGTCGGCCTAATCGTTCGGAGTTTTCGTGGTTTTCTTCGAGCCGTGGATTTATCCATGCGTAAATACGGATTAGGTTCCCTTAGAAAGACCCCCACGAAGGGCACTCCTCCCGGGCCTATATCCCTAGTGTAGATAATTGGCCGTCAATAATCAACCCAACCCAACCCATCCACAAATTAGAAAAATAGAGTCAGAAAGTATTAACTATGTGGGAAAACACAAGTTGATAAGATATCAATTCGTAAATGGCACATTGACTTGCTGTGTTTCTTAATATGTATCTTCTTTTCGTGAATCAGATGATAACTGATTTTGATCTCATATTATTTGACGTAACGCTCTACTACTAAAAATAAAAATGAATTTAAAAAACTTACTTTATAATGTTTGATACAATTCTTTTTTTATTATTATATTGATATATTGGCATTTATATTAAATTGATTATATATGCATGGCATCCAATCAAACCCTTTGTTATCCTTAACATTTAAACATTGACAACTGTAATAATAAAAATAATGTCTAGATGTAGTAAAGTAGTCATGAGCTTTTTGATCGGATTTCTTACAGCGCGAAAACTATATGAGACACTGGAAAACAGTCAATTACAAAGTTGTATGGTAGCATCGATTTAATGCAAAATACACCTTATGTACATGAATGCTAAGAATAGTACGCGTAGAACGCTCTATATTTGCTTGCAATTTAGAACATCTTTATGTCATGAAACGCATGAGAAAGGAAATAATATCACCTTCCCTAAATAAAACAACAAAACACTATTGACTTAACACTACACATTGGACAAAGACAAATATTCCACAAAGGGAAAACTAGTTGCTAAAACAAAAGAGCGTTGTACGCGTATACTATTATCTGCAGTTACGTGCGCAAAATATGTTTTCGTACTAAATCGATGTATTATAGAACTTTGTAATACACTATTTTCCCGTATCTCGTATGGTTTTCAAAATTGGTACGCTAATTCCTTACTTTCCAGGTCGGAGGTGCTATAAGCAATCTCGTCGAATAGGGCATGGCAGCTACTATACATCGACGCTTTACTTCTGGCTGTATCTGCAGTCGTTCAGAAACTAGGAAAATGAAAATGACTTTACTGCACACCCTGTATTTTCAATTAAATATTGAAATCGAGACCTTTCAATATGCATTAGTTTGGGATTTATTGATTTTTTAAATGTTTCCTGATTTTTGGATCACCTTATCTTTTAGCAGTAGTTTTTAATACGAACATTTATATTTTTATTTTGATACTGAAAAAATTGGCCAATAACTGGTGCAGTTTGGCCAATTACTGGGTCCAGGTGGTCCGTTACTGAGTTCAGGTGGTCAATTACCAGTGCAATCTCATTTTCAAATTATACTTTTATTACTTTAAACTGTAGAACCAGGATTATTTTTGTTGGATTGGTAATCCTCATACATTTATTGGGATTTACACAAATAATATGTTCAATAATAATATTATAAAAAAAATCTACTAAATTGTCTATTTCTGGTGCACTCAATCTATTTAAAGTTGTCCAAATCTCGAAAAAATAATATTTTTTATTTTTTTTTTTTACATTCAAAATTACTCTCAAGATTTAAAAATAAATTCGTGAATAAGCATGTAAATACGATAACCAGATCAAAATATATAACCCTCTTTATTTTGTACTCACTGTGTTTTTTGCTTCTTCCCCCTGAAGCTAAATACATTTAATTCGGAAGCTTTGTCATAATTAAGTTGATTTATCTAAATTTCTATAAAACATAACATTATGATACTTTGTACAAATTTTTCCCGTTATGTAATCTTTAAATTATTTTGGGGATTTTATCTTTTCGAGTGAAAATTTTGAAAATATGATTCTGTTGGTAAACAGTTCTCAAAACGACATATTTTTAAAACTTTTAATTTAGTTAAAATAAATAATTTTGTAAATCCCGCATACAAATTAATATTTACTCATTTGTGTAACTAAAAATGAAACGAGAAAGAAATATAATGTGTCAAACATAGTTTTTGAAACACTTTCCAACATTTGCAGAATACTGTAACAAAACTTCACCGTTTAATAAAGTGAAAGGGGATACCTAAATAAACAATTTCAAAACGCATAACACATTTGACACAATGCACACCAATTAAAATATTTTTTTACATAATCAATCATTTAATTAAAAAAGAAAACAAATGCATGCGTTTTCATAGATCATGAAACACAATCCAAAATTTTCAGAATACTGTAACAAAACTTCACCGATTAATAAGATGCAAGAAAATATCTAAGTAAATAATGTAGGAAACTCAAAACGAATTTTTAAGCCCAATATCAAAAATTACCGCCCATAATCGGAAAAGTGGTCGAATTCTTTGGTGCAGCCCTGTATGTGATCTACATATTTGTGTGTATACTACGCAGTATACTATAATTTAGGTCAGTTTGAAAACGCTTAACGCGGTTTTAAATTTATCTTCAGCAATTTCCGCCAATAGGCGGAAATGTACTCGAATTCTTTTGTACAGCCCTGTATATTGTCTACAGATTTTTATAAACACCGCATATTTTAATTCAGGTATACAACGCATTTTCCGCGATTACCATCCATTGACGACAATGTATTCAGGTCTTTCCGTAGCCCTGCAAATAAATTTATTTATATTGTGCAACATACCTTAGTATAAATCATATAGTTCAACTCGAAAATGCATATCACGATTAAAACCACAACTAAGCTCTTCACGCCTATAAGCAGCAATTCTTTCGTTGAATTCTTTCGTGCAGCCCTGCATATTATCTAAAGTATTTTTACACATCTCGTAATATGCAGATATTTAGTTAAGCTTAAAAACGCATTCTACATCTGATAACGCACTTCAAGCGATTACCATTCATAGATAGTACTATAGATAGTTCTGTAAGCAAATTCTTCTGTTTGCCCGTATAAATGAACGATAAATTCTCTTCATATAATATTCTACAATAAACATCTTGTTATGCATCTCAGTAATGTATATCAAATTCATCATGTTTAAAATGCTGCAACATCATTAAAATACATTGCAAACGACTTTCCCCTGTAGACCTTTATGCAAATGAAATCTTTTGTGTGACCCTCTAAAACAATGAAAAATTCTTGCGCTGAAAAAGTGCACCTTAGGAATGCATATTAGTTTTAGTATATTTTAAAAAGTGTAAAATCATTAAAATGCACCGCAAATGAATTTTTTCTCCATACACCACATTGTAACAGAAATTTTTCGTGTGCCCCTGTAAAAGAATTATGAATGCTGCACACATCATCTTAAGTAGGGAACATGCTATAGTAACCCTAAATATCATATACAAAGTCTATGGTAATCTAAGTATACAGACAGACAGATGGCCAGACAAACCGAAATCATAAACACTTTTCAACTATGTTGGAAAGTGTTGAAAACGATGCAAAAGAAGATATATAAAATTTCATAGAATGCGAAAATTTAAAATTTTTATTTATTTCACAGAATTTGCATTCGAAACATAATGTGTATATATATATATATATATATATATATATATATATATATATATATATATATATATATAACTTTTGTGTCCCTGACCACCTTTTATATGTCATATGCTTTAATTGCCTCTTTTGCTTCTAAAAATACTTTTCATTTTTTAGGATCGATTCCAGCTACACTTCGTTGTTATGGTCATTGTTTGGTGTGATCCCTATCAAAGAGATCAGCAGTCGTCGAGACCAAGCCTTCACTAAGTGGGTTGGCCATGCCTTACTCGGAGCTTATATGATAATGGCCATGACTGTCATGATCAACATGCTCATTGCTATGATGTCAAGATCTTTCCAGGACATTGAGGTATCATTAAATAAACTAGAAATTGCAGTTCACATTTTGTTTCTCTTTGCTTTTCCAATATATCGCTCTCGCGCATTAGTTCGTAGCGGGTTTTTTTTATATAGCAACACATTGTTGTAGTTTGTAAATACACTATAAAATTTCAAAACTTAAAAGAAATTTATGCTAGTTTTTCAGCTAATGAAAACCGGAAATAAAGTTAAATAAAACGAAAACGTCTGATGTATTCAGTTTTTCAGTTTAGTAGATGAATAAAGGAAGCTGAGATCTGTGTCGTTCTACGGAAAGAACTAATTGTAGCTAGCATGGTAAGAAAATAATTACATCGTGTCACAGATAGCCACTTTATGATGTGAGCGATTTTCTAGATTCAGAAACACCATTGATTTCTAATGCAGAGTTTTGAATTCCCAGAATCCATATATAAGAAAATTCAATTACTTTGAAAAAAAATTCATCAAATAAAATAGAGATTGTGGGTCAATTTCGTCCTCCAATTCATATAAAAAAAATTTCAGAGCTAGAAAATCTACGAACGTTTGCATATCAACCCAATGCCCCGCGATGAAATATACCGATTCCTTAAAATTTTATTGGAATAAGATAGTGCAGAATCTGAAAATATTTCTGCATCCTATTAATCTCATATATACCGGTATATATCACAGCCAAAAACGCTACGAACTTTTGCATCTATCTGCTATGAAGAGTGATTCAAAATTATCTTGACAATTTGGTGACAAAACATTTATTTGCAACACGAACTTTACACTAGATTACACTCTTGAATAGAAACAAAATTAGTACATTTCAACTTACTGGCGCTGCAAATCTATCCACAGCTCCCACCTGTCTTGCGTGGGCTGGAAATACATTCTGAAACATAGTTTGTGTGATATCTGCTGCTGATGAAGTTATTCGCTGTTTCAGTTGATCTAGCTTTACCTTTACTTGGTACACTTTTGACTCTCTAAAACTCCAGACAAAAATGTATACAACTCCCTACTCTGTTCTTTAGTTTATGTGCCGTGACTACGATTTCTAGCATCCTCTATGGCCTTCACGATCTCCAGTGCTGTTGCTTGTCTTCCAGAACGAACTTTTTCAGCAACACTTCCCGTTCTTTGAAATTTGTTCACAAGATCTCTTATAGCTTGTGTGCTAGGACTTGTTTTTCTGATTTTTCGATAAAAATCTTCTTGTACCTCATCATAGGTCCTTACCCGTAGTGAATCCGAAACGACGGCTGTTTTTCCACTATTGTAAACATTCTTCAATATTAACTTCAAATAAAATAAATAGATCAGCGATTTAAGAGAAATGTCAAACGACTTTTGAATCACTCTGTATAAATAAACGCTACCAAAGAAAAGTAGATATTTCTTCAAATTTGATTGAAACTATCTTATAATGGTAAAGAAAATGCCAAGATTTATAATATATGCTATGAGAATATCTTGTTTATTGATTTTGGTCTACAAGAAACAGTTCATATTAAAATCATTACTACGACAATGATTCATTTAAAACTTGATGCAATATCACTTTCACATACCTGCCAACTTTCAACTAAACTTCCGTACAGTGTCAGTTAATTTGATCTAGGTTAAAGACGTTTCTTACCAGAAAATACATTTAAAATATATATATATATATTTGGTTTCATGTTCTTATGTGGAACCTATTTGATTGCATTTCTTAAAAACAAATTCTGGTTTGAAACATGTTTAACCTCGGTTAAATTAACCTACATTGTACGGAAGTTTAGTGCGATGTTGGCAGGTGTGCTTTCAGCACACCACAACATTTTGATGCGAATCACAGCATCACTTTTTATTAAAATAATGCGGCATCATTATGTTTTCTTTACTTTTTATTGTTTTGTTTCAAATAAAAATTATGTATATATTAAAGATCAGAATTAGCTTTCTGTTGATTTCTAGTTATTGGGGAAAACAAATAACTACTAACTTTATAGATATCTAAACTAACACACACAATTATTTTTAAACAATCATAATTTAAACGACACCAATAACTTTCCATAATCAGTTGAACTATGACATTATACAAATTGATTTTCAATTAAATATTTATTGCTGGTGGAGACATTTTGAGGTAATAATATCATTGCATATCTAAAACGGAACTTTATTTACGATCTGCACTTATTGTTTTAGAACAGGGATACTCACTACGCAGCTTGCGGGTCGCTTATATACCACTTTTTTTAAATAAAAACTTTCACCTTATATAATTACAGAATTTATCTCATTAACACGGGGGAAGTCGCGCATATCCAGGGTATGAATTGTTTTTATTTTATCACCAATAAATACAAATATTAATCGTCACCTTATTTAGTCGGAGACAATTATTACCAACCCTGCAATAAAATAAGTTGAAGATTACTTTTCGAAAAATAGTGGTGACAATTGTAAAATCAGTACGCACCCTGGGTATGTCATACCCGGCGTTAGTGCTCCCGTGTTAAATAAGACGAATATTAATAGTATCAGAATACTTTGTGCAAAAAGAAGTGAGTACTGCTGTTTTGGAATAAATAACCAAAGCTCAAAAGAAGAAAAATATTTTTCAATAAACCTTACATAGACTTTTTAAAACAAACGAAATGCCTGTGAAAACTTGTAAATACTCAAAGCAGACGTCACACTTTTGTTAGTTTATAAATCATACTTAATACAGACAGTAACCCCTAATATTTTTGACGCAGTAATCCATTACGCGTCTTACACTTGTAACCTTAAAAAATACTTCAAAAAGTCTATAAATTGATTATTTAAAGTTTATATTTATTCACTGATCTGAAAACATTTATTTTAATATAATTTTTATTATTTAGTTGAATGTTGTTGAAGCAATAATCGAACATTCATCTCTTCCACTATACATTTCAGGCCATCTTACATATCAAAAAGGGTTGCGTCAGTGTTACAAAATAAAGGTTTGTCTATATAATTATGGAAAATCATTTGTCAATGAGTTTTAACAAGATGTATTTTAAAAATTTTAAATTGAATAATTAAAATCTACCAAGTAAATCTGAACATGGAACTAACCCTTTATTTCTCAGAATATAACGAACAGAAGAGAAAGAGTTCATAAAATATATTTTAACAATATTTTTTATTTAAAGGTTTTTAGACGAAAATATATAACATCCGTACAATTTTTAAAATCTATGGCATTAAATGAACATTTCGTTAAAAATCGTCATTAAAAAATGGCAAACTTTTTTCGACAGAAAGTTGTATTTTTATCAATATTTTATTGATTATTATAATGGATTTCCCGACAAAAAATTGTCGACTTTTTGTCTGGAATTTAAATGATTTTAAATAATATTTTCTTCTTCTTTCCACTATAATGTTCAGGAAAAAAACGTAGTAATTTTCTTATTACCATATTTTCCAAATGCTGCGGTACAATAAAAAAACGTGCTATTTTTAATTTTAGTTTCATTTTAATTTAATTTTACTTCATACTTATGCAAACTGGTAGTTTCAGATTCATTTCATATAAGAAAATGCCAAGATATTATCTTAATTACAGTTAATATTATTAAATATTTACATTACCTTACGAAATCTGCTTAATGGTTTTAGGAACGAATGTAGATACCGCACTTTTTTCAGATTTTATCATGTTGTCTGAAACAAATACTTCTAACAAATTTTTATATTATAAAGCAAATATTTAATGATCTTTTTCATTAGTTTATAGGTAATAAGCGTGTGTCTGAAACTTTTAAATTATATTTATTTCACTTGATTTTAGCCAGTTTGTAAAGGAAAAAATCCTATGCAAAAAATATCCGAAATAAAATGCAGGTTTTTATACATACTAAGAAGATTATTTACTTTAAACCATTCAGTTTTTAACAAGCAACTTTATGGAAATAACTGCTCTGTTTCTTATCAACTCAAGCAGTGTAATGAAAGATGACCAAATTTTTAAAATGTTTAAAATTCTACTTCAATACTTTAAAATTTATAACTTTTACCTGATTAACATTTCATAAATTTTACAACCTTTTAAAACGCAATAAAATTTTTAATTAACAATCTGAGATTATTCCTTTAAAACCATCTCTACCATTGTCAAATGACATTTTTTAGGAATTTGATTTATGGTTATTTTTATTTGTAATTTTAAATTAAAACAATCACAAATCAAGCATTCAATAAATTAAAAAGAATTTGTGAAATTAAAATTGTGAAAAGGATTTGTGATTTTAATTTAATAATTGCAAATAAATTAACTATAGTTCAAAATCTTAAAAGGTGTCATTTGACACCAGTAGAAATAGTGCTAAACGTGAACCGTGTCCTCCAAATTTTGTGAAAAATAACATTTGCCTTCGTAATATAATAACAATTGCCTTTGGTAATAAGAAACAAATAATACATCTTCTTTAAAGCGGCAGTTTACTTATTTTTAAATAGGCATAAATGTGTTATATAAGATACGAACAAGATTTAGTGTAAAAAACATTATAGTAAAAAAAGTTTTTCTGTTCCAAATTTTGCTCCATAATTTATAGCTCTACTCTTCTCTTTCAGCTGACATTTTCGGAATTTGATAAAATCATTCTCCATTTTTCAATCACGTTGATATTTTTTTTTCAATCTTTTGTACAAAATAACCGGAAAATCTCCAACCAATGTTATCAAAAAATCTTACTGATCCTTTCGCTGTGACTGTTATGTAATGCATTTGTTTTTGTATATGTACATATTTCTATTTCTTTTCATTTTAGGATCATGCAGATCGCGAATGGAAATTCGCTCGCTCTAAGCTATGGATGAGTTATTTTGATGAAGGTTCCACCTTACCACCGCCTTTTAATCTGATCATCTCCCCAAAATCCATCTATTATTTTTGCAGGGGAGCGAAAAGGTTACTTTGCAGACTCTTTCGGAGAGGCAGCCGCTTATGTGGAGTTAAAACTTTCGATGGGGCTGTCATAAAAGTAAGATTTTGAATAGTTAAATTATATATTTTTGTAATTTTTTTTTTAACATTTGAAAAAGCTTTAAAATCGGTATTGTTTCCTCAGGTTAACTAAATTTTTTACGAGATTTTAAAACATTTTTACGAGATGTAAAAACTTCATAATATATAACAAGTTGGAAATTGTACGTCAAACGTTACAAACGAGGTGCGTTCGTACGCACGTTTTAGAATTAAATTCATGATACCCCGTGCGTAGAACGGGTTTAAACAGCTAGTTAATTATATATTTTATGACACTGTTCATACAAATATCTTAACTAGTTATATAAATATTCAGATATATATGCATCAGCTAGTTATATAAATATTCAGATCTTGATGATTTTTAATTCTGTGAAATGAATTATATCGTCTGCAGATTAATTTCTGTAATAAAATAAGCATCTCGGTCGCTTGACGATTTAACATCCATCGGAAGCTCCTATAACAAAAAAGCACCGATTTAAAAAAAAATCAAATTTCTTAATAAATATTTTTATTAATATCTCCTAAAGTTTTGATTCGATTTTAATAAAATTTGAAATGTCTCGACAAAATTCTGCAAAGATAATATATTTTAAATTGCAAACCATTTGGTTGGGTAGTTTTTGCGTTGTTATATGCGGACAGACAGACAGACAGACGGACGGACAGACGGACGGACCAAACGACGACTATAGGTGCTACGTATTTATATAATTACGAACGCACCTAAAAATGAATTGGATATTTTCTGTGAAACAAATACGGCAAAACCACACATGACATGCTACATTAATTTTGACACAATTATTCAAATTGGTAAAGAAATCATATGAGTTGTATTGTTCCAAGTGGATGAAAAATGTCCGTGCCAGGATTCGAACCTGGGATGCTTTGGCTGAAGCTGACATTCCCTACCAACTGAACCATCCCGGTCGCATCGGAAGGACCTAATTCATTCATTTAACCTTATCATAGCATCTAGTCTGCTATCTGAATCAGCTCAACAGAATAAATCGCAGGTAATTTGGAACTGCAATAAACGCTGGATACGTGATTACACTAGATTAATTTTGACACAATTATTCAAATATTACCTGCGATTTATTCTGTTGAGCTGATTCAGATATCAGACCAGATGCTATGATCAATAAGGTTAACTGGATGAATTAAGTCAGCCAGATTCTACCAGGAGGGTTCAGTTGGTAGAGCATGGTAGCTTCAGCCAAGATATCCAAGGTTTGAATCCTGGCCCCGTACATTTTTCGTCCAGTTGGAAAATTACAACTCATATGATTTCTTTACCAATTTGAATAATTGTGTCAAAATTAATCTAGCATACATGATATACACGGTAAAACCATAAATCATTTATTTGTTCGTTCAAAATATTGCCTTAACCCTTTGACTAATAACGGGATATACACTATATTTCCAATGATGACCGGTCACTTGCGATTTTAGACGTTTTGTTAAATATCTGGAAAGATACATGAGGAATTATCCTGAAACTTCAGGAGTGTAAACAACATGATAAACTTCATATATTTCCGCGAAGATTTTTTCCCGAAACCCCATAAGGGGCTGTCAACAAATTGAAGAAAAACGAATATCTTTTGGATAACCCTGTAAAAACTAATATTGCAAAAGCATTCAATTTGTAGATTATGATTATGTGGCTTATTGTAATAATTTGGGTTCATTTTTATGAAGATAGCACGTATACCCGTGGAGAAATTAAAGTTTTTATAAAAACAATCCCAAATTTCACCAAGTGTTTGCTTATAATTTTCCGAATTCTTAACATAGAAGAATGTTCTTTTCAGAAACAATGACAAACAACATTATACACAAGACCCTGCAATCAGAATTAAAAAATAACAAAAATTGTGTGAAAAATGAGCAGGTTTACTAAATATTGTTTCACTGCGCATGCGCGAATTCAATCAAAATATACTGTGCATAATATATTAGCTAAATGTATAGACCAACTTTTATGAAAGTCTCAAAAACATAGCTTGAAATTCTAATAGTAATCGTCGATAGAATAAGCTCGAATTTCGCTGTTCCCAAAAGGAAGCAAAAAGATGAGGGGTTGTATCCAAATATACTAGCTTATGAAAGTTGACATAATAAGAATGAAGTGTCTCTCATTCTATATTTGATATAACCCCTCATCTTTTTGCTTCTTTTTAGGAACAGCGAATTTCGAGCTTATTCTATCGACGATTACTATCAGAATTTTCAAGCTATGTTTTTGAGACTTTCATAAAAGTTGGTCTATATATTTAGCTAATATATTGTGCACAGTATATTTTGATTGAATTCGCGCATACGCAGTGAAACAATATTTAGTGAACCTTCTCATTTTTCGTACAATTTTTATTATTTTTTAATTCTGATTGCAGGGTATTGTGTACAATTTTGTTTGTCATATTTTCTGAAAATAGCTTGTTTTTATATTAAAAACTCTGAAAATTATAAGCAAAAAACTTGATAAAATTTGGGACTGTTTTTATAAAAACCTGAATTTCTCTTCGAGTATACATGCTATCTTCATAAAAATGAACCCAAATTATTACAATAAGCCACTTAATCATAATCTACAGTTTGAATGCTTTTGCAATATTAGTTTTTACAGGGTTATCCAAAATATATTCGTTTTTCTTCAATTTGTTGGCGGCCCCTTATGGGGTTTTGGGAAAACATCTTCGCGGAAATATGTGACGTCTATCATGTTGTTTACACTCCTGAAGTTTCAGGATAATTCCTCATGTATCTTTCCAGATATTTAACAAAACGTCTAAAATCGCAAGTGACCGGTCATCATTGGAAATATAGTGTATACGTCTCACTCACTGATATAGATTTTGACATTTTAAAAATAACGATTTTA
Organism: Maratus michaelseni; assembly: GCA_963931845.1. Lineage (NCBI taxonomy): Eukaryota > Metazoa > Arthropoda > Arachnida > Araneae > Salticidae > Maratus > Maratus michaelseni. The sequence goes on from OZ007586.1 coordinate 119,024,928, forward strand.
CTCCTGGCTTTAGTGTTAGCAAAACAAATTGTAAAATGAATAACTGCAATACGATCTACAGTAAACAAGTCTGTCGAAGATTGAGCGCAAAGAATGTATGTAGCGATGGTCTGTATATGCTAACAAAAAATAAACTCGTAATCAATTATTTAAAATTTGAGCAATAATAGTGGTATATCATTAACTTACTAGACGGAATGCTGATTTTTTTTTATTTGAAACTATCGAATTCACAGTCTCTTTTTTTTCACACTTTAGCTAATCACTAACCTATCACAGTGGAGGCGAACCCCCGTCCCAGTAGATCAATTGTCACCACTTTTCCAAATAAAAGTCTTCCTCTTATTTAATAAAAGCATCTATGACATTAAATACGGTGAAGGTATCTGTATTCGAAAATAGCGGTGAAAATTCTCCCGCTGGTTTGCCACCTCTGATCTAGCGAAAACATTCCTACTTTACATCAGGTGCAACAGGAGATCAGAGATTTATAGTTGGACGTTATTTAACTTGACGCCATCCAATAATCATTCTGCAATAAGTGCAAATGTTAAAATAAAAATAATTATATTATTAACCCATTCAACCAATTTTCAAATGTTATTACTTTAATTTATATATACAAATCTCTCTTGAATTCTAAAAATTATTAAATATTTTATTTTTGATCGTTACTTAATTTTTACCAAATTAACTGTATTTCTGAATTCTACGGTATTATGTAAACGTTCTGTTAATAGGTTATTCGACAAAATATCTATTCAGCAATGTATTTAACAACAGGTAGTTGATTACAAAATTAATATGCTACTATAATTTATTACCAATTCTACTTGGTATCGATGGAAGCTATAAAACGGGATATAACAGAATTTTCCCATTTCAACTCCGACATTCAAATTCTAACCACCATATCGATATGACATTACATTTGAGTATTATGCTATAAATAAAATGACTATTACGTCATTGTGAAACATGGGACACAATATTAAACACCATACTTATTAATAATAATTGCCGTAAATCATAATATATTAAATTTTTTATGTTTCCTCGTAAAAATACCATACGAAAAGTCTCATCATATAAGACAAAAATCATTTAAATTATTGAAATTAATTCTTGATGTCAAGGTACACCAAAATGTGAACTTGTAATAAATAAAATGTCTTGCAAATTTTAAAATATTTTTATGTCTATTTTCAAAGCATGCTCAAAATATTTGAAAGTGTGCAATATTTATATATACGCATGTCCTTTCTTATCGTTGCGAAATAGTTAATTCTTAAATCATTAGAATTATATGTATACTTTCAATTGAAAACGCTTCAAATACTGTTCTTAATCGTATTACAAGTGTTTTATGTCAAAATAATTTTTTTGTAACTAGTGATATTGCCCGGGCAGACTGTCATTGAAAAATATAACAGTGGAGTGGACTCCATAAAAAAAGACTGAATAATATTTATTTATACTAAAAACGTGTAAAAAATTAAATTTCAAAAATTTTAAAAGTATAACAGTTACGTTTAAAAAATGAAACGGTCAGAGACAATTTTTACACTTACTTTTAAAGAATGAAAAAGTGAAGGAAGTTCTTATGGTTGAACCTGAATGGCATATCGGTATAAGATCTAGGTTTGATATATGGTTTGGTTTGGTTTGGTTGTATAGGGTTTAATGGCAAAAGCTCCCATTGGGGACAAGCGGCGCCAAAGAAAAAATTTATTTAAAAAAACACAAAATGTAATTAAAGCAAAAACTAAAAAGGAAACAAAGCTTACTGATAAAATTATCTGGATATGGTTACCCACCCAGATATAGTTATACAATGTATAAAATAAATATGGATTCTCAAAAAAATAAAGAATAACATTAAGAAATGCTGTAAAATATAGTTATACAATGTATAAAATAAATATGAATTCTCAAAAAAAAAAGTATAACATTAAGAAATATTCTACCCATCCAGTTGTCATGTTAAACAAGTGTAAACTAACAATGTTAAGTGATAAAATGAAAGATATGTAAAAAACTATATCTCAAAATAAAAGCCAGCATGTTTTAGAAAATGAAAGAGTGCCCCATGAGGTGTTTCCCGAATGAGGTTTGTCAAGATTGGTGATGATGAATTAAAATAAATTCTACAGTATGCCCACTAAAGTCCCTTGCCACTCTCTTAACTTCGGAACGGCAGCTGCTATATTCATAAAAGTGGTGTCTAGGTATAGTAAAGTAGCCATGCGCTATTGAATGAAACCGCCTACGGCGCCATCCGGTGGAAAACTGTGGAGTTAGCAGGAGTTAGCATTCCTATCTCGAAAATGGAGAGAGATAGGTAAAAAAAGTGATTTACAAAGTTGTAGAGCATCATCGATTTAGTACAAAAAGACAAATTGTGGACATTAATGCAAAGAATAAAACGGTTAAAACGCGCATTTGTTTTTTCGTGATTTCCTACACTGTGACGAGACAAAACGATCTTAGAAAGAAAGAAACAACCAGTTACGAAGCAGCAGGTGTATGCGACCCCTCCTCAAACATTGCAGGACCTTAAATGACGCATTACGAACGCTTGTGCCAACTTGTCACCATCTATGCTCCAATGTGTGCAACGTGGAATTCAAACAAGGATCCAAATATGCATTGCAGCTGACGGTGAGAAGTTTGAACATCTAAAACAAAGGTATATTATTATAACTAGTTGTTTTTTTTCTTTCTAAGATCGTTTTGTCATGTCACAGTGTAGTAAATCACAAAAAAACAAATGCGCGTTTTAACCGTTCTATTCTTCGCATTAATGTCCACAGCGTGTCTTTTCGTACTAAATCGATGATGCTCTACAACTTTGTATATCACTTTTTTTCTCTATCTCTTTCCGTTTTCGAGATAGGAATGCTAACTTTGCAGCATTCCACCAGGTGGTTTCATTGAGTAGCTCATGGCTACTTTACTATACCTAGACACTACTTTTATGAATATAGCAGCAACCGTTCCGAAGTTAAGAGGGTGGCAAGGGACTTTAGTGGGCATACTGTATACAAATGCCGGAGGCCTGGACAGTCAGTTAAAACATGATAAATGGTCAAGCAATCAAAATGACAGTGTGGACAAATTGGTGCATCCTCCCGAAGTAAGAGATGTTCATGAGTGATCCTCGAATACTTGATATATGGCAAATTAAGATTTGTGAAATTCTAATGTGATGCCTTTTATAAAACTTTATTATTGCCACTAAACAATTAACAAATAATCGCGATTTCTGTAAGAAAAGTCTTGGCAGAAATTGCCCGTTTCACTCAAAGTCCCACAGTTAAATCAGTAATTTGGATTTCAGAAGCAACGCGTTTGTGCATTCGACGGTTATTAAGCCTATATTGGCGATCGCTTATGCTCTGTGTTTAACGGCATTCTCGTTCCAATCTATTTCGATTTTCTCTTCTTAATTCGGCTTCTTCTTCACTTTCAAGCATTCGCCGAGATCTTTTACGGGCATGTCTAATGATATTTTGAAGCTCCATAATTGCAGCGAAAGAGCGAAACGTAAATAAACCCGATTTACCTTGGACTAAATCCGGCCAAAGGACCTTTACACAATAATCAATGAGATGCGTTTCATTTGAACGTTGCCATTAAGTAATTAACAAACAATCGCTATATCTGTGTCACGTACGATAGCGTAATATATATATAGATAGTTACAAAATTTACATTTTTATACTGTCCATGGGTTGCGTTATATTTAGAAGATATTCTCTATACTCTAACAAGTAAAAGAATCAAAATGCCATTTTGCTTACGACAAAAATTTAGAGTTTTTTTATGAATTTGCAGTATTTTCTGGTACTATAAGCGGAAAGATGCGATTTCAGTCACAGAAAATGCTGAAAAAGATCTTAATAAATCATACTTTTAAAATAGCAAACAAGTATTAAGTTCAAATATTTTGAGAAATTTAATTATTGTCAGTATTTTAAAAATAGATAGTATTTAAAAATTAATTTCATTTAATTGCCAGTATTTAATAATTACAAATAAATTAAATAAAAATCTTAAAGGATGTCATTTGACACCGGTATAAACAGTGTTAAACGTGAAATATGTCCTCGAAAATTTGGGGCCTACGAAAATTACATGTATAATCATAATAGTGAAAGTACAATATTTAGATTATTTCGAAAATGCAAAATTTAATATTTTGAAATATTTGTGAATTACTTGATCGGAGCGATAATGAAGCAATGGACAAAGCCTACCAAAAAGGAATATAAGTTCTGATTGTAAGTAAGTAAAAAGATTTAACTGGTAAACGATGTGAGGACAGAATATTCTGTCATATAACCTATAAACATAAGGAATGAAATATTTTACAATCACAGATCAATGTTTTGAACTGAAGCAACTATTGTTGTTACACAAAGTAACCATACGGCTAACCTGAACAACAGCACATACAAAAATATACACTTTATAATATTTAAATTTAATTATAAGTTTTAAATGAAGAATATTTCCCTTATTTAATTTATTCATACAAACTGAAGTCAACGAATTTGACGGTGTTTCATATTGTAGTTATTTCCATTGTGAAACCTAAAGTATTCCGCCACTCAGTACACGCAGCCTACATTGAAAAATATTTTGTTTTGTATAACTTAATTCTAGTATATGATTCAAAATGCAGACGTTTTTGAGTAGCGTAATTGTGGCCAGTGTTTATAAATTATTACGAAAATTACAAATATAATGGTAATATTAAAGTCATAGCTAAAATCTTGGGAGTCTCCAAAGAAATAAAGTTTGGTCATGTACAATTTTTAACCAATCAGCCGGGAAGCTGAATTCGAACCCGCATAACTGTCTTGAAAAACCCAGTTATTTATGTCAGTAGGTGGCACGGACTGGAGCGATTATCACCTAGATCGAAACACAATGTGCACACTGGGATAAGATTTAATGAGAAATTAGGACTATTAATTGGGATTATTTCAATACATGGGAGATGAATGAGGACAAACACGATGAATGGTATATTTCTCTGGCTCCCATCAATGAGGAGCCTAACAATCTAATGCCTTAATCGTTCGTCCACCACTGAAACATAGCTTATCGTAAATACATTTATTTAGCTTTGTAATGTTAAGTTTCACTATACGATTAAAATAACAAAATATATATTTTATCTTAATTTATTTTAATATGCTTCAAAGTTAGAAATTTAGATTTAAGAAATATTTCGTTTCATAAAACACATATTTCAAAATGCAAAAATTTAATAAATGCTCAGTTTTCCTGTAATTAATTTTGACAGTACTTCATAGAAAAAGATTCTCAATATATAAATACAAAATTTAATGCTCGGTTGGATATTTCTTCAGAAGAAAATTCCATTATTTTTTTACAATATTTATTTTTAATTCAAATTCCGTAATTGGATTCTGTGCCTAGAGAATCTTGAAATTCCCACACGGTCAATGGGTAACACTGGTCGCAGAAGTTAAAACTGGTCTAATATATTTGGGAAAATTAGATATTTTCCCAAATATAAATATCGTTACTATGTAGAGAACAATGAAATAAGATATTGTTCCGGGAGCGGGATTCGAACCCGCAAGCGTCTTGAGAGACCCAGTTTTCTACGTCAGTCGATGGCACTGATCGGAATGATAATCACCAGGATAGAGGAGCAATGTTCTCACCGGTTAATGAATTTTTGGGTAATTTAAATTTTTTGTGCATTTCATTGACAAGACCTATTTCAAACCAGATGAGATGACAGAGGACAAACACGATGAATGATAATATATACAAGCTCAGATCAATGCCATCCACCGAGACTGATAGCTTTGTAGTCTGGCGCCTTAACCATTCGGCCATCCCGAACAAACTAATACCGTAAACGAATGCATTTGGCTTTGTAATAGTATGTTTCAATATATTATTAATACAACTGAATACGTGGAAGTACTTTATTTTTATTTATTTATTTATTTATTTATTTATTTATTTATTTATTTATTTATTTATTTTTGGCGGATTATCTGCACTAAGTATATAGACCGGTGGTTTTATTTATTGTTGATAACTGTGAAATTCGTGAATTAATCTTACACTGCTATTTCGTTTCCTCATGAAATTTATATATGGAAATTTTATTAAATATTCAATTTTCTTGTAATTAATTTTATACATTTCTCCATACATATAAAAACTTAATATACAAATAAGCAAATAATATTTAATAAATTATATAACCAACCTCAAAGATTGTTCAGACTGATATTGAAACTAGACGATCTGCGGACAAAGATCTTTATAACAAAAAAAGAATGAAAATCGAACCATCAGTTCATAAGTTATCCACGGACATATAAATGAAAGATACAAACTAAGACTGTACCCAACTTTATGTGTATCGGTCAGAAATTTAATACTTAGAAATTTCTTCAATGTAAAATTCGAAATTTTTTACAAGAGAATTTTTGTTTTAAATTAAATTTCGGGAACTCGATACCATGTGGAAACAGTGACGAATATTGCATTCATGTAGATTATCATGTTAGATGTACATGTACGATTGCAAAAATCAGATCAATTATCTAATGTTTTGCAGCTACATTTGTGTACCAAAATTTAAATATCTGGAAGATGACTGGAAAAATTTATTTAAACAAAACAGATAAAAAATGATAAACACAAAGTTTGAAATAGTATGCAAACTGAGTAAATCAATTCTATGTTTCCTACAGTGGACTCTTCTACTCTGAAGACTTAGCTTTACCGCCAAGCAGTTTACACAGCCTATCATGAAAAAGTTTTACATTGAAATTTTTAGTTCAAAAATATGAAGGAAAATAGAGGTCTTTAAGAATCTTAATTATTGCCAGTGGTTTATAAATATAAGGTATATAACAAATATAATCCTAATTTAAAATTTATAGTTAAAATTTAGAATATTTATCAGATATAAATATCGTTATTATATATATAACAATAAAATAAAATATTGTTACGGGAGTCGAACTCGCACACGTCTTGAGAGACCCAGTTTTCTACGTCAGTCGATGGCACTGATCGGAATGATAATCACCAGGAAAGAGGAGCAATATTCTCACCGGTTAGCGAATTTTTGGGTAATTTAATTTATTTATGAATTTCATCGACTAGACCTATTTCAAAGCAGATGAGATGACAGAGGACAAGCACAATGAATGATTTTATATACAAGCTCAGATCAATGCCATCCACCGAGAAGGATAGCTTTGTAGTCTGGCGCCTTAACCATTCGGCCATCCCGGACAAATTAATACAGTAAACGAATGCATTTATCTTTGTAATGGTATGTTTGAATATATGATTAAAAAATCTGAATACATGGATGTATTTTTTATTCTTGAATTTTATTTTGGAGGATTATTTGCGCTTAGTATATAGGCCGGCGGTTTTATTTATTGTTTATAACTGTGAATATCACGAATTAATCTTACACTATTATTTCGTTTCCTCATGAAATTTATATATGGAAACTTTATTAAATATTCAATTTTCTTGTAATTAATTTTTTTACATTTCTCTATACATATAAAAACTTAATATACAAATAAGCAAATAATATTTAATAAATTATATAACCGACCTCAAAGATTTTCAGATTGATATTGAAACAAGACGATCTGCAGACAAAGATCTTTATAACAAAAAAAGAATGAAAATCGAACCATCCGTTCATAAGTTATTCACGGACATATAAAAGAAAGATACAAACTAAGACTGTACCCTACTTTGTGTGTATCGGTCAAAAATTTAATGCTTAGAATTTTCTTCAATGTAAAATTTGAAATTTTTTACAAGAGAATTTTTGTTTTAAATTAAATTTCGGGAACTCGATACCATGTGGAAACAGTGACGAATATTGCGTTCATGTAGATTATCATGTTAGATGTACATGTACGATTGCAAAAATCAGAGATTGCAATCAAAATATCTAATGTTTTGCAGCTACATATGTGTACCAAAATTGAAATATCTGGCAGATGACTGGAAAAATGTATTTAAACAAAACAGATAAAAAATGATAAATACAAAGTTTGAAATAGTGTGCAAACAGAGTAAATCAATTCTATGTTTCCTACAGTCGACTCTTCTACTCTGAAGACTTAGCTTTACGGCCAAGCAGTTTACACAGCCTATCATGAAAAAGTTTTACATTGAAATTTTTAGTTCAAAAATATGAAGGAAAATAGAGATGTTTTTAAGAATCTTAATTGTTTCCAGTGTTTTATAAATATAAGGTATATAACAAATATAATCCTAATTTAAAATGTATAGTTAAAATTTAGAATATTTATCAGATATAAATATCGTTATTATGTATAGTACAATAAAATAAAATACTGTTCCGGGAGCGGGATTCGAACCCGCACACGTCATGAGTGATCCAGTTTCCTACGTCAGTCGATGGCACTGATCGGAATGACAATCACCAGGATAGAGGAGCAACGTTCTCACCGGTTAATGAATTTTTGGGTAATTTAATTTGTTTGTGAATTTCATCGACTAGACCTATTTCAAAGCAGATGAGATGACAGAGGACATACACACGAATGATTTTATATACAAGCTCAGATCAATGCCATCCACCGAGAAGGATAGCTTTGTAGTCTGGTGCCTTATCCATTCGGCCATCCCGGACAAATTAGTATCGTAAACGAATGCATTTAGCTTTGTAATGGTATGTTTCAATATATGATTAATAAAACTGAATACATGGATGTATTTTTTATTCTTATAGAGGGTGTCTCAAAAGGTCGTTTACAAACTTAACATGCTGGTCTGTCATATCATGATAAACAAGATTTACATAAGAACTTGTGTTCGAAAATGCAAACTGAGACCGCTAGAGTGCGATTTTCATGTCACCGATAACACCAGCCCAAACGTTTACGGCGAAACGTTGTTGACGTGCATGGGCACGTGTACACCTTGGGTTTTCATGCACCCATATGTGCATGTTGTGCAGGTTCAGGACAACGTCCTGTGTAAAACAGGATTCATCCAAAAACAAAATCCAAGATGGAAAATCCGGCTGTGCGACCCGCTGTTGCAAATACCAGCGTGCGAATGCAACGCGTTGGGGATAATCGTCAACGCACAAGGCCTGTACTCTTTGTATATGGTAGGGATGTTGCGTTTCCTCATGCAGTATGCGCATAATGCTGGAACGATGTACACCCAAAACGCGTTCGCTTGCTCGTATACTTGTTTGCGGGTTTCTGTCAAATTCCAGTAGCACGGTTTCATCTACGACAGGTGTGCGTGTAGTGCGTTCTCGACCGATGTGGCTAAGTACTTGGAAAGCTCCTGTTGCACGCAATCTGCGTTGCAATTGTCCAAACAAAAGATGGCTTGGCTGACGTCTGCTTGGGAAGCGCTCAAGGTACATCCGTACCACGGCTCGTACATTTCCATCCCCGGCGTCATACACATAATGCATATCGGCCAATTTTGCGTTACTAAACCGATTCATCCTTTTCCTACAACGTCCTCGCCTGAAATGATTACGCTTCCCACTCTCCCGTAAGCCTGCGCTCATCGCCCTCTAGCGGTCGCAGTTTGCATTTTCGAACACAAGTTCTTATGTAAATCTTGTTTATCATGATATGACAGACCAGCATGTTAAGTTTGTAAACGACCTTTTGAGACACCCTGTATTTTATTTTGGAGAATTATCTGCGCTTAGTATATAGGCCGGCGGTTTTATTTATTGTTTATAACTGTGAAATTCGAGAATTAATCTTACACTATTATTTCGTTTCCTCATGAAATTTATATATGGAAATTTTATTAAATATTCAATTTTCTTGTAATTAATTTTATACATTTATCCATACATATAAAAACTTAATATACAAATAGGCAAATAATATTTAATAAATTATATAACCGACTGCAAATATTGTTCAGACCGATATTAAGTCTCACCAGTGGCTGAGAGGTTCTGCTCTCAAAGCTGATAGACGGGAGGTGCTGGGTTCAAACCCCTGTCGCGCTCGTCGACCTAACCGTTCGGAGTTTTCCGTGGCTTTCTTCGAACGTTGCCGTAATACGGATTAGTATCCCTTAGAAAGACCCCCACGGAGGGCACCCCTATCCCTAGGGTTCATATCCCTCGTGTAGATAATCGGCCGTCATAAAATCAACCAGACTGATATTAAAACAAGACGATCTGCAGACAAAAATCACTATAACGAACAAGTAATATTAAAAAAAATTAAGTCAATTATTTAGATCAAATAGAAAATTTTTTCAAGAGATCTACACGCGATCCCCACCCCCCAAGGGCCGGTATCCCTCGAGTAGCTAATCGGCCGTCTTAAATCAACCAACCTACAATTGACCCTTCTACTCTGAAGACTTAGATTTACGGCCAAGTAGTTTACACTGTCTATCATGAAAAATTTTTACTTTATAATGTAATTCTTTAGTTCAAAAATATGAATGAAAATAGAGAAGTTTTAAAGAATCTTAATTGTTGCCAGTGTATTATAAAATAAAAGTTATATAACAAATATAAAAGTTTTAGAATTTTTCTTTAATATTAATTGTGTTATTATGTTTAGAACAATAAAATAAAGTATTATTACGGTAGCGGGATTCGAACCCGCATACGTCTTGAGATATCCAGTTCACTACATCAATCGATGGCACTGAACGGAATGATAATCACCATGATAGAGGAGCAATGTTTTTGAGCAATGAATTTTTGGTTAGTTTAATGTGTTTATGAATTTAACCGATAACACCTATTATTTCACAGCAGATGAGACAGAGGACAAACACTGAGAATGATATTATGTACAAGCTCAGACCAGTGCTACCCACTGGGGACTAGAGTTTCTAATTAACAATTACTAATGTTTGAATGTGTAGTTTTGTTAATTTTTAGCATTAAAATTTATCGTGCAGAATGGATTCTTGTCTTTTTTCTCTTTGACTGGTCAAAATTCACTTGTCACTTCTGGGTTTTATTTCACGGCTGAGATTCCCTTCCTTAAGAGCCTACATCAGTCATGCGAAGAAACGCTCCAGCTAATGTTCAGTCTATGGGAAGGTTATCGCGCGATTTCTCGCTCGCATTTTAATATTTTTAAATGATTTTTTTTGCATAGGATAGCTGAGGTCGATCTCCAACGTTGTTAGTTTTTACTTTTTCGATTTTGGTTACGGTTTTTTTATAAGCGGACATTTTCAATTTTGGAACCGGTTGGAACCGGTTCTGAAAGTGAAATTACCCTTATATAAAAAAACTGGAACCAAAATCGAAAAAGTAAAAACTAACAACGTTGGAGATTGACCTCAGCTATCCTATTCAAAAAAATCATTCAAAAATATTAAACTGCGAGCGAGAAATCGCGCGATAACCTTCCCATAGACTTAACATTAGCTGGAGCGTTTCTTCGCGTGACTGATGTAGGCTCTTAACCCCTTGAAGGGCGCTGGTATATAATATATACCACTTAATTTTAATCCTAAATTGCCACAATGACACCAGATTTTTATTATCAAATTTTGAATTTATAAGGTACATGAAGGCAAGCTTTTACTTATTTTAAACTAAATTCGTTTGTGAATCTTGGTGTCAATCAATCATTTCAATATTTTAGCTCCAAGAGTACTTTGCCCCTGAAGGGGTTAAAGCGTTTGGATTTGTTTTGAACAGTCCGCACACTACTCTTGTTCTGGCTTCCAACTGCACGAGTTTTGAGGAAACCTTCATTGGTTTTAAGGCTTAGTTTAAAATTATACCGTATAATGCATAAAATCTTAACATTTGCATCACTCTTTACGTAACCTAAAAATGAAAGAAAGAAGCTCGTATGATTATAGAATACAGAGGGACATGTATTCTCTTAAATAACATCTTAAGTTCAACAATAAGGGTGATAAAGTGCCAACTACAGGCTTTGGTATAAAAACACTCAAAAAACGAAAATACTTTTGATACAGCTTAATAGAAATACCTCGTAGCAACTGAATACTATACAATTTGTTTTCCTTTTAATGCTGCCCCACCGGTGGCTGAGATGTTCTTATTTCAAAGCTGGTGGACGGGAGGTGCTGGGTTTCCCATTTGCCGACCTAGCCGTTCGGGGTTCTCCGTGGTTTTCTTCGAACCATTCGTAAATAGGAGTTAGGATCCCTTAGCGAAAGGCACTCACCCCGCCGCACAGTGGGGCGTTTTGATGATCTAGGTGGACAAAATTCATTTTTCCGATTATCTCGAAATTTAACAAGACCGCGTATACTGGTAGCTGAATGTCTCTTTCGTCGAGATCCGTACGAGTTTTGTCGAAAAAACCCAATGTGTCGATTAACTACGACCGTAAAGAAGGCAGTTGATTTGAGAGACTTTCAACAGTTGCATTATTTTTCTGTAAGTTCGAAAGCAAGTCGGGACTATTATGTTTTATTTGAAAGCAGGAGTTTACTGGACATATGTCACATGTTTGTCCCACGATTTAACCTATTGCTGTTTGAAAATAAGCGCCATCTTGTTTTCAAACTTCATCTTGACTTTTAATACAGTATTAAGCATTATTAAGCAATAAGCATTTTTTTAAATCAAAGTGCCATTCCTAAAGTATTGAAAACTTAAGACAGCACCTGCGAAAGTTTGCGAATCATTAAGTTATATTCACTTGAAGTGTGCGTCTGAGTGTTTAATTCAAATCTTGCAAGTCAATTTTCACCACTTTTAATTATCCGATTGAGCTGAAACTTTGTATACATGTGCAGTTTCAATGACAATAAAATATTATAATTTTAAAAATAATAATAATATAAGTAATATAATAATAATAATAATAATAATAATAATAATAATAATAATATAAATAATTAAATAAGTCAAATATTTATCACTGTTTGATTATTTTACTGACACATTCGAAAACCCAGCAAAACCTAATTAAACTTCAACGCAATAATTTTGTCCACCTAGATCCTCAAAACGCCCCACTGTGCGCCGGCACATAATCGGCCGTGACAAATAACCAACCTTTTAATTCTTCATGTCTAATATACAATTAAAAATGCAGACTATTATGGTGTATAGCTATAGTCGTATGAAGTTTCTTGAAAATTTAAATTATAATCTTAATGCTGAATTTAAAGTTCAAACTTGTAAGTTTAAAAAAAAAATGATCGTTATTCAATCTTAGACCGTTGAAACAAACTTTATTTTAATCCTGGAGCGGGATTTGAACCCGCAGTTTTCATGAAAAACCCAGATACGTACGTCAATGCCTTGCACTGATCGAAGCTGTTATTAGTAGGATGCAAGGACGTTTTATGCAACAGAACATAATTCTATGGTAATTTTGATGACTAGATTTATTATTCAGCAGATGAGATAAAATAGGACAAATACAGCGAATGAAATATTTACACGATCAAATCAATGCCATCCATTGAGGTGCCTTAACCATTCGGACACACTATATACGTGAAACAAAATATTTTAATTTCACATGCTTAAATTTCAATATGCATTTATAATAACATAAAACATGCTTTATTTATTTGTTTTTAGTGAAAGTGAACGTTATGGGTATACGTTCCACGAATATATCGTTTCAACAAATACTGCAATTCCCTTTTTTGAAATCCGGGAACACCAGATGCAGTTAAAAGTGTTTCACACCCTAATACGTTTGTTTCAACATGTAACCTCAATTATTGAAATATATCAGTACATTTTCTGTGGATTACTTGTTAGTTTTACGATTTAACTTTCCAATTGTACTTCGCTTCATATAATATATTTTTTTTTAATTCAAAATTCTGTGAAATTCACCTTTTTCGAGTAATTTGTTATTCGACATAATGGCTAAAATTTAACTATTAGAAATGAATTTTAACTAAAAATAAACTAACTATAAAAATGGGCATATAAATCACATAAAAGAATGGAGGATTTACGAAACGTATAGTTATTGTGTCAGTTTTTCAGGTGGGCCAAAAATCAGCAATAGTAGGCGAATATTGGTTACCGTTACTCATATTTTTCTTTAAACACGTGATATAAATCTCGACAAATACAATATAAGAAACATTTTACAATCTCTGAATAAATGTCGTCTCCTAAGTTGACAGTGTAGTTTGGTAGTTTAATCATTCGACATCATCGTCTTTCGTAAATAAAAAAGTATTTCGCTTTTGAAATGCTTAAGTTTTGTTATACGATTAAAATAACATAACATACACTTTATTTTCTTTATTGTTAATATCTGTGAAAGTTACAAATTCTCCTTCCAGAAATCTATGTTTACGTAAAACATATGCAGGGTGTCCGAAAAGTCTGGAAACGGTCGAACAACTCGAAAAATATACATCGTATTGAAAAATGGAAAATATGTGTCAATATTTTTGAAAAATCTATTTAGTGATATCAAAGTTGCCCCCGAACTCTTCCCCCTAGGGAGGAAAAAGAGCAACTTTGAAATCTTAAATGATAACCCCCCCCCCCTTTTTTTATTTCAGATACGGATTCTACGGGCAAAATACGTAACTTCAGTATTTAACATTTTCTTTGGAAAACCTTAAATGGCACTGTAATCGACTAAAATGCAGTGAGAATAGTTTCCATATATTCCTTTTTATATAACAACGATGCACAAAATAATATTATGCATTATTGAAAATAAAAATAAAATAATCTGAATAAAAATAAAATTTAAAATTTCCTTAATTCAAATTTAGCGCACGTTAACTAAACTTCTTTGTTGCAGAAATTCATGATCGGATCGGACATCAAAACGAAATGATTCATGCACATAAACGTAAAGTGCTTTTAAAATAGTCTGGCGCTTTTTGACTTTTTTTTCTCTTTGTTATTCATAACTATGTTGAAAATTTGCCAAACCGCATCAAATATTTTTATTATGGCTTAATAAAGTACCGGATACACTTTTGTAATGGCTTTAACTGTGCACTTCCTATATGAATAATACTTACTTTTTTTTTCTTTCAAAGTTATTTAGGATTTTAAACTAATGAGTATAAAATTACCAACCTTTGTTTAAAGCTATTTTACAAATGTAACTGCAGGTCAAAAATCATATTTGTAATTTACCTAGCGTTCATTTATTTTGTAACATGTAATATTGTAGTATATGCTTGAAATAGTACAATAGTACAGGTGTCCATAAATTATTGTCGGATCTTCTTTACCTCATAACTTTTGATTTAAGAACATGACGAAAAATATTATTACATATTCGTAAAATACATACAACTCAAAAAAAATGTTTAACAACATAATGTTACATATGCGTAAAGTTACAACTCAAAACGCCATTAATCAAATAACGATTATAATCAAATAATAATTAATATTAATATTGTATTATATTTATGAATTAATTATTAATGAAGTATGAGAACAAAGTTAGGTAGACTGATATTTCATAATTCATTAATAACTTTTAGATAAATTTCATAGAATTTTAATATTAATTATTATTTCATTGTAATCGTTATTTGATTAATAACGTTTTGAGTTGCAACTTTACGCATATGTAACTTTGTGTTATTAAAAAACTTTTTGAGTTGTACTTTACAAATATGTAATAATATTTTTCGTCATGTTTTTAAAACAAAAGTTATAAAATAAGGAAACTCCGACAATAATTTATAAACACCCTGTATATTTATAATTTATACAACTTCACAGATGTATACGTTTTCCAAAAATAAATGTATATCGACTGTTCAAAAAAAAATTTCAACTTTTTATCAGAATAATGTACTGATGTATATTATTCTAATAGTGAATGGCATAAAGACATGATTCAGTACTTGGAGTAACATCGCAGTAGGAAATGAGATAAGGGATATGTAACTTGTAATTATAGTTTGGATGTGTGAAATTGAAATAAATATTTATTCTGGAATACATTTCTTGAAATAGAGCCGTCGTAGAACTACTAAAATGCATTAATGTCATAAAAATTTCTCACTTAAATATTGCATTGTGACTCCGTGTTAACCCTCCGTCGGGCACACTTCTGGGATTAACGAGTTCGGAAGCAGTGCACCTGTCAGTTCCCTGTTAGAATCTCGTCATTAGAAATTACTTAACTCAATTCTAACGCTCTTAAAGGGATCATTGACCTTCACTATGACGTACAAAAGTTGACTATATTAGAAATCTTATTCAAAAACATCATTTGTTAACTTCAGAGAAAGTAAAACACAAAATACTGAAATATAAGTCAGATCTGTCAGGCCAGCTGTTCCCAACCGAGGGTAAATTTTCTATCACATATACTACCGTACGATCTGAAATATACGCTATTGCCTTTGCTTCTAGCGGGTATTTTACATTGCAAGTAGGGTTATTTTGAATGATGAACATAATCCGTAACTGTAAGTAGCACACGGAACATTTGGCGAGTATTCGCCGATAGGTGTTTTAAAAAAATAGTTTAATCCCGAGAATTAAGAACAACTATTTTTAAAGCTCTCTGATTGGTGGGATTCAAGCTGATATCTAGCGTAGGAGATAAAAACAGTAATAAGTTTGTTATTGACAAATTTATGATGT
Organism: Maratus michaelseni; assembly: GCA_963931845.1. Taxonomy (NCBI): domain Eukaryota; kingdom Metazoa; phylum Arthropoda; class Arachnida; order Araneae; family Salticidae; genus Maratus; species Maratus michaelseni. Next base: position 119,041,537 of record OZ007586.1, read on the forward strand.
CTAAAGCATCACACAGGATGTCTTCGGCCGTTTTTCTCTTGTAAAATACCTTTATGAGGAAATATCTGATACTGCATATGATATGATAGCATGTGTGATAGCAGCTTCAAGGTTCCTATTTTCTCGACTTACAGTTTGGTTCAACAGAGTTCGCTTTCTCAATTCGATGGAGAGATAGTCTTGTAATGTTTTAATGTTATTTATCACTGAACATTTTGTGAAAATTAAACGTTCCAAGCTATTTCAGATTAAGTTCACTATGTTATTTTATATAAGGTTTCCAATTAATGTGTTGCTGTCATATAAGAGGAGATTTAAAGCTTTTGACGTAAAAATTAATTTCTTAACTGCAACGGGCGTATATATACACCTTTAGAAAATACCTTCCTATATTACAGGGTTGGCAATCCTGCGTGACAGCGGGCCCATTTTTACCACTAGTGCCGTATTTTGTACACCTGAAACATGTGCATTTTGTTACCGCTATTTCAGAAAAGCAACCTTCGCCTTATTTAATCGCAGAATTATGTGATTGAATAGAGCACAGGATATCGTGTCACATTTCATCGGCAGTTAAATGGTTAACGGAGCCACTGCAATAAACATTTTAAACGCAGATTAGGAACTATATAATTAAGGCACTATATGACTATTTCTGATCATGGTAAAGCACATAGATGTGTCGCAAATTCCTGCAAAAGATTGCTGAAATGTGTTTTACGTAACACTGTTAGCAAATATATGCTCTAATAAAACGTAAGAAAAATCAATATTAAAAATTAATATATAAACTTTAAAAAAAATTACACATATATGCGCGTAGTATTGTTTGCTTACAAACTTAAAGGCTCTATTTACGGGTTTATATGCTATGAATCTATGTAAATTAATTACACTGGTTTACACGGTTTATATACTTTCGCCGAAATGTGTATTTTATAATAGATTCTAGTGCACTGAGTACAGGAAAATTATTGTAAAAAATCTGTCACATCTAGTTTTAAAAATATTTATTAAATACTTAAAAAATAATAACATGAAATATAAAAAGAAAAAATTCAAAATGATTGATTTTAGTTTAAAAAAAATACTTTTCTTGTTCTGTTTCTCTTAAATTAGACTAGCAGTAGTCCCCTAACATACTTTCATCCAAAAATCTTTGTGTCTGTCTTCAAAAAGTTTAAGATTTTTGTGAAAACGCTCACCCTGCTTGTCACTCACGGCGCCCAAGTTTTCAGGGGAAAAATCCAGGTGTGAATGGAGAAAATTTATCATCAGAGTCATATTCACACCCGTTGCATGATAGTTTTTTAATAAAACAGCAATATACTTTTCACAATTTTCATCTTTATGATTTCCTAAGAATCAATGGTTGACCATTTTAAAGGAATCCCAAGCATTTTTTTCATTAGTAGATAAAAGCTTTTCACAGTCCTTATCTTGCATCAGTTTATGTATCTGTGGACCGATAAAAATTCCCTCTTTTAATTTTGAGTCTGAAATACTTGTGAAAATTTTGTGTGAATATTTAAAATCAGCACTGGTTTTTTAGCCTTGGCTTAGACGAAATTTTTTATTAAGCCGAATTTAATGTGTAATGGTGGCAAAATTATATTTTGTGGATCCACTAAAGATGTATATTTCACATTCATTTTTCCTGGAATAAATTCATTTCGGACAGGCCAATATTTTTTTATGTAATGGTGTTCTATAGCTCGACTGTCCCACATTCACAAAAAGCATGAATATTTGGTATACCCGCACCCAGAAAAAGGAATTGATTAAAACAACAAAACATGTTTTGTTGAGTACATTTTGGTTGTTTTAGCAAAATTTTTAGCTGAAGTAAAAAAATTGGTTTTGTTGCTTGGACAAAAGAATATTGTTAACACTCTTACAAAATGTTAACAAAATTTCATCAATTTTACTTGAATTAACAAAATCTGTTTTTATAATTTTACAATAATTTTGTAATTACAGCAAAATTTTGTTGTTTTTGCAAATCTTAAATTGTTGTGTAGTAGCCATAACTCTCTCACGTAGCTCGATTTATTTGACTTATATAGCAATATAATTAAAGGATTAACATAATTTTTGGATAATTAAAACTTTTTTTAATTGGGACGGACCAAGGTTGTTTTAAAAATCCCCCTGTCCCATTTATTACTTTCTTCTATCATTACAAGAAGAAAGCATTCGAATAATGAAAATTTTCGACTTCCGGTTTCCGACGGATTTTAGAAGGTCCTGAACACGATTTGACTGTTTTTAGAAAATGACTGTCAATGACTCTGTCTGTCTGTATGTGGCAAAAATTTTGTGGGCGCTCTATCTCAAGAACTAATGCACTGAATTTAATAAAACTTTATATTCAGATACTTCCTGATATAAATTGTTGCTGATTAGTTTTTGGTAAATATCGCGCAACTGGTGGCGCTGCTATGTTGCATTTTTCGCGATTTCTGCAATAGCTCTATCTCATTTTCAGCAGTGAATTACGCCTGTAATCTTTGAACGTAACTTGATTTATTTGACTTATATAGCTATATAATTAAAGGATTAACATAATTTTTGGATAATAAAAACTTTTTTTCATTGGGACGGACCAAGGTAGTTTTAAAAATCCCCCTGTCCCATTTATTATTTTCTTCTATCTTTGCAAGAAGAAAGTACTCTGGTACATAAGTACTCTGGTACTGGAAGAAAGTACACTGGTAAAATATAACAGTGAATTTTTATCCTGCTTTTTGCAGGCGTAATTTACTGCTGAAAATGAATTAAAATTAATACTAATTAACTATGTGTTGCCGTATGCTGGGCTTTGTATTGTCGTCTCATGTTTGCCGCAGAAATTTGCGTGCTCCTGATGACATTTCCATCTTGTGCTGCGGTTTAAGCCGTTCCGACATATAAGAGAGTGAGAAATGCCGATCTCAAATATCGTTCCTTGTAGCTCTGTGGTAGATTCTCCGAGCGCTGTTCTGAGCACCCGGGATCGACTCCCGGCTTGGGCAATTTTCACTCTTTCGATTTTAGCAGGATAAAATTTCACTTGTTATTATTCAAGGTTTACCGGCATAATTCACTTGCTGAAAATGAATTAAAAAATAGTTAAAATTGCGTATTTAGATTGGTTCATTTAACAAAAGGTTTTGTCGTATAAACAAAACAAGTTCGTAATATAACATATTTTATTATTTAAACAAACAAAATATATTTTGTTGAAAAAAGAAAATAGATTGTTAAAATAACACATAGCATATATCTATGTAACAAAAAGAATTTTGTTAATTCAAGTAAAATTGAACCATTTTACTTGAATTAACAAAACATTTTTTTGCTGACGATACAAAAAAAATTTTTTGGAATTGCAAAAAAAATCAACAATATTTTTTTTTGTTGATTCAAACAAAATTTCCATTGACCCATATTTAAACGAAAAGTTTTGTTGGGTCAACCAAATTTTTGTTGATTCAACAAAACTTTTTTCTGGGTGCGGTCTGTAAGCCCAATAACATACTAACTACTTTTAAATCGCCACATATTTTCCAGTTGTGCTTCTCATATTGTATCATTTTCATTAAAAGAGACATTGTTCATTCATTCATTGTATCGCCATTCATTTGGATCATAATTTTTGATTCATCGCATTAAAAAGTCCGGGAATATCATGGCAAAAACAAAAATCATCCTGTTGGGGGAAATAACTGCTGAAAATTTGACTTTGATTTCGGTAATAAGTTACTTTGGTATTTGGTGTCAATAAGTTCCACTGTTGTAGACGAGAGGCAAGAATCTCTGCTTTAGATCTAGATAGTTGCAAATCTCACACAAGGTCGTTCAACTCATTTTGGTTTATTAAATGTGGCGTTTTATCATCTTCGATTACGAACTCGTCATCATTTTCATCTTCCATAAACAGAACAGATCATCACTATCTTGGCAACTCGCACTTGACATACGAAATGTGGCAGAGTTTCCGAATGTGATATCGGTTTTGTGACTGATGGAATGTCAGGATATTGAATTTTATGTTTATTTTTTAATTAAAGCCTGTAGTTTTTGTAAAGCAAAAAAAACAGTCATTTTCGTGATTTAATATTTCTCTCCACAGCATTGATGCTCTAAATTGAAGATACTTTTTTCTCCCGAAGCCCAGCATATAAAAGTAAGCCTATACTTTCACAAAAAAAAAAACATGTGGGACCCAATTTTTATCTTGAATAATCACTGAGAATCCAAAATAATGCAAATATGCTGTTTTAGAACATTCCGATATTGGTCTTCCTATTTTTGCAAATATAAATTGTCCACAAACGTAACAAAAACAATCAGAATTTAATTTACATACTCTATTAGACATTTTATCAAAAACAAAACCACTTTAGTTCACAAAAACACAAGAAAACGGAATATAGAATCCAAGTTGACAATGCGGGTTACGTTGAATTTGATGTGATGCGCCATGAAAAACGCGAATATTGAAAAATGTAAAAATTTTAAAAATGTGACGTGATAGATTTTTTTCAAATACCGCCTTTCATTAGTAAGAGGTAATATAATAAGAAAATAGGTGTTTCATCAAAAGTATATAAAAAAGGTTTAAATTTGTAAACCAGTGTTATTTCCAGAATTGCCCGAGTCCATTTTTTAAGCATAAAATTGATAATTAAGAAATTTGAATCATTTTCTGTCTTCTCTTTATTTATAAACCTAGAGTATTTGATATAAATTATTTATTTGTTGTTAAATCGAGCTTCTGAACTAACTCATTTGCAATAAATAAACTCCATTTTGACAAGTGCGTGGTGTTCGCATTGCAATCATTGTGATTACTTGCTGATACGTTTTCCATTATTTTTAACTACCTACAATTTGTAATAAAACAACGTGTTATAACGAAATGTGAGTGTAATGCCTCAAAAGTCTATTCAAAACCCTTTCGTATGATCCTTCATTCATCATTGTGCCGTTTGTATGTCCATAGAGAAAGGGATGTTGACACCTGAAATGTGATAATGTGAAAATATATGCATGATTTTAATTCATACATCTTTAATCGAATACTTGCTGACTCAGCAACACTAAGTTAAGTTTATAATCTCAGAGAAAGTATATTAAAATAGACTGAAGGTTTTTTCAATGGAATAGTAAACAAACGGTGACAGTTGTAAAGGTTATTCTTGTAAGAAATTAATGTGCGAAATCAGGAACTTCTGGAGTATTTTTCTTTGGTTTAGTATCAAATGTCACCAACAGATGGCGCTTCACTGCTTCAAAATGAAAGAATGCGCGAAATAACCTTACTTTTTTCAAAATACAAACCTCCTTTATTTCGTGTTTCAACAGACTAACAGAATGAAGGTTAGAAACTTTGATCCACCTTAACCCATTTATTACGCTTGACAGTATTTCTGGCCAACATACATTTTTAGGATTTGTTGCACTAATTTTAAAAATTAATATTTGTGTTATTTAATGGCAGAAATTTGCGATTGAATAAGGAGAGGATTGCTATTTTAAAATAGTGGCATTAAAAAATTAATACTCTACGAGTCTTGTTTTTTTTTTTTTTCATCTATGTGAAATCTAAAGAATGTAAAAGCAACATCAATTCATTTAGCTATCTTTTTGTAACTCTTCACTGTCGCATTTATTCTTTGTTTTCACATAAAGTATAATTACTAGATTTAGTGTTGTCACATGGACTTTTGCGACATTTGACTACGCTGTTTTTTCACTCTCTTGCCAGGCAAAAAACAACCAATAATTCAACAGTAAATAACAAACATGTCCTCAGGCATTAATAATAGATGGCAAGAGAAACAGCTGTACGTTTAAAAGGGAAAATAATGAAAAAAATATCTCCCAGAATAAATGTGTTAATATGCTAGTTGGAGCCTTCTTACTTACATTTTGAGACAGTGCAGCGCAATCTGTCGGCGATATTTCGTACTAAAACAAAAAAATTCACAAATTTCATAAACTCATGAAATTTCTGACTTCGCATTAATATCCTGCAAGAATAACTTTAAGAGTTAATCCCCCGTTTCTTGTTTTCAACTTTAAAAACTGTCTGCACAATATGTGTCATCTTGAATATATATTTATCTCTGTTTATAAAAAAAAAACATAGAACCAAAACTTTTCATATAAATTTTAAACGATGAAAGTTTTCAAAGTCATACATTTCAATTTCATTTCTTCTATTGTAAAAATAAATTGCTTACATTAACTCATCAGAAATCGTAAAACAACCAAAATATCTGTCCGAATGCCTTTCAAGTAAAAAAAAAATAATTTAAAAAAAAAAAGAAAGAAAAGTACAAATTTATTTTTCTGCTGCATCAGCAAATTCATTTATTAGTTCAGTCTGGCGGTCCTTTAATTACCCGACACATCAGCTCAAAACTTTGAACTTTTCCACAGTTATGAAAAGATCATTTATTTCTTTTGTTCTTGAAATCATCATAGGAATTTTCTTATGGCAAAGCGCCAAAAGAAATTTACTTTTTATTCCATCGTCTAATTATTCAAACTCAAAATTTAAATTTTTAGAACACAAAATGTCTTTAATGGAATGGAAGATCTTTAGAATTTCAAACTGAAAAAAATATTTTTATAGCGTTATTTTACGTAGACTATTTCATGAAAAATATGAACAACATTCAATGAAAGTGAAATAATTTTTACAGCGTTATTTTCCGTAGACCATTTTATGAAAAATATGAACTACATTCAATGAAAGTGAAATAATTAAAAAACTTTTGAAGTTTTATTATTCCTTATTTCTTACTGCATCGTAATGATAAAAAAAAATAATAATAATTTACCGCATAATAATTTTACTGCTACACTGATAAAAATCTGCAGCAAATTGGCCAGTAATTCAACCGTTTTTATAGAAAACAGTCACATAACCGTAATTTATCTCTAATCTGACAAATGAGAACAATTCATAATATGGTCAAAAAACCGTTATCTATAAAAGTGGTTGCATGATTGGTCAGTTTTCTGTAGAGTTTTATTAGAAATCTGAAATAATACAACAAATCAAGCAATGCATTAAATATATGACTGCTCAAGTTCATTAAGGATAAATACTTTACGTTTAGATACAATTTTTAAAAGCTAAGAATTCCTATTTTGTCAGACTTTTTGCGCCATTCTTAAAACGCATCTACTGATAGTAGCTGACTACAACATCCAATGTGTATTTTTTTAAGTCACATATTTGTAGATAAGCAATAAAACATATTGAATTTGTTATGGGTTCTTGCTAAATAATTACTGATTAACATCAGCATTCATTAATATTATTAATACCGCGTGCGCGACAGAACAAATGAAAATAAAATTCTCAAATATTTTACAAAAGTTACATAATTTCCCTTTCTCAGAAACAGAATATATCTTGCAAAAAGGCAAATTACGGCTTTTTATAATTACTGATTAACATCAGCATTGATTAATATTGTTAATACCACGTGTGCGACAGAACAAATGAAAATAAAACTCTCAAACATTTTATAAAAGTTACTTAATTTCCCTTTCTCAGAAACAGAATATATCTTGCAAAAAGGCAAATTCACTAACACGGCGATTCCCAAACTTTGAGTCGAGACCCACCAGTGGGTCGCGGAATGATCTATAAGCTCTTCAAAATATATTACATTAAAATCTATGAAAACGTAACCTGTCTATAACGGAATCCTGCGTTATCCGAAATAGTTACTTTGTTCTAACGTAAGGAAAACCCAAGCAGTTATACTCGCTAGGGCGTAAAATTGTCTGAAACGGAATTTTTCTCCACTCCTCTATATATTAGGTGGATTCCAAAAACCTTTCAGAGTTTAAGGTGGGTCGAATAACATTAAAGTTTTGGAACCGCTACACTAATAGCATCATTCCTTGATACTAGTGATGATGCATTTATTAACAATATCATTGTTTGATACTAGTAATTATGCATTTATCACCGAAACATCATCATCAGATCCCCATACATTTTGAGAAAAAAACTTTTCTTTCACAGAAACAAGGACGCATCCCACAAAGAGTCAGAATGATACTTGTAGCTTGATCTCACTGTTTAAAATTAGAAAATTGCATGTTCTGCTGCATATTGGATTTCTGTGAAATAATTATAAATAGCTATTATAATTGATATCTATTATTTGTTTTATTAATATTGGCTGTTACTGTTACTTAATTTTTTTGTCAACGATATATCAGTAAAAGCTGCACTAAACTGTATCAAAACATTCACAGGATATTTAAGATATAATTCAAATAAAATATATAAAAATAACAAAGTCAGTTTTGATTTAGCAACTTGATCACATCTTGTAGAATATGCATTTAAATCATCATATTTATTCAAAATCTATATATAGATAGAAAGGATAAACTAAAATATTTTTTGGAATGGAATGTGCGTGCGGTATTGGTGTGCGTAAGTACCTACGTACGGAAGGTATGAACAATAGTTAAGTGAGAAAGATAGTCAAAGGGAAAAACCATTTAATGATCAAACTTTTTACAAAAGGTATTCGAAAGTGAGACCACCAACAGTAGTACAACATTCATTGTGATAGAGCATAGATGGCATTCATTGGAAAAGAACTCAGCCATTTAATGCGCCTATGAAGCAGTAACTATCCGTCTGGCTATTAGATCGTTATCAATCAAATTGGAATTCTCACTATCAGGCTCTTAACTCATTTAGTCTTGGCAGAATTCTCTGCAAATTTATATTTTCCGACTTCGTACCAGGATTTTTAATAGTGATGTATGCCTTATTTAATAAGAGAAATTTGCGATTAAATAAAGCGAATGTTACTGTAAAAGAATAATGGTATTCGAAAGTAAAAACCATACAAACCCTGTTTTTGCAACATGTGTCAAATACATAGTGTGTAAATGTAGCAATTAATTAATTTTGAAACTTATTTGTAAGTATCCACTACTAGTCTTAATTTTAGTTTTCTGCATAAATTCTAATTATTAAGTTTGGTGTTGTCCCATGGACTTTTATTTCATTTGAATGTTCTGTTACCCACTGGCAAGTTTTCCTGACGGGCTAAAAACTACCAATAACTACAATAACTACAATAAATGCCAAACATGTTTTCAGACATTAATAATATATGAAAAAGGAAAGAGTTATATGTATAAAGTACAAATAACCTCAAGCAATAATTCTATCGGAGTGTTCAAGTAACAGCTCCACTTCTTCTGATCGACTAAGAGCTCTAAGAAACATTGAAGCAATTTCTGACGTACTGCTTAAATGAGCTGTCGCTTCATCCTTCTAGATCCACATTTGTGTATGAACAGCTGTGGAAACATCGTAAAGAATTTCCGACAAGATATCTTCTAGACATATGCCGTAGTTGTTCAAGACTAGGTAAAATGTACTGTCCTACTAATTAGCTGTGTACAGTCCCAACCCAAACATTAAGACAGAATCTTTCCTGGTAGAAATTTGATCTCGTACCACATGGATTATCATGAGCATTAAACTAAAATTTCTGGGTGTTAAGCATACCCAGACGTACAAATGTAGCTTCGTCAGTGAATAAGAAGTACGAAGAAGATTTGCTGCAGCCTGCTGTAAGTATAAGCAAGTTATTTTTGCACTCAGAGGATAATCAGTGGTTTTCAACGACTGAACTTTCTTCAAGTGATATCATTCATTTAAAGATCTCCAAATGTTTGGTTGACTCACAGTGAACAGACGCCAAGTAGTTATCATGCTTGTAGTAGGATTAGCCTCAAACGTACTTATTATAGCTTTTTCTTAAGTAAGAATTCTACAATATCTTCATCTGCCCGCATCATGTCTGCAAACATCTCGGGTATTTCGAGATTCAGCCGCTGCGTTCTCGGTAATCGTTCTCTACATATAATTTGAGCATCTGCTCTGTTTTAATCCGCATCTAGCATATCAACTGATCCCACTGTAGGATTCTTTCCAATCTTGGCAAATTGACCACGTGATCGACAGGGTTCTACACATGTCATGATATTTTGAAAATAAACATAAAATCAGAATAGATTTAAAGCTTTTTTTTAACTGATAATATAAAAAATAGCACAATATTTTAATAATAAATATTGAACCAGAATAAATACAAATACTTATTTTTATTCAACCTATCAAAAATATGATCATTTATAACGTATAAAGATATTTTAAAAATAAATATAAATTTAAATGCTTATTTTTTTATATTTACATTTGCAGATGAAATTTAAAATCATTACTAAGAGTCATTTTTTGCCAAGTAAGCTAACAGTTTCCAAATACTACTGTCGCAATTGCTTTTCTCCAAATCCTACAGTGAAGTTAGTTTATATCCCGCAGCTACATTCATAAAATCCATGTTTGCGAAAAATAATTTGCAGTCTTGTATTTATACATACCGCTCTAATTCCTTGCGTGTAATAAATATTTACGTCAGCTGACCGCTTTCACCTACTGATCTCCACAACGTCCTCTGCCACCTTTTTACAAACACACATTCAAATACAGAGTTTCCTAATTTTCTTCCCCTCTACCTGATTTTTCATTTTTGCCAGCTATTTTAGAAACACCCTTTATAAAGTTACAAATGTCAATAATTTGAAGCCCTATTTGGCTGTTCTCAGCCGACATTTGTTTAAATCTAAGGTTCAATGAATTTTTCAATCACAATAAACTCTTTTGTATTATTTTTTTATGATGTCATTTATTTTTTAACTTTCACATTTATTAGTTGTTGATGGATTTTAATTATTAAATAGCGCATTCTAGATTTTATTTTTATTTTTCAGCCGGAAGACAAAACAGTGAGTTACATCGGGAATGCAATGACGGATAAAGTAAGTGTTATAAAAGTGTATGCAATATTTAAATACTTCATGTTTCACAAACAAATTTATATTTAAAAGAAACTTGATATAATAAGAATTTCTGGAGATTCTACATTCCTTGTTCATGTGCTTTATTTGAGGAAAGGATTTGTGAGTAATTGAAATTTTAAAAAAAGCTCGGCAAAATAATTAATTTACTATAAATAATTATATAAATGTTTCACATAACTAGTGTAAATTGTAGTTATATACCATACTTCTCTTTGATGTAAATTTATCCGGCTACTAAAAGGAGGAAATCATTGGATATTTTGTTTATATTGTCAATAGTATGACTGCTTCCAGTGCATGCCAAAAAAGATGTGAACCCTATTATCATTGAATACAAGGAAAATTTTAGAAACCTTGTACGAACACATCAGAAATATTGGTTCTTCGCTTTTTAAAGATGGTAGAAAACGACTAACTACAAGGCTAGGTTGGCCACTTGGATTTTCAGTTAGTCACAAATTTCAGTTTGGGTAATAAATTAAAGCCTGATGAACTAATATTTAGACTGCACGATGCATAAGACAACTTTTGCCGATTTAATTATCCCACCGTTGTTTTTAACTTATTGCAGTGTCATGCACTATCAAGCAGGTTTTGTTGTCCCATTTTGAGGACATACGCTTGGGTTTTGTGAAAATATCTGCGCGCCTATTTCATAAAACGTATTAATACGCTATTGCCAAACTTTTCAAGTACAGAACTCTATCATTCGTAATGATTGCTTAGTGATCATAATATCATTATTTACCGAATCTTTGATTGTGCTTCATATTATGTTATGTGTTTAATATTATTTAATTGTGCTTGATATTATTTTATTGTGCTTGATATTATTTTATTGTGCTTGATGTGCTTCATTTAAATTGTCATCCTAAAGGGCTTGCGGGCGAAATTTTTACATGCCATTTAAAGCAGATTACACAAGGGAAATAATGAAATCGAGTATAAATCTCTGAATATTTCAACAGTTTTGTTTTGATTGCATCTTCCAACAAGAAAAGCTGCTAGTTTGTACATTATTTATGAAATGAATCTTGTTATATATTAATTATCACAGAGAGGCCATGATATCGAGGTCTCTGTATTCCAGTCGTAACTAAGCTATGCGTTAAATCAAAATATACTTGAAGCCTATTTTCTTCATTTTTAAGTTTTTTTAAAATGTTTTACCTTCCTTCAAAATAGTTTAATATATTTTTTAATTTAGAATTTTAAATGAAAGAACTGTGTGACAAATGTTCTTGTGGCATATATTTCTATTAAATGCTAAAAGGTGTAAACTAACAATATAATATAGAGCAAAGCAACTTTTTTTAGAATGTTGACATGTTTCGGCTCACTCTAAGCCATTTTAGAAAACAAATGAGAATATTCTATAATTGCACGGTCTTTGAAGTAATTATTTGAAATACTATCATTTAATTTTCCTGTATTTTTCGGTGCGTTCGTAATTATATAAATACGTAGCACCTATTGCCGTCGTCTGGTCTGTCCATCTGTCTGTCCGTCCGTCCGTCCGTCTGTCTGTCCGTCCGTCCGCATATAACAACGCAAAAACTACCCAACCGAATGGTTTGAAATTTAAGATATATTATCTTTGCAGAATTTTGTCGAGACATTTCAAATTTTATTCAAATCGAATCGAAACTTTAGACAATGTTAATAAAAACATTTATTAAGGAATTTGAATTTGTTGTTTTAAATCGGTGCTTTTTTATTATAGGAGCTTCCGAGGTTTAATCGTCAAGCGATCGATATACTTATTTTATGACAGAAATTAATCTGCAGACGATATAATTCATTTCAGAGAATTAAAAATCATCAAGATCTGAATATTTATATAACTAGCTATAGTACGAACGCACCTCATTTGCCACGTTTGACGTACAATTTCCAACTTGTTTTTTTTTAAATACGCACGTTATCTTTTATTTTTACTTGGTTGTTTATTTCCATATTTGTAACCATAGAGTAACTCGAGCCACAATTTCGGTAAGTTAAAAGATTAAAAATTAAAAATTTTAAAAAGTGCAGGAAAATTAAATGATAGCATTTCAAATAATTACTTCAAATTCCGTGCAATTATAGATATATTCTCATTTGTTTTTTAAGATGGCTCGGAGTGAGCCGAAACATGTCAGCAATCTAATAAAAGTTATTTTACTGTACATTATGTTGTTAGTTTATACCTTTTAGCATTTAAAAGAAATATATTATTACCAGGTGTTATGATTTATTATATGTTTGTTCTTATGACATTCAATTATTTTTTCTTCATTATGGAATTTTAGATTACAACATAATCAATACTGTAAACACGTCGTACTTTTAACTTATTACACACCCTGCTTTGTTTGATCAATCAAACATAAAATTTCCCGAATTGTTTTGAGAGTTAGAGTCTAATAATGATGAAGTGTTATAAAAAAAAAACAGCTTATAATGCAATAACTATAGATCCTCCCTTTATGAAAACAGCATTCTCTCAATTTAAATATTTATTAAAGCATATACTTTTGTATGTATCAAAAATTATGTATGTATAATATTTGTTATTTCCCTTTGTTAATCTGTTATCATATAACAAATTACAATAAATTTAATTTTATACACTTCGAAAATAAAAATCGCATTCTGTCAAAAAAGTATCATGGAACTTAGAAAGGAATATGGAAATAAAAATATATTATTGCTTGGAAAAAATCGAATTTGGCATATATTAAAGAAACTATTTATACCTGCTATAACGTCTAATGCTTTTGTTCATTTAGTACATTAAAAATAAATGTAGGAAAATAAGTACGCCGATTTTTACATTACCATTACATATCAGAGTAGCTTAGTATCACATAATTAGAGTGAAGAGTAAAAATTCCAAATATACATTCACAGGAAATTAAAATTTTATGTTATCACCAATGTTTCTAGCTCGTCTCGAAAAGTTAGAACAATTTTTTTATCAAGTAAAAATCTTCATAAAATTTTAAAATTATTAGTTTTTTGTATTCGACTTCCAATTAATTTTTTCATCATTTCGAGGATTAAAAATTGTATTTATAATTGTTATAAATTAAATGAGGGCAATTTATATACCATGCATAGCTGCCAACTGCTACGATTTTTGGCCACCAGTATTTCGGAATAGAAATCTTCACCTTACTCAAACGCAAAATTAATGTCACTAAATAAGGTGAAGATTGCCGAAAAGTGGTGACAACTAGACAACTGGCGCAAGGATTCGCGACCTCTGCTTTAGGAAATATCTGTTGGACAACGGTAAAAGGAGAATATACCGGTGATTATGCCAGTTTATATATTGCCCCAAGATTGGTCTTAATTCGATTGAATAAACAGAAGTTTCAAATTTTCTGTTTACGAAATCTCTCTTTTTCATTTTTTAAGCTTTCAATTATTTTAAAAAGAAGCGCAATTTAAGAAATAATAAAAAAATTTTAATAGAAAGTGAATTCGCTAAAAATGTCATTATTACTGATTCAAAAAGAAATAGCTTAAGTTCTTCATAAGATACGGGTCATGCCTACCTAGTTCTATATACTGCAGAATATTATTTCAAATATTATTAATTAATTGCAAAATATATTATTAATGAGGAAGCTCTGCCTAATGACATCCAAATGCTCAAAGCTATGCTTAACATCGTTATCCATTTAATGTCGCTAAGGATTCATTTAAACCTGCTGCTTTAAATGAATAATTTTGATGATAAAATTACTTTGATATGCCAGTAAAAGGCTTGGAAATTTATATATTACCTTTTTCAATTTCACCAAGCAAAACTGGGATGGAGAGAACGGAAGGGGTTCAAACACATCAAAGGTACAATATATTTTCCTGTTTGTTTATGCTCGTGAACTCTGTAAGTCACAGTTGTTTCATGAAATGTCTTTTTTTTTTCTTTTGTGTAGGTGGAACCAAACAGTACATGTATTAGCCCTCCTTTAGACATGAATACTTTGAAAAACAAAGTAAATTATCAAGTAAGTAATTAAAACATGGTTTCTTGTAGCGTAAACTTACTTTTAACTAATTGATTGAAAAGTAGTGAGTTTTCAAGAGTTCATTCATCGATCAACCATGGACATTTTTGAAAAGTTCGGTAGAGGTATTATTTTTGCATCTCTGTCTAACCACAAATAGGATTCGTAGACTTATTTCAAAAGTTAAACTGTTCACCAAATATTATTTCCGATGTATTAATACAAGTGAATCACAAAAATTCTTTCAATGCCCTTAAAAAAATTTAAAAAGCTTTAAAAAGCTTTTTGCATCTGGCAATGTTCAGTACTAGAGTGCCTTTCTAAGAGAATTAGGACATATGAGCAATAAAATTTTATTGGTCTAGCGGAATTTCGATAAAAACTTTAAGAACTTTAAATTATTTTAGACGGCGAGCTTGACATTATTGCCAAGTTTGTTTACTTCTCTAATTCGTCTAACAAGAGGGGGCTCCGAGGCTGGAAACAGAGAATCCGGTGATCCTTTGTGTATCGATAGAGTATAGTCAATAGATAAACATATGAATACCATAAAGTGCAATGGCCAGCGGGTCTTCGAAAAACAATCACCAAAATGTGCGTATCATTTACTGATGCGTATATAATCAGATAAATTGCCTCTTTTTCTGATCGTTTCTGTTACTCTGTTGACACCGCGCTGGACTTGGCAACTAAAACATTGCTCTTGGTGTGAGTTCCATTCCTGACCAAACTATTTTTTCAAGACAAAATAATGATAAATTATTTTCAAATCAGAATTAAATAAATATACATAATTATTTAAATTTAAGACAAATATAAAAACAAGAACCATGTTTTTACGCATATATTTATATTTATATAAAATTAAGATGCAGAGAGATTTAAATATGAAATTTTACATTTTTATGAATTTAATGAAACACAAACAGAAAATGTGCGTCTACAAAAATTTCTCATATTTATGTTTGCGAAATGGATTAAAATATTGTACATAAAACTAAAGTATGCTATTTTAATTACTTTTTTTCAATTTTTTAATTAAATTGTAAATAAAAAGAAAATTGTGTAGACTGCACAAACTGCATACATTTGCTTCTTTTTCTTCATTAAATCCATAAAAAGGCAAAATTTAGTAATTAAAACTCGCTCTCTGTAAATAAATAAACATATATTTAATGCACAAAAATGTATTTTTGATTTATATATGCCTCAAATTTAAATACTTATATATTTTTTTTAATTGTGGTTCGAAAATAATTGATCATTTTTTTTCTGGAAGCAATAGTTTAGTCGGGAACCGAACTCTTACAGAAAAAAAGACTGTAGTTCTAATGTTCGGTCTACTGCCAATATAGAAACACAGCCGTTTAGAATAGGAGGCAAGTTATCTGGTTACATATATTAGCGTAAATTATGCGCAAAAATTGGATCTCTAATTCTGAGACCCTCTGGCCACAACATTTAATGACTTTCATATGTTTAACTATTGACGATACTCTATTGATACACAAAGGGTCACCGCATTCTCTGTTTCCGACCTCGGAATCTCCCCTTGTAACCGAATTCAAGTTCTGCAATATGGGTTACGTCCAATCTGACCATCTGCTCTGTGCGTATGCTGCCACTCTGATAAATCTTATCAAGGCAGCGCTACTGTCTGTAAATCTTTCAGTAATCAGTTGTAATCTGCCCTATATAGAAATAAAAGAAAGTTTGTCCTTGAATATAAGAACATCGAAAGAATTTTTCATTTTGTCTAAAAAACAATTTTATTTTATGCTTTAAAATGTTTATCATTATTCTGACAAACTTCACTTTTTCAGTTGGATCACTTTTGAAATGGATGTAAAACATATTAATGAAACGAAATGAGAAAATAACATTGAACATTTTATAAAAAAATGCATTAGTTTTTCATCCCAGATATGCAATTTACCTTACGATGCACCTACCTTTGATAATGTCTAAGTGCTTCAAAAAAAAAACTTTTTGACAAGTAAAATATAATTATAATGCTTAACCCCTTAATCGTCACTCCCGATAAACGTAAACTACTTTTTTTTAAATTCAGATTGCTTGATTTCCACCAATTTTTTTTAAGTAGAAAATATTTGGATTTCTTAATGGCAGATAAAATAATACGAGCATAAAGCCAATTACATTATTTTAAAAAGTTGGTGGGAATCAAACAATCTGAATTTTAAAAAAGTAGCCTACTCTGTCCGTGAATGTATCAGGCGCGACGATTAAAGGGTTAATTTAATGTAACCGTATGCAAATTATTGAAGTAAAAATTTGAACAATTTATAGCTACATGTTACGATATATAGATTAATTTAGAATATCTGTTCAAAAATTTTCAGAGAAGCCAAAAACATAAAACTAAGTCATTAGTCATAGGGACATGGAGCCACAATCCATTTATTCAGTCAAAAATACAGGGAGTTTTTTGTTTTAATTTTAACTGAAGTCAAGTTTTCGTTAATATCATTGAGGGAAGTGAATATATTATAATAAAAATTTGAAGAGGCTCGCTTTTTTTAAAAATGTGATAACAACACGAAAAGTGCTAGAAAAGTACAGTAAAAACAAAATCACAGTTAATGATACCATATTCACACATGATCGCATTTTTCAAATGTGGCTCGTGCTGTTTGGGAATGGATAATGCATATTTCTGCAACTGTTTTCAGATCATATTTCGCAGAAAGCACAATCAATATCTTTAAATTTTCATTACAATATCTTCAATTTTCTCAACATTACGGAAATCCCTAGGTTATATGGTTAGTGGGGAAAATCTTATAGTTTTGACTGAATAAGTGGATTGCGAATCCGTGTGCATGTGTTATTATTGTTTGGTTTTGGATTCCTGATCTCCCTGCATATTTTTGAAACGTTATTCTGAATCATCCTTACACTGTAAACAAAGGTCTTAATATAGGAAAATATGAAGTAACCACGAATAAAAAAGTACAGAAAACACTTCCGAGTTACCCACGATTTCGAAAAGCGTTCTTTATCTTTCGTAATCTCGGAAACCAATATGTTTTCGTGATTTAACCCTTTCCAGCACAGTGATCCCACTCCGGGCACACCTAATTTTAATTAAAAACTTGCATATGGTACCAAGAATATTTTAATAAAATTTTGTTTCTACGATGAAAGTTTAAAGTTTTCTAAAACAGTCGTTTATGAATTCCGGTGCCAGTCAGCAATTTCTCATTTTACGAACAGAATTTGCCTGTGTCGGAAAGGGTTAAAAAAGCATTTATGAAAACAAAGTTTCTTTTCCTGCCACTGAATTTCAGAAACGTTTCCGAGTAGTTTTTGTAGTGTATTAATCAGTTTCCTCAACCCGAAATGTAGGTTTATGGTATGCTACCAATTCTGAAAAGTAAATATTTTCAGTTTCAACAAACATGTTTTACAGAGAAACATGATAAATTAACAGCATTAAATTTAACATTAAAATAATTATTTTTTTGTCACTCTTGGATATATAAATTCAATTATGCAGCTGAAAATATTTAATTGATATTTAATAGCATATTAAAAACTCATATTTCCGTTTGAGAAAGCTGATTAATTTACTATGCAAACTTTTCGGAAACGTTTCCAAAAATCGGTCGCATCAAAAGAAACTTTGTTTTTATAAATGCTTCTTTAAATCTCAAAAAAACATTGGTTTCTGAGGTTTCTAAGACCACATGGTTGTTTCTAAGAACATATGGCTGTTTCTAAAACCATATGGTTTTATGAAAATATACAGATACAAATGGATAGCCAATTGTTGGTGACAAATGTACGAGGGCATTTCGAAAAGTAAAGATACACCGTACGCCGGAGGAAAAGAAAAGTTTTGGCAAGCAAGTGACATTGGAACATTATGAATAGACAAAATGTAACGAAATGGTGTCGTCATTTCTCTGAAGGTAGGACCGATGTTCATGACGAACAAAGAACAGGTCGGCCATCTGTGATCTCTGATGCCCTTCTTCAGAGAACGGAGGAAGCAATTCGTGCGAATAGACGTCTCAAATTGAAAGAATTGCATCAGATCATACCGGAAGTGTCAATGACAATTCCACGACGACGATGAGAGATCAAAGATGAAGTTGAAATGTGGTTCCGACAACAGGCGGAAACCTTCTATGACTGTGGTATACAAAAGCTTGTGCCCCGACTTAACAAATGTTTGGATAACGGGGGTGATTATGTCGAAAAATAATAAATAATACAGTTAATAAGATGTAACTTACGTTTTCTAAATAAATATTTTTTTCAAGGAATGCGAGCCATTGTATCTTTACTTTTCGAAATGCCCTCGTAACTATTCTGGCAGCAAAACTTTTATTATTTAAAAAGTCCTTTGCCTGTTTGAGCATTTCTTTGAAAACCACATTGTGCCGTACTGTCTATGCATTTCAAATTAATGAAAATTTGCTTTTATGTTACTTTTGGATCTCCCATACATTTTTGTAAGAATTCAAGTAATTTTATATCAAAATTTGTAAAATTTACAATTTCACAGCCTGATATAAATTTCTGCCAGTTTCTGCCAATTTCTGCCAAAGTTATGTTAGTGATATCGTTATCTGTACTGAAATTTTAATATGCGGATTTCACGAAACTATATTTTCTTAAATAGTGTTCAATATACATAAAAAAGTACAAAACAATCGATTTGAACTTTCGCACAGATATTCTTAACGCTATTATTTGATTTTTATCATAGATTTTTTTAAATTTTAAATCAAATCTTGATTTTGAAATGTCTGGCAGTTTTTAAACAATCAATTTTTTTTAATTAGCTATGAAAAAAACTTTTGTATATACTTTGAAAGATTTTTTTTTTGTTTTTATTTGAGATGAAAACTGCAGAAGTAACCATAGGTAATGTAGAAAATCTTTTCTGTTTAAGGTCTTCACGTGGTGCTCATTTAATAATATCAATTTTACAAGGATTATTTGACAAATAAAATTTTGTAGTGTCCAAAAATAGGCTGACGATTTTTAAAATTCAATAAATAGTAAACTTCGTATCATTGAACTTATACTTGCAGGAGATTAAAGTTTGAAATCGAGAATTTCTTGACAACACTTCCTTTTTTTTAGTTCGACATATCACCGATAGATGGTGCCACGCTGTCACAAACTGTTAGAAAGCTCAAACTGATGTATAAAAACCTACCAAAATTCAATCAATTTTTAACATTCTATCGGTTTATTGGTCGAAACCCTAAAAAATGGTTCGAGTTTTGAAACTACTAGGTCATTTTGAGCATTATTACAATTTGAGGCAATACAGTGCCATTTGTCTGTGATACCTTGAACTAAAACAAAGAAATATCATATACAGTTTCCTGACCTCACACATTACTCGCATATAAGATTAACTTCAATGGCCGTCGCGGTTTACTTGTGATTTAATTTTAAAACCGTTAGTTCATTTTAGAATGCCATCTAGATAAAAAAAATATATTTTTGTACATATTCTGAATAAGGATTTATAGTAAATTGTGTATAGTTTCATTTCAAAAAATAAAAAACTCAAAATTTGTCCAACATTTCAAATTTTGTTAGAAAATTTACCTAGGCGGATGAGGTCTCTCAACTCAAGCACAGGGTGTCCATGACAAACATTTTTTCCGTAAACTACAAGTGGTGAAAATATATAATAAACGTTGCAATGTTACTAGATTATACAATATTTCTATGTGATATTCAAAAAACTCTAAAATACGCACACTTGATGGCACGAAGGATATCTAAGGGGAAAGCCAATTTTTATACAATGAGAGGTGTCTGGCATTATGCAGTGCACAGCTGCAGTTATATGCACTTCTTTAACTCGGTCAGCGAACTAACTCTAATTTTCTAAAAAATGTCTAATAAAATTTAAAAAAAATTAATTATAGAAGGCAATGTATTTATAAGAGACCTAATCATTAAATTAGCCGTCACGTTTGAACATAGACAAGTATCACTCAAAAGGACGTGAACGTCCAAATGAGTGTGCTAGTGCTTCATCCTATTGAAAATGTGTTCCTTTAACTCAGTCCACGAAAAACTGCGGTTTTGTAAACGATGTCATAAAAAAAACTCCACAGAAAGTAATTATACTGAGCAATGTCCGAATGGAAGTCGCAGCCAAAAATTGAGTTCCACGTACCATTGGTGATCTCAGAAAAGTTTCATTCAGAAATAAGCGAACATCTAACCAAATATGTTGGTTTTCCATCATATTGGAAAATAGGATTAGAAGTTTCCAAAATTTTGGAATGGTAAATAATTAAAATATCGCTACGTAAACTGTTCAATATGTACAGTAATCTGAGCAGTTATTCGACCGTTTTTATAGAAAACCATTATTTAACCAAATTTCGAAACGTTCTCACTGTGTCAGAATAGAAATAAATCAGGGATGTGTAACAGTTTTCCATAAAAACCATAAAAACGGTCGAATGATTGGACAGTTAACTGCAATGTTTTAACAGTGTAGTGAGCTACAGATTATTTAAAATAAAATAAAATAAAGCTCTGCATCCAATATTTGATATTAACCAATTTTTTAAAAGAAAACTTCAATACTTCATTGACGCTACATTGTTCATTATACGTTCGCATCACTTGCAGATTATTAATAAAAAATTTTGAAGTTATAAACTTATTTCAGCAAATCTCTATATTTATAAATATCGTTTAAATTTTCAAATAGGGCTTTCAAGAAGCAAGTTATTCACATTTGAAATAGCTATGAAAGAAAAATCAAGCATCAAATAATGCCTTTTGACAACTAATTTTGTCTTTTAACAAGAAACTGTCAAACATAAAACATTGATTCTGACGTAGCGAGAAAAATAATAACGATTTTCAAATTCTCTTTTGTGTGATTGCATAAGAAGGAAACATTTCCTGATCAGACATTAGAGGATTATAGGATAAGTATATCCTTTGCAGATATTAAGAATTATAAATCCATGATTGTCAGCATCTTTTATATCTTAATTGTTTTAAAATATAAGACTGTTTTAAATCATTAAAATCATATGCAAAAAACACACATTAAAAAATCAATAAAACTTTTTTATTTCTTTTACATATATTTTCCGTCTAGAATTCGAAGTAAGTGGTTGAAAGTTATATTTTTGTTAATATTTTTAAAGATGTTCTTGTATATAATTACACTGCTAATTATATTGTAGAAATTATTACTGCATGAAATCATTATATCATATTTTTGTATATTTAAATACACACAATTTATGCATCATATTTTTGCATATTGAAATACACACAATTTATATATCATATTTTTGTATATTGAAATACACACATTTTATACTGAAGTTATTGTTTAAGAGGTAGATTAATAAATATTTCCAAACAGTTTAACAGACAAAAAAAGACTTTGTCCAATTTTAAGCAGCGTTGTTAATGCTACTTAAAGCATATTCAATAAAATCATATTTTTTAACAAAAACTGTTTCAGAACATTAACTTTGTTCTGCTGCTTACTTTAAAATATATAAATAAATAACTATATCCGTTATCTCTTGATTGTGATATATTTAAGTAAATGATAACAGGAACAAAACCAAAAGAAAGGCGCTAGAAATACTTGAGTAAGCCTTACTATAAGTGAGAAAAAGAAAGAAAAAATATGTATTGCTGAATTTCCCAGCCTGATTGGACGCTTTGCAGCGTCAGATGCGTGTATGAGTGCTTATCAATCAAAACTAATAAAAGGAAACTGGTGAGAAAAGAAGAAATATCCTACAATACTGATTAAGTTTATTGTCTTGTCAAACAGCGCGTGGTTTCCAATCTTAGTTCAGGAAATCAAATTTAGTACTTCATAGAATCAACAGCCATTGTAATAAGTAAATTTTCTGATTCAAAACGTTTTAATTTGATTTTACTCAAATTGACACATTTTTACGAGAGAATACGGAGGTTGGACAGTATATCTCACAGGCTGATAGATATGTTCATTTTATAACATATCTATATTATCTAAACAACATATGCTAAAACAGAATTGTCTCCACGATTGTACCGTCTTTGATCGTGGCTCCCAAAACACTTAGGCGAGGGCTCCAGAATCTGAATTATCAAATAATGGTTAATTCCATGTCAACTTGCTCAGGGATTCTTGCTCGACCCTCTTTAATTTTAATATAATTGCTACGAAACGTAGGTATAGGTCTAAGATAGACATCTTCAAACTGTCAGAGTTAATAAGTATAGTATGGTTAGAACACCAAGGCTGTTTCTGTAAAGTTCACTTTTTCACTGCTGTGGAAAATATGAATAAATTATCCAATTACCAGATGATACCAGATTTTCATGATACCAGAAATCTTTCATATTGAAAACTTGTATAGTGGTTCAACTTTTTATGCTGAAAAACATAATTGCAGTATTAAAAGTTAAAAATCAATACATTCATCACTACTTAGACGCAGACTAAGCCATGTAATTTCTCATAATGATTATTCCTCTTACTGTAACAAACAGTGACAAGTAAACAAATAGCATTGACAGTCCGTAACTTCACAAATTAATTACCCATAACCATGGAATAGAACTACTGAAATAGTGTTCTACCTGCTTAGATATTTATTAAATTATTCTTCTTTGAAATCCCCTCATAAACTTCATGCATTCAACCCGTATAAAACTCGGACATATCTCAAAATTGACACTATTGATTGGATTACTGTTAGTAATACTGGAAAGAGCACATCTTAATTTACAAGAAACCTTTCGTTTGACTGTGATGCTCTTCCGTATAGGATAAAATAAGCAAAGTTCAAATCACCTATTTTACGTGAGATTCGCAAAGTAAAGTTCGGGTACACTCAAATAACTCTTCAGCGGATAAAGCTAGAATTTTGGGTCATATTATAGTAAAACGACTATGCACTGTGGTCATATGAGAGTGACTGCTTTCGTAGTGGCAAAATTTCGAAGTTATCGACCCTATCTTGTAAACTATGAGAAATAGCCAAAAAACGTTTAGTTATAAAAGTGTATAGCATCTTCGATTTAGTATGAAATGATGTCTTATATGTAAAAATAACTTTATTAGAAACCCTTAAATGTTACGTTTTCGATAACCAGTCACTAGTTTTAATAAGCTACCAATCGCACGAAGAAGTGTGGCATTCTAAACCAAATGTATAATCAGTAATAAAATTAACGCATTTATGCAAAGTACAATTTATTTAAAAAATAAATTCTAATTAAGTATGCTCAATGATACATATACAGTCGCATGTATACACATACATTGTTTTAGTTAATGGACAGAATGAGCATACTTAACTTGTTTTTTCTTATTAAAACAAATTGTACGTTGCTTACATACTTAGTTTTATTAGTAAATATACATCTGCTTTGTGATGACACACTTCTACAAGGGATTTGTGACGTATTTATGCCAGTGATTGGTTATCGGGAAATTAACATTTCACGGCTTCTAAAGATATTTTTACATGTAAGACATCATTTCATACTAAATCAAGGACGCATTTTGGGATTAACTTTCTTTCGCCGTCTCACATAGTTTTCGAGATAGGGTCTATAACTTTAAAAAATGATCACTAAGGGCGCTGCAGTTACTCGCATGTGATAGTGCATATCCGTTTTACTGTGTTCCATAATTCTAGGTGTATCCGCTCAAGAGTTATTTTAATGTATCCAGACTTTACTTTGAAACCGTATACAGGGTGTCCTAAAATGATTAAAATAAGCTTTATTTATTTTCCAATTGGAGATACGTAGGCAATGTAAATTGTAAAGGTTCAAAATAAGCTAGAAATTAAGATTATGCCTATGAAATAGTCCTGACATTAGTTTTCAAAAAGATTTTTTATACAGCCCGGGGGTCGTATAAGTTATATTTAGAAAAGCTTTCGCCATGCTCTAATAAGTACAACAGCAAAAGTTCTATTCTTCTATGATCAAAACTCACCGAATTATAATGCTTTGAATTTTATGAAATTTTGGAGCTTTCAGGCACTAAAAACGGATAGACTATTAGAAGCCCAAAAGGTCTAATTTTTTTTAATTCAGAGTATTATAACTTGACAAATTTTCATTGTAAAATGATGGAATTTTTACTGTTGTACTTAGTCAGATCATGGAGCAAAAAATTCTAAATATATCTTGGCATCATATAAAAAACTTAAAAGTGTAACATTTTGAAAATTCATGACAGTACTATTTCATCGACATAGTTTTAATTCCCACCTTATTTTGAACATTTTTGCAATTTCCATTCCCTGTGCAATTTACATTACCTGTTCTCAAACAGGTAAAAAATTAAAACGTGTTTCAATCCTTTTGGGACACCCTGTATACTTGCGATTCTCACGTAAAGTAGGTTTTGGAATCTTGCTGTTTTAGCCTTATACAGAAAAGGGACAAACAATTTATTGTAAATTAAGATGTGCTCTTTCTAGTCGTACTAACAGTATTCAAATCACACGAATAAATTTTAACACAAACGCATCCAAAATTGGGGTTGCATTTGTGAATTTCATTTTTGAGGGAATTTCAAATATGAATAAATTAATAAATACTTCAGAAGCTCTATGACATAGACGTAGGTAAATAGTGATGTAGTGGACTTTCAAAGATAGTAGTTGCAGTATGTGACAGTAGGGTGAAATTCATTGTGACAAACTGTACGGGTTAGTTTCAGTCCTAGTGGCGATTAATGCACTAAAATTTGATCTTTAATACTGCAATTATGTTTTTCAGCACAAAAAGTTGAACTAGGAAACAAGTTTTCTGTACGGGAGGTTTCTTGTATCACTAGCAATAAGATGGCAAACTTGGTGATTTCTTTATAATTTCCACGGCGTTGAAAAAGTGAACTTTATGGAAGCATCCCCGATACCTCAGCCATACTACTTACGACTCTGACAGTTTGCTTATATCCATCTTAGACTTATATGTACGTCCTGTGGCGATTTTATTAAAATTGTTGAGGGTATACTAGGGATTATACCTGAATTAATCCACTTGACATGGAATGATGCATATTTCCGCTGATTTTTATTTTAAATTTCAAAGAAAACTATTTAGAATAAAATTAACATCAAAATGAATTGTATTAAAACTGAACCTATATATCATTTTCTGATGGGGAAAAAATCGAGATAAAGAGTTGGTGAGACATCAAATCTTAATTTTACATAAACTTTAGAATAACAGTTCATGCAAAGTGGAAGAAATCTTAGAACTGAGGTAAAAATATAGAATATTATCAATTTAATTTTAATCTATATTTTAAAGGTAAAACATGTCTGTGCATAACGCTGACGTCATATTCACAGTGGCAAATCCTGACCAATAGATGTCACTTTTACTGTAATTTTTTTAGCTTCTAAACATAGCAGAATTTCAATTTTTACACCGTCGAATAGGGAAAAAAATGTTCATTCAAATGCAATTAGTTTGAAAACTATATCTCAATTTACTACATTTTTATGGTTTTTAAAATCATTTTTAAGCATGGTTTTATGAAATCTGCCTTTATCGCGTGCAGCCTGATTACGAAAGATTGCACTTAAAACAATATAAACAGTTCAGAATTTGTTTCCGGCTAACATTCCACGACGAAATTAGAAATTCATCAATAAATAAATGAAATAATATAAATAAGGCACAAATTTAAAATACGTGTAATTGAACCACCCGCTTAAACCATTGA
The DNA here is from genome assembly GCA_963931845.1 of Maratus michaelseni. Lineage (NCBI taxonomy): Eukaryota > Metazoa > Arthropoda > Arachnida > Araneae > Salticidae > Maratus > Maratus michaelseni. The sequence goes on from OZ007586.1 coordinate 119,068,171, forward strand.
AATTATCAGAATTAAAAAGGCTGCTGTAAGTAGAGAAGTCTTTGGCAATTTCTTCGGCTATGAAACTAATACGGAAGTATCGCTTTTAATAAATTTCCAAATTTTTTTGAAAAAATTATTAATTTTTTATATAAAACTGCTTTTTGGTGTTGTTAGTAGGCAATCTATAAGTATATATAAAATGTAAAAATCTATTAGAGTTTTAAATTTTAAAAAAAAAAAAGGTTTTCACCTACATTCTACTGAGAACCCGGGAAGCCTGGGTTGGATCCTTTAGTTCTAACTAAAAATAAAAGCTTGGTCATATTTTAACATGATACATATGCAATGTTTTTTTTTTGTGTGTAGCTACATGATAATAATTGCAATTAATCGAGCCCCTGGTCATTGAATGCTATAACACGGCCCTGTTAGCAGCAGTAAATCTATTCAAACAACTAATTTTTTTCGTAAAAAGAAATATTTAGGAGAAATAATAGTAAATAAGAGTTCTACATTGTCTGTTTATTATTAAATTTTCTTGCGTAATGTGAATGGAATGAGTTTTGTTCTTTAGTTTATATATACGATGATTATTGTTTCGAAGAAACTAAAAGACAAATCGGAAAATGCTTCCAAAAGCTTTTTTTTTTAGAATCAATAATTCTACTATTGTTTGTCTTTCTAAAAGAATTCATATAATTTATATACAAATTGCGAAATATAGTTAAACAACACCAATAATAAATGTTACAACGTAAAGAAAATAATAAAGTGTTATTAATTCAAATATGTTTAGTTTCAAATTTTTAAAACAAAAGAGAATTTAGAGAATGATTTTCTAAAAGGAAGGATAAAATAGAGAGTTTAGAGAAAAAATAAATCTAAAGGACAAAGTTGTATATAAATTATTGTTCTTTAACATATACCATGTACATGGTGTCCAAAAAGATTGAAATGCACTTTAATTTTTCAACTATTGTAGATACGTAGGCGATGTAAATTGCAAAAGTGTTCAAAATAATGTAGTAAATAAGATTATGTTGGTGAAATAATTTGTCGGTCATTAATTTAGAAAAATTACACTTTTAAAATTATTATACGATCCATGGTTTCCATAAGCTACATACAGGAAAATTGTCTCCATGTTCTTACAAGTGAAACAATAAAAATTCCATCCTTCTACGACAAAAGCTCACCGAGTTATGATATTTTGAATTTTTTGAAATTTCGGTGCTTTCCGGTACTAAAAATGCGTTTTTCTTCTTTTATCGACATAATCTTAATTTATTTTAAACACATTTGTAATATACATTGCCTACGTATCGCCAACAGATGAAAAATTAAACCACGTTTCAATCATTTTGGGATACCCTGTCAGGGTTCGTACGCTTTTACCACAAATTTTAAATAGAATTTTTCACCTTCTTTAAATGCAAAAAAAGTATTACAAATCCGGAAAATAAACGAGGCGTCTACAATTTCTGATATTTAAAAATAATAAATAGAAAATTTCTATTAAAAAATTGTGTTAAAAGCATACGAACCGTGGGTTTGTACAGTCACCATCTTTATACATCAAGTTGATGTGTGTGCGTTGTTATAATAATAGGTATAAGATAATAACTCACGTAATACTTCCAAGAGTTTGTATAATACAATAATTTAATTATCTTAGAAATGTTATGTATTATAAGAAAAGTTTATATTATATATAGGTATTAATACAGAAAAATTAAAAAGAATCATGTTAGATATTTTTGCACGTACTGAAAACCTCGATAAAATTTTCGGTTTCCTATTTAAAAATATATTTTATTTCATTTTGTGCTCATAGGAGGTTATGAAACGTCTTGTCAGCAGATACATTCACCAAGCCAAAAAACAGTTACGACAAGATGGCGTCAACGAAGACGATTTGCTTGAAATCAAGCAAGATATTTCAAGTCTGCGGTATGTATAAAATTCAAACAATTTTAAATCCAAATAAGAAAATGGGAAATTATTTAGTGTAATTTAAGATTCAATACATTAGTGTAATTTTCTGTAATTAGCGTCTATGCCAAATGGTATATTTCAACGGATACGGTTTTATGCAACTTAATATAAGTGTAGTAACCAACATTTAGTAGTATCATAAATGACGATCATGTTTCCTTTAAAACCATATTGTTGCCAGTATCATTTATTTTTATTATCAATCCTTAAATAGACCTCAATTGTGTAGAACTAATCACATTTTAACAAAAATATATGTAAATTAAGATTTAAATTAAACATCTAAGAACCTAAATTAACGTCTAAGGTAAAATTATTGTAGTTTGTACCACACTTTTGTAAATGAAACTAATAAACATACATAGTTTAAAATTATTCATAGTTCAGTGTTGAAACTTGATGCCACAATTGTAGTTACTATATTAGTCGGTTTAAGTTGATTATATGAAAAATCAAATATTTCATGAGTAATAGCCGTACTTCCATATATTTTTCACCAAAAGAGTTTTTACTCAGTGTGCTTTTACTGTTTTAAATTTGTGAATATCTGAAGCAATGTGAAAATTTAAGGTACTATCTTTTATAATCTAAGCAAAATTTAAAAACTCAGTATTTGGTTGCATTAACACAATTAAACTCGTGAATCCATGAACTGTTATTGAATCCTATGATCGAAAAGAGGAAAATGGAGCCATAGAAAGAAAATGTCATATTTTAATTACCAGTTTTAAGCTTCTGATATTTTGTGTATTGGCAGTTTCATTTATGAAAATGGGCTTTGCCTCCATACCCAAATAGTTTTTATAGCCGAAACCTCATTGACTTAAATTTAACTATACACATCATACCAAATGCCAATCGTCTATCATAACTTATGTGTCTTACAAGGATGGTCTTTGAACGCAAACTTAGGAATTTCATCTAATATTTTACTGGCATAAGAACATGTAACCATATATTTAAAATTATCTGCTAAATTAAAACTGGAAGGCCAAACAAACTTACTTAAAAACTGTGCAAGGTTTCCTAAAAGGGCACTTTATTTCCCATTGGTCAATTTTATATCTCACATTATGTTTATTTTTATGAGGGTGAGAAGATTCATTTTGTAACAAAAAAATTACAGGAAAATCGACGTGTTTCTGGAATATCTGTTAATCCCTCCCCCCACCTAACCTGTGAAAAGTAAGATGTACACCCACGATTGGAATTTTAGTTGTGGTTGACTTTCAAATGTATAGCTTTGTCGAAAATACTCCATTAATTGCTTCGTCAGCAATATGCAAGACTTTGTCAGACAAGCGTTGGCATTACGACCGATTATCTGCAATGTGGGACAAGGGCGTATGCCGAGATGTGCAGGGGAAGGCTACCCTCCTAAACCTAAAATAAAAATAAAAATTTAAAAATTGTATTCTAAGTATGTAAATACAGAAAGCTATCTGTGATTGTGATTCAACTTTGTGTAAATGCAATTTCTTTATATGATAGTTTTGTTTTAAACGGTTTCATTATATTTTATCATATTCACTTTCAGTGTCACATTCTATATCAAACTTTCTTTATTTCATGAAAGCTGTAATAAATAATCCAACGTTTCCTCTACTTTATTGTTAATTATTTATTCTATATTATCTGCATAGTCTCTTAAAATTCCTATATTTTTAAGCATATTTCTGCATTTGTGATTTCGGACAATACCTTGCCTTTAGCAACATACATCTTGATAAATTATCCGAGGTATAATGAATGGATTAACCCTTAGAATGCTTTACTTTACAAAACAAAAACCTATTCTCAAGCGCAAATTTAAAGACTTTCAGATATAAAAGATCAAAAATTATTAAAATAACATTTGTTTGACTCTTATAACTCGCAACAATCATTAACTTTTAAATATGAAAGATTAAATGTGATTAATATCTTATCCAACTCAAATTAAATTAGCAGCAAAATGTACAAATTACCTATTTTTAAAACAAATAATTAAAGAGTTAAATTAACCCATTTATTCTTATAACCCAATATTACATCTGTCAGAAATGACTGTTATAGCTTTGTGACTTTTATCTTGAATTCGTATTGAAATCGTTTTCGGCAGTGTTGACGGCATTTTTCTATTTCTCCGCCAATAGGGTCCCCAGATATTCACTTTCAGAATCACATTCTATTTCAAAATTGGTTTCTGCATTTCATGAAAGCTGTAATAAATAATCCAGCGTTTTCTCTACTTTATTTTTAATTGCCTATTCTAAAGTGTCTTCATAATATCGTAAAGTTTCTATATTTTTAAGCGTTTTTCTGCATTTGTGACTTCTGACACACCATAACTTTAGCAACATGAAGCATATATCTTGATAAATCATCCAAACTACGATAAATGTATTAACCCTTGGCATGCTTTAATTTATACATAAATATATTCTCAAACGCACATTTAAGTACTTTCAGATGTAAAAAAGCAAAAATTATTAAAGCAACAGTCATTTGAATCTTACAACTCGCAACAATCTTTAACTTTTAAACAGTGAAAGCGTAAATGTGATTGAAAGCTTACCAACTCAAATTAAATTAGCAGCAATACGTATTTAAAAAAATAAATAAATAAAGAGGTAAAACCCATTTATTCTTTTAAACAAATATTACATCTGTCAGAAATTACTGTTATAGCTTTGTGTCTTTTGTCTTGAATTCGTATTGAAATCATTTTTGACAGTGTTGGTGACATTCTTCTATTTCTCCGCCAATAGTGTTATATTTGGCGATGAAAATAATATTCTCTTTTTTTTACTCATTTCGTATTGATATTTAGCAGCTGTTTTTTTACACACTTGATATTTTAATATGAATACAATTAACTGTATTTTTTTTTCAAAAACTAATTTGAGAGATCACGTTGAAAAATCTTCCTTGTTAGTCCATGACGCAAATTATCCTACACGAATATAAGTGGACATCTATCCACTATATTTTCAACCCTATGGAATAATAATTACGTTCTTGTTGTGCAGCTCCATGAACACTACTAGCAGGGTCATTTTCATATGAAGTGCAACTTTAATATTGAAAACAAGCAGAAACTTAATTTGGTATTAATGTTTAAAATGGCTGTATTACTGATTTGTTGTAGTTTAACCAACAGATTGAAACTGATTATTTATGAGTTTTTTTTCTTAAAACCGTATGGCCGTCTGGCCCGTATTTTTCCATTTCCAGAAATCATATTAAAATGAATGTATACAAAAATATTTTTAACAGAATTATGTTTTGAAAAGTATATTGAATGAACGGATATCAAGGATATTATAGCATCAAACCGAGATTATATATATATAACGGGATTTATGAGCATTTTTATGAAAACACATAAAAATCCCCCGACGCTCATATGGTTAAATTAAAAAATATGTGTTTTACAATTGGTTATGTTCATTAATATTACTTTAAGAAGATAAGACTCATGAGTTTTCAAAATAACTTGGAATCTGAAGAAATGTTAGCCTTGTTATGAAGATAATGTTAGTCCTAATGAATTCTTAACCCTCCTTACTCCTCCCTCCCCCAGTACTATTGGAGTCTCATTTGACCCTATTTATTTTTCTTTTGAATTTTTTCTTATTTCGAACCAGAAAAAAATTGTAACTTAAACAAAATAAATTGTAACTTAAACAAAATAAATAAAATCAAGCAGACACCTCGTAGAAGTTTAGTAAAGTTAATTTAATTAATTTCTGGTTCAAATAACACAAAACTAAGAACTCTCAACAAAAATTAAAACTTGGTACTCGGAGGCTTAAACAAAAAATACGTAATTATTAAACAAAAGAAATATATATAATTGAATAAATAAGTAATAAAATAATACTATAAATAAAATAATAAATAATGTTACGCGAAAATGAAAATCTTTGTGTTGAACTTTTAACTTCTATTTATAGCCTGATGTATGGTGCTGTTGTAAATTATATGGTCACAAATTTTGCACTGAAAACATTCAGCTTCCTTTTATATAGTGATCTTCTGAAACCGTTACAAAAGTGCTATATTTTCAACTAATTTTTGTCATTTATGCTACTTTGTATTCTTATTAGCTTTCAACGTCAATCCATTTTTCTCTAAATACAACAAAATTTATTTCTTTCAGTAAGAAAATAAAATTTATTTTTGAATAGACAGATGTGTAGGGTTCAGTACCAACACCAGCTTAAGCAATAAAAGGGAAACAGACTGAAAATATTTTCGGATTACAAGATTATTAGACAAACGCAGTATAACAAGACATTTTTCGCTAGCTGACTTTTCTCAATCCTGTTATGATTGATGAAAGAATGAACAAAGAAGTTCCGAATGAGATAATGAGGTTCTAGTTTCCCCGCATCATGTTCATAGCAATTACTTCTCCCGTTAGGATATAAAAAGCTAAAATCGTTGCAAATAACGAATTTCATGTGTAACCTATATTGTTTCTATTTATGTGTATTTTATGGCCCTAACTGGAAGACAATACTTTCGTTAATTTGGCGCTTATGGAAAATATTAATATTATAAGAATATCTTATTTCATAACTAAAGTAATGTGATTTCTCTTTTAAAGTTTCCAGATTATAATTTTAAGTACTATTGGGTATATTTAATGTTTGGGTAAGTTTAATGTTTAAACTTCAGAGGAAATTTTACTTTGTAAGACCATAAAGTAGGCTATTTTTTAAGAATTTTTTCTCGATAAGGGATTATTAAAACGAAACTGGATGTTTACCCTCTAACCAAGTATATTTTAGTCTATTTTGACAATTTTGTATGTGCAAAAAATATATAAACTGGTGGCGGTATCCTTATATTGTAACGCATGTATCCAGCGTGCACAATTTTTGCGGTGCAAGATTGTGTCTCGTAGAGTCATCTCAAATACAAAAAGGATTCGTGTTACGAAAGCCAATTAAATTTCTGGAGCCATGAAGCTGTGTTCATTGAAACCGACTGAGAGAAAACAAATTGGTGCTACTTTAAAAACCGACCTACGAATTTCGTATGATTTTAAACAGTAAAATCTTTGGGAAAATAGTTTAACGGCTATTTTTTAGCATTAAATAGGTCCATGGCCTTCAAAAAATTATTATCTTTCAAACCCGACTAACTGTTTGGTAATTGGTTGATCACTGCCGAACGCTATGCTGCACCGCTTGTTGAAAATATGATTTGAAGAAATTACGGAGATACATTTTACGATACGTTATTGGAGAAAAACGAAGCATAACCATCAAACCACAAGGCTATTCAGCATATGCACGGTACCGTTCAAAGGACCATAACTTCCTAAATAATTTGAATAATCCAAAATCAATTCATGCACATATTCAACACACTACAGGAGTGTAAAAATGTAAAAAAAAAGAAAAAAAAGAATTTTCTGTGCCCAACAAAGTGGAATCGCCCCTTAACATAATCAAGAAGATAATAAAATTTCACCTATTTTCTATTTTTCCAAAAATAAAAATTATCAATTAAAGCGGTTCGCAAAAAAAAAAAAAAAAATACCCATTTAACCACGCAACATTTTCTGACGTATAAATATCATTCGTTTATAAGTATCAAAAAATTGAAATTTGCACAGTGTACTCAAGACTATTGAAATCATTAGGAAGCGTATGGTGTTTGTGTTTTTCGATACATGTATTACATATTGAGTTAAGCTATTGCTATCTAATGAACGATTTTTCTCAGTTTGTCGCGTCCGGAAATTAGGCTGAAAACGCTAACTCTGACAGCGTTGTTTGAAAGATTCTTTGTCTTTATCGAAAAATGAATAACACTGTTCTATTAAATAGTTTCCTAACCTTCTCACCGCCGTGAACTGATATATCCGTTCACTAGGCTGTAGGTTTCCCTGCAATAGAAGCATTGTTTAAATTAATATATTTATACAAACATAATTCCGTTTTAAAACATTGAGTAATAATTAATACTCTCAAGGGTAATACTCGTATACATAATTAAGTTTCTTTTATATCAAGTTTGAAAATTCATTTTGTTTTAGCATTTTTAAAAAATTACAGAGAAAAAAACATTGCAAATTTCCCCTATTGCTCGGAGGTCAGGGGTTAATAAGAGCAACTGGACATTTCCTGTGCCTAAGATTAAAAATGTCTTCGTAAATATGTCCGAAAGTAGCCACTTTGGATTTCAAAACAGCCGTAAAATTGCAGTACAAAACAATATTCCTTTATTTATGTTTTCTTCGTATTCATGTAACTTCCATTATTTTATTTTTATTCTTTTGCGATGAAAATCAAATAAAGAATGTTAAATGACTAAAAATAAATATTTAACGGTAGAGAATCCTTTTAATCTGCTATAGAAAGATTTTTAAACTAAATTTTTTTCACGGCTATTTTTTGGTAACAAAATATTTTTAAAGTGTATTGGTAAATGATTGCATTGCTGGTTATATCAGAAAAACCAATGTTGTTTTATGTTGAATTTCTGATACATTCAACGGAGATGCTTTGCGACCTTTGGCTGTTATAGCTACTGTCTCGAATAACCCATTTTATTAACAATATTTTAGAACACAACACTTGACACAAATTTTCTTTTCTACATATGTTTCTTATTATTTATTTTTCCACACACAAAGTGACAGTCTTGATACAGAATATCCACAGAATGGCACAAATATAGCCAGAAGCTCTACACTTAGTGTGCAATGGAACCGTCGTAATTTGAACCCGACACTATCAACATGGCGAACGAACGTGTATACGCGCTCGGCCGTGGGGAGACCAAATTTCTAACAAATTCATTCGTTATCAAAGCAATAAACACTTCTATTTTTATTTATTAATAAGTATATGAGAGTGCTGCTAAATCTCAATGATAGAGATAATCAGTATATTTTACTAAAACATAACACGATTAAATAAAAAAAATATTTTTATTATGAATGTATTATTAAAAACCTTATTTTGTTTAAGCGCAAATAATTTATTATATGAATCAAAGCGCTATAGGCACAAAACACTGCAAGCTAAAGTTTCTTAATAACCCAGAATTACTCTGCAAAGCAACTACACTGCTAAAAAATGAGGAGAGCAAGTAAACAAATGGAGAAAACCATGCGAGACAGCAATACGTGGACATAAAATGGGAAGTACACATATATTAAAGCATAATACAGAAAATAAGGCACCAAATTAGCATTAACGAGAATTGAAATGATGTTCACAGACGCTCCAATGCACCAAATTGGATACTTGTAAATGAAAAAAAAATGTGTTGTTTGAACAGGATAAAGGATTTTTAATATGGTATGGCGTGTGATCTCCTCGAAAAACTAAGACATTTGCACAGCTTTTTTTCATGGGTGCGATGAGGTTTTCGAAAGACTTCAGGCAATTCTGTTCCTCTCTTCAAGAAATGCAATCTCCTAGTCCCGTACAATCACCATAGGCAATGGTCACGGTGCAATGCTTCGTCTGCGTGTGCCTCAGACATGCTCGATCTTACGTAAGCCAGGATAACAATGCTGGCCACTCCATATACTGTATTGTTTCGTTCCAAGTATGTTTTCTACAAGGCGAGTTGTATGAGGTGTCACATTATCATACATTAAAAGAAAAGAGTCGCCAATGGTTGCTGCGTAAGTTACGGCATGAGATCTGAGTATCTCCTCTGCATACCTTTGAGCCTTCAAAGTACCATTCAGGATAATATGCAGGTTTGTACGTCCACCTATGCCGATTCTATCCCACACCATTAATTCACCTCGTCTGTACTGTGATCGTATCTGTGTACGAACATGGGGATATTTCGAGTGCCCCTTTCCTTCTAGATCAAATAACGTAGAGTGAACACAGCACACAGAATCGAGACTTGTCGGCGCACTTGACTCCAATCACATTGCGTCTAGTCTCGGTGTTCAATAGCCGAGCTTATTCGTCCCGCACGGTCTTGAGGTCAACGAAATACACACCATTGTCCTATGTGCATAGAAGCCACCTTGAAAAACCCTATTTCGAAATATTTTGTTTTACACTCTCCGTCTCGTTGTCAAAAGGAACTGTCTTTACACCTGAGTAGCGTGATGTGCTCTGTTTTGACGAGCTGTTAACCTAGATACCGGTCATTAATAATAGTTGTAGTACGTGGGTGACCATGTTTTGGCCTACTTCTAACATACCGAATTTCCTAGAATCGATTCCACACCCATGAAACGACGCTTCTTGTGACTCCGACAGATTCCGCTACACTCCTCTGTGTTTGTCCGGATTCCTGTCTCCTGATAATTCATCAGGCTGGGATGTATTCTGGTAAATCACGTTGATATGATATTTTAGAATCCCCTTTCTCGAAAAAACTTTGAACACTTGAGTTTTACGAACGAGACGGTGAAACAAATAAACCTGTATGAAATCGCGATTTCATCCTTTTTTCTGGTATCTAACGCCATCAACGTTGATTTATATATGAGGTTTTCTTCTGCTATCTGCTACACTTTAGACTATGGCTGTTTCGTTTTACACTAGTTATCATATACTTATTTGCATACGTTCGTTAAAATCGCTCCTCTAATGTTTTTAGCAGTGTAGCTTCTAGAGCATATGTTTAGCTTTACTCCTTTAGTTAAACATATGTTCATTTAAGAAAGGCAAAAATTCAGAATTTCTTTGTCATGCAACCTGCAGTATTAACACTCGTATTTACTAGCTACATCTACTGCGAAAAGCTAACTACTACACTTACTACTACACGAAAAGCTAAGTCGAACCTCAAATACTAGTCAGCATTATCCTGATTGGAATTCGGCCGCGATCAGATTCAATAAAATTAATAGTGAATAACATTTGAGCATTCAGCTGAGGTTTTCTAACTTAACCTAGAATTCAGGTAGATGGTGAAGACGAGCATAAAGATGCTTTGTATTAAGTTTGAAGTAGAAATAAATTTTATCTAAACGTATTATCATTCTTATAGTATTTAGCTGATGTAAGTTGAAATTTTTCCAACTGAGTAAAACGTGTACCGGCCGGAAGTATGACCCAGAACTTTTAACTTAATGTACAGTGTTTTTAAGGTTGTCTGGGTGAATTGTGTCCGAAATAGTTTAGTTGGTAGAGTATTGATCCCTCAAGCCAAATGTCCTGGGTTCCACTCCCTCTGTCGGGGCACCTTTTTCACACAGTTGTTAAACTTTCAACTTGTATGAATTCTTTATCAATCAGTTTGATAGAGTTAAAATAATATAATGGTTTTCATCTGATTTATTTATTTTTCAGGTATGAGTTAAGAGAAGATAGGAAGCGCGAAACTGCGCGAAATACAGGTCAAATCGACAGCATCAAACGAGATATCATTCGTTCCTTGAGTGGAAGCCAGATGTTGGGGCCAATTACCCCGTCTTCAACATCACCACCACCCATAGAACCTCGCAACGTGCGCAGTGTCGAAGATATGATGGCAGACGACTCCCGTGAAAGAATAGTGTCTTCTCTCGGACTTTCCAACCATGACATCGATATCATTCGAAAAGAAGTAGTGTTGGGGGTTCAAAATGAACTGAAAGCCCTGTTGAAGGAAATGCAATCACATACCGCATTAGGTCACCAACCTCACATACCACCTCCTCATCCTCAGTCCGGCGTCCGTTTGCACCCTACTCTACCACCTGCAGTGCCCACCGTTACATCAGATTTATACCAGACTCACTTGTTTACACAACTTTGAGCTCATTTCTATTTATTCGTTTAATTTCACATGGCAACAGACAGGGAGAATTTGAATTTTCTGTAGTGTGTGCGAAAATCTGTATGGCGCCTTTTGAAAGAGATAAAATTGGAAAATTTCTCACCTTATGCATGTTTATGGAATACTTTCCAATCTTACATGCATATATTATTGTTACGTTTCAATTTATTATATTAATTTTCAATCTATACGGAAAACTGATGGATATGGTATTAAAATTATTGCATGTTTTATTAACCCTTTAACGTTCATTGGTTTCCCTAGGAAACCAATGAACGTCGCAAACTTTAATTACGAAATTGAACAATGACACCAGAATTTTAATAGAAATGTTTTCCATTTATTATGTATGTGGAATATAGCTTTTTTATTATATAAAATAAATTTGTTTATAATTTCCGGTGTCAATCATTTATTGCGACATTTTAGTAATTGAAGTGCTTCATCCGTTAAAGGGTTAAAAGAATTACCCAAATTTATGAAAATATTTGACAAGAGGGGGCACTTTTGTGGTAAAATTTTAAATCCACGTTGGTAAATATGCCATTTGATTTTTAAAGTTTTAATATAATAACAGATATCACATATCAAGGCTTGAATTTTAAAATTTTTCGAACATTTTGAATTTTTCTTCGAAGACTTCCCAAATGTATACAATTAATAAATTCCGAAGGCGCCTGTGTGTATCGCGCATTTCGCACACACTACGCGACGGGCCTGGCAACAGATATTGGCTGAAAACCGGGATCATCCGGAAAACCGGGAAACCCCACACAAAGCACAACTGGTGACGATGGTATGCCCTCTTGCTGTATAAATATATATGTAAAGGGTTTTTGTACCCAAACTTACTTTAGGGGTCCAAATTCCAAGCGTACCCTTAGTGATACCAAACCACTATGAATTTTTAGAATATGCCTTAGGTCAGGTGTTTTCACAGAGTGTTTGCGATATCTTTAAGCAATACAAAGAGTTTTAAAAGCGAAGAAAGTATCCTTTTTCTTAAATCCTTTTCATCCTTTTCATTAAAGTCATTCAGAAAAAATTGCGTGAAATAGCTTCACTTTTTTTTTCCTTTCAGGGATATGTATATTTGCTGTGTTAGAAACACACAAAAACAAATTATATGTGTATAAGAAAATAGTCTTTCTTGGAAAATAAAGGTTACGTAGACTAAAATAAAAGTTTGTATCAGAATTAGTAAAATAATTTGATTTTGCTGTCTTCCAATGATTTAATATCCAACGCTTCCATATTAATATTAAACAAAACATTCAGCCAATATACGCGTATGCCAGCTAGAACACTTTATGTTCTTTGTCTAACATCGTTATGCATGCTTGTGAAAATAAAAATTGATTGCAACTGAAAAAAGTGTGTTACATTTTTAAAAACTTCGAGCAGCACACACAATTCGCACACTGATTTCTCTATGTTATCATATGTCTGAATGTTGTTATTTGTTTTTTGTTATTATTACACGTAATTTATTTTGATTATTTATTGTGTGATATTTATTGCAACCTTTACTAAATGTATTTCAAAAAATTTTGTCATCTTCGATAATAATTTCTTCAACGAAATAATAAGTTAATGAAATATTAAACTATCAGATGATATTATTATAAACATAACTCTTAACAACAATGATGATGATAATGATGATAGTAACGTCTATTCACGTGCCTATATTCATATAAACATTATCCAGGTAAATGGTAGTTGTGATAAAGAGAAGGTGAATATATTTGTTCTCGGAAAAGCTATGTAACTTTGTTAAAATGTGGATTCTTTTGGTGATAATATTCAAATAACTTGGAAAATTTTATAATCATGGGCTTCAAACTTATGTTTATCCATAGCTAAATAATCAATGAGACAAACATTACTGAAATACATTTAGTTTTATTTGTCATTTATTTTAAATGGAAATGGTGATTTTCTTGTTTTTCTTGATGTTTTTAATTAATATGTGTATTTTTTGTTTTTGTTTTTGTTAGCTTTTTTTGTGTGCATATAAGTAATTTTAAAGCACTTAAATATTTATACGCTTTAGCTACATTATGTAAGAGAGTTTTTATTAGTATCTATATATTTTTTATGATGGCTCATATAAAGCTTTTTATGAATATTTATATTTTTTATTTATTCAAACTGATATATTTTATTAATAAATGTTATTTTTGTTGCTCTGTCTACATACTAAAAACTGTACAATCAGAAGTATTACAATAGTTTAACCGAAATTCATTAAAAATTTTTAATAACTAAAGCAATACTTTACCCATAAAGTATCAGAAATTTTAACTATCAGTGTTTGATACTATGACCATTAAATCCCTCTTTCCTTAAAAATAATAATTATTTTTCGGCTATTTTAAATGAAACTAATTGCCGAAGGACGTATTGTGTACTGTATTACTTATAAATCAAAATATATTAGTCTATATTTATAAACTTTAGGTGAAAAAAATATTTGCACAATTTATTTTCCAGATAATTCTTCACAGTCCCTTTAAATTTTCTTCGTCATATGTAAGTACGTATACATTTGCATTACTTAAGGGGGTCCGGGACACAAAAATCTTCAAATTTTTGAAAAATATTTTATTGTATTAAAAAATTCTCTGTTTTCATCCGCCTAAAATGACGTTTAAATCATGTTTCTATCTTAAATAGAACAGGGTATATTATTTTTTTGTTCTAAAAATCTAACTTTCAAGTAGTGGTTGTCATGGAAACGTTTTTGCGTTTTTCTACATGATGGGTTCTTTCACGCATTCTCCTCTTTAACTCGTTATAAGTCAAAAACAGTTAAAGATAAATGGTTCAAACTTGGAACATGTCTTTTTCAGTTATTTTACTTTAATTTTAATTCAGCAAATTTGAAAAAAAAATATTTATTTTTGAAAATATGATTTTTTTAAGAAAAGTTACATCATTATTTTAAGTTTTTAATTTAAATATTTTTAATTTTTTTTAATTAATATATTTTTAAATGCTGAATCAAAATTATAATTTATATATTTCTGTTTATTTAAATGAAAAAAAATTGAAATTCGACAAATAATATTTCGAATTATAACGATTTTAAATTACCCTACTTTTTTTAATAAATTTTAAATTAAATTTTTGTTTAAGTTATGGGAAGTTTTATCATGTGATTTTGTTTACAAATAATATGGTTAACCATCACAAAAAAATTCAAAATTTTAACTCAATAAATAATTTAATAAATAATTAAATAATAATAAATAATAATAATAATTAAATAATAATAAATAATAATAATAATTAAATAATAATAAATAATAATAATTATTAAATAATAATAAATAATAATAATTATTAAATAATAATAATTTAATAATAATTTAATAAATAATTTAATAAATTTAATAAATATATATATATTTTAATGTGTCCCGGACCCCCTTAAAATTAAAATACAAATGCATTACAAGTCTACCATAACCATACCTGCCATCTTTTACGCTTTATTGTTACCAGTAAATTTTAATTAAAAAATTGCCTTATTTAACCACAGATTTCTGAGACTAAATATGGCAAAATTTACTATTAAAGTATAGTGGTAAGAAAAAGGCTTAAAATGGCAGCTATGCCATAATCATACCTGCCAAGTCTCCGGCTTTTTGGATACCAGTAATTTAGTACAGAAAATGTTGTTTTATTTAATCGAAGCATTTTGCGATTTAAAATAACAATATTTTCTCTAAAAAATTACTGGTGGCCAAAAAGACGGAGACTTGGCAACTATGCATAAACGCTTGAGCATAAGTGTTTGCATCGAAACTCGGATGCAAGTTTTTATAGAAAGAAGAATATGTCATCAACCACAATTTTATCAAATATGAACGAAATTTAATGTTATCTTATAAAGAAATATTTAGATTTACTTTGCAAATCAGTTATGATAAACTTATAGTTTTAAATCTAGCTTTCCTTTAAATATAAGTTGACTTTTTAAATAAAAAAGCATTATTTTCATATGACTAAATTTTATCTAATATACAACCTACAATCAGGCAGAGTAATTTTTTGAATAAAAAACTTCTAAATATATTGCACTCATTAAATATGCGTTTTTGTAAAAATTATTTTTCTTACAATTGTCTTGTAAATATTTGACGAGAGTCACTTATACAGTTATGTCTCAATTTTATAATACTTTTCTTTATAAGAATGATATTTTTATGACTGTGTCTATAAAAAAAAGGGAATTTATAACAGAATAACGTAAAACCTGTATATGTCATGTTTTAAAAAAATAAGTGAAAAAGTTATTACGGAAAATTCATTTCTTTTTCATTGCGCTTTAATTTCAACAGTTTAATTTCTGAAATATTTACGTGTTCTGACACGCTTGTAAAGCAATTCTGTTTTAAAATAATCAAATCTTTCAAATAATTTTCTTTTAAAATTACTTTTGCTCTTGCCAGTTACAAAATAGCAAAAATATTTAGATTTTCTCTTTCCCACTTTTTAAATTTACTATTGTAAAAGATAGTCAGTAAAATATAAGGATTCAGAAAATGAAGTCTTTTGGATCCTTTCACCACTCTATGTGTATTTCTACTCTAATATACAACCAGATAATATTGATATTGATCAAAAGGTCAAATGAAACAAAAAATTTAAAAATATCAATTTAACGGCTGCACTTGAGTCATGACTTGATTCAACAATGATGTTTTTTATTACAGATGAATAAAGTAATTCGATTATGCACTGTGAAAGATGTTTAAATATGTAACAAAGAATTTTAATAATATGTTTTATTAATATAGCATAATATAATATTGCATTTATTCATATTTTAATTGCTTTCACAAATTAAAAGAAAAATTTATTAACCTTTTGAGTAAGTTTTTTCGTTACATCAACTACCGCAGTCGTGGGTTTTTTTAAGTGAAAAGTTGTGCAACAGCTTGCAATTTTGTGAACTGCAGCGCCCTTACATGCTAACAATGTTGAAAAACCGTTTTAAAACACTAGCGACCTGATAAGCATCAAGTATATCTTACATATACGTTTTTACTCCTCATGCAGTAAAATATGACAACGTATATATATTGGTTTACTCACTGACTCATTAAAAAGCGTATATATACGGGTGTACTGCTAAAAATGTTAATTTTGTGAATGGGAAGAGTGAAAGTTCTTTAGTATGCTTTTAAAACTCTGTTTCTTGATTGCATACAGAGAATGCGCTGTGTGCATAAATGTAGATTTTATGTAAGAATTACGTGTATAGTTTTTGTAATGAATTAGATTTCTCATAAATACATTCAGTAAAATATTCATGTTAAAATTGAGCTGACGTTTTCTTAGCTATAAATATGTTATGTAATAATTTTTCTTGGTGTAATTTTATCACAGCTGTGTTTTCTTGAATCATAGTTGTTGTATTCTTATAAAATTATCTGACTTAGTTGCAAAATTAGGGTGTTTTAGATTTAGATATTGTTAACTTAGCTAATTAAGCTCTTTTTTTTTTCATGTATGACCCCATTTTTTCCTACCCATATTATAAACTGAAGCTGTAAAAAATGAAATATCTTTCAAAAAACAAAGAGGCTAAAGAAAAAAGGCTAGGATCTGTCTTATGTTAATAATGTTTCTATCTGAGTATACAAAAGTAAAATGATTCTTGAATAAAAATAATGAACATACTTAGTATTTTTGCCAAACGTTATAACAGATTTATGTGTTCAAAAAACTTGTTTATCTTAAGAAAAAAAATTTATCATAATTAACATGACACTGTAATGCAATTACCTAATTGCCAGTATATTATCTGATCTTTTTTAATAATATAAATAATAAGAAATATATTTTGTAATCTCAATCACTATATTGTGAATACGTTTTGCTTTAATTTTCTTAAATGTCTACTTATGAACGATTAATGTACTTACAATAAATGTTTTATATTACATTTAGAGGATTGTATGTAAAATTTAATGATAATACATATTTTTACAGTCAATCAAGAAACTAACATAATGTTGTTTTATCGATGAATTTGGTTGCTTGTATAATGGATGTTGATGATATTGTATGATATTCTTTTTAAAAAGAAATCGAATCGTAACATAATCACATAATAAATACAACTCAAATGAGAAACCTTTTTTACTTTGTCAAAATTAAGTTATTTTCAGGTTTATTTTCAAAATGCAAACTTACTTAAAATTTAATTTGATTGAGCGTTACATGCAATGAGAATGTTTTTTTAATTTTGACGCGAATATATTATCCTACATTTCCCAATAAATATATTTTGTACATTTGTGCACAGAAGTGAACCTTGAAATAGTTATTGAAATAAACTCTGTATAAAAAAAAGAATAACATTAAAATTCAGATTTAAACATGTTAGAACAAAATAATTTAAGAGAAATAGACATATTCTGTATTGACTACTATAATAATGACGTTACTTATCTAATGATTGTCCACAAAATATCTGAATAAGAAAATTCAGAACCGTTTTCTACTTTATACTAATTATCTATCTCTAATATTTAGAGAATATTATGCTGTAAACAGATTACTGAAGAACCCGTAAAAATAATTGAACTTTGTCTCAGGTAGCTCAAGCAATTACATACAATTGGATAATTGTTCATGAGATTTAACGCACTGAATTTAAGCAGTTGTCGAAAGAATAAATTTATGACACATTCTTATGTAAAATTTTGCATTTTTGTTGCGAAATCAATTTTTATGCAATGTAAATTGATCTTTTCTGAGTATTCCACACCGGAACACAGCAACAAAATTATATTGTGTTTGGGTCAAGGTCTATATATTAGGTTTAGATTATTAAAAAAATGTCTAATCCACAGCTATGCAAAATTTTACAGTTTTTCAACGTGCAAAATCTGTTCTTACATAATCTAGATGGTTATTTTTCCAGTATTCCACAAAAGAACACGGCAACGAAATTGAAATCTGTTTGAGTCAAGGCCTATATATTAGATATAGATTATAAAGAATAAACCTGTAATCCACAATTATGAAGCATTTTGCAGTTTTGAAATGTGCGAAATCTATTCATATGTAATGTATGTTAGTATAGATTTTTCTTTTTCGAGTATTCCACAAAAGAACACAGCAACGAAATTAAAATCTGTTCGATATAAGGTCTTTATATTATTTATGGATTATAAAGAATAAATCTATAATCCACACTAATGTAACATTTTGCAGTTTTTCGAGATGTGAAATCAATTCCTACGTAATGTAAATTTTCTTTTTCGAGTATCCCACAAAGGAACACAGTAACGAAATTAAAATCTGTTTGGATCATGGGTCTATATCTTAATTTTAAATTTATGTTAAATGATGCTTTTCACCACAGCAGTGGTTGAATATAAAAGGGTTCGTATGCCTCCGGGGATTCATGGACTCTTAGGAGTTTGAATACCAGAAAATTCGTAAAGTAATGATCGCCATATTTAATCACGGAAGTGTTTTCATTAAATGAGGTAAATATTACTTAAGAAAAAATCTGGTATTTCATCCCTGAGGCGTACAAACCCTGTATAATATTACGTATCCACTTGATCATTTTTGGAAACTTAAACTATTTTGTATTGTATTTTTATGAATTAACTTTTACTTTTTAGCGTTCTCATTATTTTATCAAATTTTCTAGGAGATTTGATATCGAAATTTCATATAACAATGATCGTTTATTGTGGAACTATGACATTTTATAGCTCAAACAAAATCATTACATAAATTGAATATTAGTCAAAGAACATATCTCCGATAAATTTATTACAAGGACCTTTACGACCAGTTAATATTAAAAATTGTTTAACTTAGATAAAGATTATCCTAAAGTTCCTGTAATTGTATTTTAGAAAAAACGGGATTGACAACATATGTATTTTACCGTACTTAGAATTGCTTAAAAATATATAATAAATCTCTACTGTAGCTTAATATTAACAAGCTTCTTTTTACTTGCATCATTATTTTTCTAAAATAGATAGGAATATTAATCTCATTACAAACATTTTTAGCAAAAAGTATAAAAGAATTCATAACCCTGTTTTCTACACAGATATACATATAGTGTATATTTGTTTTGAAAAAATGAGGTAAGCTATGCTTCAGTGGATCAAATGATAGTGTTCCTATTTTTTTAAAAACGTTTTGTTCTGCACTTGAAATAGTTTTTTTTTTAATTAAAATTCCTGTTACTCTCGAGATGCGTACACTCTTTGGAATTTTCAAGAAGTCTGCGAACACTATTTCTGATTAGAAAATTTCTATTTAATATTTAAATCGCAGCATTCGTAATCGCCTCGTTGTAATATTCTTTTTCTATTAAATTAGACAAAAAATTCTATTCAAAAATTGTGGTAGAACTGTACGTACCCAGTACCACTAAAATTTAACAGAGAAAACCCATTTCAAAATCTGCTACCAATTTGTGTGCCCGCATATTCCGCTGGAAACTTTTGCATGCTTACAGTTAGTTTTGTTGTATGCTTGTAAAAAAACAGACCTCTAAGATACATATTAATGATACTTTGCAGCAAAATATGCCAGCATTCTAACTGACTGAAGATTATGCTATTTTTTCTGTATTTCTTCTTACAGTATAGAGATAGAGGGAAAAAAATAATAAAAACCATTATAAAGAAACACATTATGTAGCGTTAATATGTAGTGTTAATTATATATCGTTTATATTTCTTGTAAATCAATAATATAATCAAAGTTTTACTCTACTAAAAAAATACAAATAAGTTTTACCAATCATTTTTTAATTCGAATGGGAAAGCAAAAATAAATTAAAATCAGTCAAACTAATACTAATTTTTTTAAAAATTTCGGGGTTATAGAAAAACTTTGGATTAGAATTTAATAGAAACCTTAAAAATAAATTCTTCGAATGACAAAATTGTGCTAGAAAAAATCAAATATTTAGATCATTATTATAAATACTTAAATAACTGTCATGTAGAAATATTCACTAATGTACAATAGTATGCTGTTGTTCATGTTAACTGTAAATATTACCTTTGTGCCTCTATCTCTTTCTTAGGACAGTCACATCTGTAAAACAATCTCTTTAAAGTCAAATTAAAGACGATCTTTTTAATGTTATGTGATAATATATAGGGTTTTTCAGAAAATGTATACACAATTTAAATGATTATAACGTTACATATTATAACGGTCCAGATCTACCTTACAACGTAACTTTTCCAATGTAGACACTTTAAAATGTGATGAACATTTGGTTTTGAAAGTCCTGATCTCTCTAGCCGCTTGTCGAACAGATCTACCAGCCTCTCTTCATTTGCGGGGTTTGTTAATGACTATGGCGGTCTTCCTTGTACGTTGTTTGTGAGCATTTTGAATAATTACATCTGCCTCAAATTCTTGCGATTGTAAGTCGCGTATTTACGGTTATAATTATATAACCATATTATAACCGTATTATATATAGTAGCAATAACGGTTCAGATCATCTAATCATATTATAACCGTACTATATAACCGTATTATATAATACGGTTATAATAGTAAGTATTAATAACGGTTGAGATCATCTACCTTACAATGTAACTTTTGCAATGTAGACACTTTTAAATCTGATAGACATTAGGTTTTGAAAGTCCTGGCCTCTCTAGCCGCTTGCCGAACAGATCTACTATCCTCTCTTCATTTGCTGGATTTGTTGATGACTACGGTGGTCTTCCTTGTACGTTCTTTGTGAACATTTTGAATAATTCCATCTGCCTCAAATTCTGGTGATTGTAAGCCGCGTAGAGGTATCTGTTTTGAAACTTTCTCCTAAACTGTCTCTACACTGCAGCTACGTTTTCGAACTTCCAGTAGCATTTTAAAATAAAATTTGTTCGCTCAAAGCTTAGTCTGGTTTCAGGCATTATTCCACGTCAGTTAAACCTGAAAGAAAAAGAACATGCCAATTATTAGGGAATAAATTGTGTATACATATTTTTGAAACATTCTGTGTAAGGATAGTTTTGTCTGGAAAATATTTGTGTGTTTTATGATTTTTATCTGTGTGTAATCACGAGTGTTATTCTGTATGTGTTATTATCATAAATTTTTAATCCAGTTAATATGAGTTTGAATTTCAATAAGCTATATTCTTAAAATTAAGTCAGTCACTTTGAAAAGCATTTAAAAGTATAATCCTCTATCACAACAATAGCACTTGAATGCCTGAAAACAATTATTGATATAAAAGAAATAAATCGCTTAATTAGTTTTTTACTAAATATTTTATATATATATCCTCCTCGAAAACAAAAAAAAATCTAGGCATTTTAATTCCCTGTAAAAATTAAATATTAAACTCATTTTATAATTAATGTCTACTATCCGTTATATTATGGCAATCTCTATTATTTTGCTGTAGAAAATCAAAGGTAAAACAAAGATAAACTATGCGGATTTATAGATATTTTTTAATATCCTGAATTTATTCTTCATTAGGTTAAAAATTAATTTTTTATCACTTTAACTAACAATTTTATTAAATATTTATCAAATAATGAGTTATGACACAACAACAATAAATCAAAATATAAAATATAGAATAAATGAGCGATAAATTGTCAGGCAATATAAAAAAAATTAAATACATATCTTAGTGATCAGAAAGAATATCTTCTGCACACTCATCAAAGCTCAAAAATGATCCCAATGGAAACGATTAACATAAATTAGTTTAAACTCATGATATGAACAATGACAAATCAAGAACCCATGGCGCACGAAATGTCATGTACTGCGAATAGTTTATAAATTGACTTTCATATAATTATTCTATATAAATTATTCTATACCTACCTTAATGTAGGGTACGAAATTTCAAGTATTATGGCAATCGCCAGACTAAAAATACTGATCACCACAATTCTATACTAGTTGAAAATATTTTATTCATCATCTAAAGATATAGTTTGCACTTTATTGTTATCATTTGCTATTTATTGTTTGCAGTTTATTTGTCAGAAATACTTATTGGATTTCTATAAAATATAAAAGCCATTATCTATTAATAAAAATTCTTCAAGTTGTATCCTTTATTTGATTAAAAGTTATAAAAATTTTTATAAAATCATAGATAAATCATGACCATCATGATGACATATGGCAGCATTACATTGCAAAAAATAAAAACGAGTAAATGTACAGACATATTATATTATGTAAAGTCAATACAACAGAGCATTGATTTTAAACTAGAATTTCACTCTAAAATAAGAAACATTGTTGTTTTAATATATTTAGAGATAGGATCTCATATGTTTTGGCAATTATCGTGATTAAGTTAATAACGGCCATAAAGTAAGTGATTAAGTTAATAACGGCCATAAATTAAGTGATTAAGTGGTGTGAAGCATTATTTTCAGTGGAAAAGCAAAATAAAAACGGAAATATGTGGAGAATGATGATGATCAATTTTTTGCGAGAGTAAATAAAAAGTTGGTTCAAGATTCGAAAACGATCAACGATCACATACTTACGTACGTTGTATTCTAGTTGCCGGTGTCAATTTTTTTGTCACCAATGGAGACCTGGCGGCCGAAAATATCTCGCCTTGCATTAATAATGCATCGAAGAGTGTCATGACAGAGGATGTCTTAACCCTTTAACGTTCATTGGTTTCCCTAGGATACCACAAAACTTTAATTACGAAATTCAACAATGACAGCAGAATTTTAATAGAAATGTTTTCCATTTATTATATATGTTAAATATCGCTTTTTTCATATATAGAAATAAATTTGTTCATAATTTCCGGTGTCAATCATTTTTTTCAACATTTTAGCAATTGAAATGCTTTATCCGTTAAAGGGTTAAATGTATGCACTTTCATCGTGCATATCGCAAGGAGAAAAAGTTTCATGTTCATAACAACTTTACAGTATAAATTCTCTCTATTAATCTACAGAAATAAAGTCGCAATGACCACCTGCATCTACAATTCATTTTCTATATTTTAGTGAGTGACCTTCTCTTTCAGCTTTCTCTAAAGGAAGGCATCATATGGATCAACATTCGGGCTGTATAATTGCTGCATTCAACCGCCTTCAAAACGGAATAGGAAGCAATAGTATTTAGTACTAACATGAAAGTAGTGTTATTTGGGTGGGTATTTTTTATTCAGATT
This sequence comes from Maratus michaelseni, assembly GCA_963931845.1. Taxonomy (NCBI): domain Eukaryota; kingdom Metazoa; phylum Arthropoda; class Arachnida; order Araneae; family Salticidae; genus Maratus; species Maratus michaelseni. The sequence goes on from OZ007586.1 coordinate 119,092,085, forward strand.
GCTTGGTTGTTACAACTTTTTTGAAATAGTAATATTAGTTTTATTTTATTTTATTTTATGGCAGATTAAATAAGACGAATATTGCTATTTCAAAAAATAATAGCAATCAATCAATCTGAATAAAAAAAATCGACCAACTAACAACACTGTAACATGATATCTACCAAAGCATACAGTAACTAAAGCATCTCTCTAAGATAGTCTGAAGATTAAACTAAACATCTTAGTATTATATTTCCAAAGTATTTCAATTTGCGTACTATCATATAATTTTGTTTTATAATTTGTTTTATATTAAATAAATAATGCTCACAATGATAATATTTACATATTAAATCAAATATATTTTTCAGCCATTTATAATGAGTCACTAATACCATTACTTTAAACGCATCAAATATTTCCCAAAATCGCATTTTTCAAAATATGATTCTAAACGTTTTCTGCTTTCGGAAAGTGATGTATAAAACTGTTTATAAATCGTGTTGAAAATTGTCATGTAACGCGTTCTTGTAATATAATAAAACCTACTAAGACGGAATCAAAAGGTAGCGAAGAAAAGTTCCTTTTGAGACTTTTCGTGTCAGTAAATAAAATTGAATGGTGTTTCTTTCATCGGGACCATCAAATCTTCCTTTTTAAGACAATTTTCCGTTACAGACAGTTTTGTTTTCATAGGTTCAACTGTAATTATTTTTGTTGAAATTAATTTTCTGTTCGGCATAAAAATCGAGGAGGATATATGTTTGTATATATATAGATATGCACGCAACAATTAAATTTTATGCTATCATATGAGACACAATATTAGCTTACATAAAAATGTATTCAATATTGTGATTGCACTGACCAAACATTATGCAACTGCTACTGACCACTTTATGCACTACAGTCTTATGCATTGTTCTGTCACATTTGATATATTTTTAACTAAATAGATCTTGACTATCTGAACGGTGCTAAATTTCAACTAAAATACCTTGGTCGTTTTTAATCATATGTCTCTCCTTATAAACTTACGATTTTCACAACTGTAAATTTTACTACAAAACCCGTGTAAACGGACTCTTTATGGAGAACGTTGCAATACCAGCTATATAATAAAATACGACACCTATAAAATAACAATAATGTTGAAATTGGTTTCTCTTCCACTTTTCCATAGATGAATTTTTGTATTTTACTGCTTATGTAATAAATAAACTTTCAAATGCATTTTTGGTGTTTCGTTATTTGAAATATATCACACCTCAAGTCTTTCTACATTTTTCTGCATGTACAGTCGTAGAAAAAAGAGACCAACAGCATGCTATTTTATCACCAATTTGTCCCGGAGAGACAGAAAAGACATTATTCGAGGGGGTTGTGTCTACTCTCAGAATAAGGATACACTTTTGAAACATCGCCTCCTGAAAGCTAGGCTTACGCGCTGACAGAAAAATGGCAGCTGTCGTAAGCGGATTTCTTTCAGTTTTTGTACGGACTCTTGAATTTTAACACCAGTATTTTCTAAAAGTATTCTTTACTTTATTTAATCTCATACAAGAAGGTCAAGGATGCTTTTAGAAAATACTTTTATAAACTGACTATACAAACGTTAAAAAATTTCGCTATTTTTTGATAGCTGCCATTTTTGTGTCAGTCCGTAGGCCTAATATTCAGGGGGCGGTGGTTTGAAATAGAGCTAGTGTACATATTAAAATTTATACCATACTTTCATTTTTCAAATGGTAACATCCACTTTTGACACTATGAGTTTCTTGGATCAAATCAATACGGAAAAAAGTATAGTTTATGTACACTGGTGAGAAAAATTAAAGGAACAACTATAAAAACTCATCTAACTTGAATAATTTTGCACATAATAATATGAAACTTGCACAAGATCTTTATTTCGTCATGCCTGACACATATTCAAAATACAGAACTGCTTATTTCTGCAAAAAATAAATTTACAAAAAAACATAGGAATGTGTCATATAAGAGGGGAAATTTTACTGTTACAATATTTTAGAGACACACAGGAAAAATCAATAAGGTATGTGGTTACTAATGGCCGAAATGCAAGCTTTACAGCGATTTTCCATACTGTGGATTAGATTAACCGGAAGTGCTTACGGTAACAAAGTGTATTCAAGATGAACAGTGCTCCGAAGCTCCTGGAGAGTGCTAGTTGGGGGTTGCCGAGATGCAAATTGGCGTACTGGTGTGTCCCACACATGTTCTATCGGACTTAAATCCGGAGAATATGTAGGTTACTCCATTCGCTGGATTCATTTCCCCTCAAGATAATCAGTCACTAGTGCAGCACAATGAGGTCGCGCTTTATCATCCATTAAAAGGAAGTTATTACCGATTGCACCCCGAAACAACTTGGCATGAGGATCAAGAACCTCATTTCTGTATATTTCAGCATTCACAGTTGCACTGGTAAAAATGTGTAGGTCAGTACGGCCATTTAAAATGATGCCCGCCCATACCATGATTCCAGGATCTCTGTATCGATGCCTTTCACGGGTGTTTGCAGCATTATTCCGTGTGTTTTTCTCCCTCCATATGGTAACACGTCTGAAATCACTCTCCAAACAAATCGGGATTCATCGGTACAGAGAACTCGGCACCAGTCCGTGGTACTCCAATGACGATGATCTCCGCACCACTTTAACCGGGCACATTTCGCTGCAAGAGTTAGTAGAATACAAATCATGCGTTTCCTTGCATACAGCCCTCTTTTATGCAGCCTGTCACTCACAGTAAATCGGGATAGTCGAGTTCCTGTTGCTGCACCGAACTTCCTTGCAATCTGAACTGACGTCAGTTGCCTGTTTCTTTTAGCAACCGTTGCCTAATAACGGTCCTGACAGTCTGTTGTGGCACGTTTTCGACCTTGACTTGGTAGTCTCTGCACATTACTAGTGTCTTTAAATCGTTTCCAGATTCTATGTATATTTTTAAGTCTTGGCTTATTTCTTTGGCTATTTTTAAGTCTTTACAGACCCCTGTCAGTGTTTGTCCTGCTTCCATTCTCCCTTTCGCACGCCATTTCTCACAATAGGCCAAATGTCTTCTGGATGACATATTCCACTTACTACAAGCGAAACTTTTATGCAACTACTTGTAAAATCCTTGAAATTAGACTTCAGATCACCATCGTGCACTCCTTTTCAAACGTACCGATAGAACGGGTTCAAAAATTTGCATATTTTTCTGTAGTAAAGGTCAATCCCATTGCACTACGTAATTACACTAACATTGACTTACCAACCAATCACGTTTCATCGGAGTTCCCGCAATAGAATTAACATAAAGCATCTTTTTATTATTGTTCTTTTAATTTTTCTCGCCAGTGTACTTATTTCATACCGGGTGTCCTAAAATGGACTGACTGATTTTAAAATTCAATAACTTGCAAACAGTGACAGATATTTAAAAAATTCTTGCAGGAGGGTGATGTAAGATGTGAGGAGTTTTTTTACTATGATTCTTCATTTATGTTTGAATTACTGGTAATAGATGGCGCTGCGAGCAATACACGTCTAATCGAGGCAGAAGCAGAAATCGTCCAGCATTGATGTGAAGGAAGAAGGTTAAATATATTGAGTGGGTCTCATTCATCAATACAATCTTGTTCCATTGATTCCATTTGAACAAGTTTGTATTGGCAAATGATATCCACTCCATACATTTTACCTCCTTCCTTTGCATCAATCCCCGACCCTGAATACTAGGCCTGAGAGCTGACATAAAAATGGCGACTGTAGAAGGTGGAAATTTTTTAGCGTTTGTACGATTCCTTGAAATTTAATACCAATAATTTCTAAAATTTTCTCCGGCTTTTATTACTGAGATTCAATAAGTCAATCAAAACTTTTAGAAAATACTGGTGCGTAAATTCAGGGGATCTTACAAATACTTAAAATTTTCCGTCTACGAGCGACGCCATTTTTGTATCAGCGCTCAGGCCTAGTATTCAGGGGGTGGTGCATCAATGCTAGGTGATTTCGGTTTTGACTTCGATTGAGCGCTTTCTGCTTTCAGAGTTTCAAGCTTTTGGACATGTACTCTTTGATGAGTTTTAAAATAATTTAATGTATGTTTTAATAGATAGTTGAAGTGATTATTATGTTAATGAATGACATGGACGATCGTAGATAAAAAAATAGTTTATAATCTTCTTTCGGTGTCCGTCTACGATTTTCTTTTCTGTGTATGTCTTTTCTGTGTATGAAACAGTCACTTTTCGTCGTTTAAAAGTAAAATTTCTGTATGTGTCGAAAACTAATGGTACGAATGATTTGTAAAAGCACACAGCTATGTTTTGGACGTCACTCATTATTTTTACAGACTTTGCAACATAGTTGAAAGTCACTAGATTAATTTTACAAGAATTATTCTAATTAGTAAAGAAATCATATAAGATGTAATCTTCCCAAATGGGTGGAAAAGTCTGAGTCAGGATTCGAACCTGGAATTCCTTGGCTGAAGCTGTCAATGCTCTACCAACTGAGCAATCACGCAAGAATATGGCTGAACTAATTCACCCAGTTAACCTTAATGATCATAGCATCTGGTCTGATATCTGAATCAGCACAACAGAATAAATCACAGGTAATGGAACTTTCAGTGAGCGCTAGAAACGCGATTACACTAGATTAATTTTACCACAATTATGAAATTTTGGTAATATGATACACAAAACGGTGGACGCTTCGCTCTGTACCAATCGCCGTGTAAAGATGATCCACTCCGTGTGAAGTTTTAAACGTGATGAACCGGTCGTGTATAACGTAGGTCGCGGTGGTAGTAGCCTTGAGTCTCCCATTGTGCACTATGGTGGTTGAATGTTGGTAGCTGCGGGGGTGTGGGAGATAGGATGGTTGAAAGTGGTCGACATAGGGCATTTTCATATTTTGACCAAAGTATTCTAAGACATTTTTGGAATCTTCTTCAACGGGAATTGGTTCATTCAACTTAACATAAACTAATTAAGATATAAATAACTAAGTAAGATGATTTCGCCCCCCCTAGCGCTGGAAATTGAAACTAAACGATATTGCAGTACGTACGTAGCACGCCTGCTATACAATGCCGTAGGCAGCGGGAACGAGTGCCGGAGTTTCAGATTTGTTTAGAACAGAATGCATGCCAAAAATGACTATTTTTATCGAAACTGCAAAAGAAAGTTACTGATTTTCGGGCAACGCCGGGCGGATCAGCTAGTTATAATAGAAAAGTGCAAAAATATACTTAGTATTTAAATAAATAATTGTTATGATTTTTTTACATTAAATACTGAAATATTATAGAATAAAATATAAAAGCGAAAACATATTAGTAAATTTAATAAATGTTTCCAAATAATATAGTTTTTGTAATTTTATTCCCTCACATGAATGCAGTCCTGACCACTGTGTGCCATTTAAAATTTAGTCCGCATTCAAATAAATAAGCAGTTTTATATCTTGCTTCTATGAAACATTATTTAATAAAGTAGAATACGTTGATATATCAAAATGTTGACCGAATTTATCTGAAAGATGCTATAAGAATACTTCAGAAATTGTGATGTTTACCAATACTATCAGTACATAAAGAATTAATGTGTAACAAGGGAATTCGGTACTACTTCAGTGAAGAGAGTCTTTCTCAGATGGAAAAGATAATTCAGAAATGAAGAAGGTGGTTCTTATTAAGTTAAAGCTTTGTTCGGCTGAAAATAAACAAATATTACCCATGATAAAGAATACAAAGAGTATTCACATTATTCCCTACATACTTCATATTCCACTTATTTCTTAACGATCCATACATTAAGCTAGGTATAGCCTATATATATATAGCTTATATCTGCAGTCTGTTAATTTAAGAAGTTTTACGCATCGACTGACATTTTTTTTCAAAAAGTATGTATTGTTTATTACTTTCTTCCGCCTATAGAAGAGTAACTGGATACGCGGAAAGTAACTGGATACGTGAAAATTTTCGACTTCCGGTTTTCTACGGATTTATACATTGTAGAAAGTCCTAAACACGATTTGGCTGTTTTCAAACAATGTCTGTCTGTATGTGACAAAGATTTTGTGGGAGCTCTAACTCACGAACTAGTGCGTAGAATAGGATGAAATTTCCTACGAAGTTCTATCCTTATGTGAGCAGAATTTAACGAAACATCAAATTTGGAATCCTCATGATAAGAATTCATTTCTGTTGTTCAATTTCGGTTACGGTCATCTAAGAGGGGGTGACGAAAATCGATGTTTTTTTCGAAATATGATATGCTTATATCAACAGTTTAAATGTACAGAATTCAACGAAACTTCACGCTTAGCATCCTGAATATGGGAATGCATTGTGTAAAAAACCTATTTGCTAAATCGATGTAATTTCTTGTACTATTTAAATCATTATCTGATTCGATTTATATAGAAGAAAGTTTTGTGATGGCTACAGCATACTAATATTTACAAAGCAACACCCACCAAACTTAAATCGAGATAAAATATTAGCAACAATTTTCATAAGAAATTGAATAATACATTTTCTTATAATATAAGTTAAAATTGTCGATTTTTTAAATCAAACCACGATATAAAGAAGCAACAAAAAGCTTTCGTTATTGATCCCAAAAAATGTGCGTGTAAATTTTAAGATATGTGAAAAATGATAATGATATTAACATACCGCAATGGTTTTTAACGTTCAGAAATTAGTTGAATATTTCTATCGATAATTTAACCCGTTTATTCCGAGAATTCGTTTTGAGAATATTTCCATTTTAAACATACAACTCTTTGTGATCTATTATTAATGCCTAATAATATATTTGGCATTTATTATTGAATTATTATTTGCACAGTCATGATAATTAGACTTAGTGCAGAAACAAAGACTAAACATAATAGTGGATAGTTACAAATAAGTAGCAAAATACATTTCTGTTGGTTTTAAATTCCATGTATCTGGCTTAAGTTCTAAAAACAGGATTCGCAGTGTTTTAACTTTTAATACCACTATTTTCAAATAACAATATTTTTCCTAATATAATCACAAACTTCTTTCATTGAATAAAACTAAGCTTACTTTTCGAAATTAGTGGTACGAATCCTGAAAATATATTTTGGCAGGAAATCCTGTCAATCGGTACAAATGGGTTAATCTTCAGTTCCAATAAATCAGTTAATTTAAATTACGTTCATATGAATTTCTGAATAGCTCGTGATCATTACTTACCTGTAATTATGCTTTAATACTCTAATAATTATGCTCTTAACCTGAGATAGAGTACGATAATAAATAGCAACTCAGTAGGTTAACGCAATTTTTGAAATTTTATAACATGACATAAAGTTCACTTGATTTTAAGCAGAATTCAACTACTTAATAGTACTCAAACTGTTCTAGGATTGAGAGGCTACACTAGCACGCGACGACACCCGCAAGCTAAGTTAAACCAATGGAAGCGCTCTTTACGAATTTCTCGTTTGTGATTCAATAATTTCAAATGAATTTTTTCGCATAAGATATCTGATGTCGATGTCTAACAGAGTATCTTTGTATTTTTTCGATTATGGTTACGGTTTTTGTTTCAGGGGATATTTTAAAATTCGGAGCCGGTTTCAAAGTTGAAAGTGTCCTCAGAAAAATAACTGAAACCAAGATCGAAATCATACAAGGATACCCGGTTGGACATCGACCGCAGATACCCAATGGGAAAAAATATTTAAAAATATTGAAATGTAAACTAGAACTTTGTAAAAAAAGTGCTGCCATTAGTTTAACATTGGCTTGCGAGTATCGTCACCAAGGTACATACACTCTAAAAACGACATTTTAAAAAATGAGCAAAAAATACTCAAATCTATGTATGTCGCATAATCAAGATGGCTCCGAATCCAAATCACTCAAGTTTGGAACATGTATGTACTCATTTCTGAAAACATGCACACACTCAAGAATAAAACATCATATGCTCATATTGGAGTGTGTCCATGTTTCAAAAATGAGAATGAACGGACTTCTATGTGCTCATTTTTGAGTATGTCCATGTTTCAATTATGATTATGAACTGACCCTAATCATTTTTTAGTATGTCCATGTTTCAAAAAAGAGTATGAACTGACCTCTATCTGCTCAGTTTTGAGTATGTCCATGTTTCAATATTCTGAGTATTTCTGGTATTTCAGAAATGAAAGCATTGGGTCTATTTGAAACAAAAAGTTTCATAACAAAATGAAAACATCGATTTACTCAGATTTGAAAGTGTCATTTTTCTCAGTGTACAGCTCTACCACAAATTTTGAATAGAAATTTTCGGCTCGTTTAATCGAAAAAATATTAAAGTTACGTCTATTGCGTCTTTTTAACCCTCTTACTGACAAGCTCGTGTTAATACATTCACGAAGCTCCAGGTTTCACTGCAATATAAGCATTATTTAAATTACTAAGATTCTATTGATTTATTGCATTTTTAATGCGCTGAGCAATGAATAATACTCTCAAGGATTACATTCATATTTGTAATTAAGTTTTTTATATTAAATGTTGAAAAAATTGTTTTTCTTAGCATTCAAACAAAATGCAGAGAAAAAAAAAACATTACAGATTTGCCGTTTTGCAAGACTGTCAGAGAGTTAAAATTACGTCTTTTACGTCTTATTAAAATTTGCTCTACAAATTCATCGATTTAAACATGAAATAGAAATTTTCTACTCTGAAATAGTGGTGTCACACTCCTTAGAAATTCTAACAAGTGTATGCACCTTGCGTCGTGTGACAAGCGTCAACTCTTAACCAGCCATAGAATTAAAATTTCCGATACGATGGATAATGTTAGTTTATCCCACGGTCGTAAACACTCGCATTGTTTGCATAATTTGTGTTAATTAAAAATCCTATTAACTTAATATGATTCAAAATATTGTCTAAAGCACAGGCATTATTTTTGTATTTTGTGTGTTACATTTTTCTCAGAAATATACACAAGATTCGTATTTATACAATCAATGTTCTATGCATACAAAAATATAATATAAAAAAAGCAGAAATTGAATAATGGAAATTTGTGGAATTTACACAGAATCTTCAGGTCCCAAATGCCTAAATTTCCACAAATAAAATGTTTGGTTTCATCTTCATATTAGCCATAAAATAGCTAAAGAATATGAATTTGGGACAACCACCCCAGAATGTAGAGAAATACACAATGAAACAACCACTAAGTTCAAAATAAAACATGATTAAAAATGATAGAGGGAAAAAAATAAAAACATGAAATTGCCACATTTGAAAGCAAAATCCAAACCTGAGTCAGCTTATATTACAAGCAATGGTGTTCTAAGCATATGTTGCCAAAACAAAGTTAAGATGATGGACCATGAATCAAGGAACAACATGTCATACATAGACAAGCACATACCCCAATATATAAAACCAGCACCCTCTATAGAAAATTTAAAATTGTACTCCACCATAAATTCAAAATAATAAATCAATGAGGTGCTGCCATCTATTGGTAAATATATAAAATTATATAATAATTTATTACATTATTGGATGATGTTTTAAAACAAATACTGTCTTAAGACAGATAATTGAACAAAATTACGTTAATAAATTTATTGTATTAGAATAATGAATAAAAGATGTATTAAAAAATAAGTAAATAAATAAATAAAAAGAAATAAAAAATAAATGAGACTCATGAGATTTTTGATTAATGTATCACATAAATATTTGTATCTAGCGAAGACATATCACCATTTATATTACTGTGATAACATTGCATCACATCTTAAGTTAATTTATAATTAATAAAAACATTTATACAATAAAGATGCCAAGGAATTAATATTAATAATTAAATTTTGAAATTAAATTTGTTAATATGTCTACAAACTTTCTTAAAAATTAAAAACACATGATATAAGGGGAGAGGGTAAAATAAAAAATAAAAATTAATACATGCATTGTATTCTCATTTAAGAAAATAAACTATGTATTAGAAGCTAATATGATATTGTCCGCAGTGGGCTAGAGTTTAAATACAAGTAATCGTAAATTATTAATGAATATGAATATATATATATATATATATATATATATATATATATATATATATATATATATATATATCCATTTGTAATATAAAACACGAATGCAGAGAAACTTTTTGTTAAATAAAGCAACAAGCAAGAGTAACTGCCAAAGGCGGCGCTTACTTTTAAAAGACTAAAAACTGCGGTCCCGGGTGTATTAACCCTTAACTGCTGTGACAAAAAATGTCACATAGATACTGTGAGCGAACCCTGAAACTGCTTCATCGAAGAATGAATAAAAGGCTCGATTAAATTGTATGATACTGTTTCTGTACCAAACTTTATGTAAAGGGCTATAATAATTAAAATTCCCCTATTCAGAAGTCTCTGACGATAGTACTAAGGATCCAAACGAAACGAAATTTCACTAGTTTCTATATATAAGCTGAAAATTACAAGTTAAACTGTGTGGTTGACAAAAACAGCGGTCTGTGAGACCTCTAATAGCAGTTAAGGGTAAAAGATGGGTGTTTTTTTTTTTCTTCTAAAAAGAAAGCAGCGCACCACTCTTGGAAATTGCATTATTTGACCAAAATATTTTCTGTGTGTGTGTTTATATTTACATGTATGGTACACTAACTACCACCCATATCCAAAAGACGATTATTGACGTCTCCCCCTCTCTTCAATGTGTTAAATTAACACATTCGTAACCGAATGTTTTCTGTTGTTTAGCAGTAAGCTCCGCCTAAGTGCGTTGCTCTTGCATGTTCCACCATTTAAAACAGGCCCGGTAAGCAAAGGCTAAGGGTCGGCTTAAACTGGCTTCCTTAAAACACATAAAACTCTCACAATATTAGAAAGTTTATGATAACTTGGAATTTCTTAAACATTTTAAGAACGTTTATAACGAGGAATTGACCATGGATATTCACATAATTCCGTCACTCTCGTTGACTATTATATCTAATAAAATGGATACGTAAAATAGATTATGTGCCGTTATTTTATCGAGATTGTTTTCTGTACACAGTTATTCATATTTAAATAAGAGAACAGGATAAGAACTATAAACTACCAATCGGAAATTGACAGTGGGTCAAATGATGCAATTGTCAGATACTTATTTGTTCATAAATAATTAGCGTATATTCTTAGTGTCAAAATAAAAGTTTTAATTTAATAACGAAAACATAAAAATATTTACACCTGAAGATAAATCTTCAAAGAAAGAATATTTATATTTTTTTTCAAAAAAGAAAGTTTAAAACTGAAATCTTTTCCTATAAACTAGAAATTTGCGTAAATTTAAAACGCTTGTTATTGTAATTTCCGTAAAACGCATTATTTAAGCAGTAAAAATGTTTGCGGAGGTCAATTATTTCTGTATGTGTTACGGCATTATAAACTTTTTATTTGTGGAAAATTAATAGTAACCATTTCAATCCGAAACTTTTTTTTAAATTTTATCCCCACTTTATGCTGCATTTTAAAGATAGCATACTAATAACCAGTGGCGGCTCGTGAACTTGAGGCAGTAAATGCATGGTTCCAAAATTTATTATTTTCTTACTAATATTTTGTAATAAATAATAATTAATTAATTGTTTGTGGAAAATTCTGCCATTAAAACAAAGAATTGTTTTCTTTAAAAAAATAATGGTAAGAAAAAAATAAATTTTTCAGCCATGCATTTAGTGCCCTAAAAAGAGCGAGTCACGAGCCGCCTCGGCTAATAACACAATTCGGTTGTATTTATAACTTTTATAAGTATACAGAACAAGATCGAATTTCTTACATAAGTCAATTCGAAAAGTTAATGTGCCATATACTAACAACGATTTCGTAATAAATCATATTTCTGAAAGTTATAGTATTCAGGACTCACATCAGTAACCTTTTTTGGCCAAAACTATTTCAAAACAATAATTTTCGACTCAGATTTTTCTTGCAAATGTTGTAGAAATCTATCACGTAGAATTCTGTTTGTCAATACTGGTGGCTAAAAAATGACAGCTTCGAGGACCTGAGTTCCAGCATATCTTAAAATTCAGTTTTTAAATTAATGGTAACCAATTCAATCACAAACTAATTTTGAAATTTATAATTATTTTATGGCGATATTTAAACAGAGTTAATTGATAATACAATATTATTTTTAATAACTGTTATGATTATGCCGAACAAGATCGAATTCCTGAAATAGATCAATTCCAAAACACTTACTGTGTCATATGCTAACAATGATTTTGCAATAAATCGGGTTTCTAAAAGTTATAGTATCACAGTATATTAAAAATCAGTTTACTTAAATGATACTACATGTCAATCAAATCACTCTTTAAATTTTCACAGCTTAATGTTAAAAGTGTTTTCATATACTTATAATATAATGCAACATTTTACTATTTTTCCTTTCTTTTTCTGTTTGGAATCAGGATTACAGATTTTTCTCTACAGGTTTTTGATAGCACAAAGAGAATTGATTTATTTTTTTATTTGGATGCATGAATGAAACATTAATTTCTAAAATATATATAAACTTTTATAATATGTAAATTATAAATTAATATTTGAAAAAATATGCATTGTAACCTGTAAAAATGTTAACAGAAATCGATTTCTAGAAGCTTCAAATGTGCGATTAAAAATTTTCATTTAATTTCGCCAAGATGCGTCGTTTGAGGATTAGATGATTTCGTTTTGATGCTGAAAACAACTACCCGCATTGCAACTTTTCGAAACTAAAATAAATGAATTTAACATTTGGAGTTCAAAATTTTACATCTGCATAATTCTTAAACTAATTTACCGAATGACTTCCCGTTTGGTACCTCAAGTGAAATTTACCAAAAAATCCAAATACCATGTCAAAATTAGATGCTCGTATTGAAATTTCAAAGTTTGATACAATTTGTGTATGAACATGGTCCCCTTAAGCTTTTGTATTGTTGTTTTCTCTGTAATTTTTTTTAAATACTACAAAAATATGATATTTCAAACATGGTATAAAAGACTTAATTACGTATAGGAATATAACCCTTGATACTACTAATCATTACTTAATGTTTTAAAACTACATTATATTTGTATAATTATATAAATTTAAATAATCCTAATATTGCAGGGAAACCTGCAGCAAAGTGAACGGATATATCTGTTCGCGGCTGTGAGATGGTTTTAACATACATTTAAAGAAGATATAATTCCCAATTGAATGTCTATTTTCGTTATTACCTGCGTCTATTTGCTGTTAAAATACATGGCGGTAACTTTTATTTGTTTTTGTTTTTTCTTTTTTTTCTTCAGTTACATTGTAGATTTTCATTAATTTTGAAATTTCCTCACAGAAATTGAAAAGGTCTTGAAATATGGGTATTTTTCGTTCTTGATTAAAAAAGGTAACATTTATATACCGTAATATACATTTATATACTGTTCATATAATAATTGAAGTCAAATGTTTACAGTGATCCAGTAACTTACATTTTGTAAAACAAAATTTCTGGGTTGAAACATGATTTTTGGATCCGCGGATTATAGGCCGAAAATTACGGTACGTAAAGCAATTTTGTCGTGATATTTTCTTCAAGTTTAACATATCTTAAGCGGGTAGTATACATCTTTTAAACAGGGAGCTCCGCCTGTGGGCATTACTGTAGCATGTTTCATTATATAACAAAAATATTTTCTCTATTCCTGTTTATATTATAAATGAATGTATATAATAATGATATTGTTTCTAATCAAAGTATTTATATGCATAGTAATCTAATTGTAAAAAGACGAATATTGTGTATGATTTTTTGAGAAATTATATGTAGCTCATAAAATGCAAAAGTACCGGCTGTGGGCGGAATTACATTTATCCAAAAGACGTGTTTTCACGTTTCCCGATTAAGATGTGTTAATATAATATTTTAAATAAGCATGGCAGTACGAAACAAAACTTGTGGATTTGTATCTTCTTTTACAAGATAATTAATTACCAGGTAATCAAAAAGTCTCAAAAGAAATAAAAATGCAATAATTCGAAAAGTATAGACAATAGCACGATGCGGTTTTCACAGAAATACACAGAAAAACATATAATCTTTTTAAAAACGAAAAAAATTATTACAACAATAGCTACAATTATTACCGACAGGCGGCTCTTCAGTTCTCTTGTTCTTTATTAATAGTTCTATTCCTTTGTACAGCGATGCAGCAAAATGTACAATGCATCTAGGAATACAAAAACACAAGGTGACGGTCATAATTCATCGTACTGTTAATTCTACGTGGCACGACACTGCGAGCAGCATCGAAGAGCTGTAATTTCTGTTACATAATGGGGAACAGTTTCCTTCAGCATAGCTAATCACAATAGCCCACCTCTGAGCAACTGTAACTTCAAGCACCTTCATAAAAAATCGCAAGTTTAATTTAGATCTAGAGACAGCTAAAACAGCTTTGATGCTGTGCACAGTGTCGGGCCACGTGCCGTGTCTAACAGCCACATAGTTCATTCTCATGAACGACGGTCGTCACAATGAGCATTTGTATTCCCACCTGCATTCAAAACTATACTGTGTCACTGTGCAGTCAGTATAAAAGAAATATACACCTGCCTTTATTCACAGACTGTTTACAATAATATTACACCAAAGGTGCCATTAGACGCGTAACATTGTCTGCTTTCAGAATATGAATGCAATTTTTTGAAACAAGGGTCATCTGCATTGCTGCATTTTTTAATATGTAGACGACGCTATTTAAAAATTTTATTTATATTCTGAAAGACAATATTCTGAGTCTAATGACACTCAGTGTAACTGAATCGTAAACGATCTGCGAATAAAGGCAGGTGTTTAATACTTTCCAACATATTAGAAAAGTGTTTATGAATTCCGTTTTTATAAACCTCTAACCAGGCCCCCTACCTGCCGAATATGAGTGCCTAGCTTGACGAGTTAGCACCTGAACGCAGTGCGATATTCGCCTGATCACAACATGGCTGTGATCCACCTAACACGAGCCTTGTTGGCATCCCTGTAGTGCTCTTTACTGGTTCGCTAGTTTTCTTTTTTTTGCCGGTTAATGGTTTCTATTTAACTTTGTTGAATTGGCAGATTAAAAAATATTAAAGAAGAGAAAATGGGGGGGTGGGGGAACTCACTCTTCCACAACACTAGCACAAACCGTCTGGGTCAGTCGGTCCGTACCAACGATGCTGTCCGTACCCGCACTGCCAATCTTGAGGGAAGACGCTGGTCTCTTTACCTTTTAGTTTTGTCTTTGTTGATACTTTCGTGGGTAGTTGTCTCTGTCACGTATGGTTGTCTTTGTCATGGGAGTTAATCATTTATATGGTTTTCTTCACGTTTATTTGAATTTTTTCGCATTTTGGGGTGGAACCTTGCTGCGGCCATTAGTTCGTCATTTTATACTCCTACATCCAAGATTCAGAATGTGGAACTTCTTGAATTTTCTTGTGACTAATTTGATTACTTGGTGCGCCATAGTGTGGAGCCTGTTGCGTGGCCAAAAGTTCGTCTTTTTATTAAAAATGGCTGTTTTCACTATACTGATGTTTTATTACGTTGACTATTTCTTTGTGACTTGGCACGATGGCCATTATTTCATTTTATTATTTAGAATAACTGCTATTACTTTGTTGAGATTCATTATATTATTTATGATTGACCTCAAGGGCTATCAGTTCAACTTTAATAGACTCGCTAATGTACACTCTACTATAGCGCTGTAAGACAATTTTTATAGTGCACATAAATGCATTTTTTTTTGCACATTGTGCTTTCATATATTTGTATTTTTTGTTTGTTTTTTTATTTTTTGTTTGTCCATTTGTCTGTCTGTCTGGCCGTCTGGCCCTAGTTCCCTCTGTAAGTGCTCGCGTAAATATACTGGGATTTCCATATATCTTTTATATATTAATTAAGTTTGTTTTCTGTAGCATGTTAGCTATTGGAAATGAAGTGTGTAGCATTTTTAGTTCAATTATAAGTACACGCAAAATAATTCCGTTACATTATTTGTTATGGGGAAAAATTGTTTTCGGTGCATTTGAACCCATTCGCTCAGCGAATCTCTAAATCTAAAATTATAAATTCGTACCAAAAATTACAAAAGAAGAAATTTTATTTCATGTAATCGCAAAATGTCTGTAATTAAATAAACTAAATACTGCTGTTAGTATTTTGTGGTGTGAATTTGAATTTTCTAAATAAAATACAATTCGGTAATTTTAACTCGGCAGCGAATGTGTTAACTAAATTGCTTATTTAGATATCTCATTTCCTTGTATAAAAAAAATGAAATTTCTTAAAAATTTTATGTTTGTGTTGGAAAGAGTTTCACAATCTATGTGTAATGCATGATTTTTCGTTCTTGTTTAATTTTACGAAGCGCTTAATAGTTGATTTGCTTTTGGATGAAAGTTTCTATCCATCAGACAAATGTTAAATTTTAAACATTGAAGCGATCACAAACTAACGCGACTCGAATGCGGTTTGATTTTAAATGCTCATGACAGTAATAGAATACGAATAAAATGTAATATCAAAATATTATCGTGGTAATATTTGGATAAGAATTTTTAATTGTGTTTTGTTTTAGAAACATTAAAAAACAAAATTTTTTTCATAATTTAAAATCATAAAATAATGTTTATTAACAGGTATAGCAATCTATCTGTCACTTAACTATCAAAATAATTGAAATTTTATGTGTTTATTTTAAACTATTTTTTTTTTTTTTTTGCAAATCAAGCAATAAAAAAAAAGCAATATTAAAGTATTTCTTTATTCATGCGATATATTTTTATACTGCAATACTAAGTTGAATATTTAGTTCCATACGATTTGACCTTCAACTAACATTAGACACTTCCACAATAAAAAGAAATAATCGGATGGTTGTCATAAAGAAAAAGCTGATTGAGAAATCAAATGCTTATAAAGATGTCTAACAAAATAGCATCCAATATCATACTTTCGTGAAAAATTGCCTCTTCTAAGACAAAACATCATTTTCATAGCATTAGTACTTGAAAGGGGATATTCTTTCACTGCAGAGAGAAAATGCAGTTTTGTTTCATTCATTTTCTCTAAAAATATCTACAATTAATTACGTCTCGTATATACAGGGTATCTCCTCTTATCAACGTATGATTACTAATTCCAAATTAGTTAATTTCAGTGGTGCAATTCCAATTGCAAAAATGTTTCAAATGTTGTTCTTCATCATATTAAAAGCACTTTACGTCAAAATAGTTATATTTGTAAAAGTTACAAATTAAAAAGTTACAAATTAAATTTTTTGTGCGGTCACGGAGTCCTATAAGTTATAGTCACAAAACAATTCTCCATGCTCTAACAGGTATAAAAAAGATATTTTTGTGTGACCAAAACTTACGGAGTTATGATACTTTGAATTTTATAAATTTTCAGCATTTTGTAGCAGTGAAAACGGGGATGGGATTTTGTTAAGTATCGCCCAGTTTTGGCCACAATACTATAGAATGGATGCCCTCATGGAGGGCTTTTGAAGGGAGAGTGGTCCGAATTATCGTACTCATACAAGAAAAACCATTAAAACTTTGTTTATTTGCTTGCGAAGCAAGTCTTGCTAAGAGAGTCGTAAATCTTACGACTGTCCATTCTTCTCGAAAAGTTTTGTGGTCATCAACAAAAGAAAGAAAATTCTCAACAAAAGGAAGAGGTGGCTCCCGACCTGTCAGTGACATCCTCTGCTGACCTCTGAACTTTAGGCATGCTAAGGAAATCATAAAACTTGAAAGGGAGTGACTTACCGCAATAAAGAAGCCGCTAAGGAAAATGGTAGTATGGGGCAACAAGAAACTTGCACAGTCACTTAGCCTAGACTACGGTGGTTTTGAACCCGCGAACATCTGCCCAAGCTTCTCATTTTTGGCAAGTATGCTAACAAGTAGGTTGAGTTGGTCCCACTAAAAATAGAAAAACGTGAATTTAGGGAAATTTTGGTAATAAAATTAGTTTTTTTAAAAGCTAATTGTCGATGCAATGTAAGGAATTTTAAAGTTTTTCTTTCGTTGTTTTGAAGTAAACTTAAAATCTAACGATTTACAAATTAGCTCTTTGTCAATGTTAAAAGGGGACATCCTGTATATGGATCAAAATTAGGTTTCAGTATAAATTCTGCAAATATCAAAATTCAAACACTTAAAATAATCAGCTTTATATATTTTAATGAATTGTATCTTTGTTTAACGTGTTGAATATTTTTCTGTAATTTAAGATTCAAAATTGTAGGATTTTGCTTGTTCCTGGACACATTTCTGTAATAACTACTACATTTCGAGTAAATTTATAGTAGATAATAAAATAATCACATATCCTAAAAATAATCATTATCATATCCTTTCATATATATTTTATGAACAGACTGATAATATAGAAACTATACAAAACGGAACACATAAAAATTTATGGGTTCTATTCAATGTTGAGCAGGTTTTAGTATTAATGTTATGCTGGAGCCAATATATTATTAAATTCTTGAATTTATATCGAAAATTTATTTGGTAGAAAAGCAGTATAAAACACAAGAGGTAAAAAATTTATGTTGATTTGTATGGGGAAAATGTTCGACAGAATACTTGAGTTTCCTGCATGTGATACTTTTTTTTAATATTCAATAATACAATGTTCATACGCTTCTACCACAATTTTTTTAACAGATTTTTTTTTATTTATTTAAATAGCAGCAATTGTAGATGCCTCGTTTAATTGCAGGATTTGCGATACTTTTCTGCATTTAAATAAAGCGAAAATGCTATTAAAAATTATGGTAAAGGCGTACTAACCCTGTAATACACTAACACCCTGTAATACATTTATGACTGACACGTATCAATTTTTAAAATAGGGATCGTCTACATATTAAAAATCCCACCAACTTTGATTTCTTAAATTGAGCACCCATTTTTGACATTTTTTAAGAGTTCATTGGATCAAAATTGCCCAGTATATTTTGCATACATTTTTTTAAATCTTCATAGAGTTGTAAGAGAAAATATGTCAAAATTTTATCGTCAAAATTTTTAAATTTAGTAAAATAAAATTAAGATTTTATAAATTAAAGTACCGAAAACACTCAATTAGACACCATTAAAATCACACAGAAATTTTAATTATAAAATAAACTTTCTTTATATAAATTAAAATCCTACAACATTTTTCCGGTAAGTTTCTAAGATTTGATTTCCTATGAATCATTTTGTGACAATAGACCGCCCCCTTAAATTTTCAAAAAGTAAAATTTCTCTATATCTCGAAAACTAATGATTCAAATGAGTGGTTTGACGATTGGAGTTCATTTTATGTACTATTAAGTAGGTCATAATTTATATTTAACTTATTAATAATTTTCATACTTGAAAATAAGATTTGAATCAAAAAACGCTTAGGATATGTTTGGATCTAGTGTATCTCATTTAAAAAAAAAAGAAAATGAGAAAATCAATTGGATGATATTTTAGAAATATCTAAATTAACGTTTGTTACGTGCATTTAACAATAGCATCCTCAAACTTTGACATCTTATATAAACTTTCCGTGTTCAACTCAAAAAAGTGCCGAAAGTGGATGTTACCATTCGAAATATCAAATATTGATTTGGTGACATTTTTTATACGCAAACAATCTTTTTAAAAAATGCATTCATATTCGGAAAGTAGATACAATTCCCTGTCGAATGGTACCGCTTGCATCTCTGTGCGATAATTTGGTGATAAAATAAGTATTGGGTGTTTTTTTTTCTTTTGGTGACGTTTCAAATGAAATAAGTGCAACACCACTAAATGTATTTTAATCTGTAGTAGAGCATTCTCAATACATATATCTTAAAAGTAAATGTAATCTATAAAATTTATTAACCGTTTGATCAGTGGTTCCCAGAGGTGCCAAGTCTCCGGCTCTTTCCATACCAGTGTTTTCTTAGAGAAAATGTTGTTCTTTTAAATAGCAGAATGCTCCGATTAAATAAAGCAACATTTTCAGTAATAAAATACTGGTATCCAAAAAGAAAGAGATTTGGCAACTCTGGGTTCCTGTCCGCTACTTTTCTTATTCAGATTGCTTGATTGTCATCACTTCTTTGAAGTATAAATGTTTGCTTTATTTAATGACAGATTAAATAGGGCGAAAATGAGGCAAATTTTGCTATTTAAAATAAGTGGTATCAGTCAAGCAATATGATTTTTTTTTAATGTAGTGAACTGGGGCAATTTACAAAAATATTTCTTCGCTGTTGATTTCTCTTGAAAATATCATAGTATAAGCATATGGAATAAATTATTTTTCAAAAAGTGGTACGAATAGAATAAAAAATAGTCCACTAGGACGTATATGCCCCGACCCGTAGTCAAAGGGAGTGAAAAGATGTTTCAAGATTTTCCGTGCACCAAAATTTAACATATTTCGGGATTTATGTATTTGTTGCATAATATGTTGTATCAACTGTACCTTTGCTCAAACGCTACTTTTAAGAGTTCTAATTATGGTTTAAGATTTACTACAGCCCTTTTTACCACTCCTATTGCATTCAAACATATTTAGGCTACATTGTTATGTATTTGTATACAATAGAAAAAAATGTATTAGCAGTTGTTTTTCTTATAACAAACGGCGGCTGGAAACATATCTGAAAGATCCCTAAAGTTCCTCCCTCTGGGGGTGGCTCAGGATACAAGTAATTCCAAACAGTAATTAATCGCTTTAATTAATAAATTATTAATAACCTTAAGTAATTATATAATCTGTTATTAAATAAAGCGAAAATTACTTTTCGAAATAATGGTAGGCTGTCCTCCACCCTTTTTTGGCACATCATGGGATGAACGAGTCAGTCTATATTTCAAATGTCACTAAATCTTCGACGGGATCCAATAATTTTTTGTCCTTTCTGTGGCTAACAGGATTTACTGATCTGATTCCAATCAAAAGCTTTGGTGTCTGATGATGCAATTTTTTTGAAATACAGGGTTAGCAAAAAATAAGTTCACCACTTCAGAGGGCTCTAGAAATCGTTCTATTGGTCCAAATGAGAAAAACATTTAACTACAGATAATTCAAATGATGCGCTTGACATTTATTAAATAAAATATTTTATTATGAAAATTCGCCAATAGATGTCGCTCTAGCACACATGGTAGTTATTTGCAACATATTGAAAATGTGAAACATCATTTGCGTTACAGCGCATGCCTATTAGCATTATTCTTTGGATAAAAGAAGGCGGATTCTGAACGATCATTAGTTACTTCTTTCCACATAATGCCTACGTTGCAAGAAAAAGCGCTAATGATAAAATTGTTCTACCAGAACCAGCAGAACTCCGTTGCAGCTGTAAAAGCATTCCGCCGTATGAAGCAGATACGAAGAGGTCCAATGACTCCATGTGTCCTACACAAGATGATAAAGAAATTTGAAACACCTGGGCAACTTGGCATTCTCCCAGATAGAAGACGAAAGCAAATCCAATTTTCTAGCGTCTAAAATGTAGCTACCGCGATCGTTGAAGCCATCAGTCAGTCGCCGCATGGATCAGTATGGTCAGTCGCCGCAGTGTGATTGTGCCAGTTGTTTCCCGTGTATTGGATATGCCGTATTCCATTGTACGAAAACTCTTATTTGACGTATTTTGCATTTTTATCCTTTTAAAATCAAGCCTGTGCATCTATATGAGTACGGGGGCTCATAGGTTTCTAAAACTTTTGCACTTGAGTTCCTTGCTCGAATAGTGGTTGACGTCACTTGGCCATGGAACATTCTGTGGACCGACGAAGCCCACTTTTGCCTTAATGGGAAAGTTAACACTCTCACGTTATCCAGGAACAACCCTTGCATCCTGAAAAAATGACAGTATGGTGTGGTTTTACGGCAACTTTTATCATTGGACAGTATTTTTTAAGAGATAACTGCAAACAGAATCCAAGCCTGTTCCGTCACAAGACAACGGTACCGTGATATGCTGAGGGATTTTGTAATCCCACAACATCAACAGCATGGGTGCCTACAGGACATCATTTTCATGCAGGATGGCGCACCTCCTCACAAGCAATTGCTAAGATATTATTTCACAGATACACGGGTGATCAGCCACCATTTTACAACAGCATGGCCTAATCGTTTCCTGGATATCACCCCCTGTGACTTTTGGTTATGAGGTTTCCTGAAGGACAACATCTACCTAAAAGGCCAGCATCTGTGCCAGAACTGAACGACACCATTCGCCGCCATGCTCTTGATATTCCGGCAGACTCACTCCGGTCAGCTGGGGAAAGTATGGTTCTGCGATTAGAGCACATTGTTGAAAATTAAGCGACATATTAACGTTTTAACGCTACTTTTAACGCTACTTCATAGTTTTAACGCTACTTTTTGTTATATTATTTAACATTTATAAAGTATATTAAACGTTTTAGTGTGTATTACATCGCCACTTATCGGCGGATTATTGTTCTTTTTTTTAATTTAATAAGTGTCAAGCGCATCGTTTGAATTAACTGTAGTTCAAATTTTATCTCATTTGGACCAATAGAATGCATTCTAGAGATCTCTGAAGTGGGAAACTTATTTCTTGCTAACCCTGTAGATAGCAATTTAATACAGGTTAATTTTGTAAAATTTTAATAAAAGATAGTGGAACAATATTGATATTTTTGGATACATTTACGTAGCTGCCAACATACAGATAACTTCCGTAAGATTGCGTTTTACGAAATTTGACTCAAGTCAAATAAACATGTTTTGCACCAGATTTCTTATTAATAAGTGAAATTAAATGAGATCCACGAAGTATTTTAGTTGTTAGAAACTTGTTTACTTTATGTACAAGATATCGGTACAGTTTTACGTAAAATATTGTTTAGTTGGCAGCTTTGTATTTGTTGCTGTAACTTTTTGCTTTAACAGATGTTCTTTTTAAAGGTATAGTCAGTATAGAAAAAGATACACCTGCCTTTATTCGCAGATCGTTTACGATAAAATCACACCAAAAATGTTATTAGATTCGGAATAATGTTTTCTTTCAGAAGTTTAATGTTGTTTTCGAAATAGGGGTCGTCTACATATTGAAAATTTCACCAACTTAGATTTTTCAAAGGTAGCACCCAATTTTGATGCTTTAGTTTAGTTTCTTGGATCAAATCATTCCGGAAAAGTATATAGTTTATGTATTTTTGCTAGACCTTCATGGAGTTAGAAGAGATCAACATTTGAGGATACTTGAATTTAAATTCAAGTGACACATTTTAATTTATATCTTCCCAAAAAATCATCCGATTTAAAAGTTTTCTTTTCAGTGAGATACATTGAATGGACTCTATATTCTAGACCTTTTTTTACACAAAAACGTAATACTTTTAATTAAGAAAATTATTAATAAATTCATATTTAAAAAAATATGAATTATGGCCTTCATAAATTTTTACATAAATAGAATGGTCATTGCCTAAAACATAGTTATGTAATTTTACAATTCATTTAAATAATTAATTTTCGACATATAGCGAAGTTTTAATTTTCGATGGTCTAAACGGACCATATTCTGCTACCGATCAATCACATGTAAGAAAATCAAAAACAGCAGCCATAAATTTATGTGAGATGTTCTTTTAAATAAAATTTGGGATATGCGAATTTCTTTTAGTTTATTTTATACTGCGTCTACATTTTACAGGTGTGATTCTGGAAGTTTTTCCTGTGAGATCTTAATTTAATTTTCTAAATTTTTGGTTACACCCCGAATATATTTTCTTTTATAACTCTATGAAGATTTAACCTTTAGATTACGGGCAAGTACTGGGGACTATTTTTATATTACCACAATTAATCGTACTACAATTTACAAAAAAATTTCTTTGTGATATATTCTCTCTTAAAAATATCCTAGTATAAGTGTATAGCAGAGATTATTTTACAAAAAGTGGTACAAATAGAAAAAAAATAGTCACTGCGACTTAAGATGTTCCAACCACATAATCAAAAGATTAATTAAAATATATAAATTTTAGTATATAATTTTAATATAACTGCCAAAAAAAGTATACCTTTTTCCGGGCTGCATTGATGCAAAGAACTCAAATATGGTGTCAAAAGTAGGTGTTAACATCTGGAAATTCGATGTTGGTGCAACTTTTAATATGTAGATGACCCCTATTTCAAAAATTGCATTCATATTCTGAAAGGAGATATTATTCCAAATATAAAGGCACGTTTGTTGTGATTTTATTACAAGCGATCTGCGAATAAAGGCATTTATATCTTCTCTTTTTTTTACACTGACTGTACGTACAACCAGGTTGCCAATTCAGCGGATTTTTTTTTTAGAAATTCAGATTAGTATTTTTTGCTTTATTTAATGACAGACGTTCAGTTATTAAATAAAGCGAAAATTACTGTTTTGATTTTCTGATTTAAAAAAGTCTGCTAAATTGGAAACACTGGGTATAATGAAGATATTTTAATTGAACTAATAAAATATTATAACCTTTTAATTTATTCTAATTTTCTATATTCAGAAATTTGCCTTAGTGGTTTTGAAAATATTTCATTTCATATTCAGGAATTTTGTTTTTCATATTTTTTTTCTAATATAATATTGCATGTTTCCGACACAAAAGTTCATTATCGTGCATTCATTACTTTTGCATTACTCTGTTCAACTGTTTTTCAACACTGCATATGTAGTGCTGAAATTAATTCCAAAAATTTGGAAAAGCAGAAATTTCGTTTCGGGCATTAACATCCTACGTCACACGATGACCCTTTCAAGATAATTTTAAACCAATGTCAGTGTGTTTAGAAATTCCTAGTTTGCATTTTCATTTTCTGAAAGGATTTTTCTTCATAGAATATCTGAGATCGGTGTCTAACTGTGTATCCTTGTACTCTTTCGATTTTGGGTTGCATTTTTTTTTCTGAGGATACATTCAATTTCGGAAACGGCTATGAAATTGACCTCAGATATCCTATGGAAAAATAACTAGTATGTCATAACAAAACTTTCTTCTATATAAATCAAATCGTCTGCGACCAAAATTAAATGACAATTTATCCGTTCTTAAGATATAGCAATCATGGAAATCGGGGAAAATGCAGCATAGTAGGGCCACCTGTTGAGAGATTTACACCGAAACCTAATCAGCGTCTATATTTATATCAAAATCTAACAGAATATGAAATTTGATGAAATTCCGTGCATTAATTCTTGAGATACAGCTATCTCGGAAATCGTGAAAAATGGAGCAAACCAGCGCCACCTGTTAAGATATTTACACCAAAACCTGATTAGCGTCTTTTTATATCAAATCCTAAATGAATCTACAGTTTTGTTAAATTTCATGTATTAGTTCTTTATATAGAGCACTCACACAGTTTTTATCACATGCACACAGATAGACACACAAAGAGACAGACAGACTCACAGGCAGACATTTTCTAAAATCAGTCAAATCGTGTTCAAGAGCATCTAATTATATAAATCCGTCGAAAACCGGAAGTTGAAAATTGTCACGAAACCAATACTTTCTTCTTGTAAAGATAGAAGAAAGTAAAAAAATTATGTTGAACTACAAATAAGAAATTTATAAAGGACATTGCCATTGATTTAATTTTAGCTTGCCAGTGTCATCGCGTGACAAACATAGGTTCTTAAGTCAATACTGGGCAACACATTTTCTTGAAATTAAATTTGAGATGCCAAAAGATTTCAGATGGGTTCGACAGATATGTTTAATAAGTGTTAAACTCAAAATTTCAATTTTAAAATTAAGCTTACAACTTTAAATTTGTCTTGAATTTGGCTAAAGTTTTCTAACTTTATAGCATTTTTATCGGAAATTTCAAAGCATGAATTTATTACAAAAATTCATTACTGCTCTTTAACAGTAACAAATATTGAAAGTACAATTATAATTCTGTTAATAAATCGTCCGCCTTCGTTAGTCGAAGGAGTCAAATGAAGACAACCTAATATTTTTCTGTGTGTTTGAAGGGTACTTTAAAAGAAATGGTCTTCAAATTTTTAGGTGTATAAATATTATTTCGCCTTTTTTGAGCAAACAAAATACACTTATTTCTTATGAAAATGAAAGAGGGGCTTATTCAAAGTATTTATCATCAGAAGTTACACCATTCTCTCACCTGTCAGGCAACAAACTGATTCCGCAATGCACGAAGTCTAATTGTTTTGGAGCAAACCAATCAATAAACCAATTTTTATTTCTAGATAAAAACTGAACTGCTCACCAGAAAAGGCGCTCTATGCTGATTGAAACAAATAGTAATCTGAAGGTTCAACATCTGGTGAATATGTGGAGCAGGTGGAGAAACACTTGATTGATTTACGATATGTGGGCGAATATGGTTATGTTGGGAAACACTTCTTGTCATGTCTTTCTGTGTATTCTGGACGTCTTTGCTTCAATACTTCGTTCAAATTGATTAATAGTTGTTTCTAACACTCAATATCAGTTGCCTCACGCTGCACACTGTGACAAAGTAGCTTTTTCTTCAGACATTGACAAAGCTGTTTTCTGTGTTTATCGAATCGGTTCACAATTCCCAATCACGACAATTTTTGTTAATTTTATACAAACTGTTAATTTTATACTTTTTAAATCAAATATCTCAAATCTTTAGTTATTTTAAAACGAAAAGTATATTTTTAATGAGGTTGGTGCAGACGCATGTTTTTGTACGTGGACTTCCATCCAATCAAACACCGCTAACTGCCAAAGTTGCACCTGGACGCATATAATCCCAAAATTTCTCACTTTCAAATGTTGGCGGAAGAGGAATGTACCAACAATTTTGTGGGATATAGCGGGATCTTGACAAGACAAAACTTTTTAAAGTTAAAAAAATTCGAAAAACAATACATTTGTATCGAAAACCAATTAATTAAAAAGAATTTGGCTCAGAAGATTTCTCAGAAAAAGATAAAACATAATTTACAAACATATAAAAATTGTAGTTAAATAACAATTTTTTTATCAGTTACTCATATTTGGTTTTCACCTGTTTTTTCAATTTTTTTATATATTTCCTTCTAAAAACGGAGCTAGACGGTATGTAAGGAAAAATATGGTATCTCATACTGTGGGACTTATAGAACAACACTACGTAGTTGACAAACCCTGGGATATAAATACAGGGCCCCCTAATCGTCCGCTTCTTAAATGCCAGTATTTTCTAAGAAAAAAAATCTTTTTAGCTTTTTCTTGCAAATTTTCAGTAACCTACCCGGAAAATAATTTCTGTTGAAAATTTTGTAGAAACCTACCACGAAAATATTTCTTAGAAAATACTGGTATTCAAAAGGCGGACTATTTGGGAGCTCTGTAAATACTATTTACACCTATCTAGTGGAAATTCGTCCTTTCGGAACACTGTGGGCCGTTGCAACAGTTCATAGTAGACTACCAGCTTTTGATCTTATCGGATGTTCGCCCGCATGTTGCAAAACAAATCAAGGAAACTCTAGCAGCATTTCCCTGACTGAGATATGTTGCATCACCCGCTGTATTCCCCAGATCTCACTAAATTTCTCAATAACAATCAAAATTTGTTTCGCTGCATGTAGAAAGCCCTTTCTCGAGATAGTTTCATTGTTTATTTACAAATCGCATATTGGTTTGATGATTGGATTGCTTTAAAACAACCAGACTTTTTCCATTACGGAATCCATTTGTTGCCTGACCGATGGTGAAAGAATGTAACTTCTTCGGGAAAATACTTTGAATAAATATTTCTTTTATTTTGACATAAAACAAACATCTTTATTTTTCTTATAAAAGCGCTGGGATCGTATTTATACACTTAATAGTTTACATAAAATTGATGCAAAAGAATTAAAAAATACCTCTTCAAAAGCTAAAATACTCCTAATTTAAATTGCTAGCAAATATAGTACAGTTACAAACTATAAATATTTCGAATATTTTATTGCACTGTCATTGTTATTTAATTTTTGTGTGAGCCAAGATAAACCAAAAATAAACTTAATTTCTCAAAAAAGGTAACAGAGTATTAAATGAAAACATTTAGAAACGACATTTTTTCAAGCATTTTTTATGCAATGAAAACAAAAAAAAATGTGGGATCTCATCTCTAATGGCCACATAGTTTTATTTAAGCATAAAATTGAAACATATTATATAAATAACAAATTATATATTAAAATAAGCAAAACTTGTAACTTATTATGGTTTGTTTAAAAAGGAGTATCTTTCTTTGTTAGTATTTAAAACGTAATCCTTTAATATAATAAATTACACTGCCAGAATATATGTTTAGATTAGAACAAAAAACTTAATGGAAGTTATTTCCAATTTCAGGCCATTTTTTCCGTATTGGGAGATATTTAAGGCCATTGGGAATCTAAGAATTTGTTATAATGCTCTAAATATCTTATTATAATAGATTTAAGCCAGTCTTAGAAATGCATTTTGCGGTAAATCTTTCCTTCCGAAAGCTAATATGGACGATATCCAAGATACTTATGTAAGATTAATCGCATCTTAAGGTTTCAAGAGTATTTTAGATGAAAAAGTAAAACTTCTTTTATTACGAGACATTAAACAGATAAATATTATAATTTAATGTCAAACTTATCTTATGTTTGAAACTATCGATGGCATTCCAACAGTTCGTTCTAAATTTACAAGAGCAGTTTTAAAAACTTTTACTCTTCCTAATTTTTCAACGTATTTTTAATAAACAAACATTTTGTCGTTATATTTTTAAAATAAAAATTTCGATTAAACCACTGGAAATAATATCGGATTACTACAAAAAAAGTGTCATAGCATATATATCGCCGGTTTTAAAGAAGAGAGACACAAGACAAAAAGCATCATTTTTGAGATATATGTAATATTTTCTTTCAAATTAAAGTTCCTTGTATTTAGATGGTGTCACGTTTAAACTACACTGGTGTCCAAAAATTAAGAAACAAAAACAGAATTTTCTAAAACAAAATTTAATTGCAAGTACTCAAAAGAAGTGATATAAATATCAGGTGTAGAATATGGGTACTATTCTTAAACAACAGCGAGTCGATGTGACGTCACTTTGACATCACAAATGGTTACGTCACAGTCACTACGGTGTATCAAAATGTGATATTTTTCATCCGCCTCATTATTTCTCTCAAGTGATCGTCATTTGATGGCTCCACTGAGAAGTCACCATGACTGTTGCTTTGTGACGAGTCACCAGTTGACGTTGCAGTAAAGTTAACTTATGAAATCATCTAGACTGATGCATTGGGATGAATCACCCAATGATGTCACAGTGAAATCGTATGATTATTCTCAGATGACTAACATTTGGAAACTCTACCGTGAAGTCACCATGTCACTGCTTTGTGACAAGTCATTCGATGACTAGGACTCGTCGCAAACCATAAATCATGGTGACTTTACAATGGAGTCTCCAAATGACAGTTATATGAAGGTGACAAGTTGACCTCATTGTAATGTCACCTAATGACTCATCACAAAGCAATAGTCGCGGTGACTTCTCAGTGGAGTCACCAAATGGTGGTCATTGAGACTAATAATGAGACAAATGAAAAATATAACATTTCAATTCACAGTAGGGACTGTGACGCTTGCAACCATTTGTGACGCCAATGCGATGTCTCATTGACTGGCTGTGCTATTCGGGTAGTAGCTATTGTACACCTGCCTTTTATATCATTTTCTTTTGAGCATTCACAATTAAACTTTAGTTTTAGAAAATTATTATTTTGTGTTTGTGGCTTAACTTTTGGACAAACGTGTTCCTAGATTTGCCGCTAAGTGAAGTAGTGTCGTTTTTCTTATTTCAAATTTAGCAGAGCTGAATTTCACATTAATTTTTAATTGTAATATTTTCTAGTTTAGAGTACACTTATAACTTTTATTTTGTAAAATATGTTGCATTATTAATATTCCATTTTCAGTTTTCTTTCGTCTGATTTTTAAGTTATAGCTATGTCTGTTAGTAGGTATCACAAATTAAACTAAACAAATTTGGCATTTGAAATTTTATTTCTTGTTCTTATGGTATAAATGATGTCTTTTCTAATATGTAAGTACAAAATATTTCGGCAAAAATGACTAAATTACCCAGTATTTTAATATTTCTTAACAAGACATTTCTCAAAAAAGAGGGTTGTTTTTACACTTAAATACCGGAAATAAGTGATAATTCGTTAATGAGTCGTGTATTTAGAAATATTAAATGAAACACTCAAACGAAAAAAAAAGTTTTTTAATAAAAAGTAATATGTCATTATTTTTAAACAAAACTATTACAATTTTTTTAACAACACTAATTTTTAAACTGTGTCATTCTTGCCAAAAACTGTCAATATTCTGTAATTACCGCTTAGATAAATAACTAAATTAGCCGATCTATTGAGTCATTTCTATTGTGACAAATATCATTTGAAGGGCAGCTACCACAGTACGATCTCCACCAACGCAGTTAAACAATTATGACACGTTACAAATAAATAATTAGTATGAGATCTAAAAGAATTTTTAAATTTGAATAAAATCGTCTTATAGCGGATGTCTCATTTAATGTGGTTTCTTATAAGGTAGAATGCATTATTTGCATTATATCGGAAATAACATATGCAAAGTCATTCTTTAATTCCGTTTCCCCACAAATAACTACTGAACCGAGTTAGCTACAGCCACTTACGTTGTATATAGGTATAGTAAAGCGGATATGGGCTGAAATATGAGATACCTGGTAGCTCCCCCTAGCTGTAAACTTCCGAGTTATTGCTCCTATTTTGAAATCGATACAAGATACGGGGGAAAAGTCAATTAGAAAGCTGTAGATCTTCCTCAATTTAGTATGAAATGATGTCTTACGTATAACATTAACTTTATTATAAGTCCTGAAATGTATTTTTTATATCCAATCACCAGCTTAAATACGCCTGTAATTGCATGTAGAAGTGTGGCATTATAATTCGAATGTACATTTACTTATTAAAACTAACCCATCTAAGGATGGTACAATTTGTTTTAATAAGAAAGTCAAGTTCAGGTGCATCGGACTTACAATGTCACATACCTGCATGCAATTAGTAGAGTATTTAAATTGGTGATTGGAAATTTTAAAAAGTACACTTTAGAGTTGTTAGAAAGATATTTTTGCATGTAAGGTATCATTTCATACTAAATCGAGGACGCTCTACAACTTTGTGATTGAGTTTTTCCCATATTTCGTATCGATTCGAGATACAAACGCTAACTCCGAAGTTTGCCACTAGGAAGAGCTTCCAGATACCTTATCGTATAGTGCATGTCCGTTTTGTTATACACTACGTTCTTGACTGTAGCTAATTTCATTCATCAGTTATTTGAGGTGAAACGTAATTAAGGAATCACCCTGTATATGTATGCATATTTACCGGAGAGGTTTATTCTCTCATCTGTGTCATCTGTATTTGTTATTATTTTTGTTAAAGTGGTATTTCTCTCACAATCAATGGCATCAAATAGTATTCAATTCACACATAATTTATTTACTTGTAGGTATACCAAAAAGTTTATCAACTCTTAGTATAAAGTAAGCTGTGCCGCCAGGAGCCCTGAGGGAGCACCCGGCGCGTAGACGACCACCGAACCCAAGTCCTGAGGGTCTTTTATCGCGCCAGCAGGTTTGTGTCCCTGCGGCGCTTCGACCATCAACTCCTGGTATAGTTATTTCTCATTAATTTTGTTAAAAGTAAATTGTTAGTATTAATCGTAGCAAATAGGCATAGTGATGGGAAATACATGCATAATAGATTTCCAAGACGATTACAGGATACTAGAGCGAAAGAGCCGCAATAGTATTGAGTCTCTCTCGCCCTTGCTCTTTCTCTGTATTTATATATGTATTTATGTATGTGGGTAAGAGAGTGGGTGTGGATGGTTGAATGCATTGAAAACTATGTAGCTATGTATGTATACATCCTCACAACTGAATAACATGCCTCTAATTCGTATAAATATCAATTGAAAGCTGGCATGTAAACAATTTTTTTAGATTTAAAATATTTTGATTTCTTTACCATACTAAAATTTATACTTATATCTTCAGAAAAAAATCAGCTGATTTAAATAAATTTCGACAGTGACTGAAGATTAATATAATTAAAATAAATTCGGTCTTTGCCTGTTGATCATTCTCTATTATTAATTATTATTATAAATATTTAGCTCTAAGCATGTAATAGTTATTGAAAAGAAGATTCACACGATAACTTCTACAGTGACGGTCACATTTATATTTATCCAGGTACAATTTTCGATCACTAAAAGACAAAAACAAACAAAATGTACCTACTCCATTTAATGGAGACTCCTTTAAATTATGAGTCTATAATTCGCCGTCAACATGCTATCATTTCGCCATCGCGTCGATGACGTTCAAACCTCTCAGACACGAATAGACAGTGGGTATTCAACTTTATAAGAAGAAGCATTTCAATTAATATTGCAGGATTTCACTTAATTTTACTTCATATTGTATTCAAATGAAAATATCTAAAGAGGGTCTAAAGAGGCTGAATAGAGGTATCTAAAGAGGGTAATCTTAAAAGGCTGAATTTTAAGTGAAGTGATTTGATGCAAATAAACATAATTTGAGCTTATTCGAATTACGCGTATTTTGATAACAGTTCAATTCTCGATGATTATTTAAATTTAAATATCGAAAGTAGTTTGTAATTATTTGTCAAATTTTTGACATTTTATGCACGATCATCGATTTACTACAGTAAATAATGCCATCTGCTCTATATTCTTCAATACTTTGTGTTTTAACGCTTTTTTACAGGTAAGTGTGTATTCAAAGATTGTATAACTTTCAATATGTTTCAAACTGTTTTATTATTTAATTTAGTTTATTCTTTTATTGCCATGTTCATTGTAAAATATATATATATATATATATTATTTTTAAATATTCATTAAGTTTAAATTACGAGTTTAAAAAATATCGCATGTAAAAATAAATTTTGCATTCACTTCATACATGTGGTCCCCATATACAGCAAACTAAGGCTTTTCATTAAATACATTATTCTCAAGTACTTTTCATTTATATTATGCAAAGCAATAAACGCATTTTTGTAGTTTAATATTTTCTCTAAATAATTCTCTTATTTTTTCTGTAATTTTATACAGAACTTGTTTATGTGGCAAGATTCACAGAAAGGAGTTTTTTGTTATTTTCATTATTTTTTAAATTAATTTATTTTTTTATTATTAATTTTTATTAATTAATTATTATTTTTATTATTAATTTTTATTAATTAATTATTATTTTGTTATTAAGTTTTATTAATTATTTTTTCAATTAATTATTATTTTTTATTTGTTATTTTTATTAATTAATTGTTATTATTTATTATTAATTCTTATTAATTAATTATTAATTTTTTTCAATTAATTTTTGATTTTTTTTTACATGGGAAACTACGGATGTATATCCAGTAGTTGAAAGAATAACACGTTATTTGCTTATTTTAAATTCATACTATTATTTCTATTTTTCATTTAAAAGTAATCTATTGCCGATTAACAAGCTGGTATGAATTCTTCAATCATATTTAATAATAATTCTGATTAATGATATTGTTACAAGGCATGATTTTAAATGTAAATAAAATGAAAATGTAAAAATATTTCATACTGTTTTTGCCTAAAATTACAAATATACAGATTTTGTTAATGAAATTTAGGAACATAAAGAAATAATGTTGCTTCTTTTTAACGTAGCAAATTTATTTCGAGTCTTTGTGAAGGAATAAAAGACACATACATGGTGTGCCAAAAAATTAAACGTGCTTTAATTTCTCCACCTGTTAATCATATCTAGGCAATGTAAATTGCAAAAGTGTTAAAAATAATGTTGGAAATAGTTATGTGTTAATTAAATTGTCCTGTTATTAATTTTCAAAAAGTTAAATTTTTTTTTCATTTTTATGCAGCCTCCATAGACAAAAACGGCAAATTAGGATTTATTTTCTTTTGCTGCAACAATATCATTACAAAGAACTGCATACCTGTAACTTTGAAATGCTTGAATAATGAGTTAATTGAAAACTCGCCATTATTAATTGGGATCGTAGACAGACGTAGAGATTTTGGAAGAAAGAGGACACACGGACGATAATACATATGCATTTAACCTTAAACAAAATAGAATCCATGCTTGCAATAATAATAGTGGTGAGGACCTCGAAAACTTTTACAGAAGTATTATTAGAATTGATTTTTTTTAAAGTATGTTCCTAAGATTTAAAACTACATTTGACATTTTACATTATCTCCGACTGTGAAATGCTTTATTTGGGTGTATTTGTGATGCATTTTTTTTTCCAAATGTCACGATAGTACACATGCATTTAACCTTAAACAAAAGATAATCCATGCTTTCAATAATAATTGTGGTGAAGACCTCGAAAACTTTTACAGAAGCATTATTAGAATTAATTTTTTAAGAGAATGTTCCTAAGATTTAAAACTACATTTGACATTTTACATTATCTCTGACTGTGAAATGTTTTATTTGGATGTATCTGTGATGCATGTTTTTTTCCAAATGCCACCTGACTTTTATTTGAAGAATGTCTTCGTTAATTTTTATATGGTCCTTATTTTTCAATGAAGAAATACCATTTTAAATGGTACGAAAAAGTTCGTAAGTCAACTTTTTTCCTTTATTACAACTCAGTTAATTTTAAAGATACGGGTATGCAGTTTTTTCTAAGGGTACACAAAATTTTATAATGTAACTTTTTGTAAATGGTAAAGCTACTTCATTTATATACTTTTATTTCCTATCTTAATTTGAATGACGCTAGTACATATGCATTTAACCTTAAACAAAAGATAATCTATGCTTGCAATAATAATAGTGAAATCGAAAACTTTTACAGAAGCATTATTACAATTAATTTTTAAAAGTGTGTTCCTAAGATTTAAAAATACATTTGACATTTTACATAATCTTTGACTGTGAAATGCTTTATTTGGGTGTATTTGTGATGCATTTTTTTTTTTACCAAATGTCACCTGATTTTTTATTTGAAGAACTTCTTCGTCAATATTTATATGGTCCTTTTTTTTTTTCAATGAAGAAATAGCATTTTAAATGGTACGAAAAAGAGGTGTAGGTCAGTTTTTTTCCTTTATTACAATTCAGTTAATTTTAAAGATACAGGCATGTAGTTTTTTCTAAGGGTACACAAATTTTTAAAATGTAACTTTTTGTAAATAGTAGGAGTACTTCATTAACGTAATTTTATTTCCTCTCGTCACTTGAATAATTTTGTGATTTACATTGTTTATTTATCTCCAACAGGTAAAACTTTAAACCACCTTTCAACCTTTATAATTGCGTTAACAATAACGCGTTAACCTGTATAATATCATGTATGATGAATTGAGAAATCATAAGACATGAGTGTTTTATGTAAAAAAAAAAAAAAAAAAATTATTTTAGTTTATTACAAGTCATTCTAAAGTTCTTTAATTTTTCCAAAATAAATTTATTTTATTGAAGATATTTATTTTAATTTGCGAAAAATTGCAACTATAGTTTAAAATAGAAGAAAGAAAAGTACATTCTCACAACCATTCAAAGCCTATATGTTTAATATAATTTTAACTCAAAGGGGGGGTTTT
This sequence comes from Maratus michaelseni, assembly GCA_963931845.1. Taxonomy (NCBI): domain Eukaryota; kingdom Metazoa; phylum Arthropoda; class Arachnida; order Araneae; family Salticidae; genus Maratus; species Maratus michaelseni. The sequence goes on from OZ007586.1 coordinate 119,127,851, forward strand.
CGGTTCATTACAGGAAAGTAGCTTTTACTATTTTGCTATTTTGACGTTTTTGATATTTTTGTTTTCGATTGCCAAAGAATCTGGTTTTATTATTAAACTATGATCTCAGGCTTTCAAAAGTGATATCAATAAGGGGTTTGAGCTGAGATTTAATAATGAGAAATTCTCAAAAATATAAATATAAGATTTCATATTTTTGTGTAATATTTAACAATCGCTTTAAGGATAACAAGAATATTTAATAAAAGGTAAACAGCTTACACATACGTACTTATACAGAGTGGCACAGTAAACGGACACACGCCATAAAAATATGAATATAAAATTGTAACTACAATAACCCCTGCTTTATTGTGCTCAGTCGAACATATTACGCCTTGCTATACTTCTCATTCGGATATATCGAGCTTTGCTTTGTATCTCCCAATAACGTGTCTACCATAATTCTGCATTGTCGTAAAGTTATATTATTAAAGTTTGAATTACAATAAGGGTGATTCTCTATAGTTAGGTCGTAATAAAATCGTAATAATCGTAATAAATCGTATATAAACTGATATTGTGGCGACGGATTAGGAACATTTACTTATAGGTTATCATCTTTCTTAATTTTTAATATTTTCGGTTATATCGATCTCTTGGATATATCGCACATTTTTCTTGTCTTCCAGAAAGAGCGATATAACAAGGGTCTAATGTATTATATTTATACGAAAAGCAAAATTTACCTAAAGAGTAACCGTGAATTTTAAAATTAAGAGCTTACGCTAGACACACGATGACATTCGAAAGCTAATCTTGAACCAATGACAGCGTTTTTTATAAATTTTTTGTTTGTATATCAATATCTTTAAATAATTTTTGTTTGAATTAGATGTCTTATGTCAATGTGTATTATACTCTTTTCTTTCGGTTGCAGTTTTTTTTCTTCGGATACTTTCAATTTCGGAATCGGTTCCGAAATTGAAAGTTACAAATACAAAGGTACCAAAAGGATGCAAAAAAAAATCATTTAAAATTATTGAAATACAAACGATAAATTTGATCTTAACACAATCCAATCGCGCAATTTTTCCTTAAACTTTCCTATTAAACGGGTATTTTATTGATATTAAAAAAATGGTGGCTTCTTGCTCTTCTGAAAGGCTTTCGTAAATTGTTTCCTAAATTGTTTTCTCAAATTTATGCATCAGTAAATATCATTCAATGTACGGATTTATTATACAATGTTTTACAATCTTAAAAAATATGGGCAACATGGTATAAATGCATTTTCTATAAGGTAGAAGCCACGCTCTAAGTCAATGATGTTTTTTTGAATAACAAGGAGAATTCTCGTTTCCCACTGACAACGTTTATTTTTTTTTTAAACGAGAATTCTCGTTTCCCGATGACAACGTTTATTTTTTTTTTAAAACGAGAATTCTTGTTTCCCGATGTGAATGTGTTAATACAGGTGTTCGAAGTAGTCAGAAAATTTCGAATTGTTGCTGAAACTGCGTCATGTAATATATCCTATGTGATATTTGCGTGAACTTTTATTGAAGTACATCCCGTGAATTTCCATAAATACTTTGCTCTCATAAGTAGAATCTTTTAGATTCTCAAAGAAATTTGAATGTGTTAGATTTAAACAGTATGTAATGGAATAAAAAGTGAATATATTTCATAACACCCTACGGAAATGTGCCTTCAAAACGCGATGTTTCCTTGGAAATCACCATTCGTATATTTTTTTCATACGATTTTTCTTTCTCTTGGCAATTCTTTTATAAAGTTCTTGAGCAGTTCCGTTGCCTCAAGTTACGACTGTATAAATATACTAGCAGAACCACCTGTCTTTGCCCATGTCAACTATGAGGGCTTTACAGGTAAAATAAATAAAAATACAATAATATGGCGATTACAATAATGGAGCTCTCTGCATTCCCCCAAGACAATCAGGAAAAAACGAAGTTATTTTGACACAATCATAGAATAAAACCTCGACTTTGTAAATAAAAATGTGCATTTTCTTTGGTACATGTAACAGAAAAATATACGATTTTTCCTGACAATGCGAAAAATCAACCAAATGGAGAACCATTTAGCGAAACTCTGTTTCGTATGGCCTCTCTATATATATTATGAAAAAAAACCTTTCATTGAAAAAATGTATTACGCAAAGTAGCTCATCAAAAATCAGTCATATTCGTGTAATCTTCCATAATTGGATCATGGCCATATGTTGACGCCAAAATCGCTAAAATAGTTCTAAAATAGCTGAAATACGTGTTTAACTATTTTTTAGTAAATTTTTTATGATGAATTTCCCGCTCCTACCTAAAACTCCTACCGAGATATGGTAAAATGCCCTAAAACTTTTTAACCCCCCATTTAGCCCCCTTAGTGGTTGAATTTTCAAAAATCCTTTCTTATTGCTTGTGTAGGTCAAAACAGCAATCTACTGTTCAAATTCCGTGATCCTGACCTTAGTTGCTTCACCTCTGAGTTGATGAGTCAGTCAGTCAGTCAGTCATTCTCTCTTTATTATATTAGTATAGATTGTTAAAAAAATATTCCGTTGATTGCCAGTACAATTTCCGTATTTTGTTACAGAAAATTTCCTTTTCGATGAAAGTGATTTCGTGAATGGGTCAAAAATTATGGATTTGAGAATATCTTTTAAAATAATGCCAAGTTTTCATTTTCTCTAAAGATGTGGATTTTTTTAATTATTATTACACTGGAGAAGAAAATCCGTAAAAATCCGGAAATTGTACACTCAAAATACGGAAATTCTTTTTGGAGTGTGAAAGATCCCAAAACCTTAGCGAAAACAATAAAATTAATTAGGCATTTAGCACTATTATGTGTCAAGTATATTCTTAAATCCATATTAGATCATTTCTGTCACATTCACGAAGTCATTTCATCGGTGAAAAAGAATTTGTAAAAATAAGGAAATTGTACTGGCAATCAACAGATTTTTTTTTTTTGCCAGAATGTATATTGTATAGATGATAAAAAGTGTATATATTTCATTGTATATATTATATAGGATGTATAATATATACAGTGTATATGTTAAGGTCAAATCATTAACACTAAAACTACCGGAAATTTTACTCAAGTTTTTTAAAACTATTTCACACCAGAAATGTTATTTAAAACTATTTAACTTATTCATTTAACGTATTTCTGTGAGTTTTATATTTGATTTATTTTAAAAAGAAATTTCTGATTCGAATCCGAATATATTCATTTGGTAACCGTCAAAATAACGGCTCATGGTAGTTCTAGTGTTAATCCGGTCATCATTAATAATAAAAACTGGCTGTTATTAATAATAACCGGACATTATTACCGGTCATTATTAATAATAACCGGCTATTATAAATAATGACCGGATTAATTATATTGACCATAACATGTATATTATATAAGTACATTCATCGATGATAAAAAGCGTATATAATTCATAAGACTCATTCAAAACAAGTCAGATATTTCCTTGAAAGTCATCCTTCGTATATTTTTATCTCACGATTTTTCTTTCTCTTATAATTTTTTTTATCAAGTTTTTTACCAATTTACTCTCTTCAAATTATGTATGCATATATATGTGAATTTAGATTATATAAATGATATTTATTGATATTTAGAATATCTATAGCGGTTAAAGCTGCTTGTTTAGAAGAAAAAATGAAGCACGAAAGTCATCAGCAGGAGAATCATATAGCTCTGCCTTTCACAACTCAAGTTCCTCAAGCACCTCAAGGTAATTTGAAAAATTAAATTAAACTTTATTTCTCTGTTTTGTGTGCGTGTGAAAGTGCGTATGTAGTTTAAAACATGGTACACCCAGAAAAAGGAATTGATTAAAACAACAAAACATGTTTTGTTGAGTACATTTTGGTTGTTTTAGCAAAATTTTTAGTTGAAGGAAAAAAATTGGTTTTGTTGCTTGGACAAAAAAATATTGTTAACACTCTTAAAAAATTTTAACAAAATTTCATCAATTTTACTTGAATTAACAAAATCTGTTTTTTTAATTTTACCATAATTTTGTAATTCCAGCAAAATTTTGTTGTTTTTGCAAAATTTAAATTGTTGTGTAGTAGCCATAACTCTCTCACGTAATTCGATTTATATGACTTATATAGCTATATAATTAAAGGATTAACATAATTTTTGGATAATTAAAACTTTTTCATTGGGGCGTACCAATGTAGTTTTAAAAATCCCCCTGTCCCATTTATTACTTTCTTCTATCTTTATAAGAAGAAAGTATTGGAATCATGAAAATTTTCGATTTCCGGTTTCCGAGGGATTTTAGAAGGTCCTGAACACGATTGGATTGTTTTTAGAAAATGACTGTCAATGACTCTGTCTGTCTGTGACAAAAATTTTGTGGGCGCTCTATCTCAAGAACTAATGTGCGGAATTTAATAAAACTTTATATTCAGTTACTTCCTGATATAAATTGTTGCTGATTAGTTTTTGGTGTAAATCGCGCAACAGGTGGCACCGCTATGTTGCATTTTTCGCGATTTCTGCAATAGCTCTATCTCATTTTTAGCAGTGAATTACGCCTGTAATCTTTGAACGTAACTCGATTTATTTGACTTATATAGCTATATAATTAAAGGATTAACATAATTTTTGGATAATTAAAACTTTTTTTCATTGGGACGGACCAAGGTAGTTTTAAAAATCCCCCTGTCCCATTTATTACTTTCTTCTATCTTAACAAGAAGAAAGTACTCTGGTACTGGAAGAAAATACACTGGTAAAATATAACAGTGAATTTTTATCCTGTTTTTTGCAGGCGTAATTTACAGCTGAAAATGAATTAAAAATTAACTATGTGTTGCCGTATGCTGGGCTCTGTATTGTCGTCTCATGTTTGCCGCAGAAATTGGCGTGTTCCTGATGATATTTCCATCTTGTGCTACGGTTGCAGCCGTTCCGACATATATAAGAGTGAGAAATGCCGAGCTCAGATATCGTTTCTTGTAGCTCAGTACTAGAGCCTCAGAGCGCTGTTCTGAGGACCCGGGGTCGACTCCCGGCTTGGGCTATTTTCATTCTCTCGGTTTTCGCTTGCGAAAAAGCAGGATAAAAATTCACTTGTTATAATTCAAGGTTTACAGGCGTAATTCACTGCTGAAAATGAATTAAAAAATAGTTAAAATTGCATATTTAGATTGGTTCATTTAACAAAAAGTTTTGTAGTATAAACAAAACAAGTTCGTAATAAAACATATTTTATTATTTAAACAAACAAAATATATTGTGTTGAAAAAAGAAAATAGATTGTTAAAATAACACATAGCATACATCGATATAACAAAAAGAATTTTGTTAATTCAAGTAAAATTGAACCATTTTACTTGAATTAACAAAACATTTTTTTTTTGCTGACAATACAAAAAATTTTTTTGGAATTGCAAAAAAAAAATCAACAATATTTTTTTTGTTGATTCAAACAAAATTTCCATTGACCCATATTTAAACGAAAATTTTTGTTGGGTCAACCAAATTTTTGTTGATTCAACAAAACTTTTTTCTGGGTGTAGAAGACTACTATTTTATTACTTTCTTCTATCTATACAAGAAGAAAGTATTGGATTCGTGAAAATTTTCAACTTCCGGTTCTCGATGGATTTGTACGTTCTAGAAGATCCTGAGCCCAATTTGACTTTTTTTAGAAAATGTCTGTCCGTCTGTATGTGACACAAATTTTGTGGGCACTTTAACTCACGAACTACTGCATAGAATAGGATTAAATTCTATATGAAGTTCTAGCCTTATGTGCACTGGGGCTGATTAGTTTTTGGGCAAAATCTCCCAAGAGAGGACGCCGCAAATCGATGGTTTGTTTGATTTATGTGATGCTTATATCTCCAGTTTATCTGCGCAGAATTCAGCGAAACATCAAATTTAGACTACTCCTGATTGGGATAGACTGTCATTCAATTTTGGTTGCGGTAATCTAAGAGGCGATACCGAAATGCGATGATTTGTTCGAAATGTGCTATGCTTATATCACCACTTTTAATGCACGGAATTTAACGAAACTTCACGCTTAGCATCCTGAATATGTGAAAACACTGTCATTCAATTTTGGGTGAGAGGGTGTGTCGAAATTCAGTGATTTGTTCAAAAAATGCGATACTTATATCTCCTGTTAAAATGCACACAATTCAACTAACCTTTACCTTTAGAATCCTCATTATGGGAATAGATTGTAATTCAATTTTGGTTGCGGTAATCTAAGAGGGGATGCCGAAATGCGATGATTTGTTCGAAATATGCTATGCTTATATCACCACTTTAAATGCACGGAATTTAACGAAACTTCACGCTTAGCATCCTGAATATGTGAAAACACTGTCATTCAATTTTGGGTGAGAGGGTGCGTCGAAATTCAGTGATTTGTTCAAAAAATGCGATACTTATATCTCCTGTTAAAATGCACACAATTCAACTAACCTTTACCTTTAGAATCCTCATTATGGGAATAGATTGTCATTCAATTTTGGTTGCGGTAATCTAAGAGGGGATGCCGAAATGCGATGATTTGTTCGAAATATGCTATGCTTATATCACCACTTTAAATGCACGGAATTTAACGAAACTTCACGCTTAGCATCCTGAATATGTGAAAACACTGTCATTCAATTTTGGGTGAGAGGGTGTGTCGAAATTCAGTGATTTGTTCAAAAAATGCGATACTTATATCTCCTGTTAAAATGCACACAATTCAACTAACCTTTACCTTTAGAATCCTCATTATGGGAATAGATTGTCATTCAATTTTGGTTGCGGTCATCTAAAAGGGGATGCCGAAATGCTATGATTTGTTCGAAATATACTATGATTATATCCCCAATTTAAATGCACAGAATTCAACGAAACTTCACGCTTACCATCCTGAATTTATGAAAACATTGTCATTCGATTTTGGGTGAGAGGGGGTGTCGAATTCAATGATTTGTTCAAAAAATGCGATGCTTATATCTCTAGTTAAAATGCACGCAATTCAACGAAACTTTACATCATGGGAATAGATTGTCATTTAATTTTATTTGTAGACTTCTAAGAGGGAGTGTCGAATTTTGATGATTTGTTCGAAATATGCGATGCTTATATCTCCAATTTAAATGCAAGCACATAAATTTGTTTTTTCGGCATTAAAAATCTTCATTGTCTACGATTCCATAACAATATTACGCGATTATATATATTTATATCTATAAAACCTTTTTGCTAAATTGATGTAATTTTTTGTACTACTTAAATCATTTAATTGATTTGATTTATATGTAAGAAAATTTTATGATAACCACAACATACTAGTTTAAAATGGGATGTACTACAGCCACAATCATTTTAAACAATAACAAAATCCTCTTCCGCCAAAATGTATTTTGTAACAACATCGGAAAAGATTATATTTTCTGCAGATTTATTTTTCGATTTGAACCAGATTTAATTAGCATAGTTCTTTAATTAACCATTATTGGAATTTCAACATGAATATTGCATAAAATACTGAAAGCGGAGATTTCACTTTACACACTATTAATTACAAATATTTTAGATAATATAGTATTAAACTGTTATAAATTTAAGCTCTAATTTATATAATAGACAAGTTTAAAATATACTTTGCGAGCAGGAAAGACCGGGCTAAGCTCGGTCAAAATTAGCTTTGAGCGATAGCTTTTCATTTGGCGCCAAGCAAGTGTTTTGGCATTGGTAATCTTAAAAGTCAATTTTCCCTATCATATGTACCCTGATAGGTTGAATTATGCTTTCGAGAACGTTCTAAGGACTCTGACAGGTTGAATCGTGTATCTTGGCTCCAATTGGGAATTTCTAGAAAATTACTTCCGATTCTGAAAGCCAGCTTTTTAGCCAAATGTCGCCAAGTTTGGCAAAATTCTTTCATTTAGCGCCAAGCATTTGTTGAGAAAGTTCTATGTACCCTCATTGGTTCAATTATGTTTTCGAGAACATTCTATGGACTCTGATTGGTTGAATCGTGTATCTCGGCTCCTATTTGGAATTTCTAGAAAATTCTATCCGATTCTAAAAGCCCGTTTTTTCGCCAAATCCGCCAAATTTGGCGATATTTTTTCATTTGGCGCCAAACGTTTTGGCATTGGTAATCTTAAAAGTCAATTTTCCCGCCAAATCCCGCCAATGTCACCAACACTTTTTAAGATAAAAATAACTTAACCCATAATGACCCATGACCAAAATGACCCGCTAATCGGATTTCCTCGAGCATGAGACCTAGCCCAATCATTTTCTCGTTCCCTAAAACTGTAGGATACTAAATTTAGTTCAAATCCTCTGAGCCTTTTTAAAATAAAAATAGCTTGACCCATAATGACCCACTAATCGAAATTTCTCGAACATGTGTCCTAGCCCAATAGTTTTTTTCGTTCCCTAAAACTGTAGGATGCTAAATTTAGTTCAAATCTTCTGAGCCGTTTTAAAGATAAAAATAGCTTGACCCATAATGACCCATGACCAAAATGACCCACTAATTGAATTTTTCTTGAACATATGACGTAGCCCAACAGTCTTCTCGTGCCCGAAAACCATAGGATGCAAAATTTAGTCTAAATAGTCTGAGCCGTTTTTTACATAAATTTAGCTTGACCCACAGTGACACAAAAATGACCCGTTAATCGAATTTTCTCGAACTTGCGACCTAGCCCAATGATTTTCTCGTGCCCGAAACTCGTAGGATATAAAATTTAATCAAAATCCTTAGAGCCGTTTTTAGATAAAATTAACTTGACCCGCGTTGACCCAAAAATGACCCACTAATCGATAGTTCTCGAACATGTGACCCAGCCCAGTAGTCTTCTCGTGCCCGAAAATGGTAGGATGCAAAATTTAGTCAAAATCGTTTGAACCATTTTTAGGTACAATTAGCTTGACCCTGACCCAAAATGACCCACTAATCGAATTTTCTCGACCATGTCACCTAGCCCATTGGTTTTCTCGTGCCCAAAAACCGTAAGATACAAAATTTCGTTAAAATCGTTAGAGCCGTTTTTAAGATAAAATGTGCATAACCACGCACACATACACACACAAGATTTGCTCATATTAGAATATATGATAATAGTACTGTCTTTGTCAGCGTACACCTGTGTGTGCTATGCATGCTCTAATCTTTTTTTGCAAACATGTCTCGAATTTGTATGATTTTATATTTTTAAACGAAATATAGAACGAAATAACGAAATATCCCAAAAGAATATAGAATTAGGGAGCCCCACTGCCTTCGTCAGCTATGCCTTGTTATGACACGCACGTTCATGTCTGTTTTTACAGACGAACCTCGGATTTGTATGATCACAGCTCAATCTCTTGCCATCTTTTAAAATGCAAAATAATATCTCGAAATGGAAAAAATGGTTAAATGAAAATGAACGAAAAAGCCTAGCGCAACTTTGAAGGCACTGAGAAGAAAAAGTCAGCTGAGATTGCGAAAAATAACTTCCAGATTTTTTTAAATGGTAAATATTAATATTTTTTTAAACAAAAGATACCGTTACAACCGAGAAGGTACCCTGAATGAATGGGTAGTTTAATACTCCAGGAAAAATAGGAAACATGAAATAAATATGAATTCAACATTCAGAGAAAATGTTTTTGGAAACTGGAAATAATATTTTTGTAACAAAAGATAGTCTTACAACCAGAAAGGTTACGCGAAAACATTCCTATTTTTTTATTGTTTTATAAGGGATAGGACTTGATAACGTCCAGGCGATTGAGATTTAAAAAAATTTTGTCCTCTTCGTCTGCTTGAAAAACCGAGAATTCCGCTGACATGTGTGGAAGCGATCTTAACGCCAGCAAACTGCCAAAAACATAAGCTCGTTAATTGAGGCTTTTAATTAATAGCTCGGATACTTATCAAAAAATATAAAGTCTGAATATCAGGTGCATTTGTACCGGTCTTTGTTTATCCTTATCAAAATTTGGAGACCTCTATGTATGATAGATTTCCTTAGCTATCGTCAACAAACACACACGCGGACAAACATGTTTATTTTATTAATATAGATTAATGACACCAAAAATATATCAAATGTATCTGACGTCCTACGATACTAAAAAGATTATACGCAAAATGCACCTCATATCTGGAAATACACTCAAAGGACATTTTACTATACTACTGTGGGCAAAAAATAGTAAGACTTTTTAATTTAAATTTCGCGCGAAGACCCATTCGTCGAAATATTTTTTTTCTAGGTTGGTATGACGGTCAGTGACATCTGTGCCAAATGTCACATCAAAATAATCATTAGTGTTTAGTATACGCTTGTCTTTCTGAAGTACAAAAAGTGCATTCGGCGATTTTTACAATGAGTGAAATAAGAAGTTCCATTAAATTTTGTGTGCGGAATCAAATTTCTGGTGCCGAAACGTTCAGAATGTTGCAAAAGGCCTTCGGTGATAATTGTTTGTCGCGAGCAAGTGTTTTTGATTGGTACAAATTATTCAAAGAGGGTTGAGAACGCGTTGACGACGAACCACGTCCAGGACGGCCATCAACATCAACTGATGATCAACACGTCAATAAAATCAAGGAATTGGTGCTTGAGAATCGACGATTAACAGTCAGAGACCTTACTGGCATCGTTGGAATATCGGAAGGATCAGTGAAAACCATTTTGAAAGATGCACCGATAATGCACCGTCGCATACTGCATTAATTCTTCGTGAGTTTTTCGCCAAATTTTCAACCAATATCGTGCCGCAACCACCGTATTCGCCTGATTTAGCTCCGTGTGACTTCTGGCTATTCGGCAAACTCAAACGACCGCTCCGGGGAAACCGTTTTGAGTCAATTGAAGACATTAAACGTGAATCGCTACGCGCATTGAAAGCTATTCCGGAAATTGACTTTAACAATTGTTTCGAGGATTGGAAGAAACGTTGGCACAAGTGTATTGGGACCAGGGGGGATTACTTTGAGGGGGACGAAATAGATTTGGAAGAATAAATTAAGAATTTTAAAATTATGAACAAAGTCTTACTATCTTTTGCCCACAGTAGTACACGCTGAGCTAGTAGCATCGAAGTTCACCTTTTGCTAAATTAAGCCTCTAGTGCCCATTATAAGGAGTTTTAAAAAACTTTTTATTGATCTTTTGTTGGGTTTTTGGGTCAAATAAAATAAATATAATTACAAATTATAAAAAAAAATGTTTTTCAATAAAAGCATATATGCTATCATGGGCATATTAGGGTGCAAATGGAGTGATTTTTACAATTTTGAAAAAAATTGTTTGGGGATTTGTTTTAACATTTTTATATCTGGAAAGCATTTCTTCCTCTTAATCTATGGAAAAATGGTCCTGAAGCAGATAGCTGAAAACAAATGCAGTAATTTATTGAAAATACTGGAAAACATATTTTTTTTTCTTTAATTCAATAAATGAAAGAAATAAAGCGATAATTTTTAAAAGCATTTATGAGAAATAAAGATTATTTTTAAGTTTTTGTTTTCAGAGGAAAATTAACATAATTTGTTTTACAAAAATTGAGAAATCTCAAAACCTTAAACTTGCAAAATTTGAATTCATGAATTATATTTAAGGGCATATTAATGGTACACTTATGAAAATTTAGGTACAAGACAAACAAAACTTCCAATGGAAAAGTATCTTTCCCCTTTTTAGAACTGCAAGACGTAGTTACCCGAATGCTCATGGTAGCATGATTTTAAAGAATCACTTAAAAACGAGAGATATAAATAAAACTTTTGTTTAAATTACTTGGAATTATTGAAAAAGAAACTCTTTCAATACGTCTAAGTTGCAATTATTAAATTTTATTTTATAAACATTTGTGAAATAAAGCGAAAACTTACCATTGGAAACGTGCTTTCGTCATTTGCTACTCTCGTGCAGCTACTCTCGTATTTTTCATTTACTAATGCTACTATCTGTGCCCTAAATCTGATACTAATATTGGTTGAAGATACAATGAATGATATAATGACTTGAAAACTACATTTCGTAACGTTTCTTTCGTAAAAATATTAGCGTTTAAGGCATGGTGGCATACATGCTACATTAGAAGGTTAACAACAGTTATACGCCTTAGTAGTGTTTCAACGATGTGTTCGAAGTGAGATAATAGCAATCTTTCTCAGCCCTCCGTAAATGCCTGTCACAAAGCCTCTACTGGGCTAACATGTTAAGAGCTAAGAGTTAAAATCTGAAATGCAACATTACAGTAGTTCCCTTATATTCTCAATATGGTTTATATCTGGCGATCTTGGGAGTTAAAAAATGTTTAAAACTTCCTAGATGATGCTATAACCAATATTTTCCCATACGTCAGCGATGCATATGTGTATTATCATGTTGAAAGAAGGCATCCTCATTTGAGAAAAAGGTTCTTATAAATGGGTGTAAATGGTCAATGATGTAAATTATCCATGTTAACATACCCTGAATCCGTTATAAATGTCTTCAATGCTATAATAGATCTAGTGGTGACCATGCAAATGAACCGGAGGTTGTCGTCACACCACCAGAACCTACCTGGAGAATAATCTTAAGGAACGAGTGATCCATCACCTCGTAAAGTTTCCGACACACCCGCAGTCTTCCATCAACATGACAAGGTTAGAACTTTCATTCATCTGACCACACAACAATATTTCGAATCATCTGTGATATAATTTTGATGAGATTTTATAAACTGACGAGATTTTATAAACTCTCTGTTTTCTAGTCAGAAGTGGGAAGCGACGTGGTCCTCGATCTTTATAACAAGCTTTCAACAAACTACAATGTATTGTAAAAAAAGAAAATTTTCTTGATTTAACAATACGGATTAAGAAAACATAATATAAACGCTTCCGAATTACCCACATTTCCAAAAAGTGGCCTTTTATCTTCGGTAACCGCAGAAACCAACATATTTCCGAGATTTAAAGAATCATTTCTGAAACGGTATTTTTAGGTAACGTTTCCGAGCAGTTTTAACAGTGATATTAATCAATTTTCTTAACACGAATTATCGGTTTTTCGTATGCTATATTTCATATACTTTTGGCATAACCTCGCAATGGTATTACAGGACATACCCAAACGCTTAGAGATGTCTAGAATAGACCATCCAGCCTTTCGAATTCTAACAATTTGCCTACGCTCTAACTCTTTTAAATCAATTCTTTTACCTGTGAAATGTTGGAATTTTTTACGTCAGAAAGTGTTGCATATTTCTTGCATTTCATTTCCACTACTAGGTACCAGATTACTATTTTTCAAATATGCACATTCCCTGTACTGCTGTGTATAATAAATTTCCTTTTCAGTTAAGATTATGCCAGTGCGACTCAACTGGACATGCGTACATACATGCATACATAGATGGATAAACACATAACACTTCTTTAAATGCCGCATTCAGGTAAAAATGTCTTCATAGAACTTATTTCTCTTCACAGCGTAACAGAAACCGACTTTTTTAATTTCACTTCATTTGCAAATATTTTACTTTTTTATTTGTAAACCCAATATAAATGAAGTGGATTTCTATCCTCTTTGCAGTTAAATGTATAGTCCGCAGCATTTTTGCTTTGGCAAATTTGCTCTATTAAATTAATTTTAAGTTACAGTTTTAGTTAAACGAAAAAAAAATGCTATCTTCATAGTTCTACGAAAAAAACGATTTTTGAAAATTGCCCAAAGCGTTCCTTTCGTATAAGTAGCCTAAATTAAATTAACTCAGTTCAATCAAAACAGTTCGTTAGTAAATCAACAAGATTTGACAAAACGTATAATTATTAAGAAGCCGTACACTAGATTATAAAACTCCATAGGGATTCGAAGATAAATAAATTACTTATTTAGAAATATTTCATACTCAGGTTCAAATTCGAAATAAAGGCAGGACGCACAAGTAATAATAAATTGTGATATTATAACTATTACAGTTAAATATAATTTTTACTAAATAATTTACAGAAAAATAGTGTAGGAAGTAAGTTTAAAAGCTAAACTTTATTTTATATTGTTCTATGAACTTGTAGGCAAAATTGTATCCGGTTAGTAGAGTACACTACAAAAAGAATTTTTCGTATGGAAAACCAGGCCTACAATTCTCTTTTCCAATCCGAAATAAGATGTGTATTTTTGACTTATACATCTCACACTAAGTTTAACATGAATTAATTCATAACTTTAACAATAATGAAGATATTTTATCAAAATTTTAACAAACTAACTTCGCTTTCTGGGAAATGTGAAGACATCACGGGAACTGCTGGAAATGTATTGTAATTCTGTTAGTAATACCCTATATATTGTCATCTACATTTCCAATAAGTCTAAATCGTGATGTTTGGACATAGATGACGGCCAGCATTTCTTGCGATGTCTTCACATTCCACAGAAAGCAAAGTACATTTATTGGAAAAATACCATTATTATATCATAAATAATGTTAAAGTTATGAATGAAAGTCTGGATGCGGCTTGAAGTGAAACACTCTGTATTTTTGACTGGATTAGTGGGTTGTGACCCTGATCCCCATGGTGTTTGGTGTTAATGGTTGAATTAATGGTGTTTGGTGTTAATGGTTGGATTAATGGTGTTTGGTGTCTTTGTGACTACATTTTCAGTTTGCCAATTGGAAATTCTAATGTCTATGTGGCTAAATTTATAATTTAGCAACCAAACAGAAAATATCTACCGTAATTTCGCGCGTATACGCCGCACCTCACACAATTCGATTTCCTACCAGAATTTATTTTAAATAAAATGTGACTTACTTCTGCTTAGCACATATTTGACTTCTTATTTTCAATAAAATTTCCGGTTTGAAAAAGACTTAACTAGGGTGCGGCGCATACGCGCGAAATTACGGTAATTGTGTCAAAACTGGAAACATCATTGAACTTTTTGAGTATTTTTCTTGAAAGCTACATGAAAGATTATATAAGAAACACTCTTCACTTTATAGAGTAAAACTCATCGCAGACACGTGTGATTAATCCTTAAAAACAAGTGCATCAATAATTTTTATATACTATTATATAACTTCGTTTGTTGGCTGTCTGTCTGAATGTCTGGGTCAACTGTTGCAATTTATTTTTGACCCATTTCTGTCTCACCAAATTTCCTATAATGTTGCACTCAAGTATATTGTCGATGACGATTCTTGTATTTCTAGTGACATAACTCACCAGACGCAGAATCTAGGTTCCAAAACAATCTTTTACAGTTTTTATTGCAATCATACATATAACGAGTTGATTTTGCTCAAATTTTGCACGCATGTTCAACGTTGATGATAATGCATATTCATGCATTTTCAGGGGTTTGCCTCATCAGGAGCAGAGTCCAGGAGTGAACACTTTTTTTCGTTTTTCTTTGAAATCATAATGTATTTTGCATTAAGAGCGTCTTACTTAATTTTTTATAAGTGATATTTCTTGTTATAAATGAAGATTTTGAGAACAAATCATAAATCATATAATAAAAAATATACGAAAACACACAGTTACATTTCTCCTATTTATTCCATTTTTACTTACTCTTGCCTCTTATTAACACTTATTCTAATTTCAGTGTAATTTTTTTTAATTTTTTAGGTTCCGCACTTAAGTAAAAACGGAATCATTATAAGATCACTCGAGTGTCTGTCTGTCCGTTTGTCACAGCCGTTTTTCCCAAAAACTATAGAACGTGGAATGTTCAAACTTGGCAGAGTTATAAATGCTATTGACCGACATATTTATAGATTACTAGTCATTCGCAAATATGTTTAAGAAACGTTTAGGGGGATAATTAAGTTACTTGAGAAAAAACTCGTGTGGGGCATCGCTCGCAAGACCTCGTAACACAGAACTCAAAAATACATTTGTTACATATATTCATTACATATTCAGCGATATCATCGGAAATGTACTGCAAAAAAATCCTCCCTCTATTTCCGAATCTACTGAAACTATTTTTTTTTTAATTAGGGGCAGTATGAGTTTATTTACATCTTGCAGGAAAACTATAACGATTATTCTAGGTCACATAGTTTGATAAAATTGCATTTTTAAGTTACACACAAACTTTACTTTGTAGGCGTTCAACGAGGGAGTTGAGAGGGGCTCCAGATACCTATCGACGCAGAATCATTCAAGGATTGTTGATAAGGATTTTTGGAAAAAAATGTCGGTAATTAGCCGAGATATTAATCAAAAACCTGTCTACAAAAACGCGGACACTTAAAAGAATTCTCTTACATTACGGTCTATGGAGAAAAATCGTTTGCGGCTTATTTTAACAATGTATCACTATTTCAAACATATTGAAATTGATGTATGGTGCAATACAAGAGGTTTATTATAGAATATTGTGTAAATAGCGTTCATCGTTCATTTACAGGGACACACAAAGAATTCGCTTCTGTCTGTTAACAATAATTGCTGGAAGTGCATTTCAGTTACTGAATGCATTTTTTAATTTAACTCATTTTTTTCCATATTACTGGGTGTGTATAATATCTATAGATCATATAAAGGGCAGCACCAAAGTTGTCGAGTACATTTACATTTATTGACGGAAATTCCAGATGCATCATTTTAAACTGTGGTACGCTTTTCCTAACTGAACTAAAATTTAGCATTCTATGTAGCATATATATAAAACTATAAATCATGTGCATAGCTGCACAAAAGAATTCGGATATTTTTCCGAATACTGTTGGTAATTCCTGAAATTGTGTTTTTAAATATGTTATGCGTTTTCTAAATTTTTTAATTCGATATCATCTTTCACCTTATTAAATGGTAATGATGTGTAAAATTATTTTGGAAGTGTTGGAAAGTGTTACATAATCTATGCTTGGCGCATGATTTTTCGTTCTTATTAATTGATTTCAATGACAAACAAATAGGATTCATTTAAACGATATATATTGCAACAGCTTTTACAGCAATATATGCTACATGCATTTTACAAGAAATATCACGCATCGGTATGCATTAAACTAATTTAAAAATATAACGCTAGATATATATATATATATATATATATATATTCAAACTTGATTAAGTAATATTTTTAAAATTTAACACTTAATTTAATATTTAAACAAAAATACAAAATTATTTTTCTCAATCCATAAAAAAAAGGCTAAGGCAAAAACGTTATTCTAAATTTTTCATTTTTCTGCCACGCTACGATTAAACTTCATGTCAGTTTAACGGACAGAAATTTAATCATCTTTTCAGTTTCATGCCTGATTTCCTAGAGTTTATTGATTTTTTTATGGTACCGAGAGATAATTAATGTTTATTTTTCAAAGTGGAGTGATGTATAAATCTTTTTTAAAAGTGTCATTTTAACACACTACGAAAATAGCTATTAATGAATTTTTAATGAATTTTAATTAAGGAAAGTGTGGTATTTCTTAATTGGTTTTATTAATAAAACTAATGGAGATGTGTATAACATTCTCGATGATCGGCTGTTAGATACAGTTATTGAATTTTCCTGTGTTAAATTATAGTTTATTTTAAAATGTGAAACAACACTGATAGTGTCGATATTATCCAGAGTATTATGCATATCAATAATATTGATAATTATAAAGTACATAATAGTTGACAATTTTTGAAGATGTTTTAAGTAATCAATTATTTATCAGGTATTTCAAAAGTCCGGAGCAAACGTGAATAATAAATATCTATGTGTCAGAGAGAATAATATGAGTATTCACTGTGATGTGAATTTCTTATGGCACAAAAAGAGTGTTCAAAGTGCCGACAATTGAAAGCGCTTCTGCAGTGATTGTCATGGAGATGCTATATTCAGTGTTGTATCGGTTTTAACCATGGCGGTTTAAACCGGTTTTAACCGCCCCGATCAAAATCCATTTTGACCATTTTGACCACTGAAATTCAATATTCAATTTATTTAATACTAATCAAATATATTTTACTAGCATATTACACTTGAAGAATTTTCAGTTACCTCTTCATAAAAGCCCCAGACTGGATCTTTGTATCTTCCCAGTCTTCCACAACCTTTATTGTTATTTAAGTTACTCATAACTTAATTATGTATCTCCACAGCAAAATAAATTAACAAAATTATTGCAGAAAAACTAAGCAAATACTATATTTCAAATAAAATATGCTTATACAAATAACTGTTACAAAGAACAAAGCACCATGTGGCTATGCAGTTGCAGTTAAAAATAAAAGCCATGAGTTGCAGTTAAAAAACCTAAAACTTTGGTATAGTTACAGTTATAAGAAAAAAATCGTGATTGCAGTTAAAATTATTATAACTATAAACTATAAACAATTTTAATTGCAAACCACCATATTGTTTGTTTTAATTTAAGATTTATGTTTTTAACTGCAACTCATGTTTTATGTTTTAAACTGCAACTGAATTATATTTTTACAATTGCGTAGTCCATTTTTTAATTTTAACACTTATTGTATTGTATAAGCATATTTTAGTAATGAACCTCATAAACTTGTCAGTGTATTTTTTTAACACCACTGTTACTTTTATTAATTCTTTAAGTAATTTTTATTGAAAAAAAATTTTTTTTTATAATTAAGACTACTTAAAACTATTTGTAACAGTTTTGACCACTTTTGACCATTTTGACCACTTTTGACCATTTTGACCAATTTTGGACGGTTAAAACCACTTTTATCTAGTGTCCTGGTCAAAATCAGTTTTGACCGGTTAAAATTACAACCCCTGGCATATATCTTGCAGAACGCAAACTTGAGATCACTACAAAACAAACAGTATGACTTCTGGTTATGAAACTAAGGCTACCTTAAATCACACATTTATACGCAGGAAATCTCTAATCTTTACCAGAATAGGAAAACGCCATACGAAAAGAGGTATCAGCCATTCCCGTCGATTTGCTGTTTCGAGACTGCATCAGGCAAAATACCGCGACTGTACTCACAAGGAAGGTCTCCTTAAAGCGCATTCTCAAAAAATTATGAAAAAAATATTGAAAAATCTATGTATGTATAAAATAAAATATCAATCAAATTTAGCGGTGAAATATTGATAGATTTCTCAGAATTCAATTAAAAATTTTAGTGTCATCGTCAAAGCCAATACTCCGAACTCCATTTGCCCCACCAGTGGCTGAGAGGTTGTCCTCTCGAAGCTGGTAGAGGGAGGTGCTGGGTTCGATCCCAATCGCGCCCGTCGGCCTAATCGTTCGGAGTTTTCGTGGTTTTCTTCGAGCCGTGGATTTATCCATGCGTAAATACGGATTAGGTTCCCTTAGAAAGACCCCCACGAAGGGCACTCCCCCCGGGCCTATATCCCTAGTGTAGATAATTGGCCGTCAATAATCAACTCAACCCAACCCGAACTCCATTTGCTTGTGCATGTAATGATTCCCGACACTGCTTTTCAAACGAGTAATTTTTTTTTAAATTTTTTTGAATTAAAATGTAACTAATAGCATTGTTTATGCACGTTTAAATAACAAAGCAAGTTATGATGACCTTCAAACACTTAACTTTCAATCTGAATTATTAAAATGTTTTTATTTTCTCTTTACAAGGTATCATAGCTGTGCATATCGGAATAAACATATAAAATACCGTCTGCATGTTATTCAAAGAATATATAGGAAATAATTTAATAATTAATTTACAGAAAAATAAATCTAATTCATTCCATAATACGAACAAGGAAGAAAACTCATGCGCCAAACATAGATTATGAAACACATTCCAATACTTCCTGAATACTGTAACGTAAATTCACAGTTTAAAATGTCAAAGAAGATATCAAAGTAAACAACTTCGAAGATGCATAACACATTTGAAAGCCAGATTTCAGCAATTACCAAACACAGCCGGAAACGTACTTGAATTCTTTTGTGCATCTTTCTGCAAGACTTATATATCTTTATATACACAACATAGTGTGCTAAAATTTAGCTTCGTTCCAAAACGCATAGGACAAAGAAAATTCCCCTTCAGCAGCTCCCACCAATAGACGGAAAATCACTCGAATAATTTTGTACAGCCGTGTATATTATCTACAGAATTTTTTTATACATTAAACTGAAATTTAATTCTGTACCAAAATGCATTACACACCTGAAAACATACTTTCAGAAATTACCATTCATAGACGACAATGTAGCCAGTTCTTTGCTTAGCTCTGTAATGAATTTATTTATATTCTAAAACCATCTCTTGGTATGTTAAATGTGCTCCACCTGGAAAATGCAATTAAAAACAATTAAAAGACAATTCAATTAAAAAACAGCCTTAAGTAATTCTCGCTCATGCACAGTAATGCGTACGAATTATTTGGTGCAACCCTGTATAGGATCTACAAGAACTAATAATATTGAACATTTTAAAAACATACATTTAGTACAAAATTGCAAACCGAAATGCATATGAGGTTTACAAGCAAAGGCGAATTATTATTAATAGTTATTAAACAGTTTTTTGTGATAATTTAAACTTTGGATATATTAACACAAAAGAAAGCCAAAAAAATTTTCAATCATATTCTTATTTAGATCAAAGAGCAGAAATTATTTGAGAAAATCTTCCCGCACGCAGACAACAAACAAATTTGTCAAAGGCAGAATTTCCAGCTGAATATTTGAAAAGAAAATGGTTCTGTCATCTATTGTTGTTTTAAACAAGCAATATTGAATATCGTATGAGGTTTATTTCTAATATGGGAGTAAAAATAAAATATGCACAGTTCTCTGGGAGATGTTTATTAGTACAACCACATATGAGGTTACCGTGCATGAGAAGGCTAATCCCTCCATCTGTACACAGACAACATTTTTTGGAAGTTCTGCTAAAGAAACTCTCAACAGCTAAAATAATTGATGTTTCAAAATAATAATATTTCATTTTTTGTAATTTCTTTACTTATGTCTGGATTATAATGCTGACCTTTCATACCAACGCCAAAGTATTTTTGTAACATAGGTTTGTTCTTCACACTTTTTCAAGCATGCAAATTTTCAGAAATTTATTTAGTGCAGTGAAATCTAATGCTATGTCGCATAAACCAGGCAAAATTTACACATAATTATTTTATTCCAGTTAGTAGGTATAAGAAAAGTAATTAACATCATTTATGGGAAAGAAGGGTTTAGTTATATCTTTCGCGATGATTTTGTAGTAACTTCTTGTGATTTCTGTTTCCATGGTCTTAACAATAGAAAACTGAATTTTTTTCTGTGCCTAAATGTTTTAAAATCTGCTTATTTACATGAAATTTCTTATTTACATGTCTTTCTAATTAATTGCATTTCTGTAAATGAGATAAAGCCTCCTCAAAAGAGTATTATTTCTAGATACCTATCTTGGCTTTTCTTAATTTATATTTTGCATCAGTTTACAAAATCTGTAGCGCGTTTTTCTGACAAGAATGTTAACGGGTATTCTCTTAGTTTGACTCTATAAAATTTCAATTTTGTAATTCAACATCTGAAATAATAACTTACATTACACGTCTCCTAATACTTTCCAAATTTACAAGATGTTCTGTTCAGTAACATCTTCTTGGTTCATTAGCTTGCATTTTAAGTCTGTTGCCATATGTCACCCTTTGAAAAACCATAAATTTACATATATTAAAAGCTTTTAATTAGAGATTTCCCTTTCTGGGACAAATATACGATTTTTTTGAAACATTTTTTTTTACCCTTGAAGTGCGTATAATATGTGTCTGAAACTATTTTGGATTATACAGGGTGATTCATAAGTAAGTATGCAACTTCTAGATGCTGTAAAACGGGAACAGTTTAAGGCACGTTCTCCAAATGCAAGCCGTAATGTAGGTGTACTCATAAAGTTGTTATTCCGCTGCTGTGCGAAGTAACAAAGGCGATAGCTAGCGTGTCACGTAAATATCAGTAGAAATGGCTGCGTTTGCAGTGGAGAAGGCATTTTGTGTTCTTGAACTGAGCAAAACGTGATCTGTCACCATTGTGCAATGGCATTTTGAAAAGAACCTCTAACCATAAAATCAGTCACAAATGTTCTATTTGTGCACCCTTAGTCACATTACACACATCAAACCGTTAATCCGTTTCTGTCTACTGTACACAAACAGCCCGTACTTTCAAATTTTTTTTTCACCTATCATAAAGGGATTTTCTGGTTAGAGGTTCTTTTCTGAAGAGATTCTTTTCGAAAATGCTGTTGCACGATGGTTACAGATTCCGTTTTGTTCAGTTCAAAAACACAAAATGCCTTCTCCACTGCAGAAGCAGTCATTTCTATTGATATCCGCGTGACACGCTAGCTATCGCTTATGTCACTTCAAACAGCAGCTGCAGAAAAACATTATGAGTACACCTACCTTATGGCTTGCATTTGGGAAACGTGCCTTAAACTGTTCCTGTTTTACAGCATGGAAGTTGTATACTTACTTATGAATCACCCTGTACAATATTTTTACGACATCATGACCTTTCGAACATCCCAGATAGCATGCATATTTGCAGCAAGTTTCATTTTTTCTGGAAATTTTCTTGCCATAAAAAATTTGCTGTATAATTTAATGATGTTTCACTATTTCAAACATAATGAAATTTATATGCATTACTGAGGTGCACTATAAATTTCTCACTTGAAAGTTTGGTGTGCATTGCTTTTATCGTTCATTTACAGGGACACACAAAAGACATCGGATACAGTATACGTGCAATAAGTACAGTCTATGTGTAATAAATGCGCTTTAAACATTGGTTTGCGTTTTTCAGTTTAGCTAAATTTTTGTATAGTATGTCGAGTGTATAATTTCAGTTTATTATATACAGGGCTACACAAGGAAATTAATAAGTATTACAGACTATGGGGAGTTAATTGCTTAGGGTAGTTTTTAAATTTGTTACGCAATTTCCTGCAGAACTATAGTTATTAGACTTATAGAAGTTTGTGGAAAATAAATAAATTCATATACAGGGCTACGCAAAGAACACGTTACATAGTCGTTTAAGGTTGGTAATTGCTGGAGGTTTGTTTCAAGTTGCCTTAAGCGTTTTACCTGAATTAAATTTCAGCTTAATATGGGGTGTGTACAAAAGTTTTTAGATAATATTCAGGATTGTACAAAAGATTTCGACAGTTTTTGCATAGATTAGCGAAAATTGCTAAATGTGAATTTCTTAAATGAGCTAAATTTTATCATGCTATGTAATATAGATCCAAAACTATAGATCACATACAGGGCTGCACAAAATAATTAGATTACTTTTTTGACTATAGACAGTAATTGCTAAAACGGGACTTTTAAATGTTATATATGTTTCCTTTATTGTGTACTTACGTATAATTTTTCACATTATTTAACGTTGAACTTGCGTTACAGTTTTCTGGATGTGTTGGAAAGTGTTTCATAATCTATGATTCACGCATGATTTTTCGTTCTTGTTAATATAGACTTCGTTTTTTGAGAAATGCTTTACATGGACACTTAAAATATTTAATATAATATCGAGTGCTGCGCGTAAAAATAAGCTACATTAATGCGATAATATTTATAATTAAAGCGCAAAACAATCTTTTATCTGGTCGGGTAACCCGAAACGACACTCTGATTTGTAATGTTTGGTTAGCAATAAATTTTTCGAGGCATGATGTTTTAACTTTTTCGGGTTCGAGGTCGGGGATGGGTTTCGTTCTTTTTCCTTGACGAGTTTGGAAAAACTATTTTTTTCAAAAGAACGTTGATAATAACTTTCCCCCTCATATAATGAAACATACCATTACAAAGGTAAATGCATTCGTTTATGGAAATAGATAGTACGGGATGGCCGAATGGTTAAGGCGCCAGACTACAAAGCTATCCTGCTCGGTGGGTGGCATTCCTCTGAGCTTGTATATAATATCATTCATTGTGTCTATCATCTCATCTGCTTTGAAATAGGTCTTGTCGATGAAATTCATAAACATATTAAATTACCCAAAAATTCACTAACCGGTGAGAACATTGCGCCTCTATCCTGGTGATTATCATTCCGATCAGTGTCATCGACTGACGTAGAAAACTGGGTACCTCCAGAAGTATGCGGATTCGAATCCCGCTCCCGGAATAATATTTAATTTAATGTTCTAAACTAAAAAATGAAATGTATTTTTAGGAAAACTTTTAAAATTTAACTTTACAATTTAAATTAGGCTTATGTTTATTATAGACATTATATATTATATTGCACTGGCAACATTTAAGTATCTTAAAAACTTCTCTATTATCATTCATAATTACAGTGTGTTGTTTCATAATTTCATAAAACTAGGAACAATTTTTCTTGAATTATTGTTTTCGGTTTAAAGTGCTTGTAGCTTTTCGTTGATTTAAAAAAAATTCTTTTATGTTCCGATTGGTATATCCTGGCCCGTTTAGAAATCTTATAAGGATAGCAATGCAGGATTTCTGCAAAACAATAAGGCAAGATAGAATCTTTTAAAGAAGATTTTATGTTTTTATTAAACATTATTTGCCTATATGTATATTACGTTTTTATTTGTATGAAGAAATGTCTAAATATTAATTACACTAAAATGTAACATTTAATAAAATGTCTATTTTTAAATTTGTTTCAGGAAACGAAATATTAATGTAAGCTTAATTCGAGAATTTGACAATTATAAGCAATAAATAAAACACGCCGGTGTATACACTGTAAAAAAAAAAATCCGTCAAATTTACGGCAAAAACTGCTGGCAGCAATGTTGTCAGCAGTTTTTATGTAAAAATCGCAGTAAAATTCTATGTAAATTTTATCGCATATTTTCCGTCATTTCAACGGTTATAATTCTAGTAAATTTCACAGCCATTTTTTCCGTACAAATTACCACAAAAAGTTCTGTAATTTTAACAGTCATCTTTCCGTATAAATTATCACAATAGCTGCTGTAATTTTAAAAGCCTTATTTTTTAAAAATCATTGATTTTAATCAGCTTTCATTTTTAGATGATTATTAGAATAGTCATAAAGTTCATCGTTTGTTTGAAAAACATTGGAATTCATTATTTTATATATAGAAATTTAATCCAACATTAAAACATTTCTATACTGCTTTGCATATGATATATATAAGAATTCAGAATTTATTAATCAAATTTTTTTTAATGTAGCAAAACCGAGACATCAAATATTCATTATAATACTATGTGTAAATACATATATAGAGAGAGAGTATATTTGTAGTACTAAAAATAGAAACACTTCAATTCTGAAGGGCGAGAAGAATTTAGATAATATGTATATATATTTTAGATAATTGGACTAAAATTACAAGCTTACGTTTATCTAATACAAATATAAATAAAAGAAAACTGCCCAGTTAAACTGACGGCATTGAGCTCACAGGCTATTCACACTAACTGAAAATTATATTCTTATTTCATTTCAAAGAATTTGAAATAAGCCCTCGTAAATTAAGAAATCGACAATATATTAAGAGGGGGGAACCATCCCCCGTTTCTCCTTCTTATACTTAACCAAAGAACCCCCAAAACTAATCAGAGAAGCGCCTTATCACAATGAACATATATATAAAATTTGAAGAAAATCGGATAATTCTGCTTAAAAAACCCATTTATCTTATTGGGTTCTCAAGGGGGGTTAGTCCCCCCCCGTTTCTCCCTTTATACTTTACCAGTGAACCCCCAAAACTAATCAGGGAAGTGCCTTACCAAAATGAGCCTATATACAAAATTTGGAGTAAATTGGATAATTCTGCATGAAAAACCCATTTATCAAAATTAAGGGGGGGGGGTAGCCCCCGTTTCCCTCCTTTACACTTCACCAATGAACCCCCAAAACTAATCAGGGAAGCCCCTTACCACAATGATCCCATATAGAAAGTTTGAAGAAAATCGGATAACTCTGCATGAAAAAAATCATTTATCTAAAATAAGGGGGGAGGATTAACCCCCCCGTTACCCCCTTTATACTTAACCTATGAACCCCCAAAACTAATCAGGAAAGAACCTTATCACAATGAACCTATATACAAAATTTGAAGAAAATTGGATAATTCTGCATGAAAAAACCATTTATCCAAATTAATGGGGAGGATTCCCCCCCCGTTAGCCCCTTTACACTTAACCTATGAACCCTCAAAACTAATCAGGAAAGAACCTTATCACAATGAACCTATATACAAAATTTGAAGAAAATTGGACAATTCTGCATGAAAAACCATTTATCTTAATTAAGGGGGGTTACCCCCCGTTCCCCCCTTTATAGTTAAACAATCAATCCCAAAACTAATCAGGGAAGCGCCTTATCACAAGGAAACTATAAACAAAATTGGAAGCAAAACGGTTATTTCTGTCAAGAGTTATCGCGTTACGTACGTACATACGTACATACATACATACATACATACATACAAACATACATACAGAACGGGCGGGCACATAAGCTCTCAGGCTTTGATATCCTGTGAGCTAAAAACCATTTCTAATTAAACACTGATAGTATATAAACCATGCAGGCTCGTAAGCGTACGTTAACACACCATTTTGCTCGCTTTCGCAGTAGCGCGGGAAAGAGCACGTACTCAAAAGTAGAAGTTCCTTGCGCAGACCATGCTAGTAAAATGTCTTTGCGCGCAGGCGCCGATCAGCAAAATGAACGATATGAACTGATTGGTTGTTCGCATGAAAGGATGTTGAATTCGGAAACACTGGTTAAATCTACTGTTATATTTGCGGTATTTTTACATACGGAAATATTACGTTGCGATCTACTGCAATGATTGCAGTGAATTTGGCAATCATTTTTTACAATGTATCCCTAGCGTAGATAATCGGCTATAACAAAACACCAAAACAAATAAAATATATCCCTATATTCAGTTTTATAAATCATATGGGGGGGGCAACAAAGTACCAATCCACATTTTAAGTGAAATAAATCTAACACTGTAATATATTGCTTATAATTGTAAATAATAAGATCCCACATATTATTTGATTCTAATGTCAATTGGCGGCAGCGTATATCCAATGTTTCGTTTTTTCCCCAGACGTTTATACCCCCAATGAAGAAAGCTAATTTACAAATAACGTAATTGAAATTTCATATTAAAGTGATGCCATATTGTTATTCAGAATATCTCAAATGTTACTAAAACATTGAACACAAAACTTTGTTATATATCTTCATTTGAGTACTTGATCTAACTTACAAACTCATATATCTCAGAACATTACAAATGTGGCTTAGCACTTAATTGCCCAGACCTCCTCATGTATTAAAACATACCATTACAAAGCTAAATGCATTCGTTAATGCTATCGGGTCGACCGGAATGGCCGAATGGTTAAGGCGCAAGACCACAAAGTCGTCTTTCTCGGTGGATGGCATTGATATGGGCATGTATATAATATCATTTATTATTATTGTGTTTGTCATCTGTCATTTCATCTGCTTTGAAATAGGTCTTGTCGATGAAATTCATACACAAATTAAATTACACAAAAATTCATTAACCGGTGAGAACATTGCTCCTCTATCCTGGTGATTATCATTCCGATCAGTGCCATCGAATGACGTAAAAAACTTAGTCTGACGCTTCCTCGCAGATTTGGTACCTGAATTGCAGCCCAGTCGGAAAACCAAGCTAATGAGAACCGGTTCAGCTAATCAAAACCGTATCTTAGGGTTGGGTTGGGTTGATTATTGACGGCCAATTATCTACACTTGGGATATAGACCCAAGGGGAGTGCCCTTCGTGGGGGTCTTTCTAAGGGAACCTAACCCGTATTTACGCATGGATAAATCCACGGTTCGAAGAAAACCGTGAAAACTCCGAACGATTAGGCCGACGGGCGCAATTGGGAACGAATCCAGCACATCCCGTCTACCAGCTTCGAGAGCAGAACCTCTCAGCCACTGGTGGGGCCCGTATCTTAGACAACCCAGGCTGCGGTAGATTGATGCTGAGCTGCATACCAATAACGAGAAACAAAATGGATATGCGTCAGTTCCTATTGTAGGAGTCTTAAGCCTCTCAAGACGTATGCGTATTCGAATCCCGCTCCCGGAATAATAATTTAATTGTATATTCTAAACATAAAAATGAAATATATTTTAAAGAAAACTTTTAAAATTTAACTTTACAATTTAAATTAAGCTTATATTTATTATAGACATTATATATTATATTGCACTGGCAACAATTAAGAATCTTTAAATCTTCTTTATTATCATTCATAATATTGAATTAAAGAATTACAATGTAAAAATATTTCATATTAGGCTGTATAAACGCTTTGATTCCTGTGAACTTCTTATTTTCATTTTTTTTGTTGTTGTTTTAAAGATCATTGTCTGCAGATAGACATGTTTCAATATCATTTGGAAATATGAGGGATATATTTGTCTGTATGTCTCTTTTCATGCGACTTAGCACTTTTTTGCCCAGATCCTCTCATATATTAAAACATACCATTACACTGCTAAATGCATTCGTTTACTGAATTAGCTTGTCCGGGATGGCCGAATGGTTTCATTTGAGTACTTGATTCATCTTTCAAACGGATATATCTCAGAAGATTACAAATGTGGCTTAGCACTTTCTTGCCCAGATCCCCTCATATATTAGTGGTTTTCTTCGAGCCGTGGATTTATCCATGCGTAAATACGGGTTAGGTTCCCTTAGAAAGACCCCCACGAAGGGCACTCCCCCCGGGCCTATATCCCAAGTGTAGATAATTGGCCATCAATAATCAACCCAACCCAACCCCTCATATATTAAAACATACCATTACACTCCTAAATGCATTCGTTTACGGAATTAGCTTGTCCGGGATGGCCGAATGGTTAAGGCGCCAGACTACCAAGCTATCCTTCTCGGTGGGTGGCATTGATCTGAGCGCGTATATAATATCATTCATTCATTGTGTTTGTCTGCAGTCATCTCATCTGCTTTGAAATTCTTAAACAAATTAAATTACCCACAAATTCGTTAACTGGTGCGAAAATTGCTCCTTTATCCTGGTGATTTTCATTCCGATCAGTGCCATCGACTGACGTAGAAATTTGGGTCTCTCAAGACATATGCGGGTTCGAATCCCGCTCCCTGAATAATATTTTAATTTAATGTTCTAAACATAAAAATAAAATATATTTTTAGGAAAACTTATAAAATTTAACTTTACAATTTAAATTAAGCTTATATTTATTATAGACATTATATATTATATTACACTGGCAACAATTAAGAATCTTTAAATCTTCTCTATTATCATTCATAATATTGAACTAAAGAATTACAATGTAAAAATATTTCATATTAGACTGTATAAACGCTTTGATTCCTGTGAACTTCTTATTTTCATTTTTTGTTGTTGTTTCAAAGATCATTGTCTGCAGATAATCTTGTTTCAATATCATTTGGAAATATGAGGGATATATTTGTCTGTATGTCTCTTTTCATGCCTTTTTTGAATTTATAAGTTTAAAAGTTCCTAAAACTGAAAAATCTACACGAAACTTTAATTTAGTGATTAGGCACACAGCAATACGTTTCATTTTTAAACTAAACATCGTATTTTGAGAATTTTTTTTACACGTACACTTCAAAATGTTTGCTATATCGTCGGCTGTTGCATGTTGAAATAAGCTATTTTGATTCAATAAAATTTATAATTAATGTGGTAAACAATCTTATATCTGGTCGTGTAGCCCGAAGCCACATTCTGATTTGTGGTGTTTCGTTCGCAATAATTTCTTTTGCGGGGCAAGATGATTTAGGTTGTTTCGGGTTCGGGGTAAGGAATGGGTTTCGATTTTTCTCCTGTTCGGATTTGGAAATTTTTTTTTCAAAAGAATAGTCGTGATAATTTTTAAGCGGAAAAAATATACATTTGAAAATAAATGAATATATAGATGATTCATTTTCAATAATAAATTCAGTAATAAAAATATAATTACAGTGTGTTGTTTCACAATTGCTTAAACTAGGAATTATTTTTCTTGAATTTTTGTTTTCGGTTTAAAGTGCTTGTAGCTTTTGGTTGATTTAAAAAAAAAACCTTTTAAGTTCGGTTTGGTATGTCCTTACACCTTTAGATATCTTATGAGTATAGCAATACAGGATTGCTGCAAAACTCGAAGGAAAGATACAATTTTTTAAAGGAGATTTTATGTTTTTGTTAAGCATTGTTTGCCTATATGTATATTAAGTTTTTATTTGTATGAAGAAAATTATAGATATTAATTAAACGAAAATTGAACAATTAATAAAATTTCCATTTATAAATTTGTTTTGGGAAACGAAATATTAGTGTCGGTTTAATTTGCGAATTTCACAGTTATAAACAATAAATAAAACCCGCCCGCCTATATCCCTAGCGGAGATAATCGGCCATAACAAACCACCAAAACAAATAAAATATATCCCTATATTCAGTATATTTAATCATATAAGGGATAGGGGCAACAAAGTACCAAGCCACAAATTATGTGAAATAAATCTAACACAGTAATCTATTGCTTATTATTGTAAATTATAATATCCCACATATTATTTGTTTCTAACGTCACTTTGTGGCAGCGTGTGGCCCATGTTTATTTTTTGCCCCAGACGTTTATGCCCCAAACGAAGAAAACTAATTTACAAATAACGTAATAGTAATGTCATTAAAGTAATGCCATATTGTTATTCAGAATATCTCACATGTTACTAACACATTACAAAAAAAACTTTGTTATATATCTTCGTTTGAGTACTTGATTCACCTTTCAAACGGATATATCTCAGAAGATTACAAATGTGGCTTAGCACTTTCTTGCCCAGATGCCCTCATATATTAGTGGTTTTCTTCGAGCCGTGGATTTATCCATGCGTAAATACGGGTTAGGTTCTCTTAGAAAGACCCCCACGAAGGGCAATCCCCTCGGGCCTATATCCCAAGAGTAGATAATTGGCCGTCAATAATCAACCCAACCCAACCCAACCCGTCATATATTAAAACATACCATTCCACTGCTAAATGCATTCGTTTACGGAGTTAGCTTGTCCGGGATGGCCGAATGGTTAAGGCGCCAGACTACCAAGCTATCTTTCTCGGTGGATGGCATTGATCTGAGCGAGTATATAATATCACTCATTCATTGTGTTTTTCTGCTGTCATCTCATCTGCTTTGAAATAGGTCTTGTCGATGAAATTCTTCAACAAATTAAATTACCCAAAAATTCGTTAACCGGTGCGAACATTGCTCCTTTATCCTGGTGATTTTCATTCCGATCAGTGCCATCGACTGACGTAGAAAACTGGGTCTCTCAAGACATATGCGGGTTCGAATCCAGCTCCCGGAATAATATTTTAATTTAATGTTCTAAACATAAAAATGAAATATATTTTTAGGAAAACTTTTAAAATTTAAATTTACAATTTAAATTAAGCTTATATTTATTACTAGCAAGCTACGCCCGCTACGCTGGTCAATTTCTTTTAACGAACCTTTAATCCAATAAAATATTGACATTTCATAAATAACTTTTATATTTTAACAGAATAATAAGGCTACTATAATTTGTGACTCGTGCTATAACCAATATACACGTCAGGACACGTCGCCCTTACCATTATCTTTTTACGCATGAAGGTTTCGCTATGGTACTCCATTGGAAAATTTGGTAATTTTTTAAATTCAATATTTGAAAAACGGCATAATCATTAGATTTGAAATTTATATCAAGAAAAATACAATTTTTTACCTTTCAAACGTAGTTTGTCTAACAATTTTCTGACAAATACTTTTTGAGCTATCATTTTTTTCAGTAACTTCAAATGTTTCATTTTCCGAGATTAATCTGTTGCAACAATTAGCGAAAAACCCAGTCGTCAGCAACGCATAGTTTTTTATTAAAGAGGCTTTTCGAGCAGGGATTGTCACCACCAATTTGCCACCATCACTTTTGAAATCGGTTCCGTGGTTCCAGAGATTCCATAGAAATTGTAATTTAGAATGACTTCAGAACGATTTTCGCTCATTTCACCTATTTAAATTTCGATTTTTTTTTTATTTATTCTTAGAGAGCATTTACATCTTATAAGTAACTACAATGCTAAATTTCAAATTTCTTGCCCCTTCAGTATAAAAAAGTCGCAATTTTCGAAAATTTTTCGATCCTGCACCCCATTGATGTTAGTGGCACCGACATAAAATATAGCCTATGATGGAGTAGGGATTGTCCCCATCAATTTGCCACCATTACTTTTGAAATCGGTTCTGTAATTCCAGAGATTTCATAGAAATTGTAATTTAGACTGTTTTTAGAACGCTTTTCGCTCATTTCACACTTTTAAATTTCAATTTCTTTTTTATTTTGTTCTTAGAGAGCATTTACATCTTATAAGTAACTACAATGACAAATTTCAAATTTCTAGCTCCTTCAGTATAAAAAATAAAAATAAAAATGCCCAGTTAAACTGAGGGCATTGAGTTCACAGGCTATTCACACTAATTGTATATTATACTCTTATTTCAAAGAATTTGAAATAAGCCCATCGAAAAATAAAGAAATAAACAATATATTAAGGGGGGGTCATCCCCCCCTTTACCCCCACCCCCATAGTTAACTAATGAACCCCTTAAACTAATCAGGTAAATCTCTAATTACAATGAATATATATACAAAATTTGAAGAAAATTGGATAATTCTGCATGAAAAACCCATTTATATAAATTAAGGTGGGATTAGCCCCCTCCGTTCTCCCCTTTATACTTAACTAATCAATCCCGAAAACTAATCAGGGAAGCGTCTTAACCCAATGAACCTATAAACAAATTTTGAAGCAAATGGGATAATTCTGCATGAAAAACCCATTTATATAAATTAAGAGGGGGGGGGATTAGCCCCCCCCCGTTCCCCCCCCTTTATACTTAACCAATCAATCCCGAAAACTAATCAGGGAAGCGCCTTAATACAGTGAACCTATAAACAAAATTTGAAGGAAAACGGAATAATTCTACATGAAAAACCCATTTATATAAAATAAGGGGGATATGCCCCCCGTTCCCTCCTTTATAGTTAACCAATCAATCCCGAAAACTAATCAGGGAAACGTCTTAACACAGTGAACCTATAAACAAAATTTGAAGGAAATGGGATAATTCTGCATGAAAAACACATTTATATAAATTAAGGGGGGATTTTCACCCCGTTCCCCCCCTTTATACTTAACCAAATAATCCCGAAAACTAATCAGGGAAGCGCCTTAACACAGTGAACCTATAAACAAAATTTGAAGGAAAACGGACTAATTCTGCATGAAAAACCCATTTATATAAAATAAGGGGGGATTATCCCTCCGTTCCCCCCTTTATACTTAACCAATCAATCCCGAAAACTAATTAGGGAAGCGTCTTAACACAGTGAACCTTTAACCAAAATTTGAAGGAAATGGGATAATTCTGCATGAAAAACCCATTTATATAAATTAAGGGGGGGATTAGCCCCCCCCCCCCGTTCCCCCTTTTATACTTAACCAATCAATCCCGAAAAACTAATCAGGGAAGCGCCTTAACACAGTGAACCTATAAACAAAATTTGGAGGAAAATGGAATAATTCTGCTTGAAAAACCCATTTATATAAATTAAGGAGGAATTAGCCCCCCGTTCCCCCCTTTATACTTAACCAATCAATCCCGAAAAGTAATCAGGGAAGCGCCTTAACTCAGTGAACATATAAACAAAATTTGAAGGAAAACGGAATAATTCTGCATTAAAAACCCATTTATATAAATTACGGGGGGGGGGGGGGAATTAGCCCCTTGTTCCCCCCCTTTATACTTAACCAATCAATCCCGAAAACTAATCAGGGGAGCTCCTTAACACAGTGAACCTATAAACAAAATTTGAAGGAAAACGGATATTTCTATGAAGAGTTATCGCATTACGTACGTACATACATACATACAGAACCGGCTGGCAAGCTCTCAGGGCTTGATAGCCAGTTTGATAGCTAAAAAATCGCAATTTTAGAACGCTTTTTGCTCCTGCACCCCCTGGGGTTAGTGGCACCGACATAAAATATAGCCTATGTTGGAGCAGGGGTTGTCACCATCAATTTGCCACCATCACTTTTGAAATCGGTTCGGTAGTTCCAGAGATTACCCCCTACAAACAAACAAACAAACAATCTTTACTCCTTTATAATATTAGTATAGATAGACATTATATATTATATTACACTGGCAACAATTAAGTATCTTTAAATCTACTCTATTATCATTCATAATATTGAACTAAAGAATTACAATGTAAAAATACTTCATATTAGGCTGTATAAACGCTTTGATTCCTGTGAACTTCTTATTTTCATTTTTTTGTTGTTGTTTTAAAGATCATTGTCTGCAGATAGTCTTGTTTCAATATCATTTGGAAATATGAGGGATATATTTGTCTGTATGTCTCTTTTCATGCCTTTTTTGAATTTATAAGTTTAAAAGTTCCTAAAACTGAAAAATCTACCCGAAACTTTAATTTAGTGATTAGGCACACAGCAATACGTTTCATTTTTAAACTAGACATCGTATTTTGAGAATTTTTTTACACGTACACTTCAAAATGTTTGCTATATCGTCGGCTGTTGCATGTTGAAATAAGCTATTTTGATTCAATAAAATTTATAATTAATGTGGTAAACAATCTTATATCTGGTCGTGTAGCCCGAAGCCACATTCTGATTTGTGGTATTTCGTTCGCAATAATTTCTTTTGCGGGGCAAGATGATTTAGATTGTTTCGGGTTCGGGGTAAGGAATGGGTTTCGATTTTTCTCCTGTTCGGATTTGGAAATTTTTTTTTCAAAAGAATAGTCGTGATAATTTTTAAGCGGAAAAAAATATACATTTGAAAATAAATGAATATATAGATGATTCATTTTCAATAATAAATTCAGTAATAAAAATATAATTACAGTGTGTTGTTTCACAATTGCTTAAACTAGGAATTATTTTTCTTGAATTTTTGTTTTCGGTTTAAAGTGCTTGTAGCTTTTGGTTGATTTAAAAAAAAACCTTTTAAGTTCAGTTTGGTATGTCCTTACCCCTTTAGATATCTTATGAGTATAGCAATACAGGACTGCTGCAAAACTCGAAGGAAAGATACAATTTTTTAAAGGAGATTCTATGTTTTTGTTAAGCATTGTTTGCCTATATGTATATTAAGATTTTATTTGTATGAAGAACATTATAGATATTAATTAAACGAAAATTGTACAAATAATAAAATTTCCATTTATAAATTTGTTTTGGGAAACGAAATATTAGTATCAGTTAAATTTGCGAATTTCACAGTTATAAACAATAAATAGAACCCGCCCGCCTATATCCCTAGCGGAGATAATCGGCCATAACAAACCACCAAAACAAATAAAATACATCCCTATATTCAGTATATTTAATCATATAAGGGATAGGGGCAACAAAGTACCAAGCCACAAATTATGTGAAATAAATCTAACACTGTAATCTATTGCTTATTATTGTAAATTATAATATCCCACATATTATTTGTTTCTAATGTCACTTTGTGACAGCGTGTGGCCCATGTTGCTTTTTTGCCCCAAAGGAAGAAAACTAATTTACGAATAACGTAATGGTAATGTCATTAAAGTAATGCCATATTGTTATTCAGAATATCTCACATATTACTAACACTTTGTAAAAAAAAAAAACTTTGTTATATATCTTCATTTGAGTACTTGATTCATCTTTCAAACGGATATATCTCAGAAGATTACAAATGTGGCTTAGCACTTTCTTGCCCAGATCCCCTCATATATTAGTGGTTTTCTTCGAGCCGTGGATTTATCCATGCGTAAATACGGGTTAGGTTCCCTTAGAAAGACCCCACGAAGGGCACTCCCCCCGGGCCTATAACCCAAGTGTAGATAATTGGCCGTCAATAATCAACCCAACCCAACCCAACCCAAGTGCAGATAATTGGCCGTCAATAATCAACCCAACCCAACCCCTCATATATTAAAACATACCATTACACTGCTAAATGCATTCCTTTACAGAATTAGCTTGTCCGGGATGGCCGAATGGTTAAGGCGCCAGACTGCCAAGCTATCCTTCTCGGTGGATGGCATTGATCTGAGCGTGTATATAATATCATTCATTCATTGTGTTTGTCTGCTGTCATCTCAACTGCTTTGAAATAGGTCTTGTCGATGAAATTCTTAAACAAATTAAATTACCCAAAAATTCGTTAACCGGTGCGAACATTGCTCCTTTATCCTGGTGATTTTCATTCCGATCGGTGCCATCTACTGACGTAGAAAACTGGGTCTATCAAGACATATGCGGGTTCGAATCCCGCTCCCGGATTAATATTTTAATTTAATGTTCTAAACATAAAAATGAAATATATTTTTAGGAAAACTTTTAAAATTTAACTTTACAATTTAAATTAAGCCTATATTTATTATAGACATTATATATTATATTACACTGGCAACAATTAAAATCTTTAAATCTTCTCTATTATCATTCATAATATTGAACTAAGGAATTACAATGTAAAAATATTTCATATTAGGCTGTATAAACGCTTTGATTCCTGTGAACTTCTTATTTTCATTTTTTTTTTTTTTTTGTTTCAAAGATCATTGTCTGCAGATAGTCTTGTTTCAATATCATTTGGAAATATGAGGGATATATTTGTCTGTATTTCTCTTTTCATGCCTTTTTTGAATTTATAAGTTTAAAAGTTCCTAAAACTGAAAAATCCTCACGAAACTTTAATTTAGTGATTAGGCACACAGCAATACGTTACATTTTTAAACTAGACATCGTATTTTGAGAATTTTTTTACACGTACACTTCAAAATGTTGGCTATATCGTCGGCTGTTGCATGTTGAAATAAGCTATTTTGATTCAATAAAATTTATAATTAATGTGGTAAACAATCTTATATCTGGTCGTGTAGCCCGAAGCCACATTCTGATTTGTGGTGTTTCGTTCGCAATAATTTCTTTTGCGGGGCAAGATGATTTAGGTTGTTTCGGGTTCGGGGTAAGGAATGGGTTTCGATTTTTCTCCTTTTCGGATTTGGAAATTTTTTTTTCATAAGAATAGTCGTGATAATTTTTAAGCGGAAAAAAATATACATTTGAAAATAAATGAATATATAGATGATTCATTTTCAATAATAAATTCAGTAATAAAAATATAATTACAGTGTGTTGTTTCACAATTGCTTAAACTAGGAATTATTTTTCTTGAATTTTTGTTTTCGGTTTAAAGTTCTTGTAGCTTTTGGTTGATTTAAAAAAAACCTTTTAAGTTCGGTTTGGTATGTCCTTACCCCTTTAGATATCTTATGAGTATAGCAATACAGGACTGCTGCAAAACTCTAAGGAAAGATACAATTTTTTAAAGGAGATTTTATGTTTTTGTTAAGCATTGTTTGCCTATATGTATATTAAGTTTTTATTTGTATGAAGAAAATTATACACTGTAAACTGAAATGTCTGAAAATCAGACATTTAAGTGTCTGAAACGGATGGTTCAAAAAAGAGACACTTTGAAGTGTCTTAAAATTTTAAGACATTTGTACGTGTCTTATTTTCAGACATTTGAAGTGTCTTAAATAGCGCCATTTTTTTTACCCGGGCAAACAGAATGTAAAATAAATTGCAAAAAATGTGAAGTGCTGCCATCTATTGTATCATTTCGATGACGGGAGGATAATCTGAAATCCTCATTCTACCCACGATTGGGTTCGATCTCGCGTCCTTCTGGTTACGAGACTAACGCCTTAACCAATCAAGCCATCAAGACATGTGAAGGATTTGGTTTTAAATTGAAGTAATGAGATGACTCGGTAGCGTGGTGATATTTTTATTGAATTAATTTAGATATTTCTGAGAAATTAAAAAATTTTGGTAAGATTTGGTAAATTTCAAATGATGGTTAAAATTGTACAATTTTATTATTTATGTGGGGGGGGGGGAGGATATATGAATGATACATATTTTCAATTCAAATAGTATAAATTAAGTGATTAAACATATAACAAATTATAACACCTTGTAATTATATACTTCTTTTAATTGCTAAAAGGCGTAAAATAAAAAGATTATAAAGAGTAAAGTAAGTTTTTACAGAAAAAAGAGAATAATACCTGATATTAAGTATAATTGAAAAACCACAGTCCTGGCAAGATAATATCAAGAAGAAAGCATCCAAATAAATTTCAATGAAAGTAAAATAATTTTTCCCCTGCAACCTATACTATCAATCCATTATAAGGGAAACCATAGAAGTTGTAACACGTAAAAATGCAATATGTAACGATGCAACATTTTAACCTACCAAATTTGCTTGTCATTTAACTTACAAAAATTGTGACTCGAGTTATCCTATGGTTACAAACATGGAAATAAACATCCAAGTAAAAAATAGAAAATAAATAACGTGCATAATTTAAAAAGTACGTGAAAAATTAAATGATAGCATTACAAATGATTCCATAGATTGTGCAATTATAGAATATTCTTATTTGTGTGATAATGACTCAGATTGAGCTGAAACATGTCAACAGTGTAATAAAACTTATTTTACTGTTTATAATATTTTTATTGTACACCTTTTAGCAATTAAAAGAAGTATTAAATGTGATTATTAAAAATATAGGGGCGGGGTAATTTTTTCTGCGTACTTTCTGACACATTTTCCGACTCATTTTTTAACGCAAAGACAGGAGATTAGCTGTTGAAACGATTTAGGATCGTAATCAGTGTTCCATTTTTTTAATAAATGAATTACTTTTCGAATTATATGCAGATTCTGACTCTCACTTCTCGCTCCGAAAATTTGGTTTAAAACGCCACCTTTGACAGTATTTTCTGAAAGATCTGTTGTATTTACCAAAACATGGCAAACACTATTCGATTACATAGTTTCTGAATAAGAAAACCTACCCTTTTCCTGTTTTTCTGAACAGAAATGAATTAAAAAAATTGTGATAAATTATCTTCTCTGAATATCTGAACAAGAACAGGGGTCGGCTTGAATAGTGTCGCCATCTGTTATCAAATTATTTTAATCAGTCCCAATTAAAATCAATCTTATTTCTTATAGACAAAGTTGACGAAATTCTAAGGTAATATATACAGGGTGTTCTAGAAAGGACTCCCCAACTTTGAAATGACATAACTTCGAAACAGTGATAGATAGAAATGTGAAACAACTTGAATGTTAGACAGATAGGTCTGGAATTTTTATACATCAATTTAAAAAAATAGCTCCAATATTGGACACGAGAGGGCGCTGCAATCACAAAGCTGTGTCTTTGAAATAGTTCCTGAAAGTGAGCTGTTTGAACTGAGATAAAAATCACATTACAATGGTTTCGATATGGTTACCCTTTTCAGCAGCAACATGACGCAACCTACAGGTAAAGTTCGAAATCACTTGTTGCAATACTTCTATTGAAATGGATGCACATGCCTCACAGATGAATTGTTCAAGCTGTTCCAACATTTGGGGATTCTTAGAATAAACAGCGTCCTTCAAGTAACCCCACAAAAAGAAGTCGCATGGATTCAGATCCGGGGAATATGGTGGCCAATCCATACCAATACCTGTCACTTTGAGATAATTTAAAGCAATGACTCTCTCACTGAAGTATTCCTCGAGGAACTCAAACACTGCAGTAGTACGGTGCGGTCGGGCCCAATCCTGCATAAACCATGAAATCTCTGGTGCATCCATTAGAGCTTGAAATGTTCCAATAAACTGCTGTAAAATTTCAATATATCGAGATGCGTTAATCGTTTCCCTCCTGAAAAGGCCCAATGATTCCTTTACTGGACAGTCCTGTCCACACTGTAATTTTTGCTGAGTGCAGTGGTTTTGAAAGACACACAAACGGGTTTTCAGTGCCCCATATTCGCCAGTTTTGATTGTTCACATATCCCTCTAAATGAAAATGGGCCTTATCGGTGAACCATACATGACCGACATCAATTTTATTTTCATCAATCATCTGCAGTAACTAATTTGCAAAAACTTCTATTTGTTGTAGAGCTGTATTCGTGATCGGTTGATGGCACTGTATTTTATAGGGAAACAGCTTCAGGCCTTTTCGCATTATAGTGTGCGTAGTGGTGTTTGACAATCCTGCTTCAGCAGCAACTCGCCTTATGGATTTTCGAGGACAACGTCTAACAATTTCTTTGACTGCTTGCACATTTTCAGGTGTCATGACTGGTCGACTGCATCCCACATTTCCGCCTAAATCATCGGCCACAGTGCCCGTTCGTTCAAACTTGTTGAATAAATTTTGAATTGTTTTCAAGTCTGGACCTTTTTTAACATTTTTTTTTAACTTCGCTTTGTCATCGTCGGACTTCGATTTAATTGATAGTATTCAAGTACAATAAACAAGTACAATGATATTGTTGAATTCCGAATTATTCTCTAATTCTATACGACTTTTTTACACGTGTCAGCAATGAAACAGACGCACGAATGAAATTTCTGTACTTCTGAGTACCATTTAAAGTTCCATGTGCTTGTGCTGCAACCTATTATCCAATATTGGAACTATTTTTTCAAATTCGTGTATAACAAATTCCAGACCTATCTGTTTAACATTCAACTTGTTTCACATTTCTATCTCTCACTGTTTCGAAGTTATGTCATTTCAAAGTTGGGGAGTCCTTTCTAGAACACCCTGTAGATGTGAACATCTAGAAGGTAAATTTAAACTCTAAAAATAAATATTTAAAATATTCTAAAGGATATAATATTTTTAGAAATGAAAAATTGTTATACACATTACATGCAAAAGAAATTATACGCTTTTTTTATACACTTTATTGTCTAATATTACATCCCTCTATATTATATGTCTATATTATCTATGATATATACAAATTGTAAAGAGATTTTTATTAGTCGAATATTGCAGTTAGAGACGTTGGGACGCAAGTGATTTTTCAGGGCCCCACGCAAAATTTAGTGGATGGAAAGTATTTGAAGCAACATTCTTCTGTTCCGAAACCTTATTTGATATTGCTGGCATATACAGGGGCAAGATTATATCACAGTCACCACGTATATCACACAATTGTAGTAAATTCAGAATTCAGACACTTAAGTGTCTGAATTCTGCCTTACTTTCATATGTCTTATTTTCAGACATATCGTGATTATTCAGACATTTTTCTTAGTTATTTTATACCCTGGTAACAGTAAGACACTTATGTGTCTTAAATTCAGACACCTCTGATGTCTGAATTTGCACTGAATTTTCAAATTCAGACACTTAAGTGTCTAAATTGCTTTTTCAGACACATATGTGTCTGAATTTAAGACGCCTCTATTTGCAGTGTAGATATTAATTAAACGAAAATTGAACAATTAATAAAATTTCCATTTATAAATTTGTTTTGGGAAACGAAATATTAGTGTCGGTTTAATTTGCGAATTTCACAGTTATAAACAATAAATAAAACCCGCCCGCCTATATCCCTAGCGGAGATAATCGGCCATAACAAACCACCAAAACAAATAAAATACATCCTTATATTCAGTATATTTAACCATATAAGGGATAGGGGCAACAAAGTACCAAGCCACAAATTATGTGAAATAAATCTAACACAGTAATCTATTGCTTATTATTGCAAATTATAATATCCCACATATTATTTGTTTCTAATGTCACTTTGTGGCAGCGCGTGGCCCTGTTTCTTTTTTGCCCCAGACGTTTATGCCCCAAAGGAAGAAAACCAATTTACAAATAACGTAATAGTAATGTCATTAAAGTAATGCCATATTGTTATTCAGAATATCTCACATGTTACTAACACTTTGCAAAAAAAACTTTGTTATATATCTTCGTTTGAGTACTTGATTCAACTTTCAAACGGATATATCTCAGAAGATTACAAATGTGGCTTAGCACTTTCTTGCCCAGATCCCCTCATATATTAGTTGTTTTCTTCGAGCCGTGGATTTATCCATGCGTAAATGCGGGTTAGGTTCCCTTAGAAAGACCCCCACGAAGGGCACTCCCCCCGGGCCTATATCCCAAGTGTAGATAATTGGCCGTCAATAGTCAACCCAACCCAACCCAACCCCTCATATATTAAAACATACCACTACACTGCTAAATGCATTCCTTTACGGAATTAGCTTGTCCGGGATGGCCGAATGGTTAAGGCGCCAGACTACCAAGCTATCCTTCTCGGTGGATGGCATTGATCTGATCGTGTATATAATATCATTCATTCATTGTGTTTGTCTGCTGTCATCTCACCTGCATTGAAATAGGTCTTGTCAATGAAATTCTTAAACAAATTAAATTATCCAAAAATTCGTTAACCGGTGCGAGCATTGCTCCTGTATCCTGGTGATTTTTATTCCGATGAGTGCCATCGACTGACGTAGAAAACTGGGTCTCTCAAGGCATATGCGGGTTCGAATCCCGCTCCCGGAATAATATTTTAATTTAATGTTCTAAACATAAAAATGAAATATATTTTTAGGAAAACTGTTAAAATTTAACTTTACAATTTAAATAAAGCTTATATTTATTATAGACATTATATATTATATTACACTGGCAACAATTAAGAATCTTTAAATCTTCTCTATTATCATTCATAATATTGAACTAAAGAATTACAATTTAAAAATATTTCATATTAGCCTGTATAAACGCTTTGATTCTTGTGAACTTCTTATTTTCATTTTTTTGTTGTTGTTTTAAAGATCATTGTCTGCAGATAGACATGTTTCAATATCATTTGGAAATATGAGGGATATATTTGTCTGTATGTCTCTTTTCATGCCTTTTTAGGTGCGTTCGTAATTATATAAATACGTAGCACCTATAGTCGTCGTTTGGTCCGTCCGTCTGTCCGTCCGTCTGTCTGTCTGTCTGTCCGTCTGTCTGTCTGTCCGCATATAACAACGCAAAAACTACCCAACCAAATGGTTTGCAATTTAAAATATATTATCTTTGCAGAATTTTGTCGAGACATTTCAAATTTTATTAAAATCGAATCAAAACTTTAGGAGATATTAATAAAAATATTTATTAAGAAATTTTTTTGTTTTTTTTAATCGGTGCTTTTTTGTTATAGGAGCTTCCGATGGATGTTAAATCGTCAAGCGACCGAGATACTTATTTTATTACAGAAATTAATCTGCAGACGATATAATTCATTTCACAGAATTAAAAACCATCAAGATCTGAATATTTATATATAAGTAGCTGATACATATATCTGACATATAGCTGATACATCTGAATATTTATATAACTAGTTAAGATATTTGTATGAACAGTGTCGTAAAATATATACTTAACTAGCTGTTT
This sequence comes from Maratus michaelseni, assembly GCA_963931845.1. Taxonomy (NCBI): domain Eukaryota; kingdom Metazoa; phylum Arthropoda; class Arachnida; order Araneae; family Salticidae; genus Maratus; species Maratus michaelseni. The sequence continues at coordinate 119,171,247 of OZ007586.1, forward strand.
AACCCGTTCTACGCACGGGATATCATGAATTTAATTCTAAAACGTGCGTACGAACGCACCTCGTTTGTAACGTTTGACGTACAATTTCCAACTTGTTTGAATTTATAAGTTTAAAAGTTCCTAAAACTGAAAAGTCCTCACGAAACTTTAATTTAGTGATTGGGCACACAGTAATACGTTACATTTTTTAAGTAGACATCGTATTTTGAGATTTTTTTACACGGACACTTCAAAATGTTTTCTATACACTCTAAAAAAATCCGTGAAAATACAAGAGTTTTTCCGTAAAATTTGACGGAGAGGTTTCATTTTTTCAAAACAACAGTATAATTTCCGTAAATGACATTATTTCCATAAAGGAGATTTCAAATCCGTAAATATGCAGAAAGTTTTCCGTAAATTTAATGGATTTTGTCCGTATTTCTTTCAAAACAGTACAATGTCCGTATTTCTTCCAAAACAGTGCAATTTCTGTAAATAACTTTTAGAGTTTTGCGTATAGAAATCGCCTTGTTTGAAGTGGGAATTAAGATTGTTGTATATACTAGAGTTCTTCAAGGATCCAGGTCTTACCCGGCTCGACATGCTGGCCCATTCTAACCGGGGCCATGTCTGGACAGTAATTTTTTTGTGAAAATAATAGTAATATTTATATTTTCTTAATAAACGATTTAGAAATTGATTTTGTTTTTATATGTTACAGAAAAGCATTAAAAAAATGCTTTTCTAATTTTTATTGATAGTGCTTCAAAATTAGAACTTTTGTTTTTTCACTAATTTTTTAAAATTTTATTTTAACTTTTCTCACGTGAGGCAATATTGGGTTATTTAAAGGTTTCATAACATAATATCTCTGCAAGTTATCGCTATGTAAATTGTATTAAACTAAACTGATTTGGCTTATAAATTTATGAATTAAACTAAAATTTATTATTTTATAAATTATAATTTTATAACGTTTATAATTTTTTCCTTAAATTTATAAAAATAGTTAATATTTTTTCTTTACTTTTATAAAAATGAAGTTTATAATTTTATTAACTTTATAATTTATTTCTTTAGCTTATACTTTTATAAATGAAACTAAATTAATAAGTCCAAATTTAAATCTTACCTATCACAAGATCATTAATTTCGAAATTATCTTTAAGAATCAATTTTTTGTTTTAATATTAGTAAAACTATTCAATTTGACAGAACAGTACACAAAAGTTCTCAGCATAGCTCAAATATAATAATTTAATTTATTATAAAATTGTTTATTTACGTAAGCTTTTTAAAATAAGAGATAACAAAAAGTTATTTTAATAGCATGTAATAAATACGTCTCCTTCAGATAATTATTATTTTTATTGGAATTGATAAATAGATCATCAGACAAATAATTTTAAAAAGTATATGTTAAAAAAAAAAAGAAAGTGTTGTACTATTACAAAAGGATGCAATCATACAAAGACTCTTAATACAATGTTTTACGCATATAATACATAATAAGCTAAAATTTGTGTGTTCATAAAAAGCGGCGCAAATAAGTAGCAACGCTTGAAAAAGTTGAATATCGAATCATAGCGTAGGGGTTGGGACTTCCGGTTCAGTAAGCGAAAGATTGCGGGTTCGGTCCTCATCGAGGGAAGGGTTGGTTCTTTACATAAAACTTACTCAGAAGTGAGGGAAAAAAAAAGCAGAACATCTGTGCTTTATAAGGTTGTTTTTGAGAAGAAACCTTTTTTTTTTTTGTCGTATAATGTTTATTTTAACATTATAAAAATTTCTAAAAAATACGGAAGATATCTGTTATAAAAAGGAAATTTAAAAACGGATATTTCAGAAACCACGGAATATTTTCTGGAATTTACGGATTTTTTTGCCGTTACAAAAACGGGTTGGGTTGAGATGATTATTGACGGCCAATTATCTACACTTGGGATATAGGCCCGGGGGGAGTGCCCTCCGTGGTTGTCTTTCTAAGGGAACCTAACCCGCATTTACGCATGGATAAATCCACGACTCGAAGAAAACCACGAAAACTCCGAACGATTAGGCCGACGGGCGCGATTGGGATTGAACCCAGCACCTCCCGTCTACCAGCTTCGAGAGCAGAATCTCTCAGCCACTGGTGGGGCCGTTAAAAAGCGGAAATAGTACTGGCGTCTGGATTGCCAGTACAATTTCCGTTTTTTTCAGGAAATTTTTTTACAGTGTATCGTCGGCTGTTGCATGTTGAAATAAGCGATTTTGATTCAATAAAATTTATAATTAATGCGGTAAACAATCTTATATCTGGTCGTGTAGCCCGAAGCCACATTCTGATTTGTGGTGTTTCGTTCGCAATAATTTCTTTTGCGGGGCATGATGATTTAGGTTGTTATGGGTTCGGGGTAAGGAATGGGTTTCCATTTTTCTCCTGTTCAGATTTGGAAAAAAAATTTTCAAAAGAATAGTCGTGATAATTTTTAAGCGGAAAAAAATACACATTTGAAAATAAATGAATATATAGATGATTCATTTTCAATAATAAATTCAGTAAATAAAATATAATTACAGTGTGTTGTTTCACAATTGCTTAAACTAGGAATTGTTTACATGAATTTTTGTTTTCGGTTTAAAGTGCTTGTAGCTTTTGGTTGATTTAAAAAAAATCTTTTAAGTTCGGTTTGGTATGTCCTTGCCCCTTTAGATATCTTATGAGTATAGCAGTACAGGATTGCTGCAAAAACTCGAAGGAAAGATACAATCTTTTAAAGGAGATTCTATGTTTTGTTAAGCATTGTTTGCATGTATGTATATTAAGTTTTTATTTGTATGAAGGAAATTATAGATATTAATTAAACGAAAATTGAACAAATAATAAAATTTCCATTTATAAATTTGTTTTGGGAAACGAAATATTAGAGTCGGTTTAATTCGCGAATTTCACAGTTATAAACAATAAATAGAACCCGCGCGCCTATATCCCTAGCGGAGATAATCGGCCATAACAAACCACCAAAACAAATAAAATACATCCCTATATTCAGTATATTTAATCATATAAGGGATAGGGGCAACAAAGTACCAAGCCACAAATTATGTGAAATAAATCTAACACTGTAATCTATTGCTTATTATTGTAAATTACAATATCCCACATATTATTTGTTTCTAATGTCACTTTGTGGCAGCCTGTGGCCCATGTTTCTTTTTTGCCCCAAAGGAAGAAAACTAATTTACGAATAACGTAATGGTAATGTCATTAAAGTAATGCCATATTGTTATTCAGAATATCTCACATATTACTAACACTTTGCAAAAAAAAACTTTGTTATATATCTTCATTTGAGTACTTGATTCATCTTTCAAACGGGTATATCTCAGAAGATTACAAATGTGGCTTAGCACTTTCTTGCTCAGATCCCCGCATATATTAGTGGTTTTCTTCGAGCCGTGGATTTATCCATGCGAAAATACGGGTTAGGTTCCCTTAGAAAGACCCCCACGAAGGGCACTCCCCCCGGGCCTATATCCCAAGTGTAGATAATTGGCCGTCAATAATCAACCCAACCCAACCCAACCCCTCATATATTAAAACATACCATTACACAGCTAAATGCTATCGTTTACGGAATTAGCTTGTTCGGGATGGCCGAATGGTTAAGGCGCCAGACTACCAAGCTATCCTTCTCGGTGGATGGCATTGATCTGAGCGTGTATATAATATCATTCATTCATTGTGTTTGTCTGCTGTCATCTCATCTTCTTTGAAATAGGTCTTGTCGATGAAATTCTTAAACAAATTAAATTACCCAAAACTTCGTTAACCGGTGCGAACATTGCTCCTTTATGCTGGTGATTTTCATTCCGATCAGTGCCATCGACTGACGTAGAAAACTGGGTCTTTCAAGACATATGCGGGTTCGAATCCCGCTCCCGGAATAATATTTCAATTTAATGTTCTAAACATAAAAATGCAATGTATTTTTGGGAAAACTTCTAAAATTTAACTTTACATTTTACATTAAGGTAATATTTTTTATATACATTAAATTTTTTATTACACTGGCAACAATTAGGATTCTTTAAAATTTCTCTATTATCATTCATAATTTTGAATTACGAAATAAAAATATTTCATGATGGGCTATGCAAACGCTTTGATTCCTGTGAACTCTTTATTTTCATTTTTGTTGTTGTTGTAAAGATCTTTGTTTGCAGATCGTCGTGCTTCAATATCATTTTGAACGACAAGCGATATATTTGTCTGTATGTCTCTTTTCATGCCTTTTTTGACTTTATAAGCTTTGAAAGTTCGTAAAATTAAAAAATCCTCACGAAACTTTAATATAGTGTTGAATCACACAGCAATACGTTACTTTTTTAAAGTAGACCAAGTTTTTTGAGAATTCTTTTACATGCACACCTCAAAATGTTTTATATATCATCCGCTGCTGCGTGCTGAAATAAACGATATTGACTCAAAAAAATTAGAATTAACGTGGTAAACAATCTTATATCTGGTCGGGAATCCCGAACCCACATTCTGGTTTGTGGTGTTTGGTTCGCAATAATTCCTTTTGCGGGGCATGATGAGTTAGATTGTTTCGGGTTCCGGATCGGGGATGGGTTTCGAATTCTTTCCTGTTCGGGTTTGGAAAACATTTTTTTTTTCAAAAGAATAGTCGTTAAAATTTTCAAGCAGTAAAAAATATATAGTTGAAAATAAATAAACATATACATGTTTTATTTCATATAATAATTTCTGTATTAAAAATATAATTACAGCGTGTGGTTTTATACTTGCATAAATATAGGAATTATTTTTCTTGAATTTCTGTTCTTGGTTTAAAGTGCGTGTAGATTTTGGTTGATTTAAAAAAAATTCTTTTATTTTCGGATTGGTATATACTGGCCCGTTTAGAAATCTTATTAACATAGCAATGCAGGATTGCTGCAAAAACACGAAGGCAAGATACAATCTTTTAAAGGAGATTTTATGTTTTTGCTAAACATTATTTGCCTATATGTATATTAAGTTTTTATTTGTATGCAGAAAAGTAGAGATATTTATTACATGAAAATTGAACATTTAATAAAATTTCCATTTATAAATTTGTTTTAGGAAATGAAATATTAGTGTAAGTTTAATTCGCAAATTTCACAGTTATAAACAATAAATAAAACACTCCCGCCTATATCCCTAACGTAGGTAATCGGTCATAACAAAACACCAAAACAAAAAAAATACATTCCTAAAATCAGTTTTATTAATCATATGAGGGCTCGGGGCAATAAAATGCCAAGCTACATTTTAGGTAAAATAAATCTAACACTGTAATCTATTGCTTGTTATTGTAATATATTATACCACCATATTATTTATTTCTAATGTCACTATGTGGCAGCCTATGGCCCAGGTTTCTTTTTTGCCCCAGGGCCCCAGCAGTAGCTGTGAGGTTTTGCTCTCAAAGCCGGTACACCCGTGGTACTGGGTTCAAACTCCTGTCGCGCTCATCGTCCTAACCGTTCGGAGTTCTCCGTGGTTTTCTTCGAACCTTGACGTAAATACTAGTTATGATCCCTTAGAAAGACCCCCACGGAGGGCACTCCCCCCCCCCCTAGGGCCTATATCCCTCTAGTAGATAATGGGCCGTCATAAATTAATCGACCAACCAACCCCCTTTTTTGCCCCAGACGTTTATGCCTCCAAGGAAGAAAGCTAATTTACAAATGACGTAATAGTAATGTCATTAAAGTGATGCCATATATTTATTCAGAATATCTTAAATGTTACTAACACTTTGCAAAAAAAAACTTTGTTATATATCTTTGTTTGAGTACTTGATCTAACTTTCAAACGGATATCTCAGAAGATTACAAAAGTGGCTTAGCACTTTCTTGCCCAGATCCCCTCATATATTAAAACATACCATTACAAAACTAAATGCATTACTTTACGGAATTAGTTTGTCCAGCATGGCCGAATGGTTAAGGCGCCAGACTACAAAGTCGTCTTCCTCGGTGATCTGAACTTGTATGTAATATCATTCATTGTGTTTGTCATTTCATCTGCTTTGAAATAGATATTGTCGATGAAATTTATGAATAAATTAAGTTACCCAAAAGTTCATTAACGTTGAGAACATTGCTCCTCTATTCTGGTGATTTTCATTCCGATCAGTGCCATCGACTGACGTAGGACACTGGGTCTGTCAAGACGTATCCGGGTGCGAATCTCGCTCCCGGAATAATATTTTAATTTAATGTTCTGAACATAAAAATGCAATGCATATTTGGGGAAACTTCTAAAATGTAACTTTACAATTTAAATTAACTTTAAGCTTATATTTGCTATATACATTATATTTCATATTACACTGGCAACAATTAAGATTCTTTAAAAACTTCTCTAATTTCATTCGTAATTTTGAACTAAAGAATTAAATAGTAAAAACATTTCATGATAAGCTCTGTAAACGTTTTGGCCGTAAAGCTAACTCTTAATAGAAGATTCAACAGTAGGAAACATAGAATTAATTCGCTTCTGTTTGCTTACTATTTCATTCTTTGTGTTTATCTTTTTTATTTATCTGTTTTGTTTAAATAAATTTACCCAGTCAACTTCGAAAAAAGTACAAATGTAGCAGTGAAACATTTCATAATCGATCTGATTATTGTCATCGTACATGTACATCATACATGTTAATCCTATACATGATTGCAATATTCGTCACTGTTTCCGGATGGTATCGAGTTCCCTAATTTTATTTTTAATCTAAATTTCTATTGGAAAAAATATCCAATTTTACATTGAAAAAACTTCCAAGCATTAATTTTCTGACCGACATTCACAAAAAAAGAATACAAAATTAGTTAAAATCTTTCTTTTATAAGCCTATGCATAACTTATAAACGGATGGTTCGATTTTCGTTTTTTTTTCTTTTTTTGTTATAAAAGATCTTTTTCTACAGATCGTCTTGTTTGAATATCTCTTTGAACTACAAGCGATATGTTTGTCTGTATGTCTCTTTTCCTGCTTTTTTTTTACTTTATTATTGCCATCGTACATATACATCGTACATGATAATCCTACATGATTGCTATATTCATCACTGTTTCCAGATGGTATCGAGTTCCCCAATTTTAATTTAAAACTAAAAGTTATATTGTAAAAATTATTCAATTTTCCAGTGAAGAAAATTTCAAGCATTAATTTTTTTACTGTCATATAAAAAAATTGAATACACTCTAAGTTTGTATCTTTCTTTTACATGTCCATAGATAACTTATGAACGGATGGTTCGATTTTAATTTTTTTTCTGTTATAAAGATCTTTGTCTGCAGATCGTCTTGTTTCAATAACATTTTGAACTGCAAGTGATATGTTTGTCTGTATGTTTCTTTTCAGGCTTTTTTTTACATTATAAGTTTTAAAGTTCGTAAAACTCACAAATCGCGACGTAACTTTAATATAGTGCTGAGATACATACAGCAATTGGTTACGTTTTTAACACTTTCCAACATAGTTGAAAAGTATTTATGACTTCGGTTTGTCTGGTCGTCTGTCCATTTGCCGTCCGTCCATGCTCCAACTCAAGTAAATATACTAGGATTTCCCTGAAATTTTTGTATGTTATTGTTGTTTACTATAATATGATCCCTATTAGAAATGAAGTGTGTAGCAAATACAGTTTTTTTACAAGGACAGTCAATGTTATTCCATTACATTACAGTCAATGGGAAAAAAATCATTTCAAGTGCATTTTGATGATGCTACGCCGTTTGAAAGATGATAAAATTGATATGCAATTATGAGGCGCACTGAAACATTCTTTATCTAGAATATGGGATGCGAAGCATTTATTATTCATTTACATCAAAGAAAAGAAGAAAAGAGTCAAAGAATAAAAGGGTCAAAGAAAAGAATTCTGTTGCAGAATGCTCTACGGGGAAAAATCGCTTGTTGTGTAATTTAATGATGTTTCACTATTTCAAACATAATGCAATTTATATGCATTACTGAGGTTCTCACTTAAGAGTATGATGTGCATTGCATTTATCGTTCATTTACAGGGACACACAAAAAGATATCTGCTACAGTATACGAGCAATAATTACAGTCTATGTGTGATAAGTGTGTTTTCAACATTGGTTTGCGTTTTATGTTTAACTCATTTTTTGCATAGTACGTGTTGTGTATAATTTCGGTTGATCATATACAGTGCTACACAAGAAAATGTTTAAGTATTACAGACTATGGAAGTGAACTGCTTTGGGTAGTTTTCAATTGTCTTACGCATTTTCCAGCTGAACTGTAGTTAGTAGACTTATAGAAGTTTGTGGAAAATAAATAAATTCATATACAGGGCTACGCAAACAACAAGTTACATTGTCGTTTATGGTTGGTAATTGCTGGAGGTTTTTTTTTTATAAGTTGCCTTATGCATTTTTACCTGAATTAAATTTTAGTTTAATATTTGGTGTGTACAAAAGTCTTTAGTTAATATACAGGTTTGTACAAAAGATTTCGAGTGCATTTCTATTCTATTAGCGAAAATTGCTAAACGTGAATTTTCCAAATGAACTAAATTTTATCATGCTATGTAGTATATATCCAAATCTATAGGTCATATACAGGGCTGCAAAAAATAATTCGACTAAATTTTAAACTATGGAAGGTAATTGGGAAAACTGGACGTTTAAATGTGTTATATGTTTCCTATACTGTACATTTACATATCTTCTTTCACCTTATTTAACGGTGAAGTTTTGTTACTGTTTTCTGGATGTGTTCGAAAATGTTTCATAATCAATGCTTGACACATGATTTTTCTTTCTTGTTTTCCTTTCCGTGTTGAATCTGCCCTTCAACAAACTCAGAGGCGGACCAATCAAATTTATAATAATTATGTTTTAAATAGTGCTTAACCACTTGAAGGGTGGTAGTATATTATATATATCACTTAATTTTAATCCCCAGAATTTTAGAATAAAATTTAGACATTATACGGTACGATGGAAAAAAAGCTTTTTTAACACTTTCCAACATATTTGAAAATTGCTTATAAACTCAGTTTGTCTGTCTTCCTGTCTATCCGTGCTTTAACTCGCGTAAATATTCTCAGATTGCATGCAATTGATATGTGTCATTGAGGTTTACTATGCATGAGGTTTACTATATGAGGTATAAATTTTGTTGGTATTGAAAATTAAATGTGTAACATTTATAGTTCATTTACAGTGACACTCGAAAAATTCCGTTTTATTACGGTCTATGGGGGAAAATCGTTTACGGTGTATTTTAATGATGTTACACTAATGCAAACATATTGAAATTGATATATATCACTGAGGTGCACTACAAGAGGCTTAATATAGTATATGGTGGGCATAGAATCCATCGTTCATTTACAAGGACACACAAAAGAAATCCATTGCAGTAATGTGTATCAATTGAATAATAATTGCGGTAAGTGCGTTTTCAGTTGTGGTACACGTTTTTAAATTTAACTATTTTTTTAAATATTACTTGGTGTGTAAAAAAGATCATATACAGGGCAACACAAAAGATATCGAATACATTTCGGTTTATTGACGGAAATTTCTGGAATTTTAAATGTGCTGTCAGTTTCCTAACTGAACTAAATTTTATCCTACTATGTAGTATATATACAAATCTATAGATCATATACGAGGGTGGACGATAAGTTCGAGGCCTGACAGTGAAAGCACAAGATTTTTGACAAAATTTCATATTATTTTTCAATTTAGTCCCTTTGCAACTTAATACATTTAAGACATACTCTTGTGTGCGAATTCTTTAGTGCAGCCGTGTACGAGGTTGGTTCGAAAAGTTCTCGGCCTGACAAAGAAAATACCAGATATTTGACACTATTTCATTTTATTTTTCAACTTGCAAGTCTCTTGAGAAATGTTCATTCTTTGGGGTTTTTGGTCGACGTTCAACAAACGCGGCACGCATCGACCGGAAAGCTTTTTCATATACAAAACATCGTGTAAAATGTAGTGGACACGGTCTATCGAGATGTTTGCAATATCAGAAAGTTCGCGTATCTCAATCGGAAATCATTCAATATGGCATTGTTAATTTTTGAGACGATTTCATGGGTCGTAACTGTTTTTGGACGTCCTAAGCGTTCATCATCGTAAATTGATTTCCTACCATGTTTAAATTCAGCAGACAACTTTTTTATCGTCGAATATGAAGGAAAAGAATCCTTTAAGGTGGAATGTAACTCTTTTTCTATGTCCGTAGGGGTTAAACCTTTTTTTAATAAAGTATTTTATGACTGCTCGAGCATCAATTTTTTCCATTTTTAACACTTTCCAACCTAGTTGAAAAGTGCTTATGACTTCGGTTTGTCTGCCGTATGGCCGTCTGGCCGTCTGCCATATGGCCGTCTAGCCGTCTGCCGTATGGCCGTCTGGCCGTGCTCTAACTCCCGTAAATATGCTCGGATTGCCCTGCAATTTTTATATGTTATTGTCGTCATCCATAGCATGTTCCCTATTTCAACTGAAGTGTGTAGCACTTATAGTTTTTTTACAGGGACACTCAAAAGAGTTCCGTTACATTACGGTCTATGGGGAAAAATCATTTGCGGTTTATTTTAATGATGTTACACAATTTCAAACACATTGTAATTGATATATATCACTAAGGTGCATTACAAGAAGCTTAATATGGAATAGGGTGTGCATAGCACTTATAGTTACTTTGCAGGGACAGTCAAAAGAATTCCGTTACATTACGTCTATGGAGAAAAATCGTCTGCGGTTTATTTAAATAATGTTTCACTATTTTAAACGCATTGAAATTGATATATATCACTAAGGTGCATTACAAGAGGCTTACTACAGGATATTGTGTGTATAGCAGTCATCGTTCATTTACAGGGACACACAAAAGAATTCTCTACTGTATGTTAACAATGATTCCTGGAAGTGCGTTTTAAGTTGCTGAACGCGATTTTAAATGTAACTCACTTTTTGTCTATTACTTGGTGTATATAAATTCTGTAGATAATATACAGGGCAGCACAAAAGTTCGCGAACTCATTTCCGTTCATTGACAGAAACTCCAGAAGGAGAATTTTAAATTTCGCTACGCGTTTCCTAACTAAACTAAATTTAGCATCCTATGTAGTATATATGCAAATCTACAGATCATATACAGGGCTGAATAAAAGTATTCGGATATTTTTCCGAATATTGTATATGTTGGAAATTCCTGAAATTACGTTTTTAAATATGTTATGCGTTTTCCAAATTGTTTACTTAGATGTTATCTTTCAGCTTATTAAACGGTAATGATTTGTAAAAATATTTTGGAAGCGTTGGAAAGTGTTACATAATCTATGCTTGAAGCATGATTTTTCGTTCTTGTTAGAAAATGTCAAAACTTGTTTACTTTACTTTATCGCCAAACAATAACCAATAAACTCACGTGTCTGAAACTCGGCAGCATGCCATCTAAAGCATCATACTTTTTACAAACATCATTGTCATTTGATCATACTTCTTCCATCTCTCTGTCAGGCCTCGAACTTATCAGCCCACCCTCGTACAGGGCTGCGCAAAAGAATTCGGATGTTTTCCGACTATTGATGGTAATTGCTGAAATTGGGTTTTCAAATGTGTTATGCGTTTCTTAAATTATTTTCTTCGACATCAACTTTCACCTTATTTATCGGTAAAGTATTGTTAAAGTATTGTGGAAGTGTTGGAAATTGTTTCATTTTCTACGCTTGATGCATTATTTTTATTCTTGTTTCTATTTTCACATAAATTTGTTCTTAAATCCTGGTTGGTGTCATTCGATCATTTTAATATTTTAGCAACAGAAATATTTCGCCCCTGAAAGATTTAAATGGCTTGCTTTCGGCACGCCATGTCTTTGAGCGAGTTTCGCCCTGTGAAATTGTAGACTCTTAATTCTATTTATCTGTAATTAAACAACCATAGATTATGCAAGAGGCTCAGACGCATGGTCAATGCTCTTTTTTTTGTAAGAAACGAACAACGTTTACATAGCTGCCAAATTTTACGCTTTTTTGTTATCACTAAAACCTAATAAAATTGTTTGCTGTATTTAATCGCAGATTTTGGCGATGAAATAAGGCAGAATTTTACTACTAAATTTTAATGGTGAGAAAAATGCGTAACATTTGCCGCTATGCGTTTATAGTGAATTATAATATAATATTTTTGTCATTAATAAACTCTACATAAAATTTAACGAAACTGTACTTTCGAATCTTTTTCAGTGATAATTCCAAAACTTTAACATTTTTTTTTCTTCTAGTAAGATTTACAAAATCTTTAGGGGTACACGTACCCCTGCATACCTCCTAGATAAACGCCTTGATTTTTATTATAATTAAATTATATTTAATTTATACATAATCGTTCCGCATCACATTTATTTTAGGATTGCCGTAATTGAGTTTTATTGGAAAACAATTTTTTTTTCTTTTACTGTGTTATTAGTAGGCATACAAGACCATTATACTAGTTGATGTTATAGATATCGTGTTGCAGATGGAAAAAAAATTTTCAAATAACTCGCGAGTATTGTTTCATTCTGGAGCAAGAAGTTTTACTAATTGACCAGGTCTACATTGTATACGTATAAAGTGAAATTAGAGCTACTAAAACCAGAACGAAAAATCATGCACCATGGCATAGATTATGAAGCACTTTCCAACACTTTTTGGATGAGATACACAGCTCACAATACTCTAAAAATAAACAATTTAAATGCATATCACAGCTTAAAACTTAAATCCAGCAATTATGGCTCATAGTCAGTTCTGTAACCGAAATATTTTGAGTGTCTCTGTAAATAAACTAAATACTCTACGCACTCAGTAAATATACAGAAAACATACTCTAGTGCACTTCAGAAATGTAATTCATTTCATGTTTCATTAAAATACACTGTAAAGGATTTTTCCCCATAGATATTAATGCGATGGAATACTTTTGTGCGACGAACTGTAAATGAACAATAAATGCTACGTACTCTATATAAATCATGTTGCCAGCCACCTCAGTGACGCATATAAATTTATTTATGTTTGAAAGTATGTAACATCATTAAAATGTACAGCAAACGATGTTTCCCCATTTACCGTAATGTAACATAATACTTTTGAGTATCCCTATAAACAAATTATAATTGCTACTTAGTCCATACGCTATAGAAAACATGTTGTCTACCTCAGTGACGCATATCAATTTTGTTGTGATTGAAATAATGCAACATTATTAAAATGCACTGAAAACGTTTTTCCCCATTGACCATAATGTATCGGAATACTTTTGATTACCCGTGTGATTTAACCATAAATGCTACACACTTCATTTTCAATACCGAACATTCTATGGTCAACATCAATAACATTTATCAATTACATGGCAATCCGACTGCATTTACGCGAGTTGAGTATGGACTGACAGACAGGCAGACAGACGGACAGACAAATCGAATTCATAAACACTTTTCAATTATGTTGGAAAGTGTTAAAAATATAAGAAGTTGGTTTTTACATTTATAACTTACCACAAAATCATTAAAACAATAATTCTTCCATTCCGTCTCAATCTTATGAACTCGTATGATTCATATACAGGAGTTGTGAATATAGTGAAACATTTTATAAAGCGAGTGAAATATTTGAAAAAATTATCAGTTATTAAAAGTTCTTCTTTTTTGAATATTTATTAATGATTTTGAAATTATTTGTAAAGGAGGGATCTTAACATCCGAGACACCGTATATATATATAGGGTGATTTTTTTTTTAAGTTGTGAAAGTAAAACACTATAACAAAAGAACCACTGATCCAAATGACCTAAAATTTCACCAGTATGCTCCCAAAGCAATGGGGATTTTTTAGGCATGGTTAAAAAAACTTAAAATCGCATCAACAGATGGCGCTGTAAGGTAGGAGAAACAAAGAATATCGTCTGTGGGAGGAAAACAATGGACGCTACTTTGAGAAACCATCTTCCGTAGACCCTCTGTCGTCATTGGACCTTTTCTTAAATTCTTAAGTGTCCTAAATCTCCTAAGAGCAGTTACTGCGCTGTCATTATTCTGATAATACAGTTTCACTAACAACGCAAGGTCCGTCAATGGCGTAGTCATTGCGAGGATTTCCGTAGAATAATGAACACGAGATGTGCGTACTTCACGTTTTTATCGCCAATGTGCGTGTGCCGGGCACAAGTTCGTCTCCCGACTTTACTTCATGTACAGCGCCATCTGTCGGTGCGATTTTAAGTTTTTTTTAACCACGCCTAAAAAATTCCCATTGCTTTGGGAGCATACTGGTGAAATTTTAGGTCATTTGGATCAGTGGTTCTTTTGTTATAGGGTTTTACTTTCACAACTTTAAAAAAAATCACCCTGTATATATATATATATAGAGAGAGAGAGACAGAGAGACAGAGAGAGACAGAGAGAGAGAGAGAGAGAGAGAGAGAGAGAGAATAATTCACTTTAACGACCAATTCATCAAAGTTACAACTGCTTGTTTATCGATCTATTTATTTAAACTAGACATTGATATTTGCATTATTAATCATATCAATCAATTTAGCTGTCATCTATATCTATCCATCTATCAATTTGCTTGTGTTTTGTGGTCATTCAGTCTGTGCGTGTGGGTGGGTATGTTTGTATGTACAGATAGGTGAGTATTGATTTGAACTTTATAAGGGAGGGATGGTGAGCCTTTATCCTATCATGGGCGCAAGTTAACTTTTTAAGCATTTCCCTGAACGCACTCCCCTCTGAAATACACACATTTATAGGGGCTGTACGTATATAACGTTATCAATTTTTTCGTAATTTTGATTCCCCCCCCCCCCCCTTACAATAAGATATCGGTATCAGCGTCCAAAAATTCTTTTTATTTTTGCAATTTTTTTTCTTTTTTTTATATGTTTGCAGTGATACACAGATATACATATTGTTATACATTTATTATTCGCATACTTTACTGGTTCAAATGGAGAGAAGAAGTCAATAAAATATCACTATTATATATGAAATAAATTTATGACAAATAACACTTAAAAGATGTAGTTACTATTTAACACGTTGACGGACACTTGCGGCTATAGCCGTCAAAGCGAAGTTCACAATGTGGCATGACGGCTATAGCCACCTAAAACGAAACGGTCGTTTTTAGACACTACGGCTATAGCAGCACAAATGTGCATTTACCGGCGTACAAGTAGAAGCCCAGTGTCATGTTTTGGAGACAATTTTTTAGCTTGAAGTTCGTTTTCCACCTATTATACGAGTTGCAGCTTCAGTATGCACGTACAGGGTGGCTAGTGGTCAGGGAAAAATACAGTAAAAAAATGATAATTACCAGTATATTCTTATAGAAAAATTCAAATTAATTATTTGATCGAATAATCAACATAAATTTTTCTATAAGAATATACTGGTGTTTATACTTTTTTTTTACTGTATTTTTCCCTGACCACTAGCCACCCTGACGTGGTTGTGAAGAGAGTAGTGCAATCTAATTAAAGGTGCTGAATTAATCAAAATTAAGTTTATTTAATCAGAAAGAGTAAAACTATACTTCTAATATTCTAAAAATTACAAAAACATATAGTGTCAATTTTCGAACTTCACTATTTCCTACTGTCCGTCAACGTGTTAAAAGTATTTAATAAAAGCTTTTTGTTGCATAATGCATTTAACAGTAATAGTATCTTCTTGCATTTGCCCCCTGCACGGGGAGGGGGTAAGCAGAACTTCTTATCAACAAAACGAGTGGACAACTTTTCTTTACTAGTAAACACAACAAGTATTATTTCAAACATACTTCGGAACTGGTTTCTCCAACTGCAGATTATATGGCAAATGAATAGGAAGGTCGAACGTTGGGGTAATCCATATTTTTGAAAGAAATGATTTTATTTTCATTTAGTGGTTTCAAAAATAACTGCATTTTCATAAAAATAGATAGCAGACAAAAAAAATCAATAAAAAATCAAAAAAAAAGATAAGACTATTTTGATGTAAAGAAAAAGTTACAAAAAGAAACTAGTCGTTGAGGGCCAAACGTAATACTTACGCATCATGGATATGCGTAATATAAAGTATGAAAATAAAACATTCGTAAACTTTTTATAAAATGCATTGCAATTCCTAAATAAAAGCCTTCTTGACTTCATAAACTTTAAATGCTCCATTACTGAATTGCATAAAAGAAACATCCTTATAACCCCACAAATGATAATCATAATAACTAACAATTCACTGCGTCGGTTTAAGCGTCTGATTTCCAATTAAAATATATCTTTGAATTGAAATTTGAATGAAATACAGTGTCCTGAAAAATCGAAGAGCATGAAAAATATGATTACAAATATCTCGGCAAGTCACGATCCGATCGACTTCATTTTTTATGCAAAATTTATGTTTTTATATTGTCTTTTATATTCACTTTTTAAAATAAACAATTTCGAAAATGTTTATGTACCTTTTATCAGAACGAACATTTCGAGAGTCCGAAAAAAATAGTTCCGGATAATCGAGGTTTCTGAAATTCAATAAGCTTTTTCCCATTATTACATACTAAATACATACCAAATTTCAAGTCTCTATCTCAATTTGTTCGGGAGATAGAGCGTTTGCAGACACACACACAGACAGACGGACGCCAAACATTTTTTTCTAAAAATATGTTTTTCGGAATCTTCAGTTTCTGAAACGTGTAAATCCGTCAAAATTTTTTTTTCGATTTTCAAAACGATTACAAGACTTACCCTAAACTACGTATGATGGGTAAGTAACACATCGACTGATGTTCCCGGTCTGGCACACAGAAGGCGTTGCAATCGCCGAACCGATGCTTTTTTTAGTAAATACTAATCTTTAAAAGGTAAAAGAAAAAATGTCATGACGATTTGCCGTGTGGATAAAACGTTAGAGTGATTTTAGTTGAACGACTTTGTTGATAAACAAAAAAATGGATAAACAAGAATTTCAAGAATTGTTATTTGATGGGGAAAAACGCCGTTCAAACAAAAGCTTTGCTTGATAAGCGTTATCCGGACACTACATCATGTAAATCAACCATTATTAACTGGTTTGCTGAACTTAAACGTGGTCATACGGGCACCAGTGATGCACCACGCAAAAGAGGCGGTTACTCCGGAAAACATCAAAAAGTCCACAAAATCGTTTTGGGGAACCGTAAAGTGAAGTTATTGGAGATAACTCAGACTCTGAAGATATCCAAGGAACGTGTAGGTTTTATTTTGAATGAAAATTCATCAATGAAACAGCTGTTGTCAAAGTGGGTGCCGCGCGTGTTGACTTTTGACCAAAAACAACAACGAATCGATGATTCTGAGCACTGTTTGGAGCTTTTTCGTTATAAAGTTATGTTATTTATTATTAAATTATTATTACTATTTATTTATTAAATTATTATTATTATATTATTATTACTAAATTATTATTATTAAATTATTATTATTAAATTATTATTATTAAATTATTATTATTAAATTATTATTATTAAATTATCATTGCTAAACTATTATTATTAAATTATTATTATTAAATTATTATTATTTATTATTAAATTATTATTATTTATTATTAAACTTATGTTATTTATTAAAGTTATACAGTTATAAAGTTATAAAGTTATATTAAAAAGTTGTGTTTTCTTTATTAGACCGGGAACTTATCAGCCCATGTGTTAAAAGGAAAAGAAAAGAAAATTTTGGTTGTATCAAAAATGATAACGATTTCAAAAGACAACCCCATCCCTCCCCGTTGAGATATCTTACGGTATCAAATGCCAGACACCTCTCCCTCGCCCTAAAGTAATAATGTTATATATGTCCCATACACGTGTGGTCTACGTTACAATACACAGCATTACCATATTGTCTGCATTACGGTATGGAGAACTACATTTATACAATCTCATATATATATGTGTGTGTTTTGGATTGATATAAATATAATAAGCTACTTCTCAACTATAAAGATTACAATTAATGTAACCAAAGTCCAAAAATGCTGTTTTTTATGCAAATAGAGCTTTCAGTATTTTGTTCATAGCAGAGTTAATGAAAAATCGTACACATTGATAACCTGTTAGTTTTTTTCAGCTGAACCAGTACTAGCTAACCATTGGTGCTGGACATGTGTTTATACTTATAAATTTATTAATATTCTTAGGCGCCAAAAAAAGAGTCCGCGGGCGCATGGTTGGCGACCTCTGCATATGAAGTATTACTTAAACGAAATAAATCTGAATTTTTTCACTTAAAAAGAATAATTAAATGTAATTTTTTTAAACATACTTTCATTAAAATTCACAAAAAGTCAACTTATATTATAAAGCACAAATGTTTGCGTTAATCAATGCTGACGTCATAATGATACGGGCAACAATGTGGTGAAAATGGATCAATGTTACAACAATGGGTTATTTTTTCATTTAAACATAATGCTATTTCTATGGGGAAAATGCAAGTTTTGGGCCGATGTTGACAACCCCCCCCCCCTTAAGGATAGAAGTTTTAGAAAATAATGCTCAATTCATGTATTGCCCTCAGGAATACATATATATTCCAAATTTCAAAGCTCTACGTCAACAGGAAGTGGGTGAAAAATGAGTCACAAGACTTGACTGTCACATACATACAGAAATGTAAATTAAAAGAAAGTATGTAATAATAAGTAAGCTACATTATCAAAAGTTTTATGGAAAAAAAGTTATTAACCCCCAAAACTTTTTTGAAAACTATATTATTCCTTTGTCGTAGGGATCTTTTTCCCATTAATCTTTAGATTTTACTACCATCATTCAAGTTAAAACCTTTATGACAATTATTTCCAGCCCACGCATTTAAACGAGATAGTTTGAAGATCGAGAATAATGATATCCGGAAATAATGATAATTAGTGTTGAAGTTCGAAATTATTTTTACAAATTACTTTTTAATGATTTTTAAAAACCCGGGGTTATTTTCTTTCGATTTTACTAATTGTGGCTGAGAATAGGAATATAGGGAAGACTGGGGGCTAACGAAATAAATGTATATTCTCGTAAAATAATTCAGTTAAATGCTCCGTTTTTTGTCAGGTTGCAAAGTAAGAAGCACAATATTCCTAAGCCTAACTGTGGAGGAATTTTTATATGTTTAATAAATACTTGTTTTGATGAAGTATTAATTCGGTTTTTAACAATATTATCTGTGATTATGAAGCTTTAACCAATGCTGTACATTTGCAATCGTCGTTTTGTGTTAATAATAAATAGTTAATTTACAATAAGCCTAAATTCAGTTCAAAACTGTATGGGGACAAATGGCACATGTCGGATAGCGGTACTTCCAAAGTGATTTTTTATAAAGATTGCATCTAAAATTTGTGTTAAATGGTACATTTTCTGCATAAAAAACGTAATGTGCCTTATCGTTTTATATGTGTTAAAATTAATGCCATTTTACCAAAATAACTTTCAATAAAAGCATGACAAGGTAATAAAGACATCAACAAACTTTCATTAGTAAGTTTTACAAAATTAAAAGAAAATTTAATTTAAAAGTAAGATTTTGTTTGTTGAATTTATAATAGTGCTGATATAAAGCTTGAATTCGACTATTTAGCTAAGATCTATCATATAGTATTATAATACGAGCAAATCTTATGTGTGTGTATATATATGCAAATTTTATCTAAAAAAGCCTCTAACGATTTTGACTAAATTTTGTATCATACCGTTTTGGAGTACGAGAAGACCATTGGGGTAGATCACATGCTCCAGAAAATTCGATCCGTGGGTCATTTTGGGGTCACTACGGGTCAATGCATTTCAATAGGAATGAAGGCTGAAACAGTTATTAAGTTGTTGAACAGTTGGCAGTAAACAAAATCGCAAAATTGGCAACATTTCACCAGATTTGGCGACATGTTGACGATATTGGCGATATTTGGCGGGGAAATCGACTTTCGAGATTACTAATGCCAAAGCGCATGTTTGGCGCCAAATCAAAGAATTTCGCCAAGTTTGTACTTTTCGCCAAATTTTGGCGACATTTAGCAAAAAAATTGGCTTTCAGAATCTGTGGGCATTTTCTAGAAATTCCCAATAGGAGCCGAGATATTCTATAGTTTAAAATGTAAAACATGTGCTTATAGCCTCCTGCCTACCTTAAAATTCAAACTTTTGGTTAAAAACTATCAAACAATTTGTTGTATTCTTGTAATTATTTTTAATTTCATACACCCAGAAAAAGGAATTGATTAAAACTACAAAACATGTTTTGTTGATTACATTTTGGTTGTTTTAGTAAAATTGAACCATTTTACTTGAATTAACAAAAAATTTTTTGCTGGCGATACAATTTTTTTTTTTTTTGGAATTGCAAAAAAAAAAATTTTTTTGTTGATTGAAACAAAATTTCCATTGACCTATATTTAAACAAAAAGTTTTGTTGGGTCAACCAAATTTTTGCTGATTCAACAAAACTTTTTTCTGGGTGTATTAATAGTACTTTATATTTTATTGTATGAATATATATGCATTGTTTTTTCTGTTTGACAGGCAATCCACTTGTTGTTTATACAGAAATTTATATCGAAGATCTGAATTCTTTTAAGCCTGTTACAATGGTATGAATGCTGCATTTATTACATTTCTAGACGAAACATCCGAAATAAATTTAAATTTAAATTTAAATTCAATCCATTTCTAGAAAAAAAAATCAGCAATTTATAAATATTCAGCTTTGAAATAATAGAGGAAAAGATAAAAATTATAAATCATTCATACAACAGCTACGACTTCAGTTTCAAACAAAGGAAAATGGAAATTATAGGGTAACCAGAGAGTATATAGTGTTTTAGAAGTAATTGGGTGCTAGTGTTTTTTGTATTTTTTATAACACTAATCTCCTAATTTAAGAAAATATTAGGTCTTCCGGAAAGTTAGTTCTGCGGTTTTTTTAAAGCGAAGCGCGATTTCGTCCAGTTATCTTGCTAGTGCTTCTAACAAGTATAAGTACTATAGTCTGTAGCGGCGAATTTCGATTTTTATACCTCATTCGATTCGTTTCATAGAGCTAAGTAATTTGCTATCTCACATATCAGCTATTGAGTTTTGATAATGACAGGGGGCCGGGTCAAAGTTTAAAATTTCGTTCATTGAAAAC
The DNA here is from genome assembly GCA_963931845.1 of Maratus michaelseni. Lineage (NCBI taxonomy): Eukaryota > Metazoa > Arthropoda > Arachnida > Araneae > Salticidae > Maratus > Maratus michaelseni. Next base: position 119,192,452 of record OZ007586.1, read on the forward strand.
CAGTTGCCGTCAAAGAAATAAGTAAGATTTAATATAGGATTTAGATATCTCATTTCATTATATGAAAAAATGAAATCTCTTAATATTTTTTCTGTTACTTTTTGAAAGTGATTCATCATCTATCCTTGATGCATGATTTTTAGTTCTTGTTTAAAAATATAAATTGAAAGAAGACATAATTTCCAGTCGAATGGCTATTTCCTTTTTTCTTTTGCAATTTGAAGATTAAAATGTATGGGGGTGTTCTCTTTTTTATACTTTCCAACATAGTTGAAAAGTGTTTATAAAATCGGTTGTCTGTTTGTCTGTTCGTTTGTCCGTGCTCTAACTCAGATTACATACTCAGATTGACATGTAATTTTTATAAGTTAGTGATGTTCACTGTAGAATGTACGCTATTGAGAAGGCTGTGTCTAGCATTTATAGTTCCTTTACAAGAACACACAAAATAATTCCGTTATAAACTCCTGTTTGTAAAAATTGCAACGTCATGAAGTAATCACGCCAGTGAGCTCAAACTGGCAGCAAAGGGAAATTGGGGTGTTCTATTCAAATGATTAGAATTTCAGAGACACCGTGCGTGCGTCGGATGAGCAGAGACCTCTGTACTCTTAATTTAGCCATATAAATAGAGAGCTGCAGTGGGAATAAACGTTTCATCAGAAGTCACTATGCCTCGAAGACGACATAAGGCGCCATATAAGTAAGTTATGAATTTTGAACGGGGACGAATAATTGGCCTTCGTGAGGGATGTTTGTCTTATCGTACATTAGCAGATCGTGTGGAATGCAATGCCACTAGAGTGGTGCGTGAGTGGGCGCAGTGGGCTCAAGAAAACCGGACGAGTGTAAAATGTAGCAGTGGACGACAAAATGTTACGTCAGTACAGGATTATAGATATTGTATCCGTATGGCAGTGACGGACAGTACAGTTTCACCTCGACAGCTGACAGAAGGTTGGAGCACTGCTACAAGTATGTCACTGTCTTTGCCAACAATTTGCCGGCGTTTGCTGTAGCGTGGACTGCGTGCAAGAATTACCCTCACGCAAAACCACAATGGGCTCATCAGCATAGACGCTGGTGTGCCAATTAGCAACAAATCGTCTTTTCAGATGAATCCCGTTTTTATGTGGGGTATAATGATGGCCGCATCCGCGTAAGATGCTACGCTGGTGAATGCCACTTTCCGGAATGAGTTATTCAACATCACACTGGACTAACACCAAGCGTGATGGTTTGGGGCGCCATTGGATATCATAGAAATCTCAGCTGTTAAGAATTGTGGCTAATCTCAACACCAACCGGTACATCAGAGAAGTTCTGGAGCCCTGCATGGTGCCCTTCCTTCATCGCATTCCTGGAGCTGTATTTCAACAGGATAATACTCGTCCACATATTGCTAGGAATGTTCAAGCTTTCTTTTCACCACAAAAGATACAGCTTCATCTTTGACCTTCCTGTTCACCAGATATGTCGCCTATTGAACATATCTGGTAGTTCGTAAGTTGGCATCTTGTTCGTCATACTCGTCCCGCAGCTTATACACCGGAACTTTGGATTCGGATAGAAACAATCTGGAATGCTCTTCATCAGGTGCAGATTCAAAATCTATTTGATTTGATGCCTCGCCGTATAGAAGCACTTATTTCAGTATGTTGTGGCTCCACCAAATACAGATTTTCGATATATAATTTTTTTTTGCTTTGAAAATTTAATTGTTTATTTGCATCAATACAGATCGTATGTTGGCATCTTGTTCGTCACACTCGTCCCATAGCTTATACAACGGAACTTTGGATTCTTTGAATAAAATTTTCATTCAATTTTAATGATTCCTTCATGGCGTTGCATTTTTTCACAAACACGAGTTTATTATGTTCTATTGTGAAAATTCGTTTGCGGTGCATTTTATTTCAGTTGCTTATTAAGATATCTCATTTCAGTGTATGAAAAAAAATAAATTTCTCAATAATGGTCTATTAACGTTTTAAAGTATTTCTTAATCTATGCCTGATGCTTTTTTTTTTTTTTTTTTTTTTTGCCGATTGTACATTTCTGTTTTATTTTTTTCATGTACTGATATACTTGAATATTCATTTTGTTTTAAGGATTTCCGTTTAGATTTCTTCTTAAAGCATCACTGGGTCGTGTCCAGAAATGTTTGCACCCATTATTTGGATTGCCAAAATAAGCAAGAATTCGCCACGTTTTCAGCAGAGTACGTAGATGAAGATTCCGAACAGTCTATCATCTTAAATGCAAAAGAAGTGAAATACATCTGGTTACCTGACACTTATATTGGAAACTCTAAGGTAGTTGAAACACCAGCAAAAGATTCATCCACAAGTTTCATTGTGATTAAAAGACAAGATCAAACATGCACAATAGAATATACATTAAGGTATTTTCCTTCTGTATTTAAAACATTTAGTTTTAACTATTAAGAAAACAAGTGAGATGAGATAAGATTGTGATGATTACAAACAAAACAAAACTAATCTAAAATTTTATGAAGGATTTTAATACAGTAAAAAGAACTTTGTGTGATCTTTCTGATGTTTTTCAAGTTAAAAATATTTAATTAAGATTTAATATGTTTAATTTTTTTTTCTGTGTTTCTATGTGAATTGTATATTTTTCTTTAGTTGCATCACACATTTGGTACTGTTACGTGAATCATATATCATTTCAACTTAAATCTAAGTTTACTCTAAACTAGTGTCTAAACTGCATGTCTAAACTAGTCTTTACTAAAATTCTTCGATATCATTGCTATCATCGTCATCTTGCTCCATCACTGCCATATTTGTTTGAACTAGGTTTATCAGTATATCGTTTGTTGCAAACAACTTATATTTCATATGAATTTTTACACTCTGAGTTGTATTTTGAGAATATTTTACTGGAAGATTAAAATGCCTTATCATAGATAAGCAGTTCGTTGCACTTGTGCGATCCAAAAATTAAAACGATACTGTTAAAAATCGAACTTCGGCTCACAACTACTCACAGGTTTCTCTGAAGCAAGTGAGTAATTGATAGTGAATTACATGAACTCCATACATAACAAAAATATGTAATTCTCATGATAAAATTTGAAAAAAAAAATTAATATTTTAAAACTTTATTTCTCCTTCAATTTTAAATTTTTTGGAACATTTTTTAATACTTTTTTTGCAAGTGTGTTCTTTAACTATAAGGAACAGATTTCCAGAAAGTTAATTAGTTTATTAAAAAATGACTTTATTAAAAAATATTTCTTATGACATATATAAAAATACATTAAAATTGACTTTTAATTTAACATTTTTTAAAATGAACTATTTACATTTCCAAAAATCAAATCCATAATTTTATGAAATGCACTATAAGGATCGTCTATTAAATATCTAGTTGAAATATATGTTGAAGTTTAAGCATTTTGATCATACTGGTGCATTAGAAAAACGGACAAAATTTATTCTGAAGATTGCAACTCTGAATTATTTAAAGACAAATATGTGCAGTAAAATGCTTTTTCACATATTTTTCTTATCGGGTCTTTACGACACTTCGTCAAAATATACTATGGATGTCTAAATTCATTTTAAAGCAAAAAACTGGAAATTGATATTTTCGTCATTTTTCGCAAAATAGAGGCGAGGCTACCAACTCCCCTTAAGTCTTTTAATCACAGGTTAGATGCAGTACATAAAATCTAGCTATTAAAACTGCATTTGGCTGAACTAATGACACTCAAACTCATCATTGTACAATGTATTCCTAATATATTGTTTTCGAAAACATTTATATTAACGCTTGATATATATTTTATCACAGCACATAATTAATGTGCAAAGCACATTAACCCTTTCAGTGCGGAATTTTTTTTGGTTGGTTAATGCTCTGTGCGGAATATTTTGCTAAGCCGATTTTGCACCCAACTCCTAGATGTCGACATTAGTCGACTCCCGTACTCAGACCCTTATGTCGACTTCTGTCGACTCCCGCACTAAAGGGGTTAAAAGCCTGCGCTAGTCACGCGGCGGCACTCGCCAGCTAATGTTAATCCAATGGCGGCGTTCTTTGCAAATTTCTCTTTTGCATTTTAATATTATTAAATTATTTCTTTCCTTTGCATAGGATACTTGAGATTGGTGTCTATTTATAGCAGAGGCGTAGCGTCAAGGGGGGCACGGACCACTTTACTACCAGAATTTTTATATACTATATTTGGCCTTATTTAATTCATACCGTCCAAAGATTAAATAAGGCTAAATGTAGTATATAATTATACTGGTAGTAAAATGATCGTGCCCCCCCCCCTGACGCTACGCCACTGATTTATAGACTAACGAGCCCCTGCATGTGGGGGAATATTTCGGGGGAGGCGCCAAAGCTATACATCTTGGGAAGCCTCGATGAGCTGCCTGAATTAGGCTTTCAATATCATTGATAGACATCAATCCTAGAACATTGTGACTGATGTCTAAATCTTAGTACTTTTTTTATTTTGTTTGCAGTTTCAGTCCTCATTTACCCTATAGAAAAGAAAATTTAAAAATATGGAAAAACGAGAATTTTGTGAAGAACGCTGCCATTGGGTTAAAATTACTTTACTAGTCGCGTGACTAGTGTAGGCTCTTAATCACGTTCGTGCATCGGCAGCAGATCAGTGTTGCCAGTGGGCTACTTTTTTAATTTAAGATTGCTTGATTGGCACCACTCTTTTGAAATGGTATAATTCGCCTTGTTTTCACTTTATTTAATCTATCATTAAATAAGGCGAATTTTACTTTATCAAATAACTGGTGGCAATCAAGAAAACTGAATTTTAAAAAAGTAGCCCACTCGCAACATTGCAGTAGATGACTTCAGTAAACACAAGCAATTGAAATTGCCTAAAATTCCCGAATTCTTCTTAATTTTTTGCAAATTCTATGATAAAATCTCACAAAACATTGACTACCTTAATATAATAGTCGCTTGCTTTTCGACCTACAATCATGTGTGTTTATAATCATATTCTAATTATTTTTTTTATGTTTCTTGGTTTGTATTAGTTTAGAATTCCCAGACGACTATTTAACATATTCCGTTGAACCTTGTGTCTAGCAAGTGATTCACATTTCGACATCAACTATGCATGAACAATGCCCCACGTAAACATGACCAAACTTTTTTTTAAAAAAACTTTCAAACATTACAGTAGAATCCAAATAATACAGCCCGATTAAAATTAAACTATAAACAATAAACATTTAAAAATCCCACCAAATAGCAACATTTTCCTTTGTTTTTTAACCCGCCTATAAAAAATATTTCAAAATCTGAATATCACGTATAATGAAGTTTTGTACCAAAAATAAAAAGTGTACAATGTCTGATTGCACAGAAATAAGTAAGTGAAAGATGTAGGGGAAGGACGGGCAAAGTGGTCATCCTAAGGTTTTGTGATTTTTTGTTACCCCTTAAAATACATATACATAACTGACAATTTGCATTGAACTAGAGTGACTACTTAGAAGTGTAAGGGTATTTATGAAGTTTACGAAATAATAAAGTGGAAGTGAGACTTTGTTTTTTTCTGAAGACAGTCAAAATGACCACTTTGCCCGACTATGTTGAGCAAAGTGGTCACTCCATGGCCACTTTGTCTTACATGTGTAAAAAGATTGAAAACACTATGTAAAGGATTAGAACATTTTTGTTATCATAATAATTCGTATGAAACATAATAAAAGATTGAAAATGGTATGAAAATCCAATAAGAGTTTGACAAACCCAAATAAAAAATTATAAATCAGAATAAAACACTGCATTTTTCGCAAATGAACTCCACGTCATCTTCTTCGCGAAGTGAAAAGGCCTCATGAGCTCAGAGGTGACAAACATTGCACCTGATCCAACCTTCATCACTTTATCCAATCAACGGCCACTACCCTGACCACTTTGCCCGTTTAGGAGCTATGACAGAAAATACATGCTACAGTCGAAACTAATAAACAATCAGCAGCGACCATTCACCCACCGATGTGAAGCTGAAAACATGCTCTTTCTTTACACATTCAATAAATAAATGCAAGTACAACAGGTTACTGTTAATTGTATGTGATATAAGTAACTTATCTTAGATCACAAACGTCAAAAACTGGAAAAACCGCTCTAAAGTTATAAAGCATGAACCACATTGTTCAACGATTGTCTTGTTACTCACTGCCATAAATCGAAATAGTTTGACCACAAACCACGCAATGTCAGCGCTCTGGTGACGTCATTAAATTGGGTGACAACTTTGCCCACCCCCCAACCCCCCTGGCCACTTTGCCCGGCCTTCCCCTACATTTAACACCAAACTATTTCTATAGCGTAAGCAGCCCGGTTTTATCCATACTTTCAGCAAAATCATCTCAGTACTAACTAAAATGATACTAAAATGATAAAGCTATCATCAAGACACAATCAAACTATTATAAAGTTAAAAAAAACTAACAGGTCTTAAAATCCCGATAGTAATAAAAATGTGAATGTATGTCCGCGGATGTACTAAGAATAAAATTCCAGTTGATAAGTACAGTATTTATATATAATTATTAATTAAAGTTCCGTATGAATAATATATGTGTGTGTGTGACCCTTACAGGCTTGCTGCAATTCTATCTTGCCAAATGGACTTCAGATATTATCCAGTAGATATTCAAGTGTGTCCTTTTAATCTGAGAAGTTGTAAGTATTTTGATTAACATTAACTAACTGTTCTCTGTGCTGCAATGCATCTCCCACAAGTGTACTCGATGCATCTTTTCTACGGACTTCTTTGTTCCTCAACTAAATACACAACAAATATCTGGCTTAATTGTTACAGTAAATCTCATCAGAAAAATACTGCAAATCTGTTTCTTAGTTGCTATGAAATTTCCGTTTTTCCATTTTTCCGTTACGCAAATACGATTTAACCCTTTGAAGGCCAGTGGTTCATTTTTGCACCACTTCGTTTTAATTCCTATATGTCTTATTGGCACCAGAATTTTGGAATTATTTTTTTTCTTTTATTAAGTACATGAAGAAAAGCGTTTACTTATTTTCAAATATATATATATATATATATATATGTATATATATATATATATATATATTGTAAATTTTGGTGTCACTAAATTATTTCAGCATTTTATGAGTAGAAGTACTTTTCTAAATTGTTATTTCGTAAACAAATACCTCTTAGAGCATTCTGAAATTGTGAAATGTTAGAAACTAGAGACAGCAAATAATACCATCTACCATTCTTTGCTTATGATGACGAAAATCAATAATCTTGTAACTATATTTAAAAAAAATCTTCATTCAATGATATTCTATCTCAGAGTGTCATTAAAAAAAAGGCAGGGTAATTAAAAAATCTTTCATTTAGAGAAAGCATTTAACTTCATAAGCATTCTTTTATTTCCTCTGTGCACCTTTTTTTCTTTTTCACAACCTTGTTGCGTTTTGTCACAACCTTGTTGCGGGTGATGTCACACCCGCAACACATAAAAAATATTTTTTTATGTAAGAAAATGATGTTTCAGTAATTAGATGCTGCTATATTGATATAGATAAATGTTGGGTAAATATAAAAATATTTAATTGAAATATTTGAACTTTAAACTATTTAAGTACAAAACTAATTTATGTGTAAAAGTGTCAGATATGTTCACACGTGTCTGCATGGATTGAATATTTAATGGTCACTGATAACGACTATATTGCCATTTAAGAGAAACCATTGCTTCTACTACACATAAAATCATCGAAGCTTCAGAATCCTCCGAATTCTTCTAATAAAAACCATGTGTTATGTGGAAGTTCTATACCAGTATGAAGGCAAGCTATTTTTCAAAAAAAATTAACTTCTTTCGTCAAGGAACATAATTTTTGTGCGACCTTTATTAAATTTATCAAAATATTTTGTAAACGAAGTTGTTTTATCAAACGGTTCAATAGCAGATTTTGATTTATCATAACGATGTGTCAATATAATTTTAAATATACTTTTGACGGAATTAGTTTTTTCTTCTTTTAATCGATTAACAAAAGACACGGGGTGCGTACAGTTCTAACAGAACTTTTTGCCTTATTTAATCGCAAAAATATATTACAAATTCTGCAATTAAGTGAGCCGATTACAATTTCTGCGATTAATATATCCAATAGACATTTTCTAATCTTAAATAACATTGTCAAGTTCCTTGGATATTCCAAGGAGTGTATTATTTTATCATATTATTTTATTTATGTATTTATTGATGAAGTTTTAATTTCATTATGGACTATTAGCCTGTAACAAACTCTGGATTATTTATATTGATTTAAGTGCAAACGGGTTAATCTTCTGTAACCAGGCTGCACGCGATGGAGATAGAGTTTTAGAAAAACATGCTTTAAAAATATTTTTTAAAACATAAAAAATAATTAAATTTAAATATAGTTTTCAAACAAAATAAATTTGAAACCTTTTTTTTTGGCTATTCAAAGGTGTACAAATTTAAGTTGTGCGATATTTAGAAGTAAAAAAAATTGCAGTAAAAGCGAAATTTATTGGCCAGGTATTGTGACCGTCAATATGACGTCAGTGGACGGCACGGACATATTTTTGCTTTACAATATAGATTTCGCCTGTTAAAAATAATAAAGCAAATCACTATTTAAAGGTATTTCTTTAGAATATTTACAACGCTGCTCAAATCATTTTTGAAGTATTATTTTTAGTATTTTATAGAGTTAGAAAATTTACAAATATAATGGACTTACCTATAAATATAAAAAAAAATTCATAATTTAAATTTCCTATTCCATGTCTTTCAACATCAAGAAAGCTGAAGAGTCATAATTGAAAAAGAAATTAATCATTTACATAAAAGAATGTTTCGTATAACGAACAATGCCTTTGGAACACGAGAAAGTAAAGTATCTAGAATTCATCGTAAATCGTATTACTGTTAATAGATGTGTTAAATTAATTTTATAAGAAGTTATTTTTATGGTACTTTAAAGTACCGTCAGGGCATGAAGAGTTAAATATATATGACTAGATATTGAAGATTTATAACGAAACCATCATTACACGATCAAATAAAGTAACTAGGACTCATCGTAAATTGTATTACTGTCAAGTGATGTGTTATATGAATTTTATAAGAAGTTTTTTATGGTACTTTAAAGTACCATCAGGGCATGAAGAGTTAAATATGTATGACTAGATATTGAAGATTTATAACGAAACCATCATTACACGATCAAATAAAGTAACTAGAACTCATCGTAAATTGTATTACTGTCAAGTGATGTGTTACATGAATTTTATAAGAAGTTTTTTATGGTACTTTAAAGTACTGTCAGGGCATAAAGGGTTAATTATATATAACGAGACATTGAAGATTTATAACACAAAGCAACATTGCACGATAAAGTAAAGTAACTAGAACTCTTCCTTAACTGTATTACTGTCAATCGATGCGTTAAATGAATTTTACAAGAAGTTATCTTACGCCACTTTAAAGTACTGTCAGAGCATAAAGGATTAAATACATATGACGAGACATTGAAGATTTATCACAAAACCAACATTACATGATAAAATAAAGTAACTAGGACTCATCGTAGATTGTATTATTGCTAATTGATGTGTTAAATGAATTTTACAAGAAGTTTTCTTATGGTACTTTAAAGTATTGTGAGAGCATAAAGGGTTAAATATATATGACGAGACATTGAATATTTATAACAAAAACAACATCACACGATAAAGTAAAGTAACAAGGACTCATCGTAAATTGTATTACTGCTAATCAATGTGTTAAATGAATTTTCGAGAAGTTTTCTTATGGTACTTTAAAGTACTGTCAGATCATAAAGGGTTAAATATATATAACCAGACATTGAAGTTTTATAACAAAACCAGCATTACACGATAAAGTAACTAAAACTCACCCTTAATTGTATTTCTACCAATCCATGTCTTAAATGAATTTTACAAGAACATTTTAGAGTGCTTTAAAGTGCTGTCAGAGCACAAAGGGTTAATTATATATGACAAGAGATTGAATATTTACAACACTACCAAAAATTGCACGATAAAGTAAAGAACTCTTTCTTAATTGTTTTACTGCCAATCGATGTGTAAAATGAATTTTACAAGACATTTTTTTATTATACTTTAAAGTACTGTCAGAGCATAAAGGGTTAAATATATATGACGAGACATTTAAGATTTATAACAAAAATCGACATTATTAACACAATAAATTTTCCCTTTAAAATATTCTGCTGATGTCAATCCAAATAATAATGCCCGGGGGAAAAAGTTCAGCCTTAAGAGCTCTTAGACTTCGAGAGATATATAGGATGATGTAATCTTTTTTTCGTTACTTTCAAGTGCCGGATGAACCAGCATAAGAAATTTTTAAACCTTATTAAAAATGTCTGCATTTTAATTAGTTACTTTCCATTAAATTTGCATAGTTTAAAGTATGTTTCAAGATGTCGCTATAGTAACCGTGTGTACTTAGAGAAAGAGATTTTTATACCAGAATAAAAATTATTACTATATTTTTGTCTATAGTTTGAACTTTCTTGTTGTATTTTACTCATTGATTATTAAGTTTCGTAGTTTCTCTAACAAATAATTTTTATTTGATTATGTTAAGCTGTTTTATATAGATTTTTGGATGTGTATCGATAAACAAAACATAAAATTCGTTTTTGTGTTTTGTTTATTATATATTATATAGTTTATTATATTTTATAATGTTATCTGTTTAATGTTATTTTTACATATCTTTAGATTAACGTATACAAAAAAATGGTCACTCTTAAAAAATATATATGCAAAAATGTAATTGTATCCAAATTCGTCAAAGTCCCTGAGCCCGATATCATGATTGGTAGAAATGAAAAATGTGAAAACAATTATACTACATAAGAATCGCTTAAAAGTTTGTATGCTATAATTTGCATCTTGACATACGTTTCAGCGTTTTCATTTTTAAATAACAAACTTTTTAACCAAAAACAAAAAGCTACTTCGAAGAAATTATTTATTAAATTGGCAGTTTTGTCAACCGCACTCATCGTAAACTAATCACTTCATTTTATATTGAATTCAAAAGTTTGCCAAGAACTTTTGGCCCACCCTGTATTAGTATACAAATATCTCCATCTTAAAAATAAAATTCTTCAAATGAAGCGAGTGTAGAGCAGAAATCTTGGGTGAATTTAAACGCTTTACAATTATTTTTTCTTTAATGATTGTTTACGTCATAAAAGCTTTTAACGATTAAAACTTTGCTTTTTGGTTTTCCCTATAGCAATCCTAGAAACAAAACCATATAAAGAGGTAGGAGAATCGCTGGGTAGAGACTTTCTTGCCAAACAGATAGCGCAATGTTACTTGATGAAAATCGTTGAAAATGAAATATATTAAACATGTTTATTTTTTATGTTTTGTTTTAGTTGAATTTCTAACGAGGGTTTCATCTTTCAATTAAAAAAATTCACATGAATCGGTCGCGTAGTCTCGGAGTAATCGGTGAACATACATAAAAAATATAATACATACGCGTCGAATTGAAAAGCTCCTCCTTTTTCTGGAGTCGATTAAAAATGAAGTGACGTAAAAACTAGTTTCAACTGTAATAGAAAACGGTTCACGATCGAGACATTTTTATATGCAATCAGTGGTGTATTTAAGCTGGTGATTGAATATAGAAAAATTACATTTCAAAGTATCTAATAAAGTTATTTTTACATGTAAGACGTCATTTTATACTAAATCAAGTATGCTTTAGAGCTTTGTAATTAATTTTTTGCCGCAATTTTTACCGGTTTCAAGATAGGAATATTAACTCCACCGTTTCTTTCTAGGGAACGCTGTGCCGGGTAGCGCATACACTCTAAAAACGACATTTTCAAAACTGAGCAAAAAATACTCAAATCTGAGTATGTCGCATCCTCAAAGTGGCTCCGAATCAAAATTACTCAAGTTTGAAACATGTATATACTCATTTCTGAAAACATGCACACACTGAAGAATAAAACATCATGTGCTCATTTTTGAGTTTTTCCATGTTTCAAAAATGAGTATGAACTTTATCCTAATCATTTTTGAGTATGTCCATGTTTCAAAACTGAGTACGAACTAACCTGTATGTGCTTAGTTTTGAGTATGGCCATGTTTTAATAATCTGAGTATTTATGGTATTTCAGAATTGAAAGCATTGGGTCGTCATATTTCAAACAAAAAGTTTCATAACAAAATGAAAACATTGATTTACTCATTTTTGAAAGTGTCATTTTTCTCAGTATACCCGTTTTAATATACCTAGACACCATGTTCATGGCTGTAGCTAACTGGGTTGAACAATTATTTGAGGTGAAACGGAATTAAATAAACATCCCGTATACCGTATATTCTGACATATAACGCTTGGATAAAACAAACTTATTTAAGAAAGAAATTGTAATTAATAAAATTCCTGTGTCGTATTATTTAACTTTATTTATTGAATGAAATTTCTTATTCTAAAGATATTTGCGTGATAAGCTCCGGAATATATGGTAAATTTAATGAACGATGAATTTCTTCTATTTTCGCTAATCATTTAACGAAGTAATAGTAGTTCATTTAGCTCGACCCGAAGAAAACCAGTCTGCTGCTTTCTTTATTCTGTAAAATGAGATACACTGAGACATTTTCCTTCAATTTCCTCGTACTGCTAGAAAGTGTGTCTGGAGCCATTTCCGCCAATAAATCTCGCTTTTTCTGAAAAGCCTGTTACAATGTTTTCTGATGCGAACAATTAAATACAGTTATCATTTGCGTGAGATCATAAATAACAGGATTAAAGTCACGCAAAGTAGTCAAGATCCTTTTTCAGGGAAATTTCTCGAAATAAAAGCAATTTTGGAATCCAGTGTGTGTCAAAATTATTGCCCTGATTACAAATGACAATAACTTCATTGCAAACGACGATAGGACGAAGAAATCTGAATATAATATAGAAAGAAGTTGAAAGTTTCATTTGTGTATTTTATAGCTGTGACTCTGCTTGGTCACAATGGCATAATCCAAACCACAGTATATTTCAAGTCATGCTTTGTGAAGAATGTTCATAATCACTAAATGCCTAGCATCTGTATCAAATTAAGTCATGAGACATATTTACAATATATCCGAATAATTTCTGTATGTAACAGTTGCCTCAGAGAAAAAAAAGAACCGCAAGAATTTTTTTTTCAATATCGTGAAGGAAACAAAGTCTTATCGTTTTTTTCCTCTAACTAAAGCGTAACCGAAGAAGTCACATAGAACATTATAAAATACGCAAAAAAAAATTTCAACTTTCTTTTGTTTGTGTTCAAATTGTTTATTTCAATCGTTGTTTACGAAGACGTTGTTGTCATTTGTAATCAGAACATAAGTGTGTAATTATAATCAGGTGTGAGAATTGTAATCAGGACATACATGTGTAAAATTTATGGAATTTTCACCTCTTGGTTCTACTTCATCGCTATTATTTTTTATTGGAACCAAAACAGATACACATGTCAAATTTTCTGCGTTTTATTTATTTTATCCTTTAGTTTACTGAAACAACACTCTCATGAATCCATTAAGGATCATGGTAGGCAATGCCCAACTCATGTTCCAAGGGCCCTCAGGTGCTATACAGCATATCTCCTGGTCAGATGGTAAATCTAATCCAGAACTCCCAGTGTTTAGTTACCAAGCAAGCTTGGTATTCATTTTCTCGACCCCGAAGGGATGAGAGATTAAAAGGCTCACAGATTACATGCAAATAAGCTGCCAAAAATAGCATGAATTACACTATAGGAATTTTACGTTACTTCATAGAAGTTTAATCTTATTACATTTAAATATTTGCTCAAAAGTATATTAGACTATTTTGTGGAATTTTTTAGTAAACGCATGAAATTTAAACGTACTTTTTTCTATTTTTGTTCTAGTTATAGTAAAATTCTGAGGAACAAACATAGATCATTTTCCAATGAGGATAATTTTATACTTTTATATTTATGAGTGTACTTTTCAAGAAAGTAAGTGTATGATGAAAATTTTAGCAATTTAAAATATGTTTTTTTAAATAATTTCCTAAGTAGGTGATTTTCAAAGCTCGGCATGGGTCTCTTCTTTTGAAAAGTAAAATATATTTTTTTAGCAATCACCTGTATGCCAGTTTCATTTAACTTATCATTGTTTGCACATATTTTCATAAAACGCTTGTTGAATATAGTTGTATATGTATAGAATATATGACGCTTTATTTTAAAAGTATTTATTATTTAATAATTTCACCTAAATTTATGCCTTTATAAATGGATCAAACAATGGTGATTAAATCAATGCAAAATGTATAGACGATAAAAACTTAATGAAAGATAGGAAATGTTATATTTTTTATCAAAACGTAACTGACGTAACTGCCGTACTTTTTTATTTCTATGCGACTTCTATGTGAATAGTTTTAACACATTAAGTACCAGCAACATATATATATATACCATTCCGATCCCCTTATTTGAGACCGGCTTCAGTAATATGTGATGTCTGCTTTTGTCATAGTAGGATAATTATTTTCACGAAAACTGTAAACCCATATTCCTCGAATTATAAAATAATAGAAAATATTTGGGATGCTCTTGATCAGAAGATAAATCACATTTTTCAGTTTTAAAGTACTCAGCTAAACTGGTCAGTATGGTAGCGTAAGTATTGAAAGAATGCAACACAGTTTCCTAAAGTCATAAATATTTTTTTTAATATAAGATCGGCGAGATACTATCGTGGGTAACATATATATATTTAAGCATTAGCTACATCTGTGTAATATCAAGCATTATTTTAATGTATGGCTTTTTACAGAATACAGCCATTGTCTCCGTTAAATGCATTACATATGTATGACGCGTGTGCTACAAAAGAAATTTTCCTCTATAGTCCACCGTCACACATGCATGGCAGTTTGAAAAACTGATTATTTCAATCGGTTAGAATGTTATAAATGTTTCCTACAAAATTAATTCGAATCTCTGTGTCATTAAAACAACAAAACATCTGGACTATGATACTTTAGAATTAGTCGGAAAATTTTTACCAGAATTGTGCCGATCTCGTATGTTGTTAAAAATTATTTCCCGTGCCACAGCAATTTCATTAAATTTCTGTGTATCTATAAAGCACATAACATCCAGACATATAATCATTCAGTATATATTATTGCCAGAAAGTTCTTAAGAATACATGTATGTTGTCTTTTAAATATTTAGTTACATAATAAGTATAATTATTGTTAATTACATATCTACAAGCTTAATCAGTTTTATAATTAAAATAGATTCAATCAATACAAAATATTTTGAATGGTAACAGCTGTGTGAAGGACAGCAAAATTACAATAATTTTATTATTAAGGGGAGATTTGCTTTCTTCGGTTGAAAAAATTAATTTTTTGGCTTTTTCTATTGCCTATAGTCTGTAGATTATCTCCGTAAAACGATTTGGCTGAACTCGGAGTCCTTTTGCAGTTATAATGCTTGAGCGCAACGCGTCCGCCGGCTTAAACCCCCCATTTTGAAACACTTGTGCGCTCGAGAGATTTTAATTTTCTACTTCAATCCATGCATGAAATTTTATCCTGGTGTTACACAGGGGCGTTACGGGTATCACAGTATGAAATTGTTTCAAAACTACGTTTAAACATTTGTAAAATTATAAACGCATTTTACGCAAAATGACTTTTTCAAACTGAATGAGATCTGAACGCAAAAACTATTAAATCGGCCTTGATATGTTTTTTTTAATTAAAGGGGACATAATTTATTGAAGCTTGGATCACTTTCAGCCACTTTTATAAAAAATAAACATTTTTAGAAACACGTCAAATGCGAAAAAAGGTAAAAAATAGACCTTTTTATACAATAGCCGCCTCTTTGCTGATTTTCAACTTTTTTACGTCAAAGTGCTTGAAGCTCCAGACAATCTTATCTACTTTCATAACCCTTAACGGAAATTAATTTCAGATGACTCTGGTTATCTACCGGAGCCTGCTCGATTGGAAGTGCACGGCTCGCCCGCTAGTCCACCGACCCACACAACTCAAACCACGTCATCAACTTTTGATTAAAAAATGTTTGAAATGTTCTTGAAATAATAATAAATAACATTAAAAAAATCCGGAGCTAAAATCTCCATTCCTATTCCAGAAAAAAATGCTAAAAAATACCCTTTTTCGCCCTTCTATAAGTAAATCTCTCCTTAATACAAATTGTGGAAAATTGCACTCCTCAACACATATTACCTGCTGGAAAATAGAAAAATAGAAAAAAAATCAATCTACGTGCTGTTTAAAGTATGGTGCGAGCCAGTTTTGGCACGCGTGCTTTAGGTTGACGACATCTGACTTGGGCTATTTAGAACTAAGACGGCACACATCAACACTTTTGTCTATATCAGGAGTAGTCAAACATCAGTCGTCTTTCTTTAAATTACGTGACTTGATTAGATCAATAGTCTAAGAAAGATAATGACACGCATGATTGCCAATATCCTCTCAACCGATCAAATAATTTCAATGCCTTGTTTCCCAATTGTAGCTAATCATCCATGTGGTTCCCAAGAATCACGCATACATCTGCTGTCTAGCTAGCTCTAAATGTTTTAAGTATGATGGTCAATTTGTTTTCTGCTAGTGTATGATTACATTGTTTAAAAATTAATACCACTTAAATTTATGCAGTTTCCTATCCAAGAGAATTGGTTAAATATGTCTGGGATCAAGAAGGACCACCGCCCATTAATCCAGAAATGCGTATGTTGCGACACAGAGTGGCTATTAATAAAGGAAAATCTGAAATACATATGCTAAACAGTAAGTAAAACTTTGCACGAAAAAATGTATGTCCTTACCTTTATTATTTTTTACCGTTGTAGAATTAGAAAATGTTTTTGGTTGTCACTAATTTTACTTCACTAGGTACTTTCGAGGTCATGCTGGGTTCCCAAAATTGGGATCAAATCCCAAACATGCCCAAAAGCCTAAATTGCATTAAATAAAATTTATATATGTGTTAAGTATTTTCTTAAACTTTAACGTCTCAATGGAATTTACCCACGAGTGACAACAGTCAAGCCTCTGCGGGTATATGCCCTCCAAAATGACTGTTTATGGACGAAAGGGAAACTGTGTTAAAATGTTCTTCACGCCTATTGGTGTTTTTCTTCTATATACACGCAGATGACGTGACATGGGTATAAAGTTCATAGGGATTACTGTAGAGCTTGAATCCTGCTAAATTTAGACAGCTCCAGGATGAACGCTAAAATAAGTAAGCATAGAATTTTAATATATTATCTCCTCGTCAGCTGTTTCTAGGTGACTCAGAATGTACAAAAGTTTTTAATTCACCCTAGCGCGTCAGTGACCCGCTAAATTTTTATTCCTTTGTTACTTTTTATTTCAATACGAAAACTGACATTAAAATTGTTATTTAAGGGATAGATCTATTGATTTTTCTCATAAATACAGGGTGGCCATAAAATAACTTTCCCTGTTTGAAGGCATCTGCAGCTAAAATTAATAAATACAGGGTATTTCTAAATGAATATCGGGGTTTTAACGCTTTGTAGTATCTTTATATAAAACTTAAAATTATACTTAATACATAAAATGAAAGAGCAACTCAAACAGTTTGTTGGTACCTGTGCATGCGCATGCCCGCGCAATGTTTCTTCCGATAGAAAGCGCTAGTAGCAAAAATGGCGACTAGTGAACAGAAAACATTTTGTGTTCTGAAGTTTGCAAAGACCGAATCTGTAGTTACTGTGCAACGTGCATTCCAGATAAAGTTCAGATGTGATCCCCCAAGTGATAATAACATCCGTAGATGGTATCATCAGTTTGAAAATACCGGCTGCCTTTGCAAACGGAAGAGTACGGGATGACCAAGTGTTAGTGAAGAGAGTGTTGAGCGAGTGAGAGAGCTTGTAGGTAAGACTGTTTGAGTTGCTCTTTCATTTTATGTATTAATTATAAGTGTTATGTAATAAATACTACCAAGCGTTAAAACTCCGATATTCATTTAGAAACATCCTGTATAATGAAACCAAATTAGATATACTCGCTATTGAAGATAGGGGGAAATAAATTCCACAAGAAAAAATTCCAAAACTCATTAATATGTGTTATTGTTATGCTTTCAGGACCGAAACCGTGTGAATAATTACAATGAACACAGGCAAAATGGATTATACAAATTTCTTAGTGCATGCGTGACATCACATCAGTAACATAAATTCCACTTAAAAGAGACCCACCTGCCTGTCTAATGGTTAGGGCTCTCGATACTAGGGAAGAAGTGTCTGGATCGAATCCTAAATTAAGCATGGATGTTTGTAGTGGGTAGGATACCACTTAAAAGGGACCCACCTACCTGTCTAGTGGTTAGGGTTCTCGATACTGGAGAAGAGGTGCCGGGATCGAATCCCAAATTAGGCATGGATGTTTGTAGTCGGTCGGATTCTACTTTAAATGGAGGTCCCAGTCTGTTCAGCTCTCTTGCGCAAAAGATGACCGTAGAGCTCGTAACCAATTAATCTACTTAAATGGGTAAGAGGGAACATTCAGACTGTTTATAGTTACTCGATAGACTGTTGATTTGCGCTCAATATATGTCCTATCTAGCCTCGGTCTTGTCTCATCAGAAAGCTTCGTTACACGAAACAGTTCAATGCCGCTGTGGCTCTTGGAGAATTTAGAGGACATTATAACCTATGTAAAGTTCCAATGCCTGATGTATTATTGAGAGATATGACCCAAACATTCGAGAAGACTGGGTCTCTAAGAGTTACATCTGGCAGGTGACGAAAGATAGTACCAGACGACCAGTAACAGAAGATGTTACTGAAGTGTTCGATGATACAGGACCTAGTGCTGGTCCAAGCGTTCGTGAAATAGCCCCTCAAACCGATATACCTTATGATACATTTTTGAAAAATTACAAAAAATTCTGTATTTCAATCCGTACACGATCAGTCATATGCAAGCATTGTAAAAATCACACATTATGATAAGAGCTTGACATTCACGCTAGCATTTCTTGCCCGAAAGGAAATCTGGGAACGACTGATCTTGGAGAAAAATGTGGAAAGATGGGGCTCATTTTTATCTGAAGGGGTCAGTCATTATTCACAACTGCTCAATTAGGGCATCTGAATTTCCCTCAGTGATCCAGCTAGTTCCACTGAATCCTCCAAAAGTAACCGTGTGGTGAAGATATACGGCCGATTTCATAATAGGTCCATATTGTTTTAAACGCATTACTCTTACAGATCCTTTTAACTACACTGAAACTTCGGCAAGTGTTGAGAACTTCTATCATTCCTGAATTGCAACATGGACAATGTTTGAACAAATGGTGAACAAATATCTTTGTATTTGTTTTGCTTGTACAAATCAATTTAATGATTTTTAGTTTACAGTTTCTTTTAAAAAATGTAATGTAAAAAGTATTTATGTGACCTACTTCCTGATTTCCTATGATTCTTACCAAAACGCTGTAAGATTTCAATATTATTCATTCATATGAAATACTCTTTTTCCAATTTTTTTTTATGGTAGATCATGTAGTATTACACTTATCTTCAGTTAATTTACACTGTAAATAGGATTATTTGCTTATAAAAAGAAATTCAATAAACTTAATAATAGAAATCTTTTCCAAATGCAGAATAAAATAAGATTCATTTCACAAGAAAATTCAACGACCTCATACAATTCAAATGCATCGAGTTGATACGCCAGCTTTTTCCTCTGATTTTCATCAGTACCCATGATTTCCTATTATTTACTAAAAATATCAACGTTTGACACACAATAACATCGTGTAATAAACAGACGCACGTTTCATGAGTATCCTGGACTCATTTCCTCAGTGTAAATAAACTAAAACCCTATTGTATCCCCCCAAAGACATGAAAATGAATCTAAAAACCCAAATGAAAAACAACAACACACCGAGAAACTCCTCCAATCTGATTAAGCCGGTTAGTTGGTTGTAGAGGATTCACTATGACAAAGTAACTCAACCCAGAAAGGTGAGATGTACGGTACACTTGAAAAATCATTAACCAGGGAGTTACCAAATTTATGAATATAAACTGCCTCAAAGAAGTCTAAATCTAATGGAGTGTTACATTTCTTAATAATAGTGGCTGAGTCGAAGTTAAAATTATGTCCCTCACTCCAACAGTGACAGGCAATAGAGGACTTTTGTAATTCTTTTTTCTTAATGTAATTTCTGTGTTCATTGAGTCTGAAACGGAGTTGTCGTTTAGTCTGTCCTATATAGGACAAACCACATTGACATTGGATATTGTAAATGCCCCAAAAGTTTTGATGTGAAATTTTATCCTTTAACTGTGAAAAATTTAGTTTGTTAACTGGCTTAAAAACAACCTTAAAATCATATTGCCTTAAAATATTAGCTATTTTATAGCTAATACTATTGTGAAATGGTAAAATAATGAGGTTAGAAAAAGATTCTGGGACATCAGAAGGAACAAGATTACTATTTTTATTTAGACAACGAAAAATTAAACGGTTGATATAAGTCAAACTAAAACCACGATTAATAGCAACAGATCTAATATAATTCAATTCTGTACCAAGGGAAACATTATCAGAACAAATGGAAATTGCTCTATTAATAAAGAAATGAAAAGCCGAGGCTTTCTGAGAAGGGGGGTGACACGAATTAAAATGAGGGGGGAGTGAGACTGCAAAAGGTTTCCGGTATACACAGGTATCAAATGTATTAGGCTGACGTGTGACTAACACATCAAGAAAGGACAATTTATTTTCAACTTCAACTTCATATGTAAACTGAATAACAGGATCTATTGAGTTTAGAATAGTTAAGACGTTATCAATGGATGAAATAGACAGGTCCAAGAGTGCAAAAGAATCATCAACATATCTGCAATAAAATGGAAAATTTATAAAATTAAATAATTTATCCTCAAAATAATGCATATACAAATCGGCTAGGAAAGGACTTAAAGGATTACCCATCGCTAAACCATCTGACATAGAATAAAATTGATTTAAAAACTGGAATGCATTTTGCGTTAAACAAATACTGAATAACTCAATAATGTGGTTTATCTCATAATCTGGATAATGGAATTCTTTTAATCTTAAAGTGAGACATTGAAGTGCCCCTTGGACAGGAACATGGGTAAACAGTGAAATAACATCAAAGGACACCATGCGTAATGAGGGGGAGGGGGGGAAGTTCCTAATACGGTTCACAAAAGCACTTGAATTATGAATAGTATATAAATTGGAAACTGAAAGAAAAGAAAACCGTTTAACCAAATATTTAGCGAGTGGGTAAGAAGCAGTACCAATATTTGATACAATAGGACGGAGGGGGACACCAATTTTGTGTACTTTTGGAAGAGCATAAAAACGACTGCAGTTAGCTATGGAAGGAGTTAAAGAATTTATAGTATTTTCATCAATACATGGAGAAGTTTTAATGAGTTTTCTAGAAACGATGAGTTTTCTAGAAAACTCATTAAAACTTCTCCATGTATTGATGAAAATACTATAAATTCTTTAACTCCTTCCATAGCTAACTGCAGTCGTTTTTATGCTCTTCCAAAAGTACACAAAATTGGTGTCCCCCTCCGTCCTATTGTATCAAATATTGGTACTGCTTCTTACCCACTCGCTAAATATTTGGTTAAACGGTTTTCTTTTCTTTCAGTTTCCAATTTATATACTATTCATAATTCAAGTGCTTTTGTGAACCGTATTAGGAACTTCCCCCCCTCCCCCTCATTACGCATGGTGTCCTTTGATGTTATTTCACTGTTTACCCATGTTCCTGTCCAAGGGGCACTTCAATGTCTCACTTTAAGATTAAAAGAATTCCATTATCCAGATTATGAGATAAACCACATTATTGAGTTATTCAGTATTTGTTTAACGCAAAATGCATTCCAGTTTTTAAATCAATTTTATTCTATGTCAGATGGTTTAGCGATGGGTAATCCTTTAAGTCCTTTCCTAGCCGATTTGTATATGCATTATTTTGAGGATAAATTATTTAATTTTATAAATTTTCCATTTTATTGCAGATATGTTGATGATTCTTTTGCACTCTTGGACCTGTCTATTTCATCCATTGATAACGTCTTAACTATTCTAAACTCAATAGATCCTGTTATTCAGTTTACATATGAAGTTGAAGTTGAAAATAAATTGTCCTTTCTTGATGTGTTAGTCACACGTCAGCCTAATACATTTGATACCTGTGTATACCGGAAACCTTTTGCAGTCTCACTCCCCCCTCATTTTAATTCGTGTCACCCCCCTTCTCAGAAAGCCTCGGCTTTTCATTTCTTTATTAATAGAGCAATTTCCATTTGTTCTGATAATGTTTCCCTTGGTACAGAATTGAATTATATTAGATCTGTTGCTATTAATCGTGGTTTTAGTTTGACTTATATCAACCGTTTAATTTTTCGTTGTCTAAATAAAAATAGTAATCTTGTTCCTTCTGATGTCCCAGAATCTTTTTCTAACCTCATTATTTTACCATTTCACAATAGTATTAGCTATAAAATAGCTAATATTTTAAGGCAATATGATTTTAAGGTTGTTTTTAAGCCAGTTAACAAACTAAATTTTTCACAGTTAAAGGATAAAATTTCACATCAAAACTTTTGGGGCATTTACAATATCCAATGTCAATGTGGTTTGTCCTATATAGGACAGACTAAACGACAACTCCGTTTCAGACTCAATGAACACAAAAATTACATTAAGAAAAAAGAATTACAAAAGTCCTCTATTGCCTGTCACTGTTGGAGTGAGGGACATAATTTTAACTTCGACTCAGCCACTATTATTAAGAAATGTAACACTCCATTAGATTTAGACTTCTTTGAGGCAGTTTATATTCATAAATTTGGTAACTCCCTGGTTAATGATTTTTCAAGTGTACCGTACATCTCACCTTTCTGGGTTGAGTTACTTTGTCATAGTGAATCCTCTACAACCAACCAACCGACTTAATCAGATTGGAGGAGTTTCTCGGTGTGTTGTTGTTTTTCATTTGGGTTTTTAGATTCATTTTCATGTCTTTGGGGGGATACAATAGGGTTTAAGTTTATTTACACTGAGGAAATGAGTCCAGGATACTCATGAAACGTGCGTCTGTTTATTACACGATGTTATTGTGTGTCAAACGTTGATATTTTTAGTATATTTATCCACACAAGATTTTTTTCATTATTTCCTATTATTGCCTGTTATTTCTATAAATTCATACATTATTAAAGTATCAATAAAATTTTGCCTGCGTTCATGGTAATTATTCACTCGTTTTAAGTTACGACAGCGCCAAAGTAACTGCTATCGGTGATTTTTGGTATTTTTTGCAGGATGCATCGTCCCTTATCTTCAATTAAATTTTATAAGTATATGAAATTTGGGTTCATTCCGTTTATACGTTTTAACAGCAAATGCCTCCAAACAGGGAAAACTATTTTATGACCATTCTGTATTTCATATTTAAAATTTGAACAAGGATTTTAAAGTGAATATTTAAATGTTTAAACTATGTTTAAATGTTTAATCACACAAGTCTGTAAACAAAATCTTTTTGAAAATTGTTTTAATTTTGACGTCTTATTTTTATGGGGGGTTTTCCGATACTATTTCAAAAAATGATTTTTTTTTTTTTTATAATCACGTAAGGGTTTTTTTTTTTTCAAGAAAATATTACATATTTTGAAATAACTAAAATAACGAAATTTTTACCTTTCGTTTTAATTTAATTCTTCAATACATAAAATTACAATTATATTCTACATTTAGCAATTATTAAATAAAAAATTAATATGCGTAAAACATTAAAAGTCATTATGGCAACTCACTCCCTTCTGGAAACTTTTTAATATACAGTTCCCCAGACCAGAGAAATATACCAAATTTTTAATAGTTTCTTCTTACTATTCGTTTTAATGCACCAACTTACACTTTAAGTCAATAAATATGCTAACTAAACTCATACAAACAGGGTTTTCTTGCTCCTCAATATAGAGAATTCGTGAAAATTAGTCTAATTTGTGATGAACAGTACGTGATTGAACATTTTCAGTTTTTTCCCAGTAATCGGCAGTGAAGACCGCCGCTGCCGGGATTTGTACCATGTACTTTTTATTTGTAAACTAGAGTAACACCGATTACAACCCTCGACATAACTGCCTCTTCCTAGGTAGGATGCCGGCTCCTTACATTTGTTTTTTCTACTGGGCTTTTTCTACAATCCCCACCAATCTCGTTTGGCTTCTTTCCTGTCATCCTTTGATAATCCTATTGTTCGGACGCAAACTGTAAAGCCCGCTGCAGCCGAGATTTGACAAACCAGTGTACTACCGATTATGCCACTATGATATTTCTTCTGTGTATTCATTACCTTCTCTTTCTAGAGAAACTATAAAAACATCATTTACTTCACAAACAATTTTTTCATCACATACCTGTGTAATTGCCCAATTTTTAAAACCCTTGGATTGATTTAGACTATTATTTCCTTTATTTCTGAATAATATATTTGTCTTTCTAGGTAGGTCATAAATTACTCAAGCAGATTTTTTTTCATAAAGTCTGTTTAATATAAATGAAAAAACTGTTTGATGTTGCCAGAGGTAAAGTATTTTACATGTAATCTTATTGAAATCGGTAAGATATCTAAATAGTTTACTGGGCGTTTCATACAGGATTCCTTAACTTTAAAATTTAATAATTCATTATCTATAATAAACACAAAGGTTAAATATGTGACATTTTTATCAGGTAGCTCATATATTTTGCATAGAGTAATTTTAAAACTAATCAGAGTTTTCGCCAATATAGCACTGTCCCAAACGGTAAGTTGCTTAAACTAACGTGTAAAACTGCATCACAGATCTTTCTCTTTTCATTTTTTTTTATTTAGCTATTAAAACGCGAAAAAGTGGTTTCTATTTTGAAATTTTTAAGTTAATTTGAGGATTGTAATAGTTTCAGATAACACAACACCATCAATTGATGAAAAGTTGATTTATTTGTTTACATTACTGTAAACAAAATTTATTAGCTAGCTTATAAATTTTTCACTTATTTCCTTTTTATACTTATCATAGTTAATGAATTATTAAATTTTAAAGTAAGGTAATTTTTTTTGGAAACGCCTTATTTATTGAGTATTTTTAAAACACTAACGACATGCACTTAATCTAACTTTTATATCTTACGCGTGCAAAGTGTAACGTCAATCGGTGATAATATGAGACATAATTCTAAGCTTTTCACAATACTTTTGATCGATTGACTCTAAGCACAAACAAAAAATACTTTAATTTGTGTTTTTGCTTCCAATATCTGTTTATGGATAAAAAATATTGCATGTCATAAAAATAAAGGATAAAATTAATTAAACCCTGTCTCAGATTAGTTCCACCGAATGGAGTTAAAATACGATACCATTATTTTAAAGTGGTCTTAAGTACTGTGCAAGTGGCCTGCCTCAAAGTTTACTGGGCCTGCTGGGGGCCTACTGGGGCCCAGTTTGTTTCAGCTAGAAGTACTGTTTCAGCTAGAAGATTTATTTTTTTTTTCATCTTTCATTTTTCCTGAATTTTAGAAAATTTGAGTGTTTATGTAATGGATATATAATAAGTAAAATGGAGTATTGCTTGCAAAATCATCACAAAGACAATTTTATTATTCTGAAAATTGGTACTTTTTCTGTGTGTCTCATATTAGCTCCATTTTTTGGGGTGTCTCATGTTAGGTTTGATTGACCCTATATTCTTTAAAATTTGAAAATATTTATAGATTTCAACAAGCACAATTCTTAAATTTAAAAATATGTTATATAATACAAATTAGTTATGGATTAAAAGTAATTTTTAACACTTTCCAATATAGTTGAAAAGTGTTTATGAATTCGGTTTGTCATTATTATGAAAATTGGTACTTTTTCTGTGTGTCTCATATTACATCCATTTTTGGGGGTGTTTCATGTTAGCTTCGATTGACCCTATATTCTTTCAAATTTGAAAATATTTATAGATTTCAACAAGCACAATTCTTAAACTCAAAAATATGTTATATAATACAAATCAGTTAAGGATTAAAAGTTTTTTAACACTTTCCCATATAGTTGAAAAGTGTTTATGAATTCGGTTTGTCATTATTATGAAAATTGGTACTTTTTCTGTGTGTCTCATATTAGATCCTTTTTTGGGATGTTTCATGTTAGCTTCGATTGACCCTATATTCTTTAAAATTTAAAAATAGTTATTGATTTCAACAAGCACAATTCTTAAACTCAGAAATATGTTATATAATACAAATTAGTTATGGATTAATAGTTTTTTTAACACTTTCCTATATAATTGAAAAGTGTTTATGAATTCGGTTTGTCTGTCTGCCGTATGTCCGTCTGTCCATGCTCTAACTCATCTGAATATACTCATATTGCATGAAATTGATACACGTTATTGGGGTTTACTATGACTCGTTCGGTATTGAAAATGACGTGTGTAGCATTTATAGTTAATTTACAGGGATACTCCAAAGATTTCCTTTACATTACCGTCTATAAAGAAAAATCGTTTGTGGTGTACTTTAATAATGTTACACTATTTCAAACCTATTTTAGAATACTATGTAGTATATATACAAATCTATAGATCCTATACAAGGCTGCACAAAAGAATTCGGATACTTTTCCGACTATTGACTGTAATTTCTAGCATTGGGTATTCAAATGTGTTATGCGGTTTTTTAAATGTTTACTTCGACACGTTTCAACATTACATATATGGTAATTGTCCTCTAATGAGACATACTTTCAATTTCAATAAAAATCTCACAGTGAGACAAAATCTGAATATAACTCTGTTTAATCCTTTAAACTATGATAAACTAAAAGAAAATTACAAATTTCTGAATAAACATTTATCCTTTATTAAAAAGGATCTGTAATCCTTTTTTCCTACATTTATAAAGTACTTTTAAATAGAATATATTTTGTTTTTGAAATTTGTATATTATAGTTCACATAACTGATCACATTTTTGTACTCGTACTGTTCCTATTTCAGCTTACTGTTCTAACCATGCAAAATTACTAGTTGTGTTATGATTAAGTATTATTTTCGTAAATTTTCTAATTATTTTTTTTATACTTTTTCTTACATCATTTTTTTAATATTAAGAAATGTTGTGATCTGAACCAGTATTGTTAAAACTAACTTTGTATTAATTTTATTTTAATCTCTAATGTAATATTCAGCACCCGTATTCTAAAATATGAATTTTCAATAAACATTTCCCCTCGTGGAGAAAAGTTCTTGTGCTTAACGGCTGGCTCTCCACGAGAGGGTGATTTCATTTCATTTCATGTTTACTTAGACTTCATCTTTCACCATATTATACTATGAAGTTTTGTTGCAGTATTCTGAATGTGTTGGAAAGTGTTTTATAATCTATGTTTGACGCAGGATTTTTCTTTCTTGTTTAATGTTTCTTTTTTTTCTGCAGTGTCATATGCGATGTTGTACGTGAACCTAACATTTGAACGGGATTTGGCTCACCACTTGATACAAGTATTCACACCAAGTGCGCTTATCGTCATGTTATCCTGGTTGTCATTTTGGCTGGGACTTGATGCTACTCCAGGCAGAATAACGTTATGCGTAACCAGCCTGCTTGCACTGATTACACAATTTTCCAGCATAAGAAGAGATCTCCCGCCACTATCTTACATCCACGTAATTATTTAACTGTTTCATTTTAACATTTTAAGATTTTAAGTAGTAACATTTTATGCAGTACAAGTGAACCTTAAGAGTGTTCTCAAAATAATGTTTTTTACCGATCAAAAACGAAAAATTTTCTGACACACTTATAGAATCATTTTTAAACGTAAAATCATGGCACTAGTAGCACTGATTTCTAATCGAAGAGGGTATTTTTTTCCATTTTAGGATTCCGTACCTGAAAAGTAAAAAACTGAACTCTCATAGTCTCGCTTTGGAAATCCCGACTGTGGAAAATCTCGTAATAAATTGACATAGAATTATAAATTAATGATTTTCAAATTTTTTTCCCTATACAAGCGCTATAACACCTTCCTTCGTGCCAAATTTCAAAAGTTCTAGGTTAACCGGAACATTGAGATTTTGCAAGAAGGAAGGTCTTATAGCACATGTAAAGGAAAAAATCCGAAAATCATTAATTTATAAATGTATGTCGATTAATTACGTGACAAACTTATGAATCTATAAAAATATATGTATGTATATAAATTAATGATTTTCGGGATTTTTCCTTTTACATGTGCTATAATACCTTCCCTCGTACCAAATTTCAAGGTTCTAGATCAATCGGAAGTACCCTATAGGTTTTCAGAGTAAAACCTTTAGGGTACTTCCGTTTCACCTAGAACTTTGAAAGTTTGAACGAAGGAGGGTCTTATAGCACATGTAAAGGAAAAAATCCGAAAATCATTTACTTATAAAATTATGTCGATTTATTACGTGACAAACTCATGAATTTCCATAATCGATACTAACGCCAAATTAACGCATTATAACGGAATTTTTGTAACGGTAAT
Organism: Maratus michaelseni; assembly: GCA_963931845.1. NCBI lineage: Eukaryota > Metazoa > Arthropoda > Arachnida > Araneae > Salticidae > Maratus > Maratus michaelseni. The sequence goes on from OZ007586.1 coordinate 119,221,167, forward strand.
GTAACCTAACGGTATGGGACGCTCACGGTGCGAGTCCTACTCGCACTTGCCTTGATTTTTTTTTCAATAAATGAATTACATCTTGAGATAGAATCTTTTAAGACCAATAAGGGGAATTTTCGTAGCGGAACAAATATATTTAAAGCAAAGTAAATTAACTTTTACATATTCAATAATTCTTTCAGATCTACTTTACTATATTTTGTATTTTTAAGTATCACAACCCTTTAGGTCTGTAAGGCTTGACAGAAAGTAAAAAAAACGCAAGAAATTAGAGCCCGTGTGATGCGTATACGGTCTTAAAAGGATAAGCTAATTTTGTATAATGAAGATCTTTATCGTCCTGTCATTTCCGGAAATTTGGTTCAAAAGGCTAACTTTGATAGCATTTTCTGACAGGTCCAGGGCTTTAATCGAAAAATGGAAAAACTTCTCAATTACATAATTTCTGAATAAGTGCACGTGCTAATTCCATGTGTTCGCGAACAAAAATGAATTCAGGAATGTGTCAGTAAGTAGACTGTTTGGATTTGATAAAAGCCTTAACTTATTAGCTATTTTTCACCATAAATATTAGAATATTGTTTTCAAAATGTCTGCCCAGATTATAACTATACGAATTTGTGCATCGTTAAATTAATTTCTACAGAATATATTAATGTTAGGAACATTAAATTCTCTCATCAGTTTCATTAATCAGATTTACAAAAATTATAATTACACGAGCTTTTGATCTGATTATATAAACTCATATATTAATTTAATTATGTAATCTGATTATATAACCTTTTAAACTAATTTTTACATTGATTATTATCAGTGTTGTTTATTAATTTGTTCACTTTTTTTAACAGAGAGTTGATATTTGGATGGTTACTTGTATGTGCTTCGTTTTTGCAAGCCTTTTAGAATTTACGATTCTTATCTATATGGAAAGGCAACAAAAAAGACGTCCATCCAATGATGCGCATGATTACATTAATATGGTAATTTTTTTATTTAATGCTTTATCATTAATTGTAATTGATTTTGATTTCAGAAAGCTCAAATTTGTTCCCTGACTTCTTTTGAAGTTTAAAAATAAAATAATAACTTAACGCACAGACTGTTAGGAAAGCAACAGTAGATATTTACGAGAAGCCGACGAATTATATTTTTTCATAAATGAATTCTTTTAAACTGGTAATAATTGAAGATTTTAATGAAAGGACATATTATGTTGCATTTTCTCAAACATCATTTTATTTTAGGGATGGAAGTGTTATGAGGCATTCTATCATATTATAAAGCTAAATTACTAAGATTCTAATTAGGCTTTAAAATCTGAGACATTGTTTATTAATATTTAATATTTTAATATTTCATAATTTAAATACTATTGCAACGACTTCGAGTGAAAGAAGAGAAGAGTCGATAAAAACAGCTAACTTAGAAAACAAAAGCAAATAATTTATTGAAAATAGGTAAATATTTGTCTTTATTAATTAAGATGTCTTCGGAGATCTGGGTTACAAAACGAAATTTTATACAATTCACAGTTGATGAGAAAGCTCCATCAGATAAAACTAAAGCAATATCCATAAGGGGGTTTAAATGAATAGTCACCGATAACGAGAGAATCTAGCGCTCCTCGATAAATTAGTGACCAGCATCACCGAAGATCGGGACTAGACTGTAAATAACTAACTTGGTCAACGAGACCACTCTAAAATCTATCTCCAGGAGGTAAATATGTCAACCTCCTAATTCTTAATCAAAATCACTGATTAAATTTTCTGAGTTTTTTCTCAAACTTTTCAGCTCGCTTTTGAAGGTAAAAAACCTCGCCGTCTAATCCTACTGTTTTAGGGGTCCGGGGTTTGGCCCTTTTTAACTGGCTTCCTGGTTGGTTTTTAGTTCGGCGCCAAGATTTCGTTTAAACTAAAACAATATCCATAAGGTGGTTAAAATGAATAGTCACCGATAACGAGAGAACCTAGCGCTCCTCGATAAATTAGTGACAAGCACCTCCCCAAGATAGGGACCAGACTATAAAGAACTGAATTGGTCAACGAGACCAGTCTAAAATCTGTCTCCAGGAGGTAACTAAGTCAACCTCCTAATTCTTAATAAAAATCAATGATTAAATTTTTGTGTTTTTTCTCAAACATTTCAGCTCGTTTTTGAAGGTAAAAAACCTCGCCGTCTAATCCTACTGTTTTAGGGTTCCGGGATTTGACCCTTTTTAACTGGCTTCTTGGTTGGTTTTTAGTTCGGCACCAAGATTTCGTTCCCATGAAATCTTGGTGTGTAAAGCTCTCTCCACTGCATACCTCTGCAGCCATCAAGAGCGTGCAAACATGGCACTTCTTTGCAGGAGCTCCCTTCATTTCATCCCTTTTCAGCCATAAAGGGCGTAGTAGCCTTTCACTTTTTTGCTCTGTTTTCATTTGGCACGACGCTATGTTGGTGGTTTCCGCGGAAACTTGGACGATAGATACTTCAATTTCTCCACTAATTAAAAAAAACTGGAGTTATGTTGTCATAAAGTTTACAGTTTTTAATATTTCAAAATTAATTGTTAATACAATTTTCTGAGAGAGATCCACCTGTCAAAATTTTATACATATGCTACTAGAAAGAAAAAGAATCAATAAAATTTACAACAAAAAGCTTTCGGTACAATTTTCTCGATTTTTTTTTTTTTTTTTTTACATAACTACTCTACAATTGATAAATATAGATAATAAATGATTTACTAATTATTATTCCAGCGTTTTAAAGTTCATGCATTTAATTATTCATCAGAATCTTACGAAAAACTACTGGAGGGATGTATTCTTCTTCGCCCTCTTGACAGCATGACAAACTATCTTATATACTATATATTTGATACTTCTTCACCTGTCGGTGGAAAGTTATACTTCCATTTTCTTTTAGGACCATGAAGAATTTTATTATTTATATTTTTCATGAGTAATAAATCAAAACAATTGAACAGTAAATTAAAAATAAAATTTCGCTTATAACGTAAATTTGCAAAAGAAAAAAAGCCTTTTGAGAGCATACGCTAGTCAAACAAGATTTCCAAATTGAAAATATCCTCAGAAATAACCAAAATCGAAAAAGTTCAATAGACATGGACCTCACATATCCTATGCAAAAAAAAATCATTTAAAAATATGGAAATGCAAACGAGAACTTTGTAAAAAACGCTACCATTCATTTAAAGTTAGTTTGCAAATGTCGTCGCTTGACTAGCGTAGGCTCTAAAACTTTACTTGTACCATTCATGAAAATATTGGAAAATGCAAATGGATGAAACCAATTTTACTTAAGCTTTTCAAGACATTTTTAGTCTTTTTTAGGATACAGATTTCACTAAATAAAAGCAATACTGTTTAAATATTGTGTAATCTCTATAAAATTTGAACCAGCATAAAAAATTTCAATTTTAAATTTGAATTTAAAAATGTAAAAATATTGTAACAGAGGTTATATTTACTAAATTAATATTTTATCTTCAATAATTGTATACAAATAAATACATTTGTTGTTTATATAAAATCTCTTTACCTGTACTTTAAAATAATGGAAGAAAAGTGTAAGTTTAAAACAATATTTATATGTAAAATTGGAGTAACACAAATTACAAACATAAAAATACTTCAAAGCCTGAAGATATTGCTTTAGATTCAAAACATGTGATGAACAAAGTGAAAACGGCATCAGATTTCTTTTCCTAGAAGTTATTTTGGTAATGTAGAAAAATTGTATCTTCTGGTGGGTACAATTCGTACTATTTATTCTACTAAATGGAAATGTATTAAAGGCGATAGCATTTTTCTAGGACATAATTAAGTTAATTGTACGGAATTAAAAATAAATAGCTTAATTAATCAGAACAAATTTATTGAACAATTAAAGCAGTTATTTAGAACATAAATTACATTCATATTTTGTTACTTATGATGATGTTTAAAGAAATACAGACTATTTAAAAACCTACCTCATTTAGACAGCTTAATTCGATAATACAAAAGGGCAAAAAAAGATCTAATTAAGAAAAAATAATATTAGAGAGAAAATTTGTTTAAACTAAATAGTTGTGATTTTTTTCTAATAAATTAAAGAAAAAATGTCTTGTTATATATATGTTCCAATACCAAGTATAATGCAAAAAAAAATGTAAAATTGTGTACATGAAACGTTCAAGTAAAATTTGTTTTGTCCATATATTAATAGATAACTTATCGCACATAATTAGCTTTTGGTTAACCTTTTGATTGCGGGCCAAGACTAGCGACTATTTTTAAGTACAATCGTACCACTATTTACAAAAAAAAATTCTTTGTGGTAGATGTCTCTTGAAAATATCCTAATACATATGTGTATGACCGAGATTGGTTTTTAACAAGAACGGAAAATCATGCGTCAAGCATAGATTATGTAACACTTTCCAACGCTTCCAAAATAATTTTACAAATCATACCGTTTAAGAAGCTGAGAGATAACATCTAAGTAAACAATTTGAAAAACGCATAACATATTTAAAAACATAATTTCAGGAATTTCCAACGTATACAATATTCGGAAAAATATCCGAATACTTTTTTTCAGCCCTGTATATGATCTATAGATTTGTATATATACTACATAGGATGCTAAATTTTAGTTCAGTTAAGAAACGCGTAGCACAGTTTAAAATTCTCCTTCTATAGTTTTTGTCAATAAACGGAAATGTGTTTGCGAACTTTTGTATTTCCCTGTATATGATCTACAGAATTTATACACACTACGTAATAAACAAAAAGTGAGTTAAATTTAAAATCGCGTTCAGTAACTTAAAACGCACTTCCAGGAATTATTGTTAACAGCCAGTAGAGAATTCTTTTGTGTGTCCCTGTAAATGAACGATGACTGCTATACACACAATATTCTGTAGTAAGCTTCTTGTAATGCACCTTAGTGATATATATAAATTTCAATGCGTTTAAAATAGTGAAACATTATTTAAATAAACCGCAGACGATTTTTCTCCATAGACGTAATGTAACGGAATTCTTTTGACTGTCCCTGTAAATAACTATAAGTGCTATCCACACCCTATTCCATATTAAGCTTCTTATAATACACCTTAGTGATATATATCAATTACAATGTGTTTGCAATTGTGTAACATCATTAAAATAAACCGAAAATGATTTTTCCCCATAGACCGTAATGTAACGGAATTCTTTTGAGTGTCCCTGTAAAAAAACTATAAGTGCTACACAATTCAGTTGAAATAGGGAACGTGCTATAGATAACGACAATAACATAAAAATTGCAAGGCAATCCGAGCCTATTTACGGGAGTTAGAGCACGGACAGACGGCAGACGGCAGACGGCAGACGGCCAGACGGCTGACGGCCAGACAAACCGAAGTCATAAACACTTTTCAACTAGGTTGGAAAGTGTTAAAAAGTCATACGAATAGAATAAAAAGATAGTCGCTGGGACGTACGTTGTCCCAACCCCGTAATCAAAATGTTAATCACACCACGTAAGTACGTAATTTGTAGCGAAGGAATTAAAAATTTAAACCCAATTTTTTTTATCAAATAAATCGATTTTTGGTTCATTGCTATTCAGAAAACTCTTGTGTCCAAATATATAAACTATTAAAAATGTTATTCATCCAATTTTTAAAAGATTTTAACAAAACTACGGTGAAAGTTACGAACATTATTCATAAAATCTATTAATGAAAACGCAGTTTAATGGGAATGTAGAGTTACGCCGGCATTATGAAGCACTTACAACTTTACTTTCAATGAGTTAATACTTATGCTTTTTCCTACTCAAAGATTTATTTTAATAACACATTAAAGCAGTTCAAAGTAGGAACACATTTATTCCATTAAGGGTATAGTTCGTAAAATAACAGTTATCTTTCAATATTTAATGCAGATTAAATCCAAATTACCTATCTTAGTCAAAAGTTAATTACCTACTTTACCTTCAAATTACTTACATTAATATACTTTACGGAATTCATACAAACATGAAATTAAATATTTAACGTTTCAATATCTTTTTCATAAAAATTCAATATTCATAGACGATACTTTATTTTAATTTTTCCTGTTAAACCACTAAATAACGAAATAGCTTTACCATTTTTCAACAGAGAGCTGTACAATGCCCACCTAAATGCTGTTCTACAATTTTATTTCGTTAAAAGAAACTAATGTCATTGAAATGAAACTTAATATATATATATATAGACATAGGCGCCTTGGACCTACGATGAACTCTTATAAAAGCCGCTCTAATTTTTATAGACCACTCTATACCGTCTAGACCAACTTTTGTAAAAGTAAACTCAGAAAGAATTTTAAAATCTCTCTATATTAAAAAAAAGTAACCACCGCTGCCGCCGCTGTCAATTAAGATTTTGTGCCTTGAAGTCTTTCTGGACTAATATCTAGAAAACTATTGCATGTAAAATTTTAAAAATTGGTAGTTTTATAAAGAAATGTTCGATAAACACGCTGAAGCAAACAGTATTTAAATCGAAGAATTATTTTAAGAGATATTTAAAATCAAAGTTCGTCAAAACAGTTTTTTGAAAAAAGTTTTATAGGAACGAAAACTATCCGCAGGAATTTAACCATAATTTGTAAGGATATAGTTGACAAGTTTGCGGAGTGCAGACTGCAATCACTTTTTTAATTTGAGTAATTTTTTCAGGTTATATTTCAATTTTTTATTCAAAATTTTCATTATTTTGACGAAGATTTATTTCATATTTCATAAATTCCATTATTTGAACCGTTGCCAATTTTTTATTCAAAATTTTCATTATTTTGACGAAGATTTATTTCATATTTCATAAATTCCATTATTTGAACCGTTGCCAATTTGTAAAATAGCGCACGTAATAAGATTCCCTTTCAATTAAGAAATGTATTTACACGAGACTATTAAAAACAGAAATAAAACTTTAAAATAATATTTAAATGATCACGTGTTAAAAGCAATAAATGTAGAAAATGACGTAATAAAAATATACTTGCGCGTGAATATTACAAAGAGAAATACGAGTAACTAGGGAAATTCACGTCACATTTAAAATGATAAAAAAAAACAATATTTCTAAACAATTTCAATTAATTATTATATTTTCATGAGAGATCAATTTATTTCGACATATCTTTTACCCATTATTGCAAATTTTAAAACAGCGTAAATAATAATATTTCCTTTCCAATGTCAAAATTCTTCTATTTGTTTATTTGGTGTTACAGTTTAACGATAGTTTTTTTTTTTTTTTTTTTTTTTTTTTTTTAATGAAAATTGATTGACGGGGTAATGGAGAAGTATCAAAAGACAAATAAGCGTTGAATTAAAAATTCCCCGATGAAAAAACTAACTCGTGTAACGCATCTGATGTCAACTGAAAGTGACGCGACGCCACGATTATGCACGTTTGGCGCTAAATCATATATTTTGGTGACAGTTACAGTTGTAATCTGTTTCAACAGCAGTTGATTCGACCTTAAAATCCCTCAGTCAAAGGAAAATGAATGGAAACCCTGTTACAGCAGATCGCCACTGGTTGTTTAATTATAATACAATCTTCCGTAATCGTTTTAGAGATGATCAAATCAGAGTGTTTTTAAATCATGCGGTGTCAGAACGGGGGTTGGCGAGCGCAGCTCGTAGGGGGCAGAGCCCCCTAGTGTCTTAAAAAATTTATAAGTTAGACCTGAATATGCATTTCCTCTGGATATAATGAAACTCTACCAAATGCATTATTTTCTGAAATAATCTAGAAAGCACTAAATTTGATTGCCAGAGAATGGTCCGGAGCTCATCCTCGACAATATTTTTGGGGCATTTATATAAATTTATGTAGTAGTTTATCTGTAACAAAATTAAATTGTGAATTTTCTTTTGCTTTGTAGTGAACATTTTGGGATACCAAAGAAAGGGAAAAATCATGTCCTGCGTATGACAAAGTTTTAAGCAGCATAAAATAAGTACGGATTATTTTCAGTGCTGCGAAAAAAGAATTGAATTTAAATGCATAGATAACTGTTGTTTACATATATATATATATATATATATATATAAATTATTTCATACTTAATTATTTCATTGTTTAAGTTGGTGTTATGATAATGTTTCATTTATGGTTATATATTAGCATTCAAATTATTATGCTGCACATGCGCATATAATTATGAATGTAAGTCATTTATGATGTCTTATTTATGATATCTTGAATCTTGAATCTTAACAATTCATTTTGATATTTTTTCTTATACATTATGGTATTGCATGTATAGTTTTTAAATATATTGATAATGGTGCTAATTGATATTAGCAATCTTTTAAATATTATACGCTTTGATCTCTGCTGCAATTGCGCATTATCATTGTGTGTTTTATATTTGATTTCTACTCGTAGTTATCTGATACCTCGTTATAGGAATTTCCAATAATTGATTCATTATGTACATCACATGAAACATTTCCTTTTCTATTGCATTTGTATGACATTGTCCTATTAATCACTAGTATTAATTACATATTCTGTTATTGCACTTATAATATATGTAATGTTATTCCATATTAAGTGTGTTGGGGAATCTTTCATTGTCAACTAATTATTTCATACTTAATTATTTCATTGTTTAAGTTGGTGTTATGATAATGTTTCATTTATGGTTATATATATATATATATATCAATTGAGTAAAATAAACTGATATTCTTGTAAAATTGAACAGATAAATTATTTTGTAAACAGGCATTCAGCAAGCGATTGATAACCTTACAACGCCCATGAGTAAACATATATTTTTTTTTTTCAAATTCATTGGTTGTATTATATTATTTTCACTAAAAAAGAGTAATAAAAAAAATGTTTTCAAAAAATACATATCACCTGTGGGTGAAACACAATTTCATGATCGCATCACAGAAACAAAAGAATAATCAAATATCAATTCAAAATTTAGTTAACTTTCAGACATAAAAAACTATGAGATTTACCGCTTTTTTTTTTACATTTGTATCCCAATAAAGAAGACCAACTGAAGTCCTTGCTTGGTTGGAGGAGGTACAAAATTTTGGAAGGTAATAGAATCATATCAGAAAATCTGAGAGATATGGGACTTTTTTCTATGATTTGGTAAAATCTTCTAGATACCGATAAAGGCGACACGGTACATATTCACTTAAAATCTAAGCCTGTAGCGTACATGGCAAGGCCGCCACCTCGTAGTTCAGTCATAACTCAAAAGGTTAAAACTATTTTAAGGTTATATATTTATTTTAAGTTAAGTTTTATTTAAGTTAAGTGAGCAAGAATTGTGGTAAAGTCACTTGACGAATTTAGTCTATGCTATGCGGCAATTAACAAAATCAGTCACAAACTCAAAACGTTCGCTTACATATAGATCACTGGCAGTTCAAGTCACTACCGAATTCTACACTCACGTACGTCTTCAGATATAATACAAAAATTACTCGAGAATCGTTAATACAATCTAAATTCTGCTGAATTGAACAACCCGTGGTTGCAGAAGATTTGATTCCACTCGGCAAGGTTTGATTCCACTCCGCATGTGTCGAAATCACAACTTTACTTCGTCGACACAGGCCTTGGTTACCAAGCTGGCAGGATTCGACCAAATCCGACATTACAAGATTTCGCTTCACATTTTATACCTTGCAGATCGACCAACGAAGCTAAATTTACATAAACGTACAGTGAAAACAGTAACCGCAAACTCCTAGAGCTTCAAACACACTTCCTTAAATTAGAAAAAAACAAAGTACAGATCTCGCTGTTGCGCACACAGATTAATGTTGACAACACGTTCGCATTCATAAAACTAGAATCCCTTTATAAGAGAGTTGCTAGTCCACTACAAGCCTAGAGGTCCTATCAAAGACGTGTTACCTGGAGGTGACAATGAGCATTGGCGAATAAAGGGAAATACATTTTATGAAAGAACTGGAATAATAAAACTATATAGGTGCAAAAACAACATCAAATTGAATGAAAGAACGACAGAATTATTTATTTCTCATAACACTGGAAATTCTTCCTGAAAAATATTTCGAATGCTCAAATCCTAGCAATGAGCACAAATTTGGCAGTTGTTTATTTTTTTTAGTAGAAAAAGGTCAAAATCTTTTGACAATAAACCAAATATTCTTGAATTGCTAAATAATAAAAATAATAATAATAATAATAATAAATAAATAAATAAAAGTTGAAAAAGAAAAATGTATAATTTGACTTTTCATTATTAATAGAATTGCAGTTGTTTTAATGGAATATTTGAGTGCGTATTTTAGCAACTTTTAAAATGTTTTGATCTTTTGTACAATATTAAAGAATGTGAAAAAAAGAAGTGCAGAGAACTAAAAGAATAATATTTCTTCTACGTCTCTGCCTTTCCGTTTTTCACATTATTTATATATAAAATATAAAGGTATGAGAAACACATTAAAGCAAAGATATTTGAAGTACAATTCAAATTGTCTTCAAACCTGTTTTTCATTATCTTAGTATTTCCAAGGAAGTTTTAAAGTGGACTAATAATTACAGCTTTCAAGAATGTCTTCCGGTATCGGATAGCACTAGAATGTGTTATTTTATCTGCTTTTCTTTCTAAAAAAGATATTTTTTCTAAATTTAACCTAACCAAAAATTATTTACAATCAAGCCTGAGTAAAAAAATGAATAATTTAGCAATTATTTCAATTTAAAACAATATTTTTAATAGGCATTGGCGAATTGCGTGAGGATTTTGCAAAAATAAAATTAAATTAAGTACTTTTGACATAAATTAAATGCCGTTGTAAGACTTCCTATAATTAAAATTATTAAGTTTTGCAAATAAAATTTTTAATTGTGTAATATTTTCATAGATTGAAACAACGGTCTGAAAAGTGACATACAGTGACATACAGTAACATCTACTAAGACGAAATCACAAAGGAACCGGAAAAATCTGTTTTAGACAGGTTTTTGTCATAGCGGGTATATACACCGTCAGTGCTAATTGTTTTCGCCGAGAAAATGCAATTTTTCTTTTAAAGCAGGACTCCATTTTCGCACGTTTTAATGTATATGAGCTTAAAATTGTAAAGGGTACCATAATTAAAAATATAATCGAATGTCGTCAGAGTCAGAATATTTGTACATGTGTAGGTAAAGGGATTTTTACATATGTAAGGTAAGTAGATAAATTAATAAACCGAAAAAATGAATACTTTAAAGTAGGGGTCTTCAACCTTTCACGCTTGAGGGCCACATCAATAAATTCTAAAAATACTGCCCTCATAAGTCAGTAAAATAGCCTATGCAAGAAACGTAAACACGACTAGGTTGCAAGACCAAGGGCACTTTGGAATTGCATAATTCTCATTTTCTACTTGATTTATTAAAAATATTTTTTTTTGTATTTTATGTTTAATTTTATCCAGAAATTTTGTACAACTTCCTCAATTAATATTAGTAGCAGTAGCACTAGAACAGAAAAGATTAGCAATACTGTGTTTACTATAGGGCCATATTGATAATTAGAAAGTCGAAATTTATATATATATATATATATATGCCATCGGGGCTGTCAGCATAAAGCGGCTGCTATCTATCTCGAAAATTTATGTTTTTTTACGAAAATTATGTGTAAAAAGTAGCTTATTCATTGCTTTCTTGGTATTTTTCTTATCTAAAGAAGAGATTTGACATAATTAGGTGCTTCGGAAGTCTTTTTAGATGCCGCGAAAAACCTTTATTTCTCACTATTCGAAATGACATGGTGGACCAATACGAGTAAAATACTCTTAGCGAATCACCATGGTCTGCGGGACACAAGTTGAAGACCCATACTTTAAAGCATTATCAAATATCGTTCTAATCAGAATATTTTCCCATAGCTTGAAGGAAGTACGCAAAGATATGTAGATAAACAAACAAATTGGACTCAAAATTATAATAACATTTTAATCAGAAAATTTGTGCACAACTTGAAATAATCAAAGACAAGCTGAAAACTAAATAAACAGAACTAATGAATACTCAAAAACATAATCGAATGTCATCAAGATCAAAATGTTTTTGAATCACGCAAAAACAGGTAAACAAATAAACAACAACAAAAAAAACTCAAAAACATAATTAAATATTGTCCAAATTGAAACATTTATACACGTTTTGAAGTACACAAAGATAAGCAGAAAAGCAAACAATCTCAATTCATAAATACATATCCGCTGAATGGGATAACAATCGCACAGACACGCCATACAAATGAATTTTATAATTTTCATTAATTCCTTGATGCATAAAATAAAAGTACACACAAAAACGTGTGATTCCATTACCTAAAAGATGACTAAAACCTTTATTTAGGTCTTAAAACATTAAAATAAATCAAGCACTTTCGGTCGTAAACCCAGCCTTCACCAGGATTTATAACATAAAAGTGGTGTTTGTTTTTTTAACACCAAAATCAAGCATCTTCGGGTGTGAACCTAGCCTCAATCAGGATTTATAACATAAAAGTGGTGTTGTTTTTTTAATCCTGATGAAGGCTGGGTTTACACCCGAAAGTTCTTGATTTATTTTAATGTTTTAATATCTAAATAAAGGTTTTAGTCATGTTTTAGGTAATAGAATCGCATGTTTTTGTGTGTACTTTTATTTTAATTTGACAAAGATGAATTTAAGCATTCCGAACTTATTTTATATCCTTGATACATAGTTTGTCCTATATTGATATTGATTTATGTAGCGCAATATATGACATACATATTTATAAATAAAATGTAATTTGTTTTTTAGGAATCCAACAACAAAATCCCTGACCAATCTGCGCATACAAAAAAAGTTTGTCAGAAGTCTTATGAAGAGCCTCTACAAAGGAAGACATTATTTAACCCAGAATATACAGATCACATCCGTCAATCCTCTGTGGATTGGATACAGAACATCGACAAATCATCCAGATTTCTGTTTCCATTAGCTTTTTTGGTATTCAATGCTTTTTATTGGCCAGTTCTTTTAAGTCGATGATATGACGAATTTCGTTTTCAAATGCTTAAAAAACATTGTTAGATCCTGTAAGAACGTTAAAAAAAACTCAAGTAAAAAAGTTTATCATGTACTGTTTATTTTTGTTTTATAGTACTACTTCTGTAAAGATTTTCCTAAATTTATTCAAAATAGTACAAATTCTCAATAAAAAGAGAAAACAGGAGTTTCCCAATCATCATTTTACAAATCTATTTTTTAAATTGTTCAATACTCAATGAGCATTTTCTGTAATTTTTTTTTTAAATATTGAGTGTCTCTGTAAAGGTATAAAATCTCCGAATCAAAGCTGAAATCGTTATTTTACAAAGCTTTTTAAGTCTTACATTACTCAATTAAAACGGACTATTCCATTTTTGAAATATACAGAGTTGGCGAAAAATAAATTATCCACTTCAGAGGACTCTGTGGTGAATTGTACTGCTCCGAATCTGACGACAGTTAATTGAGGGGATTAGAATGACAGTGGAGTAAGTCAAAAAAAATTTAAAATCTATATAACCTAATTTTCACTGAACATATATTAATTTCTGTTCAGTATGACATTCAAATAAGTCATAGTTCACTTAGGGAGTCGCTAGAGGGCAAAACAAGTTGAACCACTTAATGAAACGGCAATACGACAAGTTTCACAAAACCCTTCATTTCTCAAATTACCAAATATTGACTTACTCCACTGTCATTCTAACCCCCTCAATTTACAGATAACTCAAATAATGCGCTTGTCATTTGTTAAATTAAAATTTTCCGTGCGACAATTCATCGTAAGATAATGCTGTAACATTCAAATAATTTTCAGGAGGTTTGTATGCTTTAATGCCTAATAAGCATTCACATAAATACTTAATATGCATTCACATAAATACTTAATATGCTCATAATTAAATGCTTTACATATCTACTTTCAATATAAATACCGTGCTGTAATTTCATAATTGCATTTCCTATAGCAAAGTGTGAATATAGCGAAATATAAAACAATATGGAGGCAAATGCTTTCTTCCATAGCTGCGCAGATATTACATTCATTAATGAATTTCTGTACTACAAAATTTTTATTTAAAATATGACTACCACATCATTTGTACTATCTGCAGTTTAAATGTCGTAAAATTCGGAGCAGTCGAACGCACTCTAGTGTAGGTAACTTATTTTTTTTTTCTAACACTGTACTAATATCCTATTTTGCAGCATCAACTGAATAGTGTTTTGACGCATAGGTTACAAACATTATTAGGTTATAGAGTACACTACAACAAACAAATTTTACATATAGGTAACCAGGTTCACAATCCATTTATTTATTCAAAAATACTAACAAGGGATCGACTTTTGGTGCAGATCGCACCTGTCATTGAGACCTGGTGCATTTTAATGCTCTATTTTTACGAAGTCTGAGAATCGATAATTTTTTTCTGTTAAAATCATATTTTTTGATTTTACAGCAGCATAACTTTCTGAAAATACAATTTTCGAGACCACTTATCGGACTATTAACATAGAAGTTTTTTTTTTTTTTTAAAGCAATTAAAAATACAAATTAGTCAATAATAAGTATAAAATATTGAAAAAAGTTTAAAATTTTCTTCAAGAACCTACGAATTTGATTTTGAAAAATTACAACATTACCGTAATTTCCGGCGTATAATCCGCAGATGAAACAATCATGTTTGGACCCAGAAATTTTATTTTATAAAGTGTTACTTCCCAGATCGCTGTAAATATTTGGCTTCAATTATTGAACAAAATTTCTGGGTTGAAACCGAATTGTTTGATCCGCGGATTATACGCCGGAAATTACGGTATAATTGTATTTCTGGCGGAAAGAAATTCGTTTTATTGTTACCATAGGATTTTCTTCTGAAATCCTGGTCGAATGTCATAGTCGTCTGTGTATGAATGAGTAGTGGTTTCGATTCGTAGCGCCATAGTTGGCGACTTAACTCACCTTTGGCGTGAAATAACAATTAAAAATCCAATAATAAAAAATTAGAAGTGTAAAAAAAATATATATAATATGATTTTAACAGAGAAATGCTATCGGTTCTCTAACTTTTATGTATAGGGCTACAAACTGCACCAGGTCTCGATGCGAGCTGCACCAAAAGTAGTTCCCTTTATAAGTGTCTCAATTCATTCCGAATCCGTTTTTTGTTCATCACTTTCAGAATAATGAATATATTTAAGCGGTATTTTCAAACGACTTGCTTAGAATTCTGTAAAACGTGATGGCATCACGAGACGCGCTTTAATTATCACGCACTCGTTTTCAAACAACACTACATTTAGGAAAATTTTCCAAAAATGTACCTGAGAGTATATATGGTGCTACTGACCAAATTACTGTGCACTTTCTACGATTTCCATGATGTCATTACATTACACATAAAATAAAGATATTCTGTAGAAAATTTCGACAACACCTCTTCATTATTATTAAAACTATAAACAAATATCCATGTTCGGTGAGTGGCCCTATATATTTGACTGAATTTATGTGTTACGACCCTGGTTTACAGTACAAACATTGTTTGTTGTAGTCTGTTTTACCACCTCCTAAAGTTTGTAGCCATGGTACTGATGCAGCAATCTACATTTACAAATTAGAAACTGCTGTTGTTACTATACTTTATTGTGAAATGAATATTTGAAATAGATGATATCATCTCTGTTTGTCCTTCTGTGTAACATGAAAGACTTAAAATAAATAATTGCCAGTAATTTTTCTGTTATAATTTGTAAGAAAAAATTGTTTTTTTGCGTAGTTCTTATGCGGTACGATTTTCGTAAAGCTTTTTTTCATTATATATGTAAAAGCATGTAGTTTTTTGTTAGAACATTGGGTTTTACGAAAAAGTGTTGCTAACTGCAATTTCTTTTTTAAATCATTATGTGTGGCTTTCCTCTAGCTTTTATTCATATATATGTACAAAAGTGTAATTTTGTGTTAGAACATTGCTTTTTACGAACAAGTCTTGCTAACTACACTGTTAAAAATTTGTAGCAAACTGTCCAGTCATTTGCCCGTTTTCATACAAAATGGTTACATAACCGTAATTTAACTATATTCTGATCATAATCTGGGTAATAATAGGGTCAGAATGGAGTTAAATTACGGTTATGTAACCGTTTTCCATAAAAATGGTCAAATGACTGGACTGTTCGCAGCAATTTAACAGTGTACAATATCTTTTTAAAATCATTCACCTTATAGAAAACCTTGTTAGAAATGTTGTTTCAGAAATGGTTCTATATAATTCTCAAATTTTATTAGATAATAAATGAAACATTGAAGCTTATATGTTTAATTCCCTTTTCATCTTCAGGTGCATTCAATTAGTAATTCAAATCATTGGTAAATATAATAATCTATTAAAGGTTACGAACTCAAAAAAAAAAAATCCAAGAAACTTACTTCGAATTAATTTGGAATAAGCTTTTTCAGTTTCAATTTCCTTCTAATTATACGCTTAGTAACGTGTAAGATGAATAATAATAATAAAAATGAATATTCTCAAGTGCATATCAAACGATTTGCAAATAGAACTAATTAATTTTAACCAAGTAGCTTTCGAAGAAAACGTCTTTTTAAAAAAAGCAAAGATAGATTAAAATGTTAAGAAGTAATATACTTTTTCAGATGCTGCTTCATCACAATTTATTTTTTAAGTATTTAAATAACCAATGGAAAATATGCGAAATTTAAAATTTAGTACGAAATTTATCTATCTGATTCAAATAATTTATGTTTACATAAGTTAAAAAATGATATTATATTAGCTTTGCACACTCAAGCAGACTCACACACAGCCTTTAGTTCACTATGGGAAAGATTTTTATATTCAATATAAAAAAAAATTAAGTATAAAATAATTCAACATGCCCCTGTTTGTTGAATGTCCCATATTTACTTATCTTAATATCTGAACATTTCTTATAATATTTCCTGCCAAAATATACCCAGAGTGATTGTGAATTCGTTCAACAGAAAAAGAACGGGGGTAAACAGGAACTATCTTGAATGAACAAATGCCTTAAAATACACTTTCACACTGATCCTTCAACAGTGAGAAGAAAAATCGACGTAACTATTTTATGAGATGCAAAATTATATTTACACCAGAGGGCCCGTGCGAAGATTTCACACTGAAATCTAATATTTTTTAGGTACTTCTCTATTAACCCGTCGACAGCTTTTCATAACAAAAAACTACCGCCAAACTGTAAGATTAAACGCCAAAAATGCAGTCCCATTTACTTGATGTCAGAATCATTATGCATGTTTGTTACGTCATCTAGTGGTATTACATTCGACATTTGCGTGTATTTTTCATTATGTTTTACTGATTTAGTAGTTATTTTATTAATTAAAATAACAATTGTGTCCTTAAATTCTTATATTTTATATATTTTTCGATATTCCAAGGGCAACGTTGTCCCGTTTATTTGGCGATAGTTTTTTGTTATGAAAAGTGGTCGACGGGATAATAGAGAAGTATCATTTTTTATCAATATGTAATATTTATTAGATGCAGGTTTAAACTTCTAAAGAAAAAGCAAGGATAAAAATATCTGCAAACAACATTTAGTTGTTAGTCAAGCCAGAATATCATCTAATTTATTCCATCAAAGTTAGACTAAAAGCTGATCCAAGATTGCTAAAGGCACGCGCGAGAAAAAAAATTAACAATCGTATTTTGACTGCATTAGAGGATGACGTCATCCGCTTCGGGAAAACCATGGGACTTAGAAATATAAATCTAAACATTTCAATTTCAATTTTGCTTTTTAATCATAAGTATAAAATAAAACCGTGCGGTGTTTATTATAATAATTGCTATGAGCATCATATAATGTGGTATTTTATTTTTTTGGCAACAATAATTTCAGGAAAACCTTTCATTTCTTTCATGAAAACAATGCCGATTTAATTTTTTAATTTCAGCAAATTTTAATCAAAAACATGTTTTAACGAATTGTTAAGTGGGCTATGTCAGAAGCCTGTTCTAAAACCTTTCATATGGTATCTCATTCGTTGTTCTGCGTTTCATATTTTCTGAGTAAAAGGGATGTTGACAGGAGAAATAATATATAAGGATCAGACAAAGATTAAAAATAATTACTGTATATACTCGCGTATAAGTCGACCCTAAAATTTGAGAGAATTAACTTGCGATTCCGTTTGAATACCAGTATTACTGTGTAGTAATTTTTGCCTTATTTAATTGCAGAAAGGTAATATGAATTCTGGAAATAAATGTACCGAAGAAAATTGTACCAAAATACTAGTATTCAAACCGAATCACATATTTTTTCTCTCAAAATTTGAGATCGACTTATACGCGAGTATATACGGTACATAAAATTATTTCCAATGGTATTTCTGTACAAATTTCCCCAACGGAATTAAGCCAACTGTTCAGCCTCTTGTAGGCTCCAGGTGCAATGCTGAGCTTGCCTGCATGAGTAATGTTCCTTCCAGTGTGATCTTCAGTGGTATATGCATAGGTGACTTGTAAATCATTTTATTCTTGCTCCTCAAGGAAAAGAAGTTTGGTGCACCTAGGTTAGCCGAGCGTGGAAACTAAACTAAAAAACCCCGTCCAATTGATCTTCAGAGATACGTTGCAGCAAGGAACAAATGGACTTCGGTGGAAAAGTATTATATGATTCGTGCGTAAATCGTATGTCACTCTTAGTGGTGATTGAAATTCTCTGTAAAAGAAGACTTGGAAGCATTTTTTCCAGAAGCGCTGCGCTGATGAAATCGCACATTTACTTCTAAAGTGACAGAACTCAAAAAACATGAATTTTGAGTTATCACCACTAAAATCATAAGTTAAAATTCATCTATCACCGCTGAAAAGTACATTCGTTCAACTTTAATATGGCATAATGTGTCACTTTACATGTTGCAAATGAAACCATAATATATTCTGCAAAAGTGACATATTTTTAGTTACAGCTTAAAGTGGTATGGAAATTGGGTATGAAATCTGAAATCAAAAACGTTGCATTTTGTGCTATGTCACATTTTTGCATAAAATGTGAAACAACGACGAACAGTATTTTAAATTATGATAGTTTTGTTAACCCTAATGTAACATAAAATTTGCTTTATATACAGATGTGCCAGTTTAGCTAATCAAGATCATTATAAAGATTATTATCACATCTTTGTTACATCTTAAATTATTCTGCTTCAACTCAAAAGGGAACGTTTTCTATAAACTTACTTTTTGTGTTGTGTCACTTTAAAAGAAAGTGTGCGGAATGTTCTCTAAAAAAATAAAGAAATAAAATTATACCCACAATAACCAAGAAACAAATGAATGGGTGTCTGGAAGAAGGGCCTGTGTCACAAATTTTGGAAAGTTGGAGTTTTTGTTGGAAAACGGCCTATGTAAAATGATTAAAGTGTTAAAATTGTAATCTGATATGGCCATGCTAAAGTTTAAGAAATTTCCTTGCCGTCATTTTGAAATATTCAAAACCGTTTTATTTTTTAACTTTCTCAGGTTAATGGACTTTCATAACAAAATATTTCATTCCTCATGAAAATAGTTTTACTATTCCTAAAAAATGGAATTCTAAAAGTCTACCAAGTAACCATATCGGGAACGTATGCACATGATATGGCCTCCATTGTTTCATGTTTCACAAATCGTGATTTTCTTCATTTTAAAAATGCTGTTCTGCTAAATTAAATAATTTTAGTGTAAAATAAATAAACATGATACTCAATAATTATTTTTGTTTTTCAAAAGTGGATTTGAAACAGGATTTTTTATCAAAAATTAAGTTGTTTACAAAATTGACATTACAATTTAAGTTTTTATTTAGAAAAAAAATGTGAAATCCTTTAAGAGTTTAAAAGTTTGTTAAAACAAATAACTTATCGAAATTGGAACAAATAAAAATGTCTTTATCCTAGGCTTACATGGTGCACTTGGTATGGCCACGTGGATGGCCATATCAGGAGCAAGTCAGCTTTCACGAAAATGGTTTGATTTTGAACAACTCGTAAAATATACACCATCAATGCTAGAGCCAATTGATAGAACTTTACAAACTCAACAATGATGATATTCATAAAAGAATCTTTTTAAAACATGCATAAAAAAGGGAGACATCAGATTAAAACAAGAAGCGATCACGCCGAAAACTTAAAATAGGAAATTGGAGTCAAATTCCACAACCTAGATAAATGGCAAGTGATCACATGATAATATACACTAGGAGGCTTCTTCATGTTGTTCTCATGCCGTTTAGTGAAATTTTTGGTTTGCTAACGTATAATAGGGGCCGTATAACAGGGTAATAACGTATAACAGGGTCACCTACCTTATACAAATTTCTTTACTTTAAATAAATTACAGCAATGAACTAAAAATCATAATTTTACTTTCCTCCCACCTAACTAGTTTTCTTATTACTCGTCAATAATGTACATTGATGCTCATGTCTTCATGATTACTCGCCATGAAGACAAAAGTTGGGGGGGGTGGGTAATTAAGATCCGAAAAAGGGCCTGTACTGCACTAGATACTGGGGACATCTCTAATCAATAACATTAATCGTTTTTCCGCATTTTTGTAAAATTTTAAATTTGTAACTAGGCTCTTCTTCCAAACACCCATTCAAATGTCTGGTGATATTTGTAAAGGGCAGTGACACGACGCACAGTGGAGTATTTGAAGCAAAATTCTTGGCCAAAATTATTTTACTTACCCATCATACGTTTGAAAATCGAAAAAAAAATTTTGACGGATTTACACATTTCAAACACTGGAGATTCCGAAAAACATATTTTTAGAAAAAAAATTGTCGTCCGTCTGTCTAAGTGTGTCTGTGTGTGTGTGTCTATGCCTGTTTGTGTCTGTGTGTGTGTCTGTAAACACTCGAAGTCGATCGGATAACTAGTTGCTGAGATATTTGTAATTATATTTTCCACACTCTTCGATTTTTCATGACCCTGTATTTTATTCAAATTTCAATTCAAAGATATATTGGAAATGAGACGCAGTAAACTGATAGTTAATATCATTAACATTTTTGGAGTTATGAGGATGTTTCTTTTACGCAATTCAGCTATAGAGCATTTAAAGTTTCTGACGTCATCAAGCCACGATTTTATTCGAATTCCAATGCATTTTATAAATAGTTTATTTTCCTATTTTCTATTATGCATATCCATGATGGATAAGTATTACGGTGGCCCCCAACGACTAGTTTCACTTGTTTTAAAGTTAACACCATTCCTGTTGGTTTACTATTAGTAAATACACTTAATTAATGTTATATACACATAAATGTATGCATTTAATTAAAAAAAATAAATATATAATATAAAGTTTGCCTAACTATTTACTATTTATTAGAGGAAAGTAATTGTTGATAAATTTGTTTTATTTACAAGTAATGTTTAATTAAATGTGCTTGATTTTATTAGATATAAAAGTTTAATTATTAATACAAACCAATGTATATAATATATATGTTATTTGCATTTAGTATTTAGCAAAGTTGAGTCTCTATAGCATAGAGATGCTGGTTTTTGAGTGTCTTTAATGGATTACTAGGCCCCCAAAAAAACATTTATATATAAAAATGACAACTATATGCGGAACTTTTTTTTTTAATTAGCCTTCAAAACTATAACCAATGCGATTATAATTTAAAAATGCTCCAACAAACCCTGATGCGCCTTTAGAAAGCTTTCAATATATCTAAATATTACTTTTCAATGTATCTAAATATCTAAATTGGAGCTAAAAAGGCTTAAAAAATAACCCATTTTTAATTTTAATTATTTTTATTATATTAAAAATAAAACTAATTAATTACACATATAAAAATATACATTTAAACATAATAACAAAGCTGAAACGTAACAAAAAAGCACGTCTTCTCGCAAAGAAACCCTCTCTTCAACTGAGTCTAGGAGCCACCGGATATGCCTTATGCGCCTGAAATAGACATAGATCGACGCACCAATTAGTCATTTATTATTTTTTAAAAATCACAATTGTTGAACAAATTTTAATGTTTGCACTTTTGACCAGGTTTTTGCCTCAAATACTCTTCTGTGCGACGCAATGTGTGAATTTTCTTTAGCTCAGTCGTGGAATTTTCAAATGTAAATGTTAAGTCAAACATTAATTTATTACTCAATAACACTAAGGAACAGAAAATTTTCATCTTGAGTAATCAATCATTGAACAACGTGCTTCAGTAGAAAAAGTCATCTATCTACATTCAAATAAAAACTTCTCAACATAGAAGCCATGTATTCAATCTTGATGTTGGACATAACGCACAGAATTTCGACTAACACCTATCTGAGATGCTACCGTTGGCATACTACACGAAGGAGCTCCTCAAAATCACTACAACTCTTTCAATTCCAGTTTTCACATCGATTATATTTTCAATCAGATAGATATCTATTCAGTTTCATACAGTATCCAATCAAAACTGACGAAGATTGAATAGACAGAAACATGCCAACTTTGTCACATTTTTATGACACTTTTAATTATAATTAGCAATTTTAAACTTAAAATTTACAAAAAATTTGGTTCTAAATGCATACAGATACCTTAATTGTAACCTATGATGTTTTGTAATGCAAATCGTTTTTTAGAAGCTTCAAATATGCTAATCTAAAATTACAGCTTATTCCACCAAGTGTATTTTGAGTTATGCTTAAAAAACTACATAGCAATTTGTTCTGCAACAAATAAAAAGGAATTTAACATTAGGAGTTCCAAACTTTAAATCTGTTTAATTCCTAATTTATTATTTAAATTATTTATTTTATGTTTGTCACATTTTTATGACACTTTTAATTATAATTAGCAATTTTAACCTTAAAATTTACAAAAAATTTGGTTCTAAATGCATACAGATACCTTAATTGTAACCTATGATGTTTTGTAATGCAAATCGTTTTTTAGAATCTTCAAACATGCTAATCTAAAATTACAGCTTATTCCACGAAGTGTATGTTGAGTTATGCTTAAAAAACTACATTGCAATTTCTTTTGCAACAAATAAAAAGTAATTTAACATTAGGCGTTCCAAAGTTTAAATCTTTTTAATTTCTAATTTATTTGACCGAATGATTTCCCGTTTGGTATAGGAAAGTTCAATTTTTCGGTGAATCCAAATATGATATAAAAATTATGTGTTAGTATTGAAAAATTTAAAGTTTGATACAATTTCAGCATGTATACGACCTCTCAAGAAAATTTCCCTATTAAAAGATTGTAGAAAATATTAAACAAGGAGTTTTGATGAAAACAGATTTATTTTGTGGATTTTAGAATTGGAATAATTACCATCGTTTGGATATTTTTTCTTGGCGGGGTGGGATAAACTATACCTCAGATTCGTTACCACTGACTCTTCTTCAGATTTATATCCTCTAACTTCTAAGGCGGATAAATTGTACATGATTTTTAGGAGAATCCGCCCGATATCAAATAAAAACGTTAACATCCAATGTCATCGTGATAATATCTTAAGGTTGTTCTCAAATGACGCCAAACTTTCTGACACATTTTCTGACTCATTTTTAAACGCAAAGGCATTTTCAAATTATAAGCTATTCGTGTCATGTGACAACACATTTTTCTGGCTTCTCGAGCTGCTGAGTTAGGAAATCGGTTCAAAACGCCGAATTTGACAGTACTTTCTGAAAAATCTTCTGCCTTTACCAAAGCATGGAAAACGTGTTTCGATAACATAGTTTCTGAATAAGAACACCTATCAATTTCCTGCGTTTCCGAACAAAAAGGAATTAAAAAATATGTCATTAAGTAGCCAGTTTGGATTTGAGATCAACCTTAAGCGTAAAAGACGCAAAAGTTTAAAAAAAAAAACTTGCTTTTTCTGCCCCCCCCCTTCCTTTTTAAAACTTGATGCGTGAATTAGATACAACTTTATCTGTTAAATATTTGAAAAGCCACACAATTATCTCACTAAATATCAGCAAACATGTTCGTTTACTCTTTTAACATTTGTTCGTAATCATCTATACCCACAGCAGCTCATCTGATTTGCATCTTGAGCTTCTTATGTACACTTTTTAAAATGCTTGTATACATGTTCCATATGCTGAGAAGATATTCTTTTAAATTCCATGGATGTAATATACCTAAGTTATATTGCATTCAATATTTTCCTTTAACCCTTAACTGCTGTGACAAAAATTGTCGCATAACTACTGGGGGCGGTCTCTGAAACCACTTAATTGAAAGATGAATAAAAGGTTTGATTAACTCATAGGACACTGATTCTCAACTAAACTTTAAGTACAGGGCTATTATAATAAAAATTCACCTATTCAGAAGTCTCTAGCGATAGTAGAGAAGAATCGAGTATTATGGAATACCATTTACATATTGATTTGTAAGTCAACATAAAAAATTTGAAATACATTAAAAGTTAGTAAAGTAAAATTTTGACTATTTCATAACACATATTTAATGCGTTTAAAGTTGAAGAAAAAAATACATATTTATATTTTAAAAAATATTTACACTTTTCGGGTAATATGAAACTGTCGGGTAATGTAGAATAGGGTTGTGAGGAATATTAAAATTGTAAGGAAAACCAATATTTAGAAGAATAATCAAGATTATTTAATGAGCAACTAGGAATCTCATCATCTACAAATCATGAGATTCCTTGAAAAATTGTTTTAATTTTGACAAAAACCTCAAAAGTGTAGTCTGGTGATTCGCCCCCACCAGAGTCCACATCACACACATCAAGCATTTTATCCACTCCTCCTCTTTTCCATTCTCTAAATATTTTCCGTTGCAAAACAGATGATACGTCGGAGTGGAATACTAACTATTTCATATTACCCGACACGCCATCTTGAAAAAAAGAAACTCCTCTTCAGAATAGAGGTAAACAAACTAACACAGCAATAAATGCAACTGTTCAACATAATACTGAAATTGATTGATATCACTGACGAAGAGGTCTTATAATTAGTATGAATTTAAAAAAACTTACCTGCAAAAAACTGAAACAATTGAGAATAAGATTTGATTTCACCGCGCCACTCCAACAGCAGGTATCCATATAGAACTTACCGTAGCGCATCATGGGAGTACTGGGAAATCATTTGTCAGTTTTACGTTTGGCTGCAGTACCCTACGGACCAGATATTGAAATATTTCATATTGCCCGACCATTCCATAAGAGTCGAAGTTCCTCTACGAGAGCTTCAAACGAAACAGAATTTCCCTAACATCTAGAATTAAACAGTTAATTACAAGATAAATTGGAAAATTGAAAAAAAGTGGCGGTCTGTGAGACCACTAACAGCAGTATAATATTTTTCTTACTACAAAGATTTCAGTGGTGATATAATATCAAAACTAAATTTTCCATTAACCTATTTGCATCCAAAGCGTGCATTTAATGAACTTCTTTTTTGTTCAGAAATTCCAAATTCTGAATAGTAATTTTCGCTTTATTTAATTACTAGTATATAACCCCGTCAAAAATGACGGATTGTTGATCTGCGTTTCATTTTCATAAGACTTCATACAAACAAACAGTATGAAGATTTATTATTGAAAGGTTTGTATTGTAGAAAAATACATTTTAAAAAGGACAAATGATTTCTACAAATAAAAATAATGAGGATATATATATATATATATTTACTCAGTATTAAATTTCTGAAATAGTTCAACGATTGGAAAAAACATTCAAATTAAATATTAACAAATAATCCATGTGCGAAAGTTTTTGTAAAAAAGTGTTATCAATGAGTTTTTAAACAGCTTGACTCACCACATAACTCATTGTTTGATTACATAAGAAAAATTAAATGGAAATTACGCTGTACTATGCATTTCAAATATTTTAATTACGTTTGATAAGAAAGAAGTTTTACAGTATATGACCCATTATCCGGAAAGACCCGAAGTCCGGAAAGAAAAATTCGAAAATTTTCTAAAATTGTAAATTTTTACTAAAATTTTAGATTTTCTGAAATTTTTCGAAATTTTTACCGATTCCTAATTTTGTTTCAGTCCATTGTGTATCAATGTTTAATCACTAAAATACTGTTTACTTCGGTGGCGGGTGAACACGGTACCCCCCCCCCCCTTCTCTTCCCGAAATTAAAAACACATCATTTTTCTCTCAAATTTTAGTTTAAAATTAATTTATATTACGATTCGTTAGAAACGAAAAATAGTTATGTATTTATTTCATCAGGGGTGATTCTGTTCAAGTTTTCCTAAAAATTTAAGGAATTCGAATTCGAAAATTTAAGTCTTCAGTCAAAAATTTCGAACATAAATATTTCGAATTTTGAACGATACTCGCCGAAAAAAATCAATTATGTCTATCGTTCGCAGAAAAAATAGACAATTTCTTCAAAGGATTGCGGAAACAACGTGAATTTTGTCAAAGGATCGAAAAAAAAACGCAAATTTCGTAGCAGGATTGAAAAAAAAAAATTAATTTTGTTAACAAATTGCAGAAAAGCGCGATTTCCGTCAATGGTTTACGAAGAAGACACAAATTTCTTCCAAGGACTCCGAAAAAATGTAAAATTTCATCAAGGGATCACAAAAAAAAAAAAAAAAAAAAATGGTTAAAGGATCGCAAAAAAAAAACTGCGAATTTCGTCAAATAATCGCGGAAAAACATGAATATCTTCAAAGTCTAGAAAAAAACCCACAAATTTCTTCAAAGCACTGCGAAAAAAGTTTCTAATTTCGTTAAGGGATCGCGAAAAAAGTAAAATTTCGTCAAAGGATCGAAAAAAAAAACCCGCTAATTTCGTCAATCTCAGAAAAAACTCAAATTTTGTCAAAGGATCGTGAATAAAAGGCAAATTTCGTCAAAGAATAGCAAAAAACGCAAATTTCCTCAAAGGATCGCAAAAAGAAAACGCAAATTTCTTCAAAGGACTACGAAAAAATGAAATTTCGTCAAAGGATCGTAGAAGAAAAACGCAAATTTTTTCAAAGAACAGCAGAAAAAAAAAATGCAAATTTTGTCAAAGAATCACGAAAAAAGCATGAATTTTGTCAAATAATCGTGAACTTCGGGAGGACCCGAAATCTGGAAAATTCCAAAACTCGGAAAGCCTTTGCGGCAGTATTCTGCCCTTAACGAAACAAACCGACTCGGAACCCACCGATCCCGTAATTCATAACGAGATTTGACAGTTTGCAATTCTGACCTGCTTTCGGATTTTTCGACCGACGTTCAATCTCCCTGCTTTGAGCTTACCAGTTTCGACCAATCATTTCCAAGGTCACGCGTGGTTTGTTTATTTACGCGAGATGTGAACGTGTGTTTTATATTTATTTAAATGCAGACTTCTTTGAATTTTTTTTTCAAATGATTGTTTTTTTTTTCCGAAGTTAGGTTTGCGGGAATTTAGAAGTCAATGATAAATATTATTTATAAATATTAATTAAGAAATAATTTTAAAATATTAATTAATGATGAGACTAGGGAGATTAGATGGGATATGGATTTTAGGTAGAATTTAAATATTTTGATGAAATAAAGGAGAATACACCAAATTTAATAAAAAAAATATGAGGTATTTATCTAAATTCTGTAAATATACATTGTTGTTTAAATATATACTACATTTTCTTATGACCATACAGCAAAGATTTTATTGCTAATTTGTAAATAATGTAAATTATACATTTATTTTTTTTTACTGTTCAGTTAATCTGAATTGTTGTAACGCATTTTTTTATTGTAACTTGAATTTGAAATTAAATCTTCGTAGTCATGTGACATTTCCCTCTCCCCCCCCCCCTTTTTTTCTACTTTTCAGTGAATATGAATTGTTCTTATGCCTTTTTCATTAGACTTAATTAAATAAATATTTTCTATACAAATTAAATATTCAAAGTCATATGACACCTTCCCTCCGCCCACTCGCTCCGTTTAGGTAGATTTCGTAAGAAATACTACCTATTACATTCTCACCTAAGTTGGAATTTTTGAAAAAATTTTGCAGATCTACGCCGATCATGACTCCCAGAACCCAAAAACACTCCCAGTTCAAAACTTTATCTATCTATCTATCTATCTATGTCACTTTTTTATGGACACAATAACTGGAAAAATTCTGCATAAATCTCTTCCAAACAGATACATAAAAACAAGGGGCATAAAATCTCGTTTAAGTTCGTTAATGGGCAAAATCGAACCAAGCGGGGGGAGGAAATGGGGGGGGGGGGGTTGTAAAAACAGAAAAAAACCCATAATTACTTAATTATGATACGTATCGAATCTGTGTAAAGTTATTATTACTTCTAGAAAAAGGGCCGAAAATTTATGTATGACAGATTTTAGATATCATTAAAAATGGCCCCAAGGGGGGGAGAAGGGAAGGGGGGGGGGTAGAAGAAAAAAAATCACAACTCCGTCAATTCACAAGATATCAAATCCGTATAAATGTATTATTAATCCTCTTAATATTATCTACAACTTTTATATTGACAAATTTTTTATTGAACCAACCCTTATAGCACAAAAAAATTGAAAACAAAAAAATCCCTGCCAGCTCCGCCTGCAAACAAGTTAGGTTTCGAAGTGGGCGGTTCCCATCTGCCGTATCATGGCAAAAAGGTCATTTCTTCCGTAATTCCCAACAAACAGGCGCCCCACGGTCTGCATCTTCGAAATCTACCTGTGGCTGTAGGTCGAGCCGTAAGGGATTTTTTTTTTTTAATCTCGTGTAATATTACCTTTTAGATTTCATTTTAAAACTTGAATTATGTATATTGCAAATTGTATTTCCTTTCCACAATTTGAATTACATTCCGCATAATTATGAATGCAGCAAGTATATTTCAAACTAAATAAGATTTTTATGAGGTGTTTATCTAAATTTTATAGATATACAGAGTTATTTAAACATATATTACATTATCTTATGACTTGTAGCAAAAACGTTCGCAAAGTGAGTTTTTTTTTCCCCCGTAGTGGGTGATTAATAATGTTGAGGCTTTTAATTATAGATTAATATGTTTTTAATCTCTTACACAGGGACCGGTTGCACTAAAATATCGCCCACTCCCACCTTTTTTATTATGTTAATTAGTAAATTATTAGGGATCTGTTTAGGAAGAAATTGGGTCCCTTTAAAGAACCCTTCACAATATTTTCCATTTCAAAACTGGACCCTTGACAAAAATTTTCATCTCAAAACAGGGCCATTAAAAAAATTATTTGTCTTAAAAAAGGACCCTTCACAAAATTCTTTGTCTTAAAAAACTTTTACAAATTTAATTATTTAAAAGTAAAATCTAACTGTCACTTTTACATAAAGAAACTGTATATTTTACATACACATATCTTCTTAAAAATGTATAAACAAGAACCAGATTATGACGATCCTTTCAAATTCACAAAATTATGACTAGATTTTTCACAAATGTAAAAAGCTGTTCATAATTTACAAGGACAGGACCCAGGAAGTTAAGTCTCGACAGACCTCTGATTATGCTAAGTATGCTATGAGATTTTGGAAAATTTTAACGCTGTTAGCGAAATATATTAATTAAACTATATACATTTTTAATGTTGTTTGTGAATTATGATTTAAACTAAACAATTTTTTAGAGTTGAATAAATATTTAATGTAGGCAAAATCTTTCATTAAGTTATTTTTATTTATTTATTTATTTATTTTACGAATTATCTTTTTAACGAAATGTGTTAATTACATTTTGGAAACAAAACGAAATAAGTAGTAATGCTTTCCCTTATTAGTTTTCAATAGAAAATATGTTTCAATCTTTATGTATGTATTATGACTCACACTATATTTCATACATATACAAGACAGTGAAAAAATATTCCGGTAAATTTCATTAGTATATAAATTCTATCGGTAGTGTAAAACTATTTTCTTGTAACATGCAAAAATAATTTCGTAAGTAAATAAAAATCTTTTCACTCTAGTGAACTTTTAACTAATTATTAGTACTATTGGATTAGGGCGTATTTTTTTCTTTTCCTAACGGGTCTATAATACTTTATTATTTACAATTCAAAATAGTATTAAAATAAATTTTAACTGAAAAATAATTTGTTTAAAAATTTCGTGTAAACTGTATTCATTAGAAAATGTACCTATTCTAAAACAGTCTTTTTGCCCTGTATCCTCATATACTAACGGATAACTATCCTCATATAACTATCCTCATATATAACGGAGATCTGCATATATACGCGCGCCATCTTAAAACGATAAAGGGAACGCTTTCCGGCTGCCTAAAGCAGTCGGAAAAATTACCACATAACAGCCCCGAAATACGGGAACGAATTCCGAGACGGTAGGGGCAGAATGCGAAATTATCACTTCGTCGGCGCATTACGAGAAAGTCTTCCGTTCCGATGAGGGGAGAATGCTGCCGTTGGTCCGGAGGATTCCGGATAATGAGTCTGTATTTACGATGGAAGCCAATTTCAACAACCGCCAGTAGATGGCGCCACTACACTGAATCAACCTCAAATCTCTCCCTACGAAATAAATCACCGCTGCTTCTGAAAAAAAAATGCTTACAGAAAAAAATGTTAATATACATTTTTTTATGAAATAATTTTTTAAGGTTTTAAACAAAATTAAAAGATTTAAAAGCTTTAATATGCTTTTACAAATATTTAAAGAGCAGAATCGGATGTAGCATAATTTTTTCATTAAGCCTAACATGGCGTTTAACCATGGTCGATTCGCAAACCAGAGTGGTCGTGCCCGGGAGAGTTACAGACAGTTTCTTGCCTTCGGATTTTATTATAAGTAAGATAGATGTTTCGTGGTTACATAAAGTAAAAACTCTTCTTTCAGAATTTCAGATATGGATTCGTAATTTCTGAATAAAAAAGAAATTCCGGAAATGTACCACATATATGCGCTTCGGTTACAAATGAGTTAAAAGATTATATCATTCAGAAGGTTGAATTAACATAATTTGAACAGATAACATAAGAAGTAAAATTCAACTTATGGTCATTCTAGGTTTAATTGCCTGATAAAATTTGAATTTAAATATTCTCAGTTTTCTAAGAAGAAAACTGACTTAGAATTTTTTTGCTTTATCTCTCCTAAGAAAAACTGCACTTGCTAAACCTTATTGATTAGCAATTTTATGTTTAAATTCAGAATCATAAATGAGTACTTTCTTTCAGAAAAAACAGTGAATTAATTTAACCAATAAAAATTAATATGTTGTAAGATAAAAATAAAATATCACTTCTTCAATTAAAATTTACATTTGAGATGATCTGATAGTGTAAAGACAATACAACTTTTTGTAAGCAGAAAACAAAATTTTTGCATGCACAGGTAAACAAAAAGTAGCTTGTTCTGGGTTTTAATTTAGTTTATAAATAAGATTTCTAAATTGAATTTAAGGGACAGTAAAAAAATATATATTTTTTTAAGTTCTATAACAAAGATATTTAATATCACTGCATTTAAAAACATCCATTCATTTATTCATGATATAGAACGTTTAACAATTAAAGAAAATATTATTAAAGCACTTCTGTCATTAGGTTTTTTGAACTATTCGTTTTATAAACTTACTTTTTATTCAATTTATTTAAAATAGTTTGAACTTTTAAAGGGAAATGGCCACAATGAGCGATCACATATATTTTTTTTAATTCGTTTCAAGTACAAGACAATAATAAAAAGAAAATTTGAGAATTTGTCTTATAATTAAGCATGAATAACAAATTTAAGCTAATGAAACGTTCAACAACAATATTTAAATTGTTGTCTTGTGCATCATAGTGCTTAGATGATAAATGGCATCAAGAATTATAATAACATTTAATTATACCCTGAATAGTAATTTTTGCTTTACTTAATAGTAGACGTTTCGTGATTACATCAATTAAAAATTCTTCTTTCAGAATTTCATATATAGATTCGGAATTTCTGAATAATAAAAAAAAAATCCTGAAATGCGCTTCGGATAGAAATGGGTTAAGATATTATATCATTCAGAAGGTTAAATTAACATATTTTGCACAAATAACATAAGAAGTAAAATTCAAGTGATGGTCAAGGTTTAATTTTCTGATAATATGTTAATTTAAATATTTACACTTGTAGGAAGATAAGAGACTTAGAAAATTTGTGTTTTATCCCCACTAAGCAAAACTAATTTTACAATTTTAAAAAAAATGTTACGAGGGGCAGTCGGAAAGTAAGTTTCCCCTGACAGCGCAGTTGCAGTCAACAGCGCCATGTGCGCAGGCACTGCAACAGCGCCATCTGCTTGATCGTGGTCGACATCTACCCAATGGTATCGGTGTCTTGAACGTTCGTGTTTACCTGCTGTGTCGTCTTTCACCCATAGCCGTTCAACGCTTTGTCCGTATGCAAAGCCCTGATTTTTTCCTGGAGAGATTTTTGAAGCTTATAAATCTGTATGACAAATGTCTCAATGTACTTGGTACTTATGTGGAAAAATAAAATTATGTTTTATCTTTAATGTCTCATTACATTTTTTGTCTTTCATACACACCTCTGTCCACAGTCGCCAGGGGAAACTTATTTTCCGACTGTCCCTCGTATAATGCTTTAACAAATTGACGGACTTCAAAGTATAGATTAGCGAATACTTGAAAAATTAGTCAAACATAATTTATTTATGTGTAAAAAAAATATTTGATGGTTAAACGCTTGAGTTTCTTAAGAAACGCAGAAATTCTTATGATAAGCTTTACTTTAAAAAATAACCAGAATGGCCTTTGGTACAATAACTGTATAACGTCGTACAATACAGGCTTTTATTTTCTACATTTCCAAAAGGTAGGAAGAAAAATTCTTATTAATAAAAAAGTTTCATTAATCATCACAATTCAATTATATATATCTAGTATGATATCATAGCGCATTCTACTGAATTAATACTGACAAAATAATAAAAAATGGAGAAAAATAATTCATTTCAAACCATGTTGTAAAATCAATATATGTTGGTTAAAATAAGCATTAACCATTGATATAGATTTGGTTTGATTTGGATATATTCCAGATTTCTTTGCAATAAATACTTTATCACATTACTTTCAAGATAATTCACTAAAACATGATGTTTTATTCATTTTCCTTCGCATTATATTATTATTATGCTTTTCGTAGCGTCAAGAACTTTTACAACATTCTTCTTATGTATTACACGAGAAAGTACGTAATAAAAGCTATTAATTGGGAAAATATTCGGATAACACAGTAAAGCAGAATTTAATAGTTAAACTAAATTAAGTTGCGCGAATTATAGGTAAGCCAGTCAGGTGACTTTTTTTTACTATAGCTGCTTTTTACTACTAATTGAAATAACTCTAAAATTTTTAAGTAAAGCAAAATTATGAAATCAAATTTTATATGCATTTTTTATCATTAAAGATCCTTTTAATTAAAATATATTCTTACAATTTTCTACAAAACCTAAAAGGTTTGTTTGCTACTTTTTAAATAAAAATTATCAGAGCGCTACATTTTTAATTTAAGTACTTCGTACGACCGAAGAAAAACGGTCAATTCAATTATCGCATTAAGACCTTTTCAAGCGGTCATTTTCATCTACTGGTTTAATTTCAAGAAACTCCAAAGAAAAAAACAGGTTGGAAATTGTACGTCAAATGTGACAAATGATGTGCGTTCGTACTATGACTAGTTTTATAAGTACTCAGATTTTGGTGCAATAGCTGCTGCACTCTTATGAAAAATGCATGAATACAAAATGTATTATATGTGCAGATTTTCATGTTATAGATATTAATTATATTTTATGAAATTAAGTTTCAATACACTTTTACAAACAATTAATTACAATTCTGTTACAGTAAAATTATACTATGCGCAAATATCCAATACAAGACAATGTAATAAAAAATCATCGTTATTATTTCACTGAAAAAAAGAATTAGATCGTCTGTTATTATGATATGATTAATTTCCGTAATAAAATAAGTACATTTTAAGTTGACAACATTTTATCCTTTGTTGACATTTACTGAAAATTCCAATGAGAACATAGGCCTAGCTTTGAAAATGTCAGAACTTGAAATCCATATTTTGACTCTTTTTCCATTGAATATCTATTTATCCAGAAATATCTATCCAAAAAACTGTGGGTAGATTATAGGATTGCTATAATTAAACAATTTTAGTATGCAAATTCGGTTTTTAAATTCCGTAATACGGAAATAATATGGCTCCATCTTAAATATGACGTAATCACCATGACAACCTAGAATCATTACCTATGATGGGATATCATTGAATAATTAATTACGTATGATAGGATTTAATAGAATGAAGAAAACTTTTATTAATAGCTTTTTAGGTGCGTTCGTTGTTATATAAATACGTAGCACCTATTGTCGCTCTCTTGTCCGTCCGTCCGTCCGCATATAACAACGCAAAAACTACCCAACCGAATGGTTTGAAATTTAAGATATATTATCTTTGCAGAATTTTGTCGAGACATTTCCAATTTTATGAAAATCGAATCAAAACTTTAGAAAATATTAATAAAAATATTTATTAAGAAATTTGAATTTTTTTTAAAAATCGATGCTTTTTTGTTATAGGAGCTTCCGAGGTTTAATCGTCAAGCAATTGAGATGCTAATTTTACTACAAAAATCAATCTGCAGACGATATAATTCATTTCACAGAATAAAAAATCATCAAGATCTGAATATTTATATAACTAGTTATAGTACGAACGCACCTCATTTGTCACGTTTGACGTACAATTTCCAACTTGTTAAGTTTTCATTCGATTTTCATAAAATTTGAAATGACTCGACAAAATCTTGCAACGATTATATATATTAAATTTCGAACCATTCGGTTGGGTTGTTTTTGCGCTGGTATATGCAGACAGACCAGGCAACGACTATAGGTGCCACGTATTTATATAATTACGAACGCACCTAAAAAACAAGTATTTTCTAAATATTTTCTCTCTTAATACTATTTTGAAAATGGGTGGGATAAAGTGATAAGAATCTAAGTATATTCGTTACGCTCACTTTTTAAGCTATTCTTTTAAATTTATTTGCAGTCTATATAGGCCTTGTCGTTATTCCTTTTTCTCTATTATACATTTATGTCAGAATGCATGTATAAATTCATGCAGGTATGCATATGGATACAGTGCAGGAGAGTAATGCAGGAGGGCAGTGTAGCGGTCTCCCTTCCCCTTGAGAGTCCCCTAAAAGTACAAACACAAAGTTAGAATATCAAAATGTTTTCTACGAATAAAAAAAATTTTTTCTAAAAATATCAACTTTCAATATTGTTTATTACTAAATTAAAACCCCATTCTTAAAGACTTATGATAAAAAAATAGTATGATAACCTACATTTGTGATATAATATCATTCTGTATTTGTTAAAAACTTCCAATATTACACAAAATTTTCAGGTTTGATGGCATACGTTCAGCCAATAGCACAGCGATTTGATGCCTATGAGTATTTTTATAACACATTTATGTAGAAGAAAACAACTGTATAGTCTTATCCCCAAGAAGCAATTTTATAAATGGTAGTTTTATGTCTGAATGTAATACTCTGATGTACTTTTACAGAAGACAAAAACCTGAATCCGTGCCTTCCGGAAAAGGAAACCTATCCCAAAAATAAGACCTAGCATGATTTTTCAGGATATTCATAATGTAAGGCCTACTCCCGAAAATGAGTCCAT
Source organism: Maratus michaelseni (assembly GCA_963931845.1). Taxonomy (NCBI): domain Eukaryota; kingdom Metazoa; phylum Arthropoda; class Arachnida; order Araneae; family Salticidae; genus Maratus; species Maratus michaelseni. Next base: position 119,257,000 of record OZ007586.1, read on the forward strand.
CTCAATAAATTTAAACAGTCATTTTCTAAGACAGTAATCTGATTTAGAAAAACAACAATAAATATGTGAATTTCACACAATATTATTTTGTTTAAAGCAGTGGTTTCCAACGCAGGACGTACGCCTCACAGGGGGCCAATTCCATAATTATTATTAACACATTCCTGTCAGTTTATTTATTTATTTATTTATTTTGAAAAGTAATGTTCTACACAAGAAATAACTGTAAGATATGCAGATTTGGAAAGTAAAATTAAAAAAATAAATAAGCTTTTTATTACAATTTTAAAAAAATCATACAAATGTTCAAAATACAAAAACAACCGGAATAATTATATTAAAATATTTTACTAATAACTAAAAGATTTAGACACCCATTTTTATATTTGAAAACTTTTATCATTATTTTGGTTATAATTTTATTTTAGAATTTTTGGACTGGTATTTATTGCATGAGACTGCAGGAGTATATCCGGGAGCCATGATCGAACCTGGGAACCCACGGTGAGATCTCTAGTGCCGAGCAAAAGGTTAGCTCGAATGCTTTCTGCGAGAAACTTGTTTTCTACTGCCCGTGCAAGATGGCGTCGCCAGAGTGTATGGCTACATGCGCCAAATGTTTGGCTGCCACATCAATTCTGGCTCCCCTGCGAGCAAACCAACGCCAACGATTTTCTCCTTCTTGCAACCCTCTTGAGTTCTGACTCAAAGTTGCATATATAATATGCACCTTTGCTCTGTGTTAGAGCAGTTCACATCACGTGACTTTTACAGGAGAACAATGAAAAAAGCTGTAGGACACACAAATAGAAAAAGCATTGATAAAGGTATCGATAGCTGTCCTACAGCAGCAGCAAAACCTGTTCGTGACGTCACCTGCACAGCTCTATATGCAACTTTGCTCTGACTTAGCGCTGTGAATCGCGGTTAGTTCGCTCGGATCTCTCGCACGAGTAGGACGCATGCTGTGTCCACCGAGCATTTATAATTTAATTTTGTTTGTGTGTAATATCCAATAAAGATATTGTTATGTGTTAATATAGTTAGTAGAGTGTTAATTATAACATAGACACACAGCATGACCTGTATTTTATATTCGCTCTGCAATATACGGAGCTCCCACTCAGTTCGTTTTTTGAACATTATTATTTTATAACAAAAATATTTTTTGATCTTGATAATTTTGTAGAAAGGTTGATTATATTGCAAAAACATACCATGAAAAATATTCTTAGGGATTACTGGTATTCAAAAGGCGGATCAGTGGGAGCCTTGAATGTGTCACATGAAGAAACTTTTACATATGAAATTGACTGTCTCGAACACATTTAAGCTAAAAATATTTAAAATAGCTAAACGAGGTTCTAGCAACCATATAAATCTAGTAAATTCCCAAGCAAACGTCACAGAAGGAAATAAGTGAATCAAAAATTTCTTATGGATCTGATGCATGCTTCATACACCTTATGCAAAGGCCCTGTCTATGACGATGCTCATATATTCTTAGGATAATTTTATTCAAAATTAATATTTTCTTATAGTTATATATTAAAATATTATGAGCTAAATTATTTTGTAAATGAATTCTTCGTTTGTGCATTAAATCATTTATTCAAAAAGCTATTTCTTTTGTTGTAAAGATAATTGTTATACCAGTTATATATATACATTACAGTATTCATATTATAAGCTTGCAATCTGCTGTTTGGATTTTATTACATCTGAGAATAGATATTGCAGGGGTTCTTTATGCTTTGATCAGAAAAAAAAAATCTAAATTTCCATCTACTTGTTCCTGACTTAATCATCAAAGTATATACAATTTGCGGATTTTAAAACCACATTCTCATCGCGCCTAAGCGCCCTCGAAGATGTTTTGTAGGTTTACAACTTCGTTTCACTCATGTTATTAAGCTGCCAATTCTGATAAGCCCTTGGTGTGTCTGCCGTTCGAAATTTAATAATTCCTTCTCCCTAACCACTGTGACTAACTCCGTGCTTTGGAGTCCCACGCTTCTTTTGGCATTGTAACTCAAATGAAAATATCAGCAGATCAACTCTGTCTCTCGACCTAAAAGCATCAATATATAGAGTTAAGAGCCTACGCTAGTCATCCGAAGAAACTCGAACGCTAATGTTAAGTCTATGGGAAGGTTCTTGACAGATTTCTCACTCGCATTTTAATATTTAATTTGTTTTGCATACGATAGCTGAGGCCGATCCCTAACGTTGTTAATTTTTACTTTTTCGATTTTGGTTTCAGTTTTTTTATTTAAGGCTAGTTTTACTTTCAGAACTGGTTTTTGATTAATTTTTTTTTTTTTTTTTTTAATTTTGTTAACTTTTTTCGCGGAGAATTGTGTGTACTCTACCACTACGTGAGTTTAAAATTATTTATTTTTGAAAATTAGATAATTTTGTTTTGTTTAATGTTTCGAAAAGAATTTTGAGATTTTATAAAAAAAAAAAAAAAGAAGGAGATCTATATATTTTTTTCACGTAAAATGTTTGTACTGTAGGATGGAATTTTTGCAGGAAATATTTTTTGATGAGGTGAAATTGTAAAAAAGATTATTTATAAAAATTAATTAAAAATATACCCCGCGAAAATTTCATCTTATAGTACAAACATTTTACGCGAAAAAAGTCATAAACCTCCTTTTTTTCTAAGTTCTCAAAATTGTTTTCGAAACATAAAATAAAACAAAATTTTCTAATTCTCCAAAATAAATAAATTGAATCGCATCGTGGTAGAATACACACAATTCTCCGCGAAAGAAAAATTTTCTAAGTTCCCAATTTTTTTTTTTTTAATTAATCAAAAATATTCCCCGCAGAAAAAAAAAAATTAACAACTTTTTTTTTCTAAGTTCTCAAAATTCTTTTCGAAAAATTAAAAATATTGCCCGCGAAAAAATTTTTATCTACTTTTTTTCTAAGTCCTCCAAATACAATCTCTTTTTTTCAAAAATCATCCTCTCACACTCCACCACACCGCACGGTCACCTCCATCGGTATGCACCTGCACAGTCTCCACAGCTCCACTACACCGATACGCCGACGCCGCCAAACCCCCCAAACAACACTACTTACAGGGTCACACAAGAGAATTCCGGTACCATACTGTCTATGAGCGATAATTGTTGGAAGTTGGATAGTTTCAGCTGTGGTGGTGCGTTTTTAAATTTAACTAGACTTTTGAATATCAAGTGGTGTGTATAAATTCTATAGATCATGTATTGGGCTGCACAGAAGAATTCGTAAGCATTACTGTCTGTGTGCGTGAATTATTGCCCGAAAGTGGTTTTTAATTCTGTTATGCAATTTCCAGCTGAACTATATTTACAATGAACACTCATGATCTTCCACACGCCGATTGTAAAAAAAAAATTTAGGTAGGTAAAAGGTACCAAGATATTCCCATCTATCAAATTATATCCGCAATCGTATCTTTTGGACAGAGATATTAAGGTTTAAAAATGCCTTACAAGAGCAAATTTGAAGGACGAAATACCCCTCATTGTTAGCATTCATGTTCATTATTTCGTTTGAATATGTTATAGCATGTTTTGTATTAGAAACAAACTGTGGTATTTTTAAACCTGCAACATATGTATAAAAGTTCGTACAGCATATCATCCTGTTTCAAATTAGTACTCTCTATCTACGATAACTTTTTCTTTCTCCAACTCCTGCGTCCATTTGCTTAAAGGTATACGACTGGAAGGTGTCATCCGTTACATTGCTATTTTTCCCGTGTCTATAAAAAAATACTTTCTGAAATGTTCAGATTACATATTGCTTCATTCCATGAATACATAACTGTATAACCGAAAAGATGTCATCAAGCTACATTCCTTGATTCGTGACCAATTTTAGTCTCCCCGTTATAGAAAACCTGGCAGTATTCCTAGTACTGTTGTAAATCTTGAGGGTTATGAAACATTCACAAATCCCATGGACTTCTGTTTCATAGTTAGGGGTTTGTCTAGTTGTAAAGCATTGGTGAGACTAGTAGAGCTTAAGCCCTTGGTAAGCCTCCCGACCTAGCTGAACCTGACTGTAAAGCGTGTTTGTCTTTTAACCGCTACCTTTTTTCATGCCTTGCTCCTGGTGTAAATTATCTTTTTATTTTGGGCATTTATATCAAACCTATCTCAATTGCAAAACGTATAAGGACAAAACATTCCCTTTTTTTCTTTGTGGCCGTCACTGTTGTATCAAATAGTTTACTCAACATGCTATATCATAATAATAATTAATATATATAATATAGCGTATATAGTATTATATATGTAATATATAATATTGAGTAATACTGGTGGTATTCAGCTAAGACTCTTATTAATTATATAAATAATTTAATAGATCTGGGTTATTATATAGAGCAATTATAAAACACTTAATATTATACACAGGGATTTTAAGGGAAGGGGGGATTTGAGCATCTTTCGGAGTTAGTTATTGTCGTTCAGCGTACTTGGGCCGTCTGCCCGAAGGGCACCTCGCTCGCTTCTAATCTCAACATGCTCTGTCTTTTTTGAGAATTTACTTCTCACGCTCAGAATATTAGAATTTGCACGTCTTGCATTTCAATCTAGGCATCTACTAGGCAATGCTAGGCATCTACGTCACACAATGAAATACTTACTAAGCTTGTTGTCAAGGCTTTAATTGTGGGGAAAAGCTGTATCGCCTGTTGCTATCCGAGTTCGTGGGACCATTTAACCACACTTACACTCGGACATTCGACAGGTGGGCAACCTCGCCCGCGACTTGCAAAAGCAACAAGGCGACACATATAAAAATAAAACAAAATTGGTTATTACTTTAAAAAAACTTTGGAAATCTTTTCATCCAAAAAAATTTTTGAATTTTGAACTAGGAAATAAACTGAAAGAAAAGAGAGAAAAAAAATTGTCGTCGATGTGCGTGATCTTCGTCACAGTCGTGCACTCATCAAAAAAAAAAAAAAAAAAAAAAAAAAAAGAACGTAAAATGTTCCTCTCAATTATGCTTCGTCTAAGAAATAGAAAATCGTCATCTTAGGGTTTTTTCTTTTTTTTCTACTTCTGTTTTTCTCTACAGAACTCATCCTAGTTAAACAGGGGGGGAGGGTATATATATCAAATATAATAATAAAACAAAGATACATTTGAAACATTGAAAATATAAAACAACTATTTGCAATGCAGTAATATAAAGAAAACAATACGAAGTGAGAACAGCATAATATAGTTGATACTGAATAGTGTCGTTGTTGAAGTGTTTTTATTCGTTTTTAAACAGTCAAAAATTTTTAATAATCGTTCATGAAAGAGAAAAAAAATATGCAACATAAAAAAAGCACGTGTTGCATGATCTGTATCTCTTGAGATTAAAAAAAGGTTACCACAACTGGGGAAAAACTATAGCAAAACGAATAAATAACACTGTTTTGCAGACCGATAAATGAAACACGTAATTATTCTTTCATCTTCATTTAATAAATCGCGTAAAGGATTTCTTCTTTTTTTTAAATGACTACATCCGACTACAGAAAATAAAACACTAGTCGTGTAGAGAATAAATAATCACTGTAGGTGAAAAGAAACATTTCAAAATATCTTCATCTGTCACACTGAATCACAATTTTAATAAATAAAACTTAATGCACGAAAATAAGGAAAAAATATATAAAGGCTTCTTTTTTAAAAAACTCGAAGTTTGCAACTTTGTTGAACAAGAAAAAAAATATGACACACTGATTGAAGGTAATGTTAATGCACACAGTATAAGAATTAAAGAATACACACGAAAAAAAATAACTGTTATAGCTTCTTAAACAAAACACTAATAGAAGCTTTCAATTAATCGAACGAGAAAGAAAAAATTCACTGTACACTACACAATATGTCGTTATAACCTTGGGTATAAAAATTTATATCTTCTGCAATCATTGGGAGACATAAATAAAGTTGATATACTAACACCGTTTGATGAATCATGAATCAGTATAATTTAGAAACAGATGTGTTTCTGCCTCGTATAGATTTCCCTTTCACTTTCTTTTTCCGTGTTAGGTGAAGTTGAATGAGAAAGATATACATTACTAACAGATTGGAAATATCTCTAAAAACAGAAGTCAGTCCGGAATTCCAGAGTTCGTGAATTTTGGGTTGCATCAAATTACTAATATCGTAATCTGTTTTATGTGTTTGACGAATGGATTGATAAAAGTCAAAATCAGAAAACACATAATGAGTAAGCGAATCCATGTAAAAGGTTCAAAGATATTGACAGTAAAAACACATTCTAGGGCTGTCTTATCATCATCGTTTATCGTAGGAAACGGTAACTCATTAATGATATCATATAGTGTCTGGTTTTTCAAATGCGTCAACTCATTAATGATGTCATATGGTGTGTGCTTTTTCGAATCACACGAAGAGAGAACAATAGTTTTATATATTTTACAGTAGACTGAAGTATCTTCGCTTGTTTTCTCGTTAATAATAATTTTAAATTTATCAAAAGAATCCTGATTTTCAAATGTCGTGTCAAAGGGGCTAGGAATTTCACAAATTTCTTCAACCGAATTTTTTGGTGAATTAGTCGAAAAAGTAAAATCATTTTCAGTGGAGAAAACAGATTCTTTGCGAAAAAATACCGACTCAGCTGCAGTCAGTATGTTATTACTAATAGGTGGCGGATGATTTTTGTCGCTGACTTTAACGGCAAAAGTCGGTGTTGGTAACCCATATTTTTTATCTTCTTCAAGCGAAGGCGGTGAGAAGAGAGTATGTTTTGCATTAAAATGTGTGTCGGTTGGGTATTCTTGCAATTTGGGAGTGAATATTGCTGGATGTGACAAGGTATATTTGACGACATGAAAGGTTTCTAGGGACTCCTTATTATCAAATTCTGTTGACGCAACAAAACATCTGATAGTTCTCTTAGTAAAGGGCTTAGAGTTTTTACTTCTGTTGGGTGTATTCGTTAAGGGGGGAGAGCCAAGGAGTTGATACGCAACTTCCCTAATTAAATTAAGGTTATGTTCGGCACTAGTATCGACAAGGAAGCGAATATTGCTTAACTTTACAACCGCTGTCGAGCTTGCATGGGAGTTTGAAACATCTATAGTGTGAATGTCAACACTTCCGACGTCGTTGGGATAAGTGTCTTGAGTCGAAGAATGTCTTTCTATCGTTCGATCACGGCAGGACTCGGCGACGTGGCCAAAACCTGAATAATTAAAACATTTCTTGTCCTTGTCTTTTTTACTGCATACATTAGCCTTGTGTCCACCCAATCCGCAATTGTAACAAGTGATTTTCCTGGATTTTTCACTTGGGGAAAATTTCGGAGTGTCCCTAGGGATATGCGTTGTCTTAGGTTTGATATTTTGTACCGAATGACATACTTCGTCATAGATTAGGAGTTTTTGTTTAAATTCCGCCACAGTTTTACACCCAAATAAAATGGCCTTATTATGCGGTGTATCATGAATACCGTTTATGACGTAATGCATTAACGAGAGATCATCTATATCATCCTTTTGTGCTATTTCTTTTATATGTAAAAAATATTCAAATAATTCTTCATTTGATCTGCAGCTCCGTATAGACAATAACTAGTGAATTTGCGCGGGCGAATATGATTGCGCGAATTCGCTAAGTAATGCCTGCTTGAGCTCTGAATATGATGTAATGTGGCCTTCACTTCGCAAAAAAAGTAGTGCTACACCTTTGAGTGTACGTTCAATAAATATAAATTTCTGTATGTCTGACAAATGAAAAGAGTTAGCAAGCGATTCGAACCGCTCAATCCACGTTCGAATATTTTCTGATTTAGCTTCAGAAAAGAGTGAAATTAAGTTTTCGAAATCGCTGAAAGAAAGCATTGGCTTCGGAGCAAAATATGTGTATTGTGGACTTTCAATGTTTGATTTTGTGTCTGAACTGGTGGGCTGCAAATCTGTTTGAGCTGATGAGTTTGTGTCGTTTTTCTTTGATATATGTTTGTTAGTAATAGCGTCAAGTTCTTTAACACTTAGTTCGTTAACACTTAATATTATATACAGGGATTTAAAGGGAAGGGGATTTGAGCATCTTTCGGAGTTAATTATCGTCGTTGAGCGAACTTGGCGTATTACTTCGGCCCGTCTGCCCGAAGTAATACGCCTCGCTTGCTTTGAATCTCAATATACTCTGTCTTTTTTTAGAACTTACTTCTCACGCTCAGAATATTAGAATTTGCACGTCATGCATTTCAATCTGGGCTAGGCATCTACGTCACACAATGAAATACTTACTAAGCTTGTTGTCAAGACTTTAGTCGTGGGAAAATGCTATACCGCCTGTTGCTATCCGAGTTGGTGGGACCGTTTAACCCCACTTACATATATATATATATATATATTATTTATTGTATATAGTATAAGGTATAATATAATAAGTAATGGGCATATTAATAAAATAAACAATTCTGCCCATAAAGTGGTGATAAGAATGAGGGGTATTTCTTCCTTCAAACTTGCTCTTGCATGACATATTTTAACTTCAATATATCTACCCCAAACTAACGACTGTCCATAAAATTTGGTGTAGGTGTGTATCTTGGTATCCTTTACCTACTTACAAAATTTCGTTACAATCAGTGTGCAATACTTTGTGAATGTTCCTTGTTAGTATATTAAGCGATGTTTGTAGAATATAAATTCATATACAGGGCTACGCAAAGAACTAGATACATTGCCATCTATGATTGGTAATTGCTGGAAGTGCATTTTTAGTTGCGTTATGCGTTTTTTACATAAATTAAATTTTAGCATGCATTTCCGCCTAATGGTGCAAATTGCAGAAAGTTAATTTTCAACTGTGTTACACGTTTTCTAATTGAACTAAATTTCAGCATACTATGTAATATATGTACAAATCTGTAGATCATATACAGAGCTGCACATAAGAATTCGACTACCTTTCTGAGAATGAACGGTAATTGCTGAAATTGTGTTTTCAAATGCGTTTTCAGTTTTCTAAATTGTTTACTTAGATATCTTTTTCACCTTACTAAATGGTGAAGTTTCGGTACAGTATTCTGAAAGTGGTGAAAAGTGTTTCTTAATCTATGCTTGATGCATGATTTTTCTTTCTTGTTTAATTAAAGAATTTATTTTAAAAAATATTTTGTTTTTAATACAAAATGTAGGAACATAATTTTAATTACATCATACCAATTTTATGTGAAAAACATATGTAAATTAAGTGGATTCATATTGTCCATTTCTTCCATTTTATCCACTTTCGTCCGGCGTCCCGGACTTTTTATATAAAAGTGGACAAAATGGCAATTCACTATAACCTATAATAATTATAATCTATGGATATGTGAACGTCAAGCTGAAACCTAACATTTATTTAAATTTTGCGCGTTTTTATGTTAATATTATTTCTTTTAATATTTTCTCATCAGTTCGTTTTTAATGAGGCTTTGGAAAATATTCTTTATTACATTTTAAAGATATTAACTCAAATCAATCAAGCTTCTTTCCCGAATGCCCAACACATATAACATTTATCACTGAATGTTACTCCGGACATTGAGATAAAATTAATAGCAGCATAATGTATTTCAATAGTACTTAAAAGTAGAAAAAATTTAAAAGACTTTTTCATATGATCAAGTACATTGACATTACTATTATCTGTATGAATATTATTCCTAAATTAACTCTGAAGTAAAAATATAGCCTTTCAAACGTTATTTCCTAACTTTAATTCATTATTCCTTCTATTTTATCTTTTGCGTCTCCTAATGATTTTATTTGTCATTTTTGCAAAAGAATGGACTATTCTTATTGCATATAACATAAGAGAATAAAGTTATAGTAGCAGAGTCACATTTATTTAAAATAGTTTTCATTCTATCCTTTTTGGTCACATTCCAAAAAGCCGATCTCGTGTTGCTTATTTTATCATTTGATTACTTTTTTTGAAAGTAAAATGTGACATGCAACAGTAAATTTTTTTAGCATTTTTAAGAAATAATAATGTGTGCATTTAGATCTACAGACATTATATATATATATATATATTTGTGCGTGTGTGTGTGTAAGGGGGAGGAGTGTGCCTGCGAGTGCGTGTGCGTACATATGCATATGAAAGGTCACGGGTGAAAATGATGATAGTCCACTTTTTTGCGAAGTTATGATATGACAATGCCATCTGTTAGTTTGAGAGGCGTACTGTCTTTTGCCAACCTTGAATCGATCAAAAAAGGCAAAAACAATTCAAAACTACATTCAATTGTTTAAAAAATAATTTAATATAGATATACAGCAATACTCACCCTCTAGACACATAATCATTAATCCATATTTATAAAATTAATGGAGATGTACGTAGATTTTTAAGCCCTTCTTGTTGTTTTATATATTTTCATAGGAAGACAAAATCTGCCCTGTTATATATAACTGGCTAAACTTCGTCCGACAATCTCATAATATGTATGGTCTCATGGATAGGTGGTCGAAGCCTGGCTCTACAATAAACATATTTAGTTTTTGGCAGGTTTCCATTATAAAAAGTTTTAACTTTAATAAAGCAGTTGGGCAGACGGGCGAAGTCCGATTCTATGCTGTCAAAAAGAATAATAAACAATTTAATCTTCTTCAAAAAAAATTCCAAAAAAAATCATCGTATTTTAAAATAGATTCATAATAAATACACAGAAATATAATAATTTTATCTAATACTCAGCTAAGTGTCACTTTTTTGCATTAAAAAACTATTTTCTTTTTTATTGTTTTTATATTAAAATATCATAGCTAATAGACTACACAAAAAATAATATTCTCTAAATTCTAAAAATGAAATTTTAACAATTATTCAGCAAATCCTGAGAAAATACATATTAAAAAATAAAAGCAGATGGAAGCAGAAAGGCAGACACTTGCAGTATTTGCAAAAAAAGACACATTAATTTCTAACCAAAATGTAAAGAATCGAAAAAATCACTTTTCTTCTCATTAAATTTAAAAACACAAAGCGTGCATCTTTAATTCATTTGAGTTAATCTGATATAAATCTCGAAATGCAAATAAAAAAGAAGTTTATTTCCTGTAAAAAACACTTTACAAAAGCAGATGAAAAGAAACCCTAAGAAATGAATTCCAATCCAATTCCCCTAAAGCGAGTTTTTAAAATACATCAAACCTCATTGTATGGCGAATAATCAACTCTGATTTTTTTTACAGGCGAGTGGCGTCACAAGTGATGAAAATGCTATTCAGAAATGCAAAAATATCCTGTAAAGAAACTGTTGCCTATAACAACATCAAAAAAGAAATAACGTCATTGCTGGATGTTCTGAAAACTGATAGCATATGATGCGTATGTGTAGTTGATTGCAAAATTATTTCATCCATGGTCCTTTTTTTATTGAATCACAAATGTATTCACTTCTGTTTACATCGTTTATCATGGGAATTTCAACCAGCGTTGAATTTAGGCATCTCCCACCCGGGAAGGATTTTTGCAGGTCTGGGAGGGGTGGAGTTACATTAGATAGCTCCGTGGAAGACGCAGCACATCTAGACAATTAATAAATAAAAATCGAAAGTCATCTGAGAGGAACATTTTCATGCTCCAGAGGGAATGTCCCCAACAGGGACATTCCCTCTGGAGCACAACAGTATTCATGTCATATTTCTACAACATTTGCAATATAAATCTACCACGAAGTATATTGTTTGGAAGTAGTGGTGGTAAACGTTTTTAGTAACATTTCTTCCACGACAAACGTTTAAACCTACTTATAATATAAACTTTGTTATATTGACTTGTTAGTTATTATTGCTTGTTATTGACTTGTTATTGATTTTGTTATATTTGAATTACCCCATTTTTACATTATTAAACGTAAGTTGCGTCCCACTGAACGTCGCAAACATATATTTGCGGCCCGTGATGAAAAAAGGTTCAGTATAGCTGAATATAAAGGTAGAAGAACAATAAAATTCCTTTGAAAATCAAAGTTTAAGTTGAACGTAGCTACAAAGGCGTAAAAAAATGCTAAAAGTCGACGCACGTAAATGAAAGAACGATGAAAACTATCGTCTAAGCATCTGTGCATTCTAAGATTACCCCCTTTCATATATATATATATATATATATATATATATGTTACGGCCAAAACCCGAAGTTCGGCCAATTCGCGAAGTGGCCGGCCAGTTTGCGAATTGGCCGAGATTCCTGGCCAAAACCCGAAGTAGATGAAATGAACAGTGCATTTCGGGTTTTGGCCGGCCAATTCGCGAAGTGGCCGGAAATCCTTGGTCAATATACGAAATGGGGATCCAAGGCTGTCCAATAGGTGACAGTCACGTGATAGGAAAAGAAGTTCCATGCAGTGACGATTATACTTTTTAGAAATTTATGACAGATGTTCTTTGATGAAGAATTTCCCGCTTCTGTGACTTATTCTGATACAGCGAATTCATTCTGACGATTATCTTCTGATCTGTTGAAGAATTAATTTCCTGCCTCTGTGACTCAGGATTCATTGTGATTATTGTGTTCTTCGTATGAGTATAGTATTTTATATAAATATTGTAAAAGGCTATTCTATATATTTTTGGAATACAATTCTTATGATTCATATAAAAAATATCCTTTGTCCAAAATCATTATTTGTTACGAAAAACTAGTTTAAAAATATAATTTTTTCTATTATTATTAATTTGACGTTAAGCCAAATTATTTGCATGGAGGAATTTCAAACCATTATTCGTTTAAAAGTTTGAAAAACAGAGGAAGGGAGGAAGGAGGGGTCAGTGGACAGCAATTGACACTTGCTGGATTTTCAAATTTATGATTTTTTTCTCTTGCGATTTTGAAAGCAGCAGTAAAATTTATTCTTCTCAAATATAAAATAATTAAACACTTAAAAAGAGAAGTAATTAATAATTTTCGTCACGGGGTCAAAGTCCCCTTAGCCTCACGTTAAAGACGGTTTTTAGTTATGTTTTTCTTTTTATGTTCATGTGTTTAAAAATTATCTTAAACGGAGGATACAGGGGGCAAAACCCCCGACCTGATTAGGAAAAATAGTAAACTGTTTCAATTCTTCATTTTTAATATGCGTTGTCATATTTCTGTATTTATGTTGATGTACTTAACAACTGTTTTGCACGTAGAGTTCTGTTTAAAAAAAAATAATACATTTTGTTTATTTCGTGTTTATATTCTCTATTTAACAGAAGAAAACTTGTCGGTTGTGCCAATCACAAAGCATTCGTCTATCTCATACATGTTAATATTTCAAAAGTCGTATATTTTTTAATTATGTATATTTTCGAAACAAAAAATGAGAAGCATTTTGCATTGATAAATGAGATATTTTGTATAAACTTGTTTTTCAGGATCTTCAACCCCTAAAACGTGTAAATCCGTCGGAAAGCGAAAATCGAAAACATTTTTCAATTACAATATTTTTTTCTATTATAGATAGAAGAAAGTAAAAATTAGATTAAAGTTACATATGTTCGAAAATCTTGCCCCTTCCTGATATTGTTCTGCGGAATGCCATATTAACTAATAAATGTATCCAGTGTTTTGTATATGTAAAATTAGTTTCATGATGAATATCTAATACATAAAACCAACATAAAGAAAAGCACAATCACATTTAATTTCAATCATATGCGTTAGTCTTGCTATATTTCCTTCTCCTTTTTTTCCTACTAAAATTATTTTCTTATGAAGTCTTGAAATATTTGAAACGTAAATTTACATTTTTTATTCTGCTATTTACGTTGCTTTTTAAACGTCGCATAATCATCCTAGCGCAAGAGTATTTGTATTTGTCATATTGGTCACTTCATGCACATATATCTTTAATAACGTAATCACTGTAATGGAGTCACTTACAAAACGGGACCTTGTGTAATTCGCACTTATAATTTGTTAATACGGCAATCACTGTAACATGGTTTCCTGAAAAATGAAGTTCCCTGCGCGTTGCGCTCATAAACCGTTAAAATAATGATAATTCTAACGGACACCTTTTATATACTGGGCATTGTGGGCTTCGCGCCTATTAACCTTTTAAATTGTGATCAGTATAACGCGGTCCCTTAATTTAATGGGACTTTTTGTACTTCGCGACCATTAAGAGGCTACTTAATCACGGAAGAACACCCGCTCGCTAATATTAATCCTATGGGAGAATTTTTTTTTAATTTCTCTTTTATATGTCAACATTTTTAATTAAGTTTATTTTGCATTGAGTAGCTGAGGTCGATCTCTACACAGGTCGTTTTTTGATTTTTTGATTTTGTTTACAGATTATTTTTATTAAGATACTTTCATTTTCTAAACCGGTTCCAAAAGTGATAGTAGCCTCTGTAAACAAAAACCCTGTAAACAAAATCAAAAAAGTAAAACAAATGACCTGCGTAGAGATCAAAATAAGCTATCCAAGGCAATGCAAACGATATATTTAAAAAAATCCCCTATAAGATTAATATTAGCCAACGGGTGTTTTCGCTCGAGTGAAGTATCCTCTTAACTGTTACTACAGCTATCACTAAAATAAGGTTTTGTGCACTTCTAGACCTTTAGTCTTTAATACGGCAATCTCTGTAACGAGAAACTTCTCTGTAACGGGTGTCTGCTCTTCACGCCCAGAAATCGTTCATATGGTAAACACCAATTTATGGCAAACATCAATTTATGGAAGAAAATGTGTGTTTTCTCTTAAACATGATTCCATTTTTTCTGATAGAAACATATTGTAAAACATTTGGATCTGATGTCAATATCAGAGGAATGAAATACCAATGTAAATGTTGTCATTTGGACACAATCGTAGTCAAATATTGCCTCTTTCAGAATAAAAAAATATTTTTTCAGTCGAATGTCTTTTAAAAATGACGTCATTATCACAGGTAAACGCAATTTCTTCTATTGAAATTTTGGTACCTAATTTCAGAGTCGGCATAATGAAAAAAATCTGAAAATAATTTCATTTTGACGCAATCATAGGAAAATGCTGCAGTTTCATGTTTTGAAATGAATGTTTTCTTTTGATATATGATGTTAGTTCAATTTTAATGCCCTTGACAAACACCATTTTTGCAAATTAATATTTTATTTTTCATCGTTATAATAAAATGTCATCAATGAAGATACAAGAAAAAAAATCATATGCATCAAGCATAGATTATGAAATACTTTGCAACACTTAAAGAATATTTTAACAAAACCGTTTAAAAAAGTAAAAAAGATTCTCAAGTAAACATTTTAGAAAACGCATAAGACATATGAAAGCCAGATTTCAGCCACTACTGTGTAGCATAGCCGAAGAAAAACTCTAATTATTTTATGAAACCCTGTATATGATGTACTGATTTGTATACATTCTATATAGTATTCTAAAATTTAGTTTGGTTAGAAAACGCATAACACAGTTGAAAATACACCTTCAGAAAATTCTACTAATGGGCAGAAATGTAGTTGAATTATTTTGTAAAGACCAGTATATTACCTATAAGTTTTTATACACGCCAAATATTAAGCTACAATTTAATTTAGGCAAAAATACACATAAATCTACTGAAATCACACTTCCAGAAATTACTTTTCATAGGCAGCCAAGTACCAAGTTCTTTGTATGTCCCTGTATATTATTTATTTTATATTCTAGAAAATTCTCTTAGTAATCTAAATACTATATTTGTGCTTGAAAATGCATAGTTCAAATTAAAAAGCATACTTAATGTACCTTTTTAAAATCACAATAATAAAGCTTAAGAATTATTTTGTTTAGCCATGTATAGGATTAATATAATTTATACACACCAGGTAGTAGGATAAACATTTATTTAAACTTAAAAACGCATAAATGAAATAGCACTTCCAGCAATCTTCCCTAATAGATAATACTTCCGATACAGTACTGTATTCGAAATCAATTATATGTCCCTGTAAATGAACAATAATTGATATACACATTATATTCTACAGAAAAAATTCTTGTAGTAAAACTCAGCAATGCATATCAGTTTCAGCATATTTCAAATAATGAAACATAATTAAAATACGCTGCAAGCACTTATATTCAAACTGCCCAACTTCTCATAGCTATTTCGGGAACTGGCCGACGGCATCTGGCCAATTCGCGAACTGGCCGACATTCTCTGGCCATTTCGCGAATTGGCCAATCAATTTAAAACGAAATTTGCCAATTCGCGAACTGGCCGGCCACTCCGCGAATTGGCCGATTTCGGGTTTTGGCCGTAACATATGTTTATATATATATATATATATATATAGAGTTTAATCTAGGAAAAAGAGATTTGTAGCTTTTTGGCTAATTGCAGTCAATAACTGTTAGCCAAATAAAAATAGGTTTAGCCAAGAAAAAAAACTTTTAT
Organism: Maratus michaelseni; assembly: GCA_963931845.1. Classification (NCBI taxonomy): domain Eukaryota; kingdom Metazoa; phylum Arthropoda; class Arachnida; order Araneae; family Salticidae; genus Maratus; species Maratus michaelseni. The sequence goes on from OZ007586.1 coordinate 119,273,417, forward strand.
TTATACAAAATTTCTATATAAGTGAGTGAGTATTATTTTTAATTATGCAATATACAAACAGTACATCACTATGTAAGATTGACCCTTCGAGATTTGGCCATACATAACACATCAAATGCTTTTTTAAATAGAAATTCTTTTTAAACTTCCTCTTCCAAATTAATCACCATTAAGTTACTCACATTTTTGATTGTCAGTCTATTTCTCAAGTCAGTTTTTGTTATATTCACAAGACTCAATCCCCTTTCACAATCTGCTGCAGACAACAGAATTGTTGCTACAAATTCATACAAAGAAGTCACATTGGGAAATATGTCAGTAATGCCATCTTTATGGAAAAAAGAATATAATCAGCTGGTTTCATTTCTTTACCCCTTGTAGCCAGAATCTGCCCGAACAACTTCCATTCTTGAACCGTTTTGGTTTCATTTCCTAAGTTGGGATCATCAACAAAATATAAACTCTTTTAATTTCCTCAATACTTGTTTAACGCAAATGACGTCACACTATTTGTAAGACGCTTGCACAAAGAGGATGAGACAAATTTTGAAGTGAGTTGCCGGGACAGAGGTCGTTTGAGATTTTTTTCATACGGCATCATCAGGTTCAGGAAAGGCAGAAACAACAAAATGGAAATGATATATGTTTTTTTTGGCTGTTGCTATTTGGCTAATCCACTAAATGCTTTGGGGGCAAAAGGTGCTTTCAGTTAGCTTTTTGGCTATTTGGCTAGCTCTAGATTAAACCCTAATATATATATAATCATTATCATCGTCATCAACCGTTTTTATTCCACTGCTAGTTGTAGGTCTTTCCAAGATTTTTCTATTGTTTCCTAGAATCCTTTTTTATTCCACTACTAGTTGTAGGTCTTCCCAAGATTTTCTATTGTTTCCTGTCTAGTACTTCGGTCATTCAATTAATTCCAGCTACTTTTCTGATTTCGTCGCTAGGTCGTTTTACATCTCTAGGATTTCATTGTAGGGTGTTTGTAATACATCTATTGTCTTGTTTTCTTACAATACGCCCGGCCCATTTACATTTTAACAGTTTTATTCTCTCGCTGATGTCAAAAACTTTCGTTCAACTTCTTATCCAGGTTGTTCTGTTATTGTCTCTTCCGGTTATGCATACTAGGCTGACAAGCTGCATGCTAGTTATGAATCTAGCATACATCTTTCCCTACTTCGCTGTGTTGTTTTGTATCTTTGCACCATCCGTTATGTTACCGTCCATGCTTCCGCTCCATAAATTAATGCAAACAAAACACATTGACTAACACTTTTCAAATAAAAGGCGTATTTCTCTTCAGAATAATACTGTTCTTCCCAAAAGCACGCCATCCATTTCATATTCTTGTGTTCATTTTAACATGATGCTCTTGTCCGATGTTATTTCCTGTCCAAGGTACATAACACATGGGCTGATAAGTTCCCATTCTAATAAAGAAAACACAGCTTTTTAACATAACTTTATATCTTTATAACTTTATAACTTTAATAAATAACATAACTTTAATAATAAATAATAATAATTTTATAATAATAATTTAATAAATAAATAATAATAATAATTTAATAATAAATAACATAACTTTTATAACGAAAAAGCTCCAAACAGTGCTCAGAATTATCGACTCGTTGTTGTTTTTGGTCAAAAGTCAACACGCGCGGCACCCACTTTGACAACAGCTTTTTCATTGACAAATGTTCATTCAAAATAAAACCTACACGTTCCTTGGATATCTTCAGAGTCTGAGCTATCTCCAGCAACTTCACTTTACGGTTCCCCAAAACGATTTTGTGGACGCTTTTGATGGTTTCCGGAGTAACCACCTCTTTTGCGTGGGGCATCACTGGTGTCCGTAAACCATTAAATAATGATTGATTTAACTGGTGCAGTGTCCGGATAACGCTTATCAAGCCAAGCTTTTGTTTGAACGGTGTTTTTCCCCATCAAATAACAATTCGTGAAATTCTTGTTTATTCATTTTTTTGTTTATCAACAAAGTCGTTCAACTAAAACCACTCTAACATTTTATCCACACGGCGAATCGTCAGGATATTTTTCCTGCTACCTTTTAAAGGTTAGTATTTAGTAAAAAAAAAAAGCATCGGTTCGGCGATTGCAATGCCATTTGTGTGCCAGACCGGGAACTTATCAGCCGATGTGTTATAACCTGCACTTCCTTAATCTCGGTTTTGTAGTAGACGATCTTCTTTTTTGATGCAAATGAATTGAACACTTTAGTCTTTTTCAAATTTATTTTTAATCCCACGTTAATTCTACCCTCTGCCAAATCTCTCAACAGCTATTCCAATTCTTCAGAGTTGTTACTGGAAATTAAAATGTCGTCAGCAAACCGTAGATGACTTGGGTCTTACACATTTATTTGAATCCCGTTGTTTTCCCTAATCCATTTTTTTTTTTAACATTTTCTAAGACAGAATTAAAAAGTTTAGTCGAAATGGTGTCTTCTTGGGTAACTCGTTTTCAAAGTTTTATCTGTGCTTTTTCTCTGTCCAAATGAATGGTTTCTGTTGTTTTCTTGTAAACCTTCTTCGTAATATTGATGTAAGGTTTATCTATACCGATGTCCTCCAGAGATTTTACTACTGCTGATGTGTAGACACAGGGCCGTTGAGAGAAGCCGGGGAGCCCCGGTAGTAACTCGAATACGCCCCCCCCCCCCCCACACACACACACACACCATAAGTATGATGCAATAAAACCTGTTAAGACATATCGACAACGATCAGTAAACAATTCTGTTTTAGACAGGTTATACTTCCTAAGACGGAAGTCTTAGGAAGTATTACTGCATGGTATTTTTTTGGCGGGATCATGAAAATTTTCCATTTAAAGCAAGATTCCGTTATTGACAGGCTTTACTATACTACAGATTAAATTTACTGGATAGTACTTTTTTATAAAAAGTACTATATATTTGCTTACAATTTTGTTATTTTTCTTTAAAGTATTACAGTACATGATGCATATGTAACATTTTTTAATCTAAAGGTTTTAAACAGAAATTGAAAACATTGAAATATATTAAATTTTAACTGGTTTCATTACCTTTTTTTTTAACTTTACTCAACTTTCTACCAGATTCCTGCTCACGCGTCTGAAATTATCCATGTCAGTTAAACAGAAGTGCCATTTCAAAACTTTCTTGAGGGGGTAAAAAAATGTTTTGATCTTGTTGCGCACAGTTGAGTTGCCAATTAATAAAGTTTTGTTCTCACCTTTGTTTTAAGGCAAATGTTATTGAAAATTATTAGTTTCTGTACTTAAAGTGCTTATTTAACGCTAATTTTTTTATTTTAATCAAATATGACAAATTATTTTAGCTTTTGTGCAATTTCTGATTTTTTTCTTTAAATCTAATGTGTAATAACAGGTACACTTCAAAATATCAAATTTCTTGAGGGGACAATCATCCCCCCAGCCTTCTCCGAATGGCGCACTTGGATTATAAGTATCTTTCATTTTCGAACTTGTAATATTAATCGTAGATTATTTAATCGATATAATACAAATGGTACCAGGAGGCAATGTTCAGCAAAATGTAATTAGGTTCACACTTCAGATTACGATTACATTTTGTAATTGTTAATCAGGATTACAAATTGAAAAATACAATCAGAAAACAAATAATTTTGATTATATATTAATAATCTGTAATCGGAAACATAATTACTCTATTGCTTTATAAATTATTACTGTAAAGTTATGAACATAGCCAAATCTCTTCCCTTTGGCAACCTGACAATGAACAAAATAATGAAGAAGCTTATAAGCAAAGTTAAATTTCTTGAAAAAATGCAGATTGTAAACAAAATTTCACATGAACTTTCTCTTAAATATTTGTATGACCTATATTTAAATATTAATTGGTATAGAAAAAGGTGTAGTTCGCAAACATTTAAAAAAATTGTATAATCATTGAGAGGCTATTCATTAATATATATATATACAGGGTGCGTCAGAAAAATGTATACATACACTGTTTAACAGGTCATAACGTTTTAAATTTTCTTTCTTTTCAAAGTGTAATTAATTGGAAATAATGAGTGGACTCAGATTAACTTTCGAAAAAAAAAAGAAAATTTATTTTAAAATATCAATGTAAGTATGAAAATGTAGCAGAAGTAAAAAAACAATATCGCAGGAAGTCTCAGGTCTGTGACTTACAATTCATCGGATAAAAGTTAAGTTTAAAACGAATGGATGTTCATAGACAAGGTTCTGGAACCGTAATTGAGCAATAATGCACCACAACACCAAATGAAATGTTTGTTCCACCGTTGTAAACAGTGCATTGACCAGAACAGTAATAATTTTGAACATCTGCGGTAGTAAGAAAAGTTATACATTTCATGTAGATCCTTTTTCAATTTAAATAGTAATTATATGTGAATAAACACTGGAGTTATAATCATTCAAAGTGTGTATAATTTTTTCTAACGCACTCTGTATATAGTATATATATTTAACCATGGAGCTATATTCAACCTTATTTTTCAAGAGGGGTGTGCAGAATAGCTGATGATGAGTGATGTGTTTTGGGGGGAAGTGGAAAAACATCATAAAAGTAATTTTCATAAAATTAAATTAGTTTAAAAGGATGCTGGGGGCTTATATTAAGTATTCGAGAAATATATGACACTTTCATTCTTCTTTTTGTTACGTTTTACTTTCTTCCTCCATCAGATATCAAGCACAGCAAAACCACTACATTGACAGATTACATAATATTATTTTAAGGAATTTAGGAAATTTAGAGGGAATAAAAGTATAAGATCATAAGAATAGACGGACTTTTATTTTTTTTAATTCCCTATTAGTCTAAAGATCACAAATATTATCTTAATTATTATTTAATTATTATTTTTTGTTTAATATATTAATATTAGCAAATCATAATTTAATAATATTAATATAGTAAACATAAATTAACTTGAAAACGTTTACTTAGTTTTCATTACAATTTGTTTGATTTGAGTACAAATCTCTTTTGGAACATTTCATCTCAAAGCTTATAAGTGTTTGTTAGATTCGTCATGGTACAAAAAGAAAAAAGGTCTCTTGAAGGTAAAAGCTAAAACTAAAAGGTGCTGTTATTACACATCCCCTCAGGCCAGCAGGGCTAGACCAGGTCCATGATATTTTACACACTAAGGAAATCCAGCACCATCAAGGGATCATCAGCAAGATCCTGCTTGGAGAGTCCCAGGCACGCAAGGATATAAAAAAATATGAATATAAATAAAAAGGATATTTCTCCCCCGACGGTATCCCAAGCTTGCCGCGCTGGGAGGGCTTGTGTGCTCTGACAACCCTTGGAGCTATGCCGGCGGTAGTCTAACTACCGGTAGGGTTACCCAAGCCGGACAGATCCTCGTAGGGTAGGAGCCAGACTAAAAAGGATACCACTATCGGAGCTAAGTCAGACTTCTACCTTTGGTGCTCCAGGCTCTGACCACAGAAGCTGCCCATTTTCCCCATGCATGAATAAAACTAAAAGGTGAACGCAGTCGGTTGTACTTAATGAAGACCTTTCTTATTTCCGGATACCTATCGAGCAAAGAAATGTTTCGATCTTTTTCCATTAAATAATGGGAGATAACTATGTCTTTTTTTTTTGTCTTTGAACAGAATGCGTACGTTCTCATTCGACCACCCAAGTATGCGTCTCAAACTCGAAAAAACGGTCTTCATCATTTGTGTTATGTGATCCTACCTGCATTGCTTTGATCATATTCCGAACTTCTTTGGCAACTGCTTGCTTAAAAAGGCTTTTTATTCTATCCTGATATGCTGGTTCAACACGAGTGAGTCATTTAACTTTAAATCTATGAGACAGCTGCAATTACTGCATTATTAGCCAACAGCGTGGAAATCCGGAAAAAATCCTCAAATCTCTTTTCTAAGCCTTCGAGATGTGTCCTTGCTAATTTTATGTAATAAGTAAAATCCTTGTAAATAAAATTCATGTAAATTTCTCTAATAACACCCGGAAAACTTGACTCAGCTATTGACACACAAATTTCGGCGACGTCAACGCCGATAGCCCTTAAAGCTTTTCGCATATATGTTTTTTATAAGAAATCTCATTTAAAATTTTTGATAAACTCTGGATCTGATGTATCATGTATTTCAGTTCTTAAAAGTCTATAAAATTGCATCCAGACCCATTACAATTATTTGCTCTTAAAAATACGAAAATTTCTACATAGAATTACGTATTTTTGCCGGAAAACTTTTAACAGCTAACGTATTAGGGTGGATCAAATGAAAACAGAACAGTTGTTATAATTTGGTTTATTTTGTATGAGTGTGGTGAACTTTGTGTACAGGGTAGAGTGGGTATGTAAGGAAGGCAACTCCTACTGAGGAAACGAGCTTGTCCTATGTCGTCAAGCAGAAGTACGTGATATGCTCTGGCGATCGGCCAACAGTTTCGTCCATCAGGCAATCGGTTGTTTTTAATTCATCTGCGTCTGCGAAATGCTTGCGAGTAAAAATGAGCAACCGAGTGTTTTTCGTTATTTAGTTATAGAAGAAGTTGCATTTCGTGAAGCGCAAAACTGGTGACGTTTCGGTGCACAGTCTTGGAATACCCACCGTATAGCCCTGCTCTTTCGGTATGTGACTATCAAATTTGTAGTCCCCTGAAAGAGGCATTGAAGAGTCGCCGTTTCTACTTGGACAGCGAAGTGATGGACAATGTTCTAAACTGGTTCCGATTTCAGCCAAAGGACTTCTATGAGCAAGGTATTCACAATTTGGTGAAACACTGGGACAAGTGCTTGTGTAGATTTGGAGATTGTGTTTGAAATAAACCATGTCATTTCATTCTGTGGCTCCTGTTCCGTTTTCACTTGATACACCCTTATACTTATGACAATTATTGGAGCTGATTTCCTAGAAAGTTCTGGTCCTCTGATTGACTTCAAACGGTGTTACAGCATCACAAAACATACACAAGTTGGGATATTTTTCCATACATCTCAGAAAAGCTCTAATAAACTCAATTCAAGCAATTCTGACTATCACAAGATTTTTTTCAAACTTTCAAAAATAACTTCAAAACATTAACCAGAGCCACATAATACCGTTCATAACTTCATTACATTGAAACTACAGCCACCACCCTCGATTCACGTAAGCCAAGGCGATTAAACCCTAAAATTTACGAAGCTATTTTAAAAATGAAAAATCATGCATCAAACGCGGATTATAAAACATTTTCCAACTTATTCATGTTGTAATCTCTACTTTACCTCTTTTTCTTCTTTCTCATTAATTAATTACTTTCTTAATTACTTTAATCATTTCATTATTAAAATTTTAATTAAGACAATGGGAATGCTCTAAATATTGTATTTTATAATAAACTATTTAAATAATATCTTTAAAAGTGAGATCAACATTAACTTGGCTAAGAATTTAATTTAAAAGAAAACTAGTACTTTTTTGCGTTATTTTCACACCGTGCTCAAAATTCAGTCACAATGAAGAAAAATTTGTTATTTATCATCAAACATTTTATACAGATGTCCAAAGTAATTATTGATAATTATTTTCATTAAGACGGATGTACTTAAATCAAATACTTCAGAGTTAAATTATTTTCCAACTCATTAAATACCATAAACCATAAATTTATCATACTCATATTTTATTTTACAAAATTATTACAAGTTAAGAATTAATTTCATTTATACTTTATTAAGGTTGATGGCCATACTATATAGAATTTCTAACACAATTACTATTAACACAAATATCCATTGAATTATTCTCAGTTCATGATGTTATTACATTCTAAAAAAAAGGTAACTTACCAAAGTTGAGCACGAGCAGCTACTGCAGTATTACTAATTTAAATATCCAAATAGAGAGATCAGTTCTTGTTCATTTTAATCACTCATAGTTAAATCGATCATTAAATAAAAACTTATAGTTCGATTGTCCGAGGAATGCTAGTTAATATGTTCTACATTAGTCCCTAAAGCACTACAAAACTGATTCTTCAATAGTTCCTAATAGATTGCGGACGCCAGAACTCGCTCCACGACAACTCATACAATGCAGAGAGACACACTAAGGGATGCGGACGACAAGCAACTCGCCCCACGATAGACGAACATTGTCGTCGTCAAACACGGAAAGTACTCTTCAATCAGGGGAATTCTCCGTCCCTCGGACTCATCCGACCGGTAATCACATATATCTATCCATTCAGAGGGTGCCACAGCATTCCACAGTCCCAAAGAGGGAAAACTTCTCCAATTTTCTAATCAGCAGCAAAAAGGCCAGAGAGAATCATAACACTATAACTCTAAGCGTATCCTCTCTTCTTTAAAGAGTGTGTTCTTCATTCTGAGTCTGTTTTCTCGTAACAACCCTCTGTGGGGGAGCATACGTGCCCCGTGCCCAATTCTCCAACCAGAGAAACCCAACGCTCCTAACTGGCTAACATCGCATAGATTCTATCAAATTAGTCCTGCCCAAATCGCATTTTAAAACAACGCTTACATTTTTAAGTAACGCTGATCTCTTTTGACTCGTGTCTAAACCCAGGATTACCCCTCTCGCTATTGACAGAATTATGTAAGAAACCAAATCTGTCAGAGGTTAAACCTGTCACCTATTCCTAAACTTATCTCACAAAAGGGTAAATGTTACTTCAAAATAAGGAAGTTTATTACTTAAACGCATGGTAACAAAATACTTTCTTAAGCTCTCTACTTCCCAAGAAGGGAAAAGACCTCCAATTCTCAGAACATATTTGCGCTTTGCTAACAACATCTGTTGAAAACATGGTATCATATGGTATGTGTTTCTCAGCAGATTTTGAGATAAGTATAAAAAAACTGATTACGTTTTAAAGAAAAATGTCCTTTCTTTATATAACTGTTCTTAAAATTTTAAAAGTACCTTACCCCTTATAAGTATCACATAACACAATATAACATTCAGAATACACCAATAAAACTTTCTCGTTTAATAAAGTGTGAAATTATATATTAAAAACAATTTTGGGACGCATAACACATTTGACGACCCAAATTCAGCAATTACCGTTCAGAAGTATTCAAATTATTTTGTGAAGTTCTTTATATGATCTATATATTTGTATACATACTGCATAGTTTGCTAAAATTTAGTTCAGTTAGCAAATGCAAACACGGTTGAAAATTCTCTTTCAGTAATTTCAGTCAATAAACGGAAATGTGCTCAAATTCTTTTGTGCAGTCTTGTATATGATGTATAGAATTTATACACACCAAGTAATATGCAATAAATTAGTTAAATATAAAAACGCATACAACAACTGAGAACGCACCTACATCAATTACTGCTCATCGACAGTATTATAACCGAATTATTTTCTGTGTCCCTGTAAATGAACGATAAAATGCTATGCATACCATATTCTACAGTAAGCTCCTTGTAGTGCACTTCAATGATGTACAGGGTGATTATAATATAAGTATCTCTATAAGGAAAGGGCAACTGACGTCACTGTTGGTTAAATTACTGTTGGTTTGGGAGAAAAACCTGTTCGTTCTTTACGACTCCTACAGTACACATGAGATGGAGCGATTTGATTGGTCTACGTTAAACTGGTCTGTGATATGATTGGCCTACGTTGCCATGATGATTCCTGCAATGATAGCTGCAACAAAAATGCAGTGGTAGATTGGTTGATGGAACTGTTTGTTTGTAAACATGCCCTTTCCTTATTTGGATCTGTCTGTAGCTCGAAGGAATAACCCGAATGAAACCAAAATCGGTACACTTAGAGAAGGGAGAAGAAGAATGGAACAATAACAAAAATAATTGCAATAATCACCGACAGATAGCGCCACCGAGTGTGAAATGTAATGTATAATAGAAGAACGAAGAATTAAAGCGTCAAACCGGATGGCACACCTAATTTATTGGAAAATGTCACAGTGGATGTGACTACGCTTTCACATGGCGGTGTCGATCATGTTCAGGTTCCATATGGCCATTGTGCTGGAGGTCACAATCCAGACGTTACACCACATGCTCAACTGCGGAATGTAAAGCATCAGGAGTGATGTTTCGCACATGTTGTGATATGCGGTAAAGTCATTGAGGTTTGTGACGCCTCCACGGTACACAATATTACACATTACATTTCACACTAGAAAACGCCAACTGTCGGGGATTATTGCAATTAATATTTTTATTGTTCCATTCTTCTTCCTCCTTCTCGAATAGTATGTGTACCGATTTTGGTTTCATTCCGGTTATTCCTTCAAGCTACAGACAGCTCCAAATAGAGATACTTATATTATAACCACCCGGTATATAAATTTCAATATGTTTGAGTTGATGATGTATATAAATTTCAATATGTTCAATATGTTATTAACATAGATTAAAATGCACTGCAAACGATATTTCCCCACAGAACAAAATGTAGCAGAACTCTTTTGAGTGTCCCTGTAAATGAACTATAAACGCTACACATTTCATTTTCAATACCGAATATACCATAGTAAACCTTAATTACATCTATAAGTTACATGGCAATCTGAGTATATTTACGTGAGCTAGAGCTCGGACAGACAAACCGAATTCATAAACACTTTTCAAATATGTTGGAAAGTGTTAAAAAGGAATTCCAGTTTATGATTGACCAGGGAATCTGCAGGCTCTTTAAATGGCCATCTCCTATACATGTGGTTTCTAAAAGTTGTGGTAGCATTCGTCCAGTCGGGATTATAGAAAATTAAATGCTGGTACTGGACAAGTATCCCATTCACCATACTCAGGATTTTTCAAATGCGCTTCATGGAAAAAACAAATTTTCTAATATCGATATAGTTAGAGCTTATTTCCATATCCTTGTACATCCTGATCACATACCAAAAACGGCAGTCTGTTTACTTACGTATCGTCTTTCACATATTTGGTCTTTTCGAGTTCTCTTTTTAACATTTTCCGACATGTCTGAAAAGTGTTTATGACTTCAGTTTCCCTGGCCGTCTATTCGTCTGTCCGTACTCTAACTCTCACAAATATACCCGCATTGTCCTGTAATTTTAGGTCGCTTTCAGTACATAAAGCTCCCTATTGCAGCCGTTCGGAGGAAAGCAATTCCAAAACATTTTGGTATATTTTTACCGATCATGACACCCAAACCCCCAAACCACCCTTTGTTCAAATGTTGATTTATATATATATATATATATATATATATATGACATATGTCATGCTGTAACTCTTTTATTTATGAACCGATTTGAATGTAACTGAGTATGTGTATAGGACATACCAAGGTCTCGACCGAGTTCGTTGGCAAGTTTTATCCACCATCTTGTTTCAAAATGGCGGCTAGTTAAAAAATTCTAAATTTTTAAAAATTCAAAAACATTTACAAAAAAATTGTTTCTGTTAAGTGTTAGAACGTGATACAAGGATTCTGAAACGTTTTTTGTTTTTGCTGTATCTTAAAAATGGCTGAGATATGGCAGTTTGAAATTCTAGTGTGGGTGAGATTTTGAAACAATCTTATATTTATTACGCTGTAACTCTCGTATTTATGAACCGATATGAATGTGACTGATCATGTGTACAGAACATACCAAGGTCTCGACAGAGTTCGTTGGCCAGCTTCATTGCGCCATCTTGTTTCAAAATGGCGGCAAGTTAAATTCTTAAATTTTTTTAAGAATTCAAAAAAATTTATAAAAAATTATAAATTGAAAAAGTTGTTTCCATTAAATATTAGATTTTGATACAAGGATTCTGGAACATTTTTTGTTCTGGCTTTATCTTAAAAAATGGCAGAGATATGGCAGTTTGAAATTCTAGGTTGGCTGACATTTTGAAACAATCTGATTTTTGTTATACTGTAACTCTCATGCTGAAATGCGCATTCAAATTCAGTATTAACAAAAACCGGGACTGAATTTTTTATAATCGGGTTCCAAGCAATTTAGCTTTGGGTGTTTGAGTAAATAAGTTCAATTTTTAAAAACATGAACTATGAAAGCTACCTTTTCATCCCGGTACAGGCCGGAAGGATTTTTTATATGTTATTGACATTTACTATAGCACAATTGCCGTTGAAAATGAAGTGTGTAGCCATTGCAGCATTTATAGTTCGTTTACAGGGACAGGGTTGGGTTGGGTTGATTATTGACGGCCAATTATCTACACTAGGGATATAGGCCCGAGGGGAGTGCCCTTCGTGGGGGTCTTTCTAAGGGAACCTAATCCGTATTTACGCATGGATAAATCCACGTCTCGAAGAAAACCACGAAAACTCCGAACGATTAGGCCGACGGGCGCGATTGGGATCGAACCCAGCACCTCCCGTCTACCAGCTTCGAGAGCACAACCTCTCAGCCACTGGTGGGGCCGTTTACAGGGACAGTCAAAAGTATTCCGTTACATTACGGTCAATGGGAAAAAATCATTTCAAGTTCACTTTGATGATGTTGCACCATTTCAAATATAATGAATCTGATATGCATTTATGAAGTGCACTAAAATATGCTTTCTGTATAATATGGCATGCAAAGCATTTATTATTCATTTCCAGAGTCACACAAAAGAATTCTGTTACATAATGGTCTACAGAGAAAAATCGTTTGCAGTGCATTTTAATGATGTTACATTATTTCAAACATAATGAAATTTATATGCATTACTGAGATGCACTATAAGTTTCTTACTGAAAAGTATGGGGTGCATTGCATTTACAGGATCGTTTACAGGAACACACAAATAATTCGGTTACTGGTCCTATCTATCAGCGATAATTGCTGGAAGTGCGTTTTCAACTTTGGTTTGTGTTTTAAAGTTTAAATAAATTTTTGAAAAGTACGTGGTGGGTATAAATTCTGTTGATCATATACAGGGCTACACAAAGGATAAAAAAATTCGTATGTGTTTCTGACTGTGGGAATGAATTGCTTAAGGGCAGTTTTTAAGTGTGTTATGCATTTTCCTGTTGAACGATAATTAGTATACTAATAGAAGTTTGTGCAATATAAATAAATTAATATACAAGGCTACGCAAAGGACAATATACATTGCCGTTTATGGTTGGTAATTGCTGGAAGTGCGTTTTAAGTTGTCTTATGCTTTTTTTACCTGAATTCAATTTTAGCTCAATATGTGGTGTGTGACAAATTCTTTAAATAATATACAGAATTGTACAGAAGAATTCGAGTGCATTTCCATCTGTTGGTGAAAATTGCTAAAAGTGAATTTTCTTACTGAACTAAATTTTAGCATGCTATGTAGTCTATATGCAACTCAACATAGATCATAAACTGGGCTGAACATAGTAATTCGACTACATTTTTGACTATGGAAGGTAATTTCTAAAACTGTATTTTTAAATATGTTATTTATTTTCTAAACTGTTTATTTACATATATCCCCCCAGAGATTGCACTGAAACTCTTAAGCGCATGCTGAAGTCCCGGGGTTGGTCATCCCCATCCTCTCCATTCCTGTTTACTTACGTATCTTTTTTTACCTTCTTTAACGGTGAAGTTTCTTTCAGATTTCTGGATGTGTTGGAAAGTGTTTCATAATCTAGGCTTCACACATGATTTTTTTTCTTGTTTAAATTTTGGATTAAGTAATGATACAAAACTTTCTAGAGATTCGTGAATAAAATTTTGGGTGATCTACCGTTTTATTTTGTTCAGTTAGATTATATGAGATGTGCCAGGTTACGTCCCGAACAGTTATTTGCTGCTGCTGTAAGACAGCTACCGGGACTTTTAACATTGATTTTTCTATTTGTGTATCATAGAGCTATGTAAGCTTTTCAACGTTGATACGGTAAAAGTAACGTGATGTGCACAGCTCTATACTCCTTTTTTACCAAACTAAGGCCGAACACATAGTTCAATTACGCATGCTATTTGAAAGATTAAATGCATATTGGCTAAAAATCAATGCTTCAAAATGCTTATTTGGTGTTCCAGAAATTTCCTTTTTAGGCCATCTTTTTTAACAGCAAGGAAATCTGACACGGTCATATTAAATTACCCATAACTTAAACTCATAAATAACTTCAAAGATTTCTTAATAAAATGTTTTTTATTTCCCTTTGCTTTTTGCCGAATGTCGCTGAATATCAAACAGTCTTTAACAACTATTTCAAAGGCACTAAGAAAAATGACAAAACGAAAATTGAATGGTCGAATGAAGCGGAAGGTAAATTTAAATACCTAAATTCACGACCGATATCCACTATATAAAGGGATCTGAATACATCACAGCAGACACGCTTTCTCGGATCGCTGCTATTGATAATCCACAAAGTTTACTATTAAAGAAAGTTACTTTTACCAAGTCAGATAAACCCAATATGTTGTGATTTCTCCAATAGTTATTGCAAAACCTTACACCCCTATTTCATTTCGTAAACAATGTTTCCCAATAGCATAATTTTTTACATCCGGGAATGGGAATTAGAGTTACGACTAAATTTGTGAGGTCTTTATTCACCTGACCTTCTATTAATAAAGACTATGTAACATGGTCAAGACAAAGCGTTCCTTGTCAAAAGGTGAGGGTCTCGTCACCTGATCAAGGTTCTAAATTACGAGACCTATTAAATCTGTCAATTCAGCAAAGTTAAACAGAAACCTTGAACCGGCAAACAAAGATAACTGTAGCAAACCACAAGAGAGCAAGCACAGGAGCGATGTCAACAAATCTATAGTCAGGTGGATCACAGCCATGCTGTGATCAGGCGATTTCCGCCCCGCACCCAGGTACTAACCCGTCAAGCTAGGCATTCATGCCGGGCAGGTAGAGGCCTGGTTAGCGGTATCAAAAAAAGAGAGATTTGATCATATGCGATATGTCGCTCCTCTCCCAACTTCTACTGTCTCACAACCCTCATTAAAATACCTTACGCGTGGCCCTAATTTTTCGCGCATTAGTTTATCGATGTTTTTTAACAATAAAGTAAAAAATAATTCAAAATATTTTATGTAAATTATTTTTAATGAAAAATGATACATTTTAGTATTACATAGTGAAATTGAACAAAAAATAATAAACGAAACAAATTTTGTGGCCAATTAAATCCATTTCCTTGCAAGTTTTTTTATGTCCCTAATGTTTTGCGCATGTTCAAATGAGAAGACATGAGTAAGTCTCATCACTTCATTGGTCCTCTTTGGCAGCATAAACATCTCTCACTCTTCTAGGCATAGCTGAAATTAATGGTTGGCACACAGAAATTGCAATTTTTTGCCGTTTTTCAAGAAGAATTCTTTTCAACTGCTCATTGTCACGTGGTTTCTTTTTTCGAACTTCCTTTTTTAAGTACCGGCACAAACCCACGATAGGATTGATATCCGGTGAATTCGAATCCCAATATAGCACAGAAATACCATTTTATTGAAGCCAGGCTATTGTTGTCCTAGCTTATGCGGTTTGGGTCTTGTTGAAATGATAACCCAATTGAAGACCAAGTTGTTGAATTGAAGGAAGCAACTGATTCTACAAAATGCCCCGATAACGTTGTGCATTGTTAGTCCCATTATATGACATCAATTGGCTGACACCAGAATAACCAAAACATCCTCAAATTTGAATATATGACGGAAACTTGTACTCTTGGTTGACGCATTTTGGGTTTAAAGCTTCATTTGCCTGCCGTACGACCCGAAGACCGATATTTCCATACAAAACTGGAAAAGAAGATTCATTCGACCATATAAGAACATATGAGGTTCGGGGCCTGTGCCCACCCCACAAAATTGTCCTAATTGCGCCCATGATGAAACCAGTGGTGTAGCCAGGGAGGGGGTCCAAATGCTCTGGATACCAGTAATATTGTAAAGCTTTCTTCTCCTTGATTATCACAGCATGTTCTCCGATTAGATAAGGCAAAAAAAACTTTACAAAATTAGTGGTATTCAGAGCATCTGGACACCCACCCGGGCTACGCCACTGGATGAAACGGCAATTAAAAATGTATTGACTGAATAATAAAAACTAAAATATCTGAAATATATTTCATTTCAGATTCTTGTATTAGGTGCTGTCTATGATATCATGATTGATGAATACAAGTAACCATGATTAAATATATTATGAAAATAATCATGATTACCTTAATCTTGATTATTAATCGGATTGCAAATTAATCGATTTCTCCTAACAATGTCTCTGAGAGAATTTTCCTGCAGCGTTTCTCGATATGAGACTGGCGACATGCCAGAAATAAAATTTGATTATTTGAGACAATTTTGGACAAAATTAAATTGGCAAACATCTTGGCCTGCCTACCATTATCGCCAGGTAGAGTTGCAAAAAACCCGCAGTTTTTAAGGGAAAGGAATAAACCCAGGAATTTTGGGGAATAAACACGGAATTTTGGGGAATATTGGAAATTTTGAAGGAGTTTTGAAAGTAAACGAAACAAGCCATTTACAATTTAATTTTTTTTTATTTTTAATAAATTTCAAGCACTGTTCTAAAAAATTTAAAATAGGTTTTTCATTATGAATTCACAAAACTTAGGATTTTGCGCTCTAAGTTTTTATGATTTATTATAACTCATTTGCTTTACAACAATAGTGGCTGTGAATTATTATTTGAATGTTTCTTTAAAAATTAAAATTGTTTAATTTCTGTTAGCTGGTATATTTACTATTCAGGGATACCCTACAGTAATTTTTTAGTAAGTTAGTGTATTTTTGCATTAGTTTCTTTAATTTGAGTTAGTTAGTTTTTGTTTTGTAAACATTGTCTGAATCGGAGAACAGGTGTGATGTTTATATTCATGTTAGGCATAAGACCAATCTGTCGTCTGCCTCTCGCACTTTTTACTTATACATGATTAAACTATCAAATTACTTATGATATTTTAATTTATCTTACTTATTTTTTCCGCAGCTTAACCATGTATATCGTTAGTTTTCATGTAAACTGCACTATTTTTCTGTATTTGTGTTACTGGTTTTATTTCCATTTGTAAAATAACATTTTGTTTATAAATTAAAAAATTCCATGTCTAAAACTTTCTGAAAACTCCTGGGAATTTTTAATATTTCCCTCCCAGAAAACCCGGTTTTTTCCACCCTTTGTAACTCTATCGCCAGGCTGATGTTTGTACACATTTCTCGCTAGGGAGTCTCTAGATGTGAGTGGTGACATACATGACACAAAATTTAATTGGTCGAGACGATTTTGGTCAAGAACGGATAGCCAAGTTGTTTCACTAGGGTTCCTCTATATGAGCGTGGCGACATAGGCACAGGACTACACTAGATACCAGGCTGGCTCATTCATTATCATGACTTCACAAATGGTGGCTGGCCAGCGATTGGTACAAAGTGACGCGCCCATCGTTTTGTGCCAATCGCTGTATGTCTTTCGTTTTGTCGTTTCGCTTTGTACCAATCGCTGGTCGCGGCCATCCACCATTTGTGACGTCAAGATAATGAATGAGCCAGCCCGGTATCTAGTGTAGCCCTGACAGGACGAATGCTTAAAAAATTGAACCGATAAATGTCCAACAATGCTGAACAAAATATGTCGATTACAGCGACACCTGGTAAGCATTGAATTGAGATAACGTTTCGGTCGATGTAAAGCTAGGCGATGTCACTGTGATCATCATTTATCATTCACCATTGTTCAAAATTTATTGGATTCAATTTTTTAGCACTTTTTAAAGCAGTACTGGAATAGCCGGTTGCCACACGACTCTAAACTCAGTCTATGCTTAGATGGAAATATTTGTCCAAATTATAGCAAACCTACATTCCAGAACTTAACAATACTGACCTGGACGAGTCCGATTAGGTGCAAGGATTAGGTGGGTGAGACAAGCTAACAAGCATTAATTTGGTAATAATGGCAGGATCGCCAAGATGCTTGGCAATTCGTTTTTGTCCAAAATCATCTCAACCGATCAAATATTATATCCAGTATGTCGCTATGTTTCCCTCGTTTAATTGAAATTTTCCAGGCGAATATCGCCGAGTGGTTTAGTTTGGACAAAAACTTCAGTTTGAGAATGACCCTCTGTAATCTACTTATTCATATTTACTTAAATTTTAGTTAATCCTCAATTTATAAAGCACAAAACACCACATTTCTTTACTACTGTATTATCCGTCACAATTATGCTCAGAGTCTACCCACCAGATGACAAATTCAAATAGTAGAATGCGCATGCGTATTTTAGATTTCAGTTGTAGGATAAATGACTTATTTAGACTCGGGGAAACGTCGTCTGCTTTTGGTTCTGTGATCAAAATCATGGATGTATAATTAATTATGCACCCATGATTACAGTGTGAGCTTCCAACAAATTTTATGTTAGTGAGTCTGTATCTGCAGATTTAGGGGAATATGCATAATTTTCTGCATTTATACACAGATTATTTAAACTTTTCAAAGGGTGAATTTAAATTCACTTTAGTATTCTCAAGATCTGGCATGTAAGCATTCATTATCTTAAATTTAAACTAAAACAAAAAGTGCATTTATCTTGAAATATTTCCTCATTTTAAAAATTTTATTACTATATTCATTGTATTGTATATATATTTGATGTATTGTGTAGGTAGAAGTGACTTTAAATTTTACACTAGAACATTAAAATTAAAGCAAGATCGAACTTCAATATATTCAATTTATTTGCACTTGCACTTCATGTTCGAACTATTGATGACAAAAGTGTAATTTCTCAATTATTGAATTAATAAAGTTCGACGTTAATTTGTTACATAGAAAAAATCACTTATTGTTAAATGTTTTTCTTGATTTTCAGTTTAATGTTTTTCCACTTTAAAATTATGCGAATTCCAACGGTGTTTTATAGTTTTCTTATGCTGATTTATTCTTTGTTCTCATCTATTACTATTTTCAATGCTTTTGTTGATATCGGATGTTGATGAGAAGATTGAAATGAAACTGAAAAGTTGAAAATGACAATTTATTTGAATTAAAATGAAACATTATTTTTTTATTCAGAAAAATTTAAACAAGTTCTGGGTATTCTGTCTTTTATCAACTGGTAATCAGTCTAAGAAAAAATTGACTATTGAATATAATTTGACTTTTTTTTTTTTTTTCAAAATAAATTCTTTATTTTTATTTTATAAAATTTTTTCTTGGGAAAAATCATAAAAAAAAATAATAACAGATTTATTGTACTTAAAAGCCTGCAGAATTTAGCTCATAGTTTAACTTTTCTTTTAACTCTTTGATCACTATGCAATATTTTTGTATATCAATATAAGAATTCATAAAATTAGCTATACAAAGTAACTGCGTGTAGATTGCTATTTGAATACCTTAAATATCTGTTTATCTTAATGCAGTAGTAAAAATCCACATAAATTTATAAAGTTTGCTATGCAAGCCTTTTAATTTATCAACTCTATGACAGAAAAACCAGGGCTCAAAATTTATAGGTTTAGATTTTTTTAAATGCAAAAATTATAGCACTGTCCACCAGTTGTGAAATACTAGTTATAAAAAACATAAAACATTTTATCTTTAATCATCAAAATGTAAAATTATGCTAGGATTTTAACTAGGTTTAACTAGGATTTTAAAGAAGGTCCATGGCTTCTTCAGTCCATGTGTTTCTTTAAACCCGAAAAAAAAGGAGGGGTCTGTTAAAAATCAAAATATGGAACCCAAGATAAGGAGTACCATATCCATTCATGTGTGTCCAACAGTCCTTCGACCAAAACTGTCTTCCTTCCCTCTTCTCGAGGTCACCAAGGTTGCTTACGGGAATGATCTTTGCATCAATTAGTTTCAATTGTATGAGATTTATAGCTCTCTCTTTCATAAAAAACCCAAGTTTGACTTGCTTTTTTTCTCTTTTTTAGTTGTACTGAAATGCATTAAAAATGTATAAATAATGAGAAATATATATACCAAAACACATAGAATATAATGTCTGTTATATATTTACCGTTAATTTAGTTCTTTGTTGAAAACAGGTTTGTATTAAACAAAAAAATGAGTTTATGAAGCATTTTTTTTTCTTTTATGTGTCTTTAAATTAATAATTTAAGTAATTCACAAATTTTGCCATAACTTTCCTGTAACAGTATTAATTTCATATGTTTTAATATTATTTACTGGTAATAACTTGTAATTTATACCACTTTATTAAATATTTTGTTTTATACTGATTTAGTTGATCGTTGGGTGTTTTATATTCGATGTAATTGCAAATTGCTGTTTGTTTTTCAAATCACCATTAGATGATCTTATTTTATGAAGGCTATAATTTTCAAAATCAACTGTTTAACAGCTCACAATAAAAATAATTCAATTCTAAAAGTCTACATACTATAGCTTTTCAAATGTAAATACAGTGATTGTTAATATAATAGATTAATTATATATTTTCCACCTGGATTCAATGAATGCTTGTCAGAAGTTTTCGAAGGGGGGGAGAGGGAGATCTAACGTTCATCCTTCTCAACACTTCTATTTGAGAAAACAACTTGGTCCATGGACATATGCAGGATTTCCATGGAGGGGTTGGGGGTGAAAGATATTTGATACCTACTTTCGCCCATGAAAAACAGTGAAAAATTTTCAATAACCTTTTTGAAGATGAGGAGGGACCTTATCCCCACAATGTAAGTGGGAAATGATCTATTCATATACTTTTATTTAAAAGGAAAGTATTCTAGCAAAAAAACTATAAGAAACTCTTCCCCCTCCTCCTCAATCCATAAAAAAAAGAACCTTGGCTATGAATTTGAATTTTCAACATGTATTTGAGACAAAATTATCATTCACATATAGCTTAACCCTTTCAGGGGCAAAGTACTTTCAGTACTAAAATGTCAAAATAAATGACTGGTACCGGAATTAACGCAGAAATTTATTTGTAAATAAGAAAAAGGCAAAAAATCACTTACATATTAAATGGCAAATATTTTAGAAAATTTCTGGTGTCATTGTGGCATTTGGGAATTAAAATTAAGTGGTTTCATAAGCATACCACTGCCCCTGAAAGGGTAAAGGTTTTTTTACGATTATGCAACCACTGTTCTTTTTTAACACTTTCCAACCTAGTTGAAAAGTGTTTATGACTTCGGTTTGTCTGCCGTCTGGCCGTGCTCTAACTCCCGTAAATATGCTCGGATTGCTCTGCAATTTTTATATGTTATTGTCATTATCTATAGCATGTTCCCTATTTCAACTGAAGGGTGTAGCACTTATAGTTTTTTTACAGGGACACTCAAAAGAATTCCGTTACATTGCGGTCTATGGGGAAAAATCATTTGCGGTTTATTTAAATAATGTTTCACAATTTTAAACGCATTGAAATTTATATATATCACTAAGGTGCATTAGAAGAAGCTTAATATGGAATAGAGTGTGCATAGCACTTATAGTTACTTTACAGGGACAGTTAAAAGAATTCCGTTACATTACGTCTATGGAGAAAAATCGTCTGCGGTTTATTTAAATAATGTTTCACTATTTTAAACGCATTGAAATTTATATAGATCTCTAAGGTGCATTACAAGTGGCTTACTACAGAATATTGTGTGTATAGCATTTATTGCTCATTTACAGGGACACACAAAAGAATTCTCGACTGTCTGTTAACAATAATTCCTGGAAGTGCGTTTTAAGTTACTGCACGTGATTTTAATTTTAACTCGCTTTTTGTCTATTACGTGGTGTGTATAAATTCTGTAGATCCTATACAGGGAAGCACAAAAGTTCGCGAAAACCTTTCCGTTTATTGACAGAAACTCCAGACGGAGAATTTTAAACTGTGCTACGCGTTTCCTAACTGAACTAAAATTTAGCATCCTATGTAGTACATATACAAATCTATAGATCCTATACAGGGCTGAATAAAAGTATTCGGATATTTTTCCAAATATTATATAATGTTGGAAATTCATGAAATTATGTTTTTAAATATGTTACACGTTTTCCAAATTGTTTACTTAGATGTTATCTTTTAGCTTATTAAACGGTATGATTTGTAAAATTATTTTTGAAGTGTTGGAAAGTGTTACATAATCTATGCTTGACACATGATTTTTCATTCTTGTTTTAAACTAGTAAACAGTTTTCACTTAACCCAGACATCTGCTATTTATTTTCTATATTTTTAAATATCATAATAGCCATTTAAAAGAAAAATGTTTGTTGAACGGAATCTGGTTCAACAAAGCGGCAGATTTAGATTAAGCTAAAAACCCTAATACAGTTACAGTAGACTCCCACTAATCCGTGAGCCAAAAATCCATGTACTGTTGTCGATGTAAACAATGAACCTTAGTTAACTTTCCTACCTTGAATGGTTCTAATTGACCGTTTCTATATTTCATTTCATTCTATTCAAACCAGAAATTTTTTCATAAAAGTAAGTTAAATAAAAGTCACAATAAATAAATAAAGTTAAATAAATATGTTAAATAAAAGAAATTCTGGTGTGAAATGTTTTTATCAAAGTTGAGTAAAATTTTAACAGGGTAGGAAGGTTAAGTTGAAGGAATAAAATTCAAGATGGCACTGAAAATAGTGGCATTTGCGATGTTTTTTTATTAATTTTTTTGTTAATCAAGTTCGTTTAGCTATCATAGCTGGTTAACTGTTAAATAAAATTCCGTTTCTTATGATCGTGATATAAATTAACATATCTAAAGCAAAAATTCACCATATTATCCCGCACAATATTTGCAAATGTAAACTGTAACCGAATTATACAAGTTGTAAATTTCCAACTGGACGAAAAATGTCCGGGCCAGGATTCCAGTGTAACCGAATTGTTTATTTTTCAATCATTCATTTCCTTGCTTTTCAATATTTATTTTTTCCTTATTACGTAAGGATTTTAATATGTAATTATAGTTAATATGGCCAAACTCAAGCTTTTGCATTAAGAAAATCTGACTAACCAGGGAAGCTCCTTACCACAATGAGCCTATATACAAAATTTGAAGAAAATCGGATAATTCTCCATGAAAAACACATTCATCTAAATTAAGGGGGGAGGATAAGCGCCCCCCCCCCTTTACCCTCTTTATAATTAACCAAAGAACCCCCTAAACTAATCAGGAAAGTGCCTTATCACAATGAACTTTTATACAAAATTTTAAGAAAATCGCATAATTCTGCATGAAAATCGCAGTTATCTAAATTAAGGGGGGGAGCCCTCCGTTACCCCCTTTATACTTAAACAATGAATCCACAAAACCAATCAGGAAAACGCTTTATCACCATTAACCTGCATACAAAATTTGAAGAAAATCTGATAATTCTGCATGAAAAACCCATTTATCTAAATTAAGGGGGATTAGCCCCCCCTTTCCCCCTTTTATACTTAACCAATGAACCCCCAAAACTCTTCAGAGAAGTGCATTATCACAATGAACCTATATACAAAATTTGAAGAAAATCGAATAATTCTGCATAAAAACTCATTTATCTAAATTAGGGGGGGGGGGGTTAGCCCCCCCTTTCCCCCTTTATACTTAACCAATGAACCCCCAAAACTATTGACAGAAGCGCATTATCAAAATGAACCTATATACAAAATTTGAAGAAAATGGGATAATTCTGCATGAAAAACCTATTTATCTAAATTATGGGGGGTTAGCCCCCCATTTCCCCCCTTTATGCTTAACCAATGAACCTCCAAAACTAATCAGGGAAGCGCCTTATCACAAGGAACCTATAAACAAAATTTAAAGTAAAACGGTTAGTTCTATCAAGAGTTATCGCGTTACGTACATACATACATACGTACGTACGTACATACAGAACCGGCGGGCACATAAGCTCTCAGGCTTTGATAGCCTGTGAGCTAAAAAGAGTAATAAAAAATATGCTTTCCTTTATACCGAGTTTTCTTTGAATAAAACAATAAAAATTGATATTTCAGCATTATTAATGCATATTTAGTACTGTATCCTTAATTATTACACTTGACTTTATTTTTAATATTTTAATCATTTTTTAAGTTTTTATTATTTTAATATTTTATTTAAATTATTTTTATATTTTATTTAAATTATTTTAATATTTTATTTAAATTATTTTAATATTTTATTTAAATTATTTTAATATTTTACTTAAATTATTTTTAATATTTTACTTAAAAATTATTTTAATATTTTACTTCATCATTTAATATTTTACTTTATTGTAAGCATTCATTATAATTTCCAATGCTTTACTACATTTAAATTACACACAATTTAAATTACTACATTAAAATTGTTTTAAAAATGTAAACAAAAACGTGACCAGAAATCCGCAAGATTCTAAAATCTGCACAATATTTGGTTTTAAATTGTGTGGATTTAAGGGAGTCTTCTGTACTAATTTTGGCTTTGATTCATAAAAGTTGCTAATATGATTAATTAATGATTCAAATAACTGGCAATCACTGTATTTTCTAGCTCTGGGAGGGGTTTTAATCCTCCCCTCCCTCGCTGCATCACTGTTTCAGCATAGTTTGAAAAAGTATTTCATTTGATTTTTTTATTTATTTTTTTAATGTAAGTATTTTTTCTTTCTTTTTCAACAAAATTAATATATAAATTTCCATGTGCATTAATTTAGTAAAATCTTTTTTTTCTTCCAAAACAAAGAAAAGGTATATGAACTATACCTTTTTTACATCCTGCTTTGATCCAAGGAATTAAAGTGTCAAAGGGGGTATCATTTGAAAAATGAAAATTTGGTACAATTTTTAGCGCATAAATACCCATTTTTTTTTCAATAATTGCAATCATATTCAGAAAGTATACCCAATGCCCAGTTGAGCAATACCTCTTGCATCTTTCTGCAATAATTTGGCAATAAGTTAGTATGGGAGTTCTTATTTTTTTCTTTTTTGACAAACTGTGTAATAGAATACAGTTAATTCAATTTTAAAGTAAGAAACTTTTTATTCTAATCTATATTATAACAACTCACAATCACATACTTCAGTAACACTGATGTCATAACGATGCTGGGGTTACAACTGTATGAGAGTTACAAATAATTAATCAGTCATTGTATTAAAATAAGAGTGAATATTGATAACATACTGAATATCATGATCATTTATATTGTAAACTTGTAGTTAAACAGGAACACACAAATAATTCTATTACAGTACTGTCCATGAGTGATATGCTGGAAGTGTGTTTTCAACTTTTGTTTTCATTTTTAAATTTAACTAATTTTTTGCCTGGGGCTTAGGGTATAAAATTTCTATAGATCATATACAAGGCTACACAAAGGAATTCAATTGAGTATGTTATTGAATTGCTTAAGGGTATTTTTTTACTTCTATCATTTATTTTCCTGCTGAGCTATATATAGTATCAGTCCAAAAACCCTTAATGGGTTAAAAGTTATGACGCAGCACTTTCTTTTGGCTGTAAGAATTTAAAATATGGGTCTTAAAAGTAATGATATCAAATTTGAGTGACGCTATGTTAATTTAAAAAAAGAATCATCACTTTCTTTTTTAGTTTTATTTATATTCACAGGTACAATTATTATTTTTAACATGAAAAGATATATAAAATTTATTCGCTGATGCTTTTTCATTCACATCTCTCATGAATTCAAAATATGGGTTTTAAAAGAAATAATATCAAAATTCAAGTGACACCTTGATGTGAATTTAATAGGATTGTTTAAAAATTGAATTTAAATTATATTTGGTTTGTCTTCTAAAGTAACTTATATAACTGAAATAAATTGACCAATTTCAACATTAAATAGTGCTCAAAATAATTCTTAGATTTAAAAACTGTCTGTTTCTGTGTGCCATACCTCTATAAAGCTACCAATTTAATGTTTTTATAAGTAATACTTTATTTACTATAAGTCGAGAGAGAGCACCGGTTGCTCTTTTTAGAATAGAGAGAAATGTCGTTATAATCTTTTTTAATATCAAAAGTGCATCATCCGTTAAGTATGCCTATCAAACAAAAGTAATATTTTATTTCAAATGAAATGCGAAACATTACAAATATGGCTTAATTGCCTTTTATTTTAATAGTGTACAGATTTTGATATTTAATTTTTTTTTTTTTTTCTCAAAACATTTGCTTTAAAAAATATTTATTATTGTAAAAAACACATTTCCTTAAGATCAATTTGCACGTTGAAGTTTTTTCATGCATTTCTATGCTGCCTATTCACTATCTGCCCCCCCCCCCCCCCCCCCCGCACACCCTGCAAAAAATAGCCATTTATTTCAGGAACATTTTTCTTTAAAACAATATAATTTATTAAAAAATATCTTAATATTTACTATCTGAAAAAAAAAAAAAAAAATCTGGAGCATGAATTAGTTATTTTTCCTCACAAATTCCAATACAGCATTCTAAGTAAAATAAATGTTCTTTCATGACAGATATACAAATTTCTCTATTTTTTGCCACAAACGATTGACAAATTTAGCGATTTTTCTCATGCGATCAATGGACAAATTTCGCTATTTTTTCCCATGACTGACTTAATAGTTTCGTGATTTTTCCTGCAGCTGACTGACGAATTTCAAGATATTTTCCTTCTACCTATTGCCGAATTTTGCAGGGGTGGTCTTGCGACCAATAGGCAAATTTCCTGATTTTTTCCGCATCTTAATGGCGAAACTTATGGGGTTTTTTCATGCGATCGTGGATGAATTTCGCGATTTTTTTCCTACAACCAACTGCTGAATTTTGCAATTTTTTACAGACGACTGATTGACGAATTTCACAATTTTTTCTTGTGACTGAGTGACAAATTTTGCGATATTTTCCTGCAACCGATAGACGAATTTTGCAATATTTTCTTGTGACCTATAGATGAATTTTGAGATATTTTCCCCCAACCTTTTGGTAAAATTTGCAACAGCAAATTTTCGCGAATCCAAAATTATCAGGGCACATTTCTAGCTATATAAAACGGGCAGGGTGCATTTACACGTATATAAAAATGGGCAGGGCACTGCACCCTCTCGGAAACGCCTAGGGGAAACACTATGATTTTAAAAAAAAATTATTAACATAGCGTCACTCAAATTTTATATCATTACTTTTAGGACTCATATTTAAAATTTTTAGCACAAAACTAGTATACAAATGGTTTAACGTCAATGAAATGACTCTGAAAAGATTACATATTTTAGGAAATTATCCCTTCACTTGACGTGTGTATTTGCCTGATAGAGCTGCTTATGTAACGATAAATAGCCACCAATCACAATTAAAAAGACCAGTGAATGTGATTTGCTAAGCTACAGTCAAAAGTGGAGAGACATTTTGAAGAAATTTAACTGAAACCATTGTTAGGTACTTTGTCATTCATACATCATAGAGAAGAAAGAAGGGAGGGTGCAGCTGATCGACATTTGAAAGGGTCAGAAGAAGAAATTGTTCGGTTAGTTGTTTTTTCTTTAGACTTACTTTTTTAGACTCCATGTCTTTATTATTAGTACTAGCTGGCTTCGCCCGCCAGCGGGCCCCTAATTTACATCGGTGCCTCGAAACTTTTGTATTCTCCGGCTCGCATCCCCCTCGAACCGAACGAACCTCCGACCCGGGTCCCCGCTGCCTTCGGCACAGTACACCGGTCGTGCTACGCACGCACCGGATAATCCCATAATTTGCATAATCCCTTAATTTGTACATCGAATAGTATAAACCTCTAACTGAACTAATCTCCGACCCTGGTCCCCGCTGCCTTCGGCACCGTATACCGGTCGAAACTTTTGTATTCTCCGGCTCGCATCCCCCTCGAACCGAACGAACCTGCGACCTGGGTCCCCGCTGCCTTCGGCACCGTACACCGGTCGTGCTACGCACGCACCGGATAATCCCATAATTTGCATAATCCCTTAATTTGCACATCGAATAGTATAAACCTCTAACTGAACTAATCTCCGACCCTGGTCCCCGCTGCCTTTGGCACCGTATACCGGTCGTGCTACGCACGCACCGGATAATCCCTTAAATTGCACATAGAATAGTATAAACCTGTCACTGAACGAACCTCCGGCTCAGGTCCCCGCTGCCTGCGGCAACGTATAGCAGTCGTTCCGACCCTGGTCCCCGCTGCCTTCGGCACCGTATACCGGCCGTGCTACGCACGCACAGGATAATTCCTTAAATTGCACATAGAATAGTATAAACCTCTAACTGAACGAACCTCCGGCTCGGGCTTATTGTTCCTATACCTCACGGGTGGCTGTCCACGAGTAGGTGATTTCGGTCCCCGCTGCCTGCGGCACCGTATAGCAGTCGTGCTGCGCACGCGCTGCAGTATACGTTAGTTCCACCTTCCACCACCAGGTGGCGCAAATAGAAAAAATAAACCTCGAATAAGATAAACCTCGAACTGAACGAACCTCTAGAACCCCACAGTTAAGATAAAAAAACTTGAAGGGGGGGGGGGGGGGAGGACACTGCTTTTCCTTAAACAACTGAATTAGACTGCCGGAAAAAAAAAATCTGATGTCAAACAACTTATTTAGACTACCAGACTTCTTGTTCAAAGACAGGGACCTGTAGGAAAACTTAAAACGGAAAAAAAAAATCAATAACGGGCGAAGCCCGCTTTTCCCTATCATAATATCTGGTTGCCACTCTAAAACAAAAACTTAAGATACTCGTTATGGCAGTTTTTAGACGCGGCCTACTTCTTAAAATCGTAATATCTAGCCGGCACTGTAAAAGAAATCTTTCTTTTGCTTTAATTATACAAATAACGATGATTAATTACACAATAAAATAATATATCGGCTCCTAATGAAGATATGAGAATAATTTTTAGATATTCTGAAAGCAGAATCCATTTTGAGTCGCCCTGTCAAAGTTTAGAATTAATGCGCCCCTTAGATTCGGAAATGCCCCCCCCCCCCCCTCTGAAAGAACGCAGTTGAAAGTCACGTGACTATTTTATCTCTTTCAGAAATGACTTATCCACAGACGATTCGTCTGCGTTGAATGTTGAAATAAAAAAGAAGCTGTCTCTCCGGAATAGAAATAAATTCATTTGCCGTGTCATTAATGAGTTTTAATTGATATCTTCAAAAATTAATGGTCGATTTTTACGAATTTTTTTTTGTTGAATTCGCGGTTTTTTTATACACGTGTTAGCAAATTTTCGCGAATGTAGAGTCATTATTTCCACTTGTTTCAAAAAGGAGTGGGGCGATTTGATCTCGTATCTGTCGACACTGCTTTCTTTACGGCAACCTTTTTTCACGTCTGGGGTGGATGTTGGATGTCTGGTCAGTTTTTGGCCGAAATAAAGAAAAGTTACGGTCCGAATTTCAAAAAATTTGACGTTTTGGAACGACAAAAATTGGCCGCGTGCGTACCCCGATTTTCGGATCGATACCTCCGGTACATTTTTTAAAATTCGATGATGCGTTAAAAAGCGACGATTTGGATGTCTGCGATTATCAAAACGGAAATTTTTTTCGATTCTTTTTCCAGTTTGGTTTCGGTCGGTAATTAAAACACTTTCGCTCATTAATAACGCCCCGGGTCCGGGTCGGAGGCCCGACCCGATCGAAACTTGAGCGTCGTGCCTTTTTTGCGAATTTTTCGGTACGCGTCCGCCGTCGGTGCGTCGATTGGTCCCGGAGCCTTTGCGGGTACAAAGGCGGAGTGCACAGACACACACACACACAGACGTTTACCGCGCTTAATATTAGTGACAATATTTAGTTTGTTCATGCTTTCGGATAGGTTGCTAAATCAAGATGCTGATTATTTACGAGTCGTTAAAACGAGCAAGGAAAATGCATTGGAAAACAGTCGGAACCTCATCCAATAGTCGTTAAATTGCAAGAGGTCACAAAATTGAGAGTCTACTGTATATGCATAAGAAATTAGTGTAAATGGATTTTTATAAACACATCACATTTCTTAAAAAAAATACTGAAAAAATCTTCAATTTCAAAGGTAAAGGTTTTGTCACCCCTTAAGCTTCTAGTTTTTAATAAATTTCAAAATTTCGTTATTTGAATATATAATTCAATGATACCTTTCTTCTAAAAATGACTTCTAGTTGCTGTATCTTAATTCAAATTAAATAAATGAAAATTAAATAAATAAAAATAAAAAGAGTAAAAAAAAAATAGTTCCTGATGAAAAAATATTAATTTTGAAACTTTAATGTATGTTTTTTTAATGAAAAAGTGGCAATATATTATAATATTTAATAGAGAATATGCATATTTTAATTTCTAAAATAGGAATTTTAAACTAGCCACAGAGTTAACAAAAGCAACAATTTTAGGCAATCTTGTTTTTTTCACATAAAATTAAAATATGTATCCTTGTGAAAAATATAAGTAAAGTGGTAGGGGGGGGGCACTGTCAACAGATTAAATTTAATACACACAAAAAGTTTCTGCTAGTGAAAGTGATATTTTAAAATGAAACGTGGAAAACTTTAATATTTTATTTTTATTGTGCTATAAATGGTATAATTCTTTCCGATTTTTGTTGCTGCCAGTATATATTTAAATGTCATATAATTTAAAAATGTAATTTTTGTGTGAAAATAAATTTTTATCATTATTAATATTTTCATAAAATTAAAATTCATTGTAAAAATTTAATCTTAGAACATATACAAAATGAAGATTAGAGAAAAGCAAATTCATTCAATGCAATTCAACAATTTTCTTCAGTATAATTTATTTCAACTGTATGAAAGAAAATGCAAATTTTCCTTTAAACATAATGTCATTTTTACTGATCCTGCACAATTAAACAAAAGATTTATTTGTATATTACTGATACATTTGAAAGATGGGTTTTGGGGCTAGGTAGGGGGGGGGGGATTAAAACTTTTTCCAAAACACTTAAAATCGATAAGATGCGTACAAAATCATTTGTGTTAAGATGAATACATAGTGCATAAAAACAAATGTAAACAGCCAAAATAATTTCATCTTACATCTGTTTCAACATCTTATCTTTTTCTGTGGAAAATGAATAAAAAATAGAGTGAAGTACAATAGCAGCAAACTACATGTATACATGTAATAACACTTCTGATGTTATATATATATATATATAAGGACTGAAGAAGGGGATCTTTTTATGAAGCCTTGGTATATCTATATATTAAATTGATTTTGTTCCACAAGCTAAATTGAACGATATTGTTCATTTTATGAGTGAGAATGATTCAAAACTTTCCGCAGAAGAAGATTCTGGCTGAATCACTGTGTATATGTAGTCATTTTGTTGTTAGATTATTCTATTTTCAGCTAAAAAATACATTTTACTGTCACAATGTGCAAAAAAGTAATAAAATATTACTTAAAATTTTTTATGAGAAATTTAGCATATAAAAGCAAATAAAACAAAAAGAATCAGAACAAAAGCACAAAATTTTTAGGCACTTAAATTGTTCTTGAGGACATTACATGGTATTTTTATGAGAATGGAGACATTTAATTTTTTTGCATGGCTAGTTTAATTTGCATAAAAATCATAAACTTAAATCATCAATAGTGCTTTTCTTCTTTTTAGTTAATGTAATCTTTTTTATGCTTATTCTTTGTAATTTTTTAAAAAAGTTCTTTTATTTTTATTTTAATGAAATTCACATATGAAATGTTAATGTTATTACTCTAATTAACTTCTAGGAGAATATTCTCAAATCATGGTAAAAAGACCGAATGAAATTGCATAAAAATGCTCAGATAGAAAAAATGCTACAATATACGAAACAAACAGTATTAAAATATCACCCTCGCATAGCTCTCTTATTAGGTAAGCAAAAGTTCTTTCATAAACTTGCCTTCATTTGCCCTCTCAATAACCAAAAGTAGGAGTGGGAGTTAAAACGGAGTAACTCTTTGTTCAGATTGACTGGGATTTAGAACTGAAAGTTGACACTTGACTATATGACTCCTACTGACTAGCAACCCTTATATCAGGGTTGTAAAAACCCATTTTTTTTTTAAACCTAACTCGGGTGGGTAGCTGGATGGGAAGGACCTGGGCAGCTACTCACTACAACCCTGCCTTATATCTCCCCTGCTTTATAAGTTTCTACTTTGTGTTAATTTGACTGTGAAGGAACAAACCCCTTCAGTCACGCGAAGACACTCACAAACTAATGTTAAACCCATGAGAGCGTTCTTTTAAAATATCTTGTTTGCATTTCAATATTTTAAAATATATTTTTTGTATTGGATAGCTTTGGCCAATCTCTACAAAGGCTGTTATTTACTGCAGTTTTTTTTTTTTATGGGGATGCTTTCACTTTCTCGAAAGTGAAAATATCGTCATAAAAAAAACCTGTAACCAAAGGCAAAAAAGTATAAAAGAGGCCTTTTTAAAGATCAACCTCAGCTATCCAATGAATAAAAATTTATTTAAAAATATCGAAATGCAAATGAGATATTTTAAAAGAATGCTCCCATAGGTTTAATATAGCTTGCGAGTGTCTTTGCACGACTGAAGTAGACCCTTAAAACGTAGATGATTATAATGTGTTTTGATTGTGATAAAAGTACTCAGTGCTGTAAACTAGATTCTAGTGAATATTCATATCATCCTGCTCAACTATCCACACATATATTTATACATCCAACATAAAAATATTTGATTAAAATCAGTATTGCAGTGGGTTCTTTAAAGAATGCTTATCAAATAATATCTTGACAGCATATGTATTTAATAAAATTATGACAATATTATACATTTAAGGGGTTATGAAAGTTGTTCAGCATGAAAATAAGCATACTTTAAGAAGTTTTCTTTTACTCATGAATAATGTAGAAATATATATGTTTTTATATTGTTATTTATTATTGCATAAGAAAACACATATTTAATTTTCTAAAATATTTTTTATTGAAAAATCCACCTTTTGGACTTGTTTTTCTTTGATGTTGTAGATATGCTGTGTAGCATTCTGTGATACCTATGAACATGGAGTAGTAGGACCTCTTACAAAATAGTCTTTGAAGGAAGAAAATAATTGGCCTCAATTTTTTTTTTTTAAAGGTGCCACCTATGTAGCAGGGTTCTATTAGTTTGTCTTCTTCATTTATATTACAATATGAAACTTTGTTTGTGATGGTTTTGCCTTGTTTGTAGGTGGCGCTTTCTTAGAGTGGGTCTACCCTGTAGAGAAGAGAGCTTTGGTAACCCTAAAATGTCTCCAACATAACAGTCACGTTATATGTTCTTTTCTTTTCTTGTACTACAGTATGGAACCATTTATCTGGAATCCAGTTAACCGGAAAACCAGTTATCCAGAATGATATTTCCAACTGACTGATTTCAGAATCTTTCCAGAAAAAAGTGCCATGCAGTGCCAGTTTGACATGTGCATTGCTTGATAGATTGCTGCATGCATTCTACAACTTGACCAATATCTAGTATTTGAAATGAAAGCCTTTTAGTCAGATATTGAGCATTTTGATTTTTATGTAGTATTATTGTTTCCAAGGTATTTCCAGAAATAGCCTTCTTTCAAACTATGATTAATCTTTGATCTTGATAAGATCTGAGCCTTAATCACAGTAATCTAATAATTTAAAATCAGTAACATTGTTACAACCACATATATTCTACAAATCTCATCAAATGGATGTTGTTTTAATTTCCAACCAGTTATCTGGAATACATCTGGCCCCGACCATTCTGGATAAATGGTTCTATACTGTATTTTCATTGACTAATCAAAATTACAAAATTTGCCAACATTTTATCACCAAGGGCTAGCATATGTTTGCAAAAAGAAAATAAACAAATTACAGTATTGTTAAATTAAAGTGAAAAGATTTTTTAATATTTTAAAACAGATTTTAAGTTGCTTTGTTTTACTTCATTTATATTTTTGTACTAGTTTGCTCTATAGTTTCATTTGGTATATTTTTAATTTATATTGTTAATAAAGGGTGCTCTGAAATTGTTTTCACTTGAGCATGTTATTCATAAATTATGAAATGTAACTGATAAATAAGTTTTTAATATTGTGTAGTTCTTTTTTTCCCTGAATTCTACAAAAGCAGGCTTTTTTAAAAAACTTTTATATGGTAACGTTTCCATCTATTACAGCTAATGCAGTCATCAGCATATATATTTGCTAAATGTAGCTTGGGAAACAATATTGTGAAAAATGATTAAATAATTAAATCTAGATGTTGTTTAATTGATTGAAAATTTAATTTAATGCCCAACACTGGCTAGAAAACAAAATTGTACTTATATATAGCTCACGTATTTAAATGCGGCTTATATTAACAGGAGTATATGTATTAGTAAATAACGAAAATTAGTTTTCAACAAATTATTGCTTCATTTTTGTAAATTTTTTGCATTTCACATACAAAATCTGGATATTGACTATTTTTATAATTTTTTTCACAACCGGCAACAATTTTGAAATTGCCAACCAAGCAATAACTTGCCAAATCTGGAAACCTTTACATGAGTAGAACTGGTCCTGTTGGTGCCACTTTTCAAGGAAATTCTCCACTAAAAGCGCACTCCACCCCTATCTCTTCTCTATGGTCTACACTGGCTGCCATATTTGTATGAAGTCTTTGAAACGACCCAATCTTAACACTATTATGATTGAGATGATCCTAATGGAATAGATCCTTTCTACTCTTTGTTCATAGTGGTATCGAGAATTTCTTTGAGTGGTTTCATCTGAAACCAATGAGACAAAAAGCACATTGAAATATAGGCAAATATTTAGTCCTTAATTGATTTTTTTTTTCATTTTATATTTTTAACAAAATGGTGGATTATAAAATTTATTGTATCAGTTTTCAATGAAAGATCTGATTTTGTATTGTTTATAAAACTAAAAAATTAAAAAGCACCAGTCGACAAAGAAAATAGATAAGCTTTCACTTAAAACCTTTCCAAAGAAATCATTTTATTTACTGTCAAGATATTTTGGGTTCTAACTTAAAAGAACATTTCTAAAAAATCATGTTTAATGTTTTGCATTAAGAACCATTCACTCTTACACTGTGTGACAGAATTACTGTATCTTCTACATGTGTTTAAATTTTTAAAAACAGCTTCAAGAGACAATTCATAAATTGCCAGATATTCAGAAAAAAAAATTAGCAGTTCTAGGAAATTGTTGCAGAAAAAACTATAGCATAAAAAATTACATTAGACATTAAAGAAGGGTTGCAATATTCTAAATTGTCTCAGGTGCTCAAAACCTACACTATGCCACTGCACTTCATACCCAAAAACGATTCTCCAGTTTCCAGTACAAGAATTTTCATTAAGTGAAAATTAAAAAATGCATATTTGTTTTTAAGAAGCATGTTATTTTTTCTTCCAATTTATGTTAATATCTTTTATTTATATGAAAGTATCCTCAATACTAATTAGATGTTTATATCTTTGCAGTGACACACAATTTATCTTTATGATTTGAAGACCTATATATGATCAGAAAATGGGAGAAATAATTGAGAAGACAATTGAATTGATTGAAGAAACACCAAAAGAATTTACGTTTGAAGTAGCAGGAATGCTGCAATCTTCTTTCACTAAATTATTTGAATTTTTACAAAAGGAAATTCTTTGTGATGTAGTTATTAGGGCTGGTTCAAAATCAATTAAATGCCATCGTAATGTTTTAGCTAGTTGTAGCCCATACTTTCAGGCTATGTTTACTTCGCAACTGTCAGAGAGTAAACAGAATATCATAACAATTGGAGATATTGATGAATTGGCAATGGAGACATTGATAAAATTTGCTTATACAGCTAAAGTAGAACTCAATGCATCAAATGCTCAATCCCTCCTGCATGCATCGTCTGTTTTACAGCTTGATGCTCTAGCTCAAGTTTGTTGTGAATTCATGAATTCACAACTTCATCCTAGTAATTGTTTAGGTATCCTGCAACTAGCACATCAGCTTGGACAATCAGATTTAGTCAAGAATGCAGATGAATTTGCAAGATTCCATTTTAGACAAGTTATTCAAGAAGAGGAATTTGTCTCCCTTAGTGCCAAGCATTTAGAGGAAATCATTTGTTCATCTGACTTGTTTGTAGAAAGTGAAATAGAGGTAAGCAAATTTAAATTAAGTATAATGTATACAGACAGCCCCCGACTTATGTAAATAGATTATTCTAGAGCTCTTTGCACTAGTTGAAATTTACATAAGTTGAATTTTTACTGTAACCTAAGATTTGTCACAAACACGTTAAAAAATGTACTGTTTTACTGCAATGCCAAAATTGAATTATATTATCTGAGTTATAGGTAGAGAACAAATGGAAAAAAGTTAACTAATTAATAACAGTTCAACAATAGTTAATCATTTCAAAACATAAAGTATAAGTTTTACAGATTTTTTGTAAAAAAATAAAAATAAAAATAGGCTGTCCCAAAAATGTATGGACTTTTCGAAGATTTTGCATTTAAATTCAAATTTTGTATCCATTCCTTTTAATTATCTTGAAAACCCTAACAGGCATGCTTCCAACTAGCGTTTGGAGTATGTGCGGCTGTAAAGAGAACCAACTCTGCTCTACTTGTTGCTGTAATTCCTGAATAGTAGAAAACTGCCGACCATGGGCTTACACATCTCGTGCAAGTACTCCCCAAAGGTTTTCAATTGGATTCAAGTCTGGGCTGATGGCTGGCCAGTCTATAACAGTCACTTGATTCTGTTTAAACCAAGCTGTTATTGAGTGGGAGGTGTGAATCGACATATTGTCCTGTTGGAATGTCCAGTTTTTCCCCCTTAAGATGTTTCCGATTGGAAGTAGATTGCTTTTAAGGACATTTTAATGATCCTCAGAGCACTGTCGACTATTAATAAAGGCAATATCCGTTGTTCCGTTGAAACAAATTGCGCCCCACACCATTTGTGAACCCCCTCCTATTTGTCGACAAATTGGAGGGCAATTGGAATTTTAAAAATTTTTAAAAAAATATCTAAAAAATTTTTATTTTTTAAATAAAAAAAAGTAAAATAATAGATACATTTTTAACCAACTGTAGTCAATTTGCATATCAAATTAAACCTTATAAAATTCTCATTAAAATGAGTGGTCAAACAACTCCCTACGCCTGATAGAACCTGAGAAAATCAAAATTGAAAACATTTATGCAAGCCAAAAAATGGTGATTTTTCGAAATTAAAAAAATTAATTGTATGAAAATCTAATGAGATAAGAAAATTTAAAAAAAATATTATCTTTTATATCACCAGGGAGAATGATCCCAATAAGTTTCATCAAAATCTGAAATGGTCAGGTTGAGTCACTGGTTGATTTGGCATGGAATGATCCATATTTCTATTATCTATAAACAAATACTTGAATGTCTAAGAAGTCTTCACAACTTCGTGTATAATACTGAAAATAAATAAATAATGTCCTGTAAAATTTTTCCTGTTGATAAAAGTTTGTTTAGAGCATTTTAATGTGTTATATATACAGGTTTATGAAGCTGTCATGTTATGGATAAAGCATGATGTGGAGAACAGAAAAGAAATTTTGCCAAGACTTTTATCCAAGGTTCACCTGCCACTGCTTCCACTTTCCTATCTTCGCATGTATGTCGAATCAGATTCTTTGATTAGAAAAAACTTGGAATGCCGAGATCTTCTTGATGAAGCTAGACACTATCAAATATGGCAAGTGAGTCGCTTACCAACTAGTCATTTACCTGTGAATGAAAGGACAAGACCAAGAAAAAGTTATTCAGGTACTACAATGTGTTTTAATAAAATGTTCAGTGTTAAATGCTTCAAGTAATTGATTCCTATTTGTTACAAAAGTTACATTAAACTTGATATATTAATTTAGGTGTCATATTTTGTATTGGAGGTAGAGGCACAAATGGAGATCCATTCGCATCTGTTGAATTTTACAGCTCTTTCTTAAATAAATGGACTAAGCTGAGTGACATGTCTACACCTCGAAGACATGTAGGATGTATATCCCTTAAAGGTATGCTCTTATTTATTCAGCATGTCAAATTATGAATATGCATGTATTGATTTATGTATGTTTCACATAAACAGGGCTCTACAAATTTGAATAAATGTGGTAGCTAGCAGAAAATTTTAAGTCGCCTGTAAAAATATTTACCCCCCCCACCTCTTCTTCAACTGTTGTCAGTTTTTTTCCTGATCTTTTAATTTAAACGTCAATTTTTGAAAGCATAAAAGTTTTTTATGAATTGATTGAAAAAGAGTACTCATGAACATAGTTAATATTGAATTGCCTTAACTCTTCAATTCAGTTACTAAATTAATTTAGAAAGATAATATAAATTAAGTTTCTCAAAATGTTTCCTAAATAACAATTTTTCCTTAGATAAGAATAAACAAGTTGGAAATTGTACGTCAAATGTGACAGGTGTGTTCGTACTATAACTCATTTTATAAATATTCAGATCTTGGTGCAATATCTACAAAGAATTAGCTACAATTCTGTTACATTAAAATTATACTATGCACAAATATCCAATACAAGACAATGTAAAAAAATCATCATTATTATTTCAGTGAAATGAATTATATTGTCTGCTACCTAACATTACATAATTTTGTTAAACTTTGACTGCTTATAAGGTAAGGGCAGCTGACATCATTGTTTGTCAAATGACTTATATAGCAAGAAACAAATATCTGTTCTTTATGGCTCCTACTATACACATGAGTACGGTCGATTTGATTGGTGTACGTGTAACATGTCTATCATATGATTGGCCTGCGTCACTATGTGATTCCTGCAATGATCGCTATGACAAGCACCAGGCTACATCGCCAAGCTTTGTGAATGATTACCTTCATGGTTTAATATTTTAAATGTTCACAGCGAATGAATCTCTTTTTTGTTTACTTTCATGAATCGAGAATTTGAACTAATTTCAACTGAAGTTATTGCAGAATATATACATAATTGAACATAAGTCATCGCTCAAACATTAATTTATTTTGAACGATCTTTCTAAAAATGGAACTTTTATGCAGTTTTAGTTGAAAAAATAATTTTGAATAAAAATGGCTGCCTGGCATATGAAAAAGAGAAACAGCCAACCCGTAACTGTTGATGACAGTCAAATGCTTTGCGCATTTATTATATAGATTACGTATGATAGGATTTAATAGAATGAAGAAAACGTTTATTAAGGCGGTATTAAAAAAAAATATTTTTCCACGCTCAACAACTCAAAATTTTGAGAAACATTCCCAGACTCATTTTTAAAAGTAACAACAGGAAACTTGGTGGCGTGATTTATAAAGACATTTATAAGGGCCCCATGTTTTTATTTTTTGTTCAATTAATTAGAAATTGATTTACAGACAATTATTTTCACAGTACGATAATTTTTTTTTTGTTTCCAGCACTATCGCTTCTCGAAATTCAGTTCAAAATGTCCACTTTGACAACATTTAAAAAAATATATTCTGCCTTTATCAAAAAATCGAGACAGTGGGGACATTATAAAGTTTCTGAATAAGAGAACCTGCCAATTGGATGCATTTTAGAGCAAAAATGAATTTACGAATGTGTCTCAAAATAAGCAGTTTGGATTTGAATACACCCTTAATATCTTTTTAAGTTTTGATTTGATTTTCATAAAATTTGAAATGACTCGACAAAATTTTGCGATGATTATATATATTAAATTTCAAACCATTCAGTTGGGTAGTTTTTGTGCTGTTATATGCACACAGATGGATGAATGGGCAGACGATGACTATAGGTGCTACGTATTTATATAATTTTATTGCCTAAAAAAGCCCTTTTCATGACATAATTCCTCAAAAACTGCATTTTTCCTACTTTTTG
Source organism: Maratus michaelseni (assembly GCA_963931845.1). Taxonomy (NCBI): domain Eukaryota; kingdom Metazoa; phylum Arthropoda; class Arachnida; order Araneae; family Salticidae; genus Maratus; species Maratus michaelseni. The sequence continues at coordinate 119,313,222 of OZ007586.1, forward strand.
TTTCTTTATTCCTGGCATATGTTCTTGTGTATATCTGGATTTTTTAATCCAAAGTACTGCCTATCTATAGCTTTCACTGATTTATAATCATTAAGTACAAGGCTGAGAATTTGGTAAGCATTTGTGTATTGATAGAATATAGTTAGTACATAAATATATGAAAGCCATAAAACACAAAAAGAGAAATTGAGCCTCAAAGTTTAAGTAACAGTGTATAATAAGATAAATTACTTCCTGTGGCAAATAGTTTAGTAGCATGGTTGGCAGCACATTAGATACCAAAATCTTTACTTTGAATTCGAATCCCAGTCAGACTCTTATTTTTCATGGCAGAAATATTTTTATCACTTATTTTCGAACCGCAATTGAATAAATATGTGTAATCATTGAAATTTACAAAAAATATAAATTAAATATATGTTTTGTAGCATATAATACTATGGAATATTGCATATTTAGATATTTAATGAAAAGTAAAATAAAAAAAAGTAGGAAATTTTGAAACATTTACATTATTTTGAGAATTAGCTGGAGTTCTAGAAATTGTGTACAGTTTTATGTTCCTGATGATGATGATACAATATTTTCATATTTTCACAACTTAATTATCAAATAACAGATAAATTATTAATATGCATTAAGAAAACAATTTAGAAATCGCAAACAGATAGTTTAAATAATGATTTTTTTCTTTCTTGTTGCCATATCTTAAAAAGAAACTGAGCAAAAAATTTAAAAAAATTAAATCTGTTATAATGTGACTCATCAATACATACATGTTTGTTGCAATAATGTAGCATTTGTATTAATATAAAATAGCTTCTTTTCTTTCTTGTTGCGAAATTTAAAAAAGAAAATGAGCAAAAATTTAGATTTTTAAATAAATTCACTAGATTGCATTTTCTATTAAGCATAAATAAAAGCAGTGAATTTTCCATAATCAGGGCCCATGCCAAATTCACGTATTGTAACAGACATGTTTCTGAACAATATGAATTTTAGTCATGAAATTAGACATGATTTTAAAGATAAACAGTGAATGCTTATAAAACTGTGTTTTTAAAAAACTATTTTTACTTTTATATTTATTACATTCCTCTCTAATAAAATAAAGTTTCGCTCTGTGTGTGTGTCTGTGTGTCTGTTGGCAATGGCTAGCAAAATCTAGCCCATCTAGAAGGCTGGAAATTTAGATTTAGGTAGTCCAAACCCTCTCCTGGTGTACCTGAACATCAGAATTTTAATATTTTAATTACTTTCTGAAATATTAATTAAAATGCACAAAGAACTCTCATTAAAAATATGCTTTTTTTCTTCGGTTGGTTGGTTGTATAGAATAGATTCTCAGAAGACATTAAATAAATCAGAGTAACGATGCATAGATAAGGACTTATAACAAAATTGCACCAACATGGATTGGAGTTACCTGCATACAGCCAAGCTAATGTAGTGCCATCTACTCACGGCAAATTACACAAACGCCACGTGTTAAAGACATTTCCAGGCACTGTTTTCTTCATTATAATTATCTGGGTTTAAGGTTTTTTTTAAAACAGGACATATATTATTATGATAGAGACTATCAGAGTTGCCATGTCTCTGGCTTTTTGGACACCAGTATTTTAGTACGGAAAATGTTTTATGTAATCGGAACAATCGGCGATTTAAAAGAACAACATTTTCTCTAAGATAATACTGGTGGACAAAAAGCTGGAGACTTGGCAAGTCTGGACTATTAATACAGAAAACTTTATTTAACAGATTATTTGTTATATATTTGTGGAAATGGCGAGGAGTAAGGGTCTAATTACATTTAACAATTTTAACATTTTTAGCTTCACCCGTAGAATTTAATTGTTGTTTTATATACAGAATACCGCTATTTTAAATCTCAGTTTCTCAGTAATATCACAGTAATAATGTTCCGAACTTCTCCATTTAATTCCATTTTTACTAAATTATCATAAAAATCAGCATTCATTGCTTCAAGGTGTATTTCTAAAAAGCAATTACCAGTATTTTCGAATAATGGCCTAAGCCAAATTTCAAATTAAGTTCCTAGCTTAACCAAATGAATCAATCTTTAAAGATGTATAGTGATCCTCCTAATTAGTTATTTGCTGAAGGTCACTTGAACAACCGCCTCCCCCCCCCCCACTTCTGGGCCCCTCCTTCAAGGTTTTTTACCTAACTATGTCCCGTTTCCATATCTCAGCAACTATTTTTCCGATTTGAACGCAAGTGGTTCCAAACATTATAATTAACTTAATAGACATCCTTTACAACATTAAAGTAAATTTATGAGTAGTGGCTACCACTATTTCCGAATAATAGTTTAAGCCAAATTTCTAATTACGTTCCTAGCTTAACCAAACGAACGAATTTTTAAAGATACATACTGGTTGTCCTAATTAGTCATTTGCTGAAGGGCACTTGAACATCCCCTCCCCCCCAACCCCTTCTTCAAGGTTTTTTACCTAACTATGCCCCGTTTCCATATCTCAGCAACTATCTTTCCGATTTGAACGCAAGTGATTCCAAACATTATAAACTTAATAGACACCCTTTATAACATTAAATTAAATTTATGAGTAGAGGCTACCACTATTTCCGAATAATAGTTTAAGCCAAATTTATAATTAAGTTTATAGCTTAACCAAACGAACGAATTTTTAAAGATGCATAAAATGCATTTAAAGATCCTCCTAATTAGTCATTTGCTGAAGGGCACTTGAACATGCCCTCTCCCCCGACCCCTCCTTCAAGGTTTTTTCTCTAACTATGCCCCGTTTCCGTATCTCCGCAACTATCCTTCCAATTTCAACGCAACTGATTCCAAACATTATAATTTACTTAATAGTCACCTTCTATAACATTAAAGTAAATTTATGAGTAGCGGCTACCACTATTTCTGAATAATAGTTTAAGGCAAATTTGTAATTAATTTCCTAGCTTAACCAAATGAACGAATTTTTAAAGATGCATCGTGGTCCTCCTAATTAGTCATTTGCTGAAGGTCACTTGAACATCCCCTCCCCCTAGCCCCTCCTTCAACGTTTTTTCTCTAACTATGCCCCGTTTCCATATCTCTGCAACTATCTTTCCGATTTGAACGCAACTGATTTCAAACATTATAATTAACTTAATCAACACCCTTTATAACATTAAAGTAAATTTATGAGTAGAGACTACCACTATTTCTGAATAATAGTTAAAGTCAAATTTGTAATTAAGTTCCTAGCTTATCCAAATGAACGAATTTTTAAAGATTCATCGTGGTCCTCCTAATTAGTCATTTTCTGAAGGACACTTGAACATCCCCTTCACCCGGCACCTCACTCATCGTTATTTTCTCTATCTGTGTCTTATTTTAATAACTCGGCTTATAATATTCTCATCTTCTCGAAACCAGCTCAATTTTGGCGCATGCCTACAATACAGTACCGTAGGCAATGTTGACCTGTCTCAGAGGTTCTTTCTGAAAGAGGTTGCTCCCTTGGCGGTGGAAGTAGGAAATAAAACATTTTCCGGAGCGTGCGAGCGAGCCCGGTATACGGTGTCAAAGCCATCGGAGACCTTGGCCAGAGTTTCGTTTTTTAAAAGATTTGAGTTTATTAGACGGGCTCAGGCAACGCCGGGTGGGTCAGCTAGTATATAATAGAAGAAAGTATTGCAATCAAAAAAAATTTTCAAATTCTGGTTTTTGCCAGATTTACACATTTTAGGTGTTGAAGATCCCAAAATACATGTTTTTACAAAATGTCCATGTATGTGTGTCCTCTTTATGTCATCGAAAAGTGTATGAAGTTATGCATAAAATTGAGCCAAATTTGAAATTAATTTTTTTGGCTGTGGGCAGCATGTTCCAGTTGAATTTGGGGATATTCTGTCAGAAGGGGGTGCTGTGTTAGCAATTTTTGTGCCATTTTCATTATTGTATCATCAGACAGTGTACAAAGTTATGCATAGAATTGAACTAAACTTCATGTATATGTTTTTGACTACGGACGTTGGGTCCCAGTTGAAAATGGTGATATCTTCACGGAAAGGGATGCTGTAATAGTGAGTTTTGTGTGATTTTCTCAATTTTTTTTGTATTTTATGAGAAGAATTTATGAATATTTTTCTATGCAATTTTGTATTTAGATGTAATGTAATAGGCCATGGTTTCTATAAAATGTTGGAGAAAATTGATCTGAAGGTGGCAGTGTTGTCACGAATTTTATTCGATTTTCAGGATGGGATAGCAATACACCAAGCTGTTGTGTTGTTGTATACCAGCTGTTCAATATGCGATGGCCTAGCAGGAGCAGGATACCAGGGAGTTGTGGGTGCATGAGGAGATGATATCAGATTCAATTCCAGAGAAGATAGGAAAAAATTGTACTGAATTGCCCAATTGTGTCCAATTTAAGTTTAATTTTTGACTTCGACTAGATTAAATTTCGAGTATTAACATGTATGAGATAGAAGAAAGTTTTGGGGTTGGCACATGCGACTAGTTAGAATCTTTTTATTGAATGGCTCAAAAGTTACTAGATAAATTCACAAGTTAATAACTTAACTTTATTTAGTTAATTGTTTTTCTTTTCTTTTTGGATTAAGAATATGTTTTTTTTTTGTTTTTTTGGAATTTTAGCATTGAAAAATGAAAGAAATATATGTTTAATAATAATATGTTTTCTGCAGTTGTACAAATAATATATGCTTTTGCAGTTGAACAAAATAATATATGTTTAATAATAATATATGTTTTCTGCAGTTTAGCAAAAAGTCATTTTAAAGTAAATGATGAGCTATAATATCACCAAAAACATTATTGTGGATATTTTAATATGAGAAATCTTCCTGCAAAGATGACAATAAAGAATTTAATTACATGTTTTGACAGTACTCGTACAAAATTGTATAGAATTCTATCAAAAATCTATACTAATAAAAGAAAGTTTTGCTCTGTCTGTGTGTTGGTGATGACTAGTGAAATTTACCGCACATAGAAGTCTGAAAATATGGATGAGGATTGTCCAATACAGGTCCTGATGCACCTGAGGCTCAGATTTTTCATTTTTTGATAATTAGCAGAGATATTAATAAAAAACTCATAAAAAGAAAACATGTTTTTTGCAAATCAGCAAATATGCCTGCGCATGTTCACTTTTAAGCTTTCCAAAATGACCATGCAGAGAAAAGCAAAGTGCAAGATCAGCTTTATTTCTTTGCCACTGACAGAACCATACAAAATAGAAAAAAATGAATAACATATTCTTAAATTTTGTACTTTTATGTTTTAAATGTTACAATCTGTTTGAAAAAATATTAACGTTAACCCTTTCAAAAAAATTAACTATGAAACCTCAAATTCATGTCCCTTCTCACCATTTTACGAACCACGCATCCACTGAACTAAACAAAATTTAAAAAAAAAAAATTATGCCAAATTAAAGAGCGTACTTTGCTCTTTCAAATTCCGCCTTCGGTTATAAAAAGTATTAATATTAACCCTTCGAAAAAAATTATTTTCTGCATGGCATTTCATGATTTCTGCATTCTTTAAAAATCTGTATCAGTGCTTCTAATCAAGCTACGAAAAAACTAAAAATATCAGACCATATCTACATTTGAAATCCTGGCCCAGACATTTTTCGTCCAGTGGGAAAATTACAACTCATATCTACGTTCATTCCCATTTCAAAATCTGCTATTCGTGTTGAAAAATATCAGTAGTATCCCTCTGAAAAAAATTAGTTTGCAAAACTCACTTTTGCGAATTCCTTTTTTCTGTGATTTTTAAAATTTTACACCGGCTTTGTAATTGAAAATACAAATAAACCAAACACAACTAACCCATCTATGTTCATTTTCATCTACAATGAAACCTTTGGTTTAAAAATATTAATATTAACCTTTTCAAAATGTTCGTTTCATTTAGTCACTGTCGCAATATCTGCAAACTTTAAAAATCCAAATCTGCATTTCCAATCAAACTAAAAAAAAATAACATTACCAGACCATATCTACATTCATCCCCATTTCTAAATCTGGAATTCGTTTTGAAAAATATGAATATTAACCCTTTAAAAAAAATTGTTTCCAAACATCACTTACGTGAATTTCGTTCTTTTGTGCCATGTTTAAAAATCAGCATCAGCACATTTTATTTAAAAATTACACTTAATTTTATACAATTGCTCTGAAATTTTAATACAATATACTAATCTTTTAAATAATGATCCAGTATAAATTTGATTCAGAAATTTTGAGATTTAGAGCGGGAACTAATCTGTTTGAAAATAAAAAAAATTCCTATAGGGTTAACATATGCTTATTTACACTTATAACGTAAACTTATTTTTGCTTTATTGCTCTAAAATTGTAATTCCATTAAAATTTTGGTTTAGCTACACTATATGGCCAATGATGACCGGTCACTTGCGATTTTAGACGTTTTGTTAAATATCTAGAAAAATACATAAGGAATTATCCAGAAACTTCAGGCATGTAAACAGCATAGTCGACGTCATATATTTTGGTGAAGATTTTTTTTCCGAAACACCATAGGGGCCGTCAATAAATTGAAGAAAAACAAATATCTTTTGGATAACCCTGTAAAAACTAATATCGCAAAAGGGTTGAAACGGTTCATTCTTATTATGTCAACTTTCATAAGCTAGTATATTTGGTTACAACCCCTCATCTTTTTGCTTCCTTTTGGGAACAGCAAATTTCTAGCTTATTCTATCAACGATTACTATCAGAATTTTCAAGCTATGTTTTTGAGACTTTCACAAAAGTTGGTCTATACATTTAGCTAATATATTATGCACAGTATATTTTGATTTACTCCACGCATGCGCAGTGAAACAATATTTAGTGAACCTGCTCATTTTTCATCTAATATTTATTACTTTTTAATTCTGATTGTAGGGTATTGTATATAATGTTGTGTGTCATCGTTCCTGAAAAGAACATTCTTTTATATTAAGAACTCTGAAAATTATAAGAAAAACACTTGGTGAAATTTGGGATTGTTTTTATAAAAACCTTAATTTCTCCACGAATATACGTGCTATCTGCATAAAAATGAACATAGTTTATTAAAAGAAGCCTCCTAAGCATGTGCTACCATTTCAACGCTTTTGCGATATTAATTTTTACAGGATTATCCAAAATATATTCACTTTTCTTCAATTTGTTGATGGCCCCTTATGAGGTTTCGGGAAAAAATCTTCGCGGAAATATATGACGTCTATCATGTTGTTTACACTCCTGAAGTTTCAGGATAATTCCTCATGTATCTTTCCAGATATTTAACAAAACATCTAAAATCGCAAGTAACCAGTCATCATTGGCCATATAGTGTATAATAACATTTAGGGGTAAAATAATCAGTTTGAAAATAAAAATATTTCCTCTAAGATTTCTATGTGTGGGAAAAAAACAAAAAGAGAAAAAAAAAGTTAGAAGAAAAACACTGCTTATTACAGCTAAATATCAATATTTTAGCATATAATTATATATAATTCTACATTACTCTATCAACCATTTTCATAAGGGTTAGTTTGACTTACCTTGCAAAGGTATACTGCATTCTGAAATAAAGTTCTACCAGTACTACTTTTGTTCAACTGTGTATTCAGATTCTAAATCTAAAAGAGAAAGAAATAAAGTAAGTCAAACATTATTAACTTTTAAAATCTCCTGGTAACTTTTAGTATATTCTGTATTTTTAGCTGCTGCATTATTATTCCTTAAAGATTTAAGTGCTGCATTCATATCCATTCTGTATCTGTGTTTGAGTTTTAAAATACAGACATAGTTGAAGGAAACCTTTCCACACAAATAGGATGTAAAAAAATGACACTATGGTAGCTATATAACTTGGAAATAAATAATCATTTTCAAGTGAAATAGTAATAAAATAAAAATATATATAATAATAAAATAAATAAATAAAATGTGTATGTATATGAAGTAGAACACAAATAATACAAGCCTGCTTAAATCAAAGTATGAAATAAATTGAACTTAATAATTCGCCGAACTATCTATTTTTACAGACATTATTTTATTTTTTCATCATATAGATAGGCATTGTACATGTTTCAAAAGTCTTAAAAACATATCTAAAATCGCATAAAACCAGTCCACACGTTAAGTTTCATAAAAGTAAAATATTTTCACCTCTTGTCCCAGGCATCCTCAATACTGATGTTATGTCTTTCTGCTCTGTCAATCAGATTTGTTTGAACTCCCATTCTGTCTTTACCTAACAACATCTAGCGCCATCTGGTGTCAATTCTGCATGAGCTACGTCATTGCAAGTTTCTGAATTTGATGTATATATTTGTATTGCTTCCCTCTGTAATGCGTAGTTTAAATTATTATAATTGGCTAATTTTTCAACATTATTGAAGTCTATTGTAATTGGGGATTTATTGTTTAATCTGGCTATTGCAGTGGTTGATTTACTTAATTTTATATCTTTTCTGTGTTCATTCATTCTGTCTTGAATTTTTCTTTTTGTCATGCCTATATATGAATTATCTTTTCCTTCGTTATCTTTGAAATTAATCTTGTATATCCCTGAAGTCTGTTGATAATTAAGTTTTTCCGTATCTGATCTGATTAATTTTAAAATGGAAAAACTTAATTATCAACAGACTTCAGGGATATACAAGATTAATTTCAAAGATAACGAAGGAAAAGATAATTTATAGATAGGCATAACAAAAAGAAAAAGTTTTCTCAAAGTTCACATTTTAAGCTGATTTTTGAGGCTCAGCAATCATGGAAATATCGTCTTCAGGGAGCAATCAAATAGTACAATTCCAATCACATTTATAGGAAAATTAAAAACATTGTTCGATTCTTTGGTGCTTAAACAATATTGCCTGCAATTTTCATGCATATCTGTATAAAAATAACTCTGTGAATGTATCAGATTAAAATTGTTAAGCTGGAAAAAAAGAAAAAAAAATGAAAGACCTTTAATACATATTTATATTAAAAATAATGTATTGGTCTATAGAAATATTTTTCGTTTAGAGGGGGGGAGGGCGGTCATAGCCCCATGATCTCTCCCTTGGATTAATAATAAGTATAAAATCAATAAGTAACTAGAACCTCCCCCTCAATCCAAAATTATGCTTTGCCCTATCCTCTCTGCATACAAAGTTTAATATCTTTAAACTCTTTATAAAAAATATATGCTTTATTTGTTTCTCTCTAGTAACAATAAATAAATAATCAGCCATTTAAATTATCCCTATATTCCCAATTTTCTACTCCTCCCTTTAGCCAAAAAAAAAAAATCTTTAAGACTCTATTTTAAAATATTCTTCTGTCCTATTCATTAGCCACTAGTAACAATAAGTAAATAATCAATCATCTAAATTACTCCCCCTCCCGCCAAAATGTACACTTCTTTTTCCCTTCCACTTCCCTCAAAGTTCAAAATCTTTAATACTCTTAATGAAAAATATATATGCTCTATTTGTTGCTCTCTTGTATCACTAAATAAGTAACCAGCCATTTAAATTATCCCTATGTCCTCAAATTGTCTGCTCCCCTTTTGGCCAAAAAATTTTTTTTTAAACTCTATTTTAGTCTAGTCTATTATTGTCCTATCTCTAGTAACAATAAATAAATAATCTAATCGTAACAATAAATAAATAATCTAATCGTAACAATAAATAAATAATCTAATCGTAACAATAAATAAATAATCTAATCGTAACAATAAATAAATAATCATCAAATCATCATCTAAAGTATACAAATAAAGATTATCCTTTTTTAATATCATCTAATAAGAGATTTAATTGTTTTGGAAACCTACAATTCTTCATAGTTATTCAATATCTTAACACAGATTTAAATACTCTGATTAAAATGAAAATAATTTGATTTTAATAACTCTGATTTAAATTTTTAAAAAAGTGATTTATTTTTATGCCTTAATCTGCAGAGTTATTGGAAAAACTTGTTACTAAGCATCGCATTTCTGATATTTTAAAAGAAAAAAATTATCAATCTTTAAATCTTTATTTGAAAGAAAAATTTTTTTTCCCTGTTTAATCTTTAACATGATAAAGTGTATACCTGTTGTGCATTTTAAATTTAACTATTTTAAATATAGCAGTTTTACAAGACATTTGTTTGTTTTAATCTTAACACAATTATTCAAATTGGTAAAGAAATCATACGAGTTATAATTTTCCAACTGGACGAAAAATGTCCGGGGCCAAGATTCGAACCTGGGATCTCTTGGCTGAAGCTGCCATGCTCTACCAACTGAGCTATCCCGGTCGAATCTGGAGGGCATAATTCATCCAATTAACCTTATTGATCATAGCATCTGGTCTGATATTTTAATCAGCTCAACAGAATAGATCGCAGGTAATGGAACTCCAGTAAACGCTGGATACGTGATTACATTAGATTAATCTTAACACAATTATTCAAATTGGTAAAAAAATCATACGAGTTGTAATTTTCCAACTGAACGAAAAATGTCCGGGGCCAGGATTCGAACCTGGGATCTCTTGGCTGAAGCTGCCATGCTCTACCAACTGAGCCCCGGCCATTTTTCGTCCAGTTGGAAAATTACAACTCGTATTTGTTTCTTTTGTTTTTAGAAAAATATTAACCATTGAAATATTAAAAGATAATCATTATTTGTCTGAAAAAGAAAAGTGGTGTAATTAAAACAAAAGAGTTTAATCTTGTTCTCTTGGATAGTTTTACATTTTGACTCTTTTCATTTTATAATAAATTTTTGATGAATGAATCTGTAAAGAAGTAAATTTTATAATTTTCAGCAAACAAAATTGTTTATTTTAATATGTTATAGTATGCCTTCATCAAAACACTTTTATTATAGTGAGTATGCATCTCTAACTATTTTAGTGATAAATGATTTTTTGTAACACATTATATATTTTGTTCATTTGCCTTTTCTAGAATGCTTAAAAAAATCAGTAAATTTGGTAACTTACAGGTAAAATTTATGCTGTTGGTGGATGTGATGAAAATGGACATTTGTCAAGTGTTGAAGTATTTGAGCCTTTAACTGACAGATGGTCTATGTTAGCTCCAATGTCTATTCCACGGTAAAATATATTTTTCAAGAGTTTCATTTTTCTGTTAATTGTTTTAGTGTATTTACTTGCATAATTTTTACACTTTTTGGGTCATATTTTTTCAGTAAAAAAAAATAATAAAAATAGGGTATAATTTTTATTTTTAAATGATGATTTGTATTCATTTTCCTTGAACAAAAAGTTAGATAACAAAAGAAATGCTAGTATTGATGAGTAATGTAATTTAGTAAACAAACAAATAACATTAACCTTTTTAACATCCTAACCGTGTTTTTCCATCATGTAAATTTTGAATTCAAAGGCTGAATTAACAAAAATTTGATATTAATGTTAATTTTTTTCAGTGCATAAAGAATATAGATATACAGTACAAAGTCTCAAATCCGGACATCCGAAATTCGGAATTCTCCAAAATACGGACATTTTGGAAACTAGCGTTTTTTTTTTATATTTATTTATATATGCCTTGGACTGAATCGTTTTTTCCGCTTCTGTTATATTTGTCTCCATATATTTTCCAATTTGATATCTTTACGCTTTTATTCGATCATTCCTTACTCAATGCCCTCCCCTCCCCACCAATCTCCGAAAATTGCATCAATTTATTCAATAAATTGAAGCCCTGATATAGATGTCCGATAATCTTTATAGGCGACTTGCCAATATTCCATAGAAAGCGCCGCATTCGGAGTTGTATTTAGCTGCAAGAGAACAGAAAAAAGTAATTAAAAGAAAAGAATGAAAAAAACGTCTTTCCTTACCATAAAAATAAAAAAATAAAAAATCTCCGTTGTTATTTGGCAAATTATGTTCAAATTTACAGCAAGTTGCAATAATAGCAAATTAGGCTGTTTTACCAATTTTTATCAAAATATGATAAGTTATTCGAAAATCAGAGCACCACACAAAAAAAGTCACTAGAGTAACTGAAAAGAAAAAGAAAGGATAGAATTATCTGGCAGTTTGTTTTGTTTATTTTAGTCCATAAATTCGGAAGTCGAAAGTTATCGGAATGAGATCATCAGCTTTCAGTAGGTACTATGTTTCGTTATGCAGAAAGAAACCATGCACAGATTTTTTTTAATGGGCTAGGCTTGTCAAGCGGATTAGGAACAATGACACGTGAGTCATACAGAGCAACAAAGCTTCTGTTTTCTTCTATTTTTGCACGAAAAAAGAAAGGAAAAATATTTTTAGAGGGAAAAAAAATAGACAACGTAAAGAAAATAACATGTAAAAAGGGCAGGACACATTTTTCATGTCTAAAAACAGCAGGGCGCATCGGCACTAAAAAAAAAAAGGGCAGGACGCAGCACCCTTTGAAAAACATCAAATGGGAACAATAGGGAGCATAAAAACAAAGAATAACCTTGGCTCACTTATCGACACCATTAAAAAATTTCGTCATCAAGGCGTGGGTGAAAATACATACCAAAGATATTTAGTGGGGGGGGGGGGAGGGTTACAAACCGATTTTTTTTTTTTTTTGAAAAAAGAAAATTGGGGGGGGGGGGTGGATTTTTGGAATTTAACAGTATATTTTTTCAAGGCTATTCTCAAATCCACACTACTTTCTGACAGATTCCTGAACTAACTTTTATCTTAAAAGCACGAAATCAGCACAGGTGTTCCCTTGAGTAACGTGTTTCATTAGTCATTAAAGGCAAATGGGCTTTCAGAAAATACCATCAAAGTTGGGTTTTTTTAAAGGTCTTTTTTAAACCTTTTAAAAAATATATTATTTTATTGGAATATCGTATTAGTGTGTATCTTTATACAGCATTGCAAATGCCTTCCTGACGTAAATAAATCGGTGTGTGTGTGGGGGGGAAGGGGGGGGGGGTTGATTAGTTTTTTACTAACTGCAAATGATTTACAATGGATAAAGCAGCGTAAAATAATGGACATATTCAATTACCTAACAGAAAAATTACGTTTTGTAAGTAAAATTTCCTGAAATTGTGATAATTAAAAAAAAAAAAAAATATTCCTGTATTGAAATATTTGCTTTATTATTACCTTATTTCAGTAAAATAAACGGGGGTGGGGTGTAGATTATTATTATTTTTTTACCTTTTTAAAAAATATATTCCTTTTTAAAAATATTTAATTGGCTTCAGTATAATCTTTTTTCAGTATTGAAATGCATTCCTCATAAATAATTAACGGGGAAGGGGGGGGGAGGGCAAACTGCAAATGATCCAAAATTCGGAAAAATCTGAAATCCGGAATTGCCGAAGTCCGGAGGATTCCAGATTTTGGACTTTGTACTAATGTTATTAAATATAAATCCTCCTACCAATTCTGTTCATATGTGTTATTTTATGAACTGTTAAACATAAGTGAAAAATTTTGCAAGACGCTTAAAGGGTTAAATGAAAATTTTTTGGTAGCATTTTGAAATTCAGTGAGAACTGTACATAAGCTATTCATTAGTAGTACAAAATAGTAGTAATATTAACAATAAAAAGAAGCTATAAATTCATAAATATCAACCAAATTTTAAATAGCTTAGAATAACGCAAAGTGTATACTTTCTGCATGAACATAAATTTAATTATGTTAAAGAGTAACACAAATTCAGCTCCTAAATGTTATGACAAGTGAAATTACCAATGTCAGTATGTTTTATTATACCTTCATTTCATAATAGCTTTTAAAAGTTAAAATGTACTTTTATTGTCATTTCTACTTCATCCATTTCGAAGACATCTGATTATTTTGTAGTTTTATTTTCTCAAAGTAATATATAGCATGCCCAAAAAAGGTGGTTACATAGTTTATTTCTGTAAGTATAAGTGATAAATAAATAATGTAAATTTAAAAAAATGTTCATTGGAAGGTAGAGAAATCCAAAAAGTATACTTTCATCTCCATGGGGGATATTTCTATGAAATTCAAAATTTATTTTTATATGGCACCTATATAAAAAAAAAGTACCCAATTATAAAAATATTTCTTGCCTCCACTTATGAAATAAACACACACACAAAAAAGAAATGGTTATCTTTAATATTCACAGAGGTATCAAGGTTTGAAAAATGAACATTGTTTTAAGTGATTATATAAGAAATGAGTTTGTAATTTGTAATGAAACAGATTCATAAATAACTTTGACATAAGAGATATTGATGTTAAATCCCAAACAATTTTCTACACATTTGATGAAGTTTTTCATAATACAATAGAGCCTGATTTAGCATGTCCGATATACAGGGTTCACAGGTTTTTTTTTGTTGTTGTTGTTTTTTTCTTTGCCTTATTTAACTGTAGAAAAATATTGCAAATTCTGTGAATAAATTAAATGATTATGAATTCTGTGTTTCAGAAATTAAATAGAAATTTTCTTATTAATAATGGTGCCAGACTCCTTCGAAATTCCAAGGAGTGTGCGAACCTTGGGTATACCATAGATTCAGAGCCGCACCAAATGAACTAGTCGCTTCCTCCTCCCCTAGGATTTGATATTCGGAAGGTGCGGTACAGTAATGGGGTAGTGTGAGTGTTTCACATCAGGCCTACGACCCGGTTCCCTTTTGGGATCCTGGCAACGAAGCCGTGGCTCACTCTCGCTATCCGCCCAAGTGTGAACCTAGTGGCCCTTTTATAAGGTGCCACTAATGTCGCTTCGACCTATATGTCATCAACTCACTTGGGAAAGAGAGTTTGAAGTGCAGGTAGGCGTACGCCCCCGCTTCGCTCTCCGGCCGAAGAGCACCACCTAGAGGGTCTCCGGGTAAACTGGATCCCTCCTGGTCGTGTCTCGTATGGGCTCTCCATGAGCCTGGAATCGGCGGATGATGCGCGACTGCCTTCGGCAGCCGTGACCTCTGTCTATACCATAGATTCAGATGAGTGAAAGCATGTTCCCTAATTAAGAAAATCTTAATTTCAGGGCAATTTTTCAGGAATGCCACTTTTCTGCCTAAAGGCGGAATTCCACTTTTTTATAAATTTCACAATTTCTGCTTTTTTATAATATATATATATAAAATCTGCGATTTCTGCTTTTTTAAATATATGAAATCCGTGATTCCTGCAGATTCTCTTCCATAATTCTGTGATATTCGCTTTTTTTTTCTATTGCCCATAATTAAAAAATACATGCATTAAACGATATGACTTCCTTGAGTTTCATTTCACTACTCTGTATGGTTTGCTACACAGCAGCACATTTTGATAAAATTTTTATTTTTTTAAGTTATCAGTTTTTGTTGAAATAATGACTACATGTAACAGTGAAGAACTTTTTGAAATGGTTATGATATATGCTGTGTGCAACAAAAACAATTCTCAAATGGCATGAGAGTTTGGACGTTGATTTCCCAATTCATCAAAGCCTAATCAGATATTTATTCATAGGTTAATTAGATGTTTGAAAATGACAGGATCGTTACAGCTTCATCCAAGACCAGAGTGCAATCGTCAATATAATGATAATGATATTTTAGTTTATTTTGCTACAAATCTGCATGTGAGTGTCTGAGAAGCAAATTCTGTTATAATAAATATTCCATGCTCTACAATTTGGAAAATACTTCATGGAAATAAGTGGCATCCATATTGTATACATGGGCCATAAGCATTTAACCCTTCCAATTACACAAGTCATGTGGATATTTGCAATTGACTTCTAATACAACATACTGTGAATCCACAGTTTGTATGGAATATTCTGTGGACAGATGAATGTTTGTCCATGGAAGAAGTTGCTAACAATTGCCATAATGATCATTACTGGAGCAATAAGAATCCTTTTTTCATGCATGAAGTACATCATCAGTGATTTTCTATGTCTGTGTGGTGTGGAATCTGGAAGAACAAATTAATTGGCTTGGTTTTTTATCATGGAATATTGACAGGCAATAAGTACCATGATCTTATTCTAAATGGTGCTGTCAAAGAATTTATGGAAAATACAGTACCATTAAAGGATTACAATTGTGTTTGGTTTCAACAAGGCGGTGCTCCAACACATGACATTCAACTAGCGAATAATTTTATTAATACAGAGTTCAGAAATCATTAGATTGATCTACACAGACTCACAAAATGGCCACCTTGGTCACCAGAAAACTAAATTTTTACTTGTGGGGGTGAATTTGTGCTTTAGTGTATGCTCAACATCCACTAAATATGCAGGATTTGTGTGTCACAATGATTGATGCATTCCAAAGCATAGTGCACCATGAACTAGAAATAGTTTCATGCAATATTTTGAAAAGAGCACATCTTTGTGTTGGTGCTTTGTATTGTTGTATTGGTACTAGTATTAAATTGTTGAAAGTTGTTTTATAATTTAATGTATCCATAGAACTTCATTATATCAGGTAGTAAACATTTTGTTGAATAAATTCTGTACTCCAGTCTCAAAGCCTATTCAATAAATGATTCTATTATAAATCAAAATATGCTTCTTTCTGTCCTTATTAGTACCATTTTTCTACATTTCAATATTCACATTGTTTTTTAGATTCATGCATCAATGGTTGAAAAGTGTATTAAAGTATGCAAAAATATTTCATTTGCATTCTAGAAAGATAAGAAGAAAAATAAACATGATTGACCTACAATGTACAATCATAGAATTATAGACAGTTCCTAATTTTGCCAGGATTTTGCGGTTTGAGTTTTGTGAAAGCATGAGCTAAGTCACTGTATTATATAGATATTTGACTTTCTATAACTCTGTGCTGTTTGCAGATTTTCAAACCAAATTTTGTTTTAAATGAATAAAGATGCAACACAGATAATTTTTGCAATTTAATATATATATTTTTTAAATTCTCTACCTTCCTATGAACATTTTGCTAATATACAGAAATAAACTGTGTAAACATCTTTTTTGGAACTCTGTATACTTTTTTTTATATAAAAGTAGATTTTAAACCACATTTGCGATAGTTTATTTTTCTGTACTTTATCCATTGTCCAAATATTTTCTTTATAAAAAGTAATGCTTTTCAATAAATACTTATATTCTGCACTGTATTTATACAGTATTCATATTTAACTTTGTAATCACATTTAACTTTTAACTGTATTCCATTTCTGCTCCTTGAAGATAAACTAAATAAATATAGATATCAATTAACAAAATATATTGTTACTTTGATGATAATCACATTATTTATTATTATGTATTTTAATTTCTTTAGATTATCCTTTGTTTCATATATAACTATCATAATTATTTACAGAGTGCACCTCATCAACTTATTAATTTATATTATAAACATAAAAATAAGTTTCTACTAACATTTTACAAAATGTAGAATTGAAAATTGAATTTGAAATTTTTTATTATTTTTAAGGAGGTTTCTTTTCTTCTAAACCCTACCCGCTTAAAATAAATTTTAAATGTAATAAGAGAAACAATTAGAAAGCGTTTGCCATGGGGCAGGGGGTGTTCAGGAGGGAAGCCTCCTGACAAAAGTTCATAGTTTTTCTTTCTCTTAGTATTTACTTATTCTAAAATCACTTGAGAAGAATAAATAATATAACGGACACCCCTTTAATTTTATATTCCAAATCAAAGGACTTTTTATAGCTCACTTAAAAAATTTTGTAACTAAGCTTAAGAAATATTTATTTTTAAATTATATTAATAAAAAGATGATTTTAAAGTAATGATATTTTTAAATGCACTTTTTTCTTTTAGGAGAGGCTTAGGCTTGTGCTCAATGGGTGGTCCTATTTATGCTGTTGGTGGTTTAGATGATGAAATGTTCTATAGTACTGTTGAAAGATACGATGTTAATTCTGATCTATGGAGTATTGTATCACCAATGAATAGTGCTCGTGGAGGAGTAGCTGTTGTTAAACTTAAAGTGATTATTTTTATTATTTTTATTTTTACAATTAAGGCTAGTTTTGAATTTGTATCTCAAAATATTTTAAAAGAAATGTTGATATTTATTGATTAGTATACATTAATAATATAGTTGCAATGTATATCTACTTAAACGTATTCAGTGTTGCTTGAGTTTGACAGTTAATTTGTGTGAAATACTTTTATTACATCATGTAAATTGCTACTGTGATATTTTAATTGTTTGAAAGAAGCATTCTAATTAATTTCATAATGCTGAATGATTCAAATGTTTAATATACATGGACATTTCATTGCAAAGAAATTATGAATTAGTTTAAGAATCTAATCAAATCTCAACAACACATAATTGACAGTTAGCACTAAATTTATGGGCATTGATTGTATACCTTTTTTAACTAAAGTATGTCATTTTGATGGGTACATTAAAATTCATATTTTTGTAATAACTCTAGATAATTTTATACAGTTGTGAAATTAGGTTATGTGGTATTATTGTATGTGGTCGTAGCATACTGTGGCTTTGGTATAAAGCAAAAAAGTCATTGTAGTTTCATGATACAAGGGGGAGGGAATGCGATAAAAGAAGCTGATTAATGAAGAGGATGTTTCTTCTTATCTCCTTCCCTATGTGCTATGACTTAAACCCTATGTTTAATCATACAAACAAAACAGGATTATTTGGGTTTAGCAAGGAGGTTAATGGATACTTACAAAATATTACTTTCATGTATTAAAGCTCCAGTTGAACAAGCATTATGGAATACAGTGCTAATGTTTAACCTATGAAAGAAAATTCCTCTGATTTCTTATTTGCATTTGTATATTTTTGAATATTTCTTTTTGCACATATTTGAGATAAAAATAAATGGGACCCTTTGATTAAATAATCGATTTTTCTTGTTGTTTAATTATATTACTTACAATTTTGGAACGGTTAAAAATGGAGGTATTGTTTCATTCATAGCTTTGTGAAAATCTATCCATGAAAGATTCTGAAAAATAAAATATTGTGCCGTAGCTTAAAGCTTGAACTTTTCAGATAGATTTTTTTTTCATAATGTTATAGCTATTGGGTAATCTAAAATCAGTGCAAAATAATTGCAATTTTTAATGAAAATGTGAGCAAAATTGTTAAAATCTCCTACCAATAGATCTCTCCCATCTCAAATTGATTAATGAGAAGGACTGCTGTCAATAGCTCTGTAGAATTTCTGTCTGTAGAAAGGGAGAGAGGAAAGATTCTCTTTTCAACTTAGACATCTGTTTTTTAAAACTGGACTACACTTTATGTATCATTATTTCAAGGCAGAAGAGTAGGTTTTTATTTTCTTTTTGTACAGGTAACAGCTTTTTTGCACATTTGTAAGTGTACATTTAAAGAATTTTAACAACACCAACTATTTCTAATGAGGGAAAATTATGATGTCAAACAACTTTGATTAAAAAGAGCTCGTATGCAGTTTTTGAATGCATTTGCAGTATAGTTCTTTGTCTCAATAACATAGGTTTTCTGAGCATTGAAAACTATCAACTTAGATTATTTTTTATTAAAATAAATAAAAGCAAAATTTAGTTTTATTTCTAATTCTGTAAAGTGATTTTCTTGTACAGAAGGAATTCAAGTAGTAAAAACAATCTACAATTAAGGATTTAAAAGAAAGTAAACAAAGGACAAAATTTGGCTGACTGAAGAAAACGATTAGTGATTTTATTATTATTAGACTGATTTATTATAAATTTTCACTTTAATTTTTAAATGTTAGTATTACATGCATGGACATCATATACAAGGCAAATGAGGTGCCCAGAGCTCCCACCTCTGAAAAGCACCCCTATAGCTAAAAATCGGTTATTTTTTCTTAAATTGAGTACAATTTGTGACTACAGGAATGCTGTGTTCCCTCTTTCTCCAAATGGATCTTTGCCTCAGGCCCCCACGTAGTGGTAGTCAGGCCCTGACATAGAGTTAATATTAATATTAGACTATAATTATATTTTCTTGTAAGATTTGCCTTTGATTTAAAAATGATCCTACTAAAAAGTAATAGTTTATAGTGCAGTTAATGTGTGTGTGTGTGTTTGTTTGTATATATGTATATATATTGGGTATTAAACTTAATTTTAAAGGATTGACAATAAATGGCATAAGTAGCACTGCAGGTGTCCATTGTTACAACAGTCAATGGCATATGAAAGCCCTGTCATTAGGCTTTAAGAATCAGTGTATTTCATTTAGTCAAAGTGTAAACAACAGATGTGTTTTGTGCATTGAAGATGTCAAGTACTGTGCTAACAAAACACAATGTTCAGGAAGCATTACATTTTTGTTTCCATTTGAAGAAATCGGCAGCTGAAAGTCATCCTTTCTAACCGAAGCTTATGGGATTATCTCCATCGATTTCAACGTGCGAGTACTGGTTTTTATGATTCAAAGATAGCAAGGAATGCCCTGCTCAAGCAAAAAAGTTTGCTGACACAGAATTGGAAGCATTGCTGACTGCAGATCAATGTCAAATACTTTTGGCAGAAGTGGATGGAAGTGGTTCAAAAGCAAGAAAATTGGGTGACATACAAATTGAAAGAAAGGCTTTTTGCATTGTATTTGTCACTGGGGATGAAGAATGGATACATTATGATAATCCCAAGTGCAGAAAATCATGGTTCAAGCCTGGTTAACCATCCACTTACACTGCAAAGCCATCGTTTGAAGGTGATGCTCTTATTTGGTGGAGTCCAAAGGGGGTCTTTTATTCAGAGCTACTTAAATCTGGTCAAACCATTACTGGGGATTGTTATTGCCAACAACTCATGCAGCTGAACCGTGCATTGAAAGCAAAATGACTGGAAGACACAACAGGGTGATTTTCCAGCATGACACTCAGAAACAATGAAGGAAATACTAGAGATTCTTAGATGGGTTGTGCTTCTTCCGTTAGACTTATTCCCCAGACCTT
The DNA here is from genome assembly GCA_963931845.1 of Maratus michaelseni. NCBI lineage: Eukaryota > Metazoa > Arthropoda > Arachnida > Araneae > Salticidae > Maratus > Maratus michaelseni. The sequence continues at coordinate 119,334,113 of OZ007586.1, forward strand.
GCTCCTTTGTATCCCCACTTGATTCGATCCATGCAGAATCAACTTTCTGACCTGCACTTCACTTCCTTTGATAATATCCAAAAATGGCTCGATTCATGGATGATAGCCTTAAAAGACAAGCTGTTCTTCTGCCGAGGAATCCATTTTACCAGAAAGATGGGGAAAAGTTGTAGCTAACAATGAATAATATTTTGAATAGCAGGTACTTATCACTTTGTTTTGTAATAAACATTTATCGTCACCAAAAAACCTTTAAAATTAAGTTTAGTACCTGTTAGAATAAGTAATTACTAGTGTAATTACTAGTAATTTAAAAGGAGCAGATTAGCAAACGTAAATGGAGCGTATATGCTGGCGATTAGTTGCCTAATTTATGCATGAGAGAAAAGCTGAAAAATAAATTAGGTGAAATGTGTCTTGAAATAAACACAATTTTAAAAAGTAACTTAACGTTTATTGAATAAAAACAGAAATAAAAACTAAAAGACAAATACAATTTCAACAAATTAAACAAATGAAAAATATACTTAATATGAACTGGAGTTTATTAAGAAACAATATTTTTCATAAAGGAAATTACTTTTTAGACTGAATTTACTTTTAAAGATTAATAAACTTTATACTTCAAAATCACATTATAACTTTAAAACAACTTAACTTTAATTTAAAACAAGATTAAATAAACTTTACACTTCTCCCCCTCTTTCAATTACGATCCAATTTAAAAGATCGTTGATCTTCGTTTCTACTTAACTTCTGCCTTATGGAAAAACTTCCGACATACCACGCAGTAACCGTCATTAGTATGCCGAAACTAACAAAGCTGACCAAACATGGCAAACCATACGGACCTTCACCTAAAGCTAAGGGAACATGATGAATTCCGTAACACCAAGATTATCTGTCAGATTCTTTAAAGCGAGAAAACGAACCGAGAGACTTAAAATAGATGTTAAAACTTAAGAGGGAAGAAACGTAAACTAAAACTTTATTTAAAGAAACTTAAAACAGTCAATTAAATAAAGCTATATGAATATAAAGGCAAACTAAAAAAAACTAATTAGAAATAAACTTACTAAAACTTCAGTGTGTAATTCACCTACTTCCATAACAGTATGTAAAAATATGAACACGACTTTCTGAAATCCATCTGATAATATACATTCAGATGATGAATGATAAGTCGGTTTAAAAATCCAAGAAGAGCGAAAAACAACATTGATAAACACAAGCTTAAATATAAATTAACTAAAACAACTGAACACTGAACCCAAAATATTAACCACTAAACTCAAAATATTAAATGCTGAACGTGTTGCTTTAACAGCCGGGATTCTGATGCAAGGTGTCAACAAACCACCATTTTCTTTCCCAGCTATCCAATTATTCCGATGGCGTAGCTTTATCGTCTATTGGAACAGAAAATGCTTAAAATGTTAACTCCATCTTCATCCGGCTTTACACACTATCAAAACATAAAGTCTTTACTTTTTATGAAGAACTAACAGCACTATTTAAAAAAAGAACTGGACATCTTGAATCATCTCATTATTATACCTAGTCATGACTAAATGGCGACATCGTTGCTTTGCCACAACATACTGAAAACGAAAAACGATTCGAAGCTAATGAGAGATATCCGAGAGCTGGTATTTAAATGTATCTTCCCAGGTAAACATCCAATCACACGGCTTTCCATATTAAATGAGAACTACATCACTGCCGGTTACCTGAAAGATCGAGAAGTTCATAGCAGCGGCGAGAGAGAGCGATGAAGGAGGAAACAGATGGTCACGCCATCTGTTGTCTACTGTCGGAGTCGCTCCGGAACATCGTAACACTAGAATGCGTACGGGAGTAAGAAGCCGGTAGAATGTAAACAAAGATATGTGGACTTTTAAAAACGCCGGGTAAAAGAAATGAATATGCCAGGATATTTATAAAGATATTAAAGGTAAGTAAACTAAAGGAAATATTAAATACGATATTTAACTATTGAAATAAATCATAAACCAAAGATATGTATGAATAAGCCAGAACTTAGAAATAAATATAAAACTGATAATAACTTAAGAACTTCTAATGAATGAATGAATTTATATGAATGCTTTTAAATGAAGTGACAAGACAAAAAAATGTAGACATGTATGGAATATTATTCCAACAGTACCAATATGTGTGTATAAAAGTTTTATATATGTGTATAAGTTATGCAGTTTTCTGTCTTTGTTATTTTTATACTTTGACATTTTTATCTACCATTTTTTGTATGTGTATATAATCATACTTCCACTATGACAGAGCTGCCAACTGCTACGAAAAAGTCATAGTTGCTACGATTTTTAGCTAAAAACTACGATGCTACGAAAGTTGCTCTAAAACTACGATTTTCTGTAAAAGATGCAAATTTCGTCAAAGGATCGCCGAAAAAGCGCAAATTTCGTTAAAGGATCGCAGTAAAATGCGAATTTCGTTAAAGAATCATATGAAAAATGCGAATTTCGCCAAAGGATCATGGAAAAACCTGGGAATTTTGCCAAACAGTCGCGGAAAAAACGCAAAAGGATCGTGAAAAAACACTAATTTCGTCAAAGGGTCGTGCAAAAAAGCACAAATTTCGCAAAAGGATCGCTGAAAAAACGCGAATTTCGTCAAAAGATCACTGAAAAATGTGAATTTTGTTAAAGGATCATTGATAAAATGCAAATTTTGCTAAAGGATTGTGAAAAAAAACAAGAATTTCGTCAAAGAATCGTGTCAAAACCGTGAATTTTGTAAAAGAATCATGTGAAAAAAAGCAAATTTCACCAAACGATCGCAGAAAAAAAACTCGATTTTCGGCATAAGATCACAGAAAAAACATTAATTTCACCAAAAGATCGCAGAAAAAATGGGAATTTCGCCAAAGGATCGTATGAAAAACGGCATTTCGCCAAAAGATCGCAGAAAAAATGGGAATTTTGCAAAAAGGATCGTGTGAAAAACATGAATTTCACCAAAAGATCGCTAAAAAATGCGAATTTCGTAAAACAGTTGCTGAAAAAAACGCGAATTTCTTTAAAATTTACTGTATTGGGTTAAAAGATTGAAATTGGATTCCTTTTACTAATCTAGAAAATTCGCCACATAAAAAAAATGTATTTAAAAAATCTATTCAAAAAATCAAAAACTGGCTTCAAGGTTCATAACTTCAGACATATTGATATCTTACAGCCAAATCTTGTAGCTCTGTGTGCATCGCAGCACTATCACAAAACAGCACACACAGAGACAAACATCTCTGTTTATTATTATAGATACAGTTTTTAATCTAAAACAATATACTGAACTATTTTTTGAAAAAATCGGCTTAACCCGATCTGCAATAAAAAAAGAAAATCAATTAGCACAGATCCGTCATGCAGGGTTGGGTCGGCTTACTCGACCTGATGCAGGACTCTAATTCAGACATTTTTCTCCGGGAGAAAAAACTGTAGTTCTGTCAGGGGAAGGGAATCTCTCAAAAAATTTATTGTGAAGTTCAGAAATGTGGCTTAGAAGTGGACAGAGCATTAATTGAATGGAAAGAATTACATTTAATCAACCCCACCTGCAACAAAAAAATTAGCAAAAACAAAAGAGTCTCCTACTTTGTGAGCTTATGCAAAAACAAATACGTTCAATTAATTAGTATTTGTTCACTTAAAATTTTCAGCGTAAGAAACAGCAACCAACTAACCAACTTCCAGATTAATTTGAATTTTGTGTGCTACTATTTTACATTTAATCAACCCCACCTGCAACAAAAATAATTAGCAAAAACAAAAGAGTCTCCTACTTTGTGAGCTTATGCAAAAACAAATACGTTCAATTATTTAGTATTTGTTCACTTAAAATTTTCAGCGTAAGAAACAGCAACCAACCAACCAACCTCCAGATTAATTTGAATTTTGTGTGCTACTATTTCTCATTTTCTAAGGTTGGCAGGTCTGCTATGATAACACGGGTGTAAATATATCTTTAGCTTTGTAGTCTTCGCTGCTGTTATTTTTGTCATTGGGTTGTATAAGTATCCTTCCATACTGTTATTTTTTATTTTTGCGTTAATTTCATAATTATGTAAGTTTATTAATTTTATTAGTCAAACAATAAAGAATGAGTCAAGCCACAAGAATAGGGACTAGCATGATTGGTCCACTAAATTGGGAGTTAAAAAGTGCTGGGTTCGAATCCTATTTGAGCTAACCCACCTAAATTTTCTTTGCCCTAGTTAGCTTTGCCTGATCAAAACAAACAAACATATAAGACATGAATTGCTGCATTAATATTTTTTTTTATTTGTACAATTGAATTGCTTGAATTTAAATATTTTTGAATGTCTGTATGTGCATAAGCAATGACTTCAGGGGGACACAGAGGCATGAGCCTCCCTTGGGCCTAATTTTATTGTTTTTGAAAATATTATGTCCAATTAAAGTGTAATATTTTTTAATTAAAAAGGTACATATTATTTATTATTTGGTAAGAAAAAATTAAAATCCTTAAACAAAAACATCCACTTACATTGAACTTTATTTCATATGTATTTTAATATGGAAGAAATACAGTAAAACTTCCTTTAAGGAACAGTTTCCTAAGTCCCAGTTCCCTCAAATAAAGTGTATAGTGTGTTTAACCTCCAAATAAGGGACCCTTCATTTAAGAGGCATTAAATTCATGTGGGGCCCGTGGCACCACAATATATCAGGGCCCCCTTCTCAAAACAATCTTGTTGTGCAAAATTCATACATATTACAAGTATGACATAAAACAGTTTTGTTAGTAGTTTATATTTTAAAGCATATTTCTATCTTAAAAATAATGAAAATTTTATCAAGTTTTAGAAGAATAGATTAATAAAGATGTATTAAAAATTTGTAACATAATTTAATTTTTAGCTATAAAAATTAACTATTTGCAAATATTTAGGCTGCTATGAATTTCTCAATTAATGCTTTGGTTCGTTTGTCATTAGTATCAAATCCAAAGATACTTCAGTGCAATGAAAAATTATGTAATAAAAAATTCATTTCAAATGATTTTTTAAATTATGAAAATCATTTATATGAAATATTAATTTGTTTTAATGTGTATCTTTCAAGTAGCACATACATTGTGTTGGGTCTCCTACAACTTGGGGCCTGCGGCATGTTCTCTGAATACCTCTGTAGTAATCAGCCCCTGAGAACAGTAATGACCTCGTTATATGTATATTTCCTTCATAAACTTTATATTTAATTCTTTATTAAAACTAATCAGCCATTGCATAAATTGCCCTCTTTCAAACTATAATTAATATCTGATCTTGTTTAGATCTGATTCTTAATCTGAGTAATCTAATAATTAATTTGAAATCAGAAACAATGCCACAGCCACATATATTCTATAAATCTGATCAAATGGATGTCGCTTTGATGCCCAACCAGTTAGCCAGAAAAAAAAGTTATCTGGAATACATCTGACCTCAACCTTTTTGAATAAATGGTTTTATACTGTATAACAATCCCCAAAAATACTTCTATTCATATTTAACCCTTTATCAACCATCAGTACTTGTAAGTACCAGTTGCTTTGCAGTCTTATTATTGTGATCTCCTGCTTACTTGAAATTATTTCCAATCCATGCAAAAATGCTGAAAGTAGGTGAATGATATATTTTTTTCCAATTTGTTATGATATCAGAATATGATTTAGCATAGTCTTTTAGTTAAGTACTATTTATAATTTATTTACCAAACCAATTTTTGATTGGTATTTATAAGTACCATCAGTTCTGATTAGTCTGAAATGGCCCTTGTGAATTCACATGTAGCATATGTAGAAACATGTGAATCTATATCTCTTCTAGAAATAAATGTTATGTTACACAAGGTTTGCTTGTCAACTTCAAGGCAGAACCTAAATGAAGAAGAAGGCCAAAATTGGTTGAAGAACCTAAAACCTCTTCAATTGAAAGCCTTCAAAAAGAAAACAAAGAGATTTTTCTGTTTCCAAAGACAAAATTACGCCTGAAAATTAGAGGATGTCTCTTGCCAACATTTGTATCGAATCGAAGCCTCTATGTACTTTACGTACTTAGCAAAATACAATCAAAGCCTTATTCAAAATGCTACATATGTCATTTTTTTGTGTGTAAATGAGAAAAAAAATTGTTTTCTTTAATATTACCAAAGATAGATCAGTTAAAAATGTTCTTCTTGTTATGTTATAGATAAAAATCATATATAAGAATAAAAATAATAATTTTTTAAATGCTTTAATTCATTTTCAAAGTCTGAATATTTTTGTAAATGTGTGTTTTAAGTACTGACAGTACTTAAAAGTACCATTTCATTAAATTAAGTGTATTTTATGTAATTTTTGGAAAGTAAGTAATTTTTTTTTGCCTTTATCTTTTAGTTAACACCATATTAACATGAAATAAAATTTGCATGCAATTTCTTTTATTAATTCATAATGTGGTACACAAAGGGTTAACATATTTTTCAAAATAGAGAATAAAAATTTATATTTAGTGTAAATGGAGAATCCAATAAAAGCATAAAAATATAGTGTTTGTATTGAAAAATTTAAATGTTCGAAAACCATACACTATGTAGGAAGCCCTTTTGGACACAGCTTGATTATGATCTATGCACAATAGGCACATGCCTAAAACCCCCAGATCTTTAAAACCCCAATGAAATACAGGACTTAATGTTTTTATATATACATGGCATAAAACCAAAAGTGTTTAAAAAATATTTTAAGGTTGTACTCAAATCCATTGTGGCTATTTTCTGATATGTTCACAAAGTCATTTTCATTTTTAGACATGAAACTGACAAGAGCTCTTACCCAAAATACATTAAAACCAATAGCATTTTCTATTTTTCGATAAAGCAGGTTTAAAGAGAAATGTCTCTGAAGGTCCCATTTATGCCCAAGATTCTAAAGAAATATAAAACCCTCACTTACATCTTTATACTGAAAACAATTTTTTAAATGATAACCTATTTCAACCAATTCAAAATCTACATATCACAAAATCCCAACTTTTTAATGTTACAAAATTAGCAGCTCTAATTAGCTTGTCAAATTATAATATGCTCTGGAAAAAGTTTTTGTAAAATGATATCCAACTGCTTATAATATAGAAAAATTTAAGGGATGAAGTTTTCCATTCCATTGTTTCTCTTTTTCTTTAAAGCTTTATTTTGGGAAATGTATAAATTGTTGAGGGAAGTATACAATGATTATATTCAAATTGCCATTTTAACCTTGACATTCTTTGTTTATCACAGTTCCTATAACTTTGAGTCTATACACACACACAATAATAATAATATGAAAAGCAAGTTCAATCAATATTTGGATTGCTATTGTTTTTTCTTCTAACTCCTGCATGATTTAAAGATTATCAACTCATTGTTATTAATACTTTAAATTAAATTATTGCTTTTCTGTTAAAATTTTTTATTTTTATACAAGGGTAAAACATGTACATTTTACCAAAAAATGAAATTATTATTTGATTTTGGTTATAACTAAGATAAAGGGCTCACAAAATTTATCAACAGAGTGTTCGTAATAATCAAGTTTAATATTTTTTATTATAAGAAGAAGATAATGGGTAATTGTTAAAAGTTTCTTTTCTACAAATTGCTGAATGCAAATTGCTCTTATAGAGTTCTACATTGTTAAAGTAGGATGTAAAATTAACAATTAAGAAAAGTGCTACAAAAGAAATCGAAGAAATTCTGCTTACCATTTATTAATTAGTTTCAGAAAGTTTTTAACAAAATTGTTTTTCTTTATATATTTTAATTTTTATTTACATGATATATTTTTTTTTATTTAATGAACTTAAAAAAAAATAGAAAGATGGATAGACAGAGATATAATGTAAAGAGAAAACAGCAGATAGAATAATCTTTTCTAGATATTTAATTTAACTGCAGCAAAAATATTTAACACACATGAAGTAATACTTTTTACTAACTGAAAAAAGGAAAAGCAAGAAAACTGCATGTGATGCTGAAAAACTTTGCTCATTATATCTGATTATTTCCCATTCAAATTTTCGCAATGTGTTTTTGTGTTAGAAAAACCATTCTCTATTTTTTTTATTTTTAAAATGGATTGTTCTTACATCTAAGCTCACAATAAATGAATTTGACTATGTTTTGATGAAATACAATGAGATTATACTTAGTTACATTTTGTTAAATATTTTGGTACGTTTTGATTAACAAGATATTGATGAATGCTGAAAGTTAAAAGTTTGCAAAATATAAATAGAGATATGGATAATTTAAAAGTTATTAAAGCTGCTTAATTTCTTTTTTAAAAACAAATACTATTTGAATTCTAAATAAAAAAGCTCTATTTTGTTAATATTTTTATTATATGTATTCAATGTTTCAACATTTTTTTAATTATTTTTTTTAACTAAATATTTTTTTTTTCTGTTCAAAGGTAATTAATTGAAATTTCTTATTTATTTATATCTTAAGTGTTAACTGTACTTGTAAATTCATTTTTTCATTGTGTTATTGTTCTTTATTTTTAAAAATTTGATCTATTTTCTCTTTATGGACTTTCACCTTGAGTAATATTAAAAGCAAAATTAAGCTAATTTTAGGATATAAATAACAGACAATAACACAGTAAAAATAACAATTTTCTGTGTCTTTGCCCTTTTCATTTTATATGTTTCTCTAGTAACAAAATGTAAAAAGAGTGATAGTAAAAATATTTGCATTTTAAACTATAAAAGAGATGACATCCATTATCCATCTCTTTCTTTTCCCTCTCCCACCCAAACAATTCACCCCCTCTCAAATTATCTCTATATTCAGTATGCTAGAGCTACACAGAGGAACTGCATGTATTGTAAAGCCATGGTATTTGAGGGGTATGCTGCAGCCATGTCTGCTATTGCCACAACAACAAATAGAAAACCGGCCGAGAAAAGGGTTTAAGGTATATATTTTCATCATACTATCATTACAAACAATAAATATTTCGTTTAAAAATAAAATTTATAAATGCAGAATTTTTAAGCATAGAATCAAAAACCTGTCAAATTGATGGTCAAATTTATGGTCCATAAAAAATGGTCCGTAAATTTAGTGTTAACCAAATGTTACAAAATGTGGGGTTTAAGAAGGAAAATGTGTTTATTTTCATGGATTTTCAATTAACTTCTATCGACAACATCACGACTTTAACTTATGTGTAACTTCTCTGTAGATTCTTATTTGTTTATTCAATTAGCTTATGCTGATAAATTAAAATCTTTTTTATCAAGGTGCATAGAAATTTTAATTTTTGCCCAATTCTAATGAAAATAGTTAGGCTAGCCAGTATTATAGTAATAAAATATTGATGAGGGGTGTACTTGTGTTTGACTGTTACATATATGTAATTCATCTACCTCTCTGGAGGTTAAATAGTTTTCTCTGACAAAAAAAAGTATGTATGCAGAGTTGTTTTTGTAAACATCTCTATCCACCATAGACAACAAATATTACCATAATTCGAAATTTGGTTTTTGGGTGCATTTTTAAGTTCTTATATAATACTTTCATATAAAATTCACAATCTTTGTCATCTGCTAGTTATTGTTTTTTTCAAAGCCTAAACTAATGTTTTGAGTCTTTTGTATTTTTCTACTGTAATTGGCAAATTTGCATTGTTGCTAGCACAAAGTTCATCAAAAGGAATTATTTTTATGAAATTTTTGAAGTATATAAATTAAGCTATGCTCATGAATTTTACCATTTTGCTTTTCTATGACTTAATTAACTCTCTCTATATAAACTACTTCTGAATTTATTACAAATTTCTAATTTATTCATAGCTGAAACTCCACATAATTTGATGATATCTTCATAAGTGATTTATGACTATATGCTTATTTTTTATTTAAATCTGTAATTATACATTTTTGCATGCTTATTGGAAATCTTATTCAATGTACTAGTGACATTAAATATCGACTTTGTCTATAAAGCTTTGAACTGGACCAAACTATTATTACATTCTAACTTTTTATCTATTTTTTAGGGACTTATGTATGCTTTAGGTGGGAACAGTGGTCCTGTATCAGTTAAAACTTGTGAAGTATATGATCCCCATCTTGATAAATGGACATTTATCTCATCTATGAATAAGTGTAGAGCTGGTGCAGGTGCTGTTGTTGTTGATGGATTCATTTATATTATAGGTAATACAGATAATTTCTTTGAGTAATTAAATCACTCATTTCGAAAACTATATAAGTCACAAATTAAAAAAAATTCAGGAATCACTGGAAAATGTGCCACACACAAATGATAGATTTTTAAAGGATTTTTTTTTTTTTTGTGCTCACTATATTTCTTAAATCTTTAAAATGTATGCTGGTCATTAGCTATTCATTTTATAAGAATTAAAATGAAAAAAAAAAGCCTTTTGGACTTATGTTGTTTTTGATGGAAATGGAATTTAGTGCCCTACAAATTATACAAAAAAGGTAATCACATTTTTATTAGGTATTTGAGAAAATAAACATAAATCATTAAACTTTGACACTAAGCCTAGGTGTCAAGTATTGTGGATTTAAATACCCCTATTTTCAAATAGCAATATTAGTCTCATTAATTTTGTGCCTTACTGTTATAAAAGGGTAAACATGAGACAAAAATTCTCATTAGTGGAAATTGTTTGAAATTTCATTATTTAATTAACGAACTGAACTCTGTAACACTACAATGCGTTCAACAGGATCATGGCATAAAATGCCCAACTCTGTTTTCTTGACCATGAGTGCTCAGGTACTATACAGCATATGTCCCAGTCACATGGTCAACCTAATGTGAGGTCCCCAGTGTTTAGTTCCCAAGCAAGCTTGGTACTCATTTTAACTCCTTGACTACCAATTTATTTTTGTGGGATACTTTAAATCAAATTTTGCACGGTGTTTTAATAAGGTCTAAAAGCCACAGAACTGGCCCAAATGAACGTGAAAGACCAGTGGGACAAGATGACCAGGTTTTCCAAGCGTTCCAGGGACTGCTGTGTCCAGTGGTAATTTTTGAAGTTCCACTGGCACATAGTGTCCTGCTAGGAGTCTATGGGTTAATCAGCCTGAAGTGGTAAAAGGTTGACTGAACCTTCCCCAGCCCACAGTCAAACTCTGTACCTAGTGGTAGAGCAATGGTATAGTTGTATGTTAGTGCAACACACTGACCACTAAGCTACTGGGCTTCACATTATTTAATAACTGAACTCTATTTTATGTCCTTATATGGTATAGCTATCATAAATATTTTTAATTTTTAACCTTCATTAATTTAACTTTTAATTTGTGAATTGATAAGTAAATTGAAAGTGTAACAAGTATCATTCCTTTACTTTTTCTGTTCACAATAAATTTAACTTCCATCCTTTTCTCATAAGAAAAAAGACATGAATATTAATTAAAAAAGAAAAGAAAAACACTTCATCTGCTCTGAGTTAATTGCTATCTATTATTTTCAGTCACAAATAGACTAAATAAATTAGATCTGCCGCCTTTTCTATCTCTCTTTCAACAAGTTTGAATCTATTTTTAAACCCATTTACTGTAGATAAGTCCACTTTTTATAAACAGTTACAACATCTTAATTCTTTATCATGGCCTAGCTTTTTCACAATATCTGTTCATCAATTCATTTTTTCCCCTTTAAAAAAGTTATATTGTAATCAAACTACCAGATTCAAATTTCTTGCTATGTTCTTTTCATCTGACATAAATGAATCGCACTAAAAGTCAAACTGGTGATTATTTTACATTTACAAATTATTCATTCAATTCTTGTTTGCTTGTCAGTACCATAAAATCCTGAAAGTAAGCCCCTCCCACTTTTAAGAATATTTTCCATTCCCAAATATAAGTTCCCCCCCCCTTTTTTTTTTGCACAAAAAATTTATTTTAAAAATCCAAGGAAGAGAATTTTCACTCTTTTGAAAATTTTGGCAGATTTTCACTTTTGTTTTTATATTTTGTTAATGAAATACCTTCCCCACATGAAATGTCTGATTCCCTTCTCTGCCCTCCCCAACACAAAAAGTTAAAAATCTTGAGAATCTTAAATTCTTCTGGCCTTCTTGCTGCTTGCTAGTAATATAACAATAAGTAAAAAATCAGTCCTCCAAACTACAATCTCCCCCTCTATCAAAAATTTGTTTCTCCCTTCCCCCTCATCATACTAAGTTTAAAATCTTTAAAACTCTTTATTAAAAATATATGCTCTATTTATTGCTTTCTAGTGACAATAAATAAATAATCAACCATTTCAATTATCTCTCCACCCCCAAAATTTCTGCTTCCCCCCTCTTTGCTAACCCCTATAATTTTTTTAAACTATTTATTTAAAAAAATCTGTCCTATTTGTTGCTCTCTATTAACAATAAATAAATAACGAATCATCTAAATTACAACCCCTTCCTTTAAAATTCATATTACCTCATATCATCCCTGAGAATACAAAGTTTAAAATTTGTAAAACTCTTATTTGGAGAAATCTTTTGTTTTATTTGTTGCTCTCTAGTAAAAATAGATAATTTGTCACCTAAGTTTTCTCTCTACTCCAAAATTGTCCCCCCACCCACACGCACATACAATATTTAAAATCTTAAAGACTATTTTTTTTTTAAAATCTGCTGTATTTGTTTATCTTTAGTAACAATTAATGAATAACCAATCATCTAAATTACCCTCTTTTCTCCCAAAAGTTCCATTTCCCCCTCACTGAGCAAAAACTTTAAAATCTGTTTCTTCTAATGCTGTTCTGTATCTTATTTTATAGTAAGGTAACTCATCTCATATAAATATCACTCATCTAAAATAATCATTCCCTTTGAAATTTTTTCTCTCTCCTTTTCTTCCAAGGGAGGGGGGTGGATTTCCAAATATGTGAGAGGAAAGCAAAAATTTTCATCTTTATTGTAGTTTGGCTGTTCTTCTCTCCCTGAATCATTTGTGTATTTTATGTTTTGAAATAAATATGTTCTCTAAAATAACTCCCCTCCCATTAACAAAATATGAGCTATGAGAGCAGTCAAATTACAAAAAAGACTAAAATTTTCTCTCTGCCTTTCCCCCCTCCCCTCCATGTCTAGAAATTCACCCCTTTTTCTGGGGATGGAGAATGGAAATTTAAGGGGAGAGTTATATGATCATTTATTTATTGTTGCTGCAAAGTAACAATACAGCATAAAAATCTTTAAAAAATAATTTTAAAGATTTTTAAGGTTTGTGTGCTGGGGGGGGGGGGAGCAAAGAAAATAAAGACTACTTTTTGGGGGAGAGGAGGGGAATAATTTAGATTGTTATTTAAATATTGTTATAAAAAATCACAAATAGATAAGGAAAAAATTAAGAATTTTAAGATTTAAAATTTAATTAGATGCATTTGCAAGGGGAGGGTCTTCATGAGATGAGGCTTGGGGGGGGGGGCAAGGGGAAAAAGCAGAGATTTTAGGAAGAGGGGTTGATTTAGGTGGTGGATTAGGTTTATTTATTGTTATTAAAGAGTATTAAATAAGTCTGAAAAGAAATTTAAAATTAAAGAGTTGTGAAGGTTTAACTATGGGGTTTTGGTACTAAAGGGGGGGGGCAAAGGAGTAAGCAGTAATTTTGAGAGGGATTTAGATGACTGATTATTTATTGTTACAATAAAATAACAAATAAAGAAAAAGATTAAAAAAAGTTTTTTAAAGATTTTTAATTTTTTTTTTTTTTTGGGGGGGGGGGTGGCAGATTTTATATATTTTTGAGTGAAAATCTGCCAAAATACAGAAGATTCTCGTTCTTGTTTTACTTCTAAATTAATGATAAAAACATGTTTTTAAATGATTTTTTATCTCGATTATAAGCCCCCCCCCCCTCCTACATTTAACCCTTTTAGGTTTTGAAAAAGGGGAGGCTTACAATTGGATTTTTATGGTAATGACCTAGTTTGATCAGATCCATCACCTTCTCTGCTCTGGACTTTAATTGGAAGTACTTTGCTTATATTTGTCTTTAACTAAAAATAAAATTAGTTGATTTATTGAGACTCTAATTATTTAGTCTTTTGTTCACAGAGTGTTGAAGTATTTATTAAAAGAACCAATCTTTTAAAATAAAATACTTTTTAATATTTGCTGCAAAAAATCTGTATCACTTGCTATGCTGCACTGATAATTTTATATTATGTTTTAGGAGGATTCGATAATAATGTGCCTCTGAATTCTGTTGAAAAGTATGATCCAGACAATGACAAATGGTCTTTTGTAAGTTCCATGATGTTTTGTCGTGGTGGTGTAGGTGCTGCAGCTCTGGGTGGACAAATATATGCTGTTGGAGGTCATAATGGTGTTCATTACCTGAAATCTGTAGAAATTTATGAGGTTCAACTAGACAGGTAAAAATGATTGTTTCTTGTTATGATGTTTTAGCTTCAACAATTAAAATTATATTTTAGACAATGTAAATCATGTTTGTGAAGTATTATAGTCAACTATTTTAGGCTTTTCTGTACTACAGTTTACTGCACAATAATCAAATTGCATGTAAAGTTTTTTAATTATTCTGTTTTTAAAAGATATATGAATGCACTTGAATGCTTTCAAATCCTAGATATTCTTTGTTTTGTATCCTTTAAAATAACTTATATTATCCACATGATATAAATTTTAGAAAACAAAAAAAAGTTTATCTCAAATTAATACTTTAATACTTAACATTTCTAAAATATGACTGTATATTTTTTCATCAACCACTTTGGGTTTTTTTTATAAATTGAACATGTCTTACTTTGTTTTATTAATAAAAATCCTTGTAATGGATGAGTGTTTCCATTTTGAAGCCTCTTTGATCCTCATTGTGAAATTAACTGATGGATTTTCTTCCAATAAAGTAGAAATATATAGGTTTATCATTTCATTTTCAAAATAATCCATAAATTTATATATATTTTTTAAATACTGGAACATTCCATGATGTGCCTTGCTCTTATAAAACTCTCAATTAAAATGTAAAAGCATCTCACTAGATGTTTGTTTGAAGTCATGCCTGTTTAATCTTCTGTTAATATTTCTCATTTCTCTATATCCTTTTTCACTTGCATCTGTTGTTGAAAGGCTAGTGGATGTCTTTATACACTTTTCATATCTGGATGCTTTGGTAAAGCAAGCATATCCAGGGAACCTTGGGGTTTGGTTTATATGGGATTTCCTCCCGAATTTGTCAATTAGCTCATTGTATTGCTTGTATCTTTCTGATTTTTCATGATATTTGACTGGTCTTTTTATATGAGTTACTCTATAGAATTAACTACCAAACCATGAAAAAAAAAATCTTTGGTATAGTTTGCGCATGTGCAGTTATAAATTATTTCATACAAATGCTCATATTTCATCAAATATGCAATATATTATTTTTTTTAATTGCAGTATACTGTTTCTACTGTTCTTGAAGTCAAACATGCTTTACATCCTAAAATTTCATGAACAATTTGTGAAAAATTTCAGTAGGTATTCGACAAACCATGTAAAAAAGCAAAAGCATCTGGTCACTGCCCCTCAATTTTTGGACAGCAGTGTATTAATTTTATTTTATGAAATTAAGTTTTAGCACACTTTTACAAACAATTAATTACAATTCTGTTACAATAAAATTATTCTATGCGCATATATCCAATACAAGACAATGTAAAAAAATCATTGTTATTATTTAAGTGAAATGAGTTATATCGTCTGTTATTGTGATATGATTAATTTCCGTAATAAAATAAATACATTTTAAGTTGGCAACATTTTATCTTTTGTTGACATTTACTGAAAATTCCAATGGGGATCTTAAGCCTAACTTTGAAATTTTCAAAACTTGAAATCCATATTTAGGTTCTTTTTCCATTTAATATCTATTTCTCCAGAAACATCTATCCAAAAAACTGTTGGTACAATTGCTATAATTAAACAATTTTAGTGTACAAATTCAGTTTTTAAATTCAGTAATATGGAAATAATATGACTCCATCTTAAATATGACGTAATCACCATGGCAACCTAGAATCATTACCTATCATGGGATATCATTGAATTAATTATATATGATAAGATTTAATCGAATGAAGAAAACTTTTATTAATATTTTTTGTTTTGATTTGATGTTCATAAAATTTGAAATGACTTGACAAAATTCTGCAATGATTATGTATGTTAAATTTCAAACCATTCGGTTGAGTAGTTTATGCGCTGTTATATGCAAACAGACGGACAGATCAGATGACATCTATAGGTGCTATGTATTTATATAATTATAAATTCACCTAAAAACCACTATATAACTGCATAAACATGAATTCTCAGTCATGTTTGAAGACTTGTTTAGCTCAGCAAAAAGTATACAAGGTAAACTTTGTATTTGAAAATTATATTTTATATTGTTTTAGAATTAGTCATCAGTTTATGTGTAAAATAAGCATGTATGTTTGCACATATAAACATGCATATGCAAATAGAGAAAGAGTCTCCTTGTTTTGGGTTCTTATGCATTTACACAGACACACATGTTCAATTGCTGAGGACTTATGCCTTAAAAATCTTAACCAACCTCCATCTTGAAGAACTGATGTGCTACTATTTATATTCAAAGGTTGGCAAGGTTTAAATAACTAATAATAAAAAAATTATGTTTTTCTTTCCAGATTGAATAAATAACGATGCACATGTGCACTTAGTTGGTGCTTAATTTTTCTACAAAAATGTGCTTATAAAGTGCTTATTTTTAGAACTAAAATGTTGCTAGTCATTGTGGAATAAGTAAACTATTCAAATATCATCCTATATTCTGACACTTTCATAGCTATTATTTTATGAATTGTTAAACAGATATAGGAAAATATTGACACATGTCTGGAGGGTTGTCTTTGGGTGTATATCAGTTGCTGCAAAATACTTGAAATCATTTTCTTACATAATTTTGAAAATGCATTTTATTTCTTAAAGGATTTTTACTTTTATCTCTTTTCCTAACAACCAATAAAATTTTTAAAATGTCAGTGAGTCAAACATTTAAACTTTATTGAAAAAAAAATGTTCTTGAAGCTGAGATTTTAATGCTGCTAGTAGTATATTTATAATACTTTTGTTCTGTAAGATAAAGTACAAAGGCTATCACAAAGAATGTGTAATGTGGGATCCATTTAAAGATCCAAGTCCTTTGATTTTTCTTATATTGATAAATTTACTATAATTATTACTTGTTTAGTTGTTATGCACTTATAAATTTGGTAAACTCTGAGAATTTTGAATGAGCATGTTCCTAAAATATAGTACTATATTAGAAAGTTTTTAGATGATTTTGCCTATTTTATAGGTGGAAGACAGGTCCTGAAATAAGTGACTGCCGTGCTGGAGCAGGTGTAACTTGGTGTGCTTGTAGTGCTGAGTACTTACGAAATCTTTGTTCTATAAAAACCAAAAATCAGGTGTACTCTGCTGAGTTACATATAACTAATTCAACACAAAATATATGATAAATTATCCGTGAAATTAAATACATGTTAGACCAACAAACACAATGTTATTGGTCATGTTTTAAATACATTTTATCTATTGTGACTGATGGTCAATCTTATTACACCATTTCTATAATCTGTTTATTGGAATGGCAGCAATTACTATTTGCCTTCAAAGTGATAGAACAGAGATATTTCTCCAGATTTCAAAAATTGCTAAAGGTTCAGTAAATAACTAGAGTAGTATTTTTTTTTTCATGTTGTAGCTTATAAAACGGTAATATTCTATGATATTTACAGATATTAATTTGAATGCATTATACAGGAAAATCAAAAACAAAATTTTTTTGTATTAAGATTTCTCAACAATTCTTCAGTTGAAAGAAAAAGCAAGAAAGCACATTCTTTTTCTACAGTGCGATATTTAAGTGTTGGAAGTAATTACTTTTTTAAACAAGGACAAGACTATATGTTTGCTGTAAAAAGCTGTTTTAACAATTTGAAGCCAATGAATCTCACTTAAACCTTATGTGTACATTATAAGCTACTTAGTCAAATGAAATTTTTGCAATTAATATAAAATAAAAGTAAACATTTTATAAATAATTTATTTTTTATTATTAAATTAAATTGAAAAAGGATTTGGTTTAAATAACGACAAATTTCACAGTTACAACATTTCTCATGCATTAAAAGTTACAACTGCATTCTTTTTATTCTGTTAGAGAAGATGATTATTTTTGTAATTTTTTTTGTATTATTATTATTATTATTATTATTATTATTTTGAAGCCATATATGATTAAGTGTATTGCACTTATAAAAAAAATGTGTCTGTCTATTAATTGGCCAATATTATTGTGTTTGATGAGTGACAATTGATTTATTTTCTTTTTTTTGTAATGCATTGATGGCAAACATTATTAATACTAAAGATTAAGATACTAAAGTGTACTTCATAGAAATACATCAACTTACAAGCAAAACTTATACATTAACTTATAAGCAAAAAAAATATTTTTTTTTTCAGCAATCAATTAAAATTATTACTGATTTCAAGATAACAAAAGATTTCAAAAGGGGTTTTATTTAAATGTGTTGCTGCAACATTGGAAAATAAATCTTATTTTGTAGTTTATTGTCTGCTGTTTGACATGATTTACATTTCTATTTTAAGTACATGTTCAAATCAACCTTTTACTATTTCCTTTATTTGATTGCTGTGTTCCATTTTTTTTTTCCTTTATCTGATGTGATATTTTGTTGAGAAATAATCTTAATCTCAATTATTTTTATATACCAAGGAAAAGTCAATCTGTAATGACTTATTGATATACATTGTAAAGAATGTGAAATTTATATGTACTCCTTTGCTTTTACTTGGTTGTGAAAGACTGATAATGATATGAAAAAAAAATTATCTCTTGCATAGCAAACCAGTTTTATTAGTTTGCCAAAAATATATTTATTTTTCAACTATTCTTGATAAAAATAGTTATATGTATACTTTGCATCTGTGGATGCAACTAATTATCCTCATGGGAAAATATGTGTCATATTTTAATTGTAATTCTCTTCTGTGATATGCTTAAAATTTTAGTATGTCATTAGAATGGTTGTAAAATGACATTTTTAGCATCACCAAACAAAAATGGTGCTGTGATTATTTAAAAAATAAAGTTTTATTGTTTTGGTTTTTATTTACTAAAATGCATGGTGCTTTGAGCTTGCTTTTCAATTACATTTTTCATTTTCAGTGATATGTTTTTTTTTTAATAGCATGATTTTTATGCTAAATATTGCTTACTTATGATTTGCTATTAGCCTGTTAGAATCCACACTGGTAACTGTGAAACTAGCTTTTTATTCTATTAATAAGGATTTTCTTACTTTTGATAACAAATAAATTACTTTAAGTATGTTATTTTCTAATACATATTACTAATTGTGAAACTATAGCAGTAGATCTTATTTGAAACTGTGAGAGAACTTCTCACAATGTGGGTTCTTGCTGGCTAAAAATACATAGTATGGATGTGTTTTGAAATGTTAGAAATTTAGCATTTACTTAAACTATATTAAAGACATTGTCTAGTCATTTTTGTTTATTTAATAATTTAAACCAAATTGAGAAGTGATCTCATAATGTAAATGACCTCTTTTGGGTTTCTTAAGACTGATATTTGTTTCGTTTTTTTTTTCCTAGGATATGTTAGGATATTTGTGAAGATTTGTAGTTTAATGACTAGTGTATATATACTCTTAAGCACATTTAGTAGCATTTAAAAAGAGTATCTTATTCAAATATTGTTTCCTGTTTTGAGATACAATTTATTGTATTAAAGAAATGTGTTACTATGGTCGTGAATGATGTTCAGTTAGTCATAATTTTTGTTTTTTCTTTATATTAACTATTAAATATTTATATCCTATGTCATAAAAAAATATCAAATTATTTAATTATTTTTTTTCAATAAAAGTATTGCATGTAATAATTATTTAAAATGAATGGTTTTAATGGTTAGAAAATCTTTTATTGGTGCTATCGTTTTTTGCCATGCCTGTCACTGTCTGCATCTCATAGCTTGTATCAATTTATAATGTTACTTTTTAACTTTTGTTTCATTCTTACAAAAAATATTTTCTATGTTATCATATCTATCTATAACAGTTTTTATCTAACTGTTTTGAGAAAGTTTATCATCTGATTGTAATGAATGTCTCCCTGATATCATTAGCTAGAAATTTTCTTCATTTATGCATTTTGTTCATCCTACAGCTCATGAATACTAATTAGTTATGGACAGTATTGTTAAATAATATTGTAATTAATAACCTACTTGTTCTGAGTTTGGAATTCAATGTTGAATTGTAGTATTGAATACTTACGAGGGATGCATTTGGAAATTATAGCTTTTCCTATTAACTTATATAAACTTTACTTGGCAATGTGTTAATGCACTGTGAATGGAGAAAATTCAATGAAACTGAATATAAAATGTATGAGATAATTAATATTTTAAAGAAAAATGCTTGAATTATAAAAATATCAAATTTGATGCTTTGAATTCTGTTTCAAAGATTTTTTGGGGAAAAAATAAACAAAACTTATTAACATGGAGCAAATTGAGCCTCCATGCCATCTATTAAAGATAGTAATAGTTAAATTCTCTTACAAACTGTCAAATGCATCCCTTGAACTATTTAGTCCCATGTTACTTTATTATGACATTTAGAATTTGTTCCAGGGCTTTGACAGCCCATGTAATATATATATATATATATTATATATATATATATATATATGTGTGTGTGTGTGTGTGTGGGTCAACCAAGCACCTTTTGAACCCAAGAGAAGTAAGGTGTATTTTTTCTTTTTTTAAATATATAAATAAATAATTGAAAATTTTATTTTATGTATTTAGTCAATTAATAAATGACATTTTAAATATGCTAACCAGCAGTTCACTTTTTTGCTTGTAAGACCATTCTTGCTTAATTAATGTCTATATTTGTCTCCTATGTTACTGCCTCTTGAAATTTTTTTATTTGATTTTCTACTTTACCATGAAAAAACAAAGACATTAACAATTATTTCAAAATTTTATACTGCTAAAGCATAGGTCTAGCTATTCTTAAAGTAAATAAAAACTACAATTATTATCTACTAAAACTACAATATATATATATATATATATATATATATATATCTGTGCAAAAACATATTTGTATAAATTCCTGTAGCACATATTGAAAAACATAGAGCTTTTATACAATTTTTCACTCAGTATGTTCATTTGCTGTTATCTTTATATGCCTGAATTTCACATAATTGATAAAGCATAAATTTCAAAAGTTTATTTATGATAATCTGTATATGACATTTTAAAGTATATATTTTTAATATTTATATCTTTCTTTCTGATAAATCATTTATTACCAAGGCAGTTAATCTGCCATGAAAATAAAATGGTATCATAAATCAATTTTGAGATAATTATAAACATTGGTTTTTTAAATGGAATAAAATAAAATCACTGATTGACAATGCAATACTTAAATTACTTTATCAGTGTCTTGCTGCTGTTTTAATTTTAAGGAGCTTTAATAAAAATAGTCATTGGATTGTTTAAAATAACTAACCAGTGTCACATTTGGTGCATATGTGTATGTTTTTATTGTTTATTAGTATAAATTTAAGTTAAAACTCTGAATACATTTAGCTGTATCTTTGAGTTCATAAATAATTTAATTATAAAAGCATGCAAATGAATGCATAAATGCTTGCTTTGCCTTTTTTTAATTTGCAGGAATTTTCGTTACTAAGTCAATCTATTTAATAATAAAATAAGATTAAACATTAATAAATTATTTATGTGCAAATGTGATTTAAAATAGTAATTAATTTTATTTTCAAAATTTAATGGTGCTCTATGTGTATGTGTTATTTATTAATGTATGTATTTATAACAATATTGTTTTCAGTTTTCATAATGCATTTGATTTATTCACAAACCAAGCTGTATTCATAGGAAAGCTAAAATATTTTGTTTGTATAGTTCTTAAAATAGTAAAACATTTACATTTTTGCTGTTTAACATATCCTTTTCTGGTTCAGTTTACTTATAACATTTAATAAGCAACTTGATACTATTTTAAAGAATGTTTTTGCAGTCTGTCTGAGAATTGTTCTCCAGGAAACCTGCTGTTCTTAACAACCAGTCTAACTTCTCGCAGGCGTCATATATTCTTTCTATAGATTTTGGCAGAGTAATGCAAATCAGCACCACATCTTAGCATACAGTACTTTAAAAATCAACTACTAATGATTCCAAAACATATATATATAATTTTTTATCCACTTTCTGACTTTTTAGATTAAAAGTGGCACTATTTTATTCTTTATTACTTGATATGGTTGGTTAAATTGTATCCTCCAATCCTATTCAGTGAAGATATATTAGAGAAATAATTCATTAGAAGATACTCATACAGAAACTCCCATCCAGAATTGTTTCATTTTTTTGTATTTCAGATGTCAGTTTCAGATTCTTTAAAATTTTCAGCTGCTGAAGAATGATGCAATAAAATGATCTCTAACATTAATGACCATTTGTGATGCCCATCATGTCTATGTCAATTTCTTTGTCATATTTCTAGATACTGTAGCATAGTTTCCTGTGATTCAGATGTGGAGACTACTGGGTTATTATTGATTTCAAGTTTACTGTTTCTTATTCTGTTGTATATTTAGATGCTAGCTCAGCCATACTCAACCTGCAGCCCGCGGGCTGCATGTGATCCGGCGACCTTTAATGTGTGGCCCAAGACACATAATCAGAAATCTCTATTTATAAATTTAAGTGAGATGTGCATAAAAAGTTTTTAAGACCTACACTGTTCTTTTATATATTTTCATAGAAAGACAAAATCTGTCCTGTTATTTATAATTACTAATTTAAAACATCTTAAATGCCGTTTCCTTTGCCAAAAGTTATTTTTATATGCAGTTCTGTTTGTGCTATAGCAGTCTATACATTTTTTTCATCTTCAACGCTAAACAAATATTATTCCAAATTCATTAAATTTGTACTATATATTTCTACACTTAAAAAAAAAGTTATTTGCATTGAGAAAATGACTGATTTATTAAAACAAATGGTTTGATTTTTTTTTCTTCTGCATTGTTACTTTATTAGGTTTTACTCTTATCATATAACTAACAATGCTTATTAGGGTTCAACTTTTTCCACGAAAACATATTGAAAGAAAAAAATTTTATACCCATATTTCCAAACAAAAACTTTCATAATAGAAATTTACTACGTTGTATATTGTTTGGAAATATATATCTTTTTATTTTTTTTTTACATTTTTTTCGTGACAAACATTAAAGCCTACTGATTATATTAAGTTTATTATATATGTTTATTATACTACTTTTGTTTTCTTACTTTTTTACATTATAATATAATTGTGTTGTGGGCCTAATGTCGCAAACATATGTTTGCGGCCTGCGAGAAAAAAAGGTTGAGTATGGCTCTAATAAACACTCCAGCCTCAAACTTATAAATGTTATTAATTATTTTATTTAGGCAATATTATTCATTTATATACCATCCTGAAGTTTTTGCAAGACAATCCTGCTAATATTAACTGTTGGTAGTCTGGAATTACTCCTTCCAAAAATTTGCAGATGCATATAATTTTTTACTAGACTTTTCTGTTTTTCCAATTTATAATTCTTTTCATTATTCTGTTATCCTAAATGTACTCTAGCTACTAGTTATGTTAAAAAATTAAATATGCAGTACAATATTATTATATTGTACTAAAACTCTTCATTTACATTATTGTTTCTAGACTCAAACATTTTATTTCGCCCCATATCACATTAAAGCCAACTCAGCTTAAAGTTAATAATAAAAACATAAAAGCCTGTTGGAAAGTGACTGCATTTTTTTAAACAGTCAGCAGCACATTGTCGTGATTAAATTTGATTTAGAAAAAAAAAATTATGCATGTGCTTTGAGACAGTTTTTTGTGATCATGCTTAACCTCCTTCTATTTTTTCTTATTACTGTAAAAGAGGGTTAGTCCAAAAGCTATACATATACTCTTCAAAAATACCTTTATTCAATTCTAAATTGGAAAAAATAAATCTTGAAATAAGTGTCGAGAAGGTTAACGTGAAAAAATATTTTTAGTAAGCCTTCAAAATACTAAACTTTTGATGACTTATTAGACTTTTGAATACAATTATTCAGTGTTAAAGTGAGAAAAATGAATTTTGAAATAAATGCCAAGAATATTAAGTTGTTAAGTGCTTTTTATTTCCTTTTCAAAATACTAAAGGTAATTTTTTTGTAAAAATACTGTTATTCAATATTAAACCTTTTTTTTTTTAAATATTGAGAACATTATGTTCTGAAATTCCTTTACGTATTATTTTCCCTGTATCTCGTAATCTATTTATGTTTCATCTATGTATGTTTTTGTCACTTTTGATGCTAAGAAAATAAATTTAGAAACTATGTAAAAATTATTAGAAATTTTAAAAAATGAAATCGAAAAAGAAATGAAAATCATATAAAATACATTTTAGAACTTTTTGTAACCATGCGTGCTTTTAATACATCATGTCATGACATTCAATTGATGTTTTCATACTTTAGAATTTTTATGGTTGTTATAACTGTACATAATTGAATTGAGAAAATATAGTCATTTAATAGCTTAGTCTCTCATAATGATAAAATTGTAGACTTTGATAGAATTACAGTTCTTACTTTAGATATAGAAGTGCATTTTACATGTCAGCATTTATTTAAAATTTAAATAAACTGAAGCATTTTTTTCTTTGTGTGTGAACTTTTTGCATCGGTTTTGCAGCTTGTTTCTCGCAATGATTTGTACTACATAAATACTCTGCACATTCCTGTACAGAATAAATTTGTCATTTTCTTATTTTTGCAAAAGTGCCTTAAATAGTTGAGGTGTGTTGAGTTTTTCCCTTCTGTTTAAAAATTATTTTTTTATGATTAAACTGAAATAATCCATTTATTCTTCATATAAGATTGTATGACTTCACAGACTGTATTCCTTATGTATTAGTCACATGCATGTCATATATGTTATTTATTCCTTAATTATTGCTCCACAATTAATAATACATATTTTGCATGCCACAGACTTCAGTAATCACTACATAATTTTATTATTGCGAGTCACTTAGTACTAGTCATTGATGTTAATGTACTACATATTGCTCAAGTCATCAGTATATCATTATTACATGCATGAATAGTTAGCTAATTGTATGAATATTTAGCTAATTAAATATTATTTTTACTACTTAATTCAATCAAACTGAATAGTGCACAATATTATCTGTTGGAAAAAATTTCATTTGAATTCATTCATTACAAATCATCAGTATATTTTTTCACTTGTGTACTAATGTTCATCAAGACATGTAATACTATATTTTGTATGTTATATTCATAATTATATTTTGTCATACGATTTTTACTTATCAAGTACCATCTGGACCAGCAGTATAATTTGTTTGTTTATTGGTGATTCTAATCTCAGTAAATCAGATTTGTTTATTGCTGAATGTAAATGAATGATGGACAAATTTCCTTCCTGTTGCAACTACTATCCAGTGGTTTCAACACTTTGCTTAAATATGTCTTTAATATATTGTACATGAATAGGAATCTAGTATAATTTAAATTACATCATCATATATAATTTGTATTAGATCATCAGGTAGTTATATTATTCTTATCCCCCCCCCCTTTTCCCAATCTGTTAAATAGTTGATATTTCCCCTTTGGAATCTATTTTCAGCTGGAGGTTCCTATCAGCTTAGGCCTTCCTATGCAAAAAATAGCCATAGTATCAAAAGGCCAAATTAGCCATCCATCTCAAATTTAGATTATCATTGAACATCATAGAATTATAACAAAATATTTATTACATTCAGCCATTAAGGTATTTTCTACTACAAGTTTAGAAATTGCAAGTTTCTCAGAACATGATTTGCTTATATATGAGGTAGCTTTTAATGCAATCTTCAGCCATAAAAGTTTTCCATGGAAGCACGGAAATCCACTTTTTTTAAAGCCTTTCTGAGATCGATGCCAATCCGTCAAGAAATTGAGACGGAAAATTTGGGAGGGAGGGGGTAATGCCGATGCCAAATTCTCTACCGTCGGCAATGATTTCCCGAGATGCCACTGTACATGGTATGATCATTCCTCCGTGCGTTCACCGTCGTTGGTTTCTCCCAGAGGCGGAGCTACTCTCGTGACGTATGCAATGCAAAAGTAGGTCATTCTCTCCCATGGAGCAATGAAGATCTCCCTTTTCAAGCAGATGTGGAGCATTATTTTGGATGACATCGCTGTTATTGGAGTTTTAGATTCACAATATTTTATAACAGCAAATGACTGCTAAAGAAAAATAACTTCAACTTTCACTTTAAGCGGCTTATTTTTGTCCGGGATCGGTTCTCGCTGTAGTTTGCTACGAACGCGTGCGTTTGATTTTATTATAGTGTTTGTGTTTTTACCGGCTCACGCTATATCTGATCTGCAGTTTGCTGCCCACGTGTATATGTGATATCTTGTTATAGTTTAGTTTTTTTTACTAAATTAACCTCTGCTACTAGGATTTATTTTTTTTTACAGAGAATGAATATAATTACAGTTAACGACGAGCATAAGTTTTGCTACACAGCCATTCAAAAAAGACATGTAACTGCAAAATCAGGTATGAATAACAACATCCCATTCCCTAATTTTATGAAAAATTCATTAACGTGTTTTATTGAAGAAATTTTGCACATATTGTTTAGATATAATTTGTCTTCTGTAGCTTATATTCATTTGCAAAGTTACAAAGAAAGACTTAATAATCTTTTTTTTTTTTTACCTTTTCTACATTGGGTGAAAATTTTATTTAAGAAATTTTGCACTTTTTAATGTTTAAATTTGTTTTCTATGAAAGTGTTGTTTTATGGTATTTGCTCAAGTTTGCCTAATTTGGTTAAAACAGTTTTAAAATGTCTTGTGCTAGTTTCAGGTATAAATATATTAGATTATTAATATGTAATTGCAAGATCAGAAATTAGCAATATTTTATTTATTTATTTTTTTTTTTACACTGCTGAGTATTTTAAGAAATTTGTATATATATTGAAAGTTGATGTAATTTGTTGTCTTTTATTAGCTTGTAGCAATGTAATATTTGTTTGCCTAATTTGGCTAAAACAATAATATAGAATCTCTTATTGTATTTGGATATAAATAGCTTAATAATATTTAATTGTAAGATCAGGAATGGTTAGTGATAATTTTTACTTTCCCTCCATATTTGGAAATTTCTTCATTTTTGAAGCCTATAAATATTACCTAGTGCAATGTGTGAAAACGTTTAATAACTTTTTTTAAATATAAAATTTCATTTTTACTGTTTTTGTGTATGTTGTTAATCCATTATTCCTTCTATTTTGAAAATTTTGCAAATTTATTTTCTCCAACTGGCTTACTTTTGCTAAAATAATAGAACTTCAGGAGAGTATTTAGGATTAAAATGCTAATTAGGTAAAAATTATTAATATTAAAAGTAATATATTTTATCATTTTTTAATTTTGTTTTATATGCATGCATTAATCTCATTTAAAACAATTATTAACTTATGTCATAGATGTATATACGTGTCACATCCACCTTCATATTGTGGTAATTTTATACCGCGCAGAGTTCAGCTTTTTTGATCGAACTGCACTTTCATTCCTGAATCTTGTCAAAATACTTTACTACATTCATTTCATTTTATTTTATTTAAATATATCTCCTAAAGCTTTTGAGATAAATATAATATGCATACAACATTTTTCATTGATATTCTGTCAATGTTTAAATAAATTTCCTTCTTATTTTATTACTGCATGCTTAAAATGCTTAATTTAAAGCCCTATGGTTCATTATTTTACACTGTCAGAATAATATAATAGTCCCTTATTAACTATCATTGTGCTTTGTTAACTATTCTTGTTTAAGTATACTCAGAGATGTTAATCGTAAAAATATTCATATTGAGCATGTTCATCTGGTGGTCCTGATGGTATATTCAATCATGCTTTATTTTTTTATTCTAATGTTTCTGTACATGTTGTTTATTTTCGTATGTGTTCCTTTCTGGATGTTTAATTTTCTCTTACGATGTAATAAATTAATATTCAAACACCAAACAATGCTGTTTTAGATATATTGTTTGCTGCCAAAATATCTTTTGTTCCAGCTATCATCTTAACAGCTGTAAAAAAAATATTATATAATATAATACAGTAGGCACCAGTTATAACATATCTGGAATATAACATACTTTTGCTTATAATGTACTCGGAGGCTTGGTCTTGACTGGAATCCTATAATTAACAGATTATTTATCTAAATAAATATGTAAGTAGAATGTCTTTTTTTTTCTACTTGGATTTGAGAAACTTGATTTACTTGTATTTAAAATGTCCATCATTGCATTTGCTATTATGCATCTTTCTCATTTACATTATATACTGAAATTTATTGATAATATTGCTTGTAACATACTTTGGTTATACTATACCACATTTACTAGTTCCTTGATGTCTGTTATAACCAGTGTTTACTGTATATATGATGGAATATATGACTATTGTTTTTATTAAAAAAAAAACAAATTCCACCAAAAACTGTCCTGATTCCTATGCTAAAATTTCTCTACTAATTACCTGTATTTCACAAAAATAATCTGCACTATATCTAATTCTTAAACTGTTACTTTCTTTTTTTAATTAGTGTCAAAATTTGATAGAATTGTGTGTGTGTGTGTTTTTTTTTTTAATAAATACTTAAAATTTTTGTTCATAATTTGAAGCAATCTGTGACAAAGATGTGTATGTATATTTATATTTAAAATATTAATAACAAACTGATATAAATAAAGTATATCCTTTTAATTTCTTGTAACTTATTTTTTCAATTTAAAATGCACTCTACTCCTTTTGTATTTACTCATTTCCACAAGCAAACAGAGGTATCAGTAGAAAAGGAGGATATTAAACAATGGTCTATATGGATATTCAACTTAGTTAAAGTATCGTAAATTGAATTACTTGTACCCACAGCAGAAAAAAATGTTTTAAATCCATCCTGGGACTACTATGTTCAGAGTATTGGGAAATGTCAATTCTCTCAAAACAGTAGAATGAGGGCTGTTTTAAAACTTTTTTTTGTTGTGGGTCCAAGTAACCTCAGTGTATGGTATGCAAAATGAGTTTCTCATACATGTATATTTTTCCTTGAACTATCCCCATTTCAAACAAATAATCATTCAGTCTCAAGTTCAGTGTTTTTCAACCTTTCTTATCTCATGGCACATTTGAAACCATTGTTAAACTTCCATGACAAACTTGAACCTATAATTAAATTAAGTGGCATACTTAAATTATAATGCTGAAATCTTTATAAAATAAACATACCTCTGAGAGATCAAGTTTGTCAAATTTCTTCAATAAGTTTTTTATACCATTTCACTAGTTCAAATGATTTATTACATTTTTTTGTTTTAAACCATTCCTTTTAGAGCAATAATTAATATCTAAACAAGAACGAAAACTCATGCGTCAAGCATAGATTATGTAACGCTTCCAAAATAATTTTACAAATCATTACCGTTTAATAAGCTGAAAGATAACATCTAAGTAACCAATTTGGAAAATGCATAACATATTTTAAAACGTAATTTCAGGAATTCCCAACATATACAATATTCGGAAAATTATCCGAAAACTTATCAGCCCTGTATAGGATCTATAGGTCTGTATATATACTACATAGGATGCTAAATTTTAGTTGTTAGGAAATGCGTAGCACAGTTTAAAATTCTCAGTCTGGAGTTTCTGTCAATAAACGGAAATGTGTTCGCGAACTTTTGTGCTGCCCTGTATATGAAATACAGAATTTATACACACCAAGTAATAGACAAAAAGTGAGTTAAATTTAAAATCTCATTCAGCAACTTAAAACGCACTTCCAGGAATTATTGTAAACAGACAGTAGAGAATTCTTTTGTGTCTCCCTGTAAATGAACGATGACTGCTATACACACACTATTCTGTAGTAAGCCTCTTGTAATGCACCTTAGTGATATATATAAATTTCAATGCATTTAAAATAGTGAAACATTATTTAATTAAACCGCAAACGATTTTTCTCCATAGACGTAATGTAACTGAATTCTTTTGACTGTTCCTGTAAAGTAACTATAAGTGCTATGCACACCCTATTCTATATTAAGCTTCTTGCAATACACCTTAGTGATATATATCAATTACGATGTGTTTGAAATTATGTAACATCATTAAAATAAACTGCAAATGAATTTTCCCCATAGACCGTAATGTAACGGAATTCTTTTGAGTGTCCCTGATGTAAAGAAACTAAGTGCTATACACACTTCAGTTGAAATAGGAAACATGCTATAGATGACGACAATAACATATAAAAATTGCAGGGCAATCTGAGCATATTTACGGGATTTAGAGCACGGACAGACCAAAGTCATAAACACTTTTCAATTAGGTTGGAAAGTATTAAAAAGCAGAAGTCACAGAATCTGATCTTCTATAATCTGAATATGTGAGAATATTTTTATGGTATTCTTGCATACTCATTAAAAGTATTCAAACACTGAAATGAACTTGCAAGAAATGAAACTTCATCATGCTACTAACATTAATTTATAAAATCTTCATAGAATTTGCCCATCAGAGATTCTTGCATGGCCTAACAGTACGCCAGTGCACACCAGTTGAAAAGCTCTTCTCTAGTTCCTTCATGGATAGAAAAATTATATAGATAAAATTACAACTATGTTACTTCAGTCGCTTAATAACTATCAAATAATTAATTCATCTACTTCATTATATAATATTGCATTTATTTGATCTGGATTAATAAAATATCTTTACTTATAGTACATGTTAAAAGTATAGTCAGACTTTTATACCATTTTTATTTTATACACATTTTGAACGTTTATGATCATTAATATTAAATTTTCCAACAGCAGACTGTAAAGTTATTTGTCCATCTTAAAAATTTCTTTTTCTAATTGCCCACAATCTTGTCTAGTAGTTAGGGCTCATTTTGTAAGGTGCTGGCAGATTATCAGAAATTGGCAGGTTTGATTCCTCGTTCTGACTTGATAATGGTTCACAAGCCATTTTAAACCATTCATATATAATCCCATGTACATACCTAATACAACAACCTCTGAAATTTCTTTTAATAAGAATTGTGACTTTCAATAACTAAATCTCAGATTTCGTTATTTTGTCTATAATGTAAGATAATATTTTTATGGCAAAAATAAGAACATGTTTTTAATTTTCAATAATTTAAACTGAAAATGCAATATTTTATTTTGAAAAAAGATTATTTTTCTTTTTTTTGTCTGTGAAAGGAGAGGGTGGGGGGGGGGGAGGTGTGTGATTTCAGTATGTTTTTTCAATCAAAGTGGACTTTGATTTGTTTAGATAAGAGTGTTTAAAATATCCTATAATAACCAACAAAGCAGATTTTTCTAACAATTATAAAACATGGATTTCTAAATTAGAGAGGAGAGTTTATGTTTTCATAAGTATTTTGCTATATGAGATTTTAGCCAACTTATGCAACTAATGTCGATTAAAATCTTGAAATAGCACAATTATTGGGAGCTGCAAACATAAATTCAATGGGACAAAAGGGTTCAAGGGGCTCTGCCTTCATGAAGAGCTGCAAATTTTTGTTCTAAAAAAATCCAATAATAAGCAGTTAAAGAGCTTATTTGCATAGAATTGTTTAATATAACAATTATGGAGGGTTTTTTTTAATGTTTGAGAAATAATATATGCTTAGCAATATACACATAAAACTATTATTAAATTGCAGGACATTTGGTATTGTGTAAAATAATATGAAAATAAAAATGTCTTGCAAAATTGGAGTTGAAAACCCCTTATCTGCAAATTTAGTAGTTTATCTTAACTTGGTTTTGGTATGGAAAGATGGAATTTGTAACGGATTTTTCAAACACTTCCTGATAGGCTAGAATTATAAAAATTATGTATACAGCTGTTTTTTTTTTATGACAATCCAACATTTAATTAATTTTTTTTTTACCTTAATTATAAAATAATTAATTTAAAAGCATTTTACTTTTAGCTGGGTGCTGAAGATAAATTGCCAAATATTCTTTAAGGTTAGAACTGGATACATACATGCTACAACAATGACAGAGTTAATTATATTTCAAACTATGCTCACCAAATAAGCAAACTAGCTGTGGCACCACAATATATTAAATACAATATGATAATATTTAAACACTAAAAAGTAGAAAAAATTTAAAAAATGAGTGCTTTTAAAATTGTTTTAATCAATAAACTGTTTAATATTAATTAAATTTTGATTATACATTCATAAAACAATTTAGAAATTCTGAATATATAAATAGTATTTTTTCTCTTTTGTTGTCATACCTTTTTTAACAAATTTCTGCTTTTTACCACACACAAATCAAAACATTGAATGTTCCATAATTGGGACATTCACAAAATTAATGTATTGTAACAGATTTTTTTCTAGAATAACATGGATTGCAATCATGGAATTTGGTGTGTTTTTAAAAATTAAATGTTTTTAAAAGTTTTTTTTTTTTTTTTTTTTTTTTTTATACTTATTAAAAAAAAAAAATTCTTTTTAGGGGAGTAAATTCATAGTGTTTGATATTTTTCATTTTTATAATAATTAATTTTTATTTTAACTGTTTTCCTTATTTATTTTTCTAATCAACTATAAATTTGGAACTACTGAAAATAAATATATTTATATGCATGAAATGCAGAGTGAATTAAAAATATATTTTTAAGAAATACTCCAGCTGGCTTACATAATAAAATCTAAAGTGTTATAAAATACAGCAAGATATGGAGAATAATTATTAAATGTCCCAGAGATTAGTGCATAATGCACATCAATAAATGAACACTTTTTCAAGCATGATATTATGGAATCAGAATTTGCAGCATCAGAGAAAAAGAAAATTGTAGTTTATAAATAATAAATAAAATCAGAGGTCATGAGAAAATAATAATTAAAGTTTCGTCTATATTATTTTTGCTTTTGCAATATATATGATTGATTATTTTTGTTTTGATGTAACAGAAATTCGTTGTGGCAGATGTGCTATCTATTCGCAATATTTATTCTTTCCACTTTGAAAAGCTGCAAAGTGGTGTGAGTATGTACTGTCAGTAAGCCAAATAAAACTGTAGAAGCACAGTTGATTGGTAAAAATAACCTTCATACCAAGTAAAGATGCGGCACTGAAAAAATAGCAAGAAGTTAGCATAAGTTATGAAAATAAATTCCTAATTTAAAATTTTGGAAACTTAAGCAGTAGTAGCATAAAATGAAAAATAAATTTAAAAATCCGAAATGCAATATGCAATTAAAACAAATGCCTTTTTTTTAGCTTTTTTATTCCAGGGAAAAAAAAAAGAATCGCAGCCTTTTGGTAAGTAACATGGTGCAAAAATGGCGTCATCCTGTCGTAAATGGTCACAGCGATGCGCTGTACTGCACATTGTTAGAAATTTGAGTATTAATAAGTATGCAGATTACAAGAAATAAAAATATAGTTTTTCAGTATCACATTTTCTTACAAAATTTTGTAAATTATTCTATAAAAAAATATGTGAAAACCATTAATTTTTTTTTCACTCAATAAATGAAAAATAATCGTTTTGGTATTCTTATAGACATACATGCACATTGGATTGTGTGTGCGTGTTTGTGAATACTTTTCTATTTTTGTATCAAATCCACAGGCTTAACATTATGTCAAATCTCTAAAAGTTAAACATTAGAAATGAGGTTTTTTTTTTTTTAGCTTGCGGGTAAAAAGAGTCAAGAGAGCCAAAAGAGCTCATCACAGTTCGAGCACGATTCTGAACACAGGCAGTGGAAAATGCTGCATAACATTTTAAAATTGTTTCAAGATTAATTTTCTAATTTAAAAATCTCTTCTTACATAAAAATAAATATTAATCCTCAGTACTCCCTCATAACAATATTTCGTGATTTTCATGTCCATGAAAATTAGTTTGAAATACAAACTTTGTATACCCAACCACTGGTCTGCAAAAGTCACAATTCTTATTCTTTTTAAATGTCATTTTGCAACTATGACAGAAAGACATGTTTTCTATTTCCCAATCATTCTGGAAAAAAAATAAATATAAACCTTCAAACAGAAGACTGATAGACAAGGAATATCCCATGGCTTCTTTATTACTAGTACTGATTGTACAAAGGCTTCAGAATAAGATAGAATATTTATTTTTACATGTCATCAATAGCAATTCAATTCCTTTTAAAAATGATTTTTAAAAGATTGTAAAATACTTTAAGGAAGCCTAGACAACATTCTTATTTTGTTAAACAGAATCTCGCAAGGGATTTTTTCCCTTTTTAAAATTGTGAAAAAATAAAATTCACACTAACTCATTTTGAATACTCTCACACAACAAAATTTTGTGATTTATATGACCCACAAAATCTGTTTAAAATAGCAAATTTGTTTATACCCAACCACTGGCAGAAATAACCATTGTAAAAAAAAATGGCAAAAAGATGTGAGTGCGAATTCTGTTTTCCAGTAATTCTGGAAAAGGACTTCAAACACAAAGCGAGGATAGACAAGGGATATCTCATGGCTTCTTTATGTTACTAACACCGATTGTGCAAAGACTTCCGAATAAGATAGAATATTTCTTTTTATATGCCATCAATAGCAATTCAATTCCCTTTCAAACTGATTTTTAAAGGATTATAAAACACTTTAAGGAAACTTAGACAATATTCTTGTTTGTCAAACAGCATCTGGCAAGGTTTTTTTTTTCCCCTTTTTAAAATTGGGAAAAAACAAACAAAATTTGCACTGCTTCATTTTCAATACTCTCATATTGAACATATGACAAAGTTTTGTGACCCACAAAATCTGTTTAAAATAGCAAATTTGTTTATACTTAACCACTGGCAGAAATCACCATTGTATAACTAATGGCAAAAACGTGCGAGTTCTGTTTTCCAGTAATTCTGGAAAAGGACTTCAAACAAAGTGAGGATAGACAAGGGATATCATTAATGAAAGATTTTTTTTCTGATAAAATCAAGGTAAATAATGTGGAGATTGAAGGACTCAAAAGTAAATAAGTGCATGTACATTGTTGTCATTGTTTTCCTTTAAAATATATCATACAGTAAACCTATGAAAAGGGAATCGCTAGAACCAGAAAATATTTCTTTTAGACAGGTTACAGTCAATATAATACAGTATGGTACTTCTCCCGTCGGTATATACAATATCACTGACCTAATTACAATGCATTTTCCATGTTAACATCACATTTCATACAAAGCAAAGTTATCCTTATGAAAATTTTCGAAAAAACATTTTCACTTTCATTAAAATTCTGAACAAAAATCAGACTTCAACTTGGAATAACAGACCATGTATTTTTAGCTGAATAAGTAGATTGCGGCCCTAACTTTTCTATACATTTTTTTTAATTATTAATATTGGTGCAAATTATATAGTCTGAAAGTTATTCTATTCATTTAAAAACACCCTGTATACAACCATTTGCATATGTACCATCTAAAAAAGTTATTTAAAAGTTAAAATTTTACTCATGCTGAATTTATATATTTGAAATAGAATAACTAAATATATTAAGCATGAAAATATCCACTTTCATTACGTTATCTGTTTAATTAAGTAAATAAATATAATAAGAGTCATAATAATCTCTTATCACTGAATAAATTCAGTAAGCCATGTCTCCAAGACTTAAAGATTGCAATAAAATGCATTTTCCCCTGTTACCAAAGAACATAAATTCTTGATTAGTAAACAAAAATAAAATCTGCTAAGAAGAGTTTTACTGGTAAAGAACGTTGATATTAAAAATCATAAGTGTTTTCTTTTCCATTACAAGTAAACATTATGAAAATTCAATAATATTTGCAACAATATTTAGATATATTACATTTATGAAGACCACAATGTCTCTTACTAAATACCCATAAAACTAGTTAATACATTAACTTGTTACATCACTTAAACTGAAAGAGAAACTGTTTTTCTTCTTTTCCTTTCAATTTGAAATCAATTTCCCTTCAACTGAAAACAGAAATGTCTCATATGTGGGGGGTCACAATAATGGTCCAGTCTTTTTTTACCCTCATGGAGATGAGATAAATGGGTATATCTCATTTTGTCTTATTTCTGACCACATTCTTGTCACTCAAAGCTGCACTGTATATTATTGGATTTTAAAATACCAATAATGTTTCATAGGTTTTGCCTATCAAGTGGCAAGGTTTCAGGTTCAATGCTAGGATCTAGGTTTTTCAGCTAATGGGACAGGACACAGGAGCCTGAACAGATGACATCACAGAAAGCTGTAGAACTTCTGTTTTATTCATACTCATGCCAAAGAAAAATCTCGTCTCCATCAGAGCATCAGCAGAAAGAAAAAGATTGCCAGAATTTACTGCCAAAATTTGGTGACTTTTTGCATTATCCTAGCAGTAAAATTTTCATTTTTTCTTTTGCAGAGCACAAAAGCCTACTTTATTAATTCAATGCTTAAAACCTTTCAATTTTTGAGTTTTGCACAATAAGTGTGTCATATAAATGCATATTTTAAATATTAACATAAGCTTACTAAATATATTGTAGATCACTTTACATGATTTATCAGTACCATTAAGCATTAATTCTTTTATGCATGACTTTTATTCTGGAGGATACGTTCCGCTAAACATTTTGTGAATATAATGAATAAAAATTAAAAGGACTTGTTGTTCCTTGTCCCCTTACCAGACAATATTTTAAGGAATTCTGACTGGGCAACAATAGGTTTGATCTGTTGTTCCAAGCAAATATCTATAAATTCAGCTCCCCCCCCCCCCTCCTCCCGATAACTGCAAACCAAATAATTAGAATATCGATTTCTATAATTCTGTTTTATTAATTCTGCCTATTTTACTTCTTCTGTACCTGGTAAGTAAATGTCTTCATTAAATCATGTAAACCCATTCATTCATAGCTAGGTATCATTAAAGAAAGATTTTCCCCATTTGTAGAAAGTGCAAGACTAAGCCATCCACACCTGACCATCTCCTTCCTTGTTTTGACTTGACTGGAAGTGACCTTTTGGAGTGTTCTTTCATTGTTTTGGAGTTCCTCCAAATTTTTGGGCTCATGGACTTGGTCTAACCTGTTGGCTAGATCATTTAGGATTAGAAACAACAACAAAGTGTTTCATAATCTATGTGTGATGCTTCATTGTCCCTTATTGTTAATGCATCAAAAATCATTCGTGAAGCAAACCGGTTGTTATATTATTTGAATCCCATCACTGGATGGATTGTCGGAAAATAAATCTTTGAAGCAGAAACACAAAGGTCACAACAACGACATGTTTCCCATAGGCCATAGGTCTCACAGCACTTAAAGCCATCCCAGCCTGCCTCATATTGTATCGTACTGTCCCTGTCTATACTTGGTATCTGCTATAACGACTGTCGCCAGTCATATTATCCGAAGCACAAAGACAGTTTTTGTTATTCAAAGATTTTTTATTTCAAAAATTGCCGGCACTATTCCCTGTCACTGGGCGACACTAGTGTCGTCTACTTTATATGTTATTTTATGCACTGCCCCTTACAATTAGAATTATACAAAGGTTATAGTTACCATATCGCCAAGCTTATATATACATCATATACATAATATTTATGTCTAAACTGTCATATATACAACATAAAATGTCAATATGACTATAACGTTATACATGGCATATAACTTGGCAATACATCTTGGTTACCGCTATCTATAACAAGGAAATACCATATTAAAAACGTCAATGTTTTGATACATTTTTTGATATTTTAAAATACTCTGGGCAGAAGTTACTCAAACACAGACTACCAAAATGGTGATTTTTTGTGTGTCAAACTGAGTGTTTCCCCCAAACATTCTTTTTGGGAAAAAAAATCTCTGCTTTTATGTACAAGTTAATCTTTCTGTAGGCACAATTATACTTTTTAGCGAGAGAAGACACATGCTGCACTTTTTATGTACAATAACTTGCATTACTTTTAAAAATGTAAGATATTTAATAATAATAAAAAGACCCAAGTTAGAAGCACAGTTAAAACATATCAGTAATAAAAATTGAATATTAACTTCAGTGCCATATGTGAAAATTTAGTGTAAGAAATATCCCAATTATCATAAAATTTTAGACAGTGTGCTTGCTGAAAGGTTAAGCAAAAAAGTTCATGTCAAGCATATTTTTATTTAGGGTTTAAAATTAATATTTGTATGACAGAAATAAATGTAACATGTATATGATAGCAACTCCACGTATTTACATTCTACTAGGGCCAGATTTGGGAAAAGGCAGCAGAGGTTGAATCCCCATGAGTTATACTAATTTGTATCATTGATTGTTCACTGTATACAAAAAGGATCACTAGTAAAATACTAGATTTAGTGCAATTTGTTTTTCAAATGAACATAACTAAGAACAATAATAAAATAAGAATATGACACATCTAATACTTGTTTAGCATAGGCGTTATTTACTCTAAAAGCTGGATTTACAGAAATCAGGACTAATTTTTAGAACATAAAAACATTTTTTTTTTTTTAAAGATATAGCAAACTATGCTGAACAGCACCAGTTCCCATCAAAGTATGACAGTTAACAGCATTGGTGTGTTCAGTTCTTCAGAGGATAGCTCCTGGGAATGTCGTTATGAACATTTCACAGTAAATCAAATATAATTTTGCTGATCATAACACTGGATGTCATACCCAAACTGTTGAAAGATTATGGTGCATCACAAAATGGCATGACAAAAGACAGCGTGGCACTGATCATCATTATTTTCAATCTTTTATGAAAGAGTTCATGTGGCGGCTTTTTTTTAACTGAAAAAATTAAATGTTTACTGCAATGCTAACAGATATTTACAATTTATTGCTTTTAATTTAAATGGGGTGTTATTTTATTATTTTATTGTATGTATAATATTAATTTTTTATTTTATTTTAAGTATATATTTGTATTGATATAAT
This sequence comes from Maratus michaelseni, assembly GCA_963931845.1. NCBI lineage: Eukaryota > Metazoa > Arthropoda > Arachnida > Araneae > Salticidae > Maratus > Maratus michaelseni. Next base: position 119,373,398 of record OZ007586.1, read on the forward strand.
AAAATAGTTTGTGAAAGCCTGTAATTTTCAAATGTTATATTTTTAAATGATCACTTTTGCACAAATAATGTTATTTTTTTTCAAATGTTTCACTCTGCACCAACTACAGTAGAAGATCTTTATAACGCAAACCTAAAAACACGAGGTTGTGCGTTATATAGATCACATTTCACACATTAAATTTAGCTTGTAAAACATAGCTAAATATGTGTGAAACATACCAAAATACATTAAAGTATCTTTATATTACATTCTTTATTACCAGGAGTTGTGCAGATTATAACTTTTTGCATAACATAGATCATTCTACACATTGTTAAATTTACTTTATAAACATTGTCCAAACATACCTGTATCAAATCATAGCAATTTTTTCAGTAATTAGTTCTGAATTAAGCAGATAAAGTTGAACTAATGTATCAAATTTAGTCCTCTAGAGAATAGCAACTATTTATAATGTGAGAATTCAGGTGTTTCTTAACTGAAAATTCATTGTTTACATCTGAGAAGTTGTGCGTTATATGGAGAATTGCGTTATAAAGATCTTCTACTGTATTACGTTTAGTGACAATGGTGTTGGTATAATGGAAAAGTACCCACTCTTTATCTGTGGTCCAATCTGCATAATTTTCTAGATCAGCAGTTCATAAACTGTTGTCCATGAACTCAAAGATGTTTGCGATGTACCTTCAGAAGGTCTGCAAAATTTTTGCTTCAATGTAAATATTTTATTTATCTAGAATCCGAGAGAAATCTTGCAAGTAAAATGATTGGAATAAATAAGAATACTGTTAAAGAATACAGTATCATTAGTTTATATATCCTGTATTCACTATTCTAAACAGTTTCAGTAATTTGTCTTAAATTATAAGGGTCTGCAAAGGCAGGTTAAAATATTTATAAAACCTCTGCTCTAGATAATAGTTAAAATACTTTTCTATAATTTTTTACATAATGTTTAAAAGTCAGAGATACATAAGATTTTACTAAGACCATCTGGAAAATGTGCCACTGTTAGAAAAAAATTTATCAAAATCAAGCATTTACATGAAAGACAAAATAGCCTAAAAAATGGGTTGTATTTCTTTTAACCAGGAGTGGTTTTAACATGAGGGGGGGAAAAAAATGATTTTAACCATCCTGGTCAAAACTCACTTTAACTGGGAAAATAAATTAAAAATTATTTTGTTAAGTTATAATTTAATGCAACATTTAGAAAGGTTTGTCAAAATGATGTTTAATTAACATTTGGAAGCATTTGCAAATATTTTACTCTTATTTTATATCACACTTTAGTTTTGATTACTCTAAAATTTAACAACTCAAAAATTTCTAAAGATAAACAAGTATCGTAAGTATTGAAATATTTTTAATAATTTGATTCCATTTCTAAATTTATATAAAAAAATGAAGGAAATTAAATCACATTAAAGTAAAAAACTTTTTTAAATTTTTATTTAGTACTTTGCATTATGAATTACTACAAATTCCAAATTAATATTTTCTGATTTTTTATTAGTATCAACCACATATCATAATGTATTAATTGCACTTTCAGAAAAATAAGATTTGTGAAAGATATGTTTCTGCTTGAAATACTATTACAAAAGACACAAAATTCCATATATATTTCATAATTAACAAAATATTATTAACTATCAATATGACATTATATTCACATAAATATACAGTTTGAGCAATTTATGTAAACTTAAGTTAATTAATAGAGATCTGACAACTTTTAAGTGGTTAAAACTAATTTTGACCAGTTTTAGATGGTTAAAATCAGTTTTGACCAATGTCCTGGTTAAAATTAGTTTTGACCACTCAAAATTACAACCCTGCTCAAAAAAAGCAATCGAATTTAAAAAGTACAGAATTATATAAATTTTTTTTCAAGCTTATATAAATTTTAAATGAATTCAGCTGTAGAACTGAAGTAGATTTTGTAAACATTGACTGAACTTGTTTCTAAATAGAGTGGACACTGTCTCTATAATTAGAGGAAAAAACAGAATAGATAGAGTTCGCAAAAATAGATAATTATATTGAGGCAAAATGCATAGGATTAAAAAAATGTATTTAAAAAATTGTCTTCCTCATTCTGTCACACAAGAGAAAAAGTTTGCAGCAGACTTTACAGAGAATATACTTTTGTCAAGATACTCAGATTTTAGGAGATCATAATCAGGTATCATTTCTGAGCTTCCGCCAGACTTGATATTCCAGATATGAATTTTTTTATCTGATCCTCCTGCAGCAAGCATACTTCCATCAATGTTATAGCAAACATTCAAAATAACAGGTTCTGGATTGAAAGTCTCTAAACACTTTAATTTCTTGCCAGTAGATATATCCCATATTTTAACACATCCGCTGTGGGTGGATGCTATGTATTTTCCATCAGGCGAGAAAGTTATTTTTTCTGGCTGCAATCCTTCATCTTTGAAACATCTAACTTGTTTTGACTCTCGAATACTCCAAAGTTTTATGCTTTTGTCAGAAGAAGCTGTTGCAATATATAACCCATTTGGATGAAACCGTACACACTTAAGAGAATTTTCATGTCCAGAAAAACACTTAACAGCACTTTTTCTTTCAAAATCATATAAATAAGCTGCATGGAATTTGAATTTCGATGTAAGATTATTTGCTGTCACAAATTGGGTAGTGACAGTGTTTACATCAATATCTGTAGATGATCCGAGACCATCATAATCCTTTAACACACGATAAGTGGTGGTGCTTATAACTTTAACAGATCCATTTAAAGAGCATGACAAGAGTAAATTGTCATTTGAAGAAAAACGTAAACCACTTACATCATCATGTTTAATAAAGATTTCTTGTGGAGGATGTAAGTATTCAGCTTTTCTTTGTTCACTTTCTCCAAGTTCAGTTAATTGATTTCTTGCAGATGAAAAGTTTAACCAAGTCGTTCTTGAATCATTTCTAGCAATATCAACCGAAAGACTGTTTCGTGCAACCAAATGAATTTCATGGTCATGTAGAAATGAATAGGCAAGGTGACATAGATTTTGGCTAACATCAACGGCAGACATTCCTTTTCCCTCAGGCATTATTGAATAAAGATGGATGGAGGGATTGCTCTGCAAGTTTTTAACTCTATCTATGATAAATCTTAACTCAGTAAGACGTTCTGAACTTGCGCTTATTGAAGGCTCAATAATATTTGGAATTTCATTACAGAATGCACTTTTGGAAGAAACATCAGTTAAATCTGTTTCAGATGCCATGTTGTAGATTAGTGAACTATTCCTTAAAAGTTTTTTTTAACTTTTTTCTGCTTGATTAGTATTATGATGCCAAAGAACAAATATTGAAGAAAAAAAAATAGGCACAATTTGCACAAGAACAATGTTGGTATTACATAAAGAAATTCTTCTTTACATATACGCCTTTCAATTTGTATTTATTCTTACATGAGAAAAAACTTGGAAGGTCTTAAGTTTTGAAAACCTAAAAAAAAAAAAAAATACATATGGAAAAATTTTAAAAACACAATATTTATTATAGCACTCATATTAAAAAAAATTATATAAGTATTAGAAAACCATTTCTTCACATATTTAAATTGAAGTGATTTAAAATAAAAATTAATTGAAATCAATAAAATATCATTCCATTAAATTATTTTTTTATTTCATCTTTAAACGAATTTTAACACTGTTTAAATTTAATAATATCATCCGGAGAAAATAATTCTTATTTTTTCAAAATTGCTTACTTTTCTTACTATACACATACATACACTGAGCGGGCAAAATATTAAGGACACCTGCTACACAGTACTAATATGGTGTTGAACCTCCTCTGGCTTTGATGACAAGAGATATTTTTCTGAACATGGGCTACAAGTTACTGGAATCGTTGATGAAGAATATCAGCCTACGATAACAAAATGAGAGCTTTTAATTTCCTCAGTTTGGATAGTGATATTTTGGAGCTTCGTAGAGATCGTTGTACCTTATACTACAAATGCTCAATTGGACAGAAATAGGATGTCTGGGGGGGGACTACTGTAACAATTTAAAGCCTGAATCATGTTCCCCAAAACAATCTGAGATGATTTTTTGCTGGCTGGGAAAGGGCATTTTTGTACTACAAATAGCCATGACCATCAGGAAACATTATGGGATTAGCATTATGATTGATTATAATTATTGAACCTTTAACCAGTTCATGTGGCAACGATGTGGATGCTCAAGCACCAAGATATATTTTCTATGGAACTAAAAGACCAAGGAAAATGCTCAACAGACTATGATGCTGCCACCACCCACTTGAAAAATTATCATGAGGCATGATGGATCAAGGCTTCATGCTGCTTTCACTACACACACATCTTTCTATAAAAGTATGATGGAAAAGTATCAAAATGCCTGGTGTGCTCATTCATTTTCTTTGATGTTTTTTAGCCTTCTGTTGCTGGTATAGAGGTCAGAGATCTGCGGAGGAGATCCCTGACATGTTTATCACCGCCACTTTCTTTCGTTGAGAATCCCCTTTGTTTTGTTGATGACACAAAACGTTTAGAAAAGAAAGACCAGTGGAATAATTTACAACTTTTTGTCGCTCATTTTTGAAAAACCATATAAATTCTGGTTTAGACTCCAAATTGGTGCATTGATGCGCACAAGAGTCAGAGTAAGTGGAGCTGCCAACCATGAAGTTGTACTTTACTGGCATTTATTTTTTTAAAAAGGTTACAACGTATATATATGCATATAAACTTTTAAATCTGCTGCTGCTACATACAATCTCAGGGGTCGATGCAAGTTTTTTTTTCTTGGGGCCCATTTTGTGAAAAGTAAAGGTTATTTTTGCGAAATTTATTATATTTTTGTGAAAAATAACATTTTGTAACATAAGTTGAAATTCAGTTACTCAAATTCGAACCAAGCATTTAAACAAAAACTTTTTAAAATCATTTTAATGAAGTTTTCCTTTCTGGTGAACTTGTTTGTTTACAAATTACATTTTAAAATGTCATAAAATAATAAATTAATTAATAAATAGTAAGTTTTTATAGAATAGAATTTTGTGAAAGGGCTTATTTTATTAAAAGGAATTTTGTGAAGGGGCCTGTTTTATTATAAGGAATTTCGTGAAGAGGCCCGTTTTATCAAATTGATTTTTGTGAAGGAGCCCATTTTATTAAAATGATTTTTGTGAAGGGGCCATTTTATTAAATTATTTTTGTGAAGGGGCCCTAAATAGGTCCCAAATTTTGCCTGCATCGACACTTGAATCTATGTGTACCTCTTTTGACATAAGTGATTTCTACCCATTATTCTGATTTTCACATGAAGTTTTCTGGATTAGCTGCCATTATTTTAAGACTCGAGACACTGTTGTAGGAGCAAAGCCTAATATGTTAGTGGTTTCACAGGTACTGGCCCTTCTGGCACTCTCAAACATATCACATTCAAAAAGTCACTCAAACCTCTTGTTTTTCTCATGAACAGGCGACTTGCAAAGTTAACTGATGCTTCTGAACAGGAAAAAGCTTTTTATCAGCGAACTGGTTTATTATGCCGTGCACATTCTGAACAGACGAGTCAAAGTTTGAGTTGCTCCTAATATTTTGGCCACTCAATGTATATACAATATGAGTAATTCTCAGAAAAGTGGGAATTTTGTGCCCCAGGGATCTTGTGGATGTATTTTTAAAATTACAAAAGAAAAGGGTGATTTATTATTTAGATTAAACAGTTATAGGGTCATTTCATAGTAACTTGCGTTATATTTAGAATAATTGACTTCAGTAATGTAACACTAAAAAAATATTCAAAATGTAATGTTGATATGATTTGTTAATTGAACCTAATACAAAGCAAAATTTGGATGAAAATTACATAAATTTAGTTCTATTTCTTGAACACTGAAAATTATATTTATTATGGTAACTTACGTTACTGAAAAAGGAATGTAAGTTACCATAATAAATATAATTGCCAGTGTTCAAGAAATAGAACTAAAAGCACTAACTCATCCAAATTTTGCTTTGGATAGGTTTAATTAAATCATATCAAAATTACATTTTCGATATTTTTTGGTGTTATATTATGAAAATTACTAAAGAAAATTATTCTAAATGTAGTGTAAGTTACCGTGGAAGGATCTTATACATATAACTTGTGATTGTTTGCTTATTAAAATTGAAATATAATATTAAAAATATTTTTTAAATGCAAATATCATTCCCTCACTGTGTTCCTCATTCACAATATGTACGCAAGAAAGTGGTTTCTCTGCCACTATAAAATGTATGTTTATAATGTTTTTATATAAAATCAATTAAAGATACTTAAATATATATTTAGCCACTTAATTATATTTAGATTTTATGCAATGAAGGAAATTAGGACACTTTTTTATACTCGATACTTTTATACTTGATATCATTCCCTCACATTACTATAAATCTGCACCTACTTACCCAGTAAATGACAGCACATGTATTATATAGTTCTAGGATAGTCTTTAGGAATAAAGTAAAAAAAAATCTTGTTTTTTGCTTAACAACATTCTACAATAGCTAGCACAAGGCTTTCAAGTATTAAAATCAAAGAAAGTATTTTTATTACCCGTTATTCCCTTATATTATATTTTAAATATAAGCAAATAAAATTTCTTTTTCTGCTAATACGTATATTATTTGAAATGTGTTTTAAAAGATATTTAACAAATAAAAATACCTAATATGAATATACCTAAGCCTAATCATTTTACTGATTAAGTGATTTTCAGAAATATTTCATGATTCCCTCATAATTATGAGGCATGGTATGATTTTAATATTTTCAATGGTATTTTGTCAGGCCTATATTAATATAATTCTTTGAATAGCATGTAAAATAACAGTAGGGTTTAAAGATTTTATTTTCTTCCTCCCAAACAGTTCAACTTCCCTCTATTTATAAATGTTGGGAGGGAGATTCTCCTCATAGGAAAAATTGAATTTTAAACCCTGTTGAATGTTGTGTAATAATTTGATCCCATATTTTAAATAAAATTAACCCCTTTAGTAAAATTAATGGTCAAAAATTTTCTTTTCTTTTTAAAATATATAAAGATTGGGTCAAGAAATTAAGAACAATTCTATAAAGTATTGCAAATGTAATTAAAAATATGTACCGTATTTTCGGGAATATGCACCGCACTCATCGTAAGCGCCACATCATTGAAAAATCGGTTTTTAAAAAAAAATTACACGTAAGCGCCGCATCGTCGAAATATCAATAAAAGATGAACTAGCCATGGTAAAAAAAAGATCAGCGTAATTGGATAAAAATTAACGAGAATAATTGTATAAAATATATGAATTCAAAATAAAACACAGGTTATCTTAAAATAAAAAAATTAAATATATCATATGAAAAAAATTCAATTAAAAAAATTGTTTACTACTTACTTGGAAAATTGTTGCTTTGAAGAAGTTTAGATGTGAACTATTAATTAAAAATTCATGGAAATAAGATTGAAAAATATTATAGTGGTTCAAAACTTTGAATGCAATAAAATCACGTTTCATTATAATAATAATAAATCATAATAAAACAATTGCTTCTTAAAAAAAAAAAAAAAATTGCCAAATTTTTCACGTCATGTTTCGTAATAACACATCTTTTCAAAAACAATTATCACTGAAATAAAATCACTTTTCAAAATAAAAGACACCTTTTATAATTAAATTTAAAAGAAATAAGAAAATTGAAAAAAATATATATATTAACAATATATTGATCCATTAACTGCATTCAAATTCAAATCTATCAAAACTGGATTCCTCACTGTCCGATCTAAAAAGTTTTAGTAAGCTGTCGTCTGTGAGGATATCGCCATTTTCATCCTTGTCAGAAGAAATTTCATCTTTGGTGGAAGAAATTATTGAGGTTTGAGTAAAGCCTGAAACAATAGTTTGTATGGATACTTCCTTCCATGCTTGCGAAACACACTGCACAACTTTCTCAAACGAGGCTTTTCGCATTCATCCAGACTTCGTGTACGTGTGCATACCTTCCAGCATCCACGCCTCCCAATGATTGCGCACTTTGGCCTTGAAGGACTTGTTTACTGATAAATCCAGGGGTTGCAAACATTTCATTAATCCTCCTGGAATTATAGCCAGAGAAGCAGATACTTTTTTTGGCCGCCGCTTTCACACACTCAACTAAATGGGCTCGCATAGAGTCCATTATTAAGAGGCCCGCAGGTTGGAAAAAGGATCCTTTTCTTTTTCTCCATACCTCACTCAGCCATTCCATCATGATACGTATCATCACACATCCACCCTTTGCTGTTGCACCTGATAATTACATCAGGTGGAAAATTGCCTCTCGGCATCATTTTTCTTTTGAATATTGGTAATGGCTTAAGCTTGTCGCCATTTGCGGCACAAGCTAGGACACAAGTGAACGAAGTCTTTTCGTTCCCCATTGTTACTATAGAAACAGTTCTTTCACCAGTTGTGTTCACAGTTCTGGTTGGAGGCACATCAAAGGTTAACGGGACTTGGTCCATATTGATTATTTGTCTCTCTGTAAACTTGTTATCTTCAAACAAATTTTTGACGAATGTTAAAAAGGATGATTTTTTATTCTCCCAATCATTTGGCAATTTCTGGCCAACTGTGGTACGAGCTCGTAGAGACAAATTGTTCTGGGCCATGAACCGGAAACACCAGTTTGGACCGCCTTTAAAATTAGTTATCTGCATATTTGATGCCATAACATGCGCTTGCAGTCGAATTTGGACGATTGAGACAGCAAAGACAAACTTCCTTTGGTCTCGTACCCATTCTGCTAAATTTGAATCGAGTACTGGCCAGTACAGTACTCCACTCCTTATCACTCTTTTCAACTTTGGTATTTTCTGCAGATCAGCTTTAAACGATCTCCAGCGACGCAACACAGCGTTCATCAACACCAAATTCTCTCCCAGCAGCTCAATTTCCAATTGATTCTGCCTTTTCTACGACTGCTAGTTTAAATCCTGCAGTGTAGCTCTTAAGGCGCTTAGGAGGCATGGTAAAACGATGATTAACTATAAGCAACTGATAAAAAGTAGCAACAGTATCGTGCACGTGCTCTTATCTCTCCTATGAACAGAATACCTCGCAGAATACTTATTGAGATTCAGTTGCAAGCAATGTTGCCAGATTTTAAAATAGAAAAATACTAGTACACTACAGTCTACTTTGACGCCATCTACTGGTTCATTACAAATATGAGTCAATCTGTAAATTGATTAGTTTTCGTAATAACATTACATCTGTCTATAAATTCTCAAAAAATATGATTTTTTAAACATAAACCCATTTATTTTTTTATGAGAAAGTTTCATTAAAGATATTTCCCTTATCTTCATATCTCCATGGAGGTAAAGAAATAGCGAAACTGTTTTGTTACTTTGCTTTCTCAGATTGGCAACAGCTTCATTTAGTTTACTGTTTACTGAGAGATCATCAAAAAGATGCATAACCTGTTTTCAGGACATTATCATTTTTAAAAGTAAGGGAATCAGATCGCACAAAAGCAATGATTTTATTGAGAGTGGGGAAAACAAATTTGCTATAGTTACGGAAATGGGCTCTCATGCGGAGAGCATTTGGGTGGTTTGGTGAAAAGTGGGAAATTGATTTCATCTGGATATTGATATGTGAAAAAAAAAATTGTAACCGCCGCCCTTGCGTATGTGCCACAACACGGATATTTTTAACTTTCAAACACGTATGTGCCACGGCGCTTATTCCCGAAAATACGGTATAGGAAAGCAGGGGAGGAGGGAGCAGAAGAAACATATTATGGAGATTTTAAGTTTGTATGCTGCAGCTTACCTGAGTGGCAGGCAGGGCTGCGGAGCCGGACGAAAAAATAACAGACTGACTCCTGAAATTTTAAAGGAACCGGCTCAGACTCCGAAATGGCTAAAGTACTAGTAATGCCAGTTGGTTCCTACTATTCAGATTGCTTCATTGCTGTCATTTGTTTTGAAATAGTAATAATCACTTTATTAAATTTGTCATTAAATATAGAAAATATTACTATTTAAAAAGAGTGGCAGCAATCAAGCAATCGGAATTACAAAAAAAAAAAACACCTACTGGTACTGGCAACAATGCAATCGACTGGCACATCACATTCCTGTTTGACCTTAAAGCGTACGATATACATATCAACTGATAATGGGTTTTTTTGTTGTTGTTGTTTCATTTCTTTGGATGAATCATGGGTGTAAGCTGTGACAGGTGGTCACGACCAGGACCCAGTTACTGCAGCGACAAGCCCCCAACAATATTTTAGTATAAAAAGTTTCATCTTTTTTAAACACAGAATTTTTTTTTTTTTTTATAAATAAGGCAAAAATACTCTTATAAAATGCCTGTGGAACTTTGCCCCTGCATTAATTGGCTCAAGTGAAGACTGAAAATATTTTGAACACACACATCCCTCCCCCTCCTCCCAGATACTCTATGCCCACTGACACAAAAACACAATGTGCATTAAATTTTATGTGTGGTAAAATTTAATTATGTCAAAACTGTATGTAAAAGATTTATATGTAAATTGTATTTATATGTAAATTGCAATCAAAAAGTTAAATTTGAAGCTATTAGATAAGAAACAACAGTTGAAATCTAATTAATTTCCAAAATTTACTTTGAACAACACACATAAAGATCTATCAGTTGAATCCAAACAACATATTATGTTAAGTATGTCATTTTAAGACAATAACCAAAATATTTTATAACAAATATGGGAGTCAATATCAAATACATATTATACCAAAATAAGGATGAAAGGATGTTTAATTTTGGTTTTATATCCATTCCTGCTGACCCAAAAAAATAGAAAGCTCAAAATTTTACAATTTAAGCATCATTTGGTGTTTCCAGAACCTGAAAAATTACAAGGGAATGCAAGAAAAATAAAAGTGAAAATTTTACTATTTTGGAATCAATTCTGTTCTCATAGCTTCATAAAAAGAGTGCAAACATTTTATATTTTCAGCATTATCAATTGTACAATTTTGGGTTCTGCAGACATGAAAAATCCAAATGTTGAAATATAAAGAAATAAATTGAAAATTTTATTATTTCAGATCTCGCTGACTTGGAAAAGAAAATGCAAAGAGTTGCAATTTTGGAGTTATTTTGTGTCTTCCACAGGGTTCGCACGGTTTAAACCAAAAGGTTTTTTTTTTTTTTAAAGTTTTTTCAAGATTTTTTTTTTTACATAATTAGGCTTTTTAATTGTTTGATGTAAATAACTTCTACTTTAAACTGAACAAAGAGAGATTCTGTTCAGTTTTTATTTTTGAGAAAAAGACCATTTGGGTTTTTTTTCCTAAAAAAAATACTTGGGTTTTTTCTCAAAAAAGTTTTTTTTTTTTTTTTTTTTTTACATAATTAGTTTTTTTAATTATTTGATGTAAATAACTTCTACTTTAAACTGAGCAGCTTAACTCATTTCAGCAGTCAACTTGCATAAGTCACAGTTGCATCATATTTGCACCTGTGTTGTCGGTGAATGAGACAAAAGTTAGTATTTGAGAACAAAAAATGTCTAGTACTGGCAGAAGAAAAGATTTAGTTTGGTTGCAACTTTTTTTTAAAGTAATCTTTAAATCATCATTTTAAACGAACAATTTATTACCATTACTGTTGAACCTGACAGCACAAGTGCTTGTATTATGTGTATTGCATAGCAAACTATTGTATTGATATAAATAAAAATGGTGGCTCATAAAAATGGTGGCTAAATTAAAAGATGGTGGCTCTTAATAAAATTTAATGATTTGAATTTCCGCATAATTAGCAATTTTCAGTTAGTGTAAATTGTTTTCAGAAAAACTATTGTTATTGGTATATTAGTAATTAGTTATTCTTGTCACTATTAAATTTCATTTACCAATATGCATGCATGTAATTACAAAAAGATACAAAAAAACTTGGTTTAAACCAAAAAAACCTGTTTTTTTTAGGTTTTTTCAAAAAACGTTTTTTTGTAAACCCTGTCTTCCAGACCCAAAAAATTCCTATGTAAGGAAAGAAAAATAAAGATGAAAATTTTACTATTTCGGAAATAATTAGAGTTCTGCGGATTCAAAGGAAAAAGGTGAAAATTTTACATTTCTGGCATTAATTTTAAAATTTCGGCTTTATTTCGGGTCTTGATAACCCGAAAATGAAAAAGAGAAATATAACGTAAATTTCATTATTTCATCATTACTTTGGATACCGCAGATTCAGAGGAAAAATTCCAATTTCACTTTTTTTTTTGTGTGTGTGTGTGGGGGGGGGGGGGGGGGAGAGTCCTGTGCACACAAAACAAAAGTGGAAGAAAATTTACAATGTCGCCATTACTCCTGGTGCCACAGACCTGAAGAATCTGAGCGAAAACAAGAAAAAAAAAACAGAAAAAGGTTTCTATTAAAATGATATTTCGGGTTCTATGAACCCCAAAAATAGCAAAAATTTCCAATTTTTGCATTACCTCGGGTTTTGCAAACCCCAAAAAACCTAAGAGAAAGGACTATATACTAAATAAAAAATATCAACCAGTTTTTATTTATGCTGTACACTGGGCAGTATATTGGACCTGTTTAACCTTGATTGCCTGGTATATATAGTCCAAAAATAAAAATAATAATTCAGTTTATAAATTTAAAATTACATAGAATTGGTTTTATTTCACTTCAAACTGTCTAAAAAACAAGCTGAGTCGAAGTCAGAGTGTTTTTCAGCGAAGCGACTTTGACTTTTGCCCAAAAATAGGCCTGACTCCAACCCCACAGCCAAGGTAGTAGGGAGCCTGAATATGTGATTTTTTTGGAAACTATAAATGATAATACATTCCATTTTTTTATTAATGCATTAAATACAATAGAAAAACTTAAATATTGAGGTGCCTGGTCTATTTCGAAGTTAGAGTTTAGAGAGATGGACAAGCACACAAATAATATATATTTTTATCCAAATAAAATTGCTTAGTTATATTTGGATATATTTCAGCAATTTTATTTAATTTTGATCTAATTTAACAATTTTATTTTATAAATAAATTAAGTTTAGCACTTTTATGTTGTAAAAAGAATTACTAAATCTGTACACATTCATAATGCAAATAGTACAACACAATATTGCTTCATTTAAAAATGTGTATGTCCTACTTTACAAAACAAGTACAGTATATGACTCATTATCCGGAATTCCAAAATCCGGAAGGACCCAAAATCCAGAAAAAAAATTCAAAAATTTTCTAATTTGCGAATTTTTACTAAAATTTTAGAATTTCTGAAAATTTTCGAAAATTTTATCGATTCCCAATTTTTTTTTTTTCAGTCCATTGTGTTTCAATGTGTAATCACTAAAATATTGTTACTTCGGTGGCGGGTGAACCCCCCCCCCACCCCCCTCTCTTCCCGAAATTAAAAACAAATCATTTTTCTCTCAAATTTTAGTTTAAAATTAATTTATATATTATCATTCGTTAGAAACAAAAAATAGTTATATATTTATTTTATCAGGGGTGATTCTGTTTCGAATTTTCCAAACATATAAGGCATTTGGTTTCGAAAATTTTAGTCTTCAGTCCAAAAATTTGAACATAAAAAATATCATGATCGTCATCGAAAAAAATCAATTATGTCTATCGTTCGCAGAAAAGATAGACAATTTCTTCAAAGGATTGCGGAAATAACGTGAATTTCATCAAAGGATAAAAAAAAAAAAAAAAAAAAAAAACCCGCAAATTTCGTCGCAGGATTCTGAAAAAAAAAAAAAAACGCTAATTTTGTTAACAAATCGCAGAAAAAACGTGATTTCCATCAAAGGCTTGCGAAGAAAATGCAAATTTCTTCCAAGGACTCTGAAAAAAATGTAAAATTTCATCAAGGGATCACAAAAAAACAAATTTAGTTAAAGGATCGAAAAAAAAAACACCCGCAAATTTCGTTAAATAATTGCGGAAAAAACACTAATTTCTTCAAAGGATCGCGGAAAAAAATGTAAATTTCTTCAAAGCACTACGGAAAAATTTCTAATTTCTTTAAGGGATCGTGAAAAAATTTAAATTTCGTCAAAGGATCGAAGAAATAAAACACAAATTTTGTCAAAGAATCGCGGGAAAAAATGCAAATTCCGTCAAAGGATCGCAAAAAAAACCAACGCTAACTTCGCCAAAGAATCTCAGAAAAAACTCTAATTTTGTCAAAGGATTGTGAATAAAAGGCAAATTTTGGTAGCAAAAAATGCAAATTTTCTCAAAGAATCGCAGAAAAATGCAAATTTCTTCAAAGGATCGCAAAAAGAAAATGCAAATTTCTTCAAAGGACTATGAAAAAATGAAATTTCGTCAAAGGATTGTAGAAGAAAATCACAAATTTTGTCAAAGAATAGCAGAAAAAAATGCAAATTTTGTCAAAGAATCACAAAAAAACATGAATTTTGTCAAATAATCGTGAACTTCAAGAGGACCCGAAATCCGGAAAATTCCAAAAGCCTTTAGTCCCGAGGATTCCAGATAATAGATCCTGTACTGTATTGGAATGTATAAATGGTAACTTTACTTTTAAAAAGTGCAAGTCTACGTGGCTAGGCTTTCAGAATCCTGGGTCCATGGGACTCTTACATTTCTAAGAAGCTTTGACCTTTTTATAAAAAAAAAATATAGAGAGAGATTCATTGTAATAATTAATAAAAAAAAAATAAAAAAAGACTTTTGTGATTATCCATACAATATTTTAATTCTTGCAAGAGAAAAATTATGCAACCTGAATGACCCATAACAATTTTGATATTTTTATTTTACCCAGGCACAGGTGATAAATCGCCAAATATTGTTTCCATCATCATCATTCATAATTTAAAGGTACTTTTATGTTACCCGGGCGCCAGTGATATATATATACATGTATATATACACACATATATACAGTAGACTCTCTTAAATCTGCATAGCTTAAAACCAGAAGTTGTGCAGATTTTGAATATTGCGGATTTCTGGTCAATGTTTTGTTTACATTTTTTAAACAATAATTTGAATTTAATAATGTACACAAAATTATAATGAATGCTTACAATAAAATACAATAGACTCCCTCAAACATGCACAGCTTGAGAACAGAGGTTGTGCAGATTTCTGGTCACTGTTTTGCTTAGTACATTTTTTAAACAGTAATTTGAATGTAATAATGCACAAAAAATTATCATGAATGCTTACAATAAAGTAAAATATTAAAATAATTAAGGAAAATAATAAAAGAAATATTAAGAAAATTAAAAAAATGATTACAATATTAAAACTGTAGCCTCCATGGTCATGAGAAACTTGTTATTTTTATTGAAATTTAATTTAACTAGCTGTTATGGTAACAGAAAAAAATATTCCATAGGATTGTAAAAAAAAACATGTTTTGGTGAATTTAAGATTTGTTTTTTCTCATTTTTATTATTTAAGTTATTATATATTTTAGTTAAAAAGTCTTATGTTGTGATGTGAAGTAGTAAAAATAATTACAATTTTCATCTCAACAAAATTCAGGTTACATAAATAATTAATAATGCTTGACTAAATAAGCATAATTATGAAAAGACAAATTTTTCTTGAATTATTCAATGAAACTCCCTCACATAAAGGTATACACTAGTAATTTACATGAAAACCATAAAATTACAAAATTTTATTTGATGTTTGGCCAGATTCAATAACCAAAAACGCTTGATTAATACATAAATGTATTTGATAAAAAGATCATGATCTCCACTAATATCAGTGCTATCTTGAATTTTTTCCAGAATTTATACTTCCTTTATAAGAAAGCAAGAATTCAATGATATTAACCATATTATATAATAAAATGTGTACGGAATGATAATAAAAAAAAACCTTTAATTTTCTCCCTATATCTTAACTGTAAGTTTCACTGTTTATATTTGAAACAATGTGCAGATTTCAGGGGAAATTGCAAATTTTAGGGTTATGGATTTGAGGGAGTCTACTGCAATAAAAATTAAGAAAAATTAAAAATAAAGGTCAAGTAAATAATTAATAATGTATACAGGGCTTGAAATTCAATTTTTCTAAGGAGGGGAGTCTTCCTCCCAACATTTTTAAATGGAGGGGAGTTTTAATGTTTCGGAGGAAGAAAAAAAATCTTTAAACTCCACTATTATTTTACGTGCTATTTAAAGAATTACATTAATGTAGACATGACAAATTATTAAATTGAAAAAAATTAAGTCAACTCAGAATGATTATGTAAAATGTCTATTTTTATTATAAAAAAAGGAAGAAAGTTAAATTTGATATATACAGTGTATTTTTCAAGTTCCACCAACTGTTGGGACCCTTAACAATTAGGTTGTTAAATGAATTTCTGAATTTAGATTTTATTTGATTTAGGATGCTGAAGCCTCTTTCACATGGTACACTTTTACTCCTTCACAAGGATTAAAAAGGTTTACTCCTTTACCCCAAGGAGTAAAAGTAATAAGATCTTTGCAGCTCTTCTAATCTCATTTTTGTTTAGTGCTGACTCTAGGCCAATTTGACAGGATGCAGTGACCGGTGACTCTTACTGCCCTTTTTTGTTATTTTCTTTTTTTTTCGGTCGCAGAAAAAAAAATCTTTAAATACGTCTATTGGTCGTTGGAAAAAATTGTGAACTTAGTCAATTGGTTGAGGGAATAAAATAATGAAATTTGTCTTACGCATGAACAGAAATAGATAAGGACTTCTAACGAAATAGTGTTAATATCGATTTGTGACTTTGGAACTACATGGCAGCCAGTGTACAACTGTGCTAAGGTGACGCCACCTACAAACAACAATACAGATAAATACCACAGAATAAATCTATTATACCTACCAGACAATGGCTGTCAAGCAGACGATTTGAAGAAGTAGGCGAACTGTTAGGAATCTGCAACCCTTGGTCTTGTCCCTGTACTCACATCTTTATATATCCTACCATATGCTCTTTATTTAATAATATTCATTCATCTTAATTTACAATAATCCATTTAAATATCTTTCCTTTATTTATATTTCATATCTTAAATCTTATTTATTTAATATCTAAAGTTTACTTATTCTATTAAAGTTTATTTCTTTTCCCAGTCTATGGTTTGTTTACATCGCATTTCTGCTTATCGAAAAACGTCACTTCGTATCTTCCTTTCACCCTCTTCTGGAGTGGTTCCGATTGTCGATACTAGATGGCGGTAGCAGATTGTTTTAGTTGTGATTTGCATAAGCAATCGTACATCTCCACTCCACTCTTTTAGGAACATTCTGGATGCCAGAAGAGGGCGTTGTTTTTGTTATGCATAGTTAATCAGCATGCGTCAGAGACCGGTATATTTTCTTCGCTGACTATGCTTACGATGCATTTGTTCTTTTAGTTTTTCAGAGGAATTGTAGTTGTTTTTCGTTTGAACTGTTAGCAGAAATGGTTTGATGTTATTTTAAAGTGTTTGACTCCATTCATTGATAATGATAGCTCGTGTGTAATAGTTATGAAAGTCTGTCAGTTTTACAGTTGTCTTTTGGAAATGAAGTTCGTCATTTATCAAGTTCATCAATTTTCTTGTTCTTGGATGTTTTGCCTGTGAACTGAAATAGTGTTAGACGAATAATGACTGATATTTAGACCGTCTTCATAACGTCGTGAGCAGTTTTAGATTAGTGTCTGGAGCTGTTGAACCAACGAGGATAGTATGAAGTCTAATCAACTTAAACTTGTAGCCGTTGTAGTTTTTCATCTTAAATTATTTGAATTAGTTTTCCTAAAGATGTTTAAGAAGTATTTTTGTTTTGAATGTTGTCTGCAGTTCATCTGAATTCTCTTTTAAGCATCAATTGAAGTTCTAATTGGATCGTAAGGTTCAGAATGAAATTTGAACTGTTTTATTCTATTCAAGACTACGTTGAGTTCCGGTTACATAGATTTTCAAAAGTGATAATTAAGTTTTTCAGTCAGTCATATATATATTGTGTAAAGTACCTGTGTCATGATAAATGGATATGTTATCGTAATGAATTAAGTCAGATAAGTGTTTCAATAATGTTAATATTTTTTTTTCTTAATTTATTTTTACTTGTTGTTTTATTTAAAGTCTTTTTAATAAATGTTATTTGTTTTTAATTAGTTGTTTTTCATTTAATCCACCATCATAGTTTAAGCTATTTCTTTTCCAGGTTTAACTTCATTAGATATTTAAGATTTATTTACTTGGGGTTTAAATCAGCTTATACGCTTCACACTGTTTAAATGTAATCTGCTAATTACTTAACCCCTTGGGAAATACAACGTATTTCCCAACAAATAACTAATACAACTGTCCTACGCAGACATTGTATTTGGAACATTTTTCTTCTTAAAAAGGCTATTTTATTAGAAGTCCTTATCTATGTCTATGTTCATAGAGAAGAAAAAAAAATCGCTAAAATGAGATATTATGCGAATTTCATCGATCGACCACAGAAAAAACGCAAAGTTCGTCGATCGATCGTGGAATAAATGCAAAGTTCGTTGATTAGTCGTGAAAGAAACGCAAAGTTCATCGATCAGTCGCAGAAAAAATGCGAAGTTCGTTGATCGATCACGGAAAAAATGCAAAATTTAGCAATCAGACGCGGAAAAAAAGCAAAGTTCGTCCATTGATCGCGGAAAAAAACGAAAGGTTCGTCAATCAGTCGCGGAAAAAACACAAAGTTCGTCGATTAGTCACGAAAGAAACGCAAACTTTGTCGATCAGTTGCGGAAAAAACGCAAAGTTCGTCAATCTGTTGCAGAAAAAACGCAAAGCTCGTCGATTGATCGCAGAATAAACACAAAGTTTGCCGATTGATCGCAGAATAAACACAAAGTTTGCCGAAAAAAAAACGCAAAGTTCGTCGATCAGTCGCCAAAAAACGCACAGTTCGTCGATCTGTCGCTTAAAAACACAAAGTTCGTCGATCAGTCGGCAAAAAAAAAACCCGCACAGTTCGTCGATCAGTTGCCAAAAAAAACCTGCACAGTTCGTCGATCAGTCGGCAAAAAAAAACCGCACAGTTCGTCGATCTGTCGCTTAAAAGTGCAAAGTTCGTCGATCTGTCGCTTAAAGAAACGCAAAGTTCGTCGATTAGTTGCGGGGAAAAAAATCACGAAATTTATCGTTGAGTTGCAGGTAAATTAAATAACGCAATTTTCTCCAAAAAATGGTGAAATTTTTTGGGCGGGAGGGTCCCGCCCACGATATTTTCTTGGGTTTTGATTTCAAAATTTTCGGCACGAATTCCGCAATCCCGCCCTGAAATTCAAGCCCTGGTATAACTAAATATGCATAATGATGATGAGATAATTTTTTCTTGATTTATTCAGTGAAACACACCTTATAAATGTATAATAATAATTCACATCAAAATCTTAAAATAACAAAGTTTTATTTCATGTTTAGCCATACATAATAACCAAAAAAGCTTGATTAATACATAAATTATTTGGTAAAAATATTGTGATTGCCACTGATATCAGCACTATCTTGAATATTTTCAGAAATAAATTTATACTTCCTTCATGAGAAAACATGAGTTGAATGATATTAACAAGAATTGCATATTAAAATGTGTACAGAAAGATATAAAAAATTTTAAAAAACTTGAATTTTACACCAACATCTCAACTTAAGTCTCATTCTTTACATCGGAAACAGTATGCAAATTTTCGGCATTTGCAGATTTTAGGGTGGTGGATTTGAAGGAGTCTAGTGTGTGTGTGTATATATATATATATATATATTACACACACATGTATGTATATATATCACTCGCGTCTGGCTAACATAAAGGTACCAATTTAAAATATAAATCTTTGGCAAAATCTTAGAACAAGCGAGACACCCGATTTGGCAATTTTTTTTTACACGCGCCAACCGAAAAATCGTCAACCTCCAAATTCTACCCAATCAGAACGCATGTTTTCGGCAGGCAAGCAGATACTTACACACTGCTTACGGCAAGCTTTTTCACAGAGTAAACATCGATTTTATTTCATTCTATGACTATTTACGAAGTTTTATTAGCAAGTTTTTCTTCATGATTTTTCAATTTTTTACAAACTTTTAGCAATATTTTCCTCCGTATTTTTCTATTTTTACAAACTTTTAGCAATATTTCTTCTGGATATTTTGATTTTTACAAACATTTAGCAATTTTTTCCCCCCTCTGGATTTTTCTATTTTTACAAATTTTTAACTATTTTTTCCTCCTTGCTTAAACTGTGTAAATTGTCACAAAACGGAATAAAATCAATGTTTACTTCGTGAAAGAAATTTTCATAGAAACTGTAAGTAGTGAGTTCTCTGCCATAAAGAACAAAGGTTATGATTGAGGAGAACCTCGAGATTTCTGATTTTTCAAATGCACGAAATTCATTAAAGCACCGGTTAGTAATATATATATGTACGCTTCGCATACATTAACGGGAGAAAAAAAAACCTTGGACGCATGAAACTCCCTGTATAGCAATCTCTAGAATGCATGAAATTCATTCAAACAGCAGTTAGTAACATATATATGTACTCTTCACGTACATTAACTGAAAAAAAAAAAACTCTGGATGAAAGAAATTCGCTGTCCAGCACTCTCTAGAATGCATGAAATCTATTCACGCTGCAGTCAGTGATGTTCGCACAAAAATCTGTTTACAGCAATTTTTAAAGTGCATAAAATACATCTTATCAAATAAAATTAACAAACATGCACTTACCTTTATTTATCATTGTTCATTTTTTTTTTTTTAATATTTCACAGGAATTATCCTTTATGACATATGACAAAACGTCAAACATTAAACTTCATAAAACACATTTCACAAACGTAATTCAACAAATCTGACACACAACAAACCAACCCACAGACAATACAACCCTATTTTAGAATATTCTAATCTGTCAGCCAACCAATCCAATCCCCTCAAAAACCAGTTCAATTTCCAGAACCACGCATTCTGCCCATGCCAGAACCGAGCAGAGAAAGCGTGGAAAAAAACATAAACCAGTAGAAAGAAAAACTCATTTATCGCTTTGCCAAATTCGATGCCGCCAAGCGTCTCACTTGTTCTTGGATTTAACCAAATCTTTCACTACTTTCATTTCAAATACATTTATTGAAAATGCATGCATTTAAAATACATATATTGCACACATTTAAAATAAATACACTTTCACTCATTTCATAAAAAAAGAAAAGAAATAATACCATAAACCAAAACATTTAATTTATACATCAAAGTATTATTTCTAATTTAAATACATGAAAATTAAAAGTTGCGAGAGAAAAAAAAAAAATGTTGGTGAGATTTGCACCCAGCTAAAATAAAAGCACCAAATTTTTTGCTTAAATTGAACAGTATTCAAAAAGGTATTGTTCAACACTAAGTATAGGCAATTAAAAAAGAAAAGAAAAAGGCGAGTACAGTTACACAAGGATACCATAGAAATGCTATTATTTGGTTAATTTATCTTATAGTAATTAAGCAACTAATTTTAATGTTATCTGCTTACTGTACATTCATATTTGTTTTATGTAAATTTGCTTACATATGCTTGTAAACATTATTTGGTAGATGAAATTGTTTTTCAGACATAGGGGAGACTGGTATACAGTTGACCACTTTTTCAGTTAATTATTTTTCTTCTCTTTAACGGACAAACCAATCTGCATGAAAATATTTAATATTCCTTAAACTGTTATACATTCATCATAATTTTCTCAGAACATAGTTTTCAATACATTTTTCAAAAAATAAAAATTATATGCACCCGTAAAGTGGAACAGTGTGTCCCAGAAGTGGGACACACTGGTCCACCCACTGGTGCACAGTGGACCGCTATTATGTATTATCTGAAATACAATATAAATCTATTTTTCATTAATCTAATTATCTTTTATTTCCCCTTTACCCGCAAAATAATATAGTAATATAAGTTTACAAGTAACATTTTGAAACAAATACAACAACAAAAAAATAATTATATTTTGAAAATAATAACAGTTTGGACCCTATTCTCCATTTGGGTTCGAGGCTATGATTTCCGAAATGTTTCCCCAAAGCACGTGACTCAACATCACGAAAATCTAGTCCGTTGCTACTCTATGACATGCAGGCTTGAGTTACAAACGAGTTGTTTCATAATTAAGGGCTACAATTTCGGCAATGTTTCCCCAAAGCACGTGACTCTGACATTAGTTGGAATAGGGTCCATTGCAATTTAGTTGAAGTTATTACTTAAGTACAAAAAAATCAGCGCACATTTTAAAATTTGTAAATGAAATTCCAAAATACTTATGAGTAAGATTGAGCCTGGAATTTTCCTGAAATACTTTTGGGTCTGGGAGCAACATTATGAAATCATTGACATCAACAACAGATTCATCTACACTATTTAATCTATGATCTTTCATAATGTCATTTTCTAGTTTAATAATTCTTTGAACTACCTATTTTTACAGACATTATTTTAATTTTTCAACATATACATTTAAAGTAAGCATTACAGAGAGAAGCAATAGAAATATACACATCAAATTCAGAAACTTTCAATGATGTAGCTCACGCCAAAATTGATACCAGATGGTGCAAGATGTTGTTGGGAAAAGACAGAAGGGGGAGTTTCAAATAAATCGATCGACAGAGCAGAAAACCATAACATCAGTCTTGAAGATGCCTGGGACAACAGGTGAAAATATTTTACTTTTGCAGGGTTGGCTTTTTCCCGTCCAAAACTAGTTTTTCCCATCCTACCGGGAAAAACTAGTAAATACCGGGAAAAACTTCCAAATGACAATATGTAAGAAATATTCTGGTTTTCTGAATCTGATGTGTAAAATTAAAGTTAGAAATACATAGTTATTACAAATTTCTCTTAGGTTTAAAATTATTCTGTAGGAAAGAAATATAAATAAATAAGAATTATTGCATAAAACATAAAATTTGCTCATAAATTTTTTTAATAATAATGAATTTCTTAAATATTTTATTAAATAAACAATATTAATATAAATAATAAACAATTAGAAATATGGGCTTGCAAAAAACCTCTAAATTAGTACAGTCAAACCTCGTTATACCGCCATTATCCGTTCAAGAAATTTTTGGCGCTATAACGAGTTTGGCGGTATATCGAATTAAAATACAATAAAAATTAATTTTCATACTATTATACTAATATTATTATTATTATAAAAATAAATATCAGTAATGCCTTTTTATTAAATTATCCAATGGTATATAGTATATTATAATAGTATAAATTAATATAATATAATTAATATACATAATATAATTAATGCTACATGATTCAAAATTATCAAATTAATGTATGAAATTAACATGCACTTACCTCTGTATATAGTCAACTTTAGATAAAGTAGATAATTATGCACATAACAGACACACACATACATTAAATATCACACTGAATTATTTTACTTTAATTATCTTTTACAGGAAAATATTTTAATATGCTAGTTTGAGTTTTCCTTTCAATATTGATTTTTTCAATATCTTTTTCTACAACTAAAAGATTGTTCATCATTTTTTTATCAGTTGCATGTTTTTCTAAGAAAATTCTTATTTTCCCAATGCAATTTTTAACTTCATCAGATGTAACATGCGGCATTTCAGCTTCTTCAGCTTCGCTGTCAGATGAATTTTCATTTTCATTTTGATTGGCAACAATTTCTTCGATTGTCAAATCTTCAAATGTTGAAACACTTTTGTCTATATTAATGTACTCAATTGCCGATAGAGGATGCTCAATTTCTGTTAATTTGTGTATTTCGTCTTGTAGTTCCTGAAGTGCTGTACTGTTTTGTTTTTTAGTAGATCCTTCAGGTTTAATCAATCCAGTATGTTTCCAGCAGTTAACAATAGTTTCTGATGAAATTTCATCCCATGCTTTTTTTATCATGCGAATAGCATCATGTAAAAGGATTGGAGAAAAATCATCTTTACTGATTTTTTCAATGATATGGCGGATGTGATACTTTCGATAATGAGCTTTGAATGAGTTTATTATACCAGCATCCAAAGGTCGCAAAAATCCAGTACAGTCAGGAGGTAAAAATTCAATGCGGATATTACTCATTGGATATGCTTTGTGACAAGGGGCATTATCCAAAATCAATAAAATATGCCGTTTGCTTCTTTTCATTTCTATGTTGAAATTCGCTAACCATTTTTGAAATAATGCTGAAGTCATCCACGCTTTGTTATTATTCTCATAATCTACATAAAGAACAGGATTAAAATTTTTAAAACATCGTGGCTTAGCTGATTTTCCAATCACTGTCATAGTTCTTTTATCAGATCCATCACTATTCGTACAGAACACAAGAGACACACGATCTTTTTTTTTTTTAATCCTTTAGCAGGCCCACTCGAAATTGTTTTATCTGGCTGCAAGCGGTAAAAAAGGCCACTTTCATCCATATTGTAAACGTCCTCTTGTTTATATTCTAAAATCAGCGCACTCAGTTTTTTGCGACCATTTGACACAATATCTTCATCAACACCTGCAGTTTCACCACTTCGTATGTACCGAGAGAATCCTCGTCGCTTTTTAAATCTGTTCAACCAGCCACTACTGTATTCGAAATCTGTAATATTCATTAGCTGGCCAAGAACTTTTGCCTGCTCTCTGATGACATCTCCGTTGATAGTGGCATTTTTAGCACTCATTTGTTGTATCCATGTGCAAAGGGCATCCTCTAAGTCTTCATGTTTCGCTGTTTTCAGTCTTTTTACAGATGATTGCAGTTCGTTGGTGTTAATCCATTTTTCTGTATTCATCAAAATGTCTCCGATGCAGCGCCTGCTAACAGGCTTTTTCCAGAGTGTAGAAAAATGATTGGAGATGTGTTGCTGCGATACATTCACATTTCTTTCTTTATATTCACAAATTTCCCGCTTTTCTGAAGTTGATAAAACTGCTCTTTTCGCCATAATGAGTTAAAATAAAGAGACAGAATGATATTTTACAGATTTAGCTGGTGAATTCTTCGATGATTCAATCAACGTCCGACCAAAATTTTGAATGAGAGATTTTGCACTGCACACCGTTTTCTTTCTAAGAAATCGACATAAAGTACAGGGAGAAGTTATTTTTTACATTGTTCTCACCTGAGAGAGGAGAGACCCTTTCAGCCAATGGCGTGCCATGCCTTGTTTTCTCCCCGCTCCAGAAGCAGATCGGATCACGTGACTCGCCAGTCTGAATCTGAAGTTTTACTTGCTCGGCACTCAGTGCGCATTATTTTTCTTCTCCCAATGACAAGTAGAATGGGTAGCAGGTGCATTTTGGCAGGTGTTGAGAACAATATAAATTCTTTGCTATTCAATAAAGCTTGAATTGAGCTTGAAAACATCTAGACACATGAAAAGGAAGTGTCCTTTGAAATTCTAACAAAAAATTTAAAAAAGAAAGATATGCAAAGAAAATACAGTAATTTCTAGACATTTTTTTTTGGCGGTATATCGAGTTGGCGCTTTAACGGATACATTACATTGAAATTCCTATTTGGCAGATTTGTTCATAGACTCAATTGGCGGTTAAACGGAATTGGCGCTATTTCGAGATGGCACTAAATCGGGGTTTGACTGTATTTTGTTATATGATACTAAAATCCAATGTGCAAGTGGGAGACGAAGAATATGATTACGATCGATTGGTAAATGTTTGTGAATCTGTGTGGTGTGTAAATATTTAAATAAATGCCCTCCATTGTCTGTTTTTGTAGGTCTACCTTTTCTTTACCTTTCAAGCTATTTACTTAGATGATCTCAATTTTGACATTTTTAAAAAGGTTGTTTTGAATGTATATTTATCTTTTTAATAATCAGTTTTTCCCATATGGGAAAAACATAGTATTTCCCAGGACGGTAAATACCGGTTTTTACCATGGTATTTACTGGGGGTGGGAAAAACCTTGCCAACCCTGTACTTTTGTGAAACTTTTAAGATGTGACTGGTTTTATGTGATTTTAGAGATGTTTTTAAGACTTTTGAAAAATGTACGATACCTATCTACGAGGGGCAGTCGGAAAATAAGTTTCCCCTGGCGACTGTGGACAGAGGTGTGTATGAAAGACAAAATGTAAGGAGACATTAAAGATAAAACATAACTTTATTTTTCCGCATAAGTACCAAGTACATTGAGACATTTGTCATACCGCTTTATAAGCTTCAAAAAGCCCTCCAGAAAAAAAAAAAAAATCAGGGCTTTGAATACGGACGAAGCGTTGAACAGCTATAGGCGAAAGACAGCAGATGAATGCGAACGTCCAAGACACCAATACTGTTAGGTAGAGGTCGACCGCGATCAAGCAGATGGCGCTGTTGCAGTGCCTGTGCAGATGGCGCTGTTGACTGCAACAACGCCATCTACGCAGGCACTGCAACAGCGCCATCTGCTTGATCGTGGTCGACTTCCCAATGGTGTATCGGTGTCTTGAACTGTGTTTAATTAAGTTGTTAGAACACGGATGTTGAAAATACACTTTGCAAGAACACACTTGCACCAATCGTGGTCTTAGAGATGGCAAACATCAGAAAGATATGTATATCAGTGTTACCAGTTTGAAGGGCTTTTTTTATTATTCAGAATGCTATCGCTATTTTTGAATAGTAATATTTGTAAATCAACCACTGCAATAGCCAGATTAAACAATAAATCCCCAATTACAATAGACTTTAATAATGTGGAAAAATTAGCCAATTACAATAATCTAAACTACGCATTACAGAGAGAAGCAATAGAAATATACACATCAGATTCAGAAACTTGCAATGACGTAGCTCACGCAGAATTGACACCAGATGGCGCTAGATGTTGTTAGGTAAAGACAGAATGGGAGTTCAAACAAATCTGATTGACAGAGCAGAAAGACATAACATCAGTATTGAGGATGCCTGGGACAAGAGGTGAAAATATTTTACTTTTATGAAACTTAACGTGTGGACTGGTTTTATGCGATTTTAGATATGTTTTTAAGACTTTCAAAAAATATACAGTGCCTGTCTATATGTTTAAAAATTAAAATAATGTCTGTAAAAATAGGTAGTTCGAAGAATTATTAGATTCATCTACAGTTTCGGGAAAAATAAACTGATTTCCATTCAATTTGCATCTCATGAATCTTGAATAGAATCATCACCAATTAGACTACAGTTATATTTATCAAAAGGCAGTAAATATAAAATAAAATGTTTCTTACTATGTTAAATAGTTATTTTTCTTTGTTTACTTTATTTTATAGTTAAATAACTACTTTAAAAACAATATTTCTTTATAGAAAATAAGCAATTATTAAATATTTTGAACATTCTGCATTACAGGAGCAGAGTGGATTGTGGTCTACTGTGCCCCATGTTGAAGTTCAATAAATAATCAAATTAATATTGTTTATAGCGTTCTGCTAAACATATTAATTTTAAAGTTAAATAAAAACAAGTTTCTTAGCTTTGCAAAAAAGCTGTTTTATCTTATATGTCTACAATCTTTAATTACTAAAAAAATAAAAATATGATGAAAAATTTGGAACAGATGCTTTATACTCACGCAGCGATGTTTGGCAACTTTTTGATAGGCGCGATTTTCAATCCCGCGCCAAACCAATAACTTAATACAATGGCTAAGTTGCCATTAAAGGAAAAAATCCCCTAAATTTGGCAACTTTTTTCCTTTTTATAACCGCTAAAAAAAATTTAAAAAACTGTGTGTAAGAGTGACATCAAAGCCAAAAATTTTACTTTTAGAAGCTCAAAACAGCCAATCAGGATAAAATAGTTCAATCTGAGCTAAACATACTTTCTGAAGGCTATAAATAATCAGTGCAGTGCTGTTGTCTATTAGGATAGAAGAGAAGCTTAAAAAAAATTAAATACATAAAATATTAGGAGGTGGTCCACTGTGCCCATAGGTCCAGTATGTACCACTCTCCCCTACACAATAAAAATTCACTGTTAAATTGACGAAATATTTAAAAAAATGGTAATGTAAATAATTTGCAGTTTTATTTAACCATAAATCACAGCCTTAATGAGAAGAGTTCCATATCCTGCGCCACTTTACGAAAAAATCCAAAATGGGGTTAGGAAGCATTATAAGCCCTCAGATCGTGCAGCCATTTTTTGGCGATATTTGGTGGATTTTTATTTGCCGACCTGACTACAGGGAGGACTTTTGCCTTCTAGCAACCCTTAAATAATCTACGAGCAGACTTTTTTTTCCCCCCTTATTTCTTCTCTGAGCGTACAAGTGAGAGGTTGTGTTCTGTTTTTCTTGACTGTAGTATCGCATGTGGTATCTTTGATCAGGTTGTATAATTCCAACTTTTTATTCTTATTATTAATATTTGATTATTTTTTTTGATTGATAATGGCTTCTGTTGGTAGTTTACCAGTTGTTGGTGGTGATGTGCTGAAATATCAGCAAATTTTGAAAGCAAACGGCGGTTTCAAGGTTTTGCGAGATAGGCCTATTTTTGGAGTGGATGGTAAACCAACTCTGCTTTTTTGCACACAGTTGTTTATGGATAGGGATTTGTTTATTGGATTTTTGACTGAAGTTGGATGGATTAAATCCAGTGTTTTATGTCCGCTTTGTAGTGCCGAAATGAATCTGCGTGAAAAACAGATTTTGGATGTTTTTTCTTGGACCTGTAGAAATAAAAATTGTGCAGGGTGCAATATTAAGGAACTATCCTTTAGGTTTGGATCGTGGTTTAGTTGTTCTAAACTGACATTAGAGGAGGTTTTTTTGATAACTTTTGATATGCTCGACGGGGTGAAAACATCGGACATCATGAAGAATTGTTTTTTTGCCAGTAATACCTGTACTAATTGGAGACAGTTTATTAATGAGCAGGTCTTGGAATATATTGAGAAAATTGGAGGTCCTGGTGTGATTGTTGAAGTAGATGAGTTGAAGTTTGGAAAGAGGAAGCATAATAGAGGGCATGCAGTCGATGGACAGTGGGTTTTTGGAGGTGTTGAGCGAGTTGAGAATGGGTCTGGTAAGATGTTTCTTGTTGCTGTTCACGACAGGCCACACGAAACTTTGAAGCAATGTGTTCTGCAGTGGATAGAAAAAGGCACAACTGTATATAGTGATTCTTGGAAAGCGTACGAAAGGTTAGGAAGAGAGGGTTTTGACTGGTTTAAAGTAAATCACAGTTTACATTTTGTCGATCCTGATACAGGTGTCTACACAAACAAGATAGAAAGCATGTGTCGTCATATAAAGCGACATTGCCGACGTATAACCGTCCCGAGTGATTTTTGTTATTACTTGGCCATGTTTCTTTTTGATAGAGCATGTTTTGATCTTAATATACATCTGTTTAATAAATTTGTGGAAATTATAAGGGAAATAAAGTGGGAGGAATATAAAATAACAATAAAATGAATATTTTGTGCTTTCTGTGGAAAATGTGAATTTTGAATTAATGGATATTTGTTTTTTGAGGTACATTTTTTTCGTTTTGTGGAAAATGTGAATTTTGGATTTATGAATATACATATTTTTTTTTTTTAGGTTTTTTTTTTTTCCTGGTGTTTTTTTTCTGGAGGTTTGTTTTTAAGAAGTATTTTTTGCAATTTATGCACGGAGGTTTGATTTTTCAAAGTATATATCGATGTTTGTTTTTTCAAATTATTTTTGCAGGTTTTTTTATATGGATGTTTGTTTTTAATATGTAATTTTGCAATTTATGTACGGAGGTTTGATATTTCAATTTATGTCGATGTTTGTTTATTCAAATTTTGTATCGAGGTTTGTTTTTTCAACGATAGGATATACATTTTAATGCCTTTATTTCTTGAATTTCCCTTTTTTATAGATATGTTGTTCAATCATGAATCTTTGCATTTTTTTTTAAATATCACTATATTTACGTTTCTGCCGTTTGCTCAGTATTCAGTGAATATTTCTTGAATTTACCTTTATGTTTAGTCTGTATATATTTCAAAATTAAATAAAAAATAAAACCTAAAATAGCCCAAAATGACCACTTATTGAGAAATTCTTGTTGGCGGAACACGGCCAAGACAAAACAAAATGGCAGACCTGAGGGTGTTTAAGCAAACTGTTCCCAAAATGGCACCAAAAGCTTTTAACATCTTATAAAATTTTTATTTTAATTCTATTTTGGAACAGATGTGTTACACTCATGCACCGATGTTTGGGCGACTTTGATTGCCGCACTTTTTAATTCAGCGCCAAGCTACTATTTTCAGTCGCCATCTTGGAATCATGGTAAGCATAACATTTATATTAACAACATATTAGAAAACACCGGAAAGCGTATTTTTACACAAAAATCAAAATAAAGCACAAATGCATTTTTTACAACAAATTTAATGAAACTGTTACCTACGTCATTTCAATCTTTTAAAGTGCACTAATCATTCGATAATAAAAATTCTAATTTCACATAAATTTTTAGATAAAATCATTGCATCATTTTAATCTTTTAAAGTGCTACTATATCAGAGTAAACATTTGATTTTTTAAATTCTAATTTCATGACAAACACAACATTAATAAATAACAGCATATTAGAAAACACAGAATGCATATTTTTACATAACAATTAACATAAAGCAAAAATACATTTTTACATGTATACCAGTGTTGAAATCAGACACTTTTCTCAGAGAGGAATTTCTGTGGCTCCAGGGGGGGGGGGGGGGATTGCACTTTTTAACCATTAAAACATAAAATATCAAATCTTCTGGAGGGGACATTTCAATGCTCCGGAGGAGGGGGGGGTGTCCCCCCCCCGGGACACCTCGAGGGGGGGTGTCCCCCCCCCGGGACACCTCCTGAATTCAACACT
Organism: Maratus michaelseni; assembly: GCA_963931845.1. Taxonomy (NCBI): domain Eukaryota; kingdom Metazoa; phylum Arthropoda; class Arachnida; order Araneae; family Salticidae; genus Maratus; species Maratus michaelseni. The sequence continues at coordinate 119,404,316 of OZ007586.1, forward strand.
GATGTATAGTGCTATGTTCGGCCACACTAGGTAAGAATTAAAAATGACAATACCTCTTTTCTACAACAATGACTGTTGATTTAAAATTATTTTTACCGTCCGTTCGCTGTCCTGGTCGGCCGTTCAATCTTATCTAATGGTAGAAACGGCTCCTATGAGTTTTAAAAACCCTAAAATCCGAAATTTCGGTTTAAATATCGGATATCGAGTAACATTATTAAGACGACGGACACTTGCGGCTAGAGCCGTCAAAGCGAAGTTCACTATGAGGCATGACGGCTATAGCAGCACAAATGTGCATTTACCGGCTTTACATGTAGAAGCCCAAGTGTCAGTTTTCGAACTTCACTTGTTCCTACTGTCCGTCAAAAAATGTGTTAAAAACTTAAAATTTACCATTTTTTGGAACTATAATCACTGAAAGAAAACTAACTATAAGACAAAATTAAATATTAAAAAGCAAGCTAAAGTACTCACATTAAACTTAGCGCAAAACGGAAACAAAACTACAAAACAAAATTATCAGGAATGATTCGTTCGTCTCCACCAAAATTAAGAGAAATTGGCTGTGTTCAGAACCGAAGATCAGGCGGCACGTGGGCGGTGGAGATTAAAATATGGAGTGATTCTCCACTGTGAATGAAATTGAAAGGCCTGCGTTCATTATCATTGATTTGACATTTGACTAATTTGAGTATTTTAATGATATTTTGTTAAAATCTAGAAGTGAACTTGGTGGCCGAATGGTTAAAGCACTGGTCTTGATTGGGAATTCAAGCGCTCGAATACGCCATCTGGTGGAAAAAAGATATAACTTCTCCCTTCAGGAAAATCCCTTGCAATCCCATTGCGTTACATGTATTTTTAATTTGTTCATAATGATTATTTTTATGCACAATTTCAGATTTCATGTGCTATTTGTGTTCTGTGTTTATATGTCAAAGTAAAAACTATCCTAATTTGAATATCTAACACTTTTAAACGCGTTTACAATAAATAATGGTTTCAATGGCACTTTAGCATTAGTTAAAGGGCCAATTTTCCTGTACCGACGGCTGCAATCAGCGCCTCTATAGGCCGTTTTAAGTCCCAATTCTGGAGGTTGCCGATTCTATTTCTATTTGATTTTTCTACTTTTTCATTTAAAAATGTTTTATTGATTACTTTGTATTTCTCATGATTAATGGAATATATTTTATAAAAGTAAAATTTGATATTATTAACAATTACTTATTTAATTAAATACGACAAATTCAGCTATTTCACGATTAAAATTTTACATTACAATGCCTTTTAATATTTAAACATTATTTTTTTTCTTTTAGCAAATGTAAAATAAGTAATCAAAATATAATCAATTTGCCCGAAATTCTCCAAGTTTTTATAATGAGTACTTCAACAGTGAATTTTTAGTACGAATAGAATGCAAAGCATATTTTACAATGTAAAAAATATTATAAAAATAAAATGTAAAATATATATATTATTTAAACTAGAAATATCAGTACCTATTTTTGTAAAGAGGTAAAATACATGTGGTTTACCGTCTAGTTTCGTAATGAATATGAATAAAATATAGTTAGAATGTTTATAAAATTTTCTACTGCATGTTTAAGTATTTTAGCATTTGTTTCTCGTGTTTTATGTTTATTGCAATTATAATAAATAATGCTATTTACATCAAAAAATGAATTTCAAGAAAAAAATATTTTTAGAAATTAATAATTATTTTTCAACAATGTTGTTATCGAAAAATATATTTTAATAAAATGTTTAAAAGCTTTTTTATCAATTTTTAACAAAGATTTTATTTTACTATTACAAATAAAGAAATAATCTTTTAACATGTTGGTATTACGATCTTGATTTATTAACATTCTATTTATCCCAAAAAAATATAAAGCAACTGATAAATCATTTTTAAATTAATAAAAATAGGAAAAACAAATCTAAAACAGCGAGCATGGACTTTGTATCCATACGCCGCTGAAGTGTGATGTTTCAACATGGCGCTGGGCATAAACAGATTGAAGTGCCCATTGAAATAACATGGTCGTAAAAAATAAAATCTTCTAGGAATAATAATTTTCATATTTAAGAACTTTCAGGCACTTTTCTGCAAAGTTTAAGGTAAGCTTTTCATTATGAATTCACCAAACTTCTGATTTTGTGCTTTAAATTTTAATAATTTATTAAAATGTCATTAGCTTAACTCCGGTTAGACAAACATGGTGGTTGTTTACACCGTCTGAATCGGTGATGTTTACATTCATGTCCGTCAAGATGTATTTATCTCTCTTTACTTATAAGTAATTTGATGTTTTAATTATAAGTAAAGAGAAAATCATATTAAAATTAAAAAATTATTAGATTATTTTTAATAATTTTCATATTATAATACTTTATATATTTAATATATTAAAATTTAGTATTTTAATTTAATATATTATATTATTAATTTAATAAAGTATTAATTTAATATAATTCATTATGATATTATTTATGTATACAGTATTAATTATTTATTAAGATTATACTAATTATAATTATTTCGTTATTAATATTAATTATATTATTTAATATTAAATACAATTATTAAATAATTAATATTTTAGTTCATATTATTATGTTTTATTTATTTCTAATTAATAATAATTATTTTACTATGATAATTTTAATTTATAATTTGTATTAATATTGTAATTTATGTTAATTTATATTTAATATAAATTTAATAATATAATTATAAATATTAATAATATAATATAATCTATAATAATAATAATAATTTAAACCTATTAAATTAAATATATATTGCATTAAATTAATATTATGAATAATTAATACTAATAATAAATAATTATCATTTTAAATGATTAATAAATATAATTGATATTAAAAATATATATAAAATTATTAATAATTTTAATCATTATTTAATTATATATATATATATAATTAAATAATTATTAAATTAATAATTATTTTTATATATTTTTAATATCAATTATATTTATCAATCATTTAAAATGATAAATAATTATTTATTATTAGTATTAATTATTCATAATATTAATTGAATGTAATACATAAATAATTTAATATGTTTAAATTGATTTAATATTTAATTTAATGTAGTATATCATTTTAGTATTATAATTTAATATATTATGTTTTATATTTATTTATATTATAATATATCATATGTTATATATTTCATAAATAATTTATATACTTAATTTAAATATTATTTATAATTTATGTATTATAATAATTTATAAATCATAAAATATCTTTAATAAATTTTAAAAATATAAAATTAGTAAAATTATTAATTTAGATTAAATAAAAGTTTTACTTATAAGTAGAGAGAGACAGAAATATCTTGACAGACATGAATGTAAATACCAATTCAGCCGATGTAAACAACCGTGATGTTTGTCTAACCGAAGTTAAGCTAATGAGTTTTTAATAAATTGATCAAATTTAAATCACAAAATCAGAAGTTTGGGGAATTCATGATGAAAAGCGTACCTTAAACTTTGCAGAACAGTGCCTGAAAGTTCTTATACATAAAAATTATTATTCCTAAAAGATTTTATTTTTTACGTCCATGTTATTTCAATGGGCACTTCAGTCTGTTTATGCCCAGCGCCATATAAGGAAAGGGCATGTTTACAAACAAACACTCCCGTCAAGCAATCTCTTCCTCTCCCAGCCAATCAGACAAACTCATCCCTGTTCGTACACCAATCAAAACCATCTTTTGCCCTGAGTGACGTCAACTGATCTTTCCTTATTGATGACGTCAGGACTTCAGCGGCGTATACCTTCCAGGTTCATCTGTGTAGAACAACCAAGGGGAGTCTCAATAGAAAAATTGTGTACGAGATTACGGAATCGCAATGATTACAGTTGATTACTGTGATGACATGTGATTATACCTGATTACACATAGATTACAGTTGATTAAGGTTGATTACATTGCTACAAGTTGTGATTTAACAGTTTTACTCGATTTTACTGCATTCCAAAAGCTGTAAAACTTCTAGAGACAACTGTAGGAGGTTCTCTAACTGATTTAATAACAAACAAGGAAAAAAATAAAACAACCGTACAAAATACTCAAAAAACAATAGAAAAATTTTCAAACATACACATACATGTATGAATAAGTGATTCATTTACCATTTTACAAAACGTTGAAAATTTGTACTTCTTTTATTAAGCATGCATTAAATATGAAACTGGATCAGTTCGAATCCGAGTTTGGGCGCGAAACGGATTAGGTCTATAAATTTTATGCCAGTCTTCGGGCTCGGGTGGGTTCAAGATAAAATATTTTAATTTATTTTTTCACAAATTGAAAAGAGCGGAAGTTATGATTTTTTTTCTTTTAACCCCCCCCCCTCCACATGCCCTTAAGGCAATTTTTAATTATATCAAAAATCTGTCATACATAAATTTTCGGCCCTTCTCCTAAAAATAATAACTTCAAACGGATTCGATACGTATCATAGTTAAAAAATTATGGGACTTTTTCTGTTTTCACAAAAAGCCCCCCATCCCCCCCCCCCTTGGTTCGATTTTGCCCATTAACGAACTTGGCCGAGATTTTATGCCCATTGACTTTAAGTATCAGTTTCGAAAAGATGCGGGAGTTGGAACCGCCTACTTCGAAAAATAACTTGTTTGCAGGCGGAACCGGCAGGGATTTTTTGTTTTTAATTTTTTTTTTGCTATAACTGTTGGTCTTATAAAAAACTTGTCAATATAAAAGTTTTAGATAATATTAAGAGGATTTATAGTAAATTTAAGCAGATTTCTTGGGATTTGACGAAGTTATTAATTTTTTTCTTCTACCCCCCCTCCCCATGCCCTTAAGGCAATTTTTAATTATATCAAAAATCTGTCATGCATAAATTTTCGGCCCTTCTCCTAAAAATAATATCTTCAAACGGATTCGATACGTATCATAATTAAGAAATTATGGGTTTTTTCTGTTTTCACAAAAAGTCCCCCCATCCCCCCCCCCTGGTTCGATTGTGCCCATTAACGAATTTGACTGAGATTTTACGCCCCTTGATTTTAAGTATGAGTTTCGAAAAGATGCGGGAGTTGGAACCGCCTACTTCAAAAAATAACTTGTTTGCAGGCGGAGCCGGCAGGGATTTTTTTTTTAATTCATTAATTAATTTTTTTTTGCTATAACGGTTGGTCCTATAAAAAACTTGTCAATATAAAAGTTTTAGATAATATTAAGAGGATTTATAATAAATTTAAGCAGATTTCTTGGGATTTGACGAAGTTATGAATTTTTTTCTTCTAAAACCCTCCTCCCCCCCCTTGGGGCCATTTTTAATTATATCAAAAATCTATCATACATAAATTTTCGGCTCTTTTCCTGGAAGTAATAATAACTTTAAACGGATTCGATACGTATAATAATTAAAAAATTATGGAGTTTTCTCTGTTTTCACAAATAGCCCCCCATTTCCCCCCAACGGAACAGATTTATGCAGAATTTTTCCAGTTATCGTGTCCATAAAAAAGTGACATAGATAGATAGATAGATAGATAGATAGATAGATATAAACTTTTGAACTAGGGGTGGTTTTGGGTTCTGGGAGTCATGGTTGTCGTAGATCTGCAAATTTTTTTTTTTAATTTCCAACTTAAGTGAGAATGTAATAGGTAGTATTTCTTACGAAATCTACCTAAAACAGTGGGATATCCTTTGTCTATCGTCCCTTTCTGTTTGAAGTAATTTTCTAAAATTACTGGGAAACAGAATTCATGTCTTTTTGCCATAATTGTACAATTATATTAAAAATAATAATATAAGAATGTTGATTTCTGCCAGTGGTTGGGAGTAAATAACAAATTTGTTATTTCAAACAAATTTTCAGGGACATGAAAAATTACGAAACGTAAAAGAGTATTTAGGATTAATATTTATTTCTATGTAACGAGATATTTAAATAAAAAAAATAAATCTTTAAACAATTTTAAAATGTTAGTAATGATTTTCTGCTGCTTATTCTCGGGCTCGGGTTTTTAGAGTCGTTGGGTTTGGGTTCCAAAAAAAGACGTCGAATGCATGAATGTAATTGTTAGGTGTGCTAAAAGTATTCTTAAGATTCCCCATGCAAAAATTCGCTTTCGTAGAGAAATAGTATGCAAATGAATTTGAACTCTTTTTAAATGATCAAATGGAAATTTGATTTTTAAAGTTAATTTTTTAAAAACGTGGATTTTGGCCATTGCGATATTTGAAAGTGGAGAGGGGGGGGGGAAACTAAGTTAACACTCGGCACCTCCTTGTAACTGAAATATCTCGATACCAGAAGCAGAGAGCAAATTCTAATATAGCATAGGCGTAGCCTCGGGGGGGGGGGGGGGGGGGGGGACGTGCCCTTCCATCTTTCTGAACATCAATTTCTAAAATATGTTGATACAGTCGATTAAGACCTGTCTTGTATTGACCTAAATGGATATGAAATAACTATTTTCATTTTCATTTTATATTTCTTCATTTTTTTTTACTTAATCAGATGTCAGATCAGTATAGATAGCTGAACTTCTTTTCTTTGAAGTAATGAATTTGGTAGCAAAAATTGTGTTGTGCAGTACAAACCCTGATACGAACATTCATTAAACAAAAGTTTGAACTATAACTTTATTACAGCTGCGGACAATTTCAATGTGTCAGCTGTTTTTTCCGATGGTCTGCGGTTAGTATCTACATGTACTTTCTTTTCTTCTCATTCCGTCTGTAGATTTTAGAAAATGTAGTTGTGTTTATCAAGCGGGAGTTCTGTTTCCTCGCAATGTATATTTCATTTCATTTGTTGTAACTTTAATTATAATTTAATCAAGTCATAAATATCCTGCTTTTCCAAGCTGTGTCGTTGGAATTATTTATCAATAGAATGCAACCACACATCACTAAGATTGTAAAAAATAATTAATATTTCCTTCATTTAGTTATTAAATATGTTTCTCTCTCTTGCTTATTATTTTTTTTTATTGACAGCACTTAATCTTCTACTATACCTCCGTATTTTTAAGATGCAATGGTTGTGATTTTTTTTTTTTCAAAATAAAAGCCTTCTTGAATGAACTGTTTTAAAGTTAATATACAGCTGTACCTTGGTAAACGATGGTAATCCGTTCCAGAAATACCATTGTTAAGCAAAACCGTTGCTATCGAAGGTGCAATTTTCCATACAATTTTGCAGGCGCACATACATTACACGATTAATTACTTCTTAAAAGTGCCGTTTAAACTTATTTCAAATGTCTTAAAAAAGTTTTATAAATGTCTTTTATTTATTATCAGGGCCGTACCGCGGGTGGTGCCCCCCCCCCCCCCCCTCCCAGGCGTTAGATACAGTTGCTGTGGTGCTGTTTATTATATTTGTTACAAAAATATTAATTTCAATAAAACGATCTAGTGGAGCTTTCCTCATTTACTTGGTCGTTTTTTCCCAAAGTGAACCTCGAATTAAATGAACCTAGTAGTGGGGTCCAACTGCTGTCAACAGTGTACACCCGTGCAGGCTACACCTGATCTGGTCTCAAATCAAACTAACCTTGAATTTTTAAAAATTTTTATTTCGACCCAAATTAGTTTAATATTTTGAGCATCGTAGTTCACGTTACGACGATTTTGTTTTCGTCCAACTTTAATTTAATCGCAGGAAAGCAAAATTTAACAGAGTTACTTCTTTCCGTTTAGAAAAAAAAAAAAAAGGGTAAAAAATTTGCCGAAAAAGCGAAAAATCACCAAAAAATTCGGGAGCAATTCTAAACTTGCAGAGGACAAAATATACTATATTAGTCTAAAAGCTTGAAAACGAATTCATTTTACAAGTGTTAAAAAATTGAAGCTAACCGCGAAAAACCGCAGAAAATCGTGTACAATTTTTTTATGTACACAATTTTAATACAATATAGTTAAACCGGATTCCTTTCGCCACAGAATGCGAAAAAACGCCAAAAATCTCTCTCTCCTTTTTTTTTTTTTTTTTTTTTTTTTTTTTTAATCGCAGAGGACAAAATTTACTATATTGGACTAAACGGGACTAAAAGATTGAAACCCGATTCCTGTAATAAATGTTAAAGAATTGCCGCGAAACGAAAAAAAAAAAAAGTTTAAATCGCATGATAAATTAAAATCATTTTACGGATGATGAATAAACTTTATTGAAAAGAGAAAAAAAAAATACTGTATTGGGCTAAAAGATTGAAAGTGGATTATTTTTATGAATGTGAAAATATCTCCACAAAACGAGAAAAAAAAAAAAAAAAGCACGAAAAATTTAAAAACCACAGTTGACAAAATTTACTATATGTTCAAAGATTGAAACCAGATTTCCTTTATGAATGTAGAAAAATCGCCGCAAAACGCATAAAAACGTAAAATGTGCAAAAAACAAAAAATAATTGCGAAAAACTTAAAAATCTCAGCGATCAAAATTTATTACATTAGGTTAAAAAATTGTATCTGGATTCTTTTTACGAATGTCAAAAAATCACCGCGGAAGGCGAAAAAGCTTTAAAATCGCATGAAAAATTAAAATCATAGTACGGATTCCGAATAAAGTTTATTGAAAAGAGAAAAAAAAGTTTCTCTATTGGGCTAAAAGTTTAAAACTGGATTCTTTTTACGAATGTGAAAATATCTCCACGAAACGTGAAAAAAAAATCACATAAAAAAAATTACGAAAAATTAAAACATTGCAGGGGACAAATTGACGGTATCGTATTTAAAGACTGAAACCAGATTTATTTTACGAATGTTAGAAAAATCGCTTCAAAATGTGTAAAAACTGAAAAAAATTTCACGAAAAACTTAAAAATCGCAGAGAACTAAATTTATTATAATAGGTTAAAAGATTGTAGCTAGATTCATTTTACGAATGTAAAAAAAATCGTTGCAAAGCGCGAAAAAACGCCAAACCCCGCATAACAAATTTGCGAACGAATTCAAATTCGCTATAACGAGTTCCGAATAAACATTATTGAAAAGAAGTCAACATTTACTATATTGGACTAAAAGGTTGTAATTGGATTCTTGTTACAGATGTTAAGAACTTCCACGAAACGAAAAAAAAAAAAAAAAAAAAAAACTCCGCAAAAAGTCACATGAAAAATTCGCGATTAAAATCAGTAAGTACAAAATTGAGTACAAAATGTAATCGCACAGTTCAAAATCTAGTACAATGGTCTGAAAGATTAAAACTGGACCCTTTTAACGAATGTTTAAAAATCGCAGCAGAACGCGAAAAAACACCAAAATATCTCATAAAAATTTCATGAAAAATTTAAAAATCGCAGAGGACAAATTTTGCAATAATGGGTTAAAAGGTTGAAACCAGATTCGCATTACAAATGTTAAAAAATTACCAAAAAACGCGGAAAAACACTAAAAATCACATAAAAAATTTAAGAAAAATTTAGAAATCACTGAGGACAAAATTTATGATATCGAGCTGAAAAATTGAAAACAGATGTATTTTACGAATGTTTAAGAAAATCGCCGCGGAATACTTAAAATTGCATAAAAAATTCGTGAAAAATCTAAAAATCGCAGATCACAAAATTTGCAATATTGGACTAAAAGATTGATGTTGGATTCCGTTTACGGATGTCAAAAAAATCGCCGCGAAACGCGAAAAATCATATAATAAATTTTCAAAAAGTTAAAACATCGCAGAGGAGAAAATGTACTATATCGGCTGAAAAAATAAAACCAAATTTCTCGTACGAATGTTTAAAAAATTGCTTCGGAAAGATAAAAAAACGCTAAAAATCACACAAAAATTTCGCGAAAAATTTAAAAAAAGGAGAGGACAAATTTTACTATATTGTGTTAAAAGATTGAAACTTGTGTCCTAACACAAATGTTAAGAAATTGTCGCAAAACGCGAAAAAACGCTAAAAATCACATGAACATTTCGCCAAAAATTCAAAAATTGCTGTACGACGAAAATGTTTAAGAAAAATAAACTTTAAGGTCTAGGGGGCTAGAAGATCGCAACTGAATTCCTTTCACCTAATGTGAGAAAGACGCCGTTTTTAACCAAGATACCATTGTATATGTATATGGGAATGTGTGCGTGCGCGCATGTATGTGTTTAATAAACATTTGTGCCCCCCCCCCCCCAAATTTTCAGTCACGCTACGCCTATTTTAGAGAGCAAATTAGAGCTAATTGAGAGCTAAATTTTGGCATATTTGAAATTTCGATATTCGGAAGTCGGGGGGATAGCGTTAACTTAGTCCCTCCACCATTCTAATTGGAATATCGCGGTACCATAACCAGAGCAAATTCTAATATTAGAAAGCAAATTAGAGCTAATTGAGAGCTATAATTTGGCGTATTTGAAATTTCGACAGTCGAAAGTGGGAGGGGGGGGGGCTTCTTGTAACTGAAACATCTCGATATCATAACAAGAGCAAATTTTAATATTAGAGAGCTAATTGAGAGCTAAATTTTAGCATTTTGAAACTTCGATATTCGAATGTGGGTGGGGGGCTGCCCCCCCTTCTTGTAATTGAAATATCGCGATACTGAATGCAGAGCAAATTAGAGCTAATTTAAAGCTAAATTTTGGCATATTTGAAATTTTGATTTTCGGAGGGGAGGTAGCGTTAACTTACCCCCCTACCACCATTCTAATTGGAATATCGCGGCACTATAACCAGAGCAAATTCTAATATTAGAGAGCTAATTGAGAGCTAAATTTTGGCATACTTGAAATTTTGATACTCGGAAGTGGGAGGGGGCTAGCGTTAACTTAGCCCCCCCCCTCTCCTCCGCCCACCATTCTAATTGGAATATCGTGATACCATATCCAGAGTAAATTCTAATATTAGAGAGCAAATTAGAGCTAATTGCGAGCTACATTTTGGCATATTTGAAACTTCGATATTCGAATGTGGGGGGGATGCCCCCCCTTCTTGTAATTGAAATATCTCAATACCGAATGCAGAGCAAATTCTAATATTAGAGAGCAAAAAATTAGAGCTAATTGAGAGCTAATTTTTGGCATATTTGAAATTCCGATATTCGGAAGAGTGGGGTCTAGCGTTAACTTAGCCCCCCATTCAGGGCCGTAACCAGCGAGTAATGTCAGGGGGGGGGGGGCTCGGAAATATTTTTTGTGAGCTAAGATCTTTTAATAATCTATATCTCTCGCAAGCTAAATGCAGTAAAACTTGCGAAAAAGAACTGTCTATAAAGGAATCGTTTATAACGTAAGCTGTCTATAACATAATTTTTTATAATAAAATTCTTAAAAGAAAAAAAAATGTGATTCCGAGTAAATTAATACCAAACAAATTAGTAGCGGTATAACTGCTAATACTAAAACCTATCTAAAACAAAAACGTTACCCATTCCTTGGGAGTTTGTCTTAGCAGATTTTTACTGTATATAATGTAAAACATAAATTACATCCGACACCTCATAGAAAAAATAATTTAATTGAAATTGTAATAAAGAAAAAGTTATGCATTTCACACTGGTTAGCGTGAATTTTCCAATTTTCAAAGCCTATTACTATTTTGACATTATTGAGCCTATTTTGAAAAATATAGTATGTAAGAATATTTCTGATTACATTTACGATTGATATAATAAGTAAAAATTATTAATTGGTGTTAAAACAAGTTTTAAACAACTGATTACTTAACAAAAGTAGAATGAAGAAAAAAAATGCATTAAACGCTGATGTAGATTGTACTTTATAATTTATTATATCATAGTGCTTCCTTTTGAACTCAATTAATTCAATCCATTCAGAAATAATTTATATTAATAAAAAAAAGATGTTTGTGTGTCCGTGATGGCTACAGTAAAATCTATTACACGTAGAGGTCTGAAAATTTGGGTGAGGATAGTCCAAAGCAGGTCCTAATGCACCTGCAGCTAAGATTTCTCATTTTTTGTTGATTAATTGATATAGATTAACTAATAACCTTAATAAACATCGTAAAATGGCTCAAAAATTCACAATGAGGTGGCCGAAATCCCATTGCACAGTTTTCAAAGCAGGGAAGTAACCGATTAACCGTACTTTTTTTCAGTCTTTTGCGGCTCTTGTCGGCTAGACAAATGGAGATACGAAAAAGCAAAAAATATACGCCATATCATCGTACTTTTATCTATATAACGGTGCAATACGTTTAAAGCATATTAATATTAACCCTTTAAATCAAATTCTTTTTCTTTCAAATTCGTCGTTTTTCGCGTCTCTAATCTTTCACTTTCCGCATCCACTCGACCGTTCGAAATAAGAGAAAAAAAACCGCTTAAAGCAGGTACCTTCTTCTTTACGACACGATAATCCGTTTTAAAAACTATGAATATCAACCCTTTCAAAAAAATTATTTTTTGGACGATGCGTTTCGGGTACTTTTGCATTTTCCTGCAATGTTTAAACATCTGTTTCCGCACTTCGGATCAAAATATGAATATATATATATATATATCACTTATTTAACATTTATTTTTCTTTCGAATGGTGTAATCCGTATGAAAAATATTAATATTAACCTTTTCAAAAAAAAATATTTTCAGAAAAGTCACATCGGCGGCTTTAGTTTTTTTCTGCATATTTTAAAAATTTGCATCGGCTTCGAAATACAAAATACAAAAACATACCCGTTTTTTAAGTATACGTTTACTTATAAACGACATATTTAGTTAAGAGAAATACCAATATTAATCCTTTCAAAAAATATTTTTTCTCGAACTCACTTACGGCTCCCATTGCGCATACTCATCTTATTTAAACTTCTGCCGTAAACTGTTTTTTGCACTAATGCTTTAAAATTTTAATATCTTAAACTAACCTTTTAACTGTTGTTTCTATAAAATTTTGATTTAGAAATAATGAGATTTAGTGGTAAAATAATCAATTTGAAAATGCAAAATCGGTTTCAAACTTTTAACTCTATAATATAGTACATTTTCTGCTCAGCGGTTTTTGAAGTTTTTACAATTTTCAATGCATTTTTAGCAATATTTTGCGTTCCGTGGCAATTTTTGTACATTCGTAAGAATAATTCGGTCTAAAACATTTAGCCTAATTTGCACATTTTGTTTTCCTCTATTTTCAATGCGATTTTTAGCTTTTTTTCGCGTATCGTGCCGATTTTTTAGCATTCGTGAGAGATTTTCGGCTACAGTGTTTTAGCTCACTGTACTAAATTTTGTCCTCTGTTATTTTTAAATTTTTTGCAATTTTTTCCGTTTTTATTTTTTTTATCTGAATCTATGGTAATTTTTCGCCACTAGTAAAAGAAATCCGATTGTAATCAATTTTTTGACGTAATATAGTAAATTATGTCCTCTTTCCAATAAAGTTTATTCTGAATCCGTACAGCAATGTTTTAATTTTTCGCAATTTTTGGAGTTTTAACACATTTTGAGGCGTTTTTGTGACATTTAAAAAAAATATCTCTTGTTTTAAATTTTTCTCAATGTAGTAAATTTTGTCCTTTGCGATTTTTGATGCGACTTTTGGAGTCTTTTCGCGATTTGCTGCGATTTCCCCCCAGTTTTACCTTTTAGCCCAATATAGTAAATTTTGCTCTTTTTTTTAATAACATTTATTCAGAATTCGTGCAGCGATTTTAAATATTTCATGATTTTAAGATTTTTTTTTCGCGTTTTGTGTTATTTTTAGATGGGCCCGGGTAACGCCGGGTGGGTCGTTATAAATATATATTTTAATTACATATTTTAAAAATATGCCTGGATTTCATTATTTTTTTATTATTATTATAAATCTAATATCCATATTCCTCAATACTTTTATCAGAGAAAGACGTAGATTTCAGTTAGCAAATAACAAATACATAAAGAAAAAAAAAAGAATATGTTTGAGAATGCTTTATATGTGTTCGCTTTACATGTGTTTCATGAAATTCGATTGTCCAACCTGATTTAGAAAAATGAGCACCTTTCATAATTGTCTATAATGCGAGCACCGCCCTTTTTCGAAATAACCCTTTCATTCATTTTCCATTAAGGTGGTTTCTCAAATGATCTGCTGAACAACTCGAAATTTTCTGACACAATTTCATTGACTCCATTTTTAAGTGCAAAGGCATAAAATTGAGAGACCTGACTATGGAAGCAATTTGGAATTGAAATGAGTTTTCCATTTTTTTAATCAATAAATTATTTATCGAATTATAAGCGATTTTTGTCACGTTATGACACGCTTTTCTCCTTTCTGTCGCTGAAGCATTGGCAATTTGGTTCAAAATACCGACTTTGACAGTATTTTCTGAAAGATCTTCTGCCTTTACTAAAAAATGGAAAATGTGTTTTGATTACAAACTTTCTGAATGACAACACATGGCTATTTAATGCGTTTCTGAACAAAAAGGAATTAAAAAAAATTTCTGAAAGAAGCCTCTTTGGATTTAAGAACAGAATTAAATGTTGGCGACTATTATTCGCGTTCTCTTCGTTTGTAAGAGTCTCAAAAAATATTTTTCTCTTACTCAACAGCACGAATTTGCTTGACACATTCAAGAAATAACTTTCTTTCCGAACTCAGGTTTCCTATACTCACAAATTCAGGTTCTCACATTAATGCGCCTAAGAATCGAATAGCGTTCTTCGTTTTCCTATAAATTCCGTACATCTTCAGTTACAGCTAATTTCTCATAGACTGTTTACTGTTATAGTAAAACGTAAAGCACTATTTGATTCCTTACAGCCTGATTACCGACAAATTATATACTTTTATAAATAAATATTTTTCGCGAATATGTCAGAAAGTGGCTGGTTTAGATTTGAAAACAGCTTTACAAAATGTAAAACGCAGTTCAACTCTTTGAGCCTGCGAATAACCATAAATTTGATACCTTTATTAATAACGCAAATTTGTCAGAAAGTAATTGATTTAAATTTGAAAACAGATTTAAATACACTCATGTCCAAAATTAAGGTCACAAACATAAAATCTGTGAAAACTGATGAACTATTCACTGTGCTGCCACGAAATTTGGCACAGAGGTATATTACAATGGGAGAAAGAATATAGTAACATAACAATATGGCAAAGATTTTAATTATGAATTAAGATACAGGGCATATCAAAAAGAGTTAAATCATGAATAAGAGATAAAGCATTTATATCGAGAAAAGTCTGCCTAATATGGAATGTAACCACCGTGCACTGCTATACAAGCCTCACAACGAGCTCTCATACTGTTTATGAGGGTATCGGTAAATGTTTGTGGCAACAAAGCCATTCTTCCAAAAGCGCGGCTTTTAACTTCTGGCTGGTCCTGGGAGTGGGGTTACGCTGTGGTATGGTTCTTCCTAGACCATCCCAAACATGCTCAATAGGATTGAGGTCTGGAGACCTCGAGGGCCAATTCATACGACGAATATCCTCTTCTTCATGAAAATCATCAACAACGTGATCTCTGTGTGTTCTCGCAGTATAGGGGGTATTTCGCCTGGGCCTACAACACCCAGGAACAACCTCACATAGGCTTCAAGGACCCCATCCTTATAGGGATGTGCGTTGACAGTACCCGCATCGAAGACGTGCAGTGGGTACGGCTGCCCAACATTATGCCGCCGCAGACAAGGATTCCTTTGCCACCAAATCTGTCGATTTCTTTTACGTAGGAGGGATGATAGCGAGCTCCATGTTCTCTCCAGATGAAGATTCGACGAGAATCACTTTGCGTAGTGAATCACGACTCATCACTGAAAAGAACACGCCCCTATTCTTGTGTCCAAGACTGATGTCTTCGGCTCCACAACAACCCGGCTCTCCTGTTCCATGCAGTGAAAGGGACACACACGACTGGATGCTGGGCGTAAAAGGCCCTTTCTGCTAGACGTCTATATACTGTTTGCCTGGAAATTCTTATTCCAGACGCAGCAGTAAGGTCACGAGCAAGCGGAGGAGTCGTTGCCAGTCTATGTCATCGTGCGTTCAATGCCAAGTAGCTATTCTGTGCAGGTGTCGTTGCTCTGTGGCGGTCCTAAATGGCCTTCCTGGTGACATTGGGATGGTCTATTAAGAGCCATTGCACAGCGTAACCTTCCTGACATGACCAGCCAGCAGTTAATGGCCGTGCTTTTGGAAGAATGGGCTTTGTTGCCACAAACATTTATTGACACTCTTATAAACAGTTTGAGAGCTCATTGTAAGGCTTGTATAGGAGTGCACAGTGGCCACACTCCATATTAGACATACTTTTCCCGAGATAAATGCTTTATCTCTCCCAGATAACAATTTTTGATTTTTAAAACATTTTTATAACCCCAACATGTAAATGACTAGATGCTTTTTAAAGGCTTTGTCTGAAAGGTTTGCCAACATTTTAAAAAACATAAAAGGTTGCTAGTTGACACAATCTGAGGTACTTTGTAAGTGTTTTAGGACAAGCATACCAAAATGTAGAAACGTAAGGCTAGTTACAGGATTTCATATTAAACATTGTAACAAGAATTACAATCAAAGGCAGATAATAATGCTTTTATTATAAGCATCTATAAAAGAAATTAAAAATGTTTTGATAACCTGTTAGTTTTAAATCTTAATTGCATTAGATTTTCATCAAAATTATCTGACTTAGAAATTTTCTTTGTTTCTGTGGGACACTAAATTTTAGCTTAATTTCTATATACTGAAGAAAAAAAATGGAAAATAGGAATTTTTATTAGCTGATATTATATTTAAGAACTCATAGTAAGTTATATATTTTAATTAATATATTTCTTTTTTCCTTTGCTAAAATTCCTTTCCTATGTAATTGCTAAAATTTGAATATATTTGATTTTTTATATTTTAATTAATGTATTACTTCTAAAAAAATATTAATTGTTGATTACATTAATTTTTTTTAATCTAATATGCATTTTGTTAGAATGAACTATAAGAATTAATTTACAGAAGTTTGCTAACTTTTGTTTGAATTTGACAGAACTAATTAAAATAGATAACTTTTTTTGTATCTTCTACCATTCAGTTTTAAAAATAAAGTCTAAATTATACCGGGGATAGTATTTTCCTTTTAAAGTGAATTCGGGCAACAAGAAAATTTGTATATTATATTTTTTCTTAAGCCCTACTACATTATCCTGAAAGTTTCACAATAGTTTAAATTTCTGAGTTGGGAATTGTTTATGTCTTGGTTTTTATGTTGCCTTTACTTTTGTGTTTTTATATTTGGAAAGTGATAATGGTTACCCACTATCAATTACTCTTATTTATTAGTTGATTGGCAAACTGAAGTAAGTTAAACATTATTGCATAATTTAATTTCATAAAGATTTAAGAATTATATAAAACCAAATTTTGGTGTTTAAATAATTACTAGAAAAAAAATACAATTTCCATATATAATATTTTTATATCATAAGCATATTACCTATTTGTTTATTTTTAGTCTACTTTAAGCATGTTTTCATTCTACTTAATACAGAAGAACAATAATTTTTCAGAATGATTTATCTCTGAATTAAATCTATTGATGCTCCGTAATTAAAAATAAATAATAATAATCGGTTAACATTAGACTTTTTTTATTTTCCCTTTATACTTTAAAATATAAACCTTCATTTTTAAAATCTTTCATAACTATTAGTATGTACATTGAAATGTCAAAAATTTAAATAGTTTGATTTCATTAAAACTCATTTTTTTAACTTCATGAAAATAAAATGTATTAAACAAAGTAATAAAATAACAATACTTTAAAATATTGTAGCGACGCATACAATAAAAATTTTATATCTTAAACGTACATAATATAAAAGCAATTGTCATTGAATGATATTTTTAAATGAAATTTTATACAACATAAATTACTAAAATATAAGAAAATAAAACGTATGCGCAAAAATAATTAACTTTGACTAAATTACAGCTTAAATACTAGTACAAAATCTATTATTATTATTATTACGCAATATTTCAAACTTTTGACGGTAATTTTTAAGCACATGAACTATAAGATGAATATTTTAAAATTGGGGAGCATCAATAGATAATAACATAAACGATAATAATATATTTTAAAAGAAACATAAACAAATGCTATTCTCTATTGTATTTTGTAATGAAAATATGTGTAAAGAACTCGCATTAATTCGTTAAGAATAAAAACATATTATAAATGGAAATTTCAAGAACTACAACAGAAATATGCATGTGTATATAGTTCTTACAACGAGGTGAATCTTTATGAAATGAAATTAATACAAAATAGTTTAACATACCTTAGATGGAGCATGATTGCAAATGCAAAGCCGGCACTTTCAGACTGGTGCTACGACGTGACCTGCTCGCACATCATATCACCTTCAATGAGTCATGAAACGCAAGCACAAGGACAATTTGCAGCGCGAAATAAGTTGCGCATGC
The DNA here is from genome assembly GCA_963931845.1 of Maratus michaelseni. Taxonomy (NCBI): domain Eukaryota; kingdom Metazoa; phylum Arthropoda; class Arachnida; order Araneae; family Salticidae; genus Maratus; species Maratus michaelseni. The sequence continues at coordinate 119,422,732 of OZ007586.1, forward strand.
GCGGAAAATGAATGTGCAAAGGATGATTTTAGACCGTAGGTTTTCTGACGGTTATTCCAAAAATCTAATATTGAAAATATTACTGTGACCGTGGTATACGGTAAAGATAATATACCTTTGCAGAAAAATCGAAAGAAAAGGAAAAAAGACCGTTTTCGGAACCTTGCTTGCTATCTGGGCTGATTCATGATTTGACACTTTTTGATATACCCTGTATCTTAATTCACAATTAAAATCTTTTCCATATTGTTATGTTGCTATATTCTTTCTCCCATTGTAATATACCTCTGCGCCAAATTTCGGGGCAACACAGTGAATAGTCTATCAGTTTTGACAGATTTTATGTTTATGACCTTAATTTTGGACATGAGTGTACAATATCCATTGTTTAAATGAAGAGATTTTGTCAGAAGCCTTGTAATAAACTTTACCTCAATCATACTTTTTCGCTTAATGTTTAATTGTTATAAGACAACAACAACAAAATGATTTTCTAAGTTCAGAACAGAAAAAAAAAAGAAAGAAAAAGATAACAGTTCAAATATCAAACAGGAACACGCGCATTCTCCGATTTCTTAAAATCACCTTGCCGATGCCGACCCGACGCCCAAGACTTGAAATAAATAGCGTTCAATCTTTTTTTTTTTTTTTTAATTCCATTTGTATAAAAATTGACAATCTTACTTCTTCGTACTTTCTTTCTACAAACATTCTCGTTTACGAGCGATATTTCACTTTTAACTTTACTGTCTATTAAACACATGTTTTCAGTTTTCAAGATGCAAACCAGGATAGCGCTTCACTAATTAATGATCAGCATGATTATGATTAACACATGTCTATTGCCGTTCACCCTGCTGAGATCTGGTATAATTGGGGTGATCTGGACACTATTTTATCAGGAGAAGAAAATGTTCCACTTTAACTTGCATTTCGACAGTTGTACCGCAAGAAAATATAACAAAACTAATATGCTTCTGAATAGACATTTTTTGGCGCATTCGATTCAAGACTATTGAAAGATCTAAATATTTTTATTGCAAATATATATATATATATTTCAGATTAGTTGAAATATACAAGATAGTTAAAAAAAAGGCAATTTTAAATTATATCAAAAATCTGTCATACATAAATTTTCGGCTCTTCTCCTAGAAGTAATAATAACTTCAAACGGATTTGATACGTATCGTAATTAAGAAATTATGGGTTTTTTTCTGTTTTCACAAAAAGTCCCCCCCCCCTGGTTCGATTTTGCCCATTAACGAACTTGACCGAGATTTTATGCCCCTTGATTTTATGTATCAGTTTCGAAAAGATGCGGGAGTTGGAACCGCCCACTTTGAAAAATAACTTGTTTGCAGGCGGGTTGGGTTGGGTTGATTATTGATGGCCAATTATCTACACTAGGGATATAGGCCCGGGAGGACTGCCCTTCGTGGGGGTCTTTCTAAGGGAACCTAATCCGTATTTACGCATGGATAAATCCACGGCTCGAAGAAAACCACGAAAACTCCGAACGATTAGGCCGACGGGCGCGATTGGGATCGAACCCAGCACCTCCCGTCTACCAGCTTCGAGAGCACAACCTCTAAGCCACTGGTGGGGCTGTTTGCAGGCGGAGCCGGCAGGGATATTTTTGTTTTTATTTATTGCTATAACGGTTGGTCTTATAAAAAACTTGTCAATATAAAAGTTTTAGATAATATTAAGAGGATTAATAATAAATTTAAGCGGATTTGATATCTTGTGAATTGACGAAGCTATGATTTTTTTTCTTCTAAACCCCCCCCCTTGGGGCCATTTTTAATTATATCAAAAATCTGTCATACATAAATTTTCGGCCCTTTTCCTAGAAGTAATAATAACTTTAAACGGATTCGATACGTATAATAATTAAGAAATTATGAGGGTTTTTCTGTTTTCACAAAAAGCCAAAAAGCCCCCCCCCATCCCCCCCCCCCCCCCCTTGGTTCGATTTAGCTCATTGACGAACTCGACCGAGATTTTATGCTTCTTGATTTTATGTATCAACTAGCATATAACCCCCGTCAAAAGTGACGGAATGTTACGTTTCATTTTCATAAGACTTCATACAAACAAACAGCTTTAAGATGTTATGAAATAATATTCAATCCTTTGATATAAACAACGCCATTCCCGAAGGAAATAAACTGTTTTGATTGAACTTCAATAGTTTAAAGATTTCACTATAAAAAAATTCTGTAAAGATTAAGAACGATAAAATCTTCAAAACATTATTTAGATCAACAAAGTTGTTTAAACACCCATTGCTGGGTTAACACATCTCCGGGCCCGCTAGCGGCTCCCTAATTATATCGGGGCGGTGCCTTCATACAAACCTCGTAAAAAGCTGCTCTAATATTTCACGAGGCAGCGCTGCAAAGCATATTTTTAAGCGACATTAAAAATTTCGAGTCATTTCGGCAAATCTGTGTCGTTTTGACCTTTTAAACTGAACTGCTATATCAGAGTAAACATTTCATTATTCAAATTCCGATTTCACAACTGTATACAACTGTAATAAATTTCGATGATTAAAATAATTTCTTTTATTTTATTTCTTGATTAAATCGCATCTATTAATTGTATTAATATGACTGATAATTTTTTTTCACTACAAATTTACTATGTTAAAATTTTATATGCATTGATATAAGTAATACTTGTTGTACCACAGTATTACATTATATTCCTTATATTTTAATTATGTTTGATATAAAATATTCATTTTATTTACAATGCAAGCAAAATTGATTAAATACAGAACAAAGTGCAATTTCGACAGAAATTTAATTATTATTTTGGCAAATAAACTAACTTAAATTTTAAAAAGTTTATCTCAAATTAAATTCTGATTTTTTATAAACATGCCTAAAGAAATCTGTGATAAATTTTGATCATTAAAGATCACCTTTTATTAAATAAGTATTTTTTTTTTAATTCTCTTATTAAATTACAAATTTATTTTCATTACAAAGTTTCTACTATGCTAAAATACAAAATTTTATTTCATTGATATAATTAATATATGTAGTACACGGTATTACAATTACATGTTCCTTATATTCTAATCATTGATATAATTAATATATGTAGTACTCGGTATTACAATTACATGTTCCTTATATTCTAATTACATTTTATAAGAAATACAGTGACCTCTCACTTATACGCGATGTTCAGTAATTACTTTTTGTACCACTATTTTAAAACAGTAAAATTCGATTTATAAATTCTGCGATTAAATAAGGAGAAAATTACTTTAAAAAGGAACTGGTGCTGAAAAATAATTACAGTGTATCGCGTATAAGTGAGAGGTCACTGTATTCAATTTAAAATTTTGTATAATCTCCGATAGATGGCGATAAAGGCTCACGAACGAACGAAGTATTTTCGCGAGTTTCAATCACCGAGGATGGTAACTTATTCCGCTTGCGATCGCTTTCCGAACGGTTGCATTCATGGTTTAATATTTTAAACGTTCACGACGAATGAATCATCTGTTTGTTTACTTTCATGGAGCAATAAACCTAATTTCAACTGAAGTTATCTCAGAATATAAACATAATTTAATGTAAGCCATCTCACAAACATTAATTTATTTTGAAAGACGTGATTTCAAGTAGGATAAATTATCGTTTAGTAGTTATATGTTAGAACAGAGTCTTCATTAAGCCTAACATGGCGTTTAACTACGGTCAATTCGCAGATCAGAGTGGTGCAGCCCGGATTGGTTACAGACAGTTTCTCGCCTTTGGATTTTATTATAAGTAAGATTTGGAAGAGACTTATGCAGTATTTTTCTAGTTATCGTGTCCATAAAAAAATGACACACACACACACACTAATATAAAGTTTTGAACTGGGGGTGGTTTTGGGTTCTGGGAGTCATGATTGGCGTAGATCTGCAAAATTTTTTCAAAATTTCCAACTTAGGTGAGAATGTAATAGGTAGTATTTCTTACGAAATCTTCCTAAAAGAAAGAAAACGATTTATGTCAGCTTATCTGTTTGGTGGCCGTGTTTCCCATCTCTATGTATTTCGTTTAACTTAAACAAAGTCATCATAATATTATTAGTTTTGTTTCGGCAGGACATCTGCACCTGCCCGACCCGACACTTTTAATTTTGCTGTTTAAAAATTGTAATTTAATGTTTGATGTCGGGTTGGCTTGGGTTGAAATATTTCTCGTTCGGGTCGGAATGCGAAGGACGAAAATATTTTTTATCGGCCTCGAGTTGCGGGTAGAATCTTGCATCGTGTGGGGCAAACAGAACCTGACTCGGTTCGTGGTTTGGATCATATCGGAATCGGACTGACGCTAGTCTTTTTGCTGCGGATCGGACTTGTATATTTTAACTGTGGGTTGATTCGAGTCGAGTTAACTTAAACTGTTTCGGGTTGGGTTTTGACACTCCCGGGTATGGTTCGGGTTGACCCGATTTCTCAAATTAATCCCCAAAAATGAAAAACTATATATTTTTTTAATATTAATTGTTTCGAGAAATACTTTTTGTTTCGAGTTGGGTGTCGACGAACATTTTTTGTCGAATTTGGGTCAAAATAATTTTTTTCGTGGGGGTTTGGGTTGGGTTTCAGGTTGGTTTTAAACGGAATTTTCGGGTCCGGGTCGATACAACCCAAACTATTTTAGATGAAAATCTATATATTTTTGAATATGAATAATTACATGTTTATTTTTCAACATAAAGGACAAAATCGATATTAGAAATATGATTAAGGGCTTTTTTCTATAATTACATTAAGTTTTGGATCAATTTTCTCCGATTGGGGCTTTCGGATCTGGTTGAATTGAAATATTTCAGGTGGAAGTATTTTGTTTTTGGATCGGGTGGCGAGTGGACCAAATATTTTTGTTAGGCTCGGCTCGGGGTTCGGGTTGTTTTTAAATAAAATTTGCAGGCAGCAAGTTTTACCCATATTACACGATCAAGGCTCTAGTTGGGTGTAACCAGGGGTCGGAAGTAGCGTGCTACAAGTTGCGAAACTACAGTAGTCGTTATTTTTTCTATTAGTTTGTATGGTAGCGCGATATAATTTTAAAAATGGTATACGGTGCCGAAGGCAGCGGGGACCCGATTCGGAGGTTTGTTCGGTTCAAGATTTATCATATTCGAGGTCGAGGGCGGTGTTATAGGGGGATCCGGGGTCCAAAATCAATTGTCGTCGGGAAAAATATTTTGACCTACTAGTTGGTTGGTTGGTTGAATTGGGTTTAATGGCACAAAGTCCCTTCTGGAACATGCTGCGCCAAGAAAAAGTGAATAAAGAACATAAAATTACATCAAGAAGTTATCCAAAACCTTGTCAAAAAAAAAATAAATAAAACAACACAGTTTAGTGAAAAAAGTAATAGGATGATACATGTAATTAAAATCACTAAAATTACTTCACAATAATGTTTAAAAAACACAAACAAATCTTTACATTCTGTGAAGTAACATTTATCAAAAAAAGTATAAAATATCTAAATAACGCAGCACAAAATAGAATCATGTTAGCTCAAACTCTTCAAAAACAGTATTTTCTTCATCTGTATCCGAGTCTCAGCTGTCGGACGCCATAGCCTCTTCCACATAGTGGAGTAGCTGTTTGGAATCCTTCATATTAGTTATTAATGGGCTGAGACATAATTTCCTGTTTTTACTCTTTTCACAGTTTTCCACTGTGAAGAGGCTTGGGATGAGGTTATTGACCTACTAGTAGAATCCTGCATCGGGTTAGGGAACTGCCCATGACCCGACCCGACCCGGGGCAGGTTAGTTTTTTAAAAAATTACCTGGAGCTGGCTTATAAAAAACTCAACTCGTGGGTAATGTAGGTACTGACTTGTTTCTTTGAAAGCCGGGTTGACTACAACTGTTTCAGTTTCGGGTTGAGTTTAATTCTTGCGTGTCTGGCTCGGGTTAACCTGTTTTTTCAAAAAAACTGTCCAGAATATTGTTTCAGATTAGAATCCTGTATCGGGTCGGGTAAACCGATTTTACCTGAACTCGAATAGACCCGCGATTCGGGTTGGAGCTAATTTTTTTGTTGTGGTTGCTGTTGGATTCGAGACGGGTTGACTGTAATTGTTTCAGGTTGAATTTTGATACTTTTGCGTCGTGTTCGGGTTAGTCTGATTCTGCAATAAAACTCTAACGTTGCTGTTTCAAATGAAAAACTAAATATTTAAATAAGAAAGTATTTTTACATGTTTATTTCCCTACATAAAAGGTAGAATTGATATTAGAAAAATGATTGTAGATTATTTTTTCATAATTGTATTAAAGTACAGATCTTTTTTTTTTTTTTTTTTTTTTTTGGGGGGGGGGGGGGGGGGGTCGGATTAGGGTAGAAGTATTTCGAATTTCAGGTAGGCAAAAAAAATTTTGGTTAAAATTTAATTTCTGCAGGGGAAAATATTTTGATTATCGGAGTTGAGTCAGGTAACCAATTTTACGCCCACCACTCGACAGTCGGGTGGTGATTAGTTTTTAAAAAATGACTCAAGGTTAGTGTTTTTAAAATAAACGACTTGTTGGTTAGGTTGGCGCTAAACCGATCCGAACGAGATAAAAAAATCCATTGAACAGTAGCCCGATCCAAACCCTACAAAATAAATTCTTCGTCTCGCAACCCGACCCGAACCTGAAATTTGAAGTTAGCCCGAAAGCCGACCCGAACCAGACAAATAAAAATCCATCCATACGTAACCCGATCAGAACTCGACAAAATAATTTTCGTTGTCACGCAACCCGATCTGAACCAGAAAATTGATGTTAACCCGAAACCCGACAAAAAAAATCCATTGAACCATTCCCAATCCGAATCCGACAAAATAAATTCCTTCGTGTCACAACCCGATCCAAACCAGAAAAATCAAGTTAACCCGAAACCCGACCCGAGCCAGACAAAGAAGTACAACGAACCGTAGCCCAATCCGAACCCTAAAAATAAATTCCTTCGTCTCGCAACCCGACTCGAACCTGAAAATTGAAGCTAACCCGAAACCCGACCGAACCTGAAAATTTATGCTAACCCGAAACCCGACCCAAATATTCTGAATATATGAGTTCTGAAAATATGAGTTAGCCGAAACCCGATCCGAACCCATCAAAATTAATCCATCGGACCGTTACCCGATCACAACCCGACAAAATAAATTCCTTCGTCTCGCAAACCTACACGAACCAGAAAATTGAAGTTAACCCGAAGGCCAAACCGAACCAAACAAATAAAGATCCATCGATACCTAATCTGATCGGAACCTGACAAAATAATTTTCTGTTTTTAGGTTTCGGGTTAAATTAAATTTTCAGGTTCGGATCAGTTTTAGGGTTAACTTAAATTTTCTGGTTCATCTCGGGTTGCGAGACGAAGGGATTTATTTTTTCGGATTCGGATTGGGTTACGGTTCGATGGATTTTTTTGTCGGGTTTGGGTCGAGTTTCGAGATAGCTTCAATTTTCAGGTTCGGGTTGCAAGATGACGGAAATTATTTTGTCAGGTTCGGATCGGGATAAGGATCGATGGATTTTTTTTTTGTCTGGTTCCGGTCGGGTTTCGGATTAACTTCAATTTTCTGGTTTTGATCGGGTTCCGTGATGACGGAAATCATTTTGTCGGGTTCGGATCGGATTACGTATCGATCGATTTGTATTTGTTTGGTTCGGGTCGGCTTTCGGGTTAATTTCAATTTTCAGGTTCGGATCGGGTTGCGAGACGAAGAAATTTATTTTGCTTCGTTCGGATTGGATTACGGTCCGATGGATTAATTTTGTCGGGTTCGGTCGGGTTTCGGGCTTACTTAAATTTTCAGATTTGGGTCGGGTTTCGGATTAGCATAAATTTTAGGGTTCGGTCGGGTTTCGGGTTAACTTCAATTTTCAGGTTCGAGTCGGGTTGCGAGACGAAGGAATTTATTTTGTCGGGTTCGGATTGGGTTACGGTCCAAAGGATTAATTTTGTCGAGTTCGGGTAGGTTTTCGGGCTAATTTAAATTTTCAGATTTGGGTTGGGTTTCGGGTTAGCATAAATTTCAGATTCGGTCGGGTTTCTGGTTAACTTTGATTTTCATGTTCGAGTCGGGCTGCGAGACGAAGGAATTTATTTTTTCGGGTTCGGATTGGGCTATGGTTCATTGGATTTCTTTACCTGGTTCGGGAGGAGTTTCAGATCAACTTGAATTTTCTGGTTTTGATCGGGTTGTGACGCGAAGGAACTTATTTTGTCAGGTTTGGATTGGGTTACGGTACGTTGTATTTTTTGTCTGGATTGGGTCGGGTTTCGGGTTAACTTGAATTTTCTGGTTTGGATCGGGTTATGACACGAAGGAATTTATTTTGTCGGGTTCGGATCGGGTTACGGTTCGATGGATTTTTTTGTCGGGGTTGGGTCGGTTTGAGGTTGACTTCAATTTTCTGGTTCGGATCGAGTTGCGTGACGACGAAAATTATTTTTTCGAGTTCGGATCGGGTTACGTATCGATGGAATTTTTATTTGTATGGTTCGGGTCGGCTTTCGGATTAACTTGAATTTTGAAGTTCGGGTCGGCTTTCGGGTTAACTTCAATTTTCAAGTTCGGGTCGGGTTCCAAGACAAATTTATTTTGTCGGGTTCGGATCGGGTTACTGTTCAATGGATTTTTTTGTCTGGTTTTGGTCGGTTTCGGGGAGATGGTAATTTTTTGTCAGGTTTGTGTGTGTGTGCGTCGTGTTTCGGGTTAACTTAAATTTTCATGTTTGTGGCGGGTTTCGGGTTAACTTAAATGTTTTGATTTGGATTGGGCTGTGACACGAAGGAATTTATTTTTTCGGGTTCGGATCGGGTTAAGTATCGATGGATTTTTATTTGTCTGTTTTCGGTCGGCTTTCGGGTCAACTTCAATTTTCCGGTTCGGGTTGGGTTGCGAGATGAAGAAATTTATTTTGTCGGGTTCGGATCGGGTTACTGTTCAACGGATTTTTTTAATTTGAATCGGGTCATGCCACGATGGTAATTTTCTGTCGGTTTGGGTCGGGGTTTCGGGTTAACTTAAATTTTCAGTTTTGTGTCGGGTTTCGGGTTAACTTGAAATTTCAGCTTCGGATCGGGTTGCGTTGCGACGGATTTTATTTTGTCGGGTTCGGATCGGGTTACGGTTCGATGGATTTTCTTTGTCGGGTTCCGGTCGGACTTCGAGTTAACTTTAATTTTCAGGTTCTGGTCGGGTTGCATGACGACGGAAATTATTTAGTTGTGTTCGAATCGGGTTATTGTTCGATGGAAAGGTTTTCCTGCTTCGGGTCGGGTTTCTGGTTAATTTCGATTTTTTAGATTCGTCTCGGGTTGCGACACGAAGGAATGTATTGGGTTCGGATCGGGTTACAGTTCGATGGATATTTTATGTTTTGTTCGTGTTGGGTTACTGGTTAACTTCGACTTTTAAAGTTCGGGCCGGGTTGCGACATGAAGGAATTTCTTTTGTCGGGTTCGGATCGGGTTACGGTTCGATGGATTTTTTGTCGGGTTCTGCTCGGGTTTTGGGATAACTTCAGTTTTCTGGTTCGGGTCGGGTTGGGACTCGAAGGGTTACGGTTTAGGATCGGGTTACGGTTCGATGGCATTTTTCTGTCGGGTTCGGGTCGACTTCGAATGGGTTGGGTTGATTTATGACGGCCAATTATCAACACGAGGGATATAGGCCCTCCGTGGGGGTCTTTTTAAGGGATCCTAACCCGTATTTACGCAAGGTTCGAAGAAAACCATGGAAAACTCCGAACGGTTAGGTCAACGAGCGCGACAGGGGTTTGAACCCAGCACCTCCCGTCTACTACCTTCGAGAGCAGAACCTCTCAGCCACTGGTGGGGCCGACTTCGAATGGAATTTTCAGGTTAGAGTTAGGTACAACACCATATATTGACAAAGAGCTGGTCATTTTCTAAATAAGCATGGCCATTTTTCAAATAGCCTAACGCTATCTAGACTCTTTGCAATAAGCCTAAACATTGTCAGGCTGATTAAGAAATAAATGACCATATTCAAATTAGCCTAAATGCCTAAAGCTGTCTAGGCTCTTTGCAATAGGCCTGAAAAATAGACTGATTGGGAAAAGGAGATGATTCTTCAATTAGATCGGCTCTTTGCAAAGAGCCGGATTTCCCAATTAGCCTACAACATATATATATATATATATATTACCAATTTGGCCCCCTATTGGGGAGACCATGTCCCCCCCCCCCGTCGGGCAAATCTTGGCGGCGCCCTTGTTCCTGGTATCCAAGTTCCGTCTTAATAGTAGCTACTCGTGAAAAGCGCGGCGTAGTGGTACAAACTAGATTTTCAGTTCAAGATTATACTTGATTATACTAAGATTACATAGATTACAGTTGATTACATTAAGATTTCTTCGATTACCACCGATTATATGTGATGACGTGATTAAGAACTGATTACAGTACGATTACACTGATTACAGAAGGGGTTGTACGAGATTACACCCTATTGAGAGACCCCTTGAGAACAACCTAGAGCTCCTATAATAGAGGCTGACTGGCTCATTCATTATCATGACGTCACAAATGGTGGCTTGCCGCGACCAGCGATTTGTACAAAGCGACGCGCCCATCGTTTTGTGCCAATCGCTGTATGTCTTTCATTTTGTCGTTTCGCTTTGTTCCAATCGCTGGTCGCGGCTAAGGCTATAAGGGGAGCTGACGCATATCCATTCTGTTGCCCAAAACAACCGCCATATTGCAACCTAGCTCAGCATTAGGAAACCGCCTGAGCAGGTGTTTGCCATCCCTGTTACTGTCACTCGCCGTCCACTAGTACGGTAAGCTAACCGGTTTTAGCTTGGTTTTTGGTCCGCTGGGTTATTAAATGGCGGTATGATTCAGCCTGTATTATAGGAGCTCTAGTCGCTAGCGAATCTGGTCTTGCTTGCGCACGCATATTCTCACCCCTCGCAACCAATTAGGCTGCAGAAGTATTATAGGAGCCCTAGTCGCGGCTAGCCACCACGAGGCTAACGAAAAAGAAAGGCTACCGCGGTGCTATACGCGTATCTTTTTTTACAGACCGCGGGAGTCACGTGATGCTTGAGTGCACCAATGCAGGTGTACGAAAAGAGCACCACGTCACTCTAGCGGTCTGTAAAAAAAGATAAGTGGAATGCACCGTGGTAGCCTGTCTTTTTCGTTAGCCTCGTAGCCACCATTTGTGACGTCATGATAATGAATGAGCCAACCTGTTATCTAAGTGTAGCCCTGGAGACACACGCTGGACCTACGATATACACGGCCGGTTCATAGCGTTTAAAAAGTCACCGTTTTGTGCCAATAGCCGTGTAAAGATGATTATTATGTGCGACGTTTTAAAAGTCATGAAGTGCCGTGTATCGCGACCTACGTTATACACGGCCGGCGCATGACGTTTCAAACGTCACATGGAGTGGATAATTTTTACACGGTCATTGGTGCAAACCGTTTTGCACCAATGCCGTGTAAAATAGATCCACGGCCGGTTTATGACGTTTCCGTTGAGTTATTCAGACATGTTTGTCATTTTTTTGTGTCTCTAACAGAAACGATTTTAAATGGCTGACTTTTTTGAATCCACGAAGTATGAATATCAAGCATAAATATATTTTTTTTAAGTGTAAAGTGTAACTATTGCGAAAATTTTACAATTTCATCTCAATGGCCTTGTTCAGAACCAATGTTCAGGCGGCGCGCAGGCGAAGGAGATTTGCGTATGGAGTAGGTTTTATCAGCAGGTAAAAACAACGACTACATATCCTTATATTTCCAAAACAATGGCTCTTGTAATAGGAATACATGCCTATATTAACTCAGAAAAAAATTAATATATTCATGAAACTATCACGTGATTTGATTTAGCCAGATCAGAGCTCATAACCCGCAAAATTATCGCCCACGCTGCACGCGATCCACCCAGAAAAAAAATCTGCGTGTGGTGTGATCACGTGATTGGGCTTTTTAGTGTTTATAGTTTTACTTGGTTTGGTAGGTTGATACAGCTGTAGCAGCATGATCGGTTATCTGAAAAATTTCAACTTTTTACATTCTAAAATGATTTTTTAAGCCTTATGATCCAACATAAAAATAATAGAATACCAAAGTATGATGTATATACAGGGTGTTTCACAAAGGACCCTTAACTTTAAAAATCAATAACTCGGAAACGGTGATAGATAGTGATAAAAAATGATGATAAATGATCATAAATTTGGCTGATGGAAAAAGGCTTCATGGTGCAAAATAAAAATAAACTAAAGGGGGACACGATTAAATGTTCAAAAGGGAACACAAGTTAAATTCCTAAACCTGATCGAAATAGTGATTCCGTACCAATAAATGTTGGCCACAATAACAAACCACCTTAGCATCCCGAGCAACAACCTGAAATAGCTGAAAACTAAAAGTACATATTATAAAACACTTCATGCTAATTAAACAAAAAATAATAATACTTTAGAGATTATTCTCGATTATTTATTTGAATATAAGACATGTTAATTATTACACAATTTAATAATAATCATAATAAGAATGCATTCAAATAATGTGTTATCATATAATATTACAATTTTTACATGTGGGTGCTCCATATTACTATTAATTTTTAACTATTTTAATCTATCAGCATCCATCAGAAATTATTGTCAATTATTTAACATATATATTCATTTAAATGCAGTAACAATATTTGTTTCACCTGTAGGCACATTTCTTCTTTATTTTTGTTGATTCATGCACATACGATTGCAATCTTTTTGATGAACGCTGTCACTTTTTCAAACATGCATTAAGAAGCACTTTATAACTAGTTTACACATTTTTACACTAGTAGATAGACTTCGCACTGCACTAATATATAATACTGGAACAAAACTTTCACTTTTCACAAACACAGAAACTCACTAGGGTGGCTCCTCACACGAGAAAATTCTCGAATGAATGGAATACCACCCTTCTTTCGCTTGAGACTTTATACCATCCAACACACTGCTCGTTGAAAAAAACACTAGTCATTCACATGCGTTGCCATTCCGAGTGAAGGAAGCTTGGTCGAAAAATATCCGGTATTACCACTACTTCGCGCGCCGATGGAAGAAGATACAGCGAGAGAAATTCTTCGTATGCAGGCGTTCGCCAGCTGCTGCGAGTTTAGTAACGATGTTGCGAGATGTTTGTTGGTGCGTTCGCTGATTTATAAAGGCAGATGCGCTGACACGGAAAGACAGTTCTTTTTGCATATTGCGCTGAACTTTAAAGGCTTTTTTGATGACTTGACTGAGTTGTGAAAGGGGTTTTTTAACATCTCCCCCCACCAACAGCAAAAAAAGAGGCGAACACTGTTCTGAAGAATAGTTGATAATTGTTGAAAATTGATGTGAAATGTCCTGGAGTATGCGAAAAAGTCAAAGTTTCACAAATGCATACAGATGAAGAAATGTTCGTGAAAAAATTTTGCAAAAAGTCACTGAAATTTTTACAGCTGCATACAGACTTAAAGAAATGTTCGTGAAGAAAAATAAAAAATTTTATACACAATGCTACTGTAATCATTAGAATTGTATACACCACACATTATATGATACAAAAATTCAATAATTATATTTAACCAGCATGAATATGAAAATATTTACAAAAATACACACACACCAATAAATATAAACTACAGAAATACCTAGATTGCTTTAACCTTCTGCAATATATTTTGAGTTGTCACATTCAACATTTTCAAACTACTTTTTATTGTACCATATATTATTCAATTTTCTGAATTAAGTTCAATGAATATTGAAATTTACCTTGTAACTTAAAAAAGATTTCACAGATATTCTAAACAATTATGAAAATACATATGAGGAAATCATTCACATATTTTCCTTTTTGACTCAAATACAAAATTAAAAAGGTAAAGTTTAAAAAAAATATTTCAATAAATGTTATTCACTAGCAAAGTGATCAATTCTACCAGTATATTGAAAACAAACATTGAGAGAGAAGAAATAGAAAAAAAAATTTTTTTAAAAATAGAATTTTGACTTGAGCATAGTATATATATACTTTGAAGTTTCCGAACATACACATATTTCACAAAAATATTAGAATCACTACTCAATTCTTATTTAACTCAGTTTTGTTACAAATATTATCATTTAATGGTACTTTTGGAAAAATTTTACTGACATGAACTTTTTTTACATATTCATGACCATCTTCATTAATTTTTATCAAATAATTATCATTTCTTAATTTTTTGTCAATTACATGTGGTCCATTATATCTAGGTTGTAATGCAGTATGATGTTTAAAATCTACAAGAAAAACTTCATCACCAGGATTTAAGGAAGGTTTACTTCTGCCCTTCACATATTGTTGGTGATAATTAAAATAACTAGTTTCATTTTCCTTAACTAATTTTCTAGTTTCCTGAAAATGACTTTGTAATTTTGTTAGATATTTACTATATTCTTCAGCAACTTTTGGTTTTTCAAAAATATTTAGAGGTATATTGAGTTCTCTGCCCAAGAATAGTTCAGCCGGTGAAAATTGAGTTACTGCATGCTTAGAGGAATTATAATGAAGTTTAAAAAATAATAGTCTATCTGACCACTCGAATACTTGATCAGAAAGTGCTGCTATGCTGTTTTTCATAGAAAGATGAATTTTCTCGATTAAACCATTACTCTGCGGATAATAGATTGAACTCTTTCTATGCTTAATATCCATAGTCTTAAGATAATCTTCAAATTCATCTGAACGGAAATATGGTCCATTATCAGTCAAAACAGTCCTAGCGATCCCGAATTTGGAAAAATATATATTAAGTTGATTAATTATAGTTTTAGAAGTGGTATTGCTTAATGGGATAGCCTCAAGATACCTGGAATAATGATCAACTATTGTTAAAATAAAAAATTTGTTGTCATGAGATCTAGGAAGTTTGCCTACAATATCTAAAGCTATTATCTCACCTGGAGCTAAATCAGCTTTTGGAATCATTTTAGTGACAGTATTTTTAGGTTTAGGTTTAACTTTTAAACATCTTTCACAATTGCTACAAAAATTTTTAGTGTCCTTAAACATTCCTTTCCAAGAATAGATTTTGCGAACAAAATTGTAGGTTTTTTGAGTGCCAAAATGAGGAGCATGAGCAACTTCCAAACAATCCTTAATTAAAGATTTTGGAATTAAAATTCTACTGAGATACTTTTTTTTCTTTAACGGCTTCTTGGGGAAAATTTTTACCATTACAATTTTAGTTTCTGAATCAATATAATAGTTATTTGCAGTTTCCTCATCATTATCATTTAATTTTTGAATAATTTCCCTAATAAATTCATCATTTTGTTGATTATTTACAATATTATTATGATCTAAATTTGAATTACTTTGAAAAATATTTATATTATTTACATTTAAGGTTTCATCTTTATATGCTCTAGATAAATAATCAGCAGGGTTAATAACACCAGGAATGTGATCTATCTCATAATGAAATTGATCCAGATACAGAAGCCACCTAGCTACAATCTCACTCTGATTGTCCAGTTCCATGTGATATGTTAATGATTTTGCATCGGTATATATGGTAAATTTTTTTCCATATAATTCTTCACGAAAATGCTTGACAGATGCAAATATTGCGTACAATTCTCTTTGGATGGAAGGATATCTAGACTGAGCTGGATTGAATTGTTTTGAAAAAAATTCAACAGGATAAAATTTCTCATTGTATTTTTGCATTAAAATTCCACAAAATGCAACTTTAGAAGCATCAGTTACTAAATACAATGGAAGATCAGAATTAATGTTTTTAAGAAGGGGTTTATTTAGAATTTGATCTTGTAAAATATCAAAAGCTTCCTGACACTCTGAAGTCCAGACAAATGGAACATTTTTACGGGTTAAATTAATAATTGGCTTAGCAATTTCAGCATATTTATAAACCATGTGCCTAAAATAATTTAAACAACCAATATACTGTTGAACTTGCTTTACATTTTTGGGTATGGGAAATTTTGAAACTTTGTTTACATTATCCTCTGAAGGAGAAAAACCATCAGCACTGACATTAAATCCTAAATAAGTTATTTCTTTCTGACAAATCTGAAGCTTTGCAGGGTCTAAAGTTAAGTTGAATTGAATGAGCTTATCGAATACCTTCTGTAACCAGGCTTTAATTTCAGATATGCTGTCTGCAGCGACAATAATGTCATCAAGAAAGAATTGTAAATTTGGTCCTTTTAAGCTAGATAAACATTTAGAAATTAGTGTATGAAAATATGAAGTTGAGTTGCGACTTCCAAAAGGTAGGACTTTTGGCTGGTAGTTACCAATCTCGCAGCAAAATGCTAATTTTTCCCTATCTTTTTCCTGCAATCTTATCTGAAAAAATGCCGACTTCAAATCAAGCACACAATAATACCTTTTGCCAGCAATACTGTGCAGAATTTCTGAAATTTTTGGCAAACATATAGTGTAAGATTCAGTGATGCTATTTAACAGTCTATAATCCACTACCATGCGAAATTTGATTTCTTCAGGAGAGGTGCCTGAAATTGGTTTCTTTTTGACAAATATAACAGGGAAATTATAACTGGAGGAAGAATGTTCAATTAAACCAGCATCTAACAATTTTTTAATCTCTTCTTGTGCAAACTGTTTGGCAATTTTTGGAATAGGGTATGGTTTAGTTTGAATTGGGAAATTGTGCATTAATTTAAATTCGGGTTTGACTGCATCAGTTGAACCAAGAGTTTTATAACTTTTAGAAAATACTTTAAAGTTGTTCATTAATAATTCCAAAATCTCCTTTCTCTCTTTTTCATCTAAATGTTTAAGATTAAAATCAGATTCTGAAAGTTCTGCCTGTCTCAAATTACTAATCTCTTCTAAATTTAAACTATTGATTTGAAAAATTTGGTCCTCAGTGGGTTGGATTTCCTCGTCATCTTCAAACATTTCTACATTTCCTAGTTTTTGACCTTTACGTATATATGATGCAACATTAGTTTTATTCTCAACAATTGTCAAAATATATTTGTTGTCCTCAACAGTATGCAAAGAATTTTCAATATGGCACTTCTGCGAGACTTTTAATGGGGTTAACATGACTCTTTTAGAATTATGAATACCCTGTGGAAATTCCAATTTAATTATCTCAAATGAATTAGGTTTAATTTTAATGTTATTTATAGCTTTAGCAATTACATTAATTTGAGGTTTATCATTATCCTTAATTACAGTATTTTCTTTAATCTGCGGAGAAGTTTCTTCAAATTCAAAATGGGTTTTGTTGATGGAAAGTCTTTTATTGAATGTGTCAATTAGAATTTTGTTTCTCTGAATGAAGTCATACCCTAAAATTATTTGGTAGTTACAATTCCAGTTACTCTGAGTGACAAAAAATATGTTATGAAACCAACGAGTTTTCATTTTGAACTTTATATTGACTGCTGACAAATATGGGATAGTGGTATTATTAAGGGTCTTAATTTTGACTGCTCTAGAAATATGCTCAACTTTCGCTTGTTGCTTAATTTCTGCTAAGATGCCTGGTTGCACCAGCGAGAGATTTGCACCGGTATCGAGAAGAGCGGGTACCTCTAAATTACCAAATTTAAGCTTAATAATAGGAAGGTGATTTGTATTATTATCAAAACTACACGACATTACATGGAGATTTTCAAGATCTTCACAATTATTTTGAATTGTTACATTATCAAAATTTTGAATTTCATTTACAGAGTTTAAGTTTTCATTTAAATTTGAATTTTCTTCTACAGATTTTAAATTATCATTTACTTCTAAATTTTCCTCACTAGAATTTGAATCTGAATTGTTACTAGATTTTGAATTTTCAATTGATTCTGAATTATTTACAGATTCCAATAGATTTTCATCCCTAACAATTTTATAATTATTGGTCCTTGTAAAATGGGATCTATTTTTACTACAAGAACCATCTATAAGTTTAAATGATTTCTACGCCTATATGGGTGATTTCTACGGTTATTTCTATAATTGCCAAAATTCCTTCCACTGCTGTTACCTCTAGAGATAGGAATATGGTTGGGGTTATGATTGAAATTATTGCTGCGGGAATTTCTACCCTGTGGAAAATACCAACATTTTGTTGTCACATGACTTTTTCCACATATATGACATTGGACTCTTTCATTTTGACTTTGTCGAAAAGAATTGCTAGCATTATTTTCAGATTTTACTCTTTCCAATTCTTCCTTTAACTGTTGAATTTGTTTGTTACCCTCTAACTGGCTTTGCATTATTGAATTTAGTTCAAAGTTTTGACACACATTGTTGTTAATAATGACTTCTTGAGCCTCAAGAGCCTTTTCTACATTAATTGCATGTTTACATGCCTCTAAGTAATTTTTTGGACCTAATTTAAGGATTTCGACCTTAATTTCAGGCCTAACAGCATCCAAAATTTTGTTCAATTTGATGGAATCAATGAATTCATTTGAATCCCTAGTTTGTATATCTATCTTTGATAAATATTTTACTGCATAAGAGTTTATTTCATCAATTAAGCTCTGAATTGACTGATTTGGTTTTTGCCTGATGTTATTAAATTTTGATTGTATCTCATCAAATGGTTGACATCTTTTGAATTTTTTAATTAATAATTCAGCCAATTCATCAAAATTTTGAATGTTAGCTACCTGCGGGGAGTCAATTAGAAATTTTTGGGCAGCATCTCTACAATTTAATTTTAGAATTAAAATTCTTTTATTTACGGGCCAATTTTCTAATACTGCTACATCTCTAACCTGTCCGACAAAATATTCAACATTTTCATCAGAAGTTCCGCTAAAAGTGGGAATGGATGAAGCCAAACTTAAATCTATGATCCCTTTACGAGCCATAGTAAATAACAGAAATAAATGTCAAAATATAGACTTTTAAGGGGGAGGAGGGGGGAAGGGGAACTTAAAATTTACACATTCCTAACATGCAATTACACAATATCAATATTACAATACATATATAAAATCATAAATGGCTTAAGATATATAAATCATGCATTTAAAAAAATCACAGATAAAAATATAATAAATGGTGTGTATATTTTTGTAAAAATATACTCAGGAAGCTATTGTGGAGACCAGATTCTCAACCTATTAAATTTTACTTTTGCACGCGGCACCAAATGATAAAAAATGATGATAAATGATCATAAATTTGGCTGATGGAAAAAGGCTTCATGGTGCAAAATAAAAATAAACTAAAGGGGGACACGATTAAATGTTCAAAAGGGAACACAAGTTAAATTCCTAAACCTGATCGAAATAGTGATTCCGTACCAATAAATGTTGGCCACAATAACAAACCACCTTAGCATCCCGAGCAACAACCTGAAATAGCTGAAAACTAAAAGTACATATTATAAAACACTTCATGCTAATTAAACAAAAAATAATAATACTTTAGAGATTATTCTCGATTATTTATTTGAATATAAGACATGTTAATTATTACACAATTTAATAATAATCATAATAAGAATGCATTCAAATAATGTGTTATCATATAATATTACAATTTTTACATGTGGGTGCTCCATATTACTATTAATTTTTAACTATTTTAATCTATCAGCATCCATCAGAAATTATTGTCAATTATTTAACATATATATTCATTTAAATGCAGTAACAATATTTGTTTCACCTGTAGGCACATTTCTTCTTTATTTTTGTTGATTCATGCACATACGATTGCAATCTTTTTGATGAACGCTGTCACTTTTTCAAACATGCATTAAGAAGCACTTTATAACTAGTTTACACATTTTTACACTAGTAGATAGACTTCGCACTGCACTAATATATAATACTGGAACAAAACTTTCACTTTTCACAAACACAGAAACTCACTAGGGTGGCTCCTCACACGAGAAAATTCTCGAATGAATGGAATACCACCCTTCTTTCGCTTGAGACTTTATACCATCCAACACACTGCTCGTTGAAAAAAACACTAGTCATTCACATGCGTTGCCATTCCGAGTGAAGGAAGCTTGGTCGAAAAATATCCGGTATTACCACTACTTCGCGCGCCGATGGAAGAAGATACAGCGAGAGAAATTCTTCGTATGCAGGCGTTCGCCAGCTGCTGCGAGTTTAGTAACGATGTTGCGAGATGTTTGTTGGTGCGTTCGCTGATTTATAAAGGCAGATGCGCTGACACGGAAAGACAGTTCTTTTTGCATATTGCGCTGAACTTTAAAGGCTTTTTTGATGACTTGACTGAGTTGTGAAAGGGGTTTTTTAACAGATAGAAATATGAAACCAGTGGTATGTTTATTAAAATATCGTAAGAATCTTATACGTAAATCTCAAAATTTAGTTAAAAATAGAACAGACAGATGGCGCTGAGAGCGTTAAGAATCCTTCTAAAGAGAGTTCAGAAGCATAGAAAGACTAGCCGACGAAGATTTCGCCATTGAAATCTGACCGCTATTTCCGTATAGTGAAAATAACTCGCATCGGCCACGTTACATGTCTGTCGATTTTTTTTTTTGAAAAGCTCACGAATTGTTTTTCTATCTCGGCCTTTTGCGACTTGAAATCACGTTTGAAAACTTCTCCTTGTGGCAGTAGCACTCTGATTTAATCGGTGGTACTCCAACACAATAAACATACGTTCCTCCACGATATACCCCATTTTCGGAATTATTTTCACTATACGCTAATAGCGGCCAGATTTCAATGACGAAATCTTTGACGACTAGTCTTTCTATGCTTCTGAACTCTCTTTAGAAGGATTCTTAACGCTCTCAGCGACCATCTGTCGGTGCTATTTTTAACTAAATTTTGAGATTTACGTATAAGATTCTTACGATTTTTTTAATAAACATACCACTGGTTTCATATTTCTATCTATCACCGTTTCCGGGTTATTTATTTTTAAAGTTAGGGGTCCTTTCTGAAACACCCTGTATATATATATCATATCATATAGTCACATAACTGCTGTTAACTTATATGTCTCTAAAACTACAGCACCTACTAAAATTGATATATCAGTTTAGTTGACAGTAGTTACATAAATATATATATATTGTACAAAACAATGCATATAATAAAATAAAGTTTAATTTTCTATAACCAGTGCATGTTTAACTAACAAGGGAGAGGACGTTCGGATCACCGAATTCCTGAAACACAGTATTGGTTTCAATAAAATTAATGTAAACTCTAAAAAAAAAGGGTACTTTTTGGTTAGCCGGGTGCCAGTGAAACAAATATAAATATAAGGAAAGGGCATGTTTACAAACAAACAGAACCATCAACCAATCTACCACTGCATTTTTGTCGCAGCTATCATTGCAGGAATTGTCATGGCGACGTAGGCCAATCATATCACAGAGCAGTTTAACGTAGACCAATCAAATCGTTCCATCTCATGTGTACTGTAGTAGTCGTAAAGAACGAACAGGTTTTTCTCTCAAACCAACAGTAATTTAACCAACAGTGACGTCAGTTGTCCTTTCCTTATATATACACACACACACACACACATATATATATACACAAACATATATGTAGATATATGTATGTATATATATTTTTTTCACTGGCGCTTGGCTAACCGAAAAGTACCAAAAATTGTTACGTACTTTACTGAAGTTTGGGTTGTCCTAAGACTCCTATAATAGGAGCTGACTCAAATCCATTTTGTTTCGGATTATTGGTGCTCAGTTCAGCATCAATCTACCGCAGCCGGAGTTGGGGTTGCCTAAGACTCTGTTCTGATTGGCTGAATCGGTACTGATCAGCTTGGTTTTTCGACTGAGACGCTTTCAGTGTGACGTCAGTCATGACGTTTTGCTTGGATACTGACTCCAAACAAACGGTTGCTATGTTTAATTTCTTATTAAATATAAATCATAAAAAATATTACCACTGCATATAATATATTAAAATAGTTTGCCGTGAAAAACAATTATAAGATATAGGTACAATATACAAACATAATAGAAAATACAACATAGCAACCGTTTGTTTGGAGTCAGTTTCCAAGCAAAACGTCATCATTGACGTCACGACTGAAAGCGTCTAATTAAGGCTCCTATATCATTATTTAGGATCCCTAAGCCAGCCCGGTATCTAGTGTAGCCCTGGTATCTGGTTGATCGCGAGCGGGCAAGTGTATTAATATTAAAAATTTATTACTACTGTAAAATAACGAAGACGGCAAAAGAGTACACAAAAATAAAAATATAAAATTCGTGTGCTTGCGGAGCAAAGAATGGAATGGGGAAGTGTTAAGTTTCAGGTAAGGGGGGGGGGGGGAGGGGAGTTAGATGATTGATAACTTACTGTAACTACAAAGTTACAAGTAGGACAGAAAATTTTAAATAATTGTAACAGAGGCATTACTTTTTTTTTTTATTTAATAAATTTTTAAATGCAAGAATATTTTTCTTTCATAATTTTAAATAATTTAAAAATGTTAATATTTTTATTGATTTTAAATTTAATAACTTTTTAATTAACACATTAATTTTTCTCTTTATTTGCTGGTGAAAGAGATAGTGGAATTTTCAGACGGGGTAATGTAGAAGATTGATTTTTTTTATTTCTTTATTATTACAATAAAATAAGAAATATGGTAAAATTTAAAAAATACATGTATAAATTTAGATTTTATATGTTGGGGGAGCAAAAGGAGGAGAAGTGTAAATTTCAATGTATGTGTGTGGGGGGGGGGGAATTTAGATGATTTATTATTTACTGTAACTATAAATAAGCAGCCTAACTACAAAGATAGGGCAGAAAATATTCCAAATAGTAAGTGTATTATTTTTTTAATAATTTTAAATTTAATAATATATATTTCCAATTTTAAATGTAATAAATAATTGGAATAAATTTATACTTAAAAATTATAATTGTTTAAATAAATTATTAATTTTAATCTTATTTAATGATTTTATATTTAATAATTTTTTTAATTATTTAACTCTTTAAGCTCTAATGATTACGTGCTGGAAGAAGAGGAAATAAATGGCCAGTGAATAAATCTATGGATTGGACGAAAGAAGGATTGAAGGAGATATTGATATCGTCACTGTTTTTTGGTGCTCGAAATCACGGTGATCGTAAATTATTGTTGATCAATATTATTGTTGTTGGGATATATCGGCAGAGTCATGGTTTAGATATCGTTATTGCGATATTTAAAAAAATTCAAAATTTGACCGATATATCAAACGAGTATATATACTGAAACATTTATTAATTGAAATATTAAACGAAATATATATATTGATAATTAATCCAGCCCTAGTCCTGATTGATGTTTGACACAAGATAGTGTAAATAAAACGATAATAAGTGCTTTATTAATGTTTAGAGAGAAAATGCCAAAAATAATAACATTTTTAAGCAAGCTCTAACACGTTGAGAATAGAGAGGGGGGGGGAGGGCTAACTGTATTTTAGTTAGAATTTACTGTCGGAATTAGACAAAAAATTTCAAAAATGAAGGGCTGAGGCCCATTACTCTCATGATTTCTCATCATGAGAGTAAGATAAAAATTAAAGTGGGGGGAACGAAAAGAGGCGGGGAAAGCACCCGAAATCTTGGAAACTATGGCTCCTAATGAAAAACAATGGCAGATTTAAGGACGAAGACCTATTGGTCCCATTTTAAGATATTCTACAAGTGGAGTATATTGAAAATTTATTTTAGTTATAAAATATGTATATAAGTAATGGAGGGGGGGGGGGTAGTTGACAAATTAATAGTGCCGATGTCCGTTGTCGGAAGGAACCAAGTTTTCAAGGGGGGGGGGGAGACAGGAAGGCAAGTATGAATCTGGAGAAGAAAAAATATTCAAAATAAGAACGATTCACATAGGGAAGAGAGGGGGTAGAAAGAGGGCTTACTTTATTTTAGCTAGAATTTACTGTCCGTGTTAAACAAAAATTTAGAGTGAGGATGCGTTTAAAATTTTAAAAAACATGAACGTGAGATACCAATAAAGAAGGGGGGAAGGGAAAACGAAAAGTGGGAGTAAACTCCCCCTAAATCTTGGAAACTATGGCCCCTAGCGAAAAACTAAAGGCAAATTTAAGGATGAAGACCCAATGGTCCCATATTAAAATACCCTACAAGTGGGATCCATTGAAGGTTTATTTTAGTTATAAAAATATATATGGAATATGGGGGGGGGGGGGGTAGATAAGAAATTAATATTGCTGATTGACATTTCGGAAGGAGCCAAGTTGCCGAGGGGAAAAGGAGGAGGGTGAAAATGAATCCCGAGAAGAAAACGGAAAGTATGCGGGAGGACAAACTGCACAAATGCAGCAAAACTCCCAATTTCAGTCCGTGAAGGGAGGTGAGTAACTATAAGTCCTATAATAATTTCCGAGATCCATGTTCCCGAATGACATACAGGCTAGATAAAAAAAAAAGTCTTACCCCATGTTAACTCGGTGCCCAAAATTCTTTTTAACGCTAACTCTTCCCAGTTTATCCGAAGACTATTATTGATAAGATCAGTGGCAGTATTCTGCCCTCATCGGAACCGGAGACTTTCTCGTAATGCGCCGACGAAGTGATAATTTCGCATTCTGCCCCTATAGTCTTGGAATTCGTTCCGGTATTTGGGGGTTGTTTTGTGGTAATTTCTCCGACTGCTTTAGGCAGCCGGAAAGCCTTCGCTTTGTCGTTTTAAGATGGCACGTGTATATGCAGCGCTTTTGTATATGAGGATGCAGGGCCAAAACAGTGTTTTAGAATAGGTACATTTTCTAATGAATACAGTTTACACGAAATTTTTAAACAAATTATTTTTCAGTTAAAATTTATTTTAATACTATTTTGAATTGTAAATAATACAGTATTATACACCCGTTAGGAAAAGAAAAATAAAAGCCCTAATCCAGTAGTACTATTTAAATTATAATTAGTAAAAAGTTCACTAGATTGAAAAAAAAATTTTTTTGCTCACGAAATTATTTTTGCATGTTACGAGAAAACAGTTTTACACTACCGATGGAAATTATATACTAATGAAATTTACCTGATTTGTTTTGCACTGTCTTGCATATATATGAAATATAGTGTCTGAGTCATAATACATATAAAGATTGAAACATATTCTCTATTGAAAAATAATAAAGAAAAGCAATACTTCTTATTTCGTTAAGAGTTTCCAAAATGTAATTAACACATTTCGTTAAAAAAATAATTCGTTAAGGAAAAAAAAAATTCAATTTAATGAAAGATCTTGCCAACATTAAAAAAATGTTTAGTTTAAATCATATTTCACAAACAACATTAAAAATGTATATAGTTTAATTAATATATTTCACTAACAGCATTAAAATGTTCCAACATCTCATAACATAATTAGCATAATCAGGGGTCTGTCCAGACTTCATTCCCTGGGTCCTGCCTTTGTAAATTGTGAACAGCTTTGTACACTTGTGAAAAATCTAGTCATAATTTTGTGAATTTGAAAGGATCGTCATATTCAGGTTCTTGTTTATACATTTTTAAGAAGATATGTGTATGTAAAATATGAATGCTTTCTATATGTAAAAGTGACAGCCAGATTTTACTTTTAAATTAATTTTATGAAAAATCCAGTTTGCAGAGGAAAAGTTTTGTGAAAGATTTTTTTAAAGACAAAGAATTTTGTCAAGAGTCCGTTTTAAAGGTAAAAAGTTTTGTGAAGGGTCCTGTTTTGAGATGAAAGAATTTTGTGAAGGGATTTATTTAAAATAAAAAAAATCCCTGACGGTTGTTTGCAGGCGGAGCCGGCAGGAATTTTATTTTTTATTTATTTATTTATTTTGCTATAAGGGTTGGTCCTATAAAAAACTTGTCAATATAAAAGTTTTAGATAATATTAAGAAGAATATATAATAACCTATATTATAACCTATATAATAACCTATATAATAACCTATATTATATAGGTTATAATGATAACCAATAATAAATTTAAGAGGATTTGCTATCTTGTGAATTGACGAAGTTATGAATTTTTTTCTTCTAACCCCCCCCCCCCCTTTTCCCATCCCTTGGGGCCAATTTTAATGATATCAAAAATATGTCATACATAAATTTTTGGCCCTTTTCCTAGAAGAAATAACTTTAAACGGATTCGATACGTATCATAATTAAGAAGCTATGGGGGTGTTCTGTTTTCACTAGAAGCCCCCATCCCCCCCCCCCTTGGTTTGATTGTGCTCATTAACGAACGTGACCGAGATTTTATGCCCCTTGATTTTATGTATCAGTTTGGAAGAGATTTGTTCAGAATTATTGAAGTTATCGTGTCCTTAAAAAAGTGACATATATATAAGTTATTATATAAAGTTATATATATATAAAGTTATTAATTTTGAAATATATTTACTGCACTCATACTTATGCGGAATGTAGTTCAAATTGTGGAAATGCAGTATATACATAATGCAATTATATTTTTTAAATGAAATGTAAAAGGTGTATTACACGAGAAAAAAAGAGGGGTGGGGAAGGGAAGGTGCCATATGAATATGAATATTTCATTTCAATTGAAAATATTTATTTAATTTTAAGTCTAAATCACAATACAAACAATTCATATTCACTAAATAGTTAATAAAAAAATTAAAAAACGGGGGTGGGAGAGAGGGAAGTGTCACATGGCTACGAATATTTCATTTCAATAGAAAATGTTTATTTAATTTGAAGTCTGAATCACAATGAAAAATGGGTTAGAACAATTCAAATTAACTGAACAGTAAAAAATATATATACATAATTTATAAATTAGCAATAAAGCCTTTGCTGCATGTCATCAGAATATGTAGTATTTATTTAAACAACAATGTGTATTTATGTAATATAGATAGATACCGCATAAAATTTTCATAAAATTTGGTGTATTCTCCTTTATTTCATCAAAATATTTAAATCCTTTTTCAAAAATTTTTAAGTCCCATCAGAAATTAGTATTTTAAAATTATTTCTTTATTAATATTTAAAAATAAAACTTTTCATTGACTTTTAAATAATTCCCGCAAATTTAACTTAAAAAAAAAAAACAAATTCCGCCACGCTAAAAATAAATCAATATCCCGAAAAAAAAAATTCTAAAAATTAAAATATTGTATAACTAGGCGCAAATTTTCTATTCTCTATCTGTCTATGATTGGTGATAAAATCAACCATGATTTCAAATTCTTGTTCTCTTAGATCTATTTATATCTGCTGATCCAAGGATTTTTTTTTTTTTTTTTTTTCAAATTAAGTAAACGAGACGAATCTTTTTTCCCCTTTTTAATAGCATCGCAAACACCACAGTACTTTGACTTCGAAGGCAGGTGGGCTTTGAGACCTATAGCTACAAGGCTGTCGTCTGGAATGATCCATATACATTTTATTTATTATTCACAGAAACATATACATGAATTCTGCAATTACATACATCTTGACGAGATAGTACAAGGAAACATGACAACACAAGAGACACAACCTGGGAGTTCCTCACAAAGTGTGTGTGCAATGGAACCAGTGGGAATTGAACCCACAACCTCCTACACTCGCAAGCGATTAGCAGCGTGGTACCTTAACCACTCGGCCACGGAGGCCCCCACCACAGTAAAACACACGTTCACATCTCACGTAAATAAACAAACCAAGCGTGATCTTGTCTTTGATTGGTCGAAACATGTTAACTCGAACGCAGTGAGTTTGAAGGTCACTTGCGTATAGGGCATTCCAATAGATGGCAACGAGTCACGTGAGTCCATGTTTTTGACGTCATCTCCGGTAATGGAGCTGGCGATTTGGTGTTTTTATTGGCGTTCTTCTGGTAACCTCGTATAACGGAAGTTAGAAATGTTTATTTTTGTTGAGATAGACATATGAAACATGATAAAAATAATAACACCAGTTGTACAACTTTTAAGGAACATTATATAAGATAATATATTTAAGAATATTATCTTAATTTACATTAGAAGTTATCACCGAAATAGTTACTAATGAATAAAAAGGTTTTTTGTGCAGCTATGATCATATATATATAAATGATTTTTCACTCAAGAATTTTTATAAAGCAAATGAAAATTTGTATTTACGATTAATTTCTATGTTGTGAACAGAAACTTTCATATAATTCACAAAATCGTATTTAATATAAACTCATTTTAAGAAGATTCAAACACATTTGAGTAGTAGTTAATAAAAGTGTGAAGGAGTCTTTATAAAGATTATTATTTGTAAATTTTGCTTTTGTACAGAAATTGTTTTATTCACTGTTAATATTTAAATTTCTTATTAATTCTTCATTTTTCCTAATTAGAATTTATCAAATTATTAAATCTGTGCTTAAAACATATGATATAGTTTAACAAATTCAGGATACTTTAAATTCATTAGCAACATTCATAAATCAATGTATGCCAACAAACTAGAGCTGTACTGAGTACTCAGCTAAGTTTTGGCGGAGTTTTTTTTTTTTTTTAAGCATTATTGTCATTGTCATTATTGAATACCCCTTCCCTCTAAAAAACAAGTTTTTCAAAACTATTCTTTGTAAAAATGAATAACATGAACTGGCTTTCTTTTTAAATTTCATTTCTTAAATTTGCAATTTAAAAACAGATAATAAAGAATTTTTTTTCATTTCTATTACTTATTTTTGTAAGTCAAACAAAATAAGTAGATATTTTTTTTTGTCTAACATTGGGACAAAAATTTAAATTATCATGTTAATTTAAAATTTTTATGAAAAACCAAAGAATAAAGGGCATTAATATATCTGTAAGAAATAAAATGCTTGAATGTTAAACTTGTAGAAAGCTTTTGATCACCATTAAAATATTCCCCTCGCACCTTAATATTTATATGTAAACAATTAATGCTTATTTATTTCTTGCATTTTATTAAAAAAGGGATTGAAAGTTCTAAAAGTCAAAAGAGTCATTAATACAATTTATTTCTAATTTATGTATACATTACTCTAATGAAAAGGCAAATTTTCAACTGTAAACAAAATAGACAGAATGACTTTCACAAAACCTGCAAGAAATTAAACTTATATCAAATGTCAGAGCTGTTTATACACAGATAATCAGCAGAAACTTTCAAAATGTTATCCATTTCAGGGGTCGATACAGGAAAAATTTGGGGCATATTTAGGGTCCCTTCACAAAAATCAATTTAATAAAATGGTTCCCTTCACAAAATTCTATTCCATAAAAACTTACTATTTATTATTTATTTATTATTTTGTGATTTTTAAAATGCGTAATTTGTAAATAAACAAGTTCACCACAGAGGAAAACTTCAGCAAAAGGATTTTAAAAGTTTTTGTTTATAAATGTTTGTTTCGAATTTGATTAACTGGATTTCAACTTTTGTTACAAAATTTTATTTTTCAGAAAAATATAATAAATTTCACAAAAATAACCTTTACTTTTCCTTTTCACAAAATGGGCCCCCAAGAAAAAAAAACTGCATCACCTTCATTGGTATTTTAACATTTATATTACCTTTCATATGCAAAATGCAATATTTAAAATAAATTTCAACAGTTAAATCTTATTTCAACATTTGTTATTATTATCTCTCTCTCTTTTTTTTTCTTTTTTTTTTATATTAAGGTTGTTTATTCTCAAATTCAAACTGTCTACTTTACGACATATTTTTTAATTCATTTTTGATCGTAAATTGGCAGTTATTGTTATTCAGAAACTTATGTAACTGAAACACGTTTTCCATTTTTTTGGTAAACGCAAAAGATCTTTCAGAAAATACAGTCAAAGTTACCATTTTGAACTGGATTTCTGTACATGACAGCCAGAGAAAGTATAAAACATGCCGTCACATGAAACGAATAGCTTGTAACTCGATAAGTAATTTATTTATCAAAAAATGGAAAACTCATTTTGATTCCAGATTGCTTCCATGGTCAGGCCTGCCAATTTTATGTCTTTGCATTTAAAAATGTGTCAGAAAGTTTCGCGCTATTGAGCAGATTACTAGAAATACAAAAATATTTATTAACAAAAGCAGTCTGATTTATTAGGAGTAGGAAATTACATATCTGAAATAAAGAATTTTTTATACTTTGTTATAAAGGCACACACAACCAATTTTTTCAATATTTATACGATTTATTTACTTATACAGAAGTCTTATCTGTTATTACATACATACAGAAGTAATTTACCTAATATAAATCAGAAGCAGCTTTTTAATACATTTCATGAACATTGGTTCCACCACTATTTCAAAACAATGACCTTCATCGCAGATTCTTACAAATTTTTGGAGTAGATTGATTTAGAAATAGTGGTAGAAAATAGGGCCTAATATGGCAAATTGGCTGAGTACTCAGCCAATACCGAGTAGTTGCAAGAATTTCATGTTTTAAGCATATTTAAAGACAAATTAATTTATAAGTGATCTATAAAAAGTTATTTGAATATAAATGTATAATATATGCCATAATTCATAAAAACTATTTACTCGGTACATAAAAATTTATCTATAAAACATAGAAAAAGGTAAGAAAAAAACCCCATGCAAAATTAATGTAAATTGAAGTTTAATTTTATATTAAAAAAAAAGACATTTCTAAAACTGTAGGAAAAGACTGATTTTGGATAAAGAAGCAGTACGTAGAAACAGAAAATACAATAAATGCAATTTAAAAAAAATAATAATTATTAAATTTGCTGTATGGCAAATTATGGTACAAAAATACTAATCATTCTACATTTTCTAGAGATAGGGCATTTTTTTTATTGGTTGTAAATTTGGCCTGCTCCAGAAAAAAATGTGTTCACTGCGAGCACTGATAAAATAGCATTTTAGCACATTACACACACACAAAAAGAAAAGAAAAGAAACTGTAAAGCCCCCTTTTTGGTGCTTTCGTGTTATAGCGGCCTCCACAATTACAATTATGTCAAGGTTTCAGCTCTGATTTCGCCAAGATCATCGAAAAGCTTATATATGCATCATATATACACATATTATTCCAAACAGCCATATACGTCATTACATACATATTATTTATGTCTTATATGTCATATATATACATCCTATATGACTTATGCACATGTTATATGTATACATCATATATGTGTTACATATGACTAATAACTCGGCCATATACATCACAAAAGTAATGATTTAACGTAATAATTATGTCATACATGCTTTATAATTTGGCGATAAATCTTTGTCGCTTGACGATTCATCCTCAAGGGCCGCTATTACACGATAGTACCCAATTTTTTTAATCAAAAGAAAATAAGATACTTTTAAAAACTATGAAACATTTTGCATTATTCAAGGAATTGTTACAGCAAGCAATAACCATTTTTGATAGACAGATTTCAGGTATCAAAATGACAAATGGGTAAAGATGTGTTAAATAATCAATTTTAATTTCATATTGGTTAATTGAACTATTTATATATCAATTCTTTTTTTATATATATTTTTTAAATAATGCTACTGTTTTAAAATTTTTGAATATTCAAAAATTGTCATTAAAAGGTCCACAATAAATGAAATAAAATTTCAAAAAATGAAGTTAATTTAAAAAAATTGAAGTTAATTTTAAAAAATATGATTATATTATATGCACAAGATGCATGTTTATAAATAGGTATCTATATAAACACACACACACATAGAAGTGTTACCACTAAGCACACTTCATGTTCGCATCAGTGATTCTTTCTTAAACACAACTACTCGGTACACCAATAGTAGAAAAAATAATAAAATCTGCCAGTGGCAGGTTTGTTTATATACCTTAGCTATTAAATTAAAATTAATGCATTATTAATCAGTAATTAAATTTCAAATCTTCATCTTGACGGAGTTTCTGTGTATTCAAGTTAAAAAATGTAATTAATGAATAAACAATTGGAATAATAATACACAAATAAAATAAAATTAAATAAAAATATTTTATTCTTCAACATTTTTCGAAAACACATGAAAGTAACTATATATATATATATATGTTAAAATTTATTCAACCCATATGACTTAAAATAGTTAAACACTTAGAAAGAGAGCAGTTATATTTGAATGTAATTTTTTTGAAATTATTTATTATAATAATCATCATTCGTTTATTGCCCCTGGATTTTGCACAAATGATACCAATGCTATCAGAATATCCTAGATACTTCTAATTATTTTTAAAATATCTTAACAAATATTAAACATTAATATAAAACACAAATATTAAACAAATAAATATTTCAACTAAACTGCTTGTTATCTCCAAGATTAAATTGAAGGTTGCAAGAAACATTAAAAATCTGGGTACTTCTCTATTATCCCGTCGACCACTTTTCATAATAAAAAACTATCGCTAAACTGCAAGATTAAACGCAAAAAACGCAGTTCCATTTACTTGATGTCAGAAGCATTATACGTGTTTGTTATGTCATCAAGTGGTTTTTAATTCGACATGTGTGTGTATTTTTCAGTTTTACTGATTTATGAGTTATTTCATTCATTAAAATAACAATTGTGTCCTTAAATTCCTATATTTTATTTATTTATTTGTTTTGATATTCCAACGGCAACACTCTAAAGTTTATTTGGCATTACAGTTTGACGATAGTTTCTTGTTATGTAAAGTGGTCGATGGGATAATAGAGAAGTACCAAAATCTGTACACTACTAACATAACATATTATAAAGCTGTTAAGTAAATTGTAATACTCAAGTAATCATGACATTCATATAATCTTTTCACAACTAAAAATAATTCATTAAGATATGTTATTTAATTCCTTCAATTAATATTTATCTACTCTAAATGGATACCAAAACTTTTATCGTCAAACATATGTCTTTATAAACATACACAATTTTTATTTGATAAATATATGCTCTTTTAATTCCAGCAATCCATGGTTCATATTAATCTACCTTTAAAATCACATTCACCTGTCTTTAAAAAAGTACAAGCAGTTTTTACAATGTATGTAGTTTATTTAATAATTAAATTAAAAAAAAATATTCTCAAAATTCAGATAATTGCTTGCAAAATATCAGCAAAAGCTGGAAAGTAATAAATACTTTATTTTTTAAGCAAAATATTAACCAAATATACTATAATATTCATCATAAATGCAATAAAAGAGTCTTAATATTGAAAAATACTAGAAATTTTCTTATTAAAATGACCTATCAAATGTATACAATCATAAAAGTTGTGTACGAAAAGAGCTTTTCATCTACTTTGAGAAGGATGAAATCAATATTCGAGATAATATTTTGCATAGTAATTTTTCACCATGTATGAAAAGAAGGGCCCCAGAATAGACATTCATTAGCTCTCCCCCCCTTTCCAAAATAAATTTATACACAGAATTTTCGATCCATTGCTTTTATTTTTATTTTAAATATGAAATAATTGGTAGAAAGTACATTATCTTAATATTTTTGTTTTTTAAATTTCAAATCAAATTGGAAAAGTAAATTGATTTGCCATTAGATGAGTTTGTTAATAAAATGTGTAGCTCTCATAGTTCATTTACAGGGACACACAAAAGTAAAAAACATGCAAAACTTATCATCATGATAACATCAGAAATGGTGAATCAATTCGGGTCTAATTGGGACAGTGTATTGACCTTGCAAGTATCTTTGATGTATTCAATTCATTATTCAAATATCCCAGGTCACCTAATGTAAAAACCAGCCATGTTCAAAGCAAGGTATATAAAATTAACTGGTACTATTTTACTTTGGGATGTCCGATTGCATGACTTTTTGCCCTAATTTCATTATTTCTTTTTTCTACCGAAAGATGAATTAAATCTTTTCGTGCTCCCCTTGTATACTGGCACCTGGGGCAAAAAATGAAAGAAAGAAAATACCATTGTATAAGTTGTGTAGTAACTTAATTTTAATAAAATTGTAATTAATTTAAAAATCATATTGAAAATTTGTTAAGATGAATTGCATTCGATTATAACTATATACAGTGACCTCTCCCTTACTAAACAAATAAATATTTCAACTAAACTGCTTGTTATCTTCAAGATTAAATTGAAGGTTGCAAGAAACATTAAAAATCTGGGTACTTCTCTATTATCCCGTCGACCACTTTTCATAATACTTTCAGGGGACTGTAGAAAAAGTTGTATAACTGAGAGATCATCTCATTATACAAGTTTCAAACTTTACATGTATTAATTATTTTACCTATATTAAAAATGATAAGTTTTGAGTACTAAGAACAGATTTTAACAAAATTTAGAAAAAAAATAATAAAAAATAAAACATAGTTTAAAAAGTTCACAAAATAATTCACTCACCACTATGTTTATTTTGAAGATTAACAGATCAGATTTTCTCAAAAAATGAAGTGATATTAGTTTGCCTCTGTCGTCGACTAAAAGAGAAAATGTTTTTTTCTAAGTCTATTAAAGTTTTTAAGCTATTTTAGGAATATTCATTTTGGTGGACATAATTCTTTAATGTATTTATAGCGGCACTTGCTTCTGAAAAAATTACAACAGCAGAAACATTGTTTCCATCTTTGTCACCCTCTGCTCTCACGTCTTCATTACTGATATCTTCAAAGATTTCTCATTAAAGAATTCCCATAAGCTCTTAAAATCGGGTTTATCTGTTGACCTAGCAGTTTGGTCTTGTGAAAAACCACATTTCTTAAAACAATTCTTAACTGTCTCCGATGTCACATTTTCCATGCAGATGCTGTAAGATGCGTGGCATCTAAAATGGAAATTGCTTTAGCTTCCTTTTTGTTTTCCAAATCAAACTCCTTCTGTAGTTTACTTGAAATTCTTTATAATCCCTAAATCTAATAGCTTTAATCTGTTTGTAGAATCTGCTGGTAAAAATATAACTTTAATTTGTTGCAGAAATGGTACATCTTTTATATCTGGATGTGATGGACACTGATCCAGGAAAGTGCATTTTGCACTAACCCTGATTACTCACTCAGTACTATACAGAGACATGATCTGCAGGTGGTCATTTGGCTTTTGTTAATCGGTTTTCTTAAATAGCAGGCACAAGAAAATTCCTTACAACCACCTTCCCACCATAGATTTCATCGTTAATAACACACCAAGGTAGATAAGAAATGTTATTCATTATTTATAAACACTTTAACAATAGTCAAAAGGATAAAGATAAGAAGCGTTAATGATTTGTACTTTGATTATAAAAATGAATTCTTGAATGGGAAATGTAAACTCGCTTGAAATGTTTAAAGTGTCATATAAGTGAGAGAAGTTTAGCATTATTTCCTATAAAGCATGGATGGGACCGAGAGAATTTGGGGTATAACCGAGAGTCATATAAGTGAGGTCACTGTAAATAATATTTGTGAGATTTGCAAAATGTGTTTTTTTTTCTTATACAGGGTATCTCTTCTTATCGTTTACTAATTAGCTAATTTCTAAACCATTAGTTTTAGAAATATAGTTCCAATTGCAAAAATGTCTCAAACTTTGTTTTGCATCACATAAAAATCGATTACGTAAAAATTATTACTTTTTAAATAGTTAAGGAATTAAAAATTGTATAGAATGCCTGGGTCCAATAAGTTTTATTTAGAAAATTTTTAAGTGTTCTAACAAGTATAACAGTAAAAATTTATTCTTCAATGACTAAAACTTACTGAGTTATACTTAGAACTTCATGAATTTTCAGTGCTTGAATCACTAAAAATGGAAAAGTGTCTTTTTTTGTACTGGAAAATCTGACAATGCATGAAATTCAAAGTATCATAACTAGCTAAGTTTTTATAAGTTACAAGCAAAAATTGAGTTTAACCATGCAAATTTATTTTAATGATGTGGACTCATCTCAACAGAAAACAGTGTCAAAATTGTTTCAAACATTCTGTTTAAAAGACGTTTAATTAAAATGTCCATTGGCAGCATACAAAGAGATTAGTTACATGTTATAAAAATAATAGGTTGTTGGAACCTGTTGTCTATCCAACTGTAAGGTTGGAGGGGGGGGGGGGGGATGATGCTATCGGTTAACCAAAAGTAACTATTTCCCATCCATAGAGCTCACCAATGCTGTCATTTCTTTGAATGGCACTAGCAGTTTCACCGAGAATATAAGAAGACTTCAAATGTAATTACAAGCTCTGTTTATTGATAATCCAGGTTCTTTACAAGGTACACAATACAACGCCTGTAATCAAATGCCGGAGAGGAGGTAAATGCAATTACATGTTGATACTATGCAGAGCAAAAGCTGAGTATCTCTAGAAAACTGTCATAACTTTCACAGATTGTATAAGGCATTGGCAAAACAATAGAAATTTAATTAGCCAAAAATATATATTCTGGCGATACAGGAGTCTGAACAGACAGACACATGTGGTTTTATCTGTTAAAGTGAATGAGATTAAGTCAAAGAGCAATTATGAATTTTAACGCCGGCCTGATTAAAACCGCATAATGGAGCCTTGTGAATTTTTGCAAGAAACCACCCTAAAATATTACTATGTAAAAAGTGGAAGATGAGAGCTAAAAATATGACTAATGGGTGCTGATGTACCATAATATGGCAAGTAAAAGGCTGTGTGAATAAGAAACAAAAGAAATAATTTTTATATGCCGTGAGAATTGACAGCATATACACTAACCGTCGAAATATAGATGTACTACATCTGTGAACAAAGATTTCTCATTGTTTCCAGGCACAAGACTTCTTTTCTTTTCTTTTTTTAAATAGATGAAAATGCAGTCAGAGTGTAATAACGAGCAAAATAAAATAATAAATTAATTTTTAGGAAAAGGAACTGGGAATAAATAATTTGTAAGCTGGCAATTAAGTTTCGCCTTAAGATAAAATTTAGAAACCTTATACTTTTTTTTTTGGGGGGGGGCAATCCAAACACATAAATTACATTGTAATATATCAAGTTAAATCTCCCTCCTTCATATCCTTAAGCTCACTTCATGTGCACATCAGTGATTCTTTCATATACACAACTACTCGTTAGTTACTTGGCTGAGTACTCAATATTTGGTTAAAGTACTACTCTATACACCGCTAATAAAAACAAAACAGCCAACAGCAAAAAAGAGAAAAATCTCTCTCCCTCTTCCCACTCCCAGAATTCAACTTAATTATACTTCTCTGGGTATCAGAAGCAGAAGTGAGAATTTCAGGGATTGGGGGGGACTTAGATGATTGATTATGTTTTGTTACAATAATGCAGAAAATTTGAAAATTTTTTTTTTTTTTTTTTAGGATTTTAAATTTTGTGGGCTTGGGAAGAAAGAAGGATTTAGATGAATTTTATTTTATTAAAGCAGAAATTCACTAAAATGCGGAAGAAGCTTTTCTCCCCTGTATTTACCTTTTTACTTCTAAATTAATGATAAAACAGTGTTTTAACGAATTAAAAAAAAAAACTCGATCATAAGCCCTCACTGTCAGCCCCTAAATTTAACTGGTTTTGCTTTTGAAAATGGGGGAGGGGGGAATTACATTTGCGTTTTACAGTAATTATTATAAATAATAGTTGAAATTTCAGTAATATCTGTCTAAGTTGGATTTGTGTAAGATGAAAATCTCCTTAACATGGAAAGATTTTCAAGCCCTAAGAAACACAAGTGGTACTTGAGACTAGTGAGGGGGTCCAGCCCTATACCCCCCCATCCCCCATATCGAGGTCAAAATTTAATTGTCATTTGGAAAAAATATTTTGATAGAAGTAGAGTTCTACACTGGTCAGGTAATCCAATTTCACTCGAACCCCATCCAACCGATGGGTCTGGTTTAAAAAACAATTTTGGAAAAACAAACACAGACACAAGAAAATATTTGAGACAAACTTACTATTTATAATTAAATGCAAAAAAATGCACGAGGATTTCTGTGAAAAATGTATATGACACATTTATAAATATTGTTAAAAACTTGTATAAAAAGCTAACCTTAAAAATCTAATAATATACGTTGAACAGAATCATTACATAGAACCATAATTAGAGTACTGAAGACAGCATAAATTCTTAACATACCTCAATTGAATAGTGTGGTTTTCCTTCAAATGTATACTCAATCTTTTCCACCTTCATTCACAATTTTGTCTCCTGCATCAAAAAGCTTTGATTTTGAGAGCCCTATTTAAATGAAATTTAGCTGGAGCAATGTTACCAAGGAATATGAAGTGAAAAACACACATATGCACTTGGTAACACTTCTACAGCCTGTGTGTCTTCATCTTGAGTTATCGTGTTCCATTCATTCCAGGAAAATCTTAAGATTCTGAAAAGAAAAGACATCTTATGTACTTAAAGGTCAACAGAAATGTATTAACATATCCATATATGTATAAAACAAGGCCGAAACTAGCTTTTTTTCACAGAGGGCAAACATGGATTTTGGCATCTACACACCCCCCCCCCCTCACTTTTTTGCAAAGTAAATTTACAAAGAGAATTTTACAAGTTAATAATAACTGATTTATTTTAAAATTAAAAATGGGCAATCACACTTTTGTCCAATATTTATAAAACCTGTGAAACTGGAATCAAAATTAACTAGAAAAATTCTGGTTTATACAGGTTTTCCTATTAGCAAATAAAATTGCTGGTTTTCTTTCTGTTGAAACCATGTAAAGTTTTCATTTAAGACAAGATTCTGTTGCACACAGATTTTACTGTAGTTGTATTACATTGCAATTAAGCAGGCGTTTAAAGTCATATGAGTCACAATGTCTTAAGAACTGAAAAACCAGGATTTTTTGTAGGTATAACAATGAATTCCATTTCAATACCGTAAAATATATGTGTGCTATATACAGCCAATTTCACAGAAGTATCTCTTCCTATTAATAGACTGTTATGTCTAGATTCTTTCCTAAACCTAACATAAATTATCAAAATTATAATAGTGACCTAGTAGAACAAAAACAAACAATTTTTAACTATTATATTTTGGGAATTTTCCAACCCATAGTGTTTAGTGTCCCAATCACCTCAATTCTTCTTTTGGATTTTCCAACTGAAAACATTTTTACTCAAATTTCATATCTATATATTTTGTATCAAACAACAAACCAAATGTTCATATTTGGCATCCTCGGCACCAGTGACCCGGAGCTGGAGCTGGAGCCAGTGCGCTCCGGAGCTGTGTTTTCCCGGGAGCTGGAGCCGGAGTTGGAGCTGTAAATTTCCACTGCTCCAGGGCTCCTTTAGTTTTTTAATGTTCTTTTAAATCTTTTTTTTTCAGTCTTTTAAAATTTTCAGGCTTAAAATATTTTAATTACATCATTATTCATAATTTTAATTATATCATTTTTTAGTTTTTTTTTTTTTTTTTTTTTTTTTTTTAAATTAGAGTTGGAAAACTTCTCACAAAAATAGGGCAACACTACTTCACTTCTGCTATCTACTTGAGCTAAGTGGCAACACTACTTGAAAACAAATATGACCGCCTGTTGTTTACATGTGTAGTTGCACAATTTTGCTTGTTTGAAAAATGTAGAAGATATTTAAGATTTTTGTGTTTTAAAATTTCACCAAATTTTCTTTTTTAAAAGTTAAATCTAAAAGATTTCAGATTTTCTGAGAAGCATTTCAATTTGATGAGGAGAAAAATGCATTTTTTCAGATCTTTAATGAAAATAAAGGAAGGATCTGTGAGCAAAAAATTAATTGTGCAAAGAGTTCAAACATGAGAAGGCATATTGACAGAAATCATAAGAAAGAAGCACAAGAACTCAAACATATAGATGAAGAATTAGAAACTAGAAAGAGAAAAGTAGAAGCAGAATTCGACAAAAATAAGCAATTTCATTGTATCCTACTGACATTCAAGAGGCCTGCCGCATTGTAATGGCATTACCCGTTAGCCAAGTTACTGTAGAAAGACTATTCTCGGCATTTAAATACATTTATAATGATTTAAGATCAAATATGACAGAGGATTTATTAGATTCAATTCTTTTCTTAAGAATGAACAAATAATTCAACTGTGAATTTAATTAAATTTGTATTTTCAGAGAGCTGATGATTATGTTATTTTTTTAATGTTCCTTTTTATAATAAAAATTGCAAGTTTAAAATCTGAAACTCAAATGCGTGGAATCGGAGCTGTTGGCGGAGCCGGAGCCATAGCTTATTATCTGGGAGCGGAGCTGGAGCTGGAGCAGCAAAAAAATTTCCGGCTCCGGGTCCCTGCTCGGCACACCCTCTTAGTTTCGGCTCTGGTATAAAATAAGAGATTAGTGTTAGTTCTTTACAGAAGGGCCTGATTATCACAACGGAAAACAGGGCGGCCTTGTATTTTTCTTAAAGTGAGTACAAATAGTGGTTAAAAACATGTTACAAGGGCCCAATAGTGGATCTTTGTACTAAGGCCTCATGTAAGGTTAGTTAGGCCCTACTTTAGATCATGTATTCATAAAAATCATGCATTTTATAAAAAACAAATCATGCTTGTTACTCTAAAGACACTCAATCTGAACAACAATTTAGTTACATTAAGCTTTAAAACGAAATTAAAATATAAAATAATATAAGAATCTTACACTTGCAAACACTGCAAATCAAACAATAAATTCGGCAAATCATTATTGAGAAAATAAATATTCCCTTTATGGTACTGCCCTACAAAATATTAAAATTAATAAAAGCATATAAACTGCACGACTGCGTGGACAAAGATTAATAAATAAAAAAACATCGATTTTGAATAGAACGCGTATAACTTATACAATAACATTTAATTGCAAGACAAAAATAATAATGATAATAAAGGGTACAGATTGTACTAGTTGTTAAAAAAGGGATTGTTAAGAGATATAGCTGCTCAGTTACAATGACTTTAAATAAAAGTGCATGAATACATACTTTCCCAGTTGTGTGTATAAAATCTATAAAATTAGACAAATCTTATTTTTACAAAGCAAATTTTTTTTTTTTTTTTGCCTAAGATACGAACTTTTCATCCCCACCCACTTAATTATTATATTAAATTCGTAAAATAACACCGATCAAAAATAGTTGAAATAACATGATCAGATCCTAACATTACAGAAATTGTAACACTGACATAACCAAAAAAGACAGAAAACACTTACCTGATATATTTTTTCCAGTTTACATAATTTTTTTCTGTATGCTAGACATTTTAAACGCAACACACGTCTTGATTTTCATCACAACAAAACAAATTTTAAAATATAACAGAAAAGAAGTACTTGGCAATCAAATAAAGTGAGATAAAGAAGCCAATGTGGTAAACATGAACTCGCTCTAAGCGCGTCAGAGTATGTGCAGTAGATTGCGCAGATTGAAGATTCTGGGTTCCATGTTTTTGACGTCATACTGGAATGATCTATACCGATCGTAGGGCAAACTCTTGAATCTCGTTATGAATTACGTTAACGTTTGTTTCCGCGTCGGTTTCTTCTGTTGAGGGCAGAATACTGCCGCAGATCGGCTATCGTATAAAAAACGCAATTGGCTGACTGGAGTCTTCGAGAAACTTTTGACACAATCGAAAAAAATCGAGATGAATCGAATATTTGACACAATATAATCGACATCTTTTTGAAAAATCGGGTAAACCTGAACCTCAGAGTAAAAATAACTAGTACAGACCAGATTTATTTGGTCGAAATGTCGGTCCCAGGATCAGCTCGGATTTGGCGCTTTAGAAGCTGTCTGTTTTGGCGGTGATCGCTTTCTTGGCAACTTTGGTTTCACTTTCGTTTGTTTACGTTTATTTTTATTGCAAGAATGAAATCGAACTGTTGCTCCTGCTGTTAACTTATTCTAGGATTTAAATCTCAAAGAGGAAGGATAGAAATAAGTTATGAGAGTCATCCCCCCCCCCCCCCCCTGGTGAAAAAAGGATTGTTCAATCTTCTGGATGGATTTTCTTTCTGTTTTTGCTGCTGTATTTTATTTTAATGTTATAAAATGGCTTTGCCCTTGTAATAAATGTTACTTAAATTATATTTTTTTTATTAGTGATATAAGATATTAAGTACGATAACCCAAAATATTTCGAGATTTCTGCTTGGAAAGCTTCAATTTGACACAATCATTTCACGAAATGTAACAAATTAATGTCCGATTTTTTTTTTAATTCTAAAAATGCATTAAATTTTGCAGACATTATTAAAATAACAGAAGCTATAAAATATTATTTGATTTGATAATATATTTTATAGCTTTTGAAAACTTGAAATCACATACTGTCTTTATTTAACAATACATTCTATAGAACATACTTTTGCTTTTGATATTCCAATTTAAAGGCATATTTTTTGCAATTTTTCATATATATTTTAATTGAAAGTATAAATGTGTTACAATATTTTTAATCAGAAGAAAAACCTTGATAGATAACATATACACATGCAAAAAAAAAAAAAAATAAAAAGAAAGTTACAAATGCACAGTAATTTATTTTTTATCATTTTTTTTTTCATGAAAAATAAAAATTCCAGGATATTTCATATCTAAGTTAGATTTTGTGTAATTGTTTCTCTGTTAAGATAACTATTATTTTGCATATAAGTTTCTGTGAAAAATGAATTTGCAACTTTTGAATGCTATAAAAAATTAAGTTTAACTATCCAGTGTTTTTTTCTTTAGAATTATTGAAAATAATAACCACAGGCAACTACTGAAGATGTTGACTTCTAAACAATACTTGCTGTCATAATTAGATGCTATGAAACCTTCTCAAATCCAAAATGGCTACTTTATGATTTTAGGTAGATTTCGTAAGAAATGCTACCTATTACATTTTCCCCTATGTTCGAATTTCTGAATTTTTTTTGCAGATCTACGCTAATCATGACTTCCAGAACCCAAAACTCCAGTTCAAAACTTTTATCTATCTATCCATCCAGATAACATTTTTATGGACACGATAACTTCAATAATTCTGCACAAATCTCTTCCAAACGGATACTCAAAATTAAAGGGCATAAAATCTCGGTCAAGTTTGTTAGTGGACAAAATCGAACCAAAGAGGGGGGGTGGGGAAAGGGGCTGTGAAAACAGAAAAATTCTTTAACTTCTTAATTATGATGCGTATCGAATCCGTTTAAAGTTATTATTACTTCTAAGAAAAGTGCCGAAAATTTATGTATGACAGATTTTTGATATCATTAAAAATGGCCTCAAGGGGGGGGGGGGAATAGGGTTTAAGAAAAAATAAATAAAAACTTCGTCAATTCACAAGATATCAAATCCACTTAAATTTATCATAAATCCTCTTAATATTATCTACAACTTTTACTCTGACAAGTTTTTTTATAGGACCAACCCTTATAGCAAAAAGAAAAAAAAAAAAAAATCCCTGCCTACAGACACAGGTAGATTTCTAAGTGGATGGTCTCAACTACCGCATCATGGCAAAAAAGGTAATTTCTTCTGCAATTCCCAATAAACAGGCGCCCCACGGTTTGTGTCTTCAAAATCTACCTGTGCCTGTAGGCCGAGCCATCAGGGATTTTTTCATTCATTTTTGAACGGAAATGCATGGCATTGGCCGGTGTTCTTATTTAAAAAGTTTGTATTCAAAAGATGTTTGCAATAAAGGCAGAAGATATTTCAGAAGAGTCGGTCAGCATTTTGAACCGAATTTCCGATGCCGCAACACTTGAAAGGAGAAAAATGTCGTCACATGACAGGAATCACTTATTGTAATCCTCTAAAAAAAAAAAAATACCCATTTTTTGAAATTTTCTCTATATAAAGTATAATAAAGAATTATAAAAAAAAAAATCAAACATAGCTAAATTTT
This sequence comes from Maratus michaelseni, assembly GCA_963931845.1. NCBI lineage: Eukaryota > Metazoa > Arthropoda > Arachnida > Araneae > Salticidae > Maratus > Maratus michaelseni. The sequence continues at coordinate 119,466,571 of OZ007586.1, forward strand.
TACATCTTGTTCGAGATTTTAATATTGAGTATTTTACATTTTACCACTTTATTACAAAATCAGAGACAACTAAGCTCTTGCTTAATTAATTCTTGCTTAATCACAAATTCTTATTTGAAAAAACAAACCACTTTTCTTTAAAAAACCCTGACGTAATTAGTTGAAAATGATACATTTTATTACCTATTAATGGTTTAACATAAAAACATTTATAAGTTTATGTACATATTCTAAAATTTTATTATAACAAGAAAATCTGTAAAAATAAATGAAGCTCGCGTTTTGCCAGAATACTGCAATTGTTAGTTTAAATTATTTTAAAACTAAATATGCACTTCTTACGTATTTTTAACTATTTTTATTATTCAAAATGGTTTAAAAAAAACAGAACAAAACAAAACAAAAAAATATTTGACGTAGTACTAGAGTTTTTTTTTTAAGGAAACATTTAACTGTGGTTTTTTTTTTTTTTTAGAGGACAGGACAATAGAACTACTGATCAAAAAATTTCAACTCTCTTCAATAGTCAGGCCCAGGCATGCCAATTTTATGCCTTTGCGTTTAAAAATGAGTCAGAAAGTTTCGCGGGATTAGGGAAATTCCAAGCAGATTTTGGCGAGAAAAAAACCGGTTTGGCACACTAAACCTTTCGCCAGACGCGACAATTCTCGATCCACTAGACTTCTGTTCTAGCGTACTTCTGAGGTTCAGCAGAACTATCTGATTGGCTTGTCGTATTGTCAATCAAACTAATAAGTAACAACCCACACACGTGGTCACATTTGCTGACGGACGGAGCAAGACCCCTGTTCTGTTGAAGTAGAAAAGAAAGCAGCACGTTTTTTTTTTCCTTTTGCGTTTGAACTTAACGTTTTTATTTCTTTTAGGACTGTTTTTTGCACTCAGTATCAGTTTGGTTTTATCATTTAATATCAATAAATCATTAATAAGTATACTTCTTATTATTTTCTAGTAATTGATGCGCTGTATTTATCAAATAATTCAATTTTATCATATTGCACATCGAAAAAATGTGATATTTGAGGTATTAATACGATAAAATGAGAAAACTATATTTCAATCTGTGGTTCAAATCACATTTCAATAAATAATAGATAACAATATTTTATTTTTATTCCTGGAACTGTTTTTCAGTTTTCTGGAAAACGTAATTTTTTGAGTTGACACTCTTCAAATAAGCGTGCAATATGTAAAAAAAAAAAAAAAAAAAAAAAAAACTATTATCAGTAAATCATCCAATCTAAGGGGGCACGAAAAACTGAAAGTGCTCTGGACACAAAAACTTGCTAGTCGGGCCCCGATACCAATGCTAAATGACCTCAAACTGATTTTGCCTTTGAATTACACTGTTTTGCTTTAATTTTTATAAATTTGCTTGTGTCAAGGTAAAATTTTTATGCTACGGAGATGTATTATACTGCAATCCATGTTTGCACTGGATGAAAAAAAAAAAAAGATACTTTCAGCCCTGTATGAAAGGAAAGGCAGAAACTATACATGATAGAACCCTTAATTAGCAATAAGGAAGTATTATGTAATCATAAGCATAAAATTATAGAAGCAAGTTTTGGTGTTTTTAAGTTAGCCTGCACACATTTCACCAACAGCAACTTTTATCTTTTGCATATGAAAATATTAAATTTAAAATAATGCTTTGATGTAGAAATAAAATCGTTTTGTTTGTGATATTATCCTTTTTTTGTGTGTGTATTTTAAATGAAATGAATGAAAAGTTTATGTTTTAAATGAAATGAATAGAATACAAATGATGGTGATGGGAACAATATTTAGCAATATATTATCTGTGCCTGGCTAACATAAAAGTACCCAAGTTTCTTTTAAAAAGAGGTAACATTCAACATACAAAACATATATTTCAAAAGAATTTTATTTGTTACCTAAATAGAATTATTTATCAGTCATTTTCAAATTAACTACCATTTTAGGATTACTATCACACAGATAATTTGGTTTAAATTCCAAAAATGGTTACGTGTTATTGATTTCTGATAAGTTAACACTCAGTAGGAAAGTGATATTTTATAAGTTTCTCAAAGTTACATTTAAAAAAAAAGGTTAATAACTGGTGATTTTAATTGATATTATTTTTAAAAATGATGTTTAATGTTTTTTCAAAATAATTTTGACCAAGAAAAATGTTATTTTAAGGAAGATAGTGTAAGGCCTAATGATCCTATAGTAAAAAATATCTAATTGACAAAAAGTTATTATAACTGAATTCATAATTAAAAATATAGCTAATACCCCTGAGAGGTAATAAAAATACTTACCATTTTAATAAGAGCTTTTCAATAAATAAAAATTAAAGTAGTAATTTAGTTTACATTAATATTACTATTTTGCCACACTTTGTTTACACTAAATAAGGAACAGTAAAGTTTTCTCTAACTTTATTTTCAACTACAAATATAAAAAGTTTTGTAAAATAATTATAATAATACTCATGAGATATATAAAGACTAAAGAGCAGACATTAATATTAAATTTTAAACTATTATATAAATATATATTAGAAGAAATTTTTGTATTCTTATATATTTAAACTAGTCTAGTTAAAAATATTTATAACTTTGTTAAATCAGGATGTTAAATTTCTGTAATTTGGTAACTACAATCACTTAAGTACATATAAACACGTAAATGAATACATTTTATAATACATATATATGTTATGTTATACCCATGTCAAAAGTTTTATATATATATATATATATATATATATATATATATATATATATATATATATATATATATATATATATATATATATATATATATGTAATTATGTGTTTTAAGGTTAAAGTATTAAACAGGCAGTTATTTTGGAAATCTCCCATTACTAAAATAGATTGAAATTACTTTTATTCTTTGAAATTTTACATGAAAACAGGCATGTTAAATCACTGTTTAATGTTATTAAATAATATGCAAATAATACACAGGTGCTTAGAATTATTCATTAGAAATAAATATAATGGACATAAAACTCAATGCTTATTAAACCTGAAATTGCTTTATTCAGCTCTCTGCCCTTTCTTTAAATGTGGTAATCAATTCATAAAGTTTCACAATTTATTAAATCGAGTTCGGCTAGCAGATGTACACTTTCAAAGCAGAAGAAGAAATTACACTTCTGCTTTCAAAAGAGACACCAGCTGGCCAATTAATTCAGAAATTCAATTAAAAGAAAAGTCCGTATTTCCTTTTATACTGAATACGTCTTAGAAAAGAATCACTTCAATTCGCGAAACACATGGCAGCTATGTAACTGAAAAATAACTGCAAAAGATGACTCTTCTTTTAATCAACTGATAATAGTAAATGATTATTCTTCTTTTATTCAGCTTATAATATTAAATATTCCTCTTTAATAGCGCAACGAAATAATTGAAAACAAAGCTTAAATCTACTTTTTTAAATATCCATATCGTCACAAAACAAACTTGTCATTCCCCTCAGAGCGAGACTTGTAAACAAGTAGGAGGTTCTATTTCCATCCAGCGATAGCCGTGATTGGCTCAGAAGTACGCTAGAACAGAAGTCTAGTGGATCGAGAATTGTCGCCCACCAGACGTGATTTCCACTAGATGATGTCTGAGCACAGAAAGGGTTACCCAATTTGGTGTCTAGTTTATTAGAAGGTTTATGACCTGAACCAAGGCCATCTTGATATAACAGGCCGGGACAGCGTATTCGCCGCTAGGGGAAGGTTGAACTCTATATCCACTATGCTACAATGTGAAGCTTACATGTAAAATATTAACACATATATATATATATATATTTTCATTTACTGTCGTTGATTTCATAAATAAAAATCATTTTGCTTTTCAGTACTTATTTTTTTTTTGCAATTTATATATATATATATATATATAAAATTACAGACAAATATAAATTTACTTGCCTTCACCAACACATATGGCACAACAACTTGCAGAAACTAGTTCACAATAAGTAAAGGCAAATTTCAAAAAGAAATTAAGATGTTATTGTATATATATTTTTTTAAAATCACATTAATGTTTAAAAATGAACTGAATGTATAAAAACATGGTTTATTCTAATATTTTTATCACACAACTCAAACAAAAATTTAAATCTTTATTAAAAATTCAGATTTAAATCTTTCCTTTTTAATAAATTTAAAATGAAATCTAATGATAATATTCTTTCATTTATAATTTTTTGTTATTTACAATATATATTTAATGTGCATCAAAGGGTAACATGAATAATAGGTTATGGACTTTAATCAATTACATAATTTTTTTTTTCTTGAGGTTTTGTTTGCTTGTTTGTTCTTCACACAGAATAAATAATTCATATAACGAATTTTGTTTTATTAAAATAACTTACTAATAAGGATAAAAAGCAGCTGTATTCGCTATACGAATTATTTATTCTCTGAATATTATACAAATTGAATTAAAAAAATTCTTTATCGTATTTAAAGACTCAACCATTTTTGTTGATAAAGTTACATCAAAGATGGAACAGTTACAGAATATCAAATGAAGTCTCTGGACAAACTAAATGAAAATTTACTGGATATTTTTCTCATGATAGAAAAAAATAAACTCTATTTCGGATATTGAAGAATTGAAAAGAGAAAATAATAGGATTGATATCTTACTTAGGTAATATTAGTTTCACATAATTATCCTTAACTAAATATTACCTTGAATTGATGGAGAAAATTAGAAAATATTTTAACTAGTGTTAAAAATTAAATTTTTTAATCCCATGAAAATAAAATAGATAATTATTCTAAGACTTGGAAACTGTTTTTATATGAAAATTCTAATAGTGACATTTTAGATCAACTGTGTATTACTTATATAATTCTAAATTACTTTGTTTACCATCTTAAAAAGGCATTTAAAAAGAATATCTGGAAATTTTAAAGTTTCTCCAGGTTTTGCAACAATTAGAAATAAATCATTAAAAGAAAAATGTGTTAATTTGAAACAAAATTTACAAAATAGTCAACTTTTTATGAAGTATTCCCTACAAAGCCCACAAACTTGTGGGATTTACAAACAAATCAGAAAATCATGCGACTACTATACAGGCATTTATGTACACGTCAGTTTTATTTATTTATTATTTTTAAATTACAGAAATTACTTAATTATTTGAATATTTAAATAAAAAGATTATTTGTGATATACCTTAATGCGTATAAAACAATTTTTTATTAAGTAAATATTTTAAATTTTTTATTAAGTATTTTTTAATTCAATTTGTACAATATTCAGAGAATAAATAATTCGTATAACGAATACAACTGCTTTTTATCCTTATTAGTAAGCTATTTTAATAAAACAAAATTTCACATGTATTCTAAAATATCCCCTAAATGAATGAGAAGATATTGTGTATTCTAGATATATTTACTGTATAAAACCAGGGATCTGTTAAGAATTTGGTCAGTTAAAGAACACTTCACAATTTTTTTATTCTTAAAACATGACCCTTCACAATTTTTTTTGTCTTAAAAAAGGACCTTTCACAAGAGTTTTTCATACAAAAATGGGCTCTTCACAAGATTTCTTATTAAAATAAAATTCCACCTATAACAGCTGTATTCCTTGAGGACCCTATTATCTAGCTATATGTATAATGTAAATATGTTTACATGTAAATATATCAAAATTTAATGCATTTATATATATTTTTTTCGTTAAAACAAGACCAAGTTATAATTTAATTGCCTAAACAGAAACCTAAATATAACTCTAATTTCAGATTCCCCCAAAAATTATTAAAATTTTCACAAATATGAAAAGACGATCACAATTTTCAAAAAACAGGACCCTGTGAAAAAAGTGTGGACATACCCCTGAAAATAGCTTTAATAAAAACCTTTGCTAATATTTGCTTTGCAATAGATGAATTAGTCTTCTTTCATAAGAAAAAAAAATATGAATTTAGAAACCTGTTTAATATGCATCAAAGGGTATCACAAATATATATTATGGAGTTTAATCAATAGCATAAAATTATATATAGAGTTATTTTTTCACAATATTCAGAGATAATAAACATTTTATATAATGAATACAATTGATTTTTATCGATTTTAATAATAAAACAAAATTTCACATATATTTGAAAGAATCCCCGAAGTCAATGAGAAGATATTGTATATTTTAGATATATTTATTGTATAAAAGAGCTTTAAGAAAAATTTTAAATCTTTGTTTTCAAATAGATGAACTGCGGTATATTTTCATTTAAAGAAAAAAATATGTAAATTCACATAACATGTTTTATACGCATTAAGGAATATCACAAATAATAATATCTTTATTTAAATAATCTCATTATTTTAAAAATAATAAATAAAACTGATATGTACATAAATGCCTGTATAATAGTCGCATGATTTTATTAATTGTTTGTAAATCCCACAAGTTTGTGGGCTTTATAGGAAATACTTTATAAAAAGTTGACTATTTTTTAAATTTTGTTTCAAATTAATACATTTTTCTTTTAATGATTTATTTCTAATTGTTGCAACACCTGGAGAAATTTTTAAATTTGCAGATATTCTTTTAAATGCCATTTTAAGATGGCAAACAAAGTAATTTAGAATTATATAAGTATAAGTAACACACAGTTGATCTAAAATGTCACTATTAGAATTTTCATATAAAAACAGTTTTTAAGTCTTAGAATAGTTATCTATTTTATTTTCATGGGATTCAAAAATCTTATAGTTTTTAATACTACTTAAAATATTTTATAATTTTCTCCAACAATTCAAGATAATATTAGTTAAAAATACTTCAAAATTATGAATTATTTGCTTACCTGTAAAGACAGCTACTTGTAAATTCATATCTATTTGTACCGATTCCACAACTTTAACACATTTGTTACACATATATAAAAAAAATTAACGCATTCATCGCAATAATGAATATCTAATAATTATCCTTAAGGAAGGTATCAATCCAATTATTTTTTCTTTCCAATTCTTCTTCCACATCCGAAATAGAATTTATTTTTTCCACCACGAGAAAAAACTCCAGTAAATTTTCACTAAGTTTGTCCAGCTATTTTTTTTTCTTTCAATTGTTGCATGCCTCGCGAAAACATTTTCATTTTCAGATACTTCATTTGATATTCTGAAACTGTTCCATCTTTGATGTAACTTTATCAACAAAAATTCTTGAGTCTTTAAACATGATAAAGAATTTTTTTAATTCAATTTATACAAAAAATTGCATCTAACGAAAAAAACAAACGAAGCACGTGTTTACACCGTAGCAATAACACAACACAAGCCAAATTTCAACTCGGGCAAGAAATCGGAACGGGGTTAAGATTTCAAGTCGTTCTTGCGTTCCCTCTTTTGATCACATGACTTTCCCCAGAGTGGGTAGCTGTCAAAGCCCGGTATATTGAGACAGCCCTGCCTGAACCCAGCCGTAAGGATCAAAACAACCCGAAATAATTATTTTAGTTAAGCCGACTTGCAAAGAAAAAAATTGACCGCCACTTGACCCGATCTGCAGATTAAATGGTGTTGGCGCTCATTTTTTTGTATACTAACCTGACCCACAGATCAGACCGGGTTCAGCTAAAATTAAGTCAGGTTACCTGACCCCGATGCTGGACTCTACTCCCAGGTCAAAATATTTTTCCATACAATTAAATTTTGACCCCTATGTGTATGTTGAGGGGGTGGACCCCTCTAGTGCCACCTTTTTTGCCGGGATTGACAATCTTTCAGTATTGGACAAATTATCGTTTTATACAGAGACCACTTTATACAGTATTTACTGGTATTTAAATTATTATTTTTAATTAATAGTTATATATTTGTGATTTCTATGCAACATATTCTTTAGCTATTAACATATTACTGCCATTAATTAACAGTAACAGATTTAACATGTTTGTTTTATGAGGTATAAGGAGAATATTGGAAGTGATTTTCTACACCAACTTGCAAGGAAAGGGCCTTGCTTGGTAATCACAGATTGTGATTATTTTTATATATGTTGTAGGGTAGAAGCCCCTTAGTCTCAGGTTCAACGGATTTTATACAACACTCCTTAGTTCTCGAGAAATAGGGGGTCTAATATTATAGCACAACTTAAATACTTACTTTGTAACAAAATTACAGCGTTGGTCGTAGCTCAGTTGTTACGGCGTCTGCTCTTTGATCAGTGGGCCCGGGTTCGAGACCGGAGTGCGCTACGTTTGTTTTTCCCATTTTTTGTTTTATAAATATGCTTGTAATTATAATTTAATAATCCCAATTAACAATTTTAATATTGTACATTAATTATCATTTTAACATATTTAAATTTTTAATAATTTTTTTAAGCCATTATTCAACATTTCTCATCATTTAAAGAGATTTTTTTTTTTTTAAATAGATCCATTATTGACTAGTAAAAATTCCAAAATTGTTACAAAATCATACCTTATTTTATTAATTATAAATTAATTCAAAGCGCAAGCATACGCATTACAAATTTAAAAATATTTAATATGTAATAAAAATATGTTGTAATTTAATTATTAAGCTAATTTTTAATATAATTATGCTTCTTATTAAAAACAGTATTATAATCGCATTCACTTCCCTTATTAAGGCAATATATAAATCTTGTTTCTTTAAAATCACGAAATAACGCAATTGTTAAATATTATTGCATCGATAAAGCATATATGAAATACATTTGAAAAGTGATTAAAAAAAATAACTGTTTAATCATGTTTTATACAACGATTTAGTTACAAATAAAAAAAAATAATCGGTTAACACCATAATTAATGCACAATATTATAAGTTTTAATTAAGATTATTAAATAATAATTACAAGTATATTTATAAAACAAAAAATGAGAAAAACAAACGTGGCGCGTTCCGGTCTCAAACCCGGGCCCACGGACCAACAAGCTGACGCCATAACAACTGAGCTGCGACCAACGCAGTAATTTAGTTACAAAGTATTTAAGTTGTGTTAAAATATTAGACCTTCTATTTCTCGAGAACTAAGGAGCGTTGTATAAAATCCATTGAACCTGAGACTAAGGAGCTTCTACCCTACAACATATATAAAAATAATCAAAATCTGTGATTACCAAGCTTAGTGCTCTCCTTGTTAGGCAGAGGAATTGCTTTTAGCATGTTACTTTATTTTCACACTGAACGATACCTTGCGCTAGAGAGGGGACCGGCTTTATATATATATATTATATACACACACACACACACACATTAGAGGCTTCTGTGCAGGTTGGATTATACCCGATAATTCACTTTCAACCCATCAAAAAAAATGTTCATAGACTTGAGCCTGATATACTTTAACCCACACCCGAAGTGAAAGAACATTAATCCATATTTTAATGCAATTATGGAAAAGTAGTCTTCAATTACATATCTAAATTAAATTTTAGTTATCAAATAGAAAAACGAACATATTGATAATCATTAATATTCAAATATATACAGTATAAAACCATTTATTGAGAATGGTCGGGACCAAATGTATTCTGGATAACTGGTTGGGCATCGAAGCAACATATTATTGATCAGATTTGAACAATATATGTGGTTGTGACAGTGTTTCTGACTTTTAATTAGTTATTAGAGTACTCTAATTGAGCATTGGATCCAATCAAGATCAAAGATTAACCAGAGTTTGAAAGAAGGCAATTTATAGGAATCCCTTGAAAACAATAATTCGGCATGAAACTCCAAATGCTCAATATCTAAATAAATACATTTCCTTTTCAAATCCTAGATGTTGGATCAAGTTATACCATGCAAGTCCCATAAAAAAATGCACATGTCAAACTGGTTCTGTATGGTAATTTTTTCTGGAAAGATTCTGAAATCAGTCAGTTCAAAATATCATTCTGGATAACTGGCTCTCCGGTTAACTGTTTTTCAGATAAACAGTTCCATACTGCAGTTTTAAATCTGAAAAAAATATTCTGACCTTTCTTTTGAAAAATCGGTTAAACCCGAAAGAGTCAAAAAATCCAATCCAAAACCGAAACAGCTAATGTCAACCCGACCAACAACGAATAAAATTAGTGTCAACCTGACTAGAATCGAAATGCAGGTTGGGTCGGAGTTTAGTAAAATCAAGCTACCTGATCCGATGCAGGATTCCATCTGTATGCAATCATTTGCCTAGTTACATTCCAATAAACAAACGGACACACTGATACACACTCACTAGAATCCCGATTTTACCTGGCCGCGGGGTTGATTTCTATTTTTTCAATGCGGGTTCACTTTAATTATTACTTACCCATCATACGTAGTATAGGGTAAGTCTTATAATCGTTTTGAAAATCGAATTTTATTTTATTTTGACGGATTTACACGTTTCAGACACTGGAGATTCCGAAAAACATTTTTAGAAAAAAAATTGCCGTCCGTCTGTTTGTGTGTGTGTCTGTAAACGCTCTATCTCTCGAACACATTGAGATAGAGACTTGAAATTTGGTATGTACTTAGTATGTAATAAGGAGAAGAAGCTTATTGAATTTAAGTAACCTCGATTATCCGGAACCATATTTTTCGGACTCTCGAAATATTCGTTCAGATAAAAGGTATATAAAAATTTTCAAAATTGTTTATTTTAAGGAGTAAATATTAAATGTAATAAAAAAACAAATTTTGCATAAAGAATAAAGTTGATCGAGCAATTAGTTGCCGAGATATTTGTAATCCTATTTTCCACACTCTTCGATTTTTTATGACCCTGTATTTCATTCAAATTTCAATCCAAAGACATATTTTAATTGGAAATGAGACGCTTCATCCGACGCAGTAAACAGTTAATTAATATGATTACCATTTTTGGAGTTATAAGGATGTTTCTTTTACGCAATTTAGTTTTAGAGCATTTAAAGTTTATGACGTCATAAAGCCACGATTTTATTAGAATTGCAATACATTTTATAAATAGTTTACACATGTTTTATTTTCATATTTTATATTATGCATATCCATGATGGGTAAGTATTACGATGACCCCCAACGACTAGTTTTGGATTTGAGCTAGATTTTGACACTTATGGATAGAGTTCGAGTTGACCCGCTTTCTCAAACGAAACTTCAAAATATTTTTTCAGTTGTAAAACTATATATTTGAATATTAATGCGTACATTTTGATTTTTATACTTTAAAAAAAAATGATACTAGAGATATAATTTCAACCTTCTTTTCCATCATTGCACTAAGTTAAGGGTTCATTTTCTTTTATTTCTGTTTTGGATCTGGTTATGGTCGACGATATTTTGATGATTCGAGTCGAGTAATACAATTTTACAGCAAAATATAGTTTTGGACAGAAGAGTTTAGGTCAGCATGATAAAAAACATGGATTTTACCATGGTTTTTATCGTTGTGTCTGAATCCTTGCCCTCTTAGTTGCTTTAAATGCCAGCCTTATGGCCACAGTGAAACTTCCTGTCGTGGGTCTGTTGCATGTGCAATATGTTCAGAAGCCGGCCATGAGAGTAACTCATGTGAAAAATCCGAACGCTGTATAAAGTGCAAGGGTGACCATGCAGCATATTCTCGTGCTTGTCCAAACTGAATCCGTGAGAAAGAAATTCTTGCCATCAAAATCACCCAGAAACTTTCTTATACTGAAGCTCGAAAACTGGTTGAATCTAGAACAACACCTGTAGGAGTTTCTTATTCTAGTTTACTCAAGCAACAGATAAAATCCTCAAGACATATAAGCACTCAAACTGATATTTCTTTAACACCAAATGATTCTTGTACTACAAAAACCCGCAGCATGGCTGTTTCTGCTAGAATAAGACCTATGCCTGCTCTAAAACTTTTGCCACCATCATCAGAACCTGTGAAAATAGAATATTATAATCATGAATATAACCAGTTTATTAAACGCGAGTCAGGTCAAACATCTGTTTCATCTGCAAACAGTTTGAAAAAACCTGTTTCCCCTACACAGAAAGCAAAACTAAAATCATGTGCAGAGAGAGCAAAAACCTCAACCCAAGCCTCTTCACAGTGGAAAACTGAAGGGAAAAAACAAGAAATTTTGTCACTTCTTACTACACTATATTGCCAAAGGTGACCGGTCACTTGCGATTTTAGACGTTTTGTTAACTATCAAGAAAAATACATGAGAAATTAACCTGAAACTGCAGGTGTGTAAATAATATAGTATAGGTTATATATTTCCGCGAAGATTTTTTCACGAAACCCCATAGGGGACTGTCAACAAATTGAAAAAGAACGAATATCTTTTGGATAACCCTGTAAAAACTAATGTAGCAAAGGTGTTCAAACTCGAGATTATTAATAAGTGGTTTATTGTAATATACTGTGTTAATTTTTATGACGATAGCATGTATACTTGTAGAAAAATTAAGGTTTTTATAAAAACAGTCCCAAATTTCGCCTAGTCTTTTGCTTATAATTTGCAGAGTTCTTAATATAAAAAAAGTTCTTTTCATAAAAAATGACAAACAGCATTGTACATAATACTCTGTAATCAGAATTAAAAAATGATAAAAATTGCATGAAAAATGAGCAGGTTTACTAAAAAATGTTTCACTGCGCATGCGCGAATTCAATCAAAATATAATATGCACAATGTAGTAGCTAAGTATATAGAGCAACTTTTGTGAAAGTCTCAAAATCATAGCTTGAAAATTCTGAAAATTATCGTCGATAGAATAAGCTCGAAATCAGTTGTTCCCAAAAAGAAGCAAAAAGATGAGGGGTTGTATCAAATATTTGTTGATTAGTGCCAAGATAGCGTACACAATATTGCACGTATATTTGGATACTTCATAACCTCCCCAACAACAACAACAACAACAACAAAAGTGAGAGAAGGAGTAGTACTGCTTTAAAAAAAAAAATTATCTTAAAATAAAAAATGAGCAATAATATCAGCAAAAAATTAATAAAAAACAATTATAAGATACATAACTTATTAATATAAACAAGCGGATTTATTGTTCTTTATAAGTAAATACAAATTAATAAATCGGTTATAATTTAATATTTAAGCTATTAGTTTCGGTACTAAGTACAAAAGAATCCGGAAGTTTTATTTGTCTAGTAATATAGAATTAATAAAAAATATTAATATCTCTAAAATGAAGTTGCCGGAACATTGTTATTGTTGTTCATTCGGTACCGGCAATCTGATTTTATATACGTGCGCAGAAACACTGCCGGGAATAAGAATCATTCAAAGGTTGATAGTGCCTTAGAGCAACCGACAGTGCTACTTCGCTTGCACAGTAGGACTGCCGGTAATATAATATAGCCCCGGCTGCCGGAGTTGTAACACCGGCCTTTTTTTAAATTCGAATTTTTGGGCGATTTTTAGAGTTTTTTCACGTTTTATGCTATATTTTTAAACATTAGTAAAAAGAATCCGGTTTCAATCCGGTGACCAATGTAAAAAAAATTGTCCTCTTTTCAATAAAGTTAATTTGGAATTCGTAAAGCAATTTTTAAATTTTTGGTGAATTTTTTATACGATTTTTAGAGTTTTTTCGCATTTTTCGGAGATTTTTCGCATTTTTGCGGATAAATTTTAGCCTAATATATATTAGGCTAAAATTTACTATATAGTAAATTTTGTTCTCATTAATTTTTAAATTTTTAGCAATGTTTGTGATTTTTAGCGATTTTTATCAATTTTTTGCGTTTTGCGTCGATTTTTTGACTTTTCGTAAACGAATTCCTATTACAATGTTTTGTTCTTTTTTCAATAAAGTTTATTCAGAATTCGTACAGCGATTTTTTAATTTTTCGCGAATCTGTTTATGTGATATTTAGAGATTTTCGAGTTTTACGTGAATTTTTCCATATCTGTAAAAAGAATTTGGTTTCAAACTTTTAGCCTAATGTAGTGCATTTTGTTCTCTACGATTTTTGAATTTGTAGTGATTTATAATGCAAATTTGAACGCAATTTTCTGTGTTTTTTCGCGTTTAGCAGCAGTTTTTTGACTTCCCTATAAGGAATTCTGTTTCAAACTTTTTGCCTAATATACCGTAATTTCCGGCGTATAATCCGCAGCTCAAAGAGTCGTTTTTCGACCCAGAAATATTATTTTATAAAATGTAACTTAAAAGATCGCTGTAAATATTTAACTACAATTATCGAATAAAATTTCTGGGTCGAAAAACGACTCTTTGAGCTGCGGATTATACGCCGGAAATTACGGTAGTAAATTTTGTCCACGGCAATGTTTGAATTTTTAGCGATTTTTAGTATTTTTTGCGTTTTGCGGCGATGTTTTGACATTTGTAAAATAATTCAGGTTACGATGTTTTAGTCCACTATAGTAAATTTGTTTTCTGAAATTTAAAATTTTTAGCGGTTTTTAGATATTTTTCATTCGTAATCTCGATTTTTTTTGACATTTTAAATTCGATATTTTGACATTCGTAAAAGGAATTCGGTTTCAAACATTTAGCCTAATCTAGCAAATTTTGTCTTTCACAATTTTTGAATTTTTAGCGACTTTTCAATGCATATTCAATGCAAGTTGTATATTTTTTCACGGTGTTTTTTTTTTTTTTTTTTTTTGTTATTCGTGAAAGGAATTCGGTTTCAGACTATTAGCATAATATAGTAAATTCTGTCCTGTATGATTTTCAACGTGATTTTCTTACATTTTTTTTCGCGTTTCTAGCTGATTTTTTGACTTTCTTGAAAGGAAACTAATGTCGTAAATTTTGTCGTCTGAGATTTTTGAATTTTTTTTTATGATTTTTAGCAGATTTTTCACATGGTTAATCCAGTTTTAATAATTTAAGCACAATATTATGAATTTTGTTTTCTTTTCAATAAAGTTTATTCTGAATTCGTACAGAGATTGAATTTTTCACGAATTCTTTTATGTAATTTTTAGAGCTTTTTCACAATTCACTGCGATATTTCCACAATAGTAATACGATTCCGGTTTTGATCTTCTAGACTAGTATTGTAAATTTTATTCTCTTTTGAATAAAGTTCATTCGGAATTAACGCAGCGATATTTAAAATTTTTACGATTTTTCGCGTTTTGTGCTATTTCTTGATAGGCCCGGACAACGCCGGACGTGTCAGCTAGTAGAAAATATTTTAGCTTTTCGAATTAAAGTAAATGCTTTACAAGAAAAAAATAATTTTTACACGATAAACCCTTTTACTTTTATCAACGGACAAAACGAATTTCCGTTCAAAAGATATGCGTTTAAATATATCTCATGTTATTTTATTGCCTTTTAAAGTACTTTGTTTCTACAATCTAATGACCCTGAAAGTGAACAAATATCTGCTACTTATAATACATCTAGGCGCCAATAAGATGTGTTTCGTCAGACATTGTGCTGCCATGAAGATTTTTCTTTGTCTTTTGTAAAAAATTGATCATTGTATCATTTAATTAGCTGACGAACGGGTGCTTTTAAAATGTCTCGTAAGTGTGCTAATTCCAGTGATAGTTTTTGTTATATTTGTGGCGAATTTATGAGCACTACTCGCAGAAGAAACATTACTACTTTTAATTAAAATTGCCTATGAACATTATTTTGGATGCGAAATTGGCGATCAGTATAAGCCATGGGCACCACACTTGTTGTTTGTGCTGTTCTACCCAACTTTGAGAGAGGATTAAGGGAAAGGGGACTTCAATGCCTTTCGCCATATCAATGATCTGGAGAGAACCTAGAGATCATTTAGAAGATTGCTATTTTTATATGACTCCAACAGCAAAAGGAATCAATTTTAAGAAGCAGAAGCATATTCAGTATCCCAACATAGATTCTGCTATGAGGCCAGTACCTCACAGTGAGGTGCTTCCTGTGCCACAGCCGCCTGTAAACTAGAGTCTTTCAGTTGATGGCATGCATGAAATCTTGTAGTCATGAAAGTGAAATAAATGTATTGCATTCCACCACAGAAATATTTGAAGCCTCATATGATAATGCAAGTAGAGTTGAATTACCTTATATGTGATTTGGGTTAAGCAAGAATAAAGCCGAATTTCTAGGATAAAGACTTCAGGAGTGGAATGTGTTGGCTAGTGATGTACGTATTTCTATATATACCGTGAAAGACAAAGACTTCATACATTTTTATGAAAAAGATGGTGAAATATGCTTTTGCAACGACATTCTAAGCTTTATGGCATCTTTAGATCTATGTCATAAACCAGAGGACTGGCGACTTTTTATTGATGTGTCTAAGGTGCACATTGGAAAAAATATAGCTCCATGGAAAAAAATATAACTCCATTCCTGTAGGATATGCTTCAGGGGGAAAAGAAACATATGATATCCTGAAGAAACTATTACTTGTGCTGAAGTACAATGATTTTAAGTGGAAAATTTGTGCTGACTTGAGTCATTTCTATTCTGCTGGGAATGCAACGAGGTTACACGAAATATTCATGCTTTATCTGCGAATGGGACAGTCGTGCAAAATATAAACATTATTGTGTACAAACGTGGCCTTCTCGGAAGTCTAGAACCTGGTGATAAAAATGTAATTAACCAACCTCTTATAGCATCAGTGGACAAATTAATCCCATCACTCCATATCAAGTTGCGATTGATAAAAATTTTCGTGAAAGCTCTTAATCTGGACTAAAGTATTTGCGTTTATCCGAAGCTTGTTCCCATCAATATCGGATGCCAAAATTAAAGGCGCATTTGTAGGTCCAGACATTAGGAAAATTATGAAAAATGACCAGTTTGAAAGTATTTTTACGACGGTAGAAAAAGACGCAGGGCTTTCATTCAAGGACGTTGTGCATAATTTCTTAAGGAATAAAAAAGCTACAAATTACAAGTGTATAGTTCAAAATATCGTAAACAATTTTAAAAAGCTAAATTGTCACATGTCATTAAAGCTTCATTTCTTGCACTCTCACATAGACTTTTTCCTAGATAATATGGGAACAATTAGTGACGAGCATGGTGAACGATTTTACCAACAAATTTCTGCTATGGAGTCTCGTTATCGATCGCAATGGAATGCAGCAATGCTTGGCGATTTCTGGTGGTTCATCAAGATGGAAGATACTGAACGCAACTACTAAATGCAAAAATAGGTACTAATGTACTCAAAATTAACACACTCAAATTGTGTTCAGCTGCGTAAAATGTGTGTAAAATATGTGGAAAATGTGTATAAACAGTGTACAAGTATACTGCTGATAAATTTAACATTTATGTATTATTATTACGCATTATTATACGATCTCCTAAATTGTGATATATCGTAACCTATAAATACATATCCTTTGTTTAAAAAAAAATAAGAACCAAGTAAAAATTTCTAATATTTTTATTTATTCAAGAGTATATAATTGGAATATTAGCTTTAAAATTAAGAAAAAAAAAAAAAAATAAAAAGTCAAATTTTTGTTTATCAGTGTAATTTAATCAGTGTTTTGAATAATATAAAACAGACTTCTTTGATATAATTAAATACATATCTTAAGTTTCTCTTAGTCGCAGAAATGTAATCACCTTATAAAACTAATAAAACATAAAATACTCAATTGAATAAAAGCAAAATAAAAACATCTTCCAAATTTTCCAAGTAACGGATAAATTAATATGAATACATGTAAAAAGAAAAAACTTTCGACTAAACGTTTTTAAAGTTTAAAACCTTTGAATATCTAATTTATAGAAAATACCTTTTTAATATAGTTTTAATAGATTTTTAGTCAAAGTTGTGCGTTTTGAGAAAAGTATTTCAGACTGAATTTTCTGAATTAACGCATAGGTGGCAGCACCGTTTTATAAAAAATGGAAGGTGAAAATGATAAGAAAGGTTTGAGAAGGAGGAAATTAAAATACTTAAAAATTTTTAAAGCTACTATTATTTTTTTTTTTTAAAGAAACTTAAAGAACTTAAGAAAAATATAAATAAAAAAGTTCTATTCCAATACTGAAAAATTCTTAATTTGGAGTTAGAAAAGACCTATTTAGTCTGATATTTTTTATTTCTTTCTCTTATGCTTCACGCAAGCAGACTATAGCATTAAAAAAATCCCTGACGGCTCGACCTACAGGCACAGGTAGATTTCGAAGACGCAGACCGTGGGGTGCCTGTTTGTTGGGGATTGCGGAAGAAATTACCTTTTTACCATGATGCGGCAGCTGGAACCGCCCACTTCGAAACCTAACTTGTTTGCAGGTGGAGCCAGCAGGGATTTTTTGTTTTAAATTTTTTTTGCTACAAGGGTTGGTCCTATAAAAAACTTGTCAATATAAAAGTTTTAGATAATATTAAGAGGATTTATAATAAATTTAAGCGGATTTGATATCTTGTGAATTGACGTTATGAATTTTTTTCTTCTAACCCCCCCCCCCCCCTTTTTCCGCCCCCTTGGGGCCATTTTTAATGATATCGAAAATCTGTCATACATAAATTTTCGGCCCTTTTCCTAAAAGTAATAATAACTTTAAACGGATTCAATACGTATCATAATTAAGAAATTATTGGGTTTTTTTTCACAAAAATTCCCCCCCCCCCCTGGTCCGGTTTTGCCCATTAACGAACTTGACCAAGATTTTATGCCCCTTGATTTTAGGTATCAGTTTGGAAGATATTTGTGCAGAATTATTGCAGCTATCGTGTCCATAAAAAAGTGACAGATAGATAAAATTTTGAACTGGGGGTGGTTTTGGGTTCTGGGAGTCATGATCGGCGTAGATCTGAAATTTTTTTTCAAAAATTCCAACTTAGGGGAGAGTGTAATAGGTAGTATTTCTTACGAAATCTACCTAAAAATGGGGTTAGGGAGTGTTAAAAATGGATTAATAAACGACTTGGGGTGAAGAATAGAAAGAACCTGGTGCCACATTCATTTTCAATCTCACTGTTGTCAATATCACTTTATTTTTTATTTTATTTTTATTTTTTAACGCACGGTGGACTATAATATATAAAAAAAATGTGTATCCTTTTAAAACAATCTGTACACAATACGGCGACTATTTGAAAAAAAGCGTAGTGTTATGTACTGTAACATTAACATTTCGTGAATATTCGTCAGTTTCTATGAAAGTTAAAGCCTATAAAGTCAAAAAAGAGATTAAAAACACATATACATATTTTTAGATTCCAAAATCTAAAGATATTGAAATTGAATCTGCAGAAGGCCTTTCACAAGGGAGAAAAAATGGACTATTCGTTCAAAAATTATACATGGAATTACATATAAAAAAGAATAAAAAAGGCATGTTGATAAAAAGTAATGCTTATTTGCGTACAATTTAAACATTTTCAAAAAAGTGTAAAATGTTGAAAACTTCGCAGACAGTACCCATTTATAGATTCCCCTCTGATTCTTGGGTCCCCCCCCATCTTATTTTGGCGTCTTAACCCATTAATGACAGTTATTTTTCCCTTGAAAAATGGAAATATTGCATTTCATGCCGTTTTTTAGAATAGAAATTGTCTTACTTCATAGGAGTTTTTGGTCGTCAAAGAAAGCGAAAATTTCTTTTCAGAATTACTGGTGTGCAAACAGCAAAAGAATATTTAGCTATGGTGTTGCTATAATGTAACGCTAGGCTTTAATGGGTTAACCACTATTTTTGTACTGCTGCTGGTGATGTATTATTAGTGCTTTTTCTTAGCGCATTGTATTAACATTACCAATTTATATGACTTAGATTATATCTTCTTATTTTTCTTTTAATGATTTCAATCTGTTAAATTTTTATTTCTTAAATTAAAGACCTTTGAATGTAGTTTATAGAAAATACTGTCAGTATGATCAAGATCGTGTATGTTCAGAAAAGTACTTTAAACTCTGTTTTCTAAATCTTTGCATAGATGGCAGCACCATTTTATATAAAATGGAATTTAAAAATAAGAATACATAGTTGGAAGCAAGAAATAAATTCCAATAACACAAAATATTTTAAATATACTACTAGTCTCATTTATTTAATAAGAAACTTAGAAGGGGAAAAATGTATTATATAGTACTCTCACGATAACTTGGACGATGACTGTGAAAGAGTTCGGATCGCTTATGGGGTAGGAAGTTCATTATTTAATTTAAAAAGTAGATTATTCTGGTTGATAGTAAGTAGTAATAGTCACCTTACTTAAGGGGGCCAGAGATTCGAAATGAATAAAACTATTTACTATTATGCTTGAATCGTTAAGAAGCTCGTACAGTTGGTCAAATAGGAAAATTCCTAAATTTACGGTCGCGCAGACCGGAAAAACTTTAAATTCAATTATTTTGAAACACCGTTTTTCAGGGAGGTTTTTTGCCGCAATAACTTTTGAACAAATTAACGTTTTTTTTTTTTTTTTTTTTTTTTTTTTTAAATAAAGGAAATGAAATTCCCTATAAAGTATACCTGAAAATCAAGGAATTTGTTTTCCTTCAAGTTAACCAAAAAGTGAACCATTTTTATAGATTTTGAATTTTTTAATAATTTTTGGTTTTTTTATCAGGTATATTCGAGAAATAACGCAATTAGTATATAAAAAGAAATGACTGAAAAATATGAAATCTGGACTGCAAAATCGTCGGAAAACTAATATGGCAAGATTAGAGTTTTGTCGTACAATATTAAAAGTTTTGTTTTTTACAATTTCACCAATTTTTTTTCTCATAAAACATAACTAAATAAATGCAAAAAGTAGTAAAATTTTATTCACGCGTAGTATCATATGATCTGAAATATATGCTACTGTCTCTCGCTTCCTTAAAACAGCTTATTTCACGCTGATTGTAGGTTATTTTGAAGGCTAGATGAAACAAGTTAACGTAAGCAACACGCGGAACATTTGGAAAGTAAACTCTTTTAAGTGTATTAAAAAGTTGTTTAAAAGTCCAAGAATAAGTGTTTTTAAAGCGCCCTGATTAGTGGAATTCGAGCAGCTATCTACGGTAGGAGTACAAATAGCGATAAGTGGGTATTGACTAACTTTTACAAGATGTAAACTATCACACTGTGCGTTTTCGATTGTCCTGCAAAACCTGCTTATGAGGATATATCTGATATCTACGATAGAGTTGTACGTGTGATCGCAGCTTTATAGTCTAAATTATTTACAGGATACTTAAATTCACGATCAAACATCAGTCAATTTTCGTAATTTCAATTTTTTTTTTTGTCTTCTAAACGAATAAATTGAATCTAAATTTGCGTTACTCATTGTCCAAGTTATCGTGAGAGGAGGCCTATTGTCTTTTTAATTAATATTTCGGGTAAGAAAACGTGCTCAAGTAAACTTTTCTATCCTATTTAAAAAATAGAACCCGTAGGAACTTTAGATAGCCGGATCCAAATAATTTGTGCCGGCGCAACCTCACTTTCTGACCCTGTGCATAGTTTTGCGAAAAAATGGTTTCATCTACAAACGAAATCAAATAAAAGCAAATAAACAAGATTTTAGAGCTACTGTATCTTAACTGCACGACCATGCTCACGACAAAAACAGAGTGATCTCTGCAACATATCATCCAACACCACACGACTGTACTACGAAGCTCTACACATCTAGGGGAAAATAACTAGTTTTCATTTTATTTTGTTTGTCTTCGTTTTATTGTCAAAATTTATTTGCTTACCTTAGGCTATTTTGGTTTTATGAAAAACAAATTAGACAGGTATTTATTTAATGCAGGACTGTACTACGAAGCTCTACACACCTAGGAAAAAAGACTGGTTTTCATTTAATTAGAAATTATTTTGTTTGGGCCATTGTTTTATAGTCGTCAAAATTTGCTTATCTTAAACATACGTATTTTCACAACGATAGGCGATTTGGGTCTCATGAAAACAAATTACTCAGTCAGACAGACATTTATTTAACATTATATTGAGAGGCCATGTGGAGGATACGGCGGGTCTCAGCGTTTATAAAGATCCCAATTGAAACAAACAAAAAAATTAACTTTTTACCTTTGAAAACATTTTTATACTTCCTAAAATGTTGTTTTCCCTCAGATGATTTGTTCTACATGCCATTTTCGGTAAAACGAAGGTTTTGTACTTTAAAAATCTTCGTAGTATTTCTAATGCTGTCTGGTTGGTACTTTGTATTTTTCAACCACTAAAGCAGTTGCGTTGTAGAGCAAGAACTACTAAGTTATCGATAGCTAAAAGCTTTAGCATAACTTTACAGAATAATTAAAATACAGCTACTTTTAGGTAGCTTTCAATACAAAAAAGTATAAAGCTACCTATTGCAGCCGTTCGGAGGAAAGCAGTTCCGGAAAATTTCGATATATTTTCACCGATCATGACCCCCAGACCCCAAAACCACCCTCTGTTCAAATGTTGATTTATATATATCTCCATATATATATATCTGACCTATGTCATACGATAATGCTCGTATTTATAACTCAATTTTGATGAAACTAATTGTGTGTATTAAGCTCACCAATGTCTCGACCGAGTTCGTTGGCCAGCTTGGTCCGCCATTTTGTTTCAAGATGGCGGCCATTTAAAAATTTAAAACTAAAATAAATATACAAAAAGTTAAAATTCAAATTTATTTTTTAATTACGTGTTAGGCCTTGATACAAGGATTCCAGAGCAGTTTTGGTTTACCTCTATCTTAAAAAATGGCTGAGATAGAGCAGTTTGAAGTTCTAGGGTGGCTGACATTTTGAAACAAAACAGCACATTAACGCGATTACTCGCAAATTATTTTCTTTCATTGTTGTAATAATTTTCCCAATCATACGCATAAAACTATATATTCATATCCGTTAGCGCCAAATTCTCGCCAAAATTGGCGACATTTGGCGAAATATCGCCAAATTTGGCGACCAAAATAAGTCTTCATAAATGAAGCCAATTTGGCTATTGCTCAATAATTTGGCGAATTTCTTATTCAAATTCAGTAGTAACGAATCTTTTGTAAACGTTTCTTTGCATTTTAACTTGCTGTTTTCGTTTAACATTAACTAAAATTTTAAAACGAAGATATAGGAAAGCTACCTTTTCCTCCCGGTACAGGCCGGAAGGACTTTTTGTATGTGTACTCTATAGCATAAATGCTTTGCATTTAATATTTTTTAATAAAAACAATAAAATATTCACTTAGATCTCCTGTACTGTCAATTCATTATTTCGACGCAATTAAGAGCATACGCCAGCGATACAGGTTTTCTTCTCTCCGATCCCGAAATCTCATATTAACATACAGGAAAATTCATAAGTGATTACTTATTACCTAATATAAATATCGAAAAACGTTTATCAGTTTTAAAGAGACCACTGAATGCTTAAAGTATGGTGTTGCAATACGACAAGAGTTCACTTCCATGCAAAGAATGCTTATAAATTCAGCTACTATTTTTTTTTGTTAAAGAAAACTTCGATTAGCAAAAAATTTAACCTTGCGTTAGTCGCAGTGGATCTCTATGGTACAAGCTGACATTTTCTTCTTTGAAGTTTTGAATGAGTTAGCCGGTTCGAGTGCGACTGCCGAGGGTGAAAAATTGAAACCGGGTACAGGGAGCCATAGGTTTCGAATGTACATGATTCAAAACTTACAAGGGGGAAAATGGGGGCTTGTATCACAGCCCCCTATTGTGACAATTATAGGGGGTGTTGTGACCCCTATTGTGACAATTATACTTAACCCTATTAGACTAACGCAGGGTTAAGTGATTTGGACTATTGATACACTTTTACTCAGTACAACCTAGCTTTCGCTGTCGTTTAATCCAATATAAGCACAGTTTTACTTAGTCGTAGATCTGTAGAATAAGAACACTACAGTACTAGGTATAGTCACTTTGAAATTCTTAAAGCATTCCTCTGTATGTATACTTTTGTCAACCACCTTGTCTTTACATTTTCATAATTTCTTGGATCGAGCGTTTTCACATACATTTTATATTCGTGTACTTAATCTCGAGAAATCATTTGATAGTTGTCTTTAGGTAATCAACAGATGGCACATGATTTTTACTAGCACATAAATGCTAAAGATAACAACGCGCAGAAAGAGTACACCTTGTGGTCATCAAATCCATGCAGTGTTACATTTAGATAGCCATCGAAAATTAAGAAAACGTAAAACATTTCCAGTTTTAAGTTGACGTGACAAATCTAAATTTCATTCATAGTGGAATTCGCAGTTTACAAAATATTTACCCTTAAAACATTACGTAACTAGACGTTCGCGGAGAAGACATTTTTCAACGTTCCACTTTCACTTTGAACGTGCATCTGTATTTTAAATAGTATAATTACTTTGAATATCCCCATCTCATACTAATGCATAGTTCATAAGAAACACTTTCGGAAATTTCAATTAAAATTTCGAAACACGTTGAAGTCGCCCATTTCGGCTAGATGTCACTTTTATTTTATTAAATGCAGTATATATTTCAATTCATATAAGTTTTGTTGATACGATTATTAAAAGGGTTTCGTTACTTTTATGTTCACGTCAAATACATTTTTTAAACAGATTTCTACGTATAACATGTTCGCTTCAAAAATGGTAACTCAAAGATGTTTTCAAACTCAATGTAACTTAAAACTGTAACAAATAACACAAGATTAAATATTACACCAGAATTTTATTTTTATTAAAAATATCAATACATGGTACTATACTACCATACTTTGTCTTTTACCATACTTGCTAAAAATACTTTGAACCACAAATTTTATTTGGTGCATAAAATCAAGTAAATTTAAAATGATTTCCACATAGAACATTTAATTAAACAAAGTTTGATTCTAAATGTTTTCTTGATGTAACAAAAGCGGAAGGTTGGCAAGTAAGCATTACCACTTGAAAACGATTTCACGCGTATGAACACTACGTCTTTAATCTCCTGAAGTGCATTCTAGAGGTCCATGTTTTAGCAGGCATTTAAGATCGCCTGCTTGCCACCATTTTTTTGATGTAGTAATATTCGCCTTATTTAACGACAGGTTAAATAAGGTGTAAATAAGGCGAATTATACTAGTCCAAAAAAGTGGTAACAATCAAACAATCTGAATTTAAAAACGGTCTGGCAACACTGGGCTCGGGTATAGAACATGTTAACTGGCATTTTTTCAAGATTTTCATGTAAAATTTTTTTAACTGCATTGTGACAATCTTTTAAAAGTATACAGTTTACTTTTTACTCAATATATTCCATAAAAGATAAATTTCAGATATGAATTTGTATAATGAAGGTTATTTTGCACGTAAGTCCAATAAAATCAGACAAAAAATTTGCCCCTTAAAAAACTTTCATTTCATTAGTTACCATGTTTTACACCCAAGCTCTTTGTATAATAGTTTCGTTAAAAATTATTCGCAGGCGCGTTGAAGAAAACAGCGTCCAGAGAGACGTGGTATAACTGAAGTAACCCATGAACGAATAAGCCTTAAATATTTACATGCCAAAAAATTCTGGAACCGTCAGTCAAATGTGCAAAGAAAATTACTGTCAGAGATGAAAATATTTCTTTAAAAAGGCTTGTTTAAAATATGTATTCTCTTAACCCGTGTTTGTAAAGATGGAAGCGAACTGAAATTGTTTTTTGACATTCAGAATATCACATTAAGTGGTAACATTACTTTAGACGCCCTGAAATTTAAGACTTTTTCAGGAATTTGTTTTTAAGAATGTGAAATGTATAAAAATCTATTTACACTAAATTATTATACCTATGTTGAAGTAGAAAACTGTATTTTATTTAGATGATATATTAAAAAGTGGCGGCTTCACAGCTGATGGGCGAAAGCTCTTAGAGAAAAAAAAAAAAAAAAAGGGGGGGGGGGTCCAAGCGATAGACACGATAACTTATTTTAAAATTATCCTAGTACAATGAGAAAAGTTTTTTTTTTATTCAAAAGCTAATGTAATACGCAGTAGTCAATAAAAATATTCACTTTTAGCGAAATGGCATCAATTCAAAGTAAAATGCAAATTTTCAAGCAAACATTTCGTTATTTAAAAGCTTGTTAATCGCAAGGAAAAGTGAGGTAAATATTTTGATAAAATGCTACATATTTAACCGGAAAAATATATGAAAATTAATTTTCAAAAATAGTTTGATATTATCCTCTTAAGTGGTATATTCCTTTAAGCGATATTAACCGAATTTAGAACTACTTTTATCGGCATTTTTTTTGTTAAAACCCACATTGCGTTATTTCGTTCAAATAAATAGAAATCCCCCCCCCCCCCCCCCCGTCCAAAAAAATAAAATAAATAAAAACCCAATTTAAATATCCGATTTTTCATAGATTCCGGCAATTTAAAAATTGGAAGAATTGATTACTAAAAACTTATAAGAATCCTATTTATGTTTTAGCTATTAAGCGATTACAACATGCTTATAAATACAAAACTACAAAAGCACACCAATACGTTAAAATTCATAGACTTTAGGTAAAAATAGAATGAGTAATAAAAACAGGAAAATGGAAGTCTCCCCCCCCCTCCCCCCCAATAAAGAGATGTTTTCTGTGAGCTAGGAATAGAAAACCGCATTAAAAGCATTTTAAAACTACCTTCACGCTTGTCATCTGATCCCGTTGGTAGGAAAGTGTTCATTTCAAATTAACTATCGGATTGTCTAGAAAGTTCCGAGAGTTTTTTGCAGGCACAAATTTCAACTGCGTATGGATCTTTTGATAGTTTGAAAATGAACATTTTAAAGCAGAACAAAAACGTCTACGGAAATTCTTGGCCAAGCTTTTATCCAGATCGATATATTTATATTTATAGGGATGATAAAAATCTGTATTTTAGTCAGTTGTAGTTATTCTTTTATGTTAAAAAAAAAACGAGAAAGCTGCTGAGAAGTTAAAAAATATCTGTAGGCCCAGTACACACAGTAGACCCAGAACTTATTGAAGACATGCTTTTTGTTTTGGGTCAAAGTAGTACCCATGTAACACCAACTTACGGTACATGGATCGATATTCACCGTGCAATATGTCTTTGAAACAACATACAAAGAACACATCTGTAAAAAGAATTATTGCTGGAAACAAAAAGGTGGATTATATACACATATAATGCAACAAAAATGTGCTGTGGCTGGTAAAATTAGTTATTTTTTAATACAGACTACTTCTATTACATTACAGAATAAACTTTTGATTTCTACTGCGCGTACTTAAAGAAATTGAAACAATGTATGCCACATTTCCGTTGAGGATAATAATAGAGAAGTGTCCCGCTGTGAAATTGTAAACTTCATGAGTCTTTGATCACACGAAAAATTATAAAAGATGGTATCCAGATGTCATAACACATAGACATTACTCTGACTTTCATTTGTTTTGCTCTCTTCAGAATTCTTTGGGAGGAAAATAATTTTTTGATGAAGATGCTCCAAAACCCACTTCGTTAAATTTATGACTTCAGACAAGCTGAATTCTACGTTAGAAAATTCTTTACCTTCACATATTCACGAAATCACTTATCATTTAAATGCATAAAACTTGAAGTTATCCTTATTCAGATTCAAAGGAAAATAGAAACATTTTATATTTTTATTCATAAAAGGCAGTATTTTTCAGATATGTTCGACAAGGTCGGTGGTTTGAACAGATTTCGGACGAAAGTTTAGATTCTTCTTGGTGTAGTGCACAAATGTAATTTTTTTTTCTAGAAACATGTGAACTATAGGAATAGGTCTAGTGGTCTGTTACAGTTATAACATTTAAGTTCGATCAAATCAACTATCCGATTATATTTAATAAAGATTTCAAAAAATACCATATTGATACATGCATTAAACCCTTTTCAGTTTAATGTTATTTTTTTTAAAACTTATATCACGTGCATTCAGAGTACCTCTATTACATACCGTGTATGATCAATGGACTCTGAATTAGAAATGCCGATTTCTGAATATATTTTGTTGAAGTTTGAGAGTAAACAGGGTCGTAGTGGAGGGTATATGGTATATATGCCATATAACCTCTGGATTTTTTTAAAAAAAAGAGATTATCAATTAAAGCTTTGCATATGTTCTGCCTATTGTGTGTATACTTTTTTTAGACAAGTTTTCAACATTAGTTTAGTTTAAATATCTTTTTTGCTATCGGGCTGGCAGAAAAATGCCCATGGGAATTGAGGATTTTTTTTTCTTAATCTGTGTGTGTGTGTGTGTGGGGGGGGGGGATTTGTGTTACGCCGATAACTTATAATTAAAACACAGCCTTAATTATTTTTTCTTTTAATTTTCATTGTTCTAAAACACTTTTCTGAAATCATAAAAGATAAAGAAAGTTTGGATAAAAAGTATAAACTAAAAAGAAAAAAAAGGTTTGGTAAGGTTAAGGGTGTTCGTCACTGAGATTTCAGATTCTTCTTGCTCATGCTAAATCTATGGGTTGTGTGATGCAATCGTATCTTTAAAATATTATTTTCCCGATGAGATATTTTAAACTTATTTTTCCTGTGTACCCTTCTTGAAGGAAGCCTTTTTAAAAAAAAAAAAATATCAAAGCATTTCTAAAAAATATATATACTTAATTATATTATATTATTATTATATTAATCCATAAAATTAATTCTATATTTTAGAAATATTTTGACAACTAAGAAAAAGACATCCAGTAAGAACAGTACACAGAAAAAAGTTAAAAATACTAAGAGATACTATATAAGAGGTACTTTAAAAATACGAATGCATCACACATCCATAGGTTTAACATGATCGAGGGGAATCTCAGATATCACTGACCAACAGCCATAATTGGTTTTTAGGTGCTACGACCATCTTTTCCCCCCCACACAATTTCTAAAGGCAAAAATGAACATTAAATCGTGTACCATTCCGAGCAAAAGTAACGCAATCAAGCTTATTTCATCTATAAAAATTAACACTGCGTGTAAACTTGTCCATTTAAATCATACACATGAAAATAATTCACGATTTTAATATCGTGCTAATATTTTTACCTAAAAAAAAATCTATTTATAAGAAAATTATGCAAACTAAAAATATTTTTCATACTCAAAAATTGTGCAAAAAGGACGTGTTTGCTAAAGTCGAGTTTCTTGTTTGCTTTATGCAAATATTTTATCCCCTAATACACTTTGACGTATAAATCCACTAATACATTTGGTGTCTCAAAAATATTGAAACGCGATTTAATAATTTACCTGCAGGAGATATGTAGGCAACATAAAAGACAAAAATGTTCATAATAATGTAGACATTAAGAATGTGTGGAGGAAATAGTTCTAACAATAATTTTCAAAATGTTACTTTTTAAATTTTTTTTATACGGTCCTGGGCCCTGTAAGTTAGGTTTAGAAAAAAAATTCTTCATGGTCTGACAAGTACAGCAGTAAAATTCCAGTATTCTTCTATAATCAAATTTCGTGGAGTTATACTTTCAATTTTATAAAACTACATAGCTTTCTGGCACTAAATAGTAGTCTAGTGTTTGTTAGTCTGCCCGAATTACTTTCCCTAATTTTTGCGAAAGTAAAAATGGGCGTATAAGATGCATATAGGAGTAAAACAATAGAGTTCGAAGGTTGTCGAAGGTATTTGATATTAATTTCCGAAATTTATATTTAATTAAACATGGTAAAAGTTAAGTGTAACGATGGAAAAATTTTAAAAAAGTACCGGGTGGTCATAATTAAAGAAGTGTATGTATTTGAAGGGCTCTACAATGTATGTATTTGAAGGGCTCTACAAGCTAAAGTAATTGGAATATTTAAAAAAGATTTGATATTTATATACTGTTTACAGCCTGCGGAAGCAAGTTCTGCAAACCCCCCCCCCAAAAAAAAAAAAAAAAAAAATTCCGACAGATGGCGCGTTGTATCATTAAAATAAAAATTAAAAACGAGAATTTTCTACAAGCTAACTTTTAAAACTTTTTTTATAGCAAATTTCCTCATGACTCTAGCTTAAGGTTTTAGTCATGAAGAACCTTTATGAGCCTTAAAATTAAAAACGCGTTCTATTAAGCAAGTGTTTTGATCAAAATGGTAGTATTATAGCTTTGCTACGAAAGAATATCATCGTCTCAAAAGATATTGATTTAAATGAGTTATTTTTGTTAACATTTGCTAATAAAACATCTCAAACATTTAATAACTATCTATCGGTAACATTTTAAACTAATCTATTTTATTGCATAACTGAATTCCGCATACTCTAAACATTACCCTTCAAAGCGCCCTTCAAACACGTGCACTTTATGTCCACCCTGTACAGTAGTAATACTAGCTGGCTTGCGGCTGGAATTTGTGAGACATACTACAGATTAATAAAAGATTAATATTTTAAGCTATTTGACATTTTTCGTTATTCAAGTAACAAAAGCCTTTTTTCACTGGAATGAAAACCCTTAACAACGGTCAACAACTTCTTTCGGAATGAAGTATATCACATTCACATACCGATATAAACATTTACAAAAGTCATAATCTCAATTCCAAAGGTATTCCCCAACTGAACAGTTTTTTTGTAAGTGCATATTTGATTTCATATTCTGAACGTTATTTTCAATCTCTGAATCCTCAGATAACTGAAAAATTATTTTTATTTCAGTGTAACTCTCACCACCTGGTTTAATTTGAACAAAAAATTAAATTGGTTATCACTACGACTGGTCCTTTTTGACATTATAAAAATGCAGAGATCCGATTGCCTGATATTCTCTAACTGAATTTAAAAAAACATTTCCAAAAGGATCTTCCGTAATTTTTCACTGAAATATCAAATTCAATGGCAATGAACGTTCGGTGAAAATATGGAAAGTCATTTTTTTGTTAATTCACTTCTCAAAATGATAGCATATTCAATGGTTGGGGTATCATAGTTAAGGTTTAAGCTCTAATTTCATTCATCCGAGCTATAACTATAGAATGTTCGAATAAACCTCAATTATGATGCCCAAACCCATTGAATATGATTTAGCTATTTGAAATAACTTTCTTCTCTTCATTATGACCCAATATGAATAGCATTAGTTATCAATTTGAGAAAAAATGGTTTCATTTAACTGTATACTAATAAAAGAAAGCTCTCTCTCTCTCTCTCTGTGTGTGTGTGTGTGAGAGAGAGAGGGCTAGCGAAATATATCGCACCTAGAAGTCTGGAAATTTAGGTGAGGTAGTCCAAGGTCTCTCCTGATGCACCTGAGTCTCAGAATTTTAATATTTTGAAAATTAACTTAAATATTAATTAAAAACCCTTTAAGCAGAGCATGAAAAACTCATTAAAATGCGCTTCGAAACTGGCTATTTTTATCGTAACCACGAAAGAAATTGACGTTTTGATAATTTCAGACAACGAAATATTCTCATTTTCACTTAGTATCGAATATTAAAAAAACCATTGGAGGTATTTATTCAAAACTCAGACTGTATACGTAGTTGATTTTTCAGATTCCAAAAATAAAAATTTTGTGGAAATCGGACTGAAAGTTTTCTTTATTTCGGCCAAAATTGACCAGACGCAAATCAAATTGACCCAGACGGAAAAGTGCCAACTGTAAATAGGGGGGGGGGGGGGGGGGGTTGCCAGATTAAAAAACAACTCCGAGTTTTCTGGACCTATTCAAATAAAACTTAAGTTTATCGATCGACTAGGGATTTTTTTTTTAAATTATTCACAGGGTTGCGGACGAGTTCTTAATAAATGTTACATTTAGTGAACTACGCCCTCTAGCGACGGGTTTATCGTTATTTCACATTTTTAATATATACATATCTAATTACCCGATTTCAACAGAATTAATTCCATTTAACTTTTTTAGGTTCACCTGTAGCGTTTAATTGCTGTGGTGTACAGATGATTACCACAATTTCCGAATAGTAACTTTAGCAATTTTTTTTAAAGTTCCAAGCTTATCTACGATTTCCAAATCTTTAAACAAGTAGTCCGGTAGTCTTAATTAGTTTGACAAAAAGAGTCATCTCCCCTCCCTACTCCAAGTTTTTTTCTCTAACTAAGCCCAGTTTCCGTAACTCAGCAACTAACTTTCCAATTTCAACGCAACTGATTCAACATTATAATTAACTTAATAACCATCCTCTATAACATTAAAAGTGAACTTATGAGTTGCATATTGATATTACTACTCTTTTCGAATAATAACTTCAGATTTTTAAAAAATTAATTTCAGATTATCTCGGGTTGTACGGGCCCGATTACGACGGTGTTTGGCTCATTCGACTTGATATCGATAGCCTTAAATATTTTAGTTCTTGTTTTTACCGCTAGGGGACGCTTTCTTATCTCGGGTTCTATGGACCCGTTTACGACGTGGTTTGCCTCAAACTTGATTTCGATTGCCTTACAGATTTCAGTCATGTTCGTATAGAACATATTGTTATTATCACGGGCCCACGCAACGTCGGGCGGGTCAACTAGTTCATAAAAGAATCCATTGGTTCAATTCTTTGTGGGCCAATGGGAAATTACAGTATTATCAGAATAAGATTTTAAAAGTTTATTTAACACATCCAGAAGTACTAGCATAGTTTTGGAGATGGATACTATATATTTCGGCTTATTATGCTTAAAAAATTTAATAATTAGTTCTACGAAACAAATATTTTTACGGATAATTTTATATCAACTCACAACTGCATAGCCCCCGTGCCGAAAGGTATGGAGTATAAACGTTAAAACAAAATATACGCATTTTTTTATTCTTTAAGATTTCAAAAACAGATTGTTTTAAATATATTTTGAGTTATACATTGTAAATATCTTGAAACATATTACTGAAAATATACCTATATAATTAGTTATTTTTAAATTAAACTTATCTACATTTTTTTCTAATTAATGTACAAAATTATATATTTTTGAAGTTATTTAAATAAAACAAACGATCTGTTGAATGTCTCATAGTTGAAAACTTGAAGTAGAAATGTTTAAACAAAATATACGCATTTTGTTTATTCATTAAGAGTTCAGAAACAATGTGTTAAATATACTTGAATTATACATTGTAAATATCCTTAAAAATATTACTGAATGTATACCTATATAATTAGTTATTTTTAAATTAAACTTCCCTATATTGTTTCTAATTCAGGTACAAATTATCTAATATTTTATTGAAGTTAACAATAGGTTGAATGTCTCATAGTTAAAAGATTTATCTGCACACAAAGCACTAACTTTATTTTTCAAGTAATATATATTAGACTATCAAACCCAAAAGGCGGCACTAAATGAGCTCATAATTTTTATATTTTTACAAACGTTTCACAAGACATTTTGAAAGAAAATCTAAAACAAAATTGAAAACTTTTTAAACACAGTTTTCTTTTTATGAGTTTTTCCACTATGAGACACTAAAAAGAAATCTGAAGAACTGCAACAATTAGAACATTTCAAATAAGAATTCTAATCACAAATACAATGAAAATAACTCAAAAAGAAAAACTTTCGAAATGCAGCGAGCTTCCGAAATGCTACATAATCATAGTGCATGTAAGAATTTATTTTCCTTGTATATTAAGTGTAATTGTATAGTTTAATAAATTTACACACGTCTCATTACATGCTGATTATTTTGTTAACATAAAAAAAATATTTATACTTATTGCAAAATTGACAATTAAGCACCGTGAAACACTTATAAAACAAATATTTCATTAAGTCTCTCACGAGTACTTCAGTAATATATTGAATATACTTTTTACAGATATTTTTTCATATAACTTTATATTTATAACTTACTTTTTAAATACTCTACTCGCCTCATACAAGTAATTCTTTTGCACTACCAACTGAAACAAGTTAATAAACCAATCTTTATCGCTATCTATATTGCTGTTTTTATTATAAACAAGAACGAAAAATCATGCGTCAAGCATAGATTATGTAACACTTCCCAACGCTTCCAAAATAATTTTACGAATCATACTCTTTAATAAGCTAAAAGATAACATCTAAGTAATCCGAATACTTTTATTCAGCCCTGTATAGGATCTATAGATTTGTATATATACTACATAGGATGCTAAATTTTAGTTCAGTTAGGAAACACGTAGCACAGTTTAAAATTCTCCGTCTGGAGTTAAATAATACGGAAATGTGTTCCTGAACTTTTGTGCTTCCCTGTATAGGATCTACAGAATTTATACACACCACGTAATATACAAAAAGCGATTTAAAATTAAAATCGCATTCAGTAACTTAAAACGCACTTGCAGGAATTATTGTAAACATACAGTAGAGAATTCTTTTGTGTGTCCCTGTAAATGAACGATGACTGCTATACACACAATATTCTGTAGTAAGTCTCTTGTAATGAACCTTATATAAATTTCAATGCGTTTAAAATAGTAAAACATTATTTAAATAAACCGCAGACGATTTTTCTCCATAGACGTAATGTAACGGAATTCTTTTTGACTGTCCCTGTAAAGTAAGTATAAGTGCTATGCACACCCTATTCCATATTAAGCTTCTTCTAATGCACCTTAGTGATATATATAAATTTCAATGCGTTTAAAATAGTGAAACATTATTTAAATAAACCGCAAATGATTTTTCCCCATAGACCGCCATGTAACGGAATTCTTTTGTGTGTCCCTGTAAATGAACGATGACTGCTATACACACAATATTCTGTAGTAAGTCTCTTGTAATGAACCTTATATAAATTTCAATGCGTTTAAAATAGTAAAACATTATTTAAATAAACCGCAGACGATTTTTCTCCATAGACGTAATGTAACGGAATTCTTTTGACTGTCCCTGTAAAGTAAGTATAAGTGCTATGCACACCCTATTCCATATTAAGCTTCTTCTAATGCACCTTAGTGATATATATAAATTTCAATGCGTTTAAAATAGTGAAACATTATTTAAATAAACCGCAAATGATTTTTCCCCATAGACCGCCATGTAACGGAATTCTTTTGAGTGTCCCTGTAAAAAACTATAAGTGCTACACACTTCCGTTGAAATAGGGAACATGCTATAGATAACGATTATAACATATAAAAATTGCAGGGCAATCCGAGCATATTTACGGGAGTTAGAGCACGGACAGACGGCAGACGGCAGACGGCCAGACGGCCAGACAAACCGAAGTCATAAACACTTTTCAACTAGGTTGGAAAGTGTTAAAAATCTATAACCTTTTCCTTTAAATCCAGTAAGTTAATTGTACTGTATAGGTCTGCAAAATCATATGCAAACAAACTATGTTTTGATGTTTTTTCAATTTGTCTAATAAAATGTAACTTTTTTTTATAATAAATGTTGACTCCGTACTCAACACTTTATCAAACACGCTACTCAAAACTCCCAACAATTTCTTATTAGCAGACTCTAGGTATGAACTATACCCACAAGTTACAATTCTAAATTTCACTGGTTTTTTATGAAACTTTGGCACTAGAACAAGATATGGGAAACTTTGACTTTTCTGCTTTAACTTAACTTTTTTATATAGTGCCTTAACCCTGTTTTCCATCACTGAAACTCTCGATTTCAATAGCTCATAGTTATCGCTATTATTATAACTTTCATTTAATATTTCACCATAAAATTTTTACAGATTACTGCATAACTTGTGTTAACTTTATCGACATATGTAATTATAAATTTACTCTGAAGTTCTTTAACAGATTTAGTTAACCCAGTATAATCCTCTTGAGACACACCGTCACAATCTCTAACATATTCTCTCTTTAAATCTCTTAAAATGTAGATTTTCCACTCATCAAAAACATTACTTGGTAAGCTGTATTTATAAGTCAATTTTTGTATAAAAATATCTATGTTAGTTGTAAACCGTTTAATGGCTGCACTTTTCGTTATAATTCGTTTCATTCTGTATTTTGTGCCATATTCCATCCTCTTTCTCAGTTCTTGGTCTTTTACAATCCCTAAATTACCAGTAATAACATGTCCATAATATCTATCTATATAATTAATAAATTCTCCATCATTGCAACTGCATGTACTTTCATCAATACCCCTCTTTAGGTCTTTTGCATATCCATTATAATTAAACATAATACGGCCTAAAGGCTTATATTTAAATGCCTTAATTATTTTTACTTTACTCACTGGTAGTAGATCATTGTACTTGTTTAAAATTTTATCATCAAAATTAACTCCTTTATAGCAATTCCCCAGATAATCCAATATAGATCTTTTCTTACGTACTTTTGTGACAGTTCTTTAAATTACAATATCTCTGTAGATCCTGTTTCTTGATTCTATACCGCAATAAATCCAAACCCAAATCGTTATGAACATTTCTTGTGCTAGATAGTAAAGTTGTTAAACTCTCCGGAATAAATTTATTTTTTATATTAAATATAATTCCCTTAATGTCATATTCTCTTCGATTACTATCACAATTAAATATTGATTTTTCTATTTCTTTACTAGTATTTAGATTTTTAGAATTATTCAAATTGATATTATGTCTAATATCACTACTGATAAGCTGTTTCCTTATATCATGTTTTATTTTGTCATAGAGTTATCCAGATTCCTATCGCTAAAATGTTGTAGGACATTCTGATTAAACATAACATTTAAACCATACGGGTATACCGTTCCATATTTAATCATTTCTTTTTCGCAAATCATTATTTCTAACTTATTTGGGATAATTTTCAATATAGATATTCTGATATTTTCCACACCGTGCTCAGCAAAATGAGAAATTTTAATCTCCTGGTCCTCTTTTTTGGTCTTAAGATTTCTTATTTCCGATTTATGATTATTAATTCGCTTATTTATTGGAGTGGATGTTTGCCCAATATACATCTGGTTACACACATTACAACCTCAATTTATATACACAGTTATATACCTTACAGAATTTTATACATTTCTTTTCAAACACTTCACCCTCATTTTCTATTTCAGCACAATGACACACTTTCCATCTTTTGTCCCCACATTTGAATAGTTTAAGACCTTCTCCGATATGTACTCTCTCAAAACACCTATTATAAAACGATCTTGTTTTATATATTTTACCAATACCTACACCATCACTATCATATATTTTCTTGTTCATTAAAGTTTGATTATAAATATCTGGTCCTATACCTCATCCCACCTTTATTTTTACTACCACAGCTATATACACACAACGAATAACTTAAACCACTATTTTTATTTATTTTTGTAACATTATCTATCTTTTTTGTATTTTTTTTTCTCTGCTTCTCTCCTCATTCCCCCTCGTCTCACAAACATTCACAATAACACCTTCACAAACTATACTCTTTAAAACTCCAGAACCTCCACAAACACTATTTGCATGGTCGTTTTCTAACGATCCGATCCCCACCATGTAATCAGGATCCGACCGGGCACTATGGTATTTCATAAAATTCCGTATCTTGCTGGTATCTTTATTACCATATTTTGTACTCTTCATTATATTTAAATTTTATATATGAAGTATTTATAATGTTATTCAAATTTTAAATTTTTGCATTAAACATTCAAAATATATGTACATTTAAATTTTAATGCATATATAAGTACGATAATACATTTGTATAGCTCAAAAGAAAATATTTTTTAAAACAATTTAAGTACAATAAATACAAGATTTTAAATAGTTACAAGGTTTTAAATAGCAATTTTCATTTGCTTTACAAAATATTTTCATTTTCGTATAGAGTAGTACAGAAGCATTTATTTAATTATCAAGAACTCTCAATTAACAATAGGAATTAAAAATTGTGTAGCACTTTTGAAAAAATTAAACAGCCTTCATTTTGAATATACTACATTTTGAAATTTTCTACAAAGTAATTTTAAGAGATTTATTTTTGAAAGCATCTTTTTTTTTTATATATATATTTAGATTTTTTTCAATTTCATGAAAAATTTAGAATAATAAAGTATTAAAAAACATTTAGTAAATATATAAATTTAAAATAAATATTTATTTAAAGATAATTTGAACATATAAAATAAAATATAAAATAAAATATAAGAAATAATATAATTTTAAACTTTAAAATGAATAATGCTAACTTTTAAAAATTGGCTATCCAGATCTTTTACAATTGAACATTAAATCGCGTAGAAAAAACATTCACGTTTCACTTATATCGTGCTTATATCACACCTAAAACAATTTTTCTTTACGGTTTCAGTACCGTAACATACTCTACGTACGTCTCATCTATACGTAGTTTAACATACTCAAGAATCATTTATATGTGCTGTTAAAGTGTTCAAAATGTCTCATTAAACATAAATATATTAATTTATTTTACACAATTTCAGAACAACATACTAAAAAATATATTTATGTTGTTAAATAATAATTAATCCGTGCACAATAAAACAATCTGAACATTACATTTTTTTCTCTCCTCAGTTAAAGCATTCAATAACCATTTGAATATATCATCTGCATTTCATAAAGTGACATGATCTCCATGAGACATTTTCATTATTTCTAAACGACAGGAATGAAAAGGTTTAGTTCATACATTTTTCTTAGATGAAAACTTATAAAAGCCCTTTAATGTTCAATTCAACTTCATTTTATATATGCTCGGTGAGACATTCAGCAATTTTTCTGACAGCAAAAAAAATAAATATGTAAATAAATTCAATTTTGAGAATATAAATGCTTAAAATTTTAATTTGTTATAAAGTAATTTAATGATTATTTTCCGAATCTCATACTCGTGATACTTACTTGTGGTATTAAACGACACTTATTTTTACAATTTCAATTCAGAAAAATTCTATAGTCGTTTAAACATTTCATTTATTTTTATAGGATATGATCTGAAAACATTTCAGTTTTCACCGATATATAGCACTATTGCACATATAAAACAAAGAATAGAAAGTTTCGTTTAGCATAATTATTCTGTATATGGAATTTTTTTAATAAATAATTTAAAAATTCTTTTAAGTCTTAAAATTTAAACACTGTAACGCATACAAGAAACATTTATATATGAATATATATATTTTTAAATTTAATGATAAGTCATGTATTCCTCGAGCTACTTCATACACTCCAAAGAACTTTATTATAGACTTTAAATTTTTATAAACGTTTAATATATTTTAAATAAAGTTTGACACTTTAAAACATTTAAAAATCAGTTAAATATTATGTTTAACTTTAATAGATATGCATATAATCTATATTTTAGAAGTTAAAAAGGACAAAAATTTTAAATTTCCATTTAAATTACGTAAACAATCAAGAAACATTTAAACATTTCTTTAAAGTTTTATGACATTTAATGTGTTTCATTAGATATTTTCATTAATTCATTAGACAAAAAAAATAAATAAAAATAAATGTAAAACATCAGAACATCAGTTTTATGATCTGCAGTAACTTTCACAAATTCAGCATGATCACACATGCAAGAAATTTAAATGATTTCTTAAATTTTACCGATCTTTTTATATGATCAGCGAAACAATTTAAATATTTTCTGCAAAGTAACTTTTAAATATAAAGTGTTAACATTTAATAAGTTATTAGGGTATTTTAAATAAGAAAATTGGCAATGCTGTAATCAGCATTGCAAATCATTCAAAATTATTTAAATATTTCGTTTAACTTATATATAAAAAAAATAAACGTTTAATCAGCCACTTTAGTATTGTAAATAACATGAATACATTTTTTTTTATTTCAAGACATGCAATATTAATTTTCATTTTAGTACTCAGATACACGAAACGTTTAAATGTTCGTTATTAATTTAAACGATAAAATTATTCTATATTCAATTCAACTTTTTTTTTTTACTTAAAGTAACGTTATATAAAAAAAAAACCTTTTTAACGAGTTAGTTTCGGCGTATTCTATATAACTAGCACATACACACACACACACACATATTATATATATATATACATATATAACGTTACTCGTGAAAAAGGTTACGGATGCTGTAAATTAACTCTTAACAATTCCCAGTAGAAACGATTTCATTTCATTCAATATACATTGACAGAGGCATTTTAAGCCCTTCAATTAACATTACAATTAAATATAAAATGTATAATTTTAAAGAGCTTCACCATAAGAAAAGAATGGTAAGTTGAAATTTTTAACATTAATGAATAATTATATACTTAACAGAATACATTTAAAGAAGGTTTCTTTTTTACAACATTAGCTCTGACATCTTGCAGCCACAGAAAAGTTTATATTACTTGTGATGAAGTACCATAAACTCCATACAACATTTTAATCACTGATGTACAATAATTACGAAAAAAATTCCATACAATGACACAGTTTTTACTAATTTATTATTATCAGATATTCCAAAAAGAGGTGAAACATTTCTTCAGCACAGCATACTTTACTTGTACACAAAATTTATTCTGAGCACTTCTACTGTACTATGGAAAATAAATATTAAAATGAGTAATAAATTTACAATTATCAAATTTTTACTTCTGATTCTGAACAAGAATTTTTTTTATAGGGTGGAGTAGTAACCTCACGCCCAACCCCCAACCTGGATGGCCAGGTACCCATATTTATAAACCCCTGGAGACCGGGATGCCCAGTTATAACCCCGGGCACTGGGTTCATATGGAAAAAAACAATTGCACAATTTAAAATTTTTCACTTAAAATCATTAAATAATTTTCTCAGACACGTTAAAAACATTTAAAATAGGATAAAAACATATTTACAATATTTTATAACACATCTCTTACACAATAAGATATTTTTCTCGTAAATCAGATTAGCGCAATCTGATGACCCGGGTTAGAGTCCCGGCTCGGGTACTTTTTCACTGTGTTGGCTATACGCCTATTAAGCAATTAAAATTTGAATATTATGAATGCCAGGCGGGAGAAATTTTCTCGGGAAAAATTTCCAAGTATTAAATGTGAATTTATTTCAATTGTCGATGCTGGATTTTCTTTGATTTCGTGTTTGCCCCAGGGTTGGCGGCTCACGGAAAATATTCCATCTTGTGCTGCGTTTGTAGCCTTGCCAACATGTTTTGGTGAAAAAGTTCCAGGCTGAGTATCGTTCCCAAGTCTTTCAGTTGGTATAACGTCAGTGCGCTAATCTGATGACCCGGGTTCGAGTCCCGGCTTGGGTACTTTTTCACTGTGTTGGCTATACGCCTATTAAGCAATTAAAATTTGAATATTATGAATGCAAGGCGTGAGAAATTTTTTCTGGAAAAATTACCAAGTATTAAATATGAATTCATATTACAAGCATTTATAAATGAAATTTTCACAAATTTAGTTTATTATTTTATTTAGAGAACTTTGAAAAATTACAAATATCTCACTTACAGTTAATACACATTTATTTCAAGTATGTAAAAGGATCAAATTAATGAAACTCAATTCTTAAATTTTGTCTTTAATATTTTCCTTGTAATAAAGGTTAAAATTATTCATTTACTACTTTAGAAATTATGTGAACTCATTAATGTATTTTTGAAAAAAAAAAAAAAAAAAATATTTCTATGAGTTTAGTCCATAAAAGATCCACTTAAATACTCCAATTATTTTAAATGGATAAATATTTTTGCAGTGAGATATTTTCTATTTCAAATAATTTCTATAATAAATTTCGAAGTAGGAGAAAAATTTAAAAATTAAACAATTTTAGAACATTTTTAATAATCAAATGTTTCATCAACTTTTAATGAACATACAAAAGCAAAATAATACATTTTTATCGCTTAATAAGTTGAGAAATAATTTTTTTCAACACTTTCTCGGACAAACCGATTATTTATTACAGAACGAAACCAAATTTGGCTGTTATTGTCAACAGCTTTTTTAAAATTTCATCATTTAACAAATACAAAATATGTAAATGTTTCACTTATTTGTACTGAATATGCACGGGCTCAGTGAGACACTGAGCACTTACAATAATTTTAGTGGAGAGTATAATTTTTTTTTATTAACAGTTTCAGAAAGTAACAGACAAATATATAAATGTTTAATATATTTTCACTGAATGAACGTGCCTTAGTAAGACTTAGACAACATGCCATAGTTTTAAAAAGTACATTAAATTTCTCACGAAAAAAAAATCTTTAGTTTTATTTTTAGTATTTTGTTCTTTTTTTTATTTACAGTCTTTTTTTTTTTTAATTTTATTTTTACAATTTCAGCATGGACTGTATAAATTTTACTTATCATCAAATTTTACTTATTTTATTTTTACTTATTATTAATATATTTTACTTACCTGTGCTAAATATGCACGTGCTCAGTGAGAAAACCATGACTACTTACAATTATTTTAAAAA
The DNA here is from genome assembly GCA_963931845.1 of Maratus michaelseni. NCBI lineage: Eukaryota > Metazoa > Arthropoda > Arachnida > Araneae > Salticidae > Maratus > Maratus michaelseni. The sequence continues at coordinate 119,508,823 of OZ007586.1, forward strand.
GTAGGTTTACAGTTTTTTTAAACTTTAGAATATAAAAACATACGCATAAACGTTTTTTTTAAAGCATAAACAACAATTTTACTTTTAATGAGTCACTTTTTTTTTTTTTTACAATTTCAGGATACAAGAAACATGAATATGAGGATGTTTCACAATGTATCACAATTTTAGAACATATGATAGTTTCAAGAGAACATTTTAATCTTGTAAGCGTCCTTTTCTTATAAATTTCATAATCAGAATAATGTAACAGAATTTTGATATCTATAATGATTTTTTACCCCAGTGAAAATGACGAATATGTAAGTGAATATATTTGGTATTCAAATACAAATCCTCATACTGGATTTTTTTCACAGCTTTTCTTTTATAAAACGTTAAATTTGCAAAAATATCCCCGCACGCTTAGAAGATTAAATGTGTAAATTTATAATTATTTGTAAAGCAATGAAGCTGATACCAAACACAAATGCTACAATGCTTCACATATTTTTATTATATGTACCCCAGTGAGATTTTAAGCACATACAGTGGTATAAAAGATTTTCTTACAAAACATTTCAGGATATAAAAAGGGGCGATTACATAAATGTTTTACATATTTATATTTATAATATGCACGTACTTAGTGAGACACCGCAAGCATAGACCATACACTTAAAGCATAATAGTCCAGTCAATCTAGGCTTCTGCCTGGAAAGTTTTTGAGAAGAATTTTTTTCTTTCTTCTTTTATGTTTTTGGGGGTGCTGAACACGAATTTCAACTTTGCCACCTCGTATCTGGTCTGCTTAAAAAATTATAAGCGAAAAATCTGAGTTTTTTCGGTTTTCCCCTGTATTTCGGAAAGGGTTAAATTTTTTAGAAAAACTTATCACACCAAATTAAACTAGAGAACATTTCCTACATTTTTCATATACAATGTTTGTTTCTAAGATGAATAGTTTTGGCATACGAGTAAAAGGAATTTTAGCGATATAATTGAAATTCCATCATCGGAGGGCGAAAACGCGATCCAGTCACTATGCATCCATTTTAATCACCAATTTGAAGCTGTTTAGTTATTTCTGGTTTCATTTCGAATATGTTTACATTTTCTTACCAAGTTTTAAACCTTATATAGCACTAAGAAAATAAATTAAGATCAGATGATAAGGAAAGATATAAAAACACAATCACTTTGCATAGATGAGAGAACCAATTTTTATTTGTCTGGTAATCTGATTTAAGTACAATTATAAGTATTGTAAGTTTAATATAATAACATATGTGGAAGATTATAAACAGGAAAAAAGAGGAATGTAGTGTTGTTTTCCAATTAATGTCGTTTTGGTCACTTTGAAGGACCTGGTTGATATTCTTCAACAGGAGGTTCATCGGTATCTTCATCATCATCACTTGATGGCTCAGGTTGTATCTCGACTTGACTTAAAATATCCTGTACTGGGTCGCCAACTTCTGTTTCCAAGTCATCTTTGGCGATGAAGGAGCTGACATTGTTACAATGGCCATCGCATTTCAGGCAGAGGAGCGAACAAAACAAACTTGCTTTCTTACAGCCACACATTCCACTACAGTTTGTTTTGCATTTGCAAGATATTTTTCACAGAACAGTTTCTGGTGCGGGAGATTTGACAGTTGTTATGGGTATGACGCCTCTCTTGGTTTTATTCCAGCCCCATTCCTCAGCATTTTTACAGTTACCTATCCATAACTGTACTTGGTGGTAAATTCGCAGACAGTGACATCGATCTGCATCTTCTGTTGCAGGGAGCGATACTATATTTGCATATTTTAAAGCATATTTTATGCAGCACCTGTACCCCAGGCTGTTTAGGGAAGGTGTTGCTTTCCCCCTGAATCCGTATAGGTGTACCAGAAACAACAGCCCAGATTTAATAACATAATAGGCTACACCACTAGGGTTTTAAAACATATCTACCCCATGTTGCAGGTCGGAAAATTTCTTCAAAATTTGAAAGTATTTTGTTTTTTCTTGACTTTACAATGCAGAAGTGGTATCGCATCCACTCATGGCATGTAGAAATAGGATGTGTTTGGCAATTAATTTGTCTAGTGCACAAAAAGGTGAATAGATCTTCTGGAGACTTTTCCCTTTTCCTGGTTTCAAGAATTAAACACTGGGAAAATTGCAAAGTCCAATTAAAATTACCAGAAGGTCTACATCTTCACCAATGATTATCACGTTCTCATGATTAGGTGCCAACTTGAGAGCAGTGTTGATAATGAGGCTGTCGCATCAATTCGTCGTGTACAATTCATCGTGGAGCAATTCATCGCGGCGACAACTCATCGCAGCGTTAATTCGTCGTGGTGTCAATTCGTCGCAACGAAAATGTTTTTGAATGCTATGATGATAAAATTAAAGATAATGTAGTAAAATTATTTAATGATAATTTGTTATTTATATATAGAGAACTATAATTAACAATTTACATCATTAAATAATTTTACTAAATTAGTTTTACTTTTATCATCATAGCCTTCAAATATAATTTCATTGCGACGAATTGACACCACGACGAATTGACGCCGCGATAAATTTACGCTGCGATGAGTTGTCGCCGCGATAAATTGTTCCGCGATGAATTGTTCGCGACAAATTGACGCAGAACCGATAATGAGTGTGTCGGCATCTTCTTTTGCCTGCTTACAAGCCATATTTTCAGAGCCAAATCTACACATCAGCAGGGCTATTAAACTTTTTTTCTTGTCGTTTGAAAGAAATTTTCCCTGAGAAACCGTTGGTACCATAGTCTCATTAAAAACAACCTCATTAGATATAGTTTTGCGAGATCGTCTACCACACTCAACAAATTTAGTGCTCATTTCAGTAATGTTTTCTGGGGTTTCAAGGACACCCTCCCACCCGTTTTGTATTCACAAAACCATTACATTCAGCGTTTTCGCCTACAACACTGCATTCCTCTTTTCTCCAATTTATAATCTTCCACATATGTTATTATTATATTAAACTTACACTATTATATAATTGTACTTAAATCAGATTACCAGAAAAATAAAAATTGGTTCTCTCATCTATGCAGAGGGATTGTGTTTTTATATCTTTCCTAATCATCTGATTTCAATTTATTTTCTTAGTGCTATAAAAAGGTTTAAAACTTGGTAAGAAAATGTAGACATATTCGAAATGCAACCAGAAATAACTAAACAGCTTCAAATTGGTGATTAAAATGGATGCATAGCGACTGGATCGCGTTTTCGCCCTCCGATGATGGAATTCCAATTATATCGCTAAAATTCCTTTTACTCGAATGCCCAAAATTTTCATCTTAGGAACAAACATCGTATATGAAAAATGTAGGAAATGTTCTCTAGTTTAATTTGGTGTGATAAACTTTTTTAAAAAAAATTAACCCTTTCCGGAATTAAGGGGAAAAACCGAAAAAACTCCAATTTTTTTCATGGTTTTTCGCTTATAATTTTTTAAGCAGACCAGATACGAGGTGGCAAAGTTGAAATTCGTGCTCAGCACCCCCAAAAACATAAAGGAAGAAAGAACTGCTCCAAAACTTTCCAGGCAGAAGCTTTTTTTGGTCTAAATTTACTGGACTATAAGACTATATATAATTTCAGAACAAACACGAATACACATGCCTTTTGAGAACACCCAAAAATTTAATTTTAAAGTGTTATTTTTTTAACAATGTCATTATGTATCAGACACAAACATATGAATGCTTTGCGATGTATCACTTTCAGCACGTGGAATATTTTTAAAGTTCATTTTAGAAATGTAAATTTATACATTTTTTATTTTACAATTTAAGAATATAACACAAATTCAGAAAGTTTCCCCTATTTTTACTTAATATAAATTCATTCTGTGCAGGGGCGGTTCCAGCTCACCATTGAGAAGTACACAGGAGGTATGTGTGAGAGGGTTATGTTTCCTTTTATTTTAAAAGTAGTAAGCGTCACATCTCTTCATCAGCAATTTTTGAAGTAACAATTTCTTTAGGCGCGATGGGCATTTTTTGAGATGGGGGAAAAAACAATTGAACTCAAGACACTTATGTAACAGACACCTCTGTATATTTGAAGTGAAAACTTTAGGCGCGATGGGCATTTTTTGAGATGGGAAAAAACCATTGAACTCGCAACACTGTTACTGTAACAGACACCTCTGTAAATAAGAATGTACATGTATTGTGTATAGTTCGGTATGAGGTAGAGCGCGGCGGGCGCGTCTCGCGCCGTATGCTTGCCTGTGCGCAATTGCACCGCGGTACACTGCAAAATGTAAGCGGTATAGTAAGTGCAGAAAAATGCAAGCGGTATAGTAAGCGCAGAAAAATGTAAGCTGTATAGTAAGCGGTATAGTAACGGAGAAAAATGTAAGCGGTACAGTAAGCGTAGAAAAATGTAAGCGGTATAGTAAGCGCATAAAAATGTAAGCGATATAGTCTTCGTAGAAAAATGTAAGCGGTATAGTCTTCGTAGAAAAATGTAAGCGGTATAGTCTTCGTAGAAAAATGTAAGCGGTATAGTCTTCGTAGAAAAATGTAAGCGGTATAGTCTTCGTAGAAAAATGTAAGCGGTATAGTCTTCGTAGAAAAATGTAAGCGGTATAGACTTCGTAGAAAAATGTAAGCGGTATAGTCTTCGTAGAAAAATGTAAGCGGTATAGTCTTCGTAGAAAAATGTAAGCGGTATAGTCTTCGTAGAAAAATGTAAGCGGTATAGTCTTCGTAGAAAAATGTAAGCGGTATAGTCTTCGTAGAAAAATGTAAGCGGTATAGTCTTCGTAGAAAAATGTAAGCGGTATAGTCTTCGTAGAAAAATGTAAGCGGTATAGTCATCGTAGAAAAATGTAAGCGGTATAGTAAGCGCAGAAAAATGTAAGCTGTATAGTAACGCAGAAAAATGTAAGCTGTATAGTAACGCAGAAAAATGTAAGCGGTATAGTAAGCGCAGAAAAATGTAAGCTGTATAGTAACGCAGAAAAATGTAAGCGGTATATTAAGCGGTATAGTAACGCAGAAAAATGCAAGCGGTACAGTCAGCGCAGATAAATGTAAGCGATAAACGTAGAAAAATGTAAGCGGTATAGTAAACGTAGAAAAATCTAAGCGGTATAGGCTTCGCAGAAAAATGTATGCGGTATAGTAAGCGCAGAAAAATGTACGCGGTATAGTAACGCAGAAAAATTTGACTAGCCCATTTTATCACAGACAACTGCCGGCTTATGAGACGAATCTGAAGCCTGCGTACTTATTGCACCATTACCTCTACCTCTACGTCCTGCACCGTGGGGACCACGGGCATTTCGCAGTGCGTTAAAGTGTGGGCGTGGAAGAGCTCGGTGATTACGGCCTGCTCTTTGGCGACCAAGATTGCGATCTAGAGTACGCATGAGGTGTCTGAATAATCAGTCGGACCCCCTTTCTGGCGTAGCCACACAGGCAGAGATCGCTTGGCGTTCGCGTCCGAAAGTCGCGAGGAAAGTACTTTTCCCGCACTGACTTCCAGGGCTCACACCGAAATAGCACATGGCTGATGTCGCACACCTCAACTCCACAAAAACATGTAGAGTCGTGGTGAAAGAAGCGAGCCTGATGATCGCCAAAGGTGCCGTGTCCCGTGAAGACCTGATTAATGAAGAAATCGCCCTGCAGTCGACGGATACCGACGCGTGGGAAAGATTCATAGGTCTTGCGCCCGGTCCCAGATTGGTCCCATCTCTCTTGCCACTTAGATAAGGCACGTCCAAAGAGGTCTTTTTTGGCTTGGCGGCGCGTGACTGGAATCACTACATCGACGTCTTGTCGAGCAGTGGCTTCTTTTGCCAATATGTCCGCCCTCTCGTTAAAGACGTGGCCAACATGGGCCCGGACCCAATGCAGGTGAACCTCAATTCCTGTAGTTTTAATCAGATCCCTAATCTCGGCAATGGCCTTGTGCTGAGGCACAAGTCCGTGAAGCGCTTGGAGCGCCGATCTCGAGTCTGAGAAGACGTCGAGTTCTCCGAGACCTCTCCTGTGGGCATGGGTGATTGCTTCTTTGATCGCTTGGACCTCCGCAGCAAACACTTCCGCCCCATCGGAGAGACGGAACTGGCTCTCCGCAATTACTTGGTTCTCTGACACAGCGAGGAACGCACAGCCTACTGTTGCGTTCTCTTGCTTGGATCCGTCCGTGTAGTACGAACACGAAGTCCACGGAGCCAAATCCGCGGTCCAACGGACTCTCCAGAGATCCTCAAGTCTGGGAGTGGGCCTCCAGAGGTCGACCGACTCTGAGTCTAGTCCGGTACCGTCAACACTCTTCTTCCATCGGACAAGGGCCGTGTAGTCCCTTTCCAGCCCTGCACGCAAGTCGAGGGGGAGTACCCCTGACAAGACGTGGAGAGCATCCGTGGAGGTTGTCGCGTAACATTTTGTTACGCAAAGGAGTAGGCTCCTTTGCATGCTAAGCAACCTGTTTTCAACCACTACCTTCTTTGAGTAAAACCAAATAGATGCTGCGTAAAGAATAATTCTTTCCGCTATGATAGAGTAGAGCATCTTTCTTACTTTCGGTCTCGGACCCCATGTGGCTCCTGAGAGACTGTTCATTTTGTTCAACACCTTAAACGCCTTCTACTGGATGGCAGCCAGGTGCGGCATCCAACTGAGGTGGTGGTCGATTATGAGGCCCAGGTACAGAATCTGCCATTTAAAGCCTATTCTGTTTCCTTCCATGAGGATAGGAATAGATGGGGCGTGTTTAAGTTTGACCGTGGGCTTCATAACCGTGTAGCCGCATTTCTCGAAGCTGAATGTGAGGCTGCATTCCGTCGCCCAGGCATGGATCCTTGAGAGGACCGGTTCCAGCAACGGCGCAAACCCCATGGCAGCTCTTCGTCGTGCGGCCACGAAGACCACAACAACATAGGTCTCGTCATCATCGTCCGGCAACCCTCTCAACAGGAACTATTACCACCAGCCAGAGGTATGGTCCGAGACACGAACCTTGGGGTACTCCTACGTTAAAGTAGTGGTCCCCGTCATCTGATTGGATGATAGATCTATCCCACAAATAGTATTCTATCAATCCTAGGAGCCACGGTTCGACGCCCAATTCTTCCAGAAATCTGAGAATGCCTGTTCGTCGAACACTATTGAATGCTGACTTGATATCAAGCGTCAGAAGACACGTGAATTCTCCACGACTCTTTGAGGTAGCTATGTAATCCATCACTCGATGGAACGCGTCGACCGTACTGACCTTCTTGCGAAAGCCGTACTGCCTTGCGTAGATTAAGCGATTGGACTCCAAATATAGTACCAGCCGAGTTGCGCACATTTTATCTAGAACCTTCCCGAAGGCCGGTAAAAGACAAATAGAGCGGTAGGTCGCTGGGTCACTGCGTTCCTTCCCCGGTTTGGGGAAAAACACAGCTATGGCCCGCTTCTATGTCCGCGGAAAACAAGTCTCTCTCAGACAGTGGTTGTACATGGACAACAGCCACTGAGGGTGGTGTTTTAAGATCTCACGGACGATCGCGAGACTGAATCCGTCATGAACAGGCGCCTTGTCAGGCGGCAGCGATTCCACTGCAAATTCAAGTTCATGAATTGAAAACAGAGTCGGTTCGTCGGTCTTGATGCATGCGACCTGGGAAACATCATCAGCTGATAGGAAGTGGTGTCTTGTAAGCGCGGCCTGGGATTCCTCCCAAGTCGAGACTACCTGTCCGGATGGAAGCACAAGCATTTCTTGGGCTTCCCTTCGCCACTTACCTCGCACCACCTCAACTATCTGGCCTAGTTTGTCCGTGCTAAGAGAAATGAATCTTCGGAACGAAGCACGCTTTGCGTGCAGGATCGCCTTCATGTACTCTGCCCGCTTACGCTTATAGAGAGATCCAAGTCTCCCCCGCTCCGTCGGCTCCAGCGTTCGCTGGTAGAGTCGACGAAGCGCACGCAACCGATTTCGCTGGCTGGCCAGTTGAGCTGACCACCAAAACGCCTCACGACGCACTGCCGGTCGGCGCTTTTTGCGTTCGAGACATAGCCGACTCAAAGTCGACATCAAGTAGTAGACTCCCTCATCAGGGGTTGCAAACTCGTACCGAACCAGATCCGCAGCTTGCAGATCGCGGGAGAATGCGCCCCAGTCCAAGTCCCTTTTATACCAGCGACGGCTGACATCTCTCGGGAGGCGATTGGCTGGTTTGCCGTGATAATCCCACATCATGATTCGGTGGTCGCTCAGCGACGGGACCTCGGATATATCCCAGTCGGTAATGCGGTTTGCGCAATACCGGACCAACAGGATGTCGATCCACCCCTCACCTTGAGGACCAAGGAAGGAGGACAAACTATCCGGGTCGTTGACAAACTCCAGGTTTGCGTTCATTGCGAGTGCGATGACGTCTCGCCCTCGCGGATCTGTCGGCCGTTGCCCCCAGATAGTTGACTTAGCGTTAAAGTCACCCACTAGAATGACATTGTCACTCGGGTAGGTTCCTAAAAGGGTCGTCAACGGTAAGAGCACAAGGTCAATGTCTTGGGAAGGAGCGCAGTAACAAGTTATTACTAGCACATCTTTCCCTGACCATCTGCAGCGGATAGCCACCACGTCAGAACACCTAAGGACGGAGACGAAGTGAATGCGCTTGTTTACCCAGAGGGCCGCCCGAAAGCGGTTACCTGCCGAGTGAACTTGCACGTAGCCCTCAGGAGTCCCGCTAACAGAACATTCGCCGACATGCGGTTCGTTCAACGAGACCACATCCAAACCCAGGGAGATCGTATCACGACCCAATTGATCCATACAAGCAATTGCCTTGTGACAATTCAGATGGGCAAAATGAATTTTACTCTTCATCTTGGATTCTTTTGATTCGCTCGAACTCCATCTGGTGGATGTGGCACTCTATGGAACCTGCCGCGTGAGTGGTCGACAATTTCTCGTCTTCCGTTCTTCGCAAGTTTCTGAAGCTACAGTTTGGGCACTTCGGTGGAAGAGTGCAGCCTATCGTCTCATGTCCTTTGGCCCCACATCTCCAGCAGAGGGACGCTCTGTGACAAACTGAACGTGTGTGGCCGTATCTCCAACAATGATAGCAAACCAACGGACGTCAGTTTGGTCGGAACACCGCCTGACCCCAGCCAACTTGCAGTGAACGCAGCCCTTTCAAGCGCTGAAACGAAACTTCGTCTACTGAGAGGACAGCGTTGCGACCTCTCGCGCTTGCGAAACAAGTCCGCAGCTCGAGAGTTGAATCTTTGAGGGATTCATTTTGTTCTTGAAGTGCAACAACTATCCGTTCCTCTGGCAGACTTGGATCGACCCCGAAAATGATTATTTCAGGGGTGCGCCGTCTGGCCTTCGTTACTGCTAGATCCTTCGCAAGCTCTGTGTGCTCCAGTGCGCTCTCCAGCTTCGCGAGGTCTTCCGCGGATTGAGCGTGGAAGGCTATTCCGCCTCCCGAGATTGGTCTATTGCTCCTGATGGAAATCCGGGAGCTCACTGGGTCTACTTTGCTTGCTACTAGCTTGAGCGTCTCAGCGGAAGAAGCTACGACTTGTTCGCCTGTCCCTTTGGGCGAACGAAGAGGATGAATTCCTCTTTCGGCGGGGTCTTTGTCGGAGACTTGGACCCTGCCGCTGACCTTGGGCCGCCATTTTCCCTGGTCGCTGTCGAGCACGTTTTGTCGGAACTTTTCTGTCAGCCTTTCGGCCATCTTTCGGGTATCCCTTTTATTCAGACTTCTGCAGCTTCTTCTTCGACTTATTAGCTACTACTGTCCAAGGTTCTTCTCCCTTTTGAGGAGTTTCACCTGCTGGACGTGCGTTCAAGGTTGGGTCCGCCTTTTCAGAAGTCAGCTTGTCCTTTCGGTTTTTCACTTTAGACTTCTTTCCAGACTTTCCCTGCTTGGAGGAAGAACGTTCCTTCTCTGGGTGCTTCTTCTGACTCGTGTGGGTGTCTCTGTCCTCCCTCCGAGGTTTCTTCCGCTTCCTCCTTTTGGGAGGTCGCTTGGAAGTCTCTTCTGCGGGTTGACTGTCATGCCCGGCCTTGTCAGTTTCTGCAACCCTAAGGACCTCTGGATCGTCCCTTGCTTTTCGAGCAGTCCTGCTTTTCTTCTGAGCCGCCTTAGTCTCTGCTCCCTGTTGGGAGTTTTGTTCGGGCCGCTCATCGGTCGGCAGGTCCGCTGTCTTTGCAAGTTCTGAGGTCGAGGCGTCTGTCCAAGTTCGCCCTCCTTCAGAGCCGCCGTAGTCGCCACCTCTACGAGGGTTTGTTCGGGTCGCTCGTCGGCAGAAGGGCACGTTGGAACGTCCGACTGCCTCTCCGAGGAGTCCGCGGATGTCGTGTGCTCAAGTTCGCCCTCCTTCGGAACCGCCTTAGTCGCCGCCTTTTTTAGGCTTTGTTCGGGTCGTTTGTCGGCAGGTGGGCACGTTGAGTCGTCCGACTTCCGCTTCTTCCTGTCCTATTTACGGCGAGGTTTTTTCTTCCGTGGCTTTCTAGTCTGGGAGGACTTGGCAACCATTTTTGGAAGATTTGTCTGCACCGTTTTTGACTTCGTGTCTGAGAACGAGTCCTTTGACACCACTGTCTCTCCAAGCTTTTGTACCGCCTCCGTCCGGGCGAAACGATCTGACATACGGCGAACGTCCCTCGTACGGTGTGGCGTTGTGCCCACACCGCCGTCGCAACCGTCAGAATGTGTCTCTCCCTTCTGTGAGGTTTTCCCATGGAGGAAACAGAGCCAGCTGTGCTGCCTCGAGACATACTCCATAAATGGGGTAATAAGCTCCGTGTAACCCTGCCTCTTAGCCGCCGTTAGGCTTCTGTCTTTTCCCATCCTCCCGAGGATCTCTGTCATTGCGACGTGAGAATCCTCGACGAAAACAGCCGAGAACTCAACCATATCTGCAGTAGATAAACTGGCTATGTAAGCGGTATAGTAAGCGCAGAAAAATGCAAGCGGTATAGTTAGCGCAGAAAAATGTAAGCGTTATAGAAAGCGGTATAGTAAGCGAAGAAAAATATAAGCGGTAAACGTAGAAAAATGTAAGCGATAAACGCAGAAAAATGTAAGCGGTATAGTAATCGCTTTAGTAAGCGGTATAGTAATCGCTTTAGTAAGCGGTATAGTAATCGCTTTAGTAAGCGGTATAGTAATCGCTTTAGTAAGCGGTATAGTAATCGCTTTAGTAAGCGGTATAGTAATCGCTTTAATAAGCGGTACAGTACGCGCAGAAAAATGTAAGCGGTACAGTACGCGCAGAAAAATGTAAGCGGTACAGTACGCGCAGAAAAATGTAAGCGGTACAGTACGCGCAGAAAAATGTAAGCGGTACAGTACGCGCAGAAAAATGTAAGCGGTACAGTACGCGCAGAAAAATGTAAGCGGTACAGTACGCGCAGAAAAATGTAAGCGGTACAGTACGCGCAGAAAAATGTAAGCGGTACAGTACGCGCAGAAAAATGTAAGCGGTACAGTACGCGCAGAAAAATGTAAGCGGTACAGTACGCGCAGAAAAATGTAAGCGGTACAGTACGCGCAGAAAAATGTAAGCGGTACAGTACGCGGAGAAAAATGTAAGCGGTACAGTAAGCGCAGAAAAATGTAAGCGGTGTATAGTAAGCAGTATATTAAACGCAGAAAAATGTAAGCGGTATAGTAAACGTAGAAAAATGCAAGCGTTATAGTTAGCGGTACAGTAACGCAGAAACATGTAAGCGGTATAGTAACGCAGAAAAATGTAAGCGGTATAGTAACGCAGAAAAATGTAAGCGGTATAGTAACGCAGAAAAATGTAAGCGGTATAGTAACGCAGAAAAATGTAAGCGGTATAGTAACGCAGAAAAATGTAAGCGGTATAGTAACGCAGAAAAATGTAAGCGGTATAGTAACGCAGAAAAATGTAAGCGGTATAGTAACGCAGAAAAATGTAAGCGGTATAGTAACGCAGAAAAATGTAAGCGGTATAGTAACGCAGAAAAATGTAAGCGGTATAGTAACGCAGAAAAATGTAAGCGGTATAGTAACGCAGAAAAATGTAAGCGGTATAGTAACGCAGAAAAATGTAAGCGGTATAGTAACGCAGAAAAATGTAAGCGGTATAGTAACGCAGAAAAATGTAAGCGGTATAGTAACGCAGAAAAATGTAAGCGGTATAGTAACGCAGAAAAATGTAAGCGATAAACGCAGAAAACTGTAAGCGGTATAGTAAGCAGTATATTAAACGCAGAAAAATGTAAGCGGTATAGGAAACGTAGAAAAATGTAAGCGTTATAGTAAGCGGTATAGTAAGCGGTGTAGTAACCCAGAAAAATGTAAGCGGTATAGTACGTGGTATAGTAACGAAGAAAAATGTAAGCGGTAGAGTAAACGCAGAAAAATGTAAGCGGTATATTAAGCGGTATAGTAAGCGCATAAAAATGTAATCGGTATAGTAAGCGCATAAAAATGTAATCGGTATAGTAAGCGCAGAAAAATGTAATCGGTATAGTAAGCGCAGAAAAATGTAATCTGTATAGTAAGCGCAGAAAAATGTAATCGGTATAGTAAGCGCAGAAAAATGTAATCGGTATAGTAAGCGCAGAAAAATGTAATCGGTATAGTAAGCGCAGAAAAATGTAATCGGTATAGTAAGCGCAGAAAAATGTAATCGTTAAAGTAAGCGCAGAAAAATGTAAGCGGTATAGTAAGCGCAGAAAAATGTAAGCGGTAAACGCAGAAAAATGTAAGCGGTAAACGCAGAAAAATGTAAGCGGTAAACGCAGAAAAATGTAAGCGGTATAGTTAGCGCAGAAAAATGTAAGCGGTATACTAGGCGCAGAAAAATGTAAGCGGTATAGTAAACGTAGAAAAATGTAAGCGTTATAGAAAGCGGTATAGTAAGCGAAGAAAAATATAAGCGATAAACGCAGAAAAATGTAAGCGGTATAGTAATCGCTTTAGTAAGCGGTATAGTAATCGCTTTAGTAAGCGGTATAGTAATCGCTTTAATAAGCGGTACAGTACGCGCAGAAAAATGTAAGCGGTACAGTACGCGCAGAAAAATGTAAGCGGTACAGTACGCGCAGAAAAATGTAAGCGGTACAGTACGCGCAGAAAAATGTAAGCGGTACAGTACGCGCAGAAAAATGTAAGCGGTACAGTACGCGCAGAAAAATGTAAGCGGTACAGTACGCGCAGAAAAATGTAAGCGGTACAGTACGCGCAGAAAAATGTAAGCGGTACAGTACGCGCAGAAAAATGTAAGCGGTACAGTACGCGGAGAAAAATGTAAGCGGTACAGTAAGCGCAGAAAAATGTAAGCGGTACAGTAAGCGCAGAAAAATGTAAGCGGTGTATAGTAAGCAGTATATTAAACGCAGAAAAATGTAAGCGGTATAGTAAACGTAGAAAAATGCAAGCGTTATAGTTAGCGGTACAGTAACGCAGAAACATGTAAGCGGTATAGTAACGCAGAAAAATGTAAGCGGTATAGTAACGCAGAAAAATGTAAGCGGTATAGTAACGCAGAAAAATGTAAGCGGTATAGTAACGCAGAAAAATGTAAGCGGTATAGTAACGCAGAAAAATGTAAGCGGTATAGTAACGCAGAAAAATGTAAGCGGTATAGTAACGCAGAAAAATGTAAGCGGTATAGTAACGCAGAAAAATGTAAGCGGTATAGTAACGCAGAAAAATGTAAGCGGTATAGTAACGCAGAAAAATGTAAGCGGTATAGTAACGCAGAAAAATGTAAGCGGTATAGTAACGCAGAAAAATGTAAGCGGTATAGTAACGCAGAAAAATGTAAGCGGTATAGTAACGCAGAAAAATGTAAGCGGTATAGTAACGCAGAAAAATGTAAGCGGTATAGTAACGCAGAAAAATGTAAGCGGTATAGTAACGCAGAAAAATGTAAGCGGTATAGTAACGCAGAAAAATGTAAGCGGTATAGTAACGCAGAAAAATGTAAGCGATAAACGCAGAAAACTGTAAGCGGTATAGTAAGCAGTATATTAAACGCAGAAAAATGTAAGCGGTATAGGAAACGTAGAAAAATGTAAGCGTTATAGTAAGCGGTATAGTAAGCGGTGTAGTAACCCAGAAAAATGTAAGCGGTATAGTACGTGGTATAGTAACGAAGAAAAATGTAAGCGGTAGAGTAAACGCAGAAAAATGTAAGCGGTATATTAAGCGGTATAGTAAGCGCATAAAAATGTAATCGGTATAGTAAGCGCAGAAAAATGTAATCGGTATAGTAAGCGCAGAAAAATGTAATCGGTATAGTAAGCTCAGAAAAATGTAATCGGTATAGTAAGCGCAGAAAAATGTAATCGGTATAGTAAGCGCAGAAAAATGTAATCGGTATAGTAAGCGCAGAAAAATGTAATCGGTACAGTAAGCGCAGAAAAATGTAATCTGTACAGTAAGCGCAGAAAAATGTAAGCGGTATAGTAAGCGCAGAAAAATGTAAGCGGTAAACGCAGAAAAATGTAAGCGGTAAACGCAGAAAAATGTAAGCGGTAAACGCAGAAAAATGTAAGCGGTAAACGCAAAAAAAAGTAAGCGGTAAACTCAGAAAAATGTAAGCGGTATAGTAAGCGGCATAGTAAGCGCAGACAAATGTAAACGGTATCGTAAGCGCAGAAAAATGTAAGCGGTAAATGCAGAAAAATATAAGCGGTAAACGCAGAAAAATGTAAGCGGTAAACGCAGAAAAATGTAAGCGGTAAACGCAGAGAAAAGTAAGCGGTATAGTAAGTGTTATGGTAAACGCAGAAAAATGTATGCGGTATAGTAACGCTGAAGAATGTAAGCGGTATAGTAAGCGGTATAAAATGAGCTCGCGCCGCCAGACGCCCACGGGGGTCGCCGGCTTGCGTTCCGATCATCGCTCACAAGACTCTAAATAACGCACCAGAGGCTTTGTCTCGACTCGGCGCTGTGATCGGCCTGGGGCCGCTCCCCACTGCGGACCCCCAAGCCAATTTACCAAGGTCGATGACATAGGTCGCCGCGACAGTAACCCCACATCTCGGACGAAACTTCCGCAGGGACGGAACCCCCGACGACTCCGTTCGCGAGACCCCATAGGGGGAAACGGTCCCTAGGTCATATGTCGAGCTACCACGACGGCTCTTGCTTTACCACAACACGAGGGGTGTGAAAACCTACAGAGGTAGTCACGTTCTTTCTTGTAGTGGATCATAGTACGCGGTATAGTAAAAGGTGTAGTAACGCAGAAAAATGTAAACTGTATAGTAACGCAGAAAAATGTAAACTGTATAGTAACGCAGAAAAATGTAAACTGTATAGTAACGCAGAAAAATGTAAACTGTATAGTAACGCAGAAAAATGTAAGCGGAACTGTAAGCGGTATAGTAAGCGGTATAATAGTGGAGAAAAATGTAAGCGGTATCGTAAGCGCAGAAAAATGTAAGCGGTATCGAAAGCGCAGAAAAATGTAAGCGGTATCGAAAGCGCAGAAAAATGTAAGCGGTATCGAAAGCGCAGAAAAATGTAAGCGGTATCGAAAGCGCAGAAAAATGTAAGCGGTATCGAAAGCGCAGAAAAATGTAAGCGGTATCGAAAGCGCAGAAAAGTGTAAGCGGTATCGAAAGAGCAGAAAAATGTAAGCGGTATCGAAAGCGCAGAAAAATGTAAGCGGTATCGAAAGCGCAGAAAAATGTAAGCGGTATCGAAAGCGCAGAAAAATGTAAGCGGTATCGAAAGCGCAGAAAAATGTAAGCGGTATCGAAAGCGCAGAAAAATGTAAGCGGTATCGAAAGCGCAGAAAAATGTAAGCGGTATCGAAAGCGCAGAAAAATGTAAGCGGTATCGAAAGCGCAGAAAAATGTAAGCGGTATCGAAAGCGCAGAAAAATGTAAGCGGTATCGAAAGCGCAGAAAAATGTAAGCGGTAAACGCAGAAAAATGTAAGCGGTATAGTAAACGCCGATTAATATAAGCGGTATAGTAAGCGATATAGTGACGCAGGAAAATTTTAGCGGTATAGTACGCAGAAAATTGTAAGCGGTATAGTATGCTGTATAGTAAACGCAGAAAAATTTAAGCGGTATAGTAACGCAGAAAAATGTAGGCGGTATAGTAAGCGCTGTAAAATGTAAGCAGTATAGTAAACGGTATAGAAACCGCAGAAAAATGTAAGCGGTATAGTAAACGACTATTAATATAAGCGGTATAGCAAGAGATATAGTGACGCAGAACTATTTTAGCGGTATAGTACGCAGAAAATCGTAAGCGGTATAGTATGCGGTATAGTAATGCAGAAAAATGTAAGCGTTACAGTAAGCGGTATAGTAAACGCAGAAAAATGTATGCGGTATAGTAACGCAGAAAAATGGAAGTGGTTTAATAAGCGGTATAGTAAACGTAGAAAAATTTAAGCGGTACAGTAACGAAGAAAAATGTAGGTGGTATAGTAAGCACTGAAAAATGTAAGCGGTATAGTAAACGGTATAGTAAGCACTGAAAAATGTAAGCGGTATAGTAAACGGTATAGAAAGCGCAGAAAAATGTAAGCGATATAGTAAACGCAGAAAAATGTAAGCGATATAGTAAACGCAGAAAAATGTAAGCGATATAGTAAACGCAGAAAAATGTAAGCGATATAGTAAACGCAGAAAAATGTAAGCGATATAGTAAACGCAGAAAAATGTAAGCGATATAGTAAACGCAGAAAAATGTAAGCGATATAGTAAACGCAGAAAAATGTAAGCGGTAAACGCAGAAAAATGTAAGCGGTAAACGCAGAAAAATGTAAGCGGTAATTTAAGCGGTATAATAAACGGTATAGTAACTCAAAAATGTAAGCCTTACAGTAAGCAGTATAGTAAACGCAGAAAAATGTATCGGTATAGTAAGCGCAGAAAATTTTATGCGGTATAGTAACGCAGAAAAATTTAAGCGGTATAGTAAGCGCAGAAAAATGGAAGCGGTTTAATAAGCGGTATAGTAAGCGCAGAAAAATGGAAGCGGTTTAATAAGCGGTATAGTAACGCAGAAAAATGTAAGCAAGATTATAAAAAGGATTTTTGTTCTTATGTAATTTTACTGTATTTTTAAACATGACATTGCAATTTATTGTTTTCTTAAATATATTACGATTTTAAATATCGGTTCTTTACAGTTATAGGGCACACTTATGTAAATTGTAGGAGAAGTGTGGTTTTAAAATGTTCTTTTATGATTATTAATATATATATTTTTAATTTTACCGCAAGAATTCCAATTTATTTTCTTGATTGCTCATGTTCATTTTCCTACATGAAACCATTTAATAATATGGCGAAAATGTATAACAAAATACTCAATAATAAAAGAAATTAGTTCAAAGAGTACAGAGTCATACTAAAGGATGAAAAATATTTTTTATACTCAAATATTTTAAAAAATGTGCCCGAATTCAAATTAAAGTTTTCTGATACCTTTTATTAAATATTTTTAATTCATAAATGCGCGAAAGTTTCAGACGTTCTTATTCAGATATCAGGAAATCGAACAGCCTTTTTCGTTTTATTATAAAAGTAACTAATCTTGCTGAAAATGTCGACGGCCGCGCTTTGAGCCTATTTTTCGGATAACTTCACGAAAACATTGTAATTGTAACTCACAATGTACCGAATTTATAGGACAATTAAAGACGCTGTTCAACTTTTTAAGTATTTGAATGTTAGTTCTTGAAAAAATTCAGTCAAATAGGAATAAAAATGAAATTGTCAAAATGAGATGAAAGAACTTAAAAAATATATGCTAAATCTGGTAAAAATATAATTATTTTAAAGTGAAGGTCTCAGAAAAAATAAAGCAATAAAAATGCTTGTATTTCATAATATCACGGACCTTCTCTTAAAAATGTGCAGGAGGGGGGGGGGGGTATTCATTCACTTTCGATGTCACCATCAGAATCATCCGGAAAAAATCATCGTCGAACGAAATAATTAATGGCTCACACATTTCTTCTATTATGCCGTCTTTCACCCAATACTCGTTTTCCAGATGTTCTATGTTCGTCTGTTAGTTTTACCATTTCTCAGCATTAACATTTTCTAGTGCAAGTTTGCTCAGTTTAAAAAGTTGATCCATATTTAAATCCGCCGTTATATTTCATTTTCGAATGAATTCCTTCATATCCGCCCATACATACTCTATCGCATTTATGTCGCAATGGTATGGAGGCAATCTGAACGCATAATGCCCATGTTCGGCTAACATGGTGTCGAATTTGTAGATTTTAGTAGAGGGGCGAATTAGTCATAACAAGGTCCACCAATTCAACTTTTCTCATGTTTGAAGAATATGGCACTTTGTTCAGTGCCAACCAATCCATAATTTCCCTTTTGTTTTTTTGAAGAATTCGGAGGCTTATTCAATTGAATAGAGTGATATGGCGCATTGTCTATCACAACAGAATTTTTCGGTAAGTTTGGAATGAATTTTTCATTTGCCCATTTTTCAAAAATTTGCGAGTTCATCTGCCCGTGATAATCACCGGCCGTCGTGTTGGCTTTATAAATCACCGATGAATTTAGAATAAATCACATTTCCCCCCCTGCACATAAAGCAATAATGCGTCCCGATGTCGCCCCCGTCTTCACAACACCGAACACCTCTTCCGATTGCCAGCATTTCCCGACAGTTAAATTGCTGTCAATCCATGTTTCGTCAACAAAAACTATCGGTCTTCTGTCTTTTCGGAACTGGTGAATAGTACGTAAATATTTCGTACGAGATAGAACAATATCACTTCGTTCCAAGAGTAGTTTCCTCTTATTTTGACATTTTTTCCAGCGGAATCCCATTTCAAGAAGAATTTTACGTAATGTTTCTTTTCCTTTTAAAAATTGTATGTTTTCTTTCAACTTGGCTAGAAATTTCGGAACAGTAGGCACTCTTTTATCTTTAGTGTAGAAGTCCTGGATAGTTCTTCGAATTACATCAAAGTTAAAATTATATAAGTTGACATTCTCTATGGTTGTTTTCGCCTTTTTCTTTTTAGGAGAAGCGAAATTATTTGCATTGTTATTAGCTTCTTTCCGAATTCTTATAGCGCTATCCGAAACACCGGCAAATGCACTAGCTCTTTTTGTTGCATGTGCTAATGGAATAGTTAGGCAGCCTTTATCTGCCTCATTATCACAATATTTTACAACGTTGTTTAACTTATATTTCACTGCACTGTGAAAATGTTTTCCTTGAGAGCTTTTAGATTCCATTTTATAGAACTAGAAACAAATACAAATTGGGGATAAATAAACAAACAAAATAGGGAGAAAGGAAAAAAACGCTAATAGTACAAGAACAGTCAGTGAAGAAATTACAAGCGGTCAGGAAAGATAAGGGAAACCTGAATTTTGTCTCCTCCTAATATGTTTCCCTCCCTTCGGATGGGTCTTTTTTTGTCAGCATGCCAAGGTACGTCTTTTAAGAGTGGTTCAACAGTAAGCGGTATAGTAACGCAGAAAAAAGTAAGCGGTATAGTACGCGGTATAGTAAACTCAGAAAAATGTAAGCAATATAGTAACGCAGAAAATTGTAGACCGGTATAGTAAGCGGTATAGTACGCGCAGAAAAATGCAAGCGGTATACTAAGCCATATAGAAACGCAGAAAAATATAAGCGGCATAGTAAACGCAGTAAAAAGTAAGCGGTATAGTAAACGCAGAAAAAAGTAAGCGGTATAGTAAACGCAGAAAAATGTAAGCGGCATAGTAAACGCAGTAAAAAGTAAGCGGTATAGTAAACGCAGAAAAAAGTAAGCTGTATAGTAAACGCAGAAAAAAGTAAGCGGTATAGTAAACGCAGAAAAAAAGTAAGCGGTATAGTAAACGCAGAAAAATATAAGCGGCATAGTAAACGCAGTAAAAAGTAAGCGGTATAGTAAACGCAGAAAAAAGTAAGCGGTATAGTAAACGCAGAAAAAAGTAAGCGGTATAGTAAACGCAGAAAAAAGTAAGCGGTATAGTAAACGCAGAAAAAAGTCAGCGGTATAGTAAACGCAGAAAAATGTCAGCGGTATAGTAAACGCAGAAAAATGTCAGCGGTATAGTACCCGCAGAAAAATGTCAGCGGTATAGTACCCGCAGAAAAATGTCAGCGGTATAGTACCCGCAGAAAAATGTCAGCGGTATAGTGCCCGCAGAAAAATGTAAACTGTATAGTAAGAAAGAAAAATATAAGCGGTATAGTAAGCGCAGAAAAATGTAAACGGTATCGTAAGCGCAGAACAATGTAGTTTATATAGTAAACGTAGAAAAATGTAAGCGGTAAACGCAGAAAAAATGTAAGCGGTAAACGCAGAAAAAATGTAAGCGGTAAACGCAGAAAAAATGTAAGCGGTAAACGCAGAAAAAATGTAAGCGGTAAACGCAGAAAAAATGTAAGCGGTAAACGCAGAAAAAATGTAAGCGGTAAACGCAGAAAAAATGTAAGCGGTAAACGCAGAAAAAATGTAAGCGGTAAACGCAGAAAAAATGTAAGCGGTAAACGCAGAAAAAATGTAAGCGGTAAACGCAGAAAAAATGTAAGCGGTAAACGCAGAAAAAATGTAAGCGGTAAACGCAGAAAAAATGTAAGCGGTAAACGCAGAAAAAATGTAAGCGGTAAACGCAGAAAAAATGTAAGCGGTAAACGCAGAAAAAATGTAAGCGGTAAACGCAGAAAAAATGTAAGCGGTAAACGCAGAAAAAATGTAAGCGGTAAACGCAGAAAAAATGTAAGCGGTAAACGCAGAAAAAAATGTAAGCGGTAAACGCAGAAAAAAATGTAAGCGGTAAACGCAGAAAAAATGTAAGCGGTAAACGCAGAAAAAATGTAAGCGGTAAACGCAGAAAAATGTAAGCGGTTTTGTAAGCGGTATATTAAACTTAGAAAAATGTAAGCGGTATAGTAAGCGGTAACCGCAGAAAAATGTAAGTGGTATAGTAAGCGGTATAGTAAACGCAGAAAAATGTAAGCGGTGTAGTACGCGGTATAGCAACGAAGAAATGTGTAAGCGGTATAGTAAGCGCAGAAAAATGTACGCGGTATAGAACGCGGTATAGTAAACGCAGAAAAATGTCAGCGGTATATTAAACACAGAAAAAAATGTAAGCGATATAGTAACGCTGAAAACTGTAAGCGGTATATAGTAAGCTGTGTATTAACGCCGAAAATTGTAAGCGGTACTGCAAGCGGTGTATTAAGTGCTTTATTAAGCGGTATAGTACGCGGTATAGCAACGAAGAAATATGTAAGCGGTATAGTAAGCGCAGAAAAATGTAAGCGGTATAGAACGCGGTATAGTAAACGCAGAAAAATTTAAGCGGTATAGTAACGCAGAAAAAATTAAGCGGTATAGTAACGCAGAAAAATTTAAGCGGTATAGTAACGCAGAAAAATTTAAGCGGTATAGTAACGCAGAAAAATTTAAGCGGTATAGTAACGCAGAAAAATTTAAGCGGTATAGTAACGCAGAAAAATTTAAGCGGTATAGTAACGCAGAAAAATTTAAGCGGTATAGTAACGCAGAAAAATTTAAGCGGTATAGTAACGCAGAAAAATTTAAGCGGTATAGTAACGCAGAAAAATTTAAGCGGTATAGTAACGCAGAAAAATTTAAGCGGTATAGTAACGCAGAAAAATTTAAGCGGTATAGTAACGCAGAAAAATTTAAGCGGTATAGTAACGCAGAAAAATTTAAGCGGTATAGTAACGCAGAAAAATTTAAGCGGTATAGTAACGAAGAAAAATTTAAGCGGTATAGTAACGAAGAAAAATTTAAGCGGTATAGTAACGAAGAAAAATTTAAGCGGTATAGTAACGAAGAAAAATTTAAGCGGTATAGTAACGAAGAAAAATTTAAGCGGTATAGTAACGAAGAAAAATTTAAGCGGTATAGTAACGAAGAAAAATTTAAGCGGTATAGTAACGCAGAAAAATGTAAGCGGTATAGTAACGCAGAAAAATGTAAGCGGTATAGTAACGGAGAAAAATGTGAGATATACAGTAAGCAGTATATTAAGCGGTAAACTAAACGCAGAAAAATGTAAATGGTATAGTAAACGCAGAAAAATGTAAGCGGTATAGTAAGCGGTATAGTAACGCAGAAAAATTTAAGCGGTACTGTTAGCGGTATAGTAAACGTAGAAAAATGTAAGCGGTATAGTAACGCAGAAAAATGTAAGTGGTATAGTAACGCAGAAAAAGGTAAGCGGTATAGAAACGCAGAAAAAGGTAAGCGGTATAGTAACGCAGAAAAAGGTAAGCGGTATAGTAACGCAGAAAAAGGTAAGCGGTAGAGTAACGCAGAAAAAGGTAAGCGGTAGAGTAACGCAGAAAAAGGTAAGCGGTAGAGTAACGCAGAAAAAGGTAAGCGGTAGAGTAACGCAGAAAAAGGTAAGCGGTAGAGTAACGCAGAAAAAGGTAAGCGGTAGAGTAACGCAGAAAAAGGTAAGCGGTAGAGTAACGCAGAAAAAGGTAAGCGGTAGAGTAACGCAGAAAAAGGTAAGCTGTATAGTAACGCAGAAAAAGGTAAGCGGTATAGTAACGCAGAAAAATGTAAGCGGTATAGTAACGCAGAAAAATGTAAGCGGTATAACGTAGAAATATGTAAGCGGTATAGTAACGCAGAAAAATTTAAGCGTTATAGTAAACGCGGAAAAATGTAAGCGGTATAGTAACGCAGAAAAATGTAAGCGGTATCGTGCGGCTGAAGTCTGGTTCCCGAAATTTTTGTATGTAAAATAATACGCATTAATTTTCATGTACAATAGCGCATTAAATGAAAATTGGAATATTTTTGTAGTAGTAGTTTATAATAATGAATAAAAAACACTTCATTTAAAAGTATTTCCTGCACAATAAAATATTTTCTGACGATTCAAAAAATACACACGTAATTGTTCAAGTTTTCTCTTCTGTCGGCACTCCCGGAATGCCACTGTTTTTTTATATCATGAGTTTGCCCACAACTTCAAAAGAAGCTGTTTTATGACATTATAGAATTCCTTTTTATTCGAAAATGCATGAACTTTGCAATTATACTCGTTAAATATATAAAATTTACAGGCTCTTTTCAGACAATGAAATCTAACAGTTTTCCATTTTTTTAATTTAAAAAAAAGAGAATCTTATAGAAATTTGACATTTTAAACAGATTTTTAGAACTCTACAGCCACGAAGCGAACATCATGATGATCGCAAAATCATATAAGATGTTTCACATATAAGAAAATTAAAAACATTTGATTTTTTTTTGTACTTAAAGAGTAATGTTCTTAAACTTCACGAATTTGCGTTTTAAATTATTTATTAAGTACGAAAAACTTTTGCTTTAGCAGGAAATTATCCGTTTGTTTACTTATAACACTCTTAATGCGTATTTAAATTAAAATAATGTATTGTTGAAACTATCTTTGTTTAGAGTGGAGTCATGACATCCTCCTCCCTTCCTCCATTGGATCCGTGCCTGGCTCAGCGAGATCTTTCGAGAACACGCAATAATTTTAAAAAGAGGTTTAATAAATCACATATATATAACATGTAGCATACATAAATAAATACTTCACGTATTTATATACTAATAATTTAATGTGCTCAGATACTCTTGAGCACTTCCAAAATTTTAGATTTATATAGCATATTTTTTGTTTAAAAGAGCTCAGGTATGAAAAGTTTTCACTTATTTTTAATATAGTATGAGCTCAGTGAGACATTTTGAGCACATGCAACAGTTTTAAAGAGAAGATTTTTAACTTTGCTTTCACTTCATGTAAAAAAAATTAGCATGTAAATACATAAATATTTCCCTTACTTCATCTCAATTTCACTATATACACGAGCTCACTAAAACTTACAAATAAAGTACTTTTTAAACATATATAGTATGCAAGACAAATACTTATATACGGTCCACTTACTGAATGTACATAAGCTTAGAGAGACATTTTTAACACAAGCAATAAACTATAAACTACAAACAGCATATTATTTTAAAGTAATTTGAAAATGAGACAAAGTGACATGATCGCCATGAGACATTTTAATTATTTTTAAACGACAGCAATGAGAAAGTTTAGTTCATACATTTTTCTTAGATTAAAACTTATAAAAGCCCTTTAAATGTTTAATCCAACTTCACTTTATATATGCTCAATGAGACTTCCAGCAATTTTTTGACAGAAAAAATAATTTAAATATGTAGATAAATTAAATTTTGAAAATATAAAATGCTTAAAATATTAATTATTTGTTTTAAATTGATTTAATCTTTATTTTCCGAATCACATACATATGGTACTTAATTATGGTATCAACGATCTTTTTTTAAAACAATTTTAACTCTGTAAAATTCTATAATAGTCGTTTAAACATTTCATTTAATTTTACAGGATATGATGTGAAAAAAAATTTCAGCTTTTGCAGAATTGTAGTACTATAGCATATATAAACAAATAGAAGGTTTTGTTTAGCATATTAATTCAGCAAACATTGGCCTGTATGTGGCATTTTGTTTTTATAAAAATAAAAAAAAAATATTTACAAAAATTATTAAGTCTTAAATTTAAGCACTGTAACGCATACAAGAAATAGGGGAGAGGGGGGCACAGTGGGACAATTTTCACTTGTTTTGTGATAATTTCTTTCCTTTTAATTAAAAAAATAAAAACAAATATAGAGCAATATTTTGGCAACTTTTAGCTTTCATTGTAATTTTTTTCATAATTTATACTTATTTTATTCTTTAAAAAAAAATTAATTTTCAAAAGGTAGTCAAAATGTCCCATTGTGCCCCTGGTGGGGCACAGTGGGACAGGGAATGGGGTACAGTGGGACGGTGAGTAATGCACACACAAAATTAGCTATATTATCACAACAGTCATTAAATACAGGGTTGGATATTTAATATAGAAGATATGAAAGCCATTTTCAAATGATAAGACTTAAAAATAGTTATAATAATGGAACATATTTAAGAGTTGAAAAACTCTTTGCAAAATAATGTATGATGAATTGAAAATAAAGTAACATCAAATTAAACATTAAAGGATAACAAAAAGTTCTCAAAAGTTCATTTTAACAGGGAATAACCTTGCAAGTCTACAGGAAATGATAATTGTGTCAATGTTCTTTCTGTTCCTCCGCAAGCCATTGGTTTTGGTAATTTCATTTCAATGTCAGCAAGAACATCTGAATATGTTGTCTCATAATCAAAGACATAATTGTATGCTGGCAAAAGTCTTTTCATATACTTCACTTCAAAGTCAATTTCCCTTTTATTTATGATTTCTGCAACATAATAGCATACGGCTCCTATTTTTTTTCCCCCCACACACTTTGACCAATACAAAACCTCTAATATTAATAAAAACTGGTGGAAAGGATGCACCACCTTTTGGCTTTTGTGTTACACCCTTCGAAACGTGTGTTATTGTTTTTTTAAATTCTATAATTAATTAGTAATTACTGTGTTGTCTTTTATATACATGTTTATGCATTTTTATATAATTATTTACATATCAAGAGCGGTACAATGGTTGATAGCAAGTTAGCTAACAAGGTGATAGACAGTTTTATGAGCGCTGTCTGGCGAAGAAAAGTACACTGGAGCCAGGCTGTGAAGCTTTTATGACTTTAAATTTATGAGGAGTGTCAATCACACTTCGTGTGTGGTACCGGGCGTTCGAAGTTAGAAAACTCAGACCAGACACATTGGTGCCTGGTTAATTTTAGAGGGCCAGACAGCGTGTGATCATTGGCTGGTCAGTTCGCCTATGAGCGACGAAGTTAGGTGTGGTCATTGACACATTGGGCCATTTAGGCACAAGGTTGAAAAATAGTCAAGTAGAGGGGAGGGGCCACCACCAACGAAAAAGAAAGCCAGATCTTAGAGAAGACAGTCGATGAAAAAAAGGTGAAAGTGTGTGGTCGAAAAGGAAGTAGTTTAAAAAAAATATTATGAGAGAGTGCTGCAAATTAGTTACTAAAAAAAGATACTACCGGGCTTGTGAATGAGGGAATGCCCATAAAGAGTCACTCTCCCCAGCCTGCATCAGGGTCCAACCTGGGACCCGGGAATTCTCCATAAGGAGTTGAGTCGATCTGTAACGACTCAGGTATGAGATTTTATATTATAATTACCAACCCTCTTCTGTTTGTACCGCTCGAATTGAATTATAATTTTTGTTCGGCAGGAGAACTTGTTCATATAGGGATAAAAAAAATGTGCAATGCTTAATTTCAATTGTGAGAACGAATCATTTAGTAAATGAGAATTTTTAATGAATGAATTAAATTGTAGAAAGAGGATTGATTTATATTTCCTCACTATGTTTTCTGTGCTGCATATTTTAAAACGGATTGATTTATATATCCTTACTATGTTTTTTTTATATGTTTTTATTTTGTTTAATGTAAATAAAGTAGTTGTTTTTTAGTTTAAAAAAAATGTTTTAATTTAGTGTTTGCATGATTGATTTTAGAAACCTAAATATTTCTCTAGAATTTTCTTAACTTAAATCTTGGAATGTTTTTATTTAAAATTATCTTTAGGGTTGTTTTGGGTAATTATTTTATGGAACTCTATACACTCCATTCCCAAAATCTAACTGCCATATATTAGATACTCTACACACAACGCAACAATTAATTTTCTTTAATAATAATTATCTAGTATCTAATTAGGTAACGATCACGGAGTCTTCTGTAATCAGAAGCCCCTATAGATAATTAATGAGTAATGGTAAAGGTGCACCCCACACCTTATTTTCTTTATGTGTAATGATAGTCTTTTATTGACAGTGGTAACCGGTCTTTAGTAGGAGCTGTCTGCAAATCACCAGCAAAAACGCTTTCTCATTCTTCAATATCATCCTCAAAAATACTTTCTCTTTCTTCCACCTCATCGTCAGAAACAGGGGTCGGAAGTAGCTCGCTACAAGTAGCGAAACTACTGTAGCTGCTACTTTTTACAGTAGTTTGTAGTGTAGTGCGCTACATTTTGAATAATGTAGTGTAGCGAGTAGCGCCATGCAAAAAATCCGTAGTTTGCAGCGAGAACCGACGCTACTTTTAACGCTACTTCAGGAGTGCGAAATGTACCATTCAGCAAATTTCCCGAAGTTTGCTTCTTTTGTTCAAAATTTGTCGTGCTCAACAATTTGCGAATCTCAGCTGCAGCATATAACAACGTATCGCATGAAGTGATAGATTTTCCCCATTGACACTTGCTGGAAAATCAAGTACTAATCCAACAAAAGAAATTAAATTTTCTTTCGGGCAACACTTGCCTATTTACTCATTAAGTCTTCATGTTTTAACACCGGTTTCTTAATATTCGTAACTTTCTTATTTACAGATTTATTTATTATTTGCATATAGAGTTGTTTTTCTGTAATTTTTTTAGATTATAATGCAGATGTTTTATTAATGTAGATTTATTTTACATTATAATCTCTCTTAATTTTGCTACGAAATTTAATGTGTGCATAAATTAACATTTTGGAGGCAATACAAACCATTTTCTTGTATGTTATCCTTCTTTAATGCTTTCGATTATGTTGCATTTATTTAATTATATCCCGGCAGACGCGATATAACGAGGGATCGCTTTATTATTTAATTCGTGTCTTCATTTCTAGCGTAAATTGAACCCTTTGACAAAATCTGAAAGTAGCGAAGTAGTGACTACTTTTGAAAAGTAGTTTGTAGTCGCTACTTTTTAAAACAAGTAGTTGTAGTTAACTACATTTTCGATAAAGTAGTTGTAGTTCGAAACTATAAAAAAATAGTTTTTCCTATCCCTGGTCAGAAACACTATCACTTGAAGAGAGCTTCCAATCTTAGTCTTCTGAAGAACTGCTTTACCGTAAATTTTTATTTACAATCTTTTTTTTTTTTTTTGGTTATCAATTTCGAAACATTAGAATACTTCTTTCCCCTTTATTTTGCTTTTCAATTCTTTCAAAAGTTTCCTGCTCTATTCTACTTTTTACAGGTGTATCAGTCAATAATTCTGATTCCCTCTTCTTTCGGTTCCTCTTAGAATTATCAGGTGCATGGCATTTTGGTAGAGGCCTTATTAGTTCTGGTGACAAACAGGTTCATCAACTTTCTGGTTTACCACCAGAGATAAATTTAAATTGGAGCAACCTGGTTGTGGCTCTTCTGTAAATGGTCTAGATTTACTAGCTTCATTTGACTCATGTGATAGAATGACATGTTCAGTAGTAGATGTGTCAGCAACACATTCTGATGGAACATCGGTAACACTTGAAGCTATGAAATCTTCTTCAGTATAAACGTTGTTATTATATGGAAAAATGCCTGCAGATGAAAATCCAGATAGAATGTTCTTTTCACAAACGGCCAGAGGATAAGCCTTGATAAGCTCGGCTATATTGTCTAAAATATATTTACATTGGGGTACAGTGGGACGTGTCCCACTGTGCCCCTTTCAACATGTCCCACTGTGCCCCTTTCAACATGTCCCACTGTAACCCCAAGGAGTATTTTTAAATCCAAAGTCAGGAGTTGCAAAAAATTTATTAATTGAATTAAGAACATTGCACACATGTAATGAAGAAAGTTTAAGCTTTAAATTAATGCAATGATATTCATTATTGGATGATTTTTTATTGCTCAAATCCAAAAAAGTAAAATTTACCTGATTTTTCCAACAGTGATAGTAAAAACAAAAATGGCTGTAACTTCCCTACAAAATGAAATGTGACTGAGACTAGTTTACACAGTGTTGACATACAGGTTAACTAAATGAAGCATACTTTTCTAATTGTTGAGTATTTGAATGGTAGGAAAAATGCCCTTTGTCCCACTGTGCCCCGTGTTCCACTGTACCCCCCTTTCCCCTATTCATGTTTCTTTAAATTTTAAATGATAATGCATGTACTCCTCGAGGTACTTCATATACCCCGAAGAACTTTTTTTATTGACTTTTATAAACGTTTTTTTTTTTTAATATTAAACGTGTATAAAGTTTGGCACTTTAAAACATTTAAAATCAGTAAAATATTTCTTTTAACTTTAATAAATATGCATATATTAAATATTTTAAAAATTTAAAACTCAAAAATTAAAATCTCTAAACAATCCAGAAACATTTACCAGGTCCCCATATTTATAAACCCCCTGGAGACTGGGGTGTCCAGTTATACCCCCCCCCCCTCCGGACGCTGGGTTCATATTGAAAACAAAAAAACAATTACATAATCTAAAAATTTTCCTTCATTTAAAATCATTAAATTTTCTCAAAACACGTTAATACATTAAAAATAGGATAAAAATATATTTACAATATTTTACAACACATTTATCACACAATAAGATTTTTTTCGTAAATTTAACAATATAAAAAATATTTATAAAATTTGCTAAATATAACTTTGAGATTATTTTCTCAATCAGGCACTTTGTGCCTTTTAAATGAAAAGAAAGCTGTATTTAAAATATTCAGATGTACCTTTCCTTTTAGAATTTCAGCACAATACAACAATTTAAAATTTAAATATGATTTTAAATTTATGAAATATTTGCTCAGTCGCATAATGAGAATAACTGGTATATTGAATCATATTACAAGCATTTATAAATTAAATTCTTTTAAAAGATTTAGTTTATTATTTTATTTAGAAAACTTTAAAAAAAGTCAGGTACCTTACAGTTTATACAGGGTGTATCAAAAAACCTTTACACCTTTTGAAATTTATAAAACAATATATATACAAGATAGAAACTGGAAAGTCATGTATTTTTTATTCGAGATCTTAAGAGTTTAATATAGTCAATAAATTTCAACACGTGCACCTTTCGTGGCACGGAGAACATCTAGTCTATAATTTAACTCTGCCCATGTGCGTTCCAACATAGATTGCGTGACACATGAAATTGCAGCAATTATGCGTGTTTTCAGTTCAACAGTGTTCACTTTTGTTGAATGTTGCTTCATCTGTGAAAATCATGTTTTTTTAAAAATCACTACCTTCTTCCAGATATTGAGCATTTGCACAGCGTAGTCAAAATGATGAGGTTTGTCATTAGTTTGTATATTTTGCAGTACCTGCACTTTATACGCATGGAGGTGAAGCTTTCTTATTGTTTATGAGCACGCAATGCACTGTTGGAAATGGAATTGATAATTGCCTCGCGGCAGTGCGCACAAATTTCTGCGGGCTACGAGACATGCCTGGCCATTCTCTAAATGTTGCTATCACGGAACGACTAGAGTCATTTGTTGATTTTTTTGACAGAAAAAACTCCAATATCTAAAGTAAAACAGACGTGAATATCTTGTTTCTATCTTTCACATTTTGTAAATAAATTTTTAAAATGTGTCAAGGTTTTTGATACACCCTGTATATGTACTTTCATTAATTTCAAGTGTGTAAGAGTATCATATTAATAAACCTCAATTCTTGAATTTTGCCTTTAATATTTACCTTGTGAACATAAATCAAAAAAAATGTTAAAATGATTCATTTAATAATTTAGAAGATATGTTAACTCAATGAATTTTTGCCCAGTTTTTTTTTTAAATATTTCTATCAATTTAATCCATACAAGGGCCAATAATATGCTCCAATTATTTTAATGGATAAATATTTTTGCAGCAAGATATTTTCCATTTATTTTCAGCGAATGCAAGTTCCTTAGTGAGACATTGATAACATGCAATAGTTTTAAAAAGTACAATTTATTCTTTTCCCTCTTATTTTTACAATTTACATATTTTTAGTTTCATTCTTAATATTTTGTTCCTTTTTTTTTTAGTTTAGTCATTTTTACAATTTCAGCCTTAACAGACAAATATATATATATTACTTATTTCTGCTGAATATGCACGGGCTCAGTGAGAAACCATGACCACTTAACAATAATTTTAAAAAGTAGGTTAACAGTTTTTTTTTACATATTTTAGAATATAACAGATACGCATAAAACTAATGAATATGCATGCTTATTTTAAGCATATAATTTTTTTTTTTTTTTTTTACAATTTCAGGATGAAACAAACATGAATGTTTCACAATGTATTAGAATATTTGAACATGTGAGAGATTAAAGAGAATATTTTAATCTTCTAAGCGTCTTTCTCTTATAATTTCTGAAATCAGGATAATGCAACAGAATTTTGATATGTATAATTTTTTCCCCAGTTAAAAAAGTGAATGTGTAAGTGAATATATTTGGTATTCAACTACAAACCCCCATATTAATGTTTTTCACAGCTTTTCTTTTATAAATCGTTAAATTTGCAAAAATATCGCCACACACTTAGAAGGTTAATATGTAAATTTATAATTATTTTTAAAAGAATTGAAGATCATAAGACACACAAATGCTAAAATGATTCACTTATTTTTATAGAATATATGTATCTCAGTCAGATATTTTCAGCACATGCAATGGTATAAAACAGTAGATTTTCTTAAAATCCATTTCAAGATATACAATAACTACATAAATGTTTCGCATTTTTTAGTGAGACACCACGAGCACAGACAATACAATTAAAGCATAAGATTATATAATTTCATGATATAAACAGACACTATGTGGGAGAGGATCCAGCCCATTTTGAGAAGCAGAGGAGATGTGTGTGTGGGGGGGGGGGAGGATTATGTTCTTTATTAGTAGTAGGTGTCACATCTCTTCATGAGCAATTTTTAAATCTTAAGTTTGTCCACAACTCTTCAAACTGGCTGTTTTATGACAAATTCACAAAATTCTTTTAATTCGTAAATGCATGAACTTTGCAGTTATATTCGTAAATACAAAAATTTACAAGTTCTATTCAGATACCATGAAATCGAACAGTTTCCCATTTTCTTATTAAGGCAAATTATCTTTCAGAGAAAAATTGCTAAAATTAGTATGTTAAACCGCATTTTGGAACTACTCTACAAACATGAAGCGAACGTTATCACGATTGGAAATAATTTAAGATGTTTTACATATATAAGAAAATGAAAAACATTTTTCGATTTTTTGGCGCTATAAGAGTAATGTTCGCAAGTTTTCATTTTCAAAAAGATTGATACAGATCTTTTATTTTTGTTTCAATTTTCATATAAAAGAGCTCAAAAGTATGAGAGGGTTCCACTTATTTTTACTGAATATAATATGAGCTCAATGAGACATTTTGAGCACATGCAACAGTTTAAAAAAGAGTAGATTAACTTTGCTTTCTTTTTAAATTTTAGCATTTAACAGGTAAATATGCAAATATTTCATTTATTTCTTCTCAATTTCACTATATACACGTGCTCACTAAATCTTACAAGCAGTTTTTTCTTTTACAAAATGTATGTAACAAATATATACGGCCTTCTTACTGAATATATATAAGCTTAGCGAGACATTTTGAACACTAGCAATAGCCTACGTATTGCAGTTTAAAAAATAATTTTAGTACGAACAGACAAATAAAAAAATGTTTCATCTCCTTCTTGTCAACATCCACGTGCTCAGCAAGACACCATGAACACGTCCAATAATTTTAAAAACCTGTTTAACAAAAATGGTATATAATAGACAAAAATATGTAAATTCTTTATTTTTACTGAATATACATGAACTCAGCAAGACTTTTTGAAGCAAATGAAATATTTAAAAAGTTTTTTTTTAATTTTAGATTAACAAACAAATACATAGAATTTTTTCATATTCTTACCTAGTAAACACGTGCTCAGTAAGAAGCCATGACCAGTTGAAATAATTTTAAAGAGTAGGATATATTTTAAAGAGTATGATATATTTTAAAGGTTCTTTGAAATATATCATGTAGCAGAAAAAATATATAAATACAATATTTTTACTGAATATACATGCGGTAATTTATAAATCTCGAACACATGGAAGAGTTAAAAAAAAAAAAAATATATATATATATATATATTTAGCAATTTTAGAATATAACATGCACATAGAGAAATATTGAAATGTTTTACAAGTTTTAACTGAATATTCCTGTACTCAACGAACCATCTTGTGCACTTATATACACATTTCTTTAAAGTAAAGTAGAAGTTTTAAAATATGCACACAAATAGTTTCACTAATTTTCTGAAAATGGGATATTTTAAAGGCTTAAAGGAATTTCAATTTATAAATCTTGCTTTTTTTTCTAGCAAAATTTCAGTATATAAGCATATATTGAAATGCTTCACTAGTTAAATCAAATACCGATAAATTAATTTTTATAAATTAATTTTTTGTCTCCATTTAAAATTTGTTGCATCATACATTAGACCAAAAACAGTTCTGGGGTAATTATAAAATATGAAAAGGAATCTAAATACAAGTTAAAATGTTTTACTTTAAATTTTATGAAGTCTGTTATGGTGCTATCACACGTACTCTCATATCATAGTCAATATCAGATATTTCATCCGAAACACGTTTTTCAAGCGGAAAACTCTCGAAATCGTCCCGTTTGATAGATTGCATCTCGTAATTTCTTCAAGATCAAACTTACAGTAGTTTGTATCCTCTACGATAGATATCAGCTCGAAATCCACCAATCTGAGCTCTCTAAAAATTCCAAGATGGCTACCGTCAGTAAGTCAACATTTTATGTTTAGCGTGATCGCAAATATTGAAACCAAAAATACAGAAGAATTAAAAAAAATGCAATATCTTTAGTAACACAGAGACCAATTATACACGAAAAGAACTTTAAAAATGTGCAGTTATTTTGGAATTAAAGAATTACATATGCGTCGATTGTCCCTTCGGAGTTCGTTATATACCACTCTCGATAAGAACTTTATTTACTAATTTAAAGTTATTTATTGCGATTATTTTATTTAAATTCCTTATATTATTTGCTATATGTTATAATTGTACTGTCGTAGTCACTTATTTACTTCTCAAACTGTACGCGTTTAACTACTTTCTGCAGCTGTATTTGGCGTTATTTCGTACTTGTTGCCAAATTATGTCGCCAAAGATAAAAATGCAAGCAAACACGCATCAAGATTCAGAATCTAAATTTTGCAGTGGAGAGGGGCGGACAGAAAAATTTCTTATACTTTTAGAAAAACAAAATTTAATAAATGAAAATTTAATCTAGTAGCTATTTATAGTTAATTATATTTTACCTTTCAATAATTTTCTTTAAAACAATCTTAATAATCTTTTTTTTAAAGATATACAATTATTATACAGACATACATAGTTATTCGTAGATCGGTGGAATAGTAAAAATCTATTCGCCGTTGTCCGGTCGTCCAAGGCTGTTAGATGGTTGGTGACTTTCTTTCCAACATGGTTTATTAGTGAGAAATTTTTAGATTCAGAATCGGCCGGAGTGGCTCAGTGGTTAGAGGATAACCTGGAACGCTGTGGACCCAAGTTCGATTCCTGGCTCTGGCTAATTTTTCAATTCATGTTGGATTATTGTATTTAATGTATGTAGGTGAGAATGTCCTTTTCAGTCTATTTTTCCTTTTTAATTACTGAATTTCAACCACCCTAAAATTTTGTCTTCCTCGTCCTAGCGGTGGATAAATTTTAAACCTTTAAATGTTTTTCAATTAGTTAAGCAAATTGTGCCCTTTTTTTTTTTTTTACTTTGTATTAATAATAAATAACGCATATAACCTCCCCCCCCCCCCCAAGTTAAAATATTTTGCTACCTTTAAAAAAAAATTAAAATTTATATATGTTCGAAAACAAAAACTAATTGTAACGTAAAAACTTTCCTAACAGAAATAGATTTCTAGAATTTTCAAATATGCGAACCCAAAATCAAAGCTCATTCTGCCAAATAGTTTAAGTTATGCTTTAAAAAAGCACTTGTCTTGTAATCTGTTTTGCGACGATCGAACATTTACTTAACATTAGGAGGTACAAACATAAAACCTGCGTAATTTCTAAACTACTTTAACGAGTGACTAAGTTTGATACACAAAGGTAAAATTTACCGAAAAAAATTATGTCGAAATTAGGGTTTAGTACTTAAAGTTTTAGAATATGTTACAATTGCTATACGTAACTTCCTCCCCCAGCAAAATTTATGTACAGCATTATTATTAGATGTTTAATCTATTGTTACTTGTGACATTTTTATACAGTTTTTTGCGGCAGAGTTAGTAGAGGGTATAACTCCCCCCCCCCCCCAGGACTGTACACAATATATATATAAAAATAAGGATTGTGTTTTTGAAACTAAAAGTATCAAAAACTCATTTTAACTTTCGAAAAATGATTAAAATCATCATCAAAATCAAGGAAGAAAACACTGCAAAAGAGAGGGAACTATATCCAATTTCTATTATGTATTTCAATTTTACATTACATTCAATATGCAACATGAATTACATTTAAAATATGTAAAATATATTAACTAAAAATGTCATAGTGATTTTGGCAAAATAACTAAAACTTAATTTAAAATCTTTCTTTGCGTTACATTTTTCGACTTAGCGATAAAGTGAGAGTCCAATACACGTGACAAAAAACTAGTTTTAATATACTATTTTTTTCTAAATCACTTAATACTAACAGTTTAGAATTCTTAATATTTACAGGTAATGAAAGACGTAAAGTGAAGATATGGACTCTATAATTTAGAATTTTAATGTTATATTAGCGAGAGTATTGTTTTTATAATCTTGGAATTTTAAGTAAAATGATCACAATATTATATATATAGAACAGACACGAAAAGAAACTGCAATATATAAAATGTTAGTACGCGATAATTCTTCCTGTTTATCAATCGAACTCTGCACTAAATATTAAAACACCTGCTGCAATTACTCGCCAAATGTTACGCCCTCTCCTTACATTAGCAGATAACTTTAAGTAGGGAAAATAACCCTAGTTGCAGCGTGAAAGTGTAGCTCCAACCAAGCGAGAGGCAATAGCATATACCTCATATCGTATAGTATTCCGTGTGATAACAGCTTTACACAAAAAAGCATCAAGTCCAACTAACAAATATTTTAGAATGCTCCTAGAATAACTTTATTAGTAAAGAATTTTATACAAGAATTTATTTTTACTGCAACATTCCGATCATAATATATTTTTAAAATAATTTATAAAGCAGCATGGGTTGTAAGTTTGGCCAGTTTTAGTAACGGGCATGATAATTAGTAACGGAGTAGACAAGTATTAAAATTTTTTGGTCATTTTACTTTCATTAATAAACATTTAAAGCTTATTTCATTGTTACGAAAACTATATATAGCTTGACTCTCTAAAATAATTTTACAACATGATAAAAAATGTTTTCACTTCGAACACTAAATATCCCTACATTTTGAAAATAAACATATACACATACTTTATGAATTTATTGTACAAAGAGTTTTCTTAAATTTAATTTAATCTATATTTTTTAATGCCTACAACTTGGCTCGAATTTAAAATATTGTTTCCTATACCTTATAGAATAAGGATATATATGCACACATACAAATGCTTTATGTGATTAAATTTATATTCTTACAGGTTTTTTTTTTCTCCATCTCTTTCGGTACAATAAGGCAATGCTGTTTTTAAATTAATGAAAACTATTCCTTTTTTTTTCTTTATACATCTTATGAAGCATCACGATGCATCGCAGTATTTATTATTCATTATCCTCTGCGCTACTGCCAATGACAAATCAATTCTATAGTTTAATGAAACTCCGAAGTATCGTAGCATATAGTGTCATATGATAAATTTTAGGAAAGCTAACAACATTTTAATTTACAATAGAGATAATGACTGTAGTATGCCCTTTATAAAACTGATAACTAAAAAAAATTCTCTAGAAAGTTCCCTAATAAAATTGTAACAAGTTATCTTAAAATAGTTCGTCATTTTGATTTTTTTAAATTATACTACTGTGGGCAAAAAAATAGTAAGACTTTGTTCATAATTTTAAAATTCTTAATTTATTCTTCCAAATCTATTTCGTCCCCCTCAAAGTAATCCCCCCCGGCCCCAATACACTTGTGCCAACGTTTCTTCCAATCCTCCAAACAGTTGTTAAAGTCAATTACCGGAATAGCCTTCAATGCGCGTAGCGATTCACATTTAATGTCTACAATTGACTCAAAACGGTTTCCCCGGAGCGGTCGTTTGAGTTTGCTGAATAGCCAGAAGTCACACTGAACTAAATCAGGCGAATACGGTGGTTGCGGCACGATATTGGTTGAAAATTTGGCGAAAAACTCACGAAGAATTAATGCAGTATGCGACGGTGCATTATCGGTGCATCTTTCAAAATTGTTTTCACTGATCCTTCCGATATTCTAACGATGCCAGTAAGGTCTGACTGTTAATCGTCGATTCTCAAGCACCAATTCCTTGATTTATTGACGTGTTGATCATCAGTTGATGTTGATGGCCGTTCTGGATGTGGTTCGTCGTCAACGCGTTCTCGACCCTCTTTGAATAATTTGTACCAATCAAAAACACTTGCTCGCGACAAACAATTATCACCGAAGGACTTTTGCAACATTCTGAACGTTTCGGCACCAGAAATTTGATTCCGCACACAAAATTTAATGGAACTTCATTGTTGAATAATTTCACTCATTGTAAAAATCGCCGAATGCACTTTTCGTACTTCAGAAAGACAAGCGTATACTAAACACTAATGATTATTTTGATGTGACATTTGGCACAGATGTCACTGACAGTCATACCAACCTAGAAAAAGAAATATTTCGACGAATGGGTTTTCGCGCGAAATTTAAATTAAAAAGTCTTACTTATTTTTTGCCCACAGTAGAATATTAATGCTCTTTGTTCTTGTTACTCAAGTTAAAGTTGTTTCAAACCGAAAATATACACTGCCACTTAAAATTAAAAAATCTGCATATAAAATAATACTGCCGGAAAAAAAGGGGGGGGGAGAGCTCAGGGAATATCTTCGATTTTTAATATTATTAAAACGCTGATTTCAAACATGTTAATGCAATTTTCCCAGTCAGTCATAGTTTTGGAGTTTACTCGCTACTCATTCGATTGCAAATAGCTACGTGGATATGCTTTATTGCAAAGGGTTGCTATTATTTGTTTTAACCCCTTCGCGACGAGCGTCCTTTACAGAATTTTTAATCTTCAACCACAGGTTTTTCAAAACAAATTTCGCCTAATTGAATCGCTGAAATGCTATAATTAAAGAAAGGCAAAGCTTACAATAAAAAAAAATAACTGGTGGGAATAATCGAGAATTCTGAGCATCTTATGCGGCACGTATACGTGTCGCTCGTCCCCAAGGGGTTAAAAACCGTATTAATCATACGGCAAACTCATTGTCACGATGCTTATACGGGAAAAATATTTATAAAATAAATTCACTTAAAATTAAGTTATTTTTTACCTAAACTCATTTTGAACTGAATAGAGATATGTGAAGCGACAATAAAATACGAAGAAAATAGGATGCCAGAATCGGTCGCAATTTCCCATCGTTAAAAACTTCTGATTTTCAGAGATGTTTGAAACGTTTTATAATTTTGAGGATAATAATACTTTTAAAATGTGAATTTAAAATAATTAGCAACAGAAATTGTTTATAGTAAAACTTATTTAACGGGAGCCCGATTTTAACAGGCAAAGATAAAAGGAAATTGTTTACAAAACATAAAAATGCATTGCCGAAAATGCCGTCGTAACGAGATAAACTGCCATAGCGAATAAAAATGTAAAATTGCAAAATATTTTCCAGTTATTCTCATTTATTTTTCGTTTTTCTAATTTATTATTTATTCCAAAGAAATCCGTATCGATTCAATTGCTTTGAATACTTTTATAGAATAGGGTAAAATATCTTAGAAATCATTTATGCTGTCATTCATTTTTAACGATTTAGCCTCTTGTCCACAAACAAATTGTACTTATTTTCTAATTTCATTAAAATATTTACCAAAAAAATATACAAAACTTTGGAAAAAAAAATGAGAAATACCTAAAAGATATTTAATACAGTAATACATTTAATACATAAATAAAATGAAAATTAAGTATTTCTTTAAATTATCATTAATTCACAGAATAAATTCTTATCTTTAAATTTCGAATTGAAAAACTAAATTTTATTTTAAATTCAGATTAGCAATTCACTTTTATCGAGAACGTAAAATTGCATCTATCAGAGCAATTCTTTGGCAATTTCTAATATTCGTATGAACCGATCCTGAATAGACAAGTCACAAGCACATCGAACATAGTTTCAAGGTGTAGAAAACGATTAAATATACTTAAATATATAGCAGGCAAAGACTGGGGAGCCGATGCAGTCACTTTAAGAGATACCTATTTTCACTCACTAGTCCAATCCTGGAGTATGGTTTTCTTGTGTACTGCTATGCTTCAGCCACCAACTTACATAAAATGGAGAGGGTTCAACTCAGTGCTGCGAGAACAATTACTGGGCTGGACGTAGCTGTCCTAAAGAGATAGTTCTCTATGAAGCTGAACTACAACCTCTCCAAACTAGAAGAAAGGCTAACCTCACCAAATATTTCAACAAACTTTCTAGCTATGGTCAACATAACAAAAGTCTCTATACCTAAACAACTGGCGTAATAATCAACGACTGAAGAAAAACAGCCCATTCAGTCATGTTGAACTCCTGCACTTACCTTATAGTGGGGTTGAGTCCCACTCCTTAAAATCTTCTCAGAGTCCCTCAGAGGGACTCTCCCCAGAGTCCATTTCCATTTCGGCTTTTCCGCTCCGGTCACTAAGAAGGACCTTATACCAGCTCATCTCAGGCAGTTGGCATTAGAAGTTATAAATCAGAACCCTGATAACGCCATAAAATTACATACGGATGGCAGTAAACTGGACGACCACGCTGGGAGTAGGATCTACATTGAGAAACCAGGGCAAAATTTGTCCATCAGTCTCCGTAACCCTGATTTCTCTTGTCTTTAAAAGCGAGCTTATTGCAATTGAACAAGGCCTCGAGGCTATTCTCAGCGAGCGGGACTTCGGAGACCTCTGGATTCTTTCAGACAGTTGCAGCACCCTTCAACACCTTCACAATTGGATTACAGTTGAAGATAAAAGTATTTCCATCCTTCTTAAACATAAAATTATTTCAAAGCTCCATGATGTTCATTTTCAGTGGATTCCATCCCATGGAGACATTTGTGGCAATGTTGTCAATCTATATCTTCCTCTTCAGCTTTCACCTACTCAGAGCATCAATCTAGAGTTATATCTGAAATTTCAAAAAGGAGTGGAAGGTCCCTCCCAGCCACCACTGGTACGCGGGCAAAGAGCCAGGCTCTTCGTTCACTATCAACTGTGGCAGAGCCTCTCGAACGGCGATTTCAAGATTGGCAAGTGGACACACAAAGTCTCTCGTTCTGTGAGGGCAGAAAGATCTTTAAAATCTGCACTGAATGTCAAGCTCAACTGGCCTCAGCTAAACACATTCTGGACTGCTTAGGTCTTTCCAGAGAAGACTTATATGCTTCCCACCTTCTGGTTCTTGATTTTCTAAGGATTAACGGTATATTGGATCTTGTCTGACTTCGTCAGACAGTTGGAGGATAAGCCACAACAACAACCGATACATATATTTTTATGTTTGATAATATAAAACTTTTAAACTTTGTTATTGAGCGATTTTTTTTTTTAACAAACAGATGTTGTAATCTCTACATCCTCTTTTAACATAGTTCGAGTGTATAGTGTGTTTAGTCGTTTCTTGCGTGCATTAAACGTACATTTTATAGCGCATCAAATACTGCCGGATAAATTTGACTTAAAATATTTTTCATGTACAATAATAAAAAAGAAAACTGCCCAGTTAAACTGAGGGCATTGAGCTCACAGGCTATTTACTCATTGTATATTATACTCTTATTTCAAAGAACTTGAAATAAGCTCCTCAAAAAATAAAGAAATCGACAATATATTAAGGGGGGGGCATCCCCCCGTTACCCCCCCCCCCTCATAGTTAACTAATGAACCCCTTAAACTAATCAGGGAAGCCTCTAATTACAATGAATATATATACAAAATTTGAAGAAAATCTGATAATTCTGCATGAGAAACCCATTTATGTAAATTAAGGGGGGGGGTCCCCCCCTTTCCTCCTTTATACTTAACCAATGAACCCCCAAAACTATTCATAGAAGCGCATTATCAAAATGGACCTATTTGCAAAATTTGAAGAAAATGGGATAATTCTACATGAAAAACCCATTTATCTAAATTAAGGGGGGCTACCCCCTCATTCCCCCCCCCTTTTATACTTAACCAATGAACCCCCAAAATAATCAGGGAAGCGCCTTATCACAATGAACCTATAAACAAAGTTTGAAGCAAAACAGTTATTTCTATCAAGAGTTATTGCTTTACGTACATGCATACAGCACGGGCGGGCACATTAGCTCTCAGGATTTGATAGCCTGTGAGCTAAAAAGAAACTCTGAAATTGGGACCTATGCAATATATCTAATCGAAGTTAGGATTACACAGCTGAAAGCCCAATTCAAAATCGGACAGAAATCAGAAACATTTAAATCCAAATTTAACCATTAGTTTTACGAATTGCTTCATTAAAGCTTAATACTTAATAAAAAATTTCAATGGAAAATAACTTTACACTTTCTTCAGTTTTAAAATTTATTCGAAGGAACTTTACAAACTCTTCGATCGTATAAAAAGCCAAATTTACATGAAACAAATTACAGGTGAAAATAAATGTAAACACAATAAGCGGGTAACTTAAATGTTGGCTGCTTTATAGAAACAATAGACTCGTAAAAAGTTATTTAAAAAATAGAGATAGTTGCAGAAAGACTTTTTCAACAAACTGTGTTACGATGAGTAATTGAGGGAAGGTTTTATATGAAAGAAATATTAGCAAAATAACTGGCTTTTATGCGCATTTTAATATTTTTATGCATATTCTATTCCGACTTATCAGCACACTTTACATTTTCCTCTTGTTACATATTTTGTTTCCTCGTATAAACGGAATTTTATGTGGTCGAAAACTTATTTTGTTAGTTCCAACATAATGGAAAAGTCTGTCTCAATAATTTCATTTATAAAAATACAGTAATGTAAATAGTTTTTGCCTGTATAGAAATGTAGCAGTTAAATAAAATCTGCAATTCCCAGTATTTACAAACCCATAATTTGTCGTGAACAAGTTTTAAAATGATAACGTGTA
The DNA here is from genome assembly GCA_963931845.1 of Maratus michaelseni. Classification (NCBI taxonomy): domain Eukaryota; kingdom Metazoa; phylum Arthropoda; class Arachnida; order Araneae; family Salticidae; genus Maratus; species Maratus michaelseni. The sequence continues at coordinate 119,550,955 of OZ007586.1, forward strand.
CATTTAATCTAAAGAATGCATATATTATATCAAAACGATAGTAAAAGTTCATTTTAATACTTTTTATTACATACAAAATGAAAATACCACCCTCAGAAAATGGCTTAGTTTAATGGGCCATTATAAAAATGGCCGATCATGAATTTTTCAGAAACTTGCTAAAAACTTGCTTCATGTGTTGCTTTAAATTAAAAAAAAAATTGGAGAGGTAAATTTTTTGTTTTTTAAAAAATGGCTTTTTATGCATAGGACATCACTTAACAAACATTGACTATCTTAAAACTTGTAAGTATCCCTGGTTTAAGAAATAAATGACCAAAACTGAATTTTTATAATATATGAATTAATGTAAAGATATAATGAAACATCATTTACACGTTTTACATAAGAACCTTCAACCCCTCACCCCCCTCCCACCCCACAAGAAAAAAAAAAAGGTCAGTGCGAAAAATTTATAACTGAAAAATTCAACATTAAAGAAGATAAGTAAAAAATATACAAAAATATAATGTATAATTGTGAAAAACCTATAAATGCAACAGATATAAATGAGGTTTTACTGTATATTATATACGTGGAACTAATTTAAGAGAAGAAATTCAAGTTTATAGCCAAACTTAGATTTCTTACTTTAAAAGTTTCCCCATTTGTGTGTGATCCTTTAGAAAACTGTTACTGAATATGTAAATAAAAAAATTCAAGATGCATTAAATATTCAGATATAATTATGTGTCAGTCTGTGCAATTTTTATTTCAACACATTTACATACCAAGAACGCTAGAATTCATGAAATGGTTGGTTGTATATGGTTTAATGACAAGGTCCCATTGGGGGACAAGCTGCGCCAAAGTTAAGAAAAAAATATATAAACAAATCCACAAAAGGTAATGCTAACAAAAATCAAAAAGGAAACGAAGCTTAATGAGAAAATTATCTGGATGGGGGGAATTCATGAAATGATTGCTAATCTTGCATTATCTAGCTTCCCTATTGTTTGAATAAAGATTGCTGTTGTACCTTCATCTGCATCCTAATTGGCTGTGATCAGAGTATGATGCTATATCGCACCATAATGCGCAAGAAATTTGACAATCCCTTTCAAACATCATTTCTTCTGAAGTTTTCAATGAGGTATGTTCTGGCATATAATTCTTATTTTGCGTTTAACATTATACAGTGGAGATGGAGTGTTTCGTATGCAAGAAAATCTGTGTTTCATTGAGTACTGATCTTATTCCTGCCATTAAATTCTCTTCACATGATTTGCAGTTATTAACCCCTTTCGTGACGAGCGTCCTTTACAAAAATTTTTATCATTTACCACCGGTTTTTCAAAACAGAATTTTTCGTCAAATTGAATCGCAGAAATGCTATGATTAAATAAGGCAAAGCTTACATTAAAAAATAACTGGTGGGAATAATCGAGGATTCTGAGCATTTTATGTGGCACGTATACGTGTCGCTCGTCCCCAAGGGGTTAAAAAAGGTTGCACTACATAATCCCAGATGAAAAATGTTTTGGGCATGAAAATATACGCAAGGTTCGTAAGGATAAATATCTAGAATGGTATATTTTAAGTCAGAGACAGTGTTGTAATCCATTTAATAAGCATCCAAACAGCATCAGGGCAGAATCATTAAAAATAATTTCTTTAGATATGTCTGACAAATCCAGATACTCATTCCAGAAAAGAAAAAAAATGTGTGTTTCCGGTTATCTCCAAGTATAATAAAGAAGGAAGTTTGTATGTGTTTCACGGTTGTGTTCTGTATAAAGACACCGCTGCACGCAGAGCTACAAAATTTGGTGGGAAGGTGCCCTCTATGCATGTTTTTTTAATTTAATTTTTAATGCGATTTTAAGTGTTTTTTTCACGTTTCGCAGAGATTTTTCCCACATTAGTAACGGAAATTTGGTTCCACTCTTTTAGCCCTATGTAGTAAATTTTGTCCTCTTTTCAATGAAGTTTATGTGACATGCGTAGAGCGATTTTCGAATTTTTGGCGAATTTTTTCCTTCGACACTACGTAATTTTGCCCAGAATGCTTGATTGGTTCGGTGGTTGCTTCCATTTCAGCCTCAGATACGCTCAGAATAGTCATATTTTTTAAAACTCTTTAGCTTTGAGAAAGTTGATAAGTCTTTATAGATAAAAAATCAATTTTAGAAAGGAAAGGGCGAATTATTTATCCCGATTTTATTAGATTTTTTCTTTTAATTTCATTTTTATGCGTTTAACATTTGCAGCGTTTTTTGTTTTAAATGACGTCACAAATCGCCCACTACAAGTCAAAAACCATTGGAGGGCAGTTGCGATTGCTAGCTGCTCGAATTGTAGGCACAGCTGGAAGTCAACAGGTCAAAATTGTGATTGGCAGATTAAAAGGTCGTCAGCTGATTGATATTCGAATAGAGAGTTGTGAATTTGAGATTTGTTTTATCCGATTTTTAAGAGTTATTTCATGTATACGTCATTTATGTATTTGATTTCAGAAATTAACAACGATAACTTACTGTTTTTGTATGTAAAAAAAAGTCATTTTGTTTCCGTTTCAAAAATTAATGATAATTCCTAATTTTTTTAACATCGTTGGTTTAATTCTGTGTGTGGGGGGGGGGGAGGTGAGTGTTCGGTTGTAGTTTAAATATCACATTAATGCTCTGATCGAAATTCCCTCCTTCCCCACTGCCTCCAAAATCAGAACTATTTAATTATTAGTCAGATTCAAACGGAAGCTTTTCTCAGGTCCCCAGGTTACTAGATAAACTTAGGTGTCATTTTTTGAGCCTTGGTTACCATTATTTCTGAACATTAATGACCAGGGAGGGGTATTTTCTCTGGTTCTATGGGCTCAATTTCAATGAGGATTAGTTCATTCAACTTATCTATACCTTAATTAGTTAGTGTTAACTAATTCAGATACAGATTTAGCGCCACCTGGAGGTAAAAAATGAAACTAAAAAGATATTATAACGCGTGCGCAGCACGCCTGCTATACGTTGTCGTAGGCAGGAGGGACACGTGCCAGAGTTTTGATCGGAAAAAGTTAGAACTGAGTGCACCCCCTAGCGGTGGGAAGTGAAACTAAACCCTTTTGCATTTAAAGTTTGTCCGATTCAAACAAAAGGGCCCCGATTTCAACGACAATTTAATTCATTCAACTTAACATGAACTAATTAAGTTACATATTTAGCGCCCCCTGGTGGTGGAAAGCGGAACTAAAATATTTTCAACGCGTGCACAGAGCGCCATCTATACGTTGTCATAAGTAGCGGGGACAGTAGCCGGAGTTTCAACATAAGTAGCCGGATTTTCGTTCGGAAAGAGGTTTGTTTAGAACAGAGTGCATCCCCTGGCGGTGGAAAATGTAACTTGAAGATTTTGCATTTAATCTTGGTCCGATTCAAACGAAATCTTTCCTGGCATTTTTCCGACGTCTTCCAGGTACTAAATAAACTTCGGTATCATTTTTTCAGTCCTTGGTTACCACCATTTATGAATATTAATATCCAGGGGGCGATTTATTTTCTCGTGTTCTATGGGTTCGATTTCAACGGGAATCTGGTCATCCAACTTAACATGAACTAATTAAGATATAGCTAATTGTTTAAGATATAGATTTGGTACTCCCTGGTGGTGGAAAATGGAGCTAACAGATTTTTCACACGTGCACGCCTTCTACACGGTGCCATAAACACCAGGAACAAGTGACTGAGTTTCGTTCGGAAATAGACGGATTAGGATCCCTTAGAAAGCCCTCCACGGAGGGCACTCCCCCCTAGGGGCTACATCCCTCATGTAGATAATCGACCGTCAAAATTAACCAACCAATCGTTCGGAAATAGGTTTATTTAGGACAGAATGCTACACCTGGCGGTAGAAACTGGAACTAAAAGATTTGCAGCGCGTGCCTAGCATGTATGCTATAATCGGTACCGTAGGCAGCGGGGACATGTGTCTGATAATTTCTTTAGATTAAAATGTATCCCCTGGCGGTGGAACTAGAATATTTTCCTGCGCGTGCGCTAAAAATGGTACAGTTTAAAATGTAAAAGTGCAGTTTTCTATTTATAATTTTTTTATGGATGTATATTTGTCGGAATACATTTTAGTACAAATGTAAGATTTTTGTGGCCGAGTGGTACAAGGCTAATTCTGCGCAAATAGTTAGCGAACGTTTGGAGGTGAATTCAGTCTGTTTCCCAAGAGTTAATATTTTCTCCCCGGAGCATAAAAATATTTCCTCTCCTCCCCCCCCCCCCTTAAGAAAATCTGAAAATTTGGGTTTAAAAAAAAAAAAGGTCTAAAAAGTTCAAGTTCCCTCCCACCTATAACTTTTGCCTTAGAAAAATGTCTGAATTTAACACTGTGGGGCTTGATTCTCACAAAGTATATACTTATCTACAGTTTCTTTTTTTTGTGCTAGTAAAAATTATCACGCGGTATCTGTCTATTATTTGACGACTACTCAAACGAATTCTTGAGATTATACAAGAGAATAAAATGCATGTGCATACCAAGAAATTATGGAAAAGTCAAGACAGCGTGCCTGACAAAAGTACGTACAGGAATGCTTTAGGAATTTCAAAGTGACTGTACTCCGCTTCTGGTTTGTTTATTGGCCAACACGTAATATGCTACAGGTCTTTGAGCAATAAACTGTTTATTTTAAGCTAAGCCACAGCGAGGACTTTGTTATCTTGTGTAAAAGGGCTTAGAAAGTTCAATTCATTCATGTTTATATAGCCTCGTTCAGCCCAACGGTTAGGAAGCTGACCACAAAATGAGGAGCTTTGGCCGATGTTTGCGAGTTCGATATCAGCGCTGTCTGAGCAAGGCGATTGTGTAAGGTTTCTAGGGTTTTTCTTGTACAAGAACGATAATTCGGATTATTACGTCAGTCCTCCCTAATGATATTCCTCCTACAGCAATATGACGAAGACTTACGTTTGAGAGCAAAATGATAGATGGGGACACGGACACTAAAATAAATATTATAAATAACTCAGAAAAGTCAGCTCATTAAAGTTGCTTATTACAATTCAGTTCACCTTAAAATGTACCATACGTAAAGAAATCCGAATGACAGCTATAATTTCAGTTCTTATTAAAAGGGCACCCTTTTAATTAGTATAACGTTCTTTATGTGGTTCATTTTACCATATGGAGTCAACATATTAAAAATAGTACCAACTTTCTTACGTTGACACCTAATTCCTTTAATCAAAGCAGAAAAGTATTTTTTTTATGCTGTTTCTTAAATATTCATAGATGTATATAAAAAATGTGTTATGGGTTTAGTCATAGAATTAGAAAATAAAAGTAACATCTTACGCGGAAAAGCACTGGAAGCATTCCATTAGTAACCGAGAAAATATGAAAATTCTAATTGTAAAATAAACTAATTTTTCAGATGTTTTCCTGCAACTTTTCCGTATTTTCTCTTCTGCAGATGGAAATAACGGCAGACGTTCAGTTTAAAAGTAAAATTTCTTTATCTCGAAATTTAATGATACGAACAGGCTGTAGAAACTCATTCGACAATTCTAGTTCCTTTTAACATAAGAATACTGTAGGATAAAATTCAGAAATTTATTGAATATCATTAATAATTTCATAATTAAAAATGTTCGAATTTTATCAAGGAATGGAAACTTTCAAATTTGGTGATATTTGGCGAAATGTTGTTAACAACTCTTTCAACCTTCATCCTCTCACATTGAAATGTATCGACCCGTAGTGATCCCAAAATGACCCACTAATCGAATTTTTTCGAACACGTGACCCAGACCAACGGTCTTCTATTCGAAAATGTTAGAATACAGAATTTCGTAAAAATAGTTTCAGCCGTTTACTTAAAATTAGCTTTACCCTGATCCATAATGACCCTCGCCTTCTCGTAATTCAAAACGGTAGGATACAAAATTTCGTCAAAATAGTTAGAGCCGATTTTTATGATAAAATTTGCATACACACAAGATTCGTTAACATTACAATATGATAACAGTTACTTTTAAAATTACTTTTAATTTTCAAATTAAGACTAATTGAAATTTCAATGAAGATTTTTTTTTATTATTCGCAGGCGCGTTGAAGAAAATAGCACCCAGGGAGACGTGGTGACTGAAACCGCCCATAAACGAAAAGCCTTAAAAATTTACATGCCAAAAAATTCTGAAACCATCAGTCAAATGTGTAAGGAAATGAGACTGTCAGAAGGAAATATTTCTTTAGTATTTTAAACAAGCCTTTGCATATTCCCTAAACCTGAGTTCGTAAACAAGGAAGCGAACTAAATTGGTTTGGGACACTGAGAATATCACATTAAGTGATAACATCACTAAGACTCCCTGAAATTTAAGACATTTTCGGGAATTTAAGAAATGTGAAGTGCTTATATAAAAATCTATTTGCACTAAATTTTTATACCTATACTAAAGTTGTAAAGTATATTATATTTAGATGATATATTAAAAAGTGGCAGCTGGACAGCTAATGGGCGAGACAGTTTCGAAAATATTGGATCAAGTGGCACTTATTCGTTACAATTCAGAGACTTTAGGTAAAAATAAAATATGTCTAATATAACAGGAGAATGAAAGAAAGTGCGTTTTTTTCCCAATGAAGACCTCTGGTTATCTATGAGCTAGGAATAATAGCATTAAAAAACTACCTACACGTCTGTCATCTGATCCTGTTGGTGGGAAAGTGTCCATTTCGAATTACTATTTGATTGTCTGGAAAGTTCGGAGCGTTTTCTGTAGGCACACATTTTAGCTGCGTATGGATATTTATTTTGAAAATGAACATTTTGAAGCCGAATAAAAACGTCTGCGAAAATTCTTGGCGTAGCACATTTATCCAGATCGATGTAGCGAGATTATATGTACAGGGCGTTCCATATGGATGATAAAAAGATGCATTTTAGTCACTTGCAGTTAAAAAGAAGTGAGATAACTTCTGAGAAAATTAGAAACACTTGTGTGGTCCATAAAAATTGTTTTAGCTGAACCAACAGTTTGTGAATGGTTTGCAAATACTAAAACAGGAAAATCCAATCTACAACATCAAAGTCAGTGTGGACTATCTGTTGCAGTGGATACAGATGATAAACAGATGAAAACTACACAATGTGTCAGAGTAAAGGATACCGTAACTTTGTGTTAGATCCATTTGAGGATACTTGGATCCAAACCTAAAAAAGTGTTTTAAATCAGTATAGGGTCTACTGCGTTATTATCTAGTGATGTTACCTGTTAGAAATTTGGTAAATTATGTCAATACTCTGTACACAGTAGATCCAGAACACAAAACAAAAATTGCTTTTTGTTCTGTGTCAAAGTAGCACCGGTGTAACCCCAAGTTACGGTTCATGGATCGATATTCAGCGTGCAATATGTCTCTGAAACATAAAACGAACACAACTTAAAACGATTGATTGCTGGAGACAAAATGGAGATTATGACATAATGCAAGAAAAGTTTAGGTTTTGGTAAAATTAGTTATTAGGTAGATTTCGTAAGAAATACTACCTATTACATTCTCCCCTGTGTCGGAACTTCTGAAATATTTTGCAGATCTACGCCGATCAGGACTCCTACAACCTAACCCCCCCCTACAGTTTAAAACTTTATCTATATATCACTTTATGGACACGAAAACTTCCATAACTATGCACTAATCTCTTCCAAAATGATACATAATTTCAAGGGGGCAAAAAATATCGGTCATGCTCATTAATGGGTAAAATCTGACTAAGGGGGTGGAAATTGAGATGGTTTTTGTGAAAACAGGAAAAATTCCATAACTTAATTATGATACATATCGAATCGGGTGAAATGTATTATTTACCTCCAGGAAAAGGGCCAAAAATTTATGTACGACAGATTTTTTATATTAAAATTGGCCTCTAGGGGCGAAAAAAATACGGGTTTAAGAAAAAAAAATAATTTCGTCAATTCACAACATATCAAATCCGCTTAAATTTATTATAAATCTTCTTAATATTACTTACAACTTTTATATTCACAAGTTTTTGATAAGACCAAGTCTTGCAGCACACGAAAATAAAAAAATCCCATGCTGTCTCCGCCTACAGGCATAGGTAGATTTCGAAGTGGACGGTCCCATCACTGCCGCATCATGTCAAAAAGTCCTTCAGGCTTGTACCGGGAGGAAAAGGTGGCTTTCATAGTCCATGTTTTTAAAAGATCAACTCATTTTACTCAAACACCCGAAGCTAAAATACTTGGAACCCGATTATAGAAGATTAAATCCCGGTTTTCGTTAATAATGAATGTGAATTTAGCATGAGAGTTACAGCATAACAAAAATCAAAGTGTTTCACCTAGAGTTTCAAACTGCCATATATCTGCCATTTTTTTCTGATAAAGCTAAAACAGAAAATGTTCCGGAATTCTTGTATCACGAAGTTACCGGAAACAACCGTTTCAATTTATAATTTTTACACATATTTTAGAATTTTTTAAACAATTGAAAAATTCAACTGGCCGCCATTTTGAAACAAGATGGCGCAGGAAACTGGCTAACGAACTCGGACCAGACCTTGGTATGTTCTGTACACATAATCAGTCAGATTCATAACGGTTCATAAATACGAGTTACAGCAAAACAAATAAGATTTTTTCATAATTTTTCAGCCACCCCAGAATTTCAAACTGCCATATCTCAGCCATTTTTTAAGATATAGCCAAAATAAACAAAATGTTCCAGAATTCTTGTATCACGTTCTAACACTTAACTTAAACATTTTTTTCAATTTATAAATTTTTTGTACATTTTTTGAATTTTTAAAAATTTAAATATTTTTAACTGGTCGACCAAATTAACTATCAGATTATATTTAATAAAAATTTCAAAAAATACTATAATGATACATGCATTAAAATATTTTCAGTGTAATGTTATTTTTTTTAAAACTTATCACTTGCATTCAGAGTACCTCTATTACATATCGTATGATAAATCTACTCTGAATTAGTTACTCTGTTCCGCGATAACTGCCGCGAAAATGATCAGATTAGGTTGATTTTTGGTAGGTATGCTGGAGAGGTACCCGGAATTAGCTGTATAGTTTTTAGTTACATTTTGTTCATTCGTTCGAAAAATATAGAACATTTCTTTTAAGGTCACAATGCTTTTCAATGTGAAGGCAGAAGTTTTTAATTTTAACATTCAACGAAAAAAAAATGTCGCATTGGGATAATGCTAAAATTTACGAAATAAATATTTTAATTTAATCAAATCGCTTTGAAAATTTGCGAATATATTTATTAGAATTTCGAAATTGTATAAATTATTGGGAAATTGTGTATTAATTTGTAAGATATGAAACATTTTAATTTTTCATTTTTTACAAAACTTTCCAATGCATTTTTTATTCTTTTTCATTAAATGGTTGCTAAGCAACTATATTTCAAAGAATATCAACAAAGGAAAATTCAAGTGAATCGCATTATTTTGACGTGAAATTTTAGTCACAAAATAGCTAATTTTCGGGCGGTTTAATATATATATATATATATATATATACATATATACACACACACTTTTAAGGAAATAGATGAGAATTTATTTTAACTACAAAATAATTACTAATTACTAATAATTACTTCATTAAGACTATAATTCTGTGTAAATCCCATTATTCTAAATTATTTTCTCGCTCCAGTATTCGATTGTCAAAATTACATCTAGCGAAATATATAGTTTATTCCAAATTCATTCTCTTAAAAAATGGCACTGATAGAATGTTCTATTAAATTTACGCACTTTTATTTTCTTTAAATAAAAAGCATCCTAGAATCTAATAATTCAAAAAATACCCATTTCCCAGCTAAAAATATTTTACTTTTAAGAAATAACAACCTATGAATTTCTTTTCTTTATTTTTTATTTCCCTACGATTCCTGACAAAATATTACTTTTCAAATTCTGAAAGATTTTAATCTCAATGTAAAAATTATTTTGGCATATTGCCATACTTGATAAAAACATATGTACTCCTTTTCTCTCTGCTTTTATTTATTCGAAGGAAGTAGAAGGCACGAGATTGTTCTAGAACATTTTTTGGCGCGCTTTTGCCAGCTTCGGTAAGTTCACTTCGATATTAATTCGCCGAAGAAGTTAAGCCGTGAGCGTTGATTGGCCTAGAGGCTTTTTAGATAGAATGTATTCTGGCGCGCTCGGGAAATGATATACGGATTTTTCCCGCGTTTAGAGCAGAATGTTCCGGGATTTCGGTGGTGGATGCAACTAGTGATGTACTTCCTAAATCTTCGAAGGTTCTCCTTGGCCGCCGATTGATTTTTAAAGAATACCTGCCTGTACTAACTAAGATGTCTTCTTATATTTAAATTTAAATCATCAAGTTTCGCCACGACCCTAAATTTAGCAGTGCATGGAGTGAGTTTTCAATAGAGTAAAGCTTAATCAATTAATCTTTAAATTTTTCGAATAAAGTGTGAACTGGAACGAACTGCCTCTTCTCTGTAGCTTATACGTACACAATGAAGTAAGTCTCGGTGCTCGACTGAAAATCTCCTCGGAGAAACCTCCCTTGCCTTGAATAGGAGTCTACAAAAATATGGTGACTCCAGTTAAATCGTCACACATATATATATATATATATATATATATATATATATATATATATACACACACACACTTTTAAGGAAATAGATGAGAATTTATTTTAACTACAAAAGAAAGATTACCAAATCGTTTTTCCAAATGAAAATAAAAACGTTGAATGTGTAAAATGAATATAGGTCACATAAGAATTTACATTTGTATATTTAATACACGAAATTTTATTCAATTTCAGCAACATAGGATGTTTAGTGGTTGAAATATAAGCATTCCTTTAAGGATAGGATAAAATCTCTTGTACAAAAAGATTATTATTCTAATGAAATTAAAATAGTAAATACATTCTGACATATACTCAAGAAATAAAATAGCACAATTACTGGAAATTGAGAATATAAAATTAAAGCGACAACGAGGGGTTCAGGGAGGTGGAGCCCCCCTGAAGTAATGTATCGCTATTCTGAAAATATACAGTAATAAGTAGTTTATTTTATCCTTGTATAACATTGTGTTTAATGCGATACTTTTAAAATTTCCGGAACTTTTGATAAATTTTATATTCTTATAAATGCATAAATAACTTTGTTAAATTGAATTTTAGTATATCAAGTATTATGCAGATATTAAAAATTAGCGAGATTTATGAACAAAGATTTGTAGAGCTAACGTTGAGGCCTCTGATCTGTAGATTTACTAGTTTAGAAATATTTTGATAACTAAGAAAAAAGGACATCCGTTATGAACAGTACACAGAAAAAAGTTAAAAATATTAATTTCCCAAGAAATATTTTAAAAATACGAATGCATCAGACGCCCATAGGTTTAACATGAGAAAGTGGAATTTGAGATCTCACAAACCAACAGCCATAATTGGTTTCGAGCTGCTACGACCATCTTTTTCTCCCACAGTATTTCTAAAGGTAGAAAGGAACATGAAATCTCGTGTACCATTCCGTATTGGTTAACAAATATGGCGCAATCAAATTTATTTCATTATATAATAATTAACTCTGCGTGTAAACTCGTCCATTTAAATCATACACATGAAAATAATTCAAGATTTTAATAGCGTTCTAATATTTTTATTTACAAAACATCTATATTATGAGAAAATTTACGCAAACTAAAAATTTTTCCATACTTAAACTCTGCAAGGATTAATGTTGCGACTTTTCTTCATGCAAATATTTTATCCACTAATACACTTTGGTGTACATAGAGGGCGTCTCAAAAATATTGAAACGCGATATAATTTTTTACCTGCGTGAGATACATAGGCAATTTAAATTACAAAATTATTCATAATAATGTAGGAATTACGACTGTGTGGAGGAAATAGTCCTATCATTAATATTCAAAATGTTATTTTAAATTTTTATACGATCCTTGGGCCCTATAAGTTATGTTTGGAAAAAATATATTTGGTCTGACAAGTACAACAGTAAAATATGTCTAGTATTTTACTATGAGCAACAAATCCCCGATTTTTACTTTCAATTTCATGAAATTACCTAGATTTACGGCACTAAATAGTAGTCTGTCCGTTTTTAACACTTTCCAAGGTAGTTGAAAAGTGTTTATGACTTCGGTTTGTCTGCCGTCTGTCCGTGCTCTAACTCCCGTAAATATGTTCAGATTACCCTGAAATCTTTGTATGTTATTGTCGTTTACAATAGCATGTTCCCTATTTCAACTGAAGTGTGTAGCACTTATTTTTAGGGTTTCGTTCATCTCACGAAACCCTATTGCTCCCGCTGCGTTGTCTGTCTGTCACAGAGCCATTCTCGAAAACTGTAACTTACAGAGTTGAAACTTTGCGTATAAATCAGAATATCAGCTGTAAAGAGCTGAAAATATTAAAATTTGAAAAATTCGTATTATTTTAATAAATAGAGATAAAAAACCAAAATTCTAACAGCCTTTTCTTATTAAATTTAAACATTTTCCCTTATAGCAGATGTCAAAAATTAAAAATCCATGATGAAATTCTATCTACAATAATTAATTTTCTATCAGACGATTTCCACGTGAAAAATAAAAATGAAATAAAAAGTTTCACCAATTGAAAAAAAAAGATTAATATGAAATAAAAATTATTGACGTCATAGTGGTAATAAAACAGAAAGATTTCTCAATAATACAAGGAGTACGAGTATGTGTGCATGTACACAAAACAGATTAATTACACGTCATTAGAGAATTAAAAAGAAAATCTGACGTCATATCGCAAGTTTAACGGATTTTTCAAATGTTTTAGTATAATACAAAGAGAGTATGAATATGAGTAATAGAGAACAGTAAGTATATGAGTTTGAGGAACGTATTGAATCATAAAAACCCGATTATGGAAATATTCGCATATTTTAACATTTTGAAGGTGTACAACATGTTTAATTTTGAAATTAATTTTTTTAAATATCGCATTTAGTCCACATGACAGATATTATGACAGAATATAATAGTGGGCTTCACCCGCTATCGGGCCGGTTCAGATATTCGAAAAACCGAGAATAGTTTTTTTTTTTAGAAAATGAAATTTATTTGGATTTTTTAAAGAAAGGATAAAGTGTTTTGAAAGGAATATTAAATGAAACCCTTTGTGGGAACTTGGATCACACTTACCCACTTTTTTTTTTTTTTTTTTTTTTTTTTTTTTTTTTACAGGGACAGTCAACAGCATTCCGTTACAGTCAATGGGAAATAATCGTTTCAAGTGTATTTTGATGACACTACGTCATTTAAGACATATTGAAATCAATATATAATTATGAAATGCACTAAAATATGCTTTTTGTAGAATATGGGGTGCAAAGCATTTATTATTCATTTAGAGGGTGAAACAAAAGAATTCTGTTACACATCGTTCTATGGGGAAAAATCGTTTGCAGTGTAATTTAGTGATATTTCACTATTTCAAACATAACGAAAATTATATGCATTACTGAGGTGCACTATAAATTGCTCTCTTGTGTGCAATGAGTTTATTTATAGGGACACACAAAAGATATTGGTTAAAGTACATGTGCGATATTTACAGTCTATGTGCGGTAAGTGCGTTTTCAACTTTGGTTTGCGTTTTTAAGTTTAACTAATTATTTTCATAGTACGTGTGTGTTTATAAACTTGGTTGATCATATACAGGGCTACACAAGGGAATTCGTAAGTATTACAGACTATGGGAATGAATTGTTTAAGGGTAGTTTTTAATTGTGTTTACGCATTTTCCTACTGAACTACTAATAGAATTTAGTGGAATATAAATAAATTCATTTACAGGGCTACTCAAATAAAAATATACATTGTCGTTTACGGTTGATGAATGCTGCGAGTGAGTTTTAAATTGCCTTTTAGCTTAATATGTGGTGTGTACAAAAGTCTTCAGATAATATACAGGGCTGTACAAAATATTTCGAGTGCATTTCCATCGATTGGCGAAAATTACTAAGTGTGAATATTCTAACTGAACTAAATTTTATACTATATATCCGCATCTATTGATCATATACAGGGCTGCATAAAATAGACTACTTTTTTGACACTCGAAGGCAATTTCGAAAACACTATTTTTAAATGTGTTATATGTTTACTAAACTGTTTACTTACATATCTTCTTTCACCTTATTTAACGGTGAAGTTTCATTACAGTTTTCTGACTGTGTTGGAAAGAGTTTCATAATGTATGCTTGACACATGATTTTTTGTTCTTGTTGTTATTCTAACCGAATTACTTTCGCCAATTTTTGCAGAAGCAAAAATGGGCGCGTAAGATGCACATAGGGGTAAAACGATACAGTATGTTTTCGAAGAGATTCGATATTAATTTCCGAAAACTTTTAACATGTTTTAAATAAATAAGTTTGGCTATGAAGAAAAAAAAGGTTTTTGTATGTGTATTACTAGCTGACTTGTGGCTGGAACTTGTGAGACATCCTGCAGATTAATAAAAGAGAAAATAAGTTTACTACTATTCAAATTTATATTTTAAGCTATATTTGATATTTTAAGCCGCTTTTCTACTTTCTTGTATCTTTACAAAAAGTATTGGATTCATAAAATTTTTTAACTTCCTGTTTTCGACGGATTTATACGTTTTAGAAGGTCCTGAACACGATTTGACTATTTTTAGAAAATGTCCGACTGTGTGACAAAAAGAATTTTGTGGGCGCTCTATCTCAAGAACTAATGCTCGGAATTTAATAAAACTACAGGGTGTTTTTTTTTTAAACTGACGCTATTCAGAGCCACCTGTAGCTCGTTCCAATAACTGGATTGATACAAAATTTTGTGAATGGACTAAGAAAACCATGGGAAAAAATATGCCAACAAAAAAAAATTAGTTCCAATCACCGCCGATAGGGGAAAATGTGGTGCTGTACATTGAAAAAAACAAACATCAGAAACAGACAAAATTAATAATTTGGATAAAATGCCATGTTTTATTCATCATTTACACTTTCCCTTTCGCTGATTGCAGTTGAAACATCCATTATCACTTTTTCTGCCACCGGTTTACGTCCTCTGCCTGACCGAACTGCTAGCGAGCCTGTTTCTTCGAATTTCAGAATCATTGCTTTCAATACATTAACGGATATAGGTCCTTTGCGCAGTTTATGGCGTGTTCTAAGTAAACGAAGAGCGGCTGGTGCATTGCACTGGTTACAATAATAGAACTTCACAAGTAACGCGCGCTGCGGTAACGTGAGATTCATTTTCAACCTGAGCTGAAATTGTTTCTCGGTGTTTTTCGCATGCATTTATAACTTAAACTATTGGTGCTACTGTCGCTTGCGTAAGTAAAAATTTGCATTTGCATTTATTGCCCGTATTTTATGCCAATTCTCAGTTGCATAAATTACCACAGCGCCACATTTTCCCCTATCGGTGGTAATTGGAACTAATTGTTTTGTTGGAATCTTTTTTTCCCATGGTTTTCTTAGTCCATTCACAAAATTTTGTATCAATCCAGTTATTAGAACGAGCTACAGGCGGCTCTGAATAGCGTCAGTTTAAAAAAAAAACACCCTGTATATTCAGTTAGTCCCCGATATAAATTGGTGCTGATTAGTTTTTAGTAAAAATAGCCCAGCAGGTGGCGCTGCTATGCAGCATTTTTCGCGATTTCCGCAATAGCTCTATTTCAAGAACTAATGCTCGGAATTTAATAAAACTTTATATTCAGTTAGTCAGATATAAATTGGTGCCGATTAGTTTTTGGCAAAAATCGCCCAGCAGGTGGCGCTGCTATGCTGCACTTTGCAGGATTTACTCGATTTTAGCTATAGTAATATCTCAAGAAATAATGCATGGAATTTAATAAAACTTGAGTTTCAGTTAGACCTTTATATAAATTGGTGCTGATTCTTTTTAGTGTATGCGAAACCTGTGTGAGATAGAAGAAAGTTTTGGTAGACACATCCGACTACTTTTTCATTGGAATGTGAACTTTTAAAAACTGTTAACGTCTTTTGGAATAAAGTATCACATACCGATATAAACACTTACAAATGTAAATTTCAATATCTTCAATCCAAAACTATCCTGACTGAACGATTTTATATGTACATATTTGAAAATAAGTTCCAGAACATGAAATAAATCGCTGAATCATCAGATAACTGGAAAATTCTTTTTATTGCAGTGCAACTCTCACCACCTGGTTTCATTTAGACAAGAAATTAAATAAGTTATCACTACGACTGGTTCTTTTTGACATTATAAAAATTAAGAGCGATCCTGCTGCCTGATATTTTCTAACTAAATTAAAAAAAAAAAAAAAAAAAAAAAAAAAAAAAAAAATTCCAACTGGTTCCTCTGCGATTTTTCACGTAAAAGTCAAATTCAGTTTCGAAGAACGGTAGGAGAAAATAAGGAAAGTCATTATTTGTTAATTCAATTCTCGAAATGATAGCATTGTATTCAATGGTTGGAGTATCATAGTTGAGGTTAATTCCAACTGCGCGAAAATGTCCATCAGAACAGGACTAACGTGGGTACCTTGGACAAAGTTCTTCCTGCTGAGCTATCCGAACGAGCCTAATCCACTGTTATTTGTTGGACATGGCTGCGAACTGCAACGCTAATTTCATTGATCCGAGCAACTACAGTGTGTTGGCATAAACATCAACCTATGATACTCCAACCGTTGAATATGATTTACCTACACTAATTAATTTTTCAGCAGAGCTGAAATTAAGCTGTAAATTAATGAAATACAAATAATGTGAATTATCACTTTACTAAACAGCATACAACCATTAGACCATTTTAAAATTAGTGTATAAATATTCACCTATACGGGGTTTAATTTGTCTCATGCATGCCAACGGTGTTGTGCTACGTGGTTGTAGCCTTGTCATATAAGAGTGAGAGAATTCTATACTGGATGTCGTCTGGATAGCTTAATCGGGGAAGCACTTGGTGCGCTATACCAAGGGATCCGGAATCGAACCCCGGTCTGGACATTTTTTCCCTAATGGTTGTACGCTTTTTAGTAAGGTGATAATTCACATTCTTTGTATTTCATGATTTACCTAGTTGAAATAACTTTCCTCTCTTCATTATGACCCAATAGCATTAATTATCAAATTGAGAAAAAAAAGGTTTCGCTTAAATTTATAATACATTTTACTGGTTCAATTCTTTGTGGACCAATGGGAAGTTACAATACCATCAGAATAAGATTTTAAAAGTTTATTTAATACAGCCAGAAGTACTAGCATAGTTTTGGAGATGGATACTATATATTTCGGCTTATTATGCTTTAAAAATTCAATTATCAGTTCTACGAAACCAATATTTTTATGGATAATTTTATATCAATTCAGAACTGCATAGCCTCCGTGCCGAAAGATATGGAGTATAAACGTTAAAACAAAATATACGCATTTTTTTATTCTTTAAGATTTCAGAAACAGATTGTTTTAAATATATTTTGAGTTATACATTGTAAATATCTTGAAACATATTGCTGTAAATATATTTTGAGTTATACATTGTAAATATCTTGAAACATATTGCTGAATAATATACCTATATGATTAGTTATTTTTAAATTGAACTTCCCTACATTTTTTCCTAAGTAATGTACAAAATTGCATATTTTTGAAGTTATTTAAATAAAAAAAAAAAACCATCTGTTGAATGTCTCATGGTTGAAAACTTGAAGTAGAAATGTTTAAACAAAATATACGCATTTTTTTTATTCATGAAGATTTCAGAAACAATGTTTTAAATATATTTTGAACTATAGACTGCAAATTTCCTTAAAATATTACCGAATAATATCCCTATATAATTAGTTACTTTTAATTTGAAACTTCCCTACATATTTTTTTCTAATTAATGTACAAATTATCTAATATATTATTGAAGTTAACGATAGGTTGAATGTCTCATAGTTAAAACCTTTATCTGCACACAAAGTACTCTTTGGAGAACTCTAAATTTATTTTTCAAGTTATATATTAGACTATCAAACCCAAAAAGGAGGCACTAAAATAGCTCGTTATTTTTCTATTTTTACAAACGTTTCACAAGACATTTTGAAAAAATCTAAAACAATATTAAAAATTTTTAAAAACAGTTTTCTTTTCAAATAAGAATTCCAATCACAAATACAATGAAAATAATTCAAAAAGTAAAAACTTCCGAAATTCTACATATTCATAGTGCATGTAAGAATTTATTTTCATTGTATTTTAAGGGTTAGTTTAATAAAATTTATACACGTCTCATTACCAACTGAGCATTTTGTTAACATAATGGTTACACATATTGCAAATTTTGACAATTAAGCACTGTGAAACACTTATAAAACATTTAAATATTTCATAATCCTCTGACGAGTACTTCAGTAATATATTGAAACTAATTTTTACACATTCTTTTCATATACATATGTAATTTCAGCACTAGAGAATTTTATATCATTCATATGTTTTGTTTAAATATGTACAGTGGTGACAAAAAATGTGCGCGAAAGTTAAAATATCGCAATGAAAATTAAATTTAGAGCAAAGTGTTTTATTTACATGACATTTGTTTCGCCTCAGTGTTAAAATTTCTTCCAAGTGTTCAATATTTACATTAACTAGAAGATTAAATATTCCTAATATATATACTATTAAAAAGAAAAAAAAAAACCCTAAAATATCAAAAAGTGTTCACATTTGTGCTACAACTCCAAGAAATATTAAGAAAGTCTAAAATCATTTTGAAACAGCTAAAAGACTACTTTTAAAACTTTACTTTTTTTTTACAGTAAAAGATTCTCAAGAAAGCACTTGAATTATTTCATTGAGTTTCAATACTTTCTATGTATACAGAGACAGTTTGATAATTTTTACAAAATGACTATAAAAGCAGTTTTAAACTATATCTCATTTTTACAATGACAGTAGTGTTACTTACTGAAAAATATTACAATAAAATAAGTTTGAAAGTAGTTACTTTTTTCAATTTTAACTCATATAACATTAAAATATTCCACAAATTTTCAATTTTTGCATTGCAAGGCATTCAGAATATATGTACAGTTCAATTTTAATGCATATATACGAACAAAAAGACATTTGTAAAGATCAAAAGATTTTTTTTTTAAAACAATTTAAGTACAAGAAATACAAGAAGCATTTCAAATAGTTTATCCAATTTTCACAATTTTACTATGCTTTACGAAACATTTTCCTTTTTATCATAGAGTAATGCAGAAGCATTCATTTGATTACCAAGAATTGCAATTACTAACAAGAATTTAGAATTTTGTAGCATTTAAAAAAAATAAATATAGCTTAGATGAAAACTTATTTTGCTTAGAAGTTTTTCCACTACGAGTCACTAAAAAGAAATCTAAAGAAACTGCAGCAATTAGAACATTTCAAATAAGAATTCCAAATCACAAATACAATGAAAACAACTCAAAAAGAAAAAACTTCCGAAATGCTACATATTCGTAGTGCATGTAAGAATTTATTTTCATTGTATTTTAAGGGTTAGTTTAATAAAATTTATACACGTCTCATTACCTACTGAGCATTTTGTTAACATAATCGTTATACAGACTTGCCAAGTCTCCGGATTTTTGAACACCAGTAATTTTTTAAAGAAAATGTTCTTTTAAATCGCAAAATGCTCCATTAAATAAAACATCATTTTCTGTACTAAATTACTGGTATCTAAAAAGCCGGAGACTTGGCAGGTCTGGTTATACATATTGCAAAATTTTGACAATTAAGCACTGTGAAACACTTATAAAACATTTAAATATTTCATAATTCTCTGACGGGTACTTCAGTAATATATTGAAAATAATTTTTACACATTTTTTTCATATACATATGTAATTTCAGCACTATGAGAATTTTATATCATTCACATGTTTTGTTTAAATATGTACAGTGGTGGCAAAAAATGTGCGCGAAAGTTAAAATATCGCAATGAAAATTAAATTTAAGGCAAAATGTTTTATATTACAGGACATTTGTTTCGCCTCAGCGTTAAAATTTCTTCCAAGTGTTCAATATTTATATTAACTAGAAGATTAAAATATTCCTAATATATATACTATTAAAAAGAAAAAAAACCCCTAAAATATCAAAGTGTTCACATTTGTGCTACAACTCCAAAAAATATTAAGAAAGTAAAATCATTTTAAAACAGCTAAAAGACTATTTTTTAAAAACTACTTTTCTTTACAGTAAGAGATTCTCAAGAAAGCACTTAATTTCATTGAACTTCAATATTTTCTATGTGCTCACAGAGACAGTTTGATAATTTTTACAAAATGACTATAAAAACAGTTTTAAACTATACCTCATTTTTACAATGACAGTAGTGTTACTTACTCAAAAATATTACAATAAAATAAGTTTGAAAGTAGTTATTTTTTCAATTTTAACTCTATATAACATTAAAATATTTCACAAATTTTCAATTTTTGCATTGCAAGGCATTCAGAATATATGAACAGTTCAATTTTAATGCATATATGTATAAGAACAAAAAGACATTTGTAAAGATCAAAAGAATTTTTTTAAAACAATTTAAGTAACAAGAAATACAAGAAGCATTTCAAATAGTTTATCCAATTTTCACAATTTTTCTATGCTTTACGAAACATTTTTCTTTTTATCATAGACTAATGCAGAAGCATTCATTTGATTACCAAGACCTGCAATTACTAACAAGAATTTAGAATTTTGTAGCATTTAAAAAAATAAATATAGCTTAGATTAAAACATTTTGTTTAGATGAAAACTTATAAAAACCCTTCAATGGTCAATTCAACTTCATTTTATATATATGCTCAGCGATTCATTCAGCAATTTCTCTGACAGTAAAAATAAATATGTTAATAAATTCAATTTTGTCAATATAAATGCTTAAAATTTTAATTTGTTTTAAAATAATTTAATGATTATTTCCCGAATCGCATTTGTGGTATCAAACTACGCTTTTTTTTAACAATTTCAATTCAGAAAAATTCTATAAATAGTCGTTTAAATATTTCATTTCATTTTATAGGATATGATGTGAAAACATTTCAGTTTTCGCAGAATTGTAACACTGTAGCATACATAAAACAAAGAACAGAAGGTTTCGTTTAGCATAATAATTCAGCAAACCCTAGCTGTAGGATTTTTTTTTTCATAAATTTTTAAATAAATAATTTAAAAATTATTTTAAGTCTCAAAATTTAAACACTGTAACGCATACAAGAAACATTTATATGTTTAATTTAATGATACTTAATATACTGCTCGAGCTAGTTTATAGACTCTAAATTTTTATAAAAGGTTTTATATTTTTTATTAAAAATAAAGTTTGGCACTTTAAGACATTTGAAAATCAGTTAAATATTTTGTTTAATAATTATGCATATATTCAATATTTTAGATGTTCAAAAAGATAAAAATTAAAATTTTGAAATTTCCATTTAAATTACGTAAACAATCAAACATTTAAATATTTCTTTAGAGTTTCATGACATTTCATTTTTTTCTGGTGAATTAATGAAAATATTTAATGAAGCAAATGAAAACATCAGTTTTATGAACAGCAGTTACTTTCATAAATTTAGCATGATCAATCATGCAAGAAATTTAAACGATTTCTTGAATTTAACTTTTTTTAAAAATATAGGATTAGCGAAGGAAATAAAATATTTTCTGCAAAGTAATTTTTTAAATTTAAAATGTCAAGTTTAAGCAGTTATTAGGGTATTTAAAATAAGAAAATTTGCAATGCTGTAACTTTTTCAACATCGCAAATGATTCAAAATTTAAATATTTAGTTTAAATTTAAAAATAAACAAATACGTTTATTCAGTCACTTGAGTACTGTAAATAACAGGAACACATTTTTTCTTTCAATATATGTAATATTAGTCTGCATTTTAGTACTCAAACATATACACTAAACGTTTAAATTTTCGTTATTAATACAAACAAATTTATATTTCATTCAAAACGGATTACTTTAAGTCATGAAAAAAAAAACTAACCTTTTTAACGAGTTAATTTCGGCGTACTCTAAGTAACTAGCACTTGGAATTATATAACGTTACTCGTGAAAAAGGTTATGTATACTGTAAATTAATTTTTAACAGTTTCCAGTAGAACAGATATCATTTCATTCAATATGCATTAACATAGGCATTCTAAGCACTTCAATTAACATTACAAATTAAATATAAAATTCATAAATATATACAGCTTCACCATAACAAAAGAATGATGAGTTGAATTGTTAAACATTACTGAATAATTATATACAAGAGTTATAAATTATGTAATAATTATATACATAATTATATACATTTAGTGAGGGATTTTTTTGTAAAAAACTTTGGCTCTATGATATATTACAGACACTGAGAAGTTTATATTACATGTGATGAATTAGCATTAACTCCATACAATATTTTTAGCACTTTTATACAATAATTATAAAAAAATTCCATACAATGACAGTGTTTTTACAAATTTAAAATCGGATATTCATAAAAGCACCGAAATGTTTCGTTGCCATACCATAATTTTCACATGTACACAAAATTCTGAGCATTTCTACAGTACCATGGAAAATAAATATTAAATTAAGCAATAATTTTACAATTTTATCATTATCAAATGTATTAAATATTTTATCATTGACCCCTGATTCTGAACAAGATATTTTTTACAGGGTGGAGTACTCCACGCCCAACCCCCAACCTGGAGGGCAGGTCCCCATATTTATAAACCCCCTGGAGACTGGGGTGTCCAGTTATACCCCCGCACGCTGGGTTCACATGAAAAAATAACAATTACACAATTCAAAATTTCACTTAAAATCATTAAATTTTCTCAGACACGTCAAACATTTCAAATAGGATAAAAATATATTTACAATATTTTATAACACACTTCTTACACAAGATATTTTTCTCGTAAATTTAACAATATAAAAAATATTTATAAAAATTTGTTAAAAGTAACTTTGAGATTATTTTCTCAAGCAGGCAGGCACTTTGAGCGTTTTAAATGAAAACAAAGCTGTATTTAAATATTCAAATGTACCTTTCTTTTTAGAATTTCAGCACAATACAACAATTTAAAATTTAAATATGTTTTTAAATTTATGAAATATTTTCTCAATCGCATAATTTGAGAAAAACATGTATAATCATATTACAAACATTTACAAATGAAATTCTTTTTCACAAATTTAGTTTATATTCTATTTAGAAATTTTTTTTAATCAAAATATCTCACAGTTAATACTTATTTAAACTACAGTTAGTACTCATTTATTTAAAGTGTGTAAAAGTATAAAATTAATAAACCTCAATTCTTTAATTTTGCCTTTAACATTTTCTTCGTAAGCATACTCGAGAAAATGTTAAAATTATTCATTTAATATTTTAGAAATTATGTGAACTCATTAATGCATTTTTAATAGTTTTTTTTTTTATATTTATATCAATTTAATCCATACGAGAGCCATTTAAATGCTCTAATTATTTTCAATGGATAAATATTTTTGCAGTGAGATAGTTCCATTTCAAATAAATTCTATAATAAATTTTGAAGTAGAAGAAACAATTTTTAATCAAATTTCAGAGCTATAACACTTTTAATAAGCAATTGCATGTTTCATGAACTCAAAAATGTATTTAGCTTTCGTATGTTCATTTAATCTCTTAAAATGTCCAGAAATAATTTTTTTTTCAACACTCTCTGACAACACCGATTATTTATTACCGAACGAAATAAATTTCGCTGTCATTGTCAACAGCCTTTTAAAAAGTTCATTTAACAAATACAAAACATGTAAATGTTTCACTTTGTACTGAATATGCACGTAACTTGTGAGACACCGTCAGTACTTACAGTAATTTTAGTGAGTGTAATTTTTCTTTTTTTCTTTTTTACATTTTCAGCATGTAACAGACATAAATGTTTAATTTATTTCCACTAAATGAACATGCTTTGCGAGACATTCAGAACATGCAATAGTTCTAAAAAGTACATTTTAATTTCTTTTAAATTTTCTTTTTACAAATTTTTTTTTTACAGTTTCATTTTTAGTATTTTAATTTTTTTTTAAATACTAAAAGTGAATCATTTAGTCACTTTTTTTACTATTTCGTTCATTTTATATTTACAATGTCAGCATGAACAGACCAATAAGTAAATGTTTTACTTATTTCTGCTGAATATGCACGGGCTCAGTGAGAAACCATGACCACTTAACAATAATTTTAAAAAGTAGGTTAACAGTTTTTTTTACTCAAATTTTAGAACATAACAGATACGCATTAAACTAATAAATAGGCATATTTATTTTAAGCATATACAAAAAATTTACTTTTAAAGCATAAGCTTTTTTTTTTTTACAATTTCAGGATGAAACAAACATGAATGTTTCACAATGTATTAGAATATTTGAACATGTGAGAGATTAAAGAGAATATTTTAATCTTCTAAGCGTCTTTCTCTTATAATTTCTGAAATCAGGATAATGCAACAGAATTTTGATATGTATAATTTTTTCCCCCAGTTAAAAAAGTGAATGTGTAAGTGAATATATTTGGTATTCAACTACAAACCCCCATATTAATGTTTTTCACGGCTTTTCTTTTATAAATCGTTAAATTTGCAAAAATATCGCCACACACTTAGAAGGTTAATATGTAAATTTATAATTATTTTTAAAAGAATTGAAGATCATAAGACACACAAATGCTAAAATGATTCACTTATTTTTATAGAATATATGTATCTCAGTCAGATATTTTCAGCACATGCAATGGTATAAAACAGTAGATTTTCTTAAAATCCATTTCAAGATATACAATAACTACATAAATGTTTCGCATTTTTTAGTGAGACACCACGAGCACAGACAATACAATTAAAGCATAAGATTATATAATTTCATGATATAAACAGACACGAATAGATGTACCTTTTGAGCACACCCAACAATTTTTAAAGTGTTTATTTTCTTATTTCATTTTTTTTACAATGTCACTATGTAAAAGACACAAACATATGGATGCTTCGTGATGTATCACTTTCCGCCCGTGGAATAGTTTTAAAGAGTTCATTTCAGAAATGTAAATTTAAACAGTTTATTTCTTTTATAATTTAAGTATATATCTCACTAAAATTCAGAAAGTTTCAATTATTTATACCGAATGTACATTCACTCTGTGCAGGGGCGGATCCAGTCCACCATTTAGAGAAGCAGAGAAGGTGTGTGTGTGTGTGTGTGTGTGTGTGTGAGGGGGTGGATTATGTCATTTATTTTATGGTAGGGGTCACATCTCTTCATGATCAATTTTTTTTTTATAGAAGTTTGTCTATAACTTCAAACTCTGTTCTGACATTCTAGAATTCCTTTTCATTCGTAAATGCATGAACTTTGCCGTTATACTCTTAAAAATATAAAATTTACAAGTTCTATTCAGATACATTGAAATAGAAAGGTTTCCCCATTTTCTTATTAAGTCAAAGAATCTTTCAGAAATTTGACATGTTAAGCCGCATTTTGGAACTCTACAGCCACGAAGCTAACATCATGACGATCGCAAAATAATTGAAGATGTCTCACATATATAAGGAAATGAAAAACATTTAGATTTTTTGGTGCTTAAAGAGCAATGTTTGCAAATTTCACGAATTTGAGTTTTAAATGATCTATTAAGTACGAAAAATATTTGCGTTAGCAGGAAATTGTTTACAATTTAATACCCTTAATGATCGTTCAAATTAAAAATGTATTGTATAGCAACTATATTTAGAGGGAAGTCATGACCCCCCCGCCCTCCTTTGGATCCGCGCCTGGGCTCAGAGAGATCTTTCGAGCACATTCAATAATTATAAAAAGAGACTTAAAAAAACTTTTTTATATCATTAGCATATAGCAGACACGAATATGAATATGCTAAGTGAAACATTTTGAACGCATCCAACATTTGTTTCAAAATTACTATTTATAGGTGGGTTTTAACTACAAATTTAACATATAGCATACATAAATATATACTTCACGTATTGGTACTAATAATGCAATGTGCTCAGCTAGACTCCTTGAGCACTTCCAATAATTAAAAAAAAAAATTAAGATTCACACAGATCTTTTTTATTTTTGTTTAAATTTTAACATAAAAATTTTGGTTACATTTTAACATGAAATTATGAAAAGGTTTCACCTATTTTAACTGAACATACATGAGCTCAATGAGACATTTTAGCACATGCAACAGTTTTAAAGAGCAGAT
Organism: Maratus michaelseni; assembly: GCA_963931845.1. Taxonomy (NCBI): domain Eukaryota; kingdom Metazoa; phylum Arthropoda; class Arachnida; order Araneae; family Salticidae; genus Maratus; species Maratus michaelseni. The sequence goes on from OZ007586.1 coordinate 119,577,335, forward strand.
TTTTAACTTTGCTTTTTCATGTAACACGTATATATAAATATTTCCCTTATTTCCTCTAAATTTTACAATATATACACGTGCTCGCTAAAACTTAAAAAATCAGTTCTTTTTAAACAGATATATTATGCAAGACAAATATATACGGTTCTCTTATCGAATGTACATAAGCTTAGTGAGATAAGCAATAAACTACAAATAGCAGATTAAAAAAAAAATTGACAATACAAAGTTACATGATCGTCACGAGACATTTTCATTATTTTTAAACGACAGAAATGAAAAAGTTTAGTTCATAAATTTTCGTAGATTAAAAGTTATAAAAACCCTTTAAATGATCAATTCAACTTCATTTTATATATGCTCAGTGAGACATTCAGCAATTTTTTTGACATAATAAATAAATATGTAAATAAGTTCAATTTTGAAAATATAAATGCTTAAAATTAATAATTTATTTTAAAGTAATATGTTTATTTTCCAAATGACATACTTTTGGTATCAAATGATTATTTTGTTACAATTTCAACTCTGAAAACTTCTATAAAATTAGTCGTTTAAACATTTCATTTATTTTAAAGGATATGTAGCGAAAAAAAGAAAAATCCGTTTTTGTAGAATTGTATCACTATAGCATATATAAAACAAAGAATAGAAGGTTTCGTTTAGCATATATATTCAGCAAACATTGGCTGTATGTGGCATTTGTTTTCATAAAATATTTTAAATTTCAAATTATTTTAAGTTAAAATTTAAGCATTGTAACGCATACAAGAAATATTTACATGTTTCTTTAAGTTTAAATTACAATGCATGTACTCCTCTAGCTACTTCATATACCCCAAAGAACTTTATTATCGACTTTTATTCATTTTATACACGTTTAATATTTAAAAAAATAAAAACTAATTTGGCACTTTAAGATATTTAAAATCAGTTAAAGTTTTCGTTTAACTTTAATCAATATGCATGTGTTTCAATATCTTGAGAAGTTCAAAAAAGGCAAAAAATAAAATTTTTGAAATTTTAATTTAGAAGTGTGTAATTTAAAAGTATAAACAATACAGAAACATTTAAATATTTCTTTAAATTTTATTGACGTTCCATTTAAATTTTTATGACGTCCATGTGCTCCATTAAATATTTTCATTAATTAAAAAAATAAATGTAAAAAACAGTTCTATGAACTGCAGTTACTTTAATATTAAACATGATCAAACATGCAAGAAATTATCTAAACGATTTCTTGAACTTTACTGATCTTTTTCATATGATCAACACGAAGCAGTTTAAATCATTTCTGCAAAGTAATTTTTAAATATAAAATGTTAACTTTTAAAGAAGTTATTAAAGCATTTAAAATAAGAAAATTTGCAATGCTTAACACTTTTAACATTGCAAATTCAAAATTAAATATTTCGTTTAACTTTTCGTTTAACTCGAAAAATGTTTACTCAGCCACTTTGAGTAATAACTGTTAATAAAGTGAATACATTTTTTAGTACAATATAAGCAATATTAGTTTCCATTTAGTACTCAAACATATACACTAAACGTTTAAAATTTTAGTTATTAATATAAAAAGATAAAATTATTTTATATTCAATTTAAAACACTGAATACTTAAAGGAACTTTATAGAAATAAATTAACCTTTTTAACGAGTGAGTTTCGGCGTACTCTGCAACTAGCACATGTGTGCACATTGTGTGTGTATATTTTATATATATAACGTTACTCGTTAAAAAGGTTAATTAAGCTCTAAATTAACTTTTAACTGTTCCCAGTAACATAAGATTTATTTTCATTCAATATGTGCATTACCAGAGGCATTTTAAGCACTAATTAACATTGCAAATTTAATATAAGATGTATAATTTTATACAGCTCCACAACATAACAAAAGAATGATGAGTCGAATTGTTTAACATTAATAAATTATATACAAGAAAATACATTTAAACAGTATTTTTATTTTGGACAACTTTAGCTGTATGGGATATTACAGACACAGAAAATTTTATATTACATGTGATGAATTAGCACGAACTCCACACAGCAATTTTATCACTTATATAAAATAATTATGGTCCCCATATTTATAAACCCCCTGTAGACTAGGGTGCCCAGTTATACCCCCGGACACTGGGTTCATATTGAAAAAACAATTATATAATTTAAAAATTTCTCACTTAAAATCATTAAATAATTTTTTCAGACAAGTTAAACATTTCAAATAGGATAAAAAAAATATTATATTTACAATATTTTGCAACACATTTCTTACACAATAATATATTTTTTTCTCGCAAATTTAACAGTAAAAGAAATATTTATAAAATTTGCTAAAAATAACTTGGAGATTATTTTCTCAATCAGGCACTTTGAGCGTTTTAAATGAAATTAAAAGGTTTAAACAGAAAGTTAAATACGATTTTAAATTAATGAAATATTTGCTCAGTCACATAATTTGAGAAAAACATTTATAATCATATTACAAGCATTTATACATGACATTCTTTTCACAAATTTAGTTTATTTTATTTAGAAAAAAAAATTTAAAAATCAAATATCTCACAGTTAATACTCATTTAAACTACAGATTTAAAGTGTGTAAAAGTATCAAATTAATAAACCTCAATTTTTGAATTTTGCCTGTAGTATTTTCCGCGTAAGCCTACCCAATAAAAAGGTTAAATTTATGCATTTAATATTTTAGAAATTATGTGAACTCATTAATGCATTTTTAATAGTTTTTTTAATATTTCTTTTAATTTAGTCCATACAAGAGCCATTTAAATGCTTTAATTATTTTAATGTATAAATATTTTTCCAGTGAGATATTTCCAATTTCAAATAATTTCTGTAATAAATTTTGAAGTAGGAGAAAACACTTTTATAATAAGCAATTAAATGTTTCATCAACTCTTAATAAAAATACAAAAGCTAAAAATTGTACATTTTTATTTATGTTAACATTTTGAGCATGTAACAGACAAATATAAATGTTTAACTTATTTTCACTGAATGAACGTGCCTTAGTGAGACATTGGGGACATTCAATAGTTTTAAAAAGTAGTGTTTAATTATTTTTTATATATATATATATTTACAGTTTCATTTTTAGTATTTTGTTCCTTTGTTTTCAATTTATACTCATTTTTTACGGTTTCGTTCATTTTATTTTTACAATTTCAGCATGGACAGACAAATAAATGTCTTATTTCTTTTGCTGAATATGTACAAGCACAATGAGAAACCATGACCACTTACAATAATTTTAATAAGTAAATTAACAGTTTTTTTGTTTTACAAATTTTAGACTATTACAAATACGCATAAAACTAATAAATATACATGTTTATTTTAAGCATACACAAAAAGTTACTTTTAAAGCGTATTTTGTTTTAACAGTTTTAGGATGCAACAAACATGAATATGAATTTTTCACTATGTACAAAAAATTTAGCACATGTGATAGTTAAAAGACGACATTCTAATGTTCTAAGCGTCTTTTTTTCTCTTATTTCTTAAATTAGAGTAATGTAACAGAATTTTGATCTGTATAACGAATTTTTACCCAGTGAAAAAGATTAATATGTAAGTGAATGGATTTGGTATTCAAATACAAGTCCTCATACTAGTGTTTTTCGGAGCTTTTAATTTATTCGTTAAATTTTTAAAAGTGTCGTCACACGCTTAGAAAAATATGTAAATTTATAAAGAAATGAAGTTCATAACACACACAAATGCTAAAATACTTCACTTATTTTTATTGCATATACAGTGTGATTCATAAATATCGAAACAATAGGCTATCTCTTTAAATATTGCTCCTAGACACATACTTCCAATTGCAAAGTTTCATAAAAAAAAGGTGCAAAATTTGATGAGATAAGTTACAACTCCATGGGGGGTCTATTTGAGAAAATACAAAAATTAAATTTTTATATGGTCCCCGTAGGATAAAATTTCCAATTAGGAATTTTTTCCTTATCCATTCCTGAATTAAACAAAAAAAATCCATCTTGATATCTGCAAAACTCAGGGAGATATGTCCGTTTTAATAATTAGTGAGGTTTCAAGGGATCAGACACAAATTGAAATGCGTGTAATTCAAGAAACAATGTTACTGTAAGGTGTCCGGTAAACATTTTATTTATTTATTTATTTATAAAGTTAGAATTTTGAATTTTTTGTGATGATTAGCCATATAATTTGTAAACAGGATCACATCATAAGACTTCTTACAAAATAAAAAATAATTTTTAAAAAAATGCAAAGTAATTTAAAATTGTTATAACTCGAAATATTATTTGTCGAATTGAATTTTTTTTCCTTTAATTAAACAGAAATATATAAGTTTTAATTTTCATTCAGCATTTTTGAAAAATATTAATTTAAAAAAAAAATATTTAAAATAGCAATAAAAAAAAAGATTTAACTCATTTTTAAACAAATCATATTTTAAAAAGTGATTTTTTTTTTCAAATTTGCCGAATTAAAATAAAATATATATTACAAGTTTGAACCATTTATAGAGGTTATTGACTTATATAAATTTAAAGATGAGAAATGCTGAAAAAAACTTTAAATGCATTTTTCGGCATCATAAGTTTTAAACAAAGATTGGGTCCTAATAGAATGTTTAAATGCTTTTTAAAAGCTTCCAGGTGAATAAGTAACTCCTTCCTGTAGCTTCAATTTCTGATTACGATAGTTTGGCTCTCGGGTACAGATTTAAACTTGTTTAACGCATACCCTAGTCTCTCATACAAATCTGGTATACAGCGAAATTTACAAAATTTAAGTTTATTAGAGATATCAATTTCTTTTATGCACTTTATGTTTCAGGTTGGATTTATTGATATGATGCGAAAGAAAACCATTTTCATGGGCGATGCACTTAATTTTATTTAATTCATTATTTAGACAGGTGTCTGTGCATATTTTAGATTTCTGCACAAGCCGAAATTTGTACAAAAAATTTCCATTTATTTTAAGATGCAATTAAGATTATTCTAAAGAATACTACATACATATTTATAAGAAAATTTTACAGTATATTTTAGATTACTATGTTTTCGCATGACAAAAACATAGCTGCCAAACCTCCCACTAATCCTCCGTATTATGTAGATTAATTTGAACCAGTTAACCACTTTAAAACTAGAAAATTGTTTAATGAATCTTTGACTTATTTAATTTAAATGATTTAAGTCGAATCATTACTTCATTCAATTGAATTTCTTAAAAAAGAGTTTCTGGTTCGAACGTATTGAACCTGCGTCAAATATACCCACTTATAGCGGAAGATTAGTGGGAGCTTGGCATCTATTAAAAAATACACAATAGCAAAGTTAATGATTATTTATACTGTTATAATCGAATAAAGATGTATTTTAAAAAACAATGTCGTTTGGAATAAATTAAAAATAGGTTCAAAAACATCATAACTTTTGAAGCTGTATAACAAAAAAGATTTTTGAAAATATTTGTGTAATTTATAAAATATATTTCCAATGATTCAGTTAACAGAAGTTTCATTATCGCTATTACTATTTTTATAAAACTTATTGCCTTCCCGACACGTCCTAAGAACAATAAAGACACGGGCCGGCCAGCGGGCCGTGCCGATTACGACCCTGGGGCCCAATCTCGGCCTCATGCAGACCTCTAGCATATTTATCAAGCAAGTTTAACGTAAACATCTATACGCTATTATTTTATATCTATAAGTTAAGGCATTGTCTTAGATAGACTTTTAATAATGTGTAAATTTATGGTCGATCCCTAACTTGCATTGCAAATAAACTGATAACGCGTCTCTCAGAGGTATGCTTAAGTGGTGTAAGTCATGAATTTTGGATTTTAATATCTCTGAATTTTGCAGATATCAAGATGGATTTTTTTTGTTTAATTCAGGACTGGATGAGGAATAATTTCCTAATTGGAAATTTTATTCTACGGGGGCCGTATAAAAATTTAATTTTTGTATTTTCTCAAATAGACCCCCCATGGAGTTGCAACATCTCAAATTTTGCACCTTTTTTTATGAAACTTTGCAATTGAAAGTATGTGCCTAGGGGCAATATTTAAGGAGATAGCCTATTGTTTCGATATTTATGAATCACACTGTATGTACCTCAGGAAGATATTTTCAGCATATGGAGTGGAATAAAACATTTTTAAATCCATTTCAGAATATAAAAAAGGACAACTACATAAATGTTTCACATATTTATACTTAATATGCACGTACTTAGTGAGACACCGTGAAGACCGACAATAAACTTAACGTACAAGATTATATAATTTTAGGATATAACATACATTAATAACTATACATGTGCCTTTTGAGCACATAAAGCAATTTTAAAGTGTTTTTATTTACTAAAGTTTAATTTTTACAATGTCATTATGTAACAGACACAAATATATGAAAGCTTCGCGATGTATCACTTTCAGCACGTGGAATAGTTTTAAAGAGTATTTTTTAACTATAAATTTGTACATTTTTTTCTTCAATAATTTAAGAATATAAACACTCAAATTCAGAAAGTTTCACTTATTTTTACTGAATATACATTCACTCTGTGCAGGGGTGGATCCAGCCCACCATTTAAAGCAGAAGAGGTGTGTGTGTGTGGCAGGATTATGTTTCTTATATAAAAGTAGTAGGTGTCGCATCTCTGCATGAGCAATTTTTTAAATCTTAAGTTTGTCCACAATTTCAAACTGGCTGTTTTATGACATATTCACAAAGTTCTTTTCATTCGTAAATGTATAAACTTTGCAATTATATTCGTAAAAATATCAAATTTACAAGTTCTATTTAGAGACCATGCAATCGAACAGTTTCCCATTTTCTTATTAAGGCAAAGAATCTTTCAGAGAAAAATTTCTAAATTGTTAAACAGCATTTTGGAACTCGACAGCCATGAAGCAAACTTCATTACGATTGGAAATAATTGAATATGTTTCACATATATAAGAAAATGAAAAACATTTTTCGATTTTTTGGCGCTTAAAAGTGTAGCGTTTGCAAATTTTCATTTACAAAAAGATTGATACAGATCTTCTATTTTTGTTTAAAAATTTCCATATAAAGGGCTAAAAAAAGTATGAAAATATTCCACTTATTTTTACGGAATATATACGTGCTCAATGAGACATTTTGAGCACGTGCAATAGTTTAAGGGGGTCCGGGACACAAAAATCTTCAAATTTATCAAAAATATTTTATTGTATTAAAAAATTCCGTTTTTATCCGCTTAAAATGACTATTAAATCATGTTTCTTAAACAGAGCAGGATATATTAATTTTTTGTTTTAAAAATCTAGCTTTCTAGTAGTAGTTGTCATGGAAACGTTTGTGTTTTTCTGCATGATGGGTAATTTCACGCATTCTCGTATTTAAATCGTTATAAGTCAAAACAGTTTAAGATAAATGGTTCAAACCTTGAACATTTTTTATGCATTTATTTTACTTTAATTTTGATTCAGCAAATTTGAAAAAAATATATACTTTTGAAAATACGATTTTTTTTAAAGTTACATCATTTTTCAAGTTTTTACTTTAAATATTTTAAAAATATTTAAGTATATTTTAAAGTAGTTTAAAGTAAATTGAATTTTAAAATATTTTTAAAATATTTAAAATGCTGCATCAAAATTAAAAAACATATATTTGTTTATTTAAATTAAAAAAAAATTAAATTCTACAAATTCTATTTCGAGTTATAACGATTTTAAATTACCCCACTTTAATAAATTTTAAATTAAAATTTTAAAAAAAGTTATGAGAAGTTTTATCATGCGATTTGGTTTAAAAATGATACAGTTAACCATCACAAAAGAAATTCAGAATTTTACTCAATAAAAACGTGTCCAGGACCCCTTTTTAAAAGCAGATTTTTAACTTTCCTTTCACTTTTTTTTATTTTAGCATTTAACAGGTAAATATATAAATATTTCACTTATTTCTTCTCAATTTTACTATATACACGTGTTCACTAAAACTTACAAGCAGTTTTTTTTTAACAAATGTATGCATGACAAATATATACGGCATTCTTGCTGAATATACATAAGCTTAGTGAGACATTTTGAACACAAACAATAGCCTACATATCGCCGATTTTTTAAAAAATAATTTTAGTACGTACAGAAAATTAGAAAAATGTTTCACCTGCTTCTGGTCAATATCCACAATATGCACGTGCTCAGCAAGACACCATGATTACTTCCAATAATTTTAAATAGCAGATTAACAAAAATGGTATATAACAAACAAATATGCATATGTTTATTTTTACTGAATATACATGCGGTAAGTTATAAACCTCGAACACATGGAAGAGTTTAAAGTATATTTGTTTTTTTAGCAATTTTAGAATATAACGGGCACATATAATAGAGAAATAGAAATGTTTTACAAGTTTTAACAGAGTATTCACGTACTCAATGAACCATCATGAGCACTTATATACACATTTCCTTAAAGTAAAGTAGATTTTAAAGTTTTAAAAAAGCACACAAATAGTTTCACCAATTTTCTTAAAATGGAATACTTTAAGATCTTAAAGCAATTTCTAGATATAAATTTATAAATCTTGCTTTTTTCTAACAAAATTTCAGCACTATAACACATATAACCATATATTGAAATGTTTCACTAGTTGGTCAAATCCATTACCGACAGTTTAATTTTTATATGAATTTCTTTTTTGTCTCCAATTAAAATTTGTTGCATCATGTATTAGATCAAAAACAGTTATGGGGTAACTATAAATTATGAAAAGTAATCAAAATACATGTTAAAATGGTTGCCTTAAATTTTGTCAAGTCTGTTACCCATAAAAGCATCTATGTCCGGCTATCAAATATTTTATAATGTTCTATAATGTTCCTACTTTATAAGTTTATTAGTAAAGAATTTTATACAAGATTTGATTTTTTTATTGCATTTTGCAACATTCCGATCATAATATATTTAAAATAATTTATAAAGCAGCATGGGTTATAAGTATGGTCAGTTATAGTAACGGGCATGATAACTAGTAACGGATTAGACATTATCCATAAAGTATTAAAAAATTTTAGTCATTTTACTTTCATTAATAAACATTTTTTCGTTTTTACGAAAAATATATATTGCTTGACTATCTAAAGTAATTTTACAACATAAAAAATATTTTTACTTCGAACATTAAATATCCCTACATTTCGAAAATCAATCAATACACATACTTTATGCAATTACTGTACAAAAGTTTTTTTTTTTTTTAATTTAATTAATCTATATCTATATTTTTTAATGCCTACTACCTGGCTTGAATTTAAAACATTATTTCCGATACCTTATAGAATAAGGATATGTATGCACACACAAATGCTTTATGCGACAAAATTTACATTTTTACAGGATTGCAATTTTTTTTTACTCCATCTCTTTCGCTACAATAAGGCAACGCAGTTTTCAAATGGATGAGAAAACTATTCCTTTCTTTTTTTCTTTATACAGCTTATAATGCATCACAATACATCGCAGTATTTAGAATTTTATAGTTTAATAGAACTTCGAAGTATCACCGTAGCATATAGTGTTAGCTTTCATAAAATTTATCATATGACGACAACATTTTAATTTACAAAAGAAATAATGACTCAAGTATGCCCTTTATAAAACAATTCTCTCAAAAACAATTCTCTGGAAAGTTCCTTAAAAAACTGAGAAAAGTTATCTTAAAATTGTTAGTGTCATTTGGATTTTCTTAAATAATACATATATTAATGCATTTTTTTACTTAAGTTTATTGAAGATATTTGAAACCGACAATATACAGTGCCGCTTAAAATTTTAAAAAATCTGCATATAAAATAATACTGCCAGTAAAAAAAGGAGGTCCGGATGTTAGGTAGTGATATCTTCGATTTTTATTAAATATTAAACGGTGATTTCAAATATGTTAATGAAATTTTTCAGTCAGGCATAGTTTTGAAATTTACTGACTACCATTAGATTGCAAATAACTATATGGATATCCTTTTTTACAAACGGTTGCTATTACTTCTTTTAAAGGCCGTATTAAATCATACGATAAACGCATTGTTACGATGCTTATATGGAAAAAGTATTTATAAAATAAATTAGCATATAAGTTATTTTATACCTAAACTCATGTACTGAATCGGGACATTTGCAGAGACAATAAAATACGAAAAAAAATAGGATTCCAGAATTTGTCGCAATTTTCCATCGTTGAAAACTTTTTTCAGAGATATCTCTGAAAAGTGTTATAAAAATTGAGAATACTTTTAATGTGAATTAAAAAAAAATATTAATAGAGTCGATCTCGTTTATAGTAAGCATTTATTTGATGAGTAAAAATAGAGGAAATGATTGACAAAATATAAAATAGCATAATATAAAAATATAATATAATAGCAATAATAAAAATATAATATAATAGCAAAATATAAAAAGCTGTCGTAACGAGATAAACAGATATAGCAAACAAAATGTAAAATTACAAAATATTTCCTAGTTTTTCTAATTTATTATTTATTTCAAAGAAACCCGTATCTATTCATTTGCTTTGGATACTTTTATAGAATAAGGCGAAACATCTTGAAGAGATTATTTATGCTGTCATTTTCTTTATTCCTCTTCTATTTTCATTATAATAACTACCAAAAAAAAATGATACAAGCTTTCTAAAAAAAAATTCAAATTAAAGATTTAAATTAATATTTAAATGGCACCAAGTATTTCTTTAATTATCATGCATTCACCGAATAACTTATTTTTAAATTTAGAATTGAAAAACTTAAAAAAATTTAAATTATGAATAGCAATTCACTTTTATCGAGAATGTAAAATTGCATCTATCAGAGCAAATTCATATCAACTCATACTTATTTTCTTATGTTTGATAATATAAAATGTTAAACTTTGTTGCGCGAACATGTTTTAAAGAACAGATGCTGTGGTCCCTAGGTCCTCTTTAGGCCTCCTTAGTCCTACTGTATAGTGTGCTTAGTTTTTTGTGTGCATTAAACGTACATTTTATAAAACATCAAATACTGTCCGAGATATATTTGATTGAAAATATTTTTTGTGTTCAATAATGAAACAGAAAACTTGGAAATCGGGACAAATGGAATAAATCTAATCCAAGTTACAGTTGACAGCCCAATTTAAAATCAAACAGAAATATTTAAATACACATTTAATCATTAGTTTTCAAATTACTTCATTAAGTTTAATACTTAATAGGGGAAAACAATTTGAATGGAAAACAACAACTTCATACATTTTCTTCAGTTTTAAAATTTATTCGAAGCTACTTTACAAACTCTTGGATCGTAATAAAAGCCAATTTACATGAAAAAAAATCCCTGACGGCTCGGCCTACAGGCACAGGTAGATTTCGAAGACGCAGAACGTGGGGTGCCTGTTTGTTGGGAACTGCGGAAGAAATGACCTTTTTACCATGATGCGGCAGCTGGAACCACCCACTTTGAAACCTAAGTTGTTTGCAGATGGAGCCAACAGGGATTTTTTGCCCCTTTTTTTTTTTTTTTTTTTTTTTTTTTTGCTACAAGGGTTGGTCCTATAAAAAACTTGTCAATATAAAAGTTATAGATAATATTAAGAGGATTTATAATAAATTTAAGCGGATTTGATATCTTGTGAATTGACGACGTTATGAATTTTTTTCTTCTACCCCTCTCCTTTTTCCGCCCCCTTGGGGCCAGTTTGAATGATATCGAAAATCTCTCATACATAAATTTTCGGCCCTTTTCCTAGAAGTAATAACTTTAAACGGATTCAATACGTATCATAATTAAGACATTATGGTTTTTTTTGTTTTCACAAATTCATTTTCAGAAATATGTTTCTTTAACCGGACAACAACACTTGGAAACACTATACAAGACAGCTGATACTAAAGCACCCTTTTCTCGGAATACTACTGAAGCGATTTTAATAAGTTAACACTTTTGGCAGAGCTGAACTATAAATTGATCGCTCCGCAAGAAATGAAAATAAAGAATGTAACATTTACGCGATTTCACAAAAGTTTTGTTGTTTTTTAAATTAACGTTACTAAAATTGACTATTTTCCAGAAAAACAAATGATCGAAATGTAACTAATATTTAAATATATAATTAAAATCAATTCAGTAGCTCCCGAGAAAAATGTTCGTCAAAATCAGTTGTTTTCCCGATAGGATTTCGCAATTGTTGCAGAATTAAAACTTATTTCTGAAAGTCTACTGATTAACCACAATTATTTAGATCAGGTAAAATGATACTTCATATAAAATCTCATTGGCATCATTTGTGGAAAACAAAAAGGATCATAACTTTCCCCACCATGTATAAAAGAGAAGCACTTGATTCCCCTCGTAGGAAATATAAAACATCTTTAAGATACTGAACATTAGATTTAGGGGTTCGACAGAGAAGTTCAGCCGTAAACTCGTCTATCAAGAACAAGTAAAATCATGCATTAATCATAGTTTATGAAACACTTTCTAATACTTCCAGAATACTTTAACAACCCTTCGCTGTTTAATAAGGCAAATAAGATACCTAAGTAAACATTTTAGAAAACGCAAAACATTTGAAAATCGGATTTCAGCAATTACAGGCCATAGCCAGAAAAGTACTGCAATTCTTTTGTGCAGCCCAGTATATAATCTATAGGTTTGAATATATACGCTATATAGCATGTTACAATTTAGTTCAGTAAGAAAACATAACAGTTGAAAATTCACCTTCAGCAGTTTTTACCAATAGACGGAAACATTTGAATTCTTTTGTACAGCCCTGTATATTACATTAAGACTTTTTATACAAACCACATATTCAGCTAAAGTTTAATTCAGGCAAAAACACGCTGTAAACTACTGAAATCTCCCTTCGAGACATTAACCTACATAAGCGGCCATGTATCCAGTTCTTTGCGTGGCCCTGAATATGATTTTATTTATTTTCAATAAACATCTCTTTGTTCACTAAATATATTTCACGTTCAAAATGCATAACTATTAAAAAGAAAACCTTAAGCAATGTACGGTGATACACAGTAATGCTTACGAATTATTTTGTGTAGCACTGTTTTTGATCTAAAGCATTCATGCACACCACATAGCATGCAAAATTTTGTTAAACGCATAACTATACCTAACTGAAAGCGCACTTCCATCACTTATCGCTTATAGTTCGTTTATACTATTATCGCTTATACTTCGGATACAGTACTGCATCCGAAATATTTTGTGTGTCCCTGTAAATAAATGAAATGCTATGCAAATCATATTTACAACAACAGGTATCTTGCAGTAAACCTCAGTAATGTATATCAATTTTATTATATTTGAAATAGTGTAACGTAATTGAAATACTCTGCAAACAGTTATTTTCCGTAAACCATTATAGGGTAGATTTGCCAGTAATGGACCCCCTTCTAGTAATGGGCCACTTTCAAAGTTTTTGATTTATAAAAAAATAACCAATAAAAATTTAACCTTTAATATATTTTTTCATAATTCCTCCTTGCTTGTTTTATAATCTAGGTTATTGTTGACACTATTAATCAAACCAATCACGAAACAGAAAATAATGTTTCACAGTTCCACTGATTTTCTGTGAAAATCTTAATGAACATGCCAAGAGAATAATTTAAACAGTGATTTATTCTCATGAATATTTTATTATTGATATACTAATTGTTAAATTTATTTTAAAATGACTATTTTATTTCATTAATATGCTTTCATTAAATTCTGGTTTTAAATACAATCATAAAATCATTTACCTATTATTTTTGTGGGGTGTCCATTACTGGAAGAGGGTGTCCCATTACTGAATTTAGGGTGTTTTGATTTATTTCTCTGATTTACAATAAAATTTTTATTCACATTGGGAAATGTGACTGAGTATGATTAAATATTTTTGATAGATTAATATAATATTAAAAAAGTGGAATATAATAATTATAACTATTAATTAAAAAATAAAAAAAATTCCTTAAGGGTGTCCATTACTGGCACATCTACCCTATAATCGAATACTTTTGTGTGGCCCTGTAAATGAAAAGCTTTACGCTTCATATTCTACAGAAAGCATGTGTTAGTGCACCTCACAAATCTAGGGTAGATGTGCCAGTAATGGACACCCTTATAGAATTTCTTTAAAAAGTATTTTTTAATTAATAGTTATAATTATTATATTCCACTTTTAATATTATATTAATCTACCAACAATATTTAATCATGCTCATAGTCACATTTCCCAATGTGAATCGAAATTCAATTGTAAATAACTGAGATATATCTAAACACCCTAAATTCCAGTAATGGATACCCCACAAAAAGTAATAGATAATTGATATTATGATTGTATTTAAAACTAGAATTTAAAGAAAGCATATTAATGAAATAAAATAATTTTTAAATAAATTTAACATTTAGGATATCAATAATGAATAAAATATTTATGAGAATTCACTGTTTATATTAATTGCCACTATCACAAGATCAATATTTTAATTATTTCAGATAGAAGGTTTAAAATACTAAATTTCAAAGAATTACATTTATCAAATTATTGAGACATTGGGGAGGGGGGGGGGGGGAGTAAGGGTCAATTAAAAAAAAAATTAAAAGTGAGTACTACTGCATGGAATCTTATTTTCTATTATTTTTAATAGTTTAAACTTCCTAAAACTGCTTGATATATTACTTTTAGTAATTTATATAAAAAATATCAAATAAATGAAAGTATGGGTTGAATGTTTTTTAAATACTAAATAAAATTGCAAAATTGAGATTTGAGCCCCCTGATCTGCAGATTTACTAGTTTCATTGCTACTATAATTTTTTTAATGTATGCACTAGTTTTGTCAGAGATGAAAAATCAAACATTTAAGATAGAAAATAGATTTTTAATAACTTATGCGACTTAAAAAATTGTCTTTATTTAAATGAGGAGAGCTTGAGCCTCATGAGCTCCTCATTTTCCTGTGCCCTTAAACATTCTCTGCTTTCTAATTGGATGTCGATTGCCATATTATAAAGTATGCAAGGCACGATTAAAAAAAATAATTTGATTACAATCTTAAAAAATTAATTACGTGAAATTAATAAAAACTGCTATATTATATTATATATATATATATATATATATATATATTAAAAAAAATGTTTACATTCTGGTAAGTGCAATTTTAAAAATTAAATTTTATTACTTAGCTTTTCAGTTAAATAAAATTTTTTATGCACTGTGGACATTACTAAAATTGCTTTTTTAGTAACGACCACATGGGGTGTCCATTACTGGAAATTGACTAATTAAGCATTCCAGTAATGGACCATGGTCCTAAAATCTGAAAAATAAATGAAATTTTGTAAATAGCCATTAGTATATAAAATTCAAAGTTTTTTATTACTATTAAAACAAAAACATGCAATTTTTTCAAGAAAATAAAAAAAGATAAATTAAGTGAAGCCAGCTCTTAGCATGTTCATTAAGATTTTCACAGAAAATCAGTGGAACTGTGAAACATTATTTTCTGCTTCCCGATTGTTTAATTAAGAGTGTCAACAATAACCCAGATTATAAAACATGGAAGGGGGAGTAATGAAAAAAATTATATAAAAAGCTAACTTTTTATTGGTTATTTTTTTTTATAAATCAAAAACTTTGAAGGTAGCCCATTACTGGAAGGCGGTCCATTACTGGCACACCTATCCTATATCAATATCATTATGTTTGCAATAGTATAACATGATTAAAATGCACCGCAAACGACTTTTTCCCCATAGAACATAAGGGAACTCTTGAGTTTCCCTGTAAACTAATTATAAGTGCTACATTTACCATATTCGATAGTAAGCATCTTGTAGTGCACTTCAGCGACGTATATCAATTTCAATATATTTGAAATAGAGTAACATCACTAAAATGCACTGCAAAAGATTTCTCGCCATAGACCATAATGTAACGACATTCTTTTGAGTGTAAGTGCTACATACTTCATTTTCAATACCGAACATGCCATAGTAAACCTCAATAACATACATCAATTGCATGACAATCGGAGTATATCTACGCGAGTTAGAGCACGGACAGACAGACAAACCGAATTCATAAACACTTTTCAACTGTTGGAAAGTTAAAAACTAACCCCAACCATTTGATTACGGGCTAGAACTTGTGACTATTCATCTTCAATAATACAATTTACAAAAATTTTTGTTTGTGGTAAATTTCTCAAAAATACCCTAGTATAAGAGTACGACAGAGGTTATTTCTCAAAAAGTGCTACGAATCGAATTTTTAGAAAAATAGTCCACTGTGATGTATATGTTTCGACCCGTAGTCAAAGGTTTAAATTGATGAAGGTACGATCTCAGACTGCACCCATGTAATCCGAGATTATCAAGATTTTTGGATGACGAATACACCATGATTTAGACATGTTTCCTGCGCGACAATTTCTTTGAAAGTTGATTTTTTTTTATGTCACAAATTGAATGTTCAAAGTATGCATCTGTAAGATTTCATACCAATATTTAATAAAGGAAGATTTATTGGATTCATAAATACGTTCCCGAGACCACACAGCCATGGCTTACTTTTTCATGTCCCAAGTTACGGGTTAATACACTATTTCAATATCAGGAAGCACTAACGAAAGATGTTATTTTCACTACAAAATAATTCAAATAACAGAAAATAAAAAAATTCCTACCACAGATTAACCGAGACTGTAAAACTACTTCGAAACATAGGCAATTTTGTTAATTATGGTCAACATAGTGATATTAATAATCAACTATAATTTCAACACGAACACCACAGGTAGATATTACAGGGTTTGTAAATAGCTTCTATTGCAACCGTCCGGAGAAAAGCAATTCCGAAAAATTTCGGTATATTTTTACTGATCATGATACTAAAACCACCCTCCTTTCAAATGATTTAACCATCCGATATTTGCCATGCGATAACACTCTTAATATTATACCAAATTTGGATTTGACTGGGTATATATGTAGAAGGCTTACAAAGATCTCGACAGAGTTCGTTGTCCAGCTTGATCCGCCATCTTGTTTTAAAATGGCGGTACTTTGAAAACTTAAAACAAAAAATATTAAAAGAAAATTATAAATCCAAAATTTTAATATTAGTCCTTCATACAGAGATTCCAGAGCATTTTTTTTATTTAGACTCCATAAAAAAATAGCCGAGATACAGCAATTTGAAATTCGTAAAAGTCACTGCTCAACTTTCTTTTATTGAACGCGGTTTCTCGCAAATTTAATTTCATTGTTGTGACTATAGTTGCAACTCTCATACGATAATAACTACATTGTCATAATATATAAGTAAAAAAAATGGTTAGATGTGCCAGTAATGGACACCCTTAGGGAATTTCTTTAAAAATTATTTTTTAATAGTTAATTGTTATACTATTCCACATTTTTAAATATTATATTAATCTACCAACAATATTTAACCATGCTCATAGTCACAATTTCCAATGTGAATCTAAATTTAATTGTAAATAACAGAAATAAATCAAAACACCCTAAATTCCAGTAAAGGACATCCCACAAAAAGTAATAGATAATTGATATTATGATTGTATTTAAAACTAGAATTTAAAGAAAGCATATTAATGAAATAAAAAAAAAAGCTGAATTTTTATTGGTTAATTTTTTTATAAACCAAAAATTTTACAGGTGGCCCATTACTGGCACATCTACCCTATATTGATATTCATAAAATATTCGCACACACGCATACGTATATATCTCCGCCGATGTCGCATTCTCGCCAAACTTGGCGATATTTGGCAAATTATCTCCAAATTTGGCGACAAAAATAAGTCACCACAAATGAAGCCTACTTTGAGATAGTTGACTAATTTCCATTCAAATTCATTATTGAAAAGTGGCAATCTTCTATAATCGGGTTCCATGCTTTTTAGCTTTCAAGATTTAGGATAAAATTAGTTAAAATTTTAAAAACAAGGAATAGGTAAGCTACTTTTTTCTTACGGTACAGGGCGGAAGTACTTCTTAAAATAAGCCAGCCAGTATTTTTTTTTTTTTTAAGTTTTGATAAAAAGGGACTTTAAAAAAACTTTCTGGTGGGGGGGGGGGGGCTTTTTTTAAAGTAAAATAAAATTTACTTCATATTTAAAAATAAGTTTACTGTTTAAATTTTACTCCAATTTTGGAAATGTATTTATCTACAAAAAAGAAGTTTTGCATATACAAAAACAGCTGAAAATACAAATATTTCTGATGCTACGGATCGCTGGCTAGATTCAATAGAATACGTTATTTCCGAATGCATAAAGAGAATATTCAAGGAAGGACGAATCAAGCTCTTTTGCGAATTCATTCTCAAGCAAATATGACGAATCTTAAATAGAAAAACTTTTCCTCTGTTGTAGAGAAAGAGGCAGTTTTTACTGACTAGCAAAAATCCTGAATGGCCTGCACCATTTTTAGCACTTAAAATTTAAGATACAAAAATACGCTAACTGTTGTAATAAAATATTTTAGCTTTGCACAATGGAAAAGCGTTCAACAAGTGAACATTAAAGCTCTCCGAAACTTTTTTATCTTAGCTAACCCTGACATATTACCATTCAAAAATAAAAAAATAATGGTTTAAAAATAAATTTATGAAATACGTCAACCTAATAATCAGAATTCACTTACCTGACATTCCATAAAATCAACACTTGTCAACTATACTATGAAAAAGTACTTGAAATTTGCACGTAAAAGTTCCATATCCAATAAGTAAAAGTCTTACTTTCACAGATAACGTCCATATGCCTTGACAACATGTAAAAACAATAAACTAATATGACCATCATGTACAAAAATAAAAAGAACTACTTTAATTAACGATAAAAAGTTTATCATCATCATACCACGATATTTACGTTTGCTGCATCATTTTTTTTAAAGCAATGAAATTTAATTTAATTTAATTATTCGATAAAACATACGCAGACAAACGAATTTCATGTCATTGCCATTAGCTAGGTTGTAATATTTCTCACCAATTAAACAATAAAAGGCTACAAATCAGTATCATGAATTAACCAATAAGAAGCTTGTATTTTTCTAAATTTTCCAAAAATGCTAATATTTCACTAAAATGCAGGCTTCTGATTGGTCAGTCTCGTTTCAAAAATTGCGAAAATTCTATCTGATTCGGCCAATTTCTTTTTCACGTAAAAATTTATTATTCGTTTTAAATTGCTCATCTTAAGAATGTAAAAATAAAGTATAATAAAAGAAGAATAAAACGAGATTCAAATTATTAAAAGCTCTGTTTATGAGCTAAAACTTCGAATTGAAACATTTTAAAGAATGATTTCTACCACTGTCGAACTGGCTTCTTAAAAGAAAGATGGCATTAGTATCGATCATTAACTTAGCTCCAAATTTAAAAACGATTTTGGAGATTTAACTTCGATACCGTAGATTTTGGGCCTGATTCTGAGCACTGTAGATACGGTTTCGATGTTGATAAGTGGTGTTGGCGTCAGAGACAATAATAGCGAAATGTACTGTTACCATGGAAACCAACGACTTCCAACGACAGCATGCAGAATCAGACCCATTAACTGGTTACTGGGCTCCATAATAGAACGGACAACGGAGGGCTGACTTACCGGTTCACTTTCTTCCGCAACTGCATCCACTGTTTGAGCACATGCAATGAATTCTGTATTTTTCTTAATATTACATGCATTTTTTCAAACTTTTCCGCATACTTTTTATCACTTTTTTTTATTTCTACACCTTTTTCATATTTTTATGAACAATACATAACAATTTATTTTTTTTTGTTGATCTTACGTAAAATTTCCTTTTTAACTAATGACAAATTAAATATTTGCGATGTATTTAAATGGAATCTGTACTTCTTTCAATAAAATATATATATATATGAGTGGAAAATTGTAGCAATTTCGTCATCATTTTACAAGATAATCCAATTTGAAAATATCTACCACATACTACTCTATGGGAGGAAAGCTATACTTTGCCAAACATTTTCCTCAGAAATTCTTTGGTATTGTTTTCATTGGCGGACCCAATGAATGGAGGATATTCCATCTACGTCATGATCACATGGTCCAGGCGAAGAACTTCTTGGATAAAGAAGCGAAGGCTCCGTAAACGTAATGTAAATCCCCGCCAACCAACGAAACAGTTCATGGGATAAAGCAATAGTAGCTTCCCTTCGTATCAGTTAGAAGTTCTTTGGGTAAATTATCGGTTCCACGCACGGCCCACGTTATACATGGCCGATGCATGACGTTTAAAACGTCAGATGGATTGGATCCTTTTTACATGGTGATTGGTGCAAAACGGTGGGCGCGCCGATTTGCACCAATCGTCTTATAATGATCCACTTCATGTGACGTTTTAAACGTCATGCACCGGCCGTGTATAACGTAGGTCGCGTTCCACGTGACCTTTATTCATCCTCGAATCAGGATTTGGAATATCGTCCATCAGAATAGGAAGTTAGCTCTACGTTTTATTGTGGAGGTCAGTTCAACTGCTCTGATTCTGAGCGCTGTCGGTACAATTTCCATATCATTGGTTTGTTTGTTTATTGACAACATACATCTGACTTGTGTGCTTGACATCAAGTGCCCGCTTATAAGTCATCGTCAATATACAGGGACGAGATAGCCACAAGGAAATTTACAACACCAGAGAGTTACATCCGCGAGCTCCACAAAGTGTGTGCAATGGAGCTGGCGGGAGTCGAACCCGCCGATCTGACTCCTACGCTCTCAAGCGATTAGCGGAATGGTATCTTAACCACTCGGCCACGGAGGCCCCATGGAACAGATGTGTTACTATCACGCTAAAATGTAAACAAAAGATTGGCGACTGTTTGTTTGGCGCGATTTCCAAGACTGCGCCAAACGAATAACTTGATACAATGGCTAGGTTGCCATTAAAGAAAAAAATCCCCTAAATTTGGCGACTTTTTTCTTTTTTTTAACCGATAATTTTTTTTTTTTTTAGCGTGAGTGTAAAGCATCTAAGCCGGCCCCATATCATTGGTGTCGGAAGAACAATAAAGTAAAGTATTGTTTCCATGGAAACAATGACTTCTTCGGTATCGAAATGTATAACGACAATGTTTAGAATCGGACTATTAATCTTACAGCTGTTAAGGGCGACAACTTGTCTTGTGGGCTTATTTAAAATCCTATCGTTACGTTTCGATATCGACGAAAGGTGTTTGTTTTACTAGAAAAAAATATTTTTACTCGTGTTGTTTGAGATCACCAATTACATTTTTGACATCGGAACCGCTAACCTCGTTATCAAGAGATTCATGATGACTTCTAGAACCCAGAAACATTTGACATTTTATTAACATACGAGGCTAACGAAAAAGACAGGCTACCGCGGTGCATTCCACTTATCTTTTTTTACAGACCGCTAGAGTGACGTGATGCTCTTTTCGTACACCTGCATTGGTGCATTCGAGCATCACGTGACTCCCGCGGTCTGTAAAAAAAGATACTCGTAAGCGACCGCGGTAGCCTTTCTTTTTCGTTAGCCTCGATTAACATACATCTGACCTGTGTGCTTGGCGTCAAGCGCCCGCTTATAAGTCATCGTCAATATATACAGGGACGAGATAGCACACACAAGGAAACTTACAACACACAGAAATACAGCCAAGAGCTCCACAAAGAATGTGCAATGCAGTCAGCGGGATTCGAACCCGCTCCCACATACACTCGCAAGCGATTAGCGGTGTGATAACTTGACCACTCAGCCACGGTGGGCCCAACCCAGAAAGGGTTGTGAAATTTTCACACAAATAAAACATTTCAAAACATGTAGCCAGAATATTGTCAGAAACACAGAATTGTTCGGAAATTAAGTGGCATGAAAGAAAAGCGACACGTGGGAAGTAAAATATTATTAGTCGAGAGGATTTTGGACAAAACAATGCTTGGCGATAATATGAGATCTATCATTATCGTCATGCTTGCGTTCAAAAGTTGTAGTTGTACAACACATTAATTTATCAGAGTGACAACATACAAGCAGTAAAATTCGATTTTTCGGAAGGGTTTTGAACAAAACCTTGTTGCTGCCATTATCGTGTATCTAATGTTTGTTTATTTGTTTAACTCGTCGAAGCGGCATGTATTGTCAAGTTTTGAGATGTGGGTTGCCATAGTTTAGACAAAAAAAAAAAACTAATTTGAGCATGCGCTCTTTTAAGTGTCGCCACTCAAGTAATTTTTCAAATATTCTGTCACAGGTGAACTCTAGGGTGCCTAGATATGCGAGGCTAACGAAAAAGACAGGCTACCGTGGTGCACAGATTAAATATATTACACCAGATAGGACACTTCCATAAGATCAATGGTAACCCAATCGCAACTTTAGAGCCCCTAGTGACAACAGTCGCAAGTGTTCCGGGCGTGTCGCCACAGGTAGGTATTGCTTATCTTACTTGTTTAGTATCTATCTTTTTTTTTCAGCAGTTTCGGTGATGTTTGCTATTATTTAAAACATCAAAGGTATTTTATTTTATCATACAAATACTAGAAACTAAGTTAACTAAGCAAATAACTAAGCAGATAAATTAAATACTATCAAAAAGCTGCCGAAAAAATAAACAAAATTGTCAACAGGTACATGTGATAGTGACAATCCAACAGTTTATAGATCCCGTGCGTGCGCGTTTGTTTCAGACTGTTCTCAGTAGCGGCGCTAGCATCGCGCTGGTTCGGGTTTTTGCTCTACTGTCGTATCTGGATGTATATTTAATCTGTGCCGTGGTGCATTCCACTTATCTTTTTTTACAGACCGCTAGAGTGACGTGATGCTCTTTTCGTACACCTCCATTGGTGCATTCGAGCATCACGTGACTCCCGCGGTCTGTAAAAAAAGATATGAGTAAAGCACCGCGGTAGCCTTTCTTTTTCGTTAGCCTCGGTGTGGATCCTCTTTGCACGGCGATTGGCTTAAAGTATCGCACCCTTTTGAGTCAATTGCCGTGTAAAGATTATCCACACCGTGTGATGTTTTAAACGTCATGAATACCGTGTATTTCGTTGGTCGCTATGTTACCAATTTATTAGGAAGGCACTTTAGACAATACCCGTTGACATTTTAAGATGTAAAAAGATTCGGGGCAACACTATCTGTAGGTAATCACCCAGGACTGGCAACATTGGACTGAACGACGTATTTGTGGATCGGCCGACGCGCGACGTGCGCGCATTCGCGCCGTTATACAACATTAGTTTTGTAAATTTATTGTGATAATTTTATGTATATAATTATGGTTTTTAACGGGCCCTCCGTTGCCGAGTGGTTAAGGCACCACTCCGCTAATCGCTTGACGCTCGTATCCACCATCTACCTCAACTGCCGATAAAGCCCGAAAAACTCGGTCGAACGCTCGAATGCTATTGACTGTTAATCTGATTGGACCTAATCGCTTCCGAAGTCTAATCAGATTCATGGTAAATATCATTTGAGCACTCGGCCAAAATTTTCACGCTTAACCAGCAGTTGAGGTAGTGTTGAATACGAGCGAGAGAGCATAGGAGTCAGGGCGATGGGTTAAACACCCGTCACCTCCAATGCACACTCATTGTGGAGGTTCGGGCTGTAATTCTTCGGTGATGTAATTTCCTTGTGTCTATCCCGTCCTCATCAAGGAGATTTATGTAATTGTAGAAGTCATGTATGTGCTTCTGTGAATAAAAATATATGGATCATTCGAGATAACAGCCTGTGTAGGTCTCAAAGCAAGACTCTTTCAAATGTTCAAATGTATGGTTTTTAACATTGTGCATAACATTTTTGTAAGAATGATTATAAAACGGGTTCTAAAGGAGCAACATTTGGCTTACCAAAAGATGTAGAATTGAAAAAGAAAGGGACTGCTGCTATTCATCGGAAGGATTATGTTTCATCCAAACAATCTCGGGTACGTAATTTTTATTGCTAATTTATGAGTATTAAATTTTCATTTTTGTTTACGGCTATGATGTCTTGCACTCACGCACAGTTTTTTTAATCGGTTATAAAAGGGAAAAAAGTCGGCAAATTTCGGGGATTTTTTACTTTATACGGCAACATTGCTATTGTGTTAAGTTACTGGTTTGGCACGGGCTTGGAAATCGCGCCAATCAAAAAGTCGCCAAACGTCGTTGCGTGAGTGTAAAGCATCTGTTCCGATTTAAATATTAACATTTAGTTATTAAAAAGGGAGGCTATAATGTCTTACACTCACGCACAGTTTTTTAATCGGTTATAAAAAGGAAAAATTCACCAAATTTTGGAGATTTTTTACTTTATACGGCAACCTGGCTATTGTATTAAGTTAC
The DNA here is from genome assembly GCA_963931845.1 of Maratus michaelseni. Classification (NCBI taxonomy): domain Eukaryota; kingdom Metazoa; phylum Arthropoda; class Arachnida; order Araneae; family Salticidae; genus Maratus; species Maratus michaelseni. Next base: position 119,601,771 of record OZ007586.1, read on the forward strand.
TGGTTTGGCGCAGGCTTGGAAATCGCGCCAATCAAAAAGTCGCCAAACGTCGGTGCGTGAGTGTAAAGCATCTTTTATCTTTTTTTAAACTGTGGGGTGAATACTTTGAAAATTTTAAAATATCTTGTGACTGTAAAGAATTGATTTTCGTCATTCATGTGTTTATATGTGTTGTCCAAGATTTCCCGTGAAAAGATTTTAGAAAGACTATTTCATGCATATTTTCACACGTCGGTGTTATTTTGAAGTGGTGTGAAATACCGAACTTCTTTTGTGAATCAAGGGAAGCTCTAGAACAGTGATGGATAGCCTAGATCTCCCAAGACGAAATTCTTTGCTCTAATACTTGCCGGTCCCTTGAGAAAAAATTATCTCCATGGGAAAGCGACTATAACACGACTTATGTCCACTGTTTTAGAAAAACCAATAACGGACTAGTTTTGAATGGGGAAGGCGCTGTTTCCCAGAGGTTCCTAAACGATGAGTGGCCCTAGCGTGCCCCTCCTCTGACCAGATCCCCTCCCACTGTGAAAATCCTGAGCAAGATAATTTTGAGTTGGACAATCAGTTCGAGAAAAGGAGCGAGAAGTGTTGTTTCTCTGTGGAGAGAACTGGAGACGCCAAGTTTCCTAGCAGCGGAGATAGACGCTGAGAGGTGCCAGATCTCAATTTGTGATACTCCAAGTATCAGGAAAAAATTACCCGAAAGCAGAAGTGCCAGATTTCTTGACGAGAGTAAAGGCGTGCCAAGTGCCTGCGGAATTATACACTATTCCGGCAATAAGCCGTTCATTGGTGTTAAAAAGACTTATAGGGACATTACCTGATTTCTCTACGAAATCCAATTTGACTATCATCACTGAAGTACTTTATGGACCTTGACAGTGTGTCAGAACTTTCTCTTTCAATTTTAATCATCATGCCGAGGACCCTTCATTTTTATTCATTTTAATTCTCAAAACTGTAATACCATATTTTTTACTTCCATAAAGAATTTCTTTTGTTTATACAATAAAAATTCTGTTAGAGGCAAAGAATTGTTTTCTTCGCATTGTTCCCATAGCTACCAAAAACATCTTTAATCGAATCAGCGTTGAAAAGGCATTACATGACATTTCTTAATGATTTTCAGATTTAAATATTAACATTTAGTTATTAAAAATGGAGGCTATGATGTCTTACACTCCCGCACAATTTTTTAAAATCTGTTATAAAAAGGACAAAAGTCGCCAAATTTCTGGGATTTTTTACTTTATACGCCAATCTGGCTATTGTATTAAGTTACTGGTTTGGCGCGGGCTTGGAAATCGCGCCAATCAAAAAGTCGCCAAACGTCGGTGCGTGAGTGTAAAGTATCTGTTCCAAAGTGGATTTGTTTGTGGCCGTAGAATGTTATATTTCTCCTAATGTTGTTGTAAAATAATAAAAAAATGGTATAAATAGAATATTTTAGTTTTTATGCTTCAAATACTCAAGCTTGCACTTTTCTTTCTATATGTCATTTGTTTCACTAAAAAAAATGCATATGGTTTTCAAAATTTTGTTTCTATTCATCTGTCTGAAATGCAGAAATCGCAGATCTGTTAATATCCATAATTATACTTAAAATGTTTAAAAACAATCCCACATACACAAAATATTGCAATTTATAAGTTGAAATTTAGATTAGTGATACGATGAGATAATTCAATTTTAATTTTTATGTTTCAAATACACAAGATTGCACTTTAATTTCCATGACAATTTTTCTTGCCATAAAATGCATATGATTTTCATTTTAAATATGCATCGACCTCATACGAGGCCAAATTGATGAATTATGTTTCAGATTTTGGTTTGTTTTAAATCCATTTAATAGACAATTTATATTTTACTTGTTACTAGTATGGTTTGTGGATTACCTCCAGGAGTAGCTCTACATATAAGCATATGCTATGTTATATCGGTTCCTGAGCTTCTATCGGCAGGTTGTTCCAATTTTATTTTTTTATATACACCTTACTTATACAGGGTGTTCTAGAAAGGACTCCCCAACTTTGAAATGACATAACTTCGAAACAGTGAGAGATAGAAATGTGAAACAAGTTGAATGTTAAACAGATAGGTCTGGAATTTTTTATACACGAATTTGAAAAAAATAGTTCCAATATTGGATAATAGGTGGCAGCACAAGCACATGGAACTTTAAATGGTACTCAGAAGTACAGAAATTTCATTCGTGCGTCTGTTTCATTGCTGACACGTGTAAAAAAGTTGTATAGAATTAGAGAATAATTTCGGAATTCAAGAACATCATGCCTTATTCCTTGGAACAACGAATTTTTATTGTACTTGAATACCATCGATTAAATCGAAGTGCGACGATGACAAAGCGAAGTTTTCAAAAAAAATTTAATGTTAAAAAAGGTCCAGACTTGAAAACAATTCGCAATTTATTCAACAAGTTTGAACGGACGGGCAGTGTAGCCGATGATTTAGGCGGAAATGTGGGATGCAGTCGATCAGTCATGATACCTGAAAATGTGCAAGCAGTCGAAGAAATTGTTAGACGTTGTCCTCGAAAATCCGTAAGGCGAGTCGCTGCTGAAGCAGGATTGTCAAACACCACTACGTACAGTATAATGCGAAAAGGCCTGAAGCTGTTTCCCTATAAAATACAGTGCCATCAAGCGATCACAAATACAGCTCTACAACAAAGAGAAGTTTTTGCAAATGAGTTACTGCAGATGATTGATGAAAATAAAATTGATGTCGGACATGTATGGTTCACCGATGAGGCCCATTTTCATTTAGAGGGATATGTGAACAAACAAAACTGGCGAATATGGGGCACTGAAAACCCGTTTGTGTGTCTTTCAAAACCACTTCACTCAGCAAAAATTGCAGTGTGGGCAGGACTGTCCAGTAAAGGAATCATTGGGCCCTTTTTCAGGAGGGAAACGATTAACGCATCTCGATATATTGAAATTTTACATCAGTTTATTGGAACATTTCAAGCTCTAGAGGATGCACCACAGATTTCATGGTTTATGCAGGATGGGGCCCGACCGCACCGTACTACTGCCGTGTTTGAGTTCCTCGTGGAATACTTCAGTGAGAGAGTCATTGCTTTAAATTATCTCAAAGTGACAGGTATTGGTATGGATTGGCCACCGTAATCCCCTGATCTGAATCCATGCGACTTCTTTTTGTAGGGTTACTTGAAGGACGCTGTTTATTCTAAGAATCCCCAAACGTTGGAACAGCTTGAACAATTCATCTGTGAGGCATGTGCATCCATTTCAATAGAAGTATTGCAACAAGTGATTTCGAACTTTACCTGTAGGTTGCGTCATGTTGTTGCTGAAAAAGGTTACCATATCGAAACCATTGTAATGTGATTTTTATCTCAGTTCAAACAGCTCACTTTCAGGAACTATTTCAAAGACACAGCTTTATGATTGCAGCACCCTCTCGAATCCAATATTGGAACTATTTTTTTTTTATGTATAAAAAATTCCAGACCTATCTGTCTAACATTCAACTTGTTTCACATTTCTATCTCTCACTGTTTTGAAGTTATGTTATTTCAAAGTTGGGGAGTCCTTTCTAGAACACCCTGTATATTAAAGTATAAACACTATGTCTGATTACTTTATTTTACAATATAAGCTCACACAATGTGTGTTCTTATATTGTAAATAAAGTAATCAGACGTAATGTTTATGCTTTAATATATAATTAATTACGGGCCGATGAATAGTTATTCATCGTATTATTGTCATCTGAAGCTGCAAAACTGCTGGCCGATGACTATTTCCAACATGGACAAATGTGGGAAATTGCCGGGCTAGGATATCGATCTAGGTGGCTTAGTGGCAGAGCATCAGCACGGTACGCTGAAGGTCTCGGGTTCGAGTCCTGGTCCAGGTCAATTTTTCACTCATGTTGGTTCAGTGTATTTAATTGTCTGATAAAATGTGTGTTCTTACATTTTACACCTTACTTCTTAAAATTATAACTTTTAAAATAGCAAGTAACTTCTTAAAATGTTAGGTCAATAGTAAACAACTGCAAAAGTTTCAGGATGCTTGGAGATAATCGGTCCAACATTACTGTTGATCGGCTGATCTGCCATGATGCCAAATCTTTTAGGCATTATCTGGTATAGGGTTGAGTTGATTTATGACGGCCGATTATCTCCACGAGGGATAGAGGCCCTAGGGGGGTCTTTCTAAAGGATCCTAACCAGTATTTACGGCAAGGTTAGAAGAAAACCACGGAAAACTTCGAACGGTTAGGTCAACGAGAGCAACAGGGGTTTTGAATCCAGCACCTCCGGTCTACCAGCTTTGAGAGCAGATCTTCTCAGCCACTGGTGGGGCCCTTATTAAACGGAGTTTAGCGAAGATGCATTAAGGCGAGTCCACTGTAATTGCATGCCTTTTATTTCGTCATAAGGGGTCAAATTTAACCTAACATTTAAAAATTTAATAGTAACACCTTAATTTTATTACATACTTAAATTCAGCATGCCAAAAGAATGTAAAAATACAAATTTTCATCAATTTTGGATTATTAGTTAGTGATATGAAAATTATTGAAAATTAAACCAACCAATGATAAAGAGAGATGTCGTTTATATAGACGAAAATGGAACAATAATTTATGGATAGTATCACTTTTTATTTAGATGATACTTTGTCAAGCATTCCCAAGCATAATATTAATTATTACTATTTAATGTGAATATTATATTAAAAATTGAAAAATAAAAACATGTTTTTTATCATTAGAATAAATTTAATGGGAAACTCCCCAAAATAAATTTTCATTCACTTTTGGCCATTGATTGACAAGTTATGGGCAAATATGTAAAATAAGCTACTTTAAGTGGTCATACTTTTGATTAAAGTTCAAAATATCTTTCATACCATTTGAGGTATACTAATTGCTTACAAGTCATCGATACTCCCATTAACGCATTATTGTTATATCATTATTTTAACGGATTTATAAACAATATTACTTACAAAGGAAGGTACCTAACCGGTTCGCATGAAAATGAATGAAATGTGTATCCAATCGATAGTACTACTCATCGAGATTATAAAAAGTGTCATTGCTTTTATTAAGCAAATTCTTCTGTGAGGAGAAAGTCAAAGTAAAAAAAAAAAAATAGCAGTATTCTGTTTTTTGTTTTGAAGTGTGATAATTTATGTAATAAATTTCATCTATTATGCCGTAGATCTAATATTTAAAATATATTATAAATACCATTTTTTTCCATAATATTTACAAAAAAAGAAATAAATAATCTTAATTTTTTTTCCATCTTATTGAAGAAAACTGATATAGGATAACTCATTAATAGAAATAGGAAGAAAATTATTTGTGTTTCTAAGGAAGCAAAAATTTTCAAAGATGTTTTTGCAAAAATTTTTCGCAATTTTTTATTATCAACATTGGGGGGAAAAAAGGAAAAGAAAAGAAAATTCACTGAAAAGATAATTTTATATTAATAGGTTGAAATTTCCACTTTTATGTCTGTTTTTAAACGTTTTTAAGGCATTAACATACCGTTGAAAAATATTAACAAAATAGTATTGCGGGCATATTCCTATTTTTAAACGTTTTTTACGGCACTAAAATGATGTAGGAAAATAGTAAAACTAACGATAGTATTGCGGACTTATTACGACTTTAAACAACGTTTTCAAGACTGTTGTTATTGCGTCGAAAATACAGCTAATTTTACAGTTGAAAAATAATCGAATCAAGGAGATATTATTTCCGATTAAAGCCGTCAGCGAATAAAGTTTTTTCAACGAAATGCGTCCGTTCGTTTAATCCGCTTTGTGAAACGTTTTAACCGCTAACTTTGAAAAATAATTAATTGAGAGTAGTATATTCTTTTCTTTAAAATTCAATTCTTATGAATAGCGGTCAATAATTGTCCACCTAAATGCAAGAGATGTAAACCTTCCTCAATGGTTGAATGTAAATCTAAAAAAAAAAAAAAAAAATCTACGATGTAATGATTTCTAAATGTCAATCTGTCTACAGACAATTTTTGTTTCTATAGAATACATTTATTCAAGAAGCTAGAATATGTGAAAATATGTTTTTGATTCTTCGAATTTGTTTGGAAAATTTAATTTAATTAAGAGATTTTTCACCATCTATTTAAATTCAAAATAATTTATCTCTTCAATTTTAATGAGACTATAACAATATAAAAATCTAATGATACTTTTGTTTCCCTTTTTTCTATTTTATTCCCTAAAATTAAGTTAATTAGTTGCCTTGCTACCATTACAAAAATGTCATTAAAAGTTACAAAAAGAATATCTCGGAAACTAATTCAAATTTTAAAATTCGGAGATAGTATTTGACATCATCGGATCGAAGCGGATAGCTGGTGTTAATTTCATCGCTAAACATTCGATATTCTAGGAGGAGTAGTTGTGAAATACAAACAGACAGGCAGACTTTAATGTAATAGATTAACGTTGTTATTTAAGATAAATCCGGTGACACAACTCATATCTGAAAAGTGTTCTGAAACCTTATACGGATTTTTAAAAAAAATGTGAATTGGATTATGAGTTTAAAAGGTTCATATCTATTGTTAAAAGTTATTTATTTCCAAATATCCAAGTACCAACTAAGTATTATAAAATTTGTAAATAATAATAAATGAAAAAAAAAGTAAAATCGTTTTTATTTGGCATGCTTAAAAATATTTAAATGTGCTTTTAATGAAAGGATAAAAAGTAAATTCTGAGATTTACACATATTAATATTCCTCAAATGTGAAATCCATTTATTTTATTTATAGAACTTTACGAATAAGTATGTGATAATTAAAAATATAGAGAAAATTCCATATAATACGAAAGTCAAATTCACCTTCTCAAACTTATAAAACACAATGCAAACACATTGATAATTTGTTTGTTACTAAAATAGGTGCAATAATTAAAAACACAGTTTTAAAACATTAAAACTATTTATGATGTAAAATCAGATGTCAAAATTATATGAGCTTTCGGCTAAACATTAGCCTTCATCAGATGATTAAAAAAAAAAAGTCGAAAAAAGTCGTTGTTTTTCGACTGGTTTTTTTTATCATCTGATGCAGGCTAATGTTTAGCCGAAAGCTCATGTATTTTGACATCTTATTTTACATCATAAATAGTTTTAATGTTTTAAAACTGTGTTTTTAATTATTGCACCTATTTTAGTAGCAAACAAATTATCAATGTGTTTGCATTGTGTTTTATAAGTGTGTGATATGTTGTTATTTCTTATATGAACAAGGAAAGCGTCACTAAAATTTCTATCAAGAAAGAAATGTATTAGAAGGTTGACGGGACTGTATTTATCGCAGATAAATCGGGCCAGAATAGTCGAGGCCGGAGATAAATCTGTGCGAGGAGAGGCTACCGCCCAGGCACTATAAACTAAGGGGCAGAAAATACACAAAATACTTTGTTAAACCTTAATAGTTTCTTTAGAAGATATCATTCATATCCATGGTTACCAATGCCAAATTTTTTCTTATTATTTTGGTCCAGTTTAAACACAATTTCTAAACAAAAATAACACACCTTGAAGAAGATCAGTAGAACACTACGAAGAAGTTTTCTGTTTCGAAATAGTGGTAGAAATAATAATAAAATAACAGTCGCCAGTGGCAGCCTTATTAATAGGGCAGCTGAAAAAATCGGGGCTTTTTTATTTTCCTATCGACCATTTCTGGTAAACAAAATCTGATACCAAACAATGTGATTTAATTTTATTTACTATCTGCACATCTATCTGAAACCGAAAATTAATTAGGATTACGTAAAAGAAGGGAAATATGAGTATGTTTTAACATCATGCTTATCCATTTTTGGCTTTAAATCATACTGCTTGTCTACAGATTATTTTTATAAAAAAATTTCGACGAGAAAAAAAAAAGTACCAAAAAAGCTTTCCCAGGGCACCGTGGCTGCTAAAGTTGCTCCTTAATGTTGAATTAACTGCCAGTTATAAATTATTTTGTATAACATTCACTCAAAATGAATATTTAAAAAGCTACGATGAAGAAACTGAATTTTTTTATTTTTGCTATGTTTTAGATTTAAATAAGGATTTTTGATATAAGGATTCATTATTTATCTGCTTAATGACCTTGGCAGAAAATTGTTATGCTTTCTGCGATAGACATTAATGACACCAGCATTTTTCTATAGGATTGAACAAAACTAATAAAACATAGAAAAAATATAGTTTTAACAAAAACACCTCAATACCTGCAATATTTATTGTTAGAAATTCGTAGATTTCACGCTTTTCTTCCTACTTTTCACAATTATGTAAATAGAGCAGTTTTCACACAAATCATTCTGTGCATCTTTTTTTTCAGCGCGTTATGATTCGAATATTCGCTGTTACTTCATATATTTTTAACAAATTTCTTTTAAGTGGTTGAAGACAGTTTTAAAATATATTCTAAATTCATCAGCAAGCTCCTGGCCTATGATGGTACATGTATTAGCTTCAATTAATACATTCAGTTTCTCATAGTTAATAATAAAATATCATCCAAGACTCTCTTCATCTTCAAGACTCTCTTCATCTTCAAGACTTTTTTCATCTTCAAGACTCTCATTTCCACCATAGAATTTCTGGAACTAATGTTCAACTTCGATTTCACTAGTCATTTCATAGGCCAAATGAATGATTGATATTGTTAATCATTTACACTGCTTTATCGGTCACATTTGGAACTAATAAAAAAATTGTACGAACTAGCTTCTTTCTCATAGTCTACACTGTTAAAAATAATCTGAAATTCACGGGTTTTTTTTCCCTGAATTTTACAGAAAAAGTCCTTTTTCACGACAGAAGGGCATTTTCCGTTAAAAAACAGAAAAATTCTTAATATTTCCTGAAAACAACGGAACAGAGGGAGAAGAAAGTGGCCAACGGAGATATTCCGTTATCTGCTGCATATTTATTTCCAATGTTTAAAAAACTGACATGTTGCAGCACAGAAAAACTAAAAATTCAATAAATTAAAAATTCGAGTTTATTTAAAAGAACAAAATAGTTCTTTCGAATTTAAAAAGCAACAATTAATTTTCCCATGCTTTTAAAATTATTAGCAATTTATTTTTTAAAGTTACAAAAAAATATTCACACTTAAAATATATTCTAAGCAAATAGCTTAGTATATATATATATATATATATATATAATAGTTAAATTAAGTGAAAAAAAATCGATTTTACGCAAAAAAGCAACAAACAAAAATAATGCTTCCGAATAAAAAAAAATAACAAATAACTTCCTCATTCCTTTGCTATTATTCGTAATTTGCTTTTTAAAGTTAGAATATATTTTCATTGAGAGTGTCTTTTATAACAGAACACATTTAAAAAATATATAATAGTTGAAAAAAAATCGATTTTCTCAAAAAAGCAAACATACTTTATCGAATTTAATTCAAAATATAATATTCATATTTTGCATCTAACAATCAAATTAGGAATTAATATAATTTATGTTTCAATCCGCTATTAATACTAAATTTTTCAATCATAATCTTATAACAAAATATCCCCCCACTTAATTTCAAAGTTGCTAGGTTTCTAAACCCCAGATTGTTTAAGTTCCAAGCAGCGATTTGAGAAATCCCCTATGATCCTTTCAAACTCCTATTCTAGCAAGGGCCCGCTGGTCTTGAGGTAAAACACTCGGCTCATGTCGCTGTCATCCCTAGTTCGAACCCTAAGGGCAGCCAGGAAATCTGTACCAGTGAGTATTTAATATTAAAATATTAAAATAAGTACTCCTGTTATAGTCAACAGATGGCAGCACAAACAGATCGAGAATTTTTTTTTTTAAACCGAGGTCATTCATAACAGAAAGTTACCGTTTCTTCAATCTTTCAAAACGGAAAATCTACTAACGGAACGGAAAAAGTCCGGCAACTTCGCTGCCAGTACTTTTCCCGTGAATTAACGGATTTATTTTTAACAGTGTATTTTAAAAGAAAACTGCCATTTTATACACAACCTAACAAATAAGGCACAAAATGTTCAAAAATATTTTTTGCTTTGTGTGCAGGAGGAGAGGAAGAGAAATTTCAGGAATAGGTGGGGGGGAGGAGGATTTAGATAACTCATCATTAAAGCACAGCAATCCGAAGAAGGAGAAAACTTCTCATGTACCCACTCAAATCTGACAATGAAATGAACATGAATTTTCAGCAATGTCTCGATCAATCACAAAGTAGTTTACCACAAACATAGATTTTAGTACCATAAAGGTAATAATGTCGCCTGAATTTTGAAATTCTATCGGTGACCTGGGTAATTAAAGTTCAAATTTCTAATGCGAACCCTATGGGCGCACACTCGCAAAAAATACTTGATTCGACAAGCACATTTCAATAGCATAGATACTAGGTTGACCCAATGCCCTCCCTTCCTTTATCTCGATTACACGGAAAACTTATCTGATCAGGATCGTTTTGCTTTTATCAAGGCAAGAGATCTTTCTATGCAGAGAGATTGATAAATTGGACGTCTGACGTAAGCAGTTACGTCATAATCTGGACGTTTCAAAGGTTACTTGACGTCATAATCGGGACGTTTCAAAGGTCACTTGACATCATAATTTGGACATTTCAAAGGTCACTTGACATCATAATCTGGACGTTTCAAAGGTCACTTGACATCATAATTTGGACATTTCAAAGGTCACTTGACATCATAATCTGGACGTTTCAAAGGTCACAAAGGACGTCGAAGGACATTTGCAACAATTGATCTCGCATATAGTAACCCACTGATGTTTCAAACTTAAAATGGCTAGCATTTTGTGCAGTTGCAATTGGAACAAATTGCTTAAAGGTGGAGGTGGGAGAGGTGGCAGTGCATCAATCGAGTCCAATCAATCGAGCAATTTGAGTTTTCTCTTCCTTTGAAAACAAGTCACGTAGAGCCATACTAGTGGTTTGGGGTTCTGAAATTTCCTTGGCCATAGCATTCAGTCAAGAATTCTCCAATGTATTTGTCAGTAGATACATTACGCACAACATCACAATCCAGATAACGGCGAACTATAGTATGCACAGTATAACGAAAAACTTTTGGTCTTTTGGATGAAACGACAATAGTTTTTGAATGAGGATAGATAAACGGTCATCACTGGGAGTTGCGGGCACGTATTTATTATAAAGATCCCAGTTAATAGAAAACGGTGTTCCTTGAAAGCCTTGAATAAATCCTATAGGATAATGCCACTCACCTCTTGCTCTGACTTTGTATTTTTCAGTCAGCGTCCAACTTATACAGTCGATGTATACAGAATACGAAAATGAATTAAATTTCGCATAGCGATATCTCTGCAGATAGTTCCGGAAAAAGGCATTCTTGCAAGCACTGAGAATCACTGTACTCGTAAACTTAAGTACATTATATTCCGTGAACGTCTCACTTTCCTTGAAGCTGTATTTCAGTTTAAAAATATCACAATCCTTCACACTTATACGCATACAATTCAAGCGACGAACAAAAGGAATTGATAAGCCACTATTCACAACGTTCAAACGGGGAGCCTAGTATCTGTGCAAATGAAATATGCTTGTCGAATCGCGTATTTTTTGCGAGTGTGCGTGTTTCGAGTGTTTTCGGTGTTAAGTTCTGCCAATACCCCGTTCAGATTAGATATTTAAGATATCTTAGACCCCGAACTCACTCAGGGAGTTCCACAAACTCACTCAGTGAGTTCGAACTTTCTATTGCTAGATACAGTCACTACCACTCACTTTGATTGTCTCTGGAGGCTAGCTTTAACTAATTGGCTGTTGAGGCTGGCTTTAACTTATACGTAGTAAAAAAAATTATGTTTGTTCAAATCTCAGATACAGTGACGTTCAGTGCGTTATCTTAGATGAGTTTTGCGGTGTGAACAGGTATTCAATTTCGGGAGGGTACCACCTCAAAAATGGCGATCTAAGATATCTTAAATATCCGGTGCGAACAGGGTATTAGTCAGGCACAATCAGTCCTCTTTTGATTTGATGTATCTTTCGCTTACATAAAAACCGCTGATCGCCTGCGTAATGTTAGATTGTAAATTGAGAGGCTTGTTTTGAAAACACAGTGTATACAGGGTGTTTCACTACCAGACCGACAAATTTGCAGGAGGTGTAGAGGGCACAGAGACGACTCTGAATCACATAGGAATGCAGGGTCGAAAATGCCGTAGTTGCGAGCTATGGTTAAAAGAAGCAGAGAAATAGAACAGAAACAGCAACACATTAATGGGACAGAAAACATTTTATTGAAAGGTTGTACTAACAGAAGGTGTTCGAAATTACTACCAGAAGTTGTCGGGCAGGCTTGACAGCGGTGTCGCATGGATTCACTTACGTTCTGGAAGATTCCTGGTGTGTCGCGTATCCTGCCGGCAGCTACAGATATCCAAGCGGCGAGGCAGGAGAATCGATAGCATCTTAAAAACGATATTTCGTCTTGATACCGGGGTGAGAAAAATGATTAATACACTGTAAAATCTATTTGGAAACGTTTTTGAAAATTAGGTGCAGGAAAATAAACTTTTGTTTTTGAAATGCTTTTTGTAAATCTCAAGATCTATAGGTTTCTGGGGTTTCGGAAGATAAAGGAGCGTGTTTTGAAATCGTGGGTAACTCGGAAGAGGTTATGTTGAATTTACGGAAACCTCTTTGCTAGATTAATCCACATTTCTCTTTTTCTCCAGTGGACTCCAAAACAACTTTCTAGTCGATTTAGTTTTAGACTGTTTCAAAGTAAAATAAACATTTAAGAGCCTACAATAGTCACGCGAAGAAACGCTCACGCTAATGTTAAGTCTATGGGAAGGTTATCGCGCGTTTTCTCGCTCGCATTTTAATATTTTTAAATAATTTTTTTTTCATAGGATAGCTGAGACCAATCTACAACGTTGTTAGTTTTTACTTTTTCGATTTCTGTTTTAGTTTATTTCTGAGGACCAACTCAATAGTTGGATCCGGTAAAAATCGAGTTGTTGTGTCTTTTAAACTCTTATAAAATCGATACCAGCAAAATTAAAAAAAAATTAAGAACTAAGAACGATAGCTCAGGGTTTAAGCTTTCCAAAAATATGCTTTTTATAATTCTACTGCAATTACAGCGAGTATAATCACGGGATAACTTTGAGAAAAATTGAGAAAAAAATCTGAATTAATTATATGCGGACTGACTCCAATCGGGTACGCCCACTGGTATTCTGTGATTGGACGAAGCATTCTCTGAACTCTGTAGATACGCCCCTCGGAAAAACCTCACCGCGATAATGGCTATATGTTTTTCTGATATATATATTTTTTTCTGTATGTATATCCACGCAAAACTTTAGAAGGGATACTCAAAATTTAATACTTTTTTTTTTCTTTTGATGGAAAAGTATATCTTTCCAGTTGACTGTAAGCAATAAGTTTATTTTTCTGAATATTTACATTGCTTTTTTCTTTACTTTATAAATTTTAACGTTCGTAACAATTGATTAATAGCCCCAGAGCGGACTTGGGGAGACTCCAGGGGAGGGGGGGTGTTCATTGGTTAAGTATAAAAGGGGGAGGGTTAGCCCCCCCCCTTGAATTTGATAAATGAGTTTTTCATGCAGAATTATCCAATTTTCTTCAAATTTTGTACATAGGTTCATCGTGATAAGGTACTTTTCTGATTAGATTTAGGAGTTCATTGGTTAAGTATAAAGGGGGGGAACGGGGGCTAACACCCCTTACTTTAGATAAGTGGGTTTTTCATGCAGAATTATCCAATTTTCTTCAAATTTTGTATATAGGTTCATTCTGATAAAGCGCTTTTCTGATTAGTTTTGGGGGTTTACTGGTTAACTATAAGGGGGGAGGGGTATGATTCTCCCCTTAATATATTGTCGATTTCTTTATTTTTCGAGGGGCTTATTTCAAATTCTTTGAAATAAGAGTATAATATACAATTAGTGTGAATAACCTGTGAGCTCAATGCCCTCAGTTTAACTGGGCAGTTTCCCTTTTGTATTTCTTTCATTTACAGTGCCACACAAAAGTATTCTTTTACATGATGATCTACGGGGGAAAACTATTTGCAGCATATTTTAATTATGTTACGCCATTTCAAATATAATGAAATGGATATACATTATTGAGGTTTACAATAAGACACTTGTTATGCGAAAAGCATTTATCATTCTTTTACAGGGACACACAAAATATTTCGGGTATAATACTGTGTCCGAAGTATTGCTTATAAGCCATAATTGGAAGTAGGATTTTAGTTAGGTATGGGTTTGACTAAATTTTTGAATGCTATGTGTTATGTATAAATGCTAGAGATCCTATACAGGGCTAAACAAAAAAATTTGTAAGCATTACGGTGCAGCAGCGTAAATTGACTAAAATGGGTTTTTAATCGAGTTATGAATTTTGAACGTGAAATATATTTAGTATACCAACGAAGGCTTGTGGAATATAAATAAAATCATATACAGGACCACGCAAAGAACTGAATACATGGCTGACTATGTATGATAATTCGTGGAAGTGTGATTTCAGCGTATATATATATTTTTCTGTATGTATATCCACGCAAAACTTTAGAAGGGATACTCCAATTTTAATACTTTTTTTTTTCTTTTGATGGAGAAGTATATCTTTCCAGTAGACTGTAAGCAATAAGTTTATCTTTCTGAATATTTACGTGCTTTTTTTTTACTTTATAAATTTTAACGTTCGTAATAATTGACTAATAGCCCCAGAGCGGACTTGGAGAGACTCCAGGGGAAGGGGGGGGGGAGGGTTCATTGGTTAAGTATAAAAGGGGGAGGGTTAGCCCCCCCCCCCTTGAATTTGATAAATGAGTTTTTCATGCAGAATTATCCAATTTTCTTCAAAATTTGTACATAAATTAATCGTGATAAGGTACTTTTCTGATTAGTTTTGGGGGTTCATTGGTTATGTATAAAGGGAGGGAACGGGTGCTAACTTCCCTTAATTCAGATAAATGGGTTTTTCCTGCAGAATTATCAAATTTTCTTCAAATTTTGTACATAGTTTCATCGTGATAAAGCGCTTTTCTGATTAGTTTTGGGGGTTCATTGGTTAAGTATAAAAGGGGTAAAGAGGGGGGGGGCTAATCCTTCCCCCCTTAATTTAGATAAATGGGTTTTTCATGCGGAATTATCAAATTTTCTTCAAATTTTGTATATAGGTTCATTCTGATCAAGCGCTTTTCTGATTAGTTTTGGGGGTTCACTGGTTAACTATAAGGGGGGAGGGGTATGATTCTCCCCTTAATATATTGTCGATTTCTTTATTTTTCGAGGGGCTTATTTCAAATTCTTTGAAATAAGAATATAATATACAATTAGTGTGAATAAGCTGTGAGCTCAATGCCCTCAGTTTAACTGGGCAGTTTTCCTTTTGTATTTCTTTCATTTACAGTGCCACACAAAAGTATTCTTTTAGATGATGATCTACGGGGGAGAAACTATTTGCAGTATATTTTAATTATGTTACGCCATTTCAAATATAATGAAATGGATATACATTATTGAGGTTTACTACAAGACATTTGTTATGCGAAAAGGATTTATCATTCTTTTACAGGGACATATAAATATTTCAGATATAGTACTGTGTCCGAAGTATTGCTTATAAGCCATAATTGGAAGTAGGATTTTAGTTAGGTATGGGTTTGACTAAATTTTTGAATGCTATGTGTTATGTATAAATGCTAGAGATCCTATACAGGGCTAAACAAAAAAATTTGTAAGCATTACGGTGCAGCAGCGTAAATTGACTAAAATGGGTTTTTAATAGAGTTATGAATTTTGAACGTGAAATATATTTAGTATACCAAGGAAGGTTTGTGGAATATAAATAAAATCATATACAGGACCACGTAAAGGACTGAATACATGGCTGACTATGTATGCGATAATTCCTGGAAGTGTGATTTCAGCGTGTATTTAACTGAATGAAACTATAGCTTAATATGTCGCGTGTACAAAAAGCTTATGTTATATACAGGGCTGTACAAAATAATTCAAGTATGTTTCCATCTATTGGTAGAAACTGTTGAAGATGAATTTCCAACTGTGTTTTTTTTTGTTTTATTTCTAAACTAAACTGCAGCATACTATAGGGTATATACAAATATATAAATTATATACAGGGCTGCAGAAAAGAATTGGAGTACTTTTCCGGCTGTGGATGGTAATTGTTGAAACCTGGTTTTCAAATTTGTTTTGTGTTTTTCTGAAATGTTTACTTAGATAGCTTATTTACCTTATTAAACAGCGATGGTTTGTTAAAGTATTCTGTTAGTGTTGGAAAGTGTTTCATAATCTATGCTTGGTAAAGGATTTTACTAATTTTACTAATGAACAAAATTTTAGATAAATAATTAAGATATAGATTGGAAATTGTGGATGAGAAGGGATGTCATCTGCCGACACGACTAGCGTAGTGTCTTCGTTATATTCTGATTATAAAAAAAATAATTTTTTTAATGATCACGTTAATGTATGCGAAGGTGGTTTTCTTGAACATATTATATTGCGGGTATGGGGAGGGAGGGGGTTAACGCCTTGCTCTGATTTTCACAAAACAAATTCCCAAGAAATTTAATATTTTTAGCTTCTAACGTAGCGTTTTTTAAATGTTATGTATAGAGAATACGGGAAATTTTAAATAACGATTTTCATAAATGTTTAATTTATGTTCCTAATAAAAGTACACAACCCGTATATGCCTGATGGTTACCAACAATCAAAGTAAATGAATTGTTGTTGAGCACTTAACCGAGTGCCCTACAAGCAATCCTACGAGTTTTTTTATCTAACTGTGCATTCTTATCTCGGGTTCTACGGATTCCCAATCACAACGGCCTTTAGATGATTCGACTTTGTTTTCGTTCGTGACACAGATTTTAGTTCCACCTTCCACCGCCAAGGGCGGCATTATTTTTTAGAGTTCTGTGGGTCTGATTTCGACGGGCATTGGTTCATTCAACTCCTTTAAGCAACGCGTACCCGTGTTGGATGTTCGTATGGGACAAATTGCGCCCCCTGGTGTTGGAATGCGGTACTAAAGGATTATGAGCGCGTGTGCAGCACGCTTGCTATTCGATGCTGGAGGCAGCGGGAACACAATTTGGAGTTTTATTCGGAAGGTGGTTTCTTTAGAACAGGGTGCGTCCCCTAGCGGCGGGAGGTGGAACTAAAAAAGTTTGCAGCGCGTGCGCTGCATGCATACTATACGGTCCGGCAGGCAGTGGGAACACGTGTCGGTGGTTCGTTTTAACAGAATGCGCCCGTACTTGCGGAAAGTGGAGATACAGGATTTTCAGTCGACGTGCAAAGCACTTTTAAATAAATAATTTAATACAAAATCAGGTTAAAGATATAAAATCATACAAACTTTAGTTTTGTTTAATTTTATTATCATGGGTCCGAGCAACGCCGGGCGGGTCAGCTAGTATATATATATATCTATAATTATAATATCTATGAATTTCAAAATACATATCAAGTTCTTATATCATTCTACTTTAATCTACAAAGAGATAAATAATGATATTGTGTAAACAGAATACCACATATCTAATAATTAACATGTGCAATCATAATTTTACCATAGTATGTGCTTCAATGGTAATTGGCCAAATTTACTCATACTTGAATAATATTTAAAAAAGAAAGAGAGAGAAAGGGAAAAAAAATTTATAGATTGGAGGTGCTATTAAGTAAACACAAATGGATTAATAAATCAAATATGAACATTATACAATGGAAAACTGGACCACAAGAGAACAAACAAGAATTGGATATGAAAAAACACATGTAGATGTACTCGTCAGCTTGATTGCACCCACATGTGTTTTAAAAAATAATTCAGTATTTCATAATTCTACTGGCATGATGCTAAGAACAGTAGAATCAAAACCAAGTATACTGAATTATTACCAGATAACAATTGGAAAAAATAAGATTGGAAATATTTAAATTGAAAATAAAAAACCATTAAGAATATATAATATAATTCACTTACATCGATTATCCTAAAAACATTATAAATCACCTCACTAAATTACCACTAGATATCATTTTTGAAATAATATTGGAAATTAGAACCTTTAAATTGTAAATAAAATAATATAGAAACTTCTGCATAATATCCACGTCCACATGGCATATATATATATATATATATATATACCGGGCTCGTCATAAATTCGTGCAAACTTTAAATATTCATAATAAATGAAGTAATGCTCAGAAAAATTTTCGGTTTGCGAGAGTATGATCAGAAGGTTTTTGGATTTTTTTCCATGTATAATAAAAAATTATTCCAAAAGTAACCGATAGAGGGCACTCACACGTCATACTGAGGCGTTTTATGCAAATCAGGCAAACACAAATAGACAATAAAACAAATCACAATAATATGACACTGTGCATTTATTTTAAAGTAAAAGATGATCAACATGACCTCTATCACCAGGTATTAGGGAAGTGAGGCGCGTTAATACACCTGTTACAGCTGAATGTAGCATGTCGGCATCGATGCCACCGACGGTCCGTCGAATGGCATCTTTCAGTTCCACCAAAGTTTCTGGGGAACCCCGGTGTACACGACACTTTAAGTATCCCCACACCCAAATACCTGCCGGGGTCATGTCTGGAGATCGTGCGGGCCACTCAAACTTACATCCTCAACTTATTACTCGGTCTTCAATGAAAGTGTTCAACAGGAACGTCTTGACTTCACGTGCAACCTGGGGCGGGGTACCATCCTGCATGCAGGCAAAACGTGGTCACGCAAAAGCGTAAAATACCGTTCTGCAGTGACGGTACAGGTTTTCCAGCCGAATTTAGGACAAGACTCTTCAAAAAAGAAAGGACCCAGAACCAGGGACCGACTTAGACTATCTGGGGCTCGGGGCAAGCATCATTCTGGAAGGCCCCCTTCTATCTATCCATGAAAATTGTTCGGGAATTATGTTGAAGTCACTAGTATTAAACTCTCTCTCTCTCTCTCTCCATACCTACTTTATGTATACATAAATTTCGAACCAAGTGCTATTTACATCTTATACATATACAGTGTATTACAAGAAAGGGTCACAACTTTAACAAATGACAGAACACTGTTTTTTACTTTCTTCTATCTATAATAGAAGAAAGTATTGTAATCGAAATTTTTACTTTCTTCTATCTATAATAGAAGAAAGTATTGTAATCGAAATTTTTTTCGACTCCCGGTTTTCAACGGATTTACACGTTTTAGGGGTCAGAGATTCCGAAAAACATGTTTTTACAAAATGTCTGTCTGTCCGTCCGTCCGTCCGTCCGTCCGTCTGTCCGAAAAGTGTATGAAGTTATGCTTCAAATTGAACCACATTTTTTTTTTATGTTTTTGGCTATGGCAAGCAGATTCTATCAGAATTTGGGGATATTTCGACGAAAGGGGGCGCTGCGATCGATATTTTTGTTCCATTTTCACTATTGTATCATCGAAAAGTGTATGAAGTTATGCTTCAATTTGGACCAGATTTTTTTTCTATGCTTTCGGCTATGGCAAGCAGGTTCTATCAGAATTTGGGGATATTTCGACGAAAGGGGGCGCTGCGATCGATATTTTTTTTCCATTTTCACTATTGTACCATCTAAGAGTGTATGAAGTTATGCTTCAAACTGAACCAGATTTTTTTTTTATGTTTTTGGCTATGGCAAGCAGGTTCTATCAGAATTTGGGGATATTTCGACAAAAGGGGGCGCTGCGATCGATATTTTTGTTCCATTTTCACTATTGTACCATCTAAAAGTGTATGAAGTTATACTTCAAATTGAACCAGATTTTTTTTCTATGTTTTTGGCTATGGCAAGCAGGTTCTATCAGAATTTGGGGATATTTCGACGAAAGGGCGTGCTGCGATCGATATTTTTGTTCCATTTTCACTATTGTATCATCGAAAATTGTATGAAGTTATGCTTCAAATTGAACCACATTTTTTTTCTATGTTTTTGGCTATGGCAAGCAGGTTCTATCAGAATTTGGGGATATTTCGACGAAAGGGGGTGCTGTGATAGCCAAATTCAAAAGGTCAAAATAGCCAAACTCAATTTCAAATTCAAAAAGATGTGCAAAAAAATTAGAAATCCTACAATTTTTTTTCGTTAAATGTTCAGAGAATCCGGAACAATTTTTGTTTTGCCTCTATCTTAAAAAATGCCTGAGATATAGCGGTTTGAAATTTTAGGGTGGCTGACATTTTCAAACAAGACAGCAAAATTCATCCATAAACGGGTTTAACTTATGAGTTATAGTTAACATGGTTTTGGCAAATTTTCTTTCATTGTTGTAACAATTAATCCTATTATATGCTTATCACTATATATTTATATTCGCCAACGTCAAATTCTCGCCAAACTTGACGACAGTTGGCGAAATATCGCCGAATTTGGCGACCAAAATAGGTTGTCATAAATGAAGCCAACTTGGCTGTAGAGGACTAATTTGGAGATATTCTCATTCAAATTCAATGTTGACGAGAACTGGGATTGAATCTTCTTTAATTAGGTTCCACGCATTTTACCTTCGTGTTTTCCAGTAAAATTAGCTAAAATCGAAAAAAAAAGAAATAGGGAGGCTATCTGTTCCTGTCGGTTCAGACCTGAAGGACTTTTCGTAGTTTAGTATTATACATCAGTTGATCGCATCCCGGTAACCCGACGATTCGAAAGCAGCTGACGTACAACGGAATAACGAAAAATATTGATTTTATTGGGGGATATGATAACGAATTTTGAAGTATTAACATGACTGAGATAGAAGAAAGTTTTGGGATTGGCACATCCGACTAGTTGGTATAGGAATTTAATGACGGATGTGAACGTTTGAAGTGTAAATGCAGATCTTTCAATCACTCTTGGTTATTTGTTATAATGTAAAATTTTCTATTATATTATAAAATTTAATATTTGTTGTGCATCAGCATGTATTTGGCCGATTCTATAATATGGAAAGATAAGTGCAGGCATGCCCTGATACTAATAGCAACAAATTTCAACACTTGTTACGTTGTTACTTCATTCCCCATGCTCTAAAATACCTTTATATAAATTTTTATAACATTAGTTTTCTGATGTTGTAGATTGTTCTTTTTAGGGGAGGAGGGGACTTGGGGCACAGGAAGCAGAGGGTGGAAGTGGAGGGCTACACTACTTTCCTAAATCTTTGAAAATGTAATAATTTTTGTCATTTTTGGCCAATTTAAACCATTTTGTATCCGTTTAACAAAAATCCTAATTAAGAGCAGAGGGGAGGGAGGGGGCTCTCAGATTGGGGGCCTGGGGCAGCTGCCCCACAGGCCCCTGCATAAGTTGGGAACTGCCCAGAACAAAAGACGCGGTGAAACCACACCAAACAGTCAAATGAGGAGCATGCAGTGGCTTGGTCAGGTACTCACGAGGGTTTGACGTTGTTCAAAATAGGACTGCGTATTGACGATTTCATTGATTTTATTGATTTTGCGTATTGACGTCATCATGCAATGAAAAATGTGCTTCATCCGTCCAGTTGACGGTCAACAACCATTGTGGGTCCCACTCCGATTTTGCCAGCGTCCATGTAGCAAACTTTAGTCTTTTATCTGTATCTGCCAGTAATAACTGGTGAATTGCCTGTATCTTGTACGGATAGAGATCCAAAATTCCGTTCAGAATATGTCGAATCGACGATTACGGAATCCCCGTTATTTTCCCAGCTTCACGAGCACTGCTACTCCCCATTGATGTCTCGGCTTCCAATTCTTCCATGACACTTTTTACAACATTGACGCGATCCGTGCTCGAGGATGGTCTGCCACTACGTGGACGATCCTCCAAACTCCCCGTTTTCTCAAAATGTCGTACTAAATTGAGTATCCCTTTCAATGAAATAGGTTTTTTTTGCGCCTGAAGTTCTTTCTCCGTGCGAAACTTTCGCAATGCAATAGTTCTTGATTCACCATTCTTGTAAAAAAGTTTAACCACCAGCGCTCGATCTGGTAACGATAGCATGCTGTCGAGATCAAATGACGAATCCATTTCCCGGCAGGTGTTTTATTGCGAGCCTGATTTGCATAAAACGCCTCAGTTTTACGTATGAGAGCCCTCTATTGGTTACTTTTGGAATCATTTTTTTCTTATACTACATGGAAAAAAATCCAAAATCCTTCTGATCATACTCGCTTAAAACGAAAAATTTTCCGAGCATTACTTCTTTTATTATTTTTTTAAGTTTGCACGAATTTATGACGCAACCGGTCTATATATATACAGTCGAACCCCGCTATAGTGAACCGTCTACGGACCCAGAAATATGTCCACTATAACCAATGGTTCACTATATCCAAATTCTTTAAAAAGAAAATATTTTTTTGCATATGATTGTTATTATTGATTTTTTAGTATATGATGTATTGTTAAAAGTAATGATTGCTATAATACGTTATTTACTTACAAATTATTAACTAATTAAATTGACAATAAATCAAATAATAAAAAGAAAAAAGTTACTTACTAAAACTTGATTTTATTTTTACAATCTATGGAAGAAATTTGTGATTTTTGATTGAATGCAGTTCGATTTTAAGTAGAGTTCATCAATTTTCTTATCAACAATTAGTAAAGAATGAAATATATTTTGTTCCACAATTTCTGTAGAAAAAAAAAACGTTCAGTATATTCGCTGCCGATTTCACTTCCGAGATAGAAGGCACCGAAATTTCAAATTCTTCTTCAATATCGTCTTCTATGTCTTTTTCAACATCGTTCT
Organism: Maratus michaelseni; assembly: GCA_963931845.1. Classification (NCBI taxonomy): domain Eukaryota; kingdom Metazoa; phylum Arthropoda; class Arachnida; order Araneae; family Salticidae; genus Maratus; species Maratus michaelseni. The sequence goes on from OZ007586.1 coordinate 119,624,638, forward strand.
TTTGTTTAACTTCAGATACAATGTCATCATCTGTAAGGGTACCAGAAGTATACACTTCATTATCGCAAGATTCGAAGTGCTCAGTAACGTCCCTTGGAAAAATGTTTACATCATGCTTTTCCAGCCACAGAGCTATTGGTAAGATTTCTTTATCATCTTCGTTCTCCACTTTGGCATTTTTTCATTCCCACAACAGATCTTTCGAAAGACCTGCGCGTCGGAAACAGTTGCAGATTGTTGCGGATGTCACCTGTCTCCATGACTTTTCCAACAAAACGACTGCTTCCAAAAGTGAAATGTTGTATTCCGTATTGTTCTCTTCATAGTTCTCCAAAATACGCATCACTAGCTGTTTCCTATAGTGGGACTTCAGGCTGCGAATAACGCCGTCGCTGTAGAACAGAAGTTGTGTTTGGAGGCAAAAAAACGAGCTTAATGCATTTCAGATTTTCTAAGTGGGGATGAGCTGTGCAATTGTCGACAAGGAGAACAATTTTATGTTTTTTCTTCAACAAATCATTGTCCCATTGTCGAAGTTCTTCTTCAAAAAAAAAAGGAAGTCATCCAGGATTTTTGATTAGTTTTGTAATTGATGGGCAGTTTTAAAACATTTTAAAAACATCTTGGTTTTTGAGATTTACCCACGACAATTAATTTTCGCTTTTCTGATCCGTTCATATTTGCACATACAAGAACAGTTATTTTCACTTTCGAGAGCTTCCCGTTAGTGCACTTTTCTCCTTTAAATTTTAACGTCTGATCGGGAGTCATTTTGTAAAATAATCCAGCTTCGTCAGCATTAAAAATATTCTTCTCTTCATAACCCTGGATTGCATCCGGCCACACTTGAGCTTTCCACTTTTCCACATCCGATGACCAAACACTTGCTGCTTCACCAACAATCTTTCACAAGAAATATTGTTCCGTTTTTTTAACCTAATCCAGCCATCCAATAGAGCACACAAAACTGTTTTTTCCGAATTTTCTGCAAACTCACTCGCTTTAATGTGAAGCATGGGTCCGGTCACAGAAAGATTTCTATCCCGCTGAATAGTGAACCATTTTAATAGACCTTCTTCCACATTTTCTCTTTCAGCCCGACGTAGTTTCTTCGAAGAATCCAAATTTTTATTGTGTGCAGCAAGAGTCGCACTGCGATTTTTTCAAATGTTCAAAACTGCAGATTTTGAGAAGGAAAATTCCTTGCACAATGCCGATTGATTTGTTCCATCTTCAATACGTTTAATTATTTTAACCTTATCATCATTCGAAAATGCTTTTCTTTTCAAAGAATTCGCATCTTTACAAAATTTTTAGCTGCTCTTGAAAAAACATATTCTTATCTCAAATCAATCAAAATAATAATGAAGAGAGACACTGTAAAACGAGGGACATTCTTGGACTGTTTCGATTATACCGAGAACGAAGTTAGCAAGTGAACACCAGAGCTTATTCCTAGAATTAGGGAGAAACGAAGAAGAGAAGTTTGTTCCTGTAATAGGGAGGGGAGGGGAAAAAGAAGCATGTGCTGTTTAGGCGATGAGCGTGAAAAAGTGAAATTTGACACAATATAAAGCCATGTCATCATTTGCAGTCACAACTAGTGCACGTTTAAAGTTGGAGAACTGAAAAAAGAAATCTGGAGAAATAAAATTTGAGTCCACTATAAACGAACTACCAAAATCTCAGCTGTCCACTATAAGCGTATAAAATAACATTAGTTAAATGGAAGTTCGGACGGGACCAGCAAAAAAGTTCACTATATCCGAGTGTTCACTATATCCCGGGTTCATTATAGCGGGGTTCGACTGTATATATATGTGTGTGTGTGTGTGTGTGTGTAATATAAAATTATATATAACACGTTATCAGTATGATCAGGCCTGAATCCAGTTTTAACTGCAGCATTGGTTAAGAGATCAATGAAAGTTTTTTCAAGACAAGCGCTGACTGTGTCACAAAACGTTAACTAAATGGCTGATATAATTCACACTCTTAGTGTAAGCAGCAGTTGAAATATTTTGAGTATTTGCAGTCGTACAATCGAGCTGAGTAGTGGCAACAGTTCCGAAAGTTGTTTCTCCAAAGCATTTAGGAGACTGGGTTTGAGACAAACAGTTTATTCCATACTAAATTATACTAATGCACAACTCCACATAAACACAACTTCAATAGAAGCTTCAGACCCAATTAGATCTATTAAAATTTATTGATGAAAATCTATCGACGCGTAGAGGAAGGACTTCTCAAGTGACGAGGTTATTTGGACCCTTCGGCATGCGTAAAAATTTGCCGTCCAAGTCAGTGTATGCGGTATAAGTATAAAAAAAAAACTAAAATCTAAGTTACATTGTGCTCTCTAAGAAACCAACGAAATCTGTGTTAGGAGAAAAAATGGGTAGTAAGAGGTGGAGCGCTTGCTAATGATTGAAAAAGTGGGCCAAAAGGGGGTGCCATTGACATCGTGTCGTAACTCTTTCTTTTAGAGCAGAATTTTAAAAAGGTGAATAGTTTATGCGGGAGTTGAAAGGAATCATGGGATATGGAATGATAATTTAAAAAAAAATGGTGTTACAAAATGTTCCAAAGAAATAAAAATTCAATGTCTTAAAGTATCAAGAAATAAAACAAGTGTGTTTTACAAGAAGTGTTGCATTTAATAGAATAATGTTTTTAGATTAAGAATTAAAAGAAGATGTTGATTTAAAGTTACGGAATTAAAATATAAATGGTACTTAAGATATTGTTAAACGAAAGGATAAAAAGTAGAATTGTAAGAATTTGGATTAAATTAATTAAACTAAAATAGCGAAAATTTATAGTTATTACATATATATATATATATATATATATATATATATATATTAGTTAAATTAGGTAAAAAAATCGATTTTACTCAAAAAAGAAACTAAAATAATGCTTTAGAATTTAAAAGAAATATATGTAACAAATAACTTTCCCATTCCTTTAAAATTATGCACAATTTATTTTTTAAAGTTATAAAAAACACTCGCGCAGAAAATATATTCTAAACGAACACATTTAAAAATAATTAATAGTTGAAAAAAATCGATTTTTTCAAGAAAGGAAACATTTTTTACCGAATTTTATTCTAAATATAATATTCATATTTTACATCTAACAATCCAATTAAGAATATATATAATTCATGTTTTATCCTCTAGTAATACTAAATTTTGAAACCTTCACCACTTTCTCATTACGCAATCTCCCCGCATTTAACTTAAAAATAACCAGGTTTCTAAGTCCTAAGCCGCGATTTGAAGAAATCCAGTATCATCATTCAAAATCCTATTCTAGAAAGGGCCCAATGGTCTTGCATGTAAAACACTAAGGCTGAAGGCACTGAGGTCCCTAGTTCGAGTCAAAGGTCAGCCATAAAATATTCTTGAGGTGTATCAAATAATAAATATCTACAGATGGCTGCACAAAGAGAGATGTAATTTTTTTTATAACCGAGGTTATTCATAACGGAAAATTTTCCTTCCTGACAGTAATGCCAGGAATATTTCTGTGATTCGAAGAATTTCTGAGAGAGTAACGGAAAGTAACCGCTTCTTCAAACGGAGTTTTTCCTTTTTTTATCTCTTAAAACGAAAAATCTATTATCGGAATGGAAAAAGTCCGGCAACTTTGCTGCCAGTAATTTTACCGTGAATTAATGGATTTATTTTAACAGTGCAGGGTAAGTTATAACCATGTCAGGACTCTCGTCCGTTCTAGAACGACACAATACTCCCCACATTAAAGAAGGTGACAAAAGGGCAGCCGTTCCAGAATGTGATCGGAACGCACTTGGATGCGATGTTAAATGTTGTCGCCCAGCATACAGAGGTACCAGTGGGTAGAGAGAGACAGGGTGAGCTCACATCTCAGTAACATCGCTTATGACTCAATGGAGGAATTGCACATTGTAATAAAATTCCCAAAGGAACAACGAACCCTTTGGAAATAGAGCTATAAGGATAGAACGTTAGGATTAGTCATGGTAGGATTAACCATATGACTAGAATATTCTAGTCGGATGTGCCAATCCCAAAACTTTCTTCTATCTCAGTCATGTTAATACTTCAAAATTCGTTATCATATCCCCAATAAAATCAATATTTTTCGTTATTCCGTTGTACGTCAGCTGCTTTCGAATCGTCGGGTTACCGGGATGCGATCAACTGATGTATAATACTAAATTTCAGGTCCTTCAGGTCTGAACCGACAGGAACAGATAGCCTCCCTATTTCTTGTTTTTTCGATTTTAGCTAATTTTACTGGAAAACACGAAGGTAAAATGCGTGGAACCTAATTAAAGAAGATTCAATCCCAGTTCTCGTCAACATTGAATTTGAATGAGAATATCGCCAAATTAGTCCTCTACAGCCAAGTTGGCTTCATTTATGACAACCTATTTTGGTCGCCAAATTCGGCGATATTTCGCCAACTGTCGTCAAGTTTGGCGAGAATTTGACGTTGGCGAATATAAATATATAGTGATAAGCATATAATAGGATTAATTGTTACAACAATGAAAGAAAATTTGCCAAAACCATGTTAACTATAACTCATAAGTTAAACCCGTTTATGGATGAATTTTGCTGTCTTGTTTGAAAATGTCAGCCACCCTAAAATTTCAAACCGCTATATCTCAGGTATTTTTTAAGATAGAGGCAAAACAAAAATTGTTCCGGATTCTCTGAACATTTAACGAAAAAAATTGTAGGATTTCTAATTTTTTTGCACATCTTTTTGAATTTGAAATTGAGTTTGGCTATTTTGACCTTTTGAATTTGGCTATCACAGCACCCCCTTTCGTCGAAATATCCCCAAATTCTGATAGAACCTGCTTGCCATAGCCAAAAACATAGAAAAAAAATGTGGTTCAATTTGAAGCATAACTTCATACACTTTTCGATGATACAATAGTGAAAATGGAACAAAAATATCGATCGCAGCGCGCCCTTTCGTCGAAATATCCCCAAATTCTAATAGAACCTGCTTGCCATAGCCAAAAACATAGAAAAAAAATCTGGTTCAATTTGAAGTATAACTTCATACACTTTTAGATGGTACAATAGCGAAAATGGAACAAAAATATCGATCGCAGCGCCCCCTTTTGTCGAAATATCCCCAAATTCTGATAGAACCTGCTTGCCATAGCCAAAAACATAAAAAAAAATCTGGTTCAATTTGAAGCATAACTTCATACACTCTTAGATGGTACAATAGTGAAAATGGAACAAAAATATCGATCGCAGCGCCCCCTTTCGTCGAAATATCCCCAAATTCTGATAGAACCTGTCATATGGTTTAATCCTACTATATTTTAACGACTACAGTATAGCCACCTGTTGAAAGATTTGCACAAAAAACTAATCAGCACTAATATATATGCAGGTCTAACATAATATAAAGTTTTAATAAATTCCGTGCATTAACTATTGAGATATAGCTATCTTGAAAATCATGAATGACCAGCATACAGTGCCATCTGTTGGGCGGTATACACCTAAACATAATCATCAACAACTTATGTCCACGTCCTACTGAATTTGAAGTTTGATCAAAATTTTTGCATTTGTTCAGGAGAAAGTTTTTTGCGAAAATCCTGAAAAATGCAGCGCCACCTCTTGCGCGATTTTCACCAAAATCTAACAAGTAAAACATTTGTCAACGTCTAACTAAATCTGAAATTTAATGAAAATCCCTGCAATAGTCCTTGAGATATTGCTATATTCAAAATCGTGAATAATGCAGCATAGCACCACCACCCAGTGGGCGGTATGCACCAAAACTTAATCAGCAACAATCTATGCCAATGTCTAACTGAATCTGAAATTTGTTGGTAATCCCTGCATTAGTTTTTGAGAAAGAGCTATTGAGGAATTCGAGAAAAATACAGCACAGCAACGCGATTTACACCAAAAACGGATCAGCACCAATTTATATCAAAGTCTAACTGGATAGTTTTATTAAATTCCATCCATTAATAAGACTATCGCTAAAATCGTGTGAATCCTGAAAATATGCTGCATAAGCTGTGTCACCTGTTGGGAAATTTAAACGAAACCGTAATAAGCAACAATTTATGCCAACGTCTAACTGAATGTGTAATGTAATGAAAATCCGTGCATTAGTCCTTCAGATAGACTTATCTTGAAAATCGTGAATAACGCAGCATACCAGCGCTACCGGTTGGGCGCTATACACCAATACTTAATCAGCAACAACTTATGACCACGTCTAAATGAATCTGAAGTTTGACGAAATTCTGTGCATTAGTGTTTTAGATTTAGCTTTCGTGAAAATCATAAAAAAGTAGCATAGCAATGTCATCTTTTGGGCTATTTACACCAAAGCATGTAATCATCGTCTATTTATATCACGATCAAACAGAATCTGAAATTTTATGAAATTCTGTGCATTAGTTCTTGAAATATAGCAATCGTGAAAATCGTGAAAAATGTAGCATAGCAGCGCCACCAGGTGAGCGATTTAAACCAAAAACTAATCAGCCTAATCAGCACCAACTTATATGAAGGTCATTACTGAATACAAATATTTATTAAATTTCGTGCATTATTTCTTGAGACGGAGCTATCTTGAAAATCGTGAATAATGCATTATACAGCGCCACCTGTTGCGAGATATACAACAAAGCATAACAAGCAACAACTTATATCCACGTTTACCAGAATCTGAAGTTTGATGAAAATCTGTGCATTAGTTCTTGAGATAGAGCTATCTTGAAAATCATGAATAATGCAGCATAGCAGTGTCACCTGTTGGGCGGTATACACCAAAATTTAATCAAAGACTTATGTCCACTTCCAACTAAATCTGATGTTTGATGAAAATCTGTGTATTAGTTCTTGAGATAGAGCTAGTGTGCAAATCCTGTAAAATGCAGTATAGCTGCGCCACCTGTTTGGCGATTTACATAAAAAAATAATCAGTACACATTTATCAAAGTCTTACTGAATCTAAAATTTTATTAAATTCCGTGCATTAGTTCTTGCGATATGACTATCACTAAAATCGTGTAAAATCCTGAAACAAGCATTATGGAAGCGCCACTTGTTGGACGATTTACACCAAAACCAATTAAGCAACAACTTATTTCAATGTCTATCTAAACCTGTACTGTAATGAAAATCCGTGCATTAGTCCTTGAGATAGAGTTATCTTGAAATTCATGAATACTGCAGTTTAGCAGCGCTACATATTGGGCGGTATACACCAAAACCTAATCAACAACTTACGTCCACTTCTAACTAAATTTGATGTTTGAAGAAAATCTGTATATTAGTTCTTGAGATAGAGCTAGTGCACAAATCCTGAAAAATGCAGCATAACTGCGCCACCTGTTTGGCGATTTACATCAAAAAATAATCAGTACACATTTATCAAATTCTAAGTGAATCTAAAATTTTATTAATTCCGTGCATTAGTTCTTGAGATATGACTATCGCTAAAATCGTGTAAATCCTGAAAAATGTAACTTATAGCAACACCACCTGTTCGTCGGTATACACGAAAACTTAATAAGCAAAAACTTATGTCCACATGTAACGGAATTTGAAGTTTGATGAAAATCTGTGCATTAGTTCTTGAGATAGAGCTATGGAGGAAATCCTGAAAAAGTGCAGCATAGCAGCGCCACTTGTTGGGCGATTTACACCAAAACCTAAAAAGCAACAACTTATGTCAACGTCTAACGGAATCTGTAATTTAATGAAAATCCGTGCATTATTTCTTCAGATATAGCTATATAATATCATGAATAATGCAGCGTACATTTTGGGCGGTATACATTAAAACTTAATCAGCAACAACATAAGTCAATGTCTAACTGAATCTGAAATTTGTTGAAACTCCCTGCGTTACTTCTTGAAATGGAGCTATTACGGAAATCGAGAAAAATCATGAGAGACGGTAGTTTCTCGAGTGACGCAGCAAAAACAGAAAACAGAAAGCCCAAAACCGAAGATTTCCGTCACTCTTATATATACAGCTAGTTTGAGTTCAAAGGAAAAGCGAAAAGCCGACATTTAATATCTCAGCAAATATGAGGCACATCATTTTGATTTTTTGACAGCTGTCTTATATCTCCGGTCTAACTCTATCCTGAAATTTATAGATTTCTACATGCAGTAGATTTTAAGATCTGGAAATCCATTTTTAAGTAAAATGGGAAGTTTTTCGCTCTGCATGTAATGGTGTCATGGTGTAAAGGCGCTTATCTCGAAATCCGCCCGAAGGATTTTTTTAAAATTAATATATGATACTAATCGGTTTTAGATGAAGCGAATCCCCCTATCCACTTAAATAGGAAAACTCTAGTTTTTTATATAATCCGATTTAAAAATGAGACTATTTTCTTAAGCCAAGCTGTACAAATGCAATAGAGTGTTCACTCCCTTCTTCCGCCGGGCATTACAGTTAAAAATTGATGTACGGTTGCCGTTATCAATAAAGCTTCTGACCGGGCTAATTATTTAGATTTTTTTTAAATGCAAAAACAATGAATCATATACTCTAAACATGTAAAACATATGTATTAAATTCAATTGTGGTTTATATGTTTTCTCTTTTTGTTACAAAGAAATAATTTCAGATTTTAAACATGCATATATTCGAAAAATTATTTCGATTCCTTTTTCAAAATGAGGAAATATTTTTTAATTACATGTATTCAATTTTACTGCTAAATATAATAAATCTTTCATTTTCTAATGATAAAATATTTTTCATTTCTTTGTTTCTTTCGCAACGAAGACAACCAACCAACTATTATCGTATCAATGCGCGAAGCACAAATTAGAGAGAGGCAATTGGGGAAAAGATAGGCACAGAAAATCAAAGATATTATACTTACTATTAGGTATTTTGTTTATTTATTCATTGTTTTCTATTTTATATGACTTGATGGTTCTTTAAAAAATTTTCGTTTTGGTAAGGTGCTTAGTTGGTCTTTGTCAGAGCAACTGCCAATTACATGTTTTTATGGCTTTAAAATATTACTTTTATGTTATTTTGTAAAAGAAAATGCAGAAAGTTAGTTCTGAATTAAGTGTTTTATGTTATACAATGGATAAATAAGTTCTTAATTTAAATCCAGAGTTTGAAAAGTAAACAAATAGCTTTTTTTTTCTTTTTCTCATTGCATTCAGGAGTCGATGCAGGTTTTTTTTCATGGGGCCCATTTTGTGAAAAGTAAAGGTTAATTTTGTGAAATTTATTATATTTTTGTGAAAAATAACATTTTGTAACGAAAGTTGAAATCGATTTAATCAAATTCGAACCAAGCATTTATAAACAAAACCTGTTTTAAATCCTTTTGCGGAAGTTTTCCTCTCTGGTAAACTTGTTTGTTTACAAATTACACATTTTAAAACATCACAAAATAATAAATAGTAAGTTTTTATGGAATAGAATTTTGTGAAGGGACCCATTTTATTAAATTCATTTTTGTGAAGGCACCCATTTTATTAAATAGATTTTTGTGAAGGGGCGCTAAATAGGCCCCAAATTTTTCCTGGATCGACCCCTGGCATTACCTTATTGCATTCATATTGCCAGTATTATTACATTGTTATCATTTTTTTTTCTCATTACATTTACAAACAGTTGTGTGACAAACTTCTATCTTCATGAATGTTTTGCATTTACATTATATTAATTTTTCACATTAATTTTTTAATAAGCTTGTTAAATAGTTTTCGAGCACTATATTGTTTCAATGTCAAATGTTACATTAAAAATTATTAAAAAATACAGTAAAAAAATTGCTATTTGCTCGCGAAACTTAAGAATATAATCATTTTAACCCACATAGATTTTTTTAGCTCTAAAATATTACTATACAATGAATAAATAAGTTCTTATTTACTTTAAATTCAGAGTTTAAAAAGTAAACAAATAGCTATTTTATTTTTCAATTTTTCTATCATTTACCTGTGATTTTAAAAATCATTTAAAATTACTAATTTAGAGGTATGAAATACCTTATATGTGCTTAAATCACAGAAAAAATACAACTTTAGTAAGTATATTACAGGGCTCTGTTTAAGAAGAATTAAGAACACCTTTAAAGGATCCTACACAATTTTTTTTTAATCTTAAAACAGTATCCTTCACATTTTTTTTCATTTTAAAACAGGTTATTTCACATTTCTTTTCATATTAAAACAGGACACTTCACAAAACTTTTTCCTACCAAAAATTAACTCTTCACAAATTTAATCATCTTAAACTTTTCCCAATTTTTGTATAAAATACTGTTTACTGTTGACTGTAAAAAATGTTTGTTCTTCAAAGTAAATTCTGAAAATTTATTAAATTTCAACGGCTGCTAACACATTTAATTTTTTGATTACAACTTACATAAATATCAATATTTTACATAGGGTTTCTTGTACAGCGGTGTATTTTGAAAACATATAGAAGAAAGAAAAAAAAAATTTTAGAGAAAACCACTGTTAATTATTTTGCAATGTTTTTTAATAGTCAGATCTTATAAATTAAGTGTTGGTGAGTGCAAAGTTTGAAATTGTCTGAATATGTTGAAAACAACATAGGGCTCTAAAACTATTTACTTGCATAAGTTTATCAAAAAGGAATTTGAAAAATTAATATACAGTAACAGCAAAACATGCATGAAGCTTCACAAACAGCTATAGACCATCAAAGTATCAAATAAAATGAAAATTTTGAAATGGAGAACCATCAATTCAAAATAAATAAAAAACAATAAATAAATAAACAAAATACCTGGGGGAGGGGAGGGGGGAGTTTTTTATCTATTATAAATTGCAGCTTGTATTTTCAAACAATTTGGAAGGGTGGATAAAATTTTATCATTTAAAATATTTAAAAAAATAATACCTTCTAAACTAGAATTTTATTATCAATTTTATAGATGATTTTCTTTGGACGATTACTCTCTATGAGAGAAAAGTTCTACTTTTTGCATTTGTTCGCCACAGTATATTTTGTTGTTTTTCAGTCAGTCTATAGAATTCTTTGCAGGAGTGCGGTTTTCAACAGGCATGTGATGTGGAGCATTGGCCATATATAGGGCACTATTCGGTTGCAAATTTGGAAGAAGTTTTTCCAACACTCACTTTTGGAAGTTTTCGCAGTTCATTTGCACGGGATTGTCACCCCTTTTTGTCGACGCTTTATACAGTAGTTGAGCATCCGTAAGGAAACACGTTTCCTCATTTTTACACTTGAGTTAAGACCTTGTACCGGCCTTGTACAGCTAAGTACATGGCCGTTAAAGTTTTTTCCCCGCAAATAGTTAATAACTTGCTCCTTTTAATTTGATGTTATTCGTTTTTGGGTAAAGGTGAAAATAGGCACTCTCCAATCACCACTCGGCAATAAAACTTGAAAAACTGACTTGAAAAATATGGAGAAAACCGACCAAATGCAGGATTTTCTGATTTTCTTTTTTTCCCATGTCCGTTTGACAAAATTCATGATTTTCCTCGCCAGATCGACGAAAATACTGATTTTTCTGCACCAGATCGATGAAATTAATGATCTTACTGCACTAGATTGGCGAAATTTATGCTTTTTATGCACCGATTAAAGAAATTCATGATTTTTATGTGCCCGTTCAGCAAAATTTCTGATTTTTACATGCCGTTCAACAAATTTCTTGATCTTTATGTGCCCCGTTGACAAAATTTGTGATTTTTACATGCCTGATCGACTAAATTCATGATTTTTATATGCCCGATGGATGAAATTAATGATTTTTACTTGCCGATCAATGAATTTCTTGATCTTTATGTGCCTATTTGACAAAATTCGTGATTTTCATGCACCGATAAACAAAATTCATGATTTTTACATCTGTGTTCGACAAAATTTATGATCTCCCCCTCCCTGATCCACAAAATTCATGTTTTTCCTGTGCCTGATTATTGAAACTCATCATTTTTACACACCCGATCGACAAAATTCATGATTTTTACACACCGATCAACGAAGTTCAAGATTTTTATGCACTTGATCACCGAAATTCATGATTTTTTTCATGCTCGATCGACGAAATTTCATTTTTCTGAACCGATCGACGAAATTATTGATTTTTATGCAAACGTTTGATGAAATTTGTGATTTTTATGCACCTACTTGATGAACTCGTGATTTCTAAACCACCCACTTGATGAATTCGTGATTTCTATGCAACTACTCTACGAATTGGTAATTTTTATGCGTCCGTTCTACAAAATTCATGATTTTTTCGTGCCTAATCGATGAAATTCATAATTTTTACGCACCGATTGATGATTTTTATGTGCCTGATTCATAAATTTCTTAATTTTTATGCATCCGTTTGATGAAATTAATGATTTTCATGTGCCGATCAAGGAATTTCTTGGTTTTTGTATCTATTTGAAGAAATACGTGATTTTTATGCGATCGATAAACAAAATTCAAGATTTTTACGTGCCCGATTGACAAAATATATGATCCCCCCCTCCCCCGATCGACAAAAGTCATGTTTTTTCTGTGCTCGATTGATGAAATTCACAGATTTTTACATACCCGATCATCGAAATTCATGATTTTTAAATACACTATCAACGAAATTCATGATTTTTTCATGCCCGATTGACGAAATTAATGATAATGTCCATGCCCCAATTTGACACCCCCAAGGGGGTACTTTCTAAATTTTGCTGTTGCTCCTCATGTTATATATTGTTGGAAAGGCCTGTGACTGTTTAATCATATTATGCATCTCCTGTGTCCACACCCCCACTTTGCCCCCCCAAGAGGGTACTTTTTGAAATTTTGCACAACCCCTCATGTGATATATCGTTGGAAAGGTCTGTGACCGCTTAGTCATATTATGCATCTCTGGTGTCCATCCCCCCACTTTGCCCCCCCCCCCCCAAGGCAGGTACTTTTTAAAATTTTGCACACACACTTCATGTGATATATTGTTGGAAAGGTCTGAGACTGTTTAATCATATTATGCATCTCCTGTGTCCACACCCCCCCTTTGCCCCCCCCAAGAGGGTACTTTTTGAAATTTTGCGCAACCCCTCCTGTGATATATCATTGGAAAGGTCTGTGATCGCTTAGTCATATTATGCATCTCTGGTGTCCATCCCCCCACTTGCCCCCCCTTCCCAAGGGGGGTACTTTTTAAAATTTTGCACACACCCTTCATGTGATATATTGTTGGAAATGTCCGAGACTGTTTAATCATATTATGCATCTCCTGTGTCCACACCCTTACTTTGCCCCCCCAAGGGGGTACTTTCTGAAATTTCGCATAACCCCTCATGTGATATATCGTTGGAAAGGTCTGTGACCGCTTAGTCATATTATGCATCTCTTGTGTCCATCCCCCCACTTTGCCCCGCCAAGGCGGGTACTTTTTAAAATTTTGCACACTCCCTTCATGTGATATATTGTTGGAAAGATCTGTGACTGTTTAATCATATTATGCATCTCCTGTGTCCATACCCCCACTTTGCCCTCCCCCAAGGGGTACTTTTTGAAATTTTGCACAACCCCTCATGTGATATATCGTTGGAAAGGTCTTTGACCACTTAATTAGATTTTGCACCTCCGGTGTCCATCCCCCCCCCCTTTGCCTCCACCAGGGTTGCACTTTTTAAATTTTGCTGACACTCCTCATGTGATATATTGTTGGAAAGGTCTGTGACCACTTAGTCATATTATGCCTCTCCAGTATCCATCACTTTGCCCCTCCCACAAGGGGGTACTTTTTAAAATTTTGCACACACCCCTCATGTGATATATTGTTTAAAAGGTCTGTGACCACTTAATCGTATTATGCAGCACGGCAGCTATACGGTGCCGCAGGCAGCGGGAACCCGAGCCGGAGGTTCGTTCGGTTAGAGGTTTATACTATTCGATGTGCAAATTAAGGTATTATCCGGTGCATGCATAGCACGACCGGTATACGGTGCCGGAGACAGCAGGGACCCGGGTTGGTGGTTCGTTCGGTTATAGGTTTATACTATTCCATGTGGAAATTAAGGGATTGTCATACAAATGGAGAATTCAGTTAGATTCGAGGCCCTGATGTAAATTGAAGGCCCACTAGCGGGCGAAGCCACTAAGTTTTATTCTTATAAATTTATACCCTAATGCTTAATTGCGACTGAAAGAAATTTTCATCAATAACCGCTTAAAAGTAATCATATCAGTACAAAAACCCTTATCGGGTTAAAAGTTGTGACGCAGCACTTTCTTTTGGCTCAAAGAATTTCAAATATGGGTCTTAAAAGTAATGATATCAAATTTGAGTGACGCTATGTTAATTTTTCTTTAAATCATAATTTTCTTTTTAGTTTTATTTATATTCACAGGTGCAATTATTATTTTAACATGAAAATAATATAAAATTTATTCGCTAAAGCTTTTTCATTCAGATCTCTCAGGAATTCAAAATATGGGTTTTAAAAGAAATGATATCAAAATTTGAGTGACACCTTGACGTGAATTTAATAGGATTGTTTTAAATTTCAATTTAAATTATTTTTCGTTTGTCTTCTAAAGTATATTTACACATACAAACAATACTTTTAATTTTTCAATACACTGTTAAATATATTACTTTCACTGAGCCTATATTATGTATTGAAATGTATTTATTTCAATAGACTGATTCATGTTTTGTGCCACAGTATCCAAAATCATAAGTAAAATTTATGTAAATGTATTTTGCGTCATAGTATCCAAACAAAGGAAAATGTATGCAAGTGGATACTATGACGCAAAATAATTATTTACATAAATTTTACTTATGATTTTGGATACCATGGCACAAAACATGAATCAGTCTATTGAAATAAATACATTTCAATACATAATATAGGCTCAGTGAAAGTAATATATTTAACAGTGTATTGAAAAATTAAAAGTATTGTTTGTATGTGCAAATATACTTTAGAAGACAAACGAAAAATAATTTAAATTGAAATTTAAAACAATCCTATTAAATTCACGTCAAGGTGTCACTCAAATTTTGATATCATTTCTTTTAAAACCCATATTTTGAATTCCTGAGAGATCTGAATGAAAAAGCTTTAGCGAATAAATTTTATATTATTTTCATGTTAAAATAATAATTGCACCTGTGAATATAAATAAAACTAAAAAGAAAATGATGATTTAAAGAAAAATTAATATAGCGTCACTCAAATTTGATATCATTACTTTTAAGACCCATATTTGAAATTCTTTGAGCCAAAAGAAAGTGCTGCGTCACAACTTTTAACCCGATAAGGGTTTTTGTACTGATACAGTATACGTCTAACTGAATCTGAAGGTAGATGAAAATCTGTGCATTAGTTTTGATATACAGCTGTTGCAGAAATCCTGAAAAATGCAGCATACCAACGCCACCTGTTGGGCGATTTATACCAAACCCTAATAAGTGACATCTTATGTCAACGTCTAACTGTATCTTAAATTTAATGAAAATCTGTGCTTTAGTTCTTGAGATATAGCTATCTTGAAAATCGTGAATAATGCAGCAGAGCAACACCACCTTTTGGGCGGTATGCACCGAAACCTTATCAGCAACAACTTTTGTGAATGTCAAACTCAAACTGAAATTTATTGTAAATCCATGCATTAGTTTTTGTGATAAAGCTATTGTGGAGATCCTGAAAAATGCAGCGTATAAGCGCAACCTGTTGGGCGGTATACACCAAAACTTAATCAGCAACATCTTATGTCGACGTTTATCTGAATCTCAAGGTATATGAAAATCTGTGCATTAGTTCTTGAGGTACAGCTATTGTGGGAATCCTGAAAATTGCAGCACAGCAGCGTCATGTTTTGGGCAATTTACACCAAAACATACTAAGCAGCAACTTATGTCAGCGTCTTACTGAATGTAAAATTTGAAACAAATTCGTGCATTTGTCCTTGAGATATAGCTTTCTTGAAAATCCTGAATAATGCAGCTTCGCAGCTCCACCTGTTGGGAGGTATACAGCTAAACCTAATCAGAAACTTCTTATGTCCACATCTATCCGAATCTGAAGGTAGATGTAAATTTGTGCATTAGTCCTTGAAATACAGCTAGTGCGGAAATCGTGAAAAATGCAGCATAGCAGCGCCACTTTTTGGCGATATTCACCAAAAACTAATCATCACCATTTTATATCAAGGCATAACTGAATCTAAACTTTTATTAAATTCCATGCATTAGTTCTTGAGATGTGACTATCATTAAAATCGTATAAATCCTGATAAATGCAGCATAGCACCGCCACCTGTTGGGCAATTTACACGAAAACCTAATAAACAACATCTTATGTCAACGTCTTACTGAATCTAAATTGAGATATAACTTTCTTGAAAATCCTGAATAATGCAGCTTCGCAGCGCCACCTCTTGGGTGGTATAGAGCTAAACCTAATCAGAAATTTCTTATGTCCACTCTAATTGAATCTGAAGGTAGATGAAAATCTGTGCATTAGTCCTTGAAATACAGCTAATGCAGAAATCGTGAAAAATACAGCATAGCAGCGCCACTTTTTGGGCGATATTCACCGAAACTAATCAGCACAAATTTACATCAATACCTAACTGAATCTAAAGTTTTATTAAATTCCATGCATTAGTTTCTCGAAATATGACTATCACTAAAATAGTGTAAATCCTAAAAAATGGAGCATAGCAGGACCACCTGTTGGGTAGTTAACACCAAAACCAAATAAGCAACAACTTATATCAACGTAATAACTGAATCTGAAATTTAATGAAAATTCATTCATTAGTTCTTGAGATATGAAAATCGTGAATAATGCAGCATGGCAGTTTGGGCGGTTTACACCAAAACCTAATCAGCAACAACTTATATCCACGCCTAGCTGAATCGGAAGGTAGGTGAACATCTGTGTATTAGTTCTTGAGAGAGAGCTAATGCGGAAATCGTGAAAAAAGCAGCATAAATGGTTCGCACCAATTTATATCAAGGTCTAAATGAATCTAAAATTTGATTAAATTCTGTGTTTTAGTTCTTGAGATAGACCGCCCCAAAATTTTTTTGTCATATACATACAGACAGACATTTTCTAAAAACAGTCATAGCGTATTCAGGTCTTCTAAAACGTATAAATCCGTTTAAAATCGGAAGTCGAAAATTTTTACGAATCCAATATTTTCTTCTTGTAAAGATAGAAACTCCGGAGCCCAATGCAATAACGCTTCCGAAAAACGAATCCTAAATTACCCTTTCCTTTTCCTCCCATCTCCAATCTTTTGCCTTCTTTTGTATCAAAACACTAATAAATGACGTAAAGTGTCGCTCACGTAAGAAATGGAGATGAAACGGGCTCGGTTTTTATATCAGTCTTGGTGTTTCGGCAGACTCCAGCTCAATCTGTTTTTAAATTTCAAATTTTAATTTTTTTCCATTTCAAATCATTTTAACGCTATTTTGATCAGAATAAAAAGTAAAGTCTTTTTCTATTCTTCATAGCTGCGAACTATTCATTTTTTGTGTTAACACAATTTCCGAATCATAATTCTGAGCTTATTTAATCGCAGAATTATGCGATTAACTAACACTAAGATTCGGCAAAGATTTATATTTGGAAGTAATAATGACTAAAAAGTAGAATAGTTGATAGCTAAGTGTGCGCAGAGAGATGCATTTAAATTTTTTATTATGTGAAAAAATAATAATAATATAAAAATGCAGACTGGAGTGACGGTGGAGGGGAACGGTACGCTACGGTTGTTAATACTACGGAATATTAGGGCTCCGGTAAATTTTTTTTTTTTTTTTAGAAATTAAGCCCTGGGTGGGGGCAAATTTCTAAAAAAATCTAATTTTCTAAACTCTAAATTTTCCAAAAAATGGGGATCGGCCCATCGCTCTCTCTTTTCACTTAGATTTAAATTTCCCCTTTCCCCTAGTACAAAATACACAATGTTTTAAATCTGTATATCTGTTTAACAGTTTTCTTTTCTAATTCCATGCAAAGATAAGATGCAAAATCCTTTCTTTTTGTAGACTTAAAATCTTGGCAACTACCCAAGAGTGACAGAAATGTCAGTTATCTTTTGTTGAATTCATTCTTTTTCTCAATTGGAGGAGTTGTCTTGTCAATCATTTGAAGTTAGACCATCCTCTTATTTGTTTCTCAACGCTAGCGGCCATATTGAACCGAAAATTTCTGTGACTAGCGTAGCCTCTTAAACGCATAGCACGAAACGAAAGAATTACATGCGTGACCATGCGTTTGGTCGATTTATTTTTACTCCTAAAGAAATGACCTCTACAAATTTTCGAAACGCACATAGTGTTTTAATTTTGTGCTGTCATAATAAATAAATTGTCGCCATTTTTTTCAGAATATAATTTGAATCAATATTTTTTGTTTGTATAAAAGTAATGTGCCATAGAGCACTGCATTTTTTCCAATTAGCTCATCTGTGTAGCTTTAACCCTTACAAGGGCAAAGTACTTTTGTTAGTAAAATGTTGAAGTAATTGAATGACACCAGGATTTACAAACAAATTTATCTAGACAGGGCCGGCGCAACCATCGGGCAAACGGGCTTCCCAGGGCCCCCGTCAATCGGGTCTTGTTACGGGCCCCAAGCTTCTCTATGCAATTTGAAATAACATTCTTCCGTATAAAATAATAATATTTTTGATCTAGATGTGTTTTTAATGTTTCTTCATGAGAAAAGAAAGTGATTAAACTTTATTTCTAATAGACAAAGTTGATATACACTATATGGCCATTCGTCACCGGACACTTTCAGTTTTAGACATTTTGTCAGATATTTAAAGAAATGCTTGTCGGATTCTTCTGGAACTTCAGGATTATAAAGAATTTGTTTGGTCTCATATTTATCAACAACAATTTGATCATGAGAACAATTAGGGGGCCAACAAAAAATCAAAGAAAAATAATATTTGTGATCACCCTGTAAAATAAAATACACGAAATGATCTATTGGTACAGCACACGAATATGTGGATATTGTGCAATATGTGTATTCATTTGTGTAAGAATAGCACGTATATTCATGGAGATATAGCGATTATTTTTTAAAGTTACAAAATTTTGCATGTTTTTTGTTTATATCATGCAGGTTTTTCAACCAAATTTAACGCCAGTTTCAGAAAATTTGACAAAATGTAGTAGAAATATTGTAGTACAATTGGAATATAAATACATTAAACATTTGATGAAATATGAGCAGCTGTATGAAATATTTTTTAACTGCACATGCGCGAACGATAACAAAGATTTTTTTTCATTATTTAATAGTCAACTCTATAGAGCGACTCATTTAAAAATAATCATACATCGTGAAAATTCATAACGATATCGGCGATATAGTGAGATGATTTTTAGTTGCTCTTTAAAAGTAGCTGAATGGTAAAGGATTTTCCACAAATTGTCATTTTTTTGTTTATATACTACTAGCGGCCCTCCCTCGCTTTGCTTCGGGTTAACCTTGAAAACCTTCATCTCTTTGTGTTTTCTGTAGACCTTTTTAACGTGTACAATAATTAGTACATTATTTTGATAAATCTTGTAGGGTTCAGCCTGCGTTTGCAATGTATAAGCGGAAAAAATGAAATTATTTACGACATCACATTAAAAACCTCAAAAATAACAGTATTTCTCCACTATTTAATGGATGTTATTATACATATAAACCTTCCTCTTGAATCACTCTATCTATTAAAAAAAACCGCATCAAAATCCGTTTAGTAGTTTTAAAGATTTAAGCGTACATAGGGACAGAAAAAGCGACTTTGTTTTATACTATGTTAAGATTTTTCAATTTTTAAAGATACTTTAGTTAGAAGAATCCGACAAGCATATCTTTAAATATCCAACAAAATGTCTAAAATTGAAAGTGTCCGGTGACGAATGGCCATATAGTGTAAATATGGGAGAATGTATAAATTTGACGGTCTTCAAAATTACCCGTGAACGCAAAAAAATAAATATTTAAAATATTGTAAAGGATAGACGTTTTTGCAAAATTGTGTGTGTGAAAATAATTATGCACATTAAATGTGAAAGTAGTGATATTTTACATACCTTTTATTATCTCTATTATATAGTATTTTGTGATATATACAATTAAAAATAAATTTTATTACCCCCAGCATTGCAGTATATGTTGGAGCGCACCATAGATTGATACACAAGATAGGACACTATCATAGGGCGTAATGGTAATGCGATGACGAACGCAGCGCCTGTAGTAACAAGGGGGAAGAAACGTCTCATAGACGGAATATTTCTCCATTTGAACATCTATCTTATTATGATCTTTCTTTTTTAAATGCTACATGTTTACATTTTCAACTTTGTAGGGAAAGCGAAAAATGAAATTTTAAAATTCCGATTTGTATGCAGACATGATTCTACATGACATATTTTAACAACTTTAACCATACTAAAAAAGTTCTGAAAAGAACTGTTGTTTCAATAATAATAAAATAAAAAATAAAATGAAGTCCTTTAAAAAGAAACTTAACTCACCAGCGAGCGCCCAATTTGAAGAGAATCGTCTGCCTCGAAGCGAAAAGAATAGATATTAAAAATATAGACCATAAACAGATTTCATATACATGAGTAAATTTCGGAAGTTTGTTAGTTTTTCCCCCTTGTCACTAGTGGCGCTATTTTTGCTGCCATTACAGATTTTACTTGTAACTGTCCTATCTTGTATGTTAATCTATGGGGCGCACTAACAGCTTTGCCAGGGCCCAGCGTGACGTTTCGCCGGCCTTGTATCTAGAAATAAGTAAATGTTTTTCTTTCCCTACATTACAAAAGCAAAATTTTATTACAAAATATTGTTGCCATTGTGGCATTTGTGGATTAAAATTAAGTGAGATATACAGGGTGTCCCAAAAGTCTCCGTACAACTTCAAAAATTTATTACAAAAAAATAATAATAATATGCCTACAGCAAAAATAATTACAACAGTACATAGAGTAACTTAAAAAAAAATTCTACTACCTTAGTAAGCTTGTACATCAGATCCTTTCGTTTCACGAAGAATATCAAGTCAATATTTCAGTTCCATCCACGTGTGTTTCAGCATGCTAACATCAACAGTAGGTACAACTGTTTGATGAAATGCGAACAAAAGTTAATAGTCTCATGGAATTGAAACAACAGATCCAAACAGCAGTAGCTACTGTTGATGTTAGCATGCTAAAACGTTCGTGGATTGAATTGGAATATCGTCTTGATATTCTTCGTGCTACGAAAGGGTCTCATGTGAAGTTTACTAAGGCAGTAAAAGAAACTTTTTAATTTACTCTATGTACTGTTGTAATTATTTTTGCTGTAGGCCTATTATTTTTTTTGTAATAAATTTTTGAAGTTGTACGGAGACTTTTGGGACACCCTATATTATATCCCATCGCGCTTCAAGGGGATTAAAAAGTACTTAAATTCCAGATATAGAATTTTCACAGAAACCAAACATTCTTGTTTATTGAGCAATCAGTTTGCTTTCTAAATTTCTCCGAAAATTGCCTTTCAGACTCGATTGAAGTATACCCGTGACATTTGAGTGGGAGTTTCAGCAAAATACACGTGACAGTTTATTTGCCTACGCAAAGAAATGTTCGTTTTAATAATACTGAAAGCTTTAAAATTTAAATGAACAGTCGCGTCTCAAATTTTAATATTTAATTGGAAAATAAGTGCTTTGTCTGGAACAGAAGGTAATGGGTGGTAATTAATGTATTTTTACTACTTGTTATTAAAAGAAAAAAAAATCGAAATTTTTGTTAATTACTAAAAAGACACAACTATTTAGAGATATGTTCATTTAAAATTATATGCAACAACTTAGGTAATAAATTTTGTTTCATGTGAAAAAAATAACATTTTTATGGTGTAAAATAATGCTTTTTTTTTAATAAATTGAATTCAATTTTTTTGGCAGGAATTAGATAGGTTATCAAACTAATGCTAATATAATTTAGTAATTTTACTTTAAAAGCAAGCTAGTGACAATTTGTTAACACTAAAGAATACATTAAGAGCCTACGCTAGTCATCCGAAGAAATTCGAATACTAAAATGTTAAGTCTATGGGAAGGTTCTTGACAGATTTCTCTTTCGTATTTTGATATTTTTAGATGATTTTTTTAATAGGATAGCTGAGGCCGATCCCTAAAGTTGTTAGTTTTTACTTTTTCGATTTTGGTTCCAGTTTTTTTTATACAGCGTGTCCACGTATAACCTGACCGACCTTTATTTTCGCAACCGTTGGTCCTAGATGCATACTTCCAATTACAAAAATGGTTTAAATAAGGTAAAAAAAGTGATTTGGGTCAAGAAAAACATTTATTAAAAAAATACGAAATTTAAATTTTTATACGGTCCCCCGGTCCTATAAGTGATATTTAATAAAAATTTACTGTGACACTAACAAGTAAGATAAAAAAAGTCCCATTCATCTACGATTAAAACTGACCGAGTAATAGCTGTTTAAACTTGGTGTACATTTTTTGTTGCGAAATAGGGGTCATTCACAAATGTAGTAGAAATATAAATAATCGTCAGATATATCAAAAAAATAGTTCAGAGCAAAATTAACATTGCAATCTAATATAAATGTGAAATCTATAATCATTCTGACATATTAATGCAAAATATACAATTTGTACTGAACATATAAGAGGATAAAAATAACAGAATTTTTGTTAAATAAAAGGATGAAAAACAACAGCCTCAATTACGATTTTAAAATGCTGTTAGATTACACTGTCTTTCAAATTTTGGGTTGTGCCATGTTTTTTAGCTATTGAAAATTGATTCTAATGTATTTTTTAGCGCTGAATCCGAAAATGACCTTCATTTTAAATCATAACGTCAGGATTTTTCTCAAATCGAAAATTTCAAAGTTAAAATTGATCCCCCCTCCCCTCCCCTCCCAACCTCATCGGACCCTTGAGCTATTTAGTTGTTTGTAAAAAACCCAGTATAAGCCAAAAAATTGAATAAATTATTGAATTAAATAAAATTAAACTGAATATAGTATCAGATATTTATATATTTATAGTATCAGATTTTTCGCTATTTTTTAAACTTGAAATTTACGATTTGCGAAAAATCTTGACATGATGGTTAAAAGTGAAGGTAATTTTTTTATTCAGCGTTAAAAAATACATAAAACGTAATTATAAAAGTTAAAAAACACAACCATCGCAGGTTTATGTTATCTAATCTAAAACTTTTTCTTAAACTTGTTGACGGTAATCTATCCGAATTTTTTCGTGTTATCCTCTAATATGAGTATTATTAAGATGGTAAGCGTCGAAAATCATAATAATATTACATTGTCATCGGATTTAAGTCAGTATGTAAAATTTAACTTCGATCGGACATTTGAAAGTGAGTTAAAATTCTAGTATAAATTTTAAACTGGAAAGACGGTCGTTGCAAGTTAAATAAAACCTTATGAAAATAATATAATTTTTGTTAAAATAAATCATAGCCTCAAATCCTTACAAAATAAAACATATGATAAAACACAATTATTTTAACTAATCTAAAACTTAACTAATAAAATTTAAGTCAATCGTAATAGTTGTACGATTTTTTTCAATGCGCAGATACCTTGAAATAAGTTTAAGTACTTTATATACGACCCGTAAAAGCATGGCCAAAATCATCTGTTTTGAGATGCAAAAAAGTGGTATAAGTCATGCATTTCAAAGTTTCATAATTCGGTCAATTTTAATGTTAGATGAGTGGGACTTTTTTTTTATCTCACTTGTTAGTGTCACAGTAAATTTTTACTAAATATCACTTATAGGACAGGAGGACCGTATAAAAATTTAAATTTCGTAATTTTTTAATAAATGTTTTCTTGACCCAAATTGCTTTAAAAATAATTCTTTACCTTATTTAAACCATTTTTGTAATTGGAAGTATGCATCTAGGACCAACGGTTGCGAAAATAAAGGTCGGTCATGTTATACGTGGACACGCTGTATAAGGGTACTTTCATTTTCAGAATCCGTTCCTACCGGTTCTGAAACTTACTACTAGAATTTTTGTATATAAAATTTGATCTTATTTAATTGTGGGATGTTCTGCGATTAAACAAGAAGACATTTAGTTTACGAAATTACTGGTTATAAAGCAATTGTTAACCCACTGACGAGCCGCTACTGAGACAGGGTTTACTGTATTACTAGTCGTTGAACGACGGGCTTTTAAAATTTTGTGTTTATAGCAAAATAGCTTTGAAACATAATATATCAGTTTTCAAGAAAAAAAATCTGGTGTTATTTTGTGTATCAAAAATGAACGAATTAAAAATAGAAACCCCACAAGTCAATGACTAGAGAAATATATAAGCCTTCATTTAAATAAAAAAGCAAGGAAATCGGTTCACCCGATTGTCAAGATATTTCTGGTTTCTGACTTAAAAACCATTATTTCCAGAAAATGACGTTTGAAATTTTGGAACAAGTATCGTTCACTCGTACACTCTGGGACCAGAATTGTTTTAACTCCTATGTCTGTTTAAGATCTTAAAAGTGGCTTCACACAAAAAATATTTATGAAATGTGAAAAAATCAAGAAAATGTAAAATAAAAAATAAAATCCATTTTTTGACACTGAAAAAATCCCATAACCCCTGAAATCTGAACTTTTCAAAAAATCGTTTTGTTTTTCATATTTTTGAACCTTTAAAGTGCCTCGAATATCCCTCAAAACTGTTTTCTGTTCCACCTAATACTCAAGTCGTGACAACCAGTTTAACGGGCCGGTGTCACGGCCGACAAAAGGACTGAACAAAAAATTTAAACTCATTTTTCTCGAAATAAGTTTTTTTTTAAATCGGTGTAAGTTCTTAAACCCTATTGGCGTTTTGTTTTCTGCAATTAAAAATGTACTTTTTAAATTTCTTTAAGAAATCCCAAACCTTTAAGATTTTATAATTTTGATTTTTTAAACAGTTTTGAAAATGAAAAATTAGTGCCAAAAAACAACCTCAAACTTCAAACAGCAGCCGTTTGGGGACATTTTGATATATTTTATCTTTAGGTCTGGAATTTGTTTAATTTATAGCATTTTAAGAATCCATGCGGATTTTTTGTTTCAGAGAATTGTTAAAATCGAAATCCCCTACACCGTTTTACCGTGAACGCCGTAGATAATGGACTTTAGAGGAATTTAGATCGATTAAAATATCAACATTTTTATATGAAAATATTCACTCACTTAGTCGGAAGTACAATATATTCAATGCCGAAAACCATTTTTTTGTGTGTATTATTTAAACAAAAGAAAAATTCCAGAAAATGCCCTAAAAATCAAACTGTATCAGAACTTCAAGGTTTCTGAATTTCTTAAATTGTAAACACTAATTTAATCTTAAATTCGCAGAATCCTTTCATGCGCAGTCTAGCAACAGCAATTACGATAAAACAGAGCAATTATCTTGAATTAGATCTGAAATAGAAGAAGCCGTATAGAGTCGTATGTTTTCTCAGAAAACTTTCCAACACGCACAATAAAATGAAACTAAAAATAATAAAAATAAAAAATAGCATCCTGCCTATATGTTTATCGTACCTGAACAGCCCAGTAAGTAAAAAAAATATATATTTCTGGAAACTATTTAAAATTAGCTTTTTCATTATGAATTAATTAGTGTTCTAACTTACATATAGAGGGTGTTCCAAAAATGAATATACAATATACAATTATAATACATTATATACAATTTAAATGATTATAATGATCCGGATCATCTTCATTTATAGCGTGGACTAATCTTGGAATGTAACTTTTCCAATGTAAATGCTTTAAAATGTGATAGACAGATTTTGAAAGTCCTATCTCGTCTACCGAACAGAACTAGCAGCCTCTGGGGTTTATTGGTGATCGTGGGTTTTCCGAACGTTTCTTGTGAACATTTTACACAGTTTTACCTCCCTCAATCTTATCTATAACAAGGAAAGGGCATGTTTACAAACAAACACTTTCGTCACCCAATCTACCACCGAGGGTAACGAAAAAGAAAGGCTACCGCCGTGCTTTACGCGTATCTTTTCTTACAGACCGCGGGAGTCACGTGATGCTCGAATGCACCAATGCAGGTGTATGAAAAGAGCATCACGTCACTCTAGCGGTCTGTAAAAAAAGATAAATGGAATGCACCGCGGTAGCCTGTCTTTTTCGTTAGCCTCGTCTACCACTGCATTTTTGTCGTAGCGATCATTGCAGGAATCGTCATGGCGACGTAGGTCAATTAATTATATGAAGAACCTTTTTAACGTAGACCAATCAAATTGCCCCGTTTCATGTGTACAGTAGGAGTCATAAAGAACGGACAGATTTTTCTTGCTATCCAACAGGAATTTAACCAACAGTGCTGTCAGCTGCTCTTTCCTTATTATAGCGATTGTAAGTCACATAGGGGTTGTTTGTTTTCGAATTCTCTACTAAACTGTCTCTGGCCTCCAGCTACGTTTTCGAACTTCAAGTAACATTTTTAGATACATTTCCTTTGCTAAAATAGAAATTTTGTTGATTGGGAATTTTAAAAGATAGAGGCGGCATATGAATGACGGTATATGCCTTCTGACCTCCTGCGGTGTGCCAAAACCATAAATTGGAATCTATCGAGACCTTACAGATAATTTTCTTTTAGGATGGTGACTCTCAAAGTATAGGTGTAATATACGAAGTTTTCTTTTTAATTTGGCCCCTTGCCCCCCCGAAAGCAAAATTATATCTTATGATTTATCAAAGATTTACAGCTGAAATTTTGCTGATTGGTGTATTTCAGAATATAACAGCGGAATATGGAAGACATTTTTGAAAATCATCATCCGGACCTCCCCCCCCCCCTCGCCGAAGGGTAAACCATATCTCAGAAACTATCAAGCCTTTGCAGATGAATATCTCAAGGATGGTGCCTTTTAAACTATTGGCATTGGAGTACAGTGTTTTTTTAATTCGTCGAACCCCTCCCGTCTGAGAAAAAATTTATCTTTCGATCTGTGAGACCTCACAGATGAAATTTTGTTAGTTGTTGAATTTTACAATACAGGGGCGGAATACGGAAAGATTTTTTTTAAATTAGCCTCCTTACCCCCCAGGGTGAAAGTCGCATGTTAGGATCTAACAAGCCCTTACAAATGAAGCTTTCCAGGATAGTGACTTTCAAAATATAAGCTTTGTGTAAGGGGTTTTTCATTTTCATCCAGTGTCCCCCGGGGGAAGGATAAATCTCTAGCTCATGATCTATCAGAGCATTATGAATGAAAATTTTCTGAATGCTGAATCTTAGAATAAGTGTAGAATATGGAGGATTTTTTTTTTAAAAATCAGCCCCCTCTGATCTCCTCAGGAGGGAAAACAAAACAGATGAAAGTTTCCAGGATGATAAGTTTCAAAACATATGCGTGGGGTAAGGGGATTTTTCAAACCAGTCTCAATATCCCCCACCCCCTCAGGTGGCAAATCTATATCTCATAATCTATCTGGGCCTTACAGATAAAATTTTGCTGGCTGCTAAATTTCAGGAAATAGGGGGGGGGGGGTAATACGAGCAATTTTTTAAATAAATGTGTCACCTGATTACGCCAGGGGACAAAACAGTATCTCAATGTGTTTTAAGACTTCGTCTATTCTCTACCTTTCCCATTTCCAATTCAAGACCCCCACGGAGGGAACTACCCCCCCCCCCCTAGGGCCTATATCCCTCGAGTAAATAATTGGCCGTCATAAACCAACCAAACAACCCATTTCCAATTCAGTTAATGACTTTTGTATATATTTTTTATGAACAACTATGATTTTAAAAGATCAGTTTAACCTCAATAAAAAAATATCAGATTTATTAAAATATGACACTAACTAGTTCATTTGATCTAGTTCAGTGTACTGGTATAAAATAGGGACTGTACGGTATGAACTAGGTCAGTGCAACACTAGATATCGGGCTTGCTCATTCATTCGAGGCTAACGAAAAAGAAAGGCTACCGCGGTGCTTTACGCGTATCTTTTTTTACAGACCGCCGGAGTCACGTGATGCTCGAATGCCCCAATGCAGGTGTACGAAAAGCGACGAAAAGAGCATCACGTCACTCTAGCAGTCTGTAAAAAAAAAAAAAAGTGGAATGCTCCGCGGTAGACTGTCTGTTTCGTTAGCCTCGCAGCCACTATTTGTGACATTATGAGAGTGAATGAGAAAGCCCGGTATCTAGTGTTGCCTTTGTTAATACGCAACTCCGCTAATCGCTTCAGAGCGTAGGGGCCGACTTCGTTGCACGTTTTTTGTGGAGTTCGCGTCTGTATTCTTCAGTGCTGTCTACTTCCTCTTATCTATCCCGCCCTCATCAAGAAGATTTATGTAGTTATCGAAATCCTGTATGTGTTTCTGTGAGTAAAAATATATGGATCATTCGAGACAACATCCTTTGTCTTTGTATAGTTATATGTCTCAAAGCACTCCTCTTTCAAATGTTCAAATATTATAAAAAGTCTGACATATGTTCTCAATTAAAATAAATAAAAAGTCGCGGCTAATCTGTGCATTTACCATTAGAATACTTTATGGAAACGGGTGGTAAAGACTGTTCTTCGACACTCCTTGACACAAAAACTATAAGTAATATTTTGTAAAAAAATAGCAGATAACTTAAATAACTTGGAAAAAAATAACTTTACAAGCATATTTCCGAGATGAGATTTTATTTCCATTTGACTCAAACAACAAACTATTAAAAGAAAATAGGCGATTAACCCTTAACTGAAGTGATAGAAACTGTTGCAGAGCTTACTTTGAACGGTTTCTGAGATTGCTTGATCGAATTATGAATAAAAGGCTCGATTATCTAAACTACTATTTCTGTAATATATTCTGTATTATCTACTATTTCTGTAATATATATTTTTTGTACAGGAATATAATTAAAAATTATCTATTCAGATGTCTTTGGCGGTAGTAGTAGGGCTCTAAACGGAACAAAATTTCACTACTGTCTAGAGTTAAACTGAAAATTAATAGTTAAACTTTGAAAATAAAAAAAGCAGTGATCTGTGAAACCGCTAATAGCAATTAAGTGTTAATTAACACACTCAAAAGACTTACCCGTTAATTTCTGCCATCTTTTTGCGCGACTGGTTTTTGGTATTTCGTTTTAAAAAAAATATTGATATAATGAAGTTTCTGGAGGGTCACTAAATGCCCCTCTATTTTTAACCCTTTGTGACTAAACAACTCAGATTTGAAAAATATTTACTCAGATGTTAGAATTATAATACACCATTTTAAGCATGTAAAAAATATTTAAAAAAATTAGAACATAAAAATTTTTTGACTAAAAGGTACTTTTTTTGCAGCTGCAATAAACAGAAAATTACATCCTTCCCATAAATATTGTCATTTTTCTAATACAAAATTGCAAAGTATATGAAATTATCTTGTAAACAAAAAATTTTTAGACGTCTCCAGCTTTCTTAATTAAAAAGAAAAATTACGAAGTTCATTTTAGCAATAACGATACAAAACTGTTCAAATGATAAATAAAACTTTGGCAGGAAAAATTAACTCAGTATCGCCATCTGTCGAGAATTCTATGGACAATTTTTATTAATTCTTTGTTGGGAGATAACGGCAGGAAATAAAATCGTCTTTTAAAGCCCGTTGTATAAGTAACATTGATTTTTGGGTATGTTGCAGATATGCAACGCGGTGATACAAAGGATTAAAAGTATTCAGAATAAATCTACAAAAAAATCTGACTAAATAAATGGATTTAAATTTTGCAAATGTGGCTGTTTTTCACTTAACTTCCTTTACTGTATGTCGTAGCGCCACTGAGTAGAGCGATTCGTTGTGCTGTTTCCCGTAGTTTCCGTGGGCGGATAGCGAGGAGCATAGACAAAGTGGGCTTAGGGAACTGGAGCCATCACCACACCCCACTCGGAAAAATCGAACATTTTAAAAATTTAATCATGGACATATTTTAAATATAATCAAACCCGCGTAAAGTCATCCCTGCTCACCCTTCCCTTCAAACAAAATCCGTACTATGTTATTAGCATCTAGCCCTCAATTTAGAAAGGGATATATCGCTTAACCGCAAGGAAAGTGACACAACTGTAAAAAATTCATTTTGCTCATTATTAAACTAATAAGTCTGACTTAGAAACAGAAAAAGTGTCATAAGTGTAGTTATCCGGAAAACCGTTATATTACGCTAAATGTCCATTTACCACCATAGAAGGGAGGAATTGTACGGGGGATAAAATTACTTAATCCTCCAAACCTTCTACGTCTTCTTTCTTAAATATAATCATAAACATACATAAAGTAATCCCTGCTCATCCTTCCCTTCAAACAGAATCCGTTCTACACTATTAGCATCTGCCCTCAATTTAGAAAGAGATATATCGCTCAACCGCAAAAAAAGGGACACAACTCCAAAATATTCATTTTGCGTACTATTAAACTAATAAGTCTGATTTAGGTTCATCTTGCTACAGGAAAAGTGTCATAAGTGTAGTTATCTGGAAAATCATTATATTACGAGCTAAATGTCCATTTACCACCATAGAAGGGGGGAAATTCTACGGAGGATAAAATTACTTAATTCTCCAAACCTTCTACGTCTTCTTTCTTAAATATAATCATAAATATACATAAAGTCACCCCTGCTCACCCTTCCCTTCAAACAGAATCCGTGCCACGCTATTATCATCTAAGCCCTCAATTTAGAAAGTGATATATTGCTCAGTCGTAAGAAAAGTGACACAACACCAAAAGATTCATTTTGCGTTTTATTAAACTAATAGGTCTGACTTAGGCGCATCTTCCTACAGGAAAAGTGTCAAAAGTGTAGTTATCCGGAAAACCGTTAGATTACGGCTATATGTTCATTTACCACCACAGAAGGGGGGCCAATTGTATATGGGATTAATCCTCCAAACCTCTTCTACGTCTTCTTTCTTAAGGGTTTTACGTTTTTATGCACTCTTTTACAGAGATAAGTGCTATAATTTTATGTTACAGTAAAAACATGCGAATTCATTTTTGTCTCTTCTGTGAAATGTAGCTTTTCTTAGGTGAGCGGTCTTAACAGTACAAGTCCGAAATTGCAATTTTAGAGGAAAGTGAAAAAACTGTGTACGCCTGTTTTTGGTTTAACTGGGTACAGGCTGTTTTGGTTAAATGTGTTTTGATAGTGTAAAATAATAATTGATACTGTTTGGTTTTGTGCAGTGAGTACTGTAATATATACAGGGTGAATCTAAACTCTAGGGTAAAACTTTAAAGGGTGATAGTACACATCAAGACAAACAATATTAAATAGGAAACTAAGGGTCCCAAACGTCTTCCGAAGGAGATAGGCGCCATTAAAGTTTAGGGTCCAAAATTTCACATAATTATAAAAACCGGAAAAATTTGTCTATTCGTTTGCGGTTTTCGCTAAAACTATTCTTTATGTCAGTATTTTCTTAAAAATAAATTATAAAGAGAAAGTTTTAAAAAATGTCTATAGAGGGCGCTTTAGACTTTGGAGTAACGAACAACTATTTTTTACCGTTATATTTTGTATCTGATTAAATGCTTTGAAAAGCGTAGACTTAAACTTAAATTTTGAACTTAAAATCTGAATCGTTGGGAGTGGTTAAGTAGCGCAAACTGAACTGTGTTCAGGAGTTGAAATTTGAACCCCCCCCCCCCCGTCTGAACCCAGTTCAGTTATTCCCGATCTTGGTGTCGTAGACCAGGCAGAAACTACTACCCCCTACACGTAAAATAAACGATAGAGGGATGACAAAATTAAATAAAAAAATTATTTTAAAAATAAATTTTAAAGATAAAGTTCAAAAATGCCGATAGAGGGCGCTTTAGACTTTGGAGTAATGAGCAACTATTTTTTACCGTCGACTCAGACGAGGACCTGGTTGCGAGGCTTGCCGTCGTAGCAGGAGATGCCCGGGGTATTCACTCATGTTCGCAACTCCCTCCGCCGGCGGCGTGAGGCCTGCATCGTTGCTGGTGGGTACTCTTTCGAGCAGTCATTGTGATTCCTCACGAACATCATGCGTGTACCATTTTCTACATGTCAACCTTCATTCATATTGCGCACTACATTCATACATCAAATTGTTTATTTTTATTTTGCTCGGAGAAATTGCTCATGTCTGTTATGAATAAATTTTCTATTTCATTTGGTCATTACTCTATCGTTTATTTTACCTGTAGGGGTAGTAGTTTCTGCCTGGATTAATTTTAACACAATTATTCAAATTGGTAAAGAAATCATATGAGTTGTAATTTTCCAACTGCACGAAAAATGTCCGGGCCAGGATTTGAACCTGCAATCTCTTGGCTGAAGCTGCCATGCTCTACCAACTGAGCTATCCCGGCATGAACTTGATGAATTATGCCCCCCCCCCCCAGATTCAACCGGGATAGCTCAGTTGGTAGAGCATGACGGCTTCAACAGATCCCAGATTCGAATCCTGGACCGGACATTTTTCGTCCAGTTGGAAAATTACAACTCATATTGTTTCTGCCTGGTCTACGACACCAAGATCGGGAATAACTGAACTGTGTTCAGGAGTGAGGGGGGGAGGGAGGTGTTTCAAATTTCAACTCCTGAACGCAGTTCAGTTTGCGCTACATAATCACTCCCAAATATTCAGATTTTGAGCTCAAAATTTAAGTTTAAGTCTAAGCTTTTGAAAGCATTTAATGAGATACAAAAAATAACGGTAAAAAATAGTTTTTCGTTACTCCAAAGTCAGAGGGCAAAGCGCCCTCTATCGGTATTTTTCGAACTTTATCTTTAAAATTTATTTTTAAGAAAATACTGACATAAAGAATAGTTTTAGCGAAAACCGCAAACGAATCGACCAATTTTCCCGTTTTTTATAATCCTTTGAAATTTTGGACCCTAAACTTTAATGGCGCCAATCTCCTTCGGAAGACGTTTGGGACCCTTAGTTTCCTATTTAATATTGTTTGTCTTGATGTGTACTATCACCCCTTAAAATTTTGCCCAAGAGTTTAGATTCACCCTGTATAATAGCGAACATTTCTATCTTGTACTGTTACGATCACTGGCAAAAACAGTTGGTTACCTTCCACATTGATTCTTTTCACCACCCATAGATATCATATTTTCACTGTGAAATATGGAAATAAACTGATTTGACCCAAAACGGACTTGTACTGTTACAACCTAAGTTTTTTGAGTTGTGTTACTTTTCTTGCGGGTAAGCGACATGTTTTCTATGGCAATCTCATATCTTATTAGTGAAGCATTTTTCCAATATTAATGTGTATTTAGTATAACAAAATGCACTGTTTTTGGAGAAAACTTTTTTCGTTCACGATGGAGGATAGGGTAGAGGTGGGGGTGGGAGTAGGGGCATGAACTACGTTCAGCCACTGTTTTGGAGGTCCGTCCTTGCTTAGAACCGTGATAGTAAACACATATAAGTCAAGATATGTTATTACAATAAACATTCTTTGGACTAGATATTTCCACATTTAGATTAAAAAAAATATATACAAAATATACCGGGTGCGACATAAATTCGTGCGAACTTTAAAAATTCATTATAAAAGTAATGCTCGGAAAAATTTTCGGTTTACGCGAGTATGATCAGAAGGATTTTGGATTTTTTTTCCATGTTTAATAAAAATGATTCCAAAAGTATCCGATAGAGGGCGCTCACACGTCATACTGAGGCGTTTTATGCAAATCAGGCTCGCAATAGAACACCTGGCTGGAAATGGATTCGTCATTCGATCTCGGCAGCATGCTATCGTTACCAGATCGAGCGCTGGTGGTTAAACTTTTCTACAAGAATGGTAAATTCACAACTATTGCATTGCGAAAGTTTCGCACGGAGAAATGACTTAAGGCGCAGAAAAGCCCTATTTAATTTAATGGGATATTCAATTTAGCAAGACGTTTTGAGGAAACGGGGGAGTTTGGAGGATCGTTCATGTAGTGGCAGACCATCCTCGAGCGCGGATCGCGTCCATGTTGTAAAAAGTGTCATGGAAGAATTGGCAGCCGAGACATCAACGGGGAGTAGCAGTGCTCGTAAGCTGGGAGAATAACGGGGATTCCGGAATCGTCGATTCGACGTATTCTGCACGGAATCTTAGATCTGTATCCGTACAAGATACAGGCACTTTACCAGTTATTACCAGCAGATACAGATAAAAGACTTAAGTTTGCTACATGGGTGCTGGCACAAATGGAGCGTGACCCACAATGGTTGCTGAACGTCATGTGGACCGATGAAGTACACTTTTCACTGCACGGTGACGTCAATACGCAAAACAGTCGTATCTGGGCGACGTCAAACCCTCGTGAGTACCTGACGAAGCCACTCCATGCTCCTCGTGTGACTGTTTGGTGTGGTTTCACCGCGTCTTTCATTCTGGGTCCTTTCTTTTTTGAAGAGCCTTGTCCTGAATCCCGCTGGAAAACCTGTACACTCACTGCAGAACGGTATCTTATGCTTTTGCGTGACCACGTTGTGCCGTAAAGACATGCGTTACATGTCGTCACCTTCATGCAGGATGGTGCTCCGTCTCACTTTGCACGTGAAGGCAAGACGTTCCTGTTGGACACTTTCACTGAAGACCGAGTGAAAAGTCGAGGTTGTAAGTTTGAGTGGCCCGCACTATCTCCAGACTTGAGCCCAGTAGATTTTTGGTTGTGGGGATACTTAAAGTCTCGTGTATACCGGGACTCCCGAGCCACTTTGGTGGAACTGAAAGATGCCATTCGACGGACCGTCGGTGGCATCGATGCCGACATGCTACACTCAGCTGTAACAGGCGTATTGACGCGCCTCACTTGCCTAATACCTGGTGGTGGTGGTCATGTTGAGCATCTTTTACATTAAAATAAATGCACAATGTCATGTTATTGTGGTTTGTTTCATTGTCTGTTTGTGTTTGCCTGATTTGCATAAAACGCCTCAGTATGACGTGTGAGTGCCCTCTATCGGTTACTTTTGGAATCATTTTTTATTATACATCGAAAAAAAATCCAAAATCCTTCTGATCATACTCGCGCAAACCGAAAAATTTCCGAGCATTACTTCTTTTATTATGAATTTTTAAAGTTTGCACGAATTTATGACGCACCCGGTATATCATAAAAAAATATTATCTATATAAATTTTTGTACGTCTGTGAGAATTTGATACTAATTAAAGAAAAAAAATCATCATAATCTCTTTTAGTATATTAATATTCATAATATCTAAAAAAATCATTTGATCCCAATGACAAAACTAAAGAGTACTATAATGTTAAATTTGAAAAGTGGGATAATTTTAAACGGGGAATCGTGGAAAGTTCCTTGAAATGTGAAGTGACTAGATAACTATATTTTTAGACCGTGTTTTTACCTGTTTTATCAAAAAAATACTTTTGTCTTTTATTTTAATATGTCATTTTCCAAGTGCGAATTGTATTCACGTGCATAAGTGTACTTGCATTTTCTCCTAAAATATTCCGCGCTGCCACTGGCAACTATTTTTTTTATTATTTTGCCGACATCTATTTCCTAAAAGTAAAAATAATTTACGAATAATTGTAGAATACAGAGGTTATTCGCACATTTGTTAGACGAGTTTGATAAATGGTTTAAAAAAAATGAATTATTTTGGTGGAACAAATTCTGGCAACAACTTATTATTTATAATTCATATTATCGTCTGCTACTTTCAAATTTATTCTTCTTTCAAGAATGTGCCCGCACACAAGCTGTGAATCGGAGGATACGATTTTTAACACTTTCCAACATATTTGAAAAGTGTTTATGAATTCGGTTTGTCTGTCTGTCTGTCCGTGCTCTAACTCGCGGAAATATATTCGGATTGTCATGCATTTGATATAATGTTATTGAGGTTTACTGTGGCATGTTTGTTATTGAAAATGAAGTGTGTAGCGCCTATAGTTTTTTACAGGGATACTCAAAATAATTCCTTTACATTACGGTCTATGGGAAAAATCATTTACGGTTTATTTTAATGATGTTACATTATTAAAAATATATTGAAATTGATATATATCACTGAAGTGCACTACAAGAGGCTTGCTATAGAATATCGTGTGCATAGCACTTATATTTCCTTTACAGGGACGCTCAAAGCAATTTCGTTACATAATGGTCTATAGAGAAAAATCGTTTGTAGTTTATTTTAATAATGTTTCACTATTTCAAACATATTCAAATTGATATATGCTAATGTGCATTACAAGAGGCTTACTACAGAATATTCTGTGTATAGCATTCATCGTTCATTTACAGGACACACAAATAATTCGGTACTGTCTTTTAACAGAAATTGCTGGAAGTGTATTTTCAGTTACTGAAAGTATTTTTGAATTTAAGGCATTTTGTCTATTACTTGGTGTGCATAAATTCTATAGATCCTATACAGGGCAGCACAAAAGTTCTCGAGTACATTTCCGTTTATTAACGGAAATTTCATAAGGGGAATTTTAAACTGTGATACGATTTTCCTAACTGAACTAAAATGTAGCACTGTATGTAGTGTATATACAAATCTATAGATCATATTACAGGGCTGAACAAAAGAATTCGGATATTTTTCTTAATATTGTTGGTAATTTTGAAATTGTGCTTTTAAATATGTTATGCGTTTTCCAAATTGTTTACTTAGATATTACCTTTCACCTTATTAAAAAGGTAAAGATTTCTAAAATTATTTTGGAAGTGTTAGAAAGTGTTACATAATCTATGCTTGACGCGTGATTTTTCGTTCTTGTTTTGTTTCCGAAGAGAAATATTCTTATTCATAAGTTTAAAATTATTGTAAAGCGCATATAGTATAAAAAGTACACATCACTATTAATCGGAATGGGCTATCCCTAAAATCAGTACATATACATGGTAAATCAAAAAACTCTAAATGACTCCATTTCGAGACTGAAAATGAAGTTTCATGTAAGGATTTATTACAATGAGAAAATAAAAATAAGAAGATTGATGCAGTCTTTATGAGATATTTAAGTAGATTCGAATCACAATTCTTTGTTTCCTATTTTAGTTACCATAAACCTTTAGTATCACTTCTGAAATACTATAATGATAATAATGATGATGGTAATGATGATGATGGAAGAGTTGTTGAAATTGGGGATGAAAATTCACAAGTTTCATTGGTATTCATTTCAAAGAATACCAATTAATTAAATTTTATATTTCATGTATTTGTAAATTTACGTTTTAAGCAATAGATTGCAATTTTTGTATGTAAAATAATATGCATTATTTTTCATGTACAATAGCGCATTAAATGAAAATTGTAATATAATTTTTGTAGTAGTAGTTTATAATAATGAATAAAAAAACCACTTCATTTAAAAGTATTTCCCGCACAATAAAACATTTCCTGACGATTCAAAAAATATACACGTAATTGTTCAAGTTTTCACTTATGTCGGCACTCCCGGAGTGCCATTGTTTTTTTGCGGGGGGTTATATGTATTTATTAGCAGTTTTTATATCTTAGATCCAAATTGACCATTTTCTGACATATACTCAAATTCATTTTCTTTCATAAGTGCATGAAATTTACAGGTATATTCAGAGGCGGAGCCAGCCCTCCATTTAGAGGGGGGGTCATGTCTTTTTTTTTGGGGGGGGGGGGAGAAGGTCACATGTCTTCATGACAAATTTTTGCATTCAATTTTTGTGTTGGCTATTTTCTGACCTAACCTGAATTCATTTTCATTCCTAAATGCATGAAATTTGCAGTATATTCGTAAATCAGGATTGCTACTGGTCAGAGTTTTTTTCAGGGGAAATACCAGTAATTGCTTATATATATATATATATATATATATATATATATATATATATATATATATATATATAAAACTCGCCATATTTGATCGTGAGATTAGGCGAAAACTTCTATAAGAAAATACTGCTATTTTTTCTGAAAAATTCCTTGAGCCATAGAAGCCTTGGTAAATGCATAAAATTTGTAGATTCTATGTTCCATTCAGATGCCAAAGAAACAGGAGTTCTCATTTTTATTTTATTTAATCTTGCAGAAAATGTTCTCAAAGCTCACATTTTAAGCCGAATTTTAGGGCGCAACAGCCATGGAAATGTCGTTTTGAGGTTGCAATTGGATACAATTCAATATGTACGACATTTATAGAAAGATAAAAAACGTTGTTCGATTCTTTGATGCTTAAACAATAACTGCAATTTTTATGCATTTCTGTATAAAAATAACTCTGTGAATGTATCAATAAGATTAGCATTTTTAACGGAGATAAAAATGTATATCAAAACACCTTTTATAAAAAAAATATTATTATATAGAAATGTTCTGCGTTTAGATAGGGGTACTGACTCACATGACTTCCCCCTTGGATCCGCGCTTGGGTATATTCGTAAATATATACAATTTGCATGTTTTATTCAGATACCAAGAAATCAGAGTTTCCCATTTCTTATATATCCAAAGAATCTTGCAGAAAGTTTTTGAAAAGTTCGCATTTGAAACCGATTTTCGAGGCTCGACAATCATGGAAATATCGTATTGTTCAAAATGTACCACATTTATGGAAAATTAAAAACTATGTTCGATTATTTAGTTCTTAAACAATAATGTCTGTAATGTTCATGCACTTCTATTTAAAAATAACACCATGAATGTATCAGAAAGATAAGAATAGCAGTAAAACAATAAAAATAAAACACTTTTAATAATTATTTATATTAAAAAAATGTATTGTTCTATAGAAATGTTTCCCGTTTAGAGGGGGATCATGCCCCCCATGATCCCCTTCCTTGGATCCGCGCTTGGACAAAATAGAAAAAAAAAAAACTTCGCCAGTGGCATCCTCCAATGTTAAAGGTAATTAGGGGATATTGCTTTTATCAATATGCCCGAGAGATGGCAGCAGCGAGACTTGGCACTCAGAGGAACTTTCACTTTATAGATTCGTTATTTGTATTGTAGATAAATTTGATAATGATTTGGTCTAGAAAACACTTTTTAGACTTAGATTTAAAAAAAAAAAAAAAAAAAAAAATCAAATTATGTTATAATGTATGCATTGTCAATAATGTAGAAAGAAGCAAGAAAGAGTGTGATTTAATTTTCATTTGACTGATTATTGGTACGATAAACTTTGAAAATGAGCGAAATTATATATAAAAAAATATTCCACAAAAATCAGTGTTTTATTTAAATATTTTTGTGCCACTCAGAAAAAAAAAAAACTTAATAAAAATTATCTTAAACCATTGTCAGCGTAATTTAAATCCAATAATTTTTTTTAAACTAATTTTCATTAGTTTTTAAAATCTCACATGTAACCAATGATTGAAATGTACATGCCAGTTATTTTTATTCTACTATCTTTCGAATTTCCCAGTTTTTTTTTTATGGTTTTATTTTTCTAACAGTGGCTATTTGTATGAAAAACAAAGAATAATTAGCAAAGGTGTAATTAAAAAATGCAATATTAAGAGTGTAGGTCAGTCAGAAACAAATTAGCTTTCTGTCATCCCCCTCAAAATATCAGGCGTGTGAAAAAACAATTAGGGACAATTAGGATATCTCTATTGAATGACTTATCCAGCTTTAAAGGTGCATTTATACGCTTTCTGAGCAAGTCGTCCTGAGATAGGCATAAATAACTTCTTCTCATTCTTTTCGAATCATGTTGTGGTCATCCACAAAAGAAAGAAGTGGTGTCCCAGCTATCAACGGCTCCAGTTCTTTACCTGTCACCTTTAGACATGCTAAGAAAGTCATAAAAGATGAAAGGGAGTGCTTCACCACATCTGAGAAAGCGACACATAAGAACTCTGTCTGTTTGGTACTTTAAGGTCAGTTCAGAGCCTTCCTGAGCAAGTCGTCCTGAGATAGCCCTAAATCAAATCTCTTCCCATTCTTCTCGAATCATTTTGTGGTCATCGACAAAAGAAAGAGAAATTTCAACAAATTAAAGGGTGTTTTTCGACCTGTCAACGGCTTGACCCCTGACCTTTAGATATGCTAAGAAAGTTATAAAAGATCAAAGAGTACAACATACCACATCATAGATACCAAAACATAAGAACGCTGACTGTGTGCACCTTTACTCACTCTTCACAATGTGGCATGATCGCATTAGAAGGGAAAAGAAATGAAACGTAAAATTGAAAAATTATTGTTTTATATCAAAAATAAAAAAATTCATAATTAATGAAAATAAAATACGTTTATCTCATTGAATAAATTATAAAAAATAGCTTTTGCTTTTGTTTTTAAAAATTTTTAAGATATCAAATAGCATCACGAAAATTCTAGTCCATTTAGGGACAGTCCTTTTTTTCCCATCAAGATCTAAGTATTTTACACATAGCTGCCAACTTTTACGCTTTTTTCCTACCACTAAAATTTTATAGTAAATTTAACCTTATTAAATCGCCGAAACCATGTGATTCAATAAGGCAAAATTTTCTATTAATTTTTAGTGGTAGTAAAAGCGTAAAAGTTGGCAGCTATGTTTACACCTAAACGAAATGCTTGAATTTATTTTAAATGAAAATTCTAAACAGAAATAAAAAACGACAAATTTAAGCAATTCCATAAACAAACAAATAACAACATTAAAAAAAAAAAAATCGAAGAGTTAAATTTTTTTGGGATATATCCTTAGAAAATTGAGGAACTTCGGTTCCATAAGTTTAATATGCAGAAAGATAAGTGAAGACTTCACTGGAACCTACACTTAGAACCAACACTCGCAAGCTAATGTTGAACCGATGGCAGCATTCTTTTGAAATTTCTCGTTGGCATTTCAGCATTTTTAAATGTTTTTTTTTATACATAGGATAGCAGAGGTCGATTTCTAACTGTGTCATTTTTTTATTTTTTCGATTTTGGTGGCAGATTTCTTTTAATGGACAGCTTTCAATTTGTGAATCGGTTCCGAAAGTGAATGTATCCTCATAAAAAAAAGAAAAAACTGCAGCCAAAATCGAAAAGTAAAAAAAAAAAAAAGTACCTGGTTAGAGATCGACCTCGCTATCTTACGCAAAAAAATTAAAAAGCAAACGAGAAATTTAAAAAGAACGCTGTCATTGGTTTAACATTACCTTGCGAGTGTCTTCATTTTACTATAGTAGGCTTTTAAAAGGACTCTTAACCTCATGCGAAAATACCCGCTCACTAATGTTAAACCTATGGGCAGATTCTTTTCGAATTTCTCGTTTGAATTTGAGTATTTTTAAATGATTTTTTTTGCATAGGATAGCTGAGGTCGATCTCTAATAATGCTATATTTTACTTTAGAAATTTTGGTTGCAGACATTTTTAATAAAGGCACTTTCACTTAGTGATGGCGATGTCCATAGCTTTTATCAATTTTATCGATACTGTGGCCAATTCGATTTTATCGATACTATCAATTTTTATCGATGTCTCTAGTCAATAAATTGTTATTCTTAACCGACATCAGATACGATTTATGAAGACTCGCCATAAAAAAATTAAGATTAGTTTTGCTGTTAGATTACTTTTGTCGTAATATGACTAATTTTGCATTGACTGTTTGACATAAGCTCTTAAAATATTGGAGATCTTGAAGAAGGTTTCAAGATGAGCCGAGGATAGAAAAAAACTTATGGGAAGCTTCATTCACCGAAAGGCCATCAAAAATGGAAGTTGAAGACAATATAAAAGTCAATGCAGGAAATTGCAGCCCCCCTGACAGAAACAACCAGAACTAAAATTGTGGTGGAGGGGAAGACAAACCAAAACGAATTCTCCAAGTTGTGTGAGGATCGGACCCATAGAACTGAGATATCGAATAAAGAAGAAATGTACACTATGCAGCAGCCAATACAGGAAATTGCAGCGCCCTTGGCGGAGAGAACCAGAACTTAAATAGTGGTGATGGTGGTGGTAAATAAACGAAGACGAATGGTCCAAGTTGTGTGAGGATCGGACCCATAGAAATCGAGATATTGAATAAAGAATAAATGTGCACTAGAGATCCTCTCAATAAATATCGTTAATTTTTATTTTCCTTCAAATCGTCATTGCGGTCGATAGTTCGATAAGGTGAATTACCGATCTATCCCCGTCAGGGGCTTCTACAATAGGGATTGAGATTTATTAATTCTAAACTGTTGCCATCCAAATAATTGGAATTAATTTCTAAAGTCTTTATATTTCCCATTGTATTCATATCCCCTTCCCTTTCTAAAATTTAGTGTCAGAGTAGCGACGTATCTTCAAAAGTTCTAATTTTCAACCGTTGCCAACTTTTTATTCTTTAAACGTGTATAACTCGCCCCTGGTTTATCCGACTAAGTTAAGAATTGAACCCTAGTTACATCGCATTGCGTTCCATCTTTTCCCACCCTTGTTTTTCCCCCCACCTCTTAAAGAGCCCCAATTGCACCCCATCGAAAAGTTTCTATTTTGGCTAATAATCCCCCCCATTTTACCCCCCCATGTTACTTAGCTTGTTAGAATGCTCTCCAGTTCTGCCAATTTTTGATATATCAAAGTTCACTTCATGTGGCCCCTGGGGCTCTCTGCTCTAACTTTTGTGTTTTTTTTTGGGAAATAGATTTAGCAACCCGCATCTTCCTTTCTGCCTTTTAATAAGTCAAAGTTTTCACTGTCCAGATTTCGTAGAATTGTATCAACTCGATCTATCCTCGTTATCACGATTTACGATCAAATTCCCTGCCAATTGATCGCTAAGTTTTGGAATTAATGTTTTTAAGCCTATCTGTGTGAGTATCGATTCTAGAACATCCGATACTAGAATTTGGAAATCGATTCTTATTGTGATCGATGCTGTTTTATATGATGTCAATGTTTATCGATAATAGATTTTTCCAGAATCGCCCATCACTGCTTTCACTTTCGAAACTGGTTCCGAAAGTGAATTAAATTAAAAAAAAAATCTGCAACCAAAATCGAAAAAGTAAAAAATAGACATATTAGAAATCAATCTCAGCTATTGAATGCAAAAAAGAAAAACAATCGTTTAAAAATATTCAAATTCAAGCCAGAAATTTGAAAAAACCTGCCGATATATTTAACATTAGCGAGCGGGTGTTTTCGTATGAGTGAAGAGTCCCCTTAAGGTAAATAATCCAGAAAGTTTGCCCAATTACGGAAAATATGTCTAAAATTTTAGTATTAATTGATGCAATGCCGTATTTAGAGGGAGGCGAAGCTGGCTGACCGCCTGGAGAATTAGAATCTAAGGGGCAGAAAATGTGCTAAATACTTGGGTAAAACATAATAGTTTTGTCAGAAGATATTCGTTAAGGGCGCTGAAAAAAAATCGCACAGGTCGCCGTAACTACTAATGCCGCCCCTCAATTGATGTATCAAATGAACACACAGATTAATATACTTTTAGGAACTGAGTTTTTATTAAATTAGTTATTAGTTCTAAATCATTTAGAAATCGTATAAAAACCTTTTTAAATATAAATTTACTATGCATTTTTTTCTTTAAAGAATTTTCCTTTTTTCATTCCGAAGATTTTTATAATTTATTTCAAAACATGCTATATGCACATAGGAAATGGTAGTTTTATACCAGTCACAGTTTCTAGAGAACAGAATCAGTTCCAGCCCTCCATTTAGGGGGAGAGTCATATCTCTTCATTAGCAAATTTTA
The DNA here is from genome assembly GCA_963931845.1 of Maratus michaelseni. Taxonomy (NCBI): domain Eukaryota; kingdom Metazoa; phylum Arthropoda; class Arachnida; order Araneae; family Salticidae; genus Maratus; species Maratus michaelseni. Next base: position 119,668,368 of record OZ007586.1, read on the forward strand.
TAACTTAAATCAAAATTTACTATTTTCTGACATATATCCGAATTCATTTTCATTCGTAAATAATATATATAATAAAATATATTTGCAGGATTTTTGTAAATGTATTAAATTTGCAGGTCCTATTCAGATACCAAGAAACAAGATTTTCATATTTTCTTATAAAAGCAAAGAATCATACAAAAAATGTTCTCAAATTTCGAATTTTAAGCCTACATTCAGGGTGGAAGTCTGGAATGAGCAATTGGATACAATTCAAGATGAACTACATTTATAGGAAAGTGAAAAGCGCTGTTCGATTCTTTGGTTCATAAACAATAATATCTAAAAAATATTATACATTTCTGTATAAAAAATAACTCCGTGAATGTATCAAAAAGTTTAGTTTTTTTTAAAGGAAAAAAACATGAAACTATCTTAATTGGATATTTAGATTTAAAAAATGTATTGTTCTACCGATATGTTCTTCATTTAGAGGGGGGAGACCTCCACAACTTACCCCTTTGATCCGCGCTTGCTAGAGAATTTAAATGAAAAGAAAATTCTTAATTTGGAAAGTCCAATAGGGAGCGGAGCTCATTAATTGGAATCCGGTTGTTATATGCTATCTCAGCTCAAAATTCTACAAGCTCAGAATCGAAAATGAGAGGAATATTCCAAGAAATATTACAGGATATATATATAATACCTTTGAATTCAAAATACAGCAAACGAGTTCTAGCAACATATATGACCAAATCTCCAGTTTAAATATAGGTAAGTGTATACAGAATACTATTATTATTAAGTTAATAAATACTTAACAAATTCAAACATCAAATTATGGAAGCTTCAATTCAGAGACGGCACGCAGCCAAACATACATAATAGTTTTAAAGAAATATTAGTAAATAAATATATAAAAAAGATAAAAGATGCCTTATAAATAGAACAAATGTAAACCAATCACATAAGAACAAAAAATTGAATTTGGATATCAAATGATGTTAAAATGGAATTCGAAAAAAAAAGAAAAAAAGAGAGACATGTGCGATGCATAATCTTCAGTTTTACAGTACACTGCACCTGTCAAAAAATAATGCAATATTTCATAAAATATACTGGATAATTTGCTAAGAGCACTATATATTTCTGCCAAAAATATTGCATTAATAGAAGTAAACGAATGAAAACAATCAAGGAAAAATAGATAATAAAACAAAATTACTCACAGACCATGCACTGTATTATCACACAATGCAAACCCAGCATTCTAACATCAGTTGAATTGAGCACGTGAGATCGCAAAAAGCTATGACCATGGTTACAGTTAATTTAAATTAAGACATTAATAAATGAAAGAAAACCACAAAATATATTAGACAAAAATTATTAGAAGTAAGCACTCAGTAATCTCCAACTATAATAAAAAAGCAAGTTTGTGTGTGTGTGTGTGTCTGTTACTCGGTTGTATTCTGAAGAGACCGCTGCACACAGAGCTACAAAATTTGGTGAGAAGGTACCTTTATGCATGTAGTTTTGTACCTCGAAGCCAGATTTTGGAATTTTTGAATAGATTTTTTTAATTACATTTTTTATGCGATTTTTAGTGTTTTTTCACGTTTTGATGCAATTTTTCCACATTAATAATGGGAATCCAGTTCCAATCTTTCAGCCCAACATAGTACATTTTGTCCTCTTTTCAATAAAGTTGATGCGAAATTCGTACAGCGATTTTGGAATTGTTGGCGATTTTTTTCCTTTGACACTAAGAAATTTTGCCAGAATGCTTGATTGGTTCGGTGGTTGCGCTTCCATTTCAACCTCAGAATCGTCATTTTTTTTTCTTTTTTTAGCTTAGAGAAAGTTGATAATTCTTTACAGATAAAAAATCATGATTTTAAATATGCGATTTTTAGTGTTTTTTGACGTTTCGCTGCGTCAAAAAAAAATTAGTTTTTACCCAAATTAGTAATCGGAATCCGGTTCCAATCTTTTAGCTCAATATAGTAAATTTTATCCTCTTTTCAATAAAGTTTATGCGAAATTCGTACAGCGATTTTTGATTTTTTGGCGATTTTTTTTTCTTCGATAACAAGTAATTTTGCCCAGAACGCTTAATTGGTTCGGTGGTTGCTTCCATTTCAGCCTCAGATACACTCACAATCGCCATTTTTTTTACTCTTTTTAGCTTGGAGAAAGTTCATAATTCTTTACAGATAAAAAATCTTAATTTTAAAAGGGAAGGGCGGATTGTTTATTATTAGATTTTTTTTTTTATTAGATTTTTTCTTTTAGTTTCATTTTTTAACATTTTTTTCATGTTTTGCAGCGTTTTTTGTTTCAAATGACGTCACAAATCGCCCACTACAAATCAAACATCATTGGAGGGCAGTTGTGATTGGTAGCTGATAGAATTGTAGGCACATCTGGAAGTCAAACGGGCAATTGTGATTGGCAGATGAAAAGGTCGTCAGCTGATTGCAATTCGAACAGCGAGTTGTGAATTTTTGCCATTTGTTTTATGCGATTTTTAGAGTTTTCTCACGTATACGTCATTTATGTAGTTGATTACAGAAATTAACAACGGTAACTTACTGATTTTCTATGCAAAAAAAAAGTCATTGTGTTTCTGTTTAGAAAGTTAATGATAATTCCTAATTTTTTTAACGCCGTTGGTTAAATTCTGTCGGTGAGTGTGTGGGGGGGGAGGTGAGTGTTCGGTTGTAGTTTAAATATCGCGTTAATGCTCTGATCGAATCTCCCCCCTCCCCCCCCCTGCCTCCAAAATCAGAAGTATTTAATTATTAGTCCGATTCAAACGAAACCTTTCCTCAGTTCCCCAGGTACTAGATAAACTTCGGTACCATTTTTTCAGCCCTTGGTTACAACTATTTCTGAATATTAATGACCAGCGAGTGGTATTTTCTCGGGTTCTATGGGCCCATCTTCAACGAGAATTAGTTCATTAAACTTAACACGAACTAATTAAGATATAGAATGGAACTAAAAGATTTTGCAGCGCCTGCTATACGGTGTTGTAGACAGAAGGGACATGTGCCAAAGTTTCGATCGGAAAGAGTTTTATTTAGAACTGAGTGCACCCCTTAGCGGTGGGAAGTGAAACTAAACAATTTTGCATTTAAAATTTGTCCGATTCAAACAAAAGGCCCGATTTCAACGACAATTGATTCATTCAACTTAACATAAAATAATTAAGGTATAGATAACTAATTAAGACATAGATTTCGCGCCACCTGGTGGTGGAAAGTAGAACTAAAACATTTTCTGCGCGTGCAGAAAACGCCTTTTATACGTTGTCATAAGCAGCGGGGACACGTGCCGGAGTTTCGTTCGGAAAGAGGTTTGTTTAGAACAAAGTGCACCCCCTGGCGATGGAAAATGTAACTAAAAGATTTTGCATTTAATCTTGGTCCGATTCAAACGAAATCTTTTCTGACATTCTTCCAAGGTCTCCCAGGTACTAAATAAACTTCGGTATCATTTTTTCTGCCCTTGGCTACCACAATTTATGAATATTAATATCTAGGGGTGTTGATTTATTTTCTCGGGTTCTATGGGTCCAATTTCAACAGGAATCTGTTCATTCAACTTAACATGAACTAATTAAGATATAGCTAATTATTTCAGACTCAGATTTGGTACTACCTGGCGGTGGAAAGTGGAACTAACAGATTTTTCGCACGCCTTCTACAAGGTGCAGTAAGCAGCATGGACGAGTGCCGGAGTTTTGTTCGGAAATAGGTTTATTTAGAACAGAATGGTCCATCTGGTGGTGGAAACTGTGGAATACATAAAAGATTTTGCAGCGCGTGCGTAGCACGCCTGCTATACACGGTATCGTAGGCAGCGGGGAGACGTGTCGGATAATTTGTTTAGACCAAAATGCTTCTCCTGGCGGTGTAACTAAAAGATTGTTCTGCGCGTGCATCAAAAATGGTTATGTTTATTGAAACCGCAAAAGAAAGTTACCGATTTAATAGTCTCAGACAACGAAAAAGTTCATTTTCACTCATCCTCGAGTATTAAGAAAAGTATTGAAATTATTTGAATCGGAACTCACAATTTATTTTTCTGATTCCGAAAATGCGAATTTTGTAAAAATCAAACGGTAACTTTTTTTAAAAATTTTGACCAAAAACTGACCCGTTTTGAATCAAATGATCCAGACATTTGAGGAGGCGGTATTAAATTTACTTCCGCTTTGGGTCCATCTCTCTATTTAATTTCCGAAAGACAAAGAGTTACCAGTGGAAGGGTTTCGTGCAGCGAGTTATTAAGAGTGATTTAAGAGTGTTTTAAGAGAGATTTCCCATTTCGTATTATGTTTTGGCGGGACCGGGCAGCGCCGGGGGGATCTGCTAGTCTATAATAAAAACACATCTAATACTGAGAAAAACAATTATTTGAAAGAATTGTATAATTATTATCTAGCAAAAAATAGAACAGACATTTACCGCCCTCTAAAGTCTAAAGACCAATAAAATAGAATTAGCCGAAAGGATTTGTTATTCACAGTGCTGCCATCTGTATCTTATTTTCAAAAATAAACTAATAGGGTGCTGCAAACCAGATATTTTATCTAAAATAAATAAATATATACATATAAAATATATAATAAATTCAATTTTAAATAAAGAATATATATTAATTCAATTTATTTTACCACATCCTAAAATAATAATTACATAATTTGATATTTATTATTGCAGTAAATAGAATTGTGACAATATTAGATGAAAGAAAATTAATGAAATATTTTACAAAATTATTAGAATTCACATATATATAGAATATACATCTATATAAATCAGCATGTTGGCTAGTAATTAATTACTTTGATTATTTTTCATGTACTGAGCTTTAATCTCCGTTCTCGGTATGTAAGAAACATTATTCTTGGTCAAACATGATGCTATATTCAGCAAAAATGGATGCACTGTCATTCATAAAAAAAAGTAGAATATTTATCACGTTACATTACGGTAACTTATTTTTCTCCTGCTATTTTCTCACATAGTAAATCAGCCAATTATTCAGATTGGCAGGATTTCTTGCCAGCACATATTTTCAGGGTGGGTTAGGACTTAATTTAACTTAATTAGGACTTAACTGCTAGACTCAATTGTTCCAGAACGTGTCAGGCAGGCGCCCCCCTCCTTTTTTTTTTGTAAAAATAATAGTGATAATGAACTAACGGAAGATTTGTAAATATACTTTAATAAATTACAGAGAAACATTTTCAAATATCTACTTTTTTTTTTTTTTATTATACAGCTTTACAGTTATGATGTTTTAATCATTTTTTTTTCTTTCATTCTAAATCAAATTAATTTCTTTAATGAGTTTATTTGAGTGTCTAAGTGCTCATTAACGTTGCTATTCTGTATTATATGGCTTGCGTACATATAGTCTGAAATATACTGTAATATTTTCGCGTAATTATCTATGCAGTATTTATTGTTTAAAAGAGTCTTAATTGTATATTTAAAAAAAAAATCTGAATTTTTTGTAAAAATTGAATTTGTTCGGGTCGTGAACTGCAAAAATATAAACGGACTGGGCCGTGCCCGCTCCTAACTTTAATTTTGACATCGGGCCGGCCCGGGCCAAGATAGCGTACATTCGGGCCTGGATTTTTCATCCCGTGCAGACCTCTAGGGTGCGTACCACTAGTTTCAAAAACTAATATTTGTCTTTTTAATGCTAGGAATTTGCGATTAAATAACACAAAAATTACTAATTTAAAGTAGTGGTACGCAAAAGTTAAATCCCTGCAAAACCTGTGTTTTGCACCACATAAAATGTAAAAGCAACACAAATTCATTTTACACTTATTTGTAACTACCCACTATTACAGTTAGTCTTTGCTTTCTGCATTATATATAATTACTAGATTTGTGTCCTATGAACTTTCACTTAACTTGACTGTGCTGCTTCCCATAGGCAAGTTTTCCTGTCATGCAAAAAACAACCAAAAATTCAACAATAAATGACAAATATATCTTCAGACATTAATAAAGAATGAAAAAGGAAAGAATTGTATGCTTACACTGAAAAAAATTCAATACTCAAAAATGAGTAAATCGATGTACTCATATCGAATTGAGTATGTTTAGATAAAAAGTGATCCTATGCTTTCTCAATTTTGGAACATCACATGTCATCAAACCCAAACGAAACGACAATTGTGTACTTTGTAAGGGTTTATTTCGTTCATGCGGCGGCATAAAAGATATTCATTAATAGTAGACAGTGCAATATACCCTGGAAATCGGGGAATAATATTAAATTTTTCATTCCTCGGAAGGATATATATTTTGTGTCTCCTTTATAATTCGTAAGATTACATTGCGTTGTTGTTATGAGTGCTTCATATATGCATGCGCGGTCGATCCGGTCTGTGTGCTGAGGGAGATGAATTTGTTCCTGAAAAGAAAATTAGAAGAACAGGATTTTCAATGAGTTCATATTTGAACACATCCATGGAATGAAAAATGAGTACATGTTTATTTCAATTTTGAGTGCATTTGGATCGGAACTATTTTGCGTATGGACGTATTTAAAATTGAGTACTTTTTACTCAATTTTGAGAATCCATTTTTTTTTTCATTGTAAAGTGCAGTTGGGTAGGGCTTGTCGAGCTTAAGCCATTTGGTAGACCTTCCTGCCCTGCCTGAACCTGCTTAAAGTGCAATTAATCTCAAGAAATAATTCTCGAAACAAATGGGTGAAGACATTTCGGGTTTCATTTTCGATCGGGGACCATAAACGTAACTTAGGAAGGAACTAAGGGTACTTGAGATATCCCTTGGAATTTCAGAAATTCTCCAGAAATATTTGCCGAAAAAAATGATTAAACAGGTTAAAGGTGAATTTTTATTGAAAATATTTGAAGCTATATTAAAAGAAAATAAATAAAAAACATAAAACGGACAAATTATGTTGAGGCTTTATTTATCACCGTCAGTATCAATACTTATAAAAAAAATTGCTAACTTTAATGTATCTGACTTAATGTGTCATTATGTAAGATTCTTAATGCTTTATTAAATCTATGCTGATAATATATGGACAATTTTTACCTATGCAATTAACAAGTATGGCTAATTAATCCGTCATTTATCTTTTATGAAATGTTTAAAGATTAAATAACAAAAAATTGGTTATCAAAATTTGAAATATTTCACATTTGTAAGAAATATTTATATCATATAATGCCATTTCTTTCTCATTATTTGTAAAACTGAAGGTTTATATTATGATTAATTTCTTGATATCGGAAGTTTTTGGAGTGTCGTCAAGCTCTCTACCTGGTCAAAAAAAGATAAATGTTTCTTAATCTAGGAAGAAGAGTTACGAAAATAGAAAATCATCACTTCCGAGTTACGCACGATTCCGGAAATCATTACTTTATCTTCAGAAACCTCAGAAACTATTAGCTTTCCGAGATTTAAAAAAACATTTATAAAAAAAAAAGTTTCTTTTTCTGCCCGTAATTTTCGAAAACGTTTCCTAGTAGTTTTTACAGTGTATTAATCAGTTTTCTCAACCCGGTATCAACACTAAATATCGGCTTTTCGGATGCTATAAATTTTCAAATAAACATTTTCAGCTGCTTAAGAAAATCTATAAATGCATGATTAAAAAAAAATGTTCATTTTACACAGTTAATTTTTCATATTTTGTGAATGTGAAAATGCTTAGTTAAGAACTGATAGCATTAGCATCTGAAAAATTGATATTTCGTGTTGATACGGATTTGAGAAAACTGTTTAAGGGCGTTAAAATGGTGAACGTTAAAATGTATTTTTAAAATTTTTTATCATAGAGATATGAAATTTTGCGCTTATATGCATTTAACCATAAGTATATAGGATACTTTAAGAAAAATTTCCAAACTTATTAAAATTAAGAATTTTTTTAAAATTAAAAATTTATAAACAAAATTTTAAAATGTTCCTTGCGTCTTAATTTTGAAATATTTTGTCGATTTTGCATTTTACTCACTTAAAACTGTATTACAAACAAAGTTGTGTACTTAATTTTTTAATTCTTAAAAAAAAAAAAAAAAAAAAAATTACCTTTTTAATTCCATCTCGATTTTCACCAAAATTTTGCCTTTTAAAAAGTTATAAATCAAATTTATTTACCTAAATTAACTCAGTATCACGATTCTTCCTTATCAATTTCGTGAATTTTGAACAAAAATTAAGACGCATGGATACACTGTAAAAAGTATACACTGTAACTATAACTATACACTTAATACACTGTAAAAACTATTCGAAAACATTTCCGAAAATTACGGGTAGCAAAAAGACCTTTTGTTTCAGAAATGCTTCTTCAAATTTAGGAAATCTATTTGTTTCTGGGGTTTCTGAAAACAATGGAACGCTTTTGGAATTCGTGGGTAATTCGAAAGATGTTATATTATCGCAGTTTGTCGTAACCCTTCTTGCTATATCAAGAAACATTTATATTTTCTTTCTGAATACTTGCTGGCAAAATATATAAAATAAGAGCGAAATATGCCAAGGACGTCAAAAAATCTTTCGAAAGCACAAATAATAATGTTTAAAAGTTAGGTGCTTATATGAAGTTATTTGTTTTTTTTTTCCTTACAGACGAGAGTTTAAAAAACTCGGGAAAAAGATTGATGTTGTTTCTGAATTGCAAAACAAACTTTTTAGCTTACATTGTTCTTCTATCAGGAAGAAATATTTACAATATAGAATAAATATACATGTACCATTTAGCATTTATATTGTGAATTTATATTATAGCATTTATATTGTGAATTAGCATTTATATTGTGACTTATATAAGAAATCTGCTAACTTTTATAATGTTTAAAAATATATTTAAGACAGTCCTTTATAGCTAGATCTCACATGCCTGGAGTTGATGTAAACAGACATACTTTAATTGTTACAGTCATCAAATGTTTAAAATGATTTAATTATTACAATTCAGAATGTTGAATACACATCGGATTTATTTCAATTTAAAAGAAGAACATAACACTTACTCACCTGTAAGTTGATCACTTCAAAATGAATAAAAGTTAAATAAATAACAACAATAGGTGATTAGTTTTGATTCTTTAATTTCCAAGAAAGAAAATTTACATCTCAAACAAAAGTCTGCACTCTGTAATGAATCTAAATAATTATATTTTTATTCTGTTCCCATATTGTTATGATTTATATTTTCTGTAAAATCACATAAATGTTTTCTACTTTCTATTTTCTTTCCATCGTATATATTCAAGAATCTTGAATCAGATCGCTCTCTGGCAACTTCTTTCAGATTTTATTTTTCAATTTATTTTCATTTCGTAGTCTTGTTAATCTTGCATCTTTTTAATGAGGCTCTTCAGCTTCCCTCTTAAGATGGCGTCCACAGGGGGGAGAAATCCGTAATAGAAATAGAAACTCTTAAAGAGTTCGCAGGAAATTATTAATGCTACTTTGGAGACAGAGCTGGCTTTTTCTGAGTGCAGTGTTTTCGTTTGATTGCAAAGAATAAAACGCGCGTTATATCAGATTAATCTAAAAGTTGTACTTCAAACATATTTTAAAGACTGGTGGAGAATCCTTTGAAATTATTTTCAGTATTTAACACTTTCAAACATAGTTGAAAGTGTTTATGAATTCAGTTCTGTCTGTCTGTCCGCCGTCTGTCCATGCTCTAACTCGCGTAAATATACTCGAATTGCCATGCAATTGATATATGTTATTGATGTTTACTATGACATGTTTGGCATTGAAAATGAAGTGTGTAGCATTTATAGTTCATTTACAGGGACACTCAAAATAATTCCGTTACATTACAGTGTATGATGAAAAATCGTTTGTGGTATATTTTAATGAAATTACACTATTTCAAACGTATTGAAATTGATAGATATCAGTGGGGTGCACTACAAGAGGCTTAATATAGAATATGGTGGACATAGCATTCATCGTTCATTACAGGGACACACAAAAGAATTCGGTAACAGTATATGAACAATAATTGCAGAAAATGTGTTTTCACTTGTGGTACGCATTTTTAAATTTAACTAACTTTTTATATATTAATTGGTGTGTATAAATGTTATAGATCCTATACAGGGCAGCCCAAAAGATATAGAATACATTTTGGTTTATTGACGGAAATTGCTGAATAGGTATTTTAAACTGCGCTGTGCGTTTGCTAACAGAAATAAATTTTAGCATACTATGTAGTATATATACATATCTATAGATGGGCAGTTCACGGATGAAAAGAAATTGAAGAAAATTCTTTGTTTAAAAATTTCATTTAAAAATTATTTAGAACAAGTAGAGATTTATTTTTCTTCAGAAAATTTTGATTAGAGTTTGAATCTCTCTAAAATATTAAAACTTACCAATTATCACAACAGTTTAGAAGAGTAAATACTTAATGTACCAACTATCCTCGGATTCTAAAAAGTCGGTGCGTATGCAAAGGTACCGTAATTTACGGCGTACAATCCGCGAACCAAACAAGCACGTTTCGACCCAGAAGTTTTATTTTATAAAATGTAACTTACTAGGTCTCTGTAAATATTTGACTTCAATTATTAAATAAAATTTGTAGGTCTAAAAATAATTGTTTCATCCGCGAATTATCCGCGAGTAATTACATTATTTTTCAACGTTTCCAGATTCTTTTGTGTTCTTTTAGGGTAGAAAAGTTATTCATATTAAGTTACCATCAATTATTTCATTTTACTATCACCCTATTTTTAAACTATTATCGCCATCGTAAAGAAAAAATATCCTTTTCGAGGAAAACATACTGTAGAATTTCATTTCTTATAGGATTCTATTGTAAAACAGAACATGATGACTGTTTCGCAACCAGTCGAAATCAAACATCAGAATAAAATCTGCTATGTAACATAGAAAAGTGTAATTTTCTCGTAAACCAGCAATAAACTGTAAATAAGTAAGCGAACATTTTGTGTTATAATGACATGGGAATTTATTATGCTATTTTATAGAAAAAGTGCCCAGAAGTCTTGTTTTACGTAGGAAAACTCCAGAAACTTTGTTGAATCAACTTGCTCGGGTCGAAATTTTGTAACCTCTACAGGGATAAGTGTTAGATGCTGATGAAAATATATTTCGTTCTATGGCAATCCATCTACTTTGGAGCTTACATGGCGGACATTGCGTCAGTCTCCAATCTGTTTCGTATGTAGGATCTCTGGATCTCTGTCTTACCACTCACCGCATAGCCACTTTACTATAAGGAAAGAGCATATTTAACAGTAATTTAACCAACAGTGACGTCAGCTGCCCTTTCCTTATACCGAAGCGCAACGTTTATAACTATATCTGTCCCCTTTCTGATGTTAATGGGGGTGTGGACAGAACTTTAGTGGGCACCCTGCATAATACTCGTCAATTTATTATTATTATTATTATTATTATTATTATTATTATTACTAGCCACTGGAATTTTGCCGATAAATTGAACTTTTCTTGAACATGAAATTTATGTTATTAAGTTATTTATTCCCTTTGGGAACGAGTTAGTAAATTTTCCATGAGATTTTTGGTTATAAAAGGGGAAAAACACAGTATGTGTAACAAATCTGAACAAAAATTTCTTTTAGGTTTTATTTTTTAGATATCGACTAGTTTTAACCACTTTATTTATCTCTCTATCCATCTATATATAAACCAAATCTTTTTATCACGATACCGTCTGAAATTCCGAACCAGTTCGAACCTAATGGTGCAGTGTATTGATCTTGCCAGTATCTTGGATGAGTTCGTTAATCCAGTATATAACTTTTATAGTTCCTTTATAGGGCACACAAAAGAAAAACATTCAAAACATGTCATCACGATAACGTTGTGAATTCAATCGTCGTACTGAATCTATTCGAAATTCAGGTAGATTTCGTAAGAAATACTACCTATTACATTCTCCCCTAATTTGGAATTTTTGAAAAAATTTTGCAGATTTACGCCTATTATGACTCTCAGAACCCAAAATCACCCCCAGTTCAAAACTTTATCTATCTATCTATATATCTATTTATCTATCTATGTCACTTTTTTATGGGCACGATAACTTCAATAATTCTGCTCAAATCTCTTCCAAACTGATACATAAAATCAAGGGACATAAAATCGCGGTCAAGTTCGTTAATGGGCAAAATTGAACCAGAAGGGGGGAAATGGGGGCTTTTTGTGAAAACAGAAGAAACCCATAACTTCTTAATTATGATACGTATCGAATCCGTTTAAAGTTATTACTTCTAAGAAAAGGGCCGAAAATTTATGTATGACATATTTTTGATATCATTAAAAATGGCTCCAAGGGGGGGGGGAAGGGGGTTTTAGAAGAAAAAAAATTCATAACTTCGTCAATTCACAAGATATCAAATCCGCTTACATTTCTTATAAATCCTCGGAATATTATCTGAAACTTTTATACTGACAAGTTTTTTAATAAGACTAACACTTATAGCAAAAAAAAAAAAAAAAAAAAAAAAAAAAATCCCTGCCTGCTCTGCTTGCTAACAAGTTAGATTTCGAAGTGGGTGGTCCCAACTGCAGCATCATGGCAAAAAGATAATTTCTTCCGCAATTCCCAACAAACAGGATCCTCACGGTCTGCGTCTTCGAAATCTACCTGCGCCTGTAGGCCGAGCCGTCAGGGATTTTTTTAAACTATGATTTCAACAAATTTTTAACATTTTTGACATAATTGCCTCATATTCATTCAATTACATTTGGTAAGCTAAACTTGACATTTCATTGTAAAATACCTTTCTCTCCAAAATAGCGAACTTAGGAGGAGTGAAATAAATTTGTTTCATTTGTATTAAATCTGATGTATATATACCTTAAAATAGAGGGGGAAAAAAACCACTACTCTTCCGACTGCGCAGGAAGGATTTGTTTTTCACCCTCTTTAATAAAAACAAAACTAAACAAAAACGAAGGGTGCACTATTTACACATATCCTGTTGATTTGAAACATGGCCAGTTTTATTTTACTCGTTTTCCGTTTAAAAATTTTTATTCATAGATATTTCTCCACAGTTGCAACTTTAGTGTCCTCTCCCCTCACGCGAACACACCCGATCGCTAATGTTAATCCTACGGGGCAGTTATTTTCTAACATTTCGTTTGCATTTCAATATTTTTAAACGATTTTTTTTCCATTAGATTGCTGAGATCAGTCACTATTTCCGCCGTTAATTACTTTTTCGATTTTCTTTACGTATACTTTCATTTTCGAAACCGGTTCCGAAAGTAAAAGTACCTTCGTAAAAAAAAATTCCGCAAAAAAAAAAGTAATTAACGGCGGAAATCGAGATCGATTTCAGATATCCAATGCAACAAAAACTTGTTTAAAAATATTGAAATGCAAACGAGATATTATAAAATAACTTCCCCATAGGATTAACATTAGCGAGCGGGTGTTTTCGCGTGAGGGTAGAGGACCCTTAAGATAGTCAATTGCAAATCAGACTATTTGCCTTTACAACTCACGTAAAAATAGAGGTGATCTAAAAATCACAAAATCACACGAGTATGCGGTTTTCACATAAATACATAGAAAGAGTAGGGATTTTCTGATTAAAAAAGTAATATATATATATATATATATATATACTAATTAAATAACTAATTATATATATATATGTGTGTGTGTGAGTGTGTGTGCGTGTGTGACGAAAATCAGTGCTATAGATGAGGTGCTATGGTTTAGATGAGTGAGCAAGAGGAGTTAATAATAGATGAAGCAACGACATTATGCAGGTAGTAAGATCTGATTGTAATGATGCTTATAGCGATCCAATCTCTAAGATTGGATCTGTAATCTTAGGATACCATTGATGTTATAACGTAACTCCGAGCATGAAGTAAAAAAAACAGCAGGCAGTTGATGTGTACAAGATGATTACGAAAGAAAATGGTCCAGACAAATCAATAGGGTTTCTCCTCAAAAAAGAAACAAGTTGGAAATTGTACGTCAAACGTGACAAATGAGGTGCGTTCGTACTATAGCTAGTTACATAAATATTCAGATCTTTCCTGATTTTTAATTCTGTGAAATGAATTATATCGTCTGCAGATTAATTTCTGTAATAAAATAAGTACCTCGGTCGCTTGACGATTAAACTTCGGAAGCTCCTATAACAAAAAAGCACCGATTTAAAAAAAAAAAAAAATCAAATTTCTTAATAAATATTTTTATTAATATCTCCTAAAGTTTTGATTCGATGTTAATAAGATTTGAAATGTTTCGACAAAATTCTGCAAAGATAATATATTTTAAATTGCAAACCATTCGGTTGGGTAGTTTTTGCGTTGTTATATGCGGACGGACGGACAGACAGACAGACAGACAGACGGACGGACGGACGGACAGACAGACGGACGGACCAAGCGACGACAATATGTGCTACGTATTTATATAATTACGAACGCACCTAAAAAGAAAAATCATGCGTCAAGAATAGAATATGGAACACTTTCCAGCATTTCCAGAATATTTTAATAAAACTTCGCTATTTAATAATGTAAATAAGATACCTAAGCTAACATTTTAGAAAACGCATAACACATTTGTAAACTAGATTTCGCCAATTACCGTACACAGCCGGAAAACTACCTCAATTCTTTTGTGCAGGCCTGTATATGATATATAGATTATTTTATATTCTACGTAGTATGCTAAAATTTAGTTTAGTAAGAAAACGCATAACGCAGGTGAAAATTTATCTTCAGCAATTTCCATCAATAGACGAAAACATACTTGAATTCTTTTGTACAGCCCTGTATATTACCTAAAGATTTTATACACGCCACGTATTAAGCTAACATTTAATTCAGATTAAAACTATTGGAATCACACTTCTAGAAATTATCATCCATAGGCGGTCATGTATCCAGTTCTTTGCGAGGCCTTGTATATGATTTCATCCATATTCTACAAACATCTCATAGAATACTATATATATAGTTTAGCTTGAAAATGCATGACTCAATTAAAAACCAACTTTAAGCAATTCACGCTCATTTTTAGTAATGCTTTCGAATTATTTTGTGTAGGTCTGTATATGATCAGTATATGAGCCCTGCATATGTTCCAGTATGCTTACGGGGTGTGTATCGCATTTATACACACCGCGTAGTATTCAAAAATTAAGTTAAATTATAACTAAAAACGCACTTCTAGCAATTATTGTTAATAGACTGTACTTCGGATACAGTACTGTATCTGACATCTTTTGTGTGTCACTATAAATGAGCGAAAAATGTTATACACATCGTATTCTACAGCAATGTATCTTGTATTAAACCTCAGTAATATATATCAATTTCATTATATTTGAAATAGAGTAACATAAACTAAAATACGTTGCAAAAAGTTTTCCACCGTAGATCATTATGTAACCTTATTCTTTTGTATGGCCCTGTAAATGAATGATAAATGCTTTACATTCCATATTCTACAGTAAGAATGTTTTAGTGCACCTCAGAAATTTATATCAATTTCACTTGTTTGTAATAGTGTAAGATGATGAAAATCACCGCAAATGATTTACACCCATAGACCATAAGATAACTAAATAACACACAAACCAGCAAAAAATAAAACTAGTCGTTAGGGGCCGCCGTAATACTTACCCATCATGGATACGCATAATATAAAATATGAAAATAAAACATGTGTAAACTATTTATAAAATGCATTGCAATTCGAATAAAATCGTGGCTTGATGACGTCATAAACTTTAAATGCTCTATTACTGAATTGCGTAAGAGAGACATCCTTATAACACTAAAAATGATAATCCTATTAACTAAGAGTTTACTGCGTCGGATTAAGCGTCTAATTTCCAATTAAAATACATCTTTGAATTGAAATTTGATTGAAATACAGGGTCATGAAAAATCGAAGAGTGTGGAAAATAGGATTACAAATATCTCGGCAACTCATTACCCAATCGACTTCATTCTTTATGCAAAATTTGTGCTTTTATATTACATTTTATATTCACTCCTTAAAATAAACGTTTTCGAAAATTTTTATATACCTTTTATCAGAACGAATATTTCGAGAGTCCGAAAAAAATCGTTCCGGATAATCGAGGTTACTGAAATTCAAGAAGCGTCTTTTTCATTATTACATACTAAGTACATACTAAATCTCAAGTCTCTATCTCAATTTGTTCGGGAGATAGAGCTTTTACAGACACACAGACAGGCGGACGGCAAACTTTTTTTTCTAAAAATATGTTTTTCGGAATCTCCAGTGTAAACTTGTCCTTTTTTTTTTTTCGTTTTTTAAAAATGATCACAGTACTTGCCCTATACTACGTATGATGGGTAAGTAAAAAACCAATCTGCTTACAATACGGTATTACAATTCCACTACAACTGGATCTTCGTGTTTTAAAGCAAAGGAAAAGACGACAAAAAGTGAACTCCTGGCACCGGGGCAGACTGTTTAACAGCTAGCGCACAAAGCTATAGAATTCTATAAAGAGTTCTGTGTGAAAAAAGTTCTAAACCAATGAAAATCCGTATATGAAACCAATTTGGCGGACGCATAACAACTGAGTAAAATGGTCTTGAGTAAGGCATGGAAATGTTCAAAAGTATAAAAATAAACAGGCTTAAATGATCAAATGGAATGTTTGTAATCGAAAGCATTTGAGACGGGAGGGTTAAAAAAAAGTACAATACGTTAAAACCATTAGAATTTTGAAAGGGGAAACGGAAGAAAAAAAGTATTTTAAGACAAAATATAGAAAATTTAATGGGAAAATTTAAAGAAATATTAAATATATATATATTATATAAATTGCCAGATTAATGCTTTCGTCTGCGACAGTTAGCACTGTATAGTCCGAAAGTTATTGCCGGACAATATCTTAAGCACGATGCATATCTTAAACAATATGTGTGTATTTTAAGCAAATGTGACAAGAATTACAGCAGAAGTGCTTTTTGATGCTCTACAGAGAATCTTGCATTTCTGACAGGGGAGGTCTCCTTAAAGAACATACTCAAAACATTTTGAAAAAAAAATGATAATGAAATAACTTATTACGTGATAAAGGATCAGTAAAATTTGGCTGTTGAACCCCAGTAGAAAATCTGTAAAAAATACAGGGTCATTCATAATTCCCTCCGGGGTTTCGAAACGTTATAGTAAAAAAACGAAGACGAATATGAAAAAAAGAAACATATGAAATTATTCCGAAACTATTCAAGTTTTACTTACATACATTACAGGTGTTCTATGTGTGAACCCTTGGTCACACGGCATACATCCATGCGATAGTCCAGTTCCTGCCATACTCCGTTTCTTTAAATCTGAATCAGTGGTGTCAGTTCAACGGGCCTTTCGTAATAAATATCGAAAACAGGGACCAACTGACAAAACAATTCATGTGTGGTACCGGAAATTTAAAGAAACGGAGTATGGCAGGAACTGGACTATCGCATGGATGTATGCCGTGTGACCAGGGGTTCACACATAGAACACCTGTAATGTATGTAAGTAAAACTTGAATAGTTTCGGAATAATTTCATATGTTTCTTTTTTTCATATTCGTCTTCGTTTTTTTACTATAACGTTTCGAAACCCCGGAGGGAATTAAGAATGACCCTGTATAATACTTTCGAGTATTTGGTGTGAAAAGATGAATGCAGCATGCGATTTGGCGAGAAACAGGTTTCTTCGCCAACGCCAATTGTAAGCGATTTTTAATGCATTTGGAAATTGCTCGTTAAATGAATGTTTAAATGCGCAGTACTTATGAATTTAAAGATAATTTAAATTTATGCAGTTTCACCGGTTATGGATAAGTTTTAACGGTATTTTAATAGTAAAGGCTCGATTAGGAACGCTGTCGTTATAGATTTCGATATCGAAGAAGTCGTTGTTTCCATGACAAAAACATTTTTCTCTTGCTGTCTCTAACTCTACCAATATCGAAGTCTCATTGACAGTGCCCAGGACCTAAATTTTCAGTTTGAAACGATTTTAATGAATTTAAATTTTGTTCTAAACTGTATACGATTGTTAAATTTCATTATATATACATATAAATGTATGTGACAAATCTGAGCTTATATAAATGTACTTATTTAAGTTAAACTTACTTAAACTAGTTTAGTATGAAAAAATAGAAAAAGTTCTCCCTTAAAGAGTACCAGCTGGGAAGACCGAGCTACGCTCCATTAAAATTAGCTTTGTATTCAACTCGCTATAACATCGAAGTTGAAGTGACAGTTGTATTTCTTCAGCAGGTTTGCGTTGTACGGAACAACGTCTGTGTTGCTCAAGAACGTTCTAAGTACTCTGATTGGCTGCATCACGTACATCGGCTCCTATTGAGAATAACTGAAAAATTCCTTCAGATTCTGAAAAGTCAATCCTTTTTGCCAAATGTAGCCAAAATTTGCCGAAAACTCGGCGACTTTTTTTCATTTTGCACCAAACATGTATTTTGGTATTGGTACAAAGTCGATTTTCTCGCCCAAATCTCGCCAATGTCACCAACATTTCGCCAAATATCACAAAAATTGGCATGATGTTGCCAACTTTTCACTTCGTTTATTGGCCACTGTTCAACAATTTAATAACTGTTTCAACCGTCATTCCCATTGAAATGCATTGACCCATAGTGACCCCAGAATGATCCACTAATTGAGTTTCCTCGAACACGTGACCCAGCCCAGTGGTCTTCTCGTACACCAGACTGGTAGGATACAAAATTGTTAGAGCCGTTTTTAGGATAAGCTTTGAGAGCAGAACCTCTCAGCCACTGATGGGGCTTTCCCCCATAAACAGTAATATAACGGAAGACTTTTGAGTGTCCCTTTAAATGAACTATAAATGCTACACACGTCATTTTCAATACTGAACAAGTCATAGTAAACCTCAATAACATATCAGTTTCAAGGTAATCCGTGTATATTTACGCGAGTTAGAGCACAAGCAGACAAACAGACAAACCGAACATGCTATAGTAAACCTCACTATCATATATCACTTGCATAACAATCTGATTATATTTATGCGAATTAGAACGCGGACAGACAGACAGACGATAGACAAACCGAATTCATTAACATTATTCAACTAAGCTGGAAAGTGTTAATAAATAAATAAATAAATAAAGGGTACCTTTTCTCTATTTGTTTGATATGTTTTTGAAATGAAATGAGACAGAAAAATGGAGAGAAGTCTCAAAAACTGCATAAGCTGGGGGAACTGAACTGGTGTAGGTCACTGACTCCTGTTAATGTTGGCGGCTTCGGTCACATGTGCTAGAAATGTCACATAAAATTCAGTCGTCTCTATTTTCTGTCAGAAGCATTTTATTTTTTCTTCTCTCTGTTTTTAACACTTTCCAACCTAGTTGAAAAGTGTTTATGACTTCGGTTTGTCTGGCCGTCTGCCGTCTGGCCGTCTGGCCGTCTGCCGTCTGGCCGTCTGGCCGTCTGCCGTCTGCCGTCTGTCCGTGCTCTAACTCCCGTAAATATGCTCGGATTGCCCTGCAAATTTTATATGTTATAATCGTTATCTATAGCATGTTCCCTATTTCAACGGAAGTGCGTAGCACTTATAGTTTTTTTACAGGGACACTCAAAAGAATTCCGTTACATTGCGGTCTATGGGGAAAAATCATTTGCGGTTTATTTAAATAATGTTTCAATACATTAAACGCATTGAAATTTATATATATCACTAAGGTGCATTAGAAGAAGCTTAATATGGAATAGGGTGTGCATAGCACTTATACTTACTTTACAGGGACAGTCAAAAGAATTCCGTTACATTACGTCTATGGAGAAAAATCGTCTGCGGTTTATTTAAATAATGTTTCACTATTTTAAACGCATTGAAATTTATATAAGGTTCATTACAAGAGACTTACTACAGAATATTGTGTGTATAGCAGTTATCGTTCATTTACAGGGACACACAAAAGAATTCTCTACTGTATGTTAACAATAATTCCTGGAAGTGCGTTTTAAGTTACTGAATGCGATTTTAATTTTAAATCGCTTTTTGTATATTACGTGGTGTGTATAAATTCTGTAGATCCTATACAGGGAAGTACAAAAGTTCGGGAACACATTTCCGTATTATTTAACTCCAGACGGAGAATTTTAAACTGTGCTACGTGTTTCCTAACTGAACTAAAATTTAGCATCCTATGTAGTATATATACAAATCTATAGATCCTATACAGGGCTGAATAAAGTATTCGGATTACTTAGATGTTATCTTTTAGCTTATAAAAGAGTATGATTCGTAAAATTATTTTGGAAGCGTTGGAAAGTGTTACATAATCTATGCTTGACGCATGATTTTTCGTTCTTGTTTAAAGCTAGAGTTTGATTTCGTAAAAACATTTTTCACTTCTTAATGTTTTCCACACTAGGTGAAGAATACCGATTTCTATTTATGAGTTTATTATTTGTAAAAATATGAAGTGTTATGTACTACTACTATCTTGTGTTTTAAAGTTTTTAAGACATTTGTACATATGTTTTTATCGGACGTCTATTTTAGTAATGTGTAAAATACAATCATTTTTCATAAAAATGTTTTTCTTATTGTTAGTATAAATTAAAATATTTATTTTTCTTTGACTTAATATTGTTTATATTTTTCTTTTTTGCGATAACAATAATGCAAAACCTATAATGGCAAGACAATTCTCTCCCCCCCCCCCCCTAAAAAAGGGGGTGCAAAAATTAACACAGCTAGGCTTATTGAAAAGTGATATTAGCAGAACTTCTGAAAATATTAACTATAATTGAGAATGACTTTTCAAAATTTTCAAGCATTTTATTTTTTTCCCTTTATTTATTTATTTATTTATTTATTATTTTTAGCTAGATTTTGATTTTGTAAAAACATTTTTCACTTATGTTTTCCACAATATAGGTTAACAATACCGATTTCCATTTATGTGTTTATTTCCATTATTTGAAAAATTATGAAGAATGTTTTGGAATTTCGAGGTCTTATTCTAAATTATTTGCCTATTACAAGTGATCTCCAATTACGTTGCATGAAGTCGGATTGAAAATGTAACAGGAATCTCAATACTTTATTTCTAAATACATTCAAACCCCTGTAAGTAGAACGTCTTATAATTTGAATGTTCAGTATTTCTAGCCAGTTTGGTACTTCTTATCCGGAAATCATGGACTTAAGAATTTTCTGTAACTCTAAGCAATCTTCGCTTCTTCGAAATATGGGAGTTTGAGTGTACATCTAAGAAAGTTAGATAAATTAAACTATGATCTTCTTTTTTCAGTAACATATTTAACAACTAAATATTTTTCGAGTACTATTCAAAACAAAATAATAACTCTTCGTACCAAATATCATTTACGTTATTACAAAAATAAATCCTAAAAATATACACTTTAAAAAAAATAGAAACTAATTACAAAAATAAGTAAATAAAAGAAAAATGTCCTTTAATGGTTAAGCGAATATATTAATTCGTTTTCTATTTATAGCTAGAGACAGACTTGAAATACTGAATTGAACAATTGCCTATGATAAAAATTATGGTGCTAATGCTTCATAAGTCAAACATTTCACTTTTTTGTTTAATTGATTTTCTCCGGTTTAGAGGAAGAAATGTGAAATATTACGATGTCCTGTTAACATTTTTATACTAAAATTAATATTGGTGATCTAAATTTCAATATTTGTATTTCTTTTTAAAGTTATTAAATGTAAGAAAGCGAAAATAATGAATTTTGTAAATGTAACAAAAAAGCGTAACAATATTTTACACAATGCATTATATTTATTTTATTTTATGTAATTGAAAATATTAATTTTGAATAAAACGTTCAAAATATTATTTAGTAAAAAATAATAATTTAGCTATACTAATTATTTATTAATTTATTTCTATGAATTTATAAATTGTTATTAATTTGTAATCACTAGCTATTCGTTTATGATTATTAGCTAATTATACTAATGCAAAAAAATTTTTTTAGTTAAAACTACATTAAAAAAATAAAACATTCATTAAAATTGTTATTTTCTCCATTCTATTCAAGAGACATTGTCGGTATGAAAAAAAAAGAATTAAAAAAATAAATAAAAAGATGAAAAAAAAATCAAAATCCTAATTTGAATACCCAGTTCAGCACGAACTTAGGATTCCCACTGAGTCCGTTTTTTTAATAACGCTTTTGTCTTTTTTTATGGAACAGAAAAATATAAATAAAATACTATATTTTAAATTATACGAAAATAACTAATATATTTAAAAAAAAACAAACATGTAAACGAAGATTTTCGACAAAAATAAAAAAAATTATTCGTGAGCCCCCTTGATAAAGACCTGCTCGGTCCTGCCTGTGCAAGTCTTTATTAGGGAATCAGGTCAGGCCCGTGCAGGTCTAAAATAAACAGAAATAGCGAAAACCTAACATATATGGCGATAATTGTAAATGGGCCCTATGGGTTTCACACCAATAAATTGCTAATACGGTAATCAAAATAACGGAGCGAATTTTGCGTACATAAATTGTTAAAATGACACTGATTTTAAGAGAGCCCAATTGGTTTCACGCCTATAAACTGATTATACGGCAATCATTATAATCAAACATTGTACTTACCCGAGCTCATAAATATGGCGATCAGTATTGAAATCGTAAATCTTTACTTCCAAAAAAAGTTTTTTGAGAAAAGAAAGAAATGTACTATATTTTGCATAAAAAATTAAATACAATCGCTAAAAGACGAAAAGCGCAAAAACAATTTATAAAATACGAAACAAAAATCCTTGGAAAAATGTCTTCCGCAAAATATCTAATCAAAAACCAGTAAAAGTTGTCTTATTAGTCTATTCTTCCATAATCGGGTTCATAGCCGATGTTGGCGACAAAATCACTGAAATACATGTTTAACTATTTTTTAGGAGATTGGTTTACCCCCCCCCCTAGGGGAGAGTGCCCTCCGTGGGGGTCTTTCTAAGGGATCCTAACCCGTATTTACGGCAAGGTTAGAAGAAAACCTAGGAAAACTCCGAACGGTTAGGTCGACGAGCGCGACAGGGGTTTGAACCCAGCACCTCCCGTCTACCAGCTTTGAGAGCAGACCCTCTCAGCCACTGGTGGGGCGTATTGAAAATGAAGTGTGTAGCACTTATAGTTCCTTTACAGGGACGCTCAAAAGAATTCCATTACATTACGGTATATGGGGAAAAGTAATTTGCGGTTCATTTTAATGGTGTTACATTCTTTCAAACATATTTAAATTGATATATATAACTAAAGTGCACTACAAGAGACTCGCTATAGAATATGATGTGCATAGCACATATCGTTCCTTTACAGGGACACTCAAAATAATTCCTTTACATTACGATATCAAAGATAAAATCGTTTGCGGTTTATCTATATTATAAACGACAAACGTGTCTGTGCGTAACACTGACCTCGTTTTGCGAATGACAACACTTGACGATGAAATTTCGGTTTTGAGATTTTTGCTACTGCAATTCTTTAAATTTTAAGCGTCGCATATTTTAAATTTTTACACCGTTATACAGGAGAAAAAATCTAATTTCAAATACAATAGTTTGAAAACTGTATCGTAATTTACTGAATTTCAAGCATGATTTAAAAAATAATCTATCTCTATCGCTTGCAGACGATTACAAAATATTAATTCCTTTGCACTTTAAACAATAGAAAAATGTTCAGCATTTATTTCCAGCTAATATTCAATAACGAAATTAAAACTTCAGTAATCAATCAATAAAATAGTCACAAATTTAACAGACATGTAATTGAAATAAGCTGTTAAAACCTCAGAAATTAACATAATAAAAAAACTTTTGTAGATAACGAAGTTTCTAGCGATTTCTTCCGCTTTTAACTTCTGGCACGAGGCCAATACGAAATTGCTGCTTTTAATAAATTTCAAAATCTTATTTGAATATATAATTGACTTATTTCATATGAAAATGCTCTTTGGTAGTCTTAGGGGGCAATCTAAAAAAATTATTAAATGTCAAAAATCTATTAGAGTTTTCAAAAAAAAAAAAAAAGATGATTGGTTTTCACATATATTCTCTATCCCAGGAAGCCCGGGTTGGATGCCCTAGCTTTAATACTGTTTCACTATTTTAAACATATTGAAATTGATATATGTCACTGGGGTTCATTACAAGACGCTAACTATAGAATACTAGCTGTTACCCGTGACTTCGTTCACGCAACATTAAAAGAAGAATAAATGCATTAATTAAGCAAAATATTTCACTCCCGATAATTAAAAATGTTAATAATTAACTAACTATTTATCACATTTCATAGGAGACAATACAGTATTTTTTGTTATAGGGACCTTGACATAACTCAGTCTTAAAAATGTGAAATTTTGTGCCAAATAATAGCAAAAATGTAATTGCAACCAATGCAAAATGAAAGGCCAAATAAAATCGTGGAAATAGACAAATTGGGTAAAAACAAATGTCAATTTTACCTGATAAACAATTTTACTTTTAACGCCTTTGTGAAACGTTTTAACAGCCATCCTTCAAAAAAACATTAATTGGAAATAGTGTATGATTTTTCTTTAAATTCAATTCTGCCTCCTTGGTTTAATGTATAGCTAAAACAAATCTTGTTTTCTAAATGACAATTTCTTGACAGATAATTTTTGTTCTCCAGAATAAATTGATCCATGAAGTTTGAATATGTGAAAATATGTTTTTATTTTTTGGATAATTTACTGAAATCAAGATTTTGTTTTCACCATCTATTCAAAGAGAAAATAAATTCTGATTTTCAGTTTTAATGAGAAAATGGTGTAAAAAATATACTGATCTGTTTTATTTCTCCCTTTTTATTCACAAATATGGAGTAATTTACTTTCCGTTTTTAGAGAAACTTCGTTAAATTTACAAAAAAAATCTTGGCATCTAATTTAATTTTTTAAATTCTGAGAGTTTGTGTGACATCCTCGGATCAATGATAACCGGTATTAAGTAAATCGCGTTGCATTCGATAGTCTAGGAGTAGTTGCGAAATACAAACCCACGGTCAGACTTTAATATAATAGATTCGTGTTCATTTTCCTTTTCTTAAAATTATGATGTGATTTTTAGCAGAAAACTCTTGTAGCGTAATTATTAAATCATCAAACAGTTTTTTTCAAACAAACACGGACTTTAATTACAACACTATCACAGTACACATAACAATATACATAAGCAACATGTAGTGGGCTTCCATTGGGATTTTTGGATCAGGATTTCCGAATAGTTCTACTCGGCACTGGGAGCCGAATAACACCGTCTCACAAGGGAGAGATTTTTCAGAGCAAGACGCTCTCTTACTCTGCAGAAATCAGAGTATTTTCAAATAAAAGGCAAAGTTCTTGTCTGACCGGCATATGGGCTTCATTCGGAGACTTTCTCACACAAGAGAAGTCTGGGAGCTTGTCGCTCGACTGCAACTGAATTCAGAGTACTGCTTAAGGCCTCCCGCCAGTTGGGTATATCTGTTCGGCCAAATCTTAAGTGTTCATGAATGTTTAGTCTCTTAGATGGGAGCAGATGGCGGTTTCTGAAGTGCTTGAGAGACGTAGCAATCGGGACTCAAGTGGCCAGAATATACGGGGCCATTTATGTCCATGTAACGTCACTTCTTAGAAAGCGACACAAATTTATAACTGCAATGTATCTCAAGTTTGTTAGGAATTATATCTGCTAGAAATTTTTCGGTCTGAACAGACGAATTTTTATGCCGAACATATGGTTGCGGCTTTCTCTGTGGATTAGAGGCCCACATCTAGTTTACCACTTCAGACTTCTATGTATGAGTAAGATTAAAATTGAGTGAGAGTAAGATTTAATTGAACTTATTAAAGCCCAGAAGGAGGAATTGTCACACTCTCATCTGTATATAACGGATACTCATTACTCATGCTTAATAATCAGTATAGATAAAAAAAATTTAAATTTTTCGTTATAGATATGGCGTGAAACGCATCTACTTTCTATACTTACTAATCCTTGTATTATTAATGTAAAGAATCGATTCCCAGTCATTTTAAAACATATTGGAAAATCCCCGTTTTATTTCAAATATGACGTCTCTTTTTCCCCAGAGAAATCCTTTTTTAATGACATAATTCTTGCTAATTTTCTTTTTCAGGCAATTAATTTGAATACTGGCATAGGAGAAATTATGTTACTTTAACGAAATAACATTAAATCTTTAGGTTTTATCAACAAAAATGGGACTATTAACATTCTTCCTTTTTTTTTTAGATAATAGAGTTATTTCTTTTAGTTTTAAGATTGAAAATAACTATTTCTTGCTATCCATGACATCATTTTCGACATGGATAATTTTGAGGAGCATATTATTGACATTTGCTAACGATTTTCTTTTTAAACTTATTTTTACTTTTTTTAAATTTAAATAAAATATACGGTATAGTTATATTAGCCATGCGCAGGCGGTAAAACGCCGAGTATTGTTAACATACAAAAGAAAAAAAAAACAAGCTGGAAAAATTCTACCTTACGGCAGAATATAGATTGGCCACCCACGGCTTTTATCATAGAGATTTTTTCAGCCAAATCTCACTCGTCAAAAAAAAAGGTGTTTGTTAGCATAAGCCAGCTTCTCCGCTTTAGAATTTAGTTAGCGCTCCACACTAAGTTTTAAAAAGATTCGGTGACTAGAAGTATTTTTAATAAATATAATAGTGAAAAGATGTGGCTCCAATAGCTTGACGTGGCGGGGTAGATGTTTAAATATGTGCAGGCTTAATGACTTTCTTTAAACTAATTTTAATGGTTCAAGACACTTTAACACTTAACAGATAAAAAAAGTAATGAAAAGTTCTATGATAGCAGCTTTTATGATGGATACAGCTAAGAGAAGTTGTTTAACAAATGATGAGTCAGCATTAATTGACCAGCTCTTGAAGAGCGGTGGGGGGGGGGGGAGGAAGGGGGAGCTGTACAAAACACAAGTGCTCTACGAGACTTTTAAAATGAATCCTCACTTGCAATTAAGAGATGGGACTTTAAAAGGGATGCCCCTTTTGCGCCCCTCTAAAGGGCCCCCCTCAAGAGATACGTGAAAACCTAGACGCCAAAAGAAACGGGGGAAATACCTTTAGGCCGTATACAGCTAATTTTGGAGAAATTTTGGAGCTGTCCGGCCCATAGGAACAGAGGAAAATGGGAAAAACTAAAATAATTATGAGAAATTGAAAAAACTAAATAAGAAAAGTGCTCCTGACGGGAAGGGAGGGGGGGAGAAAAGGAGGAGGGAGAGTAGGACCAGACAAAAGTGCTTGACGAGATCAAACTTTTGATATGTTACATGATGGGGTTTGAACACTTTGAATGTCACCCCCCGGGGGGGGGGGTAACTTCGTTCCTATAGGAGATAGGGCCTCGGGACTCTCTAAGAAATGCCGGCCTCAACGAGTTTAACTTCGTTGGATCCTTTAGAAGAGACCTACGCACTCTGTGGGGCTTGAAGGGGCTGAGAAATAGGGGAAAAACTAAAATTAACAATGAGTTGAAACAGAGAAAAATGCTTCTTAAGGGAGGGGGGCAGTGGATGGAGGAGATGGGGAGAGTAGGACCAGACCATAGTGCTTACGAGATCTATCTATTGATATGTTACATGAAGGGTTTTGAGCACCAAAAAGGTCTCCCCCTGGGTGGGTAACTTCGTTCCTATGGAAGATTGGTCCACGAGACTCCCTTAGAAATGTCCGCCACGACGAGTTTAACTTTGTTGGATCCTTTATATTATTATTTAAATGGGGTCTGCGCCCGCTTAGGGCAATTTGGGACTGAGAAGGGAAATACAAGCGGAAGTATCGGCATAATAAAGAGAGACAATTTTACTTTTAATATCGTCAGTAACAACCATTTGTATAGCTATGTATAAAGGGTGTCCTCCTTTATATATGGAGTGGCTGTGACTTTTCATAAACATGAATTTTACTGTAGACTGAAAGAATTAGCTCCGTATGTGGCTAATAATAATAAGTAATGTAAAATTTTAATCGTGAAATAGCTGAATTTGTCATATTTAAATAAGTAATTGTTATTAATATCAAATTTTACTTTTATGAAATATATCCCATTTATCATGAAAAATACAAAGCAATCGATAAAACATTTTTAAATAAAAGAGTAGAAAAATCGAACAGAAATGTAGGGTATCGAACACGCAACACTCAGAATCAAGAGCAGTGCTCTAACCATTCGGCCATCAAATTCACTTCTAGACTTTAACAAAATATTAAAATAGGCAAATTAGTCAAATCAATGTTTCGAACGCAGGCCTTGCAATTTTCAATTCACAGTACAGACTCACTCCATATTTTAGTCTCCTTCACCCGCGCGTCGCATGATATTCGTCCGTGAACATCCCCATTATCTTTTTACGCGTGTAGGTACTTTTGCTATGGTACTTCATTGTGAAGTTTGATAATTTTAGAAATTCAATATTTGAAAAACGGCATAATCATTCGATTTGAAATTTATATCAATAAAAATACAATTTTTTACCTTTCTAACGCAGTTTGTCTAATAATTTTGTGACAAATACTTTTCGAGCTATTAATTTTTTCAGTAACTTCAAATGTTTCATTTTCCGAGATTAACCTGTGGCAACGATGGATTGCTGTGACTTTTCATAAACATGAAAAATGATTGAGATTGAAAGAATAAGCCACCCTGTGTGTGGCTAATAAGAAAAAACCTAAGATCATTTTATTTCACCAATCAAAGCATATCCGCTTTATTTTCGATGCATGTTGTCATATTCGCCTGTTTCCTATGGTTACGCATATTGAAACCTTGTATTATTATCAAAAAGTAAAAAAAGTACTTTCTACTTTTAATAATATTATTTCATCTTCTTTTTAATTATTTTTTTATTTCATTTTTCAATTGAAACTAAATTGTTGAGTATAAATTATTATTCCGGGTTTTGAATTAGTTTTGGCAACGATAAAGTATTAGCAACGGTAAAGTAAATTTAACCATTTGAAAATATTATACGAAAAAATGTCCATTTATTCTCTATGAAAATAACGAAATTTTGAACTATTAAGAAAAATATTTGAATAAAATAAACAAAAACCAGCCTATGTTCATTCGAGGGCTATAATCAACCTATATGAAAAGATACAGGATCATTAAATGCTCCATTTTGACGCTGGCTTCAGCCTAACATTTGCACACAATCAGATTTATAATATTATTAGGATTAGGATTGTGGTGCATAGCATCCATCGTTCATTTACTGGGACACACAAAATAATTTGGTTAAAGTATTGTCTGTTAACAAGGCTTGCTGGAAGTGCGTTTTCAGTTGCGGAACCCGTTTTTTAAATTTAACTATTTTTTTGCTTATTACTTGGTGTGTATAAATCCTATACATCATATACGGAGCAGCATAAAAGATCTCGAGTACATTTCCGTTTATTGACGGAAATTCCAAAAGGGGAATTTTAAACTGTGCTGTGCGTTTCCCAACTGAACTAAAATTTAGCATTCTATGTAGTATATATAGAAATCTATAGAACATATATAGGGCTGCACAAAAGAATTTGGATATTTTCCCGAATATTGTTGGTAATTCCCGAAATTGGGTTTTTTAAATGTTATGCTTTCTCCCAATTGTTTATTTAGACATCATTTTTCACCTTATTAAACGGTAAAGATTTATAAAAGTATTTTTAGAAATGTGGGAAATTGTTACATAATCTTTTCATGACGCATTATTTTTCGTTCTTGCTTAAGATTGAAACATTTAACGTTCCTTGTAGACTTACGATTAAAAAAATAACATGAAAAAGAATACAGCTCTTGTAATTTACAAAAAGAAAAGAAAAAGAAAGAAAGAAATCTGCTCAGGTTAATTTTTGTTAGACATTTTCTTTTAGACCGCGGGTAAGAGAACGGTCTTTCTCAAGGCCGCATTCGGAAGTATCATTTAGATTTTTATTTCTTTTCACTCGACCTTGACTTTCTCTTTCACTTTCTCCCTGTCTTCAAACTTCATAAAACAAAAAGCAGAAATGATACAACGCTTTGGTAATCTGGGGATCATTTGTCTTGATTTGCTATTACATCATCAGAAAAACGAAACAACTCTATTTTTAGAACATTGCATGTTATGTACTATTTATGCATAATAATAGACTTTTAAGCCTTTCTCTTCCCACAGTATTTTCAGAAGATTCACTTGGTTTTCTTAAGGGGTCGCAGGACTTGAAAAAAGACCATTTTTGTCATTTTAGGTAGATTTCGTAAGAAATACTACCTATTACATTCTCCCATAAGTTGGAATTTCTGAAAAATTCTTGCAGATCTACGCCGATCATGACTCCCAGAACCCAAAACCATCCCCAGTTCAAAACTTTATATACCTATCTATCTATCTATCTATGTCACTTTTTTATGGACATGATAATTTCAATAATTCTGCACAAATCACTTCCAAACTGATACATAAAATCAAGGGCATAAAATCTCGGTCAAGTTCCTTAATGGGCAAAATCGAACCAGGGGGGGATGGGGGGAGGGTCTTTCTGTGAAAACAGAAAAAACCCCATAACTTCTTAATTAAAATACATATAGAATCCGTTTAAAGTTGTTATTATTTCTAGGAAAAGGGCCGAAAATTTATGCATGACAGATTTTTGATATCATTAAAAATGGCCCCAAGGGGGGGGGGGAGAGGGATTTCAGAAGAAAAAAATCCATAACTTCTTCCATTCACAAGATATCAAATCCGCTTAGATTTATTATAAATCCTCTTAATATTTTATATAATACTTTTATATTGACTTAATATTTTATATTGACAAGTTTTTATAGGACCAACCCTTATAGCTAAAAAAATTAAAAACAACAAAATCCCTGCCGGTTCCGCCTACAGACAAGGTAGATTTCGAAGTGGGCGGTCCCAACTGCCACATCATGGCAAAAAGGTAATTACTTCTGCAATTATCAACAAACAGGTGTCCCACGGTCTGCGTTTTTTAAAATCTACTTGTGCCTGTAGGCCGAGCCGTCAGGAATTTTCGTATCTTAAAAAGTATACCTTACAAAAAGACAATTTTTGAAGGTGGTAATAGATACATGTTTCTTCTTTTATTTAATTTTTTTTTCAGATCATAATGAGGACAATTAGTTGTTACAGGCGTTTTTAAACTATTAGGCGTTATAATTATACTTGAGAGTTTTGTTTTTTCGATGAACTTAAAAAAAGTATTTATTTATATCATTTTTATATTTTAAAAACAAAATTCTATCTTGCTTATATAAAACTTTCGAAGGTTTAGCAGTATAACACCAAAAAAAGATATGTTTTCAACAAAACAAAAGATTAAAAATTAGGTTCACTTTATAGAGCCTACTATACACTATATATCTTAAAAATTTCATGAAAAAATGTTGAAAAGTTTTTTAACTACCTTGCCCGTAATACCCCAAAATCACGTTTTGAGGAAAATGATTTTAAAGTTCTCTCTTTGAAAATATTTCATATTTAGCAACTATTAAGAGTGCCATTCATTTTGTTTTAAAGTGTTCAGAAATGATTACTTTTTAATGTATATATATTTTCAAAGATTGAATGTTTTGAAGGTTTAAAAATCTTATGACCCATTAACTTCGTTTGATCTTTAAACTACTATATTATATCACTATACTATATAAAATCAAACATTTCAAGTTAAATTTGAATAATGAAACCGATTCTTTCATGAGGAATTATTCTATAATAAAAAGAAAAGTGCCCAGTTATTACTGATGGCATTGAGCTCACAGGCTATTAACACTAATTGTATATTATACTCTTATTTCAAAGACTAATGCCCCTCGAAAAATAACGAAACCGAAAATAAATTAAGGGGGAATTACCCCCCCCCCCCCGTTCCCCCTCTTTATACTTAACCAATGTACACCCAGAACTAATCAGAGAAGCGCCTTATCACAATAAACCTATATACAAAATTTGAACCAAATCGGCTTATTCTGCATGAAAAACCCAATTATCTAAATTAAGGGGGGATTAGCCCCCCGTCCCCCACTTTATACTTAACCAATGAACCAACAAAACTAATCAGGAAAGCGCCTTATCTCATATGAACCTGTATGCAAAATTTGAAGCACATCGGATAATTCTTCATGGAAAACCTATTTATCTAAATTAAGGGGGGGAGGGGCGATTAGCCCCCATATCCCCCTTTACACTTAACCAATGAACCCCCAAAATTAATCAGGGAAGTGCTTTATCACAATGAACCTATAAACAAAATTTGAAGCACATCGGATAATTATGTCTGAAAAACTCATTTATGTAAATTAAGGGGGGATTAGCCCCCCGTTCCCCCCTTTATACTTAACCAATGAACTAACAAAACTACTCAGGGAAGAGCTTTATCACAATGATCCTACACTCTAAATAAGAAAGAGTGACTATTCACTCCGGAGGAGTGGATATTCACTCTATCGCAGAGTCAAAATTTGCCCAACCTCTTTAGAGTGACTATTCACTCTAGGAAAAAGTGAAATTGTTGACTCCCTGAAAGAGTGAATACTCACCCCTGAGAAGTGAATATTCACTTTGAACAGGAGTGGATACTCACTCTTTCAGAAAAGTGACTATCCACTCTTGCAAAAGGAGTGAGTTTTTTCACCCCTGATAGGAGTGAATAGTCACTCGTTCAGGAGTGACTAAAATTCTTGAATAAAAAAGAGAAACTCATTTTTACACACACGCTTGTTCGTAGGCGGTCACCCTCCCAAGTAGTAACCGAGCTCAATGCTGCTTGACTTCCTGCGCTCGGAGGAGAATTAGTATCTACAGCATGCTACAGCCGCTAACAATTTAAAAAGCCTTTTATTACATTATTTTACCTTTGTTTCTTTTGTGATATTCGAGCACACTTATTAAATTTGTGTAGAAATCATAAATATTTACGGTGTTTCTCAACTGTGTAAATGAGAAAACTGAAACCTTCTTTTTGTATCATATAATACAGAGACTGTTCGCACATTTTTTAGACAAATTTGATAAATTATTTTAAAAAATGGAATTATTTTAGAGGAAAAAATTCTGACAACAACTTATTATGTGTAATTTATATTATCGTCTGATACTTTCAAATTTATTCTTATTTCAAGATTGCGCATGCAAAAAAGCTGTGAATGGGAAGATGCATTTTTTTTTCTTCCGAACAGAAGTATGCTAATTCCACAGTCTAAAATGATTGCAAAGCGCATAATATAAAAACGTTTTAGTGCGAAATAAACATTACAATTGATTGGAAAGTGCTATTCCAAAAATCAGTACATATACATAGTAAAAAGATACCAGATGAAAAAAAACAGGGAAAAAAAGAGCCCATTTTAAGGCGGAAAACGAAGTTTCAGGTAAGGATTTATGACTATCGCAAATTTATCTTACAATGGGAAAATAAAAATAAGAATATTGGACAAAAATGTTACAATCAATTCATTATATTATTAAGAGAATGTGTTACATCCGATATTTATAGAAAAAATGCCATTTTCTTTATTACAATGACTTTTAAAGGGTGAAACTGCATCAAAGCAAAGCTACTGCTCATACTTCAAAAACTACCGCTGTGTTCGTTGAAAACATTAAAAACTCACACAGGTAATTGTATTTATACTCTTTCTACATATTCCTCCAGTCACCTGACGTTTCTCTTATGGTTTATTGTGCATTTGGTCTGCTGAAAAGAGCTCTTTCAAAGGGCAAAACCACCACGATTGATCGAATCTGGAAAGTTTTTAAAGATGCATGGGAAGCAATAACCCTGTAAATTTTACAAAAAACCCTCTACCATCGAAAGCATTACGCAGAATTAGAATCAAGAAACAAGATTATCATACAGATTATTTCAGAAAGCAATATTCATATTTTAAACGTTAAAAACAACGCCGAAATCGTCTAAAAAATGTGCGAACACCCGTCTGTACATTTCCGCTAATGACAAAAATTCCGTTACAACAAAGCAGTTATTTATTAATTCATTCATTTTTTTTCTTGCTAATAATGTTTCAGTAATTAGAGCCCGATTAAGATTGTCCGAGTCCCAGGGCCTGTTTACCAAATAGGCCCGTGAAGCCGAAGCTTACCCACTGAAATACAAAGGGGCCCCCAAATTTACTTTTCAAAACTAATTTTTAGGGGGGAAATTTCAGTCAGGGTAAAAAACGATTTTTTTTTCTTAAATTATAGCTGTTAAATTTTTCCTAAGACTATTACCGACACATTTATACTTTTTTTTTTTGCTATAATAAATGGTATAAAATCAGTGATTAAATGCAACGTTTTTCATTTCTCTTATGTTTTACATTTTAATTTCAAACGTGCTAAAAATACCAGAAAATTTAATCTGTATAGTTATATTTTGTTTATATTCATAAAGAGGTTAGAAATGATATAAAATATGTAGAATAGGTTATTTAAATAAAGAGGAAAATAATTAGCATTCAGAGATATTAAATTTCTGTTTATAAAATAGAAGCAAAATTGTGTTGCAGCTAAGCATAAATTTACTTGAAATATTTGTTTTCCCTGCATTGTTCTTAGCACTGGCAAATCCTGCAATTGGTAAAGCATAAAATATATTTCCTGTCCATAATTCTATCGATTCATTTATTATTTCAATGCCTTTTTCAGTTTTTTTAAAATCGTGCTACTATATATAAAGGATTTCATTTTAGGCGTTTCGTTTCGTCCGAGAACTGCCGCCATCTTGTGGTTTTATTGGAAAAAACTGTTTTTCTTCACTCTCAACGGAGTGAACTATTTCACTCTTGTCAACGGAGTGAGCAGTCACTCTCGACAACGGAGTGAGATATTTCACTCCTTTCTAGAGAGTTGAAAATTCCACTCTTTAAAGAGTGCATATTTATAAAATTCACTCCTAAAAGAGTGAAAATGCCTCTCACTCTTCCAAAGAGTCAACTTCTCACTCCTTCCAATTTTAGAGTGTATAAAAAAAAATTTGAAACACATCGGATAATTCTGTCTGAAAAACCCATTTATCTAAATTAAGGGGGGGGGGGATTAGCGCCTCGTTCCCCCCTTTATGAACTAATCAATGAACTAACAAAACTAATCAGGAAAGACACATGAACACACACACACATTGTTATCACAATGAACCTGTATACAAAATTTGAAGCACAACGGATAATTCTGCATGGAAATCCCATTTATCCAAATTAAAGAGGGGGGATTAGCCCCCCGTTACCCCCTTTATACTTAACCAATAAACCCTCAAAACTAATCTGGGAAGCGCCTTGTCAAAATGAACCTATAAACAAAATTTGAAGCAAAACGGATATTTCTATCAAGAGTTATTGCGTTACGAACATACGTACTTACGTACATACATACAGAACGGGCGGGCACATTAGTTCTCAGGCTTTGATAGCCTGTGAGCTAATAAAAGCAGAATCCTTTTAAATGTGGGCAGTAATTTGAACTTAATATCCTGATGCACACAGGGGTTCCAAGATTAAATGTGTTTGATTATAAAATAGTTCCGTCAATTCAATTGTAAAAGTAAAAAATAAATAAAAATAAAGGCTTACATGCAGAGCAGTCGTAATGAGCGGAAAATAATTTATTACGAAATTTCAATATATTCCGGTTTATTGGGTGAAATTTTGAAGCATCAATGCAAGCAACGCCGGTCTTAGGTGGAGATACAACCGGGCCCCGTGCTTATAGAGAATACGTACAAGATTAAAAGACTTTATTAAAATTTACCTTTGAAACAAAAAATTAGGGCATATATATATTTTCACAGATACGTGACGCTCGTCGCGAAGGGGTTAAAGAAGACTGGCCCTGGTTGCAAATTTATGTGCCTAAATGCACTAAGCAGCAACTATTTTATAAATCAGTGATTCTGAAACAGTGATGCCTCACATACCTCGCTGAATAATTACACCCCAGTCCCCTTAACCTCTTCCGATGAGATTCCTTTACAGAAGTTTTAACCTTTTGTCACCAATGATTCAAAATAGAAATTTTTGCCTAATTCAATCGCAAAAAGGCTGTGATTTAATAAGGAAAAATGTATTGTCTAAATTTACTACTAGTAATAATCAAGGATTTTGAAACTCTGGTACGTCACCTATACATGACGCTCGTCGCGAAGGGGTTAAAGAAGAGACTGGCCCTGATCGCAAATTTATGTGCCTAAATGCACTGACCAGCAACTATTTTATAAATCAGTGATTCTGAAACTTTGATGCCTCACATACCCCGCTGAATAATTTCATACACCTGTTGTACCCCCTATTTTTAGTTTCCGAACACATAATGTAAGGAAAGTATTGTAATCATAATTTGTGTTGTGTGTGTGCATATCTGTCAACTTTTACGCTTTTTTGTTCCCCCTAAAATTTAAAATAAAGCTTTGATGTTTGACCTTTTGATTTCGCCAATTAAATAAGGTAAAATTTACTATTAAATTTGAGTGGTAAGAGAACAGCGTAAAAGATGGCAGCTACATTTTTGTGTGTGCCTGGGTGAACACGATAAGTCCAAAACGGACTTCCGATTGAGCAATAACTATATTGATTTTCATACAAATCGGCCGACGAATTAGGTATTTAATACATTTTTAAACAATTTTCAATCCATTTTGCTACAGATTCTATAAGGAATATCACCAAGGAAATGTGACAGAATATAAGTGATAAATATTGCGGCGATGTAATCGAGCATTAGTAGCGCAGAGGTAACGTCTCCAGTTTCAGAACGGGCGGTCCATTATTTTCTGAACGCGTAAACCAAGGTTCGGAAAGTCGAGTGGTGTCACTCCATGTATATATATATATTTTTATTTGTAAGAGTCATAAGTTGAAAAAGCGAATAAAAACAACAACAAATGGATAGAAATAAACATAAATTTTATTTTACATTTAATGCAAACATTAGTGAAAATTTTTTAGTATGTCGGGTGTTCTTATATTCCTTATGCACTTGTACCCATTTAGCCTCACCTCGCCATACGATTGTTGTCGAAACACAATCGTCGCTATAGCCCGAAGGAATATGCTTACCCCATTTTCAAAAACAATGTTATAGGTGTTATAGGTCAAAAGGGTGTTATAGGTGTATAGGGTATAAAGGTGTTATAGGTTCCCAAACTACATTCAAACTATTTCAATAAAAAGCATTTATTCTTATAAAAACAAAAGAAGAATTATAGAAACCAATGAATATGAAGTGTGATGCTGATTCTCGTTAACAAAATTGTTAAGTTTGCACGAAATGTTGATAATTTAATTCTTAAGTCCGGCACGACTTCCAATCGATTCGTATATTTATAATTAAAACTCATTAAAAGAAAATCTCTCTTTCGAGACTTTATGTGGCCCGGCTTTTATGTGACCCGGCATTTTGTTTTCAAAGCATAGATTTTACGAAACATTGTTATAGATCATGGCCATGGCATACCGGGGCCACCACAAGTTCAATAAAACTTTAAACAAGTTGGAAATTGTACGTCAAACGTGACAAATGAGGTGCGCTCGTACTATAGCTAGTTATATAAATATTCAGATCTTGATGATTTTTAATTCTGTGAAATGAATTATATCGTCTGCAGATTAATTTCTGTAATAAAATAAGTATCTCGGTCGCTTGACGATTAAACCTCGGAAGCTCCTATAACAAAGAAGAACCATTTTTTTAAAATTCAAATTTCTTAATAAATATTTTTATTAATATCGGCTAAAGTTTTGATTCGATTTTCATAGAATTTGAAATGTCTCGACAAAATTCTGCAAAGATAATATAGCTTAAATTTCAAACCATTCGGTTGGGTAGTTTTTGCGTTGTTATATGCGGACGGACGGACAGACAGACGGATGGACCAGACGACGACAATAGGTGCTACGTATTTATATAATTACAAACGCACCTAAAAATCAATAAAAAGAAACAAATGATGTAAAAAAATTGTGGTTTGCAGGAATGGAATTAGAGGGAGATCAGATTTTTTAATAAAAACAAGTTGTGATTAAAAGAATTAACGATAGATGGCGCTGGCATGCATAACATGAAGCAGATGTATGCAAATTAGTCTTATAGTAAATGACCCATTTCTGCGAAGCGTCTGACATTCTTCAGGATCCCAGCACATGAAAAATGCCCTTTTCTCGTCTTCAGTCCTTTTGCCGTGCGGAAGTTTCGCAATGCGCCAGTTGCTGATTCTCAGTTCTTGTAACAGAGTTTAACCAACACCGTTTGATCTGGTAACGATAGAATACTTTTGCCATCGAATGAAGAATCTGTGTGCATTGAAGGGTTTTATTGACAACCTGATTTGCATAAATCTGCTTTATAGTATGCATACAGCGCCATTTATCGGTAATTTTTGAAAAAAATATTTTTTTTATATAAAACAAATCAAGGTTTCACTCCGCTGTGAAAGTAAAATCTTCATAACAAACATTCCCGAATATCGGACGCCTTTATTTAGCGAACACCCATATTTTTCAATCCAAACACATATATATTTACATACTGTTACCTCTAAAAAGCAGCCATCTCTGAATAGCGGACAAATTCCGCGGTCGCAAGGTACCCGCTATTGAGAGGTTTTAGATAGGCATATATATTTTTTTTAATCTTACCTTTCTCTAAAAGTTCAAAATATTGATTATAATCCGTGCAATGTCAAAAGCTATTTAAAATATTAGAGCTACTAAAATTACACACCAAATTTGGGGCTCCCTAAAATCGGGGGGGGGGGGGGAGACAGGCAGTGGCATAGCCCAATTTTCCTATGCTTTAATCAGGTTCTGCTCCTGAAACAATCCTCAGCTCTGCTTTATATTCAAATATTTTCCTATTTATTATTATACAACCGCAGAAAAATGAAAATTTCATTTGAATATTAATTTATTTTACATATTAGTTTAAATAGTAATTTATTTTATATGAAATCAAATTAAAGCTATGGAAATATATATTCTTAATAAAATTATCTGTTAAACAATGGGAAATTTTAATAGTGATTTTATTAATAATAGAAAGTCACAAATATTTGTTTCTTTTCATTGTCATATTTATAAATGGGAAAGAATTAGGATATAACAATGCAATTAAAATTTGCTTTCAGACCCGGTAAGTATAAAGAACTTAATTTGACACGTTTTTTAGAATTAGTTTTAATGACAATTTTAAATTAAGATTGCAATTATTAAAAATTTTTAAACTACACAAGTGGAGAGGAAAACAGTTTTTGTTTCGAAAATTGCGCATTTCTAATTATAAAATATATAAATTAGATCTCAACAGATGTTTGACAATTTAAATATTTTTAATCCAATATTAAAAATTGAGTAATTTACACGTCTTTCATAGCGAACAAACAATTAAAATCAATTGTTAATAAAATATTGTTTTAACCGCAACAGAGAATGTTATAAGGAATTCAACACATTAAACTCATTAATACATGAACTTTTTTCTCTCTTACGAAAATATGTAAATAGAAAAGCATTTCTTCCTTAGCATTAGATTCAACAATTTTCCGTTTCTACATTTTTATTAAAAAAATATATATCAAATTAAGCAATATATATATATATATATATATATATATAATACTTTCTTTTAGTTAGATTAAATATTCGTACATGATTCGAAGAACATATATTTTTGGAATTAATGTGTTTTCTGCAAAACAATTAAAAAAAACATTATTTTATGTAATACTATCATGTAAAGAAAATATGTCAATTTGTAAAAATAAAATCTATTACACTTATTTAGAAACACTGTCACAAGAGGTATATGTCTTGTACATTTGTTAAAGAAAAATTGCTTTATTTCTCCAAAATGCTGTACTGCCCCCAATGAATAAGAATGAGTAAGTCTTGCATGTTTTTAAAAGAAATTTCCTTGATACAACTTGCAAATTCATGTTTCGAGAATGAAACGTTTTCATCTTTTCAAATATAAAACAGCGAGACAAAAGTTCTGTTTATCAAGCTTTGAAGACATCAAATTAATACGATTTAACGCAGGGATACGAATTAAAGTCACAAAACTTAACATTCCGCAAAAACGAATCGAGTCAAACTAAATTATTAATTAAAATCTACGCAAACACACACTTAAAACGAAAATCCAGTTTAGATTACAACGGGCATTAAATTCGAATGAAGAAACGTGTTTAAAACGCATGCGCAGCTTAGGATGGCGCCCTCTGGTGGCTGCTCATGAATTAACAAAATGTTTTAATTTAAATCTGTTCTCAAACCCAAAGGAGCTACTTTCTGTCACAACTTCTAATTAATTTTTGTTCAGAAACGAATGAAACCGGCATCAGAAACTATGTCATCAAAATGAGTTTTCTATTTTTTGGTAAAGGTAGAAGATCTTTCAGAAAATACTTCCAAAGTCGGCGTTTTGAACCGAATTCCCGAGGCAGCAGAGCGAGAAAGGCGAAAATCGTGTCGTCACGCGACATGAAACTCTTATCTCGATAAGTAATTTATTTATCAAGAAATGGAAAACTCATTTCGATTCCAAATCGCTTCAATAGTTAGGCCTACCAATTTTATGTATTTGCGTTTAAAAATGAGTCAATGAGTCAAAAAATGTGTCAGAAAGTTTTGCATTGGTGAGAGGACATTTGAGAACCACCTTAAGATGTTCTCTTTCTCCATAAGCGCAGGTAGGAAGAGGGAGGGGGAGTTTGCCCCTTCCTAAATTTAAAAATTTGATTTTTATTTGTCTGATTATTTAAAAAAATGATGAAATTCTTTCTTCCAAGTGAATAAATACAGAATAATTAAACGCTAAGAGAAAAATGAACT
The DNA here is from genome assembly GCA_963931845.1 of Maratus michaelseni. NCBI lineage: Eukaryota > Metazoa > Arthropoda > Arachnida > Araneae > Salticidae > Maratus > Maratus michaelseni. Next base: position 119,709,304 of record OZ007586.1, read on the forward strand.
AAGATTTTTTTTTTGTCATGTGCCCTTCCCTCCCCTTAACTCCTTGATGAACACATTTTTTTCTTTTAAATGTTCACGGGCTACTAATTTATCCAACAGGATGGTTCAAAAAGACTAAACCCCTTACAAAAAACTGCTCCAGTTCTTTATTTTGTTTTTAACTGTTCCAATTCTTTTTTTAAAATGCTGTTAGAAAGTTATTTTCGAATATTTAATATTTCTTAATTGTTTTCTTAATTCAGCTTATTTCGTATTTATATTATGCATTTAAAATCAGCGGACCGCAGGTGTGTTGTTCCAAACTTTTACCCTTCCTACATTTCTTTTTGTTAGCACTCATGTCTCTAAATATTTCAAACTGTATCTCTTCCTATTTTAGACTTAAGATTTAGGGGGGGGGGGGATTCCCTGCACCTTCCCGCTTTATATATGTGCAAGTGCAAGTAGCTTTTAAAACATTTCTTTTTAGAAAAGCAATTTCTTAATTACTTAATGGACTGAAAATAACTTAGTTCCAAGACTTGATAAGCGGACTCGTGCAATTTTAGCTATGATCTAATCAAATTATTTCTTTTTAAAGTAATGTCAAATTTAGTGGGTTGGAAAGTATTTTAAACACATTTCATCTATTCGAAAACAGTTTTTTGATGGCGCTGCGATATATAGGGATAAGATTGTATCATAGCATAACACATATGATCACATAACATATTATGTTGCATAACACATATGATCACATTCAGACACTTACGCGTCTGAATTTCTAAATGTCTTAATTTCAGATATATTATCAGTATTCAGACACTTAAGTGTCGGAATTACTTTTTCAGACACTTAAGTGTCTGAATTTAAGACGCCTCTAGTTGCAGTGTATTAACAGTATGCTTGCAGTGACTGAAAGTGTTCGTGTAAAAATTAATAGATTTAGAATATGAGAAAAAATATACAACCCATGCTGAATTATCGCAATAATGGCCCTAAATAAAATTCGATAAGCTTGTATCATTCAAAGTTCGAGCTTTATTCAAGCAAATGGATCGTTCTGAAGAGTTATGTTTTAAACTATCATCAATCGAAAACTTGTTGAGTTCAAATATTAATCATTCTATAATATCGTAAAATATATTCATAGAATAAAAAAAGGCTTTTTACGCTATTTTTCTAATACAAAAATAGTAGTTCCTACAATTACTATTTCAGTGGTCTAAAACAATAACTGATAAAATCATAAGTGACATTTATTTGGACTGCTTGAAAGAGAATAAAGGTTTAATCATTTAGTCATATTATAAATTAACGTTAAACAAATGCAAATTAAAATTTTCTGATATTACTGATGCATTGTGAATGTGTCATAAGATTCTACTCTTCAATAAAATAGTTTACACTACTACCATTGTATACTTATTAAAAAACAAGTGGGTCTGTGTGATCGAAGATTGCACAAGGAATTTAGTTTAATATTCCTTTCAAAACACTTTATCATTTAATTAATAAATCCAAATCATTAATTTATAATTATCTTTATCACTTACCAATACACTTTATCAATAAGAACATAGATGACAGCACCATTAAATTTGATAATAGAATGATAACAAGAGGAAGCTATTTTTAAAAATCAAATTAAAAATATTCAAAAGAAACACTTAAAATGACAAAAATATACGAAAGTTCTTTAAACTAAATCCATCGGAAAATGAAATGTAAAAATCGAAATTTTCAACTTCGGTCGTTGACAATAGAACTCGAATTCTTTTGGTCAGAAAGAAAAAGCGCTACCACTGAACCATCTAGCGTACATGAAAGAGAATGAAATTAAGGTTCTAATTTAAGATCTAAGAAAATCGTAGAAATGTTTCGTATGTCATTAAATTAATACATGTAATTAAAATATAAGACTTTTTCAAAATTTTCTGATTTGTTGTGTGGCAGAAGGACGGTCCAGTCATAAGTATGCAAAATTTCAAGTCTCTAACTTATACATTTTCCAAGTACAAACTCTGTGACAGGTAGACACAGGCGTAAGACGAATAGGGTTTCGTCAGATGGACGAAACCGTAAAAAGGTAAAAGAAAGTAAATAAATAAGTAAATAATCAATCTAGCCCAGCCTAATATGAATGTTTAAAGACGGCCCTAATTAAAATTCTTTATTTTCAATTCACTCCTAATTTAAAATTTGTTAACTTTTATTGTAATTGTCAAAACAGAATGAAATGAAAACATTTAATTGCGCACACTGTTTAACGTATATGAAAGTCCTAATCGGAGTAAAAGTGAGTAAAAATGTTCTAAGAAACGGGGGTTCAAAAAGTAAACAGAAACATTGTAATATATTTCAATACGGCAGAATATTTTCTGATGCACTAAATTTCTACAGAAAATTTTGTCAAAATATGACTTATACTGTTATTCCTAGTAATAGTTTGATCAGTCCAGATATGCTTCGGTCACGTAGCGCCAATGTTAAAAATTAGTGACTTACAACACTATAATTTTTATAGGCTCAATTATTAAAAAGTAAACAGCACAAAACCTAGAACTAAAACATACTTCCATTATATTTTGTATAAATAAGGCCTGTAGAAGTAATATGTAGTATTTACCTTAGAAATATATAAAGCAAAGTACTATATATAGTTCTAGTAAAATTGGTTTAAATATTACTTACCCATCATACGTAGTATAGGGTAAGTCTTGTAATCGTTTTGAAAATCGAAACTTTTTTTTGACGGATTTACACGTTTCACACACTGGAGATTCCGAAAAACATATTTTTAGAAAAAAAATTTTGCCGTCCGTCTGTCTGTGTGTCTGTAAACGCTCTATCTTTCGAACAAATTGAGACAGAGGCGTGAAATTTGGTGTGTACTTAGTAATGTAATAATGGAAAGAAGCTTATTGAATTTCAGCAACCTCGATTATCCGGAACTATGTTTTTTGTACTCTCGAAATATTCGTTCTGATAAAAAGTATATAAAAATTTTCGAAATTGTTTATTTTAAGGAGTGAATATAAAGACAATAAAAAAGCATAAATTTTGTATAAAGAATGAAGTCGATCGGATAATGAGTTGCCGCGATATTTGTAATCCTATATTCCACACTCTTCGATTTTTCATGATCCTGTATTTCATTCAAATTTCAATTCAAAGATATATTTTAATTGAAAATGAGACGCTTAATCCGACACAGTAAACCGTTAGTTAATAGGATTATCAATTTTGGAGATATAAGGATGTTTCTTTTACGCAATTCAGTAATAGAGTATTTAAAGTTTATGACATCATCAAGCCACAATTTTATTCGAATTGCAATGCATTTTATAAATAGTTTACACATGTTTTATTTTCATATTTTATATTATGCATATCCATGATGAGTAAGTATTACGGTGGCCCCCAACGACTAGTTTATTTTAGAAATACGCATAAAGTAAGGGCAATCTGATAATAGTGTGAAAATGTTTTCAAGAAAATAGCTATGTAGAATTGAAACTATCGTAAAAATTTCAATTAATATTGGTTACGATATTTAGATGTCAAACATCGACATTTAAAAATAAATTTAGATATTTTCCCATATATGTTGATGCATAATTGTTATCACGGAACAGAAGGACCGCCTGCTAAATACGAATACCACTTCATGCACATGGTGAATTTCAATTCTTCGAAGAATGTGCTTTTGGCTAATTTCAAAAGATTTCCAGATACCTTATGGATGCACTTGTCAAGAACTCTGAGAAAAAAATGTAAACGATTTAATATTAAATAACGATAGATAAAAGTAGATGAAATAAATTATAGAAATTATCATATGCAGATGTATACATAGGTAGCCAATAATGTATTCATGAAACAGTAATAATTCCTTTGGTCGACGCGTGTTTAATCATAGTTGCCAACGTTTACGCTTTTTTCCTACCACTAAAAATTAATAAAAATTTTGCGTTATTAAATCACATGATTTCGACTATTTAATAAGGTAAAATTTACTAGAAAATTTTAGTGGTAGGAAAAAAGCGTAAAAGTTGGCAGCTATGGTTTAATGTAAATGTTTCGACATCTAAGAATTTCTAAGAAATTTTCTGTTTTTCTATTTCTAATCTAAAAGGATTGATTTTTTTCAGGGTGATAAGAAATGGTTTTAAAATTGAGGTGATGCATCACTAATTAGTGAAATAAAAATTGCTTTAAAATGTGATACGTACCGATATAATTTTGAAAGATACTTAATATTTTTACAGTTATTTTCCGTTAACAAAAAAAGTAGATCTGTTATGTTGATCTTTTAGTCATGATTGAGGTGGGGCGAACAGAAATGTGAACAATTTATTGTAGGCATTCTTCTTTGTATATTATCTTAAGAATTTTCAAAAGTAATAGCATTGTGAAACCTTACAATTGTGGTATTGTCCATTTTTATTATCTTATTGATTTTTATTTCTCTTTACAGTAATTACACAAGAATTTTATTCTACATAACAGATTTACAAATTCGGTTGGTTGGTTGATTTATGACGGCCGATTATCTGCTCTTGGGATATAGGCCCTAGGGGGAATGCTCTCCCTGGGGGTCTTTCTAAGGGATCCTAACCAGTATTTACGGCAAGGTTCGAAGAAAACCACGGAAAAAATTTACAAATTCGGAAAGTATGTATCATAATCATAATACTGTTCTCTTTGAACTTTTAACGAATCTTTTAAATTATTTTCCTTCTTAATATATATTTTCTCATGTAGTCTCTTTCTACGAGAATTTTATATTTTATATTGCGTAGAATAGAAAAGATAAATTACCATATTCGATTTTTCGTCAAAACTTTCATTTTTAATAAGTTATTTCCTTCATAATCTTATAACTAATAATTTCAATAGTGCAAGACAATTTTATATTCAACTAGTTTTTTTTTCTTTTTTCCGCCCGTATGTTTACAAACTGTCTGGATTTCTAAAGGTCAAATAAAGCAAGCGGCTTAGAGAATTCCAATTAATATTTTTAAAACATCCAAATGGTAGAGCATTGCTGCGTGGTACCAAGGGTTCCAGGTTCGATCCCCGGTCAGGACATTTTTCCCCTCCGCCGTGTAAAAAGTGATAATTCATATTCTTTGTTACATTCATTAACATCCAACAGATTAATGAAAGCTTTTAACCTGTTTTTCAAAAGTTACCAAAATATTTATTTAGAAACAATAATTTTACCGCCGTACAAAGAATTCATTTTATTTTATATTTGGCGACAATAGGACGAAAAATAGTTGCGGGAATATATTTAGCTATATATTAGTTCACCCTGGTCCCTGAAAGGGGTTTATTTTCAGTAGGTAATTGGTATCTATCTGCATCTAGATTATTTAGTAGTTCATTTTATTTTACATTTATTTCCGTGTGTATCTTCTACAATGTAAAAAATTGCTGCAGTAAAAGTACTGCAGCAGAGATTCCAGCCAAAGACCCATAAAAAAATGTCTTTGCCAGTACATAAACGGGCTTCGTTCTTAGATAAACGGATTTTCCCCGTAAGACTATAAAATTTGCGGGATTTGACCGTATATCTTGAAAGAGTGGTAAGTCCCGTAAAATAACTACACCAATTCACTGTAAAATACGCATAATTTTACAGTGATAGCTTAAATTGTGGAGTTAGATGAAAATACGGAATGGGATCTTGAAAAACAAAGCTTTCAGTGAAAACTGGCGAATCTTGATTATGTCACTTAAAAATTTAGATTCTTTAATTCACTTTTGCGTTACTTTGACAGCAGAATTACTGCTTTCTCATTGCTTCCTGTTTCCAAGATATTAAAATATCTACCTTAAAAGTTGTATTGTTGCTAAGATTTTTGGCACTAAAAATATTTAAAGTGCACGGAATTAAAAACAAGAACAAAAAATTATGCATTTGGCATAGATTATGAAACACTTTCCAACACTAACAGGATAATGTTAAGAAATTTCGTTTTTTACATACAATGAAATGATACATCTAAATAAACACTTTAGAAACACATAACTCAGTAATAAATTCATTTTCTGCAATTGCTGTCAAAATCTGGTAATGTGTTTGAATTCTTTTGCGCAGCCCTGTATATTAGCTATGTAGGATTTAAATTTATCTTACTTAAGACGTATCAGCAAATTAAATAACTTTCTGGTTTTTATTTATTGTCAAAATCTTGACCGCATGAAAGGCGAAAGCAAAATTCACGGATCACGAACACGGTAACTTTAAACTTTCAAAATCAGAAATGCTCAGTCCTATATTTGCCATCGCTTATGAAGCATGAACCAAAACGGTTAAGAAAACAATTGACTATGTTAGGCCTAATTGGAACATTCTACACTGTAAATTACAATTTCTAAATATTTATATTGATGTATTTGAAAAGGATGAGTACAGCAGATTGTAAAAATTTTTATCTACAAGGATTAAATCCCAGTTTGTATTATTTCATCAACTTTTAATTATTTAAATATTATCAACATATTTGCATTTCACATATCACCATACTACATATATATAAATTATACACATCACTTAATATACAGGGTGATTATAATTAAAGTCCCACTTTCAAAATTCTGTAAAAAAGGAACCACTGGTCAGAATGACTTCAGATTTAAACTGAATATAATAGAAGAAAGGGGAAACGGTACGGCATAAGAAAAAAAGTTGAAAGTGTATCAATAGATGGCTATGCAAATTAAAATGCACTCATGCGCAATTAAAAACCGAATCATTTATGTGCTTTTCATTTGGTTTTCGGCCCAAGGACAATTAAAAACCGATTTTTCCCATCCAATGTTGTACGACCTTGCCGTGGTGGATGGGCTTTCCACTAACAGTGCCACAACTGTTGACTGATTTGGAAGTAAATTTTTCCGTCAAACAACCGAAACACTCATGCGCATCGAACAGCACAGCTGGTTTACTGTGCAACTCATGCCAAAGCCGTCGTATTTCGATTAAAAATGTCATTTGTAGCCGAATCTAATTTCGTTAGGCCGCTTACAGCGCCCTCTATTGATACACTTTGGAACTTTTCTTTCTTATGCCATACCGTTTCCCTCTTCTTCCAGTATATTCAGTTCAAAATTGAAGTCTTTCTGACCAGTGGTTCCATTTTTACAGCATTTTGAAAGTGGGACTTTAAATATAATCACCCTGTACTAAAATTTAGTTCAGTTTAAAGATAAAAAACCACAGTTAAAAACGCATTTATCTATCATAATCCGACCTATAACCGATTTTTTTTTTAGTGTTTCTGTAAAGTAACGGTAAATACTATGCACATGCACACTATAATCTATAGAAAACGTGTTGCAGTACACTTCAGTGATTAGTATTAATTTATTAGTATTTATTAGTATTAATTTCATTATGTTAGAAGTATGTAACATCATTTAAATGCGCTGAAAACGCATTTCCCTCGTAGATAATATTTTAACGGAATTTGCTTGTGCGTTCCTGTAAACGAACTATAAATTCTACTTTTCTATACTGTACAGAAAGCATCTTGTAGTTGAGGGGGTTAGAATGACAGTGGAGTAAGTCAATATTTAGAAATTTGAGAAATGAAGGGTTTTGCGAAACTTTTCGTATTGCCGTTGCATTAAGTGGTCCAACTTGTTTTGTCCTAAGTGAACTATGACTTATTTGACTGTCGCGTTGAATAGAAATTAATATATGCTCAATGAAAATATAGTTATCTAGGTTCAGTTGTAAGTAATGCATATCAATGTCATTAAGATTGAACATGATTAAAATGCACCGCAAACAATTTTTCTCCATATTACCATAGGCCATTTCTCCATGTGTAGCGGAATTATTTTGTGTGTCCCTGTAAAAGAACTATAAATGCTATACACTTTATTTTCAATAGAGATAATTCTATAGTGAATCTCAATAATATATAATAAGTTGGAAATTGTACGTCAAACCTGACAAATGAGGTGCGTTCGTACTGTAGCTAGTTATATAAATATTCACATCTTGATGATTTTGAATTCTGTGAAATGAATTATATCGTCTGCAGATTAATTTCTGTAATAAAATAAGTATCTCGGTCGCTTGACGATTAAACCTTGGAAGCTCCTATAACAAGAAAGCATCGATTTAAAAAAAAAAATCAAATTTCTTAATAAATATTTTTATTAATATCTGCTAAAAATTTGATTCGATTTTCATAAAATTTGAAATGTCTCGACAAAATTCTGCAAAGATAATATATCTCTTAAATTTCAAACCATTCGGTTGGGTAGTTTTTGTGTTGTTATATGCGGACAGACGGACAGACAGACGGACGGACCAGACGACGACAATAGGTGCTACGTATTTATATAATTACGAACGCACCTAAAAATTACATGGCTATCCGAGTATATTTATGACAGTACCATACCATCGTACCATTTACGAGAGCACGACCAGACAAACCGAATTCATAAACACTTTTCAAACATGTTGTAAAGTGTTAAAAAATGATTGTTCCACAATAAAATAAAATAAAATAAAATACATAGGGAAATAATAAAAAAGGTTATCTTTTTATTTAGAAAGTATTGGATATTATTTAAACAAAAGTAGACCGGACCACTCTTAAGTTATAGTTTTGGAATGTACTTGCTATTTACTAAGTTAATATTTACATGGTTCATTTATCTGAAATGCATTTCCTTGTTTTCTTTGTGTTTCATATGTGCCAGGGAGCTTTTCATGTCCGGTTCATTTTTGTTTGAATCATCTTGTAGTATCCAATACCACACTGTTTAATGAGCTGTTCTTTATATAATATTGATAATAACCTTGATTCTTTAACACCGAAGTAAGCTATTACAATTATAAATTGATTCTTATATTTTTATTTCAATGTCTGAACTGTAAAAAATATCTGGTTTATTGCAATTTAGATCCTGTTTTTGAATAATGCAGTAAATTGTTTTGATGAAGAAAAGTCCTAACCTCGTTTCTTTAGTTTCTGGACGGTTACAGCCATGCTAGGAATTTCACAGTCGTGCACTGTAAAAAAAAAAAAAACGGCGTACGAAAATATACAATAACTAGGGGGTTCAGCCCCCTACTCGCTGACGGTCGCCAACCGCCCGTGAATTGCTAAGCAATTCACATTGAGACCGACCGCTAAGCGGTCACAGCTCGCTTCGCTCGCTCGCCCCTTTTTTTCAGCAATTCTAGGCGGAATAAGTTCTACCATAAAACATTTGAACATATGAAATCGACAATTTTTTTTAATGTAAAAAAGTAATTCTCCGTTGAAAACACAACTGAAAATGTATTTAGTTGGCGCTACCAATGGGCATATAAATCATTTAAATACTATGAAAAAGGTTCTTTTGTACAGCGCGACTTAAATTCATTAGAAAAAAAACTACGTGATAGGAAGATTGTTTATATATATCATCAATCATTGTTTAAATTTCGTTCGACATTTTATTGTTCTAATTGATTATAGATTTTTACAAAAGAAATTATTTTTTACTTCATCAATACAGCAAAAGATGGCGGCAGGTGCAATCTAGACAGATGATTTTTTTTCTCCAACTTTTGAGTGAATGAAATTCGTAAATGAATTCTAAATAAGTGTTGAGAATTCATTTGAAATTAACGATATTGCTCATAATTAAAATGAGGAATCATCTCAGACGCTTTGGATTACGTACATGTTATTTTATTTTTAATAATTGCTAGTTTGAGTTTCATTCTACTTTTTCATTGCTCTCACACTGACCGCCATATTGGAGGCGGAGCTGATCTAACACAATCTAGTCTGTTTATTGATCTGAGCTTTGGAAACTACGGTTGTTGCCAAATCATAAGTTACAAATTCAGCCCTATTTTCGCGCCACGTAAGACAAATATATATATAGATATCTTCCAAGTTACCCACGATACCGAAAAGCGTTCATTTAACTTTCGAAACCACCCCCATCCAGATAAGTTTACCATGGCTTTTATATATCATATTTGTATATTTTTTATCTGAAATGTATATATGCTAATTGTTTTTTCTTTCTTGTACATCTGTACTTATTTATTTTTTAAACTATTGTTTGGCGCAGCATGTCCAAATGTGGACTTTGTGCCATTAAACCCTATACAACCAACCAATCAATTTTCGAAACCTCAAAAGCAATATATTTTCGAGATTTAAAGAAGCCTTTATAAAAAACAAAGTTTCATTTGCTGCCACTGATTTTTAGAAACGTTTCCGAGTAATTTTTGTAGCGTATTAATCGGTTTTCTCAAATCGAAATATCGGTGTTCAGGATGCTATTAATTCTCATTTAAACATTTTCAGCATCGTAAATGAATATTTATAGTTGCAAGTGTAACAAAATAATAATAATTTTAATATTAATGTGAATGTTGTTAATATATGATGTTTGTTTGTAAAACATGTTTGTTGAACATGAAAATGTTTACTTGAGAATGGATATCATCATCCAAAAAACCTATACTCTGAAAATGCAAAGGATATGAATAATCACTTTACTAAACAGCGTACAACCAATAGAGTGAAAAAATTTCCAGATCGGGGTTCGATCCCGAATCCCTTGGTATAGCGCACCAAGTGCTTTTACCAAGTAAGCCATCCGGATGACATCGGATCTAGCATTCCCTCACTCTAATAAATACAAAGGATCCTTTGTATTTTCAGTAATTTACTGCATAATTTCAGCTCTGCTGAAAAATTAATTAGTATATAAATATTCACCGATATTGGGTTTGATTTGTCTCATGTATGCCACTAGGAGTTGTACTCAGGATTGACGTTCCATCTTGTGCTACAAGGTTGTAGACTAGTCATATAAGAGTGAGGGAATGCTAGATCGGATGTCGTCCGGATGGCTTAATTGGTAAAAGCACTTGGTGCGTTATACCTAGGGATCCGGGATCGAACTCCGGTCTGGAAATTTTTTCACTCTCTTTTTTGTACGCTGTTTAGTAAAGTGATTATTCACATCCTTTGTATTTTGCGTAATTTCAGCTCTGCTGAAAAATTAATTAGTATATAAACCTATACTCTGGTTTGCAAAAACGGATTAATACACTATAGAAACGACTCTGAAACGTTTCTGAAAAGTGACAATAAAAGAAAATCTGTTTTTATAAATGCCTCTTTAAATCTGAAAAATATATTGGTTTCTGGGGTTTCTAAGAACGTTTTTCAGAATCATGGGTAGCTCGGAAGTGCTTATTGTATATTTTCGTTCGTAGTTATATTGTATTTTACTAGATTAAGAAACATTTGTCTTTTTTTACAGTATGTATGGTTACTTTAAATGTTAAGTAAAGTCGATATTATGAGATATCTATAGTGTATTACCCTTGGAGAAAGAGTTTTTTGGGAAAAGTAACATTTCTTACTAAAGACCAAAGTTGATTTCTAAACATTGTAAAACGTTGCTGATAAATCTTAAGCCTTTGTTGCCCAAATTAATTTCCTATGTTGAAATATTCTTCTGTATTAACACTAAAAATTTCGAAAACGTTTCCTTGTATATAAGAAAAGCTTGCGAAAATTTGGTGTAACATCGTAGTTATCCACAATTCTGGAAACCCTTTCCATTAGAAACTTTTAAATGAAGTGCCAGTGAGACACATCAGAAATGAACAGAAATATCTTTTCCGAAATTTATAAAGGCTGTTAAAAGAACCCTTTTACTTTAGAAACGTTTCTGTAAAGAAACCAGCTATTATTTTATGAGGTTCCTAATTGATCTTTCTCTAAATGATTTCAGAGGATAATAGAAAGGTTTCTGGAAATGTGAGTAACTAGGAGGTTACGATGCATTTTAATGAATTTTTTAGAGATATCAGGAAATGTTTCTGTAGTTTTTTTTATAGTGAATACATATATTTTTTTTTTAATTTCGGAGCATATTCATATTTTGATTAAAAGAGTACAATTATATTTGAGTAGGTCATTTCAAAAACTACAGAAGTCCAGATATTTTCAAAATGCACTTTTTTGTTGCAAGGGTGTTCATCACAAGGCTGTAACTAGTCGGCAACGTCAGAGGGGGGCTTTGAAAACTTTTGGTGGGGCTAATTCACAGCTTGTCTTTTTCCGTCTATTTTAATTATATATAAACACAGGGTGCGTCAGAAAAATGTATACACAGTTTGAATGATTATAACTTCAGTTTTTATTCACATATAAATAGTATTTAAATTGCAAAAGCATCTACATAAAATGTATAACTTTTCCTTTTACCGCAGGCACAAGTGTTCAAAAATTATTACCATTGTAAATACACTGTTGGCAACGATGGGCTATTGATTAAAAAGCATTTCATTTGGTATTGTGACGCATTCTTGCTCAATTGCGGTTCCGGAACGTTGTCTTTGAACATCCATTCGTTTCAAACTTATCTTTTATCCGATGAATTGTAAGTCGCGTAGGGGGATCTGCCTGAAACCCACTGCGATATTGTGTTTGTATACTTCTGCTACACTTTCATATTTCTAATAGCATTTTTATTTTTTTTTCTTCAAAAGTTAATCTTGGTCCACTCATTATTTCTAATTAGTTACAACCTGAAAAGAAAGAAAAGTCAGAAAGTCTTGATTTATCAGACAGAATTTCAAACTTCAAAGAGATATCTCACCCAAGAAAATGCAAAGTAATATCCTGAAGTCTTGAATAAATGAAAGAAAAACTGGATAGACAAAGACGTTTCGAATACTGACCGTTTGTAAGATATGCAATAGAGCCATTGAAAAGAAGGAGCATGTAAAATAACTTCATTTGCTTCTTCCTTTAAATCCGGACTCTGGGCCATATTGACCAGCCTTTTCCTGTCTCTTACTGCCCTGTTAAAATGAAAATGATATGCGAAATCAATGACTCGAAAATTGCAGTGACTAGTCAAGATTTTACAGTCACTATTAAGTCAATGAGTCGACACGAGAGTCAATGTTAGTTGAGATTTTAGAGGAAAAGGAAAAGTGATTATTACTGTACGTCGTTCATTTCCTTTACAATTACTAGTTCTGTAGAGGCTGTGACTTCAATACTGTGCTTTTGTATAAAGAAAATGACACTCACTCACCAAAGGTAAGGCTGAATGAATATTTTGTTATATTAACCCTCTCGTTCTTCGGACCCTCATACGAGTCTCCTAACTTAAGAGCCTACATCAGTCATGCGAAATAAAGCGCAAGCTAATGTTAAGTCTATGGGAAGGTTCTTGGCAGATTTCTCGCTCGTATTTTAATATTTTTAAAATGATGTATTTTGCATAGGATAGCTGAGGTCGATCTCTAACATTGTTAGCTTTTACTTTTTCGATTTTGGTTCCAGTTTTTTTTATATAAGGGTACTTTCACTTTCAGAACCGGCTCCAACAGGTTCCAAAATTGAAAATCTCCGCTTATAAAAAAACTGTAACCAAAATTGAAAAAGTAAAAACTAACAACATTAGAGATCGACCTCATCTATCCTATGCAAAAAAAAAAAAAAAAAAAAAAAAAAACATTTAAAAATATTAAAATGCGAGCGAGAAATCTGCCAAGAACCTTCCCATAGCCTTAACATTAGCTGGAGCGTTTCTTTGCGTGACCAGCGTAGGCTCTTAAAAGCCTACGCTAGTCACGCGAAGAAACGCTCCAGCTAATGTTAAGTCTATGGGAAGGTTATCGCGCGATTTCTCGCTCGCATTTTAATATTTTTAAATGATTCCTTTCGCATAGGATAGCTGAGGTCGATCTCTAACGTTGTTAGTTTTTACTTTTTTGATTTTGGTTACGGTTTTTTTATAAGCGGATATTTTCAATTTTGGAACCGGTTGGAACCGGTTCTGAAAGTGAAATTACCTTTATATAAAACAAGAACGAAAAATCATGCGTCAAGCATAGATTATGTAACACTTTCCAACGCTTCCAAAATAATTTTACAAATCATACCGTTTAATAAGCTAAAAGATGACATCTAAGTAAACAATTTGGAAAACGCATAACATATTTAAAAACGTAATTTCAGGAATTTTCAATATATACAATATTCGGAAAAATATCCGAATACTTTTATGTAGCCCTGTATATGATCTATATTTTGTATATATACATAGGATGCTAAATTTTAGTTTAGTTAGGAAACGCGTAGCACCGTTTAAATTCTCCTTCTGGAGTTTCTGTCAATAAACGGAAATGTGTTCTCGAACTTTTGTGCTGCCCTGTATAGGATCTACAGAATTTATACACACCACGTAATAGACAAAAAGCTAGTTAAGATTAAAATCGCGTTTAGTAACTTAAAACGCACTTCCAGGAATTATTGTTAACAGACAGTAGAGAATTCTTTTGTGTGTCCCTGTAAATGAACGATGACTGCTATACACACACTATTCTGTAGTAAGCCTCTTGTAATGCACCTTAGTAATATATATAAACTTCAATGCGTTTAAAATAGTGGAACATTATTTAAATAAGCCGCAGACGATTTTTCTCCATAGACGTAATGTAACGGAATTATTTTGACTGTCCCTGTAAAGTAACTCTAAGTGCTATATACAACTATTCCATATTAGCTTCTTCTAATGCATCTTAGTGATCTATATAAATTTCAATGCGTTTAAAATAGTGAAACATTTTTAAAATAAACCGCAAATGATTTTTCCCCATAGACCGCAATGTAACGGAATTCTTTTGAGTGTCCCTGTAAGAAAACTATAAGTGCTACACACTTCAATTGAAATAGGGAACGTGCCATAGATAACGACAATAACATATAAAAATTGCAGAGCAATCCGAGCATATTTACGGGAGTTAGAGCACGGACAGACGGCCAGACAAACCGAAGTCATAAGCACTTTTCAACTAGGTTGGAAAGTGCTAAAAACTGAAACCAAAATCGAAAAAGTAAAAACTAACAACGTTAGAGACCGACCTCAGCTATCCAATGCAAAAAGAATCATTTAAAAATATTAAAATGTGAGCGAGAAATCGCACGATAACCTTTCCATAGACTTAACATCAGCTGGAGCGTTTTTTCGCGTGACTGATGTAGGCTCTTAAATGATAAAATGCAATGTTTTAGAAAAGGCTTTCGACTAAATTTTATTTTGAGTGATATCTTTTAAACATCCAGGCCTTATGTATTTCATAAATCAATTTTTTATCGCAATCTTTTATAACATTTTAATTCTGCTAATTCAAATACTGATCAGTGAAAAAAAAATCGGGAGCGAGAGGGTTAAGTTAATTTTAGCATTGAGATAATTAGAGAAATCAATAGTAGTAATTAGTTTAATTGTGTGTATGTGTGTTTAGATTTTGTATTACCTTGACCGGTATTACGAGTATCGGTTAATATGAGGACTTTCATTCCCTTGCTTTTCGTATTAACCGAGTTTGACTGAACTTTGGACCTGAAAGGGTTAAAGCAGGGAAAACATTTCTGTTTGAGATTTTAAAAAGTGGAAAGGCAAGAATAAAAGAAAAATTGCGAAAAAGTATATGACTTCGGAGTCATAATGTAAGCGAAGGATGAAAGGGGTAGAAAATTTTTAAAAGTTGATTAAATAAATCTTTATTTAAGATAATGAAGAGAAGGAAATTTTTTTCAACTAGGTAAATAATTTTAAAGGTTGGAGTAGCATATTTGAGGTTTATTCCAACTGAGCGAAAAATGTCCTGGCTAGAACTCGAACCTGGGTACCTTGGCTTGCCGTGCCAATGCTCTTTCTACTGAGCTACCCGGAAGATACTTGGCTGACATAATTAACTCTTATTTATTGGACATGGTTTAATTTCATTCATCCGAGCTATAACTATAGCATTTATATGATGAAAGTGTGTGATAACATGGAAACTCCTGTACACCATTTAATTAGGTCATAATGAAGAGAAGGATTTTTTTCCTACTAGATAAATCATCTTCAAGGTTGGAGTAGCATAGTTGAGGTTTATTCCAACATGTAAATGCTATAGTTATAGCTCGGATAAATGAAACTAGCGCTGCAGTTTGCAGCCATGTCCAAGAAATAAGATTGGATTGTGTCAGCCAGGTATCGTCCAGGTAGCTCAGTGGGAAGAGGGAAAAGCTAAGCACGGGAAGCTAAGGTACCCAAGTTCGAGTCCTGACCTGGACATTTTTAGCTCTGTTGGAATAAACTTCAGCTATGCTACTCCAACCTTGACTATGCTTTATTTAACGTTTTAAAGCGGGAGCATATTGGTTAAGCTTCTGAGAGAACTAAATTAATGTGCTTATTTAATGTTTTATCACTGTCTTCGATCTATTATTCTAACATTTGCAATAACTTTTAAACTTAATTTTTTGATTTTATAATCTGTCTGGCTCGAAAAGTCTCAATGGAGTCAATGTACTCTTCGAGGGATTAAATGTCACAACGCATGGTCACCTATTCACTACATCCATGGATTTATTTTAGATTATACCACAAAGAAGTCATTTATTTTTCTCAGGGGAGGAACATAAATCGGGTAAATCCTCAGCTCGGTTGCAAGGTAAAGTGTGATTTATTTTAATATTGAAATAGGGTGGTAGAAATGTTAAATTAAAATATAATGTTTCTTGTTTCGAACTCATTAAACTTCTTAAGAAAGTGCTACTAAATAGTTTTAAATATTTGAAATAAAAATCGGATTGCATACCGAAATTATTATTTACAATTTTCATTAAAAATTAAGAAAAGTTTTCTAATGAACTTTAGTTCATTATAAAAATGTATTTTGCGCATTAAATAAAAGGGATCATCAAGTATCTTTCATTTCTAGACGTCATCATCCATACACTAATAGCTTTATAAAATTGATTATAACCGAAGCTTTAAATATGTTAAAAATAATCTTATAACTTTTGGAACACTTTAAAAAAAGACAAATGTTTCTACGAAAACATAATATACAATACGACGAGTGAAAATATACAATAACTTCTTCCGAGTTACCTATAATTCCGGAAAGCGCACTTTATCTTTAGAAACCCCAGAAACCAATATATTTTCCAGATTTAAAAAGGATTTATAAAAGCAAAGTTCTTTTTGCTACCACTGAGTTTCGGAAACGTTTCCGAGTAGTTTGTATACTGTATTAATTAGTTTTCTCAACCCGAAATATAGGTTTTTCCGGATGCTATCATTTCTCACGCAAATATTTTCATGTTCAATAAACATGTTTTACTGGCAAAAATAATATATTAACAGTATTAATATTAACATTAAAATTAAAATTATTTTGTTACTCTTGCATATAAATTCAATTACGCAGCTGAAAATGTTTAATGGAGAATTGATAGCATCTGAAAACCGAATATTTCGGTTTGAGAAAAGTGAGTGATAGATTATAAAACCACTCGGAAACGTTTCCGAAAAATAAGCGGCAACAAAATAAACTTTTAAAAAAAATAATTTCTTCTTTAAATCTTGAAAATATATTAGTATAGTTGCCAACCTCCCGATTTTTTTCATACCGATATTTTTATGTAAAAATACTTGTTTTATTTAATGATACAATTTCTGGAATAAAGCGAAAATTTTTGTAAGATTTTACTGGTATTAAAAAAAAAATCGGAAGGTTGGTAATTATGTATTGGTTTCTGAGGTTTCTAAGGTTGAAAAAAACTTTTAGGAACCACGCGTAACTCGGAAGAGGGGTGATCCAAAAGAAACAGAAAAAGTAAATGTTCAATAATTCAAAAAGTAACAGACAGTAACACGATGGAGTTTCCGAAAAACGTCCCAAAAATGTGTGGAACTTGTTTATATATATATATATATATATATATATATATATATATATATTACCAGAATAGTTTCATTTATCACCAAAAAGTGATATTTCATTGTAAATGTTCGATGTGACAACTTTTGCAAATGTTCAATGGGGGTCAGATGCGGCACGACTCTTTACACAGCATCGAAAAGGATTTCTGCTTTAATCCATTTACGCAACGGTTTAAATAGCAACATGCAGCAGCTCATGCATCAATGTAGCACTAACGGTCGTCATTAAGTGTAACTGTTGTGGCAATGAATTTTTAGTTATTAAAACAAGTAATTTTTAATAAAAAATAAAACGGAGTTCAAGGGATTGTTTCTTATCTTCGTGTATTTGGGGCAATCATGCATTGTTATGCACATTATAGTCTTGCATGAATCATGATTAGAGTCTTGCATGTAGGTTTGCATTTTATACTGACCCGAACTAGAGCATTCCTTTTGAAATAAACCCAAAATCCGATCCAAACACGACGTACTTCAAGTAATTTTTGTACGGATAAAACTATAGTCGTGGAACAACCTTCTATTTACAGTAAAATGACTATGTGCTAATCATACGAGAGTGATTTCAGTGTTCATCGTGACGAATTTTGAAAGTTCTCGACCCTATTTCAAAAACTCTGGGAGATAATGAAAAAAGTCAATTGCAACAGTCGTAGAGTGTTCTCGATTTAGAATGAAATGATTCTCGGGCAGGTCTGTTATCTAAACGATTTTTAAACCCTTTTTGTGATCAGAGGTAACTGATAAGTACTATTTCTATAGGGAATATCTCAAAGGAAATGAACCCGAGGATAAATGATAAATAATGCTTTTTAGATGCGTTCGAAATTATATAAATACGTAGCACCTATAGTCGTCGTCTGGTCTGTCCGTCTGTCCGCATCTAACAGCGCAAAAACTACTTAATCGAATGGTTTGAAATTTAATATATAATCGTTGCAGAATTTTGACGAGTCATTTCAAATTTTATGAAAATTTAATCAAAACTTAAAAAGATATTAATAAAAGTTTTCTTTATTTTATTAAATCCTATCATACGTAATATATATAATAAAAGCGCAAGTCATGTGATTGAGGAAAAGAAATACGGGCTAACCACATCTTTTTCCATATACGAAGCGGCCATTTTTATTCAAAATTATTTTTTCGAATAAAATTGTATAAAAGTTACATTTTTAGACAGATCGTTCAAAAAAATTTTTTGCTTGAGAGATGAATTACATTAAAAAATGTATAGATTCTGAGATAACTTCAGTGAAAATTAGGTTAACAGCCGAATATCTCAATCCATTAAAGTAAATAAACAAAATATTCATTCATCTTGAGTCATAGAAATATTAACCATGGTGTTAATTATTTGCAAAGCAAGATCTCCATGGTGAATTTACAGCGCTGTCTGGTGTCGAAAAAAATTCGCATATGGAAGCATGACATACGTAATAAGAAAAAAAAAGGCATCCTCATTTCGTTCATAGCAGATATAATTTATTTCACTGAAATAATAACGATAATTTTTTACATTGTAAAACTAGTTATAGCACGAAAGGAACGCACCTCATTTGTCATGTTTAACGTACAATTTCCAACTTGTTATTTGCGTGAAGGCTACTTTTAGGATTTATTTGCTGGACAAGAACGGTTGCTAAAAAAAATAGGGGATCCATCTCGGGCTCCCGGGTTACTGAACATAGGTGAAAACAATTTGTTTTTATTGAAAACGCTACTATATTTTTTACATTTGATATATATATATATATATATATATATATATATATATATCAAGGGTCGGAAGTAGCGAAACTACAGTAGTCACTACTTTTTACAGTAGTTTGTAGTGTAGCGCGATACAAAAAATCAGGGATACATGGATAAATGTTTCTGATATTCTACGGTTTTTTACATTTACCAATAAATGTGATACATATTTAATTACATTTGGTTGATCTCTGATTTAGTTGCGTTTATAATGCCTCAAAAAAGTACTTAAAACTTGAAATTTATCAATGTTTGAAGAAAGCTATATTGCTATAGGGAAAAAATTGTTGTATTATTGGAATTAGTGTTTGAATGCTTGAAAAGTTATGGATGAATTATTAAACATTATTTTTGTGATTCTGTCACAAGTATCTGTGTGCGTGCACATTAGATGATTGTAAATGCTCCATCGGTGCACAACATGTACAAGATATGCATACAAACGCATGGTTTGATAAATGGCTCATTTACACTTGTAACTATCGAGTAAATCGTATTTCAATAAATTTTAAATTGATTTTCAGATGAAAGGTTTCGTCTAGCAAAACTCATTAATAGAAGCAAGTATTCCGACAAAATTGTCTCTATCTCAGAACATCAGCGTGAAAAACAGTAGAAATAGCAATTTGTAAAAAATATAATTGAATGCTTGTTTCTTATAATAATGAGGATTCTTTTAAAATATGTATTTCAAAAATTAAAATCCTCGCAGCAGTTGCAGATTGGGTAGACTTGTTTATTTTTGAGACTTTAAATAACATAAGCAGAGTTGTAAAATGCTCATTTTTTAAACCCAGCCCGGGCGGGTACCCGGGCAGCTTTCCACTACAGCACTCAGGGTTGTAAAAAACCCAGCCCGGGCAGCTACCCACTACAACCTTGAATATAAGTGAGTAAAATGTATTTTGACAAGTAAAATTGAAATGTAAATATTTTTAACAATTTATTTACATCAGCATCTGCTTTGAGGAAGTAGCCTTTTGAACCATTCAATAATGTCTTAATATATTTTGAATTTTTGTGCGATATTAATTAGTGTGACGGTGAAGATTTTAGAAATGCGTCAATAGAAAAATACATTAATGCCTTGGAGGTCGGTGGTTTATTTTTGGACCACTTAATTTTAATCCCTAAATGCCCCATCGGTCCTAAAATTTTGGAATGAAAAATTTCCTTTTATCAAGTACGTGAAGAAAAGATTTTACTTATTATTTACAAATAAATTTGTTTGTAAATTCTGGCGTTATTCAATCATTTCAACATTTTCAGAATAGAGGTACTTTGTCCATGAAAGGGTTAAATGGCAAAAATAAATAAAGGACACTGAAATAATTGTTTCGAAGAAAAATACTAATCCAAGTACATGGAAAGAATGTATAATTATAAACTTGGAAAACATTTCTATTGACTGTACCTGTCTTAATTTAAAAGACGAGAGGGAAATTATTTTGAGAGCAAAGATGATATCCCGACTGTGCGAGTGAAGAGAATTTGGCATAATCCTTGTAATCAAGTAATTTATTTATGACGAGATAAACAGGGACTATTTATTCGCTTAAAATATATGTATTTTAGTTTATATATAGCGCAAAACTATTTTTCACATACAAAATTTTATTTATTGTGACTGTTTAATTTTACTTATCTCTGCTTAAATGTCTCTGACTAGATCAGTTAGGTATCTTTTCTAAAATAATATTGTAGGCAATAAATTCAAATAAGGTTTGAACGCTACAAATATGCAATATAATAATTAAAGGAATCCTTTTACATTTTTCTCAAAAGAAACGAATTAAAAAAATAATTACCGAAACATTAGGAAAAACATAGAAAGAAATTAATATATTCTACCATATCTTTTGTAATGTTTAAGTTGCATTCATAATTTTGAATAGTCTTGAAGAAATATATATAAGTTATACAAGCATGTGGAATTTCAATATTCTAATCTTAATAGATTACTAGCTGACCCTCGTTCGGCGTTGCCCGGTGATAATAAATAAAAATAAAATTGCAATAATATATATATATATATATATATATATAATCAAGTTTTTATTATTTTATATCTTTAACCCGACTTTGTATGAAATTATATTTTAAAATGAGAAATTAGCGAAAAATTATTGATATTTAGTGATAAAAGCGCTCAGTTTCTTGTTTCTTTTCTTTTTTTTTTTTTTCTTTTTTTTTTTTTTTTTTTTTTTTTTTTAACCTAGGGTCGTTTCATAGTTTTAAAATAAAAAGTTCTTTTTGTCCAAACTCTTTGAAATATTTATTGGTGATAAATAAGACGGTTTTACAGCCCGTGTAAAAATTTCGTGAAAAAATATTGTTATCTAGTTGTAAAAGAAATGTTTTCTTCTCACTTTTTGTTTGTTTGCTTGTTTTCGCGTCGGCCCCTTTAACATAGCAATAAAAAATAGTTCTCTTCTTCCGAACTCTCTGACATTTCGATTGGTTATAAATATAACTGCATCCAAACTCTCTTTAAAAGTTTGCGAAAAAATATGCATATTTAGTAGTGAAAACACGAGTTCTTTTGAAAAAATATTTCAATCTCAGAGCAAAAATATATTAGAAGGTTCAGGCTTTCAATGCAATGGTACGGCTTCTTCCGTTTTCAAACAACCCTTTTCAACTCTCCTAGGCTAAACAGGTGAGGGTTTGGTTAATCAATCAGGTTTCCCGTTTCTGAGGGTAGAAACCTTAAAAAAAAAACGTTGACGCATGCGCAAAGAGACGATTTTTATTGTGGATTTGACAGAATGCGCTTTTCGTTTTAAATATATAGATAAAGAAAAGTACCCAAATTTGTAAAAGATGCATTCTGAGAAAAACTGAAAACTTTTGTTTACGAACTTAAAAGCTCTGTTTAGGGATTTGTATATTGTGAAACTATAATAAATTAGTTATTTTCGGAATTGCATGAAACTGTTTTATTTTTAAGCGTATAACTGAAAATTCAAAAATATGAAACATTTTATATAACTGTGCCCTTACGTTGGAAGTAAATCTTTTTTGAAGTCAATCATAGGATAAGATAAACTGAATGATTTAACATATACTTCTTTAAAAATCCAAATTGCCCAATAAATAAACACTGATGTAACGCTAGAGTAGCCTGCAATATCTGAAGATCATATTGCATTTACTTAAATTAAATGTTAGGCAAATCATATTTGTTTAATGTTTCTAAAAAACAACTAAATAGGCGTAACGAAGAACTCTATGCATCTAAGAATATTTGATAAAATACACTAACATAAAAGAATATTTTAAGAAATATGCGTTCTCAAATGTATTTTTAGACTTTTGTTTTTTATTGAAGCAAGTTATATTTAATAAAATAAAAAAAATCAACGCATTTTTCGGCATTTGCTAATCTCGCATAAAGAATTTAAATGCGTTCTATCCACCTAAAACGTACGAGAATTTTCAATGATCAGTTTATGAATCATTGCAATTTCGTTTGAAAGCTGTTCACAAAGTTCTACACATAGATAATATCAAATAACACAATTTTTTTTAGGAAATTTTCTGTTACAATATATTTGTTCAAACTTCAAAGAAAAATACACTGTTTTCTCAGGAAATAAATACTTTAAAATATGAATCATACTGGTAAGCTATTTAAGTTTGCCTCTTTACCAGTTATTATTATTTTTTAATCGAATTGTTTGATATTATAAAAATGTCGGTCAAAGAACCGACTTAAAGTCACGTGATGTTTTAATAAATTAAATATTCTAACAGAAATAAAATATGCACAAATTCACTGACAATGAAATATAGAATTCAAACAAAAAGCACATTTTGCAAACATGCTTTTCACAAATTAATTGATGCGTGTTATTCGAGTTTCTTATTCCCCGTTATATCTTTTATATGCACAGTATAAGAGTAAGTGGATATTTTGTGGGAGCATTGAACATCTGAAATATGTCATAGTCTGTGTGCGATTAATTTTCAATTATATTTTAAAAGAATTAATATGTGTCGCTTCTAATAAAACTTAAATTTAAAAATATTTTTGTTTAGTTAAAATTATGAATGCTAACAACTTAAATTATTGAGAGAAATAAAAAATATAATAAGCTCGAAAGGACAGAGGCGAAATGATTTTCCCGTTCATTTTTCTGCCAAAAAAGATGCCAGGCAGTTTTCCGCAGAACAATGTGTCTTATATATATATATTTAAAATGAAATCACATGTGTAAAAATCAAAGGAAAATATATTGTAAAAAATAAACAAATTAAAATGAAAATGCAAATATGAAAAACTATGAATATCTTATGGATTCGTCAGAGTAGTTCATAAGAGTAATACATAGTAAATATATGTTTTTTCGTCGAATATTGTCAGCATTAAACCTAAAAATGACAGTATTAAGCTCCTTATAACATATAAAAAAAACCCCAAAAAGTGAAAAGAATAAGAGATCTAGAAAATAATTTATGATTCAACTGTAATAGATAAAAAACTAAATAATAATAGACACAACTCACCAGTAAAATAAACAGTGGAAATGATTAAATAAAATTTTAAAATATTATCCATATGCTAGTCCATAGTTTATCACTAGAAAATGATGAATCATTGGTAAAACAATATATATAATTTTCTATTTAATCCGTACACAAGTATGATGCCTTATATGTACAGCTGATGAAATATTAATTAATTAATCTACCAAAAATTATTCATTAATTAATTTATCTGTGAATATTCCGGATTTTCCCAAAATAGTCTCTTTGACATATAGCTTGATGATCATGATATGAAATAAATGGATTTGTCAGTTTTATCCACAAATTAAATCTTATTCGAATTTTAAGAATAAATCCCATGTGATGAGGCTTCTTTTGAACTCATTTTCAAGAAATTTAAATAATCTAAAATGAAGCTTGATCTAATTATAATCTTTGTTTTCTATTCAAATGTCCGGAAGTATGGTTGTCAACATAGAAAGATTAAGCCGAGAGTATATTAACATTCAAAGTGGGATATTCCTTATTGCACGAGCTTCCATTTTTTTAAATTAGTCACTTAATGTACTTTTTAATAATTTATGTCAGAACAAAAACAATACAAAGAACAGAAAATAATTACATGTTATCGCCACGAAAATCTGATTCTATTAGAAGTTTTAATGGCACCCTTTTCATACTGACTCATGATAGCGATTTAGACGCCAGGCGATTAAAAAGAACTGACAGCATAAATAAAGTGGAAAACTTTGTTGAAATCACCCCCAAAAATAATACAATAGAAACGACAGCGCCGCTTCAGATCAATTTTATATAATACGAAAAGGCGCTGTTGTGTCTATTATATTTTTTATGGAGACACCAAGAAAGTTTTCTACTTTATTAACATAAAAAGGCAAAGAGTTTTATGGCAGACATTTACAAAGCGGTTTTCAGTGTTTATCGAGTCTGTTCAGAATTCCCAGTCGCGGCAATGTTTGTTAATTTTATATATTTTTAATTAAAAAAACCAAATTTTAGCTATATTTACACGTTGAATGACAGACTGAAATCTCTAAACATGCTCGGGAGGGGGGACACGGGGTTCTTAAAAAATATACATGGTGATAAGTTATCAATAGTGCCGTTTCATAGCAATAAAAAGTCTTGAAGGAAATATTGATGGCATACATATTCGTCTGGTATGACGGACTATGAACAATTATTGCTAAAATTTGTTTATAGCTGTGTTAGCCATAATTTAATATTGTTATGCATTTTCCAACTTAACTATATTTAGTATACTAAGACAAGTGTTTAAAATATAAATAAATTTATATACAGGGCTATGCAAAAAACTGAATGTATTGCTGTCTATGGAAGGTAACTGCAGTAACTGCGATTTTACTGTGTTACACGTTTCCTAGCTGAATGAAATTATAGCTTACTATGTGCTGTGTATAATAAATCTGTAGAGTATATACAGAGTTGCATAAATAATTCCAAGTTCTCTTCGATGGTCAGTAAATATTGAAAATAAATATTTTCAAATGTGTTATCTGTTTTTTTTTACAGCTGAGTTAAATTTTAGCAGTATATACAAATCTATAAAAATACCTTATAGACTATGGGCACTGATTGCTGAAATTGGGTGTTCAACTGTGTTATGCGTTTTGTAAATTGTTTATTTCGATATCCTTTTTTACCTTATTAAAAGGGTGAATTTTCGTTACAGTATTCTGGAAGATCTGGAAAGTGTTTCGTAATCTATGCTTGACTCATGTTTTTTATTCCTTGTTTATTTGCTGAAATAACTTCCTGAGTTACTGTATAATACTAATAAATCCTGATAACTTGTGTTTCCTGCTAACTTTTTACACTACACTACCGGGAAGTGTCAAGTTTCTTTTTCAAAATTACTTTGTTTTTAACATAAAATCAGTTTTCGCTGCTCGTTACCTGTTATATTTGATATCAGACGATTAAAATCTCCAGGAAAAAAGATCTTTTAAGTCATTAAGTGTGTGTCCTTCTAAATAATTCGATAAATTTACCAATATATTTTTTTCATGATACACAACATATTCCTTAATGTGAAAGAAAGTATCAGTATATCATTATTCATGTTACATTATTCATTACAAATGTCTTAAATATATTCTATGAATTTAACTGGAGTATATATATATATATATATATATATATATATATTACTCCAGTTAAATCCCTAAAAATTAGGTTAATCCCCAGTATTCCCCAAAAATTAAGGGACAGTGACCGGACGCTTTCGCTTTTTACACGGCTTGTCAAATATCTAATGAAATTCTTGACAAATTGTCCTTGAACTTCGAGGATGTAAAGCACATGTTTGACTTCAAGAACAGTACAAATAATATACTGCAATTAAAAAAGTAAATATTGAATATTTGATGAAATATTGTATGAAATAATATTTTACTGCACAGGCGCAAAATACACTAAATTTTTCTTTTTTTCATGATTTGGTAGTCAATTCTATAGAGCAACTCATATAAACAGACCAGCCAAATATCGTGAAAACTCAAAACGATTTAGTGTAGGATATGAAACTTGAGGTAAATATCTCCAAAAAACCTTTACATATATGTATTAAAAACTTATTTATATAAAATAAATGATGCTTAATTTTTAGAACATGAGTGGAAGCTATATAAAATTCACGATAATTTCTAGTTCAGTTAGAATATTTCAAAATTAATGGCAAACGGCAATGTTCATATCCATGGCTAACAACTGAAATTCAAAAGGGATGCCTCCTGCCAATGAATATATTTTTTAGGTGGTAAATTATATTATATTTTAGAAATTATTGTACATAATTTTACTGTAACGGAGTATATACGAAAGGCTTGTAACAGAAATTAAAAATATATATTTTTTTAAATTATGAATTTTTTTCAAAATTAAATTAAATGTACTTATAAACGTGTGATTTCATTTATATATATATACTTATACCACCCTATATATAGAGAAAGAATGTATATATATATATATATATATACTACTCTCTCTCTCTCTCTATATATATATATATATATATAGTATATATATATATAGGTTGTCTCCAAAAGATTGAAACGCGCTTTCATTTTTTTACTTATTAGAGATACGTAGGCAATGCAAATTGCAAAAGTGTTCAAATTAAGATAGGAATTAAGATTATGTGTATGAAATAGTACAACCATTAATTTTCAAAAGTTACACCTTTTAAAACTTTTCTATAGTCCCTTGATCTTATAATTTATATTTAGAAAAAAATTCTCCATGCTCTGACAATTACAACAGATTCCATTCTTCTACGACTAAGAATTCACCGAGTTATAATACGTTGAATTTTATAAAATTCCGAAGCTTTCCAGCACTAAGAATTCGTTTAAGCTTCTACATTTTATATGTGTTTTCGTGTATATACACAAACAGTAGAACCTCTATCATATATACAATCTTATACACAGGATCATATACAGCGAGGTGCAAAATGAAAGGAACGAAAAAAAGCAAACAAATCAGCTAGTGTTTGCTATGCGAATGTCCAAATCTTTGTGTTAAAATCAAATGCGTGATCTTCCAGTTAATATTGAAACAATCGTTTACAAAAATTGTATGTACTCTTAAAACCTACTTTAAAATATGTATTTTGCTAAATTTACGCAGGAGCAAAATGATAAGAACGTCATATACAGGGTGTCCATAATTGAACGACCCTATTTTAATGTTGTCTACAGACCAAACTATTGTTCAGAAAGTTGTGAAATTTTGTGGAAGACATAATGAAGGTGTGGGAATTTGTTTGAGCGAAAAAAAATAGTTCAAACTTTTGCCGCCAGAGGGCATTTTTTCAATAGTTACACATTTAACATACATTTACGATAGTTTAAAATTTTATCCAAGAATATTTTTTGATCTTAAAGACAGCATTTCCCGATAGGTTCTTAGCATTACCCAGAACACACTGCAGTCAACTGCGGAACATGTTATCTTACAATTCCAGATGTCAGCTGAAAAGGATGGCCGCCATGAGGAACATGTTTTGTTGTAGTAAAATTTGTAAACTATTGTAAATATATGCTAAATGTGTAATTCATTAGAAAACGCCACCTGGCGGAAAAATTGAACTAATTTTTTTTCGCTCAAACAAATTCCCATCCCTTTATTATGTCCTCCACAAAATTTCACAATTTTCTGAACAATAGTTTCGCCTATGTACAACTTTAAAATAGGGTTGTTCAATTATGGATACCCTGTATATTTTGAAACCGCGACTTGTGATTAGTGGATATTTTTGCATATCAATTAACAAAGCATTTAAAAGAGATTCTGAGAGAATTCGTTTAATTCGCAAAGCTTTCTGACGATCTCTCTGTTTTCAGAGGAAGTTACCAAAAGAGAAAAACTTGGTGTTACTTGCAATCTATTTCTAATGAAACTAATCACCGTGGTGTTCATCGGTGCTCAATAAAAATAGCTGAATTGTACTCTGCCTTCTTCATAAATCAAAATGATTGACACCACAACGCTATGGAAATTACGGAATATAAAAAAAAAGTATTTCTTATATATATATATAATATTCCATATATCTTTATGCATAAAAACGGTTGGCTACGGGTGCTACGATCATCTTTTGCACATGGTGGCTAAACAGACCGGGACCTCCGTTTAAAGTTGACCTTTACGAACAACCATGCATGAGTTAGCATTCGAAGTCGGAACCTTTTAATCTACCAACCAGTGCCTAACCACTTGATAAACAGTGAGTGCACAAATGCGGAAATTGAAAATGATCATAACAATAAAAAAAAATCGTGACGTGATTATTATAGACGTTGCTACTTTTTATATCAAATATGATTTTAGCATCACAAAAATATTAAAAAAGACAAAATCCACAGATTTTCTGTTACATTGTACTAATATACATTATAAATATACATTATACTTTCACCTGAAATTAAAGAAAAATATATAACTACTATGTATCTTTTTAACTTAATTATTTTCCATTCAGACACGTCTATGTTACTTATTTTTTATTTTCATTCTTAATATATAGAAACTGAAACAAGCGTTTCTGAACAGATGTTGGAGAGCTTCCAGAATTTCAGCTATGTGAAGGAAGAAGCCGTATGCAGATGAATACCATATGTTTTATGAAAAAAATAACATTAATTAAAATAATGTCGAAGAAAAAACAAGCCCACAAAGTTTTTAAATGGAAAATGAAATCTGATCCTTCCTTTTCAAATTAAGCTAGAGTTAGATTCTACAGATATTACTCAGCCTATGCACGATAGTACAAGATGCTTTTCATTTAGTTACCGAACACGTAGTGTAAGAAAAGCATTGTAATCATGATAAAACAAGAATGAAAAATCTTGCGTCAAGCATTGATTATGAAACACTTTCCAACACTTCCAATATTTTAACAAAACTTCGCCGTTCAATATAAGGTGAAAGATGATGTCTAAGTAAACAAGGTCAAGGTCAAACCGGGTGAGGAGCCCTACCTTTCGGTTTAAGCTCAACTAGCCCTGCCCAGAAGATTTCTTTACCTAATTATAGTGAGCATTACTAAATTATACTTTGTGATATTGAACAATAATTATATTATGTAATGCTGAAATACAAATTCTGCATTCCAAAAATATAAATTCTGAAAATACAATTTACCAATCCTACTAAGCAGTACTAAATACTACTATGGGATACTGAGCAATAATACTACCATGTAATAATACTGTAAGATGTTGAAGTAGATAATAATAATGGATAGAAGTAAGTACTAAATGAACAATAATAAATGAATAATAATGCTTGAAAAACGCATAACACATTTGAAAACCCAATTTCAGGAATTACCATCAATAGTCGGAAAATTATACGAATCGAATTCTTTTGTGGAACCCTGTATATAATCTATAGATTTGTATATATATACTATATTGTATGGTAAAATTTAATTCAGTTAGGAAATGTACACCACAGTTGTAACTTCTTCTTCCGTTAATAAGCTAAAATGTACTCTGTATTTTTTGTGCTGTCCTGTATATTATCTATAGAATTTATGCACACCAAATAATTGGAAAAAAATAGTTTAATTTCAAAGCGCGTACCACAACTTAAAACTCACTTCCAGCAATTATAGTTCTTAGACAGTACTGTAACCTGATTATTTGTGTGTTCCTGTAAATGAACGATGAATGCTATGCACAACATATTCTATAGTAAGTCTCTTGTAATCCAACTCAGTGATATATATCAATTTAAATATGTTTAAAATAGTGTAACATCATTAAAATACATCGCAAACGATTTCCCCCCATAGACCATAATGTAACGTAATTCTTTTGAGTGTCCTTGTAATTGAACTATAACGCTACGTACTTCATTTTTAATACAAAACATGCTATAGTAAACCTCATTAACATATATCAATTACATGGCAATCCGACTATATTTACGCGAGTTAGAGCACGGACAGGTGTACGACAGACAAAGTGAATTCATAAAAACTTTTCAACTATGTAGGAAACTTAAAAATGACTGTGAATTTTGTTATATCTTTATGTTTTGAGGTCCCCTGAATCTGTTTTTGCTATTTTTACGACGATTTTTTATATATGTGTATATATTGACGCTTTCCTATGTTTTCTGGACCCCGGAGTCTGTTTTTGGTGTCTTTTATGATGTATGTACGTATGTGAGTGATTGAACACGGTAGCGTCCAAAGGGTGTTTTCGATTGAAATCAAATTTGGCAGGTACGTTATTAGTCCAGTCAAATAGTCATAAATAGATGCAAAAATTCAGGTAGAAGATTTTATGTTTTTAAACTGTTTATGGGGATTCTAATAACAGGAATTAATGGTTTCCCAACAAAATATCTCAAGGCTAAACTTTTTGGAGCCAAAAAACCACGAAAGTTTTGGACTTTTTTCAGATATTTGCTTATAACTCAAAAACTATAAACTTTTTGTATACCATACTTAATTATAAAAAGAAAGAACATTAAATTTTCTACAAATCTTGTCATAAAAACTTTTTCCTAAACCCATTATTAAGCGCACTACAGCTTTTTGAAAATGACACTTTTTTTTTAACTTTTTGGAAAAACGTAAAAACTGACTTTTGACACAATGTTTCATTCATTTTATCCTCTTTAACGACACTTGTTTATATTACAGGTGTTTCCATGATATCTATAATGATTAATTGCAAATGTAACATTGTAAAAAAATTTGACAAGATTGTAAAATATTTTCTATTTAGAACTTAAGTGGAGAACATTAGTAGTAGGTATTTACATGAATCTAAGTAAAAAATATGTACAGTAACATTTTTATTATACTTACTAACGTCAGGAGCGCTTGCTGGTTTGATGGGTCTGGTTCGTCAACCACAGCTGGTGGAGCAGACGAGCAGGTTGCTTGTTCTTCAACAGCTTTGATCTCCTTCGAGCTTCTTGCGACATCATCAACATAGTCGTAGAAGTAATCGTCGTTGTTAGTTTGGTCGACAGTTTCCCAGACATCAGCTTCATAATCCTCTTCTTCTGGGTAAATAATGTCATCCACATTTTCGCAGTTCACCCCGTTACAGTTTTTGCAAATTGCCGAGCACTTCAGTCCTGATTTTCGACAAGAGCATGCCTTACTGCACCCTTTTTTACAGCTACATGAAACAACATGCAGCAAGGATTCAGGTGCTGGGTTTTGGCACATTTGAACTGGCTGTAAGAGACCATCAGACCTCCGAACCCACCCCCATTCTTCAGGAGGGATGTTGTTTCCCAGCCAAGCTTGCACCTGATGGTAACATCGAAGGAAATGATGTTGTGCAGCCTCTTGCGTTGGTGGTAGCCTTGCAAGATGGACTTTGCTTTTTGTGGCAGATTTCGCAAATAAATGAAACCTCAAGGTATTCAATGTCTGTGTGGTGCCTATGCATCCACTGTACAGTACAGTGCGATAATGAATTCTTCCCTAACCTTGATGATTTCTTGACGAGTAGTCTCTGGTGTATTAAACACACAGGCTATTTCCTAAAGCTACTCATGTTTTTTCAAAGTATTACAAAACTTTGATTTTCCTTGTGCGAAAAGAGCGGGTGTTTTATCGCATCCACTGATTGCATGAGTAAAAAGAACATTTTTGTAATTGTATTTGTACGACATTGTGGAAAACCACTTGGTTTCGATGTTACCTTTTCCGGGTTTTTGGAAAAACAAATTTTTATGTTTGTGTCCCAAGTCCGTCATGATCACAAGAAGGTCAATATCTTCTCCAACAATTACGACACTTTCAGAAGTTTGAGTTCTTGAAATGGCTGAGGTAACAATCATGACTTCAGCGTCTTCTTCTGCCTGGTCAGCTTGAATTTTGTAATTTTGAAACTCTGTTTTCAGTAGTGAAATGAAGCGGTTTTTGTTGCTGTCATTGGACAGAAATTTGTCCTGAAGGGACTCTGTTTAACATTTCTGCTGAAACTATGACTTCAGTAGAAGTGTGCATTCTAGATCGATGAACTCTTTCTGCACTTTTCGTTCCATTTTGTTCTCCCTCAGATGGATACCCATCGACTACAACGGCGACCTGTGATCCAAAATTTTTTTGAATGTAAGAAACATAACTTTTAACAATAGATTTGAAGGAAACATTTCGAGGCCAAGTTACTTTGTGAAGAAGTTACCCCCTATCAACAACAAAAAACTTATCTTTTCCGATGATATCCAGATTGTTTAATGGGATGAATGCACTGTAGAATGAGGATTTTGTGCCTTTTCTCATCCCTTCGTCAGAGAAAAGAAACATCGGATATGGAACAAGTTCATATGTTAGTAGACTCTGCACGTCTTCATCACTCTGCTTCATTAACCTGCGAGAACTCGCTAGATATCTTGTCACATCAGAACTTAATACTTTATTCTTAGTCTTAATACTTTATTCACAAAAAGATGTAAAATGATAAAAATAAAGTTTATAAAATTTAATTTAAAATGAAAAAAAGGGTTTAAATAAGAGTCTTATTGCAACAGCTGGGACAAAAAAAAGTATGATGGTGAGAGAAAATCTCACGCGCGAGTTCTCCCGGGTTAAAGAAAGCCTTTGGAAGAGAGTCAATGGATGAACAGAAGTAACTGTAATGTTTCCGAATTTTAAACTGCTGACAACAGAAGCCAAAGTTACTCCCTTATCCTTTTTCTTGAATTTCGCACTCTTGAAATTATCTCCAACAATCCTTTTGACTCTCGTCTCTCCTATTTCTTTAGCCAAATAGCAGTTAACGTCAGCCCCTCCAACAATCCCACTACTGATGAACATTATGTAATCATTTTTGGGGTAAGGCGGATGCACTAACAACCAATCTCACAGTTTGTTTGAGTCATTACTGTCTCTATCAATGCGGGAACTTCTGGCATCCACGTGCTGTTCAGAAATTTCAAAACCTACTTCACAGTATGTCTCTATTTTATCGCATATGTTTTGCATATGAATCATTCCCAGAGTCCATCTCGCTACAACGCTGTCTGTCATTCCACGTCCATATGTTAGTCCTCCAATGCTCTTCATAGTTTTCATTAACGTCTGTTCAATCACCATATCAGTCCAAATCCCAGACCAATTCTTATCTGACCGCCCCCTTTCTTATTTATGAATAGATACTCTTCATTTCCACAGTAAATGACAAAAAGAAATTTTTTCGGGATAGGAGGCAAAAAATTAGCCCAATTTCTGTGAAGTTGAAAAAAAAGTGTCATTTTCAAAACGCCGTAGTGCGCTTAGTAATGATTTTAGAAAAAGGTTTTTATAAAAAATTTTGTAGAGAATTTAATGCTCTTTCTTTTTGTAATTAAGTATTGTACACAAAAAGTTTATAGTTTTGAAGCTATAAGCAGAAAACTGAAATAAGTTCAAAAATTTTGTGGTTTTTTGGCTATAAAAAGTTTAGCCTCGAGATATTTTGTTGGGAAACCATTAATTTCTGTTATTAGCATCCCCATAAACAGTTTAAAAACATAAAATCTTCTACCTGAATTTTTGCATCTATCGGCTCTTTTTTCTGACTATTTGACTGGACTATATAGGCCAATTTAGCAAGAAATGTACAGATTTTTGAAAAATATCAGCCGACAGATTTGGTACCTGAAGTAGTTTAAAATCAAGTTGTGACCAGAGGTAGCCTATTGTACAGATGGAATCGCCAAGGAAATGTGACTGAGGATGACAGATAAATATTGCCGCCGCGATGTTAACAAACTGCTGTAGCTCAGAGGTGAAGTCTTGAGCTTCAAAATTAAGTCCTGGGCCCTAATACAGTTGATTCCATTGTATTAGAAAAATGTGCTATTTGCATTCAAATATTTATGCTAATGTGTTTCCTTTTCTTCAATTCATGCTCTAGAATTTTCCAGAAAATTCATTTGTGGTTCCCGCGAGATTTTGTGAAACATTCGGTTGCTGTATACAAACTTCCCTCTTTGTAACAGGGTATACTGTTCTGCTATATGCTTGGGAAAAGTACTTGTGTTTCAATAAATATGATTCATTGATATACTTTGTGTCACCAGCCTTTGTCTTCCATTAATTACATCACGCAAATTTCGTGTTTTCTTACCACTTTCTCTGTGTCACAGGTTGTCACACTTAAGTGATATTCTGCTCCCTGTTGTGACGCCACATTTTTTGTAACTATTGATATAGAGTTGATTTTGTACAAAAAAAGGTTATATATGATTTATTACCTACTGATATAAATATTCCATTAAGATCTTGCGTGCTTTCACTTCAAGCTGTTGCAATTTAAAGAAAAATAAAAAATAAACCAAATGCTACTTGAAAAAAAAAAATATGAACTTTATTAAGCTGCTTGAAAAAGATCCCTTCCTAATTATTTCCATATTTGAGATGTGATGTCACAACGTGTTACCCTCTCTCTCACCCAATCACATTTTGTGGACCCCCTCCCTCAATTGAAGTGTGGCATTCCTTATGAATGACTCTTTTCTGTACACCATGAAAATAATACTCTTTTGGCACGTAACTTTTAGGATTCAAATGCTGTCCATGAACAGATTTTTTTAAAAATCGAACCTTCAATGGATTAAATGGGTAAAAAAGACGGTACTTTTGAATTATAGTGGCCCCACCAATTACGATTATGCAAAGATTTCAGTTATCATTTCGCCACGATCATCGCAAAGCTTATATATGCATCATATATACGCATATATATACTCCAAACGCTCATATTATATGTGCCATATACGACATTATATACATATTATTTACGCCTTATGTGACATTATACATCATATGCAGCTTATACACAGGTCATATGTATATGAGTCATATAAGAGTCATATATATATGAGTCATATAAGAGTCATATATATGAGTCATATATGACTATAACTGGGCCATATGTGTCACGAAATGTTATGTACATCATATATTATTATAATTTCATATATGCTTTATAATTTGGCAATAAATATTGGTCGCTTGGCGATTCATCCTCGGGGGCCGCTATAACCCAAAAGTACCAAAAAGCCATCTACAAAACACATCTGAAAATCACCATATTGTATGAATCAGTGCAATAAATGTACTTTACGTTCTAAAATTAATTTTAGAAGATGTTTATGTCAAACAATACTTTTCTAGACGTACACAAACAAAATGAAAAGAATACCGCTATATTTTTAAACGACTTGTTTTGGTTTTAGTGTTTTGTACAGTTTTACAGTAAATTTTATGTTGAGCATCGTTAGCAACGAACGACTGTATAACTATAAATATAGCTCTGTTGAAAGAAATATGTGAGAAAAATTTTAATAAACATATTACTAGTTTAAATTAACTGTACTCTAAAGTTCTAAAAAACAATTTATCTTTTGTGTCATAGCTAATGATAAATCATGCTAAAATGAATTACAATTAAATATTTTTGAAAAAGAACTTTATTTTGTATAGATTCTGCGTGAGAGAAATTAACCAAAGAAAGGATTTAGAAATTCTTCAATTGAACCTTTTAATAATTCACAAAAATAACGGCTTTTAGGAAGTTCATGAACGTGTTAATCTCAATAATTTTTGGATCATTATCGCACACTTTTCAACGACTTCAAATGCTCTTCTAATACTCAAGAGTTTGATTTGCTTGACGCTTAACAATTTGATAGGGGCTCTTAATTTTGTTTGTTTTTCAAATGGTTCGAGACACAAAAATATCATTAATAAAAAAATATTTAAATACATAATTATTGGCTTTCAAAAAGTGTAATACGACGCATTCAGACCCCAAAAAAGATAAGTCGCACATTTTTACGTCAATTATATTGGTATGTGAAATATATATACTTCCGTAATGGCAAGTTTTCTTGCCAAATAATATTTTGAACTTATGCCAGAGCGAATTATTTTTTGTACCAGATTTCAAACTCTAGTGGTTTACACTTAAAAAGCTACTTCGTAACGTCTTCGAAAAATTACGGCAGCAAAAGGACCCCTTAATTTCAGAAAAAATTGCGTAGATGTAAATCTCAAACTGTAGCTTTTTAACACTTTCCAACGTAGTTGAAAAGTGTTTATGAATTCGATTTGTCTGTTTGTTTGTCAGTCCGTGCCCTAACTCCCGTAAATATACTCGGATTGTCATGAAATTGATATATGTTATATGGAGGTTTACTATGGCATGTTCGGTATTGAAAATGAAGTGTGTAGCACTTTAGTTCATTTACAGAGACACTCAAAGGAATTCCGTTACATTACGGTCTATGGGGAAAAATCATTTGTTGTTTATTTTAATGATGTTACACTATTAAAAAAATATATTGAATTTGATATATATCACTGAGGTGAACTATAAGAAGATTACTAGAGAATGTGGTGTACATAGCACTTTTAGTTCCTTTACAGGGACACTCGAAAGAATTCTGTTACATAACGATCTAAGGGAAATAATGTATATTTTAATAATGTTTCACTATTTCAAACATATTGAAATTGATATATATCACTGAGGGGAACTATAAGAAGGTTACTATAGAATGTGGTGTAAATAGCACTTTTAGTTCCTTTACAGGGACACTCGAAAGAATTCTGTTACATAACGATCTAAGGGAAATAATGTATATTTTAATAATGTTTCACTATTTCAAACGTATTGAAATTGATATATATCACTGAGGGGAACTATAAGAAGATTACTATAGAATGTGGTGTACATAGCACTTTTAGTTCCTTTACAGGGACACTCGAAAGAATTCTGTTACATAACGATCTAAGGGGAAATATCGTTTGATGTATATTTTAATAATGTTTCACTATTTCAAACATATTGAAATTGATATATATCACTGAGGTGCATTAGAAGAGGCTAACTATAGTATATTGTGTGTATAGTATTCATCGTTCATTTACAGTGCCACAAAAGAATTCGGTTAAAGTACTGTCTGTTAACAATAATTGTTGGAAGTGCGTTTTTAGATGCGGAACGCGTTTTAAAATTTTTCTAATTTTTTGCTTATTGCTTGGTGTGTATAAATTTTATAGATCATGTACAGGGTATCACAAAAGATCTCGAGCATATTTCCGTTTATTGACGGAAATTCCAGAAGGGGAATTTTAAACTGTGTATGCGTTTCTAGCTGAACTAAATTTTAGTATTCTATGTACTATATACAAATCTATAGGCTATATATAGGGCTGCACAAAAGAATTCGGATATTTTTTCCGGATATTGTTGGTAATTTCTGAAATTGGATTTTTGAATGTGTTGTTCTTTATCCAAATTGTTTACTTAGACATCATCTTACACCTTATTAAACGGTAAAGATTTGTAAAAGTATTTTGGAAGTGTTGGAAAGTTTTACATTTTGCTTGACGCATGATATTTCGTTCTTGTTGAAATTTCTGATTGATTCTTCAAGTATGGTTTACTCTTTAAAGAGAAGAGAAAGGTTTCCGTTATCGCAGGTAGCTTTAAAGTAATCACATTAAAGAAATCACATTAAAATTTCGCAAACGTTTCTGCAATTTTTTATAGTATAAATTTCTTTTTAATTTACATTTATAACATTTTGTGCACAGTGTATGAATTTTGAGGATGTTCAAATTGATAATAATTTACATATGTTTATGAGTTTCATATCCTATTAACAAGTTATCACCTCCCCTTGTTCAACTTATACTGTTATATTAGTTAAGGTGACCAAAAAGGTTTGAAATAATGAAAAGTGACTGAAGTTTTCTAGTGAATTAGGAATCCTGTAATTAATTTAATTTCTTCTTTTTGCATTTATTTATATATGTTTTATAGAAATAGAAAATAATTGTGAAATTGTAAAATACAATAACAAAAGTTTTAATATTGTTCTGGAAAATTAATCTTGAAAAACTAGTTTTGTCACTATATTAAGTCCGGTGTTCCATATTTTTGAATCATTCCTTCTTTATATTGCTAATTACGTTTTCTCTCAATTACATCTAAAAAAATGTTTTTCTTGTTATAAAAAAAATCTGATTAATTTTTATAGATTTTTAATTTTTACTTATATTTTATTAAAACTTTTTTGGACATTTTTGTTTGTTTTTCAGGTATAATCACGAGACAACGCAATATCCAGTTTAAAGAAGAAATGACTAACTCAAAAACATGGAACCTGGACTTTATCCTGGCAAAACTCGTTTACCAGATCAATTTTGTTTATAACATTAAAAATTTTGATATTGTTTTTTACAATTTGAAAAATATTTTTTATTTCTGTAAAACTTCTTTGTCTGTTTACTTCTGTAAAACTGTCTCGAATAAAATAAATAAATGCAAAAGGAAGTAACAGTCTAAATTAGAAGTAACAGACTTACTAATCTACGATGAAAATTTTGACAAGTTTCGTCATTTAAAACCTTTCTGGTCCCTTTTGGTGAAGCTCGCACCTAGCATTGAGCCCTGGTGCATTTTATAGCTCTATAGGCCAAAGTTAGAGAACTGATAAAATTTATCTGCAAAAATCGTGTTATATATATTTTTTTGTATGCATTTAATTTTAAAGTAATGAATTTTTAATTGTTCATTTCACGTTAAAATGAACTAAGTCGCCAAATAGGGTGCTACGAATAAAAACCTCTACACACACACAGCGGACGACTATGACATTCGACCAGGGTTACCAGAAAAAATTGTACGATAACGAATAAAGCAAATTTCGCGCCGCCAAAAATGCAATTATTATTTCTAAGGAAAATTAATAGGTTATTGTAGGAATTTTTAAACATTTTCAATGTTTTATTCTTATTATTAACTTATTTGTATTTCAGAGTACTTGTACAAAAAGAGTTCTATGTTAATACTACGGTAAGTGGTCGCAAAAATTACATTTTAAGACAGTTATGTGTAATAAAATCAATAAATACAATTTTTGTAGAAAAAGTTTATCGGTCCCCTAACTTTGGCCCATAGAGCTATAAAATGTACCAATTCTCAATGAATGCTAGGTGCGAGCTTCACCAAATGTGGTTCCCTTGTAAGTACTGGTCAAAATGCTTTAACCCTACATCAGTCAATCCCAGGGAGTATATTTTACTTTCCATTTATACATTAGCTGGGACAATGTAATACATTGTTGCATTTCAAGTTAATTCGCTGTTTGTAAGACTTATATGACCCACTTTTACAAGTGCTTCTCTGGAATTAGGCTGTAGAAGATTATTTTTTCTTAATTCTTATTCTGAGCGACAAGCGAAGCCATAAAAGACATATTTACTGCGGTGTTTACTAATTGTAACAAATTATTATTTTTCAGTAAATTCCATTAATTATATTATTTTCTGTTATACTATTGTATTATTATATTGATATCCGTTATAGAATGTATTATTATTAATAATGTTATTGCCGTTACATAATAATAATAATATATTATTATTATTATTATTATTATCCGTTACATTACATCATCATTATTATTATCATTAATCATTATTTTTATTATCCATTTAAAAATTTGTTTGTATATATACTTTTTTACTGTACTTATTTTTCCATGCATAACTTTTAAACAAATGCTGCTATTTTCATAAATCTCTTTTTGTTGGAAAGAATTCTGTCAGGTGGTAGCCCGTATAGATTTCATTACTATCCAAAAATGGTATGCTTGTCTTTTCGTCTGTTTTGTTGTCTCTTTTCACTTTATAAACATTAACTTTCGTAAAAATTGTCCAATCATAACAATATGTTTTTAGGTTGTTAGGTTTAGGAAACTTTGAGAAAAAACAGGATTTTGAAGTTTTCTGCAAAGTTGTTTATTTTTCCATTTTGAAAAATGGGAAAAATTTAAATTTGATTTATAAAATAATGTATTCCAAATTTTATAATAGCTACATTTTTTTTTAATGTTCAGTGTCCCACGTGAAAACATTAACTTGAAAAATAGATAATTAAATGCTGCTTTTCTCATTAAAAAATGAAAAGTCATATGTAAAATTGTACCAATAATGCCAATTAGTCAATGTGGTAAGGTTGGAAACAATGTAATACTGTATCATTAAAAAAATTCATTACTTTTTATACATACAATTTTTCGTATAATCAGATAGCAATCATCAGAAATATTATTAGATTTCGTACCAGGAGAATACACCACGCTATCAATGATGCCTATTAGTAGGGAAAGATTGGCAGTTTACCGTCAGCAGGTGGAGTGTGGAGGGAGGAGGACTGAGTTACTCCACCTGTAGGTGGGAGAGGAGGGTCACCTCCACCTGTGAGTGGGAATGAGGTGAGTGTATTATAGTAGGGGGTATTTTAGGAGGGGGAGGGCTTAAAATTTAGGGGGGCTTAATTTTTTTTAGGATCAAATTTAAATGTTAGATTGAAGTATGCTATAGGAGAGGGGTATAAAATGGAGGGGCTTGTTTTTGAAGAGGCGGCTAACTTTTTTTGAAGGGGGGCTTATTTTTGAGGGGGGGGCTTAATTTTTTTTTTTTTAAATTTTAGAATGGAATTTCAGCTTGAAGGCGAAACGGAGATCATTTTTTTTTGGTGGCGCCCTCTATCGGAAGGGAATGCAATAACGAATATTTAAAATAGGTTTTCTTGAAAAGATTTCACTGAGGTTTGAACCTGCAAAATAGCTTCTTGACTTGATAATTTGTGGTAGGTTTAACTAATCAAGCCAAGAAGCTATATATGAATGTCGAGATTTTAAGTGTTTAAAGAGAGGTATCGTGAGAGTGACGTATCATCTGTTAAAATGACTTGAGAAAGGAAGTGATTAGCGTCGTGTGTCTGTATATAACGGTCTGCATTGTGTTTTCGCTCATTTATGTGCTTACCGGAAGTGAAAAGTTTAAGATTTATTTTATACTGAATTTAAATGAAACCGGAAATTTATCTTTTTCGATATAATGGGATTGAATATTAACATATTTCTTCTAAAATGTATAGTGGAAGCAATGGTAAAAAGAAGACATGTTTAGGGGTAAGTACTGTTTTTATTGTGTTTGGTGTAGAAAACACAGGAAAGAGGTTTAGTTTAAAAAAACAAATTCAATTTTATTAATAATTTTCCCAATGCAATACATGTGGACCCACTTTTCGTTTTTTAGCGGGTTTTGACAAATCTAATACAGAATCTTGTTTAATGTTTGTTGATAAATATTTATTTTTAATAAAATTTCGCGGGACATTCATTTCGTTTAATGTTTCTAATAATTCTTTCTGTGCCTTGATGGGTTTTCTTTTATTCACAGAAAACAAAAGATTAAATAAATCTGCCAAGTTTGATTCGGGGATAGGTTTTCCTTCGAAACTTACAGTCAAATTTTTATCCTATCGAAATTTTCTTGGACATGCCATGACAAACTGAACTAATGCTTTGATAATTTAGGATAGCTTTATCTGGATATCATGGTGGTTAGATTACGGATATTTGTGTTTGGAATAACGTGATTTTTAATTTTGCCTGTTCAGTTTCAATTATATTGTGAAATGAGGGTTTATTTTTGAAAGATAATGTTAACTTTTTGTGATTATCTTGTAACAGACTGATTTCATTAAAAGTGTATTTTAGAATTGTAAACTACAATTTTGAAATTTTCGCCTGTTTGGAAAAAAAGCACAGGGAAAAAAAATAAAAGTATTAAAAAAATAATAACAACAACTGTTCAAAAATATAATAACAACTAAACAAATGATCAAAAATAATAAAAAATTTTCAAATAATAATAACAACTGTTCAAAAATAATAAAAACTATTTAAAAAATAATAACAACTGTTAAACGATTGACTTTATACAACCAACATTTAAAAAAAAGATAATCGAATCTAG
Organism: Maratus michaelseni; assembly: GCA_963931845.1. Lineage (NCBI taxonomy): Eukaryota > Metazoa > Arthropoda > Arachnida > Araneae > Salticidae > Maratus > Maratus michaelseni. Next base: position 119,751,674 of record OZ007586.1, read on the forward strand.
TTTTTTCTAACATGACTTATTTGAAATATTCACTTTTTCTAGTTAGATTTATAACACGTAAGTGATTCGATCAGTAAAATATTATTTATAAAAGCACTAAATACGAGATTAATAAGAATTTTTAACTTACAAACATATGAACTTCTGATACACAAGTGATTCGACCAGTAAAACATTATTTAGAAAAGCATTTTTGACTTACAATTGTACGAACTTCTGATATGTAACCCTTTCTGAATCAATGTGTAAGAATTAACTGACTATTGAACTTATAACAGAGTATGATAAAATAATCACGTGACTTTTTTAAACCAATAAAATGTTATTATTTTCAAACAAGCGCCCTCTATCATTTTATGAACTTCCAAGAAACGAGTTAATATGATTATATTGTTTCCTGTTACCGCTGTGAAAGGTTGTGTTTTCCGTTTTAAGTTAGTTTACATTTAAGCGATTACGGAACGAGTTATGGATTCTGCTTTGTTAAGTGCTAATGATATGTCTAACGTGAAGAGTGAACCCTCATCACCAGGATTAAATGACCATGACATGGAATTTTTAATACAGCCTAAAGAAGAACCCGTTTCGAATTGTGAAGTGAAACCCACCTCATCAGGATTAAAGAAACAGAAGTTACCCTTTGTGTGTTCTACTTGCGACAAAGCTTTTCCCCGAAAGGTTAACTTAACGTTTCACATGAAATGTCATCTGGAGAAAATACCTCTTGTGTGTATAATTTGTGAAAAAACATTTCCTAGAAAGTATCATTTATTAAATCATATGAAGGTCCATTCAAAGACCCCTGTGATTCATAATTGTAATGTATGTGGCGAAGTATTTTCACAAAAGAGTGATTTATTAAAGCATGGGAAAATTCATAATACTTCCAAGCCAAATCAAAGGAAAAGTAGACAGTCACCCAGTCACTGTAAATGCGACGACTGTTTTGAAACATTTAATAATAGATCTGACTTAGTCAAACATAGAAAAATTCATCTTTCACCTAAAGAACTTAACCCGTCTGATCAACTTTCCTTGGGAAACAGTTCGAAATATGAAATTTCAGACATCACTCAGTTTAGTAAAATATTTAAGTTTTTCGATGTTTTTATTCCTGCTCATTGGAATTTAGGTGAGGAAATGATTGTTGAAGTACAAATGAATAAGAACTATGAGCTTTATGTTCACATACAGAAATACGAAGAATTTGAAAAGAACGGTCGTGAACTTATCCCCACAAATGAAGGCATTACATTATCATGTGCAACATTCGACAAATTTGAATCGAGATTGGATAAATTTAATTTTGTTTCTGAAAAAGATACATTCGTATGTAATAATGACTTACTAATCGCTTATGTAAATAAGGAATCATGCATACTGCAAAAATTATTCAAATCGAAAAAGTTTGGATTTTGTTTGAAGTCGGATTTTTTACTGCTTACAAAAGATCAATATTTGAAACTAGTGAAAAATGGCTTTAAAATTACCAAATGTCTCATTGAGACGCTTTTAACCAAGCTTATTCCTGTTTCGATTTTAGAAAACTTAAACAAATGTAAATGTACCCACCTCACAATAGAAGAGACTTTGAACTATTTCTTAAAATGTTTCGATGACGAGTTAAAGTCATCCGTTTCTCGCGTGTTTGATTGCTATCGATGTTCAATCGGAGAACCAATTAATGTGAAACACGAGTGTGATAGTTATAATTTGCGTAGAAAGTATAATTGGTGTAGCGACAGTGCACTGCTAAATTTCAACGTGACTGAATTTGTAAATAACATATTCAAGAAATGTTCATGTAATTATACTCATTTATTTTTTGAAACTATGAATATGGACTTTTATAATAACCATTTAGACAATGTATTTGTAAATTAACATAGAAATGTATTTATTTAATAAATATTTGTTTTTATAACACATATCTGTTTTTATTTCACATGTCTATTTATTTTTTTATTTTTATTTATTTATTAAATCAATCTTTGAAGTTTCATTTTCTAGAAAAAAAAAATGAACATATATTTATGAGTAGGCAAAATTTTTTTTAATTGTAGTCTTTAAAGTTAACACTTTTTGGTTAAATGAAATCTCTTTTTAAGAAAAATTTATTATTTTTATTTGAATAGGTATTAAACTTATTTATTGATAAGAAAGTTTAATTTTCTCTCTTCTTTTAAACAATGACATTGCATGTTTTGATAATTTCCATCCCACAGTTAACATTACAGTATTTAACATAGTTAAGAAAATGTTTAACTTAAACCGTCACTGTATTTATTATAGATAAGTAAACATTTTATCTTTAACCTAAATGTAATTTAAATGATTAACTATAACTGTGACTGCTTTTAATCTAGATAAGTAAATGTTTCCAGGAAACACAATCAGTTTACTGTAGACTTTTATCGAGATTACACCAGTTAGTGGAATGCTGATTAAAAATATTTTATGACATTAATATGCAGAAAAGATCTCACGAAGAAGTACTTTCACCTTCAAAACGTCTACGTTTAGAAAAAACCATGGAAAATTTAAATACCTATGAGAAGGAGTTAAAAGACCCAAGATTAAAACTTTCTAAAATGGGTAATAACTGTGTAACTACTGAGGACTTACAAGATGTGAAACCCGAGATCGCTATGAATTTTTCAAACTTTGCCTATGGGAATGATACAACATCTTTCGAGAATCCCGGTCGAATGCCAAATTCTGCCACGGACTATTTGAATACATTTTTCGAAGACATGAATTTTGAAAATTTAGATTGTTCTACTACCTTAGCGTTTCAAGAACCTACAAATAATATTTTACAGACTACTGTTAAACGCGAGGTCAACGGGCTACAAGCAAACAACCTTTCGCAAACAAGTGGTGAATTACAAACCACCATCTCACCTGCAAATGACATTAAAAGTGATAAATTATGCAATTCCTATGTGTTTCACAAAGAACTAAGTGACTGTTTCTATTTAACTTTGAAGTTAAGAACTAAACAATATTATATACTTATACGAGAATTTAAACGCAATGTATCTACTAATGAAGAAATCCCGACAAACCGAGTGGTTAATATGGATATTCCTAGCTGGTTTGAGTTTCAATATAAACTTATTGCATTTAATTTAAGATACAAAAGCACGTCCTTTGTTTCTAATAACATGATTTTAGTGTTAAATCAAAATTCTATAATGCGAATTAAAAATTTAAAGAATCATTCTTATATTGACTTAAACGAACATCAACTAGAAAAATTAAAAGAAAGTACCTCTCATTTAAATAGTGCACTTTTACAACATATGTATACAAAACTTTTACCATCTCTTATTAAAAAGAAATGTATGGTGAGTAATATATCAACAGAAAATGATGAGGTGTTAAAGTATAAACTTAACACATGTATCGAGAATAATATGTTATCAATACTTAATCAACTGTATGAATGCCATGCATGTGCACTACGACATTCGAGCAAAAGCCTTCACTCCTGTTTCACATTTAATAATAGGGAAAATTTTAATCAATTAGGGGAAGCTTTGTTAATGCTCGTAGATTTCGATTATGTAACTTCAACGTTTCTAAACGGAGTTTATAATGTTAGTGAGCACTTTTTATGTAAGATTAATGAACAAACTATTTGTAATGAATTATTTAAGACCTGAAAATAAAATGTTTTTGATTAAGTTCTGTGTGTTTATTTTTGCAAAGTGTCTATGAGTGAATTTATTAGTTTATAATTTAGTAGAAATTTTAAGTGAAGTGATGTAATCCAATTAAAAAATAAATTAATCTATAACAAAAATTAATTGTAATAAAAATATTCACATTAAAAAAAAAGGTTAAAAAAATTAGAAGTTAATCAAATTAAAACTTATTAAAATTAAAAGTTAACAACAAAAAATAAATAATAAAATAAAATAAAGATTAACAAAAATATAGTTTTAAAATAAAAGTAAACAAAAAAAGTTATAAAGTAAAAGTTAACAAAAAGTTAAAAGTTAATAAAATATTGAAAAAAGCAAAAGAATGTATGTGTTATGAAGAGAGGGGTTTCCTTGTGGAAGTAACTTACAAAATGTATGTGTATGTATTTATTAGTTTTTCATTTAGTAGAACTTTTAAGTGAACAGTTAGATTTTATGTTTTTATATAACTTAACACAAAATAAAATTTTTAACTATTGCAAAAAGATTCAACTATTGAATGGAAATATGCATATTAGTAAAACAATCACAAATTAATAATATATTTATAAAAATATATTCATAAATTAATAACTAATTTATTTGCGTATTATTTTGAAAAGCATAGCATTTTAAAATAATAAATTAATTAATTTTTAATTTATGAATATATTTTTATAAATATATTATAAGTATATTTTATGATAATTACAATTAGCTACGTGATCTAAACATCACTAGTAATGTGAAGGTTATGGTCGCGTAGTCACGTGATTAACCTGTGGTGGATGACGTCACCTAGTAACGTCATCATATCACGTGAGATTAACTGATATACGTTTGTACTATCTTTCAAATCTCTACAAGTCGTCACAAAAGCCAGACCCTGCTTACCCAGCTTATAAATAAGGTAAGTTTAATTTTCATGTGAATTAATCTTTTTCGCTTTCAAAATAATAGATAGTTAAAATAACAATGTTCATCCTTTAACTAATTAAAACCGTTTTATAAGAACTTATTTGCAAATATATTGTAAGATCTTTTGTTTGACATTTAAAAGAATAATTTAAGATAATAAAATTTAGTCTTTTAACATTGTGATTTAAAAGTAAGTGGGTATGAAAGGAAATTTTTCCGATTAGTTTATTTCTTAAAAAGAAAGAAATGTTAGACAAGAAAACTTACCGAACCACAGTATGCGAAGTCAGAAGTTAAAATGACCAACACGCTGTTTTTAGCTGTTATCGGCCTGAACATGTAACTGATAAGGTCTTGATCACGTGAGTGATAAGGAAGTAAACTGATAGTTTAACCTCATTCTGTTATAAACCAGACACTTGACTTTAGCAAGCTGAAATGTATGGACCCCTTTTTAAGTTATCCTGTTTTTGTAAGTACATAAATTATATTTATTTGTTAATGTTTTAAGATAAATAGGGACGAATAGTTGAAAATTATAAATTTTCTAAGTATGGAAGATATTCGACTTGTATAATATATCTAATCTAGCAAAGGTTTAAAGTAAAACTCAAGTTAGTGTTTTTTTCTGCGCATGTGTAGATACAAAGTATATGGTTGGCTAGGCAACCAGTTGGTTGGTTGGAAGATGGGTAAACAAATGATTATGGGGATAAACAGTTAGCTCCATATTTAAAACACTGAAACTTACATTAACATAAAACTAAAAGTCAATTTTGATTAATTTGAAGATTTTTAAACATAACTTAAAAAATTTAAAAACTTTTAATTTTTATAAACTTTACTTTTCATAATTTTTATTTTAAAATTTTATTTTATTTAATTTTTTGTTAACTTATAATTTTTATAAAGTTTTAATTTTGAAACTTTTATTTTGTAAACTTTTATTTATTTATAATGAACAGAGGAATTATTTATTTTGTTAACTTTAAATTTTTATTATTTTGAATTTAAAATAAGTAATATTCTAAAAGGTTTTATTATTTATAATAATTGAATAAAACATTCTTAGCGCAATTGGTAGAAGGCGATCTGTTTTTTCATTAATTTTCGGTTTCACAAACGCTTAATAACATTGAATAAAGCTAGAGAAACCTTTAAATACACTTTCAGAAATATGAAGTCATGACATAATGATTAAAATAACATACAATTCATTGTGTCTTGATTTCATTTTGTCAAGTTCGAACCACAAGACTATTGAAAACTATCTTCTAAAATAAGTTCGAACTATATATGGCAGAACCAAGAATTAAATCTGTCTTAAAAATTTCAATCAAACATTTCTTATAATATTTAAATCCGTAATGTGTTTCGTATATATATATATATATATTTGTTAAATTGTTTGAAATTTAAAATCTTTCATTTTATTAACTTGTGATTGTTTTACTAATATGCATATTTCCATTCAATAGTTGAATCTTTTTGCAATAGTTAAAAATTTTATTTTGTGTTAAGTTATATAAAAACATAAAATCTAACTGTTCACTTAAAAGTTCTACTAAATGAAAAACTAATAAATACATACACATACATTTTGTAAGTTACTTCCACAAGGAAACCCCTCTCTTCATAACACATACATTCTTTTGCTTTTTTAAATATTTTATTAACTTTTAACTTTTTGTTAACTTTTACTTTATAACTTTTTTTGTTTACTTTTATTTTAAAACTATATTTTTGTTAATCTTTATTTTATTTTATTATTTATTTTTTGTTGTTAACTTTTAATTTTAATAAGTTTTAATTTGATTAACTTCTAATTTTTTTAACCTTTTTTTTTAATGTGAATATTTTTATTACAATTAATTTTTGTTATAGATTAATTTATTTTTTAATTGGATTACATCACTTCACTTAAAATTTCTACTAAATTATAAACTAATAAATTCACTCATAGACACTTTGCAAAAATAAACACACAGAACTTAATCAAAAACATTTTATTTTCAGGTCTTAAATAATTCATTACAAATAGTTTGTTCATTAATCTTACATAAAAAGTGCTCACTAACATTATAAACTCCGTTTAGAAACGTTGAAGTTACATAATCGAAATCTACGAGCATTAACAAAGCTTCCCCTAATTGATTAAAATTTTCCCTATTATTAAATGTGAAACAGGAGTGAAGGCTTTTGCTCGAATGTCGTAGTGCACATGCATGGCATTCATACAATTGATTAAGTATTGATAACATATTATTCTCGATACATGTGTTAAGTTTATACTTTAACACCTCATCATTTTCTGTTGATATATTACTCACCATACATTTCTTTTTAATAAGAGATGGTAAAAGTTTTGTATACATATGTTGTAAAAGTGCACTATTTAAATGAGAGGTACTTTCTTTTAATTTTTCTAGTTGATGTTCGTTTAAGTCAATATAAGAATGATTCTTTAAATTTTTAATTCGCATTATAGAATTTTGATTTAACACTAAAATCATGTTATTAGAAACAAAGGACGTGCTTTTGTATCTTAAATTAAATGCAATAAGTTTATATTGAAACTCAAACCAGCTAGGAATATCCATATTAACCACTCGGTTTGTCGGGATTTCTTCATTAGTAGATACATTGCGTTTAAATTCTCGTATAAGTATATAATATTGTTTAGTTCTTAACTTCAAAGTTAAATAGAAACAGTCACTTAGTTCTTTGTGAAACACATAGGAATTGCATAATTTATCACTTTTAATGTCATTTGCAGGTGAGATGGTGGTTTGTAATTCACCACTTGTTTGCGAAAGGTTGTTTGCTTGTAGCTCGTTGACCTCGCGTTTAACAGTAGTCTGTAAAATATTATTTGTAGGTTCTTGAAACGCTAAGGTAGTAGAACAATCTAAATTTTCAAAATTCATGTCTTCGAAAAATGTATTCAAATAGTCCGTGGCAGAATTTGGCATTCGACCGGGATTCTCGAAAGATGTTGTATCATTCCCATAGGCAAAGTTTGAAAAATTCATAGCGATCTCGGGTTTCACATCTTGTAAGTCCTCAGTAGTTACACAGTTATTACCCATTTTAGAAAGTTTTAATCTTGGGTCTTTTAACTCCTTCTCATAGGTATTTAAATTTTCCATGGTTTTTTCTAAACGTAGACGTTTTGAAGGTGAAAGTACTTCTTCGTGAGATCTTTTCTGCATATTAATGTCATAAAATATTTTTAATCAGCATTCCACTAACTGGTGTAATCTCGATAAAAGTCTACAGTAAACTGATTGTGTTTCCTGGAAACATTTACTTATCTAGATTAAAAGCAGTCACAGTTATAGTTAATCATTTAAATTACATTTAGGTTAAAGATAAAATGTTTACTTATCTATAATAAATACAGTGACGGTTTAAGTTAAACATTTTCTTAACTATGTTAAATACTGTAATGTTAACTGTGGGATGGAAATTATCAAAACATGCAATGTCATTGTTTAAAAGAAGAGAGAAAATTAAACTTTCTTATCAATAAATACGTTTAATACCTATTCAAATAAAAATAATAAATTTTTCTTAAAAAGAGATTTCATTTAACCAAAAAGTGTTAACTTTAAAGACTACAATTAAAAAAAATTTTGCCTACTCATAAATATATGTTCATTTTTTTTTTCTAGAAAATGAAACTTCAAAGATTGATTTAATAAATAAATAAAAATAAAAAAATAAATAGACATGTGAAATAAAAACAGATATGTGTTATAAAAACAAATATTTATTAAATAAATACATTTCTATGTTAATTTACAAATACATTGTCTAAATGGTTATTATAAAAGTCCATATTCATAGTTTCAAAAAATAAATGAGTATAATTACATGAACATTTCTTGAATATGTTATTTACAAATTCAGTCACGTTGAAATTTAGCAGTGCACTGTCGCTACACCAATTATACTTTCTACGCAAATTATAACTATCACACTCGTGTTTCACATTAATTGGTTCTCCGATTGAACATCGATAGCAATCAAACACGCGAGAAACGGATGACTTTAACTCGTCATCGAAACATTTTAAGAAATAGTTCAAAGTCTCTTCTATTGTGAGGGGGTACATTTACATTTGTTTAAGTTTTCTAAAATCGAAACAGGAATAAGCTTGGTTAAAAGCGTCTCAATGAGACATTTGGTAATTTTAAAGCCATTTTTCACTAGTTTCAAATATTGATCTTTTGTAAGCAGTAAAAAATCCGACTTCAAACAAAATCCAAACTTTTTCGATTTGAATAATTTTTGCAGTATGCATGATTCCTTATTTACATAAGCGATTAGTAAGTCATTATTACATACGAATGTATCTTTTTCAGAAACAAAATTAAATTTATCCAATCTCGATTCAAATTTGTCGAATGTTGCACATGATAATGTAATGCCTTCATTTGTGGGGATAAGTTCACGACCGTTCTTTTCAAATTCTTCGTATTTCTGTATGTGAACATAAAGCTCATAGTTCTTATTCATTTGTACTTCAACAATCATTTCCTCACCTAAATTCCAATGAGCAGGAATAAAAACATCGAAAAACTTAAATATTTTACTAAACTGAGTGATGTCTGAAATTTCATATTTCGAACTGTTTCCCAAGGAAAGTTGATCAGACGGGTTAAGTTCTTTAGGTGAAAGATGAATTTTTCTATGTTTGACTAAGTCAGATCTATTATTAAATGTTTCAAAACAGTCGCCGCATTTACAGTGACTGGTTGACTGTCTACTTTTCCTTTGATTTGGCTTGGAAGTATTATGAATTTTCCCATGCTTTAATAAATCACTCTTTTGTGAAAATACTTCGCCACATACATTACAATTATGAATCACAGGGGTCTTTGAATGGACCTTCATATGATTTAATAAATGATACTTTCTAGGAAATGTTTTTTCACAAATTATACACACAAGAGGTATTTTCTCCAGATGACATTTCATGTGAAACGTTAAGTTAACCTTTCGGGGAAAAGCTTTGTCGCAAGTAGAACACACAAAGGGTAACTTCTGTTTCTTTAATCCTGATGAGGTGGGTTTCACTTCACAATTCGAAACGGGTTCTTCTTTAGGCTGTATTAAAAATTCCATGTCATGGTCATTTAATCCTGGTGATGAGGGTTCACTCTTCACGTTAGACATATCATTAGCACTTAACAAAGCAGAATCCATAACTCGTTCCGTAATCGCTTAAATGTAAACTAACTTAAAACGGAAAACACAACCTTTCACAGCGGTAACAGGAAACAATATAATCATATTAACTCGTTTCTTGGAAGTTCATAAAATGATAGAGGGCGCTTGTTTGAAAATAATAACATTTTATTGGTTTAAAAAAGTCACGTGATTATTTTATCATACTCTGTTATAAGTTCAATAGTCAGTTAATTCTTACACATTGATTCAGAAAGGGTTACATATCAGAAGTTCGTACAATTGTAAGTCAAAAATGCTTTTCTAAATAATGTTTTACTGGTCGAATCACTTGTGTATCAGAAGTTCATATGTTTGTAAGTTAAAAATTCTTATTAATCTCGTATTTAGTGCTTTTATAAATAATATTTTACTGATCGAATCACTTACGTGTTATAAATCTAACTAGAAAAAGTGAATATTTCAAATAAGTCATGTTAGAAAAAACTAGATTCGATTATCTTTTTTTTAAATGTTGGTTGTATAAAGTCAATCGTTTAACAGTTGTTATTATTTTTTAAATAGTTTTTATTATTTTTGAACAGTTGTTATTATTATTTGAACATTTTTTATTATTTTTGATCATTTGTTTAGTTGTTATTATATTTTTGAACAGTTGTTGTTATTATTTTTTTAATACTTTTATTTTTTTTCTCTGTGCTTTTTTTCCAAACAGGCGAAAATTTCAAAATTGTAGTTTACAATTCTAAAATACACTTTTAATGAAATCAGTCTGTTACAAGATAATCACAAAAAGTTAACATTATCTTTCAAAAATAAACCCTCATTTCACAATATAATTGAAACTGAACAGGCAAAATTAAAAATCACGTTATTCCAAACACAAATATCCGTAATCTAACCACCATGATATCCAGATAAAGCTATCCTAAATTATCAAAGCATTAGTTCAGTTTGTCATGGCATGTCCAAGAAAATTTCGATAGGATAAAAATTTGACTGTAAGTTTCGAAGGAAAACCTATCCCCGAATCAAACTTGGCAGATTTATTTAATCTTTTGTTTTCTGTGAATAAAAGAAAACCCATCAAGGCACAGAAAGAATTATTAGAAACATTAAACGAAATGAATGTCCCGCGAAATTTTATTAAAAATAAATATTTATCAACAAACATTAAACAAGATTCTGTATTAGATTTGTCAAAACCCGCTAAAAAACGAAAAGTGGGTCCACATGTATTGCATTGGGAAAATTATTAATAAAATTGAATTTGTTTTTTTAAACTAAACCTCTTTCCTGTGTTTTCTACACCAAACACAATTAAAACTGTACTTACCCCTAAACATGTCTTCTTTTTACCATTGCTTCCACTATACATTTTAGAAGAAATATGTTAATATTCAATCCCATTATATCGAAAAAGATAAATTTCCGGTTTCATTTAAATTCAGTATAAAATAAATCTTAAACTTTTCACTTCCGGTAAGCACATAAATGAGCGAAAACACAATGCAGACCGTTATATACAGACACACGACGCTAATCACTTCCTTTCTCAAGTCATTTTAACAGATGATACGTCACTCTCACGATACCTCTCTTTAAACACTTAAAATCTCGACATTCATATATAGCTTCTTGGCTTGATTAGTTAAACCTACCACAAATTATCAAGTCAAGAAGCTATTTTGCAGGTTCAAACCTCAGTGAAATCTTTTCAAGAAAACCTATTTTAAATATTCGTTATTGCATTCCCTTCCGATAGAGGGCGCCACCAAAAAAAATGATCTCCGTTTCGCCTTCAAGCTGAAATTTCATTCTAAAATTTAAAAAAAAAAAAAATAAATATAAAAAAAAAAAATTAAGCCCCCCCTCAAAAATAAGCCCCCCTTCAAAAAAAGTTAGCCGCCTCTTCAAAAACAAGCCCCTCCATTTTATACCCCTCTCCTATAGCATACTTCAATCTAACATTTAAATTTGATCCTAAAAAAAATTAAGCCCCCCTAAATTTTAAGCCCTCCCCCTCCTAAAATACCCCCTACTATAATACACTCACCTCATTCCCACTCACAGGTGGAGGTGACCCTCCTCTCCCACCTACAGGTGGAGTAACTCAGTCCTCCTCCCTCCACACTCCACCTGCTGACGGTAAACTGTCAATCTTTCCCTACTCCTATTATACTAATTATAATAACTCTTTTTTATTTTTTCTTTCTGCATTGCTACTGCACATTTAATTGCCATACTAAAAGCAATTAGAAAAAACATTATGTTGAACATTATAATATTATATAGTATAATATAGATATGTATATTATGTTCATAGACATAGCATTGTATAGGAATATATATTGTGCTGTCCTCTAAAAAAAACCCATTTTTTGAATTTATCTTTATATAAAGTCTAATAAGGAATACAAAAAAATAAACATAGCTATATTTTCATGGCTTGTTCTGACTAAGATTTTAATGCTGCGCATTTTTCATTCTATCAATATGTTACAAAATGACAGCCAATTAAGCAAGAAATTGAAAAAAAAAAACCCACTTTTTCCCAAAAAAACCCCATGTTACCTAAAAAAAAAACCCACATGTAAAAATACTTGGAAATAAAATTATTCGACAGTAAAATATATATATTTTTTTCATTATTATTTATTTTTAAACCACAATCCTGCAAAAAAATATTAAATATTTCATTATTTTGTAAATTGATTGAATTTCAATTGCAAAATGCAAAATATAATTATTTGTAAATTCGCTCCAGACTTTTCACATTTCTTTGCATACATCTTCAGTAAATTTAAGAAGAAAATTATTAAATAGCATTTGTAAAATCTCCGAGAGCTTATTAATGGAGAAGCATTAGTAATAGCCACATTTTGGTTTATTTTGTTCTGAATAATATAGTGATTAGATTCAAACTTGAGTACTCTTAATTTTTGTCGGCATTAAACAATTTATTCGACGATCATCATTTACTTCTTCAGTAATAATAACATGAAACTTTAAATCCTCTTATTTAATAATCACCTACTGGCCACATTGTAACTTCTCAGCTTCTTGTACAGAACAGAATAAATCATTGTCTTCATTATCGGTAATATCACTTGCGGTGTTCAAAATTGCGGCTTCTTCTGTATTATGCATATCTGTATCTGATAAATCTGAGCCCCATAAAGATTTATTACTTTCCTAACTGTCATCTTCACTAGTAGTAGTATTTTCATTCTCAATGCTTGTTTTTGAATGCAGCGAAGAGTGATTACAATGCTTTTAAGTGCTTGGAAATTAGTGTATTTTAACACTTCATCTATTTCTTTTTGTGTAATAACTGAAACACTCATCTTTATTCTTTCCTTACATCTTGTACGAGCTATAGTTTGAATTTTATTAAAATGATCAGTGTCAATCTAGAAAAAAATGTATCTAATTGATATTAAAAAATATTGAGTACTCAGGTAAAAATAGGAATGGATTGGTGCTGTTTCCAGAACATCTGCCAACATTGCCACACAAAATCTTATTTTACTAATCACAGTTCTTCAACATTTTTGCATGTGCAGATTTTTAATGCTTTTACTTTTTCCTACCATTGATGCAGTGTATCAAGTCATACTATCATACTGAACCTTTAGCCCATATTTGGCACCAAATAAATTTCCATTTCCTTTACTAAATACGTCTGCCAGCGGCCATCTTATGGCACTTTTCCCACAAGGAGAGAGTAAAATTTTCTTGCATTTTATCAAGGATTCTACTTTTGTTGCAATATGTTTATATTAACATATTTATTTGGGCTATTTAATTTTAGATTAACACTAATAAAAATTTTAACAAAAGTTTACTGTTTAACACTTTTAAATAAAAAAGTGGCTACTAGTTTAAAGTTAGTGGCCACTTATAAAACTGCTACCACTGGCCACTAATGAAATTTCCCAGTTTTGCCTTTTACCTAATTTTATTAGCCCTTGTTGGTCTACCTAATAATTTTAGTCCCAGGGTTGTATTGTTTTAACATGGAAAATAACAGTTTTAATTTTCCTGTTCAAAATATGTTTTGATCATATGTAATTAAGACTCATTTTGATTTGGAAAAATAGATTAAAATTTATTTTATTAAAATAAATTTAATACAACATGTGTTACTTATCAAGTAACGGCTTTTTCTGTATTAAGGCTAACTCAGATCAAGCTTTGAAAATTATCTTTATTGCTGAAGAGTTTGCACAACAATTCACCAGGTGAATTATGAAATCCAAATATTTCAAATGTCTTTTTAATAGAATTTCAATTACTTTTGAGTGGTTGAAGCAAATATGAACACTTTTGAATGATTAAAACCAGTTTTGACCACAATCCTGGTTAAAATGAGTTTTGACTGATCAAAATTACAACCCTGGCTTTACCTTCTCAGATGATAAAGCAAAGATAATGAAGTTCATCTATGACACAGAAAGGGTGCACTCTTGTTCTTGAAATAAAATTTGCTGATTAAATTGCTGCCACTTCCTTCCTGAATTGTATTACGATTTTCTTCTGTGGTATATTTTAAATTACATAAGAAAGGGGAATGCATCAGATTTCAAGTTTTACCTTTTATGCGAAAGACAAAATGATATTTTGCAATTCACTTACTGTGTTTTGCACAAAACTGCACAAACTTACAGTTCATCTGTATGCTTAGAATAAGATAAATAGTACAAATTAGCAGCTATGCATCTATATTAGTTATTCCTACCTTAAGTAAAATATTTTGCATTAAAAAGTTAAAAGAGTGAATAAAATAAAATAAATAAAAGTTTGAAAACATCAAAATAATGTGTAAAATACAAGTGAAGGGTATCTGTGTGTAAAAAAGATTGATGGGTTTTAATTTTGCAAACATGGATTTTTTTTTATGACATACTAAAAAAAAAAAAAAAAAAGAAATCCTTAGAAGTGCCTTCAATATGCATTAAATTTGCATAATTTAATTATGTTCCTTAAAAATAAATGTATTTAAAAAAAATTGCATATTTTATCATTTATGTATTGAAAAAATTTTTGGGTTTTTATTAATTCCACCATGGGTTTTTTTTTAGCTCCATTTTCAAAGGTCGCCAGCAGAGTCCTACATGACATAATCAGCCGAAAATGTAACATTTTATTCACATTTTAATGGGTTAACATAAAAACATTTCAAAATTGATGTAGATCATTCTAACGTAACGTATTATAACAAGCAAATATGTGAAAATGAAGCTCCTGTTTTGCCAAAATTCTGCATTATTAGATTAAATTCTTTTAAAACTAAATAAACACTCCTTAGGCATTATCAAATGTTTTTTTCTGTTGCAAATGGTGTATAGAAACAGGGTAAAAACAAAAATTGACTTCAGTGAAATATTTGATAAAATACTAGGGTGGGTTTTTTTAGGAAACATTTAACACTGGGTTTTTTTTTTAGAGGACAGCACAATACATATTTTGGTAGGTATAACATTAAAAAAATACTATCGTATCTTTTATCGCTAAATATGTTATGAATTTAATATATGCATACAAAATTATTATTAGTAGTATTATTTCAGTTTTCTTTTATATATTTTTTGTTTTTAAGAACGCTATGCATTTAATAAATGCATATTAGATATCTGTTTTGAACTAGATAGACAATTGAGAATGCTAAACACAGTTAACAATTGGCAACAAGTTTTTTCGATCTGTCATCCTGGCACAAATAATACGTAAGTACGAGCAATTTTCTAGCAAAATTTAGCTGAAAACATTTTTTAAAAATTAAGTATGCAAAAATCCATTTGCTTTATAACTTTTTTTTTATTATTTTATTAAAATCATCAAAAAATCAAAAATAAAATTTATTAGTTTTCAATTTTAAGGTTTTTCAATTAAATGTAAATAAAATTGATATTCTATCTTTATGATTGTCTTCATTCTTAATCAGAGTCTTATTTTATTCATTCTACAATGCTGGGAGTTGAACATTGTTAATACAGCGTTTTTAGGTAAATAAACATATTCTAGAATATATTGAGTGAATCTTAAATGTTACTGTTATATTTAAAATTAGTTTCAATGACAATTTAAAATAGAAAATGCAACTAATATGATCGTTTAAACAGTTGAATGATATATCGCTAACAATGGTGCTAAATTTGCAAGGAAAGCAATTGTGGAAATTCTAAGACTGAACGATTAAATTTTTCATATTAAAAGCATTTATTTCTTTTTGTAATATAGTATTTCATGTAAAGTGAAAATAAAATATTTTTAGTGTGCATAAAGTTAAAAATTTTTTAAAGATTATATTCCCTAAGAAAGTAGAAAATATAACCGCAAAAATACTTTTCATTTGTAAAAAAAATCAATTTATCAAGAAAAAAAAATTGGAAAAAATAGTTTTTTCCACCTTTTTAAAATTTCCAGAAATTTATATTTCTAGGTATTATTTTCTAGGTATTATTTCTAGGTGTTATTTTCTAGGTTATTATTTTCTAGGTACTACTACTTTATATTTTTAAAATATTTGTGGTATCATGTTTAGTTTTTTAACAGAGACATGTCAAATATTTTAATATAGGATCGTCTACTGCACGTCAGAATTACGATATTGGCAACAATGGTATTTAAAATTAAGGCAAACTGATAAAGGGTTGCTACAGCATACTATTGTGCCAAACAACTCTCACTAAAATACGCCAACTACCGTGCTTAGCAAATATCAATCCAGTAAGCTAAGAAACAATTCTTTGCAATAGATTTTATTTTTTCTTAAAAATCACTTCTAATATTATTTTTGACTGAAACGTGATTTATGAGATTCGTATGAAAAAACGTATATCACAAATATTATGGAATGTTCTCAATTACACAATAAAAGTGTGGAATATGCAACCAATTTTGAGGTAATAAATATTTCTTGACCAGGATAAAGAACTAATAAATGCTACTAGAACAAAATCAGCAATCAAAAGTCTAGCATCTTCTCTTGTGATAGTTACACGTGCTTTGTCTGTGAGATATCAAATTCCACTCGCTAATGTTAAACCTATGGGCGTGAAATGTATTCTTATTTTTAAAATATATCCCTAGAAAATTAATATTTTTAACTTCTTTTTCAACATATTCTTCACAGAAAATCTCTCTCTCACTCGTTTTTTTGTTAGTTGACAAAATATTTCTAAAATATATCCTTAATTTAGTATTTTATGAGTTAAAATCTTGACGAGGTGTGAGTAAGATTTCAACACTTCAAATAAAATTATTTATTTTAGAAATATATTGTCAATTAAAAATGAAAGAGTACACAGAAAAATAAGTTGAAAAAATTAATTTACTGATGCGATATTTTAAAAATAAGAATCCTTCTTCGCTCATAGGTTTAACATTAGCGAAATGAATTTGAGATCTCACTGACCAAAACCCTTAAGGCGAGGCACAGTCTATAATTTATAGCGTATTTCAGAAGTTACGCAAATTTATTGCGTTCTCCACCAGTTAGTTTCCTTTATTTTACTTTCAGGTACATACTTTATAGCAATGTTTTCAACATTTGTTTTCCTTCACGATAGACTTAAACTCACCGTTAAACTTTCGTGGCACACTAAAGCTATGATGCCGAAATAAAATATCAAATCAATGTGTATTATTTTGATTTTATTTAGTGGCATCAACAAAATACTTCATTAGAACAAAATAATTTAATAAAATTTGTAATAAAACAAGAACGAAAAAATATGCATCAGATTATGTATCAGATAGATTATGATACACTTTCCAACACTGACAGAATAATATCAAGGAATTTTAATTTTTTCATACAATGAAATAAGATATCTAAATAAACAATTGAGGGGGTCGGGGCAAGAGTGTGCCAAGCACATTTTTGAACTTCTGAGATATTTCAATTTGAAAATTGGACCAAATACTCAAATCAAGATATATAACCTAAAGTTTTTTCGCCAATGTCTTACACCCAGAAAAAGGAATTGATCAAAACTACAAAACATGTTTTGTTGAGTACATTTTGGTTGTTTTAGCAAAATTCAAGTAAAATTGAACCATTTTACTTGAATTAACAAAACATTTTTTGCTGGCGATACAAATTTTTTTTTTTTTTGGAATTGCAAAAAAAAAAATTTTTTTTGTTGATTCAAACAAAATTTCCATTGACCTATATATTTAAACAAAAAGTTTTGTTGGGTCAACCAAATTTTTGTTGATTCAACAAAACTTTTTTCTGGATGTTGTAACATTTGAGATATTCTGAGTAACAATATGGCATTACTTATGGCATTACTTATTAACAATATGATATTACTATTACATTTTTTTGTAAATTAGCTATCTTCATTGGGGGCATAAACATCTGGAGCAAAACGAAACCTGTCACATAGGCTGCCACCAAGTGACATTAGAAACAAATCATATGTTGGATATTATAATTTACAATATTAAGTAACAGATGACAGTGTTCGATTTACTTCATCAAAAATGTGGCTTGGCACTTTCTTGCCCCGACCCCTTTAATTTAAAAAACACATTACTCAGTAAAATTCATTTTCAGCAATTGCTATCCATATCCGGTAATTTGTGCAAATTCTTTTGTGCAGCCCTGTATATGATCTATAGAATTTATACACACCACATAATACACTCAAAATCACATAAGTTTAAAAATGCACATACCACAGCGAAAATGCACTTTCAACAATTATCTATCATATCACCTTTAACCGAATTCTTCTGTGCGTCTCTGTAAATGATCGATTAATGCTACGCACTCCATAATCTATAAAAAAAAACACGCTGTAGTGCACCTCAGTGATCTATTTAAATTTCATAAAGTTTGAAGTATCATTAGCATCATTAAAATGCACCACAAACGATTTTTCTTTATAGATCATAATGTAATGGAGTTCTTTTATGCGCCCCTGTAATTGAACTATAAATGCTACAAAAGCATGTTGCAGTCCACCTCTGTAATGCATATCAATATCATTATGTTTGAAATACCGTAACATCAATAACATGCACGATTTTCCCTCTTAGACCATAATGTAACGGAATATTTTGTTTGTGCCTGTAAACGAACTATAAAGGCTTCATTTATAACGAACTATAAAGGCTTCATTTACGAGGCTTTTAAACGAACTATAAAGTCTCCATTTCTATAAACACTGCAAAAAAAAGTGTTGATTTTACAGTATAATACTAGCACCCCAGCTGCCAGTATTACATCGTAAAATTACCAGTAATAAACAGTAAAACAAGCAGTAATACGCTGCGGTAGCGTATTACTGCTTATTTTACTGTTTATTACTATTAATTTTACGGTAGCTGCCAGTATTATACCGTATAATTAACAGTAACGTGGTAGCGTATTACTGCTTATTTACTGTTTATTACTGTTAATTTTACGGTATAATACTGACAGCTGGGGTGCCAGTATTATACTGTAAAATCAACACTTTTTTTTTGCAGTGAAGGCTTCACTTCATTTTCAATATCGTAAAACTCAATAACATATAAAAAGCACATGACAATTTGGTTATATTTACGAGAGTTAGAGCACGGCTGGACAGTTAAACAGACAAACAGAATTCTTAAACACATTTCAACTACGTTGAAAAAAGCTAAACAAGTGATAAAATTCTTATAGGTAAATGTACCAATAGTCGGCCACCCCCCAATAGTCGGCCACATTGAGATAAAATGCCTTACAAATAGCTTATTTTTGGTTCTAAATGAAATATTCCAATTTGGTTATATGCAGCCATCTTTCATAAGTCATAAACCATCACCAAAGAATTATGGGTATTTTTATTGAATTTGTAATCAGCCATTTTTTTTCAAGATAGATGTCAAATCGCCATTTTCCTTATTTTTTTGTTAACAGATGGCAATTCTTTTAAAAAGCAAGTATTAATTATTTTTTTATTTTTTTCTAAAATTATAAGGCTAAAATATTAGCAAGGTAAATAAACTAATGTTTTTGAGTATAAAAAGTAAATTAATTAGTTGCTTTTAATTAATTTTAATGTGGCCGACCATTGGGTATTAATTTTGCTTACATGTCCAAAAGTCGGCCACCAGGAGCTGAATAATGAATACATAACTTATTGTACTTTTTTGAGTTTATTGAAGTGAAAACTTCTTTAGGCGCGTTGGACATTTTTTGAGATGGGAAAAAACCATTGAACTCGCGACACTGTTACTGTAACCGACACCTCTGTATATAAGTATGTACAAGTATTGTGTATAGTTAGGTATGAGGTAGGGCGGGACAGGCGCGCCGCAAGCTTGCTTGTGCGCTATTGCACCGCGGTATAGTAAGCGCTATAGTAAGCGCAGAAAAATGTAAGCGGTATAGTAAGCACAGAAAAATGTAAGCGGTATAGTCAGCGCAGAAAAATGCCAGCGTTATAGTAAGCACAGAAAAATATAAGCTGTATAGTACGCGGTATATTTAGCGGTATAGTAACGCAGAAAAATGTAAGCGGTATAGTACGCGGCATAGTAAGCGGTATAATAACACAGAAAAATGTAAGCGGTATAGTAAGGTATAGGAAGCGCAGAAAAATGTAACCAGTATAGTAAGCGGTATAGTAGGGGCAGAAAAATGTAAGCGGTATAGTAAGTGGTATAGTAAGCTGTATAGTAAGTGGTATAGAAGCGGTATAGTAAGCGCAGAAAAATGTAAGCGGTATAGTAACACAGAAAAAATGTAAGCGGTATAGTAAACGCAGAAAAATGTAAGTGGTATAGTAAGCGGTATGGTAAAAGCAGAAAAATGTAAGCTGTATAGTAAACGCAGAAAAATGTAAGTGGTATAGTAAGCGGTATAGTAGGCGCAGAAAAATGTAAGCGGTATAGTAAGCGGTATGGTAAAAGCAGAAAAATGTAAGCTGTATAGTAAACGCAGAAAAATGTAAGTGGTATAGTAAGCGCAGAAAATGTAAGCGATATAGTACGCGGTATAGTAAGCGGTATAGTAGCGCAGAAAAATGTAAGAGGCATAGTAAGCGGTATAGTAACGCAGAAAAATGTAAGCGGTATAGTAAGCTGTATAGTATGCGGTATAGAAGCGGTATAGTAAGCGCAGAAAAATGTAAGTGGTATAGAAGCGGTATAGTAAGCGCAGAAAAATGTAAGCGGTATAGTACGTATTATAGTACGCGGTATAATTAGCGGTATAGTAACGCAGAAAAATGTAAGCGGTATAGTACGCGGCATAGTAAGCGGTATAATAACACAGAAAAATGTAAGCGGTATAGTAAGGTATAGGAAGCGCAGAAAAATGTAAGCAGTATAGTAAGCGGTATAGTAGGCGCAGAAAAATGTAAGTGGTATAGTAAGTGGTATAGTAAGCTGTATAGTAATTGGTATAGAAGCCGTATAGTAAGCGCAAAAAAATGTAAGCGGTATAGTAACACAGAAAAAATGTAAGCGGTATAGTAAACGCAGAAAAATGTAAGTGGTATAGCAAGCGGTATGTTAAAAGCAGAAAAATGTAAGTGGTATAGTAAGCGGTATAGTAAACGCAGAAAAATGTAAGTGGTAAAGTAATCGCAGAAAATGTAAGCAGTATAGTAACGCAGAAAAATGTAAGAGGCATAGTAAGCGGTATAGTAACGCAGAAAAATGTAAGTGGTATAGTAAGCTGTATAGTAAGCGGTATAGAAGCAGAGTGCAGGTTAAGTGCAGGTTAAGTGCAGAAAAATGTAAGCGGTATAGTACGTATTATAGTACGCGGTATAATTAGCGGTATAGTAACGCCGAAAAATGTAAGCGGTATAATACGCGGCATAGTAAGTGGTATAATAACGCAGAAATATGTAAGCGGTATAGTAAGGTATGGGAAGCGCAGAAAAATGTAAGCAGTATAGTAAGCGGTATAGTAGGCGCAGAAAAATGTAAGCGGTATAGTACGCAGAATAGTAACGCAATAAAATGTAAGCGGTATAGTACGCGGAATAGTAACGCAGAGAAATGTAAGCGGTATAGTAAGCGTTATAGTAAGTGGTATAGTAAGCTGTATAGTAAGTGGTATAGAAGCGGTATAGTAAGCGCAGAAAAATATAACCTATATAGTAAGCGGTATAGTAAACGCAGAAAAATGTAAGCGGTATAGTAAGCGCAGAAAAATGTAAGCGGTATAGTACGCGGCATAGTAAGCGGTATAATAACGCAGAAAAATGTAAGCAGTATAGTAAGGTATAGGAAGCGTGGAAAAATTAAGCAGTATAGTAAGCGGTATAGTAAGTGCAGAAAAATGCAAGCGGTATAGTACGCGGTATAGTAACGCAGAAAAATGTAAGCGGTATAGTAAGCGTTATAGTAAGCGGTATATTAAGCTGTATAGTAAGTGGTATAGAAGCGGTATAGTAAGCGCAGCAAAATGTAAGCGGTATAGTAACACAGAAAAAATGTAAGCGGTATAGTAAACGCAGAAAAATGTAAGTGGTATAGTAAGCGGTATAGTAAACGCAGAAAAATGTAAGCGGTTTAGTAAGCGGTATAGTAAGCGCAAAAAATGTAAGCGGTATAGTAACGCAGAAAAATGTAAGCGGCATAGTAACGCAGAGAAATGTAAGCGGCATAGTAAGCGGTATAGTAATGCAGAAAAATGTAAGCGGCATAGTAAGTGGTATAGTAAGCTGTATAGTAAGCGGTATAGAAGCGGTATAGTAAGTGCAGAAAAATGTAAGCGGTATAGTGACACAGAAAAAATGTAAGTGTTATAGTAAGCGGTATAGTAAACGCAGAAAAATGTAAGCGATATAGTAAGTGGTATAGTAACGCAGAAGAATGTAAGCGGTATAGTGCGACTGAAGTCTGGTTCCCGAAATTTTTGTATGTAAAATAATATGCATGATTTTTCATGTACAATAGCGTATTAAATGAAAATTGTTATATAATTTTTGTAGTAGTAGTTTATAATAATGAATAAAAAAACACTTGATTTAAAAGTATTTCCTGCACAATAAAACATTTCCTGACAATTCAAAAAATACACAGGTAATTGTTCAAGTTTTCACTTGTGCCGGCACTCTCGGAGTGCCACATTTTTATAAAAATTGTTTGGTAGATATAACTTTATCTCTACATCTATAATAATATTATGTAAAAAAAAAAATCTTTTTTTACGTGCTTGTTTGTTTGTTTGTACGGGTAACTACTAGAACTACCGAAAGAATTTCAAAAGTAAAGGTGGCAGTCTCTGCTCCGACATAGACTATATTTTACGCCAGGGCCACTTTTCGCAAGTAGATGGATGAGCAAAAAACATTCCAAACTTGCCCTTTTTGTGATATTGAAGGAGGTAGTAACTTGAAATTTGGCATGGTTGTTGTTTTCTAAAAAATTCGAAATTTAAAAGTGTGAAATGAGTGGAAAAAGTTCTAAATTACAATTCATGTAGAATTGTTAGGAATATAAACTTGAAATTTAACATGTCTGTTACGTTCTAAAGTTTCAAAATCTGTGATAGTTTTGTTGCTGGAAACTTAAAATTTGGCATTGTGGTTAATTTTAAGACATAAACGACCGGCTAAGAAAGACTTCTAAAAATTTGGAAATTTAGAATGCCAAAATGAGAGGAAAATGTTCTGATTTATGTTTTTTTTTATAAATTTTAGAATAGAAACTTGAAATTAGACATGGATAACCTTTTCCGTACGTAAGTGGTCTGACCGTAGCCGAACAGTTTCTAAAAAATTTGAAATTTAAAAGGAACTAAAAATTTTCTAAAATTGCAATTAGTTTGGCTTTGAAACTTCAAATTTTGCATGGGGGTTTCTTTTAAGATGTAAACTCTCGCAAAGAATGGTTTGTATAAAATTCGAAATTTAAAAAATTGAAATTATAGTAATTGTTATTTATCATTCTAAATTATGATTTATTTAGAATTAATAGGGATAGAAAACTGATATTCGATATCGGGGTTACTTTTAAGTCGCAAATGCTCGTACACAGTAGCTTTTTCTTAAACTAGATTAGATGCGGCAGTTGGTACCCCCATTATTTGCTTCTCAATTCTGTTGAAAAGTGTTAAAATAACTAGATTGGAATGCGGCAGTTGGGACCGCCCCTCCCTACGCTTTTCCACTACGGATTCAAAATGAACTCGTATACTAATAAACTACATACTAAATATATTTCATGTTCAAAGTGCATAAAAGTGTTAAAACAACTAGATCGGAATGCCGTGTGCAGCAGTTGGGACCGCCCCTTCGCTGGTGCACGAATGTATGCATATTTGCTTTTCAACTGTGTTGAAAAGTGTTAAAAGCAACTCGATTAGATGCGACAGTTGGAAGCCCCATTATTTGGTTTTCAATGAAAAGTGTTAAAACAACTAGATTGGAATGCGGCAGTTGGGACCGCCCCTCCCTACGCTTTTCCACTGCGGATTCAAAATGAACTCGTATACTAAAAAACTACATACTAAATATATTTCATGTTCAAAATGGATAAAAGTGTTAAAACAACTAGATCGGAATGCCGTGATGCGACTGTTGGGACCGCCCTTCGCTGATGCACGAGTGTATGCATTTTTGCTTTTCAACTATGTTGAAAAGTGTTAAAGCAACTCGATTAGATGCGGCATTTGGAACCCCCATTATTTGCTTTTCAATTCTATTGAAAAGTGTTAAAACAACTAGATTGGAATGCGGCAGTTGGGACCGCCCCTCCCTACGCTTTTCCACTGCGGATTCAAAGTGAACTCGTATACTAATAAACGATATACTAAATACATTTCATGTTCAAAATGCATAAAAGTGTTAAAACAACTAGATCGGAATGCCGTGATGCGGCTGTTGGGACCGCCCTTCGCTGATGCACGAGTGTATGCATTTTTGCTTTTCAACTATGTTGAAAAGTGTTAAAGCAACTCTATTAGATTCGGCATTTAGAACCCCCATTATTTGCTTTTCAATTCTATTGAAAAGTGTTAAAACAACTAGATTGGAATGCGGCAGTTCGGACTGCCCCTCCCTACGCTTTTCCACTGCGGGGTTCAAAATGAACTCGTATACTAATAAACTACATACTAAATATATTCCATGGTCAAAATGCATAAAAGTGTTAAAACAACTAGATCGGAATGCCGTGATGCGGCCGTTGGGACCGCCCCTTCGCTGATGCACGAATGTATGCATATTTGCTTTTCAACTATGTTGAAAAGTGTTAAAAGCAACTCGATTAGATGCGACAGCTGGTACCCCCATTATTTGCTGTTCAATTCTGTTAAAAAGTGTTAAAACAACTAGATTGGAATGCGGAAGTTGGGACCGCCCCTCCTTACGCTTTTCCACTGCGGATTCAAAATGAACTCGTATACTCATAAACTACATACTACATATATTTCATGTTCAAAATGCATAAAAGTGTTAAAACAACTAGATCGGAACGCCGTGATGCGGCAGTTGGGACCGCCCCTTCGCTGATGCCCGAATGTATGCATATTTGCTTTTCAACTGTGTTGAAAAGTGTTAAAAGCAACTCGATTAGATGCGACAGTTGGAACCCCCATTATTTTCTTTTCATTGAAAAGTGTTAAAACAACTAGATTGGAATGCGGCAGTTGGGACCGCCACTCCTTACGGTTTTCCACTGCGGATTCCAAATGAACTCGTATACTAATAAACTACATACTAAATATATTTCATGTTCAAAATACATAAAAGTGTTAAAACAACTAGATCAGAATGCCGTGATGCGACAGTTAGGACCGCCCCTTTCTTTATGTTTCTAGAACATGTGAGATAGCTCAATCATCTTCTTATAACCGAAAATGGTAGAATGCAAAATTTAGTCAAATTTGTTTGAGTCGTTTTTCAGGTAAAACAAAATTCTGAAGTGGCCGACTATTGGTGCAGTGATGGCCGAACATCAGACTTAAAGTGGCCGACTATTGGAGAACTTGCCCTTTTTGAACTTAGCTTTGTCTAAAAAAAAACTATTACCGTGTTTTTTTTTAAATAATTGCTGAAACATAATAAGAAACGTATGTTTTAACATATATCACTGTTAAAAATGTTGTGTCGGTTTTTGAAAATTCTACGTTAAGATTTATATACAAAAAAACAGTTAAGTGGCCGACTATTGGTACATTTACCCTATATTTTTTTTTATGTTTCTCTTTAATATACACTTAAACTGATATATGATCTTTACTGTTTAAAATTAGAATATTTTCTGTATTAGATAGACTTTTAGGATAGCGTTATCCTGAAATTATTTTCAAACGATCATTTATATTGCATTTTATATTGTTTCAGGAGGAATAATTTTTCTATGAAAGAATTAAATTTATTTGAAGATATGAAACCAATTGCATATTTTTCTCGCATATAAATAGAGACTTAAACTTCTAAATAATGGAATTTTATGACACTAAACCTCATTTCAAAGTAAATCGTATAATTTAAAGTATGGATATTTCTGTTAATTCTTAAAATATCTTATACAACTTGACTGAAAACTTTCGTGGTACACTTGTGTTTATCTCACGGCTGAAAATATTTCTAAAATATATGCTTAATTTAGTATTTTATGTTCTAAAATCTTCTCGAACTGTGCGTAAGATTTCAACACTGAATATTAATTAAGTGTTAAATTTAAGTATTTATTTTAGAAAATATTGTCAATTAAAAAAGAAAAAGCTATCCCTTAAGAAGAGTACACAGTAAAAGAAAGTTAAAAATATTAATTGAACCACTTGAGAACCGTTTGAGAACCACTGCTCTATTGGATGACAAACAATCGAGCAATCTTTTGGGCTTATAATCTAAGACGCAATATAATTAATTATGTGAACAAGAACATATTTTTTTTTCTACTACATAAATATAGACTATTCCTATCAATATAGAACTTGAATTATTTAGAAGAAATTTTCGAAAAATACGGCAATATACTTATTTTAGTTGCTAGAACATGTACATGATATGTCGCCAAGACAACGATTTGCTGTCACAATAATAACATGAATCCATTTAACGATGCTGTTATAGGATTGATAAGACCAGTGAAGTTCGTCACACTTGGGTAAATTTATATTACTTCTCCGTTGGTCAATTTGTTATAGTCCAATCTAATTTCAAGCATCTCAAGCAAAACTAATTATGACTTACGTGCACTGAAAGTTAGAACAACAGTGTTTTCTTCATAAAATTAACACAATTTATTTGGATTTTGAAGGAATAGAAAAGTAGTTTTTGAAAATAAATTATGAGTTAAATGTTCTAACAGATGTTTAAACACAAAATTAATTACTTTAATTCGTCTTATTAAGAAAATTAAAAAAAATGTTTTTAGATGTAAAATGAATATTGGCTATACAATGGTATTGCATTTATTTATGAACCATTACAACATGGCATTATGCACATTATGGAAGAACAAATACTATTAAAGAAAGAGGGGTTATTACTTACCCATCATACGTAGTATAGGGTAAGTCTTGTAATCGTTTTGAAAATCGAATTTTTTTTTTCACGGATTTACACGTTTCAGACACTGGAGATTTCGAAAAACATATTTTTAGAAAAAAAATGCCGTCCGTCTGTCTGTGTGTGTGTCTGTGTGTCTGTAAACGCTCTATCTCCCAAACAAATTGAGATAGAGACTTGAAATTTGGTATGTATTTAATATGTAATAATGGGAAGAAGCTTATTGAATTTCAGTAACCTCGATTATCCGGAACTAGTTTTTTCGGACTCTTGAACTATTCGTTCTGATAAAAGGTACATAAAATTTTTCGATTT
Organism: Maratus michaelseni; assembly: GCA_963931845.1. Taxonomy (NCBI): domain Eukaryota; kingdom Metazoa; phylum Arthropoda; class Arachnida; order Araneae; family Salticidae; genus Maratus; species Maratus michaelseni. The sequence goes on from OZ007586.1 coordinate 119,779,251, forward strand.
TTTTTAAGGAGTGAATATAAAATACAATAAAAAAACATAAATTTTCCATTAAGAATGAAGTCGATCGGATAATGGGTTGCCGAGATATTTGTAATCACATTTTCCACACTCTTCGATTTTTCATGACCCTGTATTTCATTCAAATTTCAATTCAAAGATATATTTTAATTATTAAAGAGACGCTTAATCCGACTCAGTAAACTGTTAGTTAATAGGATTATCAATTTTTGAGTTATAAGGATGTTTCTCTTACGGTAACAGAGCATTTAAAGTTTATGACGTCATCAAGCCAGGATTTTATTCGAATTGCAATGCATTTTATAAATAGTTTACACATGTTTTATTTTCATATTTTATATTATGCATATCCATGATGGGTAAGTATTACGGTGGTCCCCAACGACTAGTTTTAAACTCTAGATATGCACTAGAATATTTTACGTTGATGAATGCCACTATTTTGTCGATTATCCACCATAAGAAGTTCTTACAATAAAATTACACACAAATACACACATACATATATATTCATCCACATATACAGTGTGTTCCCTCTTATCACTGACCAATAATTTATTCCCAAATCGTTAGTTTTTGAGTTATCTATCTATATTATAAAGGCAAAACCTGTCCGGGCGTAACGCTGACGTTATTTTGACGTTGGCGACACATGACGATTAAATTCCGCTTTTATTGCAATTTTTTTAACTTTTAAATATCGCACATTTTAAATTTTTACACCGTTGTATAGGGAAAAATGTACTTTCAAATGCAATTTGTTTGAAAACCGTATCACAATTTACTCATTTATTATAGTTTTTAGAATAATTTTCAATCATGAATTTTTAAAAAAACCTATCTCTATCGCGTGCAGATGATTACAAAAGATTAATCAGTTTGCTCTTAAAACAATATAAATAGTTCAGAAGTTGTTTACAACTAATAATATTCCGTAACGAAATTAAAACTTCATCAAGCAATAAATAAAATAATATAAATAAAACATAAACTTAATAAACAAGTACTCAAAACACGAGCTAAACCACTGCAATTATCAGAATCAAAAAGTCTGCTGTAGATAACGAAATCATTGGCGGTTTCTTCTGCTTATTGGTTTGAGGACAATACGAAAGTACTGCTTTTAATAAGTTAAAAAACTTTATTTGAATTCATAAATGATGTATTTCATATAATATTGCTTTTTGGTGGTGTTAGTGTGAAAACGAAAAAAAATATATTAAATGTAAACAATCCATTAGAGTTTTCAATTAAAAACAAGACAGAATTGATTTATTATTACTTGAATTACTATTCATAGGGGGCTGTGTATCCAGTTCTCTGCATAACCCTGTATATAATTCTATTCATTTTCTACAGACATCTCTTAGTATACTAAATATAAATGAGCTTGAAAATGCATAACCCAAATTTAAAAACACCTTTCAGCAATTCACGCTTACGCCCAGTAATACTTACGAATACTTTTGTGTATGCGCTGCATGTGAGCTATAGAATTTCTAATTTATACCCATCATGTAGTATGCAGAATTTAGTTAAACTTAAAAACGTATATCATAACTGAAAACGCACTTTCAGCAGTTATCCCTTATTGACAATACTTCGGATACAGTGCTGTATCCGAAATGTTTTGTGTGCCCCTGTAAATGAAAGATAAGTGCTATGCCCATCATATTCTACCTTAAGCATCTTGTAGTAAACTTCAGTAATGTGTATGAATTTCATCATTTTTCAAATAATGCAACATAATTTAAAATACTCTGCAAACAAATTTTCCCCGTAGATATAACTGCATTCTTTTGTGTGACCCTGTAAATGAATGATAATTGCTTTGCTGTCCATATTCTACACAAAGCATATTTTAGTACATCTAAGAAATTCATATAAATTTCATTATGTTTGAAACAGTGTGACATCATTCAAATAGACCGCAAATGATTTTTACTCATACACCATAATATAACGGAATACTTTTGAGTTTCTGTAAGTGAGCTGTAAGTGCTACACATAACATATTCTAAAGTAACCTTCTCCTGGTGCACCTCAATAATGCATATGAAATTTATTATGTATCGAATAGTGTAACACCATTAAAATACACAGAAAATGATTTTTCACCATATACCATAATGTAACGGAATACTTTTGAGTGCCTCTGAATAATGAACTATAAAAGCTACACACTTCATTTTCAATATCGAACATGCCTTGGCATATATCAATAACATATATCAATTACATGCAATCCGAGTATACTTATGCAAGTTAGAGCTCGGATAGTCACATGACCAGACAAACGAAATTCATAAACTCTTTTTCACTATGTTGGAAAGTGTTTAAAACAGAAAACAAAATCCCGATAACATGTAAGAAATTAATTAAAACCACAGCATGATCGGTATCTTATCTATTTGCCATTTGTTTGTTAATTCCACTTACTGTTATGATGGAACACAATGAATGATCAGTATATAGTAATAATCAAACACATCTTGATTTCGAAAAAGAGTTTCGATTTCCACCTTACTATTGTATTCCCTGATAACGAGTGCGGGTGTTATCTGTGACTGCAATGAAGATAATTTAAAAGCAGAAATCTTTTTCATAAATTTGTTAAAAATTGTTTTGTTTGAAAGGATATATTTTTACATGCGTTTTTATAACTACCTTAAACATCCTTTACAGAGCAATCCCAAGAATAATCACCATTTGGAAGTAAGGATGAAGCTATTCTGAGATGAAGTGATCCTTTCAATCTTAATAAAAGAAACGTCGAATTTTTTTGCTACTTGCAAAAATGTCTGTACCAAGAATTTTGCATAAACAACAAAATCAATCTCACTTTTATGAATCGAAACTGATGAAGTCTAAATCGAAAAAGGAATTTTTGAAAAAGTACAAAATATTCAACGAACAGGATGGAAGAATTTTTTACCTGCAGGTTTTAACTGAAATTGAAGGTTCTGTAATAGATGGTATCGTTGATAATTTAAAGCGTTTAAACAATGTAATTACTTACGCAAGTTGCATAAAAAAGTTTTCCATCAAAGGTTACTTCAATGATGGTACCAATTCATTAAAAGGTACGAACTTAGTTATTCTAGCTTGCAAACATAATCAAGTTTGTGTTCTACAATATATATTTAGCAGTGATGAGAAGATTCTGAGAAACTAATCTAACCATAGCGGAAGAAATATCTCTCCTGCAGACGAAGATGAAACGTGCAATAATGCATTTTATTACGCTATACGATCGGGTAATGTCGAGCTCCTGTATACACTTCTTAATTGGGCAAATAACTATGTTGATACTCACTTAGATGACTTGGTTAGAATCATTTCCACATCTTATGAAGAGCTGAAATTAAAGAATGTGCCCATGACGGACAAGATGGAGTTTTTGGTTGAAAAAAAATTATTGAGTTTGCGATTTTACTCTAATAATTCTAAAGACGATCACGAAACTGATCTAGATAATATCAAAAGTCGTGTTGAATTAGTGCTTGAAAATATTGATTTGCTAAAGAAAGATTTTTCAAACAGAGAAGTTGATGAAAGGTTTATATTTATAGCAAAGTTTGTTTCCCAAAACCTACATGTATTAAAGCGACAATTGAAAGCTACCTATGATAGGTTGCCTTGGGAAGAAATGGAATTTTGCTTGATATGTTTTGTTTCTTCTCATTTAAAACAACAAGAGATTAACCTATTCTTTGCTTCCACATTAGATAAAAGAAAGATACTTTATTACTTAGAAATTTTTGCAAAGGAGCTTGAAGAAGTGAGAAGATCTTTGGAAAGTATGAGGATAAATGATCTTGCCAAACTTCCCAAATTAAATCGTGAGTATGTTTTTACAAATATAACTAATATAAATCCACAATTTAAAGAGTTATATCGAAATTATCATAAAATTAGAGACATCTATTCTTTGGAAAAAATAAATGTGCATATAAATCTAGCATTGTCAGCTGATACAGGAAAAAGAGAAGGACAGTTAATTATAATGAGATCTTTACAAGTTATTGGTGAACATTTAAAAAATACGTTGGAGTCTCCTAACTTATCTAATATGACTAGTGATCTTATCTTACTGTCCATTACAAGAAAAACAAGAAAAACAATTATAGATTTACGTAATTCATTATCGCATGCTCATTCTCTTTTCAAGAGAATAGAAATAGAACTAAATTTAGACGTAATTTTTTTTACTGGTGTTCAAAGTGACATTAAAAGGGTTGGTGATGTGATTTCTGATGTTTTGTCAAGCAAGAAAATTAAAATTATTAGAACACTTCTCGAAAGAATCGTTTCTGCTGAGAATTTTCATGAAATAACAAGAGTTATTGAAATATTTAATAATACTGCACTAGAAGACAATATTCAAGAAGATTTTAAAATGACAGAACACCAAAAGCTTCAAAAACTCATAAAGGAATTAAGGGAGTGTATGCCAACTGAAGCTAGTAGAAATGAAGAATTATTTGAGCGAATAAATAACTTGCTAAACTCCACAGAAACTAAATCAGAGAGTATGCAAATTAGTTATAATTTAGGATTTTTGAGAATAAAAAATTTGAAATTTTTGATGAGTCAGATAGTTGATCATAATGTAATTAGAGTAATGAAATTACAAGCTGTAAACACGTTAAAGAATAGGGTTCCCCCATGGATTTTCATATTCTTAAAAAAATTGCTGATCTGTCGATGGAAATTTTAATTAATGTGAAATCGAAAATGAAGTCTGATAACGTTGATGAAATGGAGAGAATAGTTTGTGAAATATTTTATATTGCTGAATATGCAACAAATGGCTTTGAATGGATTGAAAAACTGAGGGAAAATCTCTGTCAAAACATAGCTAGTAATTTTACTTATAAGCACATAAAGATCTGTAATATAAGAAATGAAAAGTACAATATTCTCGAATCAAGATTAATTGAACTGAAAAATATTTTGAACCGTAACTTATTAAGTGGCGAGTTAATTGAAAAGATTGTCTTATATAAGAATGACAAAAAATTACAAGCTGTAATAGAAATGCTTGTTTTAGATATATTAGATATTTTAAATCCTAAACTGGAAAAAAATTATTTGTTTTTAGATGATAATTATCTCCTGTTAACTGAGAGATGTTTACGTAATTATTTAGCTCATGATAACATTTTAGTCACATTGTTAAATGATCCTTCAGAAATAGTCCTTTTAAATGCTAGAAAACTCACTGAAGACAATATAATGAAAAATAACCAGAAACTTGGAAAGTTAATAAAAGACTGTCCATTGAAATTGAAAGAAAAATGTAAGAAAAATCTCGAAATCATTACTTATCAAAGAAGAATGTTCGCTGCTTTGGAAGATGGAGATGTAGACATTTTGAAAGATTGTTTCAGAAAAGGTATGGATGTTTGTGCCAGAAATGTTAATTTATGTACTACACTACATTTTGCAGCTAAAGGACAAAATTTGAAAATTTGGAAATTTGTTGCTTATCAGAATTCAAATGCGAATTCTAAAGATGCTAACGGCCAAAATCCTTTACATATTGCAGCAACTTATGGAAGAACGAATAACGTAAATTATTTAATTGAAGAAGTCGGTTTATGTGTTTCTGATGTTGATAATTTCGAAAATTCACCAGTGCACATTGCAGCTCAGAATGGGCACAAAGATGTTATTAAGGTTTTATCGAAATATATAAATAGTATAATGAATGCATGTGAGATTTTGGAATTAGCAATTCGAAACAATCACATTGATGTTGTTAAGATTCTGCTAGAACAGAATCATAATGCTCACCTTTATAAGAGCGCGGCAGGCTTGACCTCACTGCATCATGCTGCAGAATGCGGTCATATCGACATAGTCAAACTGTTACTTCAAAACAATGCCAATGTCAATGCTAAAACTGATCGAAGTTATACGTCATTGCATTTGGCAGCAATGAATGGACATCGAGAAGTAGTGGATGTTCTAATTCTAAATCATGCGTACGTCAATACTGAAGACATAGAAGGCTGCATGCCTCTACATTGTGCTGTTATAAACAACCATGAAGAAATAGTGGAAATTTTGCTGAACCATAAAGCAAATGCAAATGCGAGTCTTAAAAATGAAAAATATACGTCATTACACTTAGCATCAGAAAGGGGACTTGATAGAGTTGTAGATATTTTGCTGAAGTATAAAGCAAAAGCAAGTGAGAAGACAGATAAGAAAATGACTCCGATACACTTGGCATCGCGAAACGGCCACGTAAATGTTGTTCGTATCCTCCTCAATCATGGTGTTAATATTCGTATTAAAGACGAATTCAAGGCTACTCCATTACATTGTGCTGCAGAGGGTGGTCATAAGAAAATTGTTGAAATTTTAATTGAAAAAGGATCTGAAATTGACGCGAAAAATTTCCTTAATTTTACACCGTTGTTAGTTGCAGCAAGTAAGGGTCGAAAAGATGTTGTTGAACTTCTTGTAGAAAACAATGCTGATGTTAAAGTTCAAGATTCTTCAGGAAAATCAGTATTACATTTAGCAATTACGAATGGCAACATAGGTACTATTGATTTTCTAATAAGAAATGGAGCGGATGTAAATGGCTGCAACAAATTTGGCGCTACACCATTGCATGAAGCGTCTTTAAACGGTAACAAAGAGGCCATTCGTTCCCTTATAGAAAATCAAGCTAAAGTCAACATTAGAGATAAGTGGGGTTTTACGCCACTACACGTGGCTGCTATGACGGGTAAGAAGGATGTTGTAGACTTTTTAATAAAAAATAACGCAGAAGTAAACTCTAAAGATTTGTTAAATGGCACCCCTTTACATTTAGCTGTCGATAATGGTCATTCGGATATAATAAATATCTTAATACAAAAAGGTGCTGATGTTAATGCTAGTAGATTTCAAAACTTAGCTACACCATTGCTCTCGGCTATAAAATATAACAACATGGAAATAGTTGATATTCTTATTACTAATGGAGCTGATGTGAACGATGAGAAGGGCGAACCTTTACATTTAGCTGTGCTAGCTGGATATAGAGGTATTGTAGAAAGTTTGTTAAAGAATAAAGCTCGAATAGATGAGAAATATACTGATGAAGCAACTCTATTGCATTTTGCTACTAAAAGGGGCCATAAAGAGATTGTAAATATACTGGTAAAAAGAGGAGCAAGTATTGATGCTGTTACAATTAATAACTTAGCGCCATTGCATCTTGCAGCAGAAGGAGGTTATGAAGATATTGTTAAAATTTTGATAGAAAAAAGAGCTAACGTAAACATTAAATCGGATAAAGGTGTTACACCACTGCACAAAGCAGCAGAAAGAGGTCATAATAAAGTTGTAGAATTATTACTTAATAATGCAGCTAATTATGATACAGAAAATGACAATAATCAAACACCGTTAGAGTTAGGTGTTAAAAATGGTCATTTAGAGGTGGTAAAAATATTGCTTCACCAAAAGAAAGTGGATGCCAAACTTAATGGCGATTTGATGCTGTTCCATTTAGCTGTTCAGAGTTGTAATTTAGAAATTGTAGAGTTTTTAGTAAGCTGTGGCTATGATATTAATGCAAGAAACTCCGATGGTTTAAAACCCATACATGTCGCAGTCAAGAAAGGATTTAAAGAAGCCATTCAATATTTTCTGAATCAGGGATCCGATATTAATGATCTTGATGCATTCAACGCTACAGCTCTGCACTATGCAGCTGAAGAAAATAATTTAGGAATCGTTAACTATTTGATAGATCAAGGTGCTAATGTAAATTTTAAAAATGCTGATGAATTAAGTTCTCTGCATATCGCAGCTAGTTTTGGTTATAAAGATGTTGTAGAGGTTTTATTAAAAAATGGCGCAGCTTATGATGCTGTTGATAATAATGGTAAAAAGCCATTAGATAAGTGTAAATACGAAAAGGTAAGAAAAATCCTAGCTTTAGTAGACGCATTTTTTCAAGCTGTTAAAATAAACGATTTTTCAGGAGTTAAGAAATGCATTAATGCAGGTATAATCGTTGATGTTAAAAATCATGAGAATGAAACATCATTACATTACGCTGCAATGAAAGGTTTTCAGAAAATCGTAGATATTCTGTTGAAAAATAATGCGAGTCCAAATGTAATTAATAACAAGGGGTTTACTCCATTACATAATGCTGTAGAGTTTTCCCACTTAAAAATTGTTAAAGCTTTATTGTCTCATGGTGCCATCTTTAACGCAATTTCAAATGATGGCGAAACACCAATATCTCTAAGCATTAATAAAGACATATCTAAATTATTGAAGTTTATCGGTGTATTATTTGAAGATATAAGAAATGGTGATGTTGTAATTCTTGAAAAACTCAAGACTGTTGAAGACATTAGTACCATGAAAGCAATAATGTGTGCTTGTAATGAAGAGCAAAAATCATTGATTGTTTTTGCAATAAAGCAGGATTTTTCAAACGTTGAGCAGCTTAAAGAAGTAATGCAACATGGCGCGTCTGATCAGGTAAACAAAGCTTTACAGCTCATAAATGAGGCCAATTACCAAAAGGCTTTAGATATCTTGAACGAAGTGTTTAAGAGAAGGAAAACTGTATTAGGACCAGATAATCCTGGTACTTTAGAAATTGAAAGATATATTGCTTTAATTTTCTACAATCAAGGAGAATATCATAAGGCTTTAAGTAGGCTTGAAAAAATTTGTCTAAAACAGAAACATGTATTAGGGTCAAATAATAATGATACTCTTAATACGAGATCATCGATTGCAGTACTCTTGCATAGATTAGAAAGAAATGAAGAAGCTTATGATATTTTCCAAGAAGTATACGAAAAACAAAAAGAGATATTAGGACCGGATCACAAAAATACTTTGCAAACTCTCTTTAATTTCGCATTAGTGTTGGCTGCACAAGGAAAGCATGAAGAAGCACTAGATATCTATAAAGCAGATTTTGAGAAATGGAAAGAAATAGGAGGGCCAGATAGTATAAGGGCTGTGGACGCGCAGAAAAACATAGCAATGGTATTGGCAAAACAAGGAAAATATGAAGAAGCTCTGGAAATCTACAAATCGGTTTTGGAGAAAGAAAATGTAATTTTAGGAACTAATCATCCAGGCACTTTAAATACATTGGAAAGCATTGCCATAATATTTTTATTACAAAAGAAATATCAGGAAGCCTTGTTAGTATTCCAATATCTTTTGACTATTCAGAAATCCGAATTAGGACAAGACCATCCCGCAACATTGAGAACTCAATATCATCTTTTAGATACACTTTTTAATCAAGGCAAATTTGTTGGCGTTCTTAAAGTTTATAATGAATGTTTTGAAAAAATTAAAGCTTTATTTGGATCATCTCATTTCTTTGTTTTAAATATGTTAGATAAAATAAAAAAAGTTAGATTGGAATTTAAACTTGAGGGCTCTCGAGCAGAGCAAATCTTGCATCAAGTACAAAATGATTTTATTACTGCTGTGAAAGATAGCGATATTATAACTGCTCAAAGTCTGTTAAATTATGAATTTGATATAAATGGTAAAGACAGTGATGGAAAAGCACCCCTGAATTATGCAGCACATAATGGGAACATTAATGTTATGAACATGTTATTAGAAAATGGAGCTGATATCAACGTCAAAGACAATCTTGGAAGAACACCATTGCATTATGCTGTGGAGAGTGGTCAAAATGATGCTATACTGTTGGAAAGTGGATCTGATGTCAAAGACAATCTTGGACGAACACCATTGCATTATGCTGTGAGGAGCGGTCAAAATGATGTTGTGAATATACTATTGAAAAATGGAGCTGTTGTTAGTCAACTTAATAATAAAGGCAATACACCATTACACATTGCTGCGTTACACAGCAATAAAGAACTCGTTGAAATATTGCTAAATCATGTAAGAAAAGATACGTTAAAAGGATTTTTAAATACTGAAACAATTTCTAAAGGCAATACAGCTCTCCATGTTGCTACGGAAAAAGGTTCTTTGGAAATTGTGCAAACTTTATTAAATTATGGTGCAATTTATGACATTGAGAATAAAGCGAGTGAGAAACCTTTGGATCTTTCTACGAACTCTACTGTTGTTTGAATTTGCTAAAGAAGGTAACAAAGAAATGATAAAAATATTAACAGAAACTAATACGGATAAAATTTTGGCCATAAAAAATGCTTGCAATAACGAAGGATATGCATTGCTAAGGGTCGCAATAAAAAATGGACATAAAGAAATGGCGTATAAATTGATAGAGCTTTTCAGAAACTAATAATTTTTTTTAAAAAATAGAACAGACATTCAAATTATAGACAAAAATTTTAACAATACTTAAAGACGATTTTACTAAGACTATTAGTTTCGCTTATGAAGATCATCTGTGCATGTATCTTACGTAAGTCATTTATATTAACTGATTCAAGTTTTTTTCTGATTTTATCAAATTAAAATTAACTTTGATGCAATTAAGTGTTTAAAATAAAAGAAACTATTTTCATTTATTATAAAAATAAGATATTTCTCAACTGAACTTTTTAAACTATTGTAGTAATATTTTTTTTCTCCGATTTATGTAAGATAATGCCATTAATTTATTATTTTGATATATATTTTCTTTTCCAGAAAACATTTCACTATTTATACAGAATTTTTTTATAATTTTATTTAGAGAATACGTTTTTCCAGAAAAATGGATTTAAATATAAGTAATTAAAAACTTGAGTTATGATAAAACATATTCTTTGAACCTATATTCACCTTGTATTATAACTTCAAATTAAAAACAACATAAATGTCCAAAAAAACATATACGTACCATTTCATAAAATATTTTACTGAAGGTGTTTGACTTCATATACAAAATTGTAGTTTACATAGACAACCGAGCGCTTTCCAGTAAACTTTTGTTCATCTTCAGGGCTACAAAACAAAACAAAACGCAAGTACACAAATGACAAATGGCGAAAAATCAGTAAAAACATCGTTCACTGCAGGGGAATGGAAGAAACTTATTAAAACAAACCAACAGGGGTGGGAGGCACTGGGAGGGGTGTGATAATCATATTTCGTCTTGAATAATACCTAAGAGTCTATACCATAATTTGGGAATATTGTAGGATAATGAATCATTGCATGTTTTATCTTTTTTAGTTAAAATTTCTATGGATTAATTGATTATTGCTTCATAAAAGGTTGATGTTTTCTTAATTATTTTAGCTTGATCGAAATGTATTTGGACTGATTTTTCTTGTTTAAATCTTGAAAGTGCTGTTTCAGTTTTATTGAATTTTATATCAGAAATATGCTCTTTTAAACGAGTTTTAAACTTTCTTAAGGTCATACCTATATAGTATTTTACTTTATAACTTTTTTTACCACTTTCATTTATTTCCATAGTGACTGGAATGCTATAGATTCCTGATGATTCTTCCATCGGTAGAGGATCGATCTTATACCGATGGAAGAATCTTATACCGATGGAATATTGTGACCCTGAAGATGAGAAAAAGTTTGCTCGAAAGCGCTCGGTTGTCTATGTAAAATGCAGTTTTGTATATGAAGTCAAACACCTTCAGTAAAATATTTTGTGAAATGGTACGTATATGTTTTTTTGGACATTTATGTTGTTTTTAATTTGTAGTTATGAATTTAAATGTTTATTAAAATAAAATAGATAAAATAAAAATCCTAAATGTCTATCCAAAATAATGTCTTTATTTAATTTTTTTAAAAGATTATTGTTATTTTTAAACAAAAAATTACTTAGCCGGAAAATTTAATTTCCGACTGATAACTATTTAAGACAGTGTTGTGGGTTTGGGGTTCCTTTAAAACACAACTTACTTAATTTAATAGACTCATTTACTACTCATTCTTCATTTGACAATTAACTAATTTAAAAACAAGTATACTCTGATTAACTCCATTGAAATCTGTTGCCAAGGAAAAGGGATAAAATTACATTAAACTTAACAAAATAACCAAATTTAAAACAAACCCGAATAAATTAAGACAACATGATACTTTTGAATTCATAATTTTAAAATAATTCTAAATGTAGAAAGGGCAACAGATTTCTAAATCAAGTAGTATACTGAAATACGAAAGAACACCCAACTCCACTCCAACCCGATCAAGCTCAAAACTCCACACACAATAGATTAATAAAGATGTAATCATCATTCAATTTGGAAAAATGAAGACAACCTGAAATTCCTCCAATGTGAGGACCAAAAGGAGAAAGAGTTAAATCCGTTAATAGAATAGGGATATGATGATATACAAAAATTTTAGAACAAAATATGGAGATTCTGAACAAGATCAGATTGGTTAACCAAAATCGTATAGTGGCTTATAAACAAGGAATACAATCCTTTCCTTTTTTTTTTTTTTTTACTTTTTAAAATAAAACATTTTAGGTGTTTATTTTAGAAAACAATATCTCTGAGAGAGGAAGGTTAAAGCTTAATTTAAACAATTATGAAATTAGAATTAATATTACTGTTTCACTTATTAATCTATCCATCCTTAAATCAAGATCAAAAATACGATTGTATAACATTGAGTGAACTTCAATTAATGTTCATTAAGACAGTCAGTTATGAATTTAAACTTAAGAAATTTTAAAGTCCTAATTTAATAAAGTTGGATTTTATCTCTCTTTTTTTTTTTTTTTTTTTTTTTTTTTTTTTTTTTTTTTTAACACTCACAGAAAGGTTAAGCCTTTCTTATAGGTCTACTGTGAATATAAAAAAAATTAATTATTTAGAGATTTATACAAAGAAAAACATATCATCTTTAAGAACAAACAAATCTTTTATTCAAACACTTAAAGTTATAACAACGGAGTTACTTCAAATTATTATAAAAACACAGTCTAAACGTTGATCTGTAATATGGGGATTAATTACTTAAATATATTTTAAACCAAACAACACATTTCTAAAATTATCACACTATCATGCTTTTAAGGTTGATCAACTTTGCTGAATTCACTTATTATTTTAATTGCAACTAGGCACAGAGAATCTTAAAAATATAACATCACATTAAAGCTTAACAGTCTAAAGTTTAACAGTCCATCAATTGTAAAAACATTATATAATAGTGTTTTAAAATACACACTTATCATTCTTAATCTCTCCAAATAGCCATAGATAATTTAAAGTGGGAGAACATACATTTATGAGGAAATAAAAAACTACTTACAAAGTTAGCAGGTTTAATCGAATCATCAGTGGGCAGACTCTATTTCCCTTCCCTCTTGAGAAGAAACAAAACTGTGGACGGGCACCATCTGACGTAATTACACCTCAGGGGGATGGTTTCCTAAATCACCAGAGCATCAGTCAAACTTCACTCTTTCTCAGCATTTCTTGTAACATCTGCGAGCACTTGAGTTGAGTCTTTTGCTTGCCAACATTGCGATTCAACCGAACACCTCATATATCTCCTGACGACGGAGGTTTCTCGGACTACCCATATCTTCACAAATCCAGCTCCAACACACACAGCGATCAGTCTTCCTTATTATAAACAAGACAATATTAACGTCTCATAGATAGTTGAGACCCCTCTGGACTGCACAAGGAAAAAAAAACTTAATCTCTACGCATCTGGAACCGTTGACGCTCTTTTACTGACCATCATTTTCATTTCTTTGACCAGTAGCTTTTCGCTCATTATCACAAGTGCCGCTACGCAACGTCCACTAATTTTTCGAACCAAACGACAGGTATTTCAGCCAAGCAGCAAGTGTCGTAAACATTCATTCTCCCGCGCTGCTTGAAAAACGGGACCGATCCACTCTGCCAGGGGTACGGGAATGGAAACAAAAGGAAAAATGGACTCTTCCTGAAGACTACAGCTTGCCGCTCCACTCTGCCGGCCGCTTCATGGGGGAAGGAAGCCATGCTTCACCCCCATGGCGTGTGCTGAAGGGGGTCCTGTGAGCCTCTGTTTACATGGGCGCCAGCTATCCGCCTGATAGCAGAGCCAATTGAAGTCTGTCGTAAACTTACAAAGCCTAATTGCGTATATAGTACACTCATAAGATAACGTAATTCTTATACAGGGCGGACGGTCTTTCTTTTAACCAAAACCAGACTAGGTGACTACAAACACATGATTCAAGGGTATGGGAGAAAACGTACACGACTGCCCAATACAATATGTGTGGTCTTTTACTGAGAAACCTCCCTCCCTGCCATTTATTTTTCGTATTTGAAAACAGGAAGCAAAGCTAGACTATAAACGTTGAATTTACTTTGCAAAAAGAAAAAGAAAGAAGAAAAAATAAAAACTGATTTTATTATTATTATTACCATTACTTTTATTTATTTAAATTTTTATTAGAAACAGAAAAAAAAAGAGTGCTTTTAAATAAATGTTGAGAAAGTGATTTAAATAATTAATGTAGATAAAAAAAAAAAATTGGTTGAAACCAACCGTAACAACAGATATCAGAGAAAATATGTGCGCAATCTTAATAGTGGGTGTATGTTCGTTATAAGCCGATCTGTTATTTTTTGTTATAAAAAAATAAGGGAAAATAGGCCATGGTTTTCGACATATAACACAAGTTATTTCAAATTACAACAGTTTAGGCCCTCTTAGGATGATTCTAGGTTTGCTTCCCCGTAGCGTTGCCAGATTTTAAAAAAGCTATTATTTTTCTGCCGTAGCAAAATTACTGTATTTTAGGTTAATGTTACAATCGTCAGGGATTACATAAAAAAAATTGTAAATAAATAAGAATAAAAAATATTGCATAGTACAATATTTCACACAAATGATTTTGATGTCTTTTTAAAAATTTCAAGGTTGTTAGAACAATTATCTCAGAAGTAAATTATGTTGTTAAATGCAAAAACGCTTTAAATTAATTTTTTTGTCCTGATCAATGCATACCATTAAATGCTTCATCTTTGAACAAAATTTTAAAATCTTGTAAAGATAAAAAATAAAATAATGGCTATATAGTGGTAACCGCTATGATGATAGAGGTAAAATGTTAGAAAATTTTGACGTCTGCCGATAGATAACAAAAGATAGGTAAGAATTATATTTCATAATTCCAACTCTGAACTAATGACTTCTTCTAAACGTAGAAAAAGAAAGGGAAATCATGCATCAAGCATAGATTCTGAAACACTTTCGAGAACTTCCAGAATACTTTAACAAACCTTTGCTGTTTAATAAGATAAATAAGATACCTAAATAAACATTTTGGAAAACGCATGACACATTTGAAAACCAGATTTCAGAAATTATCGTCCATAGCCAGAAAAGTACTCCAATTCTTTCGTGTAGCATGTATATAATCTATAAATTTGTATGTACTCATAAATAGTATGTTACAATTAATTTTGTAAGAAAACACATAACACAATTGAAATTCACCTTCAACAGTTTCTACCAATAGACGGAAATATATATGAATTCTTTTGTACAGCACTGTCTATTATCTTAAGATTTTTATACACGCCACATATTAAGCTAAAACTAATTCAGACAGCGACACGCTGTAAACTACTGAAATTGCACTTCCAGAAATTATCATACATAGATGACCGTGTATCCAATTCTTTGCGTGACCCTGTATATGATTTTATTTATATTCTACAAACATCTTTTAGTATATAAAATATAGTTCACGTTAAAATGCTTAACTCGATTAAAAACCCTCTTTCAACAATTTACGCTGATACACAATAATGTTTACAAATTCTTTTGTGTAGCCCTGTATATGACCTATAGAATTTATAAACACCACACACTATGCAAAAATATACTTAAAATTGAAAACGCATACCTAACTGAAAGTGCACTTCCAGCAATTATCGCTCAAAGACTGTACTTCGAATACAGCACTGTATCAGAAATCGATTGTGTGTCCCTTTAAATGAACGATAAATGCTATACACATCATATTACACAACAGATATCTTGTAGTAAAATTCAGTAATGTATATCAATTTCATTATATTTGAAATAGTGTGACATAATTAAAATACGCTGCAAACAGTTTTTCCTCGTAGACCATTATGTAACCGGATACTTTTGTGTGGCCCTGTAAATGAATGATAAATACTTTACACTAGATATTCTACATAAATTATGTTTTAGTGCACCTCAGAAACTGATTTATGTTTGTAATAAATAGTGTAACATGATTAAAATGCACCGCAAACAAATTTTCTCCATCGACCATAATATGGCGGAATTCGTTAGGGTACCCCTGTAAACTAACTATACATGCCACACGTACCATATTCGATAGTAAGCATCTTGTAGTGCACTTAAGTTATATCAATTTCAATATATTTGAAATAGTTTAACATCATTAAAATATATTTCAAAGGATTTTTCCACATAGACCACAATGCAAAGGCATTCCTTTGAGTGCCCCTGTAAACGAATGATAAGTGCTACACACTTCATTTTCAATAACGAACATGTCATTGCAATCCTCAATAACATATATCAATTGCATAGCAATCCGAGCATATTTACGTGAGTTAGAGCACGGACAGACAGACAAGACGGCCAGACAAACCGAATTCATAAACACTTTTGAACTATGTTGGAAAGTGTTTAAAAAGTGTTTTCACCTATATTCTGTTACTCGGATAGCCCGGGTTTGATTTCCTGGTATTTCTAATTGCACATAGTTGTTCTCCACCATATTAAAAGCTATTTACGTCAGAATAATTATTTTTGTAAACGTTGCGAAATTTAAAGTTTCATACGGCTCAGGGCCCTATATACACTGCTCAAAACAATTAAAGGATATTGCAGTTTTAGGTGGATTTTGTATCTGGGAAACTTTTTAGCTGATTGACACATGGTCGACAGACATAGTAGGTTATATGAGAATAAATTACACATGTTTGGCAGAAAAAAATGCATTTTATTGCGCATTTGTGTACAAAAGGAAAAAAACACAATTTGTGCATATGAGAAAAAAAGAATAAGAAAAGGTGTTTTCTTCAAAGAAAATCATTTTCAGTAGGGGGTATGGTTTCCACGGGCGGCCAGCAACGTTGAACCCCTTTGAGGCATGGACTCAATGAGGCTATTAATGACGAGTTGGGGTATTCTGCCCCACTCTTCCAGAAGAGCTCTTTCCAGTTCTTGGAGAGTTTCTGGGGGTTGTTGGCGGCCAGAAACTCGTCTTCCTAGAGCGTCCCAAACGTGCTCGATTGGATTCATGTCTGGTGAACACGCTGGCCATTCCATTCGAACGATTCCTTCCTCGAAAAGGAAATCCTCCACCAGGTTTGCACGATGTGGCCTGCAGTTATCGTCCATTAAAATGAAGTTATCTCCAATTGCTGCAGCGTAAGGGACTACAATAGGTCTGAGGATCTCATCCCTATATTGGCGACCAGTCAGAGCGCCATCTCGAATGATGTAGAGGTCAGTGCGCCCGTCAATGGAGATGCCACCATACACCAACACTCCTCCACCGCCAAATCTGACACTTTCGTGCACGAACGCAGGATTATTCCTACTGCCACGGTCCCTCCAGATGAAAATACGCCTATTATCCGGATGCACAGAAAAACGGGACTCGTCAGAAAACAGAATATTGCTCCATTCATTTCTCCTCCAGTTGACATGCTCGGTTGCCCACTCCCTGCGGTCGCGACGATGCCTTGATGTTAATCTAACACATACCATCGGTCGGCGAGCATACAGACCTACAGCATGGAGCCGGTTTCGGACAGTCTGAGTTGAAATCGTGGTGCCTGTAGCCGAGCGAAGGTGTTGTTGGAGAAGAGTAGCGTTCATGTTTCGGTGTCTCCGAGCTGTTAATGCTAAATACCGATCTTTATTGGGCGTTGTTCCCCGTCTACGACCTTGCCCTGGTCTTCGGCCTGCACATCCACTCCCCCAAAAACGGTTCCAGATCCTGGAAATGACGCTTTGTGACACTCCAATGGCTTGCGCTATTTCGGCTTGAGTTTGGCCCCCTTCTAACCTAACAACAATTCTCCAAGCTTCTGAATCTGTCAAATAACTTCGCTGAGACATCGTACTCATCGAAACAAAGCAATCACTGAATGCCGATCATCCCTGTCTTCATTCTCTTTTATCCAGTTGAAAGTCAAATTTCATTCGCTGCCGCTGAAGCGACGTTTTTGACGTCGAACTCAAAATTTGCATACTCCACAGTTTGAAAACCAGAAAAATTTGCATTTGTGATTCTCTTCTTCTATTTTCGGCAAAAAAAAAATTCATTTATATCTTTATTTTATATAAAACTTCAAATATCCTTTAATTGTTTTGAGCAGTGTATAAGCGTTACACTGTTAAAAATAAAGTTCGACGTTTCACCAAAAAACTGGTGAAAAGTAGCTGAAATTTAGCTGCAACTACAATCTTGGTGAAACGTTTCACCATTTTTATGGTGCTTTTGAAAATACCACTATATTGGTGAAATGTTGAACTAATTTTATGGTGAAAGGTTGAACCATGATTCAGGATTTTTTCAAATCCAATTTAATGGTGAAAGGTTGAACCATAATTCAAGGTTTTTTCTAATCCAATTTAATGGTGAAAGGTTGAACCACAATTCAGGATTTTTTCAAATCCAATTTAATGGTGGAAGGTTGAACCATGATTCAGGATTTTTTCAAATCCAATTTAATGGTGAAAGGTTGAACCATAATTCAAGATTTTTTCTAATCCAATGTAATGGTGAAAGGTTGAACCACAATTCAGGATTTTTTCAAATCCAATTTAATGGTGAAAGGTTGAACCATAATTCAAGGTTTTTTCTAATCCAATTTTATGGTGAGAAGTTGATCGATGATAGGGTTTTATCTAATCTAATGGTAAAAGGTATAACCATGATTCAGGATTTTTTTCTAATCCATTTTATGGTGAATTGTTGAACCATGATCCAGGTTTTTCTCTAAACGTATTTTATGGGGAAAGGTTATACCAGATTAAACCAGGATTTTGGTGTTTAATTTATCATTTTATGATGCAGTTAATGAACTAAGATTCAGATTCTGTGAGATTATATTGCTCTAGCGAAGCTTACTAATTTTCTTATTAACATTAAACTGAAAATTATTATTAGAGTTTTAATTTTTAATTATCGTCTTTGAAATATATTTTAGAAAGAAAATGTAAACAGCTGGTTCAAATTTAATTACACAAAATAATTGCATTTTTTTTTCACCAATGATATTATTACCATTCTGCACTTGTAAATTATAAAACATTTCTCCACACTTTTTAATTAGTTACTTATAATTACTTTAGTATTTGTTTATTCTCAAACATTCATAATAAAACATAATTTTGTAAAATAATTTTCTTAGATTTAAATACATACCCTGTTTTTATTATCTTTTAATTTAAAATCTAGGAAATAAAATATAGTTTTACTCAACATTACTTACATGGAATTTCTTTAAACAATGTAAAGTTTTGCAGAGAAATATATAAATAAAAGCACAAGTCTTGAGAAAAGTTTTTTCCATACTGCACTTGTACATCTTTTATAATTTGTAAATAGACTTGAAATATTTTTCTAAAATTGTTGTGAATTTTTTCTATTTCTATAGATGCTAAAAATTTGATATCATAGTTGTAGAATTGTTACTTTCTTTTCATAAGATTGTAAGAAAGTACTATGATTTTGGATAAAAAAGCAGTGTGTAGAAACAGAAAATACAATAAATGCAATTAAAAAAAAATAATTAACTTTGTTATATTGTAGATTACAGTGCAAAAACACTTATATTGTTCTACATTTTCAGGAGATGCATTCCTTTTATTATTGTAAATTTGACCTGCTTCAGAAAAAAAAAATGTATTCGCTGTGATAATCTTGGTCGCTCAGCGATTCATCTTCGGGGGTTACTATAACACAAAAGTACCTAATTTTTTAATTAAAAGAAAATAAGGTACTTGTTACAACATGCAAAAACCAGCTTTGATACAGATTTCACTTATCAAATGAGTAATGTTGGGTTCAAGAATCAGTTTTAATTTTTTTTTTTAATTTAAGAAAATTGTCTTTAAAAGGGGCACAATAAATGAAATTTCAAAAAATATGATTATATGATCAAGATGCATGTTTATGAACATATATATAGATACACACACACAGAAGTGTTAACACTAAGCACACTTTATTTTCACATCAGTGATTCTTTCTTGCACACAATTACTCGGTACTCCACTACTTAATAATTAGTAAAAAATATTACTATAAATAAAGGTGCAATGGTTACACATATGGAAATTTATATTTTCACTATTTTAGGTTTTATACTTTTAATAGAATTTTTAAAACTTTTGGACAGTAAAATTCACATGTACTGCCCAAAACCTCAATTCTGAAAAATTATTATTACTTAATTTATTTAAAAATTAGCATTAAATAAAAACTTAATTTTTCAGCTATTGCTGGTTTATTTTCCTAGAAATCCATGTAATATACATATAGATATATCATTTATCTTACCAAGTTATATTACATTTCAGCCTATAGTTCTGTGTCGTCAATGGCAGCTCTACAATAGCTAAAAGGAAAAATGGTCATAGACACAATAAAATAGCAAAAAAATTCAGTTGGGTTGCGGTAAGCCGCTCCGTTTATTGAAAATTACAAATTATATATTTATTAAAAAAATATATAAAAATTCAGATTAATTAACCAAAGTAATTACAGTACAGTTTTCCCTAGACAGTTTCAGGAGAATGCAGCATTCTGTCTAACAAAAAGTCTGATAAAATGGTGTTCAAACAGTCGGGTAAAATGGTCGTCAAACAGTTGGGTAAAATGGTCATCCAAAAGTCGAGTAAAATGGTCGTCAAAAAGTAAGGTAAAATGGTCATCCAACAGTCGGGTTAAATGGAATAGATCCCAGCATCTGGTTAATTTCTCCACCTGTTTTAATAATAAAAGGAAGAAATTATTAAGATATAAAATTGTTATTTTTTCAGAAAACATAATTTTACTTAAATAAGTGGAACAAATTATAGTGGAACAATGAGGAATTTTCACGTTTTCTGATTTTACTTTATACAATAGAAAATATCCCTGACGGTTCGGCCTACAGGCACAGGTAGATTTTGAAGACACAGACCGTGGGGTGCCTGTTTGTTAAGAATTGCGAAAGAAATAACCTTTTGCCATAATGAAGCAGTTGGGACCGTCCACTTCGAAATCTAACTTGTTTGCAAGCGGAGGTGGCAGGGATTTTTTTTTTCTATAAAGGTTGGTCCTATAAAAAACTTGCCAATATAAAAGTTTTAGATAATATTAAGATGATTTATAATAAATTTAAGCTGATTTGATATCTTGTGAATTGACGAAGTTATGAGTTTTTTCTTACAACCCCCCCCCCTTGGGGCCATTTTTAATTATATCAAAAATCTGTTATGCATAAATTATCGGCCCTTTTCCTAGAAGTAATAACTTTAAACGGATTCGATATGTATCATAATTAAGACGTTATGGGTTTTTTCTGTTTTCACAAAAGCCCCCCCCCCCTTATTCGAATTTGCCCATTAACGAACTTGACCGAGATTTTATGCCCCTGGATTTTATGTATCAGTTTGGAAGAGATTTGTGCAGAATTATGGGGAGGCGGGTTGGGTTCTGGGAGTCATAATTGGCATAGATCTGCAAAAATTTTTCAAAAGTTCCAACTTGAGGGAAAATGTAATAGGTAGTATTTTTAGGTCCCCAACCTAGCTTTAACTCAAGGTGGGTGTTTTATTTATTTGAAAACCGAACAAAAAAGTTCTCCTAAAATCAAAAATAGTTTTTTTTTTTTTTTTTTTTTTTTTTTTTTTTTGTCGCATTTTTGGGCAAAGATGTATATTAGTATATTATCATGATATCATTTTAATTTGTAAGCACAAAGTCAATAAAATCACCAATTTGAGACAAATTATGAGTTTCATAAGTATCGTCCAAGAACGGAGATGCAATCTGGTATAAAATGAAATCGTCATCGCCCAATGATGAAAGCAATAATAAATTAAAACATTCAAGAATTGTTTATGAAGCAAAATTCAATAACAAATCTAAATGAAAATACACATTTAACATTTTTTTTTGTCGCATTCTCGGGCAAAGATGTATATTATCATGATACCATTTTAATTTGTAACCACAAAGTCAATAAAATCATCATTTTGAGACAAATTATGAGTTTCATAAGTATCGCCCAAGAACTGAGATGCAATCTGGTATAAAATGAAATCGTCATTGCCCAATGATGAAAGCAATAATAAATCAAAACATTCAAGAATTGTTTATGAAGCAAAATTCAATAACAAATCTTAATGAAAATACACATTTAACATTTTTTTTTTTTGTCGCATTCTTGGGCAAAGATGTATATTATCATGATACCATTTTAATTTGTAAGCACAAAGTCAATAAAATCACCATTTTGAGACAAATTATGAGTTTCATAAGTATCGCCCAAGAACGGAGATGCAATCTGGTATAAAATGAAATCGTTATCGTCCAATGATGAAACCAATAATAAATCAAAGCATTCAAGAATTGTTTATGAAGCAAAATTAATTCAATAACAAATCTTAATGAAAATATACATTTTACACTCTACTATAACTTTAAACTGAGTTTGATGTTTCAATTAAGAAATGAAAACATTCAGTAAAGTGTAAAATATATGTTTTCATAGGGATTTCTTATGAAACGGATAGTATATGGGGAAGTGGCAAAAAAGATTAATGAAAAAAAAAAAACTAAATAACCTTTTTTATTTCTCCTGAAGTCAAAAATAGTTTTTTTTTTTAGCTTGGATAACTATTATCAGGTATTTTTTCAGTTTTGTTTATTGAGTTGATGAACATGTGTTCATGATTGAATCTTTTGGATGCTGTTTGTATCGTACAGAAAATCATTTACATTCTGCTGTATTTTAACTAATTCATATGGCCACTTACACACTGGCTCTGTAAATTATTTTGGAAATTAGCACATGATGTAAGCAAAAATCAATAAACAACAACAAAAACGTGGCAATCATTTTCAAACTGTTTTATATAATCAAAACTTTTCAATATTTTACTGCCGAATGTAACTATTAAAACATTCAGCTTTTCAAAGTAAAAATAAACCCCTTCAAAAGAAAAAAAATCCTAATAAAATCTCGACCATTACTTTTAGGTTTAAAAAATTTTAATTTGCAATATACATACGACATAAAAAGAAGAAAAAAATACACCAGAATGTATATCTCTAATTTTGTGTTCACGAAAGCGAGAGAAATGATTTTCTATGCTATACAAACAGCATCCAAGAAACTCAATCATGATTATGTTTCTATGTTCATCAACTAAATAAAACAAAATAAATAAAGATAAAATGAAAAAATATCTGATAATGTAATCTAAGCTTCTTGCCTGAACGATCGATCGCTTCGTAAACAGTCCCAAATACGTCTGTAGACAGGAAATAGCCCTCACCTCATTGGCGGAAGATTTCTTGATGCATGCGTATTTGGTCGAATTTCGATGGAAAATATTTGACAGAATTACCAAACTGCTTTAAATATATGGATACCTTTTTGGTTAGCCGGGCGCCAGGGATATATGTACATATATAAATACACGAGCAGGGAAGACCGAGCTATGCTCGTTAAAAATTAGCTTCAAGTTAAAAATTCAAAACGTTTTCAACCGAACTACTGTGTCATCATCAGTGAAAAACTAATATGATAATTATTATTCCACTGATGATGACTGAGTAGTTCGGTTGAAAACGTTTTGAATTTTTAAAAGGACTTTAATGTGCTTTTAAATGTTTTATATATGTTTTTACGCATCTTCAAGCAATATATTTACATTTAGTTGTATCTTTATGAATTTTAGTAATAAAAACAAAGTTTGGAACTTTTCAAAAGTTACTGAAATATGTTGAAATAGTCGATATGCAATAAATGCATCCGAGTGAAAAAAGCGTTTTTAATAGATCCATTTTAAACTATTTAATGCATGTGAAACAGTATCTGGATATTTATCAAGTTCTTTTTTATTCACAAAACGTAATAGTTGCAAGCTTCTACAAATTGCCGTGTCATAAATAATTCCCTTAAAAGCTTTAATAAAGATAAAAACTATTCATAAAAAGCAAAAATAACGTTACCTCATCATCAAATGGTAAGGCGAATTCTGGAGCATGATTATTAATGTCTTGAATATATACAGTCACAGGAAGGAAGGCTTCATCCTAAAAAAAAATGAAATATTGTTAAATGAATCATGTTTTACCTAACTAACTTTCTTGCTTTTACTAATGACACGCACATGTATAAATTACTACTATTACACTATGTCATAATTGATCTACCACCATTTTGGAGCTACTCAGAGGAATGAAGAATTAAAGCGAAAATTTTACTATTTCATGTCCCATAAACTATAAAGAAACAAAAAAAAAGGGGTACTTTTCCGCTATATGGACACCATTGTCACCAAGCATACATTTAATACATACATTATTAATTAGCATACATTTTGGCATGGTGTCTGTATAACGGAAAAGAAAGTACCAAAAAAAGCAATAAATTGACATTTTTGCCATTATTTTGGATACAATGAATTCAAAAGAAGACAAAATTTGGCAAGGAAGTCAACATCTTACAATTTTGGCTGTTTTTTTTGGTCCCAGAGCACTCAGGGGGTGGGGGTGGGGGGGTTAAAAAGTAATGTGTTTAAGTGTCAATTATTCAACATATTAAAAAGTTTTTTGCATTTCAATTAGAGTTCTACTGAATATTCATATATCTATTAATTTAGTTACATAAAGTTATTTATGAACGTAAAGAAATCTAACAATTATACATATATATATAAAAGGAAAAAAAAGAGAAACTTTTTCTCGACTATTTATTTTTTGAAAAATTTATGGTGTAAAAAGTCATAGGGTAGATGTGCCAGTAATGGACCGCCTTCCAGTAATGGGCCGGCTTCAACGTTTTTGATTTATAAAAAAATAACCAATAAAAATTCAGCTTTTTTTATTTCATTAATATGCTTTCTTTAAATTCTAGTTGTAAATACAATCATAATATAAAATATCTATTACTTTCCAGGGGTCGATCCAGGAAAAATTTGGGGCCTATTTAGGGCCCTAGGAGGACTATTTAGGAACTAAGATCCTTAGAATCTTATCAGAAACCTGCAGTTCAAAAGAAATTAAAAAAATTAGCACTAAATGCAAAAAATGAAAAGAGTGAAGGTGTGACCTATGGTGCAGGACTGTTTTAGTCATGCAAAACTGAAATATATAGCTAATGGTACTTTAGAACAGATTTTAAGAAACGTTTTACTTATTATTTATATTTTTAATTTATGTGTACAATTTCAACTAAGTCTTGTTCTAAGGTGTGACAGGTATAAACAAAAATACCTTTTTATATTTCAAAGAAATGTGCATTGAGCATTTTTAGTTTTTGATCAACAAGGTGGGTTTTTTTTTTACTTATTTATTATTAAAATTTTATTGTATGCATACATAATATAAGTAATATTCATTTATTATATAGTATTTAAAGTTCATTAATATTGAAATACTAATAGTTCTAACAAGTCGGTTTTCTCAAAATGAAAATTTCCGAATAATGTCAATTTTCAAAATATTTCATGCGCGTGGGTCGAAAAAAGCGAAATTTATATAATCAAAACACAATAGTGCAGGAAAGTAGCCATTGGTAATAAGGAATAAATTCGCAAAATATTACACCAACTGATTAATATCCTTTACCTCTGCATTGGCGAGGGGGGGGGGGGGGGGTAAGAAAAAAAAATCGCAAAAACATGTTTTTTGCAGAAAAAAAAAATTATATATATATATATATAGTTACCCAACCATAGCAATACAATTTCTAATGGAATGCAACAGCTACATCTAAGTGTTAGTAATGTCCCAGTAAAATTTCATTATGCTGAAATCATTTCTATTATACTGCCACAAAAGCGGCCAAAATTTTGTAAAAACGGCAAAAATTTAAAATTCTGGTTTTTTTTTTCTTCAATTTTCACTATTTTTACTATATGTTTAGAATTAAATAAATTTACATTATATCTAGTAATAACTTATAAATGCCTAGAGTACTTTTGATCATGGGCGTAGCCAACTACCGGCGAGAGGGGCTCGTCCCCGCCCGGAAAATTTCCAAAATTCCTTTAAAAAGCCCCTTTTTCTCAAATTTAGGGGGGGGGGAACCTTCTCGCCCTTGGTTGGCTATGCCCATGATGAAAATTACTAGACATTTATAACTTATTACTAGATAGAATGCCAATTTTCTTATTTTAGACATATAATTTTAAAAAAAAGGGGGGGGGAGGAAATTTTTGCCATTTTTACGAAACTTTGACTGCCCCTGAGTCGGTAATAGAAATGATTTTACCAAAATGAAATTTTTCTGGGATATTACTAACATCTTGATGTAGCTGTTGTGTTGTATTAGAAATTACATTGATATATTTGGACATATATATATATATTTTGTTATATAGGGTAGATGTGCCAGTAATGGACACCCTTAAGGAATTTCTTTAAAAATTATTTTTTAATTAATAGTTATAATTATTATAGTCCACTTTTTTTAATATTATATTAATCTATCAACAATATTTAATCATGCTCATAGTCACATTTCCCAATGTGGATCAAAATTTAATTGTAAATAACAGAAATAAATCAAAACACCCTAAATTCCAGTAATGGGCCACCTCTCTTCCAGTAATGGGCCACCCAGTAATGGACACCCCACAAAAAATAATAGGTAATTGATTTTATGATTGTATTTAAAACCAGAATTTCATGAAAGCATATTAATGAAATAAAATAGTCATTTTAAAATAAATTTAACAATTAGGATATCAATAATTAATAAAATATTTATGAGAATAATTCACTGTTTAAATTAATTATTGTCACTATCACAAGATCAATATTTTAATTATTTTAGATAGAAGGTTTAAAATACTAACTTTCAAAGAATTATATCTATCAAATTATTAAGTCATTGAGGGGGGGGGGGGTTAGAAGGGTTAGTTTAACAAAAGAAAAAGATTTTTTTTTAAGTGTCTTGAAGTACCAGTGCATGGAATCATTTCTTTTTATTCTTAACAGTTAAACTTCCTAAAACTGCTTTATATATTACTTTTAGCAATTTGTATAAAATATATCAAATAAATGAAAGTGTAGGTTGAATGTTTTTTAAATACTAAATAAAATTATTTCAAAATAAAATATCAGAACTGACATTTGAGCCCCCTGATCTGCAGATTTACTACTTTCATTGCTACTATAAATTTAATATTATAGGGATTTTTTATGTATGTAGTTCTTTTGTCAGAGCTGAATAATGAAACATTTAAGACAGAAAATAAATTTTTAAGCACTCGTTATGACTTAAAAATTTGTCTTTTTTTAAATGGGGAAAGTGTGAACCCCATGAGCCCCTCATTTTCCCATGCCCTTAAAGATTATTGTCTGCTTCCTGTGGGTGTTAGTTGCCACATGGGTGTTGTTGCTGATGGGTGTTAATTGCCACATTATAAAATATGCAAGGTACGGTTTACAAAAAAATAATTTGATAGCAATCTAAAAAAAATTATTAATTACATGAAATTAATAAAAAAAATGTATTATTACAGTCTGGTAAGTAAAATTAAAAAATTAAAATTTGACTACTTAGCTTTTCAGTTAAATAACAAAAATATATGCACTATGAACATTACTGAAATTGCTTTTTCAGTAATGTCCACATGGGGTGTCCATTACTGGAAATTGACTAATTAAGCATTCCAGTAATGGGCCATGGTCCTAAAACCTGAAAAATAAATGAAATTTTGTAAATTGCCATTAGTATGTAAAATTCAAAGTTTTCTATTATTGTCTAAACAAAAACATGCAATTTTTTCAAGAAAATAAAAAAGATATCAGTTGTTTAAGTGAAGCCAGCTCTTAGCATGTTCATTAAGATTTTCACAGAAAATCTGTGGAACTGTGAAACATTATTTTCTGCTTCCTGATTGGTTTGATTAAGAGTGTCAACAATAACACAGATTATAAAACAAGCAAGGAGGAATTATGAAAAAATATATAAAAGGCTAAATTTTTATTGGTTATTTTTTTATAAATCAAAAACTTTGAAAGTGGCCCATTACTGGAAGGGGGTCCATTACTGGCACATCTAACCTTTTTAAAATTTTCAAATAATGTCAATTTTCAAAATGTTCCGTGCGCCTTCCTAATATTCCACGTTCTTCAAAATTTGTTATGTATTTACCTTATGGTACACCAAATGGATATTAGATAAATAAATGGTATTTTAGAACTCATAGACTAAATTCTTGATTGAAAGAATAATTAACAGTGTTTTTGCATGATAAAAATTAGTTTTTATGCATATTTTTATTAATTTTTATTTTCCATTATGTTTGCGATTTCAACTAAGTTTTACAATTAGGTCTGAAAGGTATCTCATGAATAAAATTTACCATATTATATGTGAAAGAAATACGCATGGAGCATTTTTGCTTTTTGATCAACCAAAGCGCAGCGTTACTGCGAAAGTATCTCACAAAACGGTGGATATTATTTTAGTAAAAATGTAGGTTTTTACATATTTATTGTTAAAATTTTATTGTATGCATATATTATAGGTGCAGATTCCCAAAATCTGGAAGGAGCCAGTGGCTCCTAAACCCAAAAAATCCAGTGGCCACATTGTGAAACAAACACATAAAAACAATATTTTTTTCTCAATTAAATTTGGACAGTGCAATATTGAATCTTCCCACCATAATTGCATACAGTTTGTAGGAATAAATTTTGTAAAGTAAGACCTGAATATTTTGTGAATAAACGATTCTCTAAAGATTTTTTTATCTATAAATAACCCCCCCCCCCCCCCCAAATAAGAGGATTTTTCATAGCTGAATATAAATGCTCAACTTTGGAAACTTGCATAAGAAAATATGTCTATAAAAATCAAAATTAAAAATAAATATATATGAAAAAAATACGGAGAAGATTTTTTTTCTTTTAGGTTTTAGATTTTAATAAACAATTTCTGACATTTTTAAGAATGATGGAGAAAGATCAAATGCTATAAGCCTCATTGCAACTTTTGTTGCAAGGGGATTTTTTTAAGGATTTATTAAAGAAGTTTTTAAATCCCTATGGAGACAAAAAAAAAATTTAAATTTTTGTGACCGATCGCCGATTTTCATGTTTTATTATCACAACTCCTTGACGAAATTCACAATTTTTTTTCTGCAATCGATTGATGAACTTCGCGGTTTTTTCAAGATTAATTGATGAAATTCGCGTTTTTTTTTTTTTTTTCCGAGACTAATTGAGGAAATTCGCGGTTTTATTTTGTGACCAATTGGCGAAATTCGCGGTTTTATTTCCTCAGCAATTGATGAAATTCGTGTTTTTATTTGGCGAGCAGTTGACAAAATTTGCAAAATTTTTCAGTGACCGATTTCACGAAAATCGCGACCGACTGAAGAAATTTTAGATTTCTTTTCATGACTGATTGGCGAATTGATTTGCGAAAATTTAAGAAATAAATAAATAATAATAATTCTAGGAGTTTTGCTAATTCGTGGAAGAATCGCATGCCAATATCTGTATGTACCTGTAAGAACTTGTCTGAAAAATCCCAGAGCTACAAATTTATTCTCTTCTCGGCACAAATTTTACTGTGTCGCGGGCTTATTGTGGCATATTATTACACATTACTGGTACATTATTGGGGCTTATTATGCACAGAGTTCATTCGGACGCATATCAACAGGATTTTGTTTTCCGATTCTGCAGACATTGCAAATTTTAAACAATATAAATAAACGGGAAATTTGCGAATTAGTGGAAATGTGGCATTTATGTTCAATCATATTTTTTAATTATGGACAATAGAAAAAAGAAAAAAAAGAGCTAAATATTGCTGAATTATGGAGGAGAATACCCGGATTTCATATTAAAAGAAAAAAGTTGAAATCTGCCTTCGGCGAAAAAGGGACATCCATGTAAACACATGGCGACTTGGACATAGAAAGTTAGTCGCCAAAGCAAAAACTTTAGTCGCCACGTGGCGACTGGCGACCGTGAATCTGCACCTATAGCATATATGTATATATATTATAAGTAATATTCATTTATTTTATGGTATTTAATGTTCATTAATATTGAAATACTAATGTTTCTAACTTAAAAGTTGATTTTTTCAAAATGAAAATTTTCGAATAACGTCAATTTTCAAAATGTTCCATGCGTCTTCTTAATTTTCAGAGTTCTTCAAAATTTGTTATGTATGTACCTTATGGTACATAAAATGGATATTAGATAAATAAATGGTACTTTAGAACTCATAGGCTGTAAATTCTTTATTGAAAGAATAATCAACAGTATTTTTGCATGCTAAAAATTGGTTTTTACACTTATTATTATTTTTATTAATTATATTTTCTATTCATGTTTACGATTCCAACTAAGTTTTAATCTTAGATATGAAAGGTATCTCATAAATAAAAATAACTGTATTATATGTAAAAGAACTGCGCATAGAGCATTTTCAATTAATTAATTATTTCAATAATTAATAATTACCAAAATAATTAATATTTTACCTTAAAATTTTAGTTATTTTTACGTAACTACATTTGCAATCACATATTTAATTTTCAAGCAAATCGGTTAAAAAAAAAAAAAATTAAGTCCACCTTTGCCTTAAATGATTTAAAATATACATTTATACATACATATATGCGGATTTACTTTGCTGCATTTTTACAAAAACCAAAATCTACATACCACAATTTTTAATTTTTATGAAATAAACAAAAATATCAAAATGCTCCTTCCAATAAAATTGGAAGTTTCTGATGCTTCAATGTATCTAATACTTTACATTCGAAATAAAGCTATTATATGAATGTAAAGAAATCTTACAATAATAATAAAGACAAACTGTCACATTCACATTCGCCAAACCACACAGCAGAAGTTATCGGGACTGGCTTGGCGAATGGTTACAGAGAAGTAAAGCATCCCCTGATTTTTTTTAAAGCTTAAGCTATTTTCAACATTCAGTCTCAACTTCATTTCTTTTTGAAAAATTCATGGTTTAAAAACTTCACAACCATTTTTTAAATAAATTTAGCTACTTAAAATGCCTAAAACATGCTTTAGTGCAAGAAATAAAATTACCACACATATATCAGGATTTTGTGATAATATATAGCTTTAGTAACAAAAATCAAAGTATATATTTCACTATTTTTAGTTTTTATGAAATCTTAAGTTTTAAAAACATAAAATTGTTCCTTGAAATAGAGTTGGAGGTTTCTATTGCTTACTTACAAAATGAGGCTTTTGATAAATGTAAAGTTATCTTATAATTTAAACAACTTTTTTTTCGACTTTAATTTACTTTTGAAAAATGAATAGTTCAGAAAATCATACAAAACTTTTTTTTTATTTATTTAATTTATCTGAATAAAATGTTTTAATCATGCTTAAGCAATATAAAAAATTCAGTTATGCGGATTTATATCAAGATCTCGCGATAGTAAGAATATGACTTGTGTAGGCATCTCATTAATGAAGTAAACATGTCAACAAAAAATAATTAAAATCGAAAACTAATTTCGTTTGTTAGAAATGAACTATGTTATTATATTTAAGTTATTACATCTATAGTAATAGCTTTGAAATAGCCATTTGTTTCCGATACATCGCTAAATATTTGAAGCGGAAACAACATTTTTAGGCTTACGCAAGATACTACTACCCATAATTTTTTCAAGTTTAAATACAAATTTTATATTTGAGAGAAACATTAATGCATTAGAATGCGTATAACAGAAAAATAAAAAATAATCACTTGTACACTTACCTTGATTATTTCCGGGATTGCAAGAAGAAGAAATATAGATGATACTTCAGCACGTTATTCGCGGGCGGGATCTCCGGTGTGTTTACGACGCCATTAAAAACTCTACGCCTGCTCTGTACTGTTGCCACATGAAAATAACAAACGTTGTTGAACCGACATCGTCGTTCAACTTGCGTTTCTCTTTTCCATGGCATTTTACTATAACTATTATAATGGTTCAATCGTTCGAAGTTCTTTGCTTGAACGAATATTTTGGTGAATGGTTGAACCTGTATTTTTAACAGTGTATATTTAGAAAAACATTTTTCATACTCTAACAAACAACAACAACAACAACAAATTCATTTCTGTAGAAGCAAACCGTAACAAGTTATGAAAATGTATTGCTTCCATTTTTAGTGTTGTTTTGCACTAAAAATGGAAAGACGTGATTTAGCGCCAGGAAACACTTAAAAATCATAAAATGTAAAGTATAGTTATAATGGCACTCTTGTTTTTCCACAGAACACACATATATTTATTTTAATATTTAACTTTTCTTGCCTTAATAGTCACTCTTTCTTGTTTCGAATTTGTATAGATTTCTCGAGAGTTAATACAGGGTGTCTTAATACTGCACATACAACTGCACTCTCCGATCAGGTTTATCTTTATCCAGAGCGTGGACTAATCTTGGAATCTATCTTTTCCAATGTAGGTGTTTTAAAATGCGATTAATGCTTGATTTTTAAAGTCTTACCTTGCGAGACGTTTGCTGATTAGATTTCCTTAAACTTTCGCAATAGGGTTACTACCAGTGGTGTAGTCCAGAAAAAATTCCAGAGGCTCTCCATATCACTATTTTAAAGAAATATTCTCCGCCTCATCTAATCGCAGATTTTTCAGCGATTAAAAAAGTCGAAAATAACTTTACGAAATGTGTGGTATCCAGAGCATCTGGACCCCCCGACCTTGGCTACGCCACTTCTAGAGGGTTACTTCAGGAATTGTTGATGACCGCGGTCTTCCTGAACGTTGCTTGTGAACAATTCGAGCAGCTGCATCTGGCTCAAACTTATTTCTAATTCTAGTGATTGTCAGTGGCTTAGGGTATCTGTTTTAAAGTCTCTTCTAAACTGTCTCTGGACTTGAGCTACGTTTTAGAACTTCCAAGAACATTTTAGGTTAAATTTCCTTTGCTAAAAGCTTAGTCTGGTTTCAGACTTTATTTCAAGTTAGTTAAACCTGAAAGGAAAAGTAGAATTTGTCAGTTATTCGCGATTAAATTTTGTAAACATTATTTTGAAAGACTCTGTATATCTGAAACTGGATTTTATATAAATGAATGCGCAAGAAAATGCACTGCTAGAGATGTTACATATGATAATATTTTAGAAGTATTCCTACATTTCAGATAATATTTATTCGAAAACCACGGTATATTTTCTTTATTTCTGTTTCACTGATTATTCGATTAAAACCACTACACTGTACGTTGAGCTTAATTAAGAACCTATACAGTAGTTACGCAAAGACATTCACAAGCTATAATGTTAAAGCAATGACAGCGTTTTTTACAAATTTCTTGTTTGCATTTCAATATATTTAAATGATTTTTTTTTACAAAATAGTTGAGATTGATCTCTAACGGTGTTTGTTTTTTACTTTTTCGATTTTGGTTGCAGTTTTTTTTTATGAGGATCTTTCATTTCCGAAACCGGTTGGAAATGAAAAGAGACTTACTAAAAAAAAATCTGCAACTAAAATCAGAAAAGTTAAAAAGGACCCAGTTAAAGATCGACCTCAGATATCCTATTAAAAAAAATGAAAAATATTGAAATGCAAATGAGATATATCAAAAGAACGCTGTCATTGGTTTAACATTAACTTTCGAATGTTTTTCTGTGTGACTAGCATAAGCTTTTAGTGCTTACTGTATATTTTTTCTGCATTTTACATATATTTTTCAAAGTCTTATAAAGCGAGATAAGAATAAAAAAATCTTATTTTGCTTTTATAAGCGTGTGTGATTGGTCGTCAAAAACTAGCTCAAGCTAAATGAGCCAGATTTTCTACACTTTCTCTCTCTCTCTCTTGTTTTGAACAGAGTAATTAGTAACAGAGGAAGTGCCTAACGTTAGGACTACATTTGTCTCAAAAGAGGAGGATTTATAAAGATTTATATACATTATAACAGTCAAACTTCGTTAGTACGTCACTCTAGGGTACACTTACTAAACGGAGTGACTTCTTAAGCGGAGTTTAATGTTTATATAATAAATATATCTATAACTAACTTTCATTATAAATTATATACATTAGTAGAATAAGAATTAGAATTCGTAAAATGGGTGACAAATTAAGGAAAGTATAGTAAATATGTTACGTAGCAACTGTACAATTCAATGAGTACCCATTTGTTACACCCTTACAGAAAACGTCTATTTTTGTTTGATGTCAGTTTTCTGAAATATTTTTTTCTCTCTAAGCAATATAGCATATTATATTCGCTATCTGTAGTGTCATTCAAATACAAAATGTAGCTCATTAGTTCATCGATGAAGGCTTTTCAGGTGAAGGTCAGGTGAAGGTTTCGTCACCTGATCAAGGTTCTAAATTACGAGACCAATTACTTTCTCTTCCTTAATTTTTACTTTTTTTAAATCTGCCAATTCAACAAAGTTAAATAGAAACCTTGAACCGCCAAACAGCTCCCATGTACTAACTCGTCAAGCTAGGCACTCATGCCGGGCAGGTAGATGCCTGGTTAGCGGTATATATAAAAAAGGCTTTTATCTTTGCCAAAATCGGTGTATGAGGTTCATCTTCTTCATGATCGCTGTCGGGTTCTTCTGCTGAGCCGTTCTTCGCATCCAAAACGACAGCTACAATTTCAATTGTTGTTGCATTCAGAGAATTTTTTTATATGTCAGAAAATCTTTATAAGGAAAGAGCTGTCATCTGAAATGTTGTTAAACTTGCAGTCATACACAACAAAAACGAAATGTTTTTGGTGATAACCTTGACAATGAAATTCAACCGAGTTTGCCTATCTCACTCTTAAAAATGACGTCTCCAACGGGGTGGTTAAAAAAATGATGATGCAATAAGCGGAGTACAATACGTGAAAAAGCGTATGGGAATGGGCGAGACTTATGAAACATGACGTAATATGTGGAGTGACGTTTTATCCAGGTGACTTACTAACGAGGTTTGACTGTAATTATTAATATATAATTATTTTCACCCTTTCAGGGACAAAGTAATTATGTATCTAAAATGTTAAAATGATTGACTGCCATCAGAATTTACGAACAAATTGATTTGAAAATAAATAAAGGCTTTTCATTACGTACGTTATAAAAACAAAATTTTACTAAAAATTCTTGTGCAATTATGGCAATTTGAGATTAACTTTAAGTGATATAAATAATATACCACCGCCCTTCAAGGGGTTAATGAACGGAAATAATAGAATTATATTGCTTAACACAACAAATATATTTATTTCCCTATTAATTTATTCTTGCCTTTCCTCCCCTATATGTTTCACATTCTTTCCGCTAATTTGAAGTTATTCCTGAATGTTCAACAAAAACCCGAAACTGCAAATTTGATTAAAATATTTTATTACTTAAGTGGAAAAAATGTTATGTCCTCAAAAATTGCTTTATTTTATGGATGGAAATTTTACGAGGTAATCTATCATATGGTAAAGCTAAAGTACTAAGATTTTAATTAGTATTGAAGATGTGAGACAATATTTTAGTAATTAATATTTCTATATTTAATAATTTTTAATATTTAAAAATATGTTAATGAATTTTTCTGAGAGAGTTTAGTACCAACCCGTAAGTATTTTAAGCGGTCTCATGCCTTCTGAAAATTTTCCACAGCAAGTGAAAAGTGATGTGGTTTCGAGTTCTCATAATGTTTTAAATATTTATTAAAATTACATTAGCCTATGTAATATACAGGATGAATCTAAACTCTTGGGAAAATTTTTAAGGGGTGATAGTACACATCAAGACAAACAATATTAAATAGGAAACTAAGGGTCCCAAACGTCTTCCGAAGGAGATAGGGGCCATTAAAGTTTAGGGTCCAAAATTTCAAATGATTATAAAAAACGGGAAAATTGGTCGATTCGTTTGCGGTTTTCGCTAAAACTATTCTTTATGTCAGTATTTTCTTAAAAATAAATTCTAAAGATAAAGTTCAAAAAATGCCGATAAAGGGCGCTTTAGACTTTGGAGTAACGAAAAACTATTTTTACCGTTATTTTTTGTATCTCATTAAATGCTTTCAAAAGATTAGACTTAAACTTAAATTTTGAGCTCAAAATCTGAATCGTTGGGAGTGATTAAGTAGCGCAAACTGAACTGCGTTCAGGAGTTGAAATTTGAAACACCTCCCTCCCCCCGCCCCCACTCCTGAACACAGTTCAGTTATTCCCGATCTTGGTGTCGTAGACCAGGCAGAAACAATATGACTTGTAATTTTCCAACTGGACGAAAAATGTCCGGGCCAGGATTCGAACCTGGGATCTCTTGAAGCTGCCATGCTCTACCAACTAAGCTACCCCGGTTGAATCTGGAGAGCATAATTCATCCAGTTCATGCCGGGATAGCTCAGTTGGTAGAGCATGGCAGCTTCAGCCAAGAGATCCCAGGTTAGAATCATGGCCCGGACATTTTTCGTGCAGTTGGAAAATTACAACTCATATGGTTTCTTTACCAATTTAAATAATTGTGTTAAAATTAATCCAGGCAGAAACTGCTACCCCCTACACGTAAAATAAACGATAGAGTAATGACAAAATTAAATAGAAAATTTATTCATAACAGACATGAGCAATTTCTCCGCGCAAAATAAAAAGAAACAAGTTGATGTATGCATGTAGTGCGCAATATGAATGAAGGTTGACACGTAGAAAATGGTACACGCATGATGTTCGTGAGGAATCACAATAACTGCTCGAAAGAGTGCCCACCAGCAACGATGCAGGCCTCACACCGCCGGCGGAGGGAGTTGCCAACATTAGTGAATACCCTGGGTATCTCCCAGATATCGCCTGCTACGACGGCAATCCTCGCAACCAGGTCCTCGTCGGAGTCGACGGTAAAAAAATAGTTGTTCATTACTCCAAAGTCTAAAGCGCTCTCTATCGGCATTTTTGAACTTTATCTTTAAAATTTATTTTTAAAATAAATTTTTTATTTAATTTTGTCATCCCTCTATCATTTATTTTACGTGTAGGGGGTAATAGTTTCTTCCTGGTCTAAGACACCAAGATCGGGAATAACTGAACTGTGTTCAGGGGGGGTTCAACTCCTGAGCACAGTTCAGTTTGCGCTACTTAACCACTCCCAACGATTCAGATTTTGAGCTCAAAATTTAAGTTTAAGTCTAAGCTTTTGAAAGCATTTAATCAGATACAAAAAATAACGGTAAAAAATAGTTGTTCGTTACTCCATAGTCTAAAGCACCCTCTATCGACATTTTTTTTTACTTTTTCTTTAAAATTTATTTTAAAGAAAATACTGAGATAAATAATAGTTTTAGCGAAAACCACAAACGAATCGACCAAATTTTCCGTTTTTTATAATTATTTGAAATTTTGGACCCCAAACTTTAATGGCGCCTATCTCCTTCGGAAGACGTTTGCGACCCTTAGTTTGCTATTTAATATTGTTTGTCTTGATATGTACTATCACCCCTTAAAGTTTTGACCAAGAGTTTAGATTCACCCTGTATTTAAGCCATATTTCAGGTTTTATAAAATGTTAAAAAAAAACATAATATAGTAAAAAATATAGTTCAATTAATGTTGTAAATTTTTCTCATAAAGTATGTCTCGATCTGCATTATAACATAACATAGAATGGATACATGAACATAAAACTTATGTTAAAATGACTTTTAAACTAAATTTTATAGAATGAATGAATGCTATATAAATTGTTTGATAGAAACTATTTAAAAAATTCAATTAAATTAGAAAAATAATTTAAGAAAAATAGAAAAAAATAATTAAGTAATCATTACAAAATAATGAACATATTTAACTATCTCAATCATCATTCATTCTCTATAAAATATAATATGTTACCGTGGTAACATAAGTTTTACGTTCATATATCCATTCTAAATTAAGTTATCATGCGGACTGTGACAGACCATGTGAAACATTTTACAATACTAATTGAACTGTATTTTTTATTATATTATATTATAAGTATTTAATTTTACATTTTACAAAGCCTGAAATATAACTTAAATATTACAGAGGTTTATGTAATTTCAATAAGTATTTAAAAATTTATGACAACTCGAACCCTCATCATTTTACGCTGGCGGTGGAAAGATTTCAAACGGTATGAGACCCCTTAAACATGTGCTGTACGGAATATTATAAACACTAAAATTCACAACAGAAATCTTTTACTTCAATTTTCTGTAAATATAATTTTTGTTATATGACATCTACTCACACTCCATGATCTTCAATTATGGCCGAAATGAGTTCGAACCGTCCGTCAAATCCGTCATGCACGAGTCAAAGTATAATTTCTAATTTTGTTTTATCGTATTACATCCTGTTAAAATTAGACTATTTCCCAACGAATATGACCTCGATCCACACCTGTGTTGTTTTATTTATTTATTAATATGTGCAATGAATAAGGATGTAGTTTAGTTTCAAAAACTGATATCTTAATTTATTTTGTCTTTATTTTCTGAATATGTTTAGCAGCACTGATATTTTAAACAAGTAGTTATTATAAAATACGTATGATTAGTTTCTATATTTTCATTTTTAGAACATATGTGTTAAAGTTTTCGTAAAAACTTGAAAAAAAAATCTTAACGTAACACATATCACTACTTATGTTATATTTTTGAGTGATATTTTAAAATTAAAGTCTAATTAATGCTTAAACTGATAAAACATAACACGAAATGCTATTGAAAATGTTTCATTCGCTCTACCGGTGACATCTTGAGATCAAAATAAATAAAATATTCTCGCATATTTTTTTTGAAAATGGTAAACATAAACCACGAGATCGTATGTCCAAGGCAAGCAGGTGCTTAAATTGGTCAAACTGGAGAACGAGAAATTTATTATTTATTTTTATTTTTATTGCTTTTTAATCTGTAAAACATCGCGTGTCAAATTTTAGGTAATTCAAAAGAAGCGGTTTCGTTGCAAATGTTATCTTTTTACAAATATATTTCTATTATTGATTCCCTGATAATGGATGAGAAATAAGTTCTTGATTGAAAAATTATTTTACTATTTTTGAAATCAATCTGCAACGGCTCTATTCTATAGTGTCTAGCTATGGCAGTAGTTCTTCTGTCATATTGGATATCTGCTTTGACAGAAGAGGTACTTCCTTAGCTAGACAATATAGAATACAGCTGTTGCAGATTGATTTAAAAAAATAGTAAAATAAATTTTCAATCAAGAGCTTATTTCCCATCCATTATCCGGGAATCAATAGAAATATATTTGGGAAAAGATAAAATTTGCAACGAAGCCGCTTCTTTTGAATTACCTAAAATTTGGCACGCGATTTTTTACAGATTAAAAAGCAATAAAAATAAAAATAAATAATAATTTTCAAGTTCTACAGTTTGACCAATTTAAGCACCTGCTTGCCTTGGACATACGATCTCCTGGTTTATGTTACCATTTTCAAAAAAACTATGCGAGAATATTTTATTTATCATCTAGATATGAAGATGTCACCGGTAAAGCGAATGAAACATATGTAATCTATATTAAAAGGTATTTTTAATAACATTTCGTGTTATGTTTTATCACTTTC
This sequence comes from Maratus michaelseni, assembly GCA_963931845.1. Taxonomy (NCBI): domain Eukaryota; kingdom Metazoa; phylum Arthropoda; class Arachnida; order Araneae; family Salticidae; genus Maratus; species Maratus michaelseni. The sequence continues at coordinate 119,819,017 of OZ007586.1, forward strand.
AGCATTAATTAGACTTTAATTTAAAGTTAACAAGTGATTTTATTATATTATTTGTGATATTTTTAAGTTTTTAATTTACTAAATTGCATTTATTTAAAAAATTATAGAAATATAAAAGGAAAACTTGAAGTAATAAAGGAAGAAAAAGGAAGTTACGTTTAAAAGATACTAGGGCATTCAACCCGGGCTTCCCGGGATAGAGAATATATGTGAAAACCATTTATTTTTTGAAGTGAAAACTTCTTTAGGCGCGTTGGGCATTTTTGAGATGGGAAAAAAACATTGAACTCGCGACACTGTTACTGTAACCGACACTGTTACCGACACCTCTGTATATTTGAAGTGATTGAAGTGAAAACTTCTTTCGGCGCGTTGGGCATTTTTTGAGATGGGAAAAATCCATTGAACTCGCGACACCCTTACTGTAACCAACACTGTTACCAACACCTCTGTATATTTGAAGTGAAAACTTCTTTAGGCGCGTTGGGCATTTTTTGAGATGGGAAAAAATCATTGAACTCGCGACACTGTTACTGTAACCGGCACCTCTGTATATAAGCATGTACATGTATTGTGTATAGTTAGGTATATAGTAGGGCGGGGCGGGCGCGTCGCGTGCCGCATGCTTGCATGTGCACTATTGCACCGCGGTATAGTAAGCGCAGAAAAATGTAAGCGGTATAGTAACGCAGAAAAATTTAAGCGGTACAGTAAGCGGTATAGTCAGCGGTATAGTAAGCTGTATAGTAAGCGGTATAGAAGAGGTATAGTAAGCGGTATAGTAAGTGGTATAGTAAGCGGTATAGTAACACAGAAAAAATGTAAGCGGTATAGTAAACGTAGAAAAATGTAAGTGGTACAGTAAGCGGAATAGTAAACGCAGAACAATGTAAGCGGTATTGTAAGCGATATAGTAAGCGCAGAAAAATGTAAGCAGTATAGTAAGCGCAGAAAAATGTAAGCGGTATAGTACTCGGTATAGTAAGCGGTATAGTAACGCAGAAAAATGTAAGCGATATAGTAACACAGAAAAACTGTAAGTGGTATAGTAAACGCAGAAAAATATAAGTGGTATAGTAAGCGGTATAGTAAACGCAGAAAAATGTAAGCGGTATAGTGAGCGTAGAAAAATGTAAGCGGTGTAGTACGTGGTATAGTAAGCGGTATAGTAACGCAGAAAAAGTGAGCGGTATAGTAAGTGGTGCAGTAAGCGCAGAAAAATGTAAGCGGTATAGTAAGCGCAGAAAAATGTACGCGGTATAGTACGCGGCATAGTAAGCGGTATAGTAACGCAGAAAAATGCAAGCGGTATAGTAAGCGGTATAGTAAGCGGTATAGTAAGTGGTATAGTAAGCGCAGAAAAATGTAAGCGGTATAGTAACGCAGAAAAATGTAAGCGGTATAGTAAGCCCAGAAAAATGTAAGCGTTATAGTAAGCACAGAAAAATGTAGGCGGTATAGTAAGCGGTACAGTAAGCGGTATAGTAAGGTTTATAGTAAACGCAGAAAAATGTAAGCGGTGTTGTAAGCGGTATAGTAAGCGGCATAGTAACGCAGAAAAATGTAAACGGTATATTAAGCGGTATAGTAACGCAGAACAATGTAAGCGGTATAATAACGCAGGAAAATGTAAGCGGTATAGTAAGTGGTACACTGTAAAAAATAACCAATGTTTCTTATTTGATGAAAATATGCTATAACCGCGAACGAAAATATAATATAATCTTCTGAGCTATCCGAAATTTCAAATAGCATGTTACATTGTCTTTTGAATACCCAGAAACTAATACATTTTCAAAATTTAAAGAATAATTTATAAAAACAAATTATTTTTAGCTGCCCGAATTTTTCAGAAACGTTTCCGAAGGGTTTTTATAGTGTATTAATTAGTGTCCTCAGCCTGGAATACCTGTTTTTCGAATGCTATCAATTCTGAAGTAAACATTTTCATGCTCAAAAAAAATGTTTAACAGACAAACATGCAAAATTAACAGCGTTAACAATAACATTAAAATTAAGATTATTTTTTTACTCTTTCATGTATAAATTAACTTATGCGGCTGAAAACGTGTACTTGAGAATGGATAACATTCGAAAAACATGTATTCCAGCCTGAGGACACTAATTAATACGCTATAAAAACCCTTCGGAAACGTTTCTGAAAAATTCGGGCAGCTAAAAATAATTTGTTTTTATAAATTATTCTTTAAATTTTGAAAATGTATTCGTTTCTGGGAATTCAAAAGACAATGTAACATGCCATTTGAAATTTCGGATAACTTAGAAGATTATATTATATATTCGTTCGTGGTTATAGCATATTTTCATAAAATAAGAAACATTGGTCATTTTTTACAGTGTATAGTGCGAGTGAAGTCTGGTTCCAGAAATTTTTGTATGTAAAATAATATGCATTATTTTTCATGTACAATAGCGCATTAAATGAAAATTGTAATATAATTTTTGTAGTAGTAGATTATAATAATGAATAAAAAAACACTTCATTTAAAAGTATTTCCTGCACAATAAAACATTTCCTGACGATTCAAAAAATACACACGTAATTGTTCAAGTTTTCACTTCTGTCGGCACTCCCGGAGTGCCTTTTTTTTTTTAAATTTAAAACTCTAATAGATTTTTTACATTTAATATACATATATTAGGTAGCTTTCAATACAAAAAAGTATAAAGCTACCTATTGCAGCCGTTCGGAGGAAAGCAGTTCCGGAAAATTTCGATATATTTTCACCGATCATGACCCCCAGACCCCAAAACCACCCTCCGTTCAAATGTTGATTTATATATATATATATATATATATATATATATATATATATATATATATATATATATATATATATATATATATATATGGATATATATATATCTGACCTATGTCATACGATAACGCTCGTATTTATAAATAAATTTTGATGAAACTAATTGTGTGTATTAAGCTAACCAATGTCTCGACCGAGTTCGTTGGCCAGCTTGGTCCGCCATTTTGTTTCAAGATGGCGACCATTTAGAAATTTAAAACTAAAATAAATATACAAAAATTTTAAAATTCAAATTTATTTTTTAATTACGTTTTAGGCCTTGGTACAAAGATTCCAGAGCATTTTTTAGTTTGCCTCTATCTTAAAAAATGGCTGAGATAGAGCAGTTTGAAATTCTAGGGTGGCTGACATTTTGAAACAAAACAGCACATTATCGCGATTACTCGCAAATTATTTTCTTTCATTGTTGTAATAATTTTCCCAATCATATGCATAAAACTATATATTCATATCCGTTAGCGCCAAAATTGGCGACATTTGGCGAAATATCGCCAAATTTGGCGACCAAAATAAGTCTTCATAAATGAAGCCAATTTGGTGACCAAAATAAGTCTTCATAAATGAAGCCAATTTGGCTATTGCTCAATAATTTGGCGAATTTCTTATTCAAATTCAGTATTAACGAATCTTTTGTAAACGTTTCTTTGCATTTAACTTGCTGTTTTCGTGTAACATTAGCTAAAATTTTAAAACGAAGATATACGAAAGCTACCATTTCCTCCCGGTACCGGCCGGAAGGACTTTTTTAGATTGCACCCTAAGAACACCAAAGAGCATTTTTAGATGAAATATGTCAATTATGTATTCATATAAATTTTTAAAATTTATTAAAAGCAGTAATTTCGTATCAACTTCGTGCCAGAACTTAATAACCGAAGAAATCGCTAAAAATTTCGTTATCTACAGCAGTTTTTTTAATTCTGATAATTTCAGTGGTTTTAAGTGCTTATTTCGCTTACGTCTGGTAAATTTGTGTTTTATTTAAACTATTTTATTTATTGCTTAATGAAGTTTTAATTTCATTATGGAATATTATCAAAAAAAATTTTTTGTGGTAGATTTCTCTTCAAAATAGCCATGTATAAGTGTGTTCCAGAGAAATTTTTTCTCCAAAAGGTGATACAAATAGAATAAAATAATTGTCGCTGGTATGATATATATCCCGGCCCCATAATCAAACTGGTAAGTCGAACTAAAAAACTTAATATCTCCAAAAAATCTTCTTCTTGGAGCTGATTGGTTGAATCATGTCTCTCAGCTCCTATTGGGAATTTCTAGAAAATTCCTTCAGATTCTCAAAGTAAATTTTTTGCACCAAATTCGCTAAAATTTGGTGAAAATATTGTAAACAAGGTACTTTTTTCATTTGGTGCCAAGCATGCGTTTTGGCATTCTTAATCTTGAAATTCGATTTTCCTGCCAGTCTCGCCAATATCACCAACATCTCACCAAATTTGTCGCTATTTGGCGAAAACTTTGCGACTTCGTTTACTGCCAACTGTTCAACTACTTAATAACTGTTTCAACGTTCATGCATTCACATTGAATTCCATTGACACATAGCGACCCCAAAATGGCTCACTAATCTAATTTTCTCGAACATGTGACCCAGCCAAATGGTCTTCTCGTAATCCAGAACCGTAGGATACAAAATTTAGTCAAAATCGTTAGAGCCGTTTTTAGATAAAATTAGCTTGACCCACAGTGACCCAAAAATGATCTACTAATCAAATTTTCTCGAATATGTGATTTAGTGCAATGCACTTCCCGTGTCCGAAAACAGTACACTGTAAAAAAAAATTCGGAAAAGTTTCCGGTAGGAATAGGATTTCCAGTTGCCCGTATAGTACAGGAAACTTTTCCAAACCAACACGGAAAAAAAAACGAAAAAAAACGAAAGTTTTTTCTTTCCGTCAGGAAACTTTTCCTGTTTGATTCAGAAACTAATCTTTAGACACAGAATAAATTCCTGGGTCTTACGGAAATCTTTCCATTCACATAAAGAAACGTTTTGGTAGAACGGTAGAATAGACAGAAAGTATTCCGTTTTAAAAAGGAAAACTTTCCATTCACACTAAGAAATGTCTTAGTAGAATAGTAGAATAGACAGAAAGTATTCCGTTTTAAAAAGGAAAACTTTCCATTCACACTAAGAAATGTCTTGGTAGAATGGTAGAATAGACAGAAAGTATTCCGTTTTAAAAAGGAAAACTTTCCATTCACACTAAGAAATGTCTTGGTAGAACGGTAGAATAGACAGAAAGTATTCCGTTTTAAAAAGGAAACTTTTCCGAATCAGTCAGTAAACTAATCATGAAAAAATTAAAAATTCTTGTGTACTATAGAAACTTTTTCTTTGCTTTACGGAATTTTTTTTCATTATGATCGGAAAATTTTCTGCATTGTAAAGAAACTTTTGTTTTAAAGAGTAGGAACATTAACAGATGAAAATATTGCTTTTGGACACTGTTTTGATATTAATTAAATATTATTAAGAACTTTTTTGAATACATACACACATTTTTAAGTATTTGTTATCATAAAATGCATTACATGTAATGCATTTTATGATAACAAATACTTAAAATGTATGTATGTATTCAAAAAAGTTCTTAATAATATTTAACTGAGATAAAAGGAAATCAAAATAGTGTCCAAAAGCAATATTTTCATCTGTTATTGGTCCTACTCTTTATAACAAAAGTTTCTTTACAATACAGAATCAGCTTGAAATTTTATTTATTTGTTACAAGTAATACTGATACGTTTAGCTCATGGGTATTTACATTTTTTTTAAATAAGTATTTTATACAAGGAATGCTAGAGAAGTATCTTTATAAACAAGGAGAAGTCATTCTCGTAAAAGAAAAGTGTATAAATAAATAAAAAGTACACAATGAAATGGATTTTATGTTCATAAAATACATAATATACTTTTATTTTCTTTAGAATATGTGTATATGTTTCCTAGGGAAAAAAAAAAAAAAAAAAATATATATATATATTTTAAGCGATATAAAAGAAAGTCCAAATAGTGTCCAAAACAAACCTTTTCATCTGTTGTCTGTATAGCAAAGTGGACTGTACAGAGATGCCAGCTTATTAGTGCCAGAATATACATAGGTGTAGCCAGTGGTGAAGTGTGTGTGGGAGATAATTGCCCCAAGCACTAAATATTTAAGTGATGCCAAAAACTGTTAAATAAGATATTAAAAACGGAACAAAATATTTTCAATTTGGACTGGATATTTAAAACCCACACTTATGTCATTGGGTGTAGCACAAGTGTATGACATGTTGCATGCGTATGAAGTGTATGCAACTAACATTGAAGTTTTATTGGTACTGGAAAGACTTTCTATTGCTGTATATCCAAAACAAAGGACATACAAAACATTTTTTAATCACAATAGTGACCGCCCCTTTTTAAAAAACTAGAACTTCTGTTAATTTACGCCTAAAAAAAAAAAAAAAAAAAAAAAAAAAAAAAAACAAGCTTATGGTGTCGTCTTCGTTCTTAAGTTGCACAGAACTCCAAACTTTTCAATATGTACATCTAACTTTGACATTATATTTGCCTCTTTCGGTAACTTTTTCTCAAAGATACCAAAAGGGAAGTCACTAGGTCAAAATGTTTAAGAATTATGAAGTTTAAAGTTTGGAACTCCTAATGTTAAACAGCTGGTGGAGTTTTTTTTATATAATTCAATACTTGACGTAATAATTTTATATTCGTATATTTTATTTGAAGCTTTTCGAAATCTATTTCGGTTAAAAAATTATAGATTATGGTTTATTTTATGGTTTAATTTATAAAAAAAATGTATTTTTAAATTAATTAAAAAATTAATTTTAATAGAAATAGATTTCTAAAAACTTCAAATATGCAAATCAAAAATCACAGCTGATTCCGCGAAGTAGTTTTTAAGTTATGCTTAAAACACTACCCACATTACAGTCTGATTTGCAACGATTACAGATTAGGAGTTACAAACTTTAAATTTTCATAATTTCAAAACTACTTGACTGAGTGAATTCCAGTTTGTTATCATAGGGCAACATTTACTGAAAAAGCCAAACATGATGCCCCAATTAGATGTATCTATTGAATTTGCTACAATTTCGGCATGAATATGACCCTCTAAGCTTATTTTTTTCAACATTAAATTAAAAAAGACAGTTTCCAGAAGAATAACTTTGTTTTTTACAGTGACAGTTTGGAGATTAAATGTTCTTTTTTGTCCCCAAATACACCCTGCGCATATGATATTTCAAATTTATCACTTTTTATACCCAATTTGTGTCACAGAGACACTTTCCAATTAGGAACATTGCTGCACCTAACTATTATAACCCAATTTGGGTGCTTTTCTGCTCTATTACACACACACACACAAAATAATAATAATAATAAAGTAAATCTAAAAACTTTTGAAGTCATGTAAATTATAAGAATATACAGAATTCAGCTAACCCTAATAAATACGTTGATGATAAACAATTATCAGAAGCCATACAATTTGAAAATGTACAAGACTTTGAACTTGAAGCTCAACTGAAAATTACATAACAAAAAGGCTCAGTAAATGAAAATCATTTTTTGTTAAAATTTAAATCAGCTATTTTTTTTTTTCAAAATACAATTTTAAAATTACGCGTTTTAAAGTAAAATAACCTTTACTAAATCATTAAAATTAATAATTAGAAAAGCTCATTTAAATTTATTTGAAATTAAAAATATATAGAGAAACTCATTCACTTGTTTAATTTGAAATATTTTAATCATATATAAACAGTTAAAAATATAGTTAAAAAATGGAGCAACAGAAAATGATATAATTTGAAAATGTGAATTCTCTTTTACTTTTGAAAACAGGAAATAAAGTAAACAAATTGTCTTGTGTTATATATCACTTATTTACACTAACTGCAATTTAACAATATACTTTTTATTGACCTATTCTATGTATAAAATATATACCACCTTAAATTACCCCTTTGATAAAATAAAAAGCATATAAACTCTTCATTACTAAAAGCTAAATCTTTTTGTTTTGACCAAATTTCTCGATTAAAAATCTTAAAATATAAAAGATAATGTAAGAATTTTATTCAGAAAAAAAAAATGAAATTTTAAGCATTCTATTCTAGATCTGGATTATATACAGTATTCCTTTAAACATACCTATTCCAGATTATATACACTACTCTGAAATACATACATTAATTCATTTAATGAAGTTGGAGCATATATAAAAAATACTTAAGATAATTATGATTATCTGGGTATAAATTTCAATGGATCTGAAAAAATTATTCTTTGTTATTAAAATGTTTGAAAAGAAACACCAATTTTCCAGCTTTATGAGTTCTTTATAAGCGATTACAGAGTTTGCAGTGAATTAAAGTTTGATTTTTTTTAAATTTAAAATAAAAGATACTTTTAAATCAGGTGTTTGATTTTTTAAAGATTTTAACACTTTAGTTGTTTATTAGTTTACATTTATAAGTAATTAAAATTATATTAAAAAATATATATAAACATTTCAGAGTATTACTAACCATGGAATCTTTATTTTCCGAGTCTTTCCATAAATAAATTACATTGGAATATCGAACCATTTGTTATTTACATGTGCACAATGAAGTCATGAGATATCAATATAAATAACAATAAATATACTTTTGATTGACCTATATTTATTTATTCTAACATTTTACAAATCCTCGCAGAAACCCTCCATGTTTTTGTATTAAAAAATTCACATAAGATTTGTACATATTTTTTTAACAAATAAATTTATGCTTTAATCTTTTAACATTTCTCAGCTGAGATTCTCTATTTTTAAATTAGAATTTTTATCTTTAAGTGTGATATTTGATTTAAATAAAATTCAAAAAGCAAGGATTTTGAGTGTTGTCTCCCCCAGTCCTTAAATTTACAATGTATTGTTGTCAAAAATAATATTTATAATGAAATATCTTAACCTAAATTTGAAAAAAAAAAAGTGTATTTAAATAAATCAGTTGATTTAAATCAGGATTGAAATCCAGTTGATTTAAATCAATGAACTCTGATTAAAAATTGTTAGACTACACAAGTGTTATTTAGCAATTATTTAATTTAAATTGAGATTATAGTGCTGAAATATAATTTCAATTATTGATCTAAATATTTTAAGATTTCTGAACTTTCTGTATTATAACTGATTAGATAACGTTGAAGAAATTGGCAATGAAACTATGCTTAGATTTCAAAAGATACCAAAATTTACCAATTGCTGTAAAAAAAAAGTAATTAAAAAAATTTCTTTCCAAAATCATGTACTTGCATACAATATTTTAACAAAAGATTATATTGAAGTAAAAGTTATAACACCAATCTGGTGAATCAGCTAAATAAACTTATCAAAAGCCAATTTGATAACTTAAAACCTGCATTTTATTTTGAAGAAATAAATTAAGGACTTGTGAATAATATTTATAAACTCTTTACAAATGAAAAAAGCAAAAATATGGAATATATAAGCACTTACTTACAGGGAAGTCCAGTTGCCTGCCAGTAAATATATATATATATATTAAATATAAATTAAAGTAAAGATACTTTAAAAAAATATTTAAAAAATAAGGAAATTTTAAAAAATGTACACTACCAGTATTGGACATCTGTTTCCTGCTGGTGAAAGCTATATTTTGATAATTGTATAAGGGAATTTATCACCTCTTTAAAATTTCCGTAGGTTACCATGGGATTTCACAATCAGCATTAAAGGGGAAAAAATGATGCCACAGGAATATAGTAGAAAAACGTGATAATTTTACAAAATGTAACAAATAGAGATTTAGCAGACTATCAAATATTCGGCTGAGTACTAACTTTTTAAAAAGTATATTGATTACAAATTTTTTTTATCATGATTAATAACAAAGAAATAAATATTTGTGAGTCTTTTATTCCTCAATGGCAGATCACTTAATAGCAGAATATTAAAAATTGCAAATAATTCAGAAAAAATATCTATAAAATAGTGAATTCAATAAAAAATCGGTCTTAGCAAATATGTATGTGCTATTTTTTTTTTTTTTTTTTTTTTTTTTTTTTTACTTAAACTTATTAAAATAAATCAAGTGCATTTAATTTACACAAACATTAAATTGACTAAATACTATTTTTTAAAAAAATTATAAATTACTCGATTTTTTCTGGCTAACAACAAAAGACAGAAAAAATAAAACAAACATTTATACTGAAAAATAAAATTTATTTTCAACAAAACTATAAATCAAAATGTTTTAATAAAACAAATTACAGCACTGTATTTATGCTATGTATATGCTATTGGCATATATGTATTCCTTTAGAATTGATGCAGTTAGTAAAAAAGCCTGCCTAGATTCCGGCCTGATAACAGTCTTAATTAAACACCCAGTAGGATGCTAGAGCAACGAAATTGACTCAGTTGAACATTTCTCCGAAAAAAGTGTCACACCATCAACATACGAAAACACCTTGACGTCCTTTCTAACATCCTCATTCTTTAGTAGGCAAGGATGATCTGTTCTAGCTGTAAGGCGACATTGATCACTGCAGTATTATCCTGTAATAATAACAGTAATAATATTAATTTTTTTTATTGTACTAATTGCTAGTGACCATGTATATTTAAAAATATATAAAAACAGCACAAGAGCAAAGAATGATTAAGGGGACACTTCGTCTTCAGCGATAAGTATTTTTAAGAACAAAATATTTGAAAATTTTCCTTTGAATAAAGAATTCAAAATTCATAAAATTTTTAAAAAATTTAAAAATTAAGGAAATTTTTAAAAATGTACTCTACCAGCATTGGACATCTGTTTCCTGCTGGTGAAAGCTATATTTTGATAATTGTATAACGGAATTTATCATTTCTTTAAAATTTACATAGGTTACTATATGGGATTTCACAATCAGCATTAAAAGAAAAAAAAAATGGTGCCACAGGAATATAGTAGAAAAACATAACAATAATTTTACGATATGTAACAAATAGTGATTTAGCAGATTATCAAATATTCAGCTGGATACTAACTTTTTAAAAGGTATATTAATTAAAAAAATTTATATATATTAAATTGGAAATAAAATAATAAAAATAAAAGTGCTCAGTCAAACTGATGGCTTTGAGCTCACAGGCTATTCACACTATTTGCATATTATACTCTTATTTCAAAGAAAAAACACATTTATATAAATTAGAAGGGGGGGGGGTCATTAGCTCCCCTATTTACGTCCTTTATACTTAACCAATAAACGTCCAAATCTAATCAGGGAAGCGCCTTATCAAAATAAACCGGTATACAACATTTGCATCAAATTGGATAATTCGGCATGAAAAAACTATTTATTTAAATTAAAATGGACAATTAGTCCCTGTTCCCCCTTTTTACTTAACCAAATGACCCCCCCCCCCCCCCCCAAAAAAAAAAAAAAAAAAAAAAAAAAAAACGAATCAGGGAAGCATCTTATCAGAATAAACCTATATAAAAAATTTGAAGCAAATCGGTTAATTCTGCATGAAAAACCCATTTATCTAAATTAAGGGGAGGGAATTCGTCCCCGTTCCCTCCTTTATACTTAACAAATGAACCCCCAAAACTAATGCGGGAAACGCCTTATCACAATGAATCAATATACAAAATTTGAAGCAAACTAGATAATTTTGCATAAAAAACCCATTTATCTAACTTAAGGTGGATTAGCCCCTCGTTCCATCGTTTAATCTGAACCAATAAACCCCCAAAATTAATCAGGGAAGTGCCTTATCACAATGAAAATATATACCAAATTTGAAGAAAATCGGATAATTCTGCACGAAAAACCCATTTATTTAAATTAGGGGAAGCATTAACCCCTTTTCCCCCTTTTATACTTAACCAAAGAACCCCAAAGCTAATCAGGGAAGCGCCTAATCAGAATGAACTTATATACCAAATTTGAAGCAAATCGGATAATTCTGCATGAAAAACCTATTTATCTAAATTAAGGAGGGGGGGATTAGCCTCCAGTTCCCCCCCCCCTTTATACTTAACCGATGAACCCTCAAAACTAATCAGGAAAGAGACTTATCACAATGAACCTCATACAATATCTGAAGAAAATTCGATAATTCTGCATGAAAAAACCATTTATCTAAGTTAGGGGGGATTAGCCTCCATTCCCCCTTCATACTTAACCAATGAACCCCCAAAACTAATCAGGGAAGCGCCTTATCAGAATGCACCTATATTCAAAATTTGAAGCAAATTGGATAATTCTGCATGAAAAACACATTTATCTAAATTAAGGGGGGATCAGCCCCCGTTCCACCCCTTTTATAATTAGCAATTGGACCCCCAAAACTAATCAGGGAAGCGCCTTATCACAATGAACCTATATGCAAAATTTGAAGCAAATTGTATAATTCAGCATGAAAAATCAATTTATCCAAATTACGGGGATTGGACCACGTTCCCCCCTTTATATTTAACCAATGAACCCCCAAAACTGATCCGGGGAAGCGCCTTATCACATCGAACCTATATATAAAAATTGAAACAAATCTGATAATTCTGAATAAAAAAGTCATTTATCTAAAGTAAGGGGGGGGATTAATCACCGTCCCCCTCTTTATACTTAACCAATGAACAACCAAAACTAATGAAGGAAGCGCCTTATCACAATGAAGCTAACACATGGGCTGATAAGTTCCCGGTCTAATAAAGAAAACACAACTTTTTAACAAAACATTATGACTTTTATAACTTTAATAAATAACATAACTTTAATAATAAATAATAATAATTTAATAATAATAATAATTTAATAATAATAATTTAATAAATAAATAATAATAATAGTTTAATAATAAATAACATAATTTTATAACGAAAAAGCTCCAAACAGTGTTCTAAATCATTGACTCGTTGTTGTTTTTGGTCAAAAGTCAACACGCGCGGCAGCCACTTTGACAACAGCTTTTTCATAGACAAATGCTCATTCAAAATAAAACCTACACGTTTCTTGGATATCTTCAGAGTCTGAGCTATCGCCTGCAACTTCACTTTACGGTTCCCCAAAACGATTTTTTGGACTATTTTTATGTTTTCCGGAGTAACCACCTCTTTTGCGTGGTGCATCACTGGTGTCCGTACGACCATGTTTAAATTCAGCAAACCAGTCAATAATGTTTGATTTACCTGGTGCAATGTCCGGATAATGCTTATCAAGCCAAGCTTTTGTTTGAACGGTGTTTTTTCCCATCAAAATACAATTCTTGAAATTCTTGTTTATCCATTTTTTTTGTTTATCAACAAAGTTGTTCAAATAAAACCACTCTAACGTTTTATCCACACGGCGAATCATCATGACATCTTTTCTGCTACCTTTTAAAGGTTCGTATTTACTAAAAAAAACATCGGTTCGGCAATTGCAACGCCATCTGTGTGCCAGACCGGGAACTTATCAGCCCATGTGTTATATACAAAATTTGAAGGAAATTGGGTAATTTTGCATGAAAAACCCATTTATTTAATTTAGGGGGATTAACCCTTGTCCCGCCTATATATTTAACCATTGAACCCCCAAAACTGATCAGGGAAGCGTCTTATCAGAAACAATCTATATACAAAATTTTAAGCAAATCGGATAATTCTGCATGAAAAACCCATTTATGTAAATTAAGGGGGGGAGGAAGAATCACTGTTCCCCTCTTTATACTTTACCATTGAACTCCCAAAACTAATCAGGGAAACGACTTATCACAATGAACTTATGTACAAAATATGAAGAAAATTGGATAATTTTGCATGTAAAACCCACTTATTTAATTTAGGGGGACTAGCCCCGGTTCCCCCTTTATATTTAACCATTGAACCCCCAAAACTGATCAGGGAAGCACCTTATCAGAAACAACCTAATACAAAATTTTAAGCAAATCGGATAATTCTGCATGAAAAACCCATAACATAAATTAAGGGGGGATTAGTCTCATTTCGCTCCCTTTATACTTTACCATTGAACCCCCAAAACTAATCAAGGAAGCACCTTATCAGAATGAACCTTTTATAAAAAAAATTTGAAACAATTGGATAATTCTGCTTTAAAAAATCATTTTTCTCAATTGAGAGGGGGGGGGGGAATTAGTCCCTGTTCTCCCCTTTATACTTCACCAATGTACCTACATACAAAATTTGAAGCAAGTTAGATAATTCTGCATGAAAAACCGTTTTATCTAAATTAAGGGTAGGATTGGCGCCCGTTCCCCTCGTTTATACTTTACCATTGAACTCCCAAAACTAATCAGGGAAGCGACTTATCACAATGAACTTATGTACAAAATACGAAGCAAATTGGGTAATTTTACATGAAAAAACCATTTCTTTATTTTAGAGGGGGGGATTAGCCCCTGTTCCCCCTTTATATTTAACCATTGAACCCCCAAAACTGATCCAGGGAAGCGCCTTATCACAATGAACCTATATACAAAATTTGAAGCAAATCGGATAATTCTGCATAAAAAACTTATTTATCTAAATTAAGGGGGAGGAATAATCACCGTTCCCTTCTTTATACTTAAACAATGAACCCCCAAAACTAATAAAGGAAGCGCCTTATCACAATGTAGCTCTATAAAAAATATGAAGAAAATTAGGAAATTTTGCATGAAAAACCCATTTATTTAATTTAGGGGGAGATTAGCCCCTGTTCCTCTTTTATATTTAACCATTGAACCCCCAAAACTGATCAGGGAAGCGCCTTATCGGAATGAACCTATATACAAAATTTGAAACAAATCGGATATTTCTGCATGAAAAACACATTATCTAAATTAAGGGGGGGGATTAGCCCCCAGTTCCGCCCTGTATACTTAATCAATTAACCTCCAAAGATAATCAGGGAAGCGCCTTATCAGAATGAACCTATATACAATATTTGAAACAAATTGGATAATTCTGCATGAAAAACCCATTTACCTAAATTAAGGTGGTGGGGGGATTAATGACCGTTGCCCTCTTTATACTTAACCAATGAACCCCCAAAACTAATGAAGGAAACGCCTTATCACAATGAAGCTATATACAAAATTAGAAGCAAATTGTGTAATTCTGCATGAAAACCCAATTTATTTAATTTAGGGAGGGGATTCGCCCCTGTTCCCCCTTTATATTTAACCATTGAACCCCCAAAGCTTATCAAAGAAGCGCCTTATTGGAATGAACCTATATACAAAATTTGAAACAAATCGGATATTTCTGCATGAAAAACCCATTTATTTAATTTAGGGGGAGATTAGCCCCTGTTCCTCTTTTATATTTAACCATTGAACCCCCAAAACTGATCAAAGAAGCGCCTTATTGGAATGAACCTATATACAAAATTTGAAACAAATCGGATATTTCTGCATGAAAAACACATTATGTAAATTAAGGGGGGGGGATTAGCCCCCAGTTCCCTCCTGTAAACTTAACAAATGAACCCCCAAAACTGATCAGGGAAGCGCCTTATCAGAAAGAACCTATATAGAATATTTGAAACAAATCGGATAATTCTGCATGAAAAACCCATTATCTAAATTAAGGGGGATTAGCCCCCAGTTCCGCCCTGTATACTTAATCAATTAACCCCCAAAGATAATCAGGGAAGCGCCTTATCAGAATGAACCTATATACAATATTTGAAACAAATCTGATAATTCTGCATGAAAAACCCATTTACCTAAATTAAGGGGGTGGGGGGGGGATTAATGACCGTTGTCCTCTTTATACTTAACCAATGAACCCCCAAAACTAATGAAGGAAACGCCTTATCACAATGAAGCTATATACAAAATTTGAAGCAAATTGTGTAATTCTGCATGAAAACCCCATTTATTTAGGGAGGGGATTCGCCCCTGTTCCCCCTTTATATTTAACCATTGAACCCCCAAAGCTGATCAGAGAAGCGCCTTATTGGAATGAACCTATATACAAAATTTGAAACAAATCGAATATTTCTGCATGAAAAACACATTATCTAAATTAAGGGGGGGGGATTAGCCCCCAGTTCCCTCATGTAAACTTAACAAATGAACCCCCAAAACTGATCAGGGAAGCGCCTTATCAGAGTGAACCTATGTATAAAATTTGAAACAAAACGGATAATTCTGCATTAAAAACCCATTTATATAAATTAAGTGGGGATCAGCCCCCGTTCCCCCTCCCCCTTTTATACTTAGCAATTTAACCCCCAAAACTAATCAAGGAATCGGATTATTAGAATGAACATATATATAAAATTTGAAAATTTAAAATCGGATAATTCTGCATGAAAAACCTATTTATGTAAATTAAGCGGGGGGGGGGGATTAGCCCCCAGTTCCTTCATGTAAACTTAACAAATGAACCCCCAAAACTGATCAGGGAAGCGCCTTATCAGAGTGAACCTATGTATAAAATTTGAAACAAAACGGATAATTCTGCATTAAAAACCCATTTATATAAATTAAGTGGGGATCAGCCCCCGTTCCCCCTCCCCCTTTTATACTTAGCAATTTAACCCCCAAAACTAATCAAGGAATCGGATTATCAGAATGAACATATACATAAAATTTGAAAATTTAAAATCGGATAATTCTGCATGAAAAACCTATTTATGTAAATTAAGCGGGGGGGGGGGGGGGGGGGCGTCCGGCTTTGATAACCTGTGAGCTAAAAAAAATTCTATTACAATGATATTTCGGGTTCTGTGAACTCCAAAAATAGCAGAATTTTCAGAACATTTATGATTTATATGTTGACATTATGACTCATTTGAACATTTTTTTATTTCTTGAAATTTGCACAGTATTAACACGTGCATTTAAATACATGACAAGATTTAGTTAAAGGAAAGCACAAATATGAAATAAAATCAAATTAGATATTTTTTTTTTGTTAGAAACCCACATACAAGATAATTTTTATATAAATTAGGATGAAAAACAATACAGAAATGTAACAAAAGCTATTACAGGTTTTCTTTTTCTTTCTTTTTTTTATTTTTAAATGAAGAATTGAAGCTTTATATTTTTAAAATAAATCCCCCCCCCCCCGGCACCTCTACTGACAAAAATTCCCTGTTTGCTTTTTTTTATTCTGTTTATTTTAAATTATTAGAAAAGATTAAAAGTCATTTTTTATTTTCAAAATAATGTGAGAAAAATAAAATTTAATCAATTAAATTTGAATATACAGGGTGGGGCAGTTGAAAGCTTCTGCATGCAAGCTTTTACAGCATGAATATAGGTAAAATCAACCTCAAGGTATTAAGCATATTCTACTTTACGTTTTTCACAACTAAAATATTGTCTGATATTAAAAGACTACTGAAATTTATTTTACCATATACCATTATAAATTTCGTTATAGCACCCTGACATACATTTCTCAATTTTTTAATCAACATTATAGAATTTAATGGACATTCCTTTTTAATTGAATTTTAATACACTACAAATAATAAAATGTTAAATTGATTCTATAATAATGTAGTACCTGAAAAAAAAGACAATATATGATTCTGATATGGCATCGAATACAGAAAAATCTCATGCATTTATTTTAAGATCATAGGTATGTTATTGATATCTTCAGTGTTGAATTCAGGCATTTTTCTCCGAGAGGGATTTCTGTGGCTCCTGGGGGCATATTATAGAGTTCCGAGGGGGGGGGGGGGAATTGCACTTTTTGACCATTAAATCATAAAATCCGAAATCTTCAGAGGGGGTGGCCATTTCAATGCTCCGGGAGAGAGGAATGTCCCCCCCCCTCCCCCGGCTATCTCCTGAATTCAACACTGGATGCCTTACAGAATTAAACAAATAAACAAGTACCTGAATTTAGAATAAGTTAAAAACTACTTAAAAAGCACTCTACAAAAATTGAGTTTTCATTAAGATAATATCTAAGTTAGAAATTTCTGGCACATCAAAATATTTTTTTGATTGGGGATATTTTTCTCATAAAAAATAAACTGGGCGAGAAATAAGATAATATGCATTTTATTTCAGGCTACGCAGCTCCTTAAACATGTTATTCGGTTTGATAATCATGCACTGTAAATATATGGACATATCAAATCCCAAATATTAAAAATCACATAAATTTTAGTACTTACCATTGCGAAGTTAGAACTACGTAGAACAATTGTCCAATATTTAACAACATGGCGGACATCTTCTTCATCGAAAATCTCGATTCTGTTCTGTTATCAATCACGTGACGCCACGCCTTTCATACGTCAGCAGAGAGTGAGACTGCGCAGTAAGTCCGGTGAAATTATTTTCCATCATTTCGGAAACTAATACGATATAAAAAGATTATTTTTATGACTGTAGGAAAACTTTCTGTTGTGATTCGGAAAAAATATTTTATCGGTTGTTTTCCGTATCGTAAAGGAAATTTATCTTTTACGAAACGGAAAAGGGTTGGAAATTTTTTACAGTGTAGGATACAAAATTTAGTCAAAATCGTTTGAGCCATTTTTTAGATAAAATTTGCATACACACACAGACAGACACACAAGATTTGCTCGTATTATAATATATGAGTTACAGGGATACTCTTTAAAGTTAACTTAATGCTGCACCTGTTCTTTTCTTTTAAATTAAAAAAAAAAAAAATCAATAAGAAAGTCTTTTTTTTCGGCTGCACTTTTGTAATTATTCTACATAAAACTTTCCTTCTATTGGTTTTTCTAACAAATCCTTCATTAAGTAAACAGGTTGTATTCTCGGAACACACTCTGTTA
Source organism: Maratus michaelseni (assembly GCA_963931845.1). Lineage (NCBI taxonomy): Eukaryota > Metazoa > Arthropoda > Arachnida > Araneae > Salticidae > Maratus > Maratus michaelseni. The sequence goes on from OZ007586.1 coordinate 119,837,647, forward strand.
CTGATGCAGTTCTTCAGTCTAATTTGTTTTATATCCTTTTACAAAAATCCTTTTATGTTTAACAGCCCGTACAAGATCTCCCGAATTAAAAATACAGTCTTCTTTTCGCAGTTGCCGTATCTTCGTATAAGGTAAATCACACTTAATTTTAATTTTCCTTATTGACATCGTTAGGCGCCCTCTTAATAATTGAGTGGTAAATGTAATTACAACTATCTAAAAATTATTTCAGCACGTCAATCTAGCCGTAAGTATGATGTGCTGTAAAATATTTCAACATTTTTGTTTTCAATGTACGGTTTAACCCCTTCAGCGTCGCTATATTTTTGTGTAGGGTACTTTTTTAAAATTTCAAATTCTTTGATTGCCACCACTTTTTTGAAGTAGAAATATTCACCTTATTTAATCACTACATAGTATAAAACAAAGTCGCTTTTTCTGTTCCTATATCCCTATGTACGCTTAAATCTTTAAAACTACGCAACGGATTTTGATGCGGTTTTTTTTAATAGATAGAGTGATTCAAGAGGAAGGTTTATATGTATAATAACATCCATTAAATAGTGGAGAAATACTGTTATTTTTGAGGTTTTTAATGTGATGTCGTAAATAATTTCATTTTTTCCGCTTATACATTGCAAACGCAGGCTGAACCCTACAAGATTTATCAAAATAATGTACTAATTATTGTACACGTTAAAAAGGTCTACAGAAAACACAAAGAGATGAAGGTTTTCAAGGTTAACCCGAAGCAAAGCGAGGGAGGGCCGCTAGTTACGAAATATAACGTAACATAGAGTGAGATTGTACGTATGTTACCAGAACCTCACATAGAGCCAAGAAAGAGAAACTGAGTTCAAGAACTTACAGACGAAAATGAATCACCCGAACATTATTTAAGTTCAATGGTCAATCTAAGCAATCGTTGTAATGCTCTCTTTTTAGTAGTATGTTGACTAGAGAACATTTTATTTCCTGTTGCCATAACCTCATAATGGCCTCATTACCCTACCAAACTCTACTACAAATGATCAACTAAATGAGATGCTTCTTATTAGCCCAAATTTTGTCCAATGTATGATATAATATAACGCAATATAGAAGGAAAAACCAGATGAACGTCCCTATTGCTTTAAAATACATGCTCAAATCCATTGATACAATTCGTTTGAAAATTTTGACTGCATCCGTAGGTGAAGATCCATATTCCTTTAAAATAAAAAGCCATTTCGTATGATTGAAGGTGCATTTAGAAAAATGGCCCAGAGCAGCGGGCGTAGCATGCTAGTGACTGATAAAATGATGCAAGAATAAAGCTAATTTCACTCTTTTAAAAAACAGGTGGGAATCAATGAATCTGAATAAAAAAAAGTAGAATACACAGCCCGTGAATATCACGGGCGCGAGAATTAAGGGGTTAATCCTTCCACTACACAAGCTTTCGTATTCTTAAAATTTCTAACAATCGAACACCTTCCGGTTTAAGAAACTTTTGTAGCCGAGTATTTCAAATTATTTTCAACTGTCTGTATTCAAGTACTTTGGTTTTCGTTTCAGAAAAATAGATTCAAGCATTGACACAATATCTTCAGTACGCCAAAATTTTAATGGATAACACGTTTAGATAAAATATCTACACAGGTTAAAATAAAATGTAGCGAAATCCTCCTTTAAATTTCTGTAAATAAGTTAAATCTACTAAATCCGCTTACCATTGCTAATCGATGCAATACACAATCACACGGTTCGTCTTAAATTTTCTGCGTAAGGATTTGTGAAGCCATTATTTTGCCTTGAGCAGCACGGTGTAAGTCATCTACACCTCCAAAACTGACAATCTGAGTATCGTCTCGGTAACTTTCCCCCATGGAAATAATTAACGTACCTCGTTCTCACTACGAAAAAGATAAATTACCGGTATAGTTTAAACTTAAAATAAAATCTACTGAGAGTTTATCGCAACTCGTAAAAATGTAAATCAAACTAAAAACAATGCATAAACCTACATACATAAACAGAGCATCGGTCACTTCCTCGTTTATGACATCTTTAGAAATAAACCGAATCGATGAAAACATTTGATTGTATAAAATTATTTAAAATATTTCCCTGTATTTCGGTAGCATAGTGATTAAAATAATGAAAACTGTTGACCAATTTTTGAATTCGAACTCAAAGATCGCGTAAATATTCACTTAAAATCATCATTTTTAATGGTAATGTATTTTTTCACACAAGCGGACAATAGAGTTGAACATTTAGTAGGGGAGGCGGGGCGGAGGAGGCTGCACCACCCTCATGTAGGAGGAGGGACAAGAGGAGAGACGATCCCTCGGTCCCTCCTGCTGTCCTCGGAGCCCCATTTCTCTACTTAGATAGGTTGCATATTTCAAAAGCATATCTTTCAAAATATTATTTTCTTTAAGGGATTTTAGTTATTTCATCATTTTAATTAATTTATTATTATGAATCATTGCTAGATTTTGAGAAAAGTCAGAGATTAATGATTTTAGGAAAATAATGTTTATCATACGTTTTGATTTGGAAATGTTCAAACTCATACGTTTAATGTTTATAATACTGCATATTTATGACAGGATATGTTTTAATGTAGGTAATTTAGGTAGACACGAACTCTGCAGGAAAAAATAAGCATTATTTGCAGGGTTTTATTCTGGATATTTTATATTAAAACGTTGTATAACGTACATTTATAATATTTATGAAACATATATAATATTATACTATGAAAAATTCCCTATAAGAAAACAGTCATTTTACAGTTATCATTGCAGCATAAGAAAATTACTGTTACATTTCCAGATTCGTGAAAAATTGATGACGGATTTTTCTTTTTATCAGTGGGTGAACGAAATATTTCTAAAGTACTGTGGTGTTTCTACCATTTTCTAGATAAATAGTAAAGTGGGTGTAAAATATATGGTCAATAAATCAGTATTTTTCGGCAAATTTTAACAATACTTACGGCAGATTTAAGAAAAAAATTCAATACATTAATATTTCATAATATTATACTGTTTAAGATACGCTTTGATTCAGACCAGGGGTGTCCTACCTGCGGCACACGGGCTGCAGAACTACCACTATTTTCGTACAGAAAAAATTGCCATATTTAATGACAGAAATTTTGATATTAAGGAAGGTGATGATTTTATTCAGAAAAAGGGGTGACTTACGGCTTTGAGGCGAAAAGGTTGGTCACCCCTGACTTAGACGTTTAGAAGTTCCAAGTCAGGCGGCAAAAGAGGCGTTACTTGCGCATATTTTTGCACAATCTATAACGAAACGTTTCGCAGAACAAGCATTGAAAAAACAAACATTTTGTTTGCTTTCACTCCAATATTTATATTAAAATCACGACTTCTTTTCTGCGTAAGTACAGGTAGATGCGCTATCAGGTGATTTGGGAAATGTCGTTACTACGGAAACAGTAACCATGGCAACAGCAGTTGGTAGACTAAAAGCGTCTGTTCTCCGGGAGATCCCGGTTTCTATTTTTAGAATCCATCCTTTGCTCCTGACATCAAAATGGAATATGGGGGTGGCGCGGACACGGAGGTCGATGTTTGGAACTGTGGTTTTTCTCCGAATAACCAGATGGAGCAATATGTCGATGAAATCTAAAAGAGAGGATTTTGAAAGGCGGGCTATATTTATTTTAGTTCTCATGTGGTATACTCTCTAGAGGCTGTGTCGTTTCGTCATGCAGGCATACTATTGCTATTCGAATCAAAACTTTGAAATAAAATACCGTTAGTCGAATGTGGGAGTAAAATAATGAACCAATATCGAATAACAATTTACGAACGATTATGAAAATGTATCGAATTTCGATTATTTTCGGATATAAGTGGAAATTCTATCGTATTACGACAATTTGAATGTAAGAAAACAATTTTTTTGCTGTAATCACAAAAAAAAAAAAAAAAAAAAAAAAAAAAAAAGAAATTGTTAAAGGACACAAGAGACATTTCTTAAAAATAAACAAAAAATAAGTAAAAGAAATTAAAAAAAAAAAAAAAAAAAAACCACCCACAGACTCAACTGTTTTATTTCACCCTTTCAAACGATAACATTATTGGATTCCTTTTATCGAAATTCAGCTTTCATTTTCGAATAAAGTCAAATATTTAGGACCAGTAATTAAATTATGTGCTACTTGACCGGATAAACTACTAGTTAAAGTTTTGCCCTGCTATGACAAGCGAATACAAACCCAATGTTTTGTAAAACTGCGCGTATTGTCTTCGCATTAAAAAAAATATGCAGTACCAATATTGCGGAAACATTGACTTTACATTGGTTGGATGGTTGATTTATGACGGCTGATTCTGGGACTTATGACTCTTGGGATATAGGCCCTAGGGGGGAGTGCCCTCCGTGGGTTTTTTCTAAGGGATCCTAACCCGTAAAGTTACGACAAGGTTCGAAGAAAACCACGGAAAACTCCGGACGGTTAGGCCGACGAGCACGACAGGGGTTTGAACCCAGCACCTCCCAACTTTACATTGGAAATTTTGCAGCCAAGTATTAGTATTACTGAAAACACAGTAATTTTAATGAAAATAATGGTTAATTGGCCATATGTAACCAGTTATCATACTGGCCATATCATACTGGCTCATACTGGCCATATTAACCAGTATGAGACATCTTTATCTGAGGAGAGACTGACATTTCTTTCGAAAGTATCCTCATAAAAAAAAAAAACATGCAAACAAAATCGAAAAAGTAAAAAACGGTTTTTGTAGAGATCGACTTTAGCTGTTCAATGCAAACAAACAAACAAAAAAATTCTTTAAAAATATTGAAATGCAAATGGGATATTTAAAAAAAATTCTCCCATAAGATTAACATTAGAGAGCAGGTGTTTTCGCGTGAATGAAGTAGCTTCTTATCCCTTTGTGGCTCAACAACTCCGATTTGATAAATATTTACTAAGGTGTTAAAATACATTATTTTAAGCATGTAAAAAATAATTTAAAACATTTAGAAATAAAAATTTAAAATTCTCGACTAAAAGGAATTTTTTTTTCACATCTGCAGTAAACAGAAAACAACATACCGGGTGTCCGAAAAAGATTGAACCGATTTGAAAGAATCATAACTCTAAAAGTAATAGAGTTAACGAAATTATTTTCTTTCCAAAGTACTCGGCAATTATCCAAGATTTGTTACATGTAGTTGTTTTAAAGTCGTGACATTCAGACTATGCGCAGAATCGATGATTTGAAAATGCAAATCGCACCACATATTCGCAATTTCTTTGGTGATTCTGGAGTGGAAAGCGTATAAGTCTAAAACTATTAAAGGTATGGGGAAAATGTCAATTAGAAAGTTCTTCAGCATCTTCGATTTAGTAGGAAAGGATCCATTATGTACACGAATAACTTAAGCAAAAAGTTAAAATTGCGAATGTGTGGTGCGATTTGCATTTACCGATCATCGATTCTGCGCATCGTTTGAATGTCACGACTTTAAAACAACCACATCTAACAAATCTTGGATATTTGCCGAGTACTTTGGAAAGAAAAAAATTTCGTTTTCTCAATTACTTTTAGAGTTATGATTCTTTCAAATCTGTTCAACACCCTTTACTTCTCATAAATATTGTCATTTTTCTAATACAAAATTGTAAACTATACGAATTTACCTTTGTAGAAAAATCTATTTTTGGACGTCTGCACCTTTTAATTTGACAAAATTTACGAAGTTCATTCAAATGATAAATAACGCTTTGAGATGAAAAATTAACTCAGTATCGCCGTCTATTGAGAATTCTATGAACAATTTATATTAACTGCTGAGTTGTATGGAACATAGCTGCAATAAATATAATCATCTAATAAAACCCAAAACCCACTGTATAAATAACATTGACTTTTGCATATGTTACAGATATGCAACGCGGTGATACAAACTGTTAATGTTACATGCTTTCCTTTTAGACTGGGAGGCGGCAGCACATACAATCACCTCATCGAGTTCACGGCTGAAATTCCAGAATTAGTTAAAACTCGATTCGCATATTAAAACGCAATCGGTCTGCCAAGTCATATCTTGGTGGAAAACTCGATTTTGGCGCTTGACCCGTAGGTTTACCATTGTGTTTTCCTGCACCTAGTTCTCCATGTTTTCATACTTTTGAGTGCAGGAAAACACAATGGTAAACCTACGAGTCAACCGTTAAAATCGAGTTTTCACGTGTTTTCCACCAAGATATGACTTGGCAGACCGATTGCGTTTTAATATGCGAATCGAGTTTTAACTAATTCTGGAATTTCAGCCGTGAACTCGATGAGGTGATTGTATGTGCTGCCGCCTCCCGGTCTATTTGAAACACCTTCGAAGAGTAATAAAATATGATTACAGTTGACGACAGACATTGTTCAAGCAATCAATACTAACAAGGAGGTCTCCTTAAAGCGCATACTCAGAATATTTTGAAAGAAAATGCTAATGAAACTACTCATGTATATAATAAAGTGCCAGTCAAATTTAGCTGCGAAATCCCAGTAGAAAATCTGTAAAAAAATAAAAAAATTTCGAGTATTTGGCGTAAAAAGTCGCGATTTGGCGAGCAACACTTTTTCCTCGCCAAATGCAAGCGATTTTAATGTATTTGAAAATTCTTTGTTAAATGAGTGTTGAATGAGTGCATAAAGTACTTTATGCATATAAACTTAAACGATTAAATAGTTTATTATTTTTTCTATAAGTTTATATAATATATATACAAGTTGCGTATTGCTGATTTACACGGTTTCGCCGGCAGGATAAGACAAGTTTTAAGTGTATTTTAACAGTAACTGTTCGATTAAGAATGCTCTCATTAATACATTCCGATATTGAGCAAGTCGTTGTTTCCATGGCAACAATACTTTTCTCTTGTTGTTTCTGACACTAACAATATCGAAATCAAATTGGCAATGTTCAGAATCGGATATTAATTTTTAGTCTGAAGCATTTTTAATCAATTAAAATTTTGTTCTAAATCGTAGAATACGATCGCTTATTTTCTTTATATATACATATAAACATATATGGCGAAACCGTAGTTATATAAGTGTATTATTTAAGTTAAACTTACTTAAACTAGTTCAGTATAAAGAGTAGAAAAATGTTTTCCTAAAAGGGTATTTATCATAACATTGTATTTTTTTTTTTCATTGTATCTCCAACTAGCGATAAATCACCAAAAAACACACAATTTTCATAATTATTTTACGTACGTTATATCGAGGTTCCACATCAATTTTATTTTATAAACGTATGTAACCTCATGAGAAGAATAATCTGTAATTTTTTTAATTTTTTCTCAGTATGCGCCTATGGAGACCTTCCTTGTAAGTTTGTTGTGCGTTCCCAACCATATAGAGATGGGACCTTTTTATCTCAAATTTTTTATGTCGAAAAACTAAGTAATCACTGTCAAGATTAAATCAATGCATTTGTATCTCTCAATATATCTCGAAGCATTTTCTTGTATCTCGAACTTATTACTCTGCCAAAGCGTTGAACAAAAAACTTTTATCTGTTCTATTTGAATTTGAAATAGGAGCGCCAACAAACTCCATTCGAAACGAAATTCAGGGAAGATTCAGAATTTAACAATTCAAATTTTACTCCCTTTTCTGAAAACACTCTGCACTGTCGTTTAAGTGTTTTTGCTTGAAATTTCCTGGATTCTAAAACATTCATGGTGAAAAGAATAGAAAAAGCTGTTGATAACATTGCGTATTTTTTTAAGAATCCATTGAAAATGTTGATCTAAGTTGTTCGCATCCATTACTACTTTACAAAAAGCAGTAATGGATGTATTTCAATGCATTCAAAATATAAGTACACTAATTATTGGGTAATAATGCACAAAATTGTTCTAATGTTAATGAATAGAACGTTATGTTATCCCAATATTATGTCATAAATGGTTTGCTACTCGGCATTTAACTCATCACCATAATGATTGATAAACTAGAACATTACTGAATTCTCGAAAGGAAGATGCTTGTGAATGCAATGTAATATGAAAATGAATTTCAATAAAATTTCCATATAAAAATGATTTGGCAAAAGTCCTGTCGACATGGGATTTGAAAATCGAGGCCTCTTAAGTTAATGAACGTCTTCAGAGATGTATTGTTGAAGAATGAGAAAAAAATAACACGCATATTTTTCAACTTTCAGACATTTTGCCGGCTCTTACCAAAGAGAACAGATTTTTTTCTTTAAATTAAGAACGAAGCACAATCATTATTTTTCCCCATCACGTTTTCAAAAGCTGAAAATGCAATGAAGACGGTAATTTTTATTTCCTATGTTTACGAACACGAATCCATTTGCATGAAAAACGAATTTCTTTTCAATAGCACTCTATAGACATATGCAGCGAAGAGGAAATTTAGGGATTAAAACACCCCTTTCAAAATAGAAAGCATTGTTAACCGGATCTAATATACATGAAAATCAGGATTTTCTTCATATTTTCCATTCCTTATACGTATTTATAGTTTAGTTCAAAGCACTTGGAAGATGCTGGAACTAGTTGTTAAAGGAAAATTAAAATTCCTATTATTTAACCCATTCGCTGCCAATCACGAGTATACTCGTGGTTGTCAACATTCAAAATAAAAGTGTATGATAAAAAAAAAGCCCTGCTTAGCCACCACTATTTTAATATGTTAAAAAATACTTTATTTAAAGACAAAAACATTGCTATTAAAGTTACCAACTATTATCTTTCAGAATTTTTGTTGGGAAACGAATTTAAGTAAAAATATCGAAGACCCTGCCCACAGCAAATGGGTTAAGAAACATCGAAGGGTTCTAATATAAAATGCAAACGCGTAAAGAAAAACTAATCTAATTATATTTTTACAGAAACTGTATAAGTGGCTTTACAAATACATATATCGCTATAAAGGAAATAATTATATATTATTGGCTTACTTTCATTTTCATTTTCTTAAACTATTAATAACTAAATGCAACACCCAATCAAATTGTAAAAAAAAAAAGTTTGAAATTGAAGGGAAGGAAATGATGATGACATTACAGAAAAATATAACAGTGATACAAATGATAAACATGGCTAAAACAAGCTATACTGAACAGATTACTGTTAATTTTGTTTATGTCAAAAAACTGGGAATATACTGATCAATCTTTCATCTTAAGGTTTATTTAAACGTACAGAGAGTTGAAAACCGCGTTTCTATTAAAAACTCGAGAAAGTAATCTGTAAATTAAATTTATTGCAGGCTATGTTACCAATAGTAAATCCTACTACCCAATCTGGGCAGGCTCATTCCCACCTGTTTTTACGAAGAGATTTCATCGCCATTTTTAATCGTAAAATCTTCCTAGAAAACTTATTACAAACACTTATTAGAAATTACTGCTGGGAAAGAGCAAACCCAGTTTGAATAGGATAATTCGCCCCTGGTATTTACATCTATAAAACACTTAAGAGCCTACACTAGTCATGCGAAAACCTTCGCAAGCTAATGTTAAGTCTATGGGGAGGTTCTTTGCAGATTTCTCACTCGCATTTTAATATTTTTAAATGATTTTTTTGCATCGGATAGCTGAGGTCGATCTATAACGTTGTTAGTTTTTACTTTTTCGATTTTTGTTGCAGTTTTTATATAAGCGGACATTTTTAATTTTGGAAAGGGTTCTAACAGGTTCTGAAAGTGAAAGTACCCTTTATATAAAAAACTGGAACCAAAATTGAAAATGTACAAACTAACAACGTTAGAGATCGACCTCAGCTATCCTATGCAATAAACATTATTTAAAAATATTAAAATGCCAGCGAGAAATCTGCCAAGAACCTCCCCATAGACTTAACATTATAGTTTGCGTGTTTCTTCGCATGACTGATGTAAGCTCTTAAGACTCTGAAAATTTAGTAGCATAAAAATACCAAAGACTGCAATTTTAGATGAAAAACAGGATTACGGTTGTGGTTTTGCTGTTCATACAGTGAGTAAGTTGTAACACAAGCAAGCATTTTTTTGGAAAAACATGAGAAAATTTATTCTTACAAACATTTGTAAGAAATCGAAAACTCATATTCTACAGCAATAAATTGAAATGATTTGAACTACACCTCCTTTGTTCCTCTGCAGAAACTTTCCACTAATTTCTGCCACCAAGCTACGAAAAACATGTGAACTAGAATTTTGATCGAAAGCTTTTAACCGAGAACTAGAGTAAATTTACGCAGTAGCGCACACCAGGAAATCCAGGCTGCCACTGTTTTTGAATGGAAATTTTCACCGTATCATGGCAGAATTTCGTTATTAAATAAGGGAACTTTCCTAGGTGAATATACTGATGTCACTAGTATACATATATTCTTTACCTAGTAGGGTGGATCGAAAAATCGAAATGCGGATAATCGAATCGGCGCGTGGTACAAAAGTTGCCTTTTATGTATATTAGTTTACATCTGTTTTTTTATTGAAATCCATTCATATCTTCCGGTGACCCAAGCGCCCCAAAAATAGTTAAAAATGAAATTTTTATGAAAACTTATTTTTTTTTATAATTTGTATTATTTTTAAAATTACTTTTGGCGCGGGGTGCAAAAGTTGTCTTTTATACATATTAGTGTACCTGTTTTTTTTAATTGAAATCCATTCATATCTTCCGGTGCCCCAAGCGCCCCAAAGAAAGTTAAAAAGTGAAAGTTTTACGAAAATTTATAATTATTTTGGTTTCTTTAATTCTTTCTTTATTTTTTTAATTACTTTTAGCGCGGGGTGCGAAAATTGTGTTTTAAGCATACTAGCAAACATGCAAAACATTTTTAACTTCGATAAATGTCTTCCGGGTGTCCCTAGACACTTAAATATTTGCCAAAAATCGATTTTTATGCAAATTTTGAACTTAAAATTATAAGTAAAAATAAGAGTTAAATAATCATGTGTATAGCGTAATTATTAGATCCAGGGGATGACAAATCGTTTATTGTTTATATTAAATGTATAAAATTATTTTTTTATACTATATTGTTATATACGAAATTTTGAATAGAGCAGCTGCTTCAATTTGCCAGTTCTGTTTTACAAGATATTGGAATTGTACACAAAAAAGGGACTTCGAATTTAGTAGATCGCAACAAAATTCGTCGATAGCGTACAAAGGTGCGAAATTTTGCTGCAGAGACGAGCAATTTAGCCGTGTCTCGGTCTATTTTAACCGGATTATTTTCCGATGGAGAAAAAGACAGTATAAAAATGCTAATGATGAAGCGCACAATGTACTACACAAAGATCACAAAGGAGGAACATTATGCTCATGTACAGGAACCTGGTCTCTCTGTATATTGGACACGTTACATTTGCAACAGGAGAAGACCTGTTACGACATTTACTACATTCTTTTGATGTCCAACAATTGGTACTAAAGCCTTTTGTGGGCCAATTGGCACAGCAATCAAAATCTGCGAGCTACCTGTAGCTTTCTTTTCTTCAATAAGTGTGGAGAATATGCCATATAACATAGGTAGAATGGTTCTCAGCAATGATCAGCAATATTTATATGACATTTGAGTAGAAATAACGTGGTGAAAGTGGTTCTGGCCTGGCATTTAAAAACCCTGTTCTAGTTGTTTACTCAAGATGGCTAACGACTGCAGATAGAACGTTAAGGTTGTAGGTGGCCACAGAAAATCCACCTGAGAATCTCATTGTTCTTACAACATATATTATGAAAGTATGAACCTATATGGTTCCATATCAAAACAAAATACTCCATAACAGAAGGACAGCGGTATATTTGGAAACTTATCACATTTTCTAGACATTTGGAACCCAATCTAAGAAAGTTTATACACGCCGTTGTTCAACTAGATAGCTTCTTTTGTCATCCTGAAAATTTGTTATTATCTATGCTCTGAGATAATACAGAGCCTATAAGGTCTTTAGCAATACGAAAGCTATTTTGTGCTAGAAATGAAAATAGAGGATCACCAGAAGTAAGAATTTTTAAAGTACCAAAAATACACTTCTAAGCAAAGTATTAGTGTGAACTTATTTACTGACAATGAGTTGGAAGTTTTGAACCCCCTCTGTTGATAAATGTGCCTTACGAAGAAATTGAGGCCATGGTAAATGTAGGAAAAACAGAGGAATGGTCAAAATATCAATGCCATAAACAAGATGATAAAAGATGCATTCGCCTAGTGCCTGAGGCATCAGAAAGTGTATCTGGAAAAGAAAAGAGACTCAGTTTCATATTGAATAGAATAAAATCAAGGCGCCATATCAAATATTTTAATCCCAGAAAGGATTACAATCTTTAGAAACATGTAAATCTCCAAATTAAAAGAAGTAAACAATTTGCTACGTAAGTTCAATTTTTATGATTTAGTGCTTTGATTTTTAAATTTATACTTCATGTATATAAAATTATTATTATTTTATAAGTTTATACTTTAATAATTAAACACTTTACCAAATTTGTAAACCATTTTCGTAAATTTCAAATTTTTTAATACATTTTCTTAAAAATTTTAATATTTAACTATAGTTGGGGCAGCGGCAGATATGAATAGATTTCGATAAAAAAAATATGTAAACTATAGAATTATGTAATGCACCCAATACACAACTTTCTCACACGACGCCAAATGGAATTAAAAAAAAATTTAAAAAACAAAAAAAATATATTTTTTCATAAAACCTTCAATTTTTAACTATTTTTGGGACGCTTGGGGCACCTGAAGATATGAATGGATTTCGATTGAAAAAAACATGCAAACTAATACAAATAAAAGTCAACTTTCACACCGCGCGCCAAAAGTAATTAAAAAAAAAAACTATAAGTTTTCACAAAAATTTCAATTTTTAACTATTTTTGGGGCGCCGGAAGATATGAATGGATTTCAATAAAAAAAAGCGTGTAAACTAATATACATAAAAGACAACTTTTGCACCCCGCGCCAAAATTAATTTCGAAAAAAAAAATTCGTATACTTTTCGATCTACCCTATACCTAGTATACATATAGTATACTACTAGTATACATATATTAACCCTACATTACGCAGTGATGCATACGTGAATTAATTATCAAAACTTTAATTTTTGTTTCAGTCATTCGAAAATAGTATTCAATTACGCAGTGATGCATACATGACGCAGTGACATTACATGACATATATTTACCTAGTGACATTAGTATATTCACTAGGGAAACAGTATATTCACTAGATGATATACATGACGCAGTGACCCTACATTATGCAGTGACCCTACATTACGCAGCAATGCGTACATGAATTAATTATCAAACCTTTAATTTTTTTAATTCCTTTTTTATTCCTTTTTTATTCCTTTTTTTATTGCTTAAAAATAGTATTAACCTAGGTTTTGTTTATAACTAGAGTTGCAAAAATCCTGTTTATTCCCGGGTTTATTTCCAATAGACCCTGTTTATTCCCAGGTTTGTTCCCAAAAGACCTCGTTTATTCCCAAAAGACCCGGTTTATTCCCAAAAAACCCTGTTTATTCCCAGGTTTAAACCGGGGTTTTTCTAGCCTTTGCAACTCTATTTATAACCCACCCCCCTCCTCTTTGTGTGCGACACTGAATCTGCCAAGGATCTCTGTTTCTTTTCTGTGTTTTTGCAGAAATTTTAACAGTGCATAGCCTTTAAAGAACAAAGAAGGAGTTTGATTTTGTGGCGTTACGATAATCTATTTGCCACGAGAGATTAGCAGAACGTTACAATGTAAAAAAAGTTCTTTTAATCGAGAAAGAAGGTTTACGAAAATACAATATCACTTCTCTGAAGTTACCCGCGATTTCGAAAAGCATTCCCCTTTTTCCAAAAACCAATATATTTACAAGGTTTAAAAAACATTTCTGAAATAAAAGGGTTTTATCCTTTTGCTGCCCGAAATTTTCGGAAACGAATCCGAGTAATTTTCGCAGTGTATTAATAAGTCTTCTCAACTTAGTATCAACATGAAATATGGGATTTTTGAATGTGATCAATTCTCAAGTAAACATATTTTCAACTTCGTAACAGAATTATATATGCAAGATTAACAAAACAATGTTTGTTTTGCGCTGTTAATTTAGCATGTTCGTCTGTCTGAACATGTTTGTTAAACATTAAAATATTTACTTGATAATTGATAGCATCTGAAAAAAGCAATATTTCGTGTTGAGAAAACAGATTAACGAACAGTTAAAACTACTCGGAAACTTTTCCGAAAATTAAGGCAGCAAAAGAAATTTTTGTTTCAGAAATGCTTCTTTAAAACTTGGAAATTTATTGGTTTCAGAGGTTTCTGAAGATAAATGAACACTTTTCGAAACAATGGGTAACTCGGAAAAGGCTATATTATATTTTTCTAAGCATTCTTGTTAGAAGAAGAAAGTTTCTCTTTTTTTACAGGATACTCCCAGCTTGTCTTAATTGTTCTAATAAACAGGTATTAAATTTAGGCAGAAAACAGTACATAATTACAGAGACGTTATTTGTGAAAAAATCAAAATGTTTATTTGATTTTGATTCACAAAATAAGAAATCAAAATCAAAATAAAACTAGTCGTTTGGGGCCACCGTAATACTTACCCATCATGGATATGCATAATATAAAATTTGAAAATAAAAAAATGTGTAAATTATTTATAAAATGCATTGCAATTCGAATAAAATCGTGGCTTGATGACGTCCTAAACTTTAAATGCTCTATTACTGAATTGGGTGAGAGAAACAGCCTTATAACTCCGAAATTGATAATCCTATTAAGTAACGGTTTACTGCGTCGGATTAAGCGTCTCATTTCCAATTAAAATATATCTCTGAATTGAAATTTGAATGAAATACAAGACATGAAAAATCGAAAAGTGTGGCAAATAGGATTACAAATATCTCGGTAACTAATTATTCGATAGACTTCGTTTTTTATGCAAAATTTATATTTTTTATTGTATTTTATATTCACTCCTTAAAAAAAACAATTTCGAAATTTTTTATTTACCTTTTATCAGAACGAATATTTCGAGAGTCCGAAAAAAATAGTTCCGGATAATCTAGGTTGCTGAAATGCAATAAGCTTCTTTCCATTATTACATGCTAAGTACGTAACAAATTTCAAGTTTCTACCTCAATTTGTTCGGGAGATAAAGCGTTTACACACACACAGACACACACACAGACAGACGGATGACAATTTTTTTTTCTAAAAATATGTTTTTCGGAATCTCCAGTGTCTGAAACGTGTAAATCCCTCAATTTTTTCTTCTATTTTCAAAACGATTACAAGATTTACCCTATACTACGTATGATGGGTAAGTAATAATAAATTATTGACTTATTTTAAACAGAAACAACTAAAATTTCATAAAGAGAGTATACTTCTTCATTTAAAAGAAAACTTATATCTACTTTCATTGAATTATTTAATAAAATTAATAAAATTAATTTTCGAGTTATTGCTAGGTTGCTTATAAAAATCAGATAGCCTTTTATTTATTTATTTTTATTTTAACATACTGAATTTCATTCATAAAAATAACCGAGAGTTCAATGACATAATTTGGCGTTTGTCCAGAATATATGATCGTCTCCCCCATGGCAAAAAAAAAAAAAAAAAAAAAAAAAAAAAACTTTACTCCTTAAAAAAAAAAATAGAGTCTAAATCGCGATATTAAACCACTTGGATATGACGTCATTAGTTTATGCAAACTTTTATGGATTCAGACATTTCCTGTTTTTCTTCACCAGTCTGTTACTTAAACTGATCATATTGTCACGTATAAGAAATACGCTTCCGCTATGTAATCAATTTCAGACTTGCGAATTAAGGAAAAATTAAGATGATCGTCAAACTTTATTTAAAAATATTTTGGTGTATATATTTATAAAAACGATTATTTACATAACTAAATTTTATACGTAAGGCATATGTTTATATATAAAATTTGCTTCACTATGAAATTTTATTTTTCCGATATTAAAAATAATTTTAATTTCAACTGTAAAATAATTTTAATAATTTTTATTTTTAGATATTTATAGGTTTGTCTTTTTATTTTAAACATAACATGTTAACTAATTGCTCATTCAAGATACCGGAAAGTGCGACAGACAAAATTGTACGAGGCTCATCCAGAAAATAAGTTTCCCACAGCGCAAAATTATTGCACTGTAAAAGGCACTTAACTAAAAGGCACAAACCTGGTAGATTGTGGGTATGGCTATCGTATGCGACCGTCGTAACTTCCCGATCGCTTACATTAACGTTGTTGTTGTGCGCGAAGACGTCGGCTCTCATTTCTTCTTTTGCTGACTCCGTGATAAAGTTTTTTAACGTACAGAAGGTATCGCCGATCCAAACCTATCGTCAGTGCTGGTGTTGTGTGGATCCACAACAATGCTCGCCTGCATAAGGAGAATTCGACAAAAAATCTGCTGCAGAAGTTTCGCGCTTGGACCATCCGCCCTATAGTCTCTATCTTGCTCCCAGCGACTTCCAGCTGTTCTTGCACCTGAAGAAATTCCTGTCTGGTCATCACTTTCCCACATACGATAACGTGCAAACAACTGTGACAAGCTGGCTCCATTCCCAGGCGGCAGACTTCTATGACAATGGACTACAAAAACTTATCCGTTGTCCACACTATGAAAATTGTTATAATCCCGGTGGTTTTTATGTGGAGATGTAGCGGAAACATTTCTCTATCTGATGCAATAAATCTTTCCAGGTAATTACGTTTTGTTTCGTTTTACCTGCGGTGGGAAACGTACATCTGGATGACCCTCGTATATCAAGATTTGCTTATCATTTTGAGTGATTTTTGTCCAAAGCAACTACGTGAAAAAAAAAATTCATTTTGCTTAAAATAAATTGAAAAAACCGAAGACAGATTATTAAACATAAATTATATTTACTGAGAATAAAATTCCATATGCTAGTTAACCCAAAAAGTTTAAAATACGCTTTAATATTTTACCTGTTGGAGATAAGTAGAGACGGGATAAATAGTGAAATGATAATAACGAATTGAAATATTGTTATTCTTATGGGCAATGGTAAAAAAATAATCTGATTTTTGTAAAGGATAACGCAGATTTACTAAAGCAGATGAAATTTTCATACTTCAGATTCCACACTCTCCTCACATGCCATCCTTTTGCTCGCTCGCCAGCAAAATAATAACGCACACATAAACTTACAACTACACATCTAACATCTGAAAAAATATCTACATGAGGAAAGAAGACAGAAGACTCCTCTCGTTTATTGTTTCTTACATTTGAAACTTTTTTGATTTAAAATGCAACCAGTTTAAATATCACACCGTCTGTAAAGCTAGTCATAACTATTTTAGGGTGAAAATTCATATAGTTAACTAAATTTAGCTCTAATACAAATTCATGCGTCTAATAATTTCACCACTGCATAGATACACGATAAACTGTGTGTATATATTAATCGAACAGACCGTTAACAGAATGCTTTTAATAATATTAAGGAATGAAAAACATAATTTTTCCTTAATCAGGAGAAATCCCGAAATCGGCTCTTTATTAAATAGTTAATAACTGTGAAACTATACTGTTAAAATTTTTTTTGTAAAAACACAGAAAAGAAACAGAGATTATTGGTAAATTTACACTCGTCCTCCAGTTCAAAACATTCGAGCAACATTCTCGATTATTTCACAGTTTTTTACAGATTGGTGGAAGAAACTGGTGATAGCACCTGAAATTGTGTATAGAGAAAGACAGGAGGATACAATGCATTTTAATTTACAGATATAGTATAGAGGTTTCGATTTATTGCGAGGCTTTGTAACAATGAAATTGTCACACATTTTCAGAAAATTGCTCACTTCCACTTATGCGCCACTGATGCGCCGCACAGTGCGGGGTGGTTAAGAGAAAACCAGCGATATTTTCAAAATTTAAAATTATTTATTATAAGTCAGATTTATTTGTAGCCTTATTCTGAATACTCTTAAGAATAAAAAGGCATTTAGTGGCTCTCTAGAAATCTCAGTACATCATTACTTTTAAAAAACGAAATACGGAAAACCAAGCGCAAAAAGATTGTTGAAATTAATGGGCAAATCTTTTGAGTGTGAATCGCTTATTTTATTTTCTCATTTCGTTGTTGGAGTCCACTGGAATGTGAAAAAAAAATCTCATCTCAGAAATATGTTTGCAAAGTTAATTTTTAGTTAAAGTTAGTTAAGTTCGCTGTCAGTTTTTTTTCCCCAAAATGTGACTTATTAGTTTTATGTCGAAGTGTGTCAAAACGGCATTTACCACTCACTTCCGTAGGAATTCTGATGATAATAAATGCACAGATTAGCTACAAACCCATTGTATTTTTGTCGATTTTATTTTTGTTATAAATTACTTGTTTTATTCTTTTTCCTATATAATTGCACAAAATCAATCTCAAAAGCCATTTTTGTCTCTGATGGTTAATATTTACGTCAAAAAATTTTAGTTTTTAACTCTGAACTAATATTACCAATTCACAATGAATTTAAAATCCTAATAGTATTTTCAACAAGATTTGTTGCGTTTGGACTGGTGGATATTTTACAATAAATCTCTAAACACTTCTACATTGTGAAAAAAGAGAAATGTTTCTTGATCTAGCAAGAAGGTTTACGAAAATATAATATAACGCCTTCCTTGTTACTCACGATTCCGAAAGCGTTCGTTTGTCTTAATAAACCCCAGAAAACAATAGATTTCCAAGTTTTAAAGAGGGATTTCTTAAACAAAAGTTTCTTTCGCTACCCGTAATTTTCGAAAACGTTTCTGAGTAGTTTTACAGTGCAAATCAGTATTCTCAACCCGGTATCAACACCAAATATCGGTTTTTCAGAAGCTATCAATTCTCAAGTAAGCATTTTCAGCTGCGTAACAGAATTTATATGTAAGAATAGCAAAATGATGTTCATTATACACTGTTACTTTAGCATGTTATTCTTGAACATGAAAATGCTTACCTTAGAATTTATAGCATCCGAAAAACTGACATTGCATGTTGACATCGGGCTGAGTAAACTGACTAATATGCTTGAAAAGGTTTACAAAAATTACGGGCAGCAAAAGAAAAATTTGTTTCAGAAATTTTTCTTTAAAACTTGAAATTCTATTGGTTCCTGAATTTTTATGAAAATAAAGGAACCCTTTTTGGAATCGTGCGAAAATCGGAAGAGGTCATATTAGATTTTTGTAAACCTTTTGCTAGATCAACAAAAATTTCTCTCATTTTACAGTGTATTTTCATTATAGCCACCCTGCACACAGTTGTACCCTTTTTGTATAGAACCACATATCTGACTTTATAAACTGAATAATATCTACTGGTTATGTACGGGGAAAATATCGTATGGAAATAATAAGAAAAAAAATAATATTAAAGTTTTTAACGTTTTGTTCACTTAAAATAAAATCCGTTCATTTTATGAGAAAAATCTGTTTGCGAAGATAGCTGTAAAATTCCGTTCATTTTGCAGAAAAAAAAATCTGTTTTCTATGACAGCAGTAAAAATCTGTTCATTTTGCAGAAAAAAGCTGTTTTTAACAGTAAATACAGTATAGACTGTAAAAATGCAGAAAATTCGCAAAAGAAAGTTTTTCGTAAAATAAGCGCATTTCTAGCTTCCAAGATGGTAATTTTTTATCATAAAATATCATTCTTTAGCGGAATAATTGCTATTATTTTCATTCATCGGAAAAATGGTTCTAAATTTATTGATAAAATTAATCCGCCCATGTTTCTTTTTTCCCTATTTTAACGATAGAGTAGCTATTTTTTTGTGTATTCAAAAAGCATTGTTGTAAAGAACTTTCTTTTAAAAGATCATTACTTTTAAAGATCATTCCTTTTATGAAAGATTCTTCAGTAATTATTAATAAGTTTAATTTGAATCAGGTTTACAAATACTTCAATGAATTACAAATTGGAATTAAGCGTGTCTTTAATTTAAAATACATCACACTTTTATTGTAATTGCGATATAAAAGTTTCTTTTCCTAAATTTTAAAAAATATATTCTGCATACCACTAGGATGAAAAAGAACTTCAATCATGGAAAAAAGTCTGTGACTTCGATTAAGGAAAGGAGGTGTAGAAAAATTCTAGAAAAATCACAAAGAGACTACCAACTGAAAATATTTTTCAGATTGTATTGACACACCGCCAGGGGATTAGACAAACTATATTAATAAAAGAATTTAAAAAAAGATTTAATAAACTTAGCCACACTGAAATGTAAATAAAATTTACCAATAAGGCAATTATCACGTTTTTTAACTCTTTCCAACGTAGTTCAAAAGTGTTTATAAATTCGGTTTGTCTGTCCGTCTGCCCGTGCTCTAACTCGCGTAAATATCTCGGATTGATATGTAATTGATATATGTTGATGTGGTTAATTATGGCATGTTTTCCATTGAAAATAAAGTGTGTAACTTTTATTGTTCATGTAACAGGGACAACGAAAAAAATTCCGTTACATTATGGTCTATAATGAAAAATCGCTTGCAGTGTATTTTAATGATGTTACACTATTTGAAACATATTGAAATTGATGTACATTACTGAGGTGAACTACAAGCTGCTTTCTGTAGAATAGGACGTGCATTGCATTTATCGTTCATTTACAGGGACACACAAAAGTATTCAGTAACAGTTCTGTCCTATGAGCAATAATTGCTAGGAGAGCATTAATTGTGGTGCGTTTTTACATTTAACTATTTTTTTTACATATTTCTTGAGGTGTATAAATCCTATAGATCATATACAGGGTTGCTCAAATGAATTTGAGTACATTTTCGCTTATTGACGGAAATTGTTGAAGGTGAAATTTCAACGGTGCTATGCGTTTTCTAATTGAACTCAATTTTAGCATTCTATGTGGCATGTATACAAATTTATAAATCATATACAGGGCTACAAGAGAGAGTTTGGATATTTTCCCGACTATAGATGGTAATTGCTATAGGTGGTAACATCATCTTTCACCTTCTTATTAAACGGCGAAGTTCTGTTACAGTATTATGAATGTTTTGGAAAGTGTTTCATAATCCATGCTTGGCATATAATTGTTTTTTTTAACAATGCGTTTCGAGCTTATTTATTCACATATTTACTACCCAGATAATATTTCATAGAAAATGTGAAACGAAAATGACCTAAAATTGTCATTAAAAGGGATAAACTCCTTCGTGTAACAATTCAGATAATCACCATTAATGGAATGCTGTATTGGGGAGACTAGAAAATAGTCGTTGATATTAAAAGGGTGATCAATAAAAGTCCGCACTAAAATAAAACGGTTGCAGAGCGAAATTAAAGAATGGAAGAACTAAATAGCTTGTTGTTATTTATAACGCAATCTGTTTACATTTTTATCCATTTGATTTTATCCATTTTACATTTTTATCCATTGATTTTACTTGACGTTTTACTGAAATATGATACATAAAGAATATCTCCGATCGTGAGAGTAAAATTTCTATGCTGAAAATATTACATTAGGTAATTTTTTTTTCTGTGTAGCATTTTGTAAAAAAAAGAATATCTCAACCGTCTATTTATGAACATTTTGAAAAAGGTTTTTCTGCTTCACACCAACATGACTTTGGAAGAGTTGCAAAAATATTCACTTCTAAGTAAAATGAAACGGTGAAAAACGATTTGACTACTACAAAGACGGTCAGAGGCAAGCTACAAAAAAGTATAAATTTTCTCCAGCTACCATTAATTATATTCTTAATCCAACATTGCGCAGTGGTGCATACATGAATTAATTATCAAACCTTTAACTTTTTTTTCAGTTCCATGCTACTACTATAATTGAATAGAAATATTAAATAAGGGAAAGAATTACTATTTCAAATTAGTGGTATCAAGCCTAAATATGAATTTACAAAATATATACTTACAAAAGAATAATTCGTACAGTGTTTGGTTAAGACATCAAACATCATTTGCCGAAAGAAGAAAATAATTCTTTAAAAAAATTAAACGTAACAGATAGTAGCAAAAACAAAGTGTGGACACAGAGAGATTGATTTGCGGGTCCCGAAAGTGTTTAGAATCCGGGCCCTTAATTATGGTACAATATAAGAAACTTGTTGAATCATTACTTTAAATATATATATATATATTTGTTTCAAACTTAAATATCACTAAATTAAAAAAATATAGAAAAAAATCCATGATCAAAAGACCCGCGTTCATACACCCCTTTTTAGCTACCGTATGGACACTTTGAAGCTGAGACATCCTGTTTTTTAGCCAGCTTAGCCAATATATAGTTTCGACACTGCTGTTGATTTATTAGAAGACGAAAATTTTTATTTTTATTGCATTTTCTTACCGCTGTGTAATATTATTAACATCCAGAATTTATATGATTCAAGTTGGGCAAATTTTAACTTGTTAATTATTTTAAATGGATAATTTTACATTAAAAAGTTCATGAGTGTATTTTTATTATATTATGTTTAAAAAACAGGACCCTACACGCACTTTTTAAGAGACTTGGGTCCCGGTAAATTGAACCGGCTCTATCCCCCCCCCCCTCTCTCTGCAGCCCTGTGTGGACGTCTTTATCGCAAATATTTAAAACGATTCTGGATTCTCGACGATGTATCATATTTTATTCTTTCACACTCATCAATACATGGTAATAATCGTTTTTATTCCTCAAATATGTCGGAATATGTCAAATATGTCACATTCTATAAAACACCCAACTAAAAAAAAAAAAAAAAGAAAATCAACGTTCTTGTTTGAATTCCGATAGTAAAAAGGAATGTGTCAACCTTACGTATACAAAAGTCGAATTTAGCAATAAATCAGGATATTTATCTTAACGAATGTACTAAGAAAGGTTTAATTCCTTATATTAGAATTAGATTAAAATATTAAGGAAATTAGATTATATGACCAGATTTAATAAGTTCACATTATGCGAAAAAAATTGTGGATTATTTGCATCAAGAATAATTTAATTTTGTGGAAAAAGTTTGACATCTAATGTACAATCTAAACTACAATTTAATGTTCCGGAAGCGATATTCATGTGGAGAATGTTTTGCCAGTTTTAAAAGGAAAAGTTTTGTCAAAGTCATTAAATGCAAAAAACTCATTAATAGATATTATCTAAAACAAATCGATTTAAAGCTAAAACAGAGACTTGCAGCTCTGCTCAAAGGAATTGATATTATTCATAGAAATGTAGTTGTTGCACAGAGTTAAAGTGATATATGATTAGTGAGTGTTTATTATTAACTTGCTGACCTGGCTAATTGGTTTATTATTAACTAGCTATGAGTTCCCAACAAACCTCTTTCCGAATTAACTAATCACCTGGGTCCCCATTGCTTAATATACCTAATATACCTAATATGCTTAATATACCGCAACAATATACTGGGAATGCTCCGCACGCGCCGGAGACAATCGAAACCCAAGTTGAATGAGCCAAACCCCATAGTAATCGGGTTCATAGAGTCGGAGATAGAAATGCGCCACCTGGCGGTGGAAGGTGGAACTAAAATCTGTAAGACAATCGAAACCCAAGTTGAATAAGCCAAATCTCCTTGTAATCGCGCCCATAGAACCTGAGATAAAAATGTGCCACCTAGCGGTTTAAGATGGAACTAAAATCTGCATAACAATCGCAAGCTAAGTTGAATTAACCCATTCCTGTTGAAATCGGACCGATAGAACCCAAGAAAAGAATGCGCACGCAGGTGGTGAAAGCTGCTCTCCCCCCCCCCTCTCTGTAAATTTAACAAATTTCCTTTAACAGTAACGCGATTTTTAATTTGAGGCTGTCGTGAGTAAACGTAAGTTGATGCCGAAAAAGAAGATTAATATTCAAAAAAGGCCGTAGCTGGGGGTCTAAGGAAATTTTTAGTAGTTTATAAAGTAGCTGGAGGACCCTAGAACTATGTTAAAGAAAATTGCATGAGAATCTGTACATTTTAAAAGAAACTGCACCAAGGGCCACAAGAAGGAGATATACAAGATATATTCAAAATTGGTGGTAGCTGAAGTCCGAGAATTTTTTTGTCATTCATGTAGTAGCCGGAGCACCTAAGAATTTGTTAGAGAAAAAAAAGCTAGTGAATCGAACGATTTTTAAGGGAGCTATAGTAGGGGCCCAAAAGGGGCCAACTGATAGCTTTAAGCAGGGCCCTAAGATAAAAACATGTTAAAAGTTCCTAATACTTAGCACTTTAGATCTTCAATTAGTCCAAATTAAGCATAGGGTATAAATTAATATCATTAAAATAAAATTTTAAAGAAATGTACCAAAAATGGGGAAAAATGCTTAAAAAAGGTTCCTAAGGCCCCAATAATAACAATAGGGTGGCCCGGGGAGAGGAGTCCATGACTCTACTTTAAAGTTATGCATTGAGAGGATGATACAATTAGGGGAGAGGTGGAAAATGCACAGCACACAAAAAATTCAAGGGGCCAGAGTCTTAACTGGAATGTAGAAATGGGGGAATAACTAAATGGAGAAAGAGCCCCGAAAAACGAAGAAGATCGTATTAACAGGGGGCAAGTTACTAACAATTTAGGGAACACTTCAAGGGTCCCAGGGCCCCGGATCTTAAAAAATTAAAAATCTGAGGCTTAGGTGCATCAGCATCGGCCTTGAAGTATCCGCATCCAAAATTTCAGACTTTTACGTGCGGTAGATTTCGCTAGCCATTGCACACAGATAAACAACTTTCTTTTATTAGTATAGATTGGTCAATTATAATTTAAATGTGTTGTCTATTTTATTTTATTTTTGAGTTTAATAAAAATATGTAAGTAGATATAACTATCGCAGATTTTTATCGCTCGTTATTGAATTCTTATGTCACTATATTCTTAGATGCACGTATATATAAGAACGCATGTACGTAAAGAGAAACGTATATTTAGCAAAACAATTTATTTAAGTGCGTATATACGTAATGTATTTGAGACGAACATTAAAAAAGCGGCCGGTGGTCTCAAAGAGTTACAAGATAGGTAAGTAATAAACGCATGTAATTATTACTTGCACGAAACATGCCTGCCTGTAAAACTTTTTCAGAGTCAGGCGTGTGTAACTGTCTTCCAAGGTCAGGCTAAAATCGTTCAATCAAATCGATTACTTGCTAAAAATGAAATCAAACAATTGACTAGATATCTTGCTTTTATAATCATTATCGATATGAATATGTTTCATGATCAAATGTGATAAATTATTTTGAAGATGATACGGTGCATAAAATTAATATTTCATTAAAAACTTTAAGTAAGGTTGTTGAAAGGCGGTTAAATAATAAGAATTATTAATTTGCATTTGCGTTTATGTAATATATACAGGTTATTGCAAAATAAGTTATAGGTAGACGAACATATACTTGTTAAAGGAAGATTAACAATTTATTTAATGAAATGTTATAATAAAAAAAATAATAATAGAAACTCAATTTTAGTAATTTAAACTTCCTGCTGCACAAACTTTTTATATAACGCCTGTAGCAAAATACTAAATCAGAAATATCCGTGGCCACGCATTATACTTTGTCAAAACAAACAAAAAACAATACATGTATAATTACTTATAAAATTACCATTTTCAACCTCCAAAACACAGAAAATAAAATAGAAGTAAAACAATCCTTTAGTAGCTATGGTTTGCAATAAAGAGTTATACCAGCCATACTCAACCGGTGGCCCGGCGACCTTTTATGTGCGGCCCGAGACTCATAATCATTAATCCCTAATTATAAAAGTAATTAAGATGCTCTTTAAAAGTTTTTTAACACCTTCGCTGTTTCTTTATATATTTTCATGGGAAGACAAAATCCACCAGTTATTTGTAATTACTAAATTAAAATCATATTAAAACATCTTAAATGCCATTTCCTTAGTCAAAAATTCTTTTGTTGGTGTAGTTCTATTCGTGTTATAGTGGTGTACACTAATGAAACATTATTCCAAATTAATTAAATTTACACTACATATTTGTACATTACAAAACATAAATTTTTTTACATTGAAAAATGAATGATTTATTAAAGAAAATCTCTTAGGATTTGGTGATGCTGCATTGTTATATTATTATGTTTTATGCTTATCATATCGCTAATAATGCTTATTCGGGTTGTCGTGGGGAAAAAAATGGCAGAAAAAAGTTTTACAACAACAATCCTCACGGCATATTTCTACATCATTTCAATAGAAATTTACCCCGGAGTAAATTTTTTGGTATTAGAAGTGTTAAAAATTTCTGATAACATTTCTTCCACGACAAACGTTGAATACTACTAATTATATTAACTTGTTTATTTTGATTTGTTATACTGCTTTTGTTAACTTATTATTAGGTAGCTTTCAATAAAAAAAAAGTATAAAGCTACCTATTGCAGCCGTTCGGAGGAAAGCAGTTCCGGAAAATTTCGATATATTTTCACCGATCATGACCCCCAGACCCCAAAACCACCCTCCGTTCAAATGTTGATTTATATATATATATATATATATATATATATATATATATATATATATATATATATATATATATATATATGACCTATGTCATACGATAACGCTCGTATTTATAAATAGATTTTGATGAAACTAATTGTTTGTATTAAGGTCATTAATGTCTCGACCGAGTTCGTTGGCCAGCTTGGTCCGCCATTTTGTTTCAAGATGGCGGCCATTTAAAAATTTAAAACTAAAATAAATATACAAAAAATTAAAAACTAAAAATTATTTTTTAATTACGTGTTAGTCCTTGATACAAGGATTCCAGAGCATTTTTTGGTTTACCTCTATCTTAAAAATGGCTGAGATAGAGCAGTTTGAAATTCTAGGGTGGCTGACATTTTGAAACAAAACAGCACATTAACGCGATTACTCGCAAATTATTTTCTTTCATTGTTGTAATAATTTTCCCAATCATACGCATAAAACTATATATTCATATCCGTTAGCGCCAAAATTGGCGACATTAGCGACAAAATTGGCAAAATTGGCGACATTTGGCGACCAAAATAAGTCTTCGTAAATTAAGCCAATTTGGCTATTGCTCAATAATCTGGCGAATTTCTTATTCAAATTCAGTATTAAGGAATCTTTTGTAAACGTTTCTTTACATTTTAACTTCCTGTTTTCGTGTAACATTAGCTAAAATTTTAAAACGAAGATATAGGAAAGCTACCTTTTCCTCCCGGTACAGGCCGGAAGGACTTTTTTAATATCTTATTATTATTATTATCCTTTTCTTACATTATTATACAAAGTATGTTGCGGCCTGCTTAATGTCGCAAACACATGTTTGCAGCCCGCGAGAAAAACAGGTTGAGTATGGCTGAGTTATACAATAAGTGCTTTTGAAGCTAATTTTTATTCTAGGCATTTTCACTCGTTAAGAAGCTGCCGTTGGGAAGTCGTTATTGTTATCATTATTATTTATTTAAATCTTGCAAAATAACATCTTTTTCAGTTCAATTTACCTATTTTTGTTCAGTTTGAGAATGGCTTTTTTAATATTAAAATTTGCTCACAAAGGATCTGGAATATGTACCTTAGGACTTAAGTAAAGACTTGAGTTTACTTTTGTATCAATTATAAATACAAGTGTTTCTTTAGTAACATATTTAACTCTCGTA
The DNA here is from genome assembly GCA_963931845.1 of Maratus michaelseni. NCBI lineage: Eukaryota > Metazoa > Arthropoda > Arachnida > Araneae > Salticidae > Maratus > Maratus michaelseni. The sequence goes on from OZ007586.1 coordinate 119,865,340, forward strand.
GTAAACATCTAGTCATTTTTGGCACCATTCACTTTTCCATGCATTCTACCAAAATTTTTACTCAATAAATGAAATCAAACAGACACTATATATAAAGAAAATATATTTCATTATATACAATTTTTGGTGCAGAACATGAAAAACTGACAACGGTAAGAAATGACACCATGGTACTAGCAGGGTTAAACAAATAGCAGAAAAATAACATTTTTATCTGGATGTTTAAAACCAATAATTCCTTTGAAAAGATGCACCAACCAAACATTAAATATAAAAAGAAAAGAAAATTATTTCATGTTATTAAATTAATATAAAACAGCATTAAGTTACACCCGAAAAATTCACCTGTTCTTATACATATGAGGCACATCTCTGTAATGGAAAGCTATAAAAAAAAAAACAAGCAAATTTTTTGATCAAAAGAGAAGAATTATATCCAATATAAAGAAAATGAAACATTGAATACTAATTCTAGCATATTATACCGTGTGATACCAAAAGAAACATAAACTCAATATAATTCGAAAGCTATAAACAGAGCACAATGCAATTTTAACTAAAATGTACAGAAAGACATGAGATTTTTTTAATAAAAAATTGTATCGCCAGAATAAATACCTTTTCCTTTAACAAGTGGCGTCTCAGTTTGTATTAGCAGTTTGGCACAATATACAATGCAATTACAGGATTACAAACGTTCAATTTGACAGATGTAATTAGTAAGAATAGCTGTCAGACGTGGCAAGATATCCAACACACACATCTAAAAATATTTCATCAACATTTCATCAAACATTTCCTGAAACATTTCATCAAACCTTTCATCAAAAATTTCATCATTATAAAAGCATTTCTCTTGTAATTCCCTTCACACAAGACATAAATGGCAAACACTAACATAAAATCTCTTGAGGTTTTCATCGATTAAAGGCAGACTTAATTTGCATTTTTTTTGCCATATTAATATAAATAAATGTTACTAAGCAAATTCACGTACTATTGTTAAGTTTGGTTCCGGCATATGTGGTCGGCACATGGTAGAAGACACTTACTTGCAGTACAGCATAAAGTTCTTCTACTAACATCAAAACAATAAAAAAAAACCCTCAAAATTAGCACTTCAAGCTCTGAATGGTCTACCGCCATTAGATATCACCCCTGTCACGCTCGTCGACCTAACCGTTCGGAGTTTTCCGTGGTTTTCTTCGAACCTTGCCGTAAATACGGGTTAGGATCCCTTAGAAAGACCCCCACGGAGGGCACTCCCCCCTAGGGCCTATATCCCAAGTGTAGATAATCGCCCGTCAAAAATCAACCAACCAACCAATCATTAGATATCCAACTAGAATTTCGTGCAGAGTTCTCATTTGTGATTAGAAGGGGGATACCTACAGAAAATTATTTAGCGCCACAATATTAGGGTAACTGCCCAAAATACGACTTACAGCCATATACAAATAAATACTTAATACAATAAATAAATAAATACATATTTGAATATAATGATATAATTCATATGTACAAAGACGGTTCAAATTAGATTGAAGGACAGGCTCCGCCTCTAGTGCTTTCAAAGAAAATCCCTTAAACTACCCGCCTCGGGTATATAAGCCACCGCCTCTCTGTCGTTTTGCCCAGTCTTGCTTTTTCTAGCACACTGTGCTTTCCTTTTTGTCACACTGAAGAAGAATCTCGCTTGTGGATTCGAAACAGCTGTTTGCTGTTTTTTTGTGTATTATCTGTGCATTTTTAACATTGGTTTTCTGTCTTTTAATATTCTTGTATAAAGGTTTTATTTGCTATTTTTATACTTTTCAACTATGTTGGAAAGTATTAAAAAGCTGTTTAGTAAGAAATGTTCTGCTTTGTGCCACTACTTATAAACATCAAAACTGCAAGCATAACACTAACAAGTTTATCTGCTTCATAAGCCAGTTGCTCTGAAAATAATGAAACCTTATAACATTAAACTCCTAGTAAGAACTCAGAAAGTCATCCGAAAAAAATTAACAAACTAACATTTATAAGAATTGTTTGATCGATTTATATTAAGTTATTTGGGATTTAGATTTCAATGAAATGCACGAGGGGCAATGGTGAATAGATAGAGAGTTTTAATTGGCTCTTTCGTACAGAATTTTTTTTTAATTATTGATATATACAGTGTTTTTTTCCAGGAATTCTCTAATATAAAACTCATTGATGCTTTAACGAATTTTAATATAGAGGTTGTTTTGAAAAAAAGATGTACATACAATTTATTCGCCAATAACCGACATTTTCTTCGTTTTATGACGTTTTATGACTAGTAACTTGAAATAATGTCTGAAACCAGAATAAGCTTTGGGAAAAGATAATTTATTTTAAGATGTTACTGGATGTCGAAAACGTAGTTTAGGTACAAAGAGTTACAAACAGATACGTGTATCTGTTATTTAAAATATATTAATGTTTCCCGAACTGTATTTAAATGTCAGCAAGAAATATGGTTTATATAGTAGGAAGTAAAAATATATACATATTGAAAACATATAAATACACAAATTGATTATAAAAACTTTTATAGCAGAGAATTTTACATTATTTTCTTCATAGAGCTCTATTTTACAAAATATTAAATGTTTATATTCAATGGTTGGAGTATCATAATTGAGATTTTTTCCAACAGTGCGAAAATATGCCGGGACCAGGACTCGAACCTGGGTACTTTGATTTGCCGTACGCTCTCCCGACGATCAGGTTCGAGTCCTGGTTCCGGCATATCTTTGCTCTGTTGGAAAAAATCTCAACTATGACACTCCAACCATTGAATATAATTTACCTAGTTTTGAATATACTTTCCTCTGTTCATTATGATATTAAATGTTTATTTTTAACCTTTTCAACATTTCGAGTAATCTTCCTTTGTAATCTTCCTTTCATAAAAATAATAATAAAACAAGAACGAAAAATCATGCTTCAAGCATAGATTATGTAACACTTTCCAACGCTTCCAAAATAATTTTACAAATCATACCGTTTAATAAGCTGAAAGATAGCATCTAAGTAAATAATTTGGAAAACGCATAACATATTTAAAAACATAATTTCAGGAATTTGCAACCTATACAGTATTCGGAAAAATATCCGAATACTTTTATTCAGCCCTGTATATGATCTATAAATTTGTATATATACTACACAGAATGCTAAATTTTAGTTCAGTTAGGAAACGCGTAGCACAGTTTAAAATTCTCCTTCTGGAGTTTGTCAATAAATGGAAATGTGTTCGCGAATTTTTGTGCTGCCCTGTATATGATCTACAGAATTTATATACACACGTAAATACACAAAAAGTGAGTTAAATTTAAAATCGCGTTCAGTAACTTAAAACGCACTTCCAAGAATTATTGTAAACAGACAGTAGAGAATTCTTTTGTGTCTCCCTGTAAATGAACGATGACTGCTATTCACACAATATTCTGTAGTAAGCCTCTTGTAATGCACCTTAGTGATATATATAAATTTCAATGCGTTTAAAATAATGAAACATTATTTGAATAAACCGCAGACGATTTTTCTCCATAGACGTAATGTAACGGAATTCTTTTGACTGCCCCTGTAAAGTTACTATAAGTGCTATGCACACCCTATTCCATATTAAGCTTCTTGTAATGCACCTTAGTGGTATATATCAATTACAATGTGTTTGAAATTGAGTAACATCATTAAAATAAACCGCAAATGATTTTTCCCCATAGATCGCAATGTAACGAAATTCTTTTGAGTGGCCCTGTAAAAAAAACTATAAGTGCTACACACTTCCGTTGAAATAGGGAACATGCTATTGAGTACTACAATAACATATAAAAATTGCAGAGCAATCCGAGCATATTTACGGGAGTTAGAGCACGGACAGACGGCCAGACGGCCATCCGGCCAGACAAACCGAAGTCATAAACACTTTTCAACTAGGTTGGAAAGTGTTAAAAAAGACTTTAAAAGGTCCTTTGGACATATTGTCCCATGAATCCGCAACATTTCTATTCCATAATATTGGTTCAGTCCTATTTACAAAGAGTCTTTTTTACAGATAACGTGCTAATTTATATTATGACCGAAATTTGGAAAGTTTAGTGCCATTAAAGGTGTTGAATGAAATGATTCTGAAGAAATTTTACTATTGATAAATTTTTAGTGACTTTTTTAAAACAACCATCATCTTTCAAAATTATATCAATAAACCATCAAAAGACTAAAACATTACCTTTGCATTTGCATCCTTTTCAATAATTTTCAAGCTAGAGTTTGGATGAAAACCTGAACATTATTGCGCCAGACGATGTCGATCATTAATGTGCAAAAAGTTCTTCCGTCGTGATCTAATATTTGAATAAGTACTTTTATAGCATTCAAAACTTTTCATCACTTAATTTCATGTTCTATGGTATTTCCCTGTTCTCAGACTTAGCCTCCCCCCCCCCCCACCTCCTCACTATCGAATTTGAATTGGACTTTCTTTCGGCTTTCTATTTCGATACATTTTGAGTTATAATTATATTAGGACAAACTATCTTTGCAAAAATGAAATTATTATAGGGGAAAGTCGGGTAAAACCGTGTTCCTAACGGTTTTTCTTTGTTAACAAAAGTCTAGAAGGATGGAAAAATTGGAACACGCCCCGCAAAAGTGTTTGGGGATATCTGGGCTTTTGAAAAACCACACCCGTTTTCACAGGAATATTCTTCTCTACTGGGTAAAAGGCGTTTTTTAGGGCCATCTGAACCAGCTCTGAATTTTGGTGGTAGGGTAAAACCGAGTATTAATTAGAAATTAAGTTTTCACACTTCCAGTAGCAAAAAGCTTTATTGTAACAAATTTTGTATCAAATTTTAAAACATATATACATTTTTTTCAAGTCAGAAACCTTTTTTCAGGTTTTCAAGTAATTTGTAAAATTGTCATGTAATGGCTTTCTCAGCTTTTACTTCTCGTATCCGCTGCACTCCTCATGTGCCCACTCTTTTCAGACTGAACATTGTATCCATCCTATACCACCTGTGAAGAAACAATTCATTGCAGAATGCAATACAAAACCGTGGGTACGCAACAGACGACCAAAAATCAACATGGTCGTTCTCCTTGATAGCTGGACGTAGACATTTATATTTGGCATCAAAATCTCCTGTGAAAGCTATATAAAACAGTGGTTTACTTACCTAAATCGATCCGTCAGGCTGGATTTATTTAAAGAGCAGAAAAGACGGTGAAAAAACAAAACTTTTGAGATGAATTTCTTTCCAATGGCATTGCACGAACACAGAGATTAACTCGCTTCAAAAGCTGATGGCACACTGTTAGGGATGTAGTTGAGACAGATGCTGTCTACGGAACAGCAACCATCAGCGAGAAAACAGGAAATCGCGTTTGACCTACGTACCCGGTTTTACCCTACTCTCCCTTACTCTGTCCTTAACTTCAATTATGTAGCATGGTTTGAAAATTAAAATTAAATCGACAGTTGCAATATTTATTAAAAAATTTTCATTTTGGTATAAAATAATCTTTGCTAATTTGTTTGCTCCCTATGTATGAAAAACATATAGCGTTCACAGAGTAGATATAATAGACTTCTGTTTTTCATCAACTTTAATACTTACAATTACATTATGCCCATAAATTAGACCTGTTCATATGAATAATTGTTAAATACATGCTAGTTTAATTAATTCTTGCTTTTGACCAATTAAAATTTTTTATGTAAAAATTCTTAACCTTAGATAATATTTCTTTTTATAATTTTTCATGTATTATTCATATTACTGTGCACTTTCTTATGCATTTAGAATTCTCCATACACAAAAGATAATTTTAAGAATTTTTATTAAGCATAATAGGGGATCCAACTTGGACATCCCTGGTTAGCGAATATTAGGTAGAAACCATTTTTTTCTTAAAACTCTAACAGTTGTTTTGCATTTAATATATTTGTTTTAGATTTCCATCTAGCCACATGCGAGGAGTTAATAGCCGAAAAAATCACCAAAGATTTCGCTACTTACAGAAGTTTTTTTTTATTCTGATAATTTAGGTGGTTTAAGCGCGTAAATTGATTACCTGTCTATTAAATTTGTGTTTTATTTATATTATATTATTTATTTATTGATGAAGTTTTAATTTCGTTATGCAATACTAGCCGGAAACAAATGCGGTACTATTTATATTGTTTTAAGTGGAAACGTGTTAATCTTTCGTAGTCGAGCTGCATGCGATAGAAATTGATTCACAATAAAAATATTTTAAAAACTATAAAAATAAACAAATTGAGATACAGTTTTCAAACAAATTGCATTGAAAGAGCATTTCTTATCCTATTCGACGGTGTAAAAATTGAAATTGTGCGACGTTTAGAAGTTAAAAAATTGCAGTAAAAGTGAAATTTATTGATCTGGTGTTGCCACCGTCAATTTGACGTCAGTGTTGCTCACGGACATGCTTTTGATGCATTTGACAGAGCATTTTTTTTTCTTATTCGACGATGTACAAATTGAAATTGCATGACGTTTAGAGGTGAAAAAAAATTACAGTAAAAAGCGAAATTTATTGGTCAGGTATTGCCACAGTTAATATGTTATAATCGTTATTCACGAGCATGTTTTTGCTTCATAATATAGATAGATACCCAGTTTCATGCAATATTAGCTGAAAATATGGTGCAATGACGCCTGATTGATGAAGTTTTTATTTCGTTTTGCATTACTGCAGTACTTAGAAACAAATACTGAACTATTTATGTTGTTTTAAGTGCAAGCGGGTTAATTTTTTGTAATCGGGCTGCACACGATAGAGATAGATACAAAAAAATCATGATTGAAAAATATTTTAAAAACCATAAAAATCAGTAAATTGAGATACAGTTTTCAAACATATTGCATTTGAAAGAACATTTCTTTTCCTATTCGAAGGTGTAAAAATTGAAATTGTGCGATGTTTAGAAGTTAAAAAATTACAGTAAAAGTAAATATTATTGGTCCGGTGTTGCCACCGTCAATTTGACGTCAGCATTACTCATGGATATGCTTTTGGTGCATTTGACAGAACATTTTTCTTTCGTATTCGACGATGTACAAATTGAAATTTCACGACGTTTAGAAATGAAAAAAAAAAAATCGGTAAAAAGCGAAATTTATTGGTCAGGTATTGCCACAGTTAATATGTTGTAATCGTCATTCACGAGCATGTTTGTGTTTCATAATATAGATAGATACCCAGTTTCATGCAATATTATAGCTGAAAATATGGTGCAATGACACCTGATTGATGAAGTTTTTATTTCGTTTTGCAGTACTTAGATAGAAACAAATGCTGAACTATTTATATTGTTTTAAGTGCAAGCGGGTTAATATTTCATAATCGGGGGGCACACGATAGAGATATATAAAAAAAAATCATGATTGAAAAATATTTTAAAAACCATAAAAATCAGTAAATTGAGATACAGTTTTCAAACAAATTGCATTTGAAAGAACATCTCTTTTTCTATTCGAAGGTGTAAAAATTGAAATTGTGCGACGTTTAGAAGTTAAGAAATTACAGTAAAAGTAAATATAATTGGTCCGGTGTTGCCACTGTCAATTTGACGTCAGCATTACTCATGGATATGCTTTTGGTGCATTTGACAGAACATTTTTCTTTCGTATTCGACGATGTACAAATTGAAATTGCACGACGTTTAGAAGTGAAAAAAAATTCAGTAAAAAGCAAAATTTATTGGTCAGGTATTGCCAGAGTCAATATGTTGTAATCGTTACTCACGGGCATGTTTTTGCTTTATAATATAGATAGATATTCAATTTTATGCAATATTATCGCTAAAATATGGTGCAATGACACCCGATTCATGAAATTTTAATTTCGTTTTGCAGTACTAGCCAGAATCAGATGCTGAACTATTTATATTGTTGTAAGTGCAAACTGGTTAATCTTTCGTAAATGGGCTGCACATGATAGAGATAGATAAAAAAATTTCATGATTGACAAATATTTTTAAAACCATAAAAATCAGTAAATTTAGATACAGTTTTCAAACAAATTGCATGCATTTCTTTTCCTATTCGAAGGTGTAAAAATTGAAATTGCGCGACGTGTAGAAGTTAAAGAATTACAGTAAAGGTAAAATTTATTGGTCTGGTGTTACCACCGTCAAGTTGACGTCAGCGTTACTCACGGACATGTTTTTGCTTTATAATCTAGATTGTATTTGAAAGAACATTTTCTTTCTCATTCGACGATGCAAAAATTGAAATTGCGTAACATTTAAAAGTTCAAAAAAAAAAACCTGTAAAAAGCGAAATTTAATGGTCAGGTATTGCCACAGTTAATATGTTGTCATCGTTACTCACGGGCATGTTTTCACTTTATAATAAAGATAGATATTCGGTTTCAAGCAATATTATAGTTAAAAATATGGTGCAATGACACCCTTGTAAAGAAAGTTTTCCGGAACTTACAAGCCTAAAGCTTCGCAGAACGATATCATTATCCTCTATGTAAGAAGAGAACTCATTTTTTAACCAATTTATCCATAAGAAAAATAGAGGCCCTTAACAGTTTAGTCTTTTTTCGCCATCCACTAATAAGACTACATTTTATTTTTAATATGTCTTCACTTTAAGATTAATTGGTAAATGGAGCTTGGAAGCGAGAAAAGATACAATAGAATTACTGTTTATTTTTCGAAAAGTACTTGTAAATTACTTTAACTATTAAAACCTGTCATATAAGAAGACGCTGTGCAGCGGTGTTGAAATTAATGAGATGTGTTTTTTTTAATTCCATTTTATCTGCAGTAGCAAATTTCGATGTTTTTTGGTTCGCGTCAGCGTGAAAGGTTAGTCGTAAAGTTGATTCTTGTGTTAAATTTCTGCTGAAATTCTCCGTATACTAAAAATCATATATACCGTAATAACTATTATCTATCGGCATACACACTATCATATACACTATCGGTTATATATTTGTGCAATGTTAGGCCAATATTGCGCTCCTTGGTATGCAATATTGCCCCAAATTTGGGGTGCTGAAAATTTGCCAATATTGGAAAAATTATTTAGCCAATGAAAAACCAATTAAACTAATATTAGAGCAATACAAATGTTTTATTGGAAATATTTCGAATGAAACGCCCATATTATAGAAATATTAGTTTTACATTGGATATTTCCAATGAAACGCCAATATTGGTTTTATTTTCTTAACATTGGCTAGATATTTATTGCTAATGTTGACATAATATTAGCTACATGTCAACACCTCAATTTTGGATTAATAGCTCATGCTAGTGAATGTATTATTGATTCAATACCGGCTTACTACAAAGGTAATATATCTCAAAATTATTAGTACTTACAAACGTTTGAGAAAGTAGCGTCACGTCAGGGCAAACAAGTTTTGCATAGGAAACCAGAGTCACAATACATTTTCAGCCAAAAATGCAATTTGTTTCGCTTCAAGCTGAAATCTGATTTTCATTCATAACGTAACCAGAATTGAAATTATTTTAACATTATTTTCAGTAGACATACTTTTCTTTATGTAACCCCGGCCCTCTGAATATTAGGCCTACGTGCTGACACAAAAATAAGAAGTCAGAATCGAAGTCTGATTATGGTTAAAGATTGTATGGTCTCTTGAATTTTAATACTTGTCTTTTATAAAGTTTAATTCGCTTTTTTTTATTGCGATTATGTAATGCGAAAAATGCTTTTAGAAAATACTGGTATGAAAGTTCAACGGGCCGTACAAAATCTGTTTACATCTGTTACAAAATCTGCACACATTTTATAGTTCTATCCATCCTAAAATAATTAAAAAAGGAATATTCTGTGGAAAAAAATAAAAAGTTTCAAAGAGCATAATCAACGATTAAAATTTGAAGTCTCTGTCTAGAATTATGAAAAAAGACAGATGAAAAATATTTTTATATATTTAAAAGATTGTATTTTTTCCCTTATGATTTTGAGTGATACTTTAAAGTCATCATAATGTAAACTAGTCGTTGGGGGTCACCGTAACACTTACCATCATGGATATGCATAATATAAAATATGAAAATAAAACATGTGTAAACTATTTATAAAATGCATAGCAATTCGAATAAAATTTTGGCTCGATGACGTCATAAACTTTAAATGCTCTATTACTGAATTGCGTAAAAGAAACATCCCTATAACTCCAAAATTGATAAACAAGTATGTAGCTGGCTGAGGTGAACAAAAGCTATCTTTTTGTCCGACCCGGACAAGTCGGTGTAAAAGTTAAAATTTTGAGTTCTCTGTTCGGCCGTTTATTTTTTTGCAGTTCATAACCCTGCCCGACCAAGACAAAAGTGAATGATAACAGACACGACCTAGCAAATCCCCACTCAGATTTTAAACAAAAAAATGCCGGTATTTTTACCATCATTATCTTACAATTAAAATTCTTTTAAACGGATATTGCATACATTTTTATGCAAAATATTTAATCAGCATTTTCAGCTTATATTTTTGAAAGTCATGGAATACGGAATAACAATATGAATGATTACAAAGACAATTATCTTCAAATTAAGATTAATTGACAAATATAATGTAGTTTAGATTTTAAAAAAAATCAGTTAAAGAAAATCAAAATTTTGAAGCTCTATAAAGAAAAAAAGATAGATTTTCAAAGATTTTTCTTTGTAATGTTTAAAAGATTTCGTAGAACAAATATACAATTTCACTCAAGATGTATTGCTGGATCGAGTTTGGTCCGGACGTGAAACAATTTTCACTTGCCCCTGACACGTGCAGTACGTGACTCTAAGCAGTAGTAATAAATAAGGGTTTATCTTAAAGGGGGTGTCATAAAGTTTTGCCTATTGTAATATTTAAATACTTTCTCCCCCACCTAATGATTAAAATTCTTATATACTTTTAAATTACACCTACTAATTAATATAAATGCGAAAAAAATATTTTTACTTTCGATAACAGATTTGCTCTGCTTCACAATAAGGGGGTGAAGTTATATTTTGCCCTAAATAATTACAATAAAAGAAATAAGACTGGTTTCCGTCAAAAAACATCTTAGTGTGCTACAGTGAAAAAAAATCTAACGTGAAAATAATGCAACTTATGATTATGTACATCAATGATAACTATATGATATTCTATTGTCAAAAGTACATGTATATAATTTCCTTTTATTTTGCGTCTACTCCAAAATTGAATCATATCTAAATATTGGTGATGGAAATCTCGAATATGAATATTCGTCAAGAAAAGCAAATTTTAGAAAAATAGAAAAAAAAAATGGGGGTAAGACAAAATTCACTGATTTCTATTATAGGCTTTTCCTTTTCTTTCTAGAATGTTACAGACTTTTTCAACTCAGTGAACCCAGAACATTGAAGTCCCCCATCCCCGCTTTCCAAACAAAAAAAAAAAAAGATAAAAGACAAAACACACACACAAAAAAAAAAAAAAAGATAAAAGACAAAACACACACACAAAAAAAAAAAAAAAAGAGAGAGAGAGAAAATTGCAGCGAAATTACAAAAAGCCTGATAAATTCTTTGCGCATACAGCAATTTTTTTTCACATTTGTTACAATAAAAGATAAATATAATAACTGACCAGCATCAAGTTTTTAAACTTTAAAGAATTGACAGATAATAAACTAAGCCAGAAAGATGAACGTAGAACATAGATTCTAGAAACAACAAGAAAAAAATACAAGAGTTGAGCTGCCCGTTAGAATATTTTATACGATTGATTTACTAGGAAAATGTAGTAAGTCTCCTTTTTGATTTTGAGTTTAATAGTCTACTTCACATATTTTGTAACACTTTTTCAATTAATAGATATTTTCCTCATAAAGGCAACCGGTTTTATATAAAAGTAGCTAATGAGCACAATTTCACGTGAGTAAAGAAAATTTAACCGATTGTAAAAGTGTCCAGGCCAGGAGTCGATTCTAAGATCTCTGGATTAACGTTTCAATGCTCTGCCGACTGAGCTACCCTGCAGGACTCTGTCCAACACAGTTCACTCAGTCAACCAAAGTTGTAAAGATATTACACATTAAAAAAATATTTCACCATTCATCAGCGAAAAATAAAGATAAAGTGAACTATCACAGAACAGCATTACCTTTAGATTATAACACGCAGAACTTCGGTGTAATTCTACTCAGTAATACACCAATGTATCACAGATATATCACATAAATGTTTTCAAAGCTGTATAAAACTATAAATAATTTCGAAAATTTTTTTCACTACGATCCTTCAAGAGAAAGAACATTCATCCATTTTAAATACTTCGTCACAAACGTGTTTGCTGTTCTTGTAACGCCTAATGAAGGTGATCTAAAAACTAATAACATTCGAAATTAGTCGTAGAAATTCTATTTTACTGATTTTGAAGAAGTAATTTTAATTCTGTTTTCTAAAAATCAGTTTAAACCCACCCCGGAACTGTGATTCATACTTTTCAATCACTGCATTTTTTACCCGCTTTTAACTTCGTTTATTGCCTGTCTATTCTTAAATATTGCTATCGATTTTTAAACAGCATTTTTTACCGATTTTTCTCTAATTTTGTACGTAAGTTCATTGTCAACGGCCATGCAATATTCATGTACTTTTAGGGTCGTACTTCATCAAAGGAGAATCTAGAAGAAAAACATTCTTTTACGTTTTATTTAAATCGTACATATAATGAAACGTATTTGCTCAATGCAATATTCATGTATATTTACAATGCAATATGTATATTTACAATGCAATATTCATATATGTTTAGGATTGTACTTCATCCGTGGAGAATCTAGAGGCAAAAACATTCTTTTACGTTTTATTCAAATCATACATATAACGAAAGGTATTTGCCCAAAATTTGCATACAAGATCACTGTTGATGACAATACATAATCCAGTATTTTTAGGGTAATATCTCATCAGAGACCGTGTCGCATATTCGTGTATTTTTAGGGTCGTACATCATAAGGACAGGCTCCAGAGGCAAATACGTTCTTTTGCATTTTTGATTGAAATCTTATATCTAACGAAACGTATTTGCTCAAACTTTGCATACAAGATCATTGTCGATGACAATACATAATGACGTATTTTTAGGATCATATCTCATCAAGGGTCGTATCTCATATTCGTGTATTTTTAGGGTCACACCTCATCAGGGGAGGCTCGAGGGGGAAAAAACGTTCTTTCACATTTGTTATTTAAATCCCAAAACTAACTATACGTATTTTCTCAAATTTTGCATACAATTTCATTGTTGATAAGAATACATATTCTTGTAATTTCAGGGCCGTATCTTATCAGAGGTAGGGTCCAAAGTCAAAATTATCTGGAGCAAACCCCACCCTTTTGATTCTTTTAAATCATTAAATTTTGAATTAAAAGAGCGTTACTTAATATTTTTTAAGTTATGTTTCTTGTTCTCGTATAGAATTCAAGTAATAAGTTTCATTTTCATGTATTTTGCCAAACATACGATAACTTTTCTGGCCTAATAATATTTGAGTGATAAAAATTACTTCTCGAGTATTTTTTAGGTAGATTTCCTAAGAAATACTACCTATTACATTCTCACCTAAGTTGGAAATTTTGAAAAATTTTTGCAGATTTACGCCGATTATGACTCCCAGAACCCAAAACCACTCCCAGAACCCAAAACCACCCCCAGTTCAAAAGTTTATATACATATATATATGTCACTTTTTTCTGACCACGATAACTGGAAAAATTCTGCAGAAATCTTTTCCAAACTGATACATAAAATCAAGGGTCATAAAATCTCGGTCAAGTTCGTTAATGGGCAAAATCGAACCAAGGGGGGGGGGAAATGGGGGGGCTTTTTGTGAAAACAGAAAAACCCTCATAATTTCCTTATTATTATACGTATCGAATCCGTTTAAAGTTATTATTACTTCTAGGAAGAGGGCCAAAAATTTATGTATGACAGATTTTTGATATAATTAAAAATGGCCCCAAGGGGGGGAAAAGGGGGGTTTTAGAAGAAAAAAAAATCATAGCTTCGTCAATTCACAAGATATCAAATCCGCGTAAATTTATTATTAATCCTCTTAGTATTATCTAAAACTTTTATATTGACAAGTTTTTTATAGGACCAACCGTTATAGCAAAAAAAAATTAAAAACAAAAAAATCCCTACCGGCTCCGCCTGCAAACAACTTATTTTTTGAAGTAGGCGGTTCCAACTCCCGGATCTTTTCGAAACTGATACATAAAATCAAGGGGCATAAAATCTCGGTCAAGTTTGTTAATGGGCAAAATCGAACCAAGGGGGGGGGGGATGGGGGGGCTTTTTGTGAAAACAGAAAAAAACCATAATTTCTTAATTATGATACGTATCGAATCCGTTTGAAGTTATTATTACTTCTAGGAGAAGGGCCGAAAATTTATGTATGACAGATTTTTGATATAATTAAAAATTGCCTTAAGGGGGGGAGGGGGGTTTTAGAAGAAAAAAAATCATAATTTCGTCAATTCCCAAGATTTCAAGTCCGCTTAAATTTATTATAAATCCTCTTAATATTATCTAAAACTTTTATATTGACATGTTTTTTATAGGACCAACTCTTATAGCAAAAAAAAAAAAAAAAAAAAAAAAAAAAAATCCTTGCTGGCTCCGCCTGCAAACAAGTTTGGTTTCGAAGTAGGCGGTTCCAACTGCAGCATCATCGCAAAAAGGTCATTTCTTCGGCAATTCCCGACAAACAGGCACCCCACGGTCTGCGTCTTCGAAATCTACCTGTGCCTGTAGGCCGAGCCGTCAGGGATTTTTTTTTATGGAGGGTTACTTTTTTACTTTATCCTTTTTCAAGTGAGGGTTATAGTTAATAAACTAATTATTTTTATTATTATTTCTGGAATATTTTGATACTTTTTCCCCCATTTGTCCCTCTTAAATAAACATGAATAAAAACGCTTACCTGTAATTTCTAATTGTTTTATAAATTATTTTAATATTGCTGCTTTTGAAATACAGTGTTTGCACTATTCAGCATCTGCTTCCTGAAATATTTTTCCCTCTTGTCAGAAGTTCACTTACAGACTCGGATATTTATAGAACTTTTCTCGTATGATTTGCATAACGAACGCCTCTTAAATATTAAATTATGTTATTTTCATATAAATTTGTTTTGTTTTGTTTTCGCGTTGGTTCCTATAACATAACAATAAAAAAATAGTTCTCATCTTCCCAAATCTCTTAAACTTTAATCGGTTATAAATATAACTGTATCCAAGCTCTCTTTAAAAGTTCGTGAAATAATATGCATATTTAGTAGTGAAACATGAGCCGAAGCACAGCGATTTTTCGCGTTTTTTTTTTTTTTCGAAAATTTCTCGGATTTTTTTATTTATTTTTTTAATATTTCCGAACCTTAGCGTCCTTAACGTCCGAATGTTTCTAAAATTTTGTAGGTGATGTAAATCTGGTCTACCGAGATGCTCTAAAAATGTTGTAACGAAAAACGGATGTTTAGTTATTATTAGTGTAGAAAAAAGATTTTCACCGTGAGGCGCGAAGTCTGTGTTCACCGGTGTTTCTGAAAGGGTTAAAATTCGTATTTTTGAATACCAATTGCACCGTCAATTAGAATATTTGTGCTTTAAGAACACATTTTTGGTTTGTCCATACCTCTAAAATTGCGCCCAGGAAGGGCGTTGCCATAAGGGAAAAAACGTCCTTTGAGAAAACGACACTTTAATTGTTTTTAAAGGTCTAACAGCCATATATTTTCGAATTGATTGCGGCATTTGAGACGTAAGAGTACGGTCTTTCTAAATATGTCTTCCAACTTTCACTCTACCGAATGGTTTGGTTTATTTAGGGTGATTGAAAACAACGAAATAACCCAAAAAACTCGCGTTCGGTTCTTCATTCTCTTCCGATGCGTAAATCGTGTTCTAAGCATGCGCGATCAATTTTGCCGGCTCGCCAAGAAAGAGATGAAGTTTTGACGAGTTTTTAATTAATATCTCGGCTAAGTATCAAAATATTGAAAATCTGAGTCTCATGTGGATCACGAATGCCTTGGACTATTCTTACCGAATTTTCAAATTTCTAGGTGCGCTAGATTTTGCTACCCATCACTGACACACACACAGACACACAGACACACAGAACGAAACTTTCTTTTATTAGTATAGAATGCACTCCAGTTTGTGTATTTGAGAGAGAGAGTGATTTGGCACAATAGAGTATTTTTTGGACAATGGCGCTCCTTTGGACGCACAGCACACTGTCAAGTATTTAAAATATTGACATAGCACTGTAAAAAAATTATACGTGATGCGAAGCCTATTTTTTATTGACACATTTTACAAATATAAATAACATTACAATAACAAATAAATTACATATAATTTTTTATTGTTATTTTCTTTATTTAGTTTATTTTAACATTAAAATAATTTTCTCCATTATTTTACTCATGCTTCCACACTAATGGCAACACTCACTATTTATAGACTGGTAGTGAAGTTGTCATCAACTAGGACGCCCTTTAACCGTGTCTACTGAGCCCTGTTCTGCACTTCATTATTTTGTAGCTGCAAGGTCTTTATGTTGTGGCAGTGTGTGCAAGAATTATTCTAATTTTCATGATTATATATTAGCTTGCATAATTCAACAACGAAACTTCCAGTAACATAAACTAGTTACATAAACAAAAACACTTTTTAAAAGCAAATGCTTTAATTAAAGTTGCCAGTACTTTTGAGCAAGACTGTATCTACAAACAAATGGCATAACTTCCTTTGTTAAGAGTCAGTTAAAACAATTCGAGAACCTCATACCAAACCTAGCTTAAAATCTTCCCTAGTGTACTAGAATTGTAAGTTTAAAAAGTTTCATTCAAATCCGTTCAGTGATTGTTAAGAAAATTGTGGACATTCATGCATAACGGCTGACCGAAAACAAAAGCTATTTTTTTAAGGGGGCAGTATACTTTTAACTGTCGCAGAACATGCGAAATTTGTCACGAGTTTGACATTATTTTTAGAAAAAGGAAATGGCTCTAGAAGTACAAAAATGTCAGAGTATATTTAGGTAATATTGAACTATGTTTAAATAAAATTAATTTTGATA
The DNA here is from genome assembly GCA_963931845.1 of Maratus michaelseni. Classification (NCBI taxonomy): domain Eukaryota; kingdom Metazoa; phylum Arthropoda; class Arachnida; order Araneae; family Salticidae; genus Maratus; species Maratus michaelseni. Next base: position 119,882,484 of record OZ007586.1, read on the forward strand.
TAATTTGACAAAAAAAAAATCAGGGAGTGGGTTTCAAAGTGATAATTACAACTTTTAATTTGGATAACATTTCACTGCGTGCACGGTAACTTATGTAGATTTCATGGGATTTGCATAAAATGTATCTTAAATTAAACATAATACTCTGGGCTATAATTTGAACTAAAACTTTTGTAAGCAGTTAATTAGATAAAGAATAATTACCTTTTAATTAGAAAAAAAAGAAAAACCACTAATTTTTATATACATTCAACCATATAATTTTTTTCACACTGAACACAGCTTCATCATTCTAATTCATTTTCATGATTATATCAACTTTTATGTAGGGTAAACATTTTAAAGCTATACTTCAAACGGTTTTGGAGATATCATGCGCGCAGTAGTAAAAAAAAGCCATTTTGAGAAAAAGCCGTTTAAAGTTTTAATTGTATTTTTAAAATATAAAATTCATAATAAAAGAAACAAAACTAGTACTTTTATAATTTATTTGGTATTAAAAGTAAAATCAGATGCCAGTTTAAATTGATAAATATAAAATAGTTTGTAACATGTTACAGAATACAGGAACTTCCGAAAAAAATAGCAAACATGTACGGCTTAGTCTTGCAAAAAAAAAAAAAAAAAAAAAAACTAAATATACAAGTTAAAATTTTTTTTCGCATTAATCGCATTAATAAATATATGCTTAAAATGAAATTATTTAATCAAAATATAGGCCATTTTTTTAGGGATTCTGATATTTCAATATCTGATTCACATACGTTGCAGCACAATTTGGATAGTTTACTAAAAATAATATTAATATCAAAAAGTCCGTACCCAAAACAGTCAACAGAAACAGAATAGCTGTAAAATTTATTTCTTTTTAGCTTTTTAAGATAAATTAGCACCTTAGGAACTTATTTTATAATAGCATTTTGTATGCGATTACCATTAAAATGATGATTTCTTTCGCCCTATTATTCATTATAAAATGGATAATAAATACTAAGAAGTGCAATAATATTTCAAAATTAGGAAAATATTATCCTGAAAAGAACAGTTTTATTTCAAATTAAACGCTTAATAGAGTTATTAAAGTAAACAGCTAAGCAAAATTGTGATCACATTTCAGAGAAAAGCCATCGAAAGTAAAGAAGCTTGGCGAAAGTGGAACTTGAAGTTAATGTTTTAAAGCTTTCTTATTATTATTTACTGTACTAAACTAAAAACAATTAACGCATTTTAGCATATTTCCAAAGTTGCGATAATGTGAAAGCGTGATAACAAAATGTTAACAAGCCGTCACGACAGTTTTCACAGGGCAGTTAAATCGGAAATGATGGAGTGGTGTGTACATTTTCCCTGATATATATCTCTGTACATAGCTATCACACAATTAAAATATTGGTATCAAGTTATTCAGAATAAAATTATCTTTCTAAAGATGTAAAAATGTATAAATTTTTTTACCATTTTAAAAGTGTACTGTCCCCTTAAGTCGATTAGTAATCTAATTTTTTTTAATTTGAAAAAAATCATTAATTTAATTCTATGTATTTTATTGTAAATTAGACCTTTTAAAGCATCACTTTTAACTTTAATTTTATATCAACTCTAAACTCCTTCAGACTATCTCTGAAGCAATGGACCTTTACTAAAATTGAGGATTCAAATTTTTGCTCTCACACGTTTCGTATCTACATCTACAAATGCACGTGAAACAAATTCAACCTTCATCTGTATGATTAACCAATAGTCAGAATAATATTTTTCGACAATCTATTGCATTAACGGCGAAATGCTCATATTGCAGAGGCAGGAAAGTGAATTGGTTTTGAAACCAGCGATACGATAACATTACCAACGCATTTATTAGAAAATATTTCAGATTTTTAATTAAGTAGGGAAAAAATATCAAAGTTTTTAGTTTAAAATCCAGTACATTGTTTTCCCTGAAGTTCTCAATTCCATCCGCCAATGTGTATTTAAAAAGTTTTTGATCACTTCTACAGTTTAAAATAGGCTTCTTCAACATTTTGCCTGAGAGTCACACCGACAAATTACGAAAAATAATCTTCGCCTTATTTAATCGTCATTAAATAAAGCATTAAAAAAAGGCGTTTAAAAAACCGTCATTAAATAAGTTTCTATCATTGAATAAGGCCAATTTTAAATTCAGAAGTAGTGGTAGTTTGATGACCCGCGATCCACAGGTTGAAGACACCTAGTTTAAAACAGTGCAGTTAAAATATTTGAGAATGAGACAGAAGTGAATAACGTTAAAATACAAAATATAATGCTTAAAAATTTGTAAATTTTCAATTAAATTTTCAGCAGGACTGAAACTGCGCGTAAATTTAATAACACTGACAAAGGATGTGAATTAATTTTCACTTTGCTAAACAACGCAAATTTAGAAATTTAGATATTATCCGATGCTGGGAATTTAATCGTCTCATGTACGCCACTGGGTAGTGTGCCCATGTATGACATTCCATCTTGCGCTTCGAAGTTGCAGCCTTGCCAACGTATAAGTGAAAAATGCCAGACTGGATGTCGTCCAGATGGCTTAAATGGTAAAGCACACGGTGCGCTGTATCTGGGTTCGATCCCCGGTCTGGACACTTTTTTCTTCACTCTGTTGCGTTGTTTAGCAAAGTGAAAATTAATTCGCATCCTTTGTCAGTGTTAAAAATCTGTGTCATAAAACTTCAACAACCTGGTCATAATTTAAATGCGAAGGTAGGTTATATGAATCTCACAAACATTGATAAAAAGTAATTGGCATTTAATATTTTAAAATGACACGGCATGTCCTGGGATAGATCCATTGTAATTTTATGGCCATGGGAAGGTTTGGAGCAGAAATCTGCGAATTCGAGAGATGTCCGTGTGCAAAATTTTCTTTCAATTTAAAAAGATCTTGCAATACTTTTGCTTCATATTCTTTGATGATATGGTTTTAAAATATATCACTAATTAATTATAACTCTCTCATTGCATAAACTGTAGTTCAATGATTCTAATGCTGTACTGTTCATCTTCTTTTTTCCCCATTTCTTTGTTATTATATTTTGATGGCTAGTTTTATTCATTATTAGAAATATCTACATTGCCTCCCACTATTACATTATTTCCGTTGCTTCTGTTTTTTTTTTTTTTTAATTAACTTAAACAAATAACCACTTTTCCTAAACATATAAAAAATTTTGTTACATACGAGGGCAGTTTGATATCTCCATGACTTTAAAAAAGGTTGCGGTCTGATCGCACTCTTATTATTATGTTTTCAATTTATTATTATCTGTGGCAATATTCGCGCAATTTGCAGACGATATTTTAAATACATTGTGTTCTATTAGATTCAAAAGAAACGATGGGCGTGTTTGTTTTGATTATGGAGAAAAAAGAATTTCTTGTTTTGATAAAACACATTTTTTTGCGCGGTAAAACAATTACCGAAACTGAAGAAAAGTTGAAAAAATATTATGGGGACTCTGCTCCATCACATAGTATGGTTCACAAGTGGTTTACGGAATTTCGTTGTGCCCGTACGAGCACAACAGATGCAGAACGTTCTGGACGTCTAATTGAGATCACGACTGAAGAAATGGTAAACAAAATCCCTGATATCGTGTTAAAAGACCGCCGTGTGAAATTGCATGAGATAGCTAATAAGGTAAACATTTCAAATGAACGTGTATTCAATATCTTGCATGAACATTTGGGCATGAAAAAGTTATCAGCAAGATGGGGGCCGCGATTGCTGACAGTGGTTCAAAAACGGACTCGTGTAACCATTTCAAAGCAATGTTTGGACAAGTTCGAGCGCAATTCAAGCAAATTTTTGCGGCGTTATATTACAGTTGATGAAAGATGGATACATTGCTATACACCAGAAATGAAAGAACAGTCTAAACAATGGACTTCTTCTAATGAACGTGCCCCGAAAAAGGCAAAAACAGTTCCATCGGCCGGAAAGATTATGGCCAAAGTTTTCTGGGACTCAAAGGGCGTAATCCTCATTGACTATCTTTAAAAATTAAAGCCTATCACCGGACAGTATTATGCTGATTTATTAGACCGTTTTAATGCAAAATTGAAAGGAAACTGGCCCCATTTGTCCAAGAAAAAAGTCTTTTTTCATCACGACAATATGCCAGCGCATTCGTCTGCAATCGCAGCCACTAAATTGGTTGAATTACAATACGAATTACTCCCTCATCCACCTTACTCTCCTGACTCTTCCCCCAGTGACTTTTTTCTTTTTCCAAATTTAAAAAAGTGGTTTGGTGGAATGATATTTTCTTCAGATTCTGAGATCATTAATGCCACAAATGTCTATTTTGAGGAGTTTGAGAAATTTTATTTTTTGGAAGGATTAAAAAAGTTAGAACATCGTTGAAAAAAGTGTATCATTATGAAAGGAGATTATAAAGAAAAATAAAATGCCTTTTGGTATATATATTGTTTTTTTCATTTCAAAGTCACGGACTTATCAAACTACTCTCGTAGTTCTATAAATATTCAAAAGCAGTCATATTCAATTTTTTATTCTAAATGTATACTTACAATGAGTTAAGCAAGGGAACGTGGGAACTGTAGTACTACAGTAGGATCAGTATTTACTACAGTAGGACCGGTATTTACTACAGTAGGACCAGTATTTAACGAGGAGCTCGGGACACAGAAAAATGCTCGTTAAATCCGGTCGCTCGCTAAATCCGAATTCAAGTTAATAACTAGTATGCACATAAAAGAACAACTTACGTGAATTGCTGCTTAATAATATTAAATGAGAAGTGGAAAAATATTCATCCAAAGTTGATTGTTTAACTTAACAAAATTTCGTTTCATTTATTTTTATCGTAAAGCACTTAATGCATTAAATGTTGCATCATCAGTATTTTTCATTGCTTCAAAAAACTGTCCAAGATTTTGCAGTAGCTCTGCAGCACAATCGCGTGACGGTGTTTTAATTATAGTTTCTTCTTCCGAATCAGTATCGCTTGCATTTTCCTGTTCCTGCGCTTTTACCACTTCTATGACGATATCCTCAGTGGAGGGTATGCCCGAGTTTAAGACATCATCTTCAGTGTCATTATACACATCGACGTTTAAAACAAAATGAAACTGCTCAATGTTATTTTGTCGCAAACAGACTGAGAGTCACAAGTCATCTTCATCTTCGAAATCACCATCACTTCTGTCAATCCTTCCAGCTTTCCTGTAATATTTTTGGACACAGGATTGAGTCATTCTTCTCCAAGTATCTGTCATCAGGCGTATAGCGTCAAGAACAGAAATTTCAAGATCCTGAACTTTTTCATTTCCCTCTAACATCATCAGAATCAATTGCTTTCTATAATAGCATTTGAAACTGTGAATAAGAACTAGTTCGAGAGGCTGTAACTCCGAGGTTGAGTTAGGCAGTAAAAAAACAATTTTTATGTTTTTTTAATTTGCTGACCAGTGGGTGAGCAGATCAATTATCAACGATAAATGTAATCTTTATTTTCTGTTTTTGGAGCACTTTATCCCATTCGTGAAAATAGGATAAAAATAATTCCAAAGTCATCCCGGCTTTTTTGTTCGATTTGTAAGTCACTGATAGGCTTTTTACCCCTTTAAAGCATTTTAGGTTTGCAGATTTACCGACTATAAAAAGTTTTTATTGTCTTTGCCTTACTTTTTGCAACACATTAACACAGTTAAGCGATTTTTCAGCAACTTATCACCCACCCATTTTCACCTTTAAACTTCATCGTTTTGATAAGGGATTAGATTGTAAAAAACGCCGGCCTTATCGGCATTGTAGATGTTATCTTCAGCATACTTTTCACGTAAATCTTTCCATGTGCAATCCAACCGGTCTTTCACATCCTTGTCGTTCACACTGAATCCTCGCCGATTATTTTTTCCTGCACAGATGTTGTGACATTGCTTGAAAAGATGTAGCCATTCATTAGAGCATGAAAACTCTGTATAACTTAGCTGAGCTGCAAATTTTTCAGCTTGGATATTAATGATGAGCCCAGTTTTCGGCAAACAAGAATTCCATTGCTTAACAAAACATTTTAACAGAGCTTCATCCAAGTCCTCTTTTTCACACTTCTTCAACCGTTTGCGATCCGTGTCACATTTGCTTCATAAGCTTCCATTAAGGACTCCTTGTTTTTCAAAAGAGTTGACACAGTTGAACTGCTTACATATTTCAACATCTTTTTTTCACCTCTATTCTAAGAATTTTATAATTTTCCCTTTTTCTCTTACGAATAAAACTTTACTTTTCGACATTTTAAACAGCAAAATAAAAAAACACGCTCCCAAGAAAAGGCACAAGCCGAAAATAAGTTTTTCTTATACGTAGTTCTGAAACAGGTAATTACACATTATTTGGATTGGATCAAGTCATTGAAGGGAGGAGTTGGCATAAATGATGTCACTTGACGCCAAATCTCCATTGTCGAAATTCCTATCCTTATCAGTTGGGACTGTTTCATTCTCCTTTTTACCCTTCCTGTAAAAGGGACAATAGGACAGGCGTCCAGTTCACACCACCTCACTTCAAGAATCGATACCTGCCTCTAATGGTTTCAACTGTTCTTGGATAACTTTAAAGAATGGTTATTTTTTCTTTACAAGACGAATGGGGGAATTCTAGGAAAGCTGTGTGATTTTCTTTTTTTTTTAAATCATTATTTCTGTAATTATTTCTCACTTTAACAATTATTTTCCTCGTTAAATCTCGAGGAAATTACAAAAATTTGCTCGCTAAAAGAGTATACTTCAATACATTAATAAACATTATACCAAGCAAAAGTCTTCATTTTCCTCGTTAAATCCGGAATCTTGTTAAATGCGAACTCGCTATAAACGTGCTCGACTCTATTACTATTTTTTCGTGATTGTGATAAGATTTACTTCTTTTGTAATATTCCTTATTCTTTTTGGAAACGATTTTGATACAAAATATTATTTCAATCAAACATCCAGAAAATGTCTCTCTTAATTCGTTGGTGTTTTGCCTATGATTCTAGTAAATGAAATTACGCGGAAATAAAACAGCTTAAGTTTTGAGAAACACAAACAAGTAACTATGTTCCAGTTTGTCTATATTGCCTAAAAAATGCCTTCAAAGAGGACTTTTCAAAAGAAAGTGACTAGAAATATCACTCTGTGAAAAAGAAACCCCTGAAAAACTACACAGAGCTGTCCAGTGTGAGCAACGTTGAATAAAACAAGAAGAAAAAATCATGCATCCAGTATAGATTATCCATCTGACCGCTGAGCAAATGAGCAAATTTGTAATGTTTTTTCTGTTATTTTTTTTAAAATGTCAAAAAAAGATGAATTTTCAAACTTGGCATAAAAAACTTAATTACGTATATGAGTATATTCCTTGACAGTATTAATCATTACTCGATATTTTAAAACTGCATCATATTTGTAGAATTATATTAATTTAAACAGTGCTTCTATTGCAGTGAAACCTATTCTATTGCAACATAGTGAACTGATATATCAGTTCACGGAGGTGAGAAGGTTAAGGAACACATTCTAGCACTAACAAAATATTATCAAGAGATTTCATTTTTTCATACAATAAAATGAGATATCTAAATAAGCAATTTAAAAAACACATTACTGAGTAAAAATCCATTTTCATCAATTGCTGTCCATATCCTATAATGTGTGGGAATTCTTTTCTGCTACCCTATCTATGATCTATAATATTTATAAACACCAATTAATATATTAAAAATTAGATAAATTTAAAAATACATACCACAGTAGAATACACACTTCCAGCAATTATTGATCATTGTCAGTCCTTTAACCGAATTTTTTGTGCGTTTCTGCAAATGCACTATATTTGCTACGCATCTCCATAATCTATAGCGCACACCTTAGTGATCCTTTTAAATTTCAGTATGTTTGAAGAATCATAACATCATTAAAATGTACCGCATACACTTTTTAACCATATATCATTATGTAATGGAATTCTTTTGTGCGTCCCTGTAATTGAACTATAAATGTTACTTACTCTATGCTCCAGAGAAAACATGTTGTAGTCCACTTCAGTGACGCATATACATCCCATTATATTTGAAATATTGTAACATCAATAAAATGAACCGCAAATGATTTTTTCCCATAGGCTCAGTGCTGTAGTTGGGTGGGAACGCGTGGGAACACCGTTCCCAGAAATATTTAGTTTGTTACTGTAAAAAAAATAACATGTACGAGCACAAGCCTTTTTTTTCTCCAGACTGTGAAAACTGTATCCATTTCAATGTCTGAATGCGAAAAAGCATTCATCTGTATCAATAACATCATGGCCGATGTGAAAAATTCATTCCTTATCTACTCTATGAAAAGGTGAGTTCCCACAAATATTTTTTTCCAACTACAGCACTGCAGGCTGTAATGTAAGGGAATCTCTTATGCGTCCCTGTAAACGAACTATAAATGCTACGCACTTCATTTTCAATACCGAATATTCTGTAGTAAATCTTAATAACATATAAAAATTATATGGCGCTCCGAGTATACTGGCAAGAGTTAGAGTACGGACAGATGGGCAGACGGACAGACGGACAAACCGAATTCATAAACACTTTTCGGCTATGTTGGAAAGTGTGGAAAAGAACTGCATAAGCTGAATTCTTTATAACCCTTGTAGAAAGTCATGCTCTTTTGTAGCTAATGCATTTGATCATTATTCGTTTAAACTGATTATTAATGTATTCTAGCGAGTCTGTGAAAAGGAAAACTTCACAGAGCTGCCTAGTTCATTTAACATTGAATATAAGTTGAGTTCAACATAACCTTTGTACGTAGAATATCTTTCTCTTCTGCAGCTAATGCATTCGATCTTTCTCTGATCAATCTTATTATTGATAGATATTTTACCAGCTATTCTATGCAAGGAAAGTCCTGAAAAAAAAAACACATAGACTTAACTATTTCGGGCAGCGTTCAGTAAAGAAGAACTGTATTAACTGAATTCATTATAACCCTTGTAGAAAAATATTCTTCTATATATTAGAATTCTTATATTAGAATTATATATATTAGAATTCTTCTATATATTAGAATTCTTATATTAGAATTATATATATTAGAATTCTTCTATATATTAGAATTCTTATATTAGAATTATATATATTAGACTTCTTCTATATATTAGAATAGAAAAAAACATTCTCTTCAAAAACTAATGTATCAATCATTCACCAGCTTCTACTACAAGAGAAAATATTTAAAAGAGACACCAATAAAAGATTGTAGCGATATTCATTTATTAATGTCACTAAGTCATCATCTTATAAAAAAGATACTTCTTTAGAAGATGATAACTGTACTTTTTCTGTACTATACAGCGAAAGATTTGCATAGCTAAAAAATATTTTCATAATGATATATTAATAAATATATAAAATGTTCTTGCTTCTGAGAATATTGTTTCAAAACGTTATATTTTTGGTTCCACTTAGCCCTAGCCTTTGTACCACAGTTAAATTGTCTTTGACATGATTTATCAATTTCTTGCTCTCAAATAAAGTCATCACTGCTGAGTACAAACGGAGGGAATTTATTGAATATCTAAAGCTTTATTTAGTATACTTATTGTCCGATTTGTAAATACTCTGTATTTACACCTAGAAGGTATTAGTGAACTATTGAACACTACGTTTGAGATTTTACGGAAAGATACAATATTTGTCATAGAATTTAATACACTTATTTAGTCAAAAATATAAGGTGTCTCCAAAAATTCGGAATTTCGTTCATATCTTTAATAATAAAAAAGCCATTTCACGCTTCCTTTTAATGAAATGTGACGACATTACAAAAATTGCTGGAACTGCCGTCACAACAATACTGAGCTACCTACCTCATATTTCCTAATGTAGCTAACAGGAAATCCGGTGTCACTGACCGAATAACTGTACACTTTTGGCACTTTACGTGATGCCATCAGCAAAGTTAACATGCCGGTTGAAACTATTGTTAGACTATCTTGAATATTGTTAAAGTTATGAACTAAAATCAAGCTTGTAGTGAGACACCCTGTATTTTTGACCGAATTGTGAGTTGCGACTCAAATTCTATTACAAACACTGTTCATATTTCTGTATATTACCACACTCTTTCTAGCAAGGGTTCTCAAACATCCTGTATATGTACTAACGCAAAAGATAAAATCATTAAATGGGCATCAATCTCCTTGCTTTTAAGATTTCATATCCCTTTTACCAAATCGTCATATTTATTTGCATTCCTTTCATGTTCACACAGATAGATTAAAAAATCAATATGACAGACAAATCGATATCATTTAAACTTTTATCATTAATGTCAAGGCTAAGCAATGTCATACTGATAATAAGAATAGCTAATTAAAGCTATTTTTACCTGACTTTGAGTTTCATGCGAATATAAAATGTTTATTTGTAAGCCATTAAATGTGTCTCTGATACATAAAATTTAAGCTTCGATATTTCTAAACATATATATATTGTAGTTTATTACTCATTCATACAGGAAAAACATCGAGGATATTTGCGCAATTTTTCAATTTTATTAAAATAAAATAAGATTTTAAGGGGATAGTGCGCGTCTAACGCGTCAAAAATCGAAAAGTATTTTATTCAGTCATATTAAAATTTTTATTCGTTTTAGTATTTTAATCAAAACCGAATACGAAATGTTGAATTAGGACAAAAGTTATAATAAAAAACATTTCAGAGTCATTTCAAAACGGTTATTTTCCAGATTGCGGGCACGATTTTGCGAAAATGGCTACATAAATTTTCATAAACATCTTGTACAGTAAATACACGGAATGAAATAAAATTTTGGTCCTGCAATTAAAATCGTAGAATTATGTTTACGTTTTTAAAATGTTTCCGAATTTCCGACTTTTATGAAACATTTGTAATTTATTATTGAAAGAATGCAAGTTTTGCTTTGATTTTAGTTCTTTTTAATTAGACATTATTTGTCAAAATATTAAAGTTAGTTTATGTGCTGTTAAGTTATACTCTTTTAGTAAAAGTTAAAAATATGCATCTATTGCTGACTTAAAAATTGTAAAATTTAAATTTATTTAATTTATTTTTTTTAAAAAAGGTAAGGTTGCTAATTAAATATTCCTTTAATATTTTGTACAAGTTTGCCAAATAATTTTTAAGATGACAACCATTAAAACTTTCATAACTTTTGGCATCTTAAAAGTGTACTGTCACCCTTAAAATTTTAATGTTTCTGAAATAAATATATTCTTCAAAACCATGTATTAGATGTTTTTTAGCATTTTGGGTACAATAAAAGGGTAGGAAACTTATTCATTATATTAACTTGAGGTATATCGAAAAACATGGAAAAAGAAACAAAAATGGTTATTTATCTTTTAAAAACAATGTATATAAATAACGCATATGGAAAGCACAGTCGTAATAAGAAAGGATTCCTCCGTACTAGTTCTTCTGCAACGTCGTATAAAAATGTGACTGATATCAATTGATTAGATGAGCCTAAATCTCATAAGTATGATTTTTGGCTACTTATTTCCTGCTGATATTTCATTTTTTAAAAGTATCATATTATGCTTAGTTTGAATTTTTAATAACCATTGATATATTGCAGAATAATAATTAGTAGATAGGCGCAAACTTTATTGGAAAATAAATATGATATGGCAGTTTTGTCAGAAAAATCACAAATTGTAAAAGACAGAACTGACATAGGGATAGTAGAGACATGTTTTGCAATTTTGCCACTTTACTTAAAAAAGAACACTTTTGGAATTTTGTATACACTATTTTCAAAGACATATTGAACCTATGATTAAATGGCTAGATATTGATTAATCTGTAAATATCACTGTTTAAATTAACAATGGGGACAGTAGTGATGGTTAATAAAGGTACGCTTACTTTTTCCCCATTTCAATCCATAAAATATGAAAAAACAGCAAGGAATGGCGACTTTTTAAGAACAACATGTTCTCACCTACTGAAAACAATACTGAAAATGACTGCATAGTGCCATCTGGTGGAAATATGAGGAAATTCATACACTGGGACAGTAGTGACCAAAAAGTGAGAGACACAACTTTAAACCCAACAAAAACAAACATTAGACATTTCACTCTAAAAAAATTATATTATTATGATCCATGAGATTCATATTTATAATAAATGCATTGTTTTTTCAAAAAGTTTTGATAATTATAGTTTGTTGATGGTTTTAATGATCAAGTCATAGGGTTGAAAATAAGGGACAGTAGTGATTTTTGAGACATTTAAATACCCTTTTAAGAATTAAAAAATATATTTTCACAGTAGAAGTAACATAACATTATAGAACAATCACAGAGAAACATTTTAACATTAAATGAGAATTTATATTGCAAAGAAATGCAGAGAGGGGACTTAGAAATCACACTTATGAGATTTTGGCCCATATAGAAACTGTAACAAACATTAAAATCGCCAATACAAAAACCTAATTTTGACATCATATTTGGATTCTGCATTAAAGTTTATTTTAGGATACAAGATAGATACTTTAGGATAACTATTTGGTCAAATAGTTTAGGAATTATGCAGGTTTAAAGTTTGGAACTGCTTATGTTAAATTCATTTTAGTCGTTGCAAAACAGATTGAAATGCGGATAGTTTTTTAATCATAACTGAAAAGATACTTGGCAAAATGAGTTGTAATTTTGGATTCCCATATTTGAAGCTACTAGAAAATTATTTCTGTTAAAAAGAATAATAGGTTAAAATTCATATATTTATCAAAAAATAATTTCAAAATTAAATTTTTAAAAACAATATGAACTGTAACCTATCAATTTTTTAAGAGAAATCAATTTCGCGAAGCTTCAAATATGGGAATCCAATTTACAGCTCATTCAGCTAAAGAGGTTTTCAGTTATGCTAATACAGATTGTAATCTGTTTTGCAAAAAAAAAAAAAAAAAAAAAAAAAAAGAAAAAGAATTTACATTAGAAGTTCCAAACTTTAAATCTTCATAAATCCTAAACTGCTTGATCAACAGACTTGCCATTTGGTACCCCAAAATAATATTTACTAGAGAATCCAAATATTATGTAAAAAATAGGTGTTAGAGAAGAAAAAATGAACTTTTGGTACAATTTTTATATGCAGACGAACCCCTAGGCATAACTCAAAGCTACATGTCGGAGTGAGTTGTAATTTAGGATTCGAATATTTAAAGGTTCTAGAAATCGATTTCTGTTAAAAAAATAGAGAGGCTACAATTTATACATTTTTTCGAAAAGTATTTTGGATGTAACATATGGCATTTTTTAACAGGAATAGATTTCTAGAAGTTTCAAATATATAAATCCAAAATTACAGCTCATTCCAAAAAACCGGTTTAGAGTTATGCTTAAACAACTACTCACACATTAATCTGTTTTGCAACGATTAAAAATGAATTTTAACATTAGGCGTTCCAAAATTTATACCTGCATAATTCCTGAACTACTAGACCGAGTAACTTCCTGTTTGATATCCGAAAGTAAAATGTACAGAATCTAAATATAATGTCAACATTAGTTGGTACTGTTGAAAATTTTAAAGTTTGGTACAATTTCTCATTGTAGATGACCCCTAAGCAAAATCTATGTATAGAATTAATTAGTATAGACGTTATTAAAAATCGATTGGTACCAGCTATCTTTATATACGATGATTTTCAGTAGAGTTAGTACAGGGTACCGATTTTTCACGACTGTTCAATACTTTTGTTATAGAGGGTGGACAGCAAGTTCATATAAACTTTTTAAATTCATAAAAAATAACAAATAGTGATATGGAAATGCGGTTCGCATCATGAGGATGCGTAATCATCAATTTGGTTGTAACAAGAACCAAAAGAAGTATACTGTTATTCATTTTCAATATTCATTTCTATTCTGTTTCGTCGTTTATGAAACCGGTTTAATAATAACAAAGCTATATCTACTTTAAGTAACATTCACGCAGTAACTTTTTAAAAATAATTTATCGATGATTGAAGCGAATAAAGAATCCACCGAAAAGTCGGATCTTTTATAAGCATCCCCATTTGCATACTTCTGGAACGTGCAGTCGCATTAGCGCACTCTATCGGTGACTTTTTGAATTACAGGCTTTCTGGCTGTTAAAAGAATCTCGCATCTTCACAATCGCACTTCCATATCATTATATGTTCTTTTTTGTAAGTTTTTAAAGTTTATTCAGACTTTCTTCGAACATTGCATAAAAAGCAGAAAAAAAGATCCATTCGTGCAATAAGTATATCAAAATATCCAAATTTATTTTTAATCCTAGTAGTCAAAAGAGAATCAAACTAGAAAATGCAGAAAAAATTCAATTATTTCTCCAATATGATATTTTACGAAAAAGGTGTAGAATAGCTGTTTAAACAAAATAAGTTAAAACTGATACCGATAACCAAAGCTGTTTAAAACAAGTTGGAAATTGAACGTTAAACGTGACATATGAGGTGCGTTCGTTTTATAACTAGTTTCACAATGTAAAACAAAATCATCCCCATTATTTCAGTGAAATGAATTATATCGTCTGCTAGGAGCGAAATGAGCATGCCTTTTTTTTTTCTTATTACGTATGCCACGTTTACAAATGCGAATTATTTTTCACCATGGAGATCTCGCTTTGCGAATGATTACCTCCATGGTTTAATATTTTTATGATTCATAATGGACGAATCTTCTGTGCTTATTTACTCTAATGGATTGAGATATTCGGTTAACCTAATTTCCAATGAAGTTATCTCAGAATCTATATATTGTTGAATGTAACTCATCTCGCAAGCAAACAATTTTTTGCTACGATCTTTTTAAAAATGTAACTTTTATGCAATTTTATTCGAAAAAATAATTTGAATTCAAATGGCCGCTTGGCATATGAAGAAAGATGTGGTTAGCCCGTATTTGTTTTCCTCAATCACATGATTTGCGCTTTTATTATATAGATTACGTATAATAGAATTTAACAGAAAGAAAACTTTCATTAATAGCTTTTTAAGTTTTTCATAAAATTTGAAATGACTCCACAAAATTCTGCAACGATTATATATATTAAATTTCAAATCATTCGGCTGGGTAGTTTTTGCGCTGTTATATGAGGACAGACGGACGGACCAGACGACGACTATAAGTGCTACGTATTTATATAATTACGAACGCACCTAAAAATAGAGATCATTTCCTTTCAACTAAAAGGTACATCCTAAATATTGTTTCAAAACATCAAATTGTGTATTCAGTATTTGAAAATACATTATGCACGCAAAATAGTATTGACGGATGAGTAAATACTTTGATCGAATAAATTATATAAATGACCATGCATGGCCATTTAAAAAACAGCTAAATTTTTCTGAATATTTTTACCTAAGCATTAGGATTTTTCTGCTACCTCAGCAACTTCTTCGAGCAGATATTAAATACTCGAGAATATATATTTGGCACGAGAGGTAAAAATAAAATATTTATTCGACCATTATTTCATAGAAATTAGTTATATTAATCCTGTTGGTAATCTAATTACAGAAAATACCATAAGTTCTTTTTTATTGAACTTTTTTGCTATAAAGAGATTTCGTTCAAAGAACATTGTGAGATTGATCCACACATGTTCTTTTTTTATGTACATATTTATTTGTTCCCTTTAACAATTGTATTTATGATTTAGAAGTATTTCGGATTTTGTAAGGATGATGTTTTCATTAACACGTGAAACGTGAGGAATTAAGGACACAGAAGACATAAAACACTTCTATTTTTCGATTTTGAACTTAAAGAAAAAAAAAACAGACAGATAACTACAAAAATACATAATTTATATTGTGCTACATAAAATATAAGCCCCTAATACAGAGTGTTTAAAACAACCATTGCTACGCATATGCGTTTTAATTATTTTTAATCGTGGAAATCCTGTTTCTGAAAGTGGACAATGCAAGAATTTTATAAACTGAGAATGGGTTGATAGATTGTTTGAATCACATTTTTATACGATGATTTTCGGCAGAGTTAGTATGGTAGGGGATTCTCCCCCCCCCCCCCCACCAAGACTGTACAACTGTAAAACACAATTGCATACATTAACTTATATTGCAGATGTCAACATGTTTCAAAAATTGTTTTCTCAGTCGCAAAAAAAAAAAAAAAAAAAAAAAAAAAAAAACGTTTGAAAAAACGATATAAAGAGCAAAAAACACTTAAAAACAGTTTACCAATAAACATGGGTAAAAATATGGAGTGAAACAACACAAACGCTTATCAACGCAATGCCATTCTAATTTGGAAAGTATTGAAAGTATATGAAACATAACATTAATTCACGTTTTTTACGCTAATTAAAATATTATCCCCTAGCTGACTCGCCCGGCGTTGCCTGGTCCCATAAAAAAATACACGACACGCGAAAAAACGCTGAAAATCACTATACAAAATCGCTGCACGAATTCCGAATTAACTTTATTGAAAAGAGGAAAAAAATACTATAAGATTGACTCCTTTTATTAATGTGGAAAAATCGCAGTGAATCGCGAAAAAACGCTTAAATATAAAAAATCAGAAAGGACAAAATTCATTATATTGGGTTAAACGATTAAAACAAGATTTTTTATATGTCGAAAAATCTGCGCGAAACGCAAAAAACTCTAAAAATTGCTTAAAAAATTTGCGAAAAACGCAAAAATTGCTGTACAAATTTCGAATAAACTTTATTGAAAAGAGGACAGAATTTACGATATTGGGCTAAAACATTAAAAACGGATGAATTTTAAAATTTGTGGACAAATCGTTTCAAATTGCACCCCCCCCCCCCCCAAAAAAAAAAAAAATCACATAAAAAATCGCTCAAAATTCAAAAATTGCAAAGTTTATTACAGTGAGCAAGAACATTGTAACCAGAATTCGTTCACAAATGTAAAAAAATCGTTGCAAAACTCGTAAAAACGCTAAAAATCGCATTAGAACTCGCGGATAACAAATTGAGGCAAAATGTTGGAAACCAAATCCTTGTCCGAATATCAAAAAATCGGCACTTTACTCATAAAAATGCTAAAAATCGCATTGAAAATCGTATAAAAATCGCTAAAAATTAAAATTTTGGAGGACAAAATTTAATATATTAGGCTAAAAGGTTGAAACCAAATTCCTTTCCCTAATATCAAAAAATCGCCACGGAACTCGAAAAATCGCTAAAAATCGCATTAAAAATCGCTAAAAATCGCAGAGAACAAAATTTACTATATTAGGCTAAAAGTTTGAAACCAAATTCCTTTTCCGGATGTCATAAAATGCCACGTACTAAGACAATCGCGAAAAATTGCTAAAAATCGCATTACAAATCGCTAAAATTCACAAATCGTGGAGGATAAAATTTACTGTACTAAGCTAAAAGTTTGAAACCAAATTCATTTTCCGAATGTCAAACATTCGCCGCGGTACTAGAAAAAACGCTAAAAATCGATAAAAATCGCATTAAAATCGCATTAAAATTTGCTAAAATTTTAAAATCATACAGGACAAAATTTACTATATTAGGCTGAAAATTAGAAACCGAATTTTTTTCACTAATGTTAAAAAAACCTCTAAAAATCGCATAAAAAATCGCGAAAAATTCAAAATTTGCTGCACGAATTCCAAATAAACGTTATTTAAAAGAGAACAACATTTACTATATTGGGTTAAAAGATTGAAACAAAATTATTTTTATTAATGTAGAAAAATCGCCTCAAAACTTGAAAAAACGCTAAAAATCGTGTAAAAAATTAAATCAAAGAAAACAAATGAAAAATCCTATATCGGGCTTTGAGGTTCATTAAAATAGGAGTATAGAGCTACTTTCCTACCAAATTTTGTAGCTCTGCGTGCAGTATTCTCTTCAGAATACAGCACACACACACACACAGACAGAGAAACTTCTTTGCTTATTACCAAAGTGTTTGTCTTCTCTCTCCGAGTGTCATCGTGGAATAACGGGATATCTTTAAAGTGCTTAAAAATAGTTGCTCTATTAAATATATATATATATATATATATTGAAGTTACGAAAAATGAACAATTATCCATCGCCAATCATAATAAAATTTTAATTAATAAATAAATAATAAACAAATTTCAGAAAAAATTAGGAATAATTTTACATGAAATCGTACGGCTCTAAATATTGAAGTAATTTGATTATATCATATGACTTATGACTGGAATCTTTGTACTTTTCTTTAGTTTTTTTTTCGCATACGTGTTTTTTTTTTTTTTTTTTTTTTTACCAATAAATTATTTCCTTTTTTCTCAGATTGCATTTTCCCCCCATTAAAGTTAGAGAGTTGAATTTTTTTATGCTTGTATAACTAATTATCGTCTTTAAAACTATCTAAAGTTATGAATTCAACTATAATATTAAAGAATAATGTACTGGAATATCGTTAAAAAAATTCTATTACATTTTTAATGTTACAGTGATTATTGTTTAAAATTCATTTCCTATATTTAACCCTACATTGCATCCAGTGCCATATGAAGAACATTAAATACTATACACCCACAGTACAAAATAAGCAAATGTCAGATATATCTATCGTGTGTCATGGCAAAGTGAAACAATATTGAAGCATTTTAATATACACAAAAACTCCTAGATGACAGCTTTGTTACAGTTACCGGGTAATTAGCTCAAAAAAAAAATTCCATCACTGTGCAGTGCTTGCTTAAAATTTCAATAAAACCGTGTGTGCAGAATTTCAGATGTAAAAAAAAGTTATATGCAAGAAAAACTCTGTGCTAAACCATTGTAAGTATCTTTTTTCATTTTTTTAATGGCAAATAGTAAAAATGTGTTGTGGAACGCAGAAAAATCCTACTAAAATATTTATTTTTGATTTTCTTCTCATTTTTCTCACTATATAGATCATAAACAACAACACACACATACACACACACACATATGTATATATATATATATATATATATATATATTGTTTCGCAATAAAATAAAAAATCGGGCATTGTAGGGAGAAAAATGAAATATGCTTATATGAAAAGTGAACAACATATCTCCAATACCTTCTCAGAAAATATAACCAACTGATCTATGTCCATAAACATTTAGACAAAGGTAAGTAAATTTAAGCACTGGCACTAAACAAAATTATATATGTAGCAATTATTTTTCGTGGTATATATCTACTAAAATCTATCGATTATAAATGAAAAAAATTATATATAGCTGTTAATAAACAAATTACATAATTTCAAGCTTCATGCTAAATAGACTTCATTCAGATATCGAGATGTCATATGTGCCCTTAAATTAAATAAATATGTAGTAAATGTATGCAACCTTTTACTCCATAATACACAGACACAGATAAAGTGTTAGAAGCATTTACAGTAAGAGTATTCCAACGTACCAAAAGATAATCTATTAGAACCGCATCACGAGAGACTTAAAAAGTGTGAAAAGATTTTCTTTGCACGCTAACTTTTTTTTGTGTTACCCAGAAAGATTTTTTTTATCTACCGGTGCTTATATATATTTTTTTAATTCGTCTTACGTTTTTATAGCATCTAGTAAGCGCTTTAATTTTTTTCCCTGTCAAACTGAAGAAATGTCGACATATGAACTTCTTTCCTGCCAATCATGAAGGTTGCTGACATCAGCTTGTTTTTGAAATGAAAAAAGTTGACAAGTCTCTATCATTTGAAAAATGATATTTTTAGTCGATGTTAAGTGACTGTTGATCTAATTTTTTTTAATTAAGATTAAATTGATATAAGCAATAGAAAATATTGAAAAATAAATTAATTACAAAAAATAATTGAAGTTCAGACAACCAATTTTAAAAATATTTTTTTTTGTCCTGAAACTATTTCTTTCCATTCAGTTATCTTTAAATAAAAAAGAATTTGATAGAATTTCATTGTGATGTTTTAATAAGAGGTATTATAAATATAAAAAATAATAAAATTTATTTTAACTTAATAAAACAGTATAATATCCATAACGATATAATACCAAGAAAGAAAGAGCATGTGTCTAGCATAGATTATGAAACACATTTCAACACATTCAGAATACTGTAACGAAACTTCACTGTTTAATGATTTGAAAGATGATATGTAAATAAACAATTTAGAAAACGCATAACACATTTGAAAAGCCAATTTCAGCAATTGCCACCTATACTCGGAAAAGTATCCGAATTCTTCTGTGCAAACGCTGTATATGATCTATAGATTTGTGTGTAAACTACTTAGTATGTTAAAATTTATTTCAGTTAGGAAACGCGCAACACAGCTGAAATTCGCCTTCAGTAATTTCCGTCAATAAATGGAAATGAACTCGAATTCTTCTGTGCAACTTCTATAAATGATCTATAGTATTTATACAGACCAAATAATATGTAAAAAATGAGTTAAATTTGAAAACGCCTACCGCAACTGAAAACGCATTTTCAGCAATTATTTTTCATAGATAGTACTTTAACCGAATACTTTTGTGTGTCCCTGTAAATGAACGATAAATGCTACGCACAGCATAATACAGTAAACATCTTGTAGTGCACCTGGGTGCTATATATCAATTTCAATATGTTTGGAATAGTGCAACATCATAAAATACATTGCAAACAATTTTCTCCCGTAGACCATACTGTAACGGAATTCTTTTGAGTGTCCCTGTAAATGAACTATACATTGTGCACACTTTATTTTCGATAGGGAACCTGTCATCATAAACCTCAATACCGTATATTAATTACATGACAATCTGATTATAGAGACGATATTTGATCACGGCCAGACAGCTAGACAAACCGAAGTCATAAACACTTTTCAACTATGTCGGGAAGTGTTAAAAACGTTAGTACATTTATCTTAAATACACTGAAATGTCACTGAAGTTAGAGACACCTGATTAGCAACAAGTTGTAGCTCCTATGGCCATGACAATGACTGCTATATTATGAAGCATGGTTGTGACATATCTAGAGAAGTTTTTCGAAGACATGGCATGCGCCAGACGTATGCTAGAAATTCCCATAAATCAGTTAAAGACGCTGGTATGGTATGACATGTTTGCACTCTATTTTCCAACATATTCAAAAGTTGTTGAATGGGATTTAAGTGCAGGCTTCTAGAAGGTAGTTTTAGCAAACAGACTTCAGTGGAATTCTCCTCCAACCAGGTGACAGACAGCGGGATACTGACAGGAGCAGTGATTCCGTTGAAATCCAATTTATATCCGGGTGGCAAAAAGAGTATAAAAAGATGAAGTGATCGTCCAGATACAATCTACATACTTAGAGGCAAAAAGGCTTATTTTTGTAAGTACAACAGGTCCCAAACAATGCACTCCCACAAAAAAAAACAGTCCTCGTTGAACCGCCATGACTTTATACACTTGCAACCTGGCATGCCTAATTTATGGTTCCATGAACCTCATGCCATATTCTTGGCCTACCATCAGCGTGGTGCACGCACATTCCAGACACTTCATCACACCGTACTACTTGACTCTTATAGTCAATGGTCTACTCACGGTATTCTCTGTCCCTTGCAAGATGTTGAGTGCGGTAGCGTGTGTTGACAAATGATACTCAGTTGGGTATTCTGCGCCTGAAGACCATTTGTTGAAGCGAGCATCACCCGACCTATTTACTGACTACATGTATGGCTCCATCATTCAGTTGGATGGTCACTTAAGCTAAGATTTATCATCACGGTCTGTATACGATACAGTGAATCTTAGAGGTTAATGAACATGCATATCCTATTTGTATTTTAAGCAATTATGACGTCCTTTTCCGCTATCCATGTATTATCACTCTGCTCTTGATAGTTTATAACGAGAAACCACATTGACATGCTCTTTCCGAGATTGAACGACCCATCTAGCGAGCACACACCATTTGTCTTCCATCAAAGGCATGTAAATCACGACTTTTTCCCATCATGTAACTTTTAAAAGTTGTGTTCTTGAGGCCTATGCATCCATTTACATACATCATATGGCAGCGTCTACACATGCGTAGGAATGAGGCTGCAGCACCACCTTATTTCCACAACCCTGACAGTGCGACACAACATTATCAGTGAAGTGTATTGCAAATGTTAATAAAAGTTAAAATATTGCAAATGTTAAAAATCGGTGGATTTTTCCATTATTTTTACAAATCCATGTCTCTGTTATTTGCCTGGGGAAATTTTTACGCTCATCTCAAGTGCCAAGCAGTAACGACTAAAATAAACAAGCGGGTAAGTACAATCGAAGATCGCACAAAGAGTTTCGTTTAGTATTCATTACAAAACACTTTCATTAATAAATACAAATCCGTAATTTATAATTATCTTTAGCATTTATCAATATACTTTATCAACAAGAACATAGACGGCAGCACCATTAAACTTAAAAAAAATAATAACAAGCAGAAGCTTTTTTAAATCAAATTAAAATTATTCAAGAACTGCTTTTCTGGCATATGTTTGTATATCTGAAAAGCATAATTAATTATATGATTTAATTTTAGCTGAAAAAGAAAAACGAAACTCTTAAAATGGCAAAAAAATACGAAAGTTTTTGTAATTAAATCCATCGGACAATAAAATGTAAAAATCAAAATTTCAATTTCCGTCGTCCAGAATAGGACCCGAAATTTTTGGGTTAAGAGGAAAACGCTCTACCACTGAACCATCTAGCCTTCGCGAAAAAGTCTGAAATTAAGATTCTGTTTTAAGATCTAAGAAAATCGCAGAAATGGTGGGATGTCATTAAGTGAATTCATTTAATTAAAATAATGTAAAACTTTTTAAAACTTTTATAATTTGTAGTGTGACAGGAGATATTTAGCTATAAATAGGCACAATTTCAAGTCTCTAACTTACGCAGTTTCCAAGTACGAACTCTGTGACGGACAGACAGAGGAGTGAGATGAATAGGGTTTCGGCAGATGAACGAAACCCAATTCCAAATAGACATAAATTATCAAATAATGAAATTGAAATTTACTGGGTTAGCAAGTAATAAGTTACCCACTTCAAGAAGCTCAAGGTTGCGCTCTACTTCTCTGATTAAGACAAAATTTAAGCTACAGATAATACGCAGATTGGGCTTGTCATTTAATTAATATGAATGCTTAGTACAAAAGTTTTCGAAAGGTGACACTGTTGAACTCAAATAAATGCTCAATAGGTTTATGCCTTTTAATACTCAATATGCCTTCACATAAATGTTTTAGCATTCATTTTTAGCAACGTACTATAATCTCAAAATCCCATTTCCGTATCTATGGTAGCTCTGAAAGGAAACATATCGAAATAATAGTTTTAAGATTACAGCATATTGTTGAGAATAAAGAAGGACATACTGAGCGATTAATGTAGCACGAGCAGGGGAAGACCGAGCTATGCTCGGTCAAAATTAAATTTGAGTTCAAATATCATGACTCAAGACCAAAATGATCCACTAATTGAATTTTCTCGAACATGTGACTTAGCCCAACAGTCTTCTCTGTTAATAAAAGCTCGAAATCCATAGAATGCAAAATTTAGTGTAAATAGTCTGAGCCGTTTTTAAGATAAAATAGTTTGACCCATGATGACCCATGACCAAAATGACCCACTAATCGAAACCCGTAGAATGCAAAATTTAGTGTAAATAGTCTGAGCCGTTTTTAAGATAAAATAGTTTGACCCATGATGACCCATGACCAAAATGACCCACTAATCGAAATTTCTCGAACATGTGACCTAGCCTAATAGTCTTCTTGTTCCCTAAACCTGTAGGGTTCTAAATTTATTTCAAATCCTCTGAAGGATTTTTAAGATAAAATAGCTTGGCCCATAATGACCCATGACCAAAATGACCCGCAAATTGAATTTTCTCGAACATGTGACCTAGCCCAACAGTCTTCTCGTGCTCGAAAACCATTGGATGCAAAATTTAGTGTAAATTGAGCCGCTTTTTACATCTTGACCCACAATGACCCAGAAATGACCCACTAATCGAATTTTCTCGAACATGTGACCTAGCCCAATGATTCTCGCGTGCCCGAAACTCGTAGGACACAAAATTTAATCAAAATCGTTAGAGCCGTTTTTTAGATAAAATTAATTTGACCCGCGTTGACCCAAAATGATCCACTAATCGAAAGTTCTCGAACATGTGACCTAGTCCAATAGTCTTCTCGTCCCCGAAAATAGTCGGATACAAAATTTCGTCAAAATCGTTTGAACCGTTTTTTAGATACAATTAGCTTGACCATGACCCAAAATGAGCCACTAATTGAATTTTCTCGAAAATGCGTCACCTAGCCCAACAGTCTTCTCGTCCCGAAAACCATTGGATGCAAAATTTAGTGTAAATTGAGCCGCTTTTTAGATCTTGACCCACAATGACCCAGAAATGACCCACTAATCGAATTTTCTCGGACATGTGACCTAGCCCAATGATTTTATCGTGCTCGAAACTCGTAGGACACAAAATTTAATCAAAATCGTTAGAGCCGTTTTTTAGATAAAATTAATTTGACGCACGTTGACCCAAAAATGACCCACTAATCGAAAGTTCTCGAACATGCAACGCAGCCCAATAGTCTTCTCGTGCCCGAAAATGGTCGGATACAAAATTTCGTCAAAATCGTTTGAACCGTTTTTTAGATACAATTAGCTAGATCATGACCCAAAATGACCCAAAATGACCCACTAATTGAATTTTCTCGAACACGTGACCTAGCCCAATGGTTTTCTGGTGCCCCAAAACGGTAATAGGACACAAAATTTCGTCAAAATCGTTAGAGCCGTTTTTAAGATAAATTTTGCATATATATATATATATATATATATATATATATATAACCACACACATATATAACCACATATAACCAATATAACCACACACAAGATTTAAAGCGTATAAATTTATTGAAATTTTATTTGAGTCCTACAGCGTCATCTTCCGCAAAATTTTATTTCACACGCTTTTGACAAGCACATCATTTGTGTTATTTACAGTTTTAATTTTCTCTCAATTGGAGCAGTGGAACGTGCTCCAGAGCCCTTTGAGGTAGGTAACCTATTTGTTGATAACCATGTACATACAAGTTAAAAATATTTGGATTCTTGATCGAAAGTAAACCCTGACACTATGTAGAGCTATTTTTTTTAAGTTAATACAATAAATATTGATTTCAGAATATTTTTAAAGTTTGCAGAATATTTCACTGATTACTGTTTTTTCATTTCATTTTTGCCAAATTCATGGGGGCGTTTCTGACACTTTTACACATAAATTAATTTTGTACTTAAAGGCTATACATACCATAAACTTTTAAATTAAATATTTTTTGTTTACCCAATATTTATGTATCAGCATCGATTTTCTAAGTCATTTTCATACTTTAAAAAATACGTTTTTTCTGTTTTTACTGTAAAAAAATGATTTGGAAAATCGATGCTCCTATATTACGATATATAAATGCTGGCTAAACATAAAATATTTAATTTAAAAGTTTTGGCTTTAATCCATTTAAGTAAAAAGATAATTTCTGTGTCCAGTCTACAGTGTGGATGTCAAACACACCCACACTCGTATGCATTTGAGCGTTTTATTATTTCAATAATAATGTTTCTCAAAGTAATTACACAAAAAAAACTCCACACTTATATATATAAAAATAAATGAAAATATTAAATTTCTATATCACAAATACAACTAACTGTGATATTTGTGCCTTCATTTATTTCATTAATATGCTAACGAAATCTAATTTTTTAAAATTATTATTTTAAATATATAATCATGTTATAAATACATGCCATACAATAATTTTAAAATCAATGAAATATAATTTTGAAATAAAGTCATGGAGAGAGATAATTTTGGATAGGATTAAAATTGCACAGTTGAGGTTTATACAAAATGGCCATAATTAAAATGACAGTGCTCAGCATGTTTTGTAAAACGATTTAATTGCGAGAAAGGACTCAAATTTTGTAGGATGATAAACAAGATGGGGAGACGAAGGATTCCGCGAAAGAATCAGCGCCATATATCGCCATAGCGGTGACTTTTGGAACTAATTTTTTTCGCGGAATTATTTTTCCCTCGTTTTGTTTAATCATTCCACAAAATTTGTCTCCATTCTCGCAATTAGATCGTGCTACAGGACACGCTGAGTACGGTCAGTATAATTATGACCATTTTGTATTGGCTTGTCCAGAAAATTCTACTCGTTAATTATTAGACATTAGATATCGGAATCAATCTCTAATAATTGAGTGATTGAATTTTCCGGTACGAATTGATTTTCCCAACCGGCACGAACTTCCGGACAACCCAATACATATAGCCCCATAACTTAGTAAATACTGGTTAAAACAGAGACAGCATTTTCATATAGATTTCAAAAAATGTTTTAAATAATAAATTGCATTTGTTCTGAAACTTTTATATAAGTATAGTTTTAATATAAAAAATGATATTTTTTAAGAATAACTATTTAGAGAAAAGGGATTAATTTAGTTAATGCCATCAGACCGATATTAAGGCATTGGCACACGGGCACGGTCCCGAATATGTAAATAAAGTTCAAAATTACTGTTGCGTTTCATGCTCTGCATAATTTTATGTTGCACTATATAGCAGGATGTAAATACTAGAAAACTAATCTAGATGTGATTTTTATTTATTTTTTATTTATTTATTTTTAAGAATAATTTACAAATTTATTTTGAAAAACTGCCATCCTTAGCATCTTTTTAAAAGCTCGCTGAGTGTGGAACCTAAATTACATTTACTCCCGTTTCCTTGTTAATATGAATGTTTTATCCCACTGCCTATTTATATTATACACAAATCCGACGTTCTTTTATTTGAACATTTGAAGGAGTGTTGCTTTGAGACCTATTAGCTACACAGGCTATTGACCCGAATGATCCATATAATTTTATTCACAGAAACACATACATGAATTCCACAATTACATAAATCTTCTTGATGAAGACGGGATAGACACAAAGAAATTTCATCACCGAAGAATTACAGCCCGGACCTCCACAATGAGTGTGCAATGGAGGTGACGGGAATTGAACCCGTCGCCCTGACTCCTACGCTCTCAAGCGATTATCGGAGAGGTGCCTTAACCACTCGGCCACGGAGGGCCCCCGTTCTGTTATTTTAAAAAGAAATGTTCCACAGATATTCCGTATTTTAAAATATGTTATATAAAAATATTTTATAATGTTTTACACGTTAATTTAGTCGTGTTTATGTCATTGAAACTGTTAAATTGCTATTACAATTTAAAGTTATGTAACAGACGAACATGAAAATTATTTCATCTTTCTGCATAGTATATTTATTAGAGGCCCGTATAAAATCCTGTCCGCCCAGGGTTCTCAAAACCCTTAGACATAAACTCTGTATATCCAAGTGATATTTTCTGAAGTTCATAATCCCATTAGTTTTTTAATTAAAATGCACATAGCACAAAATGAAAATAACATTTAAAAAAGAACTTTTTAACATTAAGAGCGAAAAGAAGAACTAATATGTATTAAACGAAACGTCTTTATGTTCTTAATTTTCTACACAGACAACAACGACGGCAAATGAATAAAATTGGATCTTTTCTTTTAATTATTTTTGTTAATAATGAAGTAGAGAGAATATCTTACACGAGGAATTAAAAAACCTGTGCATGTACACTGTTAAACATTTTGTGCTACGTTGAACCAAAATTTGATGTTGCCATAAAAACTGCAACCATAAAATGGTAAAAACATTTACACTTCTTTAGTATTTTAAATTAACCGTGAAGAATTATAATATAGGACCATAATTTAGTTTTAGATTGAATAATAAATTTTTGTAGGTTGAAACATTAACTGGTAAAATGATGAACCATGATTTTGTAAAATATTGAGCCACAAAATGGCTATGACTACCCTTTGCAAACTAGAAATACTCAGAAGAAATATGACGAACACCCAAGCCTGAACAAGGATAGGAACCTGACACTTCTTGAAATGTAGCCAGAACTCTAATCTTTAGACAAGCATGCGAATATTCAGATGCTTAGAAAAGAGCATATTGTGGGTGGGCATAGAACTATTTGGTGTGATTGGCTAATTTAATAGGCTCTTTTTTATGTGTGCGAATGTATATGTATGAAAGTTAAAATCATTTTTCATGTTGAACCATAATAAAGATTTTGTGAAAGTTAAGAAGAGCGATATTGAGATTCATCTAATTACTTTACACCACTCAATTTTTTAACTTAGAACTAACATTTTAGCTGTGTGAAACTGCAAAATGTTGAGCTAAAAATAAGCCCCATTAATGACATTTTAGTTTAAATTCAATTTTAAAAAGTAATTTTAAACTTAAAGAATAATAAATTTTATAACAACAATAGAAAGAAAAATAGTTTAGGAAGATTATTTAATAGATTTTTTTTGTACATATATATCCCAAAAATTATATGCATAAACTTGAAAGCATATTAATTTTCTCAATTTCATACTACCATACTCACATAGAATTATATCAGAAGTAATCACTTATTATCACTAGAATAAAATATACATTTACATGGCAAAAGTGATTAGAGTACATATAAAAATATGTTAAAAATATTTTAGTAACAAGCCGACTAGTTTCGTGCACTTCCAACGGAGGCATTCTCATGGTCTGCAAATCTATATTAATAAATAAAAGTTTCGCGCTTTGTGTGTGTGTGTGTCTATCTATTTGTTGGCGATGGCTAGTGAAATCTACCGCACGTACAAGTCTGAAAATTTGGATTAGGATAGTCCAAGGTAAGGCCTGATGCACCTGAGGATAAGATTTTTAATTTTTGATAATTAGCTGAGATATTAATTAAAAACTCATGAAAAAAGCTATTTTTTTTAATTTGACAAACGCGTGCGCTTGTGCCCAGAACCTGATTTTCGAGCGGAAAGAAAAAAAGAACCAAATGCTGACATTTTTTTGGCCTTATGTTTTAACCTCCATTGGCCAAACCATCCAGAAAACGGAAAAACAGAAGACATATTCTTAAAGATCGCACGCTTACGTCTTAAACGCCGCAATCAGTTTGAAAAAGTATTGTTGTTAACAGTTGTAATTTTTTTTTAAGGGTCGTTTTCGAGGTTTGCGGTTTTTTCTCACGGAAACGCTCTTTAAGGCCGTAATTTTAAAACTACCGACAAACAAAAATATTCTCTTAAAGCTGAGACCATCTTCTTTTTGGCGGTGTAATTGGTTTTCAATAATACCAAATTTAACTCTCTCAAAAACATTGGCGACCGCAGGCCAATTCGCGCCTTCCGGAGGCGATAATTTTTCCATGCTAAAAGTAACTAAATATCCGTATTTTGACGCAGTCTTTTTAGAGTGTCTCAGCAGAGCAGATTTACATCACGTACAAAAATTTCGAAACGTTCAGACAAGTATTTTTTTTTTTTTAATCTCAGATATGTTCGATGAAAAAGTCAAAACGCGGGCTGTTTCGGTGCGGTTTCGGCTCATATTTTCACTACTAAATATGCATATATTTTCATGAAATTTTAAGAGAGCTTGAATACAGTAATATTTATAAAGTATTAAAATTTCAGAAAGTTCGAAAGATGGGAACTGTTTTTTTTTTTGTTATGATAAAAGACCGACGCGAAAACAAACAAACAACAACAACAACAAGAACAAAAAAGCGAGAAGAAAACGTATTTCTTTTACAACTAGATAACAATATTTTTTCCCGAATTTTTTTACAGGGGCTCTAAAAGAGTTAACCGATAAAAGTTTCAAAGAGTTCGGAAAACAAGAACTATTTTTATTTTTTCAATGAAACGACTCTACGTTAAAAAATCCCTGAAGGCTCGGCCTACAGGCACAGGTAGATTTCGAAGACGCAGACCGTGAGGCGCCTGTTTATTGAGAATTGCAGAAGAAATGACTTTTTTGCCATGATGCGGCAGTTGAGACCGGCCACTTCAAAATGTACTTGTGTCTATAGGCGGTACCGGCAAGGATTTTTTTCATTATTATTATTATTATTATTATTATTATTATTTTATTATTATTATTATTTTTGCTGTAAGGGTTGGTCCTATAAAAAACTTGTCAATATAAAAGTTGTAGATAATATTAAGAGGATTTATAATAAATGTAAGTGGATTTGGTATCGTGTGAATTGAAAAAGTTATGAATTTTTTTCTTCTTAAACCCCTATTACCCCCCCCCCCCTCGAGGCTTTTTTCAATAATATCAAAAATCTGTCATACATAAATTTTCGGCAGTTTTCTTAGAAGTAGTAATAACTTTAAACGGATTTGATACGTATCATAATTAAGAAGTTATGGTGGTTTATCTGTATTCACAAAAAGCCCTCCATCCCTCCCCCCCCCCCCGGTTCGATTTTGCCCATTAACGAATTTGACCGAGATTTTATACCCCTTTTGATTTTATGTATCAGTTTGGAAGAGATTTGTGCAGAATTATTGAAGTCATCATGTCCATAAAAAAGTGATATAAATAGAGTTTTGAACTTGGGGTGGTTTTGGGTTCTGGGAGTTATAATTGGCATAGATCTGCAAAAATGTTTCAGAAATTCCAACATAGGGAAGAATGTAATAGGTAGTGTTTCTTACGATATCTACCTAAAGAAAAAAGCAAATGTCTTCTTACGAGCGCTTTTACCACTAAATATCCATATATTTTTCTCGCGCTTTTATTTAAAAATATAAATTCAAACAAAATTGGGTTAAAGATATAAAATCATACAAATTTGATGTTAATTAAGGTTATTATCACGGGCAAGGCTAACGCTGGGCGTGTCAGCTAGTAATAAATAAACTATTTCCGCATAAAATTGTTTATCATGTTCAAAGTTCAATTTTATGCGGAAATAGCTTATTATTTACAGACCTTGAGAATGTCACCGTTAGAAGCATTAGAGAACTAGTTTGTTTGTTACTAAAAACTTTTAAGACTTTCTATATGTATTGTAATAACTTTTAGCATGTAAATGTAATATATTTCAATCATAAACTCATTTTCGTAACTCATTAATTTTCAAATTAAAATGCACGTTAAAGTGAAAACTTTTGATGGGGGGGGGGGGGGGGGAGATGGGTAGAATTTAAGCTCCACTTTTCATGTCTTTATTTAATTGTGTGCCTTTCTATTTTATTGCTTATTATTAACACATGCAACTGAAGACAAAAAAAAAAAAAAAAAAAAAAAAGAAAGAGAAATCAGGCATCAAGCATAGATTCTGAAACACTTTCCAACACATTCAGAATATTCTAACAAAACTTCACGGTTTAATAATGTGAAAGATGATATCTAAGTAATCAAATTTCGTAAACGCATAACACATTTGAAAATTCAATTTCAGCAATTGATTTATAGTCGGAAAAGTATCCGAATTCTTTTGTGCAGCCCTGTATATACTCTATAGATTTGTATATATGCTACATAGTATTCTAAAATTTAGTTCAGTTAGGAAACACATTGCACAGTTGAAAATTCTCCTTCATCAATTTCCGCCAATAAACGGAAATGTATACTCGAGATCTTTTGTGCATCCCTGTATATTATCTATATAATGTATATACACAAATTAATATGAAAAAAAATAATTTAAAAACGCCTACCATAACTGAAAACGCACTTTCAGCAATTATCGCTTATAAACTGTACTACAAACGTAGGGCCTGATTATCCAAAAGGCACGTAAAGCACATGCTTCCCCTCTAAAATTTAAAAGGGCCCCCAAAATGACTGTGAAGAGGGCCCTCTATTACCCATTTTCATTTTTACATTGTATTTTTAATCTTTCTGGAAAAGAAAGTTTGGTTAATTCAAGAGAAAATCTACACACTATACTTCATGAAACTTATTTAAAGGGGAAATATGAAGGTCATCAATAGGATGTTAATTAATCATATAGCATCCTGGTGTGCCTATTAGAAACCACCTGGGAAATTGAGCCTACAGCTATATGAACTAAATGTATATACAAGGGACATAAAAAAGGTGTTTGATGAAATATATGAGAGCTCGGCTAAGCTACTCCCGGGAATAATATTAACATCATTGGTGAGTTTTCACGAATGCAGAATTAAGAAAACTTTTGCCAAATGAAAGGGGGCCCCAAAATGATACCGTGCTTCCCTTATATTCAGAGGTTAATCGGGCCCTGTTACAAACGAATTCTTTAATGTGTCCCTGTAAATGAACAATAAATGCTATGGACACCATATTCTACAGTAAACATCTTGTAATGCGCTTCAATGATGTATATCAATTTCAATATGTTTTAAGTAATGCAACATCATTAAAATACACTCAAACTATTTCCCCCCATAGACCATAATATAACGGAAGTTTTTGAGTGTCCTTGTAAACGAAATGTAGATGCTACACACTTCATTTTCAATAGCTGAGTTGCTTATTTAGATATCAAACTTAATCAAATTTCTTAATAGATTCTTCTTTCGTTCTTGTTTATAAGTTAAAACATTCACTGACATGTTAATTAGTCCAATCAAAAAATAAATATATTTACTTTTCATTTGCAACGAACTTTTGTGAATAATGTTATTTTGCAAACTTGATAAATACATTTAGGTCATAAAATCTTTCCCTGATTACAATAATTTATTGCATAAAAACTAATATAATTATAGGCATATGCTTGTTTCACTATATTGTAAAGATATTTATGAAGTTTTTAATACAAACACTTACGTCAGTAAATTTCGATGTGAGCACCCTTGGTAGCTCGAAGAATGTCAAGGCGGTATTCCATTTCTCGCCACGTATTGCCCAACATTTGGGCTGTCACACTAGATACAGCATCTATGATCCTGACCTTGAGTGGATATCCCCTGAGTATTAAAAAATATTAAAAACTTAATAATTGGATTTATTACAGTGTGTCAGGTGAAGGATTTTTGTGTAAATCATACCTGCCAACTTTCAACTAAACTTCCGTACAATGTGAGTTAATTTGATCCAGGTTAAAGACGTTTCTAACAAGAAAATATATCTAAAAAATAATATACATTTATTTTTATATTTTTACGTGGAACTTATTTCATTGCATTTCTTTAAAAAAAAATTCTGATTTGAAATGTGTTTAACCTCGGTTAAATTAACCTAAATTGTACGGAAGTTTAGTGCGATGTTGGCAGGTATGTGTAAACTATGTTCAGTTTGCTTTTCAAAGGGGTCTTGGTTTGACCAAGCTGTATGTCCAGGGGATCATCCATCCAGATGAAAAAACTTAAGAACATGACTTTTCCATAATAAAAATTTTAGAGTTTTATACTCATTGATTATTACGTAATATTTTTTTGCAATCAGTGAAAGACTTTATGACCCCCCTCCCCCCTATATATTTTCTGTGCAGCAAAACACAACTAAATAACTGAATAAATTCACAGAAATTATATTTTTCGTTTAGAAATCACCTAAAATTGAGTAGCAATAATATTAGTTAAGTCTTTGTCAAATAATGTGTATATAATGAAGGAGGAAAGCACCCACATAGTAACACGAGGCGACTGAAGTCCTTTCATATCCGGAGAACTGTTTTTCATTCAAATCACATGGTCCAAAAGAAGAAAAAAGAAACGAGAGTCAAACAGCGCCAGTGATTTCAATCCACGATGAAAATCAATAACTGGTTTTAAAATGAATTCTCGTATAAACGTGCCGCGTTTTCAAAGAACTGTTAAAGAACGTTTAATTCAGAAATATAATTTCGTTAGTATGTTACTGCAATACATGCAATAACAACAAAAAGTTCCTTAAAAAAATCATGAAAAGAGTAAACTCACACTATGTAAATAATTATGGTAGTAGAAAATTTTGCTATGAAATAATAGAAAGTATTATGATATTTATATAAAGTATTTGCTGCTACAGCATGCTACCCTCATATAAAATATTTATATATATAACACGGCTATGTAAATAAATAAATAAACAAAACAATTCCTACGTGGTATTCACCAAAATATTGCAGAGGGAAGCGATAATAATCCGATTCGATTGGGAATTATATCGTCTTACATCTATATAAATAAAATAAAATTAGGAAGCCGTCTTCATTTTGAAATTTTTAATATTTATACGTATGTTTGACACAAGTTCGTATAAAAATAAATATGTATATGGTTATTGAAGAAAATTTCATTATACCGGAAGTGTACAAAATCATAAACAAGGAATTTTGGTGCAAACTAATTTATTTTCCTAATTTTTGAATTGGAGTTATGACTGTCGTTTGTCTTTTAGGTAGATTTCGTAAGAAATACTACCTATTACATTCTCCCCTATGTTGGAATTTCTGAAAATTTTTTGCAGATCTACGCCGATTATTACTCCCAGAACCCAAAACCAACCGTAGTTCAAAACTTTATATATCTATCTATCTATATCACTTTTTTATGGACATGATAACTTCAATAATTCTGCACATATCTCTTCCAAACTGATACATAAAATCTCGGTCAAGTTCGTTAATTGGCAAAATCGAACCAAGGGGGTTGGATGGGGGGGGGGGGCTTTTTGTGAAAACAGAAAAACCTGCATAACTTCTTAATTATAATACGTATTGAATCCGTTTAAGTTATTATTACTTCTAGGAAAAGGGCCAAAAATTTATTTATGAGAGATTTTTGATATAATTAAAAATGGCCTCAAGGGGGTGGGGGGCGGATAGGGGTTTAAGAAGAAAAAAATTAACTTTGTCAATTCACAAGATATCAAATCCGCTTAAAATTATTATAAATCCTCTTAATAGTATCTACAACTTTTATATTGACAAGTTTTTGATAGGACCAACTAGCAAAAAAAAAATTAGAATAATTAAAAACAAAAAGATGTACCCCCCTTCCCAATAAAAATAGACTTTCTCAGCGCATCGCATCACGTAAAATTAGTTCTTAACTTCAAAATCTACCTGTGCCTGTAGGCCGAGCCGGGAAGGATTTGTTTTTCTTCGTGCACTATTCTTGTCATAACTCAAACCAACTGCGAATTTGAGACGATAATTGCTTATATTGTGCATCAGAGTAGGAAACGTTTGATGAATTACTGGTATAAAGCAAGTTCTTTTATTAGTAAGCGGCTCCTAGAAATGAAAGAACTTCTTGAAAATATTTATTTTTAAGATTTCGATCAAGACTCACCATTCTCACCTAATTTTGATTCTCGAAGGATACCATATTAAACCAGCTATTATCAGGATTTAGGGATTTATTAAAAATTTTATTAACCCCCTCAGTATGGGACAGGACATATATCCTCCCTCCTCACCGGTGACTATATTTTTAACACTTTCCAACAAAGTTGAAAACTGTTTATGAATTCGGTTTGTTTGTCTGTAGTCTCTCCGTGCTCTAACTCGCGTAAATATACTTGGATTGTCATGCAATTGATATATGTTATTGAGGTCTATTGCGGCATGTTCGATACTCAAAATGAAGTATGTAGCACTTAAAGTTTTTTTACAGGGACATTCAAAAGAGTTCCTTTATATTACGGTCTAATTGGAAAAATCATTTGCGGTTTATTTTAATAATGGTACACAATTTCAAACATATTAAAATGGACATATATCACTTAGGTGCGCTACCAAAAGCTTACTATAGAATGTGATGTGTATAGCACTTATAGTTCCTTTACAGGGCCATTCAAAAGAGTTCCGTTACATTACGGTCTATGAAGAAAATCGTATACAGTTTGTTTTAATAATGTTTCACCATTTAAAACATACTGAAATTGATATATATCACTAAGGTGGATTACAGGAAGCTCACTATAGAATAATGTGTGTATAGCATTCACCGTTCATTTACCGTTACACACAAATAATTCGGTTACAGTACTGCTTGTTAAGGGGACAGTGGACGTTCAAAACAATTTTTTTTCATTTTTCACTCAATTGTACTGAAATTTTGCACACATAGTAATTCATACATTTTCTAAGTAAATTAAGCAATTTTATTCAAAAATGTGTGTAATTAATTAATTTATTTATTAAAATATATTAATTAATAACTCTATTTAAAAATGCTCATGCGCATTAAATTTGGCTTGAGGAACATGATGTTTTCTAAAATGGTAGCTTTATATTATTGCAACAAATGTTGGTATGCGTTTTAAAATTGTACCAATATATTGAGAAAAATTAATAAAAAAACTTCAATATTTATATATTTTTTTAATTTCAAGGAAAAAAGTTACATAACTACCAAATTTTCCTTTTATGTACAGTAATACATGCATATTAATACTAAGTTTTGAAATATAGCACATTGCTAACAATAATACTTAATATTATGAAACTTGTATAAAACATAAGACACCTGGAACATTTTGAATATTTTAACTCGGCGAAAATTCTTATTTATAGAAAACGCGATTTAAATTTTTATTTTTTAGTGTAACTCAATTACGGTGTCAAATTTGAAATGCTTGTAAAGGAATCTTTGCAATTGTATGCGGGGTTTTGCAAATGCTTCAGTTAAGATTGAAGTACAGTAATAAACGAAAATAAGAAAAACGATTTTTTAGTCGATTTTAGCCCAACTGAAGGTCCACGGTCCCCTTAATAATAATTGCTGGAAGTGCTTTTTCAGTTGTTGAACGTGGTATTAAATTTAACTCATTTTTTGTCTATTACTTGGTGTGTATAAATTCTATAGATCGTATACAGAGCAGCACAAAAGTTTTCGAGCACATTTCCTTTATTGACGGAAATTCAAGAAGAGAAATTTTAAACTGTGCTACGCGTTTCCTAATTGAACTAAAATTTAGTATTCTATTTAATATATATACAAATCTATAGATCATACACAGGGCTGCACAAAAGTGTTCGGATATTTTTCCGAATATTCATGGTAATTCCTGAAATTAGATTTTAAAATATGTTACGGGTTGAAGCTACAGGAAGGAGTTACTCACCTGGAAACTTTTAAAAAGCATTTAAATGTTCTATTAGGAGCCAATTTTTCTTTAAAACTTTAAATGCATTTTTCTGCATCATAGGTTTTTTTATCAGCATTTCACATCTTTAAATTGATATAAGTCAATAAAAATTAAAGATAAATGGTTCAAACTTGGAATTGTCGAAATTCATTTTTTAAATTCATTTTCTAAAATTTTACTTAAATTTTAATTCGAAAAATTTGAAAAAAAAATATTTACTTTTCAAAATATGATTTGTTTAAAATAAGTTGCATCTTTTTTTAAATTGCTATTTTAAATTTTTTAAATTTTTAAAATTTTTTTAAATTAATATTTTTTAAACTGCTGAATCAAAATTAAAACTTATATATTTCTGTTTAATTAAAAGAAAAAAATCAATTCGACAAATACTATTTTGAGTTATAACAGTTTTAAATTACTCTAAATTTTTTGAAAAAAAAATTAAATTTTGTAAGAAGTCTTATGATTCTGTTTAAAAATTATATGGTTAACCATCACAAAAAATTCAAAATTCTAGCTCTATAAATAAATAAATGTTTCTCGGACACCTTACAGTTCTTGAATTACACGCATTTCAATTTGTGTCTGATCCCTTGAAACCTCATGAATTATTAAAACGGACATATCTCTCTGAGTTTTGCCGATACCAAGATGGATTTTTTTTTTGTTGTTGTTTAATTCATGAATGGAAAAGGAAAAATTTCCTAATTTGAAATTTTATTCTACGGGGCCATTTAAAAATTTATTTTTTGTATTTTCTCAAATTGACCCCCCATAAAGTTGCAACTTATCTCATCAAATTTTGCACCTTCTTTTATGAAACTTTGCAATTGGAAGTATGTGCCTAGGGACAATATTTATGGATCACACTGTACATATACAGGGCGATTATAAAAAAACTATCCCGATATATGAGTCCTTAGCTGTCACACCGTTCACAGAAACTGACTGAAATTTTGGTTTTAAGTATTTTGAGGTATGCGCTCAAGAATCGTATGAAAAACAACAGATAAACTCTAACAGTTAGGGTTACAGTGACAAAATTTTGAAAACTTCAAATGGCAACACCTATTTTTTTTTTTATTGGAATGTGATCTTCATAGTGAAAAACCATAAAAAGCGTTGGAACGGTACCTGTAACACGAAAATTGCCGGCGCTAGAGAGACTAAGGAGAAAAGTGAAAACAACCAATAAAGGACAGAGAAGCAACAAAAAATAAAGCATTTTATTATTCAGTGCTATCCACCATCTGCCGCATGCAACGTGTCTTCGTGTGTGACGTGGAAAATTTGTGAAACACAATAAAATGTTTTGTTTTCTGTTGATTCGCGGTCCTTATTCGTTGTTTTCACTTTTCTTCTTAGTCTGTCTAGTGCTGGCAATTTTCGTGCTACAGGTACCGTTCCAACGCTTTTTATGGTTTTTCACTATGAAGATCACATTCCAATAAAAAAAAATAGGTGTTGCCATTTGAAGTTTTCAAAATTTTGTCACTCTAACCCTAACTGTTAGAGTTTATCTGTTGTTTTTCATACGATTCTTGAGCGCATACCTCAAAATACTTAAAACCAAAATTTCAGCCAGTTTCTGTGAACGGTGTGACAGTTAAGGAATCTTATATCGGGATAGTTTTTTTTATAATCACCCTGTATATATATATATATATATATGTGCGTGTGTGTGTGTGTATGTATGTATATAAATATATATGTCGGGCCAATGCCCAAACTTCGGTTAGTTCCTGAATTGGCCGAGATTTCTGGCCATAGTCCGATGTACATGAAATAAACAGTGTATGCCCTACTTTAGCCGGCAAGTTTCCGAAGTGACTGGAATTCTGAATTCTCCAGTCACAATTTGAAGTACTGATGCATAGAGCGATGAAAAGAGGATTGGAGCCTCCGTGTGCTGATCCAAAGCTATGCCGTTAGGTGGCACTGTTGTGCACATGGTCGGTAGGAAGTTTCGATGTTTCCATGCTTCGTACCATGCTTCAATATATTCTTCGTATTTGTATAGTACTTTATATTGAATATTGTATTCTTATATATATATATATACATATATATATATTGTATTCATATTGTATCAGTTATTCTGTATATATTCAGCATCTTCAGTATCTTCTTTCTGAAGCAAGAAAAACAAATTATACAATAGCTTTTTCTTTATCCTAAAAATAATCATTTACTCAAAAAACTTTAGATTGTATTCCCCAGAACAAAGATACCAGATAAGAAAATTAATTAAATAGCGTTTTTTTCTTTTCTATAGTAAATAAATGGCTTTAATCGCCATGAAGCACTACAACAAAGAATTTTCATCAGGGGAGGGGCTCTGCCCAACTTAACCGCCCGTTAAAGACAATGTTTAGTTATGTGTTAGTTTTGTTTTTATGTTCATGTGTTTAAACATTATCTTAAACGGGAGTGGCTAGAGGCAGAGCACCCCTGAAGAAGAAAAATAAACTGTTTCAATTCTTCTTTTTTAATATGCATTGTAATACTTCTAAATTTTAGTTTATTTCAAGTTTATGCTCCATATTTAAACAAGTTGGAAATTGTACGTCAAACGTGACAAATGAGGTGCGTTCGTACTATAACTAGTTTCAGTGAAATGAATTATATCGTCTGTTATTATGATATGATTAATTTCACAAATAAAATAAGTACATTTTAAGTTGCCAACATTTTATCACTTGTTGTCATTTACTGAAAATTCCAATGGGAAACTTAAACCTAGCATTGAAAATTTTAGAACTTGAAATCCATATTTAGACTTTTTTCCATTTAATATCTATTTCTCAGGAAACACCTATCCAAAATCTGTCGGTAGATTATAGGATTGCTATAATTAAACAATTTTAGTATACAAATAATGTTTTTAAATTCAGTAATACGGAAATAATATGACTCCATTTTAAATAGGACGTAATCACCATGGCAACCTAGTATCATTACCTATCATGTGATATCATTGAAATAATTACATATGATAGGATTTAATAGAATGATGCATCTCGGTCGCTTGACGATGAATCCTCGGAAGCTGCTATAACAAAGAAGTGCTAATTTTTTTAAAATTCAAATTACTTAATAAATATTTTATTAATATCTTTTTAAGTTTTGATTCGATTTTCATAAAATTTGAAATGACTCGACAAAATTCTGCAAAGATTATATATATTAAATTTCAAATCATTTGGTTGGGTAATTTTTGCGCTGTTATATGCGGACAGTTGACAGTTGACACCCATCCGAGGCGCCAGCCGGGAAGGCTGATGGGCTTATGCCCCGGAGGTAAAATTCCCTCCAACGTCCAGCGAAAACACAGCCCCGGGAGCCAGCTGGTATCACCGACGTTTAATAAGACATAGTAAAAGAAGCAGCAATTCTGCAATACATAAAGTTCTGAACACAGTTCAGATAAATGACAATCTACTACTATGCTATATCTAGAATCCTCGAATACACAAGCTACAAGGCATGGCTTCTGCCTCCAAAAAATACAGAAGTTTAAAAGTTTAAAAGTTATATTTTAAAATAAAAGTTTAGAGCCAGTAATTAAATAGATTATATACTAAAACTAAAATTTTGTAATTCTGTTTTCAATGTAACCTTGCTTAATAATACATAATATTGTCCTGAAAGATTTACAATACTACATAATGTCCTGTCTCGTACAACGTCCATCTGAGAGTCTTTGTGAAGCTATTAACGACAATACTGTTCATGCCATGTGTAAATCTTTTTAATTAAAGCAGAGTCAGAACTCGTGCCATCTATGGATTGGGCAATGCCCAAGCCTTAGGGGCTCTCCATGATCACCAAAAAGCACATAGTTTACTGTAAAATTGAAGATGCAAAATAAACATTGTCTTAATTTGTAACATGAAAGGATTTAGTGAACCGTTGATAGAAATGAACAAATATGTAAAACCAAATGACACTTTCTGTTATGACTGATATATGATGTACTTTAGTTGCAGAGTTCGGTGCAATCTGTTAGAGTAAGACAATGCATATTCCAACAATAGGAAAGCAACTTGTAGTCCGGCTAGACATCAATTTTAAAACTGTCTAAAAATTGGCAATAAATTCAGATGCAGATGTAATAATTCAAAAAGTATATTTTATGAAGGAAAAATGTTTGTTGAGGATATGGTAGTTTTCCCTTAGCTTGTCGTAGTTTTTGTTGTCAAGAATAGTATTATATAAGTTTTGTCTGAGAGTATGATTCTTATTAAAGTTAAAGTGGTATCTCATCAGGCTACAACGACCAAAAATATAATGAAACACATTGCCTTCTTTCCCACACGTACACTTATTGTTTTGTCTTTTGTTAATTTTATGAAGAAATGAAGGAAAAGAGCCGTGGCCTGATACATAGTACTGTAAAACTTGATGGCTACATATAAATTGTCCGTTAACTTTTTTAATAATATTATATGTGTCACGGCCGTTTGTGCTATTTTCCCAGTAATGTTGCCATTCTTTAGTAATATTTCTATTAAAAAATAATTTAACAATTGAAATTGGATATTTAATGAAGACTTCATCAATATAAACGTTGTTCTGAATAACTGATTTAGCCAGTGCGTCTGCGCGCTCATTACCCTTAATTCCAACATGGGATTTAATCCAGCCTATATTAAACATTATATGGGAGTTGTCCCTTAGAATATAATAAATCTGTAAAATAATTTCATTTACCGGAAAAGCTTGTTGAAGTGCCTGTACTGAGGAAAGGCTGTCAGTATAAATGGTTACAAATGTAAAAGTTGAATGTGTAACCCATTGCATCGCGGAAAGAATGGCCTGAAGTTCATCTTGAAAAATAGAGTTATTGGCATCGAGTTTAATGGTTCCATCAAAAATAAAGTTATCGTGGTGGAAAACAGTGAATGCCGCAGCGGTGCCCGAGTCCATTTTAGAACCGTCTGTATATATCTGAGGAGAAGAAGAATAAAGGACCTCATTGGTTGTATGAGGAATGAAAACAATATTATTAATCTTGTTATAGAATGGACAGTCGTATGTTTTAACTCTATGCATTAAATTTTCATTCTTGATAATGGTTTCTGATATATTAATAGAATGAGTTCCATGGATAGTGTTATACATATTTGTCCTATTTTGAAGTGTTATGTCAATTGGAGGAACACCCGAAAGGATGCAAAGCGCGTCCGTTGAAGTAGATCTATAAGGTTTGACTTTTGAAAATAAGCCTGCTCTTTGACAAGACTTCAATTTTCTGAGTGCGTGATATTTTAGATCCCCAAACCAGATCTCGAATCCATATGTAATTCTCTTCTCAATCACTGTCAGATACCATATTTTTCTAATACTTGCTGGAAGTCCTTTGTCTCTTTTATAAGTTCTGCTTACACTTGCTGAGAAATTACGAATATTTTCCTTTAAGAGTTCAATATGGCAAATCCAATTGAATCTTGCATCCAAGATGAAACCAAGGTACTTAACATTTTCGATGATTGGGATGGTTATATTATTAATTTTAAAAATTGGATGACGGTTTGGAAAAGTATGACGACCGAACATCATACCCCGACATTTGTCAGCGCTAATTGACAATTTTAATTCATTTAAAACATCTAAGAAATTATTCAAAATAGTGTTTACCGTATTCTCTAGTGACTGTCTTGTATTAGCTGAAAAGAGAAGAACAAAGTCGTCTGCATATGAAAGAATATCTGTGTGAAACATGGAGACACGTTTTAAAATAATATCAGCTACCAGAAGCCACAACAACGGACCAACACAAGATCCCTGTGGCCAGCCCTTCAATATCGAAAACCACCTGATGCCATTTGAGAAAGAAAACCCTATTAGTCTGTCTGTGATGTATGATTTCATGGATGATTTTAAATACTCTGGAAGTGGCAAAGAGTCGATGATGTTAAAAAGAACTTCCCAATTGGCATTATCAAATGCCCCTTGAATATCCACTGAGACTAATGTGCAATATTTGTTGTTCTGAAGGTTAGAGTTAACAATAGATTTTAATGTTTTGAGAGAAGTGATGGTTGAACGCCCCTCCCTAAAGCCATGTTGATTATTATTAAAATAGTTTATATGTTCAAGTCTTGTCATAATTCTGTATTTCAGAATACGTTCTAAGAGCTTAGCAATGATATTTAAAAGAGTTATTGGGCGATATGCTTTAGTTGTCTTTGGGTCCTTGTTCTTTTTCCGGAAATAGATGACTATACCCTTTTTCCAAGGTTTAGGAAAGTGGCCCAGGGAGAGGCACTTATTAAAGATAGCTATAAGCAATTCTGGAAAATTTTTGTAGATATTTTTTATCACAATCGTGTCGATGTTGTCCGGGCCTGGTGCCTTGTTAATTGCTTGCTTTGGGAGAACGTATTTCAGTTCCCTATTGGAGACATTCACATAATCGTTGTCATTTTTGTAGGACTTGTTTGAATAATGTTTGAACACCTGAGGAGAAGCTCCATCATCACCAAAATGGTCCCTCATCAACAGGTCTGCCACCTCGTCGTATGATGCTAGCGGTTCAGAGTCGGTCATCGTAGTGAAAATGAGATCTGTATGTCTTAAATTCTTTCCAGAAATAAACTTGAAAAGATTACCATATGCATTTTCCGTGTACTGACAAAACTTTTTCCATGATTCCTCTTTAGTTTTACGAATTTGTTTTTTATATTGATTTTTTGCAGTTTTATACATGTTTCTGTATTCTACATTGTCAGGATTTCTTTTAGACCTTTTATACATGGCACAGACTCTGTTGCGTTCCTGTTTCAGTTCTGACGTATACCAAGTTGGTGAAGGTCTATATGATAATGACCCCAAACGAAAACATTTATGTAAAAATTTCGAGAAAGTCTCCTCAAAGCTGCCTATCCATAAATCCAGTTCGTTAACGTTTGTTATATTATGCAATTGTCGCATCCACTTTATACGTTCTCCTGCAATTAAATCATTAAAATTACTAAAGTTTTTATTTTTTGTCTTAAAGCGTTTATTGTATCTTTTACTCGGAATAAATGAAAGTTCAAACTTAATATATTTATGATCTGAGAATGAGTAATTCTTCTCATCCACAGTCCAACTTAATAGGTGTTGAATTACTCTAGATCCACCCAATGTCAAATCTGGTCTTCCCTTAATTGAGCCTGATTCAAAAGTCTCTGGAGCATCGACATCATTCAAAATGAAAATGTCCTTGTGGATCAGGTGTTCAATTAGCACCTCAGATCTTTCTGTTTCCCTGGTATAGCCTAGATCAATTAAAGGGTATTAAAATCTCCAC
The DNA here is from genome assembly GCA_963931845.1 of Maratus michaelseni. Classification (NCBI taxonomy): domain Eukaryota; kingdom Metazoa; phylum Arthropoda; class Arachnida; order Araneae; family Salticidae; genus Maratus; species Maratus michaelseni. Next base: position 119,926,830 of record OZ007586.1, read on the forward strand.
CTAGAATAAGGTTGCTGTAGTCTCCGTAATGGTCTGACCAGCCTTCAAAATCGTCTTCCAGGTTGCCATTTGGAATTGGACGGGTATATTGTGAGCCTATGAGAAGCTTTTCGCCTTGAACAGACAACGTCACGAAAACACTGTTTGCTAATTTTAGGCTTTCTACAATAAAGTAGTCCTGATTGATTATGATTATTACTGCTGAGTTGTTAGTAGAATAAAAAGTTTTCCAGTGAGAGGGAATCCCCGTCATGGTGTTTTTATGAATATATGGATCCTGAATTAGAATAATATCGATGTTATTGTTATCAATATAATAAGTTAGGGCTGTATTAGCGTCGTAACAATGATTAAGGTTAATTTGAAGAAAATTGATCCCGCCCGAAGCCAAAGTATTAGAGTCGATATTGGAGCCCTTAGCTGCGGGAAGGAATAGCCTTCAGCCTAACTTTCTGGTAAGTTGGACAGTCAGGACTGTCTGCCCTGTGAGAGCAATCTTCAGTTGGAGAAACAGAAGAGCAATTGTGACATTTCACGACCACTTCTCTGCAGTCTTTTATGCTGTGATCCCTGGCACATTTGGTGCAGTGTTGAACACCTTTACACGTGCTTGAGTAATGGCCAAATTCTTGACAATTATAGCACCTGATGATAGGAACATATTTCACTACCCGGTACCTTTCAAAGTTCAAACAAATTCTTTTCTTAGCCAGTAGCCAGTCACGACCAATTTCGTCAATGTCTATAAGCCAATTAATCTCTGAGTACGAGTTTTTATTTGTTTGACCACTGAAAAAGTTGGCCGTGATTCCTCCAAAAGAGAGGTCAGTGCGTGTCTTGAGTTGGCATCCAATAATGGATCTCTCAGCTTTTGCGAAATCTCCCTCAGCATTTCATTCTTTGAGTTCATTCCCTCAAGTGACCTTCTAAGTGAATTCATTATCTCTTCTTCTTCTATCGTAGGATCAACACTCAATATCAGAATTCGTTCCCTATTCCTCTTAGGTACCAATAACTTTACTCTGTCCTTCAGAGTCTCCAAATTCGATACTTTTTCTTTCAATAAATCAATGTCTTCCTTTTTTCCCAACTTCAGGACAACTTTTCCATTCTTGGTCACTATGACGTCTGTTGGAACTGGAATGTCTCTATCCTCTTTGCACATATCTCTAATCTCCCTCTTTACCTCTTCCACATCTTCGCCTGGAATGTTCATAGTCAAAATTATTATGTTATCCTCTCTGTGCTTTTGTGGAGGCCTTCTCATTAGTGGTTGTGCAAACGAGTGTCCGCCTTCATACGATTTTGTCTTCGCTGAGTTGATTCCTTCCTTTGTTCCGCAGTGGCAGATCTTATTCTTTTATCTATTGACTCTTTTAGTCCTCTTCCCAGTTCTTCTATATCTTCAAAGATGTTTGTATCGCGTCTCAGTTGGAGGCATTCCTCCCTCCATTTTGACCTGTCATCGTCCGTTTCCTCATACCATTCCATTATAGAGGTGATGTATATTCTTATTTTGTTGATTTCCTCAACAATTTGGTCTTTGTTGTCGTCCTTAAGTTCTGCTTGTATGTTTTGCAGTGTTATTTCAATTTTGCTTATTAGTTGATGCGGTGTGAATTCTTTTTGTTGCTTCTTAGCTTCTTTTAATTCAATTTCCAGCTCTACTTGCTTTTGCTTCAGGACGGTCATTTCTCTTTTGCTTTCCTTTCTTTCTTCTTTTTGTTTTTCTAGTTGTTCTTTTAGATTCGCTATTTCTTCTTCAAGTTTTTCTTCTTTCTCTTTTTGTTGTTTATCTACTGTAGAATTTTCCTTTGGCTTCGATTGGTTTATCTCTTTCCTCAAGTTCTCCGTCCTACTCTACTTCTTCTCTACTTCGTTCCCCGTCCTTTCTGCTTCGATGAATCTATTTTCCAATATCGCTCTCACCCTCTGGAACTTGTCGGGATCACATTTTTGTCTGTTTTTGTAAAATTTGTCTAATTCAGCCATTAATTCTGAAGTCTTCATATTTTCCCAAATCAGTTGTTGGGTTCTAGGATTCAGTGATAATGGTGTATTTGGCGTTTGATTTTTTTGTTGGGACATGTTGATACTTAAGGGTGAAAATTATTTCTTTATCACTATTGTTAATTTTCTTATTACCCTGTCTAAACAACTTCTTAGATACTTTGTAATTGTTGGAACAACCACTGGAACTATTATACTGTGACTATATTATAACTATTTAATTATTCTGGAACTACTGACTATAACTATGTAACTACAACAAAATAGAAGTCCAGGCATCGCAGCACCCTCATATGGTCAGAAGAATTTGGAAGATAAAATTTTGAAATGAGAAAGGCCTAAATTAAAGTTTTAATGGAAATATGAGCCAAGATCCGCACCAAAAGAAAAGGCCTCCCGTGCTCTAAACGGAGACCAGCATGTCCAAATGATACAAGATATGTACAAATAGTAACTCAATAATAAACAGATATATATACAATGTATGGCAGACGGAGTTGAGAATTGTGTAGATGTTCAATTAGCTTAATATAAACAGAGTTACCACTCTTTCCACTGTTGCCAGGGTCACCAACTCACCTCTTGGGAACTAGTTTTTAGAATCCTCGCTGCACTTGCACCTTGAACCTGAACCGGTCTTTGTTCACTACTATTGGCACAGTGGAATAACCCATATATCACCCACTTAACCATGATGGCGACGCCATGGCGGTTAAAATGATGTATTATGTTATGATAATAGTCCCAAAAGAACAGGTGATGGCCCTTTATGGGGGCCAGGCCCCACCCTAAGTGTAAAATTTAAGAATGCTCGATGAAAACGTGTCCGTGAGGTCAGTACCTATCGAACGAGGTGTCATTTGATATGTATGGAGAAAAATCAAGAAATGGCCCCAGGGGGACATAGGGAACCCCCCCAAATTAATTTAGAAAAAAACTGACCCCAGAATCGGCATCCGCACGCAAAATCCACTAACAGGTAAACAACGGAGCCGATCTGGGCACAATTAAAAAGTTTTGACTAAAAAACGATGTTATGAGAAAAACGCGTATAGGGAAAAAATTCAAATTTAACTAATAAGAAGGAATGACGACTATGCTGCCAAGAAAGTTTAATTTAGCACCCCCCAATTGAACCAGTTAATGGATTAAGCTTAAAAAATTGTAAGAGGACTAACAAGGGCAGATGTTATACCCATTATACTCCCGTTGAGAAAGAGCAACCTCTTAAATAAGCCGTACAATGTTTTGCCACTGGTTGCAGACCCCTAACAGGGACAACGGGCAGTTGCAGACCCCTACTGTCCTGCTAACCGCACTAAATAAATGATATACTGTAAGAGAACCCATTGTTACAATATAAACTATGTTTTTCTACTAGTGTAATACCACTGGAGCCCTCCAAGGACTTAGTATTTGAGATGCACTGTGGCTATTGGCTGATTCCATTGTTAACATGATGCATCTACTAGAATAATTGGCCCCATGAACACTCACTAAATGTAACTATCCAAAATTCCCATAATCCAATGTTTTATTTATATTCTGTGAGAAGGTATTTCCCACAATACACTTCTCTTAACTGTATGTCTTGGGTTGCTTGCCACCAACACGCATAAAGCTGCGTTTTCACTGGTCGACCCAAGGCCTAACTTACCCAACTTTCGACCTAAACCCAAGATTTTAGGCAGTTAGGTAGCGATTTTGAAGGTTTGATCAGTACTCAATCCTAAGCCCATCTAACCCAAGCCCAGCCAATTAGAAAAGAGCTTTATCATACATAATGGCGGCGATAAATAATATTTATTTTGGAATTATTCAGCTTTTGCAAAAAGAAATTCAATTTTTTGTGATTGAAGCAAAATAGTGAGTTTTCTTAACAAGTTTATATCGTCTTTCCGTTTAGTAAATAGCAATCCAGTATAGTACTTATTATTGCACTTTTTTTTTAGGATAAATATCTCTGTTTTTGGTAATGAATCAGATGCTTTTTATTAATATTAAAATACTAAATATATAGTTCGTTTCTGATGTAATAATGGATACATAAAGTGCAGTTCTCAAAATTATTTTATTATGATTGAATGTTAACAATACAAAAAAAAGTAAATAAAAATATTATATATTATGATTATGGATATTTCTTTCTCATAATGAATTAAATATACTTGTTTCATTGATTTTAATTTATTATAGTATATCCTTATTTGATAATGTGTTTTTCGGCAATTTAGAATTAAATTTCTCTTTTCTCATTTAAAATAATTATAAGTTAAGGAAGATTTGCTTACTGTAGCCTAGCCCATTGGTATTTAAATTGAAAATTAGTTAAAGACAAACGTCAATCCAGTTCTGTTAATACTTGAACATTCATTTTTATTCAAGCATGTAAACAAACTTTCTCTAAATTAAATAAGCCAGTGTATTTTGTATTATCATATTCTCTTTTAAAGGTGAAATATGTATTACTAATTTCAAAACAGTTTGCCTTTTCAGACTTTTACTTGTTAACTTTGCTAAAGAAACAAACTCTGTTTTTTTAACAAACTCTGTTGTTTAATTTTTGTTTTTTTATGCATTTCACCTGCAGATGTACTATATTTGAGTTTAATCTTTTTTGTTATTCCATTCATGCTGAAACTTTTATGAAGATTTAAAACTTTGTATGAAATTTAAATCAATTGCAATCATATACAACTTTTTTAAACAGACATCTCTAAAAATTGGCACACATTATCATGTATGATTTGTTATTAATTGAGCAATGTTTTCGTGTGATATTTCAATTCGAATGGCATTTAACTTTTACTTTACCATAGTTTAATCCACAAATCCTGTAACTTTGATCGGAATTAATGCTCTTTTTGTGTAAAAAATATTCTGTATTCTCTAAGTGAGGAGTAATGAATCTGAGAGTTATCCCATTGAATTTGTTATATGTACTTTATTTGGTCAACAAGAAAGCAGCAGGTTTAATATTATATAAAAGTTATTAGATTTGGATTCATTGATTGCTCTTCAGTCTTATTATTTTCTTAATTATGAATGTAGAAAAAAGGAGAAATTTAGTTCCAAGTCTGTCTTTATCTTTTTCTTTAGGAAAATTTTAAGAATTAGATTGAAAATAAACAATTATTTATAAGGCATGTAACTTCAAAAAAAAAAAAAAATGTTTAATAGCATGCTAAGCTTAAATAAACAAACTGGTACATTGCAAATAATGTTTAAAAATTTTTTTAATGGTAAGGTATTCTTTCACAAATTAGCATTAGAATAACAGAAACCACTTTATGATTTAGGTTAGACCTTTTATGTGTACAATAAACTTTGTGTAATGCTAAAAGATTTTAAGTCCTCATTTTAATAGAGTTATACACTGTCTAAGGTAGAATATTATCTATGATGGAAAATTTTCTCGGTCCTGGTCGATTCTGTTTTAGACGTAGTTTGCTGTATTTCATTTAGTCTTATGTAACATTTTCTACTGCATTTTACAAATAGTTATATTTATATTGTATCAGTTATAAGATGATTGTTATATCCTGATAAATGTTATTGAGTCAGTTTAGGTTTCTACTATATTTTAATTAAGAAAACAAAATTTAGTGAATATTCTAGTGATATTTTTTTAAACTGATACAATGTTGCATTATGCAACTTCTGTTATTTGAAATTTTATGCTTGTGTAATGATGTCTCAGAGATAGATGATAAAATTCTTTATCTGCAAATTGACAGTAGTGCTGTGAACTTACCAATGTGAAAAAACAAATCCATTAATTTTTAGATGTTTAAAGATAATTAAGTATTGTTTTAATAATAGATTAGGAAAACATTTTATGATTTATTATTAATATTTAAAAGTGAAAATTTTTTGAGTGAGTCAATTTTAAATAAGTCTAAAATATAAAGGCACAGATGTTATATACACACCACATTGGCGCGATTTTTTTCCCCCCGCCAATTTGGCGAAAACTTTGTTTTTGAATATTAGTTACAAATAGCATGCAATAATAGCATGTGATTTTTTATTTCAATATAAAAATAAAATAACGTTATAACATTAATATACATTATAACGTTAGTGTTATAAACGTTAATGCACATTGTAATGTAACAAGAACAAAGTTTTCGCCAAATTGGCAGGGGGAAAAATTGTGCTAATGTGGTGCATATATGACATCTGTTCCAATAAATATTGATATACCTAATAAAATAATTTATAGAATTAAAAGCAAATAACAATTTATTTTTTTCGCCAAATTGGTAGGGGGGGGGGGGAATCGCACCAACATGGTGCGTATATGACATCTGTGCCAATATAAATGTAATTTTGGAAAAGCCCACAAATTATCATTATCTATACTTCATATATACTATAATATATATTATTAAACAGAAAATTTTATGAAATATTTCTAGCCTAACTTTTACTTTAACCAAACTTTTAAAATCTGAAATCTTCTCTCTTTTTAGAGCCAATTTTGTTGTTGTATCCTGGACAACTGTAGATATCAATGTGATTAAAGGAACTGGGTTCACCCACATGTGCAACTTTTATTTCACGAGATACCACATGGCCTAATTGCCACGAGATTGGCATTTCTCTTCCATCTACTGACCTCCAAGTGAGAGGACTCTCCACAACGCTAACGTTTTGTGCAAGTCTATAACAGTGACATGGCATTCCCAAGAGCCATCCTCGGAAGAAATGACCACATCTGATGCGACTTAGCTGCCATGTTCTGGTGAGAACTACTGCTGCATTGTGGCATAGTTGGATAAATATTGCTTGCTGTATATTGATACATAATTTGAAGTATTTGAACTGTATACGCAAGCAATGCTTTTTCGACTGTAAAATGGGAAAAGTTGTGTTCACCAGCAACTGATCTAGCAGGGAGAAAGCTTTACCAAAAGTAAGTGTTTATTGTTATTGTAATAATTTATCCCATTTTTATTAATATTCCGTAAGATGTTTATGATACTTAATAAAAAAGGTTGTATTAAAATTTGTGACATAACTCATGGGGCTTCAGTCCGTGTTGTCCTTTCTTAAATCTGTTTAGGGGGACAGTTTGACACAAGAAAATCGCCATTTGGGCAGTCTGTAATTTCTATCCAGAGTATTTTATAATTATCAAAAAATTAATTAAAATGTAATAAAATATTTAATATGGTATTTCCTTGATATAGATAGCGGCGACTAAAATGTATCGCCAAGTTATATTACATATATGACATTAAAATCATATTGACATTTTATGATGTATATATATTTTAGACGTAAATATTATGAAAATATATATATATATATTGGGTACATTTAGGATATACATATATACAGTATACTTCCTCAAATCCACCACGCTAAAATCTGCAAATTCTTAAAATCCGCACATCGTTCCTGATGTAAACAATGTAATTTACAATTAAGATGTAAGTGTAAAATTTTAGTTTTTTAAAAATTTTATATCATTCTGTACACATTTTAATATGTAATTCTGTTTGATATGATTCAACTCGTGTTTTCTCATGAAGAAAGTATAAATTTATTTCTGAAAAAATTCTAGATACTGCTGATATCAGTGGTGATTGCAATATATATATTTTTTTAACCAAATAATTTTTGTATAATCAAGCTTTTTTGGTTATTAAGCACGGCTGAACATGAAAGAAATGTGAATTATTAGTGTACATTCATAAGGTGAGTTTCACTGAATAATTTAAGAAAAAAATATCTCATCATTATCATATTTAATTAAGCATTAATAATTATTTACTTGACCTTTACTTTTATATTTTAAATGTTTTTTAAATTTTCTTAATTTTTTTATTTTACTGTAAGCATTCATTATAATTTTCAGTGCATTATTAAATTCAAATTACTGTTTAAAAAATGTAAATAAAACAGTGACCAAAAATCTGCATAACCTCTGGTTTTAAGCTACACAGATTTAAGGAAGTCTACTGTATAAGATTGGCAAAATCATTACAACTGTGGGATAATAGTAATTGTGAAGGCCACTATAATGAGGAAGTATCTTTTAAATTTTTTGTCTCCTTAGATTTACACAATGTTTAGGAGAATGTACCCACTCGCCTCCAACACACATCTCGCAGAAAAAAGCCATGCATACATTTTTTTAATGTCTAATATCTATTGTAATGATAAATTATGTAAAGTGATCAACAATATATTTAGTTGGCTTATCTATATATTTAAAATTAAAAGCACATTCTGTCAAATTTTCCACACGAATATAGTCTCTTTGCACATGCGCCAACGTTTTTTGAAGGCTTCTCCTCTCAGAAAGGGGAAACCTGATGTATTAGCCCTCACCTGTTTAGCCTAGGGAAATTGAAAATGGTTGATTGCAAACAGATGGAGTCACCTCACCATTGCATTAAGCATAGACCTTCTAATATATTTTTGCTCTGAGATTGAAAGCTGAAGCTTTTTTTTTTTAAGAACTCATTGTTCCAATACTAAATATGCATATTTTTCGCAAAATTTTAAAGAGAGCTTGGATAAAGTTATATATTTATATCGGATTGAAATGTCAGAGAGTTCGGAAGATAAGAACAATTTTTTTATTGCTATGTTAAAAGAGCCGACACAAAAACAAACAAACAAAAAAGCAAGAAGAAAACATTTATTTTACAACTAGATATCAATACTTTTTCGCAAATTTTTTACACGGGCTGTAAAACCGTTTATTTATCACCAATAAAGATTTCAAAGAGTTCGGACAAAAAGAACTTTTTATTTTAAAACTATGAAACAACCCTATGTAAACAAGAAAATGAGTGCATCACTAAATAAATATTAATATTTTTTCGCCAATTTTTTCATTTTAAAATATAATTTCAGACAAAATTTTAAAGAGAGCTTGGATACAGTTATATTTATAACCGATTAAAATGTCAGAGAGTTTTGAAAATGAAGACTATTTTGTTATTGCTATGTTTCCCAAAATTTTTACACGTGTTGTAAAACCGTTTATTTATCACCAATAAAGATTTCAAAGAGTTCAGACAAAAAGAACTTTTTATTTTAAAACTATGAAACAACCCTACGTAAACAAGAAAATGAGCACTTTTGTCACTAAATATCAATATTTTTCATTTTAAAATATGTCATACAAAATCTGATTAAAGATATAAAATAATAAAAACTTGATGTTTCTTTTTAAATTTATTATTATGGGCCCGGGCAACGCCAACTAGTATTAATATTTAAAATATACATTGATATGGCCCATTTATCACACAAATCTAAAAAAATAATCAATTTAAGCTTGAAATTAATGCTTTTGTCTGCAAAAAAAAAAAAAAAAAAAAAAAAAAAAAGGGAAAATTTTCCTGCTAAGAAAAATTGAAAAGTTGTGAAATTTTGGCGATATGCATTTTCTGGTAAATTCTAGCAGCCTTTTCCCTTTTTCTGGTGGTTCTGACAGAGAAGATATTTTTCGTCGAACATGAATAAAACAAAAGTTATATGGTGATGTTATCTCTCAAGTGACCTTAGGGGGTCGTTCAAGTATACCCGTAAGCATATTTTTAGTAATTTTATACCCCGTCCTTCCCTTATCTGAAAAAATAAGCAAATAGTAACCCCCTTCCTTTTTTTTTTTTTGCTTATGTATGATTTTGACATTTTGTACGTCAACACTGTTTGCCAGGAAAAAACAGTTACCATTAATTTACACTATTAATCTTACAAATTTATATAAATAGGCATATATAGGGGTTGTGGTATCAAAATAATGCAAAATGGTTTTAATATATTATTGTTTATCGCATTGAACAATAAAACTTAACAATAGGCCCTAACTTAATTAGTCATCATAACTAAAATTTTTAACAGGAATCTTAGAAATGTTACGTGTTTGAAGTTCCGAGCAGACTACAGAATACTCATTTCCCATCATGTATTTTTTCTTGTTGTTGCTGCGTTGTCTAATGCATTCATAAGAATTGTCATAATCCCCCCCCTCCCCTCTTCTCCCTGTCAGCAAAAATAATCAAACCCTGAACTCTTCCTTACTGCTTATGTAATACTTGAATTGCCCCTTAGCGTTATTTTTAATTTTAAGAATTGTACACTTGAGCAGTCAAAGATGCTTGTTTATAATTTTAAATCATCAGATTACGTGAATTTTACGTGAATTTTATAAGTGAATACTGGATATCTAGCAATCAGTGCTTAATTTATGATGGAGCTCAGCTCTGGTACTTCTTTGTTTTCAGTGAATACTTAAATATAGCCAGAGCTTATAAATATTGTACACCACAACTTACCAGGACATTCGTGTATGTTTTATATTGTTGGTTGATAAAAAAATGCGTAGCGAGTAAGATTTTCTGAAATTTTTTTTATAAATGTTTTTGCTATTTGTTCATTCATTAGATTTTACTTTATCTATATATGCATAGCTGCCAACTAATCCTTATCTGTGTTGCTACTAAATCTGGATAGTAATATTGACCTTATTTAATTGCAAAATTCTGCAATTAAACCATGTCAAGATTAGGCGAAGACTTCTGTTCGGAAGTACTGGTAACAAAAAAGTGGAATAGTTGACAGCTATTTATAGACTGAATTTTCTGTAAACCTCAAGCCGAGGACACTAATGTAGAAACATTTGCCTTTTACTTCCGGTAAGTTAACCCTTACTTTTGGCGCCTTTGCTTGGCGAAGTTTGTTTGTTTACAAATTTGATGCTGTCAAATCTATGAAATACACACACTTAACATTCAAGGTTTCGCGAAAAATAGAGTATTTATTTATTTTCATTATTTCTTATTTTATTCTGACTACAATTTAAAAATACAACAATCATAGTTGTATGGAAAAAAAAATTATATATTTTAGACACATATGTGTAAAGATGCATTCAAAAACTTGTAACATTATTTAGTGCGATACACAGTAAATATTTACTATTCTCAAATTATGTTTATTTTTAACTACATTCAAAAATATAAAAACGGGTTTTTATTTATTTATTATTGAAATCAAATACTAAAATATTTTAAAACCTTTGTTAATAAGAAAACAAAATACTTCTTTATGTTTATTCTGTGAATAAATTTGCAGAATTTAGTGTTCACTCTATTTTTTGTGACGCTATTTAGAGCACAAATTAGTATAGTATTAGGTTCTATTGTTTGTTATTTAGAGTGAAAAAACTATAAGACTAAGTGATTGACTGCAGCATATTTGATGTAATATCCCTAATTCTTGAAATTTTAATGTTTACACTATAATTTGTTGTTGGTAGTAGAACGTTGGAATAGTTTCATGTAAATGAGCGATTTTTTTTTTTTCATTAGTCTAAATTATTTTTTATTGTGACAATATTGAAAATAAAATATTGATTCACAACCTCATATTATTTGTAATTGAAATCTTCAACAGTTATTTTGATTATTAATTAAAAATTTCCAACTGTACTTTATTTTTAAATTTTACAATTAAACGTTTAAGATATTTTGAATGATGAGACGAAAAAGTTTAATGTAAACAGTTAAGCTTAATATAATATAAATGCAAGTTTAACAGTTTAAGTTTATTAACATTGTTATTTTTATAACAATCTTTTTAAGCTTATTAAGTTTGATAAGGATAATTAATTTAAAAAATCTGATTTAACTTTCAAGTGAAAAATCTAAACGAAAGAAATAATATGTTATAAATAAAACAATACAAATAAATGACATATTAAGTTTACATTTAGGAACAAATTAAATATTGTTTACTCTTCTGTATAACTTTTAGTATTGATTTTTAAACAATTTAGATTAATCAAATACTAAGAGAAGCCTTCGTTATTATTTTTTTTATTGGGAACATACATCTGACTTGTGTGATTGATACAAATATCTGCCCCTTCATTATTAATCGTAATTACAAAATAAACAAAAACATATCGCCAATGTAACACTTTCACGATCGCTAGAAAAGAGCGATAAACCACCATTTATAGCATCCATGCCACCGAAAATGACTAAATTATACATTTATTTAAGCAATATTGCATAAAAATTCATATACCTGCCCTATTTTTTCACATTTTAAAGTATTTATGTATATACATTTTAAAAAACAATGATGTAAAACTATTTAAATTTAACGAACTATCACAACAAAAAATCGGAATCTTTGCCAAATGCAATGTTGGCTTTATGTCAGCCTAGCACATGAGATTAATCGTTAAATATTGTTGTTATTACCATTATTCGTATTCTATTAATTTCTTTTGAAATATAGACTTATCATTCATTTTATTTAAAATATGAATTTTTCATTTAAAATACACATATCACATATATTTAAAGTACATTTATTTAAAAGAAGAATAATAATAAATGAAATAATACAAAAAACCAAAATATTTCATTTCAACATCAAGCCATTGTTTCTAATCTAAGCAAGTGAAAAATAAACGGTGCTATAGCTGGAGGGGAAAAAAAGATATTGGCACGATAATATAATATTGGCCCAGCTAACATAAAAGTACCTTTTTTGTGATCTATTTGAAAAATCAGTGACTGCTTCTGACAAAAATTGGGACCACTTCACAAAATTATTCTTAATAAAAGAAGTACCTTCACAAAATTATTTTTTTTTATAAAAGTGATTTTACATTTAAAAAAGAAAAAAAAATTGTTGGGATTTAAAACGTGTAATTTGCAAACAAAATAAGCTCGCCAAAAAGGTAAACTTAACATATATATATATATATATATATATAACAGTTTGAATTTAAGAGTAACTGGATTTGACTTTTTGTTACATCATTTTATTTTTCTCAAAACATAATTAAAAAAAAAAAAAAATACCCATGAGAGAGATGGGAAAAAAAAAAATCTGCATCAAACTTTGATGTGAAATCAATCATACAGTAAAATTTACAATTTTAAATACATTTAATTTGCATTTTACTGTGAAGACTTTTTTTTTTTGTTTTTGTGGGGAGGGGTTGGGGGTGTCACAAAAAGTAGATGTAACTACATTCTATAATTCTACATTGTAGTGATTATATGATAAAACTAGCTGCCAGTGTGATCAACTGATACATGCTGTTAGCATGTACCTTGGAGAAGCCTCATGTATAATGACAATCCTGAAAGGTGTTTTTAAATAAATGATAAATATTACTATTTGTTTCAAAAGTATAACTGCACTGGCACAAAAATGATATATGCATGTACAAATAAATTGTATATAGCACTGAAGTAAATATCAAAAACATATTTAGACTTTTAATTTAACTTGGGAAAAGCAGAAATATAATTTTAGATATACAAGTCATATGCTATAAAAATTATTCTCAGATAAAATGAGCTTTCACTGTATTCTGAGTGACTTCGAAATCTTATGATTTACGATCGTCATTATTAAAAAAATATGTTTTATTTTTTGAAACCACAAAAAAATTAATAGTTATCATTGATTTATTAACGGAAGATTAATATTTTTGTGTGGCATTATTTAAGACCCTTTAATAGCGAAAACTAGCCAAAACTTTGGATTATTTCCACGCAAAACATTTGTTATTAACAAGATAAGGACAACAAATAATTATTTGTGTATGTTTATAATCATTCACAGCTGATATCGATCCGTAAATATGATGCTTGCGCAGTAAAACCTTGTTCATGATTGGTTAGCGCTAGTGCTTCCCTGCAACCAGTGAAAACGCTCTTAGGTTAAGGTCTTGGGTCGCTGGGATTTTTAGGTAGTTGGGTCGACCAGTGAAAACGCAGCTTAAGTGACCTAAACCTAATCCTAGCCGACCCTAAGAACTCTGCAATTACTTAAGCTACTACTCAACTCCGCTCTACCATGAACCAGAACTGTCAGAAAAAAAGGGGAAATCCCAGATTTAAAAGGGGATTCCCCGATCAAAAATTGAGAATTTCAATAGAATTTTTCACTTTACATAGTCATAAAATCCTTACACATTAACCAAAATCAAAAACACAGTCACATATATGTAGCTTAATTAACGCTTAATCAATATCAATCGTCAAATTTAAGTTTAGAACAATTTATATTATTAAAAAATGCAAAATTCTAAGGTCTGTCATGATCTCTATGAGAGAATAGCATTATACACGTACATGGAATACTTCAATGACACATAAAACAAAACTAAAGTCCTTATTTCACTAAATATTACGTTAAATCTTTTAAAATAGGCGGCGGAGAACACCTATGATATACAGTTACTTCTAAAAAATACTAAACTCAATATTTATGCATTATTAATTACTAAAATTAGCATATTTACAAACATAAACAATGGCATTTGATTACGAGCACTTTCAGAGTTACCTGTACTAGAATACATATTTATACATGAAAACGATTTAAAAACTAAACCAAACCCGTCCCCAGATCTTTATACATTAATAAATTAAGACAAATGACCCCTTAGAAAGCTTTAACTAGCTTAAAATAATTAAAAAGTACGAGCATCAAAATGTGCGACCTACCGTGCAAGCAACCCGGAGCACTGCGCTCCAGAAAATAAAACTGTGAATTATTAAATGTGGTTAAAGTGAATGAAATGGCTTGCAAATTTTACTAGAGGTAGATATAATATGCCGCCCCCCCCCCCCTCATAAAAAAATTAAACAGATCTGGTGACGGGAAGTATATTTAAAAAATTCAATGGCTATAGGTGCTACGTATTTATATAATTACGAACGCCTCTAAAAAAGGAAAAAGAAATGGACTACAGTCACGTCTGTTCCAAAATCTTTCCCTACCTGAATTTTATTCTACTTGCGCCCTTGGGGACAATCCAGTGTTTTGCATATGAAGAATTAATTTTATTGTGATCGAGCCTTTTTATGACGTCATCAAGCCACGATTTTATTTGAATATCAATGCATTTTATAAGTAGTTTACACATTTTTATTTTAATATTTTACATTATACATATACATGATGGGTAAGTATTACGGTGGCCCCCAACGACTAGTTTTATTTTATACAAAATACTGGGTTTATATTATCAGTATAATAGAGACTCTCACTAAATCAGGATCCTGTATTCTTTGCGCCCATTGTACGTTAATGTATCGTAATGTTTACCACCAAGAACTTTGCATGCAAACTCATTTTTGCTCATCATGACCAAGTGGGCTTTTAAGTCCTAATCTCAGAAATAGCAAATAATAAAAAAAAAATCCCTGACGGCTCGGCCTACAGGCACAGCTATATTCCGAAAACGTAGACCGTGGGGCGCCTATGTTTATTGTGAATTGCAGAAGAAATTACTTTTTTGCCATGACGCGGCAGTTTGGACCGCCCACTTTGAAACCTACATGTGTTTGTAGGCGGACCCGGCGAAGATTTTTTTGTTTTTATATATTTATTTATTTATTTATTTATTTTTGCTGTAATAAGGGTTGGTTCTATAAAAAACTTGTCAATATAAAAGTTGTAGATAATATTATGAGGATTTATATTAATTTAAGCGTATTTACTATTTTGTGAATTGACGAAATTATGAATTTTTTTCTTCTTAAACACCTATTCCCCTCCCCCCCCCCCCTTGAGGCCATTTTTAATGACATCAAAAATCTGTCATACATAAATTTTCGGCCCTTTACCTAGAAGTAATAAATAATTAATAACTTTAAACAGATTCGATACGTATCATAATTAAGACGTTATGGGATTTTTTTTCAGAAAAAGCCCCCCATTTGCCCCCCCCCCCTGGTTCGATTTTGCCCATTAACGAACTTGACCGAAATTTTATGCCCCTTGATTTTATGTATCAGTTTGGAAGATATTTGTGCTGAATTATTGAAGTTATCGTGTCCATAAAAAAGTGATATACACTGTTAAAAAAAATCTGAAATTCACGGGTATTTTTTTCCTGAATTTCACAGAAAAAGTCCTTTTTTGCGACAAAAGGGTATTTTCCGTTAAAAAACAGAAAATTTCCTCATATTTCCTGAAAACAACGGAACGGACGGAGACGAAAGGGGATAACGGAGATATACCGTTATCTTATCTGCTGCATATTTATTTTCAATGTTTAAAAAACTGACATGTTGTTGCACAGAAAAACTAAAAATTTAATAAATTAAAATTTCGAGTTTATTAAAAAAAAAAAAAAAAAAAAAAAAAAAAATAGTACTTTCGAATTGAAAAAGGTAATATTTTTCCCATTTTTTTTAAAATTATTTGCAATTTATTTTTTAAAGTTATAAGAAAATATTCGCACTTAAAATGTATTCTAAACAAGCAGATTAAAAAATATATATAATAGTTAAATTAAGTGAAAAAAAAATCTATTTTACTCAAAAAAGCAACATACAAAAATAATGCTTTCAAATAAAAAGAAAATAATATTTTTCTCATTCCTTTAAAATTATTCGCAATTTAGTTTTTAAAGTAATAAAAAGTACTCGCACTGAAAATATATTCTAAGCGAACACATTTAAAAAATATATAATAGTTGGGAAAAAAATTGCTTTTCTTAAACAAGCAAACATTTTTTATCGAATTTAATTCAAATATAATATTTATATTTTACATCTAACAATCAAGTTAAGAATATATATAATTCATGTTTTTATCCTGTATTAATATTACAATTTTAAAACATCAACATCATCTCATAACGAAATCTCCTCGCAATTAACTTCAAAATTACCAAGCTTCTAAACCCCAAATTATGTCTGTTCTAAGCCGCCATTTTGAGAATTTCCAAATGATCCGTTCAAACTGTTAATCTAGCAAGCGCCCGCTGGTCAAACCGGCAAGACGCTGGACTCGAGGCATTATCACCCCTGGTTCAAAACCCAATGTCGACCAAAAGCTGTTCTTGACGTATGTCAGATAGTAAATACTCCCGCAAAGTCGATAGATGGCAGCACCAAGTGAGATAGGTAAAAGTCCGGCAACTTAGCTGCCAGTACTTTTACCGTGAATTTACGGATTTATTTTTAACAGTGTAGATAGATAGATAAAGTTTTAAACTGGGTGTGGTTTTGAGTTCTGAGAGTCATGATCGGCATAGATCTGCAAAAAATTTTCAGAAATTCCAACATAAGGGAGAATGTAATAGGTATATATATTTCTACTTAATACAGAAATTACTTTATTTAGACGCATTTTGAACTATTTGAGTTTTATCAATAAAAATGCTCGCTTCTTGTTAAATATGATGCCATTGTTACACACTGAAGAATTGTGTCCTTTTACTATATAAAAGGCATTAAGTGACCGTTTCACTGAAACTCCCCGATCTCAAAATCCCATGTTAACTTATAGGAAAACTTAGAAGCGCGATGACTCATTACCTAATATAATTATTAAAATGCGATTATCACCATCAGAAAGTACACGTCAGATTCCGATGTTGTGCGTTTTTAAAAATTGTCTCCTTAAATTTTAACGACTTAAAAATTCCCTATAAACTTT
The DNA here is from genome assembly GCA_963931845.1 of Maratus michaelseni. Classification (NCBI taxonomy): domain Eukaryota; kingdom Metazoa; phylum Arthropoda; class Arachnida; order Araneae; family Salticidae; genus Maratus; species Maratus michaelseni. Next base: position 119,944,293 of record OZ007586.1, read on the forward strand.
GAAATTCCCACTGGATGAAATTTCATCATCTTCTTAGAAATACTTAACATTTAAAGAGACAATTTTTAGAAACGCAAAACTTCGGCATGTGATGTCTACTTTCTGATGGTGAAAACCGTATTTTAATAATTATATTAGGTAATGAGTCATCACGCTTCTACGTTTTCCCATAGGTTAACAGGGGATTTCGCAAACGGGGAGTTTCAGTGAAGCGGCCCCTTAAATGCAGAACGCGCGGAACCCTATTACCATTGTAAAATGACATATATATTCATTTTAATTTATAAAACTGAAAAAGACAAGTGCTATAATTGCGTCAAAATGACGTTGAAATAGTTTATTATTTTTCTTCATCAGGTGGGCTTTTCCCCCAGTCATACCCCCCTGTTTAAAATAATTTTTAAACACATGAGCATAAAAAGAAAACATAACTAAAAATTGTTTTCAATGGTGAATTTAGGGGGCCCTAGCCCCCCTAACCCTCCCCAATGAAAGTTCTGTATTCCTTTTCCTTTCATTGTTTAATTATTTTAAATCATTTGAGAAAAATAAATTTTACTATTCTTTTCAAAATCATGAGAGAAGAAAAAAGTAAAATTTAAGAATCCAGTAGCGGGCAGTTGCTTTCTCCTGACCCCCCCCCCCTCCCCTTTGTGGACGCTCATTTTTGTCCAGTTTTTAAATAAATAATAATATTTCTAAATCCTTCCGGACAAAATCCCTGGCCTCACCACAGATTAATAAAAAAGGTTTTAGGTAGTTTTCGTAAGAAATACTACCTAACTATACATTCTCCCCTATGTTGGAATTTCTGGAAAATTTTTGCAGATCTACGCCGATCATGACTCCCAGAACCCAAAACCACCCCTAGTTCAAAACTTTATATACATATATATATATATATATATATATTAATAATAATAATATTTTAGTATTACTATTATTTCCTGGTATCATTTGTTTATCTATTGAATTTTCAAGGGCATCTTTATAAAATCTTATTCAGGTTCTAATGATTTTTTTTTTTTTTTTTTTTTTTTTTTTTACCAACATTAATTTTGTACTGACTTATGACTGCTAGGGGTTTTTATATTGTTGTCTTTTGATGTTAGTTTGCTTAATGGGACTTTATGTATATATGTAAATAGTTTTATTATATAGCTTTATTATATTTAATCAAGTATTAAACAGTCAATCTTAATATTTTTTTTTTATTTTTTTTTTTATGGATATTCCAGTAATATTAAGATTGATTCATAACAATTTTTTTTTTTTAAATATGTTATAGATATATTTAATATGTATTTCTTGCAATTTTTATTGCTATCAAACAAATATGGCAGTTATTAGTAAAATGTTAGATACTGGCAATTTAGGCCTTGGTGGATCCAGGACTAATGCTCGGTACAGGAAGATTATTAGGGATCTTCCTGGATCGTTATCAAATAACCTATTCTATTGTCCCAAGCCTGTACTATGTTTTCGAGAGTGTGAATCTAAGCGTTGTCTTACATGTCCATTAGCTGATAAGTCACAGATTTCAAATAATAACAATCTTAATTTGGTAAAATTTTGCAAAGCATACAATGTAATCTATTCATTGAAATGCAATTCGTGTAACATGGAATATATTGGACAGTCTTGTCAAAAATTACATAAGCGGCTAAATTTACATCGTTCTCATATTGATAAATATAAAAATTCTAAATTTCAAACAACTCATAATATTGAATATACTCATTTCAAAAATCATGATTTTAAAAATATTACTATTAAAATACTTAAAATACAAAAAAATTTTACTGAACGACTTTTTCTAGAATCTAAATATATAAGACATTTTAATACTACATATCCTTATGGATTAAATCAATTAGTATACAAAAAATCACATCCTGTATTTTCAGATTTAACTAAATATGAAAATTATAAAAATCTTTATTCCGGATTAAATTTTTCAAACTTAAAAAAAACTTCTAGATCTGGTAGAGGTAAACATAATAACAAAAAATTCACTGATGATATTGTGATTCAACAGGAGCTTGATAATCTTGAGGCACAATTTTGTAATGATTATTGTTGGCTTGCTATAAGAAAACATGTTTTTAGTATAAAAAAGAAATATATAAACCAATATTTCAAGGTATTTAAAAAGAATCAATATTCTCCACATTTTTGTGATATCTTTTATGATATTCTACATTATAGAGCAAACCTATTAAATACAAGTCTTTCTAATAAACCTAAATATAAAACTAATAATACACAATTAATTATAAATTTTTCCAATCATGTATTTAATAATATAAATTTACACAATATAATAAACAACATTAATAATAATTTTCCAATAAAAAATTTTACCATTCACAAGACATATAAATATAATCGCACACTTGGACGTAAAATTTTTAATTACAATTCTTTTGCAAAAAATTTGGTCTCTTCAAAGAATTACCCATGTTATTGTAATGACCCAAAATATCAAAAGTATATAAATACAACACATGGTCATATCATTACTGGTGATCTTAATATTGTAGAACAACCTATTTTACAAAACTTAATGCATAATGGCACAAAATTTCGTCTTCCATATAAGTGTAATATCAAATCCATAATATTGCAGTTTATTCAAGATATTGATTTGTTTATATATAAAATTGCTGTTGATTACAATAAACCAATCGAATATTTCAGTGAATGGAGATTTTCTGTAATTGATAAATTAAAAAATGAAATTATAAAAAATTATCATCATAATACACATGCAGCTTTTAAAAACATAAATAAACATATATCAGAATTACAAAACAAATTTATAATTACTTATGTAGATAAATCTCCAAATAATTATGCTATCATTTGTAAAGAATACTATAAAGTGTTAATTCACAATGCAATCAACACAAGTAATATTTTTAATAAAACTAAATTAAATATTGAAATAAATAACAGAAAATTATTAAATTATCACAAATTACTAAAAATCAAATGTAATAATTTTAATTATCCTTATCTTGTTATAATTCCAAAATTTCATAAAAATCCTATTAAATTTCGCACTGTTACCATCGGTTGTAACACATATAATAAAAATGCAAGCAATTTACTACTTAATATTTTAAAGCAGATATATGATATAACGCTAAAACATAATAACCAACATTGCCTAAAAAATAGTTTTCAACTCATTAATAAAATACATAATATCAATCCGGTAAAATTCATAAAAACATTGGATTTTAATGATTTATTTAATAACATTGATATAAAAGACTTACATAAAACAATGTGTATATTATTTAAAGAATTTAAATCTCAATTAAAATTAAAAGAACATATTTCAGTAAATTTTTTTAAAACTTTACTAAATTTTACATTGCATAATAATTACATTATATATGACAATATTATCTATAAACAATGCCAGGGAATTCCGCAGGGCGGAACCGCATCTAGTATTCTCTCTGACCTTTACTTATATTATTATGAAAGAAATATAAGTCCGAACAATGATTATGTATTTTATCGCTATATTGATGACATTATCATATTTTATTTCAATGAAAAAAACTGCACATCACCACTCAATTTTTATCCTACTCAGCTTAAATTAAGCGAAAATGATTTAATTAATAATAATATAAACTTTCTTGACTTAAAAATTAATATTACTAATAATTATAAATTAATTTTTGATATTTATGATAAGAGATATGATTTCCCATTTAAAGTAAATATTTTTACCAATTATGCTTCATGTTTACATAAATCTGTTTATAAAAATATAATAATCAATTATCTACATCGTATAAAATACTTATGCTCAGATATAAATAAAAACAAAAATATTAGATATATTCGAGATCAAGCAAAAATATATGGATATCCTATTTTTATGATAAATTCAATCATCAACTCTTTTAAATAACATTTATTATATAATTTAAATATAAACATGGTATGTAATAAATTATTGTTTTAGTGTGCGATAACATATAACAAAAGATATAGAAAATAATAATTATAACATACATTATTACAATTATAACATATTAGGAAATTTAATATTTAATATTTGTTTGAACATTATATACACTTTATGTAGAAAATTACAAATATAACATACATAATTACAATTATAACATATTAGGAAATTTAATATTTGATTGAACATTATTTATACTTTGTATAGTTGTGATTGTGCGTTGCCGATCACCTCTGTTTAAGGTATTATTGATGTGCAGTTTTCATACATTTATAAATTAACTTATACAATAACAAATTAAATTATACAATGATAACATTGGTGATTATAACTCATATATATATATCTATTTGCAATATATATAAAAATAAATATATATAGTTTTTATTTTTGTCTATGAATAATTAAAATTAACAAGTATTTTAATTACTGCATTGCATTAATTTGATTGAAAAACAGTAGTAATACTATTAATTATCAACATTATAAATTTTGAGATATTTTGAATTGTTTATGAATTATTTAATTAGATATTTAAATTAATCTATAAATATAAAATATATTTACAATGTAGTATAAATTAAACATTAATTATTTAAAAACAAGTCTAATATATATTTAAGTAGTAGTAAAAATAAAACATTAATTATTTAATAAATGTCTATAATATCAGTGGATTAACACAGCTGGAAGCAAAAATAATTTGAATTAAAATAATATCTCTTTTACATAATATATTCTTGTTAAGAATATCTGAAATGCTGTGCAAGTTGAATTAATTCTGTGTAGATTTATTCATATAGTAGTATTATATTTTTTTTGAATTTTAAGTAAAATTACAAGTTAGTATTGTTTTTTAAAGTTTATTTATATAAATAAATCTAATGAAGTGAGTATGTAACTAATAAAGTGGATATATAACTAAATATTAATTATGAACTATTATAATACCAATAGATGGCGACACTTTACCTTTCAGGTAGTTGTAGATAATATTGTTAATATTATATTTAATTTAACTATAGAGGGAGCTATTGATTGTATATTAATTTTACTTTCAGGAATTAAAATTGGATGGAGTAATATATATTCACGGATATAAATTTGTTATAAGTGTATTAAAACCAGAATTATTTTGAGTGTTTTTGAATCATTTTGTGATTGGGTGTCATTTATGGGGTTGTGTTTTAAAAAAAGTGTGCTCTCAACTTGTCTTACAAATCATTTCTCTCAACTCGACTTAGTTAACATGTATGATGCATTGCCATGTGGATGTGAATATTATGTAGACGTTGTGACATTTTAAGGATTCTGTATAATTATTGTGAGTAAAATATTTTATCTACACTTTACGAGTTCATATTTCCAATTTTATTATTTCAAAACTGTTATCTCGTGGTAATTTAGTGAGGTGTTAATTGCAGTTTTTTGGATAATCGATGTGAGTGAAATATATTGTATTTTCTTAATGGTTTTTTATTTCCTATTTAAATGTTTCCAAATTTTGGTATTTCCAATTGTTGTCTGGTAATAATTCAGTGTACCTGGATGATTCTACTGATCTTAGCATTATGCCAGTGGAATTGTGAAACACTGAATTATTATTTAAAACACATGTGGGTGCATCCAGGCTGATGAGTACATGTGCATGTGTTTTTTCATGTCCAATTCATATTTGATTCTCATGTGGTCCAATTTTCCATTGTGTATGGTTCATATTTAATTTGTTAATCCATTTGTGTTTACTTAGTTGCAACTCCAATTTATAATTTTTTTTTTCCCCCTTTCTCTCTATTTCTTTTTTCAATATTCTTTTGGTATGAGTAAAATTTGGCTAATTACCATTGAAGCATCAGCTATGGTAATATTATGTTTGCACATGGTATTTATTAGCTATGTGGTATTCTGTATACACAGTATCATTGATTATCTCTTTGGAGATTTAAGTAGAATAGAACTTGATATGTTTTTTGAAATTCATAGATATTATAATTATATATATATATATATATATATATATATATATATAATCACTTTTTTATGGACATGATAACTTCAATAATTCTGCAGAAATTTCTTCCAAACTGATACATAAAATCAAGGGATATAAAATCTCGGTCAAGTTCTTTAACGAAAAAAATCGAACCAAGAAGGGGTTAAATGGGGGGGGGGGGATTTTTTGAAAACAGAAACAACCCCATAATTTCTTAATTATGATACGTATCGAATCTGTTTAAAGTTATTATTACTTCTAGGAAAAGAGCCGAAAATATATGTATGACAGATTTTTGATATCATAAAAAATGGCCTCAAGGGAAGGAAAAATAGGGGTTTAAGAAGAAAAAAAAATCATAACTTTGTCAATTCACAAGATATCAAATCCGCTTAAATTTATTATAAATCCTCTTAATATTATCAACAACTTTTATACTGACAAGTTTTTTATAGGACCAACCCTTATAGCAAAAAATAAAAAAGTAAATAAATAAATAAAAAAATTAAACAAAAACATTCTTGTTGGCTCCGGCTACAGTGACGGGTAGATTTCGAAGTGGGTGGTCCCAACTGCCGCATAATGGCAAAAATATCATTTCTTCTGCAATTTCCAATTAACACCGTCTGCGTCTTCGAATTCTACCTGTGCCTGTAGGCCGAGCTGACGGGGATTTTATTTGCATTTATAAACCAGTCTTTCGTAGCTAATATTGATTTTCAACGAAGGATATTTTCTTATATGAAACAAAAGAGGGATTTTTTTTTTCTAAAAATATATTTGAAAGCGTAGAAAAATTTTACATCATAGGTGGTGTGGTGCTTCAGAGGGATTAAAGCTATTTATTTACTATGGGGAGGGGGAAGGCGCCTTTTAATTATTTCTCATATCTGGTGCTTTTGTTCTAAGGTATATAAGCTAAGGTTTTGTGGAAAATAATTATTTTCAGGAAGAAAAAAAGCTAATGCGCATTTTGTTTATTCTGCTTCCGCTTTAGAAACAAGAAATAAATATAGAATAGCCATGTACATTATTCATGTAAAATACTATAAAAATACAAAGAATACATCCATGGCACCTTCCTTCGTATTACGTGCACGCCAGTGCCCCCTGCTGGACAGCTTTGGATGAGCACTTCGAATTTTGGCCAAGAATTTCAGCCAAGTTTTATTATATATATATATATATATATATATAAACTTTTTTGTTAAGAACTATTAAATCTCATTAAAATCGACAATTTATATGAACCAATAATTATACGAGCGAATTGCACAAAATATGCAACGACATCGATCACGTGATAAACTTGGATATCTATTACAATACAAAAGTATATATCCAAGAATATAAAATTGACAAATTCAATATGACTATTTGTTACTGAAAATAGCGAGTGATTTTGAAATCTGTAAAACTGCATTTGTTTCATTTCGAGAAAACAGAACAAATTGAAAGAAAAAAAAATAGTAATAAAACAGAAAAAATAAAACTACTGATATTAACATATTCGTGACATATTCGTGTTTTCGGCAATTGAATGCTATGCTCCATTTTATTGTTGTCGGAGATTCATTTTTCGCAAGAAATAAGTGTTTTCGCACGTAAACACTTAAACCTAGTGAATAAATTACTTTACAATTTGATGTGGAAGGCTGTCATTTACATCCTCGAATTTTGTCGTAAGACAATATCCACTTTTAGTTTGATTGTGCATTTTTTCTTAAATATCTCAAAACACGAAACTATGCATTTATGCTGTTTCTGAGCTAAACGATTCAATCCATACGCGTCAGCCGTTTTGCATAAATAAATCTCTGGCATATCTCTCTTGCATTCATGGGCGTTTCTGTTATATATTTCAATACTTGACAAAAAAAAAAGATAATTTAGTCGATATAATAGTATGAATGTAGTATTATGTATTCATTTACTGTAAAATTATGAATTTTATGCGCAGCTTTTGAAGCATAAAATGGTATGAATAACATCAAAGATACTCCTACAGGTGGTTTCCTCAGAACTATGGTGGTTTCACAGATACTCAAAAGATATAGTTCTACGTTATCGGTGACGAATGTGTTAATTTGGATTAATAAAATTGGTATAATAAAATAATAGAAATGCTTACAAAATTTTAAATTCATTTTATAATATTTTTAAACTTATTATTTATATCTCTTAGAGTGATCATATTTTTTAAAACAGTCTTTCATAGGCAACATTCAGTTTAATTTTATTTTGAAGTTAAGGTCCTACACTACTCACACGAGAAGACTTGGGACATAATGTTAATCCTATGGGGGCGTTATTTTCAATTTTCTCGTTTGGATTTTATTTTTATTTATTTTTATTTATTTATTTATTTATTTATTTATTTTTGCATAGGGTTTTTGCTGAGGACGATCTCTCAACGGGGCTAGTTTTTACCTTTTCGATTTTGGTTTCAGATTTTTTTAAAGTTACTTTCACTTTCAGAACCGGTTAAAACCTGTCCTGAAAGTGAAACTATCCTCATATAAAAAAAACTTTAACCAAAACCGAAAAAGTAAAAACTGGACGCATTAAAAATCGCCCTCAGTTATCCTACACCAAAAAAAAAAATCATTCAAAAATCCAAGCGAGAAATTTGAAAAATAACGCTCCCATAGGATTAACATTAGCTTCCGAGTCTTTTCGCGTGACTAGTGTAAGGCTTTCAGTCATGCGAAGACCCTCGACAGCTAATGTTAAATCTATGGGCAGGTTTTAACGAATGTCTTGTTTAAATTTAAAAATATTATTTTTTTATTTATTATTTTTTTTTTCATAGAATAGTTGAGGTCGATCTCTAATATGGCTATTTTTTAATTTTTTAAATTTGGTTGAATATTTGTTTTAATAAAGATACTTTCACTTTGAAACCGGTTCCGAAAGTTAAAGTACCAGAATCTGCCCATAGGTTTAACATTAGCTAGCGAGCAGCTTCCCGCGACTGAAGATTAAGAGCCTAATATCACTCATGCGAAAAATCGCGCAAGCTAATGTTAAGTCTATGGGAAGGTTTTTGGCAGATTTCTCGCTCACAATTTAATATTTTTAAATGATGTTTTTTGCATAGGATAGCTGAGGTCGATCTCTAACGTTGTTAGTTTTTACTCTTTCGATTTTGGTTACAGTTTTTTTTTTATATAAAGGTAAGAGACCGGGTCAGAAAAGGTTTCAACCGGTTCCAAAATTGAAAATGCCCGCTTATAAAAAAAACTGGAACCAAAATCAAAATAGTAAAAAATAATAACGTTAGAGATCGACCCTATCCCCCCCCCCCCCCAAAAAAAAAAAAAAAAAAAAAAAAAAAAAAAAAAAAAAAAACATTTAAAAATATTAAAACGAGAGCCAGAAATCTGCCAAAAACCTTCCCATTGACTTAACATTAGCTTGAACGTTTCTTCGCGTGACTAGCATCCCTTATCTTCTACAATGAGAGAATGAGTCATAACGACTCATTCTTCCATTCCAGAGATATTGAAAGTCTTTCCACGATAGTAATGAATTCTTAGAAAATTGCTTTTCACATTCGAATAATATTTCTTTTAATATTTCCACTGAACTAGCTGATTGCAACTAATTTGATATGTAAAACGACAGAAGGATAAATTAAAGACGTGGGAAAAATAGAAAAGTTCGGTAAAATTGAAGTGTCTATCATAGATTGCAATTTATTCTCCCTAAAATTTATCTTTGACAAATAAAATGAACCTACAGCATTTGGGAAGCTGTCGCATGTTCCAAACATCACGAAATGATAGACGTTTGAAATGATTGATGCGACGATCACGCACCTGTAACATATACTTCTGAGGTGGCTGGAGTTGATTGAGCAATCCAGATGATGTGCCTTGGCATTTTTCCAAGAAACAACTCGAAAATTAATAGAACATTAATAGAAATTGAAATCAAATAAATTTTAAAAAAATTAAGATCTCTGATCATTTTTTGTCATTTTCTTTCGAATACAATTTACAAACTTTTTGTTTTATGTGTAGCAATTACGAATCGCTGAATTTTCTACAGCGGTAATATGTAAATACAACCAATTTTATGTATTTTTTTTCTTTTTTTCTTTCTTTTTTTTTTAGGTAGATTTCGTAAGAAATACTACCTATTACATTCTCACCTAAGTTGGAATTTTTGAAAAATTTTTGCAAATCTACGCCGATCATGACTCTTAGAACCCAAAACCACCCCAGTTCAAAACTTTATCTATCTATGTATCTATCTATCTATGTCACTTTTTTATGGACACGATAACTGCAATAATCCTGCACAAATCTCTTCCAACTGATACATAAAATCAAGGGGCATAAAATCTCGGTCAAGTCCGTTAATGAGCAAAATCGAAACAAGGGGGGGGGGAGAAATGGGGGGGCTTTTAGTGAAAATATAAAAAAACCCATAATTTCTTAATTATGATACGTATCGAATCCGCTTGAAGTTATTATTACTTCTAGAAAAGGGCCGCAAATTTATATATGACAGACTTTTGATATCATTAAAAATGGCCCCAAGGGGGAAAAAAGGAGGGGGGAATAGAAGAAAAAAATTCATAACTTCGTCAATTCAAAAGATATCAAGTCCGCTTAAATTTATCATAAATCCTCTTAATATTATCTAAAACTTTTACATTGACAAGTTTTTTTATAGAACCAACCCTTGTAGCAAAAAACAAAAAAAAAAATTAAAAACAAAAAACATCCCTGCCGGCTCAACCTGCAAACAAGTTAGATTTCCAAGTGGGTGGTGCAGACTACCGCAAAAGGCAAAATCTTCCGCAATTCCCAACAAACAGGCGCCCCACGGTCTGCGTCTTCGAAATCTACCTGTGCCTGTAGACCGAGCGGTCAGGGATTATTTTTTTGTTTTGTTTTGTTTACGACTTAAAAATTATTATTTGATACACACACATACACATATATATATAAGTGGCAATAACATTTTTTACCGTTATCTGCTGAAAAATATTAATCACTATTTAATATCAGCACATTTCCTCTCTAATTAATTTTTTTTCTCTCTATTAGAAATATTTCCCCCTTTTTAACACTTTCCAACTTAGTTGAAAAGTGTTTATGACTATTGTTTGTCTGTCCGTCTGTCCGTGCTCTAACTCGCGTAAATATGCTTGAACTGCCCTCAGATTTTTTTTTTTATGTTATTGTCGTCTATAGCATGATCTCTATTGAAAATCAAGTGTGCAGCACTTATAGTTTTTTTTTTACAGGGACAGTTAAAAACTATTCCATTACATTACAGTCAATGGGATAAAATCATTTCATGTGCATTTTGATGATGCTACGTAATTTGAAACATGATTAAATTGATATACAATTATGAAGTGCACTAAAATATGTTTTTTGTAGAATATGGTGTACAAAGCATTTATTATTCATTTACAGGATCAAACAAAATAATTCTGTTACACATTGTTCTACGGGGAAAGATTGTTTACAGTGTAATTTGATGATGTTTCAGTATTTCAAATTTAATGAAAATTATATGCATTACTGAGGTGCACTATCAATTGCTCACTTAAAAGCATGGTGTGCATTGCATTTATCGTTGATTTACACGGACACACAAAAGATATCGGTTACAGTATAGGTGCGATAATTACAGTCTATGAGTGATAAGTGCGTTTTCAACTTTGGTTTGCGTTTTTAAGTTTAACTAAATTTTTTGCATCGTACGTGGTGTGTATAAATTCGGTTGATCATATACTGGGCTACACAAGGGAATTCGTAAGCATTACAGACTATGGGAGTAAATTGCTTAAGGGTAGTTTTTAATTGTGTTTCGCATTTTCCTGCTGAATTATATTTAGTAGACTAATAGAAATTTGTGAAATATAAATAAATTCATATACAGGAATACGCAAAGAACAAGATACATTGCCGTTTACGGTTGGTAATTGCTGGAAGTGAGTTTTAAGTTGCCTTATGCGTTTTTTACCTGAATGTGTTTTTTACCTTTTAGCTTAATTTGTGGCGTGTACAAAAGTCTTCAGATAATATAGAAGACTGCGCAAAAGATTTCGAGTGCATTTCGAGCGATTGGCGAAAATTTCTAAATGTGAATTTTCTAACTGAACTAAATTTTATCATGCTATGTAGTATATATCTAAATCTATAGATCATATACAGGGCTGCACAAAATAATTCGACTACATTTGTGACAATGGAAGGTAATTTCACAAACTGCGCTGTAAAAAAAAGGCCGAAATTTCAGCATAATTCGCTGTAAATTTATGCACCCAAATTGCCAGCATTTTTTGCTGTAAAATTTAATATGATTATAGTCTTATTTGCAGTAAAATTAACATATTTGAAGCACATTTTTCTGTAAAATTCCAAACATAATGTAATTTAAGACATATTTTGCTGTCAATTTACAGTAAAATATGTTGGAAATTTGGGTGCATACATTTACAGCAAATTTTACTGTAATTTCTGCCGTTTATTCTTACAGTGTGTATTTTTCAATGTGTTATATGGTTTCTAAATTGTTTATTTACATATATCCTTTCACCTTATTTATCGGTGAAGTTTCGATACAGTTTTCTGGATGTGTTGGAAAGCGTTTCATAATCTATGCTTGACGCATGATTTTTCGTTCTTGTTTAGTATATCAAATTAATCTGCCCAAATGACACAACTTTAAAGAGACTATATTTCTAAACATCATGACTAACATAATCTTTATTTATTTTAATCCAACTAACAGCTTTAATAGTTTAATAAATGTGATTAAATTATTTATTTTTTATATCCATCCAATTAACTGAATATTTGTCCTAGAAAAATGTAGCCTATGTTTATGGATTTCAATTTAGTAAAATAATAATAAGAATTGTGTCTCCCGGAAAGCACTATTTGTCTATATTGCAGAAGACCCTCCCTAAATTGGAAATCTGATGCCATTTTGAATATGTTTAACACATTTTAAGAATGTGAAGTAATATCTGTAGGTTTTGATGTAATTGTATATAAGTTCTGTATAAATTGTATATATATATACATCTATATTTTAAAATTTTCAAAAATTGTTTAAAAAGTCTACAAAAACAACAAACTTATTTGAATACAAATATTGAAGATAAATTTTAATTTATTAAATGTAAAATCTTTTATCAGTATCCTCTGTTACAATATTTTTGCATTTTGTTTTTTACTTCAAATACAAGTTTTAAAGGCTGTATTTTAATTTAAAAATTGAATTCATTCATGCTGCTTCTATATTGCAGAAGACACTTCCTAAAATAGAAATCTGGTGACCTTTTGACTTTGTTCGACTCATTTTTAGAATCTGAAGTAATATCTCCAGGTTTTAAGGTAATTGTATTTTCTCCTTGTAACTTCTGTTACTCCAATTTTAGTTCAGTTTTAAATATTGTTTTAAAGATAAATTTTCCTTTCAAATTTTAACAAAATAGGTAAAAAAATAAGTTTACATAAACGACAAATTTATTTATTTCAATAAAATTAATGAGAATATTGTTGGTGCGTATAATAATTTAATGTGTAACACCACGTGGACGCCCTGAAATTTAAAGCTTTTTCGGAATTTTTTTTAAACAAATGTGAAATATTTATAAAACTCCATTTAGAATAATTTATTATACTACATACATTAAAGTAGAAAATTGTAATTTGTTTTAGTTGATATCTTATATGGCGGCTTGACTGATGATGGGTCTGAGCACTTTGAAAAAAGAGCGGTTGCCACGATAACAGATCGTATAGATATGTCTTAGAACAATTTTTAAAAAGTGTTTTTAGTCCAAAAGCTATGGGTATACATAGAAGTTTTAAAATATACGCATTTTTAGTCAGATTGCATTAATTCGAAGCAAAATGTAAAATTTCAAACAATACTTTCGTTACTTACATTTACATAGGAAGCGAGCGATCAATATATCGAAAAAATCTTACGCATTTCACTAGAAGAGCATGTGACGTTTAATTTGCAAAAAGGTCAAGTTGATTAATTAAAAATTGGTGGAGACAGAAGGTTCACTGAGTTTAAAGTTTGCTTTTATGAATTAAACAAAAATAAAACGCTCTTAATTTTTTTTGTTATTGTTTACTCTTTGCGGAACGCTTTTCTTCTATAACTCCAAAGTCGCCCTTTCACTTTCTACATCCATTTCTAACTAGTGAATATCATTTTCGTATGTGTACTTTAAGCGCGACAAAAAATATTGTTGAAATTAATGGAGCTATAGTTTGTATAGCTCCAACTAGTTATAGTTTGTGTAACCCCTCGCTATACTTTGTATTACTTACTTTGTTGTTACTTCTTAATTTGATTTATTATTTAATTTTGCACATGATTTTAATCTGTTTCTGTATCATGTACAAACCTAATGATTTTTTTCTTTTTATTCGTTTCCATTTAAATTATTTATATGAAAGTTCGTCTCTTATTTATTAGTGATGATAATTTAGTTAGGTTTTACAGAAAACGTTCCATGTGATTGTAATTTGTCTGTTGTGTTCCCCTTTATAATTAACCAATGAACCCACAAAACTAATCAGGGAATCGTCTAATCACAATAAAACTATATAGAAAATTTGAAGCAAATAGGTTAATTCTACATGAAAAACCCATTTATCTAAATTAAGGGGGGATTAGCCCCCGTCCCCCATTTATACTTAACAAATGAACAAACAAAACTAATCAGCGAAACTCCTTATCATAATGAACCAATATACAAAAATTGAAGCAAATCGGATTATTCTGCATGATAAACCCATTTATCTAAATTAAGGGGGAATTACCCCTGCTCCCCCTTTTATACTTAACCAATGATCCCCCAAAATTAATCAGGATAGCGCCTGCCCACAATGAACCAGTAGACCAAATTTGAAGCAATCGGATAATTCTGCATGAAAAACAAATTTATATAAATTAAGGGGGAATTGGCCCCCGTTCTCACCCTTTATACTTAACAAATGAACCCTCAAAACTAATCAGTGAAGCACATTATCATAATGAACCAATATACAAAAATTGAAGCAAATCGGATTATCCTGCATGATAAACACATTTATCTAAATAAAGGGGGAATTAGCCCCCGTATTCCTCTTTATACTTAACCAACGAACCCCTAAAACTAATCAGGGAAGCGCCTTACCACAATGAAGCGGTACACCAAATTTGAAACAAATCGGATTATTCGGCATGATAAACCCATTTATCTAAATTAAGAGGGAATTACCCCCGCTCCCTCCTTTATACTTAACCAATGATCCCCCAAAACTAATCAGGATAGCGCCTGACTGCAATGAACCAGTACACCAAATTTGAAGCAATCGGATAATTCTGCATGAAAAACAAATTCATATAAATTAAGGGGGCATTAGCCCCCGTTCTCACCCTTTATACTTAACAAATGAACCCTCAAAACCAATCAGTGAAGCACCTTATCATAATGAACCAATATACAAAAATTGAAGCAAATCGGATTATCCTGCATGATAAACCCATTTATCTAAATAAAGGGGGAATTAGCCCCCGTTTTCCTCTTTAAACTTAACCAATGAACCCCTAAAACTAATCAGGGAAGCGCCTTACCACAATGAAGCGGTACACCAAATTTGAAACAAATCGGATTATTCGGCGTGATAAACCCATTTATCTAAATTAAGGGGGAATTACCCCCGCTCCCCCTTTATACTTAACCAATGATCCCCCAAAACTACTCAGGATAGCGCCTGACTGCAATGAACCAGTACACCAAATGTGAAGCAAATCGGAAAATTCTGCTTTAAAAACCCATTTCTACAAATTAAGGGGGATTACCCCCGTTCCTCCTTTATAATTAACCAATGAACCCACAAAACTAATCAGGTTAGCGCCTGACCACAATGAACCAGTACACCAAAATTTAAGCAAATCGGAAAATTCTGCTTTAAAAGCCCATTTATACAAATTAAGGGGGGATTAATCCCGTTTCCTCCTTTATACTTAACCAATGAACCCCCAAAACTAATCAGTGAAGCGCCTTATCACAATGAACCTATATACAAAATTTGAAGAAAATCGGAAAATTCTGAATGAAAAAACCTTTTTATGTAAATTAAGGAGAGAGGGGAGGGTTAGCCCCCGTTCCCCTCTTTATACTTAACCAATGAACCCCCAAAGCTAACCAGGGAAGCACCTTATCAGAGTTAACTTTATTTACAAGATTTGAAACAAATCGGATATTTCTATCAAGAGTTATCGCGTTAAGTGCATACATACGTACATACATACGTACATACAGAACCTGCGGGCACATTAACTCTGAGGTTTTGATAGCCTGTGAGCTAAAAATTCGTATATACTTATTAATTAAAGTAAACAATTTAAAAAATTACATGAAAAATATGCATGACGGTGGATTAAATTAGAGAAAAGAATTCATGCATAATCAATACCTGTTCTTGAAAATATCTAAAATTCGATATAAACTTAAAACATAAGCGTAAATTTTCTATACAAGTGCTTTTCAATGCCGCGGTTCTGAATGTTAGTTCCGTGCAGACGAATTTTGGTAGCCTCGACCCCAAAGGAAGAATATTGTCCATTGCGTTGTCCGCGAGGCAGCGAGAGTTTTCACCTAACCATTTTACACAAGCTGATTATCAAATGTGTAATTGATCTTACTTATCAATCCCAAAACAGCCATCAGTTGTCGCGACAGCAGTCGATGAGGGCATGGAAACCGAAAAATGCTCCAGTTGAACGGGAAAATATGGCAACCCGATTACAGAAAATCGTCGCCGTTCATGATAATATCATTCAATCTTCGGTAACCTGGTATATTTTTAAAACTGAGCACATTAGCACGTTTTTAGAGGCTGCGGAGACTTAACGGGTGTTGACGGGCGTTGCTCACAGGGAGCAGAGCCCCTTAGTTCTTTAAAAAATATAAGTTATATGACTGGCTCAACTTTTTTCTTCAATAGAATTTAAATTTCTGATCCTAAAAAAATGGCTAGTAGCCTTGTATAAATCTTGTCTTATTATTGTTTTAGTCTTAGATCTATATTAGAAAGCCTTATATTAAGGCAAAATGTTATCTGGGGCATGCTTAAATGCATTTTTAAATATTAATTTTTACTAACTAGAAACTGATAATGAATATATATTTTTTTTATGTTGGTACTTTCTGGTACCATTTACATTATATCGATTAAGATTACATTATATCGATAGGATTTATTTTAATAGTTCGAAAATAAAATATACTTTTAATGGCGTGGATATTTTCAGACGCGCGAAAGGCGTCTGGTGGAAAGTGTTGGTTAAAATAACAGGTTTAAGTTTTCGCATTTAATTTGTTTCATAGCTTTAACGTTTTCTTTTCAAATAAATTAATGAAACCAATTAAAATTTAGTTCTATTTTTAATGTTTTAAATTTATATTAAAAATCTTTAGCTGTAAAACAAAGTGTTACAAATGCATCATAAACTGTAATAATGCAAAAGAAAAAAAAATAATATTGTAAGGCAATTCCGTAGTACTTCTTTTTAAAGTACTATCCAGCAAATTTATTTTCTAAAACCTGCCTATAAAGGAATTCTGCTTTAAACGGAAAATTTTCTCGACCAGAATTTTCACGATCACAAAAATACAATAGAATTATACCTCCTAAGATGGAAATAATCAGTCTAAAACGGTATTTTTCCCTGATCGGTTGCATTTCCGTCTTAGAAGGTTTTATTATATCATTTTTACAGCGGAGGCGGTTGGGGGGGGGGGGGGCACATTTGAATTACTACCAGAGCGCGCGATCTCTCTCTAACAGCCATATACAAAAGTTTAAGATTGTTAGAAATGCATTCGAATGCATTAGAAATATCATTTTATGTATACTTTCAGACAAAGTTACAATTATCACAAGAGCATTGACTCTTAATACTTCCAGATGTTTAAACTACAAAATAATCAACAAGAACGAAAAATCATGCGTCAAGCATTGATTATGAAAGACTTTCCAACACAGCCAGAAAACTGTAATGAAACTTCACCGTTAAATAAGGTGAAAGAAGATATGAAAGCAAACAGATTAGAAAACATATAAAACATTAAACAATACAGTTTTCGAAATTACCTTCTAGTGTCAAAAACGTAGTCGAATTATTTTGTGCATCCCTGTATATGATCAATAGATGTGGATATACAGCATGGTAAAATTTAGTTCTATTAGAATATTCACATCTAGAAGTTTTCGCCAATCAATGAAAATGCACTCGAAATCTTTTGTACAGCCCTGTATATTATCTGAAGACTTTTGTACACACCACATATTAAGCTAAAAGGCAATTTAAAACTCACTCGCAGCAATTACCAACCGTAAACGAAAATGTATCTTTTTCTTTGCGTAGCCCTGTATATGAATTTATTTATATTCCACAAACTTCTATTACTCTACTAAATATAGTTCAGCAGGAAAATGCGGAACACAATTAAAATTTACTCTTAAGCAAGTCACTCCCATATTCTGTAATACTTACGGATTCCCTTGTGTCCCCCTGTATATGAACAACCGAGTTTATAAACACACACATACTATCAAAAACTTTAGTTAAACTTAAAAACGCAAACCAAAGTTGAAAACGCACTTATCACACAGACTGTAAATATCGCATATGTGCTGTAACCGATATCTTTTGTGTGTCCTTGTAAATAAACGCAATGAACACCACACTTGCAAGAGAGCAATTTATAGTGCACCTCAGTAATGGATATAATTTTCATTATGTTTGAAATAGTGAAATATCACTAAATTACACTGCAAACGATTTTTCCTCATAAAACAATGTTTAACAGAATTATTTTGTTTGACCCTGTAAATGAATAATTAATGTTTTGCACCCCATATTCTACCAAAAGCATGTTTTAATGCGCTTCATAATTATATACCAATCCCATCATGTTTTTAATTGACGTAGCATCATCAAAATGCACTTAAAACGATTATTCCCCATTGACTGTACTGTAACAGAATACTTTTGACTGTCCCTGTAAAAAACTATAAGTGCTACTCACTTCAGTTGAAATAGGGAACATGCTACCGTTAACAACAATAACATACAAGAATTTCAGGGCGATCCGAGTATATTTACGCGAGTTAAAGCACAGACAGACAGCAGACGGCAGACAAACCGAAATCTTAAATATTTTCCAACTGGGTTGGAAAGTGTTAAAAATATGTTAAAAATATAATTTTTTGTATACTTTCGTATTATTTTATGCACGCCACACTTTTAGGCGAAGGTAAAATTCTCTCTCTCTTCTCTCTTTCCCCGCGCTGACTCATTCAATCTCCAGACGTAAACTGACGTCTGGAAAATGAATGAATCAGAGAGAAACTCATGTTTTTCAGACAAATAACCGATTTACAGCGATATTCAGACAAATAAGACGTTCGCGATTCGAGACATTCATATTTCTAGGATTCTGCACCTGGATGTCTGAAAAAGCGCGGGAATGTCTGTAACGGAGAAAAGTATAACATAAACAAATGAAAACAAAATTCTTATTTTGATCTTCAGCTCAAAATCGTGTAACTGAAAATCTTAAAATATACTTTTTGAAAAGCTCAATGTTGGAAACTATAATAATTTGAACCAAATGGAAAATAAAATTTTGTAAGGTATTATTATTTTTTAATATTTCTCTTTGCTTTTTAAGGGATACCTATACCCATTTTTTTTAATTATCAGCAAAAAAATTTTTTAGGGCCCCGTAACTTAAAAAGTAAAAACGGAACCATTATAAGATCACTTCTGTGTCTGTCTGTCGATTTGTCAGAGACCTCTTTCTTGTAAACTATGGGACGTGGAAAGTTCAAACTTGGGAAAGTTATAAAGCCTTTTTACCCACATATTTTCAGATTATTAGCTATTCACAAATATGTTTAGGAAGAAATTAGGGGGCTGATTAAGTTACTTGAAAAAAAGAATTATTTTTGCATATCGTGTGGGGTGTCATGTGAAAGGTCTCGTAATACCGAACTCAAAAATATGTTTGTTTCAATTTTAGATATTATATTTTCAGGTATATTCTCGAAAATGCGCTGCAAAAATATGCCCCCCCCCCTCTATTTCCGAATCTGCTGAAACTAAAATTATGAAAAAATTAGGGGTATTAGGAGTTTATTTAATCCTTGCAGGAAAGCTATAGCGATTTTCCTACGTAACGTAGTTTTGAGAAAAAAGCATTTCTCGGTTACACACAAACTTTACTTTTCGGGCGTTCAGCGGGGGTGTTGACGGGCGCTCGAGGTATCGATCGAGGCAGATTCATCCAAGGATATTTGATAATAATTTTCGAAAAAAAAATGTCGGTAATTAGCAGAGATATTAATTAAGTTACTTGAAAAAAAATCTTTTTATATATCATGTAGAGTATCATTCGAAATATCTGGTAACATCTAACTAAAAAAAAAAAAATTTTTTTAATTTTGGGTATATATTTTTTCCTTTTCAGAGATATCGTCGAAAGTATACTGGAATAGTGTACTCCCCACCCCCCCTCCTATTTCCGAATTTTCTGAAACTAAAATTATGAAAGAATTAGAGGTAGTAGGAGTTTATTAATTATTAAATAGTAATTTATAAATTTAATGTACGGAACACTTTTCGCGCGAGATATACTCGCATTTGACTGATATTTTTCTTCGTAAAAAATGATAGTATATGTTTTCTTTTGAGAACTTATATACGAAATTTCAGAATTTGGGTAAACCGTTCTAATTTTTGGGAGGCGTGTTAAATGATGATATTCTATTTAACTGAAACCATTTAAAGACATCACGTTATTATTAAATGCTAAGGATTTGGTTTTTATGCTCTCAGAGTTAAAGAGTTTAGGATTTATAAATCTTGATTTGATGCTTAACAAAAGTACCGAAAGACTTTTTGATAAAACAATTAGAATTTTTTGCGTAATCAATTTTAAAACTGGAAATTTTCGTGGAACTTTATCATATAAATGATAAATATATACCGTATATACCGGCGTATAACGCAAGAAAACGAATCGAAATTTACAGGTGCGCGTTATATGCCAGATATATAAATGATAGATTTAAAAATATGAAAAAAAAAGACATGATCATAAAAACGGAGATTTCGAAATTAATAAACATGCTATTTATTAAAAAAACAAAAAAAAAAAAAACATTATTTGCCATGACATTACATGAAAAATACTTGTTAATATACTTTTCAAATGGTCTTTATTATTATTATTATTATTATTATTATTATTATTATTTTATTATTTTTTATTTTTTTGCTATACATCTCATGAAGATTTAT
Source organism: Maratus michaelseni (assembly GCA_963931845.1). Lineage (NCBI taxonomy): Eukaryota > Metazoa > Arthropoda > Arachnida > Araneae > Salticidae > Maratus > Maratus michaelseni. The sequence goes on from OZ007586.1 coordinate 119,965,628, forward strand.
TTGCAAAATAATCAAATATTTTTTTAACATGCTTTTAATATAATTAAAATGCATTTTAAGCAATTTCTGCCCATACATCGTAATATATCCGATTTCTTTTGCGTAGCCCTGTAAAAGAATTATAAATGCTTTCATACGTTAATTCAATCGGGAAAAGGGGGAATTCAGGGGGAGGCCGGGGGGACACACTCCCCTCCGGAGTATTGAAATGTCCCCCCGGAAGATTTGAGATTTTATTATTTTAATGGTTAAAAAGTGCAACCCCACCGGAACTCTATAATGTCCCCCACCCCCTTCCGGAGTCACAGAAATCCCTTCCGGAGAAAACTGTCTGAATTCAACACTGGAGAAAAGGCCCGTTTATGTACCTCAATAACTTACATAGATTTTGTTGAATTTGAATTAAAGTTTCTACTTGTAATCGGTAATATATCCGCAATCTTTTGGGTAGCTCTGTAAAATAAGTAATAAATGCTATACACACCACAAATGATAAAAATATTGCATTGTCATCGGATTTACATATCGGATTTACAAGTTTTAGCTCAATCGGATAATAGGAAGTGAGTTAAAATTAGAGTACACATTTTGAACCAATAGACATAGATACGTACGTTGGAAGTAAATTGTAAAAACTTGTAAAAAAAAGGGGGGGGGGCGTAATACAGCGAATATACCTAAAAATAAATAATTATACCTTCAAATTTTAGATTTGCGTTATACGCCGGATTATATGGTATGTAAAAAAATGGGATATAAATTAAAAAAAAAAAAAAATCTTGCGATAGCTCTTTGGTGCATATTACTACACAACAGTAGAATTTTAAATAATGCAAAATATTAAAAATGCAGGTAGTAGTAGCCTTTTTTAAACATGTGAAAATCAGCTAAAAAATGAATAAAATGCTTGATATAAAAGATATGTGCGGAATTTTGTTTTCCATGAATGTAACTAACACATATGTGTAACTTTATTATTTTTAACACAACCATACTGATTGGTAAAGATATCATACGAATTGAAATTTTCCCATTCCGTTCCGAACCGATATGGCAGAAACAAATAAAATTGCGCGGGTTATTTGCGAATAAGGAGAATAATAAAATTGCGAATAAGGTTGCCAGATTGGCTTTTTTAGCGCATCAGGTGTGACATTTCGATCAACATTTATTACATTATTTTTTTCTGTTGACAGATTCCATCTATATGTAGGTGTTTTTTTTTAATAAGCCAATTAATTTTTTTAATCTTAGTGTTTTATTTAAAATCATCTGCAAACTATTTATTTTTAAAACAATTAAACGTAATTTAACGAAATAGGGCCACATTTGTACCCATGTTAAAAGCTATTGATTTTAACAGGAATTGCTTATTATGTATTTAATGGACTTCATATTAAATAAATACAAAACTTATTTAAAATTTTATTTTCATATATTTTATACTTTCCTAAGTTAATAATAATATTATTTAATTTATTTTTTAACCTCTGCTGTGGGAATAGCTTAGTATGGTATTCTTAAAATATTTAGAATTACGAAATTAGTTTTTATTCAATAGATGAAAATATAAAGTTATGCAAATGACATTATCAGTAAATAACTTAAATCTATATAAAAAATATAACTGAAACTGTATATTAATCCTTTCTACAGTTATTGGGTAAATATAGTATAGTCGGATTGGTAATGTCATTGATGTACGTTATTGAGGTTTATCATAGCATGTTTGGTATTGAAAATGAAGCGTGTAGCATTTATAGTTCATCTGCAGGGGCACTCAAAAGTATTCCGTTACATTATGGTCAATGGGTAAAAGTAATTCACACTGTATTTTAACAGTGTTTCAATATTTTAAATATAATGAAAATTTTCAAATTTTAATTACTTAAAAGGCGTATAGCCAACATAGTGAAAAAGTATCCAGGCCGGGACTCAAACCCGGGTCATCAGTATAGCGCACTGACGTTCTACCAACTGAATCACTTGGAACGATACCGAGCCTGGCACTTCTCTTTATTACATGTTGGCAAGGCTACAATCGCTCCAAGTGGTTCAGTTGGTAGAACATCAGTGCGCTATACTGATGACCCGGGTTCGAGTTCGGCATGGATACTTTTTTCACTATGTTGGCTATAAGCCTTTCAAACAATTTAAAATTCGACATATTATGAATGCAAGTCGTGAGAAATTTTCTAGTGAAAAATTTACAAGTATTAAAATAGATTTATTCAATTATCGATGCTGGATTCTCTTTAGTTTCGTGTTTGCCACAGGGTTGTTGGTTCACGGAAAAATATTCCATCTTGTTCTACAATTGTAGCCTTACCAACATGTGATAGTGAGAAGTGCCCAACATAGTGAAAAAGTATCCAAGCCGGGACTCGAACCCGGGTCATCAGTATAGCACACTGACGTTCTACCAACTGAACCACTTAGAACGATACCCAGCCTGGCACGTTATAGTTATGGTTATATATTATATATAATATTATATATAGAATATATAATATAATATTATATAGATATGGTTATATTTTATAACCATAATAAAAAATTTCATCTTCATTATTAAAAGAGATATTATTTTTAATAAAATGTATCAATAAATTTATAATATTAAGAGATATTATAAATTTATCTCTTATAGATAAATGCATTTTATAACTGCATTTATAAAATATTACCTCTTTTCTATTTACATTGATAAAATAATTAAAATATTAATATTTGATAACACTTAATCATAATAAGTTGATAATGTTAATAAATAAATATTACAAAATAAAACATACTAACAGTATTGGAAAAATAATTCAATAAACTCTTTCATTTAAATATCTTAATAAAGTAATAATTATGAAGAAAGAAGGAGACGGATTTAAAATATATCAATTGCTAATTGAGGTTTCAGTCACCAGATTCACAAAAGAGTAAAATATCACAGAAAAATATCATAAGTCCTAAAACACCATTGTAAATTTAATAATAATAATTTTTATTTGTTATTATAAATTTAATTATCAGTAAATTATATTGATAGTGCATATAAAAATCAACAGTAATAAATTGATGGTAATCGCGATGTTATTGTATTATTATATTATATTAGATAATAATAATAAATTATGAAATACATAACAATTTATTATCTAGTATAGTTAATATTATGTATTAGTAAATCACATTAAAGTTGATCATAGAAGAAAAAGAATCAAAACTGAGAAGAAATTAAGAAAAATATCTATATTTGCATTACAATCTTTAGAAACTATATCTAATTAAATAAACTTACTTCTGCTGCATATCCACTTGTATGGTCTTTAACTCGATAAATTGTATTGCTTTCATAATTTTTTTAAAGAAATATACGTATTATTGTTCAGGTAAATTCATTATTACATAAGCTATACACTGTGTCACCGACTGACTTGCACGTGTTCCCAATAATTGGAACAACAAGTGCCTAAAACATTTCCGAAAGCCAAGCCAAAAAGTAATCGCCAACTTGATATGTAGCAACCTCACAAACCAAGTTCTTGCGCATGCGGAATTTTCTATCTTCGTCATATCGGTTGGGAACGGCGAATATGCGGCCGGGAGTCAAACTGAAGACCTTTGGCTTAAATTGCCAGCGTTCTCCCTATTGAGCTACCCGGACCGAGAACCGCCTGGCACAATTCATTCAGATAACCTTATTGGCAATAGCATCTGGTCTGCTTTGTAGACAGCTCAACAGAATATACTGCAGGTAATGGAATTATATTAAATGATGGATACCAATCACACGTAGAATGTAGATAAAATACGTATCCATACATATATTTTAATAAGTTCCATTAGCTGCAGTATATTATGTTGAGTTGTCTGCACGACGGACCAGATGCTATTGCCAATAAGGTTATCTGAGTGAATTGTGTCGGCAGGTTGTCGATTCAGGTAGCTGAATAGGCAGAGCGTTGGCAATTTAAGCCAAAGGTCTTCGGCTCGACTTCCGATGTGGAACACTTTTTCACTCATTTGGAAAATTTTCAATTTGTAACATATGTGTACATTTCGATTACAAAAATATATATAAACATCCTTGCTTTATAAACAGTGTTAAAAGTTTTCCCTACAGGTCTCCCTTAATTTTTATAATTACTAATATTGAAAATGTGTAAATATGCACGAAGTGCACGTTTACATATTGTCCGTATTGCTAGTGATACAAATAAAAGTTGCTCCCCAGTGTAACGTGGTGGTTTCATAAGAAGGCAAGAATCACCACAATCGCAACGGCCTATGTCGTCATTCACTTGGGTTCGATGGGAGTGATGCGCAGATGGCGGTGCTCCCACCGGTCGCAGCGCATACAGGAGGACCCTCCTGGTCGTGCGCGTTATAAGTCCCACAGGACTTGAGTGCGACGGTTGACGTGCCTGATGGGAGCCACTCGGCGCAGTTCAGTTTTAACTTTTTCTAACATAGTTGAAAAGTGTTTATGGATTCGGTTAGTCTGTCTGCCGTCTGTTTTCTGTCCGTACTGTAACTCTCGTAAATATACTCGTATTGCCATGTAATTCATACATGTTATTGAGGTTTACCATGGCATGCTCGGTATAGAAAATGAAGTGTTTACCATTTATGGTTAGTTTACAAGGACACCCAAAAGTATTCCTTTACGTTACGGTCAACGGGGTAAAATCGTTGTCGGTGCATTTAATAATGTTACACTATTTCAAACATAATAATATTGATATGCTTCTCTAAAATGGACGACAACATCATGTTTTATATTGAGCATAGAATAAGTAGCAATTATAATTAATTTACAGGGACATTCAAAAGTATTCTATACGGTGAATGAGGAAAATCGTTTTTAATGCATTTTAATTATATTACACTGTTTCAAACACAAATGAAATTGATATGCATTACTGAAATGGATGACAAGATGCTTTATATAGAATATAGGGTATGCAACAATTATAGTTCATTTACAGGGACGCACAAAATATTCCATTGCATTATTATCTATGGGAAAAAAATCTTTTTCAATATATTTTAATGATGTTACACTATTTCAATGAAATTGATATACATTACTGAGGTGCACTACAGCATGTTTTCTATAGATAATAGAGTACATAGAATTTATCATTTACTTATAGAGATACTCAAAATAATTCTGTTACAGCACTGACTATGAATTATAACTGCTTGATGTAAGTTTTCAGCTTTGATATGCATTAACAAACATAACTATTTTTAGTCTATTACGAAATGTTTTTTCCTTATAGGTTTCCCTTAATTTTTATCTCTACTAATATTGAAAATTTGTACAGGGGTGCATGAAAAAATTCGCACACATTACCGGTTATGGTCAGCAATTGTTGAAAATGAATTTTTACTGCGGTTATTTTTATATCAGGGGTGCATGGAAAAATTCGCACACATTACTGCTTATGGACATCAATTGTTGAAAAAGAATTTTTACTGCTTTTTTTTTTAAATGTATATTTAGATATCTCATTTTATTGTATGAAAAAAAGAAATTAAACGTCTTAAGATCATTCCGATACTCTTTGAAAGTGTTTCATAATCTATGCCCTGATGCGGGATTTTTCTTTCTTGTTCTGTTTAAAACTAAAAGTTAAGAAACGGATCGAATTATTTCTTCTTTTCATCAGTTTCATCCGTAGCTGCTAACTTCTACTGTTTTTTAACACCACTTTTTATTAATAGAAATTTTCGCCTTACTGATTCGCTGATTTCTTGTGATAAAATAACATAAAAAAAAAATTTAATACAAATAATCGTAGCAGTTGCAATTATGGTTTCATCTCAAAATGTTTCAACAGTTTATTATATAAATCTCTTTAGTTCAATATTCAGCGATTTTCCAGAGATTAAAATTTATGTTTTAATCTACTATTTTTTCTTTATTTTATAAGAAGAAGACTAAGAAGCAGAAGATTTAGAAATAAATAGTCTGATACTCATCTTTTCTATCCCGCTGATGTTGTATAATATTTAGGACTGGAATAATATCATATGGCCAATGATAATATTATAAGTTAGGTCCTTGAATTGTCCGATTATAAATAGTTATAATTAAATCGTTCTTATGCGTATTTATATATAAAGCATGTGAACAGTGTACAGTAAATTAATTAGTTAATTAATTAGTACTGCTTTTTAATTATTATTTTTAATACAAGACAAAAAAAATGCGAAAAATAACATAAAATATTAAACAAAATATTAAAAAATATGTGAAAGAAAACTACATAGCTTATTTTGCTTAATTTGGTGCATTCACAAGAAGAAATTTTAATGAATTCAATTTAGGTAAATTCAAAATATGATAAGCGCATTTCTTACCATGCAAGTAAAAATGGGATATTTATTTTCTAACCCCTTGTAGGACGGTGATTCATGTTTAAGCCGCTTAATTTTAGTCCGTGAATGTCACATTAGCACGACAATTTTGATATGAAAATTTTCCTTTTATTATGTACGTGAAGAAATGTTTTTAGTTATTTTCAAATTAACTTTTTTGTAAATTCTGGTGTCATTCAATCATTTCAGCAGTTTCTGAAAATAAGTACTGAAAGTTTTAAAAGAGAATCTTGAGTTTTCGATTTTAACGTTACGCAATAGTTTTACAAATAAGTGTTTAAATTTTGTCACATATTTTTAATAAAATATTTTATCGAAATTCATGATGATAAGTTGAACGCTTTTAAAAAGCTCTATTATGGGTTCATTTACAAAAACAATTTTCATTAAAATAAATTCTTCTGATCTAATTATTTCTAATATTTAGTATATTTTATCTTGATTTTAATCCGCGAATGTCACATTAGCACCACAATTTTGGAATCAAAAAATTTTCTTGTTTTATGTACGTAAAGAAAAGCTTTTAGTTATTTTAAAATAAATTTGTTTGTAAATTCTGATGTCATTCAATCATTTCACCACTTTACGAATAGAAGTAAGTACATTGCTTCTGAAAGGGTTAATAGAGAATTTTGAGTTTTTGATTTTAACGTTACGCAATAGTTTTGCAAATATGTGTTTAAAATTTTCCCCATATTTTTAATAAGATATTTTATCAAAATTCACGATGACAAGTTGGACGCTTTTGAAAACTTCTCTTATGGGTTCATTTACAAAAACAATTTTCATTAAAATAAATTCTTGTGATCTAATTATTTCTAATATTTAGTACATTTTATCAAAGAGAGGGATCAGTTCTAGTTTCTCGATTTTATTAAATTAATTTCTGCTTTGACGATATTGAGTGCAATCGCATCTCTAGTATCCACAAACTTCGTTAATAACAATATGACTTTTAATTGAAATAATGAAAAGAGAAAAAAATAAATTTGTTAATTAAAAATATTTTAATTAACAAATTTAAATTTTGCGACAATTATTTTTATTCTTTTGTTACAAATATATTACTCGCAGGAAGCATATTTGCATTTATATTATACACTAACTAATGAACTCATGAATATGTTTAACGTAATAGATTTCGTATATGCCTTGCAGTGTAATTTTATGTCTAGTGAAGTAGTGAATAATAGTATGGATTTTTTTTAGCTAATGAATTTTTTCTGAGAGTTTTTCTTAGCTTTTTCTTCGGTATCTCTTATTGTCCTTTAAGCTATAAGATTCAGCAACAAATTTTGACTTAAAAACAACATTTCATATCTGAAGCATTTTTTTTTTTTTTTTTTTTTTTTTTTTTTTTTTTACAAAATTGAAGGAGCTGATATAAAGTAATAATAAAGTAATAACCCTTATAATAAAGTAAATTATTTTGAAAACCTGGTTTTCGTTTAACCATTTACATATGATAAAAAAAAGTAAAGAAACCTGTTTTTCTTATGCAGTTTTTTTAAAAATATTTTGAATCCCTAAATGCCACATTCCCAACGGAATTTTGGAATAAAATTTTGCTTTTATAATATACGTGAAGAAACTGCTTTTACATATTTTGAAATAAATTTATTTGTAAATTCTGGTGATATTCAATCCATATATTTAAAACGAAAAGCGCATTCTATCAAATTCACACGAAAATCGTCTCTTTGGGCATGCGTCTACGTTTTTTTAAAGGCTTCTACCCTCAGAAACGGGCAACCTGATTGATTAACCCAACCCTCACCTGTTTAGCAATTTAGCAAGTGGATTGAAAAGGGTTGATTGAAAACGGATGAAGCCGTATCTGGCATTGAAAGCATAGACCTTCAAATTTATTTTTGCCCTGAGGCTGAAAGTTAAAGCTTTTTTTTAAAAAAAGAACTCCTGTTTTCACGACTAAATATGCATATTTTTCGCAAAATTTTAAAGAATTCTTGGATATAGTTATATTTATAACCGATTGAAATGTCAGAGAGTTCAGAAGATGAGAACTATTTTTTATTGCTATGTTAAAGGAGCCAACGCGAAAACAAACGAAAAAAAAACAAAAAAGCGAGAAAAAACATTTCTTTTACAACTAGATAATAATATTTTTTCACGAAATTTTTACACGGGATTTAAAACCGTTTTATTTATCAGTAATAAAGATTTCAAAGAGTTCGGACAAAAAGAACTTTTTATTTTAAAACTATGAAACGACCCTGGGTAAAAAAAAATAGCGCTTTTATTACTAAATATCAATATTTTTTCACGAATTTTTCATTTAAAAATATAATTTCATACAAAATCGGGTTAAAGATTTATTATCATCTAGTTTCAACATTAACTCAACAGAAGTATACCGCAAAAATCTCCGGATGACATAATACTTTTTCACCAATTTTATAATTAAATTATCTATCTGAATATATTGTCTCTCTAAATCTTCTATTCAAGCATTAACAATAACTTATTTCAAGAATTATATTTCCCAACAATTAAAACAATTTTTCAACAACACTGTTAAAAGTTTGGTTCAACATTTCACCAAGGATGTTGGCACCACAAAATGGTAAATTTTGTCCCAACATTTGTCTCCGTTTGAACCATAAACCAAGGTAAATTGAATCCTGAGATGGTAATCTGTAGAACCAGGACTTGGTGGAATAATAAAGTGGTAAATATCGAAACAAGAATCATTAATTGGCTACAATTATCCGTCAAAACCAAGGACTAATAAGATTGAAACCTCTCTGTTTAATGCGGAATCCGAAACTCTACAGATATCTACCCCATACCCGGTATTCGAACCTAAAACTTCTTGACTTGTAGCCAATAATATAACCACTAGACAAGCAAGCAGATATCAACGTGCTGATTCAGAGTTCATAAAATTATTTCTTAACTTTAACCATAATTTAAGTTTTTTGAAAAATCAAGTGAACGAGGATTTAGTGCTTCTGATTTCATTTCGCCCTGGAATGATCCGGCGACGAAAAATTTTTTTCACGGTGTAATATTATATTTTTATTATCGTATTTATTTAACGTCCATTGCTTGAAATTATAAGAATTTTCCTTTTAAACATACTACTTTTATATTATAAAAATAGATTGGTTACTAATGGGTAGAAAAATTTAGAACAGAAATTCCCGAAGCATGTAAAAATTGAAGGTGATTATAAATGGATATTCCAACTTTGAAGGGCTAGTAATAGAAAACAAAAAAAGTACAACCTTCTTGTTAATCAGAAATCAAAACTAACAGGTGAAAGTTTAAATTCAACACATTTATAAGTGTTCAATGTGAGCGCTCTAGAAACACGAACGATATCGAGGCGGTATGATAGCTCATCGTCTTTAGTGACATCACTCCATGTGATTTTTTTTATGGGGCCTCATAGAAAGATCAGGTGTTTATTCCACCGCTACGAACTGACGTTCACGAACTTAGGACACGTATATCTGCAGCCATTCAAAGAATCACTCCAGACATGCTAAAAAAAAAAAAAAATATGGGATGAGTTATCGTACCGCCTCAATGGAAACGCAACTAAGAGGGAGATATAAATGGGGAAAATAGGGAAAAAAAAACTTAAGATACAGTTTTCGGGATTGACTTTTCAAATCATTCGGAGGAATAAAGAGTGAATGGGGAACAATTTGCGTTCTGAGTTCTGATACATAAACCGATATCTTTCGTGTTCCTGGAGGGGCTCATATTTAACACTTATACGTAACTAAACTGCGTTGAATTTTTCAACTGTTATATTTGATTTCCGATGAACAACAAGGTTGTACTTTTTTACTTACCCATCATGCGTAGTATAGGGTAAGTTTTGTAATTTTTAAAAATCGAAAAAAAAATATATATTTGGCGAATTTACATGTTTCAGACACTGGAGATTCCGAAAAATATATTTTTAGAAAAAAAAATTGCCGTCCGTCTGTCTGTGTGTGTGTCTGGAAACACTGTATCTCCCGAACAAATTGAGATAGAGACTGAAAATGTGATGTGTACTTAGTATATAAAAATGAAAAGAAGCTTACTGAATTTCAGCAACCTCTATTATCCGGAACTATTTTTTGCGGACTCTCGAAATATTTGTTCTGATAAAAGGAATACAAATTTTTTCGAATTTGTTTCTTTTGAAGGAGTGAATGTAAAAGACAATAAAAAAACACAAATTTTGCATAAAGAATGAAGTCGATCGGATAATTGGTTGCCGAGATATTTGTAATCACATTTTCCACACTCGTCGATTTTTCATGACCCTGTATTTCATTCAAATTTCAATTCAAAGATATATTTTAATTGAAAAATTATACACTTAATCCGAAGCAGTAAACTGTTAGTTAATATGATTATCATTTTTAGAGTTATAAGAATGTTTCTCTTACGCAATTCAGTAACAGAGCCTTTAAAAATTATGACGTCATCAAGCCACGATTTTATTCGAATTGCAATGCATTTTATAAGTAGTTTACACATGTGTTATTGTCATATTTTATATTATGCATATCCATGATGGGTAAGTATTACGGTGACCCCCAACGCCTAATTTTGGTTTCTTTTAATATACCTGTAATGTTGGAATATTCATTTGCAATCGCCTTGTATTTTTAAATACATAAACAAGTCGTAAACAGTTTAAAAAATAAAAGTTCTATTTAGAATAATAAATGAGGTTTATTTTGCCTACATATCCTGTGCGGCTAGAGTATTACAGCAAAACATGAATTTTTAATTAATTACTGGAAAATTGTTACAATAAATTGTATATATAAACAACATGTCGGTCGTAATCATACACTGTGAAAAAGACACATGTTTCTCAATCTAGAAAAATATAATATGACCACGGCTGAAACTATACAATAACCCCTTCCAAGTTTCTCACGATTCCGAAAATCGTTTCTTATCTTTAGAAACCTCTCAGAAACCAATATATTTTTTAGATTTAAAGAGGCACTTATAAAAATAAATGTTCTTTTACTGCAACTGATTTTTCGAAAAGTTTCCGAACGTTTCAGACTATCCAACCTGAGAGCTAATGTGCCCGCATGTTCTGTATGCACAGAAAAAACGATTTTGTTAAAAGAACAAAATTATAGTTGTACCAACCAAATTTTTTTTTCAGTATAGCCCCGACAAAATGTTTGGTTGGTAGGACCAAAGTATGATTTAGTTGTCGTAACAAAATAAATTTTGCTGAAAGAACCAAATGAATTTGGTTCTTTCAACCAAATCATTTTGGTTAATACTTATCATAACCAAAAAAGTTTGGTTAAACGGACTAAATCCATTTGGTTACTGCAACCAAACTTTTTTGGTTGATACCTATCGTAACCAAATAAATTTTGTTGCAGTAACTAAATTCATTTGGTTCTTGGAACCAAATTAATTTGGTTAATAGTTAACACAACAAAATGAATTTGGTTGCAAGAACCAAATCCATTTGGTTGTATCAACAAAATTTATTTGGTTACAATAAGTATCACCCAAATAAATTTGTTTCATAGAACCAAACTGATTTAGTCACTGCAACCAAACTTTTTTGGTTATGATAAGTATTAACTAAATAGATTTGGTTGATAGAACCAAACAGATTTATTTATTGCAATCAAATTAATTTGGTTAAATGGTATTATAACCAATTGTTTTTTGTTACAAAAACCAAATTGATTTGGTTCTTGTAACCATAATAGATTTGAAACAGCCAAAGGGATTTGATTGTATCAGTAACCAAATCAATGTTTATTGCAACCAAATCTAGTTGGTTAATACTTATCGCAACTAAATAAATTTGTGTCTTGCAATTGCAACCAGCTCTATTAACTAACAATAAAAAAATAATTTACCTAATCTTATTGACTATTTTGTGAATTTAAATATCAGAAAAACTGGATTTTCAGAATTGGTTGGCTTACTATTTTTCATTGGATTGACCAAATGACTTATCTTTAACTTTTGCGTTATTTTCTGTATTTAAAGCAGCAATAACATTTTAAAGAAATTAAATGTTAGCCAATCTTTCTTTTTTCTTCGTTATATCCAAAATTTGGTAGATCCACAAACCTTTATTTGATGGCTAAAAAATAGATTACTTTTTAGAGTATATTGTAATATAAAAACTAGGACAGAGAAGTACAAATTTTCCTTTTTATTTAAATGAATTTCCTCTACTTAACTTTAACTCTAAAAATTTGAAACAATCTTAAAAATAACAAAATTTGTCTGAAACACTATGCTATTAGTAAAAAGGGAAGAAAAAAAACCTCATCATTTATTCTTTTGAATATTTACAAATGCAAAAATCAAATTTAATTACATGTTTCAAAATTATTTTTAAAAGAAATGTTATCAAAATTCGTGTGACTTAAAGGTTTGTTTTAAAATGCAATTAAAATTATTTTTAGTTTGTAGTCTTATACTTTTAATTTCCCAATACACGGAAGGGGCGATTGTGGGTTTATGAAAAAATACCTGAAATTTTAGTGAGGAAACATTGCTGTACGGAGAGAGGGGGGAGGGAATATATAATTTAATACAGAGAGGTCATATTAAGAGAAATATGAATTTTAATTCTATTTAGCAATCATATGAAATTGATATTTATTTTAGTGTTATTTTGTGTATTTAACTAAAAACTGTATTTTCAGTACTTAAAAAAAAAAAAAATATGAATTCAAGTATATAACCTGAACACAATCACTCCTGACACTGTTGAATTTCACACTTTAAGTGTGAGCCATTGAAATGAATTTATTTCAATAAACTGATCTATCTTTTACGCTAAACTGTCCAAAATTTTATATAAAATTGATATTGAAAAAGATAATTTATTATGATCTCTTTTTTTTTTTTTGGTTAATGATGAGAGGAAACTGAAAATTTAAATAAGTTACATTGACATAAGTTTCAATTTTCAGATAAAATTGTTTAAAGTAAAAAAAAAAATTTAACAGATAAAAGAATGTAATGAACAATTGTTCAACAATATGTACCAGTATAATTTCAAATACAACTCAGTTGTTCAAAATACAGTAGCATACATAATTTTTCAGATTCAATTCAGTAGCTAAAATTAATGACAAGCAAGATGAGCATTTGAACCCCATGCTTTGAATGTTGTTTATTCATTTAAAGTATTCAAATTATGGCATTTAATCATCATTTATTTATTTTATTTCAAATTGCAATTACTGCATTGAATTTATTTTAAAATCTTTCTTTCTTTCTTTCTTTTTTTTTTTTTTTGAAAAAATTAACCGATTATTGAGGGTTAACATAAGTTTTGCATTCATCCCTTACTAATTTGTCCAATTTTAGCAATGTCTACATTAGCAGTGTTGGAAATCTGAAGAAGAATCCAAAAGATACAGACACTTGATGAAATTATAACTTTAAAATCCCCATCTGTGAAGCATCTCTCTTCATCTTTCAACTGTACGAAAAATTCATGGTTACTCACTACCATAAATTGGAAGTGGTTGCTGACTCTGTATAGAGTTTGGATAGTACCCCCCCCCCTTCCACTTTAAAAAAAGAAAGAAAATGAATATTAAAGAAAAACATGCGCCAGTTCAAGAATTTGTTTTTGGCTAATATTCCATATTGAAATTATATTTTAAAATACACTTGATTTCCCATATCATATATTAAAATACTGTTTCTGCTAGGCTTACTTTAACAGAGGTGCTGCCACAGACAATTGTTATTTTTTTTTAATTTTAACTCGGTATTTCTAAACAATAAACTACAACGAAGAATCCTTTTTCAAATATAGTAATAGGGGGAGAAAAAAAGTCGCCAACGGCAGTGCTGCATTAACTGAAATAAAAATTATCACAGACATAATGAAATAGTAACACAATTTAGTTGGTTTGCGGTATATGCCGCTCCATTTATTGAAAGTGCAAATTATATAATTATAAGATATATATATATCGGTTTAATATTTATGAATGTACACAGTTTCAGATGGGTACAGCACACCATCTGCCCTATTTAAAAAATAGCTTCCTTCTTGCACAAATGAGGATCATAAAAAAAAAAAAAAAAAAATGCAGGGTTCACAAGCTTGATAGACTTCAGGCTGTATCAGGTTCCAGAGTTGGGTAAAATGGAACTGCTCCAAGCATCTGGTTAATTTCTCGACCTGTTTTAATAATGAAAGGGTAAAAATTTTAAGATAGAAAATTATCAGCCATAACATAATTTTACATAAATATTGAGAAATATAATGAACAAAAAAAATAATTAAATTTCACACAGCGAAAACAGTCAAAATTATATATACCAAAAGGTGACAGTGGACGATAATTTTTTTTTTTTTTTTTACATTTATAAATGAACTGCTATGAAGCATTGTATAGTAAAAGCTGAAAATCAACACTCCACTCCCCAAGCTAGAAAGGAAGAAAAAGTTCTACAGAAACTTCTTTCTCTGGTTACAAGAAAGGATTAAAAAGGAGAGGAAAAATATAATTTCAATAATTGTTAAGGATGAAATACATTTTACAGTGCTTATGAAGAGCTAACTTTTTCCCTGACAGCACAATTTCAAATCATTAATTTTCTAATCCAAAACCTTTTCTTGAATTTTCTTTTGAAATTTTAAATTTCTCTGACTTTTTCTCAAGAACGGTAAATTTCACTGACTTTTCCAGTTCATAAAAATTTTCCTGACTTTTCCAGGTTATCCAGGTGGTTAAACACCCTGCAAGAACTTTGTTAAGAAAGAAAACAAAACATTTAAAATGCCTTGTGTAAAAGATTTATATGTTCAACTAGTAACCAATAAAGTGTAAAAACAAATGTAGAATTTACACAATGCTATAGATAATATAGTCAACTATATGGTAATTAATCTCAACTTGAATAGTAGCGATATCAGTAATGGGCGATTCTGGAAAAATCGAGTATCGATAAACATCAATATCTTATAAATCAGCATCGATCACAATAAGAGTCAATTAACAAATTTTAGTATCAAATGTTCTAGAATGGATATTACACAGATAAGCTTAAAAACAGTAATTCCAAAACTTAGTTGCATTTCATAGCATTTATTCCTTCGATTTTACTATTTTAGAGGTGCAGAGTTGCTGTCAAATTTCATAAGGGTTTTTTCCTTTCCAGGTCAAATTGTTATATTTTCAGTTTACAGCCTAGTTATTTGGGTTACTAGTTTATTAAGTTGTATTTTTCAAGTTTGTCCCCTGCGCACCAAACCATAAATTTCTGAATTATTGTCCAATGTGAACAGAAAATTTTTGACGTTCTTCCCAAGTCATTTGGTTAATTATTAAACATTGATTATTATTTCTGCAATTCTTGGTGACCACTATTTAGGAACAATAATAAAAAATTTCAGCTTTTTTACAGTTGAAGCATTCCGCCTTTAAGCTGTATCTCTCAAGTTTTGTCTCCTCCCCCCCTTCTCACCAAATCATAACTTTATATACAAAAAGACAAAATTGGTAGTAAAAAAAAAAAGAGTGATAACTAAGATTACTTTTATAATTGCAGTAAAACATGAATTGACTTCCATTCGTTTTGAGTTGTAGGTTGGGTTTAGCTGAATTATTGCGGGTTTGAAATATGTTGGGTTACAGCTAGAAAGTTATTTCGTCAAGTTTGGGTCGGTAGCAGGTTGACCTTAAATGGAACTTTCAAGGACTCTCTAGGAGGGGGGGGGGGAGAGAGAGACTAACTAACAAGTAACTAACAAGAACCCCGAGTAATGTGTGGCTTTAAACCATAGATGGAAATGTTTAAACTGTAAAAAATCTGAAAATTTTGATAATCGTTCATAAATAATAATCACCAAGAGTTGCAGAATTAATATTAATGTTTTTAGTAAGTAACCAAATGACTTGGGAAGAATCCCAAAAAAGGTCCCATTAAAATTAGACAAAAGAAAGTTAATTAAAATTAAGAAAGTTATGATTTGGAGAAGAGGTGACGAACTTGAAGAATACAATATTTTAAACTAGTAGCCCAAATAACCAGGCTCTAAACTAAAAATATAACAATTTAAAAGGCTACTTCACTCATGCGAAAACACCCACTCACTGATGTTAATCCTGCAGGACAGTTATTTTATAACATCTCGTTTGCATTTCAATATTTTTAAAGTTTTTTTTTTTCTGAGCTCGATTGCTATGCTGGCCTTTTTCTACTTTTTTTTTACTTTGTTTGCAGATTTTTTTTTTAATGATGATACTTTCACTTTTGAAACTGGTTCTGAAAGTGAAAGTAATGCTAATAAAAAATACCTGCAAACAAAATCGAAAAAGTAAAAAAAAAAAGGGCCTGCATAGTGATCAATCTTAGCTATCCAATGCAAAAATCATTTTAAAATATTGAAATGCAAACAAGATATTAAAAAAGAACTGTCCCATAGGATTAACATTAGCGAGCAGGTGTTTTCACATGAGTGAAGTAGCCTCTTAACCTAAAAAGAAAAAGGCCATTATACGAAGTTTGACAGCAGCTCCGCTGCTAAAACAGTAAAATTGAAAGAATAAATATATTGCTAAGTTAGCACAAAAATATCGGTCTATCCTTGTTAGCCTCTCACGGGGAAGAGAGATCAACCTACAATGACGATTTTAAGGAAATTAAAAATGACAATACTACCTGTATCGAGGTATCGACTGTAGTGACAATTTGAACAAAAATTTAAATGAGCAATATAATACCCGTATCAAAGTATTGGATCGACGACATTGCTGATTTGAAAGGAATAAAAAGATGAACAATACATTTTGAAAGAATCTCTAGACTAGATTTATTCAAGATCTCAAATTCTATGGGTTAATCCTCGCACAACTTGGACCGTTTGTCTTGGTTTGTTTACTACTACCATCACCATCATTTAAGTTCTGGTTCTCTCTGCTAGGGGCACTGTAATTTTCTGCTTCATAGAACACAGACCATTTGTCTTGGTTTGTTTACTAAACTTTTGAAAGTGTGAAAAAAACAGGTTTGAAACAGGTTTCTACTTTGTTTCAACCTGTTTCTTCTTCTAATTTGTACTTCATGTTGTTCATGACGTCTCAGTGTGCGGCCTGCCTAAGAAGTCTGTATAAAAATTGGGTTGTCTCTCCAGCGCTTAATGCAGTTTCAGGTGGAGGGCATTTCGTTCCTGCACAGTATCACCATAGGGGACAAAAAGTAGGTACATCATGTGACACCTGAAACGAAGCGAACAACAATTTCATGGAAAAACCTTTCATCTCCCCCTTGTAAGAAGTTCAAAATAACGCCACCCGTGAAGAAAGTGATGGCCAGAATCTTTTGGGACTACCAGGGTGTGCTGCTGGCCGATTTCCTCACTCGTGGAACGATTGTGAATGCTACCAGTTATTGTGCCATGCTGGATCGGCTGCACAAGGCAATTCGCAGAACGACAGAGACTGCTTTCAAAAGGTGTTGTGTTGTTGCACAACAATGCCTGACTGTGTGCGACTATAGTAATGTATGATTTGGTACTGGCACAAACGATGAGAGGTATTGGAACATCCACCATACAGCCCAGACCGCGCACCAAGTGATTTCCATCTCTCCAAACTGTTCAAGAAGCAAATGAAAGATCGCCATTTCAGAAGTGATGACGAAGTTCAGCAAGCCTTCTTGATGTGGCTAAACAACCTTGATGCTGATTTCTTCTATGCCAGTTTCAATGCATTGGTATACCAATGGAGCCCAAATGCTTTGACAACCATGGTGACTATCTGGAGAAGTAATATGTACCAGTGCCTTACTATGTTGTATATCTCCTTGAATTTGTGAATAAAGTTTCTCTTCTAGAGAGTTTGTTACCTTACTTTTTGAACTGACCCCATTGTTTTTTAAACTTCAGAACTGGCTCTGAAAATGAGTCTTCATAAACACAGAAGCGCACTAGTAGTATACAGCATCTGCATTTAGTTGGCGTCCTATAACCTTTGTAAGCGCATTTATGAAGAAAATAGAATTTAAATTTATCAAATATAGAGAAATAAAATGCAGAGGCTGTTAGGAGTGCTGAAAAAAAAAATCGTGGCGTCAGAGTGAGTGAAAGTTTCTCACTTTAATCGATAACAGCAAAACTACAATTTAAATATTCTAAACAGCTTACTGGAAGACTAGTATACCACTTACCATAACTAGGATCAGAAGAAAAAAAATGGATAACCTTTTGAATATGGCCATTAGGAATACACTGATTATCTGGCTCCTGCCAGATATCTTGCTTATCCAAGGGAAAAAAAAACGTGAAGTTTGTCAATTGGTTGCAAAAAAATATCGCGAAATTTGTAAATTGTTAACCACAAAATATCACGAAATTTTACAGTCGGACGCAGGGCAAAAATAGAGAGTCTCGTCAATCTGTTGCCAAAAAAAAAAAAAAATGTCAGATGATTGCATAAAAATATTGCAAAATTCATCAATCACTAACAGAAAACCTGCCCAAATTTTTCAGTTCAATGCACAGAAAAGATTGCAAATTTTGTCAATCTGTCGTAAGAAGAAATAGTGTCTTGGTAATTGTTGTACAAATTTTGTGAAAGCTGTCGATCGGTCGCTCGAAAAGAAAATTGTGAAATTCATCAATCGTTTGCAGAGGGGAAAAAAAAGCGAAATTCACCAATCAATCGCAGGAAAATATCACGAATTTCTACGGAAAATTATGAAATTTTTTCGTCTAAATCTCTCACCAACGATATTTTTTGGTGTGTGAATCCCGCCATGTGTATGTATAGTATAGAATATGTAACAAAATTTTAATGATTAGATAATACAAATCAGTCATCATTTTTGGAATCAATAAGAAAAAGATTGGAAGATTTTGGATAAAGAAAAATTGGTACTTTTCAATTATACTAACACCATGTCTATGCTAACAGGGCTTGAATTTCAGTGTGATATAGTAGGATTCCCCCACCCCGAAGAATATTGTGGGCTGAGGCAACACAAAAATTTTATAATTTTCTCCAGAATTTTCTTTTTCAAACGATGATCAACTTCTGTGACTCGTTGATGAATTTCACAGTATTTTCCTGCTATAGATTGATGCATTTCGCCTTTTTTACCACAACAAACTAATTTCCCCCCCTCCCCCCAAAATGACCGATCAAGGTTTTTTTTTTTCCTTTCAAGCGACTGATTTCAGAATTTTACAGCTTCTTGAAAGATTCATTTATTTTCCTGTATCCAACTGAATTTTTTTTTCCCCTGCGATCAACAAGACAAATTTTGATAAATTTCCGATAGTTTCTAGCGACTGATTAACAAATTTTGGAATATTTTTCTGCAATTGATAGACAAATCTTGCAATTTCTTTCCAGTGACTTAGTGATGAAATTCCTATTCCCCCCCCCCCCCCCCACCAAAAAAAAAATCAAGACAAATTGTGATTTTTTTCCTCCCCTGAGACAGAATGGCAAATGTCTAGATTTTTTTTCCTTGAGTCGGACTAAAAAATTTTGCGACTTTTACAGTGACAGACCGATGAAATTCGTGATTTTTTTTTCTCCCAACCAATCGACAATTTCCCCAATTTTTCTTTAGCCTCGACTGACTGACGAAATTAATGTTTTTCCCTACTACCAATGGATGTATTTTGTGATCTCCCCCCCTCTCGACTGAAGCAGATGTGCCAAGTTTTCAAAACTTTATTGACATACCGACATTTCCATCTACACGTGTTAATGCAATAAGAATACATGTAAGGTAAATTAACATATGAACAAGCAGAAACAAATAAGATGGGAATAGGTAGTCCTTCAGACTACCATTTTTCAATTTAACTACTACACTCTGAAATACCTAAACTGATGTTTACAGTGTTATAGTACATTATTCTACAACTTAAATTACAAGGAAAAATAAAATAGAAAAACAAAAAGCAGTCAACTTCAGTAAATAGTTGATGCATAGTACCTAGTTCAATCAAAAAAATAAAAATAAAATAAAAAATAAAATACAAGGGATCCAACTTTTGAATGTAATTCTCTTATTGATATAATAAAGCTTCTTTTTTTTTTCCAGAAGTAGATATTGATGATACCATCACCAAATATGCATTGTTCATGCAAGCAGTTAAAAATGAAGGCACATCAGATATTGCAAAGTTTTCTGATATTTTTTTAAGAGAGCATAAACATACAGTTGCAACAATTACCAAAGTTATAAAAGTTACTCTTGTGCTGCCTGTCACGAGTGTACCTTGTGAAAGACTTCAGTACCCAAAATCTAATAAAACCTAAATTCAGAAATTTCAGTTTTTTGTAGGAGGGGAGTCTCCCTCCCAACATTTATACATCGAGGGGAGTTAAGCTGTCTGGGGGGGGGGGGCAATTTTTTTTTTAAACCTTACTATTATTTTATATGGCTATTTAAAAGAATTACATTAATATAGACATGACAAAATACCATTGAAAATAAAATTAAATTAACAAATCAATAATTATACAAAATGTTTTTAGGGCTTACTTTGATTAGATCCTTTTAATACAGGCTGGTGTACAAAACAAAAATCAATTTCCTAAAGATGCCAGACCTTGTAGTGAATCCTATGGGAATAAAAAAAATATATATATCAATTCAGCTATCTTTATACTTAAATATGATTTTAGGCAGGAATTTAATAAATAAAAAGGAATTCTTGTTCCCTGTTCAGAAAACATTTTGAAATGGTTTGTTTAAAGTCCCTCTCTTTTGTGAACTTAACTATGTATTCAGAGGTCGATGCAGGTTTTTTTTAACACTTTCCAACCTAGTTGAAAAGTGTTTATGACACATGCATAACCTGTGGCCAGCAGGCCAAATTATCCACAAATTCAGTCAAAAAATTTCGTCGATCGGCCGCGTGAAAATCACGAATTTCGTCGATCAGGTGCAAAAAAAATCATGAATTTTGTCGTTCAACTGCGTAAAAATCACAAATTTCGTCATGTGGGAGTGTAAAAATCATGAAGTTCGTCGATAGAATGCTGAAAAATCACAAATTTTGTCGATCGGATGCAAAAAAATCACGAATTTTATCGACCAAACGCGTAAAAATCATGAATTTTGTCGAACGGGTGCGTAAAAATCATGAATTTGTCGAACGGGCGCAGACCATTTGTGGTTTGTATATATTCTGATGACGATTTGATGAACAAATCGAAACATGTAAATTTTAAAATCTTTAAGGTTTATGTTGACGTCTTTTAAGCAAAATAAAAAGTGTTTTTAGTGTATATTTAAAAGTTAATTCTAATGGACGTATTTTGACTCTCCACTTTATTTGAAACGAGCAGGAAAGACTGAGCCATGCTCGGTCACAATTAAATTAGAGTTCAACCCATGACCAAAATGACCCACTAATTGAATTTTCTCGAACATGTGACCTAGCTCAACAGTCTTCTCGTGTCCAAAAACCATGGGATGCAAAATTTAGTGTAAATAGTCTGAGCAGTTTTTAAGATAAAATAGTTTGACCCCTAATGACCCATGACCAAAATGACCCAGTAATTGAATTTTCTCGAACATGTGACCTAGCCCAACAGTCTTCTCGCGCCCGAAAACCATAGGATGCAAAATTTAGTGTAAATAGTCTGAACCCTTTTTTAGATACAATTAGCTTGACCATGACCCAAAATGACCCACTAATTGAATTTTCTCGAACATGTGACCTAGCCCAACAGTCTTCTCGTGCCCGAAAACCATTGTATGCAAAATTTAGTGTTAATTGAGCCGCTTTTTAGATCTTGACCCACAATGACCCAGAAATGACCCACTAATCGAATTTTCTCGGACATGTGACTTAGCCCAATGATTTTATCGTGCTCGAAGAGGGTCGGATACAAAATTTCATCAAAATCGTTTGAACCATTTTTTAGATACAATTAGATTGACCATGACCCAAAATGACCCACTAATCGAATTTTCACGAACATGTGACCTATCCCAATCGTTTTCTGGTGCCCAAAACTGTAGGATGCAAAATTTCGTCAAAATCGTTAGAGCCGTTTTTAAGATAAAATATGCATAACCACACACACACACACACACACAAGAATTGCTCGTATTAGAATATATGATATAACAACATTTCAAGTGTTATTACTTATTACATTCTTTTTTTTTTTAATAAAATTTAAAAATAAATTGTTTTTCAGTGTTAAAATTACTACCTAGGAATATAAATAAATATTTTTTTTTAGTCATTTTAATATAAAATAGAGCATTAGACATTTACTAAAGTTAACACACAGGTAAAAAAATATTCTTTCATACAATACTATTCTATAATAATACATCTTTAATAATAATATTTCATACAATACTATTATATAATAATATAGCCTAACCATAACCCCAAATTACCCCCACCTCAGAAAACAACTCATAATAAATAGAATTACAAAATTTATTCTTATCTTTCTATGCAGATCTGTTCATCTACAAGTCGGAACTAAAATTAATAGCTTTTGCCAGTTAATAATGATTTTAGAAGCAAGTTCATCATCAGCTTAAACTAACATACCATATGCAATAAGCATAAACAAGATAGTTTGTAAACATTAAACTTGTTGGCAGTTTCTAAAACTAAAATAAAAATATTTGCCATAATCTCAATATATTTCTCTAAAAAAGAATTAACTAAATATCTTAATTTAAAATCAGAAAATGTGTTTTTCAATGTATCCGCCACGGGCCCACTTTCTCCCACCTGACCCTATATTAATTTATCAAATTCATTTTTAATAAACTTATTAAAGTAAATAGTTTTAGAGCATTATACTGTTTTAATGTCATATATTACATACAAAATAATAAAATCATAAAAAAAGGTAAAAAAGCTGCTATTTGTTTGCTAAGTCTATTATGCTAAGTTATTATCCATTTTACCCAACATAATTTTTTTTTTTATCTAAAAATATTACTTTTGTTATTTTGTAATACAAAATGCAGAAAGTTAATCCTGAATAAGTGTCTTATTCTATAAAATGGATAAGTAAGCTTAAAATAATTTATTATTTACTTTAAATGTAAAGCATTTCTCATCATAACCAAGTCATATCATCCAAAATTTTAAAAAGGCTACCAAATATAATAATATAGCAACATATATTTTATTATTCATTTAAAAAATGATAACTAATACTTGTAATATACTAAGTTTGCAAAAAATTTCACAATTTGTATTATTTTATAAAATAATTTTTGAGACCTACCTATTTTTATATCCACCTGACCCTAGCCAAGAAGGGCCTGCCAGGCGCTGTGTCCCACAAATTCACCTAGATATATATATATATATAAGATTTATAAGATACACTATAAGATAACACTTTTCAAAAATACAATGAGACCATTAAAAGACTAATATATTTGCATCTTTTTCTTAATAAAAGTCTATAAAATGAACAATTTAGTATATATAAAATAAAGTTTAGCTTAACTAGAAAAATTTTTAGTATTTTGGGTCCCAAGAATCCTGAAAAAGAAAAAAGAAAAACATTTTGCAATATTTTGTGTCTCACATGCTTGAGGGAAAAAAAAAGGTGGGATGGGGGGGGGGGGGGGGGAGAGAAATTATTTACAATCTTGTTGGTTCTACTGACACAAAAAATTTGAAGAAAAAAAAAACATTTTCTATTTAGACATAATTTCAGGATTTGTGGGATTAAAAAAAATATATTGGAAATTTACAATTTTTGCATTATCTTGGATTTTGCAGACCCGAAAATCAGAGACAAATAAAGAAAAATCTTTCTGGTAATGTGGATTTCAAAAACAGTCAAACATTTTACAGTTCATGGGTTACAATTATGGTTTTACGTTGGATAACCAGACTAAAATAAATAAATAAATAAATAAACATTTTACAATTTTGGTGCTATATCAGGTATATATTTTCTTTTCCAAGTCAGCGAGATCTGACATACTAAAATTTCCATTTTGTTTTTCAGATGCAAGTATAAAATTCACTTTTTTAAAAATTTTTATATCATACTGTACACATTTTAATATGTAATTTTGGTTAATATGATTCAACTCATGTTTTCACATGAAAGAAGTATAAATTTATTTTTGAAAATTTTCAAGATAGTGTTGATATCAGTGGCGATTGTGATATTTTTACTACATTTATGCATTAATCAAGCTTTTTTGGTTATTAAGTATGGCTAAACATGAAATAAAACTGTTTATTTTAAGATTTTGATGTGAATTATTAGTGTACATTTATAAGGCGAGTTTTCACTGAATAATTCAAGAAAAATTATCATCATTATGCAATATTAATTATTTACTTGACCTTCACTTTTAATATTTTGAATGTTTTTTTAATTTTCTTAATTTTTGTTAGTTTACTTTATTGTAAGCATTCATTATAATTTTGAGTGCATCAGTAAAACCTAATTGTTGTTTAAAAAATGTAAACAAAACAGTGATCAGAAATCCACAAAAATCTAAAATCTTCCCAACCTTTGGTTTTAATATTTTAAAAACACAAATTGCACAAATTGTGCTTATTAGTTGCTAAAATCAGTGTAAAAATTGTTTTAAACTCATAAAAGAGCTAAAATCCTACATGTTTCGGCTTTAAACTTAAAGCCATCATCGGGGAAGAGGAACAACACAAACGACTACTGATCTTTTTTTTTTTTTTTTTTTTTGGTTTTAAGCTATGCATATTTAAAGGCGTCTACTGTATAGATATATGCATGTATTGATATATGTATATTATATCACTGGTGCCCGGCTAACATAAAAGTACCTATTTAGGAAATCAATTTTGTACAAGACAGAGTAAGCTGCTAGTTATCAAGAAAATACTAATTGAAATATAAAAATAGTTGATTTAACTGAAAATAAAACTTTAGGCCAGATTCAGATTACTGTGCAAGTATTACTGCTGTCTGTTAATTACCCCAGCTACCTTACTCACCTGATACTCAATAGTTATTGTGCTGTCCTCCAAAAACCCCACAGTGAAATATTTTCATAAAAAAACCACTCTAGTACTACATCAAATATTTCACTAAAGTCAATTTTTTGTGTTTTGGTTTTCTGCATCATTTAGAATAATAAAAATAGCTAACATACGTGAGTGCTTATTTACTTTTAAAATAATTTAAACTAACAACTGCAGAATTCTGGCAAAACATGAGCTTCATTTTTACAGATTTTCTTGTTATAATAAAATTTTAGAATATCTACATTAAATTTTTAATTGTTTTTATGTTAAACCATTAATAGGTAATAAAATGGATCATTTTTAGCTGATTACGCCAGCTGTTTTTTTTTTTTTTTTTTTTTTCTTTTTTTTTTTTTTTTTTTTTTTTTTTTTTTTTTTTTTTTTTGTAACATAGTTAATTTTTAGAAAAGTGGGTTTTTTTTTTCAAATTCTCGCTTAATTGGCTGCCACTTTGTAATACAGTGGTAAAATGAAAAATGCTCAACATTAAAATCTTAGAACAAGCTGTAAAAATTGAGATATGTTTAATTCTTTCAAATTCTTTATTATACTTTATATGAGAAATTTTCAAAATGGTTTTTTTTAGAGGACAGTACAATATACCAGGGCTCGATTAACCTGTGAAGCTACGGGAAGCAAAGTGTCATCCTCCCCCCCCCCCCTCCCCTCCTCCCGAAGTATGTGGCTAAGGATTATTTTAATGCTGATTGTTTTTAAAATAGGTACAAATGCCACTAAACTATTTTTTAATGTTTCAAATAAAACTGAAGGGAAAGTAAATTTCCATGATATACTGCACTTTACAAATAAATTTTATACTCACTGTAAAATTTAAGTTTTATATATTATTTATAAAATAAATTAATATTTTAAAAAGATTTAATGCAGCTATTGGCTAATGATTTTCAAATTTGGCTAATTTGTTATTTAAAAGTCTTAATTTCTTAGCGCGGTTCCTGTTTAAATAATTATAAAGATTCTGATCACATTATTTTCAGTCAAAATTCGGCAACAAGTAGCAATTTAAGACAGACACACTAGTTACATACAGCATCGCTAATGACATAAGAATAAAAAAAATACACCTAAATTATTTAAGTACTAAATGGACCGCCTTCCAGTAATGGGCCACCTTCAACATTTTTGGTTTATAAAAAAATAACCAATAAAAATTCAGCTTTTTTTATTTCATTAATATGCTTTCTTTAAATTCTAGTTTTAAATACAATCATTAATATCAATTATCTATTACTTTTTGTGGGGTGTCCATTACTAGAATTTAGGGTGTTTTGACTTACTTCTGTTATTTACAATTAAATTTCGATTCACCTTGGGAAATGTGACTATGAGCATGGTTAAATATTGTTGGTAGATTAATATATTAAAAAATGTGGAATATAGCAATTATAATTATTAATTAAAAAATAATTTTTAAAGAAATTCCTTAAGGGTGTCCATTACTGGTACATCTACCCTATATATATGCAGGGGTGGGGAAATACATTATTTTACTCGCCACTGGCGAATGGATTTTATAATGGGGCGAGTGATTTTAAAAAACTGCAGGCTATAGAAGATACGCTAAAAAATTTTTTTTTTTTTTTTTACTATTTAGCGAGCTGTATGTTGCAAGTTTACAAAATACTGCGATGTAAACATTGCACTAATTTCTATCGTACTATACTTAGTAAAAACTAGCTTTCCTGAATTGTATATTATTTTTTAATTTTATAGAAAAAAATATGAAAATGCATTGTAGTGGTAGTAATTAACTATTTTTGCTTGCTTTTAACTATTTCACGAGTAATAACATCTAGAAAAATCAACTGACAATGCATTTGAATTTCCTACGTAATTAGGCTTAGACGGTCTATCAAATTAGTAAACAACAAAAAAAAAAGATTGCCTTTCCGATTTTGTATCTAATTAAAGCAATTCATTAAAATTTAAACAATAATAATCAGTTTCCTTACCTTGACTATTTTCTCAGTAGATTTCTTCGTTTCTACTTCTTTTCACGTGTCTCCTCGAAGTCGAGTAATATGTTTGTTTACATGGCCGCCGAAGTGCGTTGGATGGTTGGATGGTTGAAAGTCAACCAAATTAAAATAACCAAATTATTTGGGTTACACAACTAAACGGATTTGGTTGTCACAAAAATAATATGGTTCAAACAACTAAAGGAAACTACCAAACACCGTAACAAAATTAATTTGGTTATCGCAACCAAATCGTTTTTTCCGTGTGTATGTAACGTATGTATGTACGTAACGCGATTACTCTTGATAGAAATATCTTATTTGTTTCAAATTTCTTATGTAGGTTCATTGTGATAAGGTGCTTTTCTGATTAGTTATGGGGGTTCGTTGGTTAAGTATAAAGGAGGGGGAACGGGGGGCTAATACCCCTCCCTTAATTTAGATAAATGGGTTTTTCTTTCAGAATTAGGTGATTTGCTTCAAATTTTGTATATAGGTTCATTGTGATAAGGAGTTTCCCTGATTAGTTTTGGGGGTTCATTGGATAAGTATAATGGGGGGGGGGCAGGGGGATAATCACCCTTTAATGTACTGTCGATTTCTTTATTTTTCGAATGACATTCTTAGAAATAAGAGTATAATATACAATTAATGTGAATAGCCTGTGATCTCAATCAATCAGTTTAAATGGGCACTTTTCTTTTTATTACAGTGTATTAATCAGTTTACTCATACCGGAATATAGGCTTTCGGATGCTATCAATTCTCAAGTAATTATTTTCGTGTACAACAAACATGTTTTACAGACAGACACGATAAATGAATAGTATTAACATTAACATTAAAAAAAATATTATTTTGTTATTCTTACACGTATAAATTCAATTACGCAGCTGAAAATGTTTAATTGAGAATTGATAGTATCCTAAAATGCGATATTTTGGTTTGAGAAATCTGATTAATTACACTATAACAACTACTCGGACAGGTTTTCGAAAATCCATGGTAGCAAAAGAAACTTTGTTTTTATAAATGCTTCTTTAAATATCAAAAATTTATTAGTTTCTGAGGTTTCTAAAGATAAATAATGCTTTTCGAAATCATGAATAACTCAAAAGCGGTTATTGTATATTTTCGTTCGGGGTTATACTATATTTTTCTGGATTAAGAAACATATCTCTCTTTTTTTTTTTTAAAGTGGGTATTGCACCGTCTTATTTTCGTATTTTTCGTTCATTTGTCTTCACCTTCAGTTCAGTAAAAATAATTCAGATATTTTGGGAATTTTGAAACAACGTTTGTTAGAAACTTTTTTGTTTTTAGGTATAACTAATTATTCAAAATTGATGAATATTTTTAATTCCTCATATTTTGGTATGCTGAATTCAAATATGTAAAAGAATTATAGTGTTTACGATTAATTGGATTTTAATGGTGACAAAAAAATAAGCATTTCTATTTATGAAAATTTAATAATTGCATTATTAATTAATAATTAATACTTTTTTAATAATAATTTTTTTCAAAATATCCATGCGCGTTACATTTGAGATTTTGCAAAGTATCAAACAACAAGACATGAAATATTGGGTCATGCGGAAAGTTCCGGGGAATTTTCAAAAAGCGAACCTTTGTTTTGTCTAGTTATTTTGCTACTGCTGATAAGGAATGACCTTGAATGACCCAGATATGTACATTCGGTCTTTTCTGCTTGCGCTGCATAATTCTTGTTTGTGTTGTAGCATATTTTTTGTTTCAGTGCAGTACTAAGAATGAAGAACTGAAAAGTTCATTTTCGTCATATTATACACTTTTATTTCAAAAAAGGTAAAAATGCTAGTCAGGCTGCTCGTAAAATTTGTGCTGTATATGGACAAAATGCTGTCTCACATGACATAGTTCGAAGGTAGTTTGAGAAGTTTAAGCGCGGAAATTTCAGTCTCGAAGATGATGCCCGCTCTGGACAACCATCAACTGTAAAAGAAAACCTCTTATAAAAGAAGCTATCAAATGATCATGCACTGTAATTTTTGGAATATTTAGTCTGTGTCATCCTGAACTGTTTAATATAGATTTTTAGCGACAGCTTCTTTTAACAGATCCTGCTTTACAGATGATGGTCATCCAGAATGGGCATCATCTTCAAGGCTGAATTTTCCGCGCTTAAACTTCTCAAACCACCTTCGAACTGTGTCATCTGAAACAGCATTTTGTCCATATACAGCACATATTTTACGAAAAATCTGATTAGCATTTTCACCATTTTAGCTCACAGGGTATCAAAGCCTGAGAGCTGATGTACCCGCCCGTTCTGTATGTATGTATGTATGTACGTATGTACGTAACGCGATAACTCTTGATAGAAATATCCGTTTTGCTTCAAATTTGGTTTATAGGTTCATTGTGATAAGGCGCTTCCCTGATTAGTTTTGGGGCTTCATTTGTTAAGCATAAAGGGCGGACAGGGGTGGGGTAATCCCCCTTGATTTATATAAATGGGTTTTTCATACAGAATTATCGGATTTGCTTCAAATTTTATTTATAGGTTCATTGTGATAAGGCGCTTCCCTGATTAGTTTTGGGGGTTCATTGGTTAGGTATAAAGACGGGGAACGGGGGCTAATCTTCCCCCTTAATTTAGATAAATGGGTTTTTCATGCAGAATTATCCGATTTGCTTAAAATTTTGTATATAGTTTTATTGTGATAAGGAGCTTCCCTGATTAGTTTTGGGGATTCATTGGTTAAGTATAAAGAGGAAAAACGGGAACTAATTTCCCCTTAATTTATTGTTGGTTTCTTTATTTTTCGAGAGGCATTATTCTTTAAAATAAGAGTATAATATACAATTAGTGTGAATAGCCTGTAGGCTGAATGCTATCAGTTTAACTGGGAACTTTTCGTTTCATTTGAAATAAAAGAGCATGTTAGGACGAAAATGCATATTTTACTTCTTCCTTCTTACCATTGCAGTGAAACAAAAATTACGCCACAAAACAAGCGAGAATTATACAGCGCAAGTAGAAAAGACCGAATGTGCATATCTGGGTCTTAAAATAACTAAACGAAACCGCGCTTCGCTTTGAAAAACCGCAGAACATTCCGGATGACCAAATACAAAATTTATTGTACAAGTTATGTCTAAATACTGGACATTTCTCTTTAACACTGAATGGTGCATTTATCAATAACCCATCCTTCAAAATTGTTACACATTTGTATTTCTATGTTTTTTGTCATTCAGAATTTAAAAATAGAATAGCATTATTGTGTTACTATTGAACTTTTAAAAGATGACCATTTATCACACAAAATAATCCACATAAAAATATAAAGGACTTCCTAAGAATGAAAAAGGCATTTTTTTTTTGTGCATAATTAGAACAGAAGTTATAGCCATTATTTATTTATTTTATTTTTATTTATTTATTTATTTATTTATTTTTATTTGTTTATTTATTTATTTATTTATTTTTTTTTTTTTTTGGGGGGGGGGGGGTGTATTGTACTTTATATCCCTAATTATACATTGTAAAAAAAAAGACAAATGTTTCTTAATCGAATAACTCCTTCGGAGTTACCCACGATTCCGAAAAGCATTCTCTATATTTAGAAACCCCAGAAATCAATATATTTTCGAGATTTAAAGAAGCATTTATAAAAAGAAAGTTTCTTTTGCTGTCACTGTTTTCGGAAACTTTGCGAGTAATTTTTACAGTGCATTAATCAGTTTTCTCAAACCGGAATATTGGTTTTTAGGATGCTATCAATTCTCAATTAAACAGGTTCAGCTGCGTAAATGAATTTATGCTTTCAAGAATTATAAAATAATAATAATTTTAATGTTAACGTTAATGCTGTTAATTTATCATGTTTGCCTGTAAAACATGCTTGTTGAAGATGAAAATGTTTACTTCAGAAATGATGGCATCCGAAAAATCTATATTCCAGATTGAGAAAACGGATTAATACATTATAAAAACTATTCGGAAACGTTCCCGAAAGTCAGTGGCAGCAAAGGAACTTCGTTTTTGCAAATGCTTTTTTAAATCTCGAAAATATGTTAAAGTTTCTGATGTTTCTCAAGTTAAAGAACGCTTTTCCGATTCGTGAGTAACTCGGAAGAGGTTATTGTATATTTTCGTTTGTGGTTATAATATATTTACCTAGATTAATAAATATTCGTCTTTCTTTACAGTGTACAAATGTTCAATTTGACGGATGTGATTAGTGAGACTATAGCTGATAGATGTGACTAGATATTCGGCAGAGCATCGTAAAGTATTTCTGCTGTAATTCGTATCACGTGTGATTCAAAATCAGTGTCATTAAAAAAAAAAATCTTTGATTTTATAAAATGCTTTTTTAAAAATATCGAAAATCCATTGGTTTCTGTTTTTTCAAAGATAAAGAAACCTTTTCGGAATCGCGTGTAACTCCGAGGATTTTATTGTATATTTTCGTTTCTGGTTGTATTATATTTTCCTAGGCTATGAAACGTTTGACTTTTAGTATAGTATCCAAAACAATATTCCATTTTGACTTTATAATAACAGAATCAATGCCAGAAATTTTCCTCCCGTCACACTTAATAATCTACGCTTTGATATCTATCGGCATGAAACCACACTTACGGATAAATCTACATAATCTACCAGTGATTCAAAAGTTAATCATTCAAAGATTCATGTATTCAAAATATTTGACTGAAGCTCAAACAATACTTTTCCTTAATCCTCTTTAGAATTTCTGGAATGAAAGGCTGACATATAAGCTCCTCATCAAACTACTACATGTCCCCGTGCGTTGTTACTCTTTTTTTTTCTTCACACTGTTATCTTAAAGCTGATCTCGATATACCGATAACACAATATCGCAAGAAAATAATGTGATTTTATTCAGAAATATAAAAATAGCAACAAATGAAAATGAAACAAATACTTGTATTTTTTCAAGTTACAACATGCCTTAAATATTTTAGGGTTTCCAGAATTATATGTATCATTTATCTGAGAACAAGTACCTTCAATTGCAAAGAAATAAAAAAAATTAGAACATTTTGAGAAAATTAATGTGTAATATTATAGATTTGTTAAATTAAGAAAAGAAAAGAAATTAAAAAAAACTACATAAAATAAATTACACTTTAGCCTTTTTTTAATTTATTTATTCATTCTATAAAAAAAAAAATAATAATAAATAAAATAAAATAACTTCTATGGATGAAAAGTGTGCTGCACTAATAAAGAAAGTGGATCACCATACTTTAATTAAGATAAAATCTTGTTTCATTAGAGTCTGAGAAAGTAAGTTTTTTACTTCCTAGTTCTTAGACAGATAGATTTGACTCAAAGTTGGTAAGATTTCAGATTGGTAGATGGTAAGATTGAATGGTGAATGCAAAATATGTTGAGTAGGAAGAGGATGGATGACCTCCATGAGAGAGCGCACACTTGCTCCTGACGTTGAACCGGCCTTTTTCTACTACTTGGTGATGGTGAGAATTTAGGTTAGAATTTATATTTTAAAGTGTTTTAAATTAGTGTTTTATTTTATTTTTTAGCGGCGCTATCTATGAGCTGTTTTAGAAGTATTTTGGGAAATATTTTTAAAAGCTTTTTTTCTTAGAGTTTAATTGTGTTTTAAGTGATTAGACTAAAATTAAGGCACAGTAGTTTTGAATGAGGTGACTCACCTTCTCCGGAGGGTAAGTCACCTCACTCACTCACTTACTCACTCCGCAACTCGAAGAGATAATCCGGCCTTCCGCTACTAATTGGTGATGGTGTGAATTAAGGTTTAGAATTTATTTTTTAAACTGTTTTAAATTTGTTTAAATTTTATTTTATTTTTAGTGGCGCCATCCATGAGTGGCTTTAGAATAATTTTTTGGAAATATGCCTAAAAGATTTTTTTTCTTAGAAATTAATTTATTTTTAACTTATTAGACTAAAATTAGTTGATATAAATTATAGATTTAAAAATTGAGGTGACATTTTTTATAAATGGTTTGTACACATGTACTCGAAAGTTAATTTATCATTTAAAATATTGGATTAATAATTTGTTTGGTGAATATAATTTTCTTTTTAGAATGTAGTTAAAAGCAGTATTTTAGGAAATACATACATACATACATTACATATATATATATATATATATATATATATATATATATATATATATATATATATATATATATATATATATATATAAATGTGTTATACATTTTTAACTTGTAAAAAATTGTTAAATAACAACTATGAAACTGAATATATTTTAAAAAGTATTTTTATAGAATGGAAACCTATTTTTATAGGATAATTTTGTGAAGGGATTCCTTTTATTTATAGGAATTTTGTGGTGGGATCTGTTTTATTAAGAGGAATTTTGTGGGTGGGGCTGATTTATAAAAAGGAATTTTGGGAAGGGTCTGTTCTATTCAGAGGAATTTTTTGAGGGGCCTATTTTATTAAATGAATTTTTGGAAAGGGGATCGCCACTTCGAAAATGAATACAATTAATAAAGTGTTTTTATAGAATAGGGTTTTGCGAAAGGACCTGTTTTCTTAGGAGGAGTTTTGTGAAGGGTCTTTTTATTTATGGTATTTTTGAAAAGGGTCTGTTTTATTAATATTATTTTGTGAAGGGGTTTGTTTTATTAAATGGATTTTGAAGTCATCGTGTTTTTTAAAAAATAATTATGTAATTAAAAGCGCTAATTTATATAAAAATAATTAGGGAAAATGTGTTAATTGCAATTAGAAATTAAAGCTTTTAAATATGACATGGTCACGTGAATAGACTGAAAAAGATGCAGTGGATGATCACATGATTTGTGATGCCACAGACCGCGTGATGTGCGTAGTATAGATATGAAGTATTATAAAATATTACGTAGATAAATTAATTTATCTATATATTATTTTATTTGAAGGTTATAAAAATCTTATAAAAATTAAATAGAGGAAACATTTTAATTGCAATTAGCAGTTTTAACTATTAATTATGGCATCTAACATGGTGATTAAAGTAAACATCTACACCTTATCAGTGACGTCACAGATTAAGAGTATCACGTGGTCTTGTGTTTTAACAAATAAGCGTACATACTATCGGTCAGTTCTTCCGAGGTAAGCATACTAGTAGGTTTCATTTTTATTTAGTACAAGTTAAGTATATTGTGGTGGATTTATTGGTAAGAAAAGTTTTTATGTGTATATAATAAGAAATGATTTTAAAATTATTATTATTATATGATATGAGATAGATGTTTTTCAATAGTAGGACTAAATACAAGAATTTGAAATAACAGAATATCGGAATTACATGCATGTACTTTTTATAAAAGAATTTGAAGCTATGTGGATACACTTTTTTCATATAAGTTATAGTGGGTTGATTAAAATAATATCTAAATTAGCTATGGATGATATTAAATCATTAAAAGAATTTTTAGTTTAAAGCTATAAACTAATGTGAATTTGGATTATTTGGTAGCCATATTTTTAATTGAAAAGATTAATTGACTAATTCTAATAAAAAAAAAACTACGAGAGATAATTTTAATGTAAAACTACAAAGAGAATTTTTAGTGTTATCCATTAATTAAAGTCAATTATTATAGTATGTGTGGAAATTTCGTCTGTTTCTGAACTATGCTTTGTATTAGATAATATAATCAAAATCTAAGTACATATAATAATACTCTAAGTCTTATCTTATCATAGATATTGAATTAGGGGATATATCTAACAATCACCGGATTCTCAGATAAGTGAGCTTTTTTAAAAAACTTGTATTCATTAGAAGAGAGTTGGTGATACACATTAAAATACATTTTTTAATCTTTCCAAAATTAATAACATTATAATTTTGAAAAAATTAACATTTTTAACTTTAGTATGTAATTAATTATATTATGTAATTTATCATGTTTTAAAACAATTTTTTTTACAACACCTTAAAGAAAAAAAAGTCTAATCACGATATTAAATGAAAGGGAAAATAATTTCCCAAAAGCTTTATTATAGAATTAAATGAATGGTTAAAGAATTTCTCATGTATCAAAAGAAAGATTTTTAAACGGAAATTCTTGAAAAAAATCTAAATAAATGTGGAGTAATAAATTTTCTTACTTATTATAAATTTTGTATATGAATCTTCCATGGAATTCCTAAATTTTTGTGAAATATTTACTAATTAAAAGAAAGACGTTCTCTAAGAATTGATATTCCATTTTAATAGCATCTGTGGAAAAATCATTAAAAAGTGTTTATAATATGTGCCCGAGTATATATACGAGGGCATTTCGAAAAGTAAAGATACAATGGCTCGCATTCCTTAAAAAAAACATTTATTTAGAAAACGTAAGTTACATCTTATTAACTGGATTATTTATTATTTTTCGACATAATCACCCCCGTTATCCAAACATTTGTTAAGTCGGGGCACAAGCTTTTGTATCCCACAGTCATAGAAGTTTCCGCCTGTTGTCGGAACCACATTTCAACTTCACCTTTGATCTCATCATCGTCATGGAATTGTCATTGACACTTCCGGTATGATCTGATGCAATTCTTTCAATTTGAGACGTCTATTCGCACGAATTGCTTCCTCCGTTCTCTGAAGAAGGGCATCAGAGATCACAGATGGCCGAC
Source organism: Maratus michaelseni (assembly GCA_963931845.1). Taxonomy (NCBI): domain Eukaryota; kingdom Metazoa; phylum Arthropoda; class Arachnida; order Araneae; family Salticidae; genus Maratus; species Maratus michaelseni. Next base: position 120,001,626 of record OZ007586.1, read on the forward strand.
CTGTTCTTTGTTCGTCATGAACATCGGTCTTACCTTCAGAGAAATGACGACACCATTTCGTTACATTTTGTCGATTCATAATGTTCCCATAAACAGAAACAATTTCTTTGTGAATATCCGCTGGTCGCTGACCTCTTGCATGAAGAAAACGTATGACGGAGCGCACTTCGCATTTGGCGGGATTCTGAATCGGCGGAACCATTTTAAACACGACCTACTCCAACCAGAATCAACGCTGAAATGCCGAAAGACCGCGAGGAGAAAGCTAACGGTTCAAGGTTAACACCTGTGTTGCCAACTTGCTTGCCAAAACTTTTCTTTTCCTCCGGCGTACGGTGTATCTTTACTTTTCGAAATGCCCTCGTATATATATTCATATTCTTTAGCTATTTTTTGGCTAATATGAAGATGAAACTACACACTTTGTTTGTGGAACTTTAGGCATTTGGGACCTGGCAATTCCGTCTAAGTTCTACAAATTTCTATTATTCAATTTCTGTTATTCAATTTCTGTTATTCAATTTCTACTATTTTTCAATATGTTTTTGGAATCTATGTTAAGTGTGTTGGAAGAACTGTCTTGTTGTCAGTTAGTTTTTTAAATTTTATTCATATTTTCACTGTTTTTGTTGGTGGTCGGTTATGTTTATTTAGTGGTTATATATATATATATATATATATATATATATATATATATAAACCCGCGGTAACTAATCTCATGGGAAAAACCCAAGATTATTCTTGTCTGATAAAGTATTGCATATAATCTCGCGCGCTGTGGTAAAAATTTCATTTAGTATAAAATTTTCCCTCGTGTAGTTTATGTTAAAGTATATATATTTTTCATCACGTTCAATTTTGAATATTTTATTAAGGAGCCTAATCAAGGTAGCTCTAAGGTACTGTCAAGTCATCCAAATGAGTGAGAAATATTTCTCATATTAATTCTTATTTTATTTTCTTCTTCTTTTTATAAAATTTCTGTTATAGATTTTTTTTAAAAATAATATAGTAAAATGTTAATTAACAGAAATGTATATGTAGTGGGGATTTATTTTTATGTTATTTAAATGAAGTGTTATATATTTTACATTATTTTTTCATATTTAAAATGACAATATATATTTTACACAGTGAAATCTTGGTTGATAGAAACAGTAATATGTTGAGGATTAATTTCTGTTTTCTTAATTAAGTAAATGATAGATTTATATAAAGGCCTATACATTATTTAAATAATTATTAGTGAATATGTTTATGTGACGGGGGTGTATTCCAATCTTTTTAACCCGTCAGAACACGCGCCCCTTTCCATTACGTTACTACACGCGCGGGATAAATTTTACCCCAATGGGTTTTCTTGTGTCAATTTCCCCCCTGTTTGATTATAAACAAAAATTTATATTTTGAAATAAACTGTAAATCAATAAAGAACATAATTTAACTTAAAATAAGAAGTTCTTTTATATTTAAAGGAAAAAAACATAAAATCTATAGCACTAAGATTTTTTTCTGCATATCATTACGTACAAAGCCTTTACAATACAAATTGAGCCACGAAAATACAAATATATATATATATATAAAAAACTGATATATAGAAACTGTATGTGCAAGAGTTGTTAACGTTTAAAAGAACAATTATATTATTATTTGCATTGCATAAACATTTGCATTAACATTTTCGTATCATTATGGGTTACGTTATAACACGCGTGGGGTAAATTTCCTCCCACATGACATTTTTATAACAAAAGAATGGAAAATCTACAACCGGAGGTAAATTCTTTTTGGCCACATCTTGATATCTTTCAGCTTGAAAGGTACTATAAAGCTCAGAATGATCACGAAGGATTTTCGCACATTTTTAAGTAATAGTTGTGAGCTGGGGTAGATTTTATCCCAGCGCGTGTGCTGACGTGTTAAATGAAATGAATGATGTATATTTTTAGTAAAATGCCTACATATTATTTAAATATTTTTTTAGTGAAAATGCTTATGATCAGGAATGTATTTCTATATTTCCTAAAATGAAATGCACAAGATATATATATTGCAAGTGAAATCCCTATATATTATATGAAATATCTATATATTATATAAATAATCTTTATCAAATATGGTTACGTGTCTGGAATGTATTTCTGTCTTTTTGAATTGATGTACATTATATATATATATATATATATTTAGAAATGGAATCTTTATATACTATATGAAATATCTATATATTATATAAATAATCTTTACCAAATATGGTTACGTGTTGGGATTGTATTTCTGTCTTTTTGAATTGATGTAGATTATAATTTTTTTTAGAAATGGAATGTCCATGAATTATATGAAGTGTCTATGTATTATTTGAGAAAATGATCGAAATGGGTTTTAAAATGAAAGTAAAAATTAATATTACAAGAGTGAGTAGGCTAAATTTTTTTTATGAAACATAAATGAATCGATTGCATTTTAAGTGTGGGTAGAATTAATATATTATTGAAGTGTTACTAAGTTTAGTTTAAATTATATTTAATTGATTTGTTTTTCTTATGCATAGCGTTTTTATAAGTAACTAAAAGTTCATATTTTATTAATTTCTTTGAATTAATGAGAAAACATAGTAATTTGCTTTACATGTTCTAAGAAGGTTCTCTTATTAATGAGTTAACGTGAGGCTGTAATTGTTGGAGAAATCCCTGATAAATCAGCTGGTACACATGTGTGAATAATTTTTCGAAAAATGTTTTATTAAAAATAATATTTTAATCGGTAAACATTTCTTATTTTTTTTATATAATTAAATAACTAAAAAATTTAACATTTTAGCGTTTTATCAAGTAGAAAAGTGAATGTTAGCTTTGAATTAAGATTCCTTTAAGGCGGTATTAAAAAAAAAATATATATATTTCCAACGCTCAACAACTCAAAATTTTCACACATTTTCAGACTCATTTTCAGACTCATTTTTAAAAGTAAAAACATGAAACTTTGGGGCGTGATTTATGAAGAGATTTATAAGTGACCTGTGTTTTTATTTTTCGTTCAATTAATTAGAAATTGATTTGCAAACAATTATTTTCACAGTATGATAATTCTTTTTTTCAGCGTTATCGCTTCGAGAAATTCCGTTCAAAATGTACACTTTGACTGCATGTTTTTAAATATATTCTGCGTTTATCAAAAAATCGACCAATACGGACATTAAAAAGTTTCTGAATAAGAGAACATGCCAATTGGATGCGTTTTAGAGCAAAAATGAATCTAAAAATGAGTCACAAAATAAGCAGTTTGGATTTGAGTACCCCCTTAATGTGTTTTTTTAGGATTCATTTAATGTGATATTACTTTTCTTTAGATAAAAAATAATGGTATTGAAGTAAAAATCTTTAAAATATTTAAAATGAATGAAGAATTGTTTTTATATTAGGCTTGCATGTAAGTAATTTTTTCAAATGTAGCATTTTTAAATGGACGGAAATCTTTCTTTTACTAAAATTGATTTGAATTTAAAAACTTTACTTTAAATAAATATAAAATTAGGTTTATGTTTATTAAATATAACACTTTCTCAAAAGGAAAATATATAAAAGACGGTTTTTAATTTTTTTTAGTAGGGTTAAGAGAATTGTGCTTTAATTTTAGAAGGATTAAATTATAAAAAAGTATGCGTTTTTAAAAACCTAAGAACATAGATTAAAAAATAGTATTTTTTTCTTTTCAGGATGGTCATTTTTGTGGCATATGCCAGAAGTCATTTTCTAAGGAATTCATTTGAAACGGCACAAGAAGAAACATCATATAGAGTGAGAAACTTTCGTATGTCATATCTGTAAGCTGCAATTTACTAGGGAAGATAATCTGAAGCAGCATAGTATGAAATCTCTCGAAAATCCGCTTTATAAGAGAATGTGAATAAAATTTCGCTGCTAAACAAAATCTCATGAACCATATGCGTACAAGTCACGGATATGGAAATCGCCTTTATAATTTATAGATTGTGAATTGAAATTTTTGGAAAAAACAAACCTCAAGCGTCATATGCGTGTGAGTCATAATAATGCAATAGAATTTATCTCCGTGAAAAAGAAAAGATCAACACTACAACCGAGTAGAGAAGCATCAAGGAATGAAACTGAAGTGTTAGGCGTTTTCAAGACCATATTAATAGAACCAGAAGAAGAGAAGATGTTCGATCTCACCATTTTTTATGAAGCTACTCGAAATGAATTATGGAAGATCCTGGAGGATACTGTACAAGAAAGACAAGCGTTCAAGTGCTATCTTCGAGTAAAAGTGGTTTTGGAAAAGAGTTTTGGAGAAGGTGAATTATAGAAGTCCTTGCTACTGACTTCCGTGGTGATACATATCAACAGTTTACCATCCACAGTACTGAAGAAAACTTAGAGCAGAGTCAACAAAAGATCATTAAATCATTTAGAAAGTTTCTTCAAAGGGGATCTGTATGACGGTTGAAAAGAATAATAAAGTATTATGAACTTAAGACTGCAAAATATTTGCCTTTGAGAGTTGCCAGTAAAGTCAAATATATATATACATAGAGAGAGAGATAATAAAGGGTGAGAAGTTTTTATGAACATTTAAAAGAAAATGTGTTTGAATGTGTGAATGATGGGATGCATGTGATCAGCCTCACGTGGCGCATCCTGGGCAATGAGAGTTTTGACTTTAGTCAATCTTAGCAGATGATTACTCATTGAGGTAAATTTAATTTTTAAGTATAAATTATTATTTTTTAATAGATTAAAGTTAAAACACTATTAGTAGCAAGAATGCAAGTAAAAAATTAAGCTTAAAAAGAAATCTAGGCTTTAAAAATTAACCACTAGAGCAGTTCGAAGCATTATTTTCTTCAAGGTTGTAAATTCTCTAGGAAATTGAATGTTTAAGCAGGTAACAAAAACTTTTTAATACTTCCATATGAACTAGAAAGACGGGGGGGGGGGGGATATGTCTCTCATATGTATATATAATTTTTTATTTAAATGTAAACCATTTTTTAAATATACCTTTACTTTTGAAATTATCTAAGATCTAGTCTTTTTAAGTTTTTTTTTTTTTAAATTAGAGAATATTCATCTAATCTTCTTTTTTTTTTCGAACTCGGAAACGCGAAGTCCTGAATTATTCTTCAGGTAGCTGATTACCATCATGAGTGGAAAATTAATTTTAGCTTTATTTTGATGTTGTATTATTAAACATTTATCTAATATATTTAGTCTAATTTGGTGGTAACATCAAAACAACAATATTAGTCCTTCACTAGAAAAAGCTTCCTGGGAGAATAATTTATTTTTGCACCCTTCTCTAATTCAATAGGTAACAGTCTTTTAAATTAATCTTTATTACACGAATCTAAAATAATCCAATCCCTCTTTTTTTCATTGAAAAATATATATTTATAAAAAATAATCTCCCTTCGAAAATTTCTTCTTTAAGATAATATTTTTCACGAATACATTAATAAAATAATCTCTCCGCAAGAAATTTCTTAGTTCTAATAAAATATTCCGTGTTAGATAGCCCGCTCATAGATAATATCATAAGATCGTCTTAGATTATGGTCTAACCTCGGACGTGTCGGAAGGAGCCAGGGAAGGAATGGACTTTCTGCTCCTGATGGCGTTGAACCGGCTCTCTTCCTCTACTTATATTTGCTTTACGAACACTTTTAGAAGGAGGATTATAGTTAATAAACTATTTATTATTATTATATTATTATTATTATTATTATTATTACTGTACACCAAGAATAGTTGTCTTTCTGAGAGTTAAGTACACGAGATTGTTCGAAAAGTATTACCATTTGAGACTCCTTTGTGTACATTCTAGAGAGCTATCAACACTATTAAAATTTTGATAAATGTATTTTGTTTGATTTTTTCTCTGATGATAGTATATGAATAACAAGAAAATCCATCTTAAATATTCCCATTAGTAAATATTTTAATTGAATCTTCAGTGGTTTTAATGTGTTATTTTCAAGCCTTGGTATTTTAACCCTTTCCGGCGCGGAGTAAGTCTGTTTGTAAAATGATGAAATAATGGACTGACACCAGAAATTACAAACGAATTTATTAGAAAATAAAAACTTGCTTATTTTCCGGCACTTAACAAAATGAAAATTTTAATTAAATATTCTTGGTGCCGTTTGTCAGTTTTGGAATTAAAATTAGGTGTCCACAAATTTTTTGTGCACACCGGATTTTTTGTGGACACCGCCCGTTAAAGGGTTAAGATAGAAAGTGCATTGTATGTTTTATTTCAAATGGATTTAGAAAATATATAATTAAAAAATATAAAATTTGATAATTGCTTCTTTTTAAAATGATATCCTTCTTTTATGATTTTAGGCAGATTTATTACATGATATATATAAATCACATTGTTAAAAGTGCCTTTCAATAGAACATACACAGGAAGTCCCTTCTTATCGATATCAAATAGCTAATTCATAAACAGTTAGTTTTGAAGTTATATACAATTGCCAAAATATTTTGTATGTTGTCCATACTTCATCACATCAAAAGCCATTTACGTCAAAGAAATCACTTTTTAAAAAGCTACGCAATTTAAATTTTTTTAGATCCCTGGGTCTTATAAATTATGTTTAGAAAATTTTCCTCTGTGCTCTAACAAGTAAAATAGTAAAACTTCCATTCTACTACGATCAAACGTTACCGTGTAACAACACTTTAAATTATAGAATTTGTTGACACTAAAACAAAACACAGAAAAATCATAAAATTTAAAGTATCATAACTCGGTAAGTTTTGGCCGTGCAAAAATGATTTTTTTACTTGGTAGAGCATGTAGAATATTTGTCTAAATATAAATTATAATACTCAGGAAACAAATAAAAATTTTAAAAAATATATAATTTAACAAATTACAATAACCATTGGGAAAATGTTCCGAAAGCTTAAAAAAAAAACAAAAAAAAACGTACTTTTGTGTTATAGTGGCCCCCACAATTATGATTATGCCAAGGTTGCAGTTATGATTTCGCCAAGATCATGAAAACAGAAACAAAAATGTTATATATATATATATATATATATATATATGTGTGTGTGTATATACTATTATTATAATATCATACATGCTTTATAATTTGGAGATAAATCTTGGTCGCTCGGCGATTCATCCTTGGGTGCCGCTATAACTCGAAAGTACCAAATTTACAATATATTAATGAAAACAGAAACAAAAAATTTATAAGACGATTTCTCATCGGATGTCAATTTTTAAATTCGGCTTTTTTTTCATAACTGATAATTTGCATCTATCCTCTTTGTAACTTTTAAAACAGTTTTGTAACGATTTTATGCATTTCTAATGCCTATTCAAAGAAAAATTCTTCTAAAGTTACAGAATTTCATTAAAAATTCTTCTAAAGTTACAGAATTTCGTTAAAAATTCTTCTAAAGTTACAGAATTTCGTTAAAAACGCTTAAAAAAATAAAGTGACGACGTCAAGAGATCCATTTTCGACCGAAAACAACAACCATTTTGCCAATGGTTAATAATTACAAAAATTAAAAAAACATTTTTCTTATTTCCAGCGTAGTTAATATTGTGAATGCCTTCGTGGTGTGCATTGTAAAATTGCACACACAAATTACACCCCCCCCCCCCCCTGCTTCATGAATAGTGGAATGAAAAATAACGTGACGTTTTAGTTAAAAAAAAAAAAAAAAAAACATTCTAAAACGTTTCTTTTTTAAGCAGCAAGAGGGTAATGTAGTTTTCTAGCTGTAATATTAATTAACAGATTATATTTCAAAAAAGAGAAATGTAATTAGCATTAAAAGAAAGTTTGGGAAAATATGGCGATTACAGTGTCTTTAACCTAAAGTTTTTTCATACTTGTCTTTTTTGCACCTCTTTATAGCCAGATCTTCCTTTCACAAGGTAATTAATCTCCTTACTACAACAATATTCTCATGTTTCTCAAGCGGCAATATGGCGACATTTCGCTTTGCTTTTGACATATTGTACTTCATTCTTAGCTTTCCTATCACATAATTTGATCTGTCATTAATATTATTGCATCTGAAAGATGAAATCAGTATATTAAAATAACATTTGACTACCTCGAAGTCATGGGAATTTTCTTTAACATACCCTTAACATTCGTATTCCAGGAAATTGTCGCGAATGTCCAGTCCAATTCACAAAAATTGAAACTACATCCCTGAAAAAGATTAGATTCTATGAAATTTTAATTAGAATGCATTGGAATAAAATCACCCACTCGTGGAGAGCGAACATTAAGCATAGGAACTTTTCTCCACGAGGGGAAACGTTTAAAGAAAAATCATACTTAAGATTACAGATGTTGAATATTGCATTAGAGATTAAGTCTCTTCATCAGTAAAATCTCAAATTTCCCTAGCTAATGTTAAACAAATGGGCGTGTAATGTATTCGTATTTTTAAAATATCTCCTTAGTAAATTAATATTCTTAACTCCTAATTTCTATGTACTGTTCTTAAGGATGTCTCCTTTTTTTTTTTAGTTGTTAAATTATTTCTAAAATATGTACATAATTTTATTTTAAGTGTTAAAATCTTACTCAGTTTCGCTAAGATTTTAACACATAAAGTTATAAATTAAGGCTGCTCGTCATTTAACTTTCCGATTCCTTTCGCTAATGTTATCCTATGGATGTAGGATGCATTGGTATATTTAAAATATCTCCTCGGGAAATTAATATTTTTAACTTCTGTTTTCTGTGTACTGTTCTTAAGGCATGTCTCTTTTTTTCTTAGTTGTCAAAATATTTCTAAAATATGTGCTTAAAATTTTATGTGTTTAAATCTTAGCAAAACTAAATAATATTTCAATACTTCACATAAAATTAAGTATATATTTCACAAAAGTTTTGGCAACTAAGAAAAAAACATCCTTTAAGAAGTGTACGCAGGAAACAGAAGTCAAAAATATTAATTTCCCGAGGAGATATTTCAAATATACGAATGCATTCTACGCCCTTAGGATTAAAATTAACGAGGGGAATTGGAAAGTTTACAGACGAGCAGCCTTAAGTATATATTTCAGAAATAATTTGACAACTAAGAAAGAAAGACACATCCTTTAAGAACAGTAAACAGAAAACAGAAGTTTAAAATATTAATTTCCTAAAGAGATATTTTAAAAATATAAATTATCACACGTCCATTCATAAACATTAGTGAGAGGAATTTGAGATTTTACTGATGAGGAGCCTTAAGGGGGACCAGAAAGGTTTAAAATGACGAAAATTGACTGAAGTTTGATTGTAGATTAGGAAATTTGTAATTAATTTAGAATATTACTTCTTTTTGCATTTATTTATTTATGTTTTTTAGAAATGAAAAGTTATTTGTTAAATTGAAAAAAAAAAGTTTTAAAATTGTATGACAAAAACTAATCTTACAAAACTAGTTTTGGCACGATTTTTAAATCCAGGTTCCATATTTTTGAATCGCCATTTCTTCTTTATACTGCTGATTAAGTATTCTCTCGATTATTCCTGAATTTTTTTAAGTTCTAACAAAAAATAGGATTAACTTTTGTGGATTTTAAAAGTTTTATTATAATATTGTATTTATTTTTCAGGTACAATCCAGAGACAATGTAAAAAGCAGTAAAAAAAGGAAATGGCGACTCATAAATATGGAAACTGCACTTCAAAATGGTAGCAAAACTAGTTTTGAAAGATTAATTTTGTCGCCCAATACTGAAACTTGTGTTATTGTTTTTTTTCTATAAAACATAATAGACGAAAAAAGAAGTAATAGTCCAAAGGAATTACAGTCTTCGTAATCGAACATTAAACTTAAGTCATTTTTCGTCATTTAAAACCTTTCCGAGCCCCTTAAATATCACTAAATTAATACAAAGAAAGTTTACGATTCAAGATCAGTATCAGAACCTTTTTGGAACATTAAAAAAAATAATAAAACAAACTAAAAGAAGACAAGAGACATCTCGCACCCATGACAAAACATTCAAAAGAACAAAGCATGGGAATTAACAGTACACGTGTACAGTGTATAGCTAGCTGACCCAACCGGCGTTGCCCGTGCCCGTGATAGTAATCTTAAATATACCGAAAACATGTGCGACGAAAATCTTTCCAAAAGAACCTAATGTCTAACCGGATCCGAACACGACGAAACAAATTCCTTCATGTCACAATCCAACCCGAAGCTAAAAATTCGAAGTTAACCAGTAACCCAACCCAAACAAGACATAAAAATTCCATCGAACCGAAACCCCAGCCGAACCCGACAAAATAAATTCCTTCGTGTTGCAACCCGACCCAAACTTGAAAATCGAAGTTAACCAGAAACCCGACCCGAAACAGGAAAAAAATTCCATCGAACCGTAACCCGTTCCAAATACGACAAAATAATTTCCGTCGTCATGCAACCCGACCCGAACCTGAAAATTGAAGCTAATTCGAAATCTGACCAGAACCCGACAAAAAAAAAAATCCATCGAACCGTAAACCGATCCGAACCCGACAAAATAAAATCCGTCGAAACGCAACCCGATCCGAAGCTAAAATTTTAAGGTAACCCGAAACCTGACCCGAACTTGAAAATTTAAGTTAACCCAAAACCCGACAGAAAATTACCATTGCCCCGTAACCCGACCCGAACCAGATAAAAAAAATCCATTAACCAGTAACCCGATCCGAACCCGAATAAATAAAATCCGTCGAAACGCAACCCGATCCGAAGCTGAAATTTTAAGGTAACCCGAAATCTGACCCGAACCTGAAAATTTAACCAAAAACCGGACAGAAAATTACCTTAGCCCCGTAACCCGATCCGAACCAGATAAAAAAAATCCATTAAACAGTAACCCGATCCGAACCCGACTAAATAATTTTTTTCATCTCACAACCCGACCCGAACCGGAAAATTGAAGTTAACCGGAAAGCTGACCCGAATCAGACAAATAAAAATCCGTCGATACGTAACCCGATCCGAACCCGACAAAATAATTTTCATTGTCACGCAACCCGACCCGAACCAGAAAATACTAGTTAACCCGAAACCCGACCCGAACCAGAAAAAAAATTCCATTGAACCGTAACCCGATCCGAACACGACAAAATAATTTCCGTCGTCATGCAACCCGACCTGAACCAGAAAATTGAAGTTAATTCGAAATCCGACCAAAACTCGACAAAAGAAATCCATCCAACCGTAACCCGATCCTAAGCTGAAATTTCAAGTTAACCCGAAACCCGACCCGAATCTGAAAATTTAAATTAACCCGAATCCTGACCCAAACCTGAAAATTTAAGTTAACACGAAACCCGGCACAAACCCGACAAAAAAATACCATTGCCCTGAAACCGACCCGAATCAGACAAAAAAATCCATTGAACAGTAAACCGATCCGAAACCGACAAAATAAATTACTTCGTCTCGCAACCCGACCCGAACCTAAATATTGAAGTTAACCCGAAAGCCGACCCGAACCAGACAAATAAAAATTCATCGATACGTATCCCGATCCGAACTCGACAAAATAATTCTCGTCGTCTCGCAACCCGATCCGAATCAGAAAATTGAAGTTAACCCGAAACCCGAACCGAAACCGACAAAACAATGCATCGAACCGTAACCCAATCCAAACCGACAAAATAAGTTCTTTCGTGTCGCAACCCGATCCAAACCAGAAAATTCAAGTTAACCCGAAACCCACCCAAACCAGACAAAAAAATCCAACAAACCGTAGCCCAATCCGAACCCGAAAAAATAAATTCCTTCGTCTAGCAAACCGACTCGAACCTGAAAATTGAAGATAACCCGAAATCCGACCGAAGCTGAAAAAATTATGCTAACCCAAAACCCGACCCAAATCTGAAAATTTAAGTTAGCCCGAAACCCGATAAAATTAATCCATCGGACCGTAACCCGATCAGAACCCGATAAAATAAATTCCTTCGTTTCGCAACCCGACCCGAACTTAAAAATTGAAGTTAACCCGAAGGCCGACCCGAAACAAACAAATAAAATTCCATCGATACGTAATCTGATCCGAAGCTGTCAAAATAATTTTCGGTTTTTAGGTTTTGGGTTAAATTAAATTTTCAAGTTCGGGTCGGTTTATGGGTTAGCTTAAATATTCAGGTTCGTCTCGGTTTGCGAGACGAAGGAATTTCTTTTTTCGGGTTCGGATTGGGTTACGGTTCGAAGGATTTTTTTGTCGGGTTCGGGGTCGGGTTTCGAGTTAACTTCAATTTTCAGTTTCGGGTCGGGTTGCATGACCACGGAAATTATTTTCTCAAGTTCGGATCGAGTTAAGGATCGATGGATTTTTTTTGGCTGGTTCGGGTCGGATTTCGGGTAAACTTGAATTTTCTGGTTTGGATCGGGTTGTGACACGAAGGAATTTATTTTGTCGGGTTCGGATCGGGTTACGTGATAACGAAAATTATTTTGTCGAGTTCGGATCGGGTTACGTATCGATGGATTTTTATTTGTCTTGTTCGGGTCGGCTTTCGGGTTAACTTTAATTTTCAGGTTCGGGTCGGGCTGCGAGATGAAGAAATTTATTTTGTCGGGTTCGGATCGGGTTACTGTTCAATGGATTTTTTGTCTGGTTCGGGTCGGTTTCGGGGCGATGGTAATTTTTTGTCGGGTTTGTGGTTAACTTAAATTTTCAGGTTTGCGGCGGTTTTCGGGTTAACTTGAATTTTCTGGTTTGGATAGGGTTGTGACACGAAGGAATTTATTTTTTCGGGTTCGGATCGGGTTACGTATCGATGGATTTTTATTTGTCTGGTTCGGGTAGGCTTTCGGGTTAACTTCAATTTTCCAGTTCGGGTCGGGTTGCGAGATGAAGAAATTTATTTTGTCGGGTTCGGATCGGGTTACTGTTCAATGGATTTTTTTATCTGGTCCGGATCGAGTTACGTGGCGATGGTAATTTTCTGTCGGGTTTGGATCGGGTTTCGGTTAACTTAAATTTTCAGGTTCGGGTCGGGTTTCGGGTTAACTTGAAATTTCAATTTTGGATCGGGTTGTGTTGCGACGGATTTTATTTTGTCGGGTTCGGATCAGGTTATGGTTCGATGGATTTTTTTTGTCGGGTTCTATTCGGATTTCGAATTAGCTTCAATTTTCAGGTTCGGGAAGGGTTGCATGACGACGGAAATTATTTTGTCGTGTTCGGATCGGGTTACGATTCAAAGGAATTTTTTTCCTGGTTCGGGTCGGGTTTCGGGTTAACTTCGATTTTCAGGTTCGTGTCGGGTTACGACAGAAAGGAATTTGATTTGTCGGGTTCGGATCGGGTTACGGTTCGATGGAATTTTTATTTTTCGTTCGGGTTGGGTTACTGGCTAACTTCGAATTTTTAGGTTCGGGTCGGGTAGCGACATGAAGGAATTTATTTTGTCGGGTTCGGATCGGGTTACGGTTCGATGGATTTTTTTGTCGGGATTTGCTCTGGTTTCGGGCTAACTTCAGTTTTCAGGTTCGGGTCAGGTTGCGACTCGAAGGAATTTATTTTGTCCTTTTAGGATCGGGTTACGGTTCGATGGAATTTTTCTGTCGGGTTCGGGTCGACTTCGAAGGGAAATTTCAGGTCCGAGTTGGGTAAAACACCATACATTGACAAAGAGCTGGTCATTTTCTAAATAGGCATGGCCATTTTTCAATTAACCTAACGTTATCTAGGCTCTTTACAATAAGCCTAAAAATTATCAGGCTGATTGAGAAATAAATGACCACATTCCAATTAGCCTAATGCTGTCTAGGCTCTTTGCAATAGGCCTGAAAAACAGCAGGCTGATTCGGAAAAGGGAGTTGATTCTCCAATTAGACCGGCTCTTTGAAAGCAGCCTAGGCTCTTTGCAAAGAGCCGGATTTCCCAATTCGCCTACGACATATATATATAGGCTATCTCCTCTCATCGCTGCCTAATAGTTAATTTTTAAACCATTAATTTTTGAGGTATCATTTTAAAATGCTATTAGATTTGTCCCGTTACAAACAAAATCACCTTAAATCAAATCACTTCTACACTCGTATTACCTTTTAAAACACTGCTTTTTCAAAATAGTAATAATGGAAACCATCCGGTTAATCTAAATTGAACTTCTCATCTGAGAAAATTAAATCTCCTTACTTCTTGCCAAATTCCACACATGTTTCATCAAATTTTACTTAATTCATTTTGTGTGTTTTTGTTAGTAAAGGTTGTTTTCTCAGCTTTGTCTGTGGATCCGGAATTCTTTGCTAACTCATTACGAACAATTGGATTAATGCAAGAAAGATTCAGATTGCATTTAATTTGAAATATGATTTTTTAAAGAACGGTACGTACTCATTTTTTCTCTCGATTGGTTAACACGCAAGCACTCTAAGATCAAGCGTTTCCCTTCAAAATGCAAATGTGCTTGTAAGTTAAAGCCTATTTATTTTCTTACAGATAAAAATAAAATATTACTTCCCGTCAATTAAAATTCATTAACTGATTTATGCTTTAACACAAAGAAAATATGCGGAAAACATGCCAGTAATGAACACCCTTACGCAATTTCTTTAAAAAATATTTTCCAATTAATAGTTATAATTCTTATATTACAGTTTGTCTAATATTATATTTAGCTATCAACAATATTTAACGCATCTCATAGTCATATTTCCAATTATGAATCTAAATTTAATTGTAATAAATCAAAACACTCGCTATTCGAGTAATGGACACCCTACAAATAGAAATAGATAATTGTTTTAATTATTGTATTTGATATCATATCTTTATGAAAGTGTACTAATGAAAAGAAATAGTCAATTTCAAATAAATTTAATAATTGGGATAGAAATAATTAATAAAATATATGTAAGAATAATTATTTGTTCAAATTAATTACTCGGAAATTCAGTATTTTGTATCATCTATCTAAAATAATTAAAATATTAATCTGGTGATAATAAGAATAATTAATTGTCCACATTAATGATTGTAATTATCACAAGATCAATATTTTAATTATTTTAGAGAGAAGATTTAAAATACTGAATTTCAGAGTATTACAGTTATCAAATTATTATGACAATGGAGGGGAGGGTTAAGAGAGGGGGGTAGTCAAAATAAATCAGAAAAAAATCTTTTGGAGTACCAGCGCATGGAATCGTATTTCCCGTTACAATACTCAAGAGTTAAATTTCCTGAAACTACTTGGTATATTACTTGTACTAATTAGTAATGCAAATATGATAGAAATGAAACTGCGAGTTAAATGTTTTAAATACCAAGTAAAATGATTTTAAATTAAAATTGTAGCATTGACGTTTGAAGTGCCTGATCTGCAGATTCACTTGTTTCATGCTGCTACTAATGTAATTAATATTTGTGGTATTTTTTTTTTGTCCAGATTTTCATTTCAATATTACATTGTTTCGTTAGAGATTAATAAACAAACATTGAAGACAGAAAGTAATAGATTTTTAGCAACTCGTGTGATTAAAAAAATTGTTTTTATTTGAATTGTTGAGTCCCTCTTTTTCCTATGCCCTTGAACATTTATTCCCTGATTCATGATTGGTTTGATTTATTGCCAGATTATAAAATATGCAACGCAGAGTTTTACAAAATTAATCTTGTTTAATATTAAAAAAATTAATAACCCCCTTAAATTAATAAAAACAGCTATATATAAAAATTTTGTTATTATTACATTCAGGTAACTGCAATTTAAAAATTTAATTTGATTTCTTAGCTTTTAAGTTAAACCGAAAGATTTAATGCACTATGACCATTACTGAAATTACACTTTTAGTAATGGTCAAATGGTATGTTCATTACTGGAAATTGAATAATTAAGCATTCCAGCAATGGGCATTTGTTCTAAAACTTTAAAGATAAATGGAATCTTGTAAATGCCCATTAATATATAAAATTTGAAATTTTCTATTAATATCGCACAAAAATATGTAATTTTTTTAAAAAAAATTAAAGAAGATATAAATTAGTTAAGTAAAACCAGCTCTTAGCTTGTCGAGTAAAATTTTCACTGACAGACAGTGGAACTGGGAAATGTTATTTTCTGCTACTTGACAGGTTTGATTAAGTTTGTCAGCAAAAACTCAGATTATAAAACCTGCAAGGGAGAGTAATGAAAAAATAATTAAAGCTGGATTTTTATTGGGTATTTTTTATAAACCAAACATTTTGGAGAACATTTACCCTATATGATGTATGTATTAAGAACTATTTTGAATAAATGAAACTGGGTTAAAATTTATCCCACGAGTACACTGATATGGTGGAAAGAGACGCATATTATGACGAGGGTTAAATAATATTTCCTTCTAGACACTTTAATATTTATAATATAAATATTAAATTTCTTAAAAAGAAATTATTGACAACGATCTTTGATTAATTAATTCGTTTAGCGATTTTTTGATAAGTGAGTTTAAATTCTTTAAAAGCAAAAATCTTACCTTATTCGATTGATAAAGATTTATTTCTTTGCACTTCGACACGCTGTTATAATTTCTACTCCGACAAATACATATGAAATAAAAATAAAACAGCAAAAATGTTCGTCAAATATTAGTATCTAGTATTAAAGAAGAACATCTGCTAATACGGCTAATACTGATAATAGTGGAAGTTTTTTTTTTTTTAATAACTCGTCTGCTTATAAAAAAAACACATCAAATGATGGTAGCGATATGTCAATACAGTGAATAATAGAAAAGTAGTCTGCTTTTAAAAATAAGTTACATTTAAAAATAAAATAACAAGTGTTAATTTTTTTTAATATTATAAGCATTCAAAATATTTTAGCTATATAACACGAGAAAGGTTATTCCTACCATTAATTTCAGTTTCATTTATGAACTTATGAACTGATATTTTTAGTTTGGAGTAAAAAAATAATTCAGAATTTCTCTACAAATCTTTAAAAATAATATTTATTTTCTACATGATATTTGTTATATATATATAGTATATATATATACTAACTAATCCGCCCGGCGTTGCCCGGGCCCGAAATATTAATAATCTGTTCTATACGAATACGACTGAAATCTGTAAGGCTATCAAAATCAAGTCGAATGAGGCAAACCCCGTCGTAATCGAGCTCATAAAACCCAAGATCGGAAAGCGCATCCTGGCGGTCGAAAGTGCAGCTAAAATATTTAAGGCTATAGATATCAAGTCGAATGAGCCAAACCCCGTCGTAATCGGGTCCATAGAACCAGATATACTCCTATAGTTCCACTTTCCACCGCCAGGGGCGCAGTCTGTTCTGGAAATGGCCTTTTCAGAACACTTGACCCAACCAAATTTCCTACTAGAATTGAAATTTAACTACGGGTAAACATCGCCAAAATAGCGGAAATCGCGAAAATGGGTTACGTAATCGATCGGTTTCTAAAGGGTTAATGTATATATTTTTTAAAACCCAACCGTGCATTTTGAAGGAAATGAACGTGTCTATGATCTTGAGTCTATTGTTTCTTCGTACTTGCATTTCCCGAGTCGATGCCGATTTTTAAATCTGGACCAAAAAAAGGAAATTCGCGTGAGTGAGTTTTGGAAAGGATTTTTTTCCGGAGGGCTAAAATTAAATTTTTTCAAAAAGGATACCAGATTTTAAAAAACAAAGGGATGTAGATTAGGCACGGTATTTTTAGTTTTTCGTATCTTGTTTATAAACGCCAATTCGGATTTTTAAAGATAGGAGAAATAGTTAAAAAAGCAAAAGTGATTTACGGTTAAAAACGTTTTCGAAAGGGTTAACGTGATTTATTTTTTAAACTAAGGGTTTCTGCCTAAACCCGATAGAACGTAGATGTCTTTAGGTGTGTTTGCTTTTTGTTTGGTTATTTTAGAAAGCCGATACCAGATTTAATATATAGCAGAAAATCAGAATTCGCAAAAGAGAGTCCTGCGCATGAATTTTTTTGAAGGGTTAATATTCGTATTTTTCAAAAACAAATACAGATGTCGAAAAATGAATAAATGTAGATATTGTCTGGTACTTTTAGTTTTCCGTACCTGTCTCTGAATCGCCGAAGCAAATTTTTAAAAATTGCCAAAATCGAAAAAATCGCAAAACGGCATACAGAAAATATACTTTTTCGAAGGGTTAATTTTTGCATTTTTTAAAACCAAAGGTGGCTTTGAAAAGGACAAAGAGAGTTCTTTAATTTGGTGACCTTCGTTTTTCCGTATCTTTTGTATTCCGGTAGATGCAATGCTCGGAAAACGGGAGAAAATAAAAAACATGAATTCGATGCTTTTTGATTATTTTTTTTTTGAAAGGGTTAAATGTAAAATTTTTTCAAACCAACCAGATCGTTCGAGACGTAAAAGTGTTCTTTTAGAATATGTAGACGGTTTTTCCGTATTTTTAGCCGTTTGTCCATGGCGAATTTAGAAATACTTTAAATAAAAAAAAAAAACTGCCCAGTTAAACTGAGGGCATTGAGCTCACAGGCTATTCACACTAATTGTATATTATACTCTTATTTCAAAGAATTTGAAATATGCCCCTCGAAAAATAAAGAAATCAACAATATATTAAGGGGGGGGTCATCCCCCCGCTACCCCCCCCATAGTTAACTAATGAACCCCTTAAACTAATCAGGGAAGTCTCTAATTACAATAAATATATATACAAAATTTGAAGAAAATCGGATAATTCTGCATGAAAAACCCATTTATCTAAATTAAGGGGAGATTAGCCCCCCTTTCCCCCTTTATACTTAACCAATGACCCCCCAAAACTATTCAGAGAAGCGCATTATTACAATGAACCTATATACAAAATTTGAAGAAAATTGGATAATTCTGCACGAAAAACCCATTTATCTAAATTAGGGGGGGGGTTATCCCCCCTTTCCCCCTTTATACTTAACCAATGAACCCCTAAAACTATTGACAGAAGCGCATTATCAAAATGAACCTATATACAAAATTTGAAAAAAATGGGATAATTCTGCATGAAAAACCCATTTAGCTAAATTAAGAGAGGATTAGCCCCCCTTTCCCCCTTTATACTTAACCAATGACCCCCCAAAACTATTCAGAGAAGCGCATTATCACAATGAACCTATATACAAAATTTGAAGAAAATCGGATAATTCTGCATGAAAAACTCATTTATCTAAATTAGGGGGGGGATCCCCCCTTTCCCCCTTTATACTTAACCAATGAACCCTCAAAACTATTGACAGAAGCACATTATCAAAATGAACCTATATACAAAATTTGAAGAAAATCGGATAATTCTGCATGAAAAACTCATTTATCTAAATTAGGGGGGGGTATCCCCCTCTTTCCCCCTTTATACTTAACCAATGAACCCCCAAAACTATTGACAGAAGCGCATTATCAAAATGAACCTATATACAAAATTTGAAGAAAATCGGATAATTCTGCATGAAAAACTCATTTATCTAAATTAGGGGGGGGGGGTATCCCCCCCTTTCCCCCTTTATACTTAACCAATGAACCCTTAAAACTATTGACAGAAGCGCATTATCAAAGTGAACATATATACAAAATTTGAAGAATATGAGATAATTCTGCATGAAAAACCCATTTATCTAAATTATGGGGGGCTAGCCCCCCCCCCCCGTTTCCCACCTTTATGCTTAACCAATGAACCTCCAAAAGTAATCAGGGAAGCGCCTTATCACAAGGAACCTATAAACAAAATTTAAAGTAAAACGGTTAGTTCAAGAGTTATCGCGTTACGTACATACATACATACGCACGTACAGAACCGGCGGGCACATAAGCTCTCAGGCTTTGATAGCCTGTGAGCTAAAAATCAGAACTGTTTTATTGTATACTACGTGTAATAAACAATTGGACCAATTCTAATGATATTTTAAAGTCACTTCCACCTGTTTCTATCCATGTGTATTAGTAAATTAGGTATGAAAGATGCTTCCAATAATCAGATTTATATATGTAATAGCTAAAATTTTTTCTGTCGAATATGTCTAGCTCTTAATTAACGGTTTTTTTTTTTTTTTTTTTTTTTTTTTTTTTTGTCTCTCTCTGTACGACTCTCCTCTATATTTGTCTTCTTTTTTTTTTATGCTTGTGGCATCAAACTATTCAAATGCTGCTTATATTATGTCCATTCAACACAAAAGTTAAGTTCAACTTCGAATATATTCTACACTGTAAAAACATTTCGTAAAATTTCAGTAGTTGTACCGTAAATTAACAATACTTGTACCGTTTTCACTCTTTACGGTATGAGTACCGTACTTCTAAGGTCTATTAAGCGTAAAAAAACCGTATATATGCCATTTCGATTATAAACGGTATTTATACCGTAAAATGATTGTTTTTCAGTAAAAAAAAACTATTTATACCGTAAAATAATTATTTTTCAGTAAGGAAAAAGTTGGTAGCCCCGCTTCAATGTACGGCAACCCCTGAAGTGATGCTCTTGCTCTTGTTACGTAATGCGTGCAGGCCTGAGGAGAGGGGGGAGTGCAGCCGGTACATATACTTTAAATATTTTACGGTACATATAGCGTCCAGTTAAATTACGGTATATATACTGATCACAAAGTTGCCAGTATATGTACCGTAATTTTTGACCAAAATTTTTTTACAGTGTATATGATTTATTCAATATTAATATTTGTTTTAAATGTGATTAATATACTCAGTAAAAGCCGACAAACAATAGACTACTAAAGCGACCTGTATACAACAACGTACCTACCAAGGTTGTTGTTTAACTTCACATTTTTGCCGGGTGTTCAGTGTTTTAACTGCACCGTTATTGCAACTGTACCACACCACTGACTAAGCTCGAAAGATAACTAGTCGTTGGGGGCCACCGTAATATTTACCCATCATGGATGTGCATAATATAAAATATGAAAATTAAACATGTGTAAACTATTTATAAAATGCATTGCAATTCGAATAAAATAATGGCTTGATGACGTCTTAAACTTTAAATGCTCTATTACTGAATTGCGTAAAAGAAACATCCTTATAACTCCAAAATTGATAATCCTATTAACTAACGGTTTACTGCGTCGGATTAAGCGTCTCATTTCCAATTAAAATATATCTTTGAATTGAAATTTGAATGAAACACATGGACATGAAAAATCGAGGAGTGTGGAAAATATCATTACAAATATCTTGGCAACTCATTATTCAATCGAATTCATTCTTCACGCAATATTTGTTTTTTTATTGTCTTTTACATTCACTCCTTAAAATAAACAATTTAGAAAATTTTATATACCTTTTATCAGAACGAATATTTGGAGAGTCCAAAAATAATCGTTCCGAATAATCGAGGTTACTGAAATTCAATAAGCTTCTTTCCATTATTATATACTAAGTACATACCGAATTTCAAGTCTCTATCTCCATTTGTTCGGTAGATTTATCTCGATTTGTTCGGGGCGTTTACAGACACACACAGACAGACGGACGGTAATTTTTTTTTCTAAAATTATGTATTTCGGAATCTCCAGTGTCTGAAACGTGTAAATCCGTCAATTTTTTTTTCGACTTTCAAAACGCTTACAAGACTTACCCTATACTACGTATGATGGGTAAGTAACAAGAGAGCTGCCTTCCTGCTGGACAACATCATTTTCAATGATCAGTGCACATAAATGCAGTGAGGATTGTTTTTGTTATGAATGCGAACTAAAATTGATAGTTTTGAATATGTTTATTATTTTTCATTTATAGAGTTATACCCTAATTAATGAATGGTCAATGTGGACAACTGATAAGGTTTCAACTTTGAGTAAAGAGGACTATATTTTCCTTCTGAATTACACGCTGAAATTTTCGCCCGCCGTATACCGGCCAAGCCGACTCGGCTCGCCTCTTTACTGTGAAGCACAAGTAAAGCGCACAGACAAGACATATAGGAGAAAAGATGTCTAAAGTGCTAATTTTATGCCGAATTGGTGATGCATTCTCAGTCCGGAAGAATTTTGAATCAACAATAAACTATTGATTTACTGGAAAGATGCCTTGGATGGAGAAATTTTTAAGAAAATTCAGCATGAGTTTAGATGACATTTGACGGTATTAAAAACGTAATACTGATGCCACTGTGCCTTATCTTTCAATATTATCAAATCAAAATTATTCTGCATTCACTGCAATTAAGTTGACCTGCACTTTATATTCTTCAAATACTTTAGGTCATAAGAATACAACTCAATCCCCAGAAGTATTTTAGAACGGGCATTATTTATATGCATATATATTAAATAGCAGCTTAATGCCTTTTTCTCATCATCTTACATGATATACCTAATTAACTACAGAAACCAAAAAGCGAAAAATTAAAAAAATCAGAATTTACATTAAAATTGACACTAATTTCAAATTAATGCACAGTATATTTACCTATATGTTCAAGTTACATGACCACAATTTGAATTAGACGCAATTTTTACCGCCTATATGTTTATATTGCTTCGCAAGTGATAAGAAATAATTAAAATTATGTGACGTAACTGCTGCTGTGCCTGTTTCAGGGAACAAGACATATCTATATTAATAAAAGAAAGTTTCGCTCTGTGTGTGTGCGTGTGTGTGTGTGTGTGTGTGTGTGTGTGTGTGTGTGTGTGTGTTGGCGATGGCTAGGAAAATCTAACGCATCTAGAAGGCTAGAAATTTAGATTTAGGTAGTCCAAACCCTCTCCTGGTGTACCTGAACGTCAGAATTTTAATATTTTAATTACTTTCTGAAATATTAATTAAAATGCACCAAGAACTTTCATTAAAAATACGCTTTTTTTCTTCGGTTGGTTGGTGGTGTAGAATATCTTCTCAGAACACATTAAATAAATCAGAGTAACGATGCATAGATAAGGACTTATAACGAAATAGTGCCAACATGGATTTCAGTTACCTGCATATAGCCAAGCTAATGTAGCGCCATCTACTCACGACAAATTACACAAACGCCACCTGTTTAAGACATTTCCTGGCACGTTTTTCTTCATTATAATTATCTGGGTTTAAGGTTTTTTTAAAACAGGACATACATGATAGAGACTATTAATACAGAAAACTTTATTTAACAGATTACGTATTTGTTATATATTTGCGGGAATAGTGAGGGGTAAGGGTCTAATTACATTTAACAATTTTAACTTTTTTTTTAGCTTCACCCGTAGCATTTAATTGTTGTTTTATATACAGAATACCGCTATTTTAAATCTCAGTTTCTCAGTAATATCTCAGTAATAATGTTCCGAACTTCTCCATTTAGTTCCATTTTTACTAAATTATCGTAAAAATCAGCATCCATTGCTTTAAGGTGTATTTCTAAAAAGCAATTACCAGTATTTCCGAATAATAGCCGAAGCCAAATTTCAAATTAAGTTCCTAGCTTAACCAAATGAATCAATCTTTAAAGATGTATAGTGATCCTCCTAATTAGTTATTTGCGGAAGGTCACTTGAACATCCGCCCCCCCCTCCCCCCCCCCTCCGGAGCTCTCCTTCAAAGTTTTCTCTAACTATTCCCCGTTTCCATATCTAAGCAACTATCTTTCCGATTTCAACACAAGTGATTTCAAACATTATAATTAACTTAATAGTCACCCTTTATAACATTAAATTAAATTTATGAGTAGTGGTTACCACTATTTCTGAATAATAGTTTAAGCCAAATTTCTATTTAAGTTCCTAGCTTAACCAAACGAACGAATTTTTAAAGATGCATAGTGGTCGCCCTAATTAGTCATTTTCTGAACGGCACTTGAACATCCCCTCCCCCCCAGACCCCTCCTTCAAGGTTTATAACCTAACTATGCCCCGTTTCCGTATCTCAGCAACTATCTTTCCGATTTGAACGCAAGTGATTCCAAACATTATAATTAACTTAATAGACACCCTTTATAACATTAAACTAAATTTATGAGTAGAGGCTACCACTATTTCCGAATAATAGTTTAAGCCAAATTTGTAATTAAGTTTCTAGCTTAACCAAACGAACGAATTTTTAAAAATGCATAGTGGTCCTCCTAATTAGTCATTTTCTGAAAGGCACTTGAACATCCCCCCCCCCTCCGGCCCCTGCTTCAAAGTTTTTTCTCTAACTATGTCCCGTTTCCGTATCTCCGCAACTATCTTTCCGATTTCAACGCAACCGATTCCAAACATTATAATTAACTTAATAGTCACCTTCTATAACATTAAACTAAATTTATGTGTAGCGGTTACCACTATTTCCGAATAATAGTTTAAGGCAAATTTGTAATTAAGTTCCTAACTTAAGCAAACGAACGAATTTTTAAAGATGCATCGTAGTCCTCCTAATTAGTCATTTTCTGAAGGACACTTGAACATCCTCTTCACCTGGCACCTCACTCATGATTATTTTTTCTAACTGTGCCTTATTTCTATAACTCGGCTTATAATGTTCCATCTTCTCGAAACCAGCTCGATTTTGTGGCACGCCTACTATACAGTACCGTAGGCAACGTTGACTTGTCTCAGAGGTTCTTTCCGAAAGAGGTTGCTCCCCTAGCGGTGGAAGGGGGAAATAAAAGATTTTCCGGAGAGTGCGAGCGTGCCCGGTATACGGTGTCGAAGCCATAGGAGACCTTGGCCAGAGTTTCGTTTTTTAAAGATTTGAGTTTATTACACGGGCTCGGGCAACGCCGGGCGGGTCAGCTAGTATTATATAAAAAAATTATGAAACGTTATTGAGCTAAAACTGAACAGATTTCGCCAAGTAGTTTGATTTTCTTTAGATTGGCAGAGATGGTTTCTTTGTTCAAAAAGTATTTCTTGAAGCACTTCCAGCAAATAAGCAATAATGAAAATTCAAGTCAAGCAACTCTAGACCAGTAGTTGAAAAGTGTTAAAAAGTGTGACCATCGCTAACGGCTATTAACGTCAACAATTGCGACCGCATCGCACCAGAAGATAGGCAGGGGTCGCATTACAGACCTAATTAAGGAATGTGATACAAGGGAATAATATCGAACATTTGGGATGCGACATTAACCTCTTCGCAACGAGCATCCTTTACATAATTTTTAACAATTTCCAACCTAGCTGAAAAGTGTTTATGACTTCGGTTTGTCTGGCCGTCTGCCGTCTGCCGTTTGTCCGTGCTCTAACCCCCGAAAATATGCTCGGATTGTCCTGAAATTTTGGTATGTTATTGTCGTTTACTATAGCATGTTCCCTATTTCAACGGAAGTGTGTAGCACTTATGGTTTTTTTACAGGGACAGTCAAAAGTATTCCGTTACATTACAGTCAATGGGAAATAATCGTTTCAAGTGCATTTCGATGACGCTACGTCATTTGAAACATAATGAAATTGATATATAATTATGAAGCGCATTAAAACACGCTTTTTGTAAAATATGAGGTGAAAAGCAGTAATTATTCACTTACAGGGTCAAACAAAAGAATTCTGTTACACATTGTTCTAGGGGGAAAAATCGTTTGCAGTGTAATTTAGTGAACTTTCACTATTTCAAACATAATGAAAATTATATGCATTACTGTGGCACACTATAATTTGCTCTCTTGTGTGCATTGCGTTTATTTACAGGGACACACAAAATATATTGTTTACAGTACATGTGCGATACTTACAGTCTATGTGTGATAAATGTGTTTTCAACTTTGATTTGCGTTTTTAAGTTTAACTAAATTTTTTCATAGTACGTGTGTGTTTATAAAATCGGTTGATTATATACAGGGTTACACAAGGGAATTCGTAAGTATTACTGTGTATGGGAGTGAATTGCTTAAAAGTAGCTTTTAATTGTGTTTACGCATTTTTCTGCTGAACTATATTTAGTAGGCTAATAGAAGGTTGTGGAATATAAATAAATTCATATACAGGGCTACACGAAGAAAAAGATACATTGTCGTTTACGGTTCGTAATTGCTGCGAGTGAGTTTTAAGTTGCCTTTTAGCTTAATATGTGGTGTGTACAAAAGTCTTCAGATAATATACAGGGCTGTACAAAAGATTTCGAGTGCATTTCCATCGATTGGTAAAAATTGCTAAATGTGAATATTCTAATTGAACTAAATTTTATCATACTATATATCCACATCTATTGATCATATACAGGGCTGCACAAAATAATTGGACTACTTTTTTGACACTGGAAGGTAATTTCGAAAACTTTATTTTTCAATGTGTTATATGTTTCTTAAATTGTTAGTTACATATCTTCTTTCACCTTATTTAACGGTGAAGTTTCGTTACAGTTTTCTGGCTGTGTTGGAAAGTGTTTCATAATCTATGCTTGACGCATGATCTTGTTAATCTTTTATCACCGGTTTTTAAAAGTAGAAATTTTATGCCTAATTAAATCGCGGAAATGATTTAGTTAAATAAGGCAAAATTGTCAACAAAAAATGACTGGTAGGAATAATTAAGGATGCTGAGCACTTTATGCGTCAAGTATACAAGGAAACAAGTATATTTTTGTCTATTTGGACAATTTTTTGAGTGTAAAAAATATAATAACCTGTGGCAGTGTCCTTATTTTAAAATGCGTATGACATTGCATAGTGAAGGATTGCACTTCATAGAGTCCTCCTAAACACATAAACAATACAGGTTATGAAAGAAAATTAAATTTGCGGTGTCATGAACATATTTTAATTTAAATTAATTCGCAGAAACAAAATGGCGCTTGTTTGATTATCGACCTACGGATTTCGCGTGCTTTTTCAGTTTTAAGTTTTGGGAAAATATTTAACAGTTAATGTTTTAACATTAAATAGGGTTATAAACCCCGAAAAATGATTATCTTTCCAAGCCTGCTAATTTTTTGAAAATAGTTTTTGAGAAAATGCGTGAAGCAAAACAAACTATACCTGCCTTTCAGCACCGGACGGTTCCGTTCAAAGGACCGTAATTTCGTAAATAAATTGAATAATTCAAAATCATATCAGATACTTTCATTTAACACACTTCAAAGATACATATAATACAAAGCATAATTTAAAAAAATAAATAAATTTTTCGACTCAACAAAGTGGAACTTCCAGTTAATTGCTGTACATTGTCTTTCAAGGTACTTTGTTAAGTGTACTTTGTCTGTTGTTTCCTTGTACAATTAATTCCAATTTTTGCATTATATAAACTTTACTCCGTTGTCTTGAAATGACAATGTTGTAACTGCTTCAACCACTCTTTTGAGAAAAATAAGATGAAAGTATCATTACTCCATAGACAAGAATGCAGTTAGAGCCTTCTCAAATTGAACTATCAAAATAATGACTAAAATGCATCGTATATGATATGTTCAAATTGTAGACATGATTAAAAACATGTAGAAGGTGTCTTCTGATTTTTGACGCTTTTGACAGTTAGAACTTTGTTATTCCAAATTATTATCCTTATTTACACTTTAATAAAAATATTCCACTTTCATTCTCGCTGGCATTCAAAATTCATTTCATAATTTTTAAAATATGCATCTCGTAATTGTAACTAGAAGGACATGTTCTGCAGAAAAGTGTTGAAATGGAAAATTCTTTTTAACTCACCATATATTTACTGTATGATCAAACAACATCAAAGTCTGAAAAGCAAGTATAAACGGCAGTGTATTTAAATAAAAGTAATTTATATTAACTCTATTGACACTATTATTTCGTTATCATGCAGTACATTTACTAATAACGTGAAAGTAGTGAGTAATTAAAATGGTATTTTGTTGACTACCGTAACTACTTATTATCACTTTGGAGGAAAATTCCTTTATATCTTACAAAGGATATTCATATGTTAATTTTTCTGGATATGTTTTAACCTTCGTAAAAATGTATGCATAATAATAAATATGAATAGGTGAGTGGATAAAATGATCTTTCTTATTAACGAATATTTACATTATGATGAAATTCTAAAACAAAATGAATGTATTTAAAATTATTTTATTTTTGCATTGGTATTTCCATATATTGCATTTTGCATTATAGTACTGACGAAATGAAAACTAACAATTCGAAATCGTACGTTAAACGTAACATGTGAGGTGCGTTCGTTTTATAACTAATTTCACAATGTAAAAAAATTATCCTTATTATTTCAGTGAAATGAATTATATCATCTGCTATGAGCGAAATGAACATGCATTTTTTATTATTATTATTACGTATGTCACGTTTACAAATGCGATTTTTTTAATACACCAGACAGCGCTGCAAAATTCACCATGGAGATCTGGCTTTGCGAATGATTATCTCCATGGTATAATACTTGTATTACTCATAATGAACGAATCTCCTGTGTTTATTTACTCTAATGTATTGAGATATTCGGCTATTAACCTAATGTTCACTGAACTTTTCTCAGAATAATTCATATTTCAATGTAACTTATCTCTCAAAGAAACAAATTTTTTGATCACTCTTTCTACAAATGTAACTTTTATGCAATTTTATTCGAAAAAATAATTTTGAATAAAAATGGCCGCCTGGCATATGAAAAAAGAAGTGGTTTGCCCGTATTTGTTTTCTTCAGTCACATGACTGGCGCTTTTATTATATAGATTACGTACGATGGGATTTAATAGAATAAAGAAAACTTTTATTAATATCATTTTAAGTTTTGTTTCGATTTTTATAAAATTTGAAATGACTCGACAAAATTATATATATAAAATTTCAAACCATTCGGTTTTGTATTTATTGTGCTGTTATTTGCGGACAGACGGACGGACAAGACGACGACTATAAGGTGCTACGTATTTATATAATTATGAACGCACCTAAAAATGATCTATTTTTATTTGATCAAGATTTTTAAAAAAAAAGAATCTAACTTCGAAACACACTGTTTCAAAAAAGTAAAAATAAAACTTTATTTTCCGAAATAGATTTTTTAAATGTATCATGTTTCGGACTATTCAATTGTGCGAAGTTTTTCCTTTTTTTATCGTGGATATCTTTAGAATTTTACCAAATAAAAACAGAGAACTGTAACCAAAGAAGTTCTGTTGTTTTATATTCAAAAACAACGAAAGTATTTGAACAATTGTTTTTCTGTTTTAATGATACTGTCTTGAATTTCAACAGTTTTAATTTCATTTTAAAAGCTTGTGATTTTGTTTTCGTTAATTATTTTATTCATACTTACATACTAATTGAAATAAGCTAAAGAAGCTTTTATTTAAAAAATAAAGGACTTACCTGTTCAAGAAGCAACATGGCACAAAAAAAGAGACAGTTCTTTTGCTGATTTAATATTTTACGATGCTTTAAAAAGGATTTTAGAAGATTAACTGGCATGATTTTTTCTATATGTAAGCAAAACCCTGGAAACCTATTAAGAATTTCCTGTAAAAAAAATATGCTGGTTTAAGTTCGTGGCTTTCGTTTAGAGCCATTCATCATTCGTGAAACTTCTTGAAATTCCAAAAATGCTTAAGAAAGCAACTAGTTTCAAAACCATAATTTAAATGACATTCACCAAAGTCAAGGTATGACTATAAAGTTTGGCGAGTCTGTCCTTTAACAAAAGATTGTTACCGAAATCACAGAAAACGTTTTATATTCCTTCGAAGAATGTATACCGTTTGCAATGCACTTTTGACAAACACGCTGCAGTTTATAAAAATTACAGTCAAAGCTCTCTTTCGGTATCGTATGGAGAATACTCATCTGATGGCTTCAAATTTTCTCACCTACATTCGTCAGTCGTCATCTTGAAACGGTTTATGACCCATACAGCAATAGTAGCCCTCAATTATTCACCAGACTCACCTGATTTTGCTCCAGCAGATTTCTTTCAGATACCGCATTGAAACAACACTTAAGAGGAAAGCGATTTTCGGATCCACACATTGAAAGCTATGTGACGAGAGTTCTCTATACGATATTGAAAGGAAATTTTGCCCGCAGTTATCAGGAACTGTTCAAGCATTGTCAAAAGTGCATTACAAATGATAGACATTAATTCTAAGAAATATAAATGATTTTTCTGATTTAAGTAAGGATATTTTGATTTTAAA
This sequence comes from Maratus michaelseni, assembly GCA_963931845.1. NCBI lineage: Eukaryota > Metazoa > Arthropoda > Arachnida > Araneae > Salticidae > Maratus > Maratus michaelseni. Next base: position 120,031,635 of record OZ007586.1, read on the forward strand.
AACACATTCATAGAACTTTATTGTCTTGCCTTGTAACTTCAATACCATTAACAAAGAGGATTAGTGGGTTTTGTTCTTCTAAAACGCTAAAAAATGAGATTAAGAAAAGCACATACACGATCCTCAAAATTTCAAAATCAAGGTTAGGTTCACTGTTCATTCTAAATTTTAAAAATTACATCGCTCTTTTAGGCATTTTTTTTTAAAGTTTTAAGACAAATTACCATTGTTAACAGATTTTTGAAAAAAATCTCCTTTGTCATACTTTATGACAGGAGAACGTTTAAGCAAACACATGTTTTCAGCAAACAAAAACTAACAAAATAAATAAAAGACAATTCAAATGATAAAAGCTCATAGATGACGATAAACACGAATTCTTTCATGCGTCCTTGTTAAAAAAAATATCCATACAGAAAAATTAATTTAAAGTTTTTGATCAGCTCTTTTGTCAGAGTGATACCGGTCCGGTAAACGGGTCGTCACGACTTAAATATAAAGTTTAAAAAAATGGTTTTGGGGCATATTCTAAAAAGCAATGTTTAAAAATGTTTTCCGTAAAAATTCCCCTTACTATACACAATTTCAAATATTTCTGATAAAAGTCTATCCTAATAATAGATAGATTTTGGATTGGTATGGTTTCTTGTCTTTAACAGTTTGAGAAAAAAATTGTACGTAGAAACAAAATAACAGATTATCGGAAACATTGTATCGCAGCAGATGACAAAAAGTGTTACATAGTATTTTAAGTTATTTATATAATATTAAAAGGACTCACACACTACACACAGATTATAAAACTGTATCTGAAAGAAACTCTTATTTTTATCTTTTTTCTCAGTAAAAGAATGTATAAGAAGCAATGAAAAATGTTCTGAAAGATTAAGTAACGTTTAAGAAATAAAATATTGAAGTAGTGAAGAACAGATGTAAAAATAACAGTTAGCAAAGCTACCGAAATAATATTTAAAAAAAAAAAACTAAACGAGAAAAAATGGAAAAGTTTGCAATCTATAGTAATATATAAAAGTAAAGAAAAATCAAGCATAGATTATGAAACATTTTCCAACATATTCAGAATACTGTACTCTAAAACTTCACCGTTTCATAAGATGAATGATGATATTTAAGTAAATAATTTGGAAAACACATAAAACATTTGAAAATTCAATTTCTGCAATTACCATCTTTAGCTGAAAAATAATTCGAATTATTTTGTGAATCTCTGTATATGATCTATCGATTTGTACATATAAAACACATTATGCTAAAATTTAGTTCAGTTAAGAAATGTTTAACAAAGCAGAAAATTCCCTTTAAGCAATTTCCGTCAGAAAGCGGAAATGTATTCGAATTATTTTGTCCAGCCCTGTATATAATATCTATAATTTATACACACCAAGTAATATACAAAAAATTTGTTATAATTAAAAACGCACACAACAACTGAAAACTCAATTCCAGCAATTATCACTCATAGACAGCACTGTGACCCATCACTTTTGTGTGTCCCTGTATATGAACAATGAATTCTATGCATACTATATTTTAGAGTAAGCCTTTTATAGTACACCTCAGTGATATATATCACTTTCAAAATGTCTGAAATAGTTTCAATTTATTAAAGTACATTGCGAGCGATTTTCCCCTATAGACGATAGTGTATAACGGAATACTTTTGAGTGTTCCTGTAAACGAACCATGAAGGCTACACACTTCATTTTCAATACTGAACATGCCATAGTAAATTTCAATAACATATATCAATTACACAGCAATCTGACAATATTTACACGATCTAGAGTTCGGACAGACAAACGGAATTCTTAAACAGTTTTCAACTATTATGTTGGAAAGTTGAATCTAAAAACGCGTTCAGCAACAGAAAAATCATTACCAGCAATTATTGTTAACAGTCAGTACCGAGTTATTTTGCCTGTCCCTGTAAATGAACGATGAATGCTATATAGCCACAATATTCTATAGTAAGCCTCTTGTAGTGCACTTTAGTGATACATATCTATTTCAATATGTTTGAAATTGTGAAACATTATTCAAAGAAACGGCAAACGAATTTTTTTCATTGATCATAATGTCACGGAATTCTTTTGAGTGTCCCTGTACAGGAACTATAAGTGCTATGCACACCCTATTCTATAGTAAGCTTATTGTAGTGCACCACAGTGATATACATCAATTTCAACATGTTTGGAATTGTATAACATCATTAAAATAAACCGCAAATGATTTTTCCCCATATACCGTAATGTAACGGAATTCTTTTGAGTGTCCCTTTAAACGAAGTATAAGTGTTACACACTTTATTTTCAATACCGAACTTGCAATAGTAAATCAAAATAACATATATAAATTGCATGACAATCCGAATATATGTACGCGAGTTAGAGGACGGGCAGTCAGATGGCAGACAGACAGACAGACAGACAAACCGAATTCATAAACAATTTTCAACTATGTTGGAAAGTGTTAAAAACTGTACACATGTATCTTCAAAATTGAATGCGTTATGCTTAATTGAAAGTTGATATTTGTGAATGAGGATTATATATCAAACTAGAAATATAAATCTGAGAGATATTGGAAGAAAGAGGAAACACAGACTATACATATGCAGTTGACCTTCAACAATAGATAAACGACGCTTGCAGTAATATTTGTTACGAAGAACGCAAAATATTTGCAGAAGCATTATTAGAAAAGCTTAGTTATGTATTGGAATTCAGAGAAAATACATTGTACATGCTTTGTGAATTGACTTGTTATTATGTTTCAAGAATGTATGCTTAAATATGTATCTTAATGATCTCGTCCGGTGTAATACTTTATTGGAGAATATAATACTTTAAGGAGACTATAATGTTTTTAATATTTTAATATTAAATAATAATTGAAATTAGTTATTAATTATTAATACAATTAAATTAATATTATTCTTATTAAATTAAATACGTTTTTATTATTAAATATTGTTTAATATTTAAATTATTATATATCATATTATATATTATATTGTATGTTATATTATATATTTTTATATTATATATTTATTTATCTATTTTTTAATTATTTTTTAATTAATTAATTTTTTATTTTTTATTTAAATATTTAAATAGTATTATTATTATAAAATTTAATTGTAATTATTATTATTATTATTTATTAAATCAATTATTAATTATTATTTTTAATATTAAATAAAACTAATGTGATATTATTTTTAGTATTAAATAATAATAATTTAATATTATTTTTAATATTAAATAATAATATTTTAATATTATTTTTAATATTAAATAATAATATTTTAATATTATTTTTAATATTAAATAATAATAATTTAATATTATTTTTCATTTTAAATATTTTAAATATTTTAAATATTTTTGAATACTTTAAATATTATTTTTAATACTTTTTAATACTTTTGTACTAAAATCTGACGCAAACGAAAAACCCCAGGGGATGCCAATTTTGAGAAAAAAAAATCTCGGTCGCATGTCTGAACAGTGCTTAAACAGTGAAGTAACTTTGAGGGTCTTCTTAGTTGAGACCAACTTAACCCCCAATCTATGGATATGATGTCTTAAATATTGAGCCACTGGGGAAATGATATAGATTATAGATTGTAGTTTTAAACTACATAAGAAGTTAAGTAAAATAAGGAATGTTTAAAATGGAATAAATTGATGTTAGTAAATAATGATAATAAAATTAATAAAAATAATATAAAATAAAATAGTAGAAATTGCAACGACGGCCACTGGTAAGTGGTAATTGAGGAAAAATATTCATATTTCATTTTAAGAGACAGAAAACGCATCTCCCTCCACCAAAACTTTATGGTAAAATGTTATGTTGTTTTGCTATAAATAAATAGATCAATATAATGTAAGCATATATCCAGTAATAATAATAATAATAACAAAATAATAATAGTGATATTAAATCAATAAATAATAATAATAATAATAATAATACATAATACATAATAATATAAAAATTTACATTCCGGGATGAACAACTAAAGTTTATTAAACTAAAAAATATCTTGAAAAACTCTAAATTAAAGATACAAAGAGCAATTTATCAGAATCTTAAAATTTTACCTGTAAAAATTACGGAAACTATATACAGTATGCCCACTAAAGTCCCTTGCGACCCTCTTAACTTCGGAACGACTGTTGCTATATTCATAAAAGTAGTGTCTAGGTATAGTAAAGTACACATGCGCTACTCAATGAAACCGCCTATGGCGCCACCTGGTGGAATGCTGTAGAGTTAGCATTCCCATCTCGAAAATGGAAAGAAATAGAGAAAAAAAGTGATTTACAAAGTTGTAGAGCATCATCGATTTAGTACGAAAAGACATCACAGTGTAGGAAATCACGAAAAAACAAATACGCGTTTTAACCGTTCTATTTTTCGCATTAAAGCGGTATTCAAAAAAAATATTTTTCCACGCTCAACAACGCAAAATTTTGAGACACATTTTCAGGCTCATTTTTAAAAGTAACAACATGAAACTTGGCGGCGTGATTTATGAAGATATTTATAAGGGCTCCATGTTCTTATTTTTCGTTCAATTAATTAGAAATTGATTTACAGACATTTATTTTCACAGTACGATAATTTTTCTTTTGTTTCCAGCTCTATCGCTTCGGGAAATTCGGTTCAAAATGTCTACTTTGACAGCATTTTTTGAAATATATTCTGCCTTTATCAACAAATAGAGACATTGTAAAGTTTCTGAATAAGAGAACCTGTCAATTGGATGCATTTTAGAGCAAAAATGAATTTAAAAATGTGTCTCAAAATAAGCAGTTCGGATTTGAATACACCCTTAATGTCCAAAAGGTGTTTTTTTTAACTAAATCGATGATGCTCTATAACTTTGTAAATCACTTGTTTTCCCTATCTCTTTCCGTTTTCGAGATAGGAATACTAACTCCGCAGTTTTCCACCAGGTGGTACCGTAGGCGGTTTCATTCAGTAGCGCATGGCTACTTTACTATACCTAGACACCACTTTTATTACTATACCAGCAGCCGTTCCGAAGTTAAGAGGGTGGCAAGGGACTTTAGCGGGCATACTGTATATTCATCGTGCATCAACATATTTTTTTTTATGAATTAACTATAAACAAAGACAGAAAACTTCGTAGTAACGCCATAAAATTAAAAAATGCGCAAGGCCTTTCGAAAGAACTTTGTTTTTCTCTTTCAGGCGCAAAGAAGACGTGCTACTACTTTGAAGGCAGGAGCAAGATATAATTATTTATACTTATTATAATTATTTATATTGTATTTATTTATGTATCACACCAGTTTGTTCAATACTTTAATGGAATTAACTATATTAAAATGTGTAATTCAACATATTTATCAGAATATGTGTATATTGGCTTAAATATGTAATTAGTATTCGGGATTTTCTCATGATTTATTTTCTTAAAAATCTTCATTTCTTTGAATAGGATCGGATTAAATCATGCAGTTCGTCTATAACAATCTGAAATGTGGCACAAAAAGACCTCTTTAAAGTAGGTTATAGGGTTCCAACAGTTACGGTACAATAACTCATTGAAGCATCCACTTGGGGAGGGAGGGAGTCTCTCGAATCATTAGCATGTCTTTTTTGATGACTCATATTTTGAAACGTTCCATGAATGTTTAACGCACAAATTAAGCTTATTTTGCGAGAGGGTAACTTTTCTAATTTTTTTTTTTTTTCTTTTGGAGGGTACGAATAGAAATTGTAATTCTGAATTATTTTTTATTAGTAAATATAGTGTCTGCTTTTATTAAAATGTAGAAAAATGTTTTTATACAACATTTATCAACAAAGATAGCAAATGTTTTCTGAAAAAAAGTGAAGATTTTAAAATCTATTTTTTTTCTGTTTGATTATGGAAGGAATTAGATATTTTGGTTGAAGATCTCACAATGTAATTAAGCATTAAAAAAATATTAAAGTTTTTCTTTTTCCATAGTTTTCTTTTTATCTTGAACTGCTTATTTATTTGTTAGAGTTACCACCCTCTTCGATTTAATCGGTCAAAGAATTTAATTGTGCCCTTTAAAGCGTGTTATTCTTCTCTAAAAAAAGACTCCGAAAGAATACTTTAAAAGAAGATCTCCGTAAAAGGTGTTATGGCCACCTTTTAGCAATGGCGTGGTTTTGTAGTCAAATATCCGTATAAAAATCGCAAAATCAATATGAAGATATAGTAGAAGTAGGAATATGCATCATTTATTAAATATTGCACATTTTTGTGGCAACATTTTAATGAATTCACAAAGTGGCAAACGAAAAGAGAATCAACATGGAACAGAGTTCTTCTGTACAGTGAGGTTTAGAAAATCAAATATTGTGTTACCGCAAGATTCCATAGAAAGGGAAAAACTCTACAATTGGCAATAAGTTTTCGCTTAAATAAGTTCAAATGTACGTAAGTTCGAAGTAATCGAAATTGTATTACAATAAGTTCAAAATCAAACTATGTAATATTTTAATAATTAACCTAATTGTAAGTAAGCTAAAATAATTGACTTAAAAATTGTAGTAATACAGAATTAAACTTAAAATTGACTTAAAAATTGTAGTAACATAGAATTAAATTTAAAATTGACTTTTTAATGTTTCTTGATTGTTACTTATTAAATTAGCTCACACTCAGGGGTCGGAAAAACGTACTTTTTTTATCGTAGCGAACTACAACTATAACTACTTTAAATACCTTATTATAACCCTTACAATTAAAAATGTAGTTAACTACAACTACAACTACAACTACTTGTTCTAAAAAGAAGTTACTACAAACTACTTTTCAAAAGTAATCACTACTTCGCTACTTTCAGATTTTGTCAAAGTATTCAATGTTCAATCCAAATTGAAGTCACGGACTAAATAATACACCGGCGACCCTTATCTGCTGGTATACAATTAAATAAGTGTGATATAACCGAGGGCATTAAAAATTTTAAAAATGTAATATACAAAAAAAATGTTTTGTGTTCTAGAAAATTGCAGAAAAAACAACTCGAAATGCAAAGAATAAATAAATCTGCAATTAAAGCAATTCCAAATAACAAGTAACCCGGCATTAAAACTTTAGAACCTAATAAAGAGTAAATAGTCAAAAAAGAAAATTAATTTCTTTAGTGGAGTAGTATACTTGATGTTAGCACTAAGTGTCAATGGAGAAAATCTATGACTTCATGAGATGATTTAATATACACTGCAACTGAGATTTGCCGCTGAAATTTGCAAATAATTGTGCTGAACAAATTTTGCACAAAAGAAGCAAGTTACGGCCGCATGATTTGTAGAATGTCACATATTTTCCCCCTTGAAGTAGCGTTAAAAGTAGCGTCGATTCTCGTTACAAACTACTGATTTTTTGTATCGTGCTACTCGCTACACTACATTGTTCAAAATGTAACGAGCTACACTACAAACTACTAAAAAATGCCGTGACTACTGTAGTTTCGCTATTTGTAGCGCGCTACTTCCGACCCCTGCGCACACGTTTATGGGCCCAAATCTCATAAGTGTGGTTTCTCAGTCCCCAATATAATCTCTCGTCATTTCTTTGCAATATAAATTCTCATTTTAAAATGTTTCTCTGTGATCGTTCTACAATACTATGTTATTTCTATTGTGAAATTTTTTTTCTTTAATCTTTAAAATGTAATTTAAATATCTCAAATGTCACTACTGTCCCCTGTTCTCAACCCATAACTTTATCATTAAAACCACGAACAATCAATAAATAATAAAATGTTTGAAAAATCAATGAATTTATTATAAATATGAATCTCATGGAGTATTATAATATAATTTCATGCGAGTGAAATGTGTAATATTTCTTTTTGTTACGATTAAAGTTGTGTCCCTCACTTTTTTGGTCACTACTGTCCCCATTGTTAATTTAAATATTGATATTAATAGATCAACCAATATCTAGTATCGTAGATTTGATATGTCTTTCAAAACAGTGTGTGTACAACATTCCAAAAAAAAATTTCTTTTTTAACCCCTTGGGGACGAGCGACACGAATACGTGACGCATAAGATGCTCAGAATCCTCGATTATTCCCACCAGTTATTTTTTATTGCAATGTTTTCCTTGTCTAATCATAGCATTTTTACGATTCAATTACCTGAAAATTTCTCTTTTGAAAAACCGGTGGTAACAGATTAAAAATTCTGTACAGGACGCTCGTCGCGAAGGGGTTAAGTAAAGTGGCAAAATTTAAAAAAAAATTCACTATAGTCCCTGTCACTTTCTGTCCCTTACAATTTGTGTGTTTTTTTTCTAATAAAAACTGCCATATCATATTTATTTTTTAATAAAGTTCGTACATATCAACTATTTATTATTCTGCAATATATCAGTGGTTATTAAAAATTCAAATTGAGCATAATATGAGATGCTTAAAAATCAGATATCAGCAGAAAACCAGCAACCAAAAATCACTCTTAGGATATTTTGGCCCTTATGTTAATAGAAGTTCATGAAAATTAGAAAGCCTTTATTTTAAATTTCAAATCATATTGTAATATGTATTTTCTAACAATAATGCATCAAAAATAAGATAGTAGAACATTATTAAAATTGACTATTTATTAAAATTGTCTATTTATATATATTAGGTTTTTTTGAAAGTTGAATATGGATCGATTGTAGTTTTTCCATTTCAATGTTCATTTCAGTAAGTGCAGTTTCAATTAGTGCGGGAATATCCCGGTATTTATTAGCCGCTTTAAATCGAGGGAAACATGTATATAGAAAATAATCAGGCAAAAGCTTTATTTGCTGAAATTAAAGCATTCTTATTGTAAAATGTCGCTTTTGAGTAATAAAACAAAAGCATCAAAGAATAGACTTATCTAGAAATGTGAGATATGATTCAATAAAATACTAACATGCGAAAAAATATCTTTAGGTCTTTAGGTATAGTCAAAATGCTTAAAAGGTTTCTTTTGGTATTGCGCAATCAGTTCTACTGTAACACTTACAAGGGGAGCGCCAAACATGATGCGCACAGATTTTGATGATTTTAAGTTATGTTGTAGGGGTCATACCCCTAACTATTCAGGTCAAAGGTTTCCTTCAAATGGACCTTTGTTTTTGAGAAATTCGGGGTTAAAGTTCAGCATACGTTTGAAATACACATTAGATTGGCATTCTGAACGCGGTCTCCGTATTGCGGAGCTAGCGCTCGAGATTCCAGTCTGGAAGGCGAGGGTTCTGTCCCACACTATTCCTTTTATCGTTTTAAAATAATTTTATATTTTTGGCGCGTTGTATGTTTTAAGCAGAATTAGGAATTCTGCATCTTTGAACTTTTTTATATTTTCCTAATAAATTACATTTACATTTTTGAATTTTTCATAAAAACTTATAGTTTTTCTGCAATTATTAAACTAATATTTCTGTCGACGAAAATCCAAGATAATTTATGTCTATAAATCCCGTCTTTTTTTAAAAACTTACTCTTATTGTTTGCATTTTGGTTCATTTATTTATTTATTTATTTATCATAGTTATAAAATAAAGCATTCTTTTTTTTACTTGTATTTTCTATATATTTTTTTTAAAGAAATTGATTAGCAAAACATTTACAAAATAATGTATCCTTTTAATATTTGATTAGCTCTAAATATCTTAACATCTTAACTGATGAAATGCAAAAATGTTTATCATTACTGTCATTGACATTTTTAATTAAATAAATATAGAATTAATTGGGTGATGATACATATCACAAAAATATTCAAAACATAAAATGGCATTAAAAATCACCATAAAAAGAATTTCTTAACATGAACAAAATTTTTGTTAACAATGTTGGAAGAATACATAAATTAAGAAACATTAACTAGAAATATTAACAGATGGCGAATTTGTAAAGATATTATCATTTTCTAACAATGCCTCGCAATATTTTAGAGCATTCGTTACTTCATCTTTTAGTTTCTCTTCCAAACCAGAATTTTCCATATCTGTGCTTTTTCCTTCCATTATATTACAATCTGTAGCCTGCTGTCAACTTTCATATAGAGAATTTTCTTATATACAGCATTACTCCAAACATTGCAATTGGTTGCAAAAAAAGCTTATATCAAGGAAAAGAATTTCATTCTGATATTACTATGAAAGTCGCAGCAGACGATTTAAAATATATTTTTTTTTGTATGTATTGTAAATTTTATCTCTCACTTACAGACGATTTTTGCATTTCCAGTTGAATTTTTATGTGTGATATTGGCAATGTTTTTACTTGCTTGAATGAAAAAAATTCTGAAATGTAATCTGTGATTTTTTTTTGTGCAAATGAAAAATGATGTTGAGTTTGAATTTTACAGATAAATGTATTTAGAGTACACTAAATATTTATACAACTGGTAAAAACTTACATATAAGCGTTACTGCTTTAAAATTTTATTATTTCTTTGAATATATCTAATCTCACATACGTTTGAGAGATTCGAAGTGAAAACTATTTTGTATAAGTTATAAAAAAAAAAATGGTAATTTTTCATTTAAAATTGTATTACGTTAAAAAAAAAAGTATTATTTCAGAACTATGCTTAAAAATGTAACAAAAGTAAATAATAATAAATAAATAAATAAATCTGTACGTAAATTAGCTTGGAGTTTTGTAAACAGAAATATTAGTTTAATAACTGCAGGAAAAATATAAATTTTTATGAAAAATTCGAAATAATAAATATAGTTTATTAGGAAAATATAAAAAAGTTCAAAGATGCAGAATTCATAATTCTGCTTAAAGCATGCAACGCGCCAAAAATATAAAATTTAAAAAAATATATAAATGGGACAGAACCCTCTCCTTCCGGACTGCAATCTCGAGCGCTAGCTCCGCGCCACGGAGACTGCATACAAAAAGCCAATTTAATGGATATTTCAAACGTATGCTGAACTTTAACCCTGAATTTCTTAAAAACTGAGGGCCATTTGAAGAAAACCTTTGACCTGAATAGTTATGGGTATAGCCCTATAACATACCTTAAAATCATCAAAATCTGTGCTCATCATGTTTAGCGGTCCCCTTGTTAGATCCCTAGAAGTGTAGCAAATGTTTCCCTCTATACAAAAACCAACTATTTTAGATCCACAGCTGGCTTGATAAAAGATGTATTTGAATTTTTTATTTCTGTTAATAATAAAGTGGATTTTATGCTATAAAAATAAAGCTAAAAAAGAAAGACTCTTGAAATAGGTTTCTTATGGAAAATATTTATAGCTATAAATGTTGATGTATCGCTATATCAATAAATATTTTAATTTGTATACTTTTACTTAATACGTGCAATTTTTTCACATTAAAACAGCGATATTTTTGTTTAAAATAAAGACATTTAACATACACGGTATATCGTTGTCATTCGATGTATAATAGTTGCATCTATTAACTCAAGTAATATCCGTATTTTCATGAACTTTTGATTTTGAAAACTAAGCTTTTAAGGTCAATAATTTATGAAATTTTCTATAAATATAGACCTTTAGAAAACGCTAATACAGTTTCGTGACAATCAGATCAATCAATACTATTGATTTCTAATCATCTCTTTCTTTTTATAGAAAAGAAAATAATGCATGTTGATCAGAAGAATGTACCAGAACACGATTTCGTCAAACAACTCTAATATTTGCATTATGTTTAGTATATCATGAATGTATACAACATCTTCAATTTTATGCAGCTTTTTATTTTTGTAAATAAAGATTATGTAAAATAAATAAAGAATATGTCTATTTGTATTATCTATTTTGTAAAAAAAAGTAAAATATGATCAATCTCTATTTGAGAAAATACACAAACTAAATTTTTATACGGCCTTCGTACGGTAAAATTTTCAATTAGGAAAATTTTCCTTATTCCTTCCTGAATGAAACACAAAAATATCCATCTTTATATCTGAAAAACTCACAGTGATATTAAAAGCCAAAATTCGTGACTTACACCACTTAAGCAAACCTCTGAGCGACGTGATATTGATGCATTTTGAATGCAAGATAGGGATCATACAAAAATTTATTCGTTATAAAAGCCGATTTAAGACATTTACAATATTTAATTACGCCTGTTTGGTTAATAGAACATAATAGAAATAGTACATAAATTGAGATAATAAAACAAATATTGAGAGTATAGAAAATAAATTGAGATCACCACCGACGTCAATATATAGTTGTACTCGTCTAACAATTTTTCTTTGCACTGGATCCAATTCGTTTGGAGGGATACCTCACCAGGCGTCTTGAATTCTTTGGCAAAGGTCTTGTAAGTCTACCAGAGGCGTCAAGTAAACAGCCCTACGTAAACGACCTCATAAATAAAAATCCAAAGGAATTATATCTGGCGAGCTAGAAGATCCACCTATTTGGAAACTCTTGATTTAGCAAGTGCCTTGCCTCAGAAACGTAGTGTTCTCTTGGTTTAGTCCCCAGTTGCAGAAATCTAGACACCGTTGATAGTCTGATTATACCTGTGAATGTACTGCACGAATACTGTATGGATGCCAATTGTTCCGTCGCAATATTCTCCATATTGTTGGTTGTAGAACGTTCAATTCTGTACCAACACTTCGTGTATTCGCATGAGGATAACTCACAAAATAAGCTAAAATGTCAATTTTGGCATTAATTGACCTGGATATGTGTCTACTTGGACTTCCCTGCCAATGCACGCATCATGTACTTTGCATTCGCTGAATAAGTCGATAAATAAAATTACTACAAGTAGGCCGAGAATTCAGGAAATGGCGTTGGTATTCTTCCGCTGTTTACCTAGCATAACCATTCCATTACAAACAGCATAAAGTATGAACATTTCAAAACATTCTTTGTTACTCTACTGCGACATGCTGCCAGCTCAGTTTAACTTCACTGTCTATTGCACAAGGAAACATTTTATGCTTAAAACACATCATGACGATTGCATGACGTGCGCCTTACAGCCAGAAATTAGTATATCAATGTGATTGGCTTCTTCGGAATGATTCTTTAAATTAACATTGTATCTTCAATTACACGCATTTAAATTTTTGTCTAATCCTTTAAAACCTGACGAATTACTTAAACGGGAATCTCTGTGTGAGTTTTGCAGATATCAAGATGTAATTTTTAGTCTTTCATTGAGGAATGGATAAAGAAACTTTTTTCTAATTGGAAATTTTAATTTACGGACACCGTATAAAAATTTAATTTTGTATTTTTTCAAATAGACCCTCAAGCGGTTACAACTTATGTCATCAAATTTTGCACCTTTTTTTTTATATGAAACTTTGCAATTGTAAGTAGTGTCTTTGAGCAATATATAAGGAAATAGGCTATTGGCTACATCTTTATGAATCACCCTCTCTCTATATATATGTAACAACACAAAACTCGACCAAAATGCGTTCGATCCCATCGCAATAATTAAGTTCCGCTAAACTTTTAAAGTTTTGCTGTGTGTGATCAAGTGATATTTGCAAAATTAGAGGACCGATGGTCTGACAGACAGGGTGTCATCATATTCTAACAAAATTTACATAGTAACATCTAGGTGGTGTATTCTTTCAAATTTAATAATACATTGAAAATACCAAAATTACGTGAAAGTACATTAAGGAAAATCATTCTCCCAAATAAAAAACTTATTTCTCTTAAAATCGTCTGAAAATGAAATCACTGTCAAAAGTCAGTAGCCGGTAGTTAATGTGCTGACAACAAATGCTCAACGAATTCAGTTCAGCGCAGCCCGGAGAAAGTGAATGTGTAAATTGTCTTTCCACTTTGTGAAATTTTCGTAGATCCTAAAGTCAGAAACAAGCACTCAGTTTTAGATTAACAGTACCAAACAAAAGTTCACTGAGATCAGCAAGGGAATGCACGACGAAAGCGACAGGAAAAATAAAATACAGTTTCAAATATTTACTTTAAAGTACTACTATAATACTACTCTTAGATTCAAGTTTCTTCAGTTTGACCTTTTCGTCTGTCTTTGTTGCTAACCCTATCCAGTAGTTGTTCACGCACTTTGCGGAATTTTCTTCGATCCCAAAAAGTCATAAACAAGTGTTCAGTTTTAGATTAACAGTACCAACAAAAGTTAATTGAGATCAACAAAGGAAAGTGATGGGAAAAATTAAATTCGCTCTTCAACTATTTACTTTAAAGATTAAACTAGAGGACTTAAAGATTAAAAAGAGGATGAACACTTTAAAGTAATTGAAGAGAAGGCATTGACAGAAGATGTTGTGCAACAAAAGTAATTTTTTTAGAAAAATGAAGTGAAAGTTTTTTGTTCTAAATTTTATTAATTTATTTTCTTTTTAGTAGCACATGTTTAATATATTAACGTGTCAAAACATTGACATTTAATTTTCAAATATTAAAAATTGTTGATATTATTTAAATTATTAAATATTACAATATTAAATATTAATAAATAATGTCTAAAATCTTCAAAGCTAATTAGAATCTTAGTATTTTAGCTTTACCATGTGATAGAACTGTGACTACCTCTGTAGGTCTTCACGTCCCTCCTGTTTTAGTAGAGCAAGTGCGGGTCGGGTAAACCCGGCCTAGGGCCTGGCTCCCTCTTGGGTGTCCAGCCCCGAAGCTGTTGAGAGACCCCGGGCTCGTCCCCAAATGCAACGTGGTGGTTTCTCAAGAGGGCTGAAAATCACCACAATCGCAATGACCTATGTCTTCATTCACTTGAGTTCAATGGGAGTGATGCGCAGGTGGCGGTGCTCCCACCGGTCGCAGCGCATGCAGGAGGACCCTCCTGGTCGTGCGCGTTAAAAGTCCCTCAGGAATTGGGTGCGACGGTTGACGTGCCTGACGGGCGCCACTCAGCTTTGCCATGTGATAGAATAACTCATAACACCTTCATCCATAAAATAAAACAATTTTTGAGAAAATGTTACATAACATGTTGTAATCTCTTCAATTAAACTTAACTTCACTGTAAATCATTGTTTAAATCTCAAGATGGTTAGAAAACAGATATCATTAAAGTTTAAAAAACAATATACAAACTTCACTTATAAATCTCTTCAACTAAGTAGATTCTATGATCCTAAAATATTCTGAGTACTAGAGGTTTAAATCTTATGACTTCAGAGACACTGCTTAGCTGCCCTAGCATCTAAACTAAGGCTCGCTGTAAACACCGAACAATCTCAACCAAAACCTTGCATTTTATAGTATCCAAACAATTACCTGCTAAATCACAGTATCATACAACATAAACTACCAAGTAAACCACAATTCTGCCAATTCATGTACAGGGTGCGACAGAAAAATGTATACATACACTGTTTAACGGGTCATATCTTTCTAATTTGTCTTTCTTTTCAAATTGTAATTAATTGGAGACAATGAGTGGACCCAGACAAACTTTTGAAAAAAGAAAATTTATTTTAAAATACTATTGTAAATATGAAAATGTAGCAGAAGTACAACAACAAGAGTGCAAGAAGTTTCAGACAGATCCACCTGTGCGACTTACAATTAATTGGATAAAAGAAAAATTTGAAACGAATGGATGTTCATAAACAACGTTTCAGAACCGGAATTGAGCAAGATTGTGGCACAACACCAAATGAAATGTTTGTTGAAGTTTGTAGCCCACTGTTATAAGCAACGTATTGACCAGAACGGTTAAAATTTTCAACATCTGCGGTAGGAGGAAAAGTTATACATTTCATGCAATTCTTTTGCAATTTAAATATTAATTATATGTGAATGAAAACCGTAGTTATAATCATTCAAAGTGAGTATAAATTTTTCTGACACACCCTGTATAATATCAGCAACTTAGAGATTCGACAGAAAGGCCACTTTCCTTTCCGCATACATTTATAAAAAAAATCCTTGACGGCTCGGCCTACAGGCACAGGTAGATTTCGAAGACACAAACCGTGGGGCGCCTGTTTAGCAATAATTGCAGAAGTAATGACCTTTTTTGTCATGATGCGGCAGTTGGGACCACCCACTTCGAAATCTACCTGTGCCTGTAGACGTAGCCGGCCGGGATTTTTTTGTTTTTATTTTTTTATTTTTTTTTCTATAAGGGTTGGTCATATCAAAAACTTGTCAATATAAAAGTTGTAGATAATATTAAGAGGTTTATAATAAATTTAAGTGGATTTGATATCTTGTGAATTGACGAAGTTGTGATTTTTTTCTTCTTAAATCTCTCTTCCCCTCCCCCCCCCCCCCCCTTGAGGCCATTTTTAATGATATCAAAAATCTGTCATACATAAATTTTCGGCCCTTTTCCTAGAAGTAATAATAACTTTAAACGGATTCGATACATATCATAACTAAGAACTTCTGGTTTTTTTTTTCTGTTTTCACAAAAAGCTCCCCCATTCCCCCCTCCCCCCTGGTTCGATTTTGCCCATTAACGAATTTGACTAAGATTTTATCTATCAATTTGAAAGAGATTTGTGGAGAATTATTTAAGTTATCGTGTCCATAAAAAAGTGATATAGATAGATAGATAAAGTTTTGAACTGGGGGTGGTTTTAGTTTCTGGGAGCGTTGATCGGCGTAGATCTGCAAAATTTTTCCAGATATTCCAACATAGAGAGAATGTAATAGGTAGTATTTCTTATGAAATCTACCTAAAAAACAAACTAGATGCTCTTATTCAAGACAAGCGTTCTCAGAGTCCGAACATTCCAGTCACAACTTAAACAGAATTCGGGCCATATTTCATTGAATGCCTTCTAGTAAAACAGTGGTACTCATTAAAATTTCTGTAAGAGCCAAGATCGGGTGGAGGAGAGAGTTCGAAGCCACACTTACGTTTTTGCAATCATGTGTCTGTATAATGAACTGTATAATATATCATATAATATATCATATAATATGATTTTATATGATCTATAATATATCATATAATGAACTATACCAGCGGTTCGCGACTCACTGGTGGGTTGGCGGGCTATATTTTGGAGGGTCGCAGAACAACCGGTCAGGTCTGGAAAAATTATATTATCAAAATTACCTGCTACTGAACATATATAATGAACATAATATAATGAACATAACATGATATACATTTGAAGGAAATAATATAAATAAATAACTTTGTGAAGAGACTGTATTATTAAACTTTGCGTAGAGAGCGACTTGCGATTATACAGTTAACAAATTTCAATCCTGATGTATACTCTTTCGTTGGCGTAAAATAATATCATAAATTAATAATACCTACATTAATAAATATATTTTTCATTAAGTAGTAAAGGAAGGTTTTATTTTAATTATTTCCCTTTTACATTAGAATTACCTATTATTGTACTCATGTTCATACTTTATACAAAAGTTTAGACATTTTCTATTATATAGATTACGTATAAAGCCCTATATATCTGCATGTTAGGTAAGCCGCGAACATTTTTAAACTTTAAGATAAGTAGGGTAACAATAAAGTTTGGGAACCGCTGAACTATACTACAGGGTGGGCAAAATAAAACTGGCACATAAAATATTTGTAAGAATTTATCTATTTGTGAATCAACTCACAGAAGATGAACCACTGCATGGATATTTTCAGAAAGACGGAGAAACAGCACACACTACCTTACAACCTTGTCACGAGTGCATGAGGTGTTCGGTGAGGAGAGGACAATCAGCAGAGGCAGTGCAATTCCCTGGCCACCTCGATCGCCTGATCTCGCTCCCTGTGATTTTTACCTGTGGAGAAATTGAAGGGTCAGGTCCACTAAAATAATCCTCACACAGTGGAAAAGCTACAGCAGAACATTGATAATGCTGCTGCTACTATTCCTCAGGCAGAGCTGCTATGCGTGTCTCACAGTTTCATAAATCGAGCACAGCGACGGTGGCCATTTAAAGCATTTTCTGTGATGGGCAGTTCTCCTGTTCACTAACAAAGGTCAATTCCGCGTCAGTCTTATAAATATTTTCGGGATCAATTTTATTTTACCCACTCTGTATTATATACTAATTAATAGTACGTAACTATTAAGCGGAATTAATAACTGCCGATGAAATCCATTAGTTGATAGGGGAGGTACCTGAAGGTGAGATGAAATGCTAAGGACCAGATGAGTCATATTCGACTAGTGCTGTAAAAGTAACGACTAAATGAACACTCTTATGCATTTGTTACTTTCAAACTCACTACCCATTGTCCATTGCTTACTGAAACTAGTAAAATCTGCGACAAAAGAACCTGTCTATAACAGAAACTAGCATTAAGCCGATTCTCAAAAGCATATTTTCCCCCGCAACATCGCAAAACATTCTGACATATTCGTAGACTCAGTCTAATACATAAAATCATAACATCGACAACCATGACATATTTCTACATAATTTGAAATTGAAATCTACCACTATTGTTTGGAAATAGTGGTATTAAAATTTCTTGGTAATATTTCTTTTGCGACAAACATTCAATCCCACTGATTATATTAACTTTATTATGTAGGTTTGTTATACTACATTTTTTTAAACCTTACTACTTAAATTACCCTTTGTTTACATTATAATATAAAATATGTGTTGCGGCCTGCCGAACGTTCCAAACCTATGTTTGCGCGTTTGCGGCCCGCGAGAAAAAAAGATTGAGTATGGCTGAGCTAGAGCAAAAGAAACGAATCGACTGACTAAACGAGAACAGAACAACTGATTCAGAGTCTAAAGTCCGAGCCGAACCGTAATCCTCGAGACAGTGTCTGGAGGATTGTCTCGGGTTTACGATTCGACCGAACACGCGCTCTCATCTTTTCCCATCAAGCTATCCTACTCCATTCATGAATCACGGAATGAAGGCGTTTGAAGTTTGTTTGATTAAGTTCTGCAGCGTGTTGATGCAGTAACGCAGTGCCGCAGCCAGAATTCGGCTCTAGGTTTTTTTTAAGGTAGATTTCGTAAGAAATACTAACTATTACATTCTCCCCTAAGTTGGAATTTTTGAAAAATTTTTGCAGATTTATGTCGATCATGACTCCCAGAACCACCCCCAGTTCAAAACTTTATCAGTCTATCTATCTATCTATGTCACTTTTTTATGGACACGATAACTCCAATAATTCTGCCCAAATCTCTCCCAAACTGATACATAAAATCAAGGGGCGTAAAATCTCGGCCAAGTTCGTTAATGGGCAAAATCGAACCAAGGGGGAGGGGGGGGGGTACTTTTTGTGAAAAGAGAAAAAACTCCACAATTTCTTAATTATGATACGTATCGAATCCGTTTAAAGTTATTATTACTTCTAGGAAAAGGGCCAAAAATTTATGCATGACAAATTTTTGATATCAATAAAAATGGCCCCAGACGGGGGGGGGGGGGAGGAAAGGGAGGGGTTTAGAAGAAAAAAATTCATAACTTCGTCAATTCACATGATATCAAATCCGCTTAAATTTCTTATAAATCCTCTTAATATTATCTAAAACTTTTATATTGACAAGTTTTTTAGAGTATTAGTTTTGCAAGAAAAGTGTCACCATGACGCAAGATCACGGAAATTTTCTTTGACTCGGCTTGGGCCGGAAAAGAATGAAGTCTAGTTTCGGACAGGCCCGAGACTGCAGGAAAAAGTAAGAACCAGTTCCAGGCTAAAATCTATAGAAGAAAAAAGTAAGCCGGGACACTAGGGGGTAAACCCACTGGTCCGAGTCTAATGAAAGAAAATTTGAACTATACTAATTTATAACACCGGTTTATAATTTATTTAAGCCTGTAGAATCGGAATCGATAGGGACCGGGAAAAAAGTCGTGTTTTTCAAAAGTTTCCGTCTTAGCACATATAATTGTATGTTTTCTGTTCGTCGGGACCTCAGAGCAAAAATACTAGAAGTACTAGTATATTAGAAGGTCTATGGTCAGAACCATAAATTATTTCGTTTTAAGACAGGATTCCGTTATAGACAGGTTCTGTTTTGAAAGGGTTTATTGTATTTAGATCAAATTTCCCCCAGTTTTAACAAGTAAATAGTTCAAATTCCATTTCTGTACGTTCAAAATTTATCACGTGTTTCAGCGTTTTTTATTATTTTTTCCCTATGGAATTTGACGGTTTAAGGTTTAGTCTCATTTCGGAAACAGAAGCAAAGAAAAAAAAATCGGTATAAAGACTCGCCACTATACAGCAGTGTGACAGGATGCGAACACTGCTATTTTACGAAATAAGTGATCAGTTTTAACAGGTAGCTGGCTATTATGCGTTTTCTTCATTTTTAAGTACAGTAACCGCCGTTTTAATGAATCATATTTGTTGAATATAATTTGATTCTATAAAGCGGTGGATTCCGACTAAGGTAAAAATACTAATACTGATTTTTGGTTTACTTGATTCCTAAAAGTGGCTTATTTGATAAACCAGTGATTCATATAAGCGGCAATTACTGTATCCCTGGGAGGGGTTTTAACCCCCCCCCCCCCCCTTGTCTGCGCCACTAAATAACGAGTCATTTTCCAAAGTAACGATTCGGTACTTCGTATCTGAACTGAAAGAATACCCATTACAAAGAATACATGCGGTTTGCAACAGCGCTATATTCTACTCCGATATTAGGGTTATTAATCGGAAATAATTCAATAAAAGCTTAATGTTTACATTTATTGCATCAAATTTTAAAAAACAATCGCGATGTATATATAAAATATATTTTACAAAAAATACATATCTGTATATATTTATATATACATTTTAATTACGCACCCAACTTGGTGGGCTGCGTATTGAGTACCAGTGTCGTAAAACCATATGAACAAAATTGTCCGATGTCTAATGAAAATATTCTTCCCCCTGTTTATCATTATTATCTTTCCTCATTCACTTTGTTTCGCATCTCTAATAAATTTCTTTGCTTTCGTACATAAATAATTTATTTGTTTTTCACGCCTTTCTCCCTCGTTCTTTGAACATGCAAATGCTGAATCTACATCTTTTGCTTATATGCAAAAATAAGTCTTCTCAAAATGCTTTAATAGCAAAGAAAATGGCACGTATTTCGAAGCAGCGATTCTTTCTTTTATTATGTCTCAAGCGATAAGATAAAAGTGTACCATTTATGAGATAGCTATTTTATTTCCTAATAGTTGTTTATACCAATTAAAGGTTTGTTCTTTTATTTTTATATACATAATTTCATAAAGATCATCCGCTGTAAATCTCACTAATTCAATCGTTGTCGCTGATAATATTGCTGTTGAAATATTACACTTGTTTTGTTACTGCTTAACCTGCACATATAACATATATAACGGGGGATAAAAAGCTTATAGAAGGAATAAAAAATCAATATTTCTAAAAGTATAAGCAGTGAACATGATACGGTTTTCCCAGAAATGTACAGAGAGACGGGGATTTTTCTTTTAAATATATGAATATGTCTTGCTAGAATACTTACATTTGCTATACCAATAAGTAGAGTCTCAGTTGGGTTAGCAGTCTTCACAGCGGCGCAGAGCGCTTTGTCATGCAACAACACTGTAAAAATAAGACGAATGTTTCTTAATCTATGAAAGATAATATAGGGTGGTAATAAAATCTTTCCCTGATTACTAAAAAATTATTACGAAATAACCATTGAATATAATACCAAAACTCATGTTATTAAGTTTTTTTTTCCATCTCGATGGATGATCCCCTACACATACGTCTTGGTCAATCCAATACCCCTTTGAAAAACGAACTGAACATAGTTTATACAAAAATCCTTCACCTGACACATCGTAATAAATCCAATTATTTCTTTATATTTTTTGAATATTCAGGGGATATCTACTCAAGGTCAGGATCACAGATGCTGTTTCTAGTGTGACAGACCAAATGTTAGGCAATACGTGGCGAGAAATGGCATACCGCCTTGACATTCTTCGAGCTACCAAGGGTGCTCAAATTGAAATTTACTGACGTAAGTACTTGTGTTAAAAACTTCATAAATGTCTTTACAATATATTGAAACAAGCATATGCCTTATTATATTAGTTTTTCTGAAATAAATTATTGTAATCAGGGAAATATTTTATGACCCCCATGTATAACCGCGCACGAAAATATACAATAATCTCCTCCGAGTTACCCATGATTTCGAAGAGCGTTCTTTATCGTTCGAAATCTCAGAAATCCATATATTTTTTGGACTTAAAGAAGCATTTATGAAAACAAAATTACTTTTGCTGCCACTAATTTTCGGAAAAGTTTTCCAGTAGCTTTTGCAGTGTATTAAATAGTTTTTACAAACCCGAATATCGGTTTTCAGGATGCTAGCAATTCTCAATTAAACAGTTTCAGCTGCGTAATTGAATTTTTACATGCAGGAGTATAACAAAATAATATAAATTTTATTATTAATATTGATTCTATTAATTTATCATTTTTACTTACCCATCATACGTAGTATAGGGTAAGTCGTGTAATCGTTTTGAATATCGAAAAAAAAATTTTGACAGATTTACACGTTTCACACACTGGAGATTCCGAAAAACATATTTTTAGAAAAAAAAAATTTGCCGTCCGTCTGTGTGTCTGTAAACGCTCCAACTCCCGAACAAATTGAGATAGAGACTTGCAATTTGGTATGTATTTAGTATGTAATAATGGGAAGAAGCCTATTTCATTTCAATAACCTCGATTAACCGGAACATTTTTTTTTCGGACTCTCGAAATATTCGTTCTGATGAAAGGTATATAAAAATTTTCGAAATTGTTTATTTTAAGGAATAAATATAAAAGACAATAAAAAACGTAAATTTTGCATAAAACATGAAGTCGATCGGATAATGAGTTGCCGAGATATTTGTAATCCTATTTTCCACACTCTTCGATTTTTCATGACCCTGTATTTCATCCAAATTTCACTTCAAATATATATTTTAATTGGAAATTTGACGCTTAATCAGATGCAATAAACCGCTAGTTAATAGGAGTATTATTTTTGGAGTTATAAGGAAAAACCTCTTTCAAGCAATTCAGTAATCGAGCCTTTTTATGACGTCATCAAGCCACGATTTTATTTGAATTACAATGCATTTTATAAGTAGTTTACACATTTTTATTTTAATATTTTACTTTATACATATACATGATGGGTAAGTATTACGGTGGCCCCCAACGACTAGTTGTCAGTAAAACAGGTTTGTTCAACATGAAACTGTTGACTTAAGAACTGATAGCGTCCTAAAAACCTATATTCCAGGTTGAGAAAACTTATTACACTGCTAAAAATTTGCGGCAAACTGTCCAGTCATTTGTCCGTTTTTATAGAAAACGGTTACATAACAGTAATTTAACTCTATTCAGACCATAATATGGGCAATAATAGGGTCAGAATGCAGTTAAATTACGGTTATGAAACCGTTTTTTTTCTAAAAACGGTCAATTGACTGGACAGTTTGCTGCAAATTTTTAACAGTGTAGTACACTATAAAGACGACTCGGAAACGTTTCCGAAAGTCAGTCGCAGCAAATAAACTTTGCTTTTGTAATTTTTTTTTAAATCTTGAAAATATATTAGTTTCTGAGGTTTCTCAAGATAAAGGACGCTTTTCTGATTCGTGAGTAACTCAGAAGAGGTTATTGTATATTTTAATTTGTGGTTATAATATATTTATCTAGATTAATAAACATTCGTCTTTCTTTACAGTGTAGTGTTACAAATGTTCAATTTGACGGATGCCATTAGTGCTGTCAAATGTAACACTAAGATATTCTGCAGAGTATTGTAAAGGATTTCTGCTGTAATTCGTATCACACGATGGCTTAGGTGTCTTGTATACTGCAAAAAAAAAAAAAAAAAAAAAAAATCATTGATTTTACAGTATAATACTAACACCCCAACTGCCAGTATTGTACCGTAAAATTAACAGTAATAGACAGTAAAATAAGCAGTAATACGCTACCACGCATCTGCCTGTATTATACCGTAAAATTAACAGTAATAAACAGTTAAATAAGCAGTAATACGCTGCAGCGCATGCGCGGTAGCGTATTACTGCTTATTTTACTGTTTATTTCTGTTAATTTTACGGTATAATACTGGCAGCTGGGGTGTCAGTATTTTACAGTAAAATCAACATTTTTTTCAGTGATCTTTTAAATTCGCCGAAATTCAACTAAAACATTCAAAGTTTGAATTAGTGTATCTTCAAAACGTTTTTATGTATAAACATAAAATTTTGACCGTTGATTAAACAGATTGTGCTTTGTAATTTACTACCTTTAGAAACAGGCTAGCCTTTTACAGAATTTCTGTATAGTTGAAATGAAAAAGCAGCTCCTTTTTTTTTACTCCGTAAGTTATTTTGCTCCACCAGTGTGATTGAAAATTCTCTAAATATAAAAGTGAAGGTTGATGAACCTTTCAAATTAAAAATCGTTTAACATCAATACTAAACATTTCGTTTCTTCTCTTTAAGAAAATAATTGTTAGCGATCAGTCTCTTTTGGCATATCACTATTAGAAGAACAGGTTAGACATTTCAAGGGAAAGAGTAATAACTGAGTTCAAAATTCTTTAGATATAAAAATGAAGATTGATAAACTTTTTAAATTAAAATCCATTATATCAATGTTAAAAATTTCGTTATTTATTTATTTTTATTTTTTAAGAGAAGAATTGTTAGCGATCAGTCTCTTTTGGCATATTACTATTGTATGAATAAGTTAGACTTTTCGCGGGAAATAGTAAAGAGAGAAATTTTCATTTTCTTGCAAAGGAATCTTGTCAAGAGAAAGTGTTTTATTTAACTTTGCGTAGAGAGTGACTTGCCACTTAAATAACAACTGTCAATCCTGATGTATACTCTTTTGTTGATGTATACTCGAATTTATGTCATACATTATTAGAATACATACATTAAAAATTATATTTTTCAGTACGTAGTAAAAGAAGGCTTTGTTTTAATTATTTATTTTAATTATTCGGAAAAAGTTACAGAACCAACCCGCTCAGGTCCACACAACACCCAATCCACACACTTCTATTAAAGGGGTCAGGGCAAGAGAGTGCCAAACTACATTTTTGAACTTCTGAGATATTTCAATTTGAAAATTTTATCCAATACTCAAATCAAGATATATAACCTAAAAATTTTTTGCCAATGTCTTAGTAACATTTCAGATATTCTGAGTAACAATATGACATCACTTTAATGATATTGCTATTACGTTTTTTGTAAATTAGCTATCTTCATTGGGAGCTTAAACATCAGGGGCAAAAACAAAACCTGTCACATAGGCTGCCACCAAGTGACATTAGAAACAAATTATATGTTGAATATTATAATTTACAATATTAAGCAACAGATTACAGTGTTAGATTTATTTCACCAAAAATGTGGCTTGGCACTTTCTTGCTCCGACCTATTCAATTTCCTGTTTCTCATCTTCGTTGAAAGCAAGCACGCAGATCACTAAGCTGTATTATTTCAGGTTACCTACAAGAAAAATAAAGAAAGACAAATTATCCGTATCGTGAAGGTTTTGAAAATTATAATTTAAATGATAAAGAAGAACAAATTAACAAAAGAACTGCCACAACTATGATAGTTAGGAATATTTGTAATTGTGTTTACATAGAATCGTATGGTTAGGTTAGCGTTTAGTTATTGGAATAATTTTATACGTCGAATCAAAATTTTTGGTTGAAAACTTTTCATTTCAATTTAAAATTTTAATAAATCCATTACATGAATTTTAGATGAAAAAGTTGAGTTAGCCATGTCTTTATGAGATGAATACAATTAATCCATTCTAGGAGCAAGATTAGCGGTGTATCGTAAAGACATTGCTAATTTTCTTTTTTGATGGAACATTAAACAAAAAATGTCACAAACTATGCATTCGGAGAGAAAATGCTTTCTTCTAGCACAATGGTTCCCAAAATTTTTGCAACACAGGTCGCATCCTGAAATCCTATTTAAAATACGAACTATCCTATGCAATGAACAATTAATAGATTTAAACAAAAACAATTATATTTTTACAAATTTTGACAATCTTGGAGCATTCCGAGGTTTATATGTGGAAAGGTTTGGAAACACTGCTCTAATAGAATGCAATATCTATACACCCACAATACTTTTTATTTATTTATTTATTTATTTGTGAAAACATTTGCTTTAATACAGGAATATTCAAAAATCTGAATTAACGTAAACCCAGAATGTAATTGACTAAATGTTTCTTAACTTTAATTACAATCTAATTGAGTATGGGATCAAAAATGTATCAGATTAAAAGAAGATTTGGAAATTATTTGAAAATAAAAGGTTCAGATGTTATAAGAAAAACTACCAATGATGAAATTATGGCGACATCGAATGAAATTCTAGACTTGTACAGCGGTTTAAAGATGCTGTGGATTTGGCAATTTTGATATTTTTTCTCTCTACCTATGCTTGATGGTCATTATTTTCGGAAAAATAATGATAAGAGCTCAAGTTAAAACCGCTTGTTATCTGACTCACATTCATACCGCATTGTGTTAAAAGTATGAACACGACACCAATTATTTATCATTCAAGATGCAACAGCAGAAATCGCAATTATTTTATTACTTTCTAAAACGTGTTACAATAATTATTGCATTATTACCTACATGCATGTTACCATATGTTCTAATCCTAAGAAAAAAAAAGTAATTTTCATTCATTATTTTTAGATCAACTAAATGTTTTTATTGTTGGCAAGTCATGGTTACGTAAAATATTCTTTGGGAAAATTTAGCACGTGGATGTGTAAAATTTCGCCATTCGTGGTCTAGAATATACCCTGGAAGCCTTTTTTCTGTACCACCCAACATTTAAATCGGGACAACCAGTTTGACGGACTGGTGTCAAGCGGATCAAGTGCATTTTTCTTGAAACAAGCTTTTTTTCAAAATCTGTGTACGTTCTTACGCAATTACACCGATTTACTGTGCACGCTGTGCGTAGTGAACTTTGGAAGAATTTAGATCGGTTAAAATATCGAAAGTTTTATATGACATTCTTCGCGCACTTGACGAATGTACAACAAATTCAATACCAAAAACCTTTTTTTTTCCTATGTGAATTATTTAAACAAAGACAAATTCTCGAAAATGCTCTAAAAATCAAGCAGTATCGAGAGAGCCTCCTCTTAAGTTTTCTACAACCTCAATGCAAAATTATCTTCAAAACCAGAATTAAAAGCCTACATCAGTCATGCGAAAAAACGCACAAGCTAATGTTAAGTCTATGGGAAGGTTCTTGGCAGATTTCTCGATTGCATTTTAATATTTTTAAATGATGCTTTTTGCACAGGATAGCTGAGGTCGATCTCTAACGTTGTTATTTTTTACTTTTTCGATTTTAGTTCCAGTTTTTTTATATAAGGGTGCTTTCACTTTCAGAACCAGTTCCAACCGGTTCCAAAATTGAAAATGTCCGCTTATAAAAAAACTGTAACCAAAAATAAAAAAAAATCTAACACCGTTAGAGATCGACCTCAGCTATCCTATGTAAAAAAAAAAATCATTTTAAAATATTAAAATGCAAGCGAGAAATCTGCCAAGAACCTTCCCATAGACTTAACATTAGCTTGAGCGTTTCTTCGAATGATTAGCGTAGGCTCTTAATACAATATATTCATTTTAAATAGATAGAATATACCAAGTGTCTCACAAAGTTAACTAACGCGAAAATCTTTTAAAATGAAAACGAAAATAAAAAGCTTATATTTCTTTTAACAATAATTATCTTATTACAGTGTCTTATCACTTATATAACTTTTAATAGACAGTAGATCAGCTGTAGTGACCAGCTGTACAACTAAGACAGTCGCAGGGGTACTTCGTGTATTATGGAATACCATTTACGTTTGAGGCAATATCACAACTCGATATTGTTTAAAACCCGAAAACCGAATGCAATCGCACAAACTTCAACTATCTGTGATTAGTTTAACAATTGAATAACATATTGAGCTGACTGGCTAAAATTGAATAACCATTTTGAGAGATTGACACCTGAATAAGTATTTTCACCATTCATTTTATTGCGCTTTCTTCAATAACAACAGTAAATTTGATTCACAAGGAGAGTGCCAAGCTTGGTAATCACGGATTTCGATTATTTTTATATATGTTGTAGGGTAGAAGCCCCTTAGTCTCAGGTTCAATGGATTTTATACAACGCTCCCTAGTTCTCGAGAAATGGGGGTCTAATATTATAACACAACTTAAATACTTACTTTGTAACGAAATAACTGCGGTGGCCGTAGTTCAGTTGGTATGGCGCCTGCTCGTTGTTGCGAGGGCCCGGGTTCGATGCCGGAACGCGCTGTGTCTGTTTTTCTCATTTTTTTTATAAATATACTTGTAATTATAATTTAATAATCTCAAAAAAATTGTTAACACGATTAAATTTTAATTTAGCATTTTTGATTTTTTTAAAATCATTTTTAAAATGTATTCCATATATTCTTTATCAATGCAACGATATTGAACAATTGTGTCAATTCGTGATTGTAAAGAAACATCATTTATAAATTGCCATAACGAAACGCCTTAAAGTCAATGCGATGATAATACTACTCTATTTTTAAAGTAAGAAGCATAATTATATTAAAATTTAGCATAAGAATTAAATTAACAACATATTTATGTTTTATTTCATTAACTAGAGGGCACCACAACAAACTTTGGTTATTTCTTTTTTTTTAGTTTGGTGCAGTTAAGTGGTGTTTTTGTTTTCAATCTTTATCGCACAAGTGCGTATCATTCTATAACAGCTTATAATCGTATAAAAATGGAAGAAGCAAGCTGTAGTTCACAAGAAGATCAATCTGAAGTGTTGGGATTCGATGAAAATCAGAAAAGTGATGTCACAAATGCGTTGAAGCACTGTAAAATTTTATTGCAAAACAATGGATTTTTAACAAATAATCCAGCATCTGAAATATCTTCGTTTTCTATTGCGATGGGGGAAGAATTCTATAATTCGATAGTAAATATGCTGATTTTGGAACGATTTTTGAATTTTTACTAGTCAATAATAGATCCAATTTTTATAATGCTCCTTAAATGATGAGAAATGTTTAATAATTGTTTAAACATCAAAGATGCTAAATTAAAATTTAATTATGTTAACAAAATTTTTTTTGAGATTATTAAATTATAATTACAAGTATATTTATTAAAAAAAAAAAAAAAAAAAACGTAGCGCGCTCCGGCATCGAACCCGGGCCTTCGGAACAACAATCAGACGCCATACCAACTGAGCTATCACCAACGCAGTTATTTCGTTACAAAGTAAGTATTTAAGTTATGTTATAATATTAGACCCCCCATTTCTCGAGAACTAAGGAGCGTTGTATAAAATCCATTGAACCTGAGACTAAGGGGCTTCTACCCTACAACATATATAAAAATAATCAAAATCCGTGATTACCAAGCTTGGAACTCTCCTTGTCAGCCAAAGAAATTTGTCTTAAACCAATGGACAAAATAGAGAGTAAACATTTTAACGAAGTTCCATTTCTCAAAGAAAAATATTGTTGTAACACTTGAAATAGGAGCAAAAAGGATTCGCATAAGGGATGATGGTATTGATACTTATTGATACTGTTGATACTTATGCACACAATTTTTTTGTGGCTCTAATAATGAATACAATATCTTCAGTCTTACGATATTGATATAATCTATAAATCCGTGAAGATAGCATGTAAAAATATTAAGCAGTTCAAGTGAAATCTTTCGCGCAATTTATAAAAGCAGATTTTTAACATTATGGAATATGGGCCAAAATCGCACAAGTATGATTTCTCAGGCCCCAGTATATCTCTCGACATTTCTTTTCAATATAAATTCTCATTAAATGTTAAAATGCTTCTCTCTGATTTTTCTACAATATTATGCTGCTTCTACTGTGAAAATCTGTTTTTCATCTTTAAAATGAATTTAAATATCTCAAAAGTCACTACTGTTCCCTGTCCTCAACCCGTAACTTGATCATTAAAACCACCAACAAACAATAATTATTAAACAAAATTGAAAACCCAATGCATTTATTATAAATATGAATCTCATAGAGAATAATAATATTATTTTTATGAGTGAAACGTGTAATATTTGCTTTTGTTGGGTTTGAAGTTGTGTCATTCACTTTTTTGGTCACTACTGTCCCGGTGTATGAATTTCCTCAGATTTCCACCAGATAGCGGTCATTTTCAGTATTGTTTCCAGTAGGGGAGCACATGTTGTTCTTAAAAAGTCTCCATTGATTGTTGTTTGTTCATAAAAAATAATTTCTTTATTGAAAAGAATGGGTAAAAGGTAAGCGTACCTTCATTAACCATCACTACTGTCCCCATTGTTAATTTAAATATTGATATTTATAGATTAACCAATATCTAACCATTTAATCGTAGGTTTCCTATGTCTTTGAAAATAGTGCATATAACATTCCAAAAATATTCTTTTTTACGAAAAGTGGAAAAATTGCAAAAGATATCACTTCTGTGCCTGTCATGTCGGTCCTTTACAATTTGTATTTTGTCTGATAAAAACTACCATATCACATTTATTTTTCAACTAGCAGATCCGACCGGCGTTGCCCGGCCCCGTCAAAAAATAATACGAAACGCGAAATCACTCTAAAAGAAGCTGCACGAAACCCTTCCTCTGGTAACTCTTTTGTGTTTCGGAAATTAAATAGAGAGATTAACCCAAAGCGGAAGTAAATTTAATACCACCTCCTCAAATGTCTGGATCATTTGATTCAAAACGGGACAGTTTTTGGTCAATTTTTTTTTTTTAAGTTACCGTCGGATTTTCACAAAATTTGCATTTTTGGAATCAGAAACATAAACTGTGAGTTTCGATTCAAATAATCCAATACTTTTCTTAATACTCGAGGATGAGTGAAAAAGAAACTTTTTCGTTTTCTGGGATTATCAAATCGGTAACTTTCTTTTGCGGTTTCAATAAAAACAGTCATTTTTGGCAAACGCACAGGAAAATATTTTAGTTCCACCGCCAGGGGATGCATTTTGTTCTAAAAAAATTATCCTACACGTGTCCCCGCTGCCTACGATACCGTGTATAGCAGACGTGCTAGGCACGCACTGCAAAATATTTTACTTCCATTTTCTACCACCAGATGGAGCATTCTGTTCTAAATAAACCTATTTCCGAACGAAACTCCAGCACTCGTTCCTGCTACTTACGGCACCGCGTAGAAAGCATGCCGTGCACGCGCGAAAAATCTGTTAGTTCCACTTTCCACCGCCAGGGAGTACTAAATCTATGTCTTAAATAATTAGCTATATCTTAATTAGTTCATGTTAAATTGAATGAACCAATTCCCGTTGAAATCGGACCCACAGAACCCGAGAAAATAAATCACCCCCTGGATATTAATATTCATAAATGGTGGTAACCAAGGGCTGAAAAAATTATACCGAAGTTCATTTAGTACCTGGGAGACCTCGTAAGAATGTCAGAAAATATTCCGTTTGAATCGGACGAAGATTAAATGCAAACTATTTTAGTTACATTGTCCACCACCTGGGGGTGCAATCTGTTCTAAACAAACCTCTTTTTGAACGAAACTCTGGCACGTATTCCCGCTGCTTATGACAACGCATAGAAGGCGTTCTGTGCACGCGCAGAAAATCTTTTAGTTCCGCTTTCCACCACCAGAGGGAGACAAATCTATGTCTTAATTAGTTCATGTTAAGTTGAATAAATCAACTGTCATTGAAATCGGGCCCTTTGTTTGAATCGGACAAATTTTAAATGCAAAATTGTTTAGTTTCACTTCCCACCGCTAGGGGTGCACTCAATTCTAAATAAAACTCTTTCCGATCGACACTCCGGCACGTGTCCCTGCAGCCTATGACACCGTATAACAGGCGTGCTGCGCACGCGCTGTAAAGTCTTTTAGTTCCATGTCTTACCGCTAGGTGGCGCTAAATCTGTATCTTAATTAGTTATCTATACCTTAATTAGTTCGTGCTAAGTTGAATGAACTAATTCTCATTGAAACTGGGCCCCTAGAACCCGAGAAAATACCCCTCCTTGGTCATTAATGTTCAGAAATAGTGGTAACCAAGAGCTGAAAAAAATGATACTGAAAATTATCTAGTACCTGGTGACCTGAGAAAATGTTTCGTTTGCATCGGACTAATAATTAAATACTTCTGATTTTGGAGATGGGGAAGGAAAGAGTTTCGATCAGAGCATTAACGCGATATTTAAACTACTACCAAACACTCACCTCCCCCACGACAGAATTTAACCAATGGCGTTAAAAAATTATGAATTATTATTAACTTTCAAAACAGAAACAAAATGACTTTTTTTTACATACAAAAACAGTAAGTTACCGTTGTTAATTTCTGAAATCAAATACATAAATGACGTATACATGAGAAAACTCTAAAAATCGCATAAAACAAATCGCAAAAAATCACAACTTGCTGTTCGAATTGCAATCAGCTGACGACCTTTTCATCTGCCAATCACAACTGCCCGGTTAACTTCCAGCTGTACCTACAATTCTATTAGCTACCAATCACAACTGCCCTCCAATAGTGTTTGACTTGTAGTGGGCGATTTGTGACGTCATTTGAAACAAAAAACGCTGCAAAACATGAAAAAAATGTTAAAAAACGCATAAAAAATTCAAAGAAAAATCTAATAAAAAAATCAGGATAATAAATAATCCGTCCTTCCCTTTTAAAATTATGATTTTTGATCTGTAAAGAATTATCAACTTTCTCCAAGCTAAAAAGAGCGTATCTGAGGTTGAAATGGAAGCAACCATCGAGCTGATCAAGTATTCTAGGTAAAATTACTTACAGTGTCGAAGGAAAAAATTCGCCAAAAAAATCAAAAATCGCTGTACGAATTTCGCATAAACTTTATTGAAAAGAAGACAAAATTTACTATATTGGGCTAGAAGACTGGAACCGGATTACGGTTACTAATGTGGATAAATCGCAGCAAAACGTCAAAAAAAAAAAACCACTAAAAATCGCATTTTTAAAATCATGATTTTTTATCTGTAAAGAATTATCAACTTTCTCCAAGCTAAAAAGAGAAAAAAAATGACGATTCTGAGCGTATCTGAGGCTGAAATGGAAGCGCAACCACCGAACCAATCAAGCATTCTGGCAAAATTTCTTAGTGTCGAAAGAAAAAATTCGCCAAAAATTCAAAAATCGCTGTACGAATTTCGCATAAACTTTATTGAAAAGAGGATACCATTTGCTACATTAGGCTAAAAGATTGGAACCGGATTATCGTTACTAATGTGGAAAAATCACAGTGATACGTGAAAAAACACTAAAAATCGCATTAAAAATTAAATTTAAAAAAATGTATTCAAAAATTCAAAAATCTAGCTTCAAGGTGCAAAACTACATGCATAGAGGTACCTTCCCACCAAATTTTGTAACACTGTGTGCAGCGGTCTCTTCAGAACACAAGAGAGAAACACACCCAAACGCACAAACTTCCTTCTTTATTATAGTTGGAGATAAAATTTGTGCCGATCTACTAATTATTATTCTGTAAAATAGCAGTGGTTATTAAAAATTCAAACTGAGCATAATATGAGACTTTTAAAAATCAGATATTAGAAGAAAATCAGCAGCCAAAAGTCACCTTTATGAGGTTTTCTCCACATATCGCTTTAAAGAATCTTTGAGTCGTTGCTTAATTAGACAACACCAGGCACATTTTTAGTCATAGCCTAATTATCGGAATTTTTAACACTTTCCAACATAGCTGAAAAGCGTTTATGACTGGGTTTTCTGTGTCTGCCCGTTCTC
Source organism: Maratus michaelseni (assembly GCA_963931845.1). NCBI lineage: Eukaryota > Metazoa > Arthropoda > Arachnida > Araneae > Salticidae > Maratus > Maratus michaelseni. The sequence continues at coordinate 120,065,475 of OZ007586.1, forward strand.
AAACTCCCGTAAATATAGTCGGATGTAATTGATATATATTATTGAAATTTACCATGACATATTCTCTATTGAAAGCGGAGAGAGCAGCATTTATAGTTTGTTCACAATGTTCGTACACTGCAAAAATAAATTGTTGATTTTACAGTATAATATTGGCACCCCAGCTGCCTGTATTACAGCGTAAAATTAACAGTAATAAACAGTAAAATAAGCAGTAATACACTGCCGCGCATGCGCGGTAGTGTATTACTGCTTATTTTACTGTTTATTACTGTTAATTTTACGGTATAATCTGGCAGTTGGAGTGCCAGTATTATACGGTAAAATCAACATTTTTTTTTTCTTTTTTTTCAGTGTATTGCATTTCCAGTTGTGGCATGTGTTTTAAATTTAACTAAACTTTTGCATACTACTGGGTGTGTATGAATTCCGTAGATCATGTACAGGGCTCAACAAAATAATTCGTAAGCATTGCTGTGTGTGAGCGTGATTTGCTCAAGGGTGTTTTTTAACTATGAGTTATGCAATTTCTAGCTGAACTAGAATTAGTATACTGAGAAATTTTTTGTAGAATATAAATAAATTCATGTACAGGGCTACTTAAAGCGGCTCTTTAAAAATATTTTTCCCTGTTCAACAACGAAAAACTATCTGAAACATTTACCGACTCATATTTAAACATAAAAACATGATACTTGCATGCGATCTCCGAGACAGCTTGATCAAAAGATGAATAAAATGCTAACTCCCCAATCACGAAATCCCATGTTAACCTATGGGAAAACTTCAAAAACGCAATTACTCATTACCTAATATAATTATTAAAATACAGATTTCATTATCAGAAAGTAGACGTCAGATACCGAAGATGTACGTTTATAAAAATTGTCTCCGTAAATTTTAAGTATTTTTAAGAAGATGATAAAATTTCATCAAATGGAAATGTCAAAGTTTACAGAGATTTTTTAAATACTTAAAACTTCAGGCGACAATTTTTAATAACGCACATCGTCGGCATCTGACGTCTACTTTCTGATGGTGAAAACCGTATTTTAATAATTATATTAGGTAATGAGTCATCGCGCTTTTTAGTTTTATGGGATTTCGCCATCGGGGAGTTTCAGTGAAGCGACCCCTTAAGGGTTAATCTAGCATTTTATTTATCTTTTGATCAAGCTGTCTCGGAGATCGTTTAGAGTAGCTATGCAAAAATGTTTGTAACAGTAATTACGGATTAAAATGCACCGAGAATAAAGAACTTTTAAAAACGGATTGAAAAGCTTGTTTTCCGTAAACAAATAAAAGCCATTTTGGTTACAATGTTAATATTTAATACTGCATGTTACAAAACTCATTTTAATAATTATATTAAAAATTTGGTGCACAATTAAGAAATGTGTTAATGTCGTTACAGAAAATTTGTTGCACAATTATGAAATTAAGAAATGTGTTAATGTCGTTACGGAGCAATTTGATGTTTTCAAAGCGTAATTTAACTCAAGTACTTAAATAAGTTCTATTTCAAAAAAAGTTCCCCCCCCCCTCCATCTCTTCTATTATCATAGCTTACTTATTTTTTCAGAATAGCACTGAAATAAATACAACATTATACTAAACTTAGAAGAAATATCTTCGTTGCATTTGTTATTATTAGTGGCATTCAAGCAAACGTTACGCAGGAAATTAAATTTTCCGAATTTAATCACTCAAACATGCAAATCAATCATGAAAACAAGAAAGAAAAATCATGTGTTAAGCATAGATTATGAAACACTTTCCAACACTTTTAGAATACTCTAACAAAACCTCATAGATTAATAAGGTGAAAGATGATATCTAAGTAAACAAGGTATGACAAGGTATGACCGCCCCCGGGAACCCAGCTTTCGCTTTAGAGTATAAGTGAAATCCTGGGGCGAAGATATCTAAGTAAAAAAGATTTAGTTAGATTGTACACTCGGTATCGGACCAACAATCTAAGTAAACAATTTGTAAAACGCATTACATATTTGAAAACCTAATTTCAATAATTACCATTAATAAACAGAAAAAAATATCAGATTTTTTTTTTTTTCAGCCGTCTATATGATTAATAGTTTTGCATATATACAACATAGTATGCTAAAATCTAGTTCAGTTAGGAAAGGCGTAAAAATTTCTATTCGTCAATTCCCGTCAATGAACGTAAATGTATACTCGAGATCTTTCGTGCAGCCCTGCATATGATCTATAAAAATGATACACACCAAGCAATATGCAAAAAAATAGTTACATTTGAAAACGCGTGCAACAATTGAAAATGCACTTTCAGCAATTATTGTTCACAGTCCGTACTGTACCGGAATTCTTTTGTGTGTTCCTGTAAATGAACGATGAATGCTATATGTATTCCATAATCAATAGTAAGTATCTTGTAATGTATCTTAGTAATATATATCAAATTCAACATGTTTGAAAAGCAGTAAGATCATTAAAATACACCGCAAACATTTTTTCCTTATAGGCCGTAATGTAAAATATTTATTTTTAATGGCGCTGTAAATGAACATATAAATACTGCATACATCATTTTCAATACCGAACATGCCATAGTAAACCTCAATAACATTTATCAATCCGAGTACATTTACGTGAGTTAAAGCACGGACAGACAGACAGACAAACCGAATTCATAAACACTTTTCAACTTTGTTGGAAAGTTTAATAAAACACCATTGGTAAATGTGATTTACGCGTGAGAATGGCTAAGATCAATAAATACTTAATTTTTAAAATTATCTACATATTTATTTTTTCCGCCATACTGAATACACCGTATTTACGTACATCTTACAATATATACAACTTATAATTATCTACAATATACACAACGTTCAACATACTTACAATATAATACATACAATACAGAGAACACGATGAAAGTAATAGCAACTATTCTGTCCTGCCAACTAATCTTCCTTAATCTCACTTCAGCTAAATAAATTGCGGAATGTTCTACAATTTTTGGTAATGCTTTTTTAACAGACGGAAATAATAGAGACTCGAATAAATAAATAGTAACATGATTGTTTGAATATATCTCACTCATACCTTTCCTAAACGTTTCTATCAGGTCACAAACTGATGTACAATTGAAATTTTTAACGCAAAATAAAATTTGTATGATAATTTTAAAAGGCAAATTGACACTCATTTTTTTTTCAAACAGAAGTATTATGTTTATTTTTCATTGAATTATATTCTTTAACCAAAAATTATGCATTTTAAACTGTTCGGATTAAGGGTACACTTAAAAGTACCAATCAATTAAAATTGATGATTAATTTTCCTTTAAAATTATTTTGGTTATTATCTACATGCTGTAATGATAGCATATGTCTATACATTTACTATTATCACTTCATTTATGTTTCAGCATTTAACTACGGAACAAAAAATTGTTCGCTTAAAACACTATACATTGTTTTGTTTTTCAAACGTGTTTCCGTCTCAAAATTTAAAATAAGTGCTATTTTTCCGAACCAAAAATTACGTATTTTAACCCATTGGGGATTAACAGTACACTTAAAAGTACCTGTCAATTAAAATTGACGAATAATTATTCTTAAAAATTATTTTGGTTATTATCTCCATGCTGTAATGATAGCATATGTCTATACATTTACTATTATCACTTCATTCATGTTTCAGCATTAACTACAAAACAACAAAGAATGTTCGCTTAAAACACTATACATTGTTTTTTTCAAACGTGTTTCAGTCTCTAAATTTAAAATTAATATTACTTTTCCGAACCAAAAATTGCGTATTTTAAAACATTCGGGATTAACGGTACACTTAAAAGTACCGGTCCATTAAAATTGAGATTAATTTGTATTAAAAATTATTTTTGCTATTATCTCCGTGCTGTAATGATAGCATATGTCTATACATTTACTATTATCACTTCATTTATGTTTCAGCATTTAACTGTAAAAAAATAACATAAAATGTTCTTTTAAATCACTATACATTGTTTTTTTTTCAAGCGTGTTTGTGTCTAAATTTAAAATAAGTGCTACTTTTCTGAACCAATAAGTTAAACATAATTAAAAAAAAAAAAAAAAAGAAAGAAAGAAAGAAAAAGATAAAAAAAAGAAAGGAAGAAAGAGAAAACCTGAAACTTGTTAAGTCTATTTAATACTGTTGCATGACGATATTTTACAAACGTCTTCAAAATTTCTTCCTTAGTCTATCGTCATATTAAAAGTACGCAAAATAACTATATTTGCTAAATTTCATTAAACCTTAATAAACTTATTTTTGCTATCAACCAACCCCCTTTTCTTTAAAAGAACTGTAATTTCGCAAAACATTTAATACAGAATAAACAAAAATTTCCAGGCAGATATCAGTCAACTTTTTCCGAAAAAAAGAAAATATGACTTTTCTATGACTATCACCATCTTTTAAATATGGAAGCCGAAATCATTCCTCAAAACATTCTAGTCAACATCTAAAATGTTTAATTTTTGCTATCAACTAACACCTTTTTCTTTAAAAGAACCGTAATTTCGGAAAACATTTACTACAGACTAAACAAACGTTTTCTGGGAAAGATCAATCAACTTTTCCAAAAAAAAAAAAAAGTATCATACGTGACATTTGTACGATTATCACCAGCTTTTAAAAATACGGAAGCCTAAAACATTTGTAGTCTAACATTTAAAATGTTTAATTTTTACTATAAACTAACACATTTTCTTTAACAGAACTGTACTAGAGGATTTATGAAAAGATTCAACTTGGCGAGAACGTTGGCGACCGTTTGAAAAGCACTCACTATAACCAAAAGCGCAAACTGCGATTCTCGCCAGTCGACGGTAAGACTTCAACTAGCTCGGATGAGAAAAACCCTTTTTAGTTTTCAGCAGTCCTATTGAGCGCTATGGTTCATCAATCTTCAAAGGTAAGAAACTTTATCAAACAAATAAATATGCATATTTGTATTTTTAATGTTGCGTTTTTTATATTAATACTCCATGAACGGTATTTTAATATTTTGGAAGACTTTTTAAAAATCTTTAAAATTGTTTATAGCAATCTATAACGTTATATATGTTCAATAATTTAATTTCATTAAGTGTTTACAAATATTAAAACTGAACAATGGTAATCGAATTTAGCATGCAACAATTTTTTTTACACATAAATTAACACTCTCTGCTCTATAGCTATTTATATTTATACAAGATTGTTATTATGTATAAATGTTTGTTTACGAAGCTTTTCATTTGCATATTTAATAAATTGGGTAAAAAATATTGTTTGAAGAATATTTTATTTAAAGAAAATAATTCAAAACACTCTAATAAATTTAATCTCTTTAAGAACAACGAATTATTTTCTAGAAAGATCTATTATTTTCAAAGTTCATAAAAATCGATCGATTCTTTGTATTCATCGATTCGGAGAAAAGCCGGTTTATACATTGTTTCAACGATTGTTAAAAATATGTAGGTTTGCATTTTTTTTCTTGCGTTCTTTTATGGTAAATTTAGAATTAAAATATTTTCTGTTAAGGAAAAATAAACTAGCTTTACTAGTTCCATGATCTCATTGTGTTGATAATGTTGATTTTATTAACTTAGCTTATCAGCTAGTTCATAGACAGTTCTAGATCACGTTTTAGGATGCGTTTTACCTGCGGCATGATTAATAAATCCATGTAAATCGTGACTCATACCCGGCGTTGAGTTATCGAAGCACTAATCATGATGTCTGCGTCCAAAAGGGGTAAACAAATTTACATTTCTCCTTCCTCTTCCCTCATAAATAAAATAAATATTTTTGTTTCTGTTATATGTTTATTTGTTTCGTATAATATATATGCTATATATATATGTTTAAATTCAGGTATCCTCTGCTGTATGTGATCTCGCTTTACGCGTTTTCGTTGTAACGCGATTTAGGTAAAACCATAAAACTGACGTGAAAAATTGAAAACGACGTGCTTTTAACGGTAATTCTCTTTAATTTTACAAATTATATTTCATTTCAGAGATTTGGCCTACACATTTTACTCTCTTTCACATGTTATGCAAGCGAAATTAATTTCATTATACGCGTTTGTTACGCGATAATTTCTCTGAACGAATTAATCGCATAAGCGGGCGATACCTGTATTTAATCCAGGGAAATTTTTTCTAGAACTATTGTTTAATATTGATTACGTTTTACTGCAATTATTGCTCTTTACGGTTCGTGGGATCATAGGAAAAAAAATGAAAAATGGAAAAGGCACAGTTTTCTTACGCTATAGAACAAGTTTTTATAAGTTGAATGATTTGTTTTTATTTTTATCTTAAATATTTAATGGGGAAATTTTCCATTACAAATTGTTAATTTTGGTAATATTTTTTGGTAAAGAATTCTAGCATGATTAATAAATTAAGGTAAATCGTGACTCCTACCATGCATTGTATGATCAAAGCTATAATTGGGATGATCTAATAAGCGCAATTTTAACATGTATGTATGTATGTATGTGTGTGTGTGTGTGTGTGTGTGAGTGAGTGAATACAGGTATCCTCCGCTATATGTGATCTCGCTTTACGCGTTTTCGTTGCAACGCGATTTAGGTAAAACAAAAAACTGACGTCCTTTCAACGAACTTATAATATAATTTTCTTTACATATTTTTACATATTTTTCTCTTTCAAATTAAATGTAGTCTTATGCTATGCAAGTGAAATTAATTTATTTTACACGTTTTCGTGTTACGCGATTATTTCTCGGAACGAATTAATCGCTTAAGCGGGGGATACCTGTATTTAATCCAGGGAAGATTTTTCAAGAACTAAAAAAATATGAAAAAGGTATAGTTTTCCTACGCTGTACAGAATAAGGTTTTATAAGTTGAATGATTTGTTTTTATTTTTATCTTAAATATTTAATAGGGAAATTTTCCAATACAAATTGTTAATTTTGGTAATATTTTCTGATAAAGAATTCTAGATCACTGTTTAATAACGTGTTTTACCTGCAGCCTGATTAATAAATTAAGGTAAATCGTGACTCCTACCATGCATTGTATTATCGAAACTCTAATTGGGATGACATAATAAGCGCAATTTTACCCCCCCCCCACACACACACACACACACCACACCATAGATTGGAAATACTGGAGATTTATGGCTATTTAATTCTGATGTAATACACTTTCAAATAAATTTCCATCGCCTATTGTCATATTACTAGATTTACGTATTAAGTTAGATTTCAGTAAATGATATAATCGTTAAATTTCAGGTTTTGTTTACAATTTACCACACAATTCAATTTATTCCAAATCGAATTCAATTCCTCGTAAAGCCTCTAATGAAAATTATTGGAATTAACGGTCACGGTAGCCCCCGATTATTTAAAATTGCTGCAATACCCTCATCCCATCTTTGATAAGCAGTATTTTGAATTCAGGGGGGGTGGGCATTCCCCGCGGAGCATTGAAATGTCCCCCCCACAGAAAATTTGAGATTTCATGCTTTTAATAGTTAAAAAGTTCAATTTCCCCCTCGGAACTCTAAAATGCAACCCCCCCCCCCCCCGGAGCCACAGAAATCCCTCCCGGAGAAAAGTATTTGAATTCAACACTGCTGATACGCCATCTTAAAGATTGCTTTTAAAAGTGACCAAAAATTGATTTCTCAAATTTTTTTTATTGATATGATCAATAAAGCGATCAAATGTTGTATTTTAGATCATCAAATAAACGGGACAAGCGTCTAGTTTAAAACTTTTTTTTTGTGATACCACTATTTCTGAATAGTAATCTTCCCCTTATTTGATAGCAGAAATTCTACGATTAAGTAAGCCGAAGATTATTATTCGAAAATAGCTACGCACTATATGGCACGAATACGCGACGCTCGTCCCGAAGGGGTTAAATATATTAGTCATACGTTTGCTGAAGCGAAACTTAAGCCGCTTTTTTTTTTTCTCCTACAAGTTGGTTGATGCCATACTATACGTCACTCAATAGTAATGGATTACTGTTAATGTTAATTGTTGCTGTCAGAGTGGAACTAATTGCTTACATTCTTTCGTAAATGCAGTTTCAATGGTTTGTATAAAGATTTGTATCTGTGTTTAGAAGGATATTTTACGAATAATATTAACTGTACAATTAAAAATTTATTTAATGGTCAAAGAGACTTGCATTTAACCTTTTGTGTCAAATTATGAATTAAGATAAAATCCACCTCAATAATTACTCCACTTTCCTTCAGTGGGTGGCCCGGGGGGAGGGGATCTCCCCGGAATCATCGAAATGTCCCCCCTTCGGCAGCGGCTTGATGTCAGCTTTATGGAAGGTGATGGAAATATCGGGGGAAAAGAAAGGGCAATCTGTACTATCAAAGGTGCTCGTTGACACACCCTTTCGCACTCCTGATTGAAATACCCATACCCGTGACGTATCCCCTCGGGGGCTATGTGATTTTATGCTTATTAATAGTCTAGATGAGCAATTTCCTTACATTGTCACCCCCCCCCCTCCCTGGAGCTTAAAAAAAATCCCTCCCGGAGAAGAATGTCTGGATTCAACACTGAATGTCATTAAATAACTCAATTTGTTTCTATTATCTATTTTTTAGTGAAATAATATTAACTGTACAGTTAAAAAATTATTTAGTGGTCTAAGATACTTGCATTTAACCCTTTATGCGTCAAATTATGAATTAAGAAAAATTCTACCTCAATAGTTACCCCGCTATCCTTCAGGGGGTGGCCCGGGGAGGATCTCCCTCGGATCATCGAAATGTTCCCCCTTCGGAAGCTATGCTATTTTATGCTTATTAATAGTCTAGAAGTGCAATTTCCTTACATTGTCACCCCCCCCCCCCTCCGGAGCTTAAAAAAAATGTCTGAATTCGACACTGACTTCAACGCAGTCTACATTACTACTTTTATTTATGAGTGAAATGCATTTATTTTACTAGAATTCACACTCAAAATTATAATTACGTAATTACAAAATTACTAGAAAAATATCGCTTGTTCCAATATATTTTTCGCTATCGTAAGTTATCTATTATACAGTAAAACTTAATCGCTAGGGACCGAATAAATCCGCTTTAGACAGGTTTCCGTCTAATAAGCAGTCTTAAGTAAGGTATAAATGTATGGTTTCCTTCCATCGCGACCATGATTTTTTTTAAAGACAATATTCCGTTGTATAAAGGTTTTACTGGTCGTTGGTTGATTTTATGACGGCCGATTATCTACACCAAGGAGATATAGGCCCTAGGGGGAGTGCCCTCCGTGGGGGTCTTTCTAAGGGATTCTAACCCGTATTAACGCAAGGTTCAAAGAAAACCACGGAAAACTCCGAACGGTTAGGTCGACGAGCGTGACAGGGGTTTGAACACAGCACCTCCCGTCTACCAGTTTTAAGAAAAGGTTTTACTGCATTACGAAGCCTAGAAATGTACACAGTTATACTTATTTTATGCTGCAAGTGAAATAAATTCTCCGCCGTTGGAGGGTTAGTTATTTTTAAAGGTTGTCAAAATTCCTTTTTCCATTAAAATTTCACCGAGAATGTATTTTCTGTTTCAAATATGCCTACGTGGTCGTATGAATCTGGTAAAAATACGCATAGCGAAATCTATTTTTAGAAAAGATATTTCCATCCTTCTCCGATTATTACCTTATTAATCTGTTTATTTGAGAAAAAACGGAAAACGGGGAAAAAGTAAGCCGTCTCGAGAAACCAGACATAACACAGGTGGTAGACTAGACACTGACTCATTGGAAGATCAATCATCACCGTATTAAAATCGGATCTACTTTTATTGATGCCAAGTAATCCCAGTTTTCTCAAAATATTTATTCCGAACTAAAAATAATTTCTTCCATGCATGCATCATACTGGTAATGCTATGCTACTGTTTATAATAAATGAATCATACTAATAATCAAGTGTTTATAATAAATATCAATAATACCAGTAATAAATTGTATATAATAAATGAATCATACCAGTAATAAATTGTATATAATAAATGAATCATACCAGTAATAAATTGTATATAATAAATGAATCATACCAGTAATAAATTGTATATAATAAAGGAATCATGCTAGTAATAAATTGTTTATAATAAATGAATCATGCTGAGGATTTGTTCAATTGCAAATTTTTCTTTTGAATGTATATTTTTGTTATGAACATAAGCCGTGAAATCCTATTTTTTGCGCGATAAATAGCAGTTCAATATCAAACTTTTTGCATATACAGAGTGACTTGTTAATTCCGTCACGTCGCAAATGACTGGTGAGCGAAGTTAGCTACAACCATGAACTGGGGTTGTAGGATGTGGCGGAGGGAGGAGGCGGGATGAGACAAAATCAAACTTGCTAAGACGAAAACGCAAGGGACCGGCAAAAAATCCGTTTTAGAGAGTTTTTTGTCTGAACAGCTATAAATATACTGTATTTTTTCATCGGAACCATTAAGATTTGCAGTGTAAGGCATAATTTCATTATAGAGAGGGTCGTTTCACAGGTTTTATTGTAATTAATCGGGTTCATGATTTTTTTTTTCTACAAAGGCAGGTCCGCCACACACAAGTGTTATTCCATTAAATTTCTTTTAAGTTTGTTTGTCTGAAAGTTTGATGAAAAGGCAAAATTATTTTTAATGAACATACATTTTAAGTAGTTATGTTCGTAAAAGGTATTTTATTTTATTATTTTTTGCATATACAGGGTGATTTGTTAATTCCGTTACGTCGCAAATGACTGGAGAAAGGAGTTAGTATAACCCTGCACGGGGTTGTAGGATGTCGTGGGGCAGGGAAGGGGGGGGGGCTGAGGAAAAATAAAACTTACTAAGACGAAAACTCAAGGGACTTCGGAAAAATTCCGTTTTAGAGAGTCTTTTGTCTGAACAGCTATAAATATACGGCATTTTTTCATCCGAACCATTAAGGTTTGCAGTGTAAGGCATAATTTCATTATTAGAGAGGGTCGTTTCACAGGTTTTATTGTAATTATCGGGATCGCGATTTTTTTTTTTTTTTTTTTTTTTTTTTTTTTTAAATCTACAAGGGCAGGCTGCCACACACAGGTGTTATTCCAATAAATTTCTTTTAAGTTTGTTTGTCTGAAAGATAGATGAAAAGGCAAAATTATTTTTAATTAACCTACATTTTAAGTAGTTATGTTCGTAAAAGGTATTTTATTATTTTTTGCATATACACGGTGTTTTGTTAATTCCTTTATGTCGCAAATGACTGGTGAACGGAGTTAGCTATAACCATTCACGGGGTTGTAGGGTGACACTGGGGCAGGGGGGGGGGGGGAGCTCAGAGAAAATAAAACTTGCTAAGACGGAATAGCAAGGCACAGGGAAAAATTCCGTTTTAGACAGTTTTTTTTTCGAACAGGTATAAATATACTGCATTTTTTCTTCGGAACTATTAAGATTTGCAGTGTAAGACAGAATTTCATTATAGGCAAGGTCGTTTCACAGATTTTATTGTAATTAATCGGGATCATGATTTTTTTTTTTTCTACAGAGGCAGGTCCGCCACAGACAGATTTTTTTCCATTACATTTCTTTTAAGTTTGTTGGTCTCAAAGTTTGATAAAAAAGCAAAATTATTTTTAATTAACGCACATTTTAAGTAATTATGTTTGTGAAAGAAATTTTACTTTTTTTTTCTTCTTGCAAATACAGGGCGATTGATTAGTTCCGTCACGTCGCAAATGACCGTTGAACAGAGTTAGCTATAACAATGAACGGGGTTGTAGGGTGTAGCGATGGGGAGGGGGAGCGGCTGAAACAAAATAAAACTTGCCAATACGCAAGGTACAGGAAAAAATTCAGTTTTAGACAGTTTTTTTGTCCGAACACGTATGAATATACTACTTTTTTTAATCTGAACCCTAAAGATTAGCAGTCTAAGCCAGAATTTCGTTATAGAAAGGTCGTTTCGCAGGTTTTATTGTAATTAATCGGGATCATGATTTTTTTAATACTGGTTCGTCTTTGATTTGTTAATTCCGTTACGTCGCAAATGACTGGTGAACGGAGTTAGCTATAACCATGAACGGGGGTTGTAGGGTGTGGCGGGGGAAGGGGGGGGTGAGAGACAATAAAACTTGCTAAGACGGAATATCAGTTACCAGGGAAAAATTCCGTTTTAGGCAGTTTTTGTCCGAACAGATATAAATATACTGCATCATCGGAACAATTAAGATTTGCAGTGTAAGGCAGAATTTCATTATAAACAAGGTCGTTTCACAGATTTTATTGTAATTAATCGGGATCTTTTTTTTTTCCTACAGAGGCAGGTCCGCCACAGATAGATTTTTTTCCATTACATTTTTTTTAATTTGTTGTTCTCAAAATTTGGTAAAAAGACAAAATTATTTTTAATTAACGCACATTTTAAATAGTTATGTTCGTAAAAGGTATTTTACTTTTTTTTTTCTTGCATATACAGGGCGATTTGTTAATTCCGTTACTTCGCAAATGACCGGTGAACAGAGTTAGCTATAACAATGAACGTGGTTGTAGAGTGTAGGGAGGGGGAGTGGCTGAAAAACAAAATAAAACTTGCCAATACGCAAGGTACAGGAAAAAAATTCAGTTTTAGACAGTTTTTTGTCCGAACACCTATGAATATACTATTTTTTTTTAATCTGAACCCTAAAGATTTGCAGTCTAAGCCAGAATTTCGTTATAGAAAGTTCGTTTCACAGGTTTTATTGTAATTAATCGGGATCAAGATTTTTTTAATGCCGGTACGTCGGGGATTTGTTAATTCCGTTACGTCGCAAATGACTGGTGAACGGAATTAGCTAAAACCATGCACGGGGTTGTAGGGTGTCGTGGGGCAGGGAAGGGGGTAGGCTGAGGAAAAATAAAACTTGATAAGGCGGAAACGCAAGGGACCGGGAAAAAATCCGTTTTAGAGAGAGATTTTTGTCTGAACAGCTATAAATATACTGCACTTTTTCATCGGAACCATTAAGATTTGCAGTGTAAGGCAGAATTTGATTATTGAGAGGGTCGTTTCACAGGTTTTATTGTAATTAATCGGGATCATGACTTTTTTTTTTTTATCTTCTATGGCAGGTCCGTCACACACAGGTGTTATTCCATTAAATTTCTTTTAAGTTTGTCTGAAAGTTTGATGAAAAGGCAAAATTATTTTTAATTAACGCACATTTTAAGTAGTTATGTTTGTGAAAGGAATTTTACTTTTTTTTCTTCTTGCATATACAGGGCGATTGATTAGTTCCGTCACGTCGCAAATGACCGTTGAACAGAGTTAGCTATAACAATGAACGGGGGTGTAGCGATGGGGGGAGGGGGAGCGGCTGAAACAATATAAAACTTGCCAATACGCAAGGTACAGGAAAAAATTCAGTTTTAGACAGTTTTTTGTCCGAACACGTATGAATATACTACTTTTTTTAATCTGATCCCTAAGGATTAGCAGTCTAAGCCAGAATTTCGTTATAGAAAGGTCGTTTTGCAGGTTTTATTGTAATTAATCGGGATCATGATTTTTTTAATACTGGTACGTCGGTGATTTGTTAATTCCGTTACGTCGCAAATGACTGGTGAACAGAGTTAGCTACAACCATGAACGGGGGTTGTAGGGTGTGGCGGGGGAAGGGGGGGGGTGAGAGACAATAACACTTGCTAAGACGGAATATCAGTTACCAGGGAAAAATTCCGTTTAGGTAGTTTTTTGTCCGAACAGGTATAAATATACTGCATCATCGGAACTATTAAGATTTGCAGTGTAAGGCAGAATTTCATTATAGATAGGGTCGTTTCACAGGTTTTATTGTAATTAATCGGGATCATGATTTTTTTTTTCTACAAAGGGGCAGGTCCACCACAGACATTTTTTTCCATTAAATTTCTTTTAAGTTTGTTGGTTTGAATGTTTGGTAAAATGTCAAAATTACTTTTAATTAATTAAATAGTTAAGAAATAAAATACTTTTTACCAACATATTTTTTTGCATATACAGGGTGAATTTTTAATTACGTTACGTCGCAAATGACCGGTGAACAGAATTAGCTATAACCATGAACGAAGGTTGTAAGATTGTAGGGAAGGGGGGGGGGGGACTGAAACAAAATAAAAACTTGCTGAGACAGAATCACAAGGTATGTATACAGGGGAAAAATACCCACAACTGCTGAGATAAATATTCATCATGCACTTACTCGTATTTGATCAAAATAATGATTATTAAACTTGATAATTTTATTTACAAATTGGATTTTTCACTGTAAAAGATAAGAGGGGGAGGGGCGTGTGTGCGTGAGATGTATTCTTGAAAAATATTAATTTTGAGATTTAAAATATCGCAATTTTGAAGAGCAATCGATGGCTTTTTCTAGGAGAAAATATTTTAAGTGCTTCCTTATATTTTATTACAAATATATGAAATTGGTATATTTTGCAATTTCATAAAGTTGGCATAAAAAAATAATAATTTGTACTTTTTATTTACGAGCTATTACTGATAAAGAGATTTTCAATCTGTTTAATTTGCAGTTTTTCACTTTGTTGGTTAAATATAAATTTTCTAAAAGCGGAACTGCCATAAAATGTTCAATTTAAATTATTATGCATAATAAGAGATATTCGCAGATTAGAATTTTGCCAGATTTCTGGAATTTAGGGAATTGTTTTATTCGAATGAGCTTTGAAATTTTAAGAAAAAATATTTTATCTATTAAAATTTACAATGCATTTAAATAAATTAATAGTATCTCGACATTTCATTTACTTTAACGCTGCATTTTATCCTCAAGCTTACGGGCAAAATTAATTTAAAATTCATATTTGAGATGAATATGAAAGGCAATTCCTTTTCACGATAGATTGCAAATGAACACATTGAAGATAGAACGTTTCCTGAAATCGTAATATAATAATCAGCTTTTTCAATTGTTTAGGCTCGATATCAGTTAGACCGCAAATTTCCCTTTCCAATGTTAAACACATGGCAAGGAAGTACTCTATTTTATCAAATTTCTCATCAGAAATTTAGAATTAACCTTTTTCTGTGTTACTTTTCTTAATCCTTTATTCACTGACGGTATACTTTAAAGTACCATTAAAAGAAACGTGTTATAAAATTCATTTAACATATCTATTAACAGTAATGCAAGTTAGCATGAGTTCTATACACTTTAACTTTATCATATTACATAACCATTATTCGCTGTAGAAAGCAAAATTATTTTTAAATGGATATTTTCTTTTGCAATTGTAACTGCTCACCCCTTTTTTTAATGCTGAAAGACATTTTGTTGAACGTTTCATTTCTGAAAAAAATCTATGTTAATATGTAAGGCTTGCACATTTCCTAATTCTATAAAATGCTAAAAACAATACCCTGAAGAAATGATTTGGGTAGAGATGTAAATAGCGTACAAAATCCCTGTAAATACTGATTTAGTTAATTACATTTTAATAAATGGAAAATTTCTAAAATTTAACGATTGCAGAAATCTACTAATGTATTTTCAAATATTCTGAAAAATGCTTTGGAAGACAAAATTTCCATTAATTCATAATTTGGTACACAAAGGGTTAAAGGAAGTTTCTTTGCTATTTAACTCTCAAAATATTTCTTAAATATAGGCTTATTTTTACTATCTTTCACACCCATTTTTTTTTATTTTTAAGCAAAGCAAAAGTGAGTATAATACTTATTCATACAAGTTGTAATTTTTCCAACTTGATGAAAAGTGTCCAGGCCGGGATTTGAACACAGGACCTTGGCTTAACCTGCAACGTTCTACCAACTGAGCTATTCTTTGAACATACAGCGTACACAATTTACTCGGACAACCTTTTTGATATAAACATCTGATCTGTTATCTAAAACAACTCAACTGAATAAATCGCAGGTAGTAGAATTCCAGTAAACGTCGTAAACGTAATTACTTTATTATTTTAACATAATCAATCTGATTGGTAAATGAAAATCATACAGGTTTAATTTTTACAATTCATTAAAAGTGTCCAGGCCCGGGTGACACTTATCAAATCAGTTAGAAAACTACAACTCGTATCATTTATTTTCCAATCAGAATGATTGTGTTAAAATAATGGAGTTTAACACTTGTTGTCTGTTGTTTACGTGTGTGTCTGCATGCGATGGCTAGCGAAATCTGCCGCACATAGCAGTCGGAAAATTTGGGTGCCGGTAGTCCAACGCAGGTCCTGGATGCATCTGAGGATCGTATTTTTAATTTTTTGAGACCCGGGTCCCCTTTAAGATTTTTGCCCTAAATTGTTAAAAATTTGCCCTATTTTTATTCGATCCTCTTCGTTTTTGGGGTCCTTTCTACATTTAGTTTTCCCCCTATTTCTGCGTTCCAGTTAAGATCCTATCCCCTATGGGGCCCGTTGAAGTTTTTGTTTCCTAAACTGTTAATAACTTGCCCCCTTTTAATCCGATTTCCTCAGTTTTTTGGGTCTTTTCTCCATTTAGTTATTCCCCTATTTCTACTTTCCAATAAGGACCCTTCATCTTAGGGCCCTGCTCAAAACTATGGCCCCTTTTGGGACCCCTAGTTCCCTTAAAAATCGTCCGATTCACTCGCTTTTTTTTCTAACAATTTCTTAGTACTTCCTGCTACTACATGAACGAAAAAAAAAATTGCAGAAGATCCGAGCCATCTTGGCCCTTTGAAGTATTTTTACTTCAATTATTAATTCCTTGCCCTTTTATAAACCGATCTTCGTTTTTGGGCCTTTTCTCCATTTAGTTATTCCCCCATTTCTACATTCCAGTTCAAAACTATCCACATTCAAAACTATTAGTGACTCCTTTTAGCCCCCTACTATAGCTTCCTTAAAAATCGTCCGATTCACTAGCTTTTTTTTCTAATAACTTCGTAGGACTTCCAGCTACTACATGAATGACCAAAAAAAATTCTCGGACAAGACCGTGCCCCCTGGGTTACTTTACGTTTTTGTGCCCTAAATTTTTAATAACTTACCTCCTTCTTAGCCGATCATCTTCATTTTTAGGACTCCTTTCTCCATTTAGTTATTCCTCCATTACTACATTCCAGTTAATCCCCTAGGACCCGTTACAGGGCCTTTGAAGTTTTTGTTCCCTAAAACGTAAAATAACTTGCCCCCTTTTAATTCGATCTTCTTCGTTTTTGGGGCTCCTTTCTCCATTTAGTTATTCCTCCATTACTACATTCCAGTTAATCATCTGGGACCCGGTACAGGCCCCTTGAAGTTTTTGTTCCATAAAATGTAAAATAACTTGCCCTCTTTTAATCCGATCTCCTTCGTTTTTGGGGAATTTTCTCTAGTTAGTTAATCCCTCATTTCTACATTCCAGTTAAGATCCTGGCCCCCTGGGACCTTGTCCAGGACTCTTGAACTTTTTTGTGCGCCATGCATCCCCCCTCCCAATTGTATCACCATCTCAGTGTATCACCCCAATTGTATCACCATCTACTTTAAAGTTGAGTCTTGTACGTCTCTCCCCAGGTCACCACCCTCATATTTTTATTCGGGTCCTAGAGCCCCTTTTTAAGCATTTCTTGAAAATGTTATTCTAATGATTAATTTATAACCTATGCTGAATTTCGACTAATTAAAGATCTAAAGCGCTAAGTACTAGGACCTTTTAAGTTGTTTTCCTCTTAGGGTCCTGCTCAAAACTATCAGTTGGCCCTAGAGGTCTGCACGGGCCGGAGTTTCCCGGCCCGTACCTGGCCCGGCCCGAAGGAAAGCTATCTTGGCTCAGCCCGGCCTGGTGTAAAAATTTTCGGCCCGGACCCGGCCCGTTCATATTTTCACTGTTCACGGTCCGGCCTGTGACAAAATCAATTAAATCTGGCCGGGTCTGGCCCACTCAATTTTTACGAAAAATTATGATTTTACTTAGCATACAACTAAGATTCTTTTAAAGAATACTACATTTTGGAGGACATTTTACAATATAATATTTTAGATTATTTGTTTGTAAGACAGAAAAAACACAATAGCAATATTAATGATTACTTAGATTTTTAAACATTCAAATAAAAAATCGTTAAAAGAATTAATGTAGTTTAGAAAGAAAGAAAAAAGAGGGTTAAAAAAATCATAATTTTCATAGCTGTATAATAAAAAGTAGATTTTGGAAAATATTTTTCTAATTTATTAAGGCTCTTCTCAAATTGAAAGGAGCTGCTTTCTCTTATTATTCAGTTCTCTTATTCAGAAAGTATGAAATTGAATAGCGTTTCACATATTTTGATAAATCCAAAGAATATATAAATATATATTATATATTTTTTTATGTTAAAAATGGTGGCTTTTAACCAAATTTTCGGACGTTGCAGCCAGAGAAAGATCGCCATGAGACATCACATAATAGGTTTATTGAAAAATAAAAACAGGTTATTCGATTCCAAATTTCTTAAACTGTCTGCTTATTTCATGTTTTTACTTTTTAAAAATGAGTTCGTGAATGTGTCAGAATGTTGTCCGCATTTGAATTTGTTTTTTGTTTTATTTTAGAATTAGCTTAAGGCTGTTCTCTAATCCAAAGGACACAGTTCTGAATTCAATTTTATTCGGAAACTCATAAAATTGGCAGGTCTTCTTATTCAGAAGCTATGTAATCAAATGGCGCGTTTTTTGTTTTCTGCTAAATGCAAAAGATCTTTTAGAAAATGCTGTCAAAGATGCGTTTTTAATCAAATTTTCGGATGCGATAGCCACGGTAAAAGTGTAAAACCTGTCGTCATGTGACAAAAATCAGCTATCTTAATAAGAAATTTATTTAAAAAATGGGAAGACTACTCGATTAAAAATCGCTTCAAAAATCAGACCTATCAATTTTATGCTTTTATAGTTAAAAATAAGTTCGGAAATATTGCAGAGTTTCGTGTTGTTGATCTGGGAATTTGAGAATTACTTAAGGTATATTTTCATTGACTCCGTTAAGAGAAGCTTATTATCCCTATTACTGTTTTTACAAAACAAATTGCCTGGGAACAATTAAGCCCAGTTCCGGCCTGGCTCGGAAATCTATACAAAAAATAATAAATAGAATAAATGTAAACCTGATCTCGGCTCGAGCCGAATCAGCCGGAACAATTAAACTCAGACTCAGACACGATGTAAACATCCGATGCCGATCTCTACGCTTGACATGTTATATTACAATATTGATGTTGGCAAACTAGCGTTAGCTCGTGAAGTATATTTATACTTATTCTCGCGAAAGGCATATCCGTTGAAAATGGTTCATATTTTATCGGCTCCATTTAAATTTTTATGTCGAGCCCGTTAAACGTAAATTTAATTTTGAAATTGATAGTGATGAACTGTTTTTATTTCAAAGACGGAAGAAAAAAATATTTCATTCTGCACTCATTCACGATGCAATGAAAACAACTGAAGTTTCAACAAGTAAAAATATAGAGGTCTGCACGCGCCTGTTTATTTTGTCCAGATGTCCGGCCCGTTTGAAATTTTGCCTTCATCTTTCCGGCCTGGGTACGGGCCTCGGTCCAAGCCCGGGCCCGTGCAGACCTCTAGTTGGCTCCTTTTGGGCTCCCTATTATAATTCCCTTAAAAATCGTCCTATTCACTAGGTTTTATTCTAACAACTTCTTTAGGACTTCAAATTACTATCTGCACGATAAAAAAAAAAAAAAAAAAAAAAATTCTCTGACTTCAGCTGCCACCAATTTTGATCCTTGGGGTTCTTTGTGCAGCTTCTTTAAAAATGATCCGATTACCTTGCAATTTTCATCGAGTGCCCTATTTTCATCGAGTACCCTATTTTCATTGAGTTACCCTATAACATAGTTTTAGGGTACTCCAGCTACTTTATAAACTACTAAATATTTCCTTAGACCCCCAACTACCACCTTTATAAAAGTATTAATCTTCCTTTTGGGGATAAACTTACGTTTACTCACTACAGCCGTAAATTAAAATTCGCATTACTGTTAAGATAAGTGGTTAAGTTTAGAGAGAGGGGGGGGGGGGGGGGGGGGGTTCATCCGTAAATTAAATATCGCGTTAATGTTAAAGAAAATTCGTGAAATTTACAAGGGGGGGGGGGGCACATTCTTTTCTTGGGTTCTATGGGCTCGATTTCAACAGGGTTTTGGTCATTCGACTTTATCTCGAAAACTTGAGGGTTATTTTCTTAAAATTATTATCATGGGCCCGGGCAACGCCGAGCGGGTCAGCAAGTTTGAAATAAATTAGTATATAAAAGGAAAATTTCAATAGTTAATTATTTTCGTGAAATTTATTTTTCATTTTTTTAATTTTAAGGAAAAATAATGCAATATTTGATACTTACTAAAAAATGTCACGATAAAAATCACCTCAATTTGTTGAAAGTTTCCAAATTTATACGCTGTACTTTTTTAAATCTCAATAGTAGATCTTTGAGTCTTGAGACTATTTAAATACACATTTCCAATTACTTAAATACAAACTTCCGGTTTGAGAGCTAAAAAATAGTTACAATTGCACTTCTACTGTCCATACGAGGGAAAAAAAAACCTTCTTCAGACAGCCAATTGTAGTGTTTTTCAAATCTACACTAATAAAATAAAGTTGTCTGTGTGCGATGGCTAACGAAATCTACCGCACGTAGAGGTTTGAAAATTTGGGTGCGAATAGTCCAAGGCAAATCCTGATGCACCTGAGGCTCAAATTTTTAATTTTTTAAGGCCCGGGATCCCTGGGCATCTTTAAGTGTTGTGCCCTAAGTTGTTAATAACTTGCCCTATTTTTATCCGATCTTCTTCGTTTTGGAGGACCTTACTCCATTTAGTTAAACAGTTCTACATTCCAGTTAGGACGCTGGCCCCGAATATCTAAAGCGCAAAGTACTATTACCTTTTAAGATGTTTCCTTCTTAGGCCCTGCTCAAAACTATCAGTTGGCTTCTTTTCGGCCCCCTACTATAACTCCCTTGAAAATCGTCCGATTCACTAGCTTTATTTTCCAACAACTTGTAAAGACTTCCAGCTACTACTTGAACGACAAAAAAATTTCTTGGACCTCAGCTACCACCAATTTTGAATATTAATCTCCTTCTTTACGCCCTTGGTGCAGCTTCTTTTTAAAAATATCATAGAAACTTATGTTTAAGATTATTTACACGGGCTCGGGCAACGCCGGGGCATGTCAGCTAGTAAAATAATAAAACAAAAATATGATACTTGCGCAAAATTGCCTATTTAACTCCGGGAGGGAAGAATCGCTCTTATCCCTTATCCTTTAATGGAAGGGGGAGTCCAAATGACTCATTCTTCAATTACAGGGTTAAACATAGTGGGATACTTTAAATTCTTAGTGAAGCTGACGAGTTGTGAATAAGTTTTTAAAGCTTAAAATAAAATTAAGTATATTTTAGAAGTATCTTGTTGAACAGACGGTAACGAAGCCTATTTAAAAACGCATGCAAAACAATTGAAAAATCTTTATTATTTGATGAGAAATTGGAAAAATACGAATGCATTTCAATCCCATAGGTTTAATAGTGCAGAGGAGAATTTGAGACTGATGACTGATTTGAGACTAATCAGACTGATAAGGAACCTTAACAAGTGTTACCTATGCATAGATACCTATAGAAATTAGACGTGCTTATTCCAGAAGTGTCTCGGAATAAACAAAAAATGATTTCCACGTCGCCCGCGATATACACTTTTTAGCACTTTCCAACCTAGTTGAAAAGTGCTTATGACTTCGGTTTGTCTGGCCGTCTGCCGTCTGGCCGTTTGCCGTCTGTCCGTGCTCTAACTCCCGTAAATATGCTCGGATTGCTCTGCAATTTTTATGTTATTGTCGTTATCTATAGCATGTTCCCTATTTCAACGGAAGTGTGTAGCACTTATAGTTTTTTACAGGGACACTCAAAAGAATTCCGTTACATTGCGGTCTATGGGGAAAAATCATTTGCGGTTTATTTAAATAATGTTTCACTATTTTAAACGCATTGAAATTTATATATATCACTAAGGTGCATTAGAAGAAGCTTAATATGGAACAGGGTGTGCATAGCACTTATAGTTACTTTACAGGGACAGTAAAAATAATTCCGTTACATTACGTCTATGGAGAAAAATCGTCTGCGGTTTATTTAAATAATGTTTCACTATTTTAAACGCATTGAAATTTATATATATCACTAAGGTGCATTACAAGAGACTTACTACGGAATATTGTGTGTATAGCAGTCATCGTTCATTTACAGGGACACGCAAAAGAATTATCTACTGTCTGTTAACAATAATTCCTGGAAGTGCGTTTTAAGTTACTGAACGCGATTTTAATGTTAACTTGCTTTTTGTCTATTACGTGATGTGTATAAATTCTGTAGATCCTATACAGGGCAGCACAAAAGTTCGCGAACACATTTCTGTTTATTGACAAACTGCAGACGGAGAATTTTAAACTGTGCTAAGCGTTTCCTAACTGAACTAAAATTTAGCATCCTATGTAGTATATATACAATTCTATAGATCCCATACAGGGCTGAATAAAAGTATTCGGATATTTTTCAGAATATTGTATATGTTGGAAATTCCTGAAATTATGTTTTTAAATATGTTATGCGTTTTCCAAATTGTTTACTTAGAAGTTATCTTTTAGCTTATTAAACGGTATGATTTGTAAAATTATTTTGGAAGCGTTGGAAAGTGCTACATAATCTATGCTTGACGCATGATTTTTCGTTCTTGTTGGATATTTATTACGATTAGCCCTCTGATAGCGTAACGCCGGGTATGAATCATATTGTTTCACCCCAAACTTCAGGCTCAAAGTCGTATAGCAACAGTTAAATGTGATTTTCATGTCACCCGAGATTTGATGGTTAAAGCCGCATAGATTAATAATCTTTATTTCATCTTTTTTAACAATTTCCATCAAAGTTGAAAAGTGTTAATGAATTCGGTTTGTCTGTAGACTGTCCGTGCTCTCACTCGCGTAAATATATACGGATTGCCCTGAAATTGATATGTTATTGAGGTTTACTATGGCATGTTCGGTATTGAAAATTTAGTGTGTATAGCACTTATAGTTCTTTTACAGGGACACTCAAAAGAATTCCGTTACATTACGATCTCTGGGAAAAATCGTTTGTGACGTATTTTAATGTTACACTATTTTAAACATATTCAAATTGATACATATTACTGAGGTGCACTACAAAGCGCTTACTGTAGAATATAGTGTGCGTAGAATGTATCGTTCATTTACAGGAACACGCAAAAAAATTTCGTTACTTTACGGTCTATGAGAAAACAGTTTGCAGCGTATTTTAATGATTTTTCAATATTGTACACATATTTAAACTGTATCTACAAGGTGCTTACTGTAGATTATGGTATGCATAGAATGTATTGTTCATTTACAGGGTCATCTCAAAAGAATTTAGTTACAGTACTGCCTAGGAACAATAATTGTTGGTATCTCGCTTTTAGTTGTGGTACGCGTTTTTAAATGCAACCAGTTTTTTGCGTATTAATTGGTGCATATAAATGCTATAGATCCTATACAGGACTGCTCAAAAGATTTCACGTACATTACCGTTTATTGACGGAAATTGCCGAAGCGAAATTTTCAATTGTGTTATGTACGTTTTTCCTAACTAAAGTAAATTTTAGCATACTGGGTAGTATACAATCAACTCTATAGATTGTATACAGGGCCGCACAAAAGAATTTTGGCTATTAGTAGCAATTGCTGAAATTGGATTTTTAAATGTTTTATGAGTTTTTAAATTGTTTACTTAATAAACTGTGGAGTTTTGTTAGACTATTCTGAATGTGGTGGAAAGTGTTTAATAATCTATGCTTGGCGCATGATTTTTCATTGTCTCTTTGTCTTAAGTTAAGAAAATATCTCTTTTTCCAGCTTAATTTTTTTTAGTTTTTTTCCCCCATATGAATGCATTCACCTCTGAAATTTATATTAAACAGATTTAATTTCTATTCTAATATTTCTAATGATTTTATCTCTTAGAAATAGTTTACAGTGTAATTTCCATATCGCACACTTATTCTTAAAATTCCAACAATTAAAAAGCCTCACCAGTGGCTGAGAAGTTCTGCTTTCAAAGCTCGTAGACGGAAGGTGCTGGGTTCAAACCCCTGTCGGGCTCGTCGACCTAACCGTTCGGAACTTTCCGTGGTTTTCTTCTAACCTTGCCGTAAATACGGTTTGGGATCCCTTAGAAAGAGCCCCCACACGGAGAGCACTCCTCCCTAGGGCCTATATCCCTCGTGTAGATAATCGGCCGTCATAAAATCAACCAACCAACAATTAAAAAATATGTTTCAGAAAGGTAGAAAACTTTTTTAGCCCGCAAAACTTGTTTTCTGTAAGTAATATAGATTCCTTCATTTCTTTTTTTCTTTCTTCAGAGCAGAAATATATTTATATCATGATGAGCCAAAAGTTATAGCAATTTGTAGACTAGAGAGCGCAAAACCAAACAGGAAAATGAAAAATCATTTTAAAGGAACTAATTTTAAAATTAGTTGTATAAGTGTTTGATATATTCAGCTCTCCCACTGCCTTGTTTTTTGAATACCGGGATTTGTGAAATAAATTTTTCGGGCTAGATTTTTACATTTGCAACAAAAATTACGTTCCAGGCAGGTATCAACAAAATTTTGTTAGAAAAATGTTTAGATTTTTTTTTTTTTTTTTTTTTTAGAAAAAAGTGGTATTTAAAAAACGGACAGACTGATAGGCCTGCTTGTTGTCTGCTAAGTCAATTTACATATAAAATGTGCAATATTATTTACCATTTAGTCGATGTTGTACATCGCTAGTTTCCAAAGAAAAAAAAAGTCGCATCTAAATAGAAGTTTTCTGAATAGAGGTTGAAATATTTCGGTATTTCACGTTTTTCAATTTAACTTTTAGTGCATTAAAATTTGGTACATTTGCCTATTTCGTGTAATGAAAGATTGTAAGTGAGAGTTTTATACATAAATAAAATTTCAAAAGCTTGCTACTGTTGTCATTCTTCTATCTATAAATAAAAAACTTATTTTGCTTTGCATAATTTGTGACATATGAAAGTTCTGACTCGTGGCACGTAGCAGTGCTATTTATAGAGATCACACTTTAACTTTCTATAAGTCATTTTATTTTGATGATATAAACTATCAGTACCAGGGGTGTAGTGGGAGGGGGTATACGGCGTATACGGGCGGTCTTGACAGTACAAGTCAGTTTTTGGTCAAATCAGTATATTTGCAAATTTCACAGTGAAAATATATCAATGGGCGGTTAAAAGAATATAAATCAAGGTAGAAGGTAACGAACTGTTTTAACTAGTGATCATAACAATACAAGAAAGCAATGTTCGCTATTCTTATATGTATATATAATCATTTTATTTACATCACAAAATCATTTTTACAACATAAATAATACTCTTACTTTTACTCACACAATGTCTCATCATACGTTGATAAATATTGTACTTGTCTTCCCACATCATCTTTATTATTTTTAAATTTTATTTACTTCCTTTAGTTTCCTCTCATTTCAAATATTATTTGCTTTGTCAATATTTTTTTAATTCTATTTTACCTTAATTCATAATAGATGGCAGCACTAACCTTATTATTTAACTTATCTACAATTTCAGCTTTTACTTATATTTTTATGTGATAGATGGCAGCACTACACAATTTATTTTCTATTATCATTTTTTTTTTCTAAGCAAGGTTTGCGCATAGATATTACAGGCATTTTGAGTTAATGATGACTGGCTGATTGTCACGTACTTATAATCTTATTCCATCTCCAGTCAAATTTGTCTTTTTTGGCGAGTCTTGCACAATATTTTATGATCTAATTTCCATTTAAGTTGAATAATTGTTTATTTATCTAATTTCTATTTAAGTTGCATATTTTTTGTTGTTGTTATTTGAACCTCATGTAGGTTATTAATTTTCTTGTTTCATAAATATGTTATTAGGGGCTTAATATTGCCGATTTTAGGCATAATGCTGACAATATTTGATGAAATAACATATTTACTACGAATATTCTTATAAAGCCTTTCTGAAGATTCTATAAGATATTCATAGTTTTCCAATTTTTGCTTTTTCATCCTATTAAGTATAATTCCTTCAGTGTCCATTCCATTGCTTTTTATAATGTCTTGTCCTTCGTTTTTCACATGTGTTTTCATATATATATATATACACCCAGCACTCACTGCACAAAATCAAACAATTATTCTTTACACTTTCAAAACACATTTCGCGGTTAAATACATTGCTATTAACCAAAACAGCCTGTACCCAGTTAAATCAAAACAGGCGTACACAGTTTTTTCACTTTCTTCTAAAATTGCAGTTTATGACTTGAACAATTATGACCGCCACCTATACTACCTTCTGAACATTTTAAAGAACTGTGTGTATACCCACGTGTTTCTCAAATACAGCTATAACATATACTCCCTTGGGATATATGAGATATATATACTCCTTCTACCTATAGCGTATACCTTCTGATTGTTTATCTTAAACTATAGTACTGATCAGTACATTTTGTATTAATACGTTGCTTCAGAAAGCTTAAGCAAAATCATACTCTGAAATCGCATTAAAACTAGCGACCTTCTGCAAATAGTAATTCACAGTGGTCAGCTGCTAAAACAACACAAACTCCAATTAGTGTTAACCTGTTCGAGTCTGGCGTCCTAATAATAGGGCATGTCTTTTCATTGGCTATTATTTTGTCTTAACAATTACTTTTGTCATTATCTGTATGTAGTAATGATAGTAAATGTGTCATAGTGTCTAGACAGCCGATAGAGTTCCAAGTATGATTTTAACTATGACATTTATTTAATAGAAATACTACATTTACAAATCTATATACATTCATCACACATTAGTGATTACTCTTAAACTAAGAATTTTTACATCACCGCACATCATAATGATTTTATGAGATTATTTACTTGGAGGTTACTCCGACCATACTACTACCATCATAAAACTTATTTCGCCTATCTCGCTTTACTTCAATTCACCTTCGATCTTTTTTAAACTCATTTCACTTCAGTTGGATAAAGGTATGAGGGATGACAATGTCTGTACATTTATTATTATGACTTCATTTATGTTTCAACAATTAGTAGTAGTAATAATAATAATTTAATTATCTTTACACTGTTGGAAAATTCTTTTATTTCAAACATATGTTAAATTTAAAATAAAGGCTACTTTTCTGAATGAATAATTTATGATAAAATATAACAAAGTAAAACCATGCATCAAGCATAGATTATGAAACACTTGGCAATTCGAGGATAATTTAAGAAACATTCGCTGTTTAAAAAGGTAAATATTATGCCTAAGTAAACATTTTTTAAAACTCAAAACACATTTGAAAACCAGATTTCAGCATTTACAGACAATAACCAGAAAAATACTCATTGTTTTGTGCAGCCTTCTATATTATGTATAGATTTTTATATAATCTGTATAGTATGCTACAATTTAGTTTAGTAAGAAAAAAAACTTGAAAATTTACCCTCAGAAGTTTCTACCAATAGACGGAAACATATTTGAATTCTTTTGTACCGCCCGGTATGTTACTTTAATTTTTTTAAACTCGCCACATATTAGCTAAGGATTAATTCTAGCAAACACGCGCTGTAAACTTCCGAAATCACACTTCCAGAAATTATGATACATTATGCGGCCATGTATTCAGTTCATTGCGTAGCTCTGTATATGATTTTATTTATATTTTACAAAAATCTCTTGGTATACTAAATATAGTTCAGATTAAAAATGCATAACTCAGTTAATTAAGAAATTTACGTTCATACACAGTAATGCTTACGAATTCTTTTGTGTAACCCTGTATGATCTATAGCATTTATACATACCACATAGTATGCAAAAAGATAGTTAAACGCATACTTAACTGAAAGCGCACTTCCAGCAATTATCGCCTATATACAGTACTTCGAATATATTACTGTATACGAAATCTTTTGTGTGTGTCCCTGTAAATGAACGATAAATGCTATGCACATCATATTATACAACAAGTATCTTGTAGTAAACCTCAGTAATGTGTATCAATTTCCTTATATTTGAAATAGTGTAACGTCATTAATATACGCTGCAAACTGTTTTTCTAAGTAGACTACTGAATGTAAACGAATACTTTTGTGTGGTCCTATAAATGAATGACAAATGCTTTACACTCCATATTCTATAGAAAGCATGTTTTAATGCACCACCTTAAATTGATAAAAATTTCATTATATTTGTAATAGTGTAACATGATTAAAATTCACCACAAACTATTTTTCCCCATTTTCTTACATAATGGAATTCTTTTGAGTTTCCCTGTAAACTAATTCTAAGTGTTACACGTATCATGCTCGAAAGTAATCATCTTGTAGTGCACTTCACGAATGTATATCAAGTTCAATATATTTGAAATAGTTTAACGGTATTAAAATACACTGCAAATGAATTTTTCCCCCATAGACCATTATGTAACGGTATTATTTTGAGTGTCCCTGTGAAGAAGTATAAGTGCTGCATACTTCATTTTCAATACCTAACATGTCATTACATATATCAATAACATGTATCAATTGCATGTCAATCAGAGTATATTTACGTGAATTAGAGCACGGACAGACAGACGGACAAACCGAATTCATATAAACACTTTTCAACTATGTTGAAAAGTGTTAAAAAAAATACTAGAAATTTGTTATTTCTGTTTAATCATGTTGTAACACGACGTTTTCCAAACCTCTTCAAAAATTCTTCTTCAGCCTATTATGTTAATATTAAGCAAAAATAAACTATATTCCTTGGATTTCTGTAAATAACGTATTCGTTAAATTTCAGTAAACCTTAAATTTTGTGATTTGAATAGCTACATTTAATTTTATTAATGCAAAAGTAATTTTTTTTCCAAAATTGGAAAAAAATTCGGACACGAAAGGGTTTACATTAAATAATTTAATGGGTTAAAAATAACTGAGGTCTTACACAAAGAAAGATGCATTATTACTTGAAAATATTATCTCCAAAATACATGTTTTAAGTTATGATTTTATATCAAAGGATATATAATATCTTTAGAATCAGTTACATACAATATCTCCAATATTTGGGACACGATAAACATCCCACTATTCAATAATATAATAACCTAATCGCTTAATATTTTGTTTTGAAACACCCTACATAAATCTACTGCAATACTCAAAAGTAAATCAAAAGAACGAAATAAGTTATTTTATGTTTTTTATACCCAAGGTTAATTTTTTCGTATTCAAATTCTAAAATAAGGTAAAAAAAGTATTGGTTCAGTATGGGAAAAGTGAAACAGATCGGACTCTTTTTCAAAACAGTTGTCATAATCTGAAAATGTTTACTGTTGGACTTACTTAATAAGCATAGATTAAACAAGAATGAAAAATCATGCGTCAAGCACAAATTATGTAACAGTTTCCAACAATGGTCCAAGCAATTTATGTAACTTACCTACAACATTTTCCAAAATCTTTTTACTTTGGAAAACGCATAACATATTTAAAAACCCAATTTCAGAAATTACCAACAATACTCGGAAAATATCCGAATTCTTTTGTGCAGCCCTGTATATGATCTATAGATTTGTATATATATACTACTAGAATGCTAAATTTTAATTTAGTTAGGAAACGCGTAGCACAGTTTAAAATTCCTCTTCTGGAATTTCCGTCAATAAACGGAAATGTACTCGAGAACTTTTGTGTTGACCTGTATATGATCTATTTAATTTATATACACCACGTAATAGAAAAAAGCGAGTTAAAATTAAAATCGCGTTCAGTAACTTAAAACGCACTTACAGGAATTATTGTTAACAGACAGAGAATTATTTTGTGTGTCCCTGTAAATGAACGATGACTACTAATGACAACAAATGAGTTAAATTAAAAAACGTGTTCAGCAACTGAAAACGCACGCGTGTCCCTGTAAATGAACGATGAATGCTATACACACAATATTCTATAAGTAAACCTCTTGTAATGCACCTTAGTGATATATATCAATTTCAACATGTTTGAAATAGTGACAGACAGACAGACAAACCGAATTCATAAACACTTTTCAACTATGTTGGAAAGTGTTGAAAAGGGGTTTTTCTCGTAGTTATAAAACTTATTTTTAATTGTAATAATGAAAAGTTTGAGATTTAAGTCGGAGAAATATTAAATATACGAAAATCTGTTGTTCATTGCATAAATCCGAATTATCATTAGATAAATACAATTGAAAACAAATGTCGAACTGGATATTTAAAATGTTTCCCTCATAAGTGTGCCCCAACATTTTTTAGAACCATTTTATATAGTAACAAATACGAGTTTTTAAAATTTTGAATAGATAGAAATTAGAATAGTAAGGACGTTGCTATCAATACTGTTTTGTTAGCTTAAATACAGTGGGGTAATTCCATGGTAACTTACGTTACATTTAGAATAATTTTCATAATATAAACACCAAAGAGTATTGAAAATGTAATGTTGACATATGTTAATTAAACCTATCCAAAGCGAAATTTGGATGAAAATTACCTACCTTTAGTGCTATTTTTTTAATACTGGCCATTATATTTATTATGGTAACTTACGTTCTTTTTGTCAGAAACGTAAGTTACTATAGTAAATATAATTTTTAGTGTTCAAAAAATAGTACTAAATTTAAGTAATTTTTATCCAAATTTAGCTTTGTTAGGTTTAATTAACAAATCATATAAACATTACATTTTGAATATTTTTTTAGTGTTATATTACTAAAATTACTGAAGTAAATTATTCTAAATGTAACGTAAGTTACCATGGAATGACCCAGTGACAGCAGCAACTTGAAACTAAACTCTGCGGCGCTACTAAATGATCCTGGCGTAAAATGCCAAAATCTGTTTTTTTTTTTTTTTTTTTTTTTACAATGAGGCCCTGAAATGCTACGCAGGGTATGGCAGGGCGGAACCCTCAGTGTTTATTTCCCAAGCAAGCATGGTATTCATTTTATGGACCCTAAAATTATGAAGATTATTTAAGCTTGCCCAAGTCCCGAAGGCGAACTCTTAACCTGTAGCATGACAGCACGACGCGTACTAACCACCAAGCTACGTCTCGCAGCAACTGAAAAAAACAATTTAAATTGCTCTATTTTCGGAAATAATATATAAGCAACTCTGCACCACCCAACGATTATCTGCTAAAATTAAACTCAAACGAATTAAAAAATACCACTTACGTTTTAATTTATATATACATTTATTTCAAAAGTAACAAAAAATTACATTTTGTACAAATTGCATTTGAAGGTTGAAAAAAATAATTTTCAAAGTTAAACAAGAACGAAAAATTATGTGTCAAGCATAGATTATGAAACACTTCTCAACACATTCAGAATAATGTAACAAAACTTCACAGTTACTAAGTATACAAAGTCAAACCGGGTGGGGAGGCCTACCTTTCAGCTTTAGCTCAACTAGCCCCGCCCAATACTAAGTAAACAATTAGTATGGACGAGGCTAGTTGAGCTGAAGCCGAAAGGTAGGCCTCCCCGTCCGATTTGACTATGTATGCTTAGTAACTGTGAAGTTTTGTTACATTATTTTGAATGTGTTAAGAAGTGTTTCATAATCTATGCTTGACGCATGATTTTTAGTTCTTGTTTAACTTTGGAAACTTTTTTCAACCTTCAAAAATTTAACGAATTAAATTTAGAAAACGTGTCGCACATTTAAAAACCGAATTTCAGCAATTACTACCTACAGGGAAACAAAATTCGGATTATTTTATGCAACCCTATATATGATCTATAGATTTGTAAGTACTATACAGTACGCTAAAATTTACTTCAGTTAGGAAATACGTAGCACAACTGAAAATTCCCCTTCAGCAATTTCCGTCAATAAACGGAAATGCACTCGATATCTTTTGAGTAGTCCTGTATATGATCTATAGAATTTATATGCACCAATTAATATGCAAGAAATTGATTACATTTAAAAACGTGAACCACAACTGAAAACGAGCTACCAGCAATTATTGTTCATAGACAGTACTGTAACCAAATTATTTTAAGTTTCCCTGTAAATCAAGGATATAGCATATATTTACCATATTCATATTTTACAGTAGGCGACTTGTACTGCTCCTCAGTGATATGTAATAATTTGAATGTGTTTAAAATAGTGTAACATCATTAGAATGCGCCGCAAACGATTTTTCCCATAGACCGTAATGTAACGGAATTCTTTTGTGTGTCCCTGCATACATTCTATGTACACCATATTCTACAGTAAGCATCTTGTAGTGCAGGTCAGGGATATAAATCAACTTGAATGTGTTTAAAATAGTGTAACGTCATTAAAATGCGCCGCAAACGACTTTTTCCCATAGACCGTAATGTAATGGAATTATTTTGAGTGTCCCTGTAAAAGAATCATTAAATGCTACACACTTTATTTTAACATATATCACTTTACAACACTTAACATATATCAATTACAAGGCAATCGGAGTATAATTACGCAAGTTAGAGCACGGACAGACGACTGGCAGACACACAAACCGAATTCATAAACACTTTTCAACTGTGTTGGAAAGTGCTAAAAATAGGAAATTAATTTCTAAATCCAGCAACAAAAAGTGCATTATTTACATTCACATGATCTAGGTTACAGACATCTACATGGCACTTATTCACTTTTAAAGAAAATAAATACATCCTCTTGAGACCCAAGCTCACATTTTTTGAGCAAGTTTTACAATTTTTTAGATTTATGTTTCTTTTGAATCTAGAAAGCAATACATATTTTCATTTATTTAAAAAAATTAAAAATACTTTGTTTTTTAGCATGTCCAATAGAATGGGCATTGGGTCTTAGTCCTGTAAAAAACTTGCTATTGAATTAGATTAATCCAAATGTAAAATTCTTAATATTTGAGAAAAAATGACACAAAATTATGAATTCTACATAAAATAATGATGTAAAATTTAATTAGGCACCAAAAAATAACAATAAGAGTTTTAAAAAGTTCATGACCCGTAAAAAATAAATAGATGAACCTGAATTTCAGTAGTTTATAAATGTGCTTCTGCAAGTCAATTATTAATTATAGTTAAACGAATATACGAATACAACTTGCATTTCATGCGCGCAACGTTATTTTATATTATAATACTTCTCAAGTAAGATAGGATAGCTACATAGGCTTAAAAAACAGATTTTTAAACAAAATACTCAAAAAACCGCATCAAGTTCCTATTTCTAGAAACTCTTCTATCATCAGAAGTGTGTTTTTTATCGTTTATACGTCACTTCTAAATATCGCATAAATTCAATTTTTGCATCATTAAATAGAAAACGTGTGTACTTTAAATACGAAACTTGTTGATCAATGTACTAATTTTCAAAATAATAATAACAATAATAATAATTTACATAATATTACTGATGACAACATGATAATGACAAGTACTAGTTTTTAATTTAATTTAATTTTGTTTTTTAACTCTTCTCAACTCCAGTCATTTGTTTGTTAGAATAATGATAAAGAGTGGCACAGCTACCACAATTGACAAGTAAATGCCAAGAAGATATGTAAAAGAAATCAAAATGAGCTTATTTATAATCTTATACTGTTATCTTTAAATATATTGTCTTTAAAATTTTGTTGTTATTTAAATATGATTAAATTTATTGATTCAATTATGAATAGCATAGTAACAGAAAAATAATACCAAAAATAGTTACAATGAATAAGACTAACACATAATAAAGGCTTAATTCTAAGTATAGGCATTTACCAAATGCTGCAAAAAATATTTCCCTAAATATATTTTTAACACTTTCCAACCTAGTTGAAAAGTGTTGAAATCGTTTGCGGTTTAATTAAATAATGTTTCACATTTTAAACGCATTGAAATTTATATATATCACTAAGGTGCATTACAAGAGGCTTACTACAGAATATTGTGTGCTTAGCAGTCATCGTTCATTGACAGGGACACACAAAAGAATTATCTACTGTCTGTTAACAATAACTCCTGGAAGTGCGTTTTAAGTTGCTGAACGCGATTTTAAATTTAACTCACTTTTTGTCTGTTACTTGGTGTGTATAAATTCTGTATATCATATACAGGACAGCACAAAAGTTCGTGAACACGTTTCCGTTTATTGACAGAAACTCCAGAAGGAGAATTTTAAACTGTGCTACGCGTTTCCTGACTAAACTAAAATTTAGCATCCTATGTAGTATATATACAAATCTATAAATCATATACATGGCTGAATAAAAGTATTGGATATTTTTCCGAATATTGTATATGTTGGAAATATATGTTGGAAATTCCTGCAATTACGTTTTTAAATATGTTATGCGTTTTCCAAATTGTTTAGTTAGATGTTATCTTTCAGCTTAAAAAAACGGTAATGATTTGTAAAATTATTTTGAAAGCGTTGGAAAGTGTTGCATAATCTAAAGTGCGTCATAATCTATACTTGACGCATGATTTTTCGTTCTTGTTTTTATTTATTTAAGAAAACATATTATCTACTTCTGTATCTATTATATATTTCAATACTGTCTTGATTTTTAAGTAAAAACTAATGATTTTCTTCAGTATACAACAAGAGTCTAATATGAATAAAAACAACTGATGAAGACCCAACGTCCAATAGAATGGACATCAAATTTTTTTTTGGTTTATTCTCTAAAATATACATTAAATTACTTAAACCGCGATGTCATTTCATTGATACAACATTTAACATTAGATTTGTGTAGCAAAAATACTTTAAAAATATATATAAAATTAGAGTTAAAACTGTCTGCTTACCTTCAAAAGTCTTTTTCTTGTTCTCTGCCACTTTCAAATGATTAAAATACATATTTAGCTGCAATTTTTTTATGATTTCGGTGCACAGATAGCAGCACTAGACTATCTAGTACAATGGACAGCAAGTATTTACAAGTTCGAACTGAAATTAAGTATTTTATATAAAAAATAAAAATATCCAATAGAATGGACGTGGGGTCTCAAAAGGATATAAATAAACCCAGCTACTATTGTTCTCCGTTAAATAAAATAAACATGACTATTTTGTTTTGTATTGTTCAGTGTCTCTTATTGAAGTTATAAAATTTGACTACTTTTAAAGGTAAT
Source organism: Maratus michaelseni (assembly GCA_963931845.1). Classification (NCBI taxonomy): domain Eukaryota; kingdom Metazoa; phylum Arthropoda; class Arachnida; order Araneae; family Salticidae; genus Maratus; species Maratus michaelseni. The sequence continues at coordinate 120,100,740 of OZ007586.1, forward strand.
AAAAAGATATACATAATATCTTTAGTGCTTTTTTATGACTGGTTGGAAAATATTTTTGTGTACTTGCTTTGCGTATTTGTATCTCAATACACATGTATTTTGAAATATATTTCTAGAAATAAGTATGCGCTATGTTCCGTGAATAATATGAAGTTTTCAAATGTGTCAAGATGAATTTATTGTAAGTTCCGTGACATGTGTGCACATGTGTCCTACGGGACACGGAACGTGGTAGCTGAAGTTATAAATTATATCGCAATTAAACATGCAATACCCAAAACAAAGGTTTTTTGTCTGTAAAACTCCTACACGCATGGCAATGAAATCTTATGAAAAATTCGAGAAGTCGTGTGTAATGAGAAATCAAGGTCTAAAAGTACTTAACATTAACCTGTAAGGTGTCAAGTCTTATCTTAAGGTATATGAATATCTGTGAGAGGCTAATTATTATTTTTTTAATTTTTTAAAGCTACATTTTCGTTTATTTGAATGCAAGATAAAACTAAGCACATCACGAAGAAAATTACTCTGAAGAAAAAAGGAATTAAAATGTAAAAATACGATAATTCAAGAAAAAATAAAAGTATTTCACAATCTGTAAATTGAATAATTATATTCTTAGGAAACTGATCATTCTAAGATAGAGGTTAACCAACTGTGGTCCACTTGTCACGAAATTTTATACAGAATAATTTTGCCTTATTTTATGACAAACGTTACGATTAAGTAAGGCATAGATTACTATTTAAAAATGATGGTGGAAAAGATTTTGAGGCAAAAAAAAAAATAAATAAGGCAGCCCTACTCCAAGAGAGTACAGAAATTATCCGCGGAACAGCAAAAGTGCAAATATTTGCTTTCAAAATGCGGAAATTATCTTTAAACAATTGTAAATAATAAAAATTTATTTAAACGGCCTGCTCACTTTAGTAGTAGTTTTGCAATATTATTCAAAAACTAGCTGATCCGTCCGGCACTGCCCGGAAATCAGTAACTTTCTTTTGCGCGGTTTCAATAAAAATTTTCGGCGCGTATTCTGTTCTAAACAAACCTCTTTCCGAACGAAACTCCGGCACTCGTCCACACTGCCTACGGCATTGTACAGCAGACATACTACGAACGCGCTGCAATATCGTTTAGTTTCAATTTCCATCGCTAGGTGGCACGAAATCATCTTAGTTATCTATATCGTAATTAGTTCATGTTAAGTTGAATGAACCAATTCCCGTTGAAGAAGATTCCAAACATTTTTTAGAACACTTTGGTCGAAATATGAGAATGCCCTAGGTCTACCATTTTCAACCTCCATATATCCCCACACCTCCACAGCTACCTACATGCAACCACCATAGTACACGATAGGAGACTCGAGGCTACTACCACACACAAACACCAGTGGTCTGCGCTGGGTAGTTGTGGCTGTAAAGTGAAATATAGGGGGTACACACGTCTATTTTTTTTTTCACGCTTATAAATAAAACTTTTCTGTTCCGTTTTCAAAAATATCATTGTTAAAATTTTTCAATGTGAGAAAATACTGAAAATAACGTTGAAACTGTTGTTTAAAAAGTGACTAATAATCATTTATCAGCTCTAACTTATAAGATAAAAATGGCATTAAAACTGTTTCAGACAGTTAAGTTTGAAATTTATTTTGGAAAAATTGAAAAAATACATTCTGATTAAAAAATCACGTTTGAAAAGTGTCGCAATTTTTGTATGTTTTTAAAAATACGAAAATTGTTTAATTTCACACTCTTAGAAAATTTGTTGTCCAATAAAACTGCATGTATACAAGAATTTTATATCATGGCTGTGAACTTGAACGCTTTTTTAAAGTCAAATAAACATATTTGAACCATAAATTTTACTGTATAACTAAAATACGTACAAAACTTCATTAAATAACGTAGCACACACACACACGCATATATATATATATATATATATATATATATATATATATATATATATATATATATATATAATATAATGTGTGTGTTATGAGACAACGCAGAAACATACACGAATGGGAGGTATAAAAATGAAAAATTGAAACATGACCACATATCTCTTTGAATAATATCCAGAAAAAGAAAATAAGTTATATGACTCTGAGAAAGATTAAGATAAATGACAAAGATAAATTAAATTGGCAAAGGTGAATTAATGAAATATTTGTAGAACTGTAGCAGAATCCATCAGGTCCAAATTACCAGAGATTCCACAAAAAACCTATGATTTCAGCTTTGTACAAGCTATAATAATTTGTTAGAATGGGAAATCGCACATTAATAGACCAGAAAATGAATGAAGTAAGATGTGAAAAAGTTTGAAGTGAGGAAGAATTTCCTCATAAAATTCGCATGATTCAAAATCATCGCATGATTTGACAAATGTGCACAGTTGCCAAAATATATTTACAAATTCAGAAGATGTATTAAATGAGAAATGAACGACTCTCAAATATTCAATCTTCATGATTCAAACCAAGTCGTCACAGAAGTTTAAATATCGTGATAAAACCAGAAATTAAGGAGCAGTAAAAAAAAAAAATCTCAAATTGACAGAAAAAACTGTCAATTTTGACGCCAGTGGAAAACCGTTTAATTTACAGAAAATATCTGTATATTTTCATTAAAACAGCTTTTTTTGTAAAATATATAGATTTTTTTCTGTAAATTAAACTGTTTTCCACTGGCTTTTTTTTTACAGAAAAAAACTGTTTTTCTCTAAAACAGTTTTTTCTGTAAAAAACACAATATTTTTCTGTTAAAATTACCGATTTTTTTTACATACTGCCATCTAGTATCAGTGTAATTTGGAAAATCAGAATTATTCATAACAGGTGGAAAAAATATTACAATTTGTATGATTTAAAAAATCGTAGAAGTTGGCAGCTATGTAATAAACATGAAATTTGAGATATTCTTAAATTCGAAAGCAAAGTAATTTTACAAGATCCTCTGTCCTTTGTTAGTCTTACATTTTTAGCAAATGTGAATAAGAAATAATCCCCAACAAATCGCTTTTGGGGATTCCACTTTAAAATGATTTAATTTAAGATCATTATGATTTTCACTAATTCAGTTATGTATGGCGGAATGTCGAAGTTTGAATCGAATCGCATTCTTCTATTAAAATCATTAATAAATAAACTGGTTATCATACTGCTCACATATACGGAGCTCGGGGCCCATGTTCGCAGGTTCGAATTCCTGAGACTCGAACGGGTTAGCTGTGTAAGTTTCCAAGGTTTTCTTTGCATACAAACCATATTTAAAGTCATTCTGAATTTATTTCATCTCGGGTATGTAATCAGGTGATCACTACATCTATCTTGGAATCAGGAGCATTGCATTAAAATTTATTAATTTGGAAGTCAGGACAATATGCTATAACTGCTATTCGGATAAATACAATTTTTATCTGAAACTAACATGTGTTAACTTTTTTAGCAAAGTAATTTTGTTGCTAAATTGTTTAGATGGTTAATTAAATGTCTCCAGAATTCACAAACATATTGATTTCAAAATAAATAATTTTCTTCAGGTACATTTAAAAAAGCAAAATTTCATTAAACAATTCTGTTATAAATTTATTAACGGGGGATTAAAATAAGTGGTATAAATAATATACCACCGCCCTCAAAGGGTTAAAACACAGTGTCCTGAATACTAGATAGACTTTTATGGCCTGGTTCAAAAATGGGGGATGCAGTAATTTTTTTAAAGCATTTGTACGGTCTCCTGATTTTCGAATATCATTATTTTAAAACAGTAATACGCCTTATTTTCTGCTATTAAATAATGCAAATAAGAATACTATTTTAAAAAAATCCCTGATGGCTCGGCCTACAGGCACAGGTAGATTTCGAAGACACAGACCGTAGGGCGCCTGTTATTGAGAATTGTAGAAGAAATGATCTTTTTGCCATGATGCGGTAGTTGGGACCACCTATTTCGAAATCTGTGTCTATAGGCGGAGCCGGCAGGGATTTTTTTCTTTATTTTTGTTTTTTGCTTTAAGGGTTGGTCCTATAAAAAAACTTGTCAATATAAAAGTTGTAGATAATATTAAGAGGATTTCTAATAAATTTAAGCGGATTTGATATCTTGTGAATTGACAGTTATGAATTTTTTTCTTCTTAACCCCCCCCCCCCCCGTGGGGACATTTTGAATTATATCAAAAATCTGTCACACATGAATTTTTGGCTCTTTTCCTAGAAGTAATAATAACTTTAAATGGATTCGATACGTATCATAATTAAGAAGTTATGGTGTTTTTTCTGGTTTCACAAAAAGCCCCCCCCCCCCCCGTTGGTTCTATTTTTCCCATTAACGAACTTGACCGAGATTTTATGTCCCTTGATTATATGTATCAGTTTGGAAGAGATTTGTGCAGAATTATTGAAGTTATCGTGTCCATGAAAAAGTGACAGATAGATAAAGCTTTGAACTGGGGGTGGTTTTGGGTTCTGGGAGTCATGATCGGTGTAGATCTGCAAAAATTTTCCTGAAATTCAAACATAAGGGAGAATTTAATAGGTAGTATTTCTTACGAAATCTACCTGAAAATACTGGTAATCAAATTCAGGGGCCGTACCATAGCTTAAAATAACCGCTATTTTCATGTCCCGATAGGCGCTGTTTTTATGTCATTGCTGAGGCGTAGAATTCAGAGGGCTGTGTTTGAGACTTAAAATGATTTGAATTTTGCTCTGAATTTGAATATTCAAAGCGGCTGGTTCATTTTAAAAGTGATACACATAAATGGTGACTATTGTAGAATAAAATTTATGGTTTTGAAAGGAATTCTCAGTGGGATTTTTATGGTACGGTAGCCCTTCTCTATATCGCGCTTATCGAGAGACAAAAGACGCGGTATAACGAAGGTTTTGGGGAAAATTAATAAATATGATAAACTACAGACAAGCGTTTTATGTTTGTCTCCAACAGAGTTGGGGCAAATTTGTAATTGCAATTATCTGCAATACAATTTAATTAATTTACATACAAATAAATTATTAGTTACAATTGCATATCGTAAAAAATTCTTGCAGCACTTAACAGCCCCCAATCCCATTATTTGACGAAATTTTGTGTGCTTGAATGTGTGTAACTATAATCAATTTCATACAATTAAATTGTAATTATATTGCAGATAATTGCAATTACATATTTGTCCAACTCTGGTCTCCAAACATAAATTTATACTCCTTTTTAAAATTTTATTCTGCTAACAGAGAATGTATCCACTTCCACATATGTAGTTGCAGTGGAACTCAAGTTATACGTTACCTGAGTTGTACGTTTTCCTCAGTTATACGTTTAAATTCAGCGGTCCTGGCCGTTTGCCATTAAATATTAGCTGATTTATACGTTTTTGAGTTATACATTTCCTTTAATTATACGTTACGTTTTTGCGTCCCCGTGCGAAATTTTGTCTCACTTATAAGTTTTGCAGAAAATAATTTTTTCAGAACCTTTTCTATGCCTGGCCTTTCATACCTGCTGACTGAAACGGAGTATAGTAGAGGGGGGAAAGAAGGTGTTACTCTGCTGGAAAAAAACAATCGAAGATTACCGAATCTTATTAAAATACGTAATCACTAAACTATTGGAATGATTTTTTATAAATGATTTACTTGCTAAAATGATTCCAATCATTTCTTTTAAGTACTCTGTGTGTATAAAAAAGTATATTTATAAATGTTTTACGATAGAATAATCTCATGTGTACCTTTCTTGTGTCCCCCCCTTTTTTTTTTTTTACTCCGTTCCATTTCTGCGAATTTATGTCATGGTGCACTTACGAAACTTCCGTTTTCGATATAAAAGGTAACAAATGCCTCAACGAAACAATATATTTAAAAAAATGGTCCTGGTTGACCATTAATTGAGTTATACGTTTTGTTGTCCGGTCAAAACGCATAACTGCAGTTCTTCCCGGCTCTCTCCGAACTGGGCCCTGGAAAACATACTGGAAGTTAACTTTGCAGGAAAGTTTTCCTTTGTTTTTTAATGACTTTTTAAAACTTTTATTAGAAGAATTTGTATACCAGTGCTGAAATTGTTTAAAAAATATTTACTTATAAATTAAAAAAAAAACTCTTCCCTCCTTTTTAAAATTCTTTATACCGAAAAAGGATTAAAAAAGAACACATTTTTTTCGAGTATATTTTGGTCCCCTCTTCCTTTTTGTTTGTGGATGGCACTAAATATCAAAATGAGCTATACGAGTGCTGCTACCTTTTATTTACCTTAATCTTGTAATCTTTTGAAAATAGAAAAAAAAATTTTTGACGGGTTTACACATTTCAGACACTGGAGATTCCGAAAAACATATTTTTAGAAAAAAAAAAAAATCTGCCGTCCGCCTGCCTGTGTGTGTTTGTGTATCTATAAACGCTCTATCTCCCGAACAAATTGAGATAGAGATCTGAAATTTGGTGTGTACTTAGTATGTAATAATGAAAAGAAGCTTATTGAATTTCAGTAACCTCGATTATCCGGAACTATTTTTTCGGACTCTCGAAATATTCGTCATGTCACATTTTCCACACACTTTGATTTTTCATGATCCTGTATTTCACTCAAATTTCAATTCAAAGATATATTTTAATTGGAAAGGAGACGCTTAATCCAACGCAGTAAACCGTTAGTTAATAGGAGTTCCTAATAGGAGCAGAACCTCTGATTGTTTATGTCGTCAAAGTTTTTATAGCGACTTTTTCTCTAAACAGAACAAACTTAGTCACTGCATGAAAATCGTTGAAAATAAAATATTTTAAATATTTTTATTTTTTTGTTTTTGTTGAATTTCTAAAAAGTACTGAATCAATTTTGATTAAATTTAAATGGACCAATTGGAGAGTATTTTTTTCCAATAAAAAGAAAATATCTCATGAATCGGTCGCGTAGTTTCGGAGTAATCAGTGAACATACATTTAAAAAAAAATACTCGTCGAATTGAGAACTTCTTCCTATTTTTTTTTAAGTCTGTTAAAAAATATCCGAAGGAACTATGGATTCTTCTGTAGGCATGTCCTCATGACATCCGGCAACTGTTTCAGTATTCGCCGAAAGTTCGGCGGTTTTTTTACTGAAATTCCGATTTTGTGTCAAAATCGGACAAAGACTAATTTTCGATTTGAAGATGAGTTAAAAAAAGAAAATTAGAAAACGAAACCGTTAGATTGCTTTATTTCACCTTGAAATGAATGACATGTTTGAAATATAAAGAAATGGATATAAGTGGACAATTGAGAAATTTATATTGAGTGTTTGCGGTTAATGAAATAGTTTGAGGAAGTACAATTCTTTTGTGTATTTTTTGTTGCTTATTTTTTAAATTCCATTTATGCGCACGTTGTATGCGTAGTAAAATGTATAGGTATGAAAATCGAGATTTATTTTCTGCATTCATATTTTGCTTTCACTCGAGAGGTTGCGGTAGCAGAAAAAGGTATAGAAATTTGAAAATTCGGATATGGATGACGAAAGTGTATTAGAGGATAAAAGTTTGAATGTGGGTGATGAAAAGTTATCAAAGACTGAAAATATGAATAAGGAAAGTGTATCAAAGAACAAAAACAAGCATTTATATAAGGAAAAGTTATCCAGTAAGGAAAGTGTATCGCATAATAGAGATGATGTGGGTGAAGAAGACTTATCGAAGAATGAAAATACGAATTTAGAAGAAAAAATGTCAAAGAGTGAAATTAAAGATATGGGTGAAGAAAAGATACCAAAGAGTGACAATATGAATGCAGATGAAGAATGGGTACCAAATAGGGAAAATAGGAATATGGGTGAAGAAAAGGTACCAAAGAGTGACAATATGAATGCAGATGAAGAATGGGTACCAAATAGGGAAAATAGGAATATGGGTGAAGAAAAGGTACCAAAGTGTGACAATATGAATGCAGATGAAGAATGGGTACCAAATAGGGAAAATAGGAATATTGGTGAAGAAAAGGTACCAAAGAGTGACAATATGAATGCAGATGAAGAATGGGTACCAAATAGGGAAAATAGGAATATGGGTGAAGAAAAGGTACCAAATAGAGAAAATAGGAATATGGATGAAGAAAAGGTACCAAAGAGTGACAATATGAATGCAGATGAAGGCAACGAAATAAAGGCAACGAAATGTGAAACTGTCAATCGCGAAGATGAAAAAATATCGAAATTTGAAGATAAGGTAGGTATAATTAAAGAGGAAAAAGTAAAGACACTAAAGAAAATAAAGTCGTTAAAAATATCTAAAAAATATTCTTTAGTGAAAAAAGAAAAGATGTTCAAGAATAAAAATTCTCGGGCGAAAAAATCAAAATTGAAGGATACAAATTTCAGTGTGAATGAAGAAAATGTATCGAACGGTAAAAACCCTAGTGTAAAAGAAAAGCTATCCACGGATGAAAATCCGAATACTGTTAACGGAAATCAATCAAAGGGTGAAAATTCTGATGTCGGTGACAAAAAGGTAAGCCAAGATCAAACTAATTTTCTTGTTTTATCCGTGTCCTCGTTAATTGCTTTATTCAAGTGTTCCATCATTTCAAGCTTTATTTTTACAAATGCGCTTGGATTAGCTTTTTAATGAATGATTAATTTATGTAAATTTTCCAGAAATATTTTGCATTTTCTGAAAATGCTTGATGTTGAAATTATGACAAATGTTTTCAATTAATATGTTTTTTTGTGGAATAGCTGTAATCTCCCAAATTCAATCTCTTGGTAAACAAAAAAATATGCCTAATTTTATAAGTTTTGGTGGAAAATCCCATGTAAACTCTTTATTTTGTAATAAGTTGTTTTATCAGTGTTTTTGCTTATTTCTACATTATAAATATTGTGAACATAAAAGCATTTTAAAATGAGATTTGAATACTGCAATGAGACGAAATTTTGTTATAACAGAATGGAAATTTTATTTAAAAAGTCAAAATTTCTTTATCTTTTTAATATACTGATTTACTCTTTTTATAATTTCAGTATTTTCTCTGGTATAGTTTAATGAAATATTTCATAACTATTGCATTAGTGCAAATTAAATTGCTAATTTCCACTCTGTGAGGTTTTGACGACCATAATATATACAGGATTTATTTTTTTTTACATTGTTGGTAACCCGTTACTTATTATGTCAAAAATAACCTCTTCCGTTTGTAGTTCACATCCCCAGGAAGTGAAAAAAAAAAATCATAAATTTGTTCCTTAATTTTTCTTTTGTGTTAACTGATCTCATAATTATGTCTGTTATTTTAATACAGGTTATTTTAAATGAAAATTTTAATGAAGCGGTCTGTAGTAGTATGAGTGGCTTGCACTGTAGATCTTACGCTAAGTAACACGAAGACTTTCTTTTCAAATTTCTCGTTTGCATTTCAATATTTTTAATTTTCTTTCTGCGTAGGATATCTGAGGTCGAAGTCTAATCAGGTGCTTTCGTACTTTTTCGATTTTGGTTACAAATTTTTTTTATGAGAATGTTTGGAGTTTTTTACTTTTCCTTTCGGAACCGGTTTTAAAAGTGAAACTGTCCTCAGAAAAAAAAAAAAGCTAATCAAATCGAAAAAAGTACGAAAGCAACGGTTAGACATCGACCTCAGATATGTTATGCAAAAACAAATATAAAATATATTAAAATGCAAACGAGAAATTTGAAAAGAACGCTGTCATTTGTTTAACATTAGCTTGCGAGTTTCTTCGCGTAACTAGCATATGCTCTCAATTCAACGCTATAGAGCAGTTATCATCTATGTTCGATGCTATACGTCTTTGAGTCAGTGTGATGTTACGACATTTGGTGAAAAACCTCCCAACTGCTTTTTTCTTTTTCGGGACTCTTCATCATTAACCTATACACACTTAATTTCCTAAATATATTCAATTATAGATAGGCATATCATGATGGAGTTAAAAAGTCTATTTCGTTGATGCTAAAGAAACTAATATATAAGGTACACATAGGCAAGTGTATATACGGATAAATCTATAATGCAACTTTGACGATGCGTAGTAAATGCGTAGTTAAAAAAAAGGCTATAGGCAGAGGTTATACGCTACAGCTATTTCAGAAACAGAGGGGGTATACTGGAGTTTCTTAAAATTCAGAAGGTATACAGCGTATATCACCGTATACAGCCACGGTACGCATTTTTCCAACATTTCCTAACGAGACTGCTTCGCATGAATGTTTTGTACTAAACAGCCATACCAAAGAAACTTAAATTTCAATCCTCATGTGAATACTTGTCAGTGATTTTCCTTTCAATGGGCAAGTTAGTTCACACACCAGGGTTGTAAAAAACCAGTTTTTTAACCCAGCCCGGGCGGGTAGCTGGGCATAGGTACCCGATCAGCTACCCACTACAACCCTTATGGTTCTAAAAAACCCAGCCCGGGGCGGGTAGCTGTGCGGGTACCCGGGCAGCTACCCACTACAGCCCTGTCACGCACACAGAGTTTGTACGAGATTTCATCGGTATTTTTGAAGTTAAAAGTCGCACGAGAATCGAACTGTATTTTGAATGAAAGAAAAAAAAAAACTCTAAGAGAATATTTTTGTGTATATTATTATTAAACACTTCAAAAACAAAGAAATGCTTCCGTGTATATCGTAATAAAAATCAGTAAGTTTTAAGATTTCACAATTCATGACTAGATTTATAACAATCGGAAATTAGATGCTTTTTGACCCAATACGGATTTTGAGCTGCCTGTACCTAATATATAAAATAAAATACACTGATTTTTCTATTAAAACTGTATTCACAAAATTTCTGAACAAATTAAAGGAAAATTACATCTGAAATATCAAAAGTGACTAATCTAAAGCTTTATTTTAAAAAAAAAAGGGAAAGTGTTTCATTTTTATAAAATATTATTTGTATTTCTCTGTTGTACAAATGGCTAATTGTTTAACGCGTAGTGACTAATATTTAGTTCCCAGATAACTATAAAAAACAGAGAAAATAAGTAGGAATTCACGAATCCAGCGAAAGTAGAAAAAAAATTAATCATCTGCGGCACGTATTCAACTCCGAGATAACTGTAAAAAACAGACAAAATAAGTTAGAAATTTATAAATCTAACGAAAGTGGGGGAAAATTTGATCATTTGAAACTAATTTATATAAAAAAAAAATTCCTGCTGTTTTCCTAATACAGTAAGCATCACAGACGAACACATTCCAAATAAAACAAAACTGTAAAAAAAATCTTGTACATTTTACAGAAAAATTTGTCAGAAATGCTACCAGTTTTCTCCTGCAACTTGTACAGAGGAATCCTATTAAACTGGTACAGATTTTCTCTGTATTAAATGGAATTTCTCCATTTTACAGAAAAGATAATCCTGTTAAATTGAAGCAGAATGAAACGAATATTGAAATCAATATTGAGTTATTAAATATTGAAATATTGAGTATGAAAGAAAACTGCCCGATAGTAAAAACAATCCTGTTAAACAGAAATAGAATTCCTCTGTAATAAACAAATATGTTCTGTATTAAATAAAAATAAATTTGTTTAACCCTTTGATTACGGGCCAGGACTGGCGACTACTTTTATTTTCCTTTGTGGTCGATTTCTCTTTAAAATATCCTAGTATAAGTGTACGGCAGATATTCTTCAAAAAGTGGTACGAATAGAATAAATAGTCCACTTGGATTATGTCTCGACCCGTAGTCAAAAGGTTAATTGTTAGAGTTCTTTGTACAAGATTACCTTTTCCTGTTCCGAATTTCTTGCATAATTGGAATAAATAAATTCCCTTGTACGAAAGCGCTTTCCTTTTCCTTTGCAGTAACTCTTGTATTTTCGAATTTGTCAGTCAAAAGTGAAGAGTCTCGTTACTTCAAAATTTTCCGCTAGAGGGCGAAATCGATATCTTGTGCTGGATAACAGAAGAAATCTAATCTTCGTGAAATGGAGATATTCTTTTTAACTTTCAGAAAAATATCTCTTAAAACAACAGGTATTTTTAATAGTGCATTTGTTAAAATAGTATTTTTCTTGCTATGGGACAGGGAAAAAAATCTAAATAAGGCAGTTCTTTTCAAAATTAAATTGAGCAACAATTATTTGAATCAAGTACATAATAATGAAAATATTTCTGGATATAGCAAGAAAAATTCTACACAGCTTTTCTAGAACATACTTTAGCTGTATATGGCTTATAATTCCAGCCTGTATTAGTTTAGAATGCGAAAAGTTTCAAATAAGTGCAGCAAGACTAGTTAAGTAACTTTCGAATTCTCCAGATCCAGACGCCTTAATCCCTTAATAGGTCTGGGTATGAAGTAAGTTATGAAGCACTTTTCCTATTCGTTTGAAATAATTCTCATCAATATTCAGACATCATACGTAAACGTGAATTATATCTTGCATATCTAAGATTTTTCAATATGTTCCAGATCAATTGCGATGCATTCACAGAGTGAAGAATCTTTTGTCTCTATAACGACTTGTCTAAATATTTGCTTAAAATTGTGTGTTAATAAGTATTTTATATAAAAATATGTTAACATTCAGTCATATAAAAGTTTTGGCATGAAATTATTTTACTAAATTTCTACTGCCTACTAATACCAAGAAATAAATATGTTCTAAGTTGCAGTTGGTATAAGAAGAATTGTTATTTTTGAAAAAAAATTACTGTTCGAAACCCTTTATTTCGACACTGAGAAAATATATATTTTATTATTTTTTCTATTCTCTTAGCATATAAAATTTTATTAGGACTTGCTGAACTCAGAGCTTAGTTAGTATGGGTAGAAAATTGAGTTCGAAATTAAAAAATTCGCCTGTATTGTTCCGTGCGTATATAAGCTGTATAAGTTTTTAAGGATTTTCCTTGCACTAAAATGAGAATTCATGTTTAGCTCAAATGTATTTCACTAAAGGTACTACATATTTAATTTGGCAAAAAGGATCCTATGTCGGTTTTTTAACACTAGAACCGCGATGACGGGTCATTTTGATCCGTACCAAATGAATAGATGTTGATTCGAACCAGAAATATTTTCACAAAATAAGTTAAACATATGCTGCCCCAAAATAATTTAAATAAATAAGTTAAACAGTTTTAAATAAAATTTCTGGTGTCAAATATTTTTGTAAAACTTCAGTAAAATTTTCCGCGGTTCTAGTGTTAAAAAAAAAATCAACCTAACTTATATATAAGAATTTCGAAATTTCTATCATTACGACGTGTTTGATTTCCAGTACGCTTTCACAGTTTGGATCAGTTCAAGGTCGTAGCCAGTGGAAGATCAACAGAGTTTGATCCCCTCTAAAATTTCTGCCAGAGTGATTATAAATGTTTCATTAAGTTTCAGTCAAGACTGCCAAGATCCAAAAATCAAAATACTATTCTATCATCTGTCATCTCTGTAAACATTCCATCAGCACCAACCAGAATGAAATCTACAAAATTCATTTTACTTTTTTGGAATGAGACTGTATAAAAGCGCTTCCAAAGCGTGTTCCAACGCTGTCAAATAAAATGGTTACCATAACCAGATATATATCCTCCAGCTTATTTAACTGAAACTCTTGAAGTGAACATTTTATTTCCAAATATCCATAAACTTCCAATAAGTTTAGCAAACTTAACTGTTCTGACGTACGCTCCAAGAAAAACATTTTGACAGCAAAACTTTTGAAAACATGCGTACAAAATCCACAAAACGTTAATTTTGTCCATTTCAATGTCAATGAATCAACGAAGCAGCAATAAGCATACGAATGAGATTATAAATTTATTTACAATAAAGAAGGCTCAAAGTAATTATGTTATTGAATTATTTGAATTCGAACAAAACATAAGTTTATACACATTTTCCTGTATTAAAATAGCAAGAAACAAATTTAAAATAAGGTAATAAGAATAAAATTTTCAGCCCACAAATCCCCTTCCAAAGTATTTTTCTGGCTACGACTTGCGTCAGTGAATACAAATTTTCTGCCATTGGAAATAAGACATTTATGGTGACCCTGATTTTTGTAACATCTCCGTTAAAGTGACAGTTGTGAAGTACGGCTGTAATATACGTCAAACGTATTTATTTAGATTCATGGTATGCATAGTATTGAGAAACAAATAATGACTTTGTTTCCTATGATTTTAGTACCTTAATTTGTGCTATAATTGCTTTCACTTGTATGATTAAGTGTAGACTTAAGATTTTATATACACTGCCTAGTTTTAGCCCATGGTTCCTGAGAAAGTCTTTTAATAAAACTGGCGTGCTTTAAAATCAAAACCGAATTAATTAAATCGATCTCTCATTATTTATTTCAAACAAAAGCGTCAGTGTATAATAAAATAAAATGATGCTATTCGCTGATTTATTAATACAAAGTACAGTCAGCGTTAGTATTCACAGGTTCCACCGTGGGTACAAGAAATCGTTATCACAAAATAGTGCAAAATTAGACATATAGTTTTAAATTATAATTAAAATACTATATATAAATTTCGAGTGCAAGCAAGCTGCTCAGCGACCGATATTTTTTTTTCATTTAAATTGTAAAAATTACTTGTCTAAAAATATTATCCGGAAGAAAAAAATAAATTTCAACTACATTCATTTTTATCATACATGCTTGGCAACTGGTGTTTTTATAAAATTATTTAACTTTCGCATATATGCATATTAATTTGTTTGTCGAAAAAAGTGTATTTAATTTCCAGTAAAAAAAAAATTGTACTTTCCAGCAATGTTCATTTCACCTTTCTGAATTTCATCTGTTTAATTTCTATTTAATTAGTAAAATACTTAAGATAGAAGAAACATTGAGATGAAATTATTTTTTTACACCATTGTAGATTTCACAAAGGAATAAAAAAAGCATTTTTGTGCATAGCATTTTTAAAAATTTAGTCGCTCGTAATATACGAAAAATAAGGCCAATATACAATTTGTGAAAATAAGGCCTTTAAAAAATGCGTATTTGATTTTTAATGCTCCTTGCACATTTTGGATCATTAATAATGAACTATACAAGTTCAGGTTATCTAAGTGCATGTTTATATAGTCATCTTTTACATTTCTATGCGTCAAATATTTATATTATTAAAATATATTTTCATTATTTTGTCGTACAGCTATATTTAGTAACTCATTGTTAGGGGTGAAAAATGAAAGTGCAATTTTTTGTAAATAGATTAAAAGAGCATTTTTTGTTCAAATTTTTGAGCTATTTGGAAACAACCTATTTAGTTTTAAAACTGTTTCAGATAGTAAATTGAAGCCAAACAAATTCATTTTATAAGAGAAAACATATATTGCAAACTTCGTCGAGTTTGTTCATTTTCAAAGTTTCTTGCATCATAAGACTTATTCTATGAATGAACTTTTAAGTTATCCTAAAGAGGATGATTTAACCCTTTATGTCCCAAATTCTGAATTAAAATTTCCAGGTAAACAATTTTTCCTCTTTAATACTTGACGATAGATTAGAAAATTTATGTAATAAAAGTATGAAATTTAGAAAGGGTCAGTTCATTAAAACGGACTTATTAAATCAGTAGTTATAGACCTTTTTTTTTTTTTTTTTTTTTGTAAAGTATTTGCAACAACAGGTAGATTAACAAATTATACATTGTTTAATTCGCTCAATTCTTATGAAATAATAAAAATAAAGAGTGGTTTTATGTGCAAATAAGAGATTTTATTAAGTTTATTTACCACTAGCTGACCCGCCCGGCGAACATCGGGCCCATGATAATAAAGTTAAATAAACCACAAATTTGCATGATTGGATATCTTTAACCCGATTTTGTATGGATTTGTATATATATTTTTTTTTAATTCGCGAAAAAATACCGATATTTAGTGGTTAAATCGCTCGTAGGAAGACATTTTCTTGTTTTTTCACCCAGGGCCATTTCATGTTTAAAAAAAAATCTTGTTGCCCAATCGCTTTACTTTCACGTAAAACTTTCATATTTAACTTCAAATTGAATTTCACAAGATTTATCTATCTCTGAAATCGACACTCTTACGTTTTTATCAGGGAAATATGATTCAAACTATAAATATAGGACAACTTTTTATATCTTTATATCGAGGTAGAAAAAGACCAATGTCCCAAAACTACCATGTTTTATCTATGCCTACCACTCACTTCACAAGAGTCGTAGGTATAACAAAAAAAGCCAATGGTCCCCCCTTTAATACATGACCACCATTATTTTTTACTATATCCATCAAAAATTTCAGATTAATCATAGGAAGAGACATTGTTAAGATATTTTTTTTCTCCCTGCGTGACAATATTAACTTATTTTGGAGTGTTGAATTTAGCGTTATGAAAAGTATCAAAACAAAAGCAGGCATGAAAATGTCCAGTACAATTGTGGTATAAGAGAGGTAGCATATGGGAGTGATAAATTTTATCATTGACAGGAATCATTTCGCATGGTTTATCTTTTATATACAAAATGAGAAAAATTATCTAAAGGGATAATAAACCCGTTTACTGCTGTTGGAAATTCTCCAATGTGTCAATGGAAAAATATATGAAAAGTTGAACTTTCATGTGCGAAGGAGGGGAGAACGAAAAAAAAAACTTATAAACCCATTCATTCCAAGATTTTTTTAAAAATTCAAATTGTTTGATTGATACAATTTTTTTGAAAAATTAATATTCATCTTATCTAATCTGTCAATAAATAAGGCGAACATGACTATTTCCAAAAAAAAAAAAAAAAAACTGATAGTAATCAAGCAATCGGGATTTTTTTTAGAGAAATGCTGAACTGGCAACACTGCTTGGCAGGAAATACTGCCATTCGGATAATATGGGTTAATTTGAAATTTTACTTCTTAATGTATCCAAATATTAACAATTATTACTAATTTCAACCATTATAATTACTATACAAAATTTTATGACGAATGGCCATTTCTGCATTTACAAAGCGTGAAAATACATTTTTAAGGCATATTTTCAATTTTAAATGCATGCAAATACCCTTTTAGAAGCAATAAAGTTATTTCTGAGGTATAACAAAAATAAATCCTACTTGGGGGGGGGGGGGGGATTTAATTTAAAAATGGAAATTGGTCCTGTTCTACGAAAGTACAAATATATATATTTAAGTTGTAAAATATTGTATTGATATTAAAGTAATTTCTGGCGCATTATCCGCGGATCAAACAATCATGTTTCGACCCAGAAATTTTATTCTATAAAATGAAACTTACTAGATCGTTGTAAATATTTGACTTAAATCATTAAATAAAATTTCTGTGTCTGAACATAATTGTGTGATCCGCGGATTATACGCTGGAAATTACGGTAAAAAAAAATCTGTCAAAACATTTATTTAATCTGAATATTTCAGAGATAGCATTTAATATCAATTGCTAAATAATTTTGACTGATAAATGAATATTGTACACTAATGCGGTATTTCCATTTTTTTTAATTTAAAAGAGTATGTATGGATTGAAAGTATTTTCACGTAAAACTTTCATATTTAACTTCAAATTGAATTTTACAAGTTTATCTATCTTTGAAATCGACAATTCTGCGTGTTTATCGCGGAAATACGGTTCAAACCATAATCTTAATATATGATATGTGATTATATCCTCCGAACAATATCTTTAAAATAGAAATTATTTTTTCCAGTAATAATTAAAAGAAATAGCAAGAAATATTAAATAAACTTTTCCCAAAAGTCAAAAATTGACATTAGCCCTTTTTTCTATCAAGGCACAGATATAAATATATATATTTAGGCTATATAAGACTTTATTGATTTAGAAAAGCGATCTTCACTAGAGAAACACTTATTTGAACCGAAATGCTTTGAAGATAGCATGCAATATCAATTTCTAAAGAATTTCGACTGATAAGTGAATATCGTAATAAAAGTGTAGTTTACTTCCATTTTTCAATTTAAAACAGTATTTACGGAATGATAGTATTTGAGAGGAAAATGTTACATATTTAGTTTTAAATTGAATCTCAAAAACTTTATCTATCTCACAAATCGACGCATCCGCATATTTATCACACAATACTGTACAAATTATATTCTTAATATAGAACAGCTTCCGAAAAATTTCTTTCGAAAAAGTAATTTATCGTTAGATAACGGATGCGGATTTTCATTCTAATGGAGATGGGGGGGGGGGATAAAAATATAGATTTTTTCATAAATGTATACGTAAAGGAGTAAGTGCGCCGTTTTTAGTTTCGGCTGCTTTCTTGTGTTGTGATATACTATTTTTAAAACCAGGGTCTGATTAATGCACGACCCTTGTGCATTCGGCGATATGGGCACAAAAATTTCAGGGTTCCACAAGTTACTCTCGCATAACAACTTTGCTTTAAATTAATATTGCACCCGTAAAGCGACTACATTTTAAAAATATTTCAACTTTAAAAACTTTGCAAATCATATAACTTTTAAGCATTATAACTTTTTGAGATATACCTTTTGGAAACTCCCAAACTGTATCGCAATTACGTAGTGCACTTATATATACATATGAGGACCCCAGAAGCCAAGGGATACAAATGATAAAATGTTGATTCGTGGTAAATTGAGTTCAAAGATGAACATCAATAGTAATTGACTGAATTAAAATATGAAACTGTTGCTTATTTCATAGTGGTTTTTGAACTCTTATTTCAATAACCGTGTAAAGAAAGTGGAGTAATTTTTTTTAAAATTTATAATTAATCAATATTGATAACAAGGGGTACAAGTGCCGAATGCTTAAATAGTTGACCTCTAGAACCAGGGTTGTAAAAAACCCGGCCCGTGCGGGTTCCCGGGCAGTTACCCATTACAAGCCTGTTAGAACGCAACACATAATAATAATAATAAAAACACTTATATTTCTTTACCTACAGCCTTATTTCCAGATCGCTTGTGTACTTTAGTTCAGTATTTTCAATTTTGTCGCTTATACATACCCCTTGGCTTCTGGGGTCCTCATATCTCCATCATTCATCCATCTGTGTTAGCTTGCCCTTTCTCTATTCAAAAGCAGCGACCAATTTGCTAGTATATGAATTTTTTATAGTGTTTTACATACTGAGTCGCCAAACTGCTCCAGGACCTGTGCCTCATTTTTGTTTGATCGGGCCCTGTGTCAATTACATTTTTATATATTTTCTAAAATATTTTTATAAATAACTTGTTAATGTAGAATTTGAAACTCTCTACCAAGAGAACTGAATCGAGTGAATGTTACAATAAGAACGTAAAATCATACGTCAAGCACATTATGTAAAACTTTCCAACACTTCCAATATACTTTTACAAATATTTACCATTTGATAAGGTGAAAGCTGATGTCTAAGTGAACAAATTGGAAAAAGCATAACATATTCAAAATCCAATTTCAGGCATTACCAACAATATTCGAAAAAAATATCTGAATTATTTTGTGCATCCCTGTATAGGATAAACAGATTTGTATATATACTACATAGAATGCTAAAATGTAGTTCAGTTAGGAAACTCATTGCACAGTTTAAAATTCCCCTTCTGGAATTTCCGTGCATAAACGGAAATGTGATAGAGTTGTTCTGTGCTACCTTGTATATGATCTATAGAATTTATACACATCAAGTAATAGGCAAAAAAATAGGTAAATTTGAAAACGCGTAACGAAACTCAAACGCACTTGCAGCAATTATTATTAAGACAGCACCTTAACCGAATTATTTTGTGTGTCCCTGTAAATGAACGATGAATGCTATGCGCATAGTATTCTATAGTAAGCCTATATTATGCACCTCAGTGATATATATCAATTTCAATATGTTTCAAATAGTGACCGGGATGGCTCAGTTGGTAAAGATTTGTCAGTTCCAGCCAGGTTCGAATCCTGGTCCGGACATTTTTTTACCCAGTTGGGAAATTACAACTCAAATGATTTCTTTACCAATTTGAATAACTGTGTTAAAATTAATCTAGTATCTTGTTGTGCACCTGAGTTATATACATCAATTTCAATATGTTTGAAATAGTATAACATTATTAAAATAACTATTTTTCCCATAGACAAAAATGTAACGGAATACTTTTGAGTGTCCCTGTAAATGAACCATGATTACTCACTTCATTTTCAATACCGAATATGCCATAGTAAATCTCAATAACATATGTCAGTTACATAGCAATCCGGCTATATTTACGCGAGTTAGAACTCAGACGACCAGTCAAACCTAATTCATAAACACTTTTCAACTATGTTGGAAAGTGTTAAAAATATAATAAAGTTTCTTTACCATTGTCTTTGTACTAAAACCCGGGAATCTGGTGATATTTAAAACAATGCCATGGTTTAGGACATCAACTGGATCTAATTTACCATTATTTAGGATTGCTTCTCTCTTGGAAATAAAATGAGTAGACTGGATAAAAAATTTCTCTCACCATGGAAATGCTTTTACGCACATGTCAAGAATTTAGGTCTACCGTAACTATCATGCACTAACAGTAAACGCAGTCATGCGTATCTATACACTGAATATATTTTGTCTAAAAAAAAAGAATTATTTTTTAGTTTATTGCATATCTGATTTGGGAATTTTCAACGAATGGGAAGTGTTATTGCGCATTTTTGTCTCGAGTTTCTTTTCAATAATCTAAAGTGAAGAGGAAAGGGATTTTATTAGACACTGGCCATTTTTGTAAATATTTTCAAAAGAGATTCGTCTTCCGTGAAGACTTTTGATGTAGAAGTAACCCAAATTATAGTTTTACTTACCCATCATACGTAGTATAGGGTAAGTCTTGTAATCGTTTTGAAAATCGAAATTTTTTTTTGACGGATTTACACGTTTCAGACACTGGAGATTCCGAAAAATATATTTTTAGAAAAAAAAAAAATTGCTGTCTTTCTGTCTGTAAACGCTCTTTCTTCCGAACAAATTGAGATAGAAACTTGAAATTTGGTATGTACTTAGTATGTAATAATGGGAAGAAGCTTATTGAATTTCAGTAACCTCGATCATCCGGAACTATTTTATTCGGATTCTCGAAATATTCATTCTGATAAAATGTATGTAAAAATTTTCGAAATTGTTTATTTTAAGGAGTAAATCTGAAAGGCAATAAAAAGAAAGAAATTTTGCATAAAAAATGAAGTCGATCGGATAATGAGTTGCCGAAATATTTGTAATCCTATTTTCAACACACTTCGATTTTTCATGACTCTGTATTTCATCCAAATTTCAATTCAAACATATATTTTAATTGAAAATAAGACTCTTAATCCGACACAATAAAACGTTAATTAAATGATTAACATTTTTGGTGTTATAAGGATGTTTCTTTTACGCAATTCAGTAATAGAACATTTAAAGTTTGAGGTCATGAAGCCACGATTTTATTCGAATTGCAATGAATTTTATAAGTAGTTTACACATGATTTATTTTCATATTTTATGTTATGCATATCCATGATGGGTAAGTATTACGGTGGCCCCCAACGACTACGACACGAAGTTTTTGTGTGAAAGAATATACATGTAAATATTGAGCAGCCCCCGCTTGGCCCACGCAAGATTGAACTTGCAAACATCGTTTTTGATTTCCTGTTTCTTGAAAGTATGATAATCCATTTAGCTGAGTGGGCTTAGATTAGGGAAAGAATCGTGTCGGTACGTAGCATTCTCGGAAATAGATTCATCCCCAATTCTATTTTAGATATTTCGGTTTTAACTATCTGGAATTTCTGTTGCTTTCTTTGGTGGCAACGTTAGTTCAGGTGAAATATACTCGAACAATTTCCCCAAGATTTTCCCCCTTTTAAAAGATAATCTTATAAAGTAATCTTTTTATAAAATTAAACGAATTCAAATATCCTAAAATAAATGTAGTAGAAACCCTTTAGAAAATTTTAAGAGGAAGCTATAATCCTTGTGAACTACAGCTCTATTAAAGCGTAGTTTATTTAAAATAGCAACTGTTTTTTTGAAAAAATAGGAGAGAATGCGCTTACTCACTTGCTTTTTTCTATTTTTAAACTGCGTAGGCTAATTCTTTTCGACTTTTCAGAAATTTCCATAGGCTTCAGAAAAAGTTCTGAAAGTTATAGTTCTGTAAGCGAAAAGAAAAAAAAGTTTTAACACGAAAAAGTATGACGTAATATAATCGTCGCATTTTTTTAATAGTTGGATCATACTTACTGTCGACGTAAATTATATGAAACAGCAGTTTGAGACATTCTAGACCAGCCATACTCTACCTGCAGTCCGTGGGCCGCATGTGGCCCGGCGACCTTTTATTTGCGCCCCGAGACACTCAATCATTCCATATTTATAAAAGAGAAGAAAGATGTTTAAGATCTACATCTTTGTTTTATATATTTTAATGTGGAAATAAAATCTTCCTCAGTCATTTTGTAATTTAAAAGTACATCATCTGCTTAGTGAAAGCCTTCTTTACATAGTCCTATTTGCATGGCAGAGATGTATATGTATTTTTTAAACTTCACCACTAATCAAATATTATTTCAAATTAATTAAATTTACACTATATATTTTCATATTTAAAAAAGATATGAAGCTTTTGTATTAAGCAAAGTCGGATTTATTAAATAAAATCTGATTTTTTTTTTTTTTTTTTTTTTTGTGATAGTTAGAAATTTTGCTGTATTTTATCTCGTTTTATACTTATTATATAGCTGAAGGTATATAATAAGTATATAGTATAGTAAGCTAATTATATTTTGTTACACTGCTTTGTTACGTTTCTATTTTAACTACATTTTTTTTAGATTATTATAGTATAGTGAGCTGCGTCCCGCCAAACGAAGCAAACTTATGTTTGCGGCCCGCGCGAAAAAATGGTTGAGTATGGCTGTTCTAGACTAATTTTGTTGTCAATTTCGGAAACATATAAAAATAGGAAATGGAAAAGAATCGAACTTGGAGACTGGCCTGACCTTTGTATTAAAGGAACTTGATTTTATATACATTATTGTGGTTATATAACAAATTATAACACCTTGTAATAGTATACTTGTTTTAATTGCTAAAAGGTGTGCACAAAACCACAGCCCTGGCAAGATTATATCAAGAAGAAATCATCCAAAAATTTTCAATGAAATTAAGATAATTTTACCCTCTAATCTACATTATCCATTTATTATAAGAGAAACCACAGAGATTGTAATAGTTAAAAATTCAATATGTAACGATGCAGCACATTGCAAATTCGCAGCACACATTGGAAACACATATTTGGAACACTTTGATTCAAAAAAAGTGTTCCAGTCATCTTAATGTGTACTGAATGTGTTCCCTTAATGTGTTTCGAATATGCTCTGCTATAAAGAAAGTGTTCTGAAAGTGTTATGTTCAGGATATCTGTTAAATCTAAACTTGGGAACACATTTGAGAACGGATTGGGAGCATATATGGGCACACTTGTGAAATCATCGCTTTCAAAAAGTGCGTTAGAAAGTGTGCGGAACAAAAGAAGTGTTCTCAGAAGTATTCTAAAAACTGTTCCAAAAAGTGCGCTTCGAAGTGTTCTAAAAAAGGTGAAAAAATAAGTGTTCTAAAACGTGTTCTGAAAAGTGTATAAAGATTTGCAGTACATCATTTAACTTGCCAGAATTGTGGCTTGAGAGGTGCTCCATCATTACGAATATGGAAATAAAACATCCAAGTAAAAAAAAAAATAATAATAACGTGCGTCATTTGAAAGAGTAACGTGAAAAATCAATATGATGGCGTTTCAAATCATTACATTATTGATCGTGCAATTGTAGAATATTCTTACTGGGCTTTGATGATGGCTTCGATGAAGCCGAAACATGTCAGCAGTCTAATAAAACTTGTTTTAATTGCTAAAAGGTGTGTAAAATAAGTATATATTATTGCGGTTCTTACGTTTCTGCGTATTGCAAATCAAATTTAAGGGTGTTCTCATAAAAAAATTAAAAAAATAAAAACCACTCATTAATGCGAAATTTTTTGACTCCATTTTTATATGTAAAAGTGTGAATTTTTCAGGCATTCTTCTTCTGAAGTAATTTACAATTGAATAGTGATTTTCATTTTTAGTAAATACATTTCATTTTAAGTTAAATAAGTCGCTGTCTCGTGAAAATCCTCAATCTATTCAAAACGCACACTTTGACAGTTTTCTGAAAAATCATTTGCGTTTCTACGAAAATAAGAAATGCTGTTCAATTTCTTTGTTTCTAAATAAGAATAGCAGAAATTTACCAATAAAAATTCTTTCGTTGATTGTATCCGAAAGCAGTCAGTTTCAAATTTGAACACTGTTTTAGACAAAAATTAAATTAATGACATCATACAAGTATTCTTGAAACTACAGACACCTTTTAACGTAGTTCTCAAATGCCCTGCTCAACAATGCGAAACTTTGACTCATTTTTAAACGCAAAGTTATAAAATTGGGAGACCGGAACAGTAAAGCGATTTAGAATCGAAATGAGTTTTCAATTTTTTAATAAATACCTTACTTATAGAGTTCTAAGCGATTCGTGTCACGTGACACGTTTTTCCCTTTTTCTTGCGATGCCGCTTCGGGAATTCGGTTCAAAACGCTGACTTTGACAGTATTTCCTGAAAGATGTGCTTTTACCAAAAAATGTAAAACTTATTTCAATTGCACAGTTTCTGAATAAGAACACCTGTCAATTTCATGCGTTTCCGAACAAAAATGAATTCAGATATATGATGTCAAAGTATCTCCTTTTGGATTTGAGAATAGCCTTAATAGCGCGCGCTAAGACGCTCGCAAGCTAATGTTAAACCAATGGGAGCGTTCTTTTCAAATTTCTCGTTTACATTTCATCTATTATATTTAAAACGAAAAGCGCATTTCGTCAAATTCACATTCTCTTTTTCACACGAAACTCGTCTCTTTGAGCATGCTTCAATGGTTTTTTTTTTTCAAGTCTTCTCCCCCCAGAAACGGGAAACGTGTTTAGCCATCACCTGTGTAGCGTGGGGGATTAAAAAGGGTTGATTGAAAACGGATTACGTAATATGACCATTGCGTTGAAAGCTTTTTAAGAACTCATGTTTTCACTACTAAATATGCATATTTTTTCGCAAAATTTTAAAGAGAGCTTCGATGCAGTTATATTTATAACCGATTGAAATTTTAGAGAGTTTTGAAGAAGAGAACTATTTTTTATTGCTATGTTAAAGGAACCGACGCGAAAACAAACAAACTAACTAACTAACTAAAAAGGCGAGAAACAAACAAAAAAGGCGAGAAGAAAACATTTCTTTTACAACTAGATATTGATATTTTTTCACGAAATTTTTACACGGGCTGTAAAACTGTTTTATTTATAACCAATAAAGATTGCAAAGAAGAGTTCGGACAAAAATAACTTTTTATTTTAAAACTATGAAATGACCCTACGTGAAAAAACAAGGAAATTAGCGCTTTTATCACTAAACATCAATATTTTTTCGCGAATTTTTCATTTAAAAATATAATTTCATACAAAATCGGGTTAAAGATACAAAATAATAAAAACTTGATTTTATTTTATTTTTTATCACGGGCCCGGACAATGCCGGACGGGCCAGCTAGTTATTTTAAAATTATTTTTGCCTAAGATATGAGGTCGATGTCTCACCGTGTACTTTAACTTTTACGATTTTGGCTGTAATTTTGTTTCAGATGACACTTTCGCTTTCGAAACCAGTTGATTTCTAAAGTAAAAGTGTTCTCGGGAAAAAAAACTGCAACCAAAATTGAAAGTGAAAAAAAATACTCTGTAAGACATCTGCCTCAGATATCGTATGCAAAAAAATTATTTAAAAATATACCAGTTATTTAGTTTTTAAGAATGAATATATATATATATATATATATATATATATATATATATATATACTTGGCCATGAAATATCACAAAGGCTATCTCTTTTGAAGAATAGGCCTTTTTTCCTCGACTATTAAATTTGAGCAGCGTGCACGCTATATCTATTAGATTGCTTGTTATGCATTTATTTCGAAAGAAAAATAACTTGCATGTGATATTCTCAAAAAAATCCACGAATTCCTGAAACTCAGTGCATTTGTTCATATTTAATAACTAATAATATGAAAATAGTTATTATATTAAAGGGGAAGTTTTATTAATGACTCTAATTCGTTTTTCCATATTATGGAATATACGTTACTATAGAATTTTCATAAAATAAGTACTTTTTAAAATCTTCATTCTCGCATTATTGAAATTTACATTTCGGAAAAGAAAATTACTTGAAATATGTATAGTATCCATAGAGACTGCTGTTTTGTTGTGTATTTTTATGCTATTTCGTGTTCTAATAAAAGAATTTCTAATCGAATTTGGTTTACGCAATAATTCAAGAGCTATAACAGACTTTATTTTAAAAAAAAATCCTTTTTAAAGGTTAAGAAGAGTGCGTTGCTTTAAATTTCAGATATACTGCATAAGTTAGTAAAATGAAGGATTGTAGACGCAGAGTAAGTATTATTTTTGTAAATGTAATACAGAGTTATTCAAAATAAATCATACAATTTCAAAATTCCATATTTTCAAAAATAAACGACACAGAATGATAAGGAATACACACTGCAAAAAATAATTGTTGATTTTACAGTATAAAACTGGCACCCCAGCTGCCAGTATTATACCGTAAAATTAACAGTATTAAACAGTAAAATAAGCAGTAATACTGTAAAATCAACAATTATTTTTTGCACTGCACGAATACAAAGGAAAATATGCAATTGTTATATTGTGAACAACAGGTGTGTTCTTGTGTGTTCTTCGCGAATCTATTTCACGAAAGCTGTATTATAGAAGCCTTTCAGCGCAGAAATGATAATGGCGTCCGTGGAGCAGAAAGCTTTTTGTGTGCTGTCGTTTGTGTGATATGAATCTGTAATCACCCTTCAGCGTGAATTTCGTAAACAGTAAAGAATTAATGCACCTACGGCTAAGAACAGGGGTCGGAAAAACTGCTTTTTAATTGTAGTGAACTACAACTACTTTATAGAAAATGTAGTTAACTACAACTACATGTTTTAAAAAGTTGCGACTACAAACTACTTTTTAAAAGTAGTCACTACTTCGCTACTTTCAGATTTTTTCAAAGGGATACACTGGAAATACACACTGGAAATTGAAGGCGCGGATTAAATAATAATGCGACCCCTCGTTATATCGCATCTGCTGGGACGAAATGAAATAAATGCGACAGAACCGAGGCAATTAAAAAAATTATGAAAGAAAATGTTTACAAAAACATACAAGAATATATTTTGTGTTCGTCGGCAAAATGGTTAGTTTATTCCCACATTAAAAATTGCGTAGCAAAATTAAGAGAGATGTTATAATCTAGAAAATTACAGAAAAACTACTCCAAATGCAAACAAGGAATAAATCTGTAAATAAAGCGATTCCGAATAATAAGAAAACCGGCGTTAAACCTTTCCGGCACAAAGTCTGTTTGTAAAATGAGAAATTGCTGACTAACACCGGTATTTACACACGACTTTTTTAGAAAATAGGAACTACTTATTTTAAGCTTTCATTATAGAAACAAAATTTTATTAAAATATTCTTGGTGCCGAATGCAAGTTTGGAATTAAAATTAGGTGTGCCCGTGTCGGAAAGGGTTAAAACATGAAGACCTAATAACGAGTAAGTAGACAAGTGTTTCCAGTAACAAAATTAATTCTTTTGATGGGTTAATTCTTGATTTTAGCAGCACGTGTCAATGGAAAAAATCTATGATTTCATGGGATGCGTTGCTATATACTGCAGTTGGCATTCGCAAATTGTGGAGCAGAACAAATTTTGCATAAAAGAAGCAAGTTTCGAGCACGTGATTTGCATAATGGCACATTTTTTCCAGTGTCGTAGCGTTAAAAGTAGCACAGGTTTTCGCTACAAACTACTTTTGTATCGCACTACTCGCTACATTACATTGTTTAAAATATAGCGCGCTACCCTACAAACTACTGTAAAAAGTAGCGACTACTGTAGTTTCGTTACTTCCGACTCCTGGCTAAGAGTATTCAAATGTGGTATCATCAGTTTGAGAGCAGTGGATGTCTTTGTAAAGGGAAAAATGCAGGGCGACCAGGCATACCTGTGGAATATGTTGTAAGAATGAGAGACATTTTTCTACGAAGCCCAAAAAAATTGACTGTCTGCACCAGTCTAGAACTGAACATTCCTACGTGACACTTTACAACGTGTTTGACGGTAATTTATATACCATCTTGACATTCACATGTAACTAAAGGAAGTTTATCGAACACTTGTAAAAAAAACTTCAATATTTTTTCTTTGTAGCCATGTATTACTTATCATTCTGTGCAGTTTACTTATGAAAATATAGTATTTTGAAATAGGATTATTATTTTAAATAACCCTGTATGTTTTCTTCCAGTAGAATTACTGGTGTTTCTATAAGTTCAGATAATTAAAAAGAATTTTTGTATAAATGGAATCTACTAAAATATTTTCCCCTTTTTAAAATACAGAAGACAAGAAAAATTGTTGCAGTATATCAAAGATAGGAGGACAAAGTAGACATTTTATTTTTATTTTTTAAATCTATAAAGGAAACAAAATTATTGTGGAAAAAAGTTGATAATATGAAATTTTAAAACGTAGTTTGCTGAAACAGAATTTATATGTAATGTGCTATATAGGTGTAGCGATTATACATTTGTTGCAGAATATGTAGTAAGAATTTAACAAATCTTGCCAGTGAAATTTAATAACGGAAACATATGTCTCAAAATGCACGTTGTTTTTATTCAAAATGACAGAATAATTTCTTATTCTATTTTTTTCCTTTGTGTAAGTACTTATAAGGGTAAAGTGCTTGTCTTAAAATAATAATAATCTGGTCGTTAATACATAGATTTGGAGTACCTTTACTGCAAAATCGGAGAAAAACTGGAATGTCTGGCAATTGCTTGATTGCTACCACTTTTTTAAAAGTTGGTATACGCCTTATTCAATGACAAATAAAATTAGGCAAGAATAAGTCTAATTATGCTATTTAAAAAAATGGTATTAATAAAGCTATCTGAATAATAAAAAAAATTTAGTGGGTTGGAAACGCAGTTTTGAAGGCATTCGCGTTGTTTTTATTCAAAATGACAGAATAATTTCTTATTGTAAAAAATATTTTTTCATTTATACAAATACATATGAAGGTAAAGTGCTTGTATTAAAATAATAATAATCTGGTCGTACCTTTACTGCAAAATCAGAAAAAACCTCGAATATCTGGGAATTTTTAAAAATATATAAATGAGTATAGGAACCTTGACAGTGAAACTAAGTTTCTTTGCATATCAGTTTCCTTTTTTTCTTTTTGCATTAAAAAGAAAATTTGGGTAACTTTCCCTACATTAGTCCTTCATGAATCAGTGTTGCCAGGTACCATGTTATACTCTAAAAAAATTTCAGATTGCTTGATTGCTATCACCTTTTCTGAATTGGTATTCAGCTTATTCAATAACAAATTAAATTAGTCAAGAATAAGGCGATTTATGCTTTTTCGAAAAATGGTATCAATCTAGCTATCTGAATAATAATAATAATAAAAAGTTGCGGGCTAGCAACACAGTCCTGAAGGTGAAGGCATCCTACTGCAATCGGTATAATCGAAAAGTGGTTGTTGCCTCAAGATAACAAGCAATCATCCTTCACATCTTCTGCCGGCAAGAATAATTTTTTCCTTGCATTTTCCTATGTTATTGTTGGGAAGAAAAATGAGTAGAATTTGAGATTATTTTTACTAAAATTAAGATGGACAGAGAATTTGGAATAATTAATAACTTTGAATAATTAATTACTTTAATAACAATAAATTAAAATAATGAAATTCCAATTAAAATTTCAAAATGGAGATTGAACAATTTTGGCAGGTATATAGTGTTAGTACAATTTGCATAAATAAAATTCATGATGGAAAGATACAATGAAATACCAAAATATACAACTATGCTAGACTCTAAGAGATACATACATGTGTCAGTATACAATAAATAATAGTATAAATGTACCAAGCAATGATTTGGTAATCATTAATAATTATCATATGTAAACATTACTTAACATTTACTAGGGTTAGTATTTCAAATATATTTCTTATTTAAATATAATAGAATTAAACTATAGTTGTACATTAATAAAAAGGAATGAAATAAAGATTTTTGAGTCACAAATAACATTTATAGAAATGAAATTATTTATTCTATGATACAATTAAATATACAGAGAGGAAACTGCGCAATTTAATTTTTTCAGAAATTGAAAAAAAGTTTTATAACAGTTATTGTGGTTAAATTCAGTTCTGATTTTACACTATAACAAAGTTTTGTAGAAAAATATGTTGTCTAGAGACTAAACATAGGCACCCATTCTAAATTTTTATACTTCTCAAATCAAATACTTCAGTGTAATTCAGAAATGTCTTCAGAAAAGATCGTTAAATGTTGTTATTAAAAATTATAGAATCATTTCTTATTGTTCGAAATATTTTTTTCATCCGTATGAATACATATAAAATGTTTGCCTTAAAACAATAATAATTTGCTCGTTGTTATATTGATTGTGGAACACCTATAGTGCAAGATCGGGGAAAACCTAGAAAATGTGAGAGATTCTCCCTTATAAATAAGTTTAGGCACCTTGACAGTGAAACAAAAAAGTTTTTCTGCATAGCCTTCCTTATTTTGCATTAAAATTAAAATGTGGGTTACTTTCCTTTCAAAAATCCTTTCTGATTGCGTCCTACTGACAGCAGTGTAGTCGAAAATTGGTTGTGGTCGTTGTCTCATGATAACATTCAATCATCCTTCACATCTTCTGCACATTTTTCCTTTCGTTTTCCTCTGTTATTGCAGTGAAATTCCGTTCCTATTTAGATTACAGCAAAATTAATTAAAACAATAATTGGCTGAAAAATAAAAAATGCATCCATTCTAAATTTTTATACTTCTGAAATCGGATACTTATCAAAAATTTCAATTTAACTCAAAAATGTTTTCAGAAAAAATCGTTAACTGATTTCATGCTGTGTGTTTTATAGGCTCAATATCATTTCTTAAGAAATTTATTTGCAATAAATATTCTATTTCTTCCAAGATACATTTAAGTGATTTATGAGTATGCATGCCTCTTATTTTTTATATAATGTGCATTTTAACATACAGAAATAACACAATTATTCTATTTGGTAAATAAATCATATAGGATGTTAATTTTCCTTCTGGGCAAAAAATGTCCGGATATGGATTCGAACCAAAGACCTCTTAGCTGAAGCTGCCAATGCTCTGCCAACTCAGCTATCCCGGGAGAATCTGGAGGACCTAATTCACCCAGCTAACCTTATTGATCATAGCATCTGGTCTGATATCTGAATCAGCTCGACAAAGTAAATCGCAGGTAGTGGAACTCTAGTAAACACTGGATGTGTAATTAGATTAATTTTAACATAATTATTCTAATTGGTAAAGAAATCATATGAGATGTAAACGAACCCTGAAACATTGGTTCGAATCCTGGCACGGACATTTTTCGCCCAGTTGGAAAATTACATCTCATATGTATAAATAAGTCTTTTTATCACACATATATATATAGAAAGTTATTTTTAATGTTGGAACATTAAATTCTCCTTCATATACAAATTAAGAACATGAAAACATTTAAAATGAATCGCAATTTATTACTTATTACTAAAATAGGTGTAAATTAAAATAAAGGTTTTAAAACATTAAAACCCTTCTATAGATGTTAAAATTTTCGTTGAGTCCCGAGCGCTTTTGACCAGAACCTAGGCATCATCAAGAGCGCAAAAATGATGAAAAAATTCTGTAACTTCCGGAATGTACGCTGGTTAAATATCAGAAGACAAAACCAAATATGAAAAAACGGAAAAGGATGGATGAGTCTATTGAGCGAGGTGGGTTATTCCAAACCAAATGCACCATTGACGCCAGGTAGATTAAACCAGATTTTTGGTATATTGCATGATAACATATCATTAGCAGGATTTCCTACCCCTTGTGTCAGTATTTTCACAGACTCCGTCAGTATACATGTACTATAATCATTCACTTGTGCTATTATCTAAATTTTGCTTGAGTCTATTTAGCTGATTCACGGTAGATGAAAGAGACGTATAATGTATAATTTTAAACAAAATTCCACTTTTATGGCAAGTTGCCTTCTGAAGTTCGTGGGTTCGATCACAAGAGGCATGGCTATGTATGGTGTTCACGGTTTTCTTTAACTAAAGTCTCACTCTTTTTAGTTTACTTACAAAAGTTGTCCTACAGTTTTATGGTCATCTGGTGCTTAATAAAATCATTTCTTCCTCTCTGATGCTTCACTATCTCATTTGTGTAAAACGTTGTTAACATCTTCATTAGTATTTCTAATAGGAAAACTTGATGAAATATTTTTCATAATTAAACGGTTTATATTAGATTGATGAGAGAATGTCGTAAATCACTACTAAACTAAATAATGAACAATGACTGAATAATACTTATGCAAAAAATGTGCAAACATTCCGTTATTAATCGGCATTTTTGCATAAGTTTCTCAGGCTATATTTTCGTAACATCAAAATATTTTTGCCTTTAAGAATAAATAATTGAGAACAGTCTCAGAAATAAAACACTCAATTTTGA
Organism: Maratus michaelseni; assembly: GCA_963931845.1. NCBI lineage: Eukaryota > Metazoa > Arthropoda > Arachnida > Araneae > Salticidae > Maratus > Maratus michaelseni. Next base: position 120,133,428 of record OZ007586.1, read on the forward strand.
CGATTCCGCAATCCTTAGGCCTCATATCGTTATTTTTTACAGTCATTTCGTCACAGAGTCACGTGGTTTTTGACGAAACGCGAATCTTCAAATATTTGACGAAACTGTTTCCTCGCTGTCAAAAATAAAACTCTCACTTTTGACGATTCCGCAATTCTTGAGCTATATTTCGTCAAATTTGACAATCATTTCGTCTCAAAATTAAGTGATTTTTAATGAAATGGAAAATCTCAAATATTTGACAAAAATATTTCCCCATTCCCGGCCAGATTATTTTTGTTATTACAAAATCGTTCAAAAAAAATTACACGAAAGTACCAAATTTACAATATATTAATGAAAACAGAAACAAATATTTAATCCTTGGGGGCCGCTATAACACGAAAGTACCAAATTTCTACTTTATTTTTCGTATCTGATAATTTGCATGTATCCTTTTTGTAACTTTAACATTTTTGTAACGATTTTATGCATTTCTATTGCCTATTCAAAGATAATTTTTTCTAAAAGTACAGAATTTCGTTAAAAACGCTTAAAAAATTCTTCTAAAGTTACAGAATTTCGTTAAAATCAGTTAATAGTAAGATGCGGACATCATTTGGTCCATTTTCAAACGAAAGCAACAGCATTTTCCCAATGGTTAAAAAAATCTAATTTTAGCTCTTTTTTATTTAAGAAATATATTCATATAACAATCAAATTTAAAATATGTATAACTGATCCCTTCCCCTCTATAAACAGTAATCTTATCCGCTAAAATTGGTGAACTCTCCTCCAAAATATGCATTTCAAAATTTATTATTTCTGATCAACAAATTAACTAGACTATATTCTAATCATTCATTGAACAAAGGAAATTTCTCTATTAAATTATATTAATCAAGCCATATTCTAATTATTTATTAACCATAGAAAAACCATAATAATAATCTAGCCTTATTAATTAAAACATGCAGAAATTATAACAGCACCGATAAAATATTTCTAAAAATATAAACATACATCAACATCCGGTAGATACATTTAAAATCGAATTTACACAAGTCCCGCTGGCGAAGTGGTCGGGAGCAGTAGTCTACCACACCGAAAGTCGCGCGTTCGTATCTCGTTGAAGACGTAAAAAACGCGACCTTATTTTTCCCTCAGTCAATTAAAGATGCTTCTAAAATCTCCTATAGATGGCACCACCAACCTTTTTTTTTTTTTTTTTGAACAAACAATTTGCGAAACTAATTTCCTCATAATTTTGAGGATGCAAATTTACTCGATTTGACGAAATATTCGCTGAGAGCATTTCTCTGGAAACAGTTTCGTTAAAAACGAAGAAAATTTCGTGGAATTTGAGTATTCATTTCTAACAGTGAAGATTCTCCGACTTAGCAGCAAGATTCGCACATTGCTTAAATTATTTATTTTCCGAGAAAACTGGGTATTTTGTCTTGGTGCTCGGAATAAATATTTGACTGAAAAGAATTCATTTTCCATGGAAAACATAATTATTGGAATCATCTTAGTTTTAAATATTCTCGGAGAAGCTTTTAAACGGTGTTGTAATGAGTCACTGACTGGCTTACTTGAATTTCGTCACGTTCTAGGGAAACAGGCAGTTAATGTCTAAGTATGGGATTAATAAATAAACAGACCTGGACGGCTTATGATATTACACATGTTTGAGTTACAACCCAGCCCTTTTTTTAGTTTATAATTCTTAGAAGCACTGTTGCCAAATCTTGCGGGTTTTGTATTCAGAAATTCCAAATTCTTATCAAGAATTTTGAATAGTTATTTTTGTTTATATAATGAGATTCCGTGAATAAAATAAAATTACTGTTAAGATTTTTTTAGAAGTGATACGAATACAGTTTCGAAATATACATTTAGAATAAGAATTCCTGTCACTTTCTGCGCAATCCATTGTTAGGCACCGCCCCCTGAATACTAGGCCTCTAAGCGTTGACACAAAAATGGAGGCTGTCGTAGGCAGATTTTTATAAAAGCCTTTTACCGTCTCCTAAATTTAGACACCATTATTTTCTAAATGTTTTCTTTTGATTTCTTTAATCTAAAAAAATAAAGCGGAGAAAACTTTTAGAAATTATTGGTATTTAAATTCAAGGGATCGTACAAACAATGAAAAATATCCACCTACGACAGCCGCCATTTGCGTTTTTGCGCGTAGGCCAAATATTCAGGGGCGGTCGTTGAGAATTTAACGTTCATACATCTAAATAATCTTTGTAAAAAAGGGGTTTAAAGCCCACACTTTTGAATTATGTATTTTTTTTATATTTAAGGGACTCGTACTTATTTTAATACAGAGAATTTATTTCCTAAAACATTATTTGCATGTATTAAAAAATAAAACAGTTTTTGTATGTTGCGGGTATAACATAAAATCGGCATAATTAAAACACTGGCAACATATAAATATATTTTTATAAAATATTAAAATTATATTTCAGAAAATCTATACTATTTGTGTAAATGAGTTCCTTAACTCATTCGCTCCCAGTGTATCGAGTATAGTCGATATACATGCTCCGTCGAGTTACTTCATCTGGAAGCGAAGGGGTTAATATATAATTTAAAAGTATGGGGATTAAAATTTTAAGTGCAAAACTAATTTAGGTCATCCTAAAAATCTACACGCATTTGTAAAAATTTAATAGAAAATCGAATGAGTCATATTCATTGTTTTGCGCTTTTTAGAATTATACGCTATTGAAAAAGATCTGATCGTATTTTTACCAGTCACGCGCCGCTCGAATTAAAAAGTAATATCGCTAGGCGATAGATCGATACCCTTGGAAAATAATCTATATTTTTATGGTTTGTGTTTTACGTGATTGTCCAAGGTGAATCGAGCCAATGAAATTTTGAGAATTCCAATATATGAAGTCGTATTAAAGTACATGGTTCATAAACTTCTGAATTGTTTGGCGTGACTTTTTAGTGATTTGTAGTAGTTAAACTATGTGGTCTAGATAGTTATCATACCTACATTTAAGATTTGCGATTTTTTTTTTATTTATTTATTTAACCAATACTCGAAAACATGTTTACTTTTTTTTATGGAAGTGTTAAAAAAAGTTTAGCGATAGCTTAGGTATATTAATATTTATTTCAACAATTTTTTTTAGATACACGGGACTTCTTGAGCATTAAATTCGATTTTGAATAATTTGTTTTCCATTTAAGATATCTTTTCTTGTAATTGGATCTTAGAGATTTGTTTTCTTGTTTTAAAGAAGTATTTTGCATGTCACTCTAACCACTAATAGAAAGGTGCCGAGTCAATTTTTTTTCTAATGTGCTAAGAGTGTTTCAGAATCTGCTTTCACCCTTTACATGAAAGAATTGCAAACACTGAACTTAGAGTATTATAATTTCCAAATAGTTTGTTTAAAAGCCATTCTATTTATTATCGCATATGTAACACTTGACAGTTGAATGTGTCTTAACGCTAGATATGTCGAGCAATATTAGTTTCTCTATTAACTCTTAACTGCTGTTAGCGGTCTCACAAACCACTGCTTATTTCAATTTTCACAATTTAACTTAAAAAATGTTCAGTTTAACTATGAATACTAGTAAAATTTTGTTTTATTTTGAGACCTAGTATTATCCGCTAGAGTTTTCTAAATAAGTGAATTTTAATTATATTATAGTACTCCTATGAATAAAGCTTAATACAGGAACAGTATACTATGAGTTAATCGAGACTTTTATTCATATTCAGATCAAGCGGTCTCAGAGACCGCTCACAGTATCTATGCGACAATTTTTGTCACAGAAGTTAAAAGTTAAAAAATATGACTGTGCTTGTGAGACTCACAACGAACGTTCTAGAGTTAATATGATCAGAGCTGATATATGAAGAATGTCTGTACTTACAATAGTATCTATTTCATGGAGTGGGAATATCTGTATTATAAAGCAAAAACATATCCGTGAGTATCGCTGACGTCATATTGACGGTAGTAATAATCTAAGCAATTCATTTCTCTTTTATCTCAAATTTATTAACGTCTGAACATTGCAAAATTTCAATTTTTACAGCACCGAATAGAAAGAAAAATGTATGGAATTTGTTTGAAAACTGTATCTCAATTTGCTGTGTTTTTATGCTTTTTAAAATAATTTTCAATCATTAATTTTTCTAATCTATCAAATTATATGAATTGTGGAAGATTAACACGTTTGCACTTGGAACAATGTAAATATTTCGGAATTTGCTTCTTGCTAATAAGTATTCCATAACGAAATTAAAACGTCAGCAAATAAATAAAACGCAATTAAATGCTGAAATAATCATAATAGAAAAAATTGCAATAAGTGAAATCTTTGGCGATTTCTTTGGTCATTGGCATGGGGCTAATATGAATGTAATGGCGATTTTCAGTAAATTTAAATACTTTGCTTTTGGAATGCATATATTGATATTTTTCATATAAAACTTCTTTGATGTAATTGGTGAGTAATATATATATATATATATATATATATATATATATATATATATATATACAGGGTCATTCATAATTCCCTCCGGGGTTTCGAAACGTTATAGTAAAAAAACGAAGACGAATATGAAAAAAAAGAAACATATGAAATTATTCCGAAACTATTCAAGTTTTACTTGCATACATTACAGGTGTTCTATGTGTGAACCCTTGGTCACACGGCATACATCCATGCGATAGTCCAGTTCCTGCCATACTCCGTTTCTTTAAATTTCCGGTACCACACATGAATTGTTTTGTCAGTTGGTCCCTGTTTTCGATATTTATTACGAAAGGCCCGTTGAACTGACACCACTGATTCAGATTTAAAGAAACGGAGTATGGCAGGAACTGGACTATCGCATGGATGTATGCCGTGTGACCAAGGGTTCACACATAGAACACCTGTAATGTATGTAAGTAAAACTTGAATAGTTTCGGAATAATTTCATATGTTTCTTTTTTTCATATTCGTCTTCGTTTTTTTACTATAACGTTTCGAAACTCCGAAGGGAATTATGAATGACCCTGTATATATATATATATATATATATATATATAATGTAAAAAATGTATTGGTCTTCAATTAAAAATTGTTATCGATGCTCTGTACACCACGTAGTATGTTCTGTAACCCGGGAAGCCCGGGTTGGGTCAACTGGGACTTATAAATTTACACACCATGACCTGCTCTAAGCCTACCCTTTTTTCAAACATTTTTCTACATAATTTAAAAGCATTGAACTTCGCGAATTCTGTCCATCCGTAACATTCGTAAAAATTCACTTAGACAAAATTTAGATATTTTACCGAGCTACACTGCTGTTTGTACGGCACCAGAAATAGTTATATTTTTTTAAAAATCTGTATAAAAGAATTCGAATATATTAATCTATAGATTGTTATTGTTCATCGACAGTTTAGTATACTTCTTTGAAAGTGTATATAAGTTCAGTTTGCCCCTCCGCCTGCATTTTAATTTCTGTGAAACTGTACAATTAGGCATAGAATTTAACCCTTCAAGACTTACCCGCATCGCAGTGATGCATTGGTCAGTAAGTACTTACAGTAATAAGAAAGTAACTATCTCAGTAAGTATTGCAGTAAATAGGAGGGGCACACGACGGTCAGCATTGCAGGGTTAAATACTAATGCAACGAACTATAACATGTTTCTTATTGAAATATCTTTGCAGCATTCATCATTTTTTTACATACTTGTACGTTCAGGTTATGTCTTCCTCAAATGTTTTGATTGTTACGGAAATACATAATTGAAATAAACTACAACATGTTTCAAATTAATATTATCCACTATTGCGTTTTACCAGACGAAAATAAATATATTTATCCAATTCATAGTTAAACATTTAATTGCACTTTTTTTTTTGGGGGGGGGGGGGGAGGGAAGCAAAAAGAAAAAAAGAATACAGTTTCAGGGTAAGCGCATTAAGGAAATAATTATTATATAAATAATAATAATTTAAAAGATCAACTAAAATTCTGATTAGTTTCAATGGAATTAAAAATAAAGTGACATCACATTTATTAATCGATAACATATTCGTACATTTTTATTGATCGAAAGCGAAACGTAGTTTCACTTTCACTTTTTTTTATTGATCGGAACAATTAACGTTTGTTCTTGTATGTAGAAATGCCCTAAGGATTATCATGGTAGCTTTCAGATGATACGAGCATTGCTCTGCTTTTTTTTCCCCTCCGAGAGCGGCTGCACGATCACGCTTAACTTTACTTTGCTTTGGTTTGATAGCAAATTTTAATTGTGTTGCATTTTATCCCATTTATATCCTTTTTAACACTTTCCAACCTAGTTGAAAAGTGTTTGACTTCGGTTTGTCTGGCCTTCTGCCGTATGGCCGTCTGTCCGTGCTCTAACTCCCGTAAATATGCTCGGATTGCTCTACAATTTTTATATGTTATTATCATTATCTATAGCATGTTCCCTATTTCAGCGGAAGTGTGTAGCACTTATAGTTTTTTTACAGAGACACTCAAAAGAATTCCGTTACTTTGCGGTCTATGGGGAAAAATCATTTGCGGTTTATTTAAATAATGCTTCACTATTTGAAACGCATTGAAATTTATATATATAACGAAGGTGCATTAGAAGAAGCTTAATATGGAATAGGGTGTGCATAGCACTTATAGTTACTTTACAGGGACAGTCAAAATAATTCCGTTACATTACGTCTATAGAGAAATATCGTCTGCGGTTTATTTAAATAATGTTTTACTATTTTAAACGCATTGAAATTTATATATATCACTAAGGTGCATTACAAGAGGCTTACTACAGAATAGTGTGTGTATAGTAGTCATCGTTCATTTACAGGACACACAAAATAATTCTCTACTGTCTGTTAACAATAATTCCTGGAAGTGCGTTTTAAGTTACTGAACGCGATTTTAATTGTAACTCGCTTTTTTCTATTACGTGGTGTGTATAAATTCTGTAGATCCTATACAGGGAAGCACAAAAGTTCGCGAACACATTTCCGTTAATTGACAGAAACTGCACACGGAAAATTTTAAACTGTGCTACGCGTTTCCTAACTGAACTAAAATGTAGCATCCTATGTAGTATATATACAAATCTATAGATCCTATACAGGGCTGAATAAAAGTATTCGGATACTTTTCCGAATATTGTATATGTTGGAAATTCCTGAAATTATGTTTTTAAATATGTTATGCGCTTTCCAAATTGTTTACTTAGATGTTATTTTTTAGCTTATTAAACGGTATGATTTGTAAAATTATTTTGGAAGCGTTGGGAAGTGTTACATAATCTATGCTTGACGCATGATTTTTCGTTCTTGTTAAAATATAATACAAATGACAGTTTAATGAAACAAATTAAGCTTCCAATTTTGTGCTTCAGTTTGCAAAACCTTTTGAAAATAAAAATAAATTTTAACACTTTAATTATAATTACTTTTTTAATAAAACAATTTTTTTTGGAAACTTTATTTTTTTTATATAGTTATACTTTTTTAGAAAATAATAAATATCTTGCAAAATTATGCATTTTATATATATTTCTTTTAATTTTAGATAATTATATAATTATAAAAATTCAATAATTTGTGCTTTTAAAGTAAAAACCTTTCTTCCTTAAAACTGCTGTCCTTTCGGGAAATTATATATAAATTCACTTTGCCCATTGTAAATAGCAGAGAATCTATTATTTTCATTTGTCGAAAAATCATAGTTATAAAAAAATTATACGACAGTTTGATTATGGAAGATTCCTGAATTTAAATGTACATTTATTGAAATAAGATATTTGTTGAAACAAGATTTCTTTTAAAATACTTTAATTCTTGAGCAATGAAATATTGTTTTTTTTTTGTTGTTGCTGTTTTGTTTTTGTTTGTTGTCACTTAAGATATCTTACTTTTCTTGTAATTAGATCGTAAGGATTTTTTTTTTTTTTTTTAAGATTTATTTTGCTTGTTCACTGTATGCAGTCCTTATTGAATTCTTACGGGACGGAAAAGAACAACAATTATTGAAAGAGATTGAAGAATAGCACTTGAAATTTTACCAAGAGATCGTCATTTCCAAACTTTAAAAACTGATGAGTGTGAAAACGTCTTATACAGTTATTTCGAATGTAATTTTCTTAAATTTGTACATACATCGTTATATGTATACACACAATGTACAAACTTTGTCAACATATTATCGTTTTTATTTCTTGGAAGCAGGCCCGTACAGAGGGGGGTAGAGCCTGTACAAATTACCAGGGCCCGGGTCTTCTAAGGTGCCCGGCTTGGGTATTGGTTTTTAAATAAGTACCAGAGAAAGTAGACTGGTATTTTTTCATAAAAATTTTAATTAAAATAACTAGCAAATAATAAAATTCAGAAGTCAGAAGTTGCTTGAACGTTTTTACGGACTGGCTAGGAGGGGGAGGGTGGTACTCAGGAGGTATTTTACATTTGAAACAAAATTCAGCTTTTATTAAAAGATGCATGCATTTATTTATTGATGTTTTATAGAACAAATATTTTCTGAATTGTAAAACACAACAAAATAAGTTGCAATAGCGTCAGGCAATCGGCGCCTTCGCTGCTGAATTGAATTAAAATTGAATTATATTTTCAATATTTTAAATTTCTATTTAAAATGCTTATATGGAAAGGTGTTACCAATGCATCATAAACTGTAATACTACTGTAAAATACTGTAAAAGAAAAGTAATGAATTTGTAAGAAAATGCTATATAGATTTTCTAAAAAAGTACTATCCAACATATTTATTTTCTAATACAGTAAATGCTGTTTATAATGGAATTTTGCTGTAAACGAAGAAAATATCATAGTCTAGCCAAAAAAATGCCATGCATTTATATCTTTTTAAGACGAAAAAAACCTAATTAAAACGGAATTTTCTGTACGTTTTCGTCTAAGTAAGTTTTATTGTATCAGGCTTCTGGTGGGGGTCCCGCATTGGAACTATTACCGAGGCCCACCGTCTTTCAGTACGGCCCTGCTTGGAAGATTAATAAAATCCCTCTCCCGCCAAAAAAAGTTCCAAGAATTATCTTTATATTGAGAGAACGTTAAGTTTTCCAATTTCAAAATCCAAAGGTGTGAATCGTGTCCAATTACCAGCTATTAAATACTTAACATTTAAATGCATTTTTCATGAATGCTTTAGAGCCAAACACACTCAGCTTTTGTAAGTATTCAAAAATAGTTATTCAAATAATGACATGTTGTTTTATTTATCTTAACATTAACATGCTAAACAATGCAGGAATAATAGAATTTTTCTTTTATTTTTAATGAAACGTTGAAAACAGCCCTGTCATTTACACGGGCTAAAGAATTTGCGATAAACATATTTCAACACTGGCGCGTCAGTTAAAGCCATTTCTAAATCAAGGGAGTATAAAATTCAAAGATAATTAAATTTTTTCTGTAGATAATCTGTCTGAATTTCTGTAGAAATTCTGCAGATAATTAAACCTTTTACACACCAATATTTAATTTCTCAGTTTTTCTCAAAATATTTTAGAAAACTTGCAAAGAATTTAGATGTTCCGTCATTTGCATAACCATTGTGAATCAAAGGAATTCGTTCTGTCTACCATTGTTCTAGACTTCTTTAAATCATTTTATTTCTGTATTTTCTGAAAAGCTTAGAAGGGCTTATTTATTTGCAGCACTGTACCGTATCAAAGTCGGTCACAATCCAGTGAACAAGTTATCATTATTTACAAATGCAAATTTCGTAATATAGTTGAAAACTAGAATTTTTTAGTTGGAAATGCAGAGCCCGATATTAAGGTTTTCTAGGGTCCTAATCCCAGCACCTTTTCGCCCCCGCTCTAAAACTCAAATAGTAGCTACAAATCTTTTTTGGCATATTTAGAAGTATCACTGAATTTTTATAAAAGTACTCGTGAAACGCAGCTTAATCTCAATTTTCTTATGCTGTTTGATTCTATAATGCTTTAAATATCTCTTGATCTTAAATATTTTTTAAAAGATTCTAATATTTTTTTTTTGCTTCATTTAACCATTAATTGTGACAAAAATTGTCTCATAGATACTGTGAGCGGTCTCTGAGACCGCTTGATCGAAGTATGAATAAAAGGCTCGATTAACTCATGGACCACTATTTCTGTAACTAAACTTTATGTACAAGGCTATTATAATTAAAGTTAACCTATTCAGAAATCTCTAGTAATAGTACTAGGCCCCAAATGAAACAATTTCACAAATATCGATATTTAACCTTGCGTTAGTCGCATTTGTATCTCTGGGATACAAGCCGCTGTTTTCCTCTTGTAGGTTTTGAATGCATTATCCGGTCCGAGAGCAACTGCCATGAGTGAACAGTTGATACTTGTCGAAGGAAGGTAGAGGGAGCTTGTATCACAGAGATACACATGTGACTAACGCCGTGTTAATTTGAAAATTACAAGTTAAATTGTGAAAATTGAAAAATGCAAACGCCTGTGAGACCTCTAATGCTGCGTTTATATTATGGTGTAAGTCTCCTCAGGTTTACGAGATCTGCGAGGCACAGGTTTTTCAACCAATCAGCGTGTTTCATTGGTTGTTTACGCGCCGATGATTGGTTGGGTCTAATGATTTAATGCCAACGCCTAGGACAATAATGTCATAATGTAAATGGACCTTTGCAGCAGTTTTTGGTTAAGCTGATTTCAGAGAAGGGAAAAGTACTAGCAAGGTGTTTTATATATGTTACTTATAGATATTGTAGTTTTAAATTTTACTTCTAGGAAATTTTATGTTACCTTGCAATTTATTTTAACAGATTATTTAATTTAAGCATAAACGTTTTACATACATGGATTTTATTCAATACATAATAACGTTAAGTGCATTTTCCTGAAAAAACAATCAAACTTCCTATGCTATTATTTTTCCAATTTTAACCAATGTTATATGCGCTAAACATTTGGGTTCATTGAACTTTTATAGTCATAATTATATAGAGGCCACTTTGTCTCACTTACCCCGCTTCATTTGTTAATCCAAAGAAGTTAATTCTCAGAAAATTGGCAAAAATCTTTGGACAGAATTTCGCGGATTTTTCAAATTTCGGGTGTGAAACATGCTATCCCCAGCTGAATGTACTTTTGTCTCACAGATACGTCACTTGTAAGAAATTAAATAAAATATAAAACTTCAATACATATGTATGCAGGATTTCTAAACTTTTAAACCTTAGATATTACGATAACCAAGACTACCAGATAACCAAAATATTTTTTTTGAGCAAATCATTATAGAAATGACTGCATTTTTTTCGAAATCATTTTACTGATTTTGGAGTCCTTGTTCCTAGTGGGACCAAGGCTTCGGCCTAGTTGGCCTGGGCGTTAATCAGGCCCTGTTAAAATGGTCTTGAAGTGAGTGGTTAACAAAGGCCTCTGTGTCTGTGCATTCTGTTGCTGTGAAACATCAGCTTAACTTTAACCCCTTGGGGACGAGCGACACGTATACGTGACGCATAAGATGCTCAGAATCCTCGATTATTCCCACCAGTTATTTTTTAGTGTAAGCTTTGCCTTATTTAATGGTAGCATTTCTGAGATTCAATTAGGCGAAAATTTCTGTTTTAAAAAACCGGTGGTAAAATATTAAAAATTCCGTAAAGGACGCTCGTCGCGAAGGGGTTAAGTAACTGAAAACAATTAATGAGTACTTTAGAATATTTTTTTCTTTCTTTCTTTTATATTACCTTCTTCTTACTTAAGCTTTCAGGCAATAAATATATTTGATAATATTGCGATATCTGGACATGCAAAATTAGGTCATGAACGCAATCGAACCTTAAAAGAATCGATTATATTAAAATCTGACTGTCTGTTTCTATTTCACAACTATTATTCATAGAATATGGAATGCAGAACGATGAAATTGACACCAGTTATTACGAAACTTATGAAAACTAAAAACATTCGAAATCAATTAATTTATTTTATTTATTATTTTTGAATCTGAAACAATTCACCATACGACATTCAGCGAAGCCAATGTTGAACTGATAACTATTATAAATAGCGAATATAAATAGGTCGTGGATTTATACAAGAAAATGAAAAAATTGCCCACGGCTGGAGGATTAATATATGGATTTGTATTTGGAAATTATTTTTTTTACAAATTAAAAAGTATGTAAATCTTAAATTAAAAAAAATAAATCTTAGAGTAGGTAAATACTCTAACGTGCCAGAAGAAATGAATTTTACTTCTCTCCAACAGGGATCACAGTTAATTTTCAAGGAAGTCAGGAACACAAAACCAAGCAATAACATAAGAACATGCGGTCGCAATCCACTTATTCATTCAAAAATGCAGGTTGTACTATTCTAATTGAACTCTGGTATCCGCTAATAACTTTGAGAAAAGGGAAGATATTGCAATGAAAATTTGAGATTGACCTTTATTTATGCAAAATGTAATAAAATCTAAACAAGTGCTAGAAATTCCCAGTATCCAAGTTCGGGTTAATATATTTTTCAGATGAAAAACTATATATTGGAATAATAATGAGTATATATATTTATTAATTTTTCTACATAAGATAAAATTGTACAATATTTTTCCATGATTTCATTAAAATATGGAAAATTTTTATTTCGGGTTCGGGTTGAAGTTCGTCGGGTTGCGGGTGAACGAAAGTTATTTTGTCTGGTTGGAGTTGGGTTACGGGTTGACGTGAAACAGAATTTTAGGTAGATTTCGTAAGAAATACTACCTATTACATTCTCCTCTAAGTTGGAATTTTTGAAAAATTTTTGCAGATGTACGTCGATCATGACTCCCAGAACCCAAAACCACCCCCAGTTCAAAACTTTATCTATCTATCTATGTCACTTTTTTATGGACACGATAACTCCAATAATTCTGCACAAATCTCTCCCAAACTTATACATAAAATCAAGGGGCATAAAATCTCGGTCAAGTTCGTTAATGGGCAAAATTGAACCAGGGGGAGGGGGAATGGGGGGCTTTTTGTGAAAACAGAAAAAAAAAACATAATTTCTTAATTATGATACGTATCGAATCCGTTTAAATTTATTATTACTTCTAGGAAAAGGGCCTAAAATTTATGTATGACAAATTTCTGATATCATTAAAAATGGCTCCAAGGGGGGGGGGGAAGGAGGGGGGGTTTAGAAGAAAAAAATTCATAACTTCGTTAATTCACAAGATATCAAATCTGCTTAAATTTATTATAAATACTCTTACTATTATCTAAAACTTTCATATTGACAAGTGTTTTATAGGACCAACCCTTATAGCAAAAAAAAAAAAAAATCCCTGGCAGCTCCGCCTGCAAACAAGTTAGGTTTCGAAGTGGGCGGTTTCATCTGCCGTACATGGCAAAAAGGGCATTTCTTCCGCAATTCCCAACAAACAGGCGCCCCACGGTCTGCGTCTTCGAAATCTACCTGTGCCTGTAGGCCGAGCCGTCAGAGATTTTTTGGATTCGAATCTGGTAGCGAAAGGGATTTTACTTTCCGGCTCTATCGGCTTTTTTGAAATTTTTCTATGTTTTTTACAGAACAATTCAGAGTTAAATATTGTGAAAAGCACAATGAAATAATGCCCAATTTCGATTTGACTGTTGACTATGCTATTTTTTATTGATTGGCTTCAAATAAGGTTTCTTTCGTTATTTATCTGTCATTTATGACGTGTACTTTTTTTTCTTCGTTTGGTGTTATTTTTTCTCCTCTTTTTAATTCTGTTCTTAGCACGCTTACTTCAAATATACAGGGTGATTCATAAAAGATGGGCAGAACTTTAAGGGGTTATAGTACACTTAAAGACAAATAATATTAAATAGGAGACTAAGGGTCCCAGACGTATTCCCAAGGAGATAGGGGGCATTAAAGTTTAGGGTCCGAAATTTCAAATGATTATAAAACATGGAAAAATTGGTCGATTCGTTTGCGGTTTTTGCAAAAAATTTTCTTTATGCCAGTATTTTCTTGAAATAAAATTTTAAAGTTCAATTTCAAAAAATGCCGATAGGGGGCGCTTTAGACTTTGGAGTAACAAACAACTATTTTTTAACGTTATTTTTTGTATTTCTTTAAATGATTTCGAAAGCTTAGACTTAAACTTAAATTTTGATCTAAAAATCTGAGTCCTAACGAGTAGTTAAGTAGCGTAAACTGAAATTTGAAATTTGAAACCCTTCTCCCCCCAGAACAAAAATCAGTTATTCCCGATCTTTGTGTCGTAGATTAGGCTCTAACTACTGCCGCGTTTTGCTAAAATTATTCTTTATGTCAGTATTTTCTTGAAAATAAATTTTAAAGAAAATTTTCAAAAAATTCCGATAGAGGGCGCTTTAGACTTTGGAGTAACGAACAACTATTTTATACCGTTATTTTTTGTGTCTCATTAAATGCTTTCTAAAGCTTAGACTTAAATTTTCAGCCCAAAATCTGAATCGTTAGACGTGGTTAAGTTTCTGGGGAGAGGGGTTTGAAATTTCTACTCCTGAGCACAGTTCAGTTTACCATGTCCACACATTGTGTGCTGTGATACGAGGTAAAAAGACACAAATTAGGATTATGTTACCAAAGCATATTTATTAACATGTAATCACAATAAATGTTCAAAATTGTGACCACCAGAGGTTATGCACGCAGAACAACGGCGACGAATGGAACGGCGAACATTCGCGAAAACATCAGGCTTTTCGAGCACTTCCCCTACAGCGGCGGAAAGTCTGGCGACCAGTTCCTCGGGGGATTCAATGAGTGTCTCATACATAAGAGCCTTCAATCGTCCCCAAAAAAAGAAATCGAGGGGTGAAAGATCTGGCGAGCGAGCAGGCCAAGCAACAGGACCACCTCGACCAATCCATCTGTTCGGAAATGTGATGTCCAGATAGTTGCGGACGTCTCGTACGTAATGGGCTGGCGCTCCATCGTGCTGGAACCACATGACCCGCCGGATGCGTGGAGGAACAACGTTTAACAGGTCTGGCAGCACATGTTGCAGAAATGTGAGGTATGTTTTACCGTTGAGGCGTTCAGGAAGAAGGTACGGTCCGATTAGGTGGTCTCCGAGGATTCCTGCCCAAACATTGATGGAAAAGCGTCTCTGATGAGCATGTGGATACGTAACATGTGGATTGACATCCGCCCATACATGTGCATTGTGTGTGTTAAATGTACCTTCACGTGTGAAGGTACATTCATCGGTGAAAAGCACAGTTCGTCCAAAATGTGGATTTAGCGCGTTCTGCTGCAGAAACCAGCGGGCGAATTCAATACGATTTGGATAATCCCCTGGAGACAGTTTCTGGACTCGTTGCACATGAAACGGGAGCAAATGTTCATCCTTCAGTACCCTCCAAGTCGTGGACTGTGAGGTATCCACCTGGCTAGCCACTGTTCGTGTACTTGTACTTGGCTGCGCCGCTACTACATCCAGAATGGCTTCTGCAACAACTACTGATTCGTCCTTTTTTGCACGACCTGCATTCGACCGGGAAGCGAGAAATGATCCCGTCTCACACAACTGTCTGTGCAAGCGCTCGAAAGTTTTGCGGTTAGGCAACCGCCTGTTAGGAAATCGCTCTCCGTACATTCGTTGTGCCTCTGCACCATTTCCATCTGCCGCTCCGTAAATTAAATGCATCTCAGCCTTTTCCTTATTCGTGAAGGGCACCATCTTCCGATTCATTACTACAGCGACTTACACTTGACTCACCGTTCAGTGGTTTTTATGCCTGAATCGTGTCGAAATTTTGCATACGTGTTCTTCTTCTTCCCCATTTGACATTTGCATACTTTCTGTTTCCTTCTTCACCAGGTGACTAGCGTCAGGAATGGAGCTTTAACGTTTGCATGAGCGACGTTTCCAACTGTGCCAGTGCCTTTATGAGTGAATTCCGACTATGCAGTCCTTGACGAAAGTTGTATTTTTGCCTCGTATCACAGCACAGAATCGTTGGGCATGGTTAAGTAGTGCAAACTGAACTATGTTCAGAAGTTGAAATTTGAACCCCCTCCCCTCGCTACTGAACCACGCTCAGCGATTCAGATTTTGAGCTGAAAATTTAAGTTTAAGTCTAAGCTTTAGAAAGCATTTAATGAGACACAAAAAATAACGGTATAAAATAGTTGTTCGTTACTCCAAAGTCTAAAGCGCCCTCTATCGGAATTTTTTGAAAATTTTCTTTAAAATTTATTTTCAAGAAAATACTGACATAAAGAATAATTTTAGCTAAACGCGGCAGTAGTTAGAGCCTAATCTACGACACAAAGATCGGGAATAACTGATTTTTGTTCTGGGGGGAGAAGGGTTTCAAATTTCAAATTTCAGTTTACGCTACTTAACTACTCGTTAGGACTCAGATTTTTAGATCAAAATTTAAGTTTAAGTCTAAGCTTTCGGAATCATTTAAAGAAATACAAAAAATAACGTTAAAAAATAGTTGTTTGTTACTCCAAAGTCTAAAGCGCCCCCTATCGGCATTTTTTGAAATTGAACTTTAAAATTTTATTTCAAGAAAATACTGGCATAAAGAAAATTTTTTGCAAAAACCGCAAACGAATCGACCAATTTTTCCATGTTTTATAATCATTTGAAATTTCGGACCCTAAACTTTAATGCCCCCTATCTCCTTGGGAATACGTCTGGGACCCTTAGTCTCCTATTTAATATTATTTGTCTTTAAGTGTACTATAACCCCTTAAAGTTCTGCCCATCTTTTATGAATCACCCTGTATAGATATATACGTAAGGTCAATCATATATAAATTCTAATATAGATTCCAGATAACTGATTTGAGGAATTATATTATTTATTTTGGACGGTTTATATTAATTCCTGTATAAAAATGCCTCGAAAATAAAGTAAGTACGAATTAAACTAAAATACGACCCGGTATATATTAACACTCCATATCGACAGAAAGGCCCTTTTCATCCTAAAAGCCACAGTCAGTGAAAACTTTCTTCAGTTTGTGTTTGCGGGGGAGGTTTTTTGAGGGGGTGTAAAAATATTTTCTGGTTTTTATTGTGCACAGCAGAGAAGCAGTTGGTACAGTTTTATACTAGCATCTTATTTTAAAAATTATTCAGAGTACTCACGTTTAAATGTCTCATTTTGAGAATGTTGCAATAGCAAGGCTTTTGGTAATTATTAATAATTATTAAATTATGTGCTTAAAGTGTTTATTTATTGCTGATGTTTCTATTGTAATCAAATCTGACGGGTTATTTTAGCTTTAGTGCAATTTCTGAATTCTTGTTGAATCCGACCTGCAATAACTGAAATGTAAAATTTATCTCTGAAATATCAAATTCCTTGTTGGGGGGGGCAATTCCCCCCCCCCTAGTCTCTCCAAAATGGCGCCCCTGGCCACATTAAAGTAATTTGACAATAATCATCACAGAAGTTATATGAAAGCTAAATACTTGATGACATATATGTTTGCTATGGATTATTTAAATATTAAAATTCCTATTAAAGGGGGTGGGGGGGGGGGGGGGTTAAACGTCGAAATAAGTCTTATTTTAGGAATTTTTTATGTGTCTCGATAACAATGTAAACTGTTTAGGGGGGAGGGGGATTGCAATATATTACGTTATGTTTGGAATGTTTCGTAATTTTTTATTGAAAAATATTCATAATTAGTCTTTGGCATTCATGTAAACGAGGGCGCCTTTTGAAAATGCAGTGTCAAATGGCCGCTTGCACTGAGAATGCCCGAGACATTTAAATAAAGGGGGAAAAATCTATGCATTAATTTTAAGCGTATTGGTTATAGCGTAGAGTAGGATTTTTTTTTTTTTCAAAATTTAAATATTTGTGAAAATAGCCTTAAAATGCTTGTAAAAAAAATCGAAAAATGAAAATATAAAAAAAGAAAAAAATCTTAGTAAAGAATTAAATTCTGAAAGTTTCTATTGAATTGAAAGTTAAAGGAAATTGGTAGAACAATAAAAGAAGCCAGGTAAAAATGTTTTGGAAAAAAAAAAATGCGTCTTTAAATTAAAGTTTGCTTTAGCGTCAGTAAGTCGTCACAGCGGCATATTTGTCGCTGTAATTTTTGTAATAATTCGATTTTCTAAAAATTGCTTTTGCGCTATATTCGGGACACTGATCTATCAGATAATGCAATTTTCTAAAAGTTTCAAATTGCTGACCCTCCTTAAAATAAATAATAAAACCGTTAAATTAAAACATTTTATAATAAAATGTTGAAAAAAACGCATTTACTAATATATTCATAAACTAGTAGATAAAAATTACTTCAATTGAAGCAAATTCTGGATTAGATGCAGCGAAAAAATAATGAGGTTTGATACTGATGCAAATTTATCGTGAAACAACTGAAAAATCCATGTCATCAGCTAATTTTAATAAAAAGCAAAGCAATTATCAATCATTTTTTAAAATGTATATTTATAGCTCTAAATGGAAACTATAATTAAATACTAGTGATAGGTAATTTTTTAAATATTTAATAGCCAACTTTTATGCAGATTTATTTAATGTGTCCCCCCCCCCCATTTAGGTTCTTCGATTTAATCACTTAACAGTTCTGCCCGAACGCCGCTCGGGTAAGAAGAGTTTGCTTGCTTCGTTTCTAAAAGCTTTTCGATACCACAAATTTTTAACTATAATATGTGCTTTATTAATTGGCTGACATTTTTCAACAATTTAAGACCAATATTTTAATACAGAAAAAGTGGTATATTGTGCCCATTTTTTTAGGTGCGTTCGTAATTATATAAATACGTAGCACAATTATATAAATACGTAGCGCAAAAATTACTCAACCAAATGATTTGAAATTTAATATACAGGGTGTTTTTTTTTTTTTAACTGACGCTATTCAGAGCCGCCTGTAGCTCGTTCTAATAACTGTATTGATACAAAATTTTGTGAATGGACTAAGAAAACCATGGGAAAAAAGATTCCAGCAAAAAAATTCGTTCCAATCACCGCCGATAGGGGGAAATGTGACGCTGTACATTGAAAAAAAACATCAGAAACAGACAAAATTAATAATTTGGATAAAATGCCATGTTTTATTCATCATTTACACTTTCCCTTTCGTTGATTGCAGTTGAAACATCCATTATCACTTTTTCTGCCACCGTTTTACGTTCTCTGCCTGACCGTACTGCTAGCGAGCCTGTTTCTTCGAATTTCAGAATCATTGCTTTCAATACATTAACGGATAAAGGTCCTTTGCGCAGTTTATGGCGTGTTCTAAGCAAACGAAGAGCGGCTGGTGCATTGCACTGGTTACAATAATAGAACTTCACAAGTAACGCGCGCTGCGGTAATGTGAGATTCATTTTCAAGCTGCGGTAATGTGAGATTCATTTTCAACCTGAGCTGAAATTGTTTCTCGGTGTTTTTCGCATGCATTTATAACTTAAAACTATTGGCGCTACTGTCGCTTGCGTAAGTAAAAATTTGCATTTTCATTTATTGCCCGTATTTTATGCTAATTCTCAGTTGCATAAATTACCACAGCGCCACATTCCCCCCTATCGGTGGTGATTGGAACTAATTTTTTTTGTTGGAATCTTTTTTTCCCATGGTTTTCTTAGTCCATTCACAAAATTTTGTATCAATCCAGTTATTAGAACGAGCTACAGGCGGCTCTGAATAGCGTCAGTTAAAAAAAAAAAAAAAAAAAAAAAAAACACCCTGTATATAATCTTTGCAGAATTTTGTCGAGACATTTCAAATTTTATGAAAATCGAATCAAAACTTTAGTAGATATTAATAAAAATATTTAAGAAATTTGAATTATTTTTTAAAAAATCGATGCTTTTTTGTTATAGGAGCTTCCGAGGTTTAATCGTCAAGCGATCGAGATACTTATTTTATTACAGAAATTAATCTGCAGATGATATAATTCATTTCACAGCATTAAAAATCTTTAATATCTGAATATTTATATAACTAGGTACAGTACGAACCCACCTCTTTGTCACGTTTGCGTACAATTTCCAACTTGTTAGTTTATTGCGTCAAAAAAACGAAAGTGTTAAGGGCTTAACAATGTTTTTCTAGGGAACCTTTACAATTACAATCATTAAATCGAGGTTCGACTGTATTTCTAACAGTTACTCAGTAGCACCAAAAAAAAAAAAAAAAAAAAAAAAAAGTCTAGGTTATTATTTAATCATAGCTACAGTCACTCATCCGTAATAACATTATCGATCGCATCCTCGACCCGCTGAAAAATCTCCTTTTTATTTAGATCCAGATGCACGAGGAGCGTTTTTCGGAAACATTATTGTCTCGCTGTGATAAAATAAGAGTTCTTGGGCTGCTCTTAAATCTTTCACTTTCCTCCTTGAAAATGCGGCGTTGAGTGCAATTTTCAGATTTCTCTTTCAGGCCTCGAAGAACAGCACAAAATGTTTATTACCAGGATTCTCCTGTAAATGATGTATTTATGGCTAGCGTTGCAGGGGGTCAATCCAGGGTAAAACTTCTTATTCTTTGGGGTCCGATCACGAAATTCCATTCCATAAAAGTAAACTTTCATATTTTTACTTTCTTCTATCTTTACAAGAAGAAAGTATTGGATTCATGAAAACTTTCGACTTCCGGTTTTTGACGGATTTATACGTTTTAGAAGGTCCTGAACACGATTTGACTATTTTTTAGAAAATGTCTGTCTGTGACAAAAATTTTGTGGGCGCTCTATCTCAAGAACTAATGCACGAAATGTAATAAAACTTTATATTCAGTTAGTCTCTGATATGAATGGGTGCTGATTAGTTTTTGGTAAAAATCGCCCAACAGGTGGCGCTGCTATGCAGCATTTTTCGCTATTTCCGCAATAGCTCTATCTCAAGAACTAATGCTCGGAATTTAATAAAACTTTATATTCAGTTAGTCTCTGATATAAATTGGTGCTGATTAGTTTTTGGTAAAAACCGCCCAGCAGGTGGCGCTGCTATGCAGCATTTTGAAGGATTTACATGATTTTAGCGATAGTCATATTTCAAGAAATAAAGCACGGAATTTAATAAAACTTGAGTTTCACTTAGATCTTGATATAAATTGGTGCTGATTCTTTTTAGTGTATGCGAAGCCTGCGTGAGATAGAAAAAAGTTTTGGGATTGACACATCCGACTAGTTATTATTATTACTAAGGGATCCTTCCCGGGTTAGAGAACATAGGTGTAAACCTTTTTTTTTTATTGAAAATGCTAAGATTTTTTACGTTTGATATATTTTTTTAAGATTGCCCACTAACAATTCCAAAAAGCATTTTTATATGAAGATTATAAATTGTTTTAAAATAAAGTTTTTAAAAGCAATATTTTTGTATTGGCGCTGCCAGGAATTGATAGCCGAAGAAATCTCCGAAGATTTTGCAACTTACAGTAGCCCTTTTTATTCTAATTATTTCAGTGGTTAAAGCGCGCAGTTCGATTAAATGTTTGTTAAATTCAATTTCTTTTATTTATTGATGAAGTTTTAGCTTCGTCATGGAATTTACTAGCTTGAAACATATGCTGAACTTCTGTATATTGTTTTTAAGTGCTAACGGGTTAATTTTTCGTAATCTGTCTGCTCGCTATATAGATAGATAGATTTTTTTTTTTTTTAATTAATGCTTGAAAATTATTTTAAACTATACAAAAATGAGTAAATTGAGATCGTTTTAAACAAATTTAATTTGAAGGAACATTTCTTTTCCTATTCGACGGTGTAAAAATTGAAATTGTGCGATGTTTAGAAGTTAAAAAAAATTGCAGTAAAAGCGAAATTTATTAGTCAGGTGTTACCACCGTCAATATGACGTCAGACATGTTTTGCTTTATAATATCCATTTTGTTAGGGTTTGAAATGTGTAATTTCCAAGCAAAATAAATCACCAGAAAATGAAAACTTTAAAAGGGGTTTTTAAAAAGCTAGTATTAATTAGATAGCGGTAACGGAGACCACTCACTCACAGTAGCTATGCGACAATTTCTGGCATAGCAGTTAAGTGTTAATTGAAGGACTAAAATTTTAGTTCATTTTGTGCGGGATGTTAAAAAGCCATGAAAATCTGTCTAGTCGTCTTCAAAAAATCGTAAGCGCAATCTGCAAAATACCGCTTTTGAATAAAATGACTTTAAACCTTAAGGGGCCGCTTTATTGAAACTCCCCGATCGCGAAATCTCGTGTCAAACTATGGGAAAACTTAAAGGCGCGAAGACTCATTACCTAATATAATTATTAAAATGCGGTTTTCATCCTCAGAAAGTAGACGTCATATGCCGACGATGAGCGTTTTTAAAAATTGCCTCCTAAGTTTTAAGTATTAAAAAAATCCCTATAAACTGTGATATTTCCATTTGATGAAATTTTATCTTCTTAAAATTTACGGAGATAATTTTTTAAAACTCACATCGTTGGCATTTGACGTCTACTTTTTGATGGTGAAAACTGTATTTTAATAATTATATTGCCAATATAATGACAAGTACCTAATAGTTAGGTAATGAGTAATCGTGCTTTTAAATTGTCTCATAAGTTAAAATGGGATTTCAAAATCGGGGAGTCTTAGTGAAGCGGCCCCTTAACTGACGTTGTGGTGCCATTTAGTCCCCACATATTTTACTGCTCGTGTAACTTCTTCATCAGACAGTAAGATTCAGATAAAAATAATAAATTATACAAGTGATATACTTACTGATTTATTCAAATGACAAAAATACATTCATGTAAAAAATACCCTTATTTTTTTTAATTCATTTTATTTGTTATTAGTTCTCAGGCCATCAAAGTCTGAGAACTAATGTGCCCACAGGTTCTGTATGTATATATGTACGTAACGCGATAACTCTTGATAGAAATATCCGATTTTCTTCAAATTTTGTATATAGGTTCATTGTGGTAAGGCGCTTTCCCGATTAGTTTTGGGGGTTCATTGGTTAAGTATAAAGGGGGAACGGGGGCTAATCATCCCCTTAATTTGGATAAATGGGTTTTTCATGCAGAATTATTGTCAATTTCTTTATTTTTCGAGGGTCATCATTCTTTGAAATAAGAGTATAATATACAGTTAGTGTGGCTAGCCTGTGAGCTCAATGCCATCAGTTTAACTGGGCACTTTTCTTTCCAGCTGGTATTATAAATTAAAAAGAAATGTTGTCATGACCCCAGTTACGCACAAAAATTTCACATACGTTATGGGTTCAGATTTTATAGCAAGATCAAGAGATTATGGAATCTAGAATTTAGACATCAAACTACTCAAAATTCATACATATTAATATGAAATAGAGATTTAATATTTTGGGTGGCATCATTCAATTTCGAATCAGTGTTGCAACCGATGACTAATAATTAAACACTATGTGTTTCACATTTAATACTGACCAAATTTAAGCTTAACCCGGCAACAATTTATTATTAGTAGTAATAATAATAATAACAATAATAATAAAAACCGAACAGCGAAAAATGACATTTGTGAACAAGTGACATTTACACCAATTACTTAAAATTGAATGAAAGTCAAACAAATGAAAAGCACAGTGATTCCATTTTTGTGATATAATCAATTTATTTCAATGTTTAGCGCCGTACTATTTTATGTCTCATTCCTTTTTTTTTTTTTTTTGCCTTTAATTTGTTTATTAACATTTTATTATGATTGGCAAACATCTTACAATGGGATCGGCTGGGTTCAAACACTAAACCTTCCGCTTGTAAGCTGTAGATGCCACCGCTGATCAACTTTTAACTTCGTGGCAATGTAATATTTAACAAAAACGAAAAATCATGCGTTAAGCATAGATTATGTAACACTTTCCAACACTTCCAAAATAATTTTACAAATCATACCGTTTAATAAGCTAAAAGATATCATCTAAGTAATCCGAATACTTTTATTCAGCCCTGTATAGGATCTATAGATTTGTATATATACTACATAGGATGTTAAATTTTAATTCAGTTAGGAAACGCGTAGCACAGTTTAAAATTCTCCGTCTGGAGTTAAATAATACGGAAATGTGTCCGCGAACTTTTGTGCTTCCCTGTATAGGATATACAGAATTTATACACACCACATAATAGACAAAAAGCGAGTTAAAATTAAAATCGCGATCAGTAACTTAAAACGCACTTCCAGGAATTATTGTTAACTTACAGTAGAGAATTCTTTTGTGTGTCCCTGTAAATGAACGATGACTGCTGTACACACACTATTTTGTAGTAAGCCTCTTGAAATACACCTTAGTGATATATATAAATTTCAATGCGTTTAAAATAGGGAAACATTATTTAAATAAACCGCAGACGATTTTTCTCCATAGACGTAATGTAACAAAATTCTTTTGACTGTCCCTGTAAAGTAACTATAAGTGCTATGCACACCCTATTCCATATTAAGCTTCTTCTAATGCACCTTTGTGATATATATAAATTTCAATACGTTTAAAATAGTGAAACATTATTTAAATAAACCGTCAATGATTTTTCCCCATAGACCGCAATGTAACGGAATTCTTTTGAGTGTCCCTGTAAAAAAACTATAAGTGCTACACGCTTCCGTTGAAATAGGTAACATGCTATAGATAACGACTATAACATATAAAAATTGCAGAGCAATCCGAGCATATTTACGGGAGTTAGAGCACGGACAGACGGCCAGATGGCAGACGGCCAGACGGCAGACGGCCATACGGCCAGACAAACCGAAGTCATAAACACTTTTCAACTAGGTTGGAAAGTGTTAATAAAACACCAATTTTTGAGAGATCCGATAATTCAAAAAAAATATAGGCTACATAAACTATAGCCTATGACACTCAGGGAGCGAATAAAAACATTTTGGTACCACATTTATTAAAATCCATCCACCCATCCGTTCTCATTTTATCAGGGAATAAAATAATCTTAGATTGTCTACGTTTCAAAAATACTATTATCATTTCCTGCGACCAGTTGAGTGATAATGACGATTACTGCCACTAGAGTTTACTTAGTAAAAACAACAATTTTATAACATAGCGATTTGAGAATACAGGGTAAAAGTGAAAATCGAGAATTTATTTTCGCTTTTACTCAGTAAAAGCAAAACGTTTTATAACGCAGCGAGTTTATAGAATGTGTCTTATAATCTTTAATTCTTTTGTTGAAGTGATTTGGGTGTTTGCTTCACGTATTTATTAGAATTCTGAATTTCAATAAAAGTTGTTTTTTAATATTTACGCACTTCTAACTTTCCCCGCAATTCTTAAAATATTTTGCTCACTCGGGCAGTATGAAAAACCAGCAATGTGACCGTGTTTATTAGATTTCTTAGTTTCTGGATTGTAATTTAGAGCTTCCATTATTTTGAAGCGAAAAAAATTCATTTTTTCTCGTTACTCATTAAAGTATTTTAAACGAAAATGGAAAACCAATTCGGCATCGAATGATTTTTGATGGAAATCCGCGAAAAATAAGCGGCAATTCTGAAGTTAAATAACTGCATGTAAAATTAGTAGTATTGTTTATATTAACCCTGAAGAAGTAAACTTTCTCAGCACTTACAGTGGCTCACAAAAGTGTTCGTACACTTACGTATTTCAATAAAATAGTGCTCTATCCATTAATTAAAATAATATTCCAGAATGGGTATTTAAGAATAAGATCTATAACTTATTCTTAACAAAACTACCTAAAATATTTTAAATACACAGTAAAACTTTATTTTGTAGAAATCAATAATCAAAAAATAACAAAAAAGTTACCTCACAAAAGTCTTTGTACACTTTAAAGAAATCGCTACATATTAGTAAATATTGTAACATTTTGTTAAATTAGTACTTAGTAGGGTATCCTTTAGCATCCACAACACCTTTTAAACGCCTGGGAATAGATTTCACAAGTTTTTTTTTTTTTTGCAATTTCTGCAACAATGTTCATCCATTCATCGATCATTACAGTTTTTAGTTCTTTTTCGTTTTAATATCGTGTTTTCGTATTCTAACCTCCAGTTCTCTCCAAATATGTTCTATTGGGTTCAAATCCAGCGACTGAGGTGGTGTTTTCAGAACATGTGGACAATTATAAAGACACCAGAGGCGAACGTTGAGAACCGTGGGCTTAGGATCGTTATCCTGATAAAACACAAAGTTGTTTCCAATACCCAAATTTTGGGCTGATAATTTTAAATTGTCTTTTAAAATATTTAAATAAGGAGCATGATCCATTATGCAATCAATAAATACTAAATTACCTATTCCTGATGCTGTCATGCACCCCCACACAAAGACACCTCCACCACCAATGCTTAACTGTTCCAACTAAATTCTTGGGATTAAGTTCTTCATTTTTTCTCCTCCATACAATTATACGCCCGTCGGAGCCAAAAATGTTAAATTTGCTGTCGTCTGCAAATAAGACATTATTCCAATACAATATTTATCATTGATTTTGCGAAGGAAAGCCCGAGCTTTCTGTTTTTCGCACTAACAAAAAAATTTCTACGTTCAGAACGCTCATTTAATCCAACTGATCTCAGAACGCGTCGAACAGTTTCAGGTGAAATTGAAGTAGAATATTTTTCATTAAATTCTGTAGCAACTTTTACAGCACTTAAACGTGGATTTTTTTACAATTTTTCTAATTATAATTCTCTGATCACGCTGTGTAAACTTTAACGGACGACCTTTTCTTACTTTGTTTTCGATCCGATTTTCTTCTTTAAATCGTTTTATCACATACTGCACTATAGAATTTGATAAATTAACTAATTTAGCAAGATTTCTAACTGATTTACCACTATTAGATGAAAGATAATTAATTTTCGAATGCTGTTAGTTGTTTCTTTACGATTACGAGCCATTTTTAATAATAAATAGAATATTATGGACCAATCAAGCAAACTATTTTTTAATGTCACCAAAATGCACAAATAAAAATAGAATGACAGACGATAGTTTTAATTATGAATTTTTCCGAAAATGTTTCAGTGTACGAAGACTTTTGTGGCGTGTTTTTTCTCTCCCTCCTTCTATTTTTATTTTTAGATAAAAAAGAAAACAGTCAATATTAAAAAAAAAAAAAATGCTGGGTGTTATTTGGAATAACATAGAGATTGTGTGAAAAAAATATTGGACTTCATATTCTAAATCAATTCCAGAGAAAATCCTTTTTAATGCAAAATTTTAAAGTGTACGAACACTTTTGTGAGCCACTGTACGTATTATTTGATTGAAGTTACGTAAACATTACGCGACAATTACAGTTGAAAGGTCAAATTGTTTTTGGAAACTTTTATACCAAAATATGACCTTGTGGTTAACTATAGTCATTTAACGTGTACTATGATTATATTTTAGACCTTCAGTATAGTCTAACACCGGCATGGTGTAGCTTCGTGAAAAATGCTATTTTTAAGGGGTCAAACCGACTTTTAACTTTTTAAAATATTCAACATTTGAAATATATATATACCGTAATTTCCGGCGTATAATCCGCAGCTCAAAGAGTCGTTTTTCGACCCAGAAATATTATTTTATAAAATGTAACTTAAAAGATCGCTGTAAATATTTAACTACAATTGAATAAATTTTCTGGGTCGAAAAATGATTCTTTGAGCTGCGCCGGAAATTACGGTATATATATTAAAGAGAGATCATTTCTGAACACTTTAAAACAAAATGAACGACACACTTAATAGTTTTTAAATATGGAATATTTTCAAAGAAATAACTTAAGTCATTTTGCTCAAAATTTGACTGTCGGGCATTTCGCGCAAGGTAATTAAAAATACTTTTTGATATTTTCTCATGAAATTTTCAGAATAAATTGTGTATGGTAGGCTCTATTAAAGTGAACCTAAATTTTCATCTTTTTCTGTCGAAAACAAAAATGCTATATTAAATATTGAATATTGATAAAATTTTGAAAATTTTATGCAAGCAAGATAGTTTTATTTTTAAAACATAAAAATGCTATTAATAAACATATTTTTAGGTTCAGTGTAGGCACAAGTTTCTCAAGTGTAATTATATATGAAAACTTTCCTTTTTATATGCAAAAATTCTTTTGTAATCATGCTCGCTACCTGGAATTCCAATTTTGTGCTTGACGAGTTTAAAAACCCCTATAGCAACTAATTTCCTACATTATGATCTGAAAAAAAAAAATGCGAAATGAAAGAAGAAACATGTATCTTATTACTACCTTCAAAAATTGTGTTTTTTGCAATGTATACTTTTAAAGATATAAAAAGACAAAAATGATCATTTTTTTTTCTCCACTCTTTGACAGTGTTTTCGTCTGAGTGAAGTAGCCCCTTAAGAGCCAACACTAGTCATGCGAAGAAACGCTCAAACTAATGTTAAGTCTATGGGAAGGTTATTTTCAAATTTCTCGCTCGAATTTTAATATTTTTAAATAATTTCTTTTGCATGGGATAGCTCAGGTCTATCTCGAACGTTGTTAGTTTTTACTTTTTCGATTTTGGTTCCAGTTTTTTTTTTTTTATGTAAGGGTACTTTCATTTTCAGAACCGGTTCCAACCGGTTCCAAAATTGAAAATGTCCGCTTATAAAAAAACTGTAACCAAAATCAAAAAAGTAAAAACTAACAACGTTAGAGATTTTCTTCGCGTGACTAGCGTCGGCTCTTAACATTAGCTTGCGCATTTTTTCACATGACTAGTGTCGGCTCTTAAGTGCCCCATTCCAATCTCCTTGTACGCCGTGCCTTTCTATGACTGGGCCATTCGGATATTTTTTTTTTCCTAGAATAAACATTAACCCTCCATTAGTCGTATGTGTATATCTCGGATACAAACCGCAATTTTCCTCTTGTAAATTTTGAGTGCATTAACCGGTCCGAGAACAACATGCACTGTATGAAACTCCATATTAAATTATACTTTTAGTAACTGCATAGTTCCCCATATTTGTTCAACATATTTTCGCCATTAAAAGTTTTTATTTGAAAATGAAGAGGTGAATTTTTTTGGTCACAAAGTATGCGCCTTTCGAAATAAAAAGGTCATATATAGTATATCATTTTTTGCTTAATCATTATTGACAGCAATCATTTTCGTCATCTCACTCCTTTTCCTTGGCACCCAAACAATAAAACCATCATTGCGGAATTTTCTCTGTTACATGTGTATATTTTCTAAAATACATTTACTTTATCATACAAATGATTTATATCAAAATTGCATCGTACATTTCTTTGTAAAGTGAAACAACTCAAAAAACAAAGTTTTTGAGATATTATTGCAAGGGAATCATAAATATATTTCCCCATTATCATTAAAAGCAAATTTAAATATCTTTAAAAATGACCCAATTTAAAGCAGGTTTATCTTTTTTTTCGGATATGTTGTAATACAATCCGGTGTCTACAAATCTTCAAATAATCGGATGTAACATTACTGATATTTAAGTTTTGGAGATATTATTGTAAGTGAATCGAATATATTCCCCCATCATAATTAAAATCAAATATTATTTTATATCTAAATATGGTCTTTGTGGTTAACTGTAGTCATTTAACATATACAGATTATTCTAGAACTTCACTGTGCTTTAACACTGGCATTGTGTAGCTTCATTCCGGATATATTGTTATACAATCCAGTCTCCATTGTCTACAAATAATCGGATGTAACATTACTGATATTTAACTTTTGAATATCGAATTAAAAATTACTTTCCGATCCACTTTAAATAAACAATATTTTTAGGCTTCAAATGCTTTTCATGCATGTTTTCCATTTTCGTTTAAAATTCTTTAAATTAATGTCTATCGAGACGAAATTACATTTTTTTTTTCGCTTCCAAATAATGAAATATAATTAATTTAAAATGACCGAATAATTAATTTAAAATGACCGAATTTAAAGCAAGTTTATCTTTTTCCCGATATGCTGTAATACAATTCAGTGTCTACATATCTTCACATATAATTGGATGGAACATTATACTGATTTCGAAGTTTTTGAGATTGTAAGTGAATCAAATATATTTCCCCATTATCATTAAAAGCAAACTGAATTTAATATATTTCCCTCATTATCATTAAAAGCAAACTTAAATATCTTTAAAAATGACTTAATTTAAAGTAGGTTTATCTTTTTCCACATATTTTGTTATACAATTCAGTGTCTACAAATCTTTCAAATAATCGGATGTAACATAACTGGTATTGAAGCTTTGAATATAGATATAAAAATTTGTAATTATTTACTGATCTATTTTAAATGACCAATATTTTAATGCTTAAAAATGTTTTTCGCCTTTTCAAAAAACTTTTTTTTTTTTTTTACTTCTATTTCTTTACACTATACGACATCAACTGAAGGACAGTAAGGGGCTGTAAATATATAGGGTTATTCCATGGTAACTTACGTTATATTTAGAATAGTTTTCTTTAGTAATTTTCATAATATAACACCAAAAAATATTGAAAATGAAATGTTGACATTAGTTAATTAAACGTATCCAAAGCGAAATTTGGATGAAAATTACCTACCTTTAGTGCTATTCTTTTAACACTGTCCATTATATTTATTATAGTAACTTACGTTCTTTTTGTCAGAAACGTAAGTTACCATAGTAAATATAATTTTTAGCATTCAAGAAATAGTACTAAATTTAAGTAGTTTTTATCCAAATTTAGTTTTGTTAGGTTTAATTAACAAATCATATAAACATTACATTTTGAATATTTTTTAGTGTTCTATTACTAAAATTACTGAAGTCAATTATTCTAAATGTAACGCAAGTTACCATGGAATGACCCTATAACGTTATCAAAATTTTGGTAATTTTGGAGCCCTCTCCCCCCCCCCCCCCTTACGATATCATACGTTATCATTCTTCGACACCCCCCCCCTCCCCTCCCCGTTAATGATATCGTTATCAATGTCTAAAAACATTCTTTCTATTTTTACATTTTTTTCCTTGTTTTTCCTTTTTATACGTTTTTTGCAGTGATATATACAGATAGGGTTATACATATATTATTCGTATACTTTATGGATTCCAATGAAAAGAAGTCAATAAAATATCACTATTATACATGAAATACCTTTATATCAAATAACATCTGAAAGATATAGTTTACTATTTAAAAGTAGGTTATTTTTATTCTAAATTTTGGAATGAAATAATTTTAAAATCATTTAATGGCTTTAATAAAAACTTTATTTTATTATCAATAAATAAGACACCAAAAAAAAAAAAAAAAAACTATTTTGATGTCGAGAGAAACTAACAAAAGAAAATTGTTTTTATAAAAAATGATAGCGATATCAAGACATATCCCCTCCCCCTAGAGATATCTTACGATATCAAGTACCAGACCCCCCCCCCTCCCCCTAAAGTGATAACGTTATATATGCACAGCCCCTAATTTACTCATGAGAAACGGTAGAGATAAAACAATAGGCCGACGACTTTCAAATCTGAATGAAAATCCCTTTTAACTCTTTAACATAACGGGTTTACGTAACTCCTTTTAATACAGTATGGGGGAAAGCATCCGTGAACCAGTTTCCTCCCCTCTCAAACAAATGGACTTTTCTCCACCCTCTCACGCAGCGTACCGAAACGATCAATAAGCATGGTATTGCTCTTGAAAATCCTCAGAGTGTGATCATATTTGCTTTAAAAAAATAAATAAGCAAAATCCATTTCGATGCCATGCCGCGCTTAATTGTACATTTGTATGTCTGGCATTGATGATGAGATTGCATTTTAGGGTGGACAACTGAAATTGAAAAGTATTTCCGGCTCCATTTGACGGTTTTATTTGGACTGTCACATGCATGATTTTTAATTAAATGAAAAATATTGCAGTTAAAGCAGTTAAAATGGATTACTAAAAACAAATATATATATATATTATATTTATTACAAAATATTTAATTTATTAGACTATTTATTACGGTCTTTCCTTTATTACAAAATTTCAAAGCCAACCATGTAAGGTTTATGTGCACTAAATGTATGTATAAGTTAAAAAGATATAGCTTTATGCCATAATTTAAGTATAGGATACAGCAGTGTTTCGCAACTTTTTTTTTTTTTTTTTTTTTTTTTTTTAACCTGGAAGTACACTTAAACTAGAGTCCTGCATCGGGTCGGGGAGGGTAACCTATTTTTTAAAAGAAAGCCCTTAATACTGTTTGAAAAAAAAAACTATACATTTTAATATTACTGAGTGTATATGTGTTCATTTTTATACAAAAAAGATAAAATTGATATTATAGATATAATTGTAGATTATTTTTCCATAATTGTATTAAAATACAGATTAATCGGGTTTGAGTATGAATATTTCGGGTTCGGATTAAAGTGTATCTAATTAGGATCAGGTTTCGGGTTGACGAATTTTTTCTCTGGTTCGGGTCTGGTTTCGCGTTGATTTTATGCTGAAATTTCGGGTTTAAGTTTGTTACAAACCCGACCGCGGGCAGGACTCGAAGTTAAACCCATTATTAAACTTCCACAGCACACTACAATTATAATGAAGAGAAAAAAGTATGGGTATGTCCATTGTGACCATCGAAGTAAATTTTCAAAATTGCTTATCATTCTAAAATTATAAAATATATTTAGGATAAAATTGATGTAATCATTTTAAAAAACACAAGTGTTCTACTTCATAAAACATATCTAATTTGTAACAAAAAGCATTTTACTTAGAGATAATAAATCAAATTTTTGTTATCTTGTGATCACTCCCAAATGCTAGTGGATATATATGAAATAATTATATATCATTTTTTTCCCTTACTAATACAAGCAAAAGCATTCAATCAAAAAAATATATATTTGTAATAAAAAACATTAAAATTATTATAAGCTTTTTTATCTATTTATTATAGATTAATATTTAAAGATATGAGAGAGTTTGATTGATTTTAAAAAAGAAGTGTATGTTTTCTTTTGTAGCATAA
Source organism: Maratus michaelseni (assembly GCA_963931845.1). Lineage (NCBI taxonomy): Eukaryota > Metazoa > Arthropoda > Arachnida > Araneae > Salticidae > Maratus > Maratus michaelseni. The sequence continues at coordinate 120,166,374 of OZ007586.1, forward strand.
AATTTTTGAATACTCATACTCTTAAATCATTTTCCAGCGATCAATTCTACTGTATTTTATACTGTAATCCCTTTCCTTTAGGAGATCTAATTTTTCTCTGAAGGGATTAAATATATTTGAAGATGTGAAACCATTTTCAAGATTACTTCACATGTTCTTATAAATAATACATAAAACAGAGAAATAATCTTCTAAAGAATGCAATTTCGTGACACTAAGCCTCATTTCAAAGTTAATCATATTATATGAAATGTTGGATGTTAATTGTTAAAGTATCGATACTTATGTTTATTCTTAACTAGTCGGATATGCCAATCCTAAGACTTTCTTCTATTTCATACATGGTTAATACTTCAAAATTCGCTATCGCAGCACCAATAAAATCAAAATTTTTCGTTATTCTGTTGTAAGTCAGCTGTTAGCGAAGCGCCAGGTAATCTGGATGCGAAGTACCCTTCGCTGCACGATCAGCCGATGTACAACACAACTACGAAAAATTATAGAAAATCTCACAAAAATCGCTATCGCAGTGCTACTTTCCGGCGGAATATCTCCAAATTCAAGTGGGACCTGCTGGGCATTATGAAAAACATACAAATGAAATTTGTTTCAAGTCTATGCATAACTTCACTCACTTTTCGGTGATAAAATAATGAAAATGGCACAAAAATCGCTATCGCAGCAACCCCTTTCCACGGAATATCTCCAAATTCAACGGGGACCTGCTGGCCATAATCAAAAACCTATAAATCGAATTTGGTTAAATTCCATGCATATCTTCATACACTTTTTAATGATACAAGGAGGACACAGACAGTTTGTAAAAACATGTTTTTCGGAATTTCTGACCCATAAAACGTGTAAATCCGTCGAAAACCGGGAGTCGAAAAAAAAATTTGATTACAATTCTTTCTTCTATTATAGATAGAAGAAAGTAAAACCTTGATGCAACGTGACTTAAAATTATCGCACCTCACCTGAAGTCCTCGAACGCCGCAACACTGCGCCATGGCACACCGGTTGAGAACCACTGACAAAAGAGTAAGGCAAAATTTAAAAAAAAATGTTTACCTTCTATATTAGATCAAACAGTAGAAATTTTTTGAAAAAAAATCTTCATCTTTATGCGGAACAGAAGAAGTGTCTCTCTCAAGCGTTCTGTTTGTCAAACATTCTGTATTGCACAACCTTTATTGCACTTCATACGAGTTTTATATCGTATAGGGGTAGTATTTTAGGACAGGGTAGTATTTTAGGACACGTGCAACATGTGAAGCTGCCCAGCATAGTTGCCATTTTTTTTTTGTTTTTGAATAGAAAACTGTCGTAATTAATCGCAGAATTTTACAAATTAATAAGCCGAAATATACGGAAATAGTGGTAACAAAAATACGCAATAGCTGGCTGTTATTCCCCATTCCTAAATACGTCATTGTATGTGATGAAGGAATAAAAATAAATATATCCAGTTCTCTCGGGTTTGTTTTTACTATACAGCCTCATACGAGGTTATCACGCATGAGTGTTAATAGCACATTTAAACATGACATGAAGTAAAATCTAATAAGGGGTTAATTACGTCTGTTCCATAAAATAATTTATTAACAAAGTATAAGCTTTATTAACCCCTTTCGAGACTAACAATTTTTAATCTTAACAATTAATAGACTAGTCCTTGTTCAAACTCCGTTACGTATTGGCACAGTGAAAGCGACAATTGTATGATCAGTTCAGTCAAAAGTTCCCCTTGATGATGATCGTGTTTGCCTTCGAAAGATCTCTGGTGTAAATCAATGTGTTTTAACATCTTTTTTCGGTACCTTTTGAGCATGTTTTACTGTATATTTTATCGATTTTAAATAAAAGGTGAATCTTTCATTCCCTTTTAAATTCGTTTTTCGATTTTTTCTGTTAATTTTTAATCTTTTAGCACCAATAATTCCAAACAAAAATCTTTGAATAAGGCAAAATTTTGTTTTTCGAAAATTTCGTAGGCAAAATTGGGGGTTGTACGCACTCTATGTGTCACGCATACGTGACGCTCGTCGCGAAGGTGTTAAGAAAAACAAAATTTAAATGGTTTTAAACACATATCGTAAACATATTTGAAAAGTGGCATAAGTCAACAAATGGAATTTTACAGATGTTAGTTCGAGAGTGAATCGCAAAAATCTCCAGAAAGAAAAAGAAAACTGTTTTCGATCGCAGAAAATCTGAAAATTTTAATATTAAAAGTTTTCAAAGAATTTAAAAAAAGCTACGTATTACCTGACTCTGTCGAATCTTACAAAATTATAACTTTAAATATAAAATTATACTTTAATTATTTACGCGAGTAGAAACGTGTCGTAATTATTTGCACAGTAGTTGCGCTATTACAAGTACAAAATTCATAGCAATAATAAGAAACTTATAAGGTGAGTAATATACATATCAGAGGTAAAATAAAATTTTAATTTCCGAAGCATTTGTGAAAAGAAATCTTAAGGAAAATTCTGTTTGTCATATTTTATGACAGTACAATCGTTGAAATCTTAAAAGTTGCTTTACGTTAACAAAAGAACGTTTAAATGCTTCAAAGAATGGCGTAGTTAGTATTTATTTTATTTTTTACATCTGACATTGTGCAACTCTACTGTATCTACAAATCTTTAGACAATCGGTCATAATTTGTCTCGTATGGAAACAAACTTTTTTGACCCTGGATATAAAAGTTTTAAATTAATTCGTGATCCATATCATCTAGAACAAATTTGTTTTCATGCTTGAAAACGTTTTTCGCCTTTCCTGAGAAAAAAAAATAGAAATTGTCATTTTACGATGTCTGTGTGCGATATCTAAGCTAACGCAATTTCTTTTTGCAATTTGCAATGACTAATATTTACTCAACCATGGAAAATCGAACAAATTTTATTTTTCATTAAAATTTTGTTTTATCAAATGTTTAACCCGGGAGCACACGCCCAAGGGTATGACTATAATGTTGCCAGGTTTCCCAATTTCAAGGGTTCCAAGATCCGTGCTCAGGGCTTAATTTCTAACGAAAAAAGTACCGGGCTCTAATATTCTACAGAAAAACAACAGTAGTGTATCACTCCGCCCCCTCCATTTATGCATATTTATATTTCATACATTATTTGCAAAATTTCAAGCAATTTCGTCGTCAGCAAAACAAACGTATATATATTTATTTATATCTATTTGCATTTATATATAATAAAATCTAATGCATGAACATAGAGCAAAAGTATTAAAATCAGGAGTGGGGAATTTTCAGAAAATCCTACTCGCCAAGGAGTTTTTTGTATCAACTAGCACAACGCAACCCACAGCGCTGTTCCAGTGGATCTCGGAGCGCAGTATTTATGAGCTCCGGTGAATTCTGACCAATATTTAAGTATTCACTAAAATCAAAGAAGTACCGGAGCTGAGCTCCACCGCAAGCTAAGCCCTGTCCATGCTGCGGAAACACGGCGAGGGACACTCAAAAGTCCCGATTTTTTCCCTTTTAACACTTTCCAATATAGTTGAAAAGTGCTCATGAATTCGGTTTGTCTGTGTATCTGTGCTCTAACTCGCATAAATATACTCGGATGGCCATGCAATTGATATAAGTTATTGAGGCTGACTGTGGCATGATCAGTATTGAAAATTGAAGTGTGCAGAATTTATGTTCGTTTACAGGGACGCTCAAAAGAATTCTGGTACATAACGATCTGTAGGGGAAAATCGTCTGCAATGAATTTTATTGATATTACAGTATTTCAAACATAGCTATATACCCCTGAGGTGCACTACAAGATGCTTACTATAGAATACGGTGAGTACAGTATTCATAGTTCATTTACTAGGACGCACAAGAAAAATCCGATTTTTGAACAATAAACGCTGGAAGTGCATTTTCAGTTCCAGTACGCGTTTTTCACTTTAACAAAATTATTTTTGAATTACTTGGTGTGTGTAATTTCTGTAGATTTATATACAGGGCTGCACAAAACATCTCTAATACATTTCCGTTTATTCACGGAAATTGCTTAAGAGGCTACTTCACTCTGGCGAAAACACCCGCTCGCTAATGTTAATCCTATGGGGGAAATAATTTACGATATCTCGTTCGTGTCAATATTTTTAAATTATTTTTTTTTTGCATTGGATAGCTGTGGTCGATCTCTATGCACGCTTCTTTGTACTTTTTCGATTTTGATTACAAGTTTTCTTTATTAAGATGCTTTCGGAACCGGTTTCGAAAGTGAAAGTATGCTCAATAAAAAAAAAACTGCAACAAAAATCGAAAAGCACAAAGGAGAGTGCATAGAGATTGACCTCAGCTATCCAATGCAAAAAAGAAATCATTTAAAAATATTGAAATGCGAACGAGATATTGTAAATTATTTCCCCCTTAGGATTAACATTAGCGAGCGGGTGTTTTCGCCTGAGTGAAGTAGCCTCTTAAGAGGAATTTTCAACTGTGTTACGCTCTCCGTAACTGAATTAATTTTTAACATGCCATATAGTATATATACAAATTTATATAGATCATATCCAGGGATGCACAGAAAAATTTGGATATTTTTCCGACAATTTATGGGAATTTCTGAAATTGATCTTTCAAATGTGTTTTGCATTTTCCAAATTGTTTACTTAGCCATCATCTTTCAACTTATTAAACTGTGAAATTTTTTTTGCAGGATTCAAACATTATAAAAAAAAAAAAAAAAAAATTTCGTCATTTCAAACCTTTTTGTTCCCTTTAAATAAGGCGAAGATAGTTTTTACAACTATTTATAATAAAATAAAAATTGTCTACGCAGCCTGTGTACGTCATGCCCTACGCGTGTGCTCCCGGGCTAAAAAAAAACCCGGTTGCTGTTTAGAATTTTATATAGGGGTTCAATTTCCAATTTTGTTTTCATTAAAATGTCGCTTTATTGCAAATATTACTCCCATTTAACAAAATTTTATATAATTAAGAAAGTCTGCTGCAATAATTTACAGTTTTGGCTGAAATGACTGCATGATATACAAAGGAAAATGTAATTAACTCTTCAATTGCTGAAAATTTTTTTGTTGTTGTTGTTATTCTGTCCAAAATTGGGAAATTTCATTTGATTTAGTCCAGCTTTAGCAAAAGTGAAAATATTCTACTCGTCAATGTGACTAGTAAGTATGATTTCCTACCCGCCAGTTACAAAAAAGTCTACTATTCATAAATCAAAGGGGGAGAAACAACGTATCATAAAATAGTTTGCATGATATACAATTATTTAAGAGAACTAATCAAAAGACACTTATTATATAATAACAAATTTTATTTGCAGTTATTTAAAATGAAATCGTCTTTTATAGTCAGAGGTCTTATTTTAGCATCACTAGTTTTTTTCTGCATCATAATTTCATTGTATTTCTTGGTGTTTGAACCAAGATGAATAGACAGACAATCATTGAAAGATTGCCTAATAGATCTTCCTGGATTAGTGTGAAATGTGATTCGTAAAGAAAAATCATTGCTCGCAAAGGGCTGCACTGTTACAGATTGTAAATATCAATTCCGTCAGTTTCATAATATTCAGTAAACACGCTGAATCTTCTTTGGCAGTTATTCAAGAAAATAAGAAAAATTATTTTGCTTAAGCGCACCATAGAGTAATTAACATTTATTTTAATCTTGACTCCCCCTCATCCCCCCCACACACATTTACAGAATTTTATTCAGGGAAAGGAAAAGTTAAGACTTTTTGGCTGCATCCATACTCATTAGTAGAAAGCGTTGTAATGTAGCAAAAAAAATTGGTTTCACAACTTCCGGATATTTTAAGAAATTTCCCACTCGCCACAATGGCTGGTATGGATAAAATTTTACCTGGATTTCTACTCTCCACTTAGCGAGTGTCATTCGCTAAGCCTGATTTAGATACAACAAGAATTACATGGTGTTGAAAATAAATATGGGAATCCCTATCTAGATAGGCCGCATATAAGCAGGACAGTCCAGTAAGATGTTTTATGATTTAACGACAGTCCTACTTTTCGTTGTTTTGGCAGGAATGAGTGAATAAATATTTTTGACTGAACTTAACTTAGTTTGAGGTAGTGTATATTGCATGATGGCTAAACTTTTCTGAAAGTCTGCTTCAATAATGCGTAATTTTGACTGAAATAGCTGCACAATACAAAAATGTAATTAACCCTCCAGTTGCTGACAAATTTATCGCTCTGTCCGAAACGACAGGAAGTTTTTATGATTGAGATGCGATAGAAATTTGATAAAAAAAATATGAAAGTCCCAACCAAAATGGCTGCATATAAATCAAACAGGTTGGTAAGGTTTTGTGATGTAACAAGTCAGATTTTTCGAATTACCAATTTTTATTCTGTAATGGATCTTGAACAGATGGGGAAAAAATTACATTAGAACCAGAGATATAATCAAAACAATTTGATTTCACTTGTAAGATGAGACTTTACGCTTAAATTTCTAGAAAATGTATTTTTCACGGCCATCCGCAATATTTAAAAATATCTATTTAATGAATGATTTCTTTGAGTATGTATATAGTTTATAGAGTGAATATTTGATATAATTAAACATTTAGATTATTTTTTGATTTAATTCCAATATATTTTTACTTTTGTCAAATTTGGATGCGTTTTAAAAATACTTTTTCAAAGGATTTTTGTATTATTCATTCTAGAAAAGCTTTACGTTCATTTTCATAAAATTGTACGTTAATACCTACATTACTTATTCTTTATCTTATTAATAGTGATACAATATTTTTGTTAATTCCATTATTTTGTTTGTTTTTAATCTACTGAGTGCTTTTTTAATAATGTTCCAACAGTTGAAACCGGCGCTAAATATACAAATTTCTGCGTAATTTCTATATTTCAGAAGACTCACTGCCGTTTGAACTTTTTAAAAATTTAATCATTTCATATCTTTTTGACATATTAAATGGCTTCAGGAAGGTGAATTATTTAATCAAGAAATAATGAAATTCTTGCAGTAAAATTGGAATTTTTTTTTTTAATTTAAAACTTTACTACTTCTGCAATTTTGAAATTTTAGAAACATTTTTTTTTTTTTTATTAGATTGCAATTTCATTCTTTTGTTATTTGAGATAGCAGATTGGAAAATTGACGTTTTGAATAGTTAATTTATTTCAACATTGTTTATTGTATTGCAATCCCGCATTATGCACGTGATTTTTGATGAATTCTTTAATTTTTTTTTTCGTTTTAGCGTTAGACAGATTCAGTTTTATGCAAGAAAATTAACAATATTTTTCCTATTTTCTCGGTCAGGACTACTAAATAACTTTAAATTGAACAAGTTTCCGCCTTATCCGCATTCCGATTTGGACAAGGTTTTCTAATTTTGTCTTTAAACAAACATTATGGGTCACTATGACATACATAAAGGCATTGAAATAATTAGGGAGATTGAACGGCATAATAATTATGTAATGTCTAGTCTTTTTCATAAAGGGCTTTGATGTATTAAACTTGCAAGCATATCAATACTACTAGTGCTATTAATTATAATAAATGTTATTACTATTAATACATGTATTATACCCTTATATAATTGTATTATAATACATGTTATTCATAATAATATTATAAAGAAGGAACGTTTGTGTGTTTGTTTGTCGGGGGTAATCTCTGGAACTACCAAACCGATTTCAAAAGTAATTAGTATTAATTATAATATTTGGGAGTATAATTATTTTCTCTACAACTTCCTGCTTTCTCTACCACTTCTGCCTTACATCAATGAAGAATTCCCAGTGAAACAAATGTCGTCGTACTTCATATCTAGGATTTGACGCTCTATAGAAACCTTAATAAATATCAACAACTTTGCTTAATGAAATTCTAATTTATAAATCTATTTATCAACTTTGGGATTCGATTCCTGAACATCTGACCTAGAATGTATCATAATCCTCCATCATAAAACTGGGTTCGAGTTTTTGCTTTCTCTTTTCACTTTTTAGTGTTCATCTAATTTCTATATTCATCTATTAACTATTTCAGAGACTGATATTTTCTGTCTTCCACCTTCGTTTTCGCCACATTTTTGTCCTGAACATCATTAATAGCTTCCAGAATAAGAACAAGTTGGAAATTGTACGTCAAACGTGACAAATGAGGTGCGTTCGTACTATAGCTAGTTACATAAAAATTCAGATCTTTTCTGATTTTTAATTCTGTGAAATGAATTATATCGTCTGCAGATTAATTTCTGTAATAAAATAAGTATCTCGGTCGCTTGACGATTAAACTTCGGAAGCTCCTATAACAAAAAAGCACCGATTTAAAAAAAAAAAAATCAAATTTTTTAATAAATATTTTTATTAATATCTCCTAAAGTTTTGATTCGATTTTAATAAAATTTGAAATGTCTCGACAAAATTCTGCAAAGATAATATATTTAAATTGCAAACCATTCGGTTGGGTAGTTTTTGCGTTGTTATATGCGGACGGACGGACAGACAGACAGACGGACGGACCAAGCGACGACAATAGGTGCTACGTATTTATATAATTACGAACGCACATAAAAAGAGAGAGCAGAAAAATTAAATCTGCCGAAATCATCACTGATTTCACTTGGCAGTATCCACGAGACTCAAAATGGCACTAAGCAATTTTCTTGAAATAGAAACACATCGCGACGGAACGTTGATTAAAGGATATTTCAATGATGATTATATAAGTTCAGTAGTGTTTAACTCTTTAGAGAGTAAATTTAGCTGATCATATAAATATTTAAAGCAACTCTTCCAAAATAATTAAATTTAAAAAAAAACGCTGTTTTGATAAATATTTTAGAAAATTTTGTGTAGAAAAATTGTGTTTAATTTCTATAGGGAAAAAAAAAAGCATTTATCTCACTTTTTTTGCATTAATAATAATTTAACAAACGAAGCTTAAGGAGAAAGAGATAAACTTTACGTATTAATATCACAATGAACCTCCATTTATCGGACTTGTTGTTCTGAACGCAATCCGGATATGCAGAAAACGGATAATAAAAGTAATAATAAATAAAGGTTATGTTGTGAAGTGAACATCTCAAAAATTGCAAAAATGTATGCTTAATGCATGTTTAAAATAAAGAACAATTAAAAAAAATCTTACAGTACAATCCTTGCATGTACTTATAGGGGTTATTTGAATACTCAAAGTTTAAATGTTTTAACACAGTAGGAAATTGATCGTATATTTAAATACACCCGACCATTTTTCTTATTTACTTCTGCCACATTTGTTACCTGTATTCAATACGATCTCTGCTTTTTACTTAATGCTCAGTTACGATTCATAAAATACAAGTGGTTTCTTTGGATTTTATCAGGATTTGAGAATAGGACAATGCAGTATTTCTGAAATTAGTTAAATACGAACTTAAAATTATTCAAATATAAACTTTAAAAAAATCTAATTAAACATAAATTTTCATGTTGGTTTAAATAGGGATTTGGAAGAAATTATATTTTTATGAACAAATACATATAGAATTTCAAAAAGATTATTTTAAATGTTTATTTCGGTATACCTATCTAAAATTTGGTGATACGGATGGCTGGAGTAATTGGAGTTTTGCTGTATTGAACATATATCTGTAAACAATAAGGTACAGTAGCCCCACGTTATATCGTGCATGTCGAAAAGCCAAAAAGGTAAACTAGTCGTTGGGGGCCACCGTAATACTTACCCATCATGGATATGCATAATGTAAAATATTAAAATAAAAATGTGTAAACTACTTATAAAATGCATTGCAATTCAAATAAAATCGTGGCTGGATGACGTCATAAACTTTAAAGGCTCGATTACTGAATTGCTTGAAAGAGGTTTTTCCTTTTACTCCAAAAATAATAATCCTATTAACTAGCGGTTTATTGCATCTGATTAAGCGTTAAATTTCCAATTAAAATATATCTTTGAAGTGAAATTTGGATGAAATACAGGGTCATGAAAAATCGGAAGAGTGTGGCAAATAGGATTCCAAATATCTCGGCAACTCATTATCCGATCGACTTCATGCTTTATGCAAAATTTGTTTTTTTATTGTCTTTTATGTTCATTTCTTAAAATAAACAATTTCGAAAATTTTTATATACATTTTATCAGAACGAATATTTCGAGAGTCCGAAAAAAATTGTTCCAGTTAATCGAGGTTATTGAAATGAAATAGGCTTCTTCCCATTATTACATACTAAGTACATACCAAATTGCAAGTCTCTATCTCAATTTTTTCAGAAGATAGAGCGTTTACAGACACACAGACATCCAGACACACAGACGGACGGCAAATTTTTTTTCTAAAAATATGTTTTTCGGAATCTCCAGTGTCTGAAACGTGTAAATCAGTCAAAAAAAATGTTTCGATTTTCAAAACGATTACAAGACTTACCCTATACTACGTATGATGGGTAAGTAAAAACGATATACCCGAAAGTAGAAATAAAGGAGCTAAAAGAGATGATAAAGTGAAAGGGTCACCACAGAATCCTTTCCTATAGAGCTCAAAAATTCTTGTAACCAAGGGCATTATTAGCAATAAAAAAAGGGGGACTATAAACAGCAAACGTTTTATATTTCTCCAAACCATCAGTTAATAGGCATATTTTAAATTTTTTAATGAAATTACAAATGTTATTTTTGATAATTAATTAATCTACATATATAGTTACTTAAAAATTGCTAAGTTAAAACTTCGGGATTTTGGGAGATGCTTCAAAAGCCCGATACAACAGGGAATTATTGTTTTAGTAATTGTGTTGTATTTTTTATGGCGCTCGTAAACCAAATTTATCAATGCGTAGAACAAAACATTTTCTATAAGCAAGAATCTATTTTTAAAAGTATAAAACAAGCGGGAGGATCGTCGTAGATTGTGCTTAATTTGCACCGGAACGAAGCCTCCGGTACTTTGTTAGTTTTAGGGAATGTTTAAATATTAGACAGAATCTAGCGGAGCTTATAAATACTACGCACCGAAGCTCTCTCTGTATGTTGTAATTTGTGGGTTGAACGTAAATTTTTCTGAAAATACCTAGCCACTGTTTATAAACGTTTTTGTTATTTGTTCATTCATTAAAATTTTGTTATATACATATATATGTGCTATATGCATATGGAAACATTTAAAATATATATTTTTTTGTGAAGAAAAAATGTCTTTAAAATTTGCAAACGATGTATAAAATAAAAATGTACAGGTGGGGAGGGGACGGAGGGATACGCTAAGGTTTTTAATACTGCAGACTAGTAGGGCTCCGGTATTTCTTTTTGTTAGATAAAAGTCTTGGGGAAAAATTGGCACAGTGGACCACTTTTGATGGGCCTACTGTATCCCATGTAGATATGGAATAAAACAAAATTCTATTTGATAAATCTATGCAAATCTATCTTGAAACTTCAATTGCTTTTTTCTTCTATACTTCTAATCTTTATTAGCAAAAGATCGTAACTGGTTTCGAAAGTGAATGTATCTTCGTAAAAAGAAAAAAAAAATCCGTGAAGAAAAACTAAAAAGTAATTAAAGGAGGAAATGGACATCGATCTCAGCTATCCAATTAAAAAAAAATCGTTTAAAAATATTGAAATGCAAACGAGAAATTAGAAAATAACTGCCCCCATCGGATTAATACTAGCGAGCGGGTGTTTTTGCGTGAGGGGAGAGGACTCTTAAGCCTTCTAAAAAATTTGGCTGCATTCTCGCCATTAGATTGTGCTACAGAAATACCCTGAGTACTGTCTGTTTAATTGGGTCCCCTTGTACATTACTATACCTTCATTTATGAGTAGTACTAGTACTAAGTTAAATAAACGTAAAATAAATATATTTAAAAGGGGTAGTTCACTGTACCCTTATTTCCAAATTGCCTCATCTATCTTATACGTGTAACAGTTACAAAATTCGAACATTTTTAGGCTATAAAAAGCATTTGTATCAAGTAGTTTAAGGGAAACATATCATGATACGCAAAACACGATGAATGTCATACACTTATTTAAAATAAGATTAATGGATGTCCAAAAAGAGATGTCCATATTTTATAGATAATATATTGTTAAAATATTTTCTATTTCTGTAAAAGCATTTTGCCCCCCTTATCTTGTACCAGAGTTAGAACGTCGGTTACTAACCAAGAAATGCCGGGTTTCAATTCCAGTTCGAACAAGTGCCTCAGAACCCTAGCAAGAGTTGGGCGAGGGGTACATCGGCACCAGGCGCCAAGCCTAATAAGCACTTTTATATGTGACCCCAGTTATCATTGGCGATCGGTAGAAAGACAAACAAAATATTTCTCACCAGGCGCCAAATAGATTTGCTGCGGCATTGAAGTGCATGCTCATAGTCTTGTGGACTATACTTAACCCTAGAACCTCCGGAAATTTTTTACTCAACCTTGATAAAAACATTTCGCACCATAATTTTTATTTAAAACTATTTAACTGATTTATTTACTTTAGTTCTCTGGTTTATGTTTGACTTATCTTATGAAACAAATTCTGCGTCGAATAGTCATTTTGAATGTACTCGTTGGGTCCATTGGACCCGTCTGGTAGGCGAAGGGTTAACCACTTGTCTGTTTGTTTGTTAAATTTTCCAGCACGTGAAATGTCATTTTTTTTTCCCTTTTCTCAAAATTTATTTGCCATAAATACGGTTTATTTTTTATGGCCAGAGAAACACTGTAGGGCGATTCCACCGTTACATGTGTGACTTTTAGAGACAGTTTTTTTTGCAAATTGAGACAAATTTGGAAGTGATGTTATTTAGATAACGTTTACCTTTTTTATTGCTATTACAGAACATATACAGAATCATTTTTTAGTGACACCTTTAGTCTAAAGTAATAACAATTTAAAAAAAAAATAGTTAAGTCGTAGTTAGATGTGTGACTCAGAAAAATCACACACGTAACAACAACTTTACTATTTTTTTTTAATTGTTATTACTTTTGACTAAAAGTGTCACTACAAAAATGATTCTGTATGTTTCCTGCAATAGCAATAAAAAAAGTAAAACGTTATCTAAGTAATTTAACTTCCAAATGTGTCTCAATTTACAAAAAAAAAAAAAAAAAAAACACTCTCTAAAAGTCACACACGTAACGCCCTGTAATATAAAATCCCTGTTACACGTTTTATGTTATCATTCTTAAAAGTTTTATTGTTTTTAATTATTACCCTCTGGTAAGTTAATTTTTGTAAAAGCAAATCTACCCTTGTCTGACACAGAAAAGTTGCTAAGCTGGATGTTCCAGTCTGCGGAAAAGATGATACCAAACCAACTGAAAACCAACAGAGATGTTGGTGCTCATGTGTCTTTTCTAGGTCTTGATGTCAAGCCATCCCTTAGGCTTGAAAAATAATTTCGAATGCTATTTCTTTAGTTTCCTCTTTGACGGGCGTTCAGACTGTCGTTATATATGCTTTGTTTTTTTCCAGCACGAAGAACATTTTCAATTTAAATTCGATTTCGATATGAGTATATTTTATGCGTCTTAGTTTCATTTTTAACACTTTCCAACATAGTTGAAAAGTGTTTATGAAATCGGTTCGTCTGTCTGTCTACCGCGTTTGTCTGTGCGCTAACTCACGTAAATATATTTGGATTGTCATGCGATTGATATATGTTATTAAGGTTGGCTTGTTCGGTATTGAAAATAAAGCGTGTAGCACTTACAGTTTTCTACAGGGACGCTCAAAGAATTTCGTTACATTACGGTCTATGGGGAAATATAATTTGCGGTTTATTTTAATGATGTTACACAATTTCAAACATACTGGAATTGATATATATCGCTGAGATACATCACAAGAAGCTTACTATAGAATATTGTGTGCATAGCACTTATAGTTCTTTCACAGGGCCATCAAAAGAATTCCGTTACATTACGGTCTGCGGTTTATCTTAAGAATGTTTCACTGTTTCAAACATATTGAAAGATATATATAACTAAGGTGCATGACAAGAGGCTTACTATAGAATATTGTGTGTATAGCAGTCATCGTTCATTTTACATCAGGGATGATACGCAAAAGAATTCGGTACTGTCTGTTAACAATAATTGCTGGAAGTACTTTTGCAGTTGTTTGTCAGTCAGTTCGCGTTTTTAAATTTAACTCATTTTTTGTCTGTTACTTGGTGTGTATAAATTCTATAAATCATATATAGGACAGCACAAATGTTCTCAAGTACATTTCCGTTTATTGACGGAAATTCCAGAAAGGGAATTTTAAACTGTGCTTCGCATTTCCTAACTGAACTAAAATTTAGCATTCTATGTAATATATATATACAAATCTATAGATATCATATACAGGGTTGCACAAAAGAGTTCGGATATTTTTCCGAATATTATTGGTAATTCCTGAAATTGGATTTTTAAATATGTTATGCGTTTTCCAAATTGTTTACTTAGGTCATCTTTCACCTTATTAAACGGCAAAGATTTGCAAAATTATTTTGGATGTGTTGGAAAGTGTGACATAATCTATGCTTGACGCATGATTTTTTGTTCTTGTTATCATACTGTCGTTCTCGTCTAACTCGTGTCGGGTCAATATTTGCATGTGAATGAATTTTCAACAGTTCGAGTCTGTGTTTAAATATGACCGCCGGCAGTGTTGAATTCAGGGGGTGTCCCGGGGGGACAATCCCCCCCCCGAGCTTTCAAATGTCCCCCCCCCTTGAAGATTTGAGATTTTATGTTTTCAATGGTCAAAAAATAGAATTCCCCCCCCCCCCCGGAGCCACAGAAATCCCTCCCGGAGAGAAGTGTTTGAATTTAACAGTGACCGCTGGCATATATGCTAAGATTAAGGTTTGTTTTCTGTGCTCACGAAATACAATTTTTCCCCTAGTTTCTCGACTTTTAACCCATTTAAAAATTATCCTGATGCTTGCTTCTTTTCTTCGCCTTTTCGTCGCTGATTTGAATATTTTGTCGTCATTCAACTCAGTCACTTTTATTAATTTCATTGTAATTGCGTTCTTAACCTTTCTAGAGCTAACAGATGGCAGCACCAAATCTAACTTTGGGTGCAATGCAACATTTTAGAAAATCATTTGTTTGGAAATTTCATTATTAGAATTCTGATCATTTTACAGCTGTGACTGTGAGGAGCATTAAATTCCTGGGAGAAAATTCCCTTTTACCCCGAAAAATCCAATATCTTTTGTGCGTGGAATTTTGGTGGGAAGGGAAGTTTCCATCCTCCGAAAGTATCTCTTAAATTTATCGCAATCGGTTTCCCCTGTGTGCGCGATGCTTGGTATATTTAAATGTTTTTATATACCTCCAGAAATGATTTTAATACGAAATAGTCGTGCTTAGGATTATTGGCGTCCATATCAAAATTGATTTTGCGTTCACAAAATCAATCCCAATTCGCGTTCTCAAAATCAATCCCAATTCGCGTTCTCAAAATCAATCGCATTTTGTGTTCTCTACTGTGCTCTAGACTAGACCACACTAAGCACAATGTACGAGCATCATTATAAAAGGGCAGAATGCAAAAGTTCTAACAAAGTTTGTTTTTTTTTCCTACGCTTGAAAAAGATACAAATTAAAGAAATGGGCCATGAGTGAATTTTTCGAATCCCTGGGCCAGATGGCATGGGGACACTGGGAATCCCAAATTTAAGGAGGCGAGCGAAACTCTAAAAAAAAATTAAATGCCGTAAAATTTCATAGATTTTGTTGTACTATAACAAGGTGCGAATATTAAATCGTTAGAAAATTTTTTTTTTCAAAATTCTGATCTAGGAATACTGTCTAATTTAATAGTTTTAAAGAGGATACATGAATTAACTCTATTTTAATGTTATGAAGATATCCTTTCACAATGTACTTGTACTATTTACTATGTAATTGTATACATAAATATAACATTCGATTATTTGTAAAAGTTTTTTAGATTTTTTGAGATTATATTAAATGAAGTCTCTTTTTAAGATCTGTGCTTAATAATCTAGTTTTGTTTATGACATTAAAAATGACTTACTGCATTTAAAAATTATATAAGAGAGGCTATGTCATACATCAATAAGAAAATTATTTCACCTTGCTATCTATATAGTATAAACTTTTAAGGGGTACATATCAAGTTTGAGCCTAGAACTTCGCAAAGTCATAGTCGGGTCTTGTTGAAAACACAATATTTTTATAAATGACGTCAAAGAATCAGAAAGTAATCTTTTAAATATATTTCTGGCTTTATCCCCCTGTTGTGGACTCTAATTACGGCAGGTAGTATCCATGTTTATGGTTTCCATATAAAATTAGGCCTTGCACAACTAGCAGAAAATTTATTGTAATGTTCTATTATAAAGTATTTGCCCTGGCCTCACAGTTCTTTTCATTTGAAATGTTAACATTAAATAGATAAATATTTTCTGGAAAATATTACTTTTCAAAGTAATTATTTAAGTATTTTCAGTCATACTCTTTATTGACTTGTGTTTATAAAACGAATAAATTTTGATATTCGTCAAATCTCGTATCTTTATGGCAATGTTAAAGGACAAAAAATATGCTGAATATAATATGCAGACATCTGCCTAAATATTAAAAAAAAAATTCTATATGCTTCTGTGATGACCTTCTTTGTAACAGTTATCTTGACAAGTACTTAAACCTCTCATAAGAGTTCATAAATTTCAGTCCATGAATAACAGTTGTAACATACATTTTTATTGAAAAAAAACTGACATGTTTGCAGTCTAAAAGAAATGAAAATTTTAGTAAGATGGAATACGAAGTCTTACGCATACTGAGTAAAATGCAACAATATATGTGGATGTAATTTCTTTTGTTTAAGTCTGTTCTCAAATTTAAATTCTGTACTTTCTGGCATAGTTATAAAGCCATTTCTAACCACGAATGTATAAAACTCTCAGGTATTCTTATTCAGATAGCATGAAATAAGAGCTTTTAATTTTCATATATAAAAGGTTATAAAAAAAAATTCAGAAAATGCCGTGAAGCTTGGCGCTTTGCCAATATCTTGAAAATTAGTTCATTGACAGAATGGTGGTCATTGCAGAGCTACAAGTTAAAACTCGGGATGTATCTAATTTATAGGAAAATAGAAAACTCTACTGGATTATTTAGTCACTTGAATGTGAATACCTAAAATTTTCAGGAAAATAGGAATAAAAGTGAGTTTGGTAGTCCTGCATAGGGTCGGGTCGGGTTGGGTTGACGATAATATTTTCATTGCGGGTCGGATTGACTTTAAATGTTTCGGGTTCGGGTTAGTAAGATTTTAAAAAAATGTTCTGAATTTTTTTCAATTGAAAAAACTATATATTTGTATATTAATGAGTGTATATATTTTCATTTTTATATTTTAAAAAATGAAATTGATAGTAGAGAAATTATTGTAGACTACTTTCCCTAATTTTATTAAAATATGGATTAATTTCCTTTCATTTCGGGTTCGAGTCTGTTTCAGGTTCGCTTTAAGCAGAATTTTCGAGATGGTTTACCTCTAATTTGTGGATGTGCCAGATTCTCATTGTTGAATGGGAGAAAATAAATTAACCACACCCATAAAGTAAGATTTTTAAACTTTAGAGAGATTTTGATTTATAGATGGCAGCACCAAAATCATATTTTTGTGAAATTATTTGTTTTGAGTTTCTAACAAAGTATGCTACATCATTTTATGAACTCTTCATAAGAAATATCTGCTGCATCATTTTAAGTAATGAGATGCAATTTAAAATAATAAATGAAACTTCATCTAGAGTCTGTGCTTCCTGAAACAAAACTTGCAATAAATGCGCTCTAAATTGTCGTTTACGAGGTGTACTATTTATTCAGAGTACTTGGTCTTTATACTAGTGATGAGATCGGGGATGGTCCGGGGAGGGAAATTCTCTCGAAACATTAAACTACCCCCTTCGGATGTTTTCGGATTTTCTATTTATCAATGAACTGAAAGTGTCAATTCTCCCCTCATAATTTGTCTCCCCGAAGCTTCAAAAATCCCTCCCGGAGAAAACGTGGGTATTCAACACTGCTACTGCTCCATACCCAGGGAATTGCTACTTTTCCCCCAAAATGCAGATAACTGAAAATCCGTTTGTGTAAATTTAGAGCCGATGGTAAATTTCTAGAAGTCTTCCTGTCTTTTAACATAATTTCTTTCAGGGGTTGATGCAGGTTTTTTCTTGGGGCCTATTTTGTGAAAATTAAGTTATTTTTGTGAAATTTATCATATTTTTGCTAAATTTATCATTTTTGTGAAATTTATTATATTTTTGGGAAAAATAACATTTTGTTATGAAAGATGAAATCCAACTACTCAAATTCAAACCAAGCATTTAATAAGTTCTTTAACCCCTTGGAGGGCAAGCACGTGGTCTAAAAATACTAAATTTTGCGATGTTTTGACACCAATAAATTTAAATAATGAATTTTTACCTTCTCAATCTGCAAAAAAACAATACTAAATATTTTTATTTAATAATACTGGTGGCAAAGTTATATATTAAAAAGTGGTATATATTATATACCGGTGCCCCTCAAGGGGTTAAGTCCTTCTGCTAAAGTTTTCGCTTCTGGTGAACTTGTTTTAACACTAGAACTACCATCAGCCGTCATTTTGACGGTTACCAAATGAATATATTCCGATTCGAACCAGAAATTTATTTTTAAAATAAATTAAATATAAAACTCTAAGAAATACGTTAAATGAATAAGTTAAATAGTTTTAAATAAAATTTTTGGTGTGAATTAATTTTAAAAAAACTTTAATAAAATTTCTGGTGTGAATTAGTTTAAAAAAAACTTGAATAAAATTGCCGGTAGTTCTAGTGTTAAATGACACATTTTAAACCTAACAAAATGAAAATAATTAATGGGAAGAGTGTTTTTTTGGAATGGAATTTTGTGAAGGGACCTATTTTATCGAGAGGAATTTTGTGAAAGGACCTGCTTTTATTAAAAAGAATTTTTTGAAAGGGGGGGGGGGCTGTTTTAAGTGGAATTTTGTAAAGAGGCCCTAAATAGGCCCCAATTTTTTCCTGGATCGACCCCTGTCTGTTTTCAGCTCCCTGTAAATTCGCATGATTTAAGATAAATGATTACTACTAAATTCTCCGTTATTTTGCAGAAACTCTTTTTTTTTTTTTTTTTTTTTAACGGTGGACTTTTTTTCTTGCAGTCGAAATCGCGTACCGATGAGAAGGAGAAAGAATCGGCTGCAACTATTCTTTCGCACACCTTCAGAGCTTGCTTACCTAAGTCATCTGATCCGGGGACTATAAGTGTTCCTTTGCCTCCACCCGAGGATACATCTAGTACAGTTAGTAACAGCAGCCTAGATGATGATTTTGAAAGAGGCACGTGGAGTCGGCAACTGGACTTTTTCCTGTCTTGTGTCGGATATGCTGTAGGACTTGGCAATATCTGGCGATTTCCTTATTTATGCTATCGGAGTGGCGGAGGTAAGCTTTTTTTTTCCTTCTTCATAAATGATTTTTCCCCCTATATATTTAATTTCTAATTTGTGTCTTACTATTTTGTACTTTTTAGGTGCCTTCCTTGTACCTTACTTGATTTTCTTGATTATCTGCGGCATGCCGTTGTTCTTTCTTGAAATGAGCTTTGGGCAATTTGCCAGTCTGGGGCCAATCGCTATTTGGAAAATTTGCCCTTTATTTAAAGGTATGTATCAGGGTTTGAAATTGGGAATTCTAAAGTTTCCGTTATGTCATATAAAGGAATTATGTTATGTCACCTGGAGGAAGTTTTTAGATGTCAAAAGACAAACACTATGTGTCACCTTTTTTAATTATGCAAACTTGTATGACATTGTCTATATCACATCCTATAACTAATAGCTATAAGATCAAACTGGAAAATATTTACAGTAGAAGTTCTTTATAACGTAATTCTATATAATATAATTTGCTATATAACGCACAACTTCACATATGTAAACAATGAATTTTGCAGTTAAAAAAGCACTTGCAATGCACATTGTAGAAAATTGCTATCCTCTAAAAGACTGAGTTTCTGACATTATTTCACCTTTGTATCCTTAATTCAGATCTTTTTAATGAAAAAAATTTATACTACATTAAAAAGAATTTTTGGAAATAAGTAATATGTTTTAGTCCAGGCATATTTTGAACATGATTAAATGGTAAATTTTAAAACTATATTAAATCTAAAATATTATTCAAAAATTTATAATTTGCACAACTTCTTATCCCAAGGAATGCAATATAAAGATCTTATACTGGTATGTTCCAAATATATTTGGCCATGTTTACAAGGTAGTTTTAAACTTGTGTGAATTGTGATCTATATAATGC
This sequence comes from Maratus michaelseni, assembly GCA_963931845.1. Classification (NCBI taxonomy): domain Eukaryota; kingdom Metazoa; phylum Arthropoda; class Arachnida; order Araneae; family Salticidae; genus Maratus; species Maratus michaelseni. Next base: position 120,186,734 of record OZ007586.1, read on the forward strand.
AAGATTCTATAATACACAACCTCTCGTCTCAAGGTGTACATTATAAAGATCTTCTTCTATATTTAAAAAATATAGTTGAAAATGTCACAGGAAGGGTTGAATAATCAGAGGTTTCGAGATATACACTGATAAGGGGTTTATTTAAAAAAAATTCTGTGCTATTTAACATCTTGATTGCAACGTTCATGCTACAAGAATGTATTTATGGGCCCAAAATAAAACAATACACAGTAGGTCAGGGGTGTCTAACCTTTTGATTTCATTGGACTACAAATTGAATAGGAGTATCATTAAACCTATCCTTATAATTAAAATTTTAGCGGAACAAAACCCTTTATTTGTTAAAATTTCATCAATTTAATCTCAACTGAAATGTTCCAAACATTTATATCCTAATTTATTGCACTTCGTATCTGTTAATAATGCTAATTCAGCGTAACTCCATCCCAATCAATTATATATGTAGAATAATAATTATAATAATATAAAAAATATCTACCCAGATAAAATGTATGAAAACCATATTTTGATTTATATTCGATTCTCTTGCTGAAACTGCAATTGCAACAAAAATTACTTCATTTAATCATCAACTTAATGGTATTCATAAAGTTAAGTTTAATTGATACTTTTTTTCAAAATTAATGAAAAAATATCAAATAAAAAGGTAAGTGGCACGATCACTACAAAGTGTACATACGTCACCTGCCAACATTCGGGTTATTTCCCCCCCAAGTCAAATAAACGTAATTTAAACCAGAAAAAATATTTAATAGAATATCTTTTTGTTTCTATCGGGTTATTATTTAACCTTTATTTAACCCTCTAAGCCTTTTTCCCGTAATTTTCAGTTTCCCTAAAACAACTTAAATCGGCTGCAGACATAAATATTTGTAATAGAATTGTACTTTAAGCTATATGTATGATAAGCAGATGTGAAGTGCATTTTAGAAACAAACCGTGAAAGAAAATTTCAATTAATATTGATTTTATGAGCATTTATGGGAAAACGCAGGAAAGTTCAGAGGGTTAATAAAATGTTTTGGTAAAATTTGTTTGATTTGACTTGAAATAAAAGGGGGGCTGGTAGCTTTGAAGTCATCTTGTAGCCCATTTTTAATGCATTTCTACCACACAAATATAAATTTTAAAGAGCTGAATTTAAATATTTTACGGAAGCTTGCAATTTTTGAAGATAACACTCTGCCATATCTCATACTTTCAGGAAAATAAAAGGCATTTCACAGTTTATGCTTTAAAAATAGATTAGTTTTCCCTTTATAATTATCGGAATTTGAAAAGTAAGGAAAATTGTTTTCAACACACATTCGAATCGGAGCACAACCTTATGTTTAATTTAAAAAAAAAAAAAGAATCCTTCAAACGAATTTTGGAAAATTTTAATGACAAAATATTGAATATAAAGCGAAATAAGCTAAATACTGAAAAGTTCTTGTATATTGCATACACAATATTTGAATTAATAAGGCATTTCTTGCAATTCATTTCACAAAATTCAATGCATATTAAACCCATCGAGCAATTGACTTCAAAAACTGTTATTTATTTGCATTTCAGTGTTTTGAGATTGCATGAATAAATTGCATAAATTATTCAACCGTCATTTAAAAATAATAAAAATTCATAAATGCGTAAATAATAATAGAACTTTCTTGAAAGAAAATGTTGACATTTAACAGAATAAAAAGATTTAAATCGTCGAAATCATGAATTTTACATTTAAACAAAAATGATTTTGCTTTAAATGTTAAATATTTTTTAATTATATTTTCGTTGAATACTTCTTTTTAATCAAACTTTTTGTGACCTACGTAATAAACTAATGAATATAGATTTGAATATGAGCAAGTTGAAATACATTCATGAAAATTAAGTATGTGTATTTATATAAGACTAAACTTACAACTAATCGTTACACACTTTAAAGGCATGTTGGATTTAAATAATTCTACACTTCATGGTTTTAATGAATGTTTAGTAGAAAGTAATCCTTACTTAGTTCCTTTAATAAATCAATCCTATGCCAGTAAGTACCTGCTATACTCTATCCCTACACCATAGCGCAGATGGCCTACGATATATAATTTTTACATGTATTTTAATGCATGCGATTTTAATTTAATTGTATATAACGTTATACAATTCATCTTGCATAGAAGCCGTTTAAATGAATCATTTTTGTGAGCCATAATTTAATTCAATAAAGTATGTGATTCTTATAAAAGCAAATATAAAATTCTAGTTTTGTTCTCACGAGGAAAGTTAGTAAAGTGGTACAATCTGAGGGAAATATAATATTGAGGGAATATTTGTGAGGGAGTATGACATGTGAGCGCCATCTTTCGGTTACTTTTGGAATAATTATTTTTTATATACACTGAAAAATAATCCAATGTCCCTCTAATCATATTCGCGTAAACCGAAATTTTATCCGAGCATTATTTTTTTTGTTATGATTTTTTTTTTTTTTTTTGCACGAGTTTATGACGCACCCTGTATAATTCAGCCTCTTCAGAGCTATCCACGATTCCAAAAACCATTCCTTAATCTTCATAAACAATTTCCAAGATTTAAAGAAGCATTTCTTACACAAGCTTCTTTTGCTGCCCGCTTTCAAAAACTAACAAAAGAAAAAAAGGAATGTTTTTCAGAGTATTCTCAACACGAAATATCGTTTTTTTTTTAAATGCTATCAATTCTCAGGTAAACATTTTCAGCTGCGTAACAGAAATTATTCATGCAAGAATAACAATGTTAATATTAATATTAATGCTGTTAATTTAGCATGTTTGTCTGTTGAATATGTTTCTTGAACATCAAGCTGTTTACTTGAGATTTGATAGTATCCAAAAAACCGGTACTTCATGTTCAGAAAACAGACAAATACACTGCAAAAAATACTCAGAAACCTTTCTGTTTTTCTATGTTTTGGAAGCTGGCAACAAACGATACTTTGTAAGAAATGCTTCTTTACATCTTGTAAATCTATTGGTTTCTGAAGATAAGGGAACGCTATCCGGAATAGTGGATAACACAGAAGAGGTTATTTTATGTTTTCGTGAAGTTTTGCTAGATCAAGAAACATTTATTTCTTTTGGCAGTGTGTACTGGCATAGGAATTGATTCTTCTGTAGAGAATCTTCATCGCTGTTCACTAAATTAAAAGAGGTTCGTTACTGCAACAGCGTTTTTATTACACCTATTTTTGCATTTTGTGACAATCAGAAGAAGTACACCTGTCAAAGTTTGTATATATTATTCATATTTTAAAAGTATCTGACGCATGGAAAGGAAAAAGTAACAGGTAATTCTCTGCCAAAGTAACGAGTCAGAGAGAGTTCGATATTTTTCTTGAAACAGTTATTCTGTTAGATTGTACTAACCTATAAAATTTACCTTATTTTAATTAAAACATTAAAAGTTGTATCGCCCGATTCTCCATAACTGTACCTTTAGTATATGTATGACTTCATGATAACTCTTGCTTTTATGATATTTTTGTCAAAACTATGAATAATTACTATGTCTATTGACGTTTTCTTGTTCATTCTGAACATCTTTTAATACTAGAACCGCGATAAGGGGTCATTTTGACCCGAACTAAATGGAAAAATGTCAATTCGAACCAGAAATTTCTTCATAAAATAAGTTAAATATATACTGCACAAAAATAAGTTAAATAAATAAGTTAAAATTTTAAAATAGAAATTCTGGTGTGAACATTTTTATGAAACTTGGGTAAAATTTCCCGCGCTTCTAGAGTTAAAAGAAAACTTTTACTTCATAAGAATGCAATTTTACAAGCAACTTGATTAATGCAAATTTTCTACAAACTCAAGAATGCCTGAGACTGTGACTGTACTGTAATAAGTAATTTTATTACTGCAAATTCTCTACAAATTTTACATTGTCTGTTATTTTAACCCCCTGACCGCCGAGCAAAACGGCAATTTTGTAATGTTGTTTTCTCTGTATTTTTTTACAAATGCTTAAAAAATCTGAATTTTCAAACTTGAGATAAAAAACTTAACTGCGTATATAAGTATAATCCTTGAGAGTATCAATCATTACTTGATGTTTTAAAAATGCATTATATTTGTAGAATTATATTAATTTAAAAAAACCTTGTATTGCTGTGAAACCTACAGCATAGTGAACGGATGTATCAGGTCGTGGTGGTGAGAAGGTTAATAAACTATTTTATATCTTGCAGGTTTAGGCTATGGCATGGTCATCATATCTGCCATTGTGTGTATCTACTACAATGTGATAATTGCATGGACCTTATATTATATATACCAATCTATACATGTCCCTTGGAAATCTTGTACGAACTTATGGAATACTGAGAATTGTATAGACAGTTCTGGCTCAACCGTTTCCTCATTTGTAAATAGCTCAACATTTTTCAATGAGTCATCTAATGCAATGATCAATGCAACAATGCCTACAATGATCAATGCATCAATGCCTTCACCATCTAACATAAATGAAAACCGAACAACTTCAAGTCAAGAATTCTGGCTGTAAGTATAAATTAATTTAAAAAAATAACTATAATCATTTACCAATTGCTACTCTTTATTTAATTCTGATCACTTTAGGTTTATGAAATAAATTTTATGTCTTGATCCTGTAAAACACTTTTGCAGGAAGATATTTATCATTACTTGTGTTTGAGGCGTTGAGAACCAGAGTGGACTAACTTCGCCAGCTGTGATTCCGAGAAAATTCTTTCCAAAATTGTACAAATTTTTGTTTAACTCTTTTAGGCCAATGTTGAAAGTGGCTTATTACATTTCTGCCTTTTAAGATCTATGTATATAGCCATGAATCAAGCCACTTGATCCACTCTTGCTCTGGCAACTTGATATCTAAATTACGTTAGACCATCTATTAAACTGGCTCTATCATTTAAATAGTTTCGAAATTATAAAATTCATTATACAGCCAATAGATGGCATGATATACAGTGCTTTGACACTTCAAACTCATTTTTCAGAAAAATGTGGGATAGTCAACTCTGGTTAACACCTCATTTCTAAACAAATGTCTAATTATAAGGTTTATATTGTTTCAAGAAATTTAATTTTTTATGGTAAATATTTAAGTCAAATTTAGTTAAATTTTTTGGAGCGAATTAAAATTTCAGTACGGTTTAAAATTCCCCAAATGTTGAAAATTGCATGGCGAATTTTTTAATGAAAAGATAACTTTGTACATTGCAACTTCTCGCAGATCGATAGTTTAGAGACATCGTCGCTTACAAAATGAATATTTCAGATTTCTGCTTGGCTCATTCGCTTATCCTTACTAAAAGTTTGTTTTTTCTATAAAAAAGAATCTCATTTCACCTTCTCATTTATTTGTAGTTTTCATTTCAGCTTAAAAATTTAAGTATAATAAGACATGAACAAACATAATGTTTCAAGGGCAATCTGTTAGAAAAGATGTAATACCTATATTTTCTATGTTAGAAAAAATGAATGAAATAAAAATTGCTTGTAATACATATTAAATATTAATGACTTTAGAAACCGATATTAATAAATATTTTGATAATTTTTAAATTGTATTTAAAAATATATTTTATCGTGGGGGTGATATTTCGACTAGAGACAATACATATTAAAAATTAATATTTTCTGAAAAATTAACCGGGCTTTTATTTTTAACAAGTTTTCATCGTTCTCTTAAGGGTTAACTTTGTTTGATTGTTTGTTGAAAAATATTACCATTTTTATAATGTTTATGTCATAAGTTTAATTATTGCGAGTTAAAACAATTTGTATATTTTTGTATTTCAGGCGTCATGTTTTGCATCAGAGCAGTGGAATTGACAGTATAGGAGAACTTCAACTGCCTTTAGTTTTGACATTATTTATTGCATGGGTCGTAGTATTTTTATGTTTGCAAAAAGGGGTGAAATCTTCCGGAAAGGTAATTGATTTCTATGCATAATGTTTAGATTATTTGACAATTTCCAAACCTTAACTTTTCACAAAATGTACTAAAATATTTTTTTTTTCTAGGTTGTTTACTTTTCCGCTACGTTTCCTTATTTGATTTTAGTAATTTTAATGATTCGAGGACTTACCTTGCCTGGAGCCTGGAAAGGAATTGCTTTTTATCTTTCCCCTCGCTGGGAGAAACTAATGACTTTTAAGGTATGTTTTCTAATGTCAGAACCATGAACATAGAACTAAAGGAGGACTTCTAACGAAATGTGTTAATATCGTGTCGCGACTTTGGAACGTAATGGCAGCTGCACAGCTACGCGCATGGTTCTGCGCAGCCGGCGAGAATCCCTGCTAAGGCTGCGCCACCTACAACACCAAACCGAAACTGTATATCAGATACCCACCAGACGACAGACGGATTGAGACGAACTGGTGACGTATGGAGAAGTTATCCTACACATGCGCCGCCTATTTGAGACATTTTTTCAGGAATGATTTTCTTCTTGGAAAGGCTATTTCGTTAGAAGTCCTGCTGTTAAATTTTATTCACCAATCACTAGTGGTTCAGAGATTTTTCTTTAAATCATCCTAAAACAGTATATTTATTCTGCTACCATTATATTTTACATTTCCCCCCAGTGCACTGAAGCTTTTCAAAATCTAATAAGAAATATATGTGACAGCTATTGAAATTATTTTTGCTGGAGAAGCCAATTTATTCACTACGCTTCCACGTTTTAGTTCCGGAAATGGTGCTGCGTTGCCTAAAATTATAATACTGCTCAAAATAACTTTGCAATTTCAAAATGCAAAACATTTTTTGGTATTTCAACAGCTAGATAGAATCAAGGTTAAAATTGAGTGAATGTTGATCCACTTCTATACATTAGTTTAAGACGGTGTAGCGTCATCTACCAGTGATATTTATAACTAAAACAATTATCCATACTAAGAAATTTTTAGACTTCTCACAATATCCTGCAAGAATAACTTAAATATTTGTCAGTCTACTTGTTGAATTTTAAAAACGTCGGTGATTTTTCCTATAGAATCGCTTGCAAAATAATTAGAGGCAAAAAATAGGTTGGAAACAATTTTTTCTTGGTTTAGAAGTTGATTATAAATATCTAATCCGTCAGACGATTTGTACGAAAATCTAGACAGCTCTTGCGATAGTTATTTATAATATATTCCTCTGATGAGAACACACAAATTATGATAACTATATTTTCTTTGCAATATATGTTCAGAAAGTAAAAAAATCGACTTTCGTCGAGTTCACCCTTAATATCCGCAACGCCTCATATCACGCATGCGAAATTAAAAAGTTATAATATTTTAAATGAGTGTAATTTTAAGATTTCTATTAAATGATTGTGTGCTATAAATTGATTAAATCGGAATAAAAATAATTTGTGTCCATATTTCTTCGTAGGTATGGGCTGATGCTGCCACTCAAATATTTTATTCTGTTGGTGCAGCCTGGGGTGCTATTTTGACCATGGCTAGCTACAACAAATTTAGTAATAATGTGTACAGGTAAGTAATTATTTCATTACCATAAAAATATGAATAATTAATATAGATTTCTCAGTATTGCAGTTTTAATACATATTTTGCAATGCGTCCAACATAGTCTCTAAAATTTTGTATTGGGGCGGATCAAATGAAACAGAAACAGTTGTTATAATTTGATTTAATTTTGTATGAATAGGGAGACAACTATGTCTAGAGGTAAAGCGGGAAGTAATACCCGGTTTAGATCGGATATTTAAGATATCTTAGACCACCGAACTCACTGAGGGAGTTCCAAAAACTCACTTAGTGAGTTCAAACGTTCTGTTGTTAGATACGGCAAGTACCAATGACGCTGATTGGCTCTGGAGGCCGATTGGCTGTTGAGGTGGCCTTTAACATATGCGCATGCGCACATTCTCTGTTTGTTCAGATCTCGGACATGTTCAGTGAGTTATCTTAGATGAGTTTTGCGGTGTGGATAGGTATTCAATTCCGGGAGGGCACCACCTCAAAAAATGGCGGTCTGAGATATCTTAAATGTCCCGATGCGAACAGGGTATAAGGAAGACAATCCCTACTGTGGAAATGAATTTGTACTGAGTAGTTTTGCTGGGGCATGCGATATGCGCTGGGGGTCGGCCAACAGTATCGTCCTGTAGGCAGTGAATTGTTATTCATCAGCGTCTGCAGAATAAAGAGTATGTAGTGTTTGTTATTCGTTTATTAGTGGTAAAAGGAGTGAGGGTTTGCAAAGTGCATCAGCGAAGGAAGGCGGTGTACGGAGAACAGGCACTGTCATTTACTTGTTTGAAGGACTGGCTCAGATTTCTGCAAGGGATGCAAATCTGTGAATGATACACGACCTGGTCAAGATCACCTCGTCATCAAATAGTCACGTCGTTATCTTGTCGTCACATCTTTGTTCCGTTTAAAGGGAATTGATGGGTCGTCGTTTTAACTCGGACTTCGAAGTCATGGATAATGTTCGAAACTGATTCCAATTTCAGCCAAAAGATTTCTAGTATCAGGGTATTCACTCTTTGGTAAAAATCGTGAAACAAGTGCCTATGTAACTTTGGAGATTACGTTTGAAATAAACAATGTCATTTCATTCTGTGGCTTCTGTTTAATTTTCATTTGATCCATCCCAATATTTATTAAGTATTCTGATCTCGTTGAGTTACATAGTGCTTTCTTAGTTCTATGTAAAAATGTCTTGCGAATCAGTGTGACATATAATCAGGCACTTAATTTTAATGTTAATACGAATAATAGAGAGATATTATATATTTTCACTATTTCCTTAGTTTATCCCACGGACCGTTTTTTAATGTTTGTACCACAGTTTCCACTTTTGATGCGATTTCAGCAATTCTTACTCTAATGTGCTTATTTGTGAAAAAAATGTAGCTATCAACAAATGCTCATATAACTGTGCAGTTAAAATGCATTTTCTGAACTTAGAAAATATTATCGTTGAAATTCCTAATTTTAATGACATATTCTTGCTAGCGCGCAATCACATTCGTGTTCTTAAAAGCTGAATATTGATACAGATTGCAATTAAGTACTATAATAATGTATAAGGCGACTTATTTTTCTTTAAATTTTCTGACATGTTTGCTAGTAATCGCATAAGTTGTGTGAAATAGGATTTACTTTTCGTTCTAATACATCTCAATAAATTTCAAATTATATATATTTTTTTCTTTAGGGATTCTTTGCTGATTCCATTGATTAATTGTGGAACTAGCATTTTTGCTGGCTTTGTAGTTTTTGCAATTATTGGATTTATGGCGTATGAAACGGGCAAACCTATAGACAAAGTCGTTGATGAAGGTAAGTTTTTCTTTACTGAAGTCTGTTCAACAGTTGGTAACTTAAATGAATGCTCTTAAGTTCCTAGATAGTATTATTAAGTTAGATTTTGAAACTATTTTTAAATTAATTCATTTAAAAATATTACTTTACAGAAAAGAAATTAATATTTTCGTCATTATGCTCAAATTTTCTCATTAAAGAAATGTTAAAATACCTTTTAGGATCTCATTTTTGATTTAAATCAGAGTGTAATTAAGAGGCTGTTTTTGTCGCAAAGGGGTTTTGCGGTTGATTTAATAAAATAATACTTCACTTAACCCCATAAAGAATAAAGCTAGTATGCTATCTAAATAAATGAAATTTGAAAACTAACCATAACTGCTTAATATGCTAATACAAATAAAATATTTTACATATTGGTATTAAATTATTAGCATAGAGTAATATTTCATATATTTTCAGGTCCAGGACTTGCCTTTATTGTATATCCAGAGGCAGTAGCACGCTTGCCTGTTTCGCCCATTTGGGCTATTCTTTTTTTCCTTATGCTTTTTACAATTGGTTTGGATAGCCAGGTAATATATTTTTCTATGTTTTACAGTAGTTATAAATAGATCTCCTCCTTTTATTCAGAATATGTCGAGTAATATGTAGCTATTCGGACTCTTGTGGGGAGAAAATAACTTTAAACTTTATTTAAAAAATAATTGGAAAGTTTCGATATAACCTTTTAGTCTGTCAGCTTTGAAGTTGTGATATATCATACGAAATCAAAGTTTTGGTTTGAACAGAAATTATAACAAATTGTTTATAATACAATCTATTTATAAAAAATCCACCTTAATAAAAAACATTAATAAATAATTATTGAAATAATTTTTATATAGCGGATACCTCGCCTAAAGACTATAATTCGTTCCAGAATCCATTCCTTAACCAAAATCTTTAATCGAAATATGGTAAGTTATATGTTTCTAGAAAACCACTTAATACGTTTTAGATGCTGCCCATAATTTAATAAGTTTTATAAAATACAAAAAGCAAACTATGACAGGACAAAAACACTGATATTTGAGATCAAAAGTTTTTCAATCGGATGAAGGAGAATAAAAAGTAGAATAGAAAACTGACAATACATATATTTTACACTTGCATAATGTTTTTGTTAATTCTTCAAATTTTAAAAGTTTAAGGTAAGCTGTTCTTCAGTAGTTGCTCTATGCCATTTTGTTGGGGGACTTACTAAAGTTCTCAATAAAAACCACTTTGTTGGAAGAAAAGTTAAAAATATTACTCAGAGGTGATTGAACTTATCTTTTTTCAGAATTCTTTTAGAGTTTTTCACACACTTCTCTACAAGTTTTCTTCAAGGCAAGTTTTCAGCTTTGTTGGGATGTCATTTTGAAGCCAAAGATGAGAACTCTTTCCAGTATTACAGTTCATTTTTAATGTCGCCTGTTGGCATTAGTTCCTTTTTGTCGCTGTATTCCTCTTCCTCTGATGAGCGTTATTAACAAAGTTGACGGACATTTGCGTCTATAGCCGTCAAAGTGAAGTTCACTATGTGGCATGACGGCAATAGCCGTCCAAAACGAAACGGTCGTTTTTAAACACTATGGCTATAGCAGCACACATGTGCATTTACCGGCGTACAAGTAGAAGACCAGTGTCATGTTTTGGAAACAATTTTTTAGGTTGAAGTTCGTTTTCCACCTGTTATACGAGTTGCAGCTTCAGTATGCACGTGCAGGGTGGCTAGTGCTCAGGGAAAAATACACTAAAAAAATGATAATTACCAGTATATTCTTATAGAAAAATTCAAATTGATTATTTGATCGAATAATCAACATAAATTGTTCTATAAGAATATACTGGTGTTTATCACTTTTTTTTACTCTATTTTTCCTTGACCACTAGCCACCCTGACGTGGTTGTGAAGGGAGTTGTGCAACCTAATTAAAGGGGCTGAATTAATCAAAATTAAGTATATAAAAGCAGAAAGAGTAAAACTATACTTCTAATATTCTAAAAATTACAAAAACATATAGTGTCAATTTTCGAACTTCACTTGTTCCTACTGTCCGTCAATGTGTTAATCTTATTTGTACATTTCCTCATCCAGTAGCTTTTTCATCTCGTATCGTTAGTCTGTTCAACTAATTCTTCTATATCTTCATTTGCCTCTAAATGTAAGGTTTTGCTTAAGGAGACTGCCTTATATACAATATCGGCATTTTGAACAGGAAGTTCCGTAGTAGTAGCATCTTGGAACATTGAAAAAATCACTTTTTATTTTGCAGCAGTCTGGTCATATTTTTTCCAGACAGCCATTAATTAGTGTCCACTTTGTCCTGTGTTCCCGTCTATGAATTGAACAGCATGAAGTATATTAAAATTATCCTTCTCAAATTTTTCCCAGTCATACTGGTAAAGAAATTTGCATCAAAAAATCTTTGGAAAATTGGAGATTCTTTTTACAAGATGATTCTTCTTTTCATTTGCAACGCGGATGCGTTATGTTAATGCTCGCATCCAACGAAATATTCGTTAGCCGAATCTATACTCGCTAGACAAGCCATTAAACAGCAAAAAATACCTGTGGAAGTTGAAAAGTTCGTTAACTCAGATTCGTTAATCGACGTTTTTCTGTACGAATTTCCTCAATGTAATGGTGGGAGTTTTTTTTTCTGCGTATTGAAAAATGAGTACTTGCGTACACATTCATTCATCCGTAAATATAAAACTAAGTACATTCCAGTCTAGTTTTGTGTTAAAATTTTATAAATGAGCAGCAAATTAACTTATTTATACCATTTCTGACAAATTCTTACTAAAAGGAGGTATTTGTTTTGGCCACACCTTACATTTCACTTTAAAAAGTTATTTATTTTGTTTTGTTTAAAAACTTATTTTACTAGTGTGGCTATTAATGGAAGTTATAACACATCAGAGTGAAAAAAAATTACGAGATCCAGAAAATACATTCTTTTTTTTTTTTTTTAATATATAAACTAATAACAGTAAGTTAGTAAGTATAATAAAGGCATGCATTTAATATGATCAATATTCTGAAAGTGAACACTTAAAAATTGTAAAAAAAAAAAAAATGTGTATAATTCTGATGTGTTCTAGCTTTTTTTCAAAAATGTTCACTGCAATGTCAATTTTACTTTTATATTCTTAACGTGTTTGAGCATGTACATTTTTTTAAATCTTCTTTTAAAAAATGTAGATGACTTTCATTTAATTTCTGCATGATTAAAAAAAATGTAGATATTCTGAGTTTTTTTTTTTTTTTTTTTTTTTACATTCTGATTTTTTTAAATGTTATTCATTCTTTTTCAGTGAACATTTTTAATGTTGTATTTTTATTTTTTTTCAACAGTTATAACATACAATGATTTACTGTACTATAACACAAAATCTATTGTCATGTTTATAACATGGCTATGGTAAAAGCTTTCTCTGTTGAAATCAATGATTTGGTTTTTGCCTTTTCAGCAGATATTTTCCCTTGCTTTGAAGATGCAGCTGGCTGTGTTTTCCAGTCTTGTTTTTCTGTATTATCTTTTATTTTTTTAAACTATTTATTTTCAACCTTTAAGAATGTTTTTAGACTGGACAGCACAGTCAGCTTTCGATGACGGGGCCAAAATGGTTCCAGTGACACTCTGCCGATTCTGCTGCAGCAGCTAAGGAGGTACTTTTTAGCTATGTAATGGTAACTATTTACATATAAGAAGAAGTCGACGTTGTAGTCAACAACAAAACTTACCAAATATTAAATCTAAAAAACAGTTTAACACATTGCTCTATTATCTTTACAAAGTAAGAGCATACATTTTAACAAATGAGAACTTAATTTTCATCATTTGACATATTTTAAAATTTTCTTAAAAGTACCTCTCAGAAAATAATTTTCCAAAGAGAAATCTTCCAATTGTTCAGTCTACCAATACAGTCTCATGAATATTTTATTTGCAATACAGAAAATTTTCTTGTTGCACCCTCTGCTCTATCATGTAGTCAAAATAGGAGTGGAATGAGATAACGTTCAGTTTTGCAAGAGGTTTGAGAAAAAACAAATTGTTATCCAATATTGTTAATATCTATATGTCCTTAAATGTCTTATTAAAGTCTAGAAATTCGGAAAATTTTATTTTTTGGAAATTCAATTAAAGTTGAAATAATTCTAATGAAAACTGTCACCTCTGCTCCAGTCATCTTAAGCAAATGCATATAACTATATTCACGGTCCATTAAAATATAAAGTAGAATCTCTTTAGCATGGAATTCGAGCATGCCATACTGGTCATTTAATTATTTTTCCATCAAAGTTATACAGATTTTTTTTTTTTAAAGATTTAAACTTCGTGTACTGGAGAGGCACAGAAGAGGATATTTGGGAATGATCTAATTTAGATTACTAGGGGGTTCAGCCCCCTACTCGCTAACGCTCACCAACCCCCGCGAATTGGAAGCAATTGACATGTGAAGGCTGCTACGCGGTCCCAGTTCGCTTCGCTCGCCCTTTTTTGTTTTTGCAGCAACTCTAGCCGGAATAAGTACTATCATAAATCATTTTAATATATAAAATTGACAATTTTTTTAATGTAAAAAAGTAATTGTAAATTTCGTTGAAAGCACAATTAAAAATGCATTTAGTTGGTGCTACCAATGGTCATAAATCATTTTTAAATACTAGGAAAAATGATCTTGGAAACACATTTAGTTTAAAAATCATTGCATCTATAGTATTGTACAACACGGCTTAAATTCATTAAAAAAAACATTGCGTGATAGGAAGATAGTAAGTGTATATATATTATGTGTGTGTCTGTGTGTATATCATCAATCATTTTTTTAATTTCGTTCGACGTTTTACTGTTCTGATTATAGATTTTCGCAAAATAAATTATTTTTTACTTCATCAACATAGCAACAGATTGCAGCATGTTCAATCTAGACAGTTATTTTTTTATTCTCTCCGATTTTCGTGTGAGTGAAATTCGTAAATAAATTCTAAATAAGAGTTGAGAAATCATTTGAAATTAACGGTATTACTCATAATTAAAATGAGGAGTGGTCTCAAACGCTTTGATTACGTACATGTTATTTTATTTTTAATAATTGCTAGTTTGAGTTTGACTGCTCTCACTCTGCCGCCATATTGGACGCAGAGATCATATTACTCAATCTAGTCTATTCATTGTCTGAGCTCTAGAAACTACGGTTGTTGCCAAACGGTAAATAGAAATTCCACCTTAATTCCGCTCCACGTAAGAGAAATATATATATAGATTATTTAATTATTGTTACAACCAAATCACAAATAAAGCCGAAAAAATTTATAATATTAAAGGATTTTAAAGATATGAAACTTCATGCGATGAGGAGGGGGGGGGGAGCAGAAATTTGGGATGGATAATTTAGGTTACAGATTTATTTATTGTTACTGTAGTGTAAGAAATAGGTCAACAAAAAAATTTTAATAATTTTGTTAAATTTTGTATGTTTGGTACTAGAGGTAGTAAAAGGGGCAGCAGAGTTCAGATGATTATTTATTGTTACAATTAAGTAACAAATAAAGCAGAAAATTAAAAAATATATAAAGATTTAAAAAATTGTGTGCTCGGGGGTGAGAGGACACAATTTTATTGGGAGATTAGGTTATATATATTTTTTTTTCTTAAGCAGAAATACGCCGAAAGACGGAAGATTCTCACTTCCTGTATTAACTTTTTGCTTCCAAATTAATAATAAAATGTTTTTTGTTAACGAATTTTTTCCTTAATCTAGATTATAAGCCCACCTCCCTAAATTTAACTTAATTTGCTTTCGAAAAAGGAGGGCTTTATAATCTGGGTTTTATGGTATATTTAGAAAATGAAAAGAAAGAAATGAAAAATTGATCATACATATTATTAAACAACGAAATTGTTTTATCACCAATGATTCAAAACGCCTCTCAGACAAAATTCCTGGATGTGCCACTCATGTCGCATTTTTACAGGAGACTTATTGTATTTCCACATTTTTATTAAGGGGACCAGAAAGGTTTGAAATGGTGAAAAGTGAATGAAGTTTGTTCGTGGATTAGGAAGCCTGTAATTAATGTAGACAATTTCTTTTTGCATTTATTTATTTATGTTTTATAAAAATGAAAAAATAATGTTAAATTTAAAAAAAAGTTTTTTTATATTGTACGACAAAATTAATCTTGCAAATCTAGTTTTCCACGATGTTGAAATTCAGGCTCCCTATTTTTGAGTCGTCATGTCACCTTTACACTTATTATTACGTTGTCTTTCGATTATACAAGAAACAATAATATAAATAAATATATGTAATGAATAATTGTGAGGAGATTGGAAGCATCCTTTGACCTTACTTATGCGAAGTAGTCGGGGCCGGGTGCGACATCGTGTCTTGGCTGTGGAAATAAAAAAAAATTTCTGGAGTCTGACTTTTTATTCCTTTTGTCAATACAGTCTCTTTTTTACATAGTCGGCCCCAGGAGTTTGGAGAGCCGATTTCGGTTGGAGATGGCCGTTTCGGGCCGGGAACGACGGAGCATCTTCCGTCGCTCTTCTTAGAAGGTGGAAACGTTCAAACAGGCCCCGAGAACGATAATTTCAGGAAATGGCCGAGCGTGGTTCCTCATAGCAGTCAGGACCGGCCGAAAAGCCGCGAAAAACCAGTGTTCTTGCTTTTTGTTGTAGCCTGACTCCAATATTTTTTACCAGAGAGCGCTCCTAAGAATAGGTGGTGGCAGACATTTAATTGGTTACTTAGCTCTCGTATGTTGCCCGGGTTTTTGACCAGGCCAGTTCCTGCGCCAAGCCCAAACCACAGCACTTATATATATATATTATAATAATTAAAAAGATATAAATCTATAAAAATTTTATTATTTTTTGTTACATATATTTTTTTAAGTTTTTTTTTTCAGGTATAATAGAGAAACAACGTAATAAGCAATATAAAGAAGATATGACGAGTCAAAAATATGGAATCTCTCAAAATCGTGTCAAAATTAGTTTTGCAAGATTAATTTTGCCGTTCAATATTAAAGCTTTTGTTATTGTTTTTTACAATTTTTAATAAAGTTTTTTTTTCTATAAAACATAAACAAATACAAGATAGATGTAATAGTCTAAATTACTTGCTTCCTAATCCACTAATAAACTTCAGTTAAATTTTGTCATTTGAACTCCTCCTTTGCCACTTACATTATAAAAAATTCAACTTTATCCAGTTATTTTTCTAAATATTTCAATTATAATTTACTGATGCAACATGAATTTTGGGGAATTTATTCCTTTTAACTGACTTGTAAATACAATATTCATGAGCTATGGAAAGAAAAAAATAGTCAATTCTATTTCATGACTTTTTTAATTTAAATCCATCAAAAGCTTTAATTTTAAATATATTATCGCGTTATCTCCTTTTTTGAAATAATATTTTTAAATAATCTTAAGTTTTCAAAGCACAGAATTTCTCAAATGTAGCAAAATTTATTTTTATCTGAATTACATGATTTTGCAAAATACTTCTGTGAAATTTATTAAAACTTGTTTTTTATGATTTTAAAAAAATTACTTGTTTTTGTTTCTTTGAATGATTTAATACTGAAATAGTATTATTGTAGTATGTAAACCATTCTAATCATTAACATTGCCTTGTAATTGCAAAACATTGCATGGATTATGGTATACATTTCTTTTGTTTTATGTATTTTAAAATTTGTTTCTTTATACTTTGTAATGAGTTTGAAACTAATTTTCTAATGTTTATCTATTTTTGAAATTCAGTGTTAATTATTACCAGCTCTTTTCAAATTACTAGTATCGGCTATTATTTAAATTATTGGAAAATAAAATATAAATATACCCAAAACTGTCGGCTAATCTCTTATGTAGATCTGTAGCTGAACTCTATGTGCAACTATAGTGAGCTATTTAAATAACAGACATTTTGTTGTTTCAAACTGATTTACGTATAAATAATCCCTTGGCGTTAAGTTAAACTTTAATTTTCTGTGGGCCACAGACATGTTTGAAGATGGCAGACAAATACTTCTGAAGAATAAGGCATGAACTCTTTCTATATTTTCAAGAACTATTTTTCAAAGTCAATTTACTCCTATTTACAAATTTATGCCCAACAAAACACTTTCTGCCAGAGAACGTCATAAAAATTTCCTTTATTATAGATTTTTACTCTGAATTTTTTAAGATTTCTTTTGCAATTCTTATTGAAAAATATTCATTTTTCTAAAGCAAATGAACCAGCTACAAAACAATGTAATAGACCAATGTATAAAGAGCTCTACTAAATTAAATTTTAAAGATTAAAATAAACTATATTGAGTAAAACTGATTAACAACATTGCAAGTGGAATTTCAGAACCACAATAAGTTTTGAATTGTAGAAAACTTGTTCTTGTAGTAATTCATTAGCTCAGTTTTGAATTATATCTAAGAGTGAAAAAGTATGTTTCCAAATAGTTAAAACTTAGAATTATGTTTTGAATTTTTTTTAGAAAATTTAAAAAATAGAAAAAATATTTGATTCTAACTAAGTCTGATTGAAAACTTTGCTAAACACAAATTTAAGTTTGTCTCATCCAAAATAGTTAACAAATAATATACTGATATTATGTATAACATATATCTATAAAATGTGGGCTGAAAATAGTTAACAATCTAAAGCTTTTTAAGTATACTTAAGATGCTTTAAAAATAAAATTGTTAAATGCAAAAATGTTTTTTATTAAAATTAATTTTCCAATTGTTTAGATATTCATGTATTATGAATATTTTATTGAAATTGCCTCTAAGATCAAAATCCATCTGATTTTATAAAAAAAAAAAAAAAAAAAAAAAAAAAAAAAAAAAAAAAAGGTTGCATTATTTTCTGTATTAGCAACTTAGACCCAATTTTTTTTATATATACAGTGGAACTTCTCTTTAACGAAGTCCCTATTTAACAAAGTTTTCTACTTAACGAATTTTTCTACAGAACTTTGACTTTGAACACCATTAGCATGTAAATGAATCTCCATATTACGAAAAATATATTCTATATAACGAAGTTTATTTCACTTTTGCACGTGTACAGATTTAAAACTAAGAGTTTGCTGTTGCGATGGATATGCCAATTTATTTCAGCGGATTGTATGGAAATGAACACATTTAAATAATTTGCATTCTGCTTGGTGCTAAATAAAACAATTGTTTTTCACACTAAGAAAAACACTTGTTATCATTACTCTCTCAAACCGAGACTCCAGTGCTGACAGATGGGGGAAGTCAAAATCCCCTTTTTATATTCAATGATATAGAAGATACAGTGACGCAATGGCGTCAGATGCATTGAAGCAAAAAATAACAAAGTCAGACAGTTACCATTCTCAACTTCAATTGCTGATAGACAATTGCTTTGTACATCCACAAGAATGTGCTTCAAAATGAAAATCGAAGAACATCAAAGTTATTTTTGTTCCTGCCAATATAACTTCTAAACTTCAGCAGTTAGTCTAAGGAATAATAAAAAATCTTGAAGTACATTATAGAAAAAGACAGAAAAAAGACAATGTAGTGAAAACATTAGTTTGAGAACGTGTGTATCAGAGCTGATGATTGAAAGCTTGAGCCAAAACTTGAGAATGTGACGTGATTTCGTCGACCGTACACAACTGTTTTGTAAAAGACGGCTTCATAATTGAAACTGGATCAAATGCTTCTGAATCCAATACCTATTTGTCATATCTGAAGGAAAAATTTCATGAATTTAAGTTCATTTCTATTTAACGAATTTTCTTCATAACGAAGTTTTTAAATGTAACGATGAGACTTCGTTAAATGGAAGTTTCACTGTATATATTTTTTTTACTCAGCGAACAGTCCACTTTCAAATTTATTCTGAAACTAATTTTTACAATATTGTTCTAAATTTAGTTTTATATTGCTTTTATAATTTTTCATTATTTAATATTCTTTAATAGATTTTTGTACTGTTATTCATAATATTTATCATTTCATTGTCCATTTGATAAACTGAGCACTTCAAAAAAATTTTAAGGATTTTTGCAATACAACTGTATCCACCAGTGTAAAATACAGTCTAAATACAGTGGTTTGGCATTTAAATGTAGGTTGAATTTACTAAGTGCAAGGTTGTGGTTTATCGAAATAGCTGCTTTCTGATTCCAATGCAGCCGGTTTCTAAATTTTATGCAATTAAAATGGTATACGGGACATTTTTACTATTTGACAGTTCAATTAACTGAAATTTAGAGAAAATCTTTGTGCTGCTCTATTGAAATTTTCAGTTAAAATTTATCTAGTATTTTTAGTTTAAGGGGACTTTCATCTTTCTTTTGATTTGAAAAAGTGTGTTTGCAAAATTTCTTCATTACGGAACAGAAATGTTTTACAATTGTCTGTATTCTGATTTTTATACAATATTTTTTAATTCTATGATATTTCTTCAGAAACTTCACTCGGTTGAGCTATGTAAAGAACTGTTCTTTTAAAATATTTAAAATGAAAATAACGGCCTGCAAATTCTAATTGGAGAAATGCAATATGACTTAAAAGGATTGAATTTGTTTGGAAGTCTTCATTTTCTTCCTTGAGAACTATATATGAAAAATATTCTCACTAAGATACTGATTTGTAACGGAAATGAAGTCTAATTTTACACTATATAAATCGATTCGTTTTCCTTTATGATTCTGCAATGCCTGATATGATAACTGATATTGCATAACTGATGATAATGCACATGAATCAGATTTTTACAAACTTATAAAGATGAAGCTCCTCTTAAGGAAAAAAAACAAGCTCTATTAACCAATTCTTTTCACTGAATGAGCCCTAACATTTTTATAATTAATCTAGCTGGCCTTATTAGTCTAGAGCAAAAATAAAAGCTTTAACTGGATTAGTCTTTGTTATGAGATTCGTCTCTACTAATGTGGAAATATCATCAGATTTGAAAATGAATTTGACACACGAAATAATTTAATGGAACATGTATAAAGAACTTCAAATTTGCTTCTGCCTTTTTGAGAATGAGAAACGAGCTCGCATTAGAAAGAGCATACAGAAGTCATGAAATATATCATCGAAAAATTGGTTATCAGATGGACTTATCTTTTCTTATGCAGGCTATTTCAATTTATTGGCTTTATTTTTATGAATATTTATCCATGGTTACATGTTACCCAATTGTAAATGCTTAGTATTAGCTGTCAGTTTTTAAAAGCACTAATAATGTGCTGAAGGTGATTCTATAATTACCTTTTATGTGGTTTTATGTTAATAGTATTAGGTTTCTGTGCGCCCTTTGGAGCGGACTACGGTGCCAGCTGCAAGTCAACTACTCACCATTGTGACAGTGTAACTTTTTGTGCACTATTTATCACTCTTTCCCATTTTGTGCTAGTTAAACTTTTGTCTTCTCTTAATTAATGCCAGTGGTCAGTTATTTCGCACATATTATGTATGTTTTTGCACAGTTAAGATGACTTTTCCATTATTGATAATTTTGTAAAAGTTAAACTTTAAGACTCTTTAATGTTCTTTTAGAGCAGTTGAAAAAAAATATAAAATGCTTATCACGTATATAAAAGATTTCTTGATCTTTATAAAAGTGATTCGTATAAATATATTGTAATAAAAACTATGGTAGCAGATAATTTTTTTTGGTTACATTCAAATTTCATTAGATTTTTCCCTACTTTTGGTGTGCTTTAAAATAACTTCTAGTGGGCACACTAAAAATCAAAAGAATGTTTCTTCCTTTGATTTATATTTTGAAGTATGTTCGTATTATTATGAAATAAGAACAAATATTCTAAGTTTGCAATGTTTTTGAAAAATAGCTGCTATCATGCTTTTTAATAAAATGTTAAAAAATTTATTTAAACATTAAATAACCCATAAATATTTTTTGTAATTTAATTGTGGCATTTTTTTTCTTGATTTATTCATTTATGTGGCATTAAAAAACAAGATATTGAAATTTTTAAATGTAGAAAGTAAATTCTTAAAATACAGAGAAATTATGAATCTCGGTTTATCTAAATTACTTTAACTGCTAAGCATAAAATCAGAATTGTGATTTTTATTAATATAATAATTTTATGTATGAATACTAAGTAAATATTTGATAAAATTTGGCTTGAATCATTTTCTTAAAATCATTTTCAATAATTTAAACGTTTTTAACTTTAATTCCATGATATTTTGAAACCGATATTTCTGTTGATGCATATATATTCTACTGACCACTGAGCATTTCCTATTAACATCCCAAAACACAAGGAAATACATTGAGACAAAATTTTATTGCAATTTATCTATCAAAATAGTTTTATTTTGCATATCAATGCATAAAGAATTTAAATTTTAATGTTGCAATACCTCGTCTCAAAAATTTACCATGATCGATCGATTTGCTTGTGATTTGGAAATATTTGCATGAATTTGTCATAGTTGTGGTCAGCACTAATAAATAGCTGCACTTTGCTCATTTTTGCTTAATAGTTCTTAAAATTGTCGTTAAATAACTTTCCTATTTTAGTAGCTTTTATATTTTAGCAAAACTATTTTCATTCCTAAAGC
Source organism: Maratus michaelseni (assembly GCA_963931845.1). NCBI lineage: Eukaryota > Metazoa > Arthropoda > Arachnida > Araneae > Salticidae > Maratus > Maratus michaelseni. The sequence continues at coordinate 120,208,692 of OZ007586.1, forward strand.
GTAAAAAAAAAAACTAAAATGCTTTCCAAACAGTTATATGCTTTCGCTGCAGACCACATCCTATGACATAGTTTATAATTTTTCCTATATTTGCTGTTTTTTTAATAATGGAATTTACTGGCACAAAGATTTCAAGTATATTTTTTTACAGTTTGGCATGTTCGAAACTGCTGTAAGTGCTTTTGTTGATGAATTCCCAACGCTTCTGAAGAAAAGGAAAACTTTATTCACCGCATTTTTATGTTTCATCCTCTTCCTTCTCGGGCTGCCAATCGTAACCGAGGTAAAATTTTGATACGTTTATAGAAAAGAGGTAATACCCTAACAGCACGGCCAGTCGATGTGAAGTCCCCTTGATGTCGCACACGGTTAGAAGTGTCACAATCGCTACGGTGAATCAAAATATGGGATATTTCACTGTCTCATTATTAATCTCAGTGATTGTTAACACTGAAATGTCACTGTGACTCTTTGTGATGGGTCACCAGGTGACATTACAATGAAGTCACGGGATTCATAATTCTCAAGTCACTGTCAGTTGAAGACGGAACTTTGAAGTCATCGTGAGCATTGCATTGTTATGAGTCGCCAAATAATGTCACAATGAAGTCGCATGGTGACTTTCCGGTGATCGACACTCTGTTGTGAAGTCATCATTGTACTCCTTTGTGAAAAGTCACCAGATTTCATTTTCTGTCAATTGGGAACTCGTGACAGAACACCTATCATGATGACTTTACAATGAAGTGTCAAAATGCCAATCACATGAGTCACAAGTTGACTTCATTGTAAAGTCACCTGGTGACTCGTCAAAAAGCAGCAGTCATGGTGACTGTTCAGTGGAGTGACCAAATGAGAGTAAAAATGAGACGAATGAAAGATATCACATTTCTGTTCATTGTAGTGACTGTGACAATTGTAACCATTTGTAATGTCAAGAAGACTTCACATCGACTGTCTGTGCTGTTAGGGTAGTACCTATTTTCTACACTTGCTGTTTATAGAATTTCCTTTTTAGTACTCACGTGTTCAGAAATTAGCATTTTGTGTTTGTTGCTTAAGTTTTGCACACTAGTGTACTTTCAATTTTGAGCTGTATGTAAATTGCAAGAGAAATGTATAACAATAGCTAATATAAATGTACCAGTAATGGTGATGTAAACCGTAACGTAAGTCGTTCAAAAAGGGAGAAAACCCCCTGCTGAACTCTGCGAAAATCATCGTATAAAAATGTGACTGGTATACCAATACCAACTGATTAGTTAGTAACATCTGCTAATTAATGCTAAGAAATGGGAGTGTTGGGGAGGAAAACGGAATTTTTTAATGTACATATTTTTATATCCCTTAAAGTCCCATGCATTACAATCATGGTGGTCTAGAGCATTTCCTATTTTATTGCTTAACACGTTTGAACTGTTTTAATACCCACCAGTAATGATTGTGACATATCTTCGTAGTTTCAAGTTTTGCTGCCATATAATACATTCTATACATATTTCTAGGTTCTAAAAACTTTTGTTTTGATTACATATATATCGAAAGTTTCTCGTTTTTTTTAGAAGTTTTTTTTTTTTTTTTTGTACTTGGAGAAATTGGAAATTCTGAAGTTTCGATTTTTGAAATATTATATTTAATTTTTTATAAATGCTACAATCTTATTTTTATCCTTCATTAATTTTTCATTTTCATGAAAACATTAACTTGAAAAGTATGATCTGTAACATAATTAAATACTACTTCTCTCATTAAAAAGGAAACTTCATATCAATAATACCAGTTAGTGAAAATGGCAAGGTTGATAATTTAATATAACTCGATATCATTTGAAAAATTCTTTTACTTTTACTGTTCTATGTGCAAATTTTGATATCCCTTAAGGGGCCCATCCATTAGAATCATGGTGGTCTATTATACTGCTTATAACCTCTTTTATTGCTTAATACATTTGAACTGTTTTAATACCCATGCCCACCAGTAATGATTTTAACAGTGCTTTCTAGCTTTGCAGCTTAAGTTTTTCTGCCAGATATACCAGCTTAAGTTTTTCTGCCTGATATTATCTTAAAAATGGTTCAATTTTGGAGTATTGAAAGTAATAAGTGTTATGCTGTAAAAGAAACTTAACAGAGGCAAGTCATATTTATTCATTAGATTTAAGAGTTAGAAAAAGAAGTTGGGAATTTTAAATTTTGAACTAAATTTAAATTTAAAAAACGGGCTTGTTTTTATCCTTTCTTATATAAAATATATCACACCTACAAGTAATCACACAAGTGACGGGTGATTGGTAAACAATTCAACCAATCACCTCTCACTTTAGCTGCTTTTGAGCATAGTGATATAAACTGTTTTTTCAAGTAGCCCATTACTGGTACACTTACCTTATATTGATATGTCTTATTCAAATAAGAACCTTGCAATATATGGTATGCATAAATCCCCTTAAATAATATTTGTTATTTATTTTTAACCAAATCTGCAAAATTTTTCGTAAATATTCTAGTCTGAATAAAAACCATTCAATTACGAATACATTATAAATTTACCGTATTTTACTTTTAGGGTGGAATATATATTCTGCAGTTGATGGACTGGTATAGTGCTACTTTCTCATTGATGATAATATCGCTCCTTGAAACTGTAGTTATTGCTCACATTTACGGTATGTTGAAATGTTATCTCTTTTATATATTTATATTATTATTTTATAAGCTAGTATAAAGCGATTTATCAGCAACTGCAAGACAATTTATCATTGTTGACTTAGCAGCAGATGCACTGTTTATACTTATTGAAGGCAGTTTTTAAATGCATTTCAATTTTGATGCCGGAAGTAAAACAAAACATGCATTTTTGAGATATTCTAATTTACTGGCTGATAATTAACCCACTGGCATGCTAACAAATGTAGCCAAACGACCCTTGTGTAATCCATAAATTTGTTAATTCTCTAATTTAATAAAATAATTTGACTATCTAATTGAAGTTTTAAAAAAATAAAATGTATTTAAGAGCCTTCATGAGTCAACCTAAAATTTCACAAGCTTATGTTAAACTAATGGAGGCACTCTTTAAAAATTTCTCATTTGCATTTCAATCTCCTCCCCCCCCTCCCCCTGGGGATTAAATTTCGGAACCGGTTTAGAAAATAAGTGTTTTAGAAAGAAAAACTACAACCAAAGTTTGAAAAAGTATAAACATACCCTACTAGACATCTGTCTCGGATATTCATGTAAAATAATTTAAAAAATATTGAAATGCAAGCGAGAAATTTGTAAAGAACGTTGCCATTAGTTTAACATTAGTTTTCAAGTGTTGTCGCATGATTAGCGTAGGCTCTTAACATTATGTTCAAAATATCGTTTTGCATCATTATAGGTACTTCACGCAATTAATCGGCATGTTTGTGTTTGCACTTAACTCAACAGAAATATAAATCATATATTCTAATATGAGCAAATCTTGTGGGTGGTTATATATATATATATATATATATATATATATATATATAATATGCAAAAATTATCTTAAAATCGGCTCTAACGATTTTGACGAAATTTCGTATCCTACCATTTTGGGGCACCAGAAAACCATTGGGCTAGGTCACATGCTCGAGAAAATTCGGTTAGTGGGTCATTTTGGGTCATTTTGGGTCATGGTCTAGCTAATTGTATCTAAAAAACGGTTCAAACGATTTTGACAAAATTTTTTATCCGACCATTTTCGGGCATGAGAAGTCAATTGGGCTGGGTCACATGTTCGAGAACTTTCGATTAGTGGGTCATTTTTGGGTCAACGCGGGTCAAATTAATTTTATCTAAAAAACGGCTCTAACGATTTTATTAAATTTTGTGTCCTACGAGTTTCGAGCACGATAAAAGCATTGGGCTAGGTCGCAGGTCCGAGCAAATTCGATTAGTGGGTCATTTCTGGGTCATTGTGGGTCAAGATCTAAAAAGCGGCTCAATTTACACTAAATTTTGCATCCAATGGTTTTCGGGCACGAGAAGACTGTTGGGCTAGGTCACATGTTCGAGAAAATTCAATTAGTGGGTCATTTTGGGTCATTTTGGGTCATGGTCAAGCTAATTATATCTAAAAAACGGTTCAAACGATTTTGACGAAATTTTGTATCCGACCATTTTCGGGTATAAGAAGTCAATTGGGCTGGGTCACATGTTTGAGAACTTTCGATTAGTGGGTCATTTTTGGGTCAAAGCGGGACAAATTAATTTTATGTAAAAAACGTATCTAACGATTTTGATTAAATTTTGTATCCTACGAGTTTCGGGCACGCGAAAATCATTGGGCTAGGTCACATGTTCAAGAAAATTGGATTAGTGAGTCATTTCTGGGTCATTGTGGGTCGAGATCTAAAAAGCGGCTCAATTTACACTAAATTTTGCATTTAATGGTTTTCGAGCACGAGAAGGCTGTTGGGCTAGGTCACATGTTCGAGAAAATTCAATTAGTGGGTCATTTTGGTCATGGGTCATTATGGGTCAAGCTATTTTATCTTAAAAACGGCTCAGACTATTTACACTAAATTTTGCATCCTATGGTTTTCGGGCACGAGAAGACTGTTGGGCTAGGTCACATGTTCGAGAAAATTCAATTAGTGGGTCATTTTGGTCATGGATCATGATATTTGAACTCAAATTTAATTTTGACCGAGCATAGCTCGGTCTTCCCTGCTCGTGTTTATTAATACATGCATGAAACGACCAAGGTAAAAAAGGTTCTAAAAGTTGTCCCTATGACATTCATTTAAGTTTTAAAGTATAAAGGGGCTTAATAACTAACAGGGCTGCCAACTTTCCTAATTTTTCATTACATTTTTTTACTGAATAGCAGTATGTCTTGCATAATCGCAGAATTAAAGCGAATATTTCCATTTGAAAATAGTGGTACTCAAAACTCTGAATGTTTGACTGCTCTGACTAACAATGTGTAATAAGAAAGTATTTAAATAACGCTAAGTAAATATGGGTATTAAAAATGGCTTAATATAATTTGATACTACAGGGTAAAATTTATCCATTAATACTACAGAAACATAACCTATTGATATGCAGTAGAAGTCTGCACGGGCTGGAATTTTCAGACCCAAGCCCGGTCCGGCCCGAACGAAAGCTATCTTGGCCCGGCCAGGTGTAAAAACTACAAGTTCGGCCTGGCCCATTTATAATTTTTCAGTTCACTGTCCGACCCGTTCAAAAATCAGTGGAAACAGGTCCGGTCCATGCAAAAATCAATGTAATCAGGCTAGGCCCGATTCGACTCGACTCAGTTCCTACTAAATATTCTAATTTTTCTTAACATACAATTAAAATTCTTTTCTGCATACATATTTATGAGAAAATTTTACAGTATATTTCAGATTTCTGGGGGAGTAGGGTAAAACCGGGTAGGCGAGTCAAACCGGGTACACTGTTTTCTCGCTGATGGGTGCTTCCCTGTGGACAGTACCCATCTTAATTACATCCCTTAGCGTCCCCTATCAGTGTGCCATCGGCTTTTAAAGTCAGTGAAATTTTGTGTCTGTGCAGTGCTATTCGAAAGAAATTCAGTCAAAAGTTTCAAATTTTCACCGTCTTTACTGCTCTTCAAATAAATCCAGCCTGCCGGATCGATTCAGGTAAGTAATCCACTATTTTCTATAGCTTTCATACAATATTTTGATACCGAGTAGAAGTGTAGTAAGTCCACCTATCCAGGAGAACGACCATCTTGGTTTTTGGTCGTCTATTGGGGCAAAACTGGGTAAAAACGGTTTACCATTTAAAGTCAAATGTCCTAAAACATTCGACCCCCCATTTAACCCTTTAGAGGGTCAAATTTCTAAAATCGCTTGAAATGCATGTTTAACTGTTCTTTAGTAGATGGGTTATCCCAAATTTCATGCCCCAACCTAAAATTGCTGCTGATATATGGCGAAAAGACGAAATGACTTAAAACTTTCGACCCCCCATTTAACCCCCTTAGGGTGTGAATTTTTAAAATCTGTGAAATATATGTTTAATTATCTTCTAGTAGATTTGTTATCCTGAATTTCACGCTTTTAACTAAAACTACTGATGAGATATGGTGAAAAGGTGAAATAATCGAAAATTATCGACCCCCTCATTTAACCCCATTAGTAGTTGAATTTCTAAAATTGCCTAAAATACATGTTTAACTATTCTTTAGTAGATTTGTTATAGCGAAATTCACGCTTCTACCTATAAACTTCTATTGAGAAATGGCAAAATGACATAAAACATTCGACCCACTATTTAACCCCCTTTAGTGGCCGAATTTCTAAAATCACTGAAATACTTTTAAAACTATTTCTTTAAGGAAATTTGTTATCCTGAATTTCGCGCTTTTTCTAAAACTGCTGAAAAAAATATGGTGATAAGGTGAAATCACCGAAAATTTTCGACCCTTCATTTAACCCCTTTGTAGTTGAATTTCTAAAATCGCCTGAAATGCATGTTTAACTATCCTTTAGTAGATTTTTTATCCCGAATTTCACACTCCTAACTATAATTTCTACTGAGATATGGCGTAAAACAATCGACCCCCATTTAACCCCCCTTAGTGTCTGAATTTCTAAAATCGCTGAAATATGTGTTTAACTATTTTTTTTAGTAGATTTGTTATCCTGAGTTTCATGATTCTATCTATAATTTCTACTGAGGTATGGTAAAATGACCTAAAATATTTTATCTCCTATTTAACCCACCTTAGTTGCTGAATTTCTGAAATTGCTGAAATGCATGTTTGTTTATATTTTTTGTGGATTTGTTATCCCGAATTCCGAGCTCCTAACTAAAAATGCTGCTGAGATATGGCGAACAGGCAAAATTACCTAAAACTTTCGACCCCCATTTAACCCCTTAATGAATGAATTTCTAAAATCGCTGAAAAATGTGTGTAATTATTTTTTTAGTAGATTTGTTATCCTGAATTTTACGTTCCTACCTAAAACTGCTGCTGAGATATGGCGAAAACGTGAAATGACTAAAAACTTTCGTCCCCCCATTTAACCCCCTTAGCAGTTGAATTTTTAAATTCGCTGAAATATGTGTTTAACTAACTTTTAGTACATTTGTTATCCTGAATTTTGCTCTTTTAGCTAAAACTGTTGTTGAGATATGGTGAAAAGGCAAACTTACCTAAAACTTCAGATCCCCATTTTAACCCCCTTAATGAATGAATTTCTAAAATCGCTGAAATATGCGTTTAATTATTTTTTTATTAGATTTGTTATCTTGAATTTCACGCTCTTACCTAAAACTGTTGATGAAATATGGAGAAAATGTGAAATCGCCGAACATTTTTGAACCCCCATTTAACCCACTTAATGATTGAATTTCTAAAATCGCCTGAAATACATGTTTAACTATTCTTTAGTAGAATTGTTATCCCGAATTTCATGCTCCTACTTAAAACTTCCACTGAGATATGTCGAAAAGACGAAATTATCTAAAACTTTCGATCCCCCATTTGACCCCCTTATGCTGTAAATTTTCAAAAATCGTTTCTTAGTACGCGCCTACATTGTGTAAAGAACATGTCTTCCAAATTTCATTGTTCTAGGACAAACGGTTGAGGCTCGGCGTTGATTATGAGAAAATCAAGCTACTCCTTTATAAGTATAGATTTGAAGTATCGTTTTTGCATGTCTCTAATATAAAAATATAGCAATATTAAAATAAAAATGATACCGCCGTTGACTCTGTATGGAATTAATCTATACTGATAAAAGAAAGTTGTTTGTGAGCATGTGTATCTGTCTATCTGTGTCCAATTAATCTTCAAGGACACAGTTTGTGCTAGTTTTTTTTGTTTTTGTGCGAACCATGCCGGACATAGCAGCTATCGCTGTACTGAATTTGATTATCATCGACCGAACAGTTAAGGAGGAGGAGAGCGTCACCAAAAAAAATCATTGGAGTGAACGCATAAGAGCTTTGTCAGCTCAGCTCAATAATATGGAATAAATAAATAGTGAAAAATATTAATTAAAAGAATTTTAGGATAAAATTTTATGTTCATCATTGAAAGATTTTTAGTCATTTTAGATCATTTTAGTCTTATTGACCGTATTTTTTATGCGTTCATTGATATATACCGGGAGAACCAAAAGTTCGTTAAAACTTTAAAAAATCATAAAAAAGGGAGAAATTATAATAAAGAAGTGCGGTTTGTAAGAAAGAGTTCACAAGGTAGTCTGATTTTTTTTTTAACAGCAAAAAATTTTTTAGTTAAAAATGTCTCTGGTAGAGGGCGCTGACGACCCGAAACACAATGAACAGGACAACAGTAGGCTCTATCCATTTATTCTTGCAATAACAATTGTTCAACATGACCTCCAGGCCACATTCTCAGTCTTCAGTCCTTTCGCCGTGTGAAATTTTCGCAAAACAATTGCTGACTCTCAGTTCAATAAAGGACAACTTCACCAACAACGCTCGATCGGGTAATGATAACATTCTGAAAGCGAATGAGAAATCCTCCTGTATACCGGTCTTTTATTGCAGGATTAATTCGTATAATTCTGCCGAATCTCGCATGTTAGCGCCATCTACAGGTGACTTTTGTAACTAAAAATTTTTTTGCTGCTAAAAAATCTGACTACCTTGTGAGCCCTTTCTTGCAAGCCGCACTTCTTTATCATATTTTCTTCCTTTTTTATGAATTTTTAAAGTTTCAACGAACTTTTGGTTCACCCGGTACTTAATACTCTGCTTAACAATTTCATGTTTTCTAAAACTCTCTTATGCATTATAGGTATCAACAGATTTGTAGCGGATATAACCTTGATGATCAAGAAGCCGCCTCCATTTTGGTGGAAGTTATGCTGGTGTTTTATAACTCCTGGTACTATCATCTCATTGTTGGTATTTATTTTCATAAATCATCAGCCTGTTACATATGATAAATATGTATACCCGGAATGGTCCATCGTCGTAGGATGGCTGGTTGCATTTTGCTCGATTGTCCCAATACCACTTGTTGCTGTTGTACAGATTGCAAAAGCTGAAGGAACTCTCAAAGAGGTTGGTAATATTTTAAAACTTATTTCACCTTAAGGGGAGGTACTGATCTATTTTTTTAATCTATTGTTTTATTTTGCATTTTTAACTTTGTAAATATATCAAAAATATGTATTTAAATTCTAAGTAATGTACGTAAAAGTTTTTATCACGTTAAACAACATTTTGGGCAATTTTTAAGGAATTTGCTGGAGAAATTTTTTGAGTTGGTGGGACAAATATTTCAAACTAATCAATAAATTTTAATATATATATTAATTAAAGGCTTCTTTTTGTTGGGAATGAATCTTTTATAATTTCAATTTATTTCAATTTACTTTAATGTAAATGTTTAAGCAATTGAGAAAAAAAACTAAAAAATGTTTTATCTTTAAATGTCAAAAAATTTAAATTAGGCCGTTTTTTAACTTCTTGATCCATTTAATACAGTTTTAAATTTTCTTTTCAAAATTATTGCTGAGGTGCAAGACGTCCCAACGTGTGAGAGGAATTTTTTATGACTGCTGTAAAGATCAGATTTCATTTCTTAAATATTGAAATATTTTTTTTTTACATTTAATGTGCATATAATAAGATATAAAAATGCCAGATTGCAATCGTCAAATAACCTTCATAACATTCTTAAAGGTTCAAATATTATATTTTAAAAAAAATTCTTACTTTTCTGGGTCAATTCGGGACAAACAAATTAAAACATCCCAGTTTTAATTTTTTGGTTTAAAACATTAGAGTTTTTAGAACAAAATAACTCATATTACTAGTAAATACGATAATTGGATCAAAAGTACTCATCTCATATTTTCAGCGATTAAATAAAGTGAAAATTTTTATTTGGAAAAACTGGTGCCCAAAAATTTAAATAAGTATAAAGGACGCTCGTCACGAATGGGTTAAGGTGCAGATTGAATTTTGGTATCTTAAGTATTGGATCATTTTTGTATTGTCTGTGGTCGCTGTGCCCTCTTTCAGGATTTAAATCTATTATCTCTAAATGTAATTTTCAGGTTTTGTCATATTTAATTGATATAACTAAATTTCTATGAAAGATAAATTTATTAAACTTTGTACAATGCTTTTCAGTTGTGTATTCTTTAAATTGTCTTTGGAATTTGTTTAGAGTGAAATTTTTTAAAATATAATTCTCGCATTTAAGAAGAAAAAACATACTAATAAATAAAAAATAAAAGTTTAAAAAATATATTTTTTTCTAAATCTCGAAAACAAATTAAAATTTATTATTTTTTATGTTCAAAAAATGAAAACAAAATAAAGAAAATGAAATATTCTTTCAGAAAGTATATCAGATACACACGGCTATTTTTTTTTTTTTTTCAAGCATTTAAATCTATTTTTTGTTCTGAAAGATTTGTATTTGAAAAGAAATATAATTATATAAATGTACATTTTATGAAAAAAATAAAATGAGCAAAAAATATTACTTTATAAATTTAAAAAAAAATAAAATTCCCTGTCACGTTCCACCAAATGGGACTGTATATCGAAACAGGTCTTTCCCTCATAGATCCCAAAATGCCTTTTTAATCTATGAGGAAACTAAAATGGTTATTAATTACCTAATACAATTATTAAAATTTGGTTTTCATCCTCAGAAATCAGGCGTTTGATGCCTAAATACTTTAAATAATTATTTTCCTACAATTGAAGTCTTTTTAAAAAGGCAATCCATTTTGAAATATTTTTTCAAGGTGGAATCATCAAAATTTGTCTTTTTAAAAAATACATTAAATTTAAGGAGACAGTTCTCAAAAACGTAGTACGTGAGTATACATTATTTTCTGATGGTGAAAACCAAATTTTGGAAAATGTGTTACGTAATTGGTATATGAGGTGTGCGTGTGTAATAAAAGGGTAAAAATAAAGTATTTACAGTTCTTTTGAGAACTGTTTTACAATGCAACCTCATATGATGTTATCATGCATGATGGACTTAATATATTTTATTATAGATAAATGTATACAGGGTGATCAAAAAATTACAAAGGGAATAAAAATTCGAAAAGTTTTAGACAGTAGCACGATAAAATTTTCAAATAAATACGCAGAAAGAATTCAGATAAATAAATACGCAATAAATGCAAATAAATACGCAGATTTTTCGGTAGCAAAAAACATTAGTGCCAGAATAGCTGCATTTTTCACCGGCAGTTATCACTGCAATAGTCACAAATTTGCTATGTCACTATTTAAGCTGATCTGCGATAGGAATTAGAGGAAAAAGATTTGTCAATGTGGTGTAGTAGGGTATCTTTCCATGTCTCGCAGCTAAACTCTCTAATGGCATCCGTCAAATTTTACATTTGTAATCCTTATTGCGTTGTGCACTGGGTTTGCGCTGCTGGATAAACTGACACAACTGAAACTCCACTTGTTGGTGGCAAATATAATGATTCTGGTTTTAATATGTTCGTTAATAATAATTTTTAAAAATCCCATGCACATATCGGTTAAAACCGCATCGTGCTACTCTCTATACTTTTTAATTATAGATTATTTTATTTCTTTTGTGACTTTTAAATCAAAAATTCTACGCCAGTCACGCAACAAAGCGTGCAAGCCGACGTTAAACCTGTGGAAGCAGTCTTACAGTTATTTGTAAGAACTTAAATTTCTCTTACACTTTTCAATATTTTTTAATGTTTTTTCTTTCATAGGATATCTGCGGTCTATGTTTAACTGAGTACTTTTCTACTGTTTTGATTTTGGTTGCAGTTTTTTTTTCTTTTGAGAACACTTTCGACTTCAGAACCAGTTCGGAAACTGAAAATGTCTTCATGCAAACAAAATCGTAACCAAAATGGAAAAAGGAAAAACTAGCTCGGTTAGAGATCATCCTCAGCTATCCTATGCAAAAAAATCATTTAAAAATATTGAAATGCAAACGAGAAATTTGAAAAGAACGATTCCATAGGTTTAACATTAGCTTCTGGGTGTCTTCGCGTGACTAGCGTAGGCTCTTAAGAGCCTACATTAGTCACGCGAAGAAACGCTCACGCTAATGTTAAGTCTATGGGAAGGTTATCCCGTGATTTCTCGCTCGCATTTTAATATTTTTAAATGATTTTTTTGCATAGGATAGCTGACGTCGATATCTATCGTTGTTAGTTTTTACTTTTTTGATTTTGGCTCCAGTTTTTTTTATATAAGGGTACTTTCATTTTCAGAACCGTTCCAAAATTTAAAATGTCCGCTTATAAAAAAAGTTTAACCAAAATCAAAAAAGTAAAAACTAACAACGTTGAAGATCGACCTCAGCTATCCTACGCAAAAAAATCATTTAAAAATATTAAAATGCGAACGAGAAATCGCGGGATAACCTTCCCATAGACTTAACATTAGCGTGAGCGTTTCTTCGCGTGACTAGCGTAGGCTCTTAATGACAATTAATCATACAACAAAATATTTTTCATTTTAGCGTTTGATATTCTGTCTGACACCATCTCCTGAATGGGGTCCTGGTTTAGAGGAAAACCGAATCTTGTACAAGAAAAGTCTTGCTGTGGTAGCCAGCAATTTCCCTCAGAAGAATGTTTCAGGTTTAGCTCATAGTACTAGTAATGCCCACATGGTTGAAGAAAGTGGCCTTTGTATGGTGCAAAAAGATGAATCTCCAAATCCCAACCCAGAAAGTTCCGTGTAAATTGCAAAAGCCTGAAGTGATTTCGCTGCAAGATGCAAATTATCGTGACTGCTAAGTCACTGTTTTTGCTAAAAGTGACTTCACTCTGTCTTAAGCAGAGTTATGTGACTGGTGATGTAGCACAATTTGTTTGGTGCATCTGTGCATTGAACGTTTTGGCCCTTTTATTGGGATATGTCTGATAATCAGGCTTTTCACATGGAAAAATATCTGTGGCACTCAATACTCGTTTCTTTTCCTTTTTTTTTTGTTTTTTGTTTTTTTGTTTTGTTTTTATTTCAGTCTCATTTGTGATGTCTAAGTTATTTTTATTCATCATTAAATGCCATACTCTTTGATTTGATATAATGGTGTTATGTAACCTTTTCATTTATGATATGTTATACGTTTAGTGATTAGTTTTTGTACTTCCAACTTACTCTTATTCATTTGTACTTTATTCGATATTTTCTTTCATGAATTATCACCTAATCCGATTTTTTCATCTGTTTTAATCTTTTTTTTTCACCAAAACAAAACTTTCATTATAAAAGAATTTTTTTTATACATGCGTATGTATATATGATATGATATGTGCATGTTGTTGAATGCACAAACTATATTTGGATTACGACTTCATCAGATGCATGTAATGCCATCGTCTTTTAGTAATATGACAAAAGTTGTTTTAGCATTTTCGTTTAAAGGAATATCTGCAAGTTGTTTAGTGGAAGTGTTTATTTCAATACAGAGATAAATTTTCAAATCTCTATTGCAGAATTTCACACAACTTGCACATTTGCTTTTGATTTTTAATGAACTATAACTGATCTCTTTTATACTTCTTTAAAAGAATTTTCTAGGTTTTTTTATTATTATTATTCATTTGCTGTTTTCAGAGTTACTAATTTGAGATTGCTGCATTTAGGTAATTAGAAACAAAATTAGTGTGATATTTTTAAGTTTCGGAAGTAATAATATAAAGCTAAATTTAATGCATTTCTTTTTTAATTCGCTAAATTTATAGTTTTTGTTTTCAAAATTTGTACTTGTAAACATGCAGGGTCGGACTGGGCCTGAGAAAAGGGCAAAGACCTGTAGTTTTCAGAGGGTGGAAATATTTTGAACAACTTAAGTCACTTTATTAAGTCAGTCTGCTTCTGTAGTATCATTTGCTACACAATTTTCTATAGCAAGTCTTCTGGTATTAAATAAATCCATAAATTACTTGAACAGATATTAAGGTGTAGTAGTTTAACAGATACCAATGCTGGGACTTATGATTTAAATTCATTTTTTTCAATAGGTATCTTAAATACATTAACACATTGGTCAAAAGTTGAAAAATCTGTGGTTGTGTACTATAGCGCAGAAACATTTTTCTTAGCTTAGTTTCGTTAGCAACTAATAAATTACCCTCTATTAATTAGAAACTTCAACCGATTTGTTGACTTCCTAGCAAAAACTTCAGAATTATGAATTCTTCTATAATTGCTGATTAAATGTTTTTATTATTTGGTTTCTTTAATTTAAAAAATGTATTCTTTGATTCGTTTGTATTTTAACAAGTATTTCATAAAATACTGCGTAAATATTTTTTTTTACTTTGACTATTAAGATGCTAGAATATGAATGCTAAGAGTTCCAACTACTTCACAAGAAAATATTTTTTTTATTATTATTTAATATGAATTATAATGAACAGAGGAAGTATTTAATGAACAGTATTTTAACTAGGTAAATTATATCCAATGGTTGGGGTATCATAGTTGAGATTTTTTACAACAGAGTCCTGGTCCCGGCATATTTCGCTCTGTTGGAAAAAATCTCAAATATGATACTACAACCATTGGATATAATATGAATTAGTTACCAAGTTAGTTATGAACAACATTTATGCAATATTTGTTAACATCTAACAAGTAAAAGCTGTTTATCTATTACAGTTTTTTAAAGCAAAATAGCTCTTTTAAATGTGGTCTCTGTCCCACCACTCACACAAAGTTCGATACTCAAAATTTACATTAGAAAAACATTTATATCTTAGAAAAAAAATATTTTTTTCCATGTGGAAATCGAAATTAAAAAAAAAATAAAGCTCACGATTGTTGCATGAGCTTTAACATGTTTTTCAGCTTGTTGCACATATTATATACATAATTGAAAGTTCATGTGAAAACACTACAGACATTTGGAACCAGCTGAGTAGGGAGGTGAAGAGATATTTTGTCTCCTTTTAAAAAAAACTGCTTCATACAATCTCAAATGCTGAATTGATGGATTGATATTCCATTATGAGGATTTTACAGAAAAAGTACAACAAAAATATTCGCTTTACTATCTTAAAATCAATAAAGTTATTGAGTAAATTCACTCTTCTGAGTCACACTTATCAAAGCAATGCAGAATTATTACCATAATAATTAGAAAACAGGCTATTTTTTAAAATTTTCAAAATTGTATAAAGAGCCATCATTATTATACACCATTTACTTTTCCTCAAAGAACAAGATCCTGTTTTCCAATCAACATAATCCACATTTTTCCCGTTCCATTATTTATTTTCAAGTTAATTTTCAGAAAGCACGATTTCAGTTGTAGGGGTACGTTTCTCCTTCAATCGTATGCAAATTTTGGTTTCCTTTTCTGCAAATTCTTTGGATGGCCATAATTATATTGACAGTACTTAGCGTGTTCTGTAGCGCGATCTATTTGGGAGAATAGAGCCAAATCTTGCAGAATGATTAAGCAAGATGGGGAACGAAGGATTCCGATAAAAATAGTTCCGGAAGTCACCGCTAGGGAGAATTATGGCGCTGTTTCTTTCGCGGAATTCTTCGTTCCCCGTCTTGCTTTAATCATTCTACAAGATTTGGCTCCATTCTCGCAATTGGATCGCACTGCAGAACACGCTGAGTACTGTCAGTTTAATTACAGTCACCTTATATATTCAGTTTCTGTGTGATAATAAAACATTTTCTCGTGTTATTTGTCTCTCGATCCATAAATTAATATTGTAAATTCAATACTCCAATAAAAATACATCTGTACAGCCAAGAAAAATATTGGATCGGCTTTGGGGCGTGACGAATCTCTGTATGAGGGTGCAACGGGCCAGTCCGAGCCTGCAAACATGTTTTAATACAGCGGAACTGTTCCACACTTTTTGAACCTCCGCTTGAAAGAGTAGTATATTTTTGGACGTTCATATGATGATTTCTAGTATTCAAAAAAGTGTAAAATCTTTAGGAAAATTATTCTCAAGTAGGCAACATTGGAAGGCATAAATAACAAAAATGCGTTTTTCGTAATATTTTTCGTCTTTCAAAATACAATAAATGTTTCTCGTTTATATTTTATCAGCAAATCTATCGGTTGTCTAATTTAATATACAAATTCAAACTAACTGCAACTAAAAATAAAATTCATCTTGCATATAGCATTACTTCATAAATTATTCAAATATACAAGCAGTTCAATACTACTCTCAATCTTATTCAAAATTGCATTCATTACATCTAAGCAGTGTAAGACTTTTTTCAAACATTTTAAGAAAAGACAGGTCTTCAGAATTTCCCACCACTGTAAATTTTATTCAAACCTACGTTCCTTACAGCCAAGCTGTGTAAGGCATTTTTTGAAACATTTTAAGAAAAGACAGGTCTTCAAAAATTCCCCTTTCAGTATAATTATGGTAAAGTTAGTGGTGAAAATAATTCAATAATCAGTGTTTGTTAAATTTATATCTTTGTGCTATTTGTTTAGTTTAAGTAATGCTATATGAGATGTTTCTGAAAGTTTTGTTTTCTTTACTCAAATATCTACTTAATGAAATATATACTTAATTTGCTCATTTTTATTGCATTTATACAAAGTTAGTGTATTCTCTTGAAAGAATTATATTTTTAATACTTTCTTCTATTCCCTTTCTACATTCCTTTAGATTTTGTAATCTTTATTTGTGAAACAATAAACAGCTCTACTTGGACATCAGTGTGTTTTTCTTTATTTCACAGAACATTTCAACATTGCCGCAAATATGTTTTTACAGGGTGCGGAAACACATGAAATCCATTATTTTCTAGAAAACCGTAACTGTCAACAATTTATTAACAAATATATTAAATTTAACATACAAATAATGGGAAAACAGATTAGATCTCAAAGTATCCACCTTTTTCTTTGATGAATGCCCTTTGCCGTTTTGGGACATCATTGTCTGTGGCACGAAGTATCTCATCTAGAAGATTGGTCAATAATGCCCTTTGCCGTTTTGGGACATCATTGACTGCGGCACGAAGTATCTCATCTAGAAGATTGATCAATTCCTTAGTCAATTTTGCTTTTAAGATCATCCAAACTTTGATGGGAAGTAGCCAAGACCTTTACCTTAAAAATTACCCCAAAAGGAAAAATCCATTGGATTGATGTCGGGCGAGTTAGCAGGCCATTCATTCGAAGAAATGAAATCAATGTTCTCCGCCCTAAGCCAGTTAAGAGACTTGCTTGCGCGATGGGATGGTACAGACGGAGCAGAATCTTTCTGAAACACCCAATTTCGTCCAGAAAAGTGTTTCTGAGCAAAAGGCTTGAGCACTTTCTACAAAATCTCATCCTGATGGTGATGCCATCCAAAACTTTTTTCGCGTACCCTGTAAAACAAAATGTTTAACTTCTTCATACCAGAGATACATAAATGTGTACCTCTATTCTTTGCCTCATAAAAACTAAACTGCTTGATTTTTTTTTTTTTTTTTTAGCATTCACTTCTACATAGCTTGTTAGCTTTAAAACCGAACCAATAAATGGTAGCATCGATTCTGATTTTCTCATAAAATACGTGTTATTTGCATCTGAGTTTGCAAAATGCCTTCATCACAGTGTGGCTAAGAAAGTAAATAATTTTCATAATTATTTAACTTAAATACTTGTCAATGAAATTTTTTGAAAATTTGTAGATCATTCACTTGTTTATATTTCTTAAATTTGCTATTGTGTGAATTTAGTTTATTGATAATTTGATATTTTAGGGGACTTGGTAATTTTAAATCGATATTTTGGAACCTAAATTACCAGTCCCCTAAAGTATCAATTTTAGAAAAAAAACTTTTTGTGTCATATGCTGCAATTTGTTTGTGAGAAGCAATGAATGAGTACAGAAAGTCGTTCGCGCTTTATGAAAACTATTTTCAAAGTTAATTTCTACGCATACATTACATATCCTTTGCAACAATTTGACTTTGTTGGATAGTCTTGACTTTTGGCTATAGATCAGGCGTGAAATTTCTATATTAGAAGAATTTACTTGTTACAGTCATGTCAATTTTTTCCGATACCTCTTGTAAAAGTTTCCAAAGTCTTTTCAATGTTTGTAAATTCATTTAAACAATCCAAATGCAGAAAAAGGCCATTGATGAGGGAGCGTCAGGTGATTTTACATGCATTTATTCAATTGAGAAACAATTTATTTCAGTTTGGGATTCTTCGCTAAATATGTGTCAGTTGAGTTATGGAAGAGCGGCTAGGAGACTGTTCACATGGGCTAGGAGACTGTTCACATGGGCTAGGAGACTGTTCACATGGGCTAGGAGACTGTTCACATGGGCTAGGAGACTGTTCACATGAAGCTCAAATAATGTCCTTTTCATATCAAGCTGGAATTTCTTCTTCAAAAATGGGTTCTAAAATATTTTACTGGTAATAAAGTGAAATCATCTTAGATTTATTGCATTTTTTACCTTTAATTTAATTTCATAACCAAATCCAGCATCAATCATGAATTCTTTTGAAAATTTTTCTTTACATTCCCAAACCCATTCCTTTCTTTTTTCTATTAATTGATAAAAATTGCTCTTCTTTTGATACTCACTTAAATAAAGCCATGTTTCTTCCAGTGTTACGATACATTTGTATTTATCCCCACATACAGTGGTGGCCAAAAGTGTGGACATTTTTTGAAAGTTTCATGTTTTTCAACTTTGTGTGCTTGTAGAATATATTAATTTTCACTTAAATACAAACGTTTATATTTCAAATTGAATGTCATTTAATGTAGAATTTAATAATAAAAACAGTATTACAATATCTGTATTACAAAAAAAGTTATGCAACTAATAGTAAGATCTATCTTAGATTTGCATTTTTTTAAAGTGATACTTACACAATCAATACTTAGTAGGATAACCCTTATTTTTTTAAGACAGCTTCACAGCGTCTTTTCATCGAGTGAACGAGTGTTTGGAGTTCATCTTTCGTAATCACATGGTGCCAAGAATCAATTATAGCTTCAATAAGTTGTCTTTTATTGGATGGACGTTTTTTTCATACAAGAATTTTCAAACGTCGCCACAAATTTTCAATTGGATTGAGATCAGGGCTGTTTCCTGGCCATGGTAATATATCTATGCCTTTATTTTGAAACCATGCTTTGCATACTTTTGCTGTATGGCATGGAGCTGAATCCTGCTGAAAAATAAATGGTGCGTTGTTGGGGAAGAGATCCCTGATGGAAGGTATCAATTTTGGTTCCAGGACAGTTTCGATGTATTTTTTGACATTCAGGATTCCATCAATAACTTTAATTCGGCCCACTCCATCTGCAGACATACATGCCCAAATCATGACATTTGTTGGGTTTTTTGTAGTTGCTTCAATGCAATCAGGATGAAGTGCTTCTCCTACTCTACGTCTCACGTATTTTCTACCATCACTACCAAAGAGCGATATTTTACTCTCATCGCTCCAGATTACTTGCTTCCATTGATTTTCTGACCATTTAATGTGTTCTTTTGCCCACTTAACTCGTTTTTCGCGTTGCTTTTGATTTAAATATGTTTTTTTCCTTGTAATTCTAGCTTGTAGTCCAAATCCTGATAACCTTCTTCTTATTGTTCTTGAACTTACTGCAATACCCGCTGCATTCATTTCACATCTAATGGCATCTGATGAAATTTTTCTATCTTGAAGGCACAGCCGTTTAATTTTTCTATCGGCAGTAGCACTTGTGCATTTTTTTCGGCCTGATTTGGCCTTATTTTCCGCTGATTTCGTTTTTTCATAACGTAAACAGAACTTTCGTACACCAGAACAAGTCACTGAACCCCGAACTTGTCTTGCAATTTCAGCATAAGAGAGGCCATTTTCTCTCAATGACAATTCGGCTTCTTTTTGTAGATGTCTAATTAGTTCTTCTTGTTGATGACATTGTTTAAAATAAGTTTAATTAAAAAAAAAGGACGTTAAATATTCAAAAACAGCAATACTCTATTTAATTGTACTAGTATGCATCATTCCGCAAAATATTTCCACAACAATAACTCTTTTACCATCCAAATAACCTAAACTATAGTTACAGACATTTGATTGGTCCTCAGAACAGTGTTTGTGATTGGCTAGTACGCCTTTATTACAAAACACGTCCTTATTCAAAACGATTTGTGTTTGTTTGTTCTACTAAAATGAGCATAACTTTTTTTGTAATACAGATATTATAATACTGTTTTTATTATTAAATTCTAAATTAAATTTCCTTCAATGTGATATATAAATGTTTGTATTTAATTGAAAATTAATATATTCTACAAGCACACAAAATTTAAAAACATGAAACTTTCAAAAAATGTCCAAACATTTGGCCACCACTGTGTTTGTTAAAGCGAGCATTAGAAAGCGCTATCCACAACACATTGGAAGACTTTGAAAAGTTTTCGGAGAGGTGTGGGAGGAAATTGATATGATTGTACTAAGAGAACATAGACTCTGATGGAAATTTTGATCCAGAGTTACCGAATGCGGGCTATACAGTAGAGTAAAATTGTCGCAAAGAATATGGCATATATGTTCAGAAATTAATTGTGAAAATAGTTTCCATAAAGTATGAACGACCTCCTCTATTTGTATTATTATCTTAGCTTCAGGTCTGAACAGGTTAACCCTCTGTTGCATACTTTAAAACTGGCAAATCTCCAACATTAAATTTGTTATTTTCTTACTAAAATGGTCACACAGAATGAGAAAAGTTATTTTATGCATGATAATTTTTTTTTTCATTACAGCTTGTCTACTATAGTCCAAAACAAAACAAAGTACTTTTAAACTTGTATTTCAATTATGCATTAAGCCAAGAAGTCTAAAAGTAATAATTAATAGACAAAATGCCATTTAAATTACATTATTGTAGGTTTAGAAACATTTTACTTCATACGAAAGAAATTACCGGCATTCTGAAGAGACATCTATATTGATGATATCTCAGCAAGGTAGTTGGAGCTGTTGGGGCGCTATCATGATTTTTCTATTGAAAGCATAGATATCAAAGAGTAGCATAAACTTTTAATAGCAACTGTAAACAAAGTATGTTGGGCAGGAAAAAAAATAGAATTTTTGTCTGTTGTAGGAGGCAGTATGCAACAAAGGGTTAAGGTAACATTTACTAGAAATGTATGCATAAAATTTTCTCAAGAACCTGCACTAGTCACGTGAAGATACTCTCAAGCTATTGTTAAAACAATGTCAGAATTCTTTTCAAATTTCTCGTTTGTATTTCAATATTAACTTTTTTTCATTGGATATCTGAGGTTGACCTCTAACCGGGAACTTTTTACTGTTCCCATTTTGATTGTTCTTTTTTTATGAGGATGCATGAGTTTTGTTTTTTTTTTTTGTTTTTTTTTCCAGAACGGTTCTGAAAGTGACTTTATAGGGGGAAAAAACAAACTGCAACCAAAATCGAAAAGTAAAAAAATATCCATTTAGAAATCGACCTCGGATATCCTACAGAATTCTTTTTTAAATATTGAAATGCAAACGAGAAATTTGAAAAGAACGCTGCAATTGGTTTAACATAATTTTGAGAGGCTCTTCGCGTGGCTCTTGAAAAATTATTCACGTAAATGAAGACAAGCCCCCTAATTATGAACCCTACCGCAAAGCCGACAATCTTCTGGGTTTTTTTAAAGTTAAATAAACATATTTTGAAGCAGAAATTTTACTTAAATGAAATCAAATAAGTATCTCGTAAAAACAGGATACATTTCATTAAATAATTTTTTCTGCCTTAAAATACGTTAGACTTGAATAAGGGGGGGGGGGAAGCACACAGCAGCTATTCTGTTACATTTCAATATCGAAGAATATTAGTGACAACAGACATTTTTCATATTGATGTGATGTATGATTTGTGTTCACACACTTTTTATTCTTGAGGGCCGCAAAGACATTTTACGTAGGCAGCAACACACTATTCTTATATCATAATGTAAAACAAGTTGAAAATTGTACATCAAACGTGACAAATGAGATGCGTTCGTACTATAACTAGTTTCAGTGAAATGAATTATATCGTCTGTTATTATATGATGATTAATTTCCGTAATAAGTACATTTTAAGTTGGCAACATTTTATCTTTTGTTGAAATTTACAGAAAATTCCAATGGGGAAACTTATACCTAGCTTTGAAAATTTCAGAACTTGAAATCCAAATTTAGACTTTTTCCATCATTTAATATCTATTTCTCCGACAACATCTATCCAAACTGTCGGTAGAGTATATGGTTGTTATAATTAAACAATTTTAGTATACGAATTCGATTTTTCAATTTAGTGATACGGAAATAATGACTCCATTTTAAATATAACGTAATCACCATGGCAGCCTAGAATCATTACCTATCATGTAATCTCATTGAATTAATTACGTATGATAGGATTTAATAGAATGAAGAAAACTTTTATTAATATCTTTTTAAGTTTTGCTTCGATTGTGATAAAATTTAAAAATGACTCGACAAAATTCTGCAACGATTATCTATATAAAATTTCAAACCATTCGGTTGGGTAATTTTTGCGCTGTTATATGCGGACAGACAGACGGACGGACCAGACGACGACTGTAGGTGCTACGTATTTCTGTAATTACGAACGCATCTAAAGAGGAGAGAACACTAAGATAATACTTTTTTTTTAATGTTTCTTAATCTATGTGGAAAAATAAAACTGGCCCGGAAAATATTTATAAGACTGCCGCGGAATTTATCCTTGTTAATGAACAGGAGAAGTGTCCATCACAGAAAATGCTAGAAAAGGCCATCTTCGACGTCGATGCAGCGCTGTGTTCGATTTATCAAAGTGTAAGATATCCGTAGGAAATATGCGTGAGGGATATCAGCAATAGCGTTTTCAATGTTCGGTTTTAACTCTTTCAGTGCGTAAGGATTATTTGAGTAGACCTGATCTTTCAATTTGCCACACAAGCAAAATCAATTTGAATCGCAGGAAGAGAGACTTCCTGCGATTCAAACCAGCCGATCGAGGTGGCCAGGAGATTGCACTCCTCTGCTGATTGTCCTCTCATCAATGAACACCTCATGCACTCGTGACAAGGTTGGCAAAGCAGTGTGTGCTGTTCATGAACATAGAAATAGGTAACGACTTCTAACGAAATAGCAATTCAAAGTTAAAAATAAAACGTTCCTCGAAAAAAGTTTCAAATAGGTGGCGCCTGTGTAGCTCTAACAGTTTCTCTAACGTCACCAGTTCGTCTGCTTCTGGTGGGTATTCGATATACAGTTTCGGTTTGTTGGTGTAGGTGGCGCTTACCTTAGCAGAGATGCTCGCCAGCTACGCAGAACCGTGCGCGCAGCTGTCATTAAGTTCGAAAGTCACGACACTATATTAACACTATTTCGTTAGAAGTCTATCTATTTCTATGTTCATGGTGCTGTTGCTCCGTCTTGCTAAAAATTCTTATGGGCAGTTCTCCTGTTCACTAACAAGGTCCGTTCTGCGTCTGTCTTATATTTTCCGGGCCATTTTTACTTTGCCCACCCTGTATAACATAACCACAAAATATGTATATACAGTAACCTCTTCAGAGTTACCCATGATTTCGAAAAACGTTCATCAATTGAAACCTCAGAAATCAATATATTTTCGAGATTTAAAGATTCATTTATAAAGATTCTTTAGCTGACACAGAGTTTCGGAAACGTATCTGAGTAGTCTCTATAGTGTATTAATCAGTTTCCTCAACGTGGAATATCTGTTTTAAAACGCTAATAATTCCCAATTAAACCTTTTCAATTGCGTAATAGAATTTATACATGCAAGAATAACAAAATAATATTAATTTTAATGTTAATGCAGCTAATTTATGATGTTTGTCTGTAAAACATGTTTGTTGAACATGATGTTTAGTTGAGAATTGATACCATCCGAAAAATATTCCCAAAATTTCAGGTTGAGAAAACTGATTAATACACTATAAAAAAACTACTTTGAAAAGTTTCCGAAAATATGTGGAAGCAAAAGAAACTTTGTTTTATAAATTCTTCTTTAAATCTCAAAAATATATTGATTTCTGAAGATAAAGAACGTTAATAACTCGGAAGAGGTTATTGTATATTTTAGTTCGTAGTTATACTTTTCTAGATTAAGAAACATTTGTCATTAAGATAACAAAAGTAATATAACAAGTTTGAAATTGTACGTCAAACATGACAAATGTGGTGCGTTCGTACTATAACTCGTTTCATAAATATTCAGATCTTGGTGCAATAACTGTTGCACTCTTATGCAAAAATGCATGAATACAAAATTTATTTTATGTGCAGATTTTCATATTATAGATACTAATTTTATTTTATGACATTAAGTTTCAATACAATTTTGCAAACAATTAATTACAATTCTGTTACATTAAAATTATTATGCGCAAATATTCAATACAAGACAATGTAAAAAGTCATCGTTATTATTTCATTGAAATGAATGATATCGTCTGTTGTTATACGATTAATTTCCGCAATAAAATAAGTGCATTTTAAGTTGGCAACATTTTATCTTTTGTTGACATTTACTGAAATTTCCAATGGAAAACTTATGCCTAGCTTTGAAAATTTCAGAACTTGAAATCTATATTTAGACTATTTTTCCATTTAATAACTATTTCTCCGGAAAGATCTATCCAAAAACTGTCGGGAGATTATATGATTGCTATAATTGAACAATTTTAGTTTGCATATCCGTTTTTAAATTCAGTAATACGGAAATAATAGGACTCCATCTTGGATATGACGTAATCGCCATGGTAACCTATAATGATTTCCTGTCATGAGATATCATTGAATTAATTACGTATATGATAGGATTTAATAAAATGAAGAAAACTTTTATTGATATATTTTTAAGGTTCGATTCGATTTTCATAAAATTTGAAGTGACTCGACAAAATTCAGCAACAATTATATAGATAAAATTTCAAACCTTTCGGTTGGGTAGTTTATGCGCTGTTATATGTGGACAGACGGACGGACCAGATGACGACTATAGGTGCTAAGTATTTATATAATTACGTACGCACCTAATAACAAAATTAGTAGAATCTATATTATTTCTATAAAGAATGTAAAACATAATAGTATGCAAAATTTCTAACTTCTAAAGAATATAAAATAGGAAGTTTTCTCTTATTACCATAATTTCCGGCCTATAATCCGCGGATCAAACAATCAAGTTTCGACCAAGAAATAATATTTAATAAAATGTAACTTATTGGATCGCTGTAACTATTTGACTTCAATTACTAAATGAAATTTCTGGGTTGAAATATGATTGTTTGATCCGCGGATTATAGGCCGGAATTACGGTAATCAGACTCAACGAAAACTTTTTATCTTTTTTAAAATGTAAAAATATATAGTTAAAATTTGTAAGTTTAAATAATGTTTGGTTAATGTTGAAGATTTAAAAATATATTCAAAATAGTAACACAAATAGGATATGTGTACAAAGAACTTTTGATGGAAAGGATATTTACAAAGCTGCCGAATTCTATACTTTTTAAATCATATAAACATGTTTCGAAAAAAAATTATTTAATAAAATGTCTTCTGTGTTTGTTTAATAAAATATAGTACATATTTAATTTTTACATTAAGTAAAATTTCTGTTTTAAATATGTTTGTGTTTTTAAAAAAGCCTAGACGTTGTCATCCATGCATTTACGATGTTTTGACATAATTTTAAATTATTTATAATACAAGGCAGATTTGGTTTGCACAAAAAAAATATATAAAAAAATAGTAAATGTCTTAAATACTCTTTATACGTATTTCCCAGTTTTAACTCTTTCCAACATAGTTAAAAAAGTGATGTTTATGAATTCGGTTTCTCTGTCTGCCGTCTGTTCGTACTCTAACTCTTGTAAATATACTCGGATTGCTATGCAATTGATATATGTCATTGAGATTTACTATGGATTGTTCCGTGTTGAAGTATGTAGCATTTATAGTTCATTTACAGGGACACTCAAAAGAATTACGTTGCATTACGGTCTAGGGGGAAAATCGGTTGCGGTTTACTTTAATAACGTTACACTATTTCAAACATATTGACATTGATATATATCACTGAGGTGAACTTATAAGTACAAGATTTTGATATTTTAGACAAAAGTTCAGAAAAATCTTCAAATCGGAATATAGAAAAAACTAGACAAAGTACAAGAATAAAAATAAGTGGTTAAAAAACAAATTTCAGAAAACTAAACAAATGCAATGAAATGGGTGCATAAAAATTGTTCAATCATTTTCCTGTAAAATAGTAGGACAAAAATTATGTAGTGGTGAAAAATAGATGGATAATGAAAATGCTTATGGAACTGGTAATTTTATTTTTTATTTTCATTGCAAATGTAGAGTATTGGACTAAATTATATGAATTTTTCGTAAAATATCATTTTCAGAATGATGTTATCCCTTTTATATCTAAAGAACTGGAATAATTACCATAAATGCACGGAGGCATAAGTAAAAATTGTGAAAAAAACTACCCCCATTAGGCGCCATTAGTCCCATTTGGGAACATGTTGTTTCTCCTAAATATTCGACGTTTTTATTTTTTTTTCAGAACTTTAAAGACTTCCTATCCATAAAGAAAAAACAACTGTTCCACAAAAAAGTCCTTCCGGCCTGTACCGGGAGGAAAAGGTAGCTTTCATAGTCCATGTTTTTAAAAATTGGATTTATTTTACTCAAACACCCGAAGCTAAATTGCTTGGAACCTGATTATAGAAAATCCAATCCCGGTTTTTGTTAATACTGAATTTGAATGCGCATTTCATCATGAGTTACAGTATAACAAAAATCCGATTGTTTCAAAATGTCAGCCACCCTAGAATTTCAAACTGCCATATCTCTGCCATTTTTTAAGATAAAGCCAAAAAAATGTTCCGGAATCCTTGTATCAGGATCTTACACTTAATGGAAACAACTTTTTCAATTTATAATTTTTTTAATTTAAAAAAAAAATAAATAAATAAAATTTTCCGCCATTTTGAAACAAGGTGGCGCATGAAGCTGGCTAACGAACTCGCTCGAGACCTTGGTATGTTCTGTACACATGATCAGTCACATTCATATCGGTTCATAAATACGAGAGTTAAGCATAACAAATATCAGATTGTTTTAAAATCTCAGCCTCCCTAGAATTTCAAAGTACCATATCTCGGCCATTTTTAAGATATAGCAAAAACAAAAAATATTCCAGAATCCTTGTATCACGCTCTAACATTTTTTTTTATTTATAATTTTTTTGTACATTTTTTTTTATTTTTAAAAATTTCAAAATTTTTAACTGGCCGCCATTTTGAAACAAAATGGCGGATGAAGTTGGCCAACGAACTCGGTCGAGACCTTGGTATGTCCTATACACATACTCAGCCACATCCAAATCGGTTCATGAATAAGAGAGTTACAGCACGACATATGTCAGATATATATATTATAAATCAACATTTGAACGAAGGGTGGTCTGGGGGTCATGATCGGTGAAAATATACCAAAATTTTTTGGAATTGCTTTCCTCCGAACGGCTGCAATATAGGTAGCTTTTTGTATTCAAAGTTAACCTAATAGATTAATATATATAGCGGCGCCTAATGGGAATTAAGTGCTAAGTACCTTAGTATTTTAATAAAACGAAATTATATACATATAATTTTCTTTCCGGCAATTTTCACACATCTAAAAAGAAATACAAGTATCAGATTACTTAAGCATTCTTTAGTAATTTAGATTGCTTTATCATTTACAATCTATCCAAAGTAAGAGAAAGATAGCACGAACCTTTGCTCAGGTATTATACTCATTTCCGATCAAAAATGCAAAGACGAGATTTTCATAACTATAAAACAATATCTATTAAAATGTTTACGCATTCAAAATATCTTGTAGAGGTGATATCCGATTCTCTAATATAAAAAATAAAATCCTATTGTGATTTCTGAAGCAAGTCATAAACAAGATATTAAGATAGAATCGTTTTTGATATCTAATCTTTAATTCTAACAGTGAATCGGCGGGGCGTATTAATAGTGCTAATGTAGTGAAATGTTGACTATCAAATCATGGAGAAATTTAAAAAAGATCTAGTGAGAAAAGAATTGGTTCCTATAAAAATTCTTATGTTTTTAATTTATGGAGGTAAGTGAAATAATATATTTCATTTTTAAACGAAAAAAAAATTTAAATTGTATTAACTAAGAAATAATTCTGAAAAAAATAATAATACTGTCTGATATCTAATAGGTAATTAGATATATTATTTTTCCCTTTGTGGTATATTTTTAAATAACTATATACAGAGTGTTCCTTTGGCTGTATAATTTTTTTTGTCTGTAGAAGAGAGATGTAAATGTAAACACATTTGTTAAGTACGTACAGTGACATCTCACTTATACACGATATACGGAAAATATTTTTCAGAACTAGTTTTTTAGGTAACTTTCAATACAAAAAGCTACCTATTGCAGAGGAAAGCAATTCCAAAAAATTTTGGTATATTTTCATCGATCATGACCCCTAAACCACCCTTCGTTCAAATGTTGATTTATATATATCCATGTATATATATCCATATATACATATCTGACATATATCATTCTGTAACTTTCTTATTTATGAACCGATTTGTATATAACTGAGCATGTGTATAGAACATACTAAGGTCTCGACCGAGTTCGTTGGCCAGCTTCATCCGCCATCTTGTTTCAAAATGGCGACCAATCAAATATTTTTTGTATTTTTTAAAATTTAAAAACATGTACAAAAAATTTATAAATTGAAAAAATTGTTTATTGGAATATTTTTTTGTTTTTGCTATATCTTAAAAATGGCCGAGATATGGTAGTTTGAAATTCTGGTGTAGCTGAGATTTTAAAACAATCTGATATTTGTTATGTTTAACTGTCGTATTTATGAACCGATATGAATGTGACTGATCATGTGTGCAGAACATACCAAGGTCTCGAGCGAGTTCGTTAGCCAGCTTCATGCGCCACCTTGTTTCAAAATGGCGGCAAATTTAATTTTTTAATTTTTTTAAAAAATTTAAAAAATTAAAAATTGAAAAAGTTGTTTCAGGTAAGTGTAAGATCCTGATACAACGATTCCGGAACGTTTTTTGTTTTGGCTTTATCTTAAAAAATAGCAGAGATATGGCAGTTTGAAATTCTAGGGTGGCTGACATTTTGAAACAATCTGATTTTTGTTATACTGTAACTCTCATGATGAAATGCGCATTCAAATTCAGTATTAACGAAAACAGGGATTGAATGTTCTATAATCGGTTTCCAAACAATTTAGTTTACTGTGTTTGAGTAAAATAAGTTGAATTTTTAAAAACGTGTACTGTGGACTATGAAAGCTACCTTTTCCTCCCGGTACAGGCCGGAAGGTCTTAAATCGCAGAATTTATAAACCGAATTTTACTGTTTTAAAGTAGTGGTATGAAAAAGTAATTACTGAACATCGCGTATAAGTGAAAGGTCACTCCCCAAAGAGGGAAGCGCTTACTAATATTAACAAGTTCCTTCTAATGAAAATATACAGGGTGTCACCGTTGACCAATAGCTATTTCCTAAATAAACCGTTATTTTTAGAGGTACAAATCCAATTGCAAGAATGTTTCAAATGTTGTTCTTCATAATATAAAAATCCATTTATGTCAAAATACTTTTCATTAAAGTTACAAAATTAACAATTTTACACTGTCCTTGAGTCGTAAGTTATATTTCGAAAAGCGTTCTCCATGCTATAACAAGTAAAACAGTAAAAATTTCTTTTTTTTTACGACCAAAATTTACCGAGTTATGGTGCGTTTAATTTTATTAATTTCCGGCGTTTTCGGAAAGTGGTTTTAAGTGATCGCTTAAAATTCATCGCTTAAAATCGCTTAAAATTCATAAAATTCAAAGTAGAATATTTACTGATTTACTGGATATCATTCAGCTCCTGACTGTTTGTTGGAGGAGGAAGAGTGATAATACGCACTCACAAAATGCATTTTATGTCTCTTCTGTATTTACAAATATATATATCTATATACATCCGAGTCCAATTATAGCGAAATCGAATAAATAAAAATTCCGTTAAAATCCTTTGAATTCCTAGCAATATATAGGCATTAATGAAATGTATTTCCATTATAGCAAAATTTTATTACAACGAACATATATTTGCAGTCCCATAAAATTCTTTTTAGTGGGACTTGGCTATCTATATATATATTTCTCTTACGTGGCGGGAAAATAAGGCTGAATTTGAAGCTTGGCGTTTGGCAACAACCCTAGTTTCTAGAGCGACGATTTTGAGTGGTTCATTTTACGTTCACATGATCCATTTAGCAAATCAAAATTCAGAGCAGGATCTGTGTTTAAACACAGCATGTTCTTTTCGGCGATGCATGTCATTGGTTCGTTTTACGGTCACTTGATGCATTCAGCAAATCAGCTTACGT
This sequence comes from Maratus michaelseni, assembly GCA_963931845.1. Classification (NCBI taxonomy): domain Eukaryota; kingdom Metazoa; phylum Arthropoda; class Arachnida; order Araneae; family Salticidae; genus Maratus; species Maratus michaelseni. The sequence continues at coordinate 120,239,170 of OZ007586.1, forward strand.
GTTTACGTCTGAGAGAAATTGTATCTTTCACCTCGAATGAACTTTAAACGATCATTGTTGATTTATATTGATAACTTATTATCACATAGTGTTTTTTAAATTAATTTAAGCCATGCTGTACAAGATTAAAGGCGCAATGAGTTTTAAATTAATTGTGTTTCTAAAGTGTTTTTTTTTTTCATAATGTTAAGATGATTTATGCCCATTGGTAACACAAACTAAATGCATTTTTAATTCTGTATTCAACGAAGTTCTCAATTACTTTTTAAACATTAAAGAAATTTTTGAATTTCATATCTTAAAATGGTTTATGATAGTACTCATTCTGGCTAGACTTGATGCAAATAGTGGCGAGCGAGCGAAGTAAGCTGGGATCGCGTAGTGGTCCCAATGTGAATTGCATTACAATTCACAGGGGTTGAGCACTCTACTATTTATATAATTCATTTAAATAATGGAGTGGAACAGAAGAAATTGACCACCTTGATAAGGTAATCCGATTTCATAAAGGTAATACATAACCTTTCTAAGGAAAATGACTATTTTTGCGAAATTTCATTTTAAGTCATAAAATTATATTGAAAATTGTCCCTAAAACGTGATTACCTATCTTACAATGTAATATAACGAGATAAGTTCTTGTAAATAATGTTTCAATAGCAAAATCTGACTACTACTTTAAATTCCTTCCTGTAAATTCTTTATGTAAGTGCTAGAAATTTTCAATCTTGTTAGCCTAGCAATATATAGTAAAACTTACGATATTGATAATATTTTTTAAATAATCATTTACCCATTCCTATCTGGTGCCACTCAGTATATTGGTAGCATGCTTGCCTCAAAATGAGAAGCTAGGGCCAATATTTACAGGTTTGATACCATCGCGACCTTGGTGGGGTGAATGTGCAAGGTAATCGGGATTTTCCTTGTACGAGATCGATAATTTGGGTCACTTTCCCTTCAAAAGTCTTTCCTGAAAACATCTCTTGTTTAGCAATATGGCAAATAACCGCACCACCACCTATTTTTACCCCCTCCTTATCTTTTAGCACAATGCTGGAAATTTATAGAGGAAATATCCAGTACATTTACTTATGGTATGATCTTTCAAATAACTAATTGAAATTGTTCTGAACAAATGTATTGTGTAATGGTTACAAGGAAGGTTCTTCAACGCGAACTCTCAAAATTTTCTGGAAAAATATAGTTAATTGTATTCATATTAAAATACCACATGTGTAAAAAATCATCTGTTAAAGATCAACATGAAGGCAGTAGAAGAATAAAATATATAAAATTTTCATCGCAATATCAGCCTATTGGCAGATAAATTGAAGAATGCCACCAACATTGCCAATCACGATTTCAATAAAAATTTAAAAGACAGAAAACAGTAATAATAATTTCTGACAGATGTATTATTGGTTTATAAGAATTAGTTGGTTAATTTAACTCTGTATTTATTTATTTTCAAAATAGGTAATTTATGCATTTTGCGGCTAATTTCATTTGATTCAGATAGACATCAATCACATTTACGCTTTTTTTTTTCTCACTATTTAAAAATTAAGGATTCTTGCAATTTGTAAAATTTAAAAACTTCTGTTTCGATAATTTTTGCACTTTTATATACTTTAAGGACTGAAACTCCTAAATTTGCGTTACTTTGTAAAGTATAGCATGTCAAGTGTTAGTCCATTCATCGTAGTTTGGATGATATATCAAGATTTATCTCCAGGTTGCTAAGGACATGGTGTTGTACGAAATCACAGAGGCAGAAAGACTCTTAAAAATATAGAAAATTCAGGAGATTATTGACGATATAAAGTATACGCAATTATATACTAGGTAATTAACACAGAAATGTAGAGGAAACACTGGGTTTATATTCATCAAATGCAGAAACTAATTTTGAGATACAATATGATATTGAAAGTGAATAACTGAGTGGGAAGAAGAGAGACTTATAATGAGGAATCGGAAAACAAATAAAAAACGTATAAGTAGTATAAGTAGAATAAAAAACCATTTCGTTGTAATGTAAACAACCAGGGGAGCAGTAATCAAATAAACGTAAAGTATCAATAGCTCCTCCCCCATAAAAAAGAAAAAAAACAGAAATTGTAAAGCGCGAAAGAAGTATATTTAAAGTGTCATAAAACAAAGTTCCCACTATTTAATTAACCAGTTGAATCCAATACGATGAAACAATTTATTCACAATTCTTCCTTCCGCTTGATCAGCTATACCCATCCTTTAATTATATCGGTCTCTGACTTATAGGAGAAGAATAAAACTTACTAAAGTAGATTTGCTTAAGGGAAATATCTCGAGTGAAAACCCTTTTGTCCTTTCTAGCTTAATCTTTTATCAAAGTGATACAATTCGTACAAGCAGCTTTGTCATGAGTAATTCATCATCAAATTTGTAGGAACGTGTTATTTCAACAATTTTCCGTTCATTGCCGTTATTTTCAATTGGTTTTTTATTATCATTAATATCTAATCACGTTTTTGCCATTTCGAAATGAACAAGTAACAATTTATTAGTACAGTGAACTTTCGTTAATGCGTCTCCGCTTAAGACGTATCTCCGGTTAATGAGGACAATTTCGTTTTTCTATCTGCAATTAACGTTAAGGACATCGCTTAATGCGTACGACTCATCTCATAAGGCGGAAATTTTTTTTCACAAATTGACAGGGCAGAATCGAAACTGGTTTTAACATTATTTCTTTAAAAAAATTGACTATTGAGATAGCAAGAAATTGTCAGTGACAATCAAGAAGAGAAAAGAAACATTCCACTACCAACCTCAGAAGTTCAAAAATTTCTATCGGTTGTTTCCTCAATGTTAAAATTCTGGGTCAAACTTTCCAGTCATTCGACCGTTTTTACAAATAATGGTTACTTGGCCATATTATTGACCATATTATTAACAGTATTATGACTATATTACTGACCATATTATGGTCAAAATTGATTAAAATTACGGTTAAGTAATCGTTATCTATAAAAACGGTCGAATGACTGACCAGTTTGCTGCAAATGTTTAACAGTGCTGATATTAACAGTCCAAATGTAGTGTAATAGACCAAATAACGGTTATTTGACCGTATTATGACCTTATTATTGACCATATGTTCAAAATCCATTAAAATTACGGTTAAGTAACCGTTATCTGTAAAATCGGTCGAATGACTGGACAGTTTGATGCAAATTTTAAAGTGCTGATATTAACAGTCAAAATGGTGATGTAATAGACAAAATAACGGTTATTTGATCATATTATGACCAAATTATTGACCATATGGTCAAAATCCCTTAAAATTACGGTTGAATAACCGTTATCTATAAAAACGGTCGAATGACTGGATAGTTTGATGCAAATTTTTAAAGGGCTGACATTACCAGTCAAAATGTGATGTAATAGACCAAATTTTCGAGCGTGTCGCAAAACGTTAAAAATTACGTGGTAAAAAAATCATTTGTGCAAAGGAAAGTGATATATTATGCTAATTAAAGCTAAATTGTGTAAGTACGACAATTTATTTGGATATTTTGTTTATCCTGAGTAAAATTTATCCTTTTTATTTAAAAAATTGTCATTCACTTGAATTTTTGCTAAAATTACTAAATTAAAGATTTTTTTCTTTTCGCATAAAATTGATAAACTATTTCATTTCTGACGAAAACTGAACTCTATTCAACGTAAGAGAAAACACCTTTAAATGTTTGCATCGCTTAAAATGACCTCCCTTGGAAGCCCGCAATAACGGGATAATATACTGTATCGGATTCACTGTAATAGTAAAAAACCGACTGCGAAAAATGATAAATGATATTACATCATTTACTTCGAATTGAATAAAAACAAAACAAAACAAAAGCACAAAGACTCCATTTTTATAACATAATCAAATTATTTCAATATTTATAGCCGTACGATTTCATGTTTTATTCATTTTTTTCTTTAATTTGTTTATTATTTATTTATTAACGTTTATTAAGATTGGTGATGAATAATTGTTAAATTTTTATAACTTCATTATATAGTTTTAATAGAATAACCATTTATAAGCATTTTGGAGATATCTGGTTATTTCAGGAAATATGACTATATAACTATAGCCTATGACACTATGATACTCGGGGAGCGATGACAAACATTTTGGTACCACATTTATTAAGATCCATCAACCCGTTCCCAGTTTATCAGAGAATAAATAATGTTGCATTGCCCGCGGTCAAAAACATTACTCTCCTTTTCTGCGAGCAGTCGGGTAAAAATCGATGATTAAATGATTTCTCTTTTTGGATATGATGTAATTATGTTAATATGATTTATTTGTAGACACAGAAATTAATGTAAGTACTATAAAAGAAAAGGCATCATTTTTTCTATCTAAAATCGCGTATATGCATTAATGAATATTGAAGAAAATTTGGAAACTACTTTTCATAGTAATCTTTCTACTCTGATGTACAACAAGCTAGATTCTATTGGCATTCTGTTTTTTTATTAAAACAAATATGAGCTGGAAATTCAGTTACTAATAAATTCAATTAAGTACTATTTTAAAATCATATAATATAGTCCAGCGGATTTGAATAAGTCATAGCAATGGTTTAGCCAATTATTATTGGTATTCGTTTGTCAGTTAATTAATATAACATGAAATACAAAACAGAATATAATGCACAATTTGATTTTTTATGCCTGAATTAATGAAATTTTTTCCCAATGTATCTGTTCAAATAAACTACCGAAATTTAAAAAAAAATATTTTACAGCTTTTCTAAAAATAGATCATGACAACACATAACTACCTATAGCCACTGGAATGCTCCGAATGAGGCCATATGTGAGAGCGCATTGTAACCCAATTTTCGTACAGTAATCTTCCCTTACTTAATGGCCGAAAAATGTACGATTAAATAAGGCAAAGATTGCTGAGAAAATAATGATACGATGACCCTCCCTGCCCTCACCTTGAGTATGCCACTATCTATAACTATCATCAGCGAAAAAGTTTCTTCAGCGAGTAATTTCACTTCCTGTGAAAGTTTTTAAACGAACCTTATTAATTTTATGAGTAATTTTAAAACGTGCTTTTAAAGTTAACATTTAAATCAGCGGAAGATACGTTATAGGCTTTAATGTCTTCCAGTGATTGAAATGTTGTGTTTATTCATTCATCTATAAAAAAAAATTAAATATTCGATTTTTGTAAACTCTTTTTACACAGCTAAAACATTTGAGTATCATGACAAACTATAAATATTTCTTTTTGTATTTCAGGTCAAGCAACACTTTATCCTTACTTCACTGTGCATTTAAAATCTCTTGGTGTCAGCATCAAGCAAACTGCGATAATTTTTGCTATACAGCCGATTATTGCGTTATTGGTAGCACCAACCGTAGGACTAGCTGCAGACAAAATCGGCAATTTCAAACTCATCTTTTGTTTTTTCTTAACTTTTTCTGCAATTACAGCTAACCTTTTGCTATTTGTACCAACTGTGCCCCAAAATGAAAAACTGCATTTTAACGCGAAATGCGACGCAAGATCTGAATTTACTATAGAATTAAATAAAGACCTTTCGTGCAAGTTAAAACATCTAGAAAATAACACATACATAAATACGACTGTACAATTTAAATGTGAACATAATTGTGAAATTTTTAACAAATCATTTTATCCGTTAGTTATCGCAGAAGAAGGAGAAGCTTGTTTAACATCATGTGGAACTGGTGTTAAAAGCAAGTGTTTGCATGTTAATGAAAGGACAAAATTAAACTTTTTCATTAATTCCAACGATTTATATTCTTCACAAATAACAAAAGAATCATATTTCATAAGCTATGCAAATACTTCTTATGTTGATTTGAAATGTTGCACTGGGTGTAATGCTAATTGTACTTTCTCCAGCCAAAATCCAATCACTGACTGCTCAGATTCTGCCGCTGAGGAATTTGGAAGAACTTTCTGGAGTTATCTTGGAATACGATTATTTGTAACTCTTGGAATAGGACTTGTAAATGGCCTCTTTGATGCAGCTTCAATGACAATTATTCAAGATTTGAAAGCCGATGTCGGTTTACAAAGATTTTGGCAAACAGTTGGAATGTGTTTATTTGCTCCTGTTAGTGGATATATGGTAGATACATTAGGAAATTACCAGCCTTGTTTCTATATGTATGGTACTTTATACTTGATAGCAGCAATCACGTCTGTAAAACTAGATCTTAGTATGAAAATGCCTGCAGAAAATCCATTAAGAAATCTTGTAAAATTGCTGACTAATCCAGAAGTTATATTGTTATTAATTCAAATTGCAGTCCTTGGCATATGCTGGGGATTTCTAGAAAACTTTTTATTTTGGTTTCTTGAAAAAGAACTTGGTTCAAACAACTTAATCATGGGTTTAACAGTTACTGTTGGAAGTGGCACGGGATTGTTCATGGCACTTGTAGCTACTTGGTGTACTAGAAAACTTGGCTATGTGAATGTGATTATTGTAGCTTTTGCGGCTTACACAGTCAGATTTTTGGGATATTCCTATGCAACTGACGCTTACACTTGTCTTATATTCGAAATGATGGAAAATTTCACAGTCACTCTACTTACAGTTGGTGTCACTCTCTATTGTACTGAACTTGCATCTTTAGAAATGTTGACTACAATAATGACTTTATGGAATGGCTTACATATTATTTCAGGTAAGAAATACATCCATTTCTTGAATAATTTTTCAAAATTATATTAGTTATTTACCTATTTTCGATAAGTATATGTGTGCAACTTACCAAATGAAGAACCCACAAATTCTAATTCATGAACGATTTCCATCTTACATTAATTTGAATTTGTGGTCACAATTATATTCAGATTTAGCACCGATGTCTAGTGTTAATTATTTTCCAAAGAACCAATTATAAATGTTCTTCTGAAAGTCGAAATTTGGTACTTTCTGGCATAATCAGGAAAATATTTTCCTCAGGTAAATGCATAAACTTTCAGATATTCTTATTCAGGTTTCAGAAATCAAACAATGTTTTTCATTTTTCTATAGAAGCAAATTATATTTTCGAAAATATTGCCGACATTGGTATTTTAAATTAACCTAAAAACCAGGAATATATATAATAATAAATATGTATAAACTTTTTGAGAAAAATTAAACAAATATGCGATATTTTTTATACATGAATGAGAATACGAAAAGAAAAGATAAAGATTTTTTAATTGCATGCAAAATATTCGTCTTGTTGAGTGAGGAACATGATAAACTTGGGAAAAACTTTTAAGCCATTCATAGGTATCAAGGATTGTTTCTTGTTCAACCTTTTATTCTAAGACGGTAGTTTTAAGTACGATTAAAGAAAATTTAATATAAAAAAATCCGTCTATTAATAAAAGTAGGTTTTACTTTTCATACAAAATACTTTGCTCGCTCACATTTAGAAAGCAAAGCAAAACAGTCGCTAAATATTTTTAAAGCGGTTATTTCCGCCACCATCTACTTTTTCCTTATTACAAAAAAGTTACAGAAAAATTTTGCTACTACATAAATCTTTACATTTACAAATAAGATCACAAAACATTTATTTACATTGTTTTTATAAGAATTGTGAGATTTCCTTAACAACACTTTTTGTTAATTAATCTAATTACTCTTGTATACACCAAAGCGCCATAAATTAGTTAAAACATTAAAAATTCATTAAAAAGAAAAGAAAATGGTGCTAAAAAATTGCGGTTTGCAGAAATGGGATTAGAGGGAAATCGGATTTTTTTTAATAACAAAAGACAAATTGGTTAAAAAATTACCAATAGATGGCGCTGCACTCAAAATATGAAGCCGATTTAAGCAAATCAGGCTGTCGATAAAACCCTTCAATCCTCACAGATTCTTCATTCAATTCTTCAATTCACAAATTCTTCACAGATTCAATGCCAGCAGTATGCTATCATTACCAGATAAGCGCTGTTAGTTAAACTCTTTTACAAGAACAGGCAATCAGCAACTGGCGCATTACCAAAATTCCACACGTCAAAATGACTGAAGACGAGAAAAGAGCCTGTTTCATGTGCTGGGATACTGAAGCTTGTCAAACGCTTCGCAGTAATGTGTCTTTTAGTATAAGCCTAATTTGCATACATCTGCATCATATGCATGTCAGAGCCATCTATTGGTAAAACCACAACCTTTTTTGCTTTTTTTTAAAAAAATCCGATTTCCCTCTATTCCCCGCAATTTTTTAACATCATTTGTTTCTTTTTAATGAATTTTTAAATTCTTCACGAAGTTATGGCGCACTCGGTATTTTGCAAAAACAGCTATAACTACCGATTTATTAAATCAGTTTTAACATAAAAAACTTTTCTAAATTTCATATTTTTATTATATAATTTTATAACATATCTCCACACATGAAGGAAGTGATTATTGAGGTGGAGCAATTTCTTGATTCATAATTTGGAACATAAAGTGTTAACACACTTTTGACTTGCAGTATTGCCAATGTAGCACTTTTTTCTTTCAAAATATCTACCAGAATTTTGATACAGTAATTTTCGTTTTACTTAATGACAGACATTTCGTGATTAAATAAAGCAAAGATTATTTCTAAAGAGTTCTGGTAGATGATTTGAATACAAATACACGCGTTAAATTAACACTGTAAAAAAAGAGAAACGCTTATTGATTTAACAAGAAGGTTTACGAAAATAAAATGCAACCTCTTCCGAGTGACCCATGATTCAGAAAAGCGTTCATTTATCTTCAGAAACTTCATAACCCAATAGATTTTCGAGATTTAAGGAAGCATTTCTGTAACAAAATACCCTTTTGCTGCCCGTAGTTTCCGGAAAGATTACAAAGTAGTTTTTTACAGTGCATTAATCGGCTTTCTCAACCCGATATCGACACGTCATATCGGTTTTTCGGATGCTATCAATTCTCAAGTAAACATTTTCATGTTGAACCAGCATGTTCAACAAGCAAACAAGAATATGATTTATTTTTTTCTTATGTGCATCCATTATATGAGAATTCATGTAAGCATTTTTAGGTGCGTTCGTAATTATGTAAATACGTACCACCAGGGATGCAAGCGCTGCGCCAGAAATGGCCTATCGTCACCACTAAATTTTAATACTATTTGTCATCTTATTTAATGACAGAATTTCTGAAATTTAATTAAGCGAAGAAAACCATTACAATTTTGTGGTAGCAATTGGCCATTTGTGGCGCAGCACTTGCATCCCTGTACCACCTTTGGTCGTCGTCTGGTCCGTCCGTCTGTCCGCATAAGGTAAAGCTAGGATATTCTGCGCACAATTCGAAAGAATAGCAATAAAAAATCTAAATATTAAATTTTTGCTAAACTATTCATGAAAAAATTTTACTTCATTTGTTTTTTATGCATTTCCTTTGATATTTTGTTGTTATGTTGCAAATTAATAGAACAGTTGTAATAAAACCAAGAAAGTTATTTTGCGCAATCTGTCCTTACAGGGTTGGTGTGATTGCGCACATGGGTAGGAGAGATTGTTACTAATAATAACTACAATTAAATTGTTAACAATAACAATTACACTTAAACGACATTGCTGGAAGGTTTTTGTGAACAAATATTTATTGTATTAGGAGTGAATATTTCAACCTAATGATTAAAGAATCAGAAAAAGGAAATAATTTTAAAAACGATTAAAAAATTTTAATTAAAGGGAAAAAAAATAAAGAATCAGAAAAAGCAAGTCCAAATAAGATTAGAAAATAAAATTATGTTACTTAATAACACGTTTAACTTAAAATTAGTCCATTTTCATTTTTCATTTTTTTATGCAAATTTACCAATAAGCTGCGTAATCTCTCCTACCATTGAAACTAATGGGAACACTGCGCCATCTCTCCTAAGTAGCAGATGCGCAAACTCTCCAATTTCGGTAGGAGAGATTGCGCGGCCTTTTATTTAAACATGACCTCTTCTAAAACGAACCGTTGATGTTCACATTGTTAGTCTAGATTAGTAGCTTATGAGAAATCGTTTAAGTTAAAAATATTTTGTACTATTGACATTGTATAGAAATTCTGTGTGAATAGCTATGAAAATTCAAGCACTTACTTTGGGAAAACAAAACAAAATAGCAATACTTTATCTTAAACGCTCAAAGCAAACAACGTGCACTTTCAAGTAGACACTCCACTACTGTTGTTGTACAACTACCTGGAGTCGCTGAGCGTTCACTCTATTCCTTCCCCCCGAACCTGTATGTGCGCAATCTCTCCGACTGCGTCATCTCTCCTGACTTTACCTTATAACAGCGAAAAAACTACCCAACCGAATGGTTTGAAATTTAATATATATAATGGATGCAAAATTTTGTCGAGTCATTTCAAATTTTATGAAAATCGAATCAAAACTTAAAAAGATACTAATAAAAGTTTTCTTTATTCTATTAAATCCTACCATACGTAATAAATTCAATGATATTCCATGATAGGCAATGGTTCTAGGATGCCATGGTGATTACGTCATATTTAAGGTGGAGTCATATTATTTCCTCTTACTGAATTTAAAAACTGAATTTAAAAACCGAATTTGTATACTAAATTTTTTTAATTATAGCAATTATATAATCTACCGACAGTTTTTTTGGACAGATGTTTCCGGAGAAATAGATATGAAATGGAAAACGAGTCTAAATATGGATTTCAAGTTCTGAAAATTTCAAAGCTAGGCTTAAGTTTTCCATTGGAATTTGCAGTAAATGTCAACAAATAATAAAATGTTGCCAACTTAAAATGTACTTATTTTATTAGGGAAATTAATCATATCATAATAACAGACAATATAATTAATTTCACTGAAATAATAACGATGATTTTTTTTTCACATTGCATCGTATTGGCTATTTGCGCATAGTATAATTTTAATGTAACATAATTGTAATTATTTGTTTGTAAAAGTGTATTGAAACTTAATTTCATAAAATAGAATTAATATCTATAATATGAAAATTTGCACATAAAATAAATTTTGAATTCATGCATTTTTGAATAAGACTGCAAAAGCTATTGCACCAAGTTCTGTATATTTAATAAAAATAGTTATAGTGCGAACACACCTCATTTGTCATGTTTGACATACAATTTCCAACTTGTTTATTACTCGAATCGTGATACTACTTATGATATTACTTTAAGAATTATTTTATTATGACATAGATATCTTTACCTATCGAAACAAAGTAGAAAGCTTTCGGCTGTTGTTAATTATAACCCTTTCATTTTTTAGTTCATAGGAAAGAATTTTTAGGAAGCTCACAGAAAAAAAAATCTTTAGAAAAAATGTTTTTATATTTGCGCTTTAAAAAATATTTAAATATTATTATCAATAATATAGGAATTTAATATTATATTTGACATCATTTTCCAAAATAATAAATTGTGTGCATTTTTTATTACAATCTATCATAGCTGCCAACTGCTACCAATTTTTGGCACCAGTAGGTAAATCCGTAGAGAAATTTTCTACTTGTTTAATCACAAAGTTCTGCGATTAAATAAGGCGAAAACTTCTGTTAAGAATTGGTTGTGTTAAACTAATCGTAGCAGTCGGCAGCTATGATCTATAATAAAAAAATCAAAGATGAAAAGCGAGTTCAAAATAGACAAGCTTTAAACACGCAAATGTCGTAAAAAAATGTACTATATCTAATGCTTAAAAATCACTATATTTAAAAATATATTTTTGTGCTTTATTCAGGGAGAGCATTTGGATCTCTTCTTGGAGGATTTTTGGCGAACAATTATGGATTTCGTAAAACGTTCAGAATTTTTGCATATATCAGTGTCTCTTTTGGAACCTTCTACGCAATTGTGTACATATTTTGGCTTCGGAATTGGCGAGAAGCTCACAGGAAAGAAACGTTAGAAAGTAGAGGAAAAAGTATGTTCTCATTTACTTTTTTATACTTAACACTTTACCATTTACAGAGACTCGTTACCTTTTAAATTCAACAATTCATTAACAATAATGAATATAAATATGAAATAAATTACTTGCAGGGTTTTTTATTATTATTATTATTATTTTGCAAAGTTTATCAGTTATTAAACAGGTTATTAAACACTTTGTAAAGAGTAATTTAAGAAATGGTTTACATTTTTGTAACTAGATGGCGCTGCGCTGTCTCAAATTTGATATTAAAAACCTCAAATTAACTTCATAATTTCAAAATACAAACATTTTTTTCGCTTTCCTATAATTAAGCAGAATAAAAAGTAAACAATGAGATACCGCTGCTGCAGTTTTACACGTTAGTTTGAGTCAAGACTCCCTTTTATCATAGATCAGACTTCACAATCCGGAGAAAGTCTATGGGAGAAAATGTCCACGGTAATTGCCAACTTATTCATTGACTTTCTTCGGAAAGTATCGCCGCCTGGTGGATACTACCGATACTAGTTCATAAGCAAATGTATAGAACAAATGGAGCTGTGAAAAAATTTCGTGTTATTTCGTGTCGTAAATACTCCTATTACTGACGATTGATGGCGCTAGTAGCAGGACAACCATGCGGTCAAAGGAAACTTGCTGATTGTGAGGCTTGATACTATGATAAGGAGGCCTTGGTTTGAGTATTCTTGCACCTTGAGACATCGTAGCGTCATCTACTGATGGAAATTTCAACAGTTTTAACCGACTTCCAACGAAGAAGGTTATACAATGTGTTTCTATAATTTGTTTTTTGTTGCAAAGGTCTCTTTCTGCAGATGGTCATATTTCAATATCATTAGGAACTAAAATTGGTATGTCTCTCTGTCTGTCTGTTTTTGACGTTATAGGTTTTAACTTTCGTAAGAATTGACCAATTGTCACATAATTTTAACATAGATGAGTCGGTACAGAGCGCTATTTACGGTTTTCAAATTCTCGTCATATCGTGTGTAATTTTCTTTTTACAGGTACAGATTTTTGTGTAATGTTTTTTTTTTTTTTTTCAATAATTTTAATATATCATCGTTTACTGTGCGTCAAATTAAGCGATATTGGTAACAATGAGGTTTAACAATGCGATTCAACAATCAGATTCAACAATAAGATTCAGGTGATCCAAATTTACCGAAACCCAATCCCGACTTGACCGCGGTTTGGTAATTTATTTTGTTTTGTTTTGTTTTTTTCGCTTTATGTCGATTTCACTGAATGTAAATGAACATATTTATACTTATTTTTCTACATGAAAAATAAATTGATATTAGAAATACAATTACAGAGTACCTTCTCATAAATGCATTAAAATATGGATCGATTTTCTTTAATTTCCGGGTTTCAGGTTGAAGTGCGTCGGATTTGGATCGGCTTTTGGGGTATTTTTAGGGTTGGGTCGGTATAATCCGACCCGCGCAGAACTCTAATGAGATTAACGATACAGGCTTGCCACAAAAACACGAACAACAATCCTTTGAAGTTATCGGTTTATTTTCTTGTAAAAATTGTTTGTTTAAATTACAGTATCAAAAACTTATGAGCTACTTGATAAACATGTTATTTATTTCATATTTATATTTTATATAGTAAATGAATTATTGATTTTTAAAGTTAGGGAGTTTTCTCTGAAACATCCTGTACATCTGTGTTTTTCTATTGAATATTGCTTTTATATTTTAGATAACAATTATGTGTCACAGTTACCCCTTTTGTTTCATGTATTGCGGAGATAAAATATTCCTCGGCAAAAAGAAACTATCCAAATTCTTATCTCTATACGATAATGTGCAATTTATCAGATAATTGATTAGGCGTTAAACGATTTCTTACCTTCATAACATATATTAAGATTTATTTTGGCTATGACTGATACTATTATCTTATTTTATTTTTGGGATGACATTGCTTGTGTATGAGAACTGTTTTGTAAATATTGATGCAGCGATTCTTTTATAAGTACTTGGACAATTCTTTCAACAACAAGCATAAACACAATATAGATTGTAATATCTTTAAGTGGTCTTAACTTAAAAAAAGAAGATATGATTTATTGTAAAAACAAAAATATTTTCATTTGCATAGGAATGGTATTGCAATTTGTAAACTAGGGAGCTAAGTAAAAATTTTATAAATGTATGTTCTTAGAATTTTTTTCTACATAATTAATTATTCATATACTGTAAAAAAAAAAACATAAATAAATAAAAAATAAATAAACACGTTGATTTCTGTTACAATTTCCATATTTTTACGTTTTTTTTTTTTTTTTGTTTTTTTTTTTTCGATGAAAGAGATTTTGTGAATGTATTCGAAGTATGGATTTGTAAATTTTTTTGACAGATAATGCTAAACTTTCATTTTCTCTAAAGCTGTGGAATTTATTTTTATTATTACGTTTCAAAAGGAAAAAAAATCCGTGAAAATCCGGAAATTGTACATTGTTAAAAGTTTGCAGCATATTACTGTCCAGTCATTCGACCGCCTTTGTAAATAACGATTACTAGATCATCTTATGAAGGTATTATAACCATATTATTGACCATATTATGATCAGGATTGACTAAAATAATTGTTAAGTAACTGTTATCTACAAAAACGGTTGAATGACTGTACAGTTTGCTGCAAATTTTTAACAGTGTAGTGGCAAAATTATCTTAGCAAAATCTTTTTAGAGTGTAAAAATATAAAAAGTCCCAAAGACTTATTGAAATTAATTAGAATTTTAGCACTATTCTCTGTCGAGGATATTCTTAAATTCCTATAAGCTAACTTCTGACATATTCACAAAATCATTTCATCGGAGAAAAAAATTCAGCAAAAATACGGAATTTGTACGGACAATCAACGGATTTTTTGTATAGTGATAGTTGATTTGAGATAAGTCATCAGGATGTGAGATTAACCCTTTTCCAGTGTTCCTCAAGCGAGTGATATTTGCGATTACTCAAATGCAATTTGATGTGTGCATGGATTATTTTGATTGATTTCATGCTGAAAACCGAGCTAAGTTCATTTAACATTCGAACAGACATTTAAATATATGATTCACTATTTTTATGTTATTCTTATTACGCTTGGGAGTGTGGTAAATCCTGCTACACTGTTAAGGAGTTAATAAGTTTATCTCCACTTTAAACGATTTGTGAACAACAAATTTATTGTAAACTGTCATTAAAATTCAATATCGTGGTCTTTGTAATAGAAGCCTACATTTACTTTTGGACAGTGAGTTTTGGAAATATGGTATTTGTAAAAATCATCTTTTATTAAATATTAAAGAATTGGCTTTTTTTTTCGTAAGCATTGCTGCTGATTTTTAAAAAAATATTTTGTTGTGGAAATGTGTTTAAAATATTCTCCTTTAATGAATATATTTATCCAAAAAGTGTTAAAAATTAATCATGTAAGTACTTGAACGCTTTGAATACACGGTTAACATAAATAAAAAATTCTAAAACAAAAATATTAAACGTTAAATTTCATATGTTTATACTATACTTTTGTATAGATTCTACAGATTTTGCCTTGTAAAAATACTCGATTTTTTCCTATACTTCCTTTTTTGCTGTATTTGTCAAAGTAACTTTCAGTCAAGAACTTTGAGGGAATACTGTGCTTTATTTTTGTCTCCTTATATTCATCCCACTTATAGTAATTTTGGTTGCAATCCAGATAATGCGAAAGAGGCTTATAGCTTCGGAAAATTATTCATAATAAAATTTTAGGTCCATATTTGTTGGGTTTATCTTGATTGAATATAATATAATTTTTGCGCTTGTATTTTTACATTTTCCATTAATTTTTTTATGCAGTGATCTTTTGCACTTACTATTATCCCTGAAGCTCATTTTTTTAATTCTAAAAACAAATATAGACATAAATATACAAGGTCTACGGTAAATTTATTGAATAGTTTCTCTATTCTTTAAAATAATCTCGTTTACAGCTCCCTGTAATCGAGAAGGTTAGATAAAGGCCTTTTTAATCCCACTGGTCATGCCACATATCATTATATATTTTTTTTTTTAATAGTATACAAATTGAGAAGTAATGGAAAGATAGTTATTTGGGAAAATAATTTTTATTATAAATAAATAATTTGAAATTATATTTTCATTAATATAAAGTAACTTGGCATGAGTAAGCATTGACGTAACTTTAATCTAATGAATCGTCGTTGGACCATCATGTTGCAGCACTTTGAACTTAAAAACTTTACTTTTTAACTTTTAGCCGAAAAATGTCGCCAATAACGCAGATACCTCAACACGTTGGCAACATGCACGTAATATTCTACAACTCTTGCAGTGCACAGACTATTTTGTTCCCTTCCTCTTGAAAGCTAGAGTACCTTTATATATCATAGTAGCGGTATATGTCCAGAACACATGCTCATGTTTTCAGTTTTTCCCAAACTACAGCAACCCGCATTAAAGAACTTCGGACGACTTTATGGGTTAGCTTGGCGTGGCAGGTTCTCCAAATCTGGTATTGCCCAATCAAACTTTACAGGAGGTATATCACTACTCTCATAAAGAAAGGCACTCTATCAGAAGATAAAGAGACATGAACATTAATGGGACTTCTGCAAAGATTTCGTTTCATTTCGCATTGAAGGACTCAGTGAACCAAAATATCTTTACTATTATTCAAATTCAAAAGCTTAAACAATTTGCTATCAAATGAGGTATATGTTATTTTGATTAATTCCCTGTAATTGAAATGCACGTAATAAAGTTCTAAAAAGTGTCGAAATGTAAAAAAAAGGCAAACATGTTCACTTTAAAAGGTCATTTGTTTTTTCACTTATTCATGTTTTTTCAGAATTAAAACTTATACAGACATGAAGATTATACGTTCAACTATAAAACGAAATAACGTTTACTGATTTGAAGAAGAAATTTAATTTTTATGAAATCACTGCGTTCGAAAATATACGACTTATTCTTTACATAATGCTCCCTTGTCTTTTACATAAGACTTGCGATAAATGGTATTCTCCGTTATTTTACAGAAATGTGTTTAACAATATACTCTGAAATGACGTTAATTTTCAAATTCTTAACTCAGAATTAAGCTGTGTAAATTTTGTCAGAAATTTTTAGCAATAATGTTATTTAAAAGAAAAATAAATAAATAAAATAACTTCCTTTCTAAGACCTGACAGAGATACATCTGTGCAAATATATGAAATTAGTGCTTATTCTCCATGGATGTAGATTTTTAAAAAAAGCATGGGTTTTGAATACACAAGCAATTCATGCAGCAAAAATATTCATAGTATAGTATTTAAAACAGCTGTACTCTATTTCTGTAACTTTCTTTCTCGTAGGCTGCAAACTTTTGTTTGCTACGTTAGGTGAACATCAACACACTATATATATAGTTACACTATGAAAAGGCAATCGAAATAGTAAGATAACAAAAGTAGCATAACAAAGTAATGTAACAAAATTAATATAATTAATATTAGCTATAAAATAATACAATAATGCAGATTTTCCAAGTTCTAAAAAAAAAATACAAAATTTTCTTTAATAAAATCATATTTCTACTCAATGCAAGGAATGTTTACCTTTTTAATATGTAAAAATATATAGTAAAAATTTAATAATTTTTAATTTTTAATAATGTTTGACTAGTGTTGTAGATCATAAAATGTAATGCAAGATTATAAAATTTACATGCAAATAGGAATACTTGTAAAAATAAATTTTGACTAAGATAATGAATGACATTTAACATGTTTTATCACAATTTTTAAATTACCACCGCAAATTTGGTGCTAAATAAAGAAATAGTAAAGGTCTTAAATATATTTTATACGCATTTAAATTTTTTATAAATACGGATTAATGGTTATGTATCTTGAGCCCTACGCAATCATTAAATTATTACACAATCATTATATCACAATCATTAGATGGGCGCCGACATAAAATTTCGGTGGATCACAAGTTGAGCGTGGCTGATTTAAAAGTAATAAAAATTTGAATAATATGTTCGTGCTCTAAATAATGTAAGATAAGAAATGTCGCTCGCTGAAAGGTATTAGGTAGCTTTCATTACAAAAAGCTACCTATTGCAGTCGTTCGGAGGAAAGCAATTCCAAAAATTTTGGTATATTTTCACCAAACATGACCTCCAGACTCCAAAACCACCCTCCGTTCAAATGTTGATTTATATATATATCCATATATATATATATATATATATATATATATCTGACATTTGTCATGCTGTATCTCTCTTATTTATGAACCTATTTGGATGTGACTGAGTATGTGCATAGGATATACCAAGGTCTCGACCGAGTTCATTGGCCAGCTTCATCCGCCATCTTGTTTCAAAATGGCGGACAGTTAAATTTTTTTTCATTTTTTTAAAAAATTCAAAAAGATGTACAAAAAATTATAAATTAAAAAATTTGTTTCCGTCAAGTATTAGAACGTAATACAAGGATTATGGAACTTTTTTTGTTTTTGCTATATCTTAAAATATGGCTGAGATATGGCAGTTTAAAATTCTAGGGTGGCTGAGATTTTGGAACAATCTCATATTTGTTATGCTGTAACTCTCGTATTTATGAACTGATATGAATGTGACTAATCATTGTAGAAAACATACCAAGGTCTCGACCGAGTTCGTTGCCCAGCTTCATCCGCCATCTTGTTTCAAAATGGCAGCCAGTCTTTTTTTTAATTCAAAAAGATGTATACAAAATTATAAATTGAAAAAGTTGTTTCCAATAAGTGTTAGATCGTGATTCAAGGATTTTGGAACATTTTTTGTTTTGACTTTATCTTAAAAAATGGCTGAGATTTGGCAGTTTGAAATTCTAGGGTGGTTGATATTTTGAAACATTCTGATTTTTGTTATGCTATAACTCTCATACTGAAATTCGCATTCAAATGCAGTATTAACGAAAACCGGGATTGAATCTTCTATAATCGGGTTCCAAGCATTTTAGCTTCGGGTGTTTGAGTAAAATGAGTTGAATTTTTAAAAACATGGACTACGAAAGCTACCTTTTCCTCCCAGTACAGGCCGGAAGGACTTTTTTCTTTCCAAAACGTCTTTGAGAAACTATAGTTACTGAAACTTTTTCTTACTGAAATGTATTTAACAATTTAAAATAATATTAAGGTCGTCATATTTTAATTACTTAATCACGTTCAATACAATGATGAAAATTCATGCTAAGTCTCAGCTTTTTAACTCTTACCCTTTAAAAAAACTTTTTATATTAATATCACTAAAAGCAAAATTCTATAGCCTGTACAACTGAAATAATTAAAATTTTCGACATTTCTCGTATTTTAAATAGAATATCTCAAAATTAAATCTTTTAATATTTTGAAACATTTTAGAAGATTCAGAGAAATATTTTAAAGTTCTTATTATGGGATATTCAGAGTATCAACAAAACTATTAATTTAATTGTGAAAGGTTATATTTTTATAACAAAAATATATATATATAGAAACTTGAGGTAAAGTAAAAAGGCTAATTTTTACTAGGAAATTTTAAATATAGTTGTTACAAAAATTTAAGATGCCTGAAAGACCTCGGTTTATCTCCTTTTTCCTTCTCTTATAACCATGGACGATTTGTAAAACTGCATAAAAATAACACTTGCTGCAGTAACACCTGTAACACCGTATTCATTGGTTTATAGGGCGAATATATATGTATGTCGTACGGTCTGGGAGTGGGATGGTGATTGTTGACTATTTGTAAAAAATTCAATTTGTGTAATTTTTTTAAAATACTTATTAATAGAAGGATTTACTAAACATTTGATGAAATTGTCCGTAACATTTATATTCGCACATATAGATTTTACTTCATCGAAAGTTTCTAGGATATTAAAATACCATACTGTTTGAAACACGATGTAGCATTTGGTTACAGCTTTTATTAATGCGCACAATTTTTTTAATCATGAACTCCAAAATACTGTCGAAAACTTTGATGTAAACTGATGTCCAAATATTAATATTTCAATTTATTTGTAGGTTCTACACTATCTGAAGAAAACGAGGGCGACACTTTAAAGAATGAAGCATTTTCTTGTTTAAATATGCATTGCAGTTTCGATTCACCTACAATAATGCACAATCTTTTAAATTCGCCCGACACTGAATTTCGGCGTCGAGCCATGAGCCACATCCCTGTAGCACCATCTAACAGCTTCCGAGAAGCAAAACGCATTCCACGGCATGCAATTAGTTTTTCAGAAGGTAAAAATGTCCAACCAAAGAGAGTTTTGAACATGAATCTACAAGATTTGAATGAATTTCCTGATGTACTTTCAACAGACACATCCACAAATAATGAAATGAAATATATCACAAAATTTTAAAGCTAAAGAACATCCTGCTATCACACTTATTATCATATCACGGACAGTATCAGATATTTCCTCAGAAACAGGTGTTTCAAGAAGGAAACAATTGAAAACACACCATGTGATAGTTTGCCTCTCGAAACTTTATCAATGACGAACTTATCTTTTACGCTAGATATCAGATCAAATTCCAATTATCAGAGCGGTCTAAAAAGTCTTGTTCTCAGTTCTCATGATTTACATTTAATTTTAAAACACTTAGCAGTGGTTATTCGCCAAATGTTTCACTCGTTACTTAAATTTCCGAATGCCTTGAAAGTAACCCTCCTTCCAGCGCAAAATAGTCGCTCGAAGCATGAGAGAAGCAATAGCTTATATTTTGGATCGTAGGATAATACATGTGTGATAGGAACTTCAGTCTTTTAAGATTTTGATAGACTCTTATGTTTTTGGTCTTATTATAATTATGGAGAAAAGGGAAGCAACTAACTACTTTATGTGTAGTATAAAATGAATATTAAAAAACAATTAGAACTGACTGGATATTTCTTGGCAAGACATGTATATCCTCGACTTTTGTAGTTTGAACATAAATAGTTGCAGCCACTAACAGACAATTTTCAACAGACATGCAAGAAAGATTATCAATTATGCTTTCTTTACATAAAGATATTTTACATGACACATTGTATAGCACAATTATGTTCAGTGCATATCATTATTTGTGGTACGCAGCTAATTTGCGTTCCATCTGTGTTTCACAGCTAATTTACAAGGTGAGTCTACGTGTACCGTCGGTGGTACGACATTAATTTACAATATTATGTGTGTCTGCTGCGCCATGTCTTATTTTTCAAAATGTGACATAATAAAAATTAAAATGTCTAAAAAGCTCACGAATTTTTCTTTTAACTACTTAGATGTCTGTACTCATTTATATTTCAATCTGTTGATCAAGATTTTCAAAAAAGGAATCACAGTTATTACATTTTTATAAATTCTATTATTGTGTAATTATGATTAACTAATGTTTCTTCAAATGCTTATTTTTGTCTGCATTTGTCTACTCATTGATGCAAGATTCAAATCTTCCAGATCCTAACACACCCTTCAAAGTATGCCTTTTTTGTTCCATAATTCTTGAGGAAATCGTCACAGGCAAGTTCAAACCCATCTATTGACTTCTTAAAGATCTAACAAAGCTGTTGGTATCTAACCAACAATTTATAGTATAACTAGATGCTTTTTGTAACATTCCAAATTTCCTCGTGCTCTTTTGATTCGCAACACTTCCATTCTGCCACAGAGGCAACAAGCAACCTAATGCGTAACTTAGAAGTTAAATTAGTTCAAGCCTGTTTCTTCTTCGCTAACAACAGGTTGGAAACAACGAAGTAACAGATTTGAATTCTAGAATCTGTCTACTAAGTCGCGCGTTGTGTCGCTTGTCGCCTCGAAGTGCAGCCTGCCTACTTTTTACATTTACCATGACTTGTATCGTTAGTGTAACTAAGGGATACAATCCGGGCTTTCCGGGTCACAGAATATAGGTGAAAACCATTTTTCTTTAATTGAAAACTCTAATAGAATTTTTTACATTTACTATTTTAGATTACCCACTAACAAACCTCAAAATCATTTCTATCTGAAAAATAGGAATTATGTATTCAAATAATGTTTTGAAATTTATTAAAAGCGACACTTTTGCATTGGCCTCGTGCCAGGAGTTAACAGCCGAAGAAATCGCCAAAGATTAGCCTTAAACAGAAGCCTTTTTGATTCCAATCATTGCATGAATTCAGTGTTTAAGCACATCGGTCAATTACATCTCTTAAATTTGTGTTTTATTTATATTTTATTATTTAATTTATTTATTGATAATGTTTTAATTACATTCTGGATTATAAGCCGGAAACATATAGAAAATTATTTTAAAAACCATAACAAATAAGTAAACAGTGATCAGTTTCCAAACAAATTGCGATACAGTGTTCAAACAAATGGAATTTGAAAGCTTTTTTTTCTCTATTTGATGGTGTAAAAATTAAAAATGTGTGATGTTTAGAAGTTTAAAAAAATTGCAGTAAAAACGAAATTAAATCGCTTGGTGTTACCAAAACTTCGAAATGACTTCAGTGTTACGCATGGACACGTTTATTGTTTAATATAGATAGTTTTAGAAGTTTTGTGTATGAAAATTGCCAAGGTAGCAACTCCAATGCCCGATGCACATTGCAGTGTGCGGTACTATAACAAACAAATAAAAGCAAAAAAAAAAAAGTAAAATTTCATATATTTGTTTTATTTTGAGCCTAAATAGATTAAACTTATTTTCTCTGTTAGATCCTATGTGAAAACTGAATGGTTAATGAAAAGAAGCTAATAAAAATTCAAGTTCCTCACGTTATTTCAATTTAGTTCATATTTGTAGTTTGAATCCTGTGTGTATTTTTTAAATAAATATTTTTTCACGAGTTGCAAGACTTTCTGATCACCCTGTATAACAAGAAAATTTCTGTCTGTATGTGACATGTTATTTTGGAATATTGAGTAACAATAACAATATCTTGTATCTCGTCACTAAAAAAATTGGCGTCGTTCACCCTGTTATTAATCTACATCAAGTACAAAATTACATCATTGGCAGCAAAATGTTTAATTTATCTCTCCTTTTAGGTAGATTTCGTAAGAAATACTACCTATTACATTCTCCCCTATGTTGGAATTTCTGGGAAAATTTTGCAGATCTACGCCGATCATGACTCCCAGAACCCAAAACCAAAACCAGTTCAAAACTTTATCTATCTATCTATCTATCTATATCACTTTTTTATGGACACTATAACTTCAATAATTCTGCATAAATCTCTCCCAAACTGATACATAACATCAAGTGGCATAAAATCTCGGTCAAGTTCGTTAATGGGCAAAATTGAACTAAGGGAGGGGGGACCTTTTTGTAAGAACAGAAAAAACACATAACTTCTTAATTATGATACGTATCGAATGCATTTAAAGTTATTATTATTTCTAGGAACAGGGCCGAAAATTTATGTATGACAAATTTTTGTAATCATTAAAAATGACCTCAAGGGAGGGAAAAAATAGAGGTTTAAGAAGAAAAAAAAAATCATAACTTTGTCAATTCACAAGATATCAAACCGCTTAAATTTATTATAAATCCTCTTAATATTATCTACAACTTTTAAATTGACAAGTTTTTTATAGGACCAACCCTTAAAGCAAAAAAAATATAAATAAAAATAAAAATAAAATAAAATAAAACCAAAAAAATCCCTGCCAGCTCCGCCTACAGACACAGGTAGATTTCGAAGTGGGCGGTCCCAACTGCCGCATCATGGCAAAAAGGTTATTTCTTCTGCAATTCCCAATTAACAAGCACCCCATGGCCTGCGTCTTCGAAATCTACCTTTGCCGTGCCGTCAGGGATTTTTTTCTCTTTTTAGAAGTTGAAGCTTATAAAAAATACTTCTTTCGGGTTATACTACGTTCAGATCGGATAGTTAAGATATCTTAGACCACCGAACTCACTGAGTGAGTTCCAGAAAGTCACTTAGTGAGTTCGAACTTTCTATTGCTAGATACAGCCAGTACCACTCACTCTGATTGGCTCTGGAGGCCGATTGGCTGTTGAAGTTGCCTTTAACATACGCGCATGCGCATATTCCATTTTTGTTCAGATCTCAGACAGGTGATGTTCAGTAAGTTATCTTAGATGAGTTTTGCGGTGTGGACAGGTATTCAATTCCGGGGGCACCACCTCAAAAATGGCGGTCTAAGATATCTTAAATGTCCGATGTGAACAGGGTATTACGTTAAAAAAATTTATAGGATTTATATGGCGTAACATATTTAAATGGTTTTAGAGTGAATGTACTCAAAATTAAATAGAGATATTAATCAGGGCTCGTACAATCTTTATTTTTTAGTCCTACCACTATTTCAGAATAGTGATATTTTGTAATAATATTCTAAGTTTATTCATTATAAAGTGATATCGGAAATAGTGATACTTCAAAATAAGGACCGTCCAAATCCTGATTAATACAACTTTCAAACAAAATTTGCACCTCAAAAGTAAAGAAAATCAGTTTTCAAAGCCTTTTTATTTTCAAGTATATTTTGCTTTCTTATTTTAAATGTCTCAAACGAGCTGATTTAACACATGGGCTGATAAGTTACTGGTCTGGCACACAAATGGCGTTGCAATCGCCAAACCGATGGTTTTTTTTAGTAAATACTAACCTTTAAAAGGTAGTAGAAAAAATGCCATGACGATTCGCCGTGTGGATAAAACGTTAGAGTGGTTTTAGTTGAACGACTTCGTTGATAAACAAAAAAATGGATAACAAGAATTTCAAGAATTGTTATTTGATGGGGAAAAAATACCGTTCAAACAAAAGCTGGGCTAGATAAGCGTTATCCGGACACTGCACCAGATAAATCAACCATTATTGACTGGTTTGCTGAATTTAAACTTGGTCGTACGGACACCAGTGATGCACCACGCAAAAGAGGTGGTTACTCCGGAAAACATAAAAAAAGTCCACAAAATCGTTTTGGGGAACCATAAAGTGAAGTTGCAGGAGATAGCTCAGACTCTGAAGATATCCAAGGAACGTGTAGGTTTTATTAACCGACTCAAAAAAGGAGGAGGTTATCAATTCGACGTGTATGTATTTTTTTATTTTTATGTATGTACACCGATTACTCCGGAACTATGCGTCCTATTTATGTGATTTTTGTTTTATTCGAAAAAGAATACTCTCGAATTGGTCCCATTTAAATTTTATCAAAATTGGTTCAATACTTTTTCAGAAATTGAACAAAAACGAAAAAAAATTAACATTTTAAAAATAGTTAATTTGTTGGCTTTTGAATGTTGCCAAATTTGAAAAGCAAAATTACATAAAATTGTGAATTGGATAAATATAATACAACGTACAGATAAAAACTATAAATTATGCTACAACAAATCTACTTTTGAATCTTTTAAAATCTTTTATGTATGTTCACCGATTACTCCGGAACTTTGCGTCCTATTTATGTGATTTTTTTTATTATTCGAAAGAGAATACTCTCGAATTGGTCCCATTTAAATTTTATGAAAATTGGTTCAGTACTTTTTCAGAAATTCAATAAAAACGAAAAAAAAAATAAGCATTTTAAAAAATAGTTAATTTGTTGGGCAGACGACTTTCATTTCATGTCATAAAATATTCTATTACGTGAATTTGCAAATAATAAAAAGACTGACATATTTAAATCAGCTTTAACTTGTCGGATTTATTTTCATAGAACAAACTTTTTAAGATCTAAACAAAAAGTTTTGAGTGTTGCTAAATGTGAAAAGCAAAATTACATAAAATTGTGAATTGGATAAATATAATACAACGTACGGATAAAAACTATAAATTATGCCACAACAAATCTACTTTTGAATCTTTTAAAAGTTCCATTGTTGCAGTTTCACAGCGGTTTGGCATATTTTGACGAGCGTTTATTGGCGCATAATTAAATACATTGTTGTTTCAAATCCCATATAAATGTACGAGTTACAGAAAATATTTGGCGATTTATCACCTGTGGCGCACTAGTTGGAAACTGCCTTTAAAATATCCAATATCTATATTATATTATGCAATACAGTTGTATATAAATGCTTCTCCAATTGTCTTTTAATATTTCTATTACATAATATTAACTATAGAGTGACAATATAGAAAGAAAGGGGTTACTCCGAATAGTATTGTTGGCGCAGTGTATTTACCTTGTACGGATCGTAAAAATCAGTACACATTAAGCATAAGCACCGAAATCAGTGAGTTACACAGTTATCAAAACTGTAGTATACAGCCCGATTATGACACAATATCCAAGACGATTAGGTGAGAATAATGATAAAATTTCTAATCTTCCGTAATCGAGTCTACTGCCAAGGTTAGCGTGAAATAAAAAATATATTAGCAACAATATGGTTTAATATAAATATAGATATCACTAAAGTAATAAATAAATAAATAAACTTTTTAACCAAAAAAAAAAAAACCCGACTTCAAAAACTACTAAAAAGCGAAAAATGAACTTTTTAACCAAAAATTGAACCGACTTCAAAAACTACTAAAAAGCGAAAAATAAACTTTTTTACCAAAAATAGAACCGACTTCAAAAACTACTAAAAAGCGAAAAATAAATTTTTTAACCAAAAATAGAACCGACTTCAAAAACTACTACAAAGTAAAAAATAATTTTTTTTAGGTAATAGTTAATAAGAAATTAAATTAAGAGCATTGTATTTACCATGCATATTATTATATTTATGTACATTAATTTGATTTTTTGGAGTCGGTGCCAGCCAAGCCAAGTACAAAATTTAAAACAAAATATCCAATATAAATCGTAACACGCGTATAAGTTAAATCTGCATAAATACGAGACAATAAAAAAAATACATATAACTCATCAAATGGTAGAAAATACAATGATTTAAATGATTAACTAATTTCCAAAGCAATGTTTGTCGACATATAAGTTGCTAATCTCATTTGAGAATACACATTTATAACATCAGATGAAATGTTTAAAAATGGTAACATGGCTTTAACTTGGCTTGGCTGGCACCGATTCCAAAAAATCAAAATAATGTACATAAATATAATAATATGCAAGGTAAATACAATGCTCTTAATTTAATTTCTTATTAACTATTACCTAAAAAAAATTATTTTTTACTTTGTAGTAGTTTTTGAAGTCGGTTCTATTTTTGGTTAAAAAAATTATTTTTCGCTTTTTAGTAGTTTTTGAAGTCGGTTCTATTTTTGGTAAAAAAGTTTATTTTGAATGAACATTTGTTTATGAAAAAGCTGTTGTCAAAGTGGCTGCCGCGCGTGTTGACTTTTGACCAAAAACAACAACGAGTTCTGAGCACTGTTTGGAGCTTTTTCGTTATAAAATTATGTTATTTATTATTAAATTATTATTATTAATCATTTATTAGATTATTATTATAAAATTATTATTATTAAATTATTTTTAAAATTATTATTATTAAATTATTATTATAAAATGTATTATTTTTAAATTATTATTATTATTATTAAATTATTATTATAAAATGTATTATTTTTAAATTATTATTATTATTATTAAATTATTATTATTTATTATTAAAGTTGTTATTTATTAAAGTTATAAAGTTATAAAGTCATAAAGTTATAAAGCTTTGTTAAAAAGTTGTGTTTTCTTTATTAGACCGGGAACTTATCAGCCCATGTGTTAATATTTACAAGGCCATTTCAAATAAAATTAAAAATGAAAGTCACGCTGCATGCTAAATGAAAATCGTCATTATTAGCATTTGTTTCTCTGGTTGGTTGATTTATGACGGCTCAAGGGATATAGGCCTATAGGGGGACGTGTTTCTAAAGGTCTTCTCTCCGTGGGGGGTGTTTCTAAAGGATCCTAACCCGTATTTACGGCAAGTTTCGAAGAAAACCACGGAAAACTGCGAACGGTTAGGTGGACGAGCGCGACAGAGTTTTGAACCCAGCACCTCCCGTTACCATCTTTGAGAGCAGAACCTCTCAGCCACTGGTGGGGCTCATTTGTTTCTCTGCATTTCGCATACATATGTGAAAGATTACAAGTTTTTTAATTTAATGAAAAAATAATAATTTAAAGGTGCTTTTTTATTAATGATTTTTTTTTTTTTACCAAATTGATGTTACATGTAGTTTCAGCCCTTAACTAAATAATAAAAATTAAATGACTGTCATAGATAGCTTAAAGAAAATTTAATTAAAAGAAATGTACGCCTCTTCAATTGTCCTAACTTGCCCCACCGGGTGGGAGTCCCCTTATTACCGGTTGGTGATAAGGGCAATTACGAATTCGTTCTGTGGAGGACACGATTATACTACTACCTTGTTCTTCCATAACTGAATTGGACAAATTTGTAATTAAAATTATCTGCAATGTAATTACAATTTAATTCTGTGTAATTAATTATAGTTACAATTACATGCCGTAAAAAATTCGTGCAGCACTGTAGCCGGAAAAAATCTATCTTAGAAATTATTGGTGGGACTCGAGTCCCATAAAACTGACGTGTACGCGTATGCTTTAACCGAAGTATCACTGTAGTGTCTAGAAGAAATAGTGTGGAAACAAACTGTGTACTCCGGTGATCATGAATATATAACATAAGATCTCTTTATCTTCATACCGGTGATGCTGAAAAAAACTTCCACCTCGCGCTTCTTAATTTTTCCAAAATCCTCCCGAAATCGATGTGCGCATCCATCTTCTCGCACATGCTTCTTTCTGCTCTTCGTATTTTTGTAGCTAACATATTATCGTTTTGTGCTGCTGCCCTCTATGGACAAGATAATAAAACACAATTATGTCCTAATGCTTCTGAATAAATTAAACTATTTTTTATCAAATAAATTTGCAAAATAAATTTACTATACAAATAATTAAATACAATTAATGTATATATAAAATACATTTTACTTAAACTAAAATGTATTTAATGGATTTTTTTTTTCATGTAATTAATTGATATTTGATTACCAACAAATACTAATTAATTATATACCAGAATTGTTTTAACTAGTTGTATAATATTAATTTGTAAAATTTAATTTATAGTTCTTTTTATTTCTTATATTCTAATTTATAATCCATAATAAGAATTTATTATTATTAGAATTTTTGCAAAATAATTTAAATTATATATTTATAAAAGTAATAACATTTCCCATGGTGATAGTTTTATTATTGAAAAATGGTCATGAAACCATGACACGTTAAATTCTGCAATAATAATAAAAAAATTTATTAATTAATTAATAAAAAAATAAGAAAAACGAAAGAGAGATGTTAGTGTATTCGATTAGTTTATAAAGTGACTAACCGGTCGCTTCTGAATGGGGCCCAAATGCATTCTGCAGCGTACTGTCTTGACTTTCCTCGGGGCCCAGAAATTGCATTTTACATGCAAACAGAGAAATTTAAATAAAATATTTTAAATTATACGAAAATAATTAAATAATCTATACTTATAAAAGAGTAGCTTGATTTTCTCATAATCAACGCCGATCCCCAACCGTTTGTCCTAGAACAATGGAATTTGGAAGACATGTTCTTTACACAATGTACGCACGCACTAAGAAAGGATTTTTGAAAATTCACATTCTAAGGGGGTTAAATGGGAGGTCGAATGTTTTAGATAATTTCGTTATTTCTGCATAGCTCAGCACGAGTTTTAAGTAGGGGCATGAAATTCGGGATAACAATTCTACTAAAGAATAGTTAAACATGTATTTCAAGCAATTTTAGAAATTCAACCACTAAGTGGGTTAAATGGAGGGTCGAAAATGTTCAGTGATTTCACATTTTCACCATATCTCATCAGCAGTTTTAGGTAAGAACGTGAAATTCAAGATAACAAATCTACTAAAAAGTAATTAAACATGTATTTCGGAGCTTTTAGGAATTCAAACACTAAGGGGTTAAATGGAGGGGTCTAAAGTTTTAGGTCATTTTACCTTTTCGCCATATCTCCACAACAGTTTTAGTTAAAAGTGCGAAATTCAGGATAACAAACGTACTAAAAGTTAGTTAAACACATATTTCAGCGATTTTAAAAATTCATCCACTAAGGGGATTAAATGGGGCGGGGGGGGGGGTCGAAAGTTTTTAGTCATTTCGTGTTTTCGCCATATCTCAGCAGCAGTTTTAGGTAGGAACGTGAAATTCAGGATAATAAATCTACTAAAAAAATAATTAAACACATATTTCAGCGATTTTAGACATTTATCCATTAAGGAGGTTAAATGGGGGATCGAAAGTTTTAGGTCATTTTAGCTGTTCCCCATATCTCAGCAGCATTTTTAGTTAGAAGCTCGGAATTCGGGATAACAAGTCTACAAAAAATATAGATAAACATCTATTTCAGCAATTTTAGAAATTCAGCAACTAAGGGGGGTTAAATACGAGGCCAAATATTTTAGGTCATTTTGCCATATCTCAGTAGAAATTATAGGTAGAATCATGAAACTCAGGATAACAAATCTACTAAAAAAATAGTTAAACACGTATTTCAGTGATTTTAGAAATTCAAACACTAAGGGGGGGTTAAATGGGAGTCGAATGTTTTACGCCATTTTGCCATATCTCAGCAGACGTTATAGTTAGGAGCGTGAAATTTGGGATAACAAATCTACTAAAGAATAGTTAAACATGCATTTCAGGCGATTTTAGAAATTTAACTACAAAGGGGGTTAAATGAAGGGTCGAAAATTTTCGGTGATTTCACCTTTTCACCATATTTTATCGTCAGTTTTAGAAAAAAACGTGAAAATCCGGGTAACGAATTTCCTTAAAAAAATAGTTAAATAATTATTTCAGTGATTTTAGAAATTCGGCCCCTAAGGGGGTGTTAAATAGTGGGTCAAATGTTTTATGTCATTTTGCCATTTCTCAATAGAAGTTACAAGTAGGAGCGTGAATTTCGATATAACAAATCTACTAAAGAATAGTTAAACATGTATTTTAGGCGATTTTAGATATTCAACAACTAAGGGGTTAAATGGGGGGAGATAATTTTCGATGTTTTCATCTTTTCTCCATATCTCATCAGTGGTTTTGGATAAGAGCGTAAAATTCAGGCTAACAAATCTGCTATACAAATAATTAAACACATATTTCAGCGATTTTAGAAATTCACCCATTAAGGGGCTAAATGGGGGTAAACAATTTTAGGTAATTTCGAAAGTTTGCCATATCTCAGCAGCATTTTTAGTTAGGAGCTTGAAATCGCAGATTCAGGATAACAAATCTACTAAACAATAGTTAAACATGTATTTTCGCGATTTTAGAAATTCAGCCACTAAGAGGGATTATATGGGGGTCGAATTTTTTATGTCATTTTGCGATATCTCAGTAATAGGTAGGAGCGTGAAATTTAGGACAATAAATGTTCTAAAAATTAGTTAAATATGTATTGCAGCAATTTTATATAATAATCCATCAAAGTTGTGTCGAATGTTTTAGGTAATTGTGACGTATAACAGCAGCAGTTTTAAGTGAGAATGTGAAACTCCACTTTACAAATCTACAAAAAAAGTAGTTAATCATGTATT
Source organism: Maratus michaelseni (assembly GCA_963931845.1). Classification (NCBI taxonomy): domain Eukaryota; kingdom Metazoa; phylum Arthropoda; class Arachnida; order Araneae; family Salticidae; genus Maratus; species Maratus michaelseni. Next base: position 120,270,694 of record OZ007586.1, read on the forward strand.
TCAGCGATTTTACAGCTAGCGAGTTTGTGGGCAACATCGGCTGTGAATCCGATTGCGGAAGATTAGACGAAAAATAGAACTATTGCTGATTTAAATTCATATTTAATACTTTGGAAATTTTTCCATAGAAAACTTCACACGCCTTGCATTCATAATAATCAAATTTTAATTGCTTATTAGGCGTATAGTCAACATAGTGAAAAAGTACCCAAGCCGGGACTCGAACCCGGGTGATCAGTATAGCCCATTTATGTTCTACCAACTGAACCACCCGGGAACGATACTCAGCCTGGAACCTTCTCACTTAACAGGTTGCCAAGGCTACAAACGCAGCACAAGATGGAATATTTTTCCGTGAGCCTCCAACCCTGGGACAAACACGAAATCAAAGAAAATCCAGCATCGATAATTGAATAAATTCATATTTAATACTTTGGAAATTTTTCCATAGAATGCATTTCTGAAAATCATAAAATTTTAAAAAATCGTATTATTTTAATATATAGAGATAAAAAACCAAAAATCTAACAGCCTTTTCCTATTAAATTTAACCATTTTTCGTTATAGCAGTTGCCAAGAATTAAAAATCCACAATAAAATTCCTTCTACAATTTCCACGTGAAAAATTAAAATGAAACAAAAAGTTTCACCAATTGAAAAAAAAGATTAATATGACGTCACATTGGTAATAAAACGGAAATTTTTCAAATATTTCTCAATAAACAAGGAGTATGAGTATGTGTAAATATAGAAAGCAGCTTAATATGACGTCATTAGAGAATTAAAAAGAAAATTAATCTGACGTCTAACATTTTGAAGGTCTCTATACAACATTTTAAATTTTGAAATTGATTTTTTGGAAATATCGCATTTAGTCCACATGACAGATATTATTATGACACAGTATAATAGCGGGCTTCTCCCGCTATTGAACCGGTACAGATTTTCGAAAAAAACGAGAAAAATAGACCGGTAACTTTTTACTTTATAAAAAATATGATTTTTTTTTTTTTTTTTTTTTTTTGAAACTGAAATTTATTTGGATTTATTAAAGGAAGGATAAGATTTTGAAAAGAATATTGTGTTTTAAAATGTTTTGAAAGGAATATTATACGAAATCATTTGTGCGATCTTCGATCACACTTACCCACTTGTTTGAATGAACTGAATTTAAGCTTACAAGGAACTTTGGTACACATCCAAGTCCAGAACTAAGTAAAATCAACAAAAAAAAAATGATTTGTGGGCAAATCAACTTGAAAGTAATGTTTGAATCATTCCCAACATTATTTGATTTCTTACAAACATCTGGCGATACAATTATCCCTGATATTATTGAACATTTTGTTATACATGAAGGACATGAAAAAATCTTTCTGACTTTATTTTTCTTCCTCGAAGTCAGAAAATTAGTGAATGAGGGAATTAATTAACTAATTTCCAATAAATTAGCGAAATAAAAATCTTGTTATGGAACAGTCACAAGATACGGAATTATCATGCTATGGTTCGATGAAAATTGCTTTCAAGCCATTGAAGAATTACTTATATTCTGCAACACATATTTGTGTTATTAGACTTTCTCCAACCTTGAACACATGAAGAACAACTGTTGAAATCGACGAAATGTCGAACCAGACTTACTTACACATTGAACGTGATGCTGCACATATAGTAGCAAAAGATAAGCAGCATACTTCTCATAGCAATTAGTAGTACATATATTTTACCTGTCTTAAAATGTATACCATAATTACTTTTCTTATTAATGCATCTGAATTGTCCAACACCATTAATTAAATATACAATTTGTGTAATGAAATACAGATAAGGTGTATACCAATTAAAATAATTTCTTATCTTATATTAAGAAAAAGTTTGTTGGGGGTCCCCGAAATGCATATCACATAAAAAGGGGTCTGCGAGATCACAAAGTTTAAGAAACGCTGCTATAGACCGTTTGAAAGGTATCAGTCCATAGAATATTCTAGATATGAAGTTAGCGTTATCTGTTTACTCAGTCAAAAGTTATTGCGCTTTGAAAATGGAGATTCCAGAAGGTCATTTTCATCATATTTTGCTTTTCTATTTCCGAAAAAGAAAAAATGCAGCGCAGGCTCATCGAAAATTGTGTGTTGTTTATGGTGATGAGTGCTTAAGTCAACGCCAGTGTCAGAATTGGTTTGCTCGTTTTCGTTCCGGAAATTTCGATGTTAAAGATGAACCTCGCCATAGCCGGCCAATCGATGAAAAAGTCAATGAAATTCTTAACAAAATCGAGATAGACCGACATATTTCATCTCGCGACATCACTATGGAACTAAATATCGATCAAAAAACAGTTTTGAACCATTTACATAAGATTGGATACCAAAAGAAGCTCGATACTTGGGTTCCGTATGAATTAACAGCGAACAATTTAATGGACCAAGTTTCCATTTGTGAATCGTTGCTGAAACGAAACGAAATCGAGCCATTTTTTAAACGAATGATTTCGGGCGATGAAAAGTAAATCACGTATGACAATAATGTGCGAAAAAGATCGTGGTCGATGTCCGGAGAAGCTTCACAAACGGTGGCAAAGCCCGGATTAACGCCAAGGAAGGTGATGCTGAGTGTTTGGAGCAGGCTATTATAGAAAACGGCCAGAATTGATCAATAGGAAAAAGCGTTGTGTTCCATCACGACAACGCCAGACTACTCACATCTTTAGTGACTTGGAAAAAATTGAGAGAGCTTGGCTGGGAAGTTTTGAAGCATCCACCCTATAGCCCGGACCTTGCCCCGTCCGACCACCATTTGTTTCGATCTCTGCAGAACTCGCTTAATGGTGTAAAGCTAGCTTCAAAAGAGGCCAAGCAACAGGGCCACCACGCTCGCCGGACTTTAACCCTTTGGATTTCTTCTTTTGGGGACCGATGAAATCCCTCATTTATGAGACGCCAGTAGAAACGCCAGAAGAAGTAGTAGCGCGTATTGTGATCGCTGCATGAGAAATCCAGGAAACTTCCGGAATCTTCGAGCGTGTCCGCCAGTCGTTCCTCCGTAGATGTACTCTGTGTAATAATGTCCGCGGTCGACACTTTGAACAATTGTTGTAAAATATTTTTTTCTCTGGACATCACGAGCTGTGTTGTACCTATTCTGTGCAATAAATAATTTTCTGGCGTATTTCTTTCGTGTCTCAGATTGTCCATTCCCAGACGCATTTTCTCGATTTTCACCCTTTAAACGTCATTTTCGACCCCATGTTCCATTGCATTTTTTGTTCGTCTTCATGCGTACTATCATCCTTCTAAGTTTGTTGAAGCATTTCAGATACACCCTGTATATTTTAATGAATTTATAATTCAGATTTCAATAAATGGAGCGGCATACCGCAAACCAACTGAATTTTTTTTTCTATTTTTTATTGTGTCTATGACCATTTTTATTTCAGCTTCTGCAGGGCTGCCACTGGCCACTATTTAAAATAATAATAATAATCGCCTGTGTCAGCATTGCTGTGTATTAAAAAACAGTTTTAAAAAGAGGAACTATTTTTATTGTTGGTTTTATTATTGATGAATTATGCTTGAAAATAATTTTAAAAACTATAACAGTAAAAATGAAAATTATGTGATGGTTAAAAGTATTTAAATTTCAGGAAAAGGAGAAATGGATTGCTTCGATTGCAGATACTTTTGATATGTGTCAGCATTACTCACGGAAAGGTTTTTGCTTTATAATATGGGTTGAAATGTAATATATTTAACTTGGTTTGTAATAAGATAAAAGATATACACTGCTGTTCAAAAATTAGGGGCAGTGACTGGACTCTCGCTTTTTACACGGTTTGTCAAATATCTACTAGAATTTTGAGACAAATTTTTCTTGAAATTCGAGGATGTAAAGCACGTTTGACTTCAAGAACAGTAGAAACGGTATACTGCAATTAAAAAATTAATATATTGAATATTTGATGTGTTATGGGAATTTGTATGAAATAATTTATAACTGTGCATGCGTGAACTATACCAGATTTTTTTTCATGATTGGGTAGTCAATTCTATAGAGTAACTCATATAAAAAGATCAGTCAAATATCGTGAAAACTCAGAAAGAGGGATATAATTCAATGGAATTTTCCCCGAATTTGTCAATTAGCGCACTGTATTGCTGGTATCTTTCTGAGTTTTCATGATATTCGATTGATCTTTTTATACGAGTTACTTTATAAAATTGACTACAAAATCGTGAAAAAAATGTTTGATATAGCTCAAGCATGCACAGTTATAAATTATTTCATACAAATGCCCATATCTCATCAAATATTCAATATATTAATTTTTTAATTGCAATATACTGTTTCTACTGTTCTTGAAGTAAAAGATGTGCTTTACATCCTCTGACTTCAAGAACAATTTGTCAAGAATTTCAGTAGATATTAGGCAAACTGTGTAAAAAGCGAAAGCATCCGGTCACTGCCCCTTAATTTTTGGACAACAGTTTATGTATATTACTTGGATTTCTCGGAAAATAAATAAACCAGCAATAAGTGAAAAATAGTTTATTTATTGCTAATAGTTTGTGTTTTAATATACCTTTTTCAAAAATTATTTATTGGAGGATTTCAAATTAAGGTAAGTTATGAAATATTTTGTTTAATTTTTGTAAAAATTAAAATTGTGTATTAATATCATAGCAATGTAAACTTTTCAAGTGTCAACTTTTGTCTAGTGTTAGCACAAATAACTTTTAAGAATGCAAAAATATTTTCCATATTTTTTGGAGACTTTCTCATAACATTTCACATTTAAGACTTTGGTACTGTATGTTATGTATGACATTCACCTGAAAACATGTGAAAATGAATTTTTTTTTCTTTATACTTTTGCATTATACAAACAAGCAATATAGTACTTTGTAACATTAAAATTTTCATTTCTGGAAAGGTGCTTGAATTTTATCATGGAAAGAGAGTATGAACATTTTAAAATAAATGTATAAGTAATAATTTTTCAGAATTCATGTTTTGGATAGTGCATGTGAGTTTTACTATCCAAAACTTTTGAAAATTCTATTAAAATGTATAAAACCTAAAATAGTGAAAATATATAAAATTTCCATATGTGTAACCCTTGCACCTTTATTATAAAGAAAAGTCTAAAAATACTTTTTTCTAATTATTAAAATGTTAGAATTTTATTTATTTATTTATTTTTTTCATTTTGTGAAAAGAAAGTAAAAGTTCTAAAACTATGTAATATCAAATTTTCAGCATCTATAGAAATAGAAGAAACTCACAACAATTTAAAAAATATATTTCGAGTCTATTTACAAATCGTAAAAGATGTTAGAAGTGCAATATGGAATTTTTTTTTTCTCTAAACTGGTGCTTTTATTTAGATTTCTGTTCAAAAATGGACATTGTTTAAAGAAATTCGATGTAAGTAATGTTTATTGAAAGTATATTTTATTTCTTGGATTTTGAATTAAATTATAATAAAAACAGGGTATGTATTTAAATTTAAGAAAATTATTTTTTTAAATTACATTTTATTATGAATGTTTGTAAATAAACAAACGTTTTTTGAAGGCTTCTCCCCTCATAAAGGGGAAACCTGATGGATTAGCCCTCACCTGTTTAACCTATGGGAATTGAAAAAGGTTGATTGAAATCGGATGGCGTCCCCATTGCATTGAAAGCATAGCCTTTCTAATATATTTTTGCTCTGAGATTGAAAGCTAAAGCTTTTTTTTAAGAACTCATGTATCCACTACTAAATATGCATATTTTTTTGCAAAATTTTAAAGAGAGCTTGAATACAGTTATATATTTATAACGGATTGAAATACCAGAGAGTTCGGAAGAGGAGAACAATTTTTTATGGCTATGTTAAAGGAGCTGACGCGAAACAAACAAACAAACAAATAAAAAGAAAACTGCCCAGTTAAACTGAGGGCATTGAGCTCACAGGCTATTCACACTAATTGTATATTATACTCGTATTTCAAAGAATTTGAAATAAACCACTTGAAAAATAAAGAAATCGACAATATATTAAGGGGGGGTTATCCCCCCCATTACCCCCTCATAGTTAACTAATGAACCCCTTAAACTAATCAGGGAAGCCTCATATTACAATGAATATATATATATATATACAAAATTTGAAGAAAATCGGATAATGCTGCTTGAAAAACCCATTTATATAAATTAAGGGGGGATTGGCCCTCCGTCCCCCCCTTTATACTTAACCAATCAATCACAACAAAAACTAATCAGGGAAGCCTCTTATTACAATGAATATATATATATATACAAAATTTGAAGAAAATAGGATAATGCTGCATGAAAAACCCATTTATCTAAATTAAGGGGGATTACCCCCCCTTCCCCCTTTATACTTAACCAATGAACCCCCAAAACTATTCAGAGAAGCGCATTATCACAATGAACCTATATACAAAATTTGAAGAAAATCGGATAATTCTGCTTGAAAAACCCATTTATATAAATTAAGGGGGGATTGGCCCCCGTCCCCCCCTTTATACTTAACCAATCAATCCCGAAAACGAATCAGGGAAGCGTCTTAACCCAATGAACCTATAAACAAATTTTGAAGCAAATGGGATAATTCTGCATGAAAAACCCATTTATATAAATTAAGGGGGGAGTTAGCACCCCCCGTTTCCCCCCCCCCTTTATACTTAACCAATGAACCCCCAAAACTATTCAGATAAGCGCATTATCACAATGAACCTATATACAAAATTTGAAGAAAATCGGATAATTCTGCTTGAAAAACCAATTTATATAAATTAAGGGGGGATTAGCCCCCACGTTCCCCCCTTTTATACCTAATCAATCAATCCCGAAAACTAATCAGGGAAGCGTCTTAACCCAATGAACTTATAAACAAATTTTGAAGCAAATGAGATAATTCTGCATGAAAAACCCATTTATATAAATTAAGGGGGGGATTAGCCCCCCGTTCCCCCCCTTTATACTCAACCAATCAATCCCGAAAACTAATCAAGGAAGCGCCTTAACACAGTGAACCTATAAACAAAATTTGAAGGAAAAAGGAATAATTCTGCAGGGAAAACCCACTTATATAAATTAATGGGGGGACTAGCCCCCCCGTTCCCCCCCCTTTATACTCAACCAATCAATCCCGAAAACTAATCAAGGAAGCGCCTTAACACAGTGAACCTATAAACAAAATTTGAAGGAAAAAGGAATAATTCTGCAGGGAAAACCCATTTATATAAATTAATGGGGGGACTAGCCCCCCCGTTCCCCCCCTTTATACTTAACCAATCAATCCCGAAAACTAATCAGGGAAGCGCCTTAACACAGTGAACCTATAACCAAAATTTGAAGGAAAACGGAATAATTCTGTATTAAAACCCCATTTATATAAATTAGGGCGGGATTAGCCCCTCCCCCTGTTCCCCCCTTTATATTTAACCAATCAATCCCGAAAACTAATCAGGGAAGCGCCTTAACACAGTCAACCTATAAACAAAATTTAAAGGAAATCGGATATTTCTATGAAGAGTTATCGCGTTACGTACGTACATACGTACATACATACATACATACATACATACAGAACCGGCGGGCACATAAGCTCTCAGGCTTTGATAGCCTGCGAGCTAAAAAGTGAGAAGAAAACATTTCTTTTACAACTAGATAACTATATTTTTTCACGAAATTTTTACACGGGTTGTAAAACCGTTTTATTTATCACCAATAAAGATTTCAAAGAGTTCGGACAAAGGGAACTTTTTATTTTAAAACTATGAAACGACCCTACGTAAACAAGAAAATGAGCGCTTTTATCACTAAATATCAATATTTTTTCGCGAATTTTTCATTTTAAAATATAATTTCATACAAAATTTTAAAGGGAGCTTTGATACTGTTATATTTATAACCGATAGAAATGTCATAGAGTTTGGAAGAAGAGAACTATTTTTTATTGCTATGTTAAAGGAGCCGACGTGAAAACAAACAAACAAACAAAAAAGCGAGAAGAAAACATTTCTTTTGCAACTAGATAACAATATTTTTTCACGAAAATTTTACATGGGCTGTAAAACCGTTTTATTTATCACCAATAAAGATTTCAAAGAGTTCGAACAAAAATAACTTTTTATTTTAAAACTATGAAACGACCTTACGTAAAAAACAAGAAAATGAGCGCTTTTATCATTAGATATCAACATTTTTTCAAAAATTTTCATTTTAAAATATAATTTTATACAAAATCCGGTTAAAGATATAAAATAATAAAAACTTGATGTTTCTTTTTAAATTTATTATCACGGGCCCGGGCAACGCCAGGCGGGGATCAGATAGTTATTTTTTTAAATGCGGTCTCGTGAGTTCCATTCTCCAAATAGGTACATTATAAAAACATTTTATTTCCCTACTTATAAATAGATGGATTTTTTAATACCTTTAAATAATTATTTTTTTTATCTTGTAAGTAGATATACTTTTTCAACATATTTCATATCTGTGATAATTATTTTATTTTCATGAATTGTATACTTATAAATAAATATATTTTGTCTATTTGTAAATAATTTTTAACATAGTGTTTTACTATTATCATGTTTCTAAATATATTCCTGTAAAAGTATTTATTTTATTTGTATAACTTGAGAAATGCTGAGATAACCTGAGAAAGTATAACATTTTTATAAATATACAATTCATGAAAATAAAATAATTATTCACAGATAAGAAATATTTTTAAATACTATATCTACTTAGAAGTTAAAAAAAATAATTATTTAAAGGTATTAAATCCATCTATTTAAGGAAATCAAACATTTTCATATTATATCTATTTGCAGGATGGAACTCACGAGACCGCATTTAAAAAACATAATTATTTATAGATCTATAAATGAAATTTTCAATAATATTTATTTACAAATAGTGATTCTTAAAAACGAGGAAAAAACATATAGTATAAGTGAAATTATGAATTTCTTCTGTCATATAAACGATAAAATTCATTATTACAAAAGTTATCAATCGGAACCTAATCTCAAAACAAAAAGATGATAAAAACGTATAAACGGTGCTATCTGTACTTCACTAATACTTAGAATTGCAAAGGCTAGAAAAAACCTGGTTTAAACCTGGGATTAAACCGGGTTTTATGGGAATAAACTTGGTTTTTTGATAATAAACCAGGTATTTTGGGAATAAACCTGGAAATAAGCCGGGTCTATTGGAAATAAACCTGGGAATAAACCGGTTTTTTGCAACTCTACTAATACTAGTACTGCATTATTATGCCTCAATCAAGTATCTAATATTTATCATAGATTCATGGAACAAGAGGTATAAGGAAACTATCGAACGAGTTATTTAACTCTGTATGTGGAACAAAAGAATAACAGAAACTCGAATATTATTATGCAATAAAATACAATTGGATAACATTAATTCTATTAAAAAAGTGAATTAATTTTTAAAGAAAAAAAACTGATACAGAAATACTTAAAGTCATCAAAATATTTATCTGCCAATGTTGCAGATTAGTGCAAAAACCTTCTAGGAAAGGTCACACTTAGACACTTATATTTAAAAATCATATTATCACATTCCGAAACGTTGCACATCGATTCTGAAACCTTCGTAACATATTCAGAAAGATTTCCGAAATAAACAAGAAACATTTTCAAAATATACTTAAATTTTTTCTATATATACACAAACATTTCCAAAATATGCAGAAACATTTCCGAAGTATCCAGAAACATAACTGGCCATTTGGGCCACATTGCTGCCCCATTAGATAAAGTAACGTTTCTGGATTTATTATTATTATTATTATTATTATTATTATATATATATATATATATATATATATATATATATATATTTTTTTTTTTTTTTTTTTTTTTTTACAGTGCAGGAGAAAATGCCAAAGAATGTAGAATTCGAGAAATCATAAAGTTGACATCTCTGTAACATTTGCAAAGCATTGTTTGAAAATGTTGAACAAAAAAATACTGGAGTTTTAGAATAAATTCGATAAAACTTTGAATTATCACTGTCAGTGAGGATAATGAAATAAGATTAAAAATGTGTGCAAAACAACCAGATAGAAGTGAAACAAATATTCTCTTTTCTTTCTTTCATCTTTTATTGATACATTTTTAAAGAAAATATGCTGTATAGCATATAAAAAAGACATAAAAATATGAAACTTTTAATTTTACTATTTATATGGTAAAATATGAAATGTAACATGAATATATTCTTTCTTTCTTTTAAAACTCATTGTAATTCGGATTTGAATATTCAGCTGTATGTTACCCTTTTTATATCAAATAAATGTTTCTCAGTTAATATATTTTTGGTAATCCTTTTCAATATCAAGATAATAAATACAACTTCGAATGCATTGACTTACAATGATTTAAATGTTCCTAACAGTTAAGAGTCTCAATAAAGTAAGTTCAATATTATTTCAGCCTTCTTTGATTCTCCATTTTCTAAAATTGATGAAATTAAAATCAAAGGCTATAAATTCAAATTTTGTTATATAAGAATTTTTTTCTATTCAATTTTTAACAATTACTTCATGTCGATAATTTTTTCGGACAAATTATTAAATTGATTTTATTTTATTTAAAATAATAATAACAATAGCAATAAAAACAATAAGAAAAATAAATACGGCAAAATAAGGAAAGAAAATTTGAAATATTTCGAAAATAAATGCAGAATCCCTATATATTTTTAATACTGAATCTTTTTTTCTCTACTGACTGAAAAATTCTTCAAAAAGTTAACGTTAAATGAAAGAAAAAGCATTTTTGTAATATCTTTATGTAAGTTTTTAAAAATTATTAACATAGAAATTGTGCTAATACAATTGAATCGAAACTATAAATCTAAGAAAAGAAAAAAATGGAGTACGATATATGTGTTTAACTATATAAAGAACAAAATTTAAAAAGAGTGTTAACCTTAGATTAAAAAATGTCACAAGGATTTTTTTTATAAAGTTTGATTTTGAATTAGTTTTATTTCCCCTTTTTTCAGTATTTCACTAGAGTTGTTAAAAATCTATTCATCTCGAAAAATAAAGCGATCTTTGTAAAATATGACAGTGCAGCAAACTTATCTAAATTTATGTGGTAGTCATTTATCTAGTTTGAACTCTGACAATCTGAAGGTCTATATCCTAACAATAACAATTAGCAAATATATTTGCCTTGACCTTCTTAATTTTGCAAAACAGATGTAGAGAACGCAAAAACAAACAAAATCTGAAGATAACCATTCAAACAAATTTATAGAATAACAGCATTTCTTTTCAAGGTAGAGTCATACACAGAGAGACATATTAAAAAAAAAAAAAAAAACGTTAATTAAGATCTAGATAAAATCCACTGAAGAAATGTTAGCTATTTCATATATAAATCTTCTTATTGGAAGCATCCTGCATACCGAGTTTACTAATACACGTGAATAGAAAAAGGGAAAAAAAGCACTTTAAAATTATATTAGCATTCGTACCACACGTGGTACATTGTGAGACAGAGCTTATTTTTTATATGCTTCACCAACAGATTCGGCAGTCTGGTATATGACATGGTTGTGCCTGGATTTCCGATCATCCTCGTAGCAACGGCCGCATTGTAGAACGCTTTAAAAGGCCCATAAATCCAGAGCCTGGAGTATCAGGGCCCGATTAACCCTACATGGGGCTCCAATTGGGGTCCTCATAACATGTTTGTAACAGCAATTTGTACTGATTTTAAGAGAAAATACCCGAGTTTTACCTTTCGGAGCCCTTTTTAAAAGGGGGGTCCCTGGGCAGCTGACCCGTTTGCAATTGCGATAATCAGGCTTGGTGGAGTTTGCAAATGTTATGTGGTGGTAAGGTGAGAAAAGGGCTCCCTATCTATGGGCGTCGTGTCTCAAAAACATAAATGCATATTAAAGTAACATATAACGGATATTATTCATTATGGAATAAATATAATTGTAATGATACATAGTTATATACTGTTTCACTGTATCCCAGCGTTCAATGCCTAACTGTTTATCACGTCGATTTGTTGAAAAAAAAATGGTTATGTACGTCTTCCTTCAACTTTGCGTTCGCGTAAAGTCCTTGGTATTAAGTGGAGAAATAATGCAGCATATTGGAACTGATAATACCACATAGAATTAGACTGGATATTTGTAGATTATAGAATTAGAATTAAACTATATGGTCTGTAACAGAGTTAAATAAGTAATTTTCAGGTCCAAAAAATACTTTTTTTTTTCGTAGTTTCCAAATGAAACAACTTTTACTTTTGAAATGTAGTGAGCGTTAGAACTCCACTAACAAAGCATCGCTGAACAGCTTAACATCTAGTGCTACAAACGCAAACTTCGTTTTAAAAGCGTTTCTATTTCACTGTGTACGACTCTCCCCTAAAAATCAAATTCAAATAACATGCATTTACGATCATAAAACAAGTACAGTTAGGCATCAGTAGAATTAATATTATTCTTGTTTGGAAAACTATAAAACTTTTATATCAATGATTACATTTTTAGGTAATTCCTTTGTTAATCTAATAATAAATTACAATCACAATAATTTAAAAATTACAAAATTATCATCATTTAAAAAGTCATTAGTATAAGCACGTTATTAAAAGGAAGTTTTTTTTAAATTAATTTTCACTTTTTGCTAAAACTACAGGATTTTCCAAAAAGACCACCTGAACATTTAAATCCAATAATTCATTAACTACATTAATTTCCGACATATAATCCGCGGATCAAATAATCATTTTTGGACCCAGAAATTTTATTCAATAATTTAAGTCAGATATTTACAACGATAAAAGTAAGTAACATTTTATAAAATAAAATTTCTCGGTCGAAACATGGTTGTTTGTTCCGCAGATTATACGCAGAAAATTATGATAACTAAATAAATATCAAGCCGAAATAAATTGCATGTTTATAAGGTAGCCCATACATCTTCTATATAGCATACTTTCTAACCTCTCGCTTTTTTAAATCAGAAAAATATATTTAGAACCAGAAAACTTATTTAATTAAATGCGTCTTGCTTCTGTGTGGTAATTATTTGAAATCTATTTGATTTCTTTTATTAAATAAAATTTTTGGTTCACACTATGTTTTTTTTTATTTAAAAAAGCGAGAAGTTGGTAAATACAGTAATTTAAAAAATAATTAAAACTTTCATCGATAGATGGCGCTGCATTGTTTCAATCTGTAAGAATGATTAACCTAACCATTGCCACCTGTAGAGGTGGCAGTGACCTAACTCGTTGGTTCCCAAAGTATTGGTTGCAAACTACTGATAACCCGACCGCAGATAATGCTGAGGTGCTTCATTGATAATCCAAAAGTGGGTCCAAAAATATATAATCAATTTTATCTGTTGTAAAATGTAAAAAATAGGGGAAAAAACGATAACTAATTTTGTAAAAAGACAGTGTTTCATTAAACTTCATGTAGAAAGTGGCTTGAGGCGACAATTCAAATAGTTTCAATCTCGACAAAAACTCTGTCTTTTTTATACAAAAAAATGTCATAAATTTCGCGTTTTAAACTCTATTGTCTTTTAACAATACATACATTAATAAATCGTTTTCCTTTGTCTAATAAAAGGTTTTGATTTATTCCACTCAAACTGTACAATTATTCCATTCACATTAGTATGCAAAAGTTCGACTTTTCCGTAGGATAGATTATACAGAATGTATTATGTATATCCACATATTAGGTGGGCCGTGGATCCAAACGTTAAAGTGGGTCACGTAACAATAAAGTTTGGGAACCACTGACCTGACGTGCAAAACTTTTGCTCTTTTACTTTTCACTGTGTTTAGATAATGTGAACACGAAATAAAAATTATGAAGTTTTGGAACTATATTTAGCTAGTCTAACCCTATTCGCGACGAACGTCACGTATACGTGATTTATGGGTACGTACAATTCTTAATTTTTCCTACCAGAAATCTCGAATAGTAAATCTTGCCTTATTTTATTTAATCATAGAATTTCAGGGATTAAATTAGGCAAAAATTTCTGTTTAGAAATACTGGCGCTAAAAAATTTAAAAAATGTGTACGAGTTAAAGGTTGCAGCAGTGTGCTGTCTATTCAAGATCTCAATTATTTTTTAAAGTCCTGCATACAAAATTTATGAACTTTCTTATAAACATGTCACCTTTTTCATCTTTATCTATATGTATATTATGCTATCATACATGACACAGAAATTGCGATTATTTGTTAATTATTTAATGGCAACGCCCGATTGAAACGCATCTCAAAGGTTTAGTACTGCCATCTACAGAAATAAAAGCGAAACAAACAATGATTCCTTGATTATAAACATTAACAATTAAATAGATATATTTTTATACATTTTCATTTGAAATATTGATTTTTGTAAGCATTTCATATTTATAATTTAAAAAATACAATTAGCAATATAAATTTAAAATGTAAAAAAAGCAATGATTTTTAAAAAGGGATTTTTAGTAAAAAGGGAAAAGAAAGTGTAATAATTTCCTCTGACCGTTTCATTTCTCAGCGTAACTGTTATACTTTTGAAATTTTAGCTCTTATTTATTTTTATTTATTTTTACAAGTTTTTAGCAGAAATAAATATTATTGTTTTTTTATGAAGTCCACTCCCCTGTTATAATTTTCAATGACAGTCTTCCCGGGCAACGCCGGGCGGGTCAGCTAGTAAGTATTTATTGCTAGCAGACTTGCCGTATAACCTTAAAACTTTATGACACTAAATTTCATTTCGAAGTAAATCGAATAATATAAAATGTTAGATATTAAATCAGTGATATTTCTGTTAACCCCTTCAGGGGCAAAGTATTCTTGTAGCTAAAATATTGAAATGATTGATTGACACCAGGATTCAAGAACGAATTTATTTTGAAATAAGTAAAAGCTTTTCCTCATGCACCTTATAAATTCAAAATTTGGTTATAAAATTCTGGTGTCAGTGCGGCATTTTGGGATTAAAATTAAGTGGTATATATTATATACCGGTGCCCTTCAAGGGGTTAATTATTAAAATCTTGATACAACTTGATTTTTGCGACACACGGCAGATCCTCTCACAGCGGACATTGCGCTGCAGCAAACCGGTTGAGAACCATATTGTTTTAATATACCTCACACGCTCCGAATGGAAAAAATTGCTCCCAACCGTCCCCTGCGTCGTACCGGTAATGGCGAAAAAGATGGTGCTTAGCAACCCCCCCCTGGAATTCCCCCCCCCCCCGCTAATCATCTTCTGATTCTGCATCACACCGCTCGGGTCACCCCTCACAATAGAACCCCATTCTCAATTTACCCCAATAATATAATATAAATTTCCTCCTGACTTGCCCTTCGGGGAGGAAAAAGCAATTAAAGCGAGCGTCGTGAAACGACCCCTATCTTCTTTGGTTGCCAGAGAAAAAAAAATCGATGTTCTTACTTTCTTTTAATTAATTAAAATATATATTTCATATTTTTTAAATCGATTCCCGAAAGTCTACTCCTGCAGGGATATAAAATATAAGATTGGATGGATAAGGTATCAAATTCAAATTGGTTGATTAAAAAAAAAAATCTTCTTTTTGGCGAAAGGGATACTTTTTAAAAAATTATTGCGAAAAATTTACAAATCTCTGTACGAATTCCAAATAAACTTTATTGAAAAGAGAACAAAATTTACTATCGCGGGCAAAAAGATTGAATTTGGATTGTTTTTATGAATAGCTCAAAATATCCGGCAAATATGAAAAATTGGGGGAAATAAGTGAATTTTTCCGTTCAAGAAAAATTAACAAAAGTCTAATAAAAAAAATCCAAAATCTGAGCCTCAGGTTCGTTTGGACCAGACTTTGTCTAGCCAGAACCAAATTTGCAGACCTCAGTAAGCGATAGATTTCCCTATATATCCAACAAACAAACACACACACAGACAAACATATTTCTTTTATTAATATAGATAGTGATTGAATTATAGAATTTTAAAGTTCGGGTGTCCCTTTGATATACCCTGTATGTGTATTACTGAAAGAGTATTCCAGTGCTAATTTGCTATTGTGTAATGCTTGAACGTAAAGTTGTTTCAGTAAGATTTCAAGATAGTAAGGTGTAACAAAAATTGGGATGTTGCATTTTAATAAAAAGAACATTTTCCTTATGAGCTATAAAAACTATCATTTAAAGAGGTTTCCAAAATTTGTTCCAAATCAATACAATTGTTTTCTGAATAGACAAAAGCAGTAGTATTATTTGAGGGGGTTAGAATGACAGTGGAGTAAATCGATATTTAGTCATTTGAGAAATGAAGGGTTTTGTTAAACTTGTCTTATCGCCGCTGCATTAAGTGGTCCAACTTGTTTTGTCCTAAGTGAACTATGACTTATTTGACTGTCGCACTGAACAGAAATTAATATACTTTCAATGAAAATATGGTTATCTATATTTTTCAAATTTTTGACTTACACCACTGTCATTCTAACCCCTTCATTTGTAACAAAATACTCCTTGACTCACGATAGACTTATGAGGGAATGAAACATTTTTTAATAATTTTTGGTATTTAAAAACTTTAAACTAAAGAACAGATAGAACTATAGAACTCTTTAGAACTCTATAGAACTCTTTTCCTATAGAAAATATTTTTCCTGAGTATTTTATGTGGATACGAAAAGCTATGTTTGTAATTAGAAATGTTACTATTTTTTTCTTTTCCCTTTGGTCTTTAGTGACTATTCTGAAATAGAGATTATCGAGAGTTTCACTATTGATAAATTGATGCTAAAGAATAAATAAAATTTTCCGCGAGTACCTGACATATTGGAATTACGGGACTGATAACTTCTTTATTATACTTTTTTCTCCAAATGAAAGGATTTAGTAGATAAAACTCATTTTTAGTACCCAAATAGGTTTAAAAATTTTCTTTTTCTATGCTGCTTGGACTGTTTTATATAATTTACTATCTGTATTTACTGCTTCTCTGATTGATTTTTCTTTGAACATTGTATAATCGTGTTATACAAGATCAAAAACATAGCTTTATTTAGCAAATTATAACGTATTTCAATTATATTAATTTCTTTTCGATATGAAGAGCTCATAACAGCTTCGTAGTTTATATATCGCACTCCTGTTAAATTTGTAGCTATCCAGAAACCTCATAGAGTCCCGTGTATAAGATATTTCAACCCAGAAAACTCTTAAGTCCTGTGTCAACGCTGGTGAAATCAAAGAAATAGATCCATCACTTTCTCGAACATTTCTTCGGCAGAGAAAAAAATAGCTTTTATGAACGGCAACGTCTTGATGGTCCCAGAAGCAGCGTACGTGAGAAACCTCTGACCCATGAAGCTATGAAGATTAAAAGGAGTCGATATAAATGACGTCTCTTTAAGCTGTTCCTACCCCCTGCTTTCGCCATATTTGACCGTGGTGAACTACGCGTAAACCTCTCTACCTTCCAGTTTCTGCTCGCGGTGCAAATCAACTACGGTAAAAGTCAAATATGGCGAACGCAGGAGAGGGGAAAAGAGCTCCTGTTTCTGCTTCAAAGCTTTCCACGGTGTTAGATTGATATGTCGGCTCCATATATCTTCTTAGCTCCATGCCCTGACATATTCTGACCTCTCCAAGGAAAAACTGCGGGGATAAAGAAACACAATCGGAATACTGGGGATCTGAGAACCACCCCCACAGAAAAACGGGGGATGCGTCACTGCTACCAGTATTTCAATCAGGAGTGTGAAAGGGCGTGTCAACGACTACCTTTGACAGCATAAATTCCCCTTTCTTTTCCCCCGATATTTCCATTCCTTCCCGTAAAGCTGACATCAAGCCGATCGTGAATCGTGATCGCCGAGCACCATAACAGTCGGCATAGTTCCTTCTTAGGGGTTACGCCCAGTTCGCGACTATCGTCCAGTGAGAAATTATAAGAATTATTCTTCGTAGAGCTTGCGTAGTTGCAGCTGAGCTTATAAAAGCAATCAACAGAACATAATTCATTTTATTCTCTTAAGCAGAGGAGTGCGCCCACCCCATAACAGATTGTAATTGAGAGACTTTTTTATTCTTCACGCGAGAACTCTAACAAAGTCATTGAAAACACAGCCCACGCTTGCAATCAATTAGGAACTATCTCAGTGATCAGTGGACTTTGTAGAAACAAATAATCTTCTATATCAATGAACATTTAAGAGAAACAGTACTGATCAGACTACTGTAAAACACGCAGGTGAAAGCATTATGATCTGGGGCTGCATGGCAGCTAACGGCATTAGTGAAATGTTCGTTTGCGAAGGCCGCATGAACAACCAAATATACATAAATGTGCTGGAAACTGTCCTGATGCCTTCGTTAATGCGCATTTTTGGTGACACCTATTTGCGTCGCGTCAAGTTCCAACAAGACAATGCTCCTTGTCATAAATCAACCACTACGATGCGCTGCTTTAAAGACAGTAAGTAACATTGTATTACTGGACTGGCCAGCGCAGTCCGCAGGTCTTAATCCAAACGAGCACCTTTGGGGCATATTAAAACGTAAAATCAGAGAACACAGCATAACATCAAAAATAGCTTTGAAAAATTCTCTTATTCAAGAGTGTGATGCCATAAGTGCAGAAAAATGTGTATGCCTTGTACGCATTATGCCCCAAAGAATTGTTGCTGTTATTGAAGCTAGTGGTGAACCCACTAAATATTGATCTTTTTTGTAATTTTCCGTTAATAAAATAAAATACTTTATAAAACAATAAGATTTTTATTTTTTACCTTAAAAACCAAAAATTTATTAAAAGTCAGGGTGCTTAATACTTTTGGCCAAAGCTGTATATATATGTTTTGCTTTCTGATACACACACTGTAAAAAAGGCAAATGTTACTTAATCTAGCAAGATGGTTGACAAAAATTTTATATAACCTCTTTCAAGTTGACCACGATTCTAAAAATCTTTCCTTTATCTTTAGAAACCTCTGAAACCAATAGATTTCTGAAATTTAGAGAAGCATTTCTGTAATAAGTTTCCTTTGCTGATTGTAATTTTGGCGAAAAGATTTCTGAATATTTTTTACAGTGTATTAATCAGTTTTTCAACCAGGAATACCGATTTTTCGGATGCTATGAATTTTCAAGTAAACATTTTCAGCAGCGTAATAGAATTTATGCATTCTAGAGTAACAAAATAATGTTCATGTTTATATTAATGTTACTCTTCTTAATTTAGCATGTTTGTCTGCTTAACATGTTTGTTGAACATGAAAATGTTTGCTTCGAAAACGTTTACGAAAATTACAAGCTGCAAAAGAAACTTTTGTTTCCGAAATGCTTCTTTAAGTGGCAGAAAATTATTATTTTTATAGGATTTCTGAAGATAAAGGCATGGTTTTCGTAATAGTGGGTAACTCGAAAGAGGTTATAATTATATTTTAGTAAACTCTTTTGCTAGATCGAGAAACAATTCTTTTTTTTTTTTTTTTTTTAAGCGCACTTAACATATAAAAAATGTACGATAGTGTTATGAGCGTTTCATTTCGATAAAAGATCAAATAGATATAATAGAAATACACTAAAATCTGTTAAATAAACCTTTTTCTGATATTGTATAACATATTTAACTCTTTCAAAGCAAACTGTTGCTAAAATGTTACAATAACTGAAAGTTAAGAGAATTTACGAACATATTTATTTGAAAATAAATAAATTCGTTTCTTCACGTATCTTCTAAAAGCAAAATGTTATTTTAAAAAATTCTGTATGCCATTTGGCAGTTTGTAATTTAAATTAAGGGTGTATTCAAATCCAAATTGCTTATTTTGAGACACATTTTTAAATTCATTTTTGCTCTAAAATGTTTCCAAATGGCAGGTTCTCTTATTCAGAAACTTTATAATGTCCGTATCGTCTCGATTTTTTTTATAAAGACAGAATTTATTTCCAAAAATGCTGTCAAAGTGGACATTTTGAACCGAATTTCTCGAAGCGATAGCGCTGGAAACAAGAAAAAAATTATCGTACTGTGAAAATAATTGTTTGTAAATCAATTTCTAATTAATTGAACGAAAAGTAAAAACATGGGTCCCTTATAAATCACGCCGCCAAGTTTCATGTTTGTATTTTTAAAAATGAATCTGAAAATGTGTCTCAAAATTTTGAGTTGTTGAGCGTGGAAAAATATTTTTTTAATACCGCCTTAAGTGGTACATATAATATGCCACCGCTCATCAAGGAGTTAAATAAATGTCAATCAAAATTCGATCAGATAGGCATTAAATACGAATCCTAAATTATATCAAAGTATTAAAATAGGGGCAAAAATAAACCTATCTCTGGGGGTGGGGGGAGTGAGTTTTATCAACTCGAATCATTTAACATTATTAAAATAAACTATACACAAATAAGTAAGGATAAATGCATAAAATTAACTTACACAAAATGTTTTAACTAAAAGAATACAGATTAAGTAATTGTTATGTAAATGTTATGTTTTTCTAGATTGTGTTAAATGAAAACCTAATTGGCAAAAACTAAACCAAAAATCTAAGCAAAATGAATAGTTCACAGGCTTTAAATGTAAATAATCTGAGAGCTTATATGATACAAATACACATATTTTTGTAGTTACAAAGTGATCAAATTATTATTTTATAAAATAAGATATAATATCAACTAAATATTCAAAGAAAGCTTGTCGTCCATAAAGTTTGCGTACTAATTTATAACATAAACTTATTGTTACAAATTTAGTAATATTCGTCCATATACAAAGGAAAAAATACTTTCTAATAATAAACAAATTTCTTAAGCATTATTAAACAACATATTACAGATAAATTCAGTAAAATTTATTTACAAAAAGTATTGTTATTATCATAATTATTTAACTATAATAATAAAAAAAATAATCATTGCAGTTGAAATATGAGGTTATTGACAGTGAATATTTAATAGGAAATAAATAATAGAAACACAATATAATAATGTTTTACCCCGAACACAAATAATACTAAACTTCAAGCTTTCTAATTTATAATGAAATATTTTTGGATATTTACATTCACAAAATAAATATTCATGTTATAAGCATTTAGAATAAGACTTTTTTGTAGAAAAAATAGACCCATTTTCTAAATAATTTCTATCATTCAGTGAACTTTTCTTTAAATACAAGAATAAATTTCAACTATCACAGTTTATTATCTTGATGCGGCACAGTTAATAGGTTGTTAAAAGCACCAAGTTCCAAAGACACATAAACTTGCAGCTCGTGTGTGCAATAATTTAATTTTGCTATGATTTCAGCACCTACAATAAGTGTTCTATAAGTCACATTTGTTGTTCCTGTTATTATATAGAACTTTAAGGTGATCACTATCATTTTTATCAATGTTTTTGCAACTTCGAAATGCAGAAATCGAAAAAATATAAACAATTTCGATTAATCCGCATAAATTTCCTTAACATGAATTTCGTTGTTTGCTTTTCTAATAATATCCAATTTTATGAACTTTAAACATTGATATGAATTCTATAATTCCATAATAGATGTTCCAAAAAATTCCACCGAGTAGCAATCGTTATAACAGCAAATAAGAAAGCTCTTACTTAAGATATTTTACAGATATTTTTTAATTCAAAAGTGTGATTCAGACTAATATATGCTTTATCGTTCACACACGTGATGAATTCTCTAGTTCGTCATACATCAAACTGTTACCATATCTAAAACGTATAATAAAGAGTTGATTCGTTATGCTATACATAAAGTATCATAATACAGTTTTAATCGTCTAAAATAATTTGGCAAAACATGCTTCTTAATCTTTCTTTTTACTGGCTTTCGAAATAATGTTTTTTATCTACTTCATAAAGCAACAGTTGCCAGTCGTTGATTTTTATTTCGCAAATGTTCTACTGTATATTTTGTGATGCACAGAAGGTCTACGAAAGGCTCTTCAGCTACTTTCATTATAACTGAATAAAATTAAACAGAAACCCATTATCAATCAGCATTTTACTATTTTCATATCGTATTAGCTATTCATATAGCAGTATTTCTTTTCAAAAAGAAAAATACTTTACATAAATTGTTTCATTATAATTCATAATATAATTCAGTCTTTTAACAAGAAAAGCTATTTAATTCCAGAGTGCCATTCTAGATGTATTCAAACACGTAAACAAGATGGAAATATTTCCTCACATCAGAAACAGACGCCTCCATACTTTGCAACAACCTACACTTCTTCCACATCAACTGTATAAAAATCTCTCGCACCAGTTGTAGAAAAATAAATATCAAAGATTTTGGGCAAAAATCATCCGCGCTTTCATCAATCACAAGCACAAGATGGATTTATTATGGCTTATTTAGTGTTCTGTCCACTGTGATTGAGTAACATTATCAACCAATATTGTCCTGTCCTCTTGCTTATATTGTGCCACAGCGAAAGGTCCTACATGAATCGAAGGATCTAATCCAGGGTAATGTACTCGATAATTATTTTCTCCTCCATCTGTATGTAAAAACGTACTTAAAATAGGCACAGGAGCAGGAACTCTTTCTATTTCAGGAGTTGATTGATTCATAGGCTCACACCTACAATGAAAAACAGTATTTAATTAAATTAATAAGACAGTAAGATGTGTTAACAAAATGCTTAAAAAAGTAATAAGAAAAAATATTATTTAAAAGTTTAAATTAACTTAGAAATATAAACAATGCGTTGTGATCAGGCCCTTTTAACTCATAGATTTTCATTTTGATGGCCCTTTCATCTTGATGACCCTTTCAACTCATAGATTTTCATAGATTTTACAATTTCAATTTTAAATAATTCCTGGGGCATTATTAAATTCTATTATTGAAACGTAATGGGGTAAAGAGAGAGAGAGAAAGAGAGTCATACATTTTGATCATAAAAATAGTTCCAGAAATGAAATTGCTCACTCATGCAGAGCTAGCCGTTAAGTAAAGGAAACAGAAATAGAACGCGTTCAAAAACTGAAACGCGAGTTACTCATATAAGTGGGGAATGACGTCATATGAGTTTTTCCCGAGTGACGTGATGCTCTTTTCGTAAACCTTCATTGGTGCATTCAAGCATCACGTGACTCCCGCGGTCTGTAAAAAAAGATACGCGTAAAGCACCGCGGTAGCCTTCCTTTTTCGTTAGCCTTGGTTTTTCCAAGGCTACACTAGATACCGGGCTTGCTCATTCATTATCATGACGTCACAAATGGTGGCTGATCGCGACGAAAGACATACAGCGATTGGCACAAAACGATGAGCGCGTCGCTTTGTACCAATCGCGGTCGCGGCCAGCCACTATTTGTGACGGCATGAGAATGAATGATCAAGCCCGGTATCTAGTGTTGCCCTGGTTTTTCAGGATAAAGTTGGGTTAAAACGGCTGTGAACGCTTTTGGGTAAAGTTGTTTACAAACAAACACTCCCATCAACCAAGCTACCACTATTTTTTTTTTATCATAGCGATCATTGCAGGAATCGTCCAAGCGACGTTGGCCAATTAATCATAAACCTGTTAAACATAAACGAATCAAATGGTCAGAACTCAAGTGTACAGTATGAGTCATAAAGAATGACAGTTAACAGTTGCAGTTAGCCATAAAGCGAACAAAAAAACAAGGTTTCCCAACCACGTGATCACTTTACCCAACAAAATTCTGTAGGTAACGTGGGTTACCAGAAGTCTGGGTAATTTCCGGCTTTAAGCGCTATGAGTAACCCGCAAAAAATCACGTGATATCGGTCTCTAAACGCTTCGGTTGACCCATGTGTTATCCTACGTAACTGAGGTTGTGGTTCGTGAACGCGTCCATAGACATTCGATTGGGTTAGTTGGTTGATTCATTGATATTTATCAGAACAAGGCCCCCATTGGGACATGTTGCTCCAGACAAAGGCCATTCATTGGGAATTTGGTGTTGTTTGAATTTATAATTTAAAAAATAACCTTAAAGGGCCGTTTCCCATGTTGAAAAATAAATAAACAAGAATTTCAGTATAAACATCTAATTTTAATTTTATATTTCGATTAAGAGTAAATTTTAACTTCAGACACCAAATTTGAAGTTGTTCGATGAAGACAATTAGAAATTATGTTGATGTGAACTTTTGAGCTCCATATGTTAAACTAATTTTTATTATTTTATATTTCGAATAATAATTATTATCTTACGCTGTTTTTTGTTTCTGCTGTGTTAGTAATATTTATCCCACGTATAATTGTTTGATTTTCATGAATTTTTAAATTTTTTATATATATGACATATCATGAAGTTAATATGAAAATATTATGAATTGTAACCCATAAATATTTAAACGGGAATCGATTTCTAGAGGCTTCTAATATGCTCAAAATTTCACTTTGTAGTTTTGAGTTATAAGTAAAAAAGAATTCCGTACTATAGTCTGCGATGTGAATCGCGTTGCGGTTATTAAGAGCATATCTTAACAAAAAAAAAAAAAAAAACTTTGCGAGCTAATGTTAATCCAATGGGAGGGTTCTTTACAAATTTCTCGTTTGCATTTTAATATTTTTAAATGATTTTATTTGCATAGGAGAACTAGGATCGATCTATAACCGTGTACATTCTTACTTTTTCGATTTTGGTTGTAGTGTTTCTTTATAAGGATGCTTTCACTTTCGAAACCAGTTCCAAAAAATGATTTCACTCGACTTTCCGAACATTTTATAAAATACAGGGGATTCAGAGAAATTTTTGAAATGTTCAACCGAAAAGTGTTGCCTACCAAAAAAGTGTTAGTTTACATCCATGCCGGTAGGCAAACTGCTAACTGCGAGCTACAAACAAGTGACCAATCCCAAAAAATTGTCGAAGACCCCCCCCCCCCCTCCCCCTTACTAAGAACCGAAACAATGAGAGATCTTCTTAACCCTCAATGAAAATAAATTTATGACAGAATTGAATCAACTGAATTCAAACACTAGACTTTCCGTTTCGAAAACTTTAGACGTTTCCTGTGAGCCACTAATGCTTGACTATATCGCCGCAATAATTACTACTTATACATTGTCATATTTCTTTGGTGATTTTTTCTACAGAGTTTGTCTAAAAATGGTTACAAAATGGTTTAAATATCGAATCCATCTTCAGTTTTGTACGAAAATCTATAAAGTTATTGTGACAGTGGTCTATAACATATTCGTCAAATGGGAGCTCAATAGCAAGGTACCTTTTGGAAGCTATTCACTTACATACACACATACACATCATTACAGTAGTTTCCTTATACTGTGTTCGGAAAGTAAAAATCGTGTTTTCGTACCAGAAGCTTTGCGCAGATTACAAAATTTGTAAAAGACCTCTTCTCAGAGGTCAAATTACTCTAAATGGATTATGAATAAATGACCAAATCAATAAATTTAAGGAAATCAATAAATTTAAGGATCGCTAGATATTCGTTAGTCACATTCATTACAAAAATAGCTTTCTCAGTAAAATATATGTAATGATATTGGCCTGTTTCATGTTTTAAGTTTTACCATTCAGAAAACACCTTGTAAATCATGTCCGTACACATAGATGTGAATGGGAAACAAGAACACAATTTCAAATATTTAAATTGTTCTCTCCGCATAATCGTTATATAATTGTCGTATTACTTAAAACACATTATATAGTTTAAAGCATAAAATAATACAAAATTCTAATTTGTAGATGGAAAGATCTGTTTTTGAAAGTAATAAATGTCTTGGAAATGGTATAAATGTAATATATTTTGCCAACCAATTTTTTGTCTAACAATTTCTGCTAATGGTGGTAAAATTTTTGAAGGTACAGTCTTTCCCCATAAAATTCGTTGATTTGCTATGTAAATAATGATGATAATTTTACAAAATTCCATAAACCAAGACTAGTTTTCTGTTATTTATTCTGTTCCAATAACTTGTAAAACAATGTATATATATTTTTTTAAGTTGTAATTAAACTTTTGAGACGGACAGTATCAAGTTGAAAATTAGGTCCCTGGGCGAAGAATATCGCTAAAAATTAAAATAAGTGTAAAAATTAAATTATGTAATGTGCTAGATAATAAAGATAATAAAATAATAATTTAATAATAATTTCAAGATAATGAATAATAATTTAAAGATAATAAAAAAAGTCATGCCTCTGTTGTTTAGCAAGTATCAGTAAACTTCGCAAATTTAGAATGCTGAATATGTTTCGTCTATAACCAAATCTTTTTTTTTTTTTTTTTTTTATGAAAATTGATTCATTGATTCATTGATAAATGTTAATGTATAGTTTAATAAAAAATCGTCGTGGACGTAAGTGTTAATAGCCGGATGTCAGTATCGTAAAAGTATGATAAACGCCTTATCACAAAATCAAAAACTGTATAACTTTTTACATTTCATACGTAAAAAATCTTCATTAAAATTGTCTTAGACAAAAACGTAATCGCCTGATATAAGTTAAAGTAAGTATAATTCAGTGGCGTCGCGAGGATGGGGTCCAGAAGGTGTCCGGATATCACTATTTTAAAAGAAATATTATTTGTCTTATCGCAGTATTTTCACTGATTAAAAAAAGGCGAAAATAACTTTACGAAATTAGTAGTATCCCAAGCCCTGGCTATACCACGGGTATCATTTAGCAATAAACAGAATTATAATTTTCTTTAACGGAATTTTTTTAATAATAAAGCAATTAACGTTAAATCCAGTCTCATAATTTTCAGTTTAAGTAATTTAGTGTCATTTAATATTACAATTTGGTCGAATTTTTTAATATCATTAAAAAAAAAATTCCTTTCATATCTGTATTTATAGCAATAACGAATCTTAACAATACTGTTTTTTAAATGGAAAGACTAAGAAACAAATCTTTTTTATTCAAGGAAATATTTTATTACATTAAAATTAGTGAAATGCGCAGTGTCCGAAAAAAATAATTATTTACGTTCCACAGGTTTAAATAACTGAAATTAGAAAAAAAAACATTCTGGTTTTACCGTATTTATCTTGAATGCAATTTTCTTCTAGTAAACTTTTAAATAAGAAAGAAGAAGAAACATAATCAAAATTAATGGTTCTGCCTACTAAATGCATTGTTTTAACACTTTGAGGCACAGGTATGTATTGACTAGACGGGTCTATAAAACCAAGGGTTTTAGACATATTTTAAATTATTTTTGGCATGAATGTGATGAATAAAGGTAAAAACATTTGTTATACGAAAGTATATTTTTCAGGGATATCTTAACCGATCCCCGAGTAATACTCGAACATGAGATGCACAAACCATTTTACGCCACACAAATCTAGCTCGATCTTAGGCTTCAACAAATTTATTAACCCTTAACTACTGTTACAGGAATTGTTACATAGCTACTGTGAGCAGTCTCTGAGACCACTTGTTCGGAAGATAATTAACAGGATTAACTCATTGGATATTTTTTCTGTACTAATCTTTATCCAGAAGAATTTTATAATAAAAATTTAGCTATTCAGAATTCTCTAGCGATAGTACTAGGATTCCAAACGATACAAAATTTCATTAGTGTATGTTAGTTAAAATTACAAATTAAAAGTTGAAAAACGCAGCGGTCTGCGAGACCGCTAACAGCAGTTATAAAAATTAATTTAATGTTCAACACTTTTGAAAGTTCTACTCACTTGCAACTTTGATTGTTGAAAACAGAGCCAGTTGAGCAATCAGAGACATGCCTACATTTGCAAGCACACTCTTTATTCTCCCAATAATGGTCAGGCTGCCGACAATGAGTTGCTTCATGTTGATTAATGCACACACACCTACACTGGCCGGCTTGATAACGTTGACTTGGTGTACAATCACGTTCTTCTTGACGGCATTTACACGCACATCGTTCGTGCACTTCAAGCCGTACATTTTCATATCCTTCCAATTCGAGCATCTCAGCTCCTGGATGAGGATATCTAGCTTTTATGACCTAAAAATTAAAATACAATAGTAAATGAGAATCCATTGTTATAAAAGACAATCAGAAATATATGTCAAATGTATTTGAAAACTTAAAAAGCGCACGATATAGTGGTTAATTGTATTCCATTTCTTTGCATTTCTGTCTCATTACAGCCTTCTACTTTTCAACAGGTGCGATATTTGCTTTAAAGGAACCTTTCATATTGAGAAAAATAATTTAAAAAAAAACAATTTTCCAATTATTTTGCTTAAAATAAATTTAGGTATCTGTAATATATTCTATCGAAGTTTCGTAAAGATCCAATAATTAAAAATGTGCGAAAAAGTCATTTTGCAGTATTCATTTCTCTTTAAAACAACTTCAACGGCCGCAGAGATAGGGAAACAGTCTTATTACCCCGACTTATCTCGGGGCTGCCTTAAATGATTCAGAACTGCAATCTTTAAACTTGCTTCACTCAGTTTTTTAATGTATCAGTATGATTAAAATGTTAAAACTTCAGCATATCTTTCCCAATTTACTAGATTTTTTTTTAATGGACGATCTTTATAGTACATTTCATGAAATAAAAGAACGGATTTTCAGTAATATATAGTTTATTTTTTAAGAATAAAAATGTTAAGTAAGTAGTCATTTTAACTCTATTTTTAGATATGTAATAATATTTTATTTATTTTTTCTTCAACAATTAATTTTTTTGGAAATATGGTTCTTACAGTTATAATAGCACATCTGTAAAAAAGTATGAACAAAAAAGTTCAAAATTGTAAGAAAAGTGTGTTTTTAATTTTTTTAAAAATCGTTCTAATATTTTTTTTTTCAAATTTTACCATAAGAATTCTATTTTTTTTCATGGTTAAATCATTAAGTTTTCATTCATAAAACCATTTAATAATATGTCAAAAAAATGTTATAAAATACTCAAATGACAAAAATAGTTCTAGAAAAACTAGAAAATCTAGATAGTTCTAGGCATTCAAATGATAACGAGGCGCTTTAAATGTAATTTTACGGTCATAGATAACGTAATAAAAAAGCGAACTTTTCAGCTAAAAACTCTGAAAACTATTTTTCAATCTGCTCTCTTAAGCATAGACACTAAGAAATGCGGCTGCAGAAGAGTTATATATGATTTGCTTGGCATGACGTAGACAGGGTAGTTCCAAAAATGATTGGACAAACATTAAGAGGTGGTAGTGCGCACAAGAGCAAACAATTTTTGTATAGGAAACTTGATCGTAATTCATTTTTTCACTGAAAAATAAAGGTGTCTCCTTTCAATCCGAACATAAACTATCGTTCATAACTTTAGCTAATATAAAGATATTTGAAATCAATATATAACAGACTTTCCTTACTTTGTGTGAAATGCAGTGATATCATGAAAGATGATGGCAGTGTACAACAATTCAGTAAATGAAACCATATGAACTCTCAATTATCTGAAATATGGAGCATCTACATCAGCACTATTTAGAAAAGGATGGCTGCCACTTCTACTATTTCTCGCGACATCCTTACATTTCAAGCAAAGAAAAGTCAGTCTGTTTCTAATTTCACTAAAATTTTTTCGCTGTTGTTAAAGTTATGAACAAATGTCCTAATTTGGTTTCAAGTGAGACACCCTGTATTTTTGACGGAATAAATGGATTGTGACTCTAGTTTCCTATATAAAAATTGTTTGTGAAAGTGTGCGCTACCACTTTTTAAAGTTTGTCAGTATTTTTTCAATCACCCTGTATATTGTTTAAAATGGAACTATAAATTAAGGCACCTTGTCCAATTTCTGAGTAGTTTTCAGAAATTTAGAACAAAAATTTTTGACAAAAAATAAATAAAAATAAAAGCGAGATTTTTAGTTTGCGTGCTTATCGATAACAAACCGCTTAAAGTCATGTGAACAATTTTAGAAGGTGCAAATGAGATATGTGGGAAAATATATCATAGTTCAATGTATTGTAATTTCCCTAGCAAATTGCGTGGTTCTCATCCCTTTAAATTCTTTTTAAATATTTCATTAGTGTGTCTATATATTTACTAAGCGTGTCTATAATTTTACTAAGTATAGGGCCTCTGTTATACTTTTCTATAAGTGCAATTTTTAGGGGTTTTTTTAAATGCTAAATAAATGGAAATATGCATACCAATTAACTAATGAGCTCAGGTAGTATAAAATAATTGCTTAGAATATTACATGAATGAAATACAATTTTTAAATTCATAAACAGTTTATAGACTAACATTACCAATTCATAACAATAGCAGAACGAAAATCACTGAAAAGATTATTATGACTTTAAGAGACCATGGATTGTTTCAATTTTTCCAATCAGAGTGCACAGTATTTTCCTGCAAAAGCGTCAGTATTCCGTATCAGTACTTTTCATTATATCGCACTCAAAGTCAAAACACCTCTTTATCATCCTATAAAATTTAGTTTTTACCCTTGGGGAAAATAGACTTCACCATACTTTTTAAACATGAATTATCATACAAATTATAATAAAAAATTATCTATATACTCGATAATTTTTAAAATATCAACACATGTTCAGTCATTCTTAGATCCTGACATATCCTGATCTCTTTCTCAACAAATCTTCATACTATGACAATAATCTTAAAACAATTTCTGTTAAACTTTAATAGCCTTTTTATAGCCTCCTAATATTATAAAGTAATGCAAAATACTTATGCATTAAAACGGCTTTATTAGTTATGTGTTTGATATAATCATTATGATTAAGTTTATGTTAACCCTCTGATTACTGCGGACAGGACTTGTGACTCAATCAAATTATATTCAATCGTACCAGAATTCACAAAATCATTTCTTTTGAAAATATCCCAATACAAGTGTATGGCAGAGATTATTTTTCAAAATTGATATAATAAAAAATAGTCCACTGGGACGTATATGTCCCGATCCATATTCAAACGGTTAATTATGTTTTTATTGGCTTTTATAGCAAATTACATGCAAATCCTATCAAAACAATATTATTAGTATTACTTACCATTAAAAGGAAATATATTTTACTTCCTTTCCGTTATATAAACATATGAAAAAGAATAATTCATGCACACATTTTTATGAAGACTTCTTAATATCCGAAATTTCGAACTGCCATATTAAAAAAAAATAAAAAAATAAATTTTATGTGGTATTCCCGCAATTTTAAAATGTTAACTGTAGGAAATTATGGTCTTTATCACGCATTTTTTGAAAAAAATATTTAAATTATTTTGGTATATTCTGATGAGATCAAGGTTTCGTATAGCAGAGATTATGTTTCAAAAGTGATAGAATAAAAATTGTCCACTGGGACGTATATGTACCAATCCGTATTCAAACGGTTAATTATGTTTTTATTGGTTTTCGTGGCGAATTACATGCAAATCCTATCGAAACAATGATACTAATAGTGTTACTTACCATTAAAAGGAAATATCTTTTACTTCCTTTCCGTTATATAAACATATGAAAAGGAATAATGCATGCAGACATTTTTATGAAGACTTTTTAATATCCCACATTCCGAACTGCCATATAAAAAAATTAAAGTTTTATATGGGATTCGCGCAATTTTAAAATGTTAACTGTGAGAAATTATGATCTTTATCACGCATTTTCTGAAAAAAAAAATTTAATTATTTTGGTATATGCTGATGATCCATATTTCGTGTGGGACACATAAGTTCCACGGTCATTAAACGGTTCAATTTTCCCTACACAGGGTATCTCAGTACCAGGGTCATAAATTTTAAGAAGTGATAGAGCATCAAACATGTTTGTATAGGAAACCATAAACGGTATCCATTTATTCAGTTAAAAATATTAGAGTATTTCACTCTGAATTCCCGGATTTTTGTTCATAAATTTAATAAACATGAAGATATTTTAACGAAATTTGAAACAGACTAACTCTGCTTTGTGTGAAATGCGATGACAACATGTAATTTGATGAAATGCTCATTCATTCGGTCAGTGACAGCCTATGTAATGTCCCTTAGGGCACGTCTGGTTCAGCAGAAATAGGGCACGTTTAGTTCTGCGCTGTTTGTAGTCACTTCTACAGCTTCTCTTAATATCATTACATTTTACGCAAAGCAAAGACTCGTAAGTCTGTTTCCAATTTCCTTCAACTATAGCTTCATTATTGTTAAAATTATGAACAAAAATCCGGATTCGGCTTGGGAGTTAAACACTTTGATTTTTTGACTGAATAAATTGATTGCGACCCTACTTTCCTATACAAAAAAAAAAATGTTTGATGCAGTGTGCTTTAACTCTTCTTAAAGTTTGAAAACTTGTACTGAGACGCCCTGTTGTTAATTATAATTCGTTTGTAATGCATTTCAAAGAAAAAAAATCTTATCACTTACTTTGACTGTTAGTGTACTCTTTCGAGTTGGGACACAGTGAAGCAGCTTACTGATACAGCAACCGCTACACCTTTTGACTCGAGTACATATGGGCCAAATGACTAGAGATGGATCGTAAGGGCGTTCAAATTCTACAATTTGCATTTCTGGAATGCAGCCTGCAGGGTGTGCTACTTCAACCGAGGCTTCGTCTACAGATAGGAAAAGGAAATTTTCAGTTAAGGATTACATTTTTAATCTAATAACATTTTTTTTTAAATGAACTACATATTAAAAATGTTTTGCTGAGTTGAATCACCTTCTGGTGTTTCATTAGCAGCAACCTTAAGATGGTTAAACCTTGTTCCAATATTTGATTCTATCATTGAACCATAAACGTGTGTAGGTTCGATCATGAACTGAACTGATAAAATGTTGAACCATGAATTGATAAACTGCTGAACCATAAAGTCGAATCGGTTATCATTTTCAAACAACGGCTACTCAGACTCAGACCTGGACATGGGTTTAAACTGGATTCCGACAAACTACAAACATCTAAGCCTCAATTAGGATTCTTACCTCACACCTCTTGACTTGTAGCCAGCATTCTAACCCATAGACAAGCACGCGGGTACCTTCCGACTATAAAACAGCATATACATAAGGCAGAGAGGATTTGTTCTGATTGGCTCTTGAATAGGTCTATTTGTCGGAGCATTTTGAAAGTTGAACCACGAAGAAGAGTTTTTTTTAAAGTTAAGAAGAAATATATTTTGGTTCTTTTATTAATTCACACTATAGAATGATTCAACTTTGAACTAAAATTTTTAGCAATGTAATGAATAATTAAATAAAAATTTGTACTTCTTTTATTGGTACTTTTCCAACATAGGTGCATTGGCGGTTTTTTTTTTTTTTTTTTTTAAACTATGGCGTAATTCGGACTTCAGGAAGTGAGATTTGTAGTCAAATGATATAAATGCTATGAAAATAAACCTAATGAGCTTATTATTGTTTTTTATTGTTTATCTTATTATTGCTTATTATTGTTATTGTTACTTCTGCTTATATATAAAAATAGATAAATGGCTTCTTTATATTAAATAAATTGTATAAATATTGAAAAAATTATTTGTGTATATGAAACAGAAAATGTGTTGCCAAATTCCCTTCTATTGCCAAGGCCCCTATACCGGAAAAGTACTTTTTTATTTTATAAAACTATATTATAATATGGTTTGCAGCAAGACGAAAATTTATGAATAATGCTCAGCATTATTCATCAAGCACTTTTGAATAAAAGCCAGGATTCATAACTCCTGTTGTTTTAACTGATTTCTTATTTCTGTTATGATAAAACATTTTGGCTTTTATTTAGTGTAACTTTGAAATATCTATAATACATGAGTATCGAATTCAGATATCTATGCTTTATAAATTAATAATTACGATTAATAAGATGAACAAACGGGCAGGTGGACACATCTAAATAATTTTCTTTATTTTGCTGCAAATATTTGAAATATGTCTAAATTGCAATTAAAAGAAATAAAAAGTCGTTTGTGAGTACAACTTTCAAGAAATCAGCTGCGCATAATTAAGATGATTTCAAAGATCAAGATATATCTCACAGATTTACATTTCTAATTTGTTATATGTTCTCCATTCACAATGGTCAATTTTCAATGAAGCATAAATTATTCAATTTCGAAAATGAAGTACTTTTAACTATCTTGTTGCATCAAAAGAAAAAAAACCCACCAACCATCAAATTGACCTGTTTTACCAAGCGGGAAGAAAATTTAATTCGTTTGAAAATTTAAAAGAGTTTTTTTTTTAATTACTGCTAGGACTATGTGCTAACAGAATCTTATTTCCTATCTTATTTTGAACACATTTTGCAATTTACCTTGCCACTTATCTCCAATATTTGAAAAATTAAAGCGTGTTTCAACCTTATTGGGACACCCTTTATTCTTTGAATAACTTTAGGAGAATATTGCACGCTTTTACTACAACACATACATCCATTTTGTTAGAAGAAAAATAAAATAATGTTTCAGTACTTAAGATCGAGATTTGTGGACTACAAATGTTATTTAATGTAATTTAAATAAAAGATAAATTACGTTTTCAAATTGCAAAATAATATTTAAAAAGAAAATTTAACGATAAATTAAATAATTAATGCGTGTAATTTGCGTTTTCTATTTAAACTTACATAAATAGCAATAATTTAGATTCACTAGCATTTCACTACGTGTTGTCCGTAAATCGCACCAATCTACATATGCAAATGAAATCGAACGGGGTACTTTTATTTTTTTTCTAGGTTTTATCTCTCAAGATTCCGCCGCTAAATTTGACTAATCATATACTTTATATGATGTAGATGTGTATTCTTCAATATATATTTTTCATTTTTTATTTTATCTTTATTTTTTATTAGTTTTATTTATTTATTCGGGAATGGGATTTAAGGTGACCTTACTTGTAAATCCTTTGTGTATCGTTCTTTGAATAACGAATGAACAGATGTAATTAAATCAGATTCGAAAAAAAACTATATGAGAGGCTGCCCAAAACTGCATATACAGCTTTCAGCTATTTCATTGTGTTTGGCAATAAGAGAAAAAAAAAAGAAAATTCAATAAATGGTCGCGAGACAATTCCACTGATTGAAACGAAACACGAAGCGACATTTGGAGATCGGCTCGTCTCTCCTAAAAAGAAGTAAGCAAGCAAGGTTCCGGGACTAAAGGTTGTCCCAGAATACGTTTTCCGAACGCGATCTCTTTTTTGCGGGAAGGCGGCCTGTTTCATATTTTATGACTCCTCTAGCATGACTAAAGTTTAGAGGTCAGCAGGGGACGTCACTGACAAGTCGCTCACCGCCTCTTTCTTTTGTTGGGACTCCCCTTTCTTTTGTTAATGACCACAAAACCTTTGGAGAAGAATGGGCAGTCGAAAGATTTACGAGTCTCTTAGGTAGACTTTCTTATCAAGCTTATAAACTAACCATAAAGACTACGTTTTCCGAACGCGGTCTCTTTGTTGCGGCAAGGCGGCCTGTTTCAAGTTTTATGACTTCCTTAGCAAGTCTAAAGGTCAGAGGTCAGCAGGGAACGTCGCTGACAGGTCGCTCACCACCTATTTCTTTTGTTGAGTCTCCCCTTTCTTTTGTTGATGACCACAAAACCTTTAGAAAAGTATGGGCAGTCAAAACGTTTACAACTCTCTTAAGAAGACTTGCTTAGCATACAAATAAATGGACCTTAAGGGAATGAAATGTGATTATGGATGAGAAATGGGAGATGGCATATACCAATCGAGGATGATCTTCACAAAAGTTATGAATAAAATACATTCAAGGTAGGATTCCGAAATAAAATAAACAAATACCACATAATAAACAAAGTTTTGTTTACGAAGTCGTGGCCCTCTGCTGGTATTTTTCACTATTCTTCAAATCTCATGCACAGTAGAAAAATGTTTCTGTTTGTATCAAATGTAGTGTTTCTTAATCTAGGAATATATACTGTAACCAAGAGCGAAAATATACAATTACACCTTCCGAGTTACACACGATTCTAAAAAGCGTTCTTTATCTTTGGAAATCTCAGAAACTGATCTATTTTGTAAAAAACAAAGTTCCTTTTGCTGCCACTGATGTTCGGAAACGTTTCCGAGTAGTTTTTATAGTTTTTTTAATCGGTTTTCTCAACCTAGAATATAGGTTTTCTTGGATACTAACAATTCTCAAGTAAACATTTTCATTTTCAACATATATGTTTTACAGACACACATTATAAATTAACAGCATTAATATTAGCATTAAAATTAATACTAGTTTGTTACTCTTGCATGTATAAACTCAGTTATGCAGCTGAAAATACTTAATTGATAATAAAAACGATCATATATATATATATATCCTATGCATTCTAAAAACCGATATTCCGTTTTGAGAAAGCTGATTAAATACGCTACAAAAACTACTCAAATACGTTTTCGAAAATCAGTGGCATCGAAAGAAATATTGTTTTTATAAAGCTTCTTTAAATCTCGTAAATATATTGGTTTCTGGGGATTCTAAAGATAAAGAACGTTTTTCGGAACCATGCGTAACTCGGAAGAGGTAATGTAATTGTATATTTTCGTAGATTAAGAAATATTTGTCTTTTTTTACAGTGCGCAGTGAAACAATAAATACAGCTTTGTATCATGCAACTAAGATATTTGTGCATTAACCTTTTTTACTCCGACGCGACGGTACTTTTAAGTTCCATTAAAAAATTTTATTATGAAATTTATTTAATTCGTCTCTTAATAAAAGTAAATTTTACTTTTCATACGAAATAGTTTACTCGATCAGATTTAGAAAGCACATCAAAACAGTCGAAACTAAATGTTTTTAAATGGTTATTTTCCCAACCATTAAGTAGGTGTAAATTTTATCTTATTAAAAAATATTATAGGACAAATTTGAAGCTATAGAAACCTATCCATTTACAGATCGAACCATAATGCATTTATTTATATTGTTTTTTATAATATTTCTGAGATTTCTACAACAGTATTATTTAATTAATTTAATCATTCTTGCAAATATTTTACAAAAAGAACTATAACTACCGATTTATTAAAATCAATTTTAATTAAAAAAACTTATCTAAATTTCCTATTATTACTATATAAATTTTCTAATACATCTTCAGACATTAAGGAAGAGGATTACTGAGGTGTGGCAATTTCTTGATTCCTAATTTTGGGCGTAAAGAGACACCGAGAAATTTTGCTTCAAGATAACCCCAGACCACATACAAATGCGCCAACCATGCAGAAAATATACTATTTTGAATAAGAAATTGTCTCTCGTCTTTCATACTCTT
Organism: Maratus michaelseni; assembly: GCA_963931845.1. Taxonomy (NCBI): domain Eukaryota; kingdom Metazoa; phylum Arthropoda; class Arachnida; order Araneae; family Salticidae; genus Maratus; species Maratus michaelseni. Next base: position 120,307,969 of record OZ007586.1, read on the forward strand.
CTCTCTCCTACCTTGTCCCCAATATCTTATCGTTTTCCCTCAATTCAACATTTTTATCCCCAATAATTGTTTTACTAATTATACAACTTATCTATCGGGCAGTGGAAAACAATCTTTTCCATATATACTGTTTGTTTACAAATGTGGTATAGAACAAAGCGCGCCAGTAGGCGAGCCAACTGCCGCCGTGCCCAAGTTCTCAAGAACTTATATCGAGCAGGACCAGGTGGGCCCGATCATATATACAGGACACCACACAGGTGCACTCTACGGCCGGAGGGAGTACCGACACTTGCGCATCACTTCCCCTGCACCCAATAATTGACGACGTAGTCGCTACGACAGCAGAGCCAATGTACCAAAGGAAACTGCTGCATAACACTTAGAGGCGCATCTGAGTCCCCCAAGAGCTTCGGTTAACCGGACATCCATAGGGGCATCGGGCCCTAGGACATTTCCTAGGTTTACCAGACACGCCCTTGCTTTATCAATGCTTCCATACGTGAAGATCTCCAGAGAAAGACCTTTCTTAATGCATTCTTTTCATGACGAAATGTTCAAAGCGTAATCATATGCGTAATCATATCTACTTCCTCAGTATTAGGTCTTTTAATGGTTAAGAATCTCTTCTGCGCTCCAAACATGCTCTTTGTATAGCCCGTACGTCTTAAAAGAGTCAGTCTCTTATTTCCACATGCTTTGGGATATTTAAGAAGTTATTGACAAGATAACTGTTTCTTTCATTTTTGCCTTGATCAGTATATAGGTGATATATTTTACAAACGAACTTGCCTCGTATATGAGACAATGGCATGATAATTCACAAAAATGTAACAGAAGAGTTTCATTTAAAAAAAAAAAAGTTCAAAATAAGTATCGGATACTTTTGATAGTGTTGAAAGTAAAAAATATATATAATAACTTTTGTTAGGTTACATTATCAGATCACCAAGCTATAAAATTCATTGATAGAGATTAGAAATGCTAGGGTTCCCTATACACTGCTTCCTGAACGCGCTGACATAAAAATGGCGGCTGTAGTCGGTGGATTTTGTTCATCGATTGTGGAGTCCCTTGAATTTGATTAAAATTCTTTCTAAAAGTATTCTTTGCCTTCTTTTGTTTGAGATTAAATAAGGCGAAGATTACTTTGAAAAAATACTGGTATTAAAATACAAGGATCCGAACAAACGCTAAAAAAATCCGCCTACGACAATCTCAATTTTTGTGTCAGCGCGTAAGCCTATTATTCAGGGGGCGGTGGTTCTATATGAGAGTAGAGTAACGACATATGCACAGAGAGCATGCTCAGACTGTGCTCAGACAGAAGCTTTTGCCCAAACTCTGGCGAATGTACATTTCAGAACTTGGCAATAATTGCCTGGGCAACTTCGATTAGACGAGTGAAACAAATTAACAAACTTTACCTTGGAGATAATGGTAGATTTGGCAAATGCTTGGCGAATCGATTTTGTCCAAAATCATCTCAATCAATCAACCTTTATATTCCGTATGTCACCTCTCTCATATAGAGGCATCCGAGAAATACCTCTATTAAAAAAATTCCTACACCGCCTACTAAAAATGTTCTATTACTACAACTTCGGAAGTTGATATCTGTTTTTCCAATATTTTTTTATTTGTTTTCTCTTCTACCTCTATATTTTTATACTAAATAGACAAGAAATTTAAAACTAAAATATGACAGAAGCAATTTTTGCGTTTCTTCGATTGAGATGTTACAAAAAGGTAAAAATGATAAAAATAAATAATATTTATTTTTAAGTATAAAACTAGGTTGCAAAATGTATAACGTTAAGACCTACTATGGAAACTACCTACTCTATAAACCTACTCTGGAACTTCAAAAAGCAAAGTTCCGATTCAGAAGCCACTCTATGCTAGGGTGCTTCTATACGAGAATACGGAATATAAAATTTGATTTGTTGAGACGATTTTGGACAAAAACGAATCGCCAAGCATCTTGGCACGCCTGTCAGTATCACCAAGCTAGCGTTTGTCCATTTGTCTCATTTGTGCAACCGAACACGTTCAGGTCAGTATCGCGAAGTTCTGGAGTGTAGGTTTGCCATAGTTTGGACAAAAACGTCTGTCTGAGCACAGTCTGAGCATAGGTGCTTTGTGTAGGTCGCTACTATCTTATAGAGGCACACTACTCTATGCTCAAAACGAAATACGCAATAAAAATTAAGCGTATGCTAGAAACAAACTCCTAAGATAATCTTCATACCTTTTGATAGCTGTATATCAAGTTACCATCCATTGTCCACTCTGTGCTAAAGAAAGAAACTTCGGGATTAACCCATTTTAGGCCAAGCATTAAAATTTTATAAAATGTGGTATTATATACATTGAAATTTGCTTAAATTACATTCATTAATAAGACACCAAAAAAGTTTCGTGCATGAAAAATAATATTTTATTTAATTTGACGTCACCATTATTAATTTACCATTAATAATTTACCATTAAATTTAAATAAAAAATTTTAAGTTTTCTTATGGCATTTGTTTTATTTTTATTTTATTTACAGAACTTTCAATTTTACTCCATTATAAAAACATATGATTAATCTCAAGTGGAATAATTATACATTTTCAAAAAGTCGAATTTGTCAATAACTGTTTCAAGTAAAAAACCAGCGTATTTTGAAAATTTCTCAACAGAAAGTGATTACTTCAATTGAATTACTAATATTTTATAGATGTCTCCAGAACCCTTAAAAATAGCAGAAAAATAAAATTTGTGAAAAATATACGTCACAGTGTTAATAAAAATATATTTATTGAAATGGTGCGTTTACGCACCTTTGGCCAAAAATGGGTTAAAACTAGATAAATATCAAAAGTTTAAAACAAACCTCACACCTTTTTGGCTGAAATACAAGTTATTCACAGTCCACTCTGTCCTCAAGAGAGAAATTTAAAGATTGAAACTGATTTTTTTTTTTAAAGGTTGAAACAAACCTGGCACCTTTTGTTCTGTATTATTCCAATTTACCTTCTAGATTTCATTCTATACACAAGTGAGAAGCAATTGTGAATTTAATATTTCACGACAAAATAGAAACATATATACATACAAATATATACAAATATATACAGATACAGATATAGATATAGAATAAGGTTAGTTATAATTACATCTTTTACTTACGATATAATTCTACAAAATATTATAAGAGTTATACTTTTATTAGCTATTAAAAATTCCTGACCATTTTAAATAAATAATATATATATATATAAACGAAAATATCTACATTATACCTTCTTCACCTTGCATGAGATAAGCTCGTTGCACAGCTGCTTGATCAACCCAGCTGTTTAGGAACTGACTGATATTTTGAACTGTTTGTAACTTTATTAAGAAGTCCTCTGGAACCTGAAATTCATAAAGATATATTTAAATAAAATTGATTTTCTACACATGTCAGGTTACATTACAAACCCTTTACACTCATTTGCTGCGTGAGACCCGACAAATCTTCTCGATAATACTATTTCGGAATTAAGCTTTGGCAACCAGTATTTCCGAAAAAAATCATTATAGTATATTTCTAGAACATTTGCACTCTTTCAGAAAGTTTTGTTTATAAATAGTGGTAGCCAAAAAAAGTAATCGCAATTTCAAACAGTAGTATTCAATGAGTGCAAAAGGTTAATACAATCACGATCGCTGATGCAAATTTACGTCTTTTGGATACCTGTAACTCCACCTACAGGCGTTACTTTTTCATATTATATGTTACATTATTTCTGAAATATATACACAATATTCATATTTATGCTATCAGTAATAATATGCATAAAAATACACCAGTTAGAAACAGTATCATTATTGTATACAGCGCTCTCACTGATCCATTTTTTGAATACCAGTAACTCCGAAGAATAATTTCCTTGGTAGGTTTTTATAACATTTGCAACAGAAATAATCTTCAGGGTAGGTTTCTATAAAATTTGCAAGAGAAATCTAAAAAAAAATATTTTTGTTTGAAAAAAGTGGTATTCAAAAAACGGACCAAGTGGGATCACTGCATATGGGCCAAAATCTAATAAGTGTGATTTCGCAGTCCACAATACATCTCTCGGCCTTTCTTTGCAATATAAATTCTTATTTAATGTTAAAATACCTCTGTGTGATTATATTGTTCTACAATATTATGTTACTTCTACTGTCAAAATCTGCTGTTTTAATCTTTAAAATGAAATTTAAATATCTCAAAAGTCACTAACTGTCCCCTGTCCTCAACCCATAACTTGATCATCACAACCATTAACAAACAATAATTATTTTTAAAAAAATTGACAAACCAATACATTTATTATAAATATGAATCTCATTTTTTATTGTATTGCGAATTTCTATTGCAAATAAATGCCGAGAGATATACTGGAGACTGAGAAGCAATACTTATGAGATATAGTCCCCATTATCTTCCTTTACAGAAAATTAACATTCAGTAATATCTGTCAAAGATATTCTCAAATCCATACTTTTTTAAACATTCACAAAATCATTTTCATCGGAAAAAAACTTCCGTAAAAATACGGAAACTGCAATGGCAATCAACACATTTTTTATTTTATTTATTTATTTATTTATTTTTTTACAGTGAATGAAATAATTTGAACAAGAATGAATCTAATTAAATGATTGTGTCAAATAATATTTTATTTTTATTAACTTTTTTTAAATTTCATTGATAAATACAAAAAATATTTTTAAATAAACTGCCTATGAAAGCATAACATGAAATAAAATAAGTGAAATCTGGGGAATTATTATTTTTAAGACATCGTTAAAATTGCAGTCAAATGCGGGGTGTCCTGTCTAGACAACATAACATTTGTTGATCGAAAATCCTTGTTCAAAGTAAATAAAAAATGGCTCAAGAATCATACCATCAAAACCAGCAGTATTCATAAAAAATGAAAAAAAAATCTGCAACATCCTATGCCCAAATAAGTTTTTTTTTTTTTTTTAAAACACAAGAAATTACAAAAAATATAAAAACTAAATATAAATGTTATCTTCCATTGTTCTCCCTTTAAAAGACACTGACGTCACCGCTTCCAATAATTAATTTTTGAGTACAGAACAGCAATCTTCGTCTTATTTAATCGCAGAACTCCTGTTGTTAAATAAAGCTAATATTTCAATTCGGAAATAGTGGTACTCAAAAGACAGGATGGCCAGCTGGCAGCTATGTGAAATTTTTGAATATATGTTTTAGCAACAATAGTCCGTCGTTTGGTTCATGTAAAACATAGCGACCGGAAGTTTTCGATACTTTTCACATTTATTAATCGATTTGCATGTGATTGAGCATGTGTACAGGACATACCAAGGTCTTGGACGAATTCGTTAGACTTCAAGATTTGAAATTTAAAAAAAAATGTACAAAAAATTTAGAAATCTAAAAAGTTTTTATCCTGAAGTTATTCGAAGACGATTTGAACCAGAAATATTAAAAAAAATTTTTAATTAAATAGAAAACTCACAAAAATATGTTAAATGAATAAGTTAGTTAAGTTAAATAAAAATTCTGGTGCGAAATAATTTTATAAAACAACTTGAGTAAAATTTCCGGTAGATCTAGTGTTAAATAATCACGAAATGTCTGTCATCAAAAAAAGCAAGAATTACTATTCGGAATTTCCGATCTAAAAAGGAGGTCAAACTGCACGAAAAAGTAAATAACGTCACCTTTCGTTCATTTTGTAACCCACAGCTTAAAGCCGTAGGATCTCTCGATTCGTGATATTAGAAACATCGCCATTAACGTAGCCTTTCAAAAAGAAATGTCTTTTGTAATGATACAAGATTTTTTCTGGGATGAAGCTATTTATTTGAATCTTACTGACGTTCTACACTATTTAATCAAGAGAATGCCACTAAAATGTTTTGTGTCTCATATATTAAAAATAAGTGTTCCAAATATTACTTTAAATTTTGATCAGTGCATAAATCTGACTTCAGAGAAGCGAATCAACTCTCTATCACACCACTATTTCCAAACGGTAATCTTTGTTGTAGTTTTCTAGCAGTTTTTACGATTAAATAAGGTCAAGGTTATTGCTTGGAAAAAATGGTGGGAAAGCATGGCCAATTTCAGTAGCAGGGATTCGCCATTTTCAGTATGCGTTGCATAATTTTATTTTCGTATGTTTCTATCATATATGCGGAAAAAACGCTTTATAAAAAAGTCTATTTCAAATGATATTAATAATAATAATAATAATAATAACAATAATAATAACAATAATAATAATAATAATTCAATAACAAAAAAAAGACATTTAGTGTTGTTACTATACATAAATTTACAAAAAACATAACTTTATATTGTAAAATTAAACACATTTTAAAACTTCTCATTTGATTTTAAGCTATCAATACAGAAAAATAACAACATGGAGCTTTGACCAGCAGAAAAATTAAAATTAAAATTGATTTATACATTTACTGACAACCAACACCCAAATTTTGTGGAAAGAACATATAATTATTTTTATTAACCTATTTGTGTGTTCCGAGAATTATTTCTTATTTTTGTTTTATATTATCCAAACTGCTTGATTACTACCATTTTTTTAAAAATAATAATATTTCCCTTATTTATCTGTCATTAAATAAGGCGAATAATTCTATTTCAAAAAAGTAGTAGAAATCAAGTGATTTGTATAATCGTAATTTTAAAATTCCCTCTCGAGAAATTAATATTTTTAACTTATTTTTTCTGTGTACTCTTCTTAACCCCTTCGCGACAAGAGTCCTTTACAAAATTTTTAAACTTTTACCACCGGTTTTTCAAAATAGAAATTTTCAACAAATTGAATCGCAGAAATGCTAAGATTTAATAAGGCAAATCTTCCAATAAAAAATAACTGGTGGGAATAATCGAGGATTCTGAGCATCTTATGCGTCACGTATACGTGTCGCTCGTCCCCAAGGGATTAAAGGCTGTCTCTTATCTTTTTTAGTTTTCTAAACATTTCTAAAATATATACTTATTTTTATCTATCTTACTCAGTTTTTCTAAGATTTTAACACATGAAATTACAAATTAAGCATATATTTTAGAAATGTTTGACAACTACAAAAAGACATATTTAAAAACAGTACACAGAAAAACTAAGTTAAAAAGATTAATTTCCCGAGGAGATATTTTAAAAATACGAATGCAATACGCATCCGTAGTTTTAACATTAGCGAGAGAAATTTGAGATTTCACTGACCAACAGTGGTGGCTCGTGACGTGCTTTATTTAGGGCACTAAATGCATGGCTGCTATTTTTTTTTCTTACCACTATTATTAAAAAGAAATACTTTGTTTCATTTATTGTCAGAAAGTTCTGCTATTAAGGCGGTATTAAAAAAATATTTTTTCACGCTCAACAACTCAAAATTTTGAGACACATTTTCAGACTCATTTTTAAAAGTAAAAACATGAAACTTGGCGGCGTGATTTATGAAGAGATTTATACGGGACCTATGTTTTTATTTTTCGTTTAATTAATTAGAAATTGTTTAACAAACAATTATTTTCACAGTACGATATTTTTTTTTTCAGCGCTATCGCTTCGGGAAATTTGGTTCAAAATGTCCACTTTGACAGCATTTTTAAAAATATATTCTGCTTTTATAAAAAAAAATATATATATATCGAGACAATACGAACATTATAAAGTTTCTGAATAAGAGAACCTGCCAATTGGATGCATTTTAGAGCAAAAATGAATTTGAAAATGTGTCTCAAAATAAGCAGTTTGGATTTGAATATACCCACGCTCAAGCCAATGTTAAGTCTATGGGAAAGTTTAAGCGCGATTTCTCGCTCTCATTTTAATATTTTTAAATGCTTTTTTTACATAGGATAGCTGGGGTCAATCTCCAACGTTGTTAGTTTTTACTTTTTCAATTTTGGTTCCAGTTATTTTATATAAGGATACTTTCACTTTCAGAACCGGTTTCAACCGGTTCCAAAATTGAAAATGGCCGCTTATAAAAAGACTGCAATAAAAATCGAAAAAGTAAAAACTAACAACGTTGGAGATTGACTTTAGCTATCCTATGCAAAAAACATTTAAAAATATTAAAATGCGAGCGAGAAATCGCACTAGAGCCTTCCCATAGACTTAAGATTAGCTTGAGCGTTTCTTCTTGTGACTAGTGTAGGCTCTTAAAGAAGAAAAAGTTTGCTTGTAAAAAATAATGGTATGAAAATAATTAATGCTTCAGACATGCATTTAGTGCCCCCCCCCCCCCCCAAAAAAAAAAAAAAAAAAAAAAAAAACAGTCACGAGCTGCCACTGCTGACCAATACCTTTAATCATAGAATTTGTAAAAAATTTTGTCAATTAAATAGGGCAAAAAATTATGTTAAAAGATTGTAGTAAAACTGTATGTATCCTGTGATATCGAAAAAAAATTAACATGCCGTCACCTGCTTTCGGTATTGTGCAATTCCAATTTTGTAATTCCAATAATTTTTTACAAATTTGCTCTCAACCATAATTCCGTTACCAAATAATTTCTCAAAATTTAAATTCACTTACATTAACACTCCGAATTGGAAACACTGAACAACTCCGCCCATTACTGATTATTTTATCTAATACATGTTATTAAAAAAATTATGCCTTAATCATTTTTACAAGTAAATGCATTTCCCATATAAATGTGGCAATAAAGTTCTTTAAATGTATTTAATATTTACGTTCATATAATTCTTCTGTCTAAAAACTGATCTGTCGCGAAATTTCGATGGGTTGTTTTTCTTTTTTTCCTGAAAGGACTTCCAAGTTTCGTGTGCTATTGTGTTTTTAAAACTATTTTAGTATTAAATTAATGTTTTAACCATCTCAAATGTTTTCTTTTTAAATGCCTTTTTAACTTTTTATAAATTTTTTATAATATAGTTTGTGTATAGAAATTATTAATCAATAATATTTACCATAGAGTATTTTTTTCAAGCGCATAAATGTGAAACGTTCTTCTTAGTGTTTGGGTTTGCATTTTTCCAAACTCTTTAATTTAATATAAAAATGGTATATATTATTAAATTTCGAACACCTAAATAAAAATGTTTATTTAAGCTAGACACTCGTTTATCTGTCTAGTCATAATTAAAGGTACAGTTTGCCATGTTGCCAAACGTGTTTCGTTACTTTCTGCATACTCTATTTATCAAAGCTGGCGATGGTTCACGGTGTTGGCGAAATTTTAAACCGCAGTAAAATTTGTACATCAAAATATAATTACAAATTATGTATTTATTCAGAATTCCAATGCAAAAAGTATAAAAAAACAAAAACGAAAAATCATGCGTCAAGCATAGATTATGTAACACTTTCCAACGCTTCCAAAATAATTTTACAAATCATTACCGTTTAATAAGCTGAAAGATAACATCCAAGTAAACAATTTGAAAAATGCATAACATATTTAAAAACGTAATTTCCGGAATTTCCAACATATACAATATTCGGAAAAATATCCGAATACTTTTATTCAGCCCTGTATTATATGATCTATAGATTTGTATATATACTACATAGGATGCTAAATTTTAATTTAGTTAGGAAACGCGTAGCACAGTTTAAAATTCTCCTTCTGGAGTTTCTGTCAATAAACGGAAATGTGTTCGCGAACTTTTGTGCTGCCCTGTATATGAAATGCAGAATTTTTACACACCAAGTAATAGACAAAAATTGAGTTAAATTTAAAATCGCGTTCAGCAACTTAAAACGCACTTTCAGGAATTATTGTTAACAGACAGTAGAGAATTCTTTTGTGTGTCCCTGTAAATGAACGATGACTGCTATACACACAATATTCTGTAGTAAGCCTCTTGTAATGCACCTTAGTGATATATATAAATTTCAATGTGTTTAAAATAGTGAAACATTATTTAATTAAACCGCAAACGATTTTTCTCCACACCCAGAAAAAAGTTTTGTTCAATCAACAAAAATTTGGTTGACCCAACAAAACTTTTTGTTTAAATATAGGTCAATGGAAATTTTGTTTGAATCAACAAAAAAAATTTTTTTTTTTTTGCAATTCCAAAAAAAAAATTTGAATCGTCAGCAAAAAATGTTTTGTTAATTCAAGTAAAATGGTTCAATTTTACTTGAATTTTGCTAAAACAACCAAAATGTACTCAACAAAACATGTTTTGTAGTTTTAATCAATTCCTTTTTCTGGGTGCATAGACGTAATATAGCGTAAGGTATCGTAAGGGAATTATTTTGACTGTCCCTGTAAAGTAGCTATAAGTGCTATCTACACCCTATTCCATATTAAGCTTCTTGTAATGCACTTTAGTGATATATATCAATTACAATGTGTTTGAAATTGTGTAACATCATTAAAATAAACCGCAAATGATTTTTTCCCATAGACCGTAATGTAACGGAATTCTTTTGAGTGTCTCTGTAAAAAAACTATAAGTGCTACGCACTTCAGTTGAAATAGGGAACATGCTATACATAAGGACAAAACATATAAAAATTGCAGGGCAATCCGAGCATATTTACGGGAGTTAGAGCACGGCCATACGGCAGACGGCCAGACAAACCGAAGTCATAAACACTTTTCAACCAGGTTGGAAAGTGTTAAAAATGTAACATTTAATTAACCTTTAAGAGAAGAGCCCTGTTGTAGGCAGGGTTTCCAGAAAACTAATAAAATTTTATTTTGAAAACCATATTATTTTCTTTTATTAGTGTGATTTAATCGCAAATTTTCCGTAATTAAATAAGGAGACTATTTTTGTACGAAAATAGTGTTTTTCAAAATAAAATTTTTGTATTCGTCTGGCAACCGTGGTTGTAGGTTATAATGGCAAAAATATTAATCATAAACCTGTTTACTTAATTAACCCTTTCCGGCACAGTGGTCCCACTCCGGGCACACCTAATTTTAATTCCAAACTTGCATTCGGCACCAAGAATATTTTAATAAAATTTTGCTTCTACAATGAAAGCTTAAAATAAGGATTTCTTATTTTCTAAAAAAGTCGGTTGTAAATTCCGGTGTCAGTCAGTAATTTCGCATTTTACGAGCAGAATTTGTCTGTGCCGGAAAGGGTTAATATGAAAGAGCAGAAAATATATTGTTTAGTTTGCCTTATTTTTATTTGTTTAACACGTTCGCTGCCAACTACGAGTATACTCGTAGTGCTATCTACGTTTCTTCAATCTAAAATTAGTTATTCGCACCGGAAATTTCAAAAGAAGAATTTTTATTTTATGTAATCACGAAATGTCTGTAATAAAACAAAGTAAATATTGCTATTAGTATTTTCTGGTATGAATTTGAACTTTCTAAATAAAATGAAAATTCCGGTATTTTTAGCTTGGCAGCGAACGTGTTAAAGAAAAGTCTACAAAATAGTGAAATATAGTATATTCTGGCACTTGCATCCGTTTTGACAGGTATCAACGAGGTTAAACTAGTAATGCCTAGGTGAAAAATTAATGTTAATATGAGTGCTACAACGTCCAACTTAAGTGAACGCTTTTCAGATATTGCCTCTATTCTGACAACACTAGTAGCACCTTTTGAAAAGGTTCAAGAAAATAATCTTTACTATTGGGATGCATTAATTTTTCTGACATGAAAATGCTTATTTTAAACTTATCAAATAACTTTTTATGTTTTAACAAAGGCGTGTTATCAAAAATATTTTATGTCTAAGGCCCTTTAAATTATGCGGAACTATCACAATTTTTTTCCGAATGGCATTTTCTTTTACTTCATCGCAGATTTTATGTCAATTAATAAAGTGAATTTTTCTATTAGAAATTAGTGGTACAATATCCGTAAAAATTATATGTCCTTATAAGACTCATTTGAAAACAAATCTCACAACGGACTGAAAATTTAAAATTTAACCTCGGTGCTTATAAATTGCTTTGCATCTATTATTATATTTTTCTTAAAGTTTCTGTCTTTCCCTGGGAAAAAAGGCTACATAAACAAAATATTTCCTCAAAATTTTGCCATTGTTCATGAATCAATATTTATTTAAAATCAAACTTTCACATATTTTGTATTTGACAAAAACTTAGTGAAGGGAAATAACTCATTAGTTATCATTATTTTTTAATTAATCTATTCTATTACGATTCATTACTCTTTGTTATTTTATTTGTTATTCTTAACCGTAAAACCTTCTCGAAATACAAATTTTTGTGTTGTTTTAAATTTGTAGAAATTTTACATTGACACATATCTGTTGTATCATAATCTGCTCAGATTACGTATTACCTCTCTAACTCTAACTAGTATTTTAATATCATTTATTCTTGTGATAACATGAAAAAAAGTTTAATTTATTTTGTCTATGACCTCGAAGTACTATCGTCGGGGCTCCGAATGGTATGTTTTTGAATACCAATATTTCTGAAAAAACATTTTGCAATATAATATCCGCTGCTCATGTTAAAAGCAGCGAACCGACTTGACCTTATCCAGAAAAGATTTTAAGAATCCAAAGAAAACGATTCAAGAAGATAATCGTTACTATTGTGATGTGTTATTTTTTCTGGTATAAAAATGTTTATTGTAAGCTTATCAAATCTCTAAATTTTGAATGCTATTAAAAAAACTTCTACGTATAAATAAATAATTAAAATCCTAAATAAACTTAAAAAATGAACATTTAAATATTTTACTTCTGTTATGTGCTTCGCATTAATTATAACACTTTCAAAATTTCTGCCTTTCCCATGAAAAAAAGTTAAACCCATGAACTAGCAACACGGTGTACCCAGGACTGGTTTAAACAACTTTTTATTTGAGTCCAAATACTTTCAAAAGTTTCCTTTAAAATTTCCTCTTTCAAAAGGGTCCAAGTAACACCAAGTTACGGTATTTATGTAAAGACAAATATTTTCTATTGGACAGAAGCGTAGTAAAGAGAAATAGTTCATCTGTTACTATTATTTTTTTAATTAACTCATTTGCATCATTAGAGCATATATGCGTGCGTTTCAAGAATTTGTTTTTAATTTAGAAATTTCGAATCCATACCAGAAATTCCGATAAAAGAATTCATACTGTATGTAATCACGAAACGTCTGTCATTTAATAAAGCAAAAATTACAATTCAGAATTTCTGGTAGGAATTCGGAATTTCGGAATTAAAAAAAAAATTCTGAAATGCACGCATATATGCACTAATGATGCAAATGGGTTAATGGATTCTATTAAGATTACAGGGTTCGTAAATTTTCTTAAATTTTTCAACTTTTACCACCCCTATTTCCAAACACAAATCTTCTTCGTAGAATCCTTTAACATCTGCGATAGAAATCTGCAACGGAGATTATTGTTATAAAATAATTGTAGCAAAGGTAGAAAATTTTAGGAATACTACGAGCCCTGTGATTCATTATTCTTTGTTGTTCTGTTTGTTACTATTTGTTATTTTATTTGTCAATCTTTACCGTGATCCATTTTAGTTCTACAATATTTTTATGTTGTTTTAATGATAGAGAAATTTTAGATTTTCGTATTTCCTGTCGTATCATGATTTGTAAATTGTTTAATCACGCCATAACATGAAAATACTCTTCACTACTCTTCTTTATTATTATCTTCTTCATCATTAGTTCTCTTCATTTCTTAATTTATTATCAAAATTTTTATGTTGTTTTAAATATAGAGAAATTTTAGATTGACATATTACCAGTCGTATCATGATTTGTAAATTGTTTATTCACGTGATAACATGAAAATACTCTTCATTTATTTTCCGTACAATCTTGAATTTTAGGCACAGTCTTGAAATAAAAAGATTGTCCCCTATTAACTCTGCTGAAAATAATCGCATAAGAAAGACATAAGTATCAATTGACTGGGAATAATGCCTACGATTAAGTTATATCTATATGTTAAACTTCGTGAATAGTGTCCATTTTAAAAATTGTATCCACTTTCATTTTTGAAATGGTAATAGACACATTTGATATTTTATTTCAGTTCCTTTTATCAGAGCAGCCCGAAAAAGTATATAGTTTATACACTTCTTCTTACTTCTTTTTCACAGAATTATTTTTAAAAAATTGTTACGGATTTATTCATCAATTTAGAAAAATAAAATTAAGATCGCACAGGGAATAGTGCCAGAATCCTACAACTTTTAACCGGAAAAAAATATGAAAAAGCTGAATAAAAGTAACAGAAAATTCTATAAAATTTGTCTAGATACGTTCTAAGGTTTTCTTTTCTGCGGACCAAACGATAACAGGATATGTCCCCCTTAGACCTTCAAAAAGTAATATTTCTCTATATTGTTAAAACAAATGAAAGAAACGAGCTCACATAACCTTTTTTTTTTTTACTATGCTTACTCATTTCATATAAAAAATAATAATAAGTACTAATTCATAGTTTTTAAATAAGAATTTTTAATAATTTTTAAAAATAAAAAATGTTTTTGAATCAATAAAATGCCTAGATTATGTTTGGACCCATCCGTTGTGCCTAATTAAAAAGAAAGAAACCTTTCAATCGAATGATTTTATGGAAATATTTAAATAAAAGTTGGTCACATGGATTTAATATTAGTGTCATGAAATATTGACACATTCTAACACTACGAAAATTTAAGAGAAAATGCATAAACTATTGGGTTGTTCGGAAAGTTCCTTCCGTTTAGGAAAACCAATTCGTACCGCAAAATTCTGCCCGTCAATTTTTAGACATTAGATATTGGAATTAATGTCTAATAATTAAATGATAGAACTTTCCGGTGCGAACCAAATTTCCCAAACGGAAAGAACTTTCCAAACAACCTAATATATTCGCTTTCATGTTGATTTGATGCATAGAACTTTAAAAAAAAATCAAAAGTAGGTGTTTCCACATGAAAATCAAAGTTAGTACAATTTTTAATACATAGATGGCCCTTGAAAGATAATTCAGTCACAGCATTAATTAGTAAACAAAAACCACTTAACTGATACCTATATGTTTCTGATACGATTATTTACCAATAATTATTAGAGGAAGTGGGGGGGGGGTATCACTTTTTTTTCAAGAACAGTGCATTATTTGCACTGTTCGGACTGTGTGAACAGTTTTTTTTTCATATAAAAAAAATTACATCATATAAGTAACATTCACCTTTCCTCAATACACATACATAAAATAAAGTTAGAGGTGCACAATCGTTGGCCCCACCACCCACCAGGATACCACTATTTTTACACAGAAAATTGCGTTTTATTTAATGAGAAAAGTGCGTTTTATTATCACGTGATAATATTCATTTTTTTTAATACTTGCAGAAAAATAGGTAAGTAACCACAGGTAAATGTGTAACCGGCTTACTTAACGCTGTAGTTTACTTAATGCTGTCACCTGCATGTGTTTAACTCAAAACATACCAACAACTGGTCATTTGACTGATACCAAATAGATGTATTTCGATTAGAACCAGAAATTCCTTCATAAAATAAATAAAATATAAATCACAGAAATAAGTTATATCGTTTAAAATAGAAGTTCTGGTATATATTTTATAATAGTTCAGTAAAATATCCGGTATGATTAGTGTTAAGAGCCTACACTAGTCACGCAAAGAATCCCGAACGCTCATGTTAAACCTATAGGAGAAATCTTTACAGATTTCTCGCTTAGATTTTAATATTTGTAAATGATTTTTTTTTTCAGAGGATACCTGAGGCCAATATCTAATGTCAATACCTTTCGATTTCGGTTCCTTGTTTTTATATGCGGACACTTTCACTTTTGGAACAGATGGGAACCTGTTTTGAAAGAAATATAATCATATAAAATATAATTCATAAAATATAATTCATATAAAAAACTATAACCAAAATTGAAAAAGTACAAGCGCACAACATTAGATTTCGACCTCCGGTATCCTATGCCGACAAAATCATTCACAAATATTAAAATACAAGCGAGAAATCTGTCAAGATTTCTCCCATAGGTTTAACATTAGCGTTCTCGTTTCTTCGCGAGATTAGAGCAGCAGTCTCTGAAGCATTCCTACAACTCATATTAAGACTACTTCATTATGTTAACCAGTGCTCATCTTACAAGCAATGGAACGTCTTGAACTATAGACTCCCAACATTAAAAGTATACGCTGAAGTGCATGTAATAGAAATTATTTTTAAAGTGCTGCAATCTTTTATCTGGTAGGAAAATATTAATTTACATATTTCTAAAACTCAACCTAGTTTAATCGAGGTTGTGCCATAACAAATCTTACAAATCTTATCCTGTAAATAGAAGATGTAAGCACATCTCTAATTACATCAATTAAAATTCTGTTAGATTGCATAAAGTTGTAATTAATATTTATTCTATAACTATTTTAGTTTTTCTATCACAGAAGTAGAAACGATCGCATGAAACTCTGTGTTTTCAGATTGTTTTAAAAATGTAAACAAACATGCAATATTTAAGAAAAACTTGAAACTGGTTTCAGGGTATTCTTTCTTACATTAT
The DNA here is from genome assembly GCA_963931845.1 of Maratus michaelseni. NCBI lineage: Eukaryota > Metazoa > Arthropoda > Arachnida > Araneae > Salticidae > Maratus > Maratus michaelseni. The sequence continues at coordinate 120,324,490 of OZ007586.1, forward strand.
TAAGTTGATATTAACTTTTCGATATATAATTTTCAGTGGCATGTTAGATAAAAATTATGTATTTTATAATAATATTCTTGGTTGTTAATAATGTATATGTAGAATATGATAATTAACAATCGATTTAGTAGCAATATATTTCCTTTTATTACCACAAGATAATATTCATTTCCAGAGCTTTATACTTCCAGAAAAATTGGGTAAGTAAACATAGGTTAATGTGTAACTGCATTACTTAACGCTGTAAACCAGGTCACTGGCATGCCTTTAACTCTAAACATACCAACAACCAGTCCTTTGACCAATACCAAATGAAAATATTTCTATTTGAACCAGAAATTTTTTTACACAGTAAATAAAATATAAATAGCACAGAAATAAGTTAAATAAAAAAACTAAATTGTTTTAAATAAAAATTCTGGTGTCAAATATTTTTATAAAACTAGGCTAAATTCCCAGTAGGTTTAGTGTTAAGAGCCTACATTAAAGTTACGTGAAGAATCTCGAGCGCTAATGTTAAACCTACGGGGAGAAATCTTTACAGATTTCTCGCTTGTATTTTAATATTTTATTTTTATTTTTATTTTTATTTTTTTGCATAGGATATTTGAAGTCAATATCTAATGTTGTGTGTGTGTATTTTTTCGATTTTGGTTTCTTTTATTTATATGCGGACACTTTCACTTTTTAAACCGGTTGCAACCGCTTTTGTAAAGTGAAACTATCCTTATATAAAAAACTATAATCAAAATATAAAAAGTATAAGCGCACAATATTAGATACTGACCTCCGGTATCCTATGCAGACAAAATCATTCACAAATATTAAAATTCAAGCGAGAAATCTCTAAAGATTTCTCCCATAATTTTACCATTAATGTTCTCGTTTCTTCGCTTGAATGTTGTAGGAGTCTCTTAAGCATTTCTACACCTCATATTACGATTACTACATTATACTAACCAGTGCTCATCTTAGAAGCAATGGAACGTCTTGAACTAGTTCTTAAGTAATAACTCGACTCACTGAGAGCTATTTAATAGAATTTATTTTGAAACTGCTGCAATATTTTTTCTGGTGGGAAAATATTAATTTACATATTTCTAAAACTCAAACTTGTTTAATCGAGGTTGTGCCATAAAAAATCTTACAAATCTTATACTGTAAATAAAAGATTTGGGCACATCTCTAATTACATTTTAAAATTATGTTTGATTGTATAAAGTTGTGATTAATATTTATTCTATAACTATTTTAGTTTTTCTGTCATAGATGTAGAGAGTATCGCATGAATTTCTAGGTTTCAGAATTTTTTAAAAATGTAAACAAGTATGTAATATTTAAGAAAAACTTGAAACTGATTTCAGGGTATTGTTTCTTACATTATTATGTTGATACTAACATTTCGATATATAATTTTCAGTGGTATGTTAGCTAAAAATTATGTATTTTATAATAATATTCTTGGTTGTTATAAATGTATATGTAGAATCTGATAATTAACAATTGATTTAGTATCAATATATTTCGTTTTATTACCATGTGATAATATTCATTTCCAGAGCTTTATACTTGCAGAAAAATGAGTAAGTAAACATTAGGATAATGCGTAAATGCATTACTTAATGCTGTAGATCAGCTCACTTGCATGCCTTTAACTCTAAACATGCCAACAACCGGTCCTTTGACCAATATCAAATGAAAATATTTCTATTTGAACCAGAAATTATTTTTATAAAATTAACAAAATATAAATAGCACAGAAATAAGTTAAATAAAAAAGTTAATTTGTTTTAAATAAAAATTCTGGTGTTAAATATTTTTATAAAACTTGGGTAAAATTATAGGTAGGTTTAGTGTTAAAAGTCTACATTAAAATCAGGCGAAGAATCTCGAACGCTAATGTTAAACCTACGGGAAGAAATCTTTATAGATTTCTCGCTTGTATTTTATTTTTTTTTTATTATTATTATTTTTTTTGCGTAGGATACCTGAGGTCAATATCTAATGTTGTGCCTGTGATTATTTTTCGATTTTCGTTCCTTTTTTTTATATGCGGACACTTTCACTTTTGAAACCGGTTGGAACCGCTTTTCAAAGTGAAACTATCCTTATATAAAAAAAAAACTACAGCCAAAATATAAAAAGTACATGCGCACAATATTAGATATTGAACTTGCGGTTTCCTATGCAGACAAAATCATTCACAAATATTAAAATACAAGCGATAAATCTCAAAAGTTTTCTCTCATAGGTTTAATAATAGCGTTCACGTTTCTTCGTGTGATTAGTACAGTAGTCTCTCAAGTATTCCTACACCTCATATTAAGATTACTTCCTTATGTTAACCAATGCTCATCTTAGAAGCAATGGAACGTCTTGAACTAGTCCTTATATACACAATCGACTCACTGAGAGCTAAATAATAGAATTTCTTTTTAAACTGTTGCAATATTTTTACTGGTTGGAAAATATTAATTTACACATGTTTCTAAAACGCTACCTTGTTTCATCGAGGTTTTGCCATAACAAATCTTATAAATCTTATCCTGTAAATAAAAGATTTAAACACAACTATATAATTACATCATTTAAAATTCTGTTTGATTGCATAAAGTTGTGCTTAATATTTATTCTATATATCTATTTTAGTGTTTCTGTCATAGGTGTAGAGACGATCCCGTGAAACACTAGGTTTTCAGATTTTTTTTTAAAATGTAAATTCAATTAAAAATATAAACTATGCAATATTTAAGAAAAACTTGAAACTGATTTCAGAGTATTGTAATCTTACATTATTAAGTTGTTATTAACTTTCGATATATGATTTTCATTGACATGTTAGCTAAAATTTATGTATTTTATAATAATATTCTTGGTTGTTAATAATGTATATGTAGAATACGATAATTAACAATCGATTTAGTAACAATATATTTCGTTAAATTACCACGTGATAATACTCATTTCCAGAGCTTTATACTTGCAGAAAAATTGGGTAAGTAAACATAGGTTAATGTGTAACACCATTACTTAACGATGTAGACAAGGTCACCTGCAAGCCTTTAACTCTAAACATACCAACAACCGGTCATTTGACCAATGCCAAATGAAATTATTTCTATTTGAACCAGAATTTTTTTTATAAAATAAATAAAATATAAATCGCACAGAAATAAGTTAAACAAAAAAGTTAAATAATTTTAAATAAAAATTCTGGTGTTAAATATTTTTATAAAATTTGGATAAAATTTCCGGTATGTTTAGTTTTAAGAACCCGCATTAAAGTCAAGCGAAGAATCTCGAACGCTAATCATATATTCTAATACGAGCAAATCTTGTGCGTGGTTATATATGCAAATTTTATCTTAAAAACGGCTCTAACGATTTTGACGAAATTTCGTATCCTACCGTTTTGGGGCTCCAGAAAACCATTGGGCTAGGTCACATGTTCGTGAAAATTCGATTAGTGGGTCATTTTGGGTCATTTTGGGTCATGGTCTAGCTAATTGTATCTAAAATACGGTTCAAACGATTTTGACGAAATTTTGTATCCGACCATTTTCGGGCAGGAGAAGACTTTTGGGCTGGGTCACATGTTCGAGAACTTTCGATTAGTGGGTCATTTTTGGGTCAACGTGGGTCAAATTAATTTTATCTAAAAAACGGCTCTAACGATTTTGATTAAATTTTGTGTCCTACGAGTTTCGAGCACGATAAAATCATTGGGCTAGGTCACATGTCTGCGAAAATTCGATTAGTGGGTCATTTCTGGGTCATTGTGGGTCAATTTACACTAAATTTTGCATCCAATGGTTTTCGGGCACGAGAAGACTGTTGGGCTAGGTCACATGTTCGAGAAAATTCAATTAGTGGGTCATTTTGTGTCATTTTGGGTCATGGTCAAGCTAATTGTATCTAAAAACAGTTCAAAGGATTTTGGCGAAATTTTGTATCCGACTATTTTCGGGCACGAGAAGACTATTGGGCTGGGTCACATGTTCGAGAACTTTCGATTAGTGGGTCATTTTTGGGTCAACGTGGGTCAAATTAATTTTATCTAAAAAACGGCTCTAACGATTTTGATTAAATTTTGTGTCCTACGAGTTTCGAGCACGATAAAATCATTGGGCTAGGTCACATGTCCGAGAAAATTCGATTAGTGGGTCATTTCTGGGTCATTGTGGGTCAAGATCTAAAAAGCGGCTCAATTTACACTAAATTTTGCATCCAATGGTTTTCGGGCACGAGAAGACTGTTGGGCTAGGTCACATGTTCGAGAAAATTCAATTAGTGGGTCATTTTGGGTCATGGTCAAGCTAATTGTATCTAAAAAACGGTTCAAACGATTTTGACGAAATTTTGTATCCGACTATTTTCGGGCACGAGAAGACTATTGGGCTGGGTCACATGTTCGAGAACTTTTGGTTAGTGGGTCATTTTTGGGTCAACGCGGGTCAAATTAATTTTATCTAAAAAACGGCTCTAACTATTTTGATTAAATTTTGTATCCTACGAGTTTCGGGCACGCGAAAATCATTGGGCTAGGTCACATGTTCGAGAAAATTCGATTAGTGGGTCATTTCTGGGTCATTGTGGGTCAAGATCTAAAAAGCGGCTCAATTTACACTAAATTTTGCATCCAATGGTTTTCGAGCACGAGAAGACTGTTGGGCTAGGTCACATGTTCGAGAAAATTTAATTAGTGGATCATTTTGGTCATGGGTCATTATGGGTCAAGCTATTTTATCTTAAAAACGGTTCAGAGGATTTGAAATAAATTTAGCACCCTACAGGTTTAGGGAACAAGAACACAGGCTAGGTCACATGTTCGAGAAATTTCGATTAGTGGGTCATTTTGGTCATGGGTCATTATGGGTCAAGCTATTTTATCTTAAAAACGGCTCAGACTATTTACACTAAATTTTGCATCCCATGGTTTTCGGGCACGAGAAGACTGTTGGGCTGAGTCACATGCTCGAGAAAATTCAATTAGTGGGTCATTTTGGTCATGGCTCATGATATTAACTATGATATTAACTCAAATATCATGATATTAACTCAAATTTAATTTTGACCGAGCATAGCTCGGTCTTCCCTGCTCGTGTTAAACCTAACCTTGAAGAAATCTTTACAGATTTCTGGCTTGTATTTTAATATATTTTTTTTTTTTTTTTATGCATAGGATATTTGAGGTCAATATCTAATGGCCTGTGTATTTTTTCGATTTTGGTTCCTTTTTTTATATGCGGACACTTTCACTTTTGAAACCGGTTGGAACCGCTTTTCAAAGTGAAACTATCCTTATATAAAAAACTATAACCAAAATATAAAAAGTGCAAACGCACAACATTAGATATCGACCTCCGGTATCCTATACATTAGCGGTGACGTTTCTTCGCGTAATTAGTGTTAGAGTCTCTTAAGCATTACTAGACTTCATATTGAGATTACTTCATTATGTTAACCACTGCTCATCTTAGAATCAATGGTACGTCTAGAACTAGTTCATCTCCAACTATAATAAAGAAGCAAGTTTGTGTGTCTATGTGTGTGTGAGTTTCTCGGCTGTGTTCTGAAGAGACCGCTGCACGCAGAGCTACAAAATTTGGTGAGAAGGTACTTTTATACATGTAGTTTTGCACCTCGAAGCCAGATTTTGGAATTTTTGAATAGATTTTTTTTAATTAAATTTTTTATGCGATTTTTAGTGTTTTTTCACGTTTTGAAACATGTTTCTAAAACTCAACCTAGTTTAACCGAGGTTTTGCCATAACAAATCTTAGAAATCTTATCCTGTAAATAATAGATTTAAACAGATCTCTAATTACATCATTTAAAATTCTGTTTGATTGCATAAAGTTTTGATTATTATTTATTTTATAACTATTTTATTGTTTCTATCATAGGTATAGAGACGATCGTATGAAACTCTGGGTTTTCAGAATTTTTTTAAAATGTAAACAAACATGCAATTTTTAACAAAAACTTGAAACTGATTTCAGGGTATTTTTTCTTACATTTTTTCGTTGATATTATCTTTTCGACTTATAATTTTAAGTGGTATGTTAGCTGAAAACTATATATTTTATAATAATATTGTTGGTTGTTAATAATGTATATGTAGAATATGATAATTAACAATCGATTTAGTAGCAATATATTTCTTTTTATTACCATAAGATAATATTCATTTCCAGAGCTTTATACTTAAAGAAAAATTGGGTAAGTAAAAATAGGTCAATGTGTAACCGCATTACTTAACGCTATGGACCAGGTCACCTGCATGCCTTTAACACTAAAAGTACCAACAACCGGTCATTTGACTGATACCAAATGAAAATATCTCGATTCGAACCAGAAATTACTTCATAAAATAAAAAATATATAAATCGCACAGAAATCAGCTAAACACAAAGTTAAACAGTTTTAAATAAATATTCTATTGCTAAAAATTTTTATAAAACTTGAGTAAAATTCCGGTATGTTTAGTGTTAAGAACTCCTACACCTCATATATAAGATTGCTTCGTTACGTTAACCAATGCTCATCTTAGAAGCAATGGAACATCTTGAACTAAAATCGAAAAGGAAAATTCGCAGCGAGATCTATTTCAGGGATTTTTCTAAGAGCTGCAATGTTTTTTTTTTTCTGGTGGAAAAATATTAACTTACAGGTTTCTATAACCGTACCCTGTTTTATCGACTCGTGCCATAACAAATCTTATAAATCTTATCCTGTACATTAAAGATTTAAATACACCTCTGAGTACATCGTTTAAAATTCTCTTTGATTGCATAAAGTAGTGTTTAATATTTATTCTATAACTATTTTAAACAAGAGACAATCGCATGAAAATCTAGGTTATGAGAAAAGAAAAACATGATATTTTAAAAAAATGTAGAAAAACATGGAATTTTTTTAAGAAAAACTTGAAACTGATTTCAAGGTATTGTTTCTTACATTATTACGCTAATATTAACTTACAACACACCAGTTACTTACAAGGGAACCACTTTTGGTGCAGCTCACACTTAGCATCGAGACTTGGTGCATTTTGTAGCCCTATACATAAAAGTTAGAGAACCGATAAAATTTCTCTGCTAAAATCTTATTTTATATATTTTTTTTACTTTTAATTTTTTATTATTGGATTTTTAATCGGTAATTTTACACCAAAAGCGAGTTAAGTAGCCAAATAGGGTGCTATGAATCCAAACTACTCCTCATACACAGCAGACGATTATGACATTTGTTCAGGGTTAGCGAGAAAAAGTCTACGGTGACAAACAAAGCCAATTTCGCGCCGCCTAAAATGTAATTATAATGTTGTATATTTTCAAAATCAAATTCATAGGTTTTTTGAGGAATTTTTAAACTTTTTTTCAATATTTATAGTGCTTTTTAACTAACTTGTATTTTTAACTGCTTAAAAAAAAAAAAAAAAAGAAAAGAAAAAAAAAGAAAAGAAAAAAAAAAGAAAAAAAAACTTCTGTGTTAATAGACTGATAAGTTGTCTCGAAAATTGCATTTTTAGAAAGTTATGCTGCTGTAAAATCAAAAAGTATTAGTTTAACAGAAAAATTTTATCGATTCTCAAACTTCATAATATAGGGCTTTAAATTGCACCAAGTGTCAATGCTAGGTGCTAGCTGCACCTCAAAAGCGGTTCCCTTGTAAGTATACTTAGACTGTTTTGATGTTAACTCTTTATCATTATATCCATTCCCTTTTAACCCCATATCTGCCAATATCCTTCATTTTGACGCACAATAAACAATCGTACAGTAATTTTTTGACGTATCCCTGAACAAAAAAAGAAAAAAATATATATATCATATGACAACTATTTTTAAAAGTACTTGAATCCGTTTTGCCGAAGATAAACGCGGAGAAACTGCTGCCTAAGGCGAAAAGCGAATATGAATATAAGTGCTAAAACGCCTAATGTAAATGAACCCTCTTCAGATATTTCCTCTATTCCGAAAACATTAGTCGTGCCAATTGAAACGTTTCAAGAAAATAGTCTTTACTAATTTGATGGATTAATTTTTCTGACATGAAAATTTTTATTTTAAACTTATCGAATCTCTATTTTTAACACTTTCCAACCTAGTTGAAAAGTGTTTATGACTTCCGTTTGTCTGGCCGGCTGCTGTGTGCCGTCTGCCAACTGTTCGAGCTCTAACTCCCGTAAATATGCTCAGATTTCCCTGAAATTTTTGTATGTTATTGTCGTTTACTATAGCATGCTCCCTATTTCAACTGAAGTGTATAGCACTTATAGTTTTTTACAGGGACAGACAAAATTATTCTGTTACATTATAGTCAATGGGAAATAATTGTTTCAAGTGCATTTTGAGGACGCTACGTCATTTAAAACATAATGAAATTGATGTATAATTATGAAACGCATCAAAACATGCTTTTGTAGAATATGGGGTGCAAAGCATTTATTATTCATTTACAGGGTCAAACAAAAGAATTCTGTTACACATCATTTTATGGGGAAAATCTTTGCAGTGTAATATAGTGATATTTCACTATTTCAAACATAATGAAAGTTATATGCTTTACTGAGGTGCACTATAAATTGCTCTCTTGTGTGCATTGCTTTTATTTACAGGGACACACAAAAGATATATCGGTTACAGTACATGTGCGATATTTACAGTCCATATGTGATAAGTGCGTTTTCAACTTTGGTTTTCGTTTTTTTAAGTTTAACTAATTTTTAACATAGTACGTATGTGTTTATATACTCGGTTGAGCATATACAGGGCTACACAAGCGAATCCGTGAGTATTGCAGACTATGTTATTGAATTGATTAAGGGTAGTTTTTAATTGTGTTACGCATTTTTCTTCTGAACTATATTTAGTAGACTAATAGAAGTTTGTGGAATCCATATACTTAAAGCTAACCCGCTTTTTCGTTTTCCATGCAAAAATGGCTTTTATACGCGTGCGCGAGCATTCAGCCAATCAGCTAGAGGCTTTTACTATCCAGAGACAATTTGGATTCCGGGATGTTTCAGCCAATGAGGTGAAGGCTTTTTCCTCTCTCTAAAAGCGTATTTGGATTACAATTCCATGTGGGTGTTGAAACTTTATGGATTTCTTTTATTAAGGTATTTTTTCATTTTACCGTATTTATTTTCTTTTTATGTCGTATGTATTTTACTACTTTGAATTTTTTATAACTAACCCTTTCTTTGAGAGAGAAAGAGATTTAGTGGCACGAAATTCCGCAAATCGTTTCCGATGTAAACAAACTATTAAGATGCAAGTGTAAAATTTCAGTTTTTTAAACTTTTCATGTCCTTCTGTACACATTTTAATATGTAATTCTGTGTGATATGATTAAATTCAGGTTTTCTCAGCGACGATCACAGTATTTTTACCAAATAATTTTTGTATTAATCAAGCTTTTTTGGTTATTAAGCATAGCTAAACACGAAAGAAAACTTTGTTATTTTAAGATTTTGATGTGAATTATTTGCATACATTTATAAGGCGAATTTCACTGTATAATTCAAGAAAAAAAAATCTTATCATTATACATATTTAGTTATGCATTATTAATTATTTACTTGACCTTTACTTTTAATATTTCAAACTTACAGCTGAATGTAACTATTAAAACATTTGAAATACTGTATTCGTAAAATGAAATTTCAGCTTAAACACTTGACAATTACTTTTAGGTTAAATTCAGGTTTTCTCAGTGACGATCACAGTATTTTTACCAAATAATTAAAAGTACTACATGCATGCATCTATCTATCTATCTATCTGTATTAGAATTTTGCAGGTTTCTGGTCACTGTTTTGATTACATATTTTAAACAAAAATTTCAATTTAATAATGCACTGAAAATTATAATGAATGCTTACAATTAAACACAAATAAAATGTCTTACAAAAGCTCTCTAACCACATTGTTAACAAAACAAAAAATTTCACGAAAAACACATTATTTCCCCGATATTTTCCCACAACTAATCAATAAATTTCATGATATTTTATTGTGATTTTAAACCATGAACTTTAGTACTTTTCTGTTATACGGACACTATGCCAAAATGTATGTATGTATGTAAATGTATGTATGTATGTTTGGCGACAATGGTGTCCGTATAACGGAAAAGTGCCTGAATTATTATTTTTTTATATATATAAAATATAAACATAATTGGCGACACAGCAAGTTTTCTGGATTTCTCCCTGGCTCTCTAACCACATTGTTAACAAAACAAAAAATTCACGAAAAACACATTATTTCCCCAATATTTTTCCACAACTAATCAATAAATTTCATGATATTTTATTGTGATTTTAAACCATGAACTTTAGTACTTTTCTGCTATACGGACACTATGCCAAAATGTATGTATGTATGTATGTTTGGCGACAATGGTGTCCGTATAACGGAAAAGGGCCTGAATTATTATTTTTATATATATATATAAAATATAAACATAATTGGCGACACAGCAAGTTTTCTTGATTTCTCCCTGTATGTGAAAGTCGAAGATGAATTTCATTCATTCAATGACCTTTTTAAAAGTTTCAAGTTTTGATTGAGTGCACATGAACATAGAAACCGATACCTATTTCTATGTTCATGATTGAGTTATTTGGATATCTTTTCGTATAGCACAGAAAATCATTTCTTCCGCTTTCGTAATAGAGATAAATTCTGGTGTATTTTTTTTCTTCTTTTTATAACATAGGTACTTTTCTACTTTAAAATTTTTTAACCTAATAGTAATTGTCGCGTTTCTAAGCTGAAATTCCATTTTTCGAATGCAGTATTTCAAATGTTTTAATAATTACATTCAGCTGTAAGTTTGAAATATTTAAAATATTAAAAGTAAAGGTCAAGTAAATAATTAATAATGCATAACTAAATATGTATAATGATCAGAATGACATATTAAAATGTGTACAGAATGACATGAAAATTTTAAAAAACTGAAATTTTGCACTTGCAACTTAATTGTAAATTACATTGTTTACATTGGAAACGATTTGTGGATTTTAAGAATTTGCGGAACTTCGTGTCACCAAATTACTAAATCTCTCTCTCTCACTCTCCAAAAAAAAGGGTTAGTTTAAAAAAATTCAAAGTAGCAAAATACATACAACACAAAAAGAAAATAAATACGGTAAAATGAAAAAAATACTTTAATAATAGAAATCCATAAACTTTCAACAACGACATCGAACGAACGTATCTCATCTTTTGTTTCTGATGTTTGTGATAAGGAACGCTCCTTTGGCCCCCTCCGCTCATTGGCTGAATTGTAAAGGGCAAAATTGGGGGACAAAATGACTACAGCATTTCTGAGTAAATAAAAAATCTGAAATTCACAGAAAATTTTCTGAAAGGTTTCAGCACAGGGAGAGAGGGTAAATGCCCTCTCGGCAATAATTATTTTTGTTGCAAGTTGGGTTAACTCTCTTTACGGTTCGAGTCGATTTCAGACTGAGTGTAGATTTCTGCAAGTTGGATTTGGATTAACCCGATTTTTCAGTATAGTTAGTTCAGTATATTATTTCAGATAACTATACCTATAATAATATGTTTGTGTGTATTGAGGTTTGTATAGATGTTTGTGTGTGTGCTGTTTTTAATAAAGAAAGTTTCATTTTTCACACGAACCTTTCAAAAAATTCACATTCTTTGCGCAATCCTTTAACAAAATTCGCATTTTTTCGTGATCCTTTAACAAAATTCGCATTTTTTTCTGTTTTGAATTTGACGAAATTTGTGTTTTTTCTGCAATTTTTTCGCGAAATTTGCGTTATTTTCTGCGATTCTTTTACGAAACTTGCGTTTTTCTGTGATCCTTAGACGAAATTTTCATTTTTCGCAATCCTTTGATAATAATCGCATTTTCTCTGCTGCCTTTTGATGAGATTCATGATTTTTCAGCAATCCTTTGATGAAATTCGTCTTTTTTCAGTGATCTTTGAAGAAATTCGCATTTTTCTCGCGATACTTTAACGAAATTTGCGTTTTCCAGCGATTTTTTGATAAAATACATTTTATTCCGCAATTTTTAGACGAAATTTGGCAAAAAAGCGCGTTTTTTTAGTGAAAATTCCTGTTTTGCGATTCTTTGACAAAATTTGCTCATCTTTTGTGAGCCTTTTGCATAAATCATGTTTTTCTGTGGCCTTTTAACAAAATTTACGTTTTACATGATCCTTTGATGAAATTAGGGTTTTTCCCGTGATCATTTGACGAAATCTAGGATTTTTTTTCCCGCAAAGATTGATTATATGTTTTTAGTCTGCAGGTGCCCTTAAAAGTTTGTGACGCCCGTCGCTGCATTGCACACATTCTGCCACGGTGTATCAAACAAACAAAATTCATCCTAAAGAATTATTGTTTCGTTTCTGGAAATGAACAACCGTCAACTCATTGGCTGAATTATAAAGGGTGAAATGTGTAGGCACTGAGTATCATCTATACTATTAATGTCGGTAAACGTCTGTCTGTGTGTGTGTTGGTGTGTCTGGCGTCTGTAAGCGCAAAACTCTGCATGCAGACGACGGACCTATGCGCTTTTGGTATAAAAAAATTCGGAAGGGGAGTTTTTAAAATTCACAACATTTTGCGGGGTGAGAGGAGGGGGTGTGAACGAATTTTAAAAATGAGTCCACATCAAAAATTATGGCGGCGGGGGGAAGTATGTTTTGCCCACACGGGGCGGAGACTTTTCTAAATTTTGCTGACACCACTCATATGATATATCATTCGAAAGGCCTGCGTTAGTGAAGTTCAACTCATTGGCTGAATTGTAAAGTGCTTAATGTGTCAAACATTAGCGGAAAGAAAGTGCGCAATTTGTTCGTTCATGGAAAAAATCGTGAAATTCGTTAATCGATAGTCAATAAATTGCGAAAATCGTCAATCGATAGCGGAAAAATCGCAAAATTCATTAATCGACAGTTGAAAAATCACAAAATTCATCAACTGGTTTCGGGAGAAAAGTTTTCGAATATCGTCGAATGGCTTAGAGAAAAAAAATCACATCCGTCAATTTCAGGGAAAAAATCGTGAAATTCGCCAAATGGTTTCGAAATTTGTCGAGCGACATCAGAGAAAAGAAAACCTTTTTCCATTCAATTATCGCAATTGGTGAGTGTGACTATTATGTTTGACCAGTGGTGGCAATAAAGTCCATTGCCAAATTTTCAGTATTACTCGCTGTTTGGCAAGTGCTAATTTTGTCCTATACTTCAAAACTCTTTTGATCATCACATCAGATTCATGTTATGCATCTCCGGGGTCCATCCCGCCACTTCCCCTCCCCCTAAGGGAGGCACTTTTCTAAATTTTGTTGACACCCCTCATGCCATATATTGTTGGAAAGGTCTGTGACTGCTTAATCATATTATGCATCTCAGATGTCCATCTCCCCACTTTGCCCCCCCACCCTCAAAGGGTACTTTCTAAATTTTGCACACAACCCTCATGTTATATATCATTGGAATGGTCTGTGACCACTTAATCATATTATGCATCTCCGATGTCCATCTCCCCACTTTGCCCCCCCAAGGGATACTTTCTAAATTTTGTTGACACCCCTCATGTCATATATTGTTGGAAAGGTCCGTGACTGCTTAATCATATTATGCATCTCCGATGTCCATCTCCCCTCTTTCCCTCCCCCCAAGGGGTACTTTCTAAATTTTGCACACAACCCTCATGTTATATATCATTGGAAAGGTCTGTGACCACTTAATCATGTTATGCATCTCCGGTGACCATCTCCCCACTTTGCCCCCCCCCCAAGGGGTACTTTCTAAATTTTGCACACAACTTCATGTTATATATCATTGGAAAGATCTGTGACCACTTAATCATATTATGCATCTCCCATGTCAATCCCCCCTCTTTGCCCCCACAAGGGGTACTTTTGTTAATTTTGCACAAACCCCTCATGTGATATATCGATGGAAAGGTCTGTGACTGCTTAATCATATTATGTTCCCCACTATGAAATTTGTCAAGTTAAAGCAACTATAAATTTTATTTTTATGGTACTATCAAGTTGTTTGCCGTCAAATTTTGACGGGTTCCATCTAGTATAAATAAATTCATATACAGGGGTACGCACAGAAAAGGATAAATTGTCGTTTACGGTTGGTAATTGCTGCGAGTGAGTTTTAAGTTGCCTTTTATCTTAATATGTTTTGAGTACAAAGTCTTCAGATAATATACAGGGCTGTACAAAAGATTTCAACTGCATTTCCATCGATTGGCGAAAATTGCTAAATGTGAATATTCTAACTGAACTAAATTTTATCATACTACATATATCCACATCTCTTGATCATGTACAAGGCTGCACAAAATAATTCGACTACTTTTTTGACACTTCGAAAACTGTATTTTTCAATTTCTTATATGTTTTCTAAACTGTTTACTTACATATCTTTTTTCGCCTTCTTTAACGGTGAAGTTTCGTTACAGTTTTCTGGCAGTGTTGGAAAGTGTTTCATAATCTATGCTTGACGCATGATTTTTCGTTCTTGTTTTTATATTCAGACACTTTCACTCTTAAAACCGGTTGGAACCGCTTTTCAAAATGAAACTATCCTTACATAAACAACTATAACCAAATATGAAATGTACAAGCGCACAACATTAGATATCGACCTCCGGTATCCTATGCAGACAAAATCATTCACAAATATTAAAATACAAGCAAGAAATCTCTCAAGATTTCTCCCATAAGTCTAACATTAGCGTTCTCGTTTCTTCATGTGACTAGTGTAGGAGTCTCTTAAGCAGTCCTACACCTCATATTAAGATTGCTTCATTATGTTAACCAGTGCTCATCTTAGAAGCAATGGAATGCCTTGAACACGTATATCAGCTATAAGCGACTCACTGAGGTTTGTGTAATATAATTTATTTTTTTATTTTTTATTTTTATAATTTCTTTTTCTTTTTTCTTTTTAATTTCTTTTTATAATTTCTTTTTTTCTTTTTCTTTTCTTCTTTTTTTTTCTTTTCATTCACAAATATTAAAATACAAGCTAGAAATCTCTAGAAATTTCTGCCATAGATTTAACATTAGCGTTGACGTTTCTTCGCGTAATTAGAGTAAGAGTCTCTTAAGCATATTACACCTCATATTGTAATTACTTCACTATGCTAAGCACAGCTCATTTCAGAAGCAATGGTACGTCTAGAACTAGACCATTAGCATTAAATCTACGCCCTGAGGGCTATTTAACTGAGATTCTTTTTAAAGTGCTGCAATATTTTTTCTGGTGGGAAAATATTAATTTATATGTTTCTAAAACGCTACCTTGTTTAATCGAGGTTGTGTCATAACAAATCTTTTAAATCTTATCCTGTAAATAAAATAATTAAACAAATCTTTAATTACATCATTAAAATTCTGTTTGATTGCATAAAGTTCAGATTAATATTTATTGTATAACTATTTTAGTGTTTCTGTCATACATGTAGAGACGATAGCATGAAACTCTAGGTTTTCAAAATTTTTTTAAAATGTAAACAAACATGCAATATTTAAGAAAAATGTGAATATTCTAACTGAACTAAATTTTATCATGCTATATATCCACATCTATTGATCATATATAGGGCTGAAATAATTCGACTACTTTTTTGACACTGGAAAGTAATTTCGAAAACTGTATGTTTCAATGTGTTATATGTTTCCTATATTGTTTACTTACATATCTTCTTTAACTTTATTCAACGGTGAAGCTTCGTTACAGTTTTCTGGCTGTGTTTCACAAAGTGCTTCATAATCTATGCTTGACGCATGATTTTTCGTTCTTGTTTATATTCAATTTCAGCATTCGCTGCTCATATTAAAAGCGCAGCGAACCGACTTGACCCTGCCAAGTGATTTGTATTTGCCAACTTAAAGATTCAAGAAGATAATCTTTACTAATGTGATGCATTAGTTTTTCTGGTATATGACAATTTTTATTCTAGTCTTACCAAATCTCTAATTTTTAATGCTATTAAAAAAATTTCTATGAATAAATAAATAAATAAAATCATACATACACATAAAATGAACATTTAATATTTTACTTCAGTGCTTATAATCTGCTTCGTATTTGTTATAACACTTTTCAAATTTTCTGTCTTTTCCATGGAAAAAAAGTAACATCACAAAGTAGTAACACTGTAGTAAAGGGAAATCGTTCATCTATTATTATATTATTACTTTTTTAAATCATTAACTCATTTGTATCATTAGAGCATATATGCGTGCATTTCTTGTTTATTCAAAAATTCCGAATCCTTCCCGGAAATTCCTAAATAAGAATTCATACTTTCTGTAATCACGAAACGTTTGTGATTAAACAAAACAAAAATCACTATTCAGAATTTATGGAATTAATGCGGAGTTTCTGAATAAAAAAAGAAATTCCTGAAGTGCACCGCTTATGATGCAAACGTGTTAATGGATTCTATTAAGATTCCAGGGTGCGAAAGCGTTCCTAAATTGTTCTATTTTACTACCACTATTTCTAAACACAAATCTTCTTGGTAGGTTCCTTTAACACTTGCAACAGAAATCTACAACAAAGATTACTGTTATAAAATAGTGGTAGCAAAGGTAGAAAAATTTAGGAACGCTGTGAGCACTGTTATTCATTAATCTATGTTTTTCGGTTTGTAACTATTTGCAGGGCTGACACTGGCGATTACCTTTTAATTCTATCTCGCACCACTTTCATACTACAGAAATATTTCACATACATTTTGACAACATGTGCAATTGAAATAAACTACAAAATTTATTTTTAAAAAATAGTGGTGCGAATAGAATATAAAAATAGCTTCCAATGGCAGCCCTGTATTTGTTATTTTATTCGTCATTTTTTCCCGTGAGCCATTCATTTTAGTTCTGCAAATTTTTTATGTTGCTTTAAATTTTGAAAATTTTTAGATTGACTTATTTGCTGTCTTATCATGATTTATAAATTATTTATTCACGTGATACCATGAAAATACTCTTTATTTATTTTCCGCACAATCTTTAATTTTAGGCACAGTCTTGAAATAAACAGATCGCCCCCTATTAACTCTACTGAAATTAATCGTATAATAAAAATATAAGTATCAATTCACTGGGAATAGTATCTACAATTAAGTTCTGTTCATAAGTTATGCTTCGGAGATAAAGTACATATTAAAAATTGTATCAACTTTCATTTTTGTGATGGTAACACACACATTTGATATTTTATTTGATCCCCTTTTATCAAAGCATCCGGAAAAATATATAGTTTATACATTTCTTCTTAATTTTTCAAAGAATTATTTTAACAAAAACGTGTTAGGGATTTATTTATAAATTTAGAAAAATAAAATTGATCGCACACGGAAAAGTGCCAGAATCCTTTAATTTTTAACCGGAAAAAATTACGAGAAAGCTGCATATAAAGTAATCTAACTTTATATAACTGAAAATTCTATAAAATTTGTCTCGTTACATTTAAGATTTTCTTTTCTGTGGACCAAACGATAAGAATAGACGTCCCTGTCAGACCTTCAAAAAGTAATATTTCACTATATCTCTACATGATAGCAAGGATCTGTAAATTCACGTAGCCATGTTTTTGACTATGCTTATTCATTTTATGTAAAAAACAATGTAAGTAATAATTCATAGTTTTAGGAAAGATTTTTTAAATAAGATTTTTTTTATGTTTTGAAACAATAAAAATTTCTAGATTATGTTTGGACCCGTCCATTGTGCCTAATTAAAAAATAGAAACATTTCAATCGAATGATTATATGGAAAGATATAAATTAAACTTGAGCACGTGGATTTAATATTAGTATCCTCAAATATTGACTAAAATACCTCAAATACCTCAAATATTGCCCTTCTAACTCTATGAAGATTTAAGAAAAAATGCATAAACTATATTCGTTTTCCGATTGATTTGATTGATTGATGCATCGAACTTAAAAAAATATATATCAAAAGTCAAGCTTACTACTTGAATATTAAAGTTAGAACAATTTTTAATACATAGACGACTCTCGAAACATAATTTAGGCATAGCATTAATTAGTAGACGTAAATCCCAGTCGACTCATACCTATATGTTTCTTATACGATTATTTATCACTATTGGTAGGGGAAGGGGGGGGGTATAACTTTTTTTTCAGGAATGTTCATTCTTTTCACTGCGAACAGTTTGTTTCCCATATTTTAAAAAAAATTACATATAAGTAATATTCACTTTTACTCAATACACATACACGAGCAGGGAAGACCGAGCTATGCTCGGTCAAAATTAAATTCGAGTTCAAATTCGATGACCAAAATGACCCACTAATTGAATATTCTCGAACATGTGACTTAGCCCAACAGTCTTCTCGTGCACGAAAACCATAGGATGCAAAATTTAGTGTAAATAGTCTGAGCTGTTTTTAAGATAAAATAGCTTGACCCATAATGACCCATGACCAAAATGACCCACTAATCGAAATTTCTCGAACATGTGACCTAGCCTAATAGTCTTCTTGTTCCCCAAACCTGTAGGGTGCTAAATTTATTTCAAATCCTCTGAACCGTTTTTAAGATAAAATAGCGTGACCCATAATGACCCCTAAACAAAATGACCCACTAATGGAATTTTCTCGAACATGAGACCTAGCCCAACAGTCTTCTCGTGCTCGAAACCCATTGGATGCCAAATTTAGTGTAAATTGAGCCGCTTTTGACATCTTGACCCACAATGACCCAGAAATGACCCACTAGAACTTTCTCGAAAATGTGACATAGCCCAATGATTTTCGCGTGCCCGAAACTCGTAGGATACAAAATTTCATCAAAATCGTTAGAGCCGTTTTTTAGATAAAATTAATTTGACCCGCTTTGACCCAAAAATGACCCACTAATCAAAAGTTCTCGAACATGTGACCCAGCCCAATAGTCTTCTCTTGCCCGAAAATAGTCGGATACAAAATTTCGTCAAAATCGTTTGAACCGTTTTTTAGATACAATTAGCTTAACCATGACCCAAAATGACCCACTAATTGAATTTTCTCAAACATGTGACCTAGCCCAACAGTCTTCTTGTGCCCAAAAACCATTGGATGCAAAATTTAGTGTAAATTGAGCCGCTTTTTAGATCTTGACCCACAATGACCCAGAAATGATACACTAATCGAATTTTCTCGGATATGTGACCTAGCCCAATAATTTTATCGTACTCAAAACTCGTAGGACACAAAATTTAATCAAAATCGTTAGAGCCGTTTTTTAGATAAAATTAATTTGACCCGCGTTGACCCAAAATGATCCACTAATCGAAAGTTCTCGAACATGTGACCCAGCCCAATAGTCTTCTCGTGCCCGAAAATTGTAGGATACAAATTTCGTCAAAATCGTTTGAACCGTTTTTTAGATACAATTAGCTAGACCATGACCCAAAATGACCCACGAATCGAATTTTCTCGAACATGTGACCTAGCCCAATGGTTTTCTGGTGCCCCAAAACGGTAGGATACGAAATTTCGTCAAAATCGTTAGAGCCGTTTTTAAGATAAAATTTGCATATATAACCACACACAAGATTTGCTCGTATTAGAATATATGATAAATTAAAGTTAGAGTTGCACAACCGCTGGCCCACGGCCCACCAGGATACCACTATTTTTTTACAGAATAATTTGCTTTATTTAATGACAGAAGTTCGTTTTATTATCACGTGATAATATTCATTTCCAGTGCTTTATACTTGCAGAAAAATGGATAAGTGAAGATAGATTAATGTGTAACCGCGCTACTCAACGCTGTAGACCAGGTCACCTGCATTTCTTTAACACTAAACATACCAACAATGGGTCATTTGACTGGTTGCAAATGAAAATATTTCGCTTCGAACCAGAAATTTCTTCAGAAAATAAATGAAATAGAAATCGCGCAGAAATAAGTTAAATAAAAATGTTAAATAGTTTCAAATGAAAATTCTGGTGTTAAATCTATACTATTAAAAGAAAGTTTTGCTCTGGGTATGTGTGTCGGCGATGGCTAGTGAAATCTAGCTCACTTAGCATGTCTGCCACTGGCGACTATTTTTATATTCTATTTGCACTACTATTTAAAAAATAAATAAATTTTGTAGTATATTTCTCTTGAACAGGTTGTCAAGGTGT
This sequence comes from Maratus michaelseni, assembly GCA_963931845.1. Lineage (NCBI taxonomy): Eukaryota > Metazoa > Arthropoda > Arachnida > Araneae > Salticidae > Maratus > Maratus michaelseni. Next base: position 120,344,676 of record OZ007586.1, read on the forward strand.
ATGTGAAAAAACTTTGTTTTGAGAAAGTGGTGCGAGATAGAATTAAAAGATACTCGCCTGTGGCAGACCTGACCTAGAAGTCTGAAAATTTCGTTCAGTATAGTCTAAGGCATGTCCTGTTGCACCCTGTGTGCACTAATTTGGGAGAAAATGAAGGACCGAACGGGAGTTTTTTTGTATTATTTCGTAGTTATAAATTGGCTTCAATCAACCAAACCGCATGGTACAGTTAAAATTAAGAGACCATATTAAGAAGGATAGTACTCTTATGTCTCAAATACAGCAATCAATTCGAAAATATATCGTTGTTAACCATTTGAAAAAAAATTCAAAAAGTGTCGTTTTCCCAAAGGACGATTTTCCCTTATAGCAACGCCCCTCCACGGCGCAATTTTAAAGGCACCGACAAACCAAAAAATAGTACTTAAAGCTAAAACATTTTTCTAATTGATGATACAATCGGTGTTAAAAAAATACGAATTTTAACCCTTTCGAAAACACGGGTCACTTCGCGCCTCACGGACACGATCTTTGTCTAAGCTAAAAGTAACTAAACGCCCGTATTTCAAAATAACCTTATTAGAGCATCTCGGTAAACAAGATTTACATCACCTACAAAATTTTCGGAACATTCAGACGTGTAGAAATATTTAAAAAATTAAAATCGGAGAAATTAAAAAAAAACGCGAAAAAACGGGGAGTTTCCGCGTTGAGTCGCTCTGCTTCGATTCAAGTTTTCACTACTAAATACGCATATTCCTTCACGAAATATTAAAGAGAGCTTTGATACAGTTTTATATATATAATAGATTAAAATTTCAGAGAGTTCGGAAGATGCGAACTATTTTTTAATGTTATGTTTAAGGAGCCGATACGAAAACAAACAATAAAAAAAAAGGGAGAAAAACATATTTCTTTTACAACTAGATAACAATATTTTTCACGAAATTTTTACGCAGGATTTCAACCCGTTATATTTATAAAAGATAAAAATTTCAAAGATTTCGGGGAACGATAATTTATTTATTTTTTTTAACTATGAAACGACCCTACGTGAAAAAACAAGAAAATGTCTTCTTACGAGCTCTTTTACTACTAAATATCAATATTTTTTCACGAATTTTTCATTTCAAAATATGATTTCATACAAAATCGGGTTATAAAATCATACATACTTGAGGTTTGTTTAAATTTATTATCACGGACCCGGGCAACGCCGACGGGCGACTAGTATTTTTATAAAACTTCAGTGAAATTCCCCGTATGTTCAGCATTCCTACACTTCATATTAAGACTACCTCAGCACGTTAACCAATGCTCACCTTGACGAAATGGAACGTCTTGAACAACTGTCTGAAAAGTGTTAAAAACTGAGAACTGTTTAATGGAATTATGCTTTTTTAAGTTCTGCAATATTTTTTTCTGGTGGGAAAATATTAATTTGCATGTTTTAAAAACCCTACCATGTTTAATTGAGGTGGAGCCATAACAAATCTTATAAATCTTAACATTTAAATGAAATATTTTTAAACACACCTCTAAGTGCATCATTTTAAATTCTGTTTGTTTGCATAAAGTTGTGTTTAATATTTATTCTATAACTATTTAAGCGTTTTTGTCATAAGCGTAGAGACGATCGTATGGAACTATAGGTTATCATAATTTTTTTTAATCTAAACAAACATGCTATCTTTAAAAAAGACTTGAAACTTATTTCGAGGTATTGTTTCTTGCATTATTACGTTCATATTAACTTACTACACGTCAGTTACTTACTGTACTGTGTTTTGGAAAAACAGAGTATTTTGAAGGCAACTCTTTATCGTTATATCCATTCTCTTTTAACCCCATATCTGCCAATACCGTTCATTTTGACGCACAGTAAACAATTGTATAATAAATTTTTGACGTATCTCTGAACAAAAAAAAGAATATATATATATATATATATATATATATATCATCATCATCATCAACCGTTTTCAATCCACTGCTGGATGTAGGTCTCCTCCAGATTTTTCCATTGTTGCCTGTCTAGTGCTTTAGTCATCCAATTAACACCGGCCACTTTTCTGATTTCGTCACTCCATCTTACTTGAGGTCGTCTTCTTGGTCGTTTTACATCTCTGGGATACCACATATATATATATATATATAGGGTGTCCCAAAAGTCCTTCACATATTTTAAAATTCAGTAAAAATTTATGCAATTGGCGTACGAGAGTGCTTGTTATGATCAAAAATGTTCTTTAAGAAAATAAAAAAATTAGTTCCAAAAATTTCTCATAGATGGCGTTACTTCTGCAAAGCTATTGATGAGGTAGAATACCTTTATACATAACTGTGGCGAAAAACGCACAGTGCGTACGCACAGTCCAAGCTATGACAATCCACATTCCAGAACTTAACAATACTCACCTTCATGAGTTCGATTAGACGATTAAGACAGGTCAACAAACATTAGTTTGACGATAATAGAAAGTTCAGCAAGTTACTTGTGTTTTTTGTGTGCAAGTTCCGTTTTTTTTTTTTTTTTTTCAATCTCGTATCGACCAATCGCATTTTTTTGTCCGTATATCGCTATTATCTTACAGCAGCATCCTATAAATCTTGGCGAGTTTCCTATTATCACCAAACTAATGTTTATTGACTTGACTCACTCGTCTAATCGAATTCATGAAGGCGAGTATTTTTAAGTTCTGGAATGTGGGTTGCCATAGTTTAGACAAAAACTATGCATACGTTCTGTCAAGGCAACACTAGATACCGGGCTTGCTCATTCATTATTATGACGTCACAAATGGTGGCTGGCCGCGACTAGAGCTCCTATAGTACAGGCTGAATCATACCGCCATTTAATACTCCAACGGACCAAACACCAAGCTAAAACCGGTTAGCTTACCGCAGTGGTGGACTGCGAGTGACAGTGACAGGAACGACAAACACCTGCTCTAGTGGTAAACTAATGCTGAGCTGGGTTGCAATATGGCAGTTATTTTGGGCAACAAGATGGATATACGTCAGCTCCCCTTATAGGATAGGTCTTAGCCGCGACCAGCGTTTGACACAAAACGATGAGCCCGCCGCTTTTACCAGTCGCCGTGAACGTTATGAATCGGCTGTGTATTTCGTTGGTCAAGGCCAGCCACCATTTGTGACTTCATGATAATGAATGAGCAAGCCTGGTATCTAGTGTTGCCCTGGCTCTGTCAGGGCTACACTAGATACCGGGCTTGCTCATTCATTATCAGGACGTCACAAAAGGTGGCTGGCCACGACCAGCGATTGGTACAAAACGACGCACCCATTGTTTTGTGCCAATCGCTGTATGTCTTTCATCGCGGCCAGCCACCATTCGTGACGTCATGATAATGAATGAGCAAGCCTGGTATCTAGTGTAGCCTTGGTTCTGTACGCTTTTCGCCATTGTTATCTATAAAAGCATTCTACCTCTTCGGTAGCTTTGCAGAAGTAACGCCATCTATGAGAAATTTTTAGAACTAATTTTTTATTTTCTTAAAGAAAATTTTATATCATAAGAAGTATTTTCATCCAAACTGCACTCTCGTACGCCAATTGCTTAATTTTTGATTGAATTTTAAAATGTGTCAAGGACTTTTGGGACATCCTATATATATATATATATATATATATATATATATATATATATATATATATAATATGGCGACTATTTTTAAAATTAAAGCAGTTCTGTGTTCTCTTACAACATATTGAAATTTCCTGGTGATAGGCCAAATTTTACGAACGTTACACAACAAAACGGACAAACAGAGAAACATCTTTTTTGGATCCTAATGAAAGTTATACATAGCTGCCGCTGGCGATTTTTCTTTTTTTATTACTTTATCCACCACTATTTCCAAACAAAAATCAATATGGTAGATTTCAACTAATCTTTCAGGTTGGTCATTTTTCTGTGGAAATACTGGTAGAAAAAACAATTAAAAAATAGTCGCCTGTTGCAGGATTGCTATACAGAACTTCTGCCAAAACGAGTCCTACCCATTAAAAAAATAAAAATAAAAAATAAAGCAATTTTTATAGGAATCTTTGTTTTATTTAATCACAGAAATCTACGATTATATAAGACGAAGATTACGATTAAAAAATACTGGGGTTCTACGTCCGTAAACCATTAAATCTATAGTCGTGTAAAAACAGAATTAAGATGTAATCAGAAAGTTTTACTTTTTTACGCATAAGAGTGTAGCTTTTACTTACAGGGCTCCCAAATAGTTCGCTTTTTGAATACCGGTATGTATTTTCTTTAAAAAATTTTATATTTAGATTTTTCTTGCAAATTTAGCAGAAACCACCTTCGGAGGTAAATTTTTTGCGGAAATGTTGTAGAAACCTACCATGAAATTTTCTGTTAAAAATATTGGTACTCAGTTGGCGGACCATTTGGGAGCCCTGTACTTACCACTTTGCCCCACTATTTATTTCTCTAGTTTTCGCACTCTTTTATTAGGGTTGAAAATTTTTAGCAGAAAACATGGCAGATGACCCAGTAGTCCAATTTTGAATACCATTATTTCCAATACTTCGTGGTAGATTTCTACAACAATATGAAAACTACCATAAAACTACCATAAAAACATACCAAGAAGATTATTATTTGGAAAGAGTGATATTATAAAGGTGACTGGTAGAACTTTTGCCAGTTTTCCCGTGACAAACGTTTAATCCTAACACTCATAGATTTACTGATGGAGAATATTTTATTTAGATTGGGAAATGTAATGTAACTACTAAGCATTACTTCGATTGCTCTTTCACTGTTTTGTGCGAGGCTTTTTAGCTGCAATCTTTCAGATTATTTGCTGATAAGTTATTCATTAATTTTTAATTAACTCCAATTTTCAATCAAACAACGTGTTTTAGCGAAATGTGATGTACTATGTCAAAAACCTATTCAAAAACTTTTCGTAGGGTACTTCATTCATCGTGCTGCGTTTTGAATGTGCATAGAAAAAGAGATGTTGACATCAGAAATATATGACATTTTTAAACCTCCTACTACCATGTGACCCCAGAGCACCTTTACCTCACAACTGTAAAAAAAAAGTTATAAGTTTTGAAATTCTGAAATAAAATTGAAATTGTTCATTTTATACTTAACATTTGACTCATATAGAGGAAATTAATAAAATGGGTAAATTTTATTTTTTATTTACAATATATCCACTGAGTACCACTGGGGTCAATATCACATGTAACAAAATAAAAATCTTAGTGGGGTCACATATGACCCCAGTGGTATTCAATGAAAGAAAAAAAGTTGCTATTTTATATTATTATGTTATTTTATGATTTTTATATTATTTTATATTAAATCACGTTTTTTGTAACAAAACGAATAAATTTAAGGTTTATAATCATTTAGTTATAATATTACATGTAACAAAATAAAAATCTTAGTGGGGTCACATATGACCCCAGTGGTATTCAATGAAAGAAAAAAAAATTGGAATTTTATATTATTATGTTATTTTATGATTTTTATATTATTTTCGTTTTTTATAACAAAACGAATAAATTTAAGGTTTATAATCATTTAGTTATAATATTGCATGTAATAAAATAGAAATCTTAGTGGGGTCACATATGACCCCAGTGATACTCAATGAAAGAAAAAAAAGTTGTTATTAGGAGGGTTAATCAGCGGACTCGTGAGAGGCTTTCGCGCTGTAAACTTTGAGGTTATTTGTTGGATAGATTTTTTATTGAGAAATTCCGAATTATCAATAGAAAGTTTGAAAAGTTATTTTTGCTTTATAATTATTGCTATATAATTATTTATTATTATTGCTATTCCGTGGGGAGAGAATAAAAGAAAATTATTCAAAATTTTCTGGTATGAATTTGAAATTTCTACAAAAAAATCTGCCAGATTTGGCAACACTTGTCCGATAGGTTTTTTCATTAATTTTTAATTAACTGCAGTTTTTAATCAAACAATGTGTTTTAACGAAATGTGACGGTACTATGTCAAAAGCCTGTTCAAAATAATTTCATATAATGCTTCATTCACCGCGTTGCATTTTGTATGTGCGTAATAGGATAAAGGATGTTGACGTCAGAAATAATATATGATATTTTTAAACAGTAGACTCGTGCGAGGCTTTCGCATTGCGATCAATGAAATTATATATATATATATATATGCTGATACGTTTTACATTATTAACTGAAATTTCAATCAAACAATGTGTTTTAGCGAAATGTGAGTGTACTATGTCAAAAGCCTGTTTAAAAACATTTCGTATGATACCTCATTTATGGTGTTGCGTTTTGCATGTGCATAGAAAAAGGAATGTTGACATCAGAAATAATATACGATATTTTTAATCAGTGGACCCGTGCGAGGCTTTCATGCTGCAAACGTTGAGGTTATTTACTGGACGGATTTTTTATTCAAAAATTCCGAATTCTCACCAGAAAGTTTGAATAGTTATTTTTGCTACATGTAATGATAGACAATCCGTGAGTATAAGGGAAAATAAAAGAAAATTACTATTTTCTTTTGTTAATTTAAAAGACTTTCAAAATTTTCTGGAATGAATTCGCATTCTAAATAAAAAATCTGCCAGATTTGGCAACACTGTTGCTGATACTTTGGAGAGAATAAAATAAATAAAATATACCAAATCTCGGTCATTTGACGGTAGCAAATGTAAATATTTCTTTTCCAACCAGAAATTTTTTCTTAAAATGAATAAAATATAAATCACACAGAAATAAGTAAAAAATAAAAAGGTAAAATATAGCTTTAAATAAAAATTCTGGTGCGAAACTTTTTTATAAAACTTGAATATTCCCGGTATGTTTAGTGTTAACCCTTTAGCGGACGGTGTCCACAAAAAAGGACACTAAATTTTAATTCCAAAACTTACAAGTGGCACCAAGAATATTTAATTAAAATTTTCCTTTTTTAAAGTACGGGAAATTAAGCAAGTTTTTATTTTCTAAGAAAATCGTTTGTAAATTCTGGTGTCAGTCCATCATTTCATTATTTCACAAACAGACTTACTACGCGCCGGAAAGGGTTAAATGCCGCCTTTTCTGGCAACGTAATTTATTTGAGGAACACAACAGATGTGTAAACGTAAGTTTAACAATAAGTAACTCAACAAGCACTAAACGGTGTCACATTCATAAAGTAAATTATTACTTTTACACAACTTTTAATATAGGAACTGAAACGGTTTGTTCTTTTTTCAACATATTTATTTATACTTAACCCTTTCAAGGTCGGTGGTTCATTTTTGGACCACCTAATTTTAATAGCTTAATGCCACATTGGCACCAGAATTTTTTAATCAAAATTTTCCTTTTATTAAGTACGTGAAAAAAAGCTTTTACTTATTTTCAAATAAATTCGTTTGTAAAACCTGGTGTCAGTCAATCATTTCAGCATTTTACGAATAGAAGTACTCTGCCCCTGAAAAGGTTAAATTCAACAGCATTTACTCATAATAAAACTAAAGCATATCGTTTTAAAATAAAATTATAATTATAATTTGCATTTTAAAAATTGAAGAAATGAGTGAAAGATGTTTTGTCCCATTTCCTCAAAAATTGCTTTATTTGATGGATGAAAGTGTTATAATACAGCCCTCTGAACACTAGGCCTACGCGCTGACACAAAAATGGTGGCTGTCGTAGGCGGATTACTTTTCAGCATTTGTACGGTCCCTTGAATTTGAATACCAATAATTTCTAAAAGATTTCTCGGCCTCATTTTTCTGAGATTAAATATGTCAAAGAAAACTTTTAGAAATTAGTGGTGCGTAAATTCAGGGATCCATACAAATTCTTAAAAAATCCGCCTACGACAGCCGCCATTTTTGGTTCAGCACGTAGGCCTAGTATTCAGGGGGTCGGTGACTAGGCCTACGCGCTGACACAAAAATGGCAGCTTTCGTAGGCGAATTTTTTTTCAGCCGTCTGTATGGTCTCTTGAATTTGAATGGCAATAATTTCTAAAAAAAAATTCATCGCCGTTATTTAATCAAAATAGTAAGGCGATGAATACTTTTAGAAATTACTGGTATTAAAATTCAAGGAACCGCACAAATGCTGAAAAAATGCCGTGTATGTGAGCTGCCATTTTTGTGTCAGCGCGTAGGCCTAGTATTCAGAGGGCTGTAGTTATAGCAACGTGCGTACACTCCTTTGAATTTCCAAGGAGTCTGGCACCAGTATTTCTGATTAAAGAATTTTTAATTATGTAAGAAAATCACTCATTACCATTAAAATAATGATGTATATGCCAAAAGTGATAAAACAGATCACATAAAGGCTTATAAAAACCTTTAAATATAAAAATCGACATGTTTCGAAAGCACAACCGACGACGTTTTCAAGATCAAAAATCATAAATAAACTATTCTCGCAATTTCTTTTAAATAAACTTTATAAACATAAACCACGAGATCATATGTATAATAAAAGCAGGGGTTTAAAAATGGTAATAGTGCCATTTTTAAGTACCTGATTTCATTATACATTAATTTTGAGAGAATAGTTTATTTATCATTTTTTCTCTTGAAAAGGTTGCTGTTTGTTCGTTCGAAACATATCGATATTTATATTAAAAGGTTTTTATAAGCCTTTATGTGTTCTGTTTTATCACTTTTAGCATGTACATATTCAGTTTAATAGAAAATTTCTATTTAATATTTCAACCACAGAATTCGTAATCACCTCAATTAATCGTAGAATTTCTAACATTTATATGCGATTAAATACGGCATAAAATTGTGGTATAACTGCACGCACCTGTATAAAATAATCTATCGTTAAAACTAAAATACTAAGATTCTAATTAGTCTTGAAGATATGAAACATTACTTTTAAATATGTAAGATTTTGCATTTAATGATGTATTTTTTTTTTTCAATATCTAAAAATTAAATGTTACTAAGTTTTTCCAGAGCGCTAATTTCAAACAATTGCTACCAAGAAGAAAATAAAGCATTAAAAATTACAGCGGAAATCTTTCCCTTTAGTTTTTCCGAAATTTAATTTTTATTACATAACATCTTTCACTCACCTCTTCAATTACAGATGGCTAGAAGCATAGAAGTGAGCACGGTCCGGGCCGATTTTCTTTCATTGGACTAGGGACAGATCAGGACTGGGATTAATTTTTTCTGCAGACTCAGACCGGGTTAGGAACTCATTCTTTTCGGACCGTGTTGCACCGACTTTTTTTTTTTTTTTTTTTTTTTTCAAAAATAATGGTGATATTTTGCACTTGATTAACGGACTTTTTGGAAATTTATAATGTTTATTAAATTACAGAAAAATATTTTTTAAATTGACTTTTTTTTTTACAGCTTCAAAATTGTGATTTTTTTTTAAACTTTCAATTTAAAATACATTATTTTTTCTAATTAGTCTTCATTTGAATGTTTCTATCTTATCAATAATGTTGTTGTTCCATACTCCAAGATTTACGGACATATAATTTGAAAAGTTTTTGTATTTTTGCTTAAATATATATAAATATTCTTGTTAAAAAATTTAATTGTAGGAAAATTCTGTTTAAAAAATATCGGCTCCCTTATTATAAATTGAGTCGTCGGGCCTGATTTCGTGGTTTTTGCCATGAAACTCGAAAAAAACGGACCGGTCCTTCGCCTAACTTTTAGTTTTTTCACCGGACCGGAGCCGGGCGCGAGTCAAAAAATTTCGATCCGTGCAGACCTCTACTAGAAGAACTTTGAGGACTAGCAGGAATACAACAGATGTCATAAACGTAAGTTTCATTGTAACGTTTTATTACCTTTATTCCAAACCTAGCACTTATTCCGTAAGTGAAAAATAAGAAGATATGATTACTTCAAAGTATCAAAATAAGAAGAATGTAAAATGAACAAGTTGGAAATTGTACGTCAAACGTGACAAACGAGGTGCGTTCGTACTATAAGCTAGTTATATAAATATTCAGATCTTGATGATTTCTAATTCTGTGAAATGAATTATATCGTCTGCAGATTAATTTCTGTAATAAAATAAGCATCTCGGTCGCTTGACGATTAAACTTCGAATGCTCCTATAAAAAGAAAGCACCGATTTAAAAAAAAAAAAAATCAAATTTCTTAATAAGTGTTTTTATTAATATTTTCTAAAGTTTTGATTCGATTTTAATAAAATTTGAAATGTCTCGACAAAATTCTGCAAAGATAATATATTTTAAATTGCAAACCATTCGGTTGGGTAGTTTTTGCGTTGTTATATGCGGACGGACGGACAGACAGACAGACGGACGGACCAAGCGACGACAATAGGTGCTACGTATTTATATAATTACGAACGCACCTAAAAAGGCGTCTCCGAAGCGAAATACGACATCGCGAGAATCAGGTGAGAAATGCCTGGCAGAAAACTGCATATCATTGATTGCAGAATGAGGTGAATACAGATGGTGCGAGTTCCACAAATACCTGCGATTAGCATGCTTGTAGATGACAGTTGGCCTTCGACAGATGGCTCAAGCGCTGAGAAAAATTCTTTCTCAGTAGCGGAAGCCCCCATATTAATTACTGGGACTTCGTGACTGTTTGGGCGCGTTCCGATGGTTAGATATTCACTCGACGAGCACAATAATTGCAATGGTGGGTGAGAAACCTGTTGAAAATTGTCGATGATGCACTGAAGGTTTACAAAAAAAAAAAAAAGAATAAAAAGGAAGAGTAAGAGAAAAGGAGTAGGAGATTTTCAGTATGGTTGCCGGTCAGGTATAGCAGGAATCACGCTAGATATTCGTGTCGTAGTGATTTCTATAAAAACGACTATTTGCATGAACGCAGCACCTGTTAGAAAATAGAGGCATTAAATAATCTAATATACCGGGTCATTCAAAATAGAGGTTATGGCGATTGCTTTTTAAACCGCTGATGATAGAAATATACTTGCAATTACGAAATGTATTTAAGTCAAGTATAGCTTTTAGGTATAGCATTTGTTTTAAAAGGGGTTATTAAAATATGAAAATTACTTTTCTTTAATGGTCCAGTTTACCTAGAACTTTAGGAAAATATATTTAGAATATATAATATTTAGAAAAATGTTGACATGCGTCTAAAAAAAAAATAAAATCCCATTGTTTTACGACAAATACTTAGCGAGTTACTGATACTTTGAATTATATAAATTTTCAGAGTTTTCTGGCACTAAAAACAGAAAGATGCGCTTTTAGTGCTAGAAAATATTGAAAATTCGTAAAATTCAAGGTTCCCTCTGATCCGTTTTTTGAATATCATTTTTTTTTCAAGCAATAATATTCGTGGTAAGTTTCTACAACATTTGCAATAAAAATAAATCACGAAGATATTTATACGAATATTATTTTCTACATATACTATTACTGGTAGTCAAGAAAGAGACCAGTGGACACCTAAATAATTAAAGTGCCATAATTCTGTAGCTTTTGTCGTAAAAAATGGGATTTTTTTATAATGTCCTTTTTAGACGCAGGGAAACATTTTTCTACATATAAGTTATAAGAAAGGGGGAAATTGAAGTGAACAAATTTTGTAATTGAAATTATACAAGAATATAAAACAAAATAGCTTTAAACAAGTAAAATATCGATAATATAGAAATATACAGAAGCTTTAAATGAAAAAAACCACCTTATTGAATATTAATTTTCAATTAATAATGCGATTGTTAAAAATAACAAAATAGGAACATATACATCAACATATACGTCAACATTAGGTCATCGTTTCATATTCGAAAATCCTCCAAAATAAATTTTCGTTCATATCTGGCAATTGATTGTAAAGTTAAGAGCAAATGTGTAAAATTGCCAACTTTAGGAAATCTTGCTTTGAATTAAAAATGAAAATATTTTTTCGGGCATTTCATGTATGCTAATTATTAGCAAATCAAAAATATATTTGTGGATATTATTATTTTTTCTATTATACTAATTAACTTTTTGGACATATAAACCCTAATTCTAAAGACAATTCATATAAGAAAAGCATGAAAAAAGCTACTACAAAATTTACAAAATTATATTTTTAGGAGAAGATGGAATTAAAAAAAAAATTTTTAATCTTATTAAAAAGTTAATTTTTCAAATTGTATAGTAATAGAATTGTCTATTTTTTTATATAAAATCATTTAATATTGTGGTAAAGGAGTATTCTAAAATATTATTTAAATTTATATATATATATATATATAGATACATTGTTCAAAGAGTAGCGAGTCCCTTTAAACGAAACTATCTTTTAGAGTGTGTTCTTTCAAAATTAAAGATAGAGTTGAATAGAATTATCGAGGTTATGAGCGGGTAGGGAATTGCATAAATCTACCCACCACTGGCGAGTAGATTTTCTGACAGGAAGAGTGAATTTTAAGAATTTTTTCAAGACTGGAGGGTTTAGAAATTATACTAAACAAATTTTGCATATTTTTATTCGTTGGCCACCTTTCCTCTTTCTCGCGATTGTGGATATGTAAACACGGAAGTAAGTTCTACCGTAAGTGTGACCCTACTGTCCTCTGTTGTGTATTTTTCTAAATTATATATATATATATATATATATATATATATATATATATATATATATATATATATATATATATATATATATATATATGTATGTATATATATACATATATATATATATATATATATATATATATATATATATATATATATCAAAATGCTAAGAACGGAACAGATTTTTCTAAAGTATTGAAATATTACATACGAATTGTGCTTCTTTTGTGTTTAATAATTTCAATGCAGCTTTGTGGCATAGAGTTTAGAAGGTTTCGAACTTGTCGAGGTGACAAATCACGCCATGCCTCACTAATGGCAGATTTTAATTCTGCTTTCGAGTTATACTTGACCTTTTTTTTTCTTGGTAGATTGTGCACTACAATGCACCAAACGTTCTCCATGAGATTTAGGTCCAGACTATTGGCTGGACAATCAAGTGTGGGAATCTTATTATCTTCAAATCACTTCTTTGTGTCTTTTGAAGAGTGAATTGAGGTATTGTCTTGTTGAAAATATAGTTAAGACCGGCAATTTTTTCACCCTAATTTAACAAATGGCATTTTAACATGAGAATATAGGTATGTCTATTTTGCCGTCCTTCTAGAAAAGCAATTCTAAGCTTACCTCCTGAGAAAAAAAGGAGCCCAAACTATTAGAGAGCCTCACAAAATTGATGCATGTAAAATACGTTATTTTCCTATGAAGCCGAACAATCAAAATTAAATTTCTTTTCATCACTGAAAATAATTTTAGACCAATTCGTTTGTTGCTCCAGATGTTTCTCTAAAAACTGTATGCAGTCTTTTTATGGCTAGATGTTAAACGTGGACACCAACGTGTTTTTACATATTTAAGATTCCCGACTTTTTCATTGCTCTTCTTACAGTTAATACTGACTCTGGAGTCTTTATCTGGCTTCCAATTTTTTTTGCTGCCATTCATTTGCTTGCGACCGAGCAAACAATCAAACTTTCGGTTCGTTTCGAAAGAATTCTAGACCTTGCTGTAGATTTTGCAGCACCATAAGTAGTGGGATTCTGTAATAAATTAAAAATAAGAGTCTTTGAATGTATTATTTTATCGCAATTCTTTGAAGTGACATTCCGATGTTGTTATAAGCTAGAATTTGGCCTCTTTCGAAGTCAAAAAGAATTTTCCTCTCCCCATCCTCTTAAAATTTTGCGAACTAAACGGATGTGCTCATAATCTCTTCAGAAATTCTTTGTTAAATGATATGCGAAAATATCCACCAATCACGAGCCGCGGTTTCGAAATATTTACTGCATTCTTATCATTTTGCTCCAGTGTAAGTTTAGCAAAATACATATTTTAAAATAAATTAAAAAATGAATATAATTTTTTTATAAACGATTGCTTTACCATTAAACGGAATTTAATGCATTTAATTTTAACACAAAGATTTGTGCACTAGCATAGCAAACGTGAGCTGATTTCTTCGTTTTTGTGTCGTTTCTATCATTTTGTACCCCACTGAATACTACGAAAATGTATTGTAGTAATGAACTATTTTTTGCATATATTTTATCGCAACAATTTTCAACTGTATGATGCATCAATATTTGCCTGCGGTAAGGTAAAATACATCCTTGGCTGATAAGATTTTCTGAAAAATCCCCTCCCTTGTATGAGCATATTTACGAGTAGGATGATGTATTGTTTTTCGAGTGCTAAGATACGCAAGAAAAGTGTTAAAGCATTCGCCATCAGCCCTTAGTGAAATACTTAACCAATTTTTTCCGAGCATTATTTATTTAGATTCTTTCTCCTTTAACCCTTTAACGGATAAAGCATTTCAATTGCTAAAATGTTGAAATAAATGATTGACACCGGAAATTATGAACAAATTTATTTCTATATATAAAAAAAGCGATATTTCACATATATAATAAATGGAAAACATTTCTATTAAAATACTGCTGTCAATGTTGAATTTCGTAATTAAAGTTTTGTGGTTTCGTAGGGAAACCAATGAACGTTAAAGGGTTAACCCCTTGAAGGGCACCGGTATATAATATATACCACTTAATTTTAATCTCAAAATGCCGCACTGACACCAGAATTTTATAACCAAATTTTGAATTTATAAGGTACATGAGGAAAAGCTTTTACTTATTTTAAAATAAATTCGTTCTTGAATCCTGGTGTCAATCAATCATTTCAATATTTTAGCTACAAGAATACTTTGCCCCTGAAGGGGTTAAAACGAATGTTAAATATAATCAAATATTGACCCTTTGTATTACCGCGTTGCATATCTGTAACATACACAAATGTCAATGTCACTTATACAGTATAGGCTTTAAAAGACGATTTTATTGATTGTTGCTTGAAATTCCAACACAGCAGTTAATATAAATTGTTCATAGAATTCTCAACAGACGGCGAAGATTAATGTCACAGATTTATTTATCATTTGAAAAGTTCCACGTCGTTATTGCCAAAATGAACATCGTAAATTTTGTCAAATTAAAAAGCCTAGAGATGTCCAAAAATACATTTTTTACAAAAGTAATGTCGTATACTTTATAATTTTGTATTAGGAAATTGACAATATTTATGAGAAGTGTGTGATTTTCTGTTTATTGTAGATGTAAAAAAGTACCTTTTAGCCAATTTTTTTATGTTCTATTTTTTTTTTTTTTTTTTTTTTTTTTTTCATGCTTAAAATGATGTATTCTAACATCTCAGTAAATATTTTTCAAATCGAAATTTTTGAATCCCATAGATTGAGTCACAAATTAAGATTTATTACTAATGAAAACAATATAAATCTCATCATGCATCTATTTTTCTTACACTATAAATAGGGATAGAAAATATGGGATAATATGAAAAATTTAAGTGTAGCACCTAATATCTCGAGAAGGTAAATCATTTTAGAAACAGAATAGCTAATTTACCTAAAACATAAAAGTCTGGAGTTTGATTCACCGCTTTGATTAGCTACAATATGGTTGACTCAGTGAACACAAAATGACTTACATACCCGTCTGTTTATTAACCCATTTAATCCGCTTGGCAGGATTTCCTTCCAACATATATTTTCAAGATTCAAACCACTATTTTCGAAAAGTAATATTTGCCTTATTTAATGACAAAAATTTGCGATTAAATAAGGCGAAGATTTACTTTTTGATAATAGTGCTACTGAAAAATTAAAACCATTCAATCCCGTTTTTTGCCCCGACGTCAAATACATAGAATGTAAAAGCAACAACAATCCAGTTTGTCGCTTATTTGTAACTATCTACTATTACACTTTGTTTTTGTTTTCTGCATGAATTCCAGTTACTAGATTGGGTGTTTCCCTCATGAACTTTCACGTCATTTTATTGTGCTATTTTCCACAGGCATGTTTTCCTACTAGGCAACAGACAACTAATAATTCAAACATAAATGTCAAATATGTCCTCAGGCATTAATAATTGATTACAAAAAAAAAGCATATTTAATTATAAATACAGACTTCGCTGAAATTTCTATGAAATTCATTTCATTATAATAATATATGAGGGGGTTAGTCAAAAAATTTTAAAATCGAGATAACCATATTTTCACTGAACGTATATTAATATCTGTTCAATGTGCCAGTCAAATAATTCATAGTTCACTTAGGGAGTAGCTAGAGGGCAAAACAAGTTGGAACACTCAATGCAACGGCAACACAATAAGTTTCACGAAACCCTTCATTTCTCAAATTACTAACTTTTGACTTACTCTACTGTCATTCTAACCCCTTCATATATAAAACATTGTTTTGTTCCTTAGCACATATAACATTAATATCACGCAACTAAAAACTAAAAATATGAAGTATAGAATAACAACGTTATGTTAAGCAACAAATAAAATATATTTTTTCCCGAAATTTAACACATGGGCTGATAAGTTCACGGTCTAATAAAGAAAACAAAACTTTTTAACAAAGCTTTATAACTTTATGAATTTATAACTTTATAACTTTAATAAATAACATAAATTTAATAATAAATAATAATAATTTAATAATAATAATAATAATTTAAAAATAATAATTTTATAATAATAATTTAATAAAAATAATTTTATAATAATAATTTAATACATGATTAATAATAATAATTTAATAATAAATAACATAATTTTATAACGAAAAAGCTCCAAACAGTGCTCAGAACTCGTTATTGTTTTTGGTCAAAAGTCAACACGCGCGGCAGCCACTTTGACAACAGCTTTTTCATAGACAAATGTTCATTCAAAATAAAACCTACACGTTCCTTGGATATCTTCAGAGTCTGAGCTATCTCCTGCAACTTCACTTTACGGTTCCCCAAAACGATTTTGTGGACTTTTTTTATGTTTTCCGGAGTAACCACCTCTTTTGCGTGATGCATCACTGGTGTCCGTACGACCACGTTTAAATTCAGCAAACCAGTCAATAACGGTTGATTAACCTGGTGCAGTGTCCGGATAACGCTTATCTAGCCAAGCTTTTGTTTGGACGGTATTTTATCCCCATCAAATAACAATTCTTGAAATTCTTGTTATCCATTTTTTTGTTTATCCACAAAGTCGTTCAACTAAAACCACTCTAACCTTTTATCCACACGGCGAATCATCATGGCATTTTTTCTACTACCTTTTAAAGGTTAGTATTTACTAAAAAAAACATAGGTTCCTGCGATTGCAACGCCATCTGTGTGCCAGACCGGGAACTTATCAGCCCATGTGTTAGGATAATAATAAATCTTCAAATATTTAAAAGAATTAAATGAAAAATTAATTGCCTATTTAAAAAAAAATCAATAAAAAGATATTGTCCTCGAGTTTCACCAGTAAAAGCGAGCGAAAATGGTTCCGTTTTTGTAGCTTTCAGACCGTGACGTCAAATATCAGTCCTTTGTCATTATCTCAAGATAGCAGAAGTACAGCGCCTAGAATACATAGTGTGGAAAACTGCTACAAAATAGTACTAAAAAATTGAATCCGATAAATGTAGAACGATGCTGAAAAGATAACGAGTCGATCGCAGCAACACCTTCTAGCAGTGGCGTAGACAGGATGGAGGTCCAGATGGTTTGGATACCACTAATTTTATAAAAATAGTTTTGCCTTATCCAATCGGAGAATTTTCTGCGATGTTCAAGGCGAAGAAAACTTTATAATATTACTGGTTTCCAGAGCATTTGGTCCCCCCCCCCTCACCTCGGGCTACGCCACTGTCTGCTAGTCCTTTTCAACGCAAACATTGTATAAGAATCGAATTGAGAAAACGTTTCAGCTGGTGGTAAATATTTTAAATAATTAAATTATACCCTATTTCCTTTGACTTGGATAGTGATTTTCATAAGTTTTGAAAATATGAATGATATTTTATCATGGCCAAAAAACGTGATACGCATTCTTTTGTGCTTGGTTACAGTACTCGATACAAGACACCAACCTAGAAACTATCCCTATTTAGCATACCAAAGGATGAATCCTTGCTAGAAGAGTGGAAAAGATTAATTCCCTGGTATGATAAAAAAAAACTAACTTCAAAATCAGCGGCATCTGAAATATACACTTACAAGAAGATTTTATTAACAAAAATTATGTTCATGTTGTCAATAGTGAAACGGTTACTTTTGCTAGAGGTAAATCTATTTTTAAACCACATGTCGCTGCGATCGCCCTATTATTGTACCGCATCGTTGCACGTTTATCGGCTTCAATTTTTTTAATTCTTTTTAAAGCATTATCAGTTTGGTTTTTTTTAAATTCCGAAATTTCGCATTCATACCAGAAATTCCCTATAGTTGGTAGCCCTTTTGGTTATTTAATGGCAGATATTTCGTGACTTCTGAAAGTAAAAATTCTTGTTTCAGATTTTCTGATTCGAATTCGAAAATTTGAATTGAAAAACGGTAAAACCGTTTTCACACTATGTATTCTAGGCGCTGTAGCAGAGGTAGAATTCGTGGTAGCATTTCTGTATTTTAAAAATACCTGGAGAATCGCACATTTTATACAACTTACAGAAAATTAATGGGTTCTGTAGTAACGTGAGTTGACAACAAAAAGATGCAATACAATTGAACCCCGCTGCGTTTCATTTATGCAATAAATTTTAAATGTAATATGGAATAGGGATGTGGGAAATATTAACGCTGAATAACTGATTCTAGAAAATGATAGTTGCATGCATTTATATTTCACCTTCTGTAAAGAACGAAATCCATAAAGTAGATTAAACTTGACAGTTTCGGTTTGAAAAAACAATTAAAAATATATGCAACGGTTCTCGAAGCGGTTTATTTCCCATTTATTTGATTGACAAACTTTTATCATGCAAATGGTAAGTCTACAATTATGTTTTGACATTCTTGCTTGCCATGATAATTTATTTACGTAGTTATTTTTATGGCATTATTTAAATCGTATTAGCTTTAAAAAAGAAACGTTAAAAAAAGGCTATACACGCTATTCGGTTGTTTGCACGCATATTTTATTTCTATTTCCAGCATCTGTAAAGCATTCGGGACTCATATTTTTCTATCTGTATATTGCCGAAAATTAATTTAAACAGCAGCATAAAAGAAAGTGTTGGGCTACAAATAGAAAAAAATATTTTTTTTTCAACATTTGAAGACAGAGTGTTTTTTTTTGTATAACGATAAAACAATTTCCTTTTTTTTTGTAAAATATTTCTTTTCGAATTTTAATTAAAAAATATATAATTTACGAATATTCGAGAAAAATGTGTATTGTAACGTATACGAATTTTAACAGAAATCGTTTAGAAGCTCCAAATATGTGAATCCAAAATTACAGCTCATTCCGTGAAGTAGTTCTGAATTAGGCTTTAACCCCTTCGGGACCGGCGGCTTTTACACAAATTTTATTCGGTTGGCACCAATTTTTTTAAAATAGCTACCTTTACTTAAACTATCACAAAAATATTCTAATTAGAGAAAGCAATTACTTTTATTTTTTACTGGTGCCTAAAACAAATTCTGTCTGCTCTTTTTGAGGTCGCATACATGCGACCATGGTCCCTAATGGGTTAAAAACTACCTGCATTGCAATCTGTTTTGAAACGATTAAAAATGAATTTAACGTTAAAAGTTCCAAATTTTTCGTCTGCCTATTTCTTAAACTACTAGGCGGAATGACCGAAGGTAAATGAAGGTCAAATATACCGAAGAAACTAAATATGATGACAAAATTAGGTGCTGGTATTGAAATTTTTAAAGTTTGTTTGAATAGCAATATGTAGACGACTCCCGAAACATTATGTACAGCAATAATTAGTAGGCGTTATTACTAATCAGTTTGTACCAATTACATTTTTATACGATGATTTTTGACAGAGTTAGTATGGGGGTAGGGGTATCATTTTTTTCCACGATTGTTCAATTGTAAAACGCAATTGCACACATTACCTTAATTTCCAGATCTCAGTGTGTTTGAAAAGTTGTTGCCTCAGTCGCAAAATCAGTTTGAAAATACGATATAAAGAGAAAAGAACAGTTGAAAACCGTTTTACAATAAGAACAGGTAAATATATGGAGTGAAACAACACAAACACTTGTCAACACAGCGCCATACTATTTGGAAGCTATTGTTAAAGCAAAAGAATATATGAAACACAATATTAATACACGTTTTTCTCTTTATGATAATGAATAGCACTAGATATAAACTCAATTTTGTGATTTCGATACTTGCAAGTTCAACGTAAAAATTACGCTAGTTAAAATATTATCCATTCCTCACCACCCAACTGCGCACAAAAAAGGGGGGTAATATAGGAGGGTAAATAGAGGGCAAAAAAGGAGGGGACAGTGGACAATTCAAGATTATTTAATCGCTAATAAAATGGAAACTTTTAGGTGGATTTTAACAAATGTGGTACCATAATGTTTGTCTTAGCTCCCTGATTGTAATAAGTTATAGTTATATTGCCTATATTTCTTGAAATAAACAAATATCTCCAAATGTCTTATAAGTGGTTCCTCTATTAAAAAGTATATATTGAAGATATGAAAATGTAACAATTATTTATCGCCAATCATAATAAAATGTTAATAAATAAATGATAAACAAAAAGAAAAAATAGACATGAAATCCTACGGCTGTAAATATTAAAATAATTTGATTATAATATAAAAATGGAATTTTTCTGCTTTTCTTTCAATTTGAAGTGATTGTTGTAGGGGAGAAAGGGGGTATCACAGTCATGTGGTAATGTCGGCCATCAATGTTTTGAAACTACCGTGCAACTTTCAGGGACGTCAATCATTATACCCTCCCTTGAGAGCCCTGCGAACTATGTGTGTATGGTTTTAATGCTGTAAGTTTATGTTTGCATGCCTTTTCCCACCTAAACGATTTATCAGCATTTTGATCTATTATTTGGCGGTTTTCTCTTTTCAAGGTATGTTAGTTTTTTCTTTATTTCGATATTACCTCAAGTTCTAGTTACTTGGCTACAACTGGGTGGCCCGGAAAGTTAATTTTGAGGTGTTGGGACGTCGTCGTGGATATCTCTTTTGAAAAACGTAAACAATGGAGGAGTGACAGTCATTTCTTTGGGGGAATCCCAATCATGGCTGTGATTTCCCAACATTGTTTGTCTCAGGATTTCAAGTGTATTTCATTACATTGGTACTGTTTATTTTCATTTGTACCTAATGGAAGTTTTCGTAGATACCAATAATTGTTTAGATAAGTAACTATTATATCCTTAGAGAATTTCTAATGCAAATGAAGCTATTAAAGCAAGTAGAAATTTTAGTATTTTTTTCAAGCAAATTTTCTGGAAAATAATTATGTTATCAATTTATTTGTCCTCAGCACTCCGATATTATCATTGGTTTACGAATACTTTTATTTATAGATGCGAAGAAACAGACCAAAAACAACATGGACAGATGAGAACTTGAACTTGGCCATGGACTACGTGAGGGCACAACGATGCAATTTGAGTCAGGTACCAACAAGTTCAACATCCTTAAAGCAATTTCAAAGAACGAATGACAAAGGGTAAGCCAGATAAACTTAAGGTAGGGAATGGAGATATATTCACTGAGAAACAAGAAAGGGATTTGGTCCAGCAAATTCTGCTTCTTTCAAATCTATTCTACGGTGCCATGTCTACATAAATTTGTATATGCCGATGCTTATAATAACATCCATTCAATAAAGACGCTAAAATAGCAGGATTTGATTGTTTTTAGGGACTAATAAAGAAAATCCGTCTTGAGCATCAGGAAGACTAAAGCAACATTTGTCCATAGAATATCGGCTTTCAACAGGGAAGGAATTGGACTCCTTTTTTTTTTTTGACAACTTTCAAACTGTGATGTCCAAGCACAACTTTCCTCCCAGCCGTATCTTTAATATGGATAAAATGTTCGATTTAATATGTTATTTTAACTCATGTCATTTATTTTTAAGTCAGATTTTACTTCCATTGGAGTTAAATAAATACATTATTCAGTTTATTGGTATTATTCTATAACTAGCTGACCCGCCCGGTCTCGGGATAATAACCTTAAATATATATAAAATCAATGTTGAATAGTTTTATATATTTAAACGAAAATCTTTCTAAAAGATTCTAATGCTGAAGACCCCACTGTCTTCGGTAGCGCATACTGTCGAATTAGCATGATTTTATTTTTTCAAATGAAAATCTATACAAATAAACTTGGTATCGTAAACCGAGCGTGTTACGCACGCTCCGGTCTGTTTTTATTTTATTTCAAAACGAAAGACCGGCGTAGCCCGGTCCCGAGATAATGACATTAAATGTACCTAAAATCAGTGTTGAAGGAATTTATATATTTAAACGAAAATCTTTCCAAAAGAACGTAATGTTGGAGACCACACTTCTTTAGGTAGCTAAAAAGTGGGAGGGGGGGTCACTTTTTTTGTCACATCTCGTCATTTAATATTAAAAACAAATGTTCTTATTGTCCAAACTCTTTGAAATTTGTCTGAGTTAAAAATATAATATTTACAAAGCTTGTGCAAAAATTTCGTGATAAAACATTGATACTCAGTTGTAAAGGTAGTAGTAGTTGTATACAAGACGTGAAGAATGTATAGACGGAAATATGTAAGAAGACTTTTTTTTCACATCGGATCATTTAATAATTTAAAAAAACAGTCCTTATTGTCAAACTCTTTAAAATTGTTATCAGTAATAAATATAACTGTTTTAAAACCTGTGTAACAAATTCGTAAAAAAATATTGATATTTAGTTGTAAAAGGTCTGTGTTTTCTTTTCACTTTTTTTCATATCGAAACGTTCAATATTAAAAATAAAATAGTTCTTTTTGAACTATTCTGAGTATATATATATACGAGTCTGAACTCTTTGAAATTTTTATGAAATATAAATATAGCATTTCGATGCCTGCGTATAATTTTTGTGCAAAAATATGTATATTAGTTGTAAAAACATAAGCCAAAGCCACCTGCCTATTCACTTTTTGAGCGAAAATTTTGCAGATTTTTATTTTTAAAATATACTTCTAATCCGAATATTTCAATATTTTTATACCTGATGTAAATCGAGTGTCCTAAAAACGTGTAAAAAAGTTATGTTAAAATGCTAGCGTTTAGTTAATTTTAACCTAGAAAAAAGCGTGTTTTCGGGAGGCGTGAAGTGATTGCCAGCCGCGAATTTTTTTTTCAAAGGATTAATTTTTATATTTTTCAAAACGGATTGAACCATCAAACAGAAGGAGGTACCCACTTTAAATGGCCGATTTTTTGTTGTTGTTTTTCCGCATCTTTAAAAGTGAAGCAGGTGTGGGCTTCGACAAATGAGCGAAAAACGAGCGAAAAAAACACGAAAGAAGAAGTTTAGAAATTGTTTTTTTTTATTCTTATTATAGATATTTTTTAAACAAATTACAGCGTTAGAAAGAAAAATGTACGTAGATGTGGTTTGGTGTGTTTCGTTTTGCAGTGTTTCAAATAGTTAATCTGGTGCGCGCAGCGAAAGATGAAAAAAAAAAGAGCCGCTATCCATTTTTCGGTTCTTCAATGCTAGCTAGGTCGCGCCATTTTGAGAAAAAAGCATGTTTTCATGATAGTTTGATGTGGTTTCTAACAATATGTCAAAAATTGATTATCATCAATGTATGGTAGAGGAAATACTTTAATTAACCTTATATAATGCTTATTATTTGATGTCAACTGCTTTTCAATAAACGAAATTTTGAACTTTTACCTATTATTAAAAATCAATAGCAGATATGCGAGACATCAAATTACTAAGCTCAATGAGACGAATTGAATGAGCTATAAAAATCGAAATTCGCCGCCAAGGACTCTGGTACCTTTACTTGTCAGTTGAACTCTCAAATGCTTTTCAACATTAACCTGATTGGACCTGATCGAGGGTCGAAGTCCAATCAGGTTAATTGGGGTTTGACCGAAGATTTTGTGCTTCACCGGAGGTAGAGTGCTTCTATAAGATTGTGGTGACATATGGCAATAAAATTTGATTGGTTGAGACACAATTTAGGGCAAAATCAAATCGCCAAAAATCTTGGCAAGCCTCTCATTATCGCCAAGCTTATGTTTATGACCTTGTCTCAATAGGGTGCCTCTATATAACAGTGGCGACATACAGGAAATAAAAATTGATCGGTCGAGACAATTTGAACAAAATCCAATCATCAAGCATCTTGGCGAGCCTTCCATTTTTGTAAAACTAATATTTGTTGATACATCTCACTCGACTCGTCTAGGTGAATATTGCCAAATTTTGCACTGCGGTTTTCCATAGTTTAGACAAAACTTTCAATCTTAGCATGCGTGCTCTACGTATGTCGCTACTCTCATTTAGAGGTAACCCAGTCTCACTCGTCCATTTGAACTCGTCCAGACGAGTATCGCCAAATCCTGGAATATGGATCAGCCATAATATGGACGAAAACTTCAGTCTGAGCATGCGCTCTGTGCATATATCACCACTCTCCTATACAGCCACCTACCGGCGGTTGTGTAAATAGTAAATATGAACATTAGTTTTTTAATATTTATTTTGTGTTCAATTCGACTCATGAATCTCAAGATAGAACGAGAAATAAAAATCTTTTAGACGTGAACTCGTCTCAGTCAATGACTATAGCGAAGCAATGTCTATTCAGAAACATCAAATAAAAACCATATTTTGGACAAAATTTCAAATTTTAGTATGCATTCTGTCAAGGCAACACTAGATACCGGGCTTGCCCATTCATTCTCGTAACGTCACAAATAGTGGCTGGCCGCGACCAGCCATTGGTACAAAGCGACGCACCCATCGTTTTGTGCCAATCTCTGTATGTCTTTCGTCGCGGCCAGCCACCTTTTGTGACGTCATGATAAGGAATGAGCAAGCCCGGTATCTAGTATAGCCCTGATGCTGTGCGTATGGTGTTACTCTATCATTAAGGTACTCTGTTATAGGGAGATCTGTAATAACAAATTTAAAAGTCTGACTATAGCTAGAGAAAGATCGAGGCTAACGAAAAAGAAAGGCTGCCGTGGTGCTTTACGCGTATCTTTTTTTACAGACCGCGGGAATCGCGTGATGCTTGAATTCACCAATGCAGGTGTACGAAAAGAGCATCACGTCACTCCAGCGGTCTGTAAAAAAAGATAAGTGGATGGCACCGTGGTAGCCTGTTTTAGGTAGCTTTCAATACTAAAAAGTATAAAGCTACCTATTGCAGCCGTTCGGAGGAAAGCAGTTCCGGAAAATTTCGATATATTTTCATCGATCATGACCCCCAGACCCCAAAACCACCCTCCGTTCAAATGTTGATTTATATATATAGATATATCCATATATATATATATATATATATATATATATATATATATATATATATATATATATATATATATATATATATATATATATATATATATGAAAGGATAAAAGCTAAACCCCTTTTTAAAATGCAAAATCCCTTTTTGCCCCTTTTAAAATTTTAAATTACCGTTTTAAAAAATAGAAATTTAAATTAAAACTTTTTAAATGCTTTAATAATTGTGTTTCAATTGATTGAAATTCCAGTTGCCCCTGTTAAATTAGTTTTCCTGCATCGCATCTTATAACTTTCAAAGATCGTTTTCTGACTCTTCATAAGAATATTTGTGCTGACGCTAACGCAACTTTAAAGTCTCGCTGCATCCCATCGGCCGATTAAGCCAACGCCTCTGTCCTGCACAATCAATCACTCAGCTCGCGGCCAATTAAAATAAATGATCCTCCCAATTTGACTCTTTCTCCCTCTGCTGGAAAATATCCTAAATTCTGATAAAAACCACATGCAAGGACGAAGAAGACAGATTTTTGGCACATTTGAGCGGTCAGCCAAACCCTCGGCCATGTAGTTCTCAAAATTTAACGTAAATGGCTCGCGGGACCTCCGACTGAACGCGCGAAGATGTCTGTACGAAGAAATGCTTCAATAAACGAGTTAGATCCGCAAGAGAGGTCCCGAGTCAAACTTATTTATGTGTCACCAACTTATTTCTCCCAAGTCGTACCCGGATAATTCGTTACAATTTTATAAAGTCGGCATGACAGTCGCCTGCTGTGAAAATCCCAACCTGCATACCCGCGACTACATTGGAGAAAATCCCGGACTTCGTACACTTTCCTGCCGCAAGGATATCCATCAAAAATCCCAGCCTTTCCACGAAAAAAGAAATTGATAAGTGAAAAAATTCACTTTTACGGATAAAAATTCTTTTCGTCGCCTATCCACTCTGTCCTCATGGATAAAGTAAATGTGATCGACCGTGACTATACCCGTCAAAGGAAATTCGGATAGTTTCAGAGTTGTGTCGGCGCAATTGGCCCACGAACAATCTCAAAAGATTGCCCGTAATTAATGAGACTTCGATTGACCAGAGGAGAAAGAGAAAGATGTTTTTGCGCATACCTTTGCGGATAAAAACTCCCTTTTCGTGTTTCGTCGCCTGGCTACACTCGGGAAATATCATGAGACTGCTGAAAAATAATGAGTACCGGGTCCTTATAGTCTTTCAAGAAAGTGCATTTTACCATCAAGAACTTTTATTGTGTATAAAAACTGAATATATTCACCTAGAAAAGAAAAATTCTTTTCCCCCCATCGCCGGTAAAAAAGAACTTTTTTTTTCTCCAACATCAAATTATTTTACTTAGTGTGCTTACTCGCCAGATAACATTCAAATAATTTTCGTATTCATCTGAGAAAAACCAAAAATAAACATCCTTTATGCTGAAATTTATTTGCTATATTTCCGGTCCTCAACCAAGAAACTTTTTTTTTCCTCACTCTGTTAATGTCAAAAAAAAAACTTATCTATGTGCAAACCGCATCAATTTATTAACTTTAGACTCACTGAAGATCAAACTGAATCTTTCGAAAAACTCTTTTATACCTCATCCTCAACATATGTAGGTCATAGAGACAGCTGATTTTCAAGATCGCGCAAACTCTGATACAGAACTGAAATATTTATCTGTGTCCTTCGTTATCTCTGCGATCCTGACTTTAAATTTTTGTGGTTAGAACTGAGTAAGAAAAGGAAAAAACATTCAGTTTTCATTTATTTTTTAAATCTTTTTTTTTCTTTCAGTTGAGCACTTTAAACTAAAGTGATTCATGATGCACTGAACCGACCACCGGAAAATGTTATTTATTTACCTTTAGTGAACAAATAACGATAATGATCTGGGTCAGAAAAAGCCCTGTGTTTTATTTTATTTTATTTTATTTTGTTTGTGTGTGTGGGTGTGTTAAAGCAAATTGGATATTTTAATCCACAGGTAAGTTTTATTGCTATATAAATTTCCGTCTTAATGGTTTTGTAGAAAAAAAGTATAAAGTTTAATTACATTCTTTTTAATTTCTTGATTTAAGTGTTTGAAAGTAACTGATATTTTTAATTGAAGCTTAAATTTTTAAATATTTTAATAAGTTTCTGTATTAAAAGTAATTAAGCCACACTACAGATTTCTTTTACGTTATTTCTTTTATGAAAAGGTATTTTTAAAAATCAATTTTGTTAAATTAAACAATATTTTACTTTATTTATTTGCTTAAAGAATTAATATTGAAAAGTTACTTCTGGGAATATCAAGAGAAAAAGAAAAAAAATGCCGTTATTAATGTGTAACTTTTAAAAGTTTAACAGTAGATTTTTCTAAAATATCACAGTTGGGTTAAAGGGATTTTAGAAGTTTTAAGCAAATTTAAATTTATTATTTTAAAATTTTATTAGCTTTATTTTTTCTTGTAAAGTTGAAGTTATTAAAGTTATAAGAAATTGGGGAACGACCATATGCACATTAATTGTGATTAGTTTTGATAACAGTAGTTTTCTTTTCTTTTTCATGAGGTGAAGCATACGTGCGATCACCAAAAAATAATGCAGTTGAATTTAATGTTTATGGTATTATAAATAAATGGGTTGAACTAGTTACTTTTATAAATGCTTTTCAGTAAAAACATTTAAACAGACAACATTTTTGTTTCTTTTTATAACTTTTTCCATATAAGAGTGAAACAGGAAAGAAAATAGCTATGAAGATATTAAATGATACATTTACACAGTGATCGTTCAGTGTTTCATCATTTTATTCACTAAGTATTTTTCATCAAGTTTTTACCCAATTTTTCCAGGTGAATTTTTTTAAAGTTGTAAATATATTTTTAGTATTATTTCTAGATTTTGTGTGTGTTTAATTATTGCCTATTTTACTTATTCATTATTATAGTTAGTTTCTTTTCATATGAAAATATATTTTTACACAACTGGTAACCATACAAATCAAATTGCAAATTTATATATCATGTAAGTAAGTATTAATGTTGTGTTTTTCTGTACATTTATTCCGTATTTTTAGATGTTATATTATTATTTTTGCCATTTCCTCTTGTGCAACTTTATTATCTCTATCACTTTTTTAATTAAAATGTCACACCCCATCATTCTCTAAACGACCCCCATGTGTTGGTTAAACCCCAACCAGTTTTTAAAGAAAAATTTGGAAGGCCCCGTCCTTACCATTTTAAATATTCAAAATAAATTCAATTTATTAACCAATCGGTTTAGACATGACCTTGGTGAACCCACTTTTGCCGTGGTAAGTCCAATAGTGTCTAAATCCACCCATTCAATTTTTAAAGATGACCGTGGTTCCAGTCCATTAAATCTTTAAGCCCACAATTTTTTTTAAAGTTTTTGAGTTGGTTAAACTAACCAAAAATACCCCTGTGAAATCAAAGAGGATTCAGTTATGTACATGTGCAAATGTGGCGACTGCTGATATTTTTGTAAGAATAGATCCAATAGTAAACAGAATTATCACCAAGTTGCCATGCACTTCTGAAACACTGTCCTTTTTTATTCATACCAGGTTTATTATTTTATTTTTTGTTTTATTAATTAATTTTTCCTTTGCCAGTAGTAAAACCCTTAAAAAAATAAAAAGATTTTAGCTATTTGCGTAAAAACTAGCAAGGAAAATTCGGAGCGTTCTGGCCTCAATTTTAAAGGAAAAATGTTCTGTGATTTATACTTGTCTAGAGCAGGAATTTATTTATTTATTTATTTTTTCTTTGCGCTAACAGTGAGATGTAGTTGTAATTTATTATATTGCTGCTCGGATTTATTGATGCCACTGGGGAAAACAAATACACCCCAGTCTGCAAAACAGTAAATTCCATTGCTTACAATTAAATTGCATCTACATCTTCATCCAAACTAAAAATATCATGCTCAATTTTCTTTTTTTTTAAATTTTTGCTAAAACCTCCCAGAGGTTTAGGATCTGCTAAAACCTCCAAAGGTTTAGGATACAAATAAAACTACTTACCTAACCAGTAGTCCCTGTAAATAAACTCTATATCATACACTTGTTATGTCCACACCTGTTTTGTCCATTTTTACAGTATATTCCATTATTTTTAAATATTTACATAATCTTTTAATTTTAACAATTTTATATGGCTGCAATTTTAATATTTTCACGTTTTGAAAAAATGTGAATAAATATTTTCAATTTTTTCCATAATTTCACATTTCTAACTAGTTGTCTAATGTGAATATTTTACATATAAAGAACATATATTTTTCAAACCAATTTCGTACGTTTATTATTATTATTTTATTATATTGATACCATATGTTTATATATTTTTGCATAACTATTTTTTATATGTAATTTTTGCACTTTTCACCTTAAAGTTATAATTTTCACAGAACTATATATTTTTTATAAAATATTTTGAAATTTTGTGCTGTAAGGACGTGAAAAAAATAGCACAAAAATGGCCAAAAAACTTTTAATCTATACAATTATGGCCAAAAGACACACAGCAAATTTATGGCTATTATTTTAATCTTTATCTTATTAGTATTTTTTTTTTCATATAGTTTTGTGGTAATATTACTGTATTATTGTTTTCATAGATTCCGTATGTTTTGTGGTATAATTCTTATATTTTTCAAGTTTTTAATGTAAAGTTCGGTCAGATTGCCCCGAGAGCCATACACCAAACTTAGAAATTTTTAGCATAAAAATATAAAATCTTTCATTTTTCCTTATTTTTTATGCGTCAAAATGTGAACTTTTAATATTTTTCCAGCAGCAAAATTCAGCCCTCACTTTTTAACAATCTTAGTTGTAAATTTAACTTTAACATTAACTTATTTTGAAGCCTTACTCAATTAAACACTTCTTTTTAACTCACTTTGGCATTCTCAGTCTTCCGGGTGAGCTCCCCCAGTTTTGCAGGCAAATCTGGTGGATCTCATCTTGGAGGGGGGGGGGATGTGAAAGGATATAAATAAACGCTTTTTAAAATGCAAAATTTAAATTTAAAATCCCAAAACATTTTTTCTAACTTATAAATCTAATGCTTAAATCTAATCTGCCCCTGTGATCTTTGTTTCTCAGCCTCACAAATATTACTTTCATCTATCAATTTAGACATCTCTTTAAGTTTTAAAAGTGATGAGTTTGCATTTCTTGCAGCAGTTTGTGGGGTGCGGCTCCCAGGCCCGGCCAAGCCTTGGTGTCGGCATAAGACCCCAGACATCAGTCAAAAGCTAATCGACCAATTAAAATAAATGATCCTCCCAATTTGACTCTTTCTCCCTCTGCTGGAAAATATCCTAAATTCTGATAAAAACCACATGCAAGGACGAAGAAGACAGATTTTTGGCACATTTGAGCGGTCAGCCAAACCCTCGGCCATGTAGTTCTCAAAATTTAACGTAAATGGCTCGCGGGACCTCCGACTGAACGCGCGAAGATGTCTGTACGAAGAAATGCTTCAATAAACGAGTTAGATCCGCAAGAGAGGTCCCGAGTCAAACTTATTTATGTGTCACCAACTTATTTCTCCCAAGTCGTCCCCGGATAATTCGTTACATATATATATTATATATATATATATGACCTATGTCATACGATAACGCTCGTATTTATAAATCGATTTTGATGAAACTAATTGTGTGTATTAAGCTCACCAATGTCTCGACCGAGTTCGTTGGCCAGCTTGGTCCGCCATTTTGTTTCAAGATGGCGGCCATTTAAAAATTTAAAACTAAAATAAATATACAAAAAAATTAAAAATTATTTTTTAATTACGTGTTAGGCCTTGATACAAGGATTCCAGAGCATTTTTTGGTTTACCTCTATCTTAAAAAATGGCCGAGATAGAGCAGTTTGAAATTCTAGGGCGACATTTTGAAACAAAACAGCACATTAACGCGATTACTCGCAAATTATTTTCTTTCATTGTTGTAATAATTTTCCCAATCATACGAATAAAACTATATATTCATATCCGTTAGCGCCAAATTATCGCCAAAATTGGCGACATTTAGCGAAATATCGCCAAATTTGGCGACCAAAATAAGTCTTCATAAATGAAGCCAATTTGGCTATTGCTCAATAATTTGGCGAATTTCTTATTCAAATTCAGTATTAGCGAATCTTTTGTAAACGTTTCTTTGCATTTTAACTTGCTGTTTTCGTGTAACATTAGCTAAAATTTTAAAACGAAGATATGGGAAAGCTACCTTTTCCTCCCGGTACAGGCCGGAAGGACTTTTTTTCGTTAGCCTCGGAGAAAGATAAAAATTCAGTGGTGGCACGTGACTGACTTTCTAGGGTGCAACATGAATGGCTCCAACTTTTACGCTTACGATTAAATAAAGCGAAAATTTTAATTAAAAAATAGTTTTAATAAAAATCAGTAAATGTTTACACAACTACAATAACAAATCTACCCAAAAGCTGTGCATGTTCCGCCTTTAAAAATCAATCACAAACTGTCACTGTAAAAATAAATATTATTATACATATTAAAAGATTGAAAGCTTGTCACGGTATATGCATTACTTTCTTATAAATAAATATGATGACTATAGTAAATGCTTCGACATAAGCAAAAATTAAATTTTCAACTAATTGTAGAGTAATTCTAAACACCAAAACATCAGCCTGAGTCAATGCTCCTGTTTCCGTACTCGCACTTTGAAACAAGTGATCTTTTCAGGAAACAGAATTGTGGAAATTGGTGCGTTTCAGAAGAGAGACATAAAGTGTCTAAGTTGTAAATCAGTCTTTTATATCAAATCACAATTACTTTTTTTTAAAACATCCATGCATTTGGGTTACTCACCGGAGAAAAGTATTTTAATAATCTTGGAGATAAAAAAAAAAGTAAAAGAGTACACATTTCGTGAAGATATGTACACATGTATACATATATATACTATTTTATTGAATACCAAAACCAATCCTAAGTTCTGTGACTCTATAAGGTGTAAACTGAATCAACAAAGTCACTTATATAACGCTTCTGAGGGAGGAACAACTGTTTCCGTGTTGATCTGTCATAAAAATCCTCAATAAATTTGCATAAAGTCTAGCCACAATCAATCTCTATCCAACCTTGAAACGCGTGGATGAAAGTTTAGATTTTCCTTTCCATCGGAAATTTAACACGGCCTTGCGCCACGATGATGGTGCGATGCACATGCTTACTTTGATTTGCTAGGTTTAAGCAACAGCCGAATGAATCAAAATTATTTGCTGCGTGTAACCTAATGAAAAAAGAACAAAAAAATCTAGAAACATTCTTCATAGGGAAGCGACCCTAAGTTCTAGGGAGCAAAATGTTACGTAATATGAAAATCATATTTATTGAATCATCAACTTTTCTTTTTCCGTCTAAAGGCGAAATTTTGAAACTTGAGAAAATTTACATTTGTGTCGTTAAGAAAATTCTAAATATTTCAGAATTGCCGCATAGATTTGACATAATGCCACAAGCATGTCACACGACCTTGCGTCAAGCAAATGATATCATTCGCATGCTTACATTCATTTGCTAGTAAGCATTGCATTAAGTTTACGCTGTAGTTTAAGCATAGAGCCCTTAAGGCATGTTATTACTTTTTTTTCCTTTTAGAAAAAAAAATCGCCAGTATTTTAGGGGAATTTTCACTCTTTCCAAAAATCTCTCAAATTACGAATTTCTGATTGGTCAATCTCATTTTAAAAAAGAGAAATATCTATCGGGATCCCTGCCAAAATATGGCAAGACACTGATTTCATCCCATAAAGCAGTGTATTGCCATGTTCGGTATTTTATATAACGATGATATTATAATTTGTACTGAAATAAATTCTTTATTTAAAAAAACTACAGTTTTTATTTAATTTACTCGTAAAAATTACATTATAGAATTAAATACACTTAATAATACAATATCTTATATGCTTATTTTTGTGAGTATTGCTTTTGTAAATATGAAAAAGATGTAGAAATAAACAAAAGTGTTTAAAAGTATGCGAAAAAAACTTGAAAAAAAGACCATTAATATTGCGAAAATAGCAAAATTCGTTACTTACGTGCATTAAAGTTCTAATGATATCGCGGCAGAAAATGGACCGAAGAGTAAACACTCCGTATTACTGTATAATCTCAGGAATTTAGCCATACTTACAAGGAAGGTCTTTCAACACGAAATCTCAAATATTTTTGGAATAATTACAGAAAGTTGCATCCCTATTAGTTTATTACTTGTGTAAAAAATCTGTTTGCTAAATATCAGTATTAAAAGCAGTAAAACAATCGAGGCTGACAGACGAAAAGACAGGCTGCCGCACTATTCTTCGCATTCGTCTCCCTTCGGACTGCTAGAGTCACGTGATGCTCTTTTCGTGCCCCTGCATGCGTCCTTTTCCAGAACCTTCGGCATGAAAAGAGCATCACGCGACTCGAGCGGTTCGTGTGTAACGCCGACCAACAAAATGGACGATATTCCAAATCCTGGTTCGAGGCTTAAAAAGGTCACGTGGCACCGGTAGTTTACCCAAAGAACTTCTAACTGATAAGAAGGGAAGCTACTATTGCTTTATCCCATGAACTGTTTTGTTTTCTGACGGCAGGGCTACACCGTGACCTGCGTTATACACGGCCGGTGCATGACGTTTAAAACGTCACATGCAGTGGATCATTTTTTCACGGCGATTGGTGCAAAGTGGCGCGCCTCCCGTTTTGCACCAATCGCCGTATAAAAATGATCCACTCCATGTGACGTTTTAAACGTCATGCACTGGCCGTATATAACGTAGGTCGCGGCTACACTAGATACTGGGCTTGCTCATTCATTATCATGACGTCACAGAAGGTGGCTGGCCGCGACGAAAGACATACAGCGATTGGCACAAAACAATGGGTGCGTCACTTTGTACCAATCGCTGGTCGCAGTCAGCCACTATTTGTGACGTTATGAGAATGAATGAGCAAGCCGGTATCTTGTGTTGCCTTGCTGACGGGTATACATTACATTTACGGAGCCTTCCCTTCTTTACACAAGACGTTCTTCGCTTGGACCACGGGATCATGCACATGTTAAAAATGGGCCTAACTTTTAAAACTTCTAGCAACACCATGATTTTATTGCATATGTAAGTTCCGAAAGCTAAAACACTTTGAAATTCACTTTTTCACCAACGGACGATATCCCAAATCCTGGTTCGAGGCTGAAAAAGGTCACGTGGCGCCGGTAATTTACCCAAAAAACTTCTATCTGATAAGGAGGGAAGCTACTATTACTTTATTCCATGAACTGTTTCGTTGGCTGGCGGGGATTTACATTACGTTTACGGAGCCTTCCCTTCTTTATCCAAGAAGTTCTTCGCTTGGACCACGTGATCATGACATAGATGGAATATCCTCCATTTTGAATGAGCGCGTTCATAGATCGAAACGCTAGAGAATCACGTCATATGGGTTTCGCAAGGTAAAGTTAGGTTAAAACGGCTGTGAACGCTTTTGAGTAAATTGTGGACATGTTTATAAACAAACACTTCCGTCAACCAATCTACCACTACATTTTTATCATAGCTATCATTGCAGGAATCGTCCTGGCGACGTTGGCCAATTATATTATCGACCTATTAAATATAGACCAATCAAATAGTTAGGACTCACGTGTAGAGTAGGGGTCATAAAGAACGACAGTTAACAGTTGCAGTTAGCTATAAAGCGAACAAACAAACCAGATTTCCCAACCACGTGATCCCTTTACCCAACAAAATTCTGTAGGTAATGCGGGTTACCAGAAGTCTGTAATTTTTGGCTCTGAACGCTACGAGTAACTCACATAATGCCACGTGATATCGATCTCTGCACGCTTCGCGTTACCGATGTTCGTGTTACCCTACGTACACTGTTAAAAATCTTCAGCTTTTGCTGTATAGTCACTCCACCGTTTTTATAGAATATCTCCATTTTGACAAATGAAAATTCTCCATAATATATAGAGTTGCAAAGACCAGAAAAAACCCCGGTTTAAACCTGGGAATAAACCGGGTTTTTGGGGAATAATTTTGGTTTCTGGGAATAAAACAAGTTTTTGGGGAATAAAACTGGGAATGAACCGGGTCTATTGGAAATAAACCGGTTTTTTGCAACTCCAATAATATAGTAAAGTAACAGTTTTCTGTAAAAGCGGTGGAGTGTGTCTGCAGCAAAAGCTGAAGATTTTTAACAGTGTAACTCAAGTTGCGGTCCGTAAACGCGCCCCTTGAGACAAATCTATTTTTTTTTACGTTAAAGCAGGGCTGCACTAGATACCGAGCTGCCTCCACTGAGCTCCACAATAGAACGGAGAGCTAACTTCCTATTCTAATACATTGTGTCCTGCGGTCCGCCCATGAATACAATGCCAAAGAGTTTCGGAGGAAAATATTTGGCAAAACACAGATTTTCTCCCATAGAATAGTATGGGGTAGATATTTTTAAATTAGATTATCTTTCAAAAATATAACGAAGTTGCTACAATTTTCACTGACATATATTTTTTATTGTAAAAGCTACAGGTTTTATTTAAATTCATCTCCAATATTTAATTTGATACTTGTTAAAAAGGAAATTTTATATAAGATCAATCAAAAACAGAGAAAAATATGTTAAGTATTGCTCATAAAATTATGAAAAAGCTGTAGAAATAGCCAAAAGTGACAAAAAGTGTGCGGAAAAGTTAAAAAAATTGCCTGTAATATTAAGAAAAGTGCAGGATTCATTACTCGCGCGCACTGAAAGTGTGATGTGGTTGCGGCAGAAAGTGGATCGGTGAGTTAGCTCTCCGTATTATAATACAGCTCAGTGGCTGCCTCATTCATTATGATTACGTCACAAAGGGTGGCTGCGAGGCTAACGAAAAAGAAAGGCTACCGCGGTGCTTTACGCGTATCTTTTTTTACAGACCGCGGGAGTCACGTGATGCTCGAATGCACCAATGCAGGTGTACGAAAAGAGCATCCCGTCAGTCCAGTGGTCTGTAAAAAAAGATAAGTGTAATGCACCGCGGTAGCCTGTCTTTTTCGTTAGCCTCGGGGTGGCTGGCCGCGACCAGCGATTCGTACAAAGCGACGCACCCATCGTTTTGTGCCAATCGCTGTATGCCTTCGTTTTATCATTTCGCTTTGTACCAATCGCTGGTCGCGGCCAGCCACCATTTGTGACGTCATGATAATGAATGAGCCAGCCCGGTATTAGGGCTACACTAGATACCGGGCTTTCTCATTCCTTATCATGACGTCACAAAAGGTGGCTGGCCGCGACGAAAGACATACAGCGATTGGCACAAAACGATGGGTGCGTCGCTTTGTACCAATGGCTGGTCGCGGCCAGCCACTATTTGTGACGTTACGAGAATGAATGAGCAAGCCCGGTATCTAGTGTTGCCTTGCCGGTATCTAGTGTAGCCCTGGTTAAAGACAAGCTTTAAAAATCAAGCTCCAGAATATTATTTTAGTGGAAACCATTGTTTATGTTGCATATACTATTTTTCGCCGCTAATCGCTTGAGAGTGTAGGAGGTTGTGGGTTCAATTCCCACTGGTTCCATTGCACACACACTTTGTGTGGAACCCCCAGGTTGTGTCTCTCGTGTTGTCATGTTTCCTTGTACTATCTCGTCAAGATGTATGTAATTGTAGAATTCATGTATATGTTTCTGTGAATAATAAAATAAATGTATATGGATCATTCGAGACGACAGCCTTGTAGCTATAAGTCTCAAAGCCCACCTCCCTTCAAAATATACTATTTTTAGAAATTTGAAGAAATCTGGTAAGTGATGTTTTAAAACACATAATTTTCATCAATGTCAAATGATTTAATGAAATATAAGTGTTACTTTTAAAAATGTAAAATAATTTCAAAATAGGATGCATACTTAACGTAAATACTCTAACCTGATGAGTCTCCATTTTAAATCAAACGATTGTTTTAAATTTAAAAAATGAGCTGTAATTAATACTTTGTGCTAATTCAGAAATTTAAATCTGAGATTACATGATTAGCTTTCTAAATTGAACTTTTAATAGCTGTTATTATTTAAGATTCATTTTTATGACATTTGCATTTTATCATTAATTTACTTTAATAAGTAGATTGTAGAGACATTTTGCTTGCAAAATGGCGCACGTTGAATTCAAAAATAAGAAATTAACGTGAAGTCTACTATGGTTTTTTCTGCAATAGCTTTTATATGCAATGATTTTTTGGCTCCTGGTATAATCGACTCTCTATTTTCAACATGAAAAATTTAAGCCGTTTAGCAAATTTAATACGTAACAATGTATTGCGTAGAATTGTACTAGGTATTTTGGCTTATATGATGATAAAGAAAATTTCATCTATCAAATGAAATCCAGTTGAAACTGCAACAAACTAATAAAATCGGTTTCTGTTAAGTGACTTACGAGAAAAAATTCTAAAATGTAATCATTAAAATTCAAACAATATTGTAATCTGTAAATCTTTGTTTGTATATAAAAACAAACCAGAACTAATGAATGTTAAACAGTTGTTTTACATGACAAAAAATTTCCTTCTACAATTTTTTACACACTATTCGGACGAGACAGAAAGCTAATTGCTTCATTGGAGTATTGTGGAAGATTGTATTGGTGGTTTTCAACTGATTAGATGAGATTTTAAAAGGCCATATGGGGTAATTTAGTGACTCCATTATAAAAGTTATTTACCCGTAAACAGGGGTGATTTCTATTCTAACTAGGCATGCTCTTTCCTACCAGTAATTTCTAGTATTTTTTTTAATAGTAAGTTTTCTAGGAAGATTTTGCGATTAAAATAGTCTAAGAAAACTATGCGGAAAAACTAATGAGAAAGAGCATGCCTAGATTATGTAGCAGGATCCACCATTGCCCGTAACGCTAAAAGCTTTCCACGACAATACTTTACTTTTTTTTTTTTTTTTTTTTTTTGAAGAGGCAGAAAGCTAATTGCTCCACTGAAGTATTGTAGTTGAAGAATGATTTTGAAATCGGGTTTCAGATGATTAACGGCCAGCTGGGGGACATTTAGTGACCCCAAAATAAAATGAGATGATTTTTGGGGGGGGGAGAGGGAGGGAGGGGAGAACCAAACATCAAACTGAGAATAAACCTCAGAATTCATAATAAAATAGTGTGAAACTCAGCTAAAAAATACTCAAACTGCTAGAAATTTTTTTATTTAAATATTCAACTAAAACTGATGTTGAGGTAGTATTATTACGCCACTAGTCATCTGCACATTAAATTTATCACACGCAGGCAAACGAAAGAGACTGGCCACGATACTTCCATCCTTATTGGCTATCCCATGATTAAAATAGGCTGGTTTCCATCAATTGTCGAATTGCCATATGATCAAGTTAGGCGGAAAAGCAGTCGAGATCGGTGGAATGCCACGGCCTGTCTCTTTCGTTGGCTGCGTTACCAGAGCGGATTTTTTTCTTTTAAAAACAAATTTTACACAAGACTTGCAGGCAATATTCTAAATGCCGCATTTTTTTTCTTTTCTTTTTTCTTATAGGATTTTAAAGTTGTAAAAATAAATAAGTTTCCTATCATATTTACTGATAATGCTAATAGCAGGAGATTAAAAAGCTACTTTAGTTCATTTATTTACACATGCACGGGAAGAATCACGGTTAGTTTTCTTTATCCTCAGTACAATTTTTACGATTTGACGTAAGGTACCACCCCCACCCCTTTCCAAGTCATAAAATATTTCAATGAGTCAGGAAAACAACTTTTTATTCATTCATCACTAAAGTTGTTTTTAGATAACTTGAATTTAAAAAAAATGAAATATGTTGTTTTCATATACACAAAGAAATTCAAACTGTTTGTTTTTAATATGACGGTCCAAAATAGAAACTTATAGAAGTCATGTATTCTAGTTTTACTATTTTCTCTTATTTACATAGTTACCGTACTAGAGCTCTTTATTTGCATTTTGTTATTGATTTCATGAAATTGATCGTGCATAAAACATGTACGCTTCATTGTTTAACTGAACCTTACCCTTTCAAAGCTAGACAATCGAACGAATTGCTGATATTTTTGATTGAAAATATGTTTTGTTACTGCGCATGTAGTCTGCAACAAATACCAAATTATTTCATGTTCAAAAATATTTAGTGTGGTGACTTAAAAATTAAACTTCCTTACTTTTTGTAAAAGTAGTACATTTTGGAAATCTCTTCACAAGGTAGAATGATAGTGCTAT
Organism: Maratus michaelseni; assembly: GCA_963931845.1. Lineage (NCBI taxonomy): Eukaryota > Metazoa > Arthropoda > Arachnida > Araneae > Salticidae > Maratus > Maratus michaelseni. The sequence continues at coordinate 120,384,330 of OZ007586.1, forward strand.
AATTTAGATTTAATCTTATAAACTGAAGCTAATATTAAAAGTACTTCTGGTAAGGCTTTACGATTTAGCTCTTATCAAAATTACAGCTCTGAAACGAAAAATCATGCGTCAAGCATAGATTATGAAACACTTTCCAACACATCTAGAAAACTAGCGAAACTTCACCATTAGAAAAGGTGAACGAAGATATGTAAGTAAACAGTTTATAAAACACATAGCATATTTAAAAATCCAATTTTAGCAATTTTCTTCCATAGTACAAAACAAGAATTGTGCAGCCCTGTATATGATCTATCGATTTGCATATATATTACGTAGCATGCTAAAATATAGTTCATTTAGAAAATTCACTTTTAGCAATTTTTGATGAAATGAATTCTAATTCTTTTCTGCATTCTCTGTACATTATCTAGACTTTTGTACACACCACATATTAAGCTAAAATTTAATTCAGGTAAAAAACTCATATTACAACTTAAAACACACTTCTAGAAATTACCAACAATACACGGCAATATATGTCTTGTCCTTTGAGTAGCACTGTATATGAATTTATTTATATTCTACAAACTTTTATTAGTATAATATTTATAGTTCAGCAAAACGCAATTCAAAACTGTCTTTAAGCAATTCATTTCTGTAGTCATTAATACTTACGAATCCCTTTGTGTAGTCCTGTATATGATCAACGGAATTTATACACACCACGTACTATGCAAAAATTTAGTTAAAAATGCAAACAAAAGTTGAAAACGCACTTCCAGCAATTATATCTCATACACAGTGCTGTGACAGAATTCTTTTGCGTGTCGCTGTATAGATGAACGATAACTGCGATCAGTGGCGTAGCAAAAGGGGGGGGGGCTTGATCACTTTACTACCAGTATTTTTATATACTACATTTGGCCTTATTTAATTCATAACGTTCAAATATTATATAAGGCTAAATGTAGTATATAATTGTACTGGTAGTAAAGTGATCGAGCACCCACCCCCTCGTACGCTACGCCACTGACTGCAATACACACCATACTTTTCAGTAAGAAACTTTAGTGCACCTCAGTAATATATATAGATTTCATTATATTTGGAATAATGTAACATTAAAATATACTGCGAAGAACTTTTTTCCGTAGATCATCATGTAACAGAATTTTCTTGTGTGACCATGTAACTAAATAATAAATGCATCGCACCCCATATTCTACAGAAAGCATGTTTTAGTAGATTCTATAAATGCTTATCAATTTCATTATGTTTGAAAAAATGTAACATCATCAAAATGCACTTGAAACGATTTTATGCCATTCACAGTAATGTATTGCATTTATAATTTGCATTTTACAATGTAATTTCGTTTTACATGTAAATAGAAAAATATAAATAAAATAATTTATTTTAAATTATACGAAAATAGCTAATTAAATTAAAAAAATCTAAATAAAGATTTCGTGACATAAATAATAAATTTTATTCATGAGCCTCCTGATCACGGTAAGTATAATAAACGGTAGGGTCCACGCACATGTTTCATTTCTCCCTCTGACGTCACTGGCACCTGACTCTTGTCTTGGGTAACACGCTTTTTGCTTTGTATAAAACTTTTCCTTTCATAAAAAATATTATACATTTATTTAATATGTATGATATTATTGAGGTAGGTGTCACTTGCAACATCTACTAACTGAACATTTTTCAAATTCCAGTTAATATATTTATAATTCTTTATTTTTTTTTCTTAGAATTTTTTAATGGGGCAATCTGCTGTTTACATTTGAGTTTTTGGAAGTGTTAACTTTTGCCACAGTTATCAATCTGAACATATGTCTCTGATTTAAACACATATGCGCAAAAAGCAAAAGTTTTCCTACCTTTTCTGTTGTATTTCAGTATTTTAGATACAATCTTTTCAAAATAATATTTTTGCGAGTTCGCTGGAATTCAGAATACTTTGAGAATAATCTGAAATTTTTCGCTTGAATTCATAAAACTTTGAGAAAAATGCACTTATAGTTATTGTATATTTTCAAATATATATTTTATACATTTATAAATTTATATACTATCAAAACTTGTATATTTATATGTTTTCAAAATCCTGATTTAATGTTCAAGAAACATAAAATTGATGTAATAACGTTTTTCAAAGTTATAACTTTGAAAAACATTGTAGTAATATACATTAAAATACACACATTGAAAAATACTATAGTATTTTGAGAGCAATTTTATATAAAGTTAAGAAAAAGGTTTTTTTAATAAATACTTGGGATACTTTTCAAATTTATAAATATTTTTAAAAAAATGATGTAATAAGTAAAATTTTACACAATATCCATAAACTTTTAATATAATTTTTAAAAACTTCTCCCTAAATTTTTTTTTCTTTCACCAATGCAGAAATTTAAATTATAAAACTATTGAAAATTATCAGAAGAATAGTATTTCTAGAGAGCATATAGTTATGCCCCTTCTTTTGTGAAAAAAGGTAGTGCAGAGGAGACAACTTGTGTTTTCGAATCAACCATTTACTTTATTTACAAATAATTAGGAAAATAAGTTAAAATCTTAATAAATATAGGTTCGTTCAATTTATAATTTCAAAAGCAGAACAATCAATGGTACACAGCATTTTGCGATTAACTAACACGATGCCAAGTCTATCTAAGATATAATCTAGACATGGGGTTTTGAGTTCCTCAAAGTTCAAATTGTCAAAATCAGACGAAAACTAGGTTGTTTAACATAAAAAAAATGTTATATAATGGTTAAAATTTTTAAATAAAATATTTTTTATAATTAAAATATACATATATTCCTAAATGTTAAGTATATACTAAAACATTATTAGAAGAAATTTAAATTATAAAATTATCAGTTAAATAGTATTTTATAGGTTATCTCAATACCTTAAAATAAATAAAAATCATAAAATACATTTGCAAATAAAAAATGATTTTTTTATTCTATTGCTATGCTAGCATATTTCTATTCTCACAATGTGCGTTTTTTAAGTTTCTACACCCTTGCTTGGTTCTTAATCAAAGTTTTTTTTTTTTTTTTTTGGTCCCATATCGCTTACACTTTCATTTCACCGTAAAAAGCTACAGTGTTTTTTGCATACTTATGACATTTTTTTCTTGAATTTTGAGGGCACATTTAAATCGATGTCTATGTCGAACTCAGACCAACCCGCGGTTTGGGACGGATTGAAGTTAACTTTTTTTCGTTGTGGGTCGGTTCGGGTAGACTGTATAAATGTTGTGAAACGGTGTCGGGTCGAGTTGACTGTAAAAGTTTCGGATTCGGATTGGTTTCGGGCCGAGTTTCCTTTCGGATCGATCCGGTTTTTCAAAAGGAAGTCCTGTAGATTTTTCAGTTGAAAAAATCTATATATTTGAATATTAATGAGAATATCAATATGTTAATTTTTATTACTAAGTAGATAAAATTGATATTGGAAACATAATTGAAGGCTACTTTTCCCTAATTGTATTACAACTTGGATTAATTTTCCTTCTCTTCGGGTTCGGGTCGGGTTTCGGGTTGACAAAACATTTTTGTCGTGTTTGGGTCGGGTTTGACTTTAAGTAGAATTTTCGGATTCGGATAGGGTACAACCCGACCCGCGCAGTAAGTGCTCTAAAGTAATGTTTCATTAAATCCGATTGGGAATGCTGGCTTTAAGAAGCAACTAATAAGGTATCTAATTTTACCCTATTTTCCCCCTATTAGTTTTTCAACGCTTATTAGAACTGAATCTGTGAATGCAAAATCTACGTAAAGTCCACTTTTTTTTCGAAATGATTTATTTGCGGAAACGTGTCTTCGGAGGCAGACAATAATTGCATAGGCTTATTTATCCGTTGACACTCAAAATTGTCGTTTGATACAAAAATATTGGTCAAATGACACTATCAAGATATATTCCAATGGCCAGCAACAGAACAAGAAGAAAATGTGATCGAACACTATGTTGACTTTGGCTATCTGCCAACAAAGATTACAGATTTTAAATAATACTATTTTCTAACAGTAATCTCGATATTTAATCACAGAATTTTACGATTTAATGCGGCAAATACTACCATTCGGAAATAGTGGCATTCAAAATCCGTATTATTTGGCATCTCATTGCTTAATGTCAACCCGTAACACTAGAACTACCATGAGCCGTCATTTTGACGGCTATTAACTGAATATATTCCGATTCGAACTACAAATTTCTTTTCAAAATAAATTAAATAGAAAACTCGCAGGAATATGCTAAATGAATAAGTTACATAGTTTTAAATAAATTCTGGTGTGAAATAGTTTTATAAAACTTGAGTAAAATTTCCGGTAGTTCTAGTGTTAAGTCATCCGAAGAAATTGGATTGCTAATGTTAAGTCTATGGAAAGGTTCTTGACAGATTTCTCGCTCGCATTTTAATATTTTTAAATGTTTTTTTTTTTTTGCATAGCATAGCTGAGGCCGATCCCTAACGTTGTTAGTGTTTACTTTTTCGATTTTGGTTCCCTTTTTTTTTTATATAAGGGTACTTTCACTTTCAAAACCGCTTCCAACCAGTCCTGAAATTGAAAATGTCCGCTTATAAAAGCTAGTCGTCGGGGGCCATCGTAATACATGCCCATCATGGATATGCAAATTATAAAATATGAAAATGAAACATGTGTAAACTATTTATAAAATGCATTACAATTCGAATAAATCGTGCCTTGATGATGTCATAAACATTAAATGCTCTATTACTCCAAAATTGATAATCATATTAACTAACTGTTTACTGCGTCGAATTAAGCGTCTCATTTTCAATTAAAATATATCTTTGAATTGAAATTTGAATGAAATACAGGGTCAGGAAAAATCGAAGAGTGTGGAAAATGGGATTACAAATATCTCGGCAACTCATTATCCGATCGACTTCATTCTTTATGCAAAATTTGTTTTTTATTGTCTTTTATATTCCCTCCTTAAAATAAATTTTGAAAATTTGTATATACCTTTTATCAGAACGAATACTTCGAGAGTCCGAAAAAAAATAGTTCCGGATAATCGAGGTTACTGAAATTCAATAAGCTTCTTCCCATTATTACATACTAAGTACACACCAAATTTCAAGTCTCTATCTCGATTTGTTAGGGAGATAGAGCGTTTACAGACACACAGACGGACGGCAAAAAAAATTTCTAAAAATGTGTTTTTCGGAATCTCCAGTGTCTGAAACGGATAAATCCGTCAATTTTTTTTCGATTTTCAAAGCGATTACAAGACTTACCCTACACTACGCATGATGGGTAAGTAAAACTGCAACAAAAATCAAAAAAGTAAAAACAATGTTAGAGATCGGCCTCAGCTATCCTATGGGGAAAAAAAATCATTTAAAAATATTAAAATTCGAGCGAGAAATAGAAATCTGTCAAGAACCTTCTCCATAGACTTAACATTAGCTTGAGTGTTTCTTCCCGTAACTAAGTGTAGGCTCTTAACCCTTTGTAACTCAGCCACTCCGATATGAAAAATATTTACTCAGATGTTAGAATACATAATTTTAAGCATGTAAAAAAAATAATAATAAATAAAATGTTCACTAAAAGATACTTTTCTCACCTCTGAAATAAACAGAAAATTAGACACACCTCATAAATATTGTCGGATTTTTTACTACAAAATTGTAAACTATACAAACTTAACTTTGTACAAAAAATCTATTCTTGGATGCCTCCAGCCTTTTTAATTTTATAAAATTTACGAAGTTCATTTTAGCAATAACGATGCGAAACTACTTAAATGATAAATAAAACTTTGGCATGCAAAATTAACTATCGCCGTCTGTTGAGAATTCTATCAACAATTTATATTAACTGCTGGGTTGAGAGATAGCAGCAATAAATAAAATAGTCTAAATAGTCTTTTAAAGCCCACTGTATCAGTAACACTGACTTTTTGGGTATGTTGCAGTTATTCAACACGGTGATGCAAAGGGTTAAAAGGCTACTTCATCCACGCAAAAACACCCGCTCGCTAACGTTAATCCTATGGGACAGTTCTTTTAAAATATCTCGCTTGCATTTCAATATTTTAAGCGATTTTTTTTAATTGAATATATATATCTCGTTTGCATTTCAATATTTTAAGCGATTTTTTTTAATGAGGATACTTTCATTATCGGAACCGGTTTCAAAAGTGAAAGTATCCTCATAAAAAAAATGAAAAAGTAAAAAAGCGGCGATCGTAGAAATCGACCTCAGCTATCCAATGCAAAAAAAAAAAAAAAAAGTTTAAAAATATTGAAATGCATACGAGGTATTTTAAAAGAACTGCCCCATAGGATTAACATTTAGCGAGCCGGTGTTTTCGCGTGAGTGAAGTTCCCCCCCCCCCCCTTTATTACTCATGCTGGTGTATTTTGAAGGATTTGAAGCTATTAGATGTTACAAATGCACATTGTTCGAAAATATTGTCATATTTGCCTATATTAAGGGGGTTTTATAATATTGTACTGCATGGTAATTGTACTTAACTTAGAATTAATCTTAAAACTTATTTTAGAAATTTAGAAATATTTGACGTAACAAAATACATCTCGCGGGAAATTTTCTTGCGTGAATTTGCACAAGTATTTAAAGGTTAAGATGCAGACTACTAATATATTTTTGTATCATTTGTAGGTCATTGAAATCCCATTGACTGCAGAAACAACATATGTCCAACGGATTTTTACAGCTTTTTATTTTATTTTAATTCTTATATAAAATAAGAAAGCCATAACTGACAGAGATATTTAAAAATGGACACAGAATATCTAGAATTTATGTGTAGCTAAGTTTTTATTTATTCCTGAAAAATGATCAACTTGTGAAATTTTTGAAATTGCCGATTCAATTAATCTTCAGCTAGAGAAAACCATTACATTTACCGCATAGTACATTCAGTACATTAGACATGCATGCCAAGCATGCATTATTCCTAGTGCTTAATACAAGACTAATTATCGTTTTCTTGGTTATTGTACGCTCCTCATAAAACGTTAATGTTATTTTCAAAGAAAGTTTATGGAAATGACTTAAATTGACTGAACTTTGATCGTGGATGAGGCGCTTCTTTCGGAGCGCGCTTTGCATCAGAGCTGGGCAGTATCAAAAATACATGTATTTAAAATACATTTGTATTTTGTATTTTAAATCGATAAAACCAAAGTATTTTGGTTTGAAATTATTTTTCCACGTATTTTGTATTTTCAAAATACTGAAAATACATTTCTCTATTTTTCAAACTGTTCGTACCAGACTTGTAACTGATTTAAACCGCAATTTGTGTTTAAACTGCAAATTACTGATTCACAACAGGAAAATACATGCTTGTCTGTTTTGTCTAGTCTTTGAATTTGTTTCTGGAAGTTAATAAGCATTTTTTTTTTTTCAAATTTTGTACGATAAGGATTTTTAACTTCTGCCGAAATATTTTTGCTGAATGCTTTTAGTAAATGCTTTTATAATTCTTAATGTTATTATGTGAATTATAAAATACTAGCAAGCTACGCCCGCTACGCTGGTCAATTTCTTATAACGAACTTTTAATCCAACAAAATATTGACATTTCATAATTCACTTTTATATTTTAACAGAATAATAAGGCTACTATAATTTGTGACTCGTGCTTTAGCCAATATACACGCCAGGACACGTCGCCCTTATCATTATCTTTTTACGCATGAAGGTTTCGCTATGGTACTCCATTGTGAAATTTGGTAATTTTTCAAATTCAATATTTGAAAAATGGCATAATCATTAGATTTGAAATTTATATCAAGAAAAATACAATTTTTTACCTTTCAAACGCAGTTTGCCTAACAATTTTCAGACAAATACTTTTCGAGCTACTATTTTTTTTCAGTACTTTCAAATGTTTCATTTTCCGAGATTAATCTGTGGCAACAATTAGCGAAAAACCCAGTCGTCAGAAACTCATATTTTTTTATTAAAGAGGCTGTTGGAGCAGGGATTGTCACCACCATTTTGCCACCATCACTTTTGAAATCTGTTCGGTAGTTCTAGAGATTCCATAGAAATTGTAATTTAGAATGTTTTTAGAACGCTTTTCGCTCATTTCACCCTTTTAAATTTCGAATTTTTTTTTATTTTGTTTTTAGAGAGCATTTACATCTTATAAGTAACTACAATGCCAAATTTCAATTTTCTAGCCCCTTCAGTATAAACAAAATCGCAATTTTAGAACGTTTTTCGCTGCTGCACCCCCTTGGGGATAGTGACACCGACATAAAATATATCCTATGTTGGAGCAGGGGTTGTCACCATACATTTGCCACCATCACTTTTGAAATCGGTTCGGTAGTTCCAGAGATTCCATAGAAATTGTAATTTAGAATGTTTTTAGAACGCTTTTCGCTCATTTCACCCTTTTTAAATTTCGATTTTTTTTTTATTTTGTTCTTAGAGAGCATTTACATGTTATAAGTAACTACAACGCCAAATTTCAAATTTCTAGCTCCTTCAGTATAAAAAAGATCTCAATTTTAGAACGTTTTTCGCTCCTGCACCCCCCTGTGGTTAGTGACACCAACATAAAATATAGCCTATGTTGGAGCAGGGGTTGTCACCATCAATTTGCCACCATCACTTTTGAAATCGGTTCGGTAGTTCCAGAGATTACCCCCTACAAACAAACAAACAAACAAACAATCTTTACTCCTTTATAATATTAGTATAGATTGTCTTGTGATACACAAATAGGATTTTCCAGAGCTTTCTCGAGTATTGCATTTTAAAAGTATGTTAGGAGAGTAATGCGGTTAGTTATTGCCTAGTTCGTGAAAAGATGGATAACACATACTTGAGAACTCCTAATGAAAGAAATTAATTAATTGTGATGCATCCCGCTACGCGATAGATATAAATATATGTATACTCGAAATATTTCGAAATAATATTTTTGTGATAATTGATGTAAGACCAAAACACTATTTTCAGGTCCATACCGACAGGTATTCTCTTTTCGGACCGGGCGAGGCTTGGGCTTTACTTTTCCTGCAGAATCGGGCCGGGCCGGGTCAGATTTCTTTTTTTCCGGACCGAGACAGACCTGTACATTCTTCCTAGTGGTCTAGATGAGAAAAAGTTTTCAGGCCCGGTCTCGACCCAGATCATATAAAAATCCTTGACCCGGCCTGGCCTTTGCAAAAATCAAATTTTGGGCCGGTCCAACAATTTTTGCAAAAAAATGTAATTTTTTAAATCGCCATTATTCTACAATTAAAATTTTAAATTTATACTTTTTGAAGAATAGTATATATATATATATATATATATATAGGCAATAAAATTGCATTACACGAAAACCTGTGAAAATAAACCTGTCTATGATGGAATCTTGTCTTAAACGGAAAAATATGTTAATTGATGCAAAATTAAAATAATAATACGTTTGAAAAGAATATAATGTATTTACAACAAGGTGATGTACCAGCTAAGGTGGGAACTTGTCTATAACGTATTTTTTTTTCCGCTCCCACGCGATTCCGTATATAAAAAAAATTCTGTATAGCTTTTTTCACATTTGTAAGCCTCCAAACCATGTAATATGGATTAACAATAACTCAAACATTTGCGTACATATAGAGATTCATAAAAAATTAATGTAGTTTACATGGGCAAAGGCAGAAATAAATCTAGGGAGGGCAGTATTTTGGAATGGCTGTGCCTGTACTTCGCAGCTCTGGGCGCTTTTTTAAAAATGAAGAATATAAATATGAAAAATAGCTAAAATAATTTTTTTTTTTCAGAATACCTCGTAAAAGAGAATTTTCAACCACCTAAGCGTAAAAATTTATCTTTTGTAGAAATTCACTCGGGCCAATTAAGTTTTTGTACGTGAAAACTCGGGCCGAACTTTTAGCAGTTATACGGGCCAATAAATATTTTGTACAAGTCGGGCCAGGCTCTGATTAATTTTTTTGCTTTTATACGGGGTCGTGCCAAAGAATTTTTTGTACGGACACGGTCAGGCTTGGATCGAACTTTTAACTTTTATACAGGGTCGGGCCTCAAAATTTTTTTCTACAAGTCGCGCTGAGACAGGGCCTGGAAATTTTGGCCCGTGCATACCTCTCCTTTTTTTTTTAAGGACTTGTCCATACAGTAGATAAAAATTTATTAAATTTATTTATACCATTTTTTATACATACTATTATTTTTATTTATAACATGATGTTGCAATTAAAACATTTTTGCGTAGTGCAAGACAATGCAGAATAATTAAAATTAATGTACTTTGTATTTTGAACGTGTTTTGAAAATACATGTATTTTGTATTTTAAAATTTTAGAATTTGAAAAGTATTTTGTATTTTAGGTTCTAAATTCAATGTATTTTGTATTTTGTATCGAAAATGGTTTTTGATGTATTTTGCCCACCTCTGTTTGGCATAATATAATGCCAAGTGTATAAAAAACAAATCATCGCATAAAAATGTGACTGGTAGAGGAACTTCGTGTATTATGGAATACTACTTACACTTGGGGCAATAAAACATCCCGATATTGTTTAAAATCCGAAAACCGAATAAAATTACAAACTTCATCTATTTGTGAATAGTTTTTAGAGACAAAAATTAGTTTACGAAATTTCGTCACTTGCAAACAAATAATAATACTAATAAACGTATTTTGAGGGTATTGTGAGATAGTCGGGAAATATGGAATAGGTAGTTAAAAATGAAGAAAACTAACAAAATTTTGCAAAAAAAATAGATGTAATGGCATCAAAAAAGCATGATCAAAATATAGTGTCTAGGTAGTCAGCCAATATACTCAGCGTCTGATTACGAACGGGGCACACTTCCACCAGTAAAAAAGAATAGAAATTTTGTCCTTATTCATGGCTGTATTTTCGCATGAATAGGGCGTTTTAATACGACAAAAAAGTCTATTAAATTTTACTGGTGGAAGTGTGCCCCGTCAGTAATCAGGCCCTGAATATACTCCAGTTCATATTTCAGATTTGCACAAATCACAAATATAAGGATATATCTTTGCGCCACTATAATGGAGTATTATGAAGTATGAGATATTTGTATTCCATATAACCAGAAACCGCCGGTTTGGAAAAAATTACTATGTTTGTTGGTATGAATCGCGAGCTAAAAAACGAGTATTTCCATCATAAACTGTTAGTATTTCGGTGTGCATTATGCTGAATTTCAGTGTAAAAATTTTACTTCTAATAATGAATAAAAAATATTGAAAAATTATCTCTTTAAACTTTCTATAGACAAAAAACATTTATTCACACAACGCGCCCTGTCGCCGACCGACGGAACTGTGCGTTCTGGTGTGCATTCTGGAAACATTTTTAAGTAGTTTGATATTGCCGCTTGGTGGCAGCACTTTACGAAACAGAAACCTTGGTATTCCATATTACCCACAGTTCCTCTACCAATCTATCAGTAATAACGTCTACTAATTAAAGCTATACTTAAATTTTGCTTAGGGCTCGTTAATACTATACTTAAATTCTGCAGCTACACATAGAAATCGTAATAAGCTTTAAAATTTTCAATACTAAAACCTAATTTTGACATATTTGGATTCTTTGGGAAATTTTACATTCGGATTCCAAACAAGAAGTCATTTGGTAAAGTAGTTTAGGAATTACGCAGATTTAAAGTTTGGAACTTCTAATGCTAAATTTATTTTTAATCGAACTAAGCTTTGGGATTCACCCGCGGTCAGACATCTTGTTTTTTAAATCAAAACATTTTAAATTTATTATTAAATATAACTAAATTAGTCAATAAAATTAAATAACGTGTTTATAATAAGTATAAACATGGATGAAAATTACTTTAGAAATGAGAAACAAAACAAATATGTTTTGAAATATAGATAAAATGCTTAAGTGATTAATCTGTAATCACTTAAGCATTTTATCTATATTTTAATTATAATTAGTGATCTTATTATGTAAATATGTTTTGATTTAAAAAACAAGGTGGTGGACCGCGGGCGAAAGCCAAAGCTGTTCCTTTAATCGTTGCAAAACAGATTGCGTTGCGGCGGGTAGTTTTTTTTAAACATAATTCAAACTACTTGGCGGAATGAGTTGTAATTTTGGATTCACGTATTTGAAACTTATAAAAAATATATTTGTTTAAAAGATGTATAAGCCACAATTTATATTTTTTCGCATATTAATTTCAAATAATATATATATATTTTTAATTCATTCAGTACCATCCTCTCCAATATCTTCCCCTATTAGCAATCGTTTTAGTCAACAAATAAACTTTAACAAAAAAAAATATCTGACTTCAAGGAGATGTTTCTTATCTTCGCGTTTTTGTGTCAACCATGAATTCTTATCCACATTACTTCTACACCCGAATATTTTGGCTGAACTCTAACCTGAACCCGACGAACTTAACACACAACCAAACCGAAATAAAAGAAAATTAGTGAATATTTGAATGCAATTAATGGAAAAATACTCTAATTATATCCAATATCAATTTTAACTTTTATGTAGAAAAAGGTATGTATGTACTATATATATATATATTTAAAATGAAAACACATGTGAAAAACAGAGGATGAGATATTATAAAAATCAATGGAAAAGGATACTGCAAGAATTAAACTTAATAAAATCAAAAACTATAAATATCTTATTGCGTCTTCAGAGGAGCTTTATAAGAGTAATTTATAGTAAATATGTGTTATTTCATCAAATATTGTCAGCATTATGCATAAAATCGACAATTTTAAGCTCCTTATAACATATATAAGAAATAAAATGAAATAAACCATGAGATGAAATAACTAAAGAATTTATATATATATGTATGTATATATATATATATATCTATATCGTTTATATTTAAAACAATATTCTGAATTTTCTATTGAAAAATCCGGTTTACCAACCGGACCTGCAAGAGTCAAAACTGAACACAAAACAATTGGAAAACTCGATATGTATTCAACAAAATTATTGCTAAAACGTTCTGATACGCGGGTCATGTCGGGCCCAAGTGAAATTGGGTTACCTGGAATAATACAGGATTCTAATTCATCTTCATTTTAAATCTCATTATTTCCAATATCTCTCATTTTGATATACAGTAGACGACGATTATACATTAAAATGTTTGAAAGTGTCCCCGTAATATATATACGTGATACCAGGACTATTTTAAAAGAATAAAATAGTACTATGTAGTTTAACACCATACTCAAACTTCGTCACGTTTGGTCAATTCTTATGCGAGTTAAATCCTGTAAAGTCAAAAAAGACTTGAAAACGGACAGGTAAATAATAGTTGGAAACCGGGGCAGTCAAAGCACTTTCTATAAAACTGACTGTATTTTCTTTTGTAATCAATACGGAGAAATGGAATCAATATGTAAAGAAAGTATAGTTACTTCGCTACAAAATGTAAAATACATGCTTTTCTAGATTAATAAACAAAAGTGCTGCATTTTTTTTTTTTTTTTTTTTTTTTTTTTTTTTTTTTTTTTTAAGTGGCTCAAATGTCCCTCGTGCGTGGGAGATTTTAAACCACGCCACGGAGGTATCACCCTATCACAGTCAGGAAAAAAAAGTAATAAAAATGAAATACTAAATATTTTGGATTATAGAATAAAAATAAAATAGAGAAAACTATTGATAAGGCATGAAACAACAAATAGTTCGAAAAGAATTAAAAAATACACTATATACATATCTCTGAATTTAAATAAACGACAAGGAAACAACAAAATACAATTTTTACTTTGAGCACGTTAAAATATGTGACACTCTTTACAAATCAAACGTCAATGCGGAACGCAGTTTTGCTTCCTAGGTAAGTTTGACTCTAAAGACTGTTTCCTAGAAATCCGCACAAAGTTTGCAGTTATGAAAAATAGCAAAAGAAGATGAAACAGGTGAAACCTGCGCATTAAGAGTTGCGTTATCGTATATAATGGCACGTCTGTTAGCCGAGAGTTCATTAAGTAATCTGTGTTTTCCCGATAATGGAGTTGAAAGAGTAGTGTCTGCATACACGTGTGTAGAAGTTTTACGAAGGCAATACTCATCATGGGAAGAAGTTCACCGTGAACAGTTTTTTTCGCCGAAAATATCCCAAAACGAACGATATACGATATTCTACAACGTTACGAGAAGAGACTCCCGGCCGAAAGACAACCGGGATCGGGTCGGAAGGCCCAAAACTCACCAAGCCGAAGTTATAGCAGTTGAAACGACAGTTTGACACGACCGACCGAGTAACAATCCGTCAACGGCTGCCAAATTCAGTGTTTTACCCGGATACCTACATAAGACAAGAAGCTTACCATCAAATATCACAAGAAAATGGTCATATCAAAACGAACAGCAAAGCAAATGGTTGCCGTGAAAACGAAGTGTGGTCGCTTGTTCAGAAAATTCTCTGATCGAGCATGGATGACTTCACGCTCACTCACTCTACTATTAACGGAAATGGTGACTACTACACATTTGACGTCTCCACGACACAACCTATCATCAAATTCACTATTAAATTGAAATTCGAATACAAGGTCCTCGTTTGGATTGCGATGGGTCCGAAAGTCTCGAGTCGTCCGTTCATCCGAAAGTCTGGGTTTGCTATGAATGGGCAACGATATTCGAACGAATGCATTCGCCGTCGTCTCATCCCCTACATCCATGCCAATTACAACGACAGTAATTGCGTCTTTTGGTCAAACTTGGCCAGCTGCCATTACTGCAAACAGCAAAACATTTTCGTAAAGAAGTCCGACAACCCGGCCAACGTTCCCAAAATTCGACCAATTCTCCAATTTCGGGGCGTGTCTAAAGTGAATGCTAAAGGCTAGAAAGTAAATAACATCCAGAAATTGATCAATTGAATAAAGCACTGTCTCAAAATTATGGGCATAGATTTTGTACAACGTCTTGCATATACCACCAAAAGTAAAATTCATAATGTCCGAAGAAACTGCTTAATTGAAACCCGATAATTGTTTTACAGAGTAATGTGGTTATTAATGTTACCTTACAGCGCCCATTTGTGTTCTTTGTCTCGCTTTTTCATAGCTTTCCCATCAAGAAATATTTGTGCAGATTTCTAGGAAACGGTCCTTATAATGAATATTATGAAGTATCCATCGACCAAATAGCATGTAATATGAAAAAGATACTTGTGGTTTATGTGTCCTACCGGGTCAAGTGTCTCGAACTCCCCCAATATCATTTTAGATATTGATGTTAAAACGGTACCATCTGCAGAAATTGATATCACAAATAAAATTTAAAAAATTGGGTCAGTGTGATCGAAGATCGCACAAAGGGTTGAGTGTAATATTCCTTTCAAAACACTTTATTTTTTAATTAATAAATCCAAATCATTCATTTATAATTATCCTTGTCATTTATCAAAACACGTACTTTATCAATAAGAACATAGATGACAGCACCATTGATAATAAAATAACAAGAGGAAGCTATTTTTAAATCGAATTTTAAATATTCAAGGACTACTTTTCAGACAATTGTAACAGCATATGTTTGTATATCTGAAAAGCATATTTAATTACATTATTTAATGTTAGCTAAAAAGAAAAAAACTAAACCTTTTTAAAATGACAAAAAAATACGAAAGTTCTTTTAGTTAAATCCAGCAGACAATGAAATGTAAAAACCGAAAATTTCAACTTCCGTCATCGAGAATTAAACTCGGAATCTTGAGAAAAACTGCCTACCACTGAACCATCTAGCCTACGCTTAAGAGACTGAAATTAAGGTTGTTTTAAAAACTAAGAAAATCGCAGAATTGGTCGAATGTCATTAAATTAATTCATTTAATTAAAATAATGACTTTTTCAAAATTTTATGATTTGTTGTGTGACAGGGGGTATTCAGTTGTAAGCATGCGAAATTTCAAGTCTCTAACTTATACATTTTCCGAGTACGAACTCTGTGACAGACACGGGGGAGTGAGACGAATAGCGTTTCGTCAGATGAACAAAACCCTAAAAAAGTAAGTTCAAAAGTTATCCGTGGACATAATAAAACAAACACGTAAACGAATTGTATAACCTTCTTCCTAGGAAGTCTATTCAAAAGAAAATGTTTTTCTTTAAACAGTTTTATGTTGCAAGGAAAAGGAAGTGTGCCGTTGAATGGTAAAAAATAACGTACTGTTTAATAATAAAGATTTTAGGTAACGATGATTCATAAAATATTTCTTTGGTTGTCGAGTTAAATATTGTTTTTTAAAAAGTAATATAATTTTCAAGGCTTCCTTTGATCTCAAAATAACGTTTTGAATAAAGCAAAAATATTATTAGAATATTTAATTTAAAAGTAAACTGAATAGATTTAGATAAAGAAAATTTAGTTTATCTTGTTTCTTTTTTTTTTAATGTATTTATTCAATTTCAAATAAGTTATAAATGTTTACAAGATTTAACTGTTGTAATTGTGTAAATACTTAGTTTATAAAGTTTTAAATTTACTGAAACTTATTTTTAATTCATTTCATTCTGCATAAAAATTGTATTTTATTAAATTATCTTTTACGCTTCACTTATTTTCACACTTATTTCTCTGAGTCGTTTTATTCTTTCTTTAAAAGTTTACTTTCTTTAAAAGTTAACTTCGTTTCAAAGTGCATCCATACATGTTTTTTTTTTTTAATCTTTAAATTAAAAGGGAAAAAAATATAAAACTCATAGAAAATTTGTTTACCATAAATTTCCTTTAAATGTGATATCTTAATTCTTCCTCGCTTATCATTTCTATCTTTCTTCGCAATTTGTATAGAATAACTATTTGTAAAGTAAAATAAAATGCCATTTTGAGGCAATTTAAAGTATTAAGGTTTAAGAATTCTGTATAAGAATATCATAAGAGATAAAATAAATACACAACATTTCACTCCATATAAAACTAAGCCTTCATCAGATTTAAGCCACGCGTAGTTCGAAGGCAAACACAAAAGGCAAAATAAACAGGGAGAAATTTTATCGGATTTGCAATATAAAACATTTTTATAATAAAATATTAAGTAAATAGGTTTTTTACGATAGTTTTAGATGTAATTTTTTATTTCTCTTGAATTAACTTTTTGGAAATTTGACACTTAACCCATTTCAAGACTGCGAATAAGTGTAATAGTAGATAGTTACAATGATTGGCAAAACGAATTGCTGGTGCATTTACATTGTATGTATCTGGCACAAGTGCAAACAAGAAAGAAAAATCATGCCTCAAGCATAGATTATGAAACACTTTCCAGTAAATTCAGAATTGTGTAACGAAACTTTACCGTTTAATAATGTGAAAGATAATATCTAAGTAAACAAGGTCAAGGTCAAACCGAGCGGGGAGGTCTACTTTTCGGCTTAAGCTCAACTAGCCACGCCCAGCAGGTTTGTTTACCTAGTTATACTGAGCATTACTAAATTATACTTTGTGATATTGAGCAATAATTATACTATGTAATGCTGAAATACAAATTCTGAAAATACACATATTTGAAAACCCAATTTTAACAATTACCATGTATAGTCAGAAAAGTATCCGAATTATTTTGTAAAGCCCTGTATATGATCTATAGACATTTGTATCCATGCTAAAATTTAGTTCAGTTAGGAAACTCATACCACAGTTGAAAATACCCCTTCAGCAATTTCCGTCAATAAAGAGAAATGTATTCTTCTGTGCAGCCCTATATATGATCTGTAGAATTTATATTCACCAAGTAATATGCAAAACTTTAGTTAAATTTAAAAATGCATGCCACAAATGAAAATGCACAATTTTCGCTCACAGACCGTATTCTTTTGTGTGCCCTTGTAATTGAACGATAAATGCTATATGCACATGCACACCCTATTCTACAGTAAGCATCTTGAAGTGCACCTCGATGATGTACATCAATTTCAATATGTTTGAAACAATGTAACATCATTAAAATACACTGAAAACTATTATTCCCTATAGACCATAATTATTTCGAATGTCCCTGTAAATGAACTCTAACTTAATTTTCAATTTCTCGTCTTGAAAAAGGAAGATGGGGCACCCACGGTAGGGATTTCAGCAGTAGGTTACGTTTAAATGAATAGTGTTCTCAAATCTACTCGATTAAATGAGATTTTTTATTATCGGTGTGAGATGTACACATTCTAATGTATTATCTGTCAGCAAGCAATATACATGAACTATGTCAGGAAAGCGTTCGTCTTGTACAATACGACCGATAGTTTGCAATGTGGGACAATTGGGTGCAGTGGAGGGCCATACTCTTAACTTCGAGAAAAAAGAATAAGAATTTAAAAAAAATGTACTGAAAGAATATCAATAAAAACTTGATTGTGATTGAGGGCGATTCCACCGTTACGTGTGTGACTTTTAAAGAGTATTTTTTGCAAATTGAGACAAATTTGGAAGTGAAATTATTTAGATAACGTTTTACCTTTTTCATTACTATTACAGGACACATACAGAATCATTTTTGTAGTGACACGTTTAGTCTAAAGTAATAATATACTTTTAAAAAAATAGTAAAGTCGTTGTTACGGGTTTGATTTTTGTGAGTCACACACGTAACGACTTTACTGTTTTTTTTTTTTTTTTTTTAATTGTTATTACTTTAGACTAAATGTGCCACTACAAAAATGATTCTGTATGTGTCCTGTAATAACAATAAAAAAAGTAAAACGTTATCTAAATAATTTCACTTCCAAATTTGTCTCAATTTGCAAAAAAAAAAAAAAAAAAAAAAACTCTAAAAGTCACACACGTAACGGTGGAATCGCCCTTGAACTGATTGTTACATAAATGCAATTTCATTGTGTGATAGTTTTTATTTAAAGGATTTCATTCTATTTCGTTATATAAATTCAAACCGTAATTTTATTTTAGTTTGACTCTATCAATTGTGTTCAGTTTTTTAAGCAAATTATATTAAACAATAGAAATAAATAAAAATGCAAGCTCATAGCTAGCCATTTTTTCTGTCAATATCTTTCTTTAAAAAGAGTATGAATTGATCCTATTCCACCACTTCGTGACTACATATTTCATAAATTTTCAACACTTCAGAGTGCAAAATTTGGAATAAATTTTCAGTTGTTTCGTTGGTTTGGTTGTCCGTTTCGTTGGTCACTGTTCATATCTCATGAATTGGAACTAATGGCTTTAAATATGACGAAGTAACATTTTTTTTTTTTTTTTTTTTTTGAAAAGAAAATAAACTTGCAATAAAGTGAATGCACTAAATGAAAATGTATGGTGTGTCATAAGAGTAGTTTTGTGAATCACGACTTCACAACAGGCATCCCCCCCCCCCTGCTCTCACTACTTACAATTTCTTCACATAGAAATATTTAAAAATTAAAAGTAATTCAGAGGAATTTTTATGACTTTTTTGAATAACACTCCCTCTTACGATTTTTTTAGTGGGGAGGCTGACACGCTGCGGTTACCGTAATTTTCGGCCTATAATCCGCGGATCAAACAATAGTGTTTCGACCCAGAAATTTTATTTAGCAATTGAAGTCATATATTTACAGCAATCTAGAAAGTTACATATTATAAAATAAAAATTCTGGGTCGAAACATGATTGTGTTTGATCCGCGAATTATAGACCAGAAATTGCGGTATATGTGTACTGCTTCTTTGTTTGTTTACATTCCAAAGATATGTTTTTTATTTCGTTTTCTGATTCCTCAATAGAATCACTGACCTCCCCCCCCCCTTTCCCAGATATTAGCTTTTAGTGTCACATTCTATCTCATTCGGTTTCTGAATTTGATGAATCCAAATCAAACGTTTTCTCAACTAGATTAGACTATTGCAACTCTCAAGAATCCTTAACTTTTAAACAGCAAGTATACTGAAAATGGAAACCGGACTGATATCTTATCTAATTTAAATTAAATTAGCCGCAAAATGTATAAATTATCTATTTTTAAAACAAATATTTAAATTAACCCACTAATTCTTATGAACCAAGAATACATCTGCCAGAAATGACTGTTAATGCTCTTTGTCTTTCATCTTGAATTCTTTATGAAATCGTATTTGACAATGTTGACGGCATTCTTGCCGCCAATAGATTGGTAATATTTTAATAAATAGTACCTTTTGGTGTTTGACATTGCAAATTCATGTGTTCGTATACAAATGATTAACAAATAATAAAAAGAAGTTTTATATTTCATTTGTTTGGTAATGAAAAGACTTTTTTACTGCTTTCGTATTCACCTTTAGCATTTGATTCTTTACACATGTGATATCTTATATGAATCCAACTAACTGTATTTTTTCCAAGAAAATTTTGAGAGTTCTCCTTGAAAGACCTTCCTTGTAAGTTGAGTCTCGTTTAAATGTTTTTAATGTCAACAGTTGAAGCCGAATTCCGGTTCGTACGGTCAAAAAAAGTAAGCTAAGTGATTTAAATACCATAGTCAGAACGCGATATTGACTATATATTTAGTCCCCCCTTTTTTTGTATATTTTGTGCTCTAACTGCAAAAGCAATAATATATTCTTTTTTTACCTATTAAAAAAAAAAAAATCATGCAGAAAAAGGTTAATCGGCTTTTTCAATTACTGGGTACCTCTTCTATTGCATGCATGGGTCTAGAAGCCTCCCAAAAGTAGGTAAAGGGGGGAGGGAAGAGGGGGAGAGAAAGCTCCCTCCAAAGACACTCACATACACAGTAAATCTTTGAAAAAGAAAGAATTCTTTTAACCCTTTCCCGCGCGGAGTAAGTCTGTTTGTAAAATGATGAAATAATGGACCGACACCAGAATTTGTAAACGAATTCATTAGACAATAAAAACTTACTAGTTTTCCTGTACTTTATAAATAGAAAATTTTAATAAAATATTTTTGGTGCCGTTTGTCAATTTTGGAATTAAAATTAGGTGTACTTTTTGTGGACACCGCCGCTAAAGGGTTAAAGTAGGGTAGTCCGACCAGTAACTAATCACTTAAGCACTTTTTTAAAAACAGATTGATAATATTTTAATAAACAGTACCTTTTGGTGTCCGACAGTGCAAATACATGTGCTCGTATGCAAATGATTATCAAATAATAAAAGGAAGTTTATATTTAATTTGTTTGGGATGTATTAATTAAAAGCTATACAAAAACCAAGTAAATGAAGAGTTCTTTCCAGTGAATGAACAGGCAGCAATTTATTAAGTTCCATACTATGTTATTTATTTTACAACTTGTACAACTAATTTATAACACGTTTTTACTGAATTACTGTTTTTTTTAAACCCAGCATGATAATTAGTGGGGAGTTTTTCAAACCTTATGCTATTAAAATATTTACTAGTTGTTCATTCATTGGGGTCTGTTCACTTAGTGGTCAGACTACTGTACTAAGAAATATAAAAAGCTGTTAAGGATTGTGACTGAACGGATTGTTGCAGAGTTACAATTTTGTTGCATAATAGCTTTATTTTAAGATTCCATTATATTTCATTACAAGTGCTGTTTTTTGCAGCCGAAGGTACCAACTACTTTTCACCCCCCCCCCCCCTCCAAGTAAGTTCCTTCGTATGCCCATGATTCCATCCATACATATAAAGATATATTCAATTCTGCATCTACTTATAAAAATTGTCATAGACTACTTACTTATATCATCCGGAGACTAAATATTTTAACTGAAAAAAATATTCCGTCTATATTTTAAGTACATATTTCGATTGGAAGAAAGCCAACGAGGGCAAGTCCTTTGAGTGGGTTACGTCGTAATCTGAACATGTGTTTTGAGGATTTTTTTTTTTTTCAGTTTAATGAATAAGAAACTACTAAAATAAAGATTGATTATTAGTGAAACATTGAAAACGACCTTATATTTTTTTCGAAGTTTCTATATTCAGGAACATTTTTTTAATGTAATTTGTAAAAGACTTTGCAATAGCTTTTAAATTACTTCATGTTGTTTTTTTCTCCCAAGAATATTTTATGTAGCTAGAAAAAAATCCTATTCGTGCGTTATTTTGGTTTTGTACTTTATTAAAACAAGAGGACCCAACACTGACTTTCCCGGTTACAGAACAGAGTAACTTAGTGTACCGAAGACAGGTGAAAATAATTTTTTTACTGAAGAGACTAATAATTTTTTTATATTTAAAATATATATTTTTTTTTAGATTGCCCGTCAATTAAATCAAAGAAAATGTTGTATCAATTATCAATTCAAATAATGAAGTTTTAAATTTACTGAATATCATAAATATAACAAATATTTCATATTAGTCGGAATATAGCGGTTAATAGTAAAGGAAATTGACAAATATTTTACTTTCGCAGCAATTTTCTTTATTTTAATTATTTCAGTGTTTAAGCGCGTAGTTCAATTACACGTTTGTTAAACTTTTGTTTTATTTATTTATTTATGAAATTTTTATTTCGTTCTATAATATTAGCCAGAAATAAATGCTGAACTATTTGCTCTGTTTCCAGCGCAAACGTGTCAATCTTCTGCAATCGTGGTAATTTAACCGGGTGAATTAAAAACTAATGCTTGAAAATCATTTTTAAAATCATAAAAACTCAGCAAATTGAGATAGTTTTCAAACAAATTGCATGTGAAAGCACATTTTTTCCTTTTTCGACGGTGTGAAAATTAAAATTGTGCTATGTTTAGAAATAAATAAATTGGTAAAAAGAAGGGGATATAGATTGCTTAGATCATTGCCATTGCACCGCCCCCTGAATACTAGGCTTATGCGCCGGGGGCGTGAAAACTGCTCCAGTCGCACGAATCCTAAGGGCGCAAAATTAGAAAGGGAGACATAAAGATGTGTAAAAATATTTGCAATTTTTTTTTCATTATTAATCGGATATTATTGATGGATCAGAACTGTTACAGTTAGTATATTCCTATGATATTTTACTTTGTTTTCAATCTCAACTACTTCAACTTAAACTATGTCATTATACTCAATTAAAAAAAATTTACTTCTATTCGCAAAGTTTCAATTTTAACTCATAAACATACCTCAGCCTCAAGTAATTTCGCCAACGCCATTTTTTTTTTTTTTTTGGGGGGGGGGGGGGCTTTGCCTTTTGAAGACAGTTGAAAGTTTTCAAATCTTAAAGTAATCAAAATTTATTTACAGGATTTTCAGTGATCACTTTATTGGCTACCACTATTTATAAACTATCTTCCTGCTTCCTGGCATATTTCTATATTACAAATAATGTAGAAATTTATCATGATGATTACTGCATGGAAGTTGGAAATAGTGGTAGCCAAAAAAGTAACCCCTGAGAAACCTGTATTTAAAAATCAACATGTAACATTATTACCTTAGCTGTTTTATCGATTGAAAGAAACAATAGTTCACAAATTGAAGAAAATTAATTTTAGCTTTTCCGTTTGTAAAAAAAAATAGTTTTGAAGTTTTCTTTTCTTTTATGGAAACTAAATATGCATATCATTTATCAATATAATTTACAAAATACATAATCCGCGCCAGATTCAGATGTATGCCAAATGAACCCAGGGCGGTAAATGAAATTTTGTGTGTGATGTTTTTGAGATTTTGAATATGTAGCAAATCGCAAATACAGAATTGGTAAGATTTTAAGAGAGAAAAAGTTAACTATCCAAGCTGTGTTCCTTGGAAATTATTGATTTAATTAATTATCGTCACATGGTCACAGTTCGTCTTCTCAAATGTTGGAAACGTCATGTTATTGTTTAGAACTTGCTGCAGAATTTGACCATTTTTATCGGGGTGGAAACCATAGTTACCTTAGTTATCTTCTATGCGTCAGGAGCTAACACGTTTTTAAAAAATTGTTATTGATTCAATCCTTCAGAAAGTGAAATATTCAAAGTATTTTTCCATACTTTCAGACCCCGCCCCCTCTCCCCTCCCAAGGACCTGATTAACACCTAGACAAACTTCTACCACTTTTTTCGAAAAGTATTGTTCATCTTGTATAATCGCAGAACATTAAGATTAAATAAGGCAAAAAATACTTTTCGTAAAAGTGGTGTAAGTTTGTCTATGCCGTAATCAGGCTTTCCACTCCACCTCCATCTGAAATCACACATTAATCATCAATGAACTTTTGAATTATAAAACGGGAAAAAACTGCAATCGTGAATGGTATATAAGAATACAATTGTGTCAACTCTTATCGTTCTAAGCCAATGGTTTAGGATGTTTTAGGAAGTTAAAAAGTGGTTCTGGTTTAGGAAGTTGGCAAGTTTACAATTCCAATAGAAAACAGTTCCAAGGTCTTCATCATCTTAAAAACAAATTATGTTAAAATAGTTAGTTTTTGAAAGTTGTAAAACTTAGTTTTATACGGTCCCTGGGTCCTATAAGTTATATTTAGAAAAACTCTCCCCGTACTCTTAACAGATAAAACAATATAATTTCTTTTTTGTACGACCGAAACTTACCAATTTGTAACACATTGAATTTTTAGCGTTTTCTGACATTACACTGTTTCATCCAAAAACAATAAATGAAAATAAAAATTTCCTGAGAATAGTATGTTTCTTTATTAAGCATTCTATGATGCTTCGAAATCTTTGAAAGGACATAAGGGCAGCCGATAAGTACTGGACACATGGGCGCATATGAAACGGAAATTCCACCAAATTCGTAGTAAATATTTGTAGGTTCTCCGCAAGAATTATAGTTCATTTTATTATTTAATTTGTATTTATTACGTTGAATATCTTGTTAAAAGGGTTTTAGTTTGAAATAAAAGTAAGGTTTTTAATGAATGTAGGATTTTTAAACTTCAAAACAAAGTTTGGTAAGAACTTTTCCGAGTTACAAGGAGGCGCACCAATTTTACTTGCTCCTTGGCGCTAAATGTCTAGCTACGCCACTGCTACGCGCTGACACAAAAAGGGTGGCTGTCGTAGACGGATTTTTTTTTTAGCATTTGTACGGTCCCTTGAAATTATACACCAGTATTTTCTAAAAGTTTTATTTGACTTATTTATCTCGGGAAAATAAGGCGAAGAAAACTTTTAGAAATTATTGGTATTCAAATACAAGATACCGTACAAACGGTGGAAAAAATCCGCTTATGATAGCCACAATTTTTATTCAGGGGGCGGTGACCACTCTCGATATAACGTCAGTGTTACTCACGGATATGTTTTTGCCTTGTAATATAGATTCTTGACATGTGTCTAAACTCATATTTTTGTATTTTTATTGTTAGCTACAGTTTTCTCAGGAGTATCAGAATACGTCATATAAATGCAATCATCGCACTCCTTCTTTAATCGTCAGAAATTTGTTAAAAGTAAACTTAGAAATATCTGACAGATGAAGTCTCGCATAAAGAAAACTGGATAAATATTTTACCACTTTACTTGATTGCCGGCGTCCTGTTACTCAAAAGCACATATTTGGAGAAGCGGGCGGGTTTGTAACAAAGGTTTCCCATAATTGACTAAAAGCTCTAAATTTAATCTACTAAAGAGGAATTGCGAATTCAAAGGAAAATTCGTCATGCAAATTAAAATGCATGATTACACAGACCCACAATGAATTTTTTTCTTAAGAAATATATAGTTCAGGGTTTTTTTTTTTTTTAATCTTTTTTTCTTATTTTTTCATGCTGATTTCGGGAAGAGTACTCAAAAGTTCTTTCACATAGTTTTGACACAAACTGAGGTTTTCTAACTGGTTGGTAAATTAAAAAAAAAAAATTCATAAAGACAGAACTTGTAATAGGCGAATTATAAATTTAATCATAAATAGACCAAATATCACTAAACATCATAGAAAGCTACTGCTGATTGCTGGGAAATGCATCTTTCTTCGAGGTGAAGAAAAAGCATTAGAATGATTTTATATTTTGTAGCGGCTATGGGGAAACTTAAGAAATTAATAAAATGTAAGATGCAGCTTATATGTAATGAAATTTTCAATAAAATTTTGTAACTCTGCCTTACTGTTGCAAAAAGTTAAGCGACAAACGCAAAATACTAATTTTTGAGCACAAAAGTTAATTGTGAGTACTAAAAAGAAAGATATAAAGGGCAGGTGTAGCAAATGGACGCTACCCTAAAAGCACAGATAGTCGATGATGTCTTCTTGATATCACAGTCCCTATGGTGAACTGAAATATATCTTTCATTCGTATCATTATTACCCCAATTGACGGCCACTCCACTGAGAAGTCCCCATGACTGCTGCTTAGTGACGAGTCACCAAGTGACCAAGTCAACTTATGACTATCATGTGACCTTCATTTTTAGACTCCATTGTAAAATCACCATGATAGTTGTTTTGAGACGAGTCTTCAAGTGACAGCAGCAAAATGAAATCATCTGGTGGCTTGTCTCAAAGGAAAGCTCATGGTGACTGCACAGCCGATTCTCCAAATGTCGGTATCTCAAAATCGCCGTGTGACTTCATTGTGGTGTTATCTAGCGATTCATCATAATGCAACGCTCATGACTTCGCAATGGAATCTCCAAATGACGGTCACATAAGATCACAAGGGCTTTCATTGTAGTGTCACCTGGTGACTCATCACAAAGCAACAGTCACAGTGACTTCTTAGTGGAGTCATAAAATGAAAATCACTTGGGAAATAATGTGGCGAATGAAAGGTATCACATTTTGGTTCACCATTGGGAATGTGACATTTGTGACGTCAAAGTTATGTTACATCGACTGTCTGCGTTGTAGGGGAGATGGGGGCTGAATGGGACATTTTCACAAAAATATTTATTTTAAATATTTTATACAAGTTATTATCAATATTATATATCACATGTCAAACTTTAAGTGTTTGACTACCTCTTATGCACAATATTTGTTCAAGATTATTATTATACAGATATATAAGTTAAATTTAAAAAAACGTTCTTCTATGTCCCAATCATCCCCACAGCAGGGATAAATGGGACACAAACATTTTCCTCCCCGTATTCAGTGTTAATGACTAAAAGCTGAACAAAAATGCCTCCTTGGCAAAAGCTTAGAGATTATAAATTGTAATATGATCTCCAGGATTATTTGTTAGTCAATGATCTTAGACTCATCTCAGCTTTGCCTTTAAAGGCCCATAAACGGTGGACTGAAGACGATGGCTACAAAGAGGATGAAATGTTAAAAGAATAATTACCATAAAGTATTAATTTATCAACCTATAAAATATTATTTAGTTAATAAAAAATTTTCAGTATCCTCTAGGGACGAATGAAGCAGTCCCATTCATCCCCATTTGAAATGTCCCAATTATCCCCATGATGCATATATTCAATTGTCAGCTATTTTGTCTCAAATTATTTTGTCACAATGGTTAATATGCATTCATTTTAATTACCAATATTGAGCCTTTAAATAAAAAACATCATATCTTAATTGTTTATATTGCATAAGATATTTAAGTAACTTCAAATGTAAAAAAATTTACTTTTAAGCAGAGTTTTCAGGAAATGCAAATTTGAAGAAAACTGGAAACAACCATGTGCTCTTGCTTTTGGTTCTGACGCACACTATGGTAGTGAAATCTATGAGGATAAAAAGCAACTAAAAAAAATGTTTATTGCCTGAAATATTGAGAGCGTCCCATCCATCCCTTGTCCCATTCATCCCCAATCTCCCTTAACTGTTTACTACACCTGATGTTTATCACTTTCTTTTCAGTACTGTGTAACTGTAATGTTCAGTTAACTGTAATGTTCTAAAATTAGCATTTTGTGTTTGTTTCTTAACGTTTTGACACCAGCGTAGATCGCATATGAACATTTCCTAGACCATCTTCACGTTTTGGAAAACCCTTATGTGATAGAGGGAGGAATTTTTTTAATTCAGCTTGTCGAAAATCATTAAATACCCACAAAACAGTGCAGAAATTTTTTTTTAATAATTTTCTATTCCCGCGGGTTTTTTTTTTTTTTCGTATAATAGAGAGTACTTTCTATAGTGTGATATTCCATCGCTAACATTGGTTCTCCTCAGCCCAGTAGTTAACACGCTGACTGCAAAATTGTGAACTCATCTAAGCAGAAGTTCGCGGATTCGATACCACCATGGTTTGAGCGGGAGTGGCTTTGAGAGTTTTTCGGAATTTCTCAGAGTTTTCGGAAGCTGACCCTCGCACGACGTGCAAAAAGCTAGTGGATGACTGACAAATCCCTTCCTTTCTCCTGTTCCTAAAATATGGGAAATATAACACAGGAAAACACTGAACAATAAATATCAATCTTAACATATTCATGAGTTCATATATGTATGCAAAAATAAGTCCAATCCAGAAATTAATGTAATTCCATCCTAAGATATTAAACTAAAATCCTGATGTTTTTGAAACTTTCAATTATTCGATATTAATTTCTACACATTTAATATTAGTGTATATTCGTGAGATTTATTTCAACAGTGAATATTTTATAGCTAAGCTGTGAAATCATTTTGATATGTTACTGAAAACCTCCGCGGTGATCCTAACAAAATCTAAGAAATTACTTCATTTTAAGAGAGGTACAGTCTTTATAGCAATTAACATTTTCGCTACTAACGTCGCATGTATGGGATACTGATTCTCTATTAGTCCGGCATTAAAAATACTAGGGTTGTCTGTTCTTTGACTTTTGTGACTGGTTTGTACCAAATTGTGCCGAAAACAGATTTGTTGCATTATTAAAAATCCGCGAAGACAATTTAAAAATCTGGAGTGACTTCACTCGATTTTCCGATCACTGGTGTTCGTTTCCAGAAAATAATATATACACATACACAGCTGTACAAAAATTAAGGAGGCAGTGATCGAATGCTTTCGCTTTTTACACGGTTTGTCTACTGAAATTCTTGACGAATTGTCCTTTAACTTTGAGGATGTAAAGCACATGTTTGACTTCAAGAACAGTATACTGGCAATTAAAAAATTAATATAATTTTTTATACGTAAAAAATTGTCCAGTTACTAATTGGATCTTCTCGATATTTTTCCCTTGTAAGATCTTTATTTTTCGAAATATATACTTGAAAAGAACGGTAGGCGGACAAAAGCACACTGAAAAAAAGCGCACCGATAAAACGTCTCACCTAAAATTGCAAAGTTATTAAAATATAAATATTACATAAGTATAAGTAATATATGTTATATAAAGAAATTTACTCCGAAGATTATTATTTGGGGATTTTAGTTAGAACAACAAAATATTACCATTTTGCTCCGAATCCTATTAATAGGTTACCCGGGCATAGTGTTAAATAAAAAATTCAGTCTTTAAACGATTGATTTAAATTTGTACCTTGATAGAACAAGAACGAAAAATCGTTCTTCAAGCATACATTACAAGGGATGACAAGTGATGACCACCCCGGGAACCCACATTTTGCATTAGAGTAAGTATATCCCAGGGGCGAAGTCTTAAGCAAACAATTTGGAAAACTAATAACATATTTGAAAACCCAATTTTAGCAATTGCCATCAATAGTCGGAAAAAATATCAAATTATTTTGTGCATCCCTGTATATGATCTATAGATTTATGTATATATATACATAGTATTGCTAAAATTTAGTTCAGTCCCACACACGAGAAAGCGTATCTGCTGTTACTGAGTGCACGACTTTCAAAGCGGTGATGGTTCCAGAGGCGGCCGGTAGAGGTCGCGCGACAATAGGCCGCGATTTCGTTGCACTCAGTAACAGCAGATACGCTTTCTCGTGTGTGGGACGAGTTTGGCTATCGCGTAGATGTTTGCCGTGCAGCAAACGGTAGACACATTTATAATGTCTTAAAAAAATCTTTGAAACATCCTCTTTTCATTGGTATAAAGATTGTTCATTTTGGACTTGTACTTTAATAAATACAATTTTTTGAAAATGGGTCTATCATTTAGAATAACCCTGTATATTTAGCCATTTAATTATATTTATATTTTATGCAATGAAGGAAATTAGGGCACTTTTATGATGCCCCTAGTACTTGGCATCATTCCCTCACATTACTCCTATTTACTCAATAAATGAGAGCATAAGCATTATATAGGTCTAGAATAGTCTGTATAGTAGTAAAGCAAAGAAACATCTTCTTTTTTGCTTAAAATTATTCTTCAATAGCTAGCACAAGGCTTTCAAGTATTAATCAAAGTATTTTTATTACCCATCATTACCTCATCTATTATATTTTTAGTATAAGAAAAATAAAATCTTTTTTCTGTTAATATATTTTTGGAAGTATGTTTTAAAAGATATTTAGAAACTGAAAATGTACTTAAGCCTAATCATTTTTGTGATTGATTTTCAGA
This sequence comes from Maratus michaelseni, assembly GCA_963931845.1. NCBI lineage: Eukaryota > Metazoa > Arthropoda > Arachnida > Araneae > Salticidae > Maratus > Maratus michaelseni. Next base: position 120,414,622 of record OZ007586.1, read on the forward strand.
AGTATTTCACCATTCCCTCCTAATCATTCCCTGATAATTTTAATATATGAGGCAATGATCGGAATCGCACCTAGTATGTATGTACTATACAAAAAATAAGGTAATCTAATGCAATAAAATACATATTTAAAAAGTCGTAAGATTTTTTTTATTAGAATAATCTATTTGGCGAAATTTCTTTTGGGCTCAATTTTTTTTAACCCTCTGAGCGTTTTGAAAAAGGGTAAAATTATAATGTTGTTTTCTCTGCATTTTGTTTTAAATGCTAAAAAAATATGATTCTTTCAGCATTATAAATAAAACTTAATTACAAATATAAATGTTACCCTTGAGATTATTAATTATTCTTCAATGTTTTGAAAATTCATTAAATCTATAGAATTATATTATCTTAAACATTGCATATATTGCAGTGAAACCTGGAGCTTAGTGAACGGAATATTACGTTCCACGCGCTTAGGGGGTTAAAAATAGCCACATTTCAGAGACCCATAGGCACAATCAAACGATGTGTTCAAATAAAAAGAGGGAGATATAAAAGAACAAACAGTATGTGGTAAATCATATTTTTGATAAAATGGAGATACCATACTGCTTCGATGAAATGTTTGTCATAAATGCTCTGTTATGTATCCGTATTTTTTGAGGCGTGTTTTCTATAATTGTGCGATTTTTATTTGTGTTAAATTTTCAGAATAATACTTGCGAGTAGGTGATGACATTTTTGCAATATTAAAAAAATATATATACATTAAATTAATTTTAAATGAATAATGGCGCGTAAATTTTTCTAACTCGTTTTTCGTTATGTTGGGGATTAATGTGCTTATGCATCTTTCTGTTACTCATCCGAATTCGTATATTTTATTTCAGAATAAAGTTTCGGTTCTTCCGAAGCTTTCATAATGTAGAAACCGAATTACTAGAAATTATGATGAAAATAAACAAATTATTATAATAAATAAATATAATTAAAGATACATAAACTGACTTTTATTTCTGTTAAATTTTCAAAATCGTTCCTGTGAATAGGTAATGATATTTTTCTAATATTTAAAAAAGTAAATGTATTTAAATTAATTGTGAATGAATAACAGGTATAACAACATTTTTCTAACATTTTTCATTAACTTTGGGGATTAATGTGCTTATGAATATTTCTGTTACTTATCCAATTTCTGCTATTGTCTTGTCTTAAAATAAAGTTTCGATTCTTCCTTTAAGAAAAAAACGAATGTTTTGAAATTTATGATGAAAATAAGATTTATTATAGTAATAAATAATAATAATAATTAAAGTATTAAAGATACATAAAATGTACATGTATGTATACGTGTACAAATATATGTAGCTTAAAGCACATCTGTTTTACTATGGCATCAAAGAAAAAAGTAATTCCATGGTAGAATTTATTGCAAAAACTCATGAATTGTGAATCATAATTTTACGCTGAAATCGAAAGCTGGGCATTTAAACTTCAGTTAGATAGTAATAAGTCAATTTTCAAATTTAAACTTAAAAAAAAATCGTAGAAACTATTTACCATTATATAAAATATCTTCCAAATAAAGAGTACTCTTCTAACAAGATTAATAGTAGTATATACTGTAGGAAAATTGATTTTATCCTTTTCAGCATTACATATATTTTAAGAGGTTAACATAATTAGAACACCCAATATAAACATAAACCCTCATTGCCAACAAACTTTGTTACATATTACCTCATTCAATATTTAACCTCTATTAAACTATCATTATAACATTTATTTTGTATGATCGAGACCTGTGGTAACCGTTTTTCAACAGTTGTTCATTTTGTAATTAACATGTTTTAATGTCTAGCTGAACTAATTACCATCGTTATCGATTTTCTGTAGTGTGCGGACAGCTGTCATAAGTTGGGCATCTCAGGTAGATATCCGTGATGGAATCTCTAGTTCGTGAGACTCTTACACAAAGTGGCATAGCGTGACAACTCCCTTTTATATTACACGAGATAATTGCTAACTATGACTTTTACCAGCTGTGCGAAAACCGTGAAAAAGGAGCTGCCTAGACCGTTCTTTCCGCATTTTACAGTATTTCCGAATTCAAATTGATTGTTGGCTACCAGATGGAAATAATAAAAATTAAGTAATTTAAAATTACACTCCGGGACTTTGGAATTATTTTCTACAGTACAATGATGGAGGTGTAATATTTGTTTCTCCTTTCTTATCAAAGGTTATTTTTGTATTAGGTTGGATAAGAATTGCGAAATTGAGCTTTATTTTTAGCTCTGAATATCATTGTTTAATTGTTAGGTTTTTTATTCTTTACCACTGTAAATTCTTAACCCTTTACTCCATGATTTTTTCTAACTTCTATATGAGGGGTCGGGGCAAGAAAGTGCCAAACCACAGTTTTAGTGAAATAAATCTAACACTGTAATCTGTTGCTTAATATTGTAAATTATAATATCCTACATAAAATGTGTTTCTAATGTCACTTGGTGGCAGCATATGTCCGAGGTTTCATTTTTGCCCCGGACGTTTATGCCCCCAATTAATATAGCTAATTTACAAAGAACGTAATAGTAATATCATTAAAGTAATGCCATATTGTTACTCGGAATGTCTCAAATGTTACTAAGACATTGGCAGAAAAACTTTGTTATACATCTTGATTTGAGTATTTGATCAAATTTTCAAATTAAAATATCTCAGGAGTTCAAAAATGTGACTTAGCACTCTTTTGCCCCGACCCCCTCATATATAAACTATTTGTGACACTATCTAAACTGTGTCAAAAAGAGCTATAATGATCTCGAAACTGCAGCGGTCGTCGAACGTATTGAACGCTCCGCCTGCCTGAGTCCCACTGGTGGATGTCTTAAACTTATTGAATTTAGCTTTTTAATTTTTCCGGTGGGATCTTCCGTCATTGGACCTACTACCGCTTTAATAATTCCACGGGACTATTCCAGTGCGCATTAGATGTTAGTCCTTGAATTTAAGGACACAGAAGAAAGCCATAAAATGCTTCACATTTTCGAATATTAAATATTGCACTTACGGGAAATCAGTTTTGACACCCTGAAATTTAAAGCTTTTCGGAAAGTTTTTTTTATAAATGTAAAGGTTTAAAAAATCAATTTATACTAAATTATTACACATAAAAAATGGCAGCTTGATGAGCATGTACCTTCAAAAAAAGTTAAGCGGTGGACACAACAACTCATCGTGAACTTAACCTAAAAAAATAGACAAAAGTTTTTTTATATTTAAATAAATTCTTTTAATTAAATTTTACAACAAAAAAATAACAAAATGATATCAATAAATAATAATTACTATTAATTCCTTTCCTCCCCTTTCTTTTGCGTTTACATAAATGACGTCATTTGGACGAATTTATTCAAAATATTTTCAGTTTATAAATTAAATTAAATGCTGACAGGCGATTTAATCCTGACGATAGAAATGTGATTTTTTTTTTTTTTCAAATTTTCCTGAAAAGCATAATTTAATCACAATCTTGTCTTCATTATCGATTGAAATAAAAGATAAATTCAATTTCAATTTGAAAATGACGATTAAAAAGAAATCAATAATCCCTATCGGGATCCTTTTCGATTTTTTTCCCTTTTTTATCACAAAAAAAACTGAGTAATTAGTTGCCATCATTACAGAAATGTCATTAAAATTAGAAAAAAATTAATATCTCGAAAACTAATTCCAATTTCAAAATTCTATTACCAGTTTTGACATCCGCGGGTTTTTATGTACAGTTGGTATTAATTTCACCATCAAGCGTTTAATATTTTATTAAAAATAGCCCTGAAACATAATCAGTCGTTTAATCAGTCGTTTCATAAAATCGTTTCATAAATTCGTTTCATAAAATCGTTTCACAAATTCGTTTCATTAGGATTTTATATATATAGGGTAGATATGTAGCCATTTTTAGTGCATCAATTCAAAGTAAAATAAATTTTTAATTGCCGATTTGTCGCCAAACACTTTTGTGGGATGTTCCGATTTTTCCGCCCTTCTGGATTTTGTAAACGAAGTACCCTTTGGGTACCCGGTTTTGCCCTACTTTCCCCTTCAGATTCAGTTTATTAGCTCTAATTAATGAATTGGATTTTAATTTTACATTATTGTTGTATAAATCTTATAATCTACTTTAATAGCATAATAGAAAAAAGTGTTGAGATATATTTTTAAATTCATAATTTGGGGCATAAAGGGTTAACCCGGAAACACATGCAACAGGTTACACCGTAGGGATTCATACTTTTTTTACGTTTGTCACCATTATTTAACGAAAAGTAATCTCCAACTTATTTTAACACAGAATTTGTAACAATAATCTGCATTTAAGTAAAGCGACGATAATTATTTGGAAGTATTGGTGGCAAAATAAAAACCATACACACACCGCTATATCGCACTCTGCGCCTATGACCGCGCGTTAAAGGTCCTCTTCACGCACTAGAAAACACCCGCTCGCTAATGTTAATTCTATGGGGCATTATTTTTCTAATATCTCGTTTGCATTTCAATATTTTTAAATGATTTTTTTTTTCTTTTTTACATTGGATAGCAGAGATCAATCTCTATTTTCGCCGTTGATTACTTTTTCGATTTTCCTTCAGGATTTTTTTTTTTTTTTTTTAAGAAAATACTTTCACTATCGGAACCGGTTTCGAAAGTGAAAGTATCTTCGTAAAAAAAATCCTCTAAGAAAATCGAAAAAGTAATCAACGGCGGAAATAGAGATTGATCTCTGGTATCCAATGCAAAAAAAATCGTTTAAAAATATTGAAATGCAAACGCGATATTTAGAAAAATAATGCCTCATAGGATTAAGATTAGCAAGCGGGTGTTTTCAAGTGCGTGAAGAGGACCCTTAAAGGACGTAAATATTTGCCCATCTAACCCTCTAAAAATTAAATGTTATCAAAAAAGATTTTTTTTTTTAATGTTATAAATTATTTGGCATGGCTTTTAGCGTAGTTCTTTTTTCAGTCTTATAATAACATGGAACAATGTATATTTTTCTTTTCATTAATAAAGTTTCTAACTATGAATACCTATTCTGTTTTTGTTTTTTTTAAACACGTGTTAATTATTTTTGGAACACATAGTGTAAGGAAAGTATGTAATAGTGATTTGTGCTTGTGTGTGAATGAACACGATAATTCCCAAACTTTACTTTCGGTTGAGCTCCCGTTTAACGATTATGTTACACCCACTGTATAGATTGTCGTAAAAATCGGCCGATGGATTAGATATTGAATCCATTTTTAAGCCATTTTCAAACCGATTATATGGGGAAAATCACCAAGGAAATGTGACAGTATAAGTGATAAATGTTGCCCTGATGTAATAAAGTATTAGTAGAGTAAAGGCGATGTCTCCAGTTTCAAAACGGGAAGTCCAGCGTTCGAATCCACCCAATTCCATTGTATCAGATTTTTTTTTTTTTTTAACTTCTGGATACGTGCACCAGTGTTCGAAGGTCCAGTAGAGGAACTCCGGATTTTTTTGTTTTTGCAATTATTACAAAGTTTGTAATTGTATTTCTTTGATTTATTGATAAGCTTAAATTTCAATCGGAAATATTATCATTTGATCATAAATAGATGCTATTGTTTATCGTATTTTTTAGCTGCTTATTTGCGCCGCAAGTAGGGTTATTTTGAAAACTGAATGAAATCCGTTAATGTAAGCAGCCCGCGGAACATGTGGTGAGTAATCTCTGTTAAGTGTTTTAAATAGTTGTGTAATGACAAAGAACTGAGAACAACTATTTTTAGAGCGCTCTGATTGGTAGAATTGGATCTGATATCTATCCTAGGAGATGTAAACAGAGATAAGCTCGATATTGGCGGAAATAAACTATCGCACGGTGAGTTTTCGACCGTTTCCCTCTTGAAAAACCTTTTTGGGGGGAAATATCTGATTTTCCTTATAATGGGATAGTACGTGTGATCACAGCTTAACAGATATCTCAACCTCTGAATATATTTTTAATAATCAGAACAGTGATTTCCAAAAATGACTTCCGCTTTTCATTGATTTCGTCAGTAATGTAGAATAATCAGATTTTTAACAACCGGAAACATACTTTGAAATTTTTGGAAAATAAATCTATGAATAATCTGTAATTGTTGGCATTCCAGAACTTATCATCACAGTTCACTGTATTTACATAATTAAAGCTTTTCGAAATAAAAAAATTCGACCAATTTCTAAAATTTAGTTGAATTATTAATAATTCAGCCAAATTTTAGTTATTAACTCTTAATATGAGTAATTAATGAATAAATGGATAATAAAATAGATTTTTTTTTAACTGGTTAATTTTAATAACAAACTACAATGACTGCTAAATATTCAAAATTAAGTACTATATTCAGTGGTTCGAAAAACTACTTTATTTTTGTAGCGAACTACAACTACTTTATCGAAAATGTAGTTAACTACTTTTTACAAAAAAATAGCGATTGCTAACTTCTTTTCAAATGTAGTTTCTACTTCGTTACTTTCGGATTTTGTGTAAAGATTGAATCTACACTTGAAATTGAGGACACGTCTAAACTAAGTCATAATACAACGGTCTTTCGTTATATCGCGTTTCCCGAGATACAATCAAATAAATGCGACAAAACCGAAGATAATAAAAAATTATTAAAGATAACATACAATAAAATGTTTTGTGTTATTTTCCAAAATGTTACTTTAAGCACATATATCTCGTTACATGTCGACTAGAGCAATTCAATATTAATTTTCTGTCAAAAAAAATAACAAATCTGCAAATAAAGAAATTACAAAAGAACTGTGGCATTAAAACATGAAAATCTAATTATGACAACAAGTAAACAAGTGTTTCCAGCAAGAAATCTATATCTTTGGTTTGGAATATGGCACTTGGATTTACCAGCAAGTGCCAATGGGGAAAATGCATGATGTTATACGATGTATTGCTAAACGCTGCAGATGAGTTGCTGACATTCGCGAATTGTTGCGCAGAACATATTTTGCACAAAAGAAGCAAGTTACTGTTACGTGACTAGAATAATGGCACCCTCTCCCCCCCCCCTCTCTGAAGTAGCGTTAAAAATAGTGTCACTGTTCGCTATAAACTACGGGGTTTTTTGTACCGCGCTACTCGATACAACATTACATTTTTCAAAATGTAGCCTACTACACTACAAACTACCGGAAAAAGTAGCATCTACTGTAGTTTCGCTACCCTGTAGCATGCTACTTCTGACCACTGGTTATGTTTTAATTATAAATCTTTTTTTGTGGCTATTTTATAGTATCAAACAGTTAAGGGTCGAATATTTACCAAAGAAAAAGCATTTGCATGTCTAACATACGTGTCTGAAATTAATGTTTTCAGAAAAGGGGGTCATTGACTTTTTCAGACTATTGCGTGATTTCACTATCAGTTATAAAATTTAATATTCACGACGGATTTATCAAAAATAAATGGGTGTTTCATGCGTTTTAAAAATAACGAAATTGTGTAAATGTGATGACATTATGTTTAAACTTTATGTAAATTACATACATACAAAAAACGCTAAAAAATTCAAGAATTTCAGAGCAGGAATAACTTAACGTCTTGAGAAGAAAACTTCGCAATGATTCGAATCGTGCTTTTTAACAATTTCCAACTTAGTTGAAAAGTGCGTTTGACTTCAGTATATCTGTTATGCGTCTGTCCGTGATCCAACTTTCGTAAGTATACTCGGATTGCCATGTAATTACTTACCCATCATACGTAGTATAGGGTAATCGTTTTGAAAATCGAAAAAAAAAATTTGACGGATTTACACGTTTCAGACACTGGAGAATCCGAAAAACATATTTTAAAAAAATAATAAATTGCCGTCCGTCTGTGTGTGTGTGTCTGTAAACGCTCGATCTCCCGAACAAATCGAGATAGAGACTTGAAATTTGGTGTGTACTTAGAATGTAATAATGGGAAGAAGCTTATTGAATTTCAGTAACCTCGATTATCCGGAATTTTTTTTTTCGGACTCTCGAAATAATCGTTCTGATAAAAAGTATATAAAAATTTTCGAAATTGTTTATTTTAAGGAGGGAATATAAAATACAATAAAAAAACATAAATTTTGCATAAACAATGAAGTCGATCGGATAATGAGTTGCCGAGATATTTGTAATCCTATTTGCCACACTCTTCGATTTTTCATGACCCTGTATTTCATTCAAATTTCAATTCAAAGATATATTTTAATTGGAAACGAGACGCTTAATCCGACGCAGTAAACCGTTAGTTCATATGATTATCAATTCTGGAGTAATAGAGCATTTAAAGCGAGGCTAACGAAAAAGAAAGGCTACCGTGGTGCTTTACGCGTATCTTTTTTTACAGACCGCGGGAATCACGTGATGCTTGAATCCACCAATGCAGGTGTACGAAAAGAGCATCACGTCACTCTGGCGGTCTGTAAAAAAAGATAAGTGGATGGCACCGCGGTAGCCTGTCTTTTTCGTTAGCCTCGATTTAAAGCAAGGCTAACGGAAAAGACAGGCTACCGCGGTGCATTCCACATATCATTTTTTACAGACCGCTAGAGTGACGTGTTGCTCTTTTCGTACACTTCCATTGGTGCATTCGAGCATCACATGACTCCCGTGGTCTGTAAAAAAAGATATGCGTAAAGCACCGCGGTAGCCTTTATTTTTCGTTAGATTCGATTTAAAGTTTATGACGTCATCAAGCCACGATTTTATTTGAATTGCAATGCATTTTATAAATAGTTTACACATGTTTTATTTTCATATTTTATATTACGCATATCCATGATGGGTAAGTATTACGGTGGCCTCCAACGACTAGTTTTTATGTTATTGTGGTTTACTATAGAATGCTGGCTATTAAAATTGACGTGAGTAGCATTTATAGTTCTTTTACAAGGATATTCAAAAGAAATGTTACATTATGGTCTATGGGGGAAAATTCGTTTGTGGCGAATTTTAATGATGTTACGACACTTCAAACATAATTAAATTTATATTTGTCACTGAGGTGGACTACAGGGTGGTCAATAAAGTATTTCCCTGATTACAAAAATTTATTACGAAATAACCATTGAAAGTAATGCTGAAAATTTTTACTACGGAAAAGTCGTGTTAAGTTGTTTTTTTTTCATCTGGATGAATGATCCCCTAGACATATAGCTTGGTCAATGCAAGGAACCTTTGAAAAGCAAACTAAGCATAGTTTACACAAAAATACTTCACCTGACATACTGTAATAAATCCAATTATTAAGTTTTACAGTTTTGAATATTTAGGGAATATCCACTCAAGGTCAGGATCACAGATGCTGTGTCTAGTTTGACAGCCCAAATGTTGGGCAGTACGTAGCGAGAAATGGAATACCGCCTTGACATTCTTCGAGCTACCAAGGGTTCTCGCATCGAAATTTACAGACGTAAGTACTTGTATTAAAAACTTCATAAATGTCTTTACAATATATTGAAACAAGTATATGCCTAATTATATTAGTTTTTCTGCAATAAATTATTGTAATCAAGGAAAGACTTCGTGACCACCCTATATAACATGATTTCTGTGGAGTATAAAATAAGTAGAATTTATAGTTCGTTTACAGGAACGCACAAAGGAATTCCACTACGTTATGATTTATGGGAAAAATTGTTTCCGGTGCATTTTAATAATTTTACGACAGTTCAAACATAATGAAATGGATAGGGATTACTGTGGTGCACTACAATATGTTTTCTATAGGTAGTGCATTGCATTTATCGTTCATTTACAGAGACACACAAATATTCGGTTACAGGATTGACAATGATCGATAATTGCTGGAAATACATTTTCAGCTGCGATATCCATTTTTAAACTTAACTAATTTTTAGTGTATTACGTAGTGTTTATAAATTCTCTAGATCATATACAGGGTTGCACGAAAGAATTAGCACACATTACAGGATATAGACAGAAATTGATGAAAATGGATTTTTACTGCATTATGTTTTTCAAAAAATGTTTATTTAGATATGAAAAGATGAAATTTCTTAACAATATTCTATTGGTGTTGGGAAGTTTTTCACAATCTATGCCTATGCATAATTTTTTTTTTCTTGTTTCTAATTTCAGTCTCATTCGCTGATTAAAATTGCAGTTTAACTAAGATGCATTATTCTAATAAGCAAGCTATCATAGTATACCATGTGCTAAGCTATGAAAAATTTTTAAAAGGACTCTTACTTTATCTTATGAAAACAAAATATCAAATTCAGATTAAACGTTTTTCTTTTGGAAAAAAGAATACGAATGATTTCACATAAACAAGGAAATTTTTTAATTAAAAAAAAAAATCTATCCCAGAAATTATATAAAACCGGTGCACCCGTACGAGACTTTCGCGTTGTAATCTTTTAGAATAATTGCTAATTAATTTTTCCATTAATTTTTAATTAACTGCACTTTTTAATCAAACACTTTTTGACGAAATTTGAGTATATTATGACAAAATCTTGTCCATAAACCTTTCGAATTTTTTTACATAAAGATTTAGGGTTAAATTCTTTTAAAGTTCCTCCTTTTAAGAGGCTACTTCAATCACGCGAAAACACCCGCTCGCTAATGTTAATACAGTTATTTTATAATATCTCGTTTGCATTTCAATATTTTAAAATTATTTTTTGTATTGGATAGCTGAAGTCGATCGCTACGCAGAGGCACTCTTTTATTTTTTCGATTTTGTTTGCAGATTTTTTTTAATGACGATAATTTCACTTTTGAAACCGGTTCCGAAAGTGAAAGTATGCTAATGAAAAATAAACAAGGTGGCCATAGGTTTAACATAAACGAGCGAGTGTTTCGCGTGAGTAAAGAGACGAATACAGTTATTTTGCGTAAGGAAGATGGTCATCAAGATTGAAACATGTTGTAGTCAAAGAGGAAGTTAATTCCTGAATCATTCAGTTTTAGTTTACGTTTGACGGAATTCAACCCTTTCTGGACCATTGTGTTTAAATTTAGAGAAAAAATTACTTCGTTTAAAAAAAAAAAAAAAAAAAAGTAACTTTATCGAATCACAATAGTTGAAGATTACTGAAATTTAACGAATATATGTCACATACTGAAATTCAACGAATATAGTTATTTTGCGTATTATTAAGGGGACCAAAATAAAAATTATGTACCAAAAAAAATTATGTAAATAACACTTATATTAAAGTTTTTGCATCATATTTTAACAAAGCAAAATCATTACAGCTAATAAAAATCCTTAATTTGTTAATAAATGAATATATATATATATATATATATATATATATATGAAGACAAGACAATAGATGGAGCACAAACACCCTACAGTGGTATCCCAGAGATGTAAAACGACCAAGAAGACGACCTCAAGTAAGATGGAGTGACGAAATCAGAAAAGTGGCCGGTGTTAATTGGATGACTAAAGCACTAGACAGGCAACAATGGAAAAATCTGGGGGAGACCTACATCCAGCAGTGGATTGAAAACGGTTGATGATGATGATGATGATATATATTTTAATTTAACAATTTTTAAAATTCTTTTTCCAATTTAGGTATTTTAAATTAGATATTTTTTATCTTATACTCAGGGTACTTTGTTCCACAAACCTAAGTATCGAATTTTTTATACAAAGATTAGATCAGAAGAAAAAAAATACTTGGATTCTATGGAATACTATGAAATACTATGAATACTATTTAATACTATGAAATTCTCATATTTAAGTTCACATTTTTTTTAACAAAAATTTCACAGATATCAAAAAATCGATACTTAGTTATCACTCATAGAATGTAAAGATACATTTTTAAAAAAAATCAGACAATTGGCTCAATTATTGTGGAAGCCTTAGCATTTTGATTGCATAGAGTATAGGAAAAATTACGAACTGAGAAAAATGTGTTTAAACATTTCATTTACAAAAAAGATATAATTTCCGGCGTAAAAGCCGCGGCTCATGATAAATCTGTTTCTAACCAGAAATTTCATTTTTTTAAATGCAACATACTTATCTATTTTTGTCTTTTTTTGTCAAAATGAGAGGTATTGAGTCCCGTTAATGTACTATGACAATAGGCTAAAGAAGAATTTTAAGACGTTTGGGAAAGGACTATCGCAACAGGATTAAAAAGATTTAACTTTCCAGTGTTTTTTTAATCATAACTCATTAATTTGGAAAAGTAGCGAACATTTTAAATTTATAGAATAAAACATGTTTAAAATAAAAGAATCCCCAACGGTGCAAAGAGATTCAAATAAACGTTTTATGTTTGTTTTATTATTAAACGCTGAAACATAAATGAATTGATATTAAATGTATAGACGCATACTATCATTAATAGATGCAGTTAATAACAAAATAATAGTCATTTTAAAATTGACCTAATTTAATTTTTAAATACTTATGGTCCCGAAAGAAATTTACATGCAATACTGGCGTTTTTCTTGGAATAGGTAAACAAAGAAACAACAAAAGGCTCTCGGGTTAAAGACAGGTTTAACGAAAGGCTCGCTGGAACCCGCTAAAGCTTATAATTAAGTATACGAGATCCCACTGTCATATTTTAATAGTAATTAAAAGTACCGTCCAATGCAGCTATTATTTTTAAATAATAAACTATTATGTAAAATAATTGGCTTAACACATTAAATTCACATACATTAAAAATGCAAATTATCATTGAAAATATCTAGCTATTTTCAGAAAAGTAATGCCAGTCAAGTTTTAGGGTCCAAAGCCCATGATATCTAATACCCCTTATCCTGATTAAAATTATTAAAACATAAAACACTTTAAATCGCTCTATCAGGTATAATTTTAATCAGTAAATTATTGCACAAAATAATTAGTGTAACAGATTAAAATGCAAATTTTCATTTGATGTTTCGCTTTTCTCTGAAAATTAATGTAGGCCTTGTTTTAGAGTTCATTGTCCATGATGTGTTACGAATCCATTATCGTGAATAAAATCACTAAAACATTAAAACTTAATTGTTCATTACATGTAACATTTTACATAATGACATAAAACTTAAAAATAATTTGGTTTGACACATTACATTTACAATGCGTTAAAATTTAAATTATCATGCCAGTGTTTGGTTGTTCTCAGAAAATTAATGAGTCAAAAATTCGTCAATGATCAATTATTTTACGGACTCCTTATTCGGATTAAAACTATAAAATATTTTAAATCATTCATCTAGGTATTATTTTCAAATAATTATTACATGAAAGAAGTAATTGGTTGAACAAATTAAAATTTACAACACATTAAATGAAAACTTCGATGAGGAATAATATAATGTTCAAACAGAATTTTTTTCAATTTCATAACATCTTGAAAAGGCTTTAGAATTTCAGATGTAATATAAATTTTAACAAGAACGAAAAATCATGCGTCAAGCATAGATTATGTAGCACTTTCCAACGCTTCCAAAATAATTTTACAAAACATACCGTTTAATAAGCTAAAAGATAACATCTAAGTAAACAATTTGGAAAACGCATAACATATTTAAAAACATAATTTCAGGAATTTCCAACAGATACAATATTCGGAAAAATATCCGAATACTTTTATTCAGCCCTGTATATGATCTATAGATTTGTATATGCTAGGATGCTAAATTTTAGTTTAGTTAGGAAACGCGTAGCACAGTTTAAAATTATCTTTCTGGAGTTTCTGTCAATAAACGGAAATGTGTTCGCGAACTTTTGTGCTGCCCTGTATAGGATCTACAGAATTTATACACACCACGTAATAGACAAAAAGCGAGTTAAAATTAAAATCGCGTTTAGTAACTTAAAACGCACTTCCAGGAATTAGTGTTAACAGACAGTAGAGAATTCTTTTGTGTGTCCCTGTAAATGAACGATGACTGCTATACACACACTATTCTGTAGTAAGCCTCTTGTAATGCACCTTAGATATATATATATATATTTCAATGCGTTTAAAATAGTGAAACATTATTTAAATAAACCGCAGACTATTTTTCTCCATAGACGTCATGTAACGGAATTCTTTTGACTGTCCCTGTAAAGTAACTATAAGTGCTATGCACACCCTATTCCATATTAAGCTTCTTCTAATGCACCTTAGTGATATATATAAATTTCAATGCGCTTAAAATAGTGAAACATTATTTAAATAAACCGCAAATGATTTTTCCCCATAGACCGCAATGTAACGGAATTCTTTTGAGTGTCCCTGTAATAAAACTATAAGTGCTACACACTTTCGTTGAAATAGGGAACATGCTATAGGTAACGACAATAACATATAAAAATTGCAGAGCAATCCGAGCATATTTACGGGAGTTAGAGCACGGACAGACGGCCAGACGGCAGACGGCAGACGGCCATACGGCCAGACAAACCGAAGTCATAAGCACTTTTCAACTAGGTTGGAAAGTGCTAAAAAGCACTCATTCACACACAGAAATTTGGATAAACGCTTTTAAATAGTTAAGCAAGACAAATTACTGGCATGATACAGGTGTTACGCTGTAGGTGACATTCTTATAGGAATATGACTTTGAAATTTGTCTGTGATTATGCTTTAGGATATATGGACAATTTTAATTTTAAAATATAAAAATCAATATTTTCGTCGCATTTCGAAATTTTATTTAAGAAGAAACAATTTTAAAATGAATCGAAAACTAAACAATTTAAAATATAGAATCAAAATTACATTTAACTATACAAAGTGTTTTATGTAATCTTTATTACTTAAAACCATTTGAAAAAAAAATATTTTGCTCATGAAATAAGGAAAAATCATTTACTGCGTTATATGACCACACTAAAGTCGCTGAAAGTCAAAGGAGGGGGTTATCACTAAATCTTTAAGTAAAGGCAAATGCATGATTAAGAAGAAAGGTTGCAATCTCTATTAATTATTATTTGTTTTAGAATCAAAGCAGCTTTTTCTATATAGTACTGCTAAATCTATATAATGATTAACGTGTGAATACGAATAAAAAATCAGAAAGGATAGTAAATATATTAATATAAAGTTCTCTATCCGTATATAAACAGAATATAGTTAGAAGTTTTAGTATATTATATGTTAGTGCATGTAAATAGCAAAAAATAGATTAAATAAAATGGAAAATATTGAAAGTTATCATGCTAAATAGTGAACAAATTAGCATCTCTGGATGCTCTGGTGCTTAAACTATAAAATTTCTACTGGATTACCTTTTCAATTAACCCATTTTAGGCCAAGCATAGAAATTTTATAAAATGTAGTATTAGCATTGAAATTTGCTTAAATTACATTCATTAAGATACCAAAAAAGTTTCGTGCATGAAAAATATTTTATTTAATTTGACGTTACCTTTATTCATTTACCATTAATAATTTACCATTAAATTTAAATTAAAAAAATAAGTTTTCTTATGGCATTTGCTTTATTTTTATTTTATTTACAGAACTTGCAATTTTACTCCATTATGAAAACATATGATTAATCTCAAGTGGAATAATTATACATTTTCAAAAAGTCGAATTTGTCAATAACCGTTTCAAGTAAAAAAACCAGCGTATTTTGAAAATTTCTCAATAGAAAGGGATTATTTCAATTGAATTACTAATATTTTATAGATGTCTCCAGAACCCTTAAAAATAGCAGAAAAATAAAGTTAGTGAAAAATATACGTCATAGTGTTAATAAAAATATATTTATTGAAATGGTGCGCCGAAAATGGGTTAATATTTACTAAAATTATATAACCTTTAGTTGCTGTGACAGAAGTTTTCACATAGCTGCTGTGAGCGTTCTCTGAAACTGCTTGATCGAAAGATGAAAATAGCTCGATTAACTCGTGGGATATTTTTTCTGTAACAAACTTTATCTACTATTATAATTAAAATTCAGCTATCCAGAATTCTCTAGCGATATAGTATTAGAGATCCAAACGAAAACAACATTTTACTAGTATATATCGTTAAACTGTGAAAATTTAAAAGAACAGCGGTCTGTGAGACCGCTAATACCTTTTAAGGATTAATCTTGTTTAAATTTTGCTAAGCATTATTTCTTCCCACATTTAACTGGCCATAAACACTAGCGAAACCCTATAGAAAACAGATAATATTGATGTACCCCCATTTCTCGGGATACTGGCAAATCATATTTCATACATCAATACCACATTCTGCTCTATTGCGAGCATAAAAGATATTTTACAGCTATTTTTATTGCTAGTTAATAGAGCATTATTTCTTTTAGATATGCTAGTTTGAAAAACGAAGATAACAAAAAACAAGCTTAAAACTGAAAGAGCAAATATTTCGGAGAGAAAGGCGATAAAATGAAGTTATTAAAGAGAAACTGTCTCTAAATATGCTGTAGCAAAATGAACTTCAATGGACTGAAAAAGACAAGAGAAAACAAACTGACAATAAAACATATGTTAATTATAAGTTCCAATTCAAGTTTTCTTCTCAACAGCTCAACTTGTGTCACCGAAGTTGAAGGTATTGTGTCGCATATATTATATTACTTTTTACTCTTAAAGTTTCTCGCTAGAGTTTAACTATTTTCCTCTCATTATTGATTAAACAGGGTCTGTAGGAGGGTGGGAAAATTGATCAATCAAAATCAGCTGACGAAAGAAAACGTTTGTTGCTTATTAATATATTATTTACTGCAAGAAAAATCCATAAATTTTTGGTTGTTGGATAGGCAACAGGTATAGGTTTTTCCTTAACTTAAGTAATTTTTATCTCTAGCATAAATGCCAGTGTGTGTGTATATATATATATATATATATATATATATATATATATATACAGTGTGATTTATAAATATCGAAACAATAGGCTATCTCTTTAAATATTGCTCCTAGACACATACTTCCAATTGCAAAGTTTCATAAAAAAAAGGTGCAAAATTTGATGAGATAAGTTGTAACTCCATGGGGGGTCTATTTGAGAAAATACAAAAAATAAATTTTTATACGGCCCCTGTAGGATAAAATTTCCAATTAGGAATTTTTTCCTTATCCATTCCTGAATTAAACAAAAAAAAAATCCATCTTGATATCTGCAAAACTCAGGGAGATATGTCTATTTTAATAATTCGTGAGGTTTCAAGGGATCAGACACAAATTGAAATGCGTGTAATTCAAGAAACAATGTTACTGTAAGGTGTCCGGGAAACATTTTATTTATTTATTTATTTATAGAGTTAGAATTTTGAATTTTTTGTGATGATTAGCCATATAATTTGTAAACAGAATCACATCATAAGACTTCTTACAATTTTTTTAAACGCAGAGTAATTTAAAATTGTTATAACTCGAAATATTATTTTTCGAATTGAATTTTTTTTCCTTTAATTAAACAGAAATATATAAGTTTTAATTTTCATCCAGCATTTTGAAAAATATTAATTAAATATATTTAAAATAGCAATAAAAAAAAGATGCAACTTATTTTAAACAAATCATATTTTCAAAAGTGAATAATTTTTTTTCAAATTTTCCGAATTAAAATTTAAGTAAAATATTTGAAAAAGATATATTACAAGTTTGAACCATTTATAGATGTTATTGACTTATATAAATTTAAAGATGAGAAATGCTGAAAAAAAACTTGATGCCGAAAAATGCATTTAAAGTTTTAAACAAAGATTGGGTCCTAATAGAACGTTTAAATGCTTTTTAAAAGCTTCCAGGTGAATATGTAACTCCTTCCTGTAGTTTCAATTTCTGATTACGATAGTTTGGCTCTCGGGTACAGATATTAAATTTGTTTAACGCATACCCTAGTCTCTCATACAAGTCTGGTATACAGCGAAATTTACAAAATTTAAGTTTATTAGAGATATAAATTTATTTTATGCACTTAATGTTTCAGGTCGGGTTTATTGATATGATGCGAAAAAAAAACATTTTCATGGGCGATGCACTTAATTTTATTTAATTCATTATCTAGACAGGTGTCTGTGCATATTTTAGATTTCTGCACAAGCCGAAATTTGCACAAAAAATTACCATTTATCTTAAGACACAATTAAGATTATTTTAAAGAATACTACACACATATTTATAAGAAAATTTTACAGTATATTTTAGATTACTATGTTTTCGCAAGACAAAAACATAGCTGCCAAACCTCACACTAATCCTCCGTAATATGTAGATTAATTTGAACCAGTTAACCACTTTAAAACTAGAAAATTTGTTTAATGATTCTTCGACTTATTTAATTTAAATGTTTTAAGTCTAATCATCACTTCATTCAATTGAATTTCTTAAAAGAGTTTCTGGTTCGAACGCATTGAACCTGGGTCAAATAAACACACTTAGAACGGAAGATTAGTGGGAGCTTGGCATCTATTCAAAAAAATACGCAATAGCAACGTTAATGATTATTTATACTATTAGACTGTTACATTCGAATAAAGATTTTTTTTTTTTTTTTAAATGTCGTTTGGAATAAATGAAAAATAGGTTTAAAAATATCATAACTTTTGAAGCTGTATAACAAAAAGTAGATTTTTGAAAATATTTCTGTTTAATTTATAAAATATATTCCCAATGATTCCGTTAACAGAAGTTTCATTATCGCTATTACTATTTTTATAAAACTTATTGCCTTCCCGACACGTCCTAAGAACAATAAAGACACGGGCCGGCATGGTCAGGCCAGCGGGCCGTGCCATTCACGACCCTGGGGTCAATCTTGGCCTCAGACAGACCTCTAGCATATTTCTCAAGCAAGTTTAACGTAAAAATCTATACTCTGTTATTTTATATCTAAAAGTTAAGGCATTGTCTTAGATCGACTTTTAATAATGTGTAAATTTATGGTCGATCCCTAACTTGCATTGCAAATGAACTGATATCGCGTCTCTCAGAGGTATGCTTAAGTGGTGTAAGTCACGAATTTTGGATTTTATTATCTGTATGAATTTTGAAGATATCAAGATGGATTTTTTTTTGTTTAATTCAGAACTGGATAAGGAATAATTTCCTAATTGGAAATTTTATCCTACGGGGGCCGTATAAAAATTTAATTTTTGTATTTTCTCCAATAGACCCCCCCCCCCCATGGAGTTGCAACTTATCTCATCAAATTTTGCACCTTTTTTAATGAAAATTTGCAATTGGAAGTATGTGCCTAGGGGCAATATTTAAGGAGATAGCCTATTGTTTCGATATTTAACCCTTTGAGGGGCGGTGGTATATATTATATACCACCTTATTTTAATACGATTCGAACCAGAAACTTTTAATTAAATTTTACTTTTTAACCTTTGACGGGAATAAGTTGAAAAAGTGCTTTTCCTTATTTTGAACTAAATTCTGTCGTAAATACCGGTGTGAATTCGACGTTACAGGAGCACAATTGCTTGCCCCTGAAAGGGTTAAAAATCACACTATATATAATGTTGGAATAATGAGAAGTAACAGCAGTAATGGTATGAACTTCATGAAATAATAATATTCATTAGTTGCAAGTACGAATACGAGAGTGAAAATACACAAGACTGAACGTGTGAACGAGAGTTCTATAGATTTTAGCTATAGTTGTTGATTGATTTTTAACGCAATGCTCAGAGAAGCTTGCAGATTATATTTATATTGAAATATAGAAAGTTACGATTGTTGATTAACAGTAATACAGTTATCTGTTGAACCTTCAGTTGTATATTTAGTTGTTTTATTAAACTTATTTGTTTATATTGTATTTGAAGAACCTCTGTTGTGTTTAAACTATATATTTTTCAACATAATCCCATATATAATATACCTTCTGAAATCGAAACCTAACTAAAGTTCGTGTAATAAAAATGACCGAATCTCTTATTTAAAGATGGCATGTAATATTATTTTACATTAATTGTTATAGTTATATAATATGTATGTGTGCGTGTGTGTAATTAATTTTTACAATATCTTTTCTTTTGATTTTCACATGTGATTTCCTTATATATATATAAACATATTAATAAATAAAACCTGCCAGGAAATCGCAATATTTTGAGAAATTAAACATATTTTGAAGATAGATGATTAAAAACAAAAAATGAAATAAAGAAGATTTTACCGTAAATTGGAACAGAAATGGAATATAGAAATCATATGATGCAGGTAAATGAAAAACAAAGCGACACGTGAATGTCTAATCATCAGTAGGCAAGAAGATGAATTAGTTCATAATAGATAGGCGAATAGCCGAGCTAGTCTATCACTGCTGATATAATGCATCGAATGTAAGTAAAAAATGAAGATACAAGAGAAGAAAACATTTAATTAGGAAATCATATAAACACATAATGGAAAAATAATTAAAATCCAATAATAATAAAAAGATAGTACTCGCAGCCTTTCATAGAATGTAAGAAGTACCAATCAAAGCAAGGTACTAATAGATGAATCCAACAATTATACTACAGTTACGTATAAGAGACGAAACGAACAATCAAGATGTTTAATTAGTACGGTTACAATGAAGATTCAATAATAAATATATTAAGTTATTAATGATTTAAAAATTAGTTATCAATAAATTATTACTAATTACAACTAAATAAAATACAAAAAGAAAAACTAAATATAATAAATATACCTATTGGGAAAATATAGTTTAATGCGCCCCTATTCACTTTCCCTTGATGAAAATGAGAGATACTAACTATAATTTTTGGATGTCTTTCTAAAACATTTTATTTTCCTTCTTAATGCCTGTATTATCAAGGAAGAAAAAAGCAAACCCACACATTGGGACAGGTGTCTGGGAAATGAATGACTTGAGTAGTATTTTGGTTAGTCCAAAATAGTAGTATTTTGGACTTTTGGTTTGGCCAGTTCTTATGTTACCTCGAAAAAAATACAGTATACCCACTAAAGTCCCTTGCCACCCTCTTAACTTCGGAAGGGCTGCTGCTATATTCATAAAAGTGGTGTCTAGGTATAGTAAAGTAGCCATGCGCTACTGAATAAAACCGCCTACGGCGCCACCTGATGGAAAACTACGGTTAGCATTCTTATCTCGGAAACGGAAAGAGATAGGAAAAACAAGTGATTTACAAAGTTATAGAGCATCATCGATTTAGTACAAAAAACACCTTGTGGATATTAATGCAAAGAATAGAACGGTTAAAACGCGCATTTGTTTTGTCGTGATTTCCTACACTGTGACCTGACAAAACGATCTTAGAAAGAAAGAAACAACCAGTTATGAAACAGTAGGTGTATGCGACCCCTCCACAAACATTACACGTCCTTAAACGACACATTACGGACACTTGTACCAACGTGTCACCATCTATGCTCCAACGTGTGCAACGTGAAATTTAAACAAGGATCCAAATATGCATTGCAGCTGACGGTGAGAAGTTTGAACATCTAAAATAAAGGTATATTATTATAACTAGTTGTTTTTTTCTTTCTAAGATCGTTTTGTCTCGTCACAGTGTAGGAAATCACGAAAAAATAAATGCGCGTTTTAACCGTTCTATTCTTCGGATTAATGTCCACAAGGTATTTTTTCGTACTAAATCGATGATGCTCTACAACTTTTTAAATCACTTTTTTTCTCTATCTCTTTTCGTTTACGAGATAGGAATGCTAGCTCCGCAGCATTGCACCAGGTGGCGCTGTAGGCGGTTTCATTGAATAGCGCATGGCTACTTTACTATACCTAGACCCTACTTTTATGAATATAGCAGCAGCCGTTCCGTCGTTCCGAGGGTGGCAAGGGATTTTATAGTGGGCATACTATATATATATACGTGAGACCTTAATTGACTGGATCAGAATTTCTTGTGCTTTAGTACTCTACCATTGATACAGGGAAAACAAAATATATCTGTATATGAAGGGGTTAGAATAACAGTGGAGTAAGTCAAAATTTAGTGATTTGAGAAATGAAGGGTTTTGTGAAACTTGTGGTATTGCCGTTGCATTGAATGGTCCAACTTGTTTGCCCCTCTAGCGACTCCCTAAGTGAACTATGACTTATTTGACTGGCACATTGAACAGAAATAAATATACGTTCAGTGAAAATATGTTTATCTCGATTTTCAAAATTCTTGACTTACTCCACTGTCATTCTAACTCCCTCATATGTTAAATATAATACCCGTGGAAAAAAAATCTGAGGGGGGGGGGGGGGGTTAAGTAGGGGAATTTGGTTGCGGCTGCTGAGTTTTGATTTATTACTGATGTGACGTCAGAAATTTAAGATTACATGAGATTTAGGGGAAGATATTTTATTCAGATATTTATGTAATAACTAATATAAAAAATGACCTATAACGTGAATAATTAGATGTAAGAATAGCATTCATCTGAAATTATTAGCACCTGTTGATCACACAAGAGCCATTTAACTCAGAAATTGTAAAAAAAAAAATTGAGATTTTTGTACCTATGCATTTATTAAAGTATAAATATTTAAAAAGAAAAACTTGAATCAAAATAAAATTTCAGATCTCCCTGTTTAAAATTCTGGAGCAATTTTATTTACAGTTCAATTGCATGAAAAGAAAAATCCATTTAGAACTGTGGCAATGGGATAAAACCTCTCTTAACTTCGTGATATGATAAATCAGCTCTAGTATCTGAAATTGGGATACAACTTTATAATGTAGCCCGGGAAATTCTACCAACGAAATGAAACGCGATTACCATGTCGCCCAAACTTAAAGGGATAAAAATACCACAGAAAAAAGAAAACAAAGAAAAATCATGCATCAAGCATAGAAACTTACTTCCAGCAATTACCGCTCATTGACAGTACTGTAAACGAACTATTTTGTGTGTCCCTGTATATGAACGATAAATGCTATGCACACCCTGTTTTACAGTAGGCATAATGTAGTACACCTCAGTGATGTATATTAATTTCAAAATCTTTTGAAATAGTTGTATCATTAAAATGAATTGCAAACTATTTTTCGCCATAGACCATAATGTAACAGAAATCTTTTTAAGTGTCCCTGTAAACGAACCATGAATGCTACACACTTCATTTTCAGTACCTAACATGTCATAGTAAATCTCAATAACATAGCTTGGACAGACAGACAGACTGACTGCGGACCGCATGTGGCCTGCATATGCAACCTGAGACACAGTCATTAATCCATATTTATATAAATCTCAGTTGCACATAAAAAAGTCTTCAAAATCTGCACGGTTGTTTTATATATTTTTATGGGAAGACAAAAGGATCAGGGTCCACAAGCAGTGTTTTTGGCTCATGAAATAAGACTGAAATTCGATTTTGTTATACTGACTTAAATATTTCACTTTTTAATATTAGAAGGTTTATCCTGTACGATTTCAACAATATTTTTTGCACTTTGTTCGGATTTATATGACTTACACAAGCTCAAAGTTCGTATTATTCGTAGTTTTTGATGAAAAATACGCAATTCCGCCTAATTTTACCTCAATTTTTAATGTATTTTTTAATATTTTACTATGAGCGCAGCTTTGCAACACTTTTATTTTTACATATATTGTACATTTTGATGGATTTTATAATATATGTAAAGAAGAAAGTGTTTCACGGTTGCGTTCATATAAATAATTGAGGTAAAATTAGGAGAAATTGCGTATTTTTCATCACAAACTACGAATAATACGAATTTTGAGCTTGTGTAAGTCCTAAATCCGAACAAAATGCAAAGACAATTGTTGAAATCGTACAGGATAAACCTTCTAATATTAAAAAGTGAAATAATTAAGTCGGTCTAACAAAATCGAGTTTAGGCTTATTTCATGGGCTTAAAAACACGGCTTATAAACCCTGATCCTTTACTTTGTAATTTATAATTAATTTAAAATTACACTAAAATTGTAAATGTCAATTTGCTTAGACAAACTTTCTTCTTTCATGTAGCCTTATTTGTGATATAGTGCAGTATGTGTTTTTAATGTAGAACACTAATAAAACATTATTTAAAATTATAGTTTCACAATATATTTTTACGTTTGAAAAATATTTTCAAAAAGTTGTAGTGTGTAAAATTCTTATTTATTAAAGAAAATCTCATGTTTTCTACCTTTTTTAAAACTTCTGCATTATATTATTACATTTTGTACTCATTATGTAGCTAATAGTGATTTATACTAATTTTGTAATATTGCTTTGTTATATTATTTTTGTTATCTTACTATTTCAATTACCTTTTTTTTTACTTTACTATACAGAGTGTCCCAAAAACATTGACCTCTGCTTTTATTCCTTAAATATTCATCATAGACATATATTATAAATTACAAAGTTACGTAAGAAATGGTACAGAATTTTATGAAATCGATTGAAATTTTCAGGGGACAAAATTTGAAGAAATACAAAATTTTTAAATTTTTATTCGGCCCCGAACAAAATATTTTCCAGTGAGTAAAATGTTCCCCATACACAAATAAGATCATGTACAAAATTTCAGCATTTAGTCATAAAAAGTCGCAGAGATATGTTTAAATAAAGTTGGTTAGGGGTTAATCATAAATTAAAATGTAAAGTTATTATTTCTACACAGTTTAGATACTTTTGTACCAATAAATAGCACAATTATTATTTAT
This sequence comes from Maratus michaelseni, assembly GCA_963931845.1. Lineage (NCBI taxonomy): Eukaryota > Metazoa > Arthropoda > Arachnida > Araneae > Salticidae > Maratus > Maratus michaelseni. Next base: position 120,439,239 of record OZ007586.1, read on the forward strand.
TTATGCAATCATTGTTTTCTTTCGTAATTTGTGTACGACCCCTGAAACGCGATCATCCGACATGATTTTTCCCTTTTGCTAACTCATATCTAGGCATAAAAAAAAATATCTAAGTCAGCATTTATGTATTTTCATGTCTTTGCGACTTTTTATGATAAAATGCTGAAATTTTGTACATGGCCCTATTAGTGTATGGGGAACATTTTACCCAATGGGAAATTATTTGTACAGGGGCCGTATAAAAATGTAAATCTTGTATTTCTTCAAATTTAGTCCCCAGAAAATTTTAATTGATTTCATAAAATTCTGTACCCTATTTTACGTAACTTTGTAATTTATAATATGTCTATGATCAACATTTAAGAAATAAAAGCCAAGGTGAATGTTTTTGGGACCCTCTGTTATAATGTGTTGCGGCCCCCATAACGTAGCAAGCATAACTTTTCGGCACGGGAAAAAAAGGGTCGTGTATGACTGCGGTAATTCATAGATTTATATCTTGCTTCTGCTCTAGCAGTAGTAGCTCAGTACGTAGCTGAAAAAGGTTTAATTCTTCAAAATGCATAGCTTTTCATTGATATTTATGAGGGGTTTAAAAGAAATTTTATACGTTATAAATGTATTTTGTACTATTTTTCATATTTTGCTGTATTTGACCATATTAAAAATAACTGATATTCTTTGAATTGTTGCAATACTGTTAATATTTTAATAAGAATTTTTTCATTCAGCTGAAATTTTCACATTGGATTTTTCCTTTTACCTAATGCAGGAGTAATACAAAAAATAATGTATAAATGTCTTGCACTTTCCCTAAAAAGACATAACAATATTGAAAAAATAATTATAATTCACACATAAATGTTGTTTCTTTTTTGCGAATTTAAATTTTTTTCTCCACTCAGTCTCTATTAAAGTTTCGATATTTCATTCTCTTTAATATCCAATTTATTTAATTTGGTGTTAGAAGCAAATATTTTTAGAAAATTGAGATTTCTCATTAGATAAGCTGCTTTTGAAGAGTTTTTATCTTTGCTGATTTTACATTTGGATTTTATGTAAACTAAACTCCATGGAATCTGGTTTCAAAAATAGAAGAGTTAGAAGGAAATTTTCAGTATTCGAAGTTATCCGTCGAAATTATGCGCATTTCATTCTTTGCAGTTAAGTTTTGGCTTGAGACATAAAGAGTTACTCAAGAACCGCAGAATAGACATGAAGTGTCATATTGCTTTTTTTTTTTTTTTTTTTCAATCATCTGAAAATTTTTAGTGTTATATCCTGCCTTTTTTTACTTACCCATCATACGTAGTATAGGGTAAGTCTTGTAATCGTTTTGAAAATCGAAAAAAAAATTTGCCGTCTGTGTGTGTGTGTCTGTAAACGCTCTATCTCCCGAACAAATTGAGATAGAGACTTTAAATTTGGTATGTACTTAGTATGTAATAATGGGAAGAAGCTTATTGAATTTCAGTAACCTCGATTATCCGGAACTATTTTTTTCGGACTCTCGAAATATTCGTTCTGATAAAAGGTATATAAATTTTTTTGAAATTGTTTATTTTAAGGTGTGAATATAAAAGACAATAAAAAAAACATAAATTTTGCATAAAGAAAGTCGATCGGATAATGAGTTGCCGAGATATTTGTAATTATATCTTTCCACACTCTTCGATTTTTCATGACCCTGTATTTCATTCAAATTTCAATTCAAAGATATATTTTAATTGGAAATGAGACGCCTAATCTGACGCAGTAAACCGTTCGTTAATAGGATTATCAATTTTGGAGTTATAAGGATGTTTTTTTTTTTTTTTTTTTTTTTTTTTTTTACACAATTCTGTAATAGAGTATTTAAAGTTTATGGCGTCATCAAGCCATTATTTTATTCGAATTGCAATGCATTTTATAAATAGTTTACACATGTTTTATTTTCATATTTTATATTATGCATATCCATGATCGGTAAGTATTACGGTGGCCCCCAACAACTAGTTTTCTGTTTCAAAGGTCTACCGATTGTTAGCTACCAATAAATACTATAATATGCCGTCAATAATTCATTTTTACCAAAAATGTTAGACCATCCACTCTAGTTCTAAGAGTCTCAAATCACATGAATCTGATTTGATTTATTGTTTGTGTAATTTATGTAATATTTGGCATTGTGGATTTCCTCATTGGAGGGCTTCCTTGTGGACAAGGAGAAATGAACCTTGAACACTGGACTAAAAATAGTTTTCGCCAAAGTAGTACTTAGTTTAAAGCTGTTGATCAGTCAAATCTCAAATTCCCCCCTACAATATTAAAATAACGAGCATGGAACGAATACGTGTTTTTAAAATTTATCACCAGAAAAATAACATTTTAACTTCATTTCGTTTTTATGTATACTCTTCTTAAAGGATGTCTCTTACTTTTTTATTTGGCGAAATATTTTAAAAAATGTTTAATTTTATTTTAGTTAACGTTTTATGTTTAGTTTTATATTTAATTAATTGTTAGAATTTTACTCACCGTGTGTTAATAAGTAACTTGTAATTTACCAATAAGTATTAAAATTTTACTCTCAGCTTGTCAGTTTCTCTAAATTTTAACGCATAAAATATAAAACTAAGCATATATATTTTAGAAAAATATTATACTAATTTAACACTTTCAGACCTGGTGTCAAATCTAATGGACATTATATTATACATACTCTGTTTGTAATCTAGTTTAAAAAATCACCACCTATCTGGCCTGTTATGTGTAAAAATGGACATCAAATGTTTGTTTTTCAAAAATCCCTATTTCTTGTAAGGGGAATAGACAAACATGTTGAAAGCGACGGGAAGCTAGCTCTCCATGGCTACCGCAGTAACTGTTATAAAACACAAAGGTTCATTTTGTTTGCATGCTTCACTTGAGAAAATAAATTAATGAATATTTATTCAGCTTGAAGTTTAAAGAATCTATAACCAATAAGTACATGTCCAGGTTTCCCAAACAAGATTTTTATCAAAAGTTATTTATATCTTCGCACATCCATTCCGATTTACAATCAAAATAATTTTTGAGCAAAAACCTATTATTTACGTGTTTCTCACGTACCCTTTTAGCTCTCTCAACTTGCCAAATCTTTTTTTCCCTTTGTTAAAAAAGCATGTCTAAATGGGGTTAAATACTTTGATATTTAAAACGTACGGAATAAATGACAGTGCATTAAAGTATCGAAAATTTTCAGGAAGAAAAATTGAATATTCATTCAAGAAAAATGAGCATTCATTCTTCTTGAAGTTTAGATAATCTATAAACAGTAAATACATGTCCTAGTTTCCCAATCAAGATTTTTATCAAAAGTTATATCTTCATAACATCCATTCCGATTTACAATTAAAATTATTTTTGAGCAGAAACTTATGTTTCTCACATACTTTTTTAGCTCTCTCAACATGCGGAATATATTTTTCGTTAAAAAGTCACATCTAAATAAGGTTAGATACGTTTAATATATAAAAACTTGCGAAATAAATGACTTAGCACATTTTAAAGTATCGAGAATTTTCAGGAAGAAAATTAAATATCCATTCAAGAAAAATGAACATTCATTCTTCTTGAAGTTTAGAGAATCTATAAACAGTAAATACATGTCCTGGTTTCCCAATCAAGATTTTTATCAAAAGTTATGTTTCCATACATCCATTCTGATTTACATTCAGAATAATTGCAAAAATTATTATGTATGTCTTCCTCAGATGTCATTTTAGCTCTCTCAACTTTCCCAATCTTTTTTCTTATCTCTTTACAAAGCATGTTTGAATGGTGTTAAACACGTTTAATTAATATTTAATAATGCAATAATTGACTTTGTACATTAAAGTATCGAGAATTTTCAGAAATAAAACTTGAACATTCATTCATCTTCAAGTTTAGAGAATCTATGAATAATAAGTACATGATCAGGTCTCTCAATCAAGATTTTTATCAACAGTTATGCCGACATATATCCATTTTGATTTACAATCAATAAAATTTACATAAATTAATTTTAAAGCAACAACATATTTACATGTTCATAACTTTAACCCATTAACGCCCGACATTTCTTTTTCACAACATTGTTTCTTACACCAGGTTTTAAGGTAACACCAGTTTATTTTTAGGATAAATATTCGTTTTATTTGATGCACGAAACACCATGATAAAGTCACTCTTAGGTTGCCATACTATAAAAGTGGTGTGAATCTCAATATTTGTATTTTATAGAGAAAAATAATTCGGCGTCCTATAAATAGGACGCTGAGCGCTAACGGGTTAAGCTCACCCAACTTGCCCAACCTTTTTAAAGCAAGTCTGAATGGGACATTAAACCACAGGCAACGAAAGAGAGGCCGCGATACTTTCGCCAATCTTGGCTGTCACATGATCAGGCTAAGCTGGTTTCCACAAATTGTCTACTTGCCATGTGATCAAGATAGACTGAAAAGCAGCCGAGATCGGCGGAGTGCCGCGGTCTGTATTTGGTTGGTTGCGGGTTGGAGAAGTTTAATTAATAATTTAAAAACTTACAGAATAAGTCACTTGGTACATTAAGGTATCGAGAATTATCGAGAAGAAAATTTTTAGACTAAGTTATTTGTTTCTATCTTCCGAAAAAATAGAAACAAATTTCGACTTTATTTACCGATAAGTAATATGCCGTCAATAATTCACTTTCACCAAAAATGTTAAACTATTCAGTCCAGTTCCAAGCGTCTCTAATCAGTTGAATGCGATTTGATTTATTGTTTAAAAATGTGTAATTTATGTAATATTTGCCATTGTGGATCTTCTTGCATTTTCTCGTCGGAGTGCCTCCTTGTGGGCAAGGAGAAATGAACACTGAACTAAAAGTAGTTGTCGCCAAAGTAATACTAGTTTAAATCTGTTGATCAGTCAAATCTCAAATTCCCCTCTTCAATATTAAAATAACGCATTCGTATTTTTAAAATTTCTCATCAGAAAAATATTTTTAACTGAATTTCATTTTTCCGTATACTCTTCTTAAAGGATGTCTCTTACTTTTTTTATTTGGCGAAATATTTCAAAACTATATGGTTAATTTTATTAAGAAGCTTACTTCATTCACGGGAAAACAACCGCTCGCTACTGTTAATAATATAGGACAGTTCTTTTAAAATATCTCGTTTGTATTTCAATATTTTTAAACGATTTTTTGTATTGGATAGCTGATTTCGATCTTTACGATCGTCGCTTTTTACTTTTTAGATTTTGCTTGCGGTTTTTTTTTATATGGATACTTCCACTTTTGGAATCTGTTTCGAAATTGAAAGTATCCCTATTAAAAAGAAAAAAAAAACCTACAAACAAAATCGAAAAAGTAAAAAGCGGCGATCGTAACAATCGACCTCAGCTATTAAATGAGAAAAAAAAAATATTTTTTAAATATTGAAATGAAAACGAGATATTTTTGAAGAACTGTCCCATTAGATTAACATTAGCGAGCGGGTGTTTTCGCGTGAGTGAAGTACAGTCTTTAATAGCCAGTGTTAGAATGTTGCTCACAGTATGTTAATAAGTGACTTGTAATTTACCAATAAGTATTAAAATTTTACTCTCAATTCTCCAAATTTTAACGCATAAAATATAAAGCATATATATTTTAGAAATATTTTGTCAAACAAAAAAGTTAAAGATATCTTTTAGGGGAATATACAAAAAAAATTAAAATATAAATTTACTGGTGAGAAATATAAAAATGCGAATGCATTTCATGCCCGTGGATTTTATATTGAAGGGACTTTGAGATGTGACTGACCAACAGCTTTAATAGCAATGGAACATTTTTGGAGTTCATAATTGCAGGGTTGCCACAGGTGACTATTTTTTTTTCTATACTTACTACTTTTTTAAAAATAATCATTGTCATACACTTTTATGCCAATTTCTAGATAAATATACCACAAAGAATTTTTTTTGTATAGTAGTACGAATAGAATAAAAAAATAGTCACTAGTGACAACGTTGTTATTACTTTTTAAAAGTGACTGCTTTCGAGAAAAATAATTTAATAGCCTCTTTTATCATACAATGCATCCTAACGATCCCAAAACTGTAAAACACATGTGAAGATAACACTGATATTTCGCCTGATGAAGGAAACTGTTAAGGCTGTTAGTCAGTGAACTTCCCAATTCCCCTCGCTAATGTTAAACCTATGGGCGTAGGATACATTCGTATATTTGAAATATCTCCTCAGGAAATTAATATTTTTAACTTCTGTTTTCTGTGTTACACTTCTTAAAGGGTGTCTCTTTTTTTTTTCTTAGTTGTCAAAATATTTCCAAAATATATACATAATTTATAATTTTATGTGTTAAAATCTTAGTGAAACTGAGCAAGAATTTAACACTTCACATAAAATTAAATACATATTTTAGAAATATTTGAGAACAAAGAAAAAAAGAGACATCCTTTAAGAAGTAATACACAGAAAAAAGAAGTTAAAAATATTAATTTGCTGTGGAGATATTTTGAATGTATGAATGCATCCTACGCCCATAGGTTTAACATTAGCGAGGGAAAATGGGAAGTTAACTGACTAACAGCCTTAAGTTATTGCTTTCAAAAACTTGTAGGTTTTTTTCTCTCTAGTATTTTTAGAAAATTTGTTTTTGAAAGTATTGCTTAGTGACAAAGTATTGAATGTGTTATTTATTTTGTTATGAAATATGTATAGGTAATGATTTTGGAATGTTCTCTAGCATAATCGAGTGGTTTTATTGCTAAAAATATAATGAAGTTATTTATCATATTTGAAGGAAACTAAGTTTAGTAAGTAGAGACAAAATGTTTATATGTCCGGAAATTTTAAAATGCCTTCGAATTAAATTAGTGAAACTGTGAGTCTCTGGTGGTGCATTAATTCTGGATGGAAATGTAACATTTCATGTATTGCATCCATGCATTATAGCTATTACTAATTATTTTTTAGAATTTTAGATCGACCTAATACTATCGAAAAGAAAGTTTCGCATGTTTGTTTTTTTTCTTCTTCCTTTCAAGAAATGTTGCTGTAATTATATTAGTAAAATATTGATTTAGAATTTGCAAATAATTACAGAGCTTCAATAATATGAAAAATTGACTCGTAGAAATGGATGCATTTTAAATTTCCATTCGAATTCTAAACATTTATGTTCATATTTACCGAATGTCTTCGAACAAACTTGAATAGATTTTTTTTCTTTTTTTTTTTTTATAATGCATGCTAGTATCGCAGTACCATGGTGAAAGTCGTGTTTAAGTCGTGGTCATTCTGTAAGGCATTTATTATGATATGAAATAAAATGCATAAAAGTCAAAGATCATTTTGTCATGTTAGAAAAAAAAAATTTCAAATTTCAACTTTTTTTTTTTTAAATTGTTTTTTCCTAATTGGATATTGAAGAATGAGAAATAATTGAAGGAAAAATTGAATAATCCAAATCTCTTACCTGCGCCCGGCGATCAACAGGAATTCCAAATACAGCCACTGTACTGGCTGCTAGTATGAGCCACGGTATCATAGCTGGTCATGAGATCATGTTGCGTCTCTACCTGGTTGAATAGTACCGTTTGTGAACCTGTGAGGTGAGGTGGGTTTCGAGTACGACGCTGAAAAACGTTGCTATGGTGACCGTGCGCTCAACTTGACGTCACAACTCATTTGTGTCACTTGACACGCCACGGTGGGCGCGTGATTTACGGGACTGGGACAAATAGCAGCATTGCTATATTATGCCTAACCTTGACCTTAGGCCCACCCCCTAGTAGATCGGACAAATTAAACAGATTTTTTCCGCATCGGCAATTAGCCGAGAGGAGAGTTAATGATATTTAATATATGGAAATTTATATAAGTTAACTCTCTATAATGTATATTTATAATCGTTCCGCGGGAAGTTTCTGTTTTGACGTGTGTACCCGCAAAATTACGCTTTGTTTTTACTTGGAGGGTTTACCTGAAGAAAGAGGTCAAGTCAAGACACAGCATACAGGGTTCGATATTTGATCAAACTAACTAACATTGGACTTCACTTGTAAGAGATACTTAAAAAACATCCTTGGTAGATTAAAAATTAAAGGTTCATTGCACTGAGTAAAATTATAATCCAGTCGAATCCCGGTACAATGAACCGTCAATGGACTGATTTTTTTATTCGCTATATCCAAGTGCTCGTTACTGCCAATGTAAAGAATATGTATAAAAACTGAAAAAAAATTCATTCGTTATATCCAAAGTTCCGTTATACAGTTAAGAACCGCTTATACGTTTTTCATTTATACGTCTTTTACATTTACACGTCGTTTCAGTGCATCCCTAATTCATCCCCATGTATTTATTGTCGTAATGTTTCGTTTATATGACGCATAACTTCAGTTATACGTTGTTTCTTTCATGCCGTAACAGATTTTCTCACCCCTCCCAACGTTGTTCTTTTTTAATAGCAATATTTGGGGAAAGATGAAGGATAAAGAATATACAGTAATCTCTCATTTACACGTCGCCTCTTTTATGCGTCTCTCTTTTATACGTCGATTTTCGGTACTCCCAGATACAGATATAGCGATGCAATGTTACTTTTTTTTTTTCGCTTATGCGTCGCAACGTGAATGTATTTCTCACTTATGCGTCGGAAAAATTTCAAGTTTCCCTTGTCATTTCTTTTCATTCTACACATGTCCTTTCCAAGAAATTTCCCATCAGCTTGTAAATGGGAAGCCAATATTGGTTGTCTTTTTACATTTGTTTTTTGGATACCATTATAAGATGCATTCTTGGGTCACACTTCTTCACACCTGCTGTTTTTAACAGAACTGTTACAAAAAAGTATGAAATTTAGACATGATGCATCTAGTGCTGAAGATCAACCAGTATTTTAGATGAAGAATGGAATGACGGGAATGATTAATTTTAACGATTTTGTAGATGTTCATGAAAATGTAGTAGAAGAAGTAGTAGAAGTACACGAAATAGTCACAGGATTTAAAGATGATGCTAATGAAAATGAATAAGATAACGGAGAAACACCTTACACCAACTTTTGCAAAGGCAATAGATGCTCTGGAAACCCTCCGTCACTACCAACAAACTGATACATCTGGTTCAACATATTAATGTTTCAATGAACTCGAAAAAGCTATTTTTAGGGACAGACATCAAGCTTATAAACAAACTTCAACTTTAGACTATTTAAAAAAGTAGAGTATGTAATTAAAATTTTTAAGATGTAGGTATTTTAGATTTGAATTAGTAAGTCTATAACAATCTAAATAATTCGTATTTTTCATTATTCTGCATGTCATTTAAGCATTTAATGATGAATTTTGACATAACATTTATTTAAAATGTAATTTTTACTCTGATTTCATTTATGCGTCTCTCTCGTTTATGCGTCGTTTTTAGTTAGTCCCTTACGCCGACGTATAAGCGAGAGATTACTGTATATGTGATTACTACAGGGGTTATTTCAAGCTCGTGGACCTGTGGAGGGAGTGGAACGAAAAAAAATGGACAGTTATGGTCTGCTCACGAGACAAGTTTGAGATTAGTAAACGTCGGCGTCACTTCATTTCCTGATTTTGTTGCAATTTAGACCACGTTTGAGCGCGATTCCTAATTTGTCTTTTGGTCTCTTTTGAGCACTTAATGTGTTCCTAAAATGTCCCGAAAACGAAATTTGATTATGTTAATTAAAATCTGTTTGTACGTTCGATAATGGAATAAAAAAAATTATAATTCAAAGTGTGCAACTTATATAAGGTTTGATAATTCTCGCTTTTATTTTTAGATTTTAGAAGTGATTATTTAATTTTTTTTTCAAAGTTTTAAACTTTTTTTCAATATATAGTGCATTTTAAACAAGCGAAAATATAAGCAAAATTAAATTTGTATGATTGTAGAGATATATTTCGAAAGTCAAAGATTTTATACCTTAGGCGACAACAATTTGGATTGTACGTCTTTCTCAGTTATACGTCGTTTTAGAACTGTCCCCTGAGAGACATATAATCGGTACTTTACTGTATTTATATTTCGTTGCAATACCAATACATTTCAGCGGTATTTGACTGTAGTTAGAGTTAATTGGATCCTGTCGGTGCTTAAATTTTGCAAGGCAGAACATAGATTTAAAAGTATCAACAGAGGTTACAGATTTTAGAAAAGTTCTTTAAAATTTGTCAATAGTACTAATGTAAAACTTACAATGTCTATTATCCAACAGAGAAAAACTGATTATGAAGATCGTTCAACAATGTTATTTGAATGCACGAATTATTAATGTTACTTGATGCAGTAACAATAAAAGAGAATCAAAGATACATTTGGAATTGTAAATTGTGGCAAACTAACTGGTTAATGTTAATATATAAGGGAACCACGAGTTTCCTTTTGTATAAAGAATTTCAGCTGCCGCAAAAGGCGTCAAGAGGATTGGGGAGGCGCAGAGAGGCACGTGCTTCCTCTGTGCCCCCTAACTTTATGAACACTAAATGTTTAGTAAATGATACAGCCATTGCACAGTCTGTTAAGGCTGCTCGTCAGTGAACTTCCCAATTCCCCTCGCTGATGTTAATCCTATGGGCGCAAGATTGATTCGTATATTTAAAATATCACCTCGGGAAATTAATACTTTTGACTTCCGTTTTCTGTGTACACTTCTTAAAGGATGTCTCTCTTAGTTGTCAAATTTTTTCTAAAATATATACGTAATTTTATGCGAAGTGTTAAAATCTTATTCAGTTTCGCTAAGATTTTAACACATAAAATTATAAATTAAGAACATATTATAGAAATATTTTGACAACAAATTAAAAAAAGACATGCTTTAAGAACAGCACACAGAAAACAGAAGTTAAAAATAATTATTTCCTGAGGATATATTTTAAATATACGAATGCATCCTATGCCCATAGGATTAACATTAGCGAGGGGAATCGGGAAGTTTACTGACGAGCAGCTTTCGGGAGTGCGTTGGTCAGTGAGATCTCAAATTTCCCTCGCTAATGTTATGTCTATGAGCGTGGAATGCCTTCTTATTTTTAAAACAACATCTCCAGAAAAATTTATATTTTTAACATCTTTTTTCAGTATATTGTTCTCAAAGAATGTTTCTTTTAGTGTACAAAATATTTCAAAAATATATTTTATTATTTTATGCATTAAAAGCTGACGAGCTGTGACTAAGATCTAACACTTCAAAGAAACTTACATATCTTAGAAATATTTTGTACACTAAAAATGAGACTTCCTTTAAAAATAGTACACAGGGAAAAAAAAGTTACAAATATTAATTTCCTGGGGATATATTTTAAAAATAAGAATGAATTTCACACCATAGGTTTAACATTAGCGAGGGGAATTTAAGATCCCACTGATCAACACCCTTAAGCAATTGACTACTTTTATTTTCATTTCTATACTTTTATACCAGCCCACTCATCTAATAGTATGCTCGCTTTCTACAAATTAATTTAGTTTTGATACTGATTTTTAGGATTTCGTTCACCTGACGAAACCCTATTCATATTGCTCCTCTGTCTGTCAATCAGTCACAGAGTTCGTACTCGGAGACTGTATAGTTAAAGAATTGAAATTTTGCATTCTCATAGCTGAATACCTCCTGTCACACGACAAATCATAAAATTTTGAAAAAGTCTTATATTACACTAGTTTACCAAATTAAACTTTTTGTCTGTTGCCGCAAATTCTGTGGTTGATAATGTTCACTTATGATTTGTTTTTGTCAAATCTAACTGGGAAATTTTTTGAGCAGCTCGAGTTACTTTGTTTTTTATTTTTATCATTTAAGCATATATATTAATCGATAACAGGCGTGTATTTTACTGTGTTAAGATAAGTTTTTGCGTCATGAGTAGTTCAAGGAGACGTTGTTTAAACAATCCAGATCATTTTTGCTATATATGCTAAGAATATGTGTTTAACAATTGTAGAAAAGTTATATCCGAGTTGGTGAAAAATACCTATTTTGAGTATTTTGGAATGCTCTTGTATAAAAATGAGAAGTCTTGGGCTCCTAATTGTGTTTGTAAATCGTGTGTGGAATATTTAAAATTATTGAAAAGTGGTAAAAGAAGTTCCTTTAAATTTGGAACACCGACTATTTGGTGAGAACCACGAAATCATCTCGAAGACTTATTTTTGTAGCGTGAACGTAAATGGTTTAAACACTAAAAATCGAGCTAAATGGCAGTACCCAAGTACTAGTTGTGTTCAACGTCCAGTGCAGCGTTCATCTGACTCTTCAGAGCCTAAAAATATATCTGAACCATTAGAACAAGACATTGAAGGACCAAGCTCATCACAAAATGATGCTGATTTTGAAGGTATGTCAAATGAGCCAAAATTCTTTTCCCAAAATGAGTTAGATGATCTTGTAAGAGATTTAAATCTTTCTAAACAAGCTTCAGAATTGTTAGCATCAAGACTAAAAGAAAAAAAATTGCTTTCCTCAGATACTAAAATAAGTTTTTATCGTGAAAGAGATACAGAAGTACGGCGTTATATTTCAGAAGAAAACGGTATTACCTTCTGTTCAGATATCAAAAACTTGTTGATAAAAATGGGCTTGAAACAATACGAACCAAACGACTTGCGTTTATTCATTGACAGCTCAAAACGTAGCCTAAAATGTATTCTATTGCATAATGTAAATAAATACGCTGGGGTACCTATTGCCCACAGTACAAAGTTAAAGGAAGAATATTGTAACATTTCGCTAGTCTTGAACAAAATAAAATACAATGACCATAAGTGGCAAATTTGTATCGATTTAAAAATGGTCAACATTCTTCTCGGTCAACAAAGTGGTTACACCAAGTTTCCCTGTTTTAAGTCTTTGGGACAGTAGAGCTAAACAAGAGCATTGGGTAAGAAAAAACTGGCCCTTGAGAGAAAATATGGAGCCTGGAAAGCACAATATAGTCCACAATTCATTAGTAGCTCGTGACAAAATTATCCTTCCACCATTACATGTAAAACTGGGCATCATGAAATAGTTTGTAAAATCACTAGATAAAGACGGGAACTGCTTTTCTTACATTTGCCAAAAATTTCCTCAGCTCACTATGGAAAAGATTAAAGCCGGTATTTTTGATGGCCCCCAAATGAGACAACTTACGAAAGATACTCAATTTAGAAATTCTATGACTGAGTTAGAACTAAAGGCTTGGACAGCTTTCGTCTCTGTGTGATGCAGAATTTTCTCGGAAATTAAAAATCTGAAAATTATATTGAACTTGTAGAAGACCTTCTGCTACAATTAAAAAATATGGGGTGCAATATGAGCATAAAACTCCACTTCCCCCATAGTCACCTGGACAGGTTTCCGGAAAATTTAGGAGATATGAGCGAAGAGCAGGGAGAGCGTATGCATCAGGACTTACGCGTCATGGAAGAGCGCTATCAGGGTTTCTGGGATACGCATATGATGTCTGACTATTGTTGGTCTCTGATACGTCATTTTCCAAAGTCTACACATCGGAGAAGAGCTTTAAAACGAAGTTTTTTAGAACTCAATGATTAATTATTTTTTTTAGTAAAGTTTTTCTTAGTAAATACATGTTTTTTTCTGTTTAATACCTACATAGCTGAAACTCAGAAACTAGAGCTGATTAAAATATTCTAATTATATTTTTGAAAATAGCATATCATATGTAGTCAGCAACAGCTAAAATTTTTTCGGCAACAGATGTACTGTAAACTAGTGTTATTTTAATTAAATGAATTAATGGCATCCGACCATTTTTGAGATTTTAAAACAGAAAATTTGTCTTTTTCGCGTAGGCTAGATGGTTCAGCGGTAGAGCGTTTTCCTTCTAACACAAAGATTCTGAGTTCTATTCTCGACGACGGCAATTGAAATTTTCGATTTTTACATTTCATTGTCCGATGGATTTAACTATAATAACTTTCGTATTTTTTTGCCATTTTAAAGGTTTCTTTCTTTTTTTAGCTAAAATAAAATCATTAATTAAATATATTTTTCAGATATACAAACATATACTGTTATTATTGTCTTAAAAGCAGTTCTTGAATATTTTTAATGCGAAATATCTTCCTCTTGTTATTTTATTATTAAACTAGCAAGCTACGCCCACTACGCTGGTCAATTTCTTTTAAGGAACCTTTAATCAAACAAAATATTGACATTTCATAAATAACTTTTATATTTTAACAGAATAATAAGGTTACTATAATTTGTGACTCATGCTATAGCCAATATACACGTCAGGACACGTCACCCTTATTATCTTTTTACGCATGAAGGTTTCGCTATGGTACTCCATTGGAAAATTTGGTAATTTTTGAAATTCAATATTTGAAAAACGGCATAATCATTAGATTTGAAATTTATATCAAGACAAATACAATTTTTTACCTTTCAAACGCAGTTTGTCTAACAATTTTCTGACATACTTTTTGAGCTATCATTTTTTTCAGTAACTTCAAATGTTTCATTTTCAGAGATTAATCTTGTGCAACAATTAGCGAAAAACCCAGTCGTCAGCAACGCATAGTTTTTTATTAAAGAGGATGTTGGAGCAGGGATTGTCACCACCAATTTACCACCATCACTTTTGAAATCGGTTCCGTGGTTCCAGAGATTCCATAGAAATTGTAATTTAGAATGACTTCAGAACGCTTTTCACTCATTTCACCCATTTAAATTTCGATTTTTTTTAAATTTATTCTTAGAGACCATTTACATCTTATAAGTAACTACAATGCTAAATTTCAAATTTCTTGCCCCTTCAGTATAAAAAAGTCGTAATTTTCGAACATTTTTCGATCCTGCACCCCATTGATGTTAGTGGCACCGACATAAAATATAGGCTATGTTGGAGTAGGGATTGTCCCCATCAATTTGCCACCATTACTTTTGAAATCGGTTCTGTAGTTCCAGAGATTTCATAGAAATTGTAATTTAGACTGTTTTTAGAACGCTTTTCGCTCATTTCACCCTTTTAAATTTCAATTTTTTTTTAATTTATTCTTAGAGAGCATTTACATCTTATAAGTAACTACAATGACAAATTTCAAATTTCTAGCTCCTTCAGTATAAAAAATAAAAATAAAACTGCCCAGTTAAACTGAGGGCATTGAGTTCACAGGTTATTCACACTAATTGTATATTATACTCGTATTTCAAAGAATTTGAAATAAGCCCGTCGAAAAATAAAGAAATAAACAATATATTAAGGGGGGGGGTCATCCCCCCGTTATCCCCCCCCCATAGTTAACTAATGAACCCCTTAAACTAATCAGGTTAACTCTAATTACAATGAATATATATACAAAATTTGAAGAAAATCAGATAATTCTGCATGAAAAACCCATTTATATAAATTAAGGCGGGATTAGCCCCCTCCGTTCCCCCCCCCCTTTATACTTAACCAATCAATCCCGAAAACTAATCAGGGAAGCGTCTTAACCCAATGAACCTATAAACAAATTTTGAAGCAAATGGGATAATTCTGCATGAAAAACCCATTTATATAAATTAAGGGAGGGGGGATTAGCCCCCCGTCCCCCCCCCCTTTATACTTAACCAATCAATCCCGAAAACTAATCAGGGAAGTGCCTTAACACAGTGAACCTATAAACAAAATTTGAAGGAAAACTGAATAATTCTGCATGAAAAACCCATTTATATAAAATAAGGGGGTATTAGCCCTCCGTTCCCCCCTTTATACTTAACCAATCAATCCCGAAAACTAATCAGGGAAGCGTCTTAACCTAATGAACCTATAAACAAATTTTGAAGCAAATAGAATAATTCTGCATAAAAAACCCATTTATATAAATTAAGGGGGGATTATCCCCCCGTTCCCCCCTTTTATACTTAACCAATCAATCCCGAAAACTAATCAGGGAAGCGCCTTAACACAGTGAACCTATAAACAAAATTTGAAGGAAAACAGAATAATTCTGCATGAAAAACCCATTTATATAAAATAAGGGGGGGGATAATGCCCCCGTTCCCTCCTTTATACTTAACCAATCAATTCCGAAAACTAATCAGGGAAACGCCTTAACACAGTGAACCTATAAACAAAATTTGAAGGAAATGGGATAATTCTGCATGAAAAACCCATTTATATAAATTAAGGGGGGATTAGCCCCCCCCGTTCCCCCCTTTATACTTAACCAATCAATCCCGAAAAACTAATCAGGGAAGCGCCTTAACACAGTGAACCTATAAACAAAATTTGAAGGAAAACTGAATAATTCTGCTTGAAAAACCCATTTATATAAATTAAGGAGGGATTAGCCCCCCGTTCCCCCCTTTATACTTAACCAATCAATCCCGAAAAGTAATCAGGGAAGCGTCTTAACCCAATTAACCTATAAACAAAATTTGAAGGAAAACGGAATAATTCTGCATGAAATACCCATTTATATAAATTAAGGGGGGGATTAGCCCCCCGATCCCCCCCTTTATACTTAACTAATCAATCCCGAAAACTAATCAGGGAAGCGCCTTAACTCAGTGAACCTATAAACAAAATTTGAAGGAAAACGGAATAATTCTGCATGAAAAACCCATTTATATAATATAAAGGGGGGGGGGGGGAAATTAGCCCCTTGTTCCCCCCTTTATACTTAACCAATCAATCCCGAAAACTAATCAGGGAAGCGCCTTAACACAGTGAACCTATAAACAAAATTTGAAGGAAAACGGATATTTCTATGAAGAGTTATCGCATTACGTACGTACATACATACAGAACCGGCTGGCAAGCTCTCAGGACTTGATAGCCAGTTTCATAGCTAAAAAATCGCAATTTTAGAACGTTTTTTGCTCCTGCACCCCCTGGGGTTAGTGGCACCGACATAAAATATAGCCTATGTTGGAGCAGGGGTTGTCACCATCAATTTGCCACCATCACTTTTGAAATCGGTTCGGTAGTTCCAGAGATTACCCCCTACAAACAAACAAACAAACAATCTTTACTCCTTTATAATATTAGTATAGATTTAATGGAGCTGCCATTTATATTTTTATTGATAAAGTGTATTGATAAATGATAAGGATAATTATAAATTAATTATTTGAATTTATTAATTAAAGGATAAAGTATTTTGAAAAGAATATTAAACGAAACCCTTTGTGCGATCTTCGATCACACTGACCCACTTGATATACATGCTGATTCGAATCTTATGCAGCTCAAATGAGATGACTGGGTAAGGTTTTTAACGTTTATCTTGCGCAGTAATTCGAGATATCTTTCCCTTAGGAAGACTTTTTTTAAATCATTTTACCAGGGCCTGATTTTATGGCCTAGGCCCATTAGGCACGTACCTAGAACTTTCAGATTTTGAGATACCCAAAAAAGTTTTATCTAAAATTTTAATTTGTCTATGTATACAAGACATAATAACAAAAATATTATATTAAAGGAAGTTTTACAGAATCTGGGGGAAATACTTAGAGGAATACGTTGCTTTTTTATGCGAATTTTGTATGTTTTTTATTTTTCATTCAGAACTTAAGTTTTATATCTATTGTGTTTGAAAATTTTGGAATAAATCAAAAAACTTGAATTTGGTTTTTGTGTAAATTTACCGTTAATAAACAAGCACGAGGATATGGAGTGCAAAAGGATGTTGAGCTTCGAATTTACTTATACTTATAGTAGTGGTTGGAGTTGCCCAAATATTGCCTACAGCCCTGATAGAATAGGTCTAGACCTCTACGTTCGTTAATAGGGCCCTGCATTTCACAATACCTGCGTAATTAAATCAGTTCATCTATCCGATATTATTTTATTTATCACTAACACTTAGTTTTTTACTATACTGTACCTCCACCACAAAAAATACGTGTCCCCCCCCTCCCCTCAAAAAAAATCTTAGTCTCACTATGCCTATGGCTACTGCAAAAGAAAAATAGTCTCCTCCCCCTCAAAAAATTTTGGTTTTGGTAAACCAAAAAAATAAAACCTTTGGTTTTTTAGGGGCCTGTTGTTGATGATCTGGGCTGTCCATCTTTAAAAAAAAAAACAGAACAGTTCTCACCAGTATGAAATCTCTAAATATTAGCACCTAGGATGATTGCGAACTTTAAGCCGTTAAAATGTCATTTTAGAACATTCAATCCAGAACCATGTCTAAAAATATTTTCTTCCGAGGAAGAGGAATAATTTGTCCCCCTCTCCAACTTTATAAAAAATTGCGATTCTGAGTCAATAAAATATTTTTATTATTTAATCAAAACATCACATGACTCAAAATGAGAGTATAATAAGCAGAGGAGAGTAGGGTAAAACCGGGTATCCTACTTTCTCGCTGATGGGTTCAGCCCTGTGGACAGCAGCCGTCTTAACTACATCCGTTAGCGTCTCCTAGCCGTGCGTCATTGGTTTTTGAAGTGAGTTAATCTCTGTATCCACCTCAAAAGTTTAAATTTTTCGCCCTCTTTCTCGCTCTTTACATAAATCCAGCCTGACTGATTGATTTAGATAAGTAAACCACTGTTTTATATAAATTTCGCATGTTATTTTGGATGCCAAGTAAAAGTGTGTACGTCCAACTATCCAGGAGAACGACCATGTTGATTTTTGGTCGTCCTTAGGGGCAAATTCATGTACCCATGGTTTTCCATTGAATTCTACAATAAATTGTTTGTTCACTCAACAGGTGGTGAATGATGGATACAATGCTCAGTCTGCAAAGAGTGGGCACATGAGAAGTGCAGTGAATACAAGAAGTAAAATCTGAGAAAGCCATTGAATGATAACATTAAAAATTGTTTGAAAACCTGAAAAAAAAGTTACTGACTTTAAAAAATGTATACGTTTTAAACTTTGTTTCAAAATTTATTACAATAAAGCTTTCTGCTACTGGAAGTGTAAAAACTTAATTTCTCATTAGTACCCGGTTTTATCCTACCACCAAAATTCTGAGCTGTTTCAGATGGTCCTAGAAAACCTTTTCCCAAGCAGAGAAAAATTTTCCTGTGTCAACAGGTGTGGTTTTCCAATAGCCCAGATGTGTCCCCCACCACTTTTGTGGGATGTTCCGATTTTCCCGTGTTTCTAGACTTTTGTCAACAAAGAAAAACCGTTAGGCACCCAGTTTTGTCCTACTTTCCCCTACATAAAATAAACACATTAGATATTAAACCTTTCACGACGAACGTCAAGTACACTCTTCTTTTAATCTTTGGACATCACATCTTCATATCCTAATTTGTACTTTATTTAATCCCTAAAATGTGAATAAAGAAGGCAAAAAATTCTGTAATAAAATTCTGGTACTAAAATTCTATGATTCTGTGCACTTTATACGGCACGCTCGTCTTTAAACTTCTTTTAATTTTTAGGCGTCAGTTTTTCTGAATAGAATTTTTCGTCTTATTGAATTTCCGAAAATCTGCGATTGGGGAGGAAATAAAGGCAACATTTTCTGTTCAAAATTACTCATGTTTCAAATTCAAGGATTTCGTGTATCCTGAACGGCATGGCACGCAAAAGGTTTAACTACTTGATTGTAATACTGAACATATATGTAAAGACTCTGATATAATATGAAAATAAGTAAAAAAACAGCACTCTGTATGGGTATGGCAACGATCTATTACAGATGATACTGACTAATTGTCAGTACTGGTCTATCTGTACTTTATACACTGATGTCAAGAAATTAAGGGGCAGTGACCGGACACTTTCGGTTTTCAGAGTTTTCAACCGAATTTAACACCGCTTTCAAAAAACTTGACAAAAAACAGTAGAAATAGTATACTGCAATAAAAATATTAATATATGAAATATTTGTGATATGCGTATTTGTATGAAATAAATGCGCATGCGCGAATTACAGCAAAGATTTTTTGTCATGATTTGGTAGTCAATACTATAAAGCAACTCGTATAAAAAGACCAATCTAATATCGTGAAAACTCAAAGATACAGGCAATACAGTGAGCTAATAGATAAATTTGGGAGGAAATCCCGTATAATCCTATGATCTGATTTCATCTGATTTCACCTAAATTACTTCTTCTTTCTTTTTTTTTTTCATAGAATTGACAAATTGCACCACATAGGTAATTTTAAAAAGGGAATTTAACATGAGCATTTTTTGTTTAAATATACATAGTGATTCAGAATTAATCGTTGAAACGTTAAGGTGTGTTACAACAAACAGTTTTTGTATAAAAATCCAGAGTCAAAATAGAAAAAAACTGTTTTCTACAGCCTTTTCTTTTGAATCATTTTCTAAAGCATCAATGCCTCTTCCAAAGCTGTTGTCGGTTTCCCTCTAAGTCCACCCAACTTTGAAGAATAATACGGTATTTTTAGTATGCTGCCACCACCTATATGATTACGTGATATCGGTCACGTTATGAGAGGTATATTGAGAAAAAGACGACCTCTTTCAATTAAACTTAAACGAATAATTTATTTACACAGTCTTTACAAATAACAAGACAATATTTACAATTACAAACTCAGATATAGTTGATCCGGTTCCACATTAAATAAAATACAGATAATACATTCTGTGTGCTGCTAAACTACACTAACTAACTCAGATACCAGAGATTACTATTAATCTCACAAACACTTTATCTCTTCACTCCAAGAGATCGCTTTCAACACACGTGTCTCAGAGCTCACTCTCTGAACAACCTACACGCTTCACTCCCACTTTAAAACTCTCTCTCTCCGGTCAACCCCCAGAGCACTCTTCGTAAACGGGGCTGCACCCCTATTTGCAAGGGTTCCTTGACAGAACGTAATCCCATTATGATGGATCTGTTTTCTTAGAGCTTGGGTGAAGTCTGTCTTATCTATGCACTTACAATTACAATAGAAAAACTCCTTTCACTGTACTAAACATTCCTTCCACACATATCAGGTCACTCCCCTACTCGGATTAAAATTTCAGTTAGGAAAGGAACACTAGTTTAAAGCTTTACTGTACACAGTAGATAAGCACACAAAAAGATAGTATCACATAACAATAGTTCTAAGCCTGCAGCTGCCAGGGAAAACCTGACAGCTGTTAAATGAGTTTTTCTCAAAATGGTGTTTTTCAAGTGTTGGGCATTGTAGGAAATTTAGTAATTAAGCTATAAGGCTTCAAATATGGATTGAATATAATATGATACATGTACTTATCTGTAAACCATTAAATTTCTCTTTATAATTCCCATTTTTTGGGTGAAAAGCGGCTTCTAAAAAAATCTTCTGCTTTCTCCCCAAAATTTCATTTTAAAATTTAGACTACATAAAAAATTTTGGGGAATTTTTTGTAGATTTTTACATTTAATTTTAAAGTTTTAAACATCTGTTTGTTTCAGAATCACCGTTACTAAGCAGCAGTGCCCTCCAATCAGAAGGGAAACCTACAAATCTCTTTTTTGTTCTAAGCATCCTGATAATCAGATTAATTTAAATTTTATGGAATTTGTTGTTTAAATTTTGTCTAATCTAATAGTGATATCTGTTTGAAAACAAGTCTTTTTTTTTCCAAAATCATGCTAAAAAGCTCTGAACTTGACGACTCCATATACCCTTCACTTTACAAAAAATGACGAAAAGATATAAATATATAATATATAACTTTTTTTTTTTTTTTGCCTAGAATGTATTTAGACTTCCCTGGTATGTTCTGGCGAAGTTACGTAAAGATCTGGTGATTATTAATATGGGAAAAAGTCATTTTACTGCATCCATTTCCCTTTATCAAAGTTGCAATCTTTAAAATAATTTTTTCTCAGTTCGAGTTATGACACGTTGCTACCTTTTTAAAATACTCAAATTTCATCAGATATGTAAGAAATAATATAAGTTTTTTACATAATTGAAAAGGTATCCAATAGAAGCGATGGGTTTTGCAATATAATGAATACAATTATATATGAAAAAAATTGGTGCTTTTCACTTAATTTTGGCTTAGAAAAGGAAATTTCATTTTTTTTTCTGATAAACTAATGTGTTTATAGAAAAACCAATACCTAAAGTTATGAAGGATGCTCCTGTGAATATAAGAAAAAAATTGTGTAAAAATATTAAAAATTGAAAAAAGTTTAAACGCTTTTTACATTTTCTTATATTTCTTTTTCAAAATATAGCCATGATATTGTATTTTTTTGTTGTGAAATTAATTTTGTTTAACAATTTCATTTTATGATATGTAAAACAGATACAAAAAAAAAAGTTATAAGTAAAAAAAAAAAAAAAATCTAAGGGTACAGTCCCTTTTAATGGGCGTGCATATCCCCCATTAAGTTTAGAGATATCTGTTTTCTGATGTAGCAAATTTCTCTTTATTGCATCTAATCCCTTATTGCCTTATGCTGTTTTAGATATGTTTAGATGCGTTTAATCCTTTTTGAATACTGAACTCTGAAAACTCAACAGCATTCAAAATACGGCGAACGTCCGAAAGTGAAATATGCTTCAAGATTATTTCTCCCCCTTTCTTCTACCTGCCTACTTGTCAACAAGACAATAAGAGTGTAAAAGTGAAACCTATCTAAGATAACAACTACAAAAGACTCCACATCCGTTGATTCCAATAATCCCTTGCTCTGCTACAATAGTTGGATATTTACGTGAGGGGGAAAAATGGAACAGGTGTTCGGGCAGTCTGCCAGTATTTTGCTTGGCCGGGCATCTTGGACGGTTTAGTAGGGAAAGGATAAAACTGAGCGAAAAATTAATTAGAACAGGAAGGATAATTTTTGATATTTTTTTCTTCACTTTCCACTAGTTAATGGCTTACCGGAAATTTATCACCATCCTTATTAAATATAATGCGATATGTATTTAGTTATTATCTCCCGATCGCATAAGGACGCGTGTTGATCTGTTTATTAAGAATACCCGGATTCGAATCTTGGGACTACAACGAACACATCGAAATGTATCGTAGCGATAATGTCTATATATATCGTATCTATACAACATCCGATACTTACTGAATATAACAAAGTATTTTAATTTCACTTGCTACGCAGCGTATAACCAGCAGAGTGAAAAATGTCCATACCGGAAATCGTACCCGGACCCTTGGTATAACACACCAATGCTCTACCTTTTGAGATATCCGGACGACATCCAGTCTGGCATTTCCCACATCGGAGATTTAATTAAATTTTCAGCAGAGCTGAAATTAAGCTAAGGATTAATTAATATAAGAGCTTCTGGAATTTTAATTGTGTGTGTGTGTGTCCGATGCTGGGATTTACTTCGTCTCACGTACGCCACTAAAGATGTGTGATCATCTTGTGCTGCAAAGTTGCAGCCTTGACAACATATAGAAGTGGTTAAATGCCAGACTGGATGTCGTCCGGATAGCTCTAATGGTAAAGCATTGGTATGTTATACCGAGGGTCCTGGTTCCGATTCCCGGTCTGGACATTTTTCATTTTGTTGGTTCGTACGCTGCGTAGCAAATGAAAATTCACATAGTTTTGTTATGGTCATGAATTCCCAGCGTAATTTCAACTTGACTGAAAATTTAATTTGATACCCGATACTTACTATCACGAAATAATTGATAATGCGTATGGATTTTGAGCAGTGTGATTGAAGCACTACTGGAATCTAATCAAATCGGACCAATCAAATTTACCAATCTCTCATGAACGTGTTTTTATACTCTCTACTTAGCATAGTTTCATAAAGCTATTTTAAAGCGGCTGTTGTTAATTTCTGTTAGCGCTTAAAATTAACACTATCATTATATTTAATATAAAAATTCAACATACAAAGTTTTGTAGACACTTCTGTTTCAATAAGTTTTTGTTCAAGGAAAGATAACACGACGAACTCCCATGAGCTTGCTTAACCCTTTGAAGGTGATTGTATATTATTTGTAGCTCTTAATTCCCAACTACCGAAATTGCAGCGGAATATTTGAAAAGCAACTGGCTCTTATAATGTATGAAGAAAAGTATTTTCAAACAATTTTGTTTGTAAATTCTAGTGTCAGTCAATCATTTCAGCATTTTAGCAACAGAACTATTTTGCCTCTGAAAGGGTTAAGGCTGTTAGTCAGTCAACTTCCTAATTCTCCTCCCTCTAATGTTAAATCTATGGGCGTAGAATGCATTGGTATATTTAAAATATATCCTCTGAAAATTAATATTTTTAACTTCTTGTTTCTGTGGACTCTTCTTAAAGGATGTCTCTTCTTTTTCTTAGTTCTCAAAATATTTCTGAAATCTATGCTCAATTTAATACGTATTTTGTGTGTTAAAAGCTGACGAACTGTGAATGAGATTTTAACACTTCACATAAAATTAAGCATATGTTTTAGAAATATTTTGAGAACTAAGAAAGAAAAAGAGATCCCTTAAGAAGAGTACACAGAAAAAAGTTTAAAATATTAATTTACTGAGGAGATATTTTACACTGGTGAAAATAATTAAAGGGACAAATGGTTTTTTTGCAATAAAAATAAAACTAACAAAGCAAATAAAACCAAACTTGGCCAAAATATGATCCGATATAAGACCAATATATGGGAAAGCAAAAATGGGCACAACCTGCACCCCAAATAAGGAAACTGGTCACGTGTCCAGCACAGCAGCTGACCGACACCCTGTCAGTCATAGAAAATCATGTCTAATAGGGTGTGTGATTGCCTCTAACAGTTACACAACTCTCGCATCGGCGTTTCATACTGTTTACCAGGGTTCTTATCAATCCCTGTGGCAACCGCACCCACGCTTGCATCAAAGCACCCTTGAGCTCATTGGTGGTCGTTAGAGCTGGTCTTCGAGCTGCAATTGATCGTCCAAGGGCGTCCCATAAGTGTTCGATGGAATTAAGGTCAGGGGACATCACAGGCTACTCCATTCGTTGAATATCCTCCGAATCGAGGTAATCGTCCACCAACTGAGCCCTATGTGGACGGACGTTATCGTCCATAAAAACAAAATTTGGTCCATATGCTCCACAGAAAAGTCTCACATAGGGTGAAAGGATCTCGTCCCTGTACCGCTGACTTGTCAGAGTACCTCTATCGAACACAATAAAGTCGGTACGCCCGTCTGCCATGATGCCTGCCCAGACCATCAGACCACCTCCACCATAGTGGTCCTTTTCGACAATGTTAGAGGGTTGATATAGACTCCCCGGTTCTCTCCAGATGAGAACACGTCTCGAGTCGCTGTTCAGACTGAATCACAACTCATCACTGAAGAGAACCCGCCTCCAACTATCCTCTGTCCAAGAGAGGTGTTCTCGGCACCATGCTAGACGGGATTTTTTGTTGTTCACAGTCAAAGGTATGCAGACGGCAGGGCGCCTAGCATACAGGCCACCTGCATTAAGTCTCTGGTTGACTGTTATCCATGAAATGGATGTTCCTGTTGCATTATACAGGTGACAAGACAGTTGTGTTGCTGTCACGGATCTATAAATTTTGGCTAGAAGTCTCAAATAACAGTCTTCAACCGGCGTTGTTACCCTTTTGTGGCATTGGCCAGGTCGGTGGACCACTGTTCCTATTTCTGTGAACTCTTTCCACAGAGAGGACACCATATTTCTCGGAACCCCGACGTCCTTACAACAAGTAGCCTGTGATTGGCCAACCTCGAGTCTTTCAACTATCCGCCATCTTGTGGCATCATCTCGGCAGTGACAACTAGCCATACTAACGATGGGTAAACGATGAAATTCAAAAAAGCAAGGATTGGGTTATGCTACGATGTTTCAAAACGTCCTCACGCTACAAGCTTCGGCGAGAAAATCAGGTATCTCTACACAAATGCGATCACAGCGCCACTTTTTTATGACGACACAGACCACCGCGTGGCAGGTGTGTCCGCGAAGAGCTTAACTATCATCTGATACTTTATTTGCGTTTAGGCATAACTTATTTTGTCTTGTTTTTAAAAAAAATCGTTTGTCCCTTTAATTGTTTTCACCAGTGTAAATATACGAATGCATTCTACGTCCGTAGATTTAACATTATCGAGGGAAATTCGGAAGTTGACTAACATAGCCTTAAGTGCCCTTTTTTAATCAAACTTATTTTATTTTCACCTAACTAATCAACAATTTTCAGCTGTATCGACTAACCCTACAATGCATGATTTTTTTTTTTTTTTTTTTTTACAAAATATTATGCCATTCTAATAATTGCATCTATCTATACTAATAAAAGAAAGTTTCGCTCGGTGTGTGTATGTGTCTGTCCGTCTGTCTCTGTGTGTGTGTGATGGTTAGGAAAATTTAGTGCACCTAGAAGTCTGAAAATTTAGGTGAGGATCTTTCTAGGGCTGTCCTGATGCACCCGAGACTCAGAATTTTAATATTTTGAAAATTAGCCTAAGGTATTGATTAATAATCATTAAACATCGCATCAAAAACTTCATTACAATGCGCTTCAAAAATGGTTATTTTTTATCGTAACCCATAGACATTACAATTTTGATAATTCCAGACAACAAAAAATTCTCATTTTCACTTATCCTCGAATATTACAAAAACTATTTGAGGTATCGATTCGAAATTCACAGTATATATACGTAGTTTATTTTTTTATACCAAAAAAAAAACAAATTTTGTGAATATTGGACTAACTTTTCTTTATTTCGGCCAAAAACTGACCAGAATTAAGAATTGGGCGCAGACAGAAAAGAGGTTACTGTGAATTTGGGTTTGCCAGGTTGAAAGTCAACTCTCGGTGTTGTGTACCTATTCAAATAAATAAAACTATTACGTTTATCAATTTGGTATTAGGCATATAGACATAAAAAAAAAATTCCTGATTCCGAATTTTTGTAAAAATCGGTTCAACTCATTAATTAAAATGGAAAATTATCTTTTTTTATTTCATCACACGTTTTGATAATTCCACACAACGAAAAGGAAGGTTGCCATAAATACAAGCGCTGCCAGATTTAAAATGTACTCTGCTATACAATATTTTTTAACTATATAAGATACGCTTTTGAAAATTGGTATATATATGCAAATCATATGCTGAATAAGAATTTCTAAAAATTGGGTTGGGTTGATTTATGACGGCCAATTATCAACACGAGGGATATAGGCCCTAGGGGGAGTGCCCTCTGTGGGGGTCTTTTTAAGGGAACCTAACCCGTATTAACGGCAAGGTTCGAAGAAAACCACGGAAAACTCCGAACGGTTAGGTCGACAAGCGCAACAGGGGTCTAAAAATTGGACCGGTAACTTTTTTTTTTATCAAAGAAATTATTTATTTCATTTACTTTCAAATAGAAAAAAAATGGATAATTAAAAACCTTATGGAAATTGAAATTTATTGTGCATTTAATCCTCGGCTTCTAATAGTCATCTTTTCGAAACCGATTCGAAATTAACTTAATATCTTAATTATCACTTCCCACAGTCTTAAAGTTAGTTTATGAGTAAGGGGTTACCAGTATTTCCAAATAGAAATGTCAGCAAATTCTTAAATTAAGTTCCGGGCTCAATTACCAGTCCAAATCTTTTACCAAGGACTCCAGTAGTCTTAATTAGTCATTTGTCAAAAAGTACTTGAGTCTCCTCTCCCTCCCGCACCCCCCCCTTTCCCCCTTTTGGGGGGGGGGGGGCTTAACTGAGCCCCATCTTAATAACTCGGCTTCTGTTAGTCATATCTATTCCAAACTGATTCCAAATTACCTTACTATCTTAATTATCACTTCTCACAATCTTAAAGTTAATTTATTAGTATGGGTTACTAGTATTTCCGAATAGAAATTTCAGCAATTTCTTAAATTAAGTTCCGGGCTCAGTTACCAGTTCAAATTTTTTACCAAATATTCCAGTAGTCTTAGTCATTTCTCAAAAAGCACTTGAGTCTCTTCTCTTCCCTTCCCCCCTCTCTCCCCTTCATCGTTTTTTTTTTTTTTTTTGCTTAACTGAGCCCTATCTTAATAACTCGGCTTCTATTAGTCATATCTCTTCGAAACTTATTCCAAATCACTTTAATATCTTAATTATAACCTCTCACAGTCTTAAAGTTAGTTTATGAGTACTAACTTTATTAATTAATAATAAATGTTTTGAATTAATCGTTTACAAGTATTTCTGAATAGAAATTTCAGCAAATTCTTCAATTACGTTCTGGGCTCATCTATTAATCCAAATTTTTTACAAAGGACTCCAGTAGTCTTACTTAGTCATTTGTCAAAAAGCACTTGCGTCTCCCTCCCTCCCTTTCATCGTTTTTTGCTTAACTGAGCCCTATCTTAAGAACTCGATTTCTAATATTCCGATATGATCGAAACTGATTCCAAATTACATAAATATCTTAGTTATCACCTCCCACATTAATAAAGTTAATTTATGAGTAGTAGATACCATTATTTCCGAATAGTAATTTCAGTAAATTCTTAAATTAAGTTCCTGGCTCAGCTACCAGTCCAAATTTTTGACCAAGTACTCCAGTAGTCGTAATTAGTCGTTTGTCAAATAGTTTGTTTATAACATAATGCGCCTCCTGATGGTGGAAGGTAGAACTAAAGGATTTTATAGCGCGTGCGCAGCACCCCTGCTATATGGTGCCGGGGGTAACAAGGACACCTGTCTGAGTTTCGTTCAGAAGGTGGTTTATTTAAAACAGAGTGTGCCCCTTGGCGCGGAAGGTGGAACTGAAAGATTTCGCAGGGCGTGTGAAGCACGCCTGCTATACGATGCCGTAGGCAGCGGGGACACGTGTCGGAGGTTTGTTGAATCAGAATGAACCCCCTATCAGCTGAAAGTGGAAATAAAGGATTCTCCGGTACGAGCGCAGCACTTTAAAAAAATTGTCATACAACATCGGGTTAAAGATATAAAATCATACAAACTAGAGGTTTGTTTTAATTTATTATCACGGGCCCGGACAACGCCGGGCAGTTCAGCTAGTAACAGTATAAATATTCCAAAAACAAAGCCCATGCCATCTGCTGTTCGCAATTTATGAAAAACTAGCCGGTCTTCGCCCGTCTAGCCGGTCGCTTCCGAGTGGGGCCCCAGATACATAGTGCAGTGTACCGCCCTGACTTCGCTTGGGGCTCAGAAAGTGCATTTTACATGCAACCAGAAAAATATAAATAAAATATTTTAAATTAAAAGTATACGAAAATAACTAATAAGAATATAAAAAAGCACAAATAAAGACTTCGAGACATAAATATTTTTTTTTCACCCTACCCGTGATTATCTAGGGGTGGGGCCCAAGTAGTACTTTGTATCTGGACCCCACTCGGAAGCCGGGCGAAGACCGGCTAGTGGTTTTATATTTCTTTCGTTCACGATAAACGAATATCGTGTGTTTGTTTATTTTTATGGAATTAGATAATAGACTGTCGATCCAATTTCAACTGAAATTATCTCAGAATATATACATTTTTGAATGTAACTCATCTCTCGATTATCAATTTATTTTGAACGATCTTTCTAAAAATATAACTTTTATGCAGTTTTATTCGAAAAAATAATTTTTGATAAAAATGGCCGCCTGACATATGAAAAAGCGATGTGAACATCCCGGAACTGTTGATGACAGTCACATGACTAACACTTTTATTTTTCTATTAATGTTACGTGAACGACGGCACGGGTAACAGCTAGTATGACATAAAATTTTCAACCCCCATTTAACCTCCTTAGAGGTTGAAAATCTAAAATTGCCTGAAATACATGTTTAAGTATTCTTTAGTAGATTTGCTATCCCGAATTTTACGCTCTAACCTAAAACTGCTGCTGAGATACGGCGAAAAGACCTACAAATTTCGACCCCACATTTACCTCCTTTGGAGGTTGAATTTCTAAAATCGCTGAAATATGTGTTATTTTTTAGTAAATTTGTTATCTTGAATTTCACGATAATACATAAAACTGCTCCTGAGATAGGACCAAAAGGCGAAATGACCTATATCTTTCGACCCCCTCCCCCCATTTAACCTCTTTAGAGGGTGAATTTCTAAAATCGCCTGAAATACGTGTTTAACTATCTTTTAGTAGATTTGTTATCCTGAATTTCACGCTTTTAACTAAAACTGCCGTTGAGATATGGCGAAAAAGTCAAATATCCTAAAACATTCAAGCCCCCCCCCAATTTAACCCCTTTAGAGGTCGAATTTCTAAAATCGCTTGAAATACATGTTTAACTATTCTTTAGTAGATGTATTATCCCGAATTTCATGCTCCT
The DNA here is from genome assembly GCA_963931845.1 of Maratus michaelseni. NCBI lineage: Eukaryota > Metazoa > Arthropoda > Arachnida > Araneae > Salticidae > Maratus > Maratus michaelseni. The sequence continues at coordinate 120,469,416 of OZ007586.1, forward strand.
ACATAAAATTGCTGCTTATACAGGGTGTCTCAAAAGGTCGTTTACAAACTTAACATGATGGTCTGTCATATCATGATGAACAAGATTTACATAGGAACTTGTGTTCGAAAATGCAAACTGCGACCACTAGAGGGCAATGAGCGCAGGTGTGGTGGGGAAGAAAGAAAAGGTATCGAAAGAGGTATTACTATGACTTTTATTAAAGAACATGGTTTAATTTACAGAAGATGTTCAAAATTCTTTCCATTCGCCGCAATGCATGCTTCACAAAGTCGACGCATGGATTCACGGACCCGTTCAAAGTGGGCAGGTGTGTCACGGACATGTTCCGCCGCTTCCACAATCCTGGTAACGAGATCCATATCCGATGTTACGGGTGTCTCGTACACCATGGACTTGTAAGTGGTAGGGGTGTTGCGTGTCCTCATGCAGTATGCACATAATGCTTTAACGATGTACATCCAAGACGCGTTCGCTTGCTCGGAGACTTGTTTGCGGGTTCCTGTCAAATTCCCATAGCAAGATTTCCTCTACGACACGCGTGCGTATAGTGCGTTCTCGACCGACGTGGCTACGTACTTGGAAAGCTCCTGCTTCACGCAATCTGCGGTGCAATTGTCCAAGAAAAAATGACTTGCCTGACGTCTGCTTGGGAAGCGCTCAAGCGGCTCGTGCATTGCCATCGCGGCGCCATATACGTAATGCATATCGGCCAATTCTGCGTTACTAAACCGATTCATCCTTCTCTTGCAACGTCCTCGCCTGAAATTATTACGCTTCCCACTCTCCCGTAAACCTGCGCTCATCGCCCTCTAGCGGTCGCAGTTTGCATTTTCGAACACAAGTTCCTATGTAAATCTTGTTTATCATGATATGACAGACCAGCATGTTAAGTTTGTAAACGACCTTTTGAGACACCCTGTATATGGCAAAAAGACGAAATGATCTAAAACTTTCGACCCCCCCCCCCCATTTAATCCCCTTAGGATGTGAATATTTAAAATCTGTGAAATATATGTTTAACTATCTTCTAGTAGATTTGTTATCCTGAATTTCACGCTTTTAACTAAAACTACTGATGAGATATGGTGAAAAGGTGAAATCATAGAAAATTATCGACCCCCCCCCCATTTAACCCCCTTAGTAATTTAATTTCAAAAATCGCCTAAAATACATGTTTAACTATTCTTTAGTAGATTTGTTATAGCGAACTTCAAGCTCCTACCTATAACTTCAATTGAGAAATGGCAAAATGACATAAAACATTCGACCCACTATTTAACCCCCCTTAGTGGCCGAATTTCTAAAATCACTGAAATACTTTGTAAACTATATTTTTAAGAAGATTTGTTATCCTGAATTTCACGCTTTTTTCTAAAACAGCTGATAAGATATGGTGATAAGGTGAAATCGCCGAAAATTTCGACCCTTCATTTTAACCCCCTTTGTAGTTGAATTTCTAAAATCGCCTGAAATACATGTTTAACTATCCTTTAGTAGATTTGTTTTCCCGAATTTCACGCTCCTAACTATAACTTCTACTGAGATATGGCAAAATGGCGTAAAACATTCGACCCCCATTTAACCCCCCTTAGTGGCCGAATTTCTAAAATCGCTCAAATACATGTTTAACTATTTTGTAGTAGATTTGTTATCCTGAGTTTCATGATTCTATTTATAATTTCTACTGAGATATGTTAAAATGACCTAAAATATTTGACCTCCTATTGAACCCACCTTAGTTGCTGAATTTCTAAAATTGCTGAAATACATGTTTGTCTATATTTTTTGTAGATTTGTTATCCCGAATTCCGAGCTCCTAACTAAAAATGCTGCTGAGATATGGCGAACAGGCAAAATGACTTAAAACCTTCGACCCCCCCCCCCCCCATTTAAACCCTTAATGAATGAATTTCCAAAATCGCTGAAATATGTTTTTAATTATTTTTTTATTAGATTTGTTATCCTGAATTTCACGTTCCTACCTAAAACTGCCGCTGAGATACGGCGAAAACGTGAAATGACTAAAAAATTTCGACCCCCCCCCATTTAACCCCCTTAGCAGTTGTTGAATTTTTAAAATCGCTGAAATATGTGTTTAACTAACTTTTAGTACATTTGTTATCCTGAATTTCGCGCTTTTAACTAAAACTGTTGTTGAGATATGGCGAAATGGCAAAATGATTTAAAACATCAGACCCCCATTTAACCCCCTTAGTGGTTGAATTTCTAAAATCGCTTAAATACGTGTTTAATTATTTTTTTAGTAGATTTGTTATCTTGAAATTCACGCTCTTACCTAAAACTGCTGATGAAATATGGAGAAAATGTGAAATCATCGAAAATTTTTGAACCCCCATTTAACCCACTTAATGATTGAATTTCTAAAATCGCCTGAAATACATGTTTAACTATTCTTTAGTAGAATTGTTATCCCGAATTTCACGTTCCTACTTAAAACTAATGCTGAGATATGTCGAAAAGACTAAATTATCTAAAACTTTCGCCCCCCTATTTGACCCCCTTATGCTGCGAATTTTCAAAAATCCTTTTTTAGTACGCGCCTACATTGTGTAAAGAACATGTCTTCCAAATTTCATTGTTCTAGGACAAACGGTTAAGGCTCAGCGTTGATTATGAGAAAATCAAGCTACTCCTTTATAAGTATAGATGTAAAGTGTGCCAAATGGCTACACCATGCAAATATGCGGAATTTTTACTTATATTATAGAAAAACATTTTGGTTGCTAGAAAGAATGTAATAAATGATTGTTTATAAATATGTTTAAATCTTTTAAAATGTTGAGGCTTTTTAAATTTTTTACTTATTTCAGAATCCTACACACATAAATTATAGTAAACTAGACGGTACCCGTCAAAACTTGACGCTAATCAACTGAAAGTTTTTACAAAAATAAAGTTCCTAACATCGTTAAAATGTCAGAACGTTTTACAGTATATTTGTAAGCAATAGTTAGAACAAATAAAAACCTCTCTTTTTATAACCGAGCTGGAGAAAGGCTGCATGTTAACTCCCTTTTTTTTTATACCTCTAACAAGACCCCTACCTGTCCGGCATGAGTGCCTAGATTGACGAGTTAGTACCTGGGCGCGGGGCGATATTCGCTGCTGTGATCCACCTGACAATAGCCTTGTTGGCATCGCTGCAGTACTCTCTAGTGTGGTTTGCTATAGTTCTTTGTTTGTCGGTTCCAGGTTTCTATTTAACTTTGTTGAATTGGCAGATTTAAAAAAAGCAAAAATTAAGGACACAGAACAGAACATTTTCCAGAGAATTCCGTTGTTAGATCCTAACGAAAGCAGCTCAGTTTTTTTCCCTTAAAAATTTTATCAATAAAGAAATTTTTGAAGTTAAGATATATAGTTCTCAAATATAAACATTTAACTGCATTACGATACCAATAGATGGCACCACAGTTTTTATATAAATATTTTCCTTTTTTTTTTACTGAAAAAAAACTGTACTTTTCTTAGTATATATGCCATATTTCTTAGTATATATTGTAATAAAAAATATACCAAAAATAGTTCATTTCAATTTATTTAACTGATAATTGCATGTCAAAGTTTTTAATTTAAAATTTAAAATACAAAATCATTACTTTAAAAAAATATTTGGGATGGTAAATTTTACTAAATAATAATGAAGAATAAAAACAAATTCCATAAATTTTCCTGCCAAAATCAAACATTTACATTAATGAATTGAGTTATCGGAACCCTAATAATATCCGAGAAATATCTTATTCCAGAAATTGGATTCGAACATACGCACCCTTAAGAGCCTACGCTAGTCACGCGAAGAAACGCTCAAGCTAATGTTAAGTCTATGGGAAGGTTCTTGCGCGATTTCTCGCTCGCATTTTAATATTTTTAAATGATTCTTTTTACATAGGATAGCTGACGCCGATCCCTAACGTTGTTAGTTTTTACTTTTTCGATTTTAGTTAGTTTTTTTATAAGCTGACATTTCTAATTTCGGAACCGGTTGGAACCGGTTCTGAAAGTGAAAGTATCCTTATATAAAAAAAAACTGGAACCAAAATCGAAAAAGTAAAAACTAACAACGTTGGAAATCGACCTCAGCTATCCTTTTTTCAAAAATCATTTAAAAATATTAAAATGCGAGCGAGAAATCGCGCAAGAACCTTCCCATAGACTTAACATTAGCTTGCGCTTTTTTTCGCGTGACTGATGTAGGCTCTTAAGAGAACCAGAATCTTTTTATTATTTTTTGGCACCTCTTGGCCACCTTGGCTTTTCTCAACGATCCTCTGAAATTAAACCAGTTCAAAACTGTGAGTTGTAATTTTCCAACTGAGTGAAAAAGTGTCCAGGGCAGAATTCGAACCAGGGACCCCTTGGCTTAAGTTACCAATGCTGTGCCAACTGAGCTATCCTAGACGAATCTGGTAGACTTAATTCACCCAGCTAACCTTATTGATCATGGCATCTGGTCTATTATCTGAAACAGCTGAACAGAATAAATCGTAGGTAATGGAATTCCAGTAAACCCTGGATACGTAATTACACTTTATTTTTTAATACAATTATTGTAATTGGTAAATAAATCATATGTAATTTTACAACCGAGTGAAAAAGTGTCCAGGCCAACCAGATTCGTCCAGGATAGCTCAGTAGTCCGAGCATTGGCAGCTTAAGCCAAGGGGTCTCTGGTTCGAATCCTGGCCTGGACACTTTTTCACTCGGTTGGAAAATTTTAACTCATATGATTTATTTACCAATTAGAATAACTGTGTTAAAATTTAATCCGTTCAAAACTGTTTTTTCACTTCGTTTAGTGACAGAAAAGCACCCTGAAATGCTCATTGCGCATGTTCAGATCAGCCTAAATCAGTCTTAAACATTCAGCTTTGCGTTTTAAATATATAAATGATAGTTCACAAACAATTATTTTCGTTTCGTTTAGTCATATTGAAACATCCCATTTTAAACATTTCATCCTTTTACAACATTTACAAGATCGTATGTTGCATCTTGGCATTATCTCGAAATGTTCAGAACACTAAATAGTACCTAACGTCATTTGGGAAGGAGGGGGAGGGGGGGGGATTTTACAACCAGCTTTTGTTTTTCGTTTAAGCTCTGGTTGGATTCCGCTGGACGGTTTTCCACGCTTAATTTTGCCATAAGAGACTGTGAGACAGTTAAACTTGGAACTAAAGCCCTGCATGAATCTGAACCCGGAAATTCTATTTAAAGTCAACCAACGCAAACTCGAAAAAAAAAAATTCGTGAACCCGAAACCAATTTAAAACTAGTCGTTGGGGGCCACCGTAATGCTTACCCATCATGGATATGCATAATATAAAATACGAAAATAAAACATGTGTAAACTATTTATAAAATGCATTGCAATTCGAATAAAATCGTGGCTTGATGACGTCATAAACTTTAATGCTCTATTATTGAATTGCGTAAAAGAAACATCCTTATAACTCCAAAATTGATAATCCTATTAACTGACGGTTTACTGCGTCGGATTAAGCGTATCATTTCCAATTAAAATAGATCTTTGAATTGAAATTTGGATGAAATACACACTCTAAAAAAATCCGTGGAAATACAGGAGATTTTCCGTTAAATTTTACGGAGAAGTTTCATTTTTTACAAAACAACAGTACAATTTCCGTAAATGACATTAGTTCCGTAAAGGAGATTTCAAATCCGTAAATATGCAGAAAGTTTTTCGCAAATTTAATGGATTTTTCCGTATTTCTTACGAAACAGTACAATGTCTGTATTTCTTCCAAAACAGTGCCATTTCCGTAAATGACGTTCAGAGGTTTGCGTACAGAAATCGCCTTGTTTCAAATGCGAATTAAGATTGTTGTATTTACTAGAGTTCTTCTAGCATCCAGGTCTGAACCAGTCCTAACGGGGGACCTATTTTCTGTCATTAGACTCGGGCCAATCCTGGAACTCATTCTAACTGCGGTTGTGTCTGGGCGGTAATTTTTTGTGAAAATAAGAGTGATATTTTTATTTTTTAGTGAAATCTTTAGAAATTTATTTTATTTTCATAAATTACAGAAAAATATTTTTTTAATCTACTTTTTTTTCTTTATAGTGCTTTAAATTGTGAATTTTTTCACTGACTTTTAAAATTTTATTTTAATTTTATTAACGTGAGGCAATATAAGTTATTAAAGGTTTCATAAAATAATATCTTTGCAAATTATCTATGTATATTGTATTGAACAAAACTGATTTGTCTTATAAATTTGTGAATTAAACTAAAATTTATTTTATAAATTGTAATTTTTTACAAAAATTTTTTTTCTTTAAATTTATAAAAGTAATTAGTCATTTTTTCTTTACTTTCATAAAAATGAAGTTTATGATTTTATAAAGTTTATAATTTATTTCGTTAGTTTATAATTTTATAAATTATACTAAATTAATTTAAACAAAATTATTAAGTCCAAATTTAAACTTACCTATCCTAAAGTTATTAATTTCAAATTTTTCTCTAAAAATCTATTTTTTCGTTTTGATATTTTAAAAATTATTCATTTTAACAGAACCATACACAAAAGCTCGCAGCAAAGCTTAAATATAATAATTTAATTTATTATAAAATTGTTTATTCACATAAGTTTTTAAACTGAGAGATAAAGAAAATTTACTTTAATAGCATGTAATAAATACGTCTGCTTAAGATAATTGTTTTTATTGGAATTGATAACTAAATCAGCAGACAAATTATTTTAAAAAGTATATGTACTATTGCAAAAAGAAGCAATCATTACTGTTAATACAGTATTTTACGCATATAATACATAAATTTAAATTTATCTGTTATAAAACATCCAGTAATAAAGCAAAATATAGAAAATTATGAAAAGAAAATATTAAAAACATTGGAAGTCTGAAAATATCCATCTAACTATGAAACCTTCAAGTTTCTGCATCATTAAAAGTATCTAAAATAAGTAACAACATTTGAGTAAGCGTTGTGTCCAACCGTAGCGTAGTTGTCTAGCCCGCTGGTTTAGTAAGCGGAAAGTCCTGGGTTCGATACTCTTCGTGGCAAGTGGTGGTTGTTTACTGAAAACTCGCTCTGAAATGAGCGGAAAAAAAGAAGTGTATCTATCCCTCATAAGATGGAGAGAACTTATTTCTTTTGGTCCTATAAAATTAATTTTAACGACATAAAAATTTCTAAAGAATACGGAAGATATCTGTTAAAAAACGGAAATTTAAAAACTGATATTTCCGAAATCACGGAAAATTTCCTGGAATTTACGAATTTTTTTTTTCCGTTAAAATGTGGAAATAGTACTGACGTCTCGATTGCCAGTACAATTTCCGTTATTTTCAGGAATTTTTTTTTTACAGTGCAGGGTCATGAAAAATCTAAGTGTGTGGAAAATAGGATTACACATATCTCGGCAACTAAATACTGATCGACTTCATGCTTTATGCAAAATTTGTTTTTTATTGTCTTTTATATTCACTCCTTAAAATAAACAATTTAGAAAAATTTTACATACCTTTTATCAGAACGAATATTTCGAGAGCCCGAAAAAATACTTCCGGATAATCGAGGTTACTGAAATTCAATAAGCACACACACACACACGCGCGCGCGCGCGCGCGCGCCGCAAATTTTTTTTTTTTTTTCCTAAAAATGTTTTTCGGAATCTTCAGTGTCTGAAACGTGTAAATCCGTCAAAAAAATTTTCCGATTTTCAAAATGATTACAAGACTTACTCTATACTACGTATGATGGGTAAGTAATACCTAACGTACGTCATTTGGGGGGTGGGGGTGGGATTTTACAACTTGCTTTTGTTTTTCGTTTAAGCTCTGCACTGTTAAAAATAAATCCGTTAATTCACGGTAAAACTACTGGCAGCAAAGTTGCCGGGTATTTTCAGTTCCGTTAGTAGATATTCCGTTTTGAAAGATAACAGAAGGAAGAACTCAGTTTGAAGAAACGGTATCTTTCCGTTTTGAATGACCTCGGTTTTAAAAAAATTACCTTTCTGTTTGTGCTGCCATCTGTTGACTACACTGGGAGTATTTAATTTAATAATTTGATATACTTCAAGAATATTTTCGGCTGACCTTGGGGTTCGAACCAAAGATGATAGCGTCTCGAGCCAAGTGTTTTACCGCAAGACCAGTGGGCCCTTGCTAGAATAAGAAATTGAAACGATCATACGAGATTTTTTCAAATCGCGGCTGCAAACTTAAACAATCTGGGGTTTAGAAACCTGATAATTTTGAAACTAATTGGGGGATATTTTGTAATAGGATTATGACCGAAAACTTTATTATTAATAGAGGATTAAAACATGAATTATATATATTCTTAATTTGATTGTTAGATGCAAAATATGAAAATTATATTTTGAATTAAATTCGAAAAAGTATGTTTGCTTTTTTGAGAAAATCGATTTTTTTCAACTATTATAGATTTTTTAAATGTGTTCGGTTAGAATATATTTTTAGTGAGAGTTTTTTATAACTTTAAAAAACAAATTGCGAATAATTTCAAAGGAATGAGAAAACTATTTGTTATTTTTTTAAATTCGAAAGCATTATTTTTGTTTGTTGCTTTTTCGAGTAAAATCGATTTTTTTTCACTTAACTATTATATATATATATATATATATATATATATATATATATATATATATATATATATATATATATATATATATATATATATATATATATATATATATAAAATCACATCCTGTATTTTCAGATTTAACTAAATATGAAAATTATAAAAATCTTTATTCAGGATTAAATTTTTCAAACAGAAAGAAACTTCAAGATCTGGTAGAGGTAAACATAATAACAAAAAATACACTGATGATTTTGTGATTCAACAAGAGCTTGATGATCTTGAGAAAAAATTTTGTAATGATTATTGTTGGCTTGCTATAAGAAAACATGTTTTTAGTATAAAAAAGAAATATTTAAACCAATATTTCAAGGTATTTAAAAAGAATCAATATTCTCCACATTTTTGTGATATCTTTTATGATATTCTACATTATAGAGCAAACCTATTAAATACAAGTCTTTCTAATAAACCTAAATATAAAACTAATAATACACAATTAATTATAAATTTTTCCAATCATGTATTCAATAATATCAATTTACACAATATAATCAACAACATTGCTAATAATTTTCCAATAAAAAATTTTACCATTCACAAGACATATAAATATAATCGCACACTTGGACGTAAAATTTTTAATTACAATTCTTTTGCAAAACAATTGGTCTCTTCAAATAATTACTCATGTTGTTGTAATGACCCAAAATATAAAAAGTATATAAATACAACACATGGTCATATCATTACTAGTGATCTTAATATTGTAGAACAACCTATTTTACAAAACTTAATGAATAATGGAACAAAATTTCGCCTTCCATATAAGTGTAATATCAAATCCATAATATTGCAATTTATTCAAGATATTGATTTATTTATATATAAAATTGCTATTGATTACAATAAACCAATCGAGTATTTTAGTGAATGGAGATTTTCTGTAATAGACAAATTAAAAAATGAAATTATAAAAAATTATCATCATATTACACATGCAGCTTTTAAAAATATAAATAAACATATATCAGAATTACAAAACAAATTTATAATTACTTATGTAGACAAATCTCCAAATAATTATGCTATCATATGTAAAGAATACTATAAAGTGTTAATTCACAATGCAATCAACACAAGCAATATTTTTAATGAAACTAAATTAAATATTGAAATAAATAATAGAAAATTATTAAATTATCACAAAATTACTAAAAATCAAATGCAATAATTTAAATTATCCTTATCTTGTTATAATTCCAAAATTTCATAAAACTCCTATTAAATTCGCACAGTTACCATCGGGTGTAACACATATAATAATAATGCAAGCAATTTACTACTTAATATTTTAAAGCAGATATATGACATAACGTTAAAACATAATAACCAAAATTGCTTAAAAAACAATTTTCAACTCATTAATAAAATACATAATATCAATCCGGTAAAATTCATAAAAACATTAGATTTTAATGATTTATTTAATAATATAGATATAAAAGACTTACATAAAACAATGTGTATATTATTTAAAGAATTTAAATCTCAATTAAAATTAAAAGAACATATTTCAGAAAATTTTTTTAAAACTTTACTAAATTTTACATTGCATAATAATTACATCATATATGACAATATTATTTATAAACAATGCCAGGGAATTCCGCAGGGCGGAACCGCATCTAGTATTCTCTCTGACCTTTACTTACATTATTATGAAAGAAATATTAGTCCGAACAATGATTATGTATTTTATCGCTATATTGATGACATTATCATATTTTATTTCAATGAAAAAAATTGCACATCACCACTCAATTTTTATCCTACTCAGCTTAAATTAAGCGAAAATGATTTAAATAATAATTATATAAACTTTCTTGACTTAAAAATTAATATTAATAATAATTATAAATTAATTTTTGATATTTATGATAAGAGATTGGATTTTCCATTTAAAGTAAATATTTTTACCAATTTTGCTTCATGTTTACATAAATCTGTTTATAAAAATATAATTATCAATTATCTACATCGTATAAAATACTTATGCTCAGATATAAATAAAAACAAAAATATTAGATTTATTAGAGATCAAGCAAAAATATATGGTTATCCAATTTTTATGATAAATTCAATCAACTCTTTTAAATAACATTTATTATATCATTTAAATATAAACACGGTATGTAATAAATTATTGTTTTAGTGTGAGACAATATATAACAACAGATATAGAAAATTACAATTATAACATACATAATTACAATTATAACATATAAAGAAATTTAATATTTGATTGAACATTATATACACTATGTATAATATGTGATTGTGCGTTGCCGATCACCTCTGTTTACGGTGCTATTGATGTGAAGTTTTCATACATTTATAAATTAACTTATACACTAACACAATGGATTATACATGGATAACATTGGTGATTATAACTCACAAACATATCTATTTGCAATATATATAAATACATATATAGTTTTTATTTTTTTTTAAATTTTTATCTATGAAAATTAAATTTAACAAATATTTTAATTGCTGCATTGCATTAATTTGATTGATACATAGTAGTAATACTATTAATTATCAATTTTATAAATTTTGAGATATCTTAAATTGTTTATGTATTATTTAATTTGATATTTAAATCAATCTCTGAAATCTAAAATATATTTAGTAGTAGTAAAAATAAAACATTTATTATTTAATAACAAGTCTAACATATATTTAAGTAGTAGTAAAAATTAAAACATTAATTATTTAATAATAAGTATATAATATATATCAGTGGATTAATACAGCTGGTAGCAAATAGCACTTTGTTTTAAAATAATATCTCTTGTACATAATATACTCTCGTTAAGATTATCTAAAATGCTGTGCAGGATATATTAATTCTGTGTAGATTTATTCATATCGTAGGATTTTATTCGAATTTAATGTAAAACTACAAGATAGTATGTTTTTTAAAGTTTATTTATATAATTAAATCTAATGAAGTGAATATGTAACTAATAAAGTGGATTTGTAACTACATATTAATTATAAATAATTATAATACCAACAGATGGCGACACTTTACCTGTCAGGTAGATGAGGATTATATTGTTAATATTATGTTTAATTTAACTATAGAGGGAGCTATTGCTTGTATATTAAATTTACTTTCAGGGTTTAAAATTGAATGTAGTAATTATATATTCACGGATATAATTTTGTAATAAGTGTATTACCAGAATAATTTTGTGTGATTTTGAATCATTTTGTGTTGGGGTGTCATCGATGGGGTTGTGTTTAAAAAAAGTGTGCTCTCAACTTGTCTTTCAAATCATTTCTCTCAACTCGACTAAATCAACATGTATGATGCGTGCCATGTGGACATGGATATTATGCAGAAGTTATGATATTTTAAGAATTCTGGATTATTATTGTGAGTTAAGTATTTTATATACACATTACGTGTTCTTATTTCCAATTTTATTATTTCAAAACTGTTATCTGGTGGTAATTTCGTGAAGTGATACATAAAGTTTTTAGGATAATCGATGTGAGTAAAATATTTTATATATTCTTAATGGTTTTTTATTTCCAATTTAAATATTTCCAATTTTAATATTTCCAATTGTTGTCTGGTAATAGTTCAGTATACCTGGATGATTCTACTGTTCTTAGCATTATGCCAGTAGAATTATGAAATACTGAACTATTTTTTAAAACACATGTGGGTGCATCCAGGCTGAGTACATCTACATGTGTTTTTTCATATCCAATTCATATTTAATTCTCTTGTGGTCCAATTTTAAATTGTATATGGTTCGTATTTAATTTATTAATCCATTTGTATTTACTTAATAGCAACTCCAATTTATAATTTTTTTCCCCTTTCTCTCTTTTTCTTTTTAAATATTATTCAGGTATGAGTAAATTTGGCCTATTACTATTGAAGCACGAGCTTTGGTAATATTATGATTGCACATGTTAAATATTAGATATGTGGTATTCTGTCTACACAATATCATTAATTATCTCTTTGGAGATTTAAGTAGAATGATAATAGAACTTGATATGTTTTTGAAATTCATAGATATTATAATTATATATATATATATATATATATATTAAGCAGCTATTTGTTTAGAATATATTTTAACTGTGAATATTTTTTTTATAACTTTAAAAAATAAATTGCTAATAATTTTAAAACATGGGAAAATTAATTGTTGCTTTTTTAAATTCGAAATAATAATAATAATAATTTAAATTTTTGTTCTTTTAAATAAACTAGAAATTTTAGTTTTTCTGTGCTGAAACATGTCAGTTTTTTAAACATTGAAAATAAATATGCAGCAGATAACGGAATATCTGCGTTGGCCACTTTCTTCTCCGTCTGTTCCGTTATTTTCAGGAAATATGAGGAAATTTTCTGTTTTTAACGGAAAATGCCCTTTTGTCGTGAAAAGGGACTTTTTCCGTGAATTTCAGATTATTTTTAACAGTGTGGTTGAATTTCGCTGGGCGGTTTTCCACCCTTAATTTTGCCATAAGAGACTGTAAGACTTAAAAACTTGTTAAACTTGAAACTAAAGTCCTGCCCAAATCTGATCCCGTAAATTCTATTTAAAGTCAACCAATGCAAACTCGAAAAAAAAAATTCGCGAACCTGAAACCAATTTTTAAAAAAAATCGTCACCCCGGCCCGAACCCAAAATACTTCAACCCAAGCCCAGTCTGAAATCCGAAATCAAAGAAAATGTATCTACAATTTAACCCTATACGCCCAAATTTAAAATTTTGAAAAAATCTCGAAACTTTTTTTATCTTTATGAAAGCAGATTATTAGTCTGTAACAGGAATCGTAACACTTCGCAAGGTCTGTTTAAAAGATAACCTAAGACTCCCTTAAGTCTATAGGCCCCACCAGTGGCTGAGAGGTTCTGCTGTCGAAACTGATAGACGGGAGGTGCTGGGTTCGATCCCAATCGCGCCCGTCGGCCTAATCGTTCGGAGTTTTCGTGGTTTTCTTCGAGCCGTGGATTTATCTATGCGTAAATACGGATTAGGTTCCCTTAGAAAGACCCCCACGAAGGGCACTCCCCCGGGCTTATATCCCAAGTGTAGATAATTGACCGTCAATAATCAACCCAACCCAACCAACCCTTAAGTCTATAATACAAGTTATTTCAATTATTTAACTTATTCTACTATATTTTAAAACGAGACTGTAACTACTTTACTGTGATATATACCGAAACATTCAGGAAGCTATAACCATAACATTACAACAATATCTTATGTGAACATGATAACAAGTCTTTTGTTATAATACATATTTAAGACGACACTGTGTCGAACTTTTCGTTAATGGTAGAAACATGGCATAACTTTACATAGATAATCTGTAAAAATCAAGATTTTAGACTAGCTCTACAATTTCCCGTTAAATTAAATACCTGTTGTGTTGTCACTAAAACCTAACCTATGATAAGTTATGTTAACCCAATAAAAAACAATTTTCAAATCGAAGCTTATTCATTGATCACAAATTTAATCAGTTTAGTTTTAAAGATAAAGTTTAAGTTGCAAACATAACTTTATTAGTTGGATAATATTTCTTGTTGTAGCTTCAAGTCACAAACCTATATTTAAGTGAAAAAAAAAATTTGTGTGTGTGATAAGGAACATCGAAAGAATGAATCACAAACAAGTGGAAAATGTAAGTTTATTCAATTTTTATTAAAATAATGCATACCTATTGGTTGTTAGTTTAAGTTATGTTCATCTATTTTCTGAAAACTTAAATTTTTTCACTTATTTTTATTAGTTATGTATGTTTATTTTCTCAAACCTTATGTCTATTTTTTATCAAGACTTAACTTACACATGTCTATTTTTTCTTAGTTAATCATTTTTTAGTGAAAAATCTTATCTTATTTTACCGAATTTTTAATATTTACAGTAAAACTATTTATCTTATTTAAAGTGTGTATATCTGTTTTCTCAAAATTTAACATTTTTTTTCTCGAACCTTGTGTCTATTTTTTATCAAGACTTAACTTACACATGTCTATTTTTTCTTAGTTAATTAATTTTTAGTGAAAAATCTTATCTTATTTTACCGAATTTTTAATATTTACACTAAAACCATTTCTCTTATTTAAAGTGTGTATATCTATTTTCACAAGATTTAACATATTTTTTTTTCTCAAACTTTATGTCTATTTTTATCAAGACTTAACTTACACATGTCTATTTTTCTTAGTTAAACAATTTCTAGTGAAAAATCTTATCTTATTTTACCGAATTTTTAATATTTACACTAAAACCATTTCTCTTATTTAAAGTGTAGGGAAAGTTTAAGAAGGCAGTGTGTAAAAGCCTAGCTCGCCTAATCACAACCTTTGGCTTAATTAGGTTGCCATATCGGGCGATATATAGCACGTTTTGGCGACATAAATAGACTGCTTGCAAAAACCTTATTTCTGGGATTTTTTTTTTTTACGCTTTCTTTTGAGACATTAAATATAATTGGCTATTTACTATCTATCACGAATGCACATTATTTGTGATAAATAAATATATATATATAAAATAAGCCGTTTATAATAAAGTCGAAAGAAGAATCCAAATAATTAAAGCATAATCAAATTACTGCATATATACACTATAAAACATGTAAAATAAATTTATAAGCTTAAAAAATATTTTTAGACTTCTTTTGAAACATTAAATATAATTTATTATTATTACTATTTACAATCTATCACAAATGCACATTATTTAAATTATTGATAACATACGTAAAAGGTTCAATGAAAATTGTGATAAATAAATAAATAAATAAATAAATAAATAAATATTATATATATATAATAAGCCGTTTATAATAAAGTCGAAAGAAGAATCCAAATAGCACGATCAAATTATGTTTCAATGTTTGAAACAAAAATTCCAGAAATAAATTGCAAGAAAAACACTCGTAAAAAACAAATCATAAAAACGTAGACAAATATTTTCGTTTGTTTTGCGAGATAAGTAAAATTCGGCTCTGATATCCAGTTTTCACACGGCTAAAGAGTTAAGGAGTACTGGTACAGGTATGGAAAACAAGTTTAAAATTATAAACCAAGTGTTTAACACATAAGGTGTATGTCATATATTTAACACATGTGGCAAACGTAAATTAACAATGTTGCATTACAGCCATATGACTATTGTTGTCATATTGGAAGAAAAAAAAAACCTAACAGTGAATTTCTGTCTCTCCCTCTCTCTCTCTCTCTATATATATATATATATATATATATATATATATATATATATTATTGCTAAAACCAAGCCCTCCCCCGCAGGCACATACACCACCACCACCAACAAAAATATTACATTTACATTTTTAAAGATTTTTTTAAAATTATTAATTTTTTCCAAAGATTCTTCTTCTCCTTCAACCCTCCTCCCCCCCCCCTTTTTGCATATGTCTATGTTTCTGTTTAATGAAAGATTCGTGTTGTTGAGAGCAATTTTCCTTTGTTTATTTTTATTACAAGGCAGCATTTAATAAACACATTTCCATTCATTTCAAGGTGGTTTTTAAACTCCTTGCTAAATAACGCGAAACTTTCTTACTCGTTTTTAAACATAAAGGCATGAAATCAGCAGGCCTGGCTATTGAAGCGATTTGCAATCGAAATGAGTTTTATCTTTTTTGATAATTACATTTCTTATCGAATTATAAGCGATTCGTGTCACGTGACGACACGTTTTTCCCTTTTCTCATGCTGCGACAATGGGAATTCGGTCAAAACGCCAACTTTGACTGTATTTTCTGAAAGATCCTTTGACTTTACCAAAAAATGGAAAACGTATTTATATTAAAAAGTTTTTGAATAAGAAAACCTGCCAATTTCATGCGTTTCCGAACAAAAATGAATTTAAAAAGGTCATAAAATAACCAGTTTAGTTTTTAGAAAAGCCTTAATTATATATTTGGCATCTCCTCCCTCCCTTCATATGCCTATGTTTCTGTATCATGAAAAATTCGTGTTGTTCAGCGTGTTTTTTTTTTTTTTTTAATTATTTATTTACAACCACAGCATTTAAGGCTGTTCTCAAATCCAAAGGAGTTTCTTTTTGACACAGTTTCGAATTCATTTATGTTCGGAAACTCATAAAATTGGCAGGTGATCTTATTCAGAAACTATGTCATCGAAATTGGTTTTCCATTTTTTTGTGAAGGCACAAGATCTCTCAGAAAATACTGTCAAAGTCGGCGTTTTGAACCGAATTCACGATGAGAGCGAGAACGGGGAAAATCGTGTCGTCTCGTGACGCGAATCGCTTATAACTCGATAAGTAATTTATTTATCAAAAAATGTAAAACTCATTTCGATTCAAACTCTCTTCCATAGACAGGCCTGCCAATTTTATACTTTTGCGTTTAAAAATGATTCGCACTACATTTGAGAACACATTTCCATACATTTAATTTTCAAAAGTTTTTTAAATATATTATTGGCATTCTTGGTATGTATTTCAGATAAAATTTCCCGAAAAATTCACAAACATTTTTACATTTTTTTAATAGTTTCAAAAATAAAAAACATATATTGTGCATTTAAAACCACTATCTTAATGTAATTATCTGAAACTTGACGGAAGTGGGGTTAAATTATCATCATTAGGTTTGCAGTTTCTCTTCAACCTGTCCCCGTCTTTCGCCAAAATTCCGCCAAGCAAATAGATACATTCTTTATAAAATATTAATATACACTGCTCAAAACAAAGGATATTGCAGTTTTAGGTGGATTTTGTATCTGGGAAACTTTTTAGCTGATTGATACATGGTCGACAGACATAGTAGGTTATATGAGAATAAATTACACATGTTTGGCAGAAAAAAATGCATTTTATTGCGCATTTGTGTACAAAAGGAAAAAAACACAATTTGTGCATATGAGAAAAAAAAGAATAAGAAAAGGTGTTTTCTTCAAAGAAAATCATTTTCAGTAGGGGGTATGGTTTCCACAGGCGGCCAGCAACGTTGAACACTTTTGAGGCATGGACTCAATGAGGCTATTAATGACGAGTTGGGGTATTCTGCCCCACTCTTCCAGAAGAGCCCTTTCCAGTTCTTGGAGAGTTTGTGGGGGTTGTTGGCGGCCAGAAACTCGTCTTCCTAGAGCGTCCCAAACGTGCTCGATTGGATTCATGTCTGGAGAACACGCTGGCCATTCCATTCGAACGATTTCTTCCTCGAAAAGGAAATCCTCCACCAGGTTTGCACGATGTGGCCTGCAGTTATCGTCCATTAAAATGAAGTTATCTCCGATTGCTGCAGCTTAAGGGACTACAATAGGTCTGAGGATCTCATCCCTATATCGGCGACCAGTCAGAGCTCCATCTCGAATGATGTAGAGGTCAGTGCGCCCGTCAATGGAGATGCCACCATACACCAACACTCCTCCACCGCCAAATCTGACACTTTCGTGCACGAACGCAGGATTATTCCTACTGCCACGGTCCCTCCAGATGAAAATACGCCTATTATCCGGATGCACAGAAAAACGGGACTCGTCAGAAAACAGAATATTGCTCCATTCATTTCTCCTCCAGTTGACATGCTCGGTTGCCCATTCCCTGCGGTCGCGACGATGCCTTGATGTTAATCTAACACATACCATCGGTCGGCGAGCATACAGACCTACAGCATGGAGCCGGTTTCGGACAGTCTGAGTTGAAATCGTGGTGCCTGTAGCCGAGCGAAGGTGTTGTTGGAGAAGAGTAGCGTTCATGTTTCGGTGTCTCCGAGCTGTTAACGCTAAATACCGATCTTCATTGGGCGTTGTTGCCCGTCTACGACCTTGCCCTGGTCTTCGGCCTGCACATCCACTCTCCAAAAAACGGTTCCAGATCCTGGAAATGACACTTTGTGACACTCCAATGGCTTGCGCTACTTCGGCTTGAGTTTGGCCCCCTTCTAACCTACCAACAATTCTCCAAGCTTCTGAATCTGTCAAATGACTTCGCTGAGACATCGTACTCATCGAAACAAAGCAATCACTGAATGCCGATCATCCTTGTCTTCATTCTCTTTTATCCAGTTGAAAGTCAAATTTCATTCGCTGCCGCTGAAGCGACGTTTTTGACGTCGAACTCAAAATTTGCATACTCCACAGTTTGAAAACCAGAAAAATTTGCATTTGTGATTCTCTTCTTCTATTTTCGGCAAAAAAAAATTTCGTTTATATCTTTATTTTATATAAAACTTCAAATATCCTTTAATTGTTTTGAGCAGTGTATATACATCATAACAGTGGCACATTTTAACTTAAATCAGTTTCATTTAAGTGGTCCATCGTTTCTTTATTTAAAGATTTAAAAAATGCAGATACAGAGAGATATTTTATTAAAATAGGCAGCGCACTACTTCTTCTCGCGGAGGTATAATGTTCACAGTATATTGTGTACTGTCAACTTCCACGTTCCTCAAGACATATTTTTTTTCCTCAAACTTTGTGTCTATTTTTATCAAGACTTAACTTACACACGTCTATTTTTCTTAGTTAAACAATTTATAGTGAAAAATCTTATCTTATGTTACCGAATTTTTAATATTTACAGTAAAACTATTTCTGTTATTTAACCCTTTCCGGCGCGGAGTAATTCTGTTTGTAAAATGATGAAATAATGGACTGACACCAGAATTTAAAAACGAATTTATTAGAAAATAAAAACTTGCTTATTTTCCGTCCGGTACTTAATAAAAGGAAAATTTTAATTAAATATTCTTGGTGCCGTTTGTCAGTTTTGGAATTAAAATTAGGTGTCCTTTTTTGTGGACACCGCCCGTTTAAGGGTTAAAGTGTGTATATCTATTTTCTCAAAATTTAACATACTTTTATTTTCTCAAACCTTATGTCTATTTTTATCAAGACTTAACTTCCACATGACTATTTTTCTTAGTTAAACAATTTCTATGGTTGCTTTTAAAAATTCTTAAGTGAAAAATCCTATATTATTTTACCGAATTTTTAATAATTAAAAATATTTACAACAACATTAACAGTAAAACAAAGGATGTTATTTTTAATAGTTTAAATTGTTGTTTTAGTCAAAAGTATTAATTTTAACTAAATTACTTTTTGATTTATGAATGTTTCATGATTTTTAGGAACAATTTGAAAATGCTCAACAATTTGGTGAAGAGGATTTTGATGCGTACATTAATGAGGCAAAAAAAAAAAAAAAATTAGTTTAAAAGAAAAAAAATAAATTCTAATTCGTTTAAAACTAGTCTAAAAAAAATTATTCCTATCATAGATAAATGAAAATGTAGAACTGGTACATAAAATAGTACCACACCCCCATTTAGAAGTGAATCAACCTAACCTCGTAGAAGCTGAACCTGATCCTGTCCTAATGCAGGGAATACATCACTGTGTAGAGGATAACGTTAGAATCCCGATCCCGGATACGGTAAAAAAAATTTAAATATTAAATTAAATCATTCAAATATTAAAACATTAAAAAATAACTTTTTCTTTTTTTTCATAGGAGTGTTCCTGTTGTTTAGAAGCAGGGACAGATTGGTTGTCTCCATGCGACCATGCATTCCATAAGAAATATATAAAGGCATGGGGTGCAACCGGGGCCTCCGAGATGTCGCTGTGTGTCCTTCACCGGGCCTGCTACAAGTATTAGTGACGTCACAGTAGTGATCCACTTTGGTCAATGTATCGCAGCAGAAAGATGTAATAAAAAGAGCATTTCCGCTCTTATAATTTGTGATTACATAAATAATATTAAATTTCATAATCGTGAAATAAAAGGGAATCAATACACTTGTTTTATTAAAGGAAATTAAAAGTTTTAAATAAAAAAAAAATGCTAAGATTAATAAATCAGATTGAACCCATTGACTTACCTTTTCCTAAACACATTATTTTACAATAAATATACGTACAAAAATATAATAAATCTACCAAAAACTTTACAAAATCAATCCCATTTCTCCCTTTTACAACTACATACCATAATTTAACCACCAAAACACAATAAATGTCAATTTAAATAGAGAAATCGACATTTTTTAACTATAGAGACCTTGGCACTTTTTTTTAACGCTTTGTCGTAATCCGGGCTTCAGAAAGTTAGATATGTTTTTAAATTATATACACAATTATGAAAACAAACCTAATGAATTTTTATGTTTATTTATATATATAAAATTATTTATATATACAATTCTGTTCTACCTGCATATAAAAAGAGATATATGGCTTCTTTATATTAAATAAATTATATAAATATTGAAAAAAAAATACTTATTAATATGAAACTACGAATAGGTTGCCAGAAAATATGTTGCCAACTTTCCTTCTCTCACCATAAGCCTTTTTCGGTACTTTTCGGTTAGCCGGGCGCCAGTGATACATGTACATATATAAATATATATATTAATTCATACATATATGTGTGTGTAGATATGTATGTATATATATATATATGCGTGTGTGTGTGTGTATATATATATATATATATATATATCACTGGCGCCCGGCTAACCGAAAAGTACCCAATTTTCTATCTTAACTTTATAACTGACTTGTAATATTTTAATAATTGTCTATTTATTATACTGGGTCTAGGACCTAATAACCACTCAAATTAACTTATCAAAAGTTTTATTTTCATAATATATTTGTACACTTAAGTTAGCTAAAATGTTAAATGGAACTACGTAGAACTACTAAGTTGTGTAAATCAGTTACTTTTAATTTTATAAACAAAGCACACTCACTTCTAACTAAATGTATCCAGATTTCATTCAATTTATTACAGTATTTCTTTCAAAATCATTTTTTAAACTGTTTATCGTCTGCTTCTTTTATTATTATTTTTTTCTAAAGATCATTTGACTCGTTTTGATTTGGAAGTACAAATTCATTCAAATATGCCGGAATATTTCCATTACAGTAGGATGGACATTCGTTGTTAGGGTTATTTTTTTTTCTCAGCACAGCAAGTTCAATACAATCATATTAATTTTAGCTTCACGAATTATGAAACGTATATCGAAACATTTAATGCAGACAACTTCTGTTGAAATGTAAAAATAATTATCACAAGGTAATTTTCGTAGCTAAAATTTCTTCTTTTCATTATCAGTAGCGAATTTGAAGACTTAGATTAGAAACTAGGAGCACAACATTTTCTTCTCATTATTTTATAGATATAATCTACACTTTCTTTAATAATTATAATCAATAATTATTGATAGCATTATAATCTAAATACACTGAAAAATATTATTAATTACTATATAAAACAATAAATAAAATCAAAATACTATCGTAAACAATACATACAAACGAACAAAGTACATGAAAATTTTTAAGTTATTATGGATCACTGTTTTGACGTCAGCAGGTTGTGACGTGACTTGTAGCAGGCCCGGTTAAGGACACACAGCGACATCTCGGAGGCCCCGGTGCAACCCACTGTAAATTTTGCATATGCGGGGAAAGGTTAGTCGCGCAATCTATGCAAAATCATATATACCCTCCACCTGAAACTCAAGTGTGCGATCCATGTAAAACGTCGCAACCAGCTTCGACCATAAGAACCTTCGGGTGTAAACATAAATTTCACATAAACTGCTTGTGGTATCGGCATATTAGAAAATTATTCAACTATCCAATGTGTAGAAACAAATTTGCCCCATTTGCAATGTTGTAAATTTAAAAAAAAAAATTAAAAATTAAAAAATTATATTTCTATTCTTTTTAAATATAAAACTACCTCATTTTCTATTTCAGGTATTATTCAACAAATTTATAATAATCAGTTAGAAAGTCACATTTTCTATTTCAGGTATTATTCAACAAATTTATAATAATCAGTTAGAAAGTCACATTTTCTATTTCAGGTATTATTCAACAAATTTATAATAATCAGTTAGAAAGTCACATTTTCTATTTCAGGTATTTTATTTAATCGAAACGCATGATTCCTTTTTCGATAAAGAAATTTTTAGAAAAATGCTGTCAAAATCGATCACCTCCTTCTCTTTAGCAACCCTAACACAACTCTCAGTGTATTTTCATTTTAACTCTCTAAAAATTTAGCCCTCACATCAATTTTAATCTCATTCACATTTCAGTTAATGTTTAAAAAAGAAAAAAAAAATTTTTTTGGACATTCTGCTTAATTTTATTTTCAAACTAAATTCATTCTTATAGCAGGATTCCTACAACTCAACTCAACTTGCCTAAAGGCACTGTTGGCATTCTGCTAATATTATTTTCATTTTTATGGTAGAATTCGTATTGCATCAAAGCACCTATTATTTCATTAAGACCTATTATTTACAAACTTTAAAAATTTACGTGGATTTTCGTTTTAATTTTCTTAAATCTCATTTCACCTATAGATCGATACAATCCTTTCATCTCCCTTTATTTTCCAAAAATAAAATTAAGCCCTCTCCAAAAATAAGCCTTCCCCTACTTCCTTATCCTACTTCCTTTCCGGTTAAACTTCCTGTCCCTTATCATATTACACTTCCTGTTCCAACATGCCTGTTATCAGCACCTACCACTTCCTGTCCCTTATCCTATTACACTTTCACTCTCACTCCCAGGATCACTACCGGTGACAACACCTGCCACTTCCGGTCTCACCTCCACCACTTAGCATTTAGCCTGCTCAGGCGAAACATACATTCCCCTACTACTGCCACTCAACTGACTTGACACTGACGACTATAACTTGGTATTATTTTTACTATTTTCTTTTAAATATTTTTAAGTCAAATTTTTAAAATAGATTGTGAAAGAGTCAATAGGTAGAGTTAAAAAATATTTTTCCATGACAACTTTGGTGAAAACATAAATATCTAATTAGCAAAATTAATCACTTTAATGGCTGCACCGAGATAAGTCTGGGGTAATAATACTGTTTCCCTATCTATGCGGCCGTTGAAGTGGTTAATTTCTCAATATAATTTTCTTAGAACAAATTTTTCTGATATAAATTTTATTATTTACTATATTTTTTATGATTTCATATTTTAATAACATATGAACAAAAGAGCAACATACATCATAAAACATGAGAAACAAATAATTGTGGCATTCATTGCAATACATGAAAATCATGTTAGTGTATGCTAAGTACTTACGTATACTTTCAGTAGAAAGTATATAAACATTCTAACTATATTTTATTCATCACAAAACTTAAACGGCAAAACCACATGAATTTGATCTCTTTCGAAAAATATGTGCTGAAATTTCTTGTTAAAATAACGAATTCTTATATCTATTACATTTTATTTTTTTATAGTATATTCCAAAACGTTGTTTTTTTGTCGTAAAATATGATTTCCAATCTATTCTCAATAAGGTAAAGCCAGGAGAGATGGCACGGTCGGAGAGATTGCGCAGATAGAGGTTCGCGGGGAAGGAGTAGAGTGAGAGCGCAGCGACTCCAGGTAGTTTTACAACAACAGTAGTGGAGTGTCTACTTGAAAGTGCACGTTGATTGCTTTGAGCGTCTAAGATAAAGTATCGCTATTTTGTATTGTTTTCGCAAAGTAAGTGCTTGAATTTTCATAGCTATTCGTCAGAATTTCTATACAATGTCAATAGTACAAAATATTTTAAACTTAAACGATTTCTCATAAGCTACTAATCTAGACTAAAAATGTGAACATCAACGGTTCGTTTTAGCAGCGGCCATGTTTAAATAAAAAGCCGCGCAATCTCTCCTACCGAAATTGGAGAGTTTGGACATCTGCTACTTAGGAGAGATGGCGCTTTGTTCCCATTAGTTTCCATGGTAGGAGAGATTACGCAGCTTATTGGTAAATTTGCATAAAAAATGAAAAATGAAAATGGACTAATTTTAAGTTAAAGGTGTTATTAAGTTACATAATTTTATTTTGTAATCTTATCTGGACTTGCTTTTTCTGATTCTTTAAATTTTTTCCCTTTCATTAAAATTTTTTAATAGTTTTAAAATTATTTCCTTTTTCTGATTCTTTAAGCATTAGGTTGAAATATTCACTCCCAATACAATAAAATTTGTTCACAAAAACCTTACAGCAATGTCATTTAAATGTACTTATTATTGTTAACAATTGAATTGTAGTTATTATTAGTAACAATCTCTCCTACCCATGTGCGCAATCACACTAACCCTGTAAGGAGAGATTGCGCAAAATAACTTTCTTGGTTTTATTACAACTGTTCTATTAAATTGCGACATAACGACTAAATAGCAATGGAAATGCATAAAAAACAAATGAAGTAAAAATTATTCATGGATAGTTTAGCAAAAAATGAATATTTAGATTTTTGTTTGCTATTCTTTTGAATTGTGCGCAGACTATCCTAGCTTTACCTTTGTAATTCACAATTAAAGTACTCCACACACACATAAAATAAATAAATAAACGGAGAAATCATGGTATATTCAAATTGATAGTTTCGCACAATTCTTATTTTTCATTTGCTTCAAACAATTTAACGTATTTCATAATATTGCGTTGAAATTAAACTTTAAATATTAAAAGGTGCTGTAATGTAAAATTTTAATCGGTAGATAGCTCATTTTATCTTATTTATATAAGTATTTTATTTAATAGTTGAAATAATCTGCAAGTGTTACTTTTATGAAAAATATTCCATGCAAAATATATCCATATCATGCAAAAATATAAAACAACTTATAAAACAACTTATAAAACATTTGTAAATAAAAAAGTAAAAAAGAAAAAGCTGAAAGAAAAGGAGACCACGAGATTCGAGCCCATATTGTCCAGACTCAAGCAGCGCGCTCTCAGCCACCAAGCTTGCTTCAAACTTGCGACAAAACATTATAAATAGGCAAATCAGTTAACCAAACTTCCGGCTCTCAAGTTCATTGTAACTGTATGTTTATTCTGTGCATACATCCATGATAATGACTATCCATATCTCAACTCATTTGTGATCGGACGACCCGGCCCCGATCGTGAACAGAACCATTGAATAACTGTCTTTCTTTCAGATTAAAACTCATCTCTGCCTGGCCGAAATACATTTTTAGGGCACTTGTTGCTTTCTTCGCCCTCTGCTAAAGATAAAATGGCAAGGCCATTCGAATGACATCGTTTCAGCGCTTATCCAAAGTAAGGTTATAAGGGGAGCTGACGCATATCCATCTTGTTGTCCAAAATAACCGCCGTATAAGACCTCTAATCCTAAGCTTATCGGCGAGGTTAACGAAAAAGAAAGGCTACCGCGGTCCTTTAAGCGTATCTTTTTTTTTACAGACCGCCGGAGTCACGTGATGCTCGAATGCACCAATGAAGGTGTACGAAAAGAGCATCACGTCACTCTAGCGGTCTGTAAAAAAAGATAAGTGGAATGCACCGCGGTAGCCTGTCTTTTTCGTTAGCTTCAGCTTATCGGAATGTGACGTCATATCGGAGAGATCGAGGCTAACGAAAAAGAAAGGCTACCACGGTGCTTTACGCGTATCTGTTTTTACAGACCACCGGAGTCACGTGATGCTCGAATGCACCAAAGCAGATGTACGAAAAGAGCAACGCGTCACTCTAGCGGTCTGTAAAAAAAGAAAAGTGGAATGCACCGCGGTAGCCTGCCTTTTTCGTTAGCCTCGGGAGAGATTCCGATAATGATGTTAGTTCTGAATTGTTTGTAATACAGCTCCCGGTTCAAGATTTGAAATTCAAAATGATTTGGAACGCTCATTAAAAACGTTCTGAAAATATATTTTTCCCTGCAAAATTTTCTAACTTGTTTATGGATTCATTTTTAACCTTTAAGAACACGGACGGTTTGTTGTAACATAAAAGCACGGGCGTCAAGACCTTCTTAAAACCTAACTATCAATATTTAATGGTATTTTTGCTTACTGCAATCCATGTAGCATAATAAAAAACATGTTGTTGCATGCAATGTAGTATAATTAAAAACATCAAATTAATAAAAAGACTTATTCAATTAGGTTTAATGTAATACGGACGCTTTGTAGTAACAGAGCACGGGTGGTGTAACTCTATACGCCAACGACTGTTAAAGCCTAAAGGTCAACTTTTGATTATTTTCTTTGCAATGTTTAGTAACAGTATAAAAGTATCAAACATCAAATTTATGTATAAAAAAAAAACTTATTTAACTAAGAAATAAATTGAAAGAAATTACACAAATACGCCAGTGATGACTTTCCAATGAAAATAATGAAAGAGAGCAGAAAAATTGCAAAGCTCAACTTTAAACATTAGTTGAACACTAAAAGGTCTTTGGGAAGAGGATAAATGAATTTGAAGGTGTTAAATGTAATTATTTTAGAATTCGAAACTGTTTTCACCGAGTGGCGTACCTAGTCACGGCCGAGAAAGTCCTTGTTTGTTCCTCCGTGGATTTCATGACGTCACATCACGTGATATAACGCCGAAACTATCGGCCGACAATACAGCTTCTATAATACAGGCTGAATCATCCCCGTCATTTATTATCCCCGGACCAAAAGCCAGGCTAAAATCGGTTAGCGTTAGCGCAATGGTGGACAGAGTGACAGTAACAGGGCCTTTTAAATACGGCAAACCCCAACTCTGGCGGTAGACTAATTCTGAGACGGGCTACAACATGGCGGCTATTTTAGGCAACAAGGTGGATATGCTACAGCCCCCTTAGCCGAGAAAGCGCGTTCTTTTCTTGCCTCCCTATGACGGCTTTCTAGGCGGAGATTGCGTGATCTGATGACATGAACTCCGTCCTAAGCCACATACAGCTCCTATATTACAGGCTGAATCCCCCCCCCCGCCATTTATTAACCCGGGAACAAAAACCAGGCTAAAACAAGGCTACACTAGATACCGGGCTTTCTCATTCATTATCATGACGTCACAAATGGTGGCTGGCCACGATGAAAGACATGCTGCGGTTAAGGCTCCTATAAGGGGAGCTGACGCATATCCATTCTGTTGCCCAAAATAACCGCCATATTGTGACCTAGCTCAGCATTAGGAAACCGCCTGAGCAGGTGTTTGCCGTCCCTGTTACTGTCACTCGCCGTCCACTAGTACGGTAAGCTAACCGGTTTTAGCTTGTTTTTTGGTCTGCTGGGTTATTAAATGGCGGTATGATTCAGCCTGTATTATAGGAGCTCTAGCTGCGGTTGGCATAAGACGATGGGCGCGTCCCTTTCACCAATCGCCGGTCGCGGCCAGCCACTATTTGTGACGTCATGAGTATGAATGAGCAAACCCAGTATCTAGTGTTGCCCTAGCTAAAACCGATCAGTGTTAGCGCAGTGGTGGACGGACAGTGACAGGGCCTTACGGCAAACCCCAGCTCTGGCGGTCATAGAAGTAACGAGAACGAGAAAGAAGATAAACGATGTTTTACAGAGTATCTCCCCTGCTCACTGTTTGCTACAGGATTTTTTTATTTTCACTTACTACCGAAACTAATTCAAAGCAGGCCAATAGCGGTAAGGGTGACATTCCAAGCAGCCAATAGCGGTAGGGTTGCAAGCATTTTTCCTTAGCGATCTCATCAGCCCCGCGCGCTTCAGAGCGAAACCGGCCAGTCATTTTCCTTCTCGTTTTTTCTTATTTCTATGATCGCGGTAGACTAATGCTGAACCGGGTTACTACAAGGCGGTTATCTGGGGTTTGCTGTACTTAAAAGGCCCTGTCACGGTCACTCGCTGTCCACTATTACGCCAAAACGCTAACCAGTTTTAGCCTAGTTTTTGGTCCCGAGTTATTAAATGGCGGGGAAGATTGTCTGTATTACAGGAGCTCTAAAGCCACCGCCCTAACAAATAAAGAACTTCCTCGTCCGTGACCCAGTACGCAGTCCTTGTTCTTAAAGGTAACAAAAGTAAAAGCATGACACTTGCAAGCATGACTATTGAAGTGATTTGAAATTGAATAGTTTTCATTTACATCTTGAATTACATCTTGAACGATGAGCAATTGTTGTCTCTTAACGATTTTCATCGAGTTGTTGTGTCCTGAAATTTGGTTCAAAACGCCAAAATTTACATTTCCTGAAAAATTCTCTACGTTTATCGAAAAATGGAAAAAATATTCGATTTCACAGTTTTTGAATAGGGGCACCTGCCAATCTCATGCGCTTACGAACAAAAATGAATGCGGGAATGTGTCAAAGTAGCCAGTTTAGATTTGAGAACAGCCTTAACCCTTAACTGCTGTTATCGGTCTCACAGACCACTACATTTTTCCCTTTTCAGAGTTTAACTTGTACCTTTCAGTTTAACTACAGATACTAGTGAAATTTTGCTTCGTTTGGATCCCTAGTACTATCGCTAGAAACTTCTGAAGGGGTGAATTTTGATTAGAAACAGCCTGTACATAAAGTTTAGTCCAGAAACAGTATCTAATGCATTAATCAAGCCTTTTATTAATCTTTCGATCTATCGGTCTCAGAGACTGATTCACAGTAGTTATGCAACAATTTTTGTCACAGTAGTTAAGGGTTAAGCTGTAGATCCAGGTCTGTTTTCCCCTCTTGTGCAGACTATCACAGCATTGATTAACCACCAAGATAGGACAGTTACGTTACAACAAAATCTGCATTTTTTAGCGATACTAGCGTAATTTTCATTAATTAATTAGTAGAATTAGCCATTAATTAGCAGAATTCACAACTGTTTTTTCACTAAGAGGCGTACCTAGTACGTTATCGGTGTTCTTAAAGATTAAACATAAAAGCATGACACTTGAAAGCGTGGCTATTGAAGTGAGTTGAAATCTAAGTTTTTTACATCTTGAATTATAAGCGACTAGCCTGTCTAGACAGGACCCAGATGCCTTCTGCAGCGTATAGCGCAGACTTCGCCAGGGGCTCACAAAGTGCATTTTACATGCAAGCAGAAAAAATATATAAATAAAATACTTTATTTTAAATTATACGAAAGTAACTAATAATAATATCAAAGTATGTAAATAAAGATTTCGCGACATAAATAATAAATTTTATTCATGAGCCCCCTGACAAAACCCCCGCTCGGCCCTGCCTGTGCTTAGAGGAAAGGGCGAGCTTCCAGATAAAATAAACAAATATGGTATAACCCAGTGTTGCCAGTGGGCTACTTTTTCTTAATTCAGATTGCTTGATTGGCACCACTTTTTTAAAATTATATAATTCCCCTTATTTTCTTTTATTTAATATGTCATTAAATAAGGCGAATTTTACTTTCTCAAAAAACTGGTGGCAATCAAGAAAACTAAATTAAAAAAAAAAGTAGCTCACTGGCAACACTGGTATAACCTAAGATATATGACGATCATTGTAAATGGGCAATGTGGGTTTCGCCTATAAATTATTAACCTCTTAAGCACCATATTCAATTTAGTGATAGTATGCTGAATACCAGATATATTAAATTTTGTCAAATGTAGTTTATATCATTATTTTTATCTATCAGAGGTACAAAAAACACAAAACCGAATGCGAAACACAACAATTTACGAAACACAACTGAGCAGAATGTCCAACACAAACAAATGAACAACGAAGAAAGAAACAAAGCAGCGGGAAAAGTGAGTTTTTCTATACGTAATGCCATCTATTAGTTGCGAAAACAATCCTTGCTATAAAGACGTACAAAACCAATCGCAATAGTAATTAGCGACGCAAAAAAAAAGAGACTTAGAACATTGCAATCTGGACTTAAGACGAAGACGTACGCAGGTACGACCTGGTGTTACAAATAGACGAGTTCATGAATCATGACGTACGCACGGTGATCAAAATAACGGGCCTGTGTGCTTCTCAGCCCATATCTATCGTTAATACAGAGATCACTATAACAGGGCCCTGTGTGTTTCACGTTTCAAAAATCATTAAAACGACACTCACTATAACGGAGCCCTGTGAATTTTGCATACATAAACCGTTAAAACGACAATCATTTTAACAGGGTCCTGTGGATTTCACGCCGAAACTGATAATACGGCAATCGATATAACGAAGCTTTGTGCATACTCGAACCCATAAATATGGCAATCAGTATATAAATCCTAAATCTTTACTTCCAAAAAATGTGTTTGAGAAAAGGAGGAAATGTACTATATTTTGTCTAAAAATTTAAATCCGATCGCTAAAAGAGGAAAAGTGCAAATGATGAAATTAATAAAATATTACATTAAGAAAGGCTAACAAACTTTTCCTTGGAAAAATGTCGTGCGTAAAATATCTAATCGAAAATCAGCAATAGTTGTCGTCTTTCTTTATTCTTCCATAATCGGGTTCTTAGCTAATGTGGGCGACAAACATGAGTAATGCTGGCAACAATTAGTTTCCAGGTTATGAGAGTGATAACAATGTTTGCAACAGTAAAATTACTTTTGCGCCAACCCATGCACGCTAAAATACATAAAGTGGCTATAGGTTCGATTACAGAAAAATCTTATGTCTTGGATCTTCAATATCCCCTTTCACCCCTTTTGAACGTTGAATTTCTAAAATCGTTAAAATACGTGTTTAACTACTTTATTAGTATATTTGTTATGCTGAATTTTAACCTCCTACCCAACACTGCTAACGAGATATAGTGAAATGTCCTAAAACTCTCCCCCCATTTAACCCCATTAGGGGTTGAATTTTCAAAAATCCTTTCTTAGTGGGTGCCTACCATAGACATCTTAATACCTTCTCTATGGTGCCTACATTGTGTAAGGAACATATTTTCTAAATTTCATTGTCCTAGGAGCAACAGTTGAGGCTCGGCATTGATAGATGAGTCAGTCAGTCAGGACATGTTCTTTAATAAGTATAGATTGTTCTCTCTTAACTCATCGTAATTTTATTTATTTCAAGATGTTATGTACAATGATTATTTAAAACCACTTGTGCATTAATCCTGAGTATGATTCATGTAAAAAATAAAATAAGCTTTTTGAATAAATCACGAGTCTGATTCGTGTAATGCAAAATATGCCTTGTGAGTCAAATATGAGCTAGATTCATGATAATATCTAAAGAAATTTCATAACAACGAAATAAATGATTTTATTTATAAAATAAGCACTACAGTGAAAAAATAAAAATTAATAGTCGTTCAGTGTGAGATACTTTTCGAAGCACTCAAGAATATGTAATACAACAAGACATTGTTTGCACTCTTATGTTATTTCGTTCCTTTTGTTTTGCTTTCCACATAATTTACATTTCTTTGTTGTATGTTTTTTCTGGATTGTTGTTGGAGGAATGTGGTGTGGGAAATGTGTTCATTGCTTAGCTGGCAGTCTAAGAGGAGTATCGCCTTCTGATTATCTTCCACGTATTTTATATTTTGGGATGATTAGGCTTTTTAACAAGACTTTCCGCGATGTCCTGCAAAATTAATCTTATTTTTAGCGGCGGAGCCTTTCAAATGCAGTGTATGGGATACGAATTGGAAAATGCCATATCATCATGTTAAAAAATAAAATTTTTTTTTTTTTCCTAAAAGGGAAACATGGTATTGGTCATGTCGATCTACAACTCCCATTCCATCATTATATTCCAGGATACATGCAGGTTTTCTAATTTTATAAAGAACTTTTTTTTTCTTGTCCCATCTCATTTTTCCCGTAAAACTATTTTCAACTTATTTTTAAATTTCAAAGGTTTTATTAAAGTTATTTTTTAACTTCATATGTTACGGCCAAAGCCCGAAGTTTGGCCAGTTCGCGAATTGGCCGAGATTCCTGGCCAAAGCTCGATTTACATGACATAAACAGTGTATTTCGGGCTTTGCTTTGGCTGGCCAATTCAAGAATTGGCTGGAAATCCCTGGCTACTATACGAAGTGTTGAAACAAGACTGTTCCGTAGGTGACATTGACGTGTAATTGGTAGGAAAGAATGTTAAATGCTGTGACGATAATATTCTGTTCTTATGGTGAATATCCCACCTCTCTGACTTATGATACAGCGGATCGTAAGTACTATGAATTCTTCGTATTTGTATATTATTTTACATTAATACTGCAGATGGATAGTCTTCTTATGTTTCATATAAGAAAATATCATCTGTTCAAATTCAATATTAGTTACAAAAAACTAGTTTATAAATATAATTCTTTTTTTTTCTTTTTTTTATTAATCTGAGGTGAGGCCGAGGTTTTGTCTGGAGGGACTTCAAAGCATTTTTATTCATTTAAAAGTTCGAAAAACATGGGTTCCCGGAAGGGAGGGCGGTCAGGGGAGAGCAATTGCCAATCCATGAATTTCCATTTTTTTTCTCTTGTGATTTTGAAAACTATAGTACTTACGTATTCTTCTGAAATGATTTAAAATTATTAAACACTAAAAGGAGAAGTAATTACAAATTTTCGCCTCAGTGTCAGAGACCCCTGATTCCCCCGTTGAAGACTGTTTCCTTATATTTTCGTTTGATGTTCATGAGTTTAAAAACTATTTTAAATGTGGGAAGTTCAGAGGACAGAGCCCCCTGGTAAAAAAAAAATAATAATAAACTTCCATTTCTGCATTTTTATTTTTAATTTGTGTTGTTGGATTTTTAATACGTGTTGTTATATTTCTGTATTGCTTTTTATGCAGATATGCTTAAATATTGATTCACACGGGGAATTCTCATAAAAAAAAAAAAAATCAGTTTATTTTATGTTTATATTCTCTATTTAAAAGAAGAAAAAATGGATTACATTTACATCTGTTCGAAAATTTTGACCCTCATTAATTTTATTGTACAGGCACCCTTGTTGATAAATAAACATATCCAATGTTTCGTATATGTAGAATTAGTTTTATGAGGAATATTTAATGCACATCAATCAACATAAAGAAAACCACAATAAAGTTAGAGAATGTGCACTGCCCTTGTAATTTTTCACTTTTTTCTACTAAAGAAAGTTTTCTTATGAAGCCTTGAACTACTTGAAAGCTAAATTTACTTTGTTCTGTTATTTACGTTGGTTTTTACGCATCGCATCCTAGTGCATCAATTTTTGTACTTATCATATTCGGGTCCTGTGAACTTCATGTCCATATAGCGTTAATAAGGTAATCGCTGTAACGGGGGTACTCTCTAAATAGAGTTCTGTTCATTTCTCAACCATAATTTATTAATACGGCAATCAATATAACGAGTTACATAAAAAAGGGGTCTCTCTACACGCTGCCTCCATAAACTGTTAAAACGGTGGTCGATCACTATAACTGGGGGCCCTTCCTACAATGGAGATTTTTGTGCTTCGCACTTTCAACTTTGGCAGTTTGCCCCTAGCAATTATAATAATCCCCTTTATTACATTTTCTTTGGAACAATGGAAGTAACCCAGTTGCCACCATTTTGAAGAAATTTCCTTAAAAATATTCCAATTTAAAATCAAATGAAAATATTAAAAAAATGTCAAGTGTAGGCTCATCTACAAAATAAACAACTTTCATTTAAGAAAAATCAATGTTAAAATTGATTAAACAGAAATTACAGTGTGAAACTATACACACCCTCAAATTCATCTCACGAGTTTTTCCTTTCAACTTGCCCCCCACCCCCTTCCTTAGCCATTTCGCAAACTGGCCAGCCAAATCCCAATCTGACCAGTAAATTTAGGACAAAATTGGCCAATCTGCGAAATGGCGGATTTTGAGCTTTGCCAGTAACATATGCAGTTATAATTAAAGTTACACTACTCAGACCAATCTGAAGTCTGTTCTAGTTAGCGATTTTGTTGAAACTTGGTATATACGTTATATGGACCATGGGGAAGAGAAATAACCAATAAAAAAATCTCCATTAATCCTCCATGCACCTGTTTCTCATTTTGGCCTTTGGTGTCTACATTTTGAGCTTCACGCTAAAACTTACTTAATATAAAATACTTATTTTCCCTCTGACTTTCAGTACCCATGTTACTGTCTTGATAGTTTCTTCTCATGACAGTTATGTCACGTTCACATGGACTCTGATTATTCTGGATGCTGGTGATGTTTTGAGCTTTGGGATGGACAGTGTATAATAGGTTAATTCGGTAAAGGCATGGGGTATTTATATCATGAGTATGAGTTATCAGATGTTCTTTAGGATTTGTTTGTTTTTCTTGCTAATGTAAAGTGGCTGAGCACAAAAATGTCTACTTGGTATCAAAGTGTTGACCTCTGTGATATAGCGCAACCTACACAGTATACACGGCCGATGCATGACATTTAAAACGTCACATGGAGTGGATCATTTTTACATGGCCAAAGTACCACGCTCACTGTTTTTCACCAATCGCCGTGTAAAACTGATCCACTCCATGCTATGCCATTATCCGTGTATAATGTAGGTCACAGATATAGAGTGGTTTTTCCATATTCTTTTTAATCTAGTGCAGTTTAAATTAAATGATGCTTGCTATGCACTTGACATTTACTTATTTTCTGATGCTTTTCATATAATAAGAATGATGTTTAAATGTGTGGCTTATGGAAGCATCCCATGGATATTGAAAAGAAGTTTTAACCCTTTTTATCTATAACAATTTTAGCTGCAATGCATTTTAGCAACA
Source organism: Maratus michaelseni (assembly GCA_963931845.1). Classification (NCBI taxonomy): domain Eukaryota; kingdom Metazoa; phylum Arthropoda; class Arachnida; order Araneae; family Salticidae; genus Maratus; species Maratus michaelseni. The sequence continues at coordinate 120,504,601 of OZ007586.1, forward strand.
TTGTTCATTTTCTTATTTCTTTTGGTGGTATACTTCATATTTTTGACATTGATTTTCTTCTTTCATTTAAATCATGTTTTAAGACTGTAGCTTGTATTTTTAATTTTAAGGTCATATGTTTCATTGTGTTAGAAGTTTTAAAGGTTACATCACTTTTTTTTCATGTGAAGTTCCTGTATGTAAGGTTCGATATGAATCATGATGACTGTTCCGGGACTTTGCTTTTTGGTTGTCCATGCAGTTACTGGGATAGTTTGCCATCATTTGTCTTAAATTTGTATGGCTTTTTTGCTTTGATGCTGATGGTAGTCTATATGCTGGAGATCTGCATTTAATATTGGGGGGTGTCATGAGCAAAGTATTAATTGAGGCTAAGTTTAATATATTTTTTTTAAACTAATTTATTTGTTGGAAAAGAAGTTTAAACCTAGTTAGCTAAATTCTTTCTGGAATCATTTTCTTTTGAAACAAATAGTTTAAGTTTGTTTATTTTATTATACTGGTTTATAATACACTGTAAGAAAATTCCATAACTTTACACAAATGTTCCAGCAACGTTCTGGGTTTTCACATGTTTCTATCAGATTCCTGGAAAAAACAAGTTTATTTGCTAATAGTTTCCTGAATTCAAGGATTTAGCTTTTTTTTGCATGGCAACGTCTCTGCTCTAGCTCTTAGCTCCACCATCTTGAATTCTCGACATATATCCAGGGGCCGATTTACAAATTTGGGGGCTCTTGCACTTATGTTTACAGTGGCCTGAGTTAAAAAATATCTTATTGAAAGGGGTACTTGAAATGAAAACTTTCTGAAAATGCATTGCAATATCGAATCATCTGCAGTACACAACAATGAATAAATAACAGCTGCTGCTGGACAGAAAACCTACTATTTTATTATTTCAACCACAAGGCAGAAGGCTTTCTAGAAGGAAGGTTCTCTAGGAAGACAGAGGAAAACTATTGTATTTTAATCTAATTGCACGTAATAATAGTCAATTGGTACTGGATAGCTTTGCGAGGTTACCTGGTTATCCCTTCATTGTTACTTGGAATACCTTTTAGCTTCATTTAATTCTACTTCATTTTTGGATTATATTATTCTTACGATTCCCCAGAAAAACAGTTGGATAAACAAAAGAAAGGTATGTACGTAATTTAATATAATTACAAATATTTTAAATCAATAATTGATGGAATTTTTTTTTTTCACAATTCTGGGTTTTAACTTCTACAATCTAAAAATAAGTAAACTCTACATACTGTTTAAAAGTATTATTTTTTTTTATGCTTCTCACTTTTAAAGTTGTACATATAACTTTTTGTACCAAATAAAATCCATAAATGGAAGTGTAAAATAATAATTATTATTATTATTTTCATAATTTGATGTATACATTGAGAGCAACAGAATGTAAGTGTATAAAATACTTTTTCTGTCCTATTAAAAATCACCCGACAATCCGGGGGAGGGGGGGAAAGAGTTAAACCTATATTGCAAGAATTATACTATTTTAAAATGTACATTTACTCATATATGAAAAATATTACTATGTTTGTATATTTGAAGCATACCTGCTTTTTAAAAGGAATTAAATTTTAATCTTCAAAAAATTGACTTTTTCGAAAAAAAAAAACTCTTTTAGCATTTTTACATAACCTGTATTAAAAAATCCCGATATTTGCACCAGTTATGGCTAAAAAATATATCTGTTGTTCTCACTGTAAGCAGTGATTAAAAAAGATACTTTAAGGTGGTCTATCTCAAAATGTTAAAAATGTACTTTATTTAAATTGTGCACAGTAATTTTATCAAATTAGGTAATGTTTCTACCTGCAATCTTTGTGAATTTATTATATTAAGACTGAACCTAAATTTGTGTATATTTTAGCAAAATTTCTGTTTAAAAATAAAATTAAACAGGTTGCATAGATTTTTCGGAGTTTAGCTATGCTTTTTTTTTCTGTATTTGGAATTGGAATTATAAACAAATTTTGGCCTAATCTTAAGACATAGATATAATCTCTGAAACCGTAAAGTTTATTTGTAAAAAGTATGAAGTAGCTTAATAGAAATCTTGTGAACAATTTCTTTTAAAAGATGTTACAGAAAAAAAAAGCAAAAATTTTCAACATTTAATATCGGGTGATCATTACATGGATAAAAACTAAATTATATTTCTTTATAATCCAAAATGTAACATTTTTTAGTAATTGACTGCTCAGTCAATTACTAAAGAGATTGCTCTTATGTCAGAATAGCAATCGATTAGCTTTAAAGTTTTGCCAACTAATTTTTTATGCATTTCATGAATTTTCAAAATATTTAACTTAAAAAAGAAAACATTATACAATTTAAAAATGAAACAACATACAGTTGTGGAAAAAAGTGTGGACATTTTTTGAAAGTTTCATGTTTTTCAACTTTGTGTGCTTGTAGAATATATTAATTTTCACTTAAATACAAACGTTTATATATCAAATTTAAGGTAATTTAAGGTAGAATTTAATAATAAAAACAGTATTACAATATCTGTATTACAAAAAAAGTTATGCAACTAATAGTAAGATCTATCTTAGATTTGCATTTTTTTAAAGTGATACTTACACAATCAATACTTAGTAGGAAAACCCTTATTTTTCAAGACAGCTTCACAGTGTCTTTTCATCGAGTGAACGAGTGTTTGGAGTTCATCTTTCATAATCACATGGTGCCAAGAATCAATTACAGCTTCAATAAGTTGTCTTTTATTGGATGGACGTTTTTTTCGTACAAGAATTTTCAAACGTCGCCACAAATTTTCAATTGGATTGAGATCAGGGCTGTTTCCTGGCCATGGTAATACATCTATGCTTTTATTTTGAAACCATGCTTAGCATACTTTTGCTGTGTGGCATGGAGCTGAATCCTGCTGAAAAATAAATGGTGCGTTGTTGGAGAAGAGATCCCTGATGGAAGGTATCAATTTTGGTTCCAGGACAGTTTCGATGTATTTTTTGGCATTCAGGATGCCATCAATCCCTTGAATTAGGCCCACACCATCTGCAGACATACATGTCCAAATCATGACATTTGTTGGGTTTTTTGTAGTTGTTTCAATGCAATCAGGATGAAGTGCTTCTCCTACTCTACATCTCACGTATTTTCTACCATCACTACCAAAGAGCGATATTTTACTTTCATCGCTCCAGATTACTTGCTTCCATTGATTTTCTGACCATTTAATGTGTTCTTTTGCCCACTTAACTAGTTTTTTGTGTTGCTTTTGATTTAAATATGGTTTTTTCCTTGGAATTCTAGCTTGTAGTCCAAATCCTGATAACCTTCTGAACTTACTGCAATACCCGCTGCATTCATTTCACATCTAATGGCATCTGATGAAATTTTTCTATCTTGAAGGCATAGCCGTTTTAATTTTTCTATCGGCAGTAGCACTTGTGCATTTTTTTCGGCCTGATTTGGCCTTATTTTCCACTGATTTCGTTTTTTCATAACGTAAACAGAACTTTTGTACATCAGAACAAGTCACTGAACCACCAACTTGTCTTGCAATTTCAGCATAAGAGAGGCCATTTTCTCTCAATATGATAGTTCGGCTTCTTTTTGTAGATGTCTAATTAGTTCTTCTTGTTGATGACATTGTTTAAAATTAGTTTAATTTTTAAAAAAAGGACTTTAAATATTCAAAAACAGCAATACTCTAATTGTACTAGTATGCATCATTCCGCAAAATATTTCCACAACAATAACTCTTTTACCATCCAAATAACCTAAACTATAGTTACAGACATTTGATTGGTCCTCAGAACAGTGTTTGTGATTGGCTAGTATGCTTTTATTACAAAACACGTCCTTATTCAAAACAATTTGTGTTTGTTTGTATTACTAAAATGAGCATAACTTTTTTTGTAATACAGATATTGTAATACTGTTTATTAAATTCTACATTAAATTACCTCCAATTTGATATATAAACGTTTGTATTTAAGTAAAAATTAATATATTCTACAAGTACACAAAGTTGAAAAACATGAAACTTTCAAAAAATGTCCAAACTTTTGGCCACCACTGTATATTTAATCTTAAAAACAAATTTATTTTTAACATCAAACTATATTTTGTAAGAAAAAATGTAAGTACAGTGACATTTAAAAAAAAATTTACAGACAAATTTGATGTTATAATTAAACAAATATGTTTATAAGATAAATATTAAATTAAAAAATATATATATTTTATAAGTTAAATATTTTAAAATATTCTTAAAACATACAAAAATTACTTTGTAAAATTTTTAAGCTAATTAAATTGTGAGCTACATATCAAATTGATGTATCAGAAACATCCCTTAAATATATAGGATGTTTCCTTATATTTTCAAGTATTATTACTGACTTTGTGGAACTTTTCTAAATTCTTAAAGAGTGTTCCTGGTTTTTACCAGGAAGATGACAGGATGTGAACATATCTAAATTTTTTTGGAAGATTGCTGATTTATTTCATGAAGGTTACTGGCTTTTACTGGGAAGATTTTAGTATGTTCATGGTTTTTTCCAGGAAGGTTACCGACTTAAACCTGGAACCTTTCTGAAGAATTGAGAAACCTTACCACTATAATCCAGGAAAGTTACTGACTTTTAATATTAACTTTTCTGAATTCTTAAAGTTTTCCATATTTTGCCAGAAATGTTACTAGTATAAATTATGCACATTAGCTGCCCAATATTTTCCAGGAATGTTCCTGATTTTTTTTTTTTTTTTTTTTTTTTTTTTTTTTTTTACAGTGTATATGGAAATGATTTAATGTTAATGCTACCAAAAAGTTGACTATTTAAAGGTTATAAAGTTTAAAAGTTAAGTTAAATTTGAAACTATTTAACATTAAGATTAATTTAAATAGTGCTTAAACTCTCTATTTGATTTTCCAATAATTGATTTAGTTAAAAGGTTAAGATGTCTCAGTAGTTAATTGCATTTAAAGTTAAATCTAATAGATGTCTATTTAAAGCTTTCTTGTTTAAAGTAAAACTTGAATTTTTCTGGAAACTTCCTTGATACTTCAGTTCTTGTTTAACTGTATGTGGACATGGAGGTAAAGATTCTTTCAACCTTTTAGTGTTAGGTGAAAGATCTTTTGACATTTTTTGTGGAACTTCTGTTTATTAAGAAGTTGTATGGAGTGTCTATGGTAATGAACTCATGTCGTATACTTAATCTGGTTCTAATTTACAAAATTTTTAAATCTTTACTTTTGTTATTTCTTTTTGTTTAATAAAACACACTTGTTTTTAATTCAGTTAAGTGTTCAAATGTGTCTCAAAGGATAACATTCCTTTTCAGCTGACTGATTTAATTTATTAAGCTTTATTGAATCTTTAATATCACTTATCAATAATTCAGGATAGACTTTACAGCAGTATATGCTCCATATGTGTAATTACTTTGCTATCTCATTTATATTGGAAATTACCTTATGGTAATTCCCTTCAGATATAGGGTGCCATATGATAACAAGCCACTGAGTTTGAATAGGGATGAATATAATAGGCTATGTGAAGGGTTTTTCTTATCGTGCAATAGCAGATTGTATGAAACACAATGCCATGACAATGATGCGAGTATGGAAGTAGTAGTGGCCATAAGAGACACAGACGAGTTAGAAATACAGAGGTGATGACAGGGTGGGGATGACAAAATGTTAGGTCAACACAGGATAATAGCCACCCCATATACATGACAGTGATGGAATGTATAGCTTGATTTGAATAGCTGACAGAACATTGGAGCACTGCTACTGGTGTATCATTGTCTGCTCCAACAATGAGTCAGCATCCGCTGTACTGTGGTCTGCATACAAGACGAATTCCTTTCTACAGAATTCCCCTCACAGAAAACCATTGGCACCTGCAGCTATAATGGGCTTGTCGACATGGACACTCGCATGCTGATTGGCAACAACTTGTCTTTTCCATTGAATCCTGCTTTAATTTGGGGTACAAAGATGGCTGTATCCACATTAGATGCTGAATGCCAATTTCCAGGATGCATCATCCAACGTGATACTGAACGAACGCCAAACATGATCGTTTGAGGTGCTATTGGGTATCATGGACAATCTCAGCAACTAAGAATTGTGGATAATCTCAACAGTAATCATTACATTGGATACGTTCTAAAGGCAAAAGTTGTACCCTGCCTTCAACACCTTCCTGGTGCTGTATTTCGAAAGGACAATACTCATCCACATATTGCTAAGAATGGTTAAACCTTTTTTTCAGCACAGCAGCTTCTTCCTTGGCCTGTCTATTCACTGGATATGTCGCCCTTTTAACATGTCTGGGATTTTGTTGGTCAGTGTTTCTCTTGTGATGTTCTCCTATAGCTGATACAGATGAACTTCAGGTTCGGATAGAAGCAATCTGGAATATTTTTCCCACAGGAACATACTCAAAATCTGTTACATTCAATACCACATCATATAGAAGCACTTATTGCAATGCATGGTAGCTGTGCAAAATGTTGATTTTCAACATGTGATAGTTTTTTTTTTTATTTATAAATTTAATCATTTATTTGGTCTTGATACAGGTTGTTTGTGAAATAAGTGTAAATCAATTCTGAAATATCCTTCATGGTGTTGTAATTTTTACAAACATAAGTTTAAATATGTTTCAAAACTGTAGAAAAGTTGGTGAAAATATTTGATAAAAAGATTACAAAAATTGTTTTAGCAAAGAAGTTTTATTATATTTTTTTAAATACCAAAAGTTCTACAAAAAATGTCAAATTACTTTTTTCAATAATATTGAGATGCTTTTTTTTCTGAAATTTTTAAGCATAAAAAATAAATTTTTTCATGAATACAAAAGAGTGACAAATGTTAAAAAATAAAATAATAAAATATATAAACATATAAAAACATATAAAAAATTCATAATAAATAAACATAATATAATGAATAATGAAACAATTCAGTAATCCCTTTAATTATCACTGATTAGGGCTCTACAAAATTGAAAAAATCTGGTAGCCAGCAAAAATTTCTAGTCGACAGTAAAAAAATATTTACCCCACCTTCTCATTTTATTGTCAGTTTTTCCCATATCTTAAATTTAGGCCTAGGAGTGGTAAATCATTGCTGAAATACAGAAATTATACTAAATTGTAAAAAAAGACAATTTTTCATATTACATGAATTGTTTTAATAAGTAATTGATACTATTGATTCCACGTAGAGTCCTGCATCGGATGGTTCAGATCATGTTGGTATTAATATTTTTGTTGTGGGACAGATTAATTAATTGTTTCAGATTCGGGTTGAGTTTGACTCTTGCAGACTGGGTTTGAGTAAACTCTATTCTTAAAAAGAAACTCTGGAATACTGTTTTAGATCAAAAATTACATATTTAAATATGAATGATTATTCACATGTCCATTTTTCAACATAAGGAAAAGTTGATGTTAGAGATATCATTATAGATTATTTTTTCATAATGACATTAAATTATGGGTTCAGATTGGATCACACATCAACTATTTTTTTTTTTTTTTGTCCGATTCAAATTAAGCTATGGGTCAGCAAAACTTTTATTTCTTTGGTCTGGGTTGAGTCTATTTGTGGGTTGACTTTACACAGAACACTTTCATGTTGGATCACCACTACTTTTAAAAAATTTGGGTTGATAGTTTATGATTAACCCTTAACTAATAGTTTATGGTTTGGGTTGGGTTTTAATTCATGCAGGTATGGTTCAGGTTAACCTAATTATTTAAAAGAAAGAGCAGAATATTGCTTCAGATAAAAAAGCTGTATATTTGAATATGAATATATTAATTTTGATATAAAGGACAAAATTCTTATTACAGATGGAATTGCAGATTAATCTTCTCATAGGTGCATTAAATATAAATTAATTTTCTTTTATTTTGAATTGGGCTCAGGTCGAAGTATGTTGGGTTCATGTGAGGTATAACAAGACCTACGCAGGACTCCAATTTCATAGTATCTGCAGTCTGTGCCAAATTCATTGGGCTGACATTGGGTGTGGGTTATACTGCGACCTACATTATATACGGCTGGTGAAGGATGTTAAAAACGTCACATGGAGTAGATCAATTTTACATGGTGATTGGTGCAAATCGGCGCGGCCCACGTTTCGCACCAATTGCCATGTAAAAATGATCCACTTCATATGACGTTTTAAACATTATGCACCAGCCGTGTATAACGTAGGTCGCGGTTATACCCCACCAGGTCTATTTAACATAAAGAAAATTAACTCTAGTCATTAAGCTTGATGCAGTACAGCAAACAGTACAACAGATGAGGTAGATTGCTGCATGCCAAGCAAGGAGGGGGAGGAAGGAAATACTGTTTGCGCTTATTCATTAGGTCAATTTTCCTCTAAAATATTATTAAAAGAAAAGAAAGAAAGACCAAAAAAATTATTGAGTGGATGTACCAAAAACATACCCGCTAGATAAAATATTTTTATCACCAGTGGCAACCAAATGACCATATTTGTCAAGCCCTGTTATGATAATATCAAATTTGAATAAATTTAATATACAAGGCAGCCATAATTAAACTGACGGTACTCAGAGTGTTCTGTACTGCGATCTAATTGCGAGATTGGGCCAAATTTTGCAGGAAGATTAAACAAGACGGGGGACGAAGGATTCTGCAAAATAAATTTAGTTCCAAAAGTCACCGCCAGGGGAATATGTAGTGCTGTGGATTCGAAAAAGAGAGATTCAAAAATGAAGAATCAATACTGAAATAAAATTACGGTTTATTTAACGAATTTAGCAATTTAATCCAAGCTCAAAATGGTACCAGTTTATAAAAAGCTAAAAATTTACATAAACACTGCTAAAGTTTCTTTATCTGCAATTTCACTTATAGAGCTCCAAAGAAAGCAACAGCAGAAAAAGAAGTTCTTTATTCAAATTTCACATTACATCTTTTGGCCCAGTGCCAGCTTGTTCGGCTTTAAAAGGTAATGTGTTACTGTTAGAAGCAATTTCATAGAAAGTTATCTTTCATAATGTCTCCTTCTTTAGTCAAGCGAGCTCTACTAGTCAAATTCTTTTATCTCAACCAGTGCAATGCACCAGGTGCTCTTTGTGCTTTTAGAAACCACAAAAAAATGCGTAAAGGTAATGGTCCTTTGTCAGTTAATGGTTTAAAAACAATGGTTGAGAAGTTTGAGAAAACAAGTTCTCTAAATGTTCAGTCAGGCAGAGGACGAAAACCCATATCACAGGATACAATCGAAGTGGCGATTGTCGACAGAGAACCAGACAATATTACTACTACTTCCAGCGCTCGTGGGATAGCTTGGAATCTGGATATGCCTTATTGTAAGGTACGGAAAATCCTACGAAAGATTATCCACTTCTATCCATACAAGATCAGCCCTGTACAAGAGTTACATCACACCAATCACGATAAGCGATTGACTTTTGCTTTCACTTTTCTTGCCAGAATGGAGTTGGATGATGCTTGGCCCTGGAAAATCTTTATGGAGAGATGAGGCCCACTTTTACCTGAATGGAACTGTAAATACCTAGAACTGCCGAATTTGGGATAACAAGTCACCAAGAGCATTCAAGGAAATTCCTTTGCATTCACCAAAGATAACTGTTTGGTGTGGTTTCACAGCAGATATGATCATAGGTCCATTCTTCTATGAGAACATTACTCTGACAGGACCTGTAACTTGTTCTGTTACCAGAGACAAATATCACCAAATGCTAAACAACTTTGTTATTCTGGCACTTCAGCAAAGACAGTGCCTGGAGAAAATCATTTTCATGCAAGATGGAGCCCCTCCACATATTGCTTTGCGGGTATAGCAGCTGCTACGACAGAAATTCACAACAGAAAGAGTCATTAGCCGCTGTTTTCCAACTGCATGGCCACCTCGGTCCCCTGATCTCACACCCTGCGACTTTTGGCTATGGGGGTTACCTAAAGTCCAAGGTCTATCATGGAGGTGTCCAGGACCTGGCTACGTTGAAGGATAACATATCGCGAACTGTACGGGAGATTCCTGCAGACATGTTATTCTCTGCTGTTGTAAATGCTGTGCACAGAATGCAATATGTAATCTACAAAAACGGCAGCCACATCGAACCTGAGTTGGATGTGCTAAATAAACGGTAATTTTATTTCAGTATTGATTCTTTTTTTGTGAAACTCTTTTTCGAATACACAGCGCCACATATTCCCCTGGCGATGACTTTTGGAACTAATTTTTGCCATTCTCGCAATTAGGTCACGCTACAGAACACTCTGAGTACCGTCAGTTTAATTATGGCCACCTTGTATATGAAAGTAGTTCACACCATAATGTCAGAATCTTAAATCATGCAATCCATTTTACCACCTTTCTATTCTATGAATATACAGTCAAACCTCGTTATACCGCCATTATCCGTTCGAGAAATTTTTGGTGCTAAAACGAGTTTGGCGGTATATCGAATTAGAATACAATAAAAATTAATTTTCATACTATTATTATTATTATTATTATTATTATAAAAATAAATATCATAATGCCTTTTTATTAAATTATCCAATAGTATATAGTATATTAAAATAGTATAAATTAATATAATGTAATTAATATACAAAATATAATTAATGCTACATCATTCAAAATTATCCAATTAATGTATGAAATTAACATGCACTTACCTCTTTATATAATCAATTTTAGATAAAGTAGATAATTATGCACATAACAGACACACACATACATTAAATCTCACACTGCATTTATTTTACTTTAATTATCTTTTACAGGAAAATATTTTAAAATGCAAGTTTGAATTTTCCTTTCAATATTGATTTTTTCAATATCTTTTTCTACAACTAAAAGATTGTTCATCATTTTTTTATCAGTTGCATGTTTTTTTGAGAAAATTCTTATTTTCCCAATGCAATTTTTAACTTCATCAGATGTAATATGCAGCGTGTCAGCTTCTTCAGATTCGCTGTCAGATGAATTTTCATTTTCATTTTGATTGGCAACAATTTCTTCGATTGTCAAATCTTCAACTGTTGAAACAATTTTGTCTATATTAATGTACTCAATTGCCGATAGAGGATGCTCAATATCTGTTAATTTGTGTATTTCGTCTTGTAGTTCCTGAAGTGCTGTACTATTTTGTTTTTTTAGTTGATCCTTCAGGTTTAATCAATCCAGTATGTTTCCAGCAGTTAACAATAGTTTCTGATGAAATTTCATCCCATGCTTTTTTTATCATGTAAAAGGATTGGAGAAAAATCATCTTTACTGATTTTTTCAATGATATGGCGGACGTGATACTTTCGATAATGAGCTTTGAATGAGTTTATTATACCCGCATCTAAAGGTTTCAAAAATCCAGTGCAGTCAGGAGGTAAAAATTCAATGCGGATATTGCTCATTGGATATGCTTTGTGACAAGGGGCATTACTTAAAATCAATAAAATATGGCGTTTGCTTCTTTTCATTTCTATGTTGAAATTCGCTAACCATTTTTGAAATAATGCTGAAGTCATCCACGCTTTGTTATTATTCTCATAATCTACATAAAGAGCAGGATTAAAAATTTTAAAACATCATGGCTTAGCTGATTTTCCAATCACTGTCATAGTTCTTTTATCAGATCCATCACTATTTGTACAGAACAAAAGAGACACACGATCTTTTTTTTTTTTTGCATCCTTTAGCAGGCCCACTCGAAATTGTTCTATCTGGTTGCAAGCGGAAAAAAGGCCACTTTCATCCATATTGTAAACGTCCTCTGGTTTATATTCTAAAATCAGCGCACTCAGTTTTTTGCGACCATTTGACACAATATCTTCATCAACACCTGCAGTTTCACCACTTCGTATGTACTGAGAGAATCCTCGTCGCTTTTTAAATCTGTTCAACCAGCCACTACTGTATTCGAAATCTGTAATATTCATTTGCTGGCCAAGGACTTTTGCCTGCTCTCTGATGACATCTCTGTTGATGGTAGCATTTTTAGCACTCATTTGTTGTATCCATGTGCAAAGGGCATCCTCTAAGTCTTCATGTTTCGCTGTTTTCAGTCTTTTTAGAGATGATTGCAGTTCGTTGGTGTTAATACATTTTTCTGTATTCATCAAAATGTCTCCGATGCAGCGCCTGCTAACAGGCTTTTTCCAGAGTGTAGAGAAATGATTGGAGATGTGTTGCTGCGATACATTCACATTTCTTTCTTTATATTCACAAATTTTCCGCTTTTCCGAAATTGATAAAACTGCTCTTTTCACCATAATGAGTTAAAATAAAGAGACAGGATGATATTTTACAGATTTAGCTGGTGAATTCTTCGATGTTTCAATGAACGTCTGACCAAAATTTTGAACGAGAGATTTTGCATTGCACGCCGTTTTCTTTCTAGAAATCGACATAAAGTACAGGGAGAAGTTCTTTTTTACATTGTTCTCACCTGAGAGAGGAGAGACCCTTTCAGCCAATGGCGTGTCCCGTTTTGTTTTCTCCCCACTCCAGAAGCGCATTGGATCACGTGAATCGCCAGTCTGAATCAGAACTTTCATTTGCTCGGCACCTCAGCGGGCGTTATTTTTCTTCTCCCAATGACAGGTAGAATGGGTAGCAGGTGTTGAAAACAATACGAATTCTTTGCTATTCAATAAAGTTTGAATTGAGCTTGAAAACATCTAGACACATGAAAAGGAAGTGCCCTTTGAAATTCTAACAAAAAAATTTAAAAAGAAAGATATGCAAAGAAAATACAGTAATTTCTAGACATTTTTTTTTGGCGGTATATCGAGTTGGCGCTTTAACGGATACATTACATTGAAATTCCTATTTGGCAGATTTGTTCATAGACGCAATTGGCGGTTAAACGGAATTGGCGCTATTTCGAGATGGCACTAAATCGAGGTTTGACTGTAAATGGTAATGAGAACAAAATCAGAAAAGTAAAACTTATTGACATGTTCGACAATGGTGTAGTTACCATGAAGCAATTAGACTAATTTGCTCCAGGTGTACTAATCATAAGGGATAAAAATATTTAATATTTTTCTTTATTTGCCAAATGTTTGTTATGGATCATAATTGCTACAATGAGCATACTCTGCTATTTCATGCAGCTTTGGACCTTTTAACTGATTTGATTTAAAAAGTATTTTTGTACTTAATTAAAGATACTGCCTTGACACAATGTTGCTGAACAAATTTTAATTCGCACGGCAACCTGAAGCAGATTCTCTGACAATTATTTCAGCATGCCTGATATATTTTTTTAACTCTTTACCATGAAGACATTGACAAGAGAACAACATTTTTCAAAACTTAATCAAAGGTTATTAAGAAGTAGCATATTGGAATATAGTCTTGGCTCTTTGATCATTACAAGGATTGAATAAACAACTTGTCAACTTTATCTGGAGAGACTTGTTGACAACTTAAAAACAAGATTTTTTAAAAGTTATTTTTATAAGTTATTTTTATATAGAAATTAATTATGCACCTGTTTCAACAGTACAATTTATAAAATACATAGTAAATATTAGTATGTACTCTGTGTTTTTAAGTATACACTTTATAGTACAGTCGCCAAAAAAAATCTCTAACTCTGCTGCAAATATTGCATAAAAATATGACTGGTACCAATTCATTAGAAATTACATCTACTAATTTGTGTTGTACTTAATTTTGCTTAAGAAGTCACCTAAATATAGAAATTGTAACATACTTTAAAATTTTCAATGCTCACACATAATTGACATATTTGGATTTTTCAGTAAATTTTATTTTTGGATAATAGAAGCTTCAAATATGTGAATCTGAAATTAGAACTCATTGTGCCCAGTAGGTTTTAAGTTATGCCTAAAAATTGTTAAAAAAAACTACTGGATCAAATAACTTCCCAATTAGTATCCAAAAGTAAAATTTACCAGAAAATCCAAATATGTCAAAATTAGGTGTTAGTACTGAAAATTTTGTTACAATTTCTGTATATAGTGAACACCCTAAGCAAAATTAAAGTATAGTATTAATTACTAAACATTATTAATAATCAATTGGTACTAGAGACATTTTTATACAATGATTTGTGGCAGAATTAGCAGGGATGATTTGGCCAACTGTGCATGATTTTTAACCCTCTGACTGCTCATTTTTTTTCAAAATCCTATGAACCAATATATATGTAATCAAGCAGTATCTTCTCTATTATTACATATTTCAAATCGTCATATATGTAGTAAATTTATCATTTACATTTTCATCCTTTGACTGTGCAATTTTTAAAACTAACTTCCTTCAAAAATTGTACATTTATATAAATTTTTCTATAAATGTTTTGCTTGTGGAAATCCCATGATAAGTGGTCAGAGGGTTAAAACCTCAAAACAAAATTTTCCAGAAATTTTCAGTGTCACAGGAGTGCACTTTTACTTGCTCTAGAATGCTGAATATGTAGCTACACCATACAAAACTAATGAAAGAACTTAGATCAAGTTATTTACCCATGTTTTTGGCAGTGCCAATTAATTTCCTGTATAAATTAAAGTAGGTCATAATTTTTTTCAATATGAATTAATTATTATAACTACAGGTTTGTTCTTGAATATAAAAAATGTTCAAATTATGTTTTGGTCATTTTATAATTAATAAGGAAAGTTATTAAAATTATTAAAAAGGAATTATTTCAATCTGATTTTTTGGAAAATATAAACTTCATATGTTTAACATTAATATCTTCAAATACCGATCTCATTTAAGATAAATATATAAATATACAACAATCATTTTGAAATTCATAAAAAGCATTTTTTTAAGATTGATTTAATTCAATGAAGTTTCAAAAGTGGGAATTTACCTTTGTGTGTTTGAGCTATTTTGTTCATTTTACAGTTTACTCTATTTTGTTTTTATTTGATAAAGTCTGATATATGTGTTAAAAAAAATTGTAAAGCACCATTAAATTCCATTGCTAATGAAAATTCAAATTTTCAAGTAACATTTGCATTTATCTTTAAGGTGTATCATTTATGTAATGTAAATAACTTGATATTTTCAGATACCATTTAAAGATAGTTTAAACATAACAAATAGCTTTATTAAAAATACATTAAACCTCTAAAATATGAACAAACATTAATACTTCTTTAGCACCAGAAACACAAGTAATGATGATGGACAGAGATCTCCTTGTCAAAACATTTTATACTATATACCAGATAACTAAAAAAGTTTCAATTCATCACTAAGGTTGAACTTTATATAGACAGTTTCAGTGGTAGATGGTTTATTCTCAATAAAAATTTTGAAAAGCACATTCTTGTAACAACAGGTATTCACCTGCTTATCACAGAGTGGGATAGATAAAATGAGTATTATTTCAGTAGGCTGGTGTAAGACAGAAACTTTATCCAGATCACATACTTGCTTTAAAATCAGTGAGGGTTGACTTTCTCCAAAGAATCTTTTGTTTTTGTACACAACATCCAGTTTATTGCCTATAAAAGAAAAATCATTTAAAAGAAGTTTCATAGAAAAATAATGTAAGAAAACTAACTAAAAATGACATTTAAAATTTTCTTCATAAGAATTCAATATGTACAAAAAGAAAACTAAAAATTATCTTATTAAGTGTATACTATAACTTAAAACTAATTAGCACAGTTAGTTTCTTTTTGAAAAAATATCAAATTTTATTTAATCTGTCTTTTATTCCTGTCTCTATCAAACTTCTCTCTTGTCAATATAGTTAAGCCAATAAACATCAAATGATATTTTTAAATATCTGTATGTATCATGGCTGGGGAATATACAAATAAAAATTACATAAAGGCAACTCATGATAATGATATTTTAAAAAAATCTAATAGTACATCATAAATATAATATTTTACTTTATCGTGTGATATAAAAACTGAGCTCCACATCATATTATTCTAAAAATGCAGTCCAATCTTTAGATGTCATGACGACACAACTATGCACAGTTTGTAAGTTACTTGTGATAACAGGAAAGAATGAATTAGCCTATCTCGGGGATAGCAAACATTCTCACATCTGCATATCAAATTTTTCCAAAAAATATTCTGTGCGATCATGATGTGTCAACAACCAAAAAATTTGAGGATCAAATAATATTTTTTTTTTATGATTAAAACTATATGGGTAACATTTCATGTTATACTTAAGTAATTAAAAAAAAATTATTTCTGTTGTTGCATCTTGGATGCCAAATAGTTTGTCAGCTTCATACTTAAGAGAATGCAAGCTGAGTTGAAGTCATCCAAACAACATCCATATTTGAGTTTTTCCTATTTTTTTAAATGACTCTCAGAAAAAAAAAAGGTTGAAAATTCAAGTGCCAGCTTCTTTAAACAGATCTTTGTGTCTGGAATTGAATTCTTCAAAACTGTCATAATTTTAGGAGTAGTAATTTTCCAACTGGACAAAAAATGTCCGGGCTAGGATTCGAACCTGGGATCGCTTGGCTGAAGCCACCACGCTCTACCACTGAGCTATCCCGGTCGAATCTGGAGGGCATAATTCATCCAGTTAACCTTATTGATCAGAGAATCTGGTCTGATATTTTAATCAGCTCAACAGAAAAGATCGCAGGTAAAGGAACTCCAGTAAATGCTGGATACGTGATTACACTAGATTAATTTTAACACAATTATTTCAAATTGGTAAATAAATCATACGAGTAGTAATTTTCCAACTGGACGAAAAATGTCCGGGCCAGGATTCGAACCTGGGATCGCTTGGCTGAAGCAGCCATGCTCTACCACTGCCCTCCAGATTCAACCGGGATAGCTCAGTGGTAGAGCGTGGCGGCTTCAGCCAAGCGATCCCAGGTTCGAATCCTGGCCCGGACATTTTTTGTCCAGTTGGAAAATTACTACTCGTATGATTTATTTACCAATTTGAAATAATTGTGTTAAAATTAATCCAGTGTCATAATTTTATCTTCTGCTTTTTTGCTTATGATTTTTATTTCAAATAATCTTCTAATCCTCTCTTAATCTAAAACATTTTTGTGCCAATATTCATCTAGATTAATGAAATTTCATTTCAGTTTCTTCCATCTGTGTGACAATGATAACCAATCTAATTCAGACAAACTCAGCTAGTCTAAAATTCAAAATGGTGAATTTGTGCATTTCCATTATATAGAAGTGCTCAGATGTAAAACATGGTAACTTTTTTTTTATGTAAAATTGTTTCATTTCATCCTGAAAACCTTTTGAAAGTATGAAGTTTATTTTTTACTCAATATTTATCATCATAATAAAATTTTACTTAACTATGAATTTTAATGAAAATTCCTTGTATATAACATTAAAATATTTAACAAACTGCTGTGATACAATAAAGTAAAAAACTTAACACCATAAAATTAAGTAATGTGCTAGGTGTTTTAAAAGAACTTTTTCTTCTTCAGGCACAAAAAAAAATACCTATAATATTAATAAAACCTCAGAATTGGACTTTCTCAAAAATTCAGCTATTTATCTTAATCTTAAGGTTTGTAGTTAATGAAAAATCAGATTCCACAATGCTCTCTCTACAGTTTGGAAAAGCTTATTCAGTTCAACTATATAATTTCTGTTTTATTATTAATATTTTGGTATTTAATTTTTATGTTTGTATATATTATTAATTTTTAATCTATTTTTTATTATTACTTGTCCCTTTTCCTTCTTTCCTTTCAGTCTTGCTCCTGCCTCCCAAGTAGTAGCATTTCTTTTTTGCACCTGAAGAAGAAAGACAAAGTTCTTTCAAAAGACTTAGTACATTTCTCAATTTTATGGGGAAATTGTTTTTTTGCTGGTAAGTCCAATAAAATCAAATCAATTGAACAAAAAACATTACACATAATACAATATAATGTCCAGTCTTAAGGCATGTTATAACTTTCTTTTTAAAAAATTGCCTAAAATTCTCACTTTTTTTACTTTTTTTTTGTTTAGTTCAATAATATAGTAATAATGTTTTTTGCAAATGAAAGAGCATATCTTGAAGTTTTAAAAACAAGTTTTTATTTGGAAAATGGTTGAAAAATTATCTTCTGGTGGCCTTTGATACAGGAGTGAGAAAAAATTTAAGCGTTTTGTGGTTCCAGATGAATCACAGAATCTGCTTATCTGTAACAAAAAAACCCCTCAAAATTTGTTATTTTGTAGTCTTTCTCAGATGGGTTTATCCATTTTTCGATCCTGAAGGAAATGGTGGCCGTTCAGATTTCAAGTTGTCGATTTTAGATTATAGTTTTCAGATTTAAATTGCACAAAAAATATATTTACTATTTGAATATTGAAAAACGCGTACGTGAAGGGCTACAAAATAGTATATACTAGAAAAGCATGAAAATTTCAACCAAATCAGTTGATCCAATCTCAAGTTCTACCTGCTACCGATAAAACAGAGTTTCAAGAAAAACAGGTTTAAAGTTTTACAATGTTTTTAAATTAACAGTGACAATTTTCAACTTGAATAAAATCATTTATACCAAGCCCATCTAATGAACTCTTCTGGACTTCCTCTTTCTCAATTCTTTTGTTTCTACATGCACACAATATGCTAAAAATGAGCTTATTCATTGCAACACCAAAAGACGGATAACTTTTAAACCAATAAAAATTTTGAAAAAACTGCTTTACAACAAAGTTTTTGATGGTTTAAGAAGTGAAAATAAGTAGTTAAAAAAAAATCCAAACATAAAGTTATAACCTTAACAAATTAGCTGTTTTAGATGAAACAATCACAACAGTTTTGTTAGAAAACTTCAATATCTCAATACTTGAATTTTGTTAGTTACCTTATATACCAGAGCCTCCCAAAATTTTGATTTAGAACATGAATCTATACCATGCTGAAAATAATCTCCCATGTGCCATATGTTTGCCATCCCTGGCCTATCTGATTCTAAATTTCCTATATTCTGCTTCTAATTTTTGCCAGCAACCCCCCCCCCCCCCCCCGACACACACACACACACCCTTTTATTGTGATTATATGATTGATACCATAATCATATCTACAGTATAACTTTTGAAGCTTGGATGCATAACATATGAAATCTAGAGCTATAGAAGGGTGTTTGAAACTTAAACAGCATGACACTCTGTAAGGTGTAAGCATTGTGCAACACATTTTATCATTTGTGATAATTGCTGAAAATTATAAATATGAAATAAACTATTTATTTTGCAATTATTTTTTAGGTAATTATAATGAAATAATAGTTCAGCTATAAACAGGAAATTTTAAAGATTAAATAAGATAAATGTATTATGGTACAGTCCTGGAAAAAAAAAGTACCCCTTACTAATTCTGCCGCATAACATCATATAAAAATGTGACTAGTACCAGTCATTAGTAATAACATCTAATAATTAATGTTATACTTAAATTTTGCTTAGGAGTAATCTGCATACAGAAATTGCAACAAACTCTAAAATTTTCAATCTTAACACCTAATTTTCAAATCATATTTGAATTCTTTGGTAAATTTTATTTACAGATACTAAATGCGAAGTCATTTGATTAAATAGTTTATGAATTATACAGATTTAAAGCTTGGAACTGCTATCATTAAAATAACATTCTCAACATATCATTACAAAACATTTGCAATACTTTTTAAACCATAACTCAAAAACTACTAGGCAGATTAAGCTGTAATTTTGGATTCTCATATTTGCAGCTTCTGGAAATCTACTTTTGTTAAAAAAAATCCTGTTACAGTTCATATTTTTTTCAAAAAATAATTTTGAAAATACATGTATCTTAAATTATTTTTATAAAAAATTATGAATTTTTGCCAACAAAAATAAATTTCTGGGAGCTTCAAATGTGGGATTATTACAGCTCATTCTGCCAAGTAGTTTTTGAGTGATGCTTAAAACACTACCTGCATTGAGATTTGTTTTGCCATGATTAAAAATGAGTTTAATATTAGGAGATCTAAATTTTAAACCTACATAATTCGTAAATTACTAGACCGATTGACTTTTTGTTTGGTATTCTAAGATAAAATTTACAGAAGATTGCAAATATATTGTCAAAACTAGGTATGCAGAGTGAGAATTTTAAAGTTTGTTACAGTTTCTATATGTAGCAAACTGTGTTGTAGCTATATGTAGACGAACATCTGAGCAAAATTCTGGGTTCTTAAATATCAAATTTTCAAAAATATCTAATATTTTGATATATCTGATTTAAATTAGGTGGATTGAACTTTTTGCCATTATATTAAAATAAATAATCAACATAAATATAGCACAAATAAAAATATATAAAATGGCAAACAGCTGTTTTAGAGCCTCTAAAGCTCCATCATCAGACTGATGATGGAGCTTTAGAGGCTAAAAAAAATGTTTGCCATTTTATATATTTTTATTTGTGCTATATTTACATTGATCATTTATTTTAATATATCTGATATTTTTAAAATAGTCAACTTATTGATGACTATAAATATTTTCAGAGTTAATATAAATTAGACATTAAAAAATATATTATTTAGCATGAAAACTTAATAAAACAACATTCTAAATGTCTTTTTTATTTTTTTTTCCACTTAAGAGCAACTACTTGAAAACAGACACAATTTGAGTTTTACAATCACAAAAAAAAAACTATTAACCTGGCAGTTGTCGCACGTTGGTCATTTCCCTGCCAAAATTCGCTGTCTTCCTTTATCTCATTTCCTCTTAAAGCTATAATAATGAAATCCAGTGTAGCTGACCTTGACCATTGGTTCTTTTGTGTACTAAAGTTGCAAGGCATTCCAGCGTTTTCTCAGAAATTTATTGCATTCTAAAGTTGAAATCGGTCTAAAAGACCGTGGCGCGAGCACTGCGGTTCAAGTAATTTTTTCCCCTCCCAGTTCTTCATTCCCGTTTCCGCGAATTTCTCGGCAGGAAAGTTTCTGGGAAGGGTTGGATTCTAGTTTGCTCTTTCATTCTTCTTTTCATCTTTCTTTGAATAAACTGTTATTTATTATTATTTACTTCATATATACGATTATTATTTACTTCATACATAAGAAGCTCCTAACAAGAGGTGTGACTCAAGAGGCCTGCCTCTATCCTGAAATAAGTAATAAATGGATCTTCATAAATTTTCATTTCAGAAAGGCCGTTTAAGCATAAAATCGCTAATACAGCCCCCCCCCCCACACACACACACACACACAACACACACACAAAAAAAAACTGCTGCCTTTATATTAATAATTTCAGAATAAGAAGTTTTATCTTCTTTTTTATTATTTTTATATAGATATATTGTAAGAAAAAATAATAAAATAGGATATTGATATCAGTTAGTTGATGCAGATGTTTTTTTCTTGGGGCCCATTTTGTGAAAAATAAAAATTAATTTTGTGAATTTTATTATATTTTTGTGACAAATAACATTTTGTAACAAAAGATGAAATCCAGTTACTGAAATTTTAACCAATAATTTATAAATAAGTTATTTAAGTCCTTCTGCTATAGTTTTCCTTTCTGGTGATCTTGTTTAGTTTGCAAATAACATATTTACAAACGTAACAAAATAAAATAAATTAATGAAGAGTATGTTTTTATAGAATGGAATTTTATGAAGGTGCTTGTGTTAATAAAAGAAATTTTGTGAAGGTAAGGGGCTCTTTTATTAAGAGGATTTCTGCAAAGGGACCTATTTTATTAAGAGGAATTTTGCGAAGGAGCCTGTTTTCTTAATTTTATGAAGGGTTTTGTGTTAATAACAGAGTTTTCGTGAGGGGGAAATGTTTTATTAAGAGGAATTCTGTGAAGGAGTTTGTCATATTACATGGAATTTTATGAAGTGGCCTGTTTTATTATGAGGAATTTTGTGAAGGGTCCTGCTTTAGTAAAAGGAATTTTGCAAAGGGACCTTTTTTGGCAGGAATTTTGTGAAGGACAGTGCTTTTGTAAGAAGAATTTTGCGGAGGGAGCTTTTTAACAGGAATTTTGTGAATGGTCTTGTTTTATTAATTTTGAAGGATCCTGTGTTAATTAAACAAATTTTGTAAAGAGGCCTGTTTTATTAAGAGGAATTTTGTGAAGTATTTTGTGAAGGAATCTGTCTTATTAGATGGAACTTTATAAAAGGCCTGCTTTATTAAGAGGAATTTTGTGAAGGGCGCAGGTTTATTAAGAGACTTTTTTAAGAGGAATTTTGTGAAGGGTGTTTTTTAGTTTTATGAAGAGTCATGTGTTAATTGAATAAATTTTGTAAAGAGGCCTGTTTTATTAAGATGAATTTTGTAAAGAATATCTGTCTTATTACATGGAATTTTATGAAAGACCTGTTTTATTAAGAGGAATTTCATGAAGGGATTTGCTTTATTACATGGATTTTTGTGAATAAAAAATAAATAGGTCCCAAATTTTGCCTGGATCTACCCCTGGTTATAAATAACATGTCCTGAAATACACAATTGAATGATTATTTAAATTGCATAAATGAATAATGTAATCTGTCTTTTCAAGTTTAATTCACTCCTAGTTCCAGTACACTGTCAAAAAACCAGCTTAGTGCGGTTCTGACTTTAAAAATAATTTATCCCTTACACAATTTCAAATTCATAATTGAAAATTTATTCTAATTAGTAATTCATTGTGTCTTTATAACATCAATCAAATTATTTAATAATTTTTATTCTTTTAATATATCAGGGGTCGATACAGGAAAACATTTGGGGCCTATTTAGTGGCCCTTCACAAAAAAACATTTAATAAAACAGGCTCCTTCACAAAATTCTTTTTTATAGAATCTGGCCCTTCACAAAATTCTTTTTTATAGAATCTGGCCCTTCACAAAATTCCTCTTTATAAAATAGGTCCTTCAGAAAGTTCTTCTTGATAAAATATAACCCGTCACAAAATTCCTCTTGATAAAATAAGAACCTTCAGAAAATTCCACTCCATAAAAACATACTCTCCATTAATTATTTTTATTTTGTTAGGTTTTAAAATGTGTCATTAACAATAAAACAAGTTCACCAGAAACAAGAACTTTAGCAGAAGGAATGAACTTATTAAATTCTTGGTTTGAATTTGAGTAGCTGGATTTTTTCTTTCATAAAAAAAGTTTTTTTTCACAAAATATATAATAAATTTTGCAAAAATATGATATATTTCACAAAATAACTTTTATTTTTCACAAAATGGGTCCAAAGGAAAAAACCTGCGTCAACTCCTGTATATTTTGTAAATATATATATATATATATATATATATATTAAAATATTTATTTAAATTTGAACTGAATATATTCTTAAATAAAATTCTTAAATTATAGTTCTTAAATCTTAAACATATCTGACTATATTCTTAAATAATAGTTCTTAAATCTTAAACATATCTGACTATATTCTTAAATAATAGTTTCTGTAAAATGTATCTTTTCAAATTCAATCAGTATTTTCCCCCTATGTTCTCAGTTTTCGATCATATGGTAACGCCGGCAGATTTCCCCTCTGTTTTTGGGCTACTGGTAACTGCGGCAAATGGACCGAGCGCAACTACTAGTGTTTGAAAAAAAGGCGCGACTACTCTCAGGTTAAGATTTAGTAATGAAGTTTTAAGAAAATTTTATGTTTTATACAATAAAATAAACTTTTTATTGAAAATTTTGAACATAAATATAGTAAGCTTGATCTGCTTAACTGAACAAAACCAAAATGAGAAAAAATTATTTCTAATGAAGCTGAAAGTTTATTTAAATTAGATAGTTTATCTTCCAGTGGCTTTTCTAAGTAAATATTGTCCCACATAATTATTAATTCTACATTTAAAAATTCAGCTTCAAACATAAAGTTTGGAAAAGGTTTTTAGTTAGGTGGGGGGGGGGTGTAAAAAGCTGCTATAAGAGCAAAAATTCTTTACCTACAGAACTACACAGCCAATAACAGTTAAAAAATTCTTTTACACTTGTTTTGACTGAAAATATCAAAAATACTATTTGCAATATTTTGAAAATAGATATCAAATATGTGAAAATATCAAACTTAATGATATTTTGAAAATAAATATCAGATATATATCACGATATATATTCATTGCTATAACACATCGGCTGATAAGTTCCCAGTCTGGCACACAGATGGCGTTGCAATCGCCGTACTGATGTTTTTTTAGTAAATACTAACCTTTTAAAGGTAGCAGAAAAAATGTCATGACGATTCGTCGTGTAGATAAAACGTTAGAGGGGTTTTAGTTGAACAACTTTGTTGATAAACAAAAAAAAAATGGATAAACAAGAATTTCAAGAATATTTATTTGATGGTAAAAAACACCGTTCAAACAAAAGGTTGACTTGAAAAGCATTATCCGGACACTGCACCAGGTAAATCAACCATTATTGACTGGTTTACTGAATTTAAACGTGGTCGTACGGACACCAGTGATGCACCACGCAAAAGAGGTCGTTACTCCGGAAAACATAAAAAAAGTCCACAAAATCATTTTGGGGAACCATAAAGTGAAGTTGCAGGAGATAGCTCAGACTGAAGATATCCAAGGAACGTGTAGGTTTTATTTTGAATGAACATTTGTCTATGAAAAAGCTGTTGTCAAAGTGGGTGCCACGCGTGTTGACTTTTGACCAAAAACAACGAGTCGATGATTCTGAGCACTGTTTGGAGCTTTCTCGTTATAAAATTATGTTATTTATTATAAAATCTATTATTATTTATTTATTAAATTATTATTTTATTATTATTATTAAATTATTATTTATTATTAAAGTTATGTTATTTATTAAAGTTTTAAAGTTATAAAATTGTTAAAAAGTTGTTTTCTTTATTAGACCGGGAATGTATCAGCTCATGTGTTATATCACCAACGCCTGGCAAAATTTAAGTACAGCATTAATTAGTAAACATTACTAATCAATTGGTACCAGTTACATTTTTTATAATGATTTGCAGAAGAAGTTAGTAGGGTTTGATCACTTTTTCTTCCAGTACTGTACTTTTTATTTTAAATGTTTCATGCACTTTTAATAAAACACTGGGCAGTTATAAGTATCTGTACTTTGAGTTTGCTGTAGCCTGAACAAATATTCCAAATGAAACCAGAACTGGCAAACTTGCTATTTATGTAGGTAAAAATGGAATAAAAAAAGAAAAAAAAAGCTTAGAAATTCGCCGATAGGAGCTGTAAGGTTTGAAATGCTATGTTTAATACAAAAAGATAAAAAAACAACAGGTTCAAAAACTGATAGCATATTTATTAGAAAATATCAGAGAAAATGTGGCTACATTTTCTTATGTTGATGACAATAAAATTCATGTGCTAAACTACACATGGTATACATATTGTTCAATTGCAGAATTTAATGCATCAAGAGTAATTATTTGCACATGTTATGATATGTTATCATTTAAATCTGTTGGAGTTGAGACACCTTCATGGTATACATTAGATTTTAAGTATCCCTCAATATTAAAAATCGCATGGTATCATATCAAGGGATTGCAGAAGTCATACTATGAGAAAACACCACCTTGTTACACTGATCACACAATGTAGGTCGGAGCCCATTATATATGTTTGACAAAAAGACAGTCTTTGCTGCAGTTGAGGAATTAAAGTACAACAAATGAAGATATCTTTTTGCAGTAAGATGTTACAGCCTTGTTGGCCATAACTCAAAAATAAAAAATAAGGACGAGGAATGAAACTTATTGTAAAACTACATAACTGTTAAAGTGGGAAGATGCATTTATGACTAGCATTCTGCAGCAACTCTGATAATTATATCTATTTACTCTCCCATTCACACAAAAATGGGTTTCATCATCTCTCTATAAAAATCTTCATGGAAAAGCATAATTCACCTCCATTCATGCAAAAAGCATTAGCACAAATTTCAGTCACTGGTATATATATCCCCTGTCAAGAATTGCTGATGGAAACAAATTTTATAAGGATAAAATGGTATTACCTTTCTAAGAAATTGTCCAATAAGGGGGGGGGGGGTATATGGAATATTAAAGTTTAGAGCAACTCCCCACAAAAGCTGTAACCTGCCAGAAGCGGCTGATAATTCTACAATTTAAATTGTTATTTCACCTACTGTAGGGAGGGAGGAATTTTGTTAAACATTGGTCAATCTTGGCCATATTATTATAGAACAGATGTGAGATGCCTTCAGGGAGGACTTCTCAAAGGAAAGTGACCTGAATTTTTCTTTTTGCATGAGAAATATCCTGAAAATCTTGCACAAACCCCACTGGATTCAAACCCTAAAACATCAGCCCAAGCTCCTCATTTTGTGGCTAACATGCTAACCACTGTAATGAATGAGGCTCTGTTGTAGGGAGAATTACTGGTCTCCATCCCTGTACATATTTTACAGCAAACAAACCATTCTTTTTTAAATTTTGCCATTACTTTTCTCGGTGCACATTATGTCAAAGGACTATTTCCTTTATGCATTCCCACTGCACATCAAAATATGCATAAAGCAGCTACAGTGTTTTAAGTTGTTTTAGATAGAAAAGTTTTAAAAATAAAGTGTTATATAGTAAACTGAGAGGCATGTTAGCTACATTGCTTGCAGGCATGACAGCTATCTTTTTGTTTTTGATGTTGCAATAATGATCACAACAACAGTTGAAACATCAGGACCCATAGCACTGTATCTGTAATTTTTTAACGCCTATTTTTTCTTGTTTTATTCTTTTTCTCCCTTCTAAAATAGTAAGTATACTAGTTCAGGTTTCAGTTGGATTATTCGGTCAAGCTGCAGACAGCTTCAACTATATACTTATTTTATAGCCACTTGGTATATGAGGAAAATAAGAATAATCTTATGTTTTGGGTCAGTTTATTTTTGTGGCTACTTCATAAACTGTGGAAAACTTAAATACTTCTAAAACCATGATAACTATGCAAATAAGAGTCTTGATTAAGGAAATTTTACTTATTAAGGAAAGGAGTCCTTTAGTTGTGGTACATGAAAAACTATTAACATCAAATTCAGTCTAATGCCATATTGACTACCAGGCAACTTTAAAAGAAAAATTGTGACCAACTGAATTTGCTGGGAGTCTAGGGCATTTTTTTAGTATTTCTTAAAATTAATGCGATAATATGTATAGTTACAATTTGTATATATTTAAGTTACATAAATTATGATACTTTGAGCAATAATAATTAAGGAAAAATCTTATTTTCTTTATACAGACATTCATTTAGACTTTGCAATGTTAAGTAGCATATACATAATGTAACTGAAATTGACATTTTCCAGTTTTAGTAAACAAGGTGTACCAGGTATCATGGTCATAACTTTAAGGGATGATAGATCCTGACAAAGACAATAATTTTCATAACATTGTGTAATGGGAAATGTGTATGTTGAAACACAGTAAGTACAAAGCACATAGAAAATGAAAAGTAATTTTCATCATAAATATTTCCAAGAAATGTTTGACATTTAAAAGAATTGATTGAATGACAGATAAGAAAGTTTAATGCATTTTGACAGAAATCTACTTTTTTGAATGCCTTTCTGGCTAATTTTGAGATTGATGTAAAAATGTTAGAAATTGTGATCTAACAGCTTGTCATAAATATTATGCATGCACATTAAAAATTGTGATATATTTGTATTCAGAATTCAGCTTTTTTATTCACTTTGCTTTTTCATGCTTGAAATGAACAACTACCTGTTGCAATATATGCATCACAACAACAAAATTGACATACTTTTTAAGAATACTCAATTATTACTGTACTTCAGAATTCCTCGTCCCTAAATTTAAAAAATGTACTCGCCTTTGAAAGAAATATCCAAATTTTGAAGTCCAAGCTCATTCATAGCATATTTTTCACCAGAATCAAAAGAGAACTGGCAAAATATTCTTCCATTATTTGCAACTGATATTGAAGTTTGAGGATCATATCCAATAGAAAGATTTTCCAAGACCACTTCCAAATCATAATTAGCAGGAATAACCTGTAAAAGAACAAAATTATTGCAGTTAATTAACTGAATTAGTAAATTTTTTTCTAGTTTGTAATGAATCATGCATGCCAAAAGACAAGAAGAAAGTGATGTTGCTGAAAATACAATATAATCAAAGGTGCAGAAAAATTAAGGAAGTTGATCGACCTGAAAATATCCAGTCTCCACTTGCCACATGCTGACTAAACAAAAAAAAATGACTAAATAAAACAAACTAACCATCCACTTCTTTTTTCAATTTTTTTAAAAAACTTTTCCAACTTTTAAAAAGTTTAACCCACATTATTTTAATATACCTGGTCTTGGGACCCCACATTTTAAACAATCAGTTTTAGAAGTTCTGTTAACTGTTATAATCTACATAAAGAATTTTAATACATTTCATTTTAATTTAATTCAATAAGTGACTACTAAGCTTAAAAGGGCTACTAACTAAAAAGTTCAATTTTCAGATATAGAAGATGGCCATAATTAAACTGGCAGTACTCGGCATGTTCTGTAGCATGATCTAATTGTGAGAATAGAGCCAAATTTTGTATGCCAATTAAACAAGACAGGGGAACGTAGGATTCTGCCAAAAAAAAATAGCCCCAAAGTCACCATTAAGGGGATATGTGGTGCTGTTTTTTCATGGAATCCATCATGGGTAGACATAATTAAACTGACAGCACTCAGCATGTTCTGTAGCATGATCTAATTGTGAGAATGGAGGCAAATTTTATAGGATGATTAAACAAGATGGGGACAAAGGATTCAGTGAAAGAAAACAGTGCCACATATCTCCCTAGAGGTGATGTTTAGAACTATTTTTTTCTTGTGTAATCCTTCATCATCAGTCTTCTTTAATCCTCCTACAAGTTTGACTTCATTCTTACAATTAGATCCTGCTACAAAACACACAGAGTACTGTCAATTTAATTATGGCTGCCTTGTACTTGCAAGTAAATTTTTTATAAATTATTTCAAATATTGAAACATAATTATATCTGAATAAATAGTTAACATTAATAAGACATTTAAAAATCAGATATTTAAGAAATTACAGAATTAAAACAACAACATTAACCCTCTGCCTACCAAACGGATCCAATAGAACATTCAAAATGACTATTCGAACCAGAATTTGTTTATAAAGTAAGTTAAATGTAAACCACAGAGAATTAAAGTAAATAAATAAGTTAAATAGTTTTAAATAAAAATTCTGGTGTAAAATGTTTTTATCAAGGTTGAGTAAATTTTCCAATAGTCCTAGGGTTAAAATAATAGAATAGAGTAGACGTTTTGGGCTTTAGACATGCCCCTTGTCAGTAAACACCAGTGTTGTACTGATGAGAGGATTGTCTAAAGTCTGAAACACCCCCTATTTTTAAATTATAGATAGTGGTGAACAAAAAAATTCTATGAAAAAGTGTGCAAAAAATGCATTTCATGTTTGTTTTATATGAAGATTATGTTGTAACAATAAAATAAACCTGTAGGATTAGTCTGTCACAAAAAAAAAAAAAAAGTTCAATGAAACAATTACTGTGAATAAGTTCTGAAATTGAAAAATTTAATATTTAATCAAAACATGGAACAAAGTAATTGACCTATAAATGCAATAATTAATAATAAATTTTACATAACTATAGTCATAATACAAGCTTGTTGATGCAATTATGTGCAAAAGGCTTGCTTCAATACTTTATAGATCCTACATGAGTTGCAATGACAGCCTTGCAGCAGTTTCGCATGGAGGAAATAAATTTCTGAATGTAATTGTAGCCAATTTTATACCAAACTCTAACAATGCTTTTCCTGCAGTTTAATCTTAGTAGCTGGCTGACTTTTCTCCAGCAATTTTAGCACCCATTATATGCCAACAATTTTTAATGGGATTAACATCAGGACTATTCCTAGGCCAGTCTAAAATTTTATTACCAGATTTTTTTCAGATAGGCTCTGCACATGAAGTAGGGAAATGGTGGTAATATTACTTTAGTAATATGTGTAATATTGTGATGATAAAAGCTGCAAATGATACAACAAAATCATTTATGAATAAGTTAAATTCTACTTATTGATCTTGCCATATGACAGAATGCTCAATTTTATTCAAAAATTCATTTTCTTGCAATTTTAAAATTATCTCTATTAACTGGCTTTAAACATTCCTTCAACATGTTGGTGGAAATTGATGGACTCACAGTTCCAATAATTTATTTCAGTTGTTCAACTCCTTTGCTGAATATGCTTCTCTAGACCATTTGGCTCACTCAGAATTTCAGAGTATGGGTGATATGCTTCACTCTTTCATATCCTATGTCTTACCATTTGATGAATGGAGATTGAATTTGGATATATTAAAAAAAATTAGTCTCACTGAGCCCGTGCCCATGAAGGGTGTTTATTACATGAATTTTGTTTTTATTACACAGAAACAAAGCAATGGTTGTTTGAAATTTAGTTTTCAAAGCAATTAATGTTAATTGTTAAATTATTTCTGGTATTTTCTCTTTTTTACAATGATACTTTCATTATAACCCTAACGTAAACACTTCTGCATATAATGAAATGAAAATTTGCTTGAATTCTATGCAACTACAGATAAAGAAGGCAGACTATATTAATTTTTTTAATAGTTTTTTGCATTAAAAGTTACTTTAAATATTTTTCCATAAGTAAAAGTTTGTATTTGTGCAGTTTTCAGATAATTGGAGTACAGTAGTCTAAAAAATTCGCACTTCTAAAATCTGCAATCTTCTGAAATCTGCATTCATTTCAAAATGTAAACAGTGAAATTTGCAGTTAAGTATTCTTTATAATCGTTATTCTAAATATCAGTGAACAAAAATAAAATTATTTTTAACATAAATTTATGGAATATGGAGTACAATCTTTTATCCTGTTGAGACCCAAGCTTGTATTTTTTGCACAAATTTTATCATAATTCAGATTATTGCTACTTTTGAGACTAGAAATCAATAAATATGTTCATTTACTTAAAATAAATAGAAATATATAGTTTTTTAGAGTGTCCAATAAAATGGACATTGGATCTTCGTCTTGTGAAAAACATATTATTGAATTATATGAATCTGAATGGAAAATTCATAATAATGGACAAAAAATAATGACACAAAATTTAATTAACCCTAAATAATAATTATTAATATTATAATAAAAAAATAATTACATGCAAAAAAATAAATAGATTAACTTAAAATTCAGTACTTTATGAATGTGCTTCTGTAAAGAAATTATTTTTGGTAGTTAACAGATACAGAAGTTGCATTTCATGCATGCAAATTTAGTTTTCTTTGAAACAAAATTTGATTTTTTATTTCATTGCATTTTACTTGTCCATTATTTTAAGTAATTGTTGGATACTCTTTTTAGAAATGAGTAGACTCGTTACTTAAGTGAGATCTTTTATGGGCCCACCTGTGACCGATAGGTTCTGGGTTCAAATCCAATATTGCGTGTCAACGTAATTGTTCGGAGTTTTCAATGGTTTTCTTCAAACTTTGGTAAAACTTACATAAATACGGGCTAGGTTCCCTTAAAAAGACCCCCACAGAGGACACTCCACCTCAGGCTTATATCCCTCGTATAAATAATTGGCAGTCATAAATAACACAAACAGTGATCTTTTATGTATGTGCGGGGTTGCCTGGTGCAAAAGTGTTGGAACATAAGTATTCATCAAAACTCTAGTAACTGAACTTCGATTTCCTCAAAAGCTGATACCTAGAAGCACCTTGAAGTATAAAAATTTGTTGAATTTTCATGTATCCAATTTCTTCGTTCTTTTTCTCCTTCTTTTCTTCATCACTAATGTCACAATCTGACGCATCACTATTTATTTTTTATTCCAAAATTGTTTCAATAACTTTCTCTAGATCTAAATAACGTCAATTTCTAAATATGTCTAAAATAAGATAGGCCTAAAAAATCAGATTTTTAGTGACAGTCTCCTCTGCAAACTTTTCTGTCATCAGAAGTGTGGTTTTATCACTCATTCCACCACTTCTAAGCACCACATAATTTCAATATTTACATCATCAAATAGAAAAGTGTAGGTCAATTTAGTAAACTTTTAAATAATTTTCAATTTGTTTTATATCTATCTCAACAACAACCCTTTGTTTTCTAGCATAATGCTAATAATTAGTAGCACAGCTAGCCCAATTGGCAATTGAAAGCCAAGTGAAAATTTAAAAGAAATAAAAATGAGTTTATTTATAATCTTATAATGATATGTTCAATTATATTTTCTTTTAAATTTGTTTGTTTTTAATTTGATTATAAGTTACTTAATTAAATTACAAACAACATACTAACAGAAAAATAATACAAAAATCTTGCAATGAATAAGAAAAACATTAAAAAAAAGCTTAATTGAAAATCTCTTTATTTACTATATAATGCCAAAAAACACACGTCACTGAAATAAAAAATTAAACAATGTACTAATTTAGAACAAA
This sequence comes from Maratus michaelseni, assembly GCA_963931845.1. Taxonomy (NCBI): domain Eukaryota; kingdom Metazoa; phylum Arthropoda; class Arachnida; order Araneae; family Salticidae; genus Maratus; species Maratus michaelseni. The sequence goes on from OZ007586.1 coordinate 120,537,074, forward strand.
TATTTTATCAGTGGAATTATACACTTCTAGGATAATATTTAAATAATTATTTAATTTCCAATAGAAATATATATTATCTACTTCTGTATTTATTTTGTTTTCAATACAGTATGGAATTTTGAGTAAAAACCAATCTTTCCCTTCAATACACAAAAAGAGCCTAATTTGAATATAAACAACTGATGAAGACCCAATATCCAATACAATGGACATCGATAAAAACGTGTTTATTCTCCAAAATATACATTCAATTACTTAAACTATGATTTAATTTCATTAATACAACATTTAAAATTAAATATATGTTGCATTAATATCAAACTACCCTTAAAAAATATATGAAATCTGAGTTAAAACTGTGTGCTTATCATCAACAATCTTTCACCTGTTTGCTGCCATTTTCAAATGATTAAAATACACATTTTTCTGCAATTTTTTTAAAATTTTATTTTACTCTTTTGGTATAAAGATAGCAGCACTCCAATATAATGGACAGTAAGATTTTCCAAGTTCCAACTGCATATATAAATAAATATTTTATACAAAAAATAATAATGTCCAATAGGTTGGACGTGGGGTCTCAGGAGGATATAGAAATGCAAAAGATGTTTCTTAAAGCATTGGCTCACACACACACATGCACACATAAAAGAAACATTATTTTGAGGTAAGATTTATTTTTAAAACCATGGCATTAACAAAGAATTTACAGCTCTGTCAATTTTAGAAGCGACATATTTTGAGATATCACTTTTATGGAGGAAATGTCTTTGGAAATTTGGTCCATGCATGTTTAGTTATAGGTACAGCTTTTAGAAGTTATTTAACAGATTTATGTCCATGTGGAGGCCCATGAGCTCTTTTATTACTGAATACATGTTATCTAACAGGTTATGAGTAACATTTGTTGAAGGCAATCCCACTGCACCATGAAATTTCAAATTTTTGTTTTGATTGCCAAGATCTGCAAGTAAGTAATGAATATAGTATTGACTCTACAACAATAGGGCCGCGAAAATTATTTTAAAAAGGCACACTGTTTTTAAAAGGGGTGCTCTTGCATCCTGTTCAAAAGGCATATTTTATTGAACTGGTTTGTTTAAAGTCCCCATTAATCAGTAGAATTTCATGATATTTCCCCACAACTGATTGTAGAATTTTGCAATCTTTTCTCGAGAACAATTAACAAATTTCATAATATTTTAGAGTTTTTTTCTTTGAATGACTAATGACTTTCGCTATTTTTTCTCAGGACAGATTGACAAATTTCATGTTTTTTGACACATTTTTCCTCCGAGACTCATTGAAGAATTTTGTGATTTCTCTCCCGATCTACAGATGAATTTCACAACATTTTTGAGATTTTTCACTCGACTGACTGATGAATTTCACGATTTTTTCATGTGACCAATAGATGAATTACACAATCTTTTTAATGCAACTGATTGAAGAATTTCGGGAATATTTCTGAAGATCCACTGCCGAATTTCAAGATATTTTTCTGGTACCGATTGGCAAATTTTGTGGCTGTTTTTCACAACCAATTGGCAAAAATCGCAGGTATTTTCTGTGACTGATTGACAAATTTTGCATTTTTTCTACAACCGGCTGAAGAATTTCATGATTTTTTCCCACACTGATGAATTTGCAACCAATCAATGAATTTTGTGATTTGTTTTTCCTTAGTTGATTGAAGAATTTCAAGAATTTTTTGAGATAATCCATTGCTGATTTTCATGTCTTTTTACCCACAATCAATTGGCAAATTCGTAGCTTTTTCTCGTGACCAATTTGGCAAAAATCATAGGATTTTTTCCATGGCTGATCGATGAATTTTCTTTTTTTCCACAACTGACTAAAGAATTTCACAATTTTTTCCCCGCAATCAAATGATGAATCGCATGATTTTTTCTCGTGACTAATCGACGATTTTCGCAGTTTTTCTCTGCAACTGACTGAAGAATTTAACAATTTCTCCCACAATCTACAGACGATCTACAGATTTTTCCTCGCAGCTAACTGACAAATTTCATAACATTTTTAGATTTTTTCCTGAATTAACTGGCAAAGTTCACAACATTTTCTAGTGACTGATCAACAAATTTCAGAATTTTTTCCGACCATCCACTGTTGAATTTTGCGTGCTTCTACCCGCGACTGATTGGCGAATTTTGAGACATTTTTTTTCCTACTGATTGGCAAATTTTCTTTGCCAGGATTTTCTCATGACCAATTGATGGAAATTGCAGGGTTATTTCTGCGACTGATCGATGAATTTCATTTTTTTTTGTCACAACTGACCTAAGAATTTTACGACTTTTTCTCACGATCAACTGATGAATTCATGACTGATCGACGAATTTCATGATTTTTTTCCCGCTGTTGATTGAAGAATTACAAGATTTTTTCCAATGATCCACTGCAGATTTTTGCGTCTTTTTACCCACAACTGATTGGCAAATTTTGAGATATTTTCCATTAACCGAATGTGTTATGTTGATAATTTGGGTTTTTCTAAATAAATAATTAAATAAGTGAAAAAAAAAAGGGGTTATGTTATCTTTAGGCTGTTTTATTTAAGTAGTTGCTTTTTTTTAACTTTAGGATATCTCTAATTTCTGTCAGGCAATTGTTACAAATTACTCCATATTATATTATATATTGTAGTGTTCAATAACTTTTTGAGGAGATTTTTTTGTATTGGCTCAGCACCCGCCGATGTAAAGACTTTTTCCTCGGATATTTATGAACATTATGTGTGTAAAATTCAAGTTTATAATGTTTTAAAGAAATAGTTAAAGTTATAGCTTCATAATTTAATTTTTTAAATATGTATTTAAATGTAAAAATATTATTATTTTAAAAGTTTTTAGAGAGGTTCTGTTTGATAAAATGTAAGTCTAATTTACTATTTTATATTTTATGAAGCATGTGGTCTCGAGCACCGATGTTATTGTATCCATCCGCGGCAATCGGACCACATTTTACAAGTGATTTTACTCCATTTTTAAATCAAGAATTACTGTAAAAGAATGTATACAAAGTGTAAACTGTACATCAATTAATCAAATTTTAAAAAGTTTTTAAATGAACAAGTTGTAACATCATTATTTTCGGCACATGATCGGACTTTTTTCTGATACGGCAGAAGAAAATTCTCTGAAGCAAGCAGATAAAAGAACTGTGTTCACGAAGAATGGGGGCTTTTTGTACAAGAACTAGCTGGAGAGAGTGGGAGAAGCAGAATGTGGATCGTCAATGGAAGTCCATCTCAGAGAGCAAGCTGCTACGGAATGAAAAAAAAAACAAGGTTGTTGCAAGGAAGAGCCTTAGATGATTGGGAGCTTAATCGAAGAGTTTATCAATGTGGTTGACCACTATTTATGAACCATTTTAACTTAAGGTAATTTCTCTTTTTACTCCAGAGTAAAACCTTCAATGAATTGCATCTCTGATTAATATTTTAATATGTTTAAAATTAAATAGACTGTTGTAGAACAAACAAAGAATATAATTTTGTATTTTAAATAATTAATCATATAAAGTATTTTGATTACCTTTAAAATAAACTGATATTTTTTTATGTAGCCAAAAATCTGTCATCTTTTACTATTTTCCCGCAGCAGCAATAAATATTTTATTTTCCCTCTTTTTTTGGTGTTTAGGATGAAATTTAAGAAAATTCTATATGATCATGTTACCTCTAAATTCAAGTATGAACAAATTTCAATAGTTTGGTAGATTATTTTTATCTACCACGTGTTTTAGGTATGACACAACAATTAGCAAATTTTGTAGATTTTTCTTGTAACTGATTGGCGAAAACTGCATTTTATTTTCCCAGACTGATCGACAAATTTCACATTTTTTTCTGCAACCAACTGAAGAATTTCATGATCAACTGATGAATTTTGTAATTTTTTCCTGTGACCAATTGATGAATTTTGCAATCTTTTAAATGAACAATTATAGAACTTCATGATTTTTTTTCTGATGCTCGGCTGACAAATTTCGCACATTTTTTTGATGACTGAATAATGAATTTTGTAGAAATTGAGAATTTGAAATGTTCTGCAGAGAAGCCCGATGTTCTACGACGTATGTTGTACTTCTAAGCATATCTGCTTTGGGGGGACAATCCTCAAAATAGACACCTTGTGTTAAATACTATGCTCAAAGGAGAATGCTTTTAAAGTCTACATGTGCTATTCAAACAATAATTGACTGGTGATATTATCTAGATTTTTTTAAAAACAATCCTGTATAAAAGATGTTTGAAAATAATTTAATAATGAAATAAGAATTCCTTATGCATCAAAACTATTTATCAAACAAGTTAAAAAAAACGTGTAATTACTCACTTGTGAAAATATTTCCCTAAGAGGAAGAGTTACAATTCTATGATTGTTTGTATCTGCAACAAACAGAGAATCATCACAAACACAGATGCCACTTGGTTCATTTAAACCTTTGTCTATTAATACAGTACGACAGGAGGAATCAGTCACATCAATAAGTTTTATCTAGAAATATAGTAATAAAATCAAAAGTCAAAAATAATACTGCCAACTGCTATCAAATAAATAAACAACAAAAAAGTATGCAATTCAAAATAAAATATAACAATTTTTACTTATGTATCTTTCATTTATATGTATAGTAAGATGTAAAAGTTTCTAGTCCCAGATATAAAAAAAAAAATAGCAAATTCCTACAAATACATATAGTAGCAACTTTAAAAGAATAACATTTTGTCAGTGAAACTATTTGTGTGTGAGATTTTTCTGTAAAAATTTTGTATCCTTCTGTAATTAAATTTTTGACTAAAAAGGTTTTAATACGCAAGAAATAAATACTTGGATCGTGTTTATAATGATTTGTCCTCATCCTATTATATAGTGAATGATTGGATAAAACAATTGTTTCTGGGGCTAGTATCTGCCTCATCGACCATTGACATCAGTAAACATTAGTCTTATACAAGAAAAAGTACAGGGTCATCAAAAAAGGTGTCCCTGATATTAAAAATAAATTGCATGAGAAACATGCAATCAATCAGTATTGACAACAATGTGAAATTCTAGAACATCTGAAGGAGTTTTGGTAATGGTGATTGCATTGACCTTGATGCACATGTGCCGATGCCACTTCCTGACACAATGCCATTTCACTCCTCATCAGTCAGTTCACAGCAATCATGGTCAAAACATCTCAAAAACATTGTTTATGCTGAAACAACTTTGGGATCGGCAGCAATTAAGGAAGAGAATTTATGCAGAAATAGCAACTGTAACCCCTGACATGATTGAGCACACCTGGAAGGAGATTGATTACTGCTTAGATGTTTGATGAGTAACAGGGGGAGCTCATTTTGAAGTTTTCTAATTAATTAGTTTTCTAATTAAGTTTTCTAATTAAAAAAAACTCTGATATTTTTCCAATCTAACAGTGTAAAAATAAATGATTTATCTTTATTAAGGCATTAGTTATTTTAATTCAAAATCAGGGACGCCCTTTTTGATGACTCTGTATCTAATGACAGGAGCTAGAAAGATCTGTGTAAAACAACATTTTGTGCATTCTACATGAATATCTTCACATAAACAAAGTTCTTTCAGTTATTGAAAAACAACAATCTGTTACAAGGAATTGTAAACAACTGGATAATAACTCATAACTGGAGATGAAATAATGGTCATATACTATGATCCTCTATCAAAGTGGGAAATCACTTGATGAAGCACCACAAAGAAAAAGATAATAGCTGCTATGCTTTGGGAGCCTCAAGATTTGATAGACTTTAAAGAAAGAAACACAACCATTAATGGGGAACATTATAAAAGTCTTCTGTATAAATTGTGCAATGAAATTACAAAGAAATAGAAGAGAATGCTGAGCCAGGGAATCAAGCTATCATTGCTAAAAAAGCAGTAAAAAAATTGTAGGTTTAAAGAAAATTACTCTTACAGTCTAACGAAAAAATTTGATAGTTATATAAAAGTTTGATTTTCCCATTTGATACACCCTGGTGTCATCATCAAAAGATTATTCTATTTAACACTATTGACTTTTCTTTTTTGTATTTATTTATTAATAAAATAGCTATTCTCAGGTTATGCTCATGCAACTGGTTAGTGCTTTTTAATTAAGTGTGTAGATAAAAAATTTACACTTCCTTATAAGATGGTGAGGGAGCGGTAGAGAAAATTTAGCCATCTCATTAAAAATGTAAGAATATTAAGTAGTAAAAAAGATTTTTAAAAAATCAAAAATATTTTTAATTTAATCATATTTTTAATGATTTGTAAAAAATTAAACACGAGCATAAGTTGAAAAAAATCTATGTTGAGAGGATTTTATTTTTAATATAAAAGGGGTTTTATGTACAGTGAATATTCATTGCATGCAATTTCATGTAGTTAAATGTTAGATTTTTCAATCCACTTTAACACAAGAATTTAGAAAAAAAAATCAAACTTTTAATCTGTCCACTGAATTACTTAAAACAGAATTTGTTTTGTCAACAAAAATAGAAATTGTAAATACAGTCGAACCCAGTTAAGACTCTCTTGGTTAATATGTGAATTTTTTCTGGTTCCTTGAACATTGCCCATAAAACTAACACAAAACTATCATGTTTAATGTGCAAATGGTTATTATGTGATCCCGCTTAAAATGAGATTAAGTATTTGTCCCTTGAGGCAAAAAATCATGCTTAATATGGGAATTCATAATTTTTTCTCTCTTCTCCAGTGTTGCCAATTTAGTGGGATTTTTTATTCAGATATCTACCACTATTTCCTAATAGTAATATTCACCTTATTTAATGACAGATTAATTAAAATGAATATTACTCATCAGAAACAGCGATAGATATGAGACTATAAAAATCCTGCTAAATTAGCAACACTACAGCTCTTGTTTGATCCTGTATCTTAATATTCTTTAGCTCTCACTTCATGTATGTTTTTAGTGAAATAGGGAAAAATAGACTAATTTTTGTCTCTTTTTTGTTACTTATTCTTCCTCCTTTGCATGGTGTATGTTGTTGATTCTTGTTTTTACCTCTTGCACACTCTAGTAAATAAAGCCTCTTTAGTACTGTACACTTTAAATGCATTTGATGATGAAGGAAAATGTTTTAAGTTTTCAGTTCTATTTCCTCATTACTTTCTTCTTCTGCTCCTGTTTTATTCATGACTGGTGAGTTACTTGCATCAGGAGTTTTGTGGAGTCAAGTTGTCTGTTATTATGTTGTTGAGTTTTAGAAAATTTTCTGTGAATATGGAAAATAGTCATAGAATTAAAACAAAGGCACTACTTGTGTCAGATAAATTGGACATTAGACAAAAATGACTTTGAAGAGCATGGTAAATAAAAAAAATTCTTTCGCAAAATCAATAAATATTTCTGAATCAATAATATGTATCCTGCTAAAAATTATCAAGACACAATCAACTAAATTGCATGTGCTTATTTGTTCAAGAGAATAAAGGTAAAAACCAAGAAATACGATGGCATATAAAGGATATTGTTTGAATGATATACTTAAGCTCGACCTTTGAATACATCTCTTAATGGCCAGTAGTAAAACAGAATGCTTCACGGATAGCAAAGAGTCTAAAAAAATTTTTAACCATCAAGTGGATAGTTAAAAATAGATGTGATATCGTATTTAAAAATCAGTGTAGAATAACATACAAGCATGTTTCTGGAGAAGCAGCAGCAGTGAACACCAAAGATGTGTAGAGTGTTGGAACAGGCTTCTGCAAATTGCCAAAGTACATATTGGTCATGGTATATTCAATGTAGTCAAATTTGCACTATTCTTCAAAGTAATCAATTAATGTCGGATAAAACATTCACTGTGAAAAGAGAGAAATATACTGGAGGGAAGTTCAGTAAAGATGGAGTTTTTGTCGGTAGAAATGCAGACATGAAAAAAATTAAGCTCTTTGTGATTGATAAATCGCGAAGCACCCCACTGCTTCAAAGAAATGAAAAGTTTACTCTGTGAATATGCAAATCAGAAGTAGACTTGGTTGACTGGGTGATCTTTTTGTTTCATAGATGTGCAACTTCGACCTACAAATGCAGAAAAAATGTGGGAAAGTAATATTATTTGTGGAGAACTACCCAGCCCACCCAGATAACATTCCATGTTTTAAAAGTCCACATTGAGTTTTTGTCACCAGATTCAAGGAGTGTACCCCAAGAAATAGATCCGGACATAATTAAGGCTGTAAGATTCAACAAAAGTGTCTAGTTCATTGGTTCCTCGTGGAATGATATATAAAAATAAAATACTGGCATATGTCAGTTTTTTTTAATAGAATGTTGCCTCAGTACATATTGAGATAGCATCAAACCAAAAACAATGCTAATTGTTTCCAGAAGGCCAATTTTTTATCAAACAAAAGTGATGCTCCATGCAAGGAATTAGATGACAACCTCCTGCCTCAATATTGAATTGCTGTGAGTCAACGTATTGGGAAAAACCAGATCTACCTTGAAGACTATTTGACATCATGAAGCCATCAATACAAATGTGCTTTGAAAGCTTAGAAGACATTATTAAAGACTCAAAAAAGATACATCCTTGTGTGTGTGTTCTTGACTCTAAGAACAAATCAGTCAAGGACAATGAAGAACATGAACCCTGCCTATTCTGACATTATCTGCTGTTACAAATGCCTTCAATGTCTTCTTCAGATAAGTCATAAAAATTATTATGGTTAAGGATGATTATATTAATTGTTAGAAGTTTTTTAATGTATGTTATATCAGTTCTATGTTTTGTAATGAATATTATAGCAATCACAATGTGCACTGGTCACAATAGATGGCATTTTATGAAAGTTAGATGTTCAATAAAGAAAAAAAATGAAACTTGTGAAGACTGAACAAATGCAAGTGTGGTTATATATTTCTTTAATGTTTTGTTTATTTTTTGCCATGCTATCAATATTTTTTTAAGAAAAATTAACAGCATAGTTTTTCTTATTACATAAAAAATTAAGGACTGATTATAAGACTAATCATTATCACAAATACTAAATATGATTTTAATAACTAGGTTGTTCTGCAAAGATTTAATATTTTTGATTTGTGTTAAACAAAACTGGGCTAGCAGGAAAATATTTTTGTTTTATTTTTGGTTGTAACATACTCATGTCCAAAATTAAGGTCATAAATATAAAATCTGTAAAAACTGGTAGACTATTCACTTTGTTGCCACGAGATTTGGCACAGAGGTATATTACAATGGGAGAAAGAATATAGCAACATAACAATATGGAAAAGATTTTAATTGTGAATTAAGCATATATACAGGGTATATTAAAAAGTGTTAAATCATGAATCTGAGATAAAGCACTTATCTCTGGAAAAGTATGTCTAATATGGAGTGTGACCACTGTGCACTGTTATACAAGCCTCACAACAAGCTCTCATATTGTTTATGAGGGTGTCAATAAATGTTTGTGGCAACAAAGCCCATCCTTCCAAAAGTGCGGCTTTTAACTCCTGGCAGGTCATGGCAGGGGGGTTTTGCTGTGCAATGGCTCTTCCTAGATCATCCCAATGTCATCAGGAAGGCCGGCCAAGACCGCCACAGGGCAACGACTCCTGCACAGAATAGCTACTTGGCAGTAAGTGCATGATGACATAGGCTGGCAACGACTCCTTAGCTTGCTTGTGATCTTACTGCTGTGTCTGGAATAAGAATTTCCAGGCAAACAGTATATAGATGTCTAGCAGAGAGGGTCCTTTACACCTAGCATCTAGTTGTGTGTATCCCTTTCACTGTATCGAACAGGAGAGCCCCATTGTTGTGGAGCTGAAGACATCAGTCTTGGACACAACAAGAATGCAGGCATGTTCTTTTCAGCAATGAGTCGCGATTCACCACGCAAAGTGATTCTCATCAAATCTTCATCTGGAGAGAACATGGAGCTCACTATCATCCCTCCTACGTCAAAGAAATTGACAAATTTGGTGGCAAAGGAATCCTTGTCTAGGGCAGCAATGTTGGGCAGCAGTACCCCATTGCACGTCTTCGATGTGGGTACTGTCAACACATATCACTATACGGATGAGGTCCTTGAAGCCTATGTGAGGTTCTTTTGGGGTGCTGTAGGTCCAGACTTCATTTTTATAGACGATAATGCAAGGCCACACAGAGCTCACATTGTTGATGATTTTCTTGAAGAGGATATTTGCAATATGAATTGGCCCTCGAGGTCTATGGACCTCAATCCTATTGAACATGTTTGGGATGGTCTAGGAAGAGCCATTGCAGAGGATAACCCTACTCCCAGGACCCGCCAGGAGTTAAAAGCCGCGCTTTTGGAAGAATGGCTTTGTTGCCACAAACATTTATTAATACCTTCATAAACAGTATGAGAGCTCGTTGTGAGGCATGTATAGCAGTGCACGGTATATAGTGGTCACACTCCATATTAGACACATTTTTCCCGAGATAAATGCTTTATATCTGATTCAGGATTTAACACTTTTTAATATGCCCTGTATTTTAATTCACAATTAAAATCTTTTCCATATTGCAGGCATGCAACTGTAATAATTCTTCCAAAAAGTGAGAAAATTGATTAATTTTCCAAAAAAAGTGACTAAAGCATGTCAAAAAAGTGACTAAAACGTGTCAAAAAAGTGACTAAAGCATGTCAAAAAAAGCCAAAAGCCCCCCCAAAAAAATAAAAATAAAGTGACGAATGATACAAGACGAAGATTCTTTTTTTTTCAATCAATTTGTAAGTTAAATTATATAAATAAAACACATTTTTGTTTTTTTAATGAAAATCCCATACCAAAATGCCAGATAAGATCAAACCTCAGTTTTATTTACTCATATAAAACAAAGAGTACAATATTAGCATAATAAACTTTTTAAATTGAATTAAAATAAGTAAGCTAATGTCACACAAAAAAAAAGTTAGGGGTGCTATCTATCACTTTTTAATTACATCTATTTCTAAAGAACAATCTTCATTTTATTTTTACAATATTTGCAATGGAAAACCTACTGATTGCAAATAAGGATATTTAAAAAGGTGATTGGTAGGATCCTTGTAATATTTTAAGCAACAAATTCAAATTATAACTGCAACTAATTATACAAAAAGAAACTAGACATTTAAGAAAAAAATTTGCAAATAAAGAAAAGTTAAAATTCTAAGGCTAAATTCATCCTGAGTAAATAATTAAAACTCTTAGAAAAATCACAAATAAAATGTACGAAATTGCTTACAGGTGCATACATATAAATATTAAATATATTTTTAAATATATTAAAAATCCATTAAACTCCAGAACTGTTTCAACCGATGCACTTGGCCATCATCAGTGGAAAATTAAATGCCATCATGTCTCTTTGCTCCTACTTGAGAATAGTCTTAGAGAAACCATTCTAGATTAAGGGTGGTACGGAAAATAAGGCAAGAGAGACCTGACAATTCTCAAGTAGATGAAAAGAGACATGACAGCATTTAATTTTCCACTGATGATGGCTGAGTGCATTGGCTGAACTGGAGTTTAATGGATTCTTAATACATTTTAAATATTTTTATATGCACCTGTAAGCCCTTTGATACATTTTATTTGTGCTTTTTCTAAGAATTTTAATGATAGAAATGACTTTTTTAAAAGCACTGAGATTTGATCCTAGATGGGATATGGCTTTACAAAATTTTATTTTACCTTTACAATGACAATTTTAAAGTTACATTTTCTGTTTTTTATTACAAAATGATGATATCACTGAAGACTTCCTGTTCTCTATTTTAGATTTGCGTTTATCAATATCTTCTTGCAAGTTTTTTATAACTTTTCTACTATTTTGCAATATGTATACATTTAACGTCTGAATGTAAAAACTATTAAAAACACCAAATAAAATAAATTAAGACAGACATGAGCACACTTTAAAAAATAAAATTTATAAATTAATATATTTATTCTTTTTTGGAGACGTTATGTCGACGACATTTTTTTGATAGTGAAAAAAGTAGATTTAAATAATATTCTCGCGATTTCTAACTCTATTGGTGACCCTATTAAGTTTACTGTTGAAATTGAAAATAATGCTGAATTACCATTTCTCGACATTCTAATCCACAGACACACTGCTGATATCTCTCAATCTATCACCACTACTGTTTACAGAAAACCTTCATCTACTGGTCAATATACTAATTTCAATTCAATATGCCCTTTCAGCCATAAAATAGCCGTTATTAAGACTTTAGCCTTCAGGGCCATTAGATATTGCAGTTCCAGTAATAATTTTGAAATGGAGAGATGTAAGATTTATCGCGATTTGGTTAATAATAGCTATCCTATTGGTCTTGTTAAAAAAAATCTTTAAAAACACTTTAAATTTTGTGAATTCTACTCCCCCCCCCCCCCCCTCCTTTTCAACGTAGTAAACCAAACTCTTTTATATGTATCCCTTATTATAAGAACATTTCTGATAAAATTTGTGGCATTCTAAAATCATTCAATATTGGGGTTTCTTTTAAACCAATTAATAAATTGAGTTCCTTTTTCACTAAGCATAAATTTCAATATATGTCTAAATTACCCGGTGTTGTTTATATTATTCCCTGTAAAGACTGCAATAGTGTCTACATTGGTGAAACAGGTAGATCATTGGAAATTCGCCTAAAAGAACATACTAGTGCTTTAAAAAATAGTAATTTGAATTCAAAAATTGTCCAGCATTCACTTCAAATGAATCACATCCACTAATTGCGAACGCCAGTATTTTGAAATCGGGTTGTAACAGCTATCATGGTAGATTACTCCTTGAGGGTTGGTTCACTCAATTGCGATCGCAGACGTTGAATGAAGCTCATTCTGTCCCTAATGAATATTGTCTGTTTTTAAAATAACTAACTTTAACTGTCCTTGATTTGTTCAGTCGTTTGTTATGCAATAGATTGTTTTTGTACTGATGATGCCTTGCGTGTCGCTTGGCGAAACGTTTACTAATTTGTATTCTTAATTGTTTTAAGTATATTTTTTATAAATTTTATTTTTTAAAGTGTGCTTATGTCTGTCTTATTTATTTTATTTGGTGTTTTTCTACTATTCTCTCCTTCTTTTTGCATTTTTGAATATCCTGCTAACATTGCATTTGCTATATTTATTTCGTCTAAATCTTTTTTATCTAAAGCATTCTGTAATCTACTGTTCGCTTCTTGAAATACTTTATTAGCAACCTTTTGATTTTGTTCTTCCTTTTTTCATCTTTTCTTTCAATTGATTTCTTTCCATCTTCTATTTCTTTTAAAACTTCAGCTTCCTTTTTTTCCTCTTCATTTCTTTGTTGTTCTTTTTTTTTTTTTTTTTTTTTTTTTTTTGTTGGCTTCCTGTTTTTTTTTTCTTCTAAAAAATTTGCATAACTTTTATGGGCATTCTGAGCAAGAGTTATTAGCTTTCTTGTCATTGGTACAAGCTCAGGCTTATTATTATATAACTTCAATGCATCTTTAACTGTGATATAAGCATTCAGAGTACGTTCTGACATTTTAGAATGCTCTTCCATAAAAATGGTTCCTGAAATAGAAAACCCTCTTTCTATATGAGCATTTCCATGAGAAAGACTTAATGAGTATTTAACCACTTTGCTTAAATTCGGATATTTCAATCCTCCAGTTACATGTTGTTTATTCAAAAACAGGCTCCAATAGTGGTCAACAGGAATATCAATTTTAGCTTTAGAATGATCTTCAAGCTGAAAAAGTTTCCACTCATCATTAACCTATCAGAAGGTACATTTAAGGGTAGCATTCTAGCAACAGTTGAAAGATCCACTGCAGAACTCTGTTTTAATATTTCACTTGGTTTTAAAAACCTAAAATGTTTAATAAAAAGATTGGAAATGGGACCTTTAGTGATAACATATTTACATGCTTCAATGTAATGGTTTCGTGTGCTGTTTAAAAACTGAAGCTTTTCTTTTTCACATGTTTTCAAAGCTACTTTTACTTCATCACTAACTACCATTTGTGTCAAAGGAAGCAAGTTTTTACTCTCAAAAATTACATTTATCCCTTTGTCAATATTTTGATCTACACATACTCTTCCTATTATAGTCTGGACAATACTTTCAGCTACTGAATACAAAAGATGAACAAGTGGTTGATCCTTCTGAAAAAAACCTGTGAAACTGGAGAATAAAAGTGTACTTGAGCACACAAATAGAAGTTCTGCTTTAATTGATGGCATTTTAAGCAGTCGAGTAATCAATTTATAGTTTGCAGTTGATATGAGTTTTGAATCTTTTATGGGAATGAATTTTAAGAAATATTTGTTACCCCCGGAGACACAGAAATCCCTCCTGGAGAAAAGCGTCTGAATTCAACACTGCTTTCAGAGACTTAACTTCTTTAGTCAAAAAAAGTGACTAAAAGTGATTTTTTTTAAATAGTGACTAAAAGTGACAAAATTTTAAAAAAAGTGACTAAAAGTGAGAAAAGTGACTAACTTGCATCCCTGATATTGTTATGTTACTATGTTCTTTCTCCCATTATAATATACCTCTGTGCCAAAGTTTGTGGCAACACAGTGAATAGTTCATCAGTTTTCACAGATTTTATGTTTATGACCTTAATTCTGGACATGAGTGTATTAATCAACAATGAAGTCATATTTGAATCCATATTTTTTTTTTTCAGTTGTTTGTCGGTCCTATATAAACAACGAGTTAAACTTTAATATGGTTAAATATTAATCTAAATATATGTAAAAAGTACAATTTTTGACCTATTATATTTAAACGAAAGCTCTAAAGTTCATTTCAACAATCAGATGTGTAAATAAGCTCAGTGCCTACAATATTATGTAACTCACATTTAATATGCAATTCTGCTTAATATGCAACTTTTGTCCAGTCCCTTGAAACACATCTTAACCAAGTTTGGCTGTATTTTGGTTTCCTGGGATAAATTGAAAAAACATTTCTTATAATTAAAATGTTTACTAAGTGTAAGTTTTTTAGTTTATTATTCTTGAATAATTATAACAAATATTAAACTCAATATTACCTTCTAAAATTGTGTTCTTATTTTAATCTTTTTTCTTGGCGCAGCATGTCCCAAAGGGGACTTTGTGCCATAAAACTCTGTTCAACAACGAACCAACCCTCTAAAATTGTTCATTTTTCTCTTGTAAAATATATAAAGAATTGAAACATAAGTCTCTTGCACACTCTTATGTATGGTTTTTAATTAGAATCGCCACTGTATTTGTGATGTCAAATTTTAAATTCATATAGAAATCAATTGCATGTAAATCGAATGAAAGATTACAACAATGCTACAAAATATATCTATATATTAAAAACATGTAGCAATATTGTTCAAATGTTCCATTATGTACAGTTAGAAATATACAGATTACAATATCAAATTTAACCCTTTCAATATCATAGAGGTGATAAATTTGTCAATCTGTATATTTATGTGATATGCATACAGTTCAGTGAAATAAGCACTACACGAAATATAAATGCTTATGCATGGTAGATGTTATAAATATTTAAACTATGATTTAACATTGAAATTAATTTTCGGAATCATAGATTGAACTATAAATTTTATTGTCTTAATACTAATATATAACATAGTACTTCAACTCATATTTAGAGCAGACAAAAAGCGAAATATTCACATATGGCTTTCCTGATTTTGAAATAGATTTGTTATTTTTTAAATATTATTTTTTTTATAATATATTTGCATTAAGAGAATGTATGTTATCTGCCTTAATAGTGACTCTTGAATATGCAAGCATTAAACAAATTAGTTTTACAAAAATGAAGTCAAAATATCTTCTTAAAACATGTGTCAGACCAACAATTGTTCAATTTAAGTTGAAAAATGGAAGGAACAACCTTTAAATTTCTCAAAAAAAAAAAAGGTCAGATTTGGAAAAATCTTGTTATCACTTGCATAGTTTGAGAAAATGTATCAGTACTGACACTAATGTTCTACACATGAAAATCTTCTTGTTATGTGTGCAGGAGAATACATGCAACATCCCACTGTGAATTTTTGCATGTTTTAAAAAGTTCTGTGACACAAATAGGAGGTTTTGGCTGTTATATCACCTACTCAAAAACTTAAAAGTATACATTTATTATAAACTCCTTGGAGGAAACCTGAGAAAAATGTATGTGTATGATAAATTTATATGAGAACTTTTTCCACAAATATAAATATTAAAATAACTGAAAAAGAAGCTTTGTTTAATCTGTACAAATTTATCTAAGGATTTTACTTTTTAAATGCTTGTTTATTCCTATAAACCATCATTAAAATGTCATTATTAAAAAGTATTGAATTAGAAAGCAGAAAAGGAAAATAATTTTGGAGAACATTCATGCCATTGTGACAAAAATGACTGAAAATAATTTAACTAAAAACAGTTTTATTACTTCAAAGGAATAAGATAGCCTGTATATTCCTCTCTATGTGTGCGAGTGATATATTTTTTCTTCTACTGTGATCTACCGAACAGTAAAGGCTACATTTGGAACAGCCCATCAATTTTTCCTTAGGATTATTATTATTTTGATAAGCCTATACTTTTGCCTTTTTAATCCAACCCTTTACATTGGATTTGTTTCCAATGGCTATGTGAAAGTAGTAACATGAACATAGATTGAATTTTTAGCCAAAAAGAGTGTTTATCAAAAATTGCTTACATCTTCTTTGCAGAATCGGAATTCAATAAAATGTATAATGGAATTTCGGAACAGGGTTGGCAAAAAAAAAAAAAAAAAATTAAACCATTTTTTTTAAACCAGAGTTTTTTTTTTTTTTGTTTAAACTGAGTTTTTTAGAAATTATATCATTTTCTATTTGTTCATAAAAATACACATTCTTGGATATTATATATGTAATATAACTTCATTTGAAAATAATTCAAATTAAATAATTACAGTCAGTTATGTAGAAAATTTTAAACCATTTGTAATTTAAACATTATTAGTAACAGTTATGTCTTATGTTCAAAGAATAAACTGCCTTATACAGTGAAACAGATACCTTGAAAATCTTATAAATAATCTTTTGATTAATAATAATCAATAAATATGTGTAGTTTCATGAATGTATTTTTCCATGGCTATTCAAAACATTTTCTTTGAAATATTTGTTATCTAGGATGTCAGAACACTAAATGAGCAATTATAATCCTTTGTAAAAAAAAAAAAAGCTTTTCATAAGGAATTTCTGGAATGATTTGGACATTTAGCAGTTGAGTTTTTGCTTCTTTCGAAAAGTATTGTGTAATATCATTTGGCACTTCTCCTCCAAAACTGCCAGGTTTCCAAAAAAGAAGACAGAAAAATAAGCAGAAGAAAACTATTTACCAGCTTTTTGGACTATGGAAAATATTAGTCTTAAAATGCACAGTAGCTTTACAAAAAGTTGCCATGCACTAAAAGATTTAAACAGCCATCAGACTTAAAAACATCATTTTTTCTAAGATAATACACATATGTTATAATAATACACATTTTAAAATGACTAAAATAAAATTTAATAAAATTATATATTTTTAGGCCTTTTTATGAAACCATGTGTTAAACAAACCTTATCTCAATCTTCCCCTCCCCCTTCTTGTTAGGTTCAAGATAGTGGGTTAGAACATTTAAATATAAACAGGTACTTATTCAACAAAATTTTGATTTAAAATTTTTAAAGGAAAAAATAACTTTTTCTAGTATTTTTTTTATACCCAATCTTTTGTATGATTATTATTATAGGAGCCCACACCAATAAAAGATTTTCTCAACCTTGTCTGTTGTAACTTTTTACGATGAAAACTAGTTCCATTGTTAATGTTTTCTTCTTGATTTTAAATCTTGAAGAAATACTTTAAAATTGAAATCTTGATTTAAATTTTAAAAGAAAAAATAACTTTTTCTAGTATTTTTTTTAATATCCAATCTTTTGTATGATTATTATAGGATCCCACACCAGTAAAAGATTTTCTCTACCTTGTCTGTTGTATCTTTTTGCTATGAAAACTAGTTTCATTGTTAATGTTTTCTTCTTGACCTAATCATTACTTTTCAATTATACACAAATTCATCTTCAAGATAGTATTTCCAATATGGTCAACTTTTTTATATAAATATCACTATTTGCGGTTTGTATTGAAGAAAATATTGAATATTTTTATCTATTGTTTCTTTGCTAATTTCACATGTTTTAAGATAACTCTTTGGGGTATCAGACCATCAATACATGCTAATTTTCATCCTACATGCATACAAAAATGACCTAGACTATTTATGTCTCATTTCAACCACTGAGATAAATGGTAAAAGCAAAAATTATTTATAGTAATAATTTGAAATACATAAATTACAAAATTAGATTTGTCCTAACAAAACAAATTGGTTCTTTTGAGAAAGAAAAAAGTTTTAAAACCACTTTGTTTAAACTGTGCCAACCCTGTTTCAGAACCAAATGCATGCAAATGTTCATATACAAAAAAATCCCTCCCCCCCCCCCCAAAAAAAAAAAAAAAAATAAATAAATAAATAAAAATCTTTTTATCTGATGCTCACATGGTAATTTGAGAGGGGGGGGGGAGGTACACAGTGAAACACAGAAGCTTTTGAAATGAAATTTGTGTTTGTACCACTAAATGCAAGTCTGTTCAGTCATGTTTTGTATGGAATGTTCAATGGTTCAACCATGGATGTTGTTTTGAAGTTACAAAAAGAAAGTAATTTTTTTATACCTGAAAGTTACTCTGTTACTGATAATATATCTTGAGTCTAGCTGTATGTGGTATTTCAGTTCATATTGTATGATACTCATACATATACTGTAGTATTTATCTACTTTATACCAAGGCTTTAAACTCCAAGAAAGCCAGAGAAAGATGTATATAACCATTTTTTTTTTCAACAAATCAGTGTGGTACACGTAAAACAATGTCTCACTGTGTATCATTAAAATTATAATATATATTCTATAATGAAATGATATATATGTTATTTTAGTATACTTTTATGACTTTCAGACATGGGTGTCCATAGATAGGTGGCACTGTTCTCATCTTACTACCACAATAGCAACCGCAAACTCCAACCCCTTGATTTACCAATATTTGGATCCTTTAAAGTAATCTACAATTCAGCTGTTGATGATTGGATGTTCAGAAATCCATCCACTTTATACCAAGGCTTTAACTCCAAGAAAGCCAGAGAAAGATGTATATAACCATTTTTTTTTCAACAAATCAGTGTGGTACACGTAAAACAATGTCTCACTGTGTATCATTAAAATTATAATATATATTCTATAATGAAATGATATATATGTTATTTTAGTATACTTTTATGACTTTCAGACATGGGTGTCCATAGATAGGTGGCACTGTTCTCATCTTACTACCACAATAGCAAACGCAAACTCCAGCCCCTTGATTTACCAATATTTGGATCCTTTAAAGTAATCTACAATTCAGCTGTTGATGCTTGGATGTTCAGAAATCCAGCCACAATCATGTTGTATACAAGACTACTGAATGTGCTGGTGAAGCACATAAAAAATCAGCACTGCCTTACTCTGTACTAGAAATGGTACACTGAGGCAATTTCTAATGTTACTGTAAAGAGAATATTTTTCTTGTATTTTCTTATGTATATTAGTAAATTTGATATGCAAGATATTCTTAATACAAAGATTTATGTATGCAATAGCTAAAATTCCTTCAATCAATTATATCTAGCTCTTAATTTTTTTAATTTAAATTGGTTTGCTGCTTACAACTCTCTCCTACCGACTGGTCATGTTTACAGTTTTTTTGTGAACAGCAAAAGAAGGACTTAATAATGTGTGTTATATGTAGCTTAGATTGACTTCTATGAGAAATTGCTTGAAAAAGTAAAAATAAATTGTTGAAAATAGTTATTCATGTCCGAAATATTTTATTTTTGAATTTTTTTTTCTTTTTTGGTCATTTTAGATTAAATTTTTATAAAAAGCTTATTTTAGAGAAACTGACACTGTCTTAATGGGTTTTTTTTTTTATACATTTAAAAAAAAAAACTAAGCATAAAATACTTATTACTGACATGCAAGATTGCTCGATTTAAATCATCTTGATTAAAACCAAGATTTAAATTAGTTTTTTTTTTTTTTTTTTTATTATTATTATTAATTTAAATCTTAGTTTTCTTTCTATAGAGAATTTTTAAAAGAAAATTGTTAGTAATAAGTACTGTGAGAAAATATTGATAACTATCTTACTTGCATTAACCTTTCCATAAACCTGTTTGGAAAGATAGAGCATGGAACAGGTATTCTCTAAGTCAGGTCATAACTAATAAAAAAAAAACTGCTTGGTGAGAGTAACCAATGAATAAGTTCAGTTGAGTATTTTGTCATTTTCTTTTAGTGCTCAAGTTCTTTTGCCATGGGAAAAAAAATACATAAACTTTTCAATATATTAGCAATATTATAAAAGTATATATTTTTTTATCAATTAAAAAAAGTCAGAGAGGAAAAAGGATTACTTTTGGTGTTATTATAATGAAGAAAAAAAAAAAAGAGCAAAGTGCAAAATGTGCAGCACCTTAATGATGGGCCTTGTGACAAGGATAAATATGTATAAAGAAATATGTACAGTATAGGAATAAATACACAATTCTGCAGATTAGTTAATAATTTATATTGTATATAAAAATTTTGGTTGGATTTTTATTAAATTTTAGGCAATAGGAAGATTTTAGTTTGAGTCATCAAATATTTGAAAATTTTTAAAAGTTAAGTTTAAATTTATTTAGATAAGTTTTGTTGTTTAAGAAAGTATTAATCAATTTTTGTGTTATTTCCTTAACAGTCAGAAGTATAAAACAGTTATTAAATTCCACTCTAGTTTTAAAATTATAATGTATTGGGATTAACAGCAACTACTTATTCATCTAGGTTAATAGATAACCTTGTTCTCAAAATATATATATTTTTTAAATTTTCATTATAATCTTCAGTTTTTAAAACTATTTTTTTCTTTATGATATTATTATTAGAAATAAATATCATAATGGAGTTGATATAAAATAATATAATGCATAATTTGTTAACTTTTATTTCTCTCTCCCCATCCTAATACAGGGTTGCTAACTTTTCAAGCAAAGCTTGAAATTTAGAGAAGCATTTTGCTTTAACTGAGGGAGCAATTTTAAAAATTTGCAAAATAAATATTTAAAATATTGGGAGTTAACATGATAACTTTTACATAATTTTGATCATTACATTACTAGTATGTTTATATATATTAAATCTAACAATAATCTATATATTTAAAACACAAGGTCGGTTCTTTTGACAGTCCATGAGAGAAAACTACTGATTCATTTTACTTAATTTTTGTCTTAAGTGAAAGGTTTTAGTCAGTAGATGTATCAAATTTAGTTTCTGTGACCATAATTACTATTAACCAGTAGCATCATTTAATCAGGAGTAATTTACAGTTAAAAATTGCTTTCTATGCATGCATAGTGATGTGTTTGAAACTGGCTTTAGGTGTGTGCTCATCAGCACATGTACCTGGATTCTTTAAACTAAGCCCCCCAAAAAATGTTGATTTGTGGAAAGGGGGGGGGGAAGCATTTCCATTTGGAAAGATGAATTCTGTAAATGTTGAGTGTCTAAATTTCCAATTAAATTTTCAGCAGGTCTTTGGAAATTTCAGTTTTCTGGAAACTTTTAAACAAAAATGTTAAAGATTCTTCATGCATTGTTATCAACTATCATATTAAAATTCCTCATTTGATTACAACTGGAAAATCACAATGAGTTCTAAATGAAAATTCCTAAATTTGAAAGAGAAAATTGAAGTTATAGAACTTAATAAGAAAGGTGAAAGGGCACAAAAATTGACAGCAGTTTATGGTTGTGGCAGAACACAAATTAATGCTACTTTAAAAAACAGTGGAGATTACCTGGATCAGTCTTTTCAAGGAGTGAACTTAGAAAGGAAAACCAAGCATCAGAAGACCGGAAATAAAGAAATTGACGAAATGCTATTAGAATGGCTGTCTCATTGTCAATCAAAAAAATCTTCCAATTTCAAGACCGATATTACAAGAAAGTGCATTAGAAATTGTGGAAAAATTGAAAATTCGATTTCAAAGCATCTAATGGGGTTAGATAAACTTAGAGCCCGGCATAGTATCCTATTTCGTAAGGTGACTGGAGAAGCAGCAGATTGTACAGTAAGTGAAATAGATGCTTGAATGAAAGCACTGCCTTCCATAATTGCAGGTTATGAACCTCAAAACATTTTCAATTGTGTTGAAATGGGCTTTTTTCCTAGCACTTCCTGATAAAACTTTGTTTAAAAAGCAATGCTTGGAAAGGTGAGAAGCATGCAAAAGAAAGACTAACAGTGCTTCTGTGCTGCAACACGATAGATGATTTTCAGAAAACCCTTGTGATAAGAAATGCTTCGAAGCCATGGTGCTTTAAAAACATGGACATAAAAAAACTACCCGTAATACAAAAGCTTGGATGACCCAATGCATTATGAAAGAATGGCTGACAAAGCTGAATAAAGAAATGAAGAAACAAAAATGCAAAATTCTTTTTTTATAGAAAATTTAAAGTCTCACCCTACTGAAAATAATTTCATTAATCTGAACATAGTGTTTTTGCCCCCAAACAGTATTGCCTTCTGTCAACCATTGAATCAAGGAATAATCCAGGCTTTCAAACTGAGTTACAGAAAAATGCAAATGTGGAAACTGGTTTCTAAGATGAAAGATGCAGCATCAGTAAGTGTTCTCATATCATTCAGAGGTTTTACTGTATATTTAAAACTTCCAAGTTCCCAAAAGAGTGTTTATGACATCCAAATAGCAAGGTATACATGCCATAAATTCTTCATTTCAATATGATGAACATATTGAATTTAAAAATATGATTTCAATGCTGCATCCAGGATGTGTTTCACCAAGCAGATTGGATGTGGTTGATAAATTTTTTAAAAGGTATACAGACAAAGTGCTCCAAAACTCTTGAGGGACAAGTAGTGTGCATTAGAGATGAGTTCAGGCTCACTTTTCGGAGCCCGGACCTGCCCAAGCCTGATGATTTTAAAATCCGAGCCCGCCCGAGCCTGAAACATTTTGTGTCATCAGAGCCCGAGCCCGATACCGAAAAAAATTGCATAATATTTAAAAATTGTTTTAAAAGTAATATCCCATTTTAAAAAAACTTTGTATATGAAAATAAATGCTTATCCCGTGCATATAATTAATTTTATGGAAATTTACATTCAATCAATCGAGCTTGTGTCAGGCTCGGGCTGAGCCCATCTCATCTCTAGTGTGCATGAGTTTAGAATTAGAAAGATAGTCTAATGTGGATAATGAACCTATTATTTGTGCAACTGTAACTGGAGAAATTTTCTTACTCAATTTAATAGATATTTCCAGATATCCTCATACTTAGGGATCTAGTGAAGGGTATACAGTACTAAAGGCCATATACCTACTGGATTTTTTAAAAGAACTTCCATATATCCCCTGTTTCTCAAGTAAAGCTATATCATATACTCTCTAATATATGACTACAGCACTGCTCAAGCTACTGAATACTTAATTACCAAAAGTAGTGTCAAAATGTGAAAATAATTTTAAATGCTCTTTTCATAGCTTTGTGACTGATAGTGCAAATAATGTTAAGAGCATACAGCATGGACTTGATAAGGATAATCAGTTTGATATACTGATGTATGGCTGTTCAGCTCATTTGTTGAACTTACTTGCACATTATCTGAGAATAGATAATGTAATAGAACAAATAGTTCATACAGTTAAATATTTTAGGAATAATCACTTTGCTAGCTCAAAATATAAATATTAAGGGGAATTAAAGCTAATTTTGCCTAGCAATGTCCGTTAAAATACAATAGTAGAATGTTTAACCAAATATATAAAAATAAACTAGCCTATTGTAAAGCAAGGAACATAGCAATAGAATCGACAAAATTGTGTACAATAATATAATAAATTGTGCATGGTAAAGATGTTTTAAGAGATTAGACTCGGTTCAAAATTATATTAGCACTATTGTTGAAACTGTGCATATTTGGGAAACTGTAAAAATGAAACTCAAAGATATAGATTAATCCAACTTAAAAGCATTTTATGTGCGATATAAACAAGCACTGGGAGCATCCCATTTCTTGTTAGCTTATTAAATTTCTCTTTTGTGGAAAAAATCTGACTGATTTGGAAAAAAAGAAATTGTTATTTGTAAGGGGAAAATGTTACTCAGATATCATTCCTATGATCATGAAATTCCTGCAAAAATCTGATACTTTTTATGAATTCCATTTTAGTAAAGATGTGCTTAACCAAATTTCTCTACTGGATTGGTGGAAAAAAAACATTTTTATTCTGGCAAAATTAATAATAAAAATATTGATCATCTACGCCAAGCACTTCATCAATTATCGACTACAAGGGTAGCATTTGCTTATATAGAGAGATCTGAACTTCAAAACAGAATGGGAAATAAGAAAGAAGCTAAACTTGTTTACAATAAGCAGCCTTTATTTAAGAATTTATGATATAGATAAAATGAAAGTAAGTATAAAAAAATAAGCAGAAAACTTAATTGTAAGTAATCCTTTTCTAGTGATTAATGAATTATTTATATCATTGATTTTTAATTATTTTACAAATATTTTGCATGAATGAATGGATTTTTCTTCTAACTTGGATAGTTTAAGTTAAAATATATATTTGTGTCAAATACTTAATTATATTTTAAAATAAAATTTAAAAAAAAAAACAGAAATTTTATAATTTCTGATTTAATTTTTTCTTTTGTTTTGATTGAAAGTTTCAAAGCTAAAACAGACATATTCTAATTATCTAAATCAAATGCACAGATAAACTACTATAATAGCAAAATTTCACCTTATGATTGTAAGTGTCTGCAATAATCAAGGTTCTTGGATCAAGAATACAGACGGCCATTGGATGTTGTAACTTGACTTCACGTTTTTTACCATCCTTATCTCCAAATTGGAATAGGT
This sequence comes from Maratus michaelseni, assembly GCA_963931845.1. Taxonomy (NCBI): domain Eukaryota; kingdom Metazoa; phylum Arthropoda; class Arachnida; order Araneae; family Salticidae; genus Maratus; species Maratus michaelseni. The sequence continues at coordinate 120,562,169 of OZ007586.1, forward strand.
CCTTAAAATATTTAAATATAAATTTCAAAATTAAAATAATATAAGCAAAAAATACACATTAAATACTTAAAATGAAATATTCAAAGATTCAAACAACTATATCAAAAGATAAATAAGATTAGGTGAACTTATGAATAACAGACAAACAAAATTATGTTTCTTATTATCATGTTTTATGCTTAGGCAAGCGTGCCCAACCTTTCGGCTTCTATGGACCACATTAAAAGAAGAAAAAGTATATCTGACCTTACACAAACAGTATATCATTTTAACAATTCCAATGATATTTGTTAAATAAATGTATCAGTGAATGCATGATATCTAATTCAATAAATATACAAAAATGTTATAGAAATTATTCTTTGACTACCTTTCTTTTAAATATTCTTAAAATTTATTGAGCAGATCAAGATGATGTAATCACTGAAATATGAAATACACTGATCAATCAGAACTCAACAGGCAGTCACATAATATTGTTTTGTTTCAACTTTAGCTAATATCATCTTAATGGCATAAAAGTTCCTGATAAGTGTTGAAAGGTAGATTGCATTGGATAGTCAATGGTGGATCACTTATTTCTAGTATATTACAAGGATGTAGTTTGTATGCTCTCAGCTGCCAGTGAATTAAGAGGCCATCATTATAGTTCTGAAAACAGAAAAATTTTAGCTTAATGTCATGTCAAAAAGCATGAATCTGAGGAAGGATTTTTTTCTATTAAATAATCTGCTGTAATATAGTCACCAGCTATTACAACACACTTTACACAAAAATAAGCTATTGAAGATAGGATCATCAATGAAAATACACCTTATGAGCAAACAGAGCTTGTTTTCCTCCAATTTGCATCTAGCAAGCATATGCACAGTTATGTTAATTCTTACCAGTCATCCATGTTATCAAAAATTAACACTATTTCATCAGCTTGGGCAATTGTTTTCTACCTTTCCATGGTTTGATAATGATGCTTAAGTATCTATTGACGTCATAAGCATGCATATGATGTTCGGATAACAAAAGCCCATTTGAGGGTCACGTGCCATGGTGTACCATATCCAAGAAAAAAATATGACTGGACTTCATATTATTGCCTATTTTCATTTACCAAGTCAGCACCTACTTCACAAGATGTGGACTTTTAGTGTTATTGTATCTACTATTAATCTAGAGCCATTTTTTCAGTTTTCAATTATACTATTGACTGCAGATCACAAATATCCAATACACTTTGCAATTGCAGCTATAATAGCCAAAGAAATCTCTAAAGACTTCACTATTTATAGCAACTTTTTTATTCTGATTGTTTCCATGCTTTTATTTTTAATGTTTGTTAGATTGCATATCTGTAAACTGATTTTATTTATATATTTTTAAGGTGAAGTTTTAATTTCATTATGAAATATTTTCCAGAAACAAATGCTGAACTATTTATACCATTTCAAGTGCAAACGTGTTAATCTTTTACAATCCAGTTAATTCAATCGGGTGATTTTAAAAAAATCATGCTTGAATTTTTTTTTTTTTTTTTAAACTGAGTAAATTAAGATACAGTTTTTAGACAAATTGCATCTGAAAGTCGATTTTTTTTTCCTTTTCAACAGTATAAAAATTGAAATTTTGAGACATTTTAAAAATAATAATTTTGTAATAAAAATGAAATAAATTGCCCAATAGATTGCCACTGTCGATATGACATCAGCATTTTTCAGGGAAATGTTTTTTTTTTTTAAATATATTTTGACTTCAGAGAAAAGCCTGAACACAACAAACTGATCAAATTCAACATTATCTCCCCATTATACATACACATATTTGACAGAATCATAGCCCTATATCGCAAGCATATCTTACTTATCTTTCCTAATATGTTATTTGACTATATTGTACATACCCGATACAGGAGCTAATATGTTCTGATTGATCAATGTACATATAAAAAGTACACTGAATGGATTCATTCAATAATGAATATATTTTTTTATTATATTATTATATTATTTCTATCACATTTTCATATAGAATAGATAGATATATTATATTATATAAATCAGATAGATATATTATATTAAGATATATTATATTATTATATTATTTTATTATATTATTTCAATTCAATATTTTTAATAAATGTACTATAGCACTGAACATATACTATTTAAAAATATATTATATTCTCAGTATCTTTTAGTAAGTTTAGTTTTATGCCAGGTAACAGGTTGAACAGTCCTGTTGTACCAGTCAGCTATGATATCAACATAATCATCAGCTTTCATCCTGCAATCTTTTATAGGATGTAAACCATCAGTGAAAACACAATAGAGCCAACATTAATTTAGCAAGCATCTATTCTTGTGGAAAACATTCTTACACAGCCATTGACATGATAAAAATTATCCTTGATTCCTCAGACTTGACAGCTCTGTGCTATTATTCCATGGTGAAATAAGATGTTCATGCATTCACTACACTACAATTATGGGCAGTTGTATATGCCAATAATTGTTTTTAAAAAGCTTTTGAATGTCATCTGCAGTAGTCCCACATTTAAGAAAATAAACCAATATCCTATGCTCATTAAATATGGAGTTTGACATATAATATAATCAGCAGACAATTGAAGTAAAGATTATTACCTATTTTATTTTGGTTAGTGGATTTGTCAAATGCCATACATTTAATAAGAGGCACTTATTTAGACATGCTGATGTAATCATAATTGGCTCAATAATGTAACATTGGAAACACTATATTAAACTCTTTATTTCCACAGTAAATTTATCAATGCATCACCTGGTGGTAATATTTTTCAAAAACATATTATACAGCTCACAATATACATTTTTTTTAAATCTCACTATTTAAAGAAATTTGTGATTTTATCCTATTTCTTACAATATTGGACCATGTGTCACCTGCAAGTTATGGTTTAGGCCAGGGGTCGGCAACCTTTTTCGGCTGTGGGTCACAATCAACCAAAATATGTGTATTAAAAGACGTTTCGGGTCAGTGGTATTTTCATTTTAAAAGTCTTTTTTCGGTGAATAATAAGATACATTTTATTGAGGGAATAATGATCATGCGCCGTTTTAAACTTTAAACACAAAAAATAAAATTATAATTATTATAAAAGGAAACATAACAATGAACTTTACTTTCTCTTCAATGGCTCTCCTGATGCAAACATATATGCATTATAACAAATAAGTGCAATTTTCTGTTATGTTATTTAATAGTTTGGAATTTCTGAATTAAAATTAAGCCTTTTTAAAGTTCCAAAATAAATTCAAAATATTTTTTCAATATAATTTATTTTTTTTATACTTTTTTCGGAGCTTAAGTGGGTCACTTGAAATTATGAAATGGGTCACTTGGTGACCCGCGGGTCATAGGTTGCCGACTCCTGGTTTAGGCCTTGATTTGTGCAAAGATATTTTCAGGCAGTATATATTTTTAAAATTTTATAATATATTCAGAATGGACAAGGCAAAAGCAGATTTAGAAAGAAAAATGTATCTTGTAATCAAGTGCACTACATAGTGATATACCAAAGAACTTCTGTACATAGGATATGTTACAGGGTAATATACCAAGTAAATAATTATCCTGTTACAGTACAAATAAAAAAAAAATCTCAAAATATAATCAATATACAGTTTTTTGGGAAAAGAAATATAGATAAAATAATTGAAATTACCAAAATCGAACTTCACAGGAAAGATGATTAGGTAATTTGTAAAATATTAACAACAATGTGAAAATAATAAATACATAAAGATGACATCTACAAGAATAAGTAATGAAACACAATTAAACATAAAATGAAAATACATGAGTGAGATCCAGATTAATACCTCAATTAGGAACAAAACATTTCCAGATCAGGTAGGCCAGCAAGTAGAAGAGAAAATATGTTTCAGCAAATGAAAATATGAACAAATAGAACAAGATAATATTTATAACTTAGAAAGAGTAAATTACACATTTTCACAGTGAAGGACATAAATAATAAAGCATGGGTCAATGTTAAATATTTACTTATTTCTTTCATGCCCCACATTGCTTATATGTGAGTTTTTAAATTCTATCTCGAAGCCCGGTATGTTTGTATCTTAGTATCCTAATGTCAGATAAGTATATTGAATACAAATTGTTCTATCTAATATGGCACTGTTTGTGCATATCTTTTTGCAAATGATGCATTACATTTTTTTTTCTTTCCAGTTTGCAATGAAGTGGTCTCTCTGAGTCATACCTTTTTGGGTAAATAAAAATGTGAGTGTCCTTTTACAGGATCAGAAGTATTTTTATTTCTTTTTTTTCCCATTCTCACTTGAGTATTTACATTTAGTGTTTGAAAATAGATAATTTGTACCAGCTTTGGCTTCTGATATAAGTAGATGAGATCTCAATTGATCAGGGATGCCACTTTTCTACAGATCTACGGATTTCTACTTGTTGTTTACAAATCAATCTTATAGCATGAAATCATTAAAAAAAAATCCCATTGACATGTACAACAAATAAAGTCAGTGGCGGCATAACACAATTGTATTACAGTAAGTAATTGTAAGACAGTGTTGCAGAAAAACTTGTGTTGAGAAAAGAATTTTTGGCCCCATTCCTTAAATTTAACTCGGGGATTATTCAGAGATACTCTTTTCCTGTGAATAGTAACTGTGCAAATTTTCCTTTACATTGAATAATCTTTTGCCTCCTCAAGATGGCCAAAGTTTTGAAAACTGCCAAAAATAGCCATTTTTTACTAAAATTAATAAAAATTAGGAGAAAAGATAATTGTTTTTTAAAAATGGCCAAATGGTCTACCATTGAATCATAATTAACTGAAAAAAAAATTAACCAGATCGGTTAATAACTTTTGCCTCCTTAAGACAGCCAAAATAAAAAAAAAATAAACTGCAAAACATGATATTTTGATACAACTCTTTTATTACAAGATAATGTAATTTACTGCATGAAGCTGTAAACAGCTGAAAATAACAAATAATGAACAATCAACAATGTAAGTGCTTAACTAACTGTATTCTTGCATTAATAAAAAAGTATTAAAATATCATGTTTTGCAGTTTCATGAGCATTCTGTTGTCCAGATAGCTCAATTGGAACAGCATTTTCATTTAAAGCCAAAAGTTCTGGGTTCAAGTCCTGGTCTGCACACATTTTCGCGCAGTTGGAAAAATTACTGCTCGTATGATTTATTTACTAATCAGTTTGATTGTGTTAAAATAATAAAAGTATAGTTACATATTCATTGTTTATTGCAATTCCTTTACCTGCAGTTTAGTCTATCAAGCTGTTTCAACCAACAGACCAGATGCCATTTTCAAAATAGTTGGCTGGGATGTTGTCCAGATAGCTCAAATGGGAAAAACATTGGCAATTACAACCAAAAGGTTCTGGGTTTGAGTCCCGGCCTGAGCATATTTTCACTCAGATGAAAAAATTACAGTCCACTCCCGCTAATCCGCGACCCTATAATCCGCGAACGCCTATAATCCGCGATGTATTTCAGATGTAAACAAACTTTTTCATAACGTTTTCTTTTTTCCAAACTTTTTTTTTTTTTTTTTTTTTTTTTTTCAACCATAATAAAAGTTTACTGAATGGATAAATTTACTAAGATTGTTTTTAAAGGCAATTCTGCATGCATAGAAGGAAATTTTTTGTGTGCCATTCAAATATACTAACATTATTTTCGATACACGGGAGCCTATGTATCAAACGTTGCCATTCTTAAAAACAAAAAACAGATAAAAACGTTATTGATTAACGAGCGACCGCTGGACCGCTGTGAACAGACGTCGAAACGAAGATCCAAGGAGAGAAAAATCAAGGTCAAGCACTGATTAAACACGTCTGCTCTGTTCGGTGTCGCCGAATCTGACATGAGTTCAGAATGCATTCGTTGGCTTTCATGTTCGTAAATAACGAACACCAGAGCAGCGTCCCATCCAATCAAATCGCTTCATGCCCAAAGCATGGGGTTAAGACATGTAGCTGAGGGGCAACCTATCAATAAATTGCGAGCGATTGCAACTGCCACTGCAGTGAATAGACAAATATAATATAATTTATGGTCAGTCATATTATTAGTGTTATCTGTATGGAAACGGGTGTAACATCGTTGTTATATCAACAAATCTCGGCTGCGTACTCACGTGCTAATCGTTGTTAGAGCAAATTAAATTTGAGTAACGTTATTGCATTTACATTTAATGTTATTTTGTAATATTTTTAATATTATCTAGATTTTATTTGATCTTCTAAATTAAGAAAAAAAGAATGTCGGGAATTAAAGATCGTGAAAAGATCGCAAAGCGTAAACATGTAACGCTAACTCTTCTACAAAAGGTAGATATTATAAAACAGCTAGAGAGTGGATCATCAGTCAGATATTTAGCTTCCATGTTTGGTATTAGTTCAAGAACTGTATATGATATTAGTAAGAACAAGCAAAAAATTCTGCAGTTCTACTCCAATAGTGACAGCAATACAGGGATTGCCAAAAGGAAAACTATGCGTCCTGCTAAGGATGTGAATTTTGATGCCATCATTTATGAATGGTTTAAGCAAAGGAGAGATGAAGGTGTGCCTATAACAGGACCATTACTGTGTGAAAAAGCAAAAATGCTCCACGAAGAATTAAAGATACAAGAGCCATGCAATTTTTCTTCTGGATGGCTCACGCGATTTAAGCAGCACCATGGAATTCGATACTTAAAATCTTGCGGTGAAAAATTATCCGCTGATACACAAGGGGCTGAAGATTTTGTTGACGAATTTTCTAAATTGATTCATGACGAAAATTTAACTCCTGAACAAGTGTACAATATGGATGAAACGGGACTCTTTTGGCGTTATTTACCCAGGAACACATTAGCAGCATCCAATGAAACTGCACCAACTGGTGTGAAAGATGCAAAAGAGAGAGTCACGGTTGTTATGTGTAGCAATGCTGCTGGCACACACAAATGTCAGTTAATGATCATTTCAAAGAGTGCTCACCCCCGAGCCTTGAAAGGCATTAAAAGTCTGCCAGTCACTTACAAGGCTAATAAGCGAGCATGGATAACCAGGGAGTTGACCCTGGAATGGTTTCAGAAAAATTTTATTCCAGAAGTCCGTGCTCATGGAAATAAAATTGGTTTACCAAGTGATGCAAAAATTTTATTGCTACTTGATAATTGTGCTGCACATCCAGAAATATTGACAGAAAATAATGTTTCTGTTGTTTTTTTGCCTCCTAATACAACGTCCCTGATTCAGCCAATGGATCAAGGGATTATCCACAGTATGAAATGCCAGTATCGTTTTGAATTCCTGCAAAAAGTAATTGCCTTCAATCCTACTGTGGACAAAATTGATGAATTCAAAAAAACTTTCACTATAAAAGATTGCATATTTTTAGTTGCAAAAGCGTGGGAGGCAGTTTCTCAGCAAACATTAATTAATGGTTGGAAAAATCTGTGGCCAGCTACACTTTTCCTTGATGTGCAGAATGATGATTCAGAATTTAATGGATTTAGGTCATGTGTTGCGCGTGAAAAAGCTGCTGAATTGCTTAGGTTTGCCAAGGATTCATCAGCTTCTCTTCTGAATTCTGCATCAGAAGATGATTTAGTTTCCTGGATGGTTTCGGAAGATGAAATCTTGGAGTCGCAAAAAGTAACAGATGCGGAAATAATATCTTCTGTACTGAATTCAGGAGAGACCGATTCAGACACAGAATCTGATGTTGAAGAAGAAAAAATAGCATTTGATGAAGTACTCTTTCATGGCGATAAATATTTCAGTTTTTTAGAAAAAGAAACATTTAAAGATGTTGTTTCTGATCAAGAAATCATGACTCTAAGAAGGCTTCAAGATAAAATTGCAGCATTAAAAAAAAAATCTTTGAAGCAAACCACAATAACTGCAATGTTTGACAAATTTAAAAATAAGTAGAAGTTTAGTAAATTATATTAATTTTGCATATTACATATATCATTTAAATGTGTTTATAATGTTGTATAAAATATTTTCTTTCATTTCTGTATTACTACACTTATTTATATACTTGGTATACTGTGTGAGTATTATATTTGTATATAAAGTATAAATTCTAATAACATTTAAATCTATTTCTAATATTAAATATAAATTTTTTATGTATAAATAATCATTTCTGTTAATTATTTATAGTGTGAGTATTATATTTGTATATAAAATATAAATTCTAATAACATTTAAATCTATTTCTAATATTAAATATAATTTTTTTTATGTATAAATAATCATTCCTGTTAATTATTTATAGTGTGATTACTATATTTGTAGATAAATTCCAAATATTAGAACATAAACAAAGAAATGACCTATAATCCGCAAAATCCTATAATCCGCACAACCCTTGGTCCCAAGCTGTGCGGATTAGAGGGAGTGTACTGTACTTGTATGATTTATTTATCAATCAGTGTTGATTATGTTAAAATAAGTGCTAGTCAACAGTATTTTAGAAGACAGACATTTATATGACAAACTTAATAAACTAATAATTTCAACTCAAGAAAACAAAATCTACGAAAACATAAATTTTAAAAAAAAAGTTGCATTTGTATTAAGTCAATAATTATTACAGCAAGTTTACAATAAAATCTAAAATGCAATAAATGATACTACTTACTAAAGGATCTAGGCCACCGCCCACAACATTGGTAACTGAACCATCTATTAGAGAAACTGTTTTTATAGTTGAACTTTCACTATCAGCAACAAATAACTTATCTGGCATAAGAGTGTGGTTATATGTGATGCCAGAAGGCTGAGCAAATCCAGCTCTCAATCTATATCTATTTGCTCGATTTTCTTCATTTCCAGATCCAGCAAAGGGTAGACAATCATCATTCCTTAAACATAAAATTCAATAAATACTGATATACTACATTATTCATACATTATACTAGCGAGTTAAAAACTTTCTAGAGATGAAAGCTTGCAGTCAAATTTCTGCCTATAAAGCAAGTGTAAAATACTCAGAGAAAAATAAGTTCAGCTCAGCAAAAACTCATGCCATCTTACATCCCAGTTTTAATATGGCAAATACAAACTCTCTCTACTCTTACATTAGATTTGAAAGTAATTATACAACTTACTTACAACCACATCACCTACTTATTAAAAGATCTTCATTTATTATCCAGTTCATAACACCTTGTTGAGTGCTGGTAGGGATTTTCGACAGGGCAAGTGCCCAGGCTGCCGGTTTAAAGGGGGCTCATGAATTAACTGAACTAACTAAATATTTAAATTAGAATGTAGTATGTATTTTAAAATTAAATTGGAATATGAACAATTTCTGTATGTGAAAAATTATTGATGCTACATAAATTGTGGCTCATCCATTGCTGCCTGTCTAACAAATATTAATAATGTTTATTTCTGTATATACATAAATACAAATTCACTTAGAAACTCCTTCATTCACATCTAGCTCATACTTAACTTTGCCATCATCAAAATTATAAGTTTCGATGGATAAAAAGAAAAGTATATAATATTTAATGATCTCAAAAGATGTTGCACATTTTCTAATGTAGGAGAGATAGAAGTTTAAATTCTAATTTATAACTGAAACGTATACTCGTTCCCAAAGTGCATATATACCTGGAATTATTACATTTGCTACCATCTTCATATACATTGCTAGATAGTGGGCCACCAATGAATACTTTTGCACTGGGTTGCCTTTTGTGTAAGTTGGTCCCTGGTTAAATGTTTTCACTTTATTCAGATTTTTTTTTAAGCAATGCATTTTCATAGGCTCACTCTACCTGGAGAATAAATATAATTCATAGAACAGCCACTGGATTAGTTTTTGTTATTGTTGTTATAAATTTGGGGAGATGAAAATGGTAGATAATTTTACTGCTGTTTAACCAATATATGCAAAAGTAAAAATAAATAACAAGTCAATATGCTTTTCATTTATTAATTTGATAAAATGTTATTGAAGTAGAAAAGTAATTCTAGTCCAGAAAAAAACAAGAACGAAAAATCATGCGTCAAGCATAGATTATGTAGCACTTTCCAACGCTTCTAAAATAATTTTACAAATCATTACCGTTTAATAAGCTGAAAGATGACATCTAAGTAAACAATTTGGAAAACGCATAACATATTTAAAAACGTAATTTCAGGAATTTTCAATATATACAATATTCGGAAAAATACCCGAATACTTTTATGTAGCCCTGTATATGATCTATAGATTTGTATATATACATAGGATGCTAAATTTTAGTTTAGTTAGGAAACGCGTAGTACCGTTTAAATTCTCCTTCTGGAGTTTCTGTCAATAAACGGAAATGTGTTCGCGAACTTTTGTGCTGCCCTGTATAGGATCTACAGAATTTATACACACCACGTAATAGACAAAAAGCTAGTTAAGATTAAAATCGCGTTTAGTAACTTAAAACGCACTTCCAGGAATTATTGTTAACAGACAGTAGAGAATTCTTTTGTGTGTCCCTGTAAATGAACGATGACTGCTATACACACACTATTCTGTAGTAAGCCTCTTGTAATGCACCTTAGTAATATATATAAACTTCAATGCGTTTAAAATAGTGGAACATTATTTAAATAAGCCGCAGACGATTTTTCTCCATAGACGTAATGTAACGGAATTATTTTGACTGTCCCTGTAAAGTAACTCTAAGTGCTATACACCTACTATTCCATATTAAGCTTCTTCTAATGCATCTTAGTGATCTATATAAATTTCAATGCGTTTACAATAGTGAAACATTTTTAAAATAAACCGCAAATGATTTTTCCCCATAGACCGCAATGTAACGGAATTCTTTTGAGTGTCCCTGTAAGAAAACTATAAGTGCTACACACTTCAGTTGAAATAGGGAACGTGCCATAGATAACGACAATAACATATAAAAATTGCAGAGCAATCCGAGCATATTTACGGGAGTTAGAGCACGGACAGACGGCCAGACGGCCATACGGCCAGACAAACCGAAGTCATAAGCACTTTTCAACTAGGTTGGAAAGTGCTAAAAAGAACATGCACTAATAATCTTGTCACATGTAATCATAAAAAATGCCAAAAATAATTTATTAGGAATAAATTATGTCTACTAATTTAATATTTTTAAATAAAATTTTAGGGAATATCTTCACATTAAAATGAAAAACTAAATATTTCAATGGTACTACCCCAATTTGACAAAATAAAAAATACACATATATTACAGCTTTGAATAAATAAAATTCCTATGGTTAGCCTAAATAAAATTGGACCTAAATAAAATTCCTATGGTTAGATTTAGACATGTGAAACTTCTGGAAATTATGAAATGGTGGAAAAATACCTATTTTTTTCCCTCGAAAAATTGGAAATTTTGCAGAAAACGATTTCTTATAAATAAAAGCTTTTCTTGCAATTACTTTTTTAGAAAACATAAAATAAACATTTTTAGGCTTATGCACACTAAAAGAATTGCTTTCACTTTACATGAGTATGTTGCAAAACGAATGAATAAAATTAATTATTTTACTATTAAAAATTTAGTCTGACAGTTTCAGAGTTTCCACACAATTTTTTTTGTGTGTGTGAGTGTAATATATAATTCAATTGTTAAAATAACCATTTCAATTGCATTTTTTAATTTAAATTATGAATAAAACTAATTTTAAAATTTAAAGGGAAGAAAAAACTTTATAGCTTACATCTGTTGTCACTCAAGTTTGAAACAAAGTTGTAACTATTGTACATCCCATCTATGCAGTACAGTAAAACCTCCATAACACACACTCCTGAATAGCAGACACCTCTATTCAGCTAACACTTTTTAAATCTCCAACACACATATTTGAATGTTTTTATCTCTGAATAGCAGACAAATTTTATGGTCCTGACGTTTCTAGTATTAAGAGGTTTTACTGTATTTCCTTTTAATAGTACGTAAATGCTGCCAAGAAACCTCTTTTTGATACTGATAAATTTATATTAAAGACACTACTTACAGATCTACACTTAAGGCAAAAATAGACAAAAAGTGTAAGTAATTCCAGCTGCATTTTATTTAAAAAATGAATATTTTATTTATTTCAAGAACTCTGGGTTATAATATTTAAATATTTCTGTTAATTACTATCTGATTACAGTAGACTCTTGATTAACTAGGATCAGATTATCCAGGTTGTGGATTAGCTGGGACATCATTATTTTAAAACTAGCTAACCCGAACGGCGTTGCCGGGCCTGAGATAATTACAATCTCAGAGAAAGGCGTTAACCCCCTCCCTCCCCATACCCGCAAATATAATGTATAATTTGTTCAATAGAACCACCGTCACGTACATTAACGCGATCATTAAAAAAAGAATTACATTTTTCTGATAATTAGAACATAAGGAAGATGCTACGCTAAAATAGCCGGCAGATGACACCCCTTCCCGACCTCAATTTCAAATCTATATCTTAATTAGTTACCTAAATATTTGTTCATTAGTAAAATTTGGCAATTATTTCCTTTCATTTTCGCAAACTAAATGAGAATAATAATTTAATATATATAATGCATAATAATAATTTAATACAGTAAAACCCGTTCAAGAAGTTTGTAATTTCGATTCCCATTTTTTTCCTATTCTTACAATGTTAAAATAACTCGTTTTAAAAAGTTTAGTTCAAAACTCTTTCCCACTTAAAAAGTTTTCTTTCCCTTCCAATTTTACTTTTAACTTACAAAAGACATTTACTTCGTATTTTGGATTAGTATTTTTTTTTTCTGTACTGAAAGTCTTTCTCTATATTATTCACTATTTATAAAGGTTAATGTTTAGCACTTAAAACGATTGTAGTAACTTTTTTTTTCATCTTCATATCTGTTTCAGTCAAACAAGTGTGATGGAATGTGAAGAGAGGATGAGTCCTTTGTCACTGTAACAATAGTTACTGATAAGGAAGAAAGAGAAATGGTCCTTTTCTACAGTACTCAGGGGTAATTCTTTAAGTTGACAAGTTGTTTTTTTTACAATGGATTTTTTTCCCACCCTCTTCCAATGAACAGTTTGGTTCATTCAATTCAAAGTTTTGAAGTCAGTGTGAAGTTTGTTACGTCAAATCTTTCTCACTAGAAAATTCAGGAATGAAAAATGCTATTTCTTTTTCCAAAATGTTGGGCAAAACAATTAAAAGAAAAGCCTTGTCAATTGAAGACAAAATCAAAATTTTGAAAGAGGTGGATAACAACTTGAACATAACAAGAGTTGAACATACCAGTGACTACTCTGAATGGAATTATTGTAAAACTAGATCTTATTTTAAACTCTTCTGATAAATCTCAAAAAATTAAAAAAGTTAAAGGAAAATATGAAGTTATGGAAACAAAGTTGTTAATTTGGTTCAAACAAGATAGATCCGCCATTATTCCTATAAGTGAATCTATTCTTAGAGAAAAGGCTGGGGAAGTTGTAAAATAAATAGAGATTGAATTTACCCCTTCAAATGGATGGATTGATAGAATGAAAAAAAGAGCTGAATTGAGTTATAATTTTGTAAAAGGTAACAGTAAAAGTGTCAATCTACAAGAAATGGAAGAAAATCTTACCAGATTTGATAACCGGCTATCATCCTAAAGATGTTTTTAATATGGCTGAATGTGGACTTTTCTACAATCTTTTACTGGATAAAACATATACATATAAAAGCAAAAATTGTCACAGAGGTAAAAGAAAAAAGGAACGACCTACAATTTTATTAGATGCTAACATGGACAGTTCTGAAAAGTTGTCAATTTCAGTTATTGGAAAATCGAAGAAACCCAGATGTTTTCAAAATGTGAAATCGCTGCCTTGTGATTATAAAAGTAACAAAACTGTTCAGATTAAAATTACAATTTATGAAGCTTATTTGAAAAGATTGAATGCCAAAATGAGGATAGCTAATCATAACATCATCATCTTCATAGGCAGTTGCACTGCCCATTCCAAAGACACGATTAATTTTAGTAACATAAAAGTGTATTTTTTACCACCGAACTCTACTTCCGTTTTACAACGTATAGATCAGGGCATAATTAAAATGTTTAAGCAGCAATATAGAAAACAGCTTGTGAAATGGATGATTGAAAAACTAGACAATACTGGAGCGCTACGAAAAGTAAACGTTTTGGAATCAACTAATTTTTTTTTTTTTTTTAAATCTGCATGGGAGTTAATTACACCATCTGTGATTGCCAATTGTTTCCAAAAAGTAGGATTCTTGGATGGAGAATCAACTGAAGAATATGAAATGAATATTAAAGATGATTGGAAGATGCTACAAAGAAGGATGGATTTCACTGCATTGTTTGGGGAGTATGCGTCAGTAAATGATGAGGTATTGCCATGTGAAATGTTTACAGTGGATGATATTTGTGAAGTTACAGAAGATTGTGACAAAATGAGAGAAACAGGGGAAGAGGATGTGGATATTCCTAGTTTTTCGGATGCTGTGAAAGGCCTAGCAACCTGTCACAGTTTTAGCAAAAGTGTTGAAAATGTGCCTGGGGAAGTTTTTAAAAGCTGAAGACAACTGGGCTGTTATCAACTAAAGATTGCCAAGAAAAAACAGAAACAAAAAACTATAACTGATTTTTTTCTGTAAAAGCATATCTAATGATGCTTCAAGAGAAATATCTTGTCTTAAACACTGGATTAAATATAGATACTCTAAGGTAATTATGTATTTTTACTTTATTAACTGATTTTTTAAGTGTGCAAATCAATTTAAATTTCTTAAGTAAATCTCAACATTATATAAATTATTCTATGTATTACTTTAATAATGTAAAAAAAAAAACTTTCCTGAATATCAGTACTTACAATATTGATTTTTTCAAACATTCTTACTTTTCCCGTTTAAGAAGTTTTTGCCTTCCATTCCCTTGGGAAACTTCTTAAGCAGGTTTTACTGTACATATAATGCATAATAATTTAAAAAAATCTTAAATAATCAAAATTGAAACAGTGAAAAACAGTCATATTCTTGCTGACTGGTTACAAAAATAACCTTTATAAGTCTTAATGTTGGTATGGGAACTACAAAAAATTGTAGTGGGATAGACAGAAAGGATCTTTTAGAGGTGCAGTGCACTATTACGGACACAGCACAAGGGCACTTGCCCATTGACCACAGATATCAAGGAGCTCAATTTTTTTTCTGGTCCCCAGTAATAGTTTTACTTAAAATTACTTTAATAAGATAAAAATTTTCATCTGCTTGATTCATTATATGAATTATGTAAAAAATACATTAGGCAGTAACTATAAGAACATCACTACAATGCACATTTAAAGAAACAATATGACTATAATAAAAGGTAAATTTATGACTTTTAAAATTTGTAATGACAATTATTCCTAATTTTTATAAGTGCTTTCTTTTTATGAATGTAAGAGCATTCACATTTTTTCTAATGCATATTAAAAATTTCAAGACTTTAATAAGTCCAAATCATTACTTATTTCTTTGCATTTATATATGGTTTGATATTTTATCTGAGTGTTTTAATTTTAAAACTTTTTTAAAACTACTTTATGCCTAGAATTCATACTTTTTTTTTGGGGGGGGGGGGGGCATACAAAAGTATTTCACATAAAATTAATTCATGTTTATTTTAAATTATGTTTGATTCTGAGAAATTCCTTTTTTATTTTACAAAATTGCTAATAATTCAACTTGTGTTAACCATTATGTATGTTTTTCATTTATATTTTTGCATCCAGCTACACATTTTTTAAATCTCATATACATTCTTTGTAAAAGAATCATAATCTAAGATTTGGGCTCAAAATATTTTATCTGCCCAAAGCCTAAAACTTCATGATCAGGTATTGCATAGGTGAAAAGTCTATTAAACACACATGCATTACATAAAAGATAAAAACATTTCAATAACAAATTTATTCAGTGTCATTGTACATATTAGGTTATTCTATTATCTTTTCTATATAAACATATATATACTGATTAATTTTTACTTTCTTCTAATACACAACATGAAAGTATTGGAATTGTGAAAATTTTCAATTTCTGTTTTTTGATGGATTTACATATTTTGGGAGACCCTGAACATGATTTGACATATTTTTAGAAAATGTGTGTCTGTTTGTCTGTGTGTGACACAATTTTTGTGGCCGCTCTATCTCAAGAACTAATGCACAGAATTTAATCAAACTTCAGATTCAGTTAAACATATACATAACTTAGTACCAATTAGGCAGGGATCTGTCTATACTTCGGAAAAGATTTAGAAGACATTGTGTGAAAGGCTGGGATTGCCTGCGAACACCCTTAACTTAATTTGATTGCCATATCAGGCAATATAGAACTACTTTTGGCTATATAAAATTACTTTAGGACTGCATTTCCAGAAACCTTATATCAGGGATTTTTTTTTCTTTTTGTGTATGTGTGTGTTCTTTTGAAACATTGAATTTAATTGGTTATTTAATTTACAATGTATTACAAATGCACATTATTGAAATTAGGATAACATGCATCAATTTCCAAGATCTTTTGACTTCAGAAAAAATCTTGAGTTTTAAAATATTTTGAAAGGGAAAAAAAAACAGTATTGTTGCATGTTTTGACATCACCTATAACTTTTTCTTAATTTTTAAAGCATAATAATTTTTTTTTCATTCAGGAATGTTTTTAAAGTAATACAAATCTATTTCTAATCAGGTTTAAACTGATATGTAAGTGACAAGTATCTTTCATTGCTCCATGCGTAATCTTGAAGAACCACATTAATTTGCATTTATATTTTATATAAAGTAATTTTAAATTAAGATGAGAATTTTTTTTTTTAATCTATTATCTTTAATCAGCCAAAAATGAAAGGTAAAATGCAAAATAGGTAACAGGTAAAATTTTACTCTGATATCCAGTTTTCACAAAACTAAAGAGTTAAGCTGATAGTATAGTTATCAGAAACAGGTTTAAAATCAAAAATCAGGTGGTTTTACACATAAGGTATATCTTAGATGTTTAACACATGTGGTGAACGTAAAATTACATTACAGTCATATGACTATTGTTGTCACATTGGAAGAAAAAAAGCAAGAAACTCATTTCTAAACATCCTTAAAATTCAAAATCGATACACCTCCAGTTATATTTAAACAGACAAACACATATCTAGTATGCCCACTATAGTTCTTTGCCCCATTCTTAACTTCGGAATGGCTGTTGCTATATTCATAAAAGTGGTGTCTGGGTATAGTAAAGTAGCCATGTGCTGCTGAATGAAACCACCTATGGCACCACCTGGTGGAAAACTGCGGAGATAGAATTCCTATCTCAAAAACGGAAAGAGATAGGGGCAAAAAGTGATTTACAAAGTTATAGAGCATCATCGATTTAGTACGAAAAGACACCTTGTGAACATTGTCATGTTGCACACGTTGGAGCATAGTGTGTTACATGTTGGCACAAGCGTCCATAATGCATCGTTTAAGGTCCTGCAATGTTTGTGGAGGGGTTGCCTATACCTGCTGTTTCAGGTATCTCCACAGGAAAAAGTCCAGTGGAGTCAGATCAGGCAAACGTGGAGGCCAATCTTCGAAACTGCCATACTCAATTATTTGGTTCCTGAATTCCTTGACGAGGTATTGCTTCACTGGAGATGTCATATGAGCAGGCATACCGTCATGTTGAAACCATAGATTCTGAAGATTAAACAACGGCAGGTTCTCCACAAAATCAGGTATTACATTCTGTAGCAGTTGTAAATATTGTGCACCCATTAACGTGTCATCGTAAAATACTTGGTCGATCAGCTTGCTATTGTAAATTGCACACCAAATGTTAATAACAAACCAGATTTGATGTTGAACGTAAGTAAAACATCTAGGATTTTCCAGTGCCCAGTAATGGGTGCTCTGCCTATTGTACATGCCATTCCGTGAAAAGCATGCCTCATCCATCCACACTATACCTGCCAAGAATGTTGGATGGACCTGTATCTGGTTCATGACGAAGTTGTACCATGCATAGCATTGCTTGGCATCCCCATCCAGTAAAACCTGTTAAGGTGTTGGTCGGTATGGATGAGCACCTAATTCACTTAGAATTTTCCAAACCTGACTTTTTGAGAGGCCACAGTGTTCACTGATCTATCTTGTGCTGCAATTCGGATATACAAGGGCATATGCTAATACCTTATCCGGTTGAACTTGCCGTCCTACCTTAGCTGCTTAGCTGGTCTGCTACATCGAGCTCGACTAGTCACGCAGCCCATATCCCTTAAACGTTTTACAACAGTTAGGATGGTTTGATGAGAAGAATGTGGGCCTGCAGGGAAATGTTGCCTGTACAACCGTGCTGTTGATCATGCCTTGCGTCCACATTCACTGTAAAGTAAAACCATCTCACAATACATCAACATACAAGTCTGCTGGATCTACATCATCGTATTGAAGATGCTAACAATAGTGTGACACCTTCCGTGCTGAGAAATGTGCATGTAGAATTACTATTACTCTCACGAATACAAACTTAAACATTATACTGAACATTAACTTTTTATCACTGTGAGACAGTTTGTATTTTTTGTTTTTTTTGTGTGATGTTATCAAAATCTATTGATGTAAGTACATATTTATGCAATAAATTGTGCATATTTCTTCATACTTCTGGCTATTCCTTTCAAACGTTTACACAAAATAGAGTGCATCAATTTTGGACACTTTTGGTTATACAGGCAATGAGTTATCTTATCGATGTGAACCAAATGTCGTTTTGTACTAATTAATTGATGCTCTAAAACTTTCTAATTTGAAATTTTATTCTATCTCTTTTCATTTTTGATTTGCAATGGCTATCTTCTAAATTTCATCACTAGAGGCACTGCTGTTGTTTGCATAAGGTCAGGCGTAGTCACTTTACTACACCGTTACCTCACTTGCATAGCTGTAGCTCTCTCCATTTGGAAGTATTTTCAGGTTAAAGGAACTTTCTTATGCATCCTACACATCTCTGCATCTATTGACTCTGTATCTATCAATTTTTTATGCACAATGTTTTTTCTGAAAATTTTTACTATCTCATTTTTGGCTTTGATCACTCAAAATAGTGACAGTTTATATCCTGTGCCTTGTGAAAGAGATTGGTAATTAGATCCACAATCAATTGATGCAGTTTAGCAAACTTGGTAGGCCATATTATTAACTTCATTCTTGTTTGTAACTTTCTTGCACTTTCAACCACATTGCTTCTGTAACCCCTCATATTTAACGTCAACTTCAGCTGTGGACCTGATTACGGAATATTAGCTTTATGTTTTTATGAGGACCATTAAATCAGTATCTTATTTTCTATTGTATATAGAAAATATACCAAATTTTATATTTGAGATTAATAAATAAAAATGTATATGATAATATATTAATATCCAACGGGGGACACTGTTGTTTTTTTATACTATATTGTATTATGTTTTATATTCATAATTGTTGATTCTATTATAAATTAATATATTAGAATGATATAGAAGAATGTTTAGTGATGGCCATAGCTTACAAGTTTTAATTGATTTTGCTTCTTTACTTTGAAAATTTTTAATTTTAAAAAGTTTAATCCATTTTGCAAACAAACACTGCATTTGTGTCATGCAACTTAATGCATAATAATTTTTAATTTTCTAAATGTATTTTGTATTTTAAATGTATTTTCAAAATATGTGCATTTTGTATCTTGAAATTTGGAAAGTATTTTGCATTTTCGATTCTAAAACCTTTTTTTTTTAATCGAAAATGTTTTTTCAATGTATTTTGCCCAACTCTGTGAATTACTATTTAAAAGAATAGTCTTATTTTATTCTGAATTAATATCTCAATTTATTCACATTTAAAAATAGCAGGATCAAAGTTAATTTTTTTTATGTATTGTAGAACTACATAATTTAAAAATGTACATTTGTTTATGATAACTTGCTTTTCTTAATTTTTTTATATTCGACTAAACTGAATATTCAGCAGGCCAAATGTTTTGATATTCTACCACACCAAAATATTCAGTAATATAGCCAAATATAGAATAAATACCAAAATATCTGGTGCATCCTTTATATATATATATACCGGGTGTCCCAAAATGACCGACGATTTGAAAAATCAATTAAAGAAACACAGAAGGCGATAGAAATGTATGGTTTGCTGCATTCTGCTTAAATGACCAAGGAATTTATTCTGACCAATTTTCAAAATCAGTTACAAAGCTCGTCAATAGATGGCGCTGCTATTCTCTATGCATTCTGTCCTTTCAGATTGGTATTATTTCTACATCCTGGCGTATGCTTCGAAAATGGTTTATTCGATCGAACAGTGCAAATTTTGTCCTCAGACTGTGGCACGTTGTTGCTGCAAAAGGTGGTTATTTTGAAAACATTGTTTTATAGTTTTTTCTAGTCAGCAGTGCCATCTGTTGATGAACTTTGTAACTAATTTTTAAAATTGGTAAGAATAAATTCCCTGGTTTTCTAAGCAGAATGCAGCAAACTGTACATTTCTATCGCCATCCCATTTTCTTTAATTGATTTTTCAAATCATCATTCATTTTTGGGACAGCCGGTATATACATATATAGGGGAGACCGGGGCACATTGGTACATGGGGTACATTGGTACAATGTAGATATTTTTAGTTGATTTATTTAAAAGTTTTTTAATTTCTCTCCTAAAAGTTGGCAACACTGAAGACTTTCTTCAGGTGAAAGTTTGCTGGGATAGGATTTGCAGTTTCTTGGAAAAGGTAACTTTAACTGTTTTACTGTAATTTTGTAATCTTTTGAAAGTCTACTTGTAACATTATAATCAGAATTCCATTTAATCTATCACTTAAATCATACATTATAATGTATGTTAATGACATTTATTTTCACACTGTCTTGAACTACAATGTAAACAACAAACGTCAGCCATGACACTTTTTTTCAAAAATCTGCTACTGGGGTAGTTTGGTACAGGTGCCAATGTGCCCCATAATAGACTGTAAACTGGTATAACATTCTTTTTCAAAGTATTTCTTTTAGTTAAAACCAGTTTACTGTAATTTCTGTATTGTTGCAGTATATTTACTAGGCACAGTTCAATAAGTGTATACATCTCCTTTGCTTTACCAACTTATCCCACCCAAAATATATGAGTCTGGTAGATCCAATATCTCAGTTAGTGATTATGTATTAGTAAAATTTGCTGGAAAGAAGAGATTTATTTATTATGTTGGCCAGATTGAAGTTAAGAATACAGAATCTGAGTTTTTCGTAAAGAGTTTAAGAAAGAAAACTGACTGCTCAAAATTTTATTTCCCTGAACAGGTTGATAGTAGCATTATTGATATTTCAGATGTATGTTTTATCCTTCCACAGCCTACATTTTGTGGTGGTACTGCTAGAGCTGCAACATTATTATCTTTTCCTGTTAAGTTAAGTGACTATAATGTCCACTAATTGTATAAAAATTCTACTATGTTTTGTTCTACTATGTTTTGACTTGTGTGTTTTATACATTGATGCAGTTTCAAATTAATATTCATGTATTTTTAAGTTATTTTCCATTTTTGTATCCCAGTTACTGTTACTAATAAAAGTGTTAAGTTCCCTATGTATATTTCTTGTAAGTGTACCAAAGTACCCCATCCTTGTACCAATCTACCCCACTATGGGGTATATTAGTACAAAAATTATTATTTCCTAAACTATATGTTACTGATTTTAATACAGCAAAATTTTTCAAAGTGATTCATCACATTGCAACATTAGAAAACACTCTTCAATTACATGGTTTAAAATTTTGAAAAATCTGGATACTCATCATAAAAAAGACAATTTTCTGCAAAATGTACCAATGTGCCCCGGTCTCCCCTATATAAATAATGAAGTAAAATGCAAAAATCATCACTTTAACACAGTATTGAAATTATGAACAATTCAAAATGCAACAAATAATAATACAAACTCATACCTATGCTCATTAATATCAAAAGACCAAATTTGATGAGATCCCGCAACAGCAATATACAAAACATCTAACTTTTTTTCAGTAGTGCCTACAATAAAATAAGGATTTGTATAAACACATTTTATGTCAATAGAATTCTAGCAGGACATTAAAATTGTACAGTCACTAATTACAGAAAATAGCAGAAGTTAAAAAATCCTCTTCTAGCTGTAAGATAAAAGCTTTCTCAGGTGAGGGCTTCTCACTAGCCTCCAAGGTGTGGTTTGCTCTTGTGAGTTACCACATACCACTTAGGGGTGATGATATGATGGGCCTAGCTTGGAGACCAGAGAAATATTATATAACTATCAATTTATATAATTTTTCAGGGTGGTTGCAAATATTTACATTAAAATTCCCTGATAATGTCAGGCTAAGGCTAAAATTTCCCTAACAGCCTCATAATGAGTATTTTGTTGGAAATAAAATTGCTTCTATGCATAGTCATAATTTAGGAAAGTGGTTATTTGAAAAATGTCTTCCCAAGAAAACTAGTCGTTGGGGGCCACCATAATACTTACCCATCATTGATATGCATAATGTAAAATATTAAAATAAAAATGTGTAAACTACTTATAAAATGCATTGCAATTCAAATAAAATCGTGGCTTGATGACATCATAAACTTTAAAGGCTCGTTTACTGAATTGCTTGAAAGAAACCTCCTTATAACTCCAAAAATAATAATCCTATTAACTAGCGGTTTATTGCATCAGATTAAGCGTCAAATTTCCAATTAAAATATATCTTTGAAATGAAATTTGGATGAAATACAGGGTCATGAAAAATCGAAGAGTGTGGGAAATAGGATTCCAAATATCTCGGCAACTCATTATCCGATCGACTTCATGCTGTATGCAAAATTTATGTTTTTTTATTGTCTTTTATATTCATTTCTTAAAATAAACAATTTTGAAAACTTTTATATACCTTTTATCAGAACGAATATCGAAGAGAATAAAATCGAAGAGTGTGGGAAATAGGATTCCAAATATCTCGGCAACTCATTATCCGATCGACTTCATGCTGTATGCAAAATTTATGTTTTTTTATTGTCTTTTATATTCATTTCTTAAAATAAACAATTTTGAAAACTTTTATATACCTTTTATCAGAACGAATATTTCAAGAGTCCGAAAAAAATAGTTCCGGTTAATTGAGGTTATTGATATTAAATAGGCTTCTTCCCATTATTACATACTAAGTACATACCAAATTGCAAGTCTCCATCTCAATTTTTTCGGGAGATAGAGCGTTTACAGACACACAGACAGACGGACGGCAAAAAAAAATTTTTCGGAATCTCCAGTGTCTGAAACGTGTAAATCCGTTAAAAAAAATTTTCGATTTTCAAAATGATTACAAGAATTACCCTATACTACGTATGATGGGTAAGTAAAAAAAGTACAAATAATTTCATTTTTGAAACTAAGACTATATTTTTTAAAGCAACAGCTGACCAAAGATATCTGTTTAATTTGATTTTTAAAGACAAGAGAGAAAGAAGTTCTCTTTTTTAAAAAGGAAAATACTGCAGCCAACTTGAGAAAAATATTCAAATTTTGAAATAATCTGGAATTTTTTCTCAAATTAGAATATGGTTGAGCATGAGAAAACAACAGGCTATGTTAGATTTGAAATATAATCCAAAAGTTATGTACCAAAACCTGCATGTTACAAATAATAAAATTGTCAAGCTATGTTGAAAAGATTCTTGGTCTCTTTCTAGCATATTTAAATGCATTAAAATCAAATAATCTAACTTTGACAATAAAATCTTCATCATATAATTTAATTACCATCATTATCTAAGTATATTTAATGTGGTGCAGCACTCTACATTTTCAGATTTCACCATACTATTTTCAAGGTTGGTTGGTGGCACTATGGGCACATTTTGCACATGAGGACGAAACAGCTGACAACCTCAGTGTAAAGGCTATTTTCTCGGTATAAAGCCATTAAGAAATGTTCATTTTGTCAAAATAAGAAATAGAATTTGCTAAGTAAGACAGAGTATCAAATTATATAAATAATTGCACTCTTTATCACTTTAGCAATTATCATTTTACTATATGGGTATATAAAACAATGTTTTAATCACCAGAGCTTTTCTAACTGTTATAGACTAGTTTCGATAGCATTCAGTGCTATTATCAGTACAAATGCCATCATTCTTTGCACTGATGACTGCAGACTGAATGCAACCAAAACTAGTCTGCAATAATTAAAAAAGTTCTTGTGTTTAAAACATTGCTTTATTTGCCTATATTGTACAACACCAAGTATAATCTTAATTTTCATATATTTTTTATTGTTTTTAAAATTATTAAATTATAGTTAGATAACATGTACCAATATTAAAGTTCAAATTGTCTATAACTGTTCAATTAGTTTACACTTTTAACAGTTATTGCATTCAATTGCTATATATATATATATATATATATATATATATATATATATATATATATATATATATATATATATATAAGAAAAGAAAACTTGAAAATTTTATAAAATTATTAGCTATGCTGTTTTGTGTAGCACCATGCTTACCACAATTGTAACTACCTTATAAAAAATTGACAAATATAAAAAAAAAACATTATCAAGTATTATTTTTGATAAATACAGGGGTCAGCACAGTCACTTTTCCAGCTACTACCTTTTTTAAAAAAAACATTTGTTGTGGTTATATATCTGCAACATTTGCAATAGAAATCTAACACAAAGTAGAGTCCTGCATGGGTTGGGTTGTACCTGACCCGTGCAGGTACAACACACATTCCACACTTGTATTTGAAGTCAACCCGTAACTGACAAAAAAAATTACCTTGACCTGCAACCTGACCCAAAAAAGAAAAAAAAAATTGGCAACCTGCGACTTGACATATTTCAACCCACAACCCAACCTGAACCCGTAATGAAAGGACAACAAATCATGTTTTAATGCCATTAGGAAAAGTAATGTACAATTTTATATTTTATACAGAAAAATGCACAAATCTATATTCTTCAATATTCAAATATAGTGAAACCTCTGAATAGCAGACACCTCTAGACCATTGAATAGAGTCCTGCATCTGGTCAGGTTGTTTCTTTTTTTTCCCTTTTTTTTTGGGGGGGGGGGGGTGTCTGGATGACTCTAATTTTCTTTTGCTATCTCAGGTTCATCGTAGAATAAGTCTTCTAGGTTATATTTAGGTTTTTGCAAGTTAGATTGTTATGATTTTCACAAAAAGTTTGAACAGAACAATGTTTTAGATAAAAATAAATACATATTTGAATATGATTGAGTATATATTCAACTTACTGCACGAGAAAAAATGAAATATATATAAGAAATGTAATCATAGATTATTCTTTCTTTATGATGCAGTTAAGAACCATTTTTTCTTTTCTCGGAACACATGCATCGTAGTTGTGATAGTTTATGCACACATACACATGCTACATCTGCATAGATTTTGGAAGTACCCACTATTCCAAGGAAAAAATTTCTGCATTAAAACTTTTATTCTGTTACACCAAATTAATTTTTTTATTTCAGTTTTGAAGAGAATACATGAAGATAAATTTATACTTTACATATTGATACATATAAAGATTATGCAAGGGATTCAATTTTCAATTTTAATGCAGCATATTCAATATGGTGAATATAGTATTATTAGTAATACAGTACATTCACTATATACTATAATTTTAAAATTGTGTACTTAATATTGTAAAAATTTCTTAAAAATGAAGCCGTTCAAAATTTTCAAAATACAAATATAGGTTAGTATTTTTTTTAAGGAGGGCAACCTCATAACCTCTCCCCTGGCCATGACTTTGGAAACTTCTAATATTTCTGGAGGGAATGGGGGGGGGGGCTTTTGATCTATCGGGTTACCTTGTTGATTCAAAACTATAGCCGACATGAGGCTATATTCAAGATATAGCCTCATTTTACAAGAATTGGAAACCTATGAACTGTGAAAAAGTGCCAAGAATGCAATGAGTCACTGGAAAAAATCAAAATACTTCTGGATCAGTCATATTTTTGTATGATTTTGCAATTATTTTCCACATTACTGTGATCAGTATATAATGAAAACCAAAAAAACTGTTCCTCGATATTTTCATGATAATTTCAGATCAATAAAATTCTCTGATATTTCCATATTTTTGGATATGCATACAAATATGAACTGAGATTAAAGTAACACTTATATGTCCAAATTCATTCATTTTCACTAGATGTACACAGACTTGTTTTAAAATCCTCAACCCCTGATTTTTTGGTAGATATCCTTCATTTTTCACTCCTCTCAAAGTATTTAGCTGTAGAAAAGCATGCAAATTATGTAGTTAAAAATCTGTTGTGGCTTACATTTAAAAAAAGATATTATAGTCATACAAGAAAATTATCATAATAAAAATGATTTTTAGTTAATATATGATAAGAAAGTAGAATACATAACAAAATATTAAGAATAAATTATGCATTTTTTAAGTTTTAGTTATTACATTTCATTATGACCTACCTGCCATCTGAATATTTTTTTTTTATCTGGAATATATTTAATAGGAAAGAATCTGCTGAATTCGGATCCAAATGATCCACCCATTACAACAGTACTAGAAACACAAACATATTATTATGAGCTAAACATAGCAATAAATCCCATGCTGTTTTGAATGTTAATAAGTTAGAATGGTAAACTGTTAATTTGATCCAAACTAAAATAGATAGCCTGTAACTTTGTGTGTGTGTGTATGCAGTTCATACAATCAACAAGCCACCAAAAATACTATTGCAGAATGTATGTTTTTTAAATATTTTGATTTAGATGAACTTATAAAATTGTGTAAAACTGTTAAAAGTAAGCAACCAGTAGAAAAAAAAACATAAGGATCACTCTACCAGAAACATGCATTTTTAGAGCTAAATTTCTTGAAACATTCTTTTTCAAATTAAGACAGGAAAATGTTTATATATTCCTTTGGACTTAATTAACATCTCAGTATTTTCCCAGATTGTGAGAAATATTTTATTCAAATCACACTTTTAAATTTTGGAGATGCCATGTTTGTAACCATGATGTCTACAGATCTGACTTTTTTTTCACAAATTATTTTTAACACACTAATTCTTATTTTTTCAAATATGAATTTCAAATAAAATAATTTAAAATTCATATTTAAAAAATATGAATTGTGACCTATGAATTTATTTTTAAAAAATCAATTTCTAGAAGCTTCAAATATGCGAATCCAAAATTAGAGTTTACTCCATCAAGTAGTTCTTGAGTTATGCTTAAAACTACCTGGATTGCAATCCATTTTTCAATCATTAAAAATGAATTTAACATTAGGAATTCCAAACTTTAAACCCACATAATTTCTAAACTTCTTCACTAATGACTTCCCTTTTGGTATCAACAGGTAAAATTTACCAAATAATCCAAAATATGAAGTAAAAATTAGGTGTTAGTATTGAAATTGGTAATTTTTATTTACAATTCTATGTAGATGACCCTCTAAGCAAAATTTAAGTGTAGGATTAATTAGTAGATTGTTACTAAATGTCTCCTATCAGTCTCCTTTTTATATGATGATTTGTAGCAGAGTTTAGTAGGGGTTATACATTTTTCCCTCCATGACTGTACATTTCTAGGAGAGTTTTCCCAACAACCTCAAAAGCTGAAGTTTCCTCAAAATATGTTTTAGAAGTTCATAGGTCATATTTCATCAAGAATGCTTCATTTAAATATATCACCCATGAGAAAATGACATGTAATTTTAGAAAATGCTGTTTATATGAGAATAAACATCTTGTAACTAAAAACTACAAAGGAAATTGGACTTAATTTTACTTATACAACATTATTTAAAAATCTATTCATGAACATAATTACCAAACAAATATCCCATACACAAATCCCAAGGAGAACGAAATTTTGCATGTTGGCCATCTTCCCTACCGCAGTCTACACTTGTTTCTCTACCATCATATACAGTACGAACATCTCTGCAGTTAAAACAAACCTAAAGAGAAAAAGTAAGTATAAAAATATATATCCATGACTTTTAAACTGGAATTTTTTTTTTTTTTTTTGCCATGGGCGGGAGGGTAAGTCTAGCATTCAAAATTAGTGATTTAAAAACCTTACGTCTACTCCAATATTTAAACAACTCTCTTAATTAAATTTACTATATAAGTTTAGCTAATGCTGGCAAGAAAGGGCAAGGATAGATATGTTGGGTATTTTGATAAGTGACAAATAACCAAAAGAATGAATTTTGTTGATTTTGAAATGAAAACAATCTACACAATTATCAATAAAAATTTAAACAGAGAGAAGTATTAAGAAAATACAAACCAAATAAATTTTGAATAACCAAAATTAATTAAGTAGATGAATTAAGTAGTTAAAAAGGTATCAACAAAATTCTCATTCATCACAGTATCTCATATACCCAACAAGTGGTTTGACGAAATGGAACATTGTGATGGTAACACAAATGAAACCCATTAAAACTTTACAGGATAAATTTTGAGTAAGGAAAACATTAAAAAGGGACCTGCAATCCTTTCAAAATTCAAAAGGCACACAAAAGAAAGGAAGTAAATTAATTAAAATAAGGAAATAAATAATTAACTAAAGTTACAAAACATGACCCCAACAATGCACGAATTCGCCAAAACCATGGACGTGAGTGTATAGTGGTTGGTATCATACCAAAAAAAAATAATCAAGAAATATTATATTTCTTTTAATAAGAAATTGATATAATTTAATTATTTAAAATTTAGTTTGAAATATTTAAGATTTAATTATGACTGGAATTAAATTCCTTATGCTCATTTTCCTTCATTTTCTTTTACTATGAGCAGGTTAAATTTACTTTATTCATCATATCTTTTTTTTTTATAAAAATAAAGAAATTCTCAATACTTTGTAGAAGCAAACTAAAATCTTTAAAAATTAACTTAATAATTATTTTTAAAAACACAACAAGAATTTAAAATTACTTGTATTTTTTTTTTTTTTTTTTTTTTTATAAAAGCAAATTAATTTGAATTATAACCCTAGTAAATAAATCTTAACAAGAATTAGGTATTTAGTAATTTCCTGCCCTGATTATTTAAATATAAAAAAAATATCTCACTATTATCTTAACAGCAAAAATTAAGTTAAAGTAGATAAAAAATAAAGAATGAATTTCTACAATACAAACAAATAGATAAGAGACAGATTATCAACAGGAAATAAGTTTATTAACTTATTAATAATCTCTTTTAAAAAAAAAAAACATAACTTGAACTTATTCTTTTAAAAGTTTTACTTACTAAGACAATATTTAATTAAAACTGTAGTACAAGATTTATTTGTTGAAGAGCAGGCAAGGTAGTTATATACAAATATTTATATTAATGCCTCTTATGTAAAGTAATAGAAACAGTAAACAAAATATAATATTGATACCATAATAGGAAATCCTTATAAAAATACTCAGTTTCAGTATTTTTGCAGTAAAGTTTCTCAGTTGGCAGGTTTTTTAGTGTTCATAGCGCTTGATGCTCACACCTAAAGATAGATTAAAAGTAATTCTAGCCACCATCAGCAAAAGAATCTATCCGAGATGCTGAACTTTATATGGATGTAAGTTGAGAATAACTGGGAACAGTTTCTCTAATTCTACTCAGACCACCATCAGCAAAAGAATCTATCCGAGACGCTGAACTTTATATTGGTATAAGCTGATAAAGATTGGAGAAACATCAGTGCTCCCAGCAGCACATTCCTAGAAGGCGTTGGCATGGTGATAACACGCTTCGTCCAGAGCTTCTACTAATCCTTTTCAGCTTTAGATATTACAAGCCTTTTTCATACTGCAGGATTGTGATACCACGAGAAAAGTAATACAGCATTGCCTATCTGGGCTTTTACCGGACTATATCTTTTCCGTTCGTCTACAGCTATGCGAAAAAATGGACATCTTCTCTTTCTTATTATACGAAGACCGTCCGTCGCTAGAATTCAGTCCTCTCTTCGCTGGTTTGACTTTTCAAATCCCACCAAATTTTTTAAGATCCCATAAGGAAAACAATCGGGGGGGGGGGGGGGGGGAGGCGTAAGCTCTCCCCGAAACTAAAACACAGTATCACAGCTACATTCTCCCGCGCTAAGCAAAACAAGAAAAAAAAAACTCCCTCCGAGAATTTCCATGTAAAACTACTGGCTGCTTCTGCCACGGGTCAAACTACGATCCCAGAGGGGGTGTTGGAATGTGTGCAGGTGTTACGCCTCCGTTTTCCACGAAGAAAATAAAACTGCTGATTGCGACCACCCACTGAACCTATATGCTACGTGAATGTTTGTTTACGTAAACAGAAATAATTGGGCTGGTAGAACAGTCATAAAACTTTGTAACAATACGAGCTGTTTTATGTCACATGGGAAAGTAGCTTTTTATTTGTAAATTGTCAGAGCGTTGTAAATATTCCCAGGGTAAAAAGGACCACACATGTGTGAAACTTATTTGAAGTTTCCTCTACTAAATTTTCTGTTGAACATTACTATCAAGGAAAGCCGATACATCTCGAGGTAAAGACGGAATTTGAGCTCTGGACATGAGATGCTATTTCATAAGGGATTTTGAAATTTTTCTCAAAAAAGTAATTCTCCGGCTTAGCTCTTCATCAACATTATTCAGTAGAAATAATACACATGAGTTTATCCCAGCAATGTTCATCATAGTCTAAAAGATGACGAGAGGCCATCTTCTTGTTATTCGAGATATAGAATAAGCTGCACACACATTTTATTGCAGGTGTCAACACCTTCTTTGGTCATATTGTAATAAAGAATTAGTTCAGGCTTTCTGCTCTCTGTATCAATTTCAGCTTTATCATGAAGACTTGAAACTAATACCACTGCTTTGTTATTTTTTGGTACATATGAAACCAGTGTTTTATTTTTCTGAAAACCAAAGATAGTATCCACTAGAAACTAAAGGAGTATCTACAACTCTGTCTCCCTGGTAAAAATTCTAAAGGAATTTCTTTTTTATTTTTCTTTACTGTACCAATGAATGTGATTTTCTTCTCTAATAAGTAATCAACTAGTGGAAAGCTTGAGTACCACTTATTGGTTGTAAGGTTTTTATTAGAGTTTTAAATAGACATTACTAAACGTTTGACAATGTCTAATGGCCTGTTCTCTACAGTAAAAGGTCCAGGAGGCTGTTTACCGACGTAAATTTCCCTATTGCTGCAGTAAAATGTTTTAGCATCACATAATGCGAATATTTCGATGACATATTTCGCAGGTTTGCTTGGGATATATTGAATCCAAAAGCAACGTCCTCTAAAAGGATGTAACATCTCATCAATTGTTAGAAATTCGCTTGTATCAAAAGATTTCAAGCAATTTTGAACAAATTAATCCCAAATTGAATGAATAGCAGCTAGTTTATCTGATTTCCTTCTTTCAGATCTAGTATCTATGTCATCGAAACGAATGCAGCGAAGTAAAAACAAAAACCGCTTATAACCCATAGCTGCTCTGAGTATTTGTATTCCAGTCCCATCAGCAGCCCAAAGTTGCTGAACATTTGCATGTTGGCTTTTCATTGTGCCTATTAAATAAAGCAGTCCCATCAAAGCCATAAACTCACTTCTAGGCGTCTGTTTGCAATTATGCTTCTGATTATACTTAGCCTCAATTCTTTCTATATATTTATTAGTGCAATCAATTATTTCATCAATCATATTAAGATCAATCAATTTTAAAAAAGTGTCTATTTCAGAAGCAGTTCCTTTCGCATATGCAGTTTGTCCAGGCATTTTTTTTATAAAATTTTTGTTCTTGGTTTTGGAGATTTTTACGATTTCTTCTTATTTCTATTTTGTGACTTGGTCTTTTCCCGTATAAAAATTTTCGTCATTAATATTTTCTGTAATTTCATCATCTGATGCATTTATTTCAGAGTCACTACTGTGATTTTCCTGTTTTAAATTTTAATCATTCAAATCTTCGTCACATTCAGGAAATCGCAGATCTTCTTCAATATCAATATCATCACTATCAGTGTCTTCATTCAAAATTTTCGTTAAATAATTCACCATTTCTTTGTTATCTTTAAAATAACGTTTTCGTTTAGACATTATTCTAACTCAAATCCCACTAAAACAACTTAGAAAGAATTTCACTGAGAATGATTCTACTCAGAATGAATTTCACAAGCAGGCGCGCGTTGCATAAAGTACAACACCACAGATGTTCACAGATTAAAATGATAGGTGTAGCTATTTGAGCAATCTGAAATGCGAATAACTTTCCGGAAGAGGGGAGGGAGATCCAATAGATGAACACAAATGGTTATTAATGCCCTCTACTGCTTGAAATTTGATTTAAAGAAAAAAGAAAGTTAATGTTGTACTTTTTACAACGGCGTGCCCGGCGGAAGGTTAATAGCCTTTCAAATCGTGTTTTGGCCTTTTTCCTGTAATTTGTTTTCCTACATTTGAAGTGCATATTTCAGTTAACAGGACTTGAACCAAAAACCTTATTTTATAGTCAATTGTTTAAGCTTTTAAAAAGTGATCAATTTCATCGAGTCTTCCAATATGAGATAAAATAGAAACTTTCTGCAAAAGTCCCAGTGATGTACATATCAGGATTTTTTTTTAAAGGGTTTTTTGGGTTTTATTAAAAAAAAACTGGGTTTTTTTAGCACATTTTTTCTAGAATTTAAAAATTGTTCTAATAACAAAAATACATTTTTTAGAATGAAAAGACAACCCTTATTATAAAAAAATAATTTAAATTTGAATTTACTGAATTCATATTAATTAACATAATAGTGAGTGCACTGGAATTTCATATTGTAATCATATTCTTGTAAGGAAGTGGGAAAGTTCCAGTAGCAATAAACCTGTTTTATCCAGTTCTAAAAGCAATAAAGTTGTTTTAACCAGTTCCGGTAGCAATAAACATGTTTTAACCACTTAGAAAAGAACAGAGAACAAGACTGTTCATTGGCTAATTACTTTAAGTAAAATACTGATCATTGATTGAAGGTTGACTAATACATTGTTTTTAAAACTGCACATGTTTGCTGTGTTATAATTGTAAGCCATTTTGCTGCTTAGGTGGAGAACTAGTATTCTGTTAAAGCTGATTTTCACAGTATACATTTATTTGAAATATCTTTAATCATAGTAATTATTTTTTGTGTGTTACAGATACATTAGTTTAAATAATGCCATTAGGTAGTGGTAGAAAAAGTTTACCAGAATGGTTAGAAGTTATCAAAGTGCCCACTGACCAAAACAAAGTTAAATGTGATCATTGTGGGACTGAAATAAGTGCTAAAATTTAAAGGATAAGGGTTCATCTCAATAAATGCTCAAAAACAAAGTATGCTTTGTACTCAAATTCAGTTTCAAGTAAATGCAAGCATTACTTCAGTATTGGAAACTCAACCGACTACTTCTGCAGCCAACTGTGAGAAATGGGACAATAGTGGAGATTCAACAACATCATTGAAACGTCAAAAGTTATTGTCTGATTTTACTATTAAAACTACTAATCTTTAAAAATGCAACTTGGATTTCAAAATCGCTAAGTTCTTTTATTCCAAAAATATTGATTTTATTGCAACATCTCGCAATGTGCATACAAAGAAATGATGAAATCATTGCATCTCAGATATTCTGGCCCCAGTAGTGCAGACTTAAGTGGTAAGTTGTTAGAAGAAGC
The DNA here is from genome assembly GCA_963931845.1 of Maratus michaelseni. Classification (NCBI taxonomy): domain Eukaryota; kingdom Metazoa; phylum Arthropoda; class Arachnida; order Araneae; family Salticidae; genus Maratus; species Maratus michaelseni. The sequence goes on from OZ007586.1 coordinate 120,595,988, forward strand.
ATCTTCAGAAGTTGATGATTTAATTAAATAAGAAATTCAAGGGCATGCTAATAGAGCTTTGCATTCCTGCTGGATGAGTGGACAAATGTTAAAAACGAAGCAGTTTGCTACATCAATTCACGCAGGAAAAATCTCTTTTTTAAATGCTGCAGATTCTGAAAGCAACAAGAAAACAGCTGAATACTGTGCACAGATTGCTGAAGAAAGTATCCATTACTGTCAGAAGAAATTTGGAGTTAAAATTTTTGCAGTATGCACAGATAATAAAAACAAAATGGCAAAAATGAGAAACATTTTAGAAAATACACATTAAAATATGGTAACATATGGATGTTCAGCCCCCCCCCCCCCCCCCCAAAGCAGAATATGCTTAAGAGTGCGACGTACGTCGCAGAACAATGAACTTCTCTGCAGAACATTTCAAATTCTCATTTTCAACAAATTCACTATTCATTTGTTGGAAAAAGCACTAAATTAGTCTGTCAATCACCGGAAAAACTTCAATCGTTCTTTGAAAAAGATTGTGAAATTCATCAATTGGTCACAGGAAAAGCTCACGCAATTTATCAGTCGATCACGGGAAGAAATTGTAAAATTCTTCAGCTGGCACGGTTTAAAAAAAACCCCTGAATTTCGTCAGTGGATGACCATTGGAAAAAATCTGAAATTCGCCGGTCAGTCGCGTAAAAACCCTACAATTTTTGCCAATTGGTCACAAAAAAGTGACAAAATTTGCCATTCTGTAGAAAGAAAATATTGCAAAATTCACCTATCAGTCGCGGGTCAAAAAATGTGAAATTCGTCTATTATCCGGGTGATTTTTGATTGAAATTTCATGTTTTTTGCCTAGAAAAATCGAAAAAATTTGTCAATCGGTTGTGGGTAAAAACCATGAAATTTGTCAGTGGATTGTCGAAAAAAATGTGAAATTCGTCAATAAAATAGCAAAAAAAAAAAAAAAAAACACAATTTTCTCCAATCGGTCACAAAAAAATTGCAAAATTTTCTAATCGGCAGAAAAAAAATATCGCCAAATTTGGCTATTGGTCGCAGCTAAAAGAAAACACTAAATTAGTTGATCAGTTTTGTGAAATCCCTCAATTTTTGTCGATTGGTTGCAAGATAAAGTGACAAAATTTTCCAATTGGTAAAAAGAAAATAATACAAATTTCGCCTATCAGTCGCAGGTTAAAAAACTAAATTCAACAGTGGATTGTCAGAAAAAAAAAATCACAAAATTCGTCAATCAGTAAAAACCCACAATTTTTTCCATTCTGTCACAAGAAAATTCACAACATTTATCGATCAATAAAGAAAATGTCACAAAATTTAACAATCTGTTGTCACTTTTAAAAAAAATGCGAAATTCATCAGTGAAGTTTTGAAAATATCTTGCAATTCTCCAATCAGTCGTGGGTAAAAATTGCAGAGTTCGATGATCGGTTCCGAGAAAAAATTGTGAAATTCGCCAGTTACCAGAGAGAAAAATCTCAAAAATATTACAAAAATCGTCTATTGATTACGAGAAAAAAACCTGCAAAATTCGTCATTCGATCGGAGTAAAATCATGAAATTCGTCATTCCTTTGATTTGTGTGTGTGTTAGCGTTTTATGAAATGTCTTTAGCATTTCTATACAAGATGAAATCGCACTCCTACATATACAAGGAAATCTCCCTGTGTTTTATTTTTTTATTCCCGCAGAACATTTTTGATCAGCTGAAGGTTCGTTGCAGAACATTGCAAAATATTCAGCTTTGGTGGTTCAGCCCATCATATGAATTTTTTAGTAAACAAAATTTCAAATAAAAAATACTTAGATATATTATTGAGATTAACACATTTTAGTTTTTAAACACCCGAGTCTTTTGGGGTACATGGGCGGGTAGATAACCCTGGTACACATTGCATATGAGTTCAGATATGTCACTGCTAAAAAAAACAGATACTGTTGTACTGTTGTGTGTAAGGTGGTGCAAACAAGTACTTTTCATTATTGTGAATCAGTTTTTAATTTGGATTCATTATTTTTAAGAAAAAATAATGCCTGGAATTGCATTATTTAATGTCATAGATTGTTGAATACTCTTGGTTGAAAGATATGGATATTTTTTTTAAATGTGATAACAAACAAAATAATATTGACTTTAAAAAAATCCAAGAACTGTGATTTATGAACTGATACTAGTGTTCTCTGAATGCAGTATGCCTATTACAGGTTACAGACTGAGGTTTCTGCAACATCTTGAGACATTACTGAGAGTCATGCATCCATCGAATACACTTCATTTAAATGTTGCATACAGTTATCAATAGCTCAGGATCACAATTTAAATATACATTATATGTAAATACATAAAACATGAGCAAGATCGTACCAAATACAGCTAGAACTCAAACTTTTATATAAAACAGTAACTATGTATCTTCAAGAAAGCTATAAAATACATCTTGTAGGACAAATGGAAGAGCTTTACAATCTTTACAAACCATAAGTAATGAAACAATTAGATGAGTCCGTAAACAAAACAAACCTAGACTTTTTTCTGTAAAGATAAAACTAAAGTATATTTAAATATTTATTAAGTGAAAACATGGAACATCCTTTGCAAGATATCAGAAAAGTGGCAAAGAGGAAGGTCTTGATTTGTTATGCTTCTTTTGAGTAACAGATATACTCTCACATCTCTCTTTCTAACATATCTTTAAATACAATGATTTGAATTTATATACAAAGATTATTCAAATATTAGAATTCAAATAAGATCACGACACACAAGTTCACAAATACTTCACATCTGAATAAAAACAGACAGACACAATACAATCATAGAATAATATTGCCGATACAAAGTAAGCACAAGAGTTTGTAGAACACGTCATCTTTGTGGTATCTGCATTACAAGGCAAAATTGTAACTCTTTTTCTTTGTAGCTTTTTAATATGTGAAATAGAAGTTTATTTAACATTATATTATAAATTATTTGAACACAAAAAATTTTCAAATCACAAACACAGTCCAAAATTTAAAACGGATGTGAAAAATATCATCACATGTCAAGGACAGAATAAGGAATACTGTGCAGACATGCAACATGCTGGAGGAATTGTCGTTAGTGAATAGGCAGTGATAAGGACATATTACCATGCAATATTATTTACCCAACTAAGCCGATATTAGCACCCTTATGAGGCATGTGCATTCTAATGCTTCTGCTATCTGGCCCATCTGACATTGATTTTAATATGCATAATATTAATAAGAGATTAAAATCAGAAAATTGTATACATTATACACAAAAGTTTTTAAATATAAATAAGTCCCCCCACCCAAGTAAAATTGGATTTCTTTAACAGAAAAATTATTACTGTCAGTACTTTTACTACAAATATAAAAAAAATACAAAAGTAAAATATACTTTTCGAATCATGTGATTTCCAGTATCAGCAACAAAGACGGTGACATTATTATACCACGTTGTGCCACGAGGAGAATTAAATGAACATGTCTCAAATGGTCCATCTTCATGGCCTACAGCACCTGAACCAATGATGTCCTAAAGTATTAAGAAAATAATTATAATAAATGAGACCATAAATATTAAGAAAATCAAAATAGGTAAATGTAAGATGACTAGACTAAAGTAAAAATACTAACTTTTCTGAAGTTATATAGGTGAAACCTTTATTGATAATAGCCCTGTTATTTGAAAGCAATTCTTTTAGTTAAATAAGGGATTTAATCTATTTTTATTTTATATATATTAAAATGAGAATAATAAAAACATTACATAGACTTATCATTAATACAATACTAGCTGGCTTTGCCTGCTAGCGGACCACTAATTTACATCAATGCCTAGAATCTTTTGAATTCTCCATTTGTATAAAACCTTGAAAGGAACGAACCTCTGATCCAGGTCCCTGTTGCCTTCGGCACCGGATAATCCCTTAATTTGCACATAGTATAGTATAAACCTCTAACCGAATGAACTTCCAACCCGGCTCCTCGCTGCCTTCAGCACCGTATGCCGATTGTGCTATGCACGCACCAGATAATCCCTTAATTTGCACATCGAATAGTATAAACCTCTAATCAAACGAACCTCCGACCTGGGTGCCCGCTGCCTTTGGCACCGTATACTGAAATCGTGAACTAAAATCGATAAGCTCTATCGATGTTGAGTCGAATGAGCCAAATCACATCGTGATGTGACCCATAGAGCCCGAGTGAGCTCCAAAATCCTTTAATTACACCTTCCACCACCAGGGGGCACAATCTGTTCTATACGAACATAACTGAAATCTGTAAAGCTATCAAAATCCAGTCAAAGGAGCCAAACCCCATCGTAATTGAGCGCATAGAACATGATTTACGGAAGCACCCCTAGTGGTGAAACTTGAAACTAAAATATGAAAGTGCTATCGATATCAAGTCGAACGAGCCAAACCGCGTTGCGATTGGACTCGTAGAACTCGAGATATTATGAAATGAAAAAATAAATTCTGATATTATTATTCGAAAAGAGTGGTATAAACTCAGAAGCTTTTAAAAATGTTATAAAGCATCCTTATTATTTTAATAATAATTATAATGTTTGGAATCAGTTTGGTGGAAATCCATAACATAGTTTCTGAGTTATGGAAACAGACAATAGTAAAAAGAAAAAAACCCTGAAGAGGAGGGGGAGGGGTGATGACACTGCTTTTCCTCAAACAACTGATTTAGACTACCAGAGTACTTGTTCAAAAACAGGGACCTGTAGAAAAGCTTAGAACTGAAAAAAAAAATTCTGAATTTACTATTCAAAAATAGTGGTAATTTCTATACATAAAAACAATCAAATGCTAGGGATGAATCTAAAAATGTTAAATTTATTAAATGGAATTGGTCCTGTCTAACGCCATTCCCTCAAAAATATTACAAATGTACAAATATTTCTTAATTACATCAACTGTCCCGATCTGATAGTGGGCGAAACCCACTTTTCCCTATCATAATATCTGGTTGGCACTCTAAAAGAAAAACTCAAATAACCTGTAATACCTGTAATTTATTATTTTAATCTGGGGATAGAGTTGTCTTTATGTCTGGCATTGAAATTACAAAAGAGATGGGATTAATTAAAAATTGAAAATCGCTTATCTTCAACTAATCATCCTAGCTTTAAAAAAATTACATATTCTTGATTGTGATGCAAAAATACTCTAGGTTGTATTATTTTCAAATCTGTAAAAACATTAGTTAAAAAAATTGTATACCCGGCTAAAAAAGAACAGTAGTACTTCATTTTGAAATTTTACCTTGTTGGAAGATATCAGGTCAAGTGTCGTTTTTCCCCAGCGATTGAAAAGAAAGTTATAAAGAAAAGATCCAATTAATGAAATAATAATTAAAATATATTGTAATTTCTGTTGTAATTAACAGAGAAATACGAATATTAGATATTTAGAATTCTCGTAAAAATATACGGATGTATGTATAATTTTCAAATCTATAAATGCAATATTTAAAAAATTTCTGATAGACCTGGAAACCTTCTAGTATAAAGAAAGGTGTTTTGTGGAACAAAAAATATCAGGGTGCAGGCTAGCCTTGACAAAGGCCCAGTGGAAGACAGAGGCTGATTGGTTGGTTGTGAGCTCTGCTAGCCTCGTCTCGAGGTCTGAAAGTAGACAGGAATGAATTTATTTCTATGTTTCAGAAAAAATGTTTCGTTTCAAGTAATTAAAACAGTTTTGTTAATTAATAACTCTCTCAATAGCAAGCAGATTTCTTCGAAAACTGTAACTCTGGAATTCTCAGATTTTTCCAAACCTTTTCATATCAAAAGTGCTCATGTGCGTCGCCCTGGAGCCGAGTTTATCCATTTACAGACAGACAAACACACACACACAGATAGACAGACAGATGTTTACCGACATTAATAATATAGATTAATTCAAATGGAAACAACTTAATTTGTTATAGTATATTAACAAACAAGATATTCTAATTTTAGTACAGAAATAAAGCACTGTAGTAAACAACAATTTAAAATAACTGACTAACTCACTTATCAAAATATACTGTAATGGCCTAGGACCATCATCATAATTCAGCATGGTAGGATTAAGGTAATCCCAGAAGAGGGGAAGAGATGGGTCTTGTGTAGCACCTATTATAAGAGGATTTCCATAGCAAGAAGATCTCTTTTGTTCATCTCAAGTAAGAATGAAAAACTTTTCATGCTTTGTATGGTTTTTCTAAGTGTGTGTGGACTTTTCTAGAACAAGATTTCATGAATGGGTTTACATTGTGCTAGACAGGTATTCCTATGAATAATATGACAAAAAAATGGATTTTGGAGAACCAAGAGATAACAACAGGGCAGAGAAAAGGGGTCAGTCAATCAAGTAGGAACTCAGGTGCTATGCAGACTAGAGGCAGAGGGAGTTTTTGGACATTGAGAGGCAGACATCATTTTGAGTTCTCAGAGAACTGAGAAAGGAGTGAGGTGGATCTTCATTTTGGTGATAGGAAAAAAAAGGGGGTTACTTGCATGTATGGGGAATGTCTTGTAATATTATCTAAAACTTGATTATCATGTTTTTACAGTTGTTATTTATTAAATAAAACTTTTTCATTTAATATGAACTGATATGTTTTAATTATATTATGTGAGTGACCACAACACCACAGCTAATATATATATAATTAAATATTTGGTGGCAGCAGTGGGATAATGTGGTCTAGAATAAATTAGACTTGGAACTTATCTTTAACCTGATATACAGATGAAGAGCCAGCTGAATGCAGACACGATCGTTGAGGAATCACAAATTTAGTCAGAAATATGTTTTCTTGGATGTCCGGTAACTAAGGATGGGTGAAAAATTGTGTCGACTAAGGAAAGCTGTGTGGTGTGTAACAAAGACATATAAAGATATTACAGCTACGAGTGTGTTCTTCAAGAAATATCTGGTGGATTGAAGAAATGTGGTGTATTATCTTGTGTATCTAAATACGAAGCCAAAATGATAGTGCCTCATTGGTTAATTAAGTGCATACAAGTCTTTAAAAGTGTTTGTGTAATATTAAAAGAGCTAGGAAGCATAGTAACAGTGTGGAAGAAATATCTACATCTGAAGGTAAGCTATTTTATGAAAATTTCGAGAGAGGTTTGTCTTGAATTTAATGCTATGTATTTTTTTTATTTTCGAAACAACTCTATGAGAAATTCAAAATTCTTGGGAAACTATTTATTTGGTATTTAAATTTTTTGATAGAATATTTTACGTTTAATTTTTTTTTTCTAGTATCTATCTGTAAGGTATAATATTGGTTTAGGAAAAGTAAATACTTATGTATATGTTAAAATTTACTTGAGGTATATTAAATTGTTATTGATTAATTGGGATTATTAATCGCAAAATTTTAATCATAATTGTGCATAAAACTTTTGTTTTGTTTATTACAGTAATAAAATTTTATTTAATTTTATGGGTATACTGTGGAGGATTATGATTAATGGTTAAAAATAATTATGTTATACTCTACTGTTTGGTAAAAAAATTTATTTTGAGGATATACTCAGTTTTGAAAGACGTCACACTTGCATGATAATTTGCTGTATTAAAATTGTGTCATTTTTTATTATATTATTATATGTTTAGTGAATAAATTCTATTTCTGTATATAATGTATTACTGTAAACTGAATATATTTGATATTTTGAAAATTAGTGTATTTTGGGGGGAAATATGGCAGAGTATTTAGCAAAATATACTAAAAGCATCTTGCTGTTATTAGGAGATGAATTTGAGACCAGCGTGTCAAAAATGTGCAAAAAAAAAGCTATAATTCAGGTTAATGTTGATGCATTGGATTATGACAAAAGTTTTGCTAAAATTTGCATGCAAAGTATTTTTGAAGAGGAGGCAGAACGGAAAGAACAGGAAAAACAAAAAGAAAGGCAAATTGATTTAGATCAAGTAGTGCAAGAAGAAAAAGAAAAATTTAGACAATTTGAATTAGATAAACTTGAGAAACAACTTGAACTAGATAAACTTGAGAAACAACATGAATTAGATAAACTTGAGAAACAGCAACAATTTGAATTAGAAAAATTACATATTCAAAATTCTACAGATACTGTTAGTGTTTCATCGAATAAATCAAATGGAATTTGTATAGAACTCCGAAAGTGAACTTAAAAGATTTAGTTCCATGTTTTGATTCCAAATTAATCAGTATTACTCTTTTCTTTATGATTTTTGAGAGACAAGCCGAGAAAGCTAAAATTTTTCAAGAGGATTTAGTTAGCCAGTTAATTTTTTTACTGCCTTCGGGCATTGCCGAAATTATTGTAAAACAACCAGTAGATAAGTGCAATAATTTTCAGCATGTAAAAAAAGTTTTGTTAGGTCGGTTTAGGATAAGTACAGGCATGTTAAAACAAAAAGTTTGAAAATCATCAAAGAAAACTGGGTGAATTATGGGTAGATTTGATTTGAGTTAAGGGGTTACCTGGATAATTGGTTAGAATCCTTAGAAGTGAGAAATTTCGAATTGTTAAAAGAACTGATGCTCACAGAGCAATTAAAAAAATGGGTCCCTTTTGAAATAAAAGAGAATTTTATGGATGAATGGGAGGAAATGAAGATAGCTTCGAAACTCACAGAGAAATCTGATAAAAATGATAGTATCAGAAGAGAATATAAGGTTGGAAAAAAATCTTGGGAAAAGAAATCTAGTCGAGAAATTCTGGAAAGTAATTTCATTTATAAATTTAAGAGTGAAATTAAACATAAATCAGATTTGGAGAATATAAAGAACCTTTAGAAAAATTATAAATTTAACAAAAAAAAAAGCTTTTGAAAAAAGAGGCAAATACAATGTTATCATTGTTTAGAACTGGGTCACATAAGACCTCATTGTGCGAAATGGTTAAAAAGTAAGTCTAATTATGAGGATAAAAACATAGGCTGGATTGTTACCTAGTGATTTAAATCACAGAGAGCAAAATTTACTATTTTAGGCTAAAAGTTTGAAACTGAATTACTACGAGTGTCAAAAAATTGCTGTGAAATACAGAAACTCTAAAAATCACATTAAAAATTTGATGAAAAATTCAAAAATTGCTGTACGAATTTCAAAAACACAATATTGAAAAGAGGACAACATTGACTGTAATGAATAATATAAGATTGAAACTGGATTCCTTTTATTAATGTGAAAAAATCTCCATGAAATGCCAAAATAAAAAAAAAAGCCAAAAATAGAGACGTAACTGTGTAATACGCAGTGGTTCCTTCTGCTGAACAAGTCTTGAAACCCCTGAAAATTGGAACACCTGGCAACACTATTAAGGACTTAATTCATAAAACTCGTGATAAAATTACTTTACCTTAATCAAAATCTCGTGCTTCAGAAAAATATTTAGAGAACAGAGAACGAATATATCTCACATTAAATATTTTCATGATGCAAGTTTTTTTTTCTCTCCAAGAGTTTGACATATGCGATTGTCGCGATGTTATTGAGGGCTATTTCACTCAATCTATCAAGCTGGCTCACATTGGGGAATCCTGTACTGCTTTGTGAGCTCATCTGCCATAAAGTAATATTTTTTATCCTTTGTAGAGACAATTCTGGATGAAACCATGAAAGAAAGATGTGCTTTCATTGGCATCCAAACGAATTAGTGGGTTCTTCCAAAGCAGACTGCAATAGGGATAGGAAAGGGGGGCATGCAAGACATGCACTAGCAAAAAATGGAAGGTGGGATTTTCAGATCCTAACCAACATTTTAAGAAGGATCGTCAAAAAATGGAGTTGTTTTAAGAGTGATTCTTAAAATTTTTGCACAAATCCTAAGAAATCTAAAAATACATTTTTTCTTCATCCTCAGGCATTTGTTCAATCCTGTTTCTGTCCTCGGGCTTTTTCAAAAGACAGAATTCCATCTGTGGATGGAAAACTTGCACCCATGGGAGCATGAATGTGAGATCGGTCTTAAAAAGGTTAAGTAAAACAGTCACTTTTAGTTTAAAAAGTGACATGGTACACATTCTGAAATAAACAGTTTCATATTGTAAGTAAACAGTCCCAATGACAGAGACCCTACTGCAAAGCTAAACAGGAATGCATATAAATTACTTCCCACATAACAAATAGTGAATTAAACAAGAGGGAGAAAAATAAGGACAAATACTGCTATGACACATGCAACAAAGCTATGCACAAACCAATTTTAAGATTTTTGAATTTGTGAAATTAAGCATACCCATGACATAAAATTTAGTAATACAGAAGGAAAATTTCAGTCTCTCTCAATGAGTTAACTTCTGTATCCAACAATTCCTGAAACTCACTGAAAAATTGACTAATAAATAAAAAAAATAATCATTTGTAACATAACTTTTTGGTATGGAGAATTCTGATGTGATTTCAATTGGTAAAATAAAACAAAAATAAGACAACAAATTACATTTTTTTATCATCATTAATAAAGAAAAATATAAAGTTATTTATGACTGCATTTGACATGCTTACAAATAGAAAGTAAAAAAAACAAATTTGCATGAAAAATATATATAGCATGCCTATTTGTGCCTAAATTTTAGTTAATTTAGTACCATTCCTTAAATACAATACCAATGTTAATCATGCAGCTAGTGGTAGCATCACATGACATTTAAAAAGAAAGATGAAATTTGTTTCTTATGTATAACTTACACAAAGATATAATCCATTAAAGAAAGTATCTAAAAGCCAAGTCATGTAAAGAATGGAAACACAACTTGAAACTCAATGTGGAACTTTTCATGTACCACAGAAAAGAGATATCATCCTACAAAGAATTGTCAGATGTTTAAAAAATAATGCATAAAAGTTAATAAATCAAAATAAAAAATTTGTATTGTACTACATAATATAATAGATGTGATGTTTTATTCCATTTTTTTTAAAACTTTATATGATGTTTCATTAATGGAATGTTACAAAAGATTTTTCTTTTTTGATTTATAACAAAAAATCATTTTTGTAATATTTATGAGTAATAAAAAAAGCAGCATTTTAAAGAAAAATCATTTTTTTATATAAAAGGTGAAGAAAAGGGAATGTGTTTTTCTAGTAAAAAAATAAACTGCTTGGAAAATTAAATATGCATTAAAATTTTTTTTCAAGTTATCATGATAAAAAGATCATTCACCTTTTTTTCTGCTATACAATCTGCCTCAGTCAAAGCTGAATGGGATATTTTTTACCTATTTTAGACTTACAGGTACAATTTTTTTTTTAAGGATTGTGTGATCTTTATTAAATTCTTAAAACTGTTTAAACCTACAGCTTTTTGTTGATTTCTTTTGTCTTGACAAGCATGGTTACACATAGATAAAGAAGTCCCACAAACAAGTCCTTTTTCAAATAGTGAAAGATTTATCATATCCCTTCTTTTCCCCAGCACACAAAGTTAAAAAAATTTAAACCTCAAATTCTTTTCAAACTGTAACCACTTTTGTTGCTTTGCAGTAAAATTAACTAATCATTTAAATTGTCTGCACTGAAATGCCCCCTTTGTTCCCATTCCAAACACAAAATTTAAAATCTTTATAGTATTTTTACTTTGTTTTTGAAGTAACAATAACTTTCCAAACATTAAGTTTTATATTTAAAACTCTTTTTATTTCCCTTTCTAAATTTTCATTAAATAAATAGTCATTTAAATCCTTTTCCCAAAATGTCTACTCTGTCCTCCCCCCTAAAAACCCTCTTTGACCTTCTAACACATAAAATTTTTAAAAAAAATTTCAATGTTTATACTTTTTTGTTGCCTCACAGTAAAAATAAATAATCATATGAAATCTCTACTCTACTTCTAGATTTTATTGTAATTGTAATATTACAAAATTCCTTAATAATACAATGAGTTTGGATTGAATTAATATAACCTTTCATTTTATTTTGTTGTTTAAAAGAAACAGAACTAAACATTCATATAAATGAGAAATATATTTGAATTTAGTGAATACAAAAAAAATCTTGTTTTGCAGCTTATTTCAAAATATTTAAAAAGAGAAAAAGAAAAAATCTTTACCCTTGTTTCTAAAGATCTTGATAATAATAGTAATCTGTTATGCCCAGTGTCTGATACAAGTATGTTCTCCTTGTCACCATCTATAGAAACATTTGAAGGATACAAGAGTTCTGTAAACTTCTCGCTCCCTTTAACTTGACATATGGGAAGAAAACATGGATCTAATTCAAGTGAAAGAAATCCAATACGTTGAAGAACAATATCACACAGAAATGGAAGTTTTTCAATCTGCTTTTCTCCAATTAGAATAAACAAAAGAACACGGTCTGGACCTGCAACACATTTAAATTTAAACATTATAAAATTTTGTTTCAATATAAAAAAACATTTTATTTTTTTACAAAATAATGAAATTTTTACAAGTTATCTAAAATACCTGATACAACTTTTCTTATATATATATATTAAATGTTTCTTACAAACTTTATAAGTTTGCCAAAATCATTAAATATATATACATGCACAGGGTGTTCCAGATAAATTTGACAGTTTGTAAATACTGGGTCTATACATAATTCTGTAGTGAAAATCAAGTACATTTCAAACACAAAATATTTAGAAAAAAAAAACAATTTTAATCAATCAAATATGTTCCATTCTGTTCAAAAACTTTCTGCCATCTCTCCACAAGCTTCATTACCTCTCTTTCATAGAAATCCTAAGATTTTTGGGCAAAGAAGTAATCCAAGTGGTTTTTGAGGACTTTCAAGGAACTGAAGTTTTTGTTATTCGCTGCTCAATCATCATACAAACAAAACATTTTTGAAGCGGATGATCACTGGTGATGAAAAATGGATTGTTTACAATAATGTCAGTCGAAAAAGATTGTAGTCAAAGCATGGAGAGACTGCTCAGATGGTCACAAAGACTGGATTACACCAGACAGGCTTCATACTTATTTTCCAAAATAAAATCCCCTGATGTATTTTCTGGGATGAAATAATTTTCGCATGTTGACAATTAATGACATTTTTTATCATTACGACAACGTGACCCCCCCCCCCCTCTCCTCCTATTTTTTTTTTTTTTTTTTTTTTAAATAAGATAAAATAAAAACAAGGTAATCTCAAAAATAAAGTTTACACATCACATATATAAACAATATAAGGGAAAAACATTAATTTGTGTAACAGATAAAAGTCTGCACAGGCAGGAATTTCCAGACCTGGGACCAGCCCATTGTAAAAACTAAAAGTTTGGCCCAGGACCAGCCTGTTTATGATTTTGCAGTTCATGGCTCAGTGCTCAGCCCATGTAAAAATCAATGAAATCAGGCCCGGACAGCTGAATTTCTACAAAAGATTCTGCTTTTTCTTAACATACAATTAAGATTTACTGCATAGATATTTATGGGAAAATTTTACATTACTATATGTTCACAAGCCATAGAATACAGAATAGTGCACGTATATATGTTCATGCAGCACATTTATATTTATTCTCGACCCAGTCATATCCATTGAAAATTGTTTAGATTTTATCAGCTTTTACCCGTGAACTTTTTTATATCTGGCTGGACGATCTGCTTAATTTATTTATTGGCACTCTTTATTACACTCTTAGACTATTGCATTCAAATATAGACATTGAAAAATAATGTAGTTTATAATAAAAGAAAAAGATGGTTAGAACATAACTTTAGTTGCTGTATAGTAAAAAAAAGTAGATTTTTGAAAATGTTTCTTTATGATTTATTAAAGTATATTTCTGAAGATTCCATCAACAAAAGTTCATTATCGCTATTACTATTTTTACAAAGCAAATTGCTTGCTCAAAACGTCCTGGAAACAATTAAGTCCTGTTCCGTCTTGGCTCATACATAGAATAAAATTTAAGTCTGCTGAAAATATTAAGCCCAGTTCAGACACGATGTAACTATTCTATGCTGGACATGTTATATTTCTGTATTTATGTTGTCGAGCTAGCATTGGTTCGTGCAGCATATTTATATTTATTCTCATCCCAGTCACGTCCATTGAAAATTGTTCATATTTTATCAGCTTTTACCTGTGAACTTTTTTATATCTGGCTGGACAATCTGCTTAATTTTTTTATTGGCCTGCCATGGCCCATTTATTTTTTTTTATTTGCCCGGCCCGTTTCAAAATTTGCCTTCATTTTAGCGGGTTGGGTATGGGCCTTGGGCCAGGCCGTGCAGACCTCTAGTAACAGAGATGAAGTCTGCACACTTTGCAGGGCTGTCCTTAAAAATTAAGTAGATTCCTGCAAGAATTTAATTTCAACATTGTGATTTTATTACCTTCTTGAAAAAAGCAGCTGAAGATTTTGAGCTGGGTTATTTTATAATTCAATGGGTATTTTTATGCTTCAAAGATTTCTGGCACAAACAGCATCGAAATATATACAGATCATATTCAACACATTTTACTCAATACATGAATTCTGTATTTAATTTTTTATCTGGTCAGTTCAAATTTAAAAAAGTTTTCAAACTGCTCATTTTAATAACAAATAATTTATTTTTAAACATTTTTCACATTTTCAAACAAATAAATCTATATGCAATCACCCAATATTGTTGGCAAGAATTAATAAACAATGTGCATCAATTTCAAAACAAATTTGAAGTTGTTGCCAAATGCAGACTTCATGACTGAAAAATAATTATCAATAATCACCCCACAAAATTCAAAGAATGACTTGAAGGAAAGAATCACAACTTTTAGTTTCATGGCTTCACAATGTTAGAAGGTGTGTCTGAATGGATGTCACCAGACATTAGAAGGAACACAGATTAAATACAACATATGTCATATTTAATCTGAGAGAAGGACTGGCTACTTTCCAAATCCATATCTCACGATGTTAAAAGGCGTGTATCATTTTGACTTCATTTAGACACCACAAAGCATGCAAAGTAGCAGTGATTTCCCTCATTTCCCAGAGTAGCTGATCATTTTGTCAGTTTTTCCCAGGTTTGGGAAATTTTTTGGATTATCCCCTGAGATTCCCCTGAATTTTAAGACTGAAATTAAATCCCCAATTTTCCCCTAAATCCCATAATCCTCTGATGAGTATGAACCCTGCCAGAAGAAAATCATGCTCTGTATCTGGTGGGATTGGAAGAGAATCGTCTATTATGAGCTGCTACCACCCAACCAAACGATTGATTCGACTAAGTACTGCTTACAACTGCACAAATTAATGCAAACAATCAACTAGAAATGACCCGAATTGGTGAACCGAAAGGGCGTTGTTTTCCACCATGACAATGCCAGACTGCATATTTCTCTGATGATTAGGGAAAAATTATTGCGGCTTGGATATAGGATGTTTTGATGCACCCACCATAATAGTCCAGATTTTGCATTCTCATATTATCACTTGTTCCAGGCAGTCGCTACAGAACAATTTAAATAATAAGAACTTCAATTCCCTGGATGTCCTCAAAAACCACTTGGATGACTTCTTTGCCCAAAAATCTCAGGATTTCTATGAAAGAGGGATAATGAAGCTCATGGAGAGATGGCAGAAAGTTATTGAACAGAATGGAACATAGTTGATTGATTAAAATTTTTTCCTAAATATTTTACGTTTGAAATTTACTCTATTTTCACTATGGAATTATGCATAGATCCAATAGTATAAAAGTATGGGTTGTCATTAAAAATGTGATACATTCTACATATGTTTATGCTTTTTCGTTTCAGATACACCCATGATATCAAAGATAATGGAAGAGGAAGAGTAGAAGCCATCAGAATATTGGAAAAGAGTAACCTGCATCATGATACACCAAATGTTTCATCTGTATCACAAAGACATAACAGATTGACAGAAATAGGTCAGATTTGGCCAGATTCCATAGTCACATCAAGATCGTTATGGCTGCTGACAGTTTCTTTGATAAAACTCACTTTGCATCATTGTAATCTTTATGCCACAAATCAGCTTGATTGATTTCTTTAAAAATAGACCTATTACAAACACTTTGTTTGTATATACAATATGTCCCAAAAACACTGACCTCAGCATTTATTCCTTAAATATTGATTATAGACATATTATAAATTACAAAGTTACATAAAAAAGGTACAGAATTTTATGAAATCAATTAAAATTTTCAGGGGATTAAATTTGAAGAAATACAAAATTTAAATTTTTATACAGACCCTGTGTTTAATTGTTTTCTGGTTATCTGTAAGGTATAATATTGTGTTATGAAAAGGAAATACTTATGTATATGTTAAAATTTACTTGGGGTATACTAAATTGTTATTGATTAATTGGGATTATTAATCAGGATATTTTAATCATAATTGTGTATAAAACTTTAGGCAATAGAGTTTGGATTATATACATTTTTATTTATTGCAGTAATAAAGTTATACTTTTAATTTTATGGATATACTGTGGAGGATTATGATTAATGTTTAAAAATAAATTTATGTTACACTGTACTGTTGGATATAAAAATTTATTTTAGGGATCTACTCAGTTTGTGAGAAAGACGTCACTCTAGCATGATAATTTGCTGTTGAAAAAATTGTGTCATTTTTAATACATTATTATATGTTTAGTGAAAAAAATCTATTTCTGTATTTATTGTATTATTGTAAATTGAATATATCTGATATTTTGAAATTTAGTGTATTTTGGGAGAAGATATGGCAGATTATTTCGGAAAATATAATAAAAGCATCTTGCTGTTATTAGCAGATGAATTTGAGACCAGTGTGTCAAAAATTTGTAAAAATAAAGCTATAATTCAGGCTATTGTTGATGCATTGGATTATGACCAAAGTTTTGCTAAAATTTTCTTGCAACATATTCTTGAAGAGGAGGCAGAACGTAAAGAAAAAACGAAATCTACCTAAAAGGGCAAATTGAATTTGATAGGATAGCGCAAGAAGAAAAACTTAGATAATTTGAATTAGGTAAACTGGAGAAACAACTTGAATTAGATAAACTTGAGAAACAACTTGAATTAGATAAACTTGAGAAACAACTTGAATTAGATAAACTTGAGAAACAACTTGATTTAGATAAACTTGAGAAACAGCAACAATTTGAATTAGAAAAATTACGCATTTAAAGTTCTACGAATATTGTTAGTATTTGATCGAATGAATCAAATGTGGATTTGCATAGAACTCAAAAAGTAAACTTAAAAGATTTAGTTCCACATTTTGATTCAAAATTAATTGATATTACTCTTTTCTTTATGATATTTGAGAGACAAGCCTTTCTCAGCTAAAATTTTTCAGGAGGATTTAGTTAATTCTGTTATTGCCTTCAGACATTGCCAAAATTATTGTGAAACAACCAGCAGATAAGTGAGATGATTTTCAACATGTAAAAAAAGTTTTGTTAGATCAGTTTAGGATGAGTACAGGCACTTTAAAACAAAAGTTTGAAAATCTTTAAAGAAAACTGGGTGAATTATGGGTAGATTTAATTTATGAGTTAAGGGGTTATCTGAATAATTGTTTAGAATCTTTAGAAGTGAGAGATTTTGAAATGTTAAAAGAACTGATGCTCATGGAGTAATTAAAAAAATGGGTCTCTTTTGAAATAAGAGAAATTTATGGACGAATGGGAGGAAATGAAGATAGCTTCAAAACTTGCAGAGAAGTCTGATAAATATGATTGTATCAGGAAAGAATTTAAGAGGTCAGGAAAAAAAAATTTGGGAAAAAGAATCTGATGGAGAAAATTCAAAGAATAATCTCGATTCTAAAATTAAGAGCAAATCCCAAACTAAATCAGGTTTTGAGGATAAAAAGATAGCATGAAAAACAATAAATTTAAGAAGGACCAAGCTTTTGAAAAACAGAGGCAAATTCAATGTTATCATTGTTTAGAATTGGGCCACATAAGACTTCACTGTGCAGGATGGTTAAAAAGTAAATATAATTATGAGGATACAAACATAGGTTGGATTGCTACTAGTGATAGAAGGGATATGAATGATTGGGAAGGAGTGAAAACTAATGTACCGATGATCGATTTACATGTAAACGGTAAGACGATCAAAGTGATTAAAGATACAGGGACACAAATCTCTTTTCCATAACTCAATGGCTAACTCTTCTCCCTTTCTCTTTGAGATTTGTTCTTTGTAGAGTGTGCCCAATGTTGAATTCAAGGGATGGCCTGAAGGGGATATTCCTCCCTCTTCCACCCACCACCCATCCAACACATTGAATTGTTCACCTGGAAATTTTGGGATTTTATGCTTATTAATGGTCTAGAAGTGCAATTTTCACTCCCAAGATGCCACAGTATATTCACACACACCCTAGAGAGCTGTAAGATATTCTTCCCAGAGAAAAGTGTCTGAATTCAACACCAGGTGTGCTGTTTGAACCTGAAAAATTATGGGGGAAGAGAGATAAAATAAAAATTGTCACTTTAATGCTGTTTTTTAAACTTTGTTAATTAAAAAGAATGCATCCCCTTATAAGCTTTCAGCCTTGTCCTGGAAAAGATACCCCAGTCTGAGAAAAGAAACTTATGGTGAAGCCTCTCTGTCACTTATATACAGGGTGCAGTATGTTATATATCGCCGACCTTTAATTTCTCAACCGTTGGTCATTGACATATAGTTCCAATTACAAAAACGTTTCAAATGAAGTAATTATTCATGTTGTGTCATTGTTTAAAGTAAAAAATCAATTTTATAAAAATTACAAAATCTAACTTTTTATACAGTCCCCCAATCTCTATAGTTATATTTAGTAAAAGTTTACACATATCATAACAGATATAACACAAAAAGTTTGACTTCTGTACTACAAAAATTGACACAGTTATTAAATTTCAAAGTTTGAGATTTTTGCACATGATTTTGTCTTTCATTGAGGGATCAGTTAAAAAATGAATTAAAGTAATTTTAGATCGAAATCAGGATGCAATGTCTTTTTTATGGTGAAACCACCTTTAGCCAGTATCACCAAAGAGGGTTATTCCCTCTAAAAATTTGAGCTGACTTATAGGGATAATATACAAAGCGAAGAATAAAATATTGAAATTAATCAAAAAAATAAATATCAATTTATTATCATATCATAAAAGGATATACTATAAAAAATTAATACATCAAACACCGGAATCTACTAGAGATACTGCTCGAAGTGTTCTCCATTGGTGGCAATGCACAATTGAATGTGTGACAGTAGTGAGTCCTGGACACATTGGAGAATAGCATGTGTAACTGTGCGACAAGCAAGGGTGATGTGCTGCTTCAGATCAACCAGAGAAGAAGGCTCAGTGACATAGACCTGGGTTCTGATGTAACCCCAAAGGTTACAGATGTCTATGGGAGTCAAGTCCAGTGAACGCAGTGGCCACTCTACTGGACCATCATATCCAATGATCTGTTGACCAAATTCAGTGTCCAGATACACATGGAAGTTTGATGCTTCATACAGAGGGGCCCATCATGTTGAAACCACACCCGGCATGCATGTCAGAGAGTTCATACCATTCATATACCATGGTTTGTAGCAGGTAACGATCGCTCGTTAAGGTCCCATCGCAGAAGATGGGTTCAAAAATCTGGATTCCCCAAATACCAAACCACACGTTCCTTAACCAGCATACCTGGTGTCGTAGTGTGCGGGCGATATGGGGGTTTTCCAGAGACCAATAATGCAAATTGTGCACATTCACAATGCCACCCTGAGTAAACGTTGACTCATATGTCCACAGAATGTCACAAATAAACGACAGATTTTCCTCTAAGGTGTTGAGCATGAAATTATAATAATCAAATCGTCATGCGTGGTAACCCAGCATCAATGCTCGCACCAGTGCTGGATGGTAATGATGCACACTATGTGCATGCAGGGGTTGATTTAGAAAAAGAAATTTGCATAGCAGTAACTGCTATACAAAGTCAGTTTTGAATAGCAGTTCTCACTTTTATATGGCAAGTAAAAAATAGCAAACGTAACTTTTAAGTCTTGAAAATTTACAACAAAATTAAGACAAATTAAAAATTTTCTTTAATGCTGATATCTGTGGATTCATCCACCACTACAGATATATAATTTGCAGATTTCATCCAAGTCCTCCTTAAAGGTGTCTGCAACACACTGAGAGAATTGGTATTTCTTGTCATTCAAATATGTTTCCCCTAACTGAACACCATGCCTCTTTTCTAATTGTGCAATTTCGGGAAACAATGAGAATGGAAGTTCTTGCTTGACAATTAAATATGAAATATCTATTAACTTGCCAACTTTATTTTCTTCTTTATAGCTAGCTTGAAACATTGCTTTCCCAATTGGTGTATCCATTATTTTTTTACACTGTCTGGCTTGTGTTCCAAGTTCACTGACGTAAAATGCATGTCACTTTTGGAATGCTTGACAATATTGTCTTATTTTCAGACTGGCTCAAGTAATTCCATTGATAAATCCTGGGTTGAAATTTTGTTTCATTTTCAATTTGTCCACAAATTTCGAACATAATATACATCATATTGATATAACATTACTTTTCCCATCTGTTTCAAAATCTAACCATTCTCCAATGGGATCAACAGTTTTTTTTCCAATTTGTAACTGTTTCCAGTTTAACTATAGCCATATTATGAAAAAAACAATCAAACAAAAAACAAAAAAAAATTACAGTAACATACAAAACCAAAACATTTCTTGGGTCGCACTTTAGTTAAATTTGAATCGCAAATTGCGATGCGATACTGCTTAAATCGAACCTGTGTGCATGTAACAAATGCCAGACAGGCTGATGCGTGTATCCATATTTCTCACATATTTCTGCCGTGCTCAGTCATGGATTTAAAAAGGCAAATGCAAGTACCTCCAACGGTGTCACTCGAACATTACACCTTGCACGTCTACTTGTTCTGGGTCATGGTGCAACAGAGCCAGATGCTTTACACTCACGCAGCATTGTCTGGCGATTTTTTGGTTGGCGCGATTTTCAAGCCTGTAGCAAACCAATAACTTAATACAATTGCTAGGTTGCCATTAAAGGAAAATATCCCCTAAATTTGGTGACTTTTTTCCTTTTTTTAACCGATTTAAAAAAAAAAACTGGGCATGAGTGTATGACATCATAGTCCAAACTGGTAGCAAGAAAAACTCATTTATCACTTCCCCAAATTCAATAACGCCAAGTGTCTCGTTCTAGGATTTAATCTATTTTTCTTAATTATCCATTTTACGCACGTATTCTGAACAAACACTTTTCTCCCGCAACTCCCTTTTATTCGCAAATTTGCGGACAGTAGCTAGTTTCGCGAAACAGAGCAAACATGCGGAGCGTTTTCCTCTCGCAAATCAGAATGTCACGTGATCAGTATTTACGGGAGGTCAGAAGTAGTCGTAACTAATATGGCGGACACGAGAATGCTACGTAGCGTTATGTTAGGCTTGATATTCCAGTTTATTTATACTAAATAATGCCGTTGACGGCGAATAAATAATTATTACATTTTGTGAATCACTCATAGAGCACATAACATCATCATCAACACAAATAGAAAGGGGGATATTCTTTAAAATACAGTTACGTGAAATGTTTTTAAGTGTTATGATGTTATCTTATATGTTGTATTATGATGAATGACTGCTTAACGTTATTTCTAGAACTCTAATAAAACTTTTATAGGAGTCATTATTAAGATAAGACTTGTTATTAGAATCTTGGTATTGACAGTTTAGACGAAAATTAATTGTTTTTGCTTGAGTTTTTCGTGTGAATTGCTGTCACATCCATTGAAAAATAAGTGCTCACCTTTATAATAAAATTACTACAGTTTCTAATAATTTAATAATCAGATTTTTATCAATTTTTGTTACTAATCACCAAGAATTAGATTTGATGATACATAAGAATAAAAGGTTGGCACATGAATTGTTGAATTTAAGAAAATAATTTAAATTTATTATTTTTCTGAAGTAAACAACTAGATAATTTACAAGTTCTATCGATAGTTGATTTTTATTAACCTGTTATGAATTAATTTGTTCAGTATTTGATGTTAATTTAGAAGAATTTTTTTAATTCAGACATAAGAAATAATATAAATTTGTAAGGATACTTTTATTAATTAAATATTGTTTATTTTCGATATTTTCTTTTTTAGAGCTTGTCTCTAACCATAAAATGAAGAACTAAAAATATCCCTCATTACATAGTATGAATTCATAATTCTTGAAACTATAATTTTTACATTTATAAACAAGTCTTATCTTAAAAAATGTTTTGTGAGTCCCCACTATAATACAACATGTTAATAATAATAATAACACATTAAAAACATTTTACATTGTGGCTGATTGAGAGTATGTAAGAACGTATGATTGAGTGTTGAATTATGTGAAAGTATTTAATTAACATTTAATTCTGAAAGATTATTTTATCAGCTTTTAAAAAAAATAGTAAATGAATCTCTCTGCACTGCATCTAACTCAAATTAATAATAATAGTAAAGATGAAAATAAATACTAACCAGTTTGCAAATAATAAAAATGTATTATTTTCAAGCTGGAAAAAAAAAATATTTATGTCTGGAAGTTATTATTTAACAATGTTTATTTTTTACTAAGAAATTTATTTTAAAGTAAAACTAGATGGAACCCGTCAAAATTTGACGGCAAAAAACTTGATAGTACCATAAAAATAAAATTCATAGCTGCTTTAAAATGTTTGAAACTTTTGCAGAATAATTCAAATAAATAAAAAACCCACTTTGAATTAAAGCTAGGTTGAAGAACAGCAATTAGCTAAGTTTCACTGGCACATGCACTCGCGGAATTTCTTTCATCTGACACATTTAGCGCTGTTGTGCAAGTAAATGGTAAGTGCCCCCTTGGGGAGGGGGAAATGGTGGGATGGACCAAGGAGATGCATAACATGAATAAGCAGTCAAAGACCTTTCAAACGATATGTAACATGAGGGGTGTGTGCAAAATTAAAAAAAGTACCCCTTTGGGGGGGGGGGGGTAAAGTAGGGGATGGACACGGAACATGCATAATATGATTAAGTGGTCACAGACATTTCCAACGATATATAACATGACGGTTGTGTGCAAAATTTAGAAAAGTACCTCTTTGGGGGGGGGGGCAAAGTGGGGAAATGGACATTAGAGATATGCATATGATTAAGCAGTCACAGACCTTTCCAACGATATATGACATGAGGGTTGTCTGCAAAATTTAGAAAAGTACCCCCTTGGGGGAGGGGGGGGCAAAGTGGGGAGATGGACATTGGAGATGCATAATATGATTAAGCGGTCACAGACCTTTCCAACAATATATGACATGAGGGGTGTCAACAAAATTTAGAAAATTGACCCCTTGGGGGGGGGGGACAATTGGGGAGATGGACATTAAAGATGCATAATATGATTAAGCGGTCACAGACCTTTCCAACAATATATGACATGAGGGTTGTTTGCAAAATTTAGAAAAGTACCCCCTTGGGGGAGGGGCAAAGTGGACATTGGAGATATGCATATGATTAAGCAGTCACAGACCTTTCCAACGATATATGACATGAGGGTTGTCTGCAAAATTTAGAAAAGTACCCCCTTGGGGGAGGGGGGGGGCAAAGTGGGGAGATGGACATTGGAGATGCATAATATCCTTAAGCGGTCACAGACCTTTCCAACAATATATGACATGAGGGGTGTCAACAAAATTTAGAAAAGTGCCCCCTTGAAGTGGCGGGATGGACCCCCGAGATGCATAACATGAATAAGCAGGCAAAAACCTTTCCAACAATACGTAACATGAAGGGTTTGTGCAAAATTTACAAAAGTATCCCCTTGGGGGGATGGACACCGGAGATGCATAATATGATTAAGCGGTCACAGACCTTTTTAACGATATATAACATGAGTGGTATGTGCAAAATTTAGAAAAGCGCCCCAATTGGCGGGAAGGGGGGGGGGATGGACCACACAGATGCATAACATGAAAAGGCAGTCGCAGGCCTTTCGAACGATATATCATATGAGTGGTGTCAGCAAAGAAAAGTCTCCACCCCGTGTGGGCAAAACATACTACCCCCGCCGCCATAATTATTGATGCGGACTCATTTTTTAAATTCGTTCGCACCCCTCTTCTCCCGCAAAATGTTGTGAATTTTTAAAAACTCCCCTTCCGAATTTTTTTATACCAAAAGCACTTATGTCCGTCGTCTGCATGCAGAGTTTTGTGCTTACAGACGCCTGACACAACAATACACACACAGACAGACATTTCACACACAGACAGACGTTTACCGACATTAATAGTATAGATGATACTCAGTGCCTACACATTTCACCCTTTATAACTCAGCCAATGAGTTGACGGTTGTTCATTTCCAAAAACGAAACAATAATTCTTTAGGATGAATTTTGTTTGTTTGATACACCGTGGCAGAATGCGTGCAATACAGCGACAGGCATCACAAACTTTTTAGGGCACCTGCAGACTAAAAACAAATAATCAATCTTCGCAGGAAAAAAATCCTAGATTTCGTCAAATGATCACGGGAAAAACACTAATTTCATCAAAGGATCATGTAAAACGTGAATTTTGTTAAAAGGCCACAGAAAAAAGCGATTTATGCAAAAGATGAGCAAATTTTGTCAAAGAATCGCAAAACAGGAAATTTCACCAAAAGATAGCGCTTTCTTGCCAAATTTCATCTAAAAATTGCGGAATAAAATGTATTTTATCAAAAAATCGCTGGAAAACGCACATTTCGTTAAAGTATCGAGAGAAAAATGCGAATTTCTTCAAAGATTGCTGAAAAAACGCGAATTTCATCGAAGGATTGCTGAAAATTCATGAATCTTATCAAAAGGCAGCAGAGAAAATGTGATTATTATCAAAGCATTGCGAAAAAAGAAAATTTCGTCTAAGGATCACAGAAAAACGCAAATTTCATAAAAGAATCATGGAAAATAACGCAAATTTCATGAAAAAAAAAAATCGCAGAAAAAACACAAATTTCGTCAAATTATCGTTGAAAAAAACACAAATTACGTCATAGGATAGCTGAAAAAATTGTGAATCTCGACAAAAAAAAGATACAGAAAAAAATGCGAATTTCATTAAAGAATCACGAAAAAAAATGCGAATTTTGTTAAAGGATTGCGCAAAGAATGTGAATTTTTTGAAAGGTTCGTGTGAAAAATGAAACTGTCTTTATTAAAAACAGCACACACACAAACATCTATACAAACCTCAATACACACAAACATATTATAGGCAGGGCTTGAAATTCAATTTTTCCAAGGACGGGAGTCTCCCTACCAACATTTTTAAATGGAGGGGAGTTGTAATGTTTGGGAGGGAGAAAAAAAATCTTTAAACCCCACTATTATTTTACGTGCTATTTAAAGAATTACATTAATGCAGACATGACAAAATACCATTGAAAAAATTAAGTCAACTGAGAATGATTATGTAAAATGTTTATTTTTATTATAAAAAAGGGAAGAAAGTTAAGTTTTATATATGCAGTGTATTTTTCAAGTTCCATTAAATGTGTTAGGGACCCTTAACAATTAGGTTGTTAAATAAATTTCTGACTTTAGATTTTACTTGATTGAGATTCACCGATCGATCGTGGAAAAGACACAAAGTTCATCGATCTGTCGCAGAAAAAACGCTAAGTTCGTCGATCTGTCATAAAAAACGCAAAGTTCGTCAATCAGTCGGGGGAAAAAAGCAAATTTCGTCGATCGATTGCAGAATAAACACAAAGTTCGTCGATCTGTCCCCAAAAAACGCAAGGTTCGTCGATCAGTCGCTTAAAAAACGCAATGTTCGTCGATCTGTCGCAGAAAAAACTCAAAGTTCATTGATCTCTCACGGAAAAAACCACAAAGTTCGTCGATCAGTCGCGGAAAAAACACAAAGTCCGTCAATCGGTTGCGGGGAAAAAAAATCACGAAATTTATCGGTCGGTTGCAGGTAAATTAAATAATGCAAATTTCTCCAAAAATTCTGAAATTTTTTGGGCGGGAGGCTCCCACTCATTGTCTTTTTTTGGGCGGGATTTCAAAATTTTCGGCACGAATCACGCCCTGAAAGATAGTTTTAATCTGAAATAATATACTGAACTTGAACTAACTTTTGAAAAATCGGGTTAACCCAAATCCAACTTGCAGAAATCTACACTCAGTCTGAAATCGACTCGAACCATAAAGACAGTTAACCCAACTTGCAACAAAAATAATTATTTTCTGTGAATTTTCTGATTTTTTCTTTTCTCAGAAATGCTGTAGTCATTTTGTCCCCCAATTTTGCCCTTTACAATTCAGCCAATGAGTGGAGGGGGCCAAAGGAGCGTTCCTTATCACAAACGAAAGATGAGATACGTTCGTTTGATGTCGTTGTTGAAAATTTATGGATTTCTATTATTTAAGTAATTTTTTCATTTTACCGTATTTATTTTCTTTTTGTGTTGTATGTATTTTGCTACTTTGAATTTTTTTAAACCCTTTTTTTTTTTTGGAGAGTGAGAGAGAGAGATTTAGTAATTTGGTGACACGAAGTTCCGCAAATTCTTAAAATCCACAAATCGTTTCCAATGTAAACAATGAAATTTACAATTAAGTTGCAAGTGCAAAATTTCAGTTTTTTAAAATTTTCATGTCATTCTGTACACATTTTAATATGTCATTCTGATCATTATACATATTTAGTTATGCATTATTAATTATTTACTTGACCTTTACTTTTAATATTTTAAATATTTCAAACTTACAGCTAAATGTAATTATTAAAACATTTGAAATACTGCATTCGAAAAATGAAATTTCAGCTTAGAAACGCGACAATTACTATTAGGTTAAAAAATTTTAAAGTAGAAAAGTACTTATGATATAAAAAGAAGAAAAAAAAATACACCAGAATTTATCTGTATTACGAAAGCGGGAGAAATGATTTTCTGTGCTATACGAAAAGATATCCAAATAACTCAATCATGAACATAAAAATAGGTATCGGTTTCTATGTTCATGTGCACTCAATCCAAACTTGAAACTTTTAAAAAGGTCATTGAATGAATGAAATTCATCTCCGCCTTTCACATCCAGAAAACTTGCTGTGTCACCAATTATGTTTATATTTTATATATATATAAAAAAATAATAATTCAGGCACTTTTCCGTTATACGGACACCATTGTCGCCAAACATACATACATACATACATTTTGGCATAGTGTCCGTATAACAGAAAAGTACTAAAGTTCATGGTTTAAAATCACAATAAAATATCATGAAATTTATTGATTAGTTGTGGGAAAATATCGGGGAAATAATGTGTTTTTCGTGAATTTTTTGTTTTGTTAACAATGTGGTTAGAGAGCCAGGGAGAAATCCAGAAAACTTGCTGTGTTGCCAATTATGTTTATATTTTATATATATATATAAAAATAATAATTCAGGCACTTTTCCGTTATACGTACACCATTGTCGCCAAACATACATACATACATTTTGGCATAGTGTCCATATAACAAAAAAGTACTAAAGTTCATGGTTTAAAATCGCAATAAAATATCATGAAATTTATTGATTAGTTGTGGGAAAATATCGGGGAAATAATGTGTTTTTGTGAAATTTTTTGTTTTGTGTTGTTGTGTTTAATTGTAAGCATTCATTATAATTTTCAGTGCATTATTAAATTGAAATTTTTGTTTAAAATATGTAAACAAAACAGTGACCAGAAACCTGCACAATTTCTAATATAGATAGATAGATAGATAGATGCATGCATGTAGTACTTTTAATTATTTGGTAAAAATACTGTGATCGTCACTGAGAAAACCTGAATTTAACCTAAAAGTAATTGTCGAGTGTTTAAGCTGAAATTTCATTTTACGAATACAGTATTTCAAATGTTTTAATAATTACATTCAGCTGTAAGTTTGAAATATTAAAAGTAAAGGCCAAGTAAATAATTAATAATGCATAACTAAAAGTAATTGTCGAGTGTTTAAGCTGAAATTTCATTTTACGAATACAGTATTTCAAATGTTTTAACAGTTACATTCAACTGCAAGTTTGAAATATTAAAAGTAAAGGCCAAGTAAATAATTAATAATGCATAACTAAAAGTAATTGTCGAGTGTTTAAGCTGAAATTTCATTTTACGAATACAGTATTTCAAATGTTTTAATAGTTACATTCAGCTGTAAGTTTGAAATATTAAAAGTAAAGGCCAAGTAAATAATTAATAATGCAAAACTAAATATGTATAATGATGAGATTTTTTTTTTCTTGAATTATTCAGTGAAACTCGCCTTATAAATGTACGCAAATAATTACGTTATATATATATAAAAAAATAATAATTCAGGCACTTTTCCGTTATACGGACACCATTGTCGCCAAACATACATACATACATTTTGGCATAGTGTCCATATAACAAAAAAGTACTAAAGTTCATGGTTTAAAATCGCAATAAAATATCATGAAATTTATTGATTAGTTGTGGGAAAATATCGGGGAAATAATGTGTTTTTGTGAAATTTTTTGTACGCAAAGTTCGTCAATCAGTCGGGGGAAAAAAGCAAATTTCGTCGATCGATTGCAGAATAAACACAAAGTTCGTCGATCTGTCCCCAAAAAACGCAAGGTTCGTCGATCAGTCGCTTAAAAAACTCAATGTTCGTCGATCTGTCGCAGAAAAAACTCAAAGTTCATTGATCTCTCACGGAAAAAACCACAAAGTTCGTCGATCAGTCGCGGAAAAAACACAAAGTCCGTCAATCGGTTGCGGGGAAAAAAAATCACGAAATTTATCGGTCGGTTGCAGGTAAATTAAATAATGCAAATTTCTCCAAAAATGCTGAAATTTTTTGGGCGGGAGGCTCCCACTCATTGTCTTTTTTTGGGCGGGATTTCAAAATTTTCGGCACGAATCACGCCCTGAAAGATATAGTTTTAATCTGAAATAATATACTGAACTTGAACTAACTTTTGAAAAATCGGGTTAACCCAAATCCAACTTGCAGAAATCTACACTCAGTCTGAAATCGACTCGAACCATAAAGACAGTTAACCCAACTTGCAACAAAAATAATTATTTTCTGTGAATTTTCTGATTTTTTCTTTTCTCAGAAATGCTGTAGTCATTTTGTCCCCCAATTTTGCCCTTTACAATTCAGCCAATGAGTGGAGGGGGCCAAAGGAGCGTTCCTTATCACAAACGAAAGATGAGATACGTTCGTTTGATGTCGTTGTTGAAAATTTATGGATTTCTATTATTTAAGTAATTTTTTCATTTTACCGTATTTATTTTCTTTTTGTGTTGTATGTATTTTGCTACTTTGAATTTTTTTAAACCCTTTTTTTTTTTTTGGAGAGTGAGAGAGAGAGATTTAGTAATTTGGTGACACGAAGTTCCGCAAATTCTTAAAATCCACAAATCGTTTCCAATGTAAACAATGAAATTTACAATTAAGTTGCAAGTGCAAAATTTCAGTTTTTTAAAATTTTCATGTCATTCTGTACACATTTTAATATGTCATTCTGATCATTATACATATTTAGTTATGCATTACTAATTATTTACTTGACCTTTACTTTTAATATTTTAAATATTTCAAACTTACAGCTAAATGTAATTATTAAAACATTTGAAATACTGCATTCGAAAAATGAAATTTCAGCTTAGAAACGCGACAATTACTATTAGGTTAAAAAAATTTAAAGTAGAAAAGTACTTATGATATAAAAAGAAGAAAAAAAAATACACCAGAATTTATCTGTATTACGAAAGCGGGAGAAATGATTTTCTGTGCTATACGAAAAGATATCCAAATAACTCAATCATGAACATAAAAATAGGTATCGGTTTCTATGTTCATGTGCACTCAATCCAAACTTGAAACTTTTAAAAAGGTCATTGAATGAATGAAATTCATCTCCGCCTTTCACATCCAGAAAACTTGCTGTGTCGCCAATTATGTTTATATTTTATATATATATAAAAAAATAATAATTCAGGCACTTTTCCGTTATACGGACACCATTGTCGCCAAACATACATACATACATTTTGGCATAGTGTCCATATAACAAAAAAGTACTAAAGTTCATGGTTTAAAATCGCAATAAAATATCATGAAATTTATTGATTAGTTGTGGGAAAATATCGGGGAAATAATGTGTTTTTGTGAAATTTTTTGTTTTGTGTTGTTGTGTTTAATTGTAAGCATTCATTATAATTTTCAGTGCATTATTAAATTGAAATTTTTGTTTAAAATATGTAAACAAAACAGTGACCAGAAACCTGCACAATTTCTAATATAGATAGATAGATAGATGCATGCATGTAGTACTTTTAATTATTTGGTAAAAATACTGTGATCGTCACTGAGAAAACCTGAATTTAACCTAAAAGTAATTGTCGAGTGTTTAAGCTGAAATTTCATTTTACGAATACAGTATTTCAAATGTTTTAATAATTACATTCAGCTGTAAGTTTGAAATATTAAAAGTAAAGGCCAAGTAAATAATTAATAATGCATAACTAAAAGTAATTGTCGAGTGTTTAAGCTGAAATTTCATTTTACGAATACAGTATTTCAAATGTTTTAACAGTTACATTCAACTGCAAGTTTGAAATATTAAAAGTAAAGGCCAAGTAAATAATTAATAATGCATAACTAAAAGTAATTGTCGAGTGTTTAAGCTGAAATTTCATTTTACGAATACAGTATTTCAAATGTTTTAATAGTTACATTCAACTGTAAGTTTGAAATATTAAAAGTAAAGGCCAAGTAAATAATTAATAATGCATAACTAAAAGTAATTGTCGAGTGTTTAAGCTGAAATTTCATTTTACGAATACAGTATTTCAAATGTTTTAATAGTTACATTCAGCTGTAAGTTTGAAATATTAAAAGTAAAGGCCAAGTAAATAATTAATAATGCAAAACTAAATATGTATAATGATGAGATTTTTTTTTTCTTGAATTATTCAGTGAAACTCGCCTTATAAATGTACGCAAATAATTCACATCAAAATCTTAAAATAACAAAGTTTTCTTTCGTGTTTAGCTATGCTTAATAACCAAAAATGCTTGATTAATACAAAAGTTATTTGGTAAAAATACCGTGATCGTCGCTGAGAAAACCTGAATTTAATCATATCACACACGAAATCTCTCTCTCTCTCAAAAAAAGGGTTAGTTATAAAAAAATTCAAAGAGGTAAAATACATACGACTTAAAAAGAAAATAAATACGGTAAAATGAAAAAATACCTTAATAAAAGAAATCCATAAAAATTTCAACAACCGAACAACCAAATGGAATCGTAATACACATACGCTTCTAGAGAGAGGAAAAAGCCTTCACCTCATTGGCTGAAACATCGCGTCTGAAGATAGTAAAAGCCTCTAGCTGATTAGCTGAATGCTCGCGCATGCGTATAAATAGCATTTTTGCACGAAAAACTAAAAAGCAGGTTAGCTTTAAGTATATGGATGACTGTTAAATTTTGGATAAATATCGATATTTAATTTGGTATTGATTTCCTTGGTGCATATCGGCTTTTTTTTTTTTTTAAACTCCTGGTGTATAATAAATTTCTCAAATATATTAATTTTTTTACAAACAAGATTATCAACTTTTAACTTTGTATAAATTTCAATAGTGCAAATGAAGTATTGCATTGATGCTTACATATTAGTTATATGTATATAAAAAGAAAAGAGTTTGAAAAATATTTTCCTACTTTTTCAATAGCATATACTGTTTGTTTAAATTCTGAATTTTTCAACCCAACTAAATATATTGAAAAATATACTAATTAAAAGACATTGATAAATATATTATCATAAAATTTAATGTTTAACAATTCTTCACATTATGCCAAAATAGCACAAAAGTACAATACTTTTTTCAAAATGTTCCCTTTCATTTGAATAAAATCATTATACAAGGTATGAAATAAAATTGTTTAACATAAATAAAAATATCAGTTTTAATTGTCTATTATATTATAAAAAATTTCCCTCCCTACACAAATATGTAAAAGTTAACAACTGAGAAAACAGGGTAACAATAACACATTCTGCTGCTATTATTCCTCATTTCTCTATCATTCGTTTGGCACTGAAAAAGAAGCTCCTATTATGAAGCCTTGAAACAAATGTAAGATAAAATTTCTCTAAATATTTGTGCTTTTTTTTTTGCATTTTTTTTTTTTTTGCTTTTTTTTTTTTTTTTCAGATCCTGTATTTATTTTTGGAGAAAGTTTTTTTCATATGTATCTCAATTTGTAAGTACTTTGGATATAGAAGTTTTAAACCCTTAGCCCCCCCCCCCCAAATAGCACGGCAGAAATATAAAATACCTCTTTGAATTAAAAATTAACTTTCAAGTTTGTGCAAAAAAATAACCGAATTATATAGTTAAAATGAAATTACATGCATAAAAATCAAAGGAAAAAGTAATAAAAAAATTAATCGCAGGGATTGAAAATGCAAATATATATAATATTGTTTTTCACACATGTGCTTTCATTTTAAATATATATATGGCTATCAGGGGCGTAGCGAGCGGGGGGGCAAGGGGGGCAGCTGCCCCCCCAATGTTTGGTAAAAGGATTCAGTCGGCTTATCAGCAGTTTTAATTAGTGTCTCTGTAGTATGTCAGTAGGCCGATTAAAAAAAAACAATTTTGAAAAATTCTGGTTGGCAGGACTTAAGTCTTCAGAATGCATTTCACTACACCCTTACAATCATATGGCAAAAGCTAGTCGGTCTGTCAATAGATATGTTATGAGTAAAAAAAGTAATGGTTTCAATAGATCTATCTGGTCATCCGGTATGAAAGTCACGTGTTCTGTCACATTTTCGAATCACATAAATAGCTAGTCGGCCTACCCACTGAAAAAAAATTATCATGTATAAATCTTGTCTGCAGAGCCAGAAATGTTGGACATATACTATACCTTACCCACACAAGGAAAAGCTAAATCGGCCGTCGATACATAGGCCAATAGGGGAAAAAATGAATCTGATTTATTGATTTGAAAATATCAGAAATTTGTCCTACAGTAACACTCGCAACTTACATAGATAAAAACTATCAGTATATAAACTAGGTCGACCAAATGCAAAAGTCGCTTAAGAAAATTCAAGAAATTTTATACTTGATACATAGTACAGAGCTGCCAACTCTCCCGTTTTTCGCGGGAGACCCCTGTTTTTTAGTCCAATCTCCCGTTTTTACGTTTAAGTATAATTTTCTCCCATTTTTCACTCGTACTTTAAAATTCCTAGAAACGTACTTCTGAAAAAAATAAAATTTCCGATCTCGTTAGAATTTCGCCATAGGATCGCTAAAAACGCGAATTTCGTCAAAGGATCCCGGAAAAAAAGTAAATTTCGTTAAAGAATCGCCGAAACCCCCCCCTCAAATTTCGTCAAAAACCGGCGAAAAAACTGCAAATTACGTCAAAAAATCGCAAAAAAAGCATACAAATTTCGTCAAAAGATCGCAAAAAAACTGTAAATTTCGTCAAAAAACGACGAAAAAATGCAAATTTCGTCAAAAAATCGCAAAAAAAGCATACAAATTTCGTCAAAAGATCGCAAAAAAACTGTAAATTTCGTCAAAAAACGACGAAAAAATGCAAATTTCGTCAAAAAACGACGAAAAAAATGCAAATTTCGTCAAAAAACGGCAAAAAAACTTCAAATTTCGTCACAAAATCACAAAAAAAAACACAAATTCCGTCAAAAAATATTGAAAAAACTTAAATTTCGTCAAAAAATCGTGAAAAAAAAACACAATTTTCGTCAAAAGAGCACAATTTCACAATTCAACGAAAAAACGTAAATTTCGTCAAAGAATCGCCGAAACCCCCCCCTCAAATTTCGTCAAAAACGGCGAAAAAAACTGCAAATTTCGTCAAAAAATCGCAAAAAAACGGCGAAAAAAATGCAATTTTCGTCAAAAAAATGGCGAAAATACAAATTTCGTCAAAAAATGGCAAAAAAACTGCAAATTTCGTCAAAAAATTGCAAAAAACACACACATTTCGTCAAAAAATCGCAAAAAAACACAAATTTCGTCAAAAGATCGTGAAAAAACACAATTTTCGCCAAAAGATCGCGAAAAAAACGTAAATTTCGTCAAAAACTCGCAAAAAAATCCCCTCAAATTTCGTCAAAAAACGGGGAAAAAATGCAAATTTCGTCAAAAAATCGCGAAAAAACACACATTTCGTCAAAAAAATCGCGAAAAAACTCCAGAAATTACGTCAAAAGATCGCAGAAAAAACCCAGTAATTTCGTCAAAAGATCGCGGAAAAAAAAAACACATTTCGTCAAAATATCGCGAAAAAAAACACAAATTAAGTACTAATAAATATTTTCTTTTTATTTGAAAAAAGTTTGTTTCATTTGTTGATATCTTAAGATTTTTTTTGTGTAATTTATAATATATGAAAGTAAGTGTTCGACCTTGGCTACGTATAATGGACGATCCTTATCTTCTGAAAGTCGTTTACAGGAACTTGAAGAAGAATTAGAAAGAATCAACTGGGACATTCTAGGATTATGCGAAGTAAGAAGAAAAGGTGAAGAGAAGATTGATCTTGCCAGTGGACATGTATTGTACTACAGAGGTACAGAAGATGGAAAAACAAGTGGTGTAGGATTTCTGATTCATAAAAGGTGGAAGAATCAAATCGTAGAATATGATAGTGCATCAGATAGAGTTGCAAGGTTAGTTATACAAGTGTCAAAAAGATACAAGCTGCAAATTACCCAAGTTTATGCACCAACAATTAGCTATACTGATGAAGAAATTGAGGATTTCTATGAAGAAGTAGCTTCAATGCATCAAAAAGGAAAATGCTACATAAAATTAATAATGGGAGACTGGAATGCTAGAATTGGGGAAAAAAAGAAAGGTGAATTCTCAGTAGGAAATCATGGATATGGGGTGCGTAATGAAAGAGGAAACAGATTGATTGAATTTGCAGAATGTGAACAGATGTATATCATGAATTCATTTTTCAAGAAAAAGCCACAAAGAAAATGGACATGGCGTAGTGCAAATGGCTCAACAAGTGAAATCGACTACATCTTGACAAACAAAAAGCATCTTATTCAGGATTGCAGCGTTCTCAATAACTTCAATACAGGAAGCGATCACAGGTTAGTTAGATGCAAACTGCTTTTAAATACTAAAGTGGAAAGAATGAAGCTTTTGCAATGCTCAAAGAAATCAGTCGATATTATAAATCTCCAGAAACATAAAGAAGAATTTAATTTAGAACTTAAAAATCGTTTTCAAGTACTTCAATCAATCTTAGAAGAAGAACAAGATGTTACAGTAGTGAACAAGAAAATAACAAATACTCTACAAGAAATTGCAAGGACGATAGCTGGTGAAGTACAAGTAAAGCAAACAAAGAAAATAACAGAAGAAACAAGAAGATTGATGAAGAAACGCAGAGAATTTAAAATGAAGAAAAACTATCCTAAATCAAGAGTTGAATATGCAGAATTATGTAAAACGGTAAGAAAATGTGTTACAGAAGATATCAGAAAATTTAACTGTGATCTTGTCAAAAAAGTTCTAGAAGATAACAAAAGTTTAAAATCAGCTAAGCGCAAACTGTGTGTTGGAAGAAAAGGTATTTTTGCACTGAAGAGAGCAGATGGAACAATCACCAAAATCAATAATGAAATAGTACACATTGTCGAAAAATTCTATAACGATCTATATAAATGTGAAGATCAAAGGGAAATCAACCTACGTGATCCACTAGTAAACATAACAGAAACTGAAGAGATAATCCCAGTGATGACAGATGAAGTTGTACAAGCCATTAGAGGCATGAAAAAAGGTAAATGCCCTGGCGAAGATGGAATTACAATTGACCTTATCAAAGAAGCAGGAGAAGTATTTGCAAAAATGCTAGCCATACTGTTTTCCAAATGTCTCGAGAAATCAGATGTACCAGAAGATTGGAATAATGCTGTGATGGTGTTACTTTATAAGAAAGGAGAAAAGGAAAACATTAAAAACTACCGTCCAATCAGCTTACTGTCAGTGATTTATAAAATTTTCACCAAAGTTTTAACGACAAGACTTGAATCAGCTCTGGACTCAGCTCAACCTAGAGAACAAGCAGGATTTCGAAGTGGATTTAGCACAATGGATCATATTCAAACAGTAAGGGAAGTTATAGAAAAACATAAAGAATATAATTTACCTCTCTGCCTTGCCTTTATTGATTATGAAAAAGCATTTGATTCGGTCTACACATCTGCAGTAATTACTTCTCTGGAGGACATTGGTATAGACAAACCTTATATCAATATCATAAAGAAGATCTACAAGAAAGCATCAGCCACCATCCGTTTAGACAAAGGAAAAGCGAAGATCAAGCTTGGAAGAGGAGTA
The DNA here is from genome assembly GCA_963931845.1 of Maratus michaelseni. Lineage (NCBI taxonomy): Eukaryota > Metazoa > Arthropoda > Arachnida > Araneae > Salticidae > Maratus > Maratus michaelseni. The sequence goes on from OZ007586.1 coordinate 120,632,452, forward strand.
AGACAGGGAGACACCATTTCGCCTAAGCTTTTTACTGCTGTCTTAGAAAGTATTTTCAAGAAGCTGGATTGGGAAAACAAAGGGATTAGAATAAATGGGGAATATTTAAGCCATCTCCGGTTTGCTGATGACATTTTAATTTTCAGTAATAGCCCTGAAGAATTGCAAAATATGCTAAAAGATTTGGCAGAAGCTAGCATTAATGTGGGATTAAAAATAAATTTGGAAAAGACTAAGGTGATGTTCAATTCATTTGCATCAAAAAAGAAAATCGTCTACAACAACACTGAGATTAAAGATGTTGAAAGTTATGTGTACCTTGGACAAGAAATATCATCAGACAACAGTATCATGAATGAAATCAATAGAAGAATAAGAAATGGATGGAGTGCTTTTGGGAAGAACAATATTATTCTGAAGAGTAACATGCCTCTTTGTTTGAAAAGAAAGGTGTTTAACCAATGTGTTTTGCCTGCACTAACTTATGGAGCAGAAACTTGGACACTAACAAAACGGATGGTACAAAGATTACAAACAACACAGCGAAGTATGGAAAGATGTATGCTAGGCATAACCAGAAGAGACCGAAAGAGAATAACGTGGATAAGAAGTCAGACGAAAGTTTTTGACATCATCGAGAGAATTAAACGGCTAAAATGGAAATGGGCTGGGCACATTGCAAGAAGACAAGACAATAGATGGAGCACAAACACCCTACAGTGGTATCCCAGAGATGTAAAACGACCAAGAAGACGACCTCAAGTAAGATGGAGTGACGAAATCAGAAAAGTGGCCGGTGTTAATTGGATGACTAAAGCACTAGACAGGCGACAATGGAAAAATCTGGGGGAGACCTACATCCAGCAGTGGATTGAAAACGGTTGATGATGATGATGATGATATATATATATACATATAAAGAAGCGTGGCTCCTTCGGTGGGTCCTCAATCGCTGTTTCGATGGGTGTCGGGCCAGTAGAGGCTGCCGCGCGGACCGATGACGAGTCCGTACTTACGTGTGACCGCTCACTCCGATTTCCTTGCATATTCCTGTAGTCATGGGCCGTGAGCGCTATCCAGGATTCAGTTAAAGTCCACGTGAATGTATTTTTTGTTTAAAGAAAGACATCGTCTATTATGGAACCTGGTTTATTTCTTTTTATTACATAAATCCTTTTAAACCAGGCCCACACTGGCGTGAGAGCTGCTAAGTTAAATCTTTCTGGACATCGGGATTTAGTTACGCGGCACGGCAACCCCTGGAGAGCCGAGGCTAACGAAAAAGCCAGGCTACCGCGGTGCATTCTACTTATCTTTTTTTACAGACCACTAGAGTGACGTGTTGCTCTTTTCGTACACATGCATTGGTGCATTCGAACATCACGCGATTCTCCCGGTCTGTAAAAAAAGATACGCGTAAAGCACCGCGGTAGCCTTTCTTTTTCGTTAGCCTCGCTGGAGAGCATATTGGCGTGAAGTCAGGGCATGGTTGAGATCGGAAAACTTCCCTCCTGATAGCCATGCAACTGTATAAATATGAGGTTTTTGCATTATTTCTGCTAGAGGTCGTCGAAGTCAAAAGAGGCGTATTTCTAATTTTAATTGGCCGCGAGCTGAGTGATTGATTGTGCAGGACAAAGGCGTTGGCTCAAATCGGCCGATAGGATGCAGCGAGACTTTAAAGTTGCGCTACTGTCAGCAAAAATATTCTTATGAAGAGTGAGAAAACGATCTTTGAAAGTTATAAGATGCGATGCAGGGAAACTAATTTAACAGGGGCGACGGCAATTTCAATCAATTGAGACACAATTACTAAAGCATTTACAAAGTTTTAATTTAAATTTCTATTTTTTAAAACGGTAATTTCAAATTTTAAAAGGGGCAAAAAGGAGTTTTACATTTTAAAAAGGGGCTTTGCTTTTATCCTTTCATATATATATATATATATATATATATATATATATATATATATATATATATATATATATATTAATGATTATATTTAAGTTATTGAGTCAATCATTAATCTATTCTAAATGAATTATAAAATAAGTTTTTATTCTTACGTAAATTCACTTTAAAAAAAATATTCTTTTTCTCCCTTTAAACTGCGAAGAATCTCCTGTTTTTTCTCTTGCTAAGGTTGGCAGCTCTGCATAGTAGGTTCGGTTCTAGCAACGATATGATGTTTACGCCCTTTGGAACTGTTTTAGGAACGTTTGGAAAATAAAAACGAAGACTTTTTAAAACTATTTAAAAAAAGAAAATGAATAAATTTTAAAAATATCCGTGCGTAACACATTTAATACCTAAAAAACTTCTTACTTTTTTTTTTTTTTTTTTTTTTTTTTTTTTTTTTAATATTCAATCAGTAACAGAAAATATCTTCTTTATAAGACAAATCTTCACACGTATTTTCTTTGACATGTAAAGCAAAATTCTTTCCAGGCCCAGACCACTAGGGATAGATATAGAAAAGGTGTTAGGTCTGGTGTAGATAAGTCTTTTGTTTATGATCTCCAGATAATCCTGCAAATCCAGTTTTGCACTAATTTTCTAAACTGTACATTGTCGGAATTCTACAACTTCCGACTTTCACAATAATATATTTCTTAAACTTATAGAAAGGGAGGAGACGGATTTGTCCTGTCGGTGCCGAAATGTCTGTGCCTCTACTGAAATTTTTGTAAACTCGGTTCCTTTGGTTAGATGTTTACCGTTCACTTCACTCTATCATTCTAAACAAATGTGTTTTTCACAAATATAACTGTACGATTTTCTCTTATCAATACATATTTTCTTTCTTTTTTTTTCCTCCAGTAAAGTTCTTGGTAAATCTTTTAAATGATTACTGAGTTATATATAAGAAACATTTTAGGAATACAAAATCATATATTTTATTTTTAATTATCAGTTAAAATTAATTGTAAAAACTATTAATTAAGAAATAATGCGACAGATTGACTATTTTACATTAGTCGGATTTGAAACATTTTTGAGTCGGCCAATCTTGCCTTTTGCCCCCCCAAAAATTTTCTTTCGCTACGGCACTGATGGCTATACTACATATATACTCTCATATACTCTAAAACTGCAGCTATTATAGCCCTTACATTAATTATCTATGTACTACCTCTTTTTTTTTTTATTAGCATAATATTTTTTTATTTATAAAAGCAAAGTTTACATGCTTATTTAGTGGTGATATTTATGTATCCTGCATAAAAATAGTTTTAGAATGGTTCTCAAATGACCTGCTCCACAATGCGAAATTTCCTAACTCATTTTGAAACATAAAGGTATAATATTAGCAGGCCTGATTATTGAAGCGATTTGGAATCGAAATGAGTTTTCCATTTTTTGATAAATAAATTATTTATCGAGTTATAAGCAATAGTTGTCACAGTTGGTTTGTCCTGTTTTCTCTCGCTGTCGTTCTGGAATTTCGGTTCAAAATGCCAAATTTGATAGTATTTTCTTAAACATCTTTTGCCTTTATCAAAAAATGGAAAACGCTATTCGATTTCATAGTCTCTGAATAAGAACATCTTCCAATTTCATGCTTTTCCAAACAAAAATGAATTAAAAATATGGCAGAAAGTAGCTCCTTTGGATTTGAGAACAGTTTTAAGGCATTTTAGGGCCCTGTGCCCGATTGCTTTTTTGGGATTTCCAATGCATTAATCTATTCTAACTTTTTTTTTAAATGTATTAAATTGTGTGAAAATATACCATAATGGAAAAGCAAACGCTTTAAAACTAAAATATTGTTGACTTATACGCAAAGGATTATCATTTGATACACAACTTTTAATTAATAAATTTTTAGTTGACAGGGAAAAAAAAAAAGAAATTTGTAAGTATATATATATATATATATATATATATATATATATAGCCGGCTAATTCATATCTACTGATTGAGTGCGGGCCCTGGGCACGGGCCATTCACCCACAGTTAAGACAGAACTGAATATAGGAAAAAAATATCTACATATGACAAAAAATGTTCAAAACATTCATTTCTGTCCCTTTAAAAGTTGTAGATGCATTCTCATTGGTTAAAACAGACTGATCTTCGATTAAAAATTGATTCTCTCATCCGCAAATCTTAAGTGACGTCAGCACTTGCGTCAAACCAAAAATGTTTGCTTGGAATCGCGTCCACTTGTGCTTTGCCCTTTTCTCTCGTAAACCCCCCCTTTTGCGGATCGGTTTCCGCAACTTTGCGGGTGTTTGGTCAGAATACGCGCGTTAGTTTGTTGATAAATTTTTGTGATATCAGTTGAAACTGATCTCTTGTACGTAACAATGCATCACATCTTTTGAAGGCTTTTATCTACACCATGATGTTGCCATTTAACGACATTTTTATTTTAATAAACGAAATAACTAATAAATCAGTAAAATATTATAAAAAAATTCAGATAAATGAATTAAAAAATCATTTCTTGACTAAAAAAAAAAACCTGCATAACGCATCTGATGTCAAGTGAACGTGACGTCACGGTCATGCATTTTTTATGTTAAATCCTGTAGTTTGGCAAGTTTTTTTTATTAGAAAGTGGTTGAGGGGATAATAGAGAAGTACACTAATACACATATGAGCGTTTTGAACTCATGAAGCCCCCCCCCCCCTACCCCCTAAGAAAAAGAGGTATATATTTTTTTAATTTCAGGGCACATTTAGCTGTCATAGTAATTGAAAAAAACCCATAAATTCCCCCTTATAGCAAAAGTTTCAAAATCATCAAAAATTTTTACAAATTTGTAGGGTTTTTTTTTTTTTTTTTTTTTTTACAGAAATGGCATAAAGTAATAAAAAATATCAACCCATGGGTTTAGTTTTCCATCTTTCCATGCGGTATGAAGATTTCTTGACATGTTGAAAAACAAATTTCACGAATACTTCTTGAATATATTTTTAATTCCATGTTGTTTATGTATGATAAAAGACACTAAACTTTGTAAGCTTCTGTCAGGTAAAATAAATTTAATGTTTGTATGGTCAGGCATGAGGAACTGCACCTATTTACCACTGATGAAAACAATGTTTATATTTCATATTCATTTATTATATTTCATGCTTATTCCCAAATGTTCATATTTTATGTTTACATTTTACTTAAAGGTAAAATGAAGCATAATTTTTTTTTTAATTATGAATTTAAAAGTCTGTTTAATAGTATATTTGAAGAATCAAAACATTCAGTAGAATGCGTAGCTTTGATACTCATAAACAATAATGAAGAATATAGTACCTTTTTTTTCCAATTCCATTTCTTAAATTTGCTGCAAGGTACTACTGAATACTTTACTACAAGATTTGCTTAAAGATACTACCGTCTCTCATGATTTTTTGGTTTCCAATACTGAATTCACCACCAGGAGCGTAGCTACCGTGGAGCAGTTGGAGCACATTGCTCCAGGCGCGAGAATAGTAAGGGCGCAAACGTACAAAGGAACGAAATAAATATTTGTAAAATTATTTAGTGAAACCTGTGAAAGCGGAATCCTGCTTTTAACAATTTTTTCCTTGTCTCTATGTGATTATACATACTAATACGAAAACCTGTCTAAAACGGAATTTTTCGCTAATGTTTTGTGAATTTGTTTTAGAAAATATTATTGTATTAAAAAATTAGATAAATGAAACAACAGTATTCCTTGAATTTGATTTATCAAAATTTTAATCTCAGATAATATACATTATAAATTAACATGTTATGCCTCTGAATTTGTAAAAATTGTAACGAATGTTTAAAATCACAACTAAGGGCATTACAAGTTGTGTTTTACAGCAAATAGGTTCTATGTTAAGATGAAGCCTGCTAAGACAGAATCGCATAAAACTGAGAGAAATTCCGCTTTAGACAGGTTTTAGTCTTAACAGATGTATTTTAATGGCATTCCTTCTATTTGCATCATAAAACTTTTCCGTTTCTGACGGGATGCCTTTATAGACCGATTCTGTTTTACTGTATTATATATATGTATGTGTTTTAAACATAAAAATAAATTTAAGGAAACATTTCCGGTTGAGAAGAGGGCGCACCAATAGTACTTGCTCCAGGGCGCTGAATATGTAGCTACGCCACTGTTCACCACTGCCTCGAGAACTGACGATTGTTTTTGTGATTTATTAAGTAAAATCTATTTCAGATTTGAAAATCAGCTTTCACTAGAAAAAAACAAAAAGAAACAATGGTAGAACTTTGCATTTATCTGACTTATGAAAATAAATATTAGAAGAGAAATACATTTCTTTATTATCTGTTTTCAAAATGCAAATTTAAGAAATGAAATTGAAAAAAAAAGGTACTGTATTTTTCATTTTTGTTTATGTAGGATCAAAGCTATGTATTCTACTGAATGTTTTGATTTTTTAAATCTACTGTTAAACAGACTGATAAATTCATAAATTTAAAAAAATGATGCTTCATTTTACCCTTTAAGTAAAATGTGAACATTTAATACAATAAAGTATGAACATTTGGGAGTAAGCAGGAAATATAATAAACAAATAAAAAATGTAAACATCATTTTCATCAGTGGTAAATAAATGTAATTCCTCATGCCGGACCATACAAACTTTATTTATTTTACCTGACAGAAGCTTACAAACTTTAGTGTCTTTTATCGTACATAAACAATATAGAATTAAAAATATATTCAAGAAGTATTTGTTAATTAAGTCAGAAGTATTTGTAAAATTTGATTTTCAACACATCAAGAAATCTTCATAGTAAAAGATTGAAAAACAAATCGATTGGTTTATTGGTTTCTGTTGCGCAAATTAAGTGATAAAAAAAATGTGAATCCCTTTTTTCCTTTAAAAAAATGACAAATTAATTATAAATAACAATTAAATTACATATATATAATTAAAAATTATTTCAATATTTTAAACAAGTAATCTAAATATTTTTCGACTTGAAGATTTTGAAATGTGAAATTCTTTATTAAAACAAAAAAGAAAAATATATGAACAATAATTTAATTTAATACATATATATTACATATTAAAAATTGCATTAAAAACTGATTTAGTATTTAAAAAAATAATCTAAATAGTTATTCAGCCATATGCAGATAGCTTTAACGCTAACTGAGAGAGCCAACTGTTGCGTAGGAAAACTGAGTGAAGCGGTTCCATGTTTTGCTATGGGAAAATGCATAGGAAAAAAAGTCTGATTTTAAAACTGGATTATATAGAAAACAAGAGTTTTCGTATGTTCATGTAAAGTTTTATTCACTTCATCCAAAACCAATTAATATATTAATTTTTAAAAAATCGTCCAAGCCGTTTTGGAGAAAACAAGTATGACACTCTTACATAAACACAAATTTAGTTAAAAATGGACTTCCAGATCTTAAAATCTACTGCATGTAGAAATGTATAAATTTCAGGATAGAGTTAGACCGTAGATATAAGACTAATGTGAAAAAATCAGAACAAGATGCCTTATATTTGCTGAGATATTAAATGTTGGCATTTAGCTTTTCCTTTGATGTGAAACTAGCTGTATATATAAGAGTGACAGAATCTTCAGTTCTGTGTTTTCATTTTTTTGCTGCGTTACTCAAGATAAAAAATTTTAAAAAAGCAAAAAGGGTATAATTACCAACAATAAAAACAGTTGGCCAACAGGATATATTGAATGTTTTCCACAAGGTGCAGTCAGGATCATTTAGAATAGGGTGTTTGATATCATGTCTCAGGACAGCATCTTTGACTTTTTCTACGTTTCTTTCATTGGGAAATTTTGCCGAATGAATTCCAATCACAGCAAAGCCAGGATTGTCGGCGTGTTTTTCTTCTACTTTCTTCAAATAAGGAAGAATATGGATACAATTAATGCAACAATAAGTGAAGAAGTCCATTATAAACACTTTATTCTGAAGATCACCTTCAAAAGACAATGGTCTTTCTGTATTGATCCATTGATATTCTATAAAGACAAAAAAGGGGGATATTGTTATTAAATATCTAAACAAACATATATGAATATCATAATAAAAGAGCTTGTGTGCTTTGCATATTATATATATATAATAGCGCTAAGTGTATAACACTTACGGAGTGAACTCATTCGGATCCTGATAATCTTTCGATAATCAGCCATTTTATTTTAATTTTCAGGAGATTCAATTTTTTCAATAAAGCCGCATAAGATTAACTTTTTTAGAAAGATTGTGAGAAACAAAAAATAACTTGAGTGATGACCTACATCAAAATATGCATGTTTTTCGATATATCTTTCGTTGAAAATTATAACACCCAGCAATCTGCAGCAATCAGCGATGATGAACAATATGCGATTTATTCCTTTGAGATTCATTAAAATATATAGACCATGGATGCAATAATTTTGCTCAATGGCAATATAAAACTTCCTATATATTAAAACCATGGAGGTTCGTCCTCTGTGATTAAAACGAAAAGGTAATTCTTAAGATCATGTGTAACATACATCTAGAACATATCCAGTTTTAGAATAAGCGAATGTGAGGTCAGGATGGCTGAGCAGACAAAGGCGCTGGTTTTAAGCAGCAGCAAGACACTGTCTTGCTGCTGCTGTCATAGGAGAAGCATGTCTTTTTGCGTCTGACGAAGAAAGACTCAGATCTTTCGAAAGGCCTAGCGCATTTTAAAGTTTTTGATGGTGTTTTAAGAAGATATTTTAGTTCTTATTGTTCCATACCAGTTTCAACTTATTTTATTTAAACAAAAAAGTGTTTAATAAAGCTAGGCATCCAATTTGATGACCAAGAATAATTTTGTAGTTGTCAAATATGTATTAATGTAGTTGCATTTGACAACTAATGACTGCTAATTTGGAACACTGATTCTAAAGGTTAAAATTCCTGGTCACCACCAGTCACAGGGAAATTAAATGTAAAAAATTTGTGACTTTAAGCTATGCATCTGATCGCCAAAGTGGTGATTTCTATTTTTCATGTAGCAGTACATCAAATTTCTTAGCGGCATTTTGTTTCCAGGGATGCCACTTTTCTGCCAAATGGCAGATTTCCGCTTTTTAATTTTTTTTTAAATCGAATCGGCAATTTCTGCAGAAAACAACTGCAATTTTTGTCAAGTGATTGAGGAAAAAACTGCGATTTTTATCAAACGATCATGAAATAAAACAGTGATTTTTGGCAAGCGATCGCGAAATAAAACTGCTATTTTCAGCAAGGGACTACGAAATTAAACTGTGATTTTCATCAAACAATCGATAAATAGAACCGTAATTTTCATGAAATGATCACGAAAGAAAACTATGACTTTCATCAGGTGATTATGAAATCAAACTGCGATTTTCATCAGATGATCATGAAATAAAACCACGATTTTAGTCAAACAATCGCAAAATAAATCCACAATTTTGTCAGACAACCGCAAAATAAAACCACAATTTTCGTTATGCAATCGCAAAATAAAACTGATTTTCATTACAAGATCACGATTTTTGTCAAACAATCACGAAATAAAACTGAATTTCGGCAAAGCACTGTAAAATTAAACTGCAATTTTTGGCAAACAATCACAAAATAAATCCGCGATTTTTGTCTGGCGATCACAAAATAAAACTGTGATTTTCGTCAAACGACTGAGAAATAAAACTGTGGTTTTTGGAAACGATTTCAAAATAAACTGTGTTTTCATCAGACGATAGCGAAATAAAACTGAGTTTCTTTCTGTTGGTTTAAGTAAACTGCCATTGTGATTAAATTATATTTTTATATACTTGAAAAGATGTCTCCGTAATATTCATATTTTTAAAGTATTACTTGTAAAACTATTTAAATCTACAAACTCCAGTAACAAGTGGTCATTTACTTGACAGTAGTAGCTACTAAACATACAGCCTCTACCGGGCACTAGCTACTAATGCAAATATTGAATTTTAACCTTTAACCGATTCCAAATATTCTGTGTACTTACTTTTGCGACTAAGTATATATCTGATTTTTGCATCAGGTTTAGAAACGATGAGCATTGTAAAATAGTTATATCCCTAATATTAATGACGGTAAACGTCTGTGTGTGTGTGTCTGTGCATTACCGGTCTGTACACGCAAAGGCTCCGCGACCAGGCGACACACAGACAGCGCTCGGGTACTGAAAAATTTGTAAAAATGACGCGAAGCTCAAGTTCAGCCCAGGTCGGGAGTCCGACCCGGACCCAGGGAGTTATTAATTAACAAAACTGTTTTAATTGATCGAATCGAAACCTATTTATCCATCTGATCAAAACTGCAAAGTTTTCGCCTCTGAAAGGGGTTGCCAGTCGAAACAAATTTCGGGTCAGTAAAGGCAGCGCTGCCACGGAGCAAATTAAGGCATAAACTGTAGTGCGGGCTTTTAAACCGACTCGCATCTCGGGAAGTTGCGGGCCCAGAAATTCGGAAGTGGTACGGACATAAGCAGGACAGCGTCCGGTTTCATAAATTCGAAAAATCATTTCCTTACGACAATTAGAACCGAAAAAATCCTTTAAAAATCGATCAATAAAAATGAATTCTTTAATTCTTCCCACACGGCAGGTGCCAGACTGCAGACAGATGTCTCCGACAATGAAGGAGGAAAATCATGTGGCTCGGCGCACCATAGGGATTTCAGTCTCTATCCGAAAAATCTCAAAAATTGTCATATCGTCACGAAAATTTACAAACAGACGTAAAATAACATCGCGAATTTAGGAAGCTAAAATTCATAAAAATCAACCAGTAACTTTTAAAGATGTCAATTAAAACTCATAAATGAAACGCAAAATGAATTTATTTGTATCCCAAAGAGACATCTGCTTTTTTTTTTCAACTTTTATTTCCACTCTCCGTTCAGGCTCAATGTCTCGAGAAGAAATAACAAAACAAAATACCTTTCTTTATACTACAAGATTAGATATATTATATTAATCTATCACATTTTTTTTTAATATTGCATTTATAGATTTGAAAATTACACACACATTCCTATATTTTCACAAGAATTCTAAATATCTAATTTTCGTATTTCTCCGTTAATTACAACAGAAATTACATCACATTTTAATTATTATTTCATTAATTGGATCTTTTCTTTATAGCTTTCTGACGGTTGATGTTGATGTAATTAAGATATATTTGTACATTTGTAATATTTTTGAGGAAATGGCGTTGAACAGGACAAATTCCATTTAACAAATTTAACATTTTAAACGTTTGATTATACGTATAGAAAAATTGCCACTATTTTCAAATAATAATTTCAAATTTTTTTTTTTTTCTCAGTTCTAAGCTTTTTAAAGTCGTTGAACAAGTACTCCGGTAGTCTAAATCAGTTGTTTGAGGAAAAGCAGTGTCATTGCCCCTCCCTCCTCCTCTCCCCCCCCTTTCAAGTTTTTTGCTCTTAACTATGGTCCGTTTCTATAACTCAGAAACTATGTTACGGATTTCCACCAAACTGATTCCAAACATTATAATTATTATTAAAATAATAAGGATGCTTTATAACATTTTTAAAAGCTTCTGAGTTTATACCACTCTTTTCGAATAATAATATCAGATTTATATATTCATTTCATAATATCTCGAGTTCTGCGAGTCCAATCGCAACGCGGTTTGGCTCTTTCGACTCGATACCAATAGCGCTTACATATTTTAGTTCCAAGTTTCACCACCAGGGGGCGCTTCCGGAAATCAGGTTTTATAGGCCCGATTACGATGGGGTTTGGCTCTTTCGACTGGATTTCGATAGCTTTACAGATTTCAGTCATGTTCGTATGGAACAGATTGCGCCCTCTGGTGGTGGAAGGTGTAATTAAAGGATTTTTCAGCCAACTCGGGTTCTATGGGTCACATCGACATGGTTTGGCTAAATCGACTCGACATCGATAGAGGATACTAGAGCTTATCGGTTTTAGTTCATTTTTCACCACCAGGGGGCGTTTTCTTATCTCTGTTTCTATGGCCCGGATCACAACGGGGTATGGCTCATTCGACTCAACGTCGATAGAGGATACTACAGCCTATCGATTTTTGCACAGTCTCACCACCAGGGGACGCTTTCCTATCTCTGTTTCTATGGGAAGGATCACGATGGAGTATGGCTCATTCGACTCGACATCGATAGAGCTAACTGATTTTAGTTTGTTTTTTCACCACCAGAGGGCGCTTTCCTATCTCCGGTTCTACAGGCATGAAAACAACGGGGTATGGCTCATTCGACTCGACATCGAAAGCCTTAATGATTTCAGTTATGATCGTATAAACAGTTTGCGCCACCTGGTGGTGGAAGATGGAACTAACGTATACTGCCATGCCCTCTGGTGGTGGAAGGTGTAATTAAAGGATTTTTCAGCCAACTCGGGTTCTATGGGTCACATCACGACATGGTTTGGCTCAATCGACTCGACATCGATAGAGGATACTAGAGCTTATCGGTTTTAGTTCATTTTTCACCACCAGGGGGCATTTTCTTATCTCTGTTTCCATGGCCCGGATCACAACAGGGTATGGCTCATTCGACCCAACGTCGATAGAGGATACTACAGCCTATCGATTTTTGCACCGAGTCTCACCAGACAGGGGGTGCTTTCTTATCTCTGTTTCTATGGGAAGGATCACGACGGGGTATGGCTCATTCGACTCGACATCAATAGAGCTAACCGATTTTAGTTCGTTTTTTCACCACCAGAGGGCGCTTTCCTATCTCCGGTTCTACGGGCATGAAAACAACGGGGTATGGCTCATTCGACTCGACATCGAAAGCCTTAACGATTTCAGTTATGATCGTATAAACAGTTTGTGCCACCTGGTGGTGGAAGATGGAACTGACGTATACTGCCGCAGGTAGCGGGGACCCGAGCCGGAGGTTCGTTTAGTTAGAGGTTTATAAGATTCGATGTGCAATTTAAGGGATTATCCGGTACGTGCGTAGAACAACCGATATACGGTGCCGAAGGCAGCGGTGACCAGGGTCCGAGGTTCGTTCGGTTAGATGTTTTATACTACTCAATGTGCAAATTAAGGGATTATCCTGTGCGTGCATAGCACGACCGGTATACGGTGCCGAAGGCAGCGGGGACCCGTGTCGGAGGTTCGAGGGGATGCAAGCCGGAGAATACAAAAGATTCGAGGCACCGATGTAAATTAGGGGCCTGCTAGCAGGCGAAGCCAGCTAGTTATTATAAATAATTTTCGACTCTTTTCTAATATCAGGACTAGCTTCCACATACTTAAAAAAAGCAAAGGAAAGACAAAATCAAAGAAACTAATACTATAACTGAGCAATGGATGAAGCTTTCTACTGATCTCAACTACAGTGCGAAAAAGAAAAATGGTCAGTCAACCACATGCAGTATTACTATAGTTATTAAGCTAAGATAAGGACCAAGGAAATTAATCTTGAGAAGCCAATTAAAGTTATATAATAATATTTGAAGTTTATAACTTCCTTCCAAGGTATGATGATTTTTTAAAGTGTATTTGGGCCATTTTCAAAATTCGCTTACATATGCTGCCCAGAGAAAAAAGAAGAAAATTCAAACATACATTTAATATTTAATGTTTAATTTGAGCTATGCATTATATAAAGAAGACTATATTAAATATTTCTAGCATTAAAAATTTAAAAGATCTATAAAAATTGTTGAGATATAAATCAGTATAAATAGATTCGATTAGTGTCAAATCCGTTACCAAATGTCAAGTTCGTTACCATACAAAATTACTGAAAATAGTCATTTTTAATTTTTTTTTAAAGTTTCAAAAATCAACTTACTTTGAAGTGACATATGTCCCTAAATTTCAGAACATGATACTTAACAATAATACTTAAATTAAATTGAAATGAGAGACATTTATAACTACAAATTTTGACCACATAGAAAGTTATACAAAACTTTTTCTAACAATAACAATATATATTTATGTAAATTATTGAATTTTAAGAAAATTATATCTCTATTTTGTAGTTGAAAGAAAAAATAACAATAGAATGGTGAAAAAATGACATTAATATTAAAATACATTCAAAAAATGTGTGGTCACAGACTTGACAGTTGGTAACGAATTTGACACAAATCCATTTATACTGATTTATATCTCAGCAATTTTTATTGATTTTTTTAATTTTTAACACTAGAAATATTTAATATAGGGTAGATGTGCCAGTAATGGACACCCTTAAGGAATTTCTTTAAAAATTATTTTTTAATTAATAGTTATAATTGTTATATTCCACATTTTTTTAAATATTATATTAATCTACCAACAATATTTAACCATGCTCACAGTCACAATTCCCAATGTGAATCGAAATTTAATTGTAAATAACAGAAATAAATCAAAACACCCTAAATTCCAGTATTGAACACCCCACAAAAAGTAATAGATAATTGATATTATGATTGTATTTAAAACTAGAATTTAAAGAAAGCATATTAATGAAATAAAAAAAGCTGAATTTTTATTAGTTATATTTTTATAAACAAAAAACGTTGAAGGTGGCTCATTACTGGAAGGCGGTCCATTACTGGCACATCTACCCTAGTCTTTTTTATATAAGGCATAGCTCAAACTAAACATTAAATATTAATGTAATGCTTCAATTTTCTTCTTTTTCCTCTTGTAAGCAAATTTTGAAAATGGCCCATTTCTTGTCAGTTAATAGCTATTTTTTATTAAAATCTCATGAACATATATCAAATATGAGATGGGAAATGAATCAAGATGCAATACTGCACCCTCTTAGAATTAACTTTTTTGTTGCTATTTAAAGGAGCTTCAACAAAATAAATTATTTTATTTGAAAATAGAAAAATTTTTATAAAATAAAATATTTTTATTTGAAAATGACCACTTCACTATTAATTTAGTATTAAACATGATTTGTACTTACAACTCAATCCAAGTCTTATTCCAAGGCTGTGAACATTACCAGAAGCTTGAATCAGCCATGTGTCTATACAAAATTTTTGTTAGGAAATGGGTAATAAAAAAAAAAATCCCTGACAGCTCGGCCTACAGGCACAGGTAGATTTCGAAGACGCAGACCGTGGGGTGCCTGTTTGTCGGGAATTGCTACTTCGAAACCAAACTTGTTTGCAGGCAGAGCCAGCAAGGATTTTTTTTTTGCTATAAGAGTTGGTCCTATAAAAAACATGCCAATATAAAGGTTTTAGATAATATTAAGAGGATTTATAATAAATTTAAGCGGATTTGAAATCTTGGGAATTGACGAAGTTATGAATTTTTTTCTTCAAAAACCTCCCCCCCCCCCCCTTAAGGCAATTTTTAATTATATCAAAAATCTGTCATACAAAAATTTTCGGCCCTCCTCCTAGAAGTAATAATAACTTCAAACGGATTCGATACGTATCATAATTAAGAAATTATGTTATTTTTCTGTTTTCACAAAAAGCCCCCCCATCCCCCCCCCCCTGGTTCAATTTTGCCCATTAACAAACTTGACCGAGATTTTATGCCGCTTGATTTTATGTATCAGTTTCGAAAAGATGTGGGAGTTGGAACCGCCTACTTCGAAAAATAACTTGTTTGCAAGCGGAGCCAGCAGGGATTTTTTTGTTTTTTATTTTTTTTTCCTATAACGGTTGGTCCTATAAAAAAACTTGTCAATATAAAAGTTTTAGATAATATTAAGAGGATTTATAATAAATTTAAGTGGATTTGAAATCTTGGGAATGGACGAAGTTCTGATTTTTTTTTCTTCTAAAACCCCCCTTCCCTCCCCCCTTAAGGCAATTTTTAATTATATCAAAAATCTGTCATACATAAATTTTCGGCCCTGTTCCTAGAAGTAATAATAACTTTAAACGGATTCGATACGTATCATAATTAAGAAATTATGTTTTTTTTTCTGTTTTCACAAAAAGCCCCCCCCCCCCCCTGGTTCGATTTTGCCCATTAACAAACTTGACTGAGATTTTATGCCCCTTGATTTTATGTATCAGTTTTGAAAAGATGCGGGAGTTGGAACCGCCTACTTCGAAAAATAACTTGTTTGCAGGCGGAGCCGGCAGGGATTTTTTTTGCTATAACGGTTGGTCCTATAAAAAACTTGTCAATATAAAAGTTTTAGATAATATTAAGAGGATTTATAATAAATTTAAGTGAATTTGAAATTTTGGGAATGGACGAAGTTCTGATTTTTTTTCTTCTAAAAACCCCCTTCCCTCCCCCCCCTTAAAGCAATTTTTAATTATATCAAAAAGCTGTCATACATAAATTTTTGCACCTGTTCCTAGAAGTAATAATAACTTTAAACGGATTCAATACCTATCATAATTAAGAAATTATGTTTTTTTTTCTGTTTTCACAAAAAGCCCCCCCATCCCCCCCCCCTTGGTTCGATTTTGCCCATTAACAAACTTGACCGAGATTTTATGCCCCTTGATTTTATGTATCAGTTTCGAAAAGATGCGGGCGTTGGAACCGCCAACTTCGAAAAATAACTTGTTTGCAGGCGGAGCCGGCAGGGATTTTTTTGTTTTTAATTTTTTTTTCCTATAACGGTTGGTCCTATAAAAAAACTTGTCAATATAAAAGTTTTAGATAATACTAAGAGGATTAATAATAAATTTACGCGGATTTGATATCTTGTGAATTGACGAAGCTATGATTTTTTTTCTTCTAAAACCCCCCTTTCCCCCCCCCTTGGGGCCATTTTTAATTATATCAAAAATCTGCCATACATAAATTTTCGGCCCTTTTCCTAGAAGTAATAATAACTTTAAACGGATTCGATACGTATCATAATTAAGAAATTATGTTTTTTTTCTGTTTTCACAAAAAGCCCCTTGGTTCGATTTTGCCCATTAACAAACTTGACCGAGATTTTATACCCCTTGATTTTATGTATCAGTTTCGAAAAGATGCAGGAGTTGGAACCGCCTACTTCGAAAAATAACTTGTTTGCAGGCGGAGCCGGCAGGGATTTTTTTTGTTTTTAATTTATTTTTGCTATAACGGTTGGTCCTATAAAAAACTTGTCAATATAAAAGTTTTAGATAATACTAAGAGGATTAATAATAAATTTACGCGGATTTGATATCTTGAGAATTGACGAAGCTGATTTTTTTTCTTCTAAGCCCCCCCTTGGGGCCATTTTTAATTATATCAAAAATCTTTCATACATAAATTTTCGGCCCTTTTCCTAGAAGTAATAATAACTTTAAATGGATTCGATACGTATAAAAATAAAGAAATTATGAGCGTTTTTCTGTTTTCACAAAAAGCCCCCCATTTCCCCCCCCCTTGGTTCGATTTTGCCCATTAACGAACTTGACCGAGATTTTATGACCCTTGATTTTATGTATCAGTTTGGAAGAGATTTATGCAGAATTTTTCCAGTTATCGTGGTCAGAAAAAAGTGACATAGATAGATAGATAGATAGATAGATATATAAAGTTTTGAACTGGTGGTGGCTTTGGGTTCTGGGAGTCATAATCGGCGTAGATCTGCAAAAATTTTTCAAAATTTCCAACTTAGGTGAGAATGTAATAGGTAGTATTTCTTACGAAATCTACCTGAAAGATCCTACCTACTTTCAGCCATAAAAAACAGTTGGCGCTTGAAAAAAAAATAAAGGACCAATAATATTTTTGTCAAGCTCAAAGGAAAAAGTTGAAAATGTATCTATTGATATACAGTAGAAGATATTTATAATGCAAACCTAAAAATACGAGGTTATGTGTTATATAGATCACAGAGTTTCCCCTAGGTTTAAAAAGGGGCAGGGTGCTGCTGGTGGGAAAGGGCACTTTTTTGGATTCTTGAAGGCACTTTTCAGATTCTTAAGGGCATTTTTTTTAATATTTAAAAGTCAAGGCACTTTTTAAAGATAACATTGAGTCAATTTTTACTATGAAAGCAAATTTTTTTTATGCGAAAAGAAGAAAGGACACTTCTTTACTGAGGGGCAAGAAGGGTGCTGTTTTGTAAACCAAAGGGCAGGCAGGGTGGAGCGCCCTTCTAAAACTGTCTGGGGAAAGCACTGTAGATCATATTTCCCACATCATTAAATGAAGCTTGTGAAACATGGCCAAATATATGAGAAACATACCAAATACATTAAGAGAATCTTTATATTGCATTCTTTATTACCAGGAGTTGTGCAAATTATAATTTTTTGCATAATATAGATCATTCCACACATTGTTAAACTTACTTTATAAACATTGTCCAAACACACCTGTATCAAATCATAGCAATTTTTTCAGTAATTTGCTCTGAATTAAGGAGATAAAGTTGAACTAATGTATCAAATTTAATCCTCTAGAGAATAGCAACTATTTATAATGTGATAATTTAGGTGTTTCTTAACTGAAAATTCATTGTTTACATCTGAGAAGTTGTGCGTTATATGGAGAATTGCGTTATATGGAGAATTGCGTTATATAGAATTGCGTTATATGGAGAATTGCGTTATATAGAATTGCGTTATAAAGATCTTCTACTGTACTTTTGTTTAAAAGAAAACACTGTAGCGTACCCCTCCCTAAAAAAGTCCTGCTATAGGTTTGAATTTGAATCCTTAGAAAACAGAAAATAAGAGAAAATTGGTGAAGCAGTGTTTGTGAATGAGCAAGGATACAGCTAAAATAAAATTGCAGCTTACGCTTCTAAAGAAATAAAATGAAAACATATGCCTCAAAAAAAAAAAAGTAAACTATCAGGCAATATGCAATTCTATCATCATCCCATAACAAGACAAATGTCTTTTGATTTAAAACACAAGATGGCGGACCGCGGGCAAATCCCAAAGCTAAGTAAAGCAAGAATAAGTAAAATATAAAGTAATAAAATCACAATAAGTAAATAAAGTAAGCAGAGTTTCCCGCAGGTTTAAAAAAGGGCAGGGTGCTGCTGGTGAGAAAAAGGCACTTTTTTATTCTTAAGGGCACTTTTTGGATTCTTGAGGGCACTTTTCGGATTCTTAAGGGCACTTTTTTAAAATTGTTAAAAGGTATTATTTTGGTTTTTAAAGCCACTTTTGATATTTAAAAGTCAGGGCACTATTTTCAAGACAACATTGAGTCAATTTTTACTATGAAAGCAAATTTTTTAATGCAAAAAGGAGAAAGGGCACTTTTTTTACTGATGGGCAAGAAGGGTGCTAGATATTTTAGTGAACGGGCAAGAAGGGTGCTACTTTGTAAACCAAAGGGCAGGCAGGGTTCAGCACCCTTCTGAAACTGTCTGGGGGAAACCCTGAAGTAAGAATAAGTAAGTAAAGTTCCTTTTTTAGAAATTACCTTTTCCTACTGATGGCAGCTGAAATTCTTTAGTAGTAAAGTTATAATCAATGTGTTGAAAAAGGATGGGTGGCGGCTGTCTGGGACCATCTACCATATCTTCGATGTTCTGGATATCTTCATTTAAAAATGAAAGCAGTTCATCAGTGCGTTCTCCGTACAAATCAAACTGACTGAAAGAATTAGAAGCCATTTTTTATGATTTTTTATTCAAACTTGTAGCTTTAAATTGTGTAATATTCAATTCAAACGAAAATTCCGCTAACTCATTCAACCTGCAAAAGAACGAGATGTTTGATTGGTTGGTTGGTTCACGCTTGAAACTTTCGTCTTTGATACTGACTCATTGTTGTGATGCCATTCACTTAAATGAAAAATGAATAAAAAATTGTTAAAATTTTGCCATAAAATTATAGAGCAATTCACATCACCTGACTTTTGCCGGAGAACAATGAAAAAAGCTGTAGGACACACAAATAGTAAAAGCATTGATAAAGGTAGCGATAGCTATCCTACAGCAGCAGCAAAAACCTGTTCGTGACGTCACATTGCACAGCTCTATATATTTACAGATTTGTTTCGGGTCGAAAAAGTTTGAGCATTTTTTCGCCCGCGGAAAGTCAGTTTTGAGGAAAAACGGTGGGCACAAAGCGACGCACCCACCGTTTTGCACCAATCGCCATGTAACAATGATCCACTCCATGGGACGTTTAAACGTCATGCACCGACCGTGTATAACGTAGGTAGTGTTGCAAAAATCCGGTTTATTAACGGGTTTATTTCCAATAGACCGGTTTATTCCCAGGTTTATTGCCAAAAGACCTGGTTTATTCCCAACAGACCTGGTTTATTCCAAAAAAACCCAGTTTATTCCCAGATTTAAACCAGGTTTTTTCTATCATTTGCAACTCTAAACGTAGGTCGCAACTGTAGCAGGGCTACACTAGATACCGGGCTTGCTCATTCATTATCATAACGTCACAAATAATGGCTGGCCGCAACCAAAGACATACAGTGATTGACACAAAACGATGGGCAATTTGTACCAATCGCTGGTCGCGGCCAGCCACTATTTGTGACATCAGTAGAATGAATGACGAGCCTAACGAAAAAGAAAGGCTACCGCGGTGCTTTACGCATATCTTTTTTTACAGACCGCGAGAGTCACGTGATGCTCGAATCCACCAATGCAGTTGTACGAAAAGAGCACACGTCACTCTAGCGATCTCTAAAAAAAGATAAGTGGAATGCACCGCGGTAGCCTGTCTTTTTCGTTAGCCTCCAATGAATGATCACGCCCGGCATCTACACTGTAAAAAATCTTCAGCTTTTGCTGCATAGTCACTCCACCGCTTTTATAGAATATCTCTATAAGGAAAAGGCATGTTTACAAACAAACAGTTCCATCAACCAATCTACCACTGCATTTTTGTCGTAGCTATCATTGTAGGAATCATCATGGCGAAGTAGGCCAATCATATTATAGACCAGTTTAACATAGACCAATCAAATCTCCCCATCTCATGCGTGTAGTAGGAGTCGTAACGAACGAACAGGTTTTTCTTACTAACCAACAGTAATTTAACCAACAGTGACGTCAGGTGCCTTTCAGTCGTGACGTTTTGCTTGGAAACTGACTCCAGACAAATAGTTGCTATGTTGTATTTTCTATTATGTTTGTATATTATACCTAAATCTTATGATTATATCTCACGGCAAAGCGTTTTAATACATTATATGCAGTGGTAATATTTTCTACGATTTATATTTAATAAGAAATGACACATAGCAACCGTTTGTTTGGAGTCAGTATCCAAGCAAAACGTCATGACTGACGTCACACTGAAAGCGTCCGAGGCTAATGAAAAAGACAGGCTACCGCGGTTCATTCCACTTGTCTTTTTTTACAGACCGCTAGCGTGATGTGATGCTCTTTTTGTACACCTTCATTGGTGCATTCAAGCATCACGTGACTCCGGCGGTCTATAAAGAAAGATATGCGTAAAGCACCGCGGTAGCCTTTCTTTTTCGTTAGCCTCGGAAAGCGTCTATTTTGACACCGTTTTCTCTAAAACCGGTGGAGTGTGTCTGCAGAAAAAGCTGAAGATTTTTAACAGTGTAGTGTTGCCAATCGCTGTATAAGGAAAGGGCAACTAACGTCAGTGTTGGTTAAATTACTTTTGGTTCGCAAGACAAACCTGTTCGTTCTTTATGACTCCTACTGTAAACATGAGAGGGGACGATTTGATTGGTCTACGTTAAATTGGTCTATGATATGATTGACCTATGCCGCCATAACTATTCTTCAATGATCGCTACGACAAAATTGTAGTAGTAGATTGGTTGATGGAACTGTTTGTTTGTAAACATGCCCTTTCTTTATGTCTTTAGCCGGGGCCAGCCACAATTTGTGACGTCATGATAAGGAATAAGGCTACTATAATACAGACTGACTCATCAAGCATTTCGTTGCCTACTTAGACCAAGGCAGACATTCAGATGTCCGTTAAGGATCTCTAAGTGAGCCAAAATCCTTATTCCCGACCGGAATCTCAAAATCGCTATTCAGATGTCCGAATAAGGATCCTTAACTAAGGAAACGAGCGTCCAAAGAGCTCGGATTTAAGGAGAGCTAAAACCCTGTCCTTAACTTAAGGAACGGCGGTATTTTGGCCGCCATTATTATTTTCAGTGTTAACTCCTTCGTGACTTATATTTATTTTAAAAGTTTGTAAGTTTTAAAGTACCCTTTTCTGACGACTACAGTTTATATTATTTTCTGAGTAAGTTATTTTTCTTTTTTAATCGTTATTTAAGTAATGGATACAAATGAAACGGTAACAGTAACAAACTGTGACGGTCACAAATCTGAAATTTGTTACCGGCATGAAAAGAGCGATACAAAAGAAACACTTGTGACCGTCACAAATGAAGACAGCGGCGTCACAAAGTTGTTACCGATTATTCGATTATTTTCAACGATACGCTTCAATTGGCTTCAATGATTGGTTCAGAAGTATTATAATGGCGGATTCGCGGATGTTGAAAAGCTCGGCAAATATGGAGATATTTCCATTTTTTTTAGATTTAAACCGATACAATTTATTTTTAATAATATTGAATTAACATATGCGAGTTTTAACGCTAAATTTTCGGTAGAATTCTAATTTAATATCAAGCAAAAGTTGTTTAGCGTAATATTTACTTATAATTTATGTTATATCAGTTTGTTGTCAATTCCTTATTTATTCTTTATCTACAATATATTTTTCTCCAATTCTCCCCCTCCCCAAAAATTTATTTAAAAAATGAATTTGTCGATTACTGTGACCTTTTTGTCACCTATTATTTCTAATCAGTATTTCTTAAAATTAATGTTTAAATGAATTTGTGCTATGTAACAAAATTGTAACAAACATAGCTGATTGCTTAGTAAAAAAAAAAAAAAAGAAAAAAAACCTTTTTATCTTTCCAAACTTTCATATATACAATTTCCTTTAACTTTATATTAATATCTCATTTATATGGCCCCTTTTATTATTTAAAATTGCAATATGTCTGTGTCATCTACATAAGATGTGTTGCACATTTAAAATACTCTCCCTCCCCTCCTGGTTGTTTTATATACTAAATCTTCTACTGTTATGTGACTACTGGAATCTATTTTACTGTTGCTGATATTTGTGTTGGTCCGCTGGAATGCGTTTAGGAGGCTAGAAAGATTTATAATCAATCTTCGGTCTCTTAAATGCATACTTGCAGGCTAAATCACATTCTGAATTTTAAAAAAGCTGCTCATGACTTCTGCACACTGAAACTTGTCAAAAGTAAGTAGTTTTTATTCTTTCTTTCTTTTTCTTTAATTAATGTATTCCTATAAAATTTAATTTCCTGCTCTAAAATAGAAATTGTATTTTCTTTCTTTTTTTTCACAATATTATGCTGTAAAAACTGTTTCTTTATATTTTTATACTCTGAATTACAAATATCAAATTTAAAAATAAAATAAGCAAAGCACAAGCATGCATCTTAAAGGATTTTTTTAATTTAATTTATAGTTATATTTGTTATATTACAGATATATATATATTTTTAATATATTAATCTGGTTACATTTTTTAACTTTTTCAACATTAATATGTAATAAATTTCAGTCATATTTTCCATTGTAAATCAAAACACCCAAAAATTCATTAATGTTCATGAAAATGTTAGTAGTAAACAGAAAAACCCTACATTAATAAACTGAAACACTCTACACATTGTAATATATACATTTTTTTTTCCTGTATGTGTGTTTGTTAGAACCAAAACTTCATGAAAGCTAACTAATAAAACAAAATATTGAGATTACAAATAAAAAGTTTTTTCATCATAAGATTTATGATCGCGGTTGGGAAATCGCACCAATTTATTCATTAGTGGCAAGTAAATTTTTTTAATGAGGATAGCGAATTTCTAAATAGTCTTTTAAAAACTAAAGGTATAGAAAATATATATCAAGTTATATTTCATGTTTCTACCAACTGCAGTAATGTGAACATAGCATTGTGTTTTGTTATCCCTAAACCCATCCCTTTTATATTTTTTTTCTTAATTTCGTTTAAATATATATATATATATATATATATATATATATATATATATATATATATATATATAAATGTATTGTAGTAATGAATTATTTTTGGAGTCGTGTAAATTTTGCCACATCAATTTCACTGGGTCACATCTTGCTAAATATTAAAAAATCCTTGGTGGTAAGATTTTCTGAAAACACATTCTTGTTTATCATGAAAAGTTTTACTATAAGCAAGGGTCGATAGTGATGCAGACAAAATTTGAGCCTATTTAGGGCTCTTTACAAAAACCCTTAAAAAAACAGGGCCCTTTTCAAAATTCCTCTTTACAAAATAGGTCCTTCAAAATGTTATTTTTTACAAAAAGTGTAGTTATAAAGTTCTACTGAATTCTGTAAAATGGAGATAAAATTAATTAAAACACCTAATAAATTTGCTTTGGGTACTTGAAAAAAAATTCTGCTGTTAATAACAAAGCTAAAATTCATTTTTACAGTGAATTTTTATTTTAAAAAAAAATTAAGGTCATTTCAAATTTAAAAAATTGGGGGGGGGGGGGGTGCATACAAAAAGTATGCTGCTCTGTGCTATTTTTATTTATAGAGGAAGGGGGGGGATAACCTTCCTTTTCTGAGATCCACACCTTTAAGTGGTTGTTTTTGATACATGTTTTTGATAAATGTTTTTCTGAGTATTTGATTTAAAAAATTGACTTCCATCTGCTCAAAAACATTTAATTATTGAAAAACATTATTTTATAAAAATGAAAATTAACAAATATCTTACAGTTAAGAAAAATTTGCATGAATTTTAGATATAAACTGAAGTAGAAATTCATTCAATATTGCTATTAAACACGAATTTAATGATAGCATTTCAATTATTCTTTTTTTGATAAATGAAATCTTTAATGCAGTTTTTATTGTTGAAAACATGTTTAAAAGTATGATTCAATATATGCATGAAATTTGAAAAATCTGTACTGAATGTATTATTTTTTTATAAATGATATCTTAAAAATTACTGAAAATATGTTACATACATTAATTTGTTGGAATGTATGATATTAAACTTTTTCACAATTTTAAATAAATATGATTAATTTTTTTTTAAATATCAAGATCATATATGAATTATTCACATTTATAAAACTGATATAATATTATTTAAAAACAGTTTTCTTTCAACACTCATTATAATGCTGAAATAATTTTATTAAAAAAATATTTTCCTTTCTAATTACTTTTTTTTATTAAAAAAACATTTTTTTTGTATCTGTTACATCTTGAATGTTTTATTTTTTAAAGTAAATTATTAAACAGATCTCATATCTTATACTTGTTGTTTTTTTAAATGAAATATTTATAAATATAGATTTGTGAAATCGATATAAACTATCATTTATTGATAAGAAGTGATAAATGAAATATTTAATGAAGTTTTTATTGTTGAAAACATTTTTAAAAGTATGATTCAATATATCCATTAAATTTGTAAAAACTATACTAAATGTATTTTTTTATAAATGATATCTTAAAAATTACTAAAAATATGTTACATGCATTAATTTGTTGGAATGTATGATATTAAACTTTTTCATAATTATAAATAAATATGATTTTTTTTTTTTAAATATCAAGATCATATATGAATTATTCACATTTATAAAATTGATATAATATTATTTAAAAATAGTTTTCTTTCTACAGTCATTATACTGTTGAAATAATTTTAATAAAAAATATTTTCCTTTCTAATTACTTTTTTTTAATTAAAAAAAAATATTTTTGTATCTTTTACATCTTAAATGTTTTATTTTATTTTTTAAAGTAAATTATTAAACAGACCTCATATTTTATACATGTGGGGTTTTTTAAATGAAATATTTATAAATATAGATTTGTGAAATCAATATAAACTATCATTTATTGATAAGAAATAGAAAATTATGTATTTTTTCCCTGTCTGTTTAGAGTTTAGTTAACAAATTTTTATTGGTAAATTAAAAAAAAAAAAAAAACTAAAGTTGTGAAATCAATATAAACTATCATTTATTGATAGGAAATGTAAAATTATGTATTTTTTCCCTATCTGTTTAGAGTTTAGTTAACAAATTTTTATTGGTAAATTAAAAAAAAAAAAAAAAAAAACTAAAGTTGTGAAATACATATATTATATATTTCAATTTCCGTATCTAAAAAACTTTCTTTCTATCATTTTTTTTTTTTTACTTTTATATAATATAACTTTTACTTAATATACTTTTAAATAATATATGGATGAAATTTTTCGAAAATAAAATCCTCCGCATTTTAACATGGTTTAAAGGAAAAAAAAAAATAAATAAATAAAAACATAATATTGACAATAGTTTTAGTTGGCGCTGTTTAAATACGATTATTTCTTTAATATTTGGTGCTATTTGTTAAAAAAAAGCCGCACTACGTGTTATGCTGACAAGCTTTATTTACGTTTCGGAGAGTTGTTACCGGCTTGTGACAGCTCGCGACCGCTTCCAAGCAGTAACAAATTTTTATGACAACAGTCACAACTTTGTGACGCCTGAAGCAGGATGGTGTTTCATTTGTATCGTGTTTGGCAGGATTTGTGACTGCAACCCCAGTTGTTACTGAAACCGTTTCATTTGTATCCACGCCTAAGAATATCTTAAGTTGTTTTGGCATCACCATTTATTTTATTCAATCAATGCATAAGTTTAAGTTTTCACTCGTGTGTTTTTTACTTTATTTATGATATATTTTTGATTTACATGTAAGCGAAATTATCAGACATCAGGTAAGATCGATGATTTTAGCTTTTATAATATCTGAGTAAACCATTTTAAAATATTGATTTTCTTCCAATCTATCTAGCGGAGGTTAAATTGTTTACACATTTCGCAATATTTCATATTCATAAATGGTAAAATAATCTGTATTGGATGTATAACGCTATTTTCATTTTGGAGAACATAATATTCCACTGGAAGTAAAAATGTCCTTCATCGCTAATAGCCTCATGTATTTAATAAATGTGTACATCATTACTTTTTTGTATTATTTTAGTTTGCAAGTTATATTGGTCATTTTTAACAATGTTATGCACTTAATTTACTGTTTTAAGCAATTGATGACTGATAATTTCTGTAAATCTATGTTCCTGGCATGAATAACATGCATAAGTACTATTTTTTTCTTCAAATAATGATGGGTCAAGTAATATTTTCTTAATATATAAACTATAAAGGTACATCTACCTTTCATCATTTTCAATTGAGGAGAGAAGACAGATTTCTTAATTTGGGTGACTGGAAAGCTGTTTAATTTTCTCGTACAATTTAGCAGAGACTCCTTGATGTGTAGTTTTGTTATTATCAAAGTGGCTATCATTTGGGATTCTCTGCTGTTAAGATAGTGGAAAATTCTGATTGACCTCTCTGGAGCAATACAAAATATATTGTGAAAATAGAAAGAAGAGACAGACTATTACAGAAGAAAATTCTACCTTTATCATGTACCTTTCATTATTGCCGAGTAAAAACATATGTTACAAATTTCTTATTTTAGTTAAAGTGGTTAAAATTATTTTTTAAGCTTATGAAGTGGAAAAAGAAAAAGTTAATAAAGAACTTTTTTCCAGTATCATAACATTTTAAATATCAGGCAATAAATATGTTTAAATATTTATCACATTTTTAAAATATTATAATTAGCATCCCATGATAAATATTTACATAGTACAGTAGTGTATAGCTATGAATTCTTTAATCTCAAACTGTTTCAAACAAGCACACAAATTTCTTGGCTAATTAATAGTTAGTTATTCATTAGTAAATAATATATATATTTTTTTAGAATTGTGCATTTTAAAAACTAATTTCTATGTGTATATATATATATGCATGTATTACATTTTTATTTCTCTTAGTTTTTCTAGTTGCTATAGCTGCTACAGTTGATGACAGAGATAAACAAGGCTGATGTGAGTAGATATTTAGCTTGATACTTTGTTCATCAGCAGCGTCTGTTATTGATAGCAATAAGATTATGGTCAGTGCAGAAAGAAGCAAATGTCACTAAAGTTGTTGCTGCATCATTTGTTGCTCACTTCTGTGTTGGCCCGTTGGAATGCGCCTAGGTGGCTATAGGTTAGAAATAATCTTTAGTCTCTTAGATGCAAACTTGCAGGCCAAACCACATTTTGTACGCAGCATGGAAGAATTTTATTTTTGCCAAGGATTATACTTTGTTGTTTATGTTTATGAAAAGTAAGTCATTTATTGCTTTTTCGATATTATTTGTGTTTCTATTATATACTATATAATGTAAGAGTAAATTCAATTTAATGTTTTCTGATTTAATACTGATTACTTTTTAAGCGAATTTAGTAATTGTCAATTGTGTATTGGTTAGAACAATGACTTAGATTAAATAAAGACTTTTACATATAAATTGATTGTTAGAGAAAATCATACTAAAATTAGCATAAATAAAATTAAAGTATTTTTTTTTATTTTAAGCATGCTTTTATTAGTGTATTTAAATAGAACAAGGCTATTTTATCAAAAATTTGAAGGTGAAAACAAAAATTATAAAACTGTGAGGCACTGACAGAAATATTCGGTTTTTTTCCATTAGATTGGACACAACTTTGTGCCAAGTACAAATATTAGCACAAAATTCACAGAAATCTATGGCTGCACATATAATAATATATCATGTGTAATATATATCGAACAAGAGTTATTAAGGAATATGGAAATCCTAAATGATATTCTTGAAATAAGGTTCTGTGAGTATATCTTTGTTCCTTGGCCACAGCACCATTTTAATCAAGACAGACAGTATAGCAGTGCTACCTGTTGAGCGATATACATTGAAATTTAGTCAGAAACAATTTGAGTCTAGATCTAACTGAAACAATGAAATTCTGTGTTAGTTCTTGAGCTACAGAATCCACAAAATTTATGACATAGACAGACATTTTTTTTTAAATTATCAAATCCTAATCAAGCATACTAAAATACGCCAATTCATCAAATAATGGAAGTTGAAATTTTTCATGATTCTAATACTTTTTTATTATGTTACATAGAAAAAAGTAAAAAGGAGAGTGGAAGTGTTTAGGCATTGGGGGGGACGGGGGGGGCAAAGCAAAAACACTTCTCTTTTCTCTTTTTTTCTGCAGTTTGGCTGTTTTGTCCTGGTATTACAATTAAATTGTAATTAAAAGTACTGAGGAAGATAAAAATGAGCTCATGTTAAATTTGGACAATTAATTGCTAATTATAGTAATGCTACTATGTTAAATATTATTCACTTGATTCATTCAAAATTATTTGTTTATAAATAACTGCAATTTTTTATAGCTTTAAAATTATTTTAAATCCCCCCCCCCCTCTCTTCCTCTTAAAAAATGGTAAATCTTTAAGAATTTATCATTGCTAGTTTTAACTTTATATATTTTAAAAATTTGCATCTTTATGAAAGTAATAATATAATTGTTCATATAATAAACACACTCCATTTTTCCATATGCTGATTTATATAAAAAAAAAAAATCCTAAATTTGAAATTCCAGTTTTGCATTGGTAAAACTGATTTTCTTTTATTGAAAGCAGTTAATATTTACATGTTTTCTATTATGCAGGACAAAAGTTGCAAATGTCTGAGTAGGAAAAAAAAAAAAAAGTCTTTTTTTGTACTTTTCAGACAAAAAATATATTTTTCAAGTAATCTTTAGAAATTTTTGTGTATACTGCACTTATTTTACAAAATTAAAATAGTACTACTTATTTAAAGTGGATTGTATTTAAAAAATAAAATAATAATACATTGTGTATTTTTAATAAGATTTTAATCAAAACTCCCCCTTCCTAAAAAAAAGGATCCGAGATGAACTTTAAGAATAGCAAGCTAATTAAATATAAGCATAGACAGGAGAAGGTCCACCCCCTACAAGTCTGAAAATAGTGAGATATAATAGCTTGAAATATTAAGAAACATAGGTGCCGGTAGAAAGAAATCTAATGAGGGGCAAGTTTTTGGAAAAAATGTGTCTGTGATCCACAATCTAGTCTGTTTTTTTAAGTGTAGGGTATAAACATATGAAATAAGCTAAATTGAGATTTTTAGACATAGACAGAACTCTTCGTGCAAAACAATTTTAAACATATCAACATTAAAAGCAATACAGAAATTTAACAATTAAGAAATATTAAACTTTCAACTTCCACTGGGTGTTCAGATCTCCCCCCCCCCCCCCCCCTCCGACGCTGACAAAAATTCTTTGTTCATTATTATTTGTCTTTTTTTTTCCTTTAACCTCTGTCTTTTTTTCCCTTTAAATAACCAGATATATATATATATATATATGAAAGGATAAAAGCTAAGCCCCTTTTTAAAATGTAAAACCCCTTTTTGCCCCTTTTAAAATCTTAAATTACCGTTTTAAAAAATAGAAATTTAAATCAAAACTTTTTAAATGCTTTAATAATTGTGTTTCAATTGATTGAAATTCCCGTTGTCCCTGTTAAATTAGTTTTCCTGCATCGCATCTTATAACTTTCAAAGATCGTTTTCTGACTCTTCATAAGAATATTTTTGCTGATATAAGCGCAACTTTAAAGTCTTGCTGCATCCCGTGAGCCGATGGAGCCAACGCCTTTGTTCCACACAATCAATCACTCAGCTCGCGGCCAATTAAAATTAAAAATACGCCTCTTTTGACTTCGACGACCTCTAGCAGAAATAATGCAAAACATCATATTTATACCATTGCACGGCTACCAGGAGCAAACTTTTTACGATTTCCCTCATTTAACCAATCTGCTCTCTCGGAATTGCCTCGCGATGTACGAACCTTCGATGTCCAGACAGACTTAAAAAGCAGCTCTCACGCCAATATGGGCCTGGTTTAAAAGGACTCATGTAATCAAAAGAAATAAACCAGGTTCCGTAAAAAACTGTGTCTTCATTTAACATCAGTATGACTATTCACTCGGACTGTGATTGAATCCCGAATAACAAACACTCACGGCCCATGACTACAGAGGAATATGCTCGTAACTTCGAGTGAGCGCTTTAACGTAAGTACGGAGCCGCCATCAGTCCGCGCATCCACCGGCCCGGCGCCCAGCGAAGCCACGATCGAGGGCCCCAACCACCGAAGGAGTCCCGCTTCTTTTCAGAAGTCGACAGGACGGTTCATCTGCACAGGAAAATCCCAAAAACTAAACAGTTACGTAATCTATACGCACGAAAATTCCCAGCGAATACCTCTGTGAAAAATTCTGTCCGTGCACACCGTGAAAGACTTACGAAAGATTCCCGATTTTCTGAAGGAAACTTTCTATTTCATAAAAAGTCGTCGTCTATTATATTATTAGTAACTTTATTCTCGGAGAAAACAGACTTTAATTAAAACGAGGTAATTTCCCTTTGGTTATCTGCAATTCACGAGAAACCGTTTTTTATTTTATATATTCCTTTAAAGTGAAACTTAATGTGATTTACTAAAAGATGATTAAAGCAAGAGAATCAAGTGTTTTATCAGCAGGCTGGAATGGAATGACTCATCCAACTTAGTTCAGTGATCATGAAAGTTTTTCAGTGTTAATTGTGCTTGTATTTTGAAAGAAGGAAGAAGTAGGTCAACTACACAGCTGTTTCAAGAGCGAGACGTTTAGTTTCGATTTCTGGACTACAGAGAAAAGGAACGAAAAATAAGTCAGTTGGTTAATGAACTGCGCTCAGCAAAAACAAAAACCACGTGACTACGGGAAAAATTATTTTCGTGTGCAGTGCAAGAAGATATAGAGATAAATCTTTCAGTGAAATTAATTTATTATTGTTTCGCGTCGCGATGGTGAGGAAAGTAAGAACTATTTTTTTTTTATTTTGTTGTGTTTATTCACGGATTTAGTTGAAACAAAAGGCAGGTATGTAAAATACTTTTGATATTAACCGTACAGAAGAAATTTTTTTTAAAGATCTTTTTAGTGAGAGGCAGTGGTTCTCAAACTTTTATTTTTGGAAAGCTTTTTGATATATTAGATGGCAAGTACTGAAGGAAAATGTTTTCTTTTTTACAATTTTGGTTGTTTTAAAAGGACTGCCAAGGAATATTTTTAAAGAAATATTGTTTTTATTATTAGAAGAATAAACAAGTGGTTCTCAAACTTTTTATTTAATCTTTTATGCATGCCAAAAATAAATTAAAGATGATTATTTTTATTATGCTATTATTTGTGTGAAAATTTTAATGATTTTTAAGTCAGCTATTTAAGTTCAAATATATAATTGTTTATGTATTGTGTTTAACGTAATTTTAAAGAGATGAAAGGGTAAGAATGGTGATTTTTATGAAAATTCTTTAGTTGTGTTGAACTGATAATTACGATTTTAATGAAAAATAACATTAAATAAACCTCATATTAAAATCATTTTTCTAGACAGTTTGAAAATATTTTAGCAGAAGTGAAAATTTTATATTATTATTATAATATTTTTATTATTAGGTGTTAAACTTTTTAAAGGTGATTTATATGCAACGTACTTTATAGTTAGTGAGGTTATTTAAATTTTTTTATTGAATTCAAGTTATTGAAAAAAAAAATATATATATATATATTAAAGTGGATTTTAACTTTAAAGAGATGATTTTAACAGATTTTTACAAATATAGTGTTACAAATTTTAAATAGTTTTGAAAGATTTTTTCATTTTTATTCTTATGTGCTTTAATTGTGTATTATATTTCTGTGTAATTCGGTGATATTTTGTATTTATATCCATCATGAGTATCCCAACCCCTCCCAAAGAAGTAACTGACTTAGCAGACAAATAAGGTGACCCTGAAAAAGAAAAAAATCAGATTCCGAGCAACGAGGGTAGTCCTGTTAATAACCCTGAAGAGAAAGATAATCAGAAGGCCTTTCCAACCCTCTTCACATAGACCAACTTCAAATGTTCAACCCCGACCGAATGTACACCACCAGACCACTTTGCCGCCCTCTGCATGCAAAGTTTGTCTTAATATCGGAATACCAAATGCGTATCATTGGGTGGGAAACTGCCATTTCGACAACAAGTTTCAGCAGTACCAACCCCTAGTCACAATATGACTTTGCCGAACCCCAACCAAGATCACATAGCTAATGAGTCATCCCGAAATACATCTAGTAATCAATGACGATTTCTTATGTCCGGACATATACAAAAAGAAAAAGCTAGCTATAAAAAATCAAATAGAGATTGTCATAAAGTTACTTATGTAAAAAATGAAGACTCACTACCTTGTTTGATCGATACTGGGAGTTCAATTAGTGTTATTCCTTGTCATTTAGCCCATAAACTTAACCTAAAAATATAAGGTGTTCTTGCTTTGAAAGAAAAATGCCTTGTTAGTTTGCAATTAGGACGTATCTCTAAGAGAATTGAACTTTTTATAATTAACAATCCGTTACCTTATGCTTTGATTGGGCTACCCCATTGCAAACTATTTAAATTAAATATTGACTGTGTTAAAATGCAAATAACTCAAGATAATAAGAAAGTACCTCTCATGGACCATATTTCATCAAATGCATCTCACCATACTTTACATTTATCAGAAGTATATACTGGCCAGCCAGCAATTGAAAATGCAGAGATATTCGAAGAAAATTTTGAGCCGGAGTTGTTCGAGACCACTGACCATGTGCAAAATGTTCAGTCTTTACAGTTAGAGAACAATTACCTGCTCTTCTAGCCAAATATGTCTGTATTTTCGCCAAAGATTAATATGATATAGGCTGTGTAAACATTCAAACCCATATCGCACTGACCCTGCGCATGATGAAAATTATAGCAAGTGTATATTTAGTTTTTATTAGCTGTAGTTTTCTTTTTTTTTAAACAACATAGTGTTGTTTTTCATGGATATAAACCTAAGGCTGCACCATAGAAGTAGCTAAGTCCCTACCAAAACAGAAAGGCATACGAAGAAATATAATTTGTTTTTGTTATTAGTATTATAGGATATTTTACTGTTATTTTATCTCAGTGTGAAAATTCAATATTTCTAGAAATGCAAGCTTTTCAAATTGCATTTGATATACAATATATTTTGTTGATAGTATTTTAGTGCATATTTTGTATTATTGAATATTTTATATTTTTGAATATTTTGTATTTGTGAATATTTTTTACATTTGAACATTTTCTATTAAATATTACATTGGAATATTTTTTACATTTGCATATGTTGTATAGTTTTCAGTATGTTTACCTGTGAATATTTTGGTATACTATATAGTTTATGGTTGCAATTTGCAATTATACACAAAAGGATGTTTCCCAACAAACTATATCAAAAACTTTAAAACAAAAACTGGAAAGAAAGGGAAACACTACAAACACAGTTATGTTATGACAACTGTTATAATCAAGATATGTTGTCTCGAGACACATTATTGTTTTGCTGCAGCACCATTGAAAGAATTCCAATATTTTAGTGTAACCAATATTTTTATGTAAATTTGATATATAAATGTAAAATTAGGTCCAATTGACTTGAGAGCTGAAGTAAATACTGAAGAGCTGGAGAAATTACTTGAGAGCTGGAGAAAATAAGAATCTTAAAAAAAAAAAAAAAAAAAAAAAAAAAAAACATGGGTTAAATTCACGAGATAAGACCCACAGGTCTTGCAGGCGAGCCCTGTGGCTCTTGTTTTAGTGGGGGGGGGGGTAAGAAAGGATAAAAGCTAAGCCCCTTTTTAAAATGTAAAACCCCTTTTTGCCCCTTTTAAAATCTTAAATTACCGTTTTAAAAAATAGAAATTTAAATCAAAACTTTTTAAATGCTTTAATAATTGTGTTTCAATTGATTGAAATTCCCGTTGCCCTGTTAAATTAGTTTTCCTGCATCGCATCTTATAACTTTCAAAGATCGTTTTCTGACTCTTCATAAGAATATTTTTGCTGATATAAGCGCAACTTTAAAGTCTTGCTGCATCCCGTGAGCCGATGGAGCCAACGCCTTTGTTCCACACAATCAATCACTCAACTCGCGGCCAATTAAAATTAAAAATACGCCTCTTTTGACTTCGACGACCTCTAGCAGAAATAATGCGAAACCTCATATTTATACCATTGCACGGCTATCAGGAGCGAACTTTTTACGATTTCCCTCATTTAACCAATCTGCTCTCTCGGAATTGCCTCGCGATGTACGAACCTTCGATGTCCAGACAGACTTAAAAAGCAGCTCTCACGCCAATATGGACCTGGTTTAAAAGGACTCATGTAATAAAAAGAAATACACCAAGTTCCGTAATAAACTGTGTCTTCATTTAACATCAGTATGACTATTCACTCGGACTGTGATTGAATCCCTAATAACAAACACTCGCGGCCCATGACTACAGAGGAATATGCTCGTAACTTCGAGTGAGCGCTTTGACGTAAGTACGGAGCCGCCATCAGTCCGCGCATCCACCGGTCCGGCGCCCAGCGAAGCCACGATCGAGGGCCCCAACCACCGAAGGAGTCCCGCTTCTTTTCATATATATATATAAGTTATTTAAACTTCCAAATCTCTAGTGAGTGTAATGCCCCCCCCCCTACCTCCTCCCGCGCGCTAATGAAAATCTTGGTTTATGTGTGTATATATAAATTTGATTCTTATATATATTTTTAGCCGTGGCTTATAAGAATCAAAACCTTTTGGTATGAAATTTTAATCACGTACTCTAATACATAAAAATGAATATTTAAAAAAGAATTATTTCAGGAAATAAAACGAAAACAGTGCAGCTATTAATTGCATTATTTAATAATATTTTTAAAAAAACAGCATTTAATTCTTAATCGCTATATTGTTCTGTCTTTCTTTTTTTACATGCTATCTTTTTTTCTTTTTATTTTAATTCAATGTTGATGATGGGGATGGACAGAAAAAAAGAAAAATCTAATTTAAAAAAACGTGCAAAGTCCAGAACGGCAAATAAAGGGCACGGTTGATTGATCTGCAGCGAAGCGATTCTGTATGCTGATTGGTTTATCATTTGTGTAATCACTATCATGTTCCGAAGATTGCCGAAGTCAGAGTCGGAAATAAGGAAAGCCGAAGCTGTTTAGGATTGACGATCTGAATAGCGGTTTAAGGATCTTTCCTTAAGTTTGGGCTAAAGATCTCTACTGTAGGATCCTAAACGAGCGGACATCTGAATGCCTGCCCAATTAGCGATTGTTGCCCACGCGGCGTGGCCAATCTTTCTTCTCATACGGGCAGTTAAATGGCGACTTGAGTCAGCCTGGATTGTAGGAGCCTTAATAATGAATGAGCAAGCCCGGTATCTAGTGCATAGATTAATACACAAAATAGGGTAATGGTCAGTCGATGACGAGCGCAGCGCCTGTAGTGACAAGTGCGAAAAAACGTCTCATAGACGGAATATTTCTCTTTGAACGTCTATCTTATTATGATCTTTCTGGTCTATGATGAAAATGGTCTATGATATGATTGGCCTACGTCGCCATAACGATTCCTGCAATGATCACTACAGCAAAAATGTAGTGGTAGATTGGTTGATGGAACTGTTTGTTTGTAAACATGCCCTTTCCTTATTCTAGAACTTTGCGAAACCAACTGGACGAGTTCGATTAATGTCAATTTACGTTATGACGCTATCGTCCTAGGCATTGTCGTTCCAGGCGTTAAATATTTTTTGTTTTGTTTATTGAACATATATATCAGACTTGTGTGCCTGATACGAATATCCGCTTATAAATCTTCGTCAAGATCATAGATTAACATACAACATAGGAACGTTACAGCAAAATCTATAATGGCAATAATAATAGCGTCACTAGTGACAAGGGGGGAAAGCTAACAAGCTTCCGAAATTTACCCCTGTATATGAAATCTGTTTATGATGTATGCTTTTAATATCTATTCTTTTCGATTCGAGGGAGACGATTCTCTTTAAATTGGCCGCTCGCTGGTGTGTTAAGTTTCTTTTTAAAATACTTCATTTTATTTTTTATTTTATTATTATTGAAACATTTCTTTTCAGAACTTTTTAGTATGGTTAAAGATTTTAAAATGTGTCATGTAGAACCATGTCTTCATATAAATCGGAATTTAAATTTTCAGTTTTTCTCTTTTCCTACAAAGTTGAAAATGTAAACATGTAGCATTTAAAAAAGAAAGATCATAATAAGATAGACGTTCAAAGAGAAATATTCCGTCTATGAGACGTTTTTTCGCACTTGTCACTACAGGCGCTGCGCTCGTCATCGACTGACCATTACCCTATTTTGTGTATTAATCTATGCACTAGATACCGGGCTTGCTCATTCATTATTAAGGCTCCTACAATCCAGGCTGACTCAAGTCGCCATTTAACTGCCCGTATGAGAAGAAAGATTGGCCACGCCGCGTGGGCAACAATCGCTAATTGGGCAGGCATTCAGATGTCCGCTCGTTTAGGATCCTACAGTAGAGATCTTTAGCCCAAACTTAAGGAAAGATCCTTAAACCGCTATTCAGATCGTCAATCCTAAACAGCTTCGGCTTTCCTTATTTCCGACTCTGACTTCGGCAATCTTCGGAACATGATAGTGATTACACAAATGATAAACCAATCAGCATACAGAATCGCTTCGCTGCAGATCAATCAACCGTGCCCTTTATTTGCCGTTCTGGACTTTGCACGTTTTTTTAAATTAGATTTTTCTTTTTTTCTGTCCATCCCCATCATCAACATTGAATTAAAATAAAAAGAAAAAAAGATAGCATGTAAAAAAAGAAAGACAGAAAAATATAGCGATTAAGAATTAAATGCTGTTTTTTTAAAAATATTATTAAATAATGCAATTAATAGCTGCACTGTTTTCGTTTTATTTCCTGAAATAATTCTTTTTTAAATATTCATTTTTATGTATTAGAGTACGTGATTAAAATTTCATACCAAAAGGTTTTGATTCTTATAAGCCACGGCTAAAAATATATATACCCACACAGCACATATGTAGATATTTCGTCCATTTTGAGCTTTTTGCGTCCAAAATACATCCATGTACGTCAAACCGATGTCCATTCTAAACGTAAATTGGATTGTTCAATACATGGCATCCATAGAACGTTCATATACCAACATAATATAGATAAACATAATATGGAGATAAAGATGACGTCCATTCTACGACGTAAACTGGATCGTTGAATAATTTACATCCAGAATGCATTTATATCTCAACAATTTATAGACTAACAAAATATGGAGGTGAATTCGATCTAAAATGTACTACTTGCGATACACTTTTTTTTGTGGCAACATGAACTTGGTTGTTGTTAGAAACGCTAGACGCCGCCGCCATTAAGCAGATCTTCATGTGATTGTGATGATTGTATTTTATTTCATCTATAACAGATATTTTTAACTGATTGTTAATTTTATAAAATATTATTGTAAAGAAATTATAGTTGAATCAGGATGCAGATATGTTTATTGTGAACAAGTTAGGCTAAACAACAACGGCTGATGTTTACTTTTGACGCATGGTGTTATTATTTTTAGCACTTTCCAACCTAGTTGAAAAGTGCTTATGACTTCGGTTTGTCTGGCCGTCTGCCGTCTGTCCGTGCTCTAACTCCCGTAAATATGCTCGGATTGCTCTGCAATTTTTATATGTTATTATCGTTATCTATAGCATGTTCCCTATTTCAACGGAAGTGTGTAGCACTTATAGTTTTTTTAGAGGGACACTCAAAAGAATTCCGTTACATTGCGGTCTATGGGGAAAAATCATTTGCTGTTTATTTAAATAATGTTTCACTATTTTAAACGCATTGAAATTTATATATATCACTAAGGTGCATTAGAAGAAGCTTAATATGGAACAGGGTGTGCATAGCACTTATAGTTACTTTACAGGGACAGTAAAAATAATTCCGTTACATTACGTCTATGGAGAAAAATCGTCTGCGGTTTATTTAAATAATGTTTCACTATTTTAAACGCATTGAAATTTATATAGATCACTAAGGTGCATTACAAGAGACTTACTACGGAATATTGTGTGTATAGCAGTCATCGTTCATTTACAGGGACACGCAAAAGAATTATCTACTGTCTGTTAACAATAATTCCTGGAAGTGCGTTTTAAGCTACTGAACGCGATTTTAATGTTAACTTGCTTTTTGTCTATTACGTGGTGTGTATAAATTCTGTAGATCCTATACAGGGCAGCACAAAAGTTCGCGAACACATTTCTGTTTATTGACAAACTCCAGACGGAGAATTTTAAAATGTGCTACACGTTTCCTAACTGAACTAAAATTTAGCATCCTATGTAGTATATATACAATTCTATATATCCTATACAGGGCTGAATAAAAGTATTCGGATATTTTTCCGAATATTGTATATGTTGGAAATTCCTGAAATTATGTTTTTAAATATGTTATGCGTTTTCCAAATTGTTTACTTAGAAGTTATCTTTTAGCTTATTAAACGGTATGATTTGTAAAATTATTTTGGAAGCGTTGGAAAGTGCTACATAATCTATGCTTGACGCATGATTTTTCGTTCTTGTTGAAATTTTCTTTGGGATTATTTATTCGAGCCGGATTGGATGTGAGTAAGTACTTTGATTTCTTTCAGTTATTTATTTAATATTCTATTTCAGTGCATTTTCTAATAATTGCGATTTTTAACTTTATCTTAAAAAACTTGACTGATCATAACGATCTCTGTACTTCACTGATTACATGGTTGCTCATCAGTTTTAAAATTTTCGGAGAATCAATTTAAATTTTGTATAATAAAATATTACAAAGATTCTGGATTGTATTTAGTTTCTTATTCTTCCCCTGCCCTCCCCCACACCCATACTCCTACACTTTATTTAATACGAATAGTACTACCAAAAAAAAAAAAAAGTCTGATTTGAAAAAAACTTTTTGAAGTATTTTTTTGGTTTGGCAAAAATAAAGTTCATAATTATCAGTATATTTTAGAGTTAAAACAGCGATAGAATGGTTATTTTCATTTATTGAAAAAGTATCAATACTAAAAGTAGGA
This sequence comes from Maratus michaelseni, assembly GCA_963931845.1. Lineage (NCBI taxonomy): Eukaryota > Metazoa > Arthropoda > Arachnida > Araneae > Salticidae > Maratus > Maratus michaelseni. The sequence goes on from OZ007586.1 coordinate 120,672,364, forward strand.
AATTTTCCATTAGAATTATAGATTTATAAAGTTTTATTCAAATTGTGATTTAGATGTGTTTATTTTACAAGTATATAGATTTATCTTACAGCATAGGTCATCTGTTTAAATGTATTAACTAATAAAATAAAAATTTTGATTTTTTTGTTCAAAAGCATTTATTTATTATTATTACTTTTTTTTTTGAAAAACCTTCATTATAAAAAATGGTATTCTTTGATTAGCTGGGCTCCAGTGATATATGTACATAATAAATACATATATGTATACTATATATATATATGTATACAGGGATGGATCCAGGCAAAATTTGGGGCCTATTTAAGGCCCTTTCACAAAAATCAATTTGATAAAATGGCCCCCTTCACAAAATTCCTTTTACTAAAATAGGTCCTTTCACAAAATTCTGTTCCATAAAAACTTACCATTTATTATTTTTTGACATTTTAAAATGTGTAATTTGTAAACAAACAAGCTCACCAGAGAAGAAAACTTCAGCAAAAGGATTAAAAAAAATATTTTTTGTTTATAAATGCTTAGTTCGAATTTGAGTATAACTGGATTTCAACTTTCGTTACAAAATGTTATTTTTCACAAAAATATAATAAATTTCACAAAAATAACCTTCACTTTTCACAAAATGGGTCCCAAGAAAAAAAACTTGCATCGACCCCTGGTATATATATAGTATATGAGTGTATATATATATATATATATATATATATATATCACTGGCGCCCGGCTAACCGAAAAGTACCAAAAATATTATAGAATGCTCTCTGCGGAAGATTATTCCATTTAATTGTATATTTATAAAGTTTTAGGCAAATACTGATATATATTGTTGCAGTGGTGAAAAGCCGTAAAAAAAAAAAGAAGTGAAACTGCAGTAGACTCTAGTTTTCTTATAGTTTGTAGTATAACATGCATTTTTTTTTTTTTTTTTAGAGAAAATATTTAGCGAGTAATGTAATTAAAAAAAAAAACTAGTTTCTAGGGAGCACCAATTTTATTTTTGACGTTACTTCCAGCAATAAATAAAATCTCAACTAATGAACAGTATACTAATAAAGAAAGAGATTAGTGTGTGGTGGATCTTCTGGTGCCTGGAAAGAACTTTGATTGCTCTCAGTAGATCACAAGTGTGTAGTTTTATTGCATAATAAACAACTACCATGAGTGATCTTCTGCAAGCAAGTGGAATTTGATGCCTTTGGACTACACTCTACTTTTAGAAGGATTGGAGATTCATCTTTGCCTCGAATAACCACATTTTTTAAATCTGCAATGCAATAGGAGTCCCAATGCTATGCCGAAAGAGGAGACTGAAGTAAGTTTATTGAAGTAACGTCAAAAATAATGTTGATGCTCCCTACAAACTAGTCTTTTTTTAATTACATTACTTGCTAAATTAGGTTTACCAAAAAATAGCATGTTACACTACAAACTATGCGAACACAATAAAAAAATATACAAGTACAAAAATTATTTATCTGAAAATAATTTTAAAGGACCATCATGCAATAATTCACTTATTTTTTATTCTGTTACTGAAATGATAGCAATGTATGCGATAGATCTGAATAATATAAGGAACATTCATTTAATTTCAGATTAATTTAGTGTTAATTATTGAATGTATTAGAAATATAATGTTAAAATAAATTATATTAAGCCAATGTCTATAAAAATTAGTAAAATTTCACATGTTTAAATTGAGGTTTATTTATAAATTATGTAAATTAAACTTATTTACTTAAATATATTTTTATATCACGATTTCTGTTAGTTATATTTAGAAAATTTATATGAAAAATTTTGAAAATCGCACTTTTATCAAATTGTTCATCATTAAATAATGAAAGAATATGCTTTTGTTTTTATTAATTTGATTTTTGAGCTGATATGCATGACAGTAAAATAATGTGACTAAGAGAAATAGTAAAAAATCCTTCATGAATTCACAGTGTAAACAAACAATCATACCGTCATTTTACCTACTGTGACATCATGAGAATATTGTCGATAGAGTAAAATTGTATAATATGAAATGAATATTTTTATGTACTAGATTATTTTTTAACACAATTATTTCAAATTGGTAAAGTAATCATACAAGTTGTAAATTTCCAACTGGACGAAAAATGTCCGGGCCAGGATTCGAACCTGGGATCGCTTGGCTGAAGCCGCCACGCTCTACCACTGAGCTATCCCGGTCGAATCTGGAGGGCATAATTCATCCAGTAAACCTTATTGATCAAAGCATCTGGTCTGATATTTTAATCAGCTCAACAGAAAAGATCGCGGGTAATGGAACTCCAGTAAACGCTGGATACGTGAATACACTAGATTATTTTTTAACACAATTATTTCAAATTGGTAAATTGATCAATAAGGTTTACTGGATGAATTATGCCCTCCAGATTCGACCGGGATAGCTCAGTGGTAGAGCGTGGCGGCTTCAGCCAAGCGATCCCAGGTTCGAATCCTGGCCCGGACATTTTTCGTCCAGTTGGAAATTTACAACTTGTATGATTGCTTTACCAATTTGAAATAATTGTGTTAAAAAATAATCTAGTGTATTCACGTATCCAGCGTTTACTGGAGTTCCATTACCCGCGATCTTTTCTGTTGAGCTGATTAAAATATCAGACCAGATGCTTTGATCAATAAGGTTTACTGGATGAATTATGCCCTCCAGATTCGACCGGGATAGCTCAGTGGTAGAGCGTGGCGGCTTCAGCCAAGCGATCCCAGGTTCGAATCCTGGCCCGGACATTTTTCGTCCAGTTGGAAATTTACAACTTGTATGATTGCTTTACCAATTTGAAATAATTGTGTTAAAAAATAATCTAGTGTATTCACGTATCCAGCGTTTACTGGAGTTCCATTACCCGCGATCTTTTCTGTTGAGCTGATTAAAATATCAGACCAGATGCTTTGATCAATAAGGTTTACTGGATGAATTATGCCCTCCAGATTCGACCGGGATAGCTCAGTGGTAGAGCGTGGCGGCTTCAGCCAAGCGATCCCAGGTTCGAATCCTGGCCCGGACATTTTTCGTCCAGTTGGAAATTTACAACTTGTATTTTTATGTATGTCTGGGATATAAATAAAATCTGCTGATAAGTTTAAAAAAAAGGGCTTTTGTTTGACTAATTTTTAATATGATAATGCATTTAAGGATTTGATGATATTTACCTTTTCTATGACCTATTTTTATTCCTTCAAGAATGTGACTTTCATTATTTATAGTAATAAAAAATTTATAATATATGCTTTATTTAATATATTTTTCTTGAATTGAATGCACAGATAGTTTTACTATTTTCTATTGCTTTACCTCCCTCCCCTTCCGATATCTCTATTAATGTATGTATCATGTATTCACTATTTTAAAGATTTTCAATCTTAAATTCTTGAGGTGTGAAAGACAGAGAAAATTTGTAAAGTGTAATCAAAAGTTTAAGAATAGCTGATTTAGATTACTTGGTTGATACCAGTTTTTTGAAATAACAATATTCGCCCTATTTAGTGATACATTAAATAAAGCAAAAGTAAGGCGAATTATACTATTTCTGAAATTTGGTAGCAACATTGTGTAATATGGAAAAGGTTCATCTAGAAGGGATTAATAGACATACATCCATATAAGTCTAATGGACATCTATGTAAGAGCAAATTTACATTATATTCCATGTCCATGTACATCTATATACATCCATATTACATAGATATGATGTATATATACATACATAATACATAGATATTATGTCTAGGACATGATGTATATGGACATAGACATCCGTTTAAGTAGATATTATGTCGGGTTTGGATGCCCAACGAACGCTATATGGATGTATACGGAGTGACATCTGATGGTAATATCTACGTAGATACTATGTTATATGGAACTCTTCGGATGAATTATGGACATGGTGTATGGATGTACTTTACGTTATATGGATGTCATATCTACCAGTTTGTGCTGTGTGGGTATGGCGACGTAGGCCAATCATATCATAGACCATTTTAACATATAGACCTATCAAATAGCCCCATCTCATGTCTACAGTAGGAGTCATAAAGAACAAACAGGTTTTTCTTGCTAACCAACCGTAATTGAACCAACAGTGACGTCAACTGCCCTTCCCCCCAGGCTAACGAAAAAGAAAGGCTTCCGCGGTGCTTTATTCGAAACTTTTTTACAGACCGCGGGAATCACGTGATGCTCGAAAGCACCAATGCAGGTGTACGGAAAGAGCACACGTCACTCTGGCGGTCTATAAAAAAAGATAAGAGGAATGCACCGCGGTAGCCTGTCTTTTTCGTTAGCCTCGCCCTTCCCTTATAGAGGTTCGCTATAGTTTGAATAAAAACGTCTGACTGAACGCAGTCTAGACATCCGCCATGGTCTATACTCTCAAATAGAGGCAATCTAGTACATAAGTTTGGCGATAACTTCTGGCTCGCCTAGATACATGAAGAATACTTTTTGTCCAAAATATCTTGACAATCAAATTTTATTGCCTGCATGCGCGACCTGCGTTATACACGGCCGGTGCATGATGTTTAAAATGTCACGTGTAGTGGATCATTTTTACACGGTGATTGGTGTAGAGCGACGCACCCCCTGTTTTGCACCAATCACCTTGTAAAAATGATCCACTACATGTGACGTTTTAAACGTCATGCACCGGTCGTGTATAACGCAGGTCGCGCTGCATGTGACTACTCAGTTGTGGAGGCACAGTAGTATAAGGAAAGGGCAGATGGCGTCACTGTCGGTTTATTTGTTTTATTGAGAACATACCTCTGACATGCTTTACATCAAGTGCCCGCTTATAAGTCATCGTCAATATACAAGGACGAGATAGCCTTGCGTCTTCGAACTCCGCCCTTGCCTTCGCACTAGTGAAAAGCATGTAGCATGAAATAAATCATCACTATTGTTGGCAAATCGTTAATTTTTAAAATTTTAACTGTACAAATTTAGATTGTATGAAATATAATAACACAAGAGTGTAGCGAAAGAATGTCAAAGCCTTGTTTTCAGGAAAGTAGGTTGCTGCTACTGCCATCTTTCATCATGAAGTGAAAGTATATACTAAGTTTAATAATTCGATTTTTTCGTACTCTACCTCCGTGTCTTGTACTATACCGATTAAATTAAATTAATGAATTTATAGGATTTAAAAAAAGTTGAAAACTCAAAATTTAGATTTTTTTAATGTATTTAAAAATATATACTTTATTATTTTTTTAATGTATTTAAAAATATATACTTTATTATTTTTTTAATGTATTTAAAAATTTATACTTTATTATTTTTTTAATGTATTTAAAAATATATACTTTATTATTTTTTTAATGTATTTTGAAATATATACTTTATTATTTTTTTAATTCCAAATGTAAGGGTATATTGCTTTTTTTATGAACACAGCTATCAAAAATATTTTACTGCTTATGTGTACTGCAATATATGAATCAGGCATAATCTCCCTTCCTGTTTACTTATATTTAAAAAAGTTGATTATTTATTAATTTTTTTTTTTTTTTTTTTTTTTTTTTTTACTTTTTACATTTAAAAAAAAAACTACTTTTTCAATATTTTACCTTTTACATAATTAATACATTTTCTGCATTCAAATCTTAAAAACTTATGAATGGCTATGAGAATTTGTTTTGAATAAAGTATACTATTTTTTACAAAAGATCATTTACATGTTTAAGTATGATTTAGCTAAATTACAGGAAGGTATTTTATAGCTAAAATTATTAATATTTTATTTTTTCTGTCTTTTTTCTATTATTAAGAGTAAATTCTTGTGTACTATTTTTACAAAAGATCATTTACATGTTCAAGTAAGATTTAGCTGAATTACAGGAAGGGATTTAGTAGCTAAAATTATTAATATTTTATTTTTTCTGTCTTTTTTCTATTATTAAGAGTAAATTCAGAATATTACTCGAAAAATAAGATCCATGAGTGTCCTTTAAATTAAGAATTTCTTGTTTTTCAAAAATAATAAATTACAAAAACGCTTCATAGTATTCTTAAAATAATACTAATAATAGTTACATTATGTTTTTTCTGTGACTTACTACCCTTAATATTTTTTATTTATTATATCACGTCATAAACTAGTAAAATCTGAAATAACATTTCTTTAATGTAAAACAAAACAAAAAACTGTCTGCTGGAGGGATTTGAGACTGCACATACTTGAATTCTGGCAGTACAGTGGTTAGAATAACGGATCAAAATGTCGCCGGCTCTGTACGTCACATGCATAATGTCTATTGTGCCCGAAGTATCTCAAATCTTCTTTCCAGAACTTGGCGATACACCTGATCTTTTATATGAGAGTGGAAAAATACGGAATATAACGTTTCGTTTTGTTTGAAACGATTATAATCATAAACAAATCGCCAAAGCATCTTGGCGAACACGCCTTTATCGCCAGGCTATTGTTTGTTAATTTATCTCACTCGTCTAATCAAACTCCTCGTAGCGAGTAACCCCAAGATCCGGAATATAGGTTTGTCATAGTTTGAACAAAAGCAAAATCCGAATATGCGCCCCGTGCGTATGTTTCCAGTCTCATATAGATGCACAGGCGATACTTACCTGGACAAGTTTGGTCAGACAAGGGAGACAAATCAATAAAAATTTGGCTGGCGATAAATACAGGCTCGACAAGATGCTTGGTGATCCGTTTATGTCAAAACAATCATGCAAACAAAAATTTTTGTTTGAATCTGAAAATTTTGTTTGTTTCTTTGTCACCATCCTTGTATAGAAGCATCCTAGTGAGACAAATTAACAAACATTATTTTGGCGATAATGGCAAGCTCACTGATTCGTTTTTTTGAAAATTCGTCCCAACCAGTTAAACTTTATATCTTGTCTGTAGTCACTGTTATATAGAGGAAGTCTGGTCCACAGATTAAATATAGTCATACAGATTTGACAGTGGAGCGAAAACCCGAACCGGCGCGATACAAGCGCCACCAATGCAGGTGTATGAAAAGAGCAACACGTCACTCTAGCGGTCTGTAAAAAAAGATATGTGGGATGCACTGAGGTAGCCAGTCTCTTTCGTTATACTACAGTGCCTAGAAGTATATAGTGTTGTTATCGGCGTCAATATTATACTTCAGAAATAGAGGAAGCCGATAGATGGCGCCAGTGTTCTCGCCGCGGCTATGGTAACTTTCGTTTTTACGTACACTTCATTTTAAATCTATTTTTTTCTGTAGTATAAATCAGTACTTTAAAATGCTCTAGATAAAAAATAAACAAGGAAAAAAATTCTAATAATGAAAATACAGTTGAAGAGAAATGTAATTGATTTCATAACAACTAATTGTAATGAACTCAAACAGTTACAAACTTTATCATAGGACAATGTTTTTCTTCCTACAATATTTAGTTATTTCTAAAATTGGATAAATACAATATATTGGATAAATACATTATACTATGATGAATTCTTGCAAAAACATGTCCCTATTTTGACAACTTTTTAATCGGTATTCATTATTACATAACTTGTTTACATCCTGTTAACAAACTAAGAGTAAATTGAGTTGTTAAAAATTTCTGACATTTCGGAGCTTTAGTTTTGAGTAAAATAATTTAAGGTATACTAGCAAACATTAAATTAATGATAATTTCAAATCTAGAAAAAAAAAATAATTACTCTCCTGAAAGTATGACAAGAATGCATTTTCTTTAAATTAGGGTAGATGCGCCAATCATCCTTAAAAAATTATTTAAAAATTATTTTTGATTAATAGTTATTATTATATATTATTATTATTATTATTATTACATTAAGTTATCAACAATATTTAACCATTCTCATACTCACATTTCTCAAATGTGAATCAAAATTTTAATAACAGAAATAAATCAAACACTTTCCAGTTTTTTTCGAGTAATAGACACCCTACAAAAAGTAATACATTGATTTTGTGAATGTATTTAAAACCATGATTGAATGAAAGCATACTAATGAAACAAAATAGTCATGTTAAAATAAATTTTAAAGTTAGGATATCAATAATTAATAAAATATTTATGATGATGTTCATTGTTTAAATTATTTATTGTCATTATCACAAGATAAATATTTTAATTATTTTAGATAGAAAAATTAAAATACTAAATTAAAAATATTTGAGCAAATCTTCTTTCCCTTCAATAGTGTATTTGTAATTTCTCTCAATAAATCGCTCATGAAAATGCGATTCACATTAGAGTCCTGCATGGGGTCGGGTAATCCGCACCCGACCCGTCCCGCGGTTTGGGTCGGGTTGGCGCTCCTTTTTTTTGTTGAGGTTCGGGTCGGGTTGACTTCTACATTTTGCTGCGGGTCCGGTTGACATTCACTTTTTCGTGTTCGGGTTGGGTTTTTACTCTTGCGGGTCGGGTTCGGGATGACTCGCTTTTTCAAAAGAATGTCCAATATTTTTTCAGATTAAGGAAATCGAGGTAAATTTTTTGTTGGGTTCGGGTCGGGTTGCTAGTTGACTCTAATTCACATGCAACTGAATGTTGGTTCAGATCTTTGTCGGCAGGAGGAATGACTTTTAACCATTTTTCAAATTAGTTTTAGTCTTTGGGGGGGGGGGGGGGGGGATAGAGTTATGTTAGTTTTGTTGCTTTTATATCCACTAGTATATCCGGGAACGAAGCATGTTCAGGACTTAATTTGCGCCGGAGCCCACCAGACCTCAGCTCCGGTACTTCTCTATTTTTAGTAAATGTTTAAATATTGGCCAGAATTCACCGGAGCTCATAAACACTGGGCTCCGGAGCCCAGTGCAATAACGCTTCCGAAAAACGAATTCTAAATTACCCTTTCCTTTCCCTCCTATCCCCAATTTTTTGCCTGCTTTTGTATCAAAACACTTATAAGTGAGGTAATGTGTTGCTCACGTAAGAGATTGAGATAAAACGGGCTCGGTTTTTATATCAGTCTTGGGAGGCTTGAACTCAATCTGTCTTAAATTGAAATTTTATTTATTTCCATTTCAAATCATTTTAATGCTATTTTGATCAGAATAACGAGTAAACAGAAATAGTCTTTTTTCTATTCCGCATAGCTGCGAACTATTAATTTTTTGTGTTAACACTATTTCCGAATCATAATCCTGAGCTTATTTAATCGCAGAATTCTGCGAATAATTAACATTAAGATTAGGTAAAGCAAAGGTTTCTATTTGGAAGTAGTAATAACAAAAAAATGGAACAGTTGATATCTAAGTATACGCAGATAGGTGTATTTAATTATTTTTATTTTGCTAAAAAAAAAAAAAGTGTTTTAAATTTTGAAGATAATGTATGAAATATAAATAGACAGACTGGAGTGACGGTGGGGGGGGGGGGGGGGGGTGCGTGTTAGTACCGCAGAATATTAGGGCTCCGGCACTTTTTTTTCTTAGAAATTAAGTCCGGAGCATGTTCGATCAGCTTTTCTTTTCTTAGTATTTGCAGATTTATCCATACTGATTTATCATTAAACAGGCATAATATATGTTTACTTTAAAATATTATAGAAATAGAAACATTCGTATAGTTTGTTTGAAAATACAGCGTTAATTACATTGAAACTAACATTAGGATCAAGCCTGTTAAATGAAACTTCAAACGTTAATAACGGCGGTGGGAACTCGACGCCCTCTCGCGGAGAATCTGGTTTTCCTCCTGTTAGGGACATTTTTTTTATTGCGGTTGTATTGGCGATAAGCACACTACTTACTTCTAGGCACTGTAGTTATACTATGTTCAGATCGGTTAATTAAGATATCTTAGATCGCTGAACTCACTGAGTGAGTTCCAGGAACTCACTTAGTGAGTTCAAACTTTCCATTGCTAGATACAGTCAGTACCGCTCACTCTGATTGGCTCTAGAGGCCGATTGGCTGTTGAGTTTGCTTTTAACATATGTGCATGCGCACTGGACACGGTGATGTTGAGTGAGTTATCTTAAATGCGTTTGGCGGTGTGGACAGGTATTCAATTCCGGGGAGGTACCACCTCAAAAATGGCGGTCTAAGATATCTTAAATGTCTGATGTGAACAGGGTATAGGCCTCGTTTAACCAAAGTGACGTCAGCTGCCCTTTTCTTGAGGCATCCAGTTAAACTAAGGCAGGGATTCAGATGTCCGTTAAGGATCTTTAAACGGGTCGGAAAACCTTATTCCCGAGTGAAATCTCAAAATCGCTATTCAGATGTCCGTTTAACGATTCTTAAATAAGAATCCTAGCGTTAAAAGCACTCCGATTTAAAGATAGCTAAAACGCCGTCCTAAAAATAAGGTTGGTGGCACGGAGGAAGATAGATGGAGGGGAAAGTAACGTTGAAATTTTACAATACAGTTTTTCTCCTTATAGATGGCGCCACGGTAAACTGAAGGCTTACCTAACCTGCTTCTGCAATGCTTTTCAATGCGAAAAGCATTCATTTTTTAAATGTTTTTGATTGAAAATTTGAACTTTAAAAAAGTCAAACAAGTAGAGATTTCATTAAATAAAGTTTTCTTCACACCATGCATATATTTTAATAGATATTTGGCGTTCCGATTGTTTTTTAAACTCTTTAAATAAGAGTTCATCCTGACAGAAGCATCTGAATAGTCATTTAAAAATAAATATCACGGATATTGTACTGCGAAGAAATACGGAATGGACGTATAATTTTTAGAGATTAAAAGTATTATTCAAATAAAAACAGCTTCAGATTACAGCCAAACAAATAGCACTCTATAAGACAATTTAAATGGCCATGTCAATTAGCCACAGACATTAGCATTCATTAAGTATAACATTTTAAAAACATATTCACTAAGATCGATATACTAGAATAAAAATTTCTTAGTTTAAAAATGATTACATGCATATAACTTTAAATTAAAGTATAATAAAAAGCACTCACCTTTGGAGCTATAAACATACTTAAAAAAAAAAAATTCTTCGATTTTTCTTTTGTTTATCTCATCATCATAGCCCGATCTACATCGCGGAATAAAACATTTATATCCCATCTTAAATTTATGACATATAATTGCTATAATTAAAAATAATCGAGTAAAATACTTTCGGAATTTAACATGTAATCTAATGACATTCTGTTTAAAGGCAGCCGCCAAATTTTACAGCGCCCTCTTTCGTTAAAAAAATATGACTTGCATTTTCGATATCCTCGCCTATTCTAGTTTCCCCTCCAGGTTCTTTCTCCGTGGTTGGTGGTATTTCGGACGCCATTACTATTTTGATATCGTTTTCTTGTTTTCTTCCTTTCTTATATTGACGATTGTAAGTTTAAAAATTTTTCATTTTTACATACAGTTTATATTATTCAACTTATTATGATGCTGAAACATTTATATATTTTTTTTTCTGTAATTATTTCGAATTTTATGTACTGATGCTCATGCAACTATTTGTCAAAATAAACCAAATTGCGATGGTTGTATACATTCAATTAAGGTATTTAATGTTATAAATACTGTTAGATTATTTTATTTTGTATTATCGGCAATTATTCCGAATTTCTTATACCTACTTTATATGCATGACACCTGTTAAAATAACGTCAAGCAAACAAGTTATGTTCTGAATTAAATAAATAAATTAATGTTATAGAATTGCGACAATCGTATACATTAAACATCTTATTTTATTTATTTTTTAAGTACAGTTTTCAATGCATGATGATATCCTGATTTTAGGATATTTTATTTAATTTTGTCGATAGTTGTAAATGCATATTCCCATTATACATAAACTTTAAATGTGCACTGAAATGTTAAAATAAATTATTTTAGATCAATTTGTATTTTCTTTCGATGATAGTTATAAATGCCCCATATCCCCATTACACATAAACTGTAGTATTACCCACACAGCACATACGTTCATATTACATCCAGTTTTCATCTACCAAGTTCGAAATACGTCTAAAGATGTATTTTGGACGTAGACAGCCAGCTAAAATACGTCCAGATTTTGTTAAATGTTTGACATTACGTACGCACATAATATCTACAAAATATGGACGTCATTTTATGACGTAAATTGGATGAAAACCGAACATACTCTCGCCATATACCTATGGACGAAATATCTACAAACTATGGACATCAGTTTAGAACATAAATTGAATGAAAACGCAACTAATCCAATTTTCGTCAGATCCGGAACCAAATCTTAACAAGTTTGTCCCCATTTTCTGTTTTACGGACGTAAACTGGATGAAAACGGTACTAATCCAATTTTCGTCAAACTGGATGAAAATTGAACCTCTCAGCCGCCATTTTTTTTATGACTGCGAACTTTTCAACTGCTAAACCTTGCAGACTTCTAGAATTTATTTTTATTTATTCTATAAATTTATTTAAACTAGTAGTAAAGCCATCTCCATTTTTAAATATATTGCGTTTAGTTCAGCTCCACTTCAGCTATTCAATCAATCCATCTCTGTTTGTAAGATTTTTTGTTGATATTCATGAAAATTGGCGCGACGAAAGTTGGTAAGTAAATATTACATTTTGTTTTCTAAATTTATCGTGGTGATGTGTGTACTTTACATAAAACATTTCTGTAACGACTCTTTTTTCTTACTTATTTATATTTATTAATAATAATTCATATGATTTTACAAGTCATACGTAAGTGGTAGAGAAATAGAAGTTTGTTTACTTTTGAATAAGAAAATTTTGTAATATATTTTGTATTGTTGTGTATAATGAGTAGAAATGTTATGTTATGAAGTATTATAAGTCTTTAATCCAATTAAAAAGAAAGTTTTAATGTTTTTTAAAACACAAAAATCCAGAAGATTGTCAGTTAAAAACAAATCTAGTCTTGTAAAAATGCTTTTCTTACCACAGATTTATGCAATATTTAGTTAAGATGCATTTTTTTGGTATGATTTAAGAAAATATGTGATATTTCATGCCTCGAAATTAAATTAATAATAATTTATATGATTTTAGAAACCATAGGTAAACGAACGAAAAATCAAATCGAAAAAAAAGGCTGTTTTTTTTTTTTTTTGTTTGTTTACATTTCAATAACAAAATTTTGTAATTAGTTTCTACTCTTGTGCACACTAAGTAGTAATTAAGTAGAAATACTATATTATAAGCCTTTAATCCAATTAAAAATAAAGTTGTATTGTTCTTTTAAAACACAAAAATCATAAAAATTATTCATGGTTAATTTTACTTATTACTACAGTTTTGCATGATACAGTAACCCCTCAATATATCGTGCTACTTGGGAGATAAGAAAAAAACATGATAAAAAATTGGGGGGGGGGGGAAGAGAAGAATGTTTATCAATTAAAAATAAACAGCTCTAAATTTAGATATGAGGTTTTCGATATAATACTTGTTTAAACAAGCTACGAGTTCAACAAAAAAGAGATGGTAAAACATTGAAAAAATACAAAACCATACATATACAGTACACATATTTATTTACATTTTACAGTATTTTCTGAAAATAAAAATCCAGAGTTGTTTGTTGTTTTATTTTCTTTGATTGTCTGCTTGCTACTGGAAATTAAAGAACAAAAATGAACTAATTGCATTTCAGTTACTTGCTTAGATTTCGTCGTTTCAAAAGTTGGCTATGATGTCATACACTCATGCACAGTTTTTCTTTTTTTTAATTGGTTATAAAAAGGAAAAAAGTTGCCAAATTTAGGGGATTTTTTCCTTTAATGGCAACCTAGCTATTGTATTAAGTTATTGGCTTGACGCAGGCTTGAAAACTGAAAAGTCACCAAACATCAGTGCGTGAGTATAACACATCTGTTCCCAAAAGTTTTACATGCTTTTTCGAGAAACTAAATTTATCAGGGGATAACTGAAAAAGAGCAAAATAGCCGAATGTGCAATATAACAAGGGATTACTGTATATCTTGTAAAGCTGTATTGTTTTTACATGATTTAAGTATATAAAAGGTATTTTGTGCCTCTGTCTAAATTAATAATAGTACTTTAAATGATTTTAGAAATCATAACAAACAGAAAAAAAAAATCAAATCAAGAAAAGCAGTTGTTTACTTTTCAATAACAAAATCTTGTAATATATTTTTGATGAATATATTTTATTCTTTTTAGTTAGATATCAGTATTGGTAATTAAACAAACATACTATTATTGCACTCATATGCATTTTTTATCACAGATAATTTATTTCAGTATTTTTACAACTAACCTCTTCTAAAGAATATTACATTCATGAACTGAGTTGCATAAAATGTTATCTATAAACAAGAGCGAGTGGTGACATCTGTACTTCTTAGTTGCTAGAGATTTTTATATTACTGACTAGCTTATACATTATTTTACAGTACAAAGTGTACATTGGTTGTTGATTATTCATTTAAACATTCAAGATCGAACATCAATTCGTTTCTTGAATGAGATATTTGATCAATGTTTGGTTCTCGACCAGAGAAGGAAAAATAGGGAATAAGCAACTTAATTTATTATTTATTTATTGTATTGTTATGGGAGTAAATTGTACATACATGAGTTAAAGTGATCACAACATTTGCAAAATTCATGCATTTTGCTTTAGAACAAGGTTGCTGGATTCACTAATTTTTTTTTTTTTTTTTCTTTTTCAAATAACAGTTACTTAAGCTTCTTGTGTTTAGAAAATCGTCTGGCTTGTGAATAGATGTCAATCTTGCTTCAGTTGTTTTTGCTTCCAGAGGATCTTAGATGAGTAGTTATGTGTTCGAGAAAGTGATTACCATCTAAGATCCTTCGCAAGAAAGTTCTATACAAGATAATTGGTTAAAGGATGGACTCTAATATTTCAAGCAGGATCGAACTTTGAATAGGGTAAACTTTCTTTTAAAATCTATAAGTGTTATTAAATAAAATGTTATTTTGTATGGTTATAGGTTTTGCAATATATATATTAATTTTCTGCTTCCATAAAGAGTGAATAATTTGGTACTTTTATGTTAGCTGGGCACAAATTATACTAACAATATATTTTTTTCAGTTACCAATAGCAACTTTTATTTTTCCCATAAGTAAATTAGAAATGATGGTTAGGTATTAAAATAAAATGTTTTGGTTTATGGTATTATTATTCTTATTACATTGTATTTTAAATGAAATAAGTGAAAGTCATGTATTTTAAAGAATGTGTTTTAAATTAAAGTTGTGTATTTTAAATGAAACAAATGAAAGGTTTATATTTCAAAGGTAATGAATACAATATTAATGATAGGAATATTATTTCGTGATCTATTACCTGTGCGCTGCTAACATAATAGTACTCCATTAATTTTGTTGAATATAAGCTAGCACAGGTGATAAATCGTCAAATATTGTTTGAGATGCTATCGTTGACATTGCAAGCATTTCTTGTCATTCTTCATGTGGTATTGTAACAACTAAATCTTGATTATATGAACAAGATTAGAATATGCTTAATTGTAATGAAAGTTTGGGACATTCGTACAATGGCTGAACAAGTAAAAATAAATAAATATATACACTATATCAGAGTTTCCTCCCGTTTAAAAAAAGGGCAGGGTGCTGCTTGTGAGAATAGAGCACTTTTTGAATTCTAGAGGGCATTTTTAAGATTCTTCAGGGCAGTTTTTTTTACTTTTAAAGGTATTATTTTGTTTTTTAAAGACACTTTTAATAGTTAAAAGCCTGAGCACTCTTTTCAAGACAACATTGAGTTAATTTTTACTATGAATTATAGGTGCAGATTCACGGTCGCCAGTCGCCACGTGGCGACTAATTTTTTTGCTGTGGCCACTAACTTTCGGTGTTTAAGTCGCCATGTGATTTAAAAGTAATCAATTTCTGGTATTCCCAGTCTCCACCGTGAAATGTTAATTTTTTTTAAAGATTAAGACCAAAACACATAACAAACATTATTATTATCTTTTAATAACATTTCAGAATGATCTGTTTAACACAGCAAACTATTAAATATATTCTAATAGCAATGTTATTCGTAACAGTTTGTATCTGATAATTTTACATAGACTGTGATTTTTAAATATTAACTGTGTTTTGATTTTTTATAGTGCAAAATAAATCTCACGAATTCAGATTTTCTTTCATATGTACTTTTGTCTGGCAAAATTAAAATAAGAAATATTGTTTTTTTCATATTCCCCGCTATCATGATTACTTAGCTTATACATATTTTTTTTTTTTAAACCGTATCTTGCCCAACTTTATCTTCAGACTGTACATGATTTAAGATTTAATTAATATTAAAAATTTAGATTCTAAGGACAACATTCTTTTATTTGTTTATTGGCATTAGTGTTATAGCTTGGCAATAGTTTTTATGGAAAGTGGTTGATGGGATAATGGAGAAAAGTACCTGTTATTTCTTATTAAACCTTTTTTCTTTTCGTATTTCAAATGTAATGAGTAAAAAACATTCTTATTTTATTTATTATTTACAACTCAGTTTAAAGAATTTTTTATGTATATCTTATAACATCTTCTCTTATATTCATTGAAAATTTACATTCTGCCAATGGTTGGCATGAGTTAAAAAAAACGTTAAATTGACATGCTTTCGCATCTTGTCTTTTGGAGTTGCAACCTAATATCTAAATATCACAAAATAAATTTTGGGCAGGGGGGCAGGCTATGCTTGCAAATTGTAAAAGTATTAATATTACAGTTAATTATAGATAAAAATTAACTTCTTTACTCACTGGTCACTGGCTAGTACATGGATTTTTTTACTCAGCAGTTTTTTTTAAGCACTGGCCACTAACAAACTTACATATACTTGATTGAAAAAATTTGTCAAATAGTCTCGGGAAAAAAAATTGCAAAATTTAAGAAATAATATCAGGGGGGGGGGGGGGGGAATCGCAAAACTCGTCAAACAATCGAGGAACAGAATTGCAAAATTCGTCGAACGACAGCGGAAAACAGTGTGCAATTCGTTGAACATCAGCGGAAAGAAAGTGTGCAATTTGTTGAACATTGTTGGGACAAAAACATGAAATTCGTTAATCAATAGTCAATAAATCGCAAAATTTGTCAATCGATAGTGGAAAAATCACAAAATTCATCAAATGGTCTCAGGAAAAAAAAATATGTGGATATCGTCAAATGGTCTCAGCTATAGGTGCAGATTCACGGTCGCCAGTCGCCACGTGGCGACTAAATTTTTTGCTTTGGCCACTTACTTTCAATGTCTAAATCGCCATGTGTTTTACAGGTATACTCTTTTTCAATCTTTTTTTTTTGATCAAATACGCTGATTGTCCTCCATAATTCTGCAATATTTAGCAATTTTATGTATTTTCCAGGCCATAATTAAATAAATACGATTTAACATAGATGCCACATTTCTGCTGAACCACAAATTTTTTGTTAACTTCTTTAAAAAAGAAAAAAAATAGTAATAAAAAAAATCATGTTGATATGCGCTGTGAATGAACTCTGTGGTGGCGACATACCGCAATTAGCTCGCAACACAAAAAAATTCGTAACGAGAATACAATAATTTTAGATCCCACTCATTAAATTTGTAGCTCTGGGATTTTTCCGATATGTTCTTACAAGTAGACATAGATATCAGCATGCAATTCTTCCATGAATAAGCAGAACTCTTCGAATTATCATTATTTATTTAGTTACCGTATTTACCCGCGTATACGTCGATTCCGCGTATAAGTCGACCCCCCACTTTCCCGATCAAGAAATTTGAATTTTCTTAAATCCCGCATATAAGTCAACTCCGCCCTTTTCCGAGCAAGAAATTTGAATTTTTTTAAAAATACATTATTCAAAATCACCTGGAAAGAAAAGAAAGTACTAAATATACAATAATAAAGAAACTTTGATTTTTTTTTTGTGCATTTATTCGAAATCATCTGGAAAAAAAAAGTTCTAAATATACAATAATGAAGATAATAATATACTAAAGTAATATACAAAGTTAAACTGATTCAAGGTCCAATTCACTATCGGTTTATTCATAGAACAAAAAATTTTAGGGAATTGTTTATATACAACTATGGTGGGAAGAGTCTATAAAATCCCGCTGTCCAAATTTAAAAGAGAAAAAATATTGTTTTTATGCTTTTGTGTCAAAATATGGCCACTGGATTTTTTGGGTTTAGGAGCCACTGGCTCCTTCCAGATTTTGGGAATATGCACCTATAGTCTCAGGTAAAAAAAAATAAGAATATCGTCAAATGGTCTCAGGTAAAAAAAAATTGAGAATATCGTCAAATGGTTCCAGGTAAAA
Source organism: Maratus michaelseni (assembly GCA_963931845.1). Classification (NCBI taxonomy): domain Eukaryota; kingdom Metazoa; phylum Arthropoda; class Arachnida; order Araneae; family Salticidae; genus Maratus; species Maratus michaelseni. The sequence continues at coordinate 120,690,654 of OZ007586.1, forward strand.
AAAATTGCAAATATCGTCAAATGGTCTCAGGTAAAAATTGAGAATATCATCAAATAGCCTCGAGAAAAAAACTTAATTCGTCAAATTATTTCGGGGAAAAAATCGCGAAGTTCACCAAATGGTTTTGAAATGCATCGAGCGACAGCGGAAAAAAATCTTTTTCCATTCAATCATCGCTTTTGGTGAGTGTGACTATTAAGTTTGGCCTGTGGTGGCAATAAAGTCAATTGTCAAATTTTAAGTATTACTCGCTGATTAGCGAGTGCTAATTTTTTCAATACAGATAATTGTTGAAAAATTTTATGGTGAATAGTTTGGTGTAATACAAAATTTGAATTTTGAAATGGGCTTTACCTGCCTATTGGTCATTTTGTAAAAGATTCATTTGATTCAAAATTCATTTCAAAGGAAATTTTTTGTAATTGAAGCTCTCAATGTAATTAGCAGCTCCGCTGACTAGCAGGCAAAATTCGCTAGTTATGTATTAAGAATAATTTATGAAAAATGTTTTATATATATATATATACATTTAAAAGTACAAGATAAGTTTCTTTGTGGGGAATTTGGTGATTATCGGTCTCATCTATTTAATTTTTAGGTACTTTCTTGTTATAGCAGACTTCGATGGTGAATTGCCAAGTAACCAAGATGTATCACATATTATAGTCGTATATGATGTAATGACATTTTATTATTCTATTGTCAAATTATAGTCATATATGTAGTATATATATGTATGTAAATAAAATATCTATGAAGTATAAACATAAATAATGTATATTGTTTGAATGTAGGGAAGACTAGTACACACTGGACATATGGGCACAGTGGACCATCCCCTAATATAATATTTTATTTATATAAACAAATTTTAAGCTTCTCTTCTATTCTAATAGACAACAGCACTGGATTGATTATTTACAGCCTGCAGAGAACATGTTTAGCTCAGAATGAACCATTATATCCTGATTGGTTGTTTTGAGATTCTAAAAGTAAAATTTTTCATCATCATATTTTTCTTTTTTTAGTAATTAAAGATAGTAGATAAATAAGATAAAACAACTATTTTGCAAAGGTGTAAGATACTTGTTTTTATTTAACTTTAAAGTTAATATGTTTAAAAGAAAGCTATAAACAATATTAATGTGATTATTTATTGAAAAAAAAAAAAAACCTTAATATATATATATATATATATATATATATATAGTCATGATTTTTCTGGAATTATTTTGATTTGAAGCATAAGAAATTGGTAGTTTTTTCAAACTGAAATTTTCAATAGGGTGGTCTAGAATATTATATTATATTCAAATCAACTTAATCTAAAATTTAGACATAACCTTTTTTTTTTTTTTTTAATTGCCCAGTGTAATGCCAAAAATTGTAAATTAATGCTAGTTTTCAAATTCTCAGTAACTCAGATAATGTCTTTTTTTTTTTTTTTTTTTAATTCTATTTTCTGGTCTGTGGGAAAAGAAGTAGTAAGGTCAAAATTGTAAAATTCTCTCACATTTTTTCAGAATATGCAGAACTCAAAGTAACATTAAATTGTATATATAAATTTATATATAATTTTTTTGAGTTTGTGTTCTGAAATAATACTGAAATACTTAGTAAAATTTCTGTTTCTTTTCTCCTTTTAATTTCAATATTAAGGAAACTAAAATTGCAAAATTAATGTAGGTGACAATGTGAAATTTTCACCTTTAAGTTGCAGAACCCGAATTTACCTTTTCAAAGTCATGGTAAAACCCAAATGCTGAAATAGTAAAATTTCATATCTATATAAGTAGATATTTTTTATTATTTATGAAGTCTTCTATTTCTGTAATATTAACTAAACATGTATTTTATAGCTACTTTTTTTTTTTTCTCTTCATAGATGCTGTTGAGACTTCTATTTTGACAAATGAGACGTCAGATTGCCAAATTGAAAAAAGCTATTGCAAATTGGTTGTGGCATGCAAAAGACTGATTAGGGGGGGGGGGGGATTTAAAAGCTGTTTTTGTTTGCAAATTTGTATTGCATATTTTTCTTCAAACAGTGGCATGGGCTGAATGATTTTATAGATTGATTCTTTTAAAAATGCATTATTTTTTATATTAATGAAAGTATTAAATATATATTTTTAATAGATTATTTAAAGGATAATATTTTTAAAAATCAGCCTTAAGCCATGGCTTATTTTTCATAAATTAACAAAATAATTAAAATGTTTTGTTATATAAAACTCATTGTACAATGAAAAATTTATATAATTTATAAATGATTATGCAAAACTCATTTCTTTTTTATATTAATAGATACATCAAATAGCTGAATAGATTATTTTTTTTTTAAATTTAATTTCATAGTATATGATTAAATATACAAGATTTTTTTTCTGATTTAAATAAGTTGTAAATAAAGTACTTGCTTTCATGTTAAGTGAATGAAATTGAACTTTTTTAAAATTCATACATCTGTAATGAGAGTAAATTCTTGTATGTCAATATTTTTCTTTGAATTCTTCTGCTCTCTGGAACCAGAAGTGAAGTCGATATTGTAAAACTTTGATACTTTTTTTCTCCCAAGTATGTCTTAAATAATACCAATTTTACTGTCAAGAACTTTTAATCGCTTTCATTTATTGTTAGATATAAATTTTTAGCCATAATGCAAGACATACAAATCTTCTAGCCTATTTTCATTTGGTTATTCATAATATTGGGAAAGTTTTCAGTTTTGCCTTGAATAGGCTTCTTGCACCCATGTGTTTTCGCCTTTTAATTTCGTTATTCAGGAAGTTAAATTTGTAAAATTTCCAATTGAAGCTATGGAATCGAATTAATGCTGAAATAGTAAAATTCATATACGTATTAGTAAATACTTTTTTTTTTTTCATATGTCTTCTGTTTATGTATTAACTAAATATGTGTTTTTTTTTTTTTCATCTTTTTCTCATAGGTGCTGTTAAGACTCATGTAAAGTGGGATGAAACATTAGAGTGCCAAATCGAAAAAGTTATCTCAGATTAGTTGTGGCATGCAAAACGTCGATTGGATAATAAAAAATAAATAAATAAAGCATTTTTTGTTTGCAAATTTTTATTGTATATATTTTTTAAACAATGATGTAGGCTGAATAATTTTACCCATTGAATCTTTTAAAAATTCATTAATTATTATATTAATAAAATAGATTTTAAAATAGATTATTCAAAGAGTAAATTTTTTTAACAATCATGACCTTTAACTATCTGCATTACTTGTAAACCCTTAAGCCATTATATTTTTCATAAATTAACAAAATAAATAATTAAAATGATTAATATATATATATATATATGTTTAATTTGCTGTGCAATTAAATTATTTAATAAATTTTTTTATGTATAATTAAAAATCAAATATGCTAAAGAAATTTAATAATGGCAAAAGTAAATGAAATTGAACTTAATGGATTTTTTTATCCATGCATGTGTAATGAAAGTACAATCTTGTTCTCAAGGAATGTATTTAAGAATATTAGGGAATGAGGTGTCAGGTTGAAAAAGTTACCACATGTAAAATATATTTCTTGCATTCTTTCCTACAAATTTCAATATGTAAAATTTTATACACAATATACAAAAGTTGGCAAGAAATATCTCATTTGCCTCCATGAGTTAGCAATATTTGAAAAACTAAAATTTCTTCTTTTTCTTCAATACATTTAGTCATTGTTATTCTTAAGTATAGCCATACTTAAAGGAAAAAATATGATTTTGCCTTCGAAAAAGCTATTTTAGTGAAAAAGAGAAGTGCAATAGTTTAAAAGCAATGATTTTACTGACAATTTAAATGGGAGAAGGGGGGGGGGGAATGATTCATCAAATGCAAGACCTTGCAAAATAGTTTAATAATTTAAACATAATTGTTTAATAATTTAAAAAATAATAAGTATCCAATTACTATTTGTATATATTTGGTATTCTGGAATCTACAAATTTAATTATTATCAGTGAATAAATCAGGAATTTTTTCAACGAAAAGCAAAAAAGAAGTTTTTGAGATGGAAAAAAAGATTAAGACTGTGACTTCAATTTTCAGCAGAAAATATAGCAGTATGGTACATCAGCGGTTCCGAAGCTGTGGTCCAGAGGGTTCTTCAGGGGATCCATAAAGGCCCTATGTTCAATATAAAAACTTTCATTTTCTGAAATCGGTGACTAATCTAGTGAATAAAATAAAAGGCAATATAGTAAAACCTGTGAACATGGAATCAGGATAAAATTATTTTTTAGACAGATTTCTGTCTTCACATGTACATTTGTCCGGTGTTTTTCTCATTGGGACCATGGAATTTTTTCGTTTAAGACAGAATTCCGTTACGTTAGAGACATGTTCTATCTTCATATGTTTTACTGCACTAAGAATTTTGTCAAAAAATGTAATACAATTAATTTGCTTATACAGTCGGACCCTGATTTAATGAATTCATCAGGACTAAAATTTTTATTCGTTAAATCGGGGTTCTGTGTAAGGCTCTCTCTCGGAAAAATATAATTCTCACTTTACTATGATTTATATCTTGTATGATTTATTTTTATTTTTGTCTAAATTATTTTTACACGGAGCTCTTGAATCCTTGAGGCCTGATGTATGTGCATCATATAAGACATTTGTGTACCAATTTCAGTACTACAGTAAGATAATATTGTTGCATGTTTTGAGTCAGGTAAATAATGTTGTCCTTCACTTGACCATCCTCTGAGGTGCACTTCTGCTTACTGAAAGGTTAAAGAAACCTGTTCTAAAGAATCAGTATATCCAGTCTTAAATCCTTGGAATCTGTGAAAAAGGGTCTATAGTAAATAAAAAATTAAAAACTGCTGTGATAGATCATATCATCAGATCTAACTGGAAATTTTCACACTAAAAGAATAAATTTGATGTAATTTAAAATGTTTAGACACAAAAATGTTGCAGTTGGGTAATTTTTTTCTAATCATGAGTAGAATACAATACAGCAAAAAGTATACAAAAAAGAAAAATCATGCGTCAAGCATAGATTATGAAACACTTTCAGAATACTTTTACAAAACTTCGCTATTTAATAAGGCAAATAAAATACCTAAGTAATTATTTTAGAAAATGCATAAAACATTTGAAAACCAGATTTCAGCAATTACCACCCATAGACGGAAAGTACTCCAATTCTTTGATACATTTTGTCATTGACTTCTTAGTATAACCATACTTAAAGGAAAAAATATGATATTGCCATCGAAAAAAGCTATTTTAGTGAAAAAGAAAAGTGCAATAGTTTTTAAGCAGTAATTTTACTGACAATTTAAATGGGGGGGAAAAAGGATTCGCCAAATGCAAGACATTGCAAAGGGCAGTATTGTCTGCTAATAAATGAATATAATAAATTTTTACAACTGGGCCACCTCTAATTTCTAATGAAAATATTTGCAATACTTAATCTCAAATATCTGCAATTAAATAAGGCGAAAACTTCCGTTTAAAAATAGTGCTGGTTAAAAATCATATCAGCATCATTACTAATGAGAATATGACAATGCTGAGAGACCAAAATGATATGAGAACAAAACCAAAAAGTTTTTTTATTTATTTATTTTTTTTTTTAAAGTAGATAGTAAAATAAAAATGTGAACAGCTGAAGTGCATAGATTTGTAGTAATCGAGAATGGATAAAAGCCAGAAGGTATCTTATAATTTCAATTTCTTATATTTATCATAAAAAGTTATTGTTACCCAATATGAAATCATACTGTCAATTTGAATACATTCACTTAGTTTTAATAAAATGACACAAAGTAATCATATACATGATTTTGGATAGCAAAAGATAAATCATTTTGATGGAAAAGATTAATTTATTGAAATAAATATATTTCGATGCATAATATAAGTTCAGTGAAGGCATGATATATTTAACTGTGTATTGAAAAATTAAAAATATTGTTTGAATGTGTAAATACACTTTAGAAGACAAAACAAAAGTAATTTTACTTGAATTTTTAAACGAACCTTTTAAAGTCACACAAATTTTGATACATCTTTTAAAGTCTAAATTTCATATATTAAAGCTTATGTCATTTTCTTTTATAACAATAAATAAAATTAATTAAAAAAAATAACTGTGTTCAGGTGAAGGACACTTAACTAAAATAGTTTCTTTAAAGGTCTTACAGAATTAAAAGTAAAGTTAAATAAGTTTTATTAGCAATAATATTTAAAAATATTTATATGCTCTCAATATTTTGAATATATATATACTTTTAAAATATTAAAAACACAATAAATTTGACTGAAAAAGTTTTTACTTTTTATTAATTTTTATCCTTCCCTATAGGAACCCACATAACACAGATTCATCCAATTTTGGTTTAAAGTACGTAATTTGGACTTATGGACGTGTCCAATTTTCGTCCAAAAGTAGTCTGTACTTCATCTAAATCTCATCAATTTACGTTCAAATGTCACCACCTTTTACGTAATAAGTACGTCTTTTAGACGATAAAGTGAACGTAAAATGAACATAAGATGGACATAATACGGACGTCCAAAATTTGTTCATATTATGTCCAAAATTTGTTCATATTACGTCCATTTTATGTCTTTCAGACGAGAAAATGAACATAAAATGGACGTAATATGAACAAATTTTGGACGTCCGTATTATGTCCATTTTATGTTCATTTTACGTTCATTTTCTCGTCTAAAAGACGTACTTATTACGTAAAAGGTGGTGACATTTGAACGTAAATTGATGAGATTTAGATGAAGTACAGACTACTTTTGGACGAAAATTGGACACGTCCATACGTCCAAATTACGTACTTTAAACCAAAATTGGACGAATCTGTGTTATGTGGGTATGTGCACTAAAATGTTCAGATAACTTATTTTGGCTCGATTAGTTTTTACATTTCTGTTAAGATTACACTAACACATTTTTTGCTTAAAAAATAATTATATAAACACCTATCTCGCCTTAAAAAAAAACCCTATCATTATGTACGCACACATATATATTTATATACACAAGAAATACTTATTTTTTATTTCTAAATGTTAAAATTGAAAATGCATCTAAATTATAATTCTTCAATGTCGGTTGTTCTGTTGTATTATCCAATGATGGAATCAATGGGTGCCTGAGGAGAATGGGGAGTCTGAGGGATCTTTTATTTTGTTACTACATATAGAAATGAAATTCCTCCTTTCATGGAAAGTATTTATTTCAAATAGGTAATATATAGGTAAAAATATGCTCTAAACTTCCAGGATGTTTTTTCTACTTGCTGTAAAAATATACAGTATCAATTTTCTGACATCAATTTAAAAAAAAAAAAAAAAAAAAAAAAAGTTATATGCATCCATATATTTTCTAGTTGCAATCATAGAGTAAAGTAATTAATTAATATGGTTAATCACAACATTGTCCAATAAAAGAGAAAATATTGTTTGACGCTATTGTTGCTCAGCTAAATAAAAAAGTTAACATTCAAGAAATTCAATTTTATTATAAATAATATTTTTTTAATCTATAGCTATAGGAGTAGAATTTCTCCAAGAAATTTTTTTGCTTTAATTTCTTTCTCTCCCCCACCCCCTTCCCTGCCATTTTTTCCCTTCTGTGTTTAACTAATTTTTGAGCAAAGAGCAAAAGAAATATCTTAAAATTATTGAATCCTTTATTCAGTTTTAATGAATATTGTATTTTCCAATATTTAGAAAGCTGGATTTTCCTTTTTATAAGACTATAATGTATTGCTTAGTAATAATCTCTACTTACTACAAAATATTTATTTTATCCTGTGTTTATTTTCTTTCAATGTATTTAGCGGAGGTTAAATTGTTTACACATTCCGCAATATTTGTATTGGTTCATAATAAACAAATGGTATAGTATCTGTATAGGATGTATAATGCTATTTTCATTTTGGCGAGCATAATGTCCCACTGGAGGTAAAAATATATTTTATCGCTAATAGCCTCTAACATGTTGATATGTATTTAATAAATGTATACATCATTACTTTTTTGTATTAATTTAGGTTGCAAGTTATATTGGTCATTTTTAACAATGTCATGCACTTAATTTACTCTTTTAAACACAAATAATGACTGATAATAGTTTTCTGGCATGAATAACACACATAAATAATATTTTTTTCTTCAAATAATTATTGATAAAGTAATTTTTATAACCACTATATATATATTAATATAACCACTATAAAGGTACATCTACCTTGCATGTATCGTATAATTTTATAAAATATGCAATAAATGTATTTATATATTTATAGCATTTTTAAATATTATTTATTATTTCATAATTAGCATCCTATGATAAATATTTACATGGTACAGTAGTATAGCTATGAATTCTTTTTTCTCGCATTGTTTCAAACAAGCACACACATTTCTTGGCTAATTAATAGTTAATTATTCATTAGTAAATGTTTGTTTTTCAATATTATGCATTTCTAAAACTAGTTTCTGTGCATATGTATGCATGTGTTAGTTGAATTTTTTCTCTTAGTTTTTCTAGTTGCTATAGCTGCTACAGTTGATGACAGAGATACAACAAGGCTGATGTCCGTAGATATTTAGCTGGATACTTTGTTCATCAGCAGCGTCAGTTATTGATATAAATAAGATGATGGTCAGTGCAGAAAGAAGCGAACTTTTTGTCACTAAAGTTGTTGCTGCATCGTTTACTTCTGTGTTGGCCCGTTGGAATGCGCCTAGGTGGCTATAGGTTAGAAATAATCTTTAGTCTCTTAGATGCAAACTTGCAGGCCAAATCACATTTTGTATGCAGCATGGAAGAATTTTTTTTGCCAAGGATTATACTTTGCTGTTTATGAAAAGTAAGTCATTTACTGCTTTTTAGAAATTATTTGTGTTTCTCTTGTATAATATATAATGTAAGAGTAAATTCAATTTAATGTTTTCTGATTTAAGACTGATTAATTTTTAAGGGAATTTAGTAATTGCCAATTGTGTATATTAGTTCACGGTGTGTATATTAGGGTCGATGCAGGTTTTTTTTCTTGGGGCCCATTTTGTAAAAAGTAAAGTTTATTTTTGCGAAATTTATTATATTTTTGTGAAAAATAACATTTTGTAACGAAAGTTGATATCCAGTTAATCAAATTTAAACCAAGCATTTATAAACAAAAGCTTTTTTAAATCCTTTTGCTGAAGTTTTCCTCTCTGGTGAACTTGCTTGTTTACAAATTACACATTTTAAAACATCACTGAATAATATATAAATAATAAATAGTAAGTTTTTATGGAATAGAATTTTGTGAAAGAGCCCATTTTATCAAATTGATTTTTATGAAGGGGCCCATTTTATCAAATTGATTTTTGTGAAGGGGACGATTTTATTAAATAGATTTTTGATAGATACAACAGTTATTAAGGAATATGTAAATCTTGAAATCAGGTTCACTGAGCATATCTCTTTTCTTTTGCCACTTTCATCAAGAAAGACAGCATAGCAGTTCTGCCTGTTGAGCGATATACATTGAAATTTAGTCAGCAACAATTTTAGTCTAATTCTAACTGAAACAGTGAAATTCTGTGTGTTAGTTCTTGAGCTATAGAATCCACAAAATTCGCAACATAGACAGATAGACATTTTCCTAAAAAAATAAAATCATATTCAAGCATCCTAAAATGTGCCAATTCATCAAATAATGGAAGTTGAAAAATTTCACGATTCTAAATAGGAGTGTGGAAATGTTTAGGCATTTGGGGGGGGGGGGGGGGCAAAACAAAAAGATTTCTCTTTTTTTTTTTGCAGTTTGGCTGTTTTTTTGTCCTGTTATTACAATTATATTGTAATTAAAAATACTGATGAAATGAAAATGAGCTCATGCTAAATTTGGGCAATTAATTATTAACTACTATGTTATGTTAAATATTATTCACAGGATTCATTCAAAAATATTTGTTTATAAATAAGTATGCATTTTTTTATAATAAAAAAAAATATTTTAAACCCCCTCCCCTTTCCCCTCCCTTTTAAAAAAATTGTAAATCTTTAAGAATTCATCATTGCTGATTTTACTTTTATATATTAAAAAATTTGCATTATGAAAGTAATAATATAAATGTTCATAAAATAAACAGCCACGGTGTTTTTCCATATGCTGAATTATAAAAAAATATTTTCCTAAATTGGATAAAATCCCAGTTATGTGATTGTATAGTAAAGGGCAAAATTTTCCAAAAAAAAAAAAAAAAAAAAAGTCTGTGATCCACAGCTTCTAGTCTGTTTTTTTAAATGCAGGGTATAAACATGAAAAGCTAAATTAAGATTTCCTCGAACCAGAACTCCTTGTGTAAGACAATTTAAACATATTAACTCTAAAAGCAATACAGAAATGTAACAATTAAGAAATAAACTGCCTTCCACTGGGTGTTCAGAAGCCCCGCCTGATGCTGACAAAAATTCTTAGTTCTTTTTTTTTTTGTTTTTTTATTATTCTAATTTGTCATATTTTTTCTTAATTAATCTTTTTTAAATAAACAGAGATTTAAAAAAAATAGTCCTTTAAACTTCCAAATCTAGAGAGTAATGGCTCACCCCCCCCCCCCCCCCGTGCGCTAATGAAAATCCTGATTATGTGTGTATATAAATTTGATTCTTAAATATTTTTTAGCCGTGGCTTATAAGAATCAAAACCTTTTGGTTTGAAATTTTAAACATGTACTCAAATGCATAAAATGAATATTTAAAGAAGAATTATTCCAGGAAATAAAACGAAAAAAGTGCATGTAAATGTAAATATAGCTTAGCTATTATTAACATTATTTAATAATATTTAAAAAACAAACAGAGCATTTAATTCTTCATCGCTATATCGTTCTGTCTTTCTTTTTCTTTTTTTACATGCTGTCTTTTTTCTCAAATGATGATGAAAAGTAGAAAAATCAAATTTCAAAAAACGCGCAAAGCTGAGAACGGCAAATAATGCGCATGATTGATTGATTGATCTGCAGCGAAGCGATTCTGAATGCTGATTGGTTTATCTTCCGAGAACAGCCGAAGCCAGATCGGGGAATAAGGAAAACCGAAGCTAGTTTAGGAAGACCAGTCTGAATAGCGTTTTAAGGATTCTTAATTAGTGATCACTAAATTTAAGTTAAGAATCGCTATTTAGATATCCTTAACGGGCGGACATCTGAATGCCTGCCTAAAAAGCAAAATGATAAAGATACGTTTAGAATACTTTTTAAATTGCGGCGAGATAGTTTTTCTGCGTTTTACGCGAAGGTTATTTTCCATTTCTCTTCTCTCTATTTTATGTCTTACTTAAGTGCTGAAAAACAGAATTTATTTGAAGAAAAAAAAAAACCCGATTCTGTCATTCTTTAATTAGTAAATGATTCAATAAATCGATGATTTCCAGGATTTAAATGAACAATCGAGAACAATATTCCTGCGCCATGATCGTTTGTTTACGCTTTGCATTCACGAAGGTTTTTTTCGCTATTTCTCTCAGTCATGTTATTTTATTGTCACTTTTATGTCCTCAGAAAGGAAATTAATGTAAATAAAACGCATATTCTTTCATTATTTAATTATTAATTAATGAACAATTTGATAAAAGCATGATATATGCAAAATTTAAATGAAAATTTTTCTGAATACTAAAAATTAACATTAAAATCATGAAATAAAAGCATATTTAAGTAAAATAAGTTTAATTTAGATAGTTTATAAACAAACCTCAATTTAAACACTTGAAATTTCTCTCATTTTTATAAACATTGGCTATAACCTAATTGGGAATTCAAGCGCTCGAATACGCCATCTGGTGGAGAAAAGATATAACTTCTCGTTTCAGGAAAATGCCTTGCAAGCCCATTGAATTACATGCATTTTTAATTTGTTCATAATGATTATTTTTTTGCCCAATTTCATATTTCATGTGATATTTGTGTTCTGTGTTTATATGACAAGGTAAAAAATATCCAAATTTGAATATCTAACATTTTCAAACGCGTTTACAATAAATAATGGTTTCAATGGCACTTTAGCATTAGTTAAAGGGACGATTTTCCTGTAGCAAAGGCTGCGATTAGCGCCTCTATAGGCCGTTTTAAGTCCCAATTTGTTTTAACGTTATATTTCTAATAAATTCGATAATAGGGCAGTTGCAATCAGCTGATCAACCATTGTATTCACTTGGAGGTAAGGGTAATTCCACCAATCAGAACTGCCTATTTGTACAGTTTACCTCCAAGGTGACGTCAATTGCAACTGCCCTATTAAGACAAAATTAATCTGAAATCGAATGAATATTCCTTATTTTGTTCAGATCTATTGTATACATTTCTATCGTTTCAGTAGCAGAATAAAAAAATAAGTGCAACAGCATCAAATGCAGTGATTTTTCCCAAAGAGCTGGTGTTTCATAGCCTCGAATGGAACGGAAGAATTCGGTCCATCCGGTTCCAAGCTATTGTAGTGCTCCACCCCTATTGGTTTATCTTAAACTGGATAACGACATGATTTAAAGGCCTTTTGAACGATTCAGAAGAATGAATCATTCGAGAATTGCCGTTAATGTTTATTCTATGTTCTAAGATTTTTGTGCGATCTCTCTTAGTGTGATGTGATACTATTTATTTCTCAAGATCAGAGATGGATGAAGATATTGGTGAAGATCCATTCCAGTGGAAAAAATTTCATACCACTACTAGAGAATATGTGGTAATTATGCCTACTTTATAGTACTTCAATTATTGTTTTTGTAAAGTTCGTTAGAATGGTTTTTTGATCACTTGCTTGTTCTTTAAAAGACCGTTAGAATGGTTTTGATCACTTGATTGCCTGCAATATCTAGAATGAAAAATCGATTATAATACACTTTAAGTTGATTGTATTGGCTTATTATTTTTCATTTTTTAAAAAATATGCATACATTTTCTTTGCATAGAATTATCATTCTTTGTTGAAGTAATTGAGAATCCGTTTAATTTTTTTTTCAACATTTATTCACTTATAATAATGAGAATGAAAGTTCCCATACATCGGATTTTTCAGATAACTTTTCAGAAATTTTTCATTTAAATATTCTTTTAGCTTTGTTAAAATTTCATTTAATAAATGTTTTGAGATTTTTCTTGATAAAATTTGTCAGCTGTGTATCCCTTTCTAAAAGTGAATTTATATGGGTGACATTATCATGATTTATATTTTAAGCTATAAGTGTTAATTGAAAACATTTCATCTCTGCTGGAGCAGTTCCTTAAATCTCAATATTCAGTAATTCACAACAGCGATTGGTTTAGTAGAAAATCCAGAATTGTGGAATATTTAAAAAGTATTAAAATGATTTCTGATGTTGTAATAAATTATTTATATCTTCATCTTTATGTATGTTATGTATTTTTTGAGGAAGAAGACAGTATTATAAAAATCTTTGGAGACTTGTGAGATTTTAAGCAAAACCACCTTTTATGAATACAAAAATGGGTACTTCTCTATTATCCCGTCGTCCGCTTTTCATAACAAAAAACTATCGCCAAACTGTGCAATGCAGTCCCATTTACTTGATGTCAGAAGCCTTATGTTTGTTATGTCATCAAATGGTTTTTAATTCAACATTTGTGTGTATTTTTCATTATGTTTTAACGATTTATTACTTATTTCATTAATTAAAATAACAATTGTGTCCTTAAATTCTTATATTTTATTTATTTATTTATTTTGATATTCCAATGGCAACGTTCTCCTGTTTTTTTGGCGTTACAGTTTGGCGATAGTTTTTTGTTATGAAAAGTGGTCGACGGGATAATAGAGAAGTACCCAAAAATGAAATATGTTATATTATTTGGTAATAAAAGTAAGTGGTAACACCTTTTACAATCATCTGCTTATTCTATTAAAACAGTTTTAGTTAGGATATGGAATATTTTATATTTTGATGTTCTGGATGATCTCGAGACGACATTGCATTGGATTTTTTGAAATATTATTCTTGATTTGCATCTAAATTGAAAGAAATCTCTCAGATAAGTTGATTAAATGTTTAATTTAAATGGTTTGACAAGAATAGCATTTAAAATCTGGAAAAAATTGGCAGACTGTTAGAGTTAGCATATTATTTAAGGCGTATTATATAATTGCAAATATTTTTATCAATCCTAAATTAAACTTTTAACATTGTTTGGGGCTGTGCATATATAACATCACTTTAGGGGGAGGGAGGGGTCTGGTACTTGATATCGTAAGATATCTCTAGGAGAAGGGGGGATATGTGTTTTCATATCATTATCCATTTTTGATCTTAACAAAATTTTCTTCTTTTTTTGTCACATTTTCTCTATATGAAAGTAGTCTGTTATTGTTTATAGTCTTATATATTGTTAGGAAAATACAAAGTTATTATTAAAGCCATTAAATGATTTTTAAATCATTTCATTCCAAAAGTTAGAATACTCCAACGTTCTGCATTCCTGTTCTTCTGTCGTATGTGCATGTAATCTGCTGTTGGAGAAACCAAATGCGAAATATGTTAGAAATGATACTTGTGTTTACTAGTATTGAAAGGGAAACAGTGTTGTCCACCTGTTCTGCTTTCACCCTCCCCATGCAAGGGGCAAGTGCAAGAAGACAATTATTAATATTACTAGGGGTGCACAACCTTTTTAAGAGGAGGGCCACTTTAAAAAAGGACTGACTTATCGAGGATCACCATCCAATTCGTTCGACGAAATTTGAGATTTTTATGCATCCAATTGGCTAAATTCACAATTTGTATACGCCCTGTCGGCTAAATCCTCGATTTTTATGTGCCCAATCGGTGAAATTTACGATTTTTTTGCATCCGATTGGCTAAATTCATGATTTGTACACATCCGCATTTTCAATTTTTAGGCATCTGATCAGCTAAATTCTCAATTTTTAGGGGCCCAATTGGCTAAATTCTCGATTTTTAGGCACCGATCTGCTAAGTTCTTGATTTTTGCGTGCCCGATCGGCTAAACTCTTGATTTTTACGCGCCCGATCGATGAAATTCACAATTTTTATGCGCCTGATTTACGAAATTCACAATTTTTATGCGCCTGATTTACGAAATTCACAATTTTTATGCGCCTGATTTACGAAATTCACAATTTTTATGCACCCGATCGACAATATTCACGATTTTTGTACACCCGATGGCTAAATTCATTATTTTTACATTCCCCCCGATCAACGAAATTCACGATTTTTAGGCATCCGATTAACGAAATGCACGATTTTTACATGTCTGATTGACTAAATTCATGATTTTTACATGCCCGATTGACTAAATTCACGACTTTTACTCACCCGATTGACTAAATTCATGATTTTTACGCACCTGATGGACTAAATTTACAATTTTCACTCACCCTATCAGCGAAATTAACAGTTTTTACGTGCCCAATCGTTAAAATTCACTATTTTTACGCACCTATTTGGCAAATTCACGATTTTTATGCACCCGATTGACTAAATTCGGTATTTTTACGTGCCGATTGGCTAATTTTTCAATTTTTAGGTGCCTGATCGGCTGAATTCTCATTTTTTAGGTGTCCGATCGGCTAAATTCAAGATTTTTATGTGCCTGATCATCTAAATTTGAGATTTTTACGCACCCGATCGGCTAAATTCATTATTTTTACGCCCCTGATCAAAGAAATTCAAGATTTTTAGGCTTCCAATTCACGATTTTTACATGCCTGATCGGCGAAATTCATGATTTTTATGTTGCCGATTGACTTTATTAATGATGTTTTCCTGCGACCTATGGACAAAATTTGCATTTTTTTTGCGACTAATTCACAAAATTTGCAATTTCTGGAGATGTTGCCATTTAGGGTCTCCACAGGCCACCTGTTAACCCATCGCAGGCCACTTTTGGTCCGTGGGCTACAGGTTGTACATCCCTAATATTACTATTGATTGTATTATATAAAAATAAGTTATTTTTAAATAGTAACTATCTCTTTTAGGTGTTATTTGATATAAAGGTATTTCATGTATAGTAGTGATATTTTATTAATAAGAATGTTTTTAGACATTGATAACGATATCGTTAACGGTTGGGGGGGGGATGTCCAAAGTTACCAAAATGTTGATAATGTTATATATGTACAGCGTACAGCCCCTTTAGTAAAACTTTATGGAATAAATATTCTGAGAAAAAAGTTGGAAAAGTGATGTAATCTGTAGAATTGAATGGTGACATTAAACAATTAAACCTAACACCATAATTTTGCCGTCTCTGTATAACTATAGAATAGTAGTGAATTTAGACTGTGCACCACTGGAAGTAAGTTGCGTTTCCGAGAGAAGTGGCGAAATTATGGTATTAGCTGTGATCAAAAGAGTGTGAATCAGCAGATTGTATTTCGTTGGCTGCCTATTTATGACGTATGGATAGAGGAGGCGCTTATATATATTTTTTTACACTCCAATCTGCCAAGTTTTAAAATGAAAATCAAGGGTCATTATGACTTTTTGCCATGAGATCATTTCAGAAGCTGATCTGAGTGAAACATTTTTGGAAGATTTAGTTTATTACAATTACAATTGCACATTTTTTGGATTTATTAAATTTAATCTTTTATGCAATTTTTCACATTCTACAACAATTTTCCACATTTGTAAAAGGAATCTAGTTTCAGTCTTTTAGCATAATAGGATCTGGTGGGGTAAAATGGGTAGGGATTGATATTTTAGCATATAACAAATGTTACATTTAAGAGAGAGGTTTTATTTTTTAAATATATTTTCAGACATTAGTTGGCAACATTTCTATTCTTTCAAAAAGTTTCTGTGTTGTATATGGCAACAGGGTATAATACCCTTGTTTTCATCTGTGGAATGTGTATGTTTCAATTGTGTTATTGAAAAACCCTTAAAAATCTATATTTTGGAAAATTATTTTGTAAATATTTTTTATAGCTTCAATTAGTAAAGATTTTGAAGTAAAGTTTATGACAAATTGGTAAGTAATATTTAAAATACTTTTTTTGTAATTAAAGTTTTTGTGTGGTGGAGTAAAATGAGTATAAGTTAGGCTTAACTAATCCATCCAATTAAAATGTAATTACATAACAAAAAAATTAGAATAATTGGAATGAAATGTCTTTATAAATATTTTATATGTAAATATATTTCCTATTTTTAAATTTATTAAATACAATTATTAGAAAAAAGAAAAATATGAGAATATAGGCATTTTATAGTGTGAGAATTTTCAGCTTGCAAATTGATTTTTTTTTTCTTTTACAGGAATAATGCCGAGGAATTATGTTAAGAAAAGGGTTTCTTCTTATACGGATACTGATTTAGAATTGGCTATTTTAGATGTGAAAAAGGGAAAAACAATTTTGGCAGCTGCATGCCAGTATGCCATTCCATTTGAAACACTCAGAAGATGGATTACTTGTCCTACATCTCACAAAAAATCTGGGCGTTCTACTATCCTTACAGCAGAAGAGGAGATTTGTATTGTACAAGCATTAGAATTTCTAGCAAAATGTGGTTATCCATTAGATCGACAAGATGTAATTAATATAGCACAGCAGTATGTTAAATCTTGTAAAGACATAAAATGCAAAAGTCTAGGTGTAGAATGGGCAAGGGGGTTTGAAAAGAGGTGGGCTAATAGATTAGCAAAAAGAAAACCTGAATTGCTAACCAAGGCAAGAGCTAATGATTTGTCATTTGAAGTAGTGAATTGTTTTTTTGATATGTATAGCAATTTGCTGTCCCAAAACAATTTAGAAAATGCACCTGACCGTATATTCAATCTTGATGAAGTTGGATTGGGAATGGACTTTCGTGCAAGCAAAGTATTTGTACATAAGAAAGATCGCAATGTCTACCTAAAATCCCCTGATGCAGGTAAAGCAATGTACACTGTTTTGTTTTGTGTATCAGCGGCAGGAAATTTTCTTCCACCTCTTACTGTGTACAAAAGTTTAAATATGTATGAGAGTTGGACAAAGGGTGGACCCCATGGAGCTCTATATGCTTACACAGAGTTGGGTTGGATGCACGACACAGTATTTGAGTCTTGGATGTCAAGTTTTGTGGAGCATGTCAAACATCTTGAAAAACCTGTGCTTTTAATTTTTGATGGACATGGCAGCCACCTAACATACACCACAGTAAAGAAAGCTATGGATAATGAAATCATTATACTTTGTTTACCGCCAAATACCAGCCATGCCTTACAGCCTTTAGATGTTGGAGTCTTTGCTCCTGTGAAGCAGTCATGGAAAATTTTTTTAAAGTTGTGGTACAGGGAGACATGTCCCCAGAAAGTTACTAAAGCTTCATTTCCTCACTTGCTCAAGCAGCTAATTGAAACATTAAAAGGCGAAAATGCAGTCAAAGGTTTTAAGGGAGCTGGACTTTATCCTGTAGATAAAAAAGCTGTTGAACACCGAATAATATTCACAGAAAAAAATACATATGAAGCAGTTGCAGATGCCATGCAACTCTCTACTTCAAGCACTGGAATGACGGCACATGTTTCTGCAGAAACTGAAAACAAATTTCTCGATTCACATGATAAACATAGTATGGTTTCCTCTCCTTACAAAGATTTAAAAAGTGCCATTCTGACAGCAATTTCTCCTTCTCAATCATATGGCACGCAAAATGCATTAGAAAATACAAGACGTAAAAGGAAACGAGTGCAGAGCAAAGCTGGTGAAATTTTCACACAGGATGAAGTGGCACAACGTCTCTTGCAAGAAGAAATCGATCGTTTAGAAAAGAAGGAAAATGTAAAGCCCCAACCAAACAAAATAAGGAAAAAAAGATCTCCCAAATAAGAAAAAAGATCCCCACCATTCTCAATTACACACCCTACTTGCACAACTTTTGATAGAATGAATGCATCTGAAATTTTACCAGGCAAGTGGGTTAAAGTGAAATATGCTAAAAAAAATTCTGTTGTCGAATTCAATGGACAAATTATTGGCATGGAGGAGGGAGGAGAGGAATTCAATATAAAGTTCCTAACAAAGTCAAGCATTGGTGATTTTTTTATATTTCCTGAACAAGATGACACAGATGTGGTTTCCAAATCTCAAATTGTGAAAATTTTAAAGGAGCCACATTTCAAGAATCGTGGTCACTACAGATTTCAAATTTAAAAATTGTGCAATTTTTTAAAGTTAACATTTTGATTAATTTTGTGTAATTTTCATTATATAATTAAAATAAAAACTTAAAATAAAGTTTCCAGTTTCCAGTAAATTTAGATAATTATTTATTACTTATTCAATCAATACCCATTTTACCCCACATGGTACCCATTTTACCCCACTTCAGAGACAAAAAGTGTATACAAAACAAAAAAATATTTCTACTATTTAAAATAAAAAAAATAAATTAACAACTATTTAAATGTTATGCCAAGACATCAGTTGCATAAATAAACAAATAAAAAATCATATTAAATATTTTTGTTTTAATGAAAACAGGCATTAAATGAAAAAGTAGTGCTTTTCATACCCATTTTACCCCACCTGACCCTATAATAAATTTTGTCTTCAAGTTTCTTTAGAATTCATACAGCAACTTTTAAATTCTCTGTGCAATTTTTAAAGAGTGTTTTGTTGTGATTTTTTGAAATTCATAAACAGAATTAAGTTTCAACCCAATGCAGTAAATTTTGTTCTGTTCAATTTTTGAAGTTTTTGTGATATTTTTTTGTGTGCAATTTTTAGCATTATTTCAATACTTTGCAGATTTTAGTGACTTTTTTGCTCTCTGCAGCCACTTTTGGACGTTCCTAAAAGGAATCTGGTTTTAATCTTTTAGCCCAATATAGTAAATTTTGTCCTCTGCAAATTTTGAATTTTTAGTGATTTGATATGCAATTTTTAGCATTTTTTTTTTTTTGTGTTTCGTGCCGATTTTTCTGTATTAGTACAAGGAATCTATTTTAATCTAAATATAGTAGTAAGCTAAATATAGTAGTTTTGGTCCTCTTTTCAATAACGTTTATTCAGAATTCCTATGGTGATTTTTTAATTTTTGGGAATTTTTTTTATTAATTTTATATGCTATTTTTAGTTTTAATTTGCATTTTGTACTGATTTTTTGATATAAAAAAATATCTGGTGCCTACTCCAATCTTGAATCAAACTGAAGCTAGATTATTGAGATTTTTTTATTTCAACACAGATGAAATTAAAATCTTCAGCATCGTCATTCACGTTGCTAGTTGCTATAGGAACCAATTTGCCATTCTTCCAAATCAGATTTAATCACAGCAATAGTAAAATATACCTGAGTTATTTTCATTTCAGAAAAAAAGTTATCAAAAACTCGCTGCAAAATGCATAAATGCTAAAAAAATCACATAAAAAATTCGAGAATTTTTCAAGAATCACAATGAACAGAATTTACTATTTTGGGCTTAAGATAGAAACTGCTTTTTAATAAAGCTTATTTGGAAATTGTACAGCGATTTTTGAATTTTTTTGCGAATTTTTTATGCAATATTTGTGTATTTTCGCAGATTTTTTTGACATTTATAAAAGAAATCTGGTTTCAAACTTTTACCCATATCATAAATTTTGTCCTCTTTTCAATTATTCTGAAATCACACAGTGATTTTTGATAGGTAGAAACTGTTTTTTAATAAAGCTTATTTGGAAATTGTACAGCCATTTTTGAATTTTTTACGCAATTTTTGAGTATTTTCGCAGATTTTTTTGACATTCATAAAAGAAATCTGTTTTCAAACTTTTATCAATATCATAAATTTTGTCCTCTTTTCAATTATTCTGAAATCACACAGTGATTTTTGATTTATTTGCGAATTTTTTATGGTATTTTTAATGTTTTTTTCACGTTTTGTGGCGATTTTTCCAAAAGGAAACCAGTTTCCATTTTTTAGACTAATATAGTAAATTTTGTCCTCTTTTTAATAAAGTTTATTTGGAATTTGTACAGAGATTTTTTAATTTTTCAGGAAAGCTTTTTCACAAATTTTCGACATTCGTAAGCGGAATTCAATTTCAATCTTTTAGCCAAATATAGTAAAATTTGTCTTCTTTCCAATAATGTTTATTTAGAAATCATAGAGATTTTTGAATTTTTCACAATTTTTTTAATGCAGTTTTTACAGTTTTTGCACATTCTGCAGCGAATTTTTGACATTTGTGAAAGGAATCTGGTTTCAAAGTTTTAGCCCAATATAATAAATTTTGTACTCTGCAATTTTTAGAGTTTTTTCGCATTTTGTAGCGATTTTTTGATATTCACAAAAGGAATCTGGTTTGGTTTCAATCTTTTAGCCCAATATAGTAAATTTTCTTCTGCAATTTTTTTTCTGAATTTTTTATGCAATTTTAGCATTTTTTTTTCACTCTGTTGTGATATTTTGAAATTGTTATTCTGAAACAAAAAGAATTCTCTGGTAAATTTTGCCACTACCATAAAACTCTGAAAATAACACCCGCCTGAATCTAACCCCCCCCCCCCCTCCCGAAAAAAAAAATGTTGAACAAATTACTTTTTTTTCAGAAAAATTCTGTTTGCAAGCTCTCCTACCAAAAATCTTTGGTTGGAATGTGTTTTCATCCATCCCTTGACAATGGAATGTTTTTTGGCGTTGAGAAGTGCACCAAGGTTACTTTGTTTTCATGCTTCCTAGTGTTCCCATATTTGATGTTTTTCATGTTAGCATTACAAAAGTAATGTTAACAGGGTTTTTAAAATTAAACAGGGTGCTAACTGCAAATGGAAACATAAAGCTGATTTTATAAACCCCAAAGTGATTTAGATAGCTGTACGTGGTGGATGCAATGAAGAAGTAAGTTTAAAAACAAAAAACATTTATTAATTGCTTAAACATATAAGAAACATAAATTAAATGAACTTTAAGATATAATATATTAAATAAGGATATAATCTTTAAATTATATAAATGGCACAAGGTTTAGTAAAACAAAATAACTTAATAAAACAATAAATCCCTCTAACTAAAATATGTAATCAATGGATGCACAGGAGCTATTTTTAAGGAGCTTTAGATACTGTTTATACTTCATTAAAAATACATCATGTTCGGAACTTTATTAATGCATTCAGATAAAGGAAATTCGATCGATGTTTAAAATGACACCGCTTCAACTTTCACACGCCCACAATATGCGATGGGGGATGATATCAATGAAACTAGATAAGATGGAAAAACAGCAAGGATGAAAGAGCATACGATGAGGAACCCAGAATAACAGCAGCTTTAAATAAACACTTTCTCGGATGATGTAGACAAAAGCAAATTATTTCCTTTCTCTCCTCCAGAGATTAGCAACTCGATGAAGAAGGTTTAAAGGTTTATATATGCTCACTGAGATTCCTTGTCTGTTAAAAGTATGCTTTCTTGCTTCTTAATAAAAGGTTCAATTAACATCATTGTCCAACGCTGACATTAAAAGTATAAAGGTGACTAAAAACTATGATATTGCTTGTAAATGATGCTGAACGAAAAGAACTTATTTTAAAATACTGTTAAAAGAGTTTTGGTTTTTAAAGACATTAAACATCATTCCTGCACAACTGCTGTCATTGTCAGACGGTAACAAATAGATCTCATGATCCAGACAAACAACGCTCAAAGAGATGATTCCAGACGAGACTACTATTGAATGAAACTCTTCCTGTAGCAATAACGTAAGTATGTTCACTCCGCCACACCTCCAGAAGCCGTGATCCGATTCGTCGTAAAGAAGGCATAATGCAAATGATCTTCAGCTGTCGATGTCACGAAAGGGTTGGTTGGCGAAATGGCCTTTGAACTGCTTGAAGTGATGTATGTGTTGCATGAGTGGAACGGAGATAAACAATGTTTGTAAACTATAAACAAAGTAAGCTGAACTGGATTTAATGAGATGGACGTAATAAACAGGATAATTGAAGGCATATTCAAGTGAATGGAAGAAATAATATTTAGAAATTAAGGAGAGGTCAGTTAACTTTAATATAATGTATTTAAATAAAGATGAGTGAACTTTAATGCAATGTACTTATTTAAATAAAGGTCAAAATTATATTATGAATGTTAATGTATTTATATATGTTGTGCAGTGATGAGACCAGGTGTAAATATAATTTCAACTTGTCATTGGGTGTTGTGCCCTTTTTGTTTTAAGTGCCGATGCGGTCTGTTCCTTTTCCATGTATCTTCTTTGCACCCGCTATTTATTATTATTTTTAAATATTTTACTTTTCTTTGGAAAACAGAAGTTCTGTTTGTTAGCAATTCCCTCAGTTTCTTTTCATATCACTTATAAATAATTGGTTTATATATTACATTATATTTATTTAGTTATTTTATATTTTGAACTTACCTTTATGCTTTGCAGCTTTTCATATTGTTTCATTTATCCATATGACATTAGCGTTATATTTTTCACGTTCTTTGAAATCGGGTTGCGATGTTTTCCTGCCGAACACGTCGACGATCTGCAATCAAATGGACAGTAGCAGTGTTTGCTGAGAGATGGCGCTGTTAATCCACGAGCGTACTTTCGGTTTCGACACGTGCGTTGGCGTTGACCTTGTACCGTGATTGGTTGAAGCTGGGGGCGGTTCCTGTTTATGTTTTTCATTGACGGCGTGTGCCGGCTGAGACGATGTGTATATATAGTATCAGTTACGGTAGTTGAGGGTGGCTGATATGGTGTTTTGGAAATGTGAAACGTCTGTGGTTGTTTTGAACGGTGTTTGTCTTTAGAAAAGTTCTGGATTATACTGGAAGGCAATGATGAATGAATTGATAGTTGATGAAGTATTTCTTTTTGAGCTTATTTATCAGCACGTTCTTAATCTGAATATTGTTGCAGTTTAGTGAGATACTTAATGTTTATACAGCTTTTAAAACTTTTAAAATGAGCATCGGAGCGATATGTTTAGTGATAAAATTCGTAATTGTTTTTAACTTTTGACATCATCATTCTTTGTTTCATCATCTAAATTATGTTTTAGTTTCAAGAATATTTCTGTTTTACAAATGCTGTTTTTTTCTTTAACGATTTAATAAAAGCTGATGTTTTATTTTAACTTATTTGGTCATCATTTTAGTTTCTTTTACACTCACTGCTCATGGAAATTATGAATAGAAACAACTGCATTTTTAACTACATTTTTACATGGTCTTTATTTCAGCATACGCTTTCAGTTGCAAATTATTCTCTGCTTAGTAATAGGATGTATTAATATAGTGCAATAATATAAATATTATAGGAGCTTTAGTTTTGCACTAGTTATATGAGTAGTCTCATATAACATTGAGGTTATGGGCATTTTTATAAGACCCATGTATTTGTATAAGACCCATGCAGATTTGCCTTCATAGGTATTAAATATTATTGCAGTGAAGTGTTTAACTACGGCCTTTAGTGATTAATTAGTGAATTTTAGAAGGGGGGGCCGTTAGTTTTTATGATGACCAGTAATTAATAGTGTGGAAAAAAAAAAAATTTTTTTTTTTGAAATCTTGATTTTTTTTTTTGAGAAATTAAAATGGCAATGATGCAATCTCAGATACAAAAGCTCAATTCCAGTAATTACGCCAATTGGCAGGCAGACATGAAGTATTTATTAATGGAAAAGAATGTCTGGGAAATTGTTGCTGAAATTGAAAAAGTACCAGTCGTAGTGAAGGATGGAGAGTTTACTGAAAGAGATGTAAGAAATTTTCATATTCGAGAAAAATTGGCACTTTCCGCTATCTATCTTAATATAGAGCCAAACTTTAGAAAAATTGTTGAAAATTGTGATAATCCAATAGATGCCTGGAAGAAACTCCGTACCCATTTTTACCCAAATACTAGAAGTCGTCATATGCAAGTATTCACTGAGTTGTGGGAGTGCAAAGTTGCCAGTGGAGAAAATATTAATTTATATGCCTCCCGACTCTTGAGAATTGCAAACCAACTTAAAAGTATTAACAATAATTTTGACAATGTCTATGTGACTTTCCAGTTACTAAGATTTTTGCCGACTAAATTTGATAGTATGGTACAAGCCATTCTGAGGTGGAAAGAGCAGGACTTTATTTTTAATGATGTTGTAACGTCACTGCTCGCTGAAGAGACGAGACTTAGTTTGAGAGACCGAGATCATGGCAAAATTTATGTGGAAGCACAGTCACTGCAGTTCCAGAAAAGAAATAGAAAGAAAGTGATATGCTATTTTTGCAAAAAGCCAGGACATGTCAAAAGTCAGTGCCGCAGTTTCCTGAAGACAATGAATCATCGAAGTAGAGATTCCTCACCATCTGCAGATTGTTCTGAGTATCGAGATCCTTCGCCATTGAAAAGGAGTGAAAGCCCTCATGTTGAACGAGCATTCTTTGGACATAAGCCTAGATCCCCACAGAGAGATAGAAATCGATACAACAGTTCCCGTGGACATGGTGAAAGGATGAGAAACCAGTCTAGAGACAATAGAGTAAGAAGTCCCCAACGTAAGTCTTATACATCTTTCTTTTTGTCTCAGGCAAATTTGGTTAATGGAGAAGCTGACTGGGTTTTTGATACTGCAGCTTCCCATCATTTCTGTAAAGACAGGGATCTGTTTGTTGAATATACTCCTCTTAATGATGAACACATGGCAGTAGCTATTGAAGGAGTAACTTTTCCTATTGTGGGAAGGGGAACAATAAAACTTAAATTTGGTCAAAGGATCTTGATGTTTAAAGATGTTATGTATTCACCTAAATTAAGACGTAATTTGATATCTGGTCCACGTTTAGACAAAAATGGGGCTTATTTTACTGGTGGAGGTGGTGAAGTGAGGATATCTTGCGACGGACAACCTCTATTTAAAGCTAATCTTAAAAATGGGGTATATTACCTTCATCCTAAAATTCCAGGTAGAGGTAACAAGAGAGTTACTTTTGAGGCATCATCTGTTAGTAAAAATGATGATATGACTGTTTGGCATCGACGTTTAGCTCATGTTAGTCCTTATTTAATAGTACATACTTGTAGAAATACTGGTGCTAGGGGTTTACCTGTTGTGAGAGAAGGGGAGTTTAAATGTGAATTTTCTAAACTAAATAAATACAGGAGGACATCTTTTAAGTCTAGGAATTTTACTAGATCCAACTTTCCACTAGAGCTCTTATTTACTGATGTCTGGGGGCCATGCCATATAAGTGGTAGACAGGGGGAGCAGTATTTTCTTTCAATAATTGATGATTATTCACGAAAAGTATCCTTGTACCCTATGAGGGAAAAATTAGAGGTTTTTGAAATTTTGAGGCAACATATTAACCGTGCAGAAAGGTTTTTGGGTAGGCAGGTTAAAGCAATAAAGTCTGATAATGGCGGGGAGTATGTGAATTGGAATTTGAAGGAATACTGTGCTGAAAGAGGTATTAGTCACGAGTTAACGAACACGTTTACCCCGGAACAAAACGGCGTGGCCGAGCGATACAATCAAACAGTAGCGGATGGAGCCAGAACCATGTTAAAGGAAAGTGGTATGGATTTGAGTTTTTGGCCAGAGGCTATGCTCCATTTTACTTACACGTGGAATCGTTTGTGTCATAGGAATCAGGTGAAAACACCATTTGAACTTTTTGGTGGTACAAAGCCCTTGGTAAGACATCTAAAACCTTTTGGATGTGTAGCATATGTAGGTATCCCTCGTCAGAAACGATTAAAATTAGACTCTAAAGCTTGTAAAGGATACATGGTGGGATATGCTTTTAAAACAAAGGGTTATCGTATATGGTTGCCAGATAGTGACAAAATTGTTGAAACCATAAATGTGTCATTCGATGAGAATACCAGTTTTAAGCAGAGTATTGATGGAGCAGTGCTGGGCACCATTCAGGAGGAGTTGCAGTGGGTTCCTGCTACTGGAGGTGTTTTTGAGGAAGAAGACGTTGTTGAGGAAGTCAGACCCATTTCTGACCGCTCCAACGACTCCCTTGAATCACTTTCTGGTGCAGAAAGGCAGGAGTCTTCTTTGGGAGATGGTTCTCCTTCTACATCTCAACCTACTTTGCGAGACTCTCGCTGGATGAGAAAAATTGTCCCAAGAAAAACTGGTTCTCGTACAGATGTATATTATTTTGACATAGATAATAACTCTCAATGTCTAAGATCATCAAGGGAAGTGATGGATTACTGTAGGGATAACAATGTAAATTTTGAACCTAACTTATTTGATTTTAGAGGGAATAATACATATGAAGGAGTGGTGTCAGATCCTAGTGTAAGTGGTCCTAGTGTTGATATCTGTCAATCGCAATCTTGACTATATGATCTGGTAATTCCCAGGACACATAAACAGGCAGTAAAATCAGATCAGTGTGAGGAATGGAGGAAAGCTATGAAAGAGGAAATTGATACAATGAAAGAAAGAGGCGTGTGGCATTTGGCCGAACTACCACCAGATGTAAATCCTGTGGGCTGTAGATGGGTGTATACGGTAAAGAGGGATGATTCAGGAAAGATTGTTAGATTTAAATCTCGTTTGGTGGCACAGGGATTTAAACAAATAAAAGGTGAATCATATGACGAAACGTTTAGTCCAGTAGTAAATTTCAGTGTCATTCGTTTTTTCTTTTCTTTACTAGTATCTCTTAAAAATTGGTTACACACCCAATGTGACGTTAAATGTGCCTATTTATATGCACCTCTTTCAGAAAATGTATTTATGTCACAGCCACCGGGTTTTGTTGAGCCAGGTAAAGAGAAATTATTTTGTAAGTTGGATAAGGCAATATACGGTTTACATCAGTCTGGTCGTGTTTGGTTCTATGAGATTAATCGCGTTCTTTTAGAAATTGGCTTTGTGAAACTGGAGTGGTGTAATTGTGTCTATGTGTTGGATTCAGACTTAATTTTACTGTTATATGTGGATGACATAGTTCTTTTTGGCAGGTATAAGAAGATAATAGATAGAGCTCTGGAACTTTTGCGTAGACATTTTGATTTGAAAATATTGGGCAAAACGAGAAAATTACTTGGGGTCGAGTTTGAGGAAGATGGAAATAACTTGCGGATTCACCAAAAATCCTATATTAAAGAGGTGTGTAAAAGGTTTGAGTCGTACAGGTTTCCTATTTCATCTCTACCAATTAGTAAGGGCTCAGTCTATTCAAAGGCAAATTGTCCTAAGTCTGATGAAGAGCGTAGAGAAATGTCACAGTTGCCATATCGTAGTGTTTTGGGTTGTCTTTCCTTTTTGGCTAATAGATCTCGTCCGGATATTAGTTATGCTGTGAATATCTATAGTCAGTTTCAGTCAGATCCCGGAAGAGAACATTGGTATGGTTTGCTCAGGTTGTTAGGATATGTAAATTATACTCAGGATATGACCCTCAGTTTATCCTGTATAAAACCCCAGTTAGTCACTTACTCAGATGCAGACTTTGCAGCCAATAGAGACGATAGAACCTCGTTAGGTGGTCAGATTGTTTTCTTGGGTAACTCTCCCATTTCATGGCGAACATTTAAAGAGAAAAGTGTTAGTTTGTCAACAATGGAGGCTGAGTTCATAGCCATGACCGAAGCAACGAAGGAACTTCTTTGGTTTGATAGAATCTTGAGTGAGTGTTATAGAAGGAAGGTTATCACTGGGGAAAGGGTAAAATCAGTATTATATGTAGACAACCGGGCCACTATAGATTTTGTAAGATCACCCATTGAGAATCATAGGAGTCGACATATAGATGTCAAGTTGTTTTTTGTACGGGATTTGGTTAATGAAAATACTTTTGATTTAAATTTTGTCCGGAGCAAGGAAAATCTAGCTGATATCTTTACTAAACCCCTCACCAAGTTTGAATTAAAAAGATTCATTGAATATGTCTTTAGAGTTTGTTCTTGAAGCATTTTTTTGAAAGTTTGCTGTTTTAGAATTGTTTCATATTATTCTGTTTCTAATTTTGTATAAGAATGTATTAAATGTGTATTAGAATTTAACTTATATTGTTCAGAAATTATATTTTGTTTAAAAGGTATTTGCTTGGTGGACATTTAAAGTTCCACTGGAATGTGGTGATGCTTCTTGATAATCCATTCCTTGGTGTCCGAACGGCCCCGGGATGCGACTCGCAGGGGTGCAAATGTAATCTAGTCAGAGTGGCATCTGGGGGTGGGTTTATCAGTTGTTGTTGCCACAGGAAGGTCTTTTCGCGGGCATGTTATATTTATTTCAGTGAGTCCCATTTTATTTAGTTAATATATGGAAATGCCACATTATATCCCGTTTACCTTGCAAAATGCTTATGTTATTGTCTCTAATTATTTAAATTGTTGTTGTATTAGTTTATATTAAATTTTTGGGTTGCAACCTATTTATTTCTATATTTAATTGTTTAAATTGTATTTTTTTGGAATTTTTCTAAGTATTGATATTTGTGAATTTGGTGTTGAATTCATAGGTAGTAGTATAAGATTGTGTTTATCTGGGTTTTGCATGACATTTCTATCTGAGGTCCGGAACTCAGGTGGGAATGTTCATTCTTTTTATAAGTAATAGGAAAATTTTGTGTGTTATTGAGGATTTTTGTATTATAAGTAATTTAGAAAATAGTTATACTATTTTGGAGTAAAATGTGAAAATTTGATCTGTCATAATTGCATATGTCTTTGAAAAATTAGCATAATTGTACTGTTCAGTTGTTACAGGTTCCTGGTATTTTTCAATGTGTGTGATTGGAATGAGAAATTGTGGCGCCACGTAAGAATGTGTGTATGAAAGTTGAATGTATGTTGGTGACTATATGATATGTAATGTGTTGTGTTATTGTTTAATCCTTGGTTTTCAGGTGCTTTGTAACTTTAATATTTTAAGTATCACGAAATGTCCTATGGGCATGTGGAAGAGGCATGTATTCACATAATGTCTTACAGGCATGTGGAAGAAAAATTGTATCAGTCATAATTATTGTAAAAATTGCATTTTGAAGTTCTGATTGATTAGTCATGATGTGTAAAATTGAAACTTATGAATTTTTCTTGATCAGTTGAAGTGAAATTTTCTATCTTGTAATTTGAACTTTTTGGATTAAGTGTTTCAAGAGATTGTTGTTGCTGTAATAACATTGAAGTTTTAAGCTTTGATATGCTAATATTTGAATTGTTTCAAGTTTTAATGTTGCATTGATTTAGGTTGTGTTAATAAGTTTTTGAATGTTAAGTGTTTATTGTGTGTTGAATTGTTGAAATTTTGAAATGTTTTGTTGAACGTTTGTGAATTTTTTTTGATTGTTGAATAGAATGAATTTTTTTTTTACTTGCCTGATGTTAATCGCTCTGGTGCTCATGTTTCTTGTAGGTGTTGGCGGTGCTGGTAATTTTGTTTAGGTATTTGTCTTAGGCATTTTTTTTTTTTGAGACTGTTGTTTTCGAGGTGGTTGTCAGTTGTATTAAAGGTTTTATTTTTGGTCAACTAAATTGTGGTGATGGACTTTGATTGGGAGTTTTATGAACTCATTTTTTACCTCTTTGGTATTCGGAATAAGTGATATGAGGGGGGGCATTTGTTAGCAATTCCCTCAGTTTCTTTTCATATCACTTATAAATAATTGGTTTATATATTACATTATATTTATTTAGTTATTTTATATTTTGAACTTACCTTTATGCTTTGCAGCTTTTCATATTGTTTCATTTATCCATATGACATTAACGTTATATTTTTCACGTGCTTTGAAATCGGGTCGCGATGTTTTCCTGCCGAACACGTCGACGATCTGCAATCAAATGGACAGTAGCAGTGTTTGCTGAGAGATGGCGCTGTTAATCCACGAGCGTACTTTCGGTTTCGACACGTGCGTTGGCGTTGATCTTGTACCATGATTGGTTGGAGCTGGGGGCGGTTCCTGTTTATGTTTTTCATTGACGGCGTGTGCCGGCTGAAACGATGTGTATATATAGTATCAGTTACGGTAGTTGAGGGTGGCTGATATGGTGTTTTGGAAATGTGAAACGTCTGTGGTTGTTTTGAACGGTGTTTGTCTTTAGAAAAGTTCTGGATTATACTGGAAGGCAATGATGAATGAATTGATAGTTGATGAAGTATTTCTTTTTGAGCTTATTTATCAGCACGTTCTTAATCTGAATATTGTTGCAGTTTAGTGAGATACTTAATGTTTATACAGCTTTTAAAACTTTTAAAATGAGCATCGGAGCGATATGTTTAGTGATAAAATTCGTAATTGTTTTTAACTTTTGACATCATCATTCTTTGTTTCATCATCTAAATTATGTTTTAGTTTCAAGAATATTTCTGTTTTACAAATGCTGTTTTTTTCTTTAACGATTTAATAAAAGCTGATGTTTTATTTTAACTTATTTGGTCATCATTTTAGTTTCTTTTACACTCACTGCTCATGGAAATTATGAATAGAAACAACTGCATTTTTAACTACATTTTTACATGGTCTTTATTTCAGCATACGCTTTCAGTTGCAAATTATTCTCTGCTTAGTAATAGGATGTATTAATATAGTGCAATAATATAAATATTATAGGAGCTTTAGTTTTGTACTAGTTATATGAGTAGTCTCATATAACACTGTTGCTCTGTATGACTCACTTGTCATAATTCCTAATCTGCCTTACCCACGCAAAAAACAGGTGCAGCAACAACATGTTTTCCAAATTCTAATGTATTTTCCATTTGAAAATTGCTCTAGAACGACATGTGTTTCCTAAATTAATCTGGATTTCCTTCTTTAAAGCTATGTCTTCATTACAGTGTAAACAAAGATTTAATGGAAGACGTTAGGAAAAATAGAAAAAAAAAACATGAAATGGGCATTCAAATATATTTTTTGAAATGGTAAATATTAATATTTTTTAATTATAATAACACCATTAGAATTTGAAAAGTACTATGAAAAAGTTTTTCTTTTTTGGTATTTTAAGATAGAAAGCAGATGCATCAGTTTCAAGATGCAGAAAAAATGGAACATTTTTCTGTCCCTCACTTCCTTCAGCTTCAAGAACCTGTGAAATGCAGTTTTGGCACAGACAACTGCAACAGCACTCCATTTTGCAATGTTCATTATGGTTTTTAATTAATATCTCATCTAATTATAAAAAAAAAGGAAAAAGTTGATCCTTGTGCATTTGGACCTGCCTTTGTCTATCCTCATTCAAATTTTCAGACCTCTATGAGCAATGTCTTTCCCTAGCCCAGGGCCGGCGCCAGGGGTGAGGCAAGTGAGGCAGCCGCCTCAGGGCGCAACCCTAGAGGGGCAGCATTTGGCTCGCATATTGTATGTGTCGGAAACTTAAGAAGAGACAGAGAGAGGGAGAGACTTTTTTATTTCTTATTTAAAATAAAAATACGGAGTACATTACATATAATTACAGTCAAAGAAGTTGCATATAATTACAGTAAAAGAATTCCGGTTACAATGTTTTAGTCCATTTTAGTAAATTTTGTTGTTGACGATTTTTGACGACATTTTTTCTCTTGAGTTTCGCGGTGATTTTTTAATATTCTTTAAAAGAATAATTCTGATTCAAACTTTTAGCCTAATATAGTAAATTTTGTTCTCCGCGATTTTGGAATTTTTAGTTGTATTTAATATGCAATTTTCTATGCGATTCTCAGTGTCTTTTCGCATTCTGCTGTGATTTTTTGCTAATTTTGTAATTTTTGTCCTCTGCAATTTTTGAAAAATTTCAGATTTTCAATACAATTTTTAGCATTTCCTGGCGTTTCACGACGATTTCTTTACATTTATAAAAGAAATTCGGTTTCAAATATTTAGTCTAATATATTACATTTTATCTTCCGCTATTTTCAATGCGATTTTTAGCATTTTGAGGATGTTTTTGACATTCTGAAAATAATTCCTTTTAAAATGTTTTAGCCAACTATAGTACATTTGTTCTTCTGAGAATTTTTAATTTTTAACAATGTTTATGAGATTTCTAGCGTTTTTTATTTTGTTGTTTTGTGGCGATTTTTCTTCATTAGTAAAAGGATTCCGGTTGTAAAATTTTAGCCCAATGTAATAAATTTTGTCTTTTTTTCAATAAAGTTTATTCGTACAACGATTTTTGAATTTTTCTATGCGATTTTTAGAGTTTTTTCCCGTTTCGCAGCGATTTTTTGACGTTGTTAAAAGAATTCGGTTTAAAACCTTTAGACTAATGTAGTAAATTTTGTCCTCCTCTATTTTTGAATTTTAGCGATTTTTCGCGTTCTGCAGCTATTTTTTGACATTCGTAAGAGGCATTTAGCATAAAACGTTTAGCGTACTACAGTAAAATTTGTCCTCGAATTTTTGAATTTTTAATGTGATTCTCAACTTGCTTTTTTCGCGTTCCGTGGTGATTTTTTGACATTCGTAAAATGAATTCTGTTTCAAACTTTTAGCCTAATATAGTAAATTTTGAATTTAAATTAAATTAGCGATTTTTGAATTTTTAGCTAAGGTAAAGCCAAGAGAGATGACGCGGTCGGAGAAATTGCGCACATAGAGGTACGGGGGGAAGGAGTAGAGTGAGGGCGCAGCGACTCCAGGTAGTTGTACAACACCAGTACTGGAGTGTCTACTTGAAAGTGCACGTTGATTGCTTTGAGCGTCTAAGATAAAGTATTGCTATTTTGTTTTGTTTTCCCAAAGTAAGTGCTTGAATTTTCATAATTTTTATACATCAGAACTTCTATACAATGTCAATAGTACTGTTATGTCATGTATTTAAATTTAAGATTAAAATATGTTTCATTTAAATATTTCCCTTTTCACATGACATACATTTGTTTTTACCATCCCCAAGCCTACATTAAATTACAAACGAACTCCATTGCTTCACGATGTTTTCGGGTAAACACGCGATTCATCCACGATCTATCGCTGTGCTTTCGGATCACTGTTGATCGCTGTTACTTGCTGTTACTTTCGACCCAGAGCTCTCGTCTGACGATCGCTGCTCTGATTGGTCGTAGTTTGACGTTATAGTCCGTGAAGCCAATGGAGTTTCGCGTACGTTTTTCTTTTCACAGAATGGCAGCAGCTGTATGCAAATTTTTCCAAAACAGACTAGTATATGTAGCAGATCAAGATGCTTGTATTTTGCCCACTTTTCTTCCTTGTCTGTTGTTGCTTTGCCTTGCTTTTTTTTCGTAGCTCGCTTGAAAGCAGCACTTAGTTTTCTTGCCATGTAACTATACTTACGACGTCGTAGCTTGGCTACGTTTTGAAGGCTGCTGGCGGCTATTATTATTTTTTGATGAAAGTTTATTTTGATTTTATTTTTAAGTTTGTTCGGCGAAAGTAAAGCTGACGTTGGTTTGTCATTTGTAATTAATCATCAATAAAAAGTCATCTTGTTACTTCTGCTGTACTTATTAAAGTCTTCCACATCCATGCATTTCCAAGCTTAAAGATTCCACTGCGTATTCTGCTTAATATAGTTAATTTATTGTGAAAAAGAGAACAGGGTTATGGGCCCAGACTCATAACCGGAATTTTAGTGGTTTTTTAAGGAAATGTGGAAGTGAAGAAACGGTGATAATTTTTCTGACTGTGGACTCTCTCTCTGGTTTGTTTTTGAAAGATGAACTTTTGTTTTGTGAATTTTCTTGCATGCTGTTGACCTTTTGAAAGCTTCAAGTTGCCGTGATAAAGAGACGGGGGCTGATGGAAAATAATCAAAACGTCACCCTGCTGACCGGCACCAATTGGGAAACTTGGAAGCATGAAGTTAAAGTTCTGTTGCTGCATTATGGAGCGTGGGAGTTCATTGCTGAAAAAGATGGAGAGGAGACATCCAAGAGTTTATCACCTGCTAAAACGGAAACAGCTAGTGGAGATGCTAAGAAATCTGATCTGACATGGAGAGAAAAACAAGAGGTGAAATTGAGGAAAAATAGAGCCTATACCATTGTTTACCAGTCCCTGAGTTCTGAATTTAAGCCTTTGATTTCAAGCACCACTGATGGAGCAGAGGCCTGGAAAATTCTTTATGACCATTTCGAGCCGACCACACAAGCAAGAATAATTCAGCTTCTTGATGTTTTCTTTAATACAAAGTATGTTCCTGGTGAAAACTTAGGTCTTTTTCTGTGTCGAGTGAAGCAAGCTGCTGAACGTCTTCGTGACATTGGTCATCAACTGCAGCCACTTTACTTGGGTTATCAGATGATTCGGAGCCTTCCAGATGAGTTTCAAGCTATTGTTCAAGCCATTTATAGGTGGACTGATGCTGAGTTCCTGCCTGAAAGAATAGAAGCTGAGCTGTTGCTGGAGGAGAATCGCTTAAAGTTGTCTCAAAAGGACTTTTATAATGTTGCTTTTGCCAGTGAATCGTCTGTTAAACCAGGTAAATCTAGAGATTTTTATAAAAACAAAAGTAAAATTGGTCCTTGTTTTTATTGTAAAATGTATGGTCATTTAATTTCTAATTGTAAACTTAAATTAAGTAAATCTAGCAATGAAGCTTGTAATGATAAAAGTAATTCAGATGTTAATCGTAAAAGTAATTTTCATAAATATGGTTCTGGAAATTTTAAATCTAATGTCAAAACTAAAAGTAATTTCCCAAATAAAAGTAATTTTCAAAGTAAAAATTTTTCAAGACCTTTGGAAACTAGTAATGTAGAATGTAAATCTCTTTTGAATTGTACCTTCTCTGAACTTGAATGTAGCTTAATTGAGCTTTCTCCTGAATTGTGCGAGGCTAATTCATCAGATCTGGGCTATGGAAATTCCCATTGGGTTTTTGACACTGCCGCTACAGCGCATTTTTGTAGCAATAGAAATTTATTTTTCACTTTTGAGCCAGTATCTGACTTGCACATGTCTCTTGCAGTTGGGGAGAAAGAATGTCCAGTTGAGGGTAAGGGTACAATTCAGTTTTTGGTACGTTGTAAAAATGGAAAATTCAATCGTATTATCTTAAAGGATGTTTTATATAATCCTAACTTAAGAAGAAATTTGCTCTCTGGGGTAAAGCTTGAAAAACTGGGGATAAATTTTGTGGGTAAAAATGGTAAAGTTTTTGTTTATGACAAACATGGAAATGAACTTTTTTATGCTTTAAGGAAAAATGACCTGTATTTTTTGAAGCCATCAAAGTATGTTACTAGATGTAAGGGAAATGACAATCCAGTCAATTTGTCAGCAAATCAAGTGGATAAAGTAAATGTTAATGAGTTGTGGCATGAATGTTTTTGCCATATTAACAGTGAATATTTAATTAACACCAGTAAACAAGAAAGTGTTAATGGTCTTCCTATGCTATCAAAATTGACTGAAGATTGTATTTCTTGTAAATTGGCTAAATCTAAAAGGGTCTCTTTTAAGTCTGTTGGTCAAATCCGTTCTAAAGTTCCTCTCCAGCTGCTGCATATGGATTTATGTGGGCCACTGCCAGTTTCGTCTCATGGGGGTAGCAGGTATTTTTTATCTATAATAGATGATTTTTCTAGAAAAGTTACTGTATATGCCCTTAAGAATAAATCTGATGTTTTCGAGACATTTCTTAAGTATCAAAAGAGAGCCGAAAGGTTTTTAGATAAGAAAGTAGTCTCTGTTAGAACAGATGGGGGACTTGAATTCTGTAATGATGAATTTGATAACTTTCTGGAAAGTCAGGGCATTGCCCATGAGAAAACGAACCCGTATTCGCCCGAGATGAATGGTTGCGCGGAACGCTTCAATTTAACTGCCCTTGATGGTGTAAAAACCCTCTTAAATTCTAGTGGCTTGTCTCAGAAATTTTGGGCTGAAGCTCTTCTATGTTTCACGTATGTGTGGAACAGAGTTTGTCATAAAAATTTCAATAAAACCCCTTTTGAATTGTATTCGGGGAGAAAGCCTTCTGTTTCTCATCTCAAAAAATTCGGTTGCTTAGCTTATGTTGGTATACCCAAACAAAAAAGAAAGAAGCTCGATATGAGAGCCAAACTTGGCATTATGTGTGGTTATGCACAAACAACTAAAGGGTATCGCATTTGGATAATAGATGAGCAAAGAATTTTTGAAACTATAAATGTTAGGTTTGATGAGAGTAAAAGGGGGGTGGATGTCATAAAGAGTCCAAAACATAATTTTCGTTCTTTTTCCTATTTGAACTTCCCAGAGGATGGTGATATCTTTCCTATAATAGATGATTTAATCGAGTCAGAAAGTAGAAGTGATATCCCAGCCAAAGTAAAGGAAACTACGCTTAGCCCTGTAAAAACTAGAAGTTCAATTAATCAAAATTCAAATGACAGCCCAGATTTAATTCCTTGTACATCTATTAATTGGGTACGTAGTGCTGTCCCTAGGAAAAATGAACCCAGGACAGATATTTATTATGGCATTGAGGGAACTAGAGTTAAATTAAGATCTTTAAATGATACAATAAAGTACTGTGCAGAAAATAACATAAAATACGATTATGATTTTTTTGATTTCAGGGGGAAAAATAATCAATCTGGTAAAGTCTCAAATTTTTCAAATGAAGCTAATTTAATTGAATTAAAAATCCCTAGAAGTTTCAAGGAAGCTGTTAAAACACCCGAAGCATCAGAGTGGGAAAAAGCAATGAACCAGGAAATGCAGGTCATGTATGACCGCAAAGTTTGGGATCTTGTTGAACCACCTAAAGATGCACAAATTTTAGGTAACAGATGGGTTTACACGGTTAAGAAAAATGAAAATAATGAAATTGTGAGATTTAAAGCACGTCTTGTAGCTCAGGGGTTTAGTCAAATAAAAGGTTTAAGTTATGATGAGGTTTTCAGTCCAGTAGTAAGTTTTTCAATTATAAGATTGTTTTTCACTATTTTTGTATGTCTTTTTAAATGGTTAAATGTTCAAGTAGATGTAAATAATGCTTATCTATATGCAGATCTGGATAAGATCATATATATGCAGCAGCCGGAGGGTTTCATTAGTGAAACAGGTAAAGTTTGTAAACTAAATAAAGCTTTATATGGCCTCCATCAAAGTGGTCGCCAATGGTTTTTTGAAATAGATGATGTACTTTTAAAACTAAATTTTATTAAACTTAACTGGTGCAACTGTGTTTATACTTATGAAAATAAACTTGTTCTTTTATTGTATGTAGATGACATGGTCATCTTCGGTAAAACAGAAAGTGATTTGGAACTTGGTGTAAGTTTGTTAAGAAAGTTTTTCAATCTGAAAGTTTTAGGGAAAACAAGAAAGCTATTAGGTATTGAATTTCAAGAAGTAAATGACAAGCTGTACATTCATCAAAATTCCTATATTGATAAAGTTTGTAGCTTGTATTCAAAATATAACATTCCTTTGAGTAATGTCCCAATACCTAAAGGGCTAGTTTTGTCAAAAATGGACTCTCCAGTAAATCAGAATGAAGTTAATGAGATGTCTGAATTCCCTTATAGAAATTTAATTGGTTGTTTAAGTTTTATTGCTGGTAGAACAAGGCCAGACATAATGTATGCTGTAAATCTTTTATCACAGTTCCAGTCTAACCCAGGTATGAAACACTGGCACAGTTTAATTAGATTACTCGGTTATTTGCAATACACTAAACATTTTAAATTGGAACTATCTAGAATTAAAGAGTTAAAAATTTCTTGCTATTCAGACTCTGATTTTGCTGCAAATAGAGATGATCGTGTTTCCATAGGAGGTTTTATTCTATTTTTAGATGAGTCACCAATTTCTTGGAAAACCTTTAAGCAGAAATGCATTAGCCTTTCAACTATGGAAGCCGAGTATGTAACTCTCACTGAAGCTGCAAAAGAGTTAATGTGGATTAAAAATGTTCTAGAAAATGAAAGTTTAAATTTAAATCTTAAAGAATGTTCATTGTTTTGTGATAATCAGGCAGCTATTGCTTTTTCTAATTCGCCTGTTGAGAATCAAAGGACTAAACATATTCATATTAAATATTTATTCCTAAGAAATTTAGTTTATGATAAATTGTTTAAATTAAAGTATATTTCAAGTAAATTAAATCTAGCTGATCCTTTCACAAAACCTCAGGTTAAAGAACAATTAATGAAATTTTGTATGCAAGTTTTTGAAGTTTAAAATTTTTAAATTACAATTTTGGCCACTTTTTTCATTGCCATGCCCTTTTTGACATGACATTGATCAGACTGTCTTTTTCAGAAAAGTTTAAATATTTTTGAGAGTTAGAATTTTGAGATGTATGTTGTTAAAAAAAAAAAAAAAAAAAAAAAAAAATCTACAAATTTTGGTCGTTTTGATCAGTGCCTGGCCGGTGAGTTGTGTTTTCCCCGACCTGGTTATGATTGGACTGACTTTTTTTATGAATAAAGTATGTGTATTTTTCATGTTTAAATTTTTGAATGTCTTTTCTTGAAGTTGTTGTAAAGACTTGGGGATGTTAAAAAGGGGGCTGATTGTTATGTCATGTATTTAAATTTAAGATTAAAATATGTTTCATTTAAATATTTCCCTTTTCACATGACATACATTTGTTTTTACCATCCCCAAGCCTACATTAAATTACAAACGAACTCCATTGCTTCACGATGTTTTCGGGTAAACACGCGATTCATCCACGATCTATCGCTGTGCTTTCGGATCACTGTTGATCGCTGTTACTTGCTGTTACTTTCGACCCAGAGCTCTCGTCTGACGATCGCTGCTCTGATTGGTCGTAGTTTGACGTTATAGTCCGTGAAGCCAATGGAGTTTTGCGTACGTTTTTCTTTTCACAGAATGGCAGCAGCTGTATGCAAATTTTTCCAAAACAGACTAGTATATGTAGCAGATCAAGATGCTTGCATTTTGCCCACTTTTCTTCCTTGTCTGTTGTTGCTTTGCCTTGCTTTTTTTTCGTAGCTCGCTTGAAAGCAGCACTTAGTTTTCTTGCCATGTAACTATACTTACGACGTCGTAGCTTGGCTACGTTTTGAAGGCTGCTGGCGGCTATTATTATTTTTTGATGAAAGTTTATTTTGATTTTATTTTTAAGTTTGTTCGGCGAAAGTAAAGCTGACGTTGGTTTGTCATTTGTAATTAATCATCAATAAAAAGTCATCTTGTTACTTCTGCTGTACTTATTAAAGTCTTCCACATCCATGCATTTCCAAGCTTAAAGATTCCACTGCGTATTCTGCTTAATATAGTTAATTTATTGTGAAAAAGAGAACAAGTACAAAATATTTTAAACTTAAACGATTTCTCATAAGCTACTAATCTAGACTAACAATGTGAACATCAACGGTTCATTTTAGTAGCGGCCATGTTTAAATAAAAGGCTGCGCAATCTCTCCTACCGAAATTTGAGAGTTTGCGCATTGTTCCCATTAGTTTAAATGCTAGGAGAGATTACGCAGCTTATTTGTAAATTTGCATAAAAAAGGAAAAATGAAAATGGAGTAATTTTAAGTTAAACGTATTATTAAGTTACATAATTTTATTTTGTAATCTTATCTGGACTTGCTTTTTCTGATTCTTTAATTATTTTTCCTTTAATTAAAATTTTTTAATCGTTTTTAAAATTATTTCCTTTTTCTGATTCTTTAAGCATTAGGTTGAAATATTCACTCCCAATACAATAAAATTTGTTCACAAAAACCTTACAGCAATGCCATTTAAGTGTAATTATTATTGTTAACAATTTAATTGTAGTTATTAATAGTAAAAATTTCTCCTACCCATGTGCGCAATCACACCAACCCTGTAAGGACAGATTGTGCAAAATAACTTTTTTGGTTTTATTACAACTGTTCTATTAAATTGTAACATAACAACAAAATAGCAATGGAAATGCATAAAAAACAAATGAAGTAAAAGTTATTCATGGATAGTTTAGCAAAAAATTAATATTTAGATTTTTTATTGCTATTCTTTTGAATTGTGTGCAGACTATCCTTGCTTTACCTTATATTTAGTGTTTTTTTGCGTTCCGCAGTAATTTTTTGGCAATCGTGAATAATCTCTGCTACGATGTTTCAGTTCACTTTTAGTAAATTTGGTTCTGTTGGAAAAACTGGATAGCTTTCCCTTTACTAATTCTTTTAGTTCTTATCACTCATTCAAATCATATTTTAATTAACCTAATTCATCCATTCATGCTTTATTATATTTATTCTGTTTATTTAATATTTAACTCCTATTCAGTTATAATCAGTAATTAGCTCAGTCATATTTCAGTAATTAAATCCTTCAGTTTAATAACCTTGGTTTACAATATGAAAGTATATTTTTATTTAAAGTAATTCATATAGTTTAAAAATAAAAACTAGATGGAACCCGTCAAAATTTGACGGCAAACAACTTGATAGTACCATAAAATTAAATTTTATAGTTGCTTTAACTTGACAAATTTCATAGTGGGGAGCATAATATGATTAAGCGATCACAGACCTTTCCATCGATATATCACATGAGGTTGTGTGCAAAATTTAGAAAGTACCTCTTGGGGGGAGGGGCAAAGTGGGGAGATGGGCATTGGAGATGCATAATATGATTAAGTGGTCACAGATCTTTCCATCGATATATCACATGAGGGGTGTCAACAAAATTTAGAAAGTATCCCTTGGGGAGGGGGGGCAAAAAGTGGGGAGATGGACATAGGAGATGCATAATATGATTAAGCAGTAACAGACCTTTCCAACAATATGTGACATGAGGGGTGTCAACAAAATTTAGAAAGTATCCCTTGGGGGGGGGGCAAAGTGGGCAGATTGACATTGGAGATGCATAATATGATTAAGCATTCACGGACCTTTCCAACAATATATGACATGAGGGGTGTCAACAAAATTTAGAAAGTATCCCTTGGGGGGGGGGGGCAAAAAGTGGGGAGATGGACATCGGAGATGCATAATATGATTAAGCAGTAACAGACCTTTCCAACAATATGTGACATGAGGGGTGTCAACAAAATTTAGAAAGTATGCCTTGGGGGGGGGGCAAAGTGGGCAGATTGACATTGGAGATGCATAATATGATTAAGTGGTCACAGACCTTTCAAATGATATATAACATGAGGGTTGTGTGCAAAATTTAGAAAGTACGTTAGGGGGGGGCAAAGTGGGCAGATTGACATTGGAGATGCATAATATGATTAAGTGGTCACAGACCTTTCAAATGATATATAACATGAGGGTTGTGTGCAAAATTTAGAAAGTACGTTGGGGGGGGGCAAAGTGGGGAGATGAACATCGGAGATGCATAATATGATTAAGCAGTCACGGACCTTTCCAACAATATACGACATGAGGGGTGTCAACAAAATTTAGAAAGTATCCCTTGGGGGGGGGGCAAAGTGGGGAGATGAACATCGGAGATGCATAATATGATTAAGGAGTCACGGACCTTTCCAACAATATACGACATGAGGGGTGTCAACAAAATTCAGAAAGTATCCCTTGGGAGGGGGGGGGGGCAAAGTGGGGAGATGCATAATATGATTAAGTGGTCACAGACCTTTCCAATGATATATAACATGAGGGTTGTGTGCAAAATTCAGAAAGTATCCCTTGGGGGGGGGGCAAAGTGGGGAGATGGACATCGGAGATGCATAATATGATTAAGTGGTCACAGACCTCTCCAATGATATATAACATGAGGGTTGTGTGCAAAATTTAGAAAGTACGTTGGGGGGGGGGCAAAGTGGGGAGATGAACATCGGAGATGCATAATATGATTAAGCAGTCACGGACCTTTCCAACAATATACGACATGAGGGGTGTCAACAAAATTCAGAAAGTATCCCTTGGGGGGGGGGCAAAGTGGGGAGATGCATAATATGATTAAGTGGTCACAGACCTTTCCAACAATATACAACATGAGGGGTGTCAACAAAATTCAGAAAGTATCCCTTGGGAGGGGGGGGGGCAAAGTGGGGAGATGCATAATATGATTAAGTGGTCACAGACCTTTCCAATGATATATAACATGAGGGTTGTGAGCAAAATTTAGAAAGTTCCACTTGGGGGGGGGGCAAGTAGGAAGATGGACATCGGAGATGCATAATATGATTAAGTGGTCACAGACCTTTCCAATGATATATAACATGAGGGTTGTGAGCAAAATTTAGAAAGTACCTTTCCAATGATATATAACATGAGGGTTGTGTGCAAAATTTAGAAAGTACGTTGGGGGGGCGGCAAAGTGGGGAGATGAACATCGGAGATGCATAACATGATTAAGCAGTCACAGACCTTTCCAACAATATATGACATGAGGGGTGTCAACAAAATTTAGAAAAGTGCCCCCCTTAGGGGGAGGGAGGAGTGGCGGGATGGACCCCGGAGATGCATAACATGAATAAGCGGTCAAAGACTTTTCCAGCGATGTATCACATGAGGGGTGTGTGCAAAATTTAGAAAAGTGTCCCACTTGGGGGGAGTGGGGGGATGGACTCCCAGAAATGCATAACATGAAAAAGAGGTCACAGGCGTTTCAACTTGCAACTTTTTTCTCGAAGGCATTTGACAATAGTAAATTTTTTTTACCCAAGACAATTTAACGATATTCTTAATTTTTTTGCGTAATTCGTCAAACGTTCATGGAAAAAGTCATGAAATTCGCTAATCAATAGTTGATAAATTATAAAATTCAACAATCAATAGCAGCAAAATTGGTCAATTGATAACGGAAAAATCACGAAATTCATCAAATGGTCTACCTAAAAAAACTGTCCTGCACACTGATGTGATGATCAAAAGGGTTTTGAAGTATAGGACAAAATTAGCACTTGCCAAACAGCGAGTAATACTGAAAATTTTGCAATGGACTTTATTGCCACCACTGGTCAAACATAATAGTCACACTCACCAATTGCAATGACTGAATGGAAAATGATTTTTTTCTCTGCTGTCGCTCGACAAATTTCAAAACAGTTGATGAATTTTCCGTCGATTAATGAATTTTGTGATTTTTCCTCTATCGATTGACAAATTTCGCAATTTATCGATTAACGAATTTCACAATTCTTTCCATAAACGAACAAATTGCGCACTTTATTTCCGCTAATGTCTGACACCATTTCGCCCTTTACAATTCAGCCAATAAATTGAACGTTGTTTCTTTCTAGAAATGTCAGGAATGAAACAATGATTCTTTAGGATGAATTTCCTTCGTTCGATGCCCCATGGAAGAATGTGTGCGATGCAGCAACGGGCATCAGACTTTTTAGGGCACCTGCAGACTAAAAACATCTAACCAATCTTCGCGTTTTGAAAAAATCACAGATTTCATCAAATGATTGAGAAAAAAACGCTAATTTCATCAAAGGATCATGGGAAAACATGACTTTCATTAAAAGACCACAGAAAAAACGTGAATTATGCAAAAGGATCGTGAAAGATAAGCAAATTTTGTCAAAGAATCGCAAAAAAGGAAATTTCACCAAAAGATCACGCTTTTTTACTAAATTTCGTCTAAAAATTGCAGAATAAAATGTATTTTATCAAAGAATCGCTGGAAAATGCGAATTTCGTTAAGGATCGCGAGAAAAATGCGAAATTCTTCAAAGGATCGCTGAAAAAACACTAATTTCG
Organism: Maratus michaelseni; assembly: GCA_963931845.1. Taxonomy (NCBI): domain Eukaryota; kingdom Metazoa; phylum Arthropoda; class Arachnida; order Araneae; family Salticidae; genus Maratus; species Maratus michaelseni. Next base: position 120,735,143 of record OZ007586.1, read on the forward strand.
TCAAAGAATTGCTGAAAAAACATGAATCTCGTCCAATAACAGAAAAATCATGGTTCATAATCATTATATCTAGTAGTATCCAGTACTGGCTAAACTTAATAGTCACACTCGCCAATTGCGATGATTGAATGTAAAATGAAATTTTTTTTCCCGCTGTCACTCAAAGAATTTTGAAACCATTTGGTGAAGTTTTTCCCGAAACCATTTTGTGAATTTACCGATTTTTTCTTCAAAATCATTTTTCAACAATATTCGACCCAATACGCATGCGTAAAAAAAAAACACCGGCCATTAAAATGAGGGTCTATTACTGTCTCTAGAAACGTGTTTGGGATCATCTCCTGTTTTTTTTTTTCTTGCACGTTGCATTAAACCTAGGAAGATATTTATATAGAACTCACTGTGGAGTGTTCAGAAGGTATTTATTTTATTTATTATAATTTGTATGAATACTTAGGTGTCCATTTCGGATTTACTGTTTAAAAATGAATTTAGGCTCATTTAACATTCGCGAAATCAATCCCGATGGAAATTGTGGTTTTAGGTCTCTATCATTTTGTTTATATAGTACAGAAAATAATTATTCAAATGTACGTAAAAATATCGTAGAACACGTAATACAAAATTGGACCACTTATAGTCCGTTTTTTATCGGGGATGAATCTTATGGTGTTCCGATTGCTAATGAAAACGATTATGTAAATATATGGTTCTTCATAGAAGTATGTGCTTCTTCACACTTCAATAGAAGCATTGTTTAAATTAATATAATTCTACAAATATGATGCAGTTTTAAAATATTGAGTAATGATTAATACTGTCAAGGAATCTACTCATATACGTAATTAAGTTTTGGTACTTCTCTATTATCTCATCGACCACTTTTCATCACAAAAAACTATCGCCAAACTGTAACGCCAAATAAACGGGAGAACGTTGTCATTAATACGCGCAAATGTTGAATTAAAAACCACTTGATGACATAACAAACACGTATAATGCTTCCGACATCAAGTAAATGGGACTGCATTTTTGGCATTTAATCATACAGTTTGGCGATAGTATTTTGTTATGAAAAGTGGACGATGGGATAATAGAGAAGTACCTAAGTTTTTTATACCAAGTTTGAAAATTTATCTTTTTTTGACATTTAAAAAAAATAACAGAAAAAACATTACAAATTTGGCCATTTGCTCAGCAGTCAAAGGATTAAGTAAATAAGTAAATATTAATGATGAACTGGTTCTAGCTATGAAGTAATATTATTTTGCTCAAAAACCCCCAACAAAAAAATAATTACAAAGAATAAGTAATCGTCTTTAAATATACAAAAAACAATGTGATTAATGGCCAGGATTTTTTTACATATAACATTTTTTATATACAAAAGAAAAACCGAAATAACCTCATTCATTTCACCCGATGTCAAAAAGTTTTTTTTTCCACATTCTTGGGCAAAGCACTAAATCAATAAAATCACCAATTTGTGACAAATTATGAGTTTCATATGAATCGCCCATGAACGGACATGCAAACTGGTAAAAAATGAATGTAATAAATTAAAACATTCAAGATTTGCATACATACAAACAACACAATGTAAATATTAATATTGTTACATGATACATTGTTTGTATACATACTTCTTTGTATACATATATTGTTTGTATACATACAAACAAATATAATGTAAACATTATTCAAATATTAAGAGATTCTAAAGATTTGTATACATACAAACAATATAATGCATACATACTCTTTACAAATAAAATAGCACACTTATATAATGACAAAACTTTTAAATCGAATAGAGATAGTATATTTCTGTTAAAAAATAATGCTAAAGTTCAGACTTATATATATTATACATTCACATAAAGCTAGTCACATTCCTGCATATTTATTAAATATTTAGTTGCTAAATACAGAAATAATATTTTATAATTTATATTCAGACGCTCAGATTCGCTTTTTTCGAACAAATAATAATAAAAATATTACTGCCGTGCGTACTGTCTTTTGACATTATATTTACATAATCGTTTTCATTAGCAATCGGAACACCATAAGATTCATATCCAATCATAAACGGAATATAAGTGGTCCAATTTTGTATTACATGTTCTACTATATTTTTATTTACGATTGAAGAATTATTTTCTGTACTATATAAACAAAATGATTTGATTTCGCGAACGTTAAATGAACCTAAATTCATGTTACACAGTAAATCCGAAATGGATACCTAAGTATTCATTCAAATTACAATAAATACAACAATAAATAAAATAAATACCTTCTAAACACTCCACAGTTTTTTATATAAATATCTTCCTAGGTTTAACGCAACGCGGACATCAAAACAACAGGAGTTGATCTTGATCCCAAATACGTTTGGAGACAGGAATAGACCCTCGGCCTCATTGGCCGGTCCTTTTTTGACGCATGCGTATACGGTCGAAATTCGATGGAATTATTTGACATTTTTAGCAAACAGCTTTAAATATATGGATGTCTTTATTTAGTTACTTACCATTTGGCCATATTATCTATTTTAACACTTCAGGCTTTTCCATTTGCTTCTATTTACTTTCATTTCATTACGTTTTTCACTTCCTATGGACATCGTTATCGCTTGCTTACATTGGTCACATCTCCTCATTTCTCGCGGTTTTCGGTAGATCGATTACGTCACGATACAAGTGATTACGGCAGCTGGTGACAGATGGCTCTAATCTGTCATTACCTGTAGTATCTATCTGTGACCGTGATCGATTGTCACGTACCTTCGGGAAGCCGGAAGTGACCTGTTTGTTGCGGGATGAGGAGGTTACGTCATTGACCTTGACACGAGGCGGTAAGGTATTTAAGGAACGGGACGATCGTGTGTTGATATCTTCTTCTAGCTGGCTGGAAGCCGTCTCGGTTGTTGTTTTGGTGTTTGTGTTGTCTGGAAATGTTTAGTCTAGTGCTGTTTGTCCTTAATAAGGAAGTGCTTTTTAACTCGTGTAGTGATGTATTGTGGTTAATGAAATGAAAGATGGTGTTGTTTTTCAATGAGGTTGGATCGGCAAATGAATAAACATATTTCTTTTAAAGAACGCCACGTATTTCGTTTTTCGAAAGTGAACTCTTGGATTTCATCATGCATTAAAACAACCTGTTCTTCAGAAATAGTTGGATAATAGAAAGGCAGTTTTTCTTATGTTTTTCGTGCAGCTAATTTGATATACATTGGTTTAGTTTCTTAATGGATAAAAATGCTTTTGTTTAAAGTTTGTAATGCTTTTATTTTTATCCTGTTTCATGGTTTTTAGACTTTCATAGTATTATCTTTCGCTTTCATCAAAAGACTACTTGTATCTTAATAGTTCAGAACGTGATTCCATTTTTAGTATGTTGACACCGTTCTGTCTATTATTCTAGCAACAGTAATTTCGGAAGCCGAAATTACATGTTACTGATTTGCTATTGAAACACCAAATACGATGGCTCGGTTTGGGTTTCAACGGATAGCTCTTTATACGGGTAGATCGTTTGCCATTGGGACTATTACTAAATGTATAGTTAGTACCCTGGAGTGGCATGTTTTGTCCGGCGATTCAACGTACTACTGTTTCGTGGTCGAGCAGGTGCGGTTGGTCGTTACTGACAAGTTGGTGAATGGAAGTTGTATTTGGAAGGATAGAGAGTAATGAATTGGGAAGTAGGGAAATATATTGTTTTATGTTTGGTTTTTACATTAATGGAATTTATTTAATGATAATATAATTTGTATATGGTTAAGTTTATTTAAAAGGTTATTAAAGTAAATTAGATGTTTCTTTTGAATCTCTATTAAAGTATTTAATTAAAAGTAATTGTTTTTCCTTGTCAGTTAATTCGGAAATGAACTTAAAGTAAATTTGTTAAATAATTTTTCCATCGGTGCTCCAGTTTTCACATCCAGAATATGAGACGTATATTTAATGGTCTCAAGATATATTGTGTAAGTTTTTAAGCATTCTGTTTTTACAAATGCAAATATAGATTGAATAGTAATGTGATATCGTTTTTACTCTGGAATATTGGAAATATGTATTTTATTCTGAACTTAGTAATTTGAATAAATCTTGTTGAGTTTAATTCCTTTTGTCTGTTTATTATTTCATTAATATCTTAGAACTTTCAGTTAACTTTATTTTTGCTTTTGAACACTTTAGATCCTTGGTCTATTACAGCATCAACGCACCACTTGTGCCAATGCTCTGCTTACTTCAATTAATTACCTTAGGGTTTAATATAACAAGGTTATGGGCCTGAGGCCATGGATTGTTTAGAAGCTGTTTATCGTTAGTTATACTTTTAAGGATTTTTTTTTTTCAATTTTTCAGTCTTGGATTATAAAAGTCCTCCAGTTGTCTCATTTCAATAATTGAGCTTTGAGATGGGGGGGCTGGTAGCATGTTTGCTATAATAATTTTTTTAAGTAGTTTGAAATCTGTTTAAAGGTTTTCTGTCTCTATTCAGAATTTTTTTCAGTTCCAATTTAAAGAGTTATCTGAGGTTGTTTTTCTAAACTTATAAAGCTGCAATATTAAAATGATCTGGATGACGTATGATGGTGTCAAAACGTGCTTTTGCATAAAGAAGTGTTGTTATTAAAGTGATGCTGGTGAAGTGGTCTTAATGAGTTTTTGGTGCTTTTGAAGGATGAATCCTGATTAGAAAGAAGTTAATGAAGTTCTTATCTGCATGTAAAGAGTAAGAACTGTGTGGCTAATAGTGCAGATCTAGTTTCTGTTGATGGATAAGGAAAGTGCAAGAAATCGTGAGAAATTGTTTTTTTTTAAAGCATCGCCAGTTTTTAAAGTGAAATCTTTACGGTGGATTGTGATCTACAGTGCCAGTAAAGTTTTTTTTTAAAGTGATGAGTGTGCTTATAGAGTGGCAGCGTCTGGGCCATTTTTTCTGGTGGACTTGTGATTCTATAGATATGGACATCATCGAGGAAATGAGGATGTTTGTTTTACGTGGACTCTGATTTTAGAACTGAACATCAGCATTTTTTTGAACTATGGTCTAATCATAAGTGATTGTATCAAGAGAAGTGATCGTCTGTAAATTTTTTTTGAATATTAATGATTCTATGCCATGTTGTTTTTAATTTTTTTTACATAGTGGTAAAGGTTTAAAGTTTAAGTGACCTACGTGTCTTAAAGTCTTCTTTAAGTTTTAAATATAAATTTTTTTGAATGCTGAATCTTATATGATTAAGAGCTGTTAAAGTATTTCAATTTTTGATATCAATATGTAAAGTAAATCCTTTTAATATTTAAAGATAGAAATTATTAAAATTTTTTTTGTGTCAAGTGTTAGGAAGTCTGTAAGATAATGTAAAAGTGTAAGATGTATTATGGGCTTGATAATTTTTTTTTGAAATTTTTTTATTAAGGTTAAATGCTTTTGTAAAAGTTAATCTGATTTTTTTGATTTGATAATTTTTAATTATGAAATTTTGAAATTTCAAATGCTTTTAATTCAGCCATTAAAGCTAAATGTTATGTAAATGTTAAAATTTTTTTTGAAGTTAATGAATTTGAATTATAAATGTTATTGTTAAAATAATTCAGCTTTTATTAAGATAGAAGGTGAAATAGATTATATGTTTTTTTTTATAAAACTTATAGAAATTGTCTACATGTGTAATATGTTAGAGTAAATTTTATTAAGAATGGTTAAAGTATTATGAGGTGTTTGAAATTTTTAAGGAAGTTAAATGTAACTGTTTTTCCATATTTTTTTTGGAGGGTTAACATATGAGTGAGGTTAACAGAAGTTGAATTTTAAAGTGTTAGGATAGCTTTTTAAAGTGTTAGGATAGCTACAGTTTGCCGTTCAGCTGCAGTTTCTTAAATGTTAAAGTTTTTTTTTCTGAAGGTGTTTAAACTGTAAAATGTAATAAATAGTTTTAAACAGTTTAAAATTAAGCATTTGTAATTTTTAAAGTAAAAGTTTTTCTTTAGAGATAAAGCAGTAATATTGTTAAACTTATGTCCATATACAGTTTTTTTTAGTAAATTTGAATTAATTTTAAAGTCATAATGTTAAAGTAAATTTTGATCTAAAGTTTAAATTGTTAGAAATCTTGATTCCAATTGGATAATTCCATGTGTTAGGAAAATGGAGTCCTGTATATTGGATCAGGAGTATTGCTTTTAAAATGCAATGTTGTTTAAACTTAGATATTCAAGAATTTTGTTTTACAATATATATTTTTTTATATACACCTTCAATGTGTTATGTTTAATTTAATATTGTATCTTCTATAGTTTTATGAATTTTTTTGTTTTGTTATTTCAGATATTTATATATATATTTTTTATAGATATTAATTTCATTGAGTTATCAACTTTAAGTGTGTTTCACTTGCAGGAGGAGTGTTTTTATGGAGATTTCTTTTTCGGGATAATACATTTCTTTTAAGGTGGTAATGTCAATGTCCTGAAATGTGATAGGTCTTTCGGTGAAATACATACCCTGCAAATATAGTGAAGACATGCATGTTGAATTTTTTTTGGAAATTTTTTTGTTGTTATAGAAGTTTTGTGGCTGTAGTTTAATATCAAGTGTTAATTGGTGTTAGGATATGTCAGATTGTGTAAGGAAATTGTTATGTTAAAATGTAAAGAATTTTTTTTGTGTTAGAAAGTGTAAGGAATATATCTCGGTGAAATTTTTTTTGGTTTGTGTTAGGATGTGTCAGGAAAATTTTTCAATAGTTTTAAAGATTTTTTTTTAGAAAACTGTGTTAGAACCGTGTTAGAAAATTGTGTTAGAAATTTTTAGAAATATTTGATAAATGTGTTAGGATTAATTAGAAATTAATTTTTTTTTGTGTAAGGAATAATGTAGATTGTATTAGAACTGAATATGCAAATTTTGAATGATGTTGGGGTGTAGTTATTCAAGGAAGTCATGGATGGTGAATTTTTTTGTTATCCAGTATATTGATTAGGTTAAGGGCATTTGTTTTTAGGTTGCAGATGTTAGAGGCCTTGATCAAGTTTTTGGAAGTACCCCATATAGGGAAGAAATTTTTTTTGACTTCAAGATAGTTGAATAATGTAACATCGAGTTTGCTAGCCCTGGCGGATACTGGAGAATGGCAGCTATTTTTAGGTATCTTGTTGTAGTCTCTTGAGGTTTAATAAGATATGACATTGGGGAGGAAATGGCCGGGTATATATATATTTTTAAGATCATTCTGTTTTGAGTAATAAAGTTTCAGGTTAAACAGATGGGGAGGTATATATTTTTTTAGGTCTTTCCCAGTTTGTTTTTATGAGGCTTAGCATAAATGATGTTGAAAAAGGACTATTTGTTAGGAACTTTTAAGATTGTGTTAGATATACTGAGTACTTAAGGTTGAAAGTGCCTGGTCATGATTCTTCTTCTGAAGTGTTTTTTCTTGTTGGAATAAGAGTATTAGAATTCAGATCAAGATAGTTTTGACTATGCTCCATGTTTAAATTAGAAAATAGTTTGTAATAGGTGTTGAATTTTCAAAATGGTTTGATAATTATCCGTCGGTCATGTTCATCTATGTTATGTTGTAGTGAGTGGTGTGTAGACTGGGGCCCCAGCAAATGAAGTTGATTGATAGGTTTTTATGAAAGGAGATGAATAAATGGAGTGTACTCATTTAAATTTGTGATGTCTTTATGTTCAAGAATCCGAGATGGAAAGATGACCAGAAATATGGTATGGATTTAATATTTAATGTTGCATAAAATAGTGAGATGGTTCAATGGAGCAAGAGTCAAATAAGCTGATTTGATTGAGTCGAGCTGTCATGTCTTGGGTGTCGGTATGGGAATTCATCTGATTAGTGTTAATATTGTCATTGGTTTGAGAGAGTGTCATACATTTTTTGTTTAATGAAAGCTTGTGTAAGGTTTTTGTAAGGTTTATATGGAGTTTAATAAGGGTTTAAAGAAATTTGGTGTAAGATATATAGAGAAAGTATTGGAGGTTTTTTTTTGGGATTTATGAAGTGTTATAAATTTGGAAAAAAAAAAAAAAAAGGAAAATTTATGAATGGAATATTTTCGGATTCTCTTTGTTAGCATAGTGAAATATGAAAAAAAAATAGTTAGATTTTTTGTTAATTAGATTTGAGAGGTTATTTCTGTTATAAAATTAGAATGTAATTTATGTTGTGAAGTTAATGGTGAATTGATCCTTCTCATTACTAAAATGGACTTTTTGAGAAAGTACTGAGATACGATGAAGTGGTTTATCTATGATAAACTGGTTTTTAGTTGATGTTCATGTTTTAGATATTTTTATATTTTTAGAGTTCATGTCTACAAGTTATGAATATTTTAAATGTAATGTATGATATATTGTGCTATATGTGTATTTTATATGTATTTATTTTTAATAGTAGAGTATATTTTTTTAGATGAGGACTGGAGCCCAGGGAAGTTTTCTTTTGCAGTTTTTAATGGGGAGGAGTCCTGGATTGTTGGTTTGTTATATTGTGATAATTGGCCGTGTAAGTTTTAAGTGGATTTAGTTTTTTTTTTAAGTTGAAGGATAGTTGGTTTACAGTTAATGTGGTTGTAATTGGATAGGTGACTGGGGAGGCGTTGCTGATTGTACAAATTTGTTTTAGGTAGCCTGTTCGGCGTGCTTCTCATGTTGCCAGTCTGATTTTCATTCGAGTGATAAGAGGGGGGGCTTTGTTGGAAAAACTGGATAGCTTTCCCTTTACTAATTCTTTTAGTTCTTATCACTCATTCAAATCATATTTTAATTAACCTAATTCATCCATTCATGCTTTATTATATTTATTCTGTTTATTTAATATTTAACTCCTATTCAGTTATAATCAGTAATTAGCTCAGTCATATTTCAGTAATTAAATCCTTCAGTTTAATAACCTTGGTTTACAATATGAAAGTATATTTTTATTTAAAGTAATTCATATAGTTTTAAAGTAAAAATGTCTTTATTTAGTTACTTACCATTTGGCCATATTATCTATTTTAACACTTCAGGCTTTTCCATTTGCTTCTATTTACTTTCATTTCATTACGTTTTTCACTTCCTATGGACATCGTTATCGCTTGCTTACATTGGTCACATCTCCTCATTTCTCGCGGTTTTCGGTAGATCGATTACGTCACGATACAAGTGATTACGGCAGCTGGTGACAGATGGCTCTAATCTGTCATTACCTGTAGTATCTATCTGTGACCGTGATCGATTGTCACGTACCTTCGGGAAGCCGGAAGTGACCTGTTTGTTGCGGGATGAGGAGGTTACGTCATTGACCTTGACACGAGGCGGTAAGGTATTTAAGGAACGGGACGATCGTGTGTTGATATCTTCTTCTAGCTGGCTGGAAGCCGTCTCGGTTGTTGTTTTGGTGTTTGTGTTGTCTGGAAATGTTTAGTCTAGTGCTGTTTGTCCTTAATAAGGAAGTGCTTTTTAACTCGTGTAGTGATGTATTGTGGTTAATGAAATGAAAGATGGTGTTGTTTTTCAATGAGGTTGGATCGGCAAATGAATAAACATATTTCTTTTAAAGAACGCCACGTATTTCGTTTTTCGAAAGTGAACTCTTGGATTTCATCATGCATTAAAACAACCTGTTCTTCAGAAATAGTTGGATAATAGAAAGGCAGTTTTTCTTATGTTTTTCGTGCAGCTAATTTGATATACATTGGTTTAGTTTCTTAATGGATAAAAATGCTTTTGTTTAAAGTTTGTAATGCTTTTATTTTTATCCTGTTTCATGGTTTTTAGACTTTCATAGTATTATCTTTCGCTTTCATCAAAAGACTACTTGTATCTTAATAGTTCAGAACGTGATTCCATTTTTAGTATGTTGACACCGTTCTGTCTATTATTCTAGCAACAGTAATTTCGGAAGCCGAAATTACATGTTACCGATTTGCTATTGAAACACCAAATACGATGGCTCGGTTTGGGTTTCAACGGATAGCTCTTTATACGGGTAGATCGTTTGCCATTGGGACTATTACTAAATGTATAGTTAGTACCCTGGAGTGGCATGTTTTGTCCGGCGATTCAACGTACTACTGTTTCGTGGTCGAGCAGGTGCGGTTGGTCCTTACTGACAAGTTGGTGAATGGAAGTTGTATTTGGAAGGATAGAGAGTAATGAATTGGGAAGTAGGGAAATATATTGTTTTATGTTTGGTTTTTACATTAATGGAATTTATTTAATGATAATATAATTTGTATATGGTTAAGTTTATTTAAAAGGTTATTAAAGTAAATTAGATGTTTCTTTTGAATCTCTATTAAAGTATTTAATTAAAAGTAATTGTTTTTCCTTGTCAGTTAATTCGGAAATGAACTTAAAGTAAATTTGTTAAATAATTTTTCCATCGGTGCTCCAGTTTTCACATCCAGAATATGAGACGTATATTTAATGGTCTCAAGATATATTGTGTAAGTTTTTAAGCATTCTGTTTTTACAAATGCAAATATAGATTGAATAGTAATGTGATATCGTTTTTACTCTGGAATATTGGAAATATGTATTTTATTCTGAACTTAGTAATTTGAATAAATCTTGTTGAGTTTAATTCCTTTTGTCTGTTTATTATTTCATTAATATCTTAGAACTTTCAGTTAACTTTATTTTTGCTTTTGAACACTTTAGATCCTTGGTCTATTACAGCATCAACGCACCACTTGTGCCAATGCTCTGCTTACTTCAATTAATTACCTTAGGGTTTAATATAACAGGTTCTCTATAATTTATAGGGATTTTTAGCGTTTTGCGGCAATTTATTGACATTCGTAAAAATAATTCGGCATCAAACTTTTAGCCTTATGTAGTAAATTTTGTTCTCCGATATTTTTGAATTTTTAGTGATTTTTAATGCGATTCTTAGAGTTTTCGCGATTCTTGGTGGATTTTTTGACAATCGTAAAAAAAGTTCAGTTTCAAACTTTTAGCCTATCATATTAAATTTTCTTCTCAACAATTTTTGAAGTTTTTGTGATTTTTATTGCGATTTTCAATTAAATTTTTAGCATTTTTTGCGTTTCGCGGCGATTTTTTGATATTCATAAAAGGAATTCTGTTTCAAACATTTAGCCCAATACATTACATTTTCTATTCAGCGATTTTCAATGTGATTTTTAACGTTTTTTCACTCCGATTTTTGACTTTCGGGAAAGAAGTGTTAGAATGTATTAGCATACAGTGGTAAATTTTGTCCTCTGCGATTTTCAATTTTTAACGATTTTATTTATTTATTTATTTTTTTTTGTGTGTGTGTTTTGCGGTGAATTTTCCACATTAGTAAAAGGAATCATGTTTTAATTTTTAAACCAATATAGAAATTTTTGTTCTCTTTTCAATAAAGTTTATTCAGAATTCGTTCAGTGATTTTTGAATTTTTTTTTTTTGATTTTTAGAGTTTTTAGCGTTTTGCGGTGATTTTTAGACATTCGTAAAATATTTTTGTTTTTTAATCTCTTAGCCCAATAGCAAATTTTGTCTTGTGCGATTTTGTATGCAACTTTTAGTACTTTTCCGCAATTCGGTGCGATTTTTCCACATTAGTAAAAGGAATCCAGCATCAATCTTCTAGCGCAATATAATAATTTTTTATATTTTCATTAAAGTTTATTCGGAATTCGTGGAATGATTTTTATATTTTTCGCGCTTTTATATTATGATTTTTAGTTTTTTCGCACTTTGTGTATTTTCTTATGTGCCTGGACGACGCCGGTCAGATCAGTTACTTAAATTATTCTAGCAAATGAAAATACAATTATTTTTTAATATTAGGGTGCTATAATAAACGATTTTGACAAAGAAAATTCAAGACGAATTAGTATCGAATTATTTATTTCACTGTTGATACTTGTGTTTTTGTAAATATTACTGATGTAAAATTAAATTTTCATGTATATAATTTCAAATGATCACGTAATTTTTCAATTCAGATCATAATTTTTCTATTCTGATCATAATTTTTCAATTTAATTTCAAGAATATGATGTTGTCAAATACGTAGTTTGCGTTAGTATGTTTAACTATTTTTGTCTTGATAATGTGATTGCTTTATAATATTGATTTCCGTATAATAATAAATGACTTCGCCGAAGAAAAATCAAGGAAAATTAGATCTTGAAGTTTGTTTTATTTTTAATAATTATTTTCTTTTAAATACTACTAGGAATTTTATTTTTCTGCATGTTTCAAAAAGATATATAACTTGTTATTGATATCATTATTTTGCTATTTGAAATTCTATACAAATTTTATATATAATTTGATTGTTTTTAAATGTTTGACATATTTTCACTTAATAATGTATATTTTAAACTTAGCTTCACCTGATGTAACTTTTTTTTTTTGAAGAGTCAGTTTAATTCTTGATATGATGGTTTATAATATTAGTAAATATTAATAGAATATGATAACATTTTTATTCATTTAATTTCAAGTTAACTGTTATTATATTTTCGAAATAGATGCAAAATTTCTTAAGTAATTTGATTATTTTAAATTTCGTAAATGTAAATTAATTTTATATGTATTTGTTTTCTTTTAAATAAATCATAGTTAGCAAAATTAATTAACGATACTTTTTGGTTAGCCGGGTGCCAGTGATATATGTATATACATATGTATGTATGTATACACACACACACACACACATATATATATATAGATAGATACATATATGTGTGTATATATATGTATGCATATATATGTGTATGTGTATCTATACATATATGTGTGTATATATGTATGCATATATATGTGTATGTGTATCTATACATATATGTGTATACATACATGTAAATATATCACTGGCGCCCGGCTAACCGAAAAGTACCTAATTAACTTATTCTTAAAAAATGTTTGAGAAGTGGTAAAAAAACAATCACGGCATACGGGCGGCAAAATAAGGCTCGCCTCAGTCAGTAAAATGTCTAGCGCCGGCCCTGCCCTAGCCATCCTCAACCAACAAGCACGCAGATGGACAAAACCTTCTTTTATTAATATAGATAATGTAAAATTAATATTTTAGAGCAAAAACACATATATGGTGTAAAATAGTTACACTTTTAGACTTAGCAAAAAATAAATAAATAATAATATTAAGCTAAATTTAATGTTTTTTTCACAATTATTGGATATTTTTATAATGCTCTAACATTATAATGCTCTAAAACTGCTTCCTTTACATCAGTTGATAAAACACTAAATTTAATTTGATGGATTAAAATATAATAAAAGTAAAATGTTCAACTTTGAGTAATACACTTTAACTAATTACAACTTTTATGTAAGAAAATAAAAAAAAGTAGGAAAATGAAAGCCTGAAATATTAACAAAATCATATAAAAAATTCTTTCCATCAAAATTATTGATGATTTTTGACATATATAAAAACATCCTGACCTGAATGAATGCAAGAGCTATCAGATCAACCCTACAAAATTTTCAATGCAGACAAGGCTGGGTTGTCTATTAATCCAATTGCTAAAAAATCTATGCAGTTAAAAATTTATGAAATATAGAATTCATATATAAAATAGCTAAGAGTGTGAAAATGATGCTTATAGCCAGGGCTGGGTTTTTGCCGGCAGAAAGTGGTTTCTGCCCTGCCAGTGGCAGAAAGTGGTTTTAACCCTTTCAGGGGCAAAGCTCTTCCATTGCTAATATGTTGAAATGAATGACTGAAACCGGAATTTATTTAAAAAATTATTTTGAAAAATGAAAAAAAGCTCTATTTTACATACATAATGAAAGAAATATTTTATACCAAAATTCCAGTGCCATTGTGGTATTTGGGAATTAAACTTAAGTGGTTTCATAAACATACCGCCGTCCTTGAAAGGGTTAACTGGCAACAACACATTTTGTGACATAATCTGAGACTTTTTTAGTAGTATTAAATTATATTAAAAAGTAATAATAGTATATTTCAGTTGTAATTTTGTTTTTTCAATATTGTAAAATAAGTGTATAAGATATTTCATTATTTTTTTTTTATCTGTTATTTTTTATGCTTCAATTATTTACTGAAATATTTTCACAAGAACCATTTCTATTTGTATATTGTAGATAATCTTTAAGTTATTGTATTGTATTATTTGTTTAAAGATACTCTAAAAAGTAATTTGTTAAAATATCATAGATTTTTTTTTGTAATTTTTTTTTATTTTTTACTTTTAAATAGATATTCAACTGTAAACAATAATATTAATACTAGATTAATTTTAACACAATTATTCAAAAATTGGTAAAGAAATCATACGAGTTGTAATTTTCCAACTGCATGAAAAATGTCCGGGCCAAGATTCGAACCTGGGGTCTCTTGGCTGAAGCTGCCATGCTCTACCAACTGAGCTATCCCGGTTGAATCTGGAGGGCATAATTCATCCAGTTAACCTTATTGATCATAGTCTCTGGTCTGATATTTTAATCAGTTCAACAGAATAGATCGCAGGTAATGGAACTCCAGTAAACGCTGGATACATGATTATACACTAGATACGGGATATCTCAGTTAGTAGAGCATGACAGCTTCAGCCAAGAGATCCCAGGTTCGAATCCTGGCCGAACATTTTTCATCCAGTTGGAAAATTACAACTCATATGACTAATATTAACAGTTAAACTTGTACAGCCTGAGATTACCATTATGAAAATTTCTGTTTTTCTAGTGAAAGAAAATTAGTATATTATATAAACAAAGTATATTTATATGATCATTTTGAAACTTTATGTGCCGTGGCTTACAGTCTTTTTCAAACCGGAAATTTTATTGAAACTAAGAAGTCAAATAAGTGCTAAGCAGAAGTAAGTCACATTTTATTTAAAATAAATTCTGGTAGGAAATCGAATTGTCTGAGGTGCGGCGTATATGCGCAAAATTACGATAATTGTTTATATATCAAATACATGTGTGAATTATGAATCATTGCAGATTAAAGTTCTTATTAGTATTAATTCTTAGTTTCTGCCAGTTTTTGCCACTTATTGACATAAACTAGTTTCTGCCATGCCAGTTTTAACTGGTTACAAAAACATCTTTTATAGAAATGCAAAAGACGTTTCGTAAAGCACTAACACACACACACAAAATAAACATTATTTTGGGGTAATATTTATTTAAAACCATGGCATTAACAAAGAATTTTCAATTCTGTCAATAACTTTAGAAATGACATATTTTGAGATATCATTTTTACGAAGGAAATGTCTTTGGAAATTTGGTCCATGCATAGTTAGTTATTTCCTTATTATTATAATAGTCCAGTATATTAAGTCCAGCTTTTAGAAGTTTTCTATCAGATTTATGTCCTGGTGGAGGAGGCCTATATATGCTCTTCTTTTGTTTCTGAATACATGTTATTCAACAGGTTATGAGTAATATTTGTTAGATCCAATTCCACTACATGTGATTTCAAAATTTTGATTTGATCATCATGAGCTGCAAGTAAGTAATGAATATAATGTTGACTTAAGAACAAAAGGGCACTTTTGCATCCTGTTTAAAAGGCATATTTCAAACTGGGTTGTTTAGAGTTCCTATTTATCAGTAGAATTTTATGATATTTTCCCGCAACTGATTCAAGAATTTCGCGATGTTTTCCCCCGACTGATTGAAGAATTTCGCTATGTTTTCCCCCCGACCAATTCACGAATTTTGCGATATTTTCCTGTGACCGGTTGACAGATTTCACAATATTTTCCTGCAACCGATTGATGAATTTCACAATATTTTCTCGTGACCGAATGACGGATTTTTTGATATTTTCTTGTGACTGATCTAAAAATTTTACGAAATTTTTCTTTGTCTGATGAATTTTGCAGGTTATTTCTTGCAACTGATCAAAATAATTTTGTGTTTTTTTCTCTGTGACTGATTGAAGAATTTTATGACTCCTCTCCCACCCTGATCGACTGACAAACTTCCCAATTTTTTTCCCATGACAAATTGTTGAATTTCTCAATATTTTAAAAATTTTTTCCCTCAATCAACTGACGAATTTTGAGATGTTTTTCTCGCGACTAATTGGCAAATTTCATTACCCATGACCGATTGGCAAATTTCGAGATATTTTCCTTCTACCTATTGGCAAACTTTGTGGCTTTTTCTTGCGACCGATTGGCGAAAATCGTCGTTTTTTTTTCCTTGCAGATAATCAATGATGAATTTTGCTGAAAATGAGAATTTGAAATGTTTGTAGACAAGCTCATTGTTCTGTGACGTACGTCACACTTTTAAGCATATTCTGCTTTGGGGCTGGAATATATGATATTGATATATAATAATTATAAAATTTAAAATGTTTTATAACAACTCTTCCAGCAAATCTTTTTTGTGAATAGAGGCAAAGCTATGCCAGGCTGTTTATTTACTTTGGCGCTAGTAGGATTCCCATATTGGGAGATAGTGATGATTTTGGTGTGTAGAAAATCCATTTATATTATTTGTTTACTCTTGAAGTAGATCCTTGGATTGCAAGATTTGGTCTGTTTATCGTTTTTTGGGGGAATAAATTTGCATGAGCTGATGTTACGTCCAATGCCGATTTTTTTGTATTTGTGAAAGAATTCTGGTTACAATGTTTTAGCCTACTAAATTTTGTTATCTGCGAATTTTATATTTTTAGCAATTGTTATGTGATTTAATGGGGTGTTTTGCATTTCACGGCAATTTTTCCGCATTATTTAAAATAAATCCAGTTTTAAACTTTTAGTCCAATATAGTAAATTTTATCCTCTTTTCAATAAAGTTTATTCTGAACTTGTTTTATAATTTTTGAATTTTTTGGGATTTTTTTTAAAAATGCGAATTTCATAAATTTTTCGGGTTTGTGCGATGATTTTTCAACACTCCGGAAAGGAATATCCAGTAAAAAGAATCCTGTTTGTCTTTTAGTCCAATATAGAAACTGGGCTTGGGATTTTGTTCGTTGAGCTTTATGTAAACATTTAAGATGATAACCTTAGCAGAACTTTGCAAAGGTTTCCCTTTTTGCTGAGGTTGAAAAGAAAGAGGAAATGGGTTTGCAAAAGACGCCATTATGCAGATAAAAAGATCAATTACAGGAGGGTGGGAGAAAGCAAGTGTTAAGTTTGAAGTCCAAAAAATGAATGACCAATGACAAAGAATACAGACGAAATTAGGAGGCTGGAAGGGTGCCGAAAATTTGAACCATGAAAATAAATCATCAAATGAATATGAGTTTGTGAACTACAAACATATGCGCCTCTAACTTGTAAAATTATTCATGATTTAATGTATAAAATTATTCAGAAAGAACTAACTTAAAAGAAAAAGTTGTGTTTTAGCTTAAAAAAGGAAGAAAAATGAACAGGAAAGTTAAATATATATATATGCTTTATGTCATCTGGAAAATATTAAATGAAAATAAGTAATAATAATAATAATAATAAACGAAAAGTGTGTCGGCAAAATATCTGATGTATCTTTTTAAAAATACATTAAATTCATTGAATTTATTGTAAATCACATAGAACATGGATAAAAATCCTTTTCCTCCTTGTCTAATAAAAATAAGTAGTGTTTGGTGTGTTTTATGTAACAGAATACAGAACTCTTCTTAGGAAAATCATAAAATAAAATAGGAAGGAATAATTTTTACCTTTTCTTTTGTAAGTCAGTTATTATTTAGCCCCAGTTTGAAAGCTTGCATTATAATAATAATAAAAAATTCTAACCAGTGCTATAAACTTATATAATAATGAATACTAAAACTCAAAAGATCTGCAGTGTTTTATTATGAAACTGAATGAAAAGTTTTTTGAAAAATTTTAACATTTTAAATTATTATTTAGCATTCTTTCAATTTTTACGTTTAAAGCAAAATTTTAAAATAATCTAATTATTTTCTTACCAAAATTATTCCAATTTTAGATTCAGTATAAATTTCATCCCAAGAATTATGATATCAGTTTTTAAAAAATTACTATCAAAATAGAATGGAAAAAATATTTTTTTTCTCACTATGTTCTTAAGGCTGTTTTCAAATCCAAAAGAGCTACTTTCTGACACAATTTGGAATTCATTTTTATTCAGAAATGGATGAAATTGGCAGGTGTTCTTATTCAGCAACTATGCTATTGAAATGAGTTTTCCATTTTTTGGTCAAGGCAGAAGATCTTTCAGAAAATACTGTCAAAGTCAGCATTTTTGAACAAAATTCCTGAGGCAGCAGAGTTAGAAAGGAGAAAATCATGTCGTCATGTGACACGAATTGCTTATAACACAAGAATTTATTTGCAAAAAATGGAAAACTCATTTTAATTCCAAATCGCTTCCCAAGTCAGGCCTGCCAGTTTGATGTCTTTGAGTTTAAAAATGAGGCAGAAAATATGTCAGAAAGTTTTGCGTTGTTGAGCAGGTCATTTGAGAACCACCTTAAATAATTACAAACATCTGCATTTTGGGCCACATTGAAGATATTTTTTAATCTATTTCTATCTTTTGGTCAAGGCAAAGATCTTTCAGAAAATACTGTCAAAGTCAGCATTTTCAACCAAATTCCTGAGGCAGCAGAGTGAGAAAGAAGAAAATCATGTCGTCACGTGACACGAATCGCTTATAACTCAACAAGAATTTATTTGTCAAAAAATTTAAAACTCATTTTAATGAAACACAAGGATGTGAATTATCACTTTACTAAACAGCATACAACCACAGGGATCACTGTAGAGAGTTTCACAGGGGCGGCCTGCCCTCATGCCCTTTTTCCGATTTACTCCCACGGGGCGCGGGCCACAGTACCCTTTCTTATCTCCCGGCAGATCTGATCTCCGGTGGGGAGAAAACTAGTTTGTTCCTTTCTAGTCGAATTTCTTACCAGTTGAAAGTAATTAAGATGGTAAAATATAGGGGGTCGTGTTTGACTCTCATATTTTCATCTTCCAGGTCTTATTTGGACGAAGGTTCAAAAATGGTATTAAGGAAAAAAGAACTAGAAACAGATTTTCTTTCTTTCTTTCGCTTTTTTTTTCTTTTTGTAAAATTTTTACAAGATTTGAAATTAGAATTGGAATTTATGACTATTTTTTATGGCAAGCATAGCAATAATCACCAAACGTATTTTACTAAGTCGATGGCTGAAACAAAATATTCCCGTGTTTTTAAAATATTACTCATAGACATTTCTTTGTTTTGTTTTTTAGTATGTATTCATAGGTGAATGAATTTTTCTATACATATTTATTACATATATACATAAACACATATGTGAATATATTTCCAATAAATATTTAAATGTGGATATATGTAGTAATTAAGTGTGTAAAATTCAACTACTTTTCGACGTATGCGCATCTGCATATATTTTCATCATATATTTCATATATTTTATTGTATCCGTTTTTAACACTTTCCAACATAGTTGAAAAGTGTTTAGGAATTCGGTTGGTCTCTCTGCCTTTTTGTGCTGTAACTCGCGTAAATATACTCGTATTGCCATGCAATTAATACATTTTAATTAGAGAACACGTTCGGCACTGAAAATGAAGTATGTAGCGTTTATTGTTCACTTACCAGGGACACTCAAAAGAATTATGTTAAATTACGATCTATGTGGGAAATCGTTTGCAGTGAATTTTGATTATGTTATACCATTTCAAACATGTTTAAATTGATATATGTCATTGATATGCACCATAAGAGGCGTACTAAAGAAGACAGTGTGCACAGATTTCATCGTTCATTTACAAAGACACACACAAAAGAATTCGATTAGAGCACGGTGTAAGAACAATAATCGCCGTAAGTGCGTTTTATGTTGTGGTACATTTTTAAATTAAACTACTTTTTTGCCAATTACTTGGTGTGCATAAATTCTATAGATGATATACAGGCCAGCACAAAAGATCTCGAGTATATTTCCGTTTATTGAAGGAAATTGCTGAACTGGAAATTACAAAAATTGTTTCATAATCGATGCTTGACGATTTTTTTCTGGCTCTATTTGTATTTGAATTATTATATTCATATTGTTAAATGGAGTTTCTTTTTATACAGGTAATATAATACTAATATAAAGCAAATGATGTTGTTTCTTTTAATATTGGACTATGAATTTTGATTTCATGCTCATCTAAAAAAATATTTATCCCCGCGTTCAACAATGCGAAATTTTCTGACACGTTCATGAGCTCATTTTTGTAGGTAGCATCAATTTGCAGGAACGGAACTTTTACTACGGAAGTGATTTGGAACCAAATAACGATTTTCAACTTTCAATAACTGTATTACATCACGAATTATAATCGATCGAAAATCGCATTAAAACATAAACTTTGACACTATTTTCTAAAAGGTGATTTGTCTTTATAGAAAAAAGAAAAATAGTATTGGATTTCTTGATATCCAAATAACAGTGTCTATAAATTTTGTAACCTAAATATGTTGAAATTGATTTTATACTAATGTGTTCTGCATTGTTTGAATAATGTGAGAAATGTTACTTGTAATCAATGCCTAATACAAGATTTTTATTGATATTTTTTGAGTTCATTAATTCTCTAATATTTCCAGATATACGTTACGTGCACACTAGTACACTTAAATTAGGTGGAAAATGTAACATAATTGTGAATATTGCAGGAACTTTTGCCTTTCAATTACAATTCTCTGATTATTTCTTTTTTAATAATTCCATTTCCATAAGCGTTTATTCCAGTTTCATCAGATATAATGAAAAAGGAAAAAGTATTGCAATTCAATTAATACTACATTGTAGTGAAAGATTATACAAGATTTATCTTGCTTTGTTGCATAATTTAATACATTTGAAAGATTTGTTGAAATTATTAATATATGAAATATGGTAATCGAGCATAAGTTATAATTTCTAATAATTAGCAACATATGAATTAAGCCACAAATCTTAGATAAGAATCTGTTTCTATTAAAAAATTATTCTTTGTAATATCATATTATTAATATTATTTTATAAGAAACTAGGGGGCCTACCCCCTGCGAGCTACGCTCGCCAACCCCCGCTCAGACTTCGAGGCCTCTAAAAACATGACAGCGTGCTTTGTTTTGAAAATATTGGTAAATCTGTAATTGGGTTGCCATGCTTTTAACGTTTTAATGGGGCATTTTTTGATTATCATGGCCTCATACACAGCTGTTGCGACAACTGACGACTGTTTTCGGGATTGATAAGTAAAATCAATTACAACTTGAAAACCAGCTTGTATAAAATGGTTAGGTTTAAATTGTGGCTACCTCTCGGACTTTTATAACAACGATCTGTATTCTATAATTCCTTTGTGTTTAAGGATGAGAAAAATTCCATCTGCTTGTGAATAACATTAAGAACCACGGTATTGAAAAGTACTATGTTATACACATTTTTAGTAACAGGTTTTAATTTTATCTCTATTTTAGTGCACCATCATGCATATTTTCATGTTATTTTAAATATGTAAATTATTTATTTTAAGTAATATGTATATACGAATTTTCTAATAATTATTTATCATACAAAATTAATTAAATATTTTGTGCATGCATACTTGCATTTATTCGGCATCAATTGATGAGATATTTAAACAAATTTGCTATCCGCGATAATTTTACACCTTGTTATGTCACTTCAATACTGTCCATAAGAAAAGCGGATACTTTTCCAGTATAGGATCCTTTGCTTTTAGGTTTGGCGTAATTAGAGCTTCAAAAAGGGATAGATTCGTCAATATACATAGATTTGTTGCCAAAAGTTATGAAAACAAACCCAATGAACTTTTGGTGCTTTTCTATTATAGGGGTCTTGACGCTTTTTTAAAAAGATTGGCGCAATTCGGGCATCAGAAAGTGAGATTTGGTGCCAAATGACATAAACAGCCATGGAAACAAATTCGACGATTTTTTTGTTTATATGCGTATTTTAATTATACGTATATTATTGTTTTTTCTATACAAATTACTTCTGATTATATATAAAATAGGATAAATGACATTTTACGCTAAACAAATTGTATAAATATGTTTTTGCTCCTTTCTTTTGCGTTTACATAAATGACGTCATTTGGACGAATTTATTCAAAATATTTTCAGTTTATAAATTAAATTAAATGCTGACAGACAATTGAATCTTGACGATAGAAATGTGATTTTTTTTTTCAAATTTTCCTGAAAAACATAATTTAATCACAATCTTATCTTCATTATCGATTGAAATAAAAGATAAATTCAATTTCAATTTGAAAATGACGAATAAAAAAAAAATCAATAATCCCTATCGGGATCCTTTTCAATTTTTTCCTTTTTTTGTCACAAAAAAATTGAGCAATTATGAAAACTGAGCTGCCATCTTTACAGAAATGTCATTAAAATTAGAAAAAAAATTAATATCTCGAAAACTAATTCCAATTTCAAAATTCTATTACCAGTTTTGACATCCGCGGATTTTTATGGGCAATTGGTATTAATTTCCCCATCAAGCGTTTAATATTTTATTAAAAATAGCCCTGAAACATAATCAGTCGTTTAATCAGTCGTTTCATAAAATCGTTTCATAAATTCGTTTCATAAAATCGTTTCACAAATTTGTTTCATTAGGATTTTATATATATAGGGTAGATATTTTCAGTTTATAAATTAAATTAAATGCTGACAGACAATTGAATCCTGACGATAGAAATGTGATTTTTTTTTCAAATTTTCCTGAAAAACATAATTTAATAACAATCTTATCTTCATTGTTGATTGAAATAAAAGATAAATTCAATTTCAATTTGAAAATGACGAATAAAAAAAAAAAATCAATAATCCCTATCGGGATCCTTTTCAATTTTTTCCTTTTTTTGTCACAAAAAAATTGAGCAATTATGAAAACTGAGCTGCCATCTTTACAGAAATGTCATTAAAATTAGAAAAAAAATTAATATCTCGAAAACTAATTCCAATTTCAAAATTCTATTACCAGTTTTGACATCCGCGGATTTTTATGGGCAATTGGTATTAATTTCCCCATCAAGCGTTTAATATTTTATTAAAAATAGCCCTGAAACATAATCAGTCGTTTAATCAGTCGTTTCATAAAATCGTTTCATAAATTCGTTTCATAAAATTGTTTCACAAATTTGTTTCATTAGGATTTTATATATATAGGGCAGATTACAGTTTCTATTGGAAATATATATATATATATATGGCATGTAACAATACATACATAATAGATTTGGAGAAAACAGCAGAAAAAATAAATATATAAAATGGTAAAAGGTGCCAGATAAATAAAATTAATATAACCCAATCACAATTTTAATAAAAAATGGAATTTAAATCACAATTGAAATTAAAATGGAATTCGAAAAAAGACACGTGTCCATGTATAATCTTCAGTTTGGTAGTACATTTCATATGATGTCAAATGAAAATGCAATATCTCATAAAAAATACTGGCGCATTTGCCAAGAATAGTATATTTCTGCCAAATATATTGCATTAAAAAAGAAAACTATAAAAAACTGATGGAAAAAGGGATAAAAAAAATTGCTTACATACCATGCTACATTACACGAGATTCAATTACGCTGCCTAACAGCATTTGAAATAGGCATGTGAACAACAATATCGCTAGATGGATGAATATCCACGGTTACAGTAATTTAAAATTGAGACATTTAAAGATTATAGAAAATCCTTAAAATATATTAAACAATAATTACAAGTATATACCCTAATAATTTATTTATTTAAAAATTTTCTAAGTTTCTCTAGTATACTAATAGACAAAAGCACTGGATTGATTATTTATATTCTTCAGAGAACATGTGTTAACTCAGAGTAAACCATTTTATCCTGTTTACTTGTTTCAAACTTCAAAATATCAAATATTTTATCATCATTTTTTCCTTTTTTTAGTAAAATAGGTTGTAGACAAATAAGATAAAACAGCTATTTTACAAAGGTACGATACTTGTTTTTATTTAACTTTAAAGAAAGCTTCTGTCTGTCTGTCTGTTCCGCGATAACTCCTGAAAAAATGATCCGATTAGGTTGATTTTTGGTAGGTATGTTGGTGAGGTACCCGGAATTAGCTGTATAGTTTTTAGTTACATTTGGTTCATTCGTTCGGAAAATATAGCACATTTCTTTTTAGGTCATAATGCTTTTCTACGGGAATTCAGACGATTTTGAAATTTTTCATTTGTTGAAAATAAAATGGCGCATTTGATTCATGTATTTAAACGGTAAGTTATGAGCGCTAAAAATTATCAAGTTAGGTCTTAATTTATTCAAATTAATTTGAAATTTTGTTAATACATTTGTCAGATTTTTTAAATTAGGTGTATAATTTTTGGTGCAATTTTATACATCTGTTCTAATAATATAATACATTTCATTTTATCATTTTTTGCAAATTTAAAAATTCATTTATTTTTAATTTCTTCTTTAATTTAACTGTAACCTAGCAACCATTTTTCAAAGAATATCAAAATAATAAAATTCAAATACCTCAGACTATTTTGCTGCAATATTTTATTCGCAAAATAAAATATTTTCGATTGATTTTTGTATTTTTTTGAAATAATTGAGAATTTATTTTGATATAAGTTACCTTTTAACTACTGTAGAATGATTTCCGAAACATTTTTACATGAGATATTATTCATTTTCTGGAAGAGATGTGGATTTTTCTTGGTTGAAAATTAGTATTATTTTAAAAATAGGATAAAATCTCCCGTACAACGAGATGGTTAATCAAAAGAAATTAGCGAGTAAAATGCATCCATACATCCTGAAATAGCACAATAACTGGAAACTGAGATCAGCATATATATATATATATATGGTTTATTATTTTATTTTTTATTTTTTTTAGGGGGGGGGGGGAGGTGGTAGGCTGGGTCTTTTAGTATGCTATTGCCATCGAGTAGATCAGGATGTACTTAGATAAGATCTTACATCTAAATATTATAGAATGACCATCAAAACTGTTTTTCCAAAACAAAAATTGTAATTAAACTAGATTTCTAAAATAGATATAAGGGAAATACAGTAGATTCAGTTTACATTTCCATAAGTTGCTTTTGTACAAGAGATATTATTCAACTTATCCATCAGATGCCAGTGTTTCGTGGTCGGAAGGTAAGTAAATATTGCTATTTGGGTATTAGGATAACATGAAATTATTTTCCAAACTGTTGCTTTATCTTAATAAAACCACAGTATAAAACGAAATCCAATATATACTATAATAATTCACACAATCAATAGAAAATCACGAATATAAATTTAACAACATTACGGGGGGTTCAGAGGGGCAGAGCCCCCCTGAAGAAATGTACTCTTTATCCAAAACATTTCATTAAAAAAAAGTTCATCAGAATTTCAGAATTTCGTAGCATAAACCATGTTTAATTTAACGGTTCTAATTTTTGAAAACCTTCAAAGTGTTTTATATGTCTATAAATACTATGTATATAATATAAAAAATTAAATTGTGGATTATATGATGCTAAATATTAAAAGTGATATTAAAAAACAATGATTTTCAGAGCTGACGTTGAGGCTCCTGATCTGTAGATTTACTAGTAAAGAAATATTGTTTTAAAGTATTTGCCGAAACATCAGTTGAGGCTCACTGTGGAGACCCAAATTTTTGAGACCACTGTGTTTTTTTTTGTTTTTTTTTTTAAATAAATTTTATATGCACCAAATAAAAAGTTTCCTAAAATTACATTATTTCCTTGAAATAAAAATAAGTAAATCTATAAAACTCAGACATTTAAAAATGATTGAAGTAATTAATATACTTCACTCAGGTAATAATTTAGGTAGTGATAATCAAGTCATTCTAAAAAGAAGAAAAATGACTTTTGACACAATAAGAATAAAATACTTTATTATTATTGTGTCAATAGTCAATGGATTTTATTCTGCACGTACAGATACTGAAACTTAACCGTTTATTAAAAGATCTTCATAATGCATATATCAGGTAAGTAAATCAGAAGAAAAGTGAATTAAGAAATGGAAATGTCAGGTTTTAAAAACTTATTCTATGAAAACACATTTTTAAACTTCTTATAAGTAATGTTTTATAAGTGCGTTTTGATGAATTTGAAAAGTTCAACGTTCTTACACAAGTAATAATAGTTTTTTATTCTTAATTTGTAAAATAATCAAGAATAATATTTTCAAGAAACAATGGGGAAGTTGCACTCATTCTAGATTATGCCTTCTTTTATGTTTAATTGATGAAGATGACTTTACATTCCTCAAATCTTAACTCGGAAACGCAAAAATAATTTTAAATAACTAGTTATTGGAGTTTTAAACTTCGCTAAAAGCAAAACAAAACCACGTGATCTGAAAACGCGACGGGATTGGTTTGACGTCACTACATATGAAACGCGGATTCTGCTTTAGAGTCGAATGCATGCATGCTGTTTTGCATTACTTTCTACTTATTATAAACGTCTTTTAAAGATGCATTTATGCAAAAACAAAAACAAAAGTTAAAGTCAAAAGATTATTTTAACATATCTAAATATAATGCACTATTTATTTATACATTTGCATTAATTTTCATTTAGAAAAGTGATGAAGTTGGTCGGATTCAAAAAATACAAAATTATGGCTTTCGGAATTTTTTTAAATTATTATTTACTTTTAGGGCAGAAAAACTGCATTTCATGAGGGTAAAAATACAGGAAACTAAAGCTATCTCTTACTTACTCTTATTTATTTAAACGAAAAAAGAATGATAGTTTTATTACAAAAGAAATCATAAGTAAAATCGCATTTATATAGTTCTTGAAAAGCATTATTTTCTTAATTCATTTTAATGCTTAATAATTCGTTTTGATATGAATATAATTTCGTGTTATGCAGGTTATATTGAGGATAAAAATGTACTCAAATTAATTATGAGAAAACGAAATTTTGAGCAATAATGCAGGAAACAAAAACAAAAAAATCTTTATTTAATACTGATTTATTGAATAAAAATTAACTATTGACAGTAATAATTGTGTATTCACCGATCAGAAAAACAATTACTGCAACATATGTGAGTAAATTTATCACTATTGTCTTTTTTCTCATTTTATGATTGTAATTCATGATTTTTTCAAAAAATGTTCAATATAATACTATAATTCTGCGTGGCCACCGAACCCAATCATAAAAAATTCACCACAGTTTTTTTTTTTTTTTTTACTTTTGGTAGAAAATGCGAGCTAGTAAATTCATTAAAATAAATGTATAATGGTTGCTTTATTTCTGTTTTAAAGTATAGAAAGAGGAAAGAAAAAAATAAAATAAAGAATTATTTAAACTATCTTTTTAGGATTTCTAAATTGATTTCTCAACGTATAATCATAATTCAATTAATATGAAACTTTTAATTTATTAAAACGTATTTAAAAAATATATATATATATTACACTCTATAGTTTTTATTTATTATTTTCTACTTTTTAGTATGTAAAATAGCTGCAGCTTCACACCGTGGTTTAATGCATAATAAATCCACTGTTGTTGTAAGTCGCATGCAATTGTAACCACAAAGAATATTTTTCGATTTATCAACTGTGGCGGGCTAACGGAAAAACGCGTCAAAATTAATGTATTAATTTATAATTAAGTTCTAAAAATATTAAAATGTTGCACTGTCATCCGAAACACACAATTTTGCACATATTTTTTATATTTCTTAATTTATCAGAAAGTGAGTAAACAACCGATAACAAGATTCCATCCTCATATACAAAAACCAAGTTGAGTTAAATAAAAAAGTGTAAAAATAACTTAATTACTGTTTTATTCTTATTTGCTTATGTATAATTTTTGAATGGATGCAGTACTTTTTGTTTGTTTGAAATATAGTTTCTCAGAATGTCCTATTTTAGATTAATCAGGTTCTAAAAAAATTATATCAATCTTTGCCTCAATGCTCTAACTTTCGTAAAAAATAAAAATAATGAAAATATTTGAATATCTTGTTAAAGAAAGCAGTATCTTAATTTTGAAAATAAGCATTATATTGTACAAAGCTTTTTTTTTAAGATGTGCTAAGAATTTGAATATGTTGTTAAAGTAGAGGCCATTCTTTTCACTTTTGCAAACAGCCATATCATTACACGTAAACTTTTTATAGTGACATATAAAGAAATAAACATATATTATCATTCAAGGTTCATTCTTTGTTTGAACAATGCATTAGTATCATAAGAGAAGGGCATTATGTTAAGAGATATTATGCTATAATATCACAATGTTTTTTTACTTCAATTCACAGGTAAAGCATGAATTTGTATGATTACTTTTTTTAATTATTTGGAAGGTAGGGATTATGTATTAATTTAGTAACAAAAATTTAACATAGAACCAAAGAATAAAGAAAATATTTATAGATCATGAACCAAAATTCCAACATACCACAATTCTTTTAATGTTTAAAATGTTAAGAACAACAATAAAACTTAAATATACATAACATTACTTTAAATACCTTTAGAATTATAATATTTCTGCATAATAGTTCTCTTTTACTTTCCGTAAAAATATTGTTAATTTATAACAAAAATAAAAAAGATAATTTATAAACTAAACATCATCTGTAATCTGCAAAGTTCTATAAAGCATAAAACCTTCAATCCCACATTCTGAAAATTTCACAAAACTGACAGTATTTAAAATAATTACTTGATTTTTTTGCCTGTGCATAGTCCAGGGACCTGTTTATGAAGAAATTGGGTCCTTTAAAGGACCTTTCACAGAATTTTTTATATTAAAACAGGATCCTTCATAAAACATTCCACCTTAAAACAGGCCCTTCACAAAATTCTTTGTCATAAAAATAGGCCTTTCACAATTTTTTTCCATCTCCAAACTAAACCTTTTACAAATTTAATTATTTAAAGTTAAAATCTGACCTGACATAAAACAACTGAAGTTATCAAAGAATCTATTTATGTAGCTTTTACATATATAAAAGATCTTGTCAAAAATTTATAAACAAGAACCTGAATATAACAGTTCTTTCAAACTCACAAAATTATAATTAGTTTTTTCACAAATATAAAATACTTCTCCCAATTTCACAAAAACAGGACCCTGCCTGTGAGAAAAGTCTGGATAGACACCTGGAAACATTTTTTGAAAAATTATTAAACTTTTTCCTTGTATATTTATATAAAAATTCTGTAAGGCTGTCTTAAAGCTACCTCAGCACATTTCGCTCTTTCTAATAAGTTTAACTGTTTTCAAAGATTCAAAACAGTTTATTTAACAATTGAAGAGATAAAACATATAGTGAAACCAAGCCAAATTCTTAATTCAAGTATAAAATATAAATACAAAAACCTTTTTATGAGTTAATTCCACCCTCCCTAATAAAATAAATTCTATTTGTATCAGTTTATTTTATATTGTGCAATATTAATACAAAAAATAAGTAAATAAAAGTATACATTATTCTATAAAATACAATATTGTAGTACGGGTATTAACTTGTACCGATACTTTATTTCTACATCGAGATCTGGAAATGAAAATTCTTAGAAACGCGATGGAATAAAAACCTCACCTGGAATTCACAATATTATTTATTTATCACAGCAATTTACAATACTTTTAATTTGTTATACTAATCATTTTTAAGAAAAGAAAAAAGCGTAAAGCAAGTCATTCAGCGAAAAGCAAGCCATCCCCATAGGAAATAACAGGGAGAAATACAGAGAGGGTTTGTTTACATGTGTAGTGACGTCAGAACAGCTTTTATCACGTGACGCGGCTTTTTCTCGCCACGACAAAAACTGGGTTTTATAAGTTGATTTAATGAATTATAAAAGTTTCAAATATATGTAAAAATGGTATCAAAATGCTCGTATTTTTACACTCTATCAGATGCAAGTTAAATTGAAAAACGTGCAATTTCCCCATTGCAGCCTTTCACTACAATACATTTCTGAATTCTTCAATACCATCATACACATATATGTCAAAATTTATTCCCCAGTTAAATGCAACATTTTATGCGATTAAGCTCAGCGGAGTATCACCAAGTAAGCACCTCGGTAAGCACCAAGTGGTATGATAAAAAAAAAAAAAAAAAAAACCTTAAATGTTAAAATGCGTACCACAACTGAAAACGCACTTCCAGCAATTACTTTTCATAGACAGTACTCAAGCCAAATTCTTTTGTGTGTATTTGTGAAAAAACAACAAATTCTATGCATACCATAATTCTACAGTAAGTGCGTCTTGTAGCACACCTCAGTGATGTATATTTTAAATGTGTTGTAATAACTCCTCTATACCGACCTGATAAAGATGTTGAGTGGTAGCAAGGTCAGATCGTTGGCAAAGAGAAATCTCTCGCATAAATTAGAAAATAGAATTTTATTGCATAACAATATTAATTCTAATAAAAAATATGTACAAGATGTTAATACAGCATTTAATTATTTTTCGTGAGTCAATCGCTAATAAATTAATGTTCTCTCGACTCTGAGCATAACTGGAACCAAACTAAAGTCTCCAAATGTTACGATCAGTCGTAACTTCTAGCCAGAGTTCATACGGATCAAGGCACGTCCGTTCCTTCTCTTTCGGAAAAACTACTCTTTCTCAATCTTTCAGAGTTTAAGAACTCTCACTCTAGCACGGGTCGTGCTTTTCTCTTCACTAGGATTTATACCTGATACCTGCCGTATCAAAAAACAAAGAGGTCAGGCCTCACTAGCGCTTCTACTGCGCTAAGTCCGGAAACTCTCGTTCCTTCCTCCTTTTACCAGAGAGTCACCACTCTCTTTTCGATCTCTCCTAACAACTCCTCTCTCTAACTTTTTCATCCTCGCAGGGGAACTTCTTCTGGGGGCGGGGTTTTGTCGTGGCGGGCCCCTCGAAACTCTCCAGCCTCTTAGCAGCCTTGAGATCCCTCTGTTTCGTTTTCACTAAGTCCGTCATTGGACGTTCTAAGACAAAGGGCAAAGTTTCGGGTGCAAACCTAAAAATCGTGTGCAGAGATCGCTTCTCTGCAGATGCTCTCTTTCCCACTACCTCGGCAAGGATCAAAGCATAAGACCCCTCTTTGGGTAACACCTTACCACTACATCACTGTCCGAACTTTCCGCTCACAGTACAATAGAATTCGGCGTCTGCTAGTCTTCAAGGCAAAAATAGCGAGGGAAGGTATGCAGTTAAGTGTACTCACAGGAAATGCTAGAATGACACATAGTGCACCTGGATGTGGAGGCTCAATTCTTTACAGTGTTTAAAATAATGAAATATCATTGTAATACTCCGCAAACGATTTTTCCTGATACTACACCAAAATGTAACGGAATTCTTTTGTGTGTCCCTGTAAATGAACCGTAAGTGCTACACACTTCATTTTCAATACCGAACATGCCAACTTCAATAACATCATTTACATGAAAATCCGAGTATATTTACGTGAGTTAGAGCACTGTCAGATGGACAGACAAACCAAATTCATAAGAAAAACGAATATATATATTTAAAGCAATTAAAACGTTTTATATTCTTTTGCCAATAATTAGTCGTTAGCCCAGTTTAATAAAGAAATAATTATTATAATTTCTAAAGTTGCCCCTCCCCTTAAAAAAAAAAGATTTATTTATAGATGTACATAACTTTTATTTTGGATAGAAAATAAATACTATCGATGGGAATTGAAATCTCAGAAATACTCTTTTGATTCGCTTCGATGTCGAAAAATATTTAAGTTCAATGGAAAAACAATTATTGTTTTTTAAAGTATTATAAATACTGTAATATAAATATTGATATTGTAATACTGTAAAGTACTCTTGAAAATATTGTAAAAATGTCTTCATGTTGAAAATTACTAATTGGGAGTTAAAAATCATTGATATTATACATTTTAAAACATTCATGAAGGCTTCAAATCAGGGTACGCAAAAATCATAATTTTGTTTTTAAGAAAATTGGGATTTATTTAATTTAAATCATATATTTTTTTTTGTTATTTAAATCGGATTTTTTAAAATTTTAAATTATTATGTTAGAAAGTTAACTTTTCTACAAATTATACATATAAATTTAGCAAGAATGCTTGATGATTTTTTTAATTTTAAATGCAAGTACCATATGAAAACTAATAATTATAAATTAATTAATTTTTAAATTGATGAAAATATTTGAAGAAAAGAAAAACATATTTTTTTTTCCTTTTTGCAATATTAGATAATATTTGTCAGCATATAAGATATGTCCTATTTTTAAAAAATATTTAAATGTGTAAGTGTAAAATATATAAGATACCTAAAATCTTTTGAAATTGCATTTCTCATAAAAATATGCATATATACACATTGGTTAATACAATTTAATTTAAATATATGACATAAATGTTCAAGGTTTTTCTCAAAAGATTAAAGTTAAAAAATGTAACAATTAATAGTATTTTAGAGTCACCTCCATTTTCATTTCTAATTTTATTAATACCTGATATTGAAAGTCAATGGAAACAAATTACATTGGAACTGCCTTGATGACTTTTAATAAGTAGATATATTGAAATGAAAAATAGACGAATACTTTAGAAAATATGAAAAATGTATTATTTTTTCAAAACACTCAAGGGTTTGGAATGCAAGGCTTTGTATAATAAAAACAATTTTCCTGCTTTTTCATTCCCCACTTTGTTTCTAAGTTTTGAATGTACTAAACCGTAAGTAGAAAATAGTCCTTTCTACAGAGTTGCTTTATTGCTTTTTCACCTGACATTTCACAAAAACTTGACTTGAAATGGGTTCTCCACCTCTCCAAAGGAGACATTTCGAATACAGTATTTTGCTCAAAAATAAAATCATAAAAAGGATCTTCCTTAGCTGGGAATCTCATGATTAAAGTTATAAAACTACTAGTAAATTTATTCTTCTTAGCAAATTAGAAAAAAAAAATTCTTTCCGATCTCAGTCAAATCGCATCTTTTTTAATTCATCATGCATGTTCTTGACATTTGCTGCAATATCTGTGTCAAGGCTACCAATAAAACAGTTACATTCAGCTTTGCACTTTAATATTACTTCATGAGCAATTTTTATAAGGTATATTCGGTTCTGTGTGAATTTTCTTATGTGTCAATAGAATCCACAAGATACCAATCCTTGCAGCATTTGGTGACAATTACACAAACAATAGGCTCATTGTGGACATTTTACCACCCATCTAAACCCAAGCAGGCTGTCTGGCCTTCAAGAACTTTACAATTTTTTTTATTGCTTGTCCTTCTTATAAACATGAGCTAAAAGCATACACCAATTTTTCTGCAGTTAAATTGAATGTAACCAGGACGTACTAGAATAATCATATTTTAAATTCATGATGAATAAAATTAATTACATAGGAAATATTGTCTATTTATTACCACAAGAATTAACAAGCTATTGTTAGAAAGAAAACATTCAAAATTCTTTCAGAAATTGATCAGCTATAAACATCTGTAGATTGACAGCATGTGACACAGCCATGGATAAAACAATTGCAAGATATTTAAAAATAAATATTAATATTGATTTATCAAACAAATTACAACAATATCATGTTAAATAGCATCTAAGTGAAATATATAAGGGTAATAATGGCCTTTTTAATAATGCCATATTAATGACCAAGTGAATTTTGAGCCACTTTTGTTCTGGAAATGCCATCAGGATAACCTTTTTATAATACTGTTCTATCATTAGTTTGAAGAGAAAAAAAAAACAATATGTACAGATTGCAAATATAAAATTTAAAATTGAGAATTTTAAAGAAAGATTTCAGAGAGGCGGAGATTTTTTTTTTTTTTTTTTTTTTAATCCAAATAAATAACATGTGGATCGCTTAAATTTTATTATAATCTAAATCAAAGCAAAAATACATATTCCAGAAGAATAAAATTTTAATATTGATTTAAATCAATGATTTAAAAAAATCAGAGTGATTTAAATCGTGATTTTAATCAACCTGATTTAAATCGACGTACCCTGCTTAAAAAAAAAAAAAAAAAAAAAAAAAAAATGTAACTGGAAGATTAACTATTTCCCGTGTGTGTAATCTAATCTTTTTTAGTCATTTCTATCGCTGGGCTTCCACAGGCAACAAAATGGGTTCTTCTAGAAATCAAGTGCAGTTTCGAAAAAAAACACTACCTGCTCTATCCTAATTTTGAAATGTAAAGGTTTTTAATAAATGAAAAAAAAAAATAGCCTTTTGCATGTGTATTACAGAACGGGTGCTCTGCCCCCTATGAGTATGCTTGCAAAGACCCGTCCGCACCTGGTAGACTCTAAAAACACCCTAATTTGCCCTGTTAATTTTCATAAATACCAATAAATGTAAGAAGATCCTATTTTCTTTTCTAGAGTATTTATATTCCGCGAAGAGAGTGGAATCTCGTTTCCGTATTTTGATTTGTAAAAGATCCCTCATATTCTTTCCAGATAGAAAATTTTCGGGTAAAAAGGAAGCCATGTTACCCCAATCATTTACGGAGTTCGAATTCAAGCTATCTTCCTTTTAATCTACGTCTTTCTCCCTTCCTTGACCTTAGGGGGGAGTAAGCGAGCTGCTGGGGAAGTCTCCCCTTTTTCCAGGTAGAATTCTACCTTCCTTGCCCTTTTTCCAGGTAGATTTCTACCCTCAGTTTATTCCTGGGTAGAATCCATTTTATCCTGCATTGTTTGCATTGTACTTTAAAAAATTCTTTATCTATCTTTTATTTTTAGAATGCACAATTTAATATCATGTTGTTATGTAAGGAAAATACAATGCCCTAAAAAATTTTTAATTAAACAAAATATTTTTCAAGTTATTGTCAAAAAACAAATGTCCCATATGTGACAGATTTTTTTTGTGATGTAACATATAAAATGCTCTAAAACTTTATTTATTCATGGTAAAAGTATTTTATTAATAAATTTTAATAGAAGAGATTTCTAGCTTTAAAATGATGTATAATACTTGATTATTTAAAAAAAAAAAAAAAAAAATTTCAAAGATCTGAAGGCAAATACTGTGGAATCACCCTTATTATTTAACTTGCAGAAATTTATTACACTTGATATTCTTATTTTGCATAAAATAATGAATAATTTGATTATTTAAAGGAAATTATGACATTGCAAATTATATTATATTTAAATATAATTTTTAAATGAAATGTTTTTTATGCCGATAAAATCTTGCTTTTTACAAACTTACTGTACTTACTTTTTTATATCATTTTAAACATTTAGAAAATTTATGATTTTAATCAATGATTTGTTTTTAAAAATCAGTTGATTTAAATCATGATTTAATCACTAATTTAAATCATCCGATTAAAATCATTGGCACCCTAATTAGTAATAACCAACAACATTACAAACATTATTAATAACTATGCAAAATTTTATGAAAAATAACTTCATTTATGATATGCAGAAACTTTTATTGATGAAAAAAAGTATGCAGAGCTTCGAGACATTTGGATTTTATTAAGAAGGATAAATAACAAAATCTTAAGTTTTTAAAAATATATTAGGGCAATTCCATGAAAAGTGAAACCAGTATGTCAAAATTTCATATTTTACTTATGTTGCTATATTATATATCGTTGTAAAGCTTAAAATGTCTATTTTTAATATATAATATTAGATTTATGCTCTTTTTTTAATTTGAAATAGACACTCTCAGATTTTCATAACTTCAGTAAAAAACACAAGTTTTCAGATGAATAATTTCAATAGCAAAATAAAAATAAACAAAAATAATTACTGCAAATTTTTAACACCTAACATTATACTACCATAAGATGAAAAAAAAAAAACAATTAAATAAACAAAATAATAATTACAAATTAAAATTCTGTAAATTTTTAATTTAAAATATTGAATCTTGATGTTATGCCCATAACAAAAATGCAACAAAAGTTGACATTATCTCTTAAAAAATTTAAAATGAAAAACCCTTTCTGGTATTTATTAGACTAAATGTTTACTATAAATTAAAACTTTTCATACTTTAAATTTTTTAAAAATGGTGCTACAGACGTAGCATTTTTTGTTTCGGACGTAACAAAAAATAGTTATTAGGTCCGTAACTCAAGCATATATCTCATTAAATAATAAAAAAAGTACAATGGGCTGTTATTTAATAAATTGACAAATTTTCAGATACTTTGTCTTTGAGTTTTTTAAATTATACCAGTAAGTAACAGGTCAATTGAAAAGTTCCTGGCCTACCATAGTAAAACACATTTTTTTGGCAAAATTAGTTTTTTGTATTCAACATAATTCCCTTCAAGGGTGATACACTGATTATAGCGACCCTCCAACTTTTCGATACCATTTTTGTAGTACGATTTGTCCTTGGCTTCAAAATAGGCCTCAGTTTCGGCAATCACCTCTTCATTCGACAAAAATTTCTTCCCAGCGAGCATTCTTTTGAGATCTAAGAACAGGAAATAATCGCTGGGGGCCAGATCTGGAGAATACGGTGGGTGAGGAAGGAATTCGAAGCCCAATTCATGGATTTTTGCAATCGTTTTCACTGACCTGTGACACGGTGCATTGTCTTGGTGAAGCAGCACTTTCTTTTTCTTCAAATGCAGCCGTTTTTCGGCGATTTCGTCCTTCAAACGGTCCAATAATGCTATGTAATAGTCACTGTTGATGGTCCTTCCTTTTTCAAGGTAGTCAATGAAATTTATTCCATGCGCATCCCAAAATACAGACACCATAACCTTGCCAGCAGACTGTTGCGTTTTCCCACGCTTTGGAGCGGGTTCATCGTGTGCAGTCCACTCGGATGACTGTCGATTGGACTTCAGAGTGAAATGATGGAGCCATGTTTCATTCATTGTCACATATTGACGCAAAAACTCGGGTTTATTACACTTGATCATCTTCAAACACTGCTCCGAATCATCAACTCGTCGTTGTTTTTCGTCAAAAGTGAGCTCGCGCGGCACCCACTTTGCACAGAGCTTTCTCATACCCAAATATTCGTGAATGATATGATGTACACATTCAGTTGATATCTTTAGAGTGTCTGCTATTTCATTCAATTTCAATTTATGGTCATTCAAAATCATTTTGTGGATTTTTTTAATGTTTTCGTCGGTAACAACCTCTTTTGGGCGTCCACTGCGTTCACCGTCTTCGGTGCTCATTTCACCATGTCTAAACTTAGCATACCAATCCTTGATGGTTGATTTTCCTGGGGCAGTGTCCGGAAACTCGGGCATCAAGCCAAGTTTTTGCTTAAACTGTATTTTTTCCCTTCAAAAAGCAATATTTTATCAACACACGAAATTCCTTTTTATCCATTTTTTTCGCAATAACAAAAGTTCCTTCACTCAAAATGCTATAATTCACAAACTAAAGATCTGACAGCTGTCAATTTTATACACGCATCTTTTGAGGGTTAGGGCTAACTAAAAAACATGTGGATTTAATTCTAGTAGCGCCATCTATGTGACAGGCTGGGGACTTTTCAATTGGCCTGTTATTTAATAATTTTATTTTTAAGATTGTTGTAATGCATATATCTTTCCCTCTCAATGGAAGATTTTTCCTTTTTTTGATTAATGCAATAAATTGAATTTGTTTCAAGAATTTTACACTGACAATTGACAACACAGCATCACCTGCAAAGAAAATTTAGATATGTTAGCAAACAATATTCAGAATGGATCTGAAAACATGTCAAGGGTACACCTGGGATAATGTAGAATGCAGAATATTAAAGATCACTAAAGAAAGAACTCTTGATGAAGCTTTAAATATGGGAAAATTCCTTCATTTCTAAAACATTGTTTCATTAAGCAAAAACAATTTATTTTGAATATTGTAAGAAAGATGTATCGCATAAAAATTGTATTCTCCAAGTCGATTTTAGTGAAAATTAGTCGATCATGTAACAAGGTGAAATTCAAAGTGTGCACTGGACTAACGCTCAAGTCTCGATATATACAGTTGCTTACAGTTTTAGAAACATTTTCGATTGCAATGATTTTAGATTACATGCATCACAATAAAACTGCTGTTCATGCATTCAATAGAAAATTGCTTCAAGAATTTAAAGAAAATCTTCCAGAACTTAAATGCATTGATATTTTTTCTGATGATGCTGCGCAACATTTTAAACAAAAATGCACTTTGTGTGATACAGCATATAGAATAACAGATTACAATTTATACCGTAATTGGAATTTTTTTTACTACATCTCACAGCAAAGGAGATGTTGATGGAGTTGGAAGAATGATAAAGCATCATGTATGACACAGCAAAATCTAGAACTGCATTTGTGAATGATGCTATCTCTTTTATTCAGTGTGCTGACTCAATTATAGAGAAAATTAAAGTTGTGTATGTTCCTCAAGAAGATATTTTAAAAGAATCGCTAAAATTAGAAGAACATTGGGAAGATAGAACATTTGCTATAAAAACGCATGACATACATTGTGCTCGAACAGAATGCATAAATGCTGTTAGATTTTCTGAAACTCTGACAAAAATAAAATATTTTTATTTTTTTATAAAGTCCTTCCGGCCTGTACCGGGAGAAAAAGGTAGCTTTCATAATCCATGTTTTTAAAAATTCAACTCATTTTACTCAAACACGTGAAGCTAAAATGCTTGGAACCCGATTATAAAAGATTCAATCCTGGTTTTCGTTAATACTGAATTTGAATGCGAATTTCAATATGGGAGTTACAGCATAACAAAAATCAGATTGTTTCAAAATGTCAGCCACCCTAGAATTTCAAACTGCCATATCTCAGCCATTTTTTAAGATAAACTCAAAACAAATAATGTTCCGGAATCCTTGTATCATGATCTAACCTTTAACGGAAACAACTTTTCAATTATAAATTTTTATACATCTTTTTGAATTAAAAAAAAAATTAACTTGCTGCCATTTTGAAACAAGATGGCGCATGAAGCTGGCCAACAAACTTGGTCGAGACCTTGGTATGTTCTGTACACATGATCAGTCACATTCATATCGGTTCATAAATACGATTGTTACAGCCTAACAAATATCACATGGTCTCAAAATCTCAGCCACCCTAGAATTTCAAACTGCCATATCTCAGCCATTTTTAAAGATATAGCCAAAACAAAAATTTTTCCAGAATCTTTGTATCTCGTTTTAACACTTAATAGAAACAATATTTTCAATTTATAATTTTTTTGTGCATCTTTTTGAATTTTTAAAAATTGAAAAATTTTTAACTGCCCGCCATTTTGAAACAAGATGGCAGATGAAGCTGGCCAACAAACTTGGTCGAGACCTTGGTATGTTCTGTACACATGATCAGTCACATTCATATCGGTTCATAAATACGATTGTTACAGCCTAACAAATATCAGATGGTTTCAAAATCTCAGCCACCCTAGAATTTCAAACTGCCATATCTTAGCCATTTTTTAAGATAAACTCAAAACAAATAATGTTCCGAATCCGTGTATCATGATCTAACCTTTAACGGAAACAACTTTTCAATTATAAAATTTTATACATCTTTTTGAATAAAAAAAAAAATTAACTTGCTGCCATTTTGAAACAAGATGGCGCATGAAGCTGGCCAACAAACTTGGTCGAGACCTTGGTATGTTCTGTACACATGATCAGTCACATTCATATCGGTTCATAAATACGATTGTTACAGCCTAACAAATATCACATGGTCTCAAAATCTCAGCCACCCTAGAATTTCAAACTGCCATATCTCAGCCATTTTATAAGATATAGCCAAAACAAAAAAATTTCCAGAATCCTTTTTATCTCGTTTTAACACTTAATAGAAACAATATTTTCAATTTATAATTTTTTTGTGCATCATTTTGAATTTTTAAAAATTGAAAATTTTGTAACTGTCTGCCATTTTGAAACAAGATGGCAGATGAAGCTGGGCAATGAACTCGCTCGAGACCTTGGTATGTCCTATACACATACTTAGTCACATCCGAATTGGTTTATAAATAAATAAGAGAGTTACAGCATGATATATGTCAGATATCTATCTATCTATATATATATATCCTAATAATATTATAAATCCGATTGTGTGCAAATGTTAGGCTGAAGCCAGCGTCAAAATGGAGAAATTAATGGCCCTGTATCTTTGCATATTGGTGGATTATAACCCGGAAATGAACATAGACTGTTTTTTGTTTATTTTATTCAAATACTTTTCTTAATAATTCAAAATTTGATTATTTTCATAGAGAATCAATGGACATTTTTAGATAAAATTTAACCATTTTACTTTATCGTTGCTAGGGCTTTGATCGTTGCCAATAAATAAAAATGTGAAAAAATAATTTTTCCTCAACAATTAAGTTTCAATTGAGCGATTTTCACATGAAAAATGAAAATAATTCAAAAGAAGATGAATTTCTGTGATATTTGAAACAACAATATGGAGTATTTGTTACTATACATGAAGTATGAATATCGGTTACATTAAAAAGATCTTTTACTGTCAAAAACACTGTTATAATTTGAAAGAAGAATTAACAATAATTATATTATTAAGAAAAAGATTTCGCTTGAACCATGGAACTATGAAAAGGATCCTTCTTGGCTTGAACAAATATGACGTCATAAATAAAACATGTATTTTCAAATATTCGTAATATTACAAAGAGCATGACTATCAGTGTATAATAAAAGTATATATATGGTATAATGGAAAAAAGTATAATGGACGTCATATTTAAGATGAATAACTGAAATATTTTTTTGATACTGATTAATAATAAGCTTGAGTATTAGTTACAAACAGATGTGAGTTTTCTGCTAAAATTCACGTCATTATTGCCAGGAAAAGAAAATTAACAAGAATTATATCATTGAAAAGAGATTTCTCTGGGATCAAAGTGACGTCATAATAAAACGGGATTTTTTAAATATGTTTCAAATGGAGCGTGTATCAATTTCATACATTAATAATCACTGAGTACAGTGAAAGAATAGAGAGGTAATGAACCGTAAAATTGGCTTGCAATATGAAGCCGGTTATCGCTCAAATCATTAGGCCCAAGGGCTGACTTCATTGGATGGAGAGAGACTGCACGTTGAAACAATGACTGGATTCAATGGACGGGGAGAGGTTTTCAAAGCAAGCTGCCAGTTGTTTGGGCCGATTGTAGGGTTGCATTTTCAGCATCACACCAAACATGAACATTTCATCTCTATTTATTCTCTGAACTCTGTGATTAACAATATAAGCATCAGTAAGATTATTAGGAAAAGAAAATTGAACACAAGTCTATTAAGTTAAAATCTGACTGCGTGTATTTCGCAACTACTCCTCTTAATGCAACGCAATTTACTTAACACCGGTTATCATTGATTCGAGGATGTCATATAAACTCTGAGAATTTAAAATTTTGAATTAGATTCCGAGATATTAATACTTTTTTTGTAAATTTTAACGAAATTTCTCTAAAAATGGTGCTTAAATTACTCCATTTTTGTGGATAAAAAAGGAGAAATAAAATTGATTAATATATTTTTATGCCATTTTCTCATTAAAACTGAAAAAAATTATTTTATTTTCAATTTGAATAGCTGATGAAAAAAAAAATCTTGATTACAGTAAAATTTCCGAAAAATAAAAACATGTTTCCACAAATTCAAACTTTATGAATCAATTTATTCTGCAGAGCAAAAATCCCCTGTCAGCATATTGTCAAGAAATCAAGATTTGTTTCAACTATAGATTAAACCAAGGACACAAATTTGGTGTTACATGCAAACGTAACACTTGCAATTGCAAAGCTTTTTGCAACCCCAAATTACATGCAAACGTAACATTTACATGTAATTTGCACCCAAATTAATTTTAATTTGAACCGCAATAAATGTTAATTTGCAATGAAAATTACATGCAAAAGTAATGTTTACATATAATTTTGGGTTGCAAAAAGCTTTGCAATATAAGTGTTACGTTTGCATGTAATTTTGGGCTGCAAAAAGCTTTGCAATTGAAGCTCCTTGCATTTAGGTGTAGAATTATTCCTCCCTATTCACA
The DNA here is from genome assembly GCA_963931845.1 of Maratus michaelseni. Classification (NCBI taxonomy): domain Eukaryota; kingdom Metazoa; phylum Arthropoda; class Arachnida; order Araneae; family Salticidae; genus Maratus; species Maratus michaelseni. Next base: position 120,777,214 of record OZ007586.1, read on the forward strand.
AGAATTGAATTTAAAGAAAAAGCATATACTATTTCCAATGAATTATTTTTAAATGATGGCTGTTAAAACGTTTCTCAAAGTCGTTAAAAGTAAAATGGTTTATCAGGTAAAATTGACATTTCTTTTTACCCAATTCGTCGATTTACATGATTTTATTTGGCCGTCCTTTTTCCATTGGTTGCAGTTTCGTTTTCGCGGTTATTTGGCACAAAATTTTACCTTTTTAAACTGATTTATGTCAAGGCCCCTATAACAAAGAAATATCGTATTTTCTTCTATGAAATGTGATAAAGAGTTAGTTAATTATTTACGTTTTTAATTATCAGGAGTGAAATATTTTGCTTGATTAGTACATTTATTTTTCTTTTAATGTTGCGTGAACGAAGTCACGGGTAACAGCTAGTATATATATATAAATCAACATTTGAATGGAGGGTGGTTTGGGGGTCATTATCGGTGAAAATATACCAAAATATTTTGGAATTGTTTTCCTCCGAACGGCTGCAATAGTAGCTTTTTGTAATGAAGCTACCTAATAATTTTCCAACAGCAGCAATCATCCCAAACTTACCAGCAAAACCTTTTATCACCAGAACTGATGAAATTCAGTTTGGCAAATGGATTCTAGCTGAGTTTAAGCCAGACAGACAAAATGTTTTACAATTTGTTGGACAAATTAGTAAAAATCCTTCAAAATCAAAAGCTACTGTCAAATTTTTACAGAAATCTGCTAATAAATATGTGTGGTCAGTAGTAGAAGATGTTGCAATTATAGATAAAACACAAATTATAAAAGTACTCCCATAACCTGTTACAGATTCACAGGGAAAACCTTCCCAGAATTAGACTTATAGAAGTCTCTTTGCGATGTATTTATCAGGAATTTGAAAAAAAAATTCAAATTAGATCCTTCTAAAGTTTTATTTCATTAACATAAATTTTTTTCTTAGATATGATTTTACTTCTACATGCATCTACTTATTTACCATAAAATCCCGATTGTAAGCCCCCCCCCCTTTTTCAAAATCTAAAAAGGTTAAATTGAGTTACGTCCGTAACAGGCAGTTTTTATTTTTTGTAATCAAGGAATGTTTGCTCAAAGTTAGGATATCATAAATAAACTCAAATTGTACATTAGAAAAAAAAATCGCATATTTTTATCAAACTAAATTGTAATTATGTGTGTTTGAAGTCTGCAATTGTTACGTCTGTAACAATGGAATTGTCTATTAAATCAATATTTAGCAGATAGCTTTGCTGTCATAGCAACTTGATTACAAAATATGAAAATGGAGAGAAAATTTCCAGTCATAAAAATCTGTGTTTATTTTATGCGATACGGTTTAAGTATTGAAATTTTAATTTTATTAATTCATTTAATTTCAAAACACAATGCATGAAAATATGCATGATTAAATTTTTAAGGCATTTTTTTCTTCATTTTTAATGCATGTAATACACTTATAAAGGTGTCAAAAATATCTCTCAATTTGGGTGTGTCTCTTATGTTAATTACTATTATTTAATGATTCATTTAATAACTCTCTCAATTTTATATATAAATTTCCAGTCATTTTGCTTTCGATAAAAAAAAACGTACCGTATATACTCGTGTATAAGTCGACCCCCCCAATTCTTACGCAAAATTTTGGAAAAAATTGAATTTTCGTGTATAAGTCAAACCACATTTCTGGTAGTATGTTGAAAAATGATTTGTAATCGAGGATTAAAAAAAATAATAAATTTTCATTAAATTAGTAAACTTTTTTTTTTTTAACGTTTCTAATCAGACTTTTATTTTTTATTTTTTATTTTTTTTTTTAATTCAACATTTTAAAATTGTATAATTATGTAAAACTGAAGAAGCTTAAACTATTTTGAAAGCTATTCACATCAATTTCACATCAACTTACCTTTTTTTTTTTTTTTTTTTTTTTTTTTTTGAAAAATCTATTTAAGCCTTATTTACAAGGGTAAACAACTTCTTAGACTGCTAAAATATAGTACTTCTTTGTATTGTAGGACTTTTAGGAGAGAAATCTAGAAGCATTCTCAAGTTGTTTAAAAAGGGGATTAAAATGTTGAAAGGAATGCCCCTGTATTGAAGGGAATTCTATCCCAAGAGAAAATGAGTGCAGAACAATTACAGAGACATTATTGTTGAGCATTTTTTTTTTATCAGTCACCATTGTCTGCTTTTATCTGTCTCTCCAACCTAGACCCATATGTGATTAATTAAAAGACTTGCACATTCACCAATTATCTGGAAAAAAATATAACTCAGTTATTTCACTCAGCTATTTTTTTTTTTTTTACTTGTGTATAAGTCAATCCCCCCCCCCCTTTTCAGCTCCCAAATTTTGTCTAAAATTCTTCGACTTATACACGAGTATATACAGTAAGTTATAATATTTTAAAAGCTGATATTATCTGTTTGACCTTAATCTTATAAGACATTATATACAAATGTCATTATGTATATTTATAAGTTAAGACATTATGTATATTTATCCACACAAGATTTTATTCATTGTAAGACATTACTTAGTTCTAGGAGGGCAACATGTACAAGGTTATTCTAAATGATGGATCCATTTTCAAAAAATTGTGTTTATTAAAGTACAAATCCAAAATGAACAATCTTTATACCAATGAAAAGAGGAAGTTTCAAAGTTTTTTTAATACCGAATTTGGTGCGAAATGACCGCTGCACTGCAATTTGCGACTCACTTTGTGTGAACTCAAGAACGCAGAAAACCTTGTGCTCCACAGTAGCTATCTCACTCACAACTGACAGTGAAACGAAATCGTGGCCTATTACCGCGCCGCCTCTGGAACCATCACCGCTTTGAAAGCTGTGTACTCAGTAACAGCAGATACACTTTCTCATGTGTGGGACGAGTTTGGCTATCGCGTAGATGTTTGCCGTGCAACAAACGGTGGACACATTGAACATTTATAATGTCTTAAAAAAAGCTTTGAAATTTCCTCTTTTCATTGGTATAAAGATTGTTCATTTTGGATTTGTACTTCAATAAATACAATTTTTTGAAAATGGGTCCATCATTTAGAATAACCCTGTATTTTGGGTAAACTAATAGGTGAGATTCATAATGTGCATCTTTGTAACTTATCTTGGATTTATTTTGGATGTTATTTTTTCTTTTCATTCAAAGCCTCGTCTTAAAAACTACATTATTAGGATTTGGAATTTTGATAATCCTAATTCTACTCTTACTTCAAAAACTTGATTAAAATATATTTCTTGCAATGATTGAAGTAAGACATCAATAACATTTATTGCATATCATCATGTAACATTTTTAAAATTCTTTTTCTTATTTTTACATGAATTTGGAATTTCAGTGGCAGTTGATCGTTTCATTTTACAAGCTCATATGATTAAAAAAAAACTGATATAACATCGCAAATAAATTGTCATTGCTTACTGAATATTAAATGTTAGCACAGCATTGTTAACTTACCTGAATCTGTTTGCGTATAAAATATCAATCAATCATATGTCTATTAATAGTTAGGAGTGGATGAATAGAATTTGAAAACCTGTCTAAACTTCATCATTTATGTATTTTGCACCTCTTGTTATGTATATTAAATGCATGGCTGTCTTAACTGCTATGATTTTTCTTTTGTTCCAGTAATTTAACAGAAATCTTCTTATTTAATTGAAGAATTCTGCAATTAAATGCGAAGATAACAATAATAAAAAAAAAATGCAGTGCTGAAAAATTTCAATTGGCCAGCTATGTAAATATTATAATTTTTAACATAAAACAATTTTGCCATAGAACATTATCAAAAGTTTCTCATAATTCAGGCTGTCGTAAATTTGTAGTACTATTTAAAATAATATGCATTTGCATATAGTCGAGCAGAGTGGTAGTTGGATATATGATGATTGCAATCGAGATATTCAATGGTAAATATAGGCTATTGTAAAATCAGCTGGATATTTGGTCCATCCTTAGTGGCAATCATATAAGATAAACAACCAGCCAATTAATAATAAATAAATTATTCCAATTTTTAAATAGTTTGAGCCACATCATTTATATTCATGGTACTCTCAGGACCTCTACATTTTAATTCATCAGATTTAACAGAAGCTCTGTTAACTATTGTCATCTATACAAAGAATTTTAATATATTTAATTTTAATTTAATTTAATTCAACAAGAAGACTGTGAAAAAGTGGCTAATTAAGCTAAAAAGGCCTTTGGCTACTAAAAAAAAAAAAAAAAAAAAAAAATCAGTTTTTATGTCTGGATGTAATGTAGAATTTTTTGGGGAAAAATAATTAAAATTAGCACTTATAAAAAACTTGTAATTTATATATTAAAAATTAATACCTAATTTTTATTTATAAATTTTTTTATGAAACACTTTCCAGCATAGTTGTAAAGTGTTTATGACTTCAGTTCATCTGTGTTTTTGCACTGTATTGTAAATAAGCTTTGATTTCTACATAATTGATATATGTTATTGAGCTTTACTAACTATGACATGTTCCCTATTGAAAATGGAGTGGTTAGCATTTATAATTTTTTATACAGGGAACTCAAAAAAGAATTTGAATACATTGTGGTCTATGGACGATAATTGTTTGAAGTACATTTTCATAATGTTACTCTACTTCAAATGTTACAAAATTACTATGCATTGTTGATGTACATCATAACAGGCTTCCTATAGAAAGTGGTGTGCTTAGCATCAGGGTTGGCAGGTTTTTGACATGTGTTAGTTTTTGACGGTTTAAACCATGGTTTAAACTGTCACGTCAAAAACCTCTTGTCGAAAACCTCTGTCAAAAACTTTGTCAAAAACCTCGAATAGTACATTGACATATAAAATTTCACATTAAATGTTACACATATATACAACATAATGTTTAAAATGTCACTCTTACTGTGTATCAATAATTTATATGTAGTGAAGTATTATTGTAAAGTGCAATTTTTTTAACTCTGTAGAATTTTTATTTAGATTTTTTTGGGGGGTAAAATTGTGCTTTTTAAAAAGTAAATATAAGATTTGAAAGTGTTCACAAGAGCTGCACATTTTTCTCATACTAAAAAAATCTTAAATGTCCTAGTAATTTAAAACAGTGATATCATTTTTCTGCAGCATGGCTTAAAGAGTGTAAAGAATAAGTAAAATTCCAGCTGGCCAAGTGGTACCCACTGGAATAGTCAACTCACTTGCTTTGAAACTTTTTTATACAAATGGTCAATATTTCAGAAAACAGTGGAAGAGCATGAGGTTAAAATGGATGTTGGAATTTCTCAACTGATTAATGATTTTAATTTATATAAACAGCACAAAGATCTTTTACTTCAGGTAAAACCCATAGGTGTTGCATTAGACTTCTTCAATGAGATGACTTCTTCCTCATGCATAGACTTCTTCCTCATGCATGTCATGTTTGGCTCAGTTTTCTAAAAGAAATTTCATTTATATTGAAAAAGTGTGTAACAAAATGGATCTAATGATAAACCATACCATTTTATGGTTTATAATTTTTGTCTCAACCTTAAGGGTGAGGGGTTGACTGATGCATACATTGATTCAGCTCACATATGAGCTACAGAGAGAATCTATGAATGTTTATCCATGCTAATTGCATACAAAGCTGAAGAATCCCCTTTCTCTCCTCCTTATTTCAAACTACAGGGAGGACAGTTAACCCCATGACTTGGTGGAAAGGTATCATTAGATGTAAGATGCAATAGTTTTTTAATTGAACCAGCCTCCAAACTTACTGAACTAGCAATGCTTTTGCTATCAAGTCTTACTAACTCAGCATCAATTGAGAGAGTATTTTCAAATGTTAGCTTTATACACTCTAAACTCAGAAATATTTTGGATGCAAATAAATGTGCAAAACTGGTTATATGCTATAGAATGCAGCAAGATAAAATTGATCCAGATTATTAATTGTACAATAATTTTCTTCTGATTTGAAAATTCCAAAAAATAAAAATATTTCCTTACAATTAATAATTTTTTTTTTGTAATTATTAAATTACTGTAATTAAAATAAAATATTACATAAATCATCATGATATTTAATGTATACCTATTGTTGTTAAAAGTTTTAAAGGGTGTTACACATTTTTGACGGTTAAAACCAGTTTATGACAGTTTAAATCAGTTTTTGACGCTTGTCATGTCAAAAACAAGTTTTTGATGTCAAAAACCCAACCCTGCTTAGCATCTATTATTCGTTTACAGGGATATATAAAATAATTCAGTTACATAACTCTCTATAGGCAGTGATTGTTCAAAGTGCATTTTAACAATGCTATTTTATTTCTAACACAGTGAAATTGATATCATTATTGAGGTGTGCAATAACATCTTCCTTATAGAAATTGGTGCATGTAATACTTAATGTTCTTTTATTGGGTTGCATTATTCAGGTACATTATATTTGCAGCGATGATTGCTATAAGTGGGTTTTGTTTTCAAACTCAACTTAATTTTTGCATAATATATTGTATGTATAAATTCTACAGGACATCTCAAAAGCATTGAAACACATTTCTGTCTAGGGGCAGAAATTTCTAAAAGTGTATTTTCAGGTGCATTTTTTAAGCATTTTCTGGTCGAATTAATATTTAGTACAATGGTGTGGGAGTGTAATATACATAATTTCATTATCAAGGCTTCATAAAAAAAAAAAAAAGAAAAAAACTAATAATATGAGTAGCTTATGAAACATCTGCAAAAACACATAAATAATATTTATTAGAAAATAAATGCTATAAATATTTGTATTTTATTCTTTTCAGATATTTCTTCTTCTATTTGTATTCTTGTATGTGGCAGCTTACTTCTTCATTTGTCTTTTTCGAAAGAAACTGGAGACGTATCCAGGTATTGTCTTATATGATCTATTAGCTATGCTTAAATATGAAAAAAAAAAGCTATAAATGAAAAAGCTATTATATATATATATATATATATATATATATATATATATATATATATATATATATATATATATATATTATATATATATTATATATATATGTATATATATATATATATGTATATATAATATATATATACATATATATTATATATATATACAGTCAAGGATCTATAATCCGCACACCCATAATCCACAATTTCCCATAATCCGCATTGCTTACCAAATGTAAACAGTTAAACAAATTTACAGATTCTTGATCCAAAAATGTTTTAAAAAAAATAATAAATGTAGAAAAAGTTTGTAATAAAACATTATTTTTTTTTATCTATCACATATAGTTTTTTTATATACTAGTAAAAACTAAACTGCAAACCTAAACTAACCAAAAAACCTAAAAAAAAAAAAAAAAAAAAAAACTAAACTGAACACACCTAGGCTAACTGGACATTTAGGGACTAGCTTTGGGTAGATAATATTTGAACTTTTTAGAGCAGGAATTTTATTTCTCAACAAGAGTTAATAACTGTTCATAGAATACAAGATAAACTTTTTAAAGAAAATTTAAAGTTTTAAAACAGACAACACTTGGCTCTATATTTGAAAAACAAAAAACTTTATAAATATTCAGTATTCCAAGATGCTATTTTTCATATTTCATCATAGCTCACTGAATATCTCCTTTTTTTTATTATTCCATTTTTAATTGTTTCATTTTTTTATTCTAATTATTAGATTTCATATTTATCTTTTTATGTTATAATGAATGTGGAATTGGGTCATTCCATGTCACATCAACTAGTGACTCAACCTGGCCATTTTAGATTTTGGTGAAACTTACAGGAATCATTCTCCCTGATGATACAAATGAGAATATACTTTTATATTTTTTTTTATCTCCGTAAATTTTCATACAATTAATTTTTTAAACTTTGAAAAATTATCATTTTTTGGCTTGTATAGATGTTTTCAATTTTATATTTCTCAAGTTCTATCAGGCGTAGAGAGTTGTTTGACCCCTCATTTTAAAGAGAATTTCATAAGGTTTAATTTGATATTCAAGTTGACTATGCTTGGTTTTAAATAAGTTAATTTAATTAAATTAAAAAAAATTTAAAATAGTGTTTTTTAAAAAAATTGAAAAAATTATATTTTTTTTGTAATATTATAAACTTTAAATTCTGAAGGTTTTAGAGTAGGATCTCAATGGGATCAGCAGTTATGTTAAAAAACTAATGTTAAACACCAATTGGGGCTGATATTTAAAGTTGGCACCTTGTCAACTTTATGATTGTAATAAAGAGATAATTGTTTTATTCATTTTAAACATTATTTTTTATAACTGCTGATCCCATTGAGATCCCACTCTAAAACTTTCAGAATTTAAAGATTATATTACAAAAAACATTTATTTTTTTCAAAAATTTTAAAAAACACTATTTAAATTTTTAAAAATTAAATTAACTTTTTAAAAATCACGCATAGTCAACTTGCATATCAAATTAAACCTTATGAAATTCTCTTTAAAATGAGGGGTCAAACAACTATCTATGCCTGATAGAAATTAAGAAATTGAAAATTGAAAACATTTATACAAGCCAAAAAATGATGATTTTTTGAAATTAAAAAAATTAATTGTATGAAAATTTATTGAGATAAAAAAAATTATAAAATCATATTCTCATTCCTATCATCAGGGAGAATGATTCCTGAAGGTTTCATCAAAATCTGAAATGGTCAGGTTGAATATTGAAAATTTTTGGTTGATTTGACATGAAAAAAATGTTGTCCAGAAATAAGAAATTTATGCATAATCTATAATACTTCATAATCCGCAATAATCTATAATCTGCACAACCTTTGGTCCCAACTTGTGCGGATTAAAGAACTTTGCCTGTATATATATATATATATATATATATATATATTATATATATAAAAAGCTATTATATAAATGAAAAGCTATATATTTGAAAAGCTATAAATGCTACTTTTTCCATTATCAGGGCATGATTTAATTACCTTTTTTTTTTTAAAAAAAGAAAAGCTAAAAGAATAATAATAAAAAACATATTGTTGTGTACTTTGGAATGATAATGTTGTACCAGGAGTATTTTTAAAGTGTAGTTTATTTAAGTATTTTGATACTACTTTTTATAGTGGAGTGGCCCTTGGGAAGGTAGAGAAAACAGCCTCTGCAAGAGAAAGAAAATTTTGCTGTTTAATGCAAATAACTAACTTCTTCAATATTTACACTATTTGATGTATACATAAAAGGCAATTTATCAAATAAAGACATATTGAAATTTTTTTTAAATATATACATAAAAATAATTGCAAGATTTTTGATATAGAAAAAACGGACTTGGTGAGAAACAGAAAAATTTTCACAAGCACATTCTTGTAGCTTATTTAGTGTTTCATACAAACAAACAAACTATTTAATATATACAGTTGAATCTTGTTAAGACGAAGTCGAAGAGCAGCAAAAATCTTTTTGTATTAACCAAAATTCGTATTAATCGATAAAACAGCAAAAGGCTTTTAGGATGATTTTAAAAATAAATCACCAAAACAAAGATATCAAAGAATGTAAATGATATCTGTAGAGAAATATTTTATAGTCATTTTATGTTAATCAGTATTTTGTGTAAAAAGACACATTTCTAGACTCACCGTACAAACGCAAAACCCATACTCACACAGATACACACATGACGATAGTAGTACTATATGCACTGTGATACTCTTATAAAAAAGTAAATGAGTAAGGAGAAATAAAATGTAAAAATATATTTACCTCTTTAAGTTAGACTTTAAAAAAATCTTTTATTGACTTTTGTTTCAAATTTTGCAATCTACATTTGTTTATAAAGCATCCACTTTTTCAAAATTGTCCAAAGCACAATTGGCATTTTCTTGTTGAAACAGAAACCACTAAGCAATTTTTAAAGCCTCTGTTGCTTCATTGAATGACATGGAAGGGATTTTAACCTCTGCAACAGCCTCCATTTTATTCAGTTCTTCCTCTTCATTCTCTTTTCAGTTAAATCGGCCAGAATATCTTCATCTGTCATGAGTTGTGAAGTCATAACATTTTCATTAGTTCGAATGTAATCCTCAAACGACAGGGGAGAAATTATTCCTATTTTTTCCGCTTCTTCTGTCACATCATCCATTTCTGTTTCATCTGTTTGTGCAACATCTTCCTCTGAAAATCCACCATGCCTGAAACTGTTTTTTATAACAGTGCAAGTAACAGAGTTCCATGCATTTCTTAGGAAACACATAGTTTCTAAGAGATCGATCGAAAATTGTGTCTGTTTGTCAAAGCACTCGATAAGTTTTTTGATTACTTCTTTCTTGTAGTGAGTTTTTACACTGATTAATACCATGGTCGCATGGCGGAAGTTTTGCTGTAGTATTTGGAGTGAGGGAAATACATTTTATTGAATTTAGCCCTTTTACATCTTTGTGGGCTGTACAATTGTCCAAAAAAATGCATATCTTTCTCTTTTGATTGGTAAGTCTTGAGCCTAATTCTAATAACCATTTTTCAAAATTTTCCTTATTTATCCAAGCATTTTTAGTGAATGTGTACTGAATAGGTAGTGTCTTTACACGCTTAATGCAGCATGGTTTTGCGAAATTTATGATAACATAGATAGATAATTTTTCACTACCATCCATATTGCAGGCTACCAGGCTACCAGACTCTTTCTTTATTACTTTATCCACTGAAACATTTATCTGCTTTAAAAGTTAATGTAGATGAAGATTGGGCTTTATAAAAAAGGGCAGTTTCATCTGCATTGATCACGAAGTGTATAATCTCTTTTAATAGCCATCCAGTCTTTAGAGAAAAACAAATCTACACTACCCTGATTAAGTGTAGACTCTTCGCCACATATCCTTTTGGAGACAATACCATGGCTTTCTTTAAACCTTGACAGCTATCCATTTGAGCATGTAAAATCATTGACACCAAGAACTTCTGCAAAAAAAATATAAAAAGCTTTATCTTGTAAAACAGCACCAGTTAAAATGATATTCTGGTTCCTAGCTTCCATTATCCATCTTAATAAAGCAATCTTAACAAATTTCTTCATTCTTAGCATTTCTCATTTGTTTTTCTTGCATGCTCGAACTGATTGATAGTACAAGCCGTTTAACAATTTGTTCTCGATTCGTAATAAATGTCGAAAGAAGTACTAGCAGATATTCCATATTTTGCTGCAATCTTTGATTTTTTTAAAATTTCATCACTAACATCACATAAAACCTTCTGCTTAGTTATCCAAACTAAGAGCCTTCTATCCCTTCTATCATTTATCCACTCATTTTCACAACTAGAGCTCCAATATGATTCAGTCCTAAACCTGTAATAATTGTGGTAAAGGTAGAATTTAAATTTAAATATGGAAAATGTGAGTTTTGCAGCAAACTTTTATGGGTGATGTTAGTTATAAACCAAAATAGTTATGAATTTTAAACAAGAAGAACCCCCCCCCCCCCCCAAAAAAAAAAAAAAAATCTGAAAATTAGTTTTATAATGTTATTTTGGAGGGTAATAAACAACAAAAATCGAAAAACATTTATTAAAAATAATTTGTGCAAAAATTTTACTATTAGACATGGCTCAAATTCTTCACTGTCATTAAACTGGTGCAACATTTTACACTACTTCTTACTTCTGTATCTCCCTGATTGGTTGAATTGGAGAGTGTGAGTTTTGCTGCAAAACAGTTGTTGGATGATGTGAATTATGCATCAAAATGATATTTTCAGCATTTTTTTTCAACCTTAATATATTTTTTAGGGTCCTAATCACTATTAGAGTCCGATTCGTCTTAAAAAGACGAACATGGTGATATGAATAACTCAATACCTTAAAAAAGTGGATAATGTGACTTTTGCATCTGCACCATTCATATAACTAGAATTCAATCAATAAAATATTTATGGCAAAGAACTTTATTCACATCTAGTGGTTAACCGCGTGTTAGCAATGAAATGAATCACTCACAAAAGAATTTCAACATTAGCAGAGAAAGAATGCAACTCTTTTCTCTTCCCCCACTGTCACCACTACATCCACCTCTCTTCACCCAATAGGCCACAGACTAGTAACCATTTCTTGAATCAAACATCTCCTCCCCACCGTCAAGTGATGATGGGGAGATAGCGCACCAAACCATTTTTTCCCCCACATTGGAATTTCCGCTCCCACCGAGACCTGTATTCCTTTCACCTGCATTTGCAATGATCATGAAAGGTGATGTTGCCAAGAAAGGGATTAACGCCAAAAAACGACACCCTTTTGGCGATAAAAGCAGGAAGATGTATGCTTCAACTTTCTGCCAGAGGAACAATGGAATACGTATTCTACTTATAAATCCCTCCTCTATGATGCTCCCTTGTCCAGTTCAGGAAAAGTGATAAACTTGTTTCAAGGTGGAAGGTTGCTGCAAAGGTTGCAACAAGGAAATTTTTTTATTAGGTGCAATATTTACTTCATCTTAAATGGGAGAAGTTTGTCTTCATGTTCATATTAAATGATGCTATTATTGTTTTCCAAGATAACGTGATGGGGATACTATTTTCCTTCGTCTTAAGCGAAATTTTGTGTTAAGCGTTTTCGTCTTAACAAGGTTCGACTGTATATGCAGAAACAATTTACATTATATATACATTCAGAAACAATTAAATTATCATACACACATAAAAGTAATAATATTTCATCAGTTCCATTTGTGTGGCTGTTTATAACATCTGACAACAAATCACACTTTCTTCCCAAGTTACACTGAGACCACTATAAAAAGGAAGTAGCAGTATTTTTTAGATAAGTATTCTTTAATTGTTTTTTAAAAATATATTTTAGATATAATATATTTTTATATTTATTAATATAAAGTATATTTTATACTTTTATATTTTATTAATTATTATTAATATACTTAATAATTAATCAATATTAATATATTTTATTTATATATTTTAATATTCATTAATATTATTAAGTATAGTTTACTTAAATACTTATTTCCTTATTTTTATTTTATCCTTCAGCAACTTTGTGTGTAAATCAATATACAGTAAAACTTGTCTATAGTGATATTGCTTAGACCAGTAAGTATGGTTATAGGTAATAGGTTGTTGGTTATAGTAAAAAAATATTGTTATAGACTGATGATTGTTACCAACAAATTCAAGGTCATTGCCAATTCAAAACACAAAATAAAATCTTTATTGCACTAGGTGCTTTATTCACTTAACTTTTTATAATAATTTTAATTAATAATGAAAATAAGCTTATTTTAATATGTCTAATTTTATTTAACATATAATGCATTTTGTTTTAATTCTAATAATACAAGAACACATAATAAAATTAAAAATAAAACTAATTATCATTCAGACAGATCTGTAGTATAATAGTTCTCTGGGAACTTATAAATTATCATTGTAGACAGATTTACCATTATAAAAAATATTATTATAGACAAGTTTTACTATATATAGTTTTTTGTAAATGTAAACTTAATGTATTTACATAAAATTTATGTAGAAAGACCAAAGAAAACTTTTATGTATGAGCTGATCACAACATCCCTGAAATTCCGTATTCTGCATTCTGTTTATTCTACAACTGTTATACAACAGATTGAATTCTCTACAACAGATTGAAAATGTATCAGAATTACATTTGATCTTTCAGTGGTTTAGAATGTGCATATTCTTTTTTTTTTTTTGTACAATATGAATGAGTCTATTCATTTATAAATATTGTCATAAGCAGTGGAGCAAGCAGAATCTTGGTCTAGTAGAAATTTTTAATTTGACTGTTCAGTAAGTTGCTATATTATATAATAATTTTCCTATGTTCTGGCGGTTTTATCCCTTAAATTACAACCTGCTCCTGCATCTTCATTGGGTTAGTGTTATATGCTATCTAATAAACAGCTAAACAATTCATTCTGGGCTGCCATTTGCGACTAAAAGTGACTATTTTCAGCTTCAGGCGACTATGGTGACTATTTTAGGTCAAAAACCCTTAAAAAGCAACTATTTTAACGAGAATGCAAAAAAAGGCTACTTTTTTCCAATTTCAGCGATTATTTTTCCGCGGTCATTTAAGGAGATTCACGTTTCTTTTTCTGCAATCAATTGATGAAAATAACGATTTCTTTTCACGATCTTTGATGAAATTCATGATATTTTCCTACGATCGTTTCACGAAATTCAATGATTTTTTTTCTGCGATCCTTTGCCAAACTTAACGAATTTTTTCTGCGACGAATTGACAAAATAAATTTTTTTTTTCAACTATATTTCAAAATTCATGATATATATTTTTTTCGCGACCAATTGATGAAATTTGCTATTTGTTTCAGAGATCTTTGGACGAAATTAGCTATTCTTTTACAATCGTTTGTTGAAAATCATGATTTTCTTTTCATGATCAACTAACAAATTTTTGCACGATCATTTGATTAAATTCTCAATTTTTTGCACGATTGGTGGACGAAATTCGCGCTTTTTTGTCTGGGATCATTAGACAAAATTTGTAATTTTTTGTGCATTCTTTTGATGAATTTTGCGATGATTTTTCTGTGACCTAATGACAAAAATCGTCATTTGTTTCCGCGACCTTTCATAAAATTCAAGATGTTTTTCCATGGTCATTTAAGGAGATTTGGGATTTTTCCCTCAACAAATTGGTAATATTTACAATTTTTTTCGATCGATTGATGAAAATAACTATTTCTTTTTGCGATCTTTGAGGAAATTTAAGATTTTTTTTCTTCGATTGTCTGAGGAAATTTTGCGATTTTTTTCCGCGACCAATTGCAAATTTTGAACTTTTTTCCGCCGATCATTTTACAGAATTCACGATTTTTATCTACAATCCTTTGCCAAACTTAGCAAATTTTTTCTGCAACTGATTGAAGAAATTCTCGATATATATTTTAGTGACCGATTGATGAAATTAGCTATTTGTTTCAGAGATCTTTTGATGAAATTCCATGCTATTCTTTTTCATGATCGTTTGTCGAAATTGTTTATTTTCTTTTCATGGTCAACTGATGAAATTCTTGATTTTTTGCATACTCTATTCAATTTTTTCCACGATTATTTGATTGAATTTGTGGGCTTTTTGTCTGCGAAAGTTTAATGAAATTTGTGATTTTCTTTTTCATGTGGCCGATAGACAACTTTGTTTTTTTTTCTGCGATCAATTGTTGAAATCTGCGATTTTTTCTGCTACCAATTGACAAAAATCAGAACTTTTTTTGGCGACTGATTTATGAATTCTTATCATGGGATTCCCCAAGAAAAAAAAAAAAATTGCTGTTTTTATGAAAATTAAAAAACATTTGCGGACGAATCACATGTCTGTGAAAGAAGTAAAGGTGGCAGATACCACACAGCTTTTTTTATTATGTGGTATTTTCCTGTTTTGTGCAGGATTTGCGACATCACATGTTATTTCTAACCCTGCCTCTCAAAACAACTTTACCTCGCCCCTCCTTATTTCCCCAAGAAAATTTTGAAATGTAAGGCCTGATGGAAAGTAGTGTCGGGGATGATCTGCAAGAAGTTTTTACTCCTACATTTCCCTGATAATTTTCATCTTAAAAGAACCAAGCTTACTTATTTCATAATTGAAGCCTTATTTTCAGGATAAATTGCTTTCTAATTTGAAGAAACCACCATATTTTTTATTGAGTGATTTAAGCAGAAACATAAACACTAAAATAAGATGTGGGCATTCATAAAATACTTTCTGTTATTGTGGATACATTTTTCCCCTCTCTTTTTAAAGTAGGTATGCAACTATTTTGGCTGCTATTTTTTTCGTTGAAGGCTACTAAAGCTACTATTTTCAGTGTCATTCGGCAGTGGCAGCCCTGTAATAGAAATTTTAGCAAAAGTTTATTGTATAGCACTTTTGAATAATAAAAAATGTCTGCTAGTTTAAAAAAGTGACCGCTAATCAAATTGCTACTACTGGCCACTGACTACTAATGAAATTTCCCAGTTTTGTCCTTTACATTCTAGCATGGAATAATTTGCTAGTTACAATCATTTTCAATTCTTCTGATGTTAATTAGTGTACTATATAATATCTTTGAAAATTTATTATGTCAATGCCCATGTTTGGAATATTATATTTAACAACTATATATTTTCCAGGTTAGTCTATGAATAAGAATTATATATATTCCTTGAAGTCATTAAGCACATGCAAGGCTGTGCACAGGCTTGTTTTCTTATTTTTATGATAAAGAGGGTTCAAAAGTTTCATTGTCAGAGAAAGAATGGGGGGAATCTAGTTAGTTTTTGATTGATTGCTCATTATATTAACATACCCAAGTGGGTATTTGGACTGTTACAAGTAGAGTTCTTAGGATATCACTTGTAAAAGATTCCACCCTTTACTCAGACAAGTTCAAGCTGTTATGAATTGTGCAATTCATGACCTGTATGTCTTTCTTATTAAAAATACCTAACTGTAGGTGTTGTAAAAAGGCTTCTCAGGCACAGGTAATTGATTTAATTTTATTGATATTGTTTACTTTGTTACATAGGTAATTTTAATTATCTACATAGTATAGGTGAAAACTGGGAAATTTAGTTAGTAGCCAGTGGCCGGTAGACTCAGTTTCATTAGTGGCCACTTTTTAAAGTTAGTAGCCACTATTATGTTTCAAACTTTCTTGACATCTAGATAAATTATAATCGTTGTATATAAACATGTTTTTCTGTAAGAGTTTTATATCTATTGTATGAGTATGAGTGTATTTCGCATGATTAAACAGTATCTCTTAAAGAAAAATAATTCAACTGGTGAGCATGTGGCAGGAGTCGAAATATTGAAATATCCTTAAAACACGCTTGTATCCTGTGGGAAAAAAGAAATAAATTACTTGAAATGCATGTGGAATCAAAGCTGATGGATATATTTTGCAGAATAAAAATGTATTTCTTGAAAAAATATTCCAACTAAAGAGTAATCATAACATGCATGTAAGAGCACATGAGAAAAGCCGAAATATTGAAAATACAGCTAAGTCGTTGAAATCTGTTTGCATCTGGTAGGAAAAAGAATTAACCAGTTCTCTAATTAGATGTAATCAATGTAGAGATGCATATTTCCCTGAAAAATGGTGTATTTCACTTGGCGATCGATAACAGATTTTTTAATCGCCACTTGGCGAGTGGCGACTAGGGTGGCGATCGATGGCTGATTTTTTAATCGCCACTTTTTAAACTTTAATCGCCATGTGGCGAGTGGCGACCACTAATTTTCACCTATACTACATAGCTAAGTCAAGTGTTTTTTTATTTCTACTGAACTATACATTTGGCTATGTAATGTTAGAAGAAAATTAGTATCTCTATTAAGGATACATCGAATAGTGATTTTGGCTGAATACCGAAAAAATACTCGGCATGCAAGTAAACCGAATACTGAATCGCCGGCCAGCCGAATAGTAAGTATTAGGCTGAATACCGAATATTCAGCTAGCCAAATAGTAAGTATTATTCTGAATATACCGAATATTCAGCCAAACGAATAGTAACCGAATACTTCTATATTTCAGAGCTTAAAGGTGTTAAAAGTTAAATTTTAAAACAATTTTGCATAATATTTAACAGATACTGCCATTTTGATGAACAAGACCTTTTTACAAGTAAACTTTACACTGAAAAAGAATCTATGCTTTGAGTTATTATTTAAGAAGAGAATAGTTTTAAAACTCTTTGAATTAATAAAACTTTAAACTTCATGTCTCTTCTGTGAATGAAAATAAATGAATAAAATTTTCTTATTTCTTAACATGGGTACGAGGTCTTCGGTCTCAGTACTGATTTCAGTCTTGAAGAGATTTTTGACTGATAGTAAATTCTACTTTATATGTTTAAATAATAGTAATTTTACCATCAAGAACATTTAAAATAATTCATTTTTATGGTAAGAGAAAGATATAATGTTTTAGCTATAATACAAGACATAGAAATCTTTTAGCCCATTTCTACTTGGTTATTGCTAAAACTCAGAAAAGTTTTTAGTCTTGGCTTGGATGTACTTCTTGCAAACATTTTTCTTAAACAGATACTTTAAAATCGAAGAAAAATTTTACAGTCATATCCTGTTTGTTTGTCAAGAAGGGACTAGAATAATAAATGAATAAATAATACAATCTATTCAAATGGTGGCAACTCAACAAGAATAACTTTTCTGCTCCTTCTGATTTAGCAAGAAAGTTTTTAGATGCACCAGTGCACAGTGTCTGGAGTGGGCAATCATTTTCAGACAGTGGCATAGCTACATGTTCAGCATCCTGGAGCAAGTAAAATTAGTGCGCCCCCTTGTTACTGGAAAACGTTCTGCCAAACTTGAAGTTTAAAAACCATATATATATTCTTATTTCAAATTAAATACTTACTTTTATTTGAAAGTCAAACATTTTTAACAAGATATTAAACGTAAGAAATACAAATACGAGTAAAATAATAAAATGAACTATAATTCTTCAAGTACAGAGTACATACTAATATTTACTACGAACTGGCCGTGATTTTTGTTTTAAAAGCGCTCATGGGCCCAGTACAATTTTCTGTCTTCATTAACTGATTTTCCTTTTTAGGCTTTCAAAGCATTATATAGAATAGAGGTTTGCATGGGCCGAAATATCCTGGCCCAATTCGTACAAAAATGTTTTTGGCCTGATATAAAAGTTGAAAGTTCAGCCCGGTATAAAACCAAAAAGTTAACCCTGAGCCTGGCCCATACAATTTACTTATTTATTTATTTATTTTGGGGGAGGGGGGGGGGCAACAACAGCTGAAATTTTGGCACTAGCTCAAACCAGTATAAAAGCTAAAAGTTTGGCGCTCGGCTGGACTCTATTTCTATAAAACATGCCAAAATTTCTGATGCAGTATAATATAATCCTACAACTAAAATCAATCAAAAAGCACACCTTACTTATGCATTATGCTCGAAATGCCTGGAATACAAAATAACAACAATATTAATCATCACTTAGAAAATTACATACATAAAAACTGATTAATAAAATGACTTACACAATTTCATTCAAATGAAGATTCAGTGAAGAGAAAAAATCATCATCAGTGCCAAAGTCTTGGCACTGATGATGGAGCTTTGGAAGCTCCGAAACAGCTGTCTTCCATTTTCAGATGTATTTCATTTGTGCTATTTTCACGTTGCTCATTTATTCTTTAATATAATGGCACAAAATTCAATCCTCCCATTTTAAATTTAAAATCTATTTCACAGGTTTTTCTGTACTTTAATTTGTTTGTCTAGAAATGTATGTTCTATTCTTTAAAAATAATTTTAAGTGTAGAATAATGTCCATTTAAAAATTTATGCTTTTTTGGCAGAAATTGTTGTGCCCGGTTTCATTTTACTGATTTTTGCACGGTGCACGGGCCACACTGGGGTAATGATTTCCATACGGTCTGAGTCAGAACTGGGCCTGAAAATTTCAGCCTGTGCAACTTCCAAAATTCAAAGTGTGATAACTGGATAAGTTTTGGTCATACAAAAAAGGAAGTTTTATTGTTTTACCTGTTACAAAATTTTAAAGTTATAGCACCATATAAAAATGAACTTATAGGTTGACTTACAGGACTGTATAAAAATTTAAAGTTCATAACTTAAAAAAAATAACTATTTTGACTTAACACTATGAAGAACATATTTGAAACTTTTTTGCTATTAAAAAACTATACTTGAAAAGCCAATTGTGTAAGAAATTAGAGAATGGACATAGATAAGAGTTGACACCCTTAATATGCTATTTAAGACTGCAGTTTTTCTTCCATCTTATAATTTGAAAGTCCATTGATTAATGATATGTGACATCATGGTAGAAGAGTGTAGAGATAAATTCAGCAGGCTCTTTTTTTGGAGCCGAACTCGACAATTTTAAATCAGATCCCGCTAGAGCCTGAAAATTTTGTGTCATCAGAGCCCGAGCCCAAAAGTATGCAATAAAAAAAACATTATATTTTAAAATTGTTTCAATTTTAATATCTCCTTTTTAAAGTTCAAACAACTTCTCACATAGAAATAACTGGTAACCCCTAGAACACAATTAATTTTATGAAAATTTTCATTCTTTCTTATCAAAAGAGATGTTTGGTATAAAATAAAAATATACATCATACAGTCGAACCTCGTTAACACGAAATTGAAGGGACTGAAATTTTTTTTCGTGTTATCCGAAATTTCGTGTTAACCGTCATAATAGTCTGACCATCTATGTTAGATATAAAAACTAAATAAATTAACCTACAAATAAATCAACTTCTCACAAAATCATAAAATTAATAAGAAATAGAAATTTTCATTAGCAAATGAATCGTCAATCATAATTTTTTAGGCGATAATAAATTTATTTTCTTGCTAATATATTTTTTTAATGTCCATTATAGATTTTTGATTCAATTTTTGTAGAGTAGTTCTTTTAGGAACGTATGGACTTCAACTAATTTGTTCAAAGTTCGGGAAGCATCCTCTTGTTCCATAAGATGTTGTACAGTTTTCAATGCTGTGGTACATTCATTTAATAACACTAAACTTTTCCATTCTGTGTCAATTTCTTCATCCTCGTCTGACACTTCAGTGGTGTCATCTTTTTTTTTTTCGGCAATTATTTCTTCATCTTTCGTCACATCCGAAGTCAGCGCATCTTCATCTATGCTAAGAATTTCCTCTTTTTTTGGCTACATATCTCTTTGTAGACAATTCTATGACGCTCTTTAAATCTTGTGAGTCATTCGTTAGAACATATGAAATCGCTCTCACCGAGAGCAACAGCAAAAGCTGTTGCTTTCTCTTGAAAAGCTGCAAAAATCAAAACAATATTCTGACTTATTGCCTCTTTTATCCACCGGAAGAGAGTAATGTTAATTTATTCATTCTTTCTTCTACACATTCGTTTTCTTACTGATTTGAATTGACTCACAGCATAAGCCGCTTCAATCTTTTCACGAGTCTTTAAAATTGTAGAGAGGACCCATTGTAGAAGAATTGTAGGTATCCCATACTTCGCTGCATTTTCTGATATTTTCAGCACTTTATCGCTAACTTCGTTAAAATTTTTTTTGCTGTGTGTCTAAAGATATAATGTGCGGTTTTCGGTTCATCTTTCACAGAATTCTACAGAGCAACTGCGAACCATGTTAGTCAGGTAGTGAAGTAAGGATTGTCACTTCTTTCACTCACAGATAGGGGAATTCAGAAACCGGGTTTATATCACTGTCAATACAGTGAACCGGGTAATGGAACAATCACTTTAAAAAAAGAAATTCCTTCACCCAAACTTTCATTGTGACTGATCTATAGCTCCTATGGTTAATGTGGGAATACTTGCGCACATCAGAGATCAAAGAAATAGCAGAGATTAGGCAGGAATTCGGTATTTCACAATTTTCTGAAAACCTTTTCTACTTTATCTTTTTCAAACCATGAGAAAATTCCATTTTTAATAAGAGGATGTGCAATGTAAGTTTAAAATATCGGAAACATTGCGTTTTTTTTTTTTTTTACTTTGGAGCAAAAAAAATTTTTTGCCTTAAGCGGGATTTTCCGAAATTCTATTTCGTGTTAAACGAATTAATTAACATTGATTTTCAGACTCATCTGACGGGACCTCACTATTATTTCGTGTTAAGCGAAATTTCGCGTTAAGCGATTTCGTGTTAACGAGGTTCGACTGTACTTAAAAAGATTCTCATATTTTTTTCTCCGTTAACAAGCAAATCCGATGGACACATTAACGAAATGCATTTTATGAATAAATGCATTAAATTTGCAGAAATTACTATCTATATGCCTAAAAATCAAACAACTTCTGCCCGTTTCCTATAAAAGGTATACAACTTAAATTATAATTGATTCCTTCCTCATAACAAACATTCATGATTATTGTGTCCCTGAAAATCATATTAAATTAGAAATTTGACACCGTTATCTGAAAGATGCTTTTATATAGAAAAAAAGCAAACACTGCTTGATTGCTTTCTATCAAAAATAACAATACATGCTAATTATATCTACTTACGAATGAAAATGACGTGAGTGTGCAGAGCAGAGCCGCAGCATGAGCAGATTTCATGATGAAAAATAAATATAAGAATCACTAACATTAATATTAACGTTAATATTAATAATGTTTATTACTTTCATATGAAGAGCGATTATGACTGGTACACAATATAAAAAAAAAATTTCACAAACCTTAAGCTAATGTTTGTTGACTAAAAACAAAAGAAAATATTCACTTTGCAATATATCTCTAAAAAAATCGTTCCAATTAAAAAATATCCTACTGTCCCAAAGGGAAATTGAACGACAAAATATTCCCCCCCCTTTTCCGATTGGTGCCATATCGACAGGTTGCCAAATATCGCAAATTTTCTTTTAAAATAGCATTATTATATTCTAATACTAGAAAAGAAAGACACTATTTCTGTTTGTCTTTCATTCTGATCAAAATGGCATTAAAATGACTTGAAATGGAATAAGTAATTTTTAAGAGAAAAAACAAAAAGTTTTTTTTTTTCTACTAACTAACCCACCCGGCATTGCCCGTTTCCATAAAAAAAAATGCAAAACAGAAAAATATTTTAAAAATCCTGAAAAATATAACAATTGCTGCACAAATTCCAAATAAATTTTATTGAAAAGTGTAAAAATTTTATTATATTGGGTTAGAAATTTTAAACTGGATTCCTTTTACTATTTTGTAAAAATCGCGAATAAACACTAAAATATAAAAAAAACTCAGAGGACAAAATTTACTATATTAGGCTAAAATATTGAAACAGAATTTCGTATACGAATGTTGAAGTATCTCTGCGGAATGCAAAGAAACTCTATAAATTGCATAAAAAAATCACGAAACATCTGAAATTTGCTCTACGAATTTCGAATAAACTTTATTGAAAAGAGATCAGAATTTACTTTGTTGTGCTAAAACAATAAAACCTGATGCATTTTACTAATGTGGAAAAATCGTCTCTTAATTCCAAAAACCCAGAAAAAAAAAACGCTAAAAATTCAAAAATCACAAAGTTTACTAGTGGGCTAAAACATTGTAACTGGAATTTGTTCATGAATGTAAAAAAATTGGCCCAAAACTCGAAAAACCTAAAAATTGTTTTGAAACTGGCAGATGACAAGATGAATTATATTAAGCAAAATGTTGGAAATTGAATTTATTTTTCGAATGCCAAAAAATCCCCACGGAACACCAATAAACAGTACAAATCACATTGAAAATCGCAAAAATTTCAAGGGACAAAATTTACTATGTTATGCTAAGAATTTAAAACCAAATTCTTTTTTAGAATGTCAAAAATTTGCAGCTTATAGGGGAAAAACGCTGAAAATTGTATTTAAAAATCACCAAACTATCAAAAAACATACAGAGCGCTAAAAATCGCATTAAAATTTGCTAAAAAAAATTCAAAAACCACAAAAACAAAATTTTCTATAATTGGCTAAATAATTGAAACCAAATTCCTTACATGAATCTCGATAAATCATCACGCAACATGAAAGAACACTATAAATATCATTAAAAATCTGTGGATGTGCCATGACTTCTCTGACTCTTTACTTTTATGTTTATATGTATAGTAAGTTTTAGGTAACATTGAAAACTAAATTTACAGGAAAGGAGGGGCCAATTCGGGGTTTTAGGCTTTCGTCAGAATGTTGGTTTAAGAGATGAGACCCCTTGATGGGTTGTAACATAAAAATAAGTATGACTAGCAATTTTCATCGAAAATTGAAAAGATTGCACTTATCATAACTTGTTTAGATCGATGAATTACTAGAATGTAGTAAAACAGAAATATTTCAATGAAATCCCATCTCATCCTATATGACACTCTTGAATGTGCAATTCAAATGAATGGCTAAAAGCATTACTGTTTGGAAAAGCTTCAGTGAGAACACATGTGTATGACAACTAAAAAGTTTATTTCTTGATGAAATATTACATACATATTGAAAATAAAATGTAGACTGACTATTTGTCAGTAATATGTATAACCCAAAATAAAAGATGCATAATTAGTTTAATTTATCTGACAATTCACTTAAAAAAAAAACAATCAGAGACAATAAAGAGATTACGATACCTTTTCTTCCGATTACGATGCGTGTTGAAGTAGATTCTCGATACTACAAAACCAAAAGCCATCGTTGAAGATGTTTAACTCCAATACTTCTTAATTAAATACTTCTTGTGAAGATGCATTTCATTTAAAATGGAAAAACACATCGCGATAGGAAAGCTCGGCGACTTTGATAAATGCTTATTGTAACATCTCTTAATGTCTAAGAGATAATGTATTTCATATCTAGATGAAAACAAATCCAAGCATCCCACATTTGAAAGAATGTGGGTATTTAAACTTGCCAGCTGGGTGAACAAATGTTGTCAAAAAACTGCAGCAAAACTTTAAGATCACGGGAGGAATAAAAGCCAGTCTCTGATTAGTTCAGGGTTGAAGATGATGAAGGACTTCACAATTTGTGATGTCTTCCTATCTGTTACTTAGTAAACGAAAATTCTCTCTGTGCAGGGAGATGGAGCTCCGATCTGCATCAATTGCAGTGACGATCATTTTAGGCGACTTCCATGCGACAACCAACCAATCATTCTATTGGCAGAAGGTGGTAAAAACATAAACAAAGCGCAATGTAACTTTAAGAATTTAAGAGGAAAAAAGCATAAGTGGATAGAAATTAGGTTACTTATGTTACTTTAATAAATTATTATATGACAAATTAAACAGACTTACGTTTTAAAGGGAAATAATCTTAAAAATGAAGAAAACATGCCACCTTTTGGCAGAAGGAGGAGAAATCATGTTAAAATTTACCTACAGAACGCCCCCTTTTCCCCCACTGGATGCCACATGGAGTTCTCAAGTTAAATATATTTAAACACTTTATACTTTAAAATTAGATATGAAAGATCAGTTAAACTTACATAAAATGCAAGCACAGAAAATTTACTTTTAGAAAAAAACAATGCAGATACACTAAAATAAATTGCAGACATGGCTGGAATGGCTCACAGTCCATAAACTTGACTTAAATGGCTTTTGAGTAGAGCTTAGAGTTCTATAATTAGTGTCCAGAAAAAGTTCAAATAAAGTTTTTGACTTAACATGTAAAAAAATGAAACAGGACTACGAAGTATGGCATAGTTCCAGAATAAATGCAAGAACTTATCCTATCAAGAAGAGGAGTCCTAAAAGGTCGATGACTGATTTTTTTTCCTTTTTTCTTTTTGAACAAGACATTGGGAATACATGTCTACTGCATTAAGGCTTGTCTAAATTTTATAAATTAATCTTTACACAGTGCTTTTGTTAACAAATCAGCTAAATTTTTGATAGACACATGCTTGATATCGAAGACATCTTTCTGATAAAGATCTCTAACAAACTTATATTTGAGATCAATATGGTGAGTGCGAACGTTGTCTGTACTAGTCTTGGAAAACGAGATAGCTGCAGTGTTGTTGCAGAGCATAATTGGACGTTGTATCGATTTTGGCTGGAAGAGCTGGGGGAAAAATTTAGCAACTTCATGGATAGTGTCCGAAATGAACTTAATTTCTTTAGCTGCTTCACTGGCTGACACAAACTCAGCTTCCATCAGAGAAAGAGCTGTGCATGTCTGTTTTGTGACACGCCACTGGATTGGGTTATCATTAAGTAGAATTATATGGCTGGACCCCGATTTATGATCATCTAGATCATTTGCTCAGGATGCATCAACATAGGTAACGATTTGTAGAGGTGGTTCCGATGCTTGTAACTTTAGTCCTAGCTTCGAAGTTTTGTGAGGTAGAGCAATATTCGGAACAGCATCCGATAATGCTGGTGCGAGGGTTTTTCTGTATATTGGGAAATAGAATGCACATAACAAGATACATCGGGTCTGCTTCTATGACTTATGTACTGTAGGCACCCTAGCAGACTCCGGAAAGGAAGGTTTTCAGGCAGCTCTTCTCCCTCTTGGGCTGAAATTGGCACAAAACCAGGTGAAGCAGGTAATGGTACCCTATAAAGAGACTGAACATTAAATTGTTGCATACACTTTTCAGTATACTGTGTGCAGGTTATATTGGTAAACTGGTTATTGTCTATACTGAATTGTATGCCAGTAAAGTGTGAATAGCTCCCAAATTTTTGACTTCATATATATTTTCTATTACACCAACAACCTCCCGCAGTGCATCCTCATCTTTTGCAAAAATGGGGAGATTATCCACGTAGACCAGAATTATTGCAATATTTTTGTAGACGTAGACGCAATTTACCCCAGGTACCTCAGAAAAATTATTTGCAATGAGATTTGCATGAAGGTCATGAAACCAACATCTTCCTGCCTGGTGGAGGCCATATATGGCTTTATTAAGTTTAAGAATATCTGTCTCTTCGCCTGGTATAAGATATCCACACGGTTGTCGAATATATGTTTTTCTGCCTATGTCTCCGTATAAGTAGGCACATTTTACATCGAGTAGGCAGTTCTTCTACTTGAATATCATGGAGAACATGACAATAAAAAGGCATATTAAAGAAAGGTTGACAACCGGGCTGAAGGTTTCGTGATAGTCCAATCCCTCTCGTTGATTGTTTCCAAGCACAACTAATCTGGCTTTGTAAGTTTGTACTTCCCCAGAAGCATCATGTTTCACGGTGAAAACCCATTTCGTCCCAATAACTTTCTTAGTGGGGTCAAATGGAACCGAAGTCCAGACTTTCCTTTTTAACATAGTCGAGATTTCTTTATTCATGGTGTCTGCCCATTGCTTCGCTTGCGGGAGAGTTGCAGCATGTTTCGCAGACTTTGGAATGATAATTTCAGTTAAGTTAGCTTCATGCATTTTGGAGAAAGTAATGGGTCCATGATAGTCATTGTTTACTGAGAAATTGGCTATTTTAGGGTCATATAAAATATTATTAAGCTTATGGTATTCATCGAGGTCTTTAGTGGTACGTAAACGTCCACCGGTAGGTGGAATAATATAAATATCATGCTTACCTGCCGACTCCCCCTTTTTTCTTGTAGTGATGATTCTTGTGAAGATGGATTTTTCATCTTCCTCTTCATCGTTGCCATCATGAGTAGTCTCGTACTCTGTCTCTTTGAGAGCCATGCTCATCCTCAGAGCTGTCTTTGTCTGACGAGCTGACATGCGACTCATCGTCATCTTGGTCCTGGTCTTCTTGTCCAGCTCTTCTTCCATTTTCACTTCTGCCCCAGTCAGAGCATCAGAGGTAGAGGGTTCTTCGGGATGTACGACAGGCAAGACATGACTAGATGATATACCTAGAGTGAATGGTGCATCAAAATCATGAATACTGTTGTGAGTTAATTGAGGTTGTTGCTTTGGATTCCCGGACTGAGCTTTGTCAAATGTGATGTGCTTGGATTCGATAATTCGGTTTTCCGGAGGAAACCAAACTCGGTAGCCTGCTGAGCCAAGCCCGTATCCGATAAATACACCACGTTTAGCCCTGGGCTGAAACTTATTGCATTGCTATGCAATATGTATGCTATGCAACCGTAATGGCAGAAATGGCGGATGGATGGCTTTTGTCTGTACCACCTTGTGAATGGGATAACATTTATTCCTGTATGAAGGATCCTGTTATGTATATAGTTCACTGCCATTACTGCCTCAACCCAGAGTTTAGCAGGGAGGTTGGCCGCTTGGCTGAAGTTACGAACTCCCTCAAAGAGCACTCTGTTGTATCTCTCCGCTACGCCGTTCTGCTGGGGGCTATAGCCAGAGTCGTCTCATGTTTGATTCCTAAATTGGTGGCTAAGTCTTTTACTTGTCTATTACAATATTCGAGGCCATTATCAGTTCAGATGACCTTCACTTTTCGTTCAGACTGTCGTTCAATAAATGATATAAAATTCTTTATTTTAGAAGGGACTTCATCTTTTGTTTGTAAAGGGTAACAAAATGTTCGGCGACTTTAATCGTCAGTAAAGGTCAGGAGGTACCTATGTCCATTTCTAGATCCCACTGGCGCAGGTCCCCAAATGTTGCTGTGAACAAGATCCAAAATGGATTTAGAACGGATATGTGTAAGTCTGGGATGGGCGGCTCTGGTACTTTTACTTAGAATGCACGATTCACATTTTTGTTCAGTGCCTTGAAGTTTTTCGCAACCCTCAATAAGCCTGTTATTGACCATCTGCTTTATAATTTTAATATTGCTATGGCCGAGTCTCTCATGCCACAGCATGATGTTATTCTTATCTGTTGCATAATCTTGGTTGATATTAAGTCTGTTATGAATAGGTAGTCTACTTTTATTATAAGTTTGCATTTGAATTCTATCAGAGACCTCATTGTCTTCTGTTTTAAGATTGAAATTGGATGACTTAGTTAACTTGGAATTCATTGCAATTTGAGGTTTAGGCTGATCTTTTTGGACTGTATTAGTTTTAGAACTTAAACTTGATTTAAATACGTGTCTGGGAGTTCTAGCCTTACTGACATATGAAGCATGACTTGGTTTGGGTGGCGATTCTGACCGAAATTTAACTTTTGTTTCTTTCCCTGCTTCCCCAGTGTTAGACTTATCTTGTATTGATTTTAAAAGTTGAGGTTTCGTTTGTTTGACTTGTTTGGCAGGAATTGAAGTGGTTGTTTCTTTGGGTTTTATTTTTAGGGCTTTCAATACATAAAAGTTACTTTTACGTTGAGCAGTGTACAAATATTTCCAATTACTGTTGTAAATTGAAAAACCATTGTCAAGCTTGGCATGTAGACCGGCCTTATACCTTTTACTCATACTTATGAGATTGCGGTGTATATTTGGGACATACATGACATCAGTAAGTTCGAGTGTATGAATTTTATCTTTGTCTTTAATTTGAAAACAAACTTTCCCTACACCTCTTACTAGATGGGGCGTTGTCCCCATTCGGATAATAGCCCCAGGAGGGATGACTTAAGCGATATGAAAAAGTTTTTATTTTGGCAAACATGTGCCGTACTTACCAAGTCTAGAGTCCATTCCCAACATGGGGGTAAAAGCTCTGAAGAAAAACAATCATTTGTCTACAATTTGGGGAAAAATGTGTTATTAGGTTTGTCACTTTTAGATGTTAAATTTATATTTTTGTTTCTACAAAGTTCAGATTTGTGACCTCGTTTACCACAATATCTGCAATGAGCATTACTTTGAACTTTGATTTCTTC
The DNA here is from genome assembly GCA_963931845.1 of Maratus michaelseni. Taxonomy (NCBI): domain Eukaryota; kingdom Metazoa; phylum Arthropoda; class Arachnida; order Araneae; family Salticidae; genus Maratus; species Maratus michaelseni. The sequence goes on from OZ007586.1 coordinate 120,806,467, forward strand.
GTTCTTACTATTACTACTCACACTTTGAAAGTTTCTAATGCTTTATTTTTATGCCTTTCACGACCTTCCCGAGCTGAAACTTCACTTAAAAACTCGTCTTTGATATTTTTATACATAAATTTTGCTTCAGGTAACTTTTTAAACTTGCGTACTAAGTACTGATACTGATCTGGGAGATGGCCTATAAGCTTGTAACATTTATGTAAATCTGATATTTCAACACTGGCATATTAATTACCCACTTGTAGGCTTCTTCAAATCGACATAGAAAAGCCGATACATCTTCATCTGGGTGCATACGAATATCATAGAAGTCGTTAAATTATTAATTTTAGAAGTAATACCTGAGACTTCATAATGCTCTATTAACGTATCCCATATTTCTGAAGGATCACTTAATCTTTTAATTAAAGGACTAATATCTCTAGAAATATAAGTTTTAAGTATACTGGAAGCTTATGAATATGTTTCCACTGTTCGTATCGAAGTTTTCGATGAGAGTAAGTTTACTTTCATCTGGCCATGAACTTTTATTTAACCACAGAGTAAGGCCTTCTGTGTCTAGAACTTTCTGTATTTTTAGAGACCAGGCTTGGTAATTGTCTCGAGTTAAAATTGCGTTATCACCAAATGAAACCATTTTTTTTCACATTAACTTTTTAAACCCCTTTTATCTTTTTTTTTTTTTAGTTAATTTATATTCCAAAAGTTCAAGTAGTTCCAAAAGTACAAAAATATTTTCTGTATACTAGGTAGCATAATGTCAAAGAGCCATGTACCTGAACCACGCTCTGCTACCAATCTGTGGATGCGCCCTGACTTCTCTGACTCTTTACTTTTATGTTTATGGGTGAAGTAAGTTTTAGGTAACATTGAAAACTTAATTTATAGGAAGGGCCAATTCGGGGTTTTAGGCTTTCATCAGAACATTGGTTTAAGAGATGATACCCCTTGGTGGGTTGTAACATGGAAATAAGAATGACTAGCAATTTTCATCGAAAATTGAAAAGATTGGACTTATCTTAACTTGTTTAGATCGATGAATTACTAGAATGTAGTAAAACAGATAATATTTCAATGAAATTCCATCCCATCCTATATGACACTCTAGAATGTGCAATTCAAATGAATGGCTAAAAGCATTACTGTTTGGGAAAGCTTCAGTGATAACACATCTGTCTGACAACTAAAAAGTTTATTTCTTGATGAAATATTACATACATATTGAAAATAAAATGCAGACTGACTATTTTTCAGTAATATGTATAACCAAAAATAAAAGATGCATGATTACTTTAATTTATCTGACAATTCACTAAAAAAAAAAAAACAATCAGAGATAATAAAGAGATTACGATACCTTTTCTTCCGATTAGGATGCGTGTTGAAGTAGATTCTCGATACTACAAAACCAAAAGCCATCGTTGAAGATGTTTAACTCCAATACTTCTTAATTAAATACTTCTTGTGAAGATGCATTTCATTTAAAATGGAAAAACACATTGTGATAGGAAAGCTCGACGACTTTGATAAATGCTTATTGTAACATCTCTTAATGTCTAAGAGATAATGTATTTCATATCTAGATGAAAACAAATCCAAGCATCCCACATTTGAAAGAATGTGGGTATTTAAACTTGTCAGCTAGGCGAACAAATGTTGTCAAAAATCTGCAGCAAAACTTTAAGATCACGGGAGGAATAAAAACCGGTCTCTGATTAGTTCAGGGTTGAAGATGATGAAGGATTTCACAATTTGTGATGTCTTCCCATCTGTTATTTAGTAAACAAAAATTCTCTCTGTGCAAGGAGATGGAGCTCCGATCTGCGTCAATTACAGTGACGATCATTTTAGACGACTTCCATGCGACAACCAACCAATCATTCGATTGGCAGAAGGTAATAATAACATAAACAAAGCGCGATGTAACTTTAAGAATTTAAGAGGAAAAAAGCATAAGTGGACAAATTAAACAGACTTACGTTTGAAAGGAAAATAAACTTAAAAATGAAGAAAACATGCCAACTTTTGGCAGAATAAGGGGAAATCACATTAAAAATTACCTACAAAATCTCTATAAAATCAAAAATCGTAGAGGATAAGATTTCTTATATTAGACTGAAGGTTTGAAATCTAATTCCTGTTCCAAATGTCAAAAAAAGTTGCAAAATTTGAAAAAAATGCTGAAAATTGCTAAAATTCTAAAATCATGGAAGACAAAATTTACTAAAAGTTTGAAAACAAATTCCCTTTTCTAATGTCAAAAAATCGCCACAAAATGCGAGAAAATTTAAAAAAAAACTCATTAAAAAAATTCGCAAAAAATTCGACTTTACAGTTCGAAAATGGTGATAACTGAAGTCTATATTTAGGAAAACATACTTTTAAATGTAGCTAACGGGGGACGTTGAGTTGAATCTGAAATGGCCTCCAGATGTCTCCCCTTCCCATCCTCAAATTCAAATCTATATCTTAATTAGTTATTTTAATGAAAGCCAAACCCTGTCTGGCTTTTTCTGCGATTTTTTGAACTGCCATCATATTTTTGCCGTTTTTTATTAAGAAACATTACAGGCTAATTTTTACAAAAATTGTATATTTGGGTGCAGAAAATTTTTCTGTGTATGTATGGTGAGTGTCAAATCGATACCTCATATAATTTTCTTAATTTTCACTAATTAGTGAAAATTCTCAAATTTATTCATTTTTGCTTGCTAATCAAGAGCAGGTGTGTGTTTCTTTTGCTGTACAAAATGCAGAAAGACTAAAAATCACATAAAAAAAATTCACGAAAAATTCAAAAATTGCTGTAGGAATTCTGAAGAAACTTTATTGAAAAGAAGACAAGATTTACTATATTGAGCTAAAAGATTGAAACCGAAATCTTTTTATTAATGTAGTTGTAGTAACATTGCCTCAGATGGCAAAAAACACTAAAAATCGCAAAGAAATTTAATAACAACGGAAATCAGCCCACACATACAGAGAGAGAGAGAGAGAGAAACTTCTTTTCTTATTATTATAGATAGAAGATACATGAATAAATAAAATTTTCAATTTTGGAAATAATGAGTCTGAACCTGAAGACTGGTATAAAAATTGAACCCGAGCCTGTTTCATGTCTTGACCACACCTGTCAATTGTTTCATCTGCACTTTTTTATCTTGCATTATCTACAATGTCACTTCGGATCTTGTTGATAACTCCCTTATAAAATATAGCTATATAATTTTTTCTAAGCGACGATGGATCAGGTATAGATATAGACTGATTAATGCAGTCTTTCTTCAGAAAGTTTTTGAAATTGGGATTATTCAATTTGTTTAAATGATATATCTCCCCCAAAAATTACTACACGCAAACGGTTATTACTATTTTTGGATATTTTACTTGAAGTTCTTAAGTGTTGGTCAACTAGTGTTTCCCCTAGGTGTTTTTGAGAGGGCACAGCACCTTGCCCATTTTTTTATGGTTGTAAATGCGCCCTGTCCGTTTTTATATAGCTGGAAATGTGCCCTGATTATTTTGGGTTCACAAAAATTTGCTGTTGCGAATTTCACCAAAAGGTTGCGGGAAAATGTTGCAAAATTCATCTATTGGTTCCGAGAAAATATTGCAAAATTCGTCTATCGGTCGCAAGAAAATATCGCAAAATTCATTTATTGGCTGCGAGAAAATATCACAAAATTCGTCTATCGGTCATGGGAAAATATCGCAAAATTTGTCACTCGGTCGCAAGAAAAAACTCTGAAATTCGTCAATCGGTCCTGTGTAAAAAAATCTCGAAATTCAGCAGTTGGTTGTAGGAAAAAAATCGCGAAATTCATCTACAATCGCATAAAAAAACCCGTAAGTTTTGCCATTAAGATGCGGAAAAAAAAAGAGAAATTCGCCTATTGGTCGCAAGAAACCCCCCTGCAAAATTCACTTATCAGTCACTAGAAATAACTCAGGGGTGATTCTGGTCCGAATTTTCCGAAAATTCCGAAAAATTAAGGCAAGGATTTCCGAAAATAAAAAAAAATATCGGTCATAAATCCGAAAATTCGGACATAAAATGTATCGGTATTTCGGCAAATGATCGCCGAAAAAAATCAATCTCGTCATTCGTTCGAAAAAAAGTCGCCAAGTTTGTCAAAGGATCGCGGGGAAAACATGACTTTCATCAGAGAATCGCGAAAAAACGGCAAATTTCGTCAAAAACATTGCAAAAAACGGAAAATTTCGTCAAAAGATCGCGAAAAAACAGCAAATTTTGTTAAAAACATTTCGAAAAACGGCAAATTTCATCAAAAGATCGCGGAAAAACGGCAAATTTTGTCAAAAACATTGCGAAAAACGGCAAATTTCGCCAAAAACATTGCAAAAAACGGCAAATTTCGTCTAAAGATTGCGAAAAAACGGCAAATTTCGTTTAAAGATCGCGAAAAAACGGCAAATTTTGTCAAAAACATTGCAAAAAACGACAAATTTCGTCAAAAGATCGCGAAAAAACGGCAAATTTTGTTAAAAACATTTCGAAAAACGGCAAATTTCGTCAAAAGATCGCGAAAAAACGGCAAATTTTGTCAAAAACATTGCCAAAAACGGCAAATTTAGTCTAAAGATCGCGATAAAACGGCAAATTTCGTTTAAAGAATGCGAAAAACGGCAAATTTCGTCAAAAACAGTGCAAAAAAATGCAAATTTCGGCAAAAGATCGCGAAAAACGACAAATTTCAGAAAAAACATTGCGAAAACGGCACATTTCGTCTAAAGATTGCGAAAAAACGGCAAATTTCGTTTAAAGATCGCGAAAAAAAAGGCAAATTTCGTCAAAAACATTGCAAAAAACGGCAAATTTCGTCAAAAGATCGCGAAAAAACGGCAAATTTTGTTAAAAACATTTCGACAAACGGCAAACTTCGTCAAAAGATCGCGAAAAAACGGCAAATTTTGTCAAAAACATTGCAAAAAAATGCAAATTTCGGCAAAAGATCGCGAAAAACGGCAAATTTTGTTAAAAACATTGCGAAAAACGGCAAACTTTGTTAAAAACATTGCGAAAAACGGCAAATTTTGTCAAAAGATCGCGAAAAACGACAAATTTTAGAAAAAACATTGCGAAAACGGCACATTTCGTCTAAAGATCGTGAAAAAACGGGAAATTTCATCAAAGGGATGCCAAAAAAAAAAAAAAGTGGCGGGATTGGACCCCCCCCCCAACCTGTTGTAACTTTTCAGAAAATTTGCTGTGAATTTCAGAAATTTTTTTTTTTACTCAGAATCACCCCTGAAATAACTGCAAAATTCAGCGATCAGTAGCAGGAAAATATCTCTAAATTCGTCAGTCAGTTGCAGGAAAAATCACAAAACTATTCAGTCAATAATGGAAAAAAATGGCGAAATTCGTCCACTGATCGCATGAGAAAAATCGCTAAATTTGTCAAGCGATTGTGGCAAAAAAATAGAGAAATTTGTATATCTGTCACCAAAGAATATTTATTTTTTTTCTTAGAACGCAGTATTCAAATTTGTAAAGTAGCATAAAGAGAGGAAAAATGACTAATTCGTGTTCCAGAATTTTTTTTTTTTTTTTTTTTTTTTTTTTTTTTTTGAGATAGTAAATATTAAGATATTTTTTAATAAATTATATTGTTTTAAAGAAAAATGTGCCTGAAATAAATGGCTATTTTTTTTGGAGAGGGGGGGGGGGGGGGCAGGTAGGTGATAGGCAGCATAGAAATGCATGAAAAAACTTCACTGTGCAAATTGATCTCAAGGAAATGTGTTTTTAGAATAATAAATATTTTTTAAGACCAATTTTTTGACTAAAAAATAAAAAAAAATTAAATATCAAAATCTGTACATTACTAAAATAAAAGGCAATTAAGCCATATTTGTAATGTTGTTTCGCATTTCATTTGAAATAAAATATTACTTTTGTTTGATAGGCACACCTAACTGATGATGCACTTTTGATATTAAAAAGGATTATAACGACATTTCTCTCTATTATAAAAAAAGTAACTGGTGCTCTTTCTCGACTTATATTAAATAAAGTATATTACATATAAAAACATGAAATTGGTAGTTTTATAGAGATATGTATGATGTACTAAAACAGACAGTTTTAAAATCTAAGAATTATTTTAAGCACTATTTAATGTTGAAATTGGTCAATTTATTTCAGTGATATAAGCTTTATAGGATCAAAAACTATGCATAGCAATTTAACCATTTTTTGCAGGCACATACTTGACTAGATTGTAGTGTGCAAAGTCCAATAATTTTTTTAATATGACTAATTTTGTAGAGTTTGTAGGATCTTTTATTCAAAATTTCTTTAGCTGAATAAAGATTTAATTCATAGTTTGAAATAGCCGATTTTTTTACGTACTGTTGCCAGATTTTAAAAAGCCCAAATAATAAAACTTACAAATACTTTTCAATAGAAAAATATGTTTATGTATGAATATTAAAATAGAAATTCAACTTTAAAATAATTAAGCTATTACTTACGAAAAGCACTAAAAAGCCCTTTTCATAAAAAAGTGTTCATTTTATTCAGCGGAAGTGCCCATTTTTTGAAGGAGCACCCTGCCCTTTTTTATTCTGGGGGAAACCCTATCAACATGAAACTTCTTTACACAAGGTGCATTTTTTTCGCATATGATACACTGTATAACTTCACCAACAGATACAAGTTTTTCATTGTGTAGTTATACAGGGGTGCAGAATATGTCTGATCCGGCAATCTAGGATCGGGGGAAATTTTAGCCATCTGGGGAAATTTTGTGGGAAAATATACAATTGATTTCGATTTTAACAATGAATTACATAATTTCCCGAGATAGAAAATTACAGTTTTATTTCGAGATTGTTTGCCGAAAACTGAAGTTTTATTTTGAGGTCCCTTGCCAAAAATCATGGTTTTATTTGGCGATAGTTTGATGAAAATCACAGTTTGATTTCGCGATCATCTGATGAAAATCACAGTTTAATTTCACAATCATCTGATGAAAATCAGTTTTATTTCACGATCGCCTGATGAAAATCAGTTTTATTTCATGATCGCCTGATGAAAATCGTCATTTTATTTCACGATTGCCGGATGAAAATCCCGGTTTTATTTCGCGATCGTTTGTCAAAAATTGCAGTTTTATTTCGTTGTCACTTGCCGAAAATCGTGGTTTTATTTCATGATCGTTTGAAGAAAATCGTGGTTTTAGTTCGCTGCCGTCTGACAAAATTCATGGTGTTATTTCGCGATCATTTGATGAATATCGTGGTTTTATTTCGCTATCGTTTGATGAAATTCGTGGTCTCTTGTTGAAAATTGCGGTTTTATTTCGTGATAATTTGACGAAAATCGTTTTTTTATTTCGTGATCGCCTGACCTAAATCGTTATTTTATTTCACCGATGTTTGACGAAAATTGTGGTTTTATTTTGCGATCGTTTGACGAAATTCGCAGTTTCTTGCCAAAAATCGTGGTTTTATTTCACGATTGTTTGAAGAAAATCGTGGTTTTAGTTCGCTGCCGTCTGACGAAATTCACGGTGTTATTTCGCAATCATTTGACGAATATCGTGGTTTTATTTCGCGATCATTTGACGAAATTCGTGGTCTCTTGTTGAAAATTGCGGTTTTATTTCGCGATAATTTGACGAAAATCGTTTTTAGTTCGTGATTGCCTGACCTAAATCGTTATTTTATTTCACCGATGTTTGACGAAAATTGTGGTTTTATTTTGCGATCGTTTGACGAAATTCGCAGTTTCTTGCCAAAAATCGTGGTTTTATTTCACGATTGTTTGAAGAAAATCGTGGTTTTAGTTCGCTGCCATCTGACGAAATTCACGGTGTTATTTCGCAATCATTTGACGAATATCGTGGTTTTATTTCGCGATCGTTTGACGAAATTCGTGGTCTTTTGTTGAAAATTGCGGTTTTATTTCGCGATAATTTGACGAAAATCGTTTTTAGTTCGTGATCGCCTGACCTAATCGTTATTTTATTTCACCGATGTTTGACGCAAATTTCGGTTTTATTTCGCGATCCTTTGACGAAAATCGTGGTTTTATTTCATGATCGTTTGATGAAATTCGCGGTTTCTTGTTGAAAATCGCGGTTTTATTTCGCGATAATTTGACGAAAACCATTTTTTTATTTCGTGATCGCCTGACCTAAATCGTTATTTTATTTCACCGATGTTTGATGCAAATTGCGGTTTTATTTCATGATCGTTTGATGAAAATCCTGGTTTAATATTGCGGTCCCTTGCCGAAAATCGTGATTTTATTTCAATGGCGGATCTAAGGGAGGGGCGATGGGGCGATCGCCCCCCCCCTTGAGCTAAAAAAGGGTCGGTAAACCGACATTAGAGGCCTCCACGGGAAAAGGCCTCTGGCGAAGTCGGAGCCCGGCCCGACCTAGGTCGGGCCGGGACAGGTCTTCACTCTTTAAGGGTCGGGTCGGGACCGGGCCTTATTTTTTCTGGAGACTTGGGCCTGGACTGGGCTTCGCATTTTCTGAAGACTGGTGCCGGGCTAGACCTCTTTTTTTTCGGGTCGAGCCTGGCTTAGATTTCATTCTTTCTAGAGGTTTGCACGGGCCGAGATTTTCAGGCCTGGGGCCAGCATAAAAGCTGAAAATTCGGCCCGGTTGCGACCAGTGGTGGATCGATCATATCCCCCCCCCCCATCTCCCTTGCGCTAATAAAAGGTCTGCATCAGAGGTCTGTGCGGGAAAGGGTCGCACCCAAAGAAAAATCTCGAGCCAATTTTCATTCACGAAACTCGGACCTTGCCTGTTCTCTGCTCTTTCCTGGCCGGGTATTCATTTTTTCTGTAAACTCGAGCCGGGACGGGCTAGACTTCTTTTTTCCGGGACGAGTTTGGCATGGAATTCATTCTTCTTAGAGATCTGCACGAGCCGAAATTTCCAGACTCGGGCCCGACCCGATATAAAAGCTAAGAGTTCAGACTGTGTCTGACTCAACCCGTATGAAAACTTTTATTGGCTCGTTAATACATACCTCTAAATTCTTCTCCCCCGAGCCTATGTTCGGATGGCATTTTTGACTTTCTTCTATCTTTACAAGAACAAAGTATTGGATTAGTAAAAATTTTCGACGTATTTCTACAATTTAGGAGGTCCTGAACACGAATTGACTGTTCTTAGAAAATGTCTGTACATGTGTCTGTCTGTCTACATATATGTGACACAAATTTTGTGGGCGCTCTACCTCAAGAACTAATGCGCCGAATTTAATGAAAATTCATATTCTGTTAGACCTTGACAAAATTGATGCTGTTGATGTTTTGGTTTAAATTACTCAACAGGTGGTGCTGCTATGCTGCATTTTTTGCGATTTTCGCGATAGCTATATCTCAAGAATTAACGCACGGAATTTCATTAAACTTTAGATTATGTTTGACCTTGGCATAAATAGATCTTTATTAGAATTGGGTATATACCGCCCAACAGATGTCGCCTGTATGATCTGTTTTTCACGATTTCCGCGTTAGCTGTATCTGAAGAACGAATAGATCGTCATTTAATTTTTATTGCAGACGATTTGATTTATATAGAAGAAAGTTGTGATAGTCACAACATACTAGTATTTATTTGTTTTCGTAAAAATTGTAGTGATGTTGTGCATTTTTTAACATAATTTTTAGAAATTTAATTTGGTTTAATAAATGAAAGAGATATTTTTAACTAGTCAGATGTGCCAGTCTCAAAATTTTCTTCTATCTCATACATGTTAATACTTCAAAATTCGCATCACAGAATTCTGTTTTACATCAGCTGCTTGCGAAGTGCGTGGTTACCTTCGCTGCATGAACAACTGATGTTAAACTGCGAAAAATTGCACAAAAATCGGTATCACAGTGCCCCCTTCCGGCTGAATATCCCTAAATTCAATTAGGACTTGCTGGCCATCTTTGAAAACCCATAAATAAAATTTGGTTCAATTCATGCATAACTTCCTACACTTTCCAATGATACAATAATGAAAATGTCACAAAAATCGTTATTACAGAGCCCCCCATCCGGCGGAATATCCCCAAATTTAAGTACGACCTGCTAGCCGTTAGTCAAAAACCTATTAATGAAATTTGGTTTAATTCTATGCATAACTTCATACACTTTTGATGATATCAATTTAAATACTTTCTTCTGTTATATATAGAAGAAAGTAAAAATGTACTTTTTGCTTTGTAGAGCTTTAAAATTATGACTTTCTTTTATTATTTGTTTCTTTAATTTTAAACTACGTTGATATTCTTACTGAATATTCATCTGAATGTAATTATATAATTCAAATATTTAATGAGGGTTTATATACACAATTATCTGTCATTAATATTGTTTCCATTCTGTAATCCATGAATTTCAAACATAATTTGAGAAAAAAAAATCTGCGCATAAGTGGGCTTTATGAATAATTTTAACTGTAGAATAATGTTGCTTCAGAAATATCGGCATATTTTGTGGAGATTAAATCTGGCGGTGAAGTATCAATTAAGTTTTTGTACTGGCAGATCCGGGCTTGGGACAAACTTTTAGCTTTTATACTGGCGCGGGCCGAGTCGAGCTCACGCTTTTATGCCGTGCCGGGCCTGGCCCGAGGCTGGAAATTTCGGCAAGTGTAGACCTCTAACCGAGATATCTAAACTAGTTTTAATGTTTTTTCTAACTGCTTCTTTCAGCCAGTGTCTCATAACTACTGAATATATGTTTCGTTAATAAGCTTCAAAACAGTCTTTACTGAATAAAAACTGATCTTTGATATAAAGAAACAAGCAGTCTTATACCCAGTTAGTATTTTTTTACAGAATTTTGAAATGTGGCGATCAATTAAAGCTTAAAAATGTCTCCATGATTATATTAGCCTTAAAAAAATGAGCCTTTATGCGACTTCTGTAAGGTATCTTCCCAAGTGCACAGAGATACACATTGCCTCTAAAAAAAGTCTGTATGAATGCTTTGTATATTTTTCGTCCTACCGCTGTATACTTCTAATAAAAATCTGGGCAACCATTTTATTAGTACTGTAATGTGATGTCGTTCTTCCTTATAGTTTTATCTTTGAAGTGTTTGTTGTTTCTTTGGGCGTTTTATTAGAAGGTCCAATACATTGATTGCGTTACAGGCGATGTTACAGGGAGAAGAGCTCGCCCAGCCTCACTATACCCATCCCTACATCTGTCCAGTTGGCGACAACTTTCAAGTTATCATAATCTACGATAATCTTCGCTCCTAATCTTCGCTCCTAATCTTCGTGCTAAATATCGATGGTCCCGCGTTAGGCTGACAACCTGACAGGGGCATTATAGCACCTCAGGGCCCATAGTAAAAAACAAAAGCAGGGCTCGGTACTATAGGCCATAAGCCTTAATGAATTGAAAGTTTGGTTCTCAAAAACAAACTCACTTTTTTCTGGCACATTTACAAAATCATTGATATTCATACACATATAAGAATACAAGATCAGTAGCAAAGGCTGTGTTTTAAGCGCGCGTAGCAATTCAAAAATTTGCTCTCGCTCCCTAGAGACTACTGTAGTTTCTTATACCGTAATTTTTAATACAGCGAGGTTTTGGAGTTCCTAAAAAATTTAGCGCACTGGGCAATTCTTAAGATACTACAAAAATCCCATTTAAAATAATTCCACCTTTTGAACATACAACTTAAAATTCCACCTAGAGACCTGCGCTGATCGTGTTGTCTCAAACTGAACCCGAAAATTCCATTGTAACCAAACCGAACCCCGAAAAAAAAAAATCTTCATCCTCCCAAAACCGAAATGAATGAAAATTAATCTATATTTTAATAGAAGTATAAAATGTAGTATATATGCAATTATATCTCTAATTTCAATTTTCTTTTATATAGAAATATAAACATATAGTATATATATACTCATTAATATTCAAATACTGTAAAACATTTAAATAACGGACACCGAGGTGCCGTCGAATTTATCTCTTACTCGGAGGAGTGCGCAAAAATATGAAATATTTGTATTGGGGACTGTCTCCGCTCTTCAGGAGTGACCGTACGGAGGTCTTACTGTACATGATATTACTTCTGAATTTGCGGATAAACTCGACGGCTCCAAGGTGTCCGTAATTCGGAGGTTTTACTAAATAAAAGAAAGTATTTTCTACATAAAGCTTTCCGCTATTTGGGACTGTCCGTTATGAAAGTTTTACTGCATATAGATTTTATCGGGAAAAAATATTTTAGACATTCTTTTAAAAAATTGTGTCAACCCGAGCACGACACCGCAAGCAGGGCCGTAGCTAGAGGGGTGCCAGGGGAGGCTCAGCACCCTCTGAAAAATTTTGAGCTCCCCCTGGGGAAGTTGCCAAAGTCGCCAAATGAAATTCTGTTTCAAAAATCCAAAAGAAACTCTGTTCAAAAATTGAACTTAGTTTTGGCTTTTTTTTTTTTACAGTTTTGCATAAATTAAATTGTAGTATTTGTTTAAAAACTTCTTCGAGTGCTTCAATATGCGCGCATCCTATCTGCACATACTCAGAATAAGCAAACTTTTGCTGATGCAAACATTGACTTTTGTGTTAGTTATATACTGAATTTTTTCATTTTGCAGCGTTTTCCATTATTAGCATAAAACAAAGTTATTCTAATAAGTTTGATAGTAAATATGAAGCTTATGATAAACATTGTTTCCTATTTGAGTCATCCTAGTTTAAATTTATATAAGATTTTTAATTTATAAATGATACTAATGAAAAAAACTAATAGCCAATTTAAATACAAGTGGTTTTAGCATTTGAATAATTTTAAAATGCAAAATACATCCTTCATTTTTCTAATGTTTTTTATCATATAAAAACATAACTTTAGAATCTTTAATGGCAGGGAATATTCAGAAAAAAATTAAAGGTTGCAATTCTTTTGAACTGTGCGCTTTTTATTTAATTACTGACATCATCACTTATTATTTCACTAGTATAATTTTACACTGAAAATTTTCCTTCTGCAGCCAGTGATGTAGTTGTAAAAAAAAAACAGAGGGCATCCGCTGCAGGCAGAGGGAGTATATGCTAAAGAGCTTATGCCCTAAAGAGTTTATGCTATAGTATATTGTTTTTGAGAAGTGGGTATACGGTATTCCTTAAAATAATCCAGAAAATATACGGCGCATCCACCGTATATCCTCCAATACATCCCTGTCTGCAGCTTTTACTTTTCTTAGAATGAAATAAGGTTATTATAAACAGTTTAATATGAAACGCAGTGCCTACAATATGAAAAAATCCCAGTCAGTTCAGCCTACAGGCGCAGGTTAGATTTCGAAGACGCAGACCATGGGGCTCCTGTTTATTGGGAATTGCAGAAAAAATTACCTTTTTGCCATGATTCGGGAGTTGGAACCACCCACTTCGAAAACTACCTGTGTCTGTAGGCGGAGCCGACAGAGATTGCTTTGTTTTTAATTTTATTTTGCTGTAAGGGTTGGTCCTATAAAAAATTTGTAGATAATATTAAGAGGATTTATAATAAATTTAAGTGGATTTAATAACTTGTGAATTGACAAAGTTGGAATTTTTTTTCTTCTTAAACCCCTATCCCTCCCCCCTTCGAGGCCATTTTTAATGATATCAAAATCTGTCATACATAAATTTTCGGCCCTTTACCTAGAAGTAATAATAACTTTAAACGGATTCCATGATACTTATCATAATTAAGAAGTTATAGGGTTTTCTGTTTTCACAAAAAGTCCCCCCCTACCCAGTGGTTCGATTTTGCCCATTAATGAACTTGACCGAGATTTTATACACCTTGATTTTATGTATTAGTTTGGAAGAGATTTGTGCAGAATTATTGAAGTTATCGTGTCCATAAAAAAGTGATATAGATAGATAGATAGATAAAAGTTTTGAACTGGGGGGTGGTTTTCGGTTCTGGGAGTCATGATCGGCATAGATCTGCAAAATTTTCCAGAAATTCCAACATAGGGGAGAATGTAATAGGTAGTATTTCTTACAAAATCTACCTAATATGCACTGATTTACTTTTATATATGTACTTTGATCCTATATATCTGTGTTTGTGCGTGCATGTGTCAGAGAGAGAGAAATAGTATGAGCCCCCCCTACATTCTCTTGAGCACCCCCTATTGTTTGCTTCTAGCTACAGCCCTACACGCAAGAGTAAAAAAACCCAACCCGATAATGTGAGTCAACGCGACCCGCAGGAAAAATGTAGAAGTCAACCCGACCCGCAGCAAAAAAAGTAAAAATTAACCCAACCGGAACCCATCTCGTACCAAAAACAAGTTAACCTGACCCAAACCCCACCTACAGTAAACAAGTAGGAGTCAACCCGCCCCAAACCCGACCCGTAGCAAAAAAGTAGAAGTAAACCTGACCCCAATTTAAAAAAATTAGGCCCGACACGACCAAGATTGCGGGTCGGATATTAACTTTCAAATTTCTGATATCGCCCCCCCCCTTGAAGACTGTCTAGATCCGCCCTTGTTTTATTTCGCGATAGTTTGACGAAAATTTTACTTTTTTTACGCAATCACTTGACAAAAATTGCGATTGTTTTCCACAGAAATTGCCGATTAGATTAAAAAAAATTTTAAGAAGCGGAAATCTGCCGTTCGGCGGGCAAGTGGCATTTCTGGAAACAAAATGGCGCTATGAAATCGGATGTACTGCTACATGAAAAATAGAAATCGCCTCATTGGCGATCAGATGCATAGCAGAAAGTCGCCAATTTTTTACATTTAATCGGCCGGTGGCGACCAAAAATTTTAACATTGCACAAGAAAACATCACAAGAAGCGAGTGTTTCAAACTCCCAAGAAAAAAAATATTTAAAAAAACCTGATCATCTTAAACAACTTAAACAAAAAACATGTGAACCGAAAACTGTAAAACATATGAGACAATACTTCAGTAGTACCCCAGCTTTAGAAAAGAATTAAATCAAGAAGATCCCACACCACCATTGGTGGAAAATATTAAAAATATTCTGGAAACAAAATGGCGCTATGAAATCGGATGTACTGCTACATGAAAAATAGAAATCGCTTCGTTGGCGATCAGATGCATAGCATAAAGTCGCCAATTTTTTACATTTAGTCGGCCGGTGGCGACCAGGAATTTTAACATTGCACAAGAAAACATCACAAAAAGCGAGTGTTTCAAACTCCCAAGAAAAAAAATATTTAAAAAAACCTGATCAGCTTAAACAACTTAAACAAAGAACATGTGAACCAAAAACTGTAAAACATATGAGACAATACTTCAGTAGTACCCCAGCTTTAGAAAAGAATTAAATCAAGAAGATCCCACACCACCATTGGTGGAAAATATTAAAAACCTCTGCTTAGCTTAAACAAAGAATATGTGAACTAAAAATTGTAAAACATTACATATGAGACAATGCTTCAGTAGTAAACTCATTTTGAGCTCTACTCCATCTTTAGAAACAGAATTAAATCAAGATCACACACCAACATTGGTGGAAAACTCACTACAAGCTCTCACTGAATGGGTGAGCAAAAATATAAAAGAATTTAAATTTAATAATGACAAAAGTCTTCTTAATTAGTGGACAACTTTGAAGAAAAATATTCTAAAAGCTGAATTTAATAAAAAAAATCCTAAATTCTGAATAGAAACCATCACTTCTAAATCAAGACAGCGGTATTCTTTTATAATTCAAGATTTTACCAGTCCTGATTCTGATGTGTACGCTGATGTACTAGAAATAGTTTACCTCCTTGAAAACTGCTTGGAAATTTGCAGTGAATGTGTTTGTGAATCAGTTGTCTCTATTATTGGAAATCATATTTATAACTGAACCCTAAAATCTGATTATCTCTTTCATGAAGTGTTTATATCATGGAATGGACCTCCAGTGCATAAAGCTACGGAATTATTAAAAGCATCCTTAAACAGACATCATTTTCATGGTGGAAATTATCATTTCACTAGATTTTCTCCAAGAAACAGTCTCAAGATCTACAAAACATCAAAAGTGATTGACATCATCCACAAAGTCAGTGGAAGATAGCAGTTTCTCAATAATTGACAATTTATCAGAAAAGGTAATCAGAAACATTGTATTTGTTGGTTAAAATTGTGCATTTATTAATAAATATTAGGCATAAGAATTAGATTAAAACTTACATGCATTAACTTACCTTTCCAATAACTAGACATGTTACAAGTTCAGTCTATAGGTTTTTAAAGAGGCAACTTTTATATTGCAAAATTTTCTATACCTACGGTAATACAGAATTTATTTTGGGGAAATTTTCATAGGGATTGGGGGAAATGTTGGGAGTAAAAACATTTTCTGCACCCCTGGTTTTATACACGTTTGAATTAAATAACTTTTATCTCATTTTACTTTAGGCATTTTCTATATGACAGCTTTTTATTTGAGAAAATAACTACGTTAGATAAAAATTTTACACTATTAAATGGTCAAAGTGAGATAATGAATGGACATCTTTCAATCATGAAATAGATTCCCTACTTCCTCCCCCTATGTTTTACCAAATCAAAAGTATTTAAACGTATGAGAGGATGGCACCATATAAAAATTATTTCTTAATTGCCAGTTTCACAATCACACATTAAACGACTTCGTGTCTAGGAGTTGATGCTTTGGAAGAGTATAATTTTTTTTCTTTTGCCGAATAAATAATATAAAATATGAACTTTTGATGAATTTTAGAAATTTTTATGCACTTATATGCATTTATAGAAAATATAGTCAAAATATGCAAATGCATATGCACATAAGCAATTTGTATATAATCCAGATTCTACCTGATTAATAATGAAAAAAAATATGCAAATACTTTTTCAAATCTTTATTTTATCCTTTCTAATTTTATGCCCTTCGAATTCATGCGCCTCGAGCAGTTTGCTCCTACTGCTCCTCGGTAGCTATGCCCCTGTTTTCAGAGGTTGTAAACATACAGGTTGTACCTAAAATCTTGGAACAAACTTTCAGGGTGGATAAAGTGGTCAAGACAAATATTTTTTGCACAGGAAACCTGCTCACAGGAAACCCACTTATGGGTCATTCCATGTCAAATCAACCAGTGACTCAACCTAACCATTTCAGATTTTGATGAAACTTACAGGAATCATTCTCCCTGATGATATAAATGAGAATAAATTTTCCTACAATTAATTTTTTTAATTTCGAAAAATCATCATTTTTTGGCTTATATAAATGTTTTCAATTTTGAATTTCTCAAGTTCTATCAGGCGTAGAGAGTTGTTTGACCCCTCATTTTAAAGAGAATTTCATAAGGTTTAATTTAACATGCAAGTTGACTACGCTTGATTAAAAAAATAATTTAATTAAAAAATTTTAATTTAAAAATTTAAAATTTAAAATTTTTTAAAATAGTGGTTTTTAAAAATTTTGAAAAATTATATGTTTTTTGTAATATTATGAACTTTAAATTCTGAAAGTTTTAGAGTGGGATCTCAATGGGATCAGCAGTTATGTTAAAAAAAAAAAAAAAAACAATGTTAAACGCCAGTTGGGGCTGCTATTCAAAGTTGGCATCTCATCAACTTTATGATTGTGGTAAAGATAAAGTAGTGTCTTATTAATTTTAAACATTATTTTTATTATAACTGCTGATTCTATTGAGATCCCACTGACTCTAAAACTTTTAGAATTTAAAGTTTATAATATTACAAAAAACATATTTTTTTCAAAATTTTTAAAAAACATTATTTCAAAATTTTTTATTAATTAAATTAATCTTTTTCAACCAAGCATAGTCAACTTGCATATCAAATTAAACCTTATGAAATTCTCTTTAAAATGAGGGGTCAAACAACTCTCTACGCCTGATAGAACTTGAGAAATATAAAATTGAAAACATCTATACAAGCCAAAAAAATGATGATTTTTCGAAATTTAAAAAATTAGTTGTATGAAAATTTACTCAGATAAAAAAAATATAAAAGTATATTCTCATTTGTATCATCAGGGAGAATGATTTCTGAAGGTTTCATTAAAATCTGAAATGGTCAGGTTGAATATTGCAAATTTTTGGTTGATTTGATATGAAATGACCCTTATTCCCTCAAAAATACAATACATTCAATCAAAAATACAGGGTGTGTCACTGTCACTACATGCTGAAACTGAATTTTTGTTCACAGCTTTAACAATAATGAAGATAATTTAGTGAGATTTTCATCATATTAACTTTGCTTATATGAAATGTGATGGTATCAATGGAAGTGACTGAATTTTGGCCAGTGACTCAATATACTGTTAGCTGCATTCTCAATAATGAAATGTCTAGTTCAGTTGTTCAGTGTTCTTTAGATATGAATGGTGGCAATTTTCAGCACTTCTCATCATGTCATCATATTTTACAGAAATCAAAGTAAGTCTGTTGGAAATGCTGTTACAATATCTTCATTATTGTTAAAGAAACAAACAAAAAGCCATGTTCACCCTAAGGTAAGATGCACTGTATTTTTGATTGAATAAGGGGATTGAGAGACCCTGTTTTCCTAGACAAAAGTTGTGTTTTGAAGGCTATTATCAACTCTGAAAGTTTGTTCCATTTTGTTTAGAAACACCCTGTTCGTGAAAAAGCAAGAAACAGGTAATTTACCAGGTAAAATTAAGGAACTTGCATTTGTACACCATTATTTCCAACTAAGTCATCATTAATGGGTTAATTGTTTTAATTGTCACTTTTTGAACAGCAAATAAATAATATAAAGACATTCTCTTTTATTTAAATATGATTTTATTTCTTAATTATTCTGAATATCTTTATTAATTGACAGTTAAAAGTAGAAGTTGTGTAAGGTTTTAAAAAAAAAATAATTAAAGTATTTTTTTTTTTTTTTAAGTATTTGGTTTGGCTGAATATTTTGATATTCAGCCAAACTGAATAATTTGACATTTGGCGAAACTGAATATTCGGCAGACAGAATAGTTTGAAATTCAGCCTAACCAAATATTCGGTATTATAGCCAAATACCGAATAGATACCGAATATTTGATGCATCCCTAATCTCTAATAATTGCACAGTTTTGTAAAGAGACTGTTGATAATCTGTTTATTGCTGTAGAGGGGGAATTTGGGGATTAAAACACCTTTCCAGAACACTGTGAAACTTATTTTATTACATTCTTAAAATATGTTACATTTTTCTAACTTTTTGAGAGTAATCGTTATCTAAAACTGCTTCCAGAGCAAGATTCTGGCTGTGCCACTGTATCAGTATATGTTTATAATAAATTTACCTGTCACTATCTTCTATTCATCAGTAATCATTGTTTTCTAATTCATAAATATTCATTGTACAGTGGATGCTCGTTAATTTGAATTCAAAGGTTCTCAGAAATTAGTTGGAATTATCCGATGTTAAGAGAAAATATAACTTAAAAAGTGTATAACTGAAGAAAAAAAAATTCCTAGTATGTATAACCCCTAGAAAATATTCTATACTATGCTATTTAAAATTAAACATATTAAAAATCAATAAAAACTTACCTTAAGCATAAAATAAAGCAGAAGATACACAGTAGAAAGTAAACTTTAATTAAAAATATGAATTACACTTTCGGGAAAAACTGCAAAATGTTTGATTTGGTTTTGTTTATTATGCCTACACTTTTCAGCCAGCTTCTTGATTTGAAGTAAACATTTCAATTTACTTTTAGAGGAAAGTTCCATCTGAATAAATGCTTTCAAAGTTTTTATAGAGTCCATTATAGCTTGATCATTAGGACGCTTAACAGTTTCTGCATGGTGCAGATTGTAGGCATGTGCCTCTTTACACAGAAAAAAAATACAGATGATTTTGACTTACAAAATAATAAATATTTTCTCCATTAAAAGAGGAAAAAGAAATTTTTTTTGTCAAATTTTTGGTTTGAATTAACCAAAGTGAAAAATTAGTTCAAATGAATGAGATATTTTTAACATTAATTCCAATACAAATTTGGGGGGGACCTTTGGATTAGTTCGAATTAACCAAAAGTTTGAATTAACCAAATTCGAATTAACGAGCATCCACTGTATTTTAATTCATCAATATTCATTATTTTCTAATTCAGGGTTGTCACACTCTCTGCAGAATCTGGAAAACTTGGGGTATTAATTTTACCACCTAAAAACAGGGAAATTTTCTGTAAAAACTTGGAAAATATGGGGAATTATCATTTTTTCTTAACTTCTGCATTTTCTAGAGGAAAAACAACAGGGAATACGTTTTCCAGATTTGAGTGGCAACTCTGTATTCATTATCTACTAATTCCTCATTATTCATTATCTTTTCACTTCATCATTTCCTGTTTAGATTATTGGCACCTCAGAGATTGGAGAAGTCAAATACGTAACTTTTATTATTTTTCCTTATTTCTTATGTTTTATGTTATTACTGTTGTGTTTTAAAGTATTTTCACAACAGTTTTTTCACATAAATTGTATTTGAGTTTTAAATTAACTTTTTTTTTTTTTTTTTTTTTTTTTTAAATTTGTTGAGGCTAATATACACTGTTAGCTAATTAATGCTTCGACTTATTTCAAGTTCGTCAAACATATATCGACTCTTTTTACATTTAGTATATTTTAAACAGTAGAATATTCAGTCATTTGGTAGCTTTATTTAGTTGTTTAAATATTTTACATTAATTAGTTTTTTGTTGAAATAAATATAATCAGGAGTTTTGTATATTAAACATTTCTCTTTTAATCTAACGTAAACGGCATTGTCTTCTTTAAAATGTGTCTTCTCGAAAATCTGAAAAATCAAATTATACTGGCCATACATAGTAAACATGATAAAAAGACACTAATAAATCATAAAGTTCTTACATTAAAATTCTAATTTATCAAAGATCTGTTAGAAACAGATATTTATAATGTTAAATATATCCATTTGCAGTAAAGGGCAAAATTAGCACAGACCACAGGTTAAACAAAAAAAAACATGTCTACTAAAAAATTGTCTGTCAGCAGCCACCTTATAGCCACCTTTCCTGCAAGGAGGGAATAAAATTTTCTTACATTTCATAAATGATTCCACTTTTGCTGTTTACAATATGTTAATATTAACACATTTATTTTGCCTGTTTAATTTTGGAGTAATAGTAATGGAATTTTAAAAAAAAAGTTTATTGTTTAGCACTTTTAAATAAAAAAGTGGCCACTTACAAAACTACTACTACTGGCTTGCCACTAATGAAATTTCCCAGTTTTGCCCTTTAATATGCAGTCTAATCATGTTAGAACGAACATTACAGGACTGAAAATATGTGTTAACTGTAACGAAATTATGTTACAACAGAATTACACTTCTGTAATGGAAGTATCAGTGGGAAATGCTAAAAATTTTGTTATGGTAATTTCACTTTATCAGATTTTGCTGTAACAGAGCTTAATTGTATACTTCAGTCTAGTGTAGCACAATGGACTTCAAAAATAATAATAATTGAAAAATTTTTCATTTTTATTATCTCAACTGGAAAAAGAAAAAAAAACCTACTTCTTATACTTCAGAGTTTGTAAAAATGAAAATTAGAAAAAAATATATATATATTAGCATAAACAAAATAAAATTTAGTATACTTTGTCAAAAAATGAGTCAAATCATCAGCAATCCTCCTTAATGTGTAAATCATGCAGACATAACTTTAAAAATGATAGGAAACAGACAAAACTTTGATTTCTATTGACATTCAAACAGACCCTTGTACAAATAAACACATCCAAACAAACACTATTACATGTAATTCCAGTTTGAAGTAAACTGTTTCCCCCCAAACATCTGCAACTTAAAATCCAAAGATGACACTACAGGCTATAATGCCATTCATATAGGTAAGTTTAAAACTTCTGATTGAGAAATCTGAAATAACTACTCTTAGTGCTAGTGGAAACAGCTAAATCATTTAATACAATTTCCTATATGTTCTAAAATACTTTTAGTTGGTTCTATAAATACTTACAGTTGTATGTGTATATATTATGTTAAAGTATTCAATACTAAACATTTAATTTATTATATTAATTTTATTAATCATACTATAAAAATTAGTTTTACTAAAGTTCCAAGACTGTTTAGTAAAAATGTACAAACAAAATAAAAAAAATTATGTTCCTAATGATAGTGTCTTTTTAAAGGACAATAGTTGTAAAAATAAATATTTACTTTCTTTAGTAATGTCATTAATATTAAATATTATAAATTGTTTCATCGTTTTAGCAAATTCGGTAGAATCACAATACTTTTAAAACACAGACAGTGGTAAAACAATAGTAGCTGTTGTTATTTTTGTAAGATAAATTTCACTTAAACTTAATTTGGCATTTATCACAAATGTTTTTTATATTTATTAATTTTTCTTGAATTGTCATGCTTGAAGTTTAGCAATTAATCTAGCGAATATTGTGACTACTTTTTAAAATCCAACAAATGTGTATTTCACTATTATCGATGCTAAAAATAACTTGCACTTGCTGTTGCTATCACTGATATATTTTTATATTATCCACACTATAAGCATTTTGGTTCATTAAATATAAAAATATCTAAAAAGGTGTTAAACATACAGCATATTTTCATTATCAAATGGGTAGAACAATTTTGATAAGAGAGTTTTAAAAATCTAATTATTTTAAAGAGTTGCATAAAATATATTACGATTTTATATAAAGAAAACAGATAATACAGTAAAAAAAAAATCATTCGAAAATTTTTGCTAAAATTTTGCAGATACCTGAAAATTTACAAAAATTTTATGGATTCCTAATTTTTAAGTCTGTTGCTTCAATGTGTTAAGCACATAAAATAATATATTAGGGTCATTCCATGTCAAATCAACCAGTGACTCAACATTTTAGATTTTGATGAAACTTGCAGGAATCATTCTCCCTGATGATATAAATGAGGATATACTTTTATTATTTTTTTTTATCTCAATAAATTTTCATACAATTAATTTTTTGAATTTAGAAAAATCATCATTTTTTGGCTTGTATAAATGTTTTTAATTTCTCAAGTTCTGTCAGGCATAAAGAGTTGTTTGACCCTTCATTTTAAAGAGAATTTCATAAGGTTTAATTTGATATGCAAGTTGACTATGCTTAGTTAAAAAAAAAAGTAAATTTAATTTAATTTAAAAATTTTAAATTTAAAGTTTTTTAAAATAGTTTTTTTTTTAATTTTGATAATATTATAAACTTTAAATTCTAAAAGTTTTAGAGTGGGATCTCAATGGGATCAGCAGTTATGTTAAAAAAAACTAATGTTAAACACGAATTACGGCTACTATTTAAAGTTGGCACCTCACCAACGTTATAGTGGGGCTAAAGATAGTATTGTTTTATTCATTTTAAACATTATTTTTTATAACTGCTGATCCCATTGAGATCCCACTCTAAAACTTTCAAAATTTAAAGATTATAATACTACAAAAAACATTTTTTTTTTCAAACTTTTTAAAAAACACTATTTAAAAAAATATTAATTTAGAATTTTTAAATTAAATTAAATTAACTTTTTTTTAAAACCAAGCATAGTCAGCTTGCATATCAAATTAAACCTTATGAAATTCTCTTTAAAATGAGGGGTCAAACAACTCTCTAGGCCTGATAGAACTTGAGAAATTCAAAATTGAAAACATTTATATAAACCAAAAAAGGATGATTTTTCGAAATTAAAAAAATTAACTGTATGAAAATTTACTTAGATAAAAAAATTATAAAAGTATATTCTCATTTGTATTATCAGGGAGAATTATTCCTGAAGGTTTTTTTTAAAATCTGAAATGGTCAGGTTGAATACTGAAAATTTTTGGTTGATTTGGCGTGGAAATGACCCATTTACTTCAGTGGCGTAGGCGGTAGACTACGGAGCACCCCCCCCCCCCCCCCCCCCCCCGCCAAAGAAAAAAAATCCTGGCTACACCACTGTGTTTTTTTAATACACGTAGAATAGCATAGTTCTATTTATTTACTTGTGCTGTCCTTTCTCACACATTCCAAAACAATTTGCCTACAGTTTAAAGGTTTTTTCTGATAGAATTCTTGAAAATGGGTAAAAATTGTCATGGGAAAATGTTTCCTGCATTGTCGGCAAAATAGCCTGCTTTTGCATAAAAAAAAAAAAAAAAAAAAAAAAAAAAAAATTAAATTTGTGCAACAGTTGACAAATAACGTGTATAAACACAAAGGTAAGTAATATAAACAAAATCAGAGATGCCACTTTTCCGATTTTTAGTAGATTTCCACTTTTCTTGATTTTTTAAAAATCAATCAGGGATTTCCAAGGAATTGTAAAAATTAAAAAAAATTCGTTGATGTGTGCCGCAAATGAAGTCAGGGGTGGTGGCATGACATAATTAGCCGGCAACACAGAAAATATTGTGTGTCGAAAAGAGAATTTTTGGGTTCCACTGATTCAATTTGTAGCTCAATTATTCAGAGATTCTCTTAGAGGGAGACACAGGATATGGACATGTTATTCGCCTGCCAATTATTAACTTTTGGTCGAATTCTTCATAATCAATTCTTCAATTGGTCATGGGAAAAAAAAAAAAAGAATTTAGTCAAACGGTTTCTGAAAAAATTAGGAATTTCTTAGAATGATCTCTGAAAAAAAATTGCTCAATTCGCAAATTTAGTGAAACTGGCGTGGGAAAAAAATTAGCGAAATTTAAAGAACAATCGCGGAAACAAATCGGCAATTTAAAAAAACAATTATGGTAGCAAATTGCGAATTTTGTCGAACAATTGCAGAAAAAATTTGTGAATTTTGTCGAACGATCACAGAAAAGAAATGTAAATTTTGTCAAAGAATCGTTGAAAAAATCACAAATACAGTTAAGAGGTCATGTAAAAAAAAATCACAAAATTTCATAGTTGGTTTTGGAAAAAATCGTAATTTTCGTCAATTGGTCTATACGAAAAAAATGAAGAATTTTGTCTAACAAGTGCAGAAAAAAAGTTGTGAATTTCATCAATCAGTTGAAAAAAATCGTAATTTTCATCAATTGGTCTAGACCAAAAAAATCGAGAATTTCGTCAGACAATTGCAGAAAGTAATCACGAATTTTGTGAATCGTTGCGGAATAAAATCGAAATTTTCGTCAACCGGTTGAGGAAGCAATCGCAATTTTCGTCCAACAGTTGTGAAAAAAAAATCTCGAATTTTATCGAACGATCATGGAAAAAAAAAATCGAATTTTGTGAAGAGTCGTGGAAAAAAAAATAGTGAAATTCGTGGGGGAAAGGGGGGGGGATTCTTTAAGAAAGACCCGAAATCCAGAAAATTCCAAAATCTGAAAAGGCTTTGGTCCTGAGGTTTCCAGATAACAGGTCCTGTACTGTAATGTATTTCATCCTTTTTTTTTTTACCATTCTGTTAAAATTAAATTAAAGTAAATTTCATTACATTTAAAAAAAAAATAATGTTTAAATTAAGTACATATTCCATCTAAATGTAATTTCTTTCATGGAAAATTTAAGGTTAAAAGTTATGACTTAATTAATTAATATTTTTTCAGTTTCTTCTTGTTCTTTCTTTGTAGCTGATTTAAAATTAAATTGGCTCTTCTTATAAGAAACATTTTGATTATTTGTGCTTAACCTTCTGCCGGGTGTGCTATTGTAAAAAGTACAACATTCACATTCCTTTTATGTTAACTGACAATAGGTGTGCCTGGCAAAAGGCTAATTTTAATTGTTTGCTTTGTTTGTTATTTGCACAATTAACTTCTATTTATAAATTATTATTTATTAACACCAGTTAATTATTTCATAACATTATAATTAACTGGTAGTAATAAATATGTTAGACATAAGGTGGATGCCCCTGATATGACCATACTAAAGTTTAATAAGTGAGTTTTCCCTGCCGCCATTTTGAAAAAATCAAAACCGTTTTATTTTTTTTAACGTTTTCAGGTTAATGGACTTTCATATAAAATAAAATATTGTATTCCCTATGAAAATAGTTCTACCAGTCCAAAAAAAAAAAAAAGATTTCCAAGTGTCTACCAAGTGGCTATATCAGGAACATGTGCACATGATATGGCCACCATTGTTCCATGTTTCACAAATCATGATTTTCTCCAATTTTAAAGTGCTGTTCTGCTAAATTAAATAATTTTGGTGCAAAATAAATAAACATGATGCTCAATAATTCTTTTTGTTATTTAAAAGTTTAGTTGAAACAGGAATTTTCATAAAAAATGAAATTGTTTACAAAATTGACATTACAATTTAAGTTTTTATTTAGTTCAGATATGGCCGATTCGATTTCGATTCCTGATATGGCCACCTGGATGGCCATATCAGGAGCAGGTCAGCTTTCACGAAAATCATTTGATTTTGAACAACTTGTCAAATATACTCCACCAATGACAGCACCAATTGATAGAGTATTAAAAACGGAACAGAGTCTGATGATATTCATAAAAAAAAATCTTTTAAAAACATGCATAAAAAAGTAGACTTATCAGATAAAAACCAGAAGCAATTACACCAAAAACATAAAATAGGAAAATGGCTTCAAACTCCAGAACCTGGCTGAATGGCAAGTGATCACATGATACACTAGGACCTTCACGATATGCTCATGCCATTTAGCGTTTTTTTTTGGTTAGTTAACGTATAATAGGGGAGATGGTTATATCAGGAACATGGCCATAACAGGGGCACCTACCTTATAATTATTTTTATTAATAGTTTATTAACACCAGTTATTTATTTTTCCCACAGAAGATTATGAAGATGCAATTGTGGATCGAATTGCGTAAGTTATTCTTTTATATATTTAATTCTTCTAAATAATTTGAAAATATCAAATATGAAATAGATAAAAATGAATAATTTAAGCATTCCAGTAAAGTATAATATATAAAATCTGTGTTATTTATAATGTCTAGTATTTTTCACTACTTTACATAATAAGGAGAACATTTGAACTTGTCTCAAGGGATATTGTGTAACTCTTGAATCCATTAACATAATTTTATTCCTACTAAAACATAAGATTTTTTTCAACTTTTGGGTTTTATAGTAAGAATTATTGCTTCTAATGCATAAAATAACTACAGTAAAACCTCTGAATATTGGCCACCACTGGGAGCATGATAAAGTCACCGTACTTCGGAGGTTGTCGTTATTCAGATGTTCCACATTTTAAAAGCTCAAAATTACATTACATTAAAATCAAAATAACTAACCAAAATTATTTTATTTTTACAATTAAAAAATACGTACTATTATTTTACACTAAAGAAATCACTTTTTCGTAATAGTTTTGTCTTTTAAAGCATCTATCTTTCTCTAAATGCATCTAAATAATTTCTATAGATTTGTTGTACAATTCGTTATGTTTTTGAATGAGTGCAAAATTTTAAATTTCCCTGAAGCTAAAAAGGACATCAGAATATGATTTTATTCTGCAATTTTGTGATAATTCCATATTATCTTCTGCTTCATTTTCGTCATTACTTTTATTCTCATTGACTTTGCTTTCTATCAGTTCTTTTATAGTATTAAAAGTAGAAAAAACTGCCAAATCATTATCTAAATTCGTGTACTCGCTGCCTGTTATGGTTATTCTGGCTCTATTTAAAATATTATTTATCTCAGCATCACCTATTACTAGTAACCCGAGAAGCAGAAAATTCTTAAAGTGTCTGCGACGGATATTTCAGCGGCAGAAAATAATCTGCAGGTAAACTGTTACAATTCAGGATTGGCAGTTCTTTGACATGTGTCCATTTTTGAGAGTTTAAACTGCTATGTCCAAAACCATCTTATCAAAAACCTCAAATACTACATTGATATGTAAAATTTTACATTAAATAGTACTTATATTATATGAAACAGTACAACATTATACGTAATGTTTAAAGTCTTTTACTGTATATCAATAATTAATATCTAGTAAAGTATTACTGTTACATGCAATTTTTTAACTTGAAATCTCGATATTTACCAGCAACCTATTGATGAATTGAGCGGTTTTTTCCCCACGACATATTGACGAATTTCACGTTTATTTTCTGTAATGAACCGACGAATTTCGCAATTGTTTTCCTGCGATTGATTGAAGAAATTTGTGATATTTTCCTGCGACTAATTGACACATTTTGCTTTTTTTTGCTGACTGATAAGCGAAGTTTCGAATTTTTTCCCCGCGTCTTACAGGTGAAACTCGCATGTTTTTTTTTTTTTATTATTTATTTTTTTTAAAACACGTAATTGTGGACAAATTTCGCAATTGTTTTCACGACTGATCGGCGAATTTGGCTATTTACCTGCAATAGCTTGACAAAATTTAAAATTTTTTCTCGTGACTGAATGGCGCATTTCGCAATATTTTCCCGCTATCTATAGACGAATTTAGCGATATTCTTCTGCAGCAGATGGCAGAATTTAGGGGGGGTTTTCTGTGACTGACTGAAGAGATTCACGATTTTTTCCTGTAACCGACAGATGAATTTCTAGATAGTTTTCCCACGATCGATTGACGAAACTCGTGATATTTTCCTGCAACTGATTGACAATTTTTCGGATTTTTTTCGACGTCTTGCTGGCAAAACTCGCGGGGTTTTTTTTCACACGATCATAGACGAATTTTGCTATTTCCCCCTGCGATCGACTGGTGAATTTTGCAATTTTTCCCACAACCAACTGACAAATTTTATGATTTTTTCTTCACGTGATCAATTAACAAATTTCGCAATATTTTTACGCAACCGTTTAACGAACTTTGCGAAATTTTTTTGTGCCCGATTGACAAATTTTCGGTTTTTTTCCGCGACTTATTGGTGAGATTCACAAGTTGAAATATGCAGACGGAAATTTGCAGACGGAAATATGCAGACGGAAACGCTATGCAGCTATAAAAAATGGGCAGAGCGCATTTGCAGCTATAAAAGAAAAGACATGGCCTGCTTTTCGCTGATTTCTTCAACTGCTTTTCACAAATTTTCTCTTTTGAACTTTCTAGCGAGATGCACGCACAGTATATGAGCAAACGCTGTTAATCCATTGAGCAGGGATGTCGGAAAAAAAAAAAAGATATTTAGCTTGTAATGAATGAGGAGATGCGCAGAAGATCATAGCGCTCCTCCATATGCGAAGCCAAAGTGTGGCTGTGGCACTGTGCCCACGGGCGAAGTAAAAAAATCTGTGAGCCGAAGAAAATTCCATGAAAAAAATCTGCAGAAGAGGGGAAAAAAATCTGTGACGTACGTCGCCCGTCTCGAACTTTCTGCTACCGGGCTAGTAACTAAATAAGCAAATCCTCCCCCACATTCTTTGCAATCTCAGGTGTAGTTGAAACATAACATTAAAAAAAATGTTGTGGGGTGGCCATTGTTCAGAATTCGTTGTTTGGAGGTTTAGTGTAATGTTATTTCTATGAAAGACATTTGGTAACACTACAACATGACCGGTATTTGGAGCTTACCGTTGTTCGAATTGACCGTTGTAGGAGGTTTAACTGTATTTTGATCTTTAATACAGTTATTTTTTTATATAAAGTATGAAAACCCAGCATTCAATTTATCTTAGAATAAGATTTTCTTGGAGTTTGGGGAAAAAAATTTCATGTGCACCTAGAGATGTAAAATTTCCAGAAATTTTGAATTGGCAGAAAAAAACCCAGTTTTTTTATTTGAAATTTTGGAAAAATTAATTTCTTACAAATGTTTCTCAAAAACAAGTTACATTTTCTTAAAAAATATAAAATAATAAACATTTTTTAAATTTCTGCATATTAAAGAAAATATTTTTTTTTCACTTTACATGATATATATTACAAAAAAGAAATTCAGTTTTTAAAAGTTAGCCTTTCAGTCTCAGAATTTTCACAATAGCTTTTCTTGCTTAATTTAACACCATTGTTTGTAATATATCATGTCTCTGTTGAAATGATTTTTCAGTTGCAATTGTTTAATTACCAGTAGAGATAACTAAAAAAATAGCAACAAAATAAATCTTATGAGTTTCAACCAATATCACTGCAGTTTGGAAGCAAATTTAAATCCCCTCTACATAGTATTGCTTCGCATATAAATGATGCCATTTTAAAGAAACAAATTATTGTAGTTGTGACATTATAAATATTATTATTTTTATATCTTCTATTGCTTAAAAATTTATAATAATTTGCAATATTACAATTTTTTTTTCGTACAATTAGAATTTTCATTTCTTGTGTATTTAGTTTTGGTATAGCTTTCCAGTCTAAACCTAAACCAACCCTATGTTTTGGTTTTAGTTTAAGTTTTAGATTCTTAATATGAAAGTAATATATATATTTATGTATGTATATTTCTTTAATGAAATTTATAAAACAGGTGGATTTTTTAATACTTTGAAATATTTA
Organism: Maratus michaelseni; assembly: GCA_963931845.1. NCBI lineage: Eukaryota > Metazoa > Arthropoda > Arachnida > Araneae > Salticidae > Maratus > Maratus michaelseni. Next base: position 120,836,858 of record OZ007586.1, read on the forward strand.
GTTAAAAACAATTTTCATCAGAAAATTAAAATTTTTTTTGCAAAGTTTATTTGTATGCATTTGTATTTTAAAAAATATATACAGCTAGACAAGTCTTAAAATCTATATTTATGGAAAAGGAAGAAAAGAGAAAAAAGATTGTAAAAACTAAATAATTTCAATTGCATGTTATTAAAAAATAACTCGTTTCTAATGATAGTTAAATATTTCTGGTGATTATTATCTGATTACATGAAAAATCACAGCTATGCCGAGAAGTTGCATGGGTCTGCTTAAATATTTTCCCCCACGTGATCCTGTTTTTGTGTACATTTTGTATAAAAAATATTGCCTTATTAAAAAAATCATATAAAATTGTCATAAAATATATAATCAAATTTTTGTGAATTAGAAATTATCATTATATTTAGGTTCTTATTTAGATATTTTTAATAAGGTCCTTCATAAATACAGTAGTGGCCAAAATTGCGGAAACCTTTTGGAAAAAATGTTTTTTGAAGTTTGATGGCTCATAACACCCAATATTTCTTAGCAATACCATAAAAACTATATACCACTGGAAAGATAATTTACTCAAGAATATCAGGCAATACAGTTTGATCAATATCATTTATTTTATGAAATGTTATAGCCAAATAATCAGAAAAAGGCAGTAAAACGCTGGTTAGGTTGACGATAATTCTTTTTCTTTTTCTTGAATATAGCCAATGCATATGAATGTTTAGAGTGTCTAGAGAGTTTCCATTTTATTTGGTAATGTTTCAATTAAAGCTAGGGTAGGATTAAAAAAAAAGTATGCCATATTTTAGTACTTATAGGAGGACTTTTATTACTATTTTTTATGATTGCTATCAAGTTGATAAAGTTCTTTGCCACCTTTCAATTTTTGAGCTAGTAAAGCATATTAAAATTAACAAAACATCATAAAGAGTTGATTAGTTATCCAGAAATCAATGTGCAACAATATTTTTAAGTGTAGAAAGCTATAGTTATGAAGAAATATGAAGTAAAATTAGAAGTAAATAAACAAAGGGATGCCTAAGTCAAGCAAAACAAGGCTGGTAAAGGCAGGAAAAGGTACAAGAGAGCAATTGGTGGTAGAAGAGTAAGGTCCCTGTGTATAAGTCACAGAAAACAATCATCTCGGTAAGTGCAACATGAAATGATGCACTGCAATGGGGAGTTGAAACAAAGTACAGTTCTGTGCAGAGTGCAGTATTTTGGTCTAAATGCTAGAATTCCATAAAAAAGCATTTTAACAGTCCAAATAACATGACCCTACTATCGCTCTGTCTAGTAAACATGCATTTTAGCTCAGTTTAATATTTTCAACCTTTACTTGATTAATAATTTTTTTTCATTAAATTCTAGCATTTAGACCAAAATACTGCATTTCCTACACTCTACAGAACTGTACTTTGATTCAACTTCACATTTCAGTGCGTAATTTCACGTTGCATTCACCGTGATGATGTTTTCTGTGACCTATACAGAGGGACCTTACTCTTATACTGCCAATTGCTCTCCTGAATCTTTTCCTGCCTTTACCAGTCGTGTTTTGCTTGACTTAAACATCCCTTTGTTAATTTACTTCTAATTTTACTTCAAATTTCTTCATAACCATAGCTTTTTACACTTAAAAATATTGCTACACGTTGATTTCTGGGTAATTAATCAACTCTTTATGATGTTTTGTTAATTTTATTATGCTTTACTGGCTCAAAAATTTAAAGGTGGCAAAGAACTTCAGCAACTTGATAGCAATCATAAAAAATAGTGATAAAAATCCTCCTATAAGTACCAAAATATGGCATATATATATATATATATATATATATATATATATTGGAATCCGACCCTAGCTTTGATTGACACATTACCAAATAAAATGGAATCTGTTTGACACTTCAAACATTCATATGCATTGGCTACATTCAAATAAAAGAAAAATCATTATCATCAACTTAACCAGATTTTACTGCCTTTTTCTGACTATTTGGCAATAACGTTTGATAAATTAATTAGAATAGAACAAACTGAATTGCATGATATTTTTGATTAAATTATCTTTCCAATGGTATGTAGCTTTTATGGTATGTAAGCAGTTTAGGAAAAACTTGAGTCCTTTATAGGATCCTTTACAAAATTTTCACCTTAAAACATAGGACCCTTCAAAAAATTTGGAATTTTTTCAATCTCCATTCGGAATCCTCCAGAAATGTGGGGATTTTAGAATAACAAAACATGTCATGTAACAGCTGAAATCACCAATGAATCTCTTATCTAGCTGTACATACAGTAGTGGCCAAAGTTGTGGAAACATTTTGGGAAAATTGTTTTTTTTAAAGTTTGATGGCTCATAATGCAAAATATTTCTTAGTTTAGATCATATTTTCTATGTTAACATTTTCATGGGAGACACTGAATATGAAAAAATATAAAGAAAAAAATATCAGAATGCAGCCATAATAACATTTTGAATATATTATTTTATAAATTAAATTTCAATTTTTCCAATTTGGAAAAATTGAAAAATACCCCTTTAGAAAAAATCCCAGGAAAAAAGTTTTTTTCCCAAAGTTTCCATTTGTTTTTCTGAGCATTCCAATCTCTATGTGCACCACAAGATCTTTGCAGTTCTTCTAATCCCATTTTTGTTTAGGGCTGACTGTAATTCAATTTTGCAGGGCTCAGCGCCTGGTGGCCCTTACTGCCCTTTTTGGTTCTTCTTCTTTTTCGGTCGTGGGAAAAAAATCGCAAAATACGTTCATTGGTTTTAGGAGAAAAATTGTGAATTTCGTCAATTGGTCGAGGGAAAATAACACTAAATTTGTTGATAGGTTGCAGGGAAAAAATTATGAATTTCGTTGATATATCACAGGAAAACAATTACAAAATTTGTCATTCGTTGCGAGGAAAAACCTTGAAGTTCATCAATCGGTCATGGGAAAATATTGCAAAATTCGTCAATCGGTAGTGGGAAAATATCACAAACTTCATAAATCGGACATGGGAAAATATCATGAAATTCGTCAGTCAGATGCGAAGAAAAATGGCAAAAATTTTCAGTTTGACGCAGGGAAAAAATCTCAAATTTTGTTCACCTGTTAGAAGAAACTGTGAAATTTGTCAATTGGTTGTGGAAAAAATCACAAGACAGTCAGTTGGACGTGAAAAAAAAAGAAATGAATTTCGCCGATCTGTCGCAGGAAAAAAATCTGAAATTTCGTCAGTTGATCGCTGGAAAAAAAAGCAAAATTCATCAATTGATTACTGGAAAATATTGTGAAATTTGTCCTTCGGTTGTCGGAAAAAAATCACAAACATTTTCAGTCTGACGTAGGAAAAAAATCGTGAATTTTGTCAATCTGTCGCAAGAAGAAACTATGGAAACTGCTGATCAGTAACGGAAAATATAGTGAAATTTGTCAATCGATCGTGAAAAATAAAATCGTATAACTTGCGAACGGTTGAGGAAAAAAAAATCAAGAATTTCTCAATCTGTCGCAGGAAAAACGTGCAAAATTCTTCGATTGAGCATGGGAAAATATCGTGAAATTTGACAGTCTGTCATGGGAAAAAATTGTGAAATTCGTCAGTTGGTCGCGGGAAAAAAATCATCAAAACTTTCAGTTGGACACAAAGAAAAAATTATGAATTATTTCAATCTGTCACAAGAAGAAACCACGAAAATCGCCAATTGCTCGCATAAATTTAATGTTAATTATAACTGTGTACAATTCTTAAAAAAGTTAAAAACATTTAATTTATTTCAGTCATTTAAAAAACTAAAAAATATACAGTTGTATTACACAATAAAAACAATTTTTGTAAACGTTTCAAGCTACAAACAAGCTCCTCATCATATATACAATTCACTGTAGATTTGTTCACTGTGCTGTGTGAATTGTATTTATTTTACCTCATAGCTCATAGTATAAATATGTTTGATATCAGAAAGTTGAATTAATAAACGAGCTGAAATAAATGCAGGGCTCCCAAATGGTCTGCCAACTGGATACCAATATCTTTTAACAGAAAATTTCATGGTAGGTTTCTACAACATTTCTGCAAAAATTTAGGTTTCCGCAAAATTTACAAGAAAAATTTAAAAATAAATTTTTTCTAGGAAAATACTGGTATTCAAAAAGCAGACCATTTAGGAGTCATGTAAATGCTACTTAGAAATAAAAAAATTATATTTTCTATTACAATTTTTCAATATATTAACAGATTTAAAATGTTGAGAATAACAATTTAGAATATTGCCTTTCTTTCTTACTTAATTAGATGGCTTTATTTAATCCATTGATGGCTACAAAATCAGACTTTATTTATGCCAATTTTTCTATTTTATTTTTCATAAATTTGTTCTATAGAATAGATAAGTTATGCACACAAAAGTTGAATATGCCTTTTCATTATCAAATGCACCTTTTATTGATAAAACTTTTTACAAATTTCCTGCCTCTGTTCATTTTTGTTTGTAAATTGAACTAAAGTTGTTATAATAACTTGCTATAATTTTTTTCTTGTTTTCTTGTTTGTACTTAATTAGATGGCTTTATTTAATCCATTGATGGCTACAAAATCAGACTTTATTTATGCCAATTTTTCTATTTTATTTTTCATGAATTTGTTCTATAGAATAGATAAGTTATGCACACAAAAGTTGAATATGCCTTTTCATTATCAAATGCACCTTTTATTGATAAAACTTTTTACAAATTTCCTGCCTCTGTTCATTTTTGTTTGTAAATTGAACTAAAGTTGTTATAATAACTTGCTATAATTTTTTTCTTGTTTTCTTGTTTGTACTTAATTAGATGGCTTTATTTAATCCATTGATGGCTACAAAATCAGACTTTATTTATGCCAATTTTTCTATTTTATTTTTCATGAATTTGTTCTATAGAATAGATAAGTTATGCACACAAAAGTTGAATATGCCTTTTCATTATCAAATGCACCTTTTATTGATAAAACTCACAGTACTGTCCAAGTACAAGACAAGTATATATTCAATTTAGTTTAGGAAAACCAAACAGCATTCTGTATATCTCAGTATCTATATCTCAGTTGATAACTTGAAAAGTTTTTTTTTCTGTTTCTTTTTTTTTATAATTAATGTGTGCTTTTATAATTAATAAAAGTACAAAAAATGTTAAATTTTGGTAGTAGTCTCTCTTCACCCCCTCTTTTTTAAGTAAGCATGCAACTATTTTTGTATAAATGCTACTATTTTAGGTACTATTTTTTTCATCATAGGCTACTGAAACAACTATTTTTGATGCCATTAAGCAGTGGCAGCCCTGTAAAGATTTTCCCAGCAACAAAAAACAAATTTTGCGATAATTTATGGTATCTTATGAAAAAAACAGTGTCTTTAGGATTTTTTGATGATGCAATTCCTGTTGAACATAAAGTAACGATGGCCAAAGCATTCGAAGAAAAAGAATCACACAACTACGACTTGAAGTATTTAAATGTTCTGTTGAAGGAAATGTATCATTTACACAGAAATAATTACATAACTTTGTGTCAAAAAAGCATGTGCAATTTTTTTAAATGGTTCAAAATTTAATCAGATTTTATTGGCAATGATCCTATGACATGCAATTAACACGGCCTTACAGAAATCTTAGTTATTGATGATATTGCAGAAAGAAATGTGAAGCTTTTAGAGGAATTCAATATTCAATAATGTTTTAACACAAGATGCAGATCAAAAGCAATGCTTATTGCAAGCTGTGAAAGAATATAGGAGCCATTTTCTATCTTATACAAAGAATTCATTATCAAAATCCTATTAAATCTTTTATTACTGTAATTTAATGTAATGAAACTTGTTTTGAGTAGTTAAGCAGATTTAGGCCTTATTTTAGTTCTTGTAACTCCTAAATATTTCATTTAAATTTAAAGCAAAAATGAAAACCTGTGAAAATTTAGGAATTAACAAACTTAATATAAATTTTCAATCTCCTTGTGGCACATGTTAAATTTTAGTACTTTAAAAAATATTTTCATCAGTTACATGTTAACCCAAAAGGAAATAGAGAGTATCACTTATAAAAATATATATATATATATATATATATTTTTGGGTATATGCTAAGGACTACCTTATATATGAATGGATGAATTTTAATATTCAGAATTTACCTTTCTGAAAAACTCTGTTGAATTTTGAAGATATATCATGAGTTTAGAAGGTTTATGTTTTGTGGCTAAAGTATAAACTAGTTACATATTTGAAATGTGACATTTTTTTAAAATGTAATTTTATTTTATTTTATTTTAGTTTTTTAACGATTTTTCATTTAATTTTTTATTTTTCAGGTTATGGTTAAGTTCTTTTTCCTTGAGTATATCTATTGGAGCCGCTTTGCTTCTTCCTATATCAATAATTAGCAATGAAGTGCTGCTACTGTATCCAAATAGTTACTATATACAATGGTTAAACAGTTCATTGATTGCAGGTTAGTTTAAATTATCATTATTGTTTTTAAATATAAAGCATAGAAACAATTATATTTTCTTGTACGTGTTTTATCAATAGTTAGCCAAAAAAAAAAAAAAATGCTCTCTTAATATAATTGACATTAGTAAAATTGTACAATTTTATACTTACTATACTGGTGTCCAGAAATTAAGGGCAGTGACCAATTTCAGATGTTTTGTCGAATATCTTACTGAAACTTGTGAGGAGATGTCCTTGAACTTTGAGGATGTAAAGAACATGTTTGACTTCATGTTTTTCAGTGAAGATTTTGTCGTGAGGACAACTAGGGGGGAGGCAATAATAATTTTAATAATAAAATAATATTTTTGATCACCCAAGTAACAGAAAATGCTAAAAATGATCTGTCACTGTAGCAAATGACTATGTAGGTCCTGTTCAACATTTGTGTGCATTTGTGTAAGCATAGCACGTATATTCATGAAGATGTTAACGTTTCTGTGAAAAACTCAAAAGTTTTTTTTCTTTCTTATAGCATGCAAAGTTTTAAGCCGAATTTAACATTACTTTCCAAAAATTTGACAAAAAATCATAGAAATAGTATACTGTAATTAAAATATTAATATATTGAATATTTGATGAGATATAGGTATTTGTATGAAATAAATTTTAACTGCTCATATGCGAACTACAGCAAAAAAATTTTTGTCATGATTTGTCCTCCTCAATGTTTCAGTTATTGTTGTAACTTTTTGAGTTTTCACGATATTTCACTGGTCTTTTTATATGAGTTGCCCTATAGTATTGACTATCAAATCATGACAAAAAATCTTTGCTGTAGTTCGCGCATGCACGGTTAAAATTTATTTCATACAAATACCCATATCTCATCAAATATTCAATATATTAATATTTTAATTACAGTATAATATTTCTATGATTTTTTGTCAAGTGTTTGGAAACCGGTGTTAAATTCGGCTGAAAACTTTGCATGCCATTAAAAAAAAACTTTTGAATTTTTCACAGAAACGTTAACATCTTCACGAATATATGTGCTATGCTTACACAAATGCACACAAATGTTGAACAGGACCTACATAGTCGTTTGCTACAGTGACAGATCATTTTTAGCATTTTCTGTTACTTGGGTGATCAAAAATATTATTTTATTATTAAAATTATTATTGCAAACCCCCCCCCCCCCTAATTGTCCTCATGATTCTGGGCATTTTCTCACGAGTTTCAGTAAGATATTCAACAAAACGTCTGAAATTGGTCACTGCCCCTTAATTTCTGGACACCAGTGTACTATGTGACAAACTGTATTTCAAATATTTTATTATAACATTATTCTGGCAGAAACAAAGTTTTCATTTCAAACTATCACCTTAAAAAGCCATGCTAAATGAAAAATCGTGATGAAAATAAAACTTCTATATTCTTACAGAAGGGTCATCCTATGAAAGTATTTTCTGAAGGTTAAAAAAAAAATTATCAAGGAATGTTATATTAATATTCATAGTTCATCTTTCACCTTTGTTAATATTTATGTAGGTGGTCTTCTCATTATTTAGTGCTTAATTCAGGACTACCAACAACTAGGCATTCTGCATAGTAACTTCGCTTTAACTTGTTTCTATTATGCACTACGCTCCTTTACTTGAAACTACGCTTTTCTTCTTTTGTTTGCTTTCAGCGTGAAGTGATTATGCAATCCTTAAATCGATCACAGTTACGAAGGAAGTAAGTTGAAATGTCGGTAGGTTTTAGACTTTTCTCCTCCTGAACTATGACACAATGTGCGTGCGCATATTAGTAGCGTATCGCCGATTGGAGTGCATTTGCATTAGAGAGGCTTTTTCCTGTCGCTAGACTTTATTTATTCTGTTTTTGTTTTTTTCTTTCGGCTCCCGCCAATAGTTGATTTCTTGTTTACGTTTGATTATGTCTTCGGAAGTGTTATTCCATTTTTAAAAGTGATATTATTTAAAAGTGCTGAAATTCTGTTCCTTGTTTTTCATTTGTAAATATGTGTGATCAGCCAAAAACGAAAAAAAAATCTCAATCTGATCAAAAATTTCGATCAGAATATTCTGCAAAATGGCTTTGTTTACGTCCATCAGAGGATTCACCTTATGAAATATTCTGCACAATTTGCAATAGTCATTTTCATGTCAATCATGGTGGAAAGTTTGATTGTCACGTCATATAAGATCAGACAGACATCTGAAGTTCAGTGAACGGAAAACGCTAGTAAAAAAATTGTCCAAAACTCTTTTTCGGACAGCAATTTATCTTTACAAACAACCAAATCCAAAATGCTTTTTACGTCATTTTTTATCGAACATAACATACCACTAAGTTCAGTTAATCATGCAGGCCATTTATTTAGAGCTATGTTTCCGGATTCGGAAATTACAAAGAATTATTCTTGTGCTCACACAAAAACGACAGCAATTGTCAAATATATGGCAAGTAACACCTGTTCTAATATTGTTTCTGTTTTAAAATGTATGCCATTTTTGATGGCAACATACAGCAGTACTGACCAAAATGCTGTTAAACTTATACCCAATTGTTGTCAGGTATTTTGATGAAACGAAACAAAAAATTCTGTGTGCATTGCTGTCTTTAAAAGAATGCAGTGAGAATTCAGGACAAGGTATTTTTTCAATGCGAAACAAAGAAATGGAAGACAAAGATTTAAATTGGAAAAATTGTGTGGCATTTGGATGTGACAATGCAAGTACTAGAGCTGTGGCAAACCGCATATATTCGTTACTGAGTAACGAGTATTCTCTCTGATACAAAGTACCGAATCGTTACTTTGGAATATGACTCGTTAGTCGTTACTGCATCAATGTGCAGAAAAGCAAACTTCAAGTGCTACTTCTGTTTGCGTGGCGTCTGATTCATGAATGGGGGCGGATATGATACGAATAGTCAGATGCGAAAAGATGAGCGCATGCGTTCGGATTTTGGACACATGCCAGAGCATTCGGTGTTCCGGTATCACTCTGTTTCTATCAGTAGTTCTCAAATTATTTGCATTTCGCAGGTGTTTGTAGATTTATTTATTTCATTATGGAAAGAAGCGAAGCAAACTGTGGACATTTTTTTCTGAAGCATCAGATAAGAAGATAAAATGTGATTTATGCCAATCGAACTATTCAGTTAAAGGTGGTTCAACAACCAATTTAAAAAAACATTTATTAGTAAAACATCGTCCATCATATGATAGTTTGTTTCCATCAAAGCCATTGTTGCCGCCGTCAATGAGCCAACAGCCTAGTAATAATGACGAAATTGTTGCAGAGACCTCTAATTCCCCTGATGATCCCAATCTCTCCCAATCTCAATGTGTATCAATAAAAAAACAAACAGATCTTTTAAGATATGTAAAAAAACCTATTAGTGTTGCCCGTGAAAAAAAAAAAATGATGAAATAAAAATAAATAGACGAGGCCTTGTATTGAATATATATTGAGTTACGAAAGAACATTACACAAAGACAAAAACATAGTAACTGACTGAAAATTGAACATCACTTATATTTATAAATTCGTCTGGGATTCTGCAGTCATGTTTCCTGGACGTGTAAGAAAGCTTACACAAAAGTATCATCCAATAAAATTTAAGATGTAATGCTACGATTACAATTACGATACGATATACTAACACCCGCTCATAATCTAGCATTACATTAGAAAAACACAGAATAAAAAATTACAATAAACAAACATTAAAAATATGACAGAGTTAAAACATTACTTATACAAACAGCAAAGAACCAACAATTCATAAAATTTAACTTTAGGCAATGCCTTTGTAAACATATCAGCAATTTGCATATGTGTAGGAATATATTCAATTTTGATATTTTCTTTTAAAACATTGCGAACAAATTTTAGTTTTATATCTATATGTTTCATTCTACCATAACTACTTTCATTACTGAAACATTTTATGCAAGACTGATTATCCTCTAAAATAACTAAATCCTTAATACTTACAATTTCACAAGCAATATTTTTGAACCACAACAGGTCTTGCAAACTTTTAGTTAAGGCAATGACTTCAGCTTCAGTTGAAGATAATGCAACTGATTTTTGTTTATTACAACACCAGAGAACAGGCATGTTACAAAACATTAAAATGTAACCTGATACTGATTTTCTATCATTTGTATTAGTCCCCCAATCAGAATCAACATACATAGATAATTTAGGATCAGATTTTTGCTTTTTATACACAAGTTTTAAGGACAAAGTTCCTTTCAAATATCTAAAGATTTTCTTTAGTGCAATCCATGCAACTTCAGTAGGATTTTCCTGCATTTGACTCAAACAATTAACACTATATAAAATATCAGGTCGTGAAATATATGCTAAATACAATAAACAACCTACAAGTTCACGGTATGGACCATTAAATGGTTTTCCATTTTTGAAATCAGATGGAGTGGATTTAGGAGAAATAGGAATATCACTAGGTTTACATTCTAGCATATTAAATTTACTTAGCAATTTAATTATATAAGACTCTTGATCCATTATTAAACTATCAGATTTAAATTTCATTTGAATACCCAGAAATTCTGAAACACATTCTGATTTTGACATATGAAACTCTTTAGAGAGTAAAGAAATAACTACATTAGTTTCATTTAAATCTGAACCTGCTATAAGCATATCATCAACATACAGAGCAATAATTATTTTACGACCATTACTATAACGAATAAAATACAAGGTTCATTATCAAGAGATTTAAATTTTAATTTTGAAACAAATTCAAGAAACCTTTCAAACCATTGTCGTGGGGCCTGTTTCAGGCCATATAAACTCCGTTTGAGTTTACATTTTAACCCACTTTCGTCATCATATAGCCTTGCAGCTGATCCATAAAAACAAGTTCAGCTGTTTTTACATCCAAAACAAATGCATGTAAGTCATCATTTAAAATCACAAAAAGCACTAAACGTAAAGCTGGCATACTTATTACAGGGGCGAAAGTTTCACTCTAGTCTAGTCCTTCTTTTTGCATAAACCCACGGGCTACAAGGCGAGCCTTATAACGTCCATCTCTTTTGATGGTATACACCCATTTGCAGGAAATAGCTCGTTTGTCAGGTGGTAATTTTTCGAGATCCCAGACGTCGTTGATTTTCATGCTTTCTATCTCTGCATCCATAGCTTCCTTCCATAAACGTTGTTCATCTTCAGGGAGAAATTTGATCTCATCAAAAGATAAAGTTTCTTGTTGGCAAAGTAATGCTTCATACACCTCAGGAGCTGGATACCGAATAGGTTGTTTTCTTGATCTCTCGGATTTTCTCATTTTATCTTCTTTCTCTTCAGAATCCTCTGATTCTTCACTAGTTCTTTCTTGAGCATCTGGGTTAATTTCACAATCAGTCAATTCTGAATTTTCCACTATGTGTTGTTTTGAGTTTATGGTATGCTTCTTCTCTTCATCAAATTTGACATTTCTTGAAATAGTTATGCATTTCATCTCAGGATCTAGCAATCGATATCCCATTGAAGAATAACCTATGAAGATCATATGTTTAGACCTATCATCAAGCTTCTTACGATGAACGGAAGGAACTAACATGTAGGCACTGCATCCAAAAACACGTATGTGCTTCAAATCGGGATCTTCTCCAAATTTTAAAAAATACGGCGTTAAGATCTCAGTATACGAGTTGAAGTGTGCCTCGTATATATAATTAACAACTGATGGATGGACATCTCGGGCAACAACCTCTTATCAAACTGTGACAGCACATTACATACTAGATGACGTTTGGGAATTAAAATCAGCACAATAGGTTGTTTCGAATGTCAGGAGCGACACACTGCCGATTACATAAAAGAACAATTGATTAAAATTGCAAATGAATGGGAAATAGAAAGTAAAATTTTTGCGTGTGTTACAGACAATGCAGCAAACATGAAACGTGGAATAAAATTGACTGAATGGGAGCATTTGCCATGCATAGCTCATACTTTAAATCTGATAGTACGGGCCGGTCTTGATGTAATAAAAGACTCCATTATTAAAAAAGTAAAGACTATAGTAGAACACTTTCACAGAAGCCCTCTGGCCACAAACAAACTTCTATACAAAAACAACAATAATACAAAAACAACTTAGACCTGGCCAGAAACCATTAAAACTTAAAATAGATGTCATTACTCACTGGACCAGTGCATTAGACATGTTAGAAAGAGTGACAATTCTACAAGAACCTTTAAAGGCAACACTTGGTATGCTACATAACCCTGTGCAAAATTTATTAAAGGATGAATGGTAGGCTTTGCCAGAAATAATAAAAGTTTTGAAATCATTTAAGCAACTGACAGAAGAATTTTCTTCTCAAAATCAGGTGACAGTTTCAAAAGTTTTGGCAGTCATTAATAGTGTTATAAGAATTTTGCAAAATTTGTGTAGCACTTTAAACAGCGAAGTGTCGAAAGAAGTTCTTGACAAATTAATCACAGAATTTAACAGTCGATTTAAAGATAGTTCACGACATACATTATTGGCAAACGCGACTCTTTTGGATCCGAGATTCAAGAAATTGGCATTCAGTGATAATTCATCATATGAATATGCTGAAAATTGCTTAAAGGTGGAAATGGAGAAAATGCCAATAAGACAGACAATATCTGAAAAAGAGACAGACGGTATTATTACAGAAAGATGTGAAGAAGATTTCATTTGGATGGAATTTGACAGTATGATAACTTCAAATTTAAGTATCTTTACTGTTCCTGCAAGTATTTTATCAATTAGACAATACATGGAAGAAAACAACTTAATAGACAGGAAAATCCTCTTAAATGGTGGCACGCACAATCTATTTTATACCCAGAGCTTGCTAATTTAGCAAAAAAGTATTTATCAGTTATGTCTACATCAGTGCCATCTGAGAGAATTTTCTCAAAATCAGGTCAAATGTTATATGAGAGGCGTGCCTCGTTAAAAGCAAAAAGAATGGAAAAAATATTATTTTAAAATATAAATCAAAGGTTTCTGAAATAATAATGTGATTGATGTAAAATATTATTTGATAAGATGATAAAGTTTGAAATGAAACACATTTATCTTAAGGTGGTTCTCAAATGATCTGCTCAACAAAGCGAAACTTTCTGACACATTTTCTGACTCATTTTTAAATGCAAAGGCATAAAATTGGCAGGCCTGGCTATTGAAGCAATTTGGAATCGAAATGAGTTTTCCATTTTTTGATAAATAATTTATCTCGTAATAAGAGGTTCATATAACGTGACACGTATTTCTCCTTTCTCGTGCTGCGGCGTCAGAAATTCTGTTCAAAACGCCGACTTTAACAGTATTTTCTGAAAAATATTTTGCCTTTACCAAAAAAATGAAAAACGTCTTTCGATTTACAAAGTCTCTGAACACCTGCCAATTTCATGCATTTTCGAACAAAATGAATTAAAAAATATGTCATAAAGTAACCGGTTTAGATTTGAGAACAGCCCTAATTTCTTTGAAATTTTTCCAGAAATTAAGTTCTAAACATTACCACAGCAATACTTGTTAGATTTTTAGTGAGTTTTATAGCTTGTAAAAATACATTTGTGCGTATATTTATATTTTACAATTGGAAAATATATTTATGATAAAGTCTGATTGTTATGTTGTTTGTCAAAATATTTGTGTTGGTATGGTTTTATATTTCATATTTGAACAAAATATTATTTTTAAATGTAAATAAAAATGTGAGGAATAATAATGCGATTGATATATACTGTTATTTGATAAGATGATCGTCTTATTAAACCTTATTTATTTTTAACATTTTAAAATTATTCCAGAATTTTATTTTTACAAATTGGTAAATTAATACATATTTACTTTTAGTGTAAAAGTATTAACTGGATTTGCTTGTAAGGATGTTTTTGTTCGTGTAATTATATTCCATAGTTTTATTCTATAAATTTCGTAAAGTTATACTCTTAAAAAATTGCTTTCCCCGATTGTTCTTTATTTCATTAGTAATACATTCTATAATTTAGGCATATTTCATTCATTTATGCATCATATTTTTATTTTGTTTGCCTTTTTTCATTTTAATATTGCCGTATTCAATACAATTCATCTATGATTCTTCTTTATTTCATAAGTAATAAATAATATTTATAATGTAATGTTATATTATTTATAATAATGGTCATAATATTTCAGTATAATATTGCCATACAATTCATTCGTATTCCCCGATTCTTCTTTATTTCATAAGTGATAATTTCTACAATTTTAACATGTTTCATGCATTTATACAACATATTTTAGTTTTGTTTGCCTTTTTTCATTATAATTTAGAATTTAATTACATGTAATACTTACAGATGGCAGCACGAGCAGATATAGCAATATGTGAGCAGTAAACCAAAGAAATTAAACCATATCTATAGGCCGTACTAGTGTATAGGATCTTTTGAGTAAATCTTGTTTTCCGTTACTAACAGTAACCAATTCTTCCAACGACCTCACGTACGGTTAACAATTAGATTTGCTGCGGTTTTGTAGTACATATGATAATTGTTAGTATTCGTTTTCTAAACAGTAACGAAAGTAACGAGTAACGAATACTTTCTAACGGGTAGTGAGTTTGAAAGTAACGAAAAGATATGGGTGTTCATTTAATCGTTACTTTTACAGCTCTAGCAAGTACTATGCTGGGGTATTTAAATGGTGTTTTTTCTCATATTAAAAAAGTTAATCCAAAATTATATGTCCAAGGTTGCTTGTGCCATTTATTGCATATTTGTGCACATAAAGCAGCTAAAAAGCTACATTGTGATGTAGAATCTTTACTTGTAGATATTTATTACTACCTTGACAAAAGTTCAAAACGAAAAAAAGAATTTGATTGATTGCCAGAAGCCATGTGGATTAGAGCCTTACAAAATCTTGAAATTTGTTTCAACTCGTTGGCAATCATTGTTAGAAACATTAAACAGACTTCTTTCGCAGCGGGATGCAGTAGTAGAATTTTTCAGTTCTGATTTGGAATTTAAACAAAATGCAAAATTCTGACACATAAAAAAGTTATTCTTTCTCCTGACACAAAGTTATACTTATTGTTCCTTGAAGCAGTTTTGCCAATATTTACAACATTAAATGCAAAATTACAAAGTGATGCTTGACAAATTCATCTTGTAAGAAGGTATCTGAATTCTTTTTTCATGGATCTATTAGTCAGATTCTTACAGCCATCTACAATTTCTAATTTATCCAGCAGTGATATCACAAAAATTGATTTTTTGAAATCAAGCCATTAAAAATTAGATGAAGATCTTATCATTGGAGCCAAGACAAAAATTTATCTTGGGGAAAGTACTATTTCAGAAGATGTAAAAAAAAAGTTTTACAGGAGTGTAAGAAAATTTTGCAGCTTGCATTTATGTTGTTAAAAGACTCCCACTCACAAGTGAAGTCTTGAAGCATGCAGAAATTGCTGATCTAACTCTTAGGGCTCAGGTTTCATTTTATTCTATGATGTATTTTATAGATTGCTTTTGTGACAGTATACCTATTGATGATTTGGATGCTGTGGAAATGGAATTTTCCAAGTATCAAATAGAACCTTTAAGGCAGTATTCAAAAAAATATTTTTCCAGGCTCAACAACTCAAAATTTTGAGACACATTTTCAGACTCATTTTTAAAAGTAAAAACATGAAACTTGGCGGCGTGATTTATGAAGAGATTTATAAGGAACTCATGTTTTTATTTTTCATTCAATTAATTAGAAATTGATTTACAAACAATTATTTTCACAGTACGATATTTTTTTTTGTTTCCGGCGCTATCGCTTCGGGAAATTCGGTTCAAAATGTCCACTTTGACAGCATTTTTTGAAATATATTCTGCCTTTATCAAAAAATCGAGACAATACGGACATTATAAAGTTTATGAATAAGAGAGCCTGCCAATTGGATGCATTTTAGAGCAAAAATGAATTTAAAAATGTGTCTCAAAATAAGCAGTTTGGATTTGAATACACCCTTAAGCGGTGAAATATTATCCTGCAATGCTGATGTTGCTTGGAGTAAAATTTCGGAAATTAAAGATCCAAATGGATCAATAAAATATCATTTTTTACCAAAAATTATGCTAACAATTCTCCTAATACCACACAGTAATGCTGCTAATGAAAGAGTGTTTAGCATTGTTAGACACAACTTAAACAGAATTTCGTTCATGCCTTAACATTGAAACATTGAATGCATTACTTTCTGAAAAAATCAGTTTCTTGAATAATAATGAAAGTTGTTAAAAAAAAAAAAAAAAAAAAAAAAAAAATTGAAAAAGAAGAAATTGTAAGTGCTAAAAAAGCTACTGTACAATCCTTAAAAAATTGAAATGTTTACCTGTAAAATAATTTTTTTTCACTTAATTGATTTTTTTCTTTTAGTTTTTAGCATGTTATTAACAACATAAGTTTTCCTTTTCCATGATAGAATTATTATGATTTGAAATAGGTATTGCGCTGAATTTTGTTGTAAGAATATTCATACAAAGTAAAGTATTCTTTTGATATTTTAATCAAAAATAGCATCATGCATCTTTGTTGAAATGGGAAAAAATCAATTAGAAACAAAATTTCAATTGGAGACTATTTTTCAGATAAATTTTTATGATGAATACATATTGCAATATGGGATAAGTTTTATATTTTAATTGTAAGATATCTTTATTTGAATATGATTGATAGTTAAATCAGTGTTTATCAACGAAGTGTTGTTTTTAAATGTTAGCAAATGATTTTATACTAATGATTTAGGGTGCTAAAAATTTGTTTTTGACTACACTTGATTCCTCAAAACTATACATTTTCTATGTTTAAACTACACATTTGTACTCACAGAGGCTGGCAGCCCTGTTAATTTATTTTCTAAGGGTTTAGATGGTAATTTCCTTAATAATATTGTGATGAAAGGTACATCTAGAGAGGATACAAGCATACAATATTTGTTTTTACAATGTCACACTAATTTAAGGTAAGATATGAAATTTGAAGTAAATATATAAAAAAAGCATTATATATGTGAATTAACAGCTTAGTTTTATTAATTAAATGATTACTTACTTTTAAAATCAAGAGCGGAAGATACATAAAGTTCATAACCACTTCTAGTTCAGTCAGAATACTTCAAAATTAATTGCAAACAATAACGTCCACATTCATGGAAAACAACTGAAATTAATAAAGGTTGCTTCTTGCCTCTGAATAGTTTTATTAGATGAAGAATGCAATTACGATTTGCAAATTATTGCACATAATTTAATTGTAATGGAACATACTATAAGAAAGGCTTGTAACACTATTTCAAACATAATTTTCAAAAAAAGAAAAAAATTCCAAAATAGAACATATTTACATATAAAGGAATTTTCAAAGAAAGAAAATACATTATTGAATAAATATTTTTCACATTCACAAAATAAGTGATGATGATGTTATAACATGTTATGGATATATACAAGCATACCTTTGTTCATTAAATAACAATTTAAAAAAAATCACAATTCATCAGTCTTCATCAAATATATATTTTTAATGTGTTTTATTATGTAAAACCCATGATGCCTCCTTTACACGGGGGCTCAGAATGCATCTGTCTGGCTTTAGCATATATTCTTGAATGAACACCTGTTAAAATCAAAGGTTAATACATAAAAAAATATAGTCTGTCAAAAATGAAATACCATGTACTAAAAAAAATGCTTTATGTAGAATGACTCAGAAATTAATGTATTGAAAATGTATGAAAGTATTTTACTAACCCTCTGAGTGGCTGAGGGCTTTCCTTCATTTTTATAAAAATGTGTTTTAAACCCAGATTAAATTAAATTTCCTTCTGTGGGTTGGTTTTCTAAAACAGCTATAATGATTTTGATGAAAATCACAGATTAGGGTTTTTTTAATCTACAAATCGATTTGTCTGATCTTCGGGAAAATATGTTTTTAGGCACTACCCGCTCCTTGCACATGTGGGGATTATTACAAAAACAAGTAATAAAATAGTGATGCTTGCAACAATACTTACAACAATGGAATTATAACAGTGGAATTTCAAAAATGAAACTAATACATACAATAAAATAAATACATACATATAATATACATATTTGCTGTTGATAATTATGATGGAATGAAAAATAAAACAATACTTGTGCCACTCAATAAAGATTTGGATAGAATTAAGGGTGATATCATTGCTAAACTACCTGGTGAATACAAAATTTACCATAGCTTCAACTCAGTAAAAGATCAACCGTGAAGGAGCACCTGATTTTACATCAAAATTCCTTAATTCTATCAACATTTCAAATTTGCCTCTCACATGAACTGAATTTTTTTTAAATGTAAGAGTAATAATGGTATTATATAATTTAGATACATCAGAAGATTTATTCAATGAAACAAGATTAATTGCAAGACAACCTGTGTCATAATAATTAAATCTTATATTAATAATCCTCACATAATTAAAGCAAAGTTCATCACTTGTGAACAATCCTGCTAAGACGTACATAATTCTAGAAATATTCTTGACCCGACAAAATTTCAATTCGGATTTATCATGCAGCATCACCAATTGCCTTTAAGGCAGTCATTTGCTGTTACGATGTATAAAACATAGGGCCAAGTGTTTGAGTTTATTTGCATGGATGTAAAAATGTTAATTTTTATGCATGGGCTGTATGTGGCATTTTCTAGCATTTTTCTATTTTATTTTCTAGAGTGGAATTTTTCTAGACTAGATACAGTAAAAGTAGGTATGCTTACAAGAGATGAATTGAGGTCATTTTTAGGTGCGTTCGTAATTATATAAATACGTAGCACTTATAGTCGTCGTTTGGTCCGTCCGTCTGTCCGTCCGTCTGTCTGTCTGTCTGTCCGCATGTAACAACGCAAAAACTACCCAACCAAATGGTTTGCAATTTAAAATATATTATCTTTGCAGAATTTTGTCGAGACATTTCAAATTTTTTTAAAATCGAATCAAAACTTTAGGAGATATTAATAAAAATATTTATTAAGAAATTTGAATTTTTTTTTTAAATCTGTGCTTTTTTGTTATAGGAGCTTCCGAAGTTTAATCGTCAAGCGACCGAGATACTTATTTTATGACAGAAATTAATCTGCAGACGATATAATTCATTTCACAGAATTAAAAATCATCAAGATCTGAATATTTATATAACTAGCTGATACATATATATCTGAATATTTATATAACTAGTTAAGATATTTGTATGAACAGTGTCATAAAATATATACTTAACTAGCTGTTTAACCCGTTCTACGCACGGAATATCATGAATTTAATTCTAAAACGAGCGTACGAACGCACCTCGTTTGTAACGTTTGACGTACAATTTCCAACTTGTTGCAATATAGTATGGAGAGAGATCTTGTGTTAAGATTGAATTGTCTAAAAGTCTATTGACATTAATATGTTTTGCACAGTTAAGATCGTACCATACTTTTGTACCATAGTTGTTATATAATAAAATAATTTATATGCATTTTTTAATTTTATTTTCCTGATCTTTCATCATTGTTATAACCTGCAAATCAAAGTTCAATATTGAGCAATAAATATAATTATCTGAAATATGAGTAAGTTATTGTGTTGTAAAATATAATCATTAAAATAGAACTCTATAATAATTTCCCGTAGCAAGCACCCTACAGTTTCTGTAATTCATTTTCTCATGATGGTTCTAAGTGACTGCTCGATCTACTAGGTACTATTTCTTAAAACAAAATTCTATTAAAAACATTTTTGCCAACTGCCAATTTGAGTTATTTTCAAGAAACAGGAAAAATTACAGGACAGCCACTTAGAGGATTAAAAGTGCTTCATGAGTCATATGGTAGGTAGTAGTTTTAAACCCAGCAAATTAATATCAAGGTTTGGCTGATTTATCATATATGAGACTTTTTTCATCAGACATAGTGTCGAGGAACTTGTTTTGTTTTCAAATTGTAGCCAAAATTCTTTGAAATATTAAAGTCTCAGTTTCAAAGCATTTTTTGAAGGTTTTCCTGCTTATTTGTATTTTGAAAATTACATGCAATAGCTTACAAAGATGTGTTGCAACATCGATAGATGATAAAAGATGTAAGACAGTTCAAATTACAGTCATGCCTATACTTATAAGAAAGCCATTTTGTCAATATACATTAAAATAAATAAATACATTAACATGTATTGCATATTTTTAAAAACAATATTTAAAATTAATAACGTATGAAATACTTTAAAAGTTCAATTGAGTCATTATCGTTATACAATAAACTATAAAAAATTACTCAGCTCATTATACATACAGTGACCTCTCATTTGTGCTTCTCTTGTTTATATACATCTCACAATTACGTGCAGATTTTTCATTAACCTATATGAAAAGCAGGAAAATTCATTAGAATAACTATTAATACATTACAACAATTAATTATTTATAATTATTAACATATTATAACAATTATTAATTATGTTTTAAATTGCTTGTCTTACTTATGCATTAAAAAACGTAGTTTTGGAGAAACTTTTGTTTCAGCTTTTAATTTGTAATAGAGTATTCAATATAATATGTGCATATTTTAAACATAGTTTGTGATTAAAGTAAGATGCCCTTAGAACTTATTGAAAATGACTTTTAAATAATGCAATCAGGTAATTGCTATTATCATGTTAAAAAAGAATTTTTGAAATGTCATTAAAATATATTCTTATATTCATAAAATATTGACTAATATATAGTAATAGAAATCGTTGATTGGAATACTGCATTTTTACTACTTAACTGTAATGACATATAAGCCACTTGACTTTATACTAGTCCGTTTGTTATATAAGGTGGCAAGTCAAACCTAATTTTATATTATATAATGTGCCTTTTTATTGCTAATGTCATGTTAGTTACATTCTGCTTCCACAATGTACTTTGTACAATACACATTTTCTAAGATCAAATGCGTTCATGTCATAGTCAGACTGTATCTGAAATGATAATATAAGAGAACAATTTAGGGACATTTTATCTCTAGTAAGAATTAAGAGATGAAATAAAGACTGAAATCTACCAAAGTGTGAGTCAAATTTTGTATATAAAAACTGATTGGCAGACTTTAAAGATTAAAAAAAAAAATACAAATTTACATTAAAAAAAAAAAAAAAAAAAAAAAAGTAATATTCGACATAACGGTCATTCACACAAAAAGGTTTAAATAACTAAAATTATATACGGGTATGCTTCAATTAGTGTGGTCCATTTAGTGAAATTCCTCAATATTACTGTACTAATCAAAACATTCATTGAATGTAAAAAACTGCAATAGATCTACAGCCAACTTTCTTAAAACACCTATATACATAAATAGACAATGTAATAATATACTACAATATTATTTTTGATGTATTATACAGTCGAACCTCACTTTAGTGAACCACCTGCAGCCCCAGCAATATGTCTATGTCTACTATAACTGATGGTTCACTATATCCAAATTCTTTGAAAAAAATATTTTTTAGCATATGATATTGTATTGTTAAAAATAGTGATTGCAATAATACGTAATTTGCTTACAAATTATTCACTAATAAAATAGATAATAAATCAAATATTAAAAAGAAAAATAGTTACGTACTAAAACTTGATTTTATTTTTACATTCTGTGGAAGAAATTTGTGATTTTTGATTGAATATAATTCGATTTTAAGTAGAGTTCATCAATTTTCTTATCAACAATTAGTAAAGAATCCAATATTTTCTGCTCCACATTTTCTGTAGAAAAAAATATGTTCAGGATATTTGCTGACAATTTCACTTCTGAGATAGAAGGTGCCGAAGTTTCAAGTTCTTCTTCAACATTGTCTTCTTCAGCATCATTCTTTTATTTAACTTCAGATACAATGTCATCATCCAGAAGTGTACACTTCATCATCGCAAGATTCGAAGTTCTCAGTAACGTCCCTTGGAAAAATGTTCACAATATGCTTTTCTAGCCACAGAGCTATTAGTAAAAGTTTTCTTTGTCCTCCATGTTGGCATCTTTTCCTTCCAACAACACATCCTTTGAAAGACCTGCTTGTCGGAAACAGTTGCGGATTGTTGCTGATGTCACCTGTCTCCATGACTTTTCCAACAGAAAGATTGATTCCAAAAGAGAGATGTTGTATTCCATGTTGTTCTCTTTTTAGTTCTCTAAAACACACATCACTAGCTGTTTCCTATAGTGGGACTTCAGGCTGCAAATAATGCTTTGGTCCATGTGCTGCAGTACAGAAGTTGTGTTTGATGGCAAAAAATGAAGCTTAATGCATTTCAGATTTTCTAAGTGGGGATAAGCTGTGCAATTGTTGACAAGGAGAACAATTTTACATTTTTGTTTCAACAAATCATTGTCCCATTGTCGAAGTTCTTTAAAAAAATTGAAATCATCTAGAATTTTTGATTGGCTTTGTAGTTGACAGCCGTTTTTTAATATTTTTAAAACACTTCTGCTTTTGGGATTTACTTACGACAGTTAATTTTTGCTTTTCTGGGCCATTCATATTTGCACATACAAGAATAGTTATTCTCACTTTTAAGAGCTTCCCGTTAGTGCACTTTATTCTTTTAAATTTTAACGTCTGATCGGGAGTCATTTTGTAAAACAATCCAGCTTCGTCAGCATTAGAGATATCCTTCTCTTCATAATCCTGGATTGCATCTGGCCACACTTGAGCTTTCCACTTTTGATGCACAAATACTTGCTGCTTAACCAACAATCTTTTCACAAGAAATATTGATCTGCTTTTTAACTTATCCAGCCATCTATTAGAACACACAAAACTATTTTCTCTGAATCTTTCGGCAAACTCATTCACTATAATTTAAAGCATTTGTCCGGTCACAGGAAGATTTCTATCCCGCTGAATGGTGAACCTCTTTAACAGAGCTTCTTCCATGATTTCTCTTTCAGCCCGACATAGTTTCTTCAAAGAATCCAAATGTTTTTCGTGTGTAGCAAGAGTTGCACTGCAATTTTCCGAAATGTTTGAAACTGTAGATTTTGACAAAGAAAATTCCTTGCACAGTGCCGATTGATTGGTTCCACCTTCAATACTTTTAATGATTTTAATCTTATCCTCAATCGAAAGTGCTTTCCTTTTTACAGAATTTGCCATTTTCACAAAATTTTTAGCTGCTCTTGAAAAAACATCTTCTTATCTCAAATCAATCATAAGAATAATGAAGAGAGGCACTGTGAAACAAGGGCATGCTTGGACTGTTCAGATTATACCAAAGAGCGGGGGATGGAGTTAGCAAGTAAACACTAGACACTTACTCCTAGAATTAGGGAGGGTTGAAGAAGAGAGGTTTGTTCCTGAAATGGGGGCGGGAGGGGAAGAAGAAGCATGTGCTGTTTAATAATTTGTTTGCCCTAGTTTAAGGCAATGAGTGTGAAAGAGTGAAATTTGACACAATGTAAAAGAATGCCACCATTTGCAGTCACAACTAGTGCAAGTTTAAAATTGGAGAACCGAAAAAAAAAAAAAATCTGGAGAAATAAAATTTGAGTCCACTATAAACAAACTACCAAATTCTCAGCTGTCCACTATAAGCATATAAAATAACATTGGTTAAATGGGAGCTTGGACGGGACCACTAAAGAAGTTCACTACATCCGAGTGTTCACTATATTCCAGTTCATTATAGCAAGGTTACAGTTGTATAAAACATTTAGAAAATGCATATAACAGTTTGATTTGAAACTTTCAGAAAAGTGTATCTAATTTACATGAACTTCCATTAACATAAACATGTGAGCTAATTTAATAAGTAGCAATCAAGAAACATTGAAAAGTCAATTTTAATTTTGCATTGCTACAATTTGTTAGATGATTTATATTAGCTTATTTACCACCAGGTTAAATTTAAAAAATTTGCATAATTTGATTTAAAGCTTATTCTAATTCAATTTGATTACTTCAAACTTACATACATTTTAATTTATTGAAGCAGGAATTTATCAATTGCCAATTGCACAGTTTTTTCTTCTTTTTGGAATTCATCTTGAAGTAACATAAAATTTGATATTCTATTTGTCTATGCACTTGTATACTTCTACTGATGTCTTGATCTGTATTTATTAAATGTTGTCTAAGGAATTTCAGTTTTTGAAAAGCTTCTTGGAATTTTTTTCAAAAGAAATATTACTTCTTTTTTCAGCATTTTAAAAAATTAAACGTCATTTTGCTGGAAAAAAAAAAAACGTATTTTGAGCTTTGTGCACTAATTGAAGGAACATCTCAAAAAAGTTTACCACACTAGTTTAGCGAGGGATACTTGTATCTATATATTATATATACTCATATACAAAAATATCTAAAAAAATCTTAAAAATTGCATAGAAGTTTTTCTTTATGCTTAAAAAATGCCTTTGTATTCAGGGTGTGATGATATATATCAATGGATATATATGATGTATATCCAATATTTATTTTTATATATTTGATATTTATTTTCAAAATATTGTGTATGATATTTTGGATATTTCCAGTCAAAACAAGTATAAATGAATTTTTCAAGTGGTATTAACTGTGTTGTTTTGTAGACAAAGAACTTTTGTTTCTGGCAGTGACTTTTTTATCCAAAAGTAAAAAAAAAAAATCCAAGCTTTATGTTTAAAGCTGAATTTTTAAATGTAGAACCAATAATTATGTATTAACTTAGAACAGCCATTGGAAGATATTCTGTCTAATTTCTATAATCGATTATTTTCAACCTCAGTAGAAAGAATCTTTTCTGGTTTTGGTATAGTTCAGTTTAAACTGTCCAACTGGTTAGGGAATAAAAAAGCAGACAAGCTTATATTTCTCTTCAAAATTTTCAATAAAAAAATTATTTTGTATTTAAAATTTTGTTGTATAAAACAAAATTTTTGTTATATTTAATACTGAATCCTATAGTTAGTTTTTTGATGAGTGTAAAAACAAATTGTTTCTGTCTACAATTTGTTGATCTTCAAATTTTTTTAAGTTAAAAAAGAAAGAAAAAACACTATTTTTGATACTTTAAAAAATATCATGATATTTACAAACCCTACTTGTATTAATAGTTAAAAAGCTATTTTTGATACTTTCAAAAATATCATGATATTTACAAACCCTACTTGTATTAATAGTTAAGTTTTCTATTTTTTTTTTTTTTTTTTTTTTTTTTTTTTTTTTTTTTATAGGATTTTGATTTTTTTAAATCCCCCTTGCCCTTAGAAGATTTCCACTTTAATGATTATCCCCTTTCTTATCAAATTAAATTCTAATATTTAAATGTGATTGTGTGCATTTATGTTTCTTTATTTTTTTAGTTAGATGTGATAAATCAGCTATACTGTAACTCACTGACTTGGATCAGTATTTTGTTTGGCAAACACAAGACAGAGAAAACAAAACAACCTATTAATTTACATCCATATGTCCATAAACATGTCTCATATAAATTGGGTTTGAATTCCCTTTTGTAATATCTAGATTTGGATTTCATCACCTGGGATCAGGTTTAGCAAAAATGTTGCTTAAGTAATTTAATTTTTATTTTCAGCGACAATGTTGAAAAAGGCAATTTATTTTTGAAACAGTGATTTTAATATGTGCCATGTTAACTGTTTACATCTAGTTCTCATACAGAATAATAAATATAAAAACAAAATACATAACAAATTAATAATTAGTTTTAATAAAACCCTAATCAAACATTTCAAGCCAGGCGAAAAATCGGGGGAACAAGAAACTGCCAAAAATGCAAGCTTCTGCACATTGAAGGTTGTGTGAATAGAAAACTATAAGTGATGTATTCCCCTCACATTTGTCTCTCCACTTCTGTTTGCATAAAGTGGTTTTGAAGGGAATTTCTTCCTTTTGCATGTGTGATCCATGACTCTGTGTGTGACTTTCAAATTTTACATTATTACAATAATATTTTGTCATGAGCATATCTAAAAACAGGGGGGTGGGGAGCACAGTGAGTAAATGAAACACATCCTGGAAATTGACAACAATTTGAAAATGTGTTTTCTAATTCATTTATTTAACTTGTAATTTTATTTCCCCATTTTTCTTTGGGGCTCATGTGCTTAGGTGTGCCACCATCGCCACTCCTAATTACTGTCTGTGTGCTCTAATCATTAAAAATTGAAATTTTTATAAACAATGTCATACCCTGACCATATGTGGAACAAATTCCTTTAAGCATTGCTGTTCCCAGATTTTTATTGAATATATGCCTCAACATATGATTTATGATTCACCATATATCACTGATGTTCAAAGATCAGTTTCTCAAAATTACTCCCTTTTGACTAGACGTTGAAGCTATCAAGATGGTCAGACTGGCCTTTCAACTGTCTAAGGTTTTTATGTCCCAAGTTGTGGACAAGAATAAAAGATTTAATATTTAAAATGCTTAAATTGTAATTATTTTGTTTTTATGTTACACTTTGGTATTGAAAATCTGTAAAGTATGCCAGATATCATATATATTTATAAAAAATATAAATTTTTGTTGATTTTATTTTTTAATCAGCTAATGGAATTGAGAATTATATAGTGTTATTGTTAATGATTTTGTTAGCTTCAGTGAACATTTTTTTTTCTTTTCTAATACATTTTTAAAAATCACCCCATTTATTTCTTATTAATGTGTTAGACTATGCTTTTTAAAAATACTATCTTAACATTTCTATGATTTTATATTTTAGTTTGGTATTATTACTATACTCATTCTAATTTTTATTTCAGGTGTATGGAATCTTGTGTTCCTTTTTTCCAGCATTTCTCTTTTCATTTTCCTGCCATTTTCTCATTTTATTTTGGAATCTGAAGGTTTTCCTACTTCAGCCCATGTATGTAATTTTAATGGTTTACTCATATATTTCAATATTTATACTGCCTGATCTTATTGGGTCTAGTAAAGATATTATTATTACTTTTCATTTAAAATTTAATTTTTATCTCTTATATTAAATAATTTAATTTCTTTATAATCAGATTTCAGTTTAAAAAAAAGTCATTGAAAATAATTATTAGATTTTTTTAATTTATAAAAGATTATACATATATCTTTTTAATGGATTTGCAAATAGAAGTAGCACTTCTGGACAAACTTCTGAATAATTAATGCTTTTTTAGATTGCTTTTCATTAAAAAAAAGTCTTTTAATCCCCCTCCTCCCCTTATTTTTAGAATAATTATGGAGGTAGTTGAGATAATTAACAGAAGCAAATGTGATTTATAGAGTTATCTGAATTTTGATATGTTTGGGAAGTAGGGTTTGTAGAAGGCATACATATCATTGATGCATTTTAACGACATATGTTTCTCTTTCTAACTTTGTGAGAAAGACATGCATTATAAATAATTTATTTAATTCAATGAAAGTTGCTTCTCTCTGTCTTGTGAATAATCAAGTTATTGTCATAAAGAACTTGGTATTTAAATAGTTATCCTTGTGAATAATCAAATAGGTAGATAATTTTAAGTTGATTGTTTTAACAGCTTTAAAAGAAAATGATTACCCTTTATAAAATGAAAATTTTCCATTAAGTAATCTAGTATTTAATTCTTATAAAAAGACGAATAATTAAATTAGTAAATGTATTCTTCCTAAAAATACAAATAAAAAATAAACAATATAAACTGTCAATTTAAACATTGTACTCTGTTTTCTGCATGTGTTTTTCCTATTTTCATGAATTTATGCTGTGCTTTAAGCATTTGCTCTAAAATTTTTAAATTTGTTTTATTTATTTTTGTAGGGTATCATGGCTAGAGTGAATGAAGCTACTCTTGTTTTGATTTTAACAGGATTGGTCATAGTGGGTATTATCTACATGCTTTCAGCTATACTAAATAGTGGACCTATCAACCAGACAACATTCAGTAAGTTTATGTTAATAATATTTCTTTAATACCTAGATATTATCTAATTACATTTATTCATCCTCATAAACTGTGTGACATAACTTTTGTTTCTAGTACATAATATTTATGATAAAAGTGTATGGGTCAATATTTCAATATCTATAGACAATAGTATGATTTTCATCAGAAATACCTTTTTAGGAGAATTCTCTCATTGAAGGTAGTTCTACAGTGCAGGAGACTATAATTATGATTCATAAGACATTTTTCTTATTGCCATACAAGATATGATACCCAGTTACACAGTATTGTTTACAATAGCTAAGTGCTTAGTAGTTTTATACTCGAATATGTAGTAGTAGCATGCTAGTATTTCAATATCAAGCTTACACTAATATTTTTCTCCTACAGACATAACATTGATAAAATGCCTACTATTTTATCTTTCCTATATGTCTATTTAAAAAAAAAAAAAAAAAAAAAAATCAAGTGAAACATTTTTCAAATAAAAATTAGTTTAATCTTTAATACATAATGCACTAAAGAAGATAAAATAATTTAATGATGAATTAAATCATACTAATTTACACAATTAATTTTATAGAAAAAAAATAACTTTTGGAATATTACAGCATCGTTCTGAACACAATTTCTGTATCAGAAACATTTATTGATTATTAAAAATGACAATGTTCAATAAGGCATATAAAATATTCCAGATTAACTTTAAAGTTTACAATAAAAGTTAAAATTTTAGTGCAAAACTCACTTTGAATAAATGACTAAAAATTCTCCAAAAGAAGTACAAGTCAAAAATATACTCATTTTCTTACAGGTGCTAAAAACTATTAAAAGCTGCCCAGATCTCATAAGCTTTAAAACATTTGGAGTTTGTGGTTCTAAAGCGTTTGAGATCAGGACAGCTTTTAATGGTTTTTAGCACCTGTAAGCAAATTAGTATATTTTTTACTTCTTTTTGAGAATTTTTAATTTAAAGTTTACTGAAATGCTTTTACAGTGGCTGCATAGTGTGACTAATGTTTAATAAATTACAACTGTTATAAAGAAAATAGGTATGCCATATTTATCCACATCTATGGCAATAATTGTTTTAGTAGAGAAAAAGTTAATTATATTGATAAAATTAAAAAATTAAATTTAAAATACTCTGAAAATTTTGCACAATAGGTATTATTTTAATTTATTTCTAATATAATTTCACAATATTATTTTGTATTTTTCTAAGAAATTTTTAATTTAAAACAAACTACTGTACTTTTTTAGCTTAAAATTTGTTATCTTAATTACTGATAAATATGTTATATCTATTTTTGTATTCTTTCAATAGCTAAATCTTGGAAATCAAATATTTATGGTAAGCAATTTTTTGCAGTTTTGAGTATTGATTCCTATTCTGACACTTATTTATTTTTAAATATTTGAATATTTTAGTATATTTAACAGTGCCTAAAAATATTTGAAGGAAAAATTGATTAATAAAACATTTTATTATATATGTAATTTGAAAATTTTTACGTTTGATAATGTGATTTTATTTATTTTATATGTTGCCTTTCTATTCATGTAGCATTTGGTGGTTAGACTTAGATCGTTGTTTCTAAATAACTAAACATTCTAGATTAGCATGAAATATCCTGGTTATATATATATACATATGTATGTATATATATATATATTGTGCTCTAACATTTAATAAAACCCATTATGCATTCTGGGCTTCCGTGTTGTAAATATTTTGAATTACACTAATCATCCAAAATTATTGTGATCTTCACTTTAATAATGTTTAGATCATCCTTTGATGATCCAAACATATTACCAATTATCTTGTCACAAGCTCCATTAGTCATTAGAATGTAACCAAGCAGAAAGCTATACTTGCAAGCAGATGTTGCTCAATAGCTATGGATTACAAGTACACAATTTGTGAACTTTGATCTGGTATTTTGGCCTATCCCAGATATTTAACAATGTTTTAAACTATATTGGAAAATATTAAAAATAATTTAAAAGTCAAATATTTGACCTTTCATATGCATTTCAGATATTTAAATTAAAATCTGTATTTAGATTATGCTAATATTTTTCATTTCTTCATATGATTCCATTCAGTTTATATCAACTTTAGATTTTTTTTTTTTAAAGTTTGTAATGAATTTAAGTACAATTTTTAATCAAGTAGGATCATTTTTACTTTCTTCTACCTTTACAAGAAGAAAGTATTGGATTCATGAAAATTTTCGACTTCCTGTTTTCGAAAGGTCCTGAACACGATTTGACTGTTTTTAGAAAATGTCTGTCTGTGAGTCTGTCTGTCTGTCTGTATGTGACACAAATTTTGTGGGCGCTCTATCTCAAGAACTAATGCACGGAATTTAATAAAACTTTATATTCAGTTAGTCCCTGATATAAGTTGGTGCTGATTAGTTTTTGGTGAAAATCGTCCAACAGATGGCGCTGCTATGCTGCATTTTTCGGAATTTTTGCAATAGCTATATCTCAAGAACTAATGCACTCATTTTCGTCAAACTTCAGATTCTGTTAGACCTTGACATAAATAGATGCTGATTACGTTTTAGTGTAGATATCCCAACAGGTGGCGCTGCTAAACCACTTTTCTCATGATTTTTACGATAGCTCTATCTCAAGAACTAATGCACAGAATTTCATCAAATTTCAGATTCTGTTAGACTTTGACATAAATAGATGCGGATTGCATTTTGTTGTAAATAGCCCAACAGGTGGCACTGCTATGCTACTTTTTTCATTATTATCATGATAACTATATCTCAAGAACTAATGCACGGATTTTCATCAAACTTCAGATTCAGTTAGACGTTGACATAAGTTGTTATTGATTAGGTTTTGATCTAAATCTCCCAAAAAGTGGCGCTGCTATGCTGTATTTTGCAGGATTTACACGATTTTAGTAATAGTCATATCTCAAGAACTAATGCACGGTATTTAATAAAACTTTAGATTCAGTTAGACCGTGATATAAATTGGTGCTGATTCTTTTTAGTGTATGCAAAACCTGTGTGAGATAGAAGAAAGTTTTGGGATTGACACATCCAACTAGTTTTAAACTTAAAGTGGGTCATTTAAAGTAAGGCTATTTTCACCACAAAATAGATGTCAACACAGCAGGTTAAGGGGACGCTTCACAGAACCTCTGGATTTTCGTAGCTAATGTTTAACTAATGTAAAATGTGTAGAACAATTTATTATTTACATTTGAAGATTTTCCTTTTT
The DNA here is from genome assembly GCA_963931845.1 of Maratus michaelseni. NCBI lineage: Eukaryota > Metazoa > Arthropoda > Arachnida > Araneae > Salticidae > Maratus > Maratus michaelseni. Next base: position 120,868,552 of record OZ007586.1, read on the forward strand.
TTTTTTTTTTTTTTTTTTTTTTGCATAAGATACTAAAAACCTTTACTGAGTGAAGCATGTTTGTACTTTTCCATTTTCTTTCACCAGATAGTAGTAAATGGAGATGAAATTTTGGTTTGACAAAAAATGAGGTAGTTTTTCATGAAATGCTTAGAAGCTGAAAACAAACAGCGCAGAATCATGAAAATGCATTTCACTTAAGTCCAAGCTTCTCAAATATAATTTTCTTTTAATTTTGCACAAATTAGAATAAGTGTGATTCGATTTGCATACAAAAAAATATTGTGAGAAAGCAGCATTTTCCGTAAAAGTCATGCCTCCATCAGTTTAGAGGGAATCATAGGAGTGATTTCAGTGTGGGTGAGAGGTGAGATAGAACTGATTAATATGCTTTTGAGGCAACTTCACACCTTCTCCCACTCCCATCCAAAGATCTTTCACCGTACACAAGAAAGGTGTCTGATTATATCCTCATCCCATTCTGAATAATGCAAACTACCTGATGTTCTTCAAAAACCTTTTACTGTTTACTATAAACAGAATTTTCTTTTCAAACTTGTTAGGCAAGTCATAAAGAACCAATCCCAGTTTATTATGCAAATGTGAAATACTTACTTTTCTTATAAGTGTGTATCTATTTTTTATATTGTAACATAAATTATTTATATAGGAACGCACCAGATGGGAATTTTTGCTGGATACCGAATATTCAGTATGAACCGAATACTTTCTCATTTTTAATTTCTATAGTAATGTTTCTATTTTATGCTTGCTTAAAGAATAAAATCTTTAAATTATTATAATTTTATGTCATTCAAATAGCATTACTATTTAAATTCTTTTATTAAATTACAGTTACTTAAAAACAAGTGCTTTATACTAACTAAATACTGAAATTTAATCATGTTTTGCCTATTCTAATATACATAGTAGTTTTTCCTTTTATTTAGAGTCATTGTTCATTAAAAGATAAACATTAAATTAATTTATCTGTTGTCTTATTTATAAATCTGGATTATTTATAATTACTAAATATCCTATTGAAGCTACTTTTTCTTTTCCTTCATGCATATTATTACTTACTTTTCCTATGACATATGTTTTCTAACAGTAGAGAAGCTCTTCATTGCAAGTATCTTGTTTTGTAGTACAAAGGGGACAGTGACTTTTTCAATAAACTGGCACAATTATTTTCACAATCAGTATTACTTTATATCAGATGGTCTTCCATTCATAGACAAAATAGGGACAAAAGATTCAATAAAATAATTTTTTCTTCAGAAGTATTGAAAGTGCAAGAAAAAGAGAACACATATTTTAAATATTATATTTTCATTTATAGATAAACTCTATAATTTCCTTTTTTTTTTAAATATATGACAATTTCTTTTTGTTAATAGGTTATATAATGGGATAATATTGGTATGTAGCAAATTAATTTACTGATAATTTAAAAAAGTGAGCCACTATTCAGTCAGACCAAATATTCAGTTTGAGTGCCGAATAAGCAGGTGGCAGATATTCATTGCATTCCTATAATATATAACTAGCTGAAGTCCCGACATTGTCCAGGATTTTAAGAATGTTTGTTTATAAAAATCAATTTCAAAATTAAAAACGTTATATGGAGAAGTTCAAAATATTAAACTATGCCAATATTTCCATAATCGGGTTTTTATCATGATTCAATACATTTCTCAAACTTATATCCACCTGCCAACGTTATATTCACTTGCTTTCTGTACTTACTCATACTGATACACTCTTTCTATGATTGTCGAATATTTCAAAATGGTCTGTTAAACTTCCACTGTGACGTCATATTAATTTTCTTTTTAATTCTCTATTAGCGTCATATCCATGTGCTTTCTGTACTTATTCATACTCCTTGTATTACTGAGAAATGTTTGAAAATCTCTGTTATACTTCCACTATGATATCATATTGATATTCTTTTTAATTGTTGAAACTTTTTATTTCATTTTCATTTTTCACGTGCAACTATTTCAATAGAAAATTGTTGTGAAAATTTTTTTATTGTAAATTTTTAATTGTTGGTAACTGTTATAATGAAAAATGCTTAAATTTTATAGGAAATAGATTGGTGGTTTTTTATTAATTAAAAATTAATTATAATTCATTTCAATTCCGGATTACTTTAGTTGCCTCAGCTGTGTTTTAACACACTTGTACATAACATTTCACAATTCTGGTTTCCAAACTGTCGATTTGTATAGAAGTGCAGACAGACAAATTTTCATTTTTATATATTAGATGTGCTTGTTTGTCAGCAAACTGGTTTGTTTCGTGTCTACTCAACTTAATGTACGCAAAACGTTGAGCTAAATTGCTTGAAGTTTCGCTAAATTTCTCATAATTTTCAAGTAGTTAGAATACATTATATTATGTATAGAAAAATAGTTTTAGAATATGGGAATGTGATTGGAATTTTACAGGTGTTTTTATAATGCTTTTTGACAGATTTTGAATTTATTTTACTTGCTTTTTTCTAAATTTGTAAGTAAAGAATTTCGGCGAATATAAAATTTAGAATAAAAAATAGTATGAAGCAGTATAAAGAAACAATGTAGAAAAAACCCAGACAAATTGCTTTTCAGTATGAATATAAAGCTTAACTCAATTGCTAAAAACATATTTTTAAAACTTTTCAGCAAATGCACAACACATATGCATTTATAAGAAACTTTACTTTAAACATATATACCATTGAAAAAATAAAATAGGTTTATTAGAAGAATGGAGAAGAAGCTTGAAATTCAATTAAAAGTAACAAAAATAATGAGTAAGATTTTTTTTCTAAGGTAGGACTGTTCATTTTTTAAATAAGAGCTTTGTTAGATTAAAAATCAAAGTCAGTGAAACTAATTTACATAACTGACGTAAAATTATATATCATGCAAATATGATTTTCATAATTTTAATACAAAATTTAAAAGTAGACAAAAAAAAAAAGAAGAAAAAATTGTTCTAATTAACAATAAAATGAGCAAAATATTTTTTTTTAAATTATGCATTTCTGCACATGATAGTACATTAAACCAGCATCTTCCTGATTTTTAAGCATAGTTTGAAAACTACTTGGAAGAAAAATTTGAAATTTTGGATGTGCATAAAACAGGACATAATAAATATAAATCCATAAAAAAATTGTAGGTTACAATTCATAATTTTTTTTAATATTAATTCCATTATTCATAATTCATATTATAAAATTATAAAAATTACAAATTAAACATATTTATGTTTGGGTTTTTTAGTATTATATTATAACCAAACAAAAAATTAGCTCATTAGGATTATAATTAAGGAGATATTAATAAAAATATGAAAATGCAATTTAAATTAGAAGCTCTAAATTTTGAATGTTTATAATTCAAAAACTTATATCATCCAAATGACTTGAAATTTGGTATCTAGGCATAGTTTGAACCAAAGATTTAAAATATCGGGTCAAAATTGGGTGTTGCCATGAACAAAAACAAAGTTTGGGTTTATTTTGATATGTAGATAGCCCCCCATAGCAAATTTTACATACATCATATAAAAGTAGATTCTATTTCCAATCATTTGGTACCAATAAATTTCTTCTTCGATAATTTGTTTCAGAGTTAGTGTGGGGGAGGTCGCTTTTTTCCCCCGCGACTGTGCATCAAGTTTCATTAAAATCGGACAGAAACTGTAGATTTGTATAAGTACACACATACCAAAAACAGCTTATATATATATATATATAGATAAATGTAGCTAAAGTTTGTCTCTGTGTTTGTCTGTGCTGTGTTCTTAAGAGACTGCAGCATGTAGTGCTGCAAGATTTTGCAAGAAGGTACTGTGTAGTATATACCCTATGTTTGTAGTTATGTTCCTCAAAGCCAGATTTTGGATTATTTGATTAGATTTTTAAAAATGTAATTGTTCTTTTGATTTTTAGCGTTTTTTAACTATTTGTGGCGATTTTTTCCCATTTAGTAAAAATAATCCGGTTTCAATCTTTTAGTCCAATATAGCAAATTTTGTCGTCTTTTCATTAAAGTTTATTCAGAATTTGTACAGTGATTTTTGAATTTTTTGTGAATTTTTTTGTGCAATTTCTAGAGTTTTTTTAATATGGAGAGAATATGCGGTGTGTATATATTTTTTGCATTATGCAGTAATTTTTTGACATTCGTAAAAGAAATTTGGTTTAAAACTTTTAGCGAATTATAGTAATTCTTGCCCTCCGTGATTTTTGAATTTTTAACAATTTTCAATGTGATTTTTAGCATTTCATGCCATTTTTTTTCACATTTATGAAAGAATTCCAGTTACAATGTTTTAGCCTAATCTGTGATTTTCGAATTTTTAGCAATTTTTTATTTTTTTATGACAATATTTCCACATTACTTGATTAGGTGATTTTTAGTCATTGAAAGGAAGCCTGTTTAAATCTTTTAGTCTGTTACAGTAAATACTGTCCTCTTTTCAGTAAAGTTTATACAAATTCATATAGGAATTTTTGAATTTTTTGATACAATTTTTAGCATTTTTTCTTGTTCAGCGGGGATTTTTTTACATTCGTAAAAAGAATCTGGTTTCAATCTTCTAGCCCAGTATAATAAATGTTGTCCTCTTTTGAATAAAGTTTATTTGGAATTCATACAGAGATTTTTGAATTTTTTGTGAATTTTTGTATGGGATTTTTAGTGTTTTTGTTGCGTTCTTCAGCGATTTTTTGACATTCATATAAAGAATCCAGTTTCAGTCTTTTAGCCCAGTATAATAAATTTTGTCCTCTTTTCAATAAATTTTATTTAGCTATGTACTATTACAATGCTATGTATAATTTATGTACAGCAATTTGTGAATTTTGTTATTTGTAGGGGTTTTTTTTTGGATTCCCTGGCAATTTTTTCAAATTCGAAAAAGGAATTCAGTTTCAAACTTTTAGCTTAATATAATAAATTTTGTCATTCATGATTTTTAAAAATTTGGTGATTTTTAATGCAATTTTCAGTACTATTTTTGGCATTTTTCTGCATTTTGCAAACAATGGTAGAACTATTGTTAAATACATACAAATTAGCCAAATATTGCAAATTTCTACGTACTAATTTTGTGACTGATTGATAAAATTTTTCTTCTCACTATTTGGAAAAACTTCTGGCTAACATAATTTCCAATCTTTTTCCTTTTTTCTTGAATAGAGTGAAATAGAATATCTATCGCTTTTCAAAACTTCACTGAAATTAGTTCCCCCACTCTTTCCCAGGTCAAGAGACCTCTAAGTAGGGAAAGGGGATATTTATCCCCTCCCTTCAAAATAAAACAAATATAATCCAGGACCTGATGTAACCACTACCCAACAGTGGTATATGACCCTGTTGAAACTACCCTGTGTTCCAATTGGATGATTTTTCTGTCGATTATTTGTACATTGTTGACGCCTGCACACAATTCGCCAAGACCTGTCTTTTATGATAGATGAAAAAATATTTCTGTGAAGCAGAGCCTTAAGTGATGCGAGTCATTACTTTTTGTTTTGTATATTAGTAAATATTTTACTCAAAGGCATGGGATTTTTTTTTTTTTTTAATTTCTGTCTTAGACTGAGGGCCATATTTTCTAAACATAAATTCTAGGAAAAAATGACTATAAACTTTTAAATTTCACATTGTGATACATATAGAGTCTCTTGTAAAATAAATGCTGAATCTGAAAACTACACTTGATTTGAATATGCTTTGTAAATGGAAGTATTTTTCTATTACCTGTGGTTTAAGAGAAATTTTTTATAACTTCTATTTCTAATTATCTGGTAATATCAATGATCATATAATTACAACCTTTTTTCTTACTTTTATTAGATTATTATTTTTACAAGAAATTTGTTCTTAAATCAATTTCATTCAACTTATATGTATGTTTATGAAATTATTTATTATCGTAGTATACACACATATTTTCTGTAGTTTTTATCCTAAAGTTAAAATAAATAAATAAATAAATGCTGAATTCCTAGTACTTTATTTTAACTGTACTTTATTACTAAGCTATTTAGTGTTTCATCCTTTCTTTCTATGTTTTGTAGGCCTTTCAAATTATTTTTTGCCATTCCTATATTCCTGTGTTTCATTTGTTGGGGTATTAATGCTTTTATGTAAGTACTGTTTTCTATTATTAATTCTTTTAATTGTGTATCTGACAGCATTCCTGACAGTTATTCCTAAACATTTCCAGTTAAGCTAAATGTTTAAATAGTTACAAAAAACAAACAAACAAAAAAAAGACAGCCTACATATTTATTATTTATTAAACCATGAAATGTTTGAATATATATTTTTTTGTTATTTAAATTGCTGTAATTTATGAAATTTTATTTATTTATTTAATTATGTACATTATACAAGTTTAGCAAAATGTAAGTCACCCACTTCAGAGTATTCCAGAAGCCACTCTACTGTTCTGAATTTGATGACACTTAAACTACAGATTATTTAAACAATATACTAGTTATATGTTAAATAAGAATTTTCTAGAACAGTTTCAAACCAATAAATGTATATGTTCAGCTGGATCATTTTCAGAAAAAGGGAAATTTTGGCTTTGAAAAATAATTTTTTTTTAATCCCCTATTTTTTGTGCTAATAAAATGTTTGCATGTCTGGCATTATGAGAAAAATATCAGCAGAAATAGCTTGCTTGATTTATGGTTTTAATACCAGGACCGCATGAAATTTTATTTAGGTTTTTAGAAATGTTTCACACCAGAATTTTTATTTAAAACTATTCAACTTATCTGTTTAACTTTTTTATCTATAGTATGTAATTTAACTTTTTTTATAAAGAAATTTCTGGCTCGAGTCAAAATATACTAATTTGGCCCTATATACAAAATGTCCCCTTATCACTGTTCTAGTGGAAAATAATTAATTTGATTTCTAATGTGGTATGGTACTGATATGGAATTATGCAATTGGATCATTTTTAATTCTTTCAAGGTATTTTCTTTACCATTTTCATTTTCAAAGAAGTTTTTCTTCAGTGGTCATTTTTTTTTTATCTTGCCCATTTTGAGTATAACAAATAATGGCTAAATTTGTTAATAACTCAAGGGAGGGGTGAAAAAACCCCATTAATACTTTTCTTATTATGGTTTGATCTTAAATGAATGAAGAAAATCTTCAAATTTGTCATTTCTATAGTATGTTGGCATTACCATGTTTTCAAAAAGACATGATAATGGCTACCATGGTAATGACATTTTTAATGTTAAATTTGATTTTAGGCTTAATTATAGCGATTGTATAGTATATGTACTTTCAAAATAGTCCCAGAGCTCTTTATAATTCAATCAAAAAATTATTAATATCTATTGTTATATTTTAGTAATACGAAACATGGTGATGACACATAAAAAACGCATTGTTCTAAATTTTTGAATTACAGTATGAAATTGAAACAGTACTACAGTTGAACCTCGAAAATCCGTAATCATCGGGACCGTAACGATTCAGAATTTTGGAGGTTGTTAAAAAATATTTTCCCGCAGCCCGCCATTTTGTTTCTTAAACGATATCAATATAAAGGTAACATCTGGCTAAAAGATTTATGAAAAGATTTTGTTTATTTGGAACAGCTTGCGTCGAAGTATTTATGAAATAATACATACATATTTTGATTATTGTATGTCTTTTAGCCAGATGTTACTTTTATTTTGATATCGTTTGAGAAACAAAATGGCGGACCGCGGGCTAATATGCAAGCTGTTCCTAATAAAATAGGAATAATACACTAAATACTCATGCTGAAATTAAATATACATATTAAAACACAATAAATTAAAATATAGTACACAATAGATACTTCCTAAAATTATTTATATTCATTAAAAAATACTCAAAAATGACGAAACTAACAAAGTATTTTTTAATTTTTTTTTTTTAAACATTTCAGCTATTGATAACTGTTTCATTGATTTTCGTTTGTGATTGATTAGTTTTTCTTTGATTTGGTATATACACATCATATCTTGTTCATTCATTTATAAAATCCCTTTGCTCAAGACCTTTGATAGCATTATCTAAGTTTTGAACAATGTCATCAATAGTCATCAGTTTCACTTACTTCTCCCAAGGCCGTTTTGCGTATTTCATCATCAGTCAATTTATTGATGATTGGTGATTCATCATCGGCATGAATAACTTCATTTATATCATCGGCAGTTAATGAAATTCCGGACGTATTTTCTTTGCAGTATGAAAGAAGATCAGAAATTATGTTTGAATCTTTGGGAATAGGAAATCCTTCAAATTCCTGATCATCCTCCTCATCATCATAAAAAAATATCATTGTTGGCATCAAGTTGTGCCGTGCATGACACAAAATGTCTTTGCTTATATTGTTCCATGAATTTGCAGCACACCAAATTGCATCTTTAACTTAACATACGATGCAAAAAATCATTTTTATAGCGGCATTTTAAAGCTCATAATACTCCCATATCCATGAGTTGTATCAAGGATGTGCAATTGGGTGGGAGAAACAACACCTGGAAATTTTCTTTATTTAAAATCTCCGGAGCTGGATGAGCAGAACAATTATCTAAAACTAAAAGAATTTTTGCCTCATTGGCAACTCCATTAGCTCTGGCATGCGCATGAACTTCGGGGATGAAATGGTTATTAAACCAATCAATCACAAGATCTTTCGTAATCCAAGCTCACTTGCTTGATTTGTAAATGACCAGAAGCGATTTCACATTTTTGAGTGCTTGAGGTCATGCATACTTTTCGATCATCAACAATTTACACCTGTGGGAGCCTGCAGAATTAGAACAAGCCAGCAACGTTAACCGTTCCTTTGAATCTTTTATGCCAGATGGATTTTTTTCATCGGCAGTAGCTAGTGTTTTCCTTGGTACGTAACGCCAGAAGTGTGACGTCTCATCTGCGTTATAAATTTGCTCCAAAGTTAATTTCTCATCAGCTACAAGCTGACAAAACTGACTGACGAAAAATTCAGCAGCTTCTGTATCCGCGCTTTCTTTTTCTCCGCATATTCGGAGTTGCCGAATTCCGTGGCGCTTTTTAAATTTTTCTAGCCAACCAACTGAATATTCACAAGGTGTTTCCACTTTCATTTCAGCATGAAAAATTCTTGCTTGAGCTGTTATCATTGCACCTGTTGAAGGAACATTTTCGTTCCTTCTTTGGCGAACCCACGCAATCATAACTTTATCAATATCATCATTATTCGAAGGCCGAATGGTTTTTCTTTTCTTCATTGCCAGAGGTGTGTATCACTGTCAGTAAAAAACTGCAATATTTTTTGTTTTTGTTTTTGCAAATCATACACGGTAGATTTCCCTACCCCATATTCATCACAAAGTTTCAGCACTGAAGTTCCTTTTTCTAATTTTCGTAGCAATTCCACTTTTTTTTTGTATTGTAAGCGAATTATGTTTTTGCTTTGTTGAAACAGAATTGCTTGCTAGAGCTAGATGACGAAACAAATGACAATTTTGAATTCATTATTCAAAGAATAGAACAAAATCAAAGATAGCAACTCGATCACGTGGAAAATAATCACATAGGTAAACAAACGTGCACACTAGATTAAAGTATGAGCCTTTACATTGCCAATTGGAATAAAAATTTTCACATGACATATTCCAAAATCTGGAATGATCCAGAAACCGGCATTTTTTCAGAATCTCCTAGTGACGAAAAAATAATTAAAAAATTGTATGTTTCAAAAACATTTCTTGCTCAGAATTTAACCTTTCCTTTTATTCATCATAAGATTATTACAAAAAAAAAAGAAAGAAAAATTCACGAATCGAACTAGAGTGAATAAAAAAAAACTCTTGTTATCTCTTTTTCTTTTCTGCATTCAAAGCCGGAAATGACCAAACGGCGTGTGTATCAAGGTCATAGGGCAAAGGGTTACTAGGTCGATCATTTAGTTGCGTTTGAAGAGGGAGAGAAGAAAAATATCAAGTGTGTTATCTGTTAGTTGAGTCAAGTGATAACAAATTTGCGCCTTTGTTTGTTTGTTTTTTTAGTTATAAGTACATACTTGAGAGATTTTATTAGAATTATAAAAAGCTTCCAGTCATCAGCATATCACGTTGAGTACGTTCTCATGGGTTAATAAAGAGTGCAAAATTTTCTAGTGGGGGAACTCTGTTTCTGTTTTTTTAATGCCGTTTTTTAATCTGCCAGTTTTTGTAATAATTAACTCTTTAATTAATGGTCAGGTGGTATAAATATATACCAGAATAAGTCCATATATCTTTATTTAGTGTTCAGTTAAAAGTTTTTAACTGCATTCCATGAGAAATATGGAAATTACAGCTATTCTATTTTTAAAATTAATAAAACTGAAATCAGAAAAATGTCTGGATTTTAGAGATTTCCGGATTTTGGATGTCCGGATTTTCGAGGTTCAACTGTACCTATTTCAACAAAAGACGGTACTCAATGCTAGTAAGGACATGTGTTACCCTACAATGTAGCAACATATAAAGGGCATTTTAGAACACTGTAGTGATGAGCTAAGAAAGCAAACACTTTATATTATAGTAATGACGATTAACTTCAGGGACAAAGTTTTAATTAAAGATAATTAAAATATTTTTTGCATTGAAGTTAAAATGTGAATTATATTATAAGCAGAGAGATGAAACTTTATTATATTGGTTTTATTTTTGCTATGAGACTTTCCAACATTCCAAAGTATAATTTTGAACTATTAAATTTGAAGTTAGGGGCTTGCCATTGTAATGACATTTGCAACTTTTTAATTTTTTTATATATTTAAATTATTATTTTCCCAAGTATTGCACAATGGAGTTCATTATGGTATTTCTTAAAATAAAAATAAAACATTCATGTTAGACTCATTAAATTTAATTTTTTTGGTCAATGACATAAAATTTCCCTTTTTCAAAGAATGACCCAGCTATGAAAGAAAGCATTCACTATCATATTTAATAAATATTTGGCCACACTCCGTGCATTTATTTATAAGAAAAGTAGTTTTGTGATTGCAACACATTGCTGATGATGAAGACAGACATGCTGCGAGAGCGTTCATTTTAAGCACATTAAACATTTATGTGAAGACATATTAAACATTAAAACTTATAAGCAAAAGTCTTCCTGACTTTTCTCACAGAGTCCAGTTTTTATGAAATTGTGAACTTCTTTTTATATTTGGGAAAAATCTAGTCATAATTTTGTGAATTTGAAATGATCATTATATTCAGGTTCTTGTTAATACATTTTAAAGAACATATATGTATGTAAAATACATATATTTTCTTTATATATCTAAATGTGACAGTTCAGATTTTAATTTTAAATAGTCAAATTTGTGAAAGATTCATTTTGGAGATGGAAAAGTTTTGTAAAAGGTCTACTTTTAAGACAAAGAATTTTGTGAAAGGTCCTGTTTAATGATAAAAAGTTTTGTGAAGGATCTTGTTTTGAGATAAAAAAATTTGTGGAGGGTCCTTTAAAGGGATCTGTTTTTTTTTTTCCTAAACAGATCTCTGATAAGCCTACTGAATACTTATTTCAATGCTACAGTGCCATCTCTTGACAAATTTTTGCAAGGAAAATTTCTATTCAACAAATGACAAGTACATCATTTCAATATTCTGCAGTTTCAATCTTATCAGATTCGGAGCTTTAGAATGCCGTTTGAAGTGGGTAACTTATTTCTTGCTAACCCTGTACATTTTACAAAGTGATTTTAAAATATTAATTAGTTTTTATCTAATAAAAATATAAATCTTATGTCAACATTCTGTCTCATTCAGTGGGTGATTACACACATATATACATTAGAGATGAGTTCGGCTCTCTTTTCGGAGCCCGGGCCCGCCCGAGCCTGATAATTTTTAAATCCAAGCCCGCCCAAGCACGAAACATTTTGTGTCATTAGAGCCTGAGCCCGATACCGAAAAAAATTGCATTATATTTAAAAATTGTTTTAAAAGTAATATCTCATTTTTTAAAAACTTCGTACTTGAAAATAACTGTTCATCCAGTGCACATAATTAATTTTATGGAAATTTACATTCCATCTTATCAAAAGAAAAGTTTGGTATCAAATAAAAATATATTTCCTTTAAAGGATGTAAATATTTTTCTCTCCCAACAAGCAAATCTGATGGACACATTAACGAAGTGCGCTTTATGAAAATATGAATGAAATTTGTAGAAATTATTATTTCTATGCAGAAGAATCGAACAACGTTTTATATTCCCTATAAAAGGTTTTTATCGTAACTTATAATTGATTCCTTAATTAAAACAATATTTCATTTTCCTGAAAATCAGCTTAAATTAAAAATTTGACACTGGTATCTGAAAGATCCTGTGCTTTTATAGGAAAAGTTGAAACACTCTTCGATTGCTTTCTATCAGAATAACAATATATGACAATTATACCTACTTACGAATGAAAGTGACTTTGTGAATATGCCGAGCCGAGCTTTAGCATCAGCAGAGTTCACAATTAAAAATATAATCACTAACATTGTCTTCATATGAAGAGCGAGTATGACTTGCACACAATAGCAGACTAAAAATTTGCAAACCTAAGCTAATGCTGATTGACTAAGAATTAAAAAAAATATTCATCTCGCATTAGATCTCTAAAAAAATAAAATAAAATAAACGGTCCAATAAAAAAAAAAATCCAAATGTCACAAACAAAAATCTAGCAACAGATATTATTGGAGCCTCTTCGCATTGGTGCCATATCACCCAGTCGTCAGTCGCGTCGCAAATATCGTAAATTTTCTTTTAAAGTAACATTCTAATACTAGAAAAGAAAAATAAGATTCCTGTTTCCCCTTCTATTCATTCTAATCAAAATAACATTAAAATTATGTGAAATAGAATATTTAATTTTTTAGGAGAAAAAGTTATTTTTATTTTTTCTATATGAGAATAAATAAAATTGTCAGTTTCAGAAAGAATGAGCCCAAGCCCGCTCGGGCCGAAGGCTGGTATAAAAATCAAGCCCGAGCCCGTTTCCGGCTCGGGCTTTCGGGCTCAGGCTGAGCCTGTCTCATCTCTAATATACATGTATTATAAAATTTCTAAAATGCAGTATTAAATTAATTACAATTAATATTGAATTTTTCTATAAAAATACCAAACAGATGTGTTTTCACTGGGCACTGATTATTGGCAATTTTCACTAAAGTGCATTTTCCGGACTCATGTCAGATTGTTGTTTACTGATATGCTGCCATCTTGGAATTATGGGAAACTCTGCATTTAATCATGGTGACATATCAGAAAACAATGTAAAGGATGTTAAAGACAAAAATTACAAATTTTATGTAAAATGAGAAACAAATAACAGTAAAATATATGAAATTTTGTGTTTAATTCGACAAATTTCTCAATGAAAAATGGAGATTATCAGATTTTTAAAATACAGTCAAAACAATTTTAAAAGCAAAAATTGGAAATGTTTTAAAATATCTTATGAGTGTGGTGAAAAAATAAAAGGTAGAATTTTAGAATGAAAAATGAAAGATTTACAGATGTAATAAAATAAAAATATTTTAAAAACATAGAATCAAAAATATTAATTGTATCTGAAAAATAGGTCTAAAATAATAAAATTCTGACCAATCATTTTATTCCCTAAATATATTTTATGAAAATGGGATCAGCTCGTAATTCGCATTGCCCTTCTGTGCTGAAACTTATTTTTTTATTTATGTTTCAAAAAATATTTAAAACAATACAGTAATTTTGAAATGCACTCTATATATTCAATGGAATGTTTGTGTAACAAAGAATTCATGAACAAACAAATAACTATAAATATATCTTTTATGGATTTCTATAAATAATTTGCCTAAGAAAATATAAATTTTTAGCCGCATTCTATTAATTAAAAAAATTATCATAATTTACATACATTTCTGAAGTTTAATTTTGTTTATATAACTTATAGTAAAGCACCTAAAAGAAATCACATATCAACATTTTTAAATTTTACAACTTACTTGAAAGTTAAATCTTTAATCCCCTGTTTACTTAATTAAATAATTAATTTCTATTGGGAGGTTGAATAAGTTCTTGTTGTTTTCTAACAGATGGCATTACCAGAACTATGTGTGTGTAGTCTAAGATGGTAACACATCTATAAAGAAGTACTATAAACAAGCTTGAAATTCAATGTATGTCATTTCGTCGAAATGTAAAAAACATTTTTTTTTCATAGTGTTAAATATGTCGAATTTCATGCCAAAAAAAGAGTATTTGCACGGAATTTTACTGCACTACTTTATAAAAAAAAAAAAAAAAAAAAAAAAAATCTGCAGCACCTTTTTACACCATATTGTGACTTATGATAAAAAATGGATACACTACGATAATACAAGTTGTAAATTTCCAACTGGACGAAAAATGTCCGGGCCAGGATTCGAACCTGGGATCGCTTGGCTGAAGCCGCCACACTCTACCACTGAGCTATCCCGGTCGAATCTGGAGGGCATAATTCATCCAGAGATTGCACTTCAGCCAAGCGATCCCAGGTTCGAATCCTGGCCCGGACATTTTTCGTCCAGTTGGAAATTTACAACTTGTATGATTGCTTTACCAATTTGAAATAATTGTGTTAAAAAAATAATCTAGTACACTACGATAACCCTAAGTGTAAAAAATCGTGGGGTATACTCGGCCATGCATCAGCATCGTCAGCAAAGCTGAATATCCATGTTTCCAAGTTTCAACTCTGCATTCGGTGGAATCAGCTCTGTGTAGTTTATTATGAGCTGCTCAAACTGAACAAAACCATCACGGGATATCGCTATCGACTACAATTAATGCGGTTGAGCTGAACATTGAAGGAAAAATGGATGACAACATGACAACGCTCGGCCACTTGTTGCAAAATCAGTGAAATTCTACTTGGAAATGCTTAAATGGGAAGTCCTATGCCATCTGCCATATTCACCAGACATTGTCCCTTTCGATTATCACTTGTTCTGATTGATGGCACATGGCCTGGCTGAGAAGCAGTTCTATTTTTATGAAGATACCAAAAAAATGGGTCGACTCTTGGGTAGCCTCAAAAGACTTATCGTTTTTCCGACGTGGAATTCATATGCTGCCAGAAAGATGGGGAAAAGTAGTGGCTAGTGAACTTATTCAACCTCCCTATAGTATTTACACAATATTAACATCCAAAATTATTCTTTTGATTGCATCTCTTCTGATTGGCTGCCAGCCTGTACATATCTCTGAATTCAAGTTGTCATTAAAGGAATGTTTACTGCCAAAATTTGACGAATTTTTACCTTGGTGACAGAGACTGATGATAACACATCTGTTTCATTCCAGTATTCTATTCTGACTTATGAACATTTTACTAAAGCTCTTTTATTTGGTATATTTTCCTTCAATCTCACAAGCAAAAACAGGCTTTGCTTCATTGAACTTCATGAGATTTTTAGACTATGATAATCATAACTTGCAAAACAATGTTTCAGCATCTCTATGTTTGGAGTTCATGTCCAAATAGCTAAATGTTTATGAAATTCTTCCTAAAATTCCTTGCAGCATTTCCTTCAAGCATGTACTCAGCAATCTGAAGAAGTAAATGATATTTTGCTGGCCTTTTCAAAATTATAACAATGGTCCAGAGTCACCTTATTCATTCTTCTTCCATAGCTAAAGAACATAAAATATTGTTCTTTTTGCACAAAGTATTGGTTCTGCAGCTTCTCTTCTCTTTTCACAATGTCCTTTGCTATTAAAATCTTTAAAAACATTTGCAAAACAATAAAATTGTAGTAATAAGTCATAAACAGTCTTCTATCAAATTAAAAGGTTTCCTATAAGCCAAAATAATACGCTTAACTTGAGCAATAATTCTTTAATAAATTGTTGGACATTTGCACAGCCTTGACTTCATTATTATTATATACATATATGTGTAAGGTAAAGCCAGGAGAGATGGCATGGTCAGAGAGATTGCAAACAAACAGGGTGGGGGAGAACACAAAGTAAGGAGTTTTAAACAGAGAATCAACTCTCATACACTGCAATGGTAACTTCTTTAACATGGGATTACACATAGACAGTGGCGCTAGCTGCGGATGACATGAAAACTACAGCTGTAACAGAAGCGAGGTTGCTAATAGAGCTATATATCGCTTTCTTGGCGACAAGTGAGGGAAGAAAAAAAAAAACGGCGACTGCTTGCTTCTTGTTTTGGTTGGTTGGTTGGTTGATTTTAAGACGGTCAATTATCTATCTACGCGAATGAAAACAGATTTATTATTTTTAACATGTTCTGAAACAATCGGAATTCAACTTTATTTTAAAATAAGTGCTGTGGTAAAACAAAAAAAAAAATTTTTTTTTCCAAGTTTGAAAGGAAAATTTGATTTTTTTAATTCTTCAAAATGTAAGTTGTGATTTATTTTCATGTGTTATTTTTGTTCTTGTTTTTCAAGTTCCATAATGTTTGAAATATATTTTATATATATTGAGTGTTGACAGATTTGTGCCGAAACGTCATGTTAAGGCTCACTTTGGAGACGCGAAATGTTTTTGGTTTCTGTCTGTCTGTTTGCCATAAAAATGGTCTGATTAGGTTGATTTTTAGTAGGTATGTTGGCGAGGTATCCGGAATTAGCTGTATAGTTTTTCGTTAAATTTGGTTCATTCGTTCGGAAACTATAGAATATTTTTTTTAGGTCATAATGCTTTCTTATGGGGATGCAGACGATTTTTCAAATTTCATTTTTATCTGAAATGAAAATGGAATATTTGCGTAATGGATTTAGATATAAAATTATGAATGCTAAATTTTTGATATGGATTACCAATAGTTTTAGAATTTTGCTTATAAATTTAATAGAATTTAGAAATTAATTGCTTAAAATATTTGAAAATGTTTTTGCATCTGTTCGGGAAATATAAACATCTTACTTTAATATTTTTTACAATTTTTAAAATCATTTATTTTTGCTTACCACTTTAATTTAAGGATTCTAATTTCTGGAACATTCGAACAATTTTATATGCTTATAAACATGAATGCAATTGAAAAAATAATAATTGCGGATTGTACGAAGTTAAAATGATATTTTAAAAAAATGATCTGCAGATTTACTAGTGTAGGAAAAAACTTAGTACCATGTTTACATTCCGATAGAAAATGTATATGAATAAAATTTTATATAGAGAAATTATTTTAACATGAATGAGATTTATGGTATGGCAGTTATTTTAACGATAATATAAAGTCAAAATTTGTTAAAAATCTGCCAACACGGAATATATATATAATATTTCATACATAATGGAACTTGAAAAATAAAAACAAAAATAACACATAGAAATAAACCACAACTTACCGATTCTTAGGAATAAAAAATAACTTTGACGTCTTGTTCTTGCAAACAATACATTCCTCTCTTCGTAGCATTTTGAAGAATTATAATAATTATAATCAACTATTTGATCTTCAAAGAATAATTTTAATAATAAGTATTAAATAAGATTCGAAAATCAATTAGCGAACGCCGAAAATTTGCACATGCGCAAATGACAACATCAAAAGAGGCCAAGCAGAATAGGGTTACACTTAAACGGAAATCACAAAGATAAATATCGCCAAAGTGATGATTTAGTTCTTAAGTCATCCGCCGCAGTCGCTTTTTTCAGGTGAAGTTGGGTCTCTGTCCTTACTCTGTGGGGGAGAAGGAGTAGAGTGAGCGCACAGTGACTGCAGGTAGTTGTACAAAAGCAGTAGAGGAGGGTCTACTTCAATGTGAATGTTGATTGTTTCGAGCGTCTAGTATAAAGCATTGTTATTTTGTTTTGTTTTTCCAAAGTAAGTGCTTGAATTTTCATAACTATCCATTAGTATTTCTATAAAATGTCAGTATTACAAAATATTTTAAACTTAAACAATTTCTCATAAGCTACTAAACTAGACTAACTGTGCAAACATCACCAGTTTGTTTTAGAAGCGGTCACGTTTAAATAAAAGGCCACACTATCTCTCCTACAGAAATTGGAGAGTTTGTGCATCTGCTACTGAGGAGCGATAGTACATTGTTCCCATTAGTTTCCATGCTAGGAGAGAGAATGCAGCTTATTGGTAAACTTGCATAAATTGTCAATTACATGTAAAACATATGAATGATTAAATTTTGAAATAATTTTTGAAAAACACATAATCATCGAAACAAAATTTGGCAATAAATTAATTTGCTAAAAAATACTGGGCAATGATGAGTGCACTGAATGTCTGGAACTGTACCAGGAGACAACTTGGAGCACTGACTGAATTCAATGTATTACTTGTGGCAGGTGGTTGCACGAAAGCTGCACCATTTACAACAACAAGTGCATCGATTGTGGACAATGACAAGAAAACTTTGAAATTCCAGAAATGAAAATGGACTAATTTTAAGTTAAACGTGTTATCAAGTAACTTAATGTTATTTTATAATCTTATCTGGACTTGCTTTTTCTGATTCTCTAATTTTTTTCTTAAATTAGAATTCTTTAATTGCTCATAAATTTATTTCCTTTTTTTCTGATTCTTTAATCATTAGGTTGAAATATTCACTCCTAATACAATAATATTCTTTCAGAAAAACCTTACAACAATGTCATTTAAGTGTAATTATTATTTTTAACAATTTAATTGTAGTTATTATTAATAACAATCTTTCCTACCCATGTGCACAATCACACCAACCTGTTGTTTTAAAATGAGGCTAACTAAAATAATTTAATATAAAAAGTCAGCTTGAAGTAAGCAGAGCATGTTACGTAAGGTTTAGCTGGTCGTTTTACTTGCATGATTCGTGAATCAAAAATCACAAAAGTTCGTTTCATGAAAAAGCTTGAATAATGTAGATATATGTATTAACTAAAGTAAATACAAGAATTTGACATGCTTACAGTTTTTATTGAAAAGTTTGTACTCGCATAACTTGTACAGTTCAGCTTGAAGATTCAATCATTGCATCCATTTTGTTAACATATTCTTTGAGTCATAAGTAAACAGTTAAGTAACGATATTAGAGATATCCAGAACAACATAACTTAATCCTTTTACATTACGCTGCACCAAACTAATTTAAATAACTATTAACTTTACTGTAACACAAAATAAGATAACTATCCACTGATGTAAAATACTTTAACATAAAATGCAGTTTCTCTCCACGACAATATCATAAACAAGATTCGCCAGTCACAAGACTAATTCCAAATTAATCCATTCAAGTATACTAACACAAACCACCAGCCTCTATTTATACTATAATGATATCGACATGAACTGAGAAGCACTTACTTTCACGAAACTTCTACGGATATTTACATATACGTGCCTTGTTTCATTTGATCTTATGATCGGCCAAGCCGAGCAATTGCGTGTGCCGCCATCTAGTGTGTGGACAATGCACTATGTCACTTGTTTAAATTTATCTCACATATGAAATACGATATGTGTTAGCGATAAAGTTAAAAGTGTTTCTGTTTTACGTTTAATAAGAGAAAGATTAAAAGCATTTCCACCCATGAATAGATAAAACCAGTTTGACAAATAAAAGATTAAAGGTAAGTAAAAACGATGTATTTGTAAATAAAACTTGTATATTTAAATGCTTTATAAATTTAATAAAGATAAACTTATAATATGTTTTGATGAGTATGTTGAATGCTAGGTGTGTATATATGATGATGAATGTGTAGTTTAATGAAATACTTAAAAAAATATTTAAATAAGTATATGGCTTGAGTCAATGAGACTAACATATATTGGAGGCCTGTTTTTCCCAACAAAACCTTGCAAGGACAGATCACGCAAAATAGTTTTTTTTTTGGTTTTATTACAGCTGTTCTATTAAATTACAGTATATCAACAAAATAGCAATGGAAATGCATTAAAAAAATAAAGTCAAAATTATTCACGGATAGTTTAGCAAAAAATTAATATTTATATATTTTTGATTATTCTGTTGAATTGTGTACAAACTCTCCTAGCTTTACCGTATGCATAAATGTTCCTGCTTCCAATATGTTCATTCTCATAAGGATTTGATTTCAAACTTCTTTTGCTTCTTTGTTGAATATTTCAATACTTTAATTTGTCCATATGAATGAAGCAAGATCAGTGGGTGGAAACTTTGTGTTTTAGGATCCTTTGAAATTTTGTAAATATGCTGAATAGATTTCTCGTTATTTATTCCACTCAGTAGATGCTTTACTGATATTTTTTACTATAGTCTCTACAGAATTTCCCAATTTAAAGTGCAAAGATACTGTAATTTTAAATTGGCTGGGTGCAATATTTGACTTAATCGTGATAGTATGCAATATTCAGCGCATGAAACAAGTACTATAGTTATATACACATATATGACTGTCACATACTTAGTAGTAGAAAAATATATCTAAAATATGCCTGAGTTTCAATTATGTTAGAATTAACAATTCAAAGTGATCATTTGTTGATAGCACTTGCAGCTCTGTTTTCTGCTGTCACCACAGTTTCTGATTGATATCTTCATCAATTCATTGTTAAGAAATTTTAAATGGAGTCTTGTTATTGTTATTATTTGAAAAGTAATTCAGTGATTTGATTTATTAATAAAATGTATTTACTGAAACTTTTAGACTTAAAAAATTACACTTAAGTGAGTTTTGCTTTTTAAACATTTTGATAAGTGAAATTATCTAGAGAGATAATTTCTCACTTAACATCACATCAGTAATGACTGGACAAATTGTAATTGTAAAATATTGTTTTCTGTATAATATGATAGTGGAAACTAGTGTAAAGGTTAAAATCATGAGTTTTTCTTCCAAAAGTGTTTGTACAATTTGCTAGATCAACATTGCTAGATTAACAAAACCATAATACAAAAATATAATCATTATCTATCTAGAAAATAATGCTAAGAAAATGTTATTTTAGGTGTAAATATTAGTATATAGACACTTTTAAAATTTACCAGTAATGTTGCATTGTGGAAGCACGGCTTTGTTGTATTTAAAATCACTGCTGATACCAATACAAGGCTGAAACTAAACAGTTCTTATCAGTTATAAGTTAATGATATGCTTCGAAATGCAATGTTCTGTAGAAAATTTTATCAAATGAAGGAAAAGCAAGTGTCAAATTATTCAAGGATCACAATTTGTTCAATTGTCATATCTATTCAGATGTTTCTGAATTTGGATTCATAGAAAGAAAAAATGAAAATATAGCAAAAAGAATGTTATCTGATTTTTTGTAGAAGGCGATATTTTTTTCCATAATTCATTGCTGAAATAAAATCACCTGTATACACTAGATAAATTATATCAGTGGGCAAAAAAAACCATCAGTTTTTAGATGATATTGAGAAAAATACCAGCATATATATGCATAAGGATGTTCCTTCTTATTGACCAATAGCTAATTCCTAAGCCATTAGTTTTAGAGATATAGTTCATATTGAAAAATGTTTTAAATGTTGATCTTCATCGTATGAAAATCCAATTTTGTCAAAAAAATTATTTAAAAAAAGTTATGAAGTCAAATTTTTATATGGTCACTGGATCCCATAAGTTATATTTTGAAACACTTTCTCCATGCTCTAACAAGTAAAACAGTTAAAATACCTTTCTTCTACATCCAAAACTTACTGGGTTACAATATTTTGTTAAATGTTATGAATTTTCAGCATTTTCTGGCACTAAAAACATGTTTTTTCATTTTTAGTGCCAGAAAAAAAACTGCATTTTTGCTGTGGCAGAAAAGTGCCTTCATTCCAATTTTACTCCTTAGAAGTGAGTTTTTGGTATTTTGTGCAATATTTTAAATATACAGGAATGAAGAAGTAATATTTATGTGATTTTTTGCTGATCATGTTTGATTTTTGTTGAAAAAGTAATCAGGATAATCCTATGAATAAAATACCTTGTGATTTTAATAGAACATGGCTTTATACTAGTTTCCACCACTTTATATGTGTGTTGTATCTCATAATGTGCAAATTTATTTTTTAGTGTGTACTCCAATTGGATTTGCAAGGTTATTCACTGTTATAAATAATTTGCTCAAGAGACGCAAGGTAATTTTTTCTGCCTAAATTAATTATAACTAACAAAAAATATTGTGTAATTATGTTAATGTTTAACAGGCTTTTTAAAAGTTATTTTTCGAAAAGAATCTGTCAATAAATTGTTCACATTTTAAATTACATCTTTAGTTTTTCATCTTTGGGTAAACTTTCTTCCTTTAGTATTTTTCCATTTGAGATTTGCTAAACAAATTGAAGTGTGGTTTATGAGGTAGCAACTGTGTGTAAAGAGAGATTTACTTGAAATAACTCTTAATATACTCTTTCCTGAAATAATCTTTTTTTTTTTTTTTAACTTGCTGATGATAATCACTATTTTATTGCACTAATGATCGCTATTTTTCTAATAAAGCATAAATATGGATTTTCTTTTAAAGGTAAGTAATGATTCTTTTTTCTTACAACCCTTAATTTGAGATTTCAAAATGCAATAATACCACAATTTAGCATTGTCTGTAGATATATACATATAAAATGCAAAGCATGAAAGACATACAATTACAGTTAGATTGAAAAGTCAAAACAAATATTTTAGGTAGTTGGAAAAAGAAAGAGTATTGAAAAGAAATGAACTTTTCCCAAACTGAATGATATGATTGCTCAGTGCTTTGTATAAAAACAAAAACGGCATCAAGAAAAATTAAATTAAAAAACCCCTTACTCATTTGTATTTTTTTAATTGTTTGTTTTGCATTAATTCACCTTAAAATGATTCAAAATTTAAAATATTTGAATTTTTGGGTTAAAATTATTTTTTTTTACAATGATACTTACTTAAGAAGTGCTGAGATATGATACTGTATTTTTTGTTTAATTTTCATATTTCACGTGACAATGGTTTCATAAAGTCAGCTTTGGTTGCATTTTCATTCTATTATGACTGGTATAAATTGCAGAGCTGCCAACTGCTACGAAAAAATCGTAGTTGCTACGATTTGGAGTTAAAAACTACAATGGTACGAAAATTTGTCTAAAACTACGATTTTCTGCAAAAGACGCGAATTTTGCAAAAGAATCGTGTAAAAAAACCCCGCGAATTTCGTCAACAGATCACTGAAATAAAGCGAATTTCGTCAAAGAAATCGCAGAAAAATGCAAATTACATCAAAGGATCGCGGAAAAAATGTGAATTTCGTCAAAGGATATCTGGGAAAAAGCAAATTTTGTCAAAAGATCGCTGAAAAAAACAAGAATTTCGTCAAAGGATTGCTGAAAAGATGAAAATTTCGTCAAAGGATCGCCGAAAAGACGAAAATTTCGTCAAAAGATCGGTGAAAAACACTAATTTGTGAAAGAATCGTGTAAAAAGTGCAAAATTCGGCGAAAGATCGCTGAAAAAAGTGAATTTCGTCAAGGGATTGCTGAAAAATGGACGAATTTCGTCAATGGATCGCAGAAAAGACGCGAATTGCGTCAAAAAATTGCCGAAAACACGCAAATTTCTTCAAAAGATTGTTTAAAAAATGCGAAGTTCGGCGAAAGATCGCAGAAAAATCACGAATTTCGTCAAAGAATTGATGAAAAACGCGAATTTCATTAAAGGATTGCTGAAAAAAAACACGAATTTCATTAAAGGATCACTGAAAAGACGCCAATTTTGTCAAAAGATCGCTGAAAATACAATGCTGAAATAGATTGCTGAAAAAATGCTAATTTCTTCAAAATTTGTTGCATTGGGTTAAAAAATCGAAACCATATTCCTTTTACTAATATAGAAAATTCGCCACGAAACGTAAAAAAAAAAAAAAAATTTAAAAAGTCTTAAAAAAATCCAGAAACTGGCTACAAAGTGCATAACTTCAGACATAACATGTACCTTCCTGCCAAATCTTGTCGATCTGTGTGCATCGCAACAGCCTCTTCACAAAACAGCACATACAGAGACAAACATCTATGTTTATTATTATAGATATAGTTTTTCATCTGAAACAATATATTGAACTAACTTTTGAAAAATGAGATTAACCTGACCTGCAATAAAAAAACAATTAGCACAGAGCCGACATGTGTGCCTTACCCGACCTGATGCAGGACATTTTAGACAAATTTAGACATTTTGCTCTGGAAAAACATCAGTAGTTTTGTCAGGGGAGGGGAATCTCCCCAGGGGTGATTCTGTTCCAAAAATCCGAAAAATTAAGGCAGTCATTTCCGAAAATTAAAAAAAATCGGTCATAAATCCGAAAATTCGGACATAAAATATATCGCATTTTTCGACAAATGATCGCCGAAAAAAACCAATTTCGTCATTTGTTCGAAGACAAATTGCCAATTTTGTCAGAAGATCGCAAATTTCATCAAAGGATCGGGAAGAAACGGGAATTTCGTCCAGGGATTACGAAAAAAACATGAATTTCGTCAAAGAATTGGCGAAAAAACGGCAAATTTCGTCAAAAGATTGCGAAAAATGGCACATTGCGTCAAAAAATCGCGAAAAAACGACAAATTTCATCTAAGGATCGCAAAAAAATGGCAAATTTCATCAAAGGATCGTGAAAAAAACGGCAATTTTCGTCAAAGGATCGCAAAAAAAGGCTAATTTCATCAAAAGATCGCGAAAAACGGCAAATTTCGTCAAAAAATCGCAAAAAACGTCAAATTTCATCTAAGGATCATGAAAAAAAAGGCAAATTTCATCAAAGGATCGCGAAAAAAATGGCAAATTTCGTCAAAAGATTGCAAAAAAATGGCTAATTTCGTCAAAAGATTGCGGAAAAAGGCAAATTTCGTTAAAAGATTGCAGAAAACGGCAAATTTCATTAAAAGATCGCGGAAAAACAGCAAATTTCGTCAAAGGGTCGCGAAAAAACAGGAATTTCGTCCAGGGATTACGAAAAAAACGGCAAATTTCGTCAAAGAATCGCCGAAAAAACGGCAAATTTCGTCAAAAGATCGCGAAAAACGGAAATTTCGTCAAAAAATCATGAAAAAACGCAAATTTCGTCAAAGGGGTGCGGAAAAAAGCACATAGTTAGTGCCGGGAGTGGATTCCCCCCCTCCCCCCCACTTGTTGTAACTTTTCAGAAAATTTGTTGTGAATTTCAGAACTTTTTGTTTTACTCAAAATCACCCCTCCCCAACCACCCTAGAATCTTTCAGAAAATTCGTTGTGAAGTTCAGAAATTTAGCTTAGGAGTGGACAGAGCATGAGAAGAATTACATTTAATCAATCCCACCCGCTACCAAAAAAGTAGCAAAAACAAAAGAGTCTCCTACTTTGTATGCTTATGTTCATTACACATACGTTCAGTTGATTAGTATTTGTTCGCTTAAAATTTGCAGCGTAAAAAACAACAACCAACCAACCAACCTCCAGATTAATTTGAATTTTGTGTGCTACTATTTTTCCTTTTCAAATGTTGGCAGGTCTGAAATTGCAGACCCCACAGAACTTCTATTTTTTGAGATGTTAGCCTTATTTTTCTATTTTCCCCTTATTCTGAATGTTTTAACTTTTACATTTATCGCAAAGATGCTAAGTATTCAGAACTGCATTGAGTTAATCCAGAAATGATTAGAGAAGTACGAGAGGTATCTGAAAAACACTATTTTACTGATTTTAGCAATTCTTCATTGAAATTCAATGCTTTAAAAAAAGTATATTTACTGATATATATATATACTGATAGCATGTACTTAACACCCTGAAGGGCACCGGTATGTTATATATACCACTTAATTTTAATCCCAAAATGCCACAATAACACCAGAATTTTATAATCAAATTTTGAATTTATAAGGTACAAGAGGAAAAGCTTTTACTTACTTTTAAATTAAATTCGTTCGTGAATCCTGGTGTCAATCAATCATTTCAATATTTTAGCTACAAAAGTACTTTGCCCCTGAAGGGGTTAAGAAAGGAGTGTTTGCATTTGTGCCTATTTGCTCTCTGGAAACAGAGCTAAAATCAAATTCAGTGCAAGGGCACTTTAGAACATCTATTTTAAAATGTCAAATCCAAACTTTATTTATTAATTTTTTTATTTAAAAAAAAATTAATTAAAATTTCATTTTTTTAAACTTTAGCCTTAGCATGTGTTGGAATAAAAGAGCAGAAACTTCACTCGGTGATGGGTATCTGAATGAAAGCTCATATAATATTGATTTAAAGAAAAAAAAAACATCATTATTCTCCCTTCACATAAGAAGGCAAAACATATCTCAGAACCCATCAAAGTCTTTGAAAAGAAACTTTGTAGGATGCTGAATTTCATATCATAAGTTGTGGGTAATGTAAGATTTTTTCAAAACTTGGTCCAACCTTAATTTATCTAATCTTTCTCATTCTTTTAATTTATCTAATCTTTCCTGTTCTACAAATTTTTCCCTCTCCGATAAGATTCCTTCGAGCATATATTTTGCCAATTGCTCATCATAATCTGAGACACTCAAAATTGCCTGAATTTTTGCCACTTTTCTACTATCAGCAGATACTTCCATATCAAAATCGGTCGTGAGCAAAAGGAGAACATTTTTATTTTGTTTATTCAAGAAGCTGGCCATAATTAAATCCAGATAATATCTCAATACACAATATACAATTACAAAAAATCACAATCAAAGAAAATCAAGGATTTACTTTTTTTCCAAAACTGAGTAACTCCCTAAATAAAACACTATAAATAATAATAGGTAAATCCAAAAAGTACTCATAAAAATAATACATAGTAAAGAAAAGACCAAGTACATTAATTTACTTTAGTAAGCAACTTTGCTTTAATGCACTACCAAAATTTAAACAAAATTCCTCTGTACTAGGAATATCAATTAAATTTTAAAATGATTTCAAAGCGATAATTTCCATAAATTCAATTTTCTAATTTAATAAATTTTTCTTCAACCAAGCAAATGCTTTTATACTCTAACATATATATTGTTGAGTTACATTACCACACTACATATTCATCAAAATTAATTCAATCTTTATAAATATCACAGAAAAAAAACAAAGGAACATAAAATAAATAATCTGCTACTTCTACAATAAATATTTACTAGAGAATCTAATTACCATCACTATAGAATATAAAATAAATTACAATCAGGTAACACGTACACAGGAACCTTGAAGTAATAATAATAAAAAAAAAACTCTACTTCAAATTTTCTAGCCCAACAATATTTACATTAAATTTATATATATACACATATAACACTTGGACCTCCCAAAATTTAGCATGCAAGATAAATATAGGGACTTATCATTTAATGCTTGAATTTGACACTGGGGTTATCCTTCTTTCCCTGAACATTCCAAGATCTCGGCAGAAAAGAAACGCACCCCACCTGGTAGTTCTTGCAAAAGAATAAAATCTTTGACTTTCTGGGACGATGGCTACACTCCAGACTGGATACACACAGTTTCTTCTTTAGAGAGGACTCCAGAAAATACTACTCCAGATACTTAACAGTTCTGGAAGCATAGTAATTGATGACAAAGTTCTCCAACGAGACATGTGCTTATAAATTCCCTTAACTTTCACAATTATTTTTTTGTAGAAGGTGGTTGAGGATTCACGGAACTAATTCATCTAGTTCTTATATCCCAATAAGCACTGCTACCACTTAATAGCTGTCATACAGCAACTGGATTTAATATTCATTAAATCTTCACAGCTCATGAAATAATTGAAAGTCCACAGGATTGAATTAAAACAAATCGAATTTAATTAATTAACAAAATATATTATCTACATTTTTTTTTGTTACAGCTTTTATGTGATTCTCGTGGTCACAGCAGAACAAACTTCCGCCTTTTAATTAGCATCCTCTTGTTCTGCCACTGGAACTAGCTAAAAATCAAACTTGCTCCAAAAACCAGAGCTATCTATACAACCACCAGCTTCTCACTGTCTCTAAAAAACAGCCTCTCGAATCCTTCCCTTTTTTTCACATTCTACTATGGTGGGGGCGGATGTGACCTTGGTCATTGCTCCGGAATGAATAACCCCCTACAGCTGCGAATATCTTCTTTCTTCAAAATGACAGAATATCTTTTGAGGCGAAATACTGCTGTATCTTGAAGCCCGTTGTTACAGTATTTTTATTATATTGAATTCTTATATCCAAAGTTTCATGAAGCCAGCTCATAGTTTATATATATTTTGGCACATTATGAATTATATTTCTGAAAGATATGGTCCACTATCTATTCGTTTAAGCAAATGGTACTTAATCTAGTATCATCCAACCAACTTTTCCCTATACTTTAATATTTATTTTGCTGCTTTTGGGTTTAACCCTAATAGTGGCTTGTGGTACAGCACTAGGCCGTAACCCTTAACTACTTAAGTAATTAACCCTTAACTACTGTGACAAAAATTGTTGCATAACTACTGTGAATCGGTCTTGATCAAAGCGTGAATAAAAGGTTCGATTAACGCATAGGATACTGTTTCTGTACTAAACTTTATGTACAGGCTGTTTCTAATCAAAAATCACCCCTTCAGAAGTTTCTAGCGATAGTACTAGGGATCTAAGCGAAGCAAATTTTCACTAGTATCTGTAGTTAAACTGAAAGCTAAGAGTTAAACTCTGAAAAGTGAAAAATGCAGTGGTCTGTGAGACCAATAACAGCAGTTAAGGGTTAATTTTAATAATTAAATGTGTTAATTAGATGTTAAATGAAGCCTGTTTGCAGATTTTCAGGTCAAAATTTGGAAAAATAGATTAAAAAAATAAAATAAATAAAAGAGTAAAAAAGTATTAAAAAATGTTAAAATCTGCGAAATTTTGTTGAGAAAAGGTTAAAAAATGTTAGATACTATTAAATGGCTGAGATTTGTAAGGGTAAATCTTATCTGTACTAATTAAAGATGCTTGTGTGTCTGTCTGTCAGCAATGGCTAGGAAAATCTTCTGTACATAGAGGTTTGAAAATTTTGTTGTGGATAGTCCAAGACAATGCTTGCAAATGCACCTGAGGCTCAGATTTTTCATTTTTTGTAAAGTAGCTGAGATATTAAAAATAACAAACTCTCATCAAAAATACACTTTTTATTTTCTCAAAATGGTGCATGCCGGCTGTTCCAGAGATCGCTTGCATGGAATAACCAAAGCTCAGAAAGGTTTTTTTTTCAAGTGTCTTTCGAAGCCTTTCTCCACCAAACCATTCAAAATATGGAAAAACAAAAAACTCATGCCATATTATCATACTTTTATCTTTCTAATGGTGCAATTTGTGAAAAAAATTTATAACTCTTTCATAAAATTCTTTTCTAAACTTTGTTTTTCATGTTCTTCTCCGCCCCATTTTTTGCAACTCGCATCGACTAAACTATAGCAAAATATGCAGAAATTAAAAATACTTGGCTATATCTACATACTGTTAATTTCTAACAGTTGAATCAGTTAAAAAAAATGAATATTAACCCTTTGAAAAAAATTCTTTTCAAAATGTTGTTTTGAGGTTTTTGGATTTTTTTTTTTTAATTTTAAAAATCTGCATCCGCTCCGGAAATGAAAATACCTAAGAAAAAAAAAAGGAAAATACCAGACCACATCTACATTCATTTTACTTTTGAACGGTGATATCTGTTTTTAAACAATACTAATTTAAATTCTTTTAAAACAATTCTTTTCTGAAAGTCATGCTTGTGACTAAGTTTTGTTTTTAACTATTGCCATAGGGTTAACAGTAGGCACATTTTCTCAAACATCAACTTTTTCATTTTTCAAAACACTTTTTACAAGACCTTTTACCACTAAATATCAGTATTTTAATACTGATTTTTACATAATGGTTGGTTATATATTCAACACTGATTTTAGATATGTTTAAGGTTTATTCAAGGTTTAAGATATGGGCTATGCCGGTCTTTTTTTTAAAAAGATAAAATCAAAACAGACTAGAGCATGTGAAGCACATCTGGTGTATGTTGCCAAATACAGTTGGGCTCCCAACTCTAGTTTAGTTTTGATGTATTTTTGTTTGAAAATATAAAATCGTATAAATGTGAGGGTGTATACTGCCGAAGGCAGTGGAACCCCCAGCATTAGGTTTGTTTGGGAAGATTTTGGTTTATTCGTTTAAAAATATAAAATCAAAACCAACAGGCATAGCACTCCTGGTGTGTACAGGGTATATGCTACCGAAGGCAGTCTGGCCCTCAACCTTAAGTTCATTTTGAAAGTTTTACATTTAAAAATATAAAATCAAAACAAAGTGCAGCATGTGTGGCATGCTCAGAGTAAGTATATTATCTAGAGAGCGCATTCCCATTGCTTTCGCCTGCAAGAAGTGTGGCCAAGATAACCCACATGACAGGAGGCATTTGTTGATGAAAGGTTAATAGCAGCAGTGCTAGTCTTGTCACTTCATCGCAGCTCCTGGCAAGACTGCAGTATTTTTATGCTGTGATTCAGAAACTTGCCAGCTTGATAGAAATACAAAACGGTATAAAAATAAACGGGAAGTTCCATTCAGTTATTTATCCTAATGTTTCTTTATTTCTTTATCATTCAAAGAATGACTCATAAGTAATAAATAAATAAAAGTTATTATTAAAATTTTATTTAGATTTTGAAATCAAAACAGAAATGAATAATTTATTATTTTAATAGCCTAGCTCAGTTTTCAATCTTTCACATGGTTTTATTTATATTTAATTTCATTAGATACTTAATTTTTTATTGTTAATACATAGTAATGGATTGGACAAAAAAAAGTGAAGAAGTGTTTTTAAGAAATTTAACTTTATGTGCTGGGAGGATTCTGAGATCTTTCTTCTCTCTTAATCCTTTGGAAAGCTATATATAAAATTTGAATTAAAAAAGGCTTTCATTAATGACACTTTTTAAAAAACAATGCTTGCAAATTTAAATACCAAAGCATGCGTAAGCACGCTTTTATAAACAAGCAAGAGAAAAAATTATTTAAACAAATTGAATTTAGCATATGTTTAAAAAATTCATTAACTTAAATTAATAAATGGGAACTTCAATAAAAAGTATAAAACATATTCAAATTGGAACATAAAAAAATAAAGACCAAATAAATGAATAACACATTGTATTATTAAATTGTTGTTAGATAAAAAGGTAATTCTTAATATAACTTTCCAATCATTAATTTTTTATGTAAATATAGCATATAATAAGTTTTATAATACTTAACAACTAATTTTAATTTGAAAACTTTTCTGAAAGCAGAACAAGACAAAAAACAAAACAAATACATATATTTTTTTCTTTAACCTCAACTAAAAATTATTAAATGACATTAAAAAAAAATTGAAAATGTTTCAAACATTGTCTTAGTTTTAATTTAGGTAATATTTAAAAATTGTCCTTCTAATATATATACATCCATTTATACTTATTTAAAGCATAAATTTAATTCTTTTAAACATAATTGTTCATGTTTTAAAAGAACGAAAATAAGTTTCTGTTGGTGAAAAATTATATCGCCCAGCACTTTTATACAAAATGTTCTTAAAATGCAAATTAATCAAACTTTTACAAATAATTACATTTTTAATATTAAAATTGATAAGACCAAATGATAGTAAGATTTATTATTATTTACATTTATGATATTAAAAGTAAAATATTTTCTATTTTCAACAAAACAACGTGAATAAACGGTACCATAGTTGCAATGATATATTTTTAAGATCCTTTAAATATTAAAAAAAGGTAATAAAAAATAAATACATATCGATGAAATGTAACAGAGCCTGTTTTGATTGCTTTTCTTTACACCCATAGGTACAACAATTTGATACCATTATATTTTTTAATAGTAAGCATGAAACCATCTAATATCTTCCATCAAAGCCAGTAGTATTAGTATGCTGAGCTGGATGCTTCTTGCTCTGACTCATGTGGTTTTATCTTGGCTGCAGAATGGGTAAAGAGATTTTCCCTCTGGTATATGGGTACTCTGAGGTAGCATGCCTGGTGTATGCTGCCGAAGGCAGTGAGTGGGGCACATGATTCTAGGTTTGGTTGGACAGATTTTCATTTAAAGTATAAAATCATTCAACATTGATTTTAGGTATATTTAAGGTTATTATCATAGGCCTAGGCAATGCCAGGTGGGTCAGCTAGTTTTAAAATAAACTTTAAAAAAAAAAATTGTTTTTTTTTTAAATATCTGGGAATTTTAAAGGCTAGATAAAAAAATTCAAAAATTGCAATGATATTCATACCCAGTTTCTAATTTTTTCTGGGTTATTTTAAATAATAATGTTATGCCCTGCTATTAATTTCAAGGAAAAAGAAAATCCATTAATTATCTACCGTTGTACAGTGAATTAGCTCTGACAGTTTATATATACATATATACATATATATATATATAATTTACCCTTAAAATATTGTTACCAAGGCTGATTCCAGAGAAGTTGCCTAGAAGGGGTACTTTAAAAATTTTCAGTAACAGGAGTCGTTCCACATGTTTTATACATTTTTGAATACAAAATGAGAAAAAATTATTTTGGAAATTGTACTTTTTAACCCTTATTGTAAAGCTGACAATTATTATGACCAGCTCTCAAACCTTTTAAACCAGTTTTATGCAGGGCATACTCTGTAAGGAAACCTTGAAGTTTATTTGCTTTTGGAATTTCCTATGTATATATGCTTGATGATTTCAGATGCCTGAAGACATTGAAAATGAAACACCCTCTTCAGTGATGCTTGACGAGGAGACCCGTTTTGTTAGACATAATGATCACTTGATTTCAAGTGTCCGTCGTAGCGCATCATTTCTGGGAAGTAAAGGTGATGTCTATACTATTAGTGATGAACCAGAAGTAAGTGAATTAAAAATATTATCTGTCAGTTTAAAAAAATATATAAATTAGAGATTTTTCAACTTTAGAGTTTGAATAAAAAGTAATTGTCCCATCAATAATTCAAATTGAACAAATGATTGTTTTAATTATATTTAAGGTTATGAATAACACTATTGGTCTTCTATGTCTTCTATAGTTATATAGTAGTTTCACACATTTTTTTTTTTTATACCGCTAACCAGGCCCCTTCCTGCCCGGCATGAATGCCTAGCTTAACGGGTTAGTACCTGGGTGCGGGGCGGAAATCGCCTGATCACAGCATGGCTGTGATTCACCTGACTATTGATTTGTTTACATCGCTGCTGTGCTTGCTCTCTTGTGATTTGCTACCGTTATCTTTGTTTGCCGGTTCAAGGTTTCTGTTTAACTTTGTTGAATTGACAGATTTAATAGGTCTCGTAATTTAGAACCTTGATCAGGTGACGAGGCCCTCACCTGACCAGGCACCCCCAGAGGTATTATTCACTAGTTTCACACATTAGTTTCACACAGAAAACCATTCTGAATTATTTGTACCAAACATGTTTTCATCTCGAATTTGTGGGTTGACTTATATGGGAGTATATACAGTAAATTTATTTTTTATATATAAATTTATTCATGGAACATTTATAATGGGTTAAAAAATTACTTGTTAAAAATATCCAACAAATCCACTGATAGAAGTAGTTTATTACATCGGCATGCTGACTGATTGAGAATTAGCTTAACCCTTATTATTACCTCTTCAAACAAGTGCCTATTACTTAATTTACAGAAATATTAATTTTACTAGTGTGGCTTTGCCAACTTTGCTGGTCAGTTTTTCCAAAATAACCTAGTGGTGGGGTCACCACTGCCTTCTGTAGCTCAGGACCAGGTTTTGTCTGTATTTGTTAATATGGCAATCATTATAATGAGGGCCCTATGTGCTTTGCACCATAAACTGTTAATAGGGCATTTAGTATTTTAATCATAAATCGAAACCACAAGTAAAACTTTTAAACTTTTATTTTTTGTTTTTGCATGATAAAAGAGAGAAAAAAAAGATAACAGAGACGTTATGGAATGAAGTAGCTATCTCATGGGATGTAATCATCCTGTCCGATTCTGTTTTTTGCTTGTCACAAAAATTGACTTGGCTACTTACTAAAACAATGTTTTGAGGAACAAATTAAAGAAATTCAAGGTTCATGGCTCAGGTTAATTTATAAATGTAAAACAGTAAAATATTTTTTTAAATCCTCAATTTTTGAAGATTTTATTAAAAACTTTGGATAAACTCCCTTATTGCTTAAACACATTTTTAAAAACATCAAGTCATTCAATAAGTTATTAAATATTTCAGTTGAATTTTGAAAATTATTTTTTAAATGTACAATTTTTGATGAATTTTTTGTAAGTTTTGGTAAACTTTTTTATTGCTTACACATATTTTGAGTGAAAAAAATATGTTGTTTGGATGAAAATTTACAAAGTTATTAAATATTTTAGTCTAATTTTGTATATCGATTTCAAATAATTCTTTAAAATATATTTTTTTTTAAATTACACAATTCAAGAGGAAATTTCAGATTTTTGAACAATGCAAAAAAGTATAGATTATAAGAATTTCAAAGAGATACAAGATTGTTCACAAATTCACTTTATAAACACACTTCAAAATCAATGATTTGGAGAAAATTCTTTAAAAATACAAAAATAATTAATATTTTATAAAAGAAATCAGACTGTAAATAGGCCATCTGATTTCATATGTACTTTTAATCCCACTCTTTCTAGAATGGGCAAATGACATTTTAAAGATAATATTTTTAAAGATAATAATAATTAAATTCTAAAATTTAAAAAAAATTCTGCAAATGGTGTTCATGCATTTGTCTGTATTCTCTGGTTCTGTTCTTAACTATATATTTTGTACTTTTGAATTATTGAATTATTTATTAGTTTAAATAAATTAAAAAATAAAATCATATGATTTATAGCAATTGATATTCAAACAGTTTGTTTGAAATTTGGCACTTATAGAGTTTTAAGTAAATTATGTTAATTAAATTATTTATTTTTCAATTTTTTTCTTTCTAGTCTGGCTATTTTGGAGATAA
The DNA here is from genome assembly GCA_963931845.1 of Maratus michaelseni. NCBI lineage: Eukaryota > Metazoa > Arthropoda > Arachnida > Araneae > Salticidae > Maratus > Maratus michaelseni. The sequence continues at coordinate 120,903,566 of OZ007586.1, forward strand.
ATTTCTAGCAGGTATGATATTTTAAATATTATTCTTTTACTGAAGATGGGAATAATGTTGTTTGATACACAATTATTTTAAATGTACATTAATTTATTTTTTAGGACAATTTTGCCAATCTTTTCTGGTTAAGAAATGCCTTTACCCACTTGTAATGCTTGTTTTGGTAATGTTAACAGTGAGTTATCAGTTTGATAAATAATTTATATCTATTTCAGTATTTCATTTTGTGCTTTTTATGTTATTGTTTTTCTATTGGCCAATTCATATATAAACTAAATAGAAAATACAGTATAGGACCCATTATCCAAAATTCCAAAATCTGGAAAAAATTTCGTTTGAAATTTTCTGAATTTGTAAATTTTTACTAAAGTTTTGCAGATACCAGACATTTTTCGAAAATTTTATGGATTCCTAATTTTTTAAGTCTATTGTTTCAATCTGTTAACCATTAAAATAATATGCTACTTCAGTGGCGTTGGTGGGGGATCACAAAGCCCCCCCTCCCAAAATTAAAAAAAATATTTTTTCTGGCAAATTTTAGTTTAAAATTAATTTATATAATATTTTGTTAAAAAAAAAAAAAAACGTCAGAAATTTCGCCCAGTCTGAATAAATTTTCTGACTATACCACTGTATCATTTGAATACATGTGGAATAGCAAAGTTCTATTTATTTGCTTGTGCCCTCTCTTCTCACACAGTCTAGAATGATCTGCTCACAGTTTCCAGTTTTTTTTTGGTAGAATTTACAAAAGCGGATAAAAATCGACATGGGAAAATTTTTCCTGCATAGTCAGCAAAATCGCCCAAAATTTGTGAAAAAAACAACAGTATTAAATTTGTGCTTACAGTCAAGAAATAACGTGTACAAATATAAAGGTAAGTAATATAAACAAAATCAGAGATGCCACTTTTATGAGTTTTGGCAGACTTCCTCTTTTCTTTTTATTTTAAAAATCAATCTGTGATTTCCACAGAATCGTAGGGAAAAAAATGTGTTGGTCTGTGCTACAAATGAAGTAATGGGCAATGGCATGGCACAATTAGTTGGCGACACAGAAAAATCTGTGTGTCGAGAAGAGAATTTTTGGGTCTCACTGATTCAATTTGTAGATCGGGATTTATTCAGAGATGTTCTTAGAGGGAGACATAAGATATGGGCATGTAATTCTTCTGCCAATTATTAAGTTTTGGTTGAATTCTTCATAAGCAATTCTTCGATCAGTCATGAAAGAAAAACAAGAATTTAGTCAAATTGTCACGGAAGACAAAAATCTGGAATTTCATCGAACAATCTCTGAAAACAATCGCTAAATTTGCAAATTTAGTCAAATGGTCACGGGAAAAAAAAAACTAGAATTTCATCAAACAATTGTCGAAAAAAATGACAAATTTAAAAAACAGTTTCATAAAATATTATTCAATTTGTCAAACAATCAAAGAAAAGATTGTAAATTTCATCAATACGTTACGTAAAAATATTGCAAATTTCATCAAGAGGTCGCATAAAAATATTGTAAATTTCATCAATCGGTTGTGAAAAAAAATCTTAATTTTCGTTAGTTGGTCCAGCCGAAAAAAATTGAGAATTTTGTCAAACAAGTGCAGAAAAAAAATCGAGAATTTCGTCAATGTGGGTTTTCAAGGGTGCAGCCTCGTACCACTTGCCACATGCTCCGGAAGCGGCAATAAAGCAGAGTTTGGATTGAAATCTTGGGCAATGGTAGCCTTAGCTAAAACCATTGCACACAAATTAAAGAAGCAAATAATGCAATAGAGCGATATGCTGGTTTGTTAGTTACCTCAATAGTCCTATAAAAATATAGTGTCTGGAAAGAGTGAACGATATTTGTCAGTGTCCATGAATGACGTTTTTGTAATTGAAGATTCTAATTGAAAAAGCAAATTATTCAGTCCAGCAGATTTATTCAGAGATAATTTTATGTAAATTACATAATATGATGAACAGATATTATTTAAATAAGCTTTGATTTATCCCAGTCATAAGTTCTTGTAACATTTCACCGGTAAAACACATCTTAAATAGCACAGGATATAATGACAACTGAATAAAAACAAAACTTAACATACCAGTACTGAAAACTAAGCTTCTGTTCAAACTGCAAACATAGCTAAATTCCATGCATTTAATACAGCAAAATATACTCTACCGTAGTCATTTTCATTTCGACTGCTTATGAAAAATGATTAGTAACATCAAAACAAAACCGCGATTGAATCAGATACAAATGGCGTATATATACTCTGAAATGACCGCATGTGCCAGTGAAATGTACCTTCTCGAATATTCCCGGAAGTTATGCGGTGATTGAAATATGAATAATTACGAGATCGGCAAATCAGACAAAGATTTATCTGGCACCATCTATCGAAGTTAAAGTGTGCTTCATTCGATTATCGTTTGAATCGAATATCGCTGTATGCCGAGAATGAACTGTTCTAATGAATGAAGCATAACAGGCGATGTTTATGAAGTAAATATGAATTAACAACTATTGTAAAGCGTAAAATAAATGTATTTAAGGAATGAATTATTAATATTAAACAGAAACTAAAAGATTATTGGTAAGTTAAATATACTTTAACCATAATAATTACGTTTTTATAATAAAGTTATTATGTTGATATGTACTGCTTATGAACTTTATACTTAGATTAAATGACTGTAAATAAAGATGAAATATGAGTAAATGTTAATGAATGCTTATGTTTAAAAAGTGTATTTGAGGCAGTAAGACCTAAATATGAAGTGAAGGCTTGGTTTTTCTCAACATGAAAGAGTAAAAATGGTTGGTTGTCATATATCATCAATTAAAACTGAAATATTGACCTATAATACTGTATTCCTCTACTGAATAAATATGCTTAATTTGAGAATGGTGATTGTCTCATAGATAGAAGTGTTCAATATATATATGTACACCATAATTTAAGGAAGAAACACTGCAGAGTTTACAAGTTTAAAAGTTAAAATTTGCGAATGCGGCGTTTATGAAAATTTTGTGCAAAATATTCAGTATTTTGATTTTTTTTTTTCACTCATCCGTTTTTTCTTTAAATATTTTCCCCTGCAATGCTGTGTTGCCGATAGTTAGTGAAATCAAGGAATGCAATACAGAAATCACCTCTTTGGGGAAAATATGGTGAATGGATTAAAGAGGGGGCAACAATAGAAATATCTTTTTATTGCACTGCACTGTAGAAACATAGTATTGGAAAGCTGTTTATCTGAAGTTAGCAGTTGAAATTTATCTCTTTTATTTATTTTTATACAACTCATCAAATCAGTACATAATATTTGTTGGAAAAGAAAGACTATGTTGCTGTCACTGCTTCTTTCAATTTTTGTCATAACAATCTCCCGTTATAGCAGGATTATGAAATTCCCATTCTTAGGGCAACACAATAATACAGATTAAAAAAAAAATCTTTTTGTTGATTTATTCACTAATAATTTTGGAAATTTATTTTATAAACGAATGTTAAAGTCTGTTATAACGATCGCTGTTAGTACGTGATTATGAAATTCCTGTTTTTACGATAAACCGCTAGTGCAGATTTTTTAAAAATCTTTTTGATTATTTATTCAATAATAGTTTTGGAAGTTTATTTTTTAAATGAATTTTAAATTCGCTGTTACAACAATCTCCCGTTATTGTGTGATTTTGAAATTCCCATTCTTACGATGATCCAATAGCACAGATTTTAAAAAATCTTTTTGATTATTTATTCAGTAATAATTTGGGAAGTTTATTTATTAAAATGAATTTCAAAATCTCTGTTATAATGTTATCCTGTTAATATATGAGTTTGAAATTCTCGTTCGTACGACAACCTGATAGTGAAGTTTTTTCAATCTTTGTGATTATTTATTCAATAATAGTTTTGGAAGTTTATTTTTTAAATGAATTTTAATGTCTCTGTTATAACAATCCCCTGTTAATGCATGATTTTGAGATTCCCGTTCTTAGGACGATCCAATAGTGCATATTTTTTAAATCTTTTTGATTATTTATTTTGTTTTTCTGAAGTTAGCAGTTTAAATTTATCTCTTTTATTTTTTTTATACAACTCATCAATTCACTACATAATATATGTTGGAAAAGAAAGACTATGTTGCTGTCGCTGCTTCTTTCAATTTTTGTTATAACGATCTCCCGTTACAGTGGGATTTTGAAATTCCCGTTCTTAGGATGACACAATAATGCAGATTTTTTAAAAATCATTTTGGTTTATTTATTTGATAATAATTTTGGAAATGTATTTTATAAACAAATGTTAAAGTCTGTTATAATGATCGCCGTTGGTACGTGATTATGAAATTCACGTTTTTACGACAAACTGATAGTGCAGAATTTTTAATCTTTTTGATTATTTATTCAATAATAATTTTGGAGGTTTATTTTTTAAATGAATTTTGAAGTCTATATTATACCGATGCCCCATTAATGTATGATTTTGAAATTCCCATTTTTACGATGATCCAATAGTGCAGATTCTTTTAATCTTTTTGATTATTTATTCAGTAATAATTTTGGAAGTTTATTTTTTAAATGAATTTCAAAGTCTCTTTTATAACGACCCCCCGTTAATGTGTGATTTTGAAATTCCCGTTCTTACAACAATCCAATAAGACAATTTATTATTATTATTATTATTTTTTTTTTTAAAGTTCTTCACCATAAAAAAATTTCTCTAAATCTTAGAAATGAGTCCTTCACTAAGGCTTTTGTCAAGATGTCAGCATAATTCTCTTTGGACATTACGTGTTTGATGTCAAAGAAATTTCAGTTGTACCAACTCTTATTAATTTATACTTTAAATCAATATAACGATTTCTGTTGTTGTCTGCTTTATTTGTAGTAAAAGCGATAGCAGCTGTATTGTCACAAATTATATGATGCACTCAAAGAGTTTACAGAGTTTCGTTGTAACTCTTTAAAACCACAATATAATTAATTTATTTGTTTATGCACAACGTCCTCTCCTCGACCAAAGAAATCACGTCATGTCGAATCCAAACCAAAAGTTATGCTCATTGCATTTTTTGACAATGAAGGTGTGGTGCACCATGAATTTGTATCAACTGGACAAACTGTTAACGGCCTTTTGTACATGCAAGTTTTAAAAAGACTGAGGGAGGCATCTTGAAGAAAACGTCTTGTCAAATGGCAAGGAGGATGATCACTGCATCACAACAATGTTCCCTCCCATACATCAATTGTTGTGCAGACATGGCTGGCAAAAAAGAACATTCTACTCCTCCACCAGCCTTCCTACTCACTGCATTTAGCACCATCAGATTTCTGGCTCTTCTCCAAGATCAGAATGGGTGTCAAATGTAACCGTTTTGTCACTGTAAAAGACATCAAAACCAACGCGATGGCTAAACTTAGGAGGATACCAAAACAGGACTTTCATTGTTGTTTCCAGCATTGGCAGAAGCAGTGGAGCAAGTGTGTGTGTTTTGATGGAGCCTACTTTGAAGGTTATTAAGTAAATGTGTACCTATATTCTGGTAATAAAGAGTTACAACAAAATTCTAGGAACTTTTTGACTGCCCCTCGTAGAAGAGGTTGTTGCATAGTGGGGGTGTCTACTTCCAGGATTTTTATTATTTTTGTGAGAGACATATGCAAGAATTTAAGGTCTTTGACAGCTTCTGTAGCAACAATAATTTCAGCTTCCATCGGACTTAGTGCAATGCAATTTTGTTTTGTTACTTGCCATGTAACAGGTATATTATTTAGTAAAGCAACATATCCACTCCAGAATTTCTGGTCAGAAGTGTCACTGGCCCAAGAGGCTTCAACATAGAAGGCTAATTGTATTGGAGGGTCAGATTCAGGTAGCTTTACTCCAAGAGACTTTGTCAAAGACAAGTACATTAGTACACGTAGGAGAGCTTTGTAGTGTGAAAGAACTTTTGGTGAATTCTGAGAGTTATGCGACAGGCCATTCTATGTCTAGATGACATCTGTGTGCTATATATTATAGACATCCCAATAAGTTCTGGAATGGTAGGTTTTCTGAGAATTCTTCTTTGGTTTCTAGAACAGTATTATACCTAGGAGAAGAAAGAAGAGAAATATCAGTACAATCAGATATTTCAAATGCTTTTCAATATACTGTTCACAATTAATTTATACTATTTCATTTTCTTCTATTTTAAAATTTATACCCTGTAACATTGATATAGAACCTAAAATTTTGACTTCATAAATGGATTCAATTAATTCTACTACCTCCTTTAAAATATCCTCATTCTTTGCAAAAATAGGTAAATCATCAACATATACTATGATAAATGCTTGATTTTTATAAGAATAAACACAAGTTAATCCTGGTACTTCTATGAGTCCATTATTAATCATTTGACTGTGTAAGTCATTATACCAGCTTCTTCCTGCCTGGTGTAAACCATAAATGGCTTTCTTTAACTTTAAGGCATACAATTCTTTTCCTGGTATAACATATTCTAATATAAATTGTTGTCTAATATAAATTTCTTTATCTATATCCCCATATAAGTATGCGCACTTAACATCAAGAAGACAATGTGGCCATTTTAATATTCTAATGAAGAAGGCTATAAAAAGATGAATGAGTGTAAAGTTTACGACAGGGCTAAATATTTCATTATAATCTAATCCTCTTCTCTGGTTATTTCCTAGTGCAACTAAATGGGCTTTATATATTTTACTTTTCCCTTCTCTGTTTTCTTTCACTATAAATGCATTTAATACCTATGACCTTTTGATCTTTTTTTGGGACAAGTGTCCAAACACTTTGGTGTAGCATGGTTTGAATTTCTTGGTCCATTGCCCTTTTCCATTTTTGTGCCTCTGGAAGTTGTTTTGCTTGAAAAGGGGTTTGTGGTATAATTATCTCAGCTAAAAATGTTTCGTCAACTACTGTCTTACTTTCAGACTGTTTTTCTAACTTAATGAGACCTTGATATGTATTTTCTATTGAGAATTTAGCCACAGTTATCGTCTAAGATTACTGCAGGTTCTTTACAATATTTCTGTAATTCTATATTAAATTTTATCCTCAAACCACTGGGAGTTAGTATATAAATATCAGTTTTACCTTTAGTTTTTCCTTTCTTCCTCTTCTTTATATACCAATAAAATGTCGCCTTTCCTTCTCTGTTTTCAGAATTCGAGTCTAGCAATTCATCTTTGGATGTTGAACTTGGTTCATCTTGTGTCTCATTGAGAGATTTTGTTTCTGATTGACCTTCTCGTCTTTCGTCATTAGTTAAGGTTGTCGAGGTACTAGGTTGTTGGTTCATGGGTCCTGTAAAGAATTCTTTATCATCACTTGAAAAATCTCCAACGGTATGATGAGTTATCTTATGTTCAAGAGATTTTCCCATCTGTGCTTCATCAAATGTAGTATGCTTTGACTCTACTATTATATTTTCTTTAGGAAGATAAACCCTGTATCCACTGGATTCCAAACCTTAACCTGCAAAAATTCCCCATTTAGCACAGGATTGGGATTTATTCCTTTTTGGTTTTGGTTGATGAACATAAGCTACACAACCATAGCGATGGATGGTTTAGTCCCATACCATCTCTGAAAAGGTATTGCTTCTATATCAGTATGTAATATCCTGTTACGAATGTAATTAGTTGTTATAACAGCTTCTGCCCATAATGTGGCTGGAAGATTAGCAGCTTGCATAAAAGTTCTCATTCCCTCAAACAATACTCTATTATATCTCTGCAACTCCATTCATTTGTGTACTATATATTGTGGTCCTTTTAATCTCCAATTTTTCAAGCATATCTTTTATTTGCTTTTTACAATACTCTAACCCATTATCAGTTCTCATTACTTTCATTTTCTTATTGGTTTGACTAGGACCGGGCAAAGAGAAAACTGCACCCGGGGCAAAGTTTCAATTTGATGCCCCATCCCTGTCCACATTCCTTATCTTTGTGACAGGTGTCACAAAATTGATAAAGTGCAGAAACAGAAATAAATTCTACTGAATAAATATTTTGCATTTATTTTAGAACTTTAAAAGGTAATTCAGAAATTCCAAACAACTAAATAACATGACAAAATTGCACTTATTTCTTAGAGAAATCATGATGTTTTGCGACAGAAAAAGAAATTCCCCGGAAAATGATCAAAAGCCAAAAAAAAAAAAAAATAAAATTGTGGTTGGTAGTATAAATTTGGTGTCCCCCCCCAATCTTCACGCCCAGAGCGAAGGCCCCCTTCGCACGACCCTGGGTTTGGCGTTCAATGAACATGATAAAGTGTTTTAATTTAGAAAAAACTTCCTCTTTGGTATGTAATGGATAACAAAAAGCTCTATGACTGTAATCATCAATAAATGTGTTTTTTATGTACTGTTACCCATTTCTTGTCGCAACTGGAGTGGGATCCCAAACATCACTGTGGATCAATTCCAATATTTCTTTTAATCTAGCTTGGGTTGACCAAGTATTTTTAGTTAAGATACATAATTCCTAAGGGGTTTCTTTTACTTGTAACAGACTATAGTTTTCAATGAATTTTTCCCAGACCATTTTATTTATTATATTGACATTACAATGTCAAATAAATGTGAAATAAAAAATGTTTTTAATATGATTACAATGACATAACCTTTTGTGCCAAAGCATGATACTGTTACGTTCAATTGCATAAGTTACATTATATTGCTGTCCTTGTTCAATTTTGGGGGTTACTTTTATTGATTTTGAACATGTGGAGATTTTCACTTTATCTTGATTTAAAAAGGATATTTTACTCTTAACTTCTTGACATTGGTTGTTTACAACTTAAGGCAACTTTTACAGTTAAATCCTTTAATTGCTTTTAATACATAAAAAATACCTTTAAGTTAGGCAGTATACAAATATTTCCAATTTTGTGAACCCATTATCCATTGTAGCATGGAGACCTGCTTTATCCATTTTTGACATAGATATTAAATTTTTATGAATATCAGGGTCATACAACGCATCATGCACATTTACTATAGACACTCTATCTTTTTCTCTTATTTGGAAACAAACTCTTCCTGTTCCTTTCACATTATGAGGTGTTATTCCCATTCTAACAATAGCACCTTTTGGTGGTTCTCGCCTGTATGAGAAAAAATGTCTATTTTGACATACGTGAGATGTGGATGCAGACTCCAACGTCCATTCCCAACATGGAGGGAGAGTTTCAAATGCATCACTAACTTTGCATTCTACTTCAGTAATATATGAATTTAATTTTACTCCTACATCTCTACCATTATTTTTCTGTTTATTTATTCTACAATTTTTACTCTGGTGATCATATTTACCACAAACGTCACATTTCAAATTCATTTCATAAGAAGGTTGAGAAGTTAAACCTTTATCACATACTATATGGCTAGCTCTTTTAGCAAAAAGGGTTTAATTTCATTGTTTATCTCTTAAGTCCCTCCTTGAACAATCTTTTAAAATTTCCTCTTTAACTTTTTTTAATTTAAAGTCAATTTCAGGAAGACAGTCTAATTCTCTTATCAAGTAATCATAGTTTTCTGGTAGACTTTCTATCAACTGATAACTTCGATTTTTTTCTGCTATTTCTTCCCCAGAATCTAACACACAATGATACGCCTCCTCAAATCTAGCAATGTACATTGGGATATCCTCATCTATATTAATTTTTAAATTCCTAAATTCATTTACATGAAATGATTTTAATGCTCTGCCTGGAATTTCAAGGTTTGATTTTAACGTTTCCCAGATATCACATGGGTCATCTAAGTGGCCTATTGTTAGTTCAATTTCAGGGCTAACATATGTTTTTATAATTCCTGCAGCCCCCTTTTTTGACTTATTTAATTTAAATATATCTACGAATTTTAAATCTGATACATCTGGCCATTTACTTTTGTCTACCAATGTATATAAACCTTCCGTTTATAAAATACATTTTATGGACCAAGATCAAATTTGATAGTTATCTCGTGATAATATTACTATATCTTGGGCAGTAGCGATCACTAATTTTTATTTAGGCAAAAATACATACAAATACAAGCATATAACAAAATACTTTTCATGCACACTTATAAATACTTATAATAATACACTTCTAATATTACTTAAATTGACACCAAAACTTGTTTTAACTCTTTTCATTCCTACTATAAATCACTACACAGTATCAGAATTACTGGTTATTCGCAGTGTAAGATCTTCTGGGGTCATAACCTCTGTGGGTTTTCTAGGATGCGGCATCGTACCACTTGCGACGATAAAGCAGATTTTGAAGTGAAAGAGTTAAAATGTTTGGTTGTCAGATATCATCAATTAAAACTTAAATACTGGGCCATATTCATCTACTGAATAAATATGCTTAATTTGAGAATGGTAATTGTCTCATAGACAGAAGTGTTCAATATATATATATATACATATATATATATATATACTATACATATAAACTTAAGAATACTAGCTTGAGAATAGTGTAGTAGAAAATGTACTTACTTAAAGGACAAAGTTTCCATGTTAAACTTGGTTTATTGAAGTGAAAATTGTTACAACAAGGAGCACTTTTTATTTTCCAAAATAATAAGAGCTTAACAATTGAATTTTGCTTCCTTGAGCCCCACATATCACCCTTGAATGTAGATATCCTTATATAATTTCCATTAGATAATCCTTATTCAAATAAATTAACTTGCAAGATATAATCTTCAACTTATAACTCTGTACAACTACTACTACAAAAAACTTATTCGCTGTTAAACTTAAACTTAGCATTTGCCTTTATAAATACTCATAAATTCTCTTTTCGGAACTCAGCTTTCTTGAAAAGATTCTATACAAGCTACTAGAACTGCCTCATCTGCTTAGAAACAAGGCCGCTAGCCTTTTAAACTGATGATTGAACTGCACCAGCCAATCACAGGTGACTATGCAATTTGCATACGTGAAACAAAATTAGTATATTACACTTTTAATTACATATATTAAATTATTACTATAAATTTAGAAAAACCTTATAGCGTTCTAAAAAATGACTTTAAAGAATGTTTCAATCTTTTAAATACATTTAAAATATATTTTAACTTACACAAACTTAGAACGATTGTGAAATGTGATCGCAAAAGAAAAATGCTGCATGCAATCCCTGATTGTGACACTCAACTGAGAAACCATCCAACCGTAAGGTTAGCAATGGAAACAGAATGCCGAATCAGCCACAGCGTGATGAAAATGATAATGTACATGCTAATAAAAATAAAAGATGAATACAAAAAATTCATGGAATATAACACTGTGTTTCCTACAATCAATCTTTCATGATAGGCAACTGTGAATTTCATCAATCAGTTGCGACTGAAATCGTGAATTCGTCATTCAGTCGCGAAATAAAAAATCGAGAATTTTGTCCGATAATTGCAAATTTTGTAAAGCATTATGCAATAAAATCTCAAATTTGTCTATCAGTCGAGGAAACAATCGTGATTTTCATCCAACAGTTGCAAACAACAACAACAACAAAAATGAAATTTGTTGAAAGATTCCAGAAAAATGTGCAACTTTCATCAAGAGATCGCATAAAAAAATTGCGAAATTCGGAGGAGGGGAGGGAGAAGATTCCAAATTTCGGGAGGACCCGAAATCCGAAAAGTCTTCAGGCTCGAGGTTTCTGTATAATGAGTCTGGTACTGTAGTAACTTATTGAATTTATATGATAAATTCAATAATCCAATTAACGTTTCATCTTTAAAGAATATGTATTACTATTTTTAATTATTTTTTGGATGTTATGAACATCTCTTTGCTAGATACATTATGTACACAAGTTTATTTCCTTTCTTTCTATGTGTGTGTGAGAAAGAGAGAGGTGAAGAAAATTTTAATTTATTAAACCTGTAAATAATTGTATATATATATATATATATATTTATACACACAGTAGAAGATCTTTATAATGCAATTCTGTAGATAATGCACAACTCCTCAGATGTGAACAATGACTTTTAGAGTTAAAAAGCACCTGCAAGCCACACTGTAGAAATATTACTACCCTCTAGAGCAGTGTTTCCCAACCTTTTCTTGGTCATGTCCCACCAAAGTTTCTGTAAAATGATGATGCCCCCCCCCTCTCTGTGTAACATATACAATTCTTATCAAAATGAATTACACTTTTTACATGGAGGAAGCTTAACAGAGACTTAACAAATGACAAGTCACTTCATATGTTATTAAGCTTATAAAACATGTAAAATCCTTGTAACAAATATGTTTTTAATATAACTTTATCAATGAAATCAAGCTATTCATCTTTGTATTTATATTTAGAAGAGTTTTATTGTTTCTTATCTTTACCTCCATTTGAAATAAAAGTACTATTTTATGGTCTGTATTTTTATCTTGACAAAATTTCTTGAAGAGATTCTTGCTTTTGTCATTAAATTTGGTATTGGTATATTTTGTGATTAATTTTACTACTTCATTTATAACCATGTGGAAATTTTTTGGGTACTGAGATATCTATTTGCATAATACAATCATAGCTGCTACCATCTTTTGGCATCAATATATTTTTTTAATTCTTCACGTTATTCTATTGCATGATTCTATGATTTAAAAAGGGAGAAGATTTCTGTACTTAATTACTAGTGCCAAAGTATCATAGCAGTTGGCAGCCATGAATACAATGCACAAGAATCATTTCTGGATTATCGTCTTTATCAATTTTAAGCAGTCTTTTAAATATTATTATAATGCATTTTCTTCATTTTGAAGAAAGATGTTTTTCTCCTCCTTTTTGTCATGTGCACTGTTTGCAATTGTTTCCTTTGCAACAAACAGTAAACATTAAATTTATAACTTTTCAATTGGAAATAAAAGTAATAGAAGTTTAGCATGAACCCCATGAAAATTGTTGAGGGCCTCGAAACATTCCAATGCTTTTAGCACTAAATTTATAATTTAATAATCAGACAAATTTTTTATCTGTGTCAAAACTGAACGTAATAGAAATGTTTGGGTATTTTGCCTGAAATTAGCATACAAAATACATAAGAAAAATTTCTTCATGTGAAAGAAAAAATTTTATGATTTCAGATTATGTTTTTCTTTTATACCTCAGCTGTATGTATATTAACAATTGCTTCTTGTTCCCGGAACTTATAAATAACACTTCATTAAACATTTTAAAAATAAAGTGAAATGACTTATATATTTAATTAAATGAATAATATTATTTCCTAGATCTTAAAAAGTAAGAAACAAATATAAAATGCTATTACCTACAAATGTTGAGATGTTTCACAGCAGAAACTTAATATTGCATATCACACAAGAAAACGGAAGATTGAATGAGATACATGGGCAGGAAATTTTCCTTCTAAAACATTTTTTTGATTTACAGAACTATTAATGCTATCTATCGATGATAGAGTAAACTATTTAACATTAATCCTGAAACGTACTGTAGGTAATGGAAGAATCAAATATTTTTTTACATTATTATGATTCAACTAGTACTTTAAAGTATTGTTAAGTAAAGTGCTAGTACTTTAAAGTACTTCATAAAGAGTTAAGACAATCAGTTTTAACCACTTGCATATAAGTAACATACAGAGTTATAAATACTTGATTATTCGTATCAGTAATTTTGAAATGAAAAATTTGCTTATTTAATCAGAGAATAGTGATTACATTATGCTTAGTGATTGCATCTGTGATTACATTAGGCAAAAAATTCTAATCACAATTACTGGTGATAAAAGATTCAAAATTCTGTAAGAGGCGCTTGTCACAAACATGTTAAATATGCATTTGAATAGTTTCAATTGTAAAAGTTTCTTCATCTGACATTTTGCAGAATGAAAAGAAATATAAAACCCATTCCGTAAATAGTTGAAAAAGTTGTCAGAAATTCTAAAATACTTACAAGTCAGAAAAAATATAGAAAAATTTAAAATATATCATATTAAACGAGCAAGCAATTTTCCTGATTATGGATGATATCGAAAACAGCTGGAGCGATTTTCAAGAAGCTTGCCTTCCGTACTAAATGAATGATGAGAAAACGATATAGCTAGAGGTCTCGAATTCCAGAAAATTTCTTTTGTTAGGTTAAAACAAACTCAGCTTTGAAAATGCTGTTTGCTATAAAGCGAAAAATACTCAAAAGATTTACATGAAATGTGTCTTCTATACTATTTTGAACATGACAAAATGGGCTAGTTAGGTCTCGAATTCGGGAATGTTCCTTCTGACAGGCTAAAATAAACTCAGCATTGAAAATCCTGATATATATAGAAAATGGCTCAAACGATTTCAACTAAACTTGGTCCTTATACTAATTCAAACACCAGAGAATGATCTAGCTGAGGCTACTAATTTAGGAAAATTCATTTTATATGGTTAAAACAAATTCAGCGCTCATGGATAAATTGAAAAAAGTTCTGAAGATTTTTTGAAATACACTTTATTTTAACAAGAGAAAACAAACTAACTAGGTCTTGACTTCTAAAAAATTTGTTTTTCATAGGCTTAAGCAATTTTCATAATTAATCTTCAGTAATCAGAATTCTTTGCCAACATTATTGGTTATTGATCAACAACACAATTACGGATGGTATCAAAGATGGTGTAACGTTTCCCAGGTAATTTGCCTTAAATGCCAATTCGAGCACAAGAAGTATAGCTAGGTCTCAGCGTGAGAAAAAATCATTTTCACAAGTTTAAGCAATCTTCGAAATTAAACTTCAGTAATCAGAATTCTTGCCAATACTATTTGTTATTGATCAGCAACATGACTACTGATGACATCAAAGACGGTGTAACAATTCTTAGTTAATTTGCCTTCTATACTAAATCAATCACAAGATTTTCATGACATAAACCTTATATATTAATTCGAGTACGGGAAGAAAACATCTATTACTCAACTTCAAAAATATGCGCTTTGATAGGTCTAAACAATTTTTCTTGTCGTTAATCTTCTGTAACCAAAATTCTCACCAATACTATTTGTCATTGGTCAGCACCATGATTATGGAAGATTTCTACTCTATGTGAGATGTAATGCAAGTTTAACTTCGGATCGGTCTGCCATAGTCTTAGGACCGATTGAATTCAGGTACACTGCCAGTTTAATATTTCCATAGACAGCATTGTCTTTCGAATGATGTATGAATTGTGATAATGCTCGAAGATGTAGATTCCGAATATGCTCGAATTCCATTCAAAGGTGTAGAGGCCTACCATTCTGATGAAATTAACATGAAACAATAGTTATGTACTTATTCGAATATGAGAAAATAATTTTATAAGTATTGATTTCAGCAAGTTCATTTTGATAGGTTAAAAATTCTTAATAGGAATATGCTGCTGACGTACAGTCATCAAGTTAAAAAACGCTGAACTTAAATATCATAATATATATATATATATATATATATATATATATATATATATATATATATATATATATATAATAGATGGGAAACTCAGGAACCACTCTCATTTAGTGATTAATAAATATTTAATGATATTTATATTAATACTTACAGGTAAACAACACATTATATTTACAGTAATTTACAACATTTAAATGATTAGGGGCAAGAGGGGCTATGCTGAACATATCAGCGTTCAATTATCTCCAATTATCCCAATTATCTCTCTTCAATTATTATTATAAGTCTGTCTGCACGATTTGACTTCTAGTTGTACTCTGCCTCAGAATTGAAAAATCAGTTCTCACACCTAGCTCATGAATATTACATATCTCATCATTTCTATTCTGGGTTGGGCATCTACGTCATGAGCTGAGTATGGGAAAGTGCTGTGTCGCCTGTTGCTAGGGTGTCTGGTGTGGGAATTCTGTAACCACATATGTACAAAAGTACACACACAAAGAATTGACAGCAATTGTTGTTATAATTTTTAGAAACTAGAAATTATATTTTTATGTAGAAATGAATAATAAAAATTTGTCTTTACTTAAATACAGTATGAATTATGTACAAATAAATAAAAAAATTGTGTCTTTACTCAAATACAGTATGAATTTTAAAAAAACTACTGAGTGAGGTTCGATCTACCAGGTACTAAGTGACTAAATGCCATAAGAAGTTTTCATATAATTATTTTGGTAGTAATTGTATTTTGAATGAACACTTTTTAAAAATTGAATAAACAACTTATTTTTTTTCATTTTATTTTTTAAAATTTGAATGTGTAACTTTTATTTTTAATCTACACCATTACATTTACAAAGGAACTAATAGGGAATGGGATGATAACAAATTTGAAATTGCTTCCTAAATATTCAAATTGCCCCCTTATAGGACGTACGCCCCATGTTGGGAATCACTGCTTTAGAGAATTACATTTTAGACATTAATTCACATTTATCTCCTAAAGTGAGTTTTTTAATGAAAAAATTGCTATTATTTTTGGAAATTAGTAATATAGTGATTTGGTTCAGGTATATCATGCTTATAAGGTAATTTAACAATTTGTGAAGTGATCTATATTATGCAAAAATGTATAATCTGTGCAACTTCTGATCCCAATGAATGCAATATAAAGAACTTTTACTGTGGAGGAACTTCAGGTATTATGGAATACCATTTACATTTGAAGCAATATCACAGCTCGATATCGTTTAAAACCCAAAAACGAAATACAATCACAAACTTCATCTATCTGTAATTAGTTATTTCTACACAAAAATCATTTTACGAAATTTCATCACATGCAAACAAATAATAACGGAAAACTTTTTCGGAGGGTATTATGAAATAGTCTCTCTCTGGTAATATGAAATAGAGGGTTAAAATGTTAAAAAAAAAAAAAAGTATAAAATAAAAAAAAAATACAGGTTTAATAATACTAAGGGAACATGATTAAAATATAGTATCTAGGTAGTTAGTTAATATAGTTTAGTTTCATGCGTAAATCACAATATAAGGTTGTGTCAATATCATCATGTCTCTCTGCCAGTCCAGTTAAGGATATTCAATACTGGTGTTCCTTATAACTTGATCCTACCAGTTTGGAAAAAATACCCTTTGTTTATGATGTGCCATGAATCAGGAACTAAAAAACGAGTCTTACATGATAAACAGTTACTATTTGGGTGTACATCATGATTAGTTTCAATGTAAAAATAATATTTCTAATAATAAATAAAAAGTATTGAAAACTTACTTTTTGAAATTTTCCAAACAAAAAACAGATAATATTTATTCACACAATACCCTTTCACTCCAACTGATGAACGATATGTTCTGAGAGGCATTTTGGGAATGTTCTTAAGTTGTTTATGATATTGCCATTTGGTGGCAGTACATTATCAAAGAGAAACAGTATTCCATATTACCTGACTATTCCATAATACCCGAAGTTCCTCTATATTGATATGTTTCAGACATATTTGGTCTTGTTTACAAGGTAAATATAACGATGTCTGAAATGTGATCTGTATAATGTAAAATTCTATAATATGCACGGTGTGTGTTATAAAGATCTTCTACTGTAAATAAATAAATAAATAAATATGTATACATACACACACACAATTAAATAATTTAAAGGTTTTATTGAAATAGATGTTTTCTTTCAAATCTGTTTGAGAAAACTATAAAAATTGATTTAGTTAAAACAGGTGATTACTGTTTTTAAAGTTTTAGAGATTTCTGACAGCAGTAAAAACATAAAGAATGTTTTTAAAAATGATTAAACTGTTTTTTTTTCTTTTTACCAAACATTCTTTATAATTATATAAAGCTCCTTAATGGAATGACAACAATCATACTTTAAAAGCTTCTCACAAAAAGTGCTACTTTTGATTATGTATACATTATCTGGATTATTCTTTTTTAAACTATATGGTAAGGAATGAAAGTAGTTTACCTGAATATTTAAAATTATTTGTGAATTGTGAATTTGGAGTGTTCTAGAAGTTTTTTTTTTCTTTCTGTAGAGATCAAAAATGTTCTTATTAAGATATTATACACAGAGTAATATATACAAAATATAAGCACAGACTAAAATATTTAACAATATTAAGATACACTTGTTAAATAAAAGTTTCAATTTAGAAAGATTTTTATTAGTAGCTCATCATATTTGCATGAATAATTTATTTTAATAATATGCTTTTTTTTATTTAAAAATTACACAGTTTGACTTAAAATGTGATTATAAAAGTTATTTTGAGAGAATTTTAATGTATGTTTATTCATTAGGAACATTCCTTATTAAGCATGTTTATTGTTGTGTTATTTTGTATGGTTATAGGCGTTATCTGTTTTGACGGTGGCCCATAACACTCTTGCATTATTTTTTGGATTAAAATCTTTGCCAGTATACACAGTAGCACAAGTAAGTGTTCTTTGAAAAAATATATTAATTAATGATATGCTTAAGTAGTATTATTAAAGAAAACTTTTGTTGCTTAGTTTTTGTAATTATTACCAAGGCATTTGTTTAAAAAACAGTAGGTCACCAGTTGTTTGTTGTTAAAAATTTAGGATCAACAATGCACTTACGTTTAAAAGACATGAATTATAAAACATTTTTGGTATGTTTGTGCATTCCGTGAAAAAAATTGTTAAATGGTAAATATTACAAAAATAAAGACTATATGTAACGAAACTAACTAATAGTAATTTGTAACTGTAGTAAACTTTTTAAAATCGTGCATTTTCTTTTTAACCCTTTAAGCATCCGGCAGAATTTTTCACATATGTTTAACGACTCATAAAATAATAGATATAAAAAGAATTGGTATGAGGATTTATATTTAATAACCTTACATATCTATATTTCTTATGCACTAGAAAAATGAACATTAAAATCAAATTTTTGTTAATTCAGCATTTGAATTCAAAATTTACCTGACTGAAAAACATGATTAGGACGCTTAAAGGGTTAGTGACCACATTGTCAAAAATATTATGATACTGAAGTTATTTTGTTTTATTTTTGAATTAGTCATCTTTTAATTCATTAAAAGCTTTAGATTTTATGTTTGACAAAAGTTATAGTAGTGAAACTTTTGTTTTATCATATGCTTGCAGTGCGAGAAAAAAGTTGATATTTAAATCAGGTAAGCACCTTATAACAGACATGCTTCTTTTTCATGGAATTCCCCTTTTTTGTCACTAAATTTCATCATCCTTAGGTTCAATGCAAACCTGCATTAAATTATTGCTGCTGATCATTGAAAAAACAAGAAATTCATCAATCATTCATGGAATAAAACTCTGAACCTCATCTATCAATCGCAGAAAAATGCAAATTTTATCAATTGGTCACTGAAAAAAAGCATGAACTTCGTCAAAAGATCGTGAAAAAAATTGCGAATTTCGTCAAACGATCGTGAAAAAAAAAATCACGCATTCCGTCAAACAATTGCGAATTTAGTCAAACAATCATGAAAAAAATCGCGAATCTCATCAGAGTTAGGGAAAAAATCGTGAAAATTGACAATTTGTCACGTAATTTGAAATTTATTTTCTGAGTAGGGTTTTTAAAAAATCCTAATGATTTAATGCCAACAAATGTCGCAATTAGGCTTATAGTGTTCGATCTTTCTCCATCCGTAATATGAATGACAGAATTGGTTAAATTTATTTTATTAAAATATAAAATATGAAAGAAAATAAAACCTTTTCCATATTTCAGGATTATATATTTTCATGCTTATAAATAGTAAAAATCATCACTGGGATCATTGAATCTGTTGCTGGCTAAAATAATTGATATAAAATACTGTGAACTAAAATAACTAAAATGAAATTATTTTTATTTACTAAATAATATAAATGTTCATTCATGATGCATTAACTGCTGTAAAAGTGCAGATAATAACAATAATTTATTTAGTTAATTATAAACAGACAGTTTACAAAATTTATGCATAAATGTTGTGAAAAATGTTGTAAATTTTACTTCATGCGTAATTTCCTCTTTTTTGTTATTTCCACAGTTTCATCCCTGTTTCTTGTTTGGAGGAGATGAAGGGGGGGGGGGGTGCATGAGGATGTGAAAGTTCAGCTTTTATCTGATGAGCTTGTACCATGCCTGTTATAAGATTTTGCAAGATAGCATCCTTAATTGCATCCTGCTCATGTTTTATAAAGTACTAGCTGATCCGTCTGGCGTTGTCCAGAAATCAGTAACTTTCTTTTGCCATTTCAATAAAAATAGTCATTTTTGGCATGCATCTAAAGAATGCATCAATGGTGAAATAATGTTGGTGAAAATGTTGAAATTAATATTAATATTTTATTAATATGTAATAAAATTACAAAAAAAAAACTCATTTTAATATTATTTTATTATAACAAATATTAAATTAGGCCTTGTGTTATCTACACACAAGCATTATTCCAGTCTAAAAGTTCAACTTAATGGTGTGAATTAAGTAATAAAATTAACCTTAGATATGTGAAGTAGACTGAGCTTTTGAAATGGTTCATGTTAAATGAAATGATATTCTCAGATTTCCTTTATGTTTTTTAAGAGGAAGAATACATATACAGAAGAAGGATAAATAAATCTACTTTTCTCTACATAAATAAAATAGTATTTGTATGCATGTCTGTTTGCTAGATTGTGGACAAACATTTGCACTTAGAACAACCAAAGTTGGCTCAAAGGTAGTCCTAAACCCTTATTTATGTAACTCAAAGCACAGTTTTAAAATGTTGATTACATATATTTTTTTTTCAAGCATTTTTTAAAATTTTTTACATGTACCAACAATGCAATGACTTTCTAAAAAGTGGTTCAAATCAATCTTTGTACCCAATATAGTAATTTTTCTGCTCATATAAACTTTATTTGGAAGTTGTAAATAGACATTTTGATTTTTTTCCTAACTCTTCTCTGAGCACGAATAAGGCCATTCTGTTATATTAAGGCATGTTATAATTAAAAAAAAAAAAAAAAATCTATGTATATATTATTATATTTTTTTTTTGCTCATTTTTACTCCTTAAACCCTTAAAAACTTTGTGGTAAAGCAGTTTTTTGAAAATTGTATTGGTTCAAAAGTTATCTGCCTTTTGGTGTTGCAGATAACAGGTTCATTTTTAGCATATTGTGTATGGCACGCAGGTAGAAACAAAAGAATTGAGAAAGAGGCAGAATAGACAGTCTAAGCAGGTTCATTATATTGGCCTGGTATAGATAATTTTATGTAAGCTGAAAATTATCACTGTTATCTATGTTTGTTTAAAAATGTTGTAAAACTTTAAACCTGTTTTTCTTGATAATCTGTTTCACAAATCGGTACCAGGTAGAACTCGAGATTAGATCAACCGATTTGGTTGAAATTTTATGCTTTTATAGTATGTACTATATTTTAGTGCCTCACGGATGCATTTTTCAATATTCGAATTGTAAATATTTTTTGTGCAATTTAAATCTGAAAATTTTTGTAATTGAAATTTGAACAGCGGCCATTTTCTTCAGGATCAAAAAATTGATAAACCCATTTAAGAAGGAGTACAAAATATCGTAAATTTTAAGGTTTTTATTTGGTTTTTTGTTACAGATAAGCAGATTCCGAGATTCATCTGGTACTGCAGAACACTTCACTTTTTGCACACCCCTGCATCAAGGGCTGCCAGAGCACCATTTTTCAACCAATTTCCAAATAAAAAATTGTTTTTAAAACTTCAAGATATGCTCTTTCATTTGCAAAAAAACCCATCATTATTACTGTACTAGTATATAACCCCGTCAAAAATGACGGATTGTTGATCTGCGTTTCATTTTCATAAGACTTCATACAAACAAACAGCATGGAGATTTATTATTGAAAGGTTTGTATTGTAGAAAAATACATTTTAAAAAGGACAAATGATTTCTACAAATAAAAATAATAAGGATATATATATATATATATATATATATTTTTTTTTTTTTTTTTTACTTAGTATTAAATTTCTGAAATAGTTCAACGATTGGACAAAATCAAATATTAACAAATAATCCATGTGCGAAAGTTTTTGTAAAAAAGTGTTATCAATGAGTTTTTAAACAGCTTGACTTACCATATAACTCATTGTTTGATTACATAAGCAAAATTAAATGGAAATTACACTGTACTATGCATTTCTTATATATTAATTACGTTTGATAAGAAAGAATCATTTTACAGTATATGACCCATTATCCAAAAATCCAAAATCCGGAAAAACCCGAAGTCCGGAAAGAAAAATTCGAAAATTTTCTAAATTTGTAAATTTTTTCTAAAATTTTAGATTTTCCGAAATTTTTCGAAAATTTTACCGATTCCTAATTTTTTTTCAGTCTATTGTGTTTCAATGTTTAATCAATAAAATATTGTTACTTCAGTGGCGGGTGAACACGTTTCCCCCCCCCCCTTCTCTTCCCGAAATTAAAAACAAATCATTTTTCTCTCAAATTTTAGTTTAAAATTAATTTATATTACGATTCGTTAGAAACAAAAAATAGTTATGTATTTATTTCATCAGGGGTGATTCTGTTCAAGTTTTCCTAAAAATTTAAGGCATTCGATTTCGAAAATTTAAGTCTTCAGTCCAAAATTTCGAACATAAATATCTCTAATTTTGAACGATAGTCGCCGAAAAAAATCAATTATGTCTATCGTTCGCAGAAAAAATAGAAAATTTCATCACAGGATTGTGGAAACAATGTGAATTCCGTCAAAGTACTGAAAATAAAAACGCAAATTTCGTTGCAGGATTGAAAAAAAAAAAAAAAAAACGCTAATTTTGTTAACAAATTGCAGAAAAACGCGATTTTCGCCAAAGGCTTACGATGAAGACACAAGTTTCTTCCAAGGACTCCGAAAAAAATGTAAAATTTCATCAAGGGATCACAAAAAAAAAAAAATAAATAAATAAATTGGTTAAAGGATCGCAAAAAAAAAAAAAAAAACTGCGAATTTCGTCAAATAATCGCGGAAAAACATGAATTTCTTCAAAGGGTCTAGAAAAAAAAAAAACACAAATTTCTTCAAAGCACTGCGAAAAAATGTCTAATTTCGTTAAACGATCGCGAAAAAAGTGAAATTTCGTCAAAGGATCGAAAAAAACAACCGCTAATTTCGTCAATCTCAGAAAAAACTCGAATTTTGTCAAAGGATCGTGAATAAAAGGCAAATTTCGTCAAAGAATAGCAAAAAACGCAAATTTCTTCAAAGGATTGCAAGAAGAAAACGGAAATTTCTTCAAAGGACTATGAAAAAATGAAATTTTGTCAAAGAACAGCAGAAAAAAATTGCAAAAAACGTCAAAAAATCACGAAAAAAACCATCAATTTTGTCAAATAATCGTGAATTTCGGGAGGACCCGAAATCCGAAACGATGGAAGTAATTTCAAAATCCGCCAGTAGATGGCGACACTATACTGAATCAGCCTCAAATCTCTCCCAAGGAAATAAATCACCGCATTCTGAAACAAAAGGGCTTACAGATTTTTTTTTTTTTTTTTACAGAAATGTTAATATACATTTTTTTTATGAAATAGTGTTTTAAAGTTTTAAACAAAATTAAAAGATTTAAAAGCTTGAATATGCTTTTACAAATATTTAAACGACGAAAGTAGAACTACTTTTTCAGTAAGCCTAACATGGCGTTTAACTACGGTCGACTCGCAGAGTAGTACAACCCGGTACCGTTATAGACACTTTCTCGCCTTTGGATTTTATTATAAGTAAGATAATTGCGGTAAAAAAAATAGCAAAAAAGTGCAGAAATTTTAGTTAATTGTTTATAAAAAAGTTGTAACATGCCTGAAGTATTTTAAGTATGAAAATTTTCTCATCCAGGCATAAAATTTAGATTATATATAGAATGGTTCTTTCCCCAACTTAAAAAAAAATTCTTTAAAAAAAAAAAACTAGGGGATTTTTTGATCATTAAAAAAAATTCCCTCATTAAAACATTTGGGGGAAGAAATTCCTTCTCAGGTTTTCTTTTTTCTATACAGGAAAAAAGATGACATCACAGGGCTTTCTTTCTGTAGATTTATTTACTAGTTGCTTCGGTATTGTCGTTATTGATAGTAAAAAGTAGTTTCTTAAAAACAAAAATGTAGAGATTGCTTTTAATTTAAAATCAACAACTATGAGATTGTTCGATCACATGATATTCTACCCATGATGCCATGCAAGCAACGATATATTATGTAATATATTTGTATGTAAAATTGTGTATGTAGTATATTTGAGATTACACAATCACATGATATTCCATCCATGGCAATCATGCAAGTGACATACCATTGAAAAGTTTTAAAAATCTTTTTAACCCCTTAATCGTCGTGCCCGATAAGTGTAGACTACTTTTTTTAAAATTCAGATTGCTTGATTGCCACCAGTTTTTGAAGTAGAAATATTCTTCTTATGTAATGGCAAATAAAATAATGGGAGATTGAAGTCAGTTACACTATTTCCAAAAACTGGTGGGAATCAAACAATCTGAATAAAAAAGTAGTAGCCTACACTGCCCGTGAATGTCTCGGGCGCGACGATTAAGGGGTTAAGGGGAAAAAAAATTAAACATATTTGTATTATTTTTAAATGCCTGTAAATAATACTTAAACTATTTTAGATTTTTAGGAAAGAAATGAATAATATTATTTGAGTGTTCACAGACCATTCTGTATTTTTCCAATTTGATTTGCAAATTTGGCTGCTAGCTAAGCAAACCTGCTGGGCATCTAGAGGCTGTAACCTCACTAGTCATTTTTAATTCGTCAATATTTAGAAAATATAAATCTTTATTACCTTTTTTTATTATAAATCCTTATATCCTTTATTATAAATCCTTATTATTTTAAATATTCATTTAAAAATGATAGAACATTTTGTTTCATAATTTCTTTTTTTTATTATAACATTGAATCGCTATTTTGATATGGCAATTAAGCTTTTTACAATTTGGCTCATTTTCATTATATTGGTGATCATTTATTATGAAATATACTTTAGCGAAAGAAAATTGTACAAATATTTTTTACCTTTAAAACTAAACATGTGGTACACACTTGTTTTAAACATAAAAAGGAAAAAAATAGAAGAGGGTAGAGGGAGAAAATTTCTCATTTTTGCATTGACTTTCTTTTAAAGTACATTCAAAGTTAATACTTATAAAATTCTTAATAAAATGTTAATACATTAAATGATAATGATTTTCTTTCAGAATCTTTCTTTGGGCATTACTTCTCTTTCTTGTCTAGGGCCTACTGGTGCTTTCTTGGAAATTGTTATGATCTTGTATCCTTTCTGTATCATATTTGGGTAATGTGTTAGATTTATGTGATTATTTTGGTTACTTCTTCAGTTTTAGTGAATAAAATTTTCATAATTTGAAAAGTTTTTTAAGGTTTCACATACAGTAGACTCCCTCAAATCCACACAGCTTGGGACCAGGGGTTATGCAGATTTTAGAATTTTGCGGATTTCTGGTCACTTGCTTTGTTTACATTTTTTAAACAGTAATTTGACTGTAGTAGAGCGTTGGGAATTATAATGAATCATTCAATAAATAAATTATTAAAGTAATTAAGTAAATTATTAAAATAATTATGCAAAATAATAAATATTAAGAAAATTTAAAATATTAACAATAAAGTTCAAGTGAATAATAATTAATGATGCAGTGCTAAATATGCATAATAATGAAGAAATATCAACTCTTCTTGTTTCATTCAGCCATATTTGTCAAAATTATGTACGAAATCACGAAAAAATAAAAATCATTAAAGATTAAAACTGAAATTAAATACCAGTGCAAAGTGCAGAGAATTAAATACCAGTGCCTGTTACGCCATTTTTTACTTTAGATACAAAAATAATTTGTATCAGAATCGTAAAATAATGAAATTTATTTCATGTTTATGCAGATTTAGTAAACAAAAAAGCTTAATTAATTAAAAATTGTCTTTGAAAAAAGATCGCAATCACCACTAATATTAGTGCCATTTTGAATTTTTTATGTGAAAGCTCAAGTTTAGCCATATTAACCATAATTACATATTAAAATGCATATATAATAATGAAAAACTAAAAATAATTATTGAAAAATGGAGAAATGAATGCAAGGAAAATTCTTTTACAGTTCACACTTGTAAATATTGTGCAGGATACAATAATGTTAATCTTTGCTTTAGATACACTAATTTACATCAAAATCATATGTAAATAAATTTTATGTAGTAATTAACCAGCTGTAATAGCTAAAAGAACATGATTAACAAAAAAATTAGTTAAAAAAAAATTGCAGTCACCGCTGTTTTCAGCTCCACCTTGAATTTTGTTCCTTCAACTTAACTGTAAGTTTTACTGTTTGCATCTGCAACAATACGCTTATTTTAGGCGTTCACAGATTTTAGGGTCATGGATTTGAGGGAGTCTACTGTATAAGTAATGAGATGAGAATTCCGATATTTTCTCTTATAAATATTTCCTTATAAAATGTTTATTTCCCTTTCTCCTATAAAAATTTTCCTAAAAGCAATATACTGAAAATTGGCTGATGGCTTTTTCAAAGTTTTTTTTTAAATTTATTGTTTACTTTTGCAACCACATTTTAATTTTATGACAGTCATTTTTGAGATAAAACCTTATGATACTCCTTAATGCTACTTCTTCTCACATTAAAATTTTATAAAAGTTTTAGAATGTTTTTTTTTTTTTTTTGCTTCAAATTATTATGCTTGTCATGTGACTCTTGCACAATTTAAGAGAAAATTTTCAATGTTATTCATCTATTTTCTTTCTGAATCTATACATACAAATCAACAAAAATTCATGCTGTTTCTACCACTTTGCCCATCCATATTTTTTTTTTTTTTTTTTTTTTTTTTTTTTTTTTGTTCTTGTTTAGATATTATTTGAAGTAAATTTAGCTTGACAGTGAAGTGAGTCAAAAATTTGAAAAATCAAGATAATCATATTTTCACAGAATGTATATTAATTTCTGTTCAATGTGACAGTCAAATAAGTCATAGTTCACTTAGGGAGTCGTTAGAGGGCAAAACAAGTTGGGCCACGTAATGCAACAGCAATACAACAACTTTCTCAAAACCCTTCATTTCTCAAATTACTAAATGTTGACTTACTCCACTGTCATCCTAACCCACTCAAATTTTAACCAAACCTTCACTTATTCTGTGATGCAGAATATTAAATTTGTACAGGTAATGACTAATCTGATTACATCCTTTTAAGTAATACAGTCAGACCTCTTTATATGGTCACCCGTGGGGACCGTTGAAAAGTGACCATATATGCGATAAAAGAAAATTAAAGGCTATTTTTAATCTTAAACATGTTTGTCAACATAAAAAAAGCTAAAAACATGAAGTTTTTAAAAACAGAAGTGTACATAATATTAATTAATTATTTTGTTTTAATTTAAGTATGAAACTGAATGGGATAATACATACTACTATAATAGAAATTGCATTACTTACAATATAGTTAGGAATGTACAGTACGGTGTTTGAAATACTCATTTATACAGGATTGTCTTTGCTTCGGTTTCGCTGTTGTTAGCACTACCTTTTCAAGATTATTAACAGTTTTAAAATGTTCTTCTGAAGCTTCTGAATGTACAAAAAAACACCTAACAACGTTCAGTGCCTTGAGAGCTTCTGCCTGAGTTACAGGCTGAATTTCCAATTCACCATCACTCTCTTCATTGTTGCTTCCGGAAGCATTTGAATTTAACACTTCGGAGACAATTCCAGTAATGGACACTTCAGAAGATGTAGCTAAATCATTATCAATAGTTACGTAATCCATTTCATCAGGTACGGTGCATCCATAATTTTGAAGACGCTTTGCAAGTTCAGATAGAGGCACATTCTCATCTTCGTTGTCCGATAATTCATCATTTTCAGAGGGGCAAAAACCAGCATGTCTAAAACAATTTGAAATGGTTTTCTTTGATACCTTATTCCAAGCTTTGTCTATATAAAACAGCGCATCCAACACGGACACATAAAACTTCTCATTCTGATCAATTGCAGAAAGCATGCCATTAAAGAGTAACTTCCGGTAGTTTACCTTAAAATTTTGAATAATCCTCTGATCTAGGGATTGGGAAACACTAGTGCTGTTTGGAGGTAAGAAAACAAGTTCAATGGAATTTAATTGAGGAATGTCGCAATGGGCAGGGCAGTTGTCGATAACAAAAACGATTTTTCTTTTTTCTTTGAGAAATATCTATCCATGCGTCGGATTGTTTTCTCCCAGATGCTTGTTGTCATCCAAGATTTCTGGTTCACATCGTACAACACGGGCAAAGATTTTATGTTTTTCATGCAACGGGGTCTCAGAAATTTTCCTATAACCAATGGAGTTAGTTTTTCTGAGCCATCCATATTTGCTGCTAATAAAATGGTTAATCTATCTTTGCTTCTCTTGCCACCTATATATTTATCCCTCTTAAAAGAAAGAGTTTTATCTGGTAGAGCCCGATAGAATAGTCCACATTCATCAGCATTGTAAATATCAGAAGGATTATAACGCTTGAGGACATCACTCAAAACAGATTCTCTCCATTCATTTAATTCACTGTCATTCACACCAGCAGCTTCACCGGATACTTTCTTGAAAGATAAATCTTGCCAGAACATAAATCTTTGAAGCCATCCGTTGCTAGCATTGAAATCGGATTCTCCTAATTCAGCTGCAATTTGTAAAGCCTTTTCTTTTAAGATGAAGGAAGATAGTGGCATATTTTGAGATCTGGCATTTTTTATCCAAATCACAAGCGCTTGCTCAACCTTGTCGAATGGTGAAGCACGTTCCCGTTTTCTCTTTCCATTTTTGACTGTACATGTACATGATTTTGACCTACTGTACATGATTTTGATAAAATATTGTTTACAGTTGTCCTTGGAATTCCATGCATTTTCACAAAAGCCGCTTTAGATAAATTTGATGTTTGAAAAGATTTTATCAGTTCTTTTTTTTCTTTAAATGACAAATTTTTTCGTTTTGCAGCCATGTTTACTCGCAAGCATAAGCAGTTGAAAGTGAACCCTGAACAAAAAAGCAGTGACCAAAAACAGGTGAAACAATTTTAGAATTTTATTGGCGTGAAGGTGACACTTATTCCACACGTGTTCTTTTCCCTAAAGATTAGTGAACAAAGTTGATTGCAATCCCGTTTTCTAAGAAATGAGAATGGCATGTGAAATTCTTTCAGTAGCAAAGTGAAGTGTGTGGGGGAGGGAAAGGAGAAAAGTCCTTTTGTAAGGGAGTCCCTGTCCCTTTTAAATGCTTTCCTCCTCAATAAATCATATTGACAGCATCCACTCAGCTATACTAAAATGGAAATGAAAGCGAACTTTTTCATTGATCGAAAGTATGGCTAATCGTTTCCTGGAAGAAAGATATTTTCACAAGTAAAGTGACCATATAAGCGGGACAGGTATTCTGAAATGACCATATATGCAGAAACAAAATACACAGAATTCCTATTAAGTCAACCGGGACTTTTCAAAAGTGACCATATATGCGGGATGACCATATAACGAGGTTTGACTGTATACAGGAGGGGGGGGGGGGAGAATTTTCTGCTTCTTAAAAAAGTCTGAATTCACTTCTTAAATTTCATTTCCTGTTCACCCCCAGCACACAAAGCTTAAAATCTTTAAAAATCTTCATTTTTTAATTTTTTGCTTTATTTGATACTTTATTGTAACAATAAATAACACTACTTTACAAATTGAAGAATAATTTTTGAAACAGAAATTGCAGTAATTGAATTTTATGCTTTTGCCGATACTGAATCTGAAAATTAAGCCAGTTTTTCTCCATCACACATCACATTTTTGTTATGCAACCTTGAGAAATTGCTGCAAAAGTATAAAAATTGCAAAGTGTCCAAGCTTATTAATATATGAAAATATATAAAATGAAAATTAACTAAACTTGCATAACTGGAAGAAGTATAGGACACTTACTGAACTTGCAGAATTTTTAACATGGACTACTATAGATAACCACATCCACAAATGACCTTAGCTGCACTGCAAGAAAGTGTGATTTCAAACAGGTTCTGTGGGGCTGACTCATTAGTTAAAGGATTGTTCATTGGTGCTGGGAGGATGACTAAATTTATTTAATGGTCCCATGTAGTTGACTCTTTATTTTTTTTAAATAACAGGTTATTTGTTATGTGCCAAAAGTGTTACAGTAGGGATCTTTTAAGTTATATAATTAGAAAATGTGACATGGTAGAGCATTTTTTATTACATATTCTCTTTCAACATTATAAATCACCCACTGAATTATCTGTTCCAAAAATCATGTTGATCAGTGTATTCAATCATAGAATTCCCCCACCCAAATTATTTCTTCCCCTTTTGCTGCCCTTCAGTACCATACAAGCAAAGTTTAGCCTTTAACACTGTTTAATTAAAACATTTTTCTGACCTATTTGTTACTCTTTAGTATCAATAAATAAATAATCTATCATCAAAATTATCTACTCCTCCAAAAATTTTTGCTTCTATCTTTCCCCTCCACACCTTTCTCCTGCAGCTCATGAAGTTTAAAATCTTTTATTTATTTTTGCTCTATTTGTAATTATTTTGTCAAAATAATTTAATAATAATCTAAATTACCCCCCTTTCCCTCCAAAATATTCTGCTTTTCCATGTCCCCCCCCCCTCCCCAACACATAAAGTTTAAAATAATTAAAAAAATCTTCATTTGTTTGCTCTATTTGTAATTTTGTTGTAACAATAATTAAATAGTCATGTAAACCTCCATAATCCTTAAAATTTTCGCTTTTACCCTTTCCTCCCAGCTCATTAAAATCTTTAAATCTTTATTATTTTTTAACATTTTTATTCTCTATTTTAACTTTGTAGCAACAATAAGTAAATAATCAATCCTCTAATCTCCACTTCTTGCTGAAAAAAAGCTGAATTTCTAGGCATGGAGGGCACAAAGCAAAGATTTTACCTCTTTTAGCAGTTTGTGTGTTTTCACCCATGAATATAAATAATGCTTCAAAATTCACGTTTTTAAGTTTGAAACTTCTAAATATGTTTTCTAAAAACTCAGTTAAAGAAATAAATATTTGAGAAAAATTTTATTTTGTATCAATTTTTGTTTCTTATTAAATAAAAACAAGTTGTTGAGATAATAACAGTAATAAGAAAATATAAAATAGAAAGTGAGAATTTGGGTCTTGCCTTATTGATACTTGTGTTGCCTTTTCTAATGACATCAGAAATAATTATTGTTACACTTATAAATTGTAGTGTGATAAATGCTTTTTAAATATTTGAATTTCGTATTTCATATATATCTTTGTATTTAAGTAGTTTAACTGATGGTATGCAGCTAAATTTGATAAGAAATGAAAATAAGAAATATTTAATATGAAGTCTTTTGCAGAAATGGCCTCAGTTTTGTTATAGATGGAAAGCAAATTGTTAAAGAATGTTCATTAATTTTAAACAGTGCATAAAATATAATTACATTGTGTAAAAAATGTTATATCAATTGATATTAGTATCTAGTTACTTCCTTGTTACATCAGACCCTGCAATTATGAAGTAACCAAAGGTTGTAGTTACAATTTTGGCAAGGTTATTTACCAAGTTTATATTATGAGTATACATCATATACCAGGTGATTCAAAATGGATGTTATGGCAATTATCTTTTAAACCATGGATGATCAAAAAATACTTCCAATTACAAAAAGTACATAAATCAAGTACAGCTTTTAGGTATGGCTTTTGTTTTATAAGGAGCTGTATACATATTAAACTATGAAATTTAAGTTTTTATACAGGGCTTATTTCTTACAAGTTAAACTTAGAAAAATGATAGCCTTCTTCTAAGTAAGGAAGAAACAATAGAATCCATGTCTCTAAGCAGTGGAGTAGTTATAAAAAAGCCAAAATGTATACACTATAGGCAGAGAGTATATGCTATATCTTTATTTGCAAAACAGAGAATAGGTATACAGTATTTCTTTAAAAAATCTAAGAGGTATATGGTGTGTACTACTGTATACTCTCCACTACATCCCTGTATCTAAGTGAAATATCTGCTGAGACATCACACATGGAAAATTTTAGCATCTGCTGCCAAGTTGTCAGAGTAGGGAAGTAAGAAAACAGTTATTGCATCTTGCAAAAGTGCTTTCATCTGTCAATTTTTACTTTCAACTTTTATATTTTCATCTGAAACAAGCATTTTTGAGATTGCTGTTGTCCACATGAGTAGCATATACATTACAACAATGGAACGTTCCAAGAATAATAATTTGTAATTTCTCTAGACATTTTGTTAATTAGAAACTTTTATTCATATTTTTTAATAGAAATAGGCCTATTTATTTCTTATAATAAGATAAAACAGGTATCTTTTGCACCCCTTATTTTTGCCATTAAAGAAATGTAAAAAAAGTTAGATTAAATTGGGTTTTTAATGTTATTTAAAAAAAAAAAAAAACCATAATCTTTTATTTAACTTTGTTTCTCTTGCAGTTGGTTTCCTAAAGTAACCCATATTTTGCCAGAAAATTGATGCCACCATAGCGGGTAAAGTGGTGTAATTCATGATTTTCTTTGTCGCATGGCGATTCATCTCCAGGGGTCACTCACCACAATAAAGACATACAAATATTTATATTCTAAAATATCCAACAATTTTTTTCGTTGAGCTCTATGAACAAACTACCTGTGCTGGGAATATAAATTTTTATATTGCTACTCAGACAGCGTTTTTGATTCTATTTCCCTAAGACTTGTTTCTATGGTGCAACAAATTTTTCAAATATAATTATCACATATATTTGCGATCAATATCAGTATTCATATTTAGTCTTAACAATTGTAGATATTTGTATTGCACATCAGTTGTAGGCCTATATTCATTGCCACTTTTTCACCGTATGAGACCAACGCTCGCAAACACACCTTTGAACCAGATTGTTGGAAACTGTGCAGTTCTTTTAGTTCTAAGCTCAGCTTTACCTGTGCTAGCTCGCAGTTTAGGTATATATCTTTATCTTATTTGTATGTTCATTAACACTGTCATTGTGCCAATTTATTTTTTCATTACCAAGTTGCAATCGATTTCATTGCTAAAAAGTTTTGGCATGTACAGATTCTTTGTTAAGCTTTTTTTTTTTACCTTGCTTACTGAGCTGCAAGTTGTTAATATGCTTGAATAATTAATTTTATTGTTGTTATTATCTAAATCATATTTGGTCATTATTTGTAGCTGACTCATTGATCGATGATTTTTTAAAGTTGCATGCCATTTTTATGTTCTTTTGTGAGTAAAAAAAGTAAAAAAATGTTTTATATCTGAAAAAGAACTATATTCATTTGCAAAATATGAGCTTTTGAAATATTGGATGCTGATTGTTACATTTTTTTTGGTGTTTATTATTATTTTGTTCTGGATACACATATTTTTTTCTTTTCAGAAATTATTCATTCAAATTTTTTTTTCCATTGTTAAAAAAAAGTGTTCAATGTATTAAATCTTGTTTTATCTTTTTAATATATATTTAAAAAAAATTATCATTCATATGCTGTAATTTTTAAAGATTGCCTTGAAAAAATACTTGACAAATTGAGGTACTCCAAATCTGATTATGCAAAAAGAATGAGGACAAAACTTCTTTTTTATTGCTAACTTCATGCAGAATTTGTTGAAAAGAAGACTATATAACCTGAATATATAACAAAGTTTGGATCAAATTGATTAGATTGTAAAATGCATATTATTAATACCTGATGTATCTTCAGTTGCTGACCAGTTTTGTATAGTAACGCCTGAATAATAATAGTAAGAAAAAAAAATGAAAATTTCATTTTTAAATCCTCCAATTCTGAGTTACTGACTAGATTTGAAAAAATGATGCAATTAATAGTAATCAATCGGTATGTAATGTTTCTTATGATATTTATCAAAATAATAAAAATAATAATAGGAAGAACTTAGATATTGGCTCAGAAACTGTTGGTTTCATTAAAGAATTATCAGAAGGTGAGCGGAAAGAATTTTAGGCATATGCCAGAAAATATTAATCTACTTTCTGTAGTTATGTAATTACAAACTTAACATATAATTCAGATACTTGAGCAAGCCAAAATTCTTAATGTCACAAGAGGCAAAAGAGACAAAATAAATTATATTGTTATTATGACCTTTCTTTGATTCTTCAAAAATCTGATGAAATTAATTTTAACTTAATTGATACACTGCAAACTATTTTTTTTTTTAAATTTTGGGCAAAAAGAATTATATTTGACAATATACAGTCATAGAAAGGGCAGATAAACAATAGATAATGTTTTCCAGAGAAACAGAACCACTTGGAACTGTAAAAGATGGTAGCAGTGATGTAGTCCTGGAAAAAATGTTGGGGGACGCTCATAGTTCTGAACATAGGGTCTGTGTCACCGATAGAAAACTTGATACTGAATGTTACCTTTCATTTTGAATTGCAGAGAAAAGTAACTGAAAAATTAAGCAATTTAATTTAATTTAATTAGTTTTTTTACTTGTAATGTTTTAAATAACAATAGTCCCTAATTGAAAAGTTCAGAACTTTATTTCGTGTTTGAAAATGTTGGTCCATGCAGATCTCTAGATTGAAGCTATACAATTAAAATATATCATTTTCAGTAGTGATAATAACGCAAAGAAACTCAAAAACATACGTAAATTTTGTCACAATTCAAACAAAGTTACAGAAGTTAGAAGGAGAACAGACAAATAGACAAACATGGCTGACGATCCAAAGTGCACTTCAACTTTGTTGAAAAGTATTAAAAATCAGTGGTTAATTTCTTAAAATTGTGAATTGATTAGTGTGCTTATCCCTCTAAAAATATTAATAAGTTTGGAAAGCCTGCGTCCTCCCGCATCCTACCGTGCCTTTAAAATAAAAAGTGGGGGGACGCTTGAGATAAAATAAAAAAGTAAGAGGACGCCATCCCCCACATTCTCCTTCAATTACACCACTGGATGGTAGCCTTTCTAAAGTAAAGCTTTGCATTTTAAGCATACTTCATAATAATGCTGCTTCCAAGAGGATTTTCAGCTTAGTATGCCAAAATAAATCTGATTTCATATTTTAAATCCATCTACACTATATTGCAAGAAATTGTAATTGCTGTGAAAATGACTGAACCATGCTCTCATCAGTCTTAATGGAATGTTTTTGAAAAAAGCTAAATCAGCTACAACTGTGCTACTACAACTCTGTTACAACTCTCAATAGAAATTAATAAATTACTTGATATTATTATGTATTATCTCATTTTATTAGCTATATTTAGCCATGTTAAAGGTAAGTAACATTATTTATTTTAGAATTTGATTACTTAAATTTGCTAATGTAGTAAATACTGGAAAAAAAGTGGGGGTGAGGAAAGAGAAAACATTTTGCTT
This sequence comes from Maratus michaelseni, assembly GCA_963931845.1. NCBI lineage: Eukaryota > Metazoa > Arthropoda > Arachnida > Araneae > Salticidae > Maratus > Maratus michaelseni. The sequence goes on from OZ007586.1 coordinate 120,939,027, forward strand.
CTCCTGTTGCATTGTAGCTAACTACACCGTGTTCCTATTTTATTTTCCTGATTTCATTGGCAGCTCTGAGATTTCATTTTTACTAATTATAATGCATATATCCACATACTAAATTTTCTGGTGTCATGCCAATTCATTGTGATAGAAATGGAAAAGAGCAATGTTAATAGAACCAGAAATTTCAATTTCAATGCATACCAGTTTTGGTAGCATTTAGCATACCATCCTCAGTGGAAAGGAAAATGCTACTGAAACTAGTATGCATTGAAATTGAAATTTCTGGTGCTATTAACATTGCTCTTTTCCATTTCTATTATATTACACCATGTACTACCTTAATAATTCATTATGATGTCTATTGAATTATGGTAATCAAAAAACCTATGTTCCATCCTCTTTTTGCATCAAGCCTTTGAATTGCCAGTTAAAGATTTATTAATTAATATATACATATTTTGCCACTTCTTAATGTTCTTTTTCTCACTAGCAAAGCTTAAAATTCATTCTTTTTCCTAGGAAGGGAGTCCCCTACCAACATTTGTAAATGGCAAAGAGTAAAACTGTTTGGGAGGGAGAGAAAATTATCTTTAATCCTGCTTATTATGCAACACTCTATTTTAATTAACCTTAAGTATTAACACATCACAAAGTATCAACAGAATTGACATCAACAATTCAGAAAATTTTAACCAAATGTTATGCCCTTAATAATTGGGTTTTATACAAATTTTGTGGTCTTAAATTCATAGCGGTCATTGCATAGTTACTCCCATTTGACTGTTGTTGAAAAAAAGCAAATTTTTCAAAAATTGCCAAAATTTTCTTAGACAGGAGTAGGGCTGAGCAATATCTGGAATGAAATATGATAAATAGGCATCTTTATACCATGATTTTTTGATATATTAATATTGTGACACATGAACAAAGTAGTAAAATAACAATTTATGTATGGAAATGATATTTAATAAATATATATTACATTTAAACATTTCTGTTATGAAAAATTATGAGAATATCCCCAATGCATAATTAACTATTATAGAATAACAGCTTTTTGGAAAGTTGTCATTGCCAAATCGATTAGTAAAAAAACTATATAGGTTTGGGTTTAGCTTGGCTTTAACAATCCACAAATCCATTAAATTTATTCCATTTCAGGTTTTTGTCATGTTGCAATTATTATTGTGAAAATTATCTTGTCCGAACCCCACAAAATAATTTTCTTTGACCCAAAGCCGAAATATTTAATTTGAATCTGCACATAACATTTAATATCACATTTTAATGCAATTATGGTAGAATAGTCTACAATCGTGCCTCCAATTTTGACTTTATTTTTTAAGAAAGAAAACCATTAAATATATTTATTCATGTTAAAACATAGTCTTTTTCATCTGAAAGCATATTCTGATGTTTTTTTGAAAATTTGGGTCACCAGAGCCTGATCTGCACAATGCTGAATTCAATAGCCGACACTTTTTCTTCTGAAAGGATTTCTGATGCTCTGGGAAGGAGGGAGGAGAAAATATAGAGTTCCGGAGAGGAATTTGCACTTCTATACCATTAATAATCATACAATACCATTTTTTTTTTGGAGGGCACATTTAAATGCTCCTGTGGAAAAATGCCTCCACTTCCTGATCCATCCCTTTAATTCCTCATTGGACCCCCAAAACTCAAAACAGCTCAAATGCAGCTCGAACTTGAAACAGTTATTCAATCTGACCCGAGTGCTGGGTCATGTTTGGGTAAATGTGGGTTCTCTATTCTATTCAAAATGTGGTAGTGAATTTCCATTGTTAAGCATATTTTACAATTATTTATTTCTATTAAACACATATGCATTCAAAAGTATGCATTTTAAATGTATTTTTAAAAATAATTCAATTGCAGTTATAGACTGGTCCAGTATTTTCTTTTCAGTAATTTACTACTTTGGTTTTCTACTAATTAACCAAAGATTTATTAATTTACAAACATCAGAAATCGAACACTTTTTCCCCCTGATGCTAATGATTAAATTTTATTTTAATTATATAAATAAAAATTCAAAATTGCATACTTTAAAAGAATTAATTATTCTGCAGTCTACACTTCTGCACAAATCGTGTATACCCGACCCGAGGTCGAAAATTATATTTGAAGTCAAATCGAACCCGACACATTTCGATCCAAAACCCCATATATTAATGTAATTATTGATAAAGTACAATTATATCTCTAATATCTATGTTATCTTTTATGTTGATAATTATATATATATGCTCATTTATATTCAAATATCTATTTCTTCATGAAACAATACTCTAAACTTGCTTTGCAAGATTGGACTAACCCCATTGACCCAACCCGTATCAGTCAAAACTCAACCTGAAATAATTAGAGTCAACCCCACCCACAATGAAAAAATTATCCGTAAAATCATGTAAACCTGACCAGAAGCTAGAAGTTTGTTTTAATCACAGAACACAAAATGGAGTACTATTCAATCTATTTTTTTCTTTTTATTCATACAACATTAATTTACACTCATGTTCAACTCTATTCATTGAATTCCGCTCAGCACATAAACGATTTTCAATGTATACATCGAAATCATGTTTTTACATATGAATGAACAAGTACAATGAATATAAGTGATCTCAAGAACATATTTTTCCACTTGTGAATGCTTTTTTATACTCGCATACTCGCAAGTATATTCAATCCAGGCATGAGGTTCTTCCGTAGATCCGCGATTTGCCACATTTTTTTGTCATTTTCTGTTTTAATATTTTTTGCTTTTTTTTGTCATTTTCCAAGATTCTTTTTTTGTGTGTATGGCGTTCATTTTTTATTCGGTTAAATCAAAATAGAATCATAAAATCAGACTTGCCAATTCTCTCAATTTTCTGATCTTCTGCTATATCTGAAAATTCTGTAATTTTCCAGGTATGCCACTTTTCCACGAATTTTCGCTTTTCTTTTTCTTATTTATTTATTTTTTTAAAAATCAATTGGCATTTTTTGCAGAACCGTAAAATAAAATCGTGCTGATGTATACCGCAAATGAAGTCAAGAGCACAGAAAAATTCCTGCCAAGAAGAGAATTTGAGTCCCACTCATTAAATTTGTAGGTCGGGGAATATTCAGATATGTTCTTAGGGGGGAGACACAAGATACAGGCATGTGATTCATCTGCAAATAATTAAATTTTGGCTGAATTCTGCAAAATCAATTTATTAAAAAAAAAAAGCATGAATTTCGTCAAACGATCCAGTAAAAAAAATCATGAAATTCATCAATTGGTCACAGGAAAAAAAATCATAAATTTCATCAATCGGTCATTGAATAAAATTGAATTTTGTCAAACAATTGCAGAAAAAAATCATTAATTTTTGTCAATTGCTTGAGGAAAAAAATTGTAACTTTCGTCAAATGATGGCAGAAGAAAATGCGAATTTTGTCAAATGATCTCAGAAAAAAAATGTGGATTCCATCAAGAAATCTAGCAAAAAAAAAAAAAAAAAAAAAAAAAATCACAAATTTCACCAATTGGTCATGAAAAAAAAAATGTAAATTTCATCAATCGGTTGCGAAAAAAATCGAGAATTTTGTTAAGTAGTTGCAGAAAAAAATTGCGAATTTTGTCAACTGTTCGAGAAAGAAATCGAGACTCATCAAATGGTCGTGGGGAACAAATAAAATTGCAGAGAAAAAATCATTATTTTCATCAAACAATCACAAAATAAAATCACGAATTTCGTTGATGAATCACGGAGAAAAATTGCAAAGTTTCGTCGAATGATCGCGAAGAAAAGCAGATAATTTCATCCTTGGTTGTGGATTAAAAAATCGAGAATTTCATCAAACGATTGCAGACAAAGATTCCGAATTTCGTGAAATGATCACTGAATAAAATCGCAAATTTCGCCAATCACTCGAGGAAAAAAAAAATCGAGATTTTTGTTAAGCGGTCGTGGAAAAAAATGATCAAATTTGTGAAATGGTCGTTGAAAAAAAATTACGAATTTCGTCAAACGCTTTCAGAAAAAAATTACAAATTCTGTCAAGAGGTTGCATAAAAAGTTCATGAAATTCTGCATTTGGTCACAAATTTCTTCAATCGGTCATGAAATTCAATTTTTTTTCTCCATAGGGTTTTTAAAAAAAATCAATGATTTTTTGCCTATAAAAGTTGCAATGAGGCTTAGTGTTTGATCTATCTTCATCCACAATATAAATGTTAGAATTTATTTTATTAAAATCTAAAACCTAAAAGAATATTAAATCCCTCCATATTTCTTGCATATATATTTTTTATTTTGAATTTTATAGACATATTTTTCATCATCCTAATAAATAGTAAAATTCATCACTGTCATTGAATCTGTTGCTGGATTACCTAAAGTAGCATTTAAACAAAAATATTATTGATAATTTTGTCATGCCACCTTAATTATCTTGTTCGCATGTTATTTAAAATAATTTTTCATTTTTCCATTTCACACTCTTTTCCTCTTTTTTATCTCTTGCAATCTCATGCCTGATTCAATCATCTGGCGCTGAACGACGTGATAGCTGTGAATGTTAGAATATACTCGCAAGTATGTGAGTGTGATCGGGATTGTGGGAAGCCGAGATGCAGTAAGTGTAACCTAGCAAGTGGCTGGTTTGTTTTTTCGCTACATTCTCTTGGTGGTATTGTGATTGTATTTATCATTGAGATATGAATATAACATTTGCCTTTCAGTGCATGTTTCTGATTATTTAAGATTATAAAAGCAACTTGCTAAGAATATTATATTGATTCTTTATAGAATTATTAAAAAGCCAGAAAGTCTTAAGCTATTCAAGAGGAAGTGGATTTTTTTTTGTGGGAGGGGGAGGGGGGGCAGGCAGAAAATTTGGAAATATACTTAGGCTGTTCAATAAGTAATAAGACTAATTTTACTGCCGCGAAACCACTCATCGGAATATTAATTTCTGTGACATAAAAAAAGTTTGTTGTCTGTATGAACAAAAGCTACCGATAGATGGTGTGTACAAGCTCATGTTCCTGAGTATCACATGATTGAACTGAAGCGTGTTTGCGGGCGCCTACGAGAGCGGCCAGTTGTTGAAATGGAAGCGTCAATGGAACAACGTTATGCGAAATTTTGTATTCGTCTGCAAAAATCAGCATCGGAGATCTTTCACATGATACGTGAAGCTTTCAATGATGAAACAATGTTGAGGGCAAGAATTTTTCTGGAATAATGCTTTTAAGGAAGGAAGGCAAAATGTGGAAGATATTGAACATGAGGGACGACCTTTAACGTCCATTACAGAGACATTGATTAACACAGCTGCGGTTATCATCAAGGAGGACTGCAGAATGGCGAAATGGCTTCCTATTGCACCATGACAATACTCGACCACATATTGCTCGCTGCATACAGGATGTTTTGCAGCAGAACAATGTAGAGATTTTACCACACCCTCTAAACAGTCCTGATCTCGCTCCATGCGATTTCTGGCTGTTTCCTGAACTTCAGAAACCATTACGAGGCAAATATTTTGCAAGCAACAAAGCATGTGTTAAGGCTGCGGAGGCGGTTTTGAAAAAGCTCTCAAAAAACGGACTTTTGCATGCTTTTAAGAAGTGGACAGAACGTTGGGATAAATGCATTACGTGCCGCGGTAGTTATTTTGAAAAAGACCATGTAAATGATGACGATTAAAGGTATTCTGTATTTTTTATAATTTTAGTCTTATTACTTATTGAACAGCCCTCGTATTTTAGAAATTCTGAAAATAGGTTTATTGTTGTTGTTAAGACAGTTCTCAAATCTAAAGTCACAACTTCCTGACACATTCATGTAGTCAATTTTAAGTTTAGACACATGAAGTTGTTGACCACACTTATATATAAAAAAACATGCAAAATCAAATAGCATTTTCCATTTTTTGATAAAGCAAAGAATCTGTCAGAAAAGGTTGTCAAAAGGACATTTTAAACAGATTTTTGGAACGCAGCAGCCTGGAAATAGTCATCATGTGACAACAATAACTTATAACTGAAAATGTCATACATTTATCAAAAAATGAAAATGCTTTTAATTTCTAAATAACTTAAATAGCATTAATAATAACAATAATAGTCATGCATGTTAATTTATTGCTTTTACTTTAAAAAAAAAGTCTGTGAATGTGTCAAAGTTTTGCGGGGAAAAATACTTTTTGAGAACCACCTTAAACTTAGTAATTTAATTTTAAAAATATCAGAATTATAAAAAGATATTTTTTCTAACCTGTGAGACTTTTTCTTATGCATGAGACACCAGGAGGGTTGGATGAGGATGTCCCGCGTTTCGACCAATTTCCACGAAAAAGGAAAAAAAAAATGTACCCCTCCCCTTCAAAAAATGTTGCTTCTCCCTTTTCATTGCCAGCACACCAAATTTAACTCTTTAATTTTACTGTTCTATTTGTCATTTTGATTTCTAGTAACTATAAATAAATAAATAATCAATCATCTAATTTTTTTTGTTATTCCCCCCCTATCCCCACAAACAAATGGGAGATCTGTGTATATGGTAGGGGTAGGGGTGGAGGGAAGGCAGAGGGAATAAATCATTCCTTTTTTTTGCAGTTTTGTTTATCTTACTCTAACTTTCATTGGAGAATAACAAATTGCATTGACTAATGAATGGTTATAATCAGAGCCGACATATCAACATTTAAGGAAGATTGAAATCAATTGAGACAATCTGCTTATAATAAAATCCAAACGCAAGACAGTGTTGGTAACCATGCCGGGCACAACCACTCTGGTCTGTGAACCGTAGCTAAATGCCATGTTAGGCTTAATGTAAAACCTATGCTAACATATGACAGCTAAATGATAATTTCTTCTACTTGAAATCATGTCTGTTCAGCATATCTTTCTATAAAACATGTATACCATATCCTATTATAATGTTTTAAGTTCTTAATTAAAAATCCAGATTAAACATTGTATTCCCAGATATAAAGAAACAAACACTGTTGCCATTCAGAATCACAAATTCAAATGAATCACAAATGAACGACTCTTTGAAATCTTCACATTCGATTCTGCTCTTAAAATATTTGTAAAAGCTTATTAAAGATTTTTAATTTTGATTAAAACCTTCAAAAACTATTTTAGCAGCCATCTATTGGCAAATCCAAGTGTAGGAAAGTGTAGGTAATCATTCCAGAGCGAACCGAGACGGAGCTGCGAACCTGAACATAGCTAAATGCCATTTTAGGCTTAATAAAAAACATATAGTAACATATGACAACTAAACAATAATTTCTTCTACCTCAAACCATGTCTGTTCAGCATATTTTCCTATAAAATATGTATATCAACATTTCTGTAAACACTTTTTTCAGAAATAGCGGTGATTTCTTTCGTAAGGAGGCTTTGCGGTGATCAATCCAGTATTACGCTTCTTTTTTAACCCCTTAACTGCCCCGGACGTATATATACGTCCTTGAAAAATCCCAGCATGTACTATATGAATGGCGAACTTGCATGACCGCGAGCCAATTTTCACCAGCAGAGCCGTGTTTTGAACACGTATAACAAGTGCACTTTCTTACTGTTATATCAGAAAACTAATCATCGCGTTATTTAATTGCAAAATTAGGTGATTACATAAAGTATTGAAGATCACGTCAGATTTCGTTGGCAGTTACAGGGCTAAATATTGTTTTGGCGTCATCTACCAGCAGATAATATAAACAAAGGAGCTTTCTGTTAGAAAAGAATATATAAAATAACAATAAAGTTGTATAAAAAATATATAATATATTATATAAAATGTATATAAGCATATTTTTAAAATACGAAAAATTTAGGACGTGCAGTATAGGACCCCAAATCTGGAATGCTCGGGACCAATGCTATTCCGGATTTTAGGTCTGTACTCAAAAAATTAGTCTACAAATGGCAATATGATGGAATTTTGGTATTCATTCTGTTTAGAATAAGACATAATTTGTGCTTTTAAAAGTACGTAGTTAAATGAAAATATTTTAGAAAAGAAACTATTATTGATTTTAAAAACACATAGTTAAAACTGTTCTTTAAGAAAAAACAATAAATACTTGGATTCAAAAACATTGACAAAGAAAAAGAAATTTCGAAAGTGTGCTTACCTAACCGTAGAAAAAAAGTTAACTACAACAGAACATCACTTTTTAAAGTGGTTGGATTCCACATTGCACGCCTTTTAAAATGGGTCACATCCACTGTAAAAAAAAACAAAACAACTGATAACCTTTATGTATCAGACACTTTAAACGTGTCTGATAATTTCAATTGCTTCATCTGCTTCGGCTTTTTTTGTTCTAACCCCATAATTTATTCATCCATCAGACTGGTGCACTTATCTGTAGGGATGTTTGAGGCTCTCGGCTCGTCGACGTCGTCATCGCTGGTATCATCATCATCATCATCATCTTCTGGATTTAAAACCATGTTGCAAATTTCTTCATCTGTTAGTGAATGCGGTATAGGTGCATCATTATTTACATTGAAGCAATCTTTGATTGCTTCCTCATTCAAACCTTCTTTGCCTTTGTACGTTATAGATTTTGCATAATTCAGCAGGTCTTGGATAAGGTTCTTTTCAGCAGAAATTGAAAACCAACGAAATTCACCATTACTTTGTTTGTTGTCTAAACAGATTAATGATGGCTATAGTTTATACCATCCATTTGTAAGAATTTTATCAGGAATGTTTTGATAAGCACTAACTGCATGCCACAACATGCCTTTCACATTAAATTGCTTTTGGAACTGCAATACACCAGTACCGCTGTTGCATGCATTTAGCATTGCTTTCATAAACTCCTCCTTGTAGTGGCATCTGAAGCATCTTTGAATGCCTTGATCCATTGGCTGGATAGGTGCTGTGCAGTTGGGTGAAAAATAATGCACAACAACATTAGTCTTTTCCACAATTCCTGAAACAGTGTGAGCTAAGCAGTTTTCGACAAAAAGAAGGATTTTGCAGTTTTCAGGAAGACCTTGTTTTCAGCAATAGTTATGGGCTTCCGGAACAAAATGAATTTCAAACCATTGTTTGAATATTTCTGCTGTCATCCATGATCATTTATTCACTCTGTAAAGAACTGGCAAAATATGAACTCCCTTTAAAGCTCTTGGATTTATACTTTTGCCGATCATTAACAATTTACATTTATGGGTTCCGGCAGCATTTGCGCATGCCATAATAGTCAGTCTTTCTTTGGAATCTTTAAATTCAGATAAAGTTTCCTCAAGAGTCACCTGACCTTTTTTTTTTTTTTTTTTGAGAAAAAAAAATTGTTTTCTTTTCCTCTTTTTTTCCTCCTTAAATCCTTTCTTTTCCTCCTCGCCATCGTTTCCGTATGCTTTCTTCAGCATCTCAAGTATCTCAGAAAGCGATTTCTTGAGCAAAACGCAGAATTTGATGTTTCGCTGCTATAAAGATGACAATTCAAAATCCGACGAATGAAAAATTCGCTTTGTCAGAAATGATCTGCAGCTAACGTCAACAATACCGCAAATGAATTCTACATGCCTGTGTGTTTTCCTTATCAGTGCTGCCAACCTCCAAAAAAGATATTTCCCCTCCAATGAACACCTGTGGGAATGTAGGCGACTATTGCGGGAATTTATTGACTTTACCTCGTATATATATATATCTCTAAATTGTTAGTATATACTAAAACATTACTAGAAGAAATTTAAATTATAAAATAATCAGTGGAATAGTCTTTGATAAAGATTATCTCAATACTTTAAAATAAATAAAAATTATAAAATATATTTGCAAATAAAAATTAAGTTATTATTCTATTGTTATGCTAACATATTCCTGTTCTCCATTTTTTTTTTTAAAGTTTCTGCACCCTTGCTTGGTTAAAGTATCTGTATGAAAATTCTTTCTTGAGTTTTGAGTGTATTTAAACCAATGTCTGTAAATTCCATGTTTTGTAACACAGTGGACACTAGCGGAGAGTATTTAAATTCATCTCTTACATATTGAAAGCTTTTCTGAATATGCAATTTTTTTTTTTAAATAGAGTTCTTTTGCAGTGTTGAAAAAGGGAATTTATGTTGATTCACAATTTCTTTACAATGAGAATTTTTTGATATCTCAATTTCTCTATCACACAAAATTTTCTTATTTAATTTTCTAATCAACTGATTTTCTTTTCTTTTTATTTAATGTTATCTAATATCTGCATGATTTATCAGGGATGTATGACTGTATTGTAGTTATTAGGAGAGAAGAAATAAATCAGGATTGGATTGTTTGCTGACCACATGCATTTTCATTTAAGAAAAAAATTATTTCCTTTCATCTATCTTGACAGCTCATTCTCTCGTTAATTTTTCAGTTTTATCATTAATGAAAAGTAATAGTAAAGTATGCAGTAAAGCTGTATATTTTTATGTGGAAACCAATTTATACCTTAAAATTTGTTTTGGCTTCAAATTAAGCAGTTTTGGTTTTAAATTATTTTAAAAATCTGTTTTCTTTAAAGTAAACAGAACAGACTTGAATAATCAATGCAAAAATTACCTGATCTTTTGCATGCATGCAGTAATAGTTTTCATATAATAATATGTGTTAAAATGATGAAATGAAATTCCTTTGGAATATCTGGAAGAATTAGTGCATTCTGGAAATATGTTACTAATTTTTTTAACTGCAAATCATTTTCAAAAATTAAGAATGGAATTAAGGCATAAAATGGTTAAATAAACATTAAAAAATAACACTTATTATTAGCATGAAAAGAAAAGCAATGTGAATAAAAGAAGAAACAGAGAGAGCTTGAATGCTGAGTGCCAGCGATGTCATGGACTGCATGACCTACTGCGCATCCCACTCATCAACCCTACCATGTATTCTAATTGACATGGTTTCAACCATGTATGATCCATACATGGCTGTGGTCAAGGAGTTAAAGATCTATTTGAAGACGGACGATAAATTGCAATGTATAGGAAATTTTTTAAATTATGAATCAAATAACATGTTGTTTGCTCATGCTCTGATATAGTATTATATGTAAAAATTCTTTTCTTATAAAACATTTTTTTTTTGTAAAGTGAAACAAAAAAGTATTAATCTTGTGTGGAGATGCGTGTTATTTAATGTTTTACTAATAATAACACTGTTACTACATTGGAACCTAATGTTGCGTTAATACATTATCAGAAAGCCCCTGTTAATTGAATAACTTATGACATTTAATAAACGGTGTTTTCGATAACTTGCCTTCAGCAAGATTTCATTTAAGTGCCTCTAAAACAGAACAATACTTACTAAAAGTGTCCACAATTGCTTTTTTAATGAACTGCTTCGCTAACCTGTTCCCATTCTCATCCACTAGTTACAGTGTTCATCATCACAGCAACTCTCTTAGGAATATGGTGCTAAAAATTCCTTTTGTATTCCCACCAATCACTAATGCATGAGTAGTAATAACTTACAGTACTAATTAAATGCTTTTTTGGTTCAGTGCTTAGTGCTAGGTCACCACCATCATCACACTTTCTCTGATTCTGAAATACAGCATAAACAAAACAAAGAAACAAACAGTAGGTCAGGGGAACATTTGAATATTTGCATAAAAAGAGCTCATTCTTAACTTGTTTTCTACTTGTAAATCAAATATATATGTTATGGCCAAAGACTGAAGTTCGGCCAGTTCACGAATTGGCCAAGATTCCTGGCCAAAGTCTGAAATACATGAAATGAACAGTATATTTCGGGTTGTGGCAGGCCAATTTGCGAAGTGGTCAGGAATCCTTGGCCAATATACAAAGTGGGAATCCAAGGCTGTCTGGAAGGTGGGCATTTGTGTGGTAGGAAAGAAAGTTCCATGCTGTGACGATTATACTCTGAATTTTACATCTCTGTGATCTATTCTGATACAGCGGATTCATTATGACAATTATATTCTGATCTGCTGAAGAAATAATTTATAGAAAACTAATAAATAATTTATAGAATTAATTAATAATTAATTTATTTTGATGCACAATTTCTTTACAATGAAAATTTTTCGATTTCTCAATTTCTCTATCACACAAAATTATTTAATTTTCTTATCAATTGATTTTCTTTTCATTTTATTTAATGTTATCTAATATCTGCATGATTTATCAGTGATATATGACTGTATTGTAGTTATTAGGAGAGAAGAAATAAATCAGGATTGGATTGTTTGCTGACCACATTCAGTTTCATTTAAGAAAAAAATTATTTCCTTTCATCTATCTTGACAGCTCATTCTCTCGTTAATTTTTCAATTTTATCATTAATGAAAAGTAATAGTAAAGTAGGCAGTAAAGCTGTATATTTTTATGTGGAAACTGATTTATACCTTAAAATTTGTTTTGGCTTCAAATTAAGCAGTTTTGGTTTTAAATTCTTTTAAAAATCTGTTTCTTTAAAGTAAACAGAACAGACTTGAATAATCAAATAAAAAATTACCCGATCTTTTGCATGCATGCAGTAATAGTTTTCATGTAATAATATGTGTTAAAATGATGAAATGAAATTCCTTTGGAATATTTGGAAGAATTAGTGCATTCTGGAAATATGTTACTAATTTTTTTAACTACAAATTCTTTTCCAAAATAAGAATGAAATTAAGACATAAAAAGGTTAAATATGAACATGAAAGAAATAACATTTATTATTAGCATGAAAAGAAAAGAAAAGTAATGTGAATAAAAGAAAAAACACAGAGAGAGCTTGAATGCTGGGTGCCAGCGATGTCATGGACTGGATGATCTACTGCGCATTCCATTCATGAACCCTACCATGTATTCTAATTAACATGGTTTCAATCATGTATGATCTATACATGGCTGTGGTCAAGGAGTTAAAGCTCTATTTGAAGGCGGATGATAAATTGCAATGTATAGGAAATTTTTTAAATTATGAATCAAATAACATGTTGTTTGCTCATGCTCTGATATAGTATTATATGTAAAAATTCTTTTCTTATAAAACATTTTTTTTTTTGTAAAGTGAAACAAAAAAGTATTAATCTTGTGTAGAGATGGGTGTTATTTAATGTTTTAAGAATAATAACACTTACTACGTTGGACCCTAATGTTGCATTAATACATTATCAGAAAGCCCCTATTAATTAAATAACCTATGGCATTTAAAAGACGGTGTTTTCGATAACTTGCCTTCAGCAAGATTTCATTTAAGTGCCTCTAAAACAGAACAATACTCACTAAAAGTGTCCACAATTGCTTTTTTAATGAACTGCTCCGCTAACCTGTCCCCATTCTCATCCGCTAGTTACAGTGCTCAGCATCACAGCAACTCTCTTAGGCATATGGTGTTAAAAATTTGTTTTGTATTCCCACCAATCACTAATGCATGAGTAGTAATAGCTTACAGTACTAATTAAATGCTTTTTTGGTTCCGTGCTTGGTGCTAGGTCACCACCATCATAACACTTTTTCTGATTCTGATTGCGTAACATACAGCATAAACAAAACAAAGAAACAAACAGTAGATCAGGGGAACATTTGAATATTTGCATAAAAAGAGCTCATGCTTAACCTGTTTTCTACTTGTAAATCAAATATATATGTTACGGCCAAAGACCAAAGTTAGGCCAGTTCACGAATTGCCCAAGATCCTTGGCCAAAGTCCAAATTACATGACATGAACAGTGTATTTCGGGTTATGGTTGGCCTATTTGCGAAGTGGCCAGGAATCCTTGGCCAATATATGAAGTGGGAATCCAAGGCTGTCTGGTAGGTGGGCATTTATGTGGTAGGAAAGAAAGTTCCATGCTGTGACGATTATACTCTGAAATTTACATCTCTGTGATCTATTCTGATACAGCGGATTCATTGTGACAATTATATTCTGATCTGCTGAAGAAATAATTTATAGAAACTAATAATTAATTTATAGAATTATTTAATAATTAAATTATATAATATTAATTATGGAAAATGGTTACATAACCATAATTACTGTATTCTGACCAATGAAAACGCTTCATAGTGTGGTCAAGTAACTGTTATCTATAAAAAGAGCTGAGTGACTGGATACTTTTCTGCGGATTTTTAACAATTTAGATAACGTTAGCATAAACATAATGCCATATTCAACAAAACGTCATTTAAAATTGTTAATATGGAAATTACTATAACATAGGCCTTTCTTAAAACGAGGTCCAATGTGCTTTGTGCTTTTAGTTCATTAATTGATGTAGTGTTTTCTAGCAAGAACTTTGCATACAAGGTAATATTTGCTCACCATGAGCAACATGGCTTTTATATCCTAATTTCAGTACAAGCAGTGTTAAAAACCAGAAACTTACATTACTTAGACGTATTTGTTGTGAAATATATCAGCTTTATTTATGAAAATGTTCTCTTTCTCTTAAATATTATGCTATTTTTAAACAGTAAAGCACTTTGGTCTTTTCCCAAATAAAACACAAAAATGTAGAACGGCAGAACATTTATACCAGTGTAATATGCATGGATATGCATTTTTATTTATATAGCTAATAAAAACAAAACAAAAAAATTGCTATAATATTGTCAAAAGGACTCAAGTTTTCCCTGCCTTTTAATTTTAGCAGTATAGGTTTAAGGCCCTACGGCCTCAAACTTAATACTATATGAATGAAATTTTTTTTAAAAACATTTCGACACACCATACTGAAATGTAATGGTTTTCTGAAAAAAAAAGATTTCTCTTAAACATGACTTCCTTTTTCCTGATAGAAAGATATTGCAAGACTTTTGTGTCTAATGTCGGAATCAGAGGAATGAAAAAACAATGTAAACTTTGTCATTTGGACAGAATCGTAGTAAAGTATTGCCATTTTCTGAATGAAAATGTACATTTTCAGTCAAATTTCTTTTAAAAAGGACGTCATTATCACAAGTGAAAGCAATTTCTTCTATTGAAATTTTGGTACTTAATTTCAGAGTTGACGGGAAGAAAAAAAAATCTGAAAATAATGTTGTTTTGTTGCAATTATAAGAAAATGCTGCAGTTTCATATTTTTAAATGGATGTTTTCTTTTGATAAAGGATGTCAGTTCAATTTTAATGTCCATGGTTTTAAACTTCATTTTTGCAAATTTAAATTTTATTTTATTTTTTATCGTTATAATAAAATGTCATCAATGAAGGTACAAGAAAGAAAAATTATGTGTCAAGTATAGATTATATAATACTTTGCAACACTTACCGAATACTTTAACAAAACTTCACCGTTTAATAAGGTAAAAAAATACTCAACTAGCATTTTAGAAAACACATAACACATTTGAAAACAAGATTTCAGCCATTACTGCACATAGCCAGAAAGAAACTCCAATTACTTTATTATCCCCCTATATATTATCTATTGATCTGTCTATATTGTATATAATATTCTAAAATTTAGTTTAGTAAGAAAACGAATAACACAGTTGAAAATTCACCTTAAAAAAATTCTACAATAGGCAGAAACATACTTGCAATCTTTTGTAAAGCTCTGTATATTACCTACAGATTTTTATACACGCCATATATTAATCTACAATTTAATTCAGTCAGACATGCACATAAAACTAGTGAAATCACACTTCCAAGAATTACTTTTCATAAGCAGCCAAGCATCAAGTTCTTTGCATAGCCCTGTATTTGATTTCATTTATATTCTAGAAACATCTCTTGGTGTTCTAAATGTATTTGAGATTGTAAATGCATAATTCAAATTAAAAAGCATCTTAAATGCAAATTTTCAAAAGCACCTTTTTACTAGCACCTCAGTAATGCTTATGAATTACTTTGTTTAGCCCTGTATAGGATTAATAGAATTTATACACACCAAGTAGTATGCAAATATTTAGTTAAATTTAAAAACACATAACTGAAAATGCGCTTCCAGCAATCATCCCTAATAGATAATATTTCAGATACTGGATTCGAAATCTATTATGTGTTCCTGTAAATGAACAATAATTGCTATGTACATCATATTCTACAGCAAGCATCTTGTAGTAAAAAACAGTAATGTGTATCAATTTTCATATTTGAAATAGTGAAACATAATTAAAATACGTTGCAAACATTTTCCTATGTAGACCATTATATAACAGAATTCTTTTGTGTGACCCTGTAAATCAATGGTAAAACTTTGTACTCCTTATTCTACAGGAAACATGTTTTAGTGTACATCAGAACTTCATATCAATTTTATTGTGTTTGTAATAGTGTAACAACATTAAGATACGCCACAATTGATTTTCCCAACAGACCATTATGTCACAGATTACTTTTGAGTACTCATGTACATGAATTATAAATGCTACACACATCATTTTCAATACAAAACTTGCCAAGCATGTAAATTCAAACTGGCCAACCACCCTCAGCCATTTCGAGAACTGGCCAACGACCTCTGACAATTTTACGAACTAGCCAACTGCCTCTAGCCATTTCTTGAATTGACCAATCAATTTAAAACGAAGTTGGCCAGTTTGCGAATTGGCCGGCCAATTCGCAAACTGGCCAATTTTGGGTTATGGCCGTAACATATACATATATTGTTTTCATTTACAATTTTCATAACAGAGAGTGAAGTTTGACTCATAAAACTCAGCAATACATTGTCTAGTTTGTGATTCGAGCAATTGCATTTAGACTAAAAATATATTCTCATGCTTTTTTTTCTTTTTGTTTCTTCTTTCCAACAAGTAACTTTTAAAATCTATATCTGAATGATATTTTCAAACAGATAGCTGTTATACACCAGCAATTAGGAATATTAATTACAGGGCATTTCTTTGAATTTAACATGGAGTTGCAGTGATCAGAAGATAAAAAAAAGGTATAGCAAAACAGTATCCCTGTTTGGTGTTTAAATCTAAAATTGAACAAACATATATAATTTAAATTAATAAATAAATATTTGATGCATTTCTACAGAATAGAAACTGAAATACAGTTGTAATTCTGATTAGAAATAGCATAGGGTAACATCACACCCATATCCTCTGTTGAGTGACCAAAGCCAAAATTCAATTAGTTGGGGTTTTATCAATAAGTACACTGCTAAAAAAAATTAGGGGTCAAGCAAAGAAGAGAAGAGAATTGTGCGAGACAGCCATGCATGGGTATAAAATGGAGAGTACATGTGTATCAATGCGCAATACAGAAAAAAAGATGCAAAAAAATTGTAAAGGAGCTTTAATTCTTTGAAACGATGGAAATAACATGAAAAGATGGTTTAGGGTAACAATTTGGTTACATGTAAAAGACAAAAAAAGGATTGTTTAGTAATGTTGCAAGATGTTTAATATGGCGTGTGGTCCCCTTGAACAGCTAAGACTGCTGCACAACTATTTTCCATGGATGTGATGAGGTTATCGATACGACTTTGAGGAATACTCTTCCACTCTTCAAGAATTGCAATCTTCAAGTTCCGTACAATAAAAGAAAGCTTTGGTTTCGCTGCAATGCATCATCCAAGTGTGTTCCAAACATGCTCAGTCGGATTCAGATCAGGAAAGCATGCTGGCCATTTCATATGCTGTATTGTTTTAGGTTCAACCAAGTTCTCCACCAGACGAGCTGTATGCGGTCTGGTACTATCATGCATGAAAACAAAGGAATCACCATGGGTGAAGCATAAGGTACGACATGAGGTCTCAGTATCTCTTCTGCATAACTTTGGGCTGTCAAAATGCCATTCCAAATGATATGCAGGTCAGTATGTCCACCTATGCTGATTCCAGCCCATACTGTCAACCCACCTTGTCTGTAATGTGATATTTCACGAACAAATGTGGGATTATTTCGAGTGCCCTTTTCCCTCCATACCAAAACATGTTGAGTGTCACATTCCAGACTGAATAGGGACTCGTCTGTAAACAGCATTTGACTCTAATCCATTGCCTTCAATCTTGATGTTCAGCAGCCCACCTTCTTCGGCCGCACAGTGGCATGAGGTAAACGGAATACAGACCATTGGCTTACGTGCATAGAGACCACCCTGATAAAGCATATTTTGCACTGTTTGGCTGAACACCCTTCATCGCATTGTCAAGATCTACTGTCTTTGCAGATGAGTAGCATTCCCTTTTTCTGTCTCGATAAGCTGTTAACGGATATATCGGTCATCAGTTGCTGTGGTAGCACATGGTCAACCTTGCCCGGGTCAACGTCTAACATTTCCTGTTTCTTAGAATTGATCACACAGCCTTGCAAGGACATTTCTTGCTACTAGAACAGTGTCCACTACACTTCGTTGTGATTGTACAGATTCAAGTCTCTTGCTAATACACCAAGCCATGGATTCCGGTAAATAACATTGTTGTGACATTTTCAAATCGCCTTTTCTCAAAACAAAAGCTTAGCAATTGAATTTCACAGCTGAGACAATGAAACAGCCATTTCTGCGAAATCCCGATTTCTGCACTTATCTATTTTTTCTGGTTTTTGACTCATAAACTTGGTTTGCATATAAAGTTTTATTTTTTTGTTTTCTGCTATGCTTTAAATTATGGATTACTTTACTAATTTAAGTTACTTATTGGTGTAAGTATTTGTGTAATTTCGTTAAAATTATGTGCTTCCCTAATTGTTTTTTGCAGTGTAATATACATATTAAGTACTGTGCAATTCTGTGCCGTAGATACAAAGATCGTGAAAAATACATAATGGCAGTGTCACTTACAGGGTAATTTACCCAGAATCTAATTGGTAACAATTTATAACAACATCTATCTAAATACAAAGTTTTATGTAATTTTGTGCATTAATTCTGAATTACAACGGCCAAAAAATTTGTGTCATACATAGACAGACAATGATCCAAAAATCATCAAATCATGTTCAGGACATCATAAAACATGTAAATACATTAAAAGTCAAAAGCCAAAAATTTTCATGAATCCATTGCTTTTTTCTTATGAGTATAGGAGAAAATTAAAGTACCGTATTTTTGGGTGTATGAGCCGCGGCGCATACGAGTTTAAAAGTATAAAATATTCTGAGTGCGGCTCTTATGCCAGGGCGGCAGGTACATTGATTTTTTCCCCCATAGGGATGTCTTATATTACCTGTTTTTTATTCCGTATCTTACGATGCCATTTTTACTTCTTTGATCAACTGTCACATGCTCTCAAATTTGTACCAAAACATAAGAAAACGTCTCCAAACTTCGGATGTCCATGAAAGGTTAAATGCTTATTTTTGAGAAATCAGTGGGGTGAAAAATGTTAGTCTCACCAGCTCTCAAGTTAAAAATGATTATGTTTCCTGTGCAGCCATCAATAAGCACTGTATCTTCAGGATATTAGAATGGATATAGAGCCATCGCAACCTTTTTTGCTAATGTTGGAAGTATTTTGTTTTAACAGTAAGTTTAGCTTACCATTTGCTCAAATATTATCCTCTTAAACTATGTGCTTGTGCACCCTTTCAGAGAACGGACTTTTGTTTGAGTGCCATTGCTTGTTTACCTTTTCGCCAACACTTTTTCTAAGTTTTTTTGTCTAACGATTACTTCATTGTGTGATAAGTTGTTTTTACAGGGCATATAGGTGACATTGGTGTTACGCGGTTACGTGACGCCATACTTTTTTTGACGTATGATGCACTGTGATTCGTCCGCATAACTAACTGTTCGTTTCATGGTTCATATGCAAATGTCTTAAAAATTTTAACATGTCTTTTGTCAAATGGGATCTTCCTCTCCCTTTAAAAAAAGAGAAAAAACCAGGAACGTTACTAGTTATGCTGACATGGTTTCGGCAAAGTCACTATATGATATTTTTTTATACATTTATTTTTCCGGCACTTTAAGTGAAAATATTTATAAGTATATATTAATAATAATACGATATTTCTTTACATTTAATTACTAGTTTAATTCATTTTTTGTGGCGTTTAAGGGAAAATATTTATAAATAAATTTGAGTATCTTGGGTGCGGCGCTTATGTGGATATATTTTAAAAAATAGATTTTCATAGATGCGGCACTTACAATGGTGCGACGCATACGTGGATATACTTTTTTTTAAAACAGATTTTCATTGGTGCGGCGCTTATGGTGGGTGTGGCGGGTATTCCCGAAAATACGGTATGTGGAATGCTACATTCTATATATGTAAAAGAAATTTGACTTTAAATGCAATATATTCATGTTAAAAATTAAATGTATAAGCTACAATATTAATTCTACATTTTTTAATTTGTATTACTTTTATATTACAAATGCATTTCAAATGAACACATTTTTATCAATTATTTTAATTTTCATTCCTTTAAATATACTACTGTGTAATCTAAAATATGTGGTGGTTTAGTTTTGTCTGTGTATTTGACATCACAATCTCACATAATTGAGAAAAGCAATTATTTCTTCCTTTCAAACAAAATTTATGAATATATATATTTTTAATTAATTAGCACATTTAAAATATGTACATTTGAATTGAAAACAGAAATTAAAAACTGCAGAGATTTCCCTGAAACAACTTTTATACATTTCGTTACAGCTATTCAATAAATCAAGTGCTTGTAATCAAAACATACCAAAATAATTTTTTATTACTGGCTAAACTATACAAATAATTATGGTTATTGGAACAATGAGTCTTCATAACCTTTTTTTCTGTTTGACTTTTCTTATGTTAATTTAACTTTGTTTATTTTGAAAGATTTGTGGATGCAACAGATGCATTTTAAACAAAAACCTGCTGAGTGATACATTTAACCAGATAACCTGTTTGTTTAGATGGATGACATTATAAGATTAAAAGTATTTGAATAATCATCATGTTCTTGTGAAAGAAAGTGTTTTTCTTTGGAGATAATGATGCATTGATAAATATGGGAGAAAAATAAATTCATAGGTGATTATATTGAGAAGTGTTATAAGTATTAAATAAATTGATGGATTGGTCAGCTGATTATAAAAAGTGTTTTATATCAGTCAATTAAATGTGTAGAAATTTGTTCTATTTACAGTTTAATTATCTATTGCTTATATTTTTAAACAAACAATGTTGAGAATATATTACTTTCATATTCTAAATAATTTTTATTACTGTAAAATTATTCCTATCCAATTTCATTTTCGTACATATTATGTTTTTAAAAATGTGTTTTATTTTTATAAACGGTGTCCCTTCTTATCATTGATCAATAGCTAATTCCTAAACAATTAGTTTTAGAGGTATAGTTCTAATTGCAAAAATATTGTTCTTCATCATATGAAAATTAATTTATGTCAAGTTAGTTGCTTTTTAAGTAGTTATGAAATTTGAATTTGTAAGCTGTCCCTGGAAGGCACCTTTCTTCTATATTTTATTTAGAAAAACTTTCTTCATGTTCTAACTAGTAAAACAATAAAAATGTGTTTTTAGTGCCAGAAAAAGCTGAAAATTCATGAAATTCAAAGTATCATAACTAGGTAATATTTTTCCGCACAAAAATGGAATTTTTACTGTGTAAACAGATTTTAATAGTATGGATTAACAGAAAACAGTGTCTGTACTTCCCTAAATTATTTCAAACATTCTTTTTCAAGGCCTTTCAATTAAATTGTCTGTTGGTTGTATACTTAGCAATTTGCTATACATTACAAAAAATGACAGGTTATTTGACCCTAATGCTATGTTCACAATACATGATTTAAGTTAACTTATTTCAAATTTTACAGGTAGTACTCCTGGAATTAGAAATGTCTGTTCATGTTGCAAAACTCATCTAAGTTAACTCATGAATCGGACTGTGTCTGAGATCTGAACAAATTGGAAGTGTATTGTGCATAAGTTAAAACAAACCTCAACAAACAATCAGTTAAAATAAACCTCCACAGCCAATTAGAGTGAGTGGTAGTGGCTGTATCTAGCCATAGAATGTTTCTACTCATGAATGTTTGTGAAACTCAGTGAGTGAGTTGGAAGGGTTTGTGTATGTATGTGTGTCAGAGTTAACTTAAATCGTGTAGTGTGAACATGGCATCATACCAGTACTATTGTGAAACAATGTAATTTATTAACCAAAAATAACTATTTCCCATCTGTAATCTTGTGTAACTTATTTAATTGACTGTGCTTTTCACACCATTTTTTAAATTTGTTTTAGGTATTACTAACTTCGATCTTCTTGAAGACTTTGGAAGAATAAATTGGCTTGGAAATTTTTACATTGTGTTTGTCCACAATGTTGTGTTTGTAGGAACTGTTGCAATTTGTTTAGGGAAAAAGATACACAATTCTTTATACCCAAGCCAAGCCCAACACATGGCTTGAACAATTTTATTTATTTATTGTTTATTTTATTTATATTTTTGCATGTTTACTTAAAGAGTAGCATGTTAAATTTTTATATGCCAGTTCTTTATAGAACATTTTACTGTGATAATATAGATAAAAATATGGTACTGCTTTTCACTTTTTATATTAGATTTCTGTTATAAGAAATCATGATGTTCTTTGGTTCATTCTTTTAGTATGTCACATTTGACAAAATTATATTTGAACAGAAAGACACATCTTACATTTCACCATAAAAAGTTTTTGTATTGCTGGAAAATTGATTTTTAATAAATTTTATATGTGTAAAAAGCAAATACAGTTTTAAAATTTCAGCTTCTGTTGCTAGAGATTTAAATTAGGTTAAATGGTAAAAAATAAGTCTTCAAATGTATTGCAATTGACTTTTTCTCTCCACTCTCCTGCCCTTCCTTACCAGTAAATTTTTTGGCTACTATATTGTTTATATTTGGAAGTAAAATTTGCTCAATTTGCATTTTTAAATGCATTTTAAAGTAGAAAATTTTTTATTTAAAACTATTTCTGTTCAAAGGTTAACATTAAATGCATTGGAAGTAATATTTACTTTGCATTTTTGAATGAATTATAAAATAAAAAAAATTACTTAAAACTCTTTTGTTGAAAATTTTTATACTAAATGCATTCATGTATCAGATGTCTGTGCTGTTCTCCGAAGTAATATTATAAATGAGCTTGTCTTTACTTCAAATGTCAAGACTAAAATTGATAATATATTTCTGAGCTATTTGACTTTTATTTCCTTATTTATTAAATTCTATTTTGTTGTTATATTGTTTATATTTCACAGTAAAATTTTTTTGGTTTGCATTTTTGAATCAATTTTAAGTAGAAAAAATTTACTTAAGATTATTTCTATTTAAAATTTAACATAAAATGCATTCAAAGGTTGAATATGTGTGTTGTTCTCCAAAGTCTGTTATATATGAACTTATATGTTTTTTTTTGTTTTTTTTTTAACATTACACCCTTTATTTGAATATTGAATATTCAATGTTTCATCTTGTTAATTATTTAAAAAGAGCAAGACTATTTCATATATTACACTTTGGGTGTGTTTTTTCTGGGAAGAGGTTACACACAAATGCATATCATATTGTTTTTAACCTTTAAAAAAAGTTTTAGATATAATTCACTCACATTGAAGTGTTATTAGATTATTTATTTATAATTGCTCTGTACTTTAAGTTCTTTAATTATTTTAAGCAAGTTCAAAGCATTTTACCCCCGTTCTTTACCAGTGCATTTTTTGGCAACTATATTGTTTATATTTGGAAGTAAAATTTGCTCAATTTGCATTTTTGAATGAATTTTAAAGTAGAAAAAAATTTACTTAAAACTATTTCTGTTCAAAAGTTAACATTAAATGCATTGGAAGTAATATTTACTTTGCATGTTTGAATGAATTTTAAAATAAAAAAAATTACAACTATTTTTTTGAAAATTTTTATACTAAATGCATTCATGTATCAGACATTTGTGCTGTTCTCCAAAGTAATATTATAAATGAGCTTATTTTTACTTTAAATGTCAAGACTAAAATTGATAATATATTTCTGAGCTATTTGACTTTTATTTAATTATTTATTATATTCTATTTTGTTGTTATATTGTTTATATTTCACAGTAAAATTTTTTTGGTTTGCATTTTTAAATCAACTTTAAGTAGAAAAAATTTACTTAAGATTATTTCTATTTAAAATTTAACATAAAATGCATTCAAAGGTTGAATATGTGTGCTATTCTCCAAAGTGTGTTATATATGAACATCTATGTTTTATTTTGACATTACACCCTTTATTTGAATATTGAATATTCAATGTTTCATCTATTTAATTATTTAAAAAAGCACGACTATTTAATATATTACACTTTGGGTGTGTTTTTTCTGGGTAGAGGTTACACAAAAATGCATACCATATTGTTTTTAACCTTTAAAAAAAGTTTTATATATAATTCACATTGAAGTCTTATTAGATTATTTATTTATAATTGCTAAGTTCTTTAATTCTTTTAAGCAAGTTCAAGGCATTTTACCACCCTTCTTTACCAGTGCTTTTTTTGGCTACTATATTGTTTAAATTATGAAAAATGAACTTGACCATTTATATATGGAAGTAACATTTGCTCAATTTGCATTTTTGAATGAATTTCAAAGTAGAAAAAATATTACTTAAAACTATTTCTGTTCAAAAGTTAACATTAAATGCATTGGAAGTGATATTTACTTTGAATTTTTGAATGAATTTTAAAATAAAAAAAATTACTTAAAACTATTTTGTTGAAAATTTTTATACTAAATGCAGTCATGTATCAGATATTTGTGCTGTTCTCCAAAGTAATATTATAAATGAGCTTGTCTTTACTTTAAATGTCAAGACTAAAATTGATAATATATTTCTGAGCTATTTGACTTTTATTTAATTATTTATTATATTCTATTTTGTTGTTATATTGTTTATATTTCACAGTAAAATTTTTTTGGTTTGCATTTTTGAATCAACTTTAAGTAGAAAAAAATTTACTTATGATTATTTCTATTTAAAATTTAACATAAATGCATTCAAAGGTTGAATATGTGTGCTATTCTCCAAAGTGTGTTATATATGAACATCTATGTTTTATTTTGACATTACACCCTTTATTTCAATATTGAATATTCAATGTTTCATCTTGTCAATTATTTAAAAAGCGCAAGACTATTTAATATATTACACTTTGGGTGTGTGTTTTCTGGAAAGAGGTAACACACAAATGCATACCATATTGTTTTTAACCTTTAAAAAAAAGTTTTAGATATAATTTACTTTGAAGTCTT
Organism: Maratus michaelseni; assembly: GCA_963931845.1. Classification (NCBI taxonomy): domain Eukaryota; kingdom Metazoa; phylum Arthropoda; class Arachnida; order Araneae; family Salticidae; genus Maratus; species Maratus michaelseni. The sequence continues at coordinate 120,964,183 of OZ007586.1, forward strand.
ATTAGATTATTTATTTATAATTGCTCTGTACTTTAAGTTCTTTAATTATTTTAAGCAAGTTCAAGGCATTTTACCCCCTTCTTTACCAGTGCATTGTTTGGTTACTATATTGTTTAAATTATGAAAAATAAATAAAAATGAATTTGACCATTTATATATGGAAGTAACATTTGCTTATTTTGCATTTTTGAATGAATTTTAAAGTAGAAAAAAATTACTTAAAACTATTTCTGTTCAAAAGTTAACATTAAATGCATTGGAAGTAATATTTACTTTGCATTTTTGAATGAATTAAAAAAAAAATTCTTAAAACTATTTTTTTAAAATTTTTTATACTAAATGCAGGCATGTATCAGATATTTGTGCTGTTCTCCAAAGTAATATTATAAATGAGCTTATCTTTACTTCAAATGTCAAGACTAAAAATGATAATATATTTCTAAGCTATTTGACTTTAATTTCCTTATTTCTTATATTCTATTTTGTTGTTATTTTGTTTATATTTATTTCACAGTAAACTTTTTTTGGTTTGCATTTTTGAATCAATTTTAAATAGAAAAAAATTTACTTATGATTATTTCTATTTAAAATTTAACATAAAATGCATTCAAAGGTTGAATATGTGTGCTATTCTCCAAAGTGTGTTATATATGAACTTCTATGGGTTTTTTTTTTTTTAACATTACACCCTTTATTTGAATTTTGAATATTCAATGTTTCCTCTTGTTAATTATTTAAAAAGAGCAAGACTATTTAATATATTACACTTTGGGTGTGTTTTTTTCTTGGAAGAAGTTACACACAAATGCATACCATATTGCTTTTAACCTTTAAAAAAAGTTTTAGATATAATTCACATTGAAGTCTTATTAGATTATTTATTTATAATTGCTAAGTTCTTTAATTATTTTAAGCAAGTTCAAGGCATTTTATCCCCCTTCTTTACCAGTGCTTTGTTTGGCTACTATATTGTTTAAATTATGAAAAATGAATAAAAATGAATTTGACCATTTATATATGGAAGTAACATTTGCTCAATTTGCATTTTTGAATGAATTTCAAAGTAGAAAAAATATTACTTAAAACTATTTCTGTTCAAAAGTTAACATTAAATGCACTGGAAGTGATATTTACTTTGAATTTTTGAATGAATTTTAAAATAAAAAAAAATACTTAAAACTATTTTGTTGAAAATTTTTATACTAAATGCAGTCATGTATCAGATATTTGTGCTGTTCTCCAAAGTAATATTATAAATGAGCTTGTCTTTACTTTAAATGTCAAGACTAAAATTGATAATATATTTCTGAGCTATTTAACTTTTATTTAATTATTTATTATATTCTATTTTGTTGTTATATTGTTTATATTTCACAGTAAAATTTTTTTGGTTTGCATTTTTGAATCAACTTTAAGTAGAAAAAATTTACTTAAGATTATTTCTATTTAAAATTTAACATAAAATACATTCAAAGGTTGAATATGTGTGCTATTCTCCAAAGTGTGTTATATATGAACATCTATGTTTTATTTTGACATTACACCCTTTATTTGAATATTGAATATTCAATGTTTCATCTTGTTAATTATTTAAAAAAGCACGACTATTTAATATATTACACTTTGGGTGTGTTTTTTCTGGGAAGAGGTTACACAAAAATGCATACCATATTGTTTTTAACCTTTAAAAAAAGTTTTAGATATAATTCACATTGAAGTCTTATTTGATTATTTATTTATAATTGCTAAGTTCTTTAATTATTTTAAGCAAGTTCAAGGCATTTTACCCCCCCCCTTCTTTACCAGTGCTTTTTTTGGCTACTATATTGTTTAAATTATGAAAAATGAACTTGACCATTTATATATGGAAGTAACATTTGTTCAATTTGCATTTTTGAATGAATTTCAAAGTAGAAAAAATATTAGTTAAAACTATTTCTGTTCAAAAGTTAACATTAAATGCATTGGAAGTAATATTTACTTTGCATTTTTGAATGAATTAAAAAAAAAATTCTTAAAACTATTTTTTAAAATTTTTTTATACTAAATGCAGTCATGTATCAGATATTTGTGCTGTTCTCAAAAGTAATATTATAAATGAGCTTGTCTTTACTTTAAATGTCAAGACTAAAATTGATAATATATTTCTGAGCTATTTAACTTTTGTTTAATTATTTATTATATTCTATTTTGTTGTTATATTGTTTATATTTCACAGTAAAATTTTTTTGGTTTGCATTTTTGAATCAACTTTAAGTAGAAAAAATTTACTTAAGATTATTTCTATTTAAAATTTAACATAAAATGCATTCAAAGGTTGAATATGTGTGCTATTCTCCAAAGTGTGTTATATATGAACATCTATGTTTTATTTTGACATTACACCCTTTATTTGAATATTGAATATTCAATGTTTCATCTTGTTAATTATTTAAAAAAGCACGACTATTTAATATATTACACTTTGGGTGTGTTTTTTCTGGGAAGAGGTTACACAAAAATGCATACCATATTGTTTTTAACCTTTAAAAAAAGTTTTAGATATAATTCACATTGAAGTCTTATTTGATTATTTATTTATAATTGCTAAGTTCTTTAATTATTTTAAGCAAGTTCAAGGCATTTTACCCCCCCCCCCCCTTCTTTACCAGTGCTTTTTTTGGCTACTATATTGTTTAAATTATGAAAAATGAACTTGACCATTTATATATGGAAGTAACATTTGTTCAATTTGCATTTTTGAATGAATTTCAAAGTAGAAAAAATATTAGTTAAAACTATTTCTGTTCAAAAGTTAACATTAAATGCATTGGAAGTAATATTTACTTTGCATTTTTGAATGAATTAAAAAAAAAATTCTTAAAACTATTTTTTAAAATTTTTTTATACTAAATGCAGTCATGTATCAGATATTTGTGCTGTTCTCAAAAGTAATATTATAAATGAGCTTGTCTTTACTTTAAATGTCAAGACTAAAATTGATAATATATTTCTGAGCTATTTAACTTTTGTTTAATTATTTATTATATTCTATTTTGTTGTTATATTGTTTATATTTCACAGTAAAATTTTTTTGGTTTGCATTTTTGAATCAACTTTAAGTAGAAAAAATTTACTTAAGATTATTTCTATTTAAAATTTAACATAAAATGCATTCAAAGGTTGAATATGTGTGCTATTCTCCAAAGTGTGTTATATATATGAACATCTATGTTTTATTTTGACATTACACCCTTTATTTGAATATTGAATATTCAATGTTTTATCTTGTTAATTATTTAAAAAAAACGACTATTTAATATATTACACTTTGGGTGTGTTTTTTCTGGGAAGAGGTTACACAAAAATGCATACCATATTGTTTTTAACCTTTAAAAAAAGTTTTAGATATAATTCACATTGAAGTCTTATTAGATTATTTATTTATAATTGCTAAGTTCTTTAATTATTTTAAGCAAGTTCAAGGCATTTTACCACCCTTCTTTACCAGTGCTTTTTTTGGCTACTATATTGTTGAAATTATGAAAAATGAACTTGACCATTTATATATGGAAGTAACATTTGCTCAATTTGCATTTTTGAATGAATTTCAAAGTAGAAAATATTACTTAAAACTATTTCTGTTCAAAAGTTAACATTAAATGCATTGGAAGTAATATTTACTTTGCATTTTTGAATGAATTAAAAAAAAAATTCTTAAAACTATTTTTTAAAATTTTTTTATGCTAAATGCAGTCATGTATCAGATATTTGTGCTGTTCTCCAAAGTAATATTATAAATGAGCTTGTCTTTACTTTAAATGTCAAGACTAAAATTGATAATATATTTCTGAGCTATTTAACTTTTATTTAATTATTTATTATATTCTATTTTGTTGTTATATTGCTTATATTTCACATTAAACTTTTTTTGGTTTGCATTTTTGAATCAATTTTAAGTAGAAAAAAGTTTACTTATGATTATTTCTATTTAAAATTTAACATAAAATGCATTCAAAGGTTGAATATGTGTGCTATTCTCCAAAGTATGTTATATATGAACTTCTATGGGTTTTTTTTTTAACATTACACCCTTTATTTGAATATTGAATATTCAATGTTTCCTCTTGTTAATTATTTAAAAAGAGCAAGACTATTTAATATATTACACTTTGGGTGTGTTTTTTCTGGGAAGAAGTTACACACAAATGCATACCATATCGTTTTTAACCTTTAAAAAAAAGTTTTAGATATAATTCACATTGAAGTCTTATTAGATTATTTATTTATAATTGCTAAGTTCTTTAATCATTTTAAGCAAGTTCAAGGCATTTTATCCCCCTTCTTTACCAGTGCTTTGTTTGGCTACTATATTGTTTAAATTATGAAAAATGAATAAAAATGAATTTGACCATTTATATATAGAAGTAACATTTGCTCAATTTGCATTTTTGAATGAATTTCAAAGTAGAAAAAATATTAGTTAAAACTATTTCTGTTCAAAAGTTAACATTAAATGCATTGGAAGTAATATTTACTTTGCATTTTTGAATGAATTAAAAAAAAAATTCTTAAAACTATTTTTTAAAATTTTTTTATACCAAATGCAGTCATGTATCAGATATTTGTGCTGTTCTCCAAAGTAATATTATAAATGAGCTTGTCTTTACTTTAAATGTCAAGACTAAAATTGATAATATATTTCTGAGCTATTTAACTTTTGTTTAATTATTTATTATATTCTATTTTGTTGTTATATTTTTATATTTCACAGTAAAATTTTTTTGGTTTGCATTTTTGAATCAACTTTAAGTAGAAAAAATTTACTTAAGATTATTTCTATTTAAAATTTAACATAAAATGCATTCAAAGGTTGAATATGTGTGCTATTCTCCAAAGTGTGTTATATATGAACATCTATGTTTTATTTTGACATTACACCCTTTATTTGAATATTGAATATTCAATGTTTTATCTTGTTAATTATTTAAAAAAAAACGACTATTTAATATATTACACTTTGGGTGTGTTTTTTCTGGGAAGAGGTTACACAAAAATGCATACCATATTGTTTTTAACCTTTAAAAAAAGTTTTAGATATAATTCACATTGAAGTCTTATTAGATTATTTATTTATAATTGCTAAGTTCTTTAATTATTTTAAGCAAGTTCAAGGCATTTTACCACCCTTCTTTACCAGTGCTTTTTTTGGCTACTATATTGTTTAAATTATGAAAAATGAACTTGACCATTTATATATGGAAGTAACATTTGCTCAATTTGCATTTTTGAATGAATTTCAAAGTAGAAAAAAATTACTTAAAACTATTTCTGTTCAAATTTAACATTAAATGCATTGGAAGTAATATTTACTTTGCATTTTTGAATGAATTAAAAAAAAATTCTTAAAACTATTTTTTAAAAATTTTTTATGCTAAATGCAGTCATGTATCAGATATTTGTGCTGTTCTCCAAAGTAATATTATAAATGAGCTTGTCTTTACTTTAAATGTCAAGACTAAAATTGATAATATATTTCTGAGCTATTTAACTTTTATTTAATTATTTATTATATTCTATTTTGTTGTTATATTGCTTATATTTCACATTAAACTTTTTTTGGTTTGCATTTTTGAATCAATTTTAAGTAGAAAAAAGTTTACTTATGATTATTTCTATTTAAAATTTAACATAAAATGCATTCAAAGGTTGAATATGTGTGCTATTCTCCAAAGTATGTTATATATGAACTTCTATGGGTTTTTTTTTTAACATTACACCCTTTATTTGAATATTGAATATTCAATGTTTCCTCTTGTTAATTATTTAAAAAGAGCAAGACTATTTAATATATTACACTTTGGGTGAGTTTTTTCTGGGAAGAAGTTACACACAAATGCATACCATATCGTTTTTAACCTTTAAAAAAAAGTTTTAGATATAATTCACATTGAAGTCTTATTAGATTATTTATTTATAATTGCTAAGTTCTTTAATTATTTTAAGCAAGTTCAAGGCATTTTACCACCCTTCTTTGCCAGTGCATTTTTTGGCTACTATATTGTTTAAATTATGAAAAATGAATAAAAATGAATGACCATTTATATACGGAAGTAACATTTGCTCAATTTGCATTTTTGAATAAATTTTTAAGTAGAAAAAAAATTACTTAAAACTATTTCTGTTCAAAAGTTAACATTAAATGCATTGGAAGTAATATTTACTTTGCATTTTTGAATGAATTTTAAAATAAAAAAAATTACTTAAAACTATTTTTTTGAAAATTTTTTATACTAAATGCATTCATGTATCAGATATTTGTGCTGTTCTCCAAAGTAATATTATATAAATGAGTTTGTCTTTACTTTAAATGTTAAGACTAAAATTGATAATATATTTCTGAGCTATTTGACTTCTATTTCCTTATTTCTTATATTCTATTTTGTTGTTATGTTGTTTATTTTTCACATAAAATTTTTTTTTTTGGTTTGCATTTTTTAATCAATTTTAAGTAGAAAAAATTTACTTAAGATTATCTCTATTTAAAATTTAACATAAAATGCAGTCAAAGGTTGAATATCTGTGCTGTTCTCCAAAGTATGTTATATATGAACTTCTATGTTTTTTTTAACATTACACCCTTTATTTGAATATTCAATGTTTCATCTTGTTATTAATTATTTAAAAAGAGCAAGACTATTTAATATATTACACTTTGGGTGTGTTTTTTCTGGGAAGAGGTTACACACAAACACATATCATATTGTTTTTAACCTTTTTAAAAAAAAGTTTTAGATATAATTCACATTGAAATGTTATTAGATTATTTATTTATAATTGCTCTGTACTTTAAGTTCTTTAATTATTTTAAGCAAGTTCAAAGCATTTTATGTGTTTTTTTGTGATTAAGAAAAATAATTAAAATGTTTAATTTGCATAAAAAATTAAATGTATGAATATTAGTAAGTGAAGTGTGCATGTATGTAATATATTATGTTTCCTGTATTTATATACAGAGCCAGTACTAGTCATTCATTTATATACCAAATTGAATAAAGTACCAAACGTATAAAAATGTACTTTGGTTATATTAAAAAGAAATAAAGTAAGAAAAGTATTTATTAGTAAAACGTATATTTGTTTTGAGATTAAAATTTTTGTATCAATTTAATCTCTGTTCCTGATTACAAAAGGGATCCCATTTATAAGTAAAATTGAGAAAGAATTTTTAAATTAGTCAAATAATTAATATAATTTTGTTAATTTTTTAGTTTAGTTTAGTGGAAAATAGTTTGAAATATTTATTATTGACCAAGTTAAATCACAAGCATATATATAGTGTGTGTGTATGTGTAGATGCATGATGGAGAAGGACAAAAGATGGTAATGTGTTTTCTTGCATATATCATAACCTCAATTTTTGCATATAACATTTTTGCTTTGTTTTTACATTGTTTTTAATATATTAGATATAGAGTAAATGAATTGTAATTAAATGTCAAAATGCATATATATATATATATATATATATATATATTAAACAATTCCTCATTTTGAACTACTAAATGCATGACAAACAATTTTTAAGGAAAGTTTTGACTATCTTTTAATTCGAAATTTGACTTATTTATCTGAAAATGTTTTAAAGTTGTTGATGTTGATTTTTATCTACTATTTTTTTTTCTATCCATAAAATGTGTGATTTTGAGTTTTGTTATACATATTTATGATCTCAGAATGAAAGATTTTCAATGAATTTTTTTTTCTACATTTATGTATAAATTTTCAGATAAATTTCCATCTTTAATAAATAAATAAAAAATACAATAAAGTATATTACTATTGTTTTATATAATAAATTAGAATAAGCATATTACCATCTTTTTCTATAGTATGAATATATATGTATATTGAGTCATTATTCATAGTTTTATTTATACTGACATTATATTTATGTATATATACACAAGACAAACCCACACACATATACACACACAAAACATTTCAAAACTAATGGAATAAACTTTAGAAGGTTGTATAACATTGTATTTCTTTTTTTCTTTTTTTCAAAATTTTCTAGGTCAGAACTCATGCATTAAATTTCTGGAGGATGCTTCCTGATTAAAGAGGAAAGCATATGCACTTTAAATATTCACAATTGATTACTGAAATGTGTTACTTTATATTGTTGAAAAATGAAATCACAATACAGGAAAAAATAAAAATAAATTTGTAACAAAGTATGCCTTATTTTTTAAGTTTATTAACAGATTGGCGAGTATGACATACTTTTCAACAAACTGCATAGATTAAAAAGGATATAAGAATATTTGCAAAGAAAATTGTATGTAGAAAAATGCACTTAATAAGGAACTAGACAATTATGAGAGAAGCTTGATTTTAGTGCTCAAAAGTGGAATTTAACTTTACTTTTGTAAGTTTCATAATGGACTTTAAATATAAATCACATTTTATTTTTTCTTGTGTTTTATTTTTCCATTAAATTGTCAATAGATTTAAATTGTCAATAACATTTTGTTTAAACAAAAAAGCAATCATTTGTACAATATTTTAGTAAATACCACTTTCTTTTATTAAAACACCCTTTAATGCCTTTAGACTGTAGTTCCGATCACATACATATTGAAAAAAAAATGCTTGGTTTAAAAGGTATACAACCGATTAGTGCTTATTCCATTAATTCTGAAACAACATATATATCCCTTTTTTAAAATTATTTTTCATTAAAAAATATTTAAAATATTAGTAAAATGTTTTGTTGATGCTGCTTCAGGTTTAAGTGTGAGCGAAAAATGTTTTATATATACTTTTCTTACATATATGTATTTGATTTAGTTATTTAATTTTAAATTTTATTAAAACTTATTTTATGTTATTGTTATTTATTCTTAGTGAGATTCATTAAAAATTAGATATTTCATTTTTCCATCCTTTCCACAAATACATGCTATTATATTGGAATATTGATTGGTGGAATATTATGTATAAGTTTATTTTGTAGTCCTATTTTAGGTTGTACCTTGTTTGTCTGTTTTTTTTTAATTAAACTATAGGGCGATTCCACCGTTACGTGTGTGACTTTTAGAGAGTGTTTTTTTGCAAATTGAGACAAATTTGGAAGTGAAATTATTTAGATAATGTTTTACTTTTTGTATTGCTATTACAGGACACATACAGAATAATTTTTGTAGTGACACCTTTTGTCTAAAGTAATAACAATTTTTTTTTTTTAAATAGTAAAGTTGTTATGTGTGTGATTTTTATGAGTCACACATGTAACAACAACTTTACTACTTTTTTTTAAGAAAATGTTATTACTTTAGACTAAAAGGTTCACTACCAAAAATGATTCTGTATGTGTCCTGTAATAGCATTAAAAAAAGTAAAACGTTATCTAAATAATATCACTTCTAAATTTGTCTCAATTTGCAAAAAAAACACTCTCTAAAAATCACACACGTAACGGTGGAATCGCCCCCCTATATTTTAACTACTTTTGTTTAAAGTTTATCTGTTAACCATTTCAGTTTGTTTCTAAATTCTAATTTAGTAGCAAAGGAAAGTTTATTTTGGTTTTGTTAATTCACTGTGTGTATTTCTGGATAATTATGCTAGTTTTTAAAAGCACAGTTTTTCTGAAGCATTTCATTATTTTACATTCGTACATACTGAATTATTTTTTAACCATATTCTAATATATTCTCTCATATCATTGGAATTGTATATTGTACCATTAGTATGTACAAGTTATGTACAAATTGATTGATCTGACAACATTGTTTCTATGTGTTTCATTTGTGAAAGCATACTTTTCATTATTTCTTTTGTATTCATGGAATATATATTCATTATGAAATCCATGCTATTTATGCATTCCTTGTCATATTTGCTCAAATGCCAGTGTTTATTATGTATGTTATTTAGTTTTGTTTTTGTCAAAGTACAATTTTTGGGCTTTCATTGCAGTTATGTATATTTTCAAAGCCTGATGGATCAAATGTTTATAATATATGAATTTTAAACATGTACTATTTTTTATGAACTGATGTAATTTTTTTATATATATTTGTATTAATGCCCTTGTATTTATTGAAATATTTCTTTAAAGTCATTAATTTTTATGAATTTTTAATTTATTAGGTATTTTATACCAAAAAGAATTTTTAAAGTTAAGGGGACAGTACACCTTTAAACTGCAGCAGAACTTGCGAAATTAGTCATGAGTTTGACATTTTTTTTAAAAAAAGGTAATGACTCTCGAAGCACCAACATTTCAGAGTATATTTAGGCAATGTTGAACTATGTTTAAAAATTTTTAATTTGGATATAATATCATAAAAAAAAAATCTGGGGGTGGGTTTCAAAGTGATAATTAAAATTTTAATTTGGATAACATTTCACTGCGTGCATGATAACTCATGCAAATTTCATGGAATATGCATAAACATTTTCTTAAATTAACTATAATACTCTGGACTATAATTTAAACTAAAACTTTTGTAAACAGTTAATTAGATAAAGAGTAATTAAATTTAAATTAGAAAAACCACTAATTTTTACACATATTCAACATCACAATTTTTTTCATACTAAACACAGCTTCACAATTCTAGTTCATTTTCATGATTATATCAATATTTTGGTTGGGTAAAAATTTTGAAGTTATACTTCAAATGGTTTTGGAGATATGCACGCAAGAGTAAAAGAAGTCATTCTGATGGAAAGACATTTAAAGTTTTATCTGTATTTAAAATATATAAGATTCATAATAAAATAAACAAAACTAATAATTTTATAACTTATTCAGTATTAAAAATAAAATCTGATGGTAGTTTAAATTGATAAATATAATATAGTTTGTAAAATACCACAGAATGTAAGAACTAGTGTCAAAATAAATAAATTTAAATGTAAATGTAGGGCTTATTCTTGCAAAAAAATTAATTTTAAACATATAAGTTAAAATTTTGTTTATCTCAGTAAATAATTATCACACGATTAAAAAATTAGTATAAAGTTATTCAGAATAAAATTATCTTTCTAAAAATATAAAAATCTATTTTTGGACCATTTTAAAGGTGTACTGTCTCCTAATATATTCTAACTCTCATTATGATATTTGCACAGTTATAGGATAAATTTTTGATAGCAGTTTGTTGACTGTATGTTTGTCTCTAGTATGATTAATTTAAAAGACCATAGTACCATTCTGCCATTATTTAAGTTTATTTCTCGCATGATTTTATTCTTTTGAGATACATACACATTAGTAAAAAAACTGCAAAGTAAAGTACTTTAGAGCTGAAATATTTTGACTTGTACATTTGATGTTTCATAAAAGCTTTGAGTGATAGCAGTATGCATACACAGTTGTGTTATTTGGATTTTTACAGACTTTCTGGTGTATAACATTAACCACATTATTTTTATTTATGAATCGATAGAAAATAGTGTATGCATATATATTGAAACTATGTTCCATTAAAATTATCTCTAGCTTTACATTCCGATAAGTGATGTCAGTTTTTGTGTAAACACAAGAATTCTTTGACAGTTTCCATGTCATGTTTGTAATTTAATTACTTTTTATTTTAGATAAATTCAGACCAGTATTATAGAACTGAAACTCATTTCGTAATAAAGTAATGCCTTTTTGTCACAGTTGCAAACAAGCAGAAATGATTGCAAAGCTTTTTGTTGTCATTAAAGAAGCTTTGGTGTAGGTTTCACATATTATATTATCAAGAAGAATTTTACAAATAGCAAATTTGTTTAGTTAACCATTTTAAAATGCTGTTTAGACAATGAAATTAGTTTTCTGCTTGCATTATTAAAATTAAATTAATTCCTTCTATATTCAAAATTGGATATAGTAATCACAGATTATTTTGTCAGTTAAGATTCAATTAGATTTAAAGCTGCACATTTTCTTTGAAATATAATGTTATATTTACTATGTTTTTGCTACTATTGGTCCATTTGTTGCTTTAGATGATTTTAATTTGGATCTGTTTTTCATTTCCTTATTTTAGTTTATAATCTTTCTTAACACAGCTTCAATTTAATTATTAAGTTCCATAAGCATTTTAATTGTCATTTGAATTATTATAAAGATTTGAAATATGATACTTTCTTTTCTTTGGATGTTAAAAAAAACAAAAAAACAAACAATTGTTTATGGGTGACTTTTTCGGCACTATCTATAACTGAATTTCTGTTTCAAATAGTGTGGATGTATTTCAGCTACTTTACAGTTTCATGTCAATTATTTATCCTTGTGAAATTTTTATAGTGTATTTTGATTGATTCTTTTTAAATATTAAATATGTATTTCATTCATTCGTTTTTGTCTATTTTATAAAGCAGTTTTCTGATTAATTTCCTTTTATACTTCTAAAAACGATTTCTTTATTTCAAGTGAACAATAATAATAAAAAAATCCCTGACGGCTCGGCCTACAGGCACAGGTAGATTTCGAAGACGCAGAACGTGGGGTGCCTGTTTGTCGGGAATTGCGGAAGAAATGACCTTTTTGCGATGATGCTGCAGTTGGAACCGCCTACTTCGAAACCAAACTTGTTTGCAGGCGGAGCCAGCAAGGATTTTTTTTTTTTTTTTTTTTTTTTTTTTTTTTGCTATAAGAGTTGGTCCTATAAAAAACATGCCAATATAAAAGTTTTAGATAATATTAAGAGGATTTATAATATATTTAAGCGGGTTTGAAATATTGGGAATTGACGAAGTTATGAATTTTTTTCTTCTAAAACCCCCCTTCCCTCCCCCCCCTTAAGGCAATTTTTAATTATATCAAAAATCTGTCATACATAAGTTTTTGGCCCTGTTCCTAGAAGTAATAATAACTTTCAACTGATTCGATACGTATCATAATTAAGAAATTATGGTTTTTTTTTTCTGTTTTCACAAAAAGCCCCCCCCCCCCCCTTGGTTTGATTTTGCCCATTAACGAACTTGACCGAGATTTTATGTCCCTTGATTTTATGTATCAGTTTCGAAAAGATGCGGGAGTTGGAACCGCCTACTTCGAAAAATAACTTGTTTGCAGGCGGAGCCGGCAGGGATTTTTTTTTTTTTTTGCTATAACGGTTGGTCCTATAAAAAACTTGTCAATATAAAAGTTTTAGATAATTCTAAGAGGATTAATAATAAATTTACGCGGATTTGATATCTTGTGAATTGACGAAGCTATGATTTTTTTTCTCCTAAAACCCCCCTTCCCCCCCCCCCCTTGGGGCCATTTTTAATTATATCAAAAATCTGCCATACATACATTTTCGGCCCTTTTCCTAGAAGTAATAACAACTTTAAATGGATTCGATACGTATAATAATAAAGAAATTATGAGGATTTTTCTGTTTTCACAAAAAGCCCCCCCATTTCCCCCCCGTTGGTTCGATTTTGCCCATTAACGAACTTGACCAAGATTTTATGACCCTTGATTTCATGTATCAGTTTCGAAAAAATGCAGGAGTTGGAACCGCCTACTTCGAAAAATAACTTGTTTGCAGGCGGAGCTGGCAGGGATTTGTTTTGTTTTTAATTTTTTTTGCTATAACGGTTGGTCCTATAAAAAACTTGTCAATATAAAAGTTTTAGATAATACTAAGAGGATTAATAATAAATTTACGCGGATTTGATATCTTGTGAATTGACGAAGCTATGATTTTTTTTCTCCTAAAACCCCCCTTTTTTCACCCCCTTGGGGCCATTTTTAATTATATCAAAAATCTGCCATACATACATTTTCGGCCCTTTTCCTAGAAGTAATAACAACTTTAAATGGATTCGATACGTATAATAATAAAGAAATTATGAGGATTTTTCTGTTTTCACAAAAAGCCCCCCCCACCTTGGTTTGATTTTGCCCATTAACAAACTTGACCGAGATTTTATGACTCTTGATTTTATGTATCAGTTTGGAAGAGATTTATGCAGAATTTTTCCAGTTATCGTGGTCAGAAAAAAGTGACATATATATATATATATATATATATATATGTAAACTTTTGAATTGGGGGTGGTTTTGGGTTCTGGGAGTCATGATCGGCATAGATCTGCAAAAATTTTTCAAAATTTCCAACTTAGGTGAGAATGTAATAGGTAGTATTTCTTACGAAATCTACCTAAAAGTTAATATCATTTATGTACTCTGGAACAGCAATTATATATTAAAAAATATTATTTTTGAGAAAATATAAAAAAATTAGGGATACATTAATTGACTATATCAACATTTCCATAAATCAACATAACTGGCCTATTATTACACTTTTTTGGCACCACTATTTTTTAAAAGAAATGTTTGTCGTATTTAATGACAGAAATTCTGTGATTAAATAAAGCAAAGATTGTTATTCAGAAAAGTAGTGGTGAAAATGCATAGAAGTTGCTAGCAATGAATCAATGTTTTTCTCTGGCGATCAAGTTAAAGGCTGCAATTATAGTCCAATATGAGAACTCAGGCTTGCTATTATACCATACACTTTCTACAAACACATTCATTTACATCTTATGTAACTGAATTTCATAAAAGTCTAATTTAAATACCATATTTTCTTTACAGTTTATTTCATGATTAGAAAATTACTGATTTCTGTATATATATAATATAAGTTGTTCAGTTTCGAGCTCAGCTCAAGAAAGAAAAATTGTTTACATTTAAGCTTTTAAGAATGCAAGTTTTTTTTATTTTAGCATTTTCTTCTTGAAATTTTTTTAAGTATTACATGGTCATCACACAGCATATCATCTTGCAACTAAATGTCACAATATTAGTTTCAGTTACCAAAATACCATTATTTTCCAAATTATCAGTAAAAGTCACTAATTTTGGTTTACCCCACTTTTTTCTCTAACCTTGAAACATATGTAACTTTTGCTTCTTTCACTTTTTGTTATTGTATGCTTTGTCATGAGTTTGCTGGTTATTACAAACTGATTAGGCAGAACAAACCAAAAATGCTGTTGTGACTATAACTTCCAACAATGACAAATTTTCTGTATTGGTTCTTAGCTTGTAATATTTGCCAGCTTCAGAAAGAATGGCAATCACAGCATTTTTCCAGCTTCATGGCTGAAGTGGAGAATTACATGCTTAAAACAGTTTCTTTGAAATGGAAATTATTTTAATTAGTTCTATCAAAAGATATGCATAAAAATAACACAACAAACAAATTGTATATGAGTTGTAATTTTTCAACTGGACAAAAGATATCTGGCCAGTATTCGAACCTGAAATCTCTTGGCTGAAGCTGCCAATGCTTTACCACCTGAGCCATCCTGAGCCATCTGAAGGACCTAATTCATCCAGTTAAACCTTTATTGATCTGGTCTGATATCTGAATCAGCTCAGCAGAATAAATCGCAGGTAATTGAGACCTCCAGTAAACGCTGGATATGTAGATGCAGTTGAAAAATTACAGCTCACGTGATTTCTTTACCAATTTGAATAATTGTGTTAATAAAAATTAATCTAGTGTAAACAAATTTTATTTTTAAAACCTACTGTGTATCTGAAACTCCAGCTCTATATATCGATTCTGATCACCTTGTCATTATGGCATAATCATTTATAATTATGCTGTAATGGTATAGTGAGAATTCTCATTGTTATTTTGATGCATTAATAATTGCTATAAATGATAACTTAGGGTAGCCATTATTAAAGATGTATTTGGAAGGCTATAATTTAGAACAGGGATACCACTCTTCAGTCGAAAATGGCAGATTTCTGCTTTATATATATTTTTTATCAAATCTGCGATTTCTGTGCATTCTCTTCCATAATTCCAGGATATTTACTGCTTTTTTTTCTTTTTTCTATTACCTATAATTAGAAAATACAAGGGAAAGTAGGGTAAAACCAGGTACCTAATGGTTTTCCTTTGTTGAAACAGAAGTCTAGAAGTGCAGAAAAATTGGAACACCCCACAAAAGTGTTTGGGGACATCTGGGCTGTTGAAAACCACATATGTGGCCACAGGAAAATTCTTCTCTAATTGGAAAAAGGTGTTTTCTAGGATCATCTGTAACAGCTCTGAATTTTGTTAGTAGGGTAAAACCGAGTACTAATCAGAAATTAAGATTTACATTTCCAGTAACAAAAAGTTTTATTGTAATAAATTTTGTATCAACTTTAAAACATATACATTTTTTAAGGTCAGTAACTTTTTTTTTTCCGGTTGTCAAGCAATTTTCAATGTTGTCATGTAATGGCTTTCTCGGCTTTTACTTTTCGTATCCACTGCACTCCTCATGTGTCCACTCTTTGTAGATTGAACATTGTATCCATGCTTCACCACTTGTTGAGTGAAGAAACAATTCAATGCAAAATGTTCAGTATCCAGTTTTTTTGTAACAGACAACCAAAAATCAACATGGTTGTTCTCCTGGGTAGCTGGACATACACACTTCTACTTGGCACCAAAATATCATGTGAAAGCTATAGAAAACAGTGGTTTACTTACCTAAATCAATCCATCAGGCTGAATTTATTTGAAGAGCAGAAAAGACAGTCAAAAATTAAAACTTTTGAGGTGAATTTCTTTCCCATAGCATTTTCACAGACACAGAGATTAATTCACTTCAAAAGCCAATGGCACACTGCTAGGGGACACTAAGGGATTTAGTTAACATGGTTGCTTTCCACAGGCCAGCACCAATCAGTGAGAAAACAGGGTACCCAGTTTGACTCGCTTACCTGGTTTTATCCTACATTAAACATGGATGCCACTTTTATGTGGATCTGCAAATCTGTGGTTCTTCTGTTTTAAAAATTAATCTGCAATGTCTGCGGAATAGAGAAAAAATAATCGCATTGATGAGTGCCACGAATGAAGACAGCGGAGGCAGCATGATGCAATTAGCCACCGGTGCAGTAAAATTTTTGCCGAGAGCAGAATAATTTTGGGCATCACTAACTAAATTTGTAGCTTTGGGATTTTTTAGATATGTTCTTACAAATACACACTAGATATGAGTATGCAATTCTTTTATGATTTTTGTTTACTTTTTCTTTTTGCCGATTTCCGCAAAATCAATTTGTCAATCGGTCATGAAAAAAAATCTGAAAATTCCTCAATCGGCCATGAATTTTGTGAAAATGGACATGGAAAAATCTGAGAATTTCAGTGATTGCTCACCAAATAAAATCATGGATTTCATCTATAGCTCATGAAATAAAAATCAGAATTTTGTCAATAGTTCATGAAGTAAATGCGCGAATTTCGTTAATCGCTCGTGGAATAAAAACACAAATTTTTCCAATCGCTCGCGAAATAAAACCGCTAAGTTCGTCAGTTACTGGTGGAATAAAATCGGGAATCTCATCAATCAGTTGCAAAAAAAAATAATTATTTCATCAATCAATTGCAGAAAATTTTTTTGAATTTCATCAATAAGCTGCAGAAAAAAAGTCGCAAATTTCATCAAACAATCTTGAAATAAAACCACAAATTCATATATCCGCTCACAAAATAAAACACTGAATTTTGTCAATTGCTCGTGGAATAAAACTGCAAATTTATTGTGAATTTATTCAATTGATCATGGAAAATATGGTGAATCTCGTCATTCGATCATGAAAAAAAAATTGGAATTTTGTTAATGGGTCGCGGAAAACAAATAGCAAATTTCATCAATGAATCTCAGAAAAAATCATGAATTTTGTCAGATGATCTTGAAATAAAACTCTAAATTTCGTGAATTGCTCATGAAAAAACCCCACAAATTTCATCAATGCACGCGAAATAAAAACCGCGAATTTTGTCAATCACTCGTGGAATAAAACTGCAAATCTAATCAAACGATCAAAATCTAATCATTCAATTAAAATCTAAAACCTTAGAGAAAATATAACCTCTCCATATTTCTTGCATATATTTTGTTTATTTTGATTTTGATGGACATCTTTATTTATCATTCTAATAAATAGTAAAATTCATCACTGAATTTTACAATTCACATTACTATTCACACACTGAATTCACATTGAATCTGCTTCTCAATTGATTTAAAATGCTGCAATATAAAAATTTTCACTTGAGCTCACCGAATCTGATGCTAGATTACCTCACTTAATATCAAATACTGTGATGCAAAGAAAATTTATGTTTATTTACTAAATAGTATAAGTTTTCATGCCTTATGCATTGACAGCACAGAGAATAAAAAGTTTGAGGGGAAGTATTTAAAGTTTACAAAAAAGAAAAAAATAAATAACTTTTTGTTTTCTTTCATTTTTTAAGCTAGTTAAAAAACAGTTTTAGTTATAAATTTTATCGTTTATAATTTATTTAGTTAATTATAAACAATATAGTTTACAAAATTCATGCATAAATGTTGTGAAAAATTTCATAACTTTTACTTCACACATAATTTCCTCTTTTTTGTTATTTTCTGAGTGGCATGGTAGAAGTAATTGGAACCAAGATGAAGAAATTTGGTTGAAATGCATTTTAGGTCCAGGATGTTTGAAAATAAAAGGTTGCAAAAACAACCCCTAAGCAGTGCTGCCATTGGCAACTATTTTTTAATTCTATCTTGCACCACTTTCTTAAAATAAAAATCTTTTACATAAACCTTGACAACATGTGCAAGAGAAATATACTACAAAATTTAATTTTAAAAAATAGTGGTGCAAGTAGAATATAAAAATAGTCCCCAGTAGCAGCCCTGCCCAAAATTTATCGTAGGACTGTGCAGGAAATGCATTTTTACATGAAATTTCTTAAATGCTATACGGAGCAGAGTTAAAGATCAGTTCAGTTATTCCTATGATGGGTTTACATTGAAGATCAAATGATTAAGTGGTCATTTACTAACAGATGGTGATCATTTACTGAATTTTATTCCATTGTGACTTTGGCTATGGGGTATATTTAAAGAGCTGGGTTTATCAAATATATTGATAGTGTATCAACTTTATAACGATAAAATAATTTTTCATGTCTCACTGGTCTATAGATATAAATTGCATTCATCAGTAAGATAAATTACATTCAGTTTTTAGACTATAAATTTCAAGGATAAGAAAGGGAAATAATAATGGGCTCTATTTGTAATTTAGTAATATTAATAATTTTTATCGATTGTTAACTGTTCTTTTTATTTATATATCTAAACCATTTCTTCCTCTTTACTCATTGTTAGTAATGGTTTTTACAAGTGTATATCATGAGAGACGGTAGTTTCTCGAGTGACGCTGCAAAAAAATGAAAACCAAATGCTTGAAACCGAAGATTTCCGTCACTCTATATATAGAGCTAGTTTGAGTTCAAAGGAAAAGCGAAAAGCCGACATTTAATATCTCAGCAAATATGAGGCATATCGTTTTGATTTTTTGACAGCTGTCTTATATCTCCGGTCTAACTCTATCCTGAAATTTATAGATTTCTACATGCTGTAGATTTTAAGATCTGAAAACCCATTTTTAAGTAAAATGGGAAGTTTTTCTCTCTGCATGTAATGGTGTCATGGTCTAAAACGCTTATCTCGAAATTCGCACGGACGATTTTTTAAAAATAATATATGATACTAATCGGTTTTAGATGAAGCGAATCCCCTGATCCACTTAAATAGGAAAACTCTAGTTTTTTTATATAATCCGGTTTAAAAATGGGACTATTTTCTTAAGCCTTTTGCTGTACAAATGCATAGCGCTTTTAATGTCTTTACTACGCGCGAGATATAGGTTAAAAATGGAGCTACGGTCTGCCGTTAAAGTTTCTGCATGTTCGCCGCTAATTATTTAGATTTTTTTTAATGCAAAAACAATGAATTATATACTCTAAACATGTAATACATATTTATTAAATTCATTTGTTGTTTATATGCTATCCCTTTTTGTTACAAAGAAATAATTTCAGATTTTAAACATGCATATATTCGAAAAATTATTTCGATTCCTTTTTCAAAATGAGGAAATATTTTTTAATTACTACATGTATTCAATTTTACTGTTATTTCTAATAAGTTTTCAATCTTTTAAGGGTTAAAAGATTTTCCATTTCTTAGTTATTATTGCTAAGCAAAGACAAACTAGCATCGTTAACCAACCAATCACTCGTTGTATTCATGGGCGAAAAGCAAATGACAACAGCGATGTGAATTCGTTTTTTACAGGATTAACACTGATATTAGGTATTTTAATATTTACTTATTGTTTGTTTACTTATTTTGATTTGATTGTCCTTTTAGAAATTATCATTTGATTTAGTTACTTAAATGGTAAGATAATTGTCAATAGAATTACGTGTTTTACCATTGAGTGAATTTTTAAGAAGTATTTTAAAAACTGATGGCTACAGAAAATTTGTTTTTTAATTGTTAGCTATATTTTGCAACTCTCCAAATTACCACAATGTAAATATAGTAGCAAGTTCTGTCCTATACTAAACTTTCCTGTGTTGCATAGCTTAATTTTATTGAGAAAAAAAAAAGAAAATGTATTGCTGTAGTAACAGGGTTGGCAAGTTTCTGCCAGTAAGTGGCAGAAAATAAGAAATAATACTAATAAGAATTTTAATCTGCAATGATTCAGAATTCACATATGTATTCGATATGTAAACAATTAAAGTAAAAATTAAAACTAAAGATTATGAACGTTATTCAGAGTAGCAAAAAATTTAATAATGATCATATAAATATACTTAGTTTATATATTACTAATTTTCTTTCACTTGAAAAACAGAAATTTTCGTAATGGTAATCTGATGCTGTATAAGCTTAACTATTAATATTATTGTTTACAGTTAAATTTCTATTTAAAAGTAAAAAAAAAAAAAATTATGATATTTTAACAAATCACTTTTCAGAGTGTTTTTAAATAAATAATACAATGCAATAACTTACAGATTATCTACTCTATAATTGGATATAGTTTTCTATTTTGATTTTTAAATACTCTAATAATTGTTTATACATAAAATTACACAACCATATTATAAAAATTTTATCTGTAACATTACTCATTTTTCTAATACAAATTTATTTATTTTCTAATTAAAACTATCCACAACATTTTATTTGTTATTTATCCTGAATAAAATGTACTTAAGGAATTTAGTATTACTAAAAAAGTCTCATATTATGTCATGAAATGTGTTTATGCCAGTTAAAACTCAGCCCTGTGTAGTAATGAATTATTTTTGCAGTTGTTTAAATTCTGTCATAACAACAATGATACAACAAAATATATATAATTATTTAACTAAAAAAGACTCGAACTTTTCTATTGACAGTGTAAGACTCAGACTAAATCAAATGAAAAGTCTTAATTGAACATCCAACAAATCAAATTAAGTAAATAAATTGTACAAAATACCTACCTAAGTCACAAACAAACATAAAAAAGTCCTTCCGGCCTGTACCGGGAGGAAAAGGTAGCTTTCCTATATCTTCGTTTTAAAATTTTAGCTAATGTTACACGAAAACAGCAAGTTAAAATGCAAAGAAACGTTTACAAAAGATTCGTTAATACTGAATTTGAATAAGAAATTCGCCAAATTATTGAGCAATAGCCAAATTGGCTTCATTTATGAAGACTTATTTTGGTCGCCAAATTTTGCGATATTTTGCCAAATGTCGCCAATTTTGCCAATTCTGTCGCCAATGTCGCCAATTTTGGCGCTAACGGATATGAATATATAGTTTTATGCGTATGATTGGGAAAATTATTACAACAATGAAAGAAAATAATTTGCGATTAATCGCGTTAATGTGCTGTTTTGTTTCAAAATGTCAGCCACCCTAGAATTTCAAACTGCTCTATCTCAGCCATTTTTTAAGATAGAGGTAAACCAAAAAATGCTCTGGAATCCTTGTATCAAGGCCTAACACGTAATTAAAAATTAAATTTGAATTTTTAACTTTTTTGTATATTTATTTTAGTTTTAAATTTTTAAATGGCCACCATCTTGAAACAAAATGGCGGACCAAGCTGGCCAATGAACTCGGTCGAGACATTGGTTAGCTTAATACACACAATTAGTTTCAACAAAATTGATTTATAAATACGAGCGTTATCGTATGACATAGGTCAGATATATATATATATATATATATATATGTATAAATCAACATTTGAACGGAGGGTGGTTTTGGGGTCTGGGGGTCATGATCGGTGAAAATATATCGAAATTTTCCGGAACTGCTTTCCTCTGAACGGCTGCAATAGGTAGCTTTATACTTTTTTGTATTGAAAGCTACCTAAAATAATGCAATGTATATAAACTGCATAGATCAAACTCAAGCAATAGCCACTAATTTTAATAAATGCTTGATACTAAAAATGCAGCTTTCAAATGATATGTAGGCAACTACTTTTTATTTTGCAAATGAAACAATCATTATAAGAGAATTTTATTATTATTTTTTAAATTGGGACATTTAATACATCTTTTAGTTACACACCTGAGATTTATAGCTTTATGCGAACTAAAGTCTACCACTTTTCATAACAAAAAACTATCGCCAAACTGTAAGATTAAACGCCAAAAATGCAGTCCCTTTTACATGACGTCAGAAGCATTACACGTGTTTATGTCATCAAGTGGTTTTTAATTCAACATTTGCCTGTATTTTTCATTATGTTTCACTGATTTATTAGTTATTTTGTTAATTAAAATAACAGTTGCGTCCTTAAATGGCAGTGCCATGATATTAAAAGAGAAAAAGCATTAAAAAAATGCTGCAATGTACAGTTACGAGTAATAAATCGGTTTCAACTGACATCACAAACATTTATTCACCAGCCGAGAGGGATAATTAAGAAAAATAATGTAAATAAATAAATATCAAAGATTATATTTTTTCTGTTTTCATTAATATATTGTAATTTTTTGTTTATTTTGTTTAAACTTACTTATAGTTGACACTTTGATGAGTGGAGTTTTTTTTTAATTTCTTATATTTTATTTATTTTGATATTCTGATGGCAACATTTTTCCATTTGTTTCTTTGGCCTTACAGTTTGGAGATAGTTTTCTTATGAAAAGTGGTCAATAGGATAATGGGGAAGAACCGAATAATGTTGTAGTTGTCAAATGAAATAATGTAGTTGCATTTGACGGGTAACGACTGCCAATTTTGAACAGTACAAATGATATAACAATGAATTGACCCATACATGTGTTAGTAATCGCTGCTTTAATGAATTTCCTTTATTTTATATATCGCTATATGAAAAAGTTGCTGTAGCCAGTTATGTTTTTTTGTTGTTGTTTTCAAGAGGATGAAATGTGCATACATATGTTAATGATAGCTCATAGCTGCTGTAACAAGTTTCATATATTTTTGAGGTTGCTGTATTCTGTGATTTTTTTTTAATTAATTTATTTTTTTTAATTATTTATTTTTAAATTATGGGCGAGAAACATTTGTACATGTATCAGTATGAATTAAGCACTCGGCAATAAAACTGGCGATTAAAAATGTGGAAAAAACCGGCCTAATGCAAGATTTTCAGATTTTCTTTTTTCCCTTCGAGTTTTTTCCATGTCTGTTTGACAAAATTCTTGATTTTCTCTCACCCAATCGCTGAAATTAATGATTTTTCTGCACCTGATCTATGAAATTAATGATTTTTCTGCATCCGATGGATGAAGTTTATGATTTTTATGTGCCCAATTGAAGAAATTTGTTTTTTCTGTGCCTGATCGATGAAATTAATAATTTTTTTGCACCCATTTAATGAAATTAGTGATTTTTATGCAGCCACTTGCCGAATTTGGGATTTTTACGCGTCCATTTGATGAATACGTGATTTTTACGCACCCATTCTACAAAATTCATGATTTTTACGCTTACGTACCTGATCAACAAAATTCATAATTTGTACGTGCTGGATTGACGAAATTTTTTATCCCCCGATCGGCAAAATTCATGATTTTTATGCACCCGTTAGATGAAATTTGTGATCTTTATGAGCAAACGACAAAATTAATGATTTTTTTGTGCCTGATCAACGAATTTTTTGATTTTTATGTGTCCGTTTGATGAAATTTGTGATTTTCATGCACTGATAAATGAAAATCATGATTTTTGCCTGCCTGTTCGACGAAATTTATGATCTTTTCTCCCCCTATCAACAAAATTCATGTTTTTTCTGTGCCAATCGATGAAATTCATGATTTTTACACATTCATCAACGAAATTCCTGATTTTTACGCTGCCAAATAACGAAATTTGCAATTTTTTTTAGACTAATTGGTATCTAATGCAGTTTAATTCATTCGACTTGACATCGACAGGATATATCAATTTTAGTTTAAAATTCACCACCAGGGGCCGCTTTCCTATCTCGGGTTCTATGTACCCGATCATGACCTGGTATGGCTTATTCGACTTGAAATCAACAGCCTCAAACATTTCAGCTATCTCTGTATAGAACAGAGTGCGTCCCCTGGTGGTGGAAGGTGGAACTAACGGATTTTGAAGCTAACTCGAGTTCTATGGGTCCCATCACAATGCAATTTAATTCATTCGACTCGACATCAACAGGATATATTGATTTTAATTCCAAGTTTCACCACCATGGGGTACTTTCCTATCTCAGGTTCTATGGCCCAATCACAACGAGGTATGGCTCATTCGACTCAAAATCGACAGTCTCAAAGATTTCAGCTATCCTTGTATTGAACAGAGTGCGCCCCCTGGTGGCGGAAGATGGAACTAACGGATTTTGGAGCTAACTCGAGTTCTATGGGTCCCATCACAATGCAGTTTAATTCATTCGACTCGACATCGACAGGTGAATCGATTTTAGTTCCAAGTTTCACCACCAGGGGGCGCTTTTCTATCGGGTTCTATGGGCCCGATCACAACGAGATGGCTCATTCGACTCAAAATCGACAGCTTCAAAGATTTCAACTATGTTTGTATAGAACAGAGTGCGCCCCCTGGCGGTGGAAGATGGAACTAACAGATTTTGTAGCTATGGCTCCCATCACAATGCAGTTTGATTCATTCGACTCGACAGGATATATTGATTTTAGTTCCAAGTTTCACCACCAGGGGGCGCTTTTCTATCTCGGGTTCTATGGGCCTGATCACGACGAGGTATGGCTCATTCGACTCAAAATCGACAGCCTCAAAGATTTCAGCTATGTTTGTATAGAACAGAGTGCGCCCCCTAGCGGTGGAAGATGGAACTAACGGATTTTGTAGCTATGGGTCCCATCACAATGCAGTTTAATTCATTCGACTCGACATCGACAGGATATATTGATTTTAGTTCCAAGTTTCACCACCAGGGGGCGCTTTCCTATCTCAGGTTCTATGGTACCGATCACGACGAGGTATGTCTCATTTGACTCCAAATCGACAGCCTCAAATATTTCAGCTATGTTTGTATGGAACAGAGTGTGCCCCCTGGCGGTGGAAGATGGAACTAAAGGATTTTGCAGCTAACTCGAGTTCTATGGGTCCCATCATAATGCAGTTTAATTCATTCGACTCAACATCGACAGGATATATCGATTTTAGTTCCAAGTTTCACCACCAGGGGGCGCTTTTCTATCTAGGGTTCTATGGGCCCGATCAAGACGAGGTATGGCTCATTCGACTCGAAATCGACAGCCTCAAAGATTTCAGCTATGTTTGTATAGAACAGAGTGCGCCCCCTGGCGGTGGAAGATTGAACTAACGGATTTTGCAGCTAACTCGAGTTCTATGGGTCCCATCACAATGCAGTTTAATTCATTCGACTCGATATAGACAGGATATATTGATTTTAGTTCCAAAATTCAGCACCAGGGGGCGCTTTCCTATATCGGGTTCTATGGGACCGATCACGACAAGGTATGCTCATTTAACTCGAAATTGACAGCCTGAAAAATTTCAGCTATGTTTGTATAGAAAAGATTGTGCCCTCTGGCGGTGGAAGATGGAACAAACAGGTTTGGCCATGCATTTTCATGCTTCTAATTATGTCATTCTCTCGCTGTATAACTTTAAAGTTGAGTCTTGGACTCCTCTCCCCGGGCCACCACCCCCATATTTTTATTGGGGTCCTAGGGTGATTTATGTTTTGTGCCACGCTATCCAAAATCATAAGTAAAATTTATGTAAATGATTATTTTGCGTCATATTATCCACTTGCATACATTTCCCTTTGTTTGGATAATATGATGCAAAATAATCATTTACATAAATTTTACTTATGATTTTGGATAGCGTGGCACAAAACATAAATCAGTTTATTGAAATAAATACATTTCAAAACATAATATAGGCTCAGTGAAAGTAATATATTTAACAGTGTATTGAAAAATTAAAAGTATTGTTTGTATGTGTAAATTTACTTTAGAAGACAAACGAAAAATAATTTAAATTGAATTTTAAAACAATCCTATTAAATTCACGTCAAGGTGTCACTCAAATTTTGATATCATTTCTTTTAAAACCCATATTTTGAATTCCTGAGAGATCTGAATGAAAAAGCATCAGCGAATAAATTTTATATATTTTTTCATGTCAAGATAATAAATGCACCTGTGAATATAAATAAAACTAAAAAGAAAATGATGAATTTAAAAAATATTATTAACATAGCGTCAATCAAATTTGATATCATTGCTTTTAAGACCCTTATTTAAAATTCTTAGAGCGAAAAGAAAGTGCTGCGTCACAACTTTTAACCCGTTAAGGGTTTTTGTACTGATACTTTTTACACTTGATTTTCCTTGATCCAAAATCTATGCATACAAAATTTTACCACATGTAAGACCAAGTTATTTCCAAATAATGGGCTTTAAAACACTTCATCTTTAATTGTGCTCATCCTGTACATTTGAAGTAACTTGTGACTGTTTGAAAGAATTTATGCCTACTTGGAGGTATATTTTAGAAAGTTCAGGCTGTTTGCTGCTTCTGGAGAATATCTTTCAAGGCAATGAGGAGTCAGATAGACTAGAGCTAGTATAATGTATACATACACACTGAAATTGTGTTTTGCTTACATTGTGTGCACACCATAATCATGCGAATTGAGCAAAGCATTAACTACATTTGAACTAGAATGTCACATGCAGTATTCTTTAAGACTGTGCATGGAAACCTGCATGAATCTATCAGATTTTGCATCTTAACATTATCCTGCTGATGAGGCTTTACCCTAATTCCTTGAAATGAACCCTTGAGGCAGTATTTGCAATGAAAATGTTTCACTTTCTTGATGAATTCAACAGTCTGAAAATAACAGAATAAGAATTGCAGCAGAATTTTAAGTTGCAGTTGCCTTGCTCTTTGATTCACACAGAGAGCGCTGGAAAATCATGATTGTAATTCATCATTTTCAATAAGTGGTTTAAAGATTTTTTTTTTTTTTACTATACATACTCAGTGTGTCTATAAAGTTTTAAGACTAAATTTGTAAAAACTCAAAATTTGTAGACAGAAAATTTCTGAATTCTTACAGTACATTTAGACTAGACCATTTAAGAATCTTTACGTACGTTTTTGAAGTGGTTGACCCAGAACTGGGCTTTAGTTATCCATGTGTTACTATAGTTTTGAGAACGTTCACTTAAGTGACTTAAAATTAAGTAACTTAAATATTCTTGTCTGAATGAGTTTTTTTTTAAAATTCAATATGTATTCTAATTCTGTACATCACTTTGTACAGAATAGCTATAGAGCTTCTTGATCTTTCATAGCTCATTTTTTGGAATACTGTTTGTCTTAACTTTTTTCTGTATCTGATGTTATTAAAATAAGGACCATTTGGAGTGAGAGATTTCACTTTAAGGAACAGGATGTTTCCTACAGGTTTCAAATCTGAAGAATAAGGAGGATGGTGTTGAATAGTACTAGAATTTGCTTGGCGAGATTGTAACCATGCAAAAGAGCATTGTCTTATCTATGACAACAGATGCTAACTAGATAAAAGAAAATGATTAACTACATAGGTTTTATGGTTATTCAGATAAATGTACCTTGTAACCACGAGAATCTCATGGTAATTGAAATGTCCATATACCATATATTACAAAAAAAAAAAAAAAAAAAAAAAAAAAAAATTCTATATTTTTTAATGTTTCCAATGTGTCACATGCAGTCTGAATGTCTAAATGTACTGATGTGTGAATGATGTGTCTGAAGTCTTCAGATGTATTCTGTATACTGTTCCCAATGCCTTAAAATTTTTGCATTCAGTGATTTCCTCTTCATGGAGTATGTACTATATTTTCATCACCACCTGAAGAAAACCTTAAAATTCTATTTAGCCAAATCTACGGGCTTAGAGTTAAACTTGAGGAAATTCCCATTTCCAGCTCTGAGCCACTGGTTCAGCCTCCTTCAGTAAAGAATTAACATGTTTTATATTTTGAATTATTAGCTTTCAAATTTTTAGCATTTAAGATTTCTAATTGGCAGCATCATACTGTTGAATTATCGGGATTATTGTCCATTAATTTGAAATCATTTTATCTGTCATATTGTATTATTTATTATTGCTTTTCGAAATAACTTAACATGGTTATCATTTTTATAACACATTTTATTATTAAATGTTATGAAGAATTGTTTCAGTTCACCATTAGAAATAGCTGTCAAATTATCTGAAGGTTTTATGACTTAAAAAATAGTTTGCTGTTTATACAGTGTGCAAAATGTTATCTATCGCCGACCTTTAATTTCTCAACTGTTGGTTGTAGACATATAGTTCCAATTACAAAAGCATTTGAAATGAGGTAAATATTCATGTTGTGGCGTTAATTAAAGTAAAAAATCAATTTTATAAAAATTACGAAATCTAACTTTTTATATGGTCCACATAGTTATATTTAGTAAATGTTTGCACATTTCATAACAAATATTTAGTAAATGTTTGCACATTTCATAACAAATATAACACAAAAAGTTTGACTTATGTACGACAAAAATTGACACAGTTATTAAATTTCAAAGTTTAAGATTTTTTCGCATGGTTTTGTCTTTCATTCAGGGATCAGTTAAAAAATGAATTAGAGTAATTTAAGATCGAAATCAGGGTGCAATAACCTTTTTACGGCAAAACTACCTTTAGCCTGTATCGCTAAATTGTTGTATCACCAAAGGGGTCATATGAGGGGTCTTGAGGAGTGCGAATACAAAGCGAAGAATGAAATATTGAAATTAAACAAAAAAATAAATATCAATTTATTATCATATTAGAAAACGGTCTACTATAAAAAATAAATACATCCAATACCAGAATCTACTAGAGATACTGCTCAAAGTGTTTTCCATTGGTGTCAATTCACAATTGAATGCGTGACAGTACTGAGTCCTGTACACGTTGGGGCATAGCAGGTGTAACTGTGCGACAAGCAAGGATGATGCGCTGCTTCAGATCAACCAGAGAAGTAGACTCAGTTACATACACCTGTGCCTTGATGTATCCCCTGAGGTCCATGGGAGTCAAGTCCGGTGAACACGGTGGCTACTCTACTGGACCTACATATACAATGATATGTTGACCGAATTCGTTTGCCAGATACACATGGACGTTTGATGCTTTATGCAGAGGGGCCCCATCATGTTGAAACCACACCCGGCATGCATTTCAGAGAGGTAGCTCTTCATACCAGTCACATACTGTGTTTTGTAGTAGGTGCAGGTAAAGTTCGCTGGTTAGGGTTCCATCGTAGAAGATGGATCCAACAAACTGAGTTCTCCATATACCGCACCACACGTTCGTTGACCAGCGTACCTGATGTCGTACTGTGCGGGCGATGTGAGGATTTTCCAGAGACCAGTAATGCACATTTTGCACGTTCACAATGCCACTCCATGTAAATGTTGCCTCATCTGTCCACAGAATGTCACAAAGGAACGATGGATTTTTCTCTATAGTGTTAAGCATGAAGTTACATTAATCAAACTGTCTTTCGTGGTCACCCAACATCAATGCTTGCACCAGTGTTGGAAGGTATGGATGCGAATCATGTGCATGTAATAACTGCCCAACACGCTGACGCGTGTATCCACATGCCTCACTTATTTCCGCCGTGCTCATTTGTGGATTTAAAAGGGTGAATGCCAACACTTCCTCCGGTGTCACTCGAACATTACACCTTGCGCGTCTACTTGTTCTGTGTCGTAGTGCAACAGAGCCGGTCTCTCTAAAACGGTGCAATGCATCAGTTATTGTTTCATGCATTGGATGTTGATCTCTAGGAAATCGTTCTGAATAAACCCTCGCAGCCACTCTAGCATTCCTTTGACATTCACCATAAATAAGTATCATTTCGGTATATTGCGTGTACGTATAGCCTGCCATCACAATCTCTGCACTGACTAGCATGTCCACTGCTAGTGGCCCGTGTTTTATCCCGAACGTGTTGTGCAAACGGAGCAAGAATCATTTAATAAATAGAAAAATATTCTAAAAATTGGAACAAAATTCACCTTTGTGTAAGATTTAAAATATGAAACCATTAAAATGGATCACAGTTTGTGTAATTACTAAAATAGGTGTAAAAAAAAATAAAAGGTTCTAAAACATTAAAACCATTTCAAGATGTTAAAACATCCATCGGAGTCTCGAGCGCTTTCAACCAGAAAACCTGGCCATCATCAGAGGGTGGAAATGAGAAAAAATTCTGTAACGTCCGGAATGTAAGCTGTTTAAATAGTAGAAGGCGAAACCACATATGTAGAAGGGGGGAAGGGGGATGGACTAATCTACTGAGCGAGGTGGGTTATCCAACCCAAATTTACCATCCACATCAAGTAGATTATACCAGATTTTTGGCACGTTGTATGACAACATATCATTACACGATCTTCCACCACTTGTCAGGATTTCCACTGACTCCCTTACAATACATGTATTATAGTCTGTTATTTGCGCGATAATCTTTACTTTACTAAAATAGATATCAATTTCTGTTTTTAAATTTAACCGTGAAAGTGCAGTAGATGGCTTTCCCTTTTCTATGTCTGACCTATGCTCCTTTATGCGGTCTTGTAATTTCCTAGTTGTCATACCTATGTATGTAAACACTTGATTTTTATTTTTACATTTAAATGGGATGATATAGATTCCTGCTTTTTCATGCATATTTATGGGGTCAATTTTTCTGTGTACTAGATTTTGTAATTTTGTTGGAGGTTTGGCGATTAATGTTATGTCATATTTCTTTAAAGCATACCGGACTCTTTCATAAAATTGGGG
The DNA here is from genome assembly GCA_963931845.1 of Maratus michaelseni. NCBI lineage: Eukaryota > Metazoa > Arthropoda > Arachnida > Araneae > Salticidae > Maratus > Maratus michaelseni. The sequence continues at coordinate 120,995,360 of OZ007586.1, forward strand.
GATATAATCTATACTACAAAACCTCGAAACTTGTGTTTTATTCCTGGACATTATTTTACCGTTATTAAATTCATGAATTACTTTGTTAATAAATTTCATTGAGTACCCATTGTGGGGTGTAATTTCCTTAATTGTGGTTAGTTCTGCGTTTATATAATTTTGTGAACATACGTTAAATGCTCTTCTGACATAAAAGTTATATGCTGTTTTCTTATAATTAAATGGTACTATACTGCTATTAGATATTGTATTGTTGGATCGGCATGGTTTCCTGTAAATATTTCTATCTAAGCAATGTGTTATGTTATTCTTAATTAGTTCAACGTCCAGAAAAGGTAATGACCCGTTTTTCTCTATTTCCATTGTAAACTGTATTCTGTTGTCTAAACTATTGGCATGTTTTAAGAAATTTTCCAGGTTTGAGATTCCGTGCTGCCAGATTATGAGTATGTCGTCGACATATCTAATCCATAAATCAGGTTTTAAATCGGAGGTGGAGATAATCTGTTCTTCTAAGGGTCTCAGATTTAGTTCAGCTAATAATCCGGAGATGGGGGAGCCCATAGGGGCTCCTTCTGTTTGCTTATAATAATTCCCGTTAAAAATGAAAACATTGTTATTAGTAATTAAATTTATTTAAACTAGATATAAGAGTATTTTTAATGTTATCGTCATACATTGGGTTATTACTGATATGATCTTCAATAATATTTCTGACTTCTTGTACATTAATTGAGGGGTATAATGACTTGATATCAAAACTCGCAAGTATAGTAAGGTCTTCAATTTTCAAATCTTTAATTCGTTTGATTAAATCTATGGTAGAGTTGATTGCATATTTAGTAGGGGGTAACATTGATTTTAATAGTGGTACAAATGCTTTCTCAATTGAATAAGTTGGCGCTGAACATTTTGAAACAATAGGTCTAAGAGGCAGATCAGGTTTATGGTCTTTCAAACGACCTACTAAGCGGGGGGTGGTTGCGGTTTTGTTAATCATAAGTTTAACTTTTATTTCACTAGGCCAAGTTCCATGTTTTATTATTTCTAGTGTTTTTCTGTTAACCGTTAAGTTAGGATCTTTTTTCAGTTTTAAACAATTCATTTCACTAATACAATTCTCCATTTTGGCAATATAATCTGCGGTAGGTAAGACTGCAAGTTTATTTGATTTATCAGTTTGTATAATTGTGACCTCCTGATTATTTTTAATTTGTTTGATTATACTTAAATCTTTATTATCATTAACCAGGAGCAAGGATCTCATCCCAATATTTCGCAGCAGTCAGAATTCTTCCATGACACACATGGAAGTTACTGTGACCAAAAGAGAGATTCCAGCCCAAACCATGATTCCACCTCCTCTATAACTGTGTCTTTCAACAATGTTACATAGGTAGAGTCTGAAGCCTTGTTCTCTCCAGATCAGCACACGAACTGAATCACTCTCCAAAGCAAACCAGGACTCATCTGTGAACAGTACGGAAACCCATTGTTGTGTGTTCCAGGTAACGTGCTCTCTTGGCCACCATAAACGGGCACTTCTTTGTTGTCGATTAAGAGGGCCACACAGAACAGGTCGTCTTGCATAGAGTCTTTAATTGTGAAGACGTCTATGCATTGTAATCGCAGGTATTGTCATCGCTGTTGCTTTACGATGATCTGAAATTATCTGAGCTGCAGTAGTGATGTGATGCTCTTCCTTCAGCCCAAAAGAGCTAGAAAGAAATCTTGTACAGGGGTTGTAACCCATGCGCGTTCTGGAACAAGTCTTCTTGATATTGAATTTTTTGATTCAATTTGATCTCAGAGCCTTTGGACCACACTACGAGACACATTAAGAAGTCTAGCAGCACCAGCTTGTGATAACCCCACTTCCATTAACCAGATTGCCACCATATTAACGTCACGTAAATCAAGTAAACGACATCTCCTAGACATGGGCAACACTATTTTAGTATCAACACTTTCATCAACCATAAAAAAAAAAAAAAAAAAAAAATCACACAAATTCCCAAAGTGGGATATTCACAGTTCCTCCTGACAAACATGTAAGTATCCAATACATTAAAATAATTGAGATGGGTATGATTTTATTATAAGATTTTATTGAAGCTACTTATGATGATTCATATAAACTATATTTTTTACCTTTATTTTCATTCTTTTAATAGTGAGCGTCAAAAAACTGGTTGTACCTTAACTTTTGGAGGTCAGTGTACCTTTTTTAAGTGAAAGAAAAAAAATATCAGTTTTTGAAAGGAGATCATTTAGCCTACCACTCTCACCACAAATCAAACCAGGTTCTTGCTTCTGCCTCTAAATTCTCAATTTCATAAAACTGAAATAGCTCTTTAACCCCTTAAGCATCACGACGTACCCGCGTGCGTCATGAACACCTCTATCTGAAATACCAGGACGTATGTGCATAAGTCCAGGTTGCCAGTTTGGCCTTTTTTTAGATTCAAAATCTTTAATTCATACCAGAAAGTTATAGTAGTAATTTGTATTTTGTATCATGACTGATTTTTCGTGATTGCATAAATAAAAATTATTCTTTTAGAATTTCCGATATGAATTTTGCATTTTTGATTTTTTTTGTATTTTTGACGAAATGTAACATAGCTGGTATTCAGCATACTATCACTAAATTGAATATGGTGCTTAAGGGATTAATAGCTTTGACAAAAATTTTTTTTTACATATTTTTAATCATATTGGGGTGAAGCAAAATCGCTTAGAATAGCATTTCATTTCGATCCCTCAACCTTGATTCAAGTGACATAATTAAATTGTCTAACAACTATAATAAAGAAGGAAGTTTGTGTGTGTGTGGACAGTGTTTTAAAGAGACCACTGCACGCAAATATACAAAATTTGGTAGGAAGGTATGTAGTTTGTATTTCGAAACCAGATTTTGGAATTTTTGAATAGATTTTTTAAATTAAATTTTTAATGCAATTTTTAGTGTTTTTTCACGTTTTGCGGCGATTTTTCCACATTAGTAACGGGAATCTCGTTCCAATCTTTTAGCCCAATATAGTAAATTTTATCCTCTTTTCAATAAAGTTTATGTGAAATTCGTACAGCGATTTTTGAATTTTTGGTGAATTTTTTCCTTTGACATTAAGAAATTTTGCCAGAATGCTTGATTGGTTCGGTGGTTGCGCTTCCATTTCAGCCTCAGTTGCGCTCAGAATTGTCATTTTTTTTTCTCATTTTAGCTTGGAGAAAGTTGACAATTCTTTACTAATAAAAAATCATGATTTAAAAAATGTGATTTTTTGTGTTTTTTCATGTTTCGCTACCATTTACCCACATTAGTAACTGGAATCCGGTTCCAATCTTTTAGCCCAATATAGTAAATTTTATCCTCTTTTCAATAAAGTTTATGCGAAATTCGTACAGCGATTTTTGATTTTTTGGCGAATTTTTTCTTTTGACACTAAGTAATTTTGCCCAGAATGCTTGATTGGTTCGGTAGTTGCTTCCATTTAAGCCTCAGATACGTTCAGAATCGTCATTTTTTTTACTCTTTTCAGCTGGGAGAAAGTTGATAATTCTTTACAGATAAAAAATCAATTTTAAAAGGGAAGGGCAGATTATTTATTATTCCGATTTTTTTGTTAGATTTTTTCTTTTAATTTCATTTTTTATGCTTTTTTTAAACATTTTTTTCATGTTTTGCCGCAATTTTTGTTTCAAATGACTTCACAAATCGCCCACTACAAGTCAAACACCATTGGAGGACAGTTGTGATTGGTAGCTGATATAATTGTAGGCATAGCTGGAAGTCAACCGGGCAGTTGTTGTTGGCAGATGAAAAGGTCGTCAGATGATTGCAATTCGAACAGCGAGTTGTGAATTTTTGCGATTTGTTTTATGCGATTTTTAGAGTTTTCTCACGTATACGTCATTTATGTATTTGATTTCAGAAATTAACAACTAACTAGTAACAACTAACAAGTAACTTACTGTTTTGGTATGTAAAAAAAAAAGGTCATTTTGTTTCTGTTAAGAAAGTTAATGATAAATCCTAATTTTGTAACGTCGTTGGTTAAATTCTGTGTGGAGGAGGGGGAAGGTGAGTGTTCGGTTGTAGTTTAAATATCGCGTTAATGCTCTGATCGAAACTCCCTCCTTCCGCCCCTGCCTCAAAAATCAGAACTATTTAATTATTAGTCCAATTCAAACGAAACCTTTTTTCAGGTTCCCAGATACTAGATAAACTTTGGTATCATTTTTTTCAGCTCTTGGTTACCACTATTTCTGAACATTAATGAGGGGTATTTTCTCGGGTTCTATGGGCCCAATTTCAATGAGAATTAGTTCATTCAACTTAACACGAACTAATTAAAGCCGATGCAGATTTAGCGTCACCTGGCGGTAGAAAATGGAACTAAAAGATTTTGCAGCGCGTGCGCAGCACGCCTGCTATACGGTGTCATAGGCAGCAGGGACACGTGCCGTAGTTTCGATCGGAAAGACTTTTATTTAGAACTGAGTGCACCCCTAGTGGAGGGAAGTGAAACTAAACAATTTTGCATTTAAAATTTGTCCGATTCAAACAAAGGGCCCGAAATCAACGACAATTGATTAATTCAACTTAACATGAACTAATTAAGATATAGATAACTAATTAAGACATAAATGTGGCGCCCCCTGGCGGTGGAAAGCGGAACTAAAATATTTTCTGCTCGAGCACAGAACGCCTTTACGTTGTCATAAGCAGCGGGGACACGTGCCGGAGGTTTGTTTAGAACAGAGTGCACCCCCTGGCGGTGGATAATGTAACTGAAAGATTTTGCATTTAATCTTGGTCCGATTCAAACTAATATTTTCTGACATACTTCCGAGGTCTCCCAGGTACTAAATAAATTTCGGTATCATTTTTTCAGCCCTTGGTTACCATCATTTATGAATATTCCAGGGGGAGATTTATTTTCTCGGGTTCTGTGGGTCCGATTTCAACGAGAATAGGTTCATTCAACTTAACATGAACTAATTAAGATATAGCTAATTATTTAAGACAGATTTGGTACTCCCTGGCGGTGGAAAGTGGAACTAACAGATTTTTCGCGCGTGCACGACATGTCTTCTACACGGTGCCGTAAGCAGCGGGAATGAGTGCCGGAGTTTCGTTAGGAAATAGGTTTATTTAGAACAGAATGCTCCACCTGGTGGTAGAAACTAGATGTAAAAGATTTTGCAGCGCGTACCTGGCACGTCTGTTATACACGGTATCGTAGGCAGCGGGGACACGTGGGGATATTTTGTTTAGAACAAAATGCAACCCCTGATGGTGGAACTAAAAGATTTTCCTGAGCGTGCGCCAAAAATGACTATTTTTATTGAATCTGTAAAAGAAAGTTACCGATTTGATTATCCCAGAAAACGAAAATGTTTAATTTTCACTCATCCTCGAGTATTAAGAAAAGTATTGGATTATTTGAATCAAAACTCACAGTTTATGTTTCTCATTCCGAAAATGCAAATTTTGTGAAAACCCGACGGTAACTTTTTTAAAATTTTGACCAAAAACTGACCCGTTTTGAATCAAATGATCCAGACATTTGAGGAGGTGGTATTAAATTTACTTCTGCTTCCGGTAAATCTCTCTATTTAATTTGCGAAAGACAAAGAGTTACCAGAGGAAGGGTTTCGTGCAGCGATTTTTGGAGTGATTTCGCGTTTCGTATTATTTTTTGACGGGACCGGGCAACGTGCGCCGGGCGGATCTGCTAGTATGGAATAAAAAGGGCTGCTCTGTAATAAGAAAGAGGAGTGGACACAGGGATGTTCAAATGGTGAGTTTGTCTAGTAGGCGTTCGAGACATTTTCATATCAATTTTCAGCAAAACATAAGTTTTCGTTACTTCCATAAAAATTTCAGAAAGTTCTTCCTATCCATGGTTGTGCATGCAAAAAATTTCAAGAAGTTTCTTTTTATGTGTTGATGTACAGAATGCAAATCAGAATCTACAGATTGTAATTTGTTTATTATTGGCTCCAGGTAGGAAGAATATCTAAAAATTATTTTCCGACATACAATAAATACTGAAGATGATGCTGTAGCGTCTAACTCAAAGGCTTGAGACTGTGTTTCTTGGTTCGTGCTATTGTCGACAGAAAGATTACTGAGAGTTTCTTTAATGGTTTGAAAATGATTGGAAAAATATCGTATGACTTTGTACTTTTCAAACCGCTTTGTTTCACTTAGACAGGAATGTTTGGAACTTTTTTCTTCCTAAGACTGCTGTTCCTAAAAAATCTTATAACTTGTTTATTTTTCTTATTGTGTTTCTTATTTCTGGTACTTGATTGTGATAATTCATTACTAGATTCAAACAATGGGATGCACAGTGAAAATATACAGATTTTGGATATTTTTCTCTGATTCTTTGCTGAACACCAACTATAGTGGAGCAACTGTCAAATACTAAACCAGTAAGATCTGTCATTTCTAGTCCTAGTTTTTCCGTGAATTGCAAAATAGAATCTGCTGCATTTTTTGCATCTAATTTCTCCAGCTCGACAAAACCCATGAATTCATATGATGCAGCCAACATCAGCATCTTCTGTGATGTATCTTATTCAAAAAGACATTTGCTCTTTCCCGCTAATGTCGGCAGTTTTATCAGCGAACAAAGAAAATGCATCACATTTACTGATGTCTTTTAAATTTGTCTTGAATTATAGATCTACAAATGTTTATCAAATCATTTTGGGCTCATATTTTCCTGAGTGTGTTCTTAAATGGTATTCAAGAATTTTATTACATGAATCATTGTGAGAGTCAAGCAGATCTTCAAAATTCCCACTTTGTGAGAGTTTTACACGAAGTGAAAGGCCGTGAGTGCCAGTTAGAGTTGCAAAGACTAGAAAAAACCCGGTTTAAACCTGGGAATAAACCGGGTTTTTTGGGAATAAACTTGGTTCTTTAGGAACAAACTAGGTCTTTTGTGAATAAACCTGGGAATAAACCGGTCTATTGGAAATAAACTTGGGAATAAACCGGTTTTTTGCAACTCTAGTGCCAGTTTATTGTTGTTTTCAGAATTGATTTAAGTTTAGTTCTGTTCGTCTGATTTAATTACTTCAGCTCTCTCTAGTTGAGTCCAAATGTTTAATTACGTTTTCTCTTTTCATGCCTACAGAATCAGAGAAGTTTTTGGAGTTATAGCTTCTTAGTTCCAATGGGATTTGACATGTGCCCTTTCCACATGAGCAATGCTTAAAGTGCTTCTGGGCATTAACTACAAGCTAATCAGAAATACCACTTCTTAAAATTGGTTTGAATAGTACACAATATTTACAAAATTCACCTTTCAAGGAAAGAGAATATATGAGCGAGGGATATGCCTGTAACTAAATCTTCTGAAACTTATGTTTATCTTTACCAAAATTTAGCACATCTTTCTTAAAACGTGAGTAGAAAACTTTACCTATGAATTAGTTAGAAGTTGGTACTTTACATCATCTGAAACATGTGAAAAGGAATTACCCTAACTTAGGCCTCAATCATAACATATAGAAACACTTTCACAAGTAGGAATGTTTAAAACCCGAAAACCGAATACAATTACAAACTTCAAATAACTGCAAATAGTTTTTATGGACAAAAATTATTTTACGTAATAGAGCTGTGCAAGGTGACGTCACGAACAGGTTTTTGCTGCTGCTGTAGGACAGCTATCGCTACCTTTATCAATGCTTTTTCTATTTGTGTGTCCTACAGCTTTTTTCATTGGTTTTCAGTAAAAGTCACGTGATGTGAACTGCTCTATTTCATCACTTGCAAACAAATAATGATAATAATAAACGTTTTTTGAGAGTTTTGCGAGATACTCGTGAAATTTGGAATAGGGGGTTAAAAATGAAGAAAGCAAACAAAATTTGGCAAAAAACAGATGTAATGGTATCAAGAGAGTCAAAATATAGTGTTTAGGTACTCAGCCAATATACTCCAGTTCATATTTCAGATTTTTACAAATCACAAATATAAGGATCTGTCTTTGCGCCACCATAATCATGGAGTATTATGAGATATTGGTATTCCATATAACCCGACACCGCCTGTTTGGGAAAAAATTGCTCTATGTTTATTGGTGTGAATCGGGAGCTAAAAGACGAGTATTACATCATGAACTGTTAGTATTTCGGTGTACATTATGCTTAATTTCAATGTAAAAATATTACTTCCAATAATGAATAAAAAATATTGAAAAATTATCTCCCGAAACTTTACAAAGACGAAAAACAAATATTTATTCACACAACGCATCCTGACGCCAACCGACGAACTACGCGTTCTGGGGGGCATTTTGGAAACGCTCTTAAGTAGTTTATGATATTGTCGCTTGGTGGCAGCATTTTGCCAAACAGAAACATTGGTATTCTATATTACGTGACTAGTCCATAATACTGAAAGTTCCTCTAGTATTTAGAAATAGCGGTATTAAAAAATAAATGTGACGAAACATATGTGACGCTCGTCACGAATGGATTAAAACAGAATTAGCTTATATATATGTGACTATTACCTTGCGGGCAGTGTCATCAATTCTGGGAAAAATATGAGTCTGTGTTTTACTTAAAACTAATAAAAGTTAAACATATTTAATTTTTTAGAAAGCAAGATTGAAAAGAGTTGGGCTGTCTAAATACTTCTGTAAATTATTGTCAGAAAAAGTGGGTCTATTATTTTTTTAGCTTATAACTTTCCCTTTAAAGCTTTCTGGCTAACACTGTGACATTTCAAAGATATCTAGCCACTTAACCCTTAGAAATTCTTCAGCAGCAAAATAATTTATTTGCTAAAATCTTGAAATGATTGAATGTCACTGGAATTTACGAATAAATTGATTTGAAATTTTTTTTTTTTCACGTGCATTATAAAAGCAAAATTGTGTTAAAAAATCCTTGGGTGCTATTTGGCCGTTTGAAATTGAAATTAAGTGGTATAAACTATATACAGGGTGTTTCAAGAAGAATCATCCGATTAAAAAAAATCATAACTATTCAGCTTTTAATCCGTTTTGATCGAATAATGTGTATAGGTATAAAGAGGGAAATCTCGAGTTTCACGCAGTTGGATCGGCCATACGGGACGCTTTTTCGGAAAGCTTCACGTTTTCAGCACCTTGGCTCGAGAATTACGGATGGCGTGGTGCTGAATCCAACGCTACGTACACCTTCTTGTTTGTGACGTCAAGTATATAGCAAACAGCAACCCCATTCCTTTGCTGCAGCGAAGAGAGTGTTTCTGTTTTGTTTTTTCCCCCAGAAATGTTATCAAGTGGAGAAGATAGTATGAGGAAATGTTATTTTGCCGTGGTTTGCATTTAATACATTTCTTTAAAACAAAGAGCTTTTTGATATTTAAATGCTCTTAATTTCAAAATACATGCAATTCAAACTTAAATAAGTTTTTTTTCTTCTTCAGTTTCTCTCTTTCACCAGCATACAAAGTTTATAAATTGTTCTAGTTATCTTATTTTTTACTTTCAAGTACAATAGATAATCATTCTAAATTGCTCCTCCCCACGACACACACAGACGCCATTTGGTCAGCGTCATCTCACATTCAAGTTCAGATCAAAACAAAAGGCATGAACGACGATTGGCGATAGAGCTGGCTGCGCTTTCTCTCTTTCGCCAAGCTGGTGCTGAAAACGTGAGGCTTTCTGAAAAAGCGTACGGGACCTGACGATTTAGTTAAACATGACTGGCTTCCAAGAGAGCCGGACCTCTCAGTGTGCGATTTCTTCTTGTGGGAGTTTATAAAAGACTACGTTTATGTGTCTCCCCTTCCAGCTACATTAGCCGAACTGAAGATATGCATAACATTAGCCGTGGAAGCAGTGGATGCAGACATGCTCCCAAAAATTTGGGACGAATTTGACTACCGTATAGACATACGCCGTGCATCCATAGGTGGAGTGGACATATTTAGCACCTTTAATTTGGTTTGTAAAAAAAACTTTATGATTAGCCATATAATATAAAATTAATCTTAAGGGGATTGTGGACGTTAAAATTGATTTTTTTTTTTTTTATCATACATATATGAAATTTTGTGCATATATACATTTTACCATAAGTATATAGAATACCTTTAAAAAAATTCTAATCTTAATGTAATTTTAAGATTAAAAAAAAAATTAAAATTTATAAACCAAATTTAAAAATGCTCTCTGTATCTTAATTTTTAAGATATTTCCACGATTTGGCATTTGGATCACTTAAAACTATATTACAGACAAATATGTGTATCAGTTATTTAATTCCTTGAATATTTATTTTTTGAGAGATATTTTCTGAATTCCATTCCGATTTTCATCAAAATTTAGCATTTTAATAAATTATAAATCAAATTTAATTACCTTAACGAAGTCTAATTGTAAAATGTATATACACAGTTTCTTTGTAAACAGTATCAGGATTATTCCTTATCAATTTCATGAATTTTAAACAAAAACGCATGGAGCATTTCAAAAATCTGAAAAACGTGTAAAATCTGTATTGAGAAAAACAGGTATAAAGTTAACTAACGCACTGAAAAATTAATTGTGTACATAATTTAAACGTTTGTAACTTTGCGAAAAATCATCACAGCTGCATGCAGTTTCTCTCAAGTGGTTCAATACAAACTGAAGAATAATAATGCATACAAAAATAATTTTCGATTTTTGGGTTGATTTTTGATCAAATAAAGGTCCACAGCCAGGTTGTTTTCGAATTTATCGTTTAAATTTGAATATTTTTAAACGATTTTTTTGCATAAGATATCTGAGGTCGATCCCTAATATGGCTATTTTTTACTTTTTTGATTTCAGTTGCAGATTTTTTTAATAAAGGTACTTTCACTTTCGGAACCGGTTTTGAAAGTGAAAGTATCTTTATTAAAAAAATCTGCAACTGTAATCGAAAAAGTAAAAAAATAGCCATATTAGGGATAGACCTCAGCTATCTTATGCAAAAAAAAAAAAAAAAAATCTTTTAAAAATATTCAAATTTAAACGATAAATTCGAAAATAATCTGGCCATAGGTTTAACATTAGCAAGCGGGTGTTTTCAAGTGAGTGAAGACTCCCTTTAAGTGTCTATGTTCAATATTTTTCCTGTTATACGCATTTCAAATCGGATGGTTCTTTTCAAACAGTTTGTACCACCCCATTTCAAAGAGTCAAGAAACAGGACCTATTTTTAGACAATTCAATTATACAAGTAATTCAAAATAACATTTAAAAGCTCATTTAATCAATCAAAAAGACCCCTGTCTTTGTCTCTCTCTTTCTCTCTCTCTTTTTAAAAGTAAACTACCTTTAAAACTTATTATTATTGAATTCTAAAATCTTGTTTTTTTACTTTAAGTCACCATATTTGTAAAATTTAATTATACAGCTATTTAAATATAAGTAAGATGTTTTAAAATCTTCCCGAATTTCCTAAATCGTGTTTAAAGTTGATCAGAGTTTAAATGTTATGCTTATTTAGTATGTTTAACGCGGATGTTTATTGTGTAATTTACAATGAAATGTATGTAATATGTATGTTTAGACTGACAGACAAATACACAATTTGAAAGTTATTAAAAAAGAAAAAAATGCCTTTCATTATTTTTATTACAAAGGAATGACACACTTATAATACTGTTGTAAGTATGAAAATTGGAAGTATTCCATTGTTTTAAAACACAGAAAAATATCGATTAATTAGAATTGTTTTGAAAATCGTTATAATTTCACCTTTTAAAATATACACTTTCCAAATTTAAACATTTCACTTTGGTTATGATATATTAGCACATTTGTTATGGCACTATCGAATATTTTTATACAAAGACGTAGCACGAATTGATTGAAACTCATGAGTGCGGTTGTATGGAGATTGTGCTTTAAACAGATATATATATATATATTCACAATACCTTTTGTGCAAGGAATTCACTGAACAATCAATGTGAATAAGGCTTACTTTCTAAAAATTACATTTCCATGCTTTAACATATAATAAAATATTCAAAGTTCACAGAAATTATTTTTATTGAAGCAGGATTCCGTAATTGAAGACAATGAAACAACATTTACTTCTGAAGGGGACGTTCACGTTTGCCAGCCATTGATTTTGAATATTTCTATTTTATGGAGTATTTATCCTATGAATAACAGCAGGAAGTTCTGAAATATTTTAAATAGCTTTTAAAATGTTAAAAATATATTATCATTTAAAATTTTCAGTCTAATATTTTTCGGAATGTCGAGTTTTCTTCACAATCGGATATTTTTTTTCTCTTCTAAAATTCATTTTTAGCCAACTTTAGGAAAAAATGTCACTGAAGAAAGTAATAGTCAATGTTTTAATAAAGTAAGTCAAAATAATAGTAAATGTCTTAGACAAATAATGTAAATAGGTTAATATTATTTGTATATATGCACTGTAGGGGTATATATTTTACGTTTAGAGAGTTTTTATCTAGCGAATAATAACGGCCGATCTTAGATAATTCAAAAATATTTTCAATTAAATATAGTATTATTCCGTCATTTACAGAAGTTTATATACACAAGGTGTCAAAATTAAGCTTCACCAACGCGAAGGTGTGTGAGGTACACTGTTAAAAATTTGCAGAAAACTGTCCAGTTATTCGACCGTTTTTATCGAAAACGGTTACATAACCGTATTTTAACTGTATTCCGACTATAATATGGACAATAATATGGTCAGAATAGAATTAAATTACGGTTATGTATCCATTTTCTATAAAAACGGTCGAATGATTGGACAGTTTGCTGCAAATTTTTAAAGTGTAGGGCAGAGGGGAAAAAATGAATTTTTATATTTCTGATCTCCTAATAGTTACTGATGAGGCTCAAAACTACTATCTAAAACTTTTGAGTCAAAATTCAAATGTATTGAGGTTGCATATCTCATCTAAACTTTCCACCATTATTGCGCAACCTCAAGACGATTTCTGAGATAATCAAGATTTTTTTTATATTGTTATATTCATTTACAACTATTGTAATTTTAGAAGAATTTAAATTTGAAAATTGTATTTTCAAGCCATTTGATTATGGTGAAGTGAAGATATAAGACTTTTTTTTTTTAATTTAATTTCTCCTGACATTACAATAGTTGTAAATGAAGATAACAAACCTCTTGGATTTCTCAGGAGTCATATTGAGGTTGCACAATTTACTTGAAGAACTGTTGTTTAGTATCGAAAGTGAAAGTACAAGGATTGTTTTGTGTTTTTTTTGCAAAATTAGTTTATCCTGACATTACAATAGTTGTAAATGAACAAAACAAACAATACAAAAAGTCTTGTATTTCTCAGAAGTCATCTTCAGGTTACGCAATACACTTCATTAACTGTTGTTTAATATCGAAAGTGAAAATACAAGAATTCTTTTTTAAATTTAATTTCTCCTGACTTTACAATAGATGCAAATGAACATAACAAACAATATTAAAAAATCTCGGATTTCTAAGGAGTCGATGATGGCTGGTCAATGATGGCTGAAATTTACTATTGTTGAAATTTTAAATAAGATGCGCAACCCCTCAAGACATTTGGATTTTGGGGTTCAAAATGTTTAGAGAATAGTTTTGATATCCAATAGGCAATTATTAGAAGGCCAGGTATATTAGAATTCACATTTTTTTCGCTCCACCCCAGTGTGTAGGGTGGAGCGTTATGATGATATGGAACTTGGACTATCGACGCTTCATATGATATGATCGAGTTAGATTAAGTGCTGTGATAAGATCATTCCGCCTACAGAACAACTCACAAAAAAACACACTTTGAACAGTTTTATATTTTAAAAATAAATCTTCAGCACATAATATGAAGTGCGTGTTGTAAAAATTTCATGTCATTATGATTGTACACATTCTTTTGAGATTGAGAAGTTTAATTTCGACAACCATATTCTTTATCAATAATTTTAATAAAACACCAACGTTTGTGAAAAGTTAGCGTTATAATGTTAAAAAAATCAATAAGAAAACAATGTTAACATTTTAAATTATTAGTGGGACGATTTTTTTCTAACATTAACTATACCCTTTATAGAGGGGCTGTCCAACGTGGCGCTTGCCGGTGCCATGGAGTCCTTTGGTAGTTTTCTTGGCACCCCTCGAATGTATCCATTCATATGCTTAAAAAAATAAAAATCCTTTTTAAAATATGTTTTGCTTTACTTACTATTAATGCTTTTTTTTAATTGCAGGTGTTTATTTTGCATGTTTATTTTATTATTATAACGAGCAGTTTTGGATCCTACCTCTGCAAAAAGTTTTGGGTTAGCCTAAACTCTCTAAGAAAATTTTATTTCAAATTTACTATGATTCATATATTTTTTTGAAATATATTTTTATTTAGGGCTCCTGCATCGTAGGAACCTCATGGCTACCACTATGGAGGAATGTGTATGCATTGCTACCTCTATTATAGTGCGATAATATCGTTGCTTGTTTCCAATCACGTGCATAATGGCTTCCTTCATTGTTTGTCGTCAGCTGAAGTGCGCCCTTGTTTACTGAAAGGTTGGATAGGTCTGCTTTACAAAAGCTGCATTTGTCTAAGTTTCACAAAATTTCCTATTACACGGGATGATTTGAAGCAACAAAAATTACCGCAGCACATCCTCACTCCACTCCGACCTGAACGTTTTTGCGTTCATATTCATCACTCGGGGACGACATTTGCAACTTTACAAGCGACAAAATTGCCCAAACAATTAAAAGTAGTTTGTTTCAGGCAACTCTTTCGGAAGTCATAGGTTAATACTGTGTCGCTTGAAATTAACGGCAACTTTGACGCCTTGTGTAATAGGAACCATTAGAATTGAAACAACAGACATATAATTTATTTCTGAGTTAATTGTCTTGTCAATTTGACACATTCAGTCTTGTACAAAATGTGTAGAAACACATTAGTTTTACAAAAATAATCGTAATATTCATTTAGACGTTGTTTCCGACAATGAAGAATTTATTGGCACAATTTTGTCAATCAGTTTTGGCGTACTTTCAGTGTATAAAATAAAATATGTATATATCAGCTATCGTGTAATAATTACGAATGTGTAAAATAATTCTAACTATAAAAAATAATGGGAATTCAAAAATTGACGTTGCTAACAGGAATTTAATCAAATTGTTTGATTTACAGGAGTAAATTAGCATGTTTTTTTTTCAGAAAAAATCTCGGAATGTTAAAATATTAAGCTATAAAATATTAGAGCATAGGTAGCTGTCTTTAATAACAACAAAAATATGCATCTCGCAGGCCAGCAAAGTTGAATGTTCCCTTAACATATATTTACGTAGAAAGACACCTGCATTCATTTACTTTTAAACAAAGAAAATAATCAATACTTTTAAAAAACATAATAATGCTATTACATCTAGAGTACTTTTATAGTTTAAAATATTCTTTTTTTTCCAAATATTTTTTACAAAAATCAAGTGAACATTTAGCACTTTTTTAACGTCTAACATGTAATACATAGAAATTCTTGATATTGTACAAAAATACAAAAATAAATCTACCGTTAAAAGACAGTTAAAATAAAATGACATTTTTAAAAAGTGCATTACTCTCTTTAAATTACCTAACTTTGAACCTGAGTTATCTTAAAAATAATAAACATTAGAAAAAGTTAAATTTTTTACTATTCTAAATAAGTGCTGCAGTATGTGCTTTGTGTGAAAATAAATAAAAAGAAAGAAAATATTTAAAAAAGATTCTAACAAAATACAATAACAATTAAAAAAATATTTACTCTAGAACATTAAAATTTTTGCATCAGACATCTGAAGGGAAAACAAACAAACAAACAAACAAACAAAAAAAAAAAAAAAAAAAAAAAAAACAGGATTGTTCAAACCGCAAAAATCTGAGTTTCAGCGTACTATGATTGCCCAAAAGTTGATTATTAATAAACGACTAACAAAACTTGTTCAAAAAACGATTACTGATTTTTCCACCATTAATTTCAGTTATTTTTTTTTTTTAGGGTTCGTTCATCTGACGAAACCTTATTCGTATCACTCCTCTGTCTGTCTCTCACACAGTTAGTACTCTGAAACTTTATAAGTCAGAGACTTGAAATTTTGCATACTTAAAGCTGAATACCTCCTGTTATACGACAAATAAAAAAATTTTGAAAAAGTCTTATATTATTTTAATGAAATGAATTAATTTAATGACATCCGACGATTTCTGTGATTTTCTTAGATCGTAAAACCGAATTTTAATTTCAGTCTTTTTCGTGTAAGCTAGATGGTTCAGTGATAGCATTTTCTCCTAACTCGAAGGTTCCGAGTTCTATTCTTGACGACGGAAGTTGAAATTTTCGATTTTTACATTTCATTATTATCCGATGGATTTAATTGAAAGAACTTTCGTATTTTTTTGCCATTTTAAGGGTTTCGTTTTTTTTAGCTAAATTCAAATCATGTAATTAAATATGATTTTTAGATATACAAACATAATTAAAGGTGCTGCCATTTATGTTCTTATCGATAAATGATAAGAATAATTATAAATTATGATTTGGAATTATTAATTAATGGATAAAATGTTTTGAAAGGAATATTAAACAAAACCCTTTGTGCGATCTTCAATCACACTTACCGACTTGTTGTATCTTATTATTGTAGTGTAAGCACGGTGCATACAGTTTTATTGCAATTTTTGTATAATTTTTTTTCTTTATTTAATCGCATAAAGATGTTGCAAATTCTACGATTAAATGAGGTGGTTACTAATTGTATGACTAAAATATTAAATATAAATTTTCTAATCAGAATTATTGGTGCCAGACCCTTGGAAATTCCAAGGTGTGTACGCACCTAGTATAAGGACATACTTAGATGAAAAAAAATCTTTTGCAATTACAGTTTCCATTATTTAATTATTTAAATGAAGTACAGTACTGAAGGTATATTTTCGGAAATCTTGATAGCTTTTTCCTTATTTCAGTTATTCAATCGGTTGTTGTAAGTTAACCCGTATTTAAAAAAATAATTTACTTCAGATTTCAAGTTTCGAGTAGATTTCAAAACTCCCAATTAGTTTGGATTATCGACGCTCTATTGTATTTTCACTTGAATAAATAACAACCTAAATAAATAAGATCATTAATGTATTCATAATAAGTTTTGTTATTAAAATGAATATAAAGATTAAATTTTTAACATGAAGATTTTAATTAAACGAGATCTGATCATTAAGTTTTGAACAAGTGTATTGATTAAAAAAAATAAAATATGTATTCAAAACAAGGAGAGAACAGTACCATAAAAATAAATCTTTACAAAAAGGAAAAGAAAAATTGTGAATAATACTTAAAGATGAGCCAATTAAAACAAAGTTACATATTTTATACGAAATATTTATCTTTTGTCTCAGATATGCATTACTAAGCACAAATTCCAGGTAGACTACAATCATAGGTAAGATTATCTGTAAAGAAAG
Organism: Maratus michaelseni; assembly: GCA_963931845.1. Classification (NCBI taxonomy): domain Eukaryota; kingdom Metazoa; phylum Arthropoda; class Arachnida; order Araneae; family Salticidae; genus Maratus; species Maratus michaelseni. Next base: position 121,012,854 of record OZ007586.1, read on the forward strand.
AATACAAAAGTGATAAATAAAAGATTTATCAAGGTGTCTCTTTTGTAAAAATGTATGTTTTTTCATTTTCTAATACATTCATCAATACTGATTGACCGACTGATCCAAAAGTATCTGAAAAAGTAAAAAATCAATCATTAAGAAAATATAAACAACAGCGAGATGTGATTTTCACAGAAAAGCACAATGAGGTGTGGTATTTTTTTTAAGAAGAAAATTTTTACTGCCGAAATAGTTATATTTGCAACCAGCGAGTAGTACTTAATTTGTGTCAGCGGTGCTGTAGATTTCACAATACAGCTATGATTACAAATGAATCAACCATTTCACAAACTACGTAAATCACAAATTAAAAAAAAAAAAAAACGAAATAAATAAGAACAGTGCTACACACAAATGATAGATTTTTTTAGAAATTTTTTGTGCTCCCTATTTTTTTTTTAAATCTTTAAATTTGTAAATCTGTTATCATTTATTTATTTTATAACAACAGGGGATCCACCCCAAGCATCCGGAGTAACAGAATATACTGTCCGGTATACAAAACAAAGATTAAGATAATTTTTAATTGATTTTAATATATTATTTTAACTACACACTAACAACACTAAAAAGAAATTTTGGATGAAAAATAGCAATTATGTATAAAATAAAGTTTCGAAATTTATTAAAAACGGCTTTTTTTGTATTAGGCGCAAGCCAGTGGTTAGTAATCGAAGAAATCGCCAAACGTATCCCTATTTACAGCAGGCTTTAAAATTCTGATTTATTTCAATGTTTAAGCGCATAGTTTGTTAAACTTTCGTTTTATTTATTTTTTGGTAAAGTTTTAATTTCGGTATGGAATATTAGCCGGAAAGAAATTATGAACATTTATATTGTTTTAAGTGCAAACGGGTTAATCTTCCGTAATCGAGCTGCACAGGATTGAAATAGATTTTTAAAAATGTAGCTTGAAAATGATAAAAAAATCAGTAAATTAAGGTAAAGTTTTCAAATAAATTGCATTTGAAAGTACATTTTTTTTTTCTATTCAACGATATAAAAATTGAAATCGTGCGGTGTTTAGAAGTTTACAAATATTCAAAAAAGCAAAATTTATTGCTCAGGTCTTTGCCACCGTAGATATGACGTCAGCGTTACTCACAGACACGTTTTTGCTTTATAATATAGATTAAACTAAAAAATAAAAACTTAAAAGAAAACTTATATGGAACCGTTGTTTTTGCTAGAAAGGGGATTTAGTGCTCTATAAATGATACAAAAAGGTATTAATAAAATTTTTATTAGAAACTTGTCTTTAACACTTATTCATTGAAGCCTACAGTCATATTCTCCATCATGTTCGATCATATTTCCTTCTAGTCCTGCAGCTGACTATTGGACTATATCTTTGTATTGTCATTGACTAATGTTCCTTTTGCAATAAACGACAATTTTTATGTGTTTTTTGAGTGGCAACGGATAAGTAAACCTATATGATTTTTGCCTGTACATGTGAGCCTGCCTTCAAGGACACGTCAGCAACAAAATAGTGCATTTCAAAAAATATTGGGCTTGTGTAGTTTTTGAAATGGCCTATTTATTACTCTTTATCAAAAGAATTTTCGTTTTTTGAATGCTTTTATACGAAAACATGTAGTTGGCACTTTTTCATCCCTATTGTTGAACATAAAATTTATTTAAGAAGATATATGTCTCTCTATATGATATAATCATACACACTTCTTTCTTTCATTTTTAGGTTACATGAAGAGCGATAGAAATGTTGAGATTTTATACATCTTAAGGCATTATTTTAAACTAGGACTTAAAATCAATAAAAAATGTCCGCAAAATTCGTGCAGTTGGAGGCCAGGACAAAATAGCGTCCGGACAATTTAAAACAAATCCAAACGTTTTAAAGAATGGGGCCTCCACCTTGAAATCAAACCCAGAAGCTGCAGGCCATCATTTGGGATTTTTGACCAGTTGAAGAGGAAAGTAGAGGAGAATCCACCCACTGACATACGAAAACTGACGGAGGAACTAGGACGCACATACCACATAGCACGCCCTGAATATATATCTTTAGAAGGACTTCTAACGAAATAGCCTTTCCAAGAAGAAAATCGTTCCTAGAAAAAAGTCTCAAATAGGTGGCGCATGTGGTAAGATGGATTCTCCATACGTCACCAGTTCGTCTGCTTCTTCAAACCGTCTGTCGTCTGGTGGGTATCTGATATACAGTTCGAAAACTGACGGAGGAACTAGGACGCACATATCACATAGCACGCCCTGAACATATATCTAAAGAAGGACTTCTAACGAAATAGCCTTTCCAAGAAGAAAATCGTTCCTAGAAAAAAGTCTCAAATAGGTGGCGCATGTGGTAAGATGGATTCTCCATACGTCACCAGTTCGTCTGCTTCTTCAAACCGTCTGTCGTCTGGTGGGTATCTGATATACAGTTTCGGTTTGATGTTGTAGATGGCGCTGCCTTGGCAGGGAGTCTTGCCGGCTGCGCAGAACCATGCGCGTAGCTGTGCAGCTGCTATCTCGTTCGAAAGTCGCGACACGAAGACACACTAACACTATTAACACTATTTCGTTGGAAGTCCTTCTTTAGTTCTATGTTCGTGTAGCACGTCATATGACAAGTTTTACAGAAGTTTAAACAAACTTGCAGGGACCAGGGAGTCAAGAAAAGTAAAAAAAAACGAAAATTCTTTTGATGCACCCTAATACATGTTCAATCGGACGGCTATCATTATTGAAAATGGCCGCCACGACACTCTTCAGAGCATTAGGGATGATTTTTGCTGCAATTTCTCTTACATTATGTTAAAATAGCGACAGGTAGCAGCTCTGGTAGTGGAACAGCGTTAACTGTATGTGAAAAATCTTAACTTTTCTGGCAATAAAATAAATTGTAATTAAAAAATCCTGTGCATTTCTGTGGAAATCACGCAGTGCTAACTAACGTCTATATTTTTATCTAATTTTTCACCGTAAAAAAAGTGCTTGAAAATGAAAACAGAAACTTGCTTATTTTCCCAGTTATTTTTACTTGAAAATGTGTCTTTGTTCCCAGATTAAAAAAATACATTCAAAGATATTTAACAAATAGTGTTGCTTTTTTACACTAAAAAATATTAAAATACTATTAAAAACAACGTACAATTAAATGTTTTTCCCTCCCACTTTTCATTATTTTCACACTTCAGTGAACAACATCAGCATAGTTATCTCATGCCATTTTAAAATAAGCGGTTTTCCCGTTTAGTGGCTTCTTTTATTATGTGCTTCTTTTTGAGCAAGTGGCTTTATATTTTATTAATAGTTGCATGTTCTAGAAACTTATAGGTATAAAAAGGTCTTGAAATGTATAGGTTTATAGAAATTTCAACTGCTTTATGATAGAAAGCACAATTATTGTCAACAAATATCGAGTTTTTCACATTATTAAAGTCCTTTTTTTTTTTTTTCAGAATTATTGCCGATATTTCAAAACTTTGAACGTAAAGAAATGAGCACATGTTGGATTACTTCCGAAAAGAAGACGTATCTCAGAAATAAGAAGATACGTTTTAAAATTTCAGTCATTTTGTTTCGGAGATATTTGGAGTAAATATTGTACTTTAAAATTCTCAATTTTGTCTCAATTTTAACAGTGCTTTTTTTTTTTTTTTTTTTACTTTTTCGCTTACTTTTAGATCACCTGGTAAAACAAGGTAACAATATACACACAGAAGATTAAAAATGAGAAAAAAAGAACTTCTTTCTGTGAACTTTGTCTCACATTAAATAGTTCAATATTCTAAACTATGGTATAAATTATCTAAGAAACCAACAACAGTCATGCACATACAAAAATAACAGTTTATATATCACTATAAATGTCATGACAGAACCGATATCTTCCATACTATAGCGAGCCAGACTCAAGCAATCGAATGACTACCAATGTTCCTTTTATAAGCACGTGGTCTAGTAAAAATGATTTGTATCATGTTTTGATATAATTAATAAATGCATACTAGTTATACAAATGAAAGTTTTATATCATCACAATCACTATTTAATTGACAACTGTACAATTCTAGTCTCTGTTAGCATATAACAATAACACAGTTTCAGATTGTGTATTATGAGTATGCTAACAAAATATATATGTATACATTTATACATTATAGGTTAATATAGTATTTTATTTTCATTATATATAGTTTATATTTGATATGATTTTATTAACACATTCACAACCACTTTTGCATTGATATGCATCATATTTTCTATTTCTGTGTTTTATTTGCTGTTAAGTATTATTCTATGTATTTTGCTCTGCAGTTATAATACTGATAAATTTTGATCTTTCTTTTAAAAAAGAATCCCCCATTCATCAAATAAGTGCAGAGAGCAAAAGGTGAACATGTATTGCAATACTGAATTTGAAATAATTTAATATAGCACTCAGAACAGTAAAATATTTATCACCATTCGACTGTTAATAATTAACACAGAAGTCTGATCTTCTGATTTTTTTTTACTGAAATAGATTTTTGGTATTCAAAATGTGAAAAATATCAGCTGCAAATGTGTTAACAAAGATAATTTAAATATTTTAAAAATGTAGGAACATATGGAAGAATCAACCCTAGATAAGATATGTGTATAAATCACTCATATATTTATATATATATACATATATATAACTATTACTCTTGATCAATTTTTATAAAATATTCTTTTTATGTAAATACGAATATAACTTTACGTATCAGGTTAAAAATTCCTATCCACATTGACATAAAGTTTTATTCATATTTAAGCATACACACCTTAAAATTTTCATTAAAGGATTTCAAAAATATTTGACACAAAATTTGATAGAGGATATTAAATGGATATAATTTAAATTAAAACAACACTGTTTTGAAAATAAGATGTATATTGGAATAAGTTTATACTGATTTTTGCTGAAAAATTGGCTATTAAAAAAGGGACAAACGTGAAATAATTTGCACCAGATTTCATGTTTTATCCGATGTTTAATTACTGTTCCTAAACATGAATATTTTCGCACACGCATATGAAATAAGGAGATTTTGAAATAAAAGTTAATACATAATAAGAGTAATAAATGAATAAGTTAAATTGTATTTTATAGGACTCTAATTGCATTTTTTTAAAAACTTAAGCTCTGTATCTTGAAAGTAAAACAAACTGTATAATATTTACAATATTGTGGCACCTATTTGTCCCTGCAACATTATAATCACAAAGAATATATAATAAAATTAATATAATGGACGGGGAAATCTGATTGGAAAAGTAGAAAATATTGAAAGCTATATTTAAAATGCAATTAGATAAGTGAGCACACAGAAATTAAATACCAGAAGAAATAATGACTAAAACTGACAATTACTTCTTAAGAAATCATTGGTTGCCAGGTATCACAGATTTAATGTGAAATTCACAAATAAGCATCATGAAATTCAACGCAGGAATCACATTTAGATATCTGGAAAATTTGACTCTTTAGGAGATATTTGTGTTTGAGATCGATCAAGTCGATGAGTTGAACCACCTTCTTCAGCAAAAGCATCAAGTGCCACTTGTCTCAAAAGGGGAAACCGTTTCAAAGATGGAACTTGCCTTCTTTCAGGAAGGCTCTCAGAGCGTGTTTTTCGAGGTGACAGCGCCAAAGAAGGAGAATGGGTTGTTGGTGAAGAAAGACCAGCAGCGGCACCAGGACTTAAGTATCGAGGAGATGGAAGTAGTAAAGGATCATGAGCTACCTTTTCGGAACCCTCAAATGAAAACTGCTGTCGTCTAGGGCTCCCCCCTGTATGTTGCTTTGCTTTAGACAATTTTAATTCAGCTGATTCTAAAGAACTATGTTTTTGTGGATTTGTCTTCTGCTTAATGTCACTAGATTTACTGAGCTCAATTGAATGGGTTGATTCTGGAAGTGATAGGTTCTTTTTTTCCATCCTATTCGTCTTTTCGTTTGCTGTACAGGTGCCCTTTTCACTACCTAAAGGGCCCCTAGGCTTAAACTCTGTACGATAGTCAAAATATGGAGTACTCCCAGAAAATACTACTGGGGATGCAATATCTTGAGATGATTCCATGCTACCCATAGAACTTACATTTACGAAACTTGTATCTGTTTGAGATGAGGATCGTTGATCACCCATTCGAGAGGAAAAGGGATTAGATATGACGGAAGTTAAACTAGCTCCAGCAGAGTCTCTATCAGAACTTTCAAAAGAAAACTGGGTTGAAATACTTAAAGATTGAGGACTATTATCGGTGGACTGAGCATCTAAAGAATCGGATTTATTTTCAATTCGAGTAATATTTGGTGGATAATTAGACCATTCCTCAACCGTTGGTTTACTATTGTCATAGAGGGGAATAAAAATATTTTCTGAAGTAACAGTACCAGTTCTTTTATCATAATTTGAATCTACATTGTCCAGTACTATTTGCGGGGCAGAAAAAGAAGAATCTGGGTTGATAAAAACACTGTCATCTAATTCAGTATTTGAAAACTCATCATCATCACCAAAGGATTGCATATCGCTGTGCCCGCTAAGTTTATAGCCTCTGCTTTCTTGGGAACCACCAGGTTTAATAGATTTTTTACTTTCTTTCATGTCATCGTGAACTTTTACCGTAACAGCTCCTTGGGGTAAATAAATATCAACCGACATAGAACCACTTGAACTAGTGGCACATGATGTTTGAAACGGCAGAGTCTGAATTTGAATGCGATCTGATTTTTGAGGTACTGAATCATTTTTGTTACATGCGGCATTATCTTTTTCGTCATCACTTAATATACCTATTCTAGGACAATCCATTGACACTGTCTGTCTGTATGTATCAGGGGCTACAGCTAGAAGTTGAGGTTTTGCAGGCCGACTTATAGATTTAAGTCCTCCTCCGTAAGTTGTGCGTTGAGATGGCTGAGGTGTACTAGCTTCTAAAAGTGCAACCGACTCTGGAAGGTTATTACCATTTGCATCTCTCAGAACTTTTCCTAAACTTGGTTCTGATGGACATTTTCTGAGGCCAGACATTTGCTGGTTGCTAATATATATATTGTGTTGAGGCATTTTGTTCGTGTCTATGCTATTTTGCAAATATTTACTGAAATTTACTAATGCTTGTGTAACAGCCGATCTCGTATCTGCTGCATCATCACTTGATCTTTGCTGACTCAAAAATCTTTCCCAAGAGGCTTTACTGGATCTACCAGAAGGTGTGCTACCACTACCACCTGAAACGATATGAATTCTAGTTCGTCTAAACCAAACTGGCACAATTTTTGCAGCAGTATCACGAGCCTCAAAAGTCATAACACAAGCTGCTACAATTATAAAACCACCAATGCCCATTACTACTGGACCTAAGTAAGTAAGGCTGCCTAAGTGACTGTCTTTGCTTTCATTTTTTACCCATATAGTTGTGTTTCCTTTTGTCAGTTCAACTGTTGACAATTGATCTGAATAAAACCCAAGTGTGGCCATTCCAGCTCCGACTAAAATGAACATAACTCCTGCGGTCATTGCTTTACAAGCAGACCATAAACATTTGTCTGTAAGTTTTGCTTTAACAGCCATAACACTCCAATTAGATCTTACTGTCCTTGTTGAAGACTTTTCTTTACTCGAGTTATTTCCACCGTTAGAATCTCTGTTTTCTTCCTTCCTTTCTTTTGAAGGATCCATTACTGAGAATATCATGGAGATCTTCCTATGCAAAATAAAAATAATAGTACAGTGATAAGATATTTTTTATCATAAAAATGTTTTGAAAAACAAATACCTCAAAATAATTTTTTTCCACATTTTGCATTTTCAAAAAATAAAAATAAATGTAAAAAATGTATATCATATTATGTATGTTATCTAAGCACAAAAAAAATCAAAGCAAATTATTGAATACTAATTTTATTCCATAAAAGTTCTTTATATTTATTATTAAACATATCTAAAGTATCACCATAAAAGTTCCTAAAGTTATATTTAATCAAGAAAATGTCGAAACTGATATTATGCTTATATAAATGATTAAAAAAATTCTTTAATTAAAAATTGAAGGACTAATTTCTTTATTTTACATAATAGTATTCTGATATAATAAATGTGTGTCACATTTAGGATTGATCTGATAAAATGTACAACAGAAGAAAAACATAACTAATTTTAGTTAATATTTACTTTGGCATCTTAAAGGCAGAAACCAGCGGACCCGAGCTCAGGGCCTCGACAGAGTGAGTCTTTTATTTATTTTATTTTTTAATTTTGAAATTAAAATTGTATTAGAATGCAAGGTGATTATATATAATGAACTGAAATAATTGAAATTTATTTATTTATTCATTTAACCATGAAGATTTTCCCATAATTATATAAACATTATTTTGTTATCGTACTTTCCTACCGCATATTAAGTAAAAGTTGTGCATTGAACCCTTTCAGATGTAAAGTAATTCTGTTTCTAAAATATTAAAATGATTGACTGCAACCAGAGTTTACAAACAAATTGATTTAAAAATAACGAAAAATTTATCTTCATGTACATTATAAAAGCAAAATTTTATTCAAATATTCTGGTACCTTTTTACAGTTGGGGATTAAAATTAAGAGGTATAAATAACATACCACCGCCTTTCAAAGGGTTAACGCTAATTTCGCTATGTGTGATGACTTCGTTTTTGTTAAGTTATTCGCAGCATTATATAAACAATATTTAGTTATCGTACCTTCCTATCATATATTAATTAAAAAGTATATATTTAATGATGATGTTGCTGTACAGGAAAAATATCAAGGAGCCTGAATAGATACCCTTTTATTAAGGTATTCTTTAAATATTATTTCGCTACCGTTATTATTTTTTTTCACCACATCTTAACTAAAACATGTGATAATTTTGCTGCATGTGTTAAGAGCATTAATTTAATTAAGAGCAAGGCTCTACAAATTGGAAAAAAAAACAACAACTGGCAGTCAGCAAAAATGTATGGTCGCCAGTAAAAAGTATTTACCCCTCACCTACGTTGGCAGTTTTTGCTCACTTTTTTATTTAATCAAGGATTTTTCAAAAACCACAAAAAATATTTTATGAATTGATTGAAAAAGTATAATCATGAACATAGTAATAATATATCTTGAATTACCTCAACTCTTCAACTCAATTAATAAATCAATTTAGAAAGTCAATACAAATTAAACCTTCTAGTACAATTGGGGATCTTATTTGATCCCATTATTTTTTGTTTTGAAGTTTTTTATGTTTCGAACCAGAAAAAATAACAATTTAAACTTAATAAATAAAATCATATAGAGATTTCGTAGAAAGAAGCTACATTTAATAGTATTAAATTTCTGGTGCAAATCATGCAAAACTAAGAACGCTTATCAAAATTTAAAACCTGGTACTAGAAGTGTTAAATTTTTCGCCAAAACTTAAAAAAAATAAATTTAAGTACATTATGAAGTTTTATTTCATAAAGTACGCAACATCATAAGAAAAACAATTGTTTTTTTACTAAAATCATTTTTGTATAAGAAAATTATTTTAGAAGAAATTACTTAGACAAACCACAGAACAATATCCTTAAAGTGTCAGCTTTAGGGCATTTTACCTTATATAAGAGTTTTACAATCACTTTATTGTCATGGTTCTTCAAAATTTGCATTTTTAAAATTTTTGCTTCATAACTACTGGCATATTTCCTTGTGTATGTCTGCATGTTTTAAAATTCAAAGTACCCTATCTACAGCTTTCTCTGATTTATAGTCATTAAGTAAATCATACAAGTGAGTTACCATTGCATCGTTCAATGCTTTCAGTCGCCAGCTAAAATATTTTGGTCGAAATGGCGACCGCATTTATTAAGCCCTGTCTATAAGCATCAACAGATACTATTTTGTGAATTTATTTCTAACATTATATAAGCATTATTTTAATATCGTACTTTCATACCACATATTAACTGAAAATTATATGAGAGATTAAAGTATAAAACATGATAAGTGATATTTTTAAATTTTTTCCGATTTTTTTGTAAAATTATTTAATTGCATACTGACATCCTTTTTAAAGTACAAGGTTTATTTTTCACTCAATATACGCCATCAAAAAAAAAAAGTTAAGCGCAAACAGTTTTTGTTATTAAAATTCATTAAATCGAATAAAATAAAACCTATCAGAGAAAAATTGTTGTAGATAAGTTATCTGAAGGTTCAGTCTTGAAAAATCAGCTGTTTTAGAGAAAGCAATTACAATTATTTTGTTACATGTGAATGATATTTATGAATGAAACTTAAAAAAAAATTAATTGACGAAACTTAAAAAAATTATAATTCTAAAAAAATAAATAAATATAGGTACAGTCGTGGAAAAAAACTGAACACCCCCTACTAACTCTACAACAAATTATTGTAGAAGAAAGTTACTGGTACGAAACGATTGGAAATAAAGTCTACTTTTAACTGATGTATATAAAATTTTCTTAGGGGGCCATCTACATATGAAAACACACCCAAACTTTGTTTTTTTTCAATAGCAAGACCCAAATTTGACAAGATATTTGAAATCTGCAGTTCAAACTATGCCTAGATACCAAATTGCATGAAAGTCCTACGATTAGTTTCAGAGAAATTAATTACTTTATAATGAGCATATTTTAGGGGCTGTATCCAAAGTGAAGTTCGGTACTCGATTGTTGAAATGCTGCAGAATGATTAAGTCACTTCTTTAATGTATTATGTTTTAGCGATATGACCATTTTACTCACTTAATAAGTTTCGGTTATTGTTATATGCGGTAAAATACTGTTTACAAGTGTTGAATTAATCGATTAAAAAATATATAAGATTATTTGTAATTAAAATAGTTTTAGAATATGTAAATGTTATTGGAATTTTACAGGTATTTTTATAATGCTTTTTTTCAGATTTTTCATATATTTAACTCGCTCTTTTTAAAATTTATTGGCAGAAACGTGAATAATATTGGCAAATACAAAATTTAGAATAAAAAAAAATAGTATAAAGCAGCGTAAGGAATCAAAGTAAAAAAATTAAATAAAAATCGCAGATAAATTGCTCTTTAGTCTGAAAATAAATCCCGACATTGCTTTTTTTGAGCAGGAGGGGTGGGGGGGCGTGTCTTGTTTTGAGATATGTTCGCAGGATTTATATTCCGATTTATTTGAAAAACTAAAACTAAATCTATGTTATAAAGACATCTGAATAACTTTACATCAGTTATTCTCCTTCGGAATAGGATTAACAATTCTATGATTAAACCTTTCTGGTAGTTTATTTGAAATTTTACAATTAACTGATTAATGCCTTTATTGAAATTTCTATTGAAAATTTTCACTCAGTTCTGTAAAGATGGTGGAAAGGCGTGTTTTATAGCTGTCGATATGATATGTGTGCCACAGTTGACAAGTTAAAGAATTATTATCTGCGCACCTGTCATAAAAATAATCTTTATTGCGATTAAAAATAACTAAGTTATTCTTTAAAACCAAAACTAATTCTAAAGGTATGGCATAGCGTATAGAGAAAGTTGCATTTATAAATATTTTCTTAATTCATTTAATGAAAGAATCAATTAACATTTTAGAACAAGCAGTGATAATTCGGATTTGAATATTGAAGCGGAGGGGGGGGGGGGAGGCAATGTTTTGGGAAAATATATTGTGGGGCCATTTTGTTTCAGCAAATACACTACGCATATGCATTTATAAGAAACCTCACTTCATACATATATACTGCAGAATAAACAATATAGCTTTATTAACTGGAAAATAACCTATCAATTCATTTAAAAATAACAAAAATGATTAATTTTTTTCGAAGGTAGAACTATTCATATTTTTCCAAAATGAGTTTTATTAATTTATCAATAAAAGCGAAACTATTTTGCATAAATGATGTAAACATACATCTCATGCAAATACGTTTTACGTAATTTTAATGAAAAATTTAAAAGTAGACATTGAAAAGAATAAAAGATATATATATATATATATATATATATACTAATCAAGGCTGGGATGATTCTAGTGCCTCGCTATCTTACATCTTACTCCAATCACATGTCGTTGTCAGGATTCTTGTGCTCGCGCGCGCATTCACTTACGCATCAGTTTAAGCTAGCTTTCAAATTAGGCTAAGATCGCGAAGCACTGAAATACGGTTTACGTATTGTTTATATCGTAAGACAGACTTAATCCACCGCCCCCTAAATACTAGGCCTGCGCGCTGAAAAAAATGGCGGCTGTCGCAGGCGGAATCATTTGTACAGTTCCTCGAACTTCAACACCAATAATATCTAAAAGTTATCTTTGACTTATTTGATCTCCGAAAAACAGGTTCATGCCGGGCAGAGTGGCCTACCATTTGGCTTAAGCTTCACTAGCCCTGCCCGTCTCCGAAAAACAAGGCGAAGAAAACTTTTAGAATTTATTGGTGTGGAATTTCGAGGGACCGTTCAAACGCTGAAAAAAAAATCGGCCTGCTACAGCCGCCATTGTTGTCAGCGCTCAGGCCTAGTATTCAGGGGGCGGTGCTTAATCTCTAAGTTTATCAAGTCACTGTAATCCCAGCCTATGAGTATAATATTTTTTCAAACAGTGATGAGGGCGCTCCGACCCGAATGTCCGATTTTTACCACTAAATTTTAATAGTATTCTCCACCGTAATGAAATTCAGAAATTCTGTCCTTGAATAAGGTGACAAATACTATTAAAATTTAGTGGTGACAATCGGGCATTTGAGTGGGAGCGCTCTCATCCCTGTTCAAACTATGCTTTAATGCACATCATAGACGGCCCCTTAAAGCAGCATCTTGCCGTTTTTTAAGCATAATTAGAAAACTACTTGGAAGAAAAATTTGAAATTTTGAATACGCATAAAGCAGGACATAATAAATATAAATCCATCAAAAAAATTGTAGGCTGCAATTCATAATTTTTTCGAATATTAATTTCATAATTCATAATTCATATTATAAAATTATAAAAATTACAAATTTTACGCAGTGATGTTTGGGTTTTTGAGTATTATGACCAAACAAAACATTAGCACATTAGGATTGTAATTTCAGGAGATATTAATAAAAATATGAAAATGTAATTTAACATTAGAAGCTCTAAAATTTGAATGTTTATAATTCGAAAATTTATCATCCAAATGACTTAAAATTTAGTATCTAGGCATAGTTTGAACCGAAGATTGAAAATATCATGTCAAAATTGGGTGTTGCCATTGACAAAAATAAAGTTTAGGCTGGTTTTAATATGTAGATGGCCCCCTAAGCAAATTTTATATACATAATTTAAAAGTAGACTTTATTTCCAATCGTTTGGTACCAGTAACTTTCTTCTACAATAATTTGTTGCAGAGTTAGTAGGGGGTGTTCAGTTTTTTTCCACAACTGTACATTATTAAGTTTCATTGAATAAAGTACGCAACATCATAAGAAAAACAATTGTTTTTTACTAAAATAATTATTTTTTATACGAAAATTATTTTAGAAGAAATTACTTAGACAAACTACGGACCAATATCTTTAAAGTGTCAGATTTAGGGCATTTTACCTTATATTAGAGTTTTTCAAACACGTTATTGTTATGGTTCTTCAAAATCTGCATTTTTAAAAATTTTGCTTCATAACTACTGGCATATGTTCTTATGCATGTCTATATGTTTTAAAATCCAAAGTACCCCCTATCTGATTATCTGATCCTTATCCCCTACCATTATCTGATTTATAGTCAAAAGCTATCGGTAAGCCTTCAAAACAAAGTTTTGGAATTTTTGTAAATTTTAAGTTTAAAATTGCTAATTATTATTAAAAATGTCATAAAAAATGTGACATAAACATACAAATAAGTAATTTAAAAATTTTAAATAGTATAAAATTAACCGACAAATTGCTATTTTCTTAAAACTATTTAAATTTAAAACTATTAAATATAAATACATTTTATCAATTCCATAGTAAATATAATAATGTTATACAAGAACGAGACTATTTTTATGACAATAACATCAATATTTTAAACGTTATAGGTACAAAAAGACAAACAGCGCTGAAAATGCCTAAAAAAGTTAATAATTCATAAATTAAAACTGCTTAACTCATAAACTTTTCAATAAATCAGCATAAGAATAGTATACTTCCTTTGAATATATATTTAAATACTAATTTAAAAACTTTGTGGCAATTGAACTATTGTTTTTTGAGTTATGATAATTTTTCTAACACAATTTTGCATTATTCCGGTTTCAAAATTTATCTGTGAGTAATTTTTAAACACCTGTAACTTTTTTCTTAAATTGAATTTGATAAAGACAAAATTTCAACGAAAATCAAAAGAAAAATATTGAAATTTTATATTAATAATAATTAAAAAAAAAACAGAAAATGGAAAATTTTATTGAAATTGACGTTTTAAAGGCATACACTTTAAGTAAATCATACAAGTGAACTATATCATAGATCGTTCAATGTTGATGATTCCAGTCGCCAGTTAAAATATTTTAGTAGCCAATGGCGATTTAGCGATTGCATTTATTAAGCCCTGTCTATAAGCATCAACAGATTCTATTTTATGAATTTATTTCCAACATTATATAAGCATTATTTTGACACCGTACTTTCATAACACATATTAACTAAAAATTATATGAGGTGCTCGGGTGTAAAACATGGTAACTGACGTTTTTGAATTTTTTCCGATTTTTATGTAAAATTATTTAAGTGCATACTGACATCCTTTTTAAAGTACAAGGTTTATTTTGTACTCAATATACGCCATCAACATTAAAAGAAAAAAAAGGTAAGCGCAAAAAGTTTTTGTTATTAAAATTCATTAAATCTAATAAAATAAAACCTATGAGACAAAAATTGTTGTACATAAGCTATCTGAAGGTTCACCCTTAAAAAATCAGCTGTTTTAGAGGAAGCAATTACAATAATTTGGTTGTAGTTGTTTGTAGAAAACTTAAATATTGATTTTCTCGAAACTTACACTTTGTTAGTTACCATGTTTTACATCCAAGCATAATAATGATTTACATAATGATGACTTTACTTTATGTGAATAATACTTATAAGTATCAGCAGATTCCATTGTATAATTATATAATAATGTATATCTTTTCACAGCTGAATATTTTTAAATGCTGAAGAGAAAGCGAACTTTCAGCGTTTCTCTCCACATCATGGAAAAGCCAGCGTAATCAATATTTCAAAAATCTTGTATCTGCTTTCTATACAGAGTTATTAATTTTTAAAATGTTGATTATGCTAACTTTTCGTTGTCAGCAATGATGAAGAGAGAAACGTCGAAAGTTCGCTTTCTGTTGAGCATTAGGGAAACAGATAAATATATAAAGGTTAATAGGGGTGTTAGATTCCTCAAAAATCAATTTTGACTAAGGCCCCCGAATGTCTTAAGACAACCATATGAATATTAAAAGCTGATTTAAAAGTTAATTTTCTAATTAATCGGCGGATATCATGAAGTTTCAATCAGTTATTAAGAATGAAAAAGAAGAAAAGGAAAGAGCACAAATGTCTAAAATTTCCCTATTGTTCGCCGAATTCTAAAAGGTATACGTCATGGCTACTCGTTTTCAATCGTTATTTATGTTTCAACTTTCCCAATTTAAGAAAATTCCTTTACACTAAAAGTTAAATATCAATTTAAAAGTCTTTATCTGATAACATTTAACTGCTAAAAAAGATAAAAAGTTGAAAATTAAAAGAATATATCAGAAAGATTTATAAATGTTTTAATTGCTGTTAGGTAAGCATTCGTAATGTGCGAATGTTCGGTATGAATGGGTCGTGTTTTGTTTCCAAAGCTAACCTCATGTGCATGTCAGGTCCTATGAAGGAAACAGGTTCCGAAAGTGAAAGTGTCCACAGAAAAAAAAAAATTCAACCAAAATCGAAGAAGTACGAAAGTACTCGATTATAGACATCGACCTGAGCAAGACCTCCTTATCATAGTATCAGACCTCTCAATCAGCAAGTTGCCTTTGACCGCTATACTTGTCCTGCTACTAGCGCCATCAATCGTCAGTAATAGTATTTACGACACGAAATCACACGAAATTTTTTCACAGCTCCATTTGTTCTATGCATTTGCTTATGAACTAGTAGTTTTCCTACCACTAAAATTTTATAGTAAATTTTATCTTATTAAATTGACAAGATCGTGTGATTACATGACGAAAAAAATTCTATTAAATTTTAGTGGTAATAAAAAAGCGTAAGCGTTAGCAGCTATGCGGTAGCAGACCAGCTAGATTTTTCTATAGATTTTTCTATTATATTTTTGGATACCAGTTTTTTAGTAGGGACAATTTTGTTTTGTTTGATCGGAGAATTCTGGGATTTAAAAGAACAACATTTTCTCTAAAAATATACTGGTGTTCAAAAAGCCCGAAACATGGCAACTGTGCGGTAGTATCCACCAGGCGGCGATACTTTCCAGAGAAAGTCAATTAATAAGTTGGCAATTACCGCGGACATTTTCTCCCATAGACTTTCTCCGGATTGTCAAGTCTGATCTATGATAAGGGAGTCTTGGACCTGAGATGTCTTATGAAAAAAAAAATAGTATTAAAATATTAAAATGCAAACGAGAAATTTAAAAGGAACACTACTATTGGTTTAACATTAGCTTGCGAGTGTATTCGCGTTATGAGCATAGGCTCTTAAGTCATTTTAACATTCTATTACAACTGATTGAAGAGCAGTTTAATACAATGAGATTAACTTACGTGATAATTTTGTTGCTAATAATGCGAGTAAATTGTATATATATATATATATATATATATAGTCTGTCTCAAAAGTTTAAGCACAAGCATAAAATGTCGATTTTCAAAGAATTAAAAAAAGTTAGAATGAATAACATTTTTTTATTTGCAGATTTTGCAACATTATTTAAATAATTGATATCAAAAGTAGAAAAAAATAAATTACATAATTGTAAAAAATATAATAAAAAAAAAAAAAAAAAAAAAACTGTCTCAAAAGTTTATACACAATGTCATAAACAACCAGATTTATAATTTTTACAGAACTTTTACTTACAAATTATTAACCGTGATTTCGGATTAGTTCAAATAAACGTGCATCCATCGAAATTATTAGTTTTTGTAGGGTTTCTGGTGGCAAAGAGTACCATGCTTTCTAAATAGCCTCTTGGAGTTCTTCAAGAGAGTCAGACTGCCTTCCATTGCTGTAAACCTGGCGGGTTAAAATACTCCAGACATTCTCAATCGGGTTTAAGTCTGGACTTAAAGCTGGCCAGTCAAGAACTTTAACATTTTTCTGAGAAAGCTAAAGTTTTGTAGAATGTGATACGTGGATTGAGGCATTGTCTTGTTGAAAAGTTCATTCAGGACACCCCAAAATGTCCCCGAATGGAAGCAAATGTTGGTTTAGCGTCTTTTGATACTTTTTTGAATCGTGTCTTCCTTTTTAGAAAAGCCAGAGAGGTCTGGCCATTGAATCCAAATGTCCCCCAAACCATAACAGATTTACCGCCTTGCTGCCTGCTGAAAAATGCCCTTGGTTCCTTTCGTAAATCATGCCAATACGCGTTCCAACCATCAGGGCCATCTAAGTTCCACTTTTCCTCATCACTGAATAAAACAGTAAGCCATTTGTCCCCGTAGGACATGTGCTTTTTAGCCCAGTTCATTCTTGCCTGTTTGTGATGTAATATGAGAGACGGTTTGCGAGTCATTTTCTTTAGTATGATGTAATCACACTCTTTAATACGTCTATGTAACAGTGCCGTTGGACACCTGTACACTGAGGTTATTTTTAATTTGCCGTATGGACATATTTTGTCTATATACCAATCTCCGTATTCTCCGATCAGTCAGGGGGGCCTCCGTGGCCGAGTGGTTAAGACACCAATCCGCTAATCGCTTGTGAGAGTAGGAGTCAGGTCGGCGGGTTCGACTCCCGCCAGCTCCATTGCACACACTTTGTGGAGCTCTTGGATGTAATTCTCTGGTGTTGTAAATTTCCTTGTGGCTATCTCGTCCCTGTATATTGACGATGACTTATAAGCGGGCACTTGATGTCAAGCACACAAGTCAGATGTATGTTCTCAATAAACAAACAAACAAAAAAAAATCCGATCAGTCTGAACAGTCGTCATACGTGGTCGTCCACATCTTGGTTTCCGCGTAAAATTATCATTTCTAGAGAGTACTTGATATATACCTCGCTTTGATAGATTAAAAATTTTTGCAATTTCAGAAACAGTTTTATTTTGCGATTTCAATTTAAAAACTTTCAAAATCTCACATTTTTTGAATTCTTTACCCTTAGGCATTTTTAAAACGAGAGGAAATAATTTCTCCACCTTTTATACTTTTATAAACGTGCAATATGATGTCATACAACGTCATTACACACGGCCAATCCCGTGTTTCTAAAAAAACTTGCATAAAGTGCTTAAACTTTTGAGACAGCGTTTCTTCAAGAAAAAAGAAAAATTAAATAAAAATAAATATATTTTTTTATTTTAACCACCCAAAATGGCTTATTTTATTTTATTTTGATTAAATGTCGAGTATGTATTGTAAATTAGCGTAAAATATTTTCTTCTTCAATTATTTTAAACCAGATTTGCAGAGTGCTTAACCAACGCCCCCTAGATAAGAAAGCCTTGACACTGGTCACGAAAACGTCATACCAAGCAGGCAAAACAAAGAAAAAATTCGAACAACTTGCATGTTTCGATTTCATTGGCTCATATTAATTCTATGAGCCAATGAAATCGAAACATGCAAGTTGTTCGAATTTTTTTCTTTGTTTTGCCTGCTTGGTATGACGTTTTCGTGACCAGTGTCAAGGCTTTCTTATCTAGGGGGCGTTGGCTTAACCCCTTGGGGACGAGCGACACGTATACGTGACGCATAAGATGCTCAGAATCCTCGATTATTCCCACCAGTTATTTTTTAGTGAAAGCTTTGCCTTATTTAATGGTAGCATTTCTGCGATTCGATTAGGCGAAAATTTCTGTTTTAAAAAACCGGTGGTAAAAAAGATTAAAAATTCCGTAAAGGACTGCTCGTCGCGAAGGGGTTAAATTTTTGAGACAGACTATATATGTGTGTGTGTGTAACTGTTTGAATTGATAATAAATATGGTTAATACAGATTCAACTAAAAAATAGAACACGTAAAAGTGATGACTATTAGAAATGATTGAAATAGAAATTTATTGTAATATGAAATAAGAATCTAAAGAATCCATTTTAAATCACACATACGTACACGCACACAAAGCACCAAAACAAATGTTGAGATAGACATTAATTAATATGAATCAAATAATTGTTAAAAACTATGACAGTTTAACCGACCATTAGGTTTAATTAATGAAACTTTCATTGAAAATACGATGGAGATTATGTGATTTTAACAAAGCACTGACCAAGAGCATAAATTTTGACCTTTTAATTTCCCGATAGACATAATTAGATTATTTTCTATTTGGAGAAATTATTCAAAAAGAATGCTTGTAAAAGTAATTAAATTATAGAGTGTCCATGCAGCACAGATAGTTGACCCATCGTGGGCAGTCTGTGAAAACCAAAGGAAATGATATGGTTGATATGCCAACGATAAACCAAAAAATTTGAAGCATTGTTCGGTGAACTAAAAGTAATTTTGTTGGGCCACGTCGAATTGTACGAATATCTGAGTAGCTAACATTTGAGTCACTGTTGAGCTTTTGTTGGTAAGTAGTTCGTGGGCCAATGACATGGCAAGATGGAGATTTCTTACTGTTGGCCAACGTGGGACTTCAAAATTAGCCTACATTTGTCCAACAATTTTGTGCTACTGGGGTATAAATGAGTTTCAAATATATAAACAATATAGGGATCAATGAGCTATTCTTAGCACCTATCCTTGTCATTGATCAAAGAATTGAATAAATCTATTTTATATCTATTAATCGTAGTTTTTGTTTATGCGAAGTTGTTTTGTTTTGTGAAAACCGTTAGGAAGTGATAGGGTTGATATGTCAACGATAAGCCAAAAAAATTTGAAGCATTGTTCGGTCAACTAAAAATAATTTTGTTGGGCCACATCGAATTGTACGAATATACTTTAATATAGGACGTCTAGACTATTAAAATAGGAGCTATTCTCCCATAATTTTAACTTTCAAAAATAAGAAACTCGTGAAATTCAACTTAATAAAATAGCATTTTTAAACTTCCAGTTTTAAATTTTCTTGTTCTTGTTGCTATAACTAAACATGTTCTTGTACTGCATTAATATTTAATACTGTACTATTGCTATGAGACCCTTACCATCCATTTAATAGTGAAATAGAAGAGGAACGATACGGTAGATTACCACCTATTTTTAAGCAAGTCATGTTAAGCCTAAGTGGTAGCCACAATGTTCATTGATTTTTAGCAACATTTATTTACATTGAACTAAATAACAACAAAAAAAGTAATTTATCTCTAAAAGTTCTGGAATAAATCTTGGGGACGGTAAGACCACCAATACAGCCACAATGATTTAAATTAATATTTAAATACCGATTGTAATTCTTCAGAAAATTTCCTGTCAAAGAATTATACCCATTTTTTCTGTAACATAGTTCTGTATCAGAAAAAAGTTGAAAAATACTCTGTGGCTGCATCTGGTGGGATTTTCTGCATAATTTTAGCGAGAGGGACGGTAAGGAATCTAAACCGGAAGGAAAAGGTAGCTTCTATATTCCATGTTTTTAAAATTTCAATTCATTTTATTCAAACACCCGAGGCTAAAATGTTTGGAACCTAACTATAGAAGATTCAATCTCGGTTTTCGTTAATACTGAATTTGAATGCGAATTTCATCATGGGAGTTATAGCTTAACAAATACAAAGGGCGTTCCATAAAAACTGAGAGTAAAATCATAAAAAAATCTAGAAATATATTTATAGCAAAACATACATCATTCTTCTTCAAAATACCTTTCCTCAGATGATATGCAACAGTGCCATCGTTCAACCCACTTTTCAAAACATGTAGAGAAGACTTTTTCTGGAAGCTGCTTCAAAGAACCCTGCACTGCTGAAATAACTTCAGAATCTTTATTAAATTTTCTGCCACGGAGCTTCTCCTTCAACGTCAGAAGCAACCAGAAATCGCATGGAAATTTGGATCATTTTGAAGCATCTGTTTCCACTCACAAGATTGGTGAATTCTTGTTTGCATTTGTTCTTTAGTAAGGTGATGAGGACTCATCTGGAACAAACATGACGAAGCTGTAAATTGTTGCGTAGAATGGAAATATCGACGTTTTCGAAATGTTAGTTGATGCCGCTATCTCCTCACATGTCATTCGTCGATTTTCTTGCAAGATTGGCCACACAGTGTTAACATTTCGATCATTCACAACACTTTCTGGTCGGCCAGGCTTAGGAGCCAGTTCTGCAGAAAAACGTCCTCTTTTGAAATGACCATTCCATCTAAAAATCGTAGACTCACCAAAACATTTGTCTTTGTAAGCTTCTTTCATTAACTTAACTATTTCTAGAGCTGTTTTGCCCAAACGATAACTAAAATTTTATGGCACAACGCATTTCGTTTTTTAACTCTGAATCACTCACATCCATTTTTGTAGGGCAAATTAAAACAGTTCTTTAAACAAGCACGAAACCAGGAAAATAAAATCGTCTGCTTCGTTTAGAATATTTATAAACGTACAGTTAACAGTTTGAAAAATCGCCTGCAGTTTTATTTTTTAGTTTCGCGGTGTTGCCACTACGTAAAAAAATAACTCTAAGTTTTTATGGAATGCCCTTTGTATCAGATTGTTTCAAAATATCAGCCAACCTAGAATTTCAAACAGCTATATCTCAACCACTTTTTAAGATAAAGCCAAAACAAAAAATACTTCGGAATCCTAGTATCACTTAACGGAAACAACTTTTTCAATTTATAATTTTTTATACATCTTTTTAACATTTTCCAACATAGTTGAAAAGTATTTATGACTTCGGTTTGTCTGCCGTCTGGCCGTCTGTCTGTGCTCTAACTCCCGTAAATATGCTCGGATTGCCCTGAAATTTTTATATGTTATTGTCGTTATCTATAGCATGTTCCCTATTTCAACTGAAGTGTGTAGCACTTATAGATTTTTTACAGGGACAGTCAAAAGTATTCCGTTACATTACAGTCAATGGGGAATAATCGTTTCAAGTGCATTTTGAGGACGCTACGTCATTTAAAACATACTGAAATTAATATATAATTATGAAGCGCATTAAAACATGCTTTTTTGTAGAATATAAGGTGCAAAGCATTAATTATTCATTTACAGGGTCAAACAAAAGAATTCTGTTACACATCGTTCTATGGGAAAAATCGTCTGCAGTGTAATTTAGTGATATTTCACTATTTCAAACATGACGGAAATTATATGCATTACTGAGGTGCACTATAAATTGCTCTCTTGTGTGCATTGCGTTTATTTACAGGGACACACAAAATATATTGGTTACAGTACATGTGCGATTTTTAAAGTCTATGTGTGATAAGTGCGTTTTCAACTTTGATTTGCGTTTTAAGTTTAAATTTTTTTTTCATTGTACGTGTATGTTTATAAACTTTGTTGATAATATACAGGGATACACAAGAGAATTCGTAAGTATTACAGACTATGGGTGTGAATTGCTTAAGGGTAGTTTTTAATTATGTTTTCGCATTTCTCTGCTGAATTATATTTAGTAGACTAATAGAAGTTTGTGGAATATAAATAAATTCATATACAGGGCAACGCAAAAAGATACATTGTCGTTTACGTTTGGTAATTGCTGCAAGTGAGTTTTAAGTTGTCTTTTAGCTTAATAGGTGGTGTGTACAAAAGTCTTCAGATAATAATACAGGGCTGTACAAAAGATTTCGAGTGCATTTTCATCGATTGGCGAAAATTGCTAAATGTGAATATTCTAACAGAACTGTATTTTTTCATGCTATATACCCACATCTATTGATCATATACAGGACTGCACAAAATAATTCGACTACTTTTTTGACAATGGAAGGTAATTTTGAAAACATTATTTTTCAGTGTGTTATATGTTTTCTAAACTGTTTACTTACATATCTTCTTTCACCTTATTTAACGGTGAAGTTTCGTTATAGTTTTCTCACTGTGTTGGAAAGTGTTTCATAATCTATGCTTGACGCATAATTTTTCCTTCTTGTTGAATTTTTAAAAATGTTAAAAAATTTAACTGGCCGCCATTTTGAAACAAAATGGAGCATGAAGCCGGTCGAGACCTTGGTATATTTTGTACACATGATCAGTCACATTCATATCGGTTCATAAATACGAAAGTTACACATAACAAATATCAGATTAGTACAAAATATCACACACCCTAGACTTTCAAACTACCATATCTCATCCATTTTTTAAGCCAAAACAAAAAAATTTCCGAAATCCTTGTATCACGATCTAATACTTAATGGAAACAATTTTTTAATTTTTGTAAATCTTTTTGAATTTTAAAAAATTTAAATTTTTTTTAACTGGTTGCTATTTTGAAACAAGATGACGGATGAAGCTGGCCAACAAACTTGGTCGAGACCTTGGTAAGTCCTATACACATACTCAGTCAGATATATATACATATAAACCTTTGAATTCAAAATACAAAAAATAAATAAATAAATAAATAAATGTTCTTTGAACAAAACTGACCAAATCTCCAATTTTTTAAAGACAGGTAAGTATAAAGTGTATACAGAATACTATAACGTTAATAAATAACTAACCAATTCAAACATTAAATCCGAAATTCCAATTGAGAGACGGCACACAGCTAGACATACATAACAGTTTTAAAGAAATTAGAAAATAAATGTTTAAAATGATAAAAGATTCCAGCAGAATAATGAAATTCAGATATAAACTGATATAAATGTAAATTGGGAGAAAAAAAAAGTCTATTGAATTCTGACCCAAACATCAATTTAAAGATTGCATAAAGTAAGTGAATAAAGAATATTTAAATTAATAAAGAATCAATAAATTAAAAAAAAATACTGAAACACCAAATAAGAGATGGCATAGTAATACATATATAATAAGATAAAAGCAGAAAATTAAAATTAATATAAACAAAATAATAAAAGATGCAAGAAAAGTCAATCACAATTTGAATAAGAAATGGAATTTAGATATCAAATGAAATTAAAATTGAATTCAGAAAAAGACAATGTGGCCATGTGTAATCATCAGTTGGCAGCATATGTCACATGTCAAATGGAAATGCAATATTTCATATAATATACGGGCATATTTGCCAAGAATGTATATTTTCTGCCAATATATTGCACTAAAAAAAGGAAATATAATTAATAATACAACAAAATTACTCAGAAACCATGCATTGTATGTCACACAGTACAGAAACAGAATCTTATCTGCATATGATTTCAGAACATGTGATCGAAAAAAGTTGTATGACCACAGTTAATTGAAGCACTTATAGATGAAAGAAAATCCATAAATAGTAGGGAAAAATTATTATAATTAAAACCCAGAAAACTAGAATAAAACCATTTTAAAGTTTGAGAAAAAAACAGTTATTTGAAAAAAATTATTATCTAGCAAAAAAAAAAAAAAAAAAAAAAAAAAAAAAAACGACAGAACATGAGCACCTTCTTTAGCCCAATGAAATATTAATAGCTAAAATGATTTGGTAATGCATTGTGCTGCCACCTATATATTTAAAATAAAATATAAAGTGCATCAAACTTTATATATTTTATCCAAAATAAACAAATATATAAAAAATTATTAGAATTAATTTTAATTAATGAAGTATATAAACGTTACCACATCTAAAAATAATAACTATAAAATTTGATATGTATGGTTGCAGTAAATTGATTTGAAACCGTAATATATGAAAGAAAATTCTTAAAATATTGAAAAAAATTCTTATAAATACATATATAAACCTTATTAAAACTAATTAAAAAATAAAGAAAGAAAATATATGAAGAACATATGTTAATTCAATTATACCACATCAAAAAATAATAAATATATAATCAATTTTAAACCTTAAATAACTCTAAAAATAATGTTAGTAATTAATATGGTTTTAACATTAACTTAAACCACCATTTTAATAGCAAATTCAATTTAATCTAAATGTAATTAAATTACCCAATTCCTATGTATCAGCTAAGTATTCCAAATAGTTAAAATAATAATTATAATTTATTAAATTATTGGAATTATAAAATTCTCAAATTATTTTAATTGACCACTCACGAAACAACAACTTCAAAATAATAAAATATATTGAATAATTAGTTATATAGAAATGACATAGCAATGACCAGAGTGTGTAATTTTTTTTATATAAATTTTAATTTATAGAATTAAATATATATATATATATATAAGCCAATATCCTCGATCCCAATATATATACATAAATCAACAGTTGAATGTAGGGTGGTTTTGGGGTCTGGGGGTCATGATTGGTGAAAATGTACCAAAATTTTCTGGATTTGCTTTTCTCGGAAAGGCTGCAATAGGTAGCTTTTCTTAATGAAAGCTACCTAAAATACAAAAAGAAGTAATAGACTAATTTAATTACAGGTTTCCTAATCCACGATCAAACTTCAGTCAATTTTCATTATTTCAAACCTCTCTGGTCCCCTCGAACAAAATGGATTAAATGACAGTGATAAAATTCCTTAGTTAAAAAATTATTAAAATTCATAGAGATACAACTAAATGTAAATATATTGCTTGAAGGTGCGTAAAAAACATACATAAAACATTTAAAAGCACATTAAAGTCTTTTTAAAAAATTCAAAACGTTTTCAACCGAACTACTCGGTCATCATCAGTGAAAAACTAATTGTTGAGTTGAGTTGTTGTCTCTTCGCGTTTTCTTGCTTACCCGGAATAAACGATTTTACTTCAAGGGTTTGGAATATAAGGAATTCATTCAGAATTAATACATCATTGATTACCTTTCCCACCCCACCTTATATTCCAAACCCTTGAAGTAAAATAGTTTATTCCGGGCAAGCAAGAAAACGCGAAGAGACAACAACTGAACTCAACAGTTAATTTTTTCACTGATGATGGCCGAGTAGTTCGGTTGAAAACGTTTTGAATTTTTTTAAAAGGACTTTAATGTGCTTTTAAATGTTTTATGTATGTTTTTACGCACCTTCAAGCAATATATTTACATTTAGTTGTATCTCTATGAATGTTAGTTATTAAACAAGGTGAATTTGCACTGAAATTTTAACTTTTAATTAAAAAAATATTAGTTAAGCATTTATTATTTTCGACTAAAGTAAAATTGTATAAATTGGAGTTTTTGTTATTAACGCTTTGAATGGCGGTGGTATATTACTTATACCACTTAACCCTTTATGTATCAAATTATGAATTAATGAAAATTTCGCCTTCCAAATCATTTTTCCAGAATATTTGAAAATATATTAGTAGATTTCTGTAATCATTAAATAAAATGTAGAATTTTTTCATTTGTTAAAATGTAATTAACTAAAACAGTATTTACAGGGATTTTGTACACTATTTACGACTCTACGCAAATCTTTTCTTCAGGATACTGTTTTTAGCATTTTATAGAATTAGGAAATGTACAAAAGTAATGGCCTTACGTATAAATACAGACATTTTTCAGAAGTGAAACTTTCAACTGAATTTTTTTTTTTTTTAAAAAGCCCCCCCCCAAAAAACAAAAAACAAAAAAACTGAGCAGTTACAACTGGAGAAAGAAAATATTTATTTAAAAATATTTTTGCTTTGTACAGCGAATAATGCTGTTAGAAAATGATAAATTAAAGTGTCTAGAACTCATGCTAACTTGTATTAGTGCATGCATTTTATAACAAGTTTCTTTTAATGGTATTTTAAAGTACCGTCGGTGCATAAAGGGTTAATTTCAATCCCCAACTATCGTAATTCCATCAGAATTTTTGAATAAAATGTTGCTTCTATAATGTACAGGTAGAAAAGTTTTTATTTATTTTCAAATCAATTTGTTCGTAAATTCTGGTGACATTCAATAATTTCAAATTTTTAGCGACAGAATTACTTTGCCCTAGAAGAAGTTAAATTATATAAATTAAAGTAACAAGAATATTGTAATCTGAAGTACTTACCATATAAGGTATCTGCAGTTAATATGGCCACCCTAAAGTTAGCAATTTTTAAACGGTAATAGTAACTGTTTTAAAAAATATATATCAATTGAATAATAAAGGAGACCTTTTTTAGCACTGAAAAATTAGATTAAAAATTTAAACTAGTCAAAATTTGCACCTGTATCAGTTTCTTTTTAAAAAAGCAAGTTGATGAATGTAATATGGCCACATGCAGGTGATATGCTCATAGGTGAAATAAAATGAAAATATTTATATTAAAGGTTTAAAAAACAACAATTATTACAAAACAAAATTTATTATTTGAAAATTTATAAAAATAATAAAAAAAAATAACCAAGAAAAAAATTAAAAAATTTTTTTGAAGCAATTATGAAACTTTTACGGCAAAAAATGTTTTTAATTTTATTTTAACAGCACATGTAGGGCAAAAATATATATTTTTTGTATTTTTACTGGTAAGTCCGGCACATTCCTCGTGCACATACTTACGGCAAAGAACACATAATTTCATATCTATAGCTTTTCCCACCTGTCTGGCCATATTGCCGACTAAAACCAATTTTATAAAAGTTCTTGTTATTCTGTTGGCACACTCCGATATTGAAATTCGTTTATGCAGTTAAAAACAGCATTATACAATCTAAAATATCATGTATAATAATCATAATGATAAACACTTTGTTTAAATTAGATAAATAACAAACCTACCAGAGACAAATTTATAACCTGCCAACGTAGCTAACAGCAAAACAACAACGTCTGCTTTCTCGTGCACGTGGTCTGATAATGCGGCCAAAGCGGGGCTAAACCATCTCTTCTGACTTCCCTCGACTGGATTAAAGTACCATTTTGTTTATTTCACTCAAACTAGTGACAACATTACGAATTGGCTATATTAACTGTATTGGCCATATTACCATCAGATACCTCAACAAAAAATAATAATAATACTGAATGCTAAAATGAAATTAATTAACAAATTTGTTTTATAACATGAGTTTCAAATAGTTCTTTTTTTTAAAGCAACATAAAGAAAAAATCGTTTTTCTATGAATTTAATTGAGAACTAGAGTTGCAAAGAACGGGTTTATTCCCGGGTTTATTTCCAATAGACCTGGTTTATTCCCAGGTTTATTCCCAAAATACCTGGTTTATTACCAAAAAATCCGGTTTATTCCCAAAAAACCCGGTTTATTCCCAGGTTTTAACCGGGTTTTTTCTAGCCTTTGCAACTCTATTGAGAACTATGAACTATTAATAGTCCCACTATTAATAGAATTAACATATTAATAGAATTCTACAAGAAGTATATGCAAAAAAGATTAAATTTAGATAAATAAGACGAAGGAGTTATTTTACGTAATTAGTTTGCTGTAGGGGAAAGTAGGGGAAAGTAGGGTAAAACCGCATACCTCATTATTAGCTACTTCTTAAAGCCAGAATTTCCAAAATAATTGAATGTAACTTTGCATACATATTCTGTACTTATCCTTGAACCATGATATATTTTTAAACATATTAATAGATAACACATTTTTATTAATAAATGATTATTTATAAAATATCAAATCATCAGGTCTTACTCTACCGATGATGTAAAAACGCATGGATATGTTAATCTTACAGGAAATGGAAAAGTTTAGACTTTCTTTTAAAAAGGAACAATATATTTTATTTTAAAACTTTAACTAAGAAACTAAACTAATAATATTTCATTTATAAGTCTAATGATTTAATATTTTAAGACCTGCCTTATTACCTTTAATACCTTATTCAATATACTACACATAATAATACAAAATGTTTCAGTAACTTCAAATGGGTTCATATTTAAGAATTTTAAAAACTAGGAAAAATTAAAACAAACAAATGATAAAATAAACTTTTAAACACAGAACCTACATAAATGTCAATACGGAGATATCTGAATGACCGCTTCACCTTCTGGCATCAAGTTAAGTGTTTCAACTATTACTTGCTACAGAACTGCTCAAATTGAGTCAAAACTGAGATATCTGGTTTAACCCGACTACACGGTTTTACCCTATTTTCCGCTATATCAATAAAGAAGAAACACATATCAATAAAATTACTATAAAATATGAAATCTCATAAATCTTATAATATAACAAGTGTAAAATGCAAAGAATAGTAATTTTATATATATATATCTACATAGCTTACTAAACTTTCCGATTTTGATTACCAATATTTCTGAATATTAATCTTTGTCCTATTTAATAGCAAATTTCTGGTTAAAGCAAATATTTCTATTCGGAAATAGTGGTACTCAGAAATCGAAAAGTTTGGATATATCTATATCTATCTATCAATCTATTTATCCACTTACTATATACAATGTAACTGTAATTAAAATAGAGGTGATTAGAATTGGATTTTGAAAAATTCTCTTAGCATAACGCCACCTAATTTGGTGTGTGGAAAATGGTAGATAATGAGTAATACATTTAACAAGATAAAAAATAATTCAGATTTTTGGCATCAGGGTGAAGAAGACTATTTGGTATGGGAAACTCTTATCGGTGAATATCGTCTGAAATTTCCAGGTCGAAAGAAGCAGTAGACAATGTCATCAAACACAGTGGAAATTGATGTAAAATAAAGCATTCATGACGTAAG
Source organism: Maratus michaelseni (assembly GCA_963931845.1). NCBI lineage: Eukaryota > Metazoa > Arthropoda > Arachnida > Araneae > Salticidae > Maratus > Maratus michaelseni. Next base: position 121,042,739 of record OZ007586.1, read on the forward strand.
AAAAATACATCTGAAAGAGACTGTCGATGTGTTGTGCGTCTGACAACAATAAAAAGATGTCATCGAAGAAAATTGTACCCCATCTTTCAAAATAAAATATTCACTTGAACAGTTTGCCAGATGCTTAATTATTCTGAAGCTTTAAAATGTCTGAAAATGAACGTGAAACCTAGGCTAACCTTACATCACCAGATCATTCAAGAACAAGCCATCATTAAATGGACGAAAATATCATTTAATGGAATAACGTCATATTTTCGGATGAAAAACTATTCAATCTTACTGGGCCTGATGTTATATAATAATGCTGGCAAGATTCGAGGATGAATTTGATTATGATTATGATGATGATGATGATGATGATTGATGTTGATTTAATGATGATTTGACGATGAACGCTGCATGCAGCGGTCAAAATAAAGAATTATCAGTCATGGTTTAGGTGTTGTATCTGTTAAGACTTATTTAGTTATTGTTTTTAAGACAATAAACTCAAAAGTGTACACCCATATTTTAGAAATACAATTTTAGGTATATGGGTGGCTCTTATAATGTGACAAATTCATTTTACAAAAAGATAATGTAGTTTGCCATATCTAAAAAGCTACAATAAGTAGTTCAATGATAACATTATCTCATTATTTGATTGCCCTTTCGATCACCCGATATGAACATTATACAGGTTGATTAAAAAAGATTAAACAAACTTTAAAAGGTTGGGGTGCAGAAAACAAAAATGTATAAGAAACCAGAATCTTAATCCAATTTTCCACTCAAAAATATAGCGTGTCTCACTCCAATGCTAACATAACTATCTTTCATAACTTTAACTAAGATAAAGATATCTGAGCAATTTTCAACTTTCTTACATTGCTTTGTCTAAAATGCAATATCATTAAACATACAAAAAAAAAAAAACAATTTTTGTATAAGAAACCAGAATCGTAATCCAATTTTCCCCTCAAAAATACAGCGTGTCTCACTCCAATTCTAACATAACTATCTTTCATAACTTTAACCAAAATAAACATATTTGAGAGCAATTTTCAACATTCTTACTTTGCTTTGTCTAAAATGCAATATCATTAAAAGTGATGCAAGTGTACATCTTTTCGGTAAGTAAAAATGTATGAACTGTTAATTACATTCGGAAATATGGAACATCTAGTTCAGCGCTATTTGGATAAAGATCGTAGCCACTTCTACTATTTCTCGTGATATCCTTACATTTCACACAAAGACAGGTCAGTCTGTTTCAAATTTTGTCAAAATATCTTCATTACTGTAAAAGTTATGAACAAATATCTGAATTTGGATTCGAGTAAGGCACACTGTATATCTGACTGGATAAATGGGTTGTGACCCTAGATTCCTATGTAAAAATTGCTTGTTGTACTACCACCTCTAAAATGTGTCCAATCTTTTTTGAATTACCCTACAGAAAATGTATGTAGTTCAATGGTGAAGATTGCTTATGCAAAAGGCAAAGAGTATTAATGCATTTTGCGGAAACTATTTATAATACCATGGCATCTATAAGGAAAGAGCAGCTGGCGTCATGCTTGGCAAACTGTCCGTCTTTATGCTTCCTATTCGACAAAAGTACTCAGGAAACCTGATTGGTGTACGAATAAGTCATCTACGATCTGATTGGTCTACGATTAGCACGTCTGCGATGCGATTGTCTACACCGCCATAATGATTCCTGCAATGGAAATCCTGCAAATCCTTAAGGCAAAAATGTAGTAAGTAGATTGGTTGACGGAAGAGTTTGTTTGTAAACATGCCCTTTCTTTATACGCACCAGGATCGTATTAAGCTATCTAAGGGCCCCTAGGCTATTCAAATCCCGGGGCACCTCTTTCCCATACTGGTTTGGAATCTTAGGTCATAGGGCCTCTAGGCAATTGCCTATTTCACCTTTTTGGTAATTCATCCTTCAAACTCACACCATATTTATCAATAGTTTTTCAAAGCATGCCGAATTGTTCCCATACATTTAAGAAATATCACATTACGTTAAGAAATATCACATTAAAATATTTTACGTATTATTTACTGAAAAAAAAAATGAAATGGAAAGAAATTTTAAAACTTGTTTAAAAATAAATTTCAAATTCATGCGTGATGGAAATTAATGAATATTCTATAACACTGAAATGATCACAATGGGTTTAAGTGTTTTACATTCTCTGTTATTATGTTCCAATAATAAGTTCGGTGTATGCTTCGCATTTTCTTGTATATATTTATTTTCCTTTATTGTTTAGCATTTACTATTATATTTCAATGTGCAGACAAATTTTTAAAAGTTTCTTTGCTTTCGATAAATATTTTTCCGAGAAATTTTTATCGCAATAATTTGTATATAAGTCATCTTGAACTATGGTAATATGCCAAAAAGAAAAATGGCACATATATCTTATACTATAAATTATTATGCATTTTATGGAAGGTATTATATACTCAGTGGTGTAGTCCTAGGGAAAAAAGTGGGGGGACGCTCATAGTTCCGAACATTAGGTCTATGTCCTGTGTCACCCACAGAAAACTTGATACTACAGAATCTTGCCTTTCATTTTGAAATGCAGAAAAAATAATTTGAAAATTTAAGCAGTTTAATTTAATTTATTAAAGTTTTTTTCACTTGTAATCTTTTAAATAGTTTGCCATACTAGAAAAGTTGAGAACTTTATTTCGTGTCTGAAAATTTTTGGAAAAGAATTCGAAATTCAGTAACACTAATTCGCGTAACGAGATTCTTCTTTTAGTTAGTTATGGAAATAGCCATATTATAACATGAAACTTGCTGGCCATTGACAACATTGATAATTAATGAATTTTTACTTTCCAAAGTGCAAAACAAATATTGTAATCATGGAAAAAATTTGTATATCTTTACTTTTTGAGGTCTTTTGAATCCGCTGTTTAACACTTTCCAACATAGTTGGAAAGTGTTTATGAATTTGGTTTGTCTGTCTGTCTGTCCATACTCTACCTCTCGTTAAATATACTCGGATTGTCATGAAATTTTTATACATTATTGAATTTAGCTATAGAATGTTCAGTATTGAAAACGAAGTGTGTAGCATTAATAGATCATGTACAGGAACACACAAAAGAATTTCATTACATTATGGTCTATGGAGAAAAGTCGTTTGCGGCGCATTTTATGGATGTTACGATATTTCAAACATAATGAACTTAATATGCATTACTGAGGGGATTAAAGCGTGCATTCACCGGAGATTACAATGGGTAGCGTTTATAGTTCAATTACAGGGACGTACAAAATGATTCCTTTACATTATGATCATGGGGAAATATATTGTTTGCTGTGAATTTTGAACATGTTATGATACTTGAAACATAAGGAAATTTAGAAAGATCACTAAGGTTTAATACAACTTATTTTCTATAAATTATGGAGTGCCTAGGATTTATCGTTCATGTACAGCGACGCACACGATAAATCGGTTAAAGGACTAACTAGGATCGGTCATTGCTAGACGTGCTATTTCCGCTGCGGTATGCAATTTTATGTAATTTTTAGTGTATTTCGTGTTTACAAATTCTGTAGGTCATATCTAGGGCTGCACAAAAGACAGTTGTTGAAAAGGGTTTTTTACCTAGTTATGTACTTTTTTAATTGCTTATTTAGCTTTCTCATTTCATCGCATTAAAAAATCAAATATCTTAATAATATTATGTTAGTATTGTAAAACGTCTCATAATCTATGCCCGATGCATGATTTTTCGTTCTGGTACTATTTTTTGCAACGATTCTGCATGTTATGTGCATTTGTGCAGGTTGCTATTTCCGTTTTTAGTTCCCAAAGTTCGGTTATATGTTCTTTCTACGATGAATTTGTATGTGTGTGTGAAAGAGAGAGCCAGTGAGTAAGCATGATAGCATTTAAACGGTTCTTTCTATGGAGCTCATATTTGGCAGGTATAAAACTATCCTGCGCCGTCAGGTGCCCACGGGGGTCGCCGACGCGCGTTAACGACCATTGCACCCAAGCCTCTGAAGGGCTTTTAACGCACCAGGGCTTTGTCTCGCCCGGCGCTGCGATCGGCCTGAGGCCGCTCCCCTCTGCGGACCCCCAGGTCATTTTACCAAGGTATGGTGACGTAGTCGTCGCGGCAGTAACCCCACATCTCGGAGGAAACTTCCGCAGAGACGGAACCTTGATGAACCGCCGTGGAACCCCCGACGACTTCGTTCGCGAGACCCCATAGGGGGAGACGGTCGCTAGGTCATATGTCGAGCTACCACGACGGCTCTTGCTTTACCACGGCTTGAGGGGTGTGGGCAACCTACAGAGGTTGTCACGTTCCCTTTTGCCGATATTTGGCACGTATGTTATATATGTATGGATAGAGCATTTAAGGATTTGATGTTACGTGCCGCTGTCGCAAGGACTGTATTGAATTTTGGACAAATCTGCCAACGAGCTTCGTATCTAAACAATTTTTTTTAATTATTTTGCGACCAATAAGTATCGTTTGTATGAGAGAAAATAATCAAAGAAATGTGACCGAGGCCGAGAATAACTAATAACTAATACTTTTACTGGCTGGAAGACTACTTTTAAGATTCAAATGCTGTCCCAGAACGGATTTTTTTTAAACAAATTATAAAGAATTGGAGTAGGTAAAGATGCTATTAAAGAAAGCTGCTGAAAATTGCGTTTCCTCCGGATATCTCCTGAAATACTTGGACTAAAAACTGTGAATTGGTAAGGAGATTCTTTACAGTATGTAAATGTAATTTGTGAAAGTCTTTTTTAATAATTCGAATTTTGAAGGGGTAAAACGTGGGTAGAATCTTTTAAAATCGTAATTTCATCACGATTTCTGGAACTATTCGAGCAAGGAATTTAAAAGTTTGTACGAAGGTTACCTTTACTGCTTTCATACTCCCAAAAAATTTTAAATCGAATTTTACAAAGATGAAACGATGGTTATATCTTCTAAAATCGATTCATCATCACGATTTATGTTCCTATTCCCACTAGGTAAAACTCACGAATTAAATTTTTTTTCCTTTTGCTGCATCAAGATTACTACAACACAACAACAACAACAACAAAATAAAAAAAACAACTGTTGTCTTTAAAATTGAATGATATATTCTTATATATTGACTTTTGTGAATATATCAAATTGCAATTTGACTACACAACACATTATAAATTCAAAAATCTGTTAGATGTTTCAAGAAAGAAGTAACCAGACGGTTATATTTATGCAATTGACACTAAACAAATTATGTGTTTGCAACAATATCAGTGCTGAAGAAATGCAAAATATTTGCAAAAGTGTTATTAAAAAAGCTCAGATATGCACTGAAGTTGATGGAAAACACTTAGAAAATGCTTAGCGAATTATATTTAATATTTACTTATTTTTAATTATGTTTCAAAGTTTTAAAACTGTATTTTTTTTCATGATCTTTGCCCGTGTAACTCTTTATTTAGATACATTTGTGATAAAAATAATTTCACACTTAATGCCATCATGAATTTGTGTATAGTCCATATTTTCCTTAATAAAATAATGTTTAAACGGTTTGAGAAGAGGATATAAGACAGCTGTTTCCGTTGTTTGTTCTTTCTTTCTGTTAACGTTAAACGTACAGGTATGCAGTTTTTTGTAGGAATTTCGTTGCACCAAAAAGAAAAAACTTCTAACTGAGCAGTTTTATATATAAAAGCCCTAAAAATTTAAAACGTATAAATTACTAAAAATTAACGAGAGGACTATTTAATTAAAATTATTACTTCCTACCTCATTTTAAACTCTTTTGCAATTTACATGACCCACTTATTTCCAACAAGTAAAAAATTAAAGCTTGTTTCAATCTTTGTTGGACACTCACCATACCGGACAACGCATTAAACTCATTATTTATAAATACCTGTAAAATTAATTTCACAGCAATAAACCATGTGTGAGGGGTGGCATTTCTAACGTATTTTTATCAAAAATAAAATTTCGTTCAGTTTAAACACGTATCAAGCGATAATTGCCCACAGATGGTAATGTATTCGAATTATTTTGAGTGACCCTGTATAGGAATTACAGATTATATATACGCACCACATAACACACTAAAATTAAATTCAGCTGTAAAACGTATTTCAAGAAATAACCACCAATAGACGAAAATGTACACTAGTGTGCAAAACTTAAGCAACAAACACAAAATGCTAATTTCTGAACACGTGAGTACTCAAAAGGAAATTCTATAAACAGCAAGTGTAGAAAATAGGTACTACCCTAACAGCACAGACAGTCTTCTTGACATCACAAATTGGTCACAATTGTCACAGTCACTACAATGAACAGAAATGTGATATTTTTCATTCGTCTCATTTTACTCTCATTTGGTCACTCCACTGAACAGTCACCATGGCTGCTGCTTTTTGACGAGTCACCAGGTGACTTTACAATGAGTCATCTTGTGACTCTCATGTGACTGTCATTTTGACACTCCATTGTAAAGTCATCATGATAGCTGTTCTGTGACGAGTTCCCAAGTGACAGAAAATGAAATCATCTGGTGACTTTTTACAAAGGAGTGCAATGATGACTTCACAATAGAGTGTCGATAACCGGAAAGTCACCATGCGACTTCATTGTGACATTATTTGGCGACTCATCACAATGCAATGCTCACAATGGCTTCAAAGTTCAGTCTTCAACTGACAGTGGCTTGAGAATCACAAGGTGACTTTATTATAATGTCACCTGGTGACCCATCAAAAGACGACTGTCACAGTGACTTTTCAGTGTTAACAATCATTTGAGAATAATAATGAGACAGTGAAATATCCCATATTTTGATTCACCGTAGCGATTGTGACACTTCTAACCTTGTGTGATTCCAAGGGGACTTCACATCGACTGGACGTGCTGTTAGGGTGGTACCACTTTTCCACACTTGCTCTTTATAGAATTTCCTTTTGAGTACTCACGTGTTCAGAAATTAGCATTTTGTGTTTGTTGCTTAAGTTTTGCACACCAGTGTATTTGAATTATGTGCGTCCCTGTACATGAATAGCTTTCACGTACTACTAGGTAAATTAATATATTATTCAGCTGAAAAATGCAAATCGAAAGCACATTTCTAGAACTACACCCATAGTTGACAATGTATTCGGAATCTTTTGTGTGTTCTTGTAAAAATAAAATACTTCACGCACAGTTTTCTATAGTAAACGTGTAGCAGTGTATAGTAACATAAATATGAATTTATTTTAGTTTTAAAAATTATAACATGAAATGCATTTCAAACAATTACTGTTAATGGTGTTTCAAATCTTTGACGGTAACTATAAACGTACAATAAATGTTATTTTTTAATAGGGAACATGTTGTAATGAATCTCGATATCATATTTCATTTTCGTTTTCTTTAAAGTACAATATTTTTACTAAAGTGTATTTCAATCAATTTCCGACCATAAACCATAATATGAAATAATACTTTTGTGCCACCGTAAGCGAAAAATTGAAGGGTCTGTGCGGGATCTGGCTATGCCCGAAGTCCGTACGCGGCCCGGAAAAGTGAAGACAAACTTTCAAATGGGCCAGTATAATGGGCAGAATAAAGACATTTTTTAAGAGTGGGCGGGGTCTATAAAAAAATTAAATGAACCAGTCGGTAAGATAAAAACAAATTAAGTGGGGTGGCAGGCCCTACATAACAAATTTAAAAGTGTCGGACTAAGCCGACAAAATAGGAATATTTTTCAATGGGTCTTGCTGGGCCGAGAATAAGTTATAAATGCGTTGCACGATCCGATGATAATTTGACACCACCATTACAGAAATTTAACATGTCCATCGTACAGATCTGCATCGTACAGTTACATCGTGTCTGAGCCCAGACTTAGTTTTTTCAGCAGACTCGTACGGACTCGGGTTCACTTTTCCCCCACATACTCGAGACGGGCCATATCCGGACGTAATTGTTTCCAGGACGTGTCGGGCAGGCAATATTTTTGTTAAAATAACAGTTATTTTTTTTAGTGGAGTTAGTAGTGGCTTTTATTAACGGAATCTATGGAAATACTATACTTTAATAAATTACAGGGAAATATTGTCAAAAAATCTACTTTTTCCTTATTTCAGCTTTAAAGGTTCTGATGTTTTAACCCTTTTTTTCTTTTATTCTAAACTACATTAATTTTTTTCTTAATGCGTCTTTATTTGAAGATAAAAGTCTAGGAGTCTTATTAATGATCACTTGATCATTAATGTTTCCGTTCTGTATTCGTCTTGCGGCGGACAAATTGTTTGAAATTTACTGTAAAATTTCGTATAAATATGCATGCAGTATTCTTTAAAAGAATCTTAGATGTATGTTAAGAAAATAGAAATTTTTTTGTTGAAATTGGGCCGGGCCATGAACTGCTAAAATATAATCCGGCCGGCACCAGGCCGAACTTTCAGTTTTTTCACAGGGCAGGTCCAAGATAGATTTCGTTCGGGCCGGGCTGGGCCCGTCCCTGGAAATTTCGGCCCATGCAAATCTCTAGATTGAAGCTACACAATTAAGTTATATCATTTTCAATAGTAACAAAGTTACAGAAGTTAGAGAGAGAACATATAAATAGAGACATGACAGACCAACCGAAGTGATAACAACTTTTCAACTATGTTGGAAAGTATTAAAAATCAATGTTTCATTTCTTAAAATTGCTAATTTATTACCGTGCTGCTTATCTCTTTAAAAAAAAAAAGTTTGGAAAGTCTGCGTCCTCCCGCGTCCCTTGCCGTCCCCTTGAAAATAAAAAGTGGGGGGACGCTTGAAATAAAATAAAAAAGTGAGGGGACGCCGTCCCCCTGCGTCCCCCTTCGACTACACCACTGTATATACTGAAGTGTTATGTTTAATCAGAAAAAGTATTTTATATTTTAAATACTTTAGACTTAAAATTTTCAAATCTGTGGCTAAATAAAGTTGGAGTTAATGAAAATAAATTACAAATATTAACGTATAGTAAATTGGTTGGAATATTAAAACTGGTTAAATAAAACTCATTAATAAATGCAGGTAATGACTTTAACTAAAATAAAATAGTGTCCGAACTGAAACCGAATTTCGGTCTTCTTCCGAGTTTCAGCCGTAAATGAAATTCTCTCAAATTAAAATTTAACCTATTAATATACACATACTTGCAAAAATATTATTAATTATTTATTGATAAACGCAAATACCTATCTAAGAGACACTTTAGTTTATGCATATGTGTGGATGTGCATATGTTTGTTCTCAATATAAAAAAAGGAGTATTCAGTTATTATCTTTTAACGTTTTATAAGTAAACATATAAGGCATTTATTCATTGTTTTATATTTATTCATGCAGTAAAAAAAAATATGCAAAGAATTTCAAAATGCTTAATATTTATCTTTTAACTTGATCAACAAGAAGTCCTCTTAAAATTCGATTCTGTAAGAGATTAATTGCACATTCAATTAGAAAGAAAAGAAAATCTAACTATTTTCAATTTTCAACTATTACTAATATTTTAGAAATTAAAAAATATTTATATAAGTTTAAATCCATTTTCAAACGATAATTGCTGAAAATATTTAATTTGTCATGGGTGTTATACAGTGAATTTAATAACACATGGGCTGATAAGTTCCCGGTCTAATAAAGAAAACACAACTTTTTAACATAATTTTATAACTTTATAACTTTAAAACTTTAATAAATAACATAACTTTAATAATAAATAATAATAATTTAATAATAATAATAACAACAATAATAAATTAATAATAATAATAACAACAATAATAATTTAATAATAATAATTTAATAAATAAATAATGATAATAATTTTATAATAAATAGCATAATTTTATAACGAAAAAGCTGCAAACAGTGCTCAGAATCATCGACTCGTTGTTGTTTTTGGTCAAAAGTCAACACGCGCGGCACCCACTTGACAACAGCTTTTTCATAGACAAATGTTCATTCGAAATAAAACCTACACGTTCCTTGGATATCTTCAGAGTCTGAGCTATCTCCTGCAACTTCACTTTACGGTTCTCCAAAACGATTTTGTGGACTTTTTTTTATGATTTCTGGAGTAACCACCTCTTTTACGTGGTGCATAACTGGTGTCAGTACAACCACGTTTAAATTCAGCAAACCAGTCAATAATGGTTGATTTACCTGGTGCAGTGTCCGGATAACGCTTAACAAGCCAACCTTTTGTTTGAACGGTGTTTTTTACCATCAAATAACACTTATTGAAATTCTTGTTTATCCATTTTTTTGTTTATCAACAAAGTTGTTCAACTAAAACCACTCTAACGTTTTATCCACACGGCGAATCGTCGTGACATTTTTTCTGCTACCTTTTAAAGGTTAGTATTTACTAAAAAAAGCATCGGTTCGGCGATTGCAGCGCCATCTGTGTGCCAGACCGGGAACTTATCAGCCGATGTGTTACAGTGATTTCTCGCTTATTTGCTATTGATGACATATACTTAAACCGGCACGCAACTGAAAGCAACGGATAAAGGAGACATTCTCGTGTCTTAATTTTTTAAACACATAGGTATATCCTTAAGAAAAATAATTAAAATTGAGCTATTGGATTGTGTAAAAAATAATGTCTGTTTCTGTTACTGAACTTTTCAACCGGCATTTTTTTAATATCTTTTTAATGGAATATTACGTTGTTGTTACGTTATTTTGATGGGTAGCTTTCTGTTTATTTATTTAGCATAGAAGTTTTGTTGTTTTGCCATTGTACAGAGATATGCAAAGAGTCCGAAAAGTCTTTCCCTGATTACAAAATTTATTCATGTCCGCTATATATAAGATAGACATGTGAAACTGGTGCCAAAATATTGTAAAACTAACCAAGTTTTTTGTTGCAGGTTTCCGTAACGTGGCTGTAGTGTAGCAGTGTTAGTGTCCACGAAACTGGAAATGTTCAAAATTCAGGAAAAATCCCAGTATGTCTTCTGATATCACGAGACCCTTTTGACATCTGTAATTCACGTGAGGCCGTACGCACAGATTTCTTTTGCCTTCTCACAAAAAACTATCTCATTTCTTCCTCCCTTTCAGCTGATGTTGATGGTCGGCTAGTTCTCGGTACGTGGTCCGATTTCCTGGGCACTAGCACTGCTACACTAGAAAACTACGAAAATCTGCAAAAAAAAAAAAAAAATAAATAAACTTGGTTAGTTTTTCAATATTTTGGCACCAGTTTCACATGTCTATCTACGGTATATCACTACGGATATGAATACATTTTGTAATCAGGAAAAGACTTTTCGGACACCCTGTATAACGCTTTCCAAAAGACCATAGAAACGAAGCAAGTTCGCGCTATTTTTTGTATGAATTCAACACGGGACAAGAAGCAGCGGAAACGTCTGGCGATATCAACCACGCATTTTGGCCCATTACTACAGGCCCGTAGCTAGACGGAGGTTCCAAGGCGGGCAACTTTTTTTCTACGGCGGGCAAACTATTCTTTTCTAATTTTTTTTCTAATGTTTACAAGCCCTTGAAACTTATCATGTATTAAACATTTTGTACATATTTTTTTTCAGTTAAAAAGATATTTTCAAAGCAATAATGAAATCTTTAAGGTTTTTTCGAAAACACAATAGAATTGTATCATTTCTATCTGTACTAATATATAAAATAGGAGTGCCTGTCTGCGAATTTCAGAAAAAAACACCTATTTCTAAATTTATTCGACTATTTACAAGAAGAATAGTAAAAATTAACGTTTAAAATTTTTTGTCTGTCTGTCTGTCTGCCTGTTTGTTTGGAACAGGCTCAGAAACGGTCGCATAACAAACACTAAACTTATCAGGGGCAGATAGATAACGTTTCTGGATACAATCTGCAGTTTGTCGCATTCCGTTTACTAAAATAGTTTTTGAGAAAATAGGGAAAAACCCGGAAGAATCAATCAGTTAACCAATCTTTCAATGTTTAAAAACTGGAGAACTAATTGATCAATTTTAAGGTATCTTACAGTGATTGAAAATTCTGAGGTCTGATTAAGATTTATAAATGATAATAATTACATTTTAGCTTATGTCTTATACATTTTAATTAAAAAACTGGATTGGTAAGCATTTTTCCTCAAAAACTTGAAAAACCTTGTACACAAATGCAACACAATATAGGTTGTTGAACGTTGCTAGTTGAACGTTGGTCTCAGAAATATTGTGGTGGAGATAAGACTTGAAGATGAAGAGGGCCATGAACAAGATTCTGTCACTGAGATGTGAAATTGAAAACAAAAGGTGAAGATAATCCACGTACCAGAGACCGAGAACTTGCTTCTCAGTTTAGAGTATGTTTTGAAACTGTCTCCAACCACCTAAAAGAAATTGGTTGAAAAGTTACATAACAGAAATTGCCATTACTTTATACACAATCTAAGATTAAATTTATTTCAACTGTTTCTATTAAAATATTAATGATAAATTATATTAGATACTTTACCCTGAAGAAATATTATTTGATGCACTTACATAAGAGTAAGTCGATTAATTTTTTCGAAAAAGGATCGTCATTATGAATGTTAATGTCAATGATATTAATTTATCATGTTTTTTCGTAAAATATGTTTGTTGAACATGAACGTGTTTACTTGAGAATTGGTAGCACCTGAAAACCTATATTCCGGGTTAAAAAAAAAACTGATTCATACACTATAAAATTACTTTGAAAGATTTACGAAAATGAGCGGTAGCAAAAGAAACTTTGTTTTTATAAATGCTTCTTTAGATCTCAAAAATATATTAATTTTTGAGGTTTCTAAAGATAAATAACTCTTTTCGGAATTGTTAGTAACTCGGAGGAGGTTATTCTATATTTTTGTACGTGGTTATGTTATATTTTCATAAATTAAGAAACATCTGTCTTTGTTTACAGTTTTTTTTTTACCAATTCTATAATTTTTGAAGCATCTAAATTCGTACGCAGATAAAGCAGAGACATAACTCAAAATGCAGCTTGTGGCAAAAGCCCTTTCTTCAATACTCATTAAGAGCCTACATCAGTCACGCGAAAAAACGCTCCAGCTAATGTTAAGTCTATGGGAAGGTTATCGCGCGATTTCTCGCTCGCATTTTAATATTTTTAAATGATTTTTTTTGCATAGGATAGCTGAGGTCGATCTCTAACGTTGTTAGTTTTTACTTTTTCGATTTTGGTTCCAGTTTTTTTTATATAAGGGTAATTTCACTTTCAGAACTTTCGGTTATTCCAGCGTTCGAATTGTGACAACTGTAATGGGAGCAGGCATTTCTGCCTCGTCAATGGGCATAACGTCAAGTGTTCTCATTGAACTAAGTACTCTAAACATAACAAAACCAAAATATTGATATAAAAATATAATGTAAATAATAATTATGAAATATTGATAGAAATTTTGGAAATATATGATAAGTTTATTCTAATGTTTGGCAACTATAATAATAATAATAATAATAATAATAATAATAATAATAATAATAATAAAATCTGGGACGCGCATGAAAAAAAGTTCCACGAGTTGCAAATAGTTGGATCATACTGATAGCACTAATTACACTTTCGGTTCGAACCGGTTCCAAAATCGAAAATGTCCGCTTATAAAAAAAACCGTAACCAAAATCGAAAAACTAAAAACTAACAACGTTAGAGATCGACCTCAGCTATCCTATGCAAAAAAATCATTTAAAAATATTAAAATGCGAGCGAGAAATCGTGCGATAACCTTCCCATAGACTTAACATTAGCTGGAGCGTTTCTTCATAGCGTAGGCTTTTAAGGGACAATTAAAAAGGCGCATACAACTGAAAAGCGCGTATAATCGAGAAGCGCATTAGTAAGAGGTCACTGCCGTGTCGAATTTTCAATAATATAGAGCAGTGTGGTTCAACTGGCGGCCCACGCCCGAACTTGTAGGAAACAATACCATTGTTGCAAAAAAAAGTAAAGTAAAATAAAAAATAAATAAAGGTGATAAACAAATAAATACTATTAATAATTTTTTTATTAGTAATCTAAATATTTAGTATGTGGGTGAGTAATATATATTACACAACATTCAAGATTCAAGAAATGAGTTCGAAATAGAGATGAAAAATCGTTCTTCATATACTTCATTTCCGTTAATCTTACTTCGCAGAACATTGTGCGTGAAGAAAAAGAAACACCCACTGAGGCTCTCTCCCCCACAATCCTTTTTTTAGCTATCACGTTCATTTCCGAGAAAATGTAATGGAATTTTTCACCTTGCTGTGTTTCGGTTAGTAGGAATATTGCTTTGTTGCGTCTTAAATTTAAAGACCAAATACCGGAAAAAAAAGACATCCGATAATGAAAATAAACGAACAAATATTTTTTCAAATATAATTTACAGACGACTGTTGAATGAAGACTGAGCAGATAGAAATATAATTTTTTATCACCGCGCTCTGGGATTCAAGTGGCCATGTGTGGAAACTACACTTGTCTTTGTTGAAAGGGGAGAAATATAATATATATATCTGCGATAGTTTTGCATGCGATGCCAAATTTCAAGGTTCGGTTTGATTAACAATGATTATTGAACATCGAATGAACATCGGAATGAACATCGGATGAACATCGGATTAATGAACATCGGAATATAAAAAATGATTATAATTAGTGGTTTATAATAAACTATAATCACGTAAATTACTAAATTTAAAAAAAAAGCTTTCGTAAGCAAAAACTATATTGTAACTATATTGTAACTAATATCTATAGATTGACCACGGTACACAAGTGTTTATATATCATAAACATTCTTCGAAAAAATAAATTATTTTCTTCTTATTATATAAATCATAATATAATAAGTAATATATAATCGTTAATAGTATCAACATAATTTTAAATTGAAAAGATAATATTTTTTAAGCATTTTTTGGCATTCAATCACAGTGCAGCTTCAACTTTTATCAACATATTTTACTCATGCGTATCTTTTTTATGTTTATTATTAGAAAAAACGTACAGTTATTGTTCGTCAATACTGTTCGAATCGTCAAACAACAATAGAACGAGATAAAAACATCTAAAGACACTACTCACTGTGTACTCCTTTAAAATCCAGTCGTTATAATCGTGATGGTCAACAGCATTAACTATTTTATCACTTATTAAGTTCAGACTGTTTTAATACCCACCAGCAATGATCAAGACGTCCTTCTATACAGTAAAAAAAGAAATGTTTCTTTATCTAGAAAGAAGGTTTACGAAAATATAATATAACTTCTTCCGAATTATCCACAATATCAAAAAGCGTTCCTCTATCTCCAAAAACTTCAGAAATCTATAGATTTCGGAGATTTAAAGAAGTATTTTTGAAACAAAGTTTCTTTTGCTGCCTGTAATTTTCGGAAACATTTTCGATTAGTTTTTACAGTGTATTAATCAGTTTTCTCAATCCGGTATAAACACGAATTTTCGGTTTCTTGGAAGCTATCAGTTCTCAAGTACACATTTTCATGTTCAAAAAACATGTTCAACAGACAAAAATACTGAATTAACAGCTTAAAATGAACATTATTTTGTTACTCTTGCATCTACAAATTGTACTACAAAGGATGTAAATTTTCTTTTCACTTTGCTTAACAGCGTTCAACCAACTTGAGTGAAAAATGTGTCCAGACCGGGGATCGAACCCAGATACCGTTGTATAGCCCACCAAGTGCTTTACCAATTAAGCCATCCAGACGACATCCAGTCTGGAACTTAATTCACTAATATACGTTGGCAAGGCTGCAACTCCGCAGCGCAAGATGGAATGTTAACACGAGCACACTATTCAGTGGCGTACATGAGTCGAATAAGTTCCCAACATCGGATAATATATATTTAAATTTCCAATTAAATGGCTTAATTGGTATAGCAGTTGGTGCGCTATACCAAGGTATCTGGGTTCGATCCCCGGTCTGGACACATTTTTCAATCAAGTTGGTTGTACGCTGTTAAGCAAAGTGAAAAGAAATTTCACATCCTTTGTTGTGCCATTTAAAGATTTAAGGCGTAGTTTCAATCCTGCTGAAAATTTAACTACAAATTGTATTACGCTGATTCTTGAGAATTCATAGTACTTAAGTACTGGTTATTTAAGAACTGATATTACCCAAAGAAAAAACGATATTTCGTGTTGATACCACGTTGAGAAAACTGATTAATACAAGAAACAATTCTCTTTTTTATTAGAGTGTAGTTTTCTTGTTTAAAATTTTACTTTTGGATAACACCTCTGTATTTCAAGCAGATTTCTAGATTCAGAATGCGTTTGTTTTAATTACATATCGATTAATCGAAAAACAATTTGAGTCTTAAAGGGATATGCACGCCCGTATGAGATCCGACTGTATGCATACCGAAAGTTTGGCTCTCTTTTTACCGAAACAGAATATTCATCGGAATTCATATTTTCGGCCGAAACTCACCAGAAACGAACTTATGACCAGACTTTATAAAAAATGGAATGAATTGTTCGAAAAATTCATTCAACGTTAGTAACTTAAATTTAATTTATTAAGTATGTTTACCTTACATAAACTCAAATATTTGCGCTTATTTAAAATACCGGGTGAACCAAAAGTTCGTTAAAATTTTAAAAATTCAGAAAGAAGGAAGAAATTATGCTAAAGAAGTGGGGTTTGCAAGATAGGGCTCACAAGGTAGTCGGATTTTTTTTAGCAGAAAAAAATAGTTAAAATGTCACCTGTAGTTGGCGCTAACATGCGAGAGAGTCAGCGGAATTATGCAAATTAATCCTGCAATAAAAAACCGGGATACACGAGGATTTCTCATTCGCTTTCAGAATGTTATCATTAACCGTTGTTGGTGAAGTTATTCTATTTGAACGGAGAGTTTCTGCAATTCATTCCGACATGTTGCATTTAGCTGTAACGGGTGTTGTGAGTCGCCTTAGTTGTGTCGTGCAATGTTCTGGAGGTCATGTTGAACAATTGTTATTGCAAGAATAAATGGATGGAGCGCACCGTGAGTACTGTTGTCCTGTTCATTGTGTTTCGGGTCGTCAGCGCCCTCTACCAGTGACATTTTTAACTAATTTTTTTTTTTGCTGCTAAAAAAAAATCCGACTACCTTGTGAGCCCTTTCTTGCAAAGCACATTTCTTTATCATAATTTCTTCCTTATTTATGATTTAAAGTTTGAACGAACTTTTGGTTCACTCGGTACTTCAAGAAAGATTCATATTCAATGGCTGAAGTATCATAGTTGAGGTATACTCTAACAGAGACTCAAACATGGGTATCTTGTCTTGTCGTGCCAATGTTCTACCTACTGAGCTACCCGAACGATATCTTGTCTGGCATAATTCACATCTTATTTGTTGGACATGGCTGCGAACTGCAGCGTGTGGAACATTTCTTGAAATGTTTGACAGACTTGCTCAATAACTGCAATTAGGTAGATTTCGTAAGAAATACTACCTATTACATTCTCACCTAAGTTGGAATTTTTGAAATTTTTTTGCAGATCTACGCCGATCATGAGTCCCAGAACCCAAAACCATCCCCAGTTCAAAACTTTATCTGTCTATCTATCTATCTATGTCACTTTTTTATGGACACGATAACTGCAATAATTTTTCACAAATCTCTCCCAAACTGATACATAAAATCAAGGAGCTTAAAATCTCGGTCAAGTTCGTTAATGGGCAAAATCGAACCAGGGGGGGGGGGGCTTTTTGTGAAAACAGAAAAAAACCCATAATTTTTTAATTATGATACGTATCGAATCCGTTTAAAGCTATTATTATTTCTAGGAAAAGCGCCGAAAATTTATGCATGACAAATTTTTGATATAATTAAAAATGGCCCCAAGGGGTTGAAAAAAGGGGGGTTTTAGAAGAAAAAAAATCATAACTTCGTCAATTCACAAGATATCAAATCCGCTTATATTTATTATAAATCCTCTTAATATTATCTAAAACTTTTATATTGACAAGTTTTTTATAGGACCAACCCTTATAGCAAAAAAAAAAAAAAAAAAAAAAAAAAAAAATCCCTGCCGGCTCCGCCTGCAAACAAGTTAGGTTTCGAAATAGGCGGTTCCAATTGCCGCATCATGGCAAAAGGTCATTTCTTCCGCAATTCCCAACAAACAAGTGCCCCATGGTCTGCGTCTTCCAAATCTACCTGTGCCTGTAGGCCGAGCCGTTAAGGATTTTTTTTTTTTTTTTTTTTTGTAAAGTATGTCAAATTATATATAACACATTTTTTTTTTAACTATTTTGTTTCCCTAAGTACAGTTTACCAAAAGTTGTGGATACTGTAATTTCCGGCGTATAATCCACGGATCAAACAATCACGTTTAGACCGAGAAATGTTACTTAATAATTGAAGTCAAATATTTATAGCGATCTCGTAAGTTATTTTTTATAAAATAAATTTCTGAGTCAAAACATGGTTGTTTGATCCGCGGATTATACACCGGAAATTACGGTACCAAATAACACTCTGTTTTTCAAAACCATTCTTTCGCTGAATAAATATTAAAAGTCAGTGCGATAAAAATGCATTAATACAAATTTGAATTCGGCATTAGTGGATTTTCCAATGCATTAAAGCGTTTTACTTACTCGTAAAAAAAGAAATGAAAATAAATATTTCAAAAGATTTAAGGCAAATAAATATATATTTTTTAAATTATAAAAAAAGTGATGTGTTATTTAATAAAAGGAATAAACATATTTAGGCTTTAAGAGTTTATTTAATGGTTTGACTATTTTCATAAGGTAATAACAATTTGAAATTTCAGATTTAGTCCAATTTAAATTTGTAAATTTTTATCTCAAAGAAGCTTTAGTATTACGGCCATATAAAGGAAAATCACGTTGATGAACTTTATTTTAAGTGCCACTTATGTGTTTACAATGGAAAAATGACACGTCAAGATTTAAGCATTACTCATATGAATTCATATTGTAATAATTATTCATAAGACACAAAATTTCAATATTTGAAAATGTTTTTTAAATTACTTGAAGGCATTTTGTATGAATTGAATTAGAAGTATTGAGAGACAGACAGTTTGTTTTGCCATTTTTTCTCGCATTAATTGAGTTTCTTCATAAAAATTAACTTTTTTATAGAAATAATTGTAATTGTAACACGAACCATAAAGAGGAAGTTTGAATGTATTCTGATGTTTGTAATATTGTTATACATTCTTAAAATGTAAATGAATAATTTTATATGATATTAGCGTGTTTATGCTCAATAACAGTGAAGTCCTTGTAATTATTATTAAATATGGTGTGATATATAAAGGTTGAAATAGAAATACATATCTTCAATACACTACTAAAGGAGTAGAGCAAATAATTAAAATTTAACTCCTTGACCACCATATAAATTAAATACTATTCACACGGTAATATAGTGTGATTCGCACTTGATTAATACGGCAGTCAAGGTGCTAAAAAGAGGAAAAAAAACTGTATAGCTTAAAAATTAAGATTTTTATTGAAGGAAATGTATTATATGCATAGTAAAAGTGGAATATTAATGTATTTTAATATTTAGAATATCGTTAAATATTTATGAATCTATAAAGAGAAATTTCGTGTGAAATACTATCATATATTAAAACAGGTATTCATTTATTAATGTCTGTATAATTAACATTTATTTTTCATATTACCAATTTTTACACTCAGACATTATCTAAAAATACATGGTTAAAAGTTTCTATAAAAACAGTCCTTCATTATTAAAAATATTAAGAAGTTTCACATAAAACTGTCACCATTACACAAAAGCGCTTACACTCTGGCTACAGCATCATCAGTTGTAATCCTCAAACATCCGACTCTTCGAAAAAGGGGGATTCGAATGCGAGTAAAGGCAACACCTACTTAACTCTCTACTCCCTACTTTACTCTCTGTAGAGTCAAGTAGGTGTTGATAAAGGGATTTCTTCAACCCCCAGTCAGATATGTAACGAAGAGTAGGATCCTCGAGGATTACAACCGATGATGCTCTAGCCCAGCCTTACTCAACCTTTTTTCTCACGGGCCGCAAGCATATGTTCGGAACATTCGGCGGGCCGCAACACAATTATTTTATAATGTAAAAAAGGGGTAATTTAAATAGTATGATTTAAGAAAAAATAATATGGCAAACCTATATAATAAAGTTAATATTATCAGTAGGATTGAACGTTTGTCGCAAAAGAAATATTACCAAAAACTTTTAACACGACTATTTCCAAACAATAATCTTTGTGGTAGATTTCAATTGCAAATGATGTAGAAATAGTGGTATAAAGCATTTTGCTGCCACTTTTTTCCGCGCTAAACGTTCAACCCTAATAGGCATTATTAGTTAAACGTAATAATACAACAATGTAGCATTTCCAAGTTCTACAGAAAAAAATCAGGTGATTTGTTTTAATAAGTCAATCGTTTTATCAATACAAAAACTTTTTTTTAGGTGTAGAAATGTATAGTGCAAATGTAATAAATTTGGAGTAATATTGGTTTAGTTAAGAAATGCATACACCACTATAGCACAAATAGAACTACATGTAAAAATTATTTTTGACTAAGGAAACGGTATTTAAGATAATTTTAAATTAGTACATAATTTTAAATAACAGGACAGTTTTTGTCTCCCTATGAAAATATATAAAAGAACAGTGAATGTCTTAAAAACTTTTATAAACATCTAAATTAATGTAATAAATAGAGGTTATATTATATAGATAGAGGTTATATAAAACATTATAAACATTATTCATTATGTATCTCGGGCCGCAGATAAAAGGTCTCCGGGCCACATGCGGCCTGTGGGCCGCAGGTTGAGTATGGCTGCTCTAGCCAGACTGAAAGCGCTTTTGTGTAATGGTGACAGTTTTATGTGAAACTTCTTAACATTTTTAATAATGAAGGACTGTTTCTATAGAAAATTTTAACCATGTTTTTTTAGATAATGTCTGAGTGTAAAATTGGCAATATGAAGAATAAATATTACTATCATATGTTTTGATAAAAAAAATATATAATAAATCATGAATTTTGAAAACATAAAAATCCTTCTCAAAATACCAGTAAAAGAATCGAATTTAACACGTTCGCTGCCAAGCTAAAAATACCGGAATTTTCATTTTATTTAGAAAGTTCAAATTCATACCAGAAAATACTAATAGGAATATTTACTTTGTTTTATTACAGACATTTCATGATTACATAAAATAAAAATTCTTCTTTTGAAATTTCCGGTGCGAATAACTAATTTTAGATTGAAGAAATGTAGATAGCACTACGAGTATACTCGTAGTTGGCAGCAAACGTGTTAAACGATTTCCATTTCATCCAATTTAAAGGGAAACAGAAAAGGCAATAACTGTGTTTATTAAAAAAAAAAAAAAAAAAAAAAAAAAGGAGTAGAAAAACTTATTTATGTCAGTCACAGCACATTATCTCGAAATATGCTAAACAAGCCTGTTCAATCGCATTGTATTTATAAGTGATTTAATAAGCTCATATAAATGCAATGGAAAAAAAAAAAAAAAAAAAGGTAAGATTTTCTTTTATCAAAAAAGTATCAGAATAGCCATAGATAAAATATCCTTTCTTTTCTGAAGTGTGTATGTTTTCTTTTACTTTTAACATTATAGAATGACGCATGCTTTAATCAAACAGTTATAAGATATCTTTTATTTTATTGTAGTGCTATGTTTATTATAAGAATTTAATTTTTATGGATTTTGATTTGTTTTATCAGCAAACACTGCATTTTTTTTAAATATAAGGATTATGTTTACTTAAAGGCGCAGAGCCACCATTTCAAAGCCATAACCTTACTACTCAAAACATTATACACAGCTAATATTTTGAAAAAAAAAATATCGTCTGTGTTATATTATGTATCTCAACTATGCTATTGGTTAGATTTTTAGAAAACTATGAAGATAATAATGTGTAACAGTAATAAAAATAATAGCCAGAAAATGAAATTGTTAGAATGAAATCTGAATTTCTATTGAATCTAGACCATATTAGAAGGGAGTAGGATAAAGCTTTAATTTATATGTAAATGTTCACTATAAATAGTAAATAAAAATATTATATTTAACGTAGAAATAAAAGAGCACTAAACTATAATTTATATACCATTTTTCAGTCCGCGAGAAAAATGCTGAGGATACAAAACAACAAAACGGATTTCATCTTTGTCACTCATTGTATAGCAATACAGATCTTAAGATGGTTCTGTTATTATATATAGATGACCCTAAGATAATATATAAAATTTCATGAAAGTGGTAAAATATTTTGAGGGTGTAATTCCATTTTATTTATACTTAAAATATATTATTTTATTTTTGAATAGTTTAAAAGAAAATTGTTTGAAAAGGGATAAATATAACATATTTAAAAACGTTTAAGTTAGTGTATAATCTTCTAAAAGCAAGCTTGTTTAAATAAAATCTTTCAAAACTTTCGGGTGAAATTTGTCAGAAAAATAGTCTAATTTAAATATTATACTTGCGAACCTATGTCTTCGCGAAGTATCACTTTTGATTTTCCTTAACATTGTAAAATAAAGTTTCTGGTAATTAGTATTTAATATTTTTCATTCAATAATTGAAACAAATGTGAAGTGACCTAAGCAGCACAGCCGAGGCTAACGAAAAAGAAAGGCTACCGCGGTGCTTTACGTGTTTTTTTTTTTTTTTTTTTTTTTTTTACAGACCGCGGGAGCCACGTGATGCTCGAATCCACCAATGCAGATGTACGAAAAGAGCATCACGTCACTCTAGCGGTCTGTAAAAAAAGATCAGTGGAATGCCCCGCGGTAGCCTGTCTTTTTCGTTAGCCTCGAGCACAGCCAGGTGACGTCACAATGGCATCCGAAGCAGTTACAAGTCTGATAGTTACAACGGTGACCAAAATGTGCCATTTTTTAAAAATTCGTTTCATAATGGTTCTCAAATAACTGTCATTTGGGGCTTCAATGTGAGATCACAGTGACCCATTCTTTAGTCATTTTCTACTCGTTGCAAAATGGGACATATCGGCGTTATAGTGATTTGTATGCGACTCATTACCCCTGTCATATGACGAAATTAAGAATTAAATTTTGGTCACCGTGGTATTCACAATTTGATCATATTTAAGTCACGGTGCTAATAAAGAAACGAAATTTGTACATTTATTTAAGTGCAAATATTTCGAGAAAAGTTACAGCTAATACATATGCGTGTCTGGATTTACACTTATATATGTAGAATATTTATAATGAAATTTAATTAAATAGTTTTTAAGTATTATTGTTTACCTTTTATTAACAACATCCATCCCTTTTACTCAGCAGTAATTAATTTTAACTTAAAAAATAAGAAAATTTTAAGAACTACATTATATCGTTAATAGATTTTAAAAACCATGAATATCCACAAAATTACTTATGAAATACTACTAATATAAACATTTTTTACAACTTTTAAAACACAACGTGTTTCTTAATGAAACTTTTAGTCGAAGTTTTTCTAATTTCAGAAAAGTGTCACAAAACAAATTATATGAACTAGAATTTTAAATGGAGTGAAACATTCAAAAAATAAACTGGCCTAAAAGATAACTGTATAATTAAGGCGGTATTCAAAAATTTCTGACACATTTTCAGACTCATTTTTAAAAGTAAAAACACGAAACTTGCCGGCGTGATATTTTGAAGAGATTTATAAGCGAGCTGTGTTTTTATTTTTCGTTCAATTAATTAGAAATTGATTTACAAACAATTATTTTCACAGTACGATCATTTTTTTTTTTTTTTTTTTGCTTCCTGCACTATCGCTTCGGGAAATTTGGTTCAAAATATCCACTTTGACAGCATTTTTTGAAATATATTAAGCAGTTTGGATTTGAATACACCCTTAAGACAGTTCTGCCCGTCAATAAAAAAGTAAAAGTAAGAACGTCATTTCATCTAGTCAGTTTCAGACGGCTATCGAACTTCCGCGAAATTTAGCCTTAAAGTTTATGACCTTTAACGAAAAATATCTAGCTTGTAATTTAGCTAAAATTATCTAAGATGATTAGCTAAGTACTATTAAATGCCAAAAGGTTATATTTTGTAAAAGAATACTTTATGAGATAACTATTACATTTATTTAACTGATAACATAATTGAAAATAATCTGTTAAGAAAATCCATTTTAATAAAGAACATAATGAAAATATGTTATCAATTTAGTTATACGTATATATATATATATATATATATATATATATATATATATATACGTATTGCGTGAATTTTTTGTAGTGCGTGCAAAAGTTCATGTGGTGAAAAAAATCACAATATGGATAGATTATGGAACATTTCCAATTACGATATGTTGTTACTTTTTAGACTACTGTGTTAATTTTCAGTCTAGCAAAAAACAACACATCAAAATCACATTAATTTATTAGAGAAATTATAGCTATGATTTATAACGAATCATGTTTTCAAATGTTCAATGTTAATCCGAATTATTACCAATGTTACGTGATATTTTTATTAATTAAATCGTCAGTTTTTAATTTGAAGAACAAAATTAACTTCATTAACATCCATTTTAATTCTAATTAAACTAAAACTACTGGCAATTAAAGTTGTTTAATATTTTGATTTTTAGTGTAATCTCAATGACAGACGCAATTGTAACAATTTGTTTTTCGAAAATGTTATTCAGAGTCCGTCTTCAGAATAGTGGGTATTTTGAAAAAAAAAAGGGTGAACCACATTGCATTAAGTCCTTACCATTTCAATAAAATCAGAAACATTGCTTATAAAGGTTTCAATATTTACATTTCTTAATGAAACTTTTAGTCGAAGTATTACTAATTTCAGAAAAGTGTCAGAAAACAAATTATATGAACTAGAATTTTATATGGAGTGAAACATTCAAACAATAAATTGGCCTAAAAGATAACTGTGTAATTAAGACAGTTCTTCTCATCAATAAAAAATGAATAGTAAGAGCGTCATTTCATCTAGTCAGTTTCAGACGGCTATTGAACTTTCGCGAAATTTAGCCTTAAAGTTTATGACCTTTAACGAAAAATATATGGCTTGTAATTTAGCTAAAATTATTTTAAATAATTAGTTAAGTACTATTAAATGCCAAAAGGTTACATTTTGAAAAAGAATTCTTTATGAGATAACTTATTACATTTATTTAAATGATAACATAATTGAAAATAATCTATTAAAAAAATCCGTTTTAATAAATAACATAATGAAAATATGTTATCAATTTAGTTCAATATATATATATGTACGTATTGCGTGGATTTTTTGTAGTGCGTGCAAAAGTTCATGCACCCAGAAAAAAGTTTTGTTGAATCAACAAAAATTTGGTTGACCCAACAAAACTTTTTGTTTAAATATAGGTCAATAAAAACTTTGTTTGAATCAACAAAAAAATTTTTTTTTTTTTGCAATTCCAATAAAAATTTTTGTATCGTCAGCAAAAAATGTTTTGTTAATTCAAGTAAAATGGTTCAATTTTACTTGAATTTTGCTAAAACAACCAAAATGTACTCAACAAAACAAGTTTTGTAGTTTTAATCAATTCCTTTTTCTGGGTGTGGTGAAAAAATCACAATATGGATAGATTATGGAACATTTCCAATCTTATGTGCATATATACGATATGTTGTTACTTTTTAGACTACTGTGTTCATTTTCAGTCTAGAAAAAACCCCACATCAAAATCACATTACTTGGTTACAGAAATTATAGCTATGATTTATAACGAAACATGTTTTCAAATGTTCAGTGTTAATCCGAATTATTGCTAATGTTACGTGATATTTTTATTAATTAAATGGTCAGTTTTTAATTTGAAGAACAAAATTAACTTCATTAACATCCATCTTAATCATAATTAAACTAAAACTGCTGCCAATGAAAGTTATTTAATATTTTGATTTTTAGTGTAATCTCAAATCACAGATGCAATTGTAACAATTTGTTTTTCGGAAAAGAGTCCGTTTTCAGAATAGTGGGTATTTTGAAAAAAAATTAACCACATTGCGTTAGTTCCTTAACATTTTAATAAAAACATAAACATTGCTTATAAAGGCTGGAATACTTACATTTTCTGAAATAATTTTCCAAGTGTGATCACCGCAACCTTCGGTACAAGTCGCTTATTTTGTACACTTCGTACACGCTATGAGCCAAAGGCCTGTGTATATATTTTATTTCATACCTATTTATCTTGAGTAAATACGTTTTTTAAAAAATTGTAAGATATGCGGAAAACTTGCAAATTGTAAGCGTTTGTGGTTTTTCTTTTAAGTTACTTTGACACACTTTTAAATTGCATTTTCCCTCTAAAAATTGCCGCCTTTTCCAGAGCGTGAATGAAACCTGCCGATTTAGAATATTTAACTTATTTATATTGTTTAGCTGTAAATGTGAAATCCACTTTCCACGTGTATAAGAAATGTC
This sequence comes from Maratus michaelseni, assembly GCA_963931845.1. Taxonomy (NCBI): domain Eukaryota; kingdom Metazoa; phylum Arthropoda; class Arachnida; order Araneae; family Salticidae; genus Maratus; species Maratus michaelseni. Next base: position 121,069,260 of record OZ007586.1, read on the forward strand.
GAAAATTTGAGAAGGAGATTTGCTGATTCAATCCCGACCGTCAGACATTAAACATTCACTCGTGTGTGCTTTGAGGAAAAGAAATGATTTCATTACTTTTTAGCTGTATTTAGTTTTATTAAAGAGCTATTATAGTGACTCAGGGAGAGTATAAGCTGGTCATAACCATTGAGGTTATTATATGCTGAGAACTTAATATCTTTTCCCCAAGCCATAATTAAAATTTCAATAAACGGATGTTTGGGATTAATTTGTATGAATTACTGCTACAGTTACGCCATAGTTGAACAAAACAGTACAATGAACCTTACAAGATCTAGTCAGATCCCGATTAAGTTTGCCTGAGGAACAAGGCCAAGCAGCTTTTCAACCCCCCCCCCCCCAAACCAAATTAGTAGCTAGAATTTTTTTGGGAGGATTAGGAAATTTTCCTGCTTTTATAAAAATACTCAAGAAATTCATGTTAACTTAAATTTTCTTTGCTCTTTGATCACAATTTGATCACACACTCTTTGATGCTGTAATACCTTCATCGTAAATATTTCTTTAAGGGTAATTCTAATAAAAATATTTTGTCTACAGTATACCTTATTTAAACTGTTTTTAGAGAAGAGAAAAGTACTGACAAGGTGTTTATACCGGTATCTGTTTCTTAGATATTGGAACTTGAAATTAAATTTTTTTCTAGGAGATTTAAGAAATTTGTTCTAAATCACTTTACTCATTTTGAGGCTCCCGTATGCAATGGGCTCAATGCCACGCCCTATTCGGCCTGTGCAGTAATCCGGCTCTAGATCTAGTAAAATACATTACTGCTAAAAATTTTTCGGATTTGTTAATAATAATAAAAATAAAAACTCTACTGATCAGCATTGCTTTTAAATAATTTTTATCGTAATAACCAAAAATCAAAATCTTGTCTACTGACACATGCATGAAAATTAATAAAAAAAAACATAGTTTTTTTTCGTGAAGCGTATCATCTGTACATCTGTACTATTTTAGGCTGTTTAATATACCCTATAGCACCGTGACGGAAATATGAATAATCCGTAACCAAAATGCAACGTTTATTGTCGTTATTGTCGTCTCGTGACGTAGAAGATGGTTTATTTCAGAGTCTGCGACACTGTTATGTCCCATTTTGTGACGAGTCGAAAATAACTAAAAAAATTGGTCACTGCGATATTGCATTAGTCACTAAATGAATATCCCTTGCGAGTCTCTATGTGGCAAACTGAAAAAATATCACATTTTGGTCAACATTGTGAGTGTGACATTTGTGACGCCATAGTGACATTACATCGATTGTCTGTGGTATAAGAGTTGTCGCTAAATAAGACTATAAGTATTTATTTGCATTGAACATATCGTCGGTTTTCGAGAACAGTGACATAATTCCAAAATGAACGTTCGTAGACAAAAGCAGAAAGTTTTTATTTAAAGACTATGGCATATTAATGTTTTCATTTAAAAACAAATGTATTTAGCGGCAATCATAAGTAGTTTAAAAACGACACTCTTCCAGATAAAATGAACTTTAATTTGAAATATCAGCAGTATTTCAAAAATGACGATTTTTGATTTGTGTCACTATTTTGTGACGATATTTAAATGTAATTTCTCAAAGAAAGTTTAAATCTGTTTAAATCTAAATTTTAAAACGTATTATACATCTCTATATATAAAGGGTGGCCCTTCTGATTGTTGACCAATAGCTAATTCCTAAGCCGTTAGTTTTAGAGGTATAGTTTCAATTGCAAAAATATCTCAAATGTTGTTCAGTATATTCAAATCCATTTCCGTCAAAATAATTATTAAAATAAAAGTTGTATAACTAAAAATGTTTTGCTGTCCTTGGATCCTATAAGTTTGATTTACAAAACTTTTTGCCATGCTGTAACAAGTAAAACAGTAAAAATCATATTTTTCTACGAGCAAAAGTTGCGGAGTTATGATACTTCGAGGTTTATAACATTTCAGCGTTTCTGAGACAAAACACGAATTTTTTATTTTTTTGAATCCTTTTTGCAGTTGGAACTATACTTTTAAAATAACGGTTTAGAAATTATCTATTGGTTGAAGATAAGAAGGGACACCTTGTATATCTCTATTAAGAATCATATAAAGCATTTGCCAGCAGATCCATAATTGTAATAACGAACATTCTTTAAATGAATAAATAAAATGAATTATAATTATCGCAATAACATTTCTGAACGAATTTTAAATATTATCTTAAGGTATACCGATAGAAAAGACCACCAAGAATATATATATTTTAATTTATTTGTCAGCCAGATTTGTTATGTTTGTACAAGCGATAGTATTATAATAGATTGATTATTGTCTTTTTTAACTGAAGTTTTCCTAGTTAAACATCCCCAGAAATTTATGATGTGTGAATGATTTTTCTTTCTTTCTTGTGGGTTGTCAGATTAAGCGGTACATTCAGAACAAAATATACCTTATTATATTGTACAATTAAATACACGCTCTCTTTGGTATTATTTGTAGATATAACAATTGAATGAAAGATTTTTAGTCTCAATAATGAAAATATGATCATTGGATTCCATGTACTTAATTCTGGGAAATTATAAAGAAACTGGCATAAGAAAACACAAAAACTTTAAATGGTAATTTTAGCCCTTTACAGTACGTTTTTTTTTTCTATTTTTATGGAAAAACTATTTGATACTAATGAATAAATAAAATGAATTATAATTATTAAAATAACATTTTTGAACAAATTTTAAATATTTTCTGAAGGTATACCGAAAGAAAAGAACACTATCAAGAATATTTTTTTTTAATTATTTATCAGTCAGATTTGTTATATAGATAGAATCGATAGTACCTGAGACTGATAGTATAAGATAAGTGTAGAAGCGAAGAAAATATATTTTTTAAATATTACTTCAAATTTTTAGTAGAGATTTTGAATTTGATCTTTCATAAGACCGGCTAAGTACCGTACTTGAAGCAGTGGGACAGGTATTATGATAGAGCCCAGTCTTATTAAGAAAGATATATTCAACGTATATCCTATCAAAACCTACAACATTAGTCCATCTGTCAAGTAATAAACGCAATGGAAGAAATATGGTTGTTTTGAAGCAATCAGGCCATCAAGCAAGTTTCCAATTTTTAAAATTTTCGTTAACTGCTCTCTCGAATCGGTGCATGGAGCGAACTGCATGGAGCGAAACAAACAGTAATATGAAAGCGCAACATCTGAGGAATACAGCGTGAGGATCAATATCACAGCGAACTGCTTCTAGAGTTTCTTTGACTGGTTTTGCCCCAAGTGGGTGAGCATTGTGGTGTTGGAATACAAACCTTGTCGTGTCTTTAGTCATATTCTGGACGTTTTTTCTCCAATGCTTCCTTCAAATTGATTAATTTTTGCTAGTAACTTTCACCATTGGTTGTATGACGCAGTTTCAACAGTTCGTAGTAGGCTATGCCTGTTTCTTCCTACCAGATGCTCGCTCGCGCGTTGCTAGATCAGTCAAGAAAACTCTAGTGTGAACTTAGTGAAGTACTCTAGTGAAGTACTTCTCTGGGATGTGTTATCCCACCCGCTGCATTCACCGGAAGTTGCTCCTTCAGATTACCATTTGTTTAGCTCCATTTAAAGCACTATTTATGGAGAATGGTTTAGTTCTTATGCAGAAAAAAAAATGGTTTGATGACTGGATTGCTTCAAAACAACCAGTCTTCTTCAATTGCGGAATTCGCTTGTTGACTGACAGATGGTCGAATGATGCAGCTTCTACACTGAATGTATTTTGAATAAATCTTTCTTTCATTTTGATAAGAAACAAGTGCCTTTTAGTCTATAAAAGGCGGAGTTATATTTATACATCTGTTGCAAAGGATTAATATAGTATCTCATATGTCAGACAACAGAAAAGCATATGCCGAAGCACACTTATTATCAGAGGAAAAGTTTATCTTGATGATGTTTGTAGATCCTGAGTGTTATACTAACTTCTTTTTATTAACCATAAGAATTGCAAAAAATTACTGCATCTTAAAATACCACTATGCCTCAAAATAACAATTACTATATCTTAAACTCTTGAGCAGTTGTAACTTAAATCATTGTCACCTAAATTTTAATTGGCATCATTTCACTTAAATGATTCTAGCACTGGCTTAAATTTATGCAAATAAAAAATTAAATTGAGAGTCAATCTACTCATAGTAGGACTCTGATTTTGATTTTCGTAAAATTTTCCATACCTGCATTTTATTACAAAATATGTATTTTTATTTTAATAATATAATGTATGAGACAAGGTACTTAGTGCAAAACTATTTGCAAAAATGAAATTTCTCAAAATTGTTTTTTGAAATAAATAAATCCTACTCCCTTACATGGAAATATTACTAGAAAGGTATTAATTAACAAAAATTGCATGAAATGAATTCAGATTTTAAATTAGTTAAGATTGCAATAGATATGCAGAGGTTAATATGAAAAAGGCAGACGGTTATTTAAATAATTCATGCAAAGTTCCCCTTTCTAATATATTATTCTGCTGTTTAATTGGTAGGTAAATGAAAATTTTTACATTTAAAAATAAAAATATTGTAGCATATTCGCTCTATTAAAAAATAATTATGAACATTAAGTAAAATCACCAGTAGTTGTTAAGATAAAAACAGATCAAAATTATCTGCAATTTTTATGTGCCATCAAACTTTCTATCCAAAACAATGCTTTGCTTTTCTAATTAATGCAAATAATATATGAAGTGAAGTACAATACTGCTTCCTTTTGACCTGTTTTGATGCCTGCATTAAAATTATATGCAGCACGTCACATTTGGTTTCTAGAAATTTTTGAATGCCTGTTTTAATAGAAGACTTACGATTATATAATTAACTCAAATTGAATACTTTTATGGTCTATTGAATAATAACTAAACTAAAAAAAATATTTTTTGATAATTTACTTGTTTATTAAAGCTGTTAAGTACATAATTAGCACAAATCCGATCCCTCCATTTACTATCTCGGTTTACTTAGACGAATACCATAAGCAACAATATTGTTCTGTTATCGACAGTTTAATTGATTGAAGCTTTGAAATAAATGATGATTTCAAAGATGAATATATAAGCTGAGTTCATACGCTAAAATTAAATGTCTAAGCATTACACTAAACAAAAGATTTTTGTAACTATTGTTTTTTGTAGTTTTAATACTTTAAGCGTTCAGGGTAAATAGAAGACTTACAGTTATATAATTAACTCAAATTCAATAATTTTAAGGTCTATTGAATGATAACTAAACAAAAAAAACTTTTTTGACAACTTACTTGTTTATTAAAACTGTTAAGTACATAATTAGCACAAATCCCATCACTTTATTTACTATCTCGGTTTACTTAGACGAATACCATAAACAACAATATTGTTCTGTTGGACAGTTTAATTGTTTGAAGCTTTGAAATAAATGATGATTTCAAAGATGAATATATAAGCTGAGTTCATACGTTAAAATTAAATGTCTAAACATTGCACTAAACAAAAAAATTTTTTGTAACTCTTTTCTTTTTTTGTAGTTTTAATATTTTAAGCGTTCAGCATAAAATATGTTAAATTATTATCAAAATTTAGCAAATAACTGAACACAAATTATTTAATTCAATCTTTTGTCGATCAAATGATGACTAAACTAAAAAAAAAAAAAATATTATTTTGTAATTTGCTTGTTTGTTATGTTTCTTAAATACATAATTTGCATGAAATCGATCCCTTTATTTACTTTTTCCAATGACTCAAACAGTAATGGAAACAAAAATATTGATCTGTTTATCAGGTTAATTACTTCAAACTTTGAAATAAACAATTGGTGAATTCAAAGAAAAGTATTATGGGATTAGTTCATACAATAAAATAAATGTCTAAACATTGCACTAAAGAATAATATAAACAAAAAAATTGTAACCCTCTTTTGTAATTTCAATATTTTATGCGTTTAGGTGAAAAGATGCTAAACTAATATGAAAACTGAATAAAAACATAACTTAATATACTAGTAGAAATAAATAAAAAATATATACTGCTAATAGTTGATTTTAATCACTTTGAAAACGTTTGAATTCATTTGCATCATTAAAATAAAATATTTTTTTTCAATTTGGGTGAATTTAATTTCATGCAACTAATACAATAATATGAAATGTATATGCTACGGCAAATGTGATTAATCCGGTGATTATGTATAATTACTGGTGATTATTCATAATCACCACTAAAATTCGTAAATGTGATAAATTATTGACTATTTATCAAACTTACCGGTTAGTTTATAAAAACCCCAACTCGTAATGGGAATGTAATAAAAGTTCATAACTCTACCAAAATACTGAAATGCATAAATTACTGACCACTGTTTGAATGAATTTCATGCATTCTAGAGATTGCTGTACAGTGAGTTTCATGCGTACAGTAATGTTTATTTTTCGGTTAATGTACGCGAAGCGGGCATACTATTTTAAAATATTCATTTTTTGAAATTAAGACCTCGTTACACCACAAAATAATCTTAATTTATTACATTCCCCATTGCGAGTTGGCGATATTATAAACTAACCGGTAAATTTGATAAATATTCAATAATTTATCACATTTATCAAGTTTAGTGGTGATTATGTATAATCACCGGTAATTATACATAATCACTGGTTTATTACATTTACCGTAACATATATATGTAACGGAAACAAGTAATTAATGAAGTTGCAGAATTTATTTAATATCCTAATAGAAAGTAATATTAGAAAAAAAAATCCTGCCTTTAGTAGTTTTCTATTTTCTGTATAAAAAAAACTATAAAAAAGAAATGAATTATCAAACATAATCCATTTTACTGAAGTCACACACATTATATCAAACAACGTCTATAATAGAGAGTGTTCTTTCATCTTCTTTTGATTTTTTAAAGTTTTCATTATTAAAATATAATATTTTTATAATTTGCTTTAATTTAATACAATTAATACATAATATGAAATACATATATGTCACAGAATTAAATGAATAATGAAGTTAAAAAGAAAAATAATAAATTAAGCTTTAAAAGATCTCACATCTTTTAAAGACCTTATAATGCATGCTATTATATTTTGATTGCTTATCAATTAAATCATTAATATGCAGCATTTTTTTTAAATTTAAGTGACTTTAATATCATACGAAAAATATATCTCATGGATTGCACATATGCTAAAGACTCAAGTACTTAATGAAGTTAAAAACAAAGTTAATGAATCTAGCTAAAAACATTTTTTTTATTAAAGACTTATAATGCATGCGATTCTATTTAGATTTCTTATAAATTATTAATCATTAAAACACATACTTTTTTAATTTGAGTGATTTTAATAGTAAAAAATATATCTAATTGCATAGATGCTACAGACTCAAGTAATTAATAAAGTTAAAAAAAATATATAATAAATTGAGCTTTAAGAGATCTCATATATTTAAAGACTCATATAATACATGAGATTCTATTTTGGTTGCTCATAAATTATTAAGCACAGGCTTAAAATTACATTGACTTTAATTAAGACATTCTAATTTTATAAACTTTAAAACAATCATTTTTAATAATTTAATGCGAAAAGTATACCACAGTTTTTTAAAGACTTATAATGCATTCTTAAATTTTTTTTAAAAAGACTTATAATGCATGCGATTCTATTTAGATTTCTTATATATTATTAATCATTAAAACACATACTTTTTTTTAATTTGAGTGATTTTAATATTAAAAAAATACATCTAATTACATAGATGCTACAGACTCAAGTAATTAATGAAGTTAAAAAAGAGATAATAAATTGAGTTTTAAGAGATCTCATATATTTAAAGACTCATATAATACATGAGATTCTATTTTGATTGCTCATAAATTATTAACCACAGGCTTAAAATTACATTGACTATAATTAAGACATTATAATTTTATAAACTTTAAAACAATCATTTTTAATAGCTTAATGCGAAAAATATACCACAGTTTTTTTTTACACATTTTACAAGAACTGGTAAAATAATGCATATCAGATTGAAGATAATAATCTGCTTCCTTTCAAATAAAAAGCCTGCATGAAAATGGTCCCAAACTGCATATTTGTAAGAAAACGTAATTATCATTATGACATTTTATTACCGAATTTCTGCTTTATGTAAAATGATTGTGATTTCCATGTATTTTCAATTTTCTTTTGGATTTGAATGAGTTTTAAAATGTTTTATTTGTGCGTTGTTAATTACTACAGAATGCAATTTTAATTTTTACTTAAACTCATTAAGAGTATTTTACTGACAATTTCAAAACAATCATTTTTGATAACTTAATACAACAGTCTAGCTCAGGTTTTTTTTATTACACATTTTACTACTACAAATAAAATAATGCATATTTGACTGAAACGACTAAATCTGCTACATTTCAAATGAAAAACTAGCATGAAAATGGTCATCGAACTCCATATTTTTAAAATAAAGTAATATCATTATGACATTTTTCTTTTATGTATAATGATTATGATTTCCATGTATTATTAATTTTCTTTTGGATTTTAATGAATTTTAAATTGTTTTAATTAAACGTATTTATGCGTCGTTAATTACTGTAGAATATAATTTTGATTTTTAATTAAACTCATTAAGATTATCTTCCTAAAATTATAATTATTGAAGCGAATCTTAATTAACTCAGAAATTTCTGCGCAGTTTCACCATGTTTTCTAATGCTTTCACCCAAAAGATTTATTTATGATAAATTCATTGTGCTAAATTAAGATTTGATTTTTACTTAAATCCATAATTTTACAATTTATGATAATTGAATTAATCCTTTAATAATTTAGATATTTGTGTGTAGTTTCAATCAGTTTTTTCTGCAACATATTTATGTACCGTTTATTCTCTAGAATATTGTTTTGATTTTTATTTAACTCCGTTAATAGCGTTTACTTAACAATTTTATGATAATAGAACCAAGCGTTGTTTGTAAATTTCTTCTTAAACTCGACGAATATTCTACTTAAAAACTGTTCATGTCAAACAACATTTCACGTAGACTATGACTTCATGACCTACGCGAATCTACAATTGAAGTTATCTGTAAATAAGAGACATATATGTTTCTTATTACGCGAAAAAAAAAATACTTTACCGATTTTAATTTCAAATTAGTAAACTATTCAATCACATAAACACACAGATTTCTTTTACACCAATATAGAGTATATATTTCTAATATTTATAACACATACACGTATGTACACTAAGAATATAGAGTTTCCATTTGCAACTATTTTATTTCGAAAATTTCGTAAATATATAATCGAATAATTGTTCTTTTTTAAAGGAAAAAAAATAAATTTATTGTTTTTAAGTATATAATGTATTATATAATATGTAAATAAATATAATTTTTTTAAAGGAAAATATTTACTTTTAACATTCCTCTTTTATGAAGTAAAAATAGCTTAAAAGGAGATGTATACAAAGCGGTGTTAAAAAAACATGATTTAATTACAAATTATTACTAGAAGAGCGATCAACAGGTAGTATTCTACCTACTCCGGATTTAACTAAATGTTCTTTATACAATAATGTAATGTCTATTTATCCCTATCTATTCTTTATAATGATGTATATTTAGAACAATAGTAACACATTATATATTAATAGTTCTTTTTACATAAAACACTACTGGTGCAACAATAAATATATGGGTTTCATCACAGAACTAATAAAGATAATATGTACCTGATTTTACCTTAGGTCAGATCTTGAATTACAGTTGCGTGGGGTACATTTATCCGATGAATTTTTAGTCTTTTAAGGCAAACAAATGGTCATATCTTGTCGGTTATTGCCATGTTGAACATGGCCGACGTAGGAATCCAAATTTTCTGTGCGCCCCTCTTTTCATCGAAACAACCTCCGAATCGATCGCTGCGCTTGCGCAACAGTTGGAACTATTCGGAGGTCGATGAGAAAAGACAAGTGGGCCTACATTACACCTTATATTTTATTCCAACTCCTTGTTTACGAATTAGGAGCTTCCAGACTGGTATCAGCGATGGGAAAAAACGGCTTTTCTCTAATCTTTTTCAAATTTATATGAAAGATGATTTCCACTTCAGGTTTTTCTTCGATTCAAAAGGCTAAACTCACTCTCAAATGCATGAGAAGGCTTATACAAATCCGTAACCAGTTGAAAATTTTAAGATAGACTTTTTTTGAAAATATGGTAACTAAACACCATTTTTTATTTGTTTGTGTGATGATTTATAAGTAAGTAAATCAAGATTATGAACAAAAACTTTCATTATTCGTTAAAATATATGTTAGGGTACAGTCAATAATAAAATCAAGATGTAATACTTTCGTCGATTTTATTAAATTAAGAATTTGTAAATTATGAAAAATATTTATGAATATTATGAATATTATTATATAGACAGGTATAAGAGATCGGAAAAAGCGGTTTCATCTGTAAACCTTTCCAAATTTGTACGAAAAATGATTTCCACTTCATGTTTTTCTTTAATTCGAATGTCTAAACTCACTCGCAAATGCACGAGAAGGCTTATACAAATCCGCAATCAGTTAAAAATTTTAAGATAAACTATACATGTGTCGAAAATATGGTAACCAAACACTATTTTTTATTTGTTTGCGTGGTGATTATAAGTAAGTAAATCAAGATTATTAAAAAAACTTCCTATATTCGTTAAAGTATATGTTAGGGTACAGTCAGTAATAAAATCAAGCTACAATATTCTCATCAATTTTATCAAATTAAGACTTTGTAAATTAAATATTTGAAATTTAGACGAAAGACAATTTCCACTTCATATTTTCCTTCGATTCAAATGTCGGAACTCACTCGCAAATGTATGAGGAAGCTCATACAAATCCGTAGCTAGTTGAAAATTTTAAGATAGACTCACACAAATAAATAAAAATGGTGTTTGGTTACCATATTTTCGAAACAAGTATAGTCAGTCTTAAAATTTTCAACTGGTTACGGATTTGTATCAACCTTCTCATACATTTGCGAGTGAGTTTAGGTATTTGAATCGAAGGAAAACATGCAGTGGAAATCATCTTTCGTATAAATTTGCAAAGGATTAAAAATGAAACCGCTATTTCCGATCGCTTATACCAGTCTACATAATAATATTCATAATATTCATACTATACATGTTTTGAAAATATGGTAACCAAACACCATTTTGTATTTTTTTGTGTGAGGATTTATAAGTAAGTAAATCAAGATTATGAACAAAAACTTCCATTATTCGTTAAAGTATATGTTAGGGTACAGTCAATTTGATCAAGGTTCTAAATTAATGGGTGTAATGCCAAGCGCAGGTTCAACATTTATTAGCAGCAAAATAAAAATGGGAACAAAACAAAGACCTCCACATAGCCGTCCTGCCAGGAATGGCCAGCCACTACGCGGCATCCCTTCAGTGGCGCCATGTGCCCCTGTGCCAGGCACTAAACCCGTTTAAGCTAGGGAAACCTGGCAGGTAGGGGCCTGGTCACTGGTCAAAAAAGAAATCAAGATATAATATTCCCATCAATTTTATCAAATTAAGACATTGTAAATTATGAAAAATATTTATGAATATTATGAATATTATTATGTAGACTGGTATAAGCGATCGGAAATAGCGGTTTCATTTTTAATCCTTTGCAAATTTATACGAAGGATGATTTCCACTGCATGTTTTCCTTCGATTCAAATATCTAAACTCACTCGAAAATGTATGAGAAGGTTGATACAAATCCGTAACCAGTTGAAAATTTTAAGATAGACTATACTTGTCTCGAAAATATGGTAACCAAACACTATTTTTATTTATTTGTGTGATGATTATAAGTAAATAAATCAAGATTATGAACAAAAACTTCCATTATTCGTTAAAGTATATGTTAGGGTACAGTCAATGATAAAATCAAGATATAATATTCTCATAAATTTTATTAAATTAAGACTTTGTAAATTAAATATATTATCACAATAAAGAGAATGAATTTATTTCAACTAGATAAATCATCCTCAGAGTTGGAGTAGCATAGTTGAGATTTTATTACAACAGAGCGAAAAATTTCCAGGTCAAGTCTCGAATCTAGGTACTTGGCTTGCCGAGCCAATGCTTTTCCTGCTGAGCTACCCGGACGATATCCTGGCTGGCTCACTGTTATTTGTTGGACATAGCTGTGAGCTGCAGCGCTAGGTATATTCATCTGAGAAATAACTCTAGTATTTACATGAAAAAGTGGGATAACATGGAAATTCCTATTTACCATGTAATTAGGTGAGAATAATGAGAAGGAAATTTTTTCAACTAGATAATTCATCTTCATAGTTGCAGTAGCATAGTTGAGATTTATACCAACAGAGCAAAAAATGTCCAGGCCAGGACTCGAACATAGGTCCTTGGCTTTTTTTTGCTCTGTTGGAATAAACCTCAACTATGCTACTCCAACTATGAAGATAAATATTTGTTATCTAGACAAAAGAAAATTTCCACTTCTTTTACGCTTTGATTCAATTTTTCAAATCCACTCGGAAATGCATGGGAGTGTTATTAAAAATCTTTGATCGAATGAAAATTTTAAGAAGTTTATACATGTGTTCGGGAATATGATAATCCATTACCCATTTTTAGGTGCGTTCGTAATTATATAAATGCGTGGCACCTATACTCGTCGTCTGGTCCATCCGTCTGTCCGCATATAACAGCGCAAAAACTACCCAACCGAATGGGTTGAAATTTAATATATATAATCGTTACGGAATTTTGTCGAGTCATTTCAAATTTTATGAAAATCGAATCATAACTTAAAAAAGGTATTAATAAAAGTTTTCTTTGTTCTTTTAAATCCTATCATACTCTCTTAAAACGAAAGAGCCAAAATAACTCAAGTTGAGCCGAAATCCACTCATCTCACGATTTGAAAGTCAGCTTCTCATGAAGAGTTGAAACAACTCGAGTGAACGAGTTGTTTTTAAGCAACTCATGATTCAGTGATCTCTATTTTACTCATACTTGAATGAAATCAAATCAATGAAGGTTAAATCCAGTAGCACTTGAGTGATTTATAACTAAGTCATACTTGAGTGAAATGAAGTCCTTTAAGACTATTTTATTATTTATAGCTTCCGAAATACAAGTTCTTTTCTAGAAAAGAGGGGAAGGGGAATTGAAATTTATGGTAAAGATGTAATATTTTATTGTAAAATAATAAATTTCATAAACAGATACCGATTATATTTTTTTTTTTCAAAAAAAAAAAAAGTAAGTTGCATGTTGAATGTATACATATATGTGTGTACATTCAACAATTAAGTGAAAAGTGTCATTTTATATATTTTTTATTTTGTTGTTGTTTTTGTGCTGCTTGAAATATATAACCCCCCCCCCCCCCCTTGATCCAAAAAGAGAATTTTAAAGGAATACTTGAATAGATAAGAATTTATGCTGTTTTAAATACTTTAATCATGGGTGTTTTTAATATATATAATGATTATGTTTTCTATGCAATATTATTAGATTTATTGCATGATATTTTTCAGTTTATATCAATATTATCATTAAATGTTTAATCCTAATACTATTTAGGAATATTCACACAGTGAATATACGGGAATGGAGATATTTACCTTATTTTTAACAGCATATGATAACAAAAACTATGGGACTTATACAGCTTCACAAATCAAGTATATTTATTTTAAAATATTAAAAAAAACAGTATATATACTAATAAAGCTACTTTTCAAAAGTTTTCGTCAACATGAAATAGATATTCTAAAGCTTTTCTTATATATTTGAGATACATTTCAAATAATCTAACTCTCAGCAACATAAAATGACTAAAACTTATGTATGCGCATTCGAAAAACAAGGCAGGTCAATAAAAATATCCAGGAAAATTTTTTTCAGACTGAGAATAAAATAAGAAATATAATTTGTTTACTTTAAAACAATATTTTTAAAGTCAGACAAGTCAATTTTCAATTTATAGTATTATGAAAATTAGAGTTCTGAAACATCATTAAAAAATTATATATAAACAAACGCACAGTACCGCCGAGACATTTTTTTTAAAAAGATTAAATTTATACTAAATGCTATTCTTAAATCATATTTATTGAAACAACATTAAACAAACTTAAAATGAGAGGTAAAGGATTTGTATAATTATATTTTAGAGCATTTTTTAATATTTATCCTTCCAACTCAAAAGATCTCTAAATGTTCGTTCGTGTAAATAGTCCTAAATGTTAGGGTTAAGACATATTTGTTAAAAATATTGATATAAACTGAAAAATATCACGCCATATATATAAAATAACAATAAATATAAAACAGAATCATTATAAAAAACATGATTAGAGTATTTAAAACAGCAGAAATTCTTACCTTTACAAGTATTCCTTCTTTAAAATTGCCCCTTTGAACAACGCGAATAATAGTTCAACGGTCAACAAAGTGCTGTAGCCACCAGACGGAGGCCAGTTGTCCGGAAGGAAGGCGAAATGCTTGCCTCCACTCGATGACGTCACACGCCTGTCGTCTGCTCAGCGAATGGTCACGACAGCCGCATTGACCTTTCCGCTCAGCCAATGATTGCTTTTTTTTATCGAGTTGTTTAGTATCCGCTCTTCTGGAGAGCATTAGAAAAATAAAAATTCAAATCAAGATGAGTGAAACGTTAAAAAATCAACTCACCCACGATCCAATAAATTACAGCTCTTTTCTGAGAAGCCAAATCCACTCTTTCGTTTTAAGAGAGTACGTAATCTATATCGTAAAAGCGCAAGTCATGTGACTGGGGAAAACAAATATGGGCTAACCACATTTTTTTCCATATGCGAAGCGGCCATTTTAATTAAAATTATTTTTTCGAATAAAATTGCATAAAAGTTACATTTTTAAAAAGAGCGTTCAAAAAAATTGTTTGCTTGAGAGATGAGTTACATTCAAAAATATATAGACGCTGAGAAAACTTCAGTGAAAATTATGTTAACAGCCGAATATCTCAATCCATTAAAATAAATAAACACAAGATTCATTCATCGTGAGTCATAGAAATATTAAACCATGGAGAAAATTATTCGCAAAGCAAGATCTCCATGGTGAATTTTACAACGCTGTCTGGTGTCGAAAAAAAATTTCGCATCTGTAAACATAGCATACGTAATAAGAAAAAAAGGTATCCTTATTTCGCTCATAGCAGACGATATAATTTATTTCACTGAAATATTAACGATGACTTTTTTACATCGTAAAACTAGTTATAGCACGAAACGAACGCACCTCATTTGTCACGTTTAACGTACAATTTCCAACTTGTTTAATCTGTCTGTGCAATGATTAAGTAAATAAATCAATATTATTAGCAATTATTCTCATTATTGTTTAAAGTATATGTTAGGGAGTATTGTTAGTCAATAATAAAATCAATGTATAATATTCTGATTATTTCAATCACATTAAGACTTTGTGAATTGAATGTCTGATATTTACATAAAAGATTCTTTCTGCTTCATATTTGCTTTAGATTCAAATTTTTAAGTAGAGTCATCAGTTTTCAATACTTTATTTTCAAGATTTTTGACCTATATTTCATAAGCCACAGTTTTCAGATTTATTCGATTACAACCAGTTCTTCAGAATGAATTCTTTACAGGCCAGTTAATATATTCCATTATTAATTTTATTATGAAAGAATAAAATATTTATTTATGAAACTGGAAATATTCAACATGCATTAAAAAAAAATAATGCAATTGTTGCGCTTAGTCTTACAACAACAAATCTTATTTTTAGTTTCAATTTTTGGTTTTCATTAAAATAAATACATTATATAAAAATCTACACATTATTTTAGTAGCTTATGTAAAATGTTTTATAGCTAGAAGGTTAAATGTTTAAATCACTTTCAATAACAAATTCTAATCACAACAAATAAAATTTACATAGTTTAATTGACAAGAAAGCAGGTAGAGATTGTAGGTATAATAATTTTATATTTACCTGTTTAAAATAAACGATTTGTTTACAAATATATTTTTTATCAATGCCCACAACCAACAAAAACACAAGTTTTGAGACAAACGCATACAACGTTAAAAATCAATTGGAGTCTGTAATAAAGTACACATTATGAATTTGAAAATTACCCGGTTCTAATTTTAATATTTCATGCGGTCTATTTTGATCGATTCGGGATTATATATATATATATATAATGGTGTATATATATTTTAGTGTTTAAAACTGATTACTCCCTTTAAATCAGTTCGCAAATGTATGTGAATTCCCATAAAAATCTATAAACACTTGGAAATTTTAAGACAAGTTATAAATGTTTCGGGAACAAGATAATAAGTAACATTTTCTTTTTAATTTATCCGTGTAATGATTAAGTATGTAAATCAAGATTACAAATAACTAGCTATTGTACCCGCGACTCCAGGGTCTGACTAATGTAGGGACATGCGGGGTATCTAACCCGGGCCCCTTCATTTGAAGGGAACATGACAGTAATCAGAATTTTTGTTAAGAGGGTGCCAAATGTTTATTAAAATTGGCCAAAAGTGATCAAAATTATTACACTTTCAACGATTTAGGAAAGGAGTGCGGTCCTAACTTCCCATCTCTGCTGCCCGTACACTCTCCGAAAAAAAAAGAACAAACTTATTATAACAACTTATAATTCAGTTGTTTTCAAGATAAAATCATTATTGGCGTTTTCCTCGTAACGAGGCAAGTTAAAACCATTAATGATGACCAATTGGGGGCATTTTTCTTTTAGACATCTTATGACATACATAGATAAGCAAAGGGAAAGTTTTCAAACAAATACTCCCGTTAACTTTTTCTACGATTTTCGTACTAATTTGTTCATTAGTATTTTTTCTTTCCCATCTTTCATATGATACCCTGTATAGAGATGTGAATAGTACCTTGTACGAAATTTATGTATACACACAATACGCGTGATATTTAATACAGGTTACTTCAGCATAATTCCCGAAATATTTCTATGGATAGACAGAAAGAAAGTGACACCCCAGAATGATGCTTGCCCCGAAGACCTAAATTGTCTAAGTCGGGCCCTGATCGCGTATATCTCTGATTAATCTACAGAGCTTTTAAAAAATGCATACACAATTTAAATGAGTATAACGTTAAAGATTATAACTCTCCAGGATCATCTTCATTGAGAGCATAGACTAATCTTGGAATGTAATTTTTCCAATGTAGGCGCTTTAAAATGCGATAGACATTTGATTTTTAACCCTTCCTTGTTAGCCGTTTGCCTAACCTCTCTTCTTTTGCAGGGTTTGTTGATATCCACGGTCTTCCCGAACGTTGCTTGTGAACATTTTAAATAGTTCCATCTGCCTATCAGACACATCAAACTTATATCAATTTCTACCTATTGTAAGTCATGTTAGGGATTTTTTTCAAACGCTCTCTGCACTTCAGCTAACGTTTCAGAACATCCAGTAACATTTGAGGATACATTTCTTCCGTTAAAAGCTTAGTCTGGCTTCAGCGATTAGCTCAAGTTAGTTAAACCCGAATGGAAAGAAGAACATGCCAGTTATGGACGAATAAATTTTCTGAAAATTTTTTGAAACGCTATGTATAAAGGAAAGAAGTACGGTAGCTTAGTGGTCAAAGCGTTGCGGTACCACGTTACAAGTCCAGAGTTCGACTCTGGATTGGGCAAGGTTCACCCAACCTTTCATCCTTTCGAGGTTGATAAAATTAGTACCAAGCTTGCTTGGGAACTAAAAACATTGGTGGTTCCACGTTAGATCGACCATCTGAACGGAACATATGCAGTATAGCAATCCATTGCCCATGTTCAAGAAACCAGAGTTGGGCACTGTAGTCAAAGATTCCTAGGGAATGTAGCGCCACAGATTTAGTATGTATAAAGGAAAACAAAATACATACATGTTTATGCCGTTTATTTACATGCACACATATATAGTTAAAATGAAATCACATGTGTGTAAAACAAAGGAAAAACATTGTAAAAATGAAACACAATAAAATGCAAATGTAAATATGAAAAACTATGAATATGGATTCATCAGTTGGGCTTCATAAGAATAAGTCATAGTAGAGATATGTTATTTCGTTAAATATTGTTAGCATTAAGCCTAAAAATGACAATATTAAGCTCCTTATAATATATGGAAAACCCCCCAAAAATGCAAAAAGAATAAGACATACAAAAATAAATTTAATTCCACATTAAAAAAAGGAAGATTACATGTAATATTAGAGAATAAAACACATGCGAATTTCAAGTGAATATGATAGCATTAATGGTACAAAATCAACAAGATGAGAACAAATTGAAGATTAATGGGACACTAATACGGAAAACATGTGCAAATGCATAATGTAACGGTTATATACAACGTGCATTTCTAACGGATAACGTAGTTTTTGATAACTAACATGTTGATGATAAGGTATGTTTTACTGCAATTTCTCATTTTGTCGAACAATTCCTTATTAAAATATATGTATTTAATAAAGCTCCCTATTCATTGCTTTTTGAACATATCATGTTCTGTTACTCAATATTTGTCCATTTCTATTAAATTTTCTTTAAATTTGACTCGGTAATTGATCGGGCAAGTTGAGTGAAAAAAATTAGGCTAATGGCTATTAACTCAAACAGAAATCAATTACATTTTACTTATGTTTGTGGAATATTGCCCTTGAAAAAGTGTTCCACTACATAAGTTTCCAATTGCTACTTGTAATAATTTTCACTTTCTGCATATTGGATTTTTTCTCTACACATCTTTTTAGTATTTTTCCCACATATTTTAATTTTGAGAATCTTAAAATTTTTGGATATATTTATGTATTGTATTCTAATTATCGGTTTATCTATTGCGATTATTTATGTGGTTTAATGGTTATTATTTACAAAAGTTTGATATATATATATATATATATATATATATATATAATATCAATGCCAGTGATTCTGGTTCGAATCCAGGCCTGGATATATATATATATATATACAGGGTGAATCTAAACTCTTGCGCAAAACTTTAAGGGGTGATGGTACACATCAAGACAAACAATATTAAATAGGAAACCAAGGGTCCCAAACGTCTTCCGAAGAAGATAGGCACCATTAAAGTTTAGTCCCCAAAATTTCAAATGATTATAAAAAACGGAAAAATTGGTCGATTCGTTTGCGGTTTTCGCTAAAACTATTCTTTATGTCAGTGTTTTCTTAAAAATAAATTTTAAAGATAAAGTTTTAAAAATGCCGATAGAGGGCACTTTAGACTTTGAGTAACGAACAACTATTTTTTACTGCTATTTTTAGTATCTGATTAAGCTTAGATTTAAACTTAAATTTTGAGCTCAAAATCTGAATCGTTGGGAGTAGTTAAGTAGCACAAACTGAACTTTGTTCAGGAATTGAAATTTGAACCCCCCTGAACACAGTTCAGTTATTCCCGATCTTGGTGTCGTAGATCAGGCAGAAACTACTACCCCTTACACGTAAAATAAATGATAGAGGGATGAAAAAATTAAATAAAAAAATTATTTAAAAAATAAATTTTAAAGATAAAGTTCAAAAATGCCGATAGAGGGCGCTTTAGACTTTGGAGTAATGAACAACTACTTTTTACCATCGACTCCAACGAGGACCTGGTTGCGAGGATTGCTGTCATAGCAGGCGATATCCGGGAGATGCCCGGGGTATTCACTAATGTTCGCAATTCCCTCTGCCGGCGGTGTGAGGCCTGCAACGTTGCTGTTGGGCACTCTTTCGAGCAGTTTTTGTGATTTCTCACGAACATCATGCGTGTACCATTTTCTACGTGTTAACCTTCATTCATATTGCGCACTACATGCATACATCAAATTGTTTCTTTTTATTTTGCGCAGAGAAATTGCTCATGTCTGTTATGAAAAAAATTTCTATTTAATTTTGTCATTACTCTATCGTTTATTTTACGTGCAGTAGGTAGTAGTTTTTGCCTGGATTAATTTTAACACAATTATTCAAATTGGTACAGAAATCATGTGTTGCAATTTTCCAACTGAACGAAAAATGTCATGCCCTCCAGATTCAACCGGGATAGCTCAGTTGATAGAGCATGGCAGCTTCAGCCAAAAGATCCCAGATTCGAATCCTGGCCCATGCCCTCCAGATTCAACCGGGATAGCTCAGTTGGTAGACCATGGCAGCTTCAGCCAAAAGATCCCAGGTTCGAATCCTGGTCCAGACATTTTTCGTCCAGTTGGAAAATTACAACTCATATTGCTTCTGCCTGGTCTACGACACCAAGATCGGGAATAACTGAACTGTGTTCAGGAGTGGGGGGGGGGGAGGGAGGTGTTTCAAACTTTAACTCCTGAACGCAGTTCAGTTTGCGCTACTTAACCACTCCCAACGATTCAGATTTTGAGCTCAAAGTTTAAGTTTAAGTCTAAGCTTTTGAAAGCATTTAATGAGATACAAAAAATAAGGGTACAAAATAGTTTTTCGTTACTCCAAAGTCTAAAGCGCCCTCTATCGGCATTTTTTGAACTTTATCTTTAAAATTTATTTTTAAGAAAATACTGACATAAAGAATAGTTTTAGCGAAAACCGCAAACGAATCGACCAATTTTTCCATTTTTTATAATCATTTGAAATTTTGGACCCTAAACTTTAATGACGCCTATCTCCTTCGGAAGACCTTTGGGACCCTTAGTTTCCTATTTAATATTGTTTGTCTTGCTGTCTACTATCACCCCTTATAGTTTTGCCCAAGAGTTTAGATTCACCCTGTATATATACCGGGTGAACCAAAAAAGGAAGAAATTATGATAAAGAAGTGCGGTTTGCAAGAAAGGGCTCACAAGGTAGTCGGATGTTTTTTATCAGCAAAAAATTTTAAGTTAAAAAAGTCACCTGTAGATGGCGCTAATATGCTGAGATTCAGCAGAATTATGCAAATTAATCCTGCAATAAAAGACCGGGATACACGAGAATTTCTCATTCGATTTCAGAATGTTATCATTACCCGATCGAGCGTTGTTGTTGAAGTTGTTCTATTTGAATGGAGAGTCAGAAACTGTTGCATTGCGAAAATTTCGCACGGCGAAAGGACTGAAGACAAAGAATGTGGTCTGTAGGTCATGTTGAACAATTGTTATTGCAAGAATAAATGGATGGAGCGTACTGTTGTCTTGTTCATTGTGTTTCGGGTCGTCAGCGCCCTCTACCAGTGACAAACTATTTTTTTTGCTGCTAAAAAAATCCGACTATCTCATGATCCCTTTCTTGCAAACCGCACCTCTTTATCGTAATTTCTTCCTTTTTTATGAATTTTTTAAGTTTTAACGAACTTTTGGCTCACCCGGTATATACACTATATGGCCATTAATGACCGGCAACTTTCAATTTTAGACATTTTGTGGAATAGTTAAAAATGTACTTGTCAAATTCTTCTGGAATTTTAGAATTAAAAAGAACAGGTTTGACTTCATATTTATCAACGTCGATTTGATAAGGAGTATAATTAGGGGGCCAAAAAAAAATAATAATACTTGGGATTATCTGTAAAATAAAATGCATGAAATGATCTATCGCTACAGAATATACATAGACAGACTTTGTACAATATGTGTATTCATTTGTGTAAGAATAGCATGTATATTAATAGAAATATAGCGATTTTTTTTTTAAATTAAAAAAAATCTTGCATGTTTTTTGCTTATAACATACAGGGTTTTTAACCAAATTTAACGCCAGTTACAGAATAATTGACAAAATATAGTAAAAACAATATAGTGCAACTGAAATGTAAATATATTAAATATTTAAGGAAATATTGGCAGTTGTATAAAATATTTTTTATCTGCGCATGCGCGAACGATAAAAAGGAACTTTTTGCATAATTTAATAGTCAACTCTATGGAGCAACTTATTAAAAAAAATCAGTCAAATATCGTAAAAATTCAGAGAGATATCGGTGTTAGAGTGAGCTGTTTTTTAGTTTCTCACTAAAACTCTCTAATTTTATTTTAAAGAGTGATCCCAAATATTATTTTTTTTCTTTAATTTTTTTTTGGTCCCTTATTTGTCCTCCTTATCAAATCAACAATGATAAATATGAAGTCAAACCTGCTCTTTTGGATCCTAAAAGTCCAGAAGAATCTGACAAGTATATTTTTAAATATTCGACAAAATGTCTAAAATTGAAAGTTGCCGGTCATTAATGGCCATATAGTATATATATATATATATATATATATATATATATATATATATATACATATAAACCAAGTTAAATTTTCAAAATAAAAGTATCTATGCGATAATAACCCGCTAATAACCACACAAATTATATATAGACCTTAATATGCAAGTAGTTTTAGCAGAACTAGAATTCCATGCAATATTTAAACATTAATTAACAAGTGAAAAACATCAAAACAAAAAATTAAACAAATCAAATCAGAACAAGATAATGAAACTAAAAAGGCTGTGGCCTCATGTTAATTTATGTTTAAATATTGTATGGAATTCTGCTAAAAATACTTGTATATTAAGGTCTATATATATATATATATATATATATATATATATATATATATATATATATATATATCATCATCATCATCATCATCATCATCAACCGTTTTCAATCCACTGCTGGATGTAGGTCTCCCCCAGATTTTTCCATTGTTGCCTGTCTAGTGCTTTAGTCATCCAATTAACACCGGCCACTTTTCTGATTTCGTCACTCCATCTTACTTGAGGTCGTCTTCTTGGTCGTTTTACATCTCTGGGATACCACTGTAGGGTGTTTGTGCTCCATCTATTGTCTTGTCTTCTTGCAATGTGCCCAGCCCATTTCCATTTTAGCCATTTAATTCTCTCGATAATGACAAAAACTTTCGTCTGACTTCTTATCCACGTTATTCTCTTTCGGTCTCTTCTGGTTATGCCTAGCATACATCTTTCCATACTTCGCTGTGTTGTTTGTAATCTTTGTACCATCCGTTTTGTTAGTGTCCAAGTTTCTGCTCCATAAGTTAGTGCAGGCAAAACACATTGGTTAAACACCTTTCTTTTCAAACAAAGAGGCATGTTACTTTTCAGAATAATATTGTTCTTCCCAAAAGCACTCCATCCATTTCTTATTCTTCTATTGATTTCATTCATGATACTGTTGTCTGAAGATATTTCTTGTACAAGGTACACATAACTTTCAACATCTTTAATCTCAGTGTTGTTGTAGACGATTTTCTTTTTTGATGCAAATGAATTGAACATCACCTTAGTCTTTTCCAAATTTATTTTTAATCCCACATTAATGCTAGCTTCTGCCAAATCTTTTAGCATATTTTGCAATTCTTCAGGGCTATTACTGAAAATTAAAATGTCATCAGCAAACCGGAGATGGCTTAAATATTCCCCATTTATTCTAATCCCTTTGTTTTCCCAATCCAGCTTCTTGAAAATACTCTCTAAGACAGCAGTAAAAAGCTTAGGCGAAATGGTGTCTCCTTGTCTTACTCCTCTTTCAAGCTTGATCTTCGCTTTTCCTTTGTCCAAACGGATGGTGGCTGTTGCTTTCTTGTAGATCTTCTTTATGATATTGATATAAGGTTTGTCTATACCAATGTTCTCCAGAGAAGTAATTACTGCAGATGTGTAGACCGAATCAAATGCTTTTTCATAATCAATAAAGGCAAGACAGAGAGGTAAATTATATTCTTTATGTTTTCCTATAACTTCCCTTACTGTTTGAATATGATCCATTGTGCTAAATCCACTTCGAAATCCTGCTTGTTCTCTAGGTTGAGCTGAGTCCAGAGCTGATTCAAGTCTTGTCGTTAAAACTTTGGTGAAAATTTTATAAATCACTGACAGTAAGCTGATTGGACGGTAGTTTTTAATGTTTTCCTTTTCTCCTTTCTTATAAAGTAACACCATCACAGCATTATTCCAATCTTCTGGTACATCTGATTTCTCGAGACATTTGGAAAACAGTAAGGCTAGCATTTTTGCAAATTCTTCTCCTGCTTCTTTGATAAGATCAATTGTAATTCCATCTTCGCCAGGGCATTTACCTTTTTTCATGCCTCTAATGGCTTGTACAACTTCATCTGTCATCACTGGGATTATCTCTTCAGTTTCTGTTATGTTTACTAGTGGATCACGTAGGTTGATTTCCCTTTGATCTTCACATTTATATAGATCGTTATAGAATTTTTCGACAATGTGTACTATTTCATTATTGATTTTGGTGATTGTTCCATCTGCTGTCTTCAGTGCAAAAATACCTTTTCTTCCAACACACAGTTTGCGCTTAGCTGATTTTAAACTTTTGTTATCTTCTAGAACTTTTTTGACAAGATCACAGTTAAATTTTCTGATATCTTCTGTAACACATTTTCTTACCGTTTTACATAATTCTGCATATTCAACTCTTGATTTAGGATAGTTTTTATTCATTTTAAATTCTCTGCGTTTCTTCATCAGTCTTCTTGTTTCTTCTGTTATTTTCTTTGTTTGCTTTACTTGTGCTTCACCAGCTATCGTCCTTGCAATTTCTTGTAGAGTATTTGTTATTTTCTTGTTCACTACTGTAACATCTTGTTCTTCTTCTAAGATTGATTGAAGTACTTGAAAACGATTTTTAAGTTCTAAATTAAATTCTTCTTTATGTTTCTGGAGATTTATAATATCGACTGATTTCTTTGAGCATTGCAAAAGCTTCATTCTTTCCACTTTAGTATTTAAAAGCAGTTTGCATCTAACTAACCTGTGATCGCTTCCTGTATTGAAGTTATTGAGAACGCTGCAATCCTGAATAAGATGCTTTTTGTTTGTCAAGATGTAGTCGATTTCACTTGTTGAGCCATTTGCACTACGCCATGTCCATTTTCTTTGTGGCTTTTTCTTGAAAAATGAATTCATGATATACATCTGTTCACATTCTGCAAATTCAATCAATCTGTTTCCTCTTTCATTACGCACCCCATATCCATGAATTCCTACTGAGAACTCACCTTTCTTTTTTTCCCCAATTCTAGCATTCCAGTCTCCCATTATTAATTTTATGTAGCATTTTCCTTTTTGATGCATTGAAGCTACTTCTTCATAGAAATCCTCAATTTCTTCATCAGTATAGCTAATTGTTGGTGCATAAACTTGGGTAATTTGCAGTTTGTATCTTTTTGACACTTGTATAACTAACCTTGCAACTCTATCTGATGCACTATCATATTCTACGATGTGATTCTTCCACCTTTTATGAATCAGAAATCCTACACCACTTGTTTTTCCATCTTCTGTACCTCTGTAGTACAATACATGTCCACTGGCAAGATCAATCTTCTCTTCACCTTTTCTTCTTATTTCACATAATCCTAGGATGTCCCAGTTGATTCTTTCTAATTCTTCTTCAAGTTCCTGTAAACGACTTTCAGAAGATAAGGATCGTCCATTATACGTAGCCAAGGTCATCAACTTATGGCAGCCAAGCCGAGCCCGGTGATTCTTAGCACCCTCTGTCTTCATGTCTTTCTGATCGCTGCCGTAATCAGGAACATGCAGACTGCCGGGAGATGCTCGATTAAATGACAGTATGCGTCTCATGCTTATCGTAGGAGTTGTGGTTCATGAATACATCCCATCTTGAGCTTCAGGATTGCAGCCTTGCCAATTTATAAGAGTGAAAAGTAGTGCCAGGCTGGATAACGTCCATTTAGCTCAAATTGTAGAGAATTGGCGCGCAATGCCAATGATTCTGGTTCGAATCCCGGCTTGGACACTTTTTCACTCTGTTGGTTTCACGCCTGATTCAGAAAAAAAAAATTAGCGATTATAAATTCATTTTACCATTTTCTTTTGATCCATCGATAAAAGTAGCATAAAAATCAACCAAAAAATCAACGAAAACATCCTTAACTTTTAAATCATAATTATCGTAACTCAACAAACATCACAGAAATTACAGTGATGAAACCTCGTATCTCATATAAAGGAGTAAATTATTAGTTAAAGTGAAGTTTTGTATGTTCCTTGAAAGATTCACGTAAACTATTCTAAAATCAAATCAAAATTGTTTTCGTAGATTCAATTTATTCAAAAGTAATAAACAGTTTTTTGTCTCTGCTGAAAAATGCACATTTTTGAGATATGTTATTGCATTTTAACGACGATATGTTTTTGAGAAATATCTGCCACAATTTTCTCATGGTTTACAAAGATTAAGTTGCAAAAGTTGGATCACGTAGACTATTTCACTGATTTTCTTAGTATAAAATAACGGAAGAAATAAGAAAGAAAATTGCATTTCTACAAAAACTGTAATACATATCTAAAATTTAGAAATCTTTTCCTGGAATAGGAAGGAATAGACCGGCTTAAAATAAACCATACTGAATCAAAATTTTTAATGACATTGATTAATACTTCTTATGCAAAGAAACCAGAATTTTGACGTTTAACAGCTAAATCTTATGGATTATTTCTTAAATAATTTCTATATTTATCGTGGTTTCAAAGTAAAAATCACAGCTTAACATAATCTTTCACAATTAACGTCATGTTTATATGACAATTGTGGGGATAATAATAAAATCCTTTGATTTTGATCTGACATTAATCCTTGATGGAGGGATTTATCTAAATAAGTTGTTGATTTCAAGCGTATGGATTAATGTGTGGCTAATGAGACTTCTTTGACCAACAAGGCAAAAAAAAAAAAAAAAAAGATACAATTTTGAGAAAATGTATTTTTGAGGGGCTATTCAAAAAGTGCGAATATCCCAATGGGTGCGTGTATTGTTGAAAATTGAAATTAAAGTGGTTCCATGTGCATTGCACTTTCCTATCGAACCTCTGATTTTGGCGAGTATTTTTTTCTGGCGGCAATACTTCGATACTGATTTTATGCTATGAGAATAACTGACTGAAGCGTATTTAAAAGATTTGAGTGTGTAAGTCGATACGTGAAGTACACGTGCATTTTGAATTGAAGGGAAATAAAATTCTGGTACTTCTCCATTATCCCGTCGACGACTTTTCATAACAAAATAAACAAAATACTATCGCCAAACTATAAGGATTTAACGCCAAAAATGTAGTCCCATTCACTTGACGTCAGAAGCATTACACGTGTTAGTTATGTCATCAAGTGGTTTTTAATTCGACATTTACCTGTATTTTTTATTATGTTTTTCTGATTTTTTAATTATTTCGTTAATTAAAATAAAAATTGCGTCCATAAACGGCAGTGCCATGATTTTAAAAGATCAAAATAATTGAAAAAGTGTTGCGATGCACAGTTACGTACAAGAGATTAGTTTCAACTGACGTCACGAACATTTATTCACCAGCCGAGAGGGATAATTAAGAAAAATATTGCAAATAAATAAATATCAAAGATTTGTTTGTTGTTTTTCATTACTATATTGTAAATTTTATTGTTTAAACTTACCGATAGTTGACACTTTGGTGAGTGGGGCTTTTCTGAATTTCTTGTAATTTATTTATTTTTTATATTCCAATGGAAACATTCTTCCATTTGATTATTTGGCGTTACAGTTTGGCGATAGATTTTTTTTTTGAAAAGTGGTTGACGGAGTAATGGAGAAGTACCAAAATTCTTTTAAGGAACATTTTAGTTTTAAATACCGGAGCGTGATCCGTTACTTTAACTAAATTGTAATAAAATAGTTGATTGATTTTAATTTGAATTCTTATTATCGCTGACATAGGAACCCATTATAAATTTCAGGGAAACATATATGTTTCACTAGTTCAGTTAATTTAGGCTAATTTATTATTCTATTAACATTCGAAAACGCAATGTGAAATTAATAAACTGATCAACTGAATTTAGAAACTTGAGACTATTAATTAAACATTTGCTACAGTTATGATAAGAACTATTTTCAAAGGTTAATATACAGGGTGTCCCAAAAAAATTCAAAGGCGCTTTAATTTTTTATCTGTTGGCCATGCGAAGGCAATGTAAACTGAAAAAGTGTTCAAAATAAGGTAAGACTTAAGATTATTTTGATGAAATTGTCCTTCCATATATTTTCAAAAAGTTGCACTTTTGAATTTTTTGTACGGTCCCTGGGTCTTGTAAATTTTATTTAGAAACATTTTTCTATGCTATGACAAGGAAACAGTGAAAATTCCATTCTTCTACGACAAAAATCGCCGAGTTATGGTACTGTGAATTTTCTGAAATTTCGGAGCTTTCCAGCACTAAAAACGGATTGACGATTTTTTACTAAATCATATATTAAGATAATTAAATTTCAATAAATGTAAATAGTTATATATATGTCACAAATAAAGTTCTAAAAATGCATTTATTTAAGTTAAACTTATTTTAAGTGATGCATCGGGTAGAGTAGAAATATTTCTTGGGTGCATTTTACTCAACTCGTAAAATGAAAGCTAAATGATCATAAAACAGTTTTTTTTATTTTTCACTGTGTTGCCAATCAGCCATAAATAGCAAAATAGCAAAATTTCATTACTTTTTTTTATGGGTTTCTAATTGAGATTCCGCAGATTTTTTTTATAAAAAGATATCTCCACACGTGAAGAACATTCTCAAATTTTTCCAAAATTGTTTGAGTATGCGCTTATGAAAACCTTCCTTATAAGTAAAATACAATGTATTATGGAAAAGTGATCGGTATTATGGAAAACCAAAGATTTTAGGCACGCAAAATCTACGTTACTTGTTCGATATGTTACTTCTACGAATATGTTCGATAAAAAAATTATAGTAGACAAATGAAGTTTAGTTATATATTACAAACATTATTCATCACTATGTAAAAATACTGACAAAAATATATTAAGTTCAAAGTACAATATTTTGTGTTACTCAATCTAGTTCTTTATATATTAATCTTTTATGTTTCAACAGTTTACTTTAAACTACCATAAAATCCATTTAACATATCAATGGGCAATAATACAATTTAAAATGAGTCTTTGATACCTTACTTTATCATTTTCTAAAAGAATTATTCGTTGTATAGAGAAAAAATATTTTAAAATATATAATTTGCTTTTCAATTATATAATTGTTCATCATTTGTGGATGTTGAAAGGTATTGAGGGGGGGGGGGTAAATTCTGGAAAACTTCTATAAATGTATGTAAAGCCATTATATTTGTACAATTCTATAAAATATTAAAAACAATATTTTAATTAAATGATTTGTCTGGAATTGTAAACATTCTACAAAATCCCGTGACATACCCTTTTGGACTGTCAAATGAAAAGGAGGCCATGACAAAGATTTAACCAAACGCAAAAATTTATCTATAACAGTACGCAGGGAATTAACAGGTTTAAGGTAGGTTAAAATGTAGACAATCAATTACGTCAGAGATTGAGAAGGGGGAAAATATTTTCCCAAAACTTATTAAATTTAACTCACTTAAATCATCTCTAAATGACATCACCGCTAGTTCTGCAGAAACCTGAGAAAGTCACTTTGACAGGTAATATCACTATGAAAATGGAATTCCGTGGATTCCGATGACTCTTTATTCGTAGTAGAAAGCTCAACTTCCTACCAAATTGGCGAAAACTCACAGCCGAAGACCCTAACGAAATTTTTAGTCGGAAACTCTACTTGAAGTCAACACCTGGCTCGAACTTCAGAGAGAACTAAAAAACCTGATGGTAGGATGCGTTCCAATTCCTCTGACTTCATATCCTACCACACTATTATATATATATACTACACAACCACACATACATGATTAACATATCATTAAAAAAAACTTGAGAATCAGATTTTCGGGGATACATATGCACTTGCGAAACTTAAAGAAATGACGGAATAGATCTCAGTCATGCAGTAATGTTAGAATTCGAGACACCACGATCGCACGCAAAATCTCAAAACTCACTCGTCCACTACAGCAGACTGCCACAACCTCTGTAAATACTAATTTAGTTTATTAGTTTTAGCAGACGAAATTTTTCTAAAACTTATTTAATGATTGCACAAATGTAGCCTTTGTTATTTTCTGATTTCTGAAATATTGTTGTAATGTAAGGAAATTGATTACCTTAAGAATTTCGTTTCACGAAACTATTTGTAACAGTAATTCTTTTATCGTAGAAAATAAGTATTTGTATAGCTTCTAACCTTTTCTACAAATCAAACATACATAATTTGAGCCAGACATTTATCTTTTACATATCTCCTATTCTTTATAATTAACTACTCCATTAGTAAATTGAATCAAATATAAAATAGAAACAAGTCCCATTTTATTAAATAAATGCTCTAGGTTTATTTGACTTGAAAAAAGAAAAATCCAGAAGGATGGAAGCTATGCATTTAAAGTACTTTTAAACAGCAAATTCTAAATATGTTTTTATGAAGAAATATGTTAAATTTTTTTCACATTATTTTCGAAATTGTTAGTTTAAAATTCTGATGTACAAATGTCTGTACGCAACTTTTTACGGACTTTTTAGAAACACAAATTTTAAAGAAACCCAAGTTTCACTCAGACATCAGCAAATAAATTAGTTACTACCAATCGACTGCATCTGTTTATCAAGATTTCATTTGAAATGGTTAATATAAGTAATTGTTTTTTCTTTCTTTTTGAATAGAATTTCTTTTATTTTCTAAATGTTACTGTATAAAGCTGCGATTCCCAAATTTTATTATTACGCGTTCTACCTTAAAATTATTTTTTTTTTTTCAAAATCCCGTCGGCATGTCTGCTAAATTCGTATTTTATTTATTTATTTATTCGTGAAGTGTTGATTTCGTTTAGCAACTTAGTTACGGAATATTACAAGGATACAATTAAATGCTGAATTATCTACATTGTGTTAAGTACAAACGGGTTAATCTTTGTGATAATACAGGGTGGTCATAAAGTCTTTCCCTGATTACAATAATTTATTGCAGAAAAACTAATATAATTAGGCGTATGCTTGTTTCGATATATTGTAAAGACATTTATGAAGTTTTCAATACGTTTACGGACTTTACTTCCGTCCTTACTAAAAGTACTTACGTCAGTAAATTTCGATGTGAGCACCCATGGTAGCTCGAAGAATGTCAAGAAGGTATTCCATTTCTCGCCACGTATTGCCCAACATTTGGGCTGTCACACTAAACACAGCATCTGTGATCCTGACCTTGAGTGTTTCACTATCTTTTACTGGAGCTGTAAACACTCTGTCCATTATGTACCCCCAAAAGAAAAAATCTATAGGAGTTGGTCCATCCCGTCCGATCCATCTTCCAGGAAATTTGTCATCAAGGAACTCACGAACGATGGTAGAGACTAGACGGAACCCCCCCCCCCCCCCACCTTAAGAACATGACTTTTTCATAATAAAATTTTTACAGTATTACATTCATTGGTTATTTCGTAATCATTTTTTGTAATCAGGGAAAATCTTTATGACCACCCTCTATAGTCTATATCAACACACGGGTGCGAACGGGATAATCTTTATGATAATTATCCAAAGGAAAATATTAACTTTAGCACAAAGCATTACACACGAGAACAGTAATGGGTAATACTAATGTGAAAGTGGAATTATTTAAACCTTCTACTACGTAAAAAAAAAAAAAAAAATGTTTATCAATGAATAAAAGATTAGATCTATATATCTATAATCTATATCTATCTATATATCTAAAGATTAGATCTATATACATACCATGCGATCCAACTCGAGCTGCCCGTGTTAACATGCTCGATGATTAAAATTATTTTTAATCCAAAACACTAAAATATTTTTTACATTCACAGAGTAAGGACAGAGACTAGAATTGCAAAGGCTAGAAAAAACCCGGTTTAAACCTGGGAATAAACAGGGTTTTTTGGGAATAAACTGGGTTTTTTGGGAATAAACCAGGTCATTTGGGAATAAACCTGGGAATAAACCGGGTCTATTGGAAATAAACCCGGGAATAAACAGGATTTTTGCAACTCTAACAGAGACCCAACTTCGCCTGAAAAGAGCGACTGCGGCGGATGACTTAAGAACTAAATCATCGCTTTGGCGATTTTTATCTTCGTGATTTCCGTTTAAGTGTAACCCTATTCTGCTTGGCGTCTTTTAATGTTGTCATTTGCGCATGTGCAAATTTTCGGCGTTCGCTAATTGATTTTCGAATCTTGTTTAATATTTATTATTAAAATTATTCTTTGAAGATCAAATAGTTGATTATAATTATTATAATTATTCAAAATGCTACGAAGGGAGGAGTGTATTGTTTGCAAGAACAAGACGTCAAAGTTATTTTTTATTCCTAAGAATCGGTAAGTTGTGGTTTATTTCTATGTGTTATTTTTGTTTTTATTTTTCAAGTTCCATTATGTATGAAATATTTTATATATATTCAGTGTTGGCAGATTTTTAACAAATTTTGACTTTATATTATCGTTAAAATAACTGCCATACCATAAATCTCATTCATGTTAAAAAAATTTCTCTATATAAAATTTTATTCATGTACATTTTCTATCGCAATGTAAACATGGTACTAAGTTTTTTCCTATACTAGTAAATCTGCAGATCATTTTTTTAAAATCTCATTTTAACTTCGTACAATCCGCAATTATTATTTTTTCAATTGCATGCATGTCTATAAGCATATAAAATTCTTCGAATGTTCCAGAAATTAGAATCCTTAAATTAAAGTGGTAAGTAAAAATAAATGATTTTAAAATTGTAAAAAATATGAAAGTAAGATGTTTATATTTCCCGAACAGATGCAAAAACATTTTCAAATATTTTAAGCAATTAATTTCTAAATTCTATTAAATTTATAAGCAAAATTTTAAAACTATTGGAAATCCATATCGAAAATTTAGCATTCATAATTTTACATCTAAATCCATTACGCAAATATTCCATTTTCATTTCAGATAAAAATGAAATTTGAAAAATCGTCTGCATCCCCATAAGAAAGCATTATGACCTAAAAAAATATTCTATATTTTCCGAACGGATGAACCAAATTTAACCAAAAACTATACAGCTAATTCCGGATACCTCGCCAACATACCAACTAAAAATCAACCTAATCGGACCATTTTTACGGCAAACAGACAGACGGAAACCAAAAACATTTCGCGTATCCACAGTGAGCTTTAACATGACGTTTAGGCACAAATCTGTCAACACTCAATATATATAAAATATTTCAAACATTATGGAACATGAAAGAACAAGAACAAAAATAACACATGAAAATAAATCACAACTTACATTTTGAAGAATTAAAAAAATCAAATTTTCCTTTCAAACTTGGAATTTTTTTTTTTTTTTTTTGTTTTACCACAGCACTTATTTTAAAATAAAGTTGAATTCCGATTGTTTCAGAACATGTTAAAAATAATAAATCTGTTTTCATTCGCGTAGATAGGTAATCGACCGTCTTAAAATCAACCAACCAACGAACCAAAACAAGAAGCAAGCAGTCGCCGTTTTTTTTCTTCCCCCACTTGTCGCCAAAAAAGCCATATATAGCTCTATTAGCAACCTCGCTTCTGTTACGGCTGTAGTTTTCGCGTCATCCGCAGCTAGCGCCATTGTCTATGTGTAATCCCATGTTAAAGAAGTTACCATTACAGTGTATGAGAGTTGATTCTCTGTTTAAAACTCCTTACGCTGTGTTTACATCTATACTACTATAATAAAGAGAGAACTGACTGACTCATCAACACAGAGCTGAAACGATTGAAGTCAGAATCACGAAATTTGGACAGCAGATTGCTGTTAAGACCTAAGCAAGCAATAAGAAAGGATTTTTCAAAATTCATCCTCTAAGGGGGTTAAATTGGGGGGGGGGGTGTCAAAAGTTTTAGGGCATTTCACCATATATCAGTAACATTTTTAGGCAGGAGCGTGAAATTCAGCATAATATATCTACTAAAAAATAGTTAAACGCATATTTCAGCGATTTTAGAAATTCAATCACCAAGGGTGTTAAATGCAGGGTTGGAAGTTTTAGGTCATTTCGTCATATCTTAGCAACAGTTTAAGGTAGGAGCGTGAAATTCAGCATAAAAAATCTACTAAAATAGTTAAACGCGTATTTCAGTGATTTTAGAAATTCAACCACCAACGTTGTTAAATGAGGGGTCGAAAGTGTTGAATTATTTAGATCGTTTCATGTGCAAGGGGGTTAATCTTCCGTAATGGGGTTGAAGATTCATTTTTGAGATAGATTAAAAAAACTCATGCTTAAAATGCATTTTAAATACCATAAAAAAGTAAATTAAGATACTGTTTTCAAAGAAACTGCATTTGAAAGTTTTTTTTTCTCCTCGACAGTGTAAAAATTGAAATTGTGTGATGTTTAGAAGTTAAATATGTGCAATAAAACAAAATCGATTGTTAAGGTCGTTGTCAACGTCGATATGACACCAGCGTTACTAACACACATGCTTTGGCTTTATAATATAACACATGGGCTGATAATTTCCCGGTCTAATAAAGAAAACACAACTTTTTAACAAAGCTTTATAAAATTATGACTTTATAACTTTATAACTTTAATAAATAACATAACTTTAATAATAAATAATAATAATTTAATAATAATAATAATAATTGAATAATAATAATTTTATAATAATAATTTTATAATAATAATTTATAATAATAATTTTATAATAATAATTTAATAAATGAATAATAATAATAATTTAATAATAAATAACATAATTTTATAACGAAAAAGCTCCAAACAGTGCTCAGAACTCGTTGTTGTTTTTGGTCAAAAGTCAACACGCGCGGCAGCCACTTTGACAACAGCTTTTTCATAGACAAATGCTCATTTAAAATAAAACCTACACGTTCCTTGGATATCTTCAGAGTCTGAGCTATCTCCTGCAACTTCACTTTACGGTTCCCCAAAACGATTTTGTGGACTTTTTTATGTTTTCCGGAGTAACCCCCTTTTTTGCGTGGTGCATCACTGGTGTCCGTACGACCACGTTTAAATTCAGCAAACCAGTCAATTATGGTAGATTTACCTGGTGCAGTGTCCGGATAACGCTTATCAAGCCAAGCTTTTGTTTGAACGGTGTTTTTTCCCATCAAATAACAATTCTTGAAATTCTTGTTTATCCATTTTTTTGTTTATCAACAAAGTCGTTTAACTGAAACCCCTCTAACGTTTTATCCACACACCGAATCGTCATGACATATTTTCTGCTACCTTTTAAAGGTTAGTATTTACTAAAAAAACATCGGTTCGGCGATTGCAACGCCATCTGTGTGCCAGACCGGGAACTTATCAGCCCATGTGTTAGATTAGAATAAGTACTATTTAAACGTCAATGCGATTTATGGCATTGTTTTGTACTAACGACGGACTCTGTGTCGGGTTTAAAATACTTTTAATTTCATTCTTAAGCCGTTCTCTACAGAAAATTTAATAAATATATGTATTTTTACAAAGTTATTATCTATAATCTACATCTTTTCCCGATATTTTACTTTAAAGTTGTAACATATTGTTTTTATTATATTGTTGCAGCAGATAAATATAATTATACATACATTTTTGAAGATTTTATCGATTTTGCCACTACCCATCAGTTAAGTGGGTCGCGAAGTATTGTTTGGGAATGGGTCACAACATATATTTGGGTACCGTTGGTCTAAAGGGTTAGAATAACGCCTTATTCTAAGTACTGTTAGAATAACGCGTTATTCTAAGTACTGTTAGAATAACGCGAGAAGCTTTTTCTTTAGATACAATAACATTAATTATTTCGAATATGTTATGATGATCTGAAGGCCGACATTACTTTAATAACACATATTATGTGGGTTTTTTAAAACAAAGTCGGAATAATTATTTTGAATGTTTTGTTATCCAAGAATGTATATTGTTTGAATAACACGTATATCATAAAAAAAAAATCAGTTGTTTGCTATACACAATTTGAAGAATAATCAATACCATTAGAGATTTATGTCTTCTTAAAATTATCGCACTGTAAAGTTAATTTACTTCCCTAATCTTCAAAGTTTGCATTTCTTTAAACCATACTAAAACGTAAGAGAGGGATTATCTCCCACATTTTGTTTTGTGTACACAAATACACACTTAAACCACAAACCTTTTGTTTCACAAATGTTAATAAACTTCTCCATACACGGTCTCCCATATCTCAGAAAAACCAAATCAAATAAGTAAGCAAAAAACAGAAGATCCGTTGTACAAGTTTTACAAATCTGTACTTTATTAGAAAATATACCTATGTCTAAAACAAAATTGCATATATTATCTTGAATGTATTATTATCTAATGATGTATATTGTTTGACTAACACATACAATATTTGAAACCAAACTTATTTTTCAGTTATTTGCTGTGTACAGTTTGAAGATCAATAAATACCATTGCAGTTTTATGACTTCTTAAAATTATAGCATTGTATAATTAATTTGCTGTCCTGATATTCAAAAGTTGTATGCTTTTTAAGCGTATTAATTGGAAGAAATGAGTTATAGGCTACAAATTTCTTTTATGTGCACGAATATACACAGTGATATATTTTGTTTTGAAAATGTTAATAAACGTCTCTATGCACAGTCCTGAGACAAAAAACAAAAAACAGAAGGTCTATTTACAAGCTTTATAAATATGTACTTTGGTAGAAAAAGAGCCAATGTGTAAAATAAAATCTCAAAATAAATATTTAGAATGTACTTTTAACCAAAGACGTATATTGTTTAAATAACACATGCGGCATTTTAAATAAATTTTATTTTTTAATTATTTGCTATGCAAATTTTGAAGTTTAATAAATGCCATTGCAGCTTCATGGCTTCGTAATACATTGTTGACTAGTATACTCGTGTTTGCATAGCTTCCAACTTTTACATTTTTTGTTATGATTAATTTTGAATGATAATCTTCGTCTTATTTAATTGTAGACAACACAAAACAAATAAGGAAAACTTCTTAAACTGACTGCGAATAAATAAGGAAAATATTATGATTCTAAAATAGTGGTAACAAAAAAGCTTATTAAGAGAGCTATTTCATATTACATTGCTGGTCAACAAAATGTTAAAACTATCATACTGTATAATTAATTTTCTGTCCTGATCTTCAAAATTTGGATGCTGTTACACCGTATTACGAGCTAAAGGCTACGGGGTTTTTTTTATGCGCGGGAATATTCTCAGTATTCGCGAATCTTTTGTTTCATATATGATGATAAATTTTTCTACGCATAATCTCCCATATCTGAGATAAAACAAAACAAACGAATAAAACAAAACAAAACAGAATATTTGTTGTACAACCCTAATAGCATTCTGACTCGAATTTGAGTGAAATGTAAACGCTATCGTGCAACAAATGCAATTCTCGAAAAAGACAGGCT
The DNA here is from genome assembly GCA_963931845.1 of Maratus michaelseni. Lineage (NCBI taxonomy): Eukaryota > Metazoa > Arthropoda > Arachnida > Araneae > Salticidae > Maratus > Maratus michaelseni. Next base: position 121,106,773 of record OZ007586.1, read on the forward strand.
TCCGCACTACGTCACACGTCCGTCTGCCGAGGCTAACGAAATAAACAGGCTACGGCGGTGCATTCCTGTGATCTTTTTTTACAGACCGCTTGAGTGACGTGATGCTCTTTTAGTACACTTGCATTGGTGCATTCGAGCATCACGTGACTCCCACGGCCTGTAAAAAAAGATACGCCTAAAGCACTGCAGTAGCCTTTCTTTTTCGTTAGCCTCGTCCGTCTGCCATCTAACCTAAGGGTACTATAATACAAGCCGAATCATCAAGCATTTTGTTGCCCACTTAGATCAATCAGCGATTGTTTCCCACACGGCTAGAAGTCTCGTGGCCAATCGTTCTTCTGCTATGGACAATGAAATGGTGGTGTGAGTCAGCCCGGATTGCAGGAGCCTTAATCCAACCTCTTGAGTCACGTGATGACCTTTTTGTGCACTTGTCGCACTTGCGTCACGATAGGAGCAACATGTCACTCAAGGGGTACAAAGAGAGACGAGCACGTGATGACTCAGGTGCGGCAACCTGTTTATTTCGTCTACCTATTACTGTCTCCACTGTCGTCAAACGGCGTGAAAAGGAGTCATATCCACATAAGTGTGAAGTTGATATGTCTTATTTTATGATAAAGTGCGATGTGAATGACTCAAAAATTGGCCATGAGGATTTCACAGTGGAATCACGAAGTGGCAGTCATGTGAGCATGATAAAGTGACGAAATAAAGATGCCACCGTTTGATCATCGTAGTGAATGTGAGCATCTCTGATCATTGCATCGTCACAGTGACATCAGATCGAGTGGTTGTCCTATTAAGGAAGCTATATAAATACATGTTGTGTTATGTATAAACCAAGAGCAAATTTTACTGAAATGTTTTGAAAATATTTTCGCGAAGATTTTTTTTCACAGACTCACATAAAAATAATAACAAGAAAGAAAAAGTCTCGCATCATGCATAGATTTTGAACTACTTTCCAACCCATCCAGAATACTGTAACAAAACATCACTATTTAATACGATAAAAGAAGATATCTAAATAAACAATTTAGAAAACGCATAACACAGTTGAACAAGCAATTAACGCACACAGTTGATAAGATTCCTTATTCGAATTCTTTTGAGCAGCCATGTATATGATTTATAGATTTGTTACACTCTACACAGTTTGCTGAATTTTAATTCAGCTATACAACGCAAAACACATTTGTAATTTTTTTTTCAGAATTTAGATTTACAGACAGTATATAGTAACTTGAAATATTTTGTGCAGACCTTAATTTTAATAAAATACACTGCAAACGATTTTTCCCCATAGACCATAATGTAACGGAATTATTTTGTGTATCTTTGCAAACGAAGTATAAATGTTACACATTCCATTTTCAATACCGAACATGCCACGGTAAACCCTTAATGACGTATATCAATTACATGGAAATACGAGTATATTTACACGAGTTAGAACACGGACAGACGGCTGACATACGGCAGACAGACAAACCGAATTCATAAACACTTTTCAGCTATGATGAAAAATGTCAAACAAGTATTTTCACATTTGTTTTTAAAATCATGAAGAAGTAAATAAATATAATAAATTTCTCGAAAACCTCAATAATTTTTAGAATGTTAATGTGGTTATCTTTCTAACTGTGCAATCAAAATTAATAGAACAGTTCATAAGACTTTTATAAGATAAAAATGAGCTCAACTTTGAACTCGTGAAATTTTGTTGAAGCTGATTTGCTACACAGTTTAAGACAAAATTTGATATATCGTAAGAAGTCGAATGTTAAAGTTAAACACATTGTTAAATTTTATGGCTTGCCTCAGAAATATTGTGTTATTTATATAAAGATTGAAATTCAATTCTCTTAAAATAAATAAGTATAAAAATAGTCTAGACATAAAGAACTCGGAAAGATTTCTGGGAAATATATTGCTCTAGTTATGTTCAAATTCTTTTGTGTCGTACTTTATTCAAACAAAATTTTTAGAGGTAAGTTTTTAACAATTTACTTTCTTTTGCTTACATCTAAAAAAGCGTCAGTCACGAAAATTATTCATAGCATGCATGTTTATTTCTGTGGTGAGAATGATATATGTTCTAAATCTTTAAGAACCTTTTATAAACGTTTCTCTGTAGCTAAGGCTTTTAAAGGCTTTGTAAAGTGTTCTTGAATTGTCATCTTAATAACAAATCTGTTTTTCCAGCATCCAAGGAATATTTATTTTTTTTAATTTTAAGATTTTACAGAAATGCATGCTCAAAATTTATATTCACTGCTGGCAAATATAACAAAAGATGGTTTAAAGAATAAATCAAGTGTTTCTGAGTCGTTTAGTTAATTAAAACTGTGACATTCAATGTGATAGAATGATAAACTTGTTTAAAGCCGCGATCACACGTACTATTTTATCATAGGCAGTATCAGATTATTTCCTCATAAACAGCTTTAAGAGAGGACAACGGTCGAAAACATACCATGCGATAGATAATGTGCATGTTTGTCAACAAACTGGCTTGTTGCGTATCTACTCAACTTAACGTAGGCTAAACTTCGAGCTAAATTGTTCGAAGTTTTGCTAAAACGCTCGTAATTTTCACGTAGGAAATAATGCATCGTGATTGAAATAATGCATTATAAACTACTAGCTCTGCAAGAATTGTTACTTTCTGCCTACACCTAGTTCAGAAGTACGTCTTTACGTCTTGGGTGCGTGACGTCATATGTACATTATCTAAGATAATGTGCATGTTTGTCAACAAACTGGCTTATTGCGTGTCTACTCAACTTAACGTACAAAACTTCATACAAAACTTCGTAACAAAACTTCGAGCTAAATTGCTCGAAGTTTTGCTAAAATGCTCGTAATTTTCACGTAGTTATAATATATCATATTATGTGCGGCGAAATAATGCATTATAAATTACTAGATTTGCGATACTTTCTGCGTATACCCAGCTGAGAAGTACGTCTTTACTTAGGTGCGTGACGTCACATGCACATTATCCGAGGCTAACGAAAAAGACAGGCTACCGCGGTGCATCCCACTTATCTTTTTTTACAGACCGCTAGAGTGACGTGATGCTCTTTTCGTACACTTGCATTGGTGCATTCGAGTATCACGTGACTCCCGCGGTCTGTAAAAAAAAAGATACGCGTAAAGCATCGCGGTTGCCTTTCTTTTTCGTTAGCCTGGCACATTATCTATACTTTACTTGTCGTAACTTCATCAATGACCAACTTATTGCGGTTTTTATATCCTACTATTGGTGCTGATAAATATCAGCTCTAATTCTACCAATCAGAACGCTCTAAAAATAGATGGTTTCAGTTCTCGTGTTTAAACTACTCTTTAACACTTTCCAACATAGCTGTGAAGTGTTTATAAATTCGATTTGTCTAGACGTCTGTTTGACTGTCTATATCTCCGTGCTCTAATTTGCGTAAATTGTTATGTAATTGATATATGTTATTACGGTTTATCATGGAATGTTCTGTATTGAAATGAAGTGGTTAGCAACAGAACAGCACTAGATACCGGGCTTGCTCATTCATTCTCATGACGTCACAAATAGTGGGTGGCTGTGACCAGCAATTGGTACAAAGCGGCGCGCTCATCGTTTTGTGCCAATAGCTGTATGTCTTTGGTCGCGGCCAGCCACCATTTGTGACGTCATGATAATGAAGGAGCAAGCCCGGTATCTAGTGTTGCCCTGTTAGTACTCACAGTTCGTTTGCAGCGGTTCTCAAAAGAATCACGTTAGATTATAGCCTATGGGGGAAAAATCATTTGCAGCTATTTCAATGATATTACACTATTTCAAATATACTGAAATTCATATACGTCATGGTGGTGCACTACGAATTGCCTACTATAGAATATGGCAGCATGTGTTATCGTTCATTTACAGGGACACACAAAATAATACGGTTACGGTACTATCTAAGAGCGACAATAGCTGGAAGTGCGTTTTCAGTTGTGGTATGCATTTTTAAATTTAACTAATTTTTTGTATATTACTTGGTGCGTGTTCTATAGATCACATACAGAGCTGCACAAAATAAATCGAGTACACTTCCGTTTATTAACGAAAATTTGCGGAAGGGAAGTTTTAACTGTGTTATGCGTTTCCTAATTGAAATAAATTTTTGCTTACTATGTAGTATATATCAGGAGCTTGGAAAAGAAAAGGCGAACTTGAAAAATCGATTTATTTTTTTTTGTTTTTTCCACGTCAGATAGATGTAGGCAACACGTAGGTAAGTCGTTTTGCCCTGGTTCGCCCTTAGTATTCTCACAGTGTCAAGCTAAAATGAGTAGTACCATCTTCTATAATAAACTCGTGGTCTGATTTTTCTAGAGGATCAAGGGTGAACCCCGGTCTGAAAACATCTCTCTGCATGGTTTTTGTTAGAAATCACTCGTGTTCGCCCTTGCTCTCCTGAGGGAAGTTTTCGAGTTATTCGCCACTTAGGAAGATACCTATTTTTTAAATAAAATTTTTAAGAGTTCTAAGTCTTTTTAGTGATTTTCCCTTCATTAATATAAAAAATTTGAAATTATAACAAAATTTCGGACTTATAAGAAAAATAAATAAATAAATCGGGCAATCGGGACGCCAGTACTATTTCCGTATTTTAACGGAAAAAAATCCGTAATTTCCAGGAAATTGTACGTGATTTCTGACATATATGTTTTTAAATTTCCGTTTTATAACAGATATCTTCCGTATTTTTTAGAAATTTTTATAATGTTAAAATAAACATTATAGGACCAAAAAAAAAAAAAAGTTAATTCTCAAGAACAACCTTATGGATATATTCTGCTTTTTCTTTTCTTATTCAGTCTTGTGTAAATAACCAAACCTTGCCACGATGAGAATCGAACCCGCAAACTTCCCTGTACTAAACTGGAGGTCCCTACCATTACGTTATGATTTTACCCATGATTACCCGTTATGATTACATAACCCAATATTGCCTCATGTTAGAAACGTTAAAATAGAATTTTTAAAAAATAGTGAAAAAAAAAGTCCTAATTTTGAAGCACTATCCATAAAAATAAAAAGTAGATTTAAAATATATTTTTCTGCAACTAATAAAAATAAAATAAATTTCTAAATATTTCATTAAAAAATATAAATATTACTATTATTTTCACAAAAAATTACCGTCTAGAAATGACCCCAGTTAGAATGGGCCAGCATGCCGAGCCGGGTCAGGCCTGGATCCTTGAAGAACTCTAGTAAATACAACAATCTTAATTCGCATTTCAAACAAGGCGATTTCTGTACGCAAACCTCTAAAAGTTATTTACGGAAATTGCACTGTTTTGGAAGAAATACGGACATTGTACTGTTTTGAAAGAAATACGGACAAAATCTATTAAATTTACGGAAAACTTTCTACATATTTACGAATTTGAAATCTCCTTTACGGAACTAATGTCATTTACAGAAATTGTACTGTTGTTTTGGAAAAATGAAACTTCTCCGTAAAATTTTACGGAAAATCTCTCGCATTTTCACGGAATTTTTTTACAGTGTAACGCAATAAATGATTTAAAAAACTACTTGGTTAGTAATATCGGATACTTAATAAAAATTTAAAAAAAGGAGAAATAAAACAAAAATAATCCACTATAAATTAATCAAATAATGATAAGGAATACATTAAAATTAAATCATTGAATTTCAATACATACTATTTCAATCTGGTTTTTGAATCAGCAGTGATTAAAATAAAGATTCGCCCTTGCTATCTTGAACTACTTACAAAACGTTTGAGCTTGATTTCCCAACACCCCAATTTCGGGATTCGCCCTTTCTCTTCCGAGGTCCTGATATACAAGTCAATAGATAATATACAGGGCTGCACAAAAGAATTCTGATATTTTTCCGACTATAGATGGTAATTGCTGAAATTGGGTTTTCAAATGTGTTATGCGTTTTCCAAATTTTTTACTTAGCCATCACCGTTCACCTTATTAAACAGTGAAATTTTGTTACAGCATTCTGAATGTGTTCGAAAATATTTCATAATCCATGCTTGATTCATGATTTTTCTTTATTGTTAAAATACTTAGAAGCGATTACTCGCCAAATGTTCCGCGTGTTGCTTACATTTGCGGATTCCGTTCAGTTTTCAAAAGAACCGTAATTGCAGCACGAAAGAAAGGCTGGATCCAAGCCAGAGGCAATAGAATATATTTTAGATCGTAGATAGTACGTGTGATGAAAGCTTAAAAAGATTAAATTTTCTATAAAAGGCCCAAAGGTTCGAAAATGAAATATTTTTCTTATACTGACTCACAAATAAATAATAAAATTTACTACTAATAAAGTTTTTCTAATGCAACGTGTTTCAAATTGCTTCGAGAGATTTCAACGCATTCTATTTTATCAATAATTATCTTCACAACAAATCTGTTCTTCCAAAATGCAAGAAATATGTATGTTTTAATTTGAATGTTTAAAAGAAATGTATGCAGGAAATTTATATTCACGGATGGTAAACATAACAAAAGATGACTTAAAAAAAGAATCAAGTGTTTCCGAGTCCTTGGATCAATTGAAATCGTGACATTGAAAAATGACAGAACGTTAAACTTATGAAGGAAGATTAAATTTTTTATGAAAAGCCCAAAGATCCAGAAAAACATTAAATAATAATTTTTTTGCAAAATCACAAATAGATAAAAATTCACATGAGGAGTTTTTCTCTAATACAGCGTGTTTTTTTCTAATACAGCGTGTTTTCTCTAATACAGGGAGTTTTCTCTAATACAGCGTGTTTTCTATAATACATCGTGTCTAATACACTCTAAAAACGAAATTTTTAAAACTGAGAAAAAAATACTCAAATCTGAGTATGTCGCATAGTCGAAATGGTTCCGAATCAAAATTGCTCAAGTTTGAAATATGTATATACTCATTTTTGAAAACATGCCCACACTCAAGAATAAAACATCATGCGCTTATTTTTGAGTATGTCCATGTTTCAAAAATGAGTATGAACTGACTTCTATGTGCTCATTTTTGAGTATGTTCATGTTTCAAAAATGTGCTTCAACTGATTCTAATCATTTTTGAGTATGTCCATGCTTCAAAAATGAGTATGAACTGACCTCTATGTGCTCAGTTTTGAGTATGTGCATGTTTCAATATTCTAATTTTTTCTGGTATTTCAGAATTGAAAGCATTGGGTCGTCCTATTTGAAACAAAAAGTTTCATAACAAAACGAAAACATCGATTTACTCAGATTTGAAAGTGTCATTTTCCTCAGTGTACATCGTGAGTATTTAGCATGAATGTCCGTCTTTTTCTCCAGATTAGAATGCCTTATGCAGTTGCAACGGGTGCATATTGGAGGATAAAGTCAGTTGTAAACACCTCAGAATTTTGAATTGTCTTGTAGCTTACGTAGTATGCGAATGAGACAAACTTATGCTGTGATCCGTAGCGACGTCGGAGAATTGTGTGAAAGACTGACTAGTGTAATTAATACAAATTTCGGTCGTTTTGATAAAAAATACATTTATGAAAACATTAATTTAGAATGTAATAAAATGTTGTTGAATGCCCTTTTTTGTTTATTATTTGTAAATTAAATTAATTCTGATTTGTAATGGTATCTAGTAGATACTTCATAGTAATTAAATACGAGCCGCAAGAGTACACTCGTGTGAAATTGACAATGTTACAAGTTTAAGTACAACTAGCCATACAATATGCTAATACAGATAAGGAAGCTAGCCGCCTACTGAATTTACATCCGACCACACTATAATCCGAAATTTAATCAAAAGATAATAGCTGGAACTACAGAGCCAGTATATGCTTCTCAGTTTAACTATACGGTTTATTTTATAGCCATATCAATGAAAGGGCCACAAAATAATTTGAATATTTCTTAACCAATTTTTTTTTTGTTTCTTTAAATGTTATGTACAAAATTCGGCTTCGAAAAGCTTTGGAAAATTGTAGGAAAGGCAGTTTGATTGAAAATTGATTAGCTCAAAGATAAATGTATAAGACAAAAATGTAAATTTTTGATTAGGGCAGGGTTCTGGCGAATATTTTTATATTCAATCGTATCACAATTTATAATTTTTTTTCTTTGTGGTAGATATAGCTTGAAAATCTTCTAGTATAAGTGTATGACAAAGATTATTTTTCAAAAAGTGGTGCTAATATATATAAAAAAAAAAAAAAATAGTTGCTGGGACGTACGGTGTGCGAACCCCGTTATCAAAAAGTTAACTTCGTAAAAACACTTCAGCTTATGTCGCAGATTTAAAGGCATTCATGTGGATTTGTTTCGCTTTCAGTACATTTGAACTCTTATCATAAAAAATAATATTAGCAACAGCCAGGCAAGTTTCAGCTCAAGGAATTCATTCCTCGGACCGCTGCCCTATGCGTACTCTTTTCGGAATTAACAAAACCAAATACAAAATCTGTGATCGTTTTTTCAATTAAGGTAAATGTTGGTGTATAAAATAATAAACAATGGATTTAAATAATTTTTATGATTAAATTTATCTTCCATAAAAAACCCCCTAAATTCTTGCCTGATTATTTGTCAAATTTATGCTTAGATTTTTTTTAAAGCGTCTTAAAATTGTTTTAAAAGTCTTCCTTTTACAAGTTCTTTACAAAAGAATGTGAGACACATATTTTCACAGAATGCGTAATTCATCAGCGGAAGCGTGCAAGTAAAATATTTCTCTAATATAATCTTTTGCCACATTCTTCCTTATTCTGGAATACCAAGTAATTATAAACTGAATATGAAATCATAAATCTGGATTCTAATTCAGCTCAATGCTGGTTACAGAGTGTTCCATAAAAGTCACTCACATTTTAATATTCAATAATTCATAACTACAATAAATATAAAGATGAAAAAAGTTGCATGTTTATATAAGGTAGACAAAGTATGTACACTCTTTGGAATTTCCAAGGAGTCTGTCGCCACTATTTCAGATAAGAAATTTTCTATTTAATATTTAAGTAGCAGAATTCGTAATCGCCGCGTTTAATCGCAGAATTTGTAATATATTTCTGAGATGAAACAAGACGAAAAATTCCATTAAAAATTGTGTTAAAACTGTACCCACCCTGAGTAGATCATAATTTTTGTATTCAATAATGGACAATGTTCTCGTGACGTCACAGTAGGTAACACACACGTCACAGTAGGTAAGACGTCACAGCGGCGTGATCGTTTGTTTACGCTTTGCATTCACGAAGGTTTTATCGCCATTTCTTTTAGTCACGTTATTTTATTGTCCGACATATGCGATCAGAAACCAAATTAATGAAAACTAAAGCATATTCTTTCATCACTTACTTATTAAATAATAAAAAATTGAAAAAAAAAACATGATTTGCAAAATTTAAATGAAAATTTTTCTAAATACTAAAAATTAACATTGAAATCGGGAAATAAAAGCATATTTAAGTAAAATAAGTTTCATTTACTTAATTTATAAACGAACCTCAATTTAAACACTTGAAATTTCACTCATTTTTATAGACATGGGTTATAACCTAATTATTTTAATGTTATATTTCTAATAAATTCGATAATTAACAGAAAATTAATCTGAAATGGAATGAATATTTCTTATATTATTCAGATCTATTGCATGGGTTTTTATCGTTTTAGTAGCAAAATGAAAATAATTGAATTCTTCAAGAGCATAATGCTTTCGAATGGAGCGATCCCAAATAGCTGGTTTTTTATAGCCGCGAACCCATAGAAAGAATTAGTCCATTTTAAATTAAGTTTCAAATTTTAGTCAAAAGATGGCGCTTAACCTGTAATGATGGCCAAACTGACTTCGAAACGTAACCACTTCTAATGAAATAGCATTAATATCGTGTCGTGACTTTCGAACTTAATGGCAGCAGTGCAGCTACACGCACGGTTCTACGCAGTCGGCGAGTATCTCTGCTAAGGTAGCGCCACCTACAATAACAAACCGCAACTGTATAACCGATACCCACCAGACGATGGCAGTCAAGCAGACGATGGCTGTCAAGCAGACGATTTGAAGAAGAAGACGAACTGGTGACGTATAGAGCAACTGTCCTACACAGGGGCCACCCATTTGAAACAACTTTCGAGGAACGGTTTTCGTCTTTGAAAGGCTATTTCGTTAGAAGTCCTTATCTGTTTCTATGTTCATGATTTGATCAGTAGCCAACAAGTGGTACAACAGCAACAACATCATGAGATAACAGACATCATAAACATTATGACGAAGTAATAGCCAAGAAACATGCCCCACCCCGGTAGTGCACCAAGCCTCTCAAATAGCTCGCAACAAAGTTGTATCAACCAATTGTGATAGCAGCCATTAGGAATCAATGGACTGATCGCCAAGGGCGGATTCACATAAAAATTTTACTAAAATAAAGAAATCAAACGAATAAAGTGATTATAGCCTCAAAAATAAGGACTGATAAAAGTAAAGGTCACTTCAAGACAAAAACCCAGTGAAATATCGCAACGTGACAACTAGTGCTATGACAAAACCCCCCAAACCAGTGTCAAGATCATAATAGAATAAAGTTACAACAAGAAACATCGTACGATAGAGTCAAAATAACCAAACTCGAAAGAGTAAGAAATTAAGGATTCTCTGAGCGAGAAACCAAAAGAACAACTCCCACGAAAGTGTCTACATAACTAATAAGACATCAACACCGATCGAGACAAAACCCAAAAAAGAAGAGACAACACCTATGCAAAGAAATCACTACTGGGTGTTTAATCATTATGAGTTTAGTGTGCTGAGGAAGTTTAACCATGTAATCGAGTGTGCTGGTAGACACAAAAAGAAAAAAAAAAGGAAAACTAAACGGAAAGTTCTGAAACACAGATCTACATCCAATGGAGCAATGGCAGCAGTGGCCCAGTTCTCAGAGCATCGGACTCGTAGCCGAAAGGTCATGGGTTCGAGGCTCTCTGCCAGTTAAAAATCCACCATGTGTGCTAATGGCGCCTGGTGCATGTAAAATCTGTCGTGGGTGCAAAGTCCTCCAAGTTCCCTATGAATCCCTTGATCACCTGATCAAGGTTCTAAATTACAAGACCAACTCGCGTAGCGATGGTCGTCCTTCGGGTGCTCAGCATGACGTATAGGTTTACGATGCAGCGAGAAATTAAACAAGCAAATCCACTTTAAGTACCGGTTAACATAGAACCAAAGCAAAGTAAAGCAGAGCTGCCATTAAAACGGCATAAGAGATAGTCCAGCAGACCACCGCCATGTGGCGATCAGGCGATTTCGCCCCGTTTCCAGGCACTAAAACCCGTAAAACAAGTTCATAGCCCGGTAGGTAGGGGCCTGGTCAGCGATTAGAAAGAAAGAGCAGTCTTATACGTTGAAACCACGCACAACTAGTGTTGCCAGGTTCAGAATGGCAAAAAGCGCGACAGAGAAACTAACTAGCAGGACGACCGCTTCTCAATCGTAACATATAGAAACATGCACATTTAAAAAAAATCCTAGTAAAATTTGTACAGAATTTAACGAAATGAATGATTTATCAATATCGGTTCGCTATTTTTCATACAAAATAGCTTCTAAAAGTTCAATTTTCTTTTGCTAGATAATTTTTTTTACCGTCTTCAGCGTTACCATACATTAAAAAAATATATTATCGAATAGAGTAACGAAAAAAAAAATCTGACATGAAAAAATTATATGATTGTTGCAGTTTTTTTAATTACATTCACGTCTCTTTAGAATTTATAGTCTTCAATCGACAGTTCTCTGAATACCAGGCCTACGCGCTGACACAAAAATGGCGCCTGTCCTAGGCGAATTTTTTTCAGCGTTTGTGTAGTCCCTTGAATTTGAATGCGAGTATTTTCTAAAGGTATTCTTTGCCTTATTTAATAGCAGAAAAGTAAAATGAAGAATTTTTTTAGAAAATTCTGGCATGAAAATTCATGAGACTGTGCAAAGGCTGAAAAAGAACCCCGCTCTTTTTGTGTCAGTGCGTAGGCCCGGTACTCAAAGGGTTGCGCTTCAATCTGTCAGACAATTTTCACCTTTTACCTATAGCAGAGACAGCGAAACCCGCGTACCAAAAAGACAATTGACACCACTTTATTTGGAAAAATTTTCTTCGACTTACTTAATGAATTTTTTTTATAGATTAAATAAGTTAAAGAAAACTATTAAGAAAAAATGGTAGCAATTGGCCTTTTGCCCCGCTTGTTCACCGTTCCTGACCTATAGAGATCAACAAGGCCGTAATCAGAAAAATATTTCGGAGCGGGATTTGTGGGTTCAAAATTTTATTCTTATTATCAAATTTTACATTTGTTTTGTAATACTTTAATAAAGGTAAAAATATTTAAAAGTTATGTATTGTGAATTCGAGTAATCAATACCTATCACAAAAGAAAATTGAATATTTGAGTCTTCTTCATTACAAGGAAATTTATAATTTCATTTGTGTTGATGGTGAGTCTACTTCGGCAAAGTATCAACAATAGTGTCAACCAAATTAAAGATTTGTGAAGCTTCTTACATATATTTTAAAATGTCTTTTGTCAGAAATATATTCCCAGGAGCATATGTCAAAACTGTTACATATGCCAATTTGTGGATATTTGGAATTAGACGCTCATTGTATTCTGCAAACGTTTCAGTTAAACAAGTTGGAGTCTATTTGAATATTCCACCAATTTGTTCGATAGCATGGAAATTCCGCTTTTACACATTTCCATTTAATAAGAAAATTTAGGAATTTTAACTTTTCTATTTTCTTAAATTGCATTCATTTTTTCACAGATTTTTTTTGTCAGATTTTTTAATTTTTACTTTCTTGTTTGATATTTAATGGCTTATTTATACCCATCCTGAAAAATTTCGGGAGGGGGGGGGGTTCAAACCCTGGTGATCCCCCCATTGGCTACGGCCTTGGAGATCAAGCCTTTGAAAAATTAGACTTGATTGTTTTTCTTAAAACTTTCAATGTTTTAAGGGTGTATTCAAATCCAAACTGCGTATTTTGAGACACATTTTAAATTCATTTTTGCTCTAAAATGCATCCGATTGGCAAGTTCTCTTATTCAGAAACTTTATAATGTCCGTATTGTCTCAATTTTTTGATGAAGGCAGAATATATTTCAAAAAATGCTGCCAAAGGGGACATTTTGAACCGAATTTCCCGAAGCGATAGCGCTGGAAACAAAAAAATTATCGTACTGTGAAAATAATTGTTTGTAAATCAATTTCTAATTAATTGAACGAAAAATAAAAACATGGGTCCCTTATAAATCTCTTCATAAATCACGCCACCAAGTTTCATGTTTTTACTTTTAAAAATGAGTCTGAAAATGTGTCTCAAAATTTTGAGTTGTTGAGCGTGGAAAAATATTTTTTTGAATACCGCCTTAAGAACTGAAAACAGAGTAAGTAATAGCATGATACGTATGAATATTGAAAAAAGGGGTTTTGCACTTTAAAAAAAATGGGAATATTTGGTATCTCGTGCAGTGGTTCCGCGCGATGTGTCTTTTAAGCATTAAAAATCGGCACGTTCCACGTAAATCGGGACACTTCACAGAACCGTCTATTGACAGAATTTTGAATTATTTTTTAAATTACCGTGCAAAAAAAAAAAAAAAATGAAAAACTCAATTATTTAATCTTAATATTTATTTTTGTTAATCACTTATTAAATTTTAAAGTTCAGGTGTCTTTTTGTACACACCATATATATAAAATAATAATAAATAATAAAGTAAAATAATTTGTTCTATTTTAACACATAAAACAAGGTCTTTGTCTGAATGTTTGTTACATTTATAATATTTCTTAAAATATTGTACCTAAGGTTTATTTACAACGTTCTAAAATAAATTATACTTAATTTAATTTGAAAGAATTTCTTTATCAATCTCCCCCAACAACTTCCTCCCCCCTCCCCGAAAAAAAGGGTGACACGCATAGATCATGCGTTTTTATCGGAAGCGTGCAAGCAAAATATTTCTATTAAATAAATATAGAGTTATATATTCTTCATAAATCAGCAATGACAGAGAGCAGGATGAAGTTTTCTTCCAGTAATTTTATTTTTTCATGCAATAAAAAATATTTTCCATGATAATTATTTATATATTGATAAAATATTTATTGATTTATTGTTCATAATAGTAATAAAAATTCATTATTTATAAAAAAATAATTAATTTTAATTATTTATAAATACTATTATTTTGTAACAATAAAGTCTGTAACATGAACTATTTCGTTTCTTTAACATAATATGTGGTCTTTAACTCATTATTTATTACACTTACAATAATCCCAATTTCCTGATTTTTTAAAACTCTTTCATGGGCAAGTAATTCTGTTGCTGAAATGTTGAAACCTCACCAGAATATTCGAACAATTTCATTTGAAAATAAATAAATGCAATTTAATTTTTTCATGTGAATTATAAAAGCAAGAATTTATTTAAAAATTCTGGTACAAATTTTGATTAAAATTTAGTGGTATAAATAATTTACCACCGCCCTTCAAAGGGTTAGTTAGTAAATAAATTACACTCAATTTATTTTGTTAGCTTTCATTTCCAAACTTAAGGCCTAGGATCCGGATACCTCTTGGGTATCCTGCTTCGAAGCTGTTGGGGGACTCCGGCTCGTACTCAAGTGTAAACGTGGTGGTGTCCCAAGAGGGTGGATCTACCGCAAATCGCAGCGACCTATGTCGTCAGTCACTTGGAAAAATGGGGGTAGTCAGCAGGTGGCGGTGTCCCCACCGCCCGTAGAGTATACAGGAACTTCCCTGGTCGTGCTCGTTAAAAGTTCCTCAGAACTTGGGAACGGCGGTTGACGTGCCTGGCGGCGGTGCAGCTCAGTTTTTATCAATTTCATTTCCAAAACTGAGTGGGAATAAAAGATTTCGTAAGAGGGTGACCCAGTGGGTAGTGTTTGAGAAAATATCTTATAGGTGCTGCAATATATGAGCTAGATAAGCAAACGTTGTCCATGTGATCTTTATAGAGCACAACTGTTAATGCGCGAGTTTTGTTAGTGAGAGGCAACTAAGTTTTTTGCTGAACAAACAAAGTTACAGTTACTGGGGCATAGAAATGCCTATAATCACTGTTTTTAAGCCTCCATATGAGGAAACTTCTCATATGGCATACAATATCACCACATGGCCGATAAAAAATGTAAACAAAAGGTCGACAAAAACACCGTGCGATGATATTGTATGCCATATCAGAACTTTTCTCAGATAGAGGCTTCAAACTAGAGTGATTGTAGGCATTTTTCTACCCCAGTAGTGGTAAATTTGTTTGTCCAGGGAACAAATTTAAAGTTGCCGCTTACTAGCAAAATGCAGCGCTTCAACATTTTCCCACTACGAAGATCATGTGCACTACGCTTGACTTATCTAGCTAATACCTACTACAATCTAATAAAATACCTTTATTTCAAACATTACCCTGTGGGCCACCTTCTACAATCTTTCATCACATTCACTATAATGTTGGAATGCCAGAAATCGTCCAGATAAAATAATTCTTGAATACAGTCTATTATCCCATTCCTTATAATGCCCAAAAGAAAGTGTGCCAGAAAGAGTGCAGATAAAAGATTTCTTCAATACAGTCTTTTATCCCATTATCTAAAATTGTTGGATGTCAGAAAACCTGCAGATAAATGATTTCTTAATACAAACTTTATGCTGGGGTGCCAGAAATCGTGCAGATAAAAGATTTCTTAAATAGAACCTTTTATCACGTTCTGTTTAATACTGGAATGCCAGATAGTTATAAGAAAGCATGATGAAGTATGAAAGTTGGTTGCTCGTTTGTTTGAAGGACTGTCTCATTTTTTGCACACATGGGCTACATATATCGGGACCTCCGATTAAAGTGCAATCCGTTCCACTACAAACATCCGTACCTAAACCGGGATTAAAAATCCGACCCATATTTCTAGAGTGCTTTTATAAGAGAGTGGTGACACATGCACGAAACGCATTCTCAGACGAGAGTTTTGTCCAAATTATGGTAACCCACATTCCAGACTTTGTCGAACCTTTCCTGGATTAGACAAGTGAAAAAAGTGGGTAAGTATGATTGAAGATCGCACAAAGGGTTTCGTTTAATATTCTTTTCAAAACACTTTATCCTTTCTTTAATAAATCCAAATAAATTTCATTTAGTAAAAAAAAAAAAAAAAAAAAAAAGTTATGATTTTTAAAAAGTAAAAATTTACCGGTCTAGTTTTTCGTTTTTTTTTAATATTTAAACCGGCCCGATAACGGGAGAAGCCCGCTATTATACTCTGTCATAATAATATCTGTTATGTGGACTAAATGCGATATTTAAAAAAATAATTTCAAAATTAAACATGTTGTACACCTTCAAAATGTTAAAATATGCGAATATTTTCATAATCGGGTTTTTATCATGATTCAAGATGTTCCTCAAACTCATATATTTACTATTCTCTATTACTCATGATGATACTCGCTTTGTATTATTCTCAAACATTTGAAAAATCCGTTAAACTTCCAATATGACGTTAGATTAATTTTCTTGTTAATTCTCTAATGACGTGATATTAATCTGCTTTCTGTACATACACATACTCATACCCCTTGTATTATTGAGAAATGTTTGAAAATTTCCGTTTTATTACCAATGTGACGTCCTATTAATCTTTTTTTCAATTGGTGAAACTTTTAATTTCATTTTCATTTTTCAAGTGGAAATCTTTCAATAGAAAATTAATTATTGTAGAAAGAATTTTATTGTGGATTTTTAATTGTTGGCAACTGCTATAACGAAAGATGTTTAAATTTAATAGGAAAAGGCTGTTAGAATTTTGGTTTTTTATCTCTCTATATTAAAATAATACGATTTTTTCAAATTTTAATATTTTGAGCTTCATAGTAGGTATTTAGCTATAAGTACACAAATTTTGATGCCTGTAAGTTATATAGTTTCTGAGAACGGTTCTGTGACGGACAGACAACGGAGCGGGAGTAATAGGGTTTCGTGAGATGAACGAAACCCTAACAAGTTAAAAAGTAATAGCTTGGCGATAATGGCAGACTCACTAAGAGACTCGGAGGTTTGTTTTTTCCAAATCCATCTAAAGCAGCCATGCACAATCTTTTTTTCTCGCAGGCCACAAACAAAGGTTTGCGATGTTGCGCGGGCCGCAACACACTTAAAAAAGGGTAAATAAAATAGTAAGATCATATAAGTAGTATAACAAAGCAATATAACAAAGTTAGTATTATCAGTAGTTTTGAAAGTTTTTCGCGGAAGAAATGTTACCAAAACATTTTAACACCACTATTTCCAAACAATCAACTTCGTAGTATATTTTTACTGCAAATCGTGTAGAAATCAGCTATGAAGTTTGAGTGCAAATTGTTTGATACCAATTATTCCCATGACAAACGTCCAACCCTAAAAAAAGTATTAGCTATTTACAGGGCCATAACCGTAAAAACAAACAATATAACAATGCAGAATTTTCAAGTTCTAAAAAAAAAAAATGGAGATTATCTTTTCTGTATTTTTTATCAGTATTTTGCTCATGCGAAAACCTTTTATTTATTAGTTTTTTAATTTTAGAAATATATAGTGCAAATTTAACCAATTAAAAATAGTTAATTTGATTAGTGTTGAAGATTAAGAAATGTATGCACCACTGTAACACAAAAAGGACTACATACAAAAATAACTTTTGACTAAGGAAACAGCATTTAAGATGTTTTATTATAATTTAAAACTAATTAGAAATGACAGGACAGATTTCGTCTTCTTATGAAAAAATCTTATGAAACCGGCTCCAACTGGTTCCAAAATTGGAAATGTCTGCTTATAAAAAAACTGGAACCAAAATTGAAAAAGTAAAAACTAACAACGTTAGAAATCAACCTTAGCTATCCTATGCCAAAAAAGCATTTAAAAATATTAAAATGCGAGCGAGAAATCTGTCAAGAACATTCCCATAGACTTCACATTTGCGTTCGAGTTTCTTCGGATGACTAGCGTAAAGTGCGAACGACACTCAATTACTAAAAGCAATAGATTGTTGAATGGCATCTTTAAGATCATTTACAGTAATCTGAAAATCAAACGCTGTCCTCAAAAATCTCACAAATAATTCTTTTCTGTTTTTTTTTTTTTTTTTTACTGCAAAATATTTCCAGAGAATGTCAGTTCTTACTTTTTACTTTCTTCTATCTTTACAAGAAGAAAGTATTAAATTTATGAAAATTTTCGACTTCCGGTTTTCGACGGATTTATACGTTTTAAAAGGTCCCGAACACGATTTGACTGCTTTTAGAAAATGTCTGTCTGTGACTCTGCCTGTCTGTATGTGACAAAAATTTTGTGGGCGCTCTATCTCAAAAACTAATGCACGAAATTTAATAAAACTTTATATTCAGTTAGTCCCTGATATAAATTGGTGCTGATTAGTTTTTGATGAAAATTGCCCGACAGGTGGCGCTGCTATGCTACTTTTTTTGCGATTTCCGCAATAGCTGTATCTCAAGAACTAATGCACTTATTTTCATCAAACTTCAGATTTAGTTATTGACATAAATAGACGCAGATTACGTTTTGGTGTAGATATCTCAACAGGTGGCGCTGCTATACTACTTTTTGCATTATTTGTACGATAGCTATATCTCAAGAACTAATGCACGGAATTTCATCAAACTTCAGATTCTGTTAGAGCTTGACATAAATAGATGCTGCTTACGTTTTAGTGTAAATAGCCCAACAGGTGACGCTTCTATGCTACTTTTTCATTATTATCACGATAGCTATATCTCAAGAACTGATGCACGGATTTTCATCAAACTTCAGATTCAGTTAGACGTTGTCATAATTTGTTGATTACGTTTTTGTCTAAATCTCCCAACAAGTGACGCTGCTCTGCTGCATTTTGCACGATTTACACGATTTTAGCAATAGTCATATCTCAAGAACTAATGCACGGAATTTAATAAAACTTTAGATTCAGTTAGACCTTGATATAAATTGGTTGCTGATTGTTTTTAGTGTATGCGAAACCTGTGTGAGATTGAAGAAAGTTTTGGGATTGGCACATTCAACTAGTTTATTTTGACATATATTTAAAGAAATATGCGCATTATTTGAAAAAATATATATCAAAGCTAAGTATACAGTTCGATATACTATATATCCAACTTTCCCTAAAGCGTTTCATTTGCGCCGTAAGTTATTACAATTTATGAATTAGCGATTGATGGAAATGCAGAAGAAATTTTTAGAACCACACGCTCAATAGAGTTGCTAAGATGCTGAGCACAATAACTAGCGCAGGTATGAGATTATGGGCAGGTTATGGGCGCGGGTCTCAAATAAATCAATTGAAGACGCTTTTAGTAAATATTGTTCTATTTTAGAGGCGCATAATTGAAATCTTACCTAAGGCAAGTGAACAAAGACGCTGCCTTTTAAACGCCATATATTATTTAATCAATAGGGATTTTTCGGTAACGTGTTAATGCAGCATTACGTTCCAACGTGGTATTACTGTTATTTAATCCTAATACGTTAAGTAACTCCCATCCCCATTGGCTAATAGACAGCAGCATAAGCACTAGGCAAGAAGGTGGACGAAATGTTTAGGAGTATTATTAACGGAAGTTCATTTCTTTTTAAATAATAAATTTTATAATTATGAAGGTTCAATATTTATGAACACTCATTGTTTTATTAATTTTTTATTTATAATGATTTGTTATTAATAAAATGTAATTAAAAGTAGTTATTTATTAATTTTATTAATTTTGTAACAATAACTATTTCTTTTCCTGATTTCACGGCAAGATTTGGCCAAATCTTTGTTTTTGTAATACTTTATACGACAAAAATGTTTACATTTTTTTTAAAGATGTTTTAAAATAAATTTAAAGACTCTTCATTCGTCAACATCTTCAAATAAATTATGAATGCAATTTATTATGAAGCGTCAAATAAATTATGAACCTAATACAATCCTTTGTAACGTTTAATATAATTCTCAGGGTGGCTAGTGGTCATGGAAAAATACAGTCAAAAAAAGTGATAAACACCAGTATATTCTTATAGAAAAATTTATCTTGATTATTCGATCAAATAATCAGTTTGAATTTTTCTATAAGAATATACTGGTAATTATCATTTTTTTAACTGTATTTTTCCCTGACCACTAGCCACCCTGATACTGGAATTCCAGATAGCTTTAAATGAGCACAATCAAGTATACAGGAACTTTTAAATGAATTAATTGTTTATAAGTTTATATGAATATATGAACTTTTGATTTACAATAATACTATTTCATTAATTATAAAAATATAATTAATAATAAATGTATCTTCATTTTATTATTTTGTATTAATGCATCTTGTAATAATAATTATTTTGTTTTCTAATTATAAAACAAGGACTTTTACTGAATCTATATGACACTTAAAACATCTTATAAAACTAAATTTCTTCATTTCTCTTTAAAACAGTTTAAAATAAATTGCACTCAATTTATTTTGAAAAGTTTTATTTGTCAACTTCTTTTCCAAAACTGCGTGAGACACACATTTCAACTGAACGTCTAATTCATTAGCGGAAGCGTGCAAGTAAAATATTTTTCTAATACAACCCTTTGTCGCATTCACTATAATGTTGGAATGACAGATAGCTATAGATGCGCATGATGAAGTATCTGAGAGTTCCGTTGATGGATATATTTTTTTTTCTTTTAGCATTCTGCACTGAGACAGAAATGAAAGAATAATTTATATGAAAAATGGAATAAATAGTGATGAGTTTGCTCCATTTAACTTTTATAGAATAAAATGAATGGGCTTTCATTGACAATATCCACTCTACAGTTCACAATAGTTTTAATTCTTTTTTCGTAAAGCAACAACAATATTTTCATGAAATGTAATCAAATTTCTTTGTTTAGAGTTCGGACGACAAGAATTTTGAACCGTTTTAACTCTTACCTAATAACAGAACAATATTGAGCTAATATTGAGTATATGTTGGTTAAATGTAGTGACCATAGCTAACCATTGGCACAAATATTGGACTAATGTTGGGGTGTTTCATTTCGCCAAAAAAAAAAAAGAAAAAAGAATTCAACACATTGTATGCATGTCAAAGTAAACAGTGGTCTTGTGTCTTTGCCCCGGGATTGCACTTGTACTCAAAAGTGTAAAACTGGGTTCTCGGGGCGGTCATCCCTTGTCATCCCATAACAATATTGGAAATAAAAAGTTCGCCAAGGTAAAACAAATGAAAACGAAATTTCTACAATATTATTCTTCGATAGCAAATATTTCAAATATAATGACAATATTTCTGCAGTATTGGCATTTCACTGGAAATATTTCCTACATAAATCAATATTTCTACAAAATTGGCATTTCATTGCAAACATTTCTAATATAAAGTGAATATTTCTGCAAAATAGGTCTTGCACTACAAATATTTCTCAAGTAAAACCAATATTTTACCATTATTGATTTACATTGGAAATATTTATAATGAATGTAATATTGGCGCAATATTTTTTCAATATTCATTGCTATTAGTGTTAAATTGCATTTTTATTTTAAAAATATTGTAATTTTCTTTTTAATTTCATTTCACAGGTTTGAAAATATAAAATAGATAGTGGCAGAAGTTAAATTGAAATTAAATTAAAATGTTTCTAATACAGGGTGTCCCCAAAAATCCGCTGGTGAAATTTCGAAAACATTATAAAGAAATTTCAGAAAACGTATTTAATTGTTATAAACTGAAATAGATGTACAAATTGCCCTCTTCCAATTTCTAGACATGTATGTACATGTACATGCTTAATAATGTTCACGAAAGCTCATTTCAACATGCCAAGTTATGGTATGATCATTACGAAAACGCTGCATTGTTAGTTATATATTTTAGTTGTATAACTCATATTGTTCACCAGATTTCACGCGAAACAATCTTCTCACTTCATTGAATCATTTCTTGTTAGAAAAGTACACTTCGATAATGGAACACTCTTCCGTGAAAAACACCATGTTGATGTACAGACGCGTCGGCGTTTCTCGACTTTATTCGAAACTTTATCCGCTATGCCCATTTAGAAGCTAACAGATTCTAGTATTGCACCTAGAGGCTTAAAGCCTCTTGCATTTGTCTTATTAGCACATGGATTATTTAAATTTCTACTAGCGCTTTTTTTAGATACTCTTTACTACTATAGTAAATGGAATCCATTTTCAGATGAACAATAAAAATTCATCATAGAAAACCAATGTAATAACTTAATATATATTTGTTTATTGGGTACTGATTTTGTTCTGTAATGGTACTTAAAGGTCAAGAATGAAACATTAAACATATATCCCTGCCACAAGGCTAAAAATTACAACCATGTATAAGTAACTAGTGATAAAGAATGCTGCAATCTAGGGAGCTTTTTTTGAAGCTCATGCTTACTTCCAAACCATTGGGATAGCAGATTTTGCCTTCTACAACAGCTATTTTTCTATTAATGTTTATATTCTCTTTCAATGGGACACATGTATCCCTTTGGTAGTATAAGAGTTAAATATATTGTAAAGAAGCTGTAGACGAATCTTAGAAAGGACATCCAAACTTTAAGTTCAGTAAATAGTTCAAATATTAGTCAACAAATACTGTTTCAACTTAATGAATGCTCAAATTAACTTTTTTTTTGCATTTCAGCGGCTAAATAGATTGAAATAAAAAATCTGACTTACTTTTTAAATTACTTTGTACAATATATATGAGCTACTTTAGATGCCACTTATTTCATTTTTATATTTATTAAATTTAATTAACCACTTAAGCACCATGACGTACGTCATGAACTCTTCTATTTGAAATACCAGGACGTACGTGCGTACGTCTTAATTTTAAATCCAGACTGCAATGTTCTAAGCATCTGGTTTTTTACGTCGCTATTTGCTATTGTGATTTGTTTTGTACAGGCTTTATAGGAATGATTGTTTCCGCACAGAATTGATGGCGTGACGTATAGAAAAACTTATTATTTTCCCGCTGTGATGAAGATTGGAACTTCGAACCTTATTTCTGTTTGTATAATGTAAATAAACTTTATATCATCTCCTTACATTACATGTAATTAAATATTTCACGTACATTTAAAAATAATAACATGAACTACTTTTGACGAAATTTAATAAATCTGGTATTCAGGATACTATCACTAAACTGAATGTGGTGCTTAAAGGGTTAATTGATTAATTTTTAAATTTGAGTTTTTCTTTTTGCGTCGCTTTGTATATACAGTACAACAATCTGGTCAACCCATGCACTGGTACTCTTGCTCTTAGAAAGGTTAAAAGATGCCTTCCCAGACATGCGTGCATTTCGGTAGGCTTTGGAACGTTCTGCACCATCTAACGAAAAAAATCACTGTTTGCTCCTAAATTAATTTTGTGGCATTATAATAGTCCCAATTTTAGGAAATTTCAATGAGATTGTTATACTAAACATAATTGAAAAATATAAACAAACTTTACTTTTCTACGTGGCCGTGTTTTCAAATATATATAAGTAGACTAACCAGATAATGTTTGTGCCAAACCTGGATGATTGCTAGAGGTGGTAGAGATATAAATCTATACGTTTGTTTGAATATTAGTCAACACATACAGCTTAAAAAGTACATTAAAATAAGAATTTTGTAAAAGTTTATATGTTAAAGGAGGTGGGTAGATCGGGCTCATTTCTGTTCCCTGATAGGATAAAGAAATTTTAATCATTTCTAAGATGTTTTGAGTGTTTTAATACAATTTAGGATTTGTATTTACTGCCTCCCTGATGAATTTTCGTTCGAAGATTGTTTAAATGTGTCATACAAGATAAGAAACACAGCTTTATCTACCAAATTTTAATGTACGGTTAATCGGGGCTATTGACAAAATTCTAAACTTTTCATAGTCACTTTGGATTTGTTGACTCATATCCAATATAAAAAAATTCTGTAAATTTTGTTTTATTTATCTGTTTATGGCTAAGCGATAATGCATGCCACAGAGATAAACGTAAAAACATTAAACTCTACCTCATATGAGCCCCACGGAATGGGGCTAATATGAGACGGCTATAGGGATAAAGTGAGGCACCATTATTTTTAAGTGGTTGTAAGTACTAAGGAAATGAAACGCCTGTAACAAAGATGCCCTGGATCTAGTGTTTCAGCTGTATTATTAAAACTATTTTATATTTCATTTTTCCTGAATTTTGGGCCATCTTTCATGCGTCTACCAGAATACCGATGAAAACGCACTACAATAAACTCCCTCCCTAATTTATTAAATAATAATTTGGGGTAAAAGACAGAAAAAAACTATCTGCAACACCTAAATTATATTTTTATGAGTTTTTCGACTTAAATTTGCAGCTATATAACACCCGTTATTGAAAAATAAAATATAAAAAAAAGTTTTTCACGATATTGACTGATTGAGTTAATTCACTGTTCATTACTATTATATAGCCAGGAAAATTACAAGTAGTTTTCTTGTTTTTAATGTGATTTCAGGGAGAGGATGGGCAGCGAAAGTATTCGTAATGTCTACCGCAAAAATTTCATCCTCTTTATACACCTTAGATCGATCATTAGAACACCTCAAACCTTGGACTATTATCTCTACTTCGTCTTCATCTACTTCGTTCAGGAGACAAACGTATTTATAGTGACAGACTTTCTAATTCTACGTTTAACGTCAGCTAAAGCAAAAGTTCTTTTTAAAATATTTTCTTGAAATATTTGTGTGTTGTAGACAACTGGATCAATTTCTTCCATCTGGCATTTCCAATAAAACTTGTCAATGATTCTTCATCACTACCATCCATGGACGAAAATTATTCTGTGTCTGCGCTGTCTCCTTTGAGTAATTTATCAATCAGATTCTTTTTCTTCTTTTTCAGTAGGTTTTTGTATTTTATAACGATGTAAAGATTCCATGATGTTGTGAGTTTTTGAAATGGGGTAGCGTGGAACCGTTTCACAATGGAACAACTTCATTAAATATTTCAGAACAAATTTTATTAAAAAGCGTTCTTGAAATTTCTAGAGGTAAATATTATTTACAACAATTTGTTTAGCTGAGTTCGCTCGACTTGTAATTTATAGCAAATCACCGAATAGTCCAGTCTTTTACAGTAGTTTTAAAATCTTAAAGTCTCACTAGAGCTACTTTTCACTCTCCCCGAAAAGTCAAATCCAAGGCTTTTGCGTTGACTTCAGAGAGATCGCACTCTCTCATTCAAAAATCTGTCAGCAAAGCCTTTCCTTCCCCACTTGGTCGGGAATCCATCCAGAGATCAGTGTCTTTTCACCAACACTCCTCTGCTCTCCAAAATCTAACTGTTTTCCCCCGATTCTCTTCTCCGGTCCGCTTGCTCGAACAAAAGATTCTCCGATCACCAATCAAAAAAGTTTTAGTTTACGTCATTGGCTAAAGCTTTCTTTATGGAGGTCTTACTGAACTTTTAAATGTTCTCGCAGGAAATTTTCCCACGATCCGAGACCCCACATATAGACGGTCAGATCAGAGAAATATTTGCTGTCTAGCAATTTCAGTTTCACAAGATTGATCGAAGCTTATCTTTTCCTATTGTAGTAGGCGACATTCTTGTAACACCACAGATAAGCGTGAGAAAAGTTTTCTACCTCTTGGGAACTTCTATCTTTGATTACTCTGCCTAATTAGCAGACTGTGAGGGATTTAATGAATTCATCACAACACCCCCCCCCTTTTAAAACATTTTCCGGGTTAAAACACGGAAAATCTGCAAAAAAAAGAGTTAGCTCAACATATTTGAGTGGCTCAAATAACATTACAATTTAACCTCACTATATACATCAGTGACCTAATTTCTTATATACTGCTTACCATTGCTTGGACATCTAGCTTTAGAGGCTTTTTTTTTTTTTTTGAAAGAGACTTTTTTTTTCACTACACATGCCAAAATGACAAATAAAACTAAAAATAATCAAATATGTACAAAAAATTGGATTTTACTCAAAAACTTACTACTGAATTTCTTTACTTGTGTTTTCCGAACAATACGTTTTACACAAACGTTCAATTTCTTTAAAAAGAGTGTCACAAAGGCGTGAATTTCCACTGTCCATACTCTCTTTCAACAGAATTTCGAAGGATTTTAGAAAACTCTTTGTGAATCCGCTCACTCCCTCCAGATTAACTTTCGAATGATAATCCTTCCTGTCAACACTCACTTCCATATTTTCGCGTTTATTTTTCCAATTTCCTTGCTGGTCAACAACAAACTCGTCAACTTTCCCTGACCTATTCAAAAAAGTTTCTTTTTCCCCAATGCCCTGAGAACGGTGGTTTTTCATTTCGGGGGAAAATGACAAAAGAATTTTTTCCTGCCCTTGGAGATCTGTTAAAGGGCGTATCTCGTTCCCCGGGTTCTTAAAACTGGAATTAGTTTGTGATTTCTGCTTTCGCTTTATCCTTTCATTTATTAAAGCTTGCGTCTTATTACCTAAGATATAGTGTTTAATTTTAGAGTGTCTAGGCAGGATTGCCGCTTTCGTATTTACATATCCGAGACCTTTTATTTCCATTTTTATACGTGCCACTCTAAATCGTTTTGGATATTTATCAAATGTCTGTTTAAGCCAAACATATTCGTTGCCTAATTTGCTTTTATTTACCAAATTCCATGGGCAAACACAATACGAGCTACCTGAATCTCTAAGTACACACGCCCTCTTCCCATTTATTTTGTTTTCACTCAAAAAAGGTCGGAACATGCTTTTGTCTTCGCTTATATCGCCTAAGTGATTTATGCTCTCGAATGCTTTTACTTCCGTACTATCCCTTTGTCTTTTCAGACAACGGGCCATTAGGTGAAATTCGCTTCCACACGTATGGCAGCGCCTCTTTCGTTCAAAGACACGTTCCCTGTCTTTAATTTCTTTGTCTCGCCAATTTATTTTTTTGTCGGAATTTTTTTCTTCTCCAGAATTTCCCTCGAGTTTCGTTTCTTCAGATTTCCTATCATAAAAAGATCTCGCATTCTCTTTTTTATCTGAAATCTCTTTTACTGCTTCATATTCGTCCAGACATTTAGCTAAAATTAAAGGGTCTTTGTAATTTGCCCACGAATCAATGAAATGCTCTTTCATTTCACTAGAAGCACGGAGCTTGATTTGGTCCGTAATCAATAAATTTTTCAGACTACTGAAATCCGTAACATCTAAACCATTTAACCAACCCTCTAAATAACTGTTGAGCTCGAAAATAATGTCCTTCCACGGGGCACCTGGATTGCGTGGATGTTTCATTAATTTTTGACGATACGCTTCGGGACTCATGCGGAAGCGGTCTAGCAAAAACTTCTTGACGTATTCAAAGTTATCCGTCTGCTCTTGCGGTTCCCTCAAAATTAACTCTGCAATTTCGACCGGCACTAAAGCTAACAAATGCGTCACTAAGTCACCTGTCTCTATTTCCGCTTTGGTCGCCTGTCGTTCGAACAAGTTTAAAAACAAAGTTATGTCAGAGCGTTCCGGATCAAATCGATGCATTATTGTTCGGAGCGGCAGTTTAGGTGGGCGTTCCGACCCGGCACTGTTAGTTGAACTACGTCTATTTGCATCTTGCGTCAATCTAAGTTGTTCTAACGTAAATTCGCGTTCTTTTTGTTTTTCCTCTCTTTCTCTTTCTTCTTTCTCCCTCTCATATTCCCTTTGTTTTTTCTCATATTCCCTTTGTTTTTCCTCATATTCCCTTTGTTTTTCAGCCTTTTCCCTTTCTTTATTCTCTTTTTCCCTTTCTTTATCCTCTTTTTCCCTTTCTTTATCCGCGGCTATCTTCTCTTCTCGATCTTTTATGATATACGCAGCTTGCGTAAAGGCAAAATCTCTGTCGTAATCATTAGCAGCTTCGATTTTTTGGATAATTACCGGAATCCTGTCATTTTTCCTTATCTCCACTCCCAATTCTTCCGCTAAATTCTGCAAATCAATTTTCCTGCACTGTTTCAGATCAGTTACTTCTTGCATTTTAAAATTTTAAGCAAATACAATATAAAGATGAAAATAATATTTTCGCTCGCTAACTTATGCAATAGGGATTCTAACACTTTATGAAAAATTTTCTGCTACTACCCACATAATATTAACAATTTTAAATACAATTCAATTTTGAGGAATAATAAAAATAGTATACATATAAAAATAAATTTTCAATATTGTAAAATTTTCAATACACTGACACGTTTTTATGTCGATCATACAAATTTAAAACAAATTTAGAAATTTGAAATTCTGTGTTCATAATTCAACCAATACTTGATATTTCTGACACCGCAGGTAACAATTTTCAGAGTTATAACAAAATGAACACTTTTTGCAACTGCTAAAAATTTTCTTAACATCCCATATGCAAAATATTTTAGTATCAAAAACATCCATTCTTTCATAAATAATGGGAAAGTAAAATCTTTGAAATCTTTCAATCAGTAATTACTAGACAATCGACTTATATGAAAAGTCGGAATTTTTACCTCTTTTTTTTCAAGAAAAAAAAAGAAAAATGAAAAATTACACATTTAGCCTGACAGTACCTCCTTATATTATTTTACTGCCAAAAGAAAAATTCACACTATCAAATTTTATGCTGATAACAAATACACATATATTTTTCCAAATATGTTAAAATTTATTAGATTTAAAAATTTATCATAATCTATCATAAATCAATATTCAAATAAAAATTTTCTCAGAAATGAATTTTTCCTCACTAAAGAATATATAAACAAAATGAGAGCCACTCAAAAATGAATTGAGCTTACCTTTTCTACAGTCTTTGTCTGCATCATCTGTCGCCGGTTTCGGGTCTGGCCTAGACGTCGTCGATTTCACAGGTTATCTCGGTTTGTCGGCTCCTGATGTTTCCTAGAGAGGGCTTGCTTCGGACTTGTTCTCTGTAAACACGGGCTTGCTTCCAGGACGGAACTGCGGTCTGTCGTGACACCGCAAGGGCTTGCTTCGGGCTTGTTCTCTGTAAATACGGGCTTGCTTCCAGGACGGAACTGCGGTCTGTCGTGACACTGCAAGGCTTGCTTCGGTCTCTGCTTTCCTCTCCTGAACTGGCGTCAGATCTTGCGCGCTTAGATGCGGGCGGGCGTCACTGCTACTGTCTGGGCTCTCTTCACTAATGCTAATAAATTTTTGTCGAAATATCCGACTCGCTTGCCACCAGCTGTAAAGATTCCATGATGTTGTGAGTTTTTGAAATGGGGTAGCGTGGAACCGTTTCACAATGGAACAACTTCATTAAATATTTCAGAACAAATTTTATTAAAAAGCGTTCTTGAAATTTCTAGAGGTAAAAATTATTTACAACAATTTGTTTAGCTGAGTTCGCTCGACTTGTAATTTATAGCAAATCACCGAATAGTCCAGTCTTTTACAGTAGTTTTAAAATCTTAAAGTCTCACTAGAGCTACTTTTCACTCTCCCCGAAAAGTCAAATCCAAGGCTTTTGCGTTGACTTCAGAGAGATCGCACTCTCTCATTCAAAAATCTGTCAGCAAAGCCTTTCCTTCCCCACTTGGTCGGGAATCCATCCAGAGATCAGTGTCTTTTCACCAACACTCCTCTGCTCTCCAAAATCTAACTGTTTTCCCCCGATTCTCTTCTCCGGTCCGCTTGCTCGAACAAAAGATTCTCCGATCACCAATCAAAAAAGTTTTAGTTTACGTCATTGGCTAAAGCTTTCTTTATGGAGGTCTTACTGAACTTTTAAATGTTCTCGCAGGAAATTTTCCCACGATCCGAGACCCCACATATAGACGGTCAGATCAGAGAAATATTTGCTGTCTAGCAATTTCAGTTTCACAAGATTGATCGAAGCTTATCTTTTCCTATTGTAGTAGGCGACATTCTTGTAACACCACAGATAAGCGTGAGAAAAGTTTTCCACCTCTTGGGAACTTCTATCTTTGATTACTCTGCCTAATTAGCAGACTGTGAGGGATTTAATGAATTCATCACAACGCCTTCATTTTCAGTTTAGTCTACCGGTATCTCCCCTGCTATTTGGGTAATAATTTCTGTGCTTGTGCAATACTCTGAATTAAAAAATTTTCTTGTACTGTTTTCAATACCTGTACCTTCTTTTCCTCTTATAGTAACATAGTTTGGTTTCTTATAGTAACATAACTGGAAGTGTTTCTTCTGTGTCTTTTTGGCTTCTTTCAATTACTACACTTGTTAAGGGATTTAATTTGTTTTGATTTTGATCTTTTCTCCTTATTTTGTATTCACTATCCACTATTCAATCACTTTGAATTAGCATTTAATGTTTTCCTTTCTTTCTTTGCAGCAGCATTTTTATTTATTATCTGTGAAAGCAACATCTCAAAAGGACATAGAAAAATTGACGGATCTTTCGCAAAAGTTATGATAAGAGATGCAGAATGTGAACTGGTTTGCATTGAATTAGTTTTCCTGCACACAAACGATCTTTCAATCTTACGATTTTTAGCTAAGCACCCCATTGATTCACCATTGAATATACACTGGTGTCCAGAAATTAAGGGGTAGTGACCAATTTCAGACGTTTCGTCGAATGCCTTATTGAAACTCGTGAGGAAATGCCCGGAATGTCCTTGAACTTTGAAGATATAAGAACATGTTTGACTTCATGTTTTTCAGTGAAGATTTCGTCGCGAGGAAAATTAGGGGGCAACAATAATTTTAATAATAAAATAATATTTCCGAACACTCAAGTAACAAAAAATGCTAAAAATGGCCTGCCACTGTAGCAAATGACTATGTAGGCCCTGTTCAACATTTGTGTGCATTTGTGTAAGCATAGCACGTATATTCGAGAAAATGTTAACGTTTCTGTGAAAAAATCAAGTTATTTTCTTACAGAATGCAGAGTTTTCAGCCGAATTTAACACTGGGATGATCGAAAATATTATTTTATTATTAAAATTATTATTGCCCGGATACTGGGATGATCGAAAATATTATTTTATTATTAAAATTATTATTGCCCCCCCCCTAATTGTCCTTGCGACAAAATCTTCACTGAAAATCATGAAATCAAGCATGTTCTTTACATCCTCAAAGTCCAAGGGCATTCTAGGCATTTCCTCACGAGTTTCAGTAAGATATTCGACGAAACGTCTGAAATCTGTCACTGCCCCTCAATTTCTGGACACCAGTATATTTTAAGGCTTTATTTACTTCGTGCAGGAAATCTCTTACTTTTTTTTTGGTTTTTAATTACACTTCATTTTCAATGTTAAAAAATATACAGACTTTAACCTTCAATGTCACTTTTAGCTTGAGATATAAAACTAAGTTATAAAACCAACTAGCTAGCATTTCATATCATTCGATTAAGAATCCATAACAAGCATAGAAAAATATATTATTGGACTTTAAAAAAGAAAAATAACTAGCATATGAATATAAAAAGACAATTAAAGATTAACACATTCTGTTTTTATTTGTGGTGGATGTTTCAAGCTATATGTTAGATTAGTATTACTACATCCCCAAGCACTACCTCATGATAGGCCTATACACATACAGTGTCTCATATTAGACCCATACACTGTCGCACATTAGCCTCCTGACTTTGACTGTTTGTAACTCAGGTTACTTTAACCATATTCTAAATTTTAAAGACTAAAAAGGTTCACTATTTCTTACTTAATAAAGGCCTATTAAAATAATTTACCTAAGTTTTTATTTAAGTGTTGCACGTGAATAGTTTTGAAGTCTGACAGAAAAGTTTTTCTTTTTTTATCAAAAAGTAAGTTTTATGTAATGTATATTTTTTTGGATTTTACTTTTAAAATTTTGAATGTGTTCTTAATGAATATATGTAAAATTATGTATTGCTTACAAAATAATCACAAAGCCAATTTTAATGCTATAAAAATTGGTATCTTTTTTGATGTGGCTCACTTTAGACACATTTCTTTGAATGTCTCAAATTTACCCCGATTGACCCCATATCACTTACATCAATTTGACTTTTTCCCGAAATGAAGGGCTCCAACGTAATTGAAAAGTGTTTATGAATTCGGTTTGTTTGCCGGCCGGATGTCTATCTGTCTGTCTGCCGTCTGTTCGTGCTCAAACTCGCGTAAATGTATTCGGATTGCTATGCAATTCACATATGATGCTGAAGTTTAGTATAGCTTGTTCGGTATTAATGTGTATAGCATGTATAGTTCATTTACAGGGACATTCAAAAGAGTTCCGTTACATTACGGTCTATGGGGAAAAATCGTCTGCGGCGTACTTTTCTGCACGAGAGGAACTTCTTAGACTAAGAACCAAGTCTGTAGAGCATAGATGTCCCTCCCGGTTGCGGTGTACTTTAATAATGTTACAATATTTCAAACATATTTAGATTTATATATAGCACTGTGTAGAAGTCTGCACGTGCCCGGTTCGGCCCGTTTATGATTTTGCAGTTTACGATCCGGCCCGTTGAAAAATCAGTGAAAACAGGCCCGGACCAGCCCGTGAAAAAATAAATTAAATCATGCCCGGCACGACTCAATTTCTACAAAAATTCCTATGTTTCTTATCATACGATAAAAATTATTTTAATAAATACTGCATACATATTTATGGGAAAATTTTACTGTATATTTTAGATTACTATACGTTCACAAGCCATAGAATAATGTGCAGCAATATTAATGATCCCTTAGATTCTTAGTATACTACACTGATGTCCAGAATCTAAAGGGCAGTGACCAATTTCAGATGTTTCATCGAATATATACTGAAACTCGTGAGAAATTGCCCGAAATGCCCTTGAACTTTGAGAATGTAAAGAACATGTTTGATTTCATGTTTTTCAGTGAAAATTTTGTCACGATGATAATTAGGGGGGGGGGGATAATAATTTTAATAAAAAAATAATATTTTCGATCATTCAAGTAACAGAAAATGCTAAAAATGGTCTGCCACTGTAGCAAATGACTATGTGGGTCCTGTTCAACATTTGAGTAAGCATAGCATGTATATTTGTGAAGATGTTTGCGTTTCTGTGAAAAATTCAAAAGTTTTTTTTATAGCATACAGAGGTTTTTCAGCCGAATTTAACACCGCTTTCTAAAAACTTGATAAAAAATCGTAGAAATAGTATACTGTAATTAAAATATTAAAATATTGAATATTTGATGATATATGGATATTTGTATGAAATAAATTTTAACTGTGCATGCGCGAACTACAGCAAATTTTTTTATCATGATTTGATAGTCTGTATAGGGCAACTCATATTAAAAGACCAGTGAAATATCGTGAAAACTCAAAAAGTTACAGCAATAATTGATAAATTGAGGAGAAAATCCCATATAATCCTTTTTTATTTAAGTATTTTATAATAACTTTTTGACAAAATTTCAAATAGTTTTACTATGGGAAATGATTTAATCAAGAAAAAAATGCAATTCTTAATGTAAAATTTGAGAAATGTAATTTTTGAAAAAGAAAGAGAAAAATTTTAAACATCAATTAAGGGTATATTGAATATTTGATGATATATGGATATTTGTATGAAATAAATTTGAACTGCGCATGCGCAAACGACAGCAAAATATTTTTGTCATGATTTGATAGTCAATAATTTAGGGCAACTCATATTAAAATACGAGTGAAATATCGTGAAAACTCAAAAAGTTACAGCAATAATTGATAAATTGAGGAGGAAATCCCATATAATCCTTTTTTATTTAACTATTTTATAATAACATTTTGACAAAATTTCAAAGAGTTTTACGATGAGAAATGATTTAATCAAGAAAAAATGCAATTCTTAGTGTAAAATTTGAAAAATGTAATTTTTGAAAAAGAAAGAGAAAAATTTTAAACACCAATTATCTTACAATTTTGAACTTTTAGCAACAATTATTTTCCATACTTTTCTTATATGTATGTATGCTCTATGACTGTAATGACCACATTTCCGAAAAGTTTATTAGCTTAATAAAAAATAAACAAAATGTCATGACGTACGTAAAAATACAGTAAAACTCACTATTTCCTTAATATTTTTATTTTTAAATATTTTCTTCATTCACATAAATTAAAATCCAAAATATTCGGGTTAATTAAAAAGTAAATGTAGAAGCTTTAGTATTTAGATCATACTAATACATCGAAAAAACGCAAAATGGGAAAAATAAATTTAAATATTGTAACGTCGAATCTTTTAAAGGAAAATGGATGCATTAAAAAAGCCTTTTTTAAAGCACTAAAAAAATCATCTGATTTTTATGACATTTTGTTAGAATATACAACGGATGCAGCAAAATTGATATTATAATCGTTTTCCGCAAAATGCTAGGGAACCGTGTCACTTTAAACTAATACGAAAAAAAATTCTAAATTAAAAACCCATTAAAAGATTAAATCATTTTAATTAATTTTCTGCCATGAGAAAAATTGCCAACTTTATATTTTGTAATTCTATTTAAATTAATACTTTAGAATATAGATTTATAAATGTATACCCTTTGTAAACATAGTATAAATTCTTTTGTAAATAAGTGTCAGAACATTTTGACTTTTTTATTTCCATTACAGTATAGAATTATCATTTCCAAAACTTCTTAATGTTGGGAAAACGAATCAGTGACAGGAAATGAATTTAAGTAAGAAAATAACAACATTATTAGATAATTATTTCCGAATAATTCAACTTTCACCCGTCTCATAAATATCATTGCGTTTTTTTGCATATTAACTAAACAACTTTACTGAAAGTAAAATTAAATGAATTCAATTTTAGTTTGTTCATTACCCAAAACGAATATGCACATTGAATTTTTTTCTCTTTTTGAAATTAGAGCGCATGATTTTAATGAAAATTAACATCGCATTAAAGAATAAACTGCTAAAAGCATTTTTCAAATTAAAGTGCGACCTGATCTTGTACAATCTAGTTAAATTAGAGAAAGATAATTGTATTCAGGTTTTTTTGTTTTATTCACTGGATTTTAAATTACAACACTATTTTTAACAAAGTAATCGTACCTGTCGATTGCAGTGTTAATGTTTTAAATCTTTCAATTAAAAGCAATTTAAATATTTCTTGAAGGTGCTTTTATCTTGTATATTTTTTTCGATTTTGCAAAGCATTTACAAAGAAAGCTTGCAGACCTTTGATGCGAGTTCGGTTACCGATAAGAATTTGTTAGAAAAGGTGGAGCATACGTGACAAAATGTAATTAACTTTTTTTTTTTAATCCATCATGTCTTTTGAAAATTTTAATTGGAAAGTTGCATACGTTTTTTGCTGTTTTCATATTTAATTTAGTAGCTGAAACGATAAGAATAATGTTACTTAATAAATTTCGGTGAACTTCAGAAAATGTATGTCACATTTTTTGAAAATATTTATTATCAGTTATGTATTTACAAAATTCTTTTGAAAGCACACAAAGTTGAAACTGGTTAACATTTACTGCCTTTATACGCCAATCTTCTTCTGTTTGCTACCTTTCTTTACGAAGTTGAAGCTTGTTTAATTTGATATAGCAATATTTTATTTTATTTTATTTATTTTTGTTAAGTTTTAAATTGACAGTAAATAAAATTACTAAACTTTATCAGACATTGCATCCTAATTTATTTAAGATTGTTTGGCAAAAATAGATGCAGTAAAATGCCTTTTCACATATTTTTAATTATCTGATCTTTAAGATAATTTGTTAGAATATACGACGGATACCTTTAATAATTCATTTTAAACAATAATTTGGAATTGATATTTTAATCATTTTTCGAAAAATGCAAGAGTATCGTGTCCTCTTAAATTAAGAAGAAGAAAAATTCTAAATTAAAAACCCATTAAAAGAGGAAATCAATTTAATTCATTTCCTGCCTGGAGAAAAATTACGAACTGTATATTCTAAAATTCTAGTTAAATCAATATTTTAGAATACAGATACTAACTTAACTATAGATTGACAACTCCCTTTGTAACTTAGTATTAATTTAAAAAATATATATGTGTACAAAAACTTTTGACTTTAAATTTTTTATTGCAGTGTAGAATTACATTTTCAAAACTTCTTAATGTTGCGAAAACGAATCAGTTACAGGAAATGAATTTAAGTAAGAAAAGAACAACATTATTAGATAATTATTTTTGACTAACTCAACTTTGATCCGTCTCATAAATTTCATTGAGTTTTTAAACATATTAACTAAACAACCTTACTAAAAATACAATTCAATGAATTCTATTTGAGTTTTCTCACTACGAAACCGAATATACGCATTGATTATTATTTTTCTTTTTTGAACTCGGAGAGCCTGAATTTAATGAAAATTAATATCGTATTAAAAATAAAATGCTAAAAGTATTTTTTAAACTAAAGTGCGACTTGATCTTGTACAATCTACTTAAATTAGAAAAAGATAATTGTATTCAGGTTTTTTTGTGTTTATTCGCTAGATTTTCAATTACAACACTATTTTAAACAAAGTAATCCTACCTGTCGATTGCAGTTTTAATGTATTAAATCGTTCAATTAAAAGCAATTGAAATATTTTTTGCAGGCGTTTTTATCTTGTATTTTTTTAGTTTGCAAAGCATTTATAAAGATAGCTTGCAGATCTTTGATGAGAGTTTGGTTACCGATAAGAATTTGTTAGAGAAGGTAGAGTCATGTACGTGACAAAATGTAATTAACTTTTTTTCCATATTGTCTTTTGAAAATTTTAATTGGAATGTTGAAACGTTTTTTGCAGTTTTTATAATTAATTTAGAAGCTTTTACGATATGAATAATGTTATTTAACAAAATTAGGTAAACTGCAGAAAATTTATGTGATATTATTTGAACATATTCCTTATCAGTTATGTATTTACAAAATTCTTTTTAAAACACACGTAGTTGAAAATGGTTAAAGTATACTATCTTTAGGCGGCCATCTTCTGTTATTTTCTACCTTTCTTTACGAAGTTGAAGCTTGTTTAATTTGATATAGCAATATTTTCTGCTATTTTATTTCTATTATGTAAAGTTTTAAATTGACAGTAAATAAAATTACTAAACATGATCAAACATGTCCTCCTAATTTATCTAAGCTTGCTTGACAAAAATAGATGCAGTAAAAAGCCTTTTCGCATATTTTTAATTATCTGATCTTTAAGATAATTTGTTAGAATACACGACGGATACCTTCAATAATTCATTTTAAACAATAATTTGGAAATTTTAATAATTTTTTGCAAAATGCAAGATTATCGTGTCCCCTTAAATTAAGTAGAAGAAAAATTCTTAATTAAAAACCCATTAATAGAGGAAATCAATTTAATTTTTTTCCTGCCATGAGGAAAATTACTAACTGTATATTTTAAAATTCTAATGAAATCATTATTTTAGAATATAGACTCTCTAACTTAACCTATCGATTGACAACTCCCTTTGTATATTAGTATTAACTTAAAAAAATATGTGTGTCAGAACCTTTCTACTTTTAAATTTTTATTGCAGAATAGAATTACATTTTCAAAACTTCTTAATGTTGCGAAAACGAACCAATTACAGGAAATGAATTTAAGTAAGAAAAGAACAACATTATTACATAATTATTTTTGACTAACTCAACTTTGATCCGTCTCATAAATTTCATTGAGTTTTTTAACATATTAACTAAACAACTTTACTAAAAATACAATTTAATGAATTCTATTTGAGTTTTCTCACTACCGAAAACGAATATGCGCATTGATTATTCTTTTTCTTTTTTGAACTCAGAGAGCCTGAATTTAATGAAAATTAATATCGTATTAAAAATAAAATGCTAAAAGATTTTTTTAAATTAAAGTGCGATTTGATCTTGTACAATCTAGTTAACTTAGAGAAAGATAATTGTATTAAGGTTGTTTTGTGTTCATTCACTAGATTTTCAATTACAACACTATTTTAAACATTGTAATCTTACCTGTCGATTGCAGTTTTAATGTATTAAACCTTTCAATTAAAAGCAATTGAAATATGTTTTGCAGGTTTTTTTTTATCTTGTATTTTTTTAGTTTGCAAAGCATTTATAAAGAAAGCTTTCTTTGATGAGAGTTTGGTTACCAATAAGAATTTGTTAGAGAAGGTAGAGTCATGTACGTGACAAAATATAATTAACTTTTTTTCCATCTTGTCTTTTGAAAATTTTAATTGGAAAGTTGAAACGGTTTTTTGCAATTTTTATAATTAATTTAGAAGCTTTAACGATATGAATAATGTTATTTAATAAACTTATGTAAACTACAGAAAATTTATGTGATATTCTTTGAATATATTCCTTATCAGTTATGTATTTACAAAATTCTTTTTAAAACACACATAGTTGTAACTAGTTAAAATTTACTATCTTTATGCGGCCATCTTCTTCTATTTTCTACTTTTCTTTACGAAGTTGAAGCTTGTTTAATTTGATATAGTAATATTTTATTCTATTTTATTTCTTTTTGTAAAGTTTTAAATTGACACTAAATAAAATTACTAAACTTGATCAAACATTTCATACTAATTTATCTAAGATTGCTTGACAAAAGAAAAAAAATGCAATAAAAAGCCTTTTCGCATATTTTTAATTATCTGATCTTTAAGATAATTTGTTAGAATACAGGACGGATACCTTCAATAATTCATTTTAAACAATAATTTGGAAATTGATATTTTAATAATTTTTCGCAACATGCAAGAGTATCGTGTCCCTTTAAATTAAGTAGAGGAAAAATTCTAAATTGAAAACCCATTAAAAGAGGAAATCAATTTAATTAATTTCCTGCCATGAGGAAAATTACCACAACTGTATATTTTATTTTTCTAGTTAAATTAATATTTTAGAATATAGATTGTAACTTAACCTATAGATTGATAACTCGCTTTGTAATTTAGTATGAACTTTTAAAAAATATATGTATCTGAACCTTTTGACTTTTAAATTTTTATTGCGGAATAGAATTATCATTTTCAAAATTTCTTAATGTTGTGAAAACGATTCGATTACAGGAAATAAATTTATGTAAGAAGGACAATATTATTAGACAATTATTTTCGACTAACTCAACTTTGATCCGTCTGCTTTACTTTACTCATTACCCGAAATGAATATACGCATTGATTATTATTATTATTTTTAAACATAGAGCGCATGTTTTTGATGAAAATTAACACCGTATTAAAAATAAAAGGCTAAAAGCATTTTTTAAATTAAAGTGCGACCTGTCGATTGCAGTGTTAATGTATTAAATATTTAAATTAAAAGCAATTCAAATATTTGTTGAAGGCTTTTTTATCTCGTATTTTTTTAGTTTGCAAAACATTTATAAAGAAAGCTTGCAGACTTTTGATGGGAGTTCGGTTACCGATAAGAATTTATTAGAGAAGGTAGAGCATACGTGACAAAATGTAATTACCTTTTTTTATTTCATCCTGTCTAGAAAATTTTAATTGGAAAGTTTGAACGGTTTTTTGCAGTTTTTATAATTAATTTAGTAGCTGAAAAGATAAGATTAATGTTACTTAATAAACTTAGGTAAACTTCAGAATATTTATGTGGTATTATTTGAAAATATTTCTTATCAGTTATGTATT
Source organism: Maratus michaelseni (assembly GCA_963931845.1). Taxonomy (NCBI): domain Eukaryota; kingdom Metazoa; phylum Arthropoda; class Arachnida; order Araneae; family Salticidae; genus Maratus; species Maratus michaelseni. Next base: position 121,146,482 of record OZ007586.1, read on the forward strand.
TGCGAAATTCTTTAGAAAACATACAAATTTTGAAACTGGTTAAAGTTTACTGCTTTTATACGCCAATCTTCTTCTATTTGCTTCCTTTCTTTACGAAGTTGAAGATTGTTTAATTTGATACATCAATATTTTCTCCTATTTTATTTCTTTTTGTAAAGTTTTAAATTAACAGTAATTAAAGTTACAAAAATTTATCAAACATTTCATATTAATTTACCAGATATTGTTTGACAAAAATAGAGGCAGTAAGAAGCCTCTTCGCTTATTTTAAATGATCTGATTTTTAAGATAATTTGCTAGAATGTACGACGGATACTTAAATTCACTTTAAACAATAATTTGGAAATTGATATTTTAATCTTTTCCCGCAAAATTCAAGATTACAGTGTCCCCGTCCCCTTAAATTAAGAAGAAGACAAATTCTAAATTAAACACCCATTAAAAGAGGGAGTGAATTTAATTCATTTCCTGTCGTGAGGAAAATTACTATCTTTATATTTTACAATTCTAGTTAAATTAATATTTTATAATATAGATTCATAAGCTGTAGATTCATAATTCCCTTTGTAACTTAGTACACTTTAAAAAAAATAAGTTTCAGAACATTTTGACTTTTTCAATTTCATTGCATTATAGAGTTATCATTTTGTAAAATTTTTAATGTTGGAAAAACGAATCACTGACAGGAAATGAATTTAAGTAAGAAAAGAACAACGTTATTAGATAATTATTTCCGACTAATTTAACTCTCACCCATCTCATAAATTTCACAGCGTTTTCTAACATATGAACTAAACAACTTTACCAAAAAAAAAAAAAAAAAAAAAAAAAAAAAAAAACAATTAAATGAATTCTATTTTAGTTTGCTCATTACCCAAAACGAATATATGCATTGATTTTTCTTTCTTTTTCGAACTTAGAGCGCATAATTTTAATGAAAATTGTCATCGTGTTAAAAATAAAATGCTAAAAGCATTTTTTAAATTAAAGTACGACCTCATCTTGTACAATCTAGCTAAATAAGAGAAAGGTAATTGTATTCAGTTTTTTTGTGTTTATTCACTGGATTTTAAATTACAACACTATTTTAAACAAAGTAATCGTACCTGTCGATTGCAGTGTTAATGTATTAAATCTTTCAATTAAAAGCAATTCAAATATTTCTTGAAGGCGATTTTATCTTGTATTTTTTTAGTTTGCAAAGCATTTATAAAGAAAGCTTGCAGATCTTTAATGAGAATTTGGTTACCTATAAGAATTTGTTAGAGAATGTAGAGTCAAGTTCGTGACAAAATTTAATTAAGTTTTTTCCATCCTCTCTTTTGAATATTTTAATTGAAAATTTGCAATTTTTTTATAATTAATGTAGAAGCTGTAACGATTACATTAATGTTACTTAATACTCTTAGGTAAACTTCAGAAAATTTATGACATTATTGGAAAATATTTCTTATCAGTTATATATATGTACAAAATTCTTTCGAAAATTCATAAAGTTGAAACTAATTAAAGTTTACTGTCTTTATACGCCCATCTTTTCTACTTGCCTTCTTTTACGAAGTTGAAGCTTGTTTATTTTGTTATAGCAATATTTTCTACTATTTTATTTCTTTTTGTAATGTTTTAAATTGATAATAAATAAAATTGCTAAACTTTATCAAATCTTTCGTCTTAATTTATCAAAGATTTCTTGAGAAAATTAAGTTTTAATAATTGCATTGACTAAATCGTAATAGAGTATTTTAAATACCAGGACTAAATTATTGAAACTCTATAAATACATGAAAACAGAAAGAAATTTCTGCACATCTACATACTCACAGGGTTGAAGAAAAAAATTCTCTAGCATTTGAGGTGACCTAGCAGCGGCCGTTGTCTTGAACCTGAATCAAATATTCTTACCTTTGATGAATCCCGAGCTCATGAGTGGAATTTTTGGCGAATTAAAAGTTCCTACCTAGAAGTGATGATCTACCCTTAATAAATCTTTAATAAAGGGTATAGCGAGGTTTCCTATTAAAATATGCCCTTGAGTCAACCAGATCGAGTCCTACAGGAATCGATAGCCCTTCAATTGAGATGCGTTTTTGAGAAGTTTGAAGCACATATCTCAAACCAATGGGCAGTTATGACTCTTTATGTGCGTTTTGAATAAAGGTGCATTGTGAAGAAAGTAGTGATCGAATTTCTCCGAAAAAAATCAGGTATGTGTAATATTAAAATACAAATAGTGGATATTATTTTCAGATTATTTTCTGTAAAATAGCCAGTTTTATAAAAAAATTCTTGTTTTTAATTTAACTTTTTAATTAAGAATATATCGAAAATTTTCAGTGACCACCTTCATGTTTTTACCAAAAATACTACGAGGTATGATGTATATTTGGTGTGAGATTCAACTCTTTACGCTGGGTGCATCATAGAAAAAAAAATTAAAATGTTTTACAGGAGTGGGTTGGAGTTGCAAGTTATGTTAGCATGCAAGCATGTGTTATTACAAGTTCATGCGCAGTTCTATGTACAGTTTACGCATGTAGCTATGCTGTTTGTGGCAATCATCTGAAGGAAAGCATTTTGTTTTGTTAGTTAACAGCTGACTGATTTTGTTTTTAGTTTTCTGCGCAGTTTTACTTAACGCATTGCTTTTAGTCTTTTTAAACATGAAGCCCCGCCTATGGGCCTTACATTTGGTTTTTTTCATTATTTAACAAAAAATTTTGTCACCATGTGTTTCTATTATAAAAAAGATGTATGTAATAGTGGTATTGATTCTAATCGAACTATTAATATGCATAGTAGTCTAATTGTAAAAATGCGAATTTTGTGTATTTTCTTTGAGAAATAATGTAACATATGAAACAGAAAAGCACCGCCCATGGGCTGGATTACAGATCTACAAAAGACGTGAATTTATGTCTCCCATTCAGAGCCTGATTACCAACGGAATAATCTTCCACCAGTAAAAATGAAGAGAACTTTCGTTCTTATTCAAGACAGTAATTATTTTGTGACTAGAGCGTTTAAATAAGGCAAAAATGTCTACTAAAATTTACTGGTTGAAGTTTTTCCCGATTGTGTTTTCCTCAGTGTGGTAACACTGTTTTTGATTAATCAGCAACAGTGTTAAGTCAAACTGAGCCGAAAACTATTAAAAAAATCCGTCAACTATAAACTAACAAAACACAATTGTATCCTTCAAATGATTGCCACCAACAACATAACTACATACGTAAACTGTACATAGAACTGTGTATGAACTTGTAATAACACACGAAATTTGCAACTCCCCCATCACTGGAACACATTTTTAATTCTTTTTCTATGATGCACCCATCGTAGAGAGTTGAAACTCACACCAAATATACATCATACCTCGAGCTATTTTTGGTAAAAACATGAAGGTGGTCACTGAAAAATTTTGTATTTTCTTAATTAAAAAGTTAAATTATAAACAAGAAAAAATTTATAAAACTGGCTATTTTGAAGAAAATAATCTGAAAATAATATCCACTATTTGTATTTTAATATTACACATCTCTGATTTTTTTCGGGGAAATTCGATCACTACTTTCTTTACAATGCACCTGTTTCCAAAACGCACATAAAGAGTCATAACTGCCCATGGGTTTGAGATATATGCTTCAAACTTGGCAAAAACGCATCTCTATTGAAGGGCTATCGATTCATGTAGGACTCGATCTGGTTGACTCAAGGGCATATTTTAATAGGAAACCTGGCTATACCCTTTAGAATCAGCAATGATAATACACTGGCGTGCAAAACTTAAGCAACAAACACAAAATGATAATTTCTGAACACTGAGTACTCAAAAGGAAATTCTATAAAGAGCAAGTGTAGAAAAGAGGTACTACCCTAACAGCACGGCCAGTCGATGTGAAGTCCCCTTGACGTCACACATGGTTAGAAGTGTCACAATTGCTATGGTGAATCAAAATATGGGATATTTCACTGTCTCATTATTACCCTCAAATGATTGTTAACACTGAAAAGTCACTGTGACTGTCGCTTTGTGATGGGTCACCAGGTGACATTACAATGAAGTCACCTTGTGATTCTCAAGTCACTATCAGTTGAAGACTGAACTTTGAAGTCAATGTGAGCATTGCATTGTGATGAGTCGCCAAATAATGTCACAATGAAGTCGCATAGTGACTTTTCGGTGATCGACACTCTATTGTGAAGTCATCATTTCCCTCCTTTGTGAAAAGTCACCAGATGATTTCATTTTCTGTCACTTGGGAACTCGTCACAGAACAGCTATCATGATGACTTTCCAATGGAGTGTCAAAATGACAGTCACATGAGAATCACAAGATGATTTCATTGTAAAGTCACCTGGTGACTCGTCAAAAAACAGCAGTCATGGTGACTGTTTAGTGGAGTGACCAAATGAGAGTAAAAATGAGACGAATGAAAGATATATTTCTTTTCATTGTAGTGACTGTGACAAATGTGACCATTTGTAATGTCAAGAAGACTTCACATCGACTGTCTGTGCTGTTAGGGTAGTACCTATTTTCTACACTTGCTGTTTATAGAATTTCCTTTTGAGTACTCACGTGTTCAGAAATTAGCATTTTGTGTTTGTTGCCTCAGTTTTGCACACTAGTGTATCAGTGTTACTTATTAAACTTGTGTAAAAGTCCACGAATTTATGTGACATTATATGAAAATATTTCTTATCTGTTACATATGTTTACAAAATTGTTTTAAAAACAAATATGTTGATACTAGTTAAATGTTTACTTATTTGATACACTCTTATTATTCTACTTGCTATCTTTCTTTACGAAGTTGAAGTTTGTTTAATTTCTTATGCTAATATTTTTTCCAATTTTATTTCTCTTTGTTATTTTTTATATAGACAGTAAATAAAATTATCAAATATTTTACTATAGTTTATCCGAAATTGGGTGATAAAATTATGATCAATACGTATACACTTACTAAAACATATTAAAGGTATAATACTGGGAATTGAAACTCTAGAAAAAACAAAATTCAGAAAGAAAGCTCCCTTCATTCATATACTCACAAGGCTGAAGTAAACACGTCATTTAAGGTAGTTTAGCCGTTGATTCTTGCCAAAAGTTTTAAAACTAAACTTGATAAACATAAACCACGAGATCACATGTGAAAGCTTGTGCTTAAAAATTGTCTACTGTAAACGTGAAAATTATTATTATTTTTTTCTGATTGCTTTTTTAACCTGTAATGCATCTCGTGTCAAAGTTTAGGTAACCGAAAGGAAGCTTATTCATTGCACTTGTTCTCGCTTCGCATTTAGATTTCTATTGATTTAGCATATTCGGGATTAAAATTCGAGATTTAAGTTTAGAGGTCTGGAGTAGTCACTGGAGTTTTCTAATTCACCGACTCATGCACCTAGTTTCCATGGCCGCAAAAAAGAAGGTTAATGGACAGGGACGTGGGCCTCGGGCGCAAAAATTACCAAATGTTTTCCAAGATTTCTTTTTACTCGCTATTTTTGTTCCCTTTTTATTCGTTGAAATTATACTTCCATTGCATATTTAACAAAGGTTTCCAGCGAACGCGCCTAAATTTTTTGCACTAGTAGGCACATGATGTATTTTTTTTGCGCATAGTAGTTATGCTATTACAAATGCAAAACTTTCCACATAACAATAATAAAATGCATGTCAGAAGAGCAATTATGCATATCAGCAGTAAAAACTGAATTTAAATTTTGAAGACATTTGTGAGAACAAGGTGTTTAAAAAATACCATTTGTCGTAAAATTTTGAACAGCGTGCTCGCTGAAGTGGTAAAGAAAGTATTTTCTTAGGCAGGGAAAGTCAACATTCTTAATTCTTTACTCAACGAGGTTATTTTCCATTATCTTACTATTCGAATATTCACAGGCAGCAATAGGGCGGGACGGTGTTGTATGCCCTATATGTCTATTCTCTAGTTGGTTTTTACAGTGAAAATAGGGTAGATGATTTCACAAACATTTAGCCGTCGCGTCTTTATCTTTTTCTCTTGCTTTCTGTTTTATGAATCTGGGTACTTTTCCACTATAGGGGCCTATTTTTTAAAAAGCTTGGCGCAATTCGGGCTTCAGAAAGCGAGATTTGTAGTCAAATTAGATGAACAGCTATGAAAACAAACATAATGAACTTTTAAATAAAACTTACTAGTTACTTGTAAATAAAAATAGATAAATTGTTTCTTTATATTAAATAAAGTGTATAGATATTGAAAAAAAGTGCTTGTTTATATGAAAAAGTAAATAGGTTGCCAGGAAATATGTTGCAAAATTGCTTTTTCTCGTCAAGACCATTTTCTCTATCTCACCGAGGCCCCTATACTAGAAAAGTACCTCAATCTGAGTATATATGTTTTTCTACAAACATTGTTATAGTATTGGAGATTTAATTATAATAGATATAGCTTACTTCATAATAAGGAAATCAGGTAAGAATCTGAAAGAGAAGAACTGGCTCAATATTAAGCTTTTTAAGAAAAGGAGGACGCAAAATTATCATTTTGTCTCGGACGCAACTCTTATTTTGCAAGGTCCTCTTAGTTTCTCTTTCTATTTTCTCTTTGCTTCGTTCTTTAATGTTTTTCTGATTTTCGTACATTTTTTGGAATTATGCATAATTTTTTTTCTGAGTCACTGCCATCACATAAATATTTTTCATTTAAATTATATATATATATATATATATATATATATATATATATATATATATATATATATAAAACGAAATATTTGGGAATGAAATCAAATGTGCGAAAATCAAAGGAAAATATATTGTAAAAATTAAACACAATAAAATAAAAATGCAAATATGAAAAACTCCGAATTTCTTATGGATTCGTCAGAGGAGATTCATAAGAATAATTCATAGTAAAGATATGTTATTTCGTCGAATATTGTTAGCATTAAGCCTAAAAATGACAATATTAATCTCCTTATAACATAACGAAAACCCCTCAAAAATGTGAAAATAATAAGAGATCCAAAAAATAAATTAGGATCAAACTGCAATTGGAAACTGCAATAGATAAAAAACGAAATAATAATAATATATATAAATGTGACTAGATTGTATGGAAACAATCAGTAAGATATCGTAGCATTTTGCATTTTAAAGAGATTTTTCTATTTCATTATATTACGCATCTGGATTTTTAAATCGCATGCTTTATTCTAAGTACTTCAAATCATTCCAAAGAAAAGCTTGATGATTAGTACCTCCTATAGCTTTGAATTATATAACTATGTTTTTTATAGTAAATTCAGAAACATCTTTTTTTTATTTTTGAAAAGTTTTCTCGGAGCAAATATAAATGCTTGAAATTCTTTACATTTACCGAAAAGTATCACGTGATCCATATTACCAGAAAATAAAAGAAGAACTTAATGCATTCATTCCTAAAACTGCATTCATAGAAATTTTTGTTCACGAGTTATTTGATCATGCAGTCTTTTTGGAACAACTGGCATTTCCAGTTTAAATCCATATGAATTTATGAATAAACTCTTAAGTAAGAAAACACTTTTATCGCAAATATTTTTAAAAAGTATTTGTAAAACTCCCAAGTGATTCATGAAGCAGGATTTAAAAGTGTCTCAAGCTTTCACTAACTGCTGACACTGGATATTTGTCATAATTAATTGCTTCAACGCAATCAAACCTTTTGCAATTAATTTTTCAGATAAAAAATACAGAAGGTTAACTGTTAAAAATTACGATATGCAGTTACTAATTCAGCAGAGCAAATGCTAGTCCTTTAATGAATTTCGTGCATTTGGCTTACATTTATTGCTTTATTCACAGAAAATATTTGCTCTGTTAAACAAATTTTTCGCACTACAACACTTTCTTGATGCTTTGATATTCAGAGAAAATGTAAGTAGTAAAGAAATTAAGAATTATTATCGTCAAAGTTTTATTTTAATATGCATGGAAAGCAGGAAAATTTGGCTGTATTTCATAAAATTTTACATAAAAAATCGCTTTCAATTTGTGCTATATCCTCTTAAGATCCGAAATTAAAATAATAGTACAAATACTCATTCTTTGCTTTAAGCAAATTAAATGACATTATAGATGACAAAAAAAAAATATAATCTATTGTTTTAGGGCGCTTGTAATTTAGGTTCACAAATATGAACATAAAATTACTAGCCCCCCCCCCCAAAATACCAATTTAATTATCAATAACCTAAAATTACACAATAAAAAAATAACAGCTTTAAATAAGCGAATAATCTGCAAATTCTTAAATTTTTTTATTATAAAGTTTTTAAGTTAAAGAATTGTGAAAATTACCTACTTTCTTGGATGCACTGTTTCGAAAGCATTTTGCAAACTCAGGTTAAAATAACATTTATTTTATAAGGAAATCGACATCGGTGCTGCCATTTATTGGTTTCATTTTAAAGCAAAAGTATTCAACTTTATAGAAGTGAAGTGGAAATGTAAAAATATCAATCATTTTAGTTTTTATAAGCAACAGAATCTAGCTACCCGTTTGGGTACCCAGGACTCATGAGGATATGACATTTATTTGTAAATAGATATAATGATAGGAGATCTTTAACCTTTTAACTTGTAAGTTTCAACCAGAGTCCTGTACGGGTTGAGGGTCAGGTATAACCCGACCCGAAACAAAAAATTCTATTTTAAGTCAATTCGACTCACGACAATGAACTCCGCATAATTCCGCCGGAAACCCGAATTGAACTCGAAAGGGAAGAAAATGAATCCATATTTAAATACAATTGTGGAAAAATAGTCTAAAATTATATCTGTAACATAAATTTTATCTTTTATGTTGAAAAAAAAAGCATACATATACTCATTAATGTTCAAATACGCAGTTGTTTTTATGTGCAAAAATATTCTAGACTTTTTTTGAAAAATCGCCCTTCAAGAGTCAAACCCCAACAGAAAACCGACCCGAACTCTAAACAATTAAAGTCAACTCTAACCGACCCACGGTTCCGGTAAAATAGGGTTACCCGACCCTATTCAGCACTCTTAGTTTAAATGTATTATATGTACAGGGTGTTTCGTAAGGAACTCCTTAACTTTAAAATTCAATAACTCATTAACTAATTTAAATAAATATATGAAACATGTGACATGTTTATCAGGGTCTCACATGTTTTATATAGAGAAATTTAAAAATACTTTAAAATTTTGCCAATAAAGTGTATTACGTTGGATCAAACTGTAAAAAAAAACTAAAATTAACTTCAAAATGTCGAAATGCAAGCATTTTTTCTTTTCAAATGCTACGTAGAATACAAAGTACAGAATCAGACACCTTTGAGGCAGTTTTACACGTTAATTTGAACATTTTTGCAATTTGAAATATCGCAATGCAAAAAATTGAACTATTTTTTTAATTACTGCAACTACCTGATAAACGTTTCAAGGCTTAGATGCTTTACACTCACGCTAAAAAAAAAAAAAAAAAAAATTAATCGGTTAAAAAAAAGAAAAAAGTCGCCAAATTTAGGGGATTTTTTCCTTTAATGGCAACCTAGCCATTGTATTAAGTTATTCGTTTGGCGCAGTCTTGGAAATCGCGCCAACCAAACAGTCGCCAATCTTTTGTTTACATTTTAGCGTGAGTGTAACACATCTGTTCCCGTTTCAATTATTTAACCCTTTACACTAGAGAGGTAAATCTCCCTCACCACGGTGTCCTGCGTACACTGCAAGAAAAAACAGCAAAATGTTCTGTAAATTTATAAACCCAAATTGCCAGTATTATTTACAGTAAATTAACAGCACAATGTGCCTTAAAAACTTTTGTTTTTGGAATTTTACAGTAAAATCTCTGCAATTATTCTAATTTTATTGTACAAATGAATATAATAATGCTAAATTTTACATTAAAAAATGCTGGCAATTTGGGTGCATAAAATTACAGCAAATTTTGCTGTAATTTTTGCCGTTTTTTCTTACAGTGTAAATCGAGGCTCCAAATGCTCTGGACACCAGTATTTTAAACTGATTTTCTTCGCCCTATCTAATTGAAGAATTATCTAGGATTAATAATGGCGAAATAAACTGTAATTGATTAGGGGTGTCCAGAGCATTTGGAACCCCAATTTACGAGGGAAACCTGTCAACACTAGTGGTGAATGAGAGTCACCTCTCGAGTGCAAAGGGTTAATATTTACATTTATTTTAAGAATTATTGAATTTTAAAGTTAGGGAGTCCTGTATGAAACATCCTATATGTATCGTATGTCGTACGTCGAACAATTATCGTAAATGACGTACACATGTGTTATTTTTAGGAGAAGGGTATTCAGAATCCTTCTGTGGTATTTAAAAAAAAAACTTCATAAATTTTCATCATAATTATTATATTTGTTTCTAAAACATGATATAAAAAACTTAAACATGGAAAATTTTGAACATGTAAATTTCGAAAAATGATTAAGCAACAAAAATAGGGAAAAATTACGCAGTAAAGAAAATTGTAAAATCTAAAATAAATTAGTACTATTTTATTAATTTCTAAATTTGATGTTAAAAATTCATCTAGAACAGAGTTTGTATATTACCAAGAGGCTTGTTAGCATTTTTGAAGACTTATATTAATTACCCTACAAATTGTTAAAAAGAGCTTTAAAATTCTCCAAAATTGTAGTCTAACATTATATTTAATAAAAAAATTAAGGGGTCAGGTAGATTTGAATAAACGAAAGAATCGACTTTCTTTTATTAACTAAATTTAAAATTATTTGCAATATTTTAAACAAAACTCACCAAACTTAGATCAAAATTTTACATTAGAACTAAAGAACATCATCTACGATTATACAATCCTTGGGAATCTTCATTTTAAAAATTCATTCTACTTAAAACGATTATTTTGAAACTTGAGAATACAATTTCGAGAGAATGGTAGGCCAGATTATTGGGAAATTTTAACATCATTATAAAAGGGGAAATCGGAACAGTTGAACAACTTTTTATAAAACTGACTATTATTTTCTTTTGTAAACAATACAAAGAAATGGGTTCAATATATAAAAAGAAGTATGGTTACTTCGCTACAAAATATAAAGTTACATACTTTTCTAGATTAATAAACAAAAGTGCTGCGTTTGTTTTTTGAAAAGTTTGAAAATGGCTCAAACATTCCTCGTATGTGGGAGATGAGAACCAGGCAACCGAAAGATCAGACCATGTCGAAAAGGAAGGAAAAAAAGTAATAAAAATGAAATACACAGTATTTTAAATTATAGAATAAAAGTAAATTAAATAGATAAAAATACTGATAAGCAATGAAACAAGAAAGGGTTAGAAAGTAATTAAAAATTACATTATATACATACCTCATAATTTATATAAATAACCAAAAAACAACAATTTTTACTTTGAGCACGTTAAAATATGTTTCATTCGATACAAATCAAACGTTAATACTTAACGCAGTTTGCCTTTTTGGTTAGTTAATGACTCTGTAATGGATATTAAAAAATGAACATCGACCCAATAAAAAATATATTTGTTGTGGTTCATGTCTCCTCCCTCGTCAAGTGTCCTCGTCTCCCTCTTAGGGGTGTTCATTTAACCCTTAGCTGCTCCTAGGAGTATCACCGGCCACCACATTTTTCAATATTCATAGATTAACTAGTAACTTTGAGTTTAACTATAGATACTAAAGAAATTTTGTTTCGTTTGGAGCCCTAGTAGACTTTTGAATAGATGCGCTAGAGACTTCAGGATAGACGAATTTTGATTATAAAAATTCAGTATATAAAGTTTAGTATATAAACAGTATCTAATGAATTAATCGAACCTTTTATTCATCTTTCAATCAAGTGGTTTCAGAGACCGCTCAGAGTAGTTATGCAATAATTTCTGTTACAGTAGTTAAGTTTAATATGCCGACAACAAACTAAGGGAAGTGATAGTAGATACACTGTAAAAAAAATTGCAAATTCACGGGCATTCTCCGTGAATTGCTGCCGTAATTTTACGGAAAATGCCTCTTTTTCAAGGTAAACGATCAAGTTCCGTAAATTTCATGTTTTACAGGCAAAAACTGTTTATGTAAGAACAAAGCTCGTTTACTTAGGGACAAAACCCGTTTTCTTATGGACATTGCCTGGAATATCTGTTGCAGTAATTTTACTACAGCAATTTTTACAGTGTGGGAGGACAAACAGCTTTTGTATTGGAAGCCCAGGGTCGCAATATGTTTATTCATCCAATAATAGAGGGTGTCTCAGTCCTAGCCAAGCCCGAATTTTCAACAGACTTACTTTTTGGTTGGTGTACAATATGATGAACTCCCAGAGCAACAACCGGAGTAGCACCATACTCTGTAGGGGAATCAATAACGACATAGGAATAAGAATTACACGAAAAAGAAATTAGTTTTATAAGTCAACGATAGGGGTATATGTGGTCTACTTAGCCGAGAACCTGCATAAACTACAGGTAAGAATTCAAAGTGCAAATTCAAACGAACTTGACAACGATAAATGAAAACTTATCACGATAAACATTTGATCAACTGATAAACATTTCTTTTAACGTGGTCGATGAAATTTATGATATGGAAATACATTATTTGTTTCCTGATATCGATTCGGATATTTGGCGACCCAGATGACTAAAGTTCGGATAAATGGCGTTCTTCTCCAATTATTAAGGGGTAAAAATCAAAATACTAACATTTAAGAAAAAATATGTCTCTGAAATATTGCTTACTAAATTCGTTTTAGTATTATTTTATGCATAACAAAATATATATATATGATAGGAATTTTGCAACTTTACTAAAAACATAAATATCTACAATGCATGTATAATTTAATCTCTTCTTCCGGCGAAATGGAAAATGTTTCGTTTAAATTTGCGTTTTCTTTATTCTACTCTTCTTTGACAAACACGAAATGTGCGTTATTTTCTATTTTGGAAAAATATAACGGCAAATTTCTTGCGTAAGAATCTTGCGACACAGAAAAATTGTTTTCTAAACAACATATTCCTTTTGCATTTTCTCGTAATAAAAATGGCAAAGAATCTAAAGATAAATTTATATATATTTTTATAAGTATAGAACAATTGTTACGCATTTCAACTATCTAAAACTCATATAGTAGTTGTTTAAAGAAGTAATATTGTGAGTTGCAGTATGTATATCTCCAAAATAACTATGCATTATTGCATTGAAGAAAGCATTTGAGGTAAGTTTCTTATTAGGATTATGCTGGTTGTAGCCCATCAGGATTTCTTAGATTCAAACTACTAATAAAATATCTAAAAAAGTTTTTGCTGGGTTGTTTTGTTAAATTTGTACCCTAGAGTTTACTTTAGTTGTACTGAAGTAAACTTTATAAAAATGCATCAGAATGTCGTTATATATTTACTTACCCATCATACGTAGTATAGGGTAAGTCTTGTAATCGTTTTGAAAATCGAAAAATTTTTTTTGACGGATTTACATGTTTCAGACACTGGAGATTCCGAAAAACATATTTTTAGAAAAAAAATTTTGCCGTCCGTCTGTGTGTCTGTGTGTGTGTCTGTGTGTGTGTCTGTGTGTCTGTAAACGCTCTATCTCCCGAAAAAATTGAGATAGAGACTTGCAATTTGGTATGTACTTAGTATGTAATAATGGGAAGAAGCCTATTTCATTTCAATAACCTCGATTAACCGGAACAATTTTTTTCGGACTCTCGAAATATTCGTTCTGATGAAAGGTATATAAAAATTTTCGAAATTGTTTATTTTAAGAAATGAATATAAAAGTCAATAAAAAAACATAAATTTTGAATAAAGCATGAAGTCGATCGGATAATTAGTTGCCGAGATATTTGGAATCCTATTTTCCACACTCTTCGATTTTTCATGACCCTGTATTTCATCCAAATTTCACTTCAAAGATATATTTTAATTGGAAATTTGACGCTTAATCAGATGCAATAAACCGCTTGTTAACAGGATTATTATTTTTGGAGTTATAAGGAAAAACCTCTTTCAAGCAATTCAGTAATCGAGCCTTTAAAGTTTGTGACGTCATCAAGCCACGATTTTATTTTTTGAATTGCAATGCATGTTATAAGTAGTTTACACATTTTTATTTTAATATTTTACATTATGCATATCCATGATGGGTAAGTATTACGGTGGCCCCCAACGACTAGTTTTTAGTTGTAGTATACTTTTTGCATTCAAGAAACGCATGAAAAATCTAATATGAGCTCTATTTTGCATACATGCGAAAATCAAATAATGGGATGATATTTTCATATTTTTGATCAAACTAAAGAATAAAAATAAAGTGATATCAGGTAAAAGTAAAAACTATCATTGAATTAAAAATCTGCTGCTAGTATGCTCTGTTATAAATTCCCCTCCTTATTTTTGTGTCTGAGGGGTATAATTCCGAATCTCGTTTGACAGTCTAAATATGAAATTTGCATATTTGTTAACCTATCTCTGAGCTTTCTAACCCAATTTTTTGTACAAGGTTTTTATTTATCTTATACATTATAAGAAATAAACTTTTTCAAACATTACTATTGGCATCATTATATTTTCTTTAATAAAAGATGGAGTGTTGGAGTTTTTCACTTGGGCATTCTATCTGCTTGCATAAAACTGTGAAATGAAAAATATGTAAAACTGTAAAAATGAAAAATATCAAGCTAATTAGCTTGGTTATTAGAAATTTCACCATAAAAATAAATTTGTGGCAATTCCGTTATTACATTATGCAAAAATCTCAAAAAGTAAACTTTTTTTGCATATATAACGCGCTATTCTCGCATTAAAAATGAAACAATATTATAGAATGTACCATTTAAAAAGAATATCCTCTAACAAGTTGTTTTAAATAACCACAAATTTCTATAAAATAAAAAATATTACTGAGTTTTTTTTTTTATAAGAATCTTGTAAATAGTTAAAAATCGTTTATTGCCGTTCTTCCGTTACAAAAATTTATTAATAATGATGCTCGATAATTACCTTTTGTACTTCTTTTTTTATAATGACCTTAGTAAAATCAAGAGACATTGGCAATAGAAGGAAATTTTTCACAAGAACTTTCTGGTATCCTACGTTGTTCATTATAATATGGTACGGAAAATGTTGTCTCCATAAAATGGTGAAACTTTGTTCCAACATTTGATGCTCCGATTGAACCACAAACTTGTGTTTCTTGAAACATGGGCTGGTAAAACGTGGTACCATGACATGGTAAAATTTGTATCGAGAAATGGTAAAAAATTAAACAATGAACTGGTAAAATGTTCAGTCATTAAATGGCTATAGTTATCCTTTGGAAATAAGGGATAATCAGACCGAAACTGATCTTTAAAGAGGAGATCCGACTCAATACGGAGATCTAAACCTGATCTTAGGTTCGAATATGATACTTCTTAACTTGCAGCCAGTATTATAGACACCACTAGACAAGCATATGTATGTCATCGTGCTCTAGAACAGCGTATTGAGATTGTATAGGAATGTTTGTTCTGATGATAGACATTACCATAGTATAGTATAAAGTTGAACCATGGCATGGTAAAATATTAAACCGGGAACTGGTAAAAAAAATTGAACTATGAACTGGTAAAATGTTGACTCATTAAATGGCTACAGTTAGCCTTTGGAAATAAGGACTTATTAGACAGGGATCTATGGTTAAAGGGATCCTGGTGCCCGTGCACTAGAAAAGCATTTGTATGTTGTCATGCTCGAAAGCAGTGTACTGAGATTGTATAGGAATGTTTGTTCTGATGATAGACATTGTTATAGTATGGTATAAAGTTGAATCATGACATGGTAAAATATTAAACCGGGAATTGGTAAAAAATTGAACTATGAACTCGTAAAATGTTGACTCATTAAATGGCTACAGTTAGCCTTTGGAAATAAGGACTAATCAGACAGGGATCTATGATTAAAGGGATCCTAGTACCCTTCTAATCACTAGAAAAGCATATGTATGTCGTCTTGCTCTAAAGCAGCATACTGATATTGCGTAGGAGTGTTGTTCTGATACACAATACCATAGTTTAGTGACAAGCTGAACCATGACATTGTAAAATGTTGAACCTAGAACTGGTAAAATATTGAGTCATTAGATGGCTACAATTATCCTTTGAAAATAAGAGCTAATCAGCCAGGGACCGATGTTTAAAGGGGAATCAGACACAATACGGACATCTTATCCTAATCTTGGATTCGATCCTGACACTTTTCAACTTGTAACCAGCGTAACCACTATATAAGCAGATGTATGTCATCGTTCTTTAAAGCAGTATATTGAGATTACATAGAACTGTTTCTTCTGATCGATTGTTACATATTGCCATAGTATGCTGAAAAGTTGAACCATTGTAGAAATTTCACCGTAATTTAAGACTTTGAAAAGCAAGTTAACCATGTTTTTGTGCTTTTGCTTTTTTGCTCAATCATATGATTCAACGTTCAACGAAATTTTTTTGCAGTGTATTCATTGGTTCATACGCACAACAAATTTGTTGAATATTTGTACTATTTAATATATACATAAAGAAGCAACTTAGCTAATAAAACATACAAAAGCTATTTATTTAATATATACATGAAGAAGCAATAACAGCGAGACAGAGAAAATGAACTTTATGAGAGAAAGAAATTTTTTACAAGCACTTTCTGGTATTCTACTCATTGTTTTATACACACAAGTTATTTCTTCAATGTTTGCACAATATATTTAATGTATACACACAGAAACAGTTTACCTTACATATGCATACAAAATTCCTTTATTTTACATATACATACAGAAACAGTTTACTTTACATATACATACAAAATTGATTTATTTTACATATACATACAGAAACAATTTAATACATTCGTAAGTAAACAGCAATAAATAAAAATTAAGATGATACTTGGCTCAGTGCAATAAAGGCAGATAAAACAACCTTTTAAGCACTAGAGGATTTTAACTAATTGCAGACTAGTTTCGGTAGCATTCAGCGTACCGTCGTCAGTGCAAAGAACTGTAGAATTTTGCTCATATATATAGAAAAGAGGCATATTCGAGGGTTTATTGACCAATAAAATTACAGGAAATTACAGAGAACAGCCAGCAGGAAATTGCTAAGGAAAGAAATTGGTAATATAGAAAAATGTTAGTAGAATATTATTTAGTTAGTACACCCTTTTCCCATTGACAGACTGTTTGAATTATTATGTAAAAATCTGCTTTAATTAAAGTTTACTAACATTTCCCCATATTACAGGCTGTTTTCCCTATGCAATTTCCTATTGGTTGTTCCGTGTAATTTTCTGTAATTCTATTGGTCAATAAACCTATCCCTCGAATCCGCTTCTCTTCCATATATATATGGGAAAAATTCCCTCATTCTTTCACTGATGGCGATACGCTGAATTCGCTTATCTGTAAATAAAATTTACGAGGACGTCTAAAAAAACCAGACTAATCAGCTAAAATAAAAAAAAATAATAAAAAAGTTCTCAAATAATGTTTAAAATCTTTAACAGAAAAGCCTCAAAACGTAAAAAAAAATATATAAAAAATATAATTAGATACAGTCGTACATGGACCTTAAAAACAATTTTACAATTGACTCATTATTTATAAAATTCAATAAAATATTTTTAACATTAAAATACTTTTAAACATCTCATAGAAATGATTTGATATCGTGTATATTGTTAATCCAACATTAATACAATCAGTTTTTCGATCAAAACTCTAAATGAGAAACACAGATCGTTGGGAATCATATACGGAGCAAGCCATTAATTCTTCGTCTAAATGGTTTTTATTTCAGATTAAATTTAAGTGTATGTCTATATTTCTTAAATAATGATTTCTCTCATGTTTATTTAATATTTTCTTGTACATCTAGCCAGAAAGCCAAAAGAGAAGTATTATCAAGGGAATATTCATCATCATTTATTTTCACTTGCTCATCATTACATAATTCTCAGTAGAAAAGGATCTGCCAACCTTTTCTCAGCTATTATAAATTACCAAAGTAATTCTTTTTTTTTTGTTTGAATGATGAATAATGCATGTGATTATTTTTAATTAAAAACTACCCGGGGAAATGTTTAAAATGAGATTTCTCGTTTAAGTGAAGGATTTCAATTTAAGAAAGTGCAGTTTGTTCTTATCTCTTAAAACGGATATTCAGTTTTGATCAGCGATTTGGCTTCATGCAATTTTTTAAAAATATAATAAAATAATTTCAATTTATTTGAATGGATGCTTATTTGAATTACATGAGTCATATGATTAATAACAAAATAAAAATTATAACGCTATTTTACCATGCCTCTTTATTGAATCAAATTTCAATTTTCAAACATGATTCATTTAACCAAATTTCGCAGTATTTAAATTAAATATATTTGACTCTTTAAAATTTATTTAATAAATCTATCAAATACTCAGCGATAATAGTGATGAGATTTACATTTCGTAGTGAAGGATTTGATTCACAAATAATGCAGATTCAATTAACCAGTGATTATATTTAGCGGCAGATACTAACTTTCACTATCTTTAAATATAATTATTTTGTTTTTGTTGATGAATGATACGCAATATTCCAACTCGTGTTTCTAATCTCGAGG
Source organism: Maratus michaelseni (assembly GCA_963931845.1). Lineage (NCBI taxonomy): Eukaryota > Metazoa > Arthropoda > Arachnida > Araneae > Salticidae > Maratus > Maratus michaelseni. Next base: position 121,165,126 of record OZ007586.1, read on the forward strand.
ATTCGTTTATGAGCGGTCGTCAATAATTAGGTAGGTAATCACAAGGTAGAGGTCTGCACTGGCCGGAATTTCCAAGCCCGGCCCGATGTAGAAATTAAAAGTTCGGATCGAGCCTGTTCCGGCCAGTGCAAAAAGAAGTGAAACAAGAACGAAAAATCATGCGTCAAGCATAGATTATGTAGCACTTTCCAACGCTTCTAAAATAATTTTACAAATCATTACCGTTTAATAAGCGGAAAGATGACATCTAAGTAAACAATTTGGAAAACGCATAACATATTTAAAAACGTAATTTCAGGAATTTTCAATATATACAATATTCGGGAAAATATCCGAATACTTTTATGTAGCCCTGTATATGATCTATAGATTTGTATATATACATAGGATGCTAAATTTTAGTTTAGTTAGGAAACGCGTAGTACAGTTTAAATTCTCCTTCTGGAGTTTCTGTCAATAAACGGAAATGTGTTCGCAAACTTTTGTGCTGCCCTGTATAGGATCTACAGAATTTATACACACCACGTAATAGACAAAACGCTAGTTAAGATTAAAATCGCGTTCAGTAACTTAAAACGCACTTCCAGGAATTATTGTTAACAGACAGTAGAGAATTCTTTTGTGTGTCCCTGTAAATGAACGATGACTGCTATACACACACTATTCTGTAGTAAGCCTCTTGTAATGCACCTTAGTAATATATATAAACTTCAATGCGTTTAAAATAGTGGAACATTATTTAAATAAGCCGCAGACGATTTTTCTCCATAGACGTAATGTAACGGAATTATTTTGACTGTCCCTGTAAAGTAACTCTAAGTGCTATACACCTACTATTCCATATTAAGCTTCTTCTAATGCATCTTAGTGATCTATATAAATTTCAATGCGTTTACAATAGTGAAACATTTTTAAAATAAACCGCAAATGATTTTTCCCCATAGACCGCAATGTAACGGAATTCTTTTGAGTGTCCCTGTAAGAAAACTATAAGTGCTACACACTTCAGTTGAAATAGGGAACGTGCCATAGATAACGACAATAACATATAAAAATTGCAGAGCAATCCGAGCATATTTACGGGAGTTAGAGCACGGCCAGACGGCCAGACGGCCATACGGCCAGACGGCCATCCGGCCATCCGGCCAGACAAACCGAAGTCATAAGCACTTTTCAACTAGGTTGGAAAGTGCTAAAAAGGCCTACCCGGTCCAACTTGTGCAAAAATCCTGTGTAAAAATTAAAAGTTCGGCGTGGGCCTTGTCCGTTCATATTTTAACAGTTCACGGGCGGCCCGTGACAAAATGAATTAAATCAGACCGGATCCGGCATTCTCAATTTTTATAAAAAATTCCGATTTTACTTAACATACAATTAAGATTCTTTTAAAGAATACTGCATACATATTTTTAGTGAAATTTTACAGTATATTTTAGCCAATTATAGTTTTTAAAACAGAAAAAACACAATAGCAACATTAATGACTTCTTAGAATTTTCAATATTCAAATAAAGATTCATTAAAAGAATCAATGTAGTTTAGACGAAAAGAAAAAAAGAGGGATTTGATATGCATAAAAAAAAAACACAACTTTTGAAGCTGTATAATAAAAAGTAGATTTTTGAAAATATTTCTCTGTAAAAACATTTTTCAAATCGAAAGCAGTTACTTTCTGACACATTTCTGAATTCGATTTTGTTCAGAAACGCATAAAATTGGGAAATGTTCTTATTCAGAAACTATGTAATGGAATGGCGTTTTCCATTTTTTATAAAAATACAAAAGATCTTTCAGAAAATACCGACAAAATTGGTGTTTTGAATCAAATTTCCGGACGTGATAGCACAGAAAAGGATAAAAACCTGTCGTCACATGACAAGAATCACTTATATCTCGATAAGTAATTTATTTATCAAAAAATGGAAAACACTACTCGATTCTAAATTGCTATAAAAGTCAAATCTGTCAATTTTATGCATTTACAGTTAAAAATGAGTCAGAAAATGTTTCAGAGAGTTTCGTGTTGTTGAGAACTACTTAAGGTATATTTCCACTGATTCAATTATCAGAAATTTATTATGCCTATTATTTTTATAAAACAAATTATCTGGGAACAATTAAATCAGTTCCAGCCTGGCTACACTATGTAGTAAAAAAATGTAAGCCTAATCTCGGCTCAACCCGAGTCTGATAAAGCAATCAAATTCGGAATCAGACACGATGTAAAATGTCCAATGCCGATCTCGTACGCTTGACATGTTATATTACTGAATTGATGTTGCCGTCAGCTCGTAAAGCACATTAATACTTATTCTCGCGAAAATCATATTAGTTGAAAATGTTTCGTATTTTATCGGCTTCGTTTAAATTTTTATATTGGATCGCTTAAATATAAAATTAATTTTGAAATTGGTATGTGATAGTGATAGTGATGAATTGATTTTGTTTCAAAGACGGAAAAAATATGTTAAAAATCCAAATATTCTGATTCTGACGATACAATGAAAAAGTTTCAACAAGTAAAAATCTAGGGGCTCGTACCTGGCCCACGGGACTGTTACATTTTTTTATCGGCCATGCACAGCCCGTTAAAATTTTTCTCCTAATTCTGCCGGCCCGGCCCGTTTGAAAGTTTACTTTCATTTTGCCGGACCAGGTACCGGCCTCGGGCCCAGCCCGGGCCCATGCACACCTCTACCACAAGGCAAAATTTTACTATTATACTATAGAGTAGACAGTTCTATACTACTCGGTCATGGATGACCCATTGATTATGTGGATATTATTCTTGCCTTAAACATTTTCTGTGTGTACTTTGTGTTAGCGTTTCGCTACCTATGATCAGGTAATTTTATATCAGGGGATTGTTTTTTGTCATGAAAATTAGTAATAGAAGATTGGTAAAATTACGCGCATTTTAACAGACCTGAAATCCCTGTGGGTTTCACGTGTATAAACCGATTACACCCACAAAAAAGTTTTGTTGAATCAACGAAAATTTGGCTGACCCAACAAAACTTTTTGTTTAAATATGGGTCAATGGAAATTTTGTTTGAATCAACAAAAAAAATATTGTTGATATTTTTTGAAATTCCAAAAAAAAAATTTGTATCGTCAGCAAAAAAAACACACAAGCACTCCGGGAGTGCCGACAGAAGTGAAAACACGAATTTCAATATATATATATATATATATATATATATATATAATAAAATACCACCGTTTAATTTACATAAAAATAATATATAAATGTATATTAAATATAATATATAAATAATTTTCATTAAAAGCAATAGCCCACAGGCAAGCATGCGGCACGCGACGCGCCCGCCCCGCCCTACCTCATACCGAACCATACACAATACATGTACATACTTATATACATGTTGGTTACAGTAACAGTGTCGGGAGTTCAATGGTTTTTTCCCATCTCAAAAAATGCCCAACGCGCCTAAAGAAGTTTTCACTTCAATAAATTCTCCATCATTGCAACTGCATATACTTTCATCAATACCCCTCTTTAGGTTTTTTGCATATCCATTATAATTAAACATAACACGGCCTAAAGGCTTATCATATTTAAATGCCTTAATTATTTTTACTTTACTCACTGGTAGTAGATCATTGTACTTGTTTAAATATTTACAAAATTAACTCCTTTATAGCAATTCCCCACATAATCCAATATAAAATAGATCTTTTCTTCCGTACTTTTCTGACAGTTCTTTAAATTACAATATCTCTATAGATCCTGTTTCTTGATTCTATACCGCAATAAATTCAAGCCCAAATCGTTATTATCATTTCTTGTGCTAGATTGTAAAGTTGTTAAAGTCTCCGGTATCAATTTCTTTTTTATATTAATTAAATATAATATATAAATATTGTGTCCCTTAATGTCATCTTCCCTTCGATTACTATCACAATTAAATATTGATTTTTCTATTTCTTTACAAATATTTAGATTTTTAGAAGTATTCAAATTGATATTATGTCTAATATCACTACTGATATAAGCTCTTTCCTTATATCATGTTTTATTTTGTCATAAATAGATTTTGTCATCATCTTTATTTATCCAGATTCCTACTTCTAAAATTCTGTAGGACATTCTTCTTGCAATATATATATATATATATATATACTAAAATACAATTATAAATTTACACTAACCACACTATATAGCCAAAAACAAATAACATTATATCAACTGAACACTAAAATATAACCAATTAAAACTATAATACAATTATAACCAAACACAAAATACTAACGAAAAACCAATACCAGGAAAATTAAACCTGAAGGCAGGAGGGTATGGCTAACGACATGCACTGCATGATTAAAACCGGTTTCCCCGCAAGCAACACCCCCCTTCTCCTGCCGAGACCAAATTAATTCAAACTATCAACCAAAACACTAAGCTACACACAGCAGTAACCAACCCTATCTGAACTCATCAAACAACTGATCTAGACCACACTTAGCATTCAAAAATGAATTCAGTTCACTTCTATATTTACTTCTACCTATAAAATTAATCATATTTCTCCGTACAAAGTTCACAGGGTAACCCTGCATCAATGCCATGTTAATCCACTCCCTGAATTCGCCAACTGTATCGCCAAATCTTGAACATAATCTCTCAATACGAACTAAACCGTTTGTAAACACATTTCTAAATGCTGAAATATGCACGTTCGATTAAAAATTTAAGATCTTTAAAGTTTTAAAATCGAAATCATTTCTCTTGTGATAAACCCTTGTTATCAAATTGTCATTCTCCAACTCTAAATTCTCATCCAGATAATTGATGATAATCTAGGTTTACATTTTTCCTTATTTAATCCAACTATTAAAACATCATCAATATACCTATAACTCAATATTTCTCTATTTAAAATATTGTTATTCTCATATATATGTAAGTACATGTCAGTTAAAATTGAACTGGAACTCCCCCCCCCCCACCCCCCATTCGGATTCCACGAATCGGTTTAAATACTCTACTCCCCTCATACCAGTAATTCTCTTGCACTACCAACTGAAACAAGTTAATAAACCAATCTTTATCGCTATCTATATTGCTGTTTTTCTTATAAAAATCTATAACCTTATCTTTTAAATCCAGTAAGTTAATGGTACTGTATAGGTCTGCAAAATCATATACAAACAAACTCTTTATGTTTTGATGTTTTTTCAATTTATCTAATAAAATGTAACTGTTCTTTATAATAAATGTGGACTCTGTACTCAACACTTTATCAAACACACTACTCAAAACTCCCAACAATTTCTTATTAGCAGACTCTAGGTATGAACCATACCCACAAGTTACAATTCTAAATTTCACTGTTTTTTGTGAAACTTTGTCACTATAACAAGATATGGGAAACGTTGACTTTTCTGCTTCAACTTAACTTTTTTATATAGTGTCTTAACCCTGTTTTCCATCACTGAAACTTTCAATTTCAATAGCTCATAGTTATCGCTGTTATTATAACTTTCATTTAATATTTCACCATAAATTTTTTTACAGATTAATGCATAACTTGTGTTAGCTTTATCGACATATGTAATTATAAATTTACTCTGAAGCTCTTTAATAGATTTAGTTAACCTAGTATAATCCTCTTGATACACCGTCACAATCTCTAACACACACACACACACACACACACACACACACACACACACACACACACACACACACACACACACATATATATATTATATATATACATACATATTTTATATATTATATATATATAATTATATAAATATTTAATATATTATATATATAATATAATATAATATAATATAATACTACTGTTTAATTTACATAAAAATAATATATAAATATATATTAAATATAATATATAAATAATTTTCATAAAAACAATGGCGCACAGGCAAGCATGGGGCGCGCGACGCGCCCGCCCCGTCCTACCTCATACCGAACTATACACAATACATGTACATACTTATAAACAGAGGTGTCGGTTACAGTAACAGTGTCGCGAGTTCAATGGTTTTCCCACCATCTCAAAAAATGCCCAATGCGTCTAAAGAAGTTTTCACTTCAAATATACAGAGGTGTCGGTAACAGTGTCGCGAGTTCAATGGTTTTTCCCATCTCAAAAAATGCCCAACGCTCCTAAAGAAGTTTTCACTTCAAATATACAGCGGTGTCGGTAACAGTGTCGGTTACAGTAACAGTGTCGCGAGTTCAATGGTTCTTTCCCATCTCAAAAAATGCCCAACGCTCCTAAAGAAGTTTTCACTTCAAATATACAGCGGTGTCGGTAACAGTGTCGCGAGTTCAATGATTTTTTCCCATCTCAAAAAATTCCCAACGCGCCTAAAGAAGTTTTCACTTCAAAAATGTTTTGTTAATTCAAGTAAAATCGTTCAATTTTACTTGAATTAACAAATTTTTTTTGTTACATAGATATATGCTATGTGTTATTTTAACAATATATTTTCTTTTTTCAACAAAATGTATTTTGTTTGTTTAAATAATAAAATATGTTATATTACAAACTTGTTTTGTTTATAGTACAAAAACTTTTGTTAAATGAACCAATCTAAATATGCAATTTTAACTATTTTTTAATTCATTTTCAGCAGTGCATTACGTCTGTAAACCTTGAATAATAACAAGTGAATTTTATTCTGCTTTTTTTTTCAACTGCAAACCGAGAGAGTGAAAACTGCCTAAGCCGGGAGTCGATCCCGGGTCCTCAGAACAGCGCTCTGAGCCTCTACCACTGAGCTACGAGGAACGATATCTGAGCTTGGCATTTCTCACTCTTATATATGTCGGAACGGCTGCAACCGCATCACAAAATGGAAATGTCATCAGGAGCACGAAAATTTCTGCGGCAAACATAAGACGACAATACAAAGCCCCCCCACCCCCACCCCGCAAAAAATAAATAATAAAAAAAAATTATAGTTACTTTAAAATTAAAAAAAAAAAAAAAACAATCTCTAAACAAGATTTAAGTACAATATGAACGTTTATTATAAAAAAAGAGATTTGTTTTACTTTGCGTCATTTTAAATAAAAAAATATTTAATAGTGTATTTAAAATAAATGCACAAAAGTTTACGAAGCAGTTATTTGTAAACGATGCTATTCTATTACATATTTTTTAAATAAATGCAGGGCTAGATTAACTGAATTAAATCAAATCCTTCACTGATAGCTTATTTGTAAATAAAGATTTTTATTGCACATTTTAGGAATGAGTGCATTTACGCTCTAAGTTACTTTGATAAGTGTTAAATTCCTTTTAACTGTAGATCTTCTAAATTTTCTCAATGCCTTTAATGGAGATGATGCCAGTGTAAAACATTCAATAAATCATCTTTTCTTAAACCTTAAAACATTCTATGCTTATTTTCAGCCTACGGCAACACATAGTTAATTTTTAATTCATTTTCAGCAGTGAATTACGCCTGCAAATATCAGGATAAAAATTCACTGGTTATTATTCAAAGATTACAGGCGTAATTCGCTGCTGAAAATGAGATATAGCTATTGCAGAAATCACGAAAAATGCAACATAGCAGCGCCACCTGTTGCACGATTTACACCAAAAACTAATCAGCAACAATTTATATCAGGAAGTAACTGAATATAAAGTTTTATTTAATTCCGTGCATTAGTTCTTGAGATAGAGCACCCACAAAATTCTTGTCACATACAGACAGATAGAGTCATTGACAGTAATTTTCTAAAAACAGTCAAATCGTGTTCAGGACCTTCTAAAATCCGTCGGAAACCGGAAGTCGAAAATTTTCATGATTCCAATACTTTCTTTTTGTAAAGATGAAGAAAGTAATAAATGGGACAGGGGGGATTTTTAAAACTACCTTGGTCCGTCCCAATGAAAAAAAGTTTTTATTATCCAAAAAATATGTTAATCCTTTAATTATATAGCTATATAGGTCAAATAAATCGAGTTACGTGAGAGAGTTATGGCTACTATACAACAATTTAAATTTTCCAAAAACAACAAAATTTTGCTGGAATTACAAAATTATTGTAAAATTAAAAAAACAGATTTTGTTAATTCAAGTAAAATTGATGAAATTTTGTTAAAATTATGTAAGAGTGTTAACAATATTTTTTTTGTCCAAGCAACAAAACCAATTTTTTTACTTCAACTAAAAATTTTGCTAAAACAACCAAAATGTACTCAACAAAACATGTTTCGTTGTTTTAATCAATTCCTTTTTCTGGGTGTATACGGTGGTGGACATAATTATAAGACACCTACCTAATTTGACATACAGTGAAAGAAAATATTCAGAGCTTAAAAAATATTTATCAAATACGACAAAAACATAAATTTATTCTGTTATCATACGGAATTGTTTTACAGAAATGATATAATTTTTAATGAAATAATGAATTTTTAGAGTTTAATAAAAAAAAATTAACAATACCATGGACAAAATTATAAGACACCCTAACATTTTAATTGAAACACCTGCTTTTTTTCGAAATATGCAAATTTTCTGCACGCTGTTATGACATCAGCAGTTAACTAAAGCATACGATAACCAACTTCACGCATTTACAAACCTGCGACGAAGTACAGAATGCCCCAGCACATTTTATAGCATTCTTTAGGTCTTCGACGCATGTAAACTGCCTCCCATTTTGGTAAACCGCACGAGCTAAGATCCCCCACAAGTTTTCGATGGGATTTAAATCTGGGGAGCGAGAAGGCCACGGAAGAACATTGATACTTTGCTCTGAGAGCCACTTTTTCGTTGCGTGTGATGTATGAATCGATGCGTTATCGTGCTGGAAAGCAGTGGCGTATCCAGGATTTAATTTCGGGGGGGGGGGGGCTGACTTAAATTTCGATAATGTTCTGAGTCTTACGAAACATGTTGAACTACGTTATAAACATAAATCATGTTTGACAATAAGGCCGTAGGCAGAGAAAAATGGGGGGGCGGGAGGTACGGGGCCGAACCCGAGCACCCCCCCCCCCCCGCCGAAATAAGTTGAAAAGTGATAATGGATTGTTTCATATACTTTCATTTAAAAGAAAGTCTTTGTAGCTTATAATCTATAAAGTTATCACATTCTCCCCTAAATTCTGGCTACGATTGTTGCTTGGCAATAAATTAATTTTGCTTGGGACAATCTCAAACAAATTTTCTTTTCAGAATTTGTTTTCTATTTTAGGATCAATTTCCTATTACTGCCAAGGCACGTGGGGCTCCCTCCCAGAACCCACGTATTTAAGAGGCCCAAAAATTGATGGTGTTTCAAATCAATTTTATTGTAAACAATCTTAATAGAATAAGAAATTAAAATTTCTAGATTCATTACACAACTTATGTAAGATAAAATTGTCAGTGATATCATAAGTATATTTATAATTTTTCTTCTCATTTGAGGATTTAAGTTTCTCATAGTGCGCCCAATCTATTTCAGCTTCTTCATATGTGTTTTAAACTTGTTTAAAAATGTTTTAATTTTATGACTATCTTATTTATAAAATATCATTTTCTTTGAGTTGCGTATGTTTTTAAAGTTCGTGAAACATTAGTTCATGATTATTTAACATGATATTTGAGTCTATCAAGTTAATTTTTACGAAGAAATTTCAATAATAATAATAATAATCCAACTTCAGTTCACATTTATTCTCAGTCTTTCTTTTAAATGGGTGCAGTACAGTTATATTCATACACTTCTCATTCACAGTATTTGTAAAAATGTGATAATCTACGATTAGGGCCAAAAATATTTTCTGTTGCCATGGCCCAAAATTTTGATGGTCAGGGTCTGTTCAGGATAAACAAACTTTCTTTGCTTGTTACCCCATAACCCTCACCCCTTGTGTACTAATATGGGACTAAAGAAAATAGCGTGAGTTGTCCATTGCATGACAGAAAAAATAATTCTAATTTTATCTCAAACATAAAGAGAAAAATCGGCACTTTTTTCATTCCATTTTTGACCATTTTGGGAAGTGGGGGAGTCTGTGCCCCATCAGCCCCTTCATCCCCTTTGGATATCCTGTGGTGTTACTCTGTACTAATATGGGAAAAGAGAAGAAAGTGGGTAGTCTGTTGTATAACAAAAAAATACAAATTTATCTCAAAGAAGAAAAAAACAGCATTATTTTCATGAGATGTTCGACTATTTCGGGAAGAGAAGGCCCTCTGTAACCCCATCATCCCCTTCCCCTTTTTAGATACGCTCTGGTGTCAATGTGAATTAATATGGGGCTAGAAAGAAGAGAGTGGGTAGTCTGTTGTATAACAAAAAAAAAAAATTACAAATTCATCTCAAAGAAGAAGAAAACAGCCCTTTTTTCATGAGATTTTCGAATATTTCGAGAGGGGGGAGGGTGCTGTAACCCCATCAGCCACCTTTTCCTTTTTAGGTATGCTCTGATGTCAATGTGGACTAATAATGGGACTAAAAAGAAGAGAGTGGATAGTCTGTTGTATAACAAAAAAAATACAAATTTATCTCAAAGAAGAAAAAAACAGCACTATTTTCATGAGATGTTCAACTATTTCGGGAAGAAGGGGGCTGTAACCCCATCAAGAAAAAACAGCTTTATTTCCATGAGATGTTCGACTATTTCGAAAAGAGGGGCTGTAACACAAGCAGCCCTCTTCCCCTTTTTAGGTATGCTCTGATGTCAATGTGGACTAATATGGGACTAAAAATAAGAGAGTGGATAGTCTGTTGTATAACAAAAAAAAATACAAATTTATCTCAAAGAAGAAAAAAACAGCACAATTTTCATGAGATATCCGACTATTTCCGGAAGAGGGGGGCTATAACCCCATCAAGAAAAAAACAGCACTATTTTCATGAGATGTTCGACTATTTCGAAAAGGGGGGCTGTAACACAAGCAGCCCCCTTCCCCTTTTTAGGTATGCTCTGATGTCAATGTGAACAAATATGGGACTAAAAAGAAGAGAGTGGATAGTCTGTTGTATAACAAAAAAAATACAAATTTATCTCAAAGAATAAAAAACCAGCACTATTTTCATGAGATGTTCGACTATTTCGGGAAGAGGGGGGCTGTAACCCCATCAGGAAAAAACAGCACTATTTTCATGAGATGTTCGACTATTTCGAAAAAAGGGGGCTGTAACACAAGCAGCCCCCTTCCCCTTTTTAGGTATGCTCTGATGTCAATGTGGACTAATATGGGACTAAAAAGAAGAGAGTGGATAGTCTGTTGTATAACAAAAAAATAGAAATTTATCTCAAAGAATAAAAAAACAGCACTATTTTCATGAGATGTTCGACTATTTCGGGAAGAGGGGGGCTGTAACCCCATCAGCCCCCTTCTCCTTTTTAGGTATGCTCTTATCTCAATGTGGACTAATATGGGTTGAAAAAGAAGAGAGTGGGTAGTCTATTGTATGACAAAATATATATATATACAAATTTATCTCAAAGAAGGAAAAAACAGCACTTTTTTCATTAGATATTCGACTGTTTCGGGTAGGGGGGCTGTAAACCCATCAGCCCCCTTCCTCTTTTTAGATATGCTCTGATGTCAATGTGAACTAATATGGGGCTAAAAAGAAGAGAGTTGGTAGTCTGTTGTATAACCAAAAAAAAAATTACAAATTTATCTGAAAAAAGAAGAAAACAGCACTTTTTTCATGAGATTTTCGACTATTTCGGGCGGGGGGAGGAGGGGGGGGGGGTGAAAATCCCATCAGCCCCCTTACCCTGTTTATGCTGTGATGTCAATGCGGACTAATATGGACTAACGAAAATGGCTAATCCGCTGTATAAAAGAAAAAAAAATTATCTTAAATTTATCTAAAAAAGAAAGAAAAAAGCACCTTTTTTATTTTACTCTTGAAAATTTCGGGGGGGGGGGGCTGCAGCCCCATCAGCCCACCCCCTGGATACGCCACTGCTGGAAAGTGTAGTTTTCGCCACAAAAAAGTTCACCGTATATGGCTAGTTGATCTTTAAGAAGATTCTTATACTTTTCGGAAGTCATTCTTGAATGCACAAAAACGATATCGGTTTTCCCTTGAGCCGAAAAATCAGCCCAAACCATTACTGAGCCTCCACCTATTTGGCGGCTCATTTGTACATCAGGAGACTTCCGTAAATCATGCCAATAATAGTGAAACCCGTCAGGACTATCCAGGTTAAACTTTTTTTCATCAGAAAATAACACAGAGTACCATTTGGAGGTCCAGGCCATAGTTTGTTTAGCAAGGTTTAAACGATCCATTTTGTACCGCCTTAGAAGCGGTGGTTTTTTCTTCAATTTTTTAATTTCACATAGGAAGCATTATGCAACACCCTGCGAATGGTTCTTCTTGAACAATTCAGTTTCACTGCATTTTTAATGCCTGTAGGGGTCATCTTATACTGTGTAGCGAGCGAAAGCACATGGCGTGTGTCTCTCGAAGACAAGCTAGGAGTACGTCTAGATCTTTTAATCACCGATCCATTGCATGCTTTCTCTTTTCAAAACATTTGAAATTGCACATCTACAGCGTTTAATAACTTTTGAAATATTATTAACTGAAGCACCAGTTCCATTTAATCTCCAAATTTCGCGAATTTCACTTTCTTTTAATTCTGTACCTCGTAGCATGTTTGTAAATGCGTGAAGTCGGTTATCGTCTGCTTTAGTTAACTGCTGACGTCAAAACAGCGTGCAGAAAATTTGCATATTTCGAAAAAAGGCAGGTGTTTTAATTAAAATATTAGTGTGTCTTGTAATTTTGTCCATGGTATTTTTAATGTTTTTTATTAAACTCTATAAAAATATCATTTCTCTAAAACAATTACGTGTGATAACAAAATAAATTTATGTTTTTGTCGTATTTGATAAAGCATTTTTAAGCTCTGAATTTTTTCTTTCACTGTATGTCAAATTAGGTAGGTGTCTTATAATTATGTCCACCACTGTATGACAATCACTATAACGAAGCCTTGTGCATACCAGAGCCATTAACTATAGCGATCAGTATTTAAATCGTAAATCTTTACTTTCAAAAAATGTTTTTTGAGACGAGGAGGAAATGTAATATATTTTGCATAAGGTTGAATTCTGATCGCTAAAAGACGAAAAGCGCAAAAGCAATTTATAAAATATGAAATTAAACAAGAACGAAAAATCCTGCGTCAAGCATAGATTATGAAACACTTTCCAACACAGCCAGAAAACTGTAACGAAACTTTACCGTTAAATAAGGTGAAAGAAGATATGTAAGTAAACAGTTTAAAAAAAACATATAATACATTAAAAAATGCAGTTTTCGAAATTACCTTCCAGTGCTAGAAAAGTAGTCGAATTATTTTTTGCAGCCCTGTGTATGATCAATAGATGTGGATATATAGCTTGATAAAATTTAGTTCAGTTATAATATTCACATTTAGCAATTTTCTCAGATCGATGGAAATGCACTCGAAATCCTTTGTACAGCCCTGTATATTATCTGAAGACTTTTGTACACACCACATATTAAGTTAAAAGGCAACTTAAAACTCACTAGAAGCAAATTACCAACCGTAAACGACAATGTATCTTCTTCTTTGCGTAGCTCTGTATATGAATTTATTTATATTCCACAAACTTATATTAATATACTAAATATATTTTAGTTCAGCAAGAAAATGTATAACTTAATTAAAAACTACCCTTAAGAAATTCACTCTCATAGTCTATAATACAGGGTGATTTTTTTTAAAGTTGTGAAAGTAAAACACTATAACAAAAGAACCACTGATCCAAATGACCTAAAATTTCACCAGTGTGCTCCCAAAGCAATGGTAATTTTTTAGGCATTGTGAAAAAAACTTAAAATCGCACCGATAGATGGCGCTGTAAGGTAGCAGAAACAAAGAATATCGTCTGTGGGAGGAAAACAATGGACGGTACTTTGAGAAACCATCTTCCGTAGGCCATCTGTCATCATTGGACCTTTTCTTAAATTCTTAAGTGTCCTAAATCTCCTAAGAGCAGTTGCTGCTCTGTCATTATTCTGATAATACAGTTTCACTAACAACGCATGGTCCGCCAATGGCGCGGTCATTGCGAGGGTTTCCGTAGAATAATGAACACGAGATGTGCGTACTTCACGTTTTTATCGCCAATGTGCGTGTGCCGGACGCAAGTTCGTCTCCCGACTTTACTGCACGTACAGCGCCATCTGTCGGTGCGATTTTAAGTTTTTTTAAACCACCGCCTAAAAATTACCCATTGCTTTGGGAGCATACTGGTGAAATTTTAGGTCATTTGGATCAGTGGTTCTTTTGTTATAGGGTTTTACTTTCACAACTTTAAAAAAAAATCACCCTGTACTTACAGATTCCTTTGAGTAGTCCTGTATATGAACATGAACAACCGAGTTTATAAACACACATGTACTATGAAAAAATTTAGTTAAACTTAAAAACGCAAACCAAAGTTGAAAACGCACTTATCACACATAGACTGTAAATATCACACATGTACTGTAACCGATATCTTTTGTGTGTCTCTGTAAATAAACGCAATGCACACCACACTTTCAAGAGAGCAATTTATAGTGCACCTCAGTAATGCATATAATTTTCATTATATTTGAAATAGTGAAATATCACTAAATTACACTGCAAATGATTTTTCCCCATCGTACAATGTGTAACAGAATTATTTTGTTTGACCCTGAAAATGAATAATTAATGCTTTGCACCACATATTCTACAAAAAGCCTGTTTTAATGCGCTTCATAATTATATATCAATTTCATCATGTTTTAAATGACGTAGCATCATCAAAATGCACTTGAAACGATTATTTCCCATCGACTATAATGTAACGGAATACTTTTGACAGTCCCTGTAAAAAAACCTATAAGTGTACTAATACACACTTCAGTTGAAATAGGGAACATGCTATAGTAAACGACAATAACATACAAAAATTTCAGGGCGATCCGAGTTTATTTACGCGAGTCAGAGCACGGCCAGACGGCAGTCAAACCGAAGTCATAAACACTTTTCAATTAGGTTGGAAAGTGTTAAAAAGCTTTCCTTGGAAATTCCATATGCGAATGTCTTATACAAAATATCTAATCAAAAATCAGCAATAGTTACCATATGTAAATGTCTTTCTCAAAATATCTAATAAAAAATTAGCAATAGTTGTCGCATTCGTCCAGTCTTACATAATCAGATTCATAATTGATATGTTGGCGACAAAATTGCTGAAATAGCTCTAGAAATCACTGAAATACGTGTTTTACTATTTTTTAGTAGATTTGTAAGTTAATAAATATCTTATGAAAAATAACTAATCAAAAATCAGCAATAGTTGTCTTATTCATCTAATCTTCTATATTCGGGTTCGTAGCCGATGTTGGCGACAAAATTGTTAAAATAGCTCTAGCTCTAGTAATCACTGAAGTACGTGTTTTACTAGTTTTTAGTAGATTTGTTATGCTGAGGTCACGCCCCTACCTAAAACTGCTGCTGAGAAATGGCGAAATAACCTAAAACTTTGGACCCCTCCCCCCATTTAACCCCCCCCCCTTCAGTGGTTGAATTTCTAAAATCGTTGAAATATTCATTTAACTATTTTTTAAGTACATTTGTAAGTTGACGCTTTTAGAAAGAAAATTTTAATAGAGCGAATGGTAATTCTCTTGAGGTGTATCGCATCATTAAACCTCATTTCATACTAAGAATATTTTATGAAAATGGCCTGGAAACATTATATGGAAACATTATATGAAACAAAAGAAGGTTAAGGCGATTTCGAATGTTTTGATGTAAGTTTTTCGCCAGCTTTCTTGTAAAATAACTAAAGTGTATTATTAATTTAGCTTTTATCATGAAGTTTGATTATAATACTTATTATTTTGATTGTAATACTTATACTAATTGAAATTTAATTGGTGCAAAAGTGATGTCGTGTTTTAATACCTAATTTTAATACCTTTAATACCGTTAAATTTTTAATACCTGATAATTTTACCTATCAGTTCAAAGCAAGCAGGTATAATAAAATTATCAGGTATTAATATTTTGCAGATATTAATGGTATTGAAATTAGGTATTAAAATGTGACAGAACTGTTGCATCAACCTAATATTTACTTTAGTAAGAAAAAATATTGGGACAATAAAATATTGTTTAGAAAATTGAAGTTATAGGAGCATTATAGTTTTAAAATACATCACTCACAGTAAAGTATTTTATTATACTGTATTAGCGTGAGATATTTAGTACATAATGCAATATTTCCATAAAATCTAACTGAAGTAAAATACGATAGTTGTGTAAAATATAACAATAGAATACCCTATTCTTTGTTCCTTAGAATATAATATTGTACTTTAGCGAACAAAGCATTAAAGACAAAAAAAAAAATATTTCATCCTTAAGCGTGTTGAAATATACATTTTTATTCTTGTGGTGTTTGATGAATCTAATTTTTTCACTCTTTTTAACACTTTTCAACATAGTTGAAAAATGTTTATGAATTCAATTTGTCTGTCTGTCTGTCCGTGCTCTAAATCGCCTAAAGATACCCGGATTGCCATGCAATTGGTACATGTTATTGAGGTTTACTATGGCATGTTCGGTGTTGAAAATGAAGTGTGTAGCATTTATAATTCGTTTATAGGAACACTCAAAAGTATTCTGTTACATTTCGGTTCATGAGGGAAAATCGTTTGGGGTGTATTTTAATGATGTTACGTTATGTTTCAAACGTATTGGAATTTATAATTTTTCCTTGACAATTTAAGTGATAAAGTTAAGTGAATTAGTTAAGTGAAAGTTAAGTGGTAAAGTTAAGTGAATTTAAGTAATAATTTGACACTTAGGTGCACTACAGGAGACTTACTATAGAATAAGGTATACAGAGCATTACATTCATCGTTCATTTACAGGGGAACACAAAAAATTTCGGTTACAGTACTGTATATTAACCGTAATTGCTGGAAGTGTGTTTTTAGTTATGGTCCGTGTTTTTAAATTTAACTAATTTATTTCCCATTACTTGGTGTGTATATATTCTATAGATCATATACAGGGCAGCACAATAGATCTCGAGTACATTTCCGTTTATTGACGGGAATTTTCAATTGTGCTGCTTGTTTCCTCACTGAACTAAATTTTAGTATACTGTTTAGTACATATACAAGTATATAGATAAAATATAGGGCTGCACAGAAGAATTGGGATATTTTTCCGACTATTGATGGTAATTCCTGAAATTAGGTTTTCAAATTTGTTATCCATTTTTCAAATTGTTTACTTAGACATGGGCGGGGCTAGTTGAGCTTAAGTCGAAAGGTAAGCCTCCCCGCCCGGTTTGACCTTGACCTTGTTTACTTAGACATAATCTTTCACCTTATTAAACGGTGAAGTTTTGTTAAAGTATTCTGGAAGTGTTGGAAAGTGTTTCATAATATATGCTTGATGCATGATTTTCCGTTCGTATTTATGTTAGGTGTGTAATAAATCATATGCGTTATAATTTTTGATAATTCGAGATACGTATTTCAAAACAATACTTAATTTGTTATGAATGTATTTCAAGAAAATTCCACACAAAACGGATAAGAATAGGTTTATTAACATATTAGCCGGTCTTTGCCCGTCTAAACGGTCACTTGGGGAGGGGGGAGGATGTAGATGTCTTCAGAATTGTAAAGCTCGGACTTCGCTTGGGGCCGGCAAAATGCATTTCACATGCAGGCAGAAAAATTTAAATAAAATACTTTATTTTAAATTATACGAAAATAACTAATAAAAATATAAAAAAAGCATGTAAATAAAGATTTCGCGACATAAGTAATAATTTTATTCATGACCCCCCCCCCCCCTGACAAGCAGCTACTCGGCCCTGCCCGTACTTATTTAGAGGAAAGGGAGAGCTTCCGGATAAAATGAACTAAAATGGGAGAATTTAAGATATATGGCAATCATCGTAAATGGGCCCTGTGGGTTTCGCTCTCATAAATTGTTAATACGCTGATTAAAATAACGGGGCACTATGTGCTTCTCAGCCACATATCGTTAATACAGCGATAACTATAAAGGGGGTCTTGTGAATTTTACGTACATTAATCGTTAAAATGACAATAACTTTAACAGAGCCCTGTGGGTTTCACGTGTATAAACTGATTATACGGCAATTACTATAAAGAAGCTTTGCGCATACCAGAACCCATAAATATAGCGATCAGTTTTTAAATCGTAAATCTTTACTTCCAAAAAAAGTTTTTCGAGAAGAAGAAGAAGTGTACTATATTTGTAAAAAGATTGAAGTCTGATCGCTGAAAGACGAAAACCGCAAAAACAATTTATACAATATAAAATTAAAAAAAAAAAATTCATTGGAAAAATGTCTTATGCAAAATATCTAATAAAAAATCACGAATAGTTGTCTTATTCGTCTAATCTTCCATAATCGGTTCATAGCCGATGTTGGCGACAAAATCGATAAAATAGTTCTAGTAAGCTCTGAAATACGCGTTTAACTATTTTTTTAGTTGATTTGTTATGCTAACAGGGTTCGTACGGGTACTGTTACTTTTCCAGGTGAAATACCAGTATATTTTTCTAAAAAAATACGTCAAGTCCAAACATGCAAAATTTCACCTTATTGAAGAAGAGACTATCTATAAGAAAATACTGGTACCGAATAATTTCCTGGTCTTAAAATTCCAGTACCCGTACGAACCCTGGCTGAATTTCACTGCAAAAATATTTCAAAAACTGCTGCTGAGGGATGGCGAAATAACCTAAAACTTTCGACACATTCCCCCCCCCCCCCTTAGGGGTTGAATTTCTAAAATCTCTGAAGGGAGTGTTTAACTAGTTTTGAAGTAGATTTGTTATCCTGGATTTCACGCTCCTACCTCAAACTGCTACTGAGATATGGCGAAATGACCTAAAACTTTCCACCCCCCCCCCATTTAACCACCTTAGGGGTTAAATTAAAAAAAATCCTTTCTTAGTGAGTACCTACTAGGGTGGGCCGAAAAAAAATTTTTTTTTTGATTCGCTATACCGCGGAAAACTTGGCTTTAGGGTTGCTTAGTAAAAAAAAAAAAAAAAAAAAAAAAAAAAATTAAGTTTTGCGACAGTGCAACGCAAATGAATTTATTGAAAAGCAATAGTTTTCTTTCTTTTTTTTAAAGCTATAAAAGAAAAAAACCGCTATAGTGAAAAATCTTTAAAAGAAAGATATAAAAATACATTATAATAAAAAAAGAAGCAAAATTACTTCATTTGAGGTAGCGCAAAGCATTTAAAAAATCTTTAAATCAACGCAATCAAGTTGTATTCACTCAGTGAATGTTGGCCGGATTGTGGGTCGGGTCTTTTTTTCTTCTGTTTTGATTCGCTATACCGAAAAAGACTTTTGTCTAGGGTAGCTAAAGCCAAGTTTTCCGTGATATAGCAAAAAAAAAAAAAAAAAATAAAATAAAATAAAAATCCGGCCCACCCTAGTACCTACATCGTATTAGGAACTAGTGCTCCCGATGCGATACGTATTTCAGTTATACGTTTAACCGATATACTTATATACGTATAATACGTATTTAAGGAATACGTATACCTTAAACTATACGTTTAAACGTATCCGGATACGTATAAGCGTATATCGGTTAAACCTATAATTCAAGTATACGTTTAATTCAAGTATACGTATATTTCAAGTACCGTATTTACTTTTAATGCCAATGGATCTCATCAGTGTTACATCATTGAACGGAGAACCACCGCCCCCTGAATACTAGGCCTGAGCGCTGACAATAATGGCGGCTGTCGCAGGCCGATTTTTTTTTCAGCGTTTGAACGGTCCCTCGAAATTCCATACCAATAATTTCTAAAAGTTTTGTTCCCCAAGATCAAATAAGTCGAATATAACTTTTAGATATTATTGGTGTTGAAGTTCGAGGGACTGTACAAACGATTCCGCCTGCGACAGCCGCCATTTTTTTCAGTGCGCCTGCCTAGTATTCAGGGGGCGGTGGGAGAACAAGTTGGAAATCTGTGGCGTTACTTTAACAATCTGTATAATATGTTTCATACATAGAATCTTGTTATTTTTCCCAATAAACGATTATCGTAAATATATAGCGAAAGTAAAAAACTTTTTGAGCAAATAAGGAGAATATACACGCTTCAGATTTATTGTTAATTCTTATTAAGTATATTCTTTCTTTTTTAATTAAAAAAGATATTTATTTTTGTGTGCCTATACTCAAATTGCGCTCGGGGGGTCAAATGTTGTTCTTTCCACGGTGCTAATGTTTTCTATTCTGTGTTAAATGTATAACGCAATTTCATTTTTTTAACAGTCGTGGTATTTTTTATACAAAGTGTATGTGCATTACAGGATATTACGTTTTAAAAATTGTTGTTAATCTTGACAAATTTCATTTTTGTGTTAGTACCTATAAATTCCGATCACTTATAGCCTGACAAATAATCGCCACTGCAGGTTTCAGAACGCAATCACACAAGCATAAAATGACTTGCCTTCTCTTTTCTTTATTGCTGTAAAACGTATTTTCAAAATATTTTTAATATAGAAAAAAGTATTCTTAAATAAAATAAAAGTGTGTTTATAGTTAGTTATTTGTTACAGCCGATTATCTGCACTAGCGATGTAGGCGTATGGGGGAAGTGCCCTCCGTGGGGGGTCTTTAAAATAAAAAAGTAGATTATGAAACTTCCCAGGAGTTGGATTGATCAATGTCAGTATAAAATATGAAGTCAATGTAAGTTTGTGGTCTGCAATAATAATGTTAATGTGAAAGATAAATCATTTTACAGCAAATAATTTCATAATTAATAGTTTAGATTTGAGGAGGGGGGGGGGACAAAATCTAAAATTGAGGAAAAATATTCCGATTATTTTTTTTAATTTTTTTTTAATTTTTTTTTATTTTATTATTATTATTTTTTTTTGCAAGTACCGACTGCACAGGACACAGCGGGTGTTTCTCAAAGTCTCTGATCCGCAGACCAGCAGGAGAAAGGCATAATTTTTTAAGCAATGAACGAACACCGTTTAATCGTTTATACGTTTAACCGCTGGTGTAAGATCCGTATATACGATGTACCGTATGTGCTGTTTCGTATAATACGTATAACCGCCTTGGTCGTATCATACGTATCCAAAATCTGCACCTCGTATAATACGTATTATACGTATACTCGTATAAACGTTTAATAGGGAGCACTATTAGGAACATAACTCCCAAATTTCATTGTCCTAGGAGTAACGTTGATGCTCGGCGTTGATTACGGGTCAGTCAGGACATCTTCTTTTATAAATATAGATGATAAAGTAAAAACGTTATACATGACAACCTAACGAAAAGTACATAAGCAAGTATACAGAATGCAGATTGAAACGCGCTTTAATTTTTTACTTGTTAGAGATACGTAGGCAACGTAAATTACAAAAGTGTTCAAAATAAGCTAGGAATTAAGATTATTTTATGACATAGTCCTGCCACGATTCTTCAAAAAGTTACACTTTTTAAATTTTTATATGGTCCTTGTGTCCTATAAGTTATATTTAGAAAAACTTTTTCCGTGCTCTGACAAGTAAAACAGTAAAAGTTCCATTCTTCTACGACCAAAACTCACCCAGTTACGATCCTTTTAATTTCAGGACATTTCGGAGCTTCCCGGCACTAAAAACAGTTAAGTGTGTATTCAAATTCAAACTGCTTATTTTAAGACACATTTTTAAGTTCATTTTTGCTCTAAAATGCAGCGAACTGGCAGGTTCACTTATTCAGAAACTTTACAATGCCCGTATTGTCTCGATTTTTTGATAAAGGCAGAATATATTTCAAAAAATGCTGTCAAAGTGGACATTTTGAACCGAATTTCCCGAAGCGATAGCGTTGGAAACAAAAAAAATTTATCGTACTGTGAAAATAATTGTTTGTAAATCAATTTCTAATTAATTGAACGAAAAATAAAAACATGGGTTCCTTATAAATCTCTTCATAAATCACGCCGCCAAGTTTCATGTTTTTACTTTTAAAAACGAGTGTGGAAATGTGTCTCAAAATTTTCAATTGTTGAGCATGGAAAAATTATTTTTTTAATACCGCCTTAAACGCATTTTTAGTGTCTAATAACTTAAGACCCACGGACCCTATAAAAATTGTGTAACGTTCTGAAAATTTATGACAGGACTATTTCATCAACATAATCTTAATTCCTACCTTATTTTGAATACTTTTGCAATTTATATTGTCTACGTATCTCCAGCAGGTAAAAAAAATACACATTTCAATCTTTTTGAGACACCCTGTATAAAAAAATTATGTATATACCTTCCTATAGCAAGGAAATATTCCGAATAAATTTTATTCAGAGTACTGATATTGAAGAAAAATCTAATATTTTTTGTATGTTGCGCTTATGAAAATGATTATCGAAATGAAAGTAAAAGCCAGATGTACGTTTTCAGTCTTTTTTATATAATAATTATAAAAAAAAATAACGATCGCTTTTTTGACCTAAAAATTAGCACTGCCTATTTGTGTTTTTTTAATGTATTTTGTTTAACCACTTAACAGTTTTGTTTTTTACACAATAAACTAAAAATACGGACGAAACACCACTTTTTCTGTTCTAAAATATTTGTCGTATATAATCGAAAAATGTCTACCAATTAATAAAGCGAAGATTACAGTTAAAAATTAGTGGTATCTAAAATCTTTTAGTAACGAAGCATGCAAACTCTTCTTGCCCGAGCGGCGTTCGGGCAAAACTGTTAAGTGGCTGAATGTCTAATTACTCTTTACTTTCATGAAACTGTATAAATTATAAAACGACTGGACTGTTTATTTTCAGTTTTAGAATGGCTACTTTGTCAAACTTAAAATTTTTTTCAATATTCTTCCTGTAAATGTATGCATTTAAAGATATTTGAGAAGAAATACAATTAACATTTTGACTACTGTCCGGGACATATACGTCTAGTAGACTATTTTTTTAAATTCTATTTATACAGAGTGTCTCATTTATTTTGCAACCCACGTAAACACGAAACAAATGAACAACACGAGTGCTCGCGCACACCGTTAGCGCAGGTAGCAGTGTGGAAGGGTTTGCGAGCAACACTACCAACACGCTAGAAAACTGCACGAGACACTTCAATGCTAAGGAGAACGAAGTGAAAGGTAGTTTTGCGTCATGGTGCTATGTGCAGAAAAACGCGCGTTTATTATTGAATATTATTTTCGAACATATTCGTACAAAACAGTCAAGGAACGATATGAAAACAAGTTTCCAGACTCGGTGGTGCCGAATAAAAGTACAATTAAGCAAATCGTGGATCATTTTCAAACAGAATGGACTGTGGAACCGAAAAGAAAGAACCGTCTGTCGTTTGTCCTAACTGACCACAAAATGAACGAAATCGAGACGAAAATCAAGGAAAAACCGGTCACGTCAGTAAGAAAATTAGCTTTACAAACAAACAAATTGAAAATGCACGCTTATCGTGCCACATTGGTGCAGGAATTGAAGGCACCTGATCCAGCGCATCGTCTCAACATTTGTCTCTGGTTAAAAACTTTTGTTCGAAAGCATGGCATTGGTGTTTTAGATCAGGTGTTCTTTAGTGACGAAACCTAGTTTCATGGAACAGGCTACATTAATGCACACAATTATCGATTTTGATCACCCTCAAAAGAGACCACATTGCGGAAGGGATAAACGCTATCACACCAAACACATTACAGAATGTGTCTCGAAAGCTCCTCAAACGGGCCCAGATATGTAAAGATGAAGACGGCGGTCACTTTCAACCCCTTTTGCAGTCGTTTAAGCACTTCTGTAAAATAAAAATTAATGTTTGTACATTGTTCTTTTTTTGGGGTTGCAAAATAAATGAGACACTCTGTACCACTATTTGAAAAATAACCTCTGCCATACACTTATACTAGGATATCTCCAAGAGAAATATACCTCAAAGAAAAATTTTTCTAAATTATTTTACGATTGAATATCAAAGTATTCGCCAGTCCTAGCCCCTAATCAAAAGGTTAAGCGAATGTTTCTTAGAAGAATATCTACGTAGGTATATTGAGCATTTTATTTGGGGTGGGGCGAAAAAAATAGGTGAAGACTTTTCCCACATTTCTGTTTATTATTTTGTTATTTAGTAAGAGTAGGGTATTGTTAATAGAACTACTGATTAAAGTTCATTATATTCATACATTTTTATATTTTATATTTTGTTATGCAGTAAAATCCTTACAAAATGTAAAAAAAAATGTGACTTACATAACCAGAATTGAGCAAGTGCTTATTTGCCCAATCCCATACTGTAAGAAAGAATTCCATACAAATATGGAAATTACACTAGCTATCAGGTTTCCAGTACAATTTCCGTATTTTTGCGATGAAAGTAATTTCGTGAATGTTTCAGAAAGCAGAGAGTAAGGATTTCAGATTGCCCTTGATAACAGCACTCTAAGTCTAGTTAAACTAGCATTTTCACTAAACATATTCCGTAGCAAGTAATTTTAACTATAAATAAAAAGTGACTTAAGGGATTATTTCTTTTTCCTTCGGGTTTCTTTTGCAATTCTGTATCATTATCCATATTAGAATCCTACATGGGTCGGGTTATATTGACTTGAGCCCGAAAATTCTATTTTAAGTCAACCCGAAATTAGTCCAAATCCCATATATTAATGCATTAATCCATATTTTAATGCATTTATGAAAAAATACTCTGCGATTATCTTTCTAAAATCAATTTTATTTTTTATGCAGAAAAATAAATATATACAGGGTGCTTTTTTTTTAAACTGACGCTAATCAGAGCCATCTGTAGCTCTTTCTAACAATCGGAATGGCATTAAATTTGGTAAGGGGACTAATGATGCCAGGAAAAAAAAGATTCCGGGAAAAAAAGTTCAAAACACCACCGACAGGGGTATTGTGGCGCTGTTGTAGTCTACGAAGCTGAGAATTAGCATAAAATACGGGTAACAAATGGAAATGCAAATTTATACCTACGTATGCGACAACAGCACCAATAATTTGGACTATAAACGCATGCGGAAATGCCAATTTCCATCTGAATGGGTCTGTTAATACTCATAATTATCGAATTTGGGCCTCTGAACAAACCCCATGCGGTTCAAGAAACTCCGTTGCATTCGCCAAAAATCACTTCACAACCCAATTCATCCGTGGATCATTCTTTTTTGAGAACATTGCTGCGACAGGGCCACTAACATGTACCGTTAACGCACAGAGGTATCACGACATGCTGACTAATTTTGTCGTTCCACAACTTCAGAAAGACCATGCGTGGATCAGACAATCTTTACGCAGGATGGTGATTGGTGTAAAGGTACAGCAGCTGGTGCACCATCACTTCAATGATCAAAGGATCATCCGTCATAGTTTTCCAGATGCCTGGCAGCCTGGCTTTTGGCTCTGGGGTTAATTGAAGTCGAAAGTCTATCTTAGTGAGATAACAAGAAACCTGAGTGCCTTTAAAAAGATCATAACACAGACAGTGAGGAATATTCCTTGTGACATGTTATGTTCGACCGTAGAGAATGTTGTGCAAATAATCTAAGGTTAGGCCAAGAGAACGGTGGTCACATTGAAGGTGGTCGAATATCTCTCCAGGAAGTGAATGTAGTGAATAAAGCGCGACGTTTCACGTATGTTATTAATTTTGCTTGATTTTCAAGCATTTGTTTCATTGTAAAGCGCCACATTTCCCTCTATCGGCGATGTTTTCAACTATTTTTTTCTCGGAATTATTTTTCCCATGGCGTCATTAGTCCCCTTACCAAGTTTACCGCCTTTCCGGTTATTAGAACGAGCTACAGATGGCGTTAGTTTTTAAAAACACACTATGTATATATTCATTTATATTAAAATATAGATTTTTTAAAATCTTAAACAATATTGTGGAAATAAACTAAAAAAATGGGTTACCAAACACGATCCACAGGAGTCAAAATCCAACCCGAACTCGAAATAATTAAAGTCAAACCAACTCGCAACGAAAAAAATTATTACAATCTCGACCAATCCCAAACTGCGGTGAGATCCTTTTCGGTTAAATTTTGGTTATAAAACCGAAAACAGGACTGTAATTTTTATTAATTTTAAATCTCACCGCTGTCAATATCGCTTATTTTGACGCACAGTAGACGAAGATATACTAAATTGTTTTAGGTGTCTACGTAAAAAAAATATACACGATACGAAAACTGTATTAAAACATAAAGTAGTGCTGTACGCTTTAATACCATATTAAAATTTCATGACGATCGGTCAATTTTTACAAAAATTAAAGCCTATAAAGTAAAACAAAAGAGACACGAAAACAGGCAGACAGGCAACGTAATTTTTTATCTTTATGATATTAGAACGGGACCATTTGCAAATAGAGACCTTTCCAACACAAATTAGGAAAATCGGGCCATACGTTCAAGAATTATGCGTGAACATACATACAAAGAAAAAGGTACAAACGAATTGTATAATCTCCTTCGTTGGAAGTCTGTTAAAAATATGCCAATCGTACCTACAATTTGATTTCCAGTACAATTACCACATTTTTGCAGTGTATCTATGCTCATTATTCTATTCCTTCATAAAATTATCTTTAAAGAAAACCATTCTAAACTTCGAAGTGCCAGACTGTGCATTTCAAATTAATCACGTAAAATATCGCTTTCAGATTTTACCGCTAGCATCTCAGAATCACCACTAGTAGTGCCACTAATACCAAATTGGAGCCCATGTAAATTTCAGCTTTTCACGAAATACTGAAAATGCATTATGACAGTCTAGTCATTCTTTGCATACTATTTTCATTTAATCTTGTGACGGAAATTCTTAAAACGATGATAAACCAACCGTTACATTGCATATAACGATAATATTTTTGATTAAATCATAAGAAGATGCAACAATTTGGTCTGCAACCTGTTGTTTCTTTTAAGATTGATTAAGTTTTCGTATACTCAGAGTATTTGTAACTGAAAAATTAGGCTGTTTTTACGCTCTTTGAATGCAATCATGTAATGATTGGTTATGAAGAGTTTTAAGATTTGTATCTTTACTTCATTAGTTTAGCTTTAGTTCGATTGTTTTTGTTGTTAGAACTATATTCTTCTAAAAGGTTATTGTCAACAGAAGAGACTTGAAATGAAGATCCATGAAATGGAAGTCTTGTTGCTAGGCAACGTTTCACTATTTGATCGATATCCTTTACGAATAATCGATAAGTCTTTTCTCAAATTTCTCTATCGTTCTATAATGTGTAACATATAAATGAGCAAACTGAGTAATATTTTTATAACATATAATTTCATCAGTTTTTTAAACCGTCTCTGAATCAAAAATGTTCATACATTTTTCCAATTTCTTATGACAATAAATTCGTTCCATAAAATGTAACAAATAAATAAGCAAACTGGATAATATTTTTATAACATATAATTTTAATCAATTCTTTAAACCGTCTCTTAATTCTAGCTCATAAATTTGTTAAATTTCTAATACAATAAATTGAATTTTACCGTTATGCTTTTATCCAAAGTAGTTGTAGATATTTTACATTTGAGAGGAGAAACTTTCCTCTAAGCGAGAATTTGCATTTAATAAAAAGGTAAGCTTATAAAATTATGCTAGTATGAAGAAGCGCAACTGATTAAAGTCATTAATGAAGGCAAGGCATCTTTATTATATTAGCCGAGAAACATTTTCTGATTAACAGCAGTTAGTAAATTATACAGTCTGTGATTAAAAGTTTGGTTCGTTTAATTTAATTGACTCATCTTTAGATAAATGAATTTTTTTACATTATCTGAAAGAGAGAGAAAGAATATGAGAAAATGTAACAATTTTTATTTCCATAATATTCCGATTTCTTTGAAACTTTAAACTTTGTCTTTGATTTTTTCTTTAAGAGTTATTTTTTTCCTTTTTTTGATAAAATATGAAACTAACGAGAAACGGTTTTAATAAGCTGCAATATAAAGAATTTTCTTAAAGTTGCAGTTTTTGTTCTTGGCAGATGTTTTATGGGATGTACTTTTGAAACTTTAAAATAAGAACTGCTTAAAAGTTTATAAAAGTATATATGAGACCAGATTTATAATTTAACAAAAAAATTAGAACTCCTGGACAAAAATTTAAGGGGCGATAGAATACGCCTAGACAACCTCAAAACACCATACAATGTATTGTCGTAACTCAAGTTTTGAATGAATACAGGGCGCTTTCTAATTGTGGAGAGAACCAATGTTTTCTACACAATATCTAACAAATGATTCCTGATTTTATTTATGCGGAATAGCGTTACTAACTAGGATACTAATATGGATGAAAATTAGAAGAAAAAATAAAGAAACTGCAAAGTAAGTAGCACAAGAGTGTGTGTGTGTGGGGGGGGAGGTGTATCTTAAATTGGACCAACTTTCCTTCAGAGAAGTTGAGGGTGAATCAGAACTCATGGGCAAAACTTTAAGGGTTGATAGAACACATCTAAACAAACTATTTTCGCGATACAATGCATGGGCGTATCGCAAGCGGCGAACCGCTAGCTGGCGAGGTCATTAAACACACAAAGCACTGTTCTTTCACATACATCGTCATTTCTACCGCGGATTGCAAAATGGATGGCTGGTGTTACTAATCAGAAAAAGGTGGACATGTATTTTATGCATGGTGCTGCGGTTGTGAGTGCTCTGGAGATCATAATTGTGTAGTAAACATGGTTCTCTGCACAATTAGAAAGCAAACGCCTTGTAGCACTTCACTGCTTGAGTTACAATCATACATTATATGGTATTTTCAGCTTGTCTAGGCGTGTTCTATCCCCCCTTAAAGTTTTGCCCAGGAATTCCCAATCACCCTGTATAGTTTTGTAGTTGAGATATCTTGATGTGTACTTTTTTAGTGTCTCGTTTTTCTTTGATAAATTAGAAATTCTTTTGCGGTCGCATGTATTCATACATGTTGTGGAAATACTGGCTACTGTTTTATAAGAGTACGCTAACGGAAGACTGAGTTTTTGTGATTTTGCGTGCGATCATGTTGTTCTGATTAGCTAATATTTGTTCGTGAATGAGAAATCTATTTGCATTTCTTTAAGCGTCTCAAAGTGCATATCGATCTCAGGAATTGGTTGCCATGGTTATTTTGCAAATATATGTTAATTAAGTGACTGTGGTTGTGTAGTGGCTATACAAAATGAGGTGTTAGCAAGAAACTTCTGATTTCGAAAGATCTCGCCTATAACGAACTCTAACTGCGATCAAACCGTGTCTTGGATGTATCGCGCCGAGCTTGATGTATTGAAGTCTTCGTTTGGCATTTGGAAAATGGACTTTGCAAGACTGTGGCTCTTGATAAGAAATTGTGTTTTAATCTACTTAGAATAAAGTGGTATTTAATCTGGAGTCTATTTAGTTGTGTAACATTAAGTAAGAATTGGGCTTCTAGAAAACAGATTTATTTAGAAATAATGTGAATTTAGTTAAGGGCTTGAATTTTAACGAATTAAGGAAATATTTCTCCCTTTCTTAGATTTTCCCCGTTATTACACTTACTTGGAGCTATCTAAATTAAAGTGTTACTCCACTTCTCTTCCTCTTTTTAAAGTGATTTAATAAACTGTTATTTTTATTGTTAAATTGGTATCATGTTCTCCTCAATTGAATCTAATAGCCCTGAGAGTGTTGTTAGAAATGGCGCCCGAACAAATGTCGAATCCAAACCATTGGACATTACACCTAGAGTTTATTTTACTGGTGTGGAATATGTGGCAGATTTGATCACATACCTGGAAGAATATATGGTATATAATAATGTTTCAGATAAAAATAATTGTATTTTGTTAAAATGAATATTGGAAGGTGATGCTTTACTATGGTTGTAGAATATCTGTAAAAGTTTTATTACTGATCAATTGAAACGACATGAGCAAATAATTGTTGAGTTGAAAAAGGCATTTCCATGTGAACGTGGTAAAAGTAGTTTAAGGGAAAAAATTATTGGCGATCAGCAAAATACGTTTTAGAAAGCACTTAAGTTTTTCGCTCACAAATTAGAGCTCAAAATCAAACCGGAGCTAGATTTAACTTTTGATGATCTTCTTGACATTTTGTTGCCTTTACTCCATGTAGTAATATATGATTACAATGAAATGCGTCAACCTATAAATTCAGCTGAATTTTATGAGTTGTTATTAAAATATGAGAATAGACATGAGGAATCACAGTAATGAATGTGAAAGGGAATCACGGTGATGAATTTAATTCTCCCTCCTTAAGTGAATTTAGAAATGAGAATAATGGAAATGGTTTTCGAGGAAGTTATGGAGGTTTTCAGAATGTTAACAGGAATAATTTTCAAAATCGTCGTAATAGTGTTAATTCTAGAGTTATAGGTGGAAATTTGAGAGGAAATACAGGAAATTTTGGAAATGATCGTAGAGGCGATGGTGGAGGATATATGGTATTTGCAGTATACCTTCAGGATTTTTGAAAGTAACTCCGCATACCCTCGGTTTCGCAAGTAAATTTATATAGCATCTACTCTCTAGCATATACCCTCTGGTTTTTTATGACTACAGCACTATCAAGGCTACACTAGATACCGGGCCTGCTCATTCATTATCATGACGTCACAAATGGTGGCTGGCCGCGACGAAAGACATACAGTGATTGGCACAAAACGGTGGGCGCGTCGCTTTGTACCAATCACTGGTCGCGGTCAGCCACTATTTGTGACGTCATGAGAATGAATGAGCAAGCCCGGTATCTAGTGTTGCCCTGTCACTATGATAGAGGTATCATACGAAAACTTTTTCAATAGGCTTTTGACATAATACACTTACGTACTTTTCGTTAAAACCCGTTGTTTGATTTAAAATTGGAGTTAATTAAAAAATTAATTAAAAAAAGTATCAGCAAATAATTTAAAAGATTACAGTGCTAAAGCATCGCGCGGGTTCACTTTTAGTTTATTTTTATCTTTCTGTAAGTTAATTAGACTAGACATTTACAGCTATTTGGTCTTAAATATGTTTCATTGCACATTCCCATCTAAGTCTCCGATATAGGATAACCAGACCATACCTTCCGATATCGAAATACGACTAAAGTGTTGGAAACAACGATAGAGAAATTTATATTTTCGATGGAAACCATTCCCCTTCATGAACATTAACATGGAATCGCAGAATTTAAAATTTGGTCCATAGTTTTATCTCACTCATAAACGACGAACACTGGCAAATTTCTCCAAAATGTTGGTCAAAACCCGGAAACAAACGTGACACTCTTTTTACGCACAATTTTAGACAATTGCATATCCATGTCGGGCCATCCGTGGCTCAGTGGTTAAGACACCATTCCGCTAATCGTTTGAGAGCGTAGAAGACAGGGCGGCGGGTTCGACTCCCGTCAACTCCATTGCACACTCTTTGTGGAGTTCCGGGCTGTAATTCTTCAGTGTTGTAATTTTCTTGTGTCTATCCAGTCCTCATCTTACAAAGATTTATAAGCGGATATTTGTGTCAAGCACACAAGTCTAATGTATATATTTTTAATATCAATGCCCTTAAAATATGTTTAGCTAATTAGCGTTATTTCGAAAAATAAAGACAGTGGAGTTTATTTTAGTTTATACTATAGTAATGTTGGACATTTTGAAAATGAATAATCTGTATTGTTCAAAACGATACACTGAAGCTTAATATTTCTGACGATAACTTTTAATATTTTATAATGGGATATGTTTCATGATAGATGTATCAATAAGTTTTGATCGTATGCATTTACGAATTTTTTAAAAATCACCACATAATTAGCAGTTTTATATTTCATTAGATATCTTTTACCAAAAAAAAGTTTGATATTTAACCGAATTTAGTCTAATTAAGAAATGATTGAAACAGTTTGTAATCTTATCTTCACAAGATGGTTACTTTTAATTGCTACTTCTTGCTATTAGGGGGAAAAAATGTTGTTTTATAATTGAATCTTTTCATTTAATTAATAGACGAAATGACTTGAATTTTGCACTGAAGTTAATAATATTAAACTATATGGTGTCCATGAACTCTACGTTTCATAAAGGAGAGCCCACACTGTTTTTTAGTAACACGATTTTTCATTCTGATCATTAGCGTATTTTCAAAGAAGACATGATTTGCTAAATTCTTCTTTTCTTTCACAACATTCGCAATTATTGTTTTCTTTTTATTTATCACTAGCGTAAATCAATAGTTGTGCGTCTCATAAAATTTATGGAAGTTATCATTTTATGACAATCGCGAGAAATAGTTTTATTCGGACACGATTTTAATACAGAAACCTGTCATTTTAATGGAGAAGTCTATCCAATTTTATTATTACTATCGGAAATGAAAGTTTTTTTGAACAAGATACATGCATTTTTCTAGTCAGATTACTGATTTTTTTAAATGCAATGTGCACTACAGGGTGTTTTTAAATAGTCTGGCGGTTTAGAAAATAGAATAGCAAGCAAAAAAGTGACAGTATTTAAAGTTATTCTCATAGTAGATTAATGAGTAATGTTGGGATTGTATTTACTATGTTTTCTTGTAAATTAAAATCAAAGGTCGAAATGAAAAAATACACCTTACGTCATTCATAAAATAATTAAATGAAATTCAATAGAGCTCAATTTTACTTAAAAGGCGACATTAAAAATATAAATAGATGTTAAAAAATCCTCCAAACAGTTTTGGCTGTCATTGATAATGATGGATTCCATTTTTTTTTTTTTTTATCCAGTATTGACTACGCTGTAAATTATAATCAAAGGGAGAAATGCAAAAATTCACCTTATGTCATTCATAAAATACTTGAATGAAAGTCAACAGAGCTCAATGTTACTTAAAAGGCGACATTTAAAATATAAATAGATATTAAAAGATGTTAAATAGAAAGGAAATTTTTTCTCCCTGAAGATGATTGCGGTGCCAGACGGAAGTGCTTGGAGGATTTTTTTAAAACATTTTTTAACATCTATTTATATTTTAAATGTCGCCTTTTAAGTAACATTGAGCTCTATTGAGTTTCATTTAAGTATTTTATGCTTTCTTGTTGTAGCACCAAATGTCAGAGAGAGATGGCGCTGTGCCGTCTGAAACTGTAAGAATATTTGAATTAATGTATAACGATGAATCAAAATTCACTCAGTTTTTTATCTTCTTACCTGTTGTTATGATTTGCGCTTTGAAATTGTTAGGTTATGTAAAAACATCCTTACAGTTTGAGACAATGCCAGCACCATCTTTCAGTGACATTTGGTACTAAAACAAGTAACAATACTAAAGAAATATCCGACTTTACACATTAATCTCCTGCAAGAATTAATTTAATAGCTGCCACCGTTTGCCTGCTATTCCATTTTACATACTAGCTGTTTTTTTTGGAACACATGTATTTTACTTATTTATGTACAACCGAAATCACTTAAGTTCACAAATATTGTTGCCGCATGGATGTGCACTCATAGCTGCTATCTATTACGGATTTTTGCCACCACTGTTTTTCTAATGTAAAATTTGCCTTATTAAATTGAAGAAAATCTAAGATTAATTAAAGCAAAGTTTGCTATTAAAATATAGTGGTTTTAAAAGTCCGTAATAGTTGGCAGCTATGTGCACTTAAGCTGTTTTGACAGTACTAATTAATACTAAATAAATAAGTTTCTTTAATTATTTTATTTGCCCATGTTTCATAACCTAAAACCTTGAGAACTTTAAAATACCATTATTTATTCGAGATTAAACTTCTCCGACTTCAAACTATATCTAAGTAAATACTTGCTTCACATTTTCATCCATTTCGCAATCACCAATTCTTGATCTTTCGGCTCGTACCTTTGAGGCAGAAACCATGCAAATAACTAAGCTTCTCTGTGTACATAAGTTTGACGTCATATTCCAGTTCTATATTCGTATCACGAAATTTCTTCACTTCAAATTTTTAGATTTTGTTATAAAGTGATGTTTTTTTAACTATTCTAAATATTAGAAGTTAGTTTGAAAAGAATTTACTTATAATTGACACGCATTTTTATTTGTTTTTACTATTAGTGCCGGATTGATACTGTTTTCAGATATGCAAAAATCGTTGCTGTATTCTCACAAAATACGTCAAATTATCAAAAAAAAAAAAAAAAAAAACGCTTCTGTTAATTGATAAGATTCGAAAGATTGTTGACCAGTGGTTGATTTATAAAACTGACAAAATCTGGGATATATACAGGGAGATTCATAAAATAAAATAAAATAATAATGTAAAATGCTTAATAAATGTCCATATGGGTTATTTCATAAGCATAAACAGTATCCAGTCTCATTACAAAGTGAAAAATGTTAACTCGAGTTGAACTTATTTTATCTAAATTACAGAGTGTGATTTGTATAACAGTTTTTCACATTACACATTTATTCATGTATAGGCCACGTGCATCTCTGAGTGGTCCCGAATCAACCTGGCGTATGCGCAGGAAGATGACCGGGAGCTCAACCGAGCTCGCCGTAGTGGCACCAACCACTTTCGGAGGGTTCCATAAGCGGGGTCGCAAACGGATGCGAGTGTCGATGGAGTTCCACTTCCAGTTTCATGATTGCGTCGGGGCTTGTCTTGGCGTAATTATCGAGGGCAAGTGTGGTCGAAGATTCAGCATCGTACGTACGTTACTCACTCCTTCAAGAATCGGCGTTGTTGGGGCGGCGATCATTGTTAAGCTACCGCAAGCAGATAGCTGTTGTCTGGTGCGGATGAGCTAGCCGGTTTCAGGTCCAGCCGGACCACTTTTTTTGCTTTATCTTTCTGCTCTACAGTCCGATGCCTCAGGTCTAGTCACTCAGGGCTACGTTGGCTGTGGGGATTAATTTTCCTATTTTTTCTGCTATTTTATATTTCATTTACTATTTTTTATGTTTTGTGTTGTTTTTGATCCACTGGTAACAGTGGTCGCTTCTGCAGGCTTTCCATGTTCCAAACTGCTGGTAGAGTAATTCTCAGGTACTGGCTACTCGCTAGTTCCTGGACCGATGATTCGCTCCTATGGACTGCCATTCGTCACCCAGGGGGATAATGCAACGGGCCAAGTTTCGGAACTGCTCTGGCCCCCATCGATCACTGAGTAGGAGCCTATTGCAAATGTCTGGAATAGGTTAAAAGACCTGTCATGTCCCGTATTGGATGAGTACAGTACTAATTAGCCTTATTAACGTATATACAAATAATTTAAACAAAGACTTTCCAATGTGTGCTAAAGAGCTAATAAAGACAAATGAAGAAGAACAAAATGATGAAACACAAGAACGAAAAATCAGGCATGAGGCATAGATTACGAAACACTTACCAACACTAACAGAATATTATTAAGAAATTTTACTTTTTCATACAATGAAATGTGATATCTAAAAAAAAAACAATTTAAATAATATGCTCTGCAAATGATTTTTCTCCATAGACCATAATGCAACTCAATTCTTTTGTGTATCCCTGTAAAAGAACTATAGATATTACACACTTCATTTTAAATAGAGAACATTCTACAATGAATCTTATTAATATATAAAAATTACATGTCATTCCGAGTATATTTGCTCGAGTTAGGATACGGAAAGATGGCCAGACGGCCAGACAGAGAAACCGAATTCATAAACACTTTTCAATTATTTTGGAAAGTGTTAGAAAATAGAATCGTTCGTTGCTATTTAACGAACTATAACGAACGTTTCTATAAACTTTCATAAATGGGCAATGAAATACTAAAAAATAATTTCAATATGAAATAATAATAATAAACTGTAGTATATAATATGTCTTACAAATAATAATAATAAATTTAATATGAAATAATTAAGAAAATGAAAAAGAAATGGGATAATTAAGAATAAATCGGAAAATAATACATATGAAAAAAAAAAGGATCTGGGGCATAAGTAAATTACAGGGAAAAATTGTAGATTTTCTTTTTAACAATACATTTAAATAGTCATTTTCTTCTTAATGCTTAATCATTTATAGGTATTAATCATTTATTAAGTATTAACCCATTTGTTTCGCTTGACAAGGTTTCATGACAACATATATTTTCATGATTCGTACCACT
The DNA here is from genome assembly GCA_963931845.1 of Maratus michaelseni. NCBI lineage: Eukaryota > Metazoa > Arthropoda > Arachnida > Araneae > Salticidae > Maratus > Maratus michaelseni. The sequence goes on from OZ007586.1 coordinate 121,201,296, forward strand.
AAATTCGAAAAATAAAATTTATTTTATTTAATGACAGAAATTTATTATTAAATAAGGAGAAGATTGCTTTTTTCAAATAATAGTATTCAAAAGTCAAACCAGTACGAATCCCCCTTTTACTTTTGTATCCATATCAGATACATAGTAGAATGTAAAAGCAAATGTAATTCATATTGCTACTTATTTATAACTCTCTACTATTAAATTTAGTCTTTGTTTTCTGCATAAATTTAATGACCAGATTTGGTGTTGCCCCATGAACTTTCACGTCAATTGACTGTACTGTTTCCCACTGGCAAAATTTCCCGCCTGACAAAAAACAACCAATAATCCAACAATAAATGCGAAATACCTGTATGTCCTTAGGCATTAATAATAGATCACAAAGGAAAAGGTTTTATGTTTAAAATCAAAAGATTCTCAAAAATGAATTCTCGGAACAAATGGTGAGTATATTTAATCTAATCATATCCTGGATATCCAGATTCAAGTTTTAGATTGATGAAAATTATTGACATGTTCAATTTAACTAACAAGAACGAAAAATCATACGTCCAGCAGAGATTATTAAACACTTTCCAACACATTCAGAACACTTTAAAAAAATTCCCCTTAATAAGATGAAAGATGATGCCTAAATAAACAATTTGAAAAAAGCATGACACATTTGACACATATGTGTCAGGAATTACCGTCAATAGTTAGAAAAGCGTCCGAATTCTTTTGTGTATATACTACATAAGAATGTGTATATTTGTATATATACTACATAGTATTCTACAATTTACTTCAGTTAGGAAACGCATAGCACAGTTGAAAATTCCCCTACAGCAAATTCCGCACATAAACGGAAATGTACTCGAAATCTTTTGTACAGCCCTGTATAGTATCTTTAGAATTTATATACCCAGTAATATGCAAAAAAATGGTTAAATTCAAAAACGCGTACCACAACTGAAAATGCACTTCCAGCAATTATTATTGATAGATAGTACTGTAACCGAATTATTTTGCGTGTCCCTGTAAAGGAACGATGAATGCTATGCCCACCTTATTCTAAAGTAAGCATCTTATAGTGCTCCTAGGTCATATATATAAATTTCAATACGTTTGAGATAGTCTTACATTGTTAAAGTACACTGCAAAAATCCCCTCCCCCCATAGATGGTAATGTAACGGTATTCCTTTGAATGTCCTTGTATATGTACGATGATAGATAATCCTGTTCTAAGATTGTCCTATGCAAACCATATTCTATACTGAACATCTTGAAGTGCACCTCAGTGATATATATTACTTTCAATATGTTTGAGTTAGTATAACATCATTAAATTGCACCACAAGCAATTTTTTCCCATAGATCGTAATGTAACGGAATTCTTTTGAGTGTCCCTGTAAATAAACTATAAATACTATACAGTTCATTTTCAACACCGAACAAGTCATAGTAAACGTCAATAACATATATTAATTGCCTGGTATTAATTACAGAATATTTACGTGAGTTAGAGCACGGACAGATGGCAGACATACGGCAGACAGAAAAACCGAATTCATAAACACTTTAAAACTATGTTGGAAAGTGTTAAAAAGGAGAAAAACAAATTTCAATTTCTGTCATGTTTCGAAATATTTAGTTGTGAATTCTTTGTTCACAGAAAACAAAATGCTTATTTTACACATCCCTGTTTAGAAAAGTATTTTCTGTTTTTCTTTATGGATACAATTTTTCCTCATAGAATATATTCGTTAGTAACTTCGATTGAATACTAAAATCGATTACATCATCTCAAAAGTTCTACTGGATTTTTCTCTAACTTTATTTTTAGAATTCAGGACTACAGACAAATAAATCGGCCAAGTGCGAGTATAACTCGCGCTCAATGGATTCCGTACATTGAATTTATTAAATACTATTTATTAATTAATAAACTCCTATTACTCCTATTTTTTTCATAGTTTTAGTTTCAGTAGATTCGGAAATAAGAGGGGAAGGTGGCATATTTTTCCAGTACTTTCGACGATATCTCTGAAAATATAATACCTAGAATTAAAACAAATATATTTTTGAATTCGATTTTACGAGGTCTTTCGAACAATACCCTACACGATATATGTAAAAAAAAATGTTTTTCAAGTAACCTATTTAATATCTCGGCTAATTACCGACAATGTCTTTCGAAAATCATTATCAAACATCCTTAGATAATACTGCGTTGATAGATACCTGATATATTACCTGGTAGATAGATAGATAGAATAGATAGATACCTGGAGCGCCCGTCAACTCCACCGCTGACTGCAAGAAAAAGTAAAGTTTGTTTGTAACAGAAAAATACGTTTTTCTCAAAAACTATATTTCCTAGGAAAATCTCTATAGTTTTCCTGCAAGTTTTAAATAAACTTCTACTACTCCTAATTTTTTCATAATTTTAGTTTCAGTAGATTCGGAAATAGAACCTGGCGAACCTATTTTTGCAGTGCATTTTTGACGATATCTCTGAAAATATAATACCTAAAATTAAAACAAATATACGTTTGAGTTCGGTATTACGAGATTTTTCACACGATACTCCATGCGATATACGAAAAGAAAACTTTTATTTTCAAGTAACTTAATTAACCCTCTAAATATTTCCTAAACATATTTATGAATGACTAATAATCTGAAAATGTGTTGCTAAAAAGGCTTTATAACTTTCCCAAGTTTGAACTTTCCACGTCCCATAGTTTACGAGAAAAGTTGCTCTGACTGACGGACAGACAGACACAGGAGTGATCTTATAATGGTTCCGTTTTTACGTATTAAGTACGGAACCCTAAAAACCAAACGTGTTGCACAGATAAAAACATTTTTTCGAACAATTATTTTACCTGCCAACATTAATGAAACTATTTTTAACTTTCCTTTTTTTTTCTCTATATGTTATTTAAATTTAAAAATGCTTAATCACGACTAAGATTTATTTAGATAAGAAACTCCCTTGATATTATAATTTTTTCCGCAATATTTTCCAATTAGTTCTTAATGTAATCATTTTTCTTTTTCTTTCGTTTATTTTAGATATCATCTAACAGTAGCTGGTTTAATTGAAACCTTCAAAATTAATGTATTTATACTTTAAACATGTGTTTGTTCCAAACACAGCAGTTTTTCAGAAATTCCGCTCATCGATTTTGCTTTTATAAGCAAAACAAAAGAAAATAAAAAGTCTACAAAATTTTTGTTTTATGGCATTATTTTATTCGAAAAATGTTTATTATTTTTTTATGTACACTGTTAAAAAAAATATTTCTTATCTATGAAAATATATTATAGCCACGAACGAAAAACGCAAAAAGTATACAAAAATACAATGATACAACTTCAGGGTTCGTACGATTGTACCACAATTTTTTAATAGAATTTTCTATTTAATATTTAAATAGCAGAAATTGTTTATTTGCAGGATTTGTAATACTTTTCTGCATTTTAATAAGGCGAAAAATTGTATTGAAAATTGTGGTAAAGCGTACAACCCCTGGAGTTACCAATGATTCCAAAAGCGTTCAACTTTAGATACATTAGAAACCAATATTTCGAGATTTAAAGAAGTTATTTATTAAAAAAAAGTTTCTTTTGCTGCCATGGATTTTCGTAAACGTTTGAGAGTAATTTTTATAATGCTTTAATCAGTTTTCTGGAATATCGATTTTTAGCATGCTGTTAATTCTCAATTTAAATTTGTTTGCTGCGTAATTGAATTTATACATACAAGAGTAACAAAATAATATTAATTTTAATGTTAATATTAATGCTGTTAATTTATCATGCTTGTCTTTTAAACATGTTTGTTGAACATAAAAATGGTTGCTTGAGAACTGATAACGTCTGAAAAACCTAATATTCCGGGTTGAGAAAACTGATTAATACATTATAAAAACTACCGTAATTTCGCGCGTAAACGCCGCACCTCAAACAATTCGATTTCCTACCAGAATTTATTTTAAATGAAATGTGACTTACTTCTGCTTAGCACTTATTTGACTTCTTATTCTCAATAAAATTTCCGGTTTGAAAAAGACTTAACCAAGCCGCGGCGCATACGCGCGAAATTACGGTACTCGAAAAAGTTCCGGAAAATCAGTGGCAGCAAAAGAAACTTTGTTTTTATAAATACTTCCTTAAATCTCTAAAATATATTGGTTTGTGAGGTTTTTAAAGATAAAGAACGCTTTTTGAAATCGTGGGTCGGAAGAGCAAAGATTATTAAGAACTTTTAGGTTGGTTGATTTTTGACGGCTGGTTATCTATACTTGGGATATAGGCCCTGGGGTGGGGGTGTCCTCCGTGAGGGTCTTTCTAAGGGATCCTACCCCGTATTTACGGCAAGGTTCGAAGAAAACCACGGAAAACTCCAAACGGTTAGGTCGACGAGCGCCACAGGGGTTTGAACCCAGCGTCTCCCGTCTACCAGCTTTGAGAACAAAACCTCACAGCCACTGGTGGGGCTAAAGAACTTTTAGGAAATGACAATTTAGGAATAATAATTTAGGAAATGAGGAAAGCATTATTCTTGAATACTATTAAGACGTATTGTATATTTCAGTTCATTATTATATTATATTTTCCTATTTTAAGAAACATCTGTCTTTTTCTTTACAGCGTACTTGTATACATTTATAATGCCTCTTTATTAAATAGCATTAATGTTATTCGCATTCAATAGTTGTAGTATATTTGAGATTCATTCCAACAGAGCGAAAAATCAATCGAATAGCATTAATGTTTATTTTCTCTGAAATCCTTATTTGAATATAAGCTGTATTTTTGTACTTGATCTCTTTAACGGAATAGAGAATAAAGTGTCATAAAATGTAAAAAATGTACTATTCAGGGGATCCGAGACACAAAATTCTCAAGAAAATGCATTTTTTTTAATTGGCTTAAAGAAATAGTGTTTTTAGAGTTAAATACCGCAAACCGCATGCTTTTATCATGATTAGATCTGGGGATATCACAATTTTTGTCTTATGCTGCCGCGCGCGCCCCGCCCTCTGACGGGAACTTTAGCTTCATTTATCTCGGAAGGAATTTTTTCACGATTTGTCAACTTTGAAAGAATATATCTAAAATTCCTTATAAGGTATATGTATGAAATTTTAAAAAGAGTTTCTGTGTTATGTTTCTAATACATTGTCTTTAGGATTTTTCTTTTTGAGTGAGAATTGTGAAAATATGGCAATTAGTGCAAAAGTCACTCATGAAAAAACATATTTTTTTTTCACTTAAAAATTTATTATGAGCTTTATAATTAATATTTTTTAAAATCCTGAAGACAAATTAAAGCTAGTCGTTGGGGGGGGGGGGAAGCACCGTAATACTTACCCATTATGGATATGCATAATATAAAATATGAAAACAAAACATGTGTAAACTATTTATAAAATGCATTGCAATTCGAATAAAATCGTGGCTTGATGACGTCATAAATTTTAAATCGAGGCTAACGAGAGAGAAAGGCTACCGCGGTGCTTTGCGCGTATCTTTTTTTACAGACCGCGAAAGTCACGTGATGCTCGAATGCACCAATGCAGGTGTACGAAAAGAGCAACACGTCACTCTAGCGGTCTGTAAAAAAAGATAAGTGGAATGCACCGCGGTAGCCTGTCTTTTTCGTTAGCCTCGTTTTAAATGCTCTATTACTCCAAAATTGATAATTATATTAACTAACGGTTTGCTGCGTCGGATTAAGTGTCTCATTTCCAATTAAAAAATATTTTTAAATTGAAATTTGAATGAAATACAGGGTCAGAAAAAATCGAAGAGTGTAGAAAATAGGATTACAAATATATCGGCAACTCATTATCCGATCGACTTCATTCTTCATGCAAAATGTATGTTTTTTATTGTCTTTTATATTCTCTCCTTAAAATAAACAATTTCAAAACGTTTTATATACCTTTTATCAGAACGAATATTTCGAGAGTCCGAAAAATATAGTTCCGAATAATAGAGGTTACTGAAATTCAATAAGCTTCTTCCCATTATTACATACTAAGTATACACCAAATTTCAAGTCTCCATCTCGATTTGTTCGGGAGATAGAGCGTTTACAGACACACAGACACACAGACGGACGGCAATTTTTTTTATCTAAAAATATGTTTTTCGGAATCTCCAGTGTCTGAAACGTGTAAATCCGTCAATTTTTTTTTCTATTTTCAAAACGATTACAATACTTACCCTATACTACGTATGAATGGTAAGTAGTTACACATTTTCTATATTCAACAGTGCAAAAACTATGTAAATCAGGCAAGTTGTTTAAGAGTTATATCAAAAATTAAATATGTTTAAATTTTAATTAATTTTTCTTTTTTTTTTAAGTTTTTAGTATTTTTTCACGTGCAATACGTTTATTATATAAACACATATTTCCCCAAAAAATTTCGTTTGAAAATATATATAAATAAAAAAAAATAGTATTGTGTGTTGATAAAGTGTCCCAGACCCCCTTCAACCCCGATTATCAGGCTTGATAGATATGAAATTTTAAGCGAATTCATTTATTAATAAACGTGAAAACCACAGGGTCACAAAAAATAACTTGGTTGAACGTTTTAGCTTATAATTCTTTTAATAACCACGGGAGCCCAAAATCAGTTTGCTAATAGATAAAGAATACAACTGTGACTTGCAGAAAAACTACAAGTTTCTAAAGTAGCTACTTTTTACCAGGGTCTGATCAACTGTATTTGGACCCGGGGTACACAGGCTGTGTTGGGGCCTCTTTCTCAAGAAAATTGCGTTGTGTTCAGTTTAAAGTTTAAGCTATAGCTTTATGAAAAAAATAATATATTATAGACACATGTAAAAATTCATTAAAGAAATATAGAAAGAGAAAATCGTCTCCACTATATGCTATTTAGAGTGAGTAAAATTCTAAACCTAAGGGATCGAATGAATCAGAATTTTGAAGTTTACAGTTTGAGATTACATTTATTTGTCGTTAATGAAGAACAATGAGATAGATTAGTTTACATGAATGGGAAAAATTCCTTTTTCTCTGAACTATAAATGGATACTTACATTAATTTGTGTCTTCAGAGAGAGGGCAAGCTCATTTTGGGGCCCTTGAAAATCTGGGCCTGGGACACAGGCCATATGTGCCCCTGTGACAATCAGGCTCTGCTTTTTGCTTTTATGCAGAAGCGAAATCTTTTGAAAAAAAAAAAAAAAACAGCATTGGTTCTCAACTCATACCCAATATTTTCGCCCATTCCTCATGAAGAGATTTTTTTTAGGTAGTCCAAACCTCTGTGAAGTTAGAGCAAACCCTTCTCGGTAAGAGGATCATATAGAATAACCAATCTGGATCACATGTAGAGTACAGGGGCCATTTTTAGGCACTCAAGAAGTATGACAGATGTGACTTGAACCATTCCTGTGCCCTTCTTGTCTTGTGTGGTTAAGCAGAATCTTGTTGGAGTGTTCGTTTTTAAATTCCCACGTGCACTTGGGAGAAAGGGAAGTAAAATACTCTCCAAGATGTTTTAACGGTACGTTTTATTCTTGATTTTAAAAGGAAGCGGTGCTGCGCCAGTTGAACACAATTCCACCCTAAACCATTACGGACTAGACGTTTTACTGTCTTTTGAAAACGGTTGTGGACTAAGATTAGTCTTCGACTGAAATCGATTGTTGTATCGATAATGACCCAGTTCAGCTGCGAAAATTTTGAAAAATATTTTTGCCAATGATTATCAGTCCCGCCTCATTGGTGATATAGCTTTTGCTGTTTTGTTGACCACCGTAAATTTCTGGCATTGTTTTATTTTGTAAAGACTGCTTCCAAGGGTCTCTTTCACATTTTTTCCAATCGTTTTCCGTTATTCATCTCGTTTGCGACATTTTTCTCCGAAACGTTGAGAATGCATCCAGTCTGCCTTGAGATCACTTTTTTCTGTTCCTTTTTGTTAAAAAACTCGGTTTCTTCTGTTCCTATTATCTGTTAGAACTGTTTCATGGCATTCAACGCAGACTAAATTGGAACTTTCGGCACTGTAACGAACTGTCATTGCCTCATGCCTTCAGCATGTTATGCAAGAATCGCATTTTTCTTGGAGAGAATTATTACAAATTTTGAATAACCTAATATCAGTAAGGGCTGAGGTTTATTTCTCATGTAGCGATAATAAAATTTACTACGGAATTTAATACTGCTATTTTAATTCAATATGAAATTTGTCCGGGATATTTTTTGTCATCCTATAAAGTTTAAAACCAGTAAAACCTTGATTTTCATCAAATAATGTGTTTTCTTCGTTAACGTCATATACCAATTTTATTTCACGTAGCATAGCGTTCTTCGTTATCGTCATATACCAATTTTATTTCACGTAGCATAGCGAAGATCAACAAGATCAGAAACTTTGTTATCGTACCTAGATTTTGCCGACACTAGAAATTTCCCTTTTCTTTTCAATAAAAACAAGAGTTTGTGAAGCGATAAAAAATGACAAAAATGAAGACAAGGAAAAAAATACCAAAGACAATTTTCTGACACACACATATTAATATTTTTCTCTAATATCACCATATTACAGAATTTTACTTCAATGTTTAAGAAATATAATACAGGGTGCCTCCAAAATGGACATCCGAATCTTGAAATTCCATAATTCATTATGAGAATATCAGACAAGTTTTGTATACAGTAATTTGAAAAATTGTTCAAATTTTCGTGCATAGTGATTTCTTAACTTGTCATAATAACATGTACAGCTGGATCAAAAGTCACTCTTTATTCTGTTCAAATGTTGAAACAAATAAAATATGTATTTGTGTTTTGAAGTTTTAAAATTTGTTTGAGCATTGTTACAGGTTGAGACAGTGCAGCGACATCTATTGACGTAAATGTCAACTATATTTTTAAATTATTGTGCACAAAATTTACAAGTTTCTTTATAAAAATGTCGCTGAATTCAATTATATATTTATTGCAGTTAATGAATTACTGAATTTTAAAGATTTTGTGTTCTTTTAGGACCACCCTGTATGTACAAGACCTTTGTGGAAAGAGTTTTAAAACGAAGAGTTTTTTTTTTTTATCTATGTGAATGCAAATGGAAAACTTAGTCTCCATTTATGCTGAATTTTTAATAATATAAATAAATAAAGTGATAAAAGTTTTCATTAAAGTTCATATAGTGCAAATTTAAAACAAAATGTAAAACCTATACTCTGGATAATGATATATTGGTCAAAATGAATTCTGTTAACCGATATGCTTTTCATAAATAATGATTATCTTTTATTATCTTCTAGATGTCTAAATCATTTAAATATATACACTGACCAGACGTAATGAATAAATGAGATAACATCGTTATATTATGACTGCTCGTAGAATAGTCAAACGAATGCAACTGTTTGATGCATATAGCACATGACAATCTAGAAAAGCTATATAAAAATTGCTGAAGAAATGACGCTATCAATCTGTCTACTCAGGGTTTGTAATGGGGAAGGTTGTTAATATAAGTGACTTTGATAAAGACCAGATTACGATCAGCCGACGGCTCTAAATGACTTATATCTGAAATTATATAGCTTGTTCGATATCATCTAATTGAAATAATGGGCATTTCCACTTTTTAGGGATGATATATTTTAATCTGGAACGGAGTGTATATCACATCGGAGGTTTTACCAACATCAAACACCAAAATAAGCACCAATCTATTGCTCAGTTGACAACTTATAATATGTCAAAGCTTAAGTATTTTTAGAGAGATAGTATGGACGAATTATTAAATATCAGTTAGTTTTGATTATAATACTATAGTAAAAGCACCCCAGATTCTCCTCGGTTTTTAAAACGAAATAACCTATTGAATTCTTGTTTTCTTTCTCGGAAAGCAATAAAACCCTTATGCATACACAGTTACAAAGTTTACAGTTTATCGTACTTCGCTGTATATTGGGTTCTGTTGTAGACATACTTCAAAAGAACATATGAGAGGGTCGGGGCAAGGAAGTGCTAAGCCACATTTGTAAACTTCTGAGATATATCAGTTTGAAAGTCAGATCAAATATTCAAATCAAGATATATAACATACATTTTTTTGCCAATGTCGTAGTAACATTTAAGATTTTCTGAATAACAATATAGCAATACTTTAATGATATTACTATTACGTTCTTTGAAAATTAGCTATCTTCATTGGGGCATAAACGTCAGGGGCAAAAACGAAACCTGGGACATATGCTGCCACCAAGTGACATTAGAAAAATAATATGTAGGATATTATAATTGGTAATAATAAGCAACAGATAGACGTTTGAAAGGAATCATTGCAACCTCGCCCAGGGCCCGGACGCAATCGTCAGTATAGTGAGAGTGAAATAATTGATATTTTAGCCTATTTTGCTACGAATCCGCATGCGAGTGTCCGAGAAGCAAGTTCAGTTATAAATATTCCACGTTCTAGAATTTGGAAAATACAACGTAGAAATAACTGGCATCCGTATTGTATACATGGGCTACAAGCACACTTCCGATTACGCATGTCGTGTGGATCTTTACAACTGGCTTCCAGTACAGCATGCTGTGAATTCACGGTTCATATGGAATATTCGGTGGATAGATGAATGTTTGTTCACGGAAGATGGAGCTATCAACTGCGCAATGATCATGATTGGAATAATAAAATTCCATTTTTCGTTCGTGAAATTTATCTCCAACAGCAATTTTCTATATCTGTGCTGTATGCAATCTGAAACAATACATTAATTAGCCCTGTTTTTTTTTTAATCAAGGAACGCTGACCGGCAATAGGTACCCTGACCTTATTTTAAACGTTGCTGTAAAAGATTTTATGGAAAATACAGTGCCATTGAAGGGTGACAATTGTGTTTGGTTTCAATACGACGGCACTCCACGACATAACACTCAATTAGCGAGTAATTTCATTAACACACAGTTCGGAAATCGTTGGATTTCTCTATACGGACCCACAGAATGGCTACCTCTTGATCACCGGATCTAACCCCACTAAATTTTTATTTGTGGGTCGAATTCTCAATGTGTGTATACTCAACGTTCACTAAATACGCAAGATGTGTGTGCCAGAATAACTGTGCATCACGCATCATGGACTAGAAACAGTTTCACACAATATTTTGCAAAGAGCGCAACTTTGTATTATTTCTGACGTCAGACACTTTGAAACTGTGTTTTAAATAACCTTGCATATATTTGTTTCACAAAAAACCAGTAAACAAATTGGTGCACTCGAGTATGGTGAGTAGGTCTGTTCAATCGATAATTTCATTGTAAATAAATTAGCATAATTCTTTACATAACTTTTCTAATTTTTTGTACAATTATATTGTTGCAACTTGTTTAATAATTTCATGTGTCTGTACAACCGCGTTATATCGGGATCCTACTGTAGTAAACATTTTGTTGAATAAATTCTGTACTTCAGTCTCAAAGCCTATTCAAGAGATGATTCTATTATAAATAGAAATGTGCTTCTTTCAATCTTTTTTACCATTTTCTACATTTTAATATTTACAAATTATTTTTAAAACTCATGCATTAATGGTTAAAGACTGTATTAAAGTATGCAAAAATATTTCATTTGCAATTTTGAAAGATAAGCAGAAAAACAAACTTGATTGACCTACATGTTAAAATCATAGATTTATAGACGGTCCTAATTTCGCCAAGATTTTGCGGTTTCAGTTTTGTGGAAAAGTGAATTAAATCACGATTTTTGACTTTCTATAACTCTGTGACTTTTGCAGATATTCAAACCAAACTTTTTGGATATGAATAAGGATGCAACAGAGATCATTTGTGCAATAGGGTATTTTTTATATAGAGGGCCGGATAAAAATTAAATTTTTAATTTCGTAGGATACCCCCCCCCCCCTCCCCCAATGGAGATGATAGTATACTCTTTCGATTTTTTATGAACATTTTTCTAATATGCATTATTTATCTACATCTTATACTTAACACGTTCGCTGCCAAGCTAAAAATGCCGAAATTTTCATTTTATTTAGAAAGTTCAAATTCATACCAGAAAAAACTAATAGCAATATTTACTTTGTTTTATTACAGACATTTCGTGATTACATAAAATAAAAAATTTTCTTTTGAAATTTCCGGTGCGAATAACTAATTTTAGATTGAAGAAACGTAGATAGCACTACGAGTATACTCGTAGTTGGCAGCGAACGTGTTAAAGAGATAAACCGTGTAACCACCTTTTTTGAATACAGTTAAAAAATATATAGTTAAAAAATGCACAGATAGCTGACAAGAATTGGAGGTATCTAGAAACAGGGTAAAATTTTACATAATCTAACAAAAAGTTCTTGTAAAGAAGATACTGTGTAATTTAATATTCTTAAACAATAATCCATGTCTTTAGTACATGAAAAAATAAAATAGTTTAAAGGCAAAATGAAAAAAATACATTATTCAACAAAGAATTTTTATTGCCTACTTAAAATTTTTTGATATAGTAAATATTCATACAAAGTTAAAATACTGCATTAATATTCAAATCTCAGCTGCTTGTTAAAGGACATTAGAAAATAAATGGTCATTCTCATTTTTACTTTATACACTGTTAAAAAATTGAAACAAACTGTCCAGTCATTCGACCGTTTTTATAGAAAGCGGTTACCTGAGTGTAATTTAACTCTATTCTGACCATAATATGGACAATAATATGGTCAGAATACAGTTAAATTACGGTTATGTAACCGTTTTCTATAAAAACGGTTGAATGATTGGAAAGTTTGCTGCAAATTTTTAACAGTGTAAGAACAAAGATATGGCTCCTACATTTAGTTATGTAAGATTTTTAATTGAACGTAAATTAAATTCTCGTGAGCCAAAAATCCTTGATGCATTTTAAAATTCAATAAAAAATCCAATAATTGGCGTACGAAAGTGCGATTTAGACGAAAATACTTCTCATGAACGAAAGTAGACAAATAAAAGTTCAAAATTTCATATGCTAAGCTACCCGAAAAAGCATCAAACACTTAAGATAAGCAAGCACTTGTTCACAGATGGTGCCTTTTTATCCCCACATTGAAATTTCTTTTATACATTTTTTTCTTCACAAAATTTTTGGCGCTGTGACCCAGAATAATGGGCTTCTAGGAAAAACCGAAGACATAACTTAAAGCAGAGTTTTGTGAATCATAAAGATATAAATTGGAATAAAAATGTGAATTAATTTTTATTAAAACTACTATTTGAAAAAATTAATTAAGAAATAATTACATTACTGTTGAAAAATACAGCCATTACATCGAAAAAACCCTAGCACGCCCATTTTTTAAAGATACATGAAAAATGTGACAGCTTAACCCTTTAAAAGGTGGTGGTATATTATACAGTATGCCCATTAAAGTCCCTTGCCACCCTCTTAACTTCGGAACGGCTGCTGCTATATTCATAAAAGTGGTGTCTAGGTATAGTAAAGTAGCCATGCGCCACAGAATGAAATAGCCTACGGCGCCACCTGGTGGAAATCTGCGTAGTTAGCATTCGTATCTCGAAAACGGAAAGAAATAGGGAAAACAAGTGATTTACAAAGTTGTAGAGCATCATCGATTTAATACAAAAAACACCTTGTGGGCATTAATGCAAAGAATAGAACGGTTAAAACGCGCATTTCTTTTTTCGTGATTTCCTACACTGTCACTGAACAAAAAGATCTTAGAAAGAAATAAACAACCAGTTATGAAACAGCAGGTGTATGCGACCCCTCCAAAAACATTGCAGGACCTTAAACGACGCATTACGGACGTTTGTGCCAACGTGTCACCCTCTATGCTCCAACGTGTGCAACGTGAAATTCAAACAAGGATCCAAATGTGCATTGCAGCTGACGTTCAGACGTTTGAACATCTAAAATAAAGGTATATTATTATAACTAGTTGTTTTTTTTCTTTCTAAGATTGTTTTGTCACGACATAGTGTAGGAAATCACGAAAAAACAAATGCGCTTTTTAAATGTTCTATTCTTCGCATTAATGTCCACAAGGTGTCTTTTCGTACTAAATCGATGATACTCTACAACTTTGTAAATAACTTTTTTTCTCTATCTCTTTCCGTTTTCGAGATAGGAATGCTAACTCTACAGTATTCCACCAGGTGGCTCCGTAGGCTGTTTCATTGAGCAGCGCATGGCTACTTTACTATACCTAGACACTACTTTTATGTATATAGCAGCAGCCGTTCCGAAGTTAAGAGGGTGGCAAGGGACTTTAGTGGGCATACTGTATATACCACTTAATTGTAATTCCAAACTGTCAAATCTGACCCAACTTTTCCCAACTGACACTTAGATTTTTTAAATTAAATTTTGCTTTTATTGAGAAAGAATTAAAGAAAATACTTTATTTGTAAATCGATTTGTTTGTAAATTCTGATGACATTCAATCATTTTAGTATTTTAGCTACAGAATTACTTGCCCCAGAAAGGGTTAATCGAACAATTCAAGATAAAAGATCATAAGCTCAAGGAATAGGTGTAATGAAGTTGCAGATTAAATAGTATTTCGTGAACAAAAACACATGCACTTTACACCGTGATTCTCATAGTGTAAAGTATTTTTTATACGTAACAGAGTTTTGACATACGGAAAATGAAATTTGATTGACGGCAAACAATTTTGGACAAAAATGAATCGCCAAACATCGTAGCTATTCATTATTTCCAAGATAAAGTAAAAATTGAGCTCCATAATAGAACGGAGGGTCAACTCACTGGTCTACTTTCTGCCGCGACCGTATCACACTTCGAATGCGCGTACGTAATGAATCCTGTACTTTTCTTAATTTTAGAGGCATTTTTTCAAACTTTTCCACATACTTTTTATCACTTTTGTTTATTTCTATACTTTTTTCCTATTTTTATGAGCAATACTTAACAAATTTTTAATTTTTTTTTTTGTTGAGCTTACATACAAATTTTATTTTTAAATGTCAAATTAAATGTTTTTGATGAAATGATATAAAATCTGTAGTTTTTTCAATAAAAAAAATATAGTGAACATTGTAGCAACTTCGTCTTATTTTTTAAAAGAAAATCCAATTTGAAAATATCTTTCCCATACTACTCTATGAAAGTAAATCTGTGTTTTGCTATAAATTTTCCTCGAAAATTCTATGGTATTGTATTCATGGGCTGGATCATACTGGATTCAATGTAGCAGAATAGGGAGTTAGTTCTCTGTACTAGTGAAGCTCAGTGAATGTAAGTTGATTTGTCTCATCGCTAGAGTTGCAAAAATCCAATTTATTCCCAGGTTTATTTCCAATAGACCCGGTTTATTCCCAGGTTTATTCTCAAAAGACCTGGTTTATTCCTGAAAAACCCTGTTTATTCCCAGGTTTAAACCGGGTTTTTTTCTCGTCTCTGCAACTCTACTCATCGCCAATTTCTGGAATGTGGATTATCATAGTTTGGACAAACATTTCAATCTAAGCATGCGTGCTGTGTGAATGTCATCACTCACATGTATAAAGGCACTTTGCATGTTCCATAGCTTTACAGATGTAGATCCATCTATGAGATTTTTTTAACTAAATTTTTTATTTGCTTAAACAAAACTTTCGATAATGAGAAGCATTTTTATCCAAATCTCATTTCCCTACTCCAGTTATTTGATTTTTAAGTGAATTTTAAAATATCTCAAGGACTTTTAGTTCATCCTGTATGTTAAATTAGTCTTAAGGTTATTAAAACCTATGTTTTTAAAAAGAAGGATAGCATATAGTATTATTTTGTTTCTTAAATTCAGTGCTTCGAAACACACTGTCGTAGGAATATCTACTCAAATATTTCTTTCAATCATTATTATAAACACCTAAGATACGCCTTAAAAAATAAGTAGATAACATACACCAAGCTGGTCATTTTTTATACAATATAATTATTGAACTAATGCATTTATTAAAAGACAAAAAACCTGAAAACTCGATAATCTTTGATAAAAT
Source organism: Maratus michaelseni (assembly GCA_963931845.1). Classification (NCBI taxonomy): domain Eukaryota; kingdom Metazoa; phylum Arthropoda; class Arachnida; order Araneae; family Salticidae; genus Maratus; species Maratus michaelseni. Next base: position 121,217,315 of record OZ007586.1, read on the forward strand.
ACTCATGGTACTCAAATGCAAATGTAATATATTCTAATTTTTTAATACTAGTTAAAAAGCTTTAAAAGTTCAAGGCGAATAAAAACTACTTTTATTAATATTTCTGTCTATCATCCTTGTATTCACCATCAAATTTTTCCTATCAATTCTCATTATCGTTAGAAATTGATATAAAAAGTATGAGCACGTGACAGTATAACTGACACGTCATATCTCACTCTTTCTACCTTTTAGTTTGTTCTACTAGTCAATATCGCAAGCCAAAGATTGCAGAGAAAAGAAAAATTTATTTTTCTTTTATTAGTATAATGATTCTGAATTCTGATATCGCATTTATGTCCCTTATTTGTAAATATCTTTTTTTCTATTGGCAGGAATAATTTAGTTCTTCTTATAAGCAACCGACCTTTCCTTCCATAATTCATACATATTTAGTTATTGTTTTTCTACATGAAAACAAAATGCTTCTGTTAAATTTTTACTTGCGGACCATTTAAAAATAATGGGTGTGACGTTAAGTTACAGATATATACAGGGTGCGTCAGAAAAATGTATACATACACTGTTTAACGGGTCATAACTTTCTAATTTTTCTTTCTTTTCAAAGTGTAATTAACCCTCTGACAAGCTCAATTTTTTTTCAAAATCTTTTCGACCAATTTCTAATCGACCTTTATCTCCTATACAATTACATATTTCAAATCATCCTGTATATGAAATATGTAGTAAGTTCATCATTTTCATTTTCAACCTTTGACTGTGAAATTTTTAATACAAAATTGCTTCAAAAATTGTAAATTATATAAATTTTTCTACAAATATCTTGCTTGTGGAAATCACGGGATAAGCAGTCAGAGGGTTAATAGGAAATAATGAGTGTGCAAAGATTAACTTTTGAAAAAAAAGAAAATTTTTAAATACTATTTATTGTAAGTATGAAAATGTAGCAGAAGTACAAAAACAATATCGTAGGGAGTTTCAGTCAGATTCAACTATGCGACTTACAATTTATCGGATAAAAGATAAGTTTCAAATGAATGGATGTTTATAGACAACGTTCCGGAACCGCAATTGAACAAGAATGCGCCACAATCCCAGATGAAATGTTTGTTGAAGTTTGTGAATCAAAAACTCGCCGTTATAAGCAGTGTATTGACCAGAACGGTAATAATTTTGAACATCTGCGGTAGGAAGAAAAGTTATACATTTTACGTAGATTCTTTTACAATTTAAATATTAGTTATATGTGAATAAAAACTAGAGTTATAATCATTCAAGGTGTGTATACTTATTTCTGACGCACCCTGTATTTAGCACTTTTGTAAAATTATTTTGATAAAAAGTAAACACTATTATAATGTAATATTTGCAATCTTTGTTTTGTGTGAGTGATAAATAGTTAATTTACAATAAGCCTAAATGTAGTTATGGCACGGAAATTAATGGAATTTGTCTGATTTGGGGAAACCAAAATGACTATATATAAACGTTGTCACGTTATTGCATCTACAATTTATGTTGAACGAGACATGTGTACAAAAAACTTAATGTGCCTCTTTTTTTTTGTATTTATTAAAATTAATATTATTTTACCAAATTAACTTAAAAAAAAATAATGGTAATATGATAATAGACCTCAATCAATTTTCCTTTAGTAAGTTTGACAAAATTAGAAGAAAAAAATTAATTTTTAAAATAAGACTTTTCTCATTGAATTTATAATAACTCTTGAATTCGCCTATTTAGGAAACATTTATGTTTAATTAATATAGACCCATGGCAAGTCACATTTGCCCCAGAGTCGAGCTTTTTATAATACAGAGTAGTCGCAAATATTATTGTTTCAAATCAATTTGATGTTGATCCCTAAGTGCCATTATGACTAAATCATCACTGAAAAATACAATTTCAAACATGTTCTTTACATCTTCGAAGTTCAAGAACAATTTGTAAAGTATTTCTCTAAATATTCGATAAAACGTGTAAAACCGAAATACTATTGCACTATAGTGTGCATACGGAAGTAACTGACACATTTAAACGCAGTTTCGAAAAAATAAATTCCTTTGAAACTTATCTATTTCTTGTAAAGAAAAATGTTTTCACTAATGAAGGATACTTTGTAATAACAATCAAGCAGGGCGGTCGCTCTGCCAAGCCAAGCTATAAAAAAAAACGCCAAACAAACAACGCCAAGAACTGGACTACAAACCGCTACTGCTTACTTACAGGAAGAAACTTTGCAATGTTAAATCGACCAAACATGCCAGATTAAAATATCAGATATCAAATAAACCAAGCGTCACAGGAAAAAAAAACGAAAACTAAAATAATCTAATGAAGAAATTCTTCAATTTGAGACCAAAATCATCTTCATAAGTGATTTATAAACAGAGATATAGATTTTTTTTTAAAAAACGTTGAGTTACTTAAAATGATCACTTTTTTCTTCATCAAACTTTTTTTTTCAAACAACCTACAGACAAAAATATAGGGCAGAAATGAAAAAAGGTTGCACTTTTGGACAAGTAATAACTTAATCTACGTGCTTTTATAAAATCCAGTGAAAAAATAAATTTCTATCCTTAATTAGCAAAAAACTGTTAATTAACCTGGTAACTAAAAAATTATGCCAAAAGAGATAAATCTCTGCCAACAACCGTGTACCATCTGTATTATAATAGCACAAATCAGTTACGGGTTAATCATATCAAATTTCATCTGCAAGTCAGCCATTTTTTCTTAAGATATATTTTTTTTTAAATAAAACTTCTTAATTATAAGAACACACATTTTATCAGACAATTAAATGTGACTGCAAATTGTGGCCGATGACTGTTTTCAACAGGAATAAGAATGAGAAATTGCCAGTTTAGGATATCGATCTGGGTAGCTCAGTGGCAAAACGTTAGCACGGTACGCTGAAGGTCCCAGGTTCGAGTACTGGCACAGGGCAAGTTTTCACTCATGTCGGTTTGGTGCATTTAACTGTCTGATAAAATGTATGTTCTTATAATATTGTAAAATAAAGTAATCCGACGTAGTGTTCATGCTTTAATGTGTATATAACTTCATAAAATTTTCATTTTTAGAAAGATCTTTAAAAATAAAATAATTGTTGAGAGGTTTCACTTCTAAAATATATACATTAAGAGTTATCGGCATTTAAAATTTCTTTCCAAACGTAAACAAACTTTTCGAAAAGGAATTGTATGTGATTAATTTATTTCTCTAAAACCATGGTAAAGGACAAATATTTCGTTCGCAGGCGGAGAATTCTTTGACATCATTTTTCTATAAATTAATTCAGTTGTTAAATTGTTTTTGTTTTAGAAGTGAAGTTTCCATTTAAATTTATTGTAAGAGTACAGTGTTTAATTGAATAAAATAATGTAAATTTAAGAAATTGCTAAGATATTTTGCTACTTTTCACCATTAACTACGTTTTTTAAAGATTCGAAAGTCAATGTGATTTAACGCTAATAATAAAAGAGAATGATATCACGTTTGATTTCAAAAGCAGCGTTGATGCGTTATGTACATATTCCATTTTTATTCATCTCATGGGTTAGGTAGTGATATTTTTTAACGAAAAATAACAAGTATTATAACAAGCCACATTTAATATGTCGTTTTAAAGGGTGTAATTAGTTTAATTGAAAAATCTACTGGTATTTCTAGTTAACCCTTTAAACAATAACTGAAAGTAAAATGTAATTTTACATAACATTCTCATGTTAATTTCATAGAGTAGATTATTTAAATTATGTCTAATCTATTTAAAAAAAAGAAATGATATCTACAAAAAAATACTTTTTAAAAGTAAAAAAACAGCCAAGCTTAAAAAAAACGAAACTTGTGGCTAAAAAATGGTGTGATATCAAATTTCTAAGCTTTTATTATAGTACTTATTTAACTTTTTTTCATTAAATAAGTTATCATATATATAAGTCGAGTGCTACGTATATGTTAATAGAAATAGTTTTCTTCTGTACTAAATACATCCTGACGTGTTTCTGAAAATTAAATTTTTTTCAAATTATGCATGATGGGCTTGGCGGCCATCTTTCCATATTTCTAAGCCCTCAAATTTCTAACGTAAAAGAGTAATATGTTTGCAATGTAATATGTTTATAACAATGTCGAACTTCAGATTTTAACTACGAACAGATAAATTGAGGAAGACTAATATTTTGATAAATTGATTTTTACTTCTTTGAAATGATTAATTACTCTAAAAAATAAATCATAAGATGAATCCTTAAGATAAGTCATCATTATCTTAAGACACAATTTTCGGAGCATACAAGACCATAAACGAAACGATTAAAATATTTGCTTAAGTTACAATTTTGAACTTCGGATTTTAACTACGGATATGGGTGCTTAGAATTTTGTGTATAATATGGAAAGATGGCCGCCAAGCCCATCATGCATAATTTGAAAAAAATTGAATTTTCAGAAACACGTTAGGATGTATTTAGTACAGAAGAAAACGATTTCTATTAACATATACGTAGTACTCGACTTATATAAATGATAACTTATTTAATGGATAAAAGTTAAATAAGTTCTATAATAAAAGCGTGGAAATTTGATATCACACCATTTTTTAGCCACAAGTTTCGTTTTTTTTTTTTTTTTACTTTTGAAAAGTAATTTTTTGTAGATTAATAAATACGGAAACCAATTTTGTGTCAAATATAAAAGTGACCAGTTTGTTTTTTAGCTTTCTTTTTACAAACAGAAGTACTAACTTTCTATGCAATGTGTTGACCTTAACATAAAACGTTATTGATAAACCGATGTTATTTCAGCCATGTGGAGTTTTTTTTCCAGATTTAGATCACGAAAAAAATGAGAATGAAAAAAAAACATTCATTTGTACCAGGCTGTTTTTCGTTGGCTGTTTTGTTTTAAAAAAGGGAAATTTGCTGGACTCTTCTCGCAGATGTGAGGTCTCCGGTCCTATACTTTCGCTGTGGCCTCCCATAACACATCTTACGAGTTAGATTAATTTCATAGCAATAGGAATACCGACGGCATCAGTATGCTATATCCTTTAAGGTGTGTTTAACTTCTACTTATACAAGGTACAAGCTGCTGCCAAATGGCATAGCTAAAATTTAATAATACGTCTGGGGACTTTGGCGAAAGGCGAAAAATATCTACAATGGCTGCTTAGATTCTTTAGCACAGATGAAACTTACTTTTCATTAAAGTGTAACGTGCCCGGCAAGGCCGTCCCTTTGAAGGACAGACATAACCAGATTTATACGTAAAAACTACTTTATTTAAAAACAATTGCGAAGGGATGCAATGGAGCTTCTTTCAAATGTTGCCTACGATACACTGCGATAATTTGTCCTTGGATCAATAATCAATAATGCGAAGAAATACAAAATTCCCAATTCAAGAAACTTCACTTGCGTAAAGAACTCTGGCGGTTCACATGCATTCACTGATAAATTCAAGCTTCAGGCATGGCTATTGCTATAAACAAAGATTAGTTCTTAATCTTACAAACTGTCTAAAATGTTTCTAAACATAGCAACACGTGGTTACCGACCAACTTTATTGAACTATAAACAAAGTTCACTTTTGCCAAACTGCAACTCGCTTTTAGCCAAACTCCAAACTTTTCGATGTCCGGAACACGTGCAATTTTTTATCTCCAACACTTGAAGCTGGTCATACTATCCTCATGAGACGAGTCTCGACCCTGATCCGCAGATACGAACTTTTATACCTAGCATACTGACCACAGTAGATTAATTTGCATAAAACCTCAGATTTCGAGAGCCACAAACACGCTTCGGAAAATTAGAGTTAAATAAAGTACAGACGTCGCTGTTGCGCGCACAGGTTAATATAGACAGAACGTTCACGTTAAAAAAACTAGACTCCGATTCTAAGAGAGTTGCTACTCCACTACAAAGGATAATCTACATACCGCTAATGAGAAGTCATTCCATTCACCACTTTTTGCTGCTAGATATGACTTCATTATATCCAGTGCCTGAGTAAAGCATGCGCTAACTGGGCCGTGGCCTTGGACTTCCTGACTTTAGGGTTATTGTAATGATATTTTTTTGCATGTTTTGATTTTGTATGTCCCTGTAAATGAACAATAAAAGATATATACTTGGTTAACAAACTCGTCTAAGATAAGGGCAAGATTAATACACTGTCCAAATTAAGTTCGAATTGGTTCAGTATTTTGGACGTTATATCGTGATGATAAGAATGCATGTTCTGATTGTGTGTGTTCCTGTAAACGAACTGTAAAAGCTACATATTTGATTAACAAACTCATTCAAGTTACTTTCAAGAATAACATACTGTCCAAATTATGTTCAAAATGCTTCAATATTTCGGAAGTTATCGTTCAAGACAAGATTTATATTATATATGTATATAACACGTGTTCGCAATAGGTTGATTTCTAAAGAAATCAACCTATTATTTATGAATGTAATTATGAATATAATTTATATATTCATATATATATTCTATAAGACATGCTTATTATAAGAAAATGCTTATTATAAATGATAGGGCCCTGATTATTCTATTTTTTTTTTATTCATATGTAGTTTGAAGAGCCATGTGGAAAATCAGGCTGGAAGAGTTCGTTTTAGTTTCTGACGGATCGTTACTTACACATCTGCAAGAGAAAAAATATCTTGGTTATTAGAATGTAAATTTTATAAAATGTAAATATTCATTTACTCGTATTCCAACACCTTAGGGCCATTTTCTCATATTGGATCTCCAGCAACATCTTCTTTGCGCCTGACGAAGAAAGACAAAGTTATTTCGAAAGGCGTAGCGCATTCCTTACTTTTATGTAGTTATTAAGAAGTTTTTTATGCTTTTATAGTATCATACCAGTTTATTCAATATTTTAATGTCTATTATTAAGATATGATTAATTTCCGTAATAAAATAAGTACATTTTATGTTGGCAACATTTTATCTTTTGTTCACATTTACTGAAAATAACAATGGGAAACTTAAGCCTAGCTTTGAAAAATTTATATTTAGACTATATTTCCATTTAATATTCATTTTACCGGAAACATCTATCCAAAAAACTGTCGGTAGCTTATATTATTGCTATAATTAAACATTTTTAGTATACAAATTCGGTTTTTAAAATCAGTAATACGGAAATAATATGACTCTATCTTAAATATGACGTAATCACCATGGCAACCTAGAATCATTACCTATCATGGAAAATCAATGAATTAATTACGTATGATAGGAATTTAACAGAATGAAGAAAACTTTTATTAATATTTTTTAAGTTTAGATGCGATTTTCATAAAATTTGAAATGACTCGACAAAATCATACAACGATTATATACATTAAATTTCAAACCATTCGGTTGGGTAGTTTTTGCGCTGTTATATGCGGACAGATGGACAGACGGACGAACCAGACAAAAACTATAGGTGTTTCATATTTATATAATTACGGACCCACCTAAAAATGACTGCTTTGACAGACTTGTCGCCATTTGATTTTTGGTTAGGGTCTCATGTGGTGTCCCCAGTTTATGTACCATAATAGCCCCTTTTCTTTAAGAAAATTGAAAACTGCTTTTTGACACGAAATTTCCTGCTCCATATTCGAATATGCTTACATGTTTCTCTCAACGGCGTTCTCACTTGTATGGGAAATGTAATGTCTTCTGCTGATCCAAATATAGAGCAATTAGTGCTTGGTGCGACTTTAAATATTTACCCGAATGTAAAAAAAGCATTTTTCTACGAAATTTGAATACCTATAATGTTGTCTAATGACAAAAGTTTGAAATAAAATCTTTTTCACTATTAAGAAAATCCACTTTCATGAGCATAATTTTCTGATAAACCGCATTCAAATATGGCAATTTCTCGAGTTTTTGTAAATTCACAAGCTTTCAGTGCATTCCTAACACGTTGGATGAAATAAATTCAAAAGCTAACTCCGAAAGAATTTTGTGATTTAAAAATATTAGTAATATTGATAATTGCACTCAGGTAAATTTTAAAAAAATGTTTCCATTAATGGAAAATTTTTGAACAACATATCTAAGATTTCTCGAGTGATGATGAGCCGCATTTTTGTTCTTAACAAGCACCATTGTTTTTAGATGCCAAACAGGAAATAAATTTTATTATCCCTTACATTGTATAAGGTTCCTATATTTACTTTTACTTTTTTTAAATTTTCAACTTTTACTTAATAAATTATCGCGACATTTCACTACTTTCACAAATATCCGAAAAAATACTACTTTTACATATTTTGATCAGTCATTTAATATAGAGCGCAAGCAATTATTTTGAAGTACTTTATGTATATAAATATATGCATGTAAAATCACTAACATATGTAATAATTAGAGAGGTATTTCCTAAAACTAAACATAACGATAAATAAACTTATAAGCTTATGCTGTATCATCGTTATGTGTCATCAAAACTATATATACTTCACAGATTTAATTCAATCGATTTTGTGTCAAGTTCTGGTACTAGTAGTGTAAAATACCACATCCCAGCCATATAATGTAACAAGTTGGAAATTGTACGTCAAACGTGACAAATGAGGTGCGTTCGTACTATAGCTAGTTATATAAATATTCAGATCTAAATGATTTTTAATTCTGTGAAATGAATTATATCATCTGCAGATTAATTTCTGTAATAAAATAAGTATCTCGGTCGCTTGACGATGAAACTTCCGAAGCTCCTATAACAAAAAAGCACCTATTTTTTAAAAAAAATTCAAATTTCTTAGTAAATAATTTTATTAATATCTCCTAAAGTTTTGATTCGATTTTAATAAAATTTGAAATGTCTCGACAAAATTCTGCAAAGATAATATATCTTAAATTTTAAACCATGCGATTGGGTAGGTTTTGCGTTGTTATATGAGGACGGACGGACGGACAGACAGACGGACGGACGGACGGACAGACGGAAGGACCAGACGACGACAATAGGTGCTACGTATTTATATAATTACGAACGCACCTAATAAGACGGTTTATTCACATCGCTTAGGATTTCTTTACTATTAAAGACACACTTATCATAGTCCAACAAAACCGCCAATGTAATATCCATAATTTTTGCAAGATAGTCTGATCCAGAATATCAATGAATAAAAGCAGAACATATATATATATATATATATATTGCTTTGGTGTTTTGTTTTAATAAAATAATTTATCGCATTAATCATGCTTTTATTTTTAATGTTTTGTGGTAATTATTATCCCTTGCATTTAATAGTCTGAGAGCTCTACTGTAAGGTGTGAATGTTGCCATGGAACTACTTTTTAATGGCAGCGTATAATAAGACGGTTTGCTCAAGTCGCTTGTGATTTTTTAAAGGCACACTTATCATAGTCCAACAAAACCGTCAACGTATTATCCATAATTTTTGCATGATAGTCTGATCCAAAAGATCAATGAATAAAAGAAGAACCTATACCTATATTGCTTTGGCACTTTGTATTAATAAAATCATTTATCGCATTAATTATGCTTTTATTTTTAATGTTTTGTGGTAATTATCCCTTACAGTTAATAGTCTGCAAGCTTTACTGTAAGGTTTGGATGTTGCTCGATACTATTTTTTAATAGCAGTGAGATTTCTACTAAAATGCCACGGAAATTAGAAATATCAGATGACATCATATAAGGACGTTATCGATACACCTTTTTTTCTAAAATACGTTTAAACCGTAGAAACCATGCAATTGGCAATAAGTTGGAAGATGACAATTTTCTGTCTTATATTTTGAAGAATAATTTTATATATTTGCCGTTATTGAAACAGGGACTTAAAATTCTGAATTTCGTCTTACAAGGAGAGGACCAAACTTGATAATCACAGATTTTGATTATTTTTATAAATATTGTAGGGTAGAAACCCCTTAGGTTCAACGGATTTTATACAACGCCCCTTAGTTCTCGAGAAAGTCTAATATTTTAACACAACTTAAATGCTTACTTTGTAACGAACGTGCTACGTTGGTAGTAGCTCAGTTGTTATGGCGTTTGCTCGTTGATCTGCGGGCCCAAGTTCGAAACCGGGACGAGCTACGTTTGTTTTTCTCATTTTTTGTTTTATAGATATACTTGTAATTATAATTTAATAATCCTAATTAAAAATTATAATATTGTGCATTAATTATAATCTTAACCTATTTATTTTTTACTTGAAACTAAATCGTTGTATAAAACACCAATAAACAGTTAATTTTTTTTAAATCAATTTTAAAATGCATTTCATATATGCTTTATCGATGCAATTGTATTGAACAATTGTGTCAATTTGTGATTTTAAAGAAACATTATTTATATATTGCCTTAACAAAGGAAGTCAGTGCGATAATAATACTATTCTGTTTTTAAAGTAAAAAGCATAATTATATTAAAATTTAGCATAAGAATTAAGTTACAACATATTTTTTTGCATATTAAAGATTTTTAAATTTGTAATAAGTATGCTAGCACTTTGAATTAATTTATTATTAATAAATTAAGGTATGATTTTGTAACGATTTTGGAATGTTTACAAGTCAATAATGGATTCATTAAAAAAAATATCTTTAAATGATGAGAAATGTTTAATAATGGCTTGAAAATCAAATAAATTTAATTTAAATTTAAATATGTTAACATTATAAATAATGTAAGATATTAAAATTTTTAATTGAGATTATTAAATTATAATTACAAGTATATTTATAAAACAAAAAAATGAGAAAAACAAATGTAGCTCGTCCCGCTCTCGAACCCAGTCCCGCGTTTCAACGAGCAGACGCTATAACAACTGAGTTATGACAAACGCAGCAAATTCGTTACAAAGTAAGCATTTAAGTTGTGTTAAAATATTAGACCCCCCATTTCTCGAGAACCAAGAAGCGTTGTATGAAATCCGTTGAACATGAGACTGAGGGGCTTCTACTCTACAAAATATATAAAAATAATCAAAATCTGTGATTACCAAGCTTGGCCCTCTCCTTGTTAAACGACACACCTTTAAAGGGAACAACGTGATGAGAATGAAAAGTACACATAAAACATAAATGTAGCCAAATAGTGTTTCACTAATGAAATGGCATGTGAATATGACAAAACAGTCAGAGAAACATTAACAAAATGTGATTTTACAGCACCTAATTTTAAGGGAGAGATTGTACTTCTTTGGGTAAAAATTTCGATTTTGATTTTAATTTTTTCCCTTTCTCTCAACTGTGTAGATTGCTTCCCTAAAGCGGTTTCGTGGTATTCTAATTCATTACAATCTATATTGCTCATTGAACGTAACACAGCAGCAGCCAGAAAACTGCATTCTATGCGCAGCTCTGCGCTCGAAATTTATTGCGTCTCTCGAAATCATGTTTTTCAAACTGGGCGACCATTTTTCACGACAGCTATTCGACTGATTTCTTTCATTTTTTTAAAAGAAAGGTAATCAATTTGCTGGAGCTTATATCACCGAAAAGTATAATTTTCATTGATGAATTATTCTTTCAAGCTCAGAAAGGTAAAAAAAAAAGGGGCGATTTTTTTTTCGTTTTTGTTAAAACGACTGCACATTTTGTCAAAAATCAACTTTTTAAAACTAAATATTTGTATAACCTCCAGTGAATTTAACGTCATTTCATACTTTGGCGACCCAATTTGTTTCAGATACTTGTGACCAGAAAAAACTGTCCCCCGATTGGAAGTTCATGGCGTGTATCTGCAGGTATTCTCCGTCGCAAATGGCGTATTATTCCCTTTTTTACATACAAAAAGTTTAAATATATAAGTGAAATATAAATAAATATAATTCAAAAAGTGATCATTTCTTTGCAACCGGAAAGAAATCTTAAAAATCACGTGAATTTTAGGCCACAGAAGTAGAATCTCCTCTTAATATGTTAGACCTAAAGTTAATAATTGCATATTCTTCCATCAATGCTATGATCTTGAGGAATGAAATGCTTTGAATAAAGATAAGCGAGAACATTATAACACAAAATGTAATATCATATTGGTCCATTTGGGGATTACAAGATATCTGCAGTTCGTTGAAATATTGAATTACTAATCCTTGTAAGTGGCCAAAAGTAGATTGTACCAAATATTAGAGCACGTGTCATTTAATTGATGTAATTTACAAGGAAGGAATCATGCACTCTCAGCCGTTACTTCAGATCGTCTCGTGTGTTAAGTAGAATTGATATACAGAAAATTGGAAAGCCACGACTTTAAAACGATCTCATTATCATGTTTTTTTAAACTACAGTTTTGTGGGCGGATAGGTGGGAAGATCGCCGGCAACATATACAGTGGCCTCCGTCCGTGTACCCCGGCCATGGAAGACCCCACCAAAAAATTTTAAAAGCAATTTTCGGAACCGGTTTCGAAACTGAAAGTATCCTCATAAAAAAAAAGTCCCTGACGGTTTGGTCTACAGGCACAGGTAGATTTCGAAGACGCAGACCGTGGGGTGCCTGTTCATTGGGAATTGCAGAAGAAAGACCTATTTGCCATGATGCGGCAGTTGGGACCGCCCATTTCAAAATATACCTCTGCCTGTAGGTGGAGCCAGCAGGGATTATTTTGTTTTTAATTTTTTTGCCGTAAGAGTTGATCCTATAAACAACTTGTCAATATAAAAGTTTTAGATAATAGTAAGAGGATATATAAGAAATTTATGCGGATTTGATATCTTGGGAACTGACGTAGTTATGAATTTTTTTCTTCTGAAAGCCCTATTTTCCTCCCCTTGGGGGCATTTTTAATGAAATGAAAAATCGGTCATACATAATTTTTTGGCCGTTTTCCTAGAAGTATTAACTTTAAACGGATTCGATATGTATAAAAATAAAGAAGTTATGGGGGTTTTCTATTTTCACAAAAAGCCCCCCCCCATTTGCCCTCCCCCCTTGGTTCGATTTTGTCCATTAAGGAACTTGACCGAGATTTTATGCTGCTTGATTTTATGTATCAGTTTGGAAGAGATTTGTGCAGAATTATGGAAGTTATACTTTCCATAAAAAAGTGATATAGATAGATAGATATGTAGCGGCCATATTAAATGTCCGCTGGTGTGGTAGAGCACGAGGGAAGAAGTACAACTGTTTTAAAACCAAAAACTGGTTTATTAGCACAATTAGCAGGGGGTTTGAGCGAGCTCCACGAAATTTTCCTAAAAGTTTAAATTAACTAAAGAGTTTTTTGCTAACAACTTGTAGCTTTAACAAAACTGAAACAATATAATTGAACCTTAACCTTTAAAATATATAAGCACGATCCAACACTCTTATCCTTCAAATTAAATAAGCACTGATGCAGGTTCAAATCAGCTTTACAACTGCAGAAAACTCCAGTATAAAATACCAAGGCCGATTATCCATCCTGAGACTCGATGCGAGGTCTCAAGGCTAAATCTAAATCTCAATCTAAGTCGCAATATTCAACTTCCCAGGCCAAGTATACTCTAGCTCCCCTGATCTCTCTCTCTCTCTCTCCTGAGCTCTCTCTCTCTCTCTCTCTCTTGCTCCCCTGAGCTCTCTCTCTCTCTAGCTCCCCTGAGCTCTCTCTCTAGCTCCCCTGAGCTCTCTCTCTAGCTCCCCTGAGCTCTCTCTCTAGCTCCCCTGAGCTCTCTCTCTAGCTCCCCTGAGCTCTCTCTCTAGCTCCCCTGAGCTCTCTCTCTCTAGCTCCCCTGAGCTCTCTCTCTCTAGCTCCCCTGAGCTCTCTCTCTAGCTCCCCTGAGCTCTCTCTCTCTAGCTCCCCTGAGCTCTCTCTCTCTAGCTCCCCTGAGCTCTCTCTCTCTATCTCCCCTGAGCTCTCTCTCTCTCTAGCTCCCCTGAGCTCTCTCTCTCTCTAGCTCCCCTGAGCTCTCTCTCTCTCTCTCTCTCTAGCTCCCCTGAGCTCTCTCCATCTCCTCTGAGCTCTGAACTCAAGTCAAAATTCGCTGCTTATATACTTCAGTGTCGATCGACCAGCTCCAGAAAATTTGCATAATTGAAATTACACGGCGACTCACAATTTCAGGGATTCAGCTGTCCATCGAAAGTTAAGTCCAAGAAAGATAGAGAGCCTTTATAACTTGTACGCACATAGTCGGTTAATGGACAAAACGATCTCATTCACACATTGCCTACTCACGGAGTAGTCAATACCTTACAGATAGATAGATAAAGTTTTGAACTGGGGGTCGTTTTGGGTTGTGGGAGTCTGCAAAAATTTTTCAGAAATTCCAACTTAGGGGAGAATGTAATAGGTAGTATTTCTTACGAAACCTACCTAAATATCCGCAAACAAAATCTAAAAAAAAAAAGAAAAGAAAAGAAACAGAAAAAAAAAATTGAAATGCAAACGAGATATTGTAAAATAACTGTCCCATAGGATTAACATTGGCCACTGGGTGTTTTTGCGTGATGAGAGCGGACCCTTAAGTAAAAGACATCAAAGAGTGGGTTGGTGCGTTTAACCCCTTGAAGGGCGGTGGGATATTATAAATAACACTTAATTTTAATCTTCAAATGCCACAATGGCACCAGAATTTTGGAATGAAATTTCGCTCAAATAAATTTGTCCCAAAATCCTGGTGTCACTCAATCATTTCAACATTTTAGCAACAGAAGTACTTTGTCCCTGAAAGAGTTAATTCATCGACAACCAAAGCGGCCTCGAGCCCATTCATTGCTGTATGCGCGTTTGCACAGAGTAATAAACTAAAAATATGGACACATTATTGACATTTATTCGTTAACTTTAACATTATTTCAGTCTTCCTTATCTTCCGCTGCTGTTCTAAGTCCATTTTTTTCTATAAAGGGACTTAATAATTGCGAGAAATATAATAGCTAATTCAATAAATATTCTCACAGAAAAATGTTAATGAAGCTATTTATTAAATATGCACGTATCAGTACATATCAAGAAAAATAAGCATTTTTTCATTGCCTAACAGATTTGAATCGAATATTTTTAGCAAATTCCGGCTAATTAGATAGAAAACAATTCTTTTTTTACCATTTGGAATAAGGAAATAACCTTTGATAAGTGATACCGTTCAAGATTCACATATCGTTCTAGAATAATTTTTTTAGACAGACACAAACTTAACAGAATTTTCTTATTATTTATTCTGATAGTTATCCGGAAAAAAAGTAGCAGGTATTTTTTATTCTATTTTCTTTTGCATAACGAAAAGAATTGCATCTATGAGAGAAAAAGAAAAGACGAACTATGTCTCGAAAGCTAAAAATTGTATTTCTTCTGCTTTTATACTTTTATAAGATATTTCTATTTTATTACTTCTGAAGTTTCACAAAAATCTGAAATATCTTATTAGACGATTATGAAGAACTTATATAAGAAATTTATTTATTCTAAAAGTTTAAAATCTTTTGTTCATCACAGTTTTTTTTTTGTTGTTTCAAGTAAATATGAAAAGATGTCATCAGTTGATTTGCGACTTTTCAAAATCTAATTTTTCTTGAAAAGAATTTTAAAAAATTGTGAATGGAAAAGAGAGCGGAGGAATGTAGATAATTAATACACAATGAGATATCGACACTTTTCTCAAAAGGGAATTTTAGACAGTATGCATAACCAAATGAAAAAATAAAGGATATTATTACGTTTGGTTCAGTCAACGCTGAATTTAAAGTTGTGTTACTTTTTAACTTGTTGCAGGTTATTAACAAGATGCGTACGGTCTTTAATTCTGAGTACCGCTCTTTCTGAAACGCAATCTTCTCTTTATTTAATCACAGAATTTATAATAATTTTCTATTATTAAAAATACGAAAATTACTATTAGAAAATAGTGGTACTAAAGGTAAGGACCATGCGAACTCTAATTAATGTTATTCTCTGTACTTCTAACGTTTTTTAAAGTACTGAAAGAAGCTAATTTATTAAGCTTTATTTCATGAAATGTTCACTACAAAATACATTTTTATTCCTGAAACATAATTTCTAAACAAACAAAATTGCATGAATATTTTTGTTTATTTATTTTTTAATGATACTTACATATCTTCCATATATTTACCCGCGAAGTTTTTGCACTTTTTTCATTATAACATTATTATATATACGCATTAGAGCAGATTTTTTCATTCTGATTTTTTCAGTGTTTAAGAACTTTGTTCGATTACACATCTTTTACATTTGTGTTTTATTTATATTATTTATATTATTTATATTATTTATATATTTCTTTATTTCTTTACTATAATACTAATTTCGTTATGAAATATTAGTTGGAATCAAATAAAGAACTACTGTAGAACCCCGGTTATCCGAAAATCACCTTAACCGAAAGACCTTAAAACTCTTTTTTTTATATGAAAAATTTTATTGTTAAACAAGCATGATGTTTATGAAACAAATAGAGTCAATTTACTTATTTGGACCATTGCGTAAATCCAGGCACTTTATTACATAGACACATACAGCACTTCAATTCTTTATAAAATATGTTGTAATTTTTTTTCCTTCGCATCGCTTCAATGCTGCCTTTTCACGCCACCTTAACACATCTGCCTCAATTGGATCCTCTTGTATTTCAATGTATTGAAATACTGCATCTAGGATCTTACTAGCCTCACTGTGTGTAAACCTGGCATTCATAACGTCTTCAGGCTCTTCTTCACCATCAACATCTTGTTCCAATGCAGCAACTATTTCCGTATCTGTCAAATCATGCTCATCAGTGGTGAGGCGCCTCAACCTCAACTTCTGACATTTCTCCGGAAAGCTGCTTGAACATGTCCAAAAACACTTCAGTGTTAGTATTGTCATAATTTTTATCCACAATTCCGCAGACTCCAATTCTGTTTCTAAGACTTGAGATTTAATCTAAGGCCCTAACTTTCGCCAAGATTTCACTAACGTTGTACTTTAAACTTCATTTCTGAAGAAACTTTCTTCGTATCTACAAGTTTCAAATTTTGAACAACTTCTGTTCCATCAGCCAGTCCTTCAATAAAAAACCGTATCAGCCTTTTCTTGTAATGGCTCTTAAATGTTCGTAATCTTTCTAATCCCATCATTCACAAGTTTACTTTCTGCTGTATGCGATGGTGCATTATTAAATGAAAAACAGCTTTCTGAGGAAGTGTTTTTCCTTCAAAAAGCGCTACCTCTGGAACAAATGCTTTCAGAAACCATTCACTGAAAATGTCACACGTCATTCATGATTTTTCTGTGACCGGCATGTTGGAAATAATCTCATGCTGCGATTCTTGAACGCTTTGAACTTGGCCAATTGTTTAATTAATACAAATGGGAGTTTATGAGATCCTGACGCATTGCTGCAAACCAAAAGTGTTACACTTTGCTTGGCGGTCTTGAAACCCGGAGCCGTTTTCTCTGCACCAGAGGCCAATGTGCGGCTTGGCAACATTTTATAATTCAAACTTTATTCACCACAATTGTAGATTTGTTCAGGTCTTAAGTTTTCTTTCGCAATAATTTCAGAGAACTTCAACTGCAAATACTTTACTTGAGAAGAATCTGCGGGGAAAGTTTTTCAACAGAAATACCGATCTTAAGAACGCCGTGCCGTCTCTTTCATCGATATAATCATATCACTATTTAGTGGCAACCCTTTTTAGCGTACTTGAGTGAACCATAAAAAAGGGCCACACCCAGTTTCAAATTTTAACACGGTTTCATCGTGCTTCTTCTAGTTAAGCCTGCATTTGTTGCAATTTTCGCACACCATTTTTCAATTTTGCCACTATTAATCCAGTCCGCAAGTTTAGACCTTCCTATAGATAAGTCAGAACAAATGTTCTTCAGCGACTCCCCATTATCAACCTTTCTTAACGCGTTGAGTGTGCTTTAAAGTATCACTAATCGTAAATCCAGTTTGGAGGAAATTAAAACCCGTGCAAACAAGAAGGGAATATTGACAAGAATACGGACTCTTGCTACATGCTCTCATGCTTTTCGTATAACTGGGATTTTACTGTGCTTATATTGTTTAAAAGGGTTAATTTTTCGTAATCAAACTGCATATGGCAGAGATAGATTTTTAAAAAATCATGCTTAAAAATTATTTTAAAAATCATAAAAAATAAGTAAATTGGGATACAGTTTTCAAACAAATTACATTTAGAAGTACACATTCACCCCCTTCCCCCTATTTGATGATGTAAAATTGGAAATTGTGTAATTTTTAGAAGTTAATAAATTTCCGATAAAAGCAAAATCGTTGCCACCATCAATATGACATTAGTATTTTTCACGGACACGTTTTGCTTTATAATATAGGTTGTTCTAAATGCAAACGTGTTAATCTTCCGTAATTTCGTTGCAGGCAGATTTCAAAATATTCGTGCTGGAACATTATTTTAGAAACAATAAAAATTCAGTAAGTTGAGATCGAGTTTTTAAAGAAATTAAATTTGAAAGTAGATTTTTTTTTCTATTCGACGGTGTAAAAACTGAAACTGTGCGATGTTTAGATGTTAAAATTTTTTTTAAAAAGAGCGAAATTTATGGTCACGTCGTTCTCACTGTCAAAAAGATATCAGCCTTACTGACGGATAAAGTTTTTCTTTATAATATAGGTTTGCAAGAAATGTAACTTTATGACACTAAACCTCATTTCAAAGTCAATTTCACAATTTAGACTTTTACATTTTTAAGTAGTGATACTAATATTAATCCGTAAAATCTAGACGGAATTACACTGAAAATGTTCGGGGAACACATAAGGTCCTCTTACGGTGCACTAGTGTGCTGTGGTACACCGATTGAAAACCACTGCTTTAACCTCTTGCGTCCTGAGTACCCAAATGGGAACTTAGAAATTCTTTAGAAATTCAATAAATGCTAGATTCTATTTCTCATAAAAACTAAATAGATTGATATTTTTATAATTTAACTTCACTTCTATATAGCTAAATATTTTTTCTTTAAAATGAAACCAGAAAATGGCAGCACCGATGCCGATTTCTTTATAAAATAAATGTTATTTTAACCAGAGTTTGCAAAATTCCTTCGAGACAAGTGCAGCCAAGAAAGTACAGGGTGATTATAAAAAAACTATCCCGATATATGAGCCCTTAACTATCACGCCGTTCACAGAAACTGACTGAAATTTTGGTTTTAAGTATTTTGAGGTATGCGCTCAAGAATCGTATGAAAAACAACAGTTAAACTCTAACAGTTACGGTTACAGTGACAAAAGTTTGAAAATTTCAAATGGCAACACCTATTTTTTTTATTGGAATGTGATCTTCATAGTGAAAAACCATAAAAAGCGTTGGAACGTTACCTGTAGCACGAAAATTGCCGGCGCTAGACAGACTAAGAAGAAAAGTGAAAACAACGAATAAGGACAGAGAATCAACAGAAAACAAAACATTTTATTGTGTTTCACAAATTTTCCACGTCACACACGAAGACACGTTGCATGCGGCACATGGTGGATAGCACTGAATAATAAAATGTTTTACTTTTTGTTGCTTCTCTGTCCTTTATTGGTTGTTTTCACTTTTCTTCTTAGTCTCTCTAGCGCCGGTCTCTCTAGTACTGTTTCAACGCTTTTTATGGTTTTTTATTATAAAGATCACATTCCAATAAAAAAATAGGTGTTGCCATTTGAAATTTTCAAAATTTTGTCACTGTAACCGTAACTGTTAGAGTTTAACTGTTGTTTTTCATACGATTCTTGAGCGCATACCTCAAAATACTTAAAACCAAAATTTCAGTCAGTTTCTGTGAATGGTGTGATAGTTAAGGACTTATATATCGGGTTAGTTTTTTTTATAATCACCCTGTAGATGATTTCCATAATTCTTTAACTTAAAAACTTTACAATACAATTTTTTAAGAATTTGCAGATTATTTACATATTTAAAGCTGTTAATTTTTTTATTGTGTAAATTTAGGCTATTGATAATTAAATTGATAATTTTTTTGAGGGGGGGGGGGTAGTAATTTTAAATTCATATTTGTGAACCTAAATTACAAGCCCCTTAAACATTTCAGAAAAATATATTTTTTGTCATCTATTATGTCATTTTGTTTGTATAAAAGCAAAGAATGAGTATTTGTACTATTTTAACTTTGGGTCGCAAGAGGTTATACCATTGCATGGTATACTGCCCGAAAGGTGTTGCTGCTATGCTCTATTTTTTGCGCTTTCTGCGATAGCTATATCTGAAAAACGTATCAACTGTCATTTAACTTTTGTTGCAAATGATTTTATTTATTTAGCAGAAAGTTTTGTGATAGCCACAACATACAAGTTTAAATAAAATGTTTATTCTTAGTTAAAAAGAAATTTGTTAGGAAAATGTGCAATTCATATGTTTATTTCAAAGAGTTTGCTTTAAAATAAACAGCCTTACACAATCAACTTCAATCGGTGTGCAGCGGCACACCAATTGAAAACCACTGCTTTAATTCATTGCATGGTTTAAACTACAATGTTTAACAGTGCAGAAAAATCTAAAGCTCTTACGTAACCACTTTGTTAGGATTATCAAACTGTAGGAACTTAAATCCCACAGTCTTCCATCTTTGTTCGAAGCAAGTTCTTTAAAATAAACATCTGAATTGCACATTTTCCTAACAAATTTCATTTTAACTAAAAATAAACATTTTATTTAAACTAGTATGTTGCGGCTATCACAAAACTTTCTGCTATATAAATAAAATCGTTTGCAACAAAAGTTAAATGGCAATCGATACGTTTTTCAGATATAGCTATCGCAGAAAGCGCAAAAAACAGAATAGCAGCAACACCTTTTAGGCAGTATACACCCGAACTGAATAAAGATCTATTTTTGTCAAGGTCTAACAGATAAATTTCCTGAAATTCCGTCCATGAGTTCTTGATATATAGCTGTGGCAGAAATCGTGAAAAATACAGCATATCAGCGCCACCTGTTGAGCGATTTACACCAAAACCGAATCAGCGTCCATTTATGTCAAACTCTAATGGAATATGAAGTTTGATGAAATTCTGTGCATTAGTTCATGCTATCCTGAAAATCACGAAAAATGCAGCATAGCAGCGTTACCGGTTTTGCGATTTACACCAAAACCTAATCAGCAGCAACGTATGTCAACGTCTAACTGAATCTGAAGTTTGATGAAAATACGTGCATTAGTTCTTGAGATAGTGGTATTGCGGAAATCGTGAAAAATGTAGCATAGAAGCTCCATCTGCTTGGCGATTTGCACCAATAACTAATCAACACCAATTTGTATGAAAGTCTAACTGAATCTACAGTTTTATTAAGTTCCGTGCATTAGTTCTTGAGATAGAGCGCCCTCAAAGTTTTTGTCACATACAGATACACACACAGACAAACAGACTGACTCACAGACAGACATTTTCTAAAAACAGCCAAATCGTGTTCAGGACCTTCTAAAACGTACAAATCCTTCGAAAACCGGAAATAGAAATTTTTCCCGAATCCAATGATTTTTTTCTTGTAAAGATAGAAGAAAGTAAAATACATGTTGAATGTTTATTGCATGTATCCAAATTAAAAAGGAATAACAAAGTATTTAAATTGCAAGTAGTTTCTTGTTTGCGGAAACTCAATAGTGGATTCAAATTAAACCCAATTTCATTATCCACAGTATTCATTTCCTAAATGCAAATTTCGTTTTCTAAACACTCAATTAATTCGTTGGTCTAATTCGTCGGTACATTGTTTAGTTCGTAAATATTATTTATAGATTGAAGAAGTTATTTAGATTGATTTAATAGGTGCATAACTATTAAAGAGTGTAAAAGATTTATTTTAATAAGCTACCATTTGTTATTATTATTAATTTATTTTTAAGATTATTTAATTTTTGCAGATATTTCTCGTATAAAAAAAATATAATTGTTAGAACCTTTGTTTGACTAATGAAAATAATGTTAATAGTTCTATAGTCATTACTTAAAATCTTTATATTTGACATGTTCAAAATCTTTTTGAATCTTTAGTTAAGATATTATATGAGTTTATATAGTAACGATTATTATATAGTTATTTAGTATGGACTACGTACTGAGATCCATATATAACAGGAGATCTGTCTTCCTATTTCCCAACATGATTTCCAGCGGTTAGCGCGGAAGGATACAGTGACGTTAATTTGAGTTCTCATTCATGGCAAAACACGCTGTTTATCGCATTGCCATACATGAATAGAGA
Organism: Maratus michaelseni; assembly: GCA_963931845.1. Lineage (NCBI taxonomy): Eukaryota > Metazoa > Arthropoda > Arachnida > Araneae > Salticidae > Maratus > Maratus michaelseni. The sequence goes on from OZ007586.1 coordinate 121,239,509, forward strand.
ATCAGTTATTAATTAGATATGCATAGCTTAATTAGAGAAGCATAAATTAGTATATTACGAGGGAAAGTCAGTAAGTAAGTCATAAAAAATAACTTACAATGATATTCACTTCAAAACTATTTTATTTCTCAACATATTCTCCACCAATATTTATGCACCTATATCACCGTTTTATCAGTGCCCCAACACCAGCTGCATAACATTCTTTCAGTTGCTGTCTCAGCCACATTAGGACTTCAAGTTGAACACAGGAAACAATTCAAAAGTTTGTTTGACAACTTCTTCAACATCCACCATACAGCTTCGACTTAGCCCCAAGCGATTTTCATCTGTTTGGTCCACTAAAAACCCATCTTGGAAACAAGATGTTCACAGACGATGAAAAGGTTCAACTTCAAGTCCTAATGTGGCTGAGACAGCAACCCAAAGAATGTTAAGCAGCTGGTGTTGTGGCACCGATAAAACGGTGATATAAGTGCATAAATATTGGTGGAGCATATGTTGAGAAATAAAAATAGTTTTGAAGTGGATATCATTGTAAGTTATTATTTAATTACCTTTTATGACTTATAATGGCTTTCCCTCGCAGTAAATGAGGACACTGATATCTAACATTGCGGATTATTTTATGCCTTTGCCTTGCATGCTTCTAACCGCTGACTTAGAACTCCTCCTGTTACATATGGAGTTCAGAGGCACTAAGTAATACAGAGTGTCTAAAAAAACTTTGACGTACACTGTATGGCCAAACGCCACCGTGCATTTTAGATGTTTTGTCAAATATCTAGAGAAATATGTCACAAATTCTTCTAAAACTTGAGGTATGTAAAGAACATGTTTGATCTCATATTTTTCAACGAAGGTTTGATCACGAGACAATTAAGGCACCAACAAAAAATTGAAAAAGAAAATATTTGTAGTCATCCTGTGAACTAAAATACTCGAAATGATCTGTAGCTGTAGCATGGGACCACCAGCAGGACGGCCCTCTACAACAAAAATTTTTTATCAAAATAGCAGCATCCGTTCAAAAGTTATACGTGGACATACATTTTATGACCAAAAGGCACTGGATACTTTCTATTTTAGACTAATAGTTGAATAACTAGAGAAATACTTGAGGGATTCATCTGGAACTTCGGGAATGTAAAGAACATGTTTGATATCATATTTTTCAGCGAAGGTTTGGTCACGAGACAATTAAGGGTCCACCAAAAAATTGAAAAAAAAAATTGTGATCATCCTTTGAAATAAAATGCTCGAAATGATCTGTAGCGGTAACATGTGGTCACCAGCAGGACGAACCCTCTACGACATAAACAATTATCAAAATCGGGGTATCCGTTCAAAAGTAATACGTGGACATGCATTATAAGGCCAAAAGTCACCGGACATTTTCGATTTTAGACGTTTGAGTATCTCGAGAAATAAATGACGAATTTTTTTGGAAATTCGGGAATGTAAAGAACATGTTTGACCTCATATTATTCAGTGAAGGTTTGGTCACGACACAATTAAGGAACCAACAAAAAAATGAAAAAAATATTTGTCATCATCCTGTGAAAAAAAAATGCTCGAAATGATATGTAGCTGCAGGATGGAGCCACCTGCAGAACGACTAGAGTTGCAAAAATCCGATTTATTCCCAGGTTTATTTCCAATAGACCCGGTTTATTCCCGAAAAAACCTAGTTTATTCCCGAAAAAACCTGGTTTATTCCCAAAAAACCTGGTTTATTCCCAAAAAACCTGGTTTATTCCCAGGTTTAAACCGGGTTTTTTCTCGTCTTTGCAACTCTAAGGACGACCCTCTACAATAAAAAAAATTATCAAAATTGCAGCAACCGTTCGTGACCATGCATTATATGGCCAAAAGTCACTTTAAACGTTTGTTCGAATATCTAGTGAAATACTTGACGAATTCTTCTGGAACTTCGGGAATGTAAAGAACATGTTTGATGTCATATTTTTCAGCGATAGTTTGATCACGAGACAATTAAGGGACCAACAAAACTTAAAAAAAAAAATGCAACGAATGTGATATAAAAGCTCGAAATTATTTGTAGCTGTAGCACATGACTATGTGGATAGTGTACAACATTTGTGTAAGAATATCACCTATTTTCACTGAGTATAGAGGTTTATTTTAAAAAAATCAAGGAATTTTGGCTTGTTTTTTGCTTATAGCTAACAGGTCTTTCAAGCAAATTTGCAGCCATTTCTAGGACACTGCATAATGCACAGTAAAAATAATAGGCTAAGATGCTTTACACTCACGCAGAAAAAAAATTAATCGGTTAAAAAAAGGAAAAAAGTCGCCAAATATAGGGGATTTTTTCCCTTTAATGGCAACCTGGCCATTGTATTAAGTTATTCGTTTGGCGCAGTCTTGAAAATTGCGCCAACCAAAAAGTCGTCAAACTTTTGTTTACATGTTTGCGTGAGTGTAAAGATTCAGTTCCAAATAATGTACAGCAATTAAAATGTACATATGTTAAATATTTGATAAAATATGAGCATTTGTATAAAATAATTTATAATTACGCATGCGCAAATGATAAAAAAATATCTTTGCCTAATTTAGTAGCCAACTATATAGAGCAAATTATATAAAAATGCTAGTCAAATATCTTGTAAATTCAGAATGTTATCGATGATATAATGAGCTGAATTTTCAAGAGTGAAAAGTTCTTTGGGGTACGATTTTATATAATTTTGAGCAATAAGCATACTTTATGTGCAGCCTTTTTTACATAGTTTACATGCAATTTTTCTGAAACCTTCTTACATTTATGAAAGGAAATAGAAGGCTAGCCATATATTTAGAAAAATACAATTAAGATCTTACAGGGAAAAATATCAGGTTCATTCAATTTTTAATTGGAAAAATTATATAATAATTTATTATAAAATAAACTAATTATATATATATATATATATATATATTTATTGAACTTTTCCTATTACGTTCTCATATTTACATTTCTGTGGATGCAAACGAAAAACGGGAGGCAACTTCTTTTGACTACCGAAAAATAAAATTTCTAGATATCTCAAATATTAATGATACGAATGAGCTGAGAATTCCCACTGTCATATTTTGACAATGTTGTCTGTTTTTATATAAAAAATAATGAAGGTCATAATTTTTAATTTCTAATATGGATATTTATTGATAATTTTCACAATTAAAATGCATTTTTCAATTAGAAAAGTACCTGGATTATTTTTGATCAGATTATGTTTGCTATGTTCATGCCTTAGTCAATTTACAGGGTGATTTTCTTTTAAAGTTGTGAAAGTAAAACCCTATAACAAAAGAACCACTGATCCAAATGACCTGAAATTTCACCAGTCAGCTCACAAAGCAATGGGGATTTTTAGGCGTGGTTAAAAAAGCACTTAAAATTGCACCGACAGATGGCGCTGTATATGCAGTAAAGTCGGGAGACGAGCTTACAAACGACACATACACAGTGGATACTCTTCGCTGTGTTGTGGAATATGTGGTTTCACGTTTCTAACTCGTAGCTGAAAACGGTGGACAGCACATTGAAAAGCTATTGCGTTAGTTGTGTAGTTCCGTACGAATGCTTTACTCCATATTTTTATTTCGTTCTGTTTCTGCGAAGGTGTTTGCGGTCCTTTTTCCCAATTACTTCATTCTGTATGTTTTTGATATGCGTAATAAAATTTTCGTCTTCTCAAAGTACCGTCCATTGTTTTCCTTCCACTGACGATATTCTTTGTTAACTTACAGCGTCATCTGTCGGTGCGATTTTAAGTTTTTTTTAACCACGCCTAAAAAATTCCCATTACTTTGGTAGCTTACTGGTGAAATTTCAGGTCATTTGGATCAGTGGTTCTTTTGTTATAGGGTTTTACTTTCACAACATTAAAAAAATCACCCTGTATCTTATTAAAAAAATAAACATTTTAATTGGATGATTTTTTTGTAGAATATATAAATTAAAGTTCGTTATATGTATTTAATATTTAGCATCATAAAACGTTCCCTCCTTCTAAATCTATGGAGATTAAAAAAAAATATGCATAAACTATATACTTTTCAGGGCTGATTTGATCCAAGGAATAAATTCATCCCTTATTTCTGAGACTTAAAAGCAGGTGTCCCTATTTGTAAAATGAAAGTTGGTACAATTTTAATATGGAGCGAGCTACTTCAAAAACAATTTCTAAATGAAGTAAAGAGCAAAATAACTATTTATTGAATAATTAAGAGATATAAAGGAGATGAAACAGCAAAATACAAAAAACTTAAAGGCCGTACACCATCTAAATCTGCACTAAAAATCATTCACAAAGTAAAGAATCTCTTCAAGAAAAACCCTTCAATTTCCATCCGAGCAGCTGCTAAATAATAGAACTTAACGCAATCAACTTTAATGTATATTTAAAAAAAATAACTGGGAATTAGAGGATTTGTGAGGGAAAAAATGCTCCAAAATACATGAAGGATCAGAGCAAACGAGTAAAATCAGGGTGTCGATGCGTCTATAGAAAACTCTCATTTTAGATGATGTAACTTAACCGTTTAAAGATCCAGCATATACATCAGTCCATAACTATTTCCATGCTAAGAAGTTGCCACCCAAAAGAAGTTTATAATAGTTATAAAGTCAGTCGCAGGCATAAAACTTTTATTGAAAGTTTAGTTTGGCAAGCTTTGGACGATGCTGGAAATGTATCAGAACCGCTTGTTTGTGGATGCTTGTTGAATGCTAAAATTTATCATGACCAGCATTATAAATATGATGAAATAATTTTTTGGCTTGATATGGACTTTCACATTATGTAAAAAATGTAATTGATTATCTGAAATATAAAAACATCGAATTCATAGAAATATCTAAAAATGCGCCTAATGTTCTTCGGGCTAGAGGGATAGAAAAAATTTGGGGCATTATGAAAAAAGGAATATAGCAAAGAGAAAAGAGTTCCAAAAACACTTAATGGATTTCGCCGAATATGAAAAAGAATAAGCTTTAACGTAGCACGTGAACATGAAAAAGGGTGATGGATCATGCTCGTAAAATTCTTCGCTCAATAGTTTATAAAAGAATAGTAGAGTCGAGCCCCATTTAAATATCGTTTCGTAATTGATCTTTTGTTAAAATGATTTGTATATTATTTAAAAAAACAAATCACTTTTTCTTGCAGAAGCAATTAATTTAGTAGCTCAACTTACTGTTCAAACCTTATACTGAACTTCGGCTTCAATACAACAACAATAAAAAGAATAAATATCTAATTTTAAAAAAAATGCTTGGATTTCACAACTCAAAAGAATAAAAAAACAGCGTCTTATATATTATTCTGCTTGTTCGCAGAAATGCGAGATAGAAAACATAAATAAATAAACAGTTATTAACATATAATTTGATAAAATTTACTCAAATAAATGAGTTTTTATTCGTTTTCATGAGTTTGTATTCCACTAAATGAATTCATTACAACGTCATTATACAAAGCTTCGTCATACTTGTATTAATTACAAGATATTCTTGAATAATGCATGCTTTCTATAATTATAGTGCACCATTTTCAGTTTTAACTATTGTAGTGGGACAATAGATGCGTTTCACGGTATACTTCACACAAACGTGCTCGTAAAATTTAATATAAATAAAACTACGGTAATTCTGCTTTGGGCGCCAAAATTATTGTTATCAATGTATGAAAGAATTTTAATGAACTAAACCTTCTCTTAGCTCGTGAATTATGTATTTATTTACATCAGATTAGAAGCTATTCAATGCCTGATCTAACGCATATAAAGCATACTCTTGCAAATCCTTCAATTAAATGCTTCCATATGTATTGCTAAGGATAATTAAATGAGAACTTCCGCACTTGAAATTACATTTATGAATTCATTTTTGCATTAAGATATGTAAATAAAATATTTTCAATAAAAGTAAAAGATTTTTTATACTTATCAAACTGATATCAATTCTGATAAAAAGCGCTTTTTATTCCTCTTTTGCATCGAAATATAAAAGGACGTGCATTCGATCACGATTCAGGGAAACAGCAGCAGCATGATCTATTGGTCTCGCTTTCTTGAGAAATATCGTAAAATATGCATAAAATTCTCCATTTTTGACTAAAAGTCTGGGAATTTTGAGGTAAGTGAGGCGTTACTTACAGAATAATAAAATTTTATTTCTTTATCCCTACACCAATGATAAAGTTTAGCTACAAGCATAAAAAGTGCTCATGTGAGTTTCTGTGGTTTAACGCAAACTTTTAACATATGAGAATTGGTATTAGTCATAAAAAATTAAGGATTTTTATGAGTTTTCGTAGATAATCAGAAAAAAAAATAAAAGAATATGATGTTATTTTCAGTTATTACTTTGCCAGGCAAATTTGGGTATTAATGTCCTAAAGTGATGATTGAGAATATACAAGGTGTTCCAAAAAAGATTCCAATTTTAAAATTCAGATATTTGTTAAGTCCAATAAATATAAAAATAAAATGAATTACTTGTTCATAAGATAGTTCATAAATTTTGTATAAAGTAATAACGACAACAACAACAAAATCAATCTTTATTTCACAGATGGCACTTTACTGTCCCAACTTGTAAGAAGGCTCAAACTAACTTTAAAACGAAGCATTAATTTCCTCGTTTGAAGAGCTAAAAAGAATAAAGAGTGGAAACTGAGTAACCTCTAATTAAATTATATATATTAGTATGAGAATTATCACAGGTTGAGATCATGGATTGAAACAGCGCAGCACCACCTATTGATGAAAATTAAAAAAAATTAAATATTACTAGGTGCAAAATTGTTAATCTTCCTTATAAAAATGTCACTTATTTTATATTTTTATATATTTTAGTTAATGAATTATTGAATTTTAAAAGTTAAATATCCTTACCCTGTGTATCTAAAAATGTTTTAAATGTCTGGAAGCATAGTTAAGCACGAGGGTAATTTCATTAATGATTGCAATAATATTTTAAATTTTTGTAGGAATCCGAATGCGAATTTAGTGGATCTTTGTATTCAAATATCTACCGATCTTTCTAAAAAGTAATATTTGCCTTATTTAATCTGTAATTTAATATCGTGTATATTACTATTCAAAAATAGTGACAGATTTCTGAATTAAAAAAAAATCCAATTAATTGGCACCATTGGTCAAAATGCACCAAAAGTAAACCATCTTCGTTAGAAGGAAATTGGAATGCAATTATGAATGCAATGAATAAATCGAGTAGAGAGAGACAATAGAAATTGAGAACGTGGGGTTATTATGAAAACAAATTGAGTGAGTATGCATCCTTTTGAAATTGGAGCGATATCCGTTGATGTTTTATTTGTTAACATCCCTTAAAATATTCTCCTGATCTTCTATACATATTTCCAAACTTAGGGAAATCTGTTTAAGACCATCGGCTGCATATGAATAGTTAATGACCAGTTGCCATATGTACGGATAACTTATTTACAATTCAAGATCTCTTAAATAATACTTGATAATGGGCACATAATCTATTGCAGTCGGATGCACAAGGATATAAACGATCATTTTATTCACTTGATAATAAATATAGTTATATCCATTCACATATAAACACTACAGATTGATTTTATAAAAATAAATGGGCAATATTACAAAAAAAAGGAGGATACATTTATATTATTAGGATATAAAGAATTGGATATTCGGTGAATATGCAATAGGAGCAAATTGATAAGAAGGAGATTTTTTTAAATTATACAAATTGTTGGGATTGTGGTATAGAGTTTACGAGGTTTCTAACGAGAAGATAAAACACGGCGTGATTCAAAAATGGCATTTTTTTTTCAGTTTTGAGACTGAACCATTTAAACATTCTTTTCTGTAGATGTTGCGCACTATATTACCTCAAATGTTATCCATGAGATTTAGGTTCTGAATATTTTCCAGCCAATCGAGTGTAGGAATCTTGTTGTCGTCAAACCACTTTCTTGTGTCTTTTCAGAGTGTATTCATAGGCGTAACTAGAGCTATTTTGTGGGGTGGGCACAGGCCCCCAACTTCATAAGTCCTTTGTATGTGTGTATGCGTCCAGTGGCAGAGCCCAAGGGGGGGGGAGGGGTAAAACCCCTTCCAGAGCTAAAAAAATATTATAATTGCCGCTTATATGAATCACTAGTTAAGCAAATTAGACGCTTTCATGAATCGAAACTAATGTTAATATTAAGTTTTTTTAGTTTATTTGAAATTCGCAGCTTTGTTGAATCAAATTATATTCAACAAAGTGATTAAATTAGACCGCGAATATTATATTTAAACTGTGGAAGCGTATATTAGATCTTAGATGCACTGGTTAAGTGAAAACTGTCATTTGTTTTGAAAAAGGGTAGCAATTACATTTTTCAGACATCTTACAGTAAAAGAATGATTATTTCGACCGTCATATGCTTTGAGTATTATACAGTGGATAGTTTTTAAATTGAATTTCTGTCTTTGCTCCATGTTCAAAAGGATAATAGACATCAATTTCCAGGAGAAAAAAGAAAAAAAAAACATAAAATATATGTTTATAGGTTTTTCTCAGTTTCAGACTTTCTGTTAAGGTCTGCACCGGAGAAATTTCTAGGTTCGAGCGCGACCCGACTTGTAGAAAATTTTTTGCCCCTCAGCCGGGTATAAAAGTTAAGTTCGATCCGTATCGTAAAAAATATATGTATGTATATTAAGACGGCCTGGCACATAAAAAACAAAAAAAAAGCTAAAAGTTATACTCGAATCCGATCTGGGCCATACACATAGTTTATTGGCTCGACCCAGTATAAAAGCTAGAATCTTGGCCCGACCCGGCCCGTCTCATACAAAAACGTACTTATCCCTTCCCAGCTCGCCTGAATTTCAACAAAAACATATTTTTACACTGGTATGGTTAAAAATTGTCTTCTACGAGGAGTTCTGACAAAAATATTTATTGTAGTTTTTCTTTTCATGTTGTTTGCATTCTTCGTTTTTTTAAAAAACACTTTGTGCTGAGATATTTATTTTGTTACTGGATCTCGATTTGTATGCAAATGTCGAAGTTGTTATTAATAACTTTAATCCATATTACATGGCTTGGAGACTTAAAAACCTGAAAATTCTTCTAAGACGGAATCGCATAGGAGAACAGAAATATCCGTTATAGGAAAGTTACCTTCTTAGCATATTACACTGTTGGTTGTAAATATATTACATTCTTTTCTCACGTATTATTATGTTCATTTTGCATGGATAAATACATTTTTCCGTTTGAAACAGGATTCTGCCATGGGCAGGTTCTTTTTCACACGCTTTATTGTACTTTAATTTTATTGCCTAGAAAATGAACTATTCTTTAAAAAGAAAAAATTGAAAATTTTAATATAGAACAATGACGATTTAAAAATATATGCATTTTTTTGCAAAAATTGTTGGGCCGATCGAAATTTTACTGATTTTTGCATGGGTCAGGTCAGGGTAGGCATGGCAAATTATTTTCATATGGGCTTGATAAAAACAGGACCCGAAAATTTCAACTCGTCCAGACCTTTAGGAAGAATGAATTCCAGTTTCAGCCCTGCCTGGAAAAAAGGAAGCCAGGCCCGGTCCGATTGCCATGAATGAAAATAGGCCGAAGACTGGCCCGTGGGTTGGTCCGGTTTCGGGCCAGGACCGAGCCCAAACAGACCTCTGCATATGCATCTTGTTTTGTGTTTTTGCTATCAGTTATTTCTAAGACCAAGGTATGTGAGTGATGCAGGTAAAAATCTTTGACAAAGTAAGAATTAAGAAAATGTGCTATAAAGATATAAATGTAAAATGTGTTTTTGATTGAACAGATTATTGCAGTGTTTCATTCGAACAATTTGTTCCTGAGGGGTGGGGGGGGGGACTATATATTTAAAGAGTGTAGTTTATTAGCTAGTAAGGTAGCTCGAAATGTTTTTCACGCCACGCGTTCCCCGGAGGAAAGAAGCACTGATTGCAATTTTATTGACTTTGACTTACAGATACATGCCTATGAGCAAGGTTTTCAAAAGAAAAGCGTTAAATATGAAGCATTTTCATAGAGTTTATAAAATTTACTATAATTACACACAAACTTATGCTAATTATGCTTTAACTGAAATTAATAAGTAATAAATTAGTTATACATTGATCTACACTTATTAAATCTTAAATAATGCTGCCTCTATATCATCGAAATTATGACATATTGTTTTTCATGTGGACAAAATTACAGTCGTGTTTAAATCAGATAAGAAGTAAAAGCTGGAATATCTTTTAGAGTTTTAGCTATAATGTATTTCATTTAAATAAATGTATATATAAGTAGATCCTTTCGGCCTTACTTACAGGGAGGGGCAGAGAAAGTTAAAAAGTACCCTCTTTTTTCAAAATTGTTATTATAATGTATTTTCTTTTTTTTTTCCACAGCCGAAGGCAGGTACAACCTATCTTTCATTCTGCATAGGTGTTTCTAACAGAAAACTAAATATAGATAAATATTCATACATGCAAACATTATACACACATACAAACTAGAAATACAATAAACCCAACAAGTGTGAAAAATTAGCCAGAGCCAGGAATCGAACCTAGGACCACAGCATACAAGACTCATGCTCTAACCACTGAGCTACCCCGGCCAATACCTGGGTCTGCAATTTCTCACTAATAAATTGCAGACCCAGGTGGCCGGGGTAGCTCAGTGGTTAGAGCATTAGTCTTGTATGCTGTGGTCCCAGGTTTGACTCCTGGCTCTGGCTAATTTTTCACACTTGTTGGGTTTATTGTATTTATAGCTTGTATGTGTGTATGTTTAGACTTGGATGCAGGCGTTATTTTTGTGTGATTTAATAGATAAATATTCTCCAACATCATGAAAAAGGTTAAAAACAAATAATATTTAGAAAGCAAACATACTTAACACATAAACAATGTGTTTAAAAAAAAGTAGAACAATCTGTAAAAGGTGGTAGAGCACACTATACAATTAAAGATTTTTGTATAGGAAACCAGGTCGCGATCCATTTATTTAGTGAAAAATATAGGATATAGGAAGTCAAGTCGAATCCAAGTATTTTTAGAGAACTTTAATAATAATGAAGATATTTTAACGAAATTTTCAGTATACTGTATACGAAATTAGATGTCAAATAAAGTGCTGGAAGTACACAGTAATTCAGTCAACGATACCGCGTTTAATGTCAACTACACCCTAAACTATGGAATACTTAATTTGGCATTGTTTGGACGCGGATTATAATAAATTCTACCTCTTCTCGTGTTATTTTACATCTGACACAAAGCAAAGTAAAGTCTATTGGAAATTTTGCTAAAATTGCTTTATTATTACTAAAGTTAAGAACAAGAATTCGGGATTGTTTTGGAATGAAATCCTATGTATTTCTGATTTAAAAATCGATTCCTAATTTTCTGTACAAAAAATTGTTTGCTGTACTATTCCCTTCCATTTCTTAAGTTTGCCTCCTCATTTTTCAAACACTATATTAATCTAACAGTTTTTTGTTATTCCATTGGTGCATTTTATGTTTTCTAACTCTTATATAGTAAACGTTGCTGAAATGAATTATGGTCAATGTAACTATTGATTCTACTCTTCGAGGGAAAAAATGATTATCACTTCATTACCTAAACTGATTCAATTAGCCGGTGATTCAAGTAACCAGCGACCACCATTATCAACAATTCAACCTCTCCTCCTCATAGAGCAGAATTCTGGCTGCACCACTGATGCGTGCAAGGTGCAAGAATATTTAAAAAAACTGCATTGAGACCAAACTCGTTAATTTAATGAAAATTTTTACTTAAAATTAGAAACAACTTATTATCAAGGTTATTATTTAGGAATGCCATTGATCAATGGAGCCAACTTTTGAAATATATTGTATGGGCCCAAATTTTTTAAGCAAAATTGCACGGCACGTTTTATTATTTGCTTATGTTATTCGTGAATTCTTTTGCATAATAATGTTAATATTTACTATAATATCATAAATATCAATACAAATTAAAAACACAAGAAGCAAAGCTTTTCAGTCATTTATGAGCTTTATAATTATCAGGATTGGGACACTAAAATATAGATAATGTTCACTCACTGATTTATACTCACTGATCAAAAGGGGTATAGTGGAGGGCATACGAAGTTACTCGCCGTATACATTTTAGAATCTTTTTTTTTTTTAAATGCTCCGTATACATTCTCTTTCTCAAACAAATCTATAGCATAGTCATTAAAGTTCACATGATTCTTACATTTACCTTTTGGTTTACATACGACAACAATACTGCTGATCAAGTATATAGGAAATTGAACTGTTGAGAGAAATTTAATAATTATATGTGTACTGAAGAACATTTAGTGCTCTTGATGTCTCTGTTACGGATGTCAATGCTATTTTCCAACGTCAACGAAATGAAATTTTCATAATGAACAGAGGAAAGTATATTCAACTAAGTAAATTATATCCAAGGCACAGGACTAACGCCCAGGACTCGAACCTGGGTACTTTGGTTTGCCGTAACAACGCTCTCCCTACTGAGCTATCCCGACGATATCCTGGGCTGGCATATTTCACTCTTATTTGTTGTCCAACAAATAGAAAATGAAATTTTGTTTCAGAGATTTAAAACTTTAAATAAATACGTAGTGAAATAAAACAAGGGGAATTAGGTGGGTCAGGGGAACAAATTATTGGGCGGGCTCAACGCTAAAGCCCTACGGGCCCATATAAGTCGGCACCACTGCTATTCATTGTGCCATTGAAATTTTTAAGATGACTAGAAGTTCCGAGAGAGACCCAATTTTAGGCATAATGTCTGGGTGTCCCAATACATCTCTTTAATGTCCCGGTTTTAAACACAGCACTTAAACTATCACTTCTCCAAAATTCATTTTTTTAAAAATGAATATTTTGATTCTTACCGAATTCCACTTCTCCAACAGCAAAATGTTGAATTGTGTCTATTACAGAAAACTGTCTTGAGAAAAATTTTGTGGTTCTGATAGAACGAATACCATATAGATATAATTTATACATGTCTGAAAAATGTATACAACTGAAACCTGTCTAAAATGTAGAAGTTTTCCGATCACTGTAATTTTATGCAGGTAAAGTAAACTGAATCTATTATTTTAAGAATGAATAAACAGAAAAATTAGAGAAAATTTTTCTTGAAATCATTAATGTAAACTCTAAATTTGTTTAAAAATTCTAAGAAATGTAAGAATGTAAAAAAGAATATTTTGAGGAGCGGAAGGAAAAGATTAGTTTTTATTTTGATGGACGAATACATTTAAATAAGCAAAAGACAATTAATGTTTCCTTTAACTGCAGTAAAAATGATACGTCAGCCTGAGATTCTGACAAGAAAAATTAAAATATGACTTCAATTTGACTCACCTTTAATTTACAGTATTCACATAAATCGTTTATTTTAAATAAAAAGGGAGGATGTATGATTGAGCTCTTAAGGGGATTGGGGTGGGTGGGTACTTCACTTACGCGAAAAAATCCAATATTTAGTTTGCATTTTCATATTTTTAAAATGATTTTCTATTTTATTTTTTGCATTGGATAGTTGAGGTCAATCTCTACATAGACCGCATTTTACTTTTTCTTATGTTTTTTTTTTAAATCTTCGAAATCGGTACTGAAAACAGAGCCGTAGCTAGGGGGGTGCCAGGGGGGCTCAGCAAACCCAGAAAATTTTTGAGCCCCCCCTGGGAAAGTTGTCAAGGCCACCAAAAGAAATTCTGTTTCAAAAATCCAAATGAAATTCTCTTCAAAAATTGAACTTAGTTTTGGGGGCTTTTTACAGTTTTGCATAAATACTAAATTGCAGCATTTATTTAAAAACTGCAAATAAGTGCTTCAAAATGTGCGCATCCTATCTGCACATACTCAGAATTAGCTACCTTTTGCTGATGCAAACATTCCCTTTTGCATTAGTTATATACTCAAATTTTTCATTTTGTAGCGTTTTTCATTATTAGCATAAAACAAAGTTATTCTAATGAGTTATAGCCAATTTAAATACAAGTGGTTTTAGCTTTTGACTAGACACAAAAATAATTTTAAAATACAAAATACATCCTTGATTGTTCTAATGTTTTTTATCATATAAAAACATAACTTTAAATTCTTAAGGGCAAGGAATATTCAAAATAAAATTAAAGGTTGAAACTCTTTTGAAACAGGAAAACTGTCAGCTTTTTATTTACTTATTGACATCATCACTTATTACTTCACTAGTATAATTATGCACTGAAAATGTTCATTATGCAGCCAGTGATGTAGTAATAAAAAAAACAGAGGGCATACGCTTTAGGCAGAGAGTACACCCTAAAAAGTATATGCTATACTGCTTTTGAGAAGAGGGTATACGGTATTCCTTAAAATAATCCAAAAAGTATACTGCATATCCACCATATATCCTCCATTACATTGTCTGCAGCCTTTACTTTTCTTCGCATCAAACATAGTTATAAACAATTTAATAAGAAATATAGTGCCTACAATATGAATATACACTAATTTACCTTTCTATATAATACTTTGATCATATATATCTGTGTTTGTGCGTGCATGTCTCAGAGATAGAGAGAAATAGTATGAAACCCCCCCCCCTACATTTTCTTGAGCACCCCCTATTGTTTACTTCTAGCTACATCCCTGACTGAAAACGATGCGTTTTTAACACTTTCCAACCTAGTTGAAAAGTGTTTAGGACTTCGGTTTGTCTGCCGTATGGCCGTCTGTCCGTGCTCTAACTCCCGTAAATATGCTCGGATTGCTCTGCAATTTGTATATCTTATTGTCGTTATCTATAGCATGTTCCCTATTTCAACGGAAGTGTGTAGCACATATAGTTTTTTTACAGGCACACTCAAAAGAATTCCGTTACATTGCGGTCTATGGGGAAAAATCATTTGCGGTTTATTTAAATAATGTTTCACTGTTTTAAACGCATTGAAATATATATATCTCTAAGAGGCATTACAAGAAGCTTAATATGGAATAGGCTGTGCATAGCACTTATAGTTACTTTACAGGGACAGTCAAAAGAATTCCGTTACATTACGTCTATTATGGAGAAAAATCGTCTGCGGTTTATTTAAATAATGTTTCACTATTTTAAACGCATTGAAAATTATATATATCACTAAGGTGCATTACAAGAGGCTTCCTACAGAATACTGTGTGTATAGCAGTCATCGTTCATTTACAGGGACACACAAAAGAATTCTCTACTGTCTGTTAACAATAATTCCTGGAAGTTCGTTTTAAGTTACTGAACGCGATTTTAAATTTAACTCGCTTTTTGTCTATTACGTGGTGTGTATAAATTCTGTACATCCTATACAGGGAAGCACAAAAGTTCGCGAACACATTTCCGTTTATTGACAGAAACTCCAGAAGGAGAATTTTAAACTGTGTTACGCGTTTCCTAACTGAACTAAAATTTAGCATCCTATGTAGTATATATACAAATCTATAGATCCTATACAGAGCTGAATAAAAGTATTCGGATATTTTTTCGAATATTGTATATGTTGGAAATTCCTGAAATTATGTTTTTAAATATGTTATTCGTTTTCCAAATTGTTTACTTAGATGTTATCTTTCAGCTTATTAAACGGTATGATTTGTAAAATTATTTTGGAAGCGTTGGAAAGTGTTACATAATCTATGCTTGACGCATGATTTTTCGTTCTTGTTTATTTAAAATTCAGTGGATACTCCACTGTTTTATTGCATAAAATCCTCAACTTTTAATATGTGCAAAATATGTTTATAAGAACACAATTTTTAAATTCGATACTGTATAAGTAATAGTCCTTTCAAAAGTTGACATATCACATAAAATAGTGTATAAGATCTTTAAAAAAAAAGAAAGAAAAAGAAATCAGAAGTATTTTAAAGTTTAAAATATATATATATATTCTTAAATTTTAATAGTACATTATAATTTTAAAACTACGATGATTTCTATAGTAGTGGATTGATTTTAAATTTAATTAGCCCCATCAGCATTCAGCAGAAAGAGATTTGATTAAAGAGAACTCACATGGAAAACATTTTTACCTAAAATAATTTTCGCCCAAAATAAATAAATAAAAAAGCTTAAGTTTTACCTTTTTTTCATGGGAAAACAAAAGTATTCTTCAAAATTATTTCTATCACATTTGAAAGGTGCTTATAGAGATGCATCGATTAGTGATTTTGATCCAATAGCGAATATTCGACATCTGTAAACCAGATGCTGAAAATTCGGTAGGCCTAATATTAATGTATTTTAAGATTTAAAAGTATTCAAAAATAAACTTTAAAGTAAATTGTACACCATATTTAACACAAATACTTGTGTTTTGAGGAATGAGTGCAGCAATGAGTTATTTTACAAGTAAACTTTACACACACACACACAAAAAAAAGCTTTCAGTTTTTTTTTCTTTTTTAAGAAGAGGATGATCTTAAAAATTATTAATTAATGAAACGTTAAATTCCACAATTCCTTCTCTAAATTAAAATAAATTTATAAGAGCTCCTTTATTTTAAAATAAATATTAAAATATTGAAAATAAATTTTTAAGGACATAGAAGGGAAATTTTGTTGTTATATAGTGTTATTTGTCAGAAAGAAACAGTAAGTCAGTAAGAAAAAAAAATTTTTATTCAATTGGCAACTCGGCAAAAAAAAACTTATTGCTCCTTTTGATTTATCAATGAAAATTTTAAATGCACCACAGCGAGCGATCATTTTTAGAAGTTGCAAACATACAGGATTTTCCTAAAATTTTGAAAAAAAAATTAAGGTTAAATTTGACAATTTCAAAAATAAATTTTTGTCTTTACCAAATAGTTTTTTTTAAATAATAAATGACATTAATTAGAGGTTCGAGCAAGAACCTGTTATGTTACATTTTCTCAAAATACAGTTTATTTTTTCGATGAGGGTGTCATGAGATAATATGTCATATAGTAAAGATAAAATACCAATATTTTAATTAATCTTTAAAATCTGATATATTGTTTATTAAAAGTTAATATTTTAATAAAAATAACTTAAATATTATTAATAATTTTTATATTAGATAATTAAATGTTGCTAAGTTTTTCTGAGAGAGCTTAGTACTACTCGTTAACTGACTAAATACAAGGTACAAGAACAAAAATAAAATAAAAATTGCAACTAAAAGCTTTCATTTAAATTGTCTCAGAATTTTATTTTTGTTGCGTTATTTCACTAAGCCCTTCTATTTATTCAGAATATCAAAGATTGATAAGGAAAAATTTACTCACAAAAAGTACATTCAGAAACATGAAGCAAAGAGCCTCGATCCATGAAGCAGCATGCAGCAATACAAACAAAAATTGCCAAAACTACAGAATTTATTTGAGCACTGATAATTACGCATGCAAACTTGGAAAAGGGAAATAATCCCACACGCTTACAGCCGCAGGCAAATTGCAAAAAATTCGCCCTACCTTAACCCTCAAAGTAAAGCCCCCTGCGATGATCGTCTCATTTACGACTTTTGCCGTATCTCATCACTCAGACAAATAATTGATCAGTAATTTGTCAATTACATCCTGTTTTTTAAATTGGTCATTATTTTGTAAGGAAAAAACCGTTCGGGCACCTGTGCCCCCTACTATCCCCTTCTCTCTCTTATCGGCTCTCACCACAGCAGATGATATTTTTTGACAGTTGAAAGAATACGGAACTGGACATCTGGAACTGATTTTTTTCCCATCACCTCCTGACAAAAAAGAAAACCCTCGTTCAGATTTAGAGCTTTCAGATAATATTTCACTTTGTTCCTTTTGGAACCCTATAGACTCCGGGTCATATAACTGTTGCAAAGAATGTAGAAGACTAATAGGATTTTCTTTGTCTGTTGCTTCTTTTATACCTCACACACACACACATTTACATATGCGTGCGCGCCGTTTTCGTTACATTAGTTCTCAAATCAGAAGTATATAGTATAATTTATTGGTATAATCATTCAAATATTTGAAAATTAAAATTTTGACCATATCGCTGTCATAAAATTTTCACGTGAACTTGAAATTCTGGGGTGGGCACTGGAACTACCTGGGGTGGGCACGGCCCACCCGGCCCCCCCACTAGTTACGCCTATGAGTGTATTCATGCATTGTGTTGTTAAAAAATATAATTAAGACCGGCAATGTTTTCACTCTGATTCAACAAATGGCGTTCTAACAAGTGAATACACGTAAGGTAAAGCCAGGAGAGATGGCGCGGTCGGAGAGATTGCGCACATTGAGGTTTGGGGGGAAGGAGTAGAGTGAGTGCGCAGCGACTGCAGGTAGTTGTACAACAGCAGTAGTAGAGTGTCTACTTGAAAGTGCACGTTGATTGTTTGAGCTTCTAAGATAAAGCATTGCTATTTTGTTTTGTTTTCCCAAAGTCAGGGCTTGAATTTTCATAGTTATTCGTCAGAATTTCTATACAATGTCAGTAGTACAAAATATTTTAAACTTAAACGATTTCTCATAAGCTACTAATCCAGACTAACAGTGTGAACACCAACGGTTCGTTTTAGTAGCGGCCATGTTTAAATAAAAGAACGCGCAATTTTTCCTACCGAAATTGGAGAGTTTGCGCATCTGCTACTTAGGAGAGATGGCGCACTGTTCCCATTAGTTTCCATGCTGGGAGAGATTACACAGCTTATTGGTAAATTTGCATTAAAAAATGAAAAATGAAAATGGACTAATTTTAAGTTAAACGTGTTATCAAGCAGCTTAATGTTATTTTGTAATCTTATCAAGACTTGCTTTTTCTGATTCTTCAATTTTTTTCCCTTTAATTAAAATTTTTTAATCGTTTTAAAAATTATTTCCTTTTTCTGATTCTTTAATCATTAGGTTGAAATATTCACTCCCAATACAATAATATTTGTTCACAAAAACCTTACAACGGTGTCATTTAAGTGTAATTATTATTGTTAACAATTTAATTGTAGTTATTATTAGTAACAATCTCTCCTACCCAT
Organism: Maratus michaelseni; assembly: GCA_963931845.1. Taxonomy (NCBI): domain Eukaryota; kingdom Metazoa; phylum Arthropoda; class Arachnida; order Araneae; family Salticidae; genus Maratus; species Maratus michaelseni. The sequence continues at coordinate 121,258,575 of OZ007586.1, forward strand.
GTGCGCAATCACACCAACCCTGTAAGGACAGATTGCGCAAAATAACTTTCTTGGTTTTATTACAACTGTTCTATTAAATTACAACACAACTACAAAATAGCACTGGAAATGCATAAAAAATAAATGAAGTCAAAATTATTCATGGATAGTTTAGCGAACAATTAATATTTAGATTTTTTATTGTTATTCTTTTGAATTGTGCGCAGACTCTCCTAGCTTTACCTTATGTCTGTTTTGATCGTTTAACTAGAATGACAATTATCAGCTTACCGTCTAAGTCAAAAGCGGTCCACATTATTAAGAAGCTTCCAGTTTGTTGACGCGTAGAAAATACGACATTTTCCTTTCGAATATCATGTCACTATGAATGAATACCGACCGGACCATCGAAATTAAACTTTTTTTCATCACTGAAAATTACTTTAGACCAATAATTTTGTTGCTTCATATGTTTCCCTGCAAACTGAAATGCGGGTTTTTTTATGGAGAGATGCTAATCGTGGATAGCGACATGTTTTTAAATATTTAAGGAATCGCTACCTTTTAATATCTCTTCTCATAGTTCATACTGATGCAGGCGTCTTTATCGGAATTCCTGTTTCTTTTGTAGTCATTTTTTTTTTACTTGCGATCGCTTGAACAAGCAAACGTTCGGATCGTCTTCAAACAAATCTCGGTCTTCCTGTAGAATTTTCCGTATCATTAGTAAGTCGTATTCTTTAGGAAATTAAAAATGACAGTTTTTGACAGTTTAATTTTATTAAAAATCCTTTGAAGGGACTATTTAATGTTGTTATAAGCTAGGATTATGCATTTTTCAATGTCAGAAAGCATTTTTCTTCTACCTATTTTCAAAACGAATGCGATCTGAATATTCTTTAAATGCTTTGCTAAATGATATGCGAAAATTTTCATCAATCACGAGCCGTGGTTTTGAAATATTTACAAAGTTTTTATAATTTTGATCCATCGTAAATTTAACAAAATACATGTTTTAAAATAGATTTAATAAAATATAAAGTTTTTGTAAACTAGTACTTTAATATTAATTGGAATGTCATGTATTTAATTTCAACAAAGATATTTGCCCATTTGCATAGCAAATACGAACTGATTTCAATTGTTTATGAAAACACGTATTTATTAAACATAAAAAAAATGAGGCTCAGGAAGTTTTGCTTCTTACTTTGGAACCAGCTAATGGAAAGTAATTGTTCAATACATCTGCTTGCATAATCCTGGTACTTCTATATATTGGCAAAGCACTGATATTTTACATTTTGTTGAGAAAATCCACTTGTCCTATATAGCCTCCATGTCAAATTTACTCCTAGTCTCCTCTAATTTTTCTCTTAACATCAAATTAATTCAAGTCACCTAGAAAAATTTTATAGAATTAAGAATATTTAGTTAAAATTTCAAAATCTAGAGAAAGATCATGCAGCTCTCCTGTGACATTTGCCGATAGCCATATTACATAATATTAAAAATCCTGGTCACGTTTTCAGCTGATAATGCTTTTGTGATACAATGTCTGTTTTTAATATAGCACATTTATATATCCCAGGAGATAAGTAAACAGTGTAAAAGTTAAGAAGGAAAGTTATAGTAAACAAAATCAAATGTAAAAGAAATCTACAAAGATTTATAACATAATTTTAATTTCTTCTACTACTGCCAGAGCAAGAATATAATACAGATAAACATTAATAAATGCTAATTAATTGGTCCAACAAAAACAATCCATATCTTAACTATTAAAAATAAATGATCAACGTAAAATAGCACAGATAAAAATATATAAAATGACAAACAGCTGTTTCGGAGCCCCTAAAGCTCCATCATCAGTGCCAAATTAAAAGATTAAAAACCCATACAAAAGTTTAAACCATGTAAATATGCTTGCGTTTCCGCACGCGCCCAATATTGAATGGCGCCATTCAATCTAAGGCCATTCAATCTTGGGCGCGTCATCATATATTTTTAATGTAACGGCATAAAGTTTAATCCACCTATTTTAAATATCTTAACTATTGTTTTAAATATTAACGTATAATAATTTATATTCATTACAAAGGGTAAAGTAGAGTAAAATTGCATATTTTATAATTAGTTGCTTCTTTAAGTCAGAATTTCCAACATAATATAATACAATTTTCATAAATACACTGCAATTATCGTTGTTCAAAAATATCATTATAAATAGTTTATCACATTTTTATTAATAAATGCTTTTCTAGAAAAAGTCAAATCCTTCGGCCTTACCTCATACCGGTGGAGTAAAACCTCATGCATATGCTAATATTAGATGAAATAAAAGAGTTTATGCTTTCTTTCGAAAAGGAATAAAATATTTTATTTTATAACATTAACTGAGAACGCAACTAACAATACTTAAATTTTAAGTTTAATGATTTAATATTTAAAGAGAAAGTGATAATTATCTTCTTTACTGTGTGAGAAAATGCGGTAAAGAGGTTCACCTCTTTCGAAAAACCATAATAAAACTTATCCATATTGTTTTGATTGCATTTTCCTCAAGCACTGATTTCAGACTCTTCAATCATTGTTTTGTAATATATAATTTTAATACGTGCAGTATATCCAGTTTTAGCCCAAGAGAATGAAGATAGGAAAACTAGCTTTAAAAATGCACATTTAAATGCTAGCAACAGTTTTATTATGCTTGTCATTTAAATGCTAGCAACAGTTTCATAAACTTTTATTGAGTTATGCTGCACAGAAATAATGTAAAAGTTTCAGTAACTTTAAATGTGTTCGTATTTAAGAATTTTGAAAACTAGCAAACATTAAAACAAAAAAAATCATAAAGTAAACTTTCCAACACAGAAACTACAAAAATGACAGTATGGAGATACCGAAGTTGCCACTTGTTTTTCTTACCTAGAGCTAAGTATTTCAACTATTACCAGCTAAAGAAGGGGTTTTCAGCCTGTTGCCCACGGGACAACAAGCTACCACTCTTTTAGGAAAGAACAATTTGCCTTATTTAATGACAAACTTTGCGATCAGATAAGGTCAGGATTACATTTCGCACTTTGCGATGTCTAACGACTTTCAGGCAAAACGGTTTAAAACGCTAAAGTGTTGCTCAAATCGAGTCAAATCAGAGATATCAGATTTCACCCGACTGTAACATTTTACACTACTTTCCCCTACTTAATAAAGATCTTAAATAATTGCATTTTGTCGCATCTAATATTCTTAAGCGGTTATATCTATCTGCAATGTCGAAAAAAAAAATGTGTATTATTGGGCATTGTTTTCAGGAAAATGAAACAAGATATTTGAAAACACTTCTTGTATTTTGTTTATTCTACTTTAAAAAAATAAATTGATTTTCGCAAATAAATGAATTTAGTAATTCGAAATAAAGTTGGATGTACCCAGCAGACCCGCTCCCCGGAGATGGTGTTGTTTTGGTAGCGATCCACGGTGATAACCGTAACTATGTCAAATGTTATCTGAAATTATAAAAAGCGTAATGTCTTTACTATGAACACTTAAAACTGGAGAGCAATCGGTCAATTTTTGGAAAAATTGATTTTGAACAAAATGACGGCCGTTCAAAGTTAAGATACCGATTTTCATAAAAAAAATTAAACTTTGATTGTTTTTAAAAAATAAAAAAAAATCATCAGATCTCCAAAAGGAATTATTACTCTCTAGCTAATACTGTTGTTCAAAATTGGTAAAAAATTGAAGAAGATTGGTTGAGATTTGTTCGAGTTATCGTGATCACCGTCTTTAAAAACATAGTTATTATATATCATTTTAGTTTTGAGATTGTCACGTTTAAAGATTCAAGTTATCATTTATGTATGATAGAAAAAAAGTAAACTATAGTGGCGTAACTTTCTTAATTTGTATCAAATCGGCTAGAAAAATTAACTGAATTATCTTTACTAATTGTACTTTTAGAAAATGTAATAAAAAAAGAAATACATTTTTTGAAAGTTTTCAATTAGACATATCCCCTTAAGCATGTCGAATTTTAAATTATTGTATACATATTTCCTATGTAGAGTGCCACACTAAGTTCTGGTAACCCCCATTAATTTCAGAATGATAACAGCTAAAATGCAAAAAAAAAATAAAAAAAAACTAAAAAAAAAAACTGGTACAGCTGGGATGCCAGTATTATAACATAATATATATATATATATATATATATTGCAGTGTATAGGCATGAATGTCTAGGTATGGTAAAGTGGCTATAAGCTGCACTATGGGAATGCTTAGAACGTCACCGCAAGCAGCGGCGTTAGCGTTTCTATCTCGAAATCGGTAGATGATACGGAAAAATGTAAATTACAAAGTTGTAGACCTCCTCGATTTAGTATGTAATTATGTTTTACATGTAAAAATGACTTTATTAGAAGCCCTCAAATGTAACTTTTTTTATATCCAATTGCCAGCTTAAATACGCCTGCAATAGCATGCAGAAGTGTGGCATTATAAGGCAGATGCACATTTTCTAATACAACTAACACATGTAAGTAGGTCACAATAAACTTTAACAAAAAATCAAATTACGTATGCTAAATGTGTCCCCCATTGGAACACATGCAGTTTGCATGGTGCATTACTGCCGATGGGAAACAAATTTAGCACACCTAACCCTTTTAGTGCGGGAGTCGACTAATGTCGACATCTAGGAGTTGGGTGCTTTAGACTACATTAAGCGTCGACAAAAGTCGCCTAGGCGTTCACGGCTTGTATTGCGCTCAGTGTAGTGCGTCATGGGCTTAGAAGTGATGACGTATTACGCCTGCGTAGTGCAGTAATTTGGCTATAACCAAAACCAGTAGCGTGCTTTTCGTATAACCATAAGTTATAATTTTTAGTTTTGTATTGGGTCGTTCGGAAAGTCGTGTCCCTTGGGAAAATAAATTCGTACTGGAAAATTCTGCCCGGTAATCAGAGAATTAATGTCGCGTTTTTGGTCAAAATATTCCGCACAAGGCATTAACTCCCCAAAAAACATTCCGCACTGAAAGGGTTAGTTTGATTTTCTTATTAAAATAAACGGTACCTAGCTTACATCTGTTAATTTTATTACTAAATGTGCGTCTGCTTTATAATGCTACACTTATGCATACAATAATTAGCGTATTAAAGCTGATGATTAGATAAAAAGTTACATTTCAGAATTTCTAATACAGATATTTTACGTGTAAGACATCACTTTATAAAGCATCGAAGACACTTTAAAAACTTTGTAATTGATATTTTTCTCATATTTCGTACCTTTTTTAAGATAGAAACGTTAACTCCGCAATTTTCTGCCGCTGTAAGAGGTCACATCGCGTAGGCGTAGCGCATAGCCACTTTATTATAACTAGACATCACGTTTATGACTATAGATGTCGCTGATCTGAAGATAATGGAGGTGGACAGGACTTTAGTTGGCACCCTGTATGCACTAACCTTTTAACGTTTATTGCAGTCTGCTAGAGAGACACGCCCGAATAATGACATGAAAGGTAAAGAAAAGATAAAATATACTCATGGAAAAAAAATCCAAAAACAAAGAAATATTTGAGGTACGTGAATGAAAATAACATACTATATATTACTTGCTTACTATATATTTCTATACATAATTTATTGAATGTGCCCTACTTATCGTTTATCAATTAATGATTCCTAAAACATTAGTTTTAGAAGTACCGTTTTAATTGCAAAAATGTTTCTTCACCATATGAAAATCCATTTACCTGAAAATAGTTGGTTAAAGTTACGAAATTTAAATAGTTATAGGGTCCCTCGGCCATATAATTTCTGTTTGGGAATATTTTCTCTATACTCTAAGGAGAGAAATAGTAAAATTTCTATTTCAGTATGACTAAAACTTACCGAATTATGATACTTCGATTTTAATGAATTTTCAGCATTTTCTGAAACGCTGAAAATTAATAAAATTCAAAGTATCATAGATCGGTAAATTTTAATCGTACAAAAATGGTATATTTACTGTTTTACTTGTGAAAGCATTGAGAAAGTGTTTCTAAATATAATTTATAGGACCCAAAGATCGTATTAAATTTAAAACTAAAAAAAAATGTTTTGAAGTAAATTGAATTTCATATGATATAAGGTAAAGCTAGGAGAGTCTGCGCACAATTCAAAAGAATAACAATAAAAAATCTAAATATTAATTTTGTGTTAAACTATCCATGAATAATTTTGATTTCATTTATTTTTTATGCATTTCCAGTGCTATTTTGTTGTTGTGTTGTAATTTAATAGAACAGTTGTAATAAAACCAAGAAAGTTATTTTGCGCAATCTGTCCTTACAGGGTTGGTGTGATTGCGCACATTGGTAGGAGAGATTGTTACTAATAATAACTACAATTAAATTGTTAACAATAATAATTACACTTAAATGACACCGTTGTAAGGTTTTTGTGAACAAATATTATTGTATTGGGAGTGAATATTTCAACCTAATGATTAAAGAATCAGAAAAAGGAAATAATTTTTAAAACGATTAAAAATTTTTAATTAAAGGGAAAAAAATTAAAGAATCAGAAAAAACAAGTCTTGATAAGATTACAAAATAACATTAAGCTGCTTGATAACACGTTTAACTTAAAATTAGTCCATTTTCATTTTTCATTTTTTAATGCAAATTTACCAATAAGCTGTGTAATCTCTCCCAGCATCGAAACTAATGGGAACAGTGCGCCATCTCTCCTAAGTAGCAGATGCGCAAACTCTCCAATTTCGGTAGGAAAAATTGCGCGTTCTTTTATTTAAACATGCGCGCTACTAAAACGAACCGTTGGTGTTCACACTGTTAGTCTGGATTAGTAGCTTATGAGAAATCGTTTAAGTTTAAAATATTTTGTACTACTGACATTGTATAGAAATTCTGACGAATAACTATGAAAATTCAAGCCCTGACTTTGGGAAAACAAAACAAAATAGCAATGCTTTATCTTAGAAGCTCAAAACAATTAACGTGCACTTTCAAGTAGACACTCTACTACTGCTGTTGTACAACTACCTGCAGTCGCTGCGCACTCACTCTACTCCTTCCCCCCAAACATCTATGTGCGCAATCTCTCCGACCGCGCCATCTCTCCTGGCTTTACCTTAGAGATACAATTGAAACATTTTTGATATTAGAACCATACATTAAAACTAACGATTTAGTAATTAACTATTGATATACGATAAGATGAAACAATTCTCTGTATATTACTTACAATGATATTAATTTTGCATATGAGAAATATGTTTCTCACTTTTGTCTCAGTTACTTAGCTCCATTTCTTCTTGGTATTGGGACTTTATTTCGTGAATGTGCGTTGGCAAATTGCAGTGAGAGAAATAGCCGTTAGTACGTGGACATAATCGGCAACATTTGTAAAATTGCTATTTAGAAAGCAACAACAAAATTATAATGTAAAAAAAACATAGTAGATAAAATCACCACTAAGGGGAGCTGAAACGCAGAAAAAAGTTTTACAGCTGTGCCATATATTTTCTTTTGATCCTCTTCATTCACAAAACAATGTGTTCTAAAACAGAAAGAAGTATTAAAAAGTCCTTGAACATGGCAATGAATGTTCTTTTTCAAATATGATTGGGTTGTGGACTGTTCACAGTAGGCAGGATCCTTTAAGAATTTCCATAACCAGCATTCACACGGGGAGACGGCCAAGCTATTAGGAGAAGCTATCGATTGCCCTTGCATCGTAGAAGTTTACCGTAATACCTGCTGAAAGCCACGGTGAATATGTGGAGATGCAATATCCTGCATAAAAAAGTTCGGTCTGAGACACAATGACGTTTCTGAAAGTTGGCCAATTGTTTTCGCGACCGTTGTCGTAGTAACTTCTTACCTAGCCATGCTGTCCTAAAACTTGTAAAATTCCAAACTGTCTAGTTCTTTAAAAAAAATTTTCATTTTGTCACGCAGGGTGAACGAAATCATTGGTCTTCAGCAAAATTCTCCGGTTCTAATCCCAGCAATTTTCGGTATTCGAATAGGAAGGTTTAACTAACGGAGCTTTGCCTTACAAGGTTAGCATTATGCATCAGTGATTTTGAATCTCTTGCTTGTGTTACAATTGTTTTTATGTTTTATCGGACTTGCCATTTATATAGGTGGCACAAAACTATGTTTCTGCATACAAACCATTTGTCACTGATTTTACAGAGGCACAGGGTTCGTACGGAGTCCTGGAATTTTCACGTCTGTTACTAGTATTTTCTTATAGAAAAACTCGCTTTATGTAATCACGCGATTATATAAGGTGAGTTTTTCTATAAGAAAATACTGGTAAATTCCCATAGAATTTTAGGATCCCGTACGAACCCTGGCGGCAATATCAGCGGTATTCTGTGCTAAAAAAATCTCGTGTGCAAATGCCTCCGTGATATGAAAGATCTATGACACTGATGTGACATTGAATTAGAGGTGGACAGTGTTATGGATAAAAAAGCTGCGCTATCTCATTCTTAAACAAATGTAGACGCTGAAATATGACATGTGTAGTTGGATGTAGGCCTCTGTAAACAACTTTAAAATGTTAGGTATATGAGGGGAAACATGGATCGTCTTCGGTTTATTGTCGGTCTATTGTCGTCTTCGGTTGAAGACAATAATAGTAAGTACTCTTCATGTGTGTCATTCATTTTCAGAAAAGCTCGACAATGCGATTTTCTCGTTGCACTGCATCAAGTAGAGTGAGGATACACGGATAACGAAACGCACACTCTGAAGTGCCATTGAATTAGCGATAGACAGTGTTATGGAAATGTCGCGATGCTTTTGTCTCATTCTTACGCGTGTTCTGGAACAATCAATATGATACATGTAGATGAATGTACAGGCTTCATTAAACAACTGTCAAAATTTACATGAAAGGAAAACGTCACGATTTAAACACCTTCGATTGTAGATAAATAGTAGGTGCTCGCCGCATAGGTAATACAGTTTCAGAAAGTGCTCAATATTGTAGTTGCATCACAGTATCAAGAGTAGGGCACGCATGGCGAAAAAATGAGTAGTTATTGGGAAAACAGGTTTGAATGTCAACAGGATCAAGGAAAGCAGGTTTGAATGAACTTAATCGTCTCAGTTGTAAGTTATGTAGCCAATCTAGGTAAACCTAAGCTCTGGTAACCATCCAATAGAATGAGAGGGCCATACAGATAGCCAGTAGACAGGAAGAGTAGCACTTCCCTCACTAAATGGGCTTTAGAAGCAGAAGACGTACCAGAATACCACTTGTCAATGCATGCTACTACACTCAGTGTTTTGTATCAGCAAGAGAATGCCACGTGTGGACCATTTACGGTTAGAGACGAGTAGCATGGAGGGGATCAGTTTCAAATGCGATTGCCTAACGCCTAAGAACATGCCGTTAGCCTGAGAATATGAAGTCAGATTCATAGAACCATAGATATAGCATGCCAGATTGGAAGTATACAAGATATGAGTGGATCAGCAATGAACGAAGACGATTTTTCTAGGCAATATTTGCATTTATGGTACTTGTACAAAGCACCCTCTTTGATTCTGAGTTCGTAGATTGCAATCTAGAAGACCATTTTCATCTTTTTAAGCTTTTTTACTACCCGGATAGAAATGGCATTGCAAGAAATGTAACAACTCATGTCAAAGATTTCACAGGCAATGACTTTGTTGGAGGAGAATTCCGCTGAAGCTCCTTTACTAAAATGACCGTGAAGAATATCGGGTTTCAATAAATTTTAAGACCATTGGAATACTGTGGAAATGTATGTGAAAGAAAGTAATCCCACACCCTCGTATCTTTAACGGATTTATGGGAATTTCTAGCATAAATTTGACATGCTGAGCCTTCGAAATACACATATTTAAATCATGTGGCAGCCATTACCAAAGCCAGAGAAGCACCAACTCTTTACTAATCAGGTGTTTCTAATTCAGTGGCATTTCAGCATATTAACACCTTACAGGAAGTTCTATAATTTTGGGAAATGTAATTTCCACAGTAATTTCGTTAATTGAACTATATATTTTGATATCGAAGTTCCATGTTTAAAAAAAAAATTATTTCTTACACATCTCTGTTCAATATTAAATGACGTTCAATATTATGTTGCTACTTTTTTGGCAATTTTAGAATTAAAGTTTCATTTACACTATATTTGAAGACTTGAGGTCAACATTTCAGAATAACACTTTCCAAATATAACCATCTTTGCATTTTTGCCATCGCCTTATATTTATATTTATTTCTAAATACACTTAAAATTTTTGTAGTGGGGTGAACCAACTTTTGGTACAACAGTAGCTGCAAACAGAAGATGGTAAAACCTCGTTCCAAAATTTGGAGCTGTGGTTCAAACGGAGTTCTAAATGTTGGAACGAGATTATGGTTGCAGATACAGCAGCATAAAAAGTAGGTTCAACCCAACACAAAATGTTTAACAATCTAGAATAATAAATATATTGGTATTAAAATTTTTAATTAGAGTAAAATCTGTAAAGTTTGTTACACTTTATTCCGGAATGGGATATATTGGTTCCGAAATTATTTTTACATCGTGTATATTAATCAATTTAATTCATTTTTGCATTTCAATTTTTAATTGCTTAAAAGCGTATAGCCAACAGAGTGAAAAAGTATCCAAGCCGGGACTCGTACCCGGGTCATCAGTATAGCGTACTAACGTTCTACCAACTGAACCACTTGGAACGATACGCAGCCTAGCATTTTTCACTATCACATGTTGGTAAGGTTACAATCGCAGCACAAGATGGAATATTACTGCAGCACAAGATAATCACAGCACAAGATGGAATTGTGCAGCGATTGTGGCCTTGCCAACATGTGATAGTGAAAAGTGCCAGGCGGGGTATCGTTCCAAGTGGTTCAGTTGGTAGAACGTCAGTGCGCTATACTGATGACCCGGGTTCGAGTCCCGGCTTCGATACTTTTTCACTCTGTTGGCTATACACCTTTTAAGCAATTAAAATTTGAAATATTAGGAATGCAAGGCGTGAGAAATTTTCTATGGAAAAATGTCCAAGTATTAAATAGATTTAAGGAATACTTTTGTTTTTATGTATATTATAAATGCATGTTTTTCAAACATTACAAAAATTCTCCTCCCTTCTTGTATTATTATGTTTTAATGCTAGTTTAATACCTGCTCCTTAAGTGTTCAGAGTTGCTTCCTGAATCGTCTAATGAAAATTAAAGATGTAAACCTATTATAACTCTTTGCTATTCTCCTGTCTTTGTCCCTAACATGTACATTCCAAGATATGCACTAAAATATATATATGACATAGAGAAGTTCAACGATTTTTTTCGCACTTTTTAGATTTTTTTCGCTATTGTTAAATTTTTCCCTGCTAAATTTTTCTTACGCATAAATTGGCAGAAATATTCATAAGGAGCCTCTTAATATTCAAAATACTGCAATCTTTGAAATACTTCGATGTTACAGGAAGTTCTAATGTTAAAAACTATTAACGATTCTTCCCCGGCCAAGAAGTAATTAATTCTAATTACCTTCGGGTGGGAATGCTAAGATTCATTTCCAGCTGGGAACACACTCTTTCCGTTTATTAAAGTGTTTATTAGCGTTCATACTGAAACATGATTAACATTAAGCTTCAAGAATTGGCACGTTTGAAATAATTCAGAATAATGAAGACCATTATAATGAATTAATCGTCTTTAGCTTCGCTATGTTGTTTAATGAATATGAGCTTGATTTATGAATTTGTGTTGATATTTTCCCATCTGTTTTGAATTAATTTAAAAAGTTTATTTTTAGTGATAATTGTTGCCTTTTCCTTTTTCTATGCTGAAAAATGCTATAATCATTTATATGCGAGAAATTAAACTTTACCCATCGTACCCATTAATACCCACTAATTTAAAACAAGGAAAAATAGATGTATGGCAACTTACGCTGTCATTCATCAATTGAGGGAATAATCAAGTATTTAAGTAAGGTAACGATTCCAGACAGCATGTATTAGTATGATAACGTTATTTTAAATATAGTTTAGACAAAAACAATGTTATAATATAAGGTTATAGAAAGACTGGTTGCTATCTCAGATGTTAATATTTTTTGGATAGTTTTTGTATTTGTTTTACCTGGATTTGAACAATTTTTATAATTTTAGTTTTAACATTGGAAATTTCTAGCTAATATTGTTAAAATATTCGAAAACTATAAACACCCCATCTTATTCCAACGTTGTTTAAATGGTCATACCAATACTACCAATGTTGGTAAAGTAATAGCTAATACAAAAAATATTAGCTGATTATAGTTTTGGTATTAAGATCGTTCAGTGTAAAAAATTGCTGCAGTAAAATAATTGCAGCAGAGATTGCAGGCAAAGACTCATAAAAATGGGCCTATTCCTTAGATAAACGTGCTTTGTCCTTAGACAATTGGGTTTTGCCCGTAAAACTATGCAATTTATGAGATTTGACCATTTAGCTTGAAAAGCTGTCATTTCCCGTAACATTACTGCAGCAATTCATGATAAAACACCATGAATTGACATTTTTTACAGTGTTTATAAGCATAAATATTAGGAGGAAAATATTTTGATGCGCGAGGAAAGCATAATTAGCATATATTTAGCAATTTCTTTTTTTAAATTTGCGTATAGGTGATCCAAAAGTAACCCAAAAGGTAAACATTCACCAATGCAAAAATTCATGCAGTAACAGGATGCGGTTTTCACACAAAATGCTCAGAAAAGGATGGGATTTTTTGATAACGAAACATCTTATTGCTAGAATAGTGACATTTGTCCGAGACGGTTAGACCTGCAGCTGTCCTCGAAATGCTGTCTGCACTGGGAAAATGACACTTTCAAATCTGAGTAAATCGATGTTTTCATTTTGTTACGAAATTTTTTGTTTCAAATATGGCGACCCCATGCTTTCAATTCTAAAATAGCAGAAATACTCAGAATATTGAAACATAGACATGCTCAAAACTGAGCACATAGAGGTCAGTTCATGCTCATTTTTGAAACATGGAAATACTCAAATATGAGCACATAGAAGTCAGTTCATAATCATTTTTGAAACATGGACATACTCAAATAGGAGCACAAGATGTTTCATTCTTGAGTGTGTGCATGTTTTCAGAAATGAGTATATACATGTTTCAAACTTGAGTAATTTAGATTCAGAGCCATTTTGACTATGCGACATACTCACATTTGTGTATTTTTTGCTCAGTTTTGAAAATGTCCATTTTAGAGTGTGAAGATCTAGTCACGGAAATTACAACAGAAATCCTTTTCGGTGCTGTTCAGAGTGTCGTGCTATGTTGACGCCCATCCTCATTAATAGCAGCCCTTAGATTAACATTTTTGTAATTTTATTTTCGTTGCGAGCTGTGTTTGCTGCTTTACAAACAATTAGCATAATTGAAACTCCACTTGTTGGCGGCAGATTTAAGATTCTAGCAGTAAAATGTTAATTATGTAAAATTCCATGTCTTTTTATGCATTTCTCTGAAAAATACATCTGCTTCTATTTGTACTTTACAAAGCAATGAATTTTAACTTTTTCTAATATTTTTGAATGACTCAGTATACACTGTAAAAAAGAGAAATTTTTATGGATTTAGCAAAACTTTATGAAAACTCAATATAACGACTTCCGAGTTAGCCACGATTCTAAAAAGCATTCTATTTTCTTCAGATACCACAGACACCAACAGAGTTTTGTGATTTAAAGAATCATTTCTGATAAAAACTTTTTTTCGATGCTTATTTCTGAAAAAAGAACAACGAAAGATTTTATAGTTTATTAATCAGTTATCGGTTTTTCAGATTCTATCAGTTCTCAAGTAAACATATTTATCTTCAACAAGCATATTTATCAGACAAACATGCTAAATTAACAACATTGGCATTAATATAACAATTAACACTTTATGATACTCTTACATGTATAGATTATCTTTCGCAGCTAAAAAGTTTATATGAGAATTGGCATTGAAAAATCTTTATTTTGCATTCAGAAAACACATTAATAAAGTTTAAAAACTACTCGGAAATGTTTCGGTTTTTCGTTTTAACAAACAGCAAAATAAGCTTTTTTTAAATTTTTTCCGATATGCTTCTATAAATCTAAAAAATGTATACGGGGTCGTGAATAACTTGGAAGAGGTAATATTATATTTTTGTACGGTCTCGCAAGATCCAGAAACATTTCTCTTTTTCACAGTGTACAGGGTGATTCACTACAATAGAGAACACTGCAACAAACAATTTTTGTATAGGAAAACTGGGTCACATTCCATTTATTCAATAATAAATACAGAGTATCTCACTTCAAGTCGAAACCAGATTTACGTTCACAACTTTAACAGTATTGAAGATAATTTATCGATATTTTCAAACGACTTGCTTTACTATGTGTGAAATGAGATGTTATTAGGGGCGCGCTGTAATTAGTTCAATAACCTACATGTACAGTGAGCTACATCCCAAATTACGTACCGTTTAGATCAGTGTTGTTTGGATGCAGATCGTAGCCATTTCCAGGAATTCTCAGGAAATTAAGCAAAGTAAGTCTGTTGAAAATATTGGAAAAATATTTTCATTATTGCAAAAGTTATAAACGAAAAACAGTTTTGGCTTGGAGTGAGACACCCTGTATTTATAATTGAATAAGTGGATTCAGACCCAGCTTCCCTATACAAAAAAATGTTTGTTTCAGTGATATTTACTACCTCTGAAAGTTTGTCGCACAGTTAGTAAATCACCCTGTATAATGAACTGCTTGATGTATAGCACCTACATCTGGTAATATTAATATTTACATGGGAGAGTTTTGCGATTTTAGTCACACATTCATCTTTTCCACAGCTCTTCATGAATATTCGAGTGAGACACCCTGTATTTATGACTGAATAAGTAGATTCAGACCTAGCTTACCTATACAAAAAATGTTTGTTTCAGTGATATTTATCACCTCTGAAAGTTTGTCGCACTATTAGTAAATCACCCTGTATAATGAACTCTTTGATGTATAGCACCTACATTTAGTAATATTAATATCTACACAGGAGAGTTTTGCGATTTTAGTCACACATTCATCTTTTCCACCTCTTCTTCATGAATATTACAAGAGTTACTCCCCGAAAAATTGAGGCTTCGTGGTTTAACGGAGGTCATGTACCACCTTGTTAACATCACTCTCTTGCGTTAATAGACACTTAAAGCGCCTTTCTTGGCTCCCGTGACATTTATATTGGGAAGTTCAATTTATTAGGTACATCATTAATCATGCTTGTTTTTACAGTTCCGTATCACAAAGTTTCTAGTTCAGAAAGTTTTGATAGCTTTTGAACCAATATGAAAAAACCTGCGGAAGAACAGATTGTAAATTGTATTTGTAATGATTTCAGAAAATTTTATTGTAGAATTTTTAATGAATCAATATGATATAAAATAAAACTAGTAAGGCCTTTCAAACTAATGTGTTTCTTACAGTATAAAAGTTTAAGAAAAATATGCCGATGGACACATTTCAATGTGTTTTTCTTAGAGAAATTATTTTCACGCATGTTTTCCACTAAACAAGATCAGTAAATGTCTGATAGCGACATATTCAGCGAAATATTTCACATAGCACAGACATAAGAAGTGTATCCTCAAACGTAGGGCATAATACTACTATATGAGTTGTAATTTTCCAACTGCACGAAAAATGTCCGGGTCAGGATTCGAACCTGGGATCTCTCGGCTGAAGCTGCCAGTGCTCTACCAACTGAGCCATCCCGGTCGAATATGCAGGACATAATTCATCCAGTTAACCTTATTGATCATAGCATCTGGTCTCACATCTGAATCAGCTCAACAGAATAAATCGCAGGTAATTTGGAGCTCCAGTAAACGCTGGATACGTGTATCACGTACGTTTACTGGAGTTCCAAATTACCTGCGATTTATTCTGTTGAGCTGATTCAGATATCAATCAAGATGCTATGATCTATAAGGTTCACTGGATGAATTCGGTCCTCCAGATTCGGCCGGGATGGCTCAGTTGGTAGAGCACTGGCAGCTTCAGGCAAGAGATCCCAGGTTCGAATCCTGGCCCAGACATTTTTTGTCCAGTTGGAAGATTACAACTCTTATGATTTCTTTACCAATTTGAATAATTGTGCATAATACTACTAACCCTTTAAATAAAATAAATAGACTAAGCCATATTTTCAGAACGTCACATTCACCTTAAAACTTTTTTAAAACATTAAACCATACAAAACAAATTATTTTAATTTACTAAAAAAGGTGCTAAAGGTAGTTACACATAGGTTTTAAAAGCTGAAAACCATCGTAGACGGATGTGAAATTGACTACCCGACCGCTTTCGACTGGTATTACAGTCATCATCAGGATATGAATGATTTTGAAAGTGCTAGAATTACCGTTGGTTTTACAGTTAGAGACGAGTGTATTTATTGGAAGGGTGGGGTTTCAGTGGTCACGTTCCAAATTTACCATAAATATTCAATGTTATACGATATCCGGGGTATATTGTAAAGGAGCAACCGTATCTACGATGGTTTTACTCCGGTAAAACCTATATGTAACTACTTTTAGCACCTTTTTAGTAAATAAAAATCATTTGTTTTGACTTTGTATGGTTTAATATTTTTTATACTACTAACCTGCCATTGAACTGATACCTTACGATTAATATTTCGCAAGTTATTCAGCTACGAAACTGCCCAACTAATTTGTGTCTACACTGTATATAACTTAAAGTATCCTATACTTCTTTTAATTGCTAAAAAGGTGTAAAATTTAAGTATTATAAACAGTAAAATAAGTTTTATTAGATTGCTGACATGTTTCGGCAACATCTGAGCCATTATCAAAACAAATAAGAATAGTCTATAATTTCACGGTCTATGAAGTTATTATTTGAAACGCTATCATTTAATTTTCACGTACTAACTTTTTCAAATTGCGCACGTTATTTTTTATTTTTACTTGGATGTTCATTTACATATTTGTAACCATGGAGTAACTCGAGCCACAATTTTGGTAAGTTAAATGATGCTGTATCGATACATATTGTATTTTTACGTGTTACAATCTCTGTGGTTTCTCTTATAATGGATGGATTGTATAGATTGGTGGGAAAAAATGCACGCGACAAATTAAATGATAGCGTTTAAAGTAATAACTTCACAGACCGAATATTCTTATTTGTTTATTATAATATAGTATTATATTATAGAATATTCTTATTTGTTTTGATAATGGCTCAGATGGAGCCGAAACATGTCAACAGTCTAATAAAACTTATTTCATTGGTTATAATGTTTTCATTTTACTCTTTTTAGCAATTAAAAAAAGTATTATTACAAGGTGTTATAATTTTGTTATATTTTTAAAGTATGCTGACAAAATAACAATAATTTTCGTTTCATTTAGAATTTAAAAATTAACCTAATAGAACAAGCATTCCATCATCAAATAAGACAAGCAATAAAATTTATAAAATATTATATTTATACTAATATTGAATTATTTAACACATTTTAAACGCAAAACAGAATCTTGATATTTATATGATTTCAATTACAAAGCGAGTTTTTAATGTCTCTGCTGTTTAGTTATTATTTCGAATGGGCAAAAGTTCTCTGTATTTTCTAGAAATGTAAAACAGTGTTTGCATACCTCATTAATTTATTTGAAGAATGCGCTTAGAAAAATAATTTTATTTGATGGTTGAAATAAGGTATAGTACTGACTAAATTAGTGCAAAATAATGTAAGCATAGGCAACTTTAATGACTGTAATTGCTTTAAAAATGCACTAAAAGTCTCGAGAGTGCAGTTAATCACAAGGTTAATCATATATCATTTTATAATCAGTCACGAAAATAAATATTTCAAAACTTTTCATAATATGTCCAGAGTTTTACAATAATTGTGCAGAAAGAATAAAAGTTCTATGATGAGATAAAGTAAAATGTGCTCTGCTTTAAAAACATGCTCCCAGAAGGTTCAAGTTCTCATTTTTGATTAGATTTTTCTTAAAAATGAATATGCGTGATTTTCAACTTTGAGATTCAAATACTCGGAGTTGTTATAAACTGAGATAATGCTAACAAGAAAGAACAAGTTGGAAATTGTACATCAAATGTGACAAATGAGGTGCGTTCGTACTATAGCTAATTATATAAATATTCAGATCTTGATGATTTTTATAATTCTGTGAAATGAATTATATCGTCTACAGATAAATTTCTATAATAAAATAAGTATCTCGGTCGTTTGACGGTTAAACCTCGGAAGCTCCTATAACAAGAAAGCACCGATTTTTAAAAAAAATTCAAATTTCTTAATAAATATTTTTATTAATATCTCCTAAAGTTTTGATTCGATTTTCATAAAATTTGAAATGTCTCGACAAAATTCTGCAAAGATAATATATCTTAAATTTCAAACCATTCGGTTGGGTAGTTTTTGCGTTGTTATATGCGGACGGACGGACAGACAGACGGATCAGACGACGACAATAGGTGCTATGTATTTATATAATTACGAACTCACCTAAAAATCATGCGTTAAGCTTATATTAGGAAACACTTTCCAACACATTCAGAATAGTCTTACAAAACCCATAAAGCATTCGAAAACTCGATTTCGGTAATTACCATCTATAGCCGGAAAATAATTCAAATTCTTTCGTGAATCTCTGTATATGATCTATCGATTTGTATATATCGAAATATTATGCTAAAATTTAGTTAAGTTAGGAAACGCTTAACACAACTGAAAATTCCCTTTCAGCAATTTCCAAATAAAAACGGAAATGTATTCGAATTATTTTGTACAGCCGTGTATATGATCGATATAATTTATACATATCTAGTAATATGCAAAAAAAGGTTACTTTTGAAAATGCATATCACAACTTAAATCCCACTTCCAGCAGTTATCGCTCATAGACAGTACTCTAACCAAACACTTTTGTGCGTCCATGTGTATGGATGATAAAAATCACGTGATCACACCATATTCACCGAAAGTATCTTCTTGTGCACTTCAGTGACATATATATATCGATTTCAATAAGTTTTAAATAGTATAACATTATTAAAACTGGGGAATTTAACCTGGGCTTCCCGGGTTAGAGAACATATGCGAAAACCAATTTTTTTCTAATTCTAATAGAGTTTTCAGTACTTCTCTATTTTCCCGTCGACCACTTTTCATAACAAAAAACTATCGCCGAACTGCAAGATTAAACGCCAAAAATGCAGTCCCACTTACTTGATGTCCGAAGCATTATACGTGTTTGTTTTGTCCTCAAGTGGTTTTTAATTCCACATTTGCGTGTATTTTTCATTATGTTTTACTGATTTATTAGTTACTTCATTAATTAAATTAACAATTGTGTCCTTAAATTCTTATATTTTATTTATTTAGATATTCCAATGGCAACATTCTACCGTTTATTTGGCGTTATAGTTTGGTGATAGTTTTTTGTTATGAAAAGTGGTCGACGGTATAATACAGAAGTACCGATTTTTCATATTTAATGTATATTTTTTCAGCTGATTCATTAACAACTCCAAAAAGAATTTTAATAAGAACTTCAAATCAATAATATATTCAAATAAAATTTTGAAATTTAAAAAGCGATACTTTTGTATTAGCCACATGACAGAGGTGTTAATGGCCAAATAAATAGTTCAAGATTTCGCTGCTTACCGCAAGCTTTTTATTATGAAAATTTCAACTGTTTAAGCACGTAGTTCGAGAACATGTCTGTTAAATTTGCATTTTATTTATATTATATTATTATTTAAATTTATATTTTGATGAAATTTTAATTTCGTAATAGTAAATAATAAATTCTCCGTCGTCTCGTATATTGTTAAGTTATCAAGTCGTTAAGTCTTTCAACTTCTTCATTCAAAATGGTTAAAATGCATCTTCGTCAAATTTCTCTGTATTTCCATTATTGGATATACATGTTGAGTGAGACTGTTTAATTGGTTAAATGATGAATTCAGTAAAGTCAACATTTTCACCTTCGCCAACTTGAATTGAATAATCAGAAAAGTTTCTTATTTGGAATTTGATTCATTCACATGTTACATATGAGATACCTAATATTATCATTTCTCCAAATATTAGAAAATTTTGAAGTGGTCCAAGAAATATCAGCTCTATTCCGATGTTTCAATACAGGCAAAATTTGTCCAAAGTTGCCAGCAAACACAACTACTATTCCACCAAATGGCAAATAATTATTTTTTATAACTTTAACCGTACGGTCTACACATTTACTCATTCAAATACTAATTTACTCTTCAAGGGTGCTTCTTCACAGATGATTAACTTGGTTTTTCTTATTAATTCAGCAAAATCAGATTGCTTACTAATGGCACGCGTCGGTGTTTCGTTCAAATTCGACAGTATTTTGAATCTGCTGTTCGACCTTGATAACAAAGCTGCGATCTCAGAAATGCAACAGATAACACAACCATATTATATGATCTCACCTTTTTTAAAAACTGCATTAAGTAAAAATGTTTTGCCAGTGCCTCCCCAAAAAAATTAACCTTAGAATTTTCATTTAAAGCAGCAAGCGAAACTTCCTCATAAATTGATTTTTTATCGTGATATTCCTGGCGCAAACGATAAATAGACAAATATTGTTTGAGTGAAAATTTTTACATTGCACAATTTTTTAAGTATCACAAATATTACTGTCGCGTTTAAATTAAATAATTTCGATTTATAAAATTTTCACTCATCAAAACGTTTATTATTATTAATTTTATTATTATTTTTGTATTTTATGTAAAATCAGTAACCGTTTCTTTTCTTTTACTTTTCGAGATGTATGTATTATTTTCTAATTAATAATAGCCATTTCAGTTCTTTGACCAACGATAATACGCGGTCGCCAAGCGGAGAAAAAAATTACCAATGGCAACAATTAAACTCGAAAAAAGTGAAAAATAACAAATTTTTTATTTAAAAAAAACCCATAATAAATTAGTGAATTAAGATACAGTTTTCAACCAAATTGCATTTAAAAGTAGATTTTTGTCCCATATATAACGGTGTAAAAATTAAAAATGTGCGTTGTTTAGAAATTAAAAAAAGGGCAGTAGCAAAAATCGCAAAATGGAAATTTCATCGTCAACTGTTGCCATTCGCAGAATGACGTCAGCGTTACGCACGGACACGTTTGTCCTTTATAATATAGATACGTTGCAAAAGATTTTTTCCTGATAGACCATAATGTAAAGAAATACTTTTTAGTGTCCCTGTAAACGAACCATGAATGCTACACACATAATTTTTAATATAGAACATGACATAGTAAATCTCAATAACATATCAATTGCGTCCGACTATATTTACGAGAGTTAGAGCTCAGACAGACTGACAGATGGCCACACGGACTGACAAACCGAATTCATAAACACTTTTTAACTATGTTGGAAGTGTTAAAAAATTAGTAAACTTTCTAATATTTAAGTAAAAAAATCTACTCAATAAAAAAGAAATGTGGCCAGTTAAACTGATGGCATTGAGCTCACAGGCTATTTACACTAATTGCATATTATATTCTTAATTCAAAGAATAATGCCCCTCGAAAAATAAAGAAATCGACAATAAATTAAAGGGGGGATTGCCTCCCGTTCCCCCTTTATACTTAACCAATGAACCCTCAAAACTAATCTGGAAAGCGCCTTATCACAATTAACCTACTATATACAAAATTTGAAGCAAATCGGATAATTCTGCATGAAAAACACATTCATCTAAATTACAGAGGGGATTAGGCCCCCGTTTCCCTTTTATACTTATCCAATGAACCGCCAAAACTAATCAGGGAAGCGCCTTATCAAACTGATCGAATATACAAAATTTGAAGCAAATCGGATATTTCTATCAAGAGTTATCGCGTTACGTACATACATTCGTATATACAAGGCATGTGGGCACACTAGCTCTCAGGCTTTGATAGCCTGCGAGCTAAAAATGAGAAGGTTAACTTTCTCGATGCATTTTTACTTTCCAAACACATAGTGTTCGGAAAGTATTGTAATCATGATTTGTGTGTGTGTGTATGAGAGAGAGTAAACACGATAACTCCCAAACGGTACTTCTCCACAAGCGGCTGAGATTTTCTGCTCTCAAAGCTAGTTAGACGGGAGGGTCTGGCTTCAAATCTATGTTATGATCGTTGGTCTAACCGAGTTTTCCATGGTTTTCGTCTTGCTTAGCTTGAGTATATACGTGTTAGGATCCCTGAGAAAGGTCCCATACACAGGACATTTCCCTCTTTGGCCTATATCAATCGCGGAGATAATCGACCATAACAATAACATCACCCACACCCAAACCGTACTTCCCATTGAGCTCCCATTTGGCATTTTTTTTTCTTTTTGACAACGTTAAGAAAGTGCACCTTGTATATTTAAATATAGCATAGCAAAACATCGTTGACATTTTATATTACACATTTTGTTAATGTTAAGATAATTTTCCAAATTAAAAATACATTTTATTCTAATGGTTATTTTATCGAAACATATAAAAATTTTGAAATTTAAAATAACCCTAATTAAATTATATATCGAGAGCGATAAGTAAAAAATACTGATTAATTTCATTTCCTTGATAACGTTAGATTCAAATTTAATTATAGGAAAAATAGCATTTGAAAATGTAACCATAATGAATCTACTAGTTACACCCAATTCACTTTTAATTAAAATTTTCTTTTTACTCTGAAATTATGTTTTCGTCTTGTACTGACATTTGAATTAAAATTCGGAGAAGATGCATGCATTTAAAAATTCCTTTTAGAGATTTTTTATTAGTTACTGCTCTGCCATATCGCAATTTTTATTTTGCTTCTATATTTCAAAATGCTACAGAAACGCGTGCTTTAAAAAAAATGGAAAACTCCATAAATTTTTCTTCAAATTTTGCGGCATAAATTTTAGAGGTATCAAAGGAAAGAAGTGCAAATTTTATCAAGGTTTTACGGGTCTTATAAAATTAGTTATATGATTTTTTTCTGTTTGAAAAATTATATGGCCATTAATTATTTTAGGGCTGTGCATCTACCATATTTTAATTTTCTCTTTCAGATCCGTTTCATATTTTTTCTTTTAATTTAAAATTAATGGTAGAATTTGTATACCTTTTAGATAATTCTCGTCCAATACCTGATGTACTTATATCCTACGTTTTGAAAAAAAAAATGAACAAGCAACAGAACACTGATAACTACAGAGTGTTCGTAAACAATCTTTAAAAAAAAAAAAAAAAAAAAAAAAAAAAAAAAAGAGGATAACCAGCGATGATAACCAGCAAGATGAAATATTTTTGTATAAAGAAAACAAGTTCTCAATCCGCTTATTCTGTTGTAAAAAACAAACAGCATGTATCACCTTATGCTGAACGTAGATTTTCATTACTTTAACAAAAACGAAGATATTTTAGCGAAATTTTCAAGACTGACTTTTGTTGTATGAAACGTGGTATGATCATGAGAAACGTTGTAAATGATCCCCAATCGCATTTACAAAATATTAAATTAGACGCTCCATAATTCAGAATGTAGTTGACAATACATACGGTGTCACTGGTTGAATTTCAATGCACTTTTGCTACTCCTCAGGATGTCATCACATTTCGCACCAAACAGAATTAGTTGTATGGAAATTTCGCTAAAATATTTTCCTTTATTAAAATTGTGTATGAAAATCTTGGTTAAGATTAGAGTCCAGCAAACGGTCGGGCACCTCGATATTAACCGAACTTGACCTGATCCGCGGTTTGGCTCGGGTCGGGTTAACGCTAAGTTGTTTCGTTGCGGGTTGGATTGATTTTAATTGTTTCGTTTTCGGGTCAGTTTAGGATTGGAATTTGACTTTTGAGGGTCAGGTTCCAGTTAACACAATTTTTCAAAAACAGTCAGTTTTTTCAGATAAAAAAAAATATATATATATATTTGAACATTAATGAGTATCTATATGTTCCCGTTTCAATTTGAAATATAAAATTGATATTAGAGATATCATTGTAGAGTACTTTCCATAATGATTTTAAAATAGGAATTATTGTTTTGTCATTTCGGGTTGAGATTTAAGTATTTTGGGTTCGGATTGGCTTCGGGTTGAAGTAAGCCGAGTTCGAATCGGGTTTGGCTTGTGTTTTATTTGTCGGGTTCGGGATGACTTGAAATAGAATTCCCAGGTTTGTATCGGGTATAACCCGACCCACGCAGTATTTTACTTCAGATTAGAGTGAGTAACGCTATATTTTTGATCGAATAAGTGGATTGTAACCTTGGTTTCCTATTCGAAAATTGCTCATCTCGCTGAGTATTATTGTCTCTCTTATTTTGTAAATACAGTTTACGAATACCCTGTATATTCTTTCATTGAAATATGGAATGACTTTTAATCCTGTGCTCTATATGTTTAATCACTGTTTTCGAATTACAAGCTGCAAAGATTTCTTTTTATCGTGACACTAGATGACATTTTTCAATTCCTACTATTAGTTCACACTCTCCCTATATATATTTATATATCTTGTTCAAATTTGCAATCGTTAATAAAATACTTTTTATTCATCTACTCCAGTTCAAATACATTTTTTTAAACTTGTAGTGGCTGACACTTGATGTTAATACAGTATTTTAAAATATTAATTCATTAATTAAATTTAATTAATTAATTTTAGTTTATACTAGCTAACCCGTCCGGCGTTGCCCGGGCCCGAGATAATTACAATCTCAGAGAAAGGCGTTAACCCCCTCCCTCCCCATACCCGCAAATATAATGAATAATTTGTTCAAGAGAACCACCGTCACCTACATTAACGCGATCATTAAAAAAAGAATTACATTTTTCTGATAATTAGAACATAACGAAGACGCTACGCTAAAATAGCCGGCAGATGACACCCCTTCCCGACCTCAATTTCAAATCTATATCTTAATTAGTTACCTAAATATTTGTTCATTAGTAAAATTTGGCAATTATTTCCTTTCATTTTCGCAAACTAAATGGAGGGTTCGGCCCGAGAAACAGATCTCTTTGTAGTTCAGTTTTTAATGAAAGCAGATCCCTGTCTGAAACTTTCTCGGATCGTTTTCACTGGCGCCGGCAGATTTTTGGCAGTTTTTTGCATAAATAAAAAAAAAAAATACCAACCGAATTTTTCAAAAATCACATATTCAGATACAGAATATTTTTTTTACATATGCTCAGAAATTTTCAAATTGATATCTCAATTAGTTTTCTTAAAATTCGCTAATTAGTAAAATAATTTCGAATTTGTTCATTTCCGCTTGCAAATCCAACGTGCCAGTTCGTTTCTTTCGCGATTTTGATTTAAAAGATGACATTTTAGAAGCGATGGTTAATGAGAATCTAATTAATATCTAGGCTAATTATCAAAATATTAAAATTCTAAGGCTCAGGTGCACATGGCCAGACCTTGGACTATCCACACCTAAATTTCCAGACTTCTAGGTGGGCTAGATTTTGCCAGCCATCGCCAACAGACACACACACAGACACACACACACAGAGCGAAACTTTCTTTTATTAATATAGATATAAAATATTAATATTAATAAATTTGCAATAGAAAGTTTCAAGAATTCTCGCTAAATTATCCGCAGCCCAAGCAAGGACTTAAGAATTGCGAATTTGTAGTGACAAAATTGCCTGTTAGAAGTGTTCTAATTTTTTTATTTAATGTTTAAAAAAAAAAAATCTTATTATCCAAATTTTTATGAGTATTAAAAAAACTGTTTCCTAAGCATGGGTATAATTTTTGTGTGAAAATATTAATATTTAGCTGAAAAAACAGTAATTCATGAAACGTCTAACGAAACATCTAACGAAAAACGTCCCTCTAAAATGTTTCAAATAGATGGTGATGGCGCTCGAGTAGGACAGTTGTATCAGTTCTTCTGCGTTAACGACACTTTCAGTTTCGCGTCGGCAGATGGCGCTACGTGTGCACGGTTGTATGTTTGTAACGGCAGAGCCGTGCGACCACTATTTCCTTAGAAATCCTTATTTTTGCATCGCTACTCTGGTTTATTTAATTACTTCTGTGAAGAATCGATGCAACCAACCCAAGAGAATAAAAGCGTATTTTTAATGAGAGTGCTTTGTGCATTTTAATTAATATTTCAGAAAGTAATTATAATATTAAAATTCTGAAGTAATGTTGCACCAGGAGAGGGTTTGGACTACCTAAATCTAAATTTCCAGCCTTCTAGGTGGGCTAAATTTTCCTAGCCATCGCCAACAGACACACACACAGAGCGAAACTTTCTTTTATTAGTATAGATGGGAGAAAAAATATCAACACGCAGCCGACTTATTTCAGACATTAGTTCCATTTAAAAGCACTCACGAGTCTTGATAACGCAGTCGGTTAATCTCTGAGCTCGTAACCACAAGGTCCCAGGATCGAACCTCGCCTGGGACGGAAGGAAATTCTCCCGTACTCGAAAATAAATTTCTCTTACATAAGATATTTAGCAGGATATAAATTTAGGAATAAATACCGTCAGTGGCCAAGCGTGTAGATAGCTGGATTTTTTTTTTTCTTTTTGACCTAAGTAGGAGTTGACTTAATATATTTTTTATATATTACTTGTTGCTTTTAACCTCTTAAGACCTGGGGTACACAAATGTAACCTCTATTATTTTCCTCATAAAAACTAAACTGTTTGATATTTTTACATCTTTACTTTATTTCTATAGAGCTGAATGCTTTTACTTACCTGTCATACGTAGTATAGGGTAAGTCTTGTAATCGTTTTGAAAGTCGAAAAAATAAATTTTGACGGATTTACACGTTTCAGACACGGGAGATTCCGAAAAACATATTTTTAGAAAAAAAAAATTGCCGTCCGTCTGTGTGTCTGTAAACGCTCTATCTCCCGAACAAATTGAGATAGAGACTTGAAATTTGGTATGTACTTAGTATGTAATAATGGGAAGAAGCCTTTTGAATTTCAGTAACCTCAATTAACCGGAACTATTTTTTTCGGACTCTCGAAATATTCATTCTGATAAAAGGTATATAAAAATTTTCGAAATTGTTTATTTTAAGGCGTGAATATAAAAGACAATAAAAAAACATAAATTTTGCATAAAACATGAAGTCGATCGAATAATGAGTTGCCGAGATATTTGTAATCCTATTTCTCACACTCTTCGATTTTTCATGACCCTGTATTTCATCCAAATTTCAATTCAAAAATATATTTTAATTGGAAATGAAACGCTTAATCGGATGCATCAAACCGCTAATTAATAGAATTATTTTTGGAGTTATAAGGATGTTTCTTTTAAGCAATTCAGTAATCGAGCCTTTAAAGTTTATGACACCATCAAGCCACGATTTTATTCGAATTGCAATGCATTTTATAAGTAGTTTACACATTTTTTATTTTAGTATTTTACATTATGCATATCCATGATGGGTAAGTATTACGGTGACCCCCCAACGACTAGTTTGATTTTAAACAAAACCAAAATAAATGGTAGCACTGATGTTTATTTCTTCATAAAGTAAATATTATTTTCATTTGTTTTTGCCAAATGCCTTCAAGACAGTGAGGGCAAAGTAGTAAGTAATTTTCATAATTATTTAACTTAAAACCTTTACAATAAAAAATTGAGGATTTGTAGACCATTCACTTTTTTAAAGCCCTTAAATTATTTGTTATTGCGTTAATTTAGGTTATTGATAATTAAATTGAAATTTTAAGAGGGCTAGTAATTTTAGATGCATATTTTTTAACCTAAATTACCAGTCTCCTAAAGTATATATTTTAGAAAAAAGGCTCTTTCTGTCATCTATGAGCTCATTTTGTTATTCAAAAGCAATAAATGTGTATTTATAATATTATATAAACTTCAGACCTCAAGAGGTTAAGAAAGCTTCGTAAACTCTTTCGTTATTTCAAACTTATTTTAATATCTACAATACAGCTTTCAATTAAAATTTATTTCTTTACAAAAAGATTCAGTAACTATGAAAACGAAGTTTTTCAAAACATCTTTTATCAATACCGGTAATTTATCAGCATTTTTATCTCTAATATTAATGAAAGTAACTCTAAACTATCTAATAAAAAGCAAAAATTCTTGTACTAAACATAATATTTATTTCAGTACTTTTAGTTTCATGTAAACAGTTTCATGGAATAAATTGCACACCGTCTAACTTCACAAAGCACTCTATTCCCGCTAAAAATATAATAGCTATAACTCACAATATGCTGACAACATTCATTAACCTTATCTCCATACTCATCTTTCTAAAGCAAGTGCATCTTTTTTCAGAGGAAGGAAAACCTTTAGTTATCAGTAGTAATTTTTACACTTGTGGTCAGATTTTACGATACATAAGCTTTAGCTAAAAAGATAAATTAACTAATAGCAAAATCGAGCCTAATTTAGGAGTCGGAACAACTTACATTATTGCAGTTTGATAATTTTGCTCTGTAATAGCAATAAAAAACAGCGAGTGTAAAAAAAAATTAACACCCATTTTTCACATGTTAAACACTTTATTATAAATATATTATATATTTGTGAAATCTATACTAATAAAAGAAAGTTTCACTCTGTGTGTCTGTCTGTTTGTGATGGCTAGCGAAATCGACTGCATGTAGAAGTCTTATATTTTATAGGCTAGTCTAAGGTAGGTTCTGATGCACCTGAGGGTCAGATTTTTAAAAAAATAATTAGACAAGATATTAATTAAAAACTGATCTCTTTCTTTGCGAGCTCGCAAAAGCACTCGCGCATGACCAGAACCCCATTTACGCATAAGAAGGAAATGAAGAACCGAACGCGCAGTATTTTTTGCATTATTTCGTAGTTTTAAATCGACCAAATCAGTACAGTTAAAATTGGAAGACATATTCAGAAAAATCGCACTCTTACGTCTGAAATGCCGTAATCAATAAAAAAATAATCGTTGTTAACCCTTTGAAACAAATTTCAAAAGGGTCGTTTTCCCAAAAGACGTTTTTCCCTTTATGGCAGCGCCCTTCCAGGTCGCAATGTTAAAGGTACTGACATACCAAAAATATGCTCTTAAAGTTGAAACCTTTTTCTAATAAACGATGCAATTGGTTTTAAAAAATATAAATTTCAATTATTTCAAAAACATCAGCGAACGCAGGTCACTTCGCGCCTCACGGAGACTATTTTTTCTACGCTAAAATGCACTAAACGTTCGTATTTCGACACAATCGTCTTAGAGCATCTATGTATACCAGATTTACATCATCTACAAAATTTTAGAAACATTTGGAGGTGTAGAAATATTTAAAAAATGTAAAATCTGAGAAATGTTCGGGGGAAAAAAAAAAAAAAAAAAAAAAAAGTGAAAAAGTGTGGTGTTTCGGCGTGCGTGGCTTCCCTCTGCTTCGACTCATGTTTTCACTACTAAATATGCATATTTTTTCACGAAATTTTAAAGAGAGCTTGAATACAATTATATACTAATTATATTTATAATAGATTACAATTTCAGAGAGTTCAGACGATGAGAATTTTTTTTTTTTATTACGTTAAAGAAGCCGACGCAAAAACAAACCAAAAACGAGAAGAAAACATATTTATTTTACAACTGATAACAGTATTTTTTCGCAAAATTTTTACACGGGCTGTAAAACCGTTGACGGATAAAATTTCAAAGAGTTCGGAGAATAAGAGCTTTTTTTTTAAACGACCCCATGTGAAAAAAACAAGAAAATATCTTCTTACCGAGCGCTTTTATTACTAAATATCAATATTTTTTTCGTGAATTTCAGTTAAAAATATAATTTCTTACAAAATCGGGTTAAAGATATAAAATCATGCAAACTTGAAGTTTATTTAAATTTATTATCATTGATTCGGGCAACGCCGGGCGTGTTAGCTAGTAAAGTAATAAAGAAGATTTAAGTTACTTTTTTTATATGCGTTTAACTTATAAACATTTAACCGAAAAAGATACAACAAGGAATAATTCAATTTAAACCGAATGTTATGTCAATTTTTATGCGTCAAAATAAGGAAACAGATAATATGGATAGCAAAAATTAAGTGCAAAAAGTAAATTATTCTTATCATTTAATATTTGGCCGGATTTTCTTTTCAAGGTAACACCTCCTTTAATCTTCTGCTCACATATTCCTTGATATTTTTTTTTTGTTATGTCAGCGAGATTCTATGTCATTCTTCCATTATAGTATGGAAGAAACCCATTTTCTTCAACTTTTTTTCATACGAAGTATTCTCTGACGTAATGTTTTCTCGAGATATGCCATAAATGTTCACTGGGAATAATAATTTGGGGGCGGTGGTAGAGAATCTTAAGACTTAGACGTTCGATGTAATAACCCCCAATTCTAGATTCTTTTGGATAAATTTTCGTTTAAAAATATAATATCACAGAAATATACGATACAGCGAAGGCAGTGGAACCCCAACACCACATGCATCCCGGAGAAAAAGGCCTGAATTCAACACTAATTTAGGTATATTTAAGGTTATTATCCAGGCCAGTGGAACGCACTGGGCGGATGATTTAATTTTGAATAAAATATGACTGCAAACTAAAATTAAAAATGCTTATAATTACATTAAAATTAAGTGGCGCATCTCAATTAAAATATTATGAAAGTGCCGCTTAAGTTGATGATTGCCGTACATTTTTTCCCATTATTTTTTTTAAAAGGAATTTTGAAGCACCATGTCTCTCAAGATATAAGGTTAATGAAACGGTGATAATGACACAGAGTTTCCGTGCTGTATATATGGTTTAAAACTGTAGTTGTAATTGTTTAATCAAAGTTCCAATCTTAATGAAGTATTTACCTACAGGATATGTTCCAAAAAGAACACATGAAACAATAATTTATTACCCTAGTAGCATAAAATTATTGGTCCAATGTTGGATAATTGTGGAGACCCACGTTGGCCAGCAGTAAGAAATGTCCCCCTTGTCATTGGTCCACTAACCATTAGCCAACAAATATCCAACAGTGGTCCGATCTTTTACCTTCTCAGATATCTGTACAATTCGATGATGCCCAACAAAATTATTTCTGGTTGGCCTAACAACGATCCAAATTAGAAAAGCTTTTGTTGA
Source organism: Maratus michaelseni (assembly GCA_963931845.1). Lineage (NCBI taxonomy): Eukaryota > Metazoa > Arthropoda > Arachnida > Araneae > Salticidae > Maratus > Maratus michaelseni. Next base: position 121,289,782 of record OZ007586.1, read on the forward strand.
TATATCAACTCTACCGTTTCACAACGCATTCTATAAACTGATAATGATGAGTCAACTATTTGTACTACTTCGGTAGCTAGAAACATAAATATAAAATAAGTGATGGTTATAAGGTAACTCATATCTTTTTATATAAAGTAGGCGAAGGTCGGGTAATATGAGACAAACAAAGGAAATAAGAGAGAAGAAAACGTTTTTAATGAGAAAAGGGTGTTACAAAAATATACTATATTCAACAACTTGCGGCGTGCTGGTTCATAGTTAACCCTGGTTAGCTCAGTAAAAAAGTCGGAAAATAAGATAAAACCAGTTTTTATTTAAAACTTTAAGGGGAAGGACGATGGTTGAATCTCATTCACAGAAATTTAGCTCGTACTGATGAATGCTGTTTAAATAAGCCCATAGAAATATGCTTTACTGCACTGCAAGAGAAACCGCTTGAGTAAGACGAGTAAATAAAACTTTAACTTACGCACAAATGAGCACTGGAATCCTTCCAATCTTGCTTTAAAACTCCGGAACTATCTTTGCGGCGATGTGCAGGCTTCCACAACCTTGCTGATGGCTAAAAGATGGCTAAAAGATGGCACAAAGATGGCTAAATACATAAAATCATAGCAGCCCGTGGCCGCCAACACAGTTTTATTGAAATAATCAGTCTAATTTATCTTACCAAGTCAAACTTCTACTATAAGATAAGCAAGCATCAGGAGCACAACCTCTTTATGCTGATAGGAGCGGTCTCGAATTCCACTAGGGTGAGATACGGCCAAATCCAATGATACACCCATTTGCACCTGCTTAAATACATTCATGACGGACCAGAAAAGCCAAATTTTGCATAAAACTGCTGCGAAACGCAGAAAACCCACAAATTCCGAAGAACACAAGCATTTGTCGAAAGTTAAAATAAAATAGTCTACAGATGTCGCTGCACGCACACAAATGTTATTTTCACAATACGATCTCAATCAAAACAAACGGCTACCTTTATGAGGTTTCGCCAATCCACTACAAACTTTGATAAAGCTTTGACATTTTCTTTTCGAAAATTTAAAAACAATTTTCAATGTTTATTTCTTTTTATTTTATTGAAATCTTCTGTTTCTTAGTACTCGACTCTCTTACTACCCTCTGCGAGGTACTAAGATACTGCTTTTTCCAACATTCTTATAAAGATTATATGAAACTGAATGGGATTTTTAAAGAAGATATTTCCACACAGCTTGTCAGATTTAAAAAAAATTGTCTGTGAGTTACTAAAGGCTAAAAAAAGTTCTTTTAGATTACACAAAAAAGTTTCTTTATTTGTTCTGTAAATTAATATACAGCTCTAGATATATGCTTGATGCAAAATATGAAGATACACCCACTGAACATAGACTAGAATATCAGAATACTTTCAAAAATATCCAAAAATGTCTGAAAATCATATGCATGTTAAAAAAGGGGTTAAGTATACAAACGTGAAATAAAACTTTTAATATAAACTAAAGGGTTCAAATAAGTAACTTTGGCTAAATATAATGGAATAGCTATATTTTAAAAGCATCGAAAAACGAGAAAACCCTGGGTTATTGTTAGCGTAGACCAAAGTTGGGCAAATTGCAATCATGAGTAAGGTATTTTGAATAACACCTTTATTGATATATTGTGTGTGCGTGTGTATAAATAATATATCAAGAAAATGTTTACGCAAAGTACTGACACTGATGATTATAATTTGTCCTACTCCGGCTTAAATAAATATATTTTACTTTTCTTCTATTGCCTAATTAGGCTTCACATTGTAAAAAATTGCAGCAGTAAAAATATTGTAGCAGAATTTCCAGGCGAAGACCCATGAAAAAACTGGCTTTGACCCTTGATAAACGGGCTTTGGATTAAACACATGAAAATTACGCGATGTGACCGTTTAGCTTGTAAAAGTGGCATTTCTCGTACATTTACTGCAGAAACTTACGGTAAAATACTCGTGAATTTATAAATTTTTTACAGAGCATTAAAAAATTAAATAAATAAAACTCATCTAAGCAATATAGACCAAACAAAATGACATTAGTCTACTTAGTCTGCTCCATGTGCATCCAATTTCCAATAGTCTAGATTAGGTTAAAAACACTTTGTGTAATCATGTTGAAAATATTTTTAATACTTTCCAACATAGATGAAAAGTGTTTATGAATTCGGTTTGTCTGTCTGTCTGTCCGTGTTCTAGCTCTCTTAAATATACTCGGATTGCTATATAATTATTATATGTTATTGATGTTTACAATTGAATTTTCGGTATTGAAAATGTAGTGTAGAGGATTTATAGTTCATTTACAGAACGCACAAAATTTTATCGTTACGTTATGTTCTATGGAAAAAAATCGTTTGTGGTACATTTTATTGATGTTATGGTATTTCAAACGTAATGAAATTGACATGCATCACCGAGGTGGACTACAAAATACTTTCTCAGGAGTATAGAATAAGCAGCACTTATAGTTGAATTAACAAGGGCACACAAATTAATTTTATTACAATGTTATCCAATGCGGGAAAATCGTTTGCAGTGAATTTTAATAATATTATGATACGTCAAACATAATGAAAATTTAAAAAAGCAACAAAGTGCATTGCAACAAAATGTCAATTACAAAAATATAACGCATCCTCGATTTAGTATGAAATGATATCTTGGATGCAAAAATAACTTTATTAGAAGCTCTGAAAGCGATTTATGGCGTATTTAAACTAGTAATTGTTTATAAAAAAATTAACATTTAAAAGATTCTAATAAAGTTATATTTACATGAAAGACGTTTTTTCATACTAAATTGAGGATGCTCTACACTTTTGCAAGTGACATTTTTTGGCTATCTCACATTTTTCGAAATAGGCTTGACATTTTCTAAATTTCATCACTAGCAGGAGCTGCAACCAATCTCATATGATAGCGCTTAGATAGACACTTGTTCCACTATTCTAGCTTTATCTGTTCAAGAGATATTTGAGGGTACCCGGACATTACTTTGCACCCAGCCAGGACCCCCCCTAGACCAACTGACATGGACTGATCCACTTATTTTATATACTTTTGTGATATTCTTTCAGTACTGCAGTGATCTGAATCTTTTCGACTTCCACAGAAATTTTTAGAATCAATTTCTACAGCGAATGTAGTTGCTAATCTCACACAAAGCATACGTTTTTAACCTGGCTTTTTTTACCTTATACTAATGAGGCCCAAAATGAAACAAACGTTTACTTGTCAACTAAGGCGTATTCTTACGAATGGTACTAACGGTAATGAAATCAAAAGTGTCTCTTTTGAGATATGGGCTTCTGAAAACAGTGTTGAATTTATGAATGTGTTTTTCTAACAAGGAGAGGTTACGAGGTCGGCGTTACAGAATGCGGTGAACCTTTGTGTAGCGATAGAGTATAGTTAGTATATAAATATATGAAAGAAATAAAGTGCAATACCCAGGGGTTTTATGAAAAAATGTCTCAAAGTTTACATCACAGTTTATAATTGGATAAATTTCTTCCTTTGCCAAGCGTCTTCGTAATCTGGTTGGTATGACGCTGGATTCGAGGTTTTTGTGTCTGGGTTCAAAACCCAGACTTGACTTATTTTTCACAGCGAAAATTTATATCAATTGCTTTTTAACTACAATTGAAAAAATATGTATAATCATTGAAATTTACGAAAAATATAAATTAAATATATATTTTGTGTCATATAAATACAGTTTTAACTATGAAATTCTGCATGTTTGAATTTTTATTGGAAAGTTTTTTTTTAAGTAGACAACTTGTACTTATATAGACCAGAAATTTTTGCTGTTATTGAGAATTATTTACAGTTATTTAAATGAATAATCTACTATTTTTCATAATGAAATAAATTAAAATACGTGTTATAAATCTATGATATATTATTTAAATTTTGTTTCATTATCCAAACATTTAAAAAATGCATGACATATTAAAAATTTGCTTTTATATTTTTAATATTATTTTTTTTAATCTCACATTTTTTATTTTGTAATTAGAATAACTGTCTACGTAATAATTATTTTTAGCAATTCAAATTCTTTTTTGTTGCTTAATAAGTTTTTATAATACAGTTTACTTATATAGATACAATTTAAACCATGAAATTTTGCATGTTTACATATTTATTGAAAAGTAAAGTCAAAATAAATAAATAAATAAATAAACAAAAAAATAGACAATTGGTACTCCTATAGATCTCAAAATTTTGCTCGTCTTAAAATTTATTTACTATTATTTGCATAAATAAACTACTATTTTTGACAGTGAAATAAATTAAAGTACGTTACATAAAATTATAACACGCTTCTTTAATTAAATTTTTGCTGATAGTATTAATACTATTTCAATCATAATAGTACTTCAAAATATATCGTATTTTAAACAACTATTTTTTTTAATTTTCAATTTTTTAAATCTTGTATTATTTTGTTTATAATTAGAATAACTGTCTATGTACTTAAAAATAAGTTCTAAAAAAATATTGAATTACTAAAAATAGTTATTACGTAGGCAGTAAAGACAAAACCAAGAATACGACATTAAAAAAAAATATTTAAAATTTAAAAGAATATTTTAAAAAATTCACGAAATATTAAAAATATTTGTATAATAAATTAAAATTAAAATAATATAGGATGAAACTCCCAGTAACTGACATTTTAAGGATTCTTTCTTGTTCAAATCACTGTTACAAAAATTTAAATCCATTTTTTTTTTACCTTTGCTGTTGAAAGGATAGTAGTAGATATAGTATAGTAAAAAATTTCTGTTGGCAAAATTTTGAAAAATTATACATTTTAATATTAAAAATTAATTTTATTCATAAATATGGTCAAAAACTCCAGTAACTGACACCATCCCTAGTTTGAAACACCAATAACTGACACATAGTGAACCAGTGACTGACACTTTATTTTAAAAGATTAAAATGCTTTAAAGAACTTTCTTTATTATAAGAACAAACTACATTAATATTTATTATAAAAAGTGGGATTTAGTAAGCTGTAATGCATTATTAGTAATGCAGAGTATATAGTAAGAGTATACAGCAGTAATATTTAGTACTGCATTATTAGTAATGCAGATATCTAATAACTGACATTTATGAACAGGTAACTGACATCTGGTGACATCTAGTCAGACACTGGTAAAACAATTTAAATTTTAATGGTGTTTACTACAAGATAAATTTAGTTTATTATTATGCATTTTTTTTACACTTTTTTAAATATAATCAATAACTAACACATCTGTCAGAGACTGGTGAAATGAAATTCCAGGAACCAATAACTGACACCCCCCCATTAAGCTAAATTAAATGACTATAAATCCTAAATTATGGCCCTAATATTAATATGCATCTTTAAACTAATTTCTACAAGTATAACTTTAAGGAACAAGTTTATGATAACTGCATTACAAATAGATTAGAAAACCACTTCCTTAATTTTAGAAATAAGATGGTTGCTTCAAAATGGCACTTTTTGTATTCTCAAAAGTTTCTTCCTCATTGAATATGTTCTTGGCCCTCTAGTGGAGAATAAATTGAATCTAAAATAAAAATAAGTGTCTCATTTACTACTAAATGACATTTCTTTGCAGAATTTTACAACAAAATGCTTATTTGTGTTAGATTTTTTTTCAAGTGTCAGTTACTGGTTAGGTGTCAATAACTAGGAGTTTCCCCCTATTATATATTTTAAAGTACTTTAATTTATTTTTCTGTGAAAAAAATAGTAAATTATTCATTTAAATAACTGTAAATAATTCACAACAACAGCAAAAATGTCTGATCTATAGAAATATAAATTGTCTACTTTTTTTTTATTCTATTAAATATTTAAACATGCAAAAGAATTTCATAGTTAAAACTATTTATATGATACAAAACATATATTTATTAATTTATATTTTTCGTAAATTTCAATGATTATAGATATTTTTTCAATTGTAGTTCAAAAGTAATTGATAAAAATTTTCGCTGTGAAAAAACAGTCAAGGTGAGGATTTGAACCCAGACACGAAAATCTCGAATCCAGCAACATACCGACCAGGCTACGAAGACGCGTGGCTAAGGGAGAAATTTATCCAATTATAAACTGTGATGTAAACTTTGAGACCGTTTTTTCTCAAGACCCCTTGGGTATTGCACTTTATGGCTTTCATATATTTATATACTAACTGTACTCTATCGATACACAAAGGTTCACCGCATTCTGTGACGCCGACCTCGTAACCTCTCCTTGTTAGAGATTTAAAAGATGAATAAATTAATGAATATTTAAGCAAGAGAAATATAACTTCAGCACCTCTATGACACATTGATAGGTAATTTATTGGTAAAGTGATAAATTTTAAAACTAATTTTCTCTCTAGTTACAACTTGTTAAAATAAAGATAAAATTTATCGCGACAGGGAGTATTGTCTACTTTGCGGCCAAGTAATGATGTATGCATTGATTTCTGATCTTTAATACTGCAATTATATTTAACAGTATTAAAGATCATGTCAGCAGAAAAAGTTGTACTACATCACATATTTTCAATAAGTAAGGTTTCTTGTATCATGAGTAATAAGAGGACAAAGTTGGTGATATTATCTTTTTCTGCGACTGTGAAATAGTGAACTTTACAGTACGACCCCTGTTGAGCCAACTATACTAGTTCTGCTTCTGACAGCTCACAGATGTCCATCTTCAACCTATATGTATGTCCTGTAACAATTACTTAAAATTTGAAGGAGTCTAGCAGGAACCTCTTGGCCAGTTGACATGGAATGATCCATTGGTAAAGGAAATGTTTTATTTTTTTTGGAAAGATTTTCGTCTAAATATAAAAAATTGCAATAGTTCAATGTTCGTTTGATTCAACTGTACGAGTTTCTGCTGCTGAATGCTGGTTTGCCAGTATTCATCGATGATCTGGAACATTTTTAGGCTACGGAGACATTAGCGGTTTTTGAACGCTTATAAATAACGTAAAAGCACGCTGAAGAAACAGATTCTATGCAAATAACCTGGAACAGGTAGTTAATCAAGACACTACAAGATAATCAAGACAGAACAATAAGACACTGCTACAGTTCGCGATGATTTAAAAAGAATAAGGCGCATTTCAAGGTTGGTCGGAGAAAAAATGCGCCCGTATCTGATTTTGTGGCCACATTTGCTTCCAAATTAGCTGCAGGATATCTTTGCTCACTAACTGACATCTATTTTTTTATGAATCATGATTTCATTCTTTTTTAATTGAGATAAATAACTGGAGAATAAACGATTTGGATAGTGAATTTATTATTTTTTCGTTATATTTTATTACAATTCCAAAAAATGTACGTGGTTTTTGATGAATTTTGTAAATTATATTTTTCCGCGTCCATGTTAAACAGTTTCCGTTTTATGCAATAAAAATTAACAATATATTTCTTCTTTTTCCAGCCGGAGCCATTACATTAGTTCAAATTGGAAAAGTTTACTCCTTATCCGTGTTCCGATTCGTACAAGTTTTATGGTATTTCTTAAATGTCACAGTAATTATATTTTACTCGGGGGAAAATATGGCTTCGGTAAATGAGCGTAATGTTTAGCTTTGATTAAAATGTCAAAGTTCCACGATGCTAAAAATTTTAATACGCTATGACAGTATTATTTTAGATTTATTCGAGTCTTTCTGCAGATTTTATTATCACAATCATACTGATTTATAAAGAAATCATACGAATTGTAATGGAGGTCAAACCCAGAAACTTCCTGGTTTCAGTGTGCGTGGTTGAGTGAATTTTGTCGGCTGCAGTGTCGTCCGGATAGCTCAGCTGATAGAGCATTGGCAAATTTAACACAGAAAAGTCCTGGTTTCTATTCACGACATGGTCACTTTTGTTGGAAAGATTGGGTCCCACAGTGGCGCGGACGAATAAGCTTGGTTCCCGTAAGATGACCGAAAGTGAAGCAGCATTGACCGTGGTCATTGGTTGGGAGGGTGACAATCGCTCTCGACTGCGGCTGCTGTGGGACTATGTACGTTAATGGGAGCTGGTGCACGTAAAATCTGTTCGTGGCTCCAATGTCCTCCAAGTTTTAAATAAGCGTTACCTCTGGGGGTGCTAATCCAGGTGCAGGTCTTTCATCTGGAACTGGTTAAAAATTAAGAGACCAGCTCTTCTGGAAGGGGCTTGTGAGTGCTTAAGCCATTTGGTAGGCCTCCCCATCCAGCTGACTCTGACTTTTGTTAGAAAGATTGGTTTTTGGATTGTCAGTTGTAGAACTTAAAACTTTTGATAGAGTTTCTGAAAAAAAAAAACTTGTAACAAAATTACAGGGCATGATTAAAATTAAAGAAAAGATTTTATCATGCTTCGAATACTATTCAATTACAGGTTCATACATGTATGATGAACGTGGTATGATGAATCTTTCATTAAATGTTTAATGTTAAGCCAAAATTTTATTTTAAAGTGTTTATTTAACCCTTTCCGGCACAGACAAAGTCTGTTCGTAAAATGAGAATTTGCTGACTGACACCGGAATTTTCAAACGACTTTTTTAGAAAATACGAACTCCTTATTTTAAGATTTCATTATAGAAACAATGTTTTATTAATATATTCTTGGTGCCATATGTAAGTTTGGAATTAAATTAGGTGTGTCCGGAGTGGGACCACTGTGCCGGAAAGGGTTAAAATCGGAATGTCCTTTTTTGACTTTGAGCAAGGTGTTCAAAATAAAGTGTGTATATTGGAAAAGTCAAAGTTTGTTTCAATTTCAATATGAGGACAGCCCTTAAACTCATTTTTTAGCATAAATTGAAAGAAGATATAATTCCCAATCGGATGTTTATTTTGGCTTTTCTCTTCAACAATTTGGCAATTAAAATAAGTACGGTGTTTGTTTGTGGTTAACTGCGGACATATACGTGTAGGTCGTCGCGAAGGGGTTAAACTATCGCCGGTGCATAAAGGGTTAAAGTTTACATGAAACTGCTTCTCAACTTGAAGTTCAGGAACTTGGAATCAATTGGAATTTTCATTCAAATACAACATAAATTTATGGTAAAATATATTTTCTTTCTGTCAGCTGCTATTGCCATGATAGTATACTTTGGTAAGAAAAAAATATTTGTGCATATGTTTGAATTTTAGATATTTTGTAAAACATGGAGAGCAGTTTAAAATGAATTCTGAATTTTGGATTATTGTATACCACCAGAAAATGTATTTACATTCATAGCTTAGGATCATAAAGTGTCTTTGAATCAGAGTTGCCAATTAGCAGTTTTTTATTTCGAAATTTCGAATTCATACCAGAAATTCCGAATAGAAATTTTTGCTTTATTTAATAACAGACATTATGTGATTAAATGAAGCAAAAATTACTGTTCGGAATTTCTGGTATGAATTCGGAATTTCTGAATTAACCCTTTCCGGCACAGACAAAGTCTGTTCGTAAAATGAGAAATTGCTGACTGACACCGGAATTCACAAACGACTTTTTTAGAAAATACGAACTCCTTATTTTAAGCTTTCATTATAGAAACAAAATTTTATTAAAATATTCCTGGTGCCGAATGCAAATTTGGAATTAAAATTAGGTGTGCCCGGAGTGGGACCACTGTGCCGGAAAGGGTTAAAAAACCTCGCTAAATTGGCAACACTGCTTGGAAATTAAAAGCTGGCACCGTCTATTGTGTGGCAGGATGATTCACACAAATGGTATAACAAATATTAATACGATAAATATAAAAATATACTCTTAGATACGATGCTTATTATATTTCTAATACATGGCGACATATAATTATCCATTAATAAATCGATATTGGCTTATTCTACGGAAAATTTGGGGTATTATTGTGCAATATCTTATTTATTTCGGGATGTTTATGACAACGTTTACAAAGCCTGTATAGCTAAACAATATTAGAAAAATGTTGGCATAGCACAGATAATTATTACGGAATAGAAAGCCAATTTTTACGAACTGTTTACAATAAAATGCTTTATTTCCCACAGTATCATTGCATTGTAAGTATGTGTCAGTGCAATGCTAATATTTTAGTAACAGTGGATTTATATAGTAAAATAATACTAAACAAAAACAATGAATTTAACGTTTACACAGTATTTATTTGTTATTTTCGCTAATTAAAAAATGACAATTCAAAAGTTTGTAATCTGTATTGTAAAATATTTAAGTATTTTATTTCCTTTCATTATTTCTGTGTGTAATTCTATTCTTTAAGGAAAAATTACATGCGAGTTCGTCGTCTTTTATTATTATTTTGTAGCCGCTGTATTAATTAAAACAATGTACAGTGTGTTCCAAAAAGATTAAAATGCGCTTTATTTTCTTACTGTTTGGGGATACAAAGGCAATATAAATATTTCCGGTACTAAAAGCGGACAAACGATTTTTAGTGCCAGAAAGCTACTAAATTTCACAAAATTTGGCGTATTATAACTCGGTGAGTTTTGTTCGTAAGAACAATGGACGTTTTACAGTTTTACTTATCATAGCATTTAGAAAAAGTTTCTAAACATAATTTATAAGAACCAGGGACCGTATAAAAAATTAAAAAGTGTAACTTTTTCAAAATTAGTGGCAGGACATAATAACATAATCTTTAATAATCACTAACATAATCTTTCTTCCTTGAAAACCCCTATTCGCATTCCTGTTCCTATCTTATTTTGAAAATTTTTGCAATTTAAATTGCGTAGGCATCTCCAGCAGGTAGGTCCACTACGAGAGGGAACCGTGACTACCTCTGTAGGTTTTCACACCCCTCGAGTTGTGGTAGAGCAAGTACGGGTTGGAACATCCCGACTTAAGGCGTAGGGCCTGGTTCCCTTTTGGGTTTCCAGCTCTGAAGCTGTTGGGGGACGCCGGCCCTTCTCCAAGTGTCTCGCGGTGACTCCCCGTGGGTTCACCGCGTATCGCAACGGCCTACGTCGTCGACACGTGGGTTCAAGGTTAGAGGGTCCGTAGGTGGCGGTCCTCTGACCGGCCGAAGACCCGCAGGGAGATAAACCTGCTGGCGCGATATAAGTTCCTCAGGACTTGAGTTCGGTGGTCGTCTGACGCTCAGGGCGCCAGCGGCTCTCCAGCAGGTAAAAATTTAAAGCGCGTTTCAAGCTTTTTGTTGCACCCTGTATATCAATACTTCTTTCATATAAATAAGTTTTTAGCTGTTTTTGTACTGATAATATATTTTTTTTCCAATTTTAAAATTTCTGTAATCTTAAGTGGCTGTGTGCAATAATTTTGTTATTTAATGAAATGGGATTAAAACCTATTGTTACATTTCAAAAATTTTATTTAATGCATATCTTCATAAACACTCTTTATTTGAATTTTATATTATGTAGTATTTTGTAATATCATTTTTAGGTGCGTTCGTAATTATATAAATACGTAGCACCTACAGTCGTCGTCTAGTTTGTCCGTCTGTCAGTCTGTTCGCATATAACAGCGCAAACACTTCCCAACCGAATGATTTGAAATTTAATATAAATAATCGTTGCAGAATTTTGTCGAGTCATTTAAAATTTTATGAAAATCGAATCAAAACTTAAAAAGATATTAATAAAAGTTTTCTTTATTCTATTCAATCCCATCATACGTAGTTAATTTAATGATACTCCATGACAGGTAATGATTCTAGGTTGCCACGATGATTACATCATATTTAAGATGGAGTCATATTATTTTCGTATTACTGAATTTAAAAACCGAATTTGTGTACTAAAATTGTTTAATTTTCGCAATCCTATAATCTACCGGCAGTTTTTTGGATAGATGTTTCCGAAGAAATAGCTATTAAAGGGAAAAGGAGCCTAAATATGGATTTCAAGTTCTGTAATTTTCAAAGCTAAGGCTTAAATTTTCCATTGGAATTTTCAGTAAATGTCAACAAAAGATAAAATATTGCCAATTTAAAATGTACTTATTTTACTACGGAAATTAATCATATCATAATAACAAACGATATAATTCATTTTTTCAGTGAAGTAATAACGATGAATTTTTTACATTGTCTTGTATTGGATATTTGCACATAGTATAATTTTAAAGTAAGAGAATTATAATTAATTGTTTGTAAAAGTGTATTGAAACTTAATTTCATAAAATAAAATAAATATCTATAATATAAAAATTTGCACATAAAATGAATTTTTATTCATGCATTTTTGCATAAGAGTGCAACAGCTATTGCACCAAAATCTGAAAATTTATAAAACTAGTTATAGTATATAACGCACCTCATTTGTCACGTTTGACGTAACAATTTCCAACTTGTTTACTTCAATATAATTATTAGTGATAAATATTTGTTTTATTTTATATGAAATGTCTCTAATGTATTTCATAATCTCATTTTTTTACTCTAATACATCTATTACTGATAAATATTTGTTTTCTTTTATATGAAATATCAGCGTTAATTACGCTAATTTCATTTAAGTTACATTAATGGGACCACCTCGGCATTTGATGTCAATAGCTCGTAGCCAGTACTGGAAGTCATGTCGCTCTAGTTGAGCTTTAGGGATAAGAGAAATATATTACACATATAGCTGTTATCATGAAACGTCATTTCAAATTGCCGAATTATGATAAATGACTGTCTAATATCGGAGTTTGGTCACATTAATATGACTTGACTATGTGCATAAATAATGTTCATACATTGTCTTTGCTAAACATCAAGACGAATAATTTTTCTATAGGAAACCACTGTCGCAAACAACTTATTCTATCTAAAATACAGGGTATCTCATTCCAAGCCGAACCCGAATTTTCGTTCATAATTTTAATAATAGTAAAGATATAGTAGCGAAATTTCCAACAGACTAACCTTGCTTTGTGTGACATGTGATGACATCGGGAGAAATTCTGAAAGTGCATATATAATTCACATGACTGTCTAATATCGGAGATTAGTCATGTTAATATGACTTGACTATGTACATGAAGAATGTTCGTAAATTGTCTTTGCAAAACATCAAGACGAATAATTTTTCTAAAGGAAACCACTGTTGCAAACAACTTATTCTATCTAAAATACAGGGTATCTCATTCCAAGCCGAACCCAAAATTTCGTTCATAATTTTAATAATAATAAAGATATATTAGCGAAAATTCCAACAGACTAACCTTGCTTTATGTGACATGTGATGACATAGGGAGAAATTCTGAAAGTGCAAAAACAGTGTACAAACAGCTACATTCTGAAATATACAACAGCTATTTCAATGTTTATGGGAGAAAACGGGGGTTATTACTAGCATTTATCATGACGTCACCGCGTTTCACACAAGCAGGACCGCACCATGTGTGTGGTGCGGGCAGTCCATCAGTTAGAATAGGTGCTGACAAGCTTAATCGATGCTAACACTACTCGCTACTCATGCATCTACGATCGGTAGAAAAATTAACCTGGCGCCATCAGTTCGAATTGGCGCTGACAAGCTTAATCGACAAAAATACTAATCACAAGTCATGCTTCTACGATCGGTAGAAAAATTAACAATAGGTTTCGCACCAGGCGCCAAATAGAGTTGTTGCGGTGCTGCACACAAGGCAAAGTTATATTGTTGGAAATATCGTTACAATATCTTCATTATTGCTAAAGTTGTCAATGAAAATCCAGGTTCGGCATGGATTGCGCCACACTATATTTTTGATAAAATAAGAGGTTTGCGACGCTGGTTTCCTACACAAAAATTATTCGACTTGATGAATACTATCACCGCTTTTGTAAAGAAAGTTTAGGGATACCTTATTTGGGCCAAAATCTGATAAGTGTGATTTCCCAGTCACCACTTCTCTCGGGATTTTTTTTTCAGTATAAATTCTCATTTTATGTTGAAATGTTTCTCTTGTGATTATTCTACAATATTATGTTACTTCTAGTGAAAATATGTTTTTTAAATGGAATTTAAATATCTCAAAAGTCACTACTGTCCCCTGTCTTCAAACCATAACTTGATCGTTAAAACCATTAACAAAAAATAATTATTAAAATTTTTTGAAAACCCAAGGCATGAAAAAACAAATTATTATAAATATGAATCTCGTGGAGCATAATAATATGATTTTTATATGAGTAAAATGTGTAATGCTTGTTTTTGTTGGGTTTAAAGTTGTATCCCTAACTTTTTTGGTCACTACTATCCCGCTGTATAAATTTTCTCATATTTCCACCTGATGATAATTTGCAGTCATTTTCAGTATTGTTTCCAGTAGAAGAACACATGTTGTTCTTAAAAGTCGCCATTGCTTGTTGTTTGTTCATAAAGAAGATTTCCTGGATTGAAAAGAATGGGGAAAAGGGAGGCTTAACTTTTATTAACTGTCACTACTGTCCCCATTGTTAATTTAAAAATTGATATTTATAGATTAATCAATATCTAGCCATTTAAATGTAGGTTTGATATGTCTTTGAAGATAGTGCATAGAACATTCCAAAAATGTTCTTTTTTAAAGTAAAGTGGAAAAACTGCAAAAATAGTCACTACTTTTCCTATCACTCCTGTCCCTTATAATTTGTGTTTTTTCTGATTAAAACTATCATATCATATTTATTTTTCAATAAAATTGTGGCAATCTAATAATTATTATTCTTTAATATATCAGTGGTTATTAAAATTTCAAATTGAGCATAATATGAGACTTTAAAAATCAGATATCAGCTGAAAATCAGCAGCCAAAAATCACACTTACGCGTTTTTGGCCTATATGTATATAATGTATGTATGTGCGCTGTATATAATTAGCTTCTCATGCTTTAATCTACATAATTACATGTTTCTTCTTTAGATAGTTTGGAAAGTAATGTAGACATCATTTCTTTCTTAGGTCAAATCATGAACCCACACGAGATATGCATCTTATGATTTATTCTAAAGCCCAGCTTACAAGAAACATCAATGCTGCAGTTGGTCAGGATACAACGGATGAAGCACTGTGTAACGCTGATTAAAAAAGTTCCTTAAAATATATATATGAGCTTCTAAAACGGATTTAATGGAAGACTTATATCGTCCTCTGCGATGATTACCTGAAGGAACTAGTGGAAATTAGTCCTGACTAAAATTAAAGCATGAGAAAAAGAACTATATAGAACAGTTGATATTAAACGAAAAGTGTCAGATAAAATCAACCTAACTGAAAACTGTGGCACATTCTGTGGCACATTCAGGCTTAATCCACGCCAAAACTAATCAGTACTCATGAATCTACGATCGGTAAAAAAAATTAACCAGGCGCCATCAGTTAGAATAGGCGCTGGCAAGCTTAATCGAGGAAAACACTAATCACTACTCATGCATCTACGATCGGTAGAAAAATTAACAATGGGTTTCACACCAGGCGCTAAATAGAGTTGTTGCGGTGCTGCACACAAGGCAAAGTTAGCAAGCTGGCCACAAAATGTGGAGCTTGGAATAAGGTATACAGGTTCGATACCAGCGTGGTCCGAACGGGGTGATTGTGAAATGTTTTCCAGTTTTTTTTGGACGGAACGATAAATTGGGTCATTTACATTACAAAAGTCCTCCCTGAAGGTATTACTTCTGTGGCAATATGGCCACATCTGGCCATTGCTTAACCCCTTCACAACAAGCGTCCTTTACAGAATTTTTAATCTTTTACCACTGGTTTTTCAAAACAGAAATTTTCGCCTAATTGAATCGCAGAAATGTTATCATTAAATAAGGCAAAGCTAACAATAACAAGTTGGAAATTGTACGTCAAACGTTACAAACGAGGTGCGTTCGTACGCACGTTTTAGAATTAAATTCATGATATCCCGTGCGTAGAACGGGTTAAACAGCTAGTTAAGTATATATTTTATGACACTGTTCATACAAATATCTTAACTAGTTATATAAATATTCAGATATATATGTATCAGCTAGTTATATAAATATTCAGATCTTGATGATTTTTAATTCTGTGAAATGAATTATATCGTCTGCAGATTAATTTCTGTAATAAAATAAGTATCTCGGTCGCTTGACGATTTAACATCCATCGGAAGCTCATATAACAAAAAAGCACCGATTTAAAAAAAGATCAAATTTCTTAATAAATATTTTTATTAATATCTCCTAAAGTTTTGATTCGATTTTGATAAAATTTGAAATGTCTCGACAAATTTATGCAAAGATAATATATTTCAAATTGCAAACCATTTGGTTGGGTAGTTTTTGCGTTGTTATATGCGGACAGACAGACAGACGGACGGACAGACAGACAGACGGACGGACAGACGGACGGACCAAACGACGACTATAGGTGCTACGTATTTATATAATTACGAACGCACCTAATAAGTAACTGGTGGGAATAATCGAGGATTCTGAGCATCTTATGCGGCACGTATACTTGTCGCTTGTCCCCAAGGGGTTAACAAAATCCATCCTAATTTCATATAGAACAATTCCAATCGAAAAACAATATTGGACTAAAATTATTAGAAACAATAATTGCGTTGGCCAATACTGCCCCGAAATTCGCTTGTTATATAAACAATATCGCTCCGAGTTTGGCAAGAAATATTTCGTTTTTTGTTATCAATATTTCTGCCATATTGAATTTCATTGAAAATATTTTCAATGAAAGCAATTATTTAAGGAATATTGGTATTTTGTTGAAAATATTATTGACGCATAGTGTCACAATATTGGGGCTCAGTATAAACAATACTGGTTTGCTACTAAAGATCTAAAAACTAATAATATTAAAATAAATAATCCTACTCCTACCATTAAATGGAATTTCCCCTGGATGATATAGCCATAAATATGTCTTTTGAAAAACATTTATATTTTGATTAAAAATAATCTTTTCTTAAAATTTATTATAGTTTTAGTTATATTTTCTTCTGAATCACTTCGAAATCACAACATATTCAGCATGTCTTGAGATAGTTTTCTGTGTAAGAGCATGATTTATATTTTAAACTCTAATCCAGTGTCCTGTAAGTTGATCATATTTCAGCGGAGTATATTTTGCTTTTTCTCAGTATGATCTCTGGATCAGAAAAGTGCACCATTATGGAAAGTTTTCAGTTCCAACATCTCCAACTTTTACTAATATAACAACGGTATTTCATATAACTTGGCTTTTCATTTCTTTATTCTATTATCCATAAAGCCATGTTATGTTTTGCTGTGTGTCTGCAAAGGTCGGTTTCCAGTTGGTTCATCATGATAAATATGCACCTAATTTATCCTTTAGTCGTGAAGGCATAACATTTTGCATAGTTTTAGATAACTCTTTGAAAAGATTTATGAATCTGAATGGTGAGTACATTGCTCTATGATGCATATATCTCTAATGCTGTCAGAAAGAGCATATGCCAAAATCAGCTTTTTGAGTATCAGTATTTGAAATTAATAAATTTCAAACACTAATCATACATTCAAATGTGTATATGCAATTATTTTATATACTGAAGAGAATTATGAATCATTCATTTTCATGAATTTTGAATTTTTATATTCTGATGTGTGAATGCGTAGACGTACATAATACTACGCTTAAACTAGTTTACTTAAAACAACTTTATTCGGATTTTTGAGTTTATACATCGGAATCAAAGTTTAGGGATCACAAGGCGAAAATATTTTTAATCAGCTTAATGTTGGTAAGATGTGTACAAATTAGAAGGCTGGGCATGAACATAAATTAAATCGACACAATTATTCATTTAGTACCAACCGTTTGTCTGCAAGATTACTCAAACTTTTTGATTAGCGTACCACTAAATTGAAATTTATATTTTGACGTGCCATAATCAAAATAGGCCTAATAAAAGATTTAATTGAATGTATTTAAAAAGATCTAGGGGTTAGGGAGCAAAGCACATGTATGGTCAGGATCTTCAATTTATTAAATTAATCGCTGAATGCTAAAATGGCTTGATTACGTTCCTAAAATGGTACCTAAATTATCTTCTTTTATTGACTTTCATACATGGAGTAACATCAAGATTATATATTAATAGTACGAAAAGTATCATAAAACAATTTGGAAAGGAAAGCTACAACACCGTATGATTTATTGGCATGTGCTTGTTTATATGTATAGTTGGCGGCTAGTTTATAAATGTTATCTTATACACAGTTATATTGACTTGACTGGTATGATTCATGCAAAGATTTGGGCCTGCTTCTTGCGTCTAAGCACATTGAAAAAATTCCTAATCATTTACGGCCAGAACTTACTGAATTATGCTACATTATATATTTTATGAATTTTAAGTTTTTTCTGGCACTGAAAACATATTGATTTATTTCAATCTATAATCCCTGAAGATTCATTAAATTCAAAGTATGAACTTGGTACGTTTTATCGTAAAAGAACAAGATTTTTTTAACGTCCTTCTTAAAGGGTAATGCTTTCAGGTTTATATTTTCCAGGGTAACATTTTCCCAAATGTAAGCTATAGGAAAAGGGGGCAGTATAAAATAACTAAATTACTTATTTCATTATGTGCTAACTGATCTGCCAGGCGTTGCCCGAGATAATAACCTTAAATATACCTAAAATCAGTGTTGAATGATTTTATATGTTTAAACGAAAATCTTTTTAAATGAACCTAATGTTCGAGGCCCCACTGCTATCGGCAACGTACACCATCGAATTTGTATGATTTTATATATTTAAACAAAAATTTATCCAAACGAACCTAGAGTTGGGGCCTCACTGCCTTCGGTACACCAGAAATGCAACGCGCTTTCCGTCTGTTTTGATTTTATATGTTTTGGGGAATATCTTTTCAACCGAACCTTCATTGTCTTCGGCAGTGTACACTCTCGAATTTGTATGGTTTTATATTTTTAACCGAAAATCTGTCCAACAAATCTAGAGCTAGGGGCCCCACTGCCTTCGGTACACCAGATATGCAACTCACTCTCCGTCTGTTTTGATTGTATATGTTTAGAGGAAAATCTTTCCAAACGCACCTCCACTGTTTTCGGCAGTGCACACCCTCGAATTTGTATGGTTTTATATTTTTAACCGAAAATCTATCCAAACTTTCTAGAGCTGGGGGCCCCACTGCCTTCGGCAGCAAACATCAAGGGTGCAAAGCATGTTCCGGTCTGTTTTTGCAAACGAATCTCTAACTTGTATTATTTTATATTTAGGAAATGATAATCATTCCAAACGAACTAAAGGGCTCGCGTGATGGTGATTGCGGAATTAATTTAGCATATTTTGATATATTAAACTTTCAATTCTGATCAAAAATTCTTGAGAAAACCTAAATAATATAATATCCGTCCCTCACTCTTTTAAATTGTGAAGTGATATCTTCCAGTATTGACAACCTATATTGAAAATTTAGAAGTTTAACCGGATATGCACAGAAACGAAAACCCCTCCGAAAACGTTCGAAATCACAATTCTCTTAAAACGGGAAACACTATCTTCGAAGGCACTAAGAAAAAGAAATCGCTGCCGAATCCGTGAAACGATGCCAAGAAAATAATTTTTTTGAAATATAGTAAATATTAATGTTTTTTTAAACCAAAGATACTGCCAGAATTGAAAACGTACGCTAAATAAATAAGTGAGTGATTTTGATATTTCTGTATTTTCGTCCGGGAAATAGATGTGTCGGTTTCAAAATGTAGAAACACAGAAAATTTTAAAAATAATCGGAAAACACGCAAATCAACATGAAATTGAACTTCTGATTTTTTCTTTGAAATAGTAAATATTAATATATTTTTAAAAAGACACCATCAGGAAGGGAAAGGTACCCGGAATTAATAGGTATTTTTTTGTCTTTCCGTTCGGGAAGCAGATGCGGCAGTTTCAATATGCTGAAAACGGAAAACTTTCAAATTGACGCACAATCCAGCTTCAGTAAAAATGTTTTTTGAAATAGTAAATATTATTAATTTAAAAACGAAAGATGCCATTCAAACCGAGAAGGTGCGGCGAAAATTCTCTGGTTTTTCTTTTTTTTTACTCTACGTGAGACTCGGCGACCGCGATTTGAAAATGCAGAAAAACACAAAAGCTTAGCTTTCGTCTGTTTGAGCATCCGAGGAAAGACTGTAAAGGCACAATCGGCGGAACGATGGAAGCTTGCCATTTTGCGATGTCCATTAACTTTTTCTTATTAATATCTTGGCTAATTATAAAAAATTGAAAAATCTGAGCCTCAGGTGGTTTCGGACCTGTCTTCGTCTATCTTTATCAATATTCCCTAGCCATCGCACAGGCACGTATACAAACATCTTTATTTTATTTATATAGATACATTCCTTCGTAAAACAAATGGCACGTCTAACAGTTACAGTTTATTTGAATACTTTTTGTAATTGGAAATACGTTTCTATCATCAGTGGTTTAAGAAAAAAATTGCCATTATATTTATTTATTAAAAACCCATTTTTAAGGTTTGTAAGACTGCTCAGTTCAATTTGTATTTTGCTATTTCATTCTCACCATTTAAATTATGCAGAAGTAGAATTAATAATATTGTTCCGCTCTTTAAGACGTTTTCTATTGAAAAAAATATTTTTTCCGAAAGATTTTGTTTCATTATGGGCTGTATTGATAAGGAGAACCTGAAAACTTTTCTTTAACTTCACACTATACAGAATAGGGGGTACCAGTATAGCAAGGCTTGTGTACCAGAATTGGTACGTGTACCAGAATTGGTACGTGTACCACAGTTTGGGAAACCCTGGTCTAGAATACACAAAAAATCGTCAAATTTTTAACCGCCTGTAAGAGTGAGTACAGGTAGTGCCTGTGTCTAGTAGTTTTGCAGCTGTTCAAAATCATCTGAGATCGTTTCTAGAATCAGCTCAGCATGTTTGAGAGTTTGATCAGGATTAAATAACGCAACCTAATGCAATCTGTAAAATATATAAAGATAGAAATCTGCATGGTCACTTTTTACACTAAAACCAAGAACGTGCTTAAGGTGGGCAAAGAGTTTATGTCACAATACCAGAGGTGCCAAGCTCCCACTAATCTTCCGTAATATGGGAGTTAATTTAGCCCAGGTTTAATACATTTCGCACCAGAATTTTTTTAAAGAAATGGGGTTAAATAAACTCCACATTGAAACCTGAAATTAAATAAATAAGGATTTATCAAATACATTTTCTGGTTCAAACGTTGTTAAACTGGATCAAATCAATCCACATATTACGGAAGATTAGTGGGAGCTTGGCACCTCTGCAATACACAAGAATTCCAGATTTAAGTCGCAAACTAAATAAGTTTCTTGAACAGTTGTATTTTGAGACACACAGATGGATATCCTAAAATAGAGCCAATTTTTCAAAATACTGAATATTTCATAAAACGCTGGTATAGCAAAGTTCTCAAGTTCGACTCCCGATTTCGCTCGAAGTAAGCGTCGGTTGTTAACAATTGTATGTGTTAGTTAGAGAGATTCTCCACAACTTAGTTATAAACATAAATATGATGCTAGGGAGTAATCACACATCCAGTTTATATTATACAACTGCGCTTGGAAATCCGCAGAAAATCGGCAGAGTTTAATTGTTAAGATAATCTTCAGAAAAGTACGCTTAAGAATACCTTCAAATTTTCTGCAAATTTATTTCCCAAGAAAATCTTTAGACTCTTTGTATTGCGTAGTCTTTCTAGTTCTTTTTGCGGTTGTTTATGGTCAGTTTTTCTCCATTCATCAAGGAGGATACAATATGATCAATCATGCCTGAGTATAGTTCTGCAAAAAATAAGGCAAATAATAGCATCCAACTGCTGCTTAAAAATTAAAGACAAAATATGGCGGCATTTCAGACGTTTCAAGTTTGTGAAATGATGGGGAATTTAAGACTAAAAAAAAATGTTTGAAATAAATTAGACATCTTTTTGAGTCTTAAAATTGAACTATCCATTTCAGACGCCCTTTTTTTGTCTGAAATTCAGACTATACATTTGTTGTGTATATAGGGTGATTCGCTACCACGTGTAGAAATTTTGAAGGGTGGTACAGCGCACTAAAACAAACTGTTTTTGTATAGTAAACCTGGTTCGCATTCCACTGTTTCAGTCATAAATACAGGGTGTCTCACTGCAAGTCGAATCCGAGTTTTTGTTCACAACTTTAACTGTAATGAAGATATTTTACCGATATATTCGACAGACTTACTTTACTTTATGTGAAATGTGATAGCTATAACGGTCAGTTCATTGTAATTAGGTCAGTGACCCATATGTACCGTGAGATACATTCCAAATTACGTAGTGTCTAGGTCAGTATTTTTTGGATGAAGATAGTAGCCATTTCCAGCAATTCTTGGGACGTTATCACATTTCATAGAAAGTAAAGTATGTCTGTTGAAAATATTAGTAAAATACTTTCATTATTGTTAAAGCTATGAACGAAAACTATTGTTCGACTTGCAATGAGACATCCTGTATTTATCACTGAATAAATGGATTGCGACCCAGATTTCCTATGCAAAAAATGTTCGTTATAGTGAGCTGTACCACCCCTAAAAGTTTGCACACGCAGTAGCGAGTCACAATGTAGATGTGTGTTGAGAATTTCAACTTTGTGTAAAAGAGACAAATAAATAAACGTCTGTGATTTTTAACATTTTATTTAAAAACAAGATTGTCACCCCTCCCCATTTTCCCTATTCACAAAAAGAACATATATAACAACAGTAGTGACACATCACAGTGTACAAATGAGGCACATGACGACCAAGACATTTGGCCACAGAGAAATTTTGCTGGTAACAAGCAGTTTCATTTTGAAATATCCATGATGGCCTCTTCACATTGGTCCCAAGGAACCCAACACTGATCGTCTTCCACCATTTTCAACACGAAGTTGAAATACTTTGATATAATCCTGCTCCTCAACACAGCAAATGAAAACGAAAAGCTAGACATAGTTGCTACGTAGCGCTTCTAAACGACTGAAGCAATCTCACACACAAATAAAGCGGCTAGTTTATCACTGAAACTACAAGAAAGCATTAATCTAAGGAATTGGTAGGTTAATCTATCAGCAGAGTAGGGCCTTAAGCTATAGAACTAGGCGGTCTGACTTGCTGAAAGCAAAACAAACTAATTTGGAAAATAGTCCTTCTATTACATTCCTGAATTAATACTAACATATGGGTTCACTATATTGTTCAGGTATTCTTCGGTTTAGGAATTGCTATTCACGCATATCTCGCGTTCACACGATTTGAAACTACTCTCTGAAGTTCGTGTAAAACAGGTACTGATCAAAACTTGTATTTTTATAAGCGTCTTGATTACAACCCCTCTAGCAATGCAAGACGCTTTTTCTTTTTGTTTTGCCTAATTGTTCTAATTAAATCTAAAATGCTCATTACTTTACAAATGAAAATTTCTTGTTACGCGATAACTTTGGATGCGTATCTACCACGTAAACCGATGAATACCCGTAATCTTCTTTTCTAAACAACTGTTTAAAACTATTTTTGTTTACAAAATTAAAATATCCCAGTTTGCTAAAATTTTACAACAAATTTGAATGTACTGGGAAAACTTACGACATTTTAAACTAAATTACTTTAATCTGAATTACACAAAATTTTAATTTACATATTAGACAAAGTGTACATTAGTATAAAATAATAACTAACGGTTAAACATTGGTTGAGTGATTACGAATAAAATATTCCATGGTATAAAAAATGTTAGTCATTTAATGCTTTTAGTTTTCTGAAACTTCAACGTTTGAAATAATATAAAAAAAATAAAATATGTCATCTTCACCGTTTAGTGACAGAAAAGACTGACCTATCAACGTATTACATGAAGTTGAAATTTGCAGTATCGTTATGCATTTTTTATATAATTAAACTTTATATTTCGTATAATGTGTGCGATTGTGTCATGTATGTACGAAAATCAATTAACGGATTTAACTTTATAATTAAAACTATACTTACATAGTTTTAAAATTGTTTAATAAAAATGAATAAGTTCATAGACAATATTGTCAAAATGTGTATAAGCAAACGGGTTTTTAAAAATTAAAATTCAATATTTTATGCCAATAACTTATACTTTACACCATCAGTATACTCGTTTGACACTCTTTAGAAGTTATGGCCAAGTTTAGCAAGATATTTTATTTTTTCATGTATAAAATAACTTGGGGATACATTAATAAGCCTCATTTAACTTCTATTTAAAATGTAGCATATGTTGTTATTTAGTTTTATTGTAATAAATTGAATTATATTGTAAATAATAAGAACTATTAATGAACTAAATATTTATTGGATATTCGATTCGGTTCGTTGATTGTTTAATAAATGCGATTTAAATAGAGATATTTTTTATTATCAATATATAATTAATTCATTGTGTATTTTATTATAGTTCTAGTTATATAGACTGCTATTTTCAGTTTTTTTTCAATAACTGAAGTTAATTACTTTCGAAAGTAAGAAACGAAATTGTTTATAATTTGTATTATTCTGTAGTAATTATAAATGCATCTGAGATTAAGTGTTTGAAAGCAAATATTTCCAGGTAATAGCTGAAATGATAAGGGTTCATTTAAAAGTTCTTAAAAAAATGCGTATTTACTTCCTCCTTCTTCACTAAATATATTGAAAACAAGCTATAACAATGCTTTTCATTTACAACATATTTGAAAACGGTTTAAAAATGTTGCGTGTTGCTTAGTTGTAAGGTGTAATTTAAAATTGTTATCTTTTACGATTATTATTTAATGTGTTTTGACTCTCACATACTTTGGAATGTCGCTTATTTTATTATTGTATATTGCATTTATTTTATAAACAATACATTATTGATTAAATTTTAAATTTTAAACCGAATAACAGTTGCGTCAACCAATGTTTAACGGCAGTTAATACTCATAAATATCATGCCAATTACATGAGGAAAACATAGCATATACAGCATTATAATAATAATTTTTCAAAGGTTGAGTAGAAAAGGATCATTATATCATTCCGAAAAATTGAAGGTACAAAATATACATAAATTCTCAAAATGAGTAAAACAATATGAAAGTTGCATTGCATTTAAATTCAGTGAATAAAAGTTACATGTACAAATTATATAAAAAATACAATTAATCAAACACTAAACTAATACACAAATACTCATACCACATAGAAAACAAACTATTAACTTAATATACACATCTAAACATAACGTATTACAATACAGTTAACTAAAAAATGTAAACATACTTAATAAGTGTAGACATTCAGAAGGACTAATTTCAAGCGAAAGTATATCTTAAAATGTGAATGTTGTTCTTAAAAAAACAAACAAGGCTGGAGCTTTAAACGGCTTGAGCAAAACCTAAAATGAATAATGGTGCCACTCCATTAAACAGAATAAAAAATGTTAGAAATATAATACTTAAATAAGAAACTCGTTTGCTTTTCGTCACAGTGACTAAAATTCACCACACAATGCGATCTTCAAAGGCGCTATTTGATAACAGAATATAAATTACAAAATAATACTTTGTATCGCTATAAACATACACTTAAAGCTTATGTCTTCTTATTGAATGCTTAAGCTCAAGCTCTTGTACTGGGCAAAGAACATATAAAGAAGCTCTTTCAATCTTTCTTGGTTTTGGTAGCAAAAATATCTTAACTACTTAAAAATTTACAGTTAATAATGAAAACAGTTTTCATCTAGAGCATATAGCTCTAGTTTTTGCTAAGTCAAGGGAAAATACGCTGACTAGAGTGAATATGCCTTACTTTGCATGCTCTACTATCAACAATATACTGTAAAAATGCTTCAGAGTAATGACTGTCTAAACACTTCACATTGCCTTGATATGTCAAATGTGAAAGCTGAAAGCGGCTGTAATATGCTTCTGCTAACAGTAGCAAATTTATATTTCAATTTTGTAGAGTTTAGGTTTAAAAAATGTTTGAGAAACATACTGTAATACATATCAATAAGCTTTATTTTATATCCTGGTTGGGTACTTATTATAAAGCCCATTTCTCTTTCGATTGAATTGCGAATCAAAATACAATGTCTTAAGATTAATCTTTTAAAGAAAAAGCAATATGAAGTGTTAAGAGCAGCTTTACATATTTTTTCTTACATTAGCAAAAACAATTCACCATTCTAACATGAAAACATCCTATCAAGACCGTACTACACGTTACAGGAATTTACACACAGAGTTTGTGTCTAACGGATGCATGGTTAAAGACTCAACATGGAAATTCCAATTGGTAACGAGAAATTTATCACAAGCACCTGATATATATATCTTTGATTTTAGTTAATATTTTTACCTCGTAAAATTTAGGCACGTTTCGTTAAAAAAAAATTTAGCATTTAAACAGAATTATTTTTGAAAATGACAGAATGTCTTAGCTGCTTTTTATAGAAATAAAATGATGCACTTCATGATTTTCAGTCTAACTTGACCAAAAATTTCATTCACATCACATAAATTTAAGGAAGATAATTGTCTTTATTGGATAGATATCAAAGGTTTAAGTTCCGTAATTGGGTATGTCCCCAAGGTTGGTGTCAAACAAGAGCGTCTTTGTTTTAAACGTAGAAAGAGTTAAAACCCCCCTCTTATATTTTCTTGAATCTCAAGTTGAATAAAAGTGGATGCAAGTTGTTATGAAGTACTCATATGCCCTTAAGAAACAAATTTAATAAAATGGAAAATTATATGCATTTTTTATAAATTGTTACATTCAAAGAATTTAAAATTTTTGGGGAAAATAAAGGTTTGCATATTTACAGAATGTTTGAGAACTTGCATATTTACAGAATGTTTGATTAAATTCATGAAATCAAGTAAATTCACAACCCCCCCCCCCTTTCTGCCATAAAAAATCTGAAATAACAAACAAATAAACAAACAAAAATTACTTACCCTGTTTAACAAAATTTTGTAATTTTTTTCATATTTCACAGTAAACTGACAAATAACACGCCATAATGTAAATATATTTTTTTAAACAAAAAATACTAACAAACTAGGTTGAAACAATGAAAATTAAATTTGCGCTAAATAACAAAAAAATCCCCGCTGAATAAAATATGCCAATTGACGACATATCCAATCATGGAACTTTCCCCATGTTAAACATATCATGTACTTGATTTTTTAGAGAAATATTAGATTCCTGTAGCTGAAGTTTAGCACCAACTGTGGTCTTTCACCGCATAATATGATATTTATCTAATGAGACAAGTGAATTCAAAAATGGTGTGCGAATGAAATTTGTGATTGCTACAAAATTCTTTAAATATCTATCTTATCTGCTTTGATTTTAAGAATTGAAACATAACTATGCTAAGTTGAAAAAAATCCTTAATATAATGTGCTGTATACAGATGGAAATTGCGAAAGCTAAATGTGCCCAG
This sequence comes from Maratus michaelseni, assembly GCA_963931845.1. NCBI lineage: Eukaryota > Metazoa > Arthropoda > Arachnida > Araneae > Salticidae > Maratus > Maratus michaelseni. Next base: position 121,317,221 of record OZ007586.1, read on the forward strand.
GAAGTATATAAATGAATTGAGAAAAATTGAATATTTCATAAAATAGATTAATGTAAAATTGTACGAGTGATAGCAAGTTAGTATATGCGTGCGTTAGTAAGTTTGGTGTATTGCAAAGCCATTGCTTATTTTTGACTTATTTAGATAAAACTTTTAAGTAAAAAATATTATTCAAAAAGCAATTATTGCTAAATAGATGCAATTTGACAGCTTGAAGAAATTTCATGATACTGATTTTTAAAATAGACGTACAAATTTTCTATCACAAATAGTCTGTACTTGCTTGTTATGAATTGAACTTTTGCAGTTGGTAGAAAATTTGCAAACAAAGTGTATAGTGAAATCTTATATTTATATCAACTCAACACTATATCTTTCTCTACGTTCTCTTCAAAGACTTATAAAGACACGAATAATAATGTGTAACATTTATAATATCATAAAGATATGGTTGTTTTGAATATTTCTATATCTACAACCGTAATTCGATTTGAATTTTTTGAACTTTATACAACGGCTATTTCCGAAGTTTTCGATTTTTTCCAAACTTGGATTTTTTTTTAAAGCTGACTATTCATAAGTTTTGAGCCATGGCTGAGCGAAATTGTAAGAACGTAATAAATATGATATCATAGCATGGTAGATTTCCTGGATAGTTTTGAAATTTACTGTCAATATAGTTTTACTATGATTTTTAATATAGTCAAGGAATATTTTGATCAAACTTGCTTTTAACCGAGATTACTCAGTTCCCTATAATAGAAAAAGAGAAGCAAAATGTTATACTTAAAATTTTTAGCATTATTCTTAAAAAAAAATTGTGATAAAACAAACAAGAACATTAAAAGAAAATTACAAACGAAATAAAGATAAAAAGTCTATTTTTTTTATTATGCTTTTAAGCCTTTGCACTGGCAAAAGTTATATAATTTCATGAACGAAAAAAATATCTAGACAGCCGAAACTGAATATTAGGTTTGCATCGAAAAATTAAAGCAAATAAAATTCTGCCCGTATTAATAATAGCAACGCCACCACTTATGGTCGCGAATATAGATATTGTATTATTATTTTATGAAGAAAACGTAAATTTTCCTCTAACCCCTTACAATTATGTTTTTAATAAAAAAGGTATTGTATATAGATAGAATAGTCCAGACATATCGCAGTTCTGTATTACAAAATTGGCCGATGATTTTTGAAGATAGTTGTAAAAGATTTAAGAATCTTCTGAAATATTACAGGGAAATTTCATCAAATATCAGTATCAATATATAGATTATTTAAAATGTAAAACAGTGAAATTTTTCTTGTGTACTTTAAATATTATGATAATTTTGTGAAACGTTAGTCAATAAAATGTGCTTCCATTTGTTTTTAAACAATGATATTACGAATGAAATCTTGATATAAAATGCTATAAAAATATTTTCCAGAAAAGCATACATATATAATCCCAAATAAACCAATGAAAATGTGTTTATTTTATGATTCTCAAGACGCATTTTGAATAGAAAAGTCATACAAATTTTTATAAAAATAACTCTTCTAACATTGGAATTTTGTTATTATGCCAGAAGATTATGCGAATAAATGAAAACTTCTCCGATTTTTTCAGAAGTATAATATATTGCTTCTCTCATTTCTCTCATTCTATAAAGCAAGACAAAACAAAAAATGGTATCAGATGATGATGCCTTACATGAATAGCAGCTAACTAAATAAAAACAATATGTTTTGTTCGAATCATTGTCAACTTTTGGTTATTTAAATCTGAGTTTTGTCAAAGGTTTCTTATATCGTAATTCTGTAAATGTGTGATGTTATTTTTCGCAAATTTTGAATGTTATGTATCCGTAAATAGCACAAAATGCCCAAATTAACTAAAGGTTTTGTTTATCTTAACTGTGTGATATTCTACTTAAGTAAGATAAATGTAAAGGCTAATGTTTTTTAACAATGCGCGAAAGCTGAATATATTCTTTAACTTAGTATAGCACCAAGCTTTAAATATTCTACATCAGCTACGCGTTAGACAAATATCTACTAAAACCGATAAAATTCTATTCGAAAAGACTACCCAAATTTTGAACTGTAATAAATATATCCGTAAAACGTAATGCAATTTATAGCATCAGACACGCTGAATTTTTTTTCTAGTAATTAAGTTCAAATAATTATCTTATACTTATTTAAATTATTTAAATTAATAGATATTTCCAAGATAATGATGTTTTATAGTATTTGGGTAGTCTTTTAAAAAACTTATCACATAACATTCATTAACTACAAAACGCTATATAGATTTTTTTCCTGTTACAAACATATTTACAACATGTTCTACCAAAAATAAATGGAATCTATCAGACCCACACTATAAAGGTTTAACACAATTAACTAAGATTCAACTATAATCTATAATCTATTTTTACAGACATTATGACTTATGGCATTAGGCGCATTTATGTATGGAGTTATAAAACACAGAGCTTCAGTTATCGGTAACTGTCAAATAAACAAATATATCGACATTCTAATAAGTTAACCAGCCTTTGATATTTCGGAAAAAAAATTATTCCCTCAAAATATAAAAATAATTAGCACGGAAAAATGTAAAACTTACAAGTATGCACAACAAAATGTAGATATTTTAGAGAAATACTCCTTTGAAAGAATTACCTATAAGAGTTAACTTTTTTAGTGTAAAGACTCAAATTCTTAAGAACTTACAAAGATATTAGATACTAAAAAAAAAGCTTGTCAGATTAAACTATTAAAGAAATTTTCATCAAGATAATTTAAAATTCTTTTAAAATTTCTTTTTATGTGCATTACATTAATTTTCAATTCACCAAGTTTTCCATGCTTATCACCTTTTACCATTCTCTCGGATTCCTGTCAGATAAATCTAGAAACTGTAACTGTTGAAAATTATGCAACGATAAAAGTAAAACATTAACTACACCAAGGTGATCCTTTTATAAAGAAATTTTACAGACAACTGAAGCTCTGATATTATTCTTCTCGCTCGGACAGTGTGCCACTTGAAACAACACTTCCGAATTTAGGCATTGATTCTTGTAAGAAAATCCGAGGAAGAGTCTCAATAATTTAGCAGAACATAAAAATGATTATTTTACAAATTGTATTAGCATATACAATAATTCACAACTGTACAATCGTGCATTTTATTACATGAAATTTTTAATCGAATGTGAAATTTTGAGATCAAAAACATACAATCAAAATTTACAGATAAGAAGAAAAATTGGCATATTCACAACAATATTATAAATTTTATTTCAGTAAAATTCATTTGGGAAATTTCATTATCGGTATATTTGTTATATCGCCGTGATTTGTTTCATCTAAGGAGAAAGTAAAGATTTGTTTAATTGGCCTTTTATTAATTTGATGATGAAAACTTGTATTACATTCTTCTTCCTTCCCATTTTGTAGCATACGCTGCAAATCAGCTATTTATTATAAAATATCTAAGTTTAAAATATACATATATATGAATCCATGTGTTCTCTTACTTTTATCTGTCATTCCAAATTGCTAATCTGATCAATCACTGAGAGTGATTTAGGAACTGCATGTTGCGATAAATACATTCGTAAGTCGGTTTTAATCTTAAACTTTACGTTATTGTCCCTGAGATAGTATATCTTTCCTTCAGGACACAATGTATTGTGAAGTCATAATTGACTATGGCCAGTTGGTGGAAGACAGTTCCTATGTAAAACTAGGTTCTATCATGAGCACTTTCGCGTAAAAATTTTCTGGACATACAAATATATCTTTAAGATATCCTGAACAGTTATATCTGTGTTTCCAAAAGCAAAATTAAATGGATATCTTTCAATTTTTGGGAAAACAGGTCTCTGAAACTTTCCAAAACAAATATTTCAAAAATAAAGGTATGAAGGATTATCAGTAAAATAAATGTATAATTGAAAATATAGTAGAATATTTACCCAAAACATTTAAAAAACACAAAATATTCAGTGGTGTTCCTTTCATTATTTACAACTTTATGCTCTTTAACGAATCCATTAAAAGATACGAATTATAATTCTTTTAGTTGTAAAAATTATTAAGTTAAACCGTTCATCAGATATTAAATAAAATCCAATGGCAGAGTTAGAAATAGCTTTAATGAAAACAGTTTAGCACTGAACTGATGCTTTAAAGCTAGAAATATAGCTAACTGTTAATGAAATTAAACAGAAAAATATGTGTTAAAGAGCATTTTTTTATGGTTAGTTTTTCTCGGTTGTTTTAATATTTAAGCAATTTCCACAAAGTTCACCCCCTTACGAAATGATGAAAAAGTTTGTTTTGCTGTTGAGTCCAAAATATGTTCTTATATAACTAAAATTGTAAATTACACTTAAAATATTTCAGACAAATGTTGTTTGAAATATAATAACTTTTGTAAGATTCATGAATTCCAATAAGAAATTCTGTATCTTTTTATCTTTTATGTAGCATTAGCATAACTTTTGGAATATTTTATTTGAAATGTCAACTGCATAATAAATTCGTAAATATTTGTTTAGGTTGCTTTCGGGAAACTTTCGTTTTCTCTTGAGCCTCATGTTATTGAAATAAGTGAATGACAATTTTAGATTTATAAAAATTAATAGAATACTCTTTAAGGAATTTTTTTGACGCATATCAGTGGTTCCCAAGCGAGACTCACGTCCCACGAGGGGACGAAATTACTTTTAAGGGAATTTGTTTTCAAATAGTATTCAATAGTGAATTTCTCGTGACCTTAGGGGCTATATATATTCTTATTTACAATATATAAATATATATTATAATATAGATTATAATGAGCAATTAATACGATGAATGTTTACGTTTTAATCGCAAACTCTATTCATTAAATTATTTTACTATTTAATAGGAACATTTATTTTCGAATATAATAATTAAAATAAGAAAAGTATTACAAGTTTGAATTAAAAGTTTTTATTTAGCATTTCATTTTTCTATTACACGTTTTGAAACTTTTTTTTGAATTTTTTTATATTATTATTTTTTATCAATTTCTTGATGATATTTTCCTCAGCACCTCAAGTGTATTTGTTTCGTCTGTTTTCCATATGTGCTGTGTTTTTTGGAAGGTTGCTCATACCAAGTTAATAATTTTTAGGCTATCTCTACCTGTATAACGGTTAACATTTTAAGTAATAAGGATAATTTGTCAGAAGAGAGCGTCATGGGCGGGGGGGGCATCATCATACTTATGTAGGACAGAGCCAAATAACTTTGGGAACCTCCGACTTGCAGAAAGTCTAGTCTAAGGTGCGATAAGTTCTATTAGCTTAGTTAATTCATATCTTCACCTATTAACTATGCTAGATTTTTAAAATTGTGTTTATACTTTTCAGGCCCTCTGTCTCTGTTTAGCAAAAATTTGATAAGGTGCATTTAAAAACAGCGATTTTTGAAATTTTGTTCAATAACAAACTAGCATCTGTAAATTTATAAATGTTTACTATACAGAATTCAACCAAGAAACTTTGTATTTCGCAAAACTTTTTAAATCGAGCAATTTTAAACAAATGTTTTAAGTATTATTTAAAAATATGTAAAATTTTTACGTACAACATTTGTCTGATATGCTATTATTAATTATTATTATTATTATTATTATTATTATTATTATTTATTTAAATTACATGAGAAGTAAATGATATATAGTTTAAAAAAGGCTATTTTTAAATCTGCCAATTGTTCTCACATACGAAAAAAAAAGAGTATAGCATAATGATAGATAAAATATTTTTTAATAAAGGATTAGTCAATATTTAGCATTATGTATAACTGATATAAATCGCAAAGCATTTTAAGAATAGTTCAGATATATTAACTGCAATGATAACCATCTATTTAAGGATCTCTCTCGATAATCTTTTTTTTTCCTTATAGGGAAAAAAATCTTAAGAACTTTTTCCACTCTTAAAGCGATTCTTGCATGTATCCGGTAGTTTCTGTTTTCTTAAAGTTGTAATTTGATTTTTAATAGAAACTCAAAAGTAAATGAAAGAGAAAAATGAACTTCATATTATAAAGTAATGAATTCACTTAGAGTAAAATGTTATTGTTTTATTAAAAAAAAAAAAATCTAAACGGAGAGAAAATTCCTTCTGAAAAAAAAAAATAGAGTGAAAATTTCTTAATGTATTCATATTTCTTCAACAAGGTCTTAAAGCAACAAAGTCTTTAAACTTAAATTTTCTCTGATAATTAATATCAAAAACACCACTGAAATGTAAAATAAATATTTCCAATTTATCAGTGGTAGTAATTTTCAATTTTACATATATTTGACAATGATCTTTTTATTCACTATTTGGAGTCCTATTACCTTTCTCAAATCAGTGATAATATAATGTCAATGTCACTTACCATTATAATACTTAAGATTATACCATTATAATACTTAGGATTTAATGGAAATTTTCTTCAGCGACTGATTTTAAAATACATTAAATGATTAAGAATCAGACATCATAAAATTTCTTATTAATACAACATTATCAAGAAATACAAAGAATAATAGAATACAACTTTCTCTTTTTCAGTGCTTATATTTTTGCTTCAATTCAATTTACTAAAGATAAATATATGCTATATATATCCTGTAAAGGTATATGTTGATCAAATACTCGTTTGAAAGAGAATTCACGGATACCGAAGATTGCTTGCATGCAAAAGACATTAGTTTAAACTAATTTTGAAGAATAAATAATTCAGCTTTTTAAGACAGTGTCAATTTATAAAGGCGTAATCACTTGCGTAAAACTGCGTTTTCCCTTACTTAATGGAATTTCGTGTATTATGACAACAGTTTATAGTATTGAAAGGGAGAGGGGAGAGTAAATCTTTTAAATACTTATTAATCATAGAGTAGTTATTAAAATTGCCTTTCTCATAAGTTCAACAAAAGAATTAAAATTGCCTTTTTCATAAGCTCAACAAAAGAATTAAAATTGCCTTTCTCATGAGCTCAACAAAAGAATTAAAATTGCCTTTCTCATTAGGTCAACAAAATAATTAAAATTGCCTTTCTCATAAGTTCAACAAAAGATTTAAAATTGCCTTTCTCATTAGTTCAACGAAAGAAGTAATGACGAATTTCTGAAAACGAAATTTTCATATGTATTACACATTCGTCAAACGGTCTTTTGTTTAAATAAAAACTTTAAAAAAAGAGTCTGTGATTAATAAAATTTTAATAGCCTATAAAATCACGAGCTTCCGAAATGAATAGATATTTAAAAATGTGTTGTAGATATAAATTTTACGTGAAATGTGAGAAAGTAAAAATTTCGATTTGGAGTCTAAAATTGCATTAATATTATTAATCAATGTAAAATTAAAAGCTTGTACTTAAGTAAATGATAATATCAATTTCATTTAAAAACAGACTAAATGTACGGATTAGTTAAAATTGGCATTGTAATAAAATTTATGACATTCTCAGCAAATACATTAAATGATAATATATGCCAGTATAATAGAGATGATAAGATATTATAATTGAAAATCATTTTATTTTCTGTGATTTTATAGTTCGGATTGTAATCAGTAAATTTTAAATAAATGTTTGTTTGAAAAAAAAAAGGTTTCTATTTTTCTTTTTCAAATAAATATTTGTAGTTAGTAATGTATTTGACAAAATGAATTATAATTTTTTTCCTTTAGAAACTATCCACTGATTTTAAATATGTATAGATTTTTATGACATTATAGTTAATTAAGTAACTTATGAGCTTGGTTTTTACACAAGAACAACACGATTTTTATGATATTAGCACAGTTAATAATCAAATAACACATGAGCTTTGTTTTTACATATTAACGCGCATTAGAACTATTTTTTTGCACTCCGGATTAATTATTTTATTAAATTAATTTATTACATAGAGAAAGGCGATTTTATATAAATCAAAATGACATATTTTTAGATCATATATTAGGATTACACGATAATTCTTTTAAGATGTTTTGATCAACAGTTCTTCTTAATTATGGCATTACTAACTATTTTAATTTCAACATTTCAAATTGGAAATAAATACTTTTTCAGTAATTTGTGTGGACGATATGTTTTATATTAATATAGTTTCCTTAAAACAGAGAGCAGATTCATAAGAATATTAGCAAAATTTGGAAGGATTGTACTAGCTGCTTAAAAAATGCTCAATTATACCTTGTAATTGTATACATTTATATGCAAAAATTTAATATGATGGAGTATGTCCCAAGCAAATATTAAATACACATTAATTTTTATAAGATATATATTCTTAAGAAATATTCTCACTATATGGAGATAGAGCTCTGCAATTTTGCTAACACCATTTTTGTTTTTAATAACATTATTCAAAATTGTTTGTACATTTTTTAACTTATAAAGTATTTATGCCCATTCAAGCATAGATCAATAATACGTTCAATTTAGGATTTTTATTACACAAATTGATATGTATATCGAATAGCTTCTAACAAATTTTGAGGTACTTGTATAATTTTACTTTATAATACATACCCATAATATGCTTTTGATAAATTATTTTGTTAAAACATGAAGATTAGTCTTGATAAAATTTCTTTATATTTCTTTAATGTGATCAAAATTAAATGTATTGTTACATGAACTAATACGCGTGAATGCCAGTTAGTTCAAAAGGTCAATTTACATTATTTTTGCAAAAAAAAAAAAAAAAAATCGATCATATACATTTAAAAACTTAGTAACATATTTTTTTATTCTTCTGAAGTATTTTTATTTTCAAAAAATACCAAATTTACAGGGATTTTAAAATAATAAAAATTTCTAAATTAAATTGAAAAAAGTCTTTTATTATTAAATATTCATACATTTAAACAAAAGACTTTTTACGTCAATCACGTTGTATCTTCAGATAAAATCAAGCATTAATTTTAAATACTGAAATTATTAATAGATATAGCCTATTTACAGTAGCTTTTAAAAAATCGCTTTTTTTCATTAATTCTATTTTTAAAAAGCATTTAAAATGAATAAATTTATTTCAATAAATTTATTAATTAACGAATTTTTTATCTTATAAAATATAGTTGAAAATTGTAAAGCACATAAAAGGGGATTATACTCGCGTTATTGATGAAAAGCTTAATTTATTAAGATTGCTATGTAACTAGAATGATATCAAATTAAACATATGCTTCAGGCATTTACATACACTTGAATTTTAAATTTATAACATTTTAAAACGTGAGATTTTAGAATTTTCAAAACTGCATAATAGTTCACATTATAATATACATTTGGTTATAGCAAAATAACATATTCATATACAAAGCTGGATTAAGTATTCAAAATATCTTTTTATGAAAGTTAAACAAAACAATGTAAATAAAATGTTCCTGAAAAATTTTGCGACACATATTAAAATAATAACCACTGTCAATATACAAAATCCTACAATAGATTGATGCTTTATATATTAATTTTTTTATATATATAAAAGGAAAACTCTAGAAATTTCAAAACTTGGAAATTTTGATTCCATAAATCAAGGAATAACAAAATTTCTAGCGTTTTCCTTTTTAACAATGTATGTTCTTAAAATTTTGATATTACAATTTTATACTTTGATTTTTTTGAGCTTTCATGGCCATTTTCATACGTGAATCAACTTTAGCAGATCAGATGTTTCAAAATTGGCATTGATATAAAAACTTATGTCCGTAACTTTCAACCATAAAGTGTTAAGAAATATTCCGTTGACTTTTGTTAAATGAGTATTGATACAGTAGTATTTTCACAGTCTTTAAATTGAAGCCACTCTTTCAATCTTCAAACACTGTTGGGCACCGACTTATTCACCAACTGCAGGTTAATAGTTTGATAATGGTACAAAATTTGGCAAATAAAATAGTTGTTTTATTCCGTAAACTTACCCATTTTTAGCTTCTATATCCCGAGACAAATATGCCTGAAATTGATTTTATTTAATGATAAAAGACATGTAAATTATTTAAAAAAAAAAAAATGAAAAATACATGCTTATAATAAGGAATATAAAAAAAAACCTATTCAATATTTTATAAATATTAAATAATTATGAAATAAGTACATAATTGTTTTTTGACAAAAAAAAAAAAAAAAAAAAAAAAAAAAGTAAGATGATAAATATTTTTTTGTGACGTTTCAGTTTCGATATTATATATGAGCTTTAGAGTCATTAATTAAATTTTGATCATAAAAATTTCTATTGAAGCCAAAGATATTCAAGAAACTAATAATTATAATAAACAAAAGAAAATTATTATCAAATGTATACGATTAAAAATCGAGACAAATTTCCATAAAATTAAAAAATGCAAGTGTACTTTTTTACTTAGAAAACCATTTAAAAAGTTTTAAGATAAAGATTCTGATATAATATGCATTTTATTTATCTTTTTATTTATTTTTGATAACGTATCTAAAATTTGTATGTATATTTCATTATTTTATTTTAAACTTTAAATTTTTTAAACGCAAGCTGTAGAGAATGATGCAAAACTGAAAACTGGGAATTTAAGATATATTAAAATAAACAGTAACGCAATTTTTTTTATCCGTTTATAATTACAAGTCTTACTATAATTAACGAGAAGAATAAATGTAAATTAGTGAAAAAAGGCGAATAATTATAGAGAAAAATATTACTTGTAAGCATTTCTTTTAATTTTTGGAACAAATTTAGAAGTCAGTGGTGGTTTCAAAGAGAGACAGCCGTACAGTTTCTTATACCAGAAAGGAATTCCTTAGAAGGATGTTTGAGGTTTTTGAGGAAACAAATACTAGATATATTATTAATAAAGTAATCCGGCAGAATCAAAATTAATTAAATTCCAAGATAACTGTATGTAATGTATGACCAGTAGGTTATTTTCAGTAGATTTTTTTATTTTGGTCTATTTAACGAATATTAAAAAAACGAAGAAGAAATAACTATAAAATGAAAATGAATGTGGAAAATGGCTATATCTACAAAACTTTTGGAAGTGCAGATAAATTAATTTTATACAAAATTTAACTTAATACGTAAGAGTTACCACCTCATCAAAAATCAATTAGCAACCGGTCAACTAAGAAAAAGCAATTAAAGCAACAAGACGCACTGAAGCCACGTCGGCCTATAGATTTAGCAAACACATCTTCGCCAAGCGGAGAGCAGGCGAATCCTCGCCCCGTTGCCAGGTATCAACTCGTTAAGCTAGGCAAAAGCCTGGCAGATAGGGGCCTGGTCAGCGGTCTAAAAAAAAATATATATATATACACACTAATGAAAAACGGGGGCTATAATATAAAATTATTATTCTAACTTTAGGCATATATTAAATAATAATGACCCAGCTAACATTAACGTGTTGAAAATATTAGTATGCAGTTTATTTTTATTTATTAAAATAGTTGTTAAACTGGAAACAGGCTTTTGGTAACCGTTTAATCATAAATTGCTTTGGAAATGTATTTTCTTCACTTTTATGTAGCTGAATTTTGGAATAGTATTGCTTTTGAATTTATTTAGATATTTATTTTAAAAATAGAATAAGTTCCTTTTTTTAATGAAAACTATTAAGTCGGTTCTCCGCAAGTTTTGCCTGGTAAGACAATTGTTAATGTAAGAAAAATAAAACCTGCCGGATTCATTTTTGTAATTGAACTTCGAATATTGAAACAGTATATAGAAACTCAAAACGTACTGATATTTCTACATAAAATTTAATTTTCTACTTTTGGATCTCGTATATCACAGCTTGATTAAACAGCTGTGTTTCAGAATAGTATTGCTTCTAAAATTTTGTAGATGGTTGCTTTAAATGTTAAACGACAAGTCCATTTTTTTAATGAAAAATATTAAGTCGGTTCTCTTCAAGTTTTGCCTGGTAAGACAATTGTTAATGTAAGAAAAATAAACCAACCAGATTTATTTTTATAACTGAACTTCAAATATTGAAATAGTATAGAGAAACTCAAAACGTACCGATACTTCTACAGGAAATTTAATTTTCTACTTTTGGATCTCGTATATCACAGCTTGATTAAACAGCTCTGTCTCAAAATAGTATTGCTTCTAAATTTTTGTAGATGGTTGCTTTAAATGTTAAACAACAAGTCCTTTTTTTTAATGAAAAATATTAAGTCGGTTCTCCTCAAGTTTTGCCTGGTAAGACAATTGTTAATGTAAGAAAATAAAACCTGCCGGATTCATTTTTATAATTGAACTTCAAATATTAAAACAGTATAGAGAAACTCAAAACGTACTGATATTTCTACAGGAAATTTAATTTTCTACTTTTGGATCTCGTATATCACAGCTTGATTAAACAGCTCTGTTTCAGAATAGTATTGCTTCTAAATTTTTGTAGATGGCTGCTTTAAATGTTAGACGACAAGTCCATTTCTTTAAAAAATATATTAAGTCAATTATAATATATCTGTGATATCTAGGATATCGCAGTTTGGGTATTCAGCTAAGTTTTGAAACAGTATTGCTTCTGAATTTTTTAGATATTTGCTTTAGATATTAGGGGAAAATACCGTTGTTTTTGAAATAGTTTAAGTCCGTTAGAAAATTTTGCTTGGTATAGAAATTATTAATGTATGTAAGTAAGAAAAATAAGCATTATTGATTCATTTTTATAATTAAAGTTCAAATACTGAAAACTTAATGTAGAGAAACTCTAAACGTATTAATAATTCAACAAGAAATTAATTTTCTAGTTTGGGATTTCAGATATTACAGCTTGAATATACAGCTAAGTTGTTGCATGCACAATGCTGCTGCATAGTACTTCTGAAATTGTTTTGATATTTGCTTTAGATATTAGAATAAGTTCCTTTGTTTTTGAAAGATATTAAGCCAGTTATAAAGTTTTGCCTGTTACAGAAATCGTTAATGTAAGTAAGAAAAATAAATATAATGGATTTATTTTTATAAATAAAGTTCAAGTAATGAAACTTTAGTAAAGAGAAACTGAAAACGTATTGCTGTTTCTACAGGAAATTAATTTTCTAATATTGGATCTCTGGTATCACAGCTTTCAGTTCTTCGGAAACATAAATTTAGCTATCACGCTGTCTGGATATAGAAGCTAATTCTTTCTTTTCTTTTAAGCCCACGAAGATCCCTGAATAGGCGTAGGGTTTGGCGTAGCATGGCGCAGTTGGCTCGTTTCGAAGAGGGTGGAGTTCCCCATCTCTTCTTCACCGTCACCATGGTTACCTAGAAGAAGAAAACAAGACTGTAAGATATGTGACTGCAGCAAGAAAGTAATCTTCTGTTATAAAGCACAATTTATTACCAGTAAAAGATTCACATCACAGACTTAATGCATCATTCAATATAAACACCACAGACAAAACAAATTTCCAGCCTCGTGTTTTGGTAAAGGGAATTGTTTTGGTGGAAATCCATTAAATATACGATCGAATATTACTTGCACTTATTTGAATGATTCTTTTTAAGGTTTTCTTGTAAGCACAGAATTTTAAAGTAACTTTTGTTATAACTACATTATTACTATTATCACTAAAATTTTCAATTCGATATGTAAGGAATCATTTGAAACAAACGTCAGAGACAAAACAAATTTCTAAATTCGCGTATATACTAAAAAAAGAGTATTTTGGTGAATATAATTTAAAAAGACAGTCGAAACTTGATTTTATTTCTTAACAATCGCAATAAATTGTTACATTGTAAATTTAATACTTCATCACTAACCTGACGATTTGAGTAACATGGTCACTAATCTTTCGTCTGTCAGACTACAAATATCATAAACCTTTTATTATAAACATACTATTATTTCACAATGAAGAGAGGCAAGATTTCTCAACTAGGTAAATCATATTCAATGTTTGGAGTATCATAGTTGGTGTTTTATTCCAACAGAGTGACAAATGTTAGCCAGGATATCGTCCGGGTTGCTCAGTAGGAAGAGAACTGTCACGGCAAGTCAAGGTACCCAGGTACGAGTCCTGGCCCGGATATTTGTCCCTCTGTTGGAATAAAACCTCAACTATGATACTCCAACCATTGAATAGGATTTACCTAGTTGAAAAAACTTTTCTCTCTTCATTATGACCTAATTATATGGTGTACAGGAGTTTCCATTTTATATCGCACTTTCATCATATAAATGCTATAGTTATAGCTCAGATGAATGAAATTAGCGCTGCAGTTCGCAGACATATCCAGAAAATAAGGGTGAATTATGCCAGCCAGAATATCATTCTGGTAGCTCAGTAAAAAGAGCATTGGCACGGCAAGCTTAGGTACCCAGGTTCGAGTCCTGGCCCGGACATTTGTTACTCTGTTAGGATAAAACCTCAACTAGGATACTCCAACCATTGAATAGGATTTACCTAGTTGAAAAAACTTTTTTCTCTTTATTATGACCTAATCACATGGTGTACAGGAGTTTCCATGTTATATCACACTTTCATCGTTTCAATGCTATGGTTATAGCGTGGATGAATGAAATTAACACTGCAGTTCGAAGCCATATCCATCAAATAAGGATGAATTATGCCAGCCAAGATATCATTCGGGTAGCTCAGTAGAAAGAGCATTGGCACGGCAAACTTAGGTACCCAGGTTCGAGTCATGGCCCGGACATTTGTCACTCTGTTGGGATAAAACCCCAACTATGATACTCCGACCATTGAATACAAACTATTATTTATTTGTGGAAGAATTACAAAGTTTGTTTTGAAGTATATATAAAATAGAACGAATTATTTCATCCAATCTCGATAGTCACTATAAAATATTTATTACTATATGCTATACACTCACAAGAAATAAGTTTGTTGCAAAGTTTTCGTCATGCTATGGTTTTTATGTAAATAAATTGCGCTGATTTTCCTGGATATTCACTGAGATTTAGAATGGTTTTCAAACCATGCATTTTAAACGAAATCTTCTACCATCAATATGCTGTAAAAAAGAATGAATGTCTTTTGATATAGCTAAAAAAATTTAAGAAAATATAATATAACCTCTTTCGAGTTATCCACGATTTCGAAAAGCGTTACTTTATGTTAAAAAACCAATAGATTTCTCAGATATAAAGAATCACTTCTTAAACAAAAGTTTCTTTTCCTGCACGCAATTTTTGGTAACGTTTCCGGGTAGATTTTACGCTGTATTATGCTCGTATTCACCGTCTTACCTCAACTTAGAAAACCTCAGTCGAACGCTCAAATGGTGTTCATCAATAATCTGATTGGACTTTAGCCGCGATCAGTCCAATGAGGTGAATCGTGAATTTCATTTGAGCGTTTTACCGAGGTTTTCTAGATTGAGTTAAATGGTGAATACAAGCATTAATCAGTTTCTCAACCCATTATCAACACGAAATATGTTTTTTTCATACTATAATTTCTTATGTAAACATTTTCATGTTCAACAAACATGTTTAACAGACAAACATGCTATAGTAACAGCGTAAAATGAACGTTATTTTGTTACTCTTGCATTTACAAATTATGTTACGCCGCTAAAAATGTTTACTTCAGAATTGATAGCATCCTAAAAAACGATGTTTTGTGTTTACATGGGGTTGAGAAATCTAATTAATACACTGTAAAGACTACTCGGAAGCGTTTCCAAAAATTACAGGCAGAAAAAGAAACTTTTGTTTCATAAATGCTTCTTTAAATCTCGGATATTGGTTTCTGAGTTTTCTGAAGATAAAAGATCGCTTATCGAAATCGTGGGTAACTCGGAAAAGGTTTTATTATATTTTCGTAAACCTTCTTGCTAGATCATAAAATATTTTTCTTTTTTTACAGAGTACATCCATATGGAGTAAGTGGCACGATAAATTCTCACACAATACACTACTTGAAAGAATAAACTATTGTTCGCATAACCGCACTGTAAAAAATTTTGGTCAACAATTACGGTACATATACTGGTAACTTTGTGACCAGTATATATACCGTAATTTAACTGGACGGTATATGTACCGTAAAATATTTACATATTTTACGGTACATATACCGTCCAGTTAAACTACCGGCTGCACTCCCCCCTCTTCTCAGGGTCTGCACGCAATACGTAACAAAAGCAAGAGCATCATTTCAGGGGTTGCCGCACACCAACGCGGGGCTACCAGCTTTTTTCTTACTGAAAAATAATTATTTTACGGTATAAATAGCGATTTTTTACTGAAAAACAATCATTTTACGGTATAAATACAATTTATAATCGAAATGGCACATATACGTTTTTTTTACGCTTAATATACCTTAGACGTACGGTACTCATACCGTAAAAAGTGAAAACGGTACAAGTACAGTTAACTTACGGTATATCTACTGAAATTTTACGAAATTTTTTTACAGTGCGGGAAGAAAATGAACAAGGTGAGTTCGGGACGTGCCAGAACCACTGCGATCTATTACATCAGATACGGTATCTTTGCTTTACAAATAACAGTTAGTTGCACAAAGTTGATATCCCTTTTGTTATTAACACACGATTTAAAAGATTAACATTAAAATCAGCGTACGAGCCGCCGTCAAGCAAACATGTTTTGAAACTGACCGCTTATTTACTTAATAGGCAAAATTGAATACGACGCGACGTAAAAATAAGTTGCATTTTATAAAATAAACTTTTTGATTCTAAACATGTTTATTTGACATGTGACTCATACGCCGGTTTCTACGGTACCTATCAGTTTATGAGCGAGGTAAAAAACGAAAATGCTATTGCCAGTGTAACTCCTTGGAATAATTAACAATGTCTGTTATGTAATGATTGTTCACAAAACGGAACTTTATTAATTTTATATCAATATTATTTTTAAGACCATATCATACAGGTAATACAGCAAAGACTCTAACTTCCTACTGACAACTCTGTGAAGTCTTCCATGTTATTTAACATTATGACGAATGGAGCTCAAAACTGCTATATTAATTTGAAGTTTCAAATGTGCTGTGTGATGTCCAAGTTTATCTTGCGTTGACCAAACATTATACGCAGGTCTCTTTAGAAAATATAGCCTTGATCAAAAGTTTAACAAAATACTACCGACTAAAATCAATTGAAGATCGAGTCCTTAAATAAAACAAATTATTTTTTGTTTTTTTTACTTTAGTCTTTTGAAGAACATTTTTATAAAAAGTCAACGTTCACAAATTACCAATACGGTACCCTTGAATTGCCCAACAAAAATTTCAAACGTTCAAGTTTATTTAAAAAGCTAGTCTCTCTACTTGTAAACAATATTATAATAAATGAAACTCAACAATTTTATATGAATATTTCAAAATGTGATCCTGGTCGTTGGCTGTCCTTGTTTTGGATAGTTGCAGGTTTATTAAACCGCATATAAACATGACCTTAGAAAACATTCTCTTAACCAACCATCCATCAAATAATTTTCACATTTAAAGTTTTTTTTTTTTTTTATGTTCTTAATATTTACGGCTTTTTAAAAACTTTTCAAGAATGAAAGGACCCCCCCCCCCATGACCGTGAGGACTAAAGCTCTTGTCTACCATTGTGGTGGTAGAAAATTCGACACCCATCGGCTAACAGTGAAGTTTCGCCGCAGTTGTAAGCCTTTCTGCTTCTCGTGTCGTGCTTTCTGTCCTGTACTATATGTACTGTGGGTTATCTGCAACATGCATTGTGTACTATATGGAAATAATAAATATGTAAGATCATTAGAGACGACAGCCTTGGTAGTTATGGAGAGGTTTACTATTTTTGTCCATAATAACGTGTGTTGGGGAATTGTTTTCTTGAACAAGGACAAAGATAAGAACTCGTGGGTTTTTGTACTATATTTATTGAAATTTAGATAAACTCTATGATTCTTTTAAATTATAAATATTGGAAGCATTGTTTCACAATTTGTCCAATAAAAGCCATATATTGCAGTACATTGTACTGCAAGATTTATTGTGTACTATATGGAACTAATAAGTATGTAAGATCATTAGAAGCCTTGGTAGTTATGGGGAGGTTTACTATCTTTGTCCAATAAATAACCTGTTTTGTAGGAACTGTTTTCTGGTACAAGGACAAAGATAACAACTAAAAGGTTTTTACACTATCTTTATTGAAATTTAGATAAGCCCCATGGTTCTTTTAAATCATAAAAATTAGAAACTTTGCTTCACAATTTGTCCAATAAAGGCCGTGCACATCCAATCGAGCCGTCGTTTTTCTCAAGACTCAATCAACTGAAATCAGTTTTTGAGTTGTAATATTTATTCTCTGAAGCTTATACTAACATTTTGAGAAAATGGTGGTCATTTTTTTTAAAAAAAGTGTTTTTTTAAAGAATTGTACACTACAAAAATAGTTAATTATTTAAAGCTATAAAGCTGTAAATTATTAAAAGCTGTTTGTATAAGCTCTAGCAAAAGAACCTTTTTCATTAGTAAAATAAAAGGAGGAAAACGACTATTGAACCGAATAGTTCCGGCGAAAAGTAACGGCCTAGTTTGAAAATAATACTTAGACATGCTCTCCATCATATGAACAAGGCTTCAAATACTTTTAATGTGGAAAAAATCACGAAGCTTGTCTAAACTCTAATAAATGTAGTGCAAAGATCCCTGAGTTGATATCTTTATCGTACTTCAAGAACAGAATTCCCTCAAAACATGCTTTTGTTTGGTTAAAGATAGTGAACCTGCTCTCAAGGGTCTCAATTATAGAATTGCAAGAAATAGAAAAGAATCCGGGAAATAAAACAGATTTTTGGGAAGGGAATTTTGAAATATATTTGCTTTTTACAGTTTGAAACAAAAACTGCAGATTTTTTTTAAATTGGGGATAGCTACATCTATTAAATTGTCTTGAAGCGTTCCATGACTTCCATAGATTTTGCTCTGGCTCATGTTGCTAAAATTTTTAGTTGCTATCAATTTATCAATTTAAGAATTTTTTAATAAAATAAGTATTTTAAAAAACTAAAATTGTTATATACAGATTTTTTTTTTCATTTTGTTCATTGATTGTAACAAATAATATAATTTTCTATTGGTATTTTAATAAACGATTTAAATAACTTGCATAGGTAACATTTTGATAAATGGTTAGAATAATATTAGTGTTTATTTTTTAAACATGTTATGGAATAAAAAGTTTAATTCATACCTGTCGACAAAATTATGTAAATTTTAATTCTGCTTGAATTTTAAAAAGTAAAAAAAAAAAAAATACATTGTACTGAAATATGTTTGTTGTACTTAAAAGTAATGAAAGTAAATATAAACATTTGATGTATTATTAGTTTATTTCCAAAATTTCCAAAATGCCCCAAATTCTAGGTTTAATACCCCAAATTCTCATCTTTATTTCCCTGTTTCAAAATTTCCGTTTTTTTTTTTTTTTTTTTTTTTTTTTTTTTTTTTTTTTTTTAATCTGTAGTTTTAATGCAAATACCTAATCAATCAAGCATGGATTTTTTGTACAGTTATTGATTATATTTTTTATTAAAATTATATTAAGTCTCACTACATACAGACTAAAAAAAGAATGGTGCAAAGAAAATCTTAAAAGGATTTTGTGCATTTTCATAAATCGCGTCCTGTGCAATGGAGCTGCATAAAGGGTCTCGAACTCAGAGTAAATAGGTTAATAGAGATGGCATATGCCATCAAAGTGTATTGCAATACGGCCCAAAAAGGAGAAGCACGAGGATTGAGGGCTGAATTCTTACATGGGAAGCTTTAAAGATCATTCATTGAGTCAAAAGGAGCTAGTTGCAAGTATTTGGATTAAATTGAAACCAGATTTAGGGCTGACTAACCTCTTACCCTTGGCTTCAAGCAAAAGCTGCACGTTTCATCTCTATTAATTTACTTACTCTGAGGGTCTCGGAACACCATGAAAATCGGAACGTTCTGCGTAAATCGAAACACCGGGTAATACTTAGTCATAACACATAACCTCGCTTCTCTTTATTCAAGGTTCACGGTGTCCTATACTTTATATATATTAGCTACCACTATTTTCAAACTATAATCTTCATTGTAGGTCTTTAACGGGTGCAATTGGAAGCTACCATAGAGATTTTATTTTGGAAAATAGTGATGGGGATTAAATACAAAATATACGAAGCTGCGACCCTTGCTTTACTCCATACAAATATGAGAGTAGAACATACATCGAATGACGGCCGCGAGTCCGACGTCACTCGCGAAACGGGCAGTATTATAGGAGCTCTAGGCAGAACCCCTTCACCCACCCTTCAATAGATCACTCAAGACTGAGACTTGAGGTGGTTGGGAAGAAGGTAGCTTCGAGCAGGAAAGATCCCACCGGGAAAAAAATTAAAAGTGACTTTCGTTAAGTTAAAGACATCGGCCAGCGGGATAGGGTGGGTTGGGGAGTTTAATACATCGGACGACCGCAGCGGCTTCCATCTCCCTTATTACTCTCGGGGGCGGTCGGGTGAGGCCGATCACCGTTACACGTGGAACTCTGCGCTTCTTATACTTGATTACATCGCCACAAAATCTATAACTTATACTCTGTCGCATTTCTTTGGTGATTTTCCATGTAGTATCGGTTGCAAATTAGCTTTAAAATGAATTAAATACCTAATCCGTCTGCCGATTTTTACGAAAATCTATACTGTTCTTGAGACAGTGGTTCTCGCCCAATTGGAATTCAATCGGAAGTACCTTTTGGGAGTTATTGTGTTCTCTCTCTCTCTCTCTCTCTCTCACACACACACGCACACTCATGAATCATGATTTCATGAATCAATATTTTCCTTACATTGGCTCTAAAAAGTAAAAAGAGTTCGCTTAAAGCTTTATATCTCGTTGCTGAGACTTTTATTTCACATATGTGTTTCATTGTTTAAATTAAAAATTGGAGCCTACTTATTCAAGCAGGTAATTTAGGATATAAGAAAAAATATACTGGAAAAGTTGTAATATCTAATTTATAGTGTTGTAGGAATAATAGAAAGTTTTCTAAACGAATTCGTCCATAATATACTGTTATGTTACACAAAATAATTACTCACATATTCGTTAGATTTCAGAAAACCTTAATTTTTGCCATTTGAACAGCTAATACTATTTTAAACTAAAAATTACCTAAAAGTTTCCCTAAATTACAAAAAATAATGATAATCGGACACGAAAGGGTTAGTTGTTAAAATTTATATATAAAAAAAATCTTTTAAAAAAATAGATTTGAAAATAAATATTTAAATAAACATATATTTCAAGAAAAGGTGAACAAAATATATTTATAAGTAAAAAAATAAAATTCACGAACCACCTTAATTGTCATCAAAATTACTTTCATAACGAATAAAGTTTACAACAGACGAAACAAATAAATGTCGAAACAAAGGCAAAAAAAAAAAGCAATATATATATATATATTATATATATACATTCTTTAAACGAATCCTGTGTGAAAATCAAATAAAAACATTTCACTTCATCCTGGGAAGAAAATATTTTATATAAATTTCTCAGACGCTTTTAGAATTTGAGAATGTTTTCACGAGATTCTTACAATAGAGTGCCAAGATTTTTGGCTTATAAAATTGACTCCCGTGAATAAAAGAAGCGACTTTCCGTGAAAGTCGCCTTTTTTAACAAGGGAAAAAGCGCACAAAAATTGAAAAAAAAAAAGAATAAAATTATAGATAACAATAGAAAAATGATCGCTCAAGCAGAATTAACGACTGTTTCAAGCTTTTCTTTAAGTAACAAAGATTACATTGTACATAGAGAAAGAAAGGCGCAATAGAAGAAAGCAATGAATTAGAAGGAAAGTATTTTTATAGAAAACAATTCATCAAGAAAGATCTTTTAGATAAATGTTTGATCTAGATCAAAACAGGAAAAGAAAAAAAATAATGTTTCTCCTGAAAACTAGTTAGAATTTAAAGTTACATTTCCTTTCAGATTGTCAGAAAGAACTTTTCTGTCAATCTGTTTGTATACACTCATTATGTAACAACAAAGAGGGAAAAGAAAAGGAAAATAAAGAAAACGTCCTTGAAATTTTAGAAAAACCAAACTTTCTCGGTGCAGGATCAAATAAATAATGACGGGTTGGTCTGATTCTAGCATTTTTATTCCTGTTTCGTCGAATAGCGCGGTATTGTTATGAAGATAATTTTCATCTAACATCTATAGTTTAGATGTATAAAATTGTATAAAGTATAAAATACGATCGCTCCCGACGCGATACGTATCTCAGTTATACGTTTATCCATATACGTATATACGTATAATATGTCGGTATGAAATACGTATACATTAAATGATACGTTTAAACGTATCCGGATACATATAAACGTATATCGGTTAAACGTATAATTCAAGCATACGTACCTTTCAAGTATACGTACGAGTATTTACTTGTAATACGAATGGAATTCACCGAACACTGAACGGAGAACAATCTGGTAATCGCATGGTGGCGTTACCGTAGCAATCTCATAATATGTTTTATACATAAGATTTTGTTATTTCTCCTTATAAACATTTTTTAAATTTATGTTACTTCTCATTTTGATTAAATTAAGTGATAAAATTTTATACAAACTTGCTGGAACAGTTTAAATTGTTTTATATTTCTTAAATTTGTCATTATGGCTGTTATATACCATTATGAATGCATGACTCTAGCGGTTGTTTCTCAATGTCTCTGATCCACAGACCAGCAGAAGAAAAGTATCTTTTTTCACGCAATGTACAAAACCCGTTTAAACGTTTATACGGCTAAGCAAAAAGGTTAAGTTCCGTATGTACGCTGTACCTTATATACAGTTTCGTATAATACGTATAATAGCCTTGACCGTATCATACGTATCCAAAATCTGTACCCCGTATAATACGTATTATTCTTATACCCGCATAAACGTTTAATAGGGAGCAATAGTATGTATCTAGTTATTTTGATTTAGATGTTAAGAACTTTCATATAAGACAGTACACAATCAGAGCTGTTGAAATAATAAACAAGAAAGAAAAACCATGCGTCAAGCATAGATTATGAAACACTTTCCAACATATTCAAAACTCTGTAAAAAACTTCATAATGGTGGCAAAATATGATGTCTAAGTAAACAATTTGGAAACTGCATAACACATTTGAAAACCCAATGCCAGCAATTTCTGTCAATAGTTGTAAAAGTATCCGAATTCTTTTGTGCAACCCTGAATATATATTACATAGTATTCTGAAATTTACTTCAGTTAGGAAACGTATATCACAGTTGAAAATTCCTCTACAGCAAATTCCGTCAATTATATATCATTTATATACACCAACTAGTATGCAAAAAATGATTTAATTTTCAAAATGCGTACCACAACTAAAAACGCACATCCAGCAATTATTATTCTATTATTATTGATAGATAGTACTGTAACCAAATTATTTTGTGTGTCCCTGTAAATGAACAATAAATACTATGTACACCTTATTCTATAGCCAGCCTCTTGTAGTGCAAATCATTGATATACATAAATTTCAATATGTTTGAAATAGTGTAACACTACTGAAGTACACCGCAAACTATTTTTTCCTATAGACCAGAATGTAACGGAATTCTTTTGAGTATACCTGTAAATGAACTATATATGCTACACACTTCATTTTAAATACCGAACAAGACATAGTAGACGTCAATAACATATATCAATTGCGTGGCAATCCGAGTATATTTACGTGAGTTAGAGCGCGGACAGTCATCAGACATACATACGGCACATAGACGGCAGACAACCATACGACAGACAGACAAACCGAATTCATAAACACTTTTCAACTATGTTGAAAGGTGTTAAAAAAGTCGCGAAATGTATATAAAAATGAACTAAGAGAAGAATCAAAATCATAAGAGAGTCAAAAAGATAGATCATGTTTCCTTATCCCGACGTTAAGAGAGCCTGCACTCGCAGCATACGACATCTGAAAACAAATGTTATGCCAATGGAAGTGTTCTCTAAAAAAATTTCATTTGCATTTCAAAAAATTTAAATTATTCTTTTGCATAGGATATTTGAGGTTGAAGGTAACTTGAGAGTTTTTTACTCTTTCGATTTCGGTTGCAGTTTCATTTTTAGACTTTCAATTTCGGAATAGGTAACGATCGAAAATTTCTTTATTTTCCAGACTTGCAAAATCGATACACTAAAATTCCGAATTTTTTCATAAAGTACAAAAAGAGTCTCCGACCTCAGGTATCCTATGCGAAAAAAAAAAATCATTTAAAAATACTGAAATACGAACGAAAAATTTTTAGGAATCGCTCCCACTGGTTTATTATTAGCTTGCTAATGTCGTTTAATGGGAGTGTAGATACTGTCTTTCAAAACTTCAAATTTTGAAGCAAAAAAGGCTATTTTCAAAGCTAGAAATTTTGAAAGATGTGTGAAGAAATTTTTATTTAAGTTTGATGACAATGATACCATATCTATAGATAAAGAATATGTTCAAAATGTGATTAAAAGCTTATATTCCGCTACATACATTAAAACACTTAGCTGTCTGTGATTATATAGTAAAATATGTGAAACTTCATATTTGATCTTTTTGGAGAAATATTCAATTTTAAAATGCGAAATTTATGTACTTCCAATGATGAGTCTCTAAGCACACTTTTCCACAGAAAAGACAATTTACTTATATGCGATTGATCTCGTAAGGTAGATTTCGTATATTAGGCTTTTGGTTTGGTCGTACGATCTCCAAATGTTTATCCGCTATACTTCATCTCAGCCACCTAGAAACATTATTGACCAACATACCTGTGGATTTTCTGAAAGATTTCTTCACAAGAATCTATTGTTACTCTACAGCCAAGATTATTTCTACACAATAAATCTAGGAGAGGCAACAACAAACTATCTTTCGCCGGTGTTAGCAGTGCAATAAAATCCTAGTGTCTGCTTAAGTTACTGTACTATATTTCTGACTGAATAAGTGACTTGTGATTAGAGTTGCAAGGGCCAGAAAAAACCCAGTTTAAACCTGGGAATAAACCGGGTTTTTTGGGAATAAATCTGGAAATAAACCTGGGAATAAACCGGTTTGTTTGCAACTCTACTTGTGATCCAGCGATTGATTTCAAAAATGTTTCTGCTTAACTTGTACTATCACACTTATATCCTTATATTTTCGGCAGAGCTCAGTATCATCTAGTAATTCACCAGTTTTTGAGAAAGACTGCAGCGGGCTATATTTGCCAGAAATCTATCTAAAGAAAAACAGATCCTACACAGGGAGATACAGAAAACATAATATAAGCTAATGCAACGTCACATACCATCTCAATAATGATGCTATGCGACATTGTTTGCGATTGATGGCTTTATTTCAATCTAACACTTATGGAGGTGAGGCATATTGGTTTTCTTAAACCGTGATCCTTAATGGTCTAATTTAAGTTTAATTAGGATTCGATAATGGCATTCCCAGTTATGTAACTGTCGAACCGTCTGAGATCTGGCTTTTGGAAAAAAATCAGACTTTAATGTAATTTGGATTTGTTTTTCAGGTAAAGAAGAGAATTTACGTTTTATTGACAATCATCATCAATTTCATAAATCTATAACAGGATCACACTAAAGAAATAAGAACTATTACTGTTTGAGTTGGGATACGGTTTGAATAACTTGTTCGAAGAGGAAGCCTAGAAAATCATAATTAAGAAAAAATACTCTTATTTTTAATTAATTATATTTAAATACTTGTGTTAGATATGCTTCATTCATTATCCATAGTGTGTTAACACGAAAACGGCACTTCTTCAGTGATCTAAATATTAATAAATATGTCACGCAGAAAAATTAAGTGAGCGTTTACGAAATATAGTAATTTATACATAAAAACTATATGAGCAATAAATAAGCCTCGAGAAAGCATCGACGAGACAATCAATCATTACCTACTTAAATGTATGAATTTGAAACAACATGTTGCAAGCAAAACGCATTAATAATTTTATTTCAATTCATCATATTTTAATTTTTACGGAAGAACAGAATGATAGAAGCTTCTTGAGTAAGTCTGTCGCTAGTTTAATTAGTATATTATTAAATGATGTTTCTACAGTTGAAATGACTTTATGGATAAATGAATTCGGAATACATTTGATAATTAGTTTAATTAGAAATTATTCCCTCACAACAAATATATACATAGCAATATTTTTATTGAAAATAAAACATTTTTTTTCCTTGTTATAACAGTGCTATTAGAATAATTAAATATACTATTACACATAACAAAACATTGTCTGATAAATTTGTTTGTTTCTATATTTTCTTGTTCCAAACATACATTTCACATTCTGATAAGCTGTGCGTTGTTGCATTTAAGTATTAATATTTCAAACAATTTAAAATATTATATGCTCGTATTTTTTAGTAACGCAAGCAGGAAAACCTAGACTGATAGCGTCCCCATTGTTTGATTTTCTGAAATGATAATGTTGTTTCAATGGTCTTAGTAAAAATTTTAATACTATAAAATAAGCATGGTGCTCCAAGACTATAAATGTTTCACCACGTTAATCTCCTCTCGGGGTATATAAAAATTATTAGAAAGCAACATCCTTGTAATCCTGAGTTTTCCTGAAAAATGCGTATGACACGTCATATCCGATGGGCCGAGGCTAGAACTCCTATAATAGAGGCTGACGCATCCTCGCAGATTTGGTGCTCAAATTGAAGTTTAGTCGAAAAACCAAGCTAATCAGAACCGGTTCAGCCAATCAGAACCGAGTCTTAGGCAACCACAACTCCGGCTGCGGTAGATTGATGCTGAACTGAGCACCAATAATCCGAAACAAAATGGATATGCGTCAGCTCCTATTATAGGAGTCTTAGCCAAGGCTAACGAAGAAGAAAGGCTACCGCGGTGCTTTACGCAAATCTTTTTTTACAGACCGCGGGAGTCACGTGATGCTCGAATGCACCAATACAGATGTACAAAAAGAGCAATACGTCACTCTAGCGGTCTGTAAAAAAGATAAGTGGAATGCACCTCGGTAGCCTGTCTTTTTCGCTAGCCTCGCGATGGGCATAAAATAAGTTTCATTGGACGGATGAACACCGACACTTGTATCGATAATATGTTTACATAACTAAGTATTAAAGTTCCCAACGTCCCTCATTAAAACATGCGTGTGTGTGATATGGAATTAACTAAAAAATGCGATGGAAGAGAGACGTGTGTACAGAACTCAAAGAAATATAATTAGATGGATTGAGACACTACGGTAATCTTTTCCCATGAGAGATAAACGTTCGAGAAGTTAAAAGCGGGATCCGACACGTTACGAACATCCACGCCTGAACAAAGATTCGAACTCGGTGTATCTTGACTAGTAGCAGCGTACCCATCCACAATACAAACAGTCCGGACAAAATACATGAAAAAGAGCAACTAAGTTTGCATATGTAATAACTGTGTTTAACATACCAAATAGTACATACTCCCTGTTGCCCTAAACTTTTAATATATTTTTTGCGAAAGAAAATAACTGTTTCCACGAGAACAACTTTTCCTGCAATCGTATTTAGCTATACTGCTTTACTTCAGTATTTAATAATTTCATAATACTTGGGTATTTATGTGACAGACAAGACTCGGTAACATTTTGAAATATTATTCTTTAAAAATTATAATGGGGACTAGAAAGGTTTGAAATGTTGAAAATTGACTGAAGTTTGATCTTGGGTCAGTAAGCCTGTAATTAATTTAGTCTATTACTTCTTTTTGCATTTATTTATTTATATTTTATAGAAGTAAAAACTCTTCGTTTAATTGTAAAAAAAGAAACCAAGGGTTTAATAAAAAGCTTGAATAAAGTAAAGTTTGCCAAAAAAAAAAGCAAAAAAAAAGAACATTACATAATTTTTTACTCTTCAAATTATTCCAGAAAAATCGGAAATAACCATTCAATTGGAAACTATGTCTTTTTTCACTTTATGTTAAAAAAATAATCTTAGGGGTCATCTTCATACATGGATAAACAGCTGAAAAACAATATTTTGAGATAATTGAGTTTAAAGATTTGCTCTCGGAGGTATCGTCAGTCTGTGGGGCTCAGCGTAATGATCGTAATTTTAGGCACTTGTCTATCGGACCAAATGTACGACATTCTTAAAGGTTTAAATATTATTTTTTTAAAATTATAATAAATACATTTTTTCGCTATTTTAAACCTTTCTGGTCACTTTCAAACATGAATGCCAACATTTCGGAATTCTTTCGTAGTCTGACTTAACACATTCGCATCGGGCAATGTTTCCTTAAACTTTCATATAAAACGTGGTATTTTAATGATACTAAAACAATGGTAGCTTCTCCATTTTCTGAAAGGCTATCTTAAATTGTTTCCTAGATAGTTTTCTCAAGCTTATGCGTCAGTAAATATCATTCAGTATACGGATTTATTATAAAATGTCTTACGATCTAAAAAAATTATGGACAACATGATATAAATGCAATTTCTGTAAGGTAGAAGACACGCCCTTAGTCAATGATGTTTTTTTAATAAAAACGAGAATTTACGTTTCTCGATGACAACGCTTATTTTTTAAAAACTAGAATTCTCGTTTCCCGATGCGAATGTGTTAATTTAAATGTGTTTTGAACCAAAAAGTTTATTTAATTAGAAATTTTAAAATAAAATGTTAGAAGTACCACATTAAAACAAGTAACATTTCCTTATATATATTTTCTGGTGGAAAACATTTTTGGCTTGGGTGGGACCCTGGAAGAATACCGAAATGTTAGCATCTATACTTAAAAGCATAGAGATGTGACATTGTCCCTATGAAAACTAAGGGCTATATTTTACCTTTTTATTATCAGAGGCATGTCGAGAAAATAGACTGAGCAATTTCAGCAGAAACATAATAAAATTGGCCAATAGTTAATTCCAGAAAACTATGATGATAAGGATGTGTTAGAATTGGATGGTGAAGGCTAACTATTTCTAGATGTGGATGCAAAGGTTAAATATATACCAAATAAAATCATTTTGATACTTTAACAAACTTTGAAAATTTCAATACGGATTTTGACAGCATATTTGGAGTTTTTGGTAATATTTATCTCCGGACAGGGATGTAGTGCAGAGTATACTGCGGTATACGCTAAATACCTACTGAAATTTTTAAGGAACTCCGTATACGCTCCATCTCCCAAATAAAGGTATAGCGTATACTCTCTATAACGCTGCCTATAGCGTATACACTCTGTTTGTTTACGACTACACCACTACCTTCGGATACCAGACGGAAAGTCAATTAGTAAAGTGGTTTCGGAATTATGCAGATTTAAGTTTGGAATTCACTGCGTTAAAATTTCTTTTAATAGTTGCAAAAAAAAATGCAATGTGGGTAGATTTTTAAGCATATCTCAAACACTTCTTTGTCGAATGAGTGTAATTCCGGATTCGTACATTTGAAACTTCTAAAAATCGATTTCTGCTTTTAAAAAAAGTAACTTTTAATATTTTTTTCGAAAAAAAAAATATTTTTTTAAGTTACTTGTCGAATAAGTATGAATTGTAACATATGAATTTTTTTAACAGAAATCGATTTCGAGAAGCTGTAAAATATGCGAATCCGAAATTGCAGCTCATTTCGCCAAGTTGTTTTTGGGGGAATCTGCGCTTGAAGTTGTAATCTTTAAAATCATGCTTAGTAAATATCTTTCAAGCAGTACCTAATTCTTCTTAAAAAGGTTATTATTTAGATATTGCTTTGAATGACTGTATAAGAATATCATAATAATGCTTAGATCGTATTTTGTGGTAGTACAGTGTAGATATGAATATGAAAATCTTGGTGCACTTAATTTTTTAATAATGATGTGAAGAGAGATATTTTATACTTTTAACAAAGTTTTCTTTCCAAAAATAAATCATCTTCAGATTACAGTAACAACAGTTAAATGTACACATTTTGAGAGTAAATTGTATAAGCTGTGATATATGTCAACTATATTTCATTGCAAAATGTTTGAAATTATAAAAATGCTTTAAATGAATTAATGATAAATGTTTGAATTGTGCATCAGAATAAATACGCTGAATCACTTTATAAACACTGAATGCATTTAAACAAAAGACTGAACCTGTTTAAAAAAAATAGCTATTTTAGATTTTTAGTTGAAATATTAAGAGAAGCAATAGACTGTCGACAAATTATTAGAAATTTGTTAATTTCAATAACTATATGGATGTAAGATTATCCCAAATATTATGTGATTCAAAAAAGTTTCAAATTACTTGTATATGTGTTTTTATGCGCTTACATTCCACTTTTCACTCCTTTTTTCATATTTCACGACAGATTATTTATCTACGAATATTTATACTGGTAGGTGTGATGAAATATGTTTCAAAAGATTTAGAGCACCTTCATTAAGCAAAACGCAGTACTGAATACATAATAAATCATTGTGTGGAAAATAAGTTTCTGACAGTGTTTGCTAAAATTTTTGTTTGGACTAGAGAAGAAATATCCGAAATGTTGAAATTTGAACTTTGAAAAAGATTTGAAATTAAAAAAATCGAATCTTTCAAACGAATTCCTACTAATCTTTCAAATCATAAGTTAAAAGTCTACTGATGTCTAAAGAAGAATTCATCAATAATACAAAGCCATTTATGTTTTTTTTTAAAGTAATGTCTTAATCACAAAAATAAATAAATAAAAATTAATTATGTTTTTTTTAATTTTTGATTTTTTTAATAATGTATATTATTTAGAACTCTCAAGCTTAATAATTTTTCTTAAATTTCTGAGGTGACTAGTATTCAACGATTAGCGATTGCCACTTCAAATACACTGACTTCCAATGTTAAGTTGCAGACAGTTTTTTTAGCCTAATGTATAGACAAATCGATTTAAAAACATGAAATTTTATACATAAGTGACTCATACTAGGAGACATCAAAGAGCAACAGCACAAGAGGAAAATAAAGCAATTTTTTTAGTAATATACAAAATAAATAAAAAATGGTCCAAATATGACGCATCATATTTCCAGAACAGGCCGGCTAATATGGAGTGTGGCAAATCCTCACAGCTGTAAAGTTCATAAAACAAGCTCTCATACTGTTAATGAGGATGTTGATACAACTTGTGGCAATAAACCCAACTGAAATAAAAGCGTGGATTTTATGTCCTGGGGGGGGGTCTTGCTACAGATTAGATATCGTGCCACGTGTCTTCCTACACCTCCCCAAATATGTTCTAAGGTCCGGAGACACTGCGAGCCAATACATACGTCCAATCTCCTCTTTTAAACAAATCATCCACAAGTTATGCTCTGTGTTCCATCTTTACACCTTTGTGCGGTCATAGTACCAACACACACAGAAGTGAGCGTTCATCTTTCCTGAAGCCAAATACATCTATCTTGAATAAGATTCCGGTCATGTCCTGTTCACTGATGAGCTGAGATTCAGTACAAGAACAGATACTCGGCGAGTTTTCATCTGGTGTCGCCAACAAACTGGAAATTGACCATTTTAGGAATCTTTGTTTGGGACGGCATTATGTTGGACAGTAAAGCACCGCTGAACGTCTTCGATGCAGTATCTGTGAGCACACACTTTTATAGGGACGACGTTCTTTAAACTTAAGGGAGATTTTTCTGGGCAGTTGTCGATCCAGACTTCATCTTCAGTTTATTGATGACAATGAGACGTCACAACAGAGCACAGCATTTCAACAATTTTCAACGAAAAGTTGTGAATTATTTAACTTTTACTTAGGAAATGTAATTAAAAAGCTCAAAATTCTAGATTTTAATAGCTTAAAAAATGAAATGAAAGCCAGCATTGAGAGTAAATCAATAATTTACGTAAATCCCGATTAGATTAGAAACATCGTTGACCGTCTTTTAGTATTAAGTTCTGGAGTCTCATAATGTATCATGTGCAGATTGAGGCATTAATTCACTAGTGTAATTTGCTTTATGGATTAAAAAATTTTCTTTACTGGAATTGCAAATGATGAAATAATCTTAATTGAAGAACTAATGGAATTAATTTTTAAGCAGTAGGATAAATCTCAAGTTACCAAGCGATTACAGGTTGGGTAGAAGCGTTTAATAATCCTCACCAATATATCTGAAAATTTATCGCATCAGACATAAGTTTAATCCAAGTAGACGCAATAAAAGAGTTCATAACACAAGCAAATAAATAGCATTGATGTAAACCGCAGTATGCGTGAAAGTGTACGTCAAATTGTTTCGGATATTATGCATGCATGTTGTGATATTGATATAGGAGATTTTGAAAATGTAACGAATTAAACAGAGTTTCAAAACTTGAGTTTAATGCTGAATTACATAATATCAATCTTAATGCTTCATTATCCCATCAAAATATACACTGTTAAAAATTTGCAGCAAACTGTCTAGTCATTTGACCGTTTTTATAGAAAATTGTTACATAACCGTAATTTAACTCTATTCTGACCATAATATGGGCAATAATATCGTTAGAACAGAGTTAAATTGCGGCCATCTAACCTTTTCTATAAAAACTGTGAAATGACTGGACAGTTTGCTGCAAATTTTTAACAGTGTACTGTACAACTACCTAAGTACTGTGCTTATTTTTGGCTCACTCCCTATATCAAGTGGTTTCCAACCTTTTCCAACTAAGAAATCCCTCCTGGGGAAAATGTTTGAATTCAACAATGCTTACTGACACACGCTGTTAAAAATTTGCAGCAAACTGTCCAGTCATTTGACCGTTTTTGTAGAAAACGGTTACATAACCGTACTTTAACTATATTCTGACCATAAAATGAGCAATAATATGGTCAGAATATAGTTTAATTACGGTTATGTAACCGTTTTCTACAAAAACGGTCAAATGACTGGACAGCTGCAAATTTTTAACAGTGCATGTTACTGACTTTACGCCGCGCCGCCAAGTCAAACACAGAAATGAAAATCTACTTTCAATCACGTTTTGAATAAAAACAGCGAATCCATGAGCTCCGAAATATTTTTTTTTGACATTTATAGAAGTATTAGAAATGCAAAGAACAACAAAGGAAAAAGAGGAGGAAAATAAAAATGAACGATTTAGAAATGGCAAAAAGGGGGAGGTCATATAGTATGTGTAATAGCACTGTATTATAGGGGATGGATGTGGTTGTGATAACTAATTATCAATCATTTGTTAGGTTTAGTCTTCATTTCGGGAGCAGACTATTGAACGTCACAGGTCTAGTCTCTTTTAATAAATAAAAACTCCACAACTTTGCATTTTATATGCATTGTATCCATTTTAATTTTTTATATTTTTTTGTATTTGCCGCCATTATCCACATTATTTTCGCTTAACT
The DNA here is from genome assembly GCA_963931845.1 of Maratus michaelseni. Classification (NCBI taxonomy): domain Eukaryota; kingdom Metazoa; phylum Arthropoda; class Arachnida; order Araneae; family Salticidae; genus Maratus; species Maratus michaelseni. The sequence goes on from OZ007586.1 coordinate 121,350,633, forward strand.
CCAACCTGTCCAACGCGCAGTCCCAGAAGTAGCGATACCCAGGTAGGAAACGAATACGATTACGTAAACAAGGACTATTAAAATACTTCAACTGTTCTCTATAGAAATATAATTTTTAAGAAAAGCGAATCTATTTTTGTCGAAAGATTTAAAACTAGGATAAAAATAAAACGGATTTTTGAGATTTCAAAAATAAGAGGGATTAGAAGGGTAAAATAACATTGTTGATATTAACAAGATTGTTTCAGACAGATACGAAAGATTTGGATAATTGAATTTCTTAAGAGCTTCATCGATGATACAAGAGTTCTAACCGCGCAGAAGCATAAGAGATTTCAGATGTTTTAAGTTTGGTATGGAAAATATGAGAATTTAAAATAAAAATATAAAGCATAATAAATTTTATTTGTAGCAAATCAATATTGATTAGTTTTCTTACGTTGGGGCACAATATTATGACAATAATAGAAAGCGTTTCGAACACTAAAACAACGTTTAGACACTAAAATATCATCTAAAGATGAGGTGTTGTTGTGTTTTTTGGTGAAAAGGTAATTAGAAAGTTGAAGGAAAACAAATGTAAAAGACATTTTTAAAGTGTACGCAAAATTGAACGTTTACAGTAGCATAAAAATACATGCAGCAAGTATAATACACTGCTCAAAACAATTAAAGGATATTTGAAGTTTTATATAAAATAAAGATATAAACGAAATTTTTTTTGCCGAAAATAGAAGAAGAGAATCACAAATGCAAATTTTTCTGGTTTTCAAACTGTGGAGTATGCAAATTTTGAGTTCGACGTCAAAAACGTCGCTTCAGCGGCAGCGAATGAAATTTGACTTTCAACTGGATAAAAGAGAATGAAGACAAGGATGATCGGCATTCAGTGATTGCTTTGTTTCGATGAGTACGATGTCTCAGCGAAGTCATTTGACAGATTCAGAAGCTTGGAGAATTGTTGGTAGGTTAGAAGGGGGCCAAACTCAAGCCGAAGTAGCGCAAGCCATTGGAGTGTCACAAAGTGTCATTTCCAGGTTCTGGAACCATTTTTTGGAGAGTGGATGTGCAGGCCGAAGACCAGGGCAAGGTCGTAGACGGGCAACAACGCCCAATGAAGATCGGTATTTAGCGTTAACAGCTCGGAGACACCGAAACATGAACGCTACTCTTCTCCAACAACACCTTCGCTCGGCTACAGGCACCACGATTTCAACTCAAACTGTCCGAAACCGGCTCCATGCTGTAGGTCTGTATGCTCGCCGACCGATGGTATGTGTTAGATTAACATCAAGGCATCGTCGCGACCGCAGGTAGTGGGCAACCGAGCATGTCAACTGGAGGAGAAATGAATGGAGCAATATTCTGTTTTCTGACGAGTCCCGTTTTTCTGTGCATCCGGATAATAGGCGTATTTTCATCTGGAGGGACCGTGGCAGTAGGAATAATCCTGCGTTCGTGCACGAAAGTGTCAGATTTGGCGGTGGAGGAGTGTTGGTGTATGGTGGCATCTCCATTGACTGGCGCACTGACCTCTACATCATTCGAGATAGAGCTCTGACTGGTCTCCGATATAGGGATGAGATCCTCAGACCTATTGTAGTCCCTTACGCTGCAGCAATCGGAGATAACTTCATTTTAATGGACGATAACTGCAGGCCACATCGTGCAAACCTGGTTGAGGATTTCCTTTTCGAGGAAGGAATCGTTCGAATGGAATGGCCAGCGTGTTCTCCAGACATGAATCCAATCGAGCACGTTTGGGACGCTCTAGGAAGACGAGTTTCTGGCCGCCAACAACCCCCACAAACTCTCCAAGAACTGGAAAGAGCTCTTCTGGAAGAGTGGGGCAGAATACCCCAACTCGTCATTAATAGCCTCATTGAGTCCATGCCTCAAAGGTGTTCAACGTTGCTGGCCGCCCGTGGAAACCATACCCCCTACTGAAAATGATTTTCTTTGAAGAAAACACCTTTTCTTATTCATTTTTTCTCATATGCACAAATTGTGTTTTTTTCCTTTTGTACACAAATGCGCAATAAAATGCATTTTTTTCTGCCAAACATGTGTAATTTATTCTCATATAACCTACTATGTCTGTCGACCATGTATCAATCAGCTAAAAAGTTTCCCAGATACAAAATTCACCTAAAACTGCAATATCCTTTAATTGTTTTGAGCAGTGTATATATGTGTGTGTGAGAGAAAGAGAAAAATGAGCAACAAAAAAGTGCAACCTCTCAACTCAATGGAGTATAAAGATTCACGAGTCAGGATGATGATGGATAATGTCATTATTAGAATGATATTCGTTAGTATGGTTACGTTTTTATGAAACGCTTAGGTAGCTTGCCGTTTTTGTTTAATTAGAGAAGACAAAAGTACTTCTCTGTTTTATTATGATAGTAAAATAGGCATATGACCATTTTAAGTTGTCTTAACTCACTATTCAAGTACATATTGTTTATTTCTTCATGTATTTTATGTCCTATTTAATGTTTGTTATCGTCGTCAAACCAACTGTAATCAATTGAAATATTGTGGGTAAGTTATTATGCTGTTTACTAATCCCAAATAAATTTGGGAACTCGGCCGGGATCTGAATAAAAAATATTTTGAAACGGAATCTGAATAAAAAGTCATCTGAGTTGGGAATTTGAATATGAAATTGATTCCGTAGTCGGATCTTCAATTTCTGCAAATGGGAGTAACTAACGTTTTATATATTTATTTCGTTGTTAATTAAGCAAAATATAAACAATATCATCTTTGAATAAAGCAAGAAATGTAGATTTATTAAACTTGTGTGATGATTTGGAACTGATTGTTCCTCAAAACCCCCAAATTATCGATTTATTCAGATTATTAACTCAGTCCAAAGATTATGATGAGGATTTCGTTAAAATTTGGCTTGAAGTTGTTGTCACTGAGAGAAAGGAAAGAGAGGTAAGAGAGGAAAGGAAGAGAAGAGAGGTAAAAGAGGAAAGGACGAGAAGAGAGGAAAGGAAGGGAAGAGAAGGAAAGAAAACAACAAGCCAGAACAGAAAGGGAATAGGAATTAAAAGACTTAGAGCTTCAAAGTAAACTGAAAAATTAAAATTACTGTTTTTTGATGTATAGTTCAGGTAAACAACAATACTTGATAAAATAAATGACATATTTTGATGGCACATGTGATATTAGCATCTATTTGGTTTATCACATTCCAAGTAAACGTGAAACGGATTCTCTCTACATTTAAAGGAAACCCTGAAATCATTATGCATCCATCCTTATGTGGAAGCATATCATTCAACGTACTATAAATATACAAACAATATTGAAAGAAGAATTAACAGCTAGAAGTAATATTTTACTATTGAAAGAAAAAAATCGTTTAATTTTACTAAACTCAAGCGAATTTGTAATATCACAAATGTTATAAATCAGGCAAGATAAAGTCCGAGGAGTTAAGCATAAAACTTTGTTAGAAACCTTGCTTGTTCTATATGAAAAAAAAGAAGCCAAGATTTGTTTTCTGAAGTTCTTGAAAATCACAATATCCAGCTCAATTATCAACAAATGGATAACATGCATTTCTTTTTTATTTAGGAAAAAATATTTCACGGTACATTTATTTTCTGACCAGTGTTTCTTACAAAAATCATTTTCGAGTTTACAGTTAGAAACATTATTTAACATAGATTTTAACATTACCAGATGTAATAAAATACAATTGGAATACTTTGTCTTTTTTGTGTCAGTAAAAGTAAATTGTTAAACCACAGTTAAAATTCATATTTTTAAAAACCCAATTGTAAAAATGCAAGAGGTTATATTCTTGATAATTGTTACAAATATAACATTAAACAAAAGACAAAAAAGATCATGCTAAATGGGAGCAATTTTGCTATTTTTAAAAGAATATTTCTTCGTTGAATGCCACGGAGTAGAAAATAAAACGTTCATAAGAGAGATAATTGTATACCAAGAGAAAAAGCATTATGTTGTCAATCGACAAGCGTATGTAAAATAGTTTCAGAGAGTGGTTTTGTACAAGAAAAGAAACTGAAAAATAGATTAAGCAGTTATACTTTAAAAGTAGAATTTAAGAAAATTATAAAATGTTGTCCTTGGTAGCTTTGTAGGAAATGGATTTATTTTTAACGAAATAAATATTCCACTTTAAGAAATAAGAAAAGAAAGAGTATTTTAATAAACACTTGGAGACCAAGATCTAAATACAATTATGTAGGAAAATGGCAAAATTCTTCCATTGGTTGACTGTACTACAACTTATGTACTAATGTTTTCTTTTGGTCCTTTTACCTTGTGCAAAAGTGCATTTCTTTTTACAGGTTCATTTTTTCACGCGATGAAGGATGGTATTTTCTTTTCCTTGGAACGAAACGTTGTAAATGGAATTAATTTTCTAGAGATTTCCCAAGTTTATAATTTGTAAAAGTGGTAATGAGTGACATTAAAATTATACAAATTTAGAAACAGATAGTATAGAGTTTTTAAAAATGTTATAGCAGTTTCTTCCTAACTTCTATCGAAAATTAATCGAAATCTGAACTAAAATAAATAATCTAAAAATCCATGGCATTCATTCAAAATTTTTAACAACTAAATAACATAAATTACTTGCATGCTCGCTCAAATCTCTCTCTATGTATATATACAGGGGGTGGACAAAATAATACGAAAACTCATGAAAAATGCTGAAAAGAGCAATATCTAGAAAAATACGTGAGGAATTAACCTGAAACTGCTGGTGTGTAAGCAGTATAGTATAAGTTATATATTTCCGTGAAGATGTTTTCCCGAAAGCCCATAGGGAACTGTCAACAAATTGAAAAAGGACGAATATCTTTTGGATAACCCTGTAAAACTAATGTAGCAAAAGCGTTCAAACTCGAGATTATTAATAAGTTGCTTATTTTAATATACTGTGTTCATTTTTATAAGGATAGCATGTATACTCGTATATCCGTTGTTCCCAAAAGGAAGCAAAAATATGAGGGATTGTATCCAAATACAACAAGTACGTGCAATATTGTGTACGCTATCTTGGCACTAATCAACAGATATTTGATACAAACCCTCATCTTTTTGCTTCTTTTTGGGAACAACGGATTTCGAGCTTATTCTATCGACGATAATTTACAGAATTTTCAAGCTATGATTTTGAGACTTTCACAAAAGTTGCTCTATATACTTAGCTAATACATTATGCATATTATATTTTGATTGCATTCACGCATGCGCAGTGAAACATTTGTTAGTATACCTGCTCATTTTTCATCCAATTTTTATTATTTTTTAATTCTGATTGCAGAGTATTAAGTACAATGTTGTTTGTCATATTTTCTGAAAATAACTTTTTTTTTATATTAAAAACTTTGCAAATTATAAGCAAAAAACTAAATGAAATTTGAGACTGTTTTTATAAAAACCTTAATTTCTCTACGAGTATACATGCTATCCTCATAAAAATGAACACAGTATATTAAAATAAGCAACTTATTAATAATCTCGAGTTTGAACGCTTTTGCTACATTAGTTTTTACAGGGTTATCCAAAAGATATTCGTCCTTTTTCAATTTGTTGACAGTCACCTATTGGCTTTAGGGAAAACATCTTCACGGAAATATATAACTTATACTATACTGTTTACACACCTGCAGTTTCAGGTTAATTCCTCATGTATTTTTCTAGATATTGCTCTTTTCACCATTTTTCATGAGTGTTCGTATTATTTTGTCCACCCCCTGTATATATATACTATTTGCGTGTATTACGTACCCTTGACATATTGTAGCTCAGAATAACATGTATATTTTATCAAGTCTTAAAATTTTTCTAAATTAGATTTTCATTCTTAATTCGACAATAGATAAACATCAATCCATTTTCTAGCAAGTATAGTACTACAACAAAAGTATTAATTCATCTTATTTTACGAAATTTTAAGATTTCGATAGCTAAGTGATTTATTAAGAAGCGGATGCTTCATTGAAAATGCAATGTCATTTGTCATTCTCGTTATTATGAGTAAATTTTTCAATAAAAAAAGTTCGGATTAAAAATACTCGAAGGAGTATTTTTAATATGAATTCATTAATAATTTTCATAATTATAAACATTATGTATTTGAAACAAAAGTGCCTGGACTATGTTTGGGTTCATTCATTGTATCTCATTAAATAAGGAACATTTCAATCAGGGAAGATATAAATTAAAATCTGTCATCATCAAAGTTTGAACCTTTCTATCTTCATTCAGATTTAATGAAAATGCCTAATCGATATATTGGGACATCCGGAAAGTTCTGCGGTATATTTCTATTGAGATAATGTTGAAATGATTGAATGTCACCGGAATTTATGAACAAATTTATTTCAAAATAGGTAAAAGCAGTTTCTTCACGTATATGATAAAAGCAAAGTTTTATTCCAAAATTCCGGTGGGAACGTGGCAATTATGGATTCAAAATACATTAAAAAAAAACAGTAAAACTCTCCGGGTGACCTAATACTTTTCCAGGCTGATTTCATCCAAGGAACTCAAATAAATTGTAAGAATTGTGTGTTACTATTTGAAAAAAGAAAGTTGGTACAATTTTTAATATGCAGCCGGGTTTCCGAAGAAAAAATCATGCGTAGCATTAAACAGTAGATATTACTCCCAGCCGTTTGGTAATAATGTCTTTTTCGTGTGATTATTTGTAGCAGAATTAGTAAGGGGTGATCACTTTTTATTTTCCGATCACATAGTGTAAGGAAAGTATTGTTTTCATGATTTTTATGTGTGTGCGTGAGTGACCACGACAAGTCCCAAACGATACTTCCGATTGTCCTCCCATTTTGCAAATATCTTATAGACCACCGTCACAAGAACTGGATAACTGGATGGCCGTCCGATTTTCGTAAAAATCGGACTGTGGGTTAAGTATTTAATCCATTTTTATCTATTTAAACATTTTCAAACCATTTTGCGACCGATTCTACAGGGGAAATCACCAACGAATTCGAACAAAATGTAAGTAATAAATATTGCGACGATGCAATCAAGTATTAACGGTGCTGAGGTTTCAAAACGGGAAGTCCAGCGTTTAAATCCAAACAGAACAATTACAGAGCATAATCGGAGCTATTATACGAGGCGAGAAAATACTCAACAAGCATGATTATTTCTTAAAATAAAAACACAACTTCCAGGGTTATATATAATGCAAATGACAGCAAAAAGGCATTTTTCCTTTTTAGCAGTCTTCTATTCATATTCCAGAGACTTAAAATAAATTAATATATTTTCTGTAAAAATACCTCATAGTATATTCACCAAATTGCAGTTTTTATATACAAGAATTCTACTGAAATTCTTTCAATATCATTAACAATAGCTCAAAATAAATCAAATTGTTCATATTTCGAACTTTTTTTATTGAAAAATTTACTCATAATAACGAGAATGACAAATGACATTGCATTAGTTGCTTCAAATTGAACGAATGCAAAACAAACGGAAAGTACAAGGATTCAATTTTTATGATATAAACAAATTATGTTAGTATCTACAGCGATACGAATTCATGTTTCATTCCAATTTGTTTTCTTTAATTTGTTTGTTATTTATTTATTAACATTTTATTATAATTTGAGAGGAATAATTTTTAAATTTTGATATTTCCATATATTATATATTATAATACGAGCAAATCTTGTGTATGCATATGCAAATTTTATCTAAAAAACGGCTCAAACGATTTTGACTAAATTTTGTATCCTATCATTTTGGGGTATGAGAAGACCATTGAGATAGTTCACATGTTCGAAAAAATTCGATTAGCTGGTCCTTTTGGGGTCACGACAGGTCAAGGCATTTCAATGGGAATGAAGGTTGAAACAGTTATTACGTTGTTGAACAGGTGACAGTAAACAAAGTCACAAAGTTGGCAACATTTCGCCAAATTTGGTGATATTTGGCAAAATGTTGGAGACATTGAAGAGATTTGGCGGGAAAATCGACTTTCAAGATTACCAATGCCAAAACACCTACTTGGCACCAAATGAATGAATATCGTCGTTTAGCGATATTTGTCGAAATTTTGGCGAAAAAAGTGGCTTTCAGAATCTGAAGGAATTTTCTAGAAGTTCCCAATAGGAGCCGAGATATATGATTCAACCAATCAGAGATATGATTCAATCAATCCATGGAACGTAATCGAAAACAGAATTCAACCAATGTGAAATGAAATTTAGATTTTTACTTTCTTCTATCTATACAAGAAGAAACTATTAGATGCGTGAAAAATGTCGTATCTGGCACATTCTTTTGGGCTCTCTAACACACGAAGTACTGTGTAGAATACAGTGAGATTTCATATGAAGTTCTATCCTTATGTGAAGTGGTGCTAATTAGCTTCTGGAAAATTACCCCCAAAAGGGGGTGCCGAAAATTGATGATTTGTTCGATTTATATATCTCCGGTTTATGTGCGAAAAATGCAATGAAACATTAAATTTAGAATCAAGATAATGATAAGAATAGATTGTCATTCATTTTTTGGTTCCGGCCATCTAAGAAGGGGTGCTGAAATTCGATTATTTGTTCCAAATATGCGATGCTTATATCACCAGTACCAGATCATGTATACGCATTCTTCGTAACTGTATTAAATAAATTTGTTTTTCCAGCATTAAAAATCGCCATTGTCTACAATTCTATAACAATATTATGCGTTCATATATCGGGTGCGTCATAAATCCGTTATAAGTTAAAAAATTCATTAAAAAGGTGCAAATGGTGCTAAAAAATTGCGGTTCGCACGAATGGGATTAGAGGGAGATCAGATTTTGTTTAATAATAAAAAAAGTTATTGTTCAAAAAGTTACAGATATATGGCGCTGACAAGCTTAATATGAAGCAGATATCAAGGAGGGCTTTCCACTTCGTGGACGACCCGTTTCTTCGAAGCGTCTAACAAGCTTTAGTATACCAGCCCATGAAACGGGCCCTTTTCTCGTCCTTTTGCCATGCGGAATTTTTGAAATGCGCCGGATGCTGATTCTCCGTTTTTATAAAAGGGCTTAACCCGCAACGTTTGGTCTGGTAGCGACAGCATACTCCTGGCATCGAATGAAGAATTTAAGTCCATCGAGGTATTTTATTGACAGCCTGATTTGCATAAATCTGCTCCGGATTACGCATGCCAGCGCCATCTATGGGTAATCTTTTGAACCACAATTTTTTTTGTTATTAAAAAAATCCGATTTCCCTCTAATCTCATTCGTGCAATCCGTAATTTTTTAGCACCATTTGTTCCTTTTTAATGAATTTTTAAAGTTTTAATGAATTTATAGCGCACCCTGAATATATAAAAAAATTGCAAAATAGATGTAATTTCTTGTAATATTTAAATCATTTAATTGATTTGATTTATATAGAAGAAAGTTTTGTGATAGCCACAATATACTAGTTTGATTTAATGTACTAAAAATATTTACAAGTTCCGTTTAATAACCTATTGCTCGTTTCATGAATACTGATTACTATTTATCCACAGATATAATAGCAAGCATTTTTTTTTTTAATAATCCGAAATGTTTAGAAATAATTCACAAACAATTATTGTTTATGCTACTTTATCATCAACATTTCATATTATATATTCTGTGATGATATCTGCTAATTTTTGAAATTCGCTGTGTGAGAAAAAAATTTAAATACATCAGAAGGTTATTATTTACAGATGCATCAGTGGAAGAATGCACAGAATTTTACCAGATAATTTCAACTAAACTTCAAAAGAAGAATTAAAATTAAAGTTGCCTTTTTCGCGAATTGTTTACGGATAAACAATTCTTGCAAGTGATGCAGTTTCCTTTTTGTAGTAAATCCTCTTGAAAATTTCTCCTTTGTATCGCCGGTATAAAAATGCTTGCATAGCTTCTTGAAATTGAAAGTAAAAGTTAAAAGTTGCATTTTAAGAGGAAGTATGATTAAACGTTTAAGGGAAAAGTGGCTGTTGTTTATTATATTCTGACGATAATGTTTAACAAAAAAAAATATTCAAACAAAATCCCTACAGTAAATATTGCAATATGCATTACAAACGTATTTCTTTGGTTTGAATTCATTTTTGAATAACATTTCCGAAAACAATTGCTTATTTTCCCGCTGAATTTTGTTTAGCAGAAAAATGGAAGAAAGGAGAAAACTTTAATAAAATTACGTTTAATTTATTACTCTTATTCCCCCCCCCCCCTTCCGCAAGTTTAGGCTAGTATTGGAAAGAAAAATGTTAGAATACTCAAGTAAATACGATTAGTGCTCTCATGTAAAATAAATATATAAAAGATTGTTTAACAATACATACACTGAATATTTATATTTATACTTCTTGGCCATGGGCTGTAATGTTAGGATGGTATATTGATGGCTGCCTCTATTTCCAAAATCTAAGTCCTTTCCGAGAATAATTCAGAAGTTTTTTCTGAATGCTCTAACTTTATATTCAGGCACCATGGAGACCAACAAGATATAATAACCATGCGACAATAGATCTAGTTACTCTTGATGAAGGTGCTCTAGTGGTCGACAGACTTTTGCTATCAATTGTATTGTTATAGCGTCTAAGAGATATTAGTGTGACAACCGGGTATTCAAAAATTGCTAAACAAATTGAATCCCATAAATGGCGAACGATGTTGAACGATAAATGTCGATCGTAGCGACATCTGCTAGCCCAATCTTTATACAATCCTTATATACCGGGTGGTTATAATATAAGTACTTCTATTTGGAGCTGTCTGTAGCTTGAAGGAATAACCGAAAGGAAACCAAAATCGGTACACTTACTATTCGAGAAGGGGGAAGAAGAATGGAACAATAAAAAAAATAATTTCAATAATCACCGACAGATGACGCAATTGAGTGTGAAATGTAATGTGTAATATTGTGTACCGTGGAGGTGTCGCAAACTTCACCTCGGTCTTCATCGCATATTACAACATGTCGAAACATCACGCCTGATGCGTTACATTCCGCAATTGAGCACGTCGTGCACCACCTGGATTGTGTTCTCCAGCAATGTGGCCATGTGGAACCTGAACATGATTGGCACCGCCATGCAAAAGTGTAACCACATTCACTGTGACATTTCCAAATAAATTAGGTGTGCCATCCGGTTTGACGCCTTAATTCCTTGTTCTGGTATTACACATTACATTTAACACTCAGTAGTGCCATCTGTCGGTGATTATTGCAATTATTTTTTATTGTTCCATTCTTCTTCTCCCTTCTCGAATAGTAGGCGTACCAATTTCGGTTTCATTCGGGTTATTCCTTCGAGTTAAAGACAGCTCCAAATAGAGATACTTATATTATAACCACCCTGTACAATGTTTACGTTGAAAAGAGCTAGCAGATGCCGCTGCGATCGAGATTTATCCTTCAGCATCGTTCAACATTTAACGGATTAAATTTTCTAAGAAAAAAAGGATGTGAAGGTAAACATTTACGAATTTGCTTTTGCTTTTTTTTTGTTTATATGGTGACGACATTATTATACATTATCGGTCGAATAATGGGAGGATTTGTTTCTTGAAATAGGATTTCCTAAGATAGCTTAATATAGCATGAATTTAAAACACTCACCAATATTAACAATTTTGTAAAAATAAAAAATTCTATTACACTTAGTGGAAAATAGCTTAGTTCAACTTCTACATCGTAAAAATACGAAAAATGTTGATTTTATAGAAAGGGTACTAAGACGCCAATAAAACATTGCTCATTTTACGAAAAAAAAATATAAACTGTTAATTTTACAAACAAAATCTGTTAAAATAAGAGAAACTTCGTAAAAAAACACGTCCTTTATTCATAACATTAACAGTTTTATATTGGTGTCCTGCCTGATAGTTCTATAAAATCAACAATTTCTATAAAGTGTATATCCCGATCCAAAATTAAAAACACAGCCACCAAAAATAATAATAAATAAACACATAAGAGAAACAATTTCATAATCTCTCAGTAGCTTCTCATGTTTTATTTCCGTTAAGAAAATCTGAGACTTAAAAAATAAGTTTCACACAACTTAAAAATGCAGTTTTAAAATAGTTCCGACAAAAGAAAAATTCTAATTAACATTTTTTGCAGTAAAATATTTTACGTGTATTTAGTTGGATTAATTAATATTTTCATAAAAAATAAAAAATATCAATAAATTCTTAGTAAAAAAACATGGTATCTTTTTTTTTTCATGTCCCGTAGTTTCTGTACCTAAGAAATAACAAAAATATGTGAACAAACATTCGGTGTGTGCATTATAATATATAAATGTGTTATAAAGAAACAATATCAAAAATTTTTATGAAAAAACAACAACATTAATATTAACAATTTCTTTCCAAGCGATAAGCACATTACGACTCTTCGCCTTTTAATGAAATAAAAATATTCGAAAGGTGTTTCGTTTCAACTCTCTGTCGTGCTCATATCATTTAATAAAAGGAAATAAAAGAAAAATACCTTTTCCTTAATAGGATTATTTTTAAATTACTTTCTCACGAAATGTTAACGGGCATTCTTTTATTCTTGATTTTACATTCTCTTTTGCTACATAACTTCAAGAATAATTTTGTAAATTTTTTGTAAATATCAAATTGCACACAATGCTGTCTGAAAGCGTTGCAACAGTCATTATTTTGATGGCAAATAATTATTAAAATGAATGAAATTGGAATAATATCTGCTTCCTACTTTTCTCATTTTTGTTTAGTATTCTTAAAAGAACGGTGCTTCACTATATTAAATATGTGTCTGTTTCTTTAACCCTTTGAAGGGTGGTGTATTTTTAAACGACTTAATTTTAATCAAGATTTGCAGGGTATTTAAAATAGGTGGATTGAACTTTGTGCCGTTATATTAAAATAAATGATCAACGTAAAATAGCACGAATAAAAATATATTAAATGGCAAACAGCTGTTTCGAAGCCTCTAAAGCTCCATCATCAGTGCCAAATTTTAAAGATTAAAAACTGATTCAACAGTTTAAGCCATGTAAATATGCTTGCGTCTCCGCACGCGCGCAAGTTAGAATGGCGGTGAGTTTTTAGCTCACAGGCTATCAAAGCCTGAGAGCTAATGTGCCCGCCCGTTCTGTATGTATGAATGTATGTATGTATGTATGTACGTACGTATGTACGTACGTAACGCGATAACTCGTGATAGAATTATCCGTTTTGCTTCAAATTTTGTTTACAGGTTCATTCTAATAAGGCGCTTCCCTGATTAGTTTTGGGAGTTCATTGGTTAAGTATAAAGGGGGGAAAGGGGGGTTAACTCCCCCTTAATTTAGATAAATGGGTTTTTCATGCAGAAGTATCCGTTTTTCTTCAAATTTCGTATATAGGTTCAATGTGATAAGGTGCATCCCTGATTATTTTTGGGATTTCATTAGTTAAGTATAAAGGGGGGAAATGGGGGGCTAACCCCCCCCTTAATTTAGATAAATGGGTTTTTCATGCAGAATTATGCGATTTTCTTTAAACTTTGTATATAGGCTCATTGTGGTAAGGAACTTCCCTAATTACTTTTGGGTGTTCATTGGGTAAGTATAAAGGGGGGTAAACGGGGGGCTACTCCCCCTTAATTTAGATAAATGGGTTTTTCATGCAGAATTATCCGATTTTCTTCAAATTTTGTATATAGGCTCATTGCGATAAGGCACTTCCTTGATTAGTTTTGGGGGTTCATTGGATAAGTATAAAGGGGGGAAACGGGGAGCTACCCCCCCCCCTTAATTTAGATAAATGGGTTTTTCATGCAGAATTATGCGATTTTCTTTAAACTTTGTATATAGGCTCATTGTGGTAAGGAACTTCCCTAATTACTTTTGGGTGTTCATTGGGTAAGTATAAAGGGGGGTAAACGGGGGGCTACTCCCCCTTAATTTAGATAAATGGGTTTTTCATGCAGAATTATCCGATTTTCTTCAAATTTTGTATATAGGCTCATTGCGATAAGGCACTTCCTTGATTAGTTTTGGGGGTTCATTGGATAAGTATAAAGGGGGGAAACGGGGAGCTACCCCCCCCCCCCCTTAATTTAGATAAATGGGTTTTTCATGCAGAATTATGCAATTTTCTTTAAACTTTGTATATAGGCTCATTGTGATAAGGCACTTCCCTAATTAGTTTTGGGTGTTCATTGGGTAAGTATAAAGGGGGGTAAACGGGGGGCTAATCCCCCTTAATTTAGATAAATGGGTTTTTCATGCACAATTATCCGACTTTCTTCAAATTTTGTATATAGATTCATTGTGGTAAGGCGCTTGCCTGATTAGTTTTGGGTTCTCATTTTTTAAATATAAAGGGGGGAACGGGGGGGGGGGGCTCACCTCCCTTAATTTAGATAAATGGGTTTTTCAAGCAAAATTATCCGATTTTTTTCAAATTTTGTGTATAAATTCATTGTACTAAGGCGCTTGCCTGATTAGATTTTGGGGGTTTATTGGTTAATTATAAAGGGGGGGGGTGTCTAATCCACCCTTAATTAATTGTATATATCTTTATTTTTCGAGTGGCATTATTATTTGAAAAAATAGCATAATATACAATTAGTGTGAATAGCCTGTGAGCTCAATGCCCTCAGTTTAACTGGGCAGTTTTCTTTTTTTTTTTTTAAAACAACAGCGGAGTCAGGGAACACATGTGACGTAGGAGACCAATAGAAGCGATCGGCCAGACTGGACGAGTTTAAGTACGGAGGAGAAAAAAAGGGGGGGGGGAATCGAAGAGAATTAATTAAATGAAAGGTAGCCAAACAATTGAAAAATTTGGTAAAAATTAAATTATTTACATTTTTGTTTTAATCGTTTAAATTTGGCACTGATGATGGAGCTTTAGGGGCTCCGAAACAGCTGTTTGCAATTTTCTATATTTTTATTTGTGGTATTTTACCTTGATCATTTATTTTAATTTGCAGGGTAGTTCGACCAGCAAATGGACAATTAAGAACTTTTTTTTAAAAAAGATTGATAATATTTTAAGAAACAGTACCTTTTGGTGTCTGACAGTGTAAATACATGTGTTGGTATAGAAATGATTAAAAAATAATAGAAGGAAGTTTATATTTCATTTGTTTAGGATGTTAGGTGTGTCTGATTAAAAAAACTATAGAAAATCCAAGTAAATGAACAGTTCTTATCAGTGGATGAACACAAAACTTTAAAGTGAATGAACAGGTAGCAATTTAAAAACACTTAAGTTTCACACTATGTTATTTATTTTACTACTTGTACAATTAACTTATAACACGTTTTTACTGAATTACGGGTTTTTTAAACCCAGCGTGATGATTAACTAGTGGGGAATTTTTCAAACATTATTCTATTAAAATTTTTACTAAGTGTTCATTCACTTGGGGCTGTTCACTTACTGGTCGGACTACACTACCAGAATTTTTGAACAAAATTTTACTTTTATAAGTTTGGTAAAAAAAAGCTGTAATTGCATTTGTTTAGTTGTTTTTTTTTTCTCGAAAATTCTGGTGTGAATTCAACATTACAGAAACACAATATACTTGTCCCTAAAAGGGTTAAAGTGGTAGTATTCATATATGTCTTTTTAACGCTTTCCAATTTAGTTGAAAAGTGTTTATGAATTCGTTTTGTCTGTCTGTCTAACGTCTATCCGTTCTCTAACTCGCGTAAATATATTCAGATTTTCATGCAGTTGATAAATGTTACTGAGGTTTGCTGTGGTTTTTCGGTATTGAAAATGAAGTGTGTAGCATTTATAGTTCATATACAGGGATACTCAACATAATTCCGTTACATTGCGGTCTATAGGGAAAAATCATTTGCCGTGTATTTTATTAATGTTACACTATTTCAAACATATTGAAATTGAGATATACATCACTGAGGTTCACAACAAGATGCTTACTATAAAATAAGGTGTGCATAGCATTAATCGTTAATTTACAGGGACAAAAAAAAAGTTCGATTACAGTATTGTCTATCAATAATAATTGAATAATAATTGCTGGAAGATTGTTTTCAGTTGTGGTACGCTTTTTTAAATTTTACTTATTTATTGCATATTACTTGGTGTACATAAATTCTATAGATCCTATAGAGATTTGCACAAAAATTTCAAGTACATTTCCCTTTATTGACGAAATTTGCTGTTGGGGAATTTTCAGTTATACTATGCGTTTCCTAACTGTAATAAATTTTAGAATACTATGTAGTATGTGTACAAATTTATAGATCCTATACAGGGCTGCACAAAAAAATTCGTATACTTTTCCGATTACTGACGGTAATTGCTGGCATTGGATTTTCAAATGTGTTATGCGTTATTAGTTTGTGTAGTTTCAATTAATCTCTGTAAAGTAATAATTGTCAACTTGTATAGTATTACTATACCACTATACTTCTTCACAAACATTTTATATTCTTTCCTAATCACCTTTTACCTTTATCAAAATTTATTAAGTTAAAATAATGTGCACGCTTAATACAGTTAAGTACGTAAAGCTACACTTGGCTAGACACGTGTAGTTAAATAATTGTGCGCTTTAAACATTGGAAAAACTGTTTAACATTCAACACATTGTATGTATGTTAAGGGGTCTTGTACCTTTTAAGCGCGACAAAAATCGAGAAAAACAATCAAGGTTTGAATGAGTGTATTTTCAAAACCTTTATATGTGTAAACATAAAGTTTTGATTATAAATTAAATAGATTGTGCTTTTTAATATAATACCATTAGAAACTGACTAATATTTTACTGAATTAGTGCACTGTTGAAATTCAAATAGCTCTTTTTTTTACTCCGTAAGTCATTGCGCGCATGATATCTTCAGAACGTATGCATTAATTGTTATGAAATTTTATTCAGATAATAACCTCATATGTGTGTTTAAAATGATCTACTTTTAAATAATTACAATGATGAGATTTTTAATTATGACTATTTTTACATATTAAAAAATGTAAAATTTTGAAATTTTTTACAAAAATACATTTTTTACATACTTATTGAAATAATTTTGACCTAAGAACAGGTCATTTTAAAAATACATATGGGCTTATTATCTATCTCAAATTTCATAACAATCCAGTCATACGTTCTCAAGATATCATGCGCGCAATGACTTTAAGGAATAAAAAAAAGAGCAACATTATTTTCAACAATGCTCAAATTCTGTAAAAAATTAGTCAGTTTCTAATGGTATTATATCAAAAAGCCCAATCTGCTTAATCAATAGTCGAAATTTCATGCTTATACACAAAAAAGTTTTGAAGATACACGGATTCAAAGTTTGAAAGTTTTTATTGATTTTCGGCAAATTAAAAATGTACAAGACCCCTTAAAGTAAACAGTGGGTTTGTGTCTTCGCCCCGGGATTGCACTTATACTCTAAAGCGAAAGCTGGGTTCCCGGGGCGGTCATCTCTTGCCATCCCTTGTTTACTTGGACATCATCTTTCACCATATTATATTGTGAAATTTTGTTACCGTATTTTGATTGTGCTAGAAAGTGTTTCATAATATATGCTTGACGCATGATTTTTCTTTCTTGTTAATATTTTAGAATTATTTTCATGGTTTGATTTCTGAATGAAATTCACCACAAAATTTCACATTTTTTAATTTATGAAAATTATCCAACAGTCATAATTGTCAGACATAGTGGGTGATCCACAACACACAGAAGAGATAAAAATTCAATAATACGAAAATTATATACAGTATAACAATGCGATTTTCACAGAAATATACAGAAATATATGTAATTTTTTTAACAACGAAAATTTTATTGCCAGAATAATCGCATTTGCTACCAACAAGTAACATTTCACCTGTTTAGTCAGTTTGTAATCCAGCACAGCACATTTCGCAATACAACAAATATTAACTAGTCGGATGTGCCAATCCCAAAACTTTCTTCTATCTCACACAGGTTTCGCATACGCTATAAAGAATCAGCACCAATTTATATCAAAGTCTAACTGAATCTAAAGTTTTATTCAATTCCGTGCATTAGTTCTTGAGATATTACTATTGCTAAAATCGTGTAAATCCTGAAAAATGTAGCACAGCAGCGCCACCTGTAGGGATATTTAGACCAAAACCTATTCAACAACAACTTATGTCAACGTCTAACTGAATCTGAAGTTTGATGAAAATCCGTGCATTAGTTTTTGAGATATAGTTATCGTGATAATAATGAAAAAAATAGCATAGCAGCACCACCTGTTGGGATATTTACACCCAAACAAATGCAGCATCTATTTATGTCAAGGTCTAACAGAATCTGAAGTTTGATGAAATTCCGTGCATTAGTTCTTGAGATACAGCTATCGCAAATATCATGAAAAAAGTGGTATAGCAGCGCCACCTGTTGGGATATCTACACCAAAACATAATCAGCGTCTATTCATTCCAAAGTCTAACTGAATCTGGTGTTTGATGAAAATAAGTGCATCAGTTCTTGAGATAGAGCTATTGCGGAAATCGCGAAAAATGCTGCATAGCAGCGCCACCTATTGGGCGATTTTCACCAAAACCTAATCAGCACCAATTTATATCAAAGACTAACTGAATATAAAGTTTTATTAAATTTCATGCAATAGTTCTTGAGATAGATCGACCACAAAATTTTTGTCTCATACAGACAGACAGACAGAGTCACAGAATCACAGACTGACATTTTCTAAAAACAGTCAAATCGTGTTCAGGACTTTCTAAAACGTATAAATCCGTCGAAAACCGGAATTCGAAAATTTTCATGAATCCAATACTTTCTTCTTGTAAAGATAGAAGAAAGTAAAAATGTACTATTTCAGTGCCATAATTGAGAACACGGTTTTCACAAAAATATACAGAAATGTAAGGAATTTTTCTAACAGCGAAAATTTTATTGCTACCAACAAGTGGCATTTCACTTGTTTCGAAAGTTTGTACACCAGCGCAGCATAGTTCGCAACGTAACTAAGATTGCAAAGTTCAATTTCAATGCCAATAGTGAGAATCATGCGCGCAACGACTTTAAGGAATAAAAAAAGAGCAACATTATTTTCCTCCATTAATCTGTTCCAAGTTTGTACACCAGCGCAGCATAGTTCGCAACGTAACTAAGATTGCAAAGTTCAATTTCAATGCCAATAGTGAGAATCATGCGCGCAACGACTTTAAGGAATAAAAAAAGAGCAACATTATTTTCTTCCATTAATCTGTTTATGCAATATAGGCTGGATAAAAGCGCATTGGGGCCTTGATGGAAATGAGCGAGCAGATAAATTAGCAAAATCAGTCATTGAGGAAGAAGTGGCAGATGAAGAGGCAGTTATTCCACTACCGGTTTCTTTTCTTAAAACTTATCTGCAAAAGGAATGTATTAAAGATTGGCAGGTTGAGTGGGAGAGCTCAGACAAAGGACGTGATACCTATAATGTAATAAACAAGGTTGATACAGATTTTATATGCTATTCTCAAGTCGTAATGTACTTTATTTCGGGCCATGGTTCTTTTCCGACTTATCTTTATAAGATTGGAAAATTACAGAGTGATAGGTGTATTTGTGGCTGTGTGGGCTCACCTTTTCACTTTATTTTTGGTCCTTGTACATTAGTTGACAGTCAGTTTGTTTTTAATAGAAATCTAACAGTAAGAAGTAATATGAGAGAGTCCTGCTCACAAGGTCAAATTATGATAAGCTTAAGCAGATTTATAACATTTTAAACCAAATATATTCATTTATAAAGTACAAATTCTGACATTGTAGTTGCAATAGATTTATTTTGTTCTGTCTAACATACTTCACATGCCTCGGTCTTGGTATACTGGTGTTTTATTGCCAAGTTTATGGTTACATATTTGCTGCTGGGACTGATTCATTAGATACAGCCCATCTTAAACGTGACATTATACTTTGAATTTTTGAACTGACTCAACAGAGACGGCTTTTCAGGCCTGAAGTTTCATATAACATCAACTTGGGTTCTGTATCACTGTGACTGTTTTATTAATGGTGTGGAAATGTGATTTATCGATGCTTTTTAAGGGATGGGACTGAGTTAGTAGATACAGCCCATCCTCGAAGTGTATCGGACCTGCTGTAGTGGATGTTAATTTGGTGAAATATGAGCTTTTACTGTATTCTACAGTGAATTTGGAATTTAAGTATTATATATGCTTGGGTGAACTTTTGGTGCTGTTAAATGACATTTTCAGGCGAACTTTTGACTTTTTAATTGATAATTTTACAATATTGAACTTTGAAAGATAGCTACATATTCGTAGTAATTTAACAGGACTTTATTTAATGTTCAGTTTTCATTAGTTTGTTTATTATCTTCATATAATATGTAATATAGTGACAAAGATTGTTTGCCATGGAATGTTGGTTTTGTTATTTATGAATTTTATATAGTTTTATTTTAGATTTAGTTAGATGGTCTTGTAACCATAAAGACCGTTCTGTTGTTAATGGTAGTTTATAGTTTTTATTTTTAGTTGTTAAGATTTATAGCACAATTGTATATATGTGTTTATTTTTGGCGACTGGCTAATTTTACTGGTTGGGTGCTTACCAGCTTTTTGTAAAATTTTCTTTGTTATTAATGCCGCTGATTTTTTTTTTTTTTTTTTTTTTTTTTTGGCTCGACCTTGGTTGAGGCTTCGAGGGTAGGTTGGTAGGGGTTTTTCCGCCGGAGATTTGTAGCCATCAGCCACTTCGTGGTTGGCTCTCCGGTTTGGGTGTTTCCTAGTGAGAATAGATGTTAGACACAGAAAGATACTCTGCTGAACATCGAAATGTATTCTGTTGTAATACCTGTCACATGATGGCTTAAAAGCGACGAATAGCAACTTTGGGACCACTAAAGTGCTAACTGTCTGTGATAAATTCAACTATTTTGTCAATAATATTTTTGCTAACAGAAATTCCTATGTCTTTCTCCGTATTTATGATAAAACCACATCTTGCTGCTTTCTATACTTTTCGAATTATGGAATTTTCATGTCTTTATGTCTTTTGGATTACCCAATATTATTGCTTTGTAATAGATATAGCAAGTTACTTAAGTTACTAATAGTTGGTTATTGGAAATTTTTGTGCCTCTTAAAATTAAACAACAACACTTGCGATATTTTTTATGACTCCCTAGTGAGGGTCTTAACGACTAACTGTGCTTTGTCCACAGTTCTCTTTCATACATTAAGAACTCGTAGATTCGTGAAAGGTATAATGGGCCATAAGCGGAGAATATCAATCTCACTGTCTAGACTTTGCCTTATTTGTATAGTAGGTGGGATACTTTACTCCTGATGCCACTACTACACTCACAAAATGCATTCAATAAACATATGTTTACTATGAAAGCCGAAGACGGCGCACAGTAAGCTGAAAACAAGACACTTCCCAGATAATGTTTTGAAACCACACACGTGGTGTTTAAAATGTGATTATATGATCTATCTTTATTATATGATTTTCTGTCTCTTTTACGAGATCTGAATTCTCTTGATTTCAGAGAGACCTTCTACCTATCTGTTCACTATGTCTTTGTTTATTCAAACTCAAACAATGGGCAACGTATAAGTGGTTACAGCTAATCTCTGCATTTATTACCATCAGAATACTTACGGAAACTGGTGGTAAAAGCCGTTCTTCGACACAAAAACTATCAGTGACAGTTTGTGAAAAATTGGCAGATAACTTAACTAACTCAAATATATATATATTAACTTTACAAGCATATTCCTAAGATGAGATTTTTTTTTTACATTACAACTGACTCCAACAACGAACTGTGAAAAGAGAATAAGCGATTAATTATCATAGTGAAAAGATTTGCTTGTTATTTTCAGCAATCTTTTTGCGCGATATCTTAATTTATGGTATTTCGCTTTTTAGAAATGATGATTTATTGAGGTTTTTGGAAGGCTACAAAATGATTGTCTATTCTTAAAAGTATTCAGAACAAAGGCTACAAAAAATTCGACTTTTAATAAATAATTTTAAAATTTGCAAATGTCGCCGTGTTTCTATAAACAGTCTCATTGTCAGCAAACGGTACGGTTTGTTTTAATACAGTGATTACATATAATTGATAAGTTGTTTCTTTTATTATTTATTTGAACATATTCTTCTCCTGTGTGTTAAACAGACGCGACTCCCTGATAATTACACAGGTTTGGTTTAGTATGTGACGCTACTGTCATTTTTTTTTTGCACACGAGAGTTAAAACGACCAAAATATCCTGATAATTACATATGTTTAGTTCCGTTTGAGAAACTAGAGATTTTTTTCGCACAAGGGTTAAAGAGTCTGTACATTCAGATACTTATACATATTTGATGATTTCGTTTGGAAAGCTACACTACCTGAGTAATAACCTGTATCTTTTTAAGATCTCTTAATATACCACTTTACGCTTTTGGAAGTTTTCGTATTTGAAAGAATTGAAGTTGTGGATATTACTATAAAAGTTGCCATTAGTTTTGTTAAACATAATTTGATATTTCATTTAATTAAACTAAATCTAGCTGAATCTATAAATGATTGGCGATCGTCGAATTTTAAAGATCAATAATTTATAAATTAACCAGTAACGGAAGCAATAATATGCTTCTCTGCATAAAAAGGCATTTAAAATATACAGCAAGGACTTTAAAAAGCGTTCTCTATATCCCATCACTTTTGGAAATCCCTGTATTTGGAAGCATTGAAGTTCTCGATACTATTTTAAAAGTTGTCAGTTCTCTTAAATCTAATTTAATATGTCATTTAATTTAATTAAATCTAGCTGAATTTATAAATATTCGTAATCGGATCATTTTAATGATAAAAAATTCACAAATTGACCATTAATGAAAGATATAAATTGCTTCTTTTCATAAAAAAGGCATTTAAAATACACAGCAAGGACTTTAAAAAGTGCTCTCGCTATCCCATTAGTTTTGGAAGTCCGTGTATTTGGAAAGCATTGAAATTCTATATATTATTTTAACAGTTGTCAGTTGTCTTAAATATAATTTAATATGTCATTTTATTAAAATAAATCTAGCTGAATTTATAAATTATTTGCGATCGGAGTAGTTTAATGATCAATAATTCATAAATTGACCATTAATGAAAGAAATAATTTGCCTCTTTGCATAAAAAAAGCTGTTAAAATACACAGTAAGCATTTTAACACCCTCTTTTGTATGAAATGATTCTAAATTTGAATTTAATGCTTTTCTCGTACATTTAAATGAGGCTTTAACATTCAAATGAGAAATTAAAAAAAAAAATGGAATAAATGGGCAACATTAATTCCGGTTTTTATTTCTTTTGTAGAGAAAAGCGCCAGGAGAACGAATTCAGGAAATTCATCTGTCCGTAATATCAGTGGTCGTTTTTCCATTCTAAATTTTCTCCTTCATAAATAGGTCAAGGTCATTTATCTGACTCCATATGTTGCGGGGGTGGTTTTTGAAATAGAAATATATATTTTCCTAGGGACCTGATAACCGAAACACTGATACAATCAGACACTTTAAGTAGAACGTATTCGTGTATTGATCTCATGCATATGAAAACTGAACCGAATGTTTGTAAAGGTATTATTCAGTTTTATCAGAATTGGAAGCAACCACATACTTATGCAAAAACCGAACATTGAATTTTCTCTTTTTTTTCGCTAAACCAGTAAAAAGAGATTTGCTATCGCAAGCAAATATCTTCTTACGTGTTTGCCCATATTCAGATGTGCTTGTTGCTATATGCATACATGTTGAGGTAATACTTTTCTGAATTTAACAGTGCAGTATTCTTATATACATGTATATATGAAGATTTTAATACTACATATTTGTATTTTAGATTTCTTAACTGATTTTACTCGAGCATTCTATCACTTTTTTTAGAATTCTGCGTTAACTTTTCATCCAAGTAATAAAAATTTGCGTTAAATGTAATATTAAAAATTTTAAAACAGGGTTCGTACGGCTCCTGGAAATTCTTCGATACCAGTATTTTCTTACAGAAAATCTCTCCTTAAAAAATAGCGAAGTTTCGTGATTTTAAGCTAGATTTCTTTTTCTTTAAAAAAATACTGGTAACACTCCTGGAAAATTCCCTGATCCGTACGAACCATGTTAAAAGCATGCAAATTTAAAATCATACGAATTTTGGCCATAATTTTGGCTACTGAGTCCGTCTTGGTAAGTCCGGTATTTATGCAACAAATTGCATATAAAACTGTACAGTTCATATTCTTTTCTGCATCGTCAGTAATCAGAGAAAAATTGTGATATCCATCACTGTTAAAATTTTGCAGCAAAGTTTCTAGTCATTCGACCGTTTTTATAGAAAATGGGGAGTCATTGATTTACCTGTATTCTTACCATAGTATGGGTAATAATATGGTCAGAATACAATTAAATTGTGGTTATCTAACCGTTTTCTATAAAAACGGTCGAATGACAGAAATCTTTGCTGCAAAATTTTAACAGTGATCTAAATACAGCTGTCAAAATTTTAGACAGGTTTTGAAAATTGCGTGTTTTAAAATATGAAATGCTTCATGTAATGTAAATATGTATCAATTGAAAGGAACCTTAATGCAGAATTGAAAACATTTAAAAAAGCAGACTACAATTACGTTCCATATGAAAAATGTTACTTTAAATTAAATCATAATAATAAAAATAAATAATTAACGACTGTTTACAATTTCGGTCCCAAAATATGTATATATACCATCGTAGCGTTCGGCTTTACAGCATTATTATGGCGTAATAAAGGAATTTAGTTGTTGATAGTTTAAAGAAATATAAATGCAGTCTAGATTTGATTTGAATATCCAACATTTACAAAATTGCGCAGTAAAATCATCGCGTGACGTGCAACTTGTCCCATGTGTTTTTGAAAACCTCATTAAAGGCAGGGTGATTTTTCATTTCGAAATAATCGCTCTTTCGTTTCCTGATTTACGGTGTTGAAACAAAACTTCGTATTATTCATTAGAACAGGCTTTATAAAATGTTTAAATGTTTAAAATTAATTTTAAACGATATATCCGATATACAATCGATTTTTAATTATTTCCAAACATTATTATTTTATTAACAATATAAAAGAGAACTAAAATTATCGTGAGTTTTTTTAAGAACAGATAATGAATATAACAAAGGATTACTTATGTAACAAAGGATATGAAATATTATTTACTACTCAGCGTATAACCAACAGAGTGAAAAAATGTCCCGACCGGCGATCGAACCCGGAACTTTAGGTATTACGCACCAATGTCCAAATGTTAGAGCATTGGTGCGTATGCGTAATAATTTTGACATCATGGGCCCTAAACAGACAACGGCAGAACGAAAGGTCAGTGAAAATTACGTTATTTTGTCGCGATTGTAGTAATATTTTTCAGTTTTATGACTGAAAGACATCCTTTTGCCTTCTTGCAAGAATTTTTCCGTTCTGTGTTTAGGGCCCCAGATTTGGATTATTCGGTAAAATTTACCTTCGGAAACCAAATGGGGAGTCATTTAGTGTATACTTACATTTTGCTTAAGGGAACGTCTAGATATAGAAATTATAACAAAATTTTAAATGTTCACTACTAACACCCAATTTTGACATATCTCAAAAATTACTTACAGGAATGAGCTGTAATTTTGGATTCGTGGCTTTAAATATGCGAATCCAAAATTATAGATGATTCTGCAAAGTAGTTTTTCAGTTATGCTTAAATAAAACTATCCTACTGGAATCTGTTTTGTACCGAATAAAAATTAATTGAACATTAGGAGTTTCAAACTTTAAACTTGATTTTTTTTTATCTACTTGACCGAATGATTTCTCGTTTGGTATCTGAAGGTACACTGTTAAAAATAAGTCCGTTAATTCACGGTAAAACTACTGGCAGCAAAGTTTCCGGACTTTTTCCGTTCCGTTAGTACATTTTCCGTTTTGAAAGATAAAGGAAGGGAAAATTCCTTTTGAAGAAACGGTAAGTTTCCGTTATAAATAAACTCGGTTTTAAAAAATGCCATCTCTATTTGTGCTGCCATCTGTTGATTATTATGGGAGTATTTAATTTAGTATTTGATATAATGCAAGAACTTTTTCTGCCCGTCCTGAGGATCGAACTGCGGACGTTAGTGGTTTGAGCCGAGTGCTTTACCGTAAGACCAGCGGGTCCTTGCTAGAGTAAGAGTAGGAAACGATGATAGGGGATTTCTTCAAATCGCAACTTTGGACTTAAACAATTTGGGGTTTAGAAAACTGGTAATTTTGAAGTTAATTGCGGGGATATTTTGTAATGAGATGATAGTTCAAAACTATAGTATTAATAGAGGATAAAAACATGAATTATATATATTCTTAATTTGATTGTTAGATGTAAAATATAAATATTATATTTTGAATTAAATTCGATAATTTTGTTTGCTTTTTTGCGAAAATCGATTTTTAATCAACTATTATGTATTTTTTAAATGTGTTCGTTTAGTTCAATGTGAGTGTTTTTTATAACTTTAAAAAGTAAATTGCGAATAATTTTAAAGGAATGAGTTTAATTCAAAAGCATTATTTTTGTTTGTTGCTTTTTTAAATAGAATCGATTTTTTTTCACTTAATTTAACTATTTTATATATATATTAATTAATCTGTTTGTTTAGAATATATTTTAAGTGCGAATACTTTTTTATAACTTTAAAAAATGAATTGCAAATAATATTAAAAGAATGGAATGAATTAATTTTTGCTTTTTTAAATTCGAAAACACTATTTTCTTGTTGTTGTTTTAAATAAACTTGAAATTTTAATTTGTGGAATTTTTAGTTTTTCTGTGCAGCAACATGTCAGTTTTTGAAACATTGAAAATAAACATGCAGCAGATAACGGAATATCTCCGTTGGCTGCTTTCTTATATGAGGAAATTTTCTTCTTTTAACTGAAAATGCCCTTTTGTCATGAAAAGGGACTTTTTCTGTGACATTCAGGAAAAAAATACCCGTGAATTTCAGATTATTTTTAACAGTATACTGTAAAAAAAAATCCGTCAATTTATGGAAAAAGGACTGGCTGCAGAGTTGCCTTAATGTTTCCGTTTTTTGAGGAATGTTCCGTCTTTGTAGTCCATAAATGGCGCGATACAGACGCGAAGGAGTTTAAACGCATGTGTGGCGATCAAAAATACGGCAATCCCATTGGATGATAGATTTTTACATTAATAATTCCGTATTTGAAACTCTGTAATCTTAAAAGTCTAAAAAGTGTACAATTTAGGGATACAGTTTATGTACTTTTTGTGCACAATTCAGTTTGCAGATTTTATGCATAAGTAGAGGTGCCAAATACGCTCGGATTCTGTGCACTTTTTTTGCAAACTTTTTCTAGCTAGGTAGCAACAGATATACGGGAGAGATTCCATTTTTCTAACAAAACGGAAACTTTCGAATCAAAATTCACGGAAGACAACCTGTCAATAAACGAAAATTTTTAACAGTGTAGAATTCACTAAAGAATTCAAATACGATTTCAACAATAAGTGTCAGACTGGAAAATGCTCCATATGATATAATTGCTATATGTAGGTGACCCCTATGGAAAATAAAAATATAGCATTATATAGTAAACGCTACACTGTAAAAAAAATCCTAGACAGATATTGTACTGGCAATCGGGACGCCAGCACTATTTCCGTATTTTAACGGAAAAAAAATCCGTAAATTCCAGGAAATGTACCGTGATTTCTGAAATATCCGTTTTTAAATTTCCGCTTTATAACAGATATCTTCCATATTTTTTAGAAATTTTTATGTGCTTAAAACAAACTTTATAGGACCAAAAAAAGTTACTTTTCAAGGACAACCCTGGGATAAATACATTTCTGCTTTTTTTTTCTTATTTATTTCGGCGTGAGTTTACAGTAAATAACCAACACTTGCCACGAGCCAGGCCTGGGTCCGTGAAGAATTCTAATATATGCAACAATCTTATTTCGCATATCAAACAAAGCGATTTCTGTACGCAAACCTCTAAACGTCATTTACGGAAATTGCACTGTTTTGGATGAAATACGGACATTATACTGTTTTCAAAGAAATACGGAAAAATCGATTAAATTTACGGAAAACTTTCTGCACATTTACGGTTTTGAAATCGTCTTTACGGAACTAATGTCATTTACGGAAATTGTACTATTATTTTGGAAAAATGAAAATTCTCCGTACAATTTTAAGAAAAATCTCTTGTATTTTCACGGATTTTTTTTACAGTATATAAGTATTCGATTGGTACCAGTCACATTTTTATAAGAAGATTTATGGCAGAGTTAGTAGGGGGTGTTTTCTCTCTCTCTCTTTTTTTTTTCCTTTTGGACGACTGTACAAATGTAGTTATTTACTCTTCCAAATGATTTATTCATACCCAGGCTATCAAAACTACAATTAATTAATACATTTTTACTGTTAAAATCTTTTTATGGAAATTAGAACTCAAATACAAATTTAAAAGAAGTCTTAAAAAATATTACTAGAAAGTAACAGTAACACGCAACAATCATACCAAATAAATCATTTGTAAAATGTTAAATGTAAATAATATATTGCATTTAATTTACATTAACAGGGGATCGTTTTTATTCCAAGCAATATAGAAGTTAAATCACTGCCCTTTCGATCAAGTTATTTAACATTTTCTAAATCCTTACACGCAATATCCAACGAACTGGAGTGAAGAACATTATTTAAAATCACCAGACATTTCCAGCATTCATGTTCTGAAACATGTCTGTGTAACATTTTAACACTGTTCGCAGGAATACGTCTGAAAAAATAGATTTGTTCATTTTTTCTTAGAACGGTAAAATTAATCTCTTCTCTTATTTATAGCAATGGAAAAAATAGTCCGGTAAACGATCATAGTTTTATCCCATTTTCAGGCATCTCAAGTGAAATAAAGCATAATATAAATTTCGCAATTAATTTTTATTATCACTACTAGCTGACCCACCCAGCGTTGCCCGGGCCCGTGATAAAACGTTAAATAAAACCCAAGTTCGTATTATTTTATATATTTTACCCGATTTTATATATGAATTTATATCTTAATGACAAAATCGCAAAATCGTAAAAAAAAAATTCTTTTTTCAAGTATGATCATTATATAGTTTAAAAAAAAGCTTTTCTTGTCCAAGCCCTTTGAAATTTTCAATGGCCATAAATATAACGGTTTTACGTCAGAAATATTGTTATCTGGTTGTAAAATAAATATGTTTTATTTTCGCGTCGGGTCCGTTAACATAAAAAAAAAAGTATTCGTCGTCCGATCTCTCTAAATTTTAATCGTTTATAAATATAACTGCTTCCAAGTCCTCTATAAAATTATGTGAAAATATATGCATTTTAAATTGTGAAAAGGTTACCACAAGCCAAGCATGACTGCGGAAAACATCCCGTTATTATGGGTTTTCGCCGAAAACATCTCAGATTTAAATTTTTTTTAAATACTTGTTCTCGTCCGAACGCTTCGAAATTGTTGTAGGTGATGTAAATCGGGTCTACCGAGATGTTCTAAAAAGATTGTGTCGAAAAACGAACCTTTTTGTAACATTTAGCGCAAGAAAAAAAATCTTCTGGTGAGGCGCAAAATGACCTGCGTTTGCTGGTATTTTTCAAAGGGTTAAAATCCGTATTTAAAACAAAAATTATACCGTCTATTAGAAGAGGGTTTCAGCTTTAAGAGCATATGTTTGGTTTGTCTGTATATCTAAAATTGTGCTATTGAGGGGCGTTTTCGTAAGAAAAATTAAGCCCGGGAAAATGACCCTTTTTAAAAAATGTTTTTCAAAGGGTTAACATAAATTTGTTTTCGAATTGATTACTGCATTGGAGACGTAAAAGTGCGATCTTTCAGAATATGCTTTTCGTTTTTAAATAAACCAAACGGTTTAGTCCATATAATTTAAAACAGAATTGAAAAATAAACACATTCGTCATGCAAATGGTTCTTCATTCCCGACGATGTACAAAATCGGGTTCTGGGCATGCGCGAGTTTTGAAAGCCGGCTCGCAAAAAAGAAATGAGTTATTGATCAGTTTTTAATTAATATTTTTGTCAATTTTCAAAGTATTAAAATTCTGAGACTCAGGTGCACATGGCCAGACCTTGGACTATCCGCACCTAAATTTTCAGATTTCTAGGTGGGCTAGATTTTGCTAGCCATCGCAGACAAACACACACACATAGAGCGAAACTTTATTTTATTAGTATAGATTATTATTAATATTATTATTGAAATACCCATATTATTCAGTTCTATATGATTTTTTTTTAAATTTAAGAATGCTTCTTGGGTGTTTTTTCAAAATAAAAAAAATATTATTTTATAGGCATTTTTATGTTTTACAATCTTTTACAATTTCTTTATTGTTTATCTTCAGTTCTATAGTTAAACTTTATCGAAACAAATAACTGAAACAAATTCTGCTGCGCTGAATTTTTTCTGAATAATATTTATATGACGTATATCCAAACACTAGTTAACTCAAATTAGTGAGAACCAGGATAAATTAGACAAGGTGTGTTCACTCCTTATAATTTCCAAGGAGCATCGTACCGCTACTTCAGACCAGAAACCTTTGGCTAATATTTTTTCTTCAGACTAAAAATTTTCTGCGTTTAATTTCAGATTTTGTAAAACTTTTCTGTGATAAAATAAGGCGTAGAATTCTCTAAGAAAACTGTGGTAGAGCTCTACACACCATGATTAGGAAAATGATTAACGATAACTGAATTATTAAAAAAGCAACATCTTAAAATGATCATTTATATAGCTGCCAACTTTTACGCTTTTTTGTTACCACTAAAATTTAATAGAAAGTTTTGTCAAATCACAGATTTCGCCGATTAAATAAGTCAAAATTTACTATAAAATTTTAGTAGTAAGAAAAAAGCGTAAAAATTGGCAGATATGTATTTATTATAAGTGACTGCGGAAAAAAGTTATTTTATTTATTTACATAGGTATGATATCTATTTATATATTTCAATTCCTAAAACTAAAACATATATATTAGGTGTGTATTCTGTTGAAGTAGTGACCCATCACTGTTAAAAATTTGCAGCAAACTGTCCAGTCATTTGACCGTTTTTATAGAAAACGGTTACATAATCGTAATTTAACTGCATTCTAACCATATAATTGCCCATATTATGGTCAAAATATAGTTAAATTACGGTTACGTAACCATTTTCTATAAAACGGTCAAATGATTGGACAGTTTGCTGCAAATTTTTAACAGTGATGAAACACTTTTTTTAACTATTTCCTGAGAATTTATCAGAGAATTTATGATAAATGTAGTATTGCACTGTTTTAAAACGCTGTTTACTGTTTAAATAAATATATATATATATATATATAAACGTAAAATTCCATGGCACGTTCTACTGTTCCCGCTTATTGAATTCTGAAAATATCACCGATAACTTTCATCCGAAATACAGGTTAACACATTGACTTCAATGGCACACAAATATGTGTGCCAGAAATATTTCCCCGGCGCCATACCACATGTGTACCATCAATATTTTAATTGAAAAAAATTAATTGCTATAAAACGGAACTATTGATAATTTAGTACCATTTATTTAAAAAAAAAAATCCCGTGCATATTTAGTGATTTCAGTTTGGCGTTAAACGTGTAAAAGTATCTAAAATTTTGGAATTAAAAATGTATAAAATTAACACTTTGTATAAAATTAACAAACAATGTCGCGATTTGGAATTGTGAACCGACGTCCATAAACACTGAAAACCACTTTGCATATGTCTGCAAAAAAAATCCACTTCCTCGCACTCTGTGAGTGTCAACGTGTTAAACAATTTATTCTTTTTTAATCTTAAAAAAATCCCTTTAAAGTTTAAATTGAAGTTCCTAAAGTTTTAAAAGCGAAATTAACTACTGCTCTGAAGGAAGATAACTACACAATATGAAGCTTTCCCTTCAATAATCGGATTTTTAATATTATCCATAAATACAAAATCCTCTATGATCTATTCCAGTTAAACTCCAAATGGACTGTTTCTCATAATATATGTAATTAAGAACACAATGTAACGAGGCATGCTCAAAGGATTAAATTTATAGCATTATATGAACATTTTCTCCTTTATAGCAATTTAATGCATGGATGCTTTTATGAAATTAATCTGCTTATAACGGTAATGTATGCATAAAATTGCTTTCATACTTGGACTAGCCATTGTGAACAACAGGAGATGTAATATTTTCAGGAATGTCATTTCTGCTTCAAAGCCTTTGTTCAGAAATAGAAGTAGTTTCAGCTTTCGTAATCTTCACATAATTTTAATCTTCGTATTTTGACGCTAAATAAGAGATTTTTTTTCGATAGTTTTTGAGAATACACATATCTTTTAATCTGTGCTGTTCATCGAAAGCAGCAGATTTATTCATGTTATTTATAAAACGTTTTGACAAAATGTTTGTGTTAAAGTGTTATGCCACCTTTTCAAGATCAATATGTTATACAATGAGTGAAAAGGATTTGAAAAACTCTTTAGAACGTTATTCATAAAACGGAAACAGATATAACACATTGTTGACTGGCAATTTAGAATGTAATCAATGGAAGCCCCACATTCTTCTGAAAGTCCTTAATACATGATTGACTGGTAGGTTTTATAGTTATGCATCAGTAAAGCTTCAATCACACATACTACCATACGGTATATGCTCGCTTCTTACAAACGGCTTATTCGCGCTGAAAGTAAGGTTTACCGTATGGTAGTATGTGTGATTGAAGCTTTACTGATGCATAAACTATAAAACCTGCCAGTCAATCATATAGTAAAGACTTTCAGAAGAATGTGGGGCTTCCGTTGATTACATTCTAAATTGCCAGTCAACAATGTGTTATATCTGTTTCCGTTTTATGAATAATGTTCTACAGAGTTTTTCAAATCCTTTTCACTGATTGTATAACATATTGATCTTGAAAAGGTGACATAACACTTTAACACAAACATTTTGTCATGAATGTTTGAACAATGAATGAAACGAGGTAATGTAAGCAACAGACGGAAAATTTGACGAGTAATCGCTTCTAACTGTTTTAATAAAGGCCAAGAACTTAGAACAACGGTTTTTAAAGTGCTCTGGTTGATGTAATTTGAGCTGATAGCTACTGTAAGAGATACAAATAGCGTTAAGTCTGTCATTGACGAAATTACTAGAGGTAAACTATCTCACATTGCGTTTTCAGCTGATTTCCTCCTGAAAAACCTGTTCATGAAGAAATATCTGATATTGTATATGATAGGACAGTATGTTTGATCGTAACTTAAATTGCTCAATCAATGTGTGCGTTTCTGATACTTTTCAACCTAATTTAGCTTAATACTTAAAAGATTGAAAACCCAAATTTTTCAATTAAATATTTATATACCTAATCAACATTTAATTACCCGAATACAGAATTGATTTTCTAAAACATCATTTTCATACTAAAAAATAATATTTTATGTACATTGTCGGTATGAAATCGATGTCACACCCGCAACAAATAAAAAATATTTTATCCCTAATATGTAAGTAATGTTTTATAAAATCGGCGCTGCTTTACTAAGGTAAATAAATGTTGGTTAAAATCAAAGAGATTTAATTGAACAGTTTGGGTTTAAAATACTTTTAGTGCAAAGCTATTTTATATGTAAAAGTGTTAAACGCAGCCATACTTGTTCACATTGAACGACATATTACAATATATGCATTTATCCTTCTCATACGTGGATAATTTTTTTAAAGGATGGCAAACGGATTTTTCACTTCGATTTTATATGGATTATTAACACTAAAACGTACGCATTTTCATTTGGGAATATGTTTCTTGTACTCATATCTAGGGCACAAATTTATAGCAAAAGTTTTGGAGTAATTCTTTGCCGCATTTAATAGCAGACTTCCATGATTACATATGACAAGTATTTTTATTTAAATATAGTAGTAGCCAGGAAACCTTTTAATTGATTCACATCACTGTACACTGTAGGGTTAAAAACAAATGATGTCGAATTTTTAAAAAAACTTACATTTATCATAAAATTATCAATTGACAGTGATAAGACATTTACAAGCACCAAAAATAGTTATTAATAGTTATTAAGTCATTTTTTGTGATAATTTTAACTTTGGACACCTTAGTACAAAGTGGAAAGTAACAAAAAATTTTTTTTAATGTTTTTCTATAGATTCAAAAGCAGAAATTCTTTGAGAAAATCTTTTCTCGTGTAGAACAGAAAAATATTTGTCAAAGGAGGATATGGTTATTCTACCTATTGCTGTATATCAAAAGCATGATTGATCTTCATATGTTTTTATGTGTTAAAAGAATGAAAGTAGAATATGACCAATTCGCTGGGAGTGTTTTTCAGTACAACCTCACACGAGGTGTCTATTGTACACTATGAGAAGATTAATATAATTTTTTTTACTGTCTAACAAATATACCTAAATATTTGATATAAATATATATACTTTATTTGGTTTAAATTGATATAGAAGTTTACCAACACTTGAGGCAAGAACAATTACACTGGTGGAACTAGACTAGAGAATGGCATTTGGTTATTATATACACGAGTATTATCGTGACCGGCCATTAATGTGTTAGTAACCATCATGAAGCATTTATTTCTGAATTAATTTGGGCGTTGGAAAAGAAATTCATTTCAAAAATAATTACGACATATACAATTTATTACAGTCTAACAAAGTATAATTAAATATTTGATATAAGTACATATGCTTTTTGATATGTCATGCCAGAAAAATTACATTGGTGGAACTAAGGATTCAGAACACGAATTAGAATATTCATTCATTTTGTTATGCACTAGTCATTAAACATAAAATTTACAGGCAGCAGGATTCCGGAATACCGCAGTGATTGGAAGATATTTTTCTGTTATTTGTAGAAATTCCTGTCTTTTGACTGATAAATTTCAGGAAATTTTGAGCTACGGGTCGCTAATTTTTCGTGTTTTGGGGGGAAAAGTATATACGTAAAAATTCCGTTTCTAATGCGTAAAGTAACACGTAGCACAGTTGCTGGCGCACTCCTGTGATTTGACGACAATACAGCTTTAGGTTTGAGAAATTCAGGTAATTTTTACATTAAGTTGGTGAATTTTATGTGTTTTGGGATAAACGGGCAAATCCAAGCGGAAATTTTCGAGTTTTCCTTCATTATATCTTCGTATTCTTTTCGCCAGAAAAAAAAAGCAACAGAAGAAACTCTTCAATTGAAGGATTTTTTTTAGAGTGTATATACCCGAGTATTCTCGTGACAGGCCAACAATGTGTTAATAACCTTCATGAAACATTTAATTCTAATGCTATTTGAACATTCCCAGAGAAAATTCCTTGCAACTGTAGCATAAAATTTCTTACAATCTAACAAAATATGTATAATTTTTTTAACTTGTTAGTTTGTCTAAGCTTAACATTAAATTTATCTTCAAGATTTTTATTTCTATCTATTACAACTATGATTATTCGAGAGTATAGTTCTAAAATCAGTATCTTTAGCAATTAAAACATTTTTAGTACTTTAACGGCCGGAATTCAACAGTACTTTACAAAATAGCGCCGCCCATGGTTGTTGAATTTGCATAATGAATTTTGGAACAAATCACATATTCCTTGTATATCGTATTCTTCCATATACGATAGTTGTATGCATATACAAATATTATTCTGCTCAACACATTTATATGCATTCAGCACAACTAACCATTAAATCTCCGCCCACTGGCGCTAAGTAATCTATTTTTCAACTAAATACAAATTTCTTATTCATGCATATACTACAATTGTATGCCTACATTAACAGTATGTTGTTCTGCTCGATTCATTTATATGTATTCATCACAAATTTATGACACAGCTCCGCCCATTGGTGTTAAATTTGCATAATGAATTTTTCAACAAAACATAAATTTCTCATTCATGTTTTTACCGCACTTGTCATGCATGTATGAATGGTAATTGTTCTACTTTACTCATTTGAATACATAGTTTATTTGGTTTATAAACAGAATTACTCAGAACATTCTTTATTTGTTATTATTTTATGTAATAGGCATAGGTGCCAAGTGTTACGGATTTTGGATATCAATATTTATTAAAAGTTTTCTTAAAAGTTCGTCTTACTTAATCGTAGATTTCTACAATTGTATAAGGCGAAGAAAAAAAAAATAAAAAGTGGTATTGAAACTTCGTAATCCTTAGAACCTATGAATAGGTTTATATTTGAAGCAACGAAAAGGAAAAAAAGAGAAATCGAGATATTAACAGTTAATGTGTTAAGCAGAAAGACAATCACATCTACACTTTGCGAGAGCTGGGAAAGACCAACTCATTTTTGGTATTTATCACACAATCTATCCGTAATCGTGTTACTTCCAAAATAAAATACATCAAACTGTTCAAAACTGGACCAACCAATTCATTAATAATGTAACCTAAAAGTTATCCATTAATATGAGGCAACAAATGTACATGGTCAGTAAATTTGAAAAATAAGAAATTTTCCTTCCAAATTTCAAAAAGTCAACTGTATTTAAATAAAAAAAAAATTAGTATTAAGTAGGAAAATGTCTGGTCGTTGAAAGTATTTATTGAATTTATTAACCTAGATTATGCTTGTTGAATACCATTTTGTACTTTATTTGTATATTTCGAAAACTGTTGGTTGGGAGTGTATATGTACACAACATAACACCTATTGAATAAATGCCTGAAGAGAGTAAATGTTTAAACGTGGCTTATGCTTTGATTGAAGGCGGTAAAACACAAATATTGGTGAAAATGTATTATGTAAAGTGTATTATGAAACCTGTTAAATAAAGTCAACGGTAAAATGAACTGTCTCTCACAATATATATGTAATTAGGATTACAATGTAATGAGGCATGTTTAAAGGATTAAATTTGTAGGATTATATAACCATTTTCCCCTTTATGGCAATTATGCATGTATATATATCTAACCGTACCTTCGCCACATAGCTGTGTACATAGTTATGGCTATCAAAATCGAAAAACACGTTATTAGTGTCAGTAAACGCTGAAAATTTATAAAATTAAAACTATCATAACTCGGTAAGTTTTGGTCGTAGAAGAATGGAATTTTTACTACTTGAATTGTTAGAGTATGAAGAAGGTTTTTCTAAATATAACTTATAGAACCCAGAAACCATATTAACCCTTTTCAGGTGCAAAGTACTTATGTTGCTAAAATGTTAAAATGAACCAAAATTTACGAACAAATTTATTTGAAAATATGTAAAAGCTTTTCTTCACATATATTATAAAAGAAAAATTTTACAACAGCATTTTAGTGCCATTGTGGAATTAGGGGATTAAAATTAAGTGGTATTTGTAATATACCATTGCACTTCGATGGTTTAAAATTCCATAACTTTTTAAAAAATAACTATTTGGAAGTAAATTGATTTTTATATGATGATGACCATTTGAAACGTTTTTTGCAATTGGGACTATATCTTTAAAACTAATAGTTTGGGAATTAGCTATTGACTACGATAAGAAGGGACGCCCTGTATATATTATATATATCATATCGAAATATAAAAAGGTAATAACATTAAAAGTAAATGCAAACTTATATTGTGAAACAATTTATAAAGGACAATATATCACATCATAAGTAAGTCGCACTATATATATATATATATATATATATATATATATATATATATATATGAATATATGCATGTATATATGTATGCGGTAGAAGTCCAATATATATATATACAGGGTGATTCATAAAAGATGGGCAGAACTTTAAGGGGTTATAGTACACTTAAAGACAAATAATATTAAATAGGAGACTAAGGGTCCCAGACGTATTCCCAAGGAGATAGGGGGCATTAAAGTTTAGGGTCCGAAATTTCAAATGATTATAAAACATGGAAAAATTGGTCGATTCGTTTGCGGTTTTTGCAAAAAATTTTCTTTATGCCAGTATTTTCTTGAAATAAAATTTTAAAGTTCAATTTCAAAAAATGCCGATAGGGGGCGCTTTAGACTTTGGAGTAACAAACAACTATTTTTTAACGTTATTTTTTGTATTTCTTTAAATGATTTCGAAAGCTTAGACTTAAACTTAAATTTTGATCTAAAAATCTGAGTCCTAACGAGTAGTTAAGTAGCGTAAACTGAAATTTGAAATTTGAAACCCTTCTCCCCCCAGAACAAAAATCAGTTATTCCCGATCTTTGTGTCGTAGATTAGGCTCTAACTACTGCCGCGTTTTGCTAAAATTATTCTTTATGTCAGTATTTTCTTGAAAATAAATTTTAAAGAAAATTTTCAAAAAATTCCGATAGAGGGCGCTTTAGACTTTGGAGTAACGAACAACTATTTTATACCGTTATTTTTTGTGTCTCATTAAATGCTTTCTAAAGCTTAGACTTAAACTTAAATTTTCAGCTCAAAATCTGAATCGCTGAGCGTGGTTCAGTAGCGAGGGGAGGGGGTTCAAATTTCAACTTCTGAACATAGTTCAGTTTGCACTACTTAACCATGCCCAACGATTCTGTGCTGTGATACGAGGCAAAAATACAACTTTCGTCAAGGACTGCATAGTCGGAATTCACTCATAAAGGCACTGGCACAGTTGGAAACGTCGCTCATGCAAACGTTAAAGCTCCATTCCTGACGCTAGTCACCGGGTGAAGAAGGAAACAGAAAGTATGCAAATGTCAAATGGGGAAGAAAAAGAACACGTATGCAAAATTTCGACACGATTCAGGCATAAAAACCACTGAACGGTGAGTCAAGTGTAAGTCGCTGTAGTAATGAATCGGAAGATGGTGTCCTTCACGAATAAGGAAAAGGCTGAGATGCATTTAATTTACGGAGCGGCAGATGGAAATGGTGCAGAGGCACAACGAATGTACGGAGAGCGATTTCCTAACAGGCGGTTGCCTAACCGCAAAACTTTCGAGCGCTTGCACAGACAGTTGTGTGAGACGGGATCATTTCTCGCTTCCCGGTCGAATGCAGGTCGTGCAAAAAAGGACGAATCAGTAGTTGTTGCAGAAGCCATTCTGGATGTAGTAGCGGCGCAGCCAAGTACAAGTACACGAACAGTGGCTAGCCAGGTGGATACCTCACAGTCCACGACTTGGAGGGTACTGAAGGATGAACATTTGCTCCCGTTTCATGTGCAACGAGTCCAGAAACTGTCTCCAGGGGATTATCCAAATCGTATTGAATTCGCCCGCTGGTTTCTGCAGCAGAACGCGCTAAATCCACATTTTGGACGAACTGTGCTTTTCACCGATGAATGTACCTTCACACGTGAAGGTACATTTAACACACACAATGCACATGTATGGGCGGATGTCAATCCACATGCTACGTATCCACATGCTCATCAGAGACGCTTTTCCATCAATGTTTGGGCAGGAATCCTCGGAGACCACCTAATCGGACCGTACCTTCTTCCTGAACGCCTCAACGGTAAAACATACCTCACATTTCTGCAACATGTGCTGCCAGACCTGTTAAACGTTGTTCCTCCACGC
This sequence comes from Maratus michaelseni, assembly GCA_963931845.1. Taxonomy (NCBI): domain Eukaryota; kingdom Metazoa; phylum Arthropoda; class Arachnida; order Araneae; family Salticidae; genus Maratus; species Maratus michaelseni. The sequence continues at coordinate 121,390,284 of OZ007586.1, forward strand.
ATCCGGCGGGTCATGTGGTTCCAGCACGATGGAGCGCCAGCCCATTACGTACGAGACGTCCGCAACTATCTGGACATCACATTTCCGAACAGATGGATTGGTCGAGGTGGTCCTGTTGCTTGGCCTGCTCGCTCGCCAGATCTTTCACCCCTCGATTTCTTTTTTTTGGGGACGATTGAAGGCTCTTATGTATGAGACACCCATTGAATCCCCCGAGGAACTGGTCGCCAGACTTTCCGCCGCTGTAGGGGAAGTGCTCGAAAAGCCTGATGTTTTCGCGAATGTTCGCCGTTCCATTCGTCGCCGTTGTTCTGCGTGCATAACCTCTGGTGGTCACAATTTTGAACATTTATTGTGATTACATGTTAATAAATATGCTTTGGTAACATAATCCTAATTTGTGTCTTTTTACCTCGTATCACAGCACACAATGTGTGGACATGGTAAACTGAACTGTGCTCAGGAGTAGAAATTTCAAACCCCTCTCCCCAGAAACTTAACCACGTCTAACGATTCAGATTTTGGGCTGAAAATTTAAGTCTAAGCTTTAGAAAGCATTTAATGAGACACAAAAAATAACGGTATAAAATAGTTGTTCGTTACTCCAAAGTCTAAAGCGCCCTCTATCGGAATTTTTTGAAAATTTTCTTTAAAATTTATTTTCAAGAAAATACTGACATAAAGAATAATTTTAGCAAAACGCGGCAGTAGTTAGAGCCTAATCTACGACACAAAGATCGGGAATAACTGATTTTTGTTCTGGGGGGAGAAGGGTTTCAAATTTCAAATTTCAGTTTACGCTACTTAACTACTCGTTAGGACTCAGATTTTTAGATCAAAATTTAAGTTTAAGTCTAAGCTTTCGAAATCATTTAAAGAAATACAAAAAATAACGTTAAAAAATAGTTGTTTGTTACTCCAAAGTCTAAAGCGCCCCCTATCGGCATTTTTTGAAATTGAACTTTAAAATTTTATTTCAAGAAAATACTGGCATAAAGAAAATTTTTTGCAAAAACCGCAAACGAATCGACCAATTTTTCCATGTTTTATAATCATTTGAAATTTCGGACCCTAAACTTTAATGCCCCCTATCTCCTTGGGAATACGTCTGGGACCCTTAGTCTCCTATTTAATATTATTTGTCTTTAAGTGTACTATAACCCCTTAAAGTTCTGCCCATCTTTTATGAATCACCCTGTATATATATGCATAGATACAAAATTTCTCAAAAATTTGCATGTTATAATCCATCAATCCGGACAAAGGCTAGTCTATAAAACCAAAAACCAAATACGAACTGACCCTGTGAACTTTCACATTTTCACGATACCTTTCTGAAAATCCAGGGCGAAACGAAAAAAGAACTTTTGAGAATCGCAGCCTTTATTCAGATTGCATTTAAGATTAATTTAAAATTCGAATTTCAAATAAGTTTTATTCTATAGAACATTGGTACCCAATTTCTTTTCACTTCAGGCAGTGTATATATTTCCAAATTACATTTGCATTGTGGTCTACCATTACACATTTACAGAAAAGAATTTTTAGTTAAATTTCTTTAAATAGTCAACATAATACAAACCTTATTCTTTAGTGGGAAAGTATATTGTAAGATTTTAGTTTTTGATTTACGCAAAATTTAGTATTTTATGTCGCAATGGGCTGCGGTACCTCGTAACCATCAGTGGCCGAAAATCACATATATAATAATACAATCATGAAAAACCGATGTCAAAAAACCACTAGCTCCATACATCTAGTGTACCAAAAATATAAAAACAAAGTGTTGTAGTTCACGAGTTAGATTTCAAGCGATTTTGGTAGCGTGGCTGATTAGGTATTTGATTTTGTTCCATATAAAAATAAGTGTATTTCGACCACGATAAGTTATCTTATGATTTAGTAAACGTTTCTGTAATTTATTAACAGGTTATGGCAAAAGAAAATCACTAGAATCTAGTACAACGTAGGTTTTTCATTAAATAAAACATTTTCTTCACCACATATATCTTTTTAGCTACTTTCTGTGCCTGTAGCGTATTGAATACGAGTAAGGACAGTATAGTTGTTAGAGTAGGCGAAAACTTTTCTAAATACAACTTAATATAGCTTTAACGTTACAAGCAAACTGATCGTGGTAGAAGCATATCTGCATCACTTTACATTTTAAAATATCTTTCCAGAATGTACACTTCTTCGAAACGTATGGGCAATGGCCCAGGGCCGTCTTACGAAGACGTTCAGCATTTGCAAACTTCCATCTGTAAAAAAGAACAGTAATTTTAGTCTTATTTTCTGCGATTAAATGAGGCGAAAATTACTATTTATTTAAATGGTGGAACTTTGTACATGTTCAGAATGTGTTCCTTCCTATGCTTTTTAACTCTTTAACTACAGGTCGGGACATATCCGTCCCAGTGGGCTATTTTTTATTCTATTCGTACCACAGTTTGAAATATAATCTGCCATACATTTATCTTAGGATATTTTCAAGAAAAATCTTCTACAAAGACTTTTTCTAAATTTTGGTACAGTTGAATATATAAAAATAGTCGCTAGTTCTGGCCCGTAATTAAACAGTTAATTCATGCATGCCCACCTCCAGCTTTTTTTTTTAAATTAAAAAAAATACTTTAAACCAGAAAATTTGTTTAATTAATTGTATCTTGCTTCTGTGTAGTAGTGATTTTATATCTGTTTAATTTCATTCATTAAATAAATTTCTGGATCAAAGCATGTTTTTTTTTTATTTTGTGCGTTCGTAGCTATATAAATACATAGCACCTATAGCCATCGTCTGCTCCGTACGTCTGTATGTCCGTTTGACGGCATATTAAAGCGCAAAAACTACTAAACCGAATGGTTTGAAATTTAATATATATAATCGTTGCAAAATTTTTTTAAGTCATTTCAAATTTTATGAAAATTTAATCAAAACTTAAAAATATATTAATACAAATATTTATTAGGTAATTTGAATTTTTTTTAATCAGTACTTCCTTGTTATAGCCGCTTCCGAGGAGTGAATTAGTAGGAAAATGTGTATTGTAAAGTATGGCGATACATCAAGCGACCGATATGTATCGCCAAGTTTTCTGACATATATGACGTTATAGTCATATATGACGCATATGACATTTTATAACCTCTATGACCAAGTTATAGTCACATTCTTCATTCTATTAAATCCTATCATAGGTAATTAATTCAATGATATGCCATGAAAAGTAATGATTCTAGATTGCCATAGTGATTACGTCATATTTAAGATGGAGTCCTATTATTTCCGTAGTATTGAATATAAAAACCGAATTTGTATACTAAAATTGTTTAATTATAGCAATCATATAATCTACGGACAGTTTTTTGGATAGATGTTTTCGAAGAAATAGATATTAAATGCAAAAAGAGTCTAAATATGGATTTCAAGTTCTGAAATTTATCAAAGCTAGGCTTAAGTTTCCCATTGGAATTTGCAGTAAATGTCAACTAAAGATAAAATGTTGCCAACTTAAAATATACTTATTTTATTACGGAAATCAATCATATCATTAACAACAAACGATATAATTCTTTTCACTGAAATAATAACAGTACGAACGCACCTAATTTGTCATGTTTGACGTACAATTTCCAACTTGTTTTATTTTAAAGAAGCTGGAGGTTGGCATGTATGGTTAATTGAACGCAGTAGAATCAAATAAAAGAAGCCGTGGCAGATATCATGAACTAATAAAACTTTCTTTATAAAATCAGGGATTAAATTAGTTTCGGTGTTTGCATAAAAAAAAGCTTTTAAAATGTCCACCTTTTTTTCCTGCATGATTTTTTTTTTCAAGAAAGATAAATGATCATTGCATTTCATGTGACAAACAGTATACGAAGCTGAAAATGTTTCTAATCTGAATCTCAAATGCTAATGCGATCTAAAAGACTAAAAATTTAAATATTTTATATATTACTCTGATTAATCTATCACGTTGATGTATATTAATGAAATGCTGAAATGAAAGGATGAAAATGCTAACAGCGTCTGGAATGCGGATATGAATGAGGATGAAGTAAATGAAAGGAAGAAAATATTCCGGAAGTTATCAAAGATTTTATAATAGAATAGTCTATTAACTGTCATTGAAAGCGTAAATTTTTGTTTTATGGAATATAAACAATTAAATGCTATTTCGATTCTTCAGAAATCCAGTTTCCTATGATTTTGCGGAGAATAAAAAAAAAATATTTTTAGTAAACAATATGTATGTAACAAAATAGCAATTTATATTCAATAATATACATCTTAAGCTTCTCCATCAGCATTAATTAATTTTAATAATTTTATAATAGAATAGTCTGTTATTTATCATTAAAAATTTATAGCTTTCTTTTAAAGAATAGTACAATTAAATACTATTCGGATTGCTCAGAAATTCCGTTTACTATGATTTTAAATCATCCAGCGTGGATTAATAAAAATTTGAGCAAATAATATGTATAAAACAAAATAGCAATTTATATTCAATAATATAAATTTTAAGTTTTTCCATCAGCATTGGTTAATTTTAATAATTTTATAATAGAATTGTCTATTAATTGTCATTAAAAGAGAATAGCTTTGTTTTAAAGAATATTACAATTAAATACTCTTCGAATTGCTCCGAAATCCCGTTTTCTATGATTTTAAATCACCCAGTGGGCATTAAAAAAACCCTAAGCAAATAATTATGTATATAACAAAATAGCAATTCATATTCAATAATATACATCTTAAGCTTCTCTATCAACATTAGTTAATTTTAATAATTTTATAATAGAATAATCTATTATTTGTCATTTAAAGTGTATGTCGTTGTTTTAAAGAATATCACAATTAAATGCTATTCGAATTTTTCAGAAATCCAGTTTTCTATGATTTCAAATCATCTGGTGATAGTTTAAAAAAAAAAAAAAAAAAAAAAAAAAAAAAAAAAAAAAAAACTTTTGAACAAACAATATGTATATAACAGAATAGCAATTTGGGGGAGAGAAGCCATATTTGGATCATCGCTTTAAATGGACCGCTGCAATTTTGCTGTTAATTATAGAAAAAGACGCCATCTACCACTGAAATCCTACTCATCAGAATGACATCATTTAAGACTAGAAGAAGCACCCGCCTTCCACGTACTGTTTTCAGGCAATTTTGTTAAAAAAACCTAAAATTAGCTGTTTTGATCTAATTTTTTACTACTAAACGTAAGAGAATACTTTAAAATTAAGGTAAGTTGTTACGTTTTCATATACATATCTATATTCATGTGCTTATTGCGCATATTCTTGACGCGGATTTGTTTGTTTTCGTTTTTGTTCTTAGTCTTGAGAACAAAAACGAAACTGTTCTGAAAAATGGCGCAGTTGTCATAATTGGACCAATTTGAGTTGCTTAAATTGGATCAGACAAGCTTTAGATGTTGCCTTCTTTAAACCTTTAAATATCTATTACGTAGATGCACAAGAATTGTGGCTTCGAGCTCATAAAAGTTTCCCTCTAACAACTTTTCAGGTCCCCCCCAGCTTTTAGCTATCGCTTACAACAGACCCGCAACCGTTGAAACCACGGTCCAAGCTTTTAAAGGAAAGGCATTTGGCCTCCTAACAGGCACGTTTTTAAAAGTCATCGTTTTGCAGCTGCTTCTGCACTTATTCCTGACGAGGAGATAGGCACTGCAGATAAATTCGTTAATTCTCCTTCTATTGAGATTTCAGAGTCAGAGTCAGTAATCATAAAACGTACTAAAACTAAGAGAGTAAAAAAATAAAATAATAAAAAAAAAAAACATGATGAAAACTACACAGACAAACAGGCTGGAAGAAAAACACCAGTGACAGCAAAGATATAGGAAACGAAAGGGAAAGAGTAAGTTGTGAAGAGATTGACCCGCAAGAAGGTTGCTGCTACAATCCCCCCCCCCCCCTAAAAGAAAAAGCCAACGAATCATTAGATATGTTATCTCCCTTGCCAAAATCAGTTCAGTCAAAGTACAGAGGAAGCCAAAAAACAGCTGTGTTACCAACTTCTCCATATAAAGTAAACCTTGAAATAATAATAATAAAAAAACGACAAAAATATGGCTCTCAAAGCACTAAAGCAATTGAAATGTCGAGTTTTAAAAAATAGGCGTAATTCAATTGGAAAGAAAATGAAGGAAGAGAACAACTACAGACATAAGGTAAATAAAACTGTTAGATTAATTTTGACACAATTATTCAAATTGATAAAGAAATCATATGAGATGTAATTTTCCCAACTGGGCAAAAAAGTCCGGGCCACGATTCGAACCAGGGATCTCTTCTCTGAAGATGCCAATGCTCTACCAACTGAGCAATCCCAGACAAATCTGGCGTATCTAATTCACCCAGTTAACCTTATTGATCATAGCATCTGGTCTGATATCTGAATCAGCTCAGCAGAATAAATGGCAGGTAATGGGAACAATGTAAAGGTACACTGGTTTATTGGAGTCACCATTACCTGCAATTTATGTTACGTTACAAAAATTTCCAGAAAATTGAAGTGAAAACCTTTTATTATAAATTTTATTCATTTATTTTTTCTTGTTAGTATATGTTTAAAATGTTAACAGGTGATACTAAACTCACTGTGAAACGCTTTTTAATATTTAGTGCTTATATATTAAAAATATTTAATTAAATTATGACCATGGTAGGCTAAAAAGACCAGCCTCACACAGTTTTTGATCTAGTAAACACTAAAATATGAGAATTAAAATTTCGCATTCGGTGTGGAGTTGTCAAATAAGCATTCGATTGGCCTTAAAAAGCTCAACAAATTTTGCCTACTAATGAATTGCGCGGCTGAAACATACAAATCTAATCTTTTAGCTAATAAACATCAACGACAATTGAAAAACTGACTGGAAAAAAATGTTACGTAACAAAAATTAAATTTCGAGAAAAATTTCTTGTATTTTTTTTTCTTGTTAATAGATGTTTAAAATATTAACAGGTGGTACTCCACTCACTCTGAAAACAGGGTTCGAACGCTTTTACAACAATTTTTTAATAGAACTTTTCGCCTTTTTTAAATGCAGAAAAATTTTACAAATTCTGCAATTAAACGAGGCGTCTACAATTTCTGCTGTTTAAATATTAAATAGAAAAATTCTATTAAATAAATCGGTCAAGTGCGAGTATAACTCGCACTTAAAGGGTTCCGTACATTAAATTTATTAATTTATAAACTCCTGCTACCCCTAATTTTTTCATAATTTTAGTTTCAATAGATTCGGAAATAGGAGGGGCGGGGGATATTTTTCCAGTATATTTTTGACTATATATAGACTATATATATATATGACTAGTTTTGAGTTCGATGTTACGACATCTTTCGAACAATATTCTACACGATATATAAAAAGAATTTTTTTCAAGTAACTTAATTAATATCTGGACTAATTACCGACATTTCTTTCGAAAATCATTATCAAAGATTCTTGGATGATTCTTCGTCGATTCATACCTTGAGCTCCCGTCAATTCCCCCGCTAACCTCCCGAAAAGTAGAGTTTGTGTGTAACGAAAAAATGCGTTTCTCTCAAAAACTATGTTACCTAGGAAAATCGCTATAGTTTTCCTGCAAAGTTTAAATAAACTCCTACTACCCCTAATTTTTTCATAATTTTAGTTTCAGCAGATTCGGAAATAGAGGGGGGGAGGGGGCATATTTTTGCAGTGCATTTTCGACGATACCTCTGAAAATATAATACCTGAAATTAAAACAAATATATTTTTGAGTTCGGTGTTACGAGATATTTCACACGATATACAAAAAGAAAACTTTTTTTTTTCAAGTAACTTAATTAGCCCTCTAAATTTTTCCTAAACATATTTGTGAATGACTAATAATTTGAAAATATGTGAGTGAAAAGGCTTTATAACTTTCCGAGTTTGAACTTTCCACGTCCCATTGTTTATGAAAAAAGGGCTGTGACAGACGAACGGACATACACAGGAGTGATCTTATAATGGTGATCTTATAATGATTTCGTTTTTACTTTTTAAGTACCGAACCCTAAAAATTTTGGTAAGAACGTACGAATCCCGTGAAAAGCTTGTTAATATTTAATGTTTATATATTAAAAATATTTAAATTATTTATGACCGTGATAGACGATACAAACCAAGTTTTCGCACTTTTCTTAATCAAGAAAGCACTAAAATATGATAAAGATAATTTAGAATTTACTGTGTAGATGTTAAATAAGCATTCGTTTGGCCTTAAAAAACTCAAAAAATTTTGCCTATTATTGAATTGTGAAGCTGAAAGTACAAATCTAATCTTTAAGCTACAAACATCAGCGACAATTGAAGACGTGAGTGGAAAAAGATGTTACGTAGCAAAAATTAAATTTCGAGAACATTGAAGAAAGCTTTTTGTTGTAAATTTTATTCATTTATTTTTTCTTAGTAGCATGTGTTTAAAATGTTAACAGGTGGGACTAAACTCACCCAGAAAAGCTTGTTGCCATTTAATGTTTAACTATCAAACATATTTAATTATTAAATAAAAAATAGATATTAAAAATAATAACTCTCTAATATATTTAAGACTAATTGAAATCTTAGTATTTCAGCCTTAAAATATGAGAATACCTCGTAATAAACCTCGTAATAATAATTAAAAAAAATTATTATTTGAGGAATTTGCGGCATGGCACTTTCTTTTACTAATAGTCTTTAGTTACTAATTTCTTTAATTTTATAAAAAGGCCACGATGCAAGAAATTATTCGATTTATAACTTAGATTGCTTTATTTTGCTTAAATATTTATAGGATAAGTTGCAGATTAAAAAAAAACCAAAAATTTTAAGTATATATATATATATATATATATATATATATGTATTTTTTTTTTTTTTTTTTTTTTTGCAAATATATAGTAAAAAAACCTGAAGAGACTCCACTCGACTTTCCGAACATTTTATTAAATACCGTAAATTCAGATAAATTTCTGACATAGTGTAATTAACTTAATTGATCATCCGTTTCGAAACTGGAGACGTCACCTCTGAGCCACTAATGCGTAAGTACATCACTACAATATTTATCAATTATACTCTGTCACATTTACTTGGTGATTTTCTCTATAGAATCGGTCGCAAAACGCTTTGAAAATGGTTTAAAATGCATTAAATACCTAATCTGTCGGCCGATTCGTACGAAAATCTACAAAGTTCATGGAACAATGATGTATAACATATTTACAAATAGGAGTTCAATCGGAAGTACCATTTACAAACTATCGTGTTCGATCACACACACACACATACATCATAATTGCAATACTTTTCTTATAATATGTGTTCGGAAAGTAAAATGAAATGATCAGCTACTAAACAGATGATACTCCTTCTTCTGTAATATGAACCTTAAATATGAGGTGCCAACTCAAAAAGTCCGTTTACATGCTTCATAAGAAAGTCTACCTACACTGGGAAAAATGACACTTTGAAATCTGAGTAAATTGTTGCTTTCATTTTGTTATCAAACTTTATGTTTCAAATATGATGACTCAATGCTGAAATACCAGAAATACTCAGAATATTGAAACATGGACATACTCAAAACTGAGCACATGGAGGTCAGTTCATACTCATTTTTGAAACATGGACATACTCAAAAATGAGCACATGATGTTTTATTCTTGAGTGTGTGCATGTTTTCAGAAATGAGTATATGCATGTTTCAAACTTGAGTAATTTTGATTCGGAGCCATTTTGACTATGCGACATACTCAGATTTGAGTATTTTTTGCTCAGTTTTGAAAATGTCGTTTTCAGAGTGTAAGAGAGTTGTAAAACTGTCGATTGCCCATTCTTCTACAACGGTTCTGTGGTCTTCAACAAAAAAAAGGAGAGTCTCAACAAAAGAAAGAGGTTGTGAGAGACCTGTCAGCGAAGTTCCCTGCTGACCTCTGACCTTTAGACCTGCTAGAGAAGTCATTAAACATGAAACAGGCCACCTTACCGCAATAAAGAGACCGCGTTTGGGAAACGTAGTCCGGAACAACCTTTATCACTCACCAATAGTTAATTCTCAAACTCTTAGCTTTAGAAGACACTTCCAGTGGCAAAAGTGCTTTAAATGTTGGCATTATATTAAAATACATTAACGTCATAATATTTATTTAAAAAAAAAAAAAATTATTTTTCGTACGATCCCTGAATCTTATATTTTATATTTAGAAATCGTTCTCCATGCTCTAACAAACAGAACAACAACAAAAATTCTTTTTTCTATGACCAAAACTTACCGAGTTCTGATACTTTCAGTTTTATAACTTTTTGGTGTTTTCTGGCACTAAATATGGTAACGAAATAGTGTTTTAAGTGGCAAAAAACTTTTGAAGTGAAAGTTTTTGTTACAAAATTAAAGTGAAAGTTTTTGTTACAAAATTTTAATGAATGTTGTTGAACACAACTTGTTGAGCCTCAGATTCAGTTGAAAAATTCTGCATTCTCTTGGACAATTTTCTCTTTTTATAGAACGAGACTGGTTGAAAATCCTCTGCTTAAACCATCTTACATTTAGCTAGTTTTCTCCGTTAGTTATCGATCCGCAAAATAACTAAATTCAGAATACATGTATGAGAACATGTGCATGAGAACATGCATGTACATTGAACTTGTATGTTAATATTTAATAGTGATTTCAAAACTCTGTTTTTTTAGAACTCATTAATAATATATAAATCCTTCAAAGAAAAGTACTTTAAAAACTCATCAAAATTTGAAAAACCTAAACATTTATTGAAATTATAATTAATTAATCATTAAAAATAATTCTGACTATATACTTATCTCAGTGATATCAATTCATTCTATATACTGTAAAAAAAAAAAAAAAAAAAAAAAGACTTAATCTTTAAAAGTCTTAAAAGACTTTCTTAATCTATGAAAATATACTATAATCAAGAACAAAAATATACAATAAACTCTTCCAAGTTACCTAAGATTCCGAAAAGCGTTCTTTGTATTTAGAAACTTCGGAAAACAATATACAGAGTGTTCCAAAATTCGACCGACAAATTAAGAGGGATGATAGAAAGCATCAAGAGGATGAAAACCTACCATAGGACATGGGGTCGCAAAACTCGTTTAGTGGGAGAAAATCGCAAAAATAGTTATGAAGAGTGTCAAGTCGAATGGAACAAAAAGGGCCAATAATAAGTAGAAAAAACATTTATATGACGTCAAGCATGATTACAATGGTATTGCAGTTCACCGTCAGAAAATAGACGACGACACATTTTTATAGAAATTGTTCGAAGTTGCGGCCACAAAGGTTATTGCACATCCGACACCGACGGACGAAGGATTGCTGGACGCGTTAAAACACATTCCTATAAAAATGTCTCGTCGTCTCTTTTCTGGCGTTGAACTGTAATGCATTGTAACTATGTTTTACGTCAAATAAACGTTTTTTCTATTTATTATTGGCCCTTTTTCTTCCACTCGACATCACACCTTTCATAAATATTTTTGCGATTTTCTCCCACTAAACGTGGTTTGCGACCCCATGTTCTATGGTAAGTTCTTTTTTTCTTGATGCCTTCTATCACGCCTTTTAATTTGTTGATCGAATTTTGGAACACCCTGTATTTTCGATATTTAAAGAAGCATTTATGAAAATAAAGTTTCTTTTTTTTTCCTTTTGGAAAAGTTTTCGAGTAGTTTTTATAGTGTATTAATAGATTTTCTCAAACTTGAACATAGTTTTTCGGATGTTATCATTTCTCAAGTAAACATTTTCCTATTCAACAAACATGATATTTACAGACTTACATCATAAATTAACAGCATTAACATTGACATTAGAGTTAGTATTCTTTCGTTACTCTTGGGTGTATAAATTCAATTGGGCAGCTGATTATACACAAAGGACAAATTTTAGGATTATCCACAGAACAGATTTTTTTTTTAATCTCACTGATCGCCATAAAAATTACAGTTTTCGGAAGATAACGCGTAAAGTTAGAATTATCTGCCGTATCTCTCAAGTGGAGTAGAATTTTTTTGGTTATATCTCCAGTTCTGTTGCGAATTCTCAACGCTATTTTCCCCATGCGTTCAAAATTTCGTTGAAAAATAAAAGTAAACAATAATTGTTTTCAAGTTAAAAAAAAGTACTAACTGATCCGCCCGGGGTTGTCCGGGTCCGTAATAATAACCTTATAAAGACCTCAAATTTGTAATGATTTTATATCTTTAACCCGATTTTGTATGAATTTATATTTTCAAATGAAAAACTCATGAAAAAATATTGATATTTCGTGGGAAAAGTGCTCGTAAGGAGATATTTTCTTGTTTTTTTCACGTAGGATCATTTCATAGTTTAAAAAAAGTTCTTGTTGCAAAAACTCTTTGAAAATTTTATCGGTTACAATCATAACTGTATTACAGGCCGTGTAACAATTTCTTCAAAAGAATATTATTATCTAGTTGTAAAAGAAAGATGTTTTCTTCTTGCTTTTTTTTTTTTTTTTTTTTTTTTTTTTTTTTTTTTTTGCGTAATTCATACAATACAATTCATACATACATGTATTTTTTTTTATTTAAATATTTTTAATACAAATATTTTTTATTTATATTATTATATTTATACCATTTTTAATTTGTAAAAATATTCTTGGATGTTAAACTTTATTTAATTAAAAAGCATTCGAATAAAGTTATAACTTCTTTTCCTGAAAATATAATAGTAATTTAATTGAATTGTAGCCAAATGTACAACAGAAATTTTTCTGCCGGAAACGGGATTCGAACTCGCGCTCTATGCAGAGAGCTTAAACTAACGCCTTAGACCACTGGGCTACGCTGACAGCCTTCAAGCGCGACCTACGTTTTACACGGCCGGTGAGAGGCTAACGAAAAAGAAAGGCTACCGCGGTGCTTTACGCCTATCTTTTTTTACAGACCGCGGGAGTCACGTGGTGCTCGAATCCGCCAATGCAGGTATACGAAAAGAGCATCACGTCACTCTAGCGGTCTATAAAAAAATATTAGTGGAATGCACCGCGGTAGCCTGTCTTTTTCGTTAGCCTCGCGGCCGGTGCATGACGTTTTATACGTCACGTGGAGTGGATCATTTTTACACGGCAATTGGTGCAAAACGGTGGGCTTTGCACCAGTCCACTTCACAAAAATAATCCACTTCATGCGACGTTTTAAACGTTATGCACTGGCCTTGTACAACGTTGGTGGCGATTCAAGTGTGCCTTAAAACTGAACAGGCTTGGCGTTTTAATATATAGGAAGAGCTCCGTTTACTACCAGCGCCAGCTTGTTGAAAATGAAATGTTTCACTGGGCCCAGTGCTGCTGAATGTTATGGGACATTTTATGATCGAGACATTTTATGTTTCCAACGCCCATTAGTAAACTTATATAAGTTTTTTTAAATTCATAGGTTGTATTGTATGGTTTTCACTTTAAACGATTAATAAAAAACAAATTTTGTCAAAAAGTACACGCCACCTATGGATGGCACACAAATTCAAGATATCATCACAGCAACAAAAATTTATAAAACATTCGAAATCTTACAAATATCATTTCAACATTTAATTACATTTAACATTCAGGCAAAAGAAATTGAGACTCATTTTTTTTTACATTTTTTTCCCCAAAAATAAGACGAACTCTCAAGTCCTTGTTTGTTTGGAGGAAGTACCAAACTGTAGAAGGCGTGTATGTGATGCATCATATCAGAAAATCCGAAAAATATGGGACTTTTTCTATGCTTACGTAAACTCTTCTAGATCCCAATAAAGGTGCCACGATACATATTCACTTAAAATTTAAGTCTAGAGGTCCTTTCAAAGACATGTCTCCTGGAGGTGACAATGGGCGTTGACCGGTTAAGGGCTCGAGATTAAAACAAGGTAACTAACAAAATGCATGTTTAGAGTTACTGGAGATTCAAGTTTTCTAAAGAAAACTACAAACAAAACTAGTGGGATTGCTTCCTCTAAAACAGCTGATTTGTTATGACTGGACCTTCAGTTGACTTATGTGAAACATTTTTTTTCTGATAGATTTGATTTTTTTGTTGGATTTAACTGCAAAGAATGATCGTTATTAAAATTCATATATAAAATTTATCTTTGATTTTTATGGCATATATAAAGTAAAATATAAATCTTTTACTTTTAAAATTTTGTCAGAATACAGTTAAACAAAACAGTTTTACATGAAAACAATAAAGACAAAATCAAAAATGTCAGTTATCATGTTTTTCACCCGATACTTTCAATTTTTAAATATAACTTCTAATGCATCTAAAAAATATAGAAAATTTGTTTTTCATTGAAATAGTTTGCTTTTTGTATATGTTACCTTTTAATACTCTTTGTAATTGTTAAAATGGTAATCGCATGTCAGATAACGACGCTCTCCGCCCGTTGCAAAGAAACATCGCTGGTCTCAGGAGATACATTTCAAGCGTTGCATATAGGAAGCGGTGAAAGTGAAAGGATTAAATCCCTATTACCTATCTGTCTTCGGCAATTTTTGATAATTAAATGAAAGACCCTAAAAGAAACTATCATTAAAATTTATTTATTTGTTATTTCGTAAAAGATATAATCTAATTCACGAAGAACTTGAACTAGAATTTTCGGAGAATTTGTTTAGTGACTGCAGATGCAAAACCGTCATAATATTATATTAATAAGTGAGCAGTTTCTTTTTTGTCTGGCTACATTTCGACTGTTGGTTTAGTATTGACTCTAGTTTCAGAATAAAGTCAAATATAGTTCTATGTGACCTTTGGAAAGTTTGTTAAAATTGATCGTTAGATACATGTAAAATAAACTACTGGTCAAAAGACATTTATTCATTTGAGGTTTCATAAAACATTTAAAGTCTAATTCACCAAGAATCTGCACTAGAGTTTTAGAAATCACTGATTTAGAAACAATGGATGCGAGAATGTACTCTTTCTAATAATATTATATTAATGGCTGAACAGTTTCTTTTATCAGAGTTTGAATGTTGGTCTAACCTTGAATATAATTCCTGCGCGAAGGCAAATATGACTCTTTGTGCCCTTATGAAAATTTCTTTCTTTAATTCATAGTAAAATGAAATACATGTTAAATAAGCTATTTGGTTAAAATATATTTATTTATTTATCTTTTCGTGAAACATATAAAGAATAGAAGAATCTGACTCAAAATTTTGAAAACCTCTGGTTTAGAAACAACCGAGGCAAAATGTTAACCAAGAATCATAATATTATAGTTATCTGTAAACAGTTTCTTTTTATCAATGAGTTGTCGATTAGTCGGTTTAAACGTGACTCTTAGGCTCAGTTTGAAAAGAGGTTAGTCTCTAAATGCACTCTAAAAACGGCATTTTCAAAACTGAGCAAAAAATATTCAAATCTGAGTATGTCGCAGTCAAAATTGCTCCGAATTAAAATTACTCACGTTTGAAATATGTATATACTCATTTCTGAAAACACGCACACACTCAAGAATAAAACATCATGTGCTCCTATTTGAGTACGTCCATGTTTCAAAAATGAGTATGAACTGACCTCTATGTGCTCAGCTTTGAGTATGTCCATGTTTCAATATTCTGAATATTTTTGGTATTTCAGAATTGAAAACATTGGGTCGTCCTATTCAAAACAAAAAGTTTCATAACAAAAATTAAACATCGATTTACTCAGATTTGAAAATGTCATTTTTCTCAGTGTGCCAATGGGACAATCGACAGTAAATAAAAAAAATATATTTCTATTTAACTGTAAAATATTGCATAAAATTTAGAAGAGAAAATTCTTTGAAATATGTCATATTCTATTCTTACTTTAACACAAAATAGTATCTTTCTCAGAAAAAATAATAATTTTAACGAGATGTTTCAGAAGTTGTAATCATGTGTGGGTGTGATCGAATTTCTAAAAGTTCCCGAGTCCTTAACTATCTGTTCCCTAGCAGGTGCTTTTTGTGACCCATGACGCTAATCAATACAACAAGAGTTTGCTAGGGATCGCGGGTTGAAAGGGAGACGTTGTTGCCTAGCAACGATAGGATGCCCGACGCAAGACGGCATCTCATGAACATTCTGTTTCCTGCAGATGTGGTGCGGTTTAAACACCTCTCCGTATCAAAAGAAAGAATGGACGGTAGAGAAACATGACCAGTCATATATCCGCAACAAGAAACTTTATTTGCCACTTCTGTATTTCATTTTAAAAGAATTTGTTATATACTTAAAATGTATTTAGAGCACACTGAAGTTTCATTTGACATTTAGGAGTCCTGTATTCATCACATCTTATCTATTTACCTCTTTATCTCCGTAAACATTTTACTATTTTTTTTATGTTAAAGAGGAATCACAATTTCTATTGTTATTTTATTTGTATCAAAAGAAAAAATGGGCGATAAAAAAACATGATCAGTTCTACACTGTAAAAAAAAAGGGTTGATCTACTAAAAAATTTTTAGTATTTCTCATTGATCTTTGCAATTACTAAATTTCTTTTTGTATTCTTACACACAGAAAAAAGTTTTGTTGAATCAACAAAAATTTGGTTGACCCAACAAAACTTTTTGTTTAAATATAGGTCAATGGAAATTTTGTTTGAATCAACAAAAAAAAAAAAAAATGTTTTTTGCAATTCCAAAAAAAAAAATTTGTATCATCAGCAAAAAATGTTTTGTTAATTCAAGTAAAATGGTTCAATTTTACTTGAATTTTGCTAAAACAACCAAAATGTACTCAACAAAACATGTTTTGTAGTTTTAATCAATTTCTTTTTCTGGATGTACTCACTTACAAGAAAATCTGTAAGAATGACTTAGAAAACAGCTAGCAACATTACTAGAAAACAGCTAGCAACGATTCCGGTTTATAATACCAGTTACTAAGAAAATCTGTGGAATACAAATATACTAAACAACTTTTAGTAACCTCTGGATTTTTTTTACAATGTATATCCGCTGCAAAACACTTTAACTTCTGTATTTCATTTTAAAAGGATTTGTTATATATTTAAAATGTATTTAGAGCACATTGAAGTTTCATTTGACATTTAGGAGTCCTGTATTCATCACATCTTATCTATTTACATCTTTATCACCGTAAACATTTTGCTATTTCTTTTAATGTTAAAGAGGAATCACAAAATCCATTTTTATTTTATTTGTCTCAAAAGAAAAAAAATGGTCGATAGAAAAACATGATCAGTTCTATATCCGCTGCAAAACACTTTAACTCTTGTATTTGATTTTAAAAGTATTATTATACATTTAAAATGTATTTAATCTAAACTGAAGTTTCATTTGGCATTTATAACGCCTATATAATCACATCTTGCCTGTTTACATCAGCATATCAGTGACAATTTTTTTTTAAAGAAAAATCACAAGTTCAGTTTTCCTTTTCTCTCTATTAAAAAAAAATGCACAGCGGAAAAACATGACCAGTCTGATATCCGTAGGAAAAATCTTTGTCTTCCACTTTTATATTTCTTTTTTAATGTATTAGTAGATATTTAAAAGGAATTTAAAATAAATTGAGCAGACATTTATGAGTCTATATGCATCACATCTTGCCTGTTAAGCACTTCATCTCAGTGACTATTTCGATAAATTTCTTTTTATAATAAACAAACAATTCACGGTACAGAAACATGACCCGCCATATATCCAAAAAACGAAAAAAAAAAACTTTTTTTTCCTCTTCTAAAACTCATTTTAAAATTATTATTATATATTTAAAAAGAATTTAAAACAAATTGAAACTTCAGAAGTAAAAAAATACACTCGGGAACTGCGCTTCAAGTAAATAAAGTACAAAAGCTTTGTAATAAAGCACCATAAACAAATAGATTATTACGACGATCCTATGACATGTGAGAACATCCACACGTTGTTGGAAGACAAACACGCAATGTTTGAAGTTTAACTGGCATTTTTTAGCCTTGTATTCATCACAACTTGTCTGTTTACCTCTTCATCTCAGTGAGTATTTCGGTAAACTTATTTTCATAATAAAGAAAGATGGGCGGTAGTCATATATCCGCACCGAACATTTTTATCTTTCGTTTCTATATTTAATTTTAAAAGCATATTTATATATTTAAAAGGTATTTAAAAATAAATTGAAGTTTGATTTGACATTTATGAGCCCTGTATTCCTCACATCTTGTCTGTTTACTTCTTCATCTCAGTGAATACTGTGTGGCTCCGATTAGAAAAACCCTGAATAGTTTTCATGTTTTTGAAGGTTCAAAAATTTGTAGGGAGTGAACTTCGTCCATAGGAGCAGAAGAACAAAAGACTGCGATAATTCTCGGAATGACCGATTGAACGGGAGAAAATTGGCAAGTAAAGAAAATCCCCGACTTCCCTAAAGTAAAGTCGACTGACCAGTTATTCTGGCAACAAGACTGGGCCAAGACCGGTTACAGAGTATTTCTTATCTCAGCCACACAGTACTTTTGTAAACATTTTTTTAATAATAAATCAATAATGCACGCTAGAGTAACATAACTCGACATATATCCACAACAAAAAACTATCTCCCGTTGTTATATATCATTTTTAAAATATTAATATATATTTAAAAGGAATTTAAAACAAATTGAAGTTTTATTTGACATCATATTTATCACATCTGACACGTTTGTTTCTTCATCTCAGTCACTATTTCGGTAAACAGTTTTTCATAATAAAGAAAGAATGGGCGGTAGAAAAACACGAGCATTCTTATATCCGCAACCAAAAACTTTATCTTCTACTTCTATATTTAATTTTAAAAGTGTTATTATAGATTTAAAAGGAATTTAGAATTTAAAAAAATCATTTTACATTTATGAGTCCTGTATTCATCAAGTCTTGCCTATTTGCTTCTTGCATAATTTCCGTCTCCACCGCCGATCGACGATTGGGACTTTAACGCTTTCTGATTATTTGTAAAATCAAACGCTTTTTAAGTCGTTTCCGGTATTTTGGAGGATTATGCAGATTTTTAAGAAGATATGATATAAGAAATTAATATATATTAATAGATTATATAGAAATATTAGATTATATAGAGATTAGATTATATAGAAATTAATTAGATTATATTACTATAATATTTATTATATTACAGTTATAAATTAATTAGATGATATAGAAATTAATAGATATTATATAAGAAACCATGTTCAACCAGAAATGACTTAAGAAGCGTTCGGTTTAACAACTAATCAGAAAACGTTAAAGTCCCAATCGCCGATCGGCGGTGGACAGGGAAATTATGCTTAATTCTTCCTCTCAATGGATATTTCGGTAGTTTTTTTTTTTTTCATAATTAATAAGAACCAATAGTTCCTTTCCTCAAATGCACAATTTTTTTCTATAAACTTCCTCAACCTAAAAACTTTATCTTCTACTTCTATATTTAATTTTAAGAGTATTATTATAGATTTAAAAGGAATTTAAAACAAACTAATGTTTCATTCGATATTTTGAGTCCTGTATTCATCAAGACTTTCCTATTTAGTTCTTCATTTCAATGGATACTTGGGTAGTTTTTTTTCCATAACAAATAAGAACCATTAGTTGCTTTTCACCAAATACACCATTTTTTCTATAAACGTCCTCAACCAAAAACTTTATCTTCTACTTCTATATTTAATTTTAAAAGTATTATAATAGATTTAAAAAGAATTTAAAACAAACTAATGTTTCATTCGATATTTTTGAGTCCTGTATTCATCAAGACTTTCCTATTTAGTTCTTCATTTCAATGGATATTTATC
Organism: Maratus michaelseni; assembly: GCA_963931845.1. Classification (NCBI taxonomy): domain Eukaryota; kingdom Metazoa; phylum Arthropoda; class Arachnida; order Araneae; family Salticidae; genus Maratus; species Maratus michaelseni. The sequence goes on from OZ007586.1 coordinate 121,410,101, forward strand.
TAGTTTTTTTTTTCTTAATAAATAAAAACCATTAGTTCCGTTTCTCAAATACATCATTTTTTCTATAAACTTCCTCAACCAAAAACTTTATCTTCTACTTCTATAATTAATTTTAAAAGTATTATTATAGATTTAAAAGGAATTTAAAACAAACTTATATTTCAATGGACATTTATGAGTCCTGTATTCGTCAAATCTTGCCTCTTTAGTTCTTCATCTCAATAGATATTTCGATATATTTTTTTCATAATAAATAAGAAACATTAGTTCCTTTTCTCAAATACACCATTTTTTCTACAAAACAGCACGACGAAATTATTTACGATGCTGTGCAGAATCAATATTTCGTCTATATCATTGTTTTGTTTATTTTTACACGACTTCTTTTTTTCAGAAGTTTGTCTTCTTTCTAAAAAATATATATATATATGAAGTAGACGATGTTTTTTGAAAATACATTTTTGAAATTTCTACTCTAAGTAGATACATGAACGCAGGCGGAAAGAAATCCAGGTACAGTATAAAAAATACAAGTGTTTCTAAAACTAGGAAAATATAATGTAACAATGAACGGAAAGATACAATAACCTCTTCCGAGTTGGCCATTATTCCGGAAAGCGTTCTTTATCTTTAGAAACCTCTGACACAGAATATATTTTTAATATTTAAAGAAGAATTTATAAAAACAAAGCTTGTTTTGCTGCTACTTATTTTCGGAAACATTTCCGAGTAGTTTCTATAGTATATTAATCAGTCTCCTGAACCCGGAATATAATAGGTTTTTCGAATTCTATTAAGTCTCAAGTAAACATTTTCATATCCAACAAACATGTTTTACAGACAAACATGAGAAATTAACGGCATTAACATTAACATTAAAATTGATATCATTTTATTACTCTTGCATGTGTAAATTCCGTTACGCAGTCGAAAATGTTAAACTGGGAATTGATAACATTTTAAAAACCGATATTCCGATTTGAAAAAACGGATTAATACATCTGATATATAAGATGTACCCGGAAATGTTTCCGAAAATCAGTGGCAGCCAAAGAAACATTGTTTTTGTAAATATACTTTTTTAAAGTTTGAAAATATATTGGTTTCTGAGATTTCTAAAGATAAAGAACGCTTTTCGGCTGGTTGGGTGATTTTATTTATGACGGCCGATTATCTAGTCGAGGGGGATATAGGCCTTACGGAGAGGGTGCCCTCCGCGGGGGTCTTTCTAAGAGATCCTAACCCGTATTTACGGCAAGTAAACGCTTTTCGGAATCACGGGTAACTCGGACGAAGTTACTATATATTTTCGTTCGTGGTTATATTATATTTTTTTAGATTAAGAAATTTTTTTAATTTTTTTTTTTTTTTTTTTTTTTTTTTACAGAGTAGTGACGATTTCTTTAGGGAGGAGAGGGGTTTTAGGGGGCAGTTTTGTGATAGGCTGATCCCTTAATATAATAAATAAAACGCTTTCACTCACGATCGTAATTTTCCTCTTAGTTTTAAATTATTTTAAATCATCTGAGGAAAATAAATTGTACAATCACCGAAGATAAAAAAAAAAAAAAAAAAAAAAAAAAAAAGTTAATATTTCAAAATTTAGAGATAGGACATGACCCGCTTCTGCCACCCACCTTGGTTGAACTTTTGAATAGCTCTGACTCTAAGCGTACCAAAAACAGCCGAAATAGGGGTTTAAGAAGAAAAAATTCATAACTTTGTCAATTCGCAAGATATCAAATCCGCTTAAATTTATTTTAAATCTTATTAATATTATCTACAATTTTTATATTGAAATTTTTTTTATAAAACCAACTCTTACAGCAAAAAAATAAAAAATAAATAATAAAAAAAATTCTATGCCGGTTCCGCCTACAGGCACAGGTAGATTTCGAAGTGGGCGGTACCAACTACCGCACCATGGCAAAAAGGTCCTTCTTCTGCAATTCCCAATAAACAGGCGCCCCACGGTCTGCGTCTTAGAAATCTACCTGTGGCTGTAGGCCGAGACTTTTTTTTTTAATCAGAAAATTGTCACAAATGTTATTAATTTATGTTATTTTAGCAAAAATGTAAATATCTTCGTAGACACTGTGATACAATAAATTAAAAAAATAATAACTACTGTAAAAAGGAAAAATCACAAAAATGCGTTAACGAATACACTCACGAAACAATGTTTGACGAAACCGAAACAATTGATCCAATTTCAAGGTGAATTAATTCTAGAAAAAAAAAATATATAAACATATTGTAATTTATTGACGTGGAATGCATGTCAAAGAAACCCATCACGTGTTAAATGCTATATCAAAAAAGAAAAAATATATATATCTTTGGTATGTAGGGCTTATCAGCTAAAACATGTGAAAATTTCACATTTAACTTTCTAAAATGTCATTGATAAATTCGTAAAATGCAAATATCAAAACACATCTTAATCGGAACAGTGTCAAAACAAATTTTATTAAATTATTACATCTACCTATCGTTGCTGGTCCGCTACTTTTCTGTTTCCAGACTACTTTTGATTGCAACTACTTTTTTGAAGCAGTTGCGAGTATTCGTCTTATTTAGTGACAGATTAGATAAAGCAAATATTTGGCAAATTATACTGTTTCAGAAAAGAAAAGAGAGAGAGAGAGAGAGGCGGAAATCAAGCAATCTGAATAAAGAAAAGTAGCGGACTGGAAACACTGCATCTATTATACATTAATCACTCTGCATTTTCTTAAAAACATTAACTGTAAAAGTAACTTAAAAAGAAGAGAACATACTGCATTATATTTTTGGGTTCTTTATCGAATTTCTTTATTGCAATACTCTAGTTTGTGTAAGCTCTCTATTACAGTATTTGAACATTTAAATTTTATCAGACACAGACTTCAATATCACCTACACTGCACCTTTAAAGATTAAAATAATATTTATTTATTAAAATTGTGATTTTAATTTTTTTGCAAAAATTACGAAATTAAGATTACAATTAACAATCATGTTTTCAGGGGTCGAATTGTCCGAATTTTTTAATATATTTGCTGCAATAATAGTTTCAAACAATAATCTTCATGGTAGCTTTCTTTAAAATCTGCAATAGGAGTCTACCAGAATTATATAGTTTCAAAAATATGGTAGTAAATGTATAAAAAAAATATAGGACACTGAGACCCCTGTTTTTTTTAATTAAAATTCAGAAACTGTGGACGCATTCGTGGTGCAGAATAAAAGGTAACAAGATATATAAAAATGTATGTAAAAATGTATGAAAATTTCACGTTTAGTTTTCAAAAATGCCTGATAAAACCTTCAAATAGCGATATCAAAATATATCGTAACTATTACTACATCTGCTTTGATTAATCCTTCTTTTCAGAACCATTAACTGTGAGAGTAACTTAAAAAGAAGAGAATTAATTGCATTCATTTTTCACTGTTCATTATCCCACTGCTTTGAATTTCTTCATTTTAAAACTTCAGCTCTTGAAAACAGTCCATTAGATTTTTAAGCATTTAAATTTCCCCAAACACGATCTTCAATATCAAATACACTAAGCATTTAATGATCAAGGGAATATTTATTTATTATAACAATGATTTTAGTTATGTTTCTAAAATATCTGAAATTAAGATTAAAATTTGAAAGCATGTTAAGAAAAAAACAATCAGAAACAGTGGGTGTATGCTTGGAGCCGAATGAAAGGAAAGGAAAGAAGTTATTCTATTCACGAAGAACGCATATCAACGGATTACATTAATTACAATAGCAATGAAGTTATATTTATTTTTTACGTGTAGTGCTTAGCAGCTAAAATTATGAAATTTTCATTTATGAAATTTGTTTTTCAACATTCAGTTTTCTAAAGTGACAATAATAATATCGTCAAATGCAAATATAAACCAAAATACATCTTAATCGGAACTGTGTTGAAACGAATTCTATGAAGTATTATATCTACTTTAATCACTCTGTATTTTCTCAGAAACTTTAACAGTAAAAATAAATTGAAAAGAAGAGAACCAACTGCATTAATATTTTAAGGGTTCATTTTCGAAATTCTTTGAATTTCTTTATTGTAATACTCCAGTTTGCGAAAGCTTTCCATTACTTTTTTTAACATTTAAATATCATCAGACACTTATTTCAATATCACCTACACGTCATCTTTAAGGGTTAAAAGAAAATTTAATAATTAAAATTGTGATTTAAATTTTTTTTGTAAAAGTTATGAAATTAAATTTACAATTAATACGCATGTTTTCAGGGGCGATACCGTTATACAGTATGCCTACTAAAGTTTCTTGCCACCCTCTTAACTTCGGAACGGCTGCTGCTATATTCATAAAAGTAGGGTCTAGGTATAGTAAAGTAGCCATGCGCTACTCAATGAAACCTCAAACGGCGCCACCTGGTGGAAAACTGTAGAGTTACCATTCCGATCTCGAAAACGGAAAGAGATAGAGAAAAAAAGTGTTTTACAAACTTGTAGAGCGTCATTGATTTAGTACGAAAAGACACCTTATGGACATTAATGCGAAGAATAGAACGGTTAAAATGCGCATTTGTTTTTCGTGATTTCCTACACTGTGACGTGACAAAACTATCTTAGAAAGAAAAAAACCCAACTAGTTATAACAATATACCTTTATTTGAGATGCTTAAACTTCTCACCATCAGCTGCAATGCACATTTGGATCCTTGTTTGAATTTCACGTTGCACACGTTGAAGCACAGAGGGTGACACGTTGGCACAAGCGTCCGTAATGCGTCGTTTAGGGTCCTGCAATGTTTGCGGAGGAGTCGCATACACCTGCTCTTTCATAGCTAGTTGTCTCTTTCTTTCTAAGATAATTTTGTCACATCACAGTGTAAGAAATCACGAAAAAACAAATGCGCGCTTTAACCGTTCTATTCTTCGCATTAATCTCAACAAGGTGTTTTTTTGGACTAAATCGATGATGCTCTACAACTTTGTAAATCACTTGTTTTCCGTATCTCTTTCCGTTTTCGAGATAGTAATGCTAACTCCACAGTGTTCTACCAGGTGGCGCCATAGTCTGTTTCATTCAGCAGCGCATGGCTACTTTACTATACCTAGACACTACTCTTATGAATATAGCAGCAGCTGCTCCGAAGTTAAGAGGGTGGCAAGGGACTTTAGTGAGCATACTGTATATTTTTATATATATATTTGCTGCATTATTTTTAACCTACAATCTTAGTACTGGTAGCTTTCTTTAACATGTGCAATAGGAGTCTACCACGAGAATTATAGTTTCAAAAAAGTGGTAGAAAGTATATAAAAATATATAGGACGCTACGACCCCTGTGTTTTTAATAAAAATTCAAAAACTGTGGCCGCATGCATGGAGTAGAATGAAAGGAAAGGGAATATAAAAATATGAAAATTTCGCATTTAGTTTTCTAAAATATCATCGATAAAATCGTCAAATGACGATATGAAAATATAGCGTAACAATTATTGCATCTACTTTGATTCAACTTTCTTTTCAGAACCATTAACTGTAAGAGGAATTTAAAAAGAAGAGAATTAATTGCATTCATTGTTTAGTGTTCATTATCTCACTGCTTTGAATTTCTTCATTTTAAAACTTTAGCTCTTGAAAACTGTCCATTACATTTAAAACATTTAAATTTCACCAAACACTCTTTTCAGTTTCACCTACACTAGGCATTTAAAGATCAAGGGAATATTTATTTATTACAACAGGGATTTCAATTACGTTTCTAAAAGTTTTGAAAATAACATTAGAAGTTAAAAGCATGTTAAGAAAATAAAAATTGAGAAACTTTGGGCGTTTGCGTGGAGCAGAATGAAAGAAAAGGAAATAAAATTATTTTATTCACGTAGAACGCATATCAACGAATTACATTACGTTAATTACAATAGCAATGAAGTTTTATTTATTTCTTATGTGTAGTGTTTAGCAGCTAAAATTATGAAATTTTCATTTGTGAAATTGCTTTTTTCAACATTCAGTTTTCTTTAATAACAGTTATAAAATTGTCAAATGAAAATATCAATCAAAATACATCATAATCAGAACTGTGTTTTAGAAATTCTAGCATTTATTATATGCACGTTAATCGCACTTTTCCCCAGAAACTTTAACTTGTAAAAGTAACCGAACAACGAGACAAACAACCTCATTTTTCAGGCGCTTTATTATACTGCTTTGAATTTTTTCATTTAAATATTTAAAATTTTGAAGGCTTTAAATTACATTTTCAAACATTTAAATTTCACTAGATACGAGCTTCAATATCAACTACACTTAACTTTAAAATACCAAGGAATATTTCATTTATTAGAACAGTGATTTAATTTCTTTTCTGTTTTTCTTTGTAAAAATTTTGAAATTAAAATTAGAATTTACAAGCATGTTAAGAAAAACCATTCAGAAACTGCGGGCTTATAAATACAATACAGCACAATAAAATGAAAAAGAATATAAACAGTTTTAAATTTTCACGTTTAGTTTAATAAAATGTCCATGATAAAATCGTTACATTTCGATATCAAAACACATCTTAATCATAACTTTGTTAAGGCAAATTTATTAGTTATTACATCTACTTTTTTCAGAACCAGTAACTGTTAAAGAAACTTAAAACAAAGAAAGACAACTGCATTTTTGGGGGAGGGGGAGGGGGTCTTTATCTCACTGTGTTCATTTTCTTCATTTAAGTACTTCAACCCTTGAAAGTTTTCCGTCAGAGTTAACAAATTTAAATTTCACCTTTCAGACATTTAAATACGGTCTTCAAAAATACTTACAATCTTTAAAGATGAAAAATATATGTATTTATGAAAATTGTGATTTTAATTGGTTTGTAAAATTGTTTAAATAAAAATTAGAATTTATAATTATGTTAAGAATACAAATTCAGAAAGTTTGGGCGTAAACATCATGAAACTTTTTATCACCCATTTCTTTTCAGAAACATTAACTGTAAAAGTAACTTAAGACTGCTCTCAAATCAAAACTGGCTACTTTATGACACAATTTTTAATGCATTTTTCTTTGAAAACACATGAAATTGACAGATGCTCTTATTCAGAAACGTAGTAATCGAACTGGTTTTTTTTCGTTTTTCCGTAAAAGCAGCAGATCTTTCAGAAAATGCAGTCAAAGTTGGTGTTTTGAACCAAATTTCCGGATGCGACAAGGCGGGAAAGAAACAAAACTATTGTCACGAGATAAAAATCGCTTATAACTCAAGATGTAATTAATTTAAAGAAAAATGAAAAAAAGAACTCTTCGATTATAAATCAGTTCAATAATCATGCCTGCAATTCTCACGCTTTTACGTTTAAAATTAAGTCCGAAAATGTGTAGGACGTTTTTCGTTATTAGAGGAAGGGGGGGGGGGTATTTCTTTCAGAACCACCTTCAAAAGAAGAGAACCAATTGAATTATTTTTTTAAGGCTTTCAACTTCTTTGAATTTCTTCATTTTAATACTTAAAATCTTGAAAGCTTTACTTTTCTTTTTAAGCATTTAACTTTCACCAGATACGTGTTTTAATATGACCTACACTGAATCTTTTAATGTCAGGGGAATATCCATTTATTAGAATCCTGAATTTAAGTCTTTTTCTTTAAAAAATATTGCATTTAAGATTAGAATTTACGAGCGCGTTAGGAAAAAACCCCGAAACTGTAGGCGTATGCGTGGAACAGAATGAAATCAAAGGGAATATATTATTTTAGAAAATACATATGCAGATTAATTCACAAGAAAATATTTTATGAATTATTCAAAAATGAATGCATGAAAAGCTAATGTCTAATTAGCAGCTCTTAGTAAGTGCTTAAAATCATTCATTCTCAGATTATTGTATCGTTTGTAAACATTTTTTCTATGTGCTACGTGTAACCGTGTGTAAATTCCACTTTTTCAAAAATTGCTACCAACAAAATTTAAAGATGCAACTTGTTATTTATGCGCATTTACTTTGGAGAAACTTCAGACAATTTTATTTATGTTGAAAAAACTTATCAAGTTTTATTTTCTTCTGAAGTGCATAAGAATTAGTTGAACTTTAAAAAAGTTTTTAAAGATGAAAAAGGTAACAAAGTTTTAAAAAAAAATCACAAGTTTTGAAAATTATCTAAAATGTTTAACATAAAGGGTCCATATTATAAAACGAGCTTTTAAAATATACTTCATACAGAAAAAAAGGTTACTTCTGTAAACTAAAATAATAAGTTATTGGTCATCGCTTTTAAGATTTTATTTAATTTATGACATTAATCCTTTGCTGAGTGATTTTTAACACCGGAAAAACTATTTAATACCAAGTCCTGTAAAAAGGGCATTCTTTGAAAATCATTCCCAAATATTCCTGTATACGAATAAAAAAAAAGATATTAATACTAATTTATTCGTATAGAATTTGAAACTTATACTTACGAAAGAAGACATTAATATAAAATAAAAATACTACACAATGAGGGAAGTGGGTTCAATCGATTGGTACCAATATATTGTTTAGGGTAGAGTTAAATAATTGGGAAAGAGGGTTAACTGGGAGGATTTATTTTTTCAATTTTGTTCTTCATGACACCTGATGTTAAAGCCAAATTGTAAACACAGAAAGTTCAATTTATTACTTAAGTTTACTATGTATTTAAATAAATAAATAAATATTTATATATATATTCATTTGCAGTTAAAAAAAAAAAACCACCCTTTTTGTCAATTTATATAAAAAAAAAAAAAAAAAAAAAACTTTGAAACAACCCATTTTTAAGTCATATTATGTATAGATATAAAACTGTAAAATCTAAACTCAAGACACAGTCGCCGAAAAAAAAGAAAAGAACATCGCATACATTTTAATCGCCAAATTGCCGTAGAAAAAAAACGAAAATAGCCATTAAATTGGAAATTATGTCTTCTTTCAATTTATATTTAAAGAAAAAACTTAGGGGGCTGTCTCCATATTGAAATTGTAGAAAACTTAAAACAAAGAAACTTCAATAGAATGTTTAGGTATCAGGAACCACGTTGAAACAGATACAAACTTTAAAAATTTCAATACGAAAAATTCCAATATCATTTGAAAATTGGGTGTTCGTATCAGTGTTGCCAGTATAGCCTACTTTATTTTAATTCAGATTGCTTGATTGCGACCACTTTTTTATAGTAGAAATATTCGCCTTATATAATGACAGATTTAATAATGCGAGAATAAGGCCAATTACACTATTTTTAAAAAGTGGTGGGAATCAAACAATCTGAATTTTAAAAAGTAGCCTACTAGCAACACTGATACGAATACCCAATTTTCAAATGATATTGGAATTTTTCGGTAAATTTTACCCTGGGATACCAAATGGGAAGTCATTCGTATAAGAAGTTTATAAATTATGCAGAATTAAAATTTTAAACTCCTAATGTTAAATTCATTTTAATAGTTTTAAAACAAACAGCAATGCGTGTAGTTTTTTAAGCTTAATTCTAAAATTACTTGGCGAAATGAGTTGAAATTTTGGATTCGGATATTTAAAATATTGACTGCCCAGCCTGAAATTGATTACTTTTTCGAAACCACCCAAATTAACCCTTATGCATTTTATTTCCCCCGAACAGGAACTTTTGCCTGCGAGTTGTTCAAGGGCTCGGCAATCTTGTGTCATAATAATCTACCATGAGACCGCATGGTCTCATGATGCGCAAAATGGAAGTCAGGCATGAGACCATTATGGACTCGTGGGGTGGTCAACGTATTAAAACTTCTAGAAATCAATTTCTCTTAAATTTTTTATGGGTTACAAAACAGACTTTTTCGAATATCAATTTCATAATTCATGTATCATGAAATTAATATTTGAAAAAAAAAATCCATCAAGTATAAAACAAATTGCCTAGGCATAAACATCTACAAGCATTGCCCAGTTTGTTTTTAAACTATTTAAAATTAATCTAATATTAAGAGTTCAAAATTTTACATCTACATAATCCCTAAACAGCTTCACCGAATGACTTACTGTTTGGGTATTTCAAGGTAATATGTTTCGAAGAATCCTAATAAGATTTTAAAATTAGGTGTTCGTATTGAAAACTTTAAAGTTTTTTTTCCAATTTCAATATTTTTTCAATTATTTGTCTAACATCAATTGAAAGAAGGCATAATTCCTAATCAAATGGTTATTTTCGTTTTTCTCTGCAACAACTTAACTGCAATAAAAATGTATGGAGTGTTTTCTTTTTTTTTTTTTTTTTTTGTCTTTTTCTTCTTATTTTTTGGCCGAATGTACATTATTGGCATAGACCCATTCTTGGTAACTTAATGTCTACGAAACCTTTTGCCATAAATGTTTTTTTTCTGCCTCGTGGTTGTGGTTGTGGTTGCCGAATTGTGGTTGTGAGTGTTTGAAATTGATGTTCCGACCTACACGACTGTAGGAAAATGGGTGACACTTTTAAAAATGTATATATTTTTTGTATGCATATTGGTATAGACCCCACTTCTTGTAACTAAAGGTCTATGAAACCTTTTACCATAACTGTTCTTTTTCTACTTCTTTACAATTGTGGTTGTGAGTGTTTGAAATTAATATGTTCTGAACTATACGGCTATAGGAAAATGGGTGACACTTTTAAAAATGCATATAATATATATATTTGTATGCATATTGGTATAGACCCCCACTTCTTGTAACTTAAGGTCTATGAAACCTTTTACCATAACTGCTCTTTTTCTACCTCTTTACAATTGTGGTTGTTAGTGTTTGGAATTGATGTTCCGAACTATACGACTGTAGGAAAATGCTAGATTAATTTTAACACAATTATTTCAAATTGGTAAATAAATCACACGAGTAGTAATTTTCCAACTGGACGAAAAATGTCCGGACCAGGATTCGAACCTGGGATCGCTTGGCTGAAGCCGCCACGCTCTACCACTGAGCTATCCCGGTCGAATCTGGAGGGCATAATTCATCCAGTTAACCTTATTGATCAGAGAATCTGGTCTGATATTTTAATCAGCTCAACAGAAAAGACCGCAGGTAAAGGAACTCCAGTAAACGCTGGATACGTGATTACACTAGATTAATTTTAACACAATTATTTCAAATTGGTAAATAAATCACTACTTGGACATTTACTTGGACATTTTTCGTCCAGTTGGAAAATTACTACTCGTGTGATTTATTTACCAATTGGACATTTACTTGGACATTTTTCGTCCAGTTGGAAAATTACTACTCGTGTGATTTATTTACCAATTTGAAATAATTGTGTTAAAATTAATCTAGTGTAATCACGTATCCAGCGTTTACTGGAGTTCCTTTACCTGCGGTCTTTTCTGTTCAGCTGATTAAAATATCAGACCAGATTCTCTGATCAATAAGGTTAACTGGATGAATTATGCCCTCCAGATTCGACCGGGATAGCTCAGTGGTAGAGCGTGGCGGCTTCAGCCAAGCGATCCCAGGTTCGAATCCTGGTCCGGACATTTTTCGTCCAGTTGGAAAATTACTACTCGTGTAGGAAAATGAGTGACACTTTTAAAAAATGCATATATATTTTAAAAAGTCATATTTAAGTCTATTTAAAATATATGACTATAGTACTTTTCACCTGTTTTTATTAGTTATTGAAGTCTAAAAGATTTGTTTATATTTACTATAGTCTAAGATTCAGTTTTTTTCTTGACCCTACTTAATTTATTTATAGTAATATTTGTAATTTATAAATAATTAGGATAATCATTTTCTACACAAAGCTATCTGTCAGTGATAAGTAAGTTATTGAATGCATAAATGATATTATTGAATGATTTTAGCAAAAACGGCCTATTTTGGAACTATTTGTACATGTGCATGAAAATTTAGTTTAAAGATATAATTTTTAATTTTTTTTAATATGGTGGCAGTTAAAAGTGGTAATTTCAAATTTGTAACTGTAGATCGTTGGTGTAATTTTCCAAAACAATCTGAAAAATTATTCAAGTTATTTTAAATTGCTGTAGCTAGGTGATTAAAAAAAATAAACAAAACCCGGCACAAAATGTAGTTTAGAGTTTTAATATTATTACCCAGTTAACCCAATAGCAAAACATCGCACATAAGCATTATTACTATATAGCTCAATTATCCCCGTTTGTGACAATTGGGAGGTAACAAAAAATGTAATTGTCTTAAGTTAAAAATATATTACGGAAAAAACAATATATTGTATAGAATATGGTGTATAGACACCAAATTTCAGTACAAAATCTAGTATATACTAATTTTCTTTTCTATGTTTCGTTTAAAAAAGAAAACATGACTCATAACCAAATTTTAAAAACATGCCTCTTAATTCTTCCGATTTACCCTATACGTTATTTACGAAATGTGTTTGTACCATCATGAGGTATATATATATATATATAACAAAACTTTTTAGAAATAAAATTACTATTAAATCATAAGACAATATCAACACTAGAAAAATTGACCAAGCGTTAGAATACGTTAGAAAATAACATTCTAATAGTGCTAAATGCACTGTATAATTAGAACCTAACAACATAAGGAAAGAACAATGTAATAAAGAAAATTAATCTTTATATTGTGAAATACGTTATTCCACAATATAAGAAAGTCGCTTGAAAAACACTTCTTTTAAGCAGAAATTGCTACTCCAAATTACCCGATCGACTACGACAACACATATGAAAATAATAGAAATAAAGAATGGATAATTACTGAATGCCATATAAGAAAAAAATTTAATGTAATACTAAGATGAATATCTATAATAATAAAGATAGAAGTTTGGGTGTCTGTCTGTCAGTCGACTGTGTTCTGAAGAGCCCGCTGCACGCAAGGCTCAAAAAATTGTCAGCCGAGTACCTCATTGTATGAAGTTGTGCACCTCAAAGCCCGATTTTTGATTTTCTGATTAGATTTTTTTTTTTAAATTTAAGTCGTAGCGCATTTCTTTTACGTTTCGCGGCGATTTATTTACATTATTAAAATGAATCCAATTTCAATCTTTTAACCCAATATAGTAAATATTGTCCTCTTTTCAATAAAGTTCATTCGGATTTTGTGCAGCGATTTTTGAATTTTTCCCAAATTTTGTATGCGATTTTTAGAGTTTTTCGCGTTTCGCTGCGATTTTTTGACATTAGTTAAATGGATTCGGTTTCAAACTTTTAGCTTAATGGTTAATTTTGTCCTATGCGATTTTAGAATTTTTAGTGCTTTTTACCTATTTTTCTGATATTTTGTGATTTTTCGCATTCCGTGGTGATTTCTTGACATTCCTGGAAGAATTCCGGTTAAAACGTCTTAGCCCATTATAGTAAATTTTTGTCAAATTAGTGCGTTTTTTCCCGTTGTGCTGCGATTTTTTGAGATTCATAAAAGGCATTCTGTTTCAAACTTTTAGCACACTATAGTAAATTTTGTTCTTTGCGTTTTTTGAAGTTTTAGCGATCTTTAATGCGATTTTCAACGTGATTTTTAGCGTTTTTCCGCTGTCGGTGGTGATTGTTTGGGATTCGTAGAAGGCCTTCGGTTTCAAAATTTAAACCCTTTGTAGTAAATTTTATTCTCTGCAATTTTGGAATTTTTAGTCACTTTTAATGCGATTTTTTTCGTGGATTTTCGCGTTTCGCGGCGATTTTTTGACATTCGTAAAATGAATTCGATTTCAAACTTTCAGCCTAATATAGTAAATTTTGTTCTCTGCAAGTTTTGAAATTTTAGCGATTTTAAATGCGATTTTCAGTGTTTTTTTGCGTTCCGCGATGGCTTTCTGACATTCGTAAAATGAATTCCGTTTTACATTTTAAGTCTAATATAGTAAATTTTGTTCTGCGCATATTTTGAAGTTTTTGCGATTTGTAATGCAATTTACAATGGAATTTTTAGCATTCTTTTGCGTTCCGCCGCGATATTTTGATATTCGTAAAAGGAATTTACTAAACATTTATCGTAATGTGACAGCATATTTTATCTTCTTTCATTTTTCTTCTTTCTTTTAATTCTGAATTTTTAGCTATTTTCAATGTGATTTTTAGCGTTCTTTCACGTTCCGCGTCTATTTTTTGACATTCGTGAAAGGATACCGGCTGCAATATTTTAGCCTATTGTACTAAATTTTTTCATCTGCAATTTTTGAATTTTTAGTGATTTTTATGCGATTTTTAGCGGGATGTTTGTGCGTTTCGTGGTGATTTTCCCACATTAGTAAAAAAAATCCGGTTTTAAATTTTTAGCCCAATATAGTAAATTTTAATTTCTTTTCAATAAAGTTTATTCAGAATTTTACAGCAATTTTTGAGTTTTCGATAATTTTCTCTTTTAGAAAACTATTTTATGGAAAAAAGTAATATATTTCGATGATAATTTTTTTTTCATTTTATATCTGTAGTTTAAAATACCGAAAATGATTCATTTGTATCCACTAATAATCGAAAAAAGGGTTTATAATACCATAAAAAATATACTGATTACTGATGAGTTTAGCCAGTTTAGATTTTTTTAAAATCTGATATCATACTCAATACCGATATGTCTAAATCACTGACAACTTTTCTCCAGCTATATCACTTTACACTAGAATTTTAAAGTCTATATTAACACCATATCTTTCACAATGCGGGACCATTGAATTTAAATACGTTCCTTTTAACCCCTTGAAGGGCACCGGTATATTATATATACCACTTAATTTTAATCCCAAAATGCCACAATGACTCCAGAATTTTATAATCAAATTTTGGATTTATACGGTACATGAGGAAAAGCTTTTACTTATTTTAAAATAAATTCGTTCGAGAATCCTGGTTTCAATCAATCATTTCAATATTTTAGCTACAAGAGTACTTTGCCACTGAAGGGGTTAAGAGGACTCGGTACTCTTTTCAAAAAGTGGTAAAACATGACACCAGCTTTCCAATTTATGGCTTAACAATTATTTATATGAAGTTACGTAAAGATACAAATGATTATAAATACTAGTGCAGAGGTAGCAAACCTTTCCACACCCGCGTGCCAAAATTTTCGAAAAAAAAAATATTTACTTGATTATGGCTTGCTACAATAAAAATATATAGAGGATAAAAAAATAATGAATGAAAATTACTTAAAATTCTGTTTTTAGGACTACAAAAGTGTTAGTTATTCTTTAGAAAGTAACATAAAAAATGCTATTTATGTTGATGCATCTTAGATGCGAAATAATTGGTATAAGCTTCGTACTTTATTATTTTAAGAGAATACATTCTATTTTGCAGTCATGTGACAAGAGAATTAAGTTTTTTTAAGTTATTCATTTCTGAAAATAATTATCCGCGGAAGAAACTGTGAAAATCGCAAGTGCCAGCTTCTTTAAACAGTTCTCCATGTCTGGAATTAAATTCGAAGTTGTCATGATTTTAACATCGGCACTTTTGCTTATAATGCCTTTATAATCTTTCTTTTCCAATAATCTCCTAATCCTCTCATAATTGGAATTTTCTTTTCTGCCAATATTAAGCTAGATTGGGATTCATTAAGTTGCATTTCTGTTTCTGCAATCAGTATGACAACAGTAATCCAATTTATTTCAAACAAACTCAACTAATCTAAATTCATGCATTTTGCGCAATTTCACTATATTTTAATTAAGAATCTGAATCTATGTCGTGCCGTGTTCTGCTGCGAGCCACTTATGGCACGCGTGCCATAGGTTTGCCGTTTCAGTACTATGGGATCTAACCCGGGCTTCCCGGATTACAGAACATTAGGTGAAAATTTTTTAATTAAAAACTGTAATAGATGTTTTACATTTAATATATATTTTTTAGAATGATCACTAATAACACCAAAAACATTTTTATATAAAAAATATCATATTATATTATCATAAAATATTTATTCAAATAAACTTTTAACATTTATTAAAAGTGATATTTTCGTATTAGCCGCAGGCGAGGAGTAAATAGCCGAAAAATTCGTCAAAGATTGCGTTACTTACAGTAGCCTTTTTGATTCAGTGATTTAAGCGCGTAGTCCGATTACATGTCTATTAAATTTATATTTTATTTCTATTTATTATTTTATTTATTTATTGATGAAGTTTTAATTTCGTTATAGAATATTAGCCGGAAACAAATGCTGAATTATATTTATTGTATAAAGTGCAAACGGGTTAATCTTTCGTAATCGAGTTGCACGGGCTAGAAATTGATTTTTTTTTAAATCATGCTTGAAAATTATTTTAAAAACTACAAAAAATAGTCAATTGAGAAACAGTTTTCAAATAAAGTTCATTTGAAAGAACCGTTTTTTATTTTTTTATTTAACGATGTAAAAATAGGTTTTGCAATGTTTAGAAATTAAAATGTTTTTTGTCAGGTACTGCCACAGTCAATATGACGTCAGACTGACTCACGCACGTTTTTACTTTATAATTTAGATGTGGAAAAATTCGTTTGACTGCATCCTTTTCCCTTGTAAATGAATAAAGTTACAATCTTTAAATTAACTTTTATCAATTTGTGTTTTTGCAATATATTAGTATGATCAAAGTACTAAAACTTTAACATATACTTTTCACGTGACTCACTGTATTTTTTGGGCAATTCTTAAGGTGTATTTCATAAAATTGGGAATCGGATTTTCAGTAATATAAATAGTTTATTAAAAAATAAATAAACATGCGAAGTAAATAGTAGTATTTATAGTATTTTTACATATGTCATGGATTTTTATTTATTTTCTTAAAAAAATCAACTTCTAATCTCTGGTGTTATCGAACACCCTTGTAAGAAAAGCATGCAAAAAACTATTTCAAAAAGTTCACAATTGCAGAGTTTTATTTAAATTTACTTAATTTTTTTTCAATAATTTTTTTTAAATTTTATCACAAAAATTGAATTTTTCTTCATTAAATCATTTGTTTTTTTTCATGAAACCATTTAAAAATAAGTCAAAATGTTGACCTTACAAACACTGACCGTGAAAAGGCTTCAAAAACAGAAATAATATTTCTCATTATATCCCATTAATAAAAAGTCTATTCCTTTTCAAACTGATTTTTAAATTATTGTAAACCCCTTAAAGAAAATTAGATTACATTCTTGTTTCTCGCATAGGAAGTTTTTTTTTCATTTTTAAATTTGCGAATAAATAAAACTTTCACCTTGAAATAAAATAAGTTGAAACTGGTGTGAAACACTAAGAACTAAAATAACTTCTTAAAACACCATAAAACTTTAAAATGCGCTAGGCCTTTCGAAAGATCTGAGTCTTTCTTCGTCAGGCGCAAAAAGACGTGCGTCTACTATGAAAGCAGCAGCAGCCTCTCATTTCAGTCTTGCTGCTGCTTTCATAGTAGACGCACGTCTTTTTGCGCCTGACGAAGAAAGACTCAGATCTTTCGAAAGGCCTAGCGCATTTTAAAGTTTTATGGTGTTTTAAGAAGTTATTTTAGTTCTTTCACCTTGAGCCCGGTCACGCTCGAGCTTAAAGACTGGTATAAAAATAGAGTCCGATCCCGAGCCCGTTTTGAGCCAGCTACGGCCTACTTCAGTACCGGCCGAGAAAGCATTTGTTTCTTTCTCTTGCCTTAGGATGGAGTTCATGACATCAGATCACTAGATTTCCAGCGGATTTTCGGAGCGTATTGGATCGGCGGAGATCACGTGATCTGACGTCATGCGCTCCGTCGTAAGCCATCGCTCTAAGAAACAAGTACACTATATTTCCAATGATGACCGGTCACTTGCGATTTTAGACGTTTTGTTAAATCTCTGGAAAGATACATGAGAAATTATCTTGGAACTTCAGGAGTGTAAACAACATGATAAACGTCATATATTTCCGCGAAGATTTTTTCCCGAAACCCCATAAGGGACCGTCAACAAATTGAAGAAGAACGAATATATTTTGGATAACCCTGTAAAAACTAATATTGCAAAAGCATTCAAACTGTAGATTATGATTAAGTGGATTATTGTAATAATTTGGGTTCATTTGTATGAAGATAGCATGTATACTCGAAGAGAAATTCAGGTTTTTATAGAAACAGTCCCAAATTTTACCAAGTTTTTGGTTATAATTTATAGAGTTTTTAATATAAAAACAAGTTTTTTTTTCAGAAAATATGACAAACAAAATTATACACAATACCCTGCAATCAGAATTAAAAAATAATAAAAATTGTATGAAAAATGAGCAGGTTTACTAAATATTGTTTCACTGCGCATGCGCGAATTCAATCAAAATATACTGTGCATAATATATTAGCTAAATGTATAGACCAACTTTTATGAAAGTCTCAAAAACATAGCTTCAAAATTCTGATAGTAATCGTCTATAGAATAAGCTCGAAATTAGCTGTTTCAAAAAGGAAGCAAAAAGATGAGGGGAAATGTACTCGAGACCTTTTGTAGGATCCTCTGTAGGATCTATACATTTTTATATATACTACATAGTATTCTAAATTTACCCCAGTAAGGAAACGCATAACACAGTTAAAAATTCCCCTACAGAAAATTCCTCTAATAAACGGAAATGTACTTGAGACCATTTGTAGGATCTATACATTTTATATATACTACATAGTATTCTAAATTTACCCCAGTAAGGAAACTCATAACACAGTTGAAAATTCCCCTACAGCAAATTCCTCTAATGAACGAAAATGTACTCAAGACCTTTTGTAGGGTCCTCTGTAGGATCTATACATTTTTATATATACTACATACTATTCTAAATTTACCCCAGTAAGGAAACGCATAACACAGTTAAAAATTCCCCTACAGAAAATTCCTCTAATAAACGGAAATGTACTCGAGTCCTTTTGTAGGATTCTCTGTAGAATCTATACATTTTTATATATACTACATAGTATTCTAAATTGGTTAATTTACCCCAGTAAGGAAACGCATAACACAGTTGAAAATACCCCTACAGCAAATTTCTCTAATAAACGGAAATATACTCGAGTCCTTTTGTGGAACCCTGTATAGGATCTACAGAACTTATATACACAAAGTAATATGCAAAAAATGAGTTGAATTTAAAAACGCGTACCATAACTGGAAACTCACTGCCAATATTTATTATTATTGATAGACAGTAGCGTAATCGAATTCTTTTGTGTGTCCCTGTACATGAACCAAGAATTACGTACACCTTACTCTATAGTTAACCTCTTGCAGTGAACCTCAATGATATATAAGAATTTCAATACGTTTGAAATAGCGTAATATTATTAAAGAACACCGCAAACGATTTTTCCCCATAGACCGTAATGTAAAGGAATTCTTTTGAGCGTCCCTGTAAATGAACTGTAAATGCTACACATTTCCTTTTCATTACCGAACAAGCCGTAGTAAACTTGAATAAGATATATCAATTGCATGGCAATCCGAGTATATTTACATAAGTTAGAGCACGGACAGACAGACAGACGGCAGACAGGCAGTCAGATATATGGCAAAAAAACAAATCGATTTCATAAACACTTTTCAACTATGTTGGAAACTGTTACAAATGAAAATGGCTCCATCCTATGTCGGAATTGAAGGGTTAATGTCTGGAATTTAGCAATAATATTTTAATTGTAATAAAAATTTTCTTCAATTGTATATTCAATTTATTTTTATTAATGTTTTATTCAATTGTAATAACAATCAACTTGTGTAAAAGTTAAACGAGATTGTTTTCTTCAACGATTTGTGACCATGTTCATTCAAAAATAACGAAAAAGTTACAGATTTTCGTTTATGAATCTTTAATTATAGTAACATAAAACTTAGAAAACAATTTACTAAGAAACTTGTTTGAAATTCTTATTTGAACTTTTTTTTTTTGCAATCCCCAGTTCATAAATAAAAGAGTAAAATTTGTTTTTTTCATAAACCACAACACTATTATAATTTTTTGATGCATAAGTAGCCAATGAATTTTTAAACTAAACGCCAAGTTTCAGTATACGAAGTGTCTCTTGAGAGAGAAAATAAAGTACTCTAGTTTATTTTTCCTTTTGAAGGTAAAAAAAACGATCTTTTTTCTTTTCTTTTTCCGCACGTAACCACTTAACAGTGCAACAATTGTGTAAAACGTTCTGAAAATTCAAAATACTTTAACCGTTATTTTTAAAAGTTTTTAAACTTAAAGAAAACGTAAAGTTTTTTTAAGACTTTTGTATATACGTCAGTAAGACAATTTTTTAAAAGATTGCGATTTTCAGTATTTTATGAAAATGTGGGATATGAATAACAAGAACGAAAAATCGTGCATCAGGTATAGATTATGAAACACTTTCCAATGCTAACATAATATTATTAAGAAATTTCATTTGTTTAAACAATGAAATCAGATATCTAAATAAGCTGTTTAAAATACATAACCCAATAAAAATCCTGAAATTTCAAAATGCTTTAACCGCTATCTTTAAAAGTTTTTAAACATAAAGAAAACGTATAGATTTTTTTAAGACATTAGTATATGCAACAATGCTACAATTTGTAAAAGATTGCGATTTTTCCTGTTTTCTGAAAATTTGTGATATCCAAAACCAGAACAAAAAATCATGCATCAGGCATAGATTATGAAACACTTTCCGACTCTAACAGAATAATATTAAGAAATTTCATTTGTTCAAACAATGAAATCAGATATCTGAATAAGTAATTAAAAAAATACACAACCCAGTAAAAATCCTGAAATTTAAAAATGGTTTAACCATTATCTTTAAGAGTTTTTAAACTTAAAGAAAACGTAAAGATTTGTTTAAGACATTAGTATATGAGACAGTGCTACAATTTGTAAAATATTGCGATTTTCACTATTTTCTGAAAATTTGTAATATCCATAACAAGAACGAAAATTCGTGCATCAGATTTAGATTATGAAGCACTTCCCAACGCTAACAGAATATTATTAATAAATTTCATTTGTTCAAACAATGAAATCAGATATCTAAATAAGTAATTTAAAAAATACATAACCCAATAAAAATCCCGAAATTTCAAAATGCTTTAACCGTTTTCTTTAAAGTTTTTAAACTTAAAGAAAGTGTATATATTTTTTAAGACATTAGAATATCGACAGTAAGACAATATTTAAAAGATTGCGATTTTCACTATTTTCTGAGAATTTGTGATATCCATAACAAGACCGAAAAATAAATCAGGCATAGATTATAAAACGCTTTCCAACGCCAACAGAATACTATTAAGAAATTTCATTTGTTCAAACAATGAAATCAGATATCTGAATAAGCAATTTAAAAAATACATAACCCAGTAAAAATCCTGAAATTTCAAAATGCTTTAACCGTTATCTTTAAAAGTTTTTAAACTTAAAGAAAACGTAAAGGATTTTTTAAGACATTAGAATATGCGACAGTGAGACAATTTTTAAAAGATTGCGATTTTTACTATTTTCTGAAAAATTGTGATATCCATAACAAGAATGAAAATTCGTGCATCACGTATAGATTATGAAACACTTTCCAACGCTAACAGAATATTATTTAGAAATTTCATTTGTTCATACAATGAAATGATATATCTAAATAAACTGGCCATTAATCATAAAAAAAAAAAAAAAAAAAAAAAAAAAAAAAAAAAATGAAGATTTTACAGACACTCGGTACATTTGATTTTTACCTAGCTTTCTGGAAGTTTCATCTTTTTCACAACTTGAAAATTTCCTTTATGTAACTTGAAAAATTCCAAACTGAATGAAAAAGTGTCTGAACCAAGAGTAGAACGCAGGACTTTTTGCGTACCGTGCGAACTCTCTGTTAATTAAGCTACCTGGACAACATTCGTAGACACAATTTTCACTCAGATAGCCCGGAAAGAACGGATCCAAAGAGAAGTCATGGGGTCACGACCCCCACTAAGCAAAAAACATATCTATAAAACAATACATTTTTAAAATATAAATATGTATGAAAGTGGTTTTCATTTTTTGCCTTTTTATCCTGCTTAAAAATTATAATATTTTTGATACATTCACGGATATTATTTTTACATAGAAATGCATGAAAATTGCAGGTAATTTCTTAAGTACCAAAGAATCGAACATCGTTTTTAATTTTCCTATAAATGTTGTGCATTTTGACTTGTGTTTGATTGCTTCATCAAGGTAATAATTCCATGATTTCCGAGCCCTGAAAATAGGCGTAAAATACAAACTTTGAGAAGACCTTCTGTAAGATTATTTGCTTTTATAAATAAATGGGAAACTCTTGATTTCTTGGTATCTGAATAAAACATGCAAATTTTATACATTTATACGAATATACATGGAAATTTCATGCATTTACGAAAGAAAATGAATTCGGATATATATCAGAAAATAGTGAATTTAGATCTAAGATATAAAAATTACTAATGAAGACATGTGAAACCCTCCGCCTCCTCCCTTCCATAAATGAAGGGCTGGATCGGCCTCGGTGGCCTGATCTATCCAACAACTTGTCTATCATGATAGACAGAGCAAAAGAATAAACCCGATGAACGATGGACACGTATACATTATCTATATATATAAAACGAAAAGCGCATTCTGTCAAATCCATATGAAAATCGTCTCTTTGCGCATGCGTCAACTTTTTTTTTTCTGAAGGCTTTTACTCTCAGAAACGGGAAACCTGAGTGATTAACCCAACTCTCACCTGTTTAGCCTAGGGGGATTGAAAAAGGGTTGATTGAAAGCGGATGAAGCCGTAGCATTGCACTGAAAGCATAGACCTTCTAATATATTTTTGTTCTGAGGTTGAAAACTAAAGCTTTTTTTTTTTAAAGAACTCATGTTTTCGCTTCTAAATATGCATATTTTTTTCGCAAAATTTTAAAGAGAGTTTGGATGCAGTTACATTTATAACCGATTGAAATGTCAGAGAGTTCGGAAGATGAGAAATATTTTTCATTGCTATGTTAAATGAGCCGACGCGAAATCAATCAAACAAACAAAAAAGCGAGAAGAAAACATTTCTTTTACAGCTAGATAACAATATTTTTTCAGGAAATTTTTATACGGGCTATAAAACCGTTTTATTTATCACCAATAAAGATTTCAAAGAGTTCGGACAAAAATAACTTTTCATTTTAAAACTATCAAACGATCCTAAGTAAAGAGAATGAGCGCTTTTATCACTAAATATCAATATTTTTTCGCGATTTTTTCATTTTACAATATAATTTCATACAGAATCGGGTTAAAGATATAAAATAATGAAAACTTGATGGACCGGGCAACGCCGGGCAGGGGTCAGCTAGTACTTTATTATTTTTAAAGATTATTTTTAATTTTAAAAAAGATTATTTATTAAAAAGATTATTTTTTATTATTTTTAAAGATTTTTATTTTTCTGATTGATAAAGAAAAAAAAATTAGCAAAATGTGTCCTGCAAAAAATTTGACAATTTTTCACTTAGTTTAGGAATTTTCAAAATGTATGATTGCATTATCGATCAATTTTATTGAGGTCAAAATAATAAAGCTTTTTCATCTTTACCTAAAGCGGCAATTAAAATGACATCCAGACACATATGCAACATTTTGATCGTTATTAAATTTTACAAGCATTCGGTACAAGTAAAAAATGATCATTTCATTAAAGCTTTCTTGAACAGATCATTATATTTCGGAAAAGGATTTGGCCACCTAGTTTTAGTGCTATATTTTCAACTTGTTATTTTTAATATGCTGTTAAAAAGAAAATAGCTATGTTACTGAAATTTTCATTTATATCAAAGCATAGGCATTTTTAAAGAATAAATTAATTCTCTATGTTATAAGCATTTGGTGCAAGTAAGAAATGGTAATTTCATTAAAGCTTTTTTGAACAAATCATTATATTTCTGAAAAGGATTTGGCCACCTAGTTTTTGTGTGATATTTTCCATTTGTTATTTTTAATAATCAATTAAAAAAACCAATTACTTATGTTACTGAAATTATCATTTATATAAAAACATAGGCATTTAAAAAAAATAAAATTAATTGTTTAATAAGCCAAATGGAACAGAAATATTCAGATATCTCATTTTTTCCGATATATTTTCTATTATTCAGGCTAGAATTTCAGTGTTCCTATATTAAAATATGGATGAAAGTATAATATGTCTAATCGTAATATGTTGTGTTTTAAGATGTATACTGAGTTTTCAAGTTTGGGCCACTGTAAATTCACTAATCATCTAAAAATCTGATAATTGTTGAAAATATGCCGAAATAGGAATTTTCTGTTGAGAAACGACCAATAGTCATTAGTTATCAATTAATACCGTTTAATTATAATAAAATAATACAAAAATTTTCAATTAATTTCATTATAAACCACTTTGCAGCAGTTTTTGGAAGACGGCCAAATACTTTATATGCTAGAGAATAAAGATTCACTAATACTCTTAATTAATTACTAAATAATAAAATTCATCTGTCAGGATGAGTTTTAGGTTTCAAAATTTCTGTAAATAGATTTCAATACCTTAATCGTATACATATATACACTCACACAGGCACACTACGTTTTTTGGTCGCATAAAAATTTAATATCTTTTTAAAAATTAATGACAGGAATTTTTCATTAACATAATCTTATTTCCTACTTTCTTAGGTAACACTTTTGTAGTTTGCATTGCGTACTAATATCTAATAGGTAAAAAAAAAAAAAGTAAAGCACGTTTCACCTTTTTAGGTCTTTCAAAAACTACACACCTGTATCTTTAAAACTAACTGAAGAATAACGAAGGAAAAAAGCTCAATTACATCACTTTTTCGTACAATTAAAATACAATGTACCAGTCAAAATAGGGACCATACAAAAATTGACGATAGAGTTATTTAGCTCAAAAATATATTAACTATCATAAAAAAAAATGCATCACAAATACATATAATATAGAATTACACTAGCAGAGATCGTGTAAGGAAACAAATGTAGTTGTTTTTCTAGAAAAATAATTAAAAAAATCAATTCATAAATCAATCTCAAAGTGTTTTATCTCATTTCTAATACACAATTGAGCTCTTCTGATAAAGCTTGTGTAACTAATTTAGAGTTCTTCGCTACTATTATTCTTCTAAGCTATATTTTGTTTATGGTTAAATGCATATGTAATATCGTTCGTGTTTTCTCCTTTGTACAATATCTCACACAATTTCTTTTTCAATGTATGGTTTAATTTCATTTTTTATGTATGGTCCCCATTAACAATGTTCAGATTTCAATTAAGCGTAACACATTGAATTTTAAAGTTATAGATGCGCAGTATTATTTTGATAATGATCTAGTTGCAGGAAAAGGATTTTTTTTTTTTTAACTAACCAATGTTGCCTAAGAGATCGTTTAAAAATTTAAAAGTGTAACTTTTTAAAAATTTATGAGAGGAGTATTTCATTTATATAATCTTATTTACTACCTTTTTTTGAACATTTTTTTATATTTACATTGTCTATATATTTCCATCAGATAAAAAATTTAAAGCACGTTTAAATCATTTTAGGACACCCTGTATTGTGGAACATCTCTCAATGAGAAAAATGTTTCGACAACGCAAAAATACTGAAAATGTTGGTTACAAATACGAAATATTAATCAATACCAATTACTGTAGTCCCAGGTAATGTTGTATCTTTAGAGACAGCTAAAGTTGCGAGCATACGGCTATCGACGTTAACCCCTTCGCGACGGACGCCCTTTACAGAATTTTTAATCTTTTTCCACCGGTTTTTCAAAATAGAAATTTTTGCCTTATTGAATCGCAGAAATGCTATCATTAAATAAGGCAAAAGTTACAATAAAAAATAACTGGTGGGAATAATCGAGGATTCTGAGCATCTTATGCGTCACCTATACGTGTCGCTCGTTCCCAAGGGGTTAACATGAGTGCATTTAAATCTTTTTGACACCATCTGTATAAATATATTATATAATAAAACAATATTATCAGAATAAGGACTTATATAATTGGTAAATATATTTCCATTAATAATATGTTGTATCAGTTCTGTGATGCGTTAATATAAATGAAACTGAATACATTCCCGCAATAAATGCGCATATGCAGTAAGTTATTAATAAATGTTTAACATAGTAAAATTTTTTGTAAAAAATTACTATTAAATCATACGATAAAATCGATACTACAAAGTTATAAATTACATTAAAAAACCTCAATACAAATGTGCAAAATACACGACTTCTTTATATTTGGGAATATAGCTCTTGATAAGGTGTTTTACTATATATTATTTTTTCCTTCTTATGCCATATTTTCATCGACACACTGCATTTTGTACGTTTGGATTGAAGATATTTTTGGCTACTATTTTTTAAAAATAGAAATCTACGCCTTATTTATTCAAAGAATTTGCGATTAAATAAGACAAAAATTTCTTTTAACAATTAATGGTATTTATAACCCCTTCCCCCTATTTCTGCGCTGCGTAAGCCATTGATAAACTTCCTGTTATTTAATCGCAGCATTTCAGACATTAAACAGGCCAAATATCACTATTCAGATACAGTGGTGTTTAAATTAAAGAACAGCATGAACTTTGCGTAGTTTCAACCACGTACACATCGTGTATGGCCGTAGTCAAAAGGTTAAGAGGCTGCGGTATCTTAGAGTCTGCCGAATTAAACAAAATATGGCCACATTTTAACTCCTGAAAATCAAACAATATGATGAAAAAATTACTTGGTTTAATACATAAAATAACATATTTCATTTGCTGTTATAATAACAAATTAAAGTTGCAAAGCCATTAATAAATATTCCAATTAAAGATTCTAAATTTTATATTCTTTATAGAAGAAAGGAAAGGAAAAAGTATTATTGCGTGCGTGCTACAATTATCAGTTATGCATGCAAATAAGTTTTTCGGTAAAAATAATTTGTAATATCTTTATTTTTTATCTGAAATCAAAATATTTGCAAAACGTTTTGATTAAAATTAGCTTAAAAATTAAAAAATAAATAAAAATTTCTAAATTTTTTAAATTTTTTTTCAAAAAATAACTTCAGTTTTGGTTTTAGCATGTAAAGTGTCAATAAATGCATATACGACTGTAATTTTATGAACTTACCTTAAGCAGGATTAAAGTATAGTCCATACAAACTCAAAACTCATCATAAAAAAAATCGAAAAATCATGCATCACGGTATAGATTACGAAACATTTTCCAACAGTATCGGAATATTGTTAAGAAATTTCTATATTGTTTATACGATGAAATTAGATATCTAAATAAATATTTTAAAAAACACGGCGCAGTAAAAATTCATTTTGAGAGATAGCTGTCTATAGCCGGTCATGTGTGCGAATTCTTTCGTGTAACCCTGCATATGATCTACACACCTCGTAATACATTAAAAATTAGTTTAGTTTTAAAATGTATTTTACAGCTGAAAACGAACTGCCAGCAATTGTTTTTCGATTTGTATTCGATAGACTGTGTTTTAACCCAGTTTTTTGTGTGTCCCTGTAAATGAACAATGACTGCTATATAAGTTATTCTATAATAAGCATATTAGTTCTCCTCGGTGATATATATCAATTTCAACATGTTTGAAATAGTGTAACATTATTAAAGTACACCGCAAACGATTTTTCCCATTGACCGTGGTGTAACGTAATTCTTTTGAGTGGCCCTGTAAATGAACTATAAAATGCTACACACTTCAATTTCAATATCGAAAAAGCCATAGTAAACATCTATAACATACATCAATTGCATGGAAATCCGACTATATTTACGCAAGTTAGACCACGGACAGATGGCAGACAGACGGCGGAAGACCGCAGCATTGCAGACGATAAAAATAATTTCTAATATACACACTACTTTTTTACAATTTCAGAATTTTTTAAGAGACTAAAAAATTATATTTCTGCTTGTTGTTGCAGAAAGCTGCACGAAATGTCATAACAGTTTTCAGCGGCTGTTTATTTTTTTAATTAATCATTAGATAATAGTTCAGGCTATTATATCCTTAAATTTGTTGAGGAAAACTGTGGAACTTATAAACTTTTTGATGTTTTAAAGCAAAAAAATATGTATTTTTAAAATTTTTTATAAAAAATAATGATGAAATTATGTGCTTAATATAATTTTTGTAACACATGCAAATAATTTACACACCATCATCGTGTGAATCCATTTTAAAGCATTAAAATCGGATAATATGATAAAATGTAGCAAGTGTTTAGAAGAACCGTTGTTTTGCTCGTTTTGTTCCCCTCAGATGATACTCCCCCAAGCGTCACTTTTGAAAGGATGCAGGCTGTCAGGGCAACGCGAATAACCTATTTCTAAATATTGGGACTTAAAACGGCCTATAGAGAGAGGCACTGATCGCAGCCGTCAGTTCAGGATAATTGTCCATTTAACTAATGTTAAAGTGCCATTGAAATCATTCTTTATCGTAAATGCGTTTGAAAGTGTTAGATATTCAAATTCTGATCATTTTTACTTTCTCATATAACACGAACACAAATGTCACAAGAAATCTGAAATTGTGCAAAAAAAAATAATCATTCTGAACAAATTCAAATTTACGTGTAAATCAATGTGCCTGCATGGGATTTTCCTGAAGCGAGAAGTTATATCTTTTCTCCACCAGATGGCGTATTCGAGCGCTTGAATCGCCAATAGATTCTGACCCTCTAAACATTATTCTAGCCAATTGTATAATCAAAATTTCCTAAAGAATAACTTTATTTTTCGACTTTGGCCAGCTTTTAGGGTTTTGTCCCACTGCAGTGAAAAATATCGCTTCGAGAAAAACGCTTTTAAGGTTTTACTAAAGAAAAAGAGTATGACAATTTTTAGTTAATCTTTATACTTTGGAATTTACAGTTAGTCTGCGATTTCTGCATTTACGCTGCAAATTACCAGCACACATTTGGAACACTTTGATTAAAAAAAAAATGTTTCAGTTACCTTAATGTGTACTGAATGTGTTCCGAATATGCTCCGCTATAAAGAAACTGTTCTGAAAGTGTACCGAAAGTGTTCTGCTCAGGATATCTGTTACATCTAAACTTGGGAGCACATGTGAGAACGAATTGAGAGCACATTTGGGTACAATTGTGAAATCATTGCTTTTAAAAAGTGCACTAGAAAGTGTGGTGAACAAAAGAAGAGTTCCAAAAAGTGCGCTTCAAAGTGTGCTAAAAAAGGTGACAAAATAAGTGTTCTAAAAAGTGTTCTGAGAAGTGTCTAAAGATTTGCTGTGTATATATACGAAGCAAAAAATTCAGTACATCATTATATTTTGCAACTCACAGCTATCCCACGATTTCTGGATTTATACCTACGAAGCAAAGAATTCAGTACGCGTACAGAGCTGTGCCCCGCCAGGTTCCGTATACGTATTTTTGAAGCCGGTTCTCGGTCGCTTTCAATTGACAGTGACCTGTAACTTCTTAAATATTTCGGATTCCACTTAATCGCTCTAGGAACTTATTCAACATACTAGAGGGATTCAAAAAATGTACAAAAAAATCGACTTTTGTTTTGTGAACGGTAACTTCCCCTCAAAATTGAAAAACACGCGAACTCATTTTTTTTAAATATACATTTCGCTTTTATATAACTTAGCCACTGTATACCTCCAGTTTTATGAATGCTTCATTGATAAATCACTGAGCAACAACAACAAAAAAAAGTAAAGAATACGGGACACATATCGTCCGATACATCACCCACAAAACACTGCTCGTTAAGTTTGAAGGGTGCAACTTTTATTCTTCATATTCAGATAAAATATTTCTAAATTTTACCTGCACCTGCACATATTTACTGAACAGTTTTTCTTGAGATCTATGATATGTAATATGAAGTAATATGAGATTACATTTATCTAGAAGGTTATTTTTAACTATATACAGTTACTTATATTTAAACATAGGACACAACTGCACTTCAAACAAATCCTTCCGGCTTAGTCGAAAGAGAAGATTGATTTCTTTTTATTTTAAGGTACATACATAAGATTTAATACAAATTAAACAAATTGGTGCCACTTCTTTTAAATTTGCTGTTTTGGCAAAAAAATGTAATTTGCAGGGAAATTTTAAATTTGTTTAACAAATGTAATCGAATGGATATGAGACAATTATATTAAAAATGTTAAAATTCTGTTGAAATCATAGTATAAAAATCGCCCATAGTCTATACTATATTTTCAACGTTCAAACAAGGTTCTAACTTAAACCAATTAATGAATGCCATCCAAAATTGTTGTGCATCCCTATAAACGGACTATATGAACTATGTACTTAATTAAAGAACTCATCAAAGATTCTTGCAACATCAATACACTCTCCAAAGTAGGTTCGGATTGGTTCGATATTTTGGACGGTATCGTGATGACAAGTTTTGCAAGTTTTGCTATTGAGTGTCCATGTAAACTAACTATAAGAACTACATACTTGATTAAAAAACTCATCCAAGATACAAACAAGATCAATACACTGTTCAAATTAGGTTTGAATTAGTCGAGAATTTCGGACGTTATCGTGATGACAAGTTTTGCATGTTTTGCTATTGAGTGTCCATGTAAACTAACTATAAGAGATACATACTTGATTAACGAACTCATCCAAGATACAGACAAGATCAATACACTGTCCAAATTAGGATTGAATTAGTCCAGAATTTCGGACGTTATCGTGATGATAAAATTTGCATTGTGAGTATATATATATATAACTGGAAAAATTTTAAAGGGTACAAGAACGAACCTAAGCAAGCTTTTTTCGTCATAGAACGTGTGCCCGGAAATGGTACGTTTAAGTGCTGGTGGCGAAGAAAAATGTTAAAGGTGCAGTGAAAGACAGCGTATAAGTGCCGATGATGGTGTTTATACGCGTCATTCCAGACACAAATTCTATGACAAAAAAATGCTTATTTTGGTCCCCTTTTCCACCCTTTAAAATTTAGCCAGATAGTTTCCGATCACCCTGTATATATATATATATATATATAGGGTGTTCCAAAATTCGACCGATAAACTGGAGGGGTGATAGAAAGCATCAAGGAGGTAAAAACTTACCATAGAACATGTGGTTGCAAACCACGTTTAGTGAGAGGAAATTGCAAAAATATTTATGAAGGTTGTGATGTCGAGGGGAACAAAAAGGACCAATAATAAATAGAAAAATCATTTTATATGACGTCAAATATGATTACAATGCACTACAGTTCAACGTCAGAAAGGATACGGCGAGACATTTTTATAGTAATATGTTTTAACGCTTCCGGCAATCCTTCGTCCGTCGGTGTCGGCTGTGCAATGACTTTCGTGGCCACAACTTCGAACAATTTGTATAAAAATGTGTCGTCTTCTCCTTTCTGACGTTTAACTGCAATGCATTGTACTCATGATTGACGTCATATAAATGTTTTTTTTTACTTATTATTAGCCCGTTTTGTTCCATTCGACGTCACACCCTTCATAACTATTTTTGCGATTTTCTCCCACTAAGCGTGGTTTGCGACCACATATTCTATAGTAAGTTTTCATCCTCTTGATGCCTTCTATCATCCTTCTTAATTTGTCGATCGAATTTTGGAACACCCCTTATAACCTTTGAAATAAAAAATAAAAAATGGCTTTCAAGTTCGTATAACAAAAATCAGCGAATCACTTATTTAAAGATTGCAAGTAATAAGATTTTACAATAATTATTAAGGTAAAAAATATAGATATAGAAAGCATCTTAATAAATAAAACCTACCAAGAAATCCCAGTATATTAAGAAACAAACATTTTAAAGATAAATGATGCCAAATGAAAAAAGGAAATAACAAGGAAAACCAATCACAAAATGGAACAGAATTGGAATAAAGAAATTTGATGATGGGAAATGATTTTAAAGAAATCAGACTAAAAGAAATCGACTCAAAAATCAGAACCTGAGACTCCCCAGAATGTATTCTGTTTGCACTGAGTTTCCGAAATAATTAAATAACAAGAATAAGTTAAAAACAGAAAACCAATTTCTCAATATTTAAAAGGTACCGTAACTTGAAACACACTAAGTGCATATTACTTAGTGTGTACTGCTTTTATTTACACTAAGCACATATTACTTAATGTGTATAAAGTATATAGATCATATACAGAACTGCAGAAAAAGAATTCGAGTACATTTACGCTTATTAAGGAAAATTGTTGAAGATAAATTTTTAACTGTGTTATGCGTTTCTTAACTGAACTAAATTTCTGTATATTTTGTAGTATATATACAAATCATATGTATATATACTATCTCAGTATATATGAAGATCATAAACAGGGCTGAACAAAAGATTTCGGATAATTTTACGACTATAGATGGTAATTGCTGAAGTTGGTTTTTCAAATATGTTAAGCTTTTTCCAAATTGTTTACTTAGATATAGATCCCGGAGCGGTCATCCCCCTCCCCCCTCCCGGTTTATTTTACATATTTCACCTTATTGAACGGTGAAATTTTGTTAAAATATTCTAAATGTGTTAGAAACTGTTTCATAATCTATGCTTGACGCATGATTTTTCTTTCGTGTTTGTTTTGGTAAACATCCCAGGGTCCAAGTAACCGAAATTTGCGGTTACTGCAGCACTTTAAATGATAAAAGCTGGCATTTCAGATGTTAATAAGGTGTTTGAATTTTTAATTTCGTTATTAAAGACAGAAATTATTTCTGTCAGTGTTTATGCTTAGTGTAGAATATTTTAAAATCATCTTTAGCAACACATTGAAGTTTAGTAAAATTCCCAGTCTTAGACCAAAATGATAATGTTTTTCAAAAATAACCGCAAGAATAAGCAATATATTATATTTTACTTTTGGATTTCAGGCTCAATCAAACAAATATATGTTTTACAGTGCTTATTTCGTTAAAATTATGAAAATATTCACCTGATTTTTTATATATATAATAATAGAGTTTTTCCAAAGAAATCTGACTACAAAGATAAATAAATAGAACATAGTTAAAGCTAAGTCATACGCTTTTTAATTATGCTTAAAAATGTTTAAAATACGAATTCAATATTTATGTGCGAAGAAAAACCCTTTTTTCAACTTGATACTTGTAAACATCACACTTTGCTCTTACAGACTACTAATTAATTGAAGTATTACTTTTAACGGGTAATAAGAAATTGTAACAGAATACTCCCGGGGATAACAAATTTCTTCACCTTGACCCACTTGTGTTACAGTCTGTGCAATTTATTTTCTTAATTTAAATCTGATAGTCATGCAAAAAAAAAAAAATCCTATAGTCTGCTGGTTTTTTCTCACGCAAAAGTTTTACTTTACAACAAGAAGTTGACTGTAGAAATATTTTTAAATTCTAGTCAGTATATCTGCTTCGATTAAACAAATCACGACGGCAGGAAAGGCATGATATGAACCTGTGACATTTACTGCGCACATACATACATATGTATACACATTCATGTGAGAGTGCGTGCCCATACACAGACACACAGACACACACACGTATATATATATATATATATATATATATGTTGCTGTGTAATTCATTTTTAATTTTGATTACTCATATTTTTTTCTGTATATTTTTTTTTCGCATGGAAAATTTACATATGTTATAAAAATATTTTTACGCTTTAAATTGAGACGGCGAAAGGTAAATACAAATCTCATTTCTGTGACTCATATATACAGGGTGAGCCAAAATGATTCCTCTGATTACAAATGAAAATAACTCCATTGTGAACAACGACAGGAAAAAGTAGTCTGGAACAATGGACAGAAGAAGGTGCAAAGTTTATTTGCGTATTTTACAACTTTTCTTTGTGAATCTGCTTGATTACATGAACATAATCCAAACGCTGGTATAAACACACCGGACAAGAAAATATGGAATGAGCTGGTGAAAGTTTCTTGAAGTTTAAAAGCAACGCTATAACAAAATTCATTAAAATACGGAAATTGTACTGATTATCGGGACGCCAGCTCTTTTAACAGAATTTTTTTCCTTAAAAAGAATAGAAGCCGGAATCTTTTCGTTAGGAGGAAAACGCGCTACCACTGAACCATCTAGCCAACGCGAAAAAGAGTGAAATTAAAATTCTGTTTTAAGATCTAATAAAATCGCAAAATTGTCATTAAATTAATTCACTCAAATAAAATCATGTAGGACTTTTTCAAAATTTTATGATTTGTCGTGTGACAGAAGGTATTCCGGTATAAGTATGCAAAATTTCAAGTCTCTAACTTATGCAGTTTCCGAGTACGAACTCTGTGACAGACAGACAGAGTATTGAGATGAATAAGATTTCGTCAGGTGAACGAAACCCTAAAAATGACAACAAATGCTGTTTTTCTCAAGCTTCAAGAAGGCACTTTTATTGATCACCACACAACAGTGAAGATTTTGCAAGCGAAAATGGGCCAATCTACTTCTATTCTTTGCGCCTATTCCTGTCTATCATCAAAAATTTTAATAAATATATTTTAAATCTATTAGTTGTAGTCTTTTCTTATCTGAAGTATTACTAAGTCATTAATCTATGCTTTAGCAGTACAAAATTTCGAAATAACTGTTCACATCTTTACTTTTTCATGGTAACGTACGGGACAAAACAAATTTTTTGGGGGACGTAACATAGGAGAAAGGCATAGACATTGCTGAAGTCAAAAAATTTTGTCTTAAAACAAAAATATGCTCTGCTGGTTAGCGTATCTAAAACTTCATTTAATAATCCACTAATCATCCCAAATAAACTTTTGAATCAATTATTCATATATTAAAAAACTTACATTTTTGGTCTTTGGGGGCAAAGAACACTTGAGTGATCCAAATATGCTTGAACTGCGAATGTGTTCGGGAGGGTTTATCTAATTAAAAATGATTTGTTTAATAATTTTAATCTTATCTTTGATGAATTACTTTTCTAAGCTTAAGCAGAGGTTGGAAAAACTACTTTTATTTTGTAGCAAATCACAACTACGGCTACCTTATCGAAAATGTAGTTACTTGGTTTTAAAAGTAGTGACTACAAACTAGTTTTCAAAAGTAGTCTCTACTTCACTACTTTCAGATTTAGTTGAAGGATTCAATCTACTCTCGAAATTGAAAACACGGATTAAGCAATACCGTGGCCCCTCGTTATATCGAATCGGTCGATATAACGAGTCGCAATCATAATAAGTACAATAACCGAGGGCATTAAAAAAATAAGAAATAACAAACAAGAAAATGTTATGTGTTAGTCTCCAAAATATTAGTTCATACGCATATTACATCATTATACGCCGACCAGGGCAGTTCAATATATTAATTACCTCTGTCATAATATCATAAAATAATAAATCTGTAAATAAAATGGTTCCAAAAGCAGAATAGCGGCATTAAACATGAAGATCTAATAAAGAGTAAGTAAACAAGTATTGCTAGACAAGTAAACTCAACAGACAAGTAAACATTGTAGATAAGTAAAATTAATTTATTTATTTGGTCAGCACTTGGTTGTACCAGCAAGTGTCAATGGAAAAATCTATTACATCATATGATGCGCAGCTGAGATTTATCACTGGCATTCATAAATTGTTGCGCAGAACACATTTTGAAGCATTTTGCGATTACGTGATATAAATAACGGAACTAAATTTCTGAAGTAGAGTCAAAAGTTGCGTTAGTGCTCGCTAAGAGCTACTAATTTTTTCCTACATTACATTTTTCAAAATGTATCGCGCTACACTACAAACTACTAGTAGCGACTACTGTAATTTCGTTACTTTCGACCACTGAGCTTGAGCATATTAAAACGAATTAACATTTAGAAACAGTCCGAGCATCTCAGATTGGCCGTGCTGAGAAATTGACATCTGGTATCACTTGTTGCTTCAATGTAGTCTAACAACTCAGAGGTTATATTGTTAAAATGACTGTATATTATAAAACATCACGCATCATCTAATGCTAGTGTGTGAAAAAAGGGCAAGGAAAATAAAAAAAATCTTACTGTGATATATATATATACAGTAAAACCCGTTTAAGAAGTTCCCGCTTAAGAAGTTTTCCCGTTTAAGAAGTTTATATTTTCGATTCCCATTTTTTTCCTATTCTTACAATGTTAAAATAACCCGTTTAAAAAGTTT
This sequence comes from Maratus michaelseni, assembly GCA_963931845.1. Taxonomy (NCBI): domain Eukaryota; kingdom Metazoa; phylum Arthropoda; class Arachnida; order Araneae; family Salticidae; genus Maratus; species Maratus michaelseni. Next base: position 121,446,215 of record OZ007586.1, read on the forward strand.
AGTTCCAAACTTTTTCCCGCTTAAGAAGTTTTTTCTCCCCTTAATTTTACTTTCAAAACACGTTTACTTCAGTCTTTTGAGAGATTTTTTCCCCCATTCTGTACTGGAAAAGCATTTCTCTATATTCTTCGCTATTCAAAAGGGCACATTTAAGATTGAAAAGGATTGTCGTCACCTTTATTTCACCTTCATATCAGTTTGTCTGATGAAATGTAGAGAGAGGGTAAGTCCGAGTCCCTTATGGCTGCAACAATAGTGACTGATAAGGGATTAAAGAGAAATGGTTTGCTCCTACTCAGGGGTAGTTCTTTAAGTTGACCAGTTGCTTTCTCTTAGAATAGAGTCTCTTTCACCCCTTTCCAGGAATGGAATGAACCAAAGCTATGTTTGGTTCATTCCAAACCAAAGCTGTGTTCAGTTTGGCTCATTCAATCTGTTTTTGAGTGAGTGTAAGCGTCAAATCTCTCTTGGAAAATTCACGAAAAAAATTCTTATTTATTTTTTCCTCTTCAAAATGTCGGGCAAGGGAATTAAAAGAAAGGCCTTGTCAATTGAAGACAAAATCAAAATTTTGAAAGAAGTTGATAGCAACCCAAACGTAACAAGAGTTGAAATTGCTAAGAGATTGAATATGCCGGTAACTACTCTGAATGGAATTGTAGCAAAACGCAATCTTATATTAAACGACTCCTCTGATAAATCTCTAAAAATTAAAAAAGTGAAAAAAGGAAAATATGAAGCTATGGAAGAAAAATTATTACTTTGGTTCAAGCAAGCCAGATCCGCCAATATTCCTATAAGTGGACCTATTCTTAGAGAAAAGGCTGAGGAAATTGCCAAAAAAATGGAGATTGAATTTGCACCTTCAAATGGATGGATTAATAGAATGAAAAAAAGAGCTGGTTTAAGTTACAATTCTATAAAAGGTGAAAGTAAAAGTGTCGATCCACAAGAAATCGAAGAATGGAAACAAATCTTACCAGATTTGATAACCGGCTATCATCCTAAAGATGTCTTTAACATGGATGAGTGTGGGCTTTTCTATAATCTTTCACCGGATAAAACGTATGCATATAAAGGTGAAAATTGTCACGGAGGTAAAAAAAATAAAGAACGACTTACAGTTTTATTGGGTGCAAACATGGACGGTTCCGAGAAATTGCCAATTTTGGTTGTTGGGAAATCCAAGAAACCCAGATGTTTTCAAAATGTGAAATCACTGCCTTGCGATTATGAAAATAACAAAACTGCGTGGATGACGATTACAATTTATGAAGCCTATTTGAAAAGATTAAATGTTAAAATGAGGAGAGCTAAACGGAACATCATCATCTTTGTAGACAATTGCGCCGCCCATTCCAAAGATACGAGTAACTTTACTAACATAAAAGTGCATTTCCTACCACCGAACTCGACTTCGGTTTTGCAACCGATGGATCAGGGAGTTATTAAAGTGTTTAAGCAGCACTATAGAAAACGGCTTGTGAATTGGAGGATTGAAAAACTGGACAATACTGGAGAGATAGGAAAAGTAAACGTTTTGCAATCTATCCATTTTATTTTATCTGCATGGGAGTTAATAACGCCATCTGTAATTGCCAATTGTTTCCAGAAAGCAGGATTTTTGGAAGGAGAATCAACAGAAGAATATGAATTGGACATTGAAGATGATTGGAAGACGTTACAAAGAAGGATGGATTTCACAGCATCGTTTGAAGAGTATGTGTCAGTAGATGACGAGATATTGCCATGTGAAATGCTTACAGTAGATGATATTTGTGAGGTTACAGAAGATGAAGAAATGAGTGACACTGAGGAAGAGCACGTGGAAATTCCTAGTTTTTCGGACGCTGTGAAAGGACTAGAAACATTTCGCCGTTTTATCGAAAGTGTTGAAAATGTGCCTGAGGAAATTTTTAAAAACTTAAGACAACTGGACTGTTATCAACTAAAAATTGCCGAGAAAAAACATAAGCAAAAATCTATAACCGATTTTTTCTGTAAAAGCATATCAAATGATGCTTAAAGAGAAATGTCCCTCTCTGTCTTCAAACATTGGATTAAATAAAGAGTTTCTAAGGTAATTATGCATTTTTACTTGATTGACAGATTTTTTTAAAATGTGCAAATCAGTTTAAATTTCTTAAGTAAAACTCAACTTTATATAAATTTATGTATTATTTTAACAATGTAAAAGACCTCTCTTGACTATGAAAACTTAAACTAATGATTGTTTCAAACATTCTTAATTTCCCGTTTAAGAAGTTTTCCCGTTTAAGACGTTTTTGCCTTCCATTCCCTTGGAAAACTTCTTAAGCGGGTTTTACTGTATATATATACAGGATGCTCCAAAATTTTTCCGACAAATTAAGAGGGATAATAGGAGGCATCAAGAGAATGAAAACTTACTATAGAATATAAGGTCGCAAACCACGTTTAGTGGGAGAAAATCGCAAAACTAGTTATGAAAGGGTGTGACGTCGAGGGGAACAAACAGGGCCAATAATAAGTAGGGAAACTTTTATATGACGTCAAGCATGATTACAATGCATTGAAGTTCAACGTCAGAAAGGAGACGACGACACATTTTTATACAAATTGTTCGAAGTTGCGGCCACGAAGGTCATTGCACAGCCGACACTGATGGACGAAGGATTGCCGGAAGCGTTAAAACATATTCCTATAAAAATGTCTCGTCGTCTACTTTCTGACGTTGAACTGTAATGCATTGTAAGTATACTTAACGTCATATAAATGTTTTTCTATTTATTATTGGTTCTTTTCGTTCCCCTCGACGTTACACCCTTCTTAAATATTTTTGCAATTTTTCACCACTAAATGTGGTTTGCAACCCCATGTGCTATAGTAAGTTTTTATTCTCTTGAAGCCTTCTTACTCCCCTCTTAATTTGTCAATTGGTTGGTTGATTTTATGACGGCCGATTAACTTCTCGAGGGATATAGGCCCTAAGGGGGAGTGCCCTCCGTGGGGGTCTTTCTAAGAGATCCTAACCCGTATTTACGGCAAGTTTCGAAGAAAACCACGAAAAACTCCGAGCGGTTAGGTCGACGAGCGCGACAGGGGGTTGAACCCAGCACCTTCCCTCTACCAGCTTTGAGAGCAGAACCTCTCAGCCACTAATGGGGCTTAATTTGTTGGTCGAATTCTTTAACGCCCTGTATATATATATATATATATATATATATATATATATATATATGTGTGTGTGTGTGTGTGTGTGTGTGTGTGTGTGTGTGTCGTAGACAGATATAACTTTGTAGTTAAAAGCACAGATGACATCTCCACAGTGGAAATGAATGAAATTTAGCATCATGTTTATAACCATGCCATTTATTTATTAACAGATATAGAAGTTAAAAAATTTGCTAATTTAAAATAGATATAATAATTTAGTTTATGTATGACACAAAAATACTTGCTACATCCACAATTTTAGAAAGTGTGAGTATTTAATTTTTTTTTTTAGTATCTGTTTATAACTGTAGATCAGTTAGGTATATTTTTCTAAAATTTATTACATATAATTTCTTTAAATTTTATATGCAGGTTAAAAATATATAATTTAATAATAATAAGGAGCATATTTCATTTTTCTCAAAAATAAATGAATTTAAATATAATTACTGCAATTTTCAGAAAATCAAAGAAAAAAGGGAATTCCTGACATCTTCTGTACTATTATGTGTATATAATCTTAGATAGTTTTAAAGGAATATATTAGTTAACGTGAAAAAAATTCAACTCACTAGATCTAAAAGATTTTATAAAAAGTTTTTCTAAATATGTAGAAAATGTATTCTATGAAAAACTACAAAAAATATATACACATATTCGTGGCAATTTTTTAAGAACTTAAAGACTTTGTTTTAGAGATTTATCTATTGTGGAACTATATAAATTATGTATTTTTACAAATATCTGAGTTCTCTTTATTTTTTAAGAACAAAATTTGAAAATTCCATTTTATGTCTTCTGTGCCCTTAAAGGGTATATTGCGTATTTCTTTATTCATTTGCGTTAATTCGAAACTCTGTGGCACAAATAGATTTTGGTATTAAAGATTTTAGTCTCAGCCCTTAAATAGGGCTTTAAATTACATTATGAAAATGTGGCGCACGTATGTCATAGAATTTAAAATTTCTGATTAAAATAGTATATTGCATGAAACAAAATACAACTGAATACAATTCGTGAAGTAAAATTCATAGGTGTTTTAATTATTTCTGAAATTTCAATTTACCTATTCACATGACAATCATTCGTAACGGCAGTGTAAAATGCGCTGAAATGTTGCAGTACAGCAGTAAATCACGAGTTTGATTCGTTATTGGGCATTATGGCCACAAAAATACACCGCGAATATGATTCGTTATTCTGCACGAATGAGTTAATTTGCCACATTCATCCCCTTATTTTCCAGTTTTATCTCTTTCAAGCGATTGCTTGTTTTTCTCGTATGCTACTCTTTTTGTATCAGTTATTTCAGTAAGAAATCTGCTTGAAACCACTGAGACGACTCGAAAAACTGCTCTAAAATTTTATTAAAAAAATTCTTTTGAAGAGTAATAAACAATTTCCTGTACATTAAATTACATGCAACAAGTCATTATTAAAGAATAAAATACATAGTGTAATATACGCCATACAAACACTGCCACTAAGGAATATATATAACACCACAAAATAATAACAGCTTCATAAATTAAATAATTTGTATGACGTAATTATACGAAGTATTTTATAAAGCTCTTATCTGATCCCATGTTTTTGATGTTCTTTTACTTAAAAAGGTTAAAGTAAATTCTATGCGTTTCAAGCACCTCATACAGTTATCATACTGTCAAAATTGGTCAGTTGGTTTTATTAGCTTATATTTTAAGTCGTTATTCAAGTTTTTATATTCTTCTTTAAGTGTTTTATCATCTGCATTTTCAAGTTTTAGTTGAATAAAGTTTTATTTCAGGAATTTCATCACATTTTGTGCCTTAATGAGAAAATTGGTAATGAAAAAATTTCCTTTCTCATTCATAGTACGAATCCGAATTTTGAAATGTAATAATTAATTAACTATAATAAATATAAAGATGACATGTGTATAAGGTAGATCAGAAATTTTCTGTGCAGAAAATTTCAAAGTATTTAAAAATTTTCTCAATAGATGGCACTGCACTGTCTCAACTTGAGGATGTTCAAATTAACTGTAAATTTTCAAACACAAATGTCTTGTCTACATTTAAAGAGATAAATGCAATGAAGATCAGAAATTGAGTAAGTTTTGATGCAGCTTTATTTGTTAGTTCAAACATACGTACATGTTAAGACAGCACAGTTGATAAAAATCTGAATTATTTTTTAAATACTGCACACAATATTTATGAGCACTTATTTCATCTTTAAATTTATTATAGTTAATAAAATGCTAAATTTAAAAATTCTGGTGTCTTTTTGGGTTACCGTGAACTGTAAAATCACCTGTTGATTTTACAGAAAAAGAAACAGTCAGAACAGCACACCAGTAAAAAAAAATGTTTATTTCAGGGAAATAATCTGTATTTACTACGAACTTTAAAGTTTGTAATAAATACAGATTATTTCCGTAAAATAAAGAGATTTTTACGGGTGTCCTGGCGGAGAGTTTTTAGATGCGTTCGAAATTATACAAATACTTAGCACCTATTGTCGTCGTCTGGTCCGTCCCTCTGTCCGCATATAATGGCGCAAAAACTACCTAACCGAATGGTTTGAAATTTAATATATATAATCGTTGCAGAATTTTGTCGAGTTATTTCAAATTTTATAAAAATCGAATCAAAACTTAAACATATATTAATAAAAGTTTTCTTCATTCTATTACATTCTATCATACGTAATGTATATAATAAAATTGCAAAGCATTTGACTGTCATCAACAGTTCCAGAATGGCTGTTCCGCTTTTTCATATTCCAGGCGGCCATTTTTATTCAAAATTATTTTTTCGAATAAAAGTGCATAAAAGTTACATTTTTAGAATGATCGACCAAAATAAATTAATGTTGAGAGATGATTTACGTTCAATTATGTATATATTCGGCAATAACTTCAGTTGAAATTATGTTGGCAGTTGAAATTTTCGATCCATGAAATCCCAAAAAAGAAATTCATTCGTCGTGAACGTTTAAATATTAAACCATGGAGGTAATCGTTCGTAAAGCTTGGTGATGTAGCCTTATGTTTGTCGTAGCGATCATCGCAGAAATGGACATAGCGATGTAGGCCGATCATATGATAGACATGTTACACGTACACCAATCAAATCGACCGTAATCATGTGTATAGTAGTAGTCATAAAGAACAAATGGGTGTTTCTTGTTATACAAGAAATTTGACAAACAATGACGTCAGCTGCCCTTTCCTTATAAACCAATTAAAGTTTAGCGAAATCGTGTTATGTTAGGTGCAGACGATATAATTCATTTCACTGGAATAATAGCGATGCTTTTTTTTTACGTTGTCTTGTATTGGATATTTGCTCATAGTATAATTTTAATGTAACTAATTGTTTGTAGCTATTGCACCAAGATCTGAATATTTATAAACTAGTTATAGTAACGAAAGTAACTCATTTGTCACGTTTGACGTACAATTTCCAACTTGCTTCTTCTGTAAAATCAGAAGATTTTTTTTTCAGTGTGTAATGTGTTTTTAAATAAACGATGCCATCGAGAAAAAGATACTTAATGAGGAGAATTTGCAACCTTTGCATCCCCATCTCTCCTTATTCTCCTATTTTATTCTTAGAAAGTCATTTCGCTCTTTACCTTCAATAAAATTCTTTGTTCTTTAACAAGTGTGCCTCACGCTATTCATTGATAAAGAATGACACGCCCGTAAGAGATTATCGGATTTCCCATAGTCTACATTGTTATTGTCTTCATAATGGCCAGCTTAGCCACTACATATTATAAAAGAAGAGCTTTCATAATGAAAAATTTAAAAGGAAATATCTTCTCCCAAGTATAAACACTTAATATTTATGTTAAATATTAGTAAATAAGGTAATGTCCTTTAGTCAGGTGAATAGTGACGCAAACACAGACTTCTTTTAGTTCAAGATTTGTAGGGATTACTTTATAATGTCGTTCTGGAAGGACTTAGGTAAATTTCGGTTAAAAGAAAGGTTTTTAGATAAGATAATGGGAATTTTATGAATATTTAATGGGTTAAATATTCAAATTCACTTTTTTAACTCATAAACATTTTGTTAAAATTTAACAGCATATGGATCTAAGGAGTGAAAAAGTTTTTCTGATCTTTAATTTAACTTTATTTAACTCTAAATGGACAAAGAATCAACTTAGTACTTTCAGTATATTAGCATGTCATTAAACTTTTATGCAAATATAAAACACTATGAGGTAAAATTTACACGCATGCTGAACATTTTTTATACAAATATAACTGTAATCTAATTTTATTACAATGTTCCCGATATTTTCTTACTTCCTGTAGATAAACTTGAATGACACTGGCTTAATATTGAATGGAAACGTAGCATTAGCTATAAAAAAGGCAGAGTTACTGAAGAATTCGTTTTTTTCTTTTAACGTTTTACTATTTTCAGTTGTGATACTAGCTTATTACGAAATAACCAGTAGTTATAAATGAACATAAAATGCCAATACTTATGTGTATGTCCAATACTTATGTGTACATGCATAAAAATTATAACTTTATCTTTAACTTTTGATTACGTGCCAGTACTGGCGACTATATTTTAATATTCAATCGTACCACATTTTACAAAAAAATTCTTTGTGGTAGATATATCTTGGAAATATCCTAGTATAAGCGTATGTCAGAGGTTATTTTTCAAAAAGTGGTACGAATAGAACGAAAACATAGTCTCTAGGACGTACGGTATCCCAACTTCGTAAACAAAAGGTTAAGATGGGATTCCTCGAATAAATGCTACGCTTGGTATTTACTATCAGGTATTTTACATAAAACTGAATCATTAATACATTTAGATGCTTTGAATTAGAGTATCAAATAATTAGTGTGATTTAATTCTAATTAATTCTTCGTGTACAGGGAGCAAGGGAATCTAAGAGTAATAAAATATACATTTACATCATTACAAGCAACTATCAAGAAATGTTAAAATACTCCGTAAATAATTACATTTACACACTCTAAAAACGAAATTTTCAAAACTGAGCAAAAAATACTCAAATCTGAGTATGTTGCATAGTCAAAATGTCTACGAATCAAAATTACTTAAGTTTGAAAATGTATATACTCATTTCTGAAAACATGCACACACTCAAGAATAAAAGATCATGTGCTCATATTTGAGTGTGTCCATGTTTCAAAAAAGAGTATGAACTGACTTCTATGCGCTCATTTTTGAGTATTTCCATGTTTCGAAAATGAGTTTGAACTGATTTTAATCATTTTTGAGCATGTCCATGTTTCAAAAATGAGTATGAACTCGACTTGTACGCGCTCAGTTTTGAGTATGTCCATGTTTCAATATTCTGAGCATTTCTGGTATTTCAGAATTGACCCTCATATCTGAAACAAAAAGTTTCATAACAAAATGAAAACGTCGGTTTTCTCATATTTGAAAGAGTCATTTTTCTCAGTGCATTGTATTAATCATACTTTTAAACTCTTTCAATTGTGTCTAATGGTCTTGTAAACTTAATTGTTTAGAAAAGTTTCCTAAAAAGAACCTATACAATTTGTTGTTTTCAATTTTTTCTTAAAATATACACTAAAATTTTGCTAGTAAATTAAAATTAAATAAGTCTTAAAAATAATGATGTTTTTAATTGAATATTTTTTTAGCTTCAAAACTGAGCATAATTGAGCTAAATTTTCTTTTGAATTTCTTTCTCTATATTAAACATAAAAGAGATTATGTCCGTGAAAACTAATAAAGTAAAAAAAGACAAAATATATCACCATTCAATTGAGTTTAAATGCATGTGGGTTTCGACATCCATAGGAGGTAAAGGGATCCATTCATATTTCAGACACGCTTAAGAAAATCATAGAAATGTATTGCAATCTTTCCAACATTGTAAATAATTTCATAAGCGAAATATTTCCGAAATCATGTTATCCACGGGAATATATTAATTTTTTTGTAAAAGTTTTTTACTATATCAGAATTCTTTTTAGCAATTTTTTATGGATTTAAAAGTTTTTTTCTGGAAAAATCTGTACTTCCAATTATTTTTATAAAAGTCCTAATTTACACACTTTATAATATTACACACTTTGATAAATAAATTTTTACTTCTTACAATTTTGAAAAGAACTCTTACAAAAAAAAAATACAAATTTCAATAGCTATGCATATATATATATATATATATATATTAGTTAAGTTTAAAATGCATAATTTTATTGCTGTAAGTGCGCATTTTGTTCTGTTTTTAATTTTCACTGTTTTTATCATTTAAACATATTTTTTTTCATGTGCAATTGCCGTTTTTATTTTTCGTAATGTATTCTATTAAATCAAACATTGGGATTTTCGTACTTTTGCAATTGTTAGATATTATATCCTTCTAAGTTCAACATTGCAGTTTGGTTATTTCTCCATCTGTCTTTAAATTTTTATGTTACAATGCATTTCGTATTGCTGAAATGGAGTTATTTTCTGACGTACTCTCATGCATGGTCAATTTTTCTAGTGCCGATGGTATCTTAGTAATTTTATTTACAAAAGTTTTTAATATATATGAAATTAAAGGGAAATCACATAGCGTGACAAAAAAAGATTCTCCAGAGAAGCTTCATAACCACAATTCATAGTAAAGATATGTCAAGTCGTCGAATATTGTCGACATGAGCCTAAAAATTACAATATTAAGCCCCTTTACATATTGAAAAAAACAGGGATAATTGAAATAAATTAATCTATCCAAGAAATGAATTAAAATTCAAGTATAATATATTAAAAATACTTTATAAGTAGCAGAAATAATTTAGCAGGAACACACACACACACACACATATATATATATAATTTTTTTAAGATCTCTTTTTTTTAAGATAAATAGCAGCAAAAGCATCTTCTTTAATTATTTAAAACTAGATGGTAGCACCAGCTCCTCTTTCTTTTTATTTTTATTACCTGTTCCCCATGATTCAGCATTTCCTAATGCAGAGAAATGGACTTGCATAAAGATTTCCTTTTTGCATCTAATTTAATAATTACGACACCTTTTTTAACTGGTGAGTTGTGTCTACTATTTTTAAGTTTTTTAGCTAATGCAGTACGATCATAATTTATTTTTTGAATTTCTTATTATTTTCATATTTCTTAGATTTTTTATGTGTTATAAGGAGCTTAACATTGTCATTTTTCGGCTTAATGCTGACAATATTTGATGAAATAACCTATCTTTACTATGAATTATTCTTATGAAGTTCCTCTGACGAATACAATAAGATATTAATAGTTTTTCATATTTGTATTTTGATTTTATTCTGTTTAATTTTTGTAATATATTTTCCTTTAATTTATATGCTATGTATTCCTTTGATTTTCACACATGTGATTTAATTTTAACTACCGTATATACTAGTGTATAAGTCTACTCGTGTATAAGTCGACCCCCCCCCCCAATTCTTAAGCAAAATTTTGAAAATATTGAATTTTCGTGTATAAGTCGAACCACATTTCTGGTAGTATGTTGAAAAATGATTTATAATCGATGTTAAAAAAAAAAAAAAAAAAAAAAAAAAAAAAAAAATTCATTAAATCTGTAACATTTTTTTAATTATGCGTTTCTAATCAAACTTTTAAAAAAAATCAACGTTTTAAATCTGTATAATTATGTAAAACTGAAGACATTTAAACTACTTTGAAACCTATTTGCATCAATTTAATGATACTTAAAACGAAAAGAAATCGTTGAAAAATCTATTCAAGCCTTAATTACAAGAATAAACAACTTCTTAGACTGCTAAAATATAGTACTTCTTTGTATTTTAGGAGAGAAATCTAGAAGCATTCCCAAGTTGAATTTTTTTTTTTTTTAAAGAGATTAAAATGTTGAAAGGAATGTCCCTGTATTGAAGGGAATTCTATCCCAAGATAAAATGAGTGCAGAACAATTACAGGGACATTATTGCTGAGTTTTTTTTTTTCGTCAATCACAGGGAAATTACCATTGTTCGCTTTTATTTCTCTCTCAAACCTAGACCCGGTAACTCCGGTATTTCACTCTGCTATATCACACTTCTTCAGGAGTCTGAAATATTCTTTCTTTCTTTCTTTTTTTTTACTAACTCGTGTATAAGTCCACCCCCCATTTTCAACACCCAAATTTTGTCTAAAATTATTCGACTTATACACGAGTATATACGGTATATATATATATATATATATATATATATACATACATAAATTGTACTAACAGCTGTACTTGACAGCTGTTTTACAAATTTTCTTAAAAACTGCAGTAATATCTCGCAAGTAAAATTAAAATAAAATCTTAAGATCTGAATGAAGTTTTTAATAAATTGTTTACAGCTTTTTGAAAAATAATTTTATTCATTTTTATATATTAAACACAAAAATGATTATAACCGCAAAATAAAAAAAATAACACCAGACAAAAAATATCGCCAATCAATGCAAATAAAAACATCCTTCGCTAAACAGGAAAAAACAAGAATTCATTTATTCTATTTTTCTTACATTGTAAGTTTTGCTACAAAAACCTAACATAATTTTTTATACCGTTTTATTTTATTCATTTTAAATTTAGAGCACTCAAATGAAACAAAATATCGAATTTGTTCATTTTCAATTCCGAAAATCAAAAATTTCCCGGAATGTTACACTCCTTAATTTAAAAGACTTTAAAGGAAAGGAAAATAAATTCTAGAAATTTTTAGCGTAATTCAATACCTTATTCAGAAAAAAAAGAAAAAAAAAGAAAAAAAGAAAAACAGAATAACAGAAAGAGAAATATTATGTTTCAAATAAAGTAAAATTGCTATTAATATATTAAAAAATTCTTTGGCATTACATCAAGGAAACATAATAATATTATGGGATGATAGCATTAAAAAATATAAGAAAATAAACGTTTTAAGAAATATCATATTTCTTGAAATGGAATTTAACGTGGAATGAGTATGAAATAAATTTTAAATTACATACTTTTGTTTACTTATATATATATATATATATATATATATATATATATATATAATACCTTTTAATTCAAAATACAGCAAACAAGCAAAAAATCTGACTAAATCTCCAATTTAAAGATAGATAAGTATAAAGTGTATGCAGAATATTATTTAGTAAATAACTAATTAACAAATTCAAACCTTAAATTATATATATACCGCAATTTCCGGCTTATAATCCGTTGGACATCCATGTCCAATCATGTTTGGACTCAGAAATTTTATTTTATAAAGTGTTACTTCCCAGATCACTGTAAATATTTGGCTTCAATTATTGAATAAAATTTCTGGGTTGAAACCGAATTTTTTGATCCGCGGATTATACGCTGGAAATTACGGTATACAGGGTGATTCATAAAAGATGGGCAGAACTTTAAGGGGTTATAGTACACTTAAAGACAAATAATATTAAATAGGAGACTAAGGGTCCCAGACGTATTCCCAAGGAGATAGGGGGCATTAAAGTTTAGGGTCCGAAATTTCAAATGATTATAAAACATGGAAAAATTGGTCGATTCGTTTGCGGTTTTTGCAAAAAATTTTCTTTATGCCAGTATTTTCTTGAAATAAAATTTTAAAGTTCAATTTCAAAAAATGCCGATAGGGGGCGCTTTAGACTTTGGAGTAACAAACAACTATTTTTTAACGTTATTTTTTGTACTTCTTTAAATGATTTCGAAAGCTTAGACTTAAACTTAAATTTTGATCTAAAAATCTGAGTCCTAACGAGTAGTTAAGTAGCGTAAACTGAAATTTGAAATTTGAAACCCTTCTCCCCCCAGAACAAAAATCAGTTATTCCCGATCTTTGTGTCGTAGATTAGGCTCTAACTACTGCCGCGTTTTGCTAAAATTATTCTTTATGTCAGTATTTTCTTGAAAATAAATTTTAAAGAAAATTTTCAAAAAATTCCGATAGAGGGCGCTTTAGACTTTGGAGTAACGAACAACTATTTTATACCGTTATTTTTTGTGTCTCATTAAATGCTTTCTAAAGCTTAGACTTAAATTTTCAGCCCAAAATCTGAATCATTAGACGTGGTTAAGTTTCTGGGGAGAGGGGTTTGAAATTTCTACTCCTGAGCACAGTTCAGTTTACCATGTCCACACATTGTGTGCTGTGATACGAGGTAAAAAGACACAAATTAGGATTATGTTACCAAAGCATATTTATTAACATGTAATCACAATAAATGTTCAAAATTGTGACCACCAGAGGTTATGCACGCAGAACAACGGCGACGAATGGAACGGCGAACATTCGCGAAAACATCAGGCTTTTCGAGCACTTCCCCTACAGCGGCGGAAAGTCTGGCGACCAGTTCCTCGGGGGATTCAATGGGTGTCTCATACATAAGAGCCTTCAATCGTCCCCAAAAAAAGAAATCGAGGGGTGAAAGATCTGGCGAGCGAGCAGGCCAAGCAACAGGACCACCTCGACCAATCCATCTGTTCGGAAATGTGATGTCCAGATAGTTGCGGACGTCTCGTACGTAATGGGCTGGCGCTCCATCGTGCTGGAACCACATGACCCGCCGGATGCGTGGAGGAACAACGTTTAACAGGTCTGGCAGCACATGTTGCAGAAATGTGAGGTATGTTTTACCGTTGAGGCGTTCAGGAAGAAGGTACGGTCCGATTAGGTGGTCTCCGAGGATTCCTGCCCAAACATTGATGGAAAAGCGTCTCTGATGAGCATGTGGATACGTAGCATGTGGATTGACATCCGCCCATACATGTGCATTGTGTGTGTTAAATGTACCTTCACGTGTGAAGGTACATTCATCGGTGAAAAGCACAGTTCGTCCAAAATGTGGATTTAGCGCGTTCTGCTGCAGAAACCAGCGGGCGAATTCAATACGATTTGGATAATCCCCTGGAGACAGTTTCTGGACTCGTTGCACATGAAACGGGAGCAAATGTTCATCCTTCAGTACCCTCCAAGTCGTGGACTGTGAGGTATCCACCTGGCTAGCCACTGTTCGTGTACTTGTACTTGGCTGCGCCGCTACTACATCCAGAATGGCTTCTGCAACAACTACTGATTCGTCCTTTTTTGCACGACCTGCATTCGACCGGGAAGCGAGAAATGATCCCGTCTCACACAACTGTCTGTACAAGCGCTCGAAAGTTTTGCGGTTAGGCAACCGCCTGTTAGGAAATCGCTCTCCGTACATTCGTTGTGCCTCTGCACCATTTCCATCTGCCGCTCCGTAAATTAAATGCATCTCAGCCTTTTCCTTATTCGTGAAGGGCACCATCTTCCGATTCATTACTACAGCGACTTACACTTGACTCACCGTTCAGTGGTTTTTATGCCTGAATCGTGTCGAAATTTTGCATACGTGTTCTTCTTCTTCCCCATTTGACATTTGCATACTTTCTGTTTCCTTCTTCACCCGGTGACTAGCGTCAGGAATGGAGCTTTAACGTTTGCATGAGCGACGTTTCCAACTGTGCCAGTGCCTTTATGAGTGAATTTCGACTATGCAGTCCTTGACGAAAGTTGTATTTTTGCCTCGTATCACAGCACAGAATCGTTGGGCATGGTTAAGTAGTGCAAACTGAACTATGTTCAGAAGTTGAAATTTGAACCCCCTCCCCTCGCTACTGAACCACGCTCAGCGATTCAGATTTTGAGCTGAAAATTTAAGTTTAAGTCTAAGCTTTAGAAAGCATTTAATGAGACACAAAAAATAACGGTATAAAATAGTTGTTCGTTACTCCAATGTCTAAAGCGCCCTCTATCGGAATTTTTTGAAAATTTTCTTTAAAATTTATTTTCAAGAAAATACTGACATAAAGAATAATTTTAGCAAAACGCGGCAGTAGTTAGAGCCTAATCTACGACACAAAGATCGGGAATAACTGATTTTTGTTCTGGGGGGAGAAGGGTTTCAAATTTCAAATTTCAGTTTACGCTACTTAACTACTCGTTAGGACTCAGATTTTTAGATCAAAATTTAAGTTTAAGTCTAAGCTTTTGAAATCATTTAAAGAAATACAAAAAATAACGTTAAAAAATAGTTGTTTGTTACTCCAAAGTCGAAAGCGCCCCCTATCGGCATTTTTTGAAATTGAACTTTAAAATTTTATTTCAAGAAAATACTGGCATAAAGAAAATTTTTTGCAAAAACCGCAAACGAATCGACCAATTTTTCCATGTTTTATAATCATTTGAAATTTCGGACCCTAAACTTTAATGCCCCCTATCTCCTTGGGAATACGTCTGGGACCCTTAGTCTCCTATTTAATATTATTTGTCTTTAAGTGTACTATAACCCCTTAAAGTTCTGCCCATCTTTTATGAATCACCCTGTATATACACTATATTTCCAATGATGACCGGTCACTTGCGATTTTAAACGTTTTGTTAAATATCTGGAAAGATACATGAGGAATTATCCTGAAACTTCAGGAGTGTAAACAACATGATATGCGTCATATATTTCCGCGAAGATTTTTTCCCGAAACCCCATAAGGGGCCGTCAACAAATTGAAGAAAAACAAATATCTTTTGGATAACCCTGTAAAAACTAATATTGCAAAAGCATTCAAACTGTAGATTATGATTAAGTGGCTTATTGTAATAATTTGGGTTCATTTTTATGAAGATAGCATGTATACTCGAAAAGAAATTCAGGTTTTTATAAAAACAGTCCCAAATTTTACCAAGTTTTTTGCTTATAATTTGCAGAGTTTTTAATATAAAAACAAGTTATTTTCAGAAAATATGACAAACAAAATTGTACACAATACCCTGCAATCAGAATTAAACAATAATAAAAATTGTATGAAAAATGAGCCGGTTCACTAAATATTGTTTCACTGCGCATGCGCGAATTCAATCAAAATATACTGTGCATAATATATTAGCTATATGTACAGACCAACTTTTATGAAAGTCTCAAAAATATAGCTTTGAAATTCTGATAGTAATCGTCGATAGAATAAGCTCAAAATTCGCTGTTCCCAAAAGGAAGCAAAAAGGTGAGGGGTTGTATCCAAATATACTAGCTTATGAAGGTTGACAAAATAAGAATGAAGTGTCTCTCATTCTATAAATGATACAACCCCTCATCTTTTTGCTTCCTTTTGGGAATAGCGAATTTCGAGCTTATTGTATCGACGATTACTATCAGAATTTTCAAGCTATGTTTTTGAGACTTACAGAGAAGTTAGTCTATACATTTAGCTAATATATTACGCACAGTATATTTTGATTGAATTCGCGCATGCGCAGTGAAACAATATTTAGTGAACATGCTCATTTTTCATACAATTTTTATTATTTTTTAATTCTGATTGCAGGGTATTGTGTACAATTTTGTTCGTCATATTTTCTGAAAATAACTTGTTTTTATATTAAAAACTCTGCAAATTATAAGCAAAAATCTTAGTAAAATTTGGGACTTTTTTTATAAAAACCTAAATCTCTCTTCAAGTATACATACTATCTTCATAAAAATGAACCCAAATTATTACAATAAGCCACTTAATCATAATCTACAGTTTGAATGCTTTTGCAATATTAGTTTTTCAGGGTTATCCAAAAGATATTCGTATTCTTCAATTTGTTGACGGCCCCTTATGTGGTTTCGGGAAAAAATCTTCGCTGAAATATATGACGTCTATCATGTTGTTTACACTCAAGTTTCAAGATAATTCCTCATGTATCTTTCCAAATATTTAACAAAACGTCTAAAATCGCAAGTGACCGGTCATCATTGGAAATATAGTGTACATATATATATATATATATATATAGTTTAATGTGTTTTGAAATTCAAAGGTATTACAATTATATATATTTATATATATGATTGTTGAAAACAAAGGGATTAGAATAAACGGAGAATATTTAAGCCATCTCCGATTTGCTTATGACATTTTAATTTTCAGTAATAGCCCTGAAGAATTGGAAAATATGCTAAAAGATTTGGCAAAAGCTAACATTAATGTGGGATTAAAAATAAATTTGGAAAAGCCTTAGGTGATGTTCAATTCATTTGCATCAAAAAAGAAAATTGTCTACAACAACACTGAGATTAAAGAAGTGCAAAGTTATGTGCACCTCGGACAGGGTATATCATCGGACAACAGTATCATGAATGAAATCAATAGAATAATAAGAAATGGATGGAGTGCTTTTGGGAAGATTGTTTGAAAAGAAAGGTGTTTAACCAATGTGTTTTGCCTGAACTAACTTATGGAGCAGAAACATGGACGCTAACAAAACGGATGGTACAAAGATTACAAACAACACAGCGAAGTATGGAAAGATGTATGCTAGGCATAACCAGAAGAGACAAAAAGAGAATAACTTGGATAAGAAGTCAGACGAAAGTTTTTGGCAGCATTGAGAGAATTAAACGGCTAAAATGGAAAATGGCTGGGCACATTGCAAGCAGACAAGACAATACATGGAGCGCAAGCACCCTACAGTGGTATCCCAGAGATGTAAAGCGACCAAGAAGACGACCTCAAGTAAGATGGAGTTAAGAAATCAGAAAAGCGGCCGGTGTTAATTGGATGACTAAAGCACTAGGCAGGAAACAATGGAAAAATCTGGGGGAGACCTACATCCAGCAGTGGATTGAAAACGGTTGTTGATGATGATGATATATATATATATATACACACAGTAGGGTAAAATAGGATACCTTATTATTGGTTCCTTCTTGAATCTAGAATTTCCAAATTTCTAACAGGATTTACCGAGATTTTGTGTTAGCACTCCTCACTTTTATAATAACTAGGGCATCTAGCCCGGCTTCCCGGGATAGAGAATATATGTGAAAACATTTTTTTATTTTTTGTTATTGAAAACTAGTAGATTTTTTACATTTAATATTTTGTGTTAAATGTAATTGTAATTACATTGTGCACTGTACATCAAAGTGTACAGTTTTCATTGTTGTTGTTGCCCGCTAACAACACCAAAGAAATCGCTAAAAATTTCGTTATCTACAGCATTTTTTAAAATTATTATTCTGATAATTTCAGCAGTTTTAAGCGTTTATTTCAATTACACTTCTGTTAAATCTGAGTTTTATTTATACTATTTTATTTATTTCTTAATGAAGTTTTAATTTTGTTATTGAATATTAGCTGGAAGTAAATGCTGAACTTTTTATATTGTTTGAAGTGCAAACAGATTAATATTTTGCAACCGTCTGCAAGCGATAGAGATATATTTAAAAAAAAAAAAATCATGCTTGAAATTTTATTTAAATGCTATAATAAATCAGTCAATTAAGATACAGTTTTCAAACAAATTGCATTTGAAAGTAGATTTTTCCCCCTATATAACGGTGTAAAGATTAAAAATGTGCGATGTTTAGAAATTAAAAAATTTGCAGTAGCAAAAATCGCAAAAACGAAATTTCATCGTCAGCTGTTGCCATTCGCAAAATGACGTCAGCGTTATGCACGGACACGTTTGTCCTTTATAATATAGATACCATTATAAATATGTGATTTGTATAGTTATTAAAAAATGCTTTTATAGAAAATGTCAAATCACATAGTCACACCTCAGCGGTGGGGTAAGGTCGCATGGTGAGATATATCTGATATAAATAAATGTATATATATGTGTGTGGTATAGTTGATATATATATATATTTGCTTGTTTTCGGGTATACCTGATATAATGAGAAGCTATTGTAGTATTTACAATGTAATACCTATGTATCAGAAAGACTGGCATTAAAACAGAGGTAATTTCAATATAAAATATCATATTGTAAATTAACAATTTTTTAACCTATTTTCATTTTGATTCAAAGATTTTCCTAATATTTGATTTTATCGAAAATATAGTTAATGTTAAGACGCTTGTAGAACAAATAACAGTGCGAAATATTGTTTACATATTTTCTAAAGTTAAAATAGCCTAACGTTTAAGTAATATTGTACAAAATAGGGATAAAACTAACATTGAACTAAAGTTGTACCAATATGGTTCGGAACTAGGAAACATTTCATCTAATTGCAATGTTTTTGAAAAAAAAAATAACTATTACAATGCATGATTGCAGAAACATATTGAATGCGCATTTCATCTTTTTGTTTAGTTATAAAATGTGTCTTTAATTCTGTTGAGGCCAGCTTGGGAATTAAACATATTTTAGATTTGAAGTTTTGTAATATTTCAAGAAGAAGGCAGAGAATGCAAAAAAATTTTAATAAAAACTATATAAGACAAAACACATTCCGTACATCACTGAACGCAAGACAGACCAAGTATTTTATCTATAATTATGTTGGAGACAGATTGGAGAATTGAATATATTTTAGATTGTCAGTTTTGTAACAGAGGGTGTTTCAGAAAAGAAGTGCAGATTAAAAAAATATTTCATACAAACTATATAAGACTTAAACACATTCCGCACATCACTGAATGCAAGCCATTTCTGTAATTTATTTGTAGTTCTTTTGTGGACAGCTTGAAGAATTCAATATATTTTAGGCTATCAGTTTTGTAGTAGAGAGTGAATAAAAAAAAGAGCAGATTAAAAAATATAAATTTTATATAAACTGAGTAAAACAGAAACCTATCCCGCATATCACTTGATACAAGAAAGTCGAGGTAAATTATCTATAACCCTGTTGGAGACAGCTTGGAGAGTTCAATATATTTTAGTTGGTCAGTTTTGTAATAGAGAATTTTTCAAAAAGAAAGAGCAGATTTCAAAAAATTATTTCATATAACCTCTATAAGACAGAAACACATTCCGTACATTACAGGATAGAAGAAAGTCCAAGTTAAAGAAAAAAAACACCACCATCGAGCGATGTTGTCACCTGTAATAAAATTGTGCCAACACTAAGGAAGAATTCCAGGCTACCCAACTCAAGAGCTTGGTTTTTATAGAAGGATGCCGGCTCATGTAAGTTTAATAATACATTCTACTTTTAATTTAGTTACATATTGATGAAAAGTATTGTCAATATAATTTTACAATATGCACAAGTATTAAAATTGATGCTGATTTAAAATAGATGCAATTGTGTACTAAACTGATGCAATATATACATTGTTTGCATGTAAGTTTTAATATGTAAAGTATACAATGATCAATCTAAACACGAAAATAGTGAATAAAAAGGTACATATGCAGTAAAGATATTAATTTTCTGATCGAAAAAAGTATAATAAACAACATGGAAATTTTAGATGTATTCCAGTGATGATTGGTCAAAATCGGCAAAACCGATATACTTTGGATGGGTTGTCAAAGACAAATTCAACAGTGGAAATAAAACGCATACAATTTGTTATTTTGGACAGTAAATCAGGATGATTGCTGTAATAAAAATAGGTCCAACTGGGTATAGATATTATAGAGAGTTTTTCAGTGTGGCATGTGCTGGTAAAGGGACAAGCCATGTCATGATGTAATGCGTTTGTCAGAATAATTTCTGAACAAGATATGCCATTTTATGTCCATTGAATGTGAGTCCATTGTTCAAGTGAAGCAAGTTTTTCAGAAATAGTTCAATAAATAGACACCTCGTCATAATCAAAAAATTACTAGTCTAATAAAACATTTCGGTGAAGAAGAATGCATAAGCAAGCGTACAAACACTGGCCGTTTCCATTTGTATGTTTACCGCGTTACAAGAGGTGGTCATATTGAGTTAATATAACTTAATCATATGTCAAACTTTAGACTCTCTAGTATGTGGTTTGTGTGGAATGTGTTTTTGTATTATACAGTTTTTATGAAATAAATATTTGAACACCCTGTTGAATCTGTTTATCAAAATAAATCATCAAAAAATAAATTATCAAAAAAATCATCAAAATAAATCATGTGCTTGTATATTTGATCTTACTAAAGTTTATGTCAGACATGCCAAAAATGATGGTTTCTACGTAATTATTAAGATTGCTTTCCATTAAAGAAGAAGCATGTTATCTTTTTGCAGGGATCCTACTGGTCTTTTTATAAACACCACTATTTTAAAACAATGATTTCCGTGATACGTTTCTATTGAAAACGTTGCAGAAATCTACCGCAAAGATTTTCACTTGGAAAATGTGGTATTCAAACAACGGTCCCTGCATTTGTAACCGATAAATCTCATAATCTTACATTATTGGCAAAATTATTGAAAAGCCTGAGAACGGTTACTGAATACCGCGGTTTTTGTTATTAAAAGAAATTTCAGAGGTTGGCATCTATAAACATATCATTTTTTATAAAAAAAATTTTGTACATCAGTATGTGACACTTCCGATTCTCTCAGCAAATTATTTATGAATTTTCCATTTTTTACTTTTGTGTCTCTTGATCTCCTTTATTGAGATGAAACACTAGTTATCTTTGATTCTTTCGCTCAGGAAATTAAAAACACTAAACAACAAAGCGTCCATTGTACTTATATATCAACATTTTGAAATCGTACAATGCAAGAAAATTAATAAATAACTTAAATTTTAATTTTGTGTCGTATATTTACCTAGTTCTTCAGTCTTTGGCTTTATATGTATACTTCTTTGAAGCTCAAAACAGACTGAACTGTTTTGCTAATATTAATTCTAATTTCTTTGATGAAAGATATTCTAAATGATGCTCAAACAGTCAGTGTAAACAATAAAATGTACAATTATGTAAAAGAAAAGACGTGTTTCTTATTTATAAATCAAAGTTTTTTATCATTAGAAATTCGTAAAATAAATTTTTAGAGCACTATTCTGTTTTAAAAACAAATACATATATGCAGACAATTTAATTAGGTAGATTAAAAGCACGTAAAACTTTTAAAATTAATATTAAACGTTTCGGACCTGTTTAAAGTCTTTCATCGTTCATCAATAATGTAAATAAATGTGAACTCACAAAATATGACATAAATTCAACTAACAGTTGAGAGCATGTGCCACATACAGTTAAAAAGGGGGGTGGATGTTTGAATCAGATTAAAATGGCATACTCATGTGGAACTGAACTAGCCTAGAATCCTGCATCGGGTCGGGGTAACCGCTTTTACCCGCACCCGACCCGACCCGCGGTTCAGGTGGAGTCGGGATGGCGCTATAATTTTCGTTGTGGCTCGGGTTCGGGTCGGGTTGGCGCTATATTTTTCGTTGCGGTTCGGGTTCGGGTCGGGTTGACTTCTACTTTTTTGCCGTGGGTCGGTTTAGGGTTGGGTTTTGACTCTTGCAGGTGGGGTTCAGGTTGACCCGCTTTTTCAAAAGAATTTCCGTGATATTTTTTCAGATTAAATGTATATATATGATAATACCACCATAATGAACGCGGACATCACGATTTAGCAAACATTTTTTCAATTCCTGACACTTATATATTTGTACGCTAATACCTTGGAATAGTGAGCACCTCCAAATCTATACACACGTGCCATGTGTATGTGTGCATAAACTATCACAAATACGATACATGTGTTTTTGTATGCATCATAAACGAAATGTTGGTAATGTTTTTCAGGACACTATAAAGGATGGGAATTTATTTTCACTTTGCTAAACTCGTACAACTAGCATAGTGAAAAACGTGTCCAGTCCGGGGATTGAACCCATATATCTTGGTATAGCGCACCAAGTGCTTTACCAATTCACCCATCCGGACGACATCCAGTCTAGCATGTTTTCAGTAACATACGTTGGCACGGCTGCAACTTCGCAGCGCAAGATGGAATGTCAACATAAGCACACTATTCAGGGGCGTACATGAGACGAATAAGTTCCCAGCATCGGATAATATATCTAAATTTCCAATTAAATTTTCAGAAGGACTGAAACTACGCCATAAATCTTTTAATGGCACAACAAAGGATGTGAATTTCTTTTCACTTTGCTAAACAGCGTACAAGCAAAAGAGTGAAAAATGTGTCCACACTGGGTTCGATTCCCGGTTTACAAACATTAGTAACAAATTTTGGCGATAATAGGCAGCTCGCCAAGATGCCTGGTGATTCGTTTATTTCCAAAATTGCATCGAACAATCAAATGTTTTTTGTCCGTGTGTCGCTCTTATCTTACAGAGGCACCCTATTAATTTTGGCGTGCTTTCTGTTATCACAAACTAATGTTTGTTGACTTGTCTCACTCGTCTAATCGAAGGAGTGTGAGTATTGTTAAGTTCTGGAATGTGGGTTGCCATAGTTTGGACAAAAACTGTACATACGCATTCTGTGTGTTTTTCTGTATTGTTAGGTATAAAGGCATTCTACGTACTCGATAACTTTCCAGAGGCAGCGCCATCTATGAGAAAATTTTGAAACTAATTTTTATTATTTGCTTAAACAAAATTTCAGGTCATAAAAAGCATTTTCGTCATAACCGCACTCTCGTATGCCAATTGCTTGATCTTTTGTTGAATTTTAAAATGTGTCAAGGAATTTTTGGACACCCTGTATATTTTTTAGATTGCCCACTAACAATACCAAAAAGTGTTTTTATATGAAAAATATCAATTATGTATTCATATAAAATTTTCAAATGTATTAAAAGCAACACTTTCCTATTAGCTGCATGATAGAGATCAATAGCCGAATAAAAATTGCCAAGATTTAGCTACTTACAGCAGACTTTTTGATTCGTATAATTTCAGTGGTTTAAGCTCTTAGTTCGATTACATGTCGATTAAATTTGTGTTTCAGTTATAGAATTTTATTATTTTATTTATTTATTGGTAATGTTTTAATTTCGTTACGGATTATTAGCGGATAACATATGCTAAACTATTTATATTGTTTTAAGTACAAATAAGTTCATCTTTCGTAATCGTGCTGCACGTGATAGATAAAGATTTTTAAAAATTTCATATTAAAAAATATAGTTTTTAAACCATAAAAAGTCCGTGATTCCAGATAAAGTTTTTGAACAAATTACATTTGAAATAACATTTTCCCCCTATTCGACAGTGCTAAAGTTAAAATTGTGCGATGTTCAGAAGTTAAAAAAAAAAAATCATTAAAAGAAAAAAAATATTCGTCAAGTGTTGCCACCGTCAATATGACGTCAGAATTACTCACGGACATACTTTTGTTTTATAATATAGATACACGACAATTTCCAACATGAAGAATTCTTTATTTCTTTTTATGCAATAAAAAATACGAAGACTATGTGCTACTTTCCTTCAAAGTAATTATTTTTCATTGACAGAAAAATCATAATACTTATATAACAATGAAAACAATATTCCTGATAAAATAGCTAAAATGGCTGTTTGAAATATAGATCACGAAGGAAAATTTCTATAATCAGTTTATCTTTTACTTGATAATTTCCTCGCAATGCTTTTCTCAAATTCAGACTAGTTCCTCTCTGACACATTCCTAAATTCATTTTTCATCGTAAACGCATGAGACTGGCACGTGCTTTTATTCATAAACTTTGAATTTGGACGGTTTTTTCCATTTTAAGATAAATGCCGAGAATCTTTCACAAGATGATGTCAAAGTTGACATTTTGAAGGAAATTTTCAGACGCGACAGCCTGAAATAGGTCATTATCAGACAAAAACCTCTTATAACTCAATTTATGGAAAAATGACAAAAACTATTAGATTTCAAATAATTTCAACACTCAATTCTTCAAGTGCCATGATTTTGCGTATAAAAATGAGCTCTTAAATGTGTCAGAAAGTTTCGCAGTGATTATTTTTAACACTTTCCAACTTAGTTAAAAAGTGTTCATGAATTCGGTTTGTCTGCCTGCCGTATGTCTGCCGTTTATCTGTGCTCTAACTGGCGTAAATATACTCGGATTTTCATGTAATTGATATATGATATTCATATTTAATATATCTTTTTCGGTATTGAAAATGAAGTATGTAGCATTTATAGTTCATTTACAGGGACACTCAAAAGATTCCCTTACATTACGGTCTATGGGAAAAATCGTTTGCGGTGTATTTTAATGATGTTAGACTATTTCAAACATATTGAAAGTAATATATATTACTGAGGTGCACTACAAGATGTTTAGTATAGAATAGGGTGCGCATATCATTTACCGTACAATTACAGCGCCACTCAAAGTAATACCGTTAGATTACGGTCTATGGGGAAATTCGTTTGCGGTGTGCTTCATTATTAAAATACACCGCAAACGAATTTTCCCCATAGACCGCTACAATACTTCAATATATATTGAACTGATATATATCACTGAAGTTCAGTACAAGATGCTTACTAAATAATAAGGTGTGCGTAGCATTCTTCGTTTCTTTACAGGGACACACAAAAGAATTAGGTTACAGTACTGTCTCTATATAAATAATAATTCTTGAAAGTGAGTTTTCAGTTGTGGTACGTGTTGTTAAATTGAACTAATTTTTTGTATGTTACTTGGTGTAAATAAATTCTAAAGATCCTACACAGGGCTGCAAAAAAAATCTCGAGTACATTTCCGTTTATTGGCGGAATTTGCTGTAGGGGAATTTTCAACTGAGCTGATGCGTTTCTAACTGAAGGAAATTTTAGAATACTATGTAATCTATATACAAATGTATAGCTCCTATATAAGACTGCACAAAAGAATTCGGATACTTTTCCACCTATTGACGGTAATTCTTGACATTGGGTTTTCAAGCGAGTCATGCATTTTCCAAATTATTTATTTTATTATTTTATTATTTTATTATTTTATTATTATTTCTATTTTATTATTTTATTTAATTTTGAAAAGGATACTAAGACTAAATTATACGGCTATTGGAATTTTTTTCCAGTTCAATAAAGGGACAAAAATAGGAAATTTGATAAGTTGCCTGTAACCGGTAAAATGGAAATTTTCTATCGGTACTTTGTTAGAATATTTCAAAATATATCTTACCATATTTCGGAAATGCTAAAATTTTATGTTAAAAAATAGCATGTGCAAGGATTATTATACATGTTAATATGAACTCACAATAGAGTAATTTTCCCCAGAGCTTCGGTTCCATACATAATGATAAGTGGTTAAAATTTGAGTGGGTGGATGTCACTGCGAGAGCATTTCAAAATTTTCCTGGAATGTACATGAAATATAATCCACATTTCTAGATGGGAAAGTGTTATTAATATCGTGTGAGATATTTTTGGTTTTTAGTTACTTACTGCATAGATCCTCAAAATATGTTCATAGTCCTTATAGATAATTTATAATTCTTCACAACTCTTTAAAAGCCGGATTTTGTAATTAAATGGAAAATACTTTTTGGATTTACAAAACTTTATGCTTTTACATATTTATATTTATACTTCTTTACTTAAAAATAACACGGAAACTTACAAATATATTGTTTCATCTATCAAGTATCTGCTTAATGAAAATGACAACGCATTTTTTCAGTGCCATCAGTTAAAAAAAATAAAGAAAAAAGATAATATTTGATTACTGCAGGATAAAAGAAACATAATAAAATATTTAACGACCCACAGTATATAAAAAGACAAATGTTTCTTTATCTATAGGACAATATATTATAACCACGAACGAAAATATACAAAAACCTCTTCCAAGTTACCCACGATTCCATAAAGCGTTTTTTATCCTTAGAAAGCTCAGAAACCAATATATTTTCGAGATTTAAAAAAGCATTTATAAAATAAAAGTTTTTTTTTTTTTTGGTATCATTGACTTTCGGAAACGTTTTCGAGTAGATTTTATAGTGTATTAATCGGTTTTCTCAAACTGGAACATAGTTTTTCGGATGCTATCAATTCTCGAGGAAACGTTTTCATGTTCAACAAACATGATTCACAGCAATTACAAACATGATTTTAATTATAATTAACTAATCATTAAAAATAATCTGACTATATAATTATCTCAATGATGTTAATTCATTCTATACACTGTAAAAAAAATTCAGAAATGTTTCTGAAAGTATCGGAGTCATAAAATGCACGAAACTAAAAGAAATGTTTCTGTTCCAAGCAGAAAAATGTTTCAGCTAAAACACGGAACCTTTCCGATTTGTAATGAAATATTAAGAATCGTAAATATATTCTTTACGAATCGGGAAGGTTCCGTGTTTTATCTGAAACGTTTTTCTGCTCGAATCAGTAACCTTTCCGTTAGTATCGTGTAGCAGATGTCTCCGATACTTTCAGAAACGTTCCTGAAATTTTTTTTTACAGTGTACACTGTGAAAGAAAAGACAGATGTTTCTTAATCTAGGAAAACATATTATAATCACGAACAAAAATATACAATAACCTCTTCCGAGTTACCCAAGATTCCAAAAAGCGTTCTTTATTTATAGAAACTTCGGAAAATGATATATTTTCGATTAAAAAAAAACATTTATAAAAACATTTTCTTTAGCTGCCAATCATTTTTTGGAAATGTTTCTGAGTAGTTTTTATAGTGTTTTAATCAGTTTCTCAACCAGAAATATAGGTTTTTCGGATGCTATCAATTCTCAAATAGGGGAGATTAGGGAGGGATGGGACAATTTTAACAAAAATATATTTTACAAATTATGTTTCGCTAGTACAAAATGGAAATTTTCAGAATAACATCTTGAAATATTTTAACATATTTCAAATATATAAATTTGATGATAATAATTAAAATTTTAGGTTAATAAACCAATTAAATTTACAAGAACAATGTTCATGCTTTTAGAATGAAAATTCATACTTGATTTTTTTAAATGTAGTAAAAAGATGACAAAGACAGTGCGACATTTACATTCCTAAGTTTTATTGTAAATCACAACATTTATTTTATCTTATATTATACACTTTGAAAAATCCAAATCAGAGGAAAAATATACTTCTGCCCGACTAGTGCCGCCAATTGTTTTTGGCGTATGTAGCTTTGCAATTATGTCTTGTTCATCAATGATGGAACAGTCATTTACTTGCGGGAAGATGAAATTTCATTTTTCATTTTTCCTCATAAATAGTATGTTAAAACTCAAATCTTCCTCACCTTTGCTTTCAATTCTTCCAACATAGTGAATAACAGATTTTTTTGTTAAAAATCTAACTAAAACAAAATCATTTAAACCTATATTTTATTCATTTTTACACCAATCTATTTCTTTTATATTTGCATGCTCATTTATAGTCATATCAATGCTTTCATCCGAGGTGTGAAGAAGTGAAAGTAGTTAAAATTCCTTTTTAAGGCTGCTCGTCAGTAAACTTCCCGATTCCCTTCGCTAATGTTATTCCTATGGGCGTAAAATGCATTCGTATTTTTAAAATATCTCCCCAGGAAATTACTATTTTTATCTTCTGTTTTCTGTGTACTGTTCTTAAAGAATGTCTCTTTTTTTCTTAGTTATCAAAATATTTCTAAACTATGTGCTTAATTTATATTTTTATGTGTAAAAATCTTAGCGAAACGGAATAACATTTTAACATTTCATATAAAATTCAGTATATATTTTAGAAAAAAATTGACAACTAAGAAAAAAAGAGACATTCTTTAAGAAATTAATTTTCCGAGGAGATATTTTAAAAATACGAATGTATCCTACGCCTATAGGAATAACATTAGCGCTGGGAATCGGGAAGTTTACTGACGAGCAGCCTTAACTTACAAAATAATAAGTTTTATTTGTTACACTATTCAATTCCAAAACAAGATAGTCTTATAAATATAAATTACCATAATTTGTTTAAACATAATTATTTAGATAAAGATATCATTTGGGGTCCCTGAGTCATAGCGTCCGATCCCTTCCTAAGAGCAACATTTAAAAGAAAAAACATGTTTTTACAAAAAGGATGTGGCTTTTAGGCTTAACTTAACTGTTCATTCATAAAAGATATATTTTTCAGTTTACAAAACTTTAAAAACAATTGAGATAACAACAAAGAATGAGATCGAAAATTTATATTAAAAATCTGAGTAGTTAATTACTTTTGGTAATGTAAAATAATCTTTTTAATTCACAAACTCATGGGTACTTGCAACTAAAAAGATTTACAGCAACAAGTTTGACGCAATGATTACTCCATCTGGTGGAAGATTCATAAATTAAAAATAAAGCTTATTCTAAGCATTACTGCAGATGTTCCAGCCATCCCATTGCCACATCCCTCTCTAATTTCCCCTAAGCATTTTCGTGTTCAACAAATATTAAATATACAGAAAAATATCATAAATTAACACCATTAACATTAATATTATTTTGTTACTCTCCCATGTTTGAGTTACACATCTGAAAATGTTTAAATGAGAATTGATAGCATCTTAAAAACCGAGATTTTAGACTGAGTAAAACTATTAATACACTATAAAAACTATTTGGAAATGTTTTCAAAAATCAGTGGCCGCATTGGCATTCTTCTTTAAATCTCGAAAATATATCAATTTCTGATTTTTTTTTTTAAAAGATAAAGCACGCTTCTGCGAATCGTGGTTTTCCTATGAAGAGGTTATTGTATATTTTCGTTCTTGGGTTTATTTATTTTCTTAGATTAAGAAAAACTTGTCCTTTTCTACAGTGCACGGTATCAGTTTTACAGCAGAATTGTAAACTTGCGTTAAAAATAATTTCAAATAAAATTATGATAATGTAAATATACAACCAGGTATGTCTGAAATCATAACTATGCCGTAAAAACGAAAACATTTTTAGTGTAAAATAATTTAATATTTGTTAAACAAATATTGAGTAAAATGCTATACATAATTAATTCTATACATATATAAAAATTCTTTGCCTCCAGCCATCGGTCTCATCTAGAATTCACCAAGTGTCTGCATGCTGAAATCCTTTATGGCAGTTTTTGACATGCGCTGTCTGACGAAAAAAATAATTCATGAAATAAGATCGGAACTGTCATATTTCCCAATAAGTCAATTTTTTATCAACAAAGAGGAGTTACCCAATCTAAATCGGGGTTTCCGGCTAAATTTCATCGGCTGCCATTCATTCATAGAAAGTATCTCGATGATACATTTCCGATGAATTTTGAGTGAAAACTCGAACTTTCAAATAGAATTATTTTCTTGTAAATATTATTTAGTAAGTATACGATCATTGGCCTTTGAGATTTCATTGGCCATTGGTCATTGATTTTTCATTGGCCATTAATTTTTTCATTTCAACTTTTCCTGCTAGGATTTTGTCTACAAATGATATTGATATAAACAAACTACATTGTTATTTAATATATGGGTTTGAATTCAACTAATGATTTCAACAACACTTTTGCGCCAAATCACATTTGTTCATATACACCATTTGGCTACGGAAGATTAATCATAAAATTGAAGAGTTACTGAAACCTGTGAACAAAAATACAGATTTCAATTTTCGAGGTTTTTCTTTCAGATACTTAAAAAAAATCGTCTTTCTTTCTTATTTCCGAAATTGAATCAGATATATCAGAGAAAAATACTTAAATCCCTTTGATTTAGTAAATTTTGAATGCATTATTCAGGATTCAATGTGTCTAGGTAATATATCAAATTAAAAGGGTCATTTTCATTGTCGTGTGCTTCCCTTTCATTGAGTTTCCGACGAAAGTTTTCTTCCAAATTCTAGTTTTTCAATAGATATATTTTTTTCTTGCCAATTCAACATTAGTAAAACTGAAATGACTATTCTTTTTAAGCCTTTAAGAAATCCGTTAATTTGAAAAATTTGTTAATATGAAATTCGATAAAGTGAATATTTTTATAATGTGAAAACATAGGACGTTATTTAACAATCCAAAAAATAGTCGTTAAACTGAAAATTTCGTTAACGTTACATTCGTTGTAACTTGATTCTACACTGTTAAAAATTTGCAGCAAACTGTCCAGTAATTTGACCGTTTTTATTGAAAATGTTTACATAACCGTAATTTAACTCTATTCTGACCATAATATGGGCAATAATAGGGTCAGAATTGAGTTAAATTATGGTTTTTTAACCGTTTTCTATAAAAACGGTCAAATGACTGGACAGAATGCTGCAAAATTTTAACAGTGTACTGTAAATCACTTAACCCTCCTGCAGACGCGCCCGCAAATTTTACGACAAATGTTATATTTCTTAAAACATTCTCAAATAGAACTGAAACTGTTTGAAGGTAATTTTTTTCTCAATTGAACTTTTGTCTTATGATTAAACCCAATTTTTCCAATTTCCAAGGCAGTTTTATGGGTACTTGATAAATTTGTTTCGCGAGGGTGTTATAGCAGGTAGATATTTGAATTAATTATTTAACGTTTTAAAGATTTATTTATGAAATAATATAATTGTTGTGTTTTACGCTGAGTTATTTCTTTTATTTTACATAACCAAACAAACATTATTTAATATAATTTTTGACATAACTGGAAAAATGAGAAAATATTTAATATATATATATTTCACGACGATGCAGAAGAATCAATTGAAGAAAAAAAATATATTTGAGTACGGATAAAACAAAATGTAGTAAAATACAATATACCATGAGGTGAAAAACGAAAAATTTATACATTGTAAAAGTTCTTCAAAAATAAAGTAAATCATCACATTTATAAAAAAAATTGCGAAAAATATAGCACATAAAATTAGATCGATTCTGAAAATAATAGATCTTTTTTAAAAATATCTTTGTTTTCTTGCATTAAATCATACTTTATATATTTTTTATGAAATAATATTTTTGTTTCATGAATAATAATTGGTACTTGCATTCATTAAACTGGGTATTTATTTCTGAATATTTATATCTGCATGTAAATATTATTAAAATTTAATTTTTCTCAATTAATATGTATAATTGCTCACCTAACCTAACTATTTTACTAGTATTATTAAATATCTTGCATTTGTAACAGCCAAACAGAACGAAACACAAGTGTGGTAAAAAGTGCGATGCGCGTACGCTGAACGGTTCCGCTGAAAAGGGTTTTCATAGCTCTTTCATCATATTTCCTGTATCATTAATAAATCGATTGTGAAAATTCCTATTAGTTCTTTGCTGATAACAGCTGAACTATTTAACAGATTCAAAATTTTTACACTAGCTAATATTGAAAATTTTGAATTCACCACTATCCAACAGTATATATATATATTTTTTTTTTTATCAAGGATTAAGAAAATCACTGATGGAAAATATCGTTTAATCAGATTTTGTGTTTTCAATAACAAAATATATTTCCAAACTGCTCCTGTTAAAAAAAGATTTTTATAGCTATTTCATTATTTTTCCTGTATCATTAATAAATCACTTGTGAAAACTCATAAAAGTTCTTTAGTCATGAAAGCTGGAATATTTGACAGATTCCGAATTCTGGCATTCATTAACATTGAACATTTCAAATTTAAGACTGGCCAAAAGGATATTTTTCACAGTAGTCAAGAAAAATTGGATTATATGGGATTTCCCCCCGAATTTGTCAATTAGCTCACTGTATTGCTGGTATCTTTCTGAGTTTTCAAGATATTTGACTGGTCTTTTTATATAAGTTACTCTATAGAATTGACTACCAAATCAGGAAAATAAATCTTTGGTATAGTTCGCGCATGCTCAGTTATAAATTATTTTATACAAATGCCCATATCATTTGTCTCATCCAATATTCAATATATAATTTTTTACTTGAAGTATACTGTTTCTACTGTTCTTGAAGACAAACGTGCTTTACATCCTCGAATTTCAAGAACAATTTGTCAAAAATTTCAGTAGATATTCGACAAGCCGTTTAAAAAGCGAAAGCGTCTGGTCACTGCCCCTTAATTTTTGGACAGCAGTGTATTCCTTTCCCTATGTACTTACACAACGCAAAGCGATGAATGGGGTATAACACGAAAGATTTTTGAACAGGCTTTTGACATCGCACTCACATTGTGTTAAAACACATTGTTTGAATAAGAATTTCAGTTAATTAAACATTCATGAAAACCGTGTCAGCAAATAATCTCAAACATTGCAGCGCGAAAGCCCGCACGGATCCATTAGTAAATGAAATAAAGATTTAATCAGATTTTGTGTGCCCGATAATAACTCGTTCATAGATATTTCATCATATTTTTCGATATGATTAAATCACTTGTGAAGCCACATAACTGTTTATTTCTATGAACAACTGAAAAAAATAGCAGATTCAAAAATCTTTCATGTGTTAACATTGAATATTTCGGATTCATAACAATACAAAGTCATATTTCCAACAGGAATGAAGAAAAATCGCTAATCTGCTTACAGGTATAAAGAAAATAATCACTTAATCAGATTTTGTGTGTTCAATAACAAAATGTGTTTTCAAAATGCTACTACTAAAAGACGGTATAATTTAGCTATTGTAACGTCTGTAATGGTGGAAAAAATATTTCGTTATTTAAAATCCAAAAGCCGTCTTTATTCTATACTCTTTATGAAACTTTGAAATAATTTCAACATTGTCTTAAGGTTAGTTTATTTGAAAAATAAATAACCTCGTAAAACTTTCACTGTAAACTGAAATGTCTGAAATTTAGATATTTGTGTCTGAAATGGATGGGTCAATTTTAAGACTTTTAAAATGTTTTATTTTTCAGACACTTTTTGCGTTTGAATTTCAGACACTTGAAGCGTCTGAATTGCGGCCATTTTTAACGACTTTTTTTTAGTATTACACGCAGCCATGATCGATATATTGAAGTTTCATCCTCGAAATATACACCAGCGGGACATAAGTTCTGTTTACGCAGCTTTGACGAGATGAAATTAATACGAATTAATACTAAAGAGATACAAATTAAAATAACAAAACTTCATAATAAAAAAATCAAGTACAAATAAATTATTAATTAAAATCTCCGCGAAGAACTAGCGCATAAAAACAAACATTCAATTTAAATTACAACGAGCATCAAAAGTTCGAAGGAAGCAAGTCTAATACGCATGCGCTCCTTAAGACAGTGACCTCTGGTGGTTGCGTCAGAAACATCAAAATATCCTAATTTCAACCATATCATTATTCAGACTTTTTATCAGTTCGTTTATACCATGGTCATAGAAAGACACTCATGTGTCTTACATTAAGCCATGTATTGTGTCTGGTGTTTCACGGTCAGATATTTAAGTGTCTGAATTACTTTTTTAGACACATTTTTGTCTGAATTTAAACCGCATCTATTTGCAGTGTAAAAAATAAGATTTTTTCAATTAACTGAGTGAAACTCCTATTTTAAATTTATTAATTTAAGTACGTATCCATAAAATATACTCCCAAAATAATGCCAGTTCTTTCTGCTCAAGTTAGTAAAAAATGCAAGTTTGTTCTACAGATTATAAAAAAGTATATATATGTAATCCCGTTTACAGTGTACCCTTTTTTAACTCACCTTTTAAAGAGTTCGAGATTTTGAAAAACTTAACATATTAACCACTTGAAGGGCAGTGGGATATTTTTTATACCACTTAATTTGAAAAATGCTTAAAAGATTTATTTCAAGAAAATTAATTTTGATAGCTTTAGTGAGAAAAAAGCTGTAAAATCGCATTTTCGTATTTTCAAATAAAATTTTTCGAAAATTCTGGTGTGAATTCAACATTACAGACACACATTTACTTTCTCCTAAAAGGGTTAAACACATAGTGTCATTCATGTTATAAGAGAAAAAAAACCGTTATCTTATAATGATTGCTACGCTAATTCGTTTAAAGCATGGTCCCTGTCTTTTTAGCTTTTCTTTGCAAAGAAATGTCTTGCTTACCAAGTCCTTAAACATATAACATACTTTTTAAAATGTATACTGAAATTTATCTTTATGTAAGCGGAAACTTTTCATATGATTTAATGCGAAATTTAAATCACTATATTTATAATTTATTAAACCACATAAGTCGATAAAATATAAATGCTGGTTGGGTATATTTAAAATTCCTAATTGAATAAAATATTACTTAACTACCTTCCAGTTTTAGAAGTTCAAATGTCAAAGAGCAATTAAATGTCATTTCCATCTATACCCATCTATGTTTTGACTCATATAAGATTTTTTTGAAGCACTTCATATATGTTATATAATTTTTTTACTAAGCACTTAGTTTAAATCATGTAATTATGTAAAAAAAAAATCCGTTTAAAACTTGCAATTACAGCATATCATGGTTTATAAACATTTGAAAAAGGAAACAATTTTTTTCCCAAAGGCAATTCTCTTTCCATTTCAAGATTTCTTTTGCGTGTTAGAAGTACAATTCATTTTGGCACTGTACCAATAATTAAAAGTCTAAGCAATCTTCAAGGAGACGAATTAAATCAAAAAAACACTTAGTATATTGCTAGTTATAATCAAAGGAACTCTTAATTCTGCTAGAATCATACAAACTCTCACGTAACATGCTTCAAGTATCCATACACGTATGTTAGGAATATGTATTACTTAATAAGATTGAAAACGTGCTTCATGCAGTCTAGGAATAAATAATGAAATTTACTGTAAAGGAGAAAAGTTAAGAAGTTGTATGCTGTTAATTAGATAAGTACCTTTTAATCTAAGCGACAAATTATTAGACAATTTTAAAGTACAATTTTTATTTATAAAAACGCATTTTCTTTATCACTTGATGATCAGACGCATTTGAAGATTTAACAGAGATTACGCAGATATCTTCAAATGTTTATCAGGTATCTTCAATAGAAAATAAATTAAATGCTGCTGTCGAAATATACAGGGAGTTCTTAAACTATTTTAACAAAATATAGAAATGAAGGTACATATTAAGACTAACAATTTTTGTGTAGGCAAACAAAAAATACAGGATATCTCACTCGAAACCGAACTAGGACTTTTTTTCTTAATCTTACGAATGATGAAGATGTTGGGACTATATTTTCAATAGACTTACTTTAGAAGTTCATTAGAAATGCCGTAAATGGCAATTATTCTTGTCCAAACAACACTGAGCTAGGCGTTCCATAATTTAGTAAGTAGCTGGTAGACTATACAGTGTCACCGTCAAATTACAATGCATTTCTAACTACTTTACGTGATTTCGTCACATTTCATACAACGAGAGTACCGTAATTTCCGGCGTATAATCCGCAGCTCAACGAATCGTTTTTCGACCCAGAAATATTTATTTATAAAATGTAACTTAAAAGATCGCTGCAAATATTTAACTACAATTATTGGATAAATTTTCTGGGTCGAAAAACGATTCTTTGAGCTGCGGATTATACGCCGGAAATTACGGTAAGTCTGTTTATAATGTCGCTAAAATATCTGCATTATTGTAAACGTCTTGAACGAAAATCCAGGTTCGGCTTGGAATAAGAGAGCTTGTAATTTTGACTAAACACACAACTCCCTGACTACTAGGTCTACGCATTGACACAAAAATGATGGCTGCGTTGTCGCATATTTTTCAGCTTTTGTGCGGTCCCTTGAATTTGAAAACCAGTAATTTCTCAGAATATTCTTCGTCTTCTTTTTCGGCGATTAAGCAAAACGAAGGATACTTTTAGAAAATTTTTATATTAAAGCTGAAGGGACCAAACAAATTCTGGTAAAATTCGCCTACAAGTGCCGTCATTTTCGTGTATGCATGTAGGCCTAGTATTCAGAGGGCTGTGCTGAACAAGGGGATTGCGACACTCTTTTCTAATACCCCCAATCAATGAAGACGGCTCTGGCCGTGTCTGAGGTTCTTAAATAAGCTCTGTACTTAAACGATTTAAAGCCCAAACATTTAAATGATATATTTTTATGTTTTAACAACATTTATCTGCATCGGTTTTATTAAACATAATTTTAATATTAAAAAAATAGTTTTACTTTGTTGTGGGTGTGACATCCATAAAAAAAAATACGTATTTTAAATATGAACACGATGTTTAAAAAAATCATGCTGCTGTAATTAAGATAGATAAATGTTGGGTAAACATGAAAGTATTTAATTTAAAAGTATGAGATTTACCCTTTAAATTCAGAGCTAAATTAGATATAAAAGTGTCAGACACACCTCCAGGGATTTGGTTTATACAATAATTTTCGTCTTGATGGGGACTATCAGCCCCCTTTTTTTGTTAAAACCGATTACGAACACACTGTATAAAAGTGGTAGCATAAAATGTATTAGGCTTAGATCCTTTTTAGCCATTTGTGGGAGAAATGGAGTCAGTTAGGACTTTCTGAAGGGAAGAAGTCCAAGTTCTTTTTTTTTTATTTGTTGGAAAAATCTTCAAAAACTTTCGCCGTCATGCATCTAGGAATTCGATAGATAAAACCAATGAACTTTGGCGATTACTCAAAGAAATATAGAAAAGTTAATGTTGAAGCCTGTTGGGGCCGCGATACATTCTATACAAAGTGAATGTAGGGATGTAGTATTAATTTTATACACGAATCAACTCAGGATAGAGAATTTCATAATTGTTAAACATAAATGCATGTTTTTCAGCTTATAAGTATGTATCTAATATGATACTTTGCTTTTAATCAATTAAACATCTTAAAAAGCAAACAGTTTTAATCTAATAAAATAATTCTCTGAAAGTTTATGAAAGCTTTTACATTGACCTTATAAACTTTTGTTTGGATATTTTTAATTCAACAAATCACTTGAACACAACAAAGGCCAAAAAGAAGTATATGTGTTTTTAATATTTGTTCATAAGATCTTTCATGACGAGTTCATAATGATTTTGATGTCTAACAGAAGTTTTGCTAAAAATACTTGAGACATTATTAGGATTCTTAAAATACCGTAATTTTCAAATCTTAAATGCCCCAGAAAACTGAAAAATGACTGTATATACCTCGGACATAGAACGCAGTGTCATAACTCCAGTGTTCCGAGCGGGATCTCTCTATATTTCGGTAGCGTAGAAACACGGAAGACAGGTTTCTTATTTAAAACTAGAAGAATTTTATTCACTGACAATTTACAAGTTGTAATGAATCAATGAAAGTTTCTTTTATCCTCAAAGTCCTGGGTTGTGGTTTTCATCAGAGTCCGTAGACGGCCTAGAGTTTGTGAAATACAGTCTCTATTCATTCAAATTATGGGGCCCTAAAGGTACCCCTCACATTCACTTAGCGGCGCTGAGCCTTCTCCTCCTTCTCTCTTCGGATCTCCAAAACCGAATCCTCTCTTCGGCCAATTTCTCCAAAGTCCTGACTGTCGGGGGGGGGGGGGCATGGGCACCTCCGTAACATTTAGTCCTATCATAGGCTACTTACACCTCTATTGGGTCACGGCGATTTCATCATCTCGATTGCTCTGGGAAGCAAGGTTGAAACCGTGACGATATGGGGGGTCTGGGTCATCCATTTAAGTGTCATGCAATGTCGCCTACGAGTCTGGCCTTTTCAACTTAGCAGTCTCACTTGTCACCAGGAAAATATCGAACAGTGCTTTTTATGTCCCGCCCTGCGTAGGTGGTCTCAACTCGAGCCGTGGGAACTGTTTTAGGCGAGAACCTATATTCATTAGCTGGGAAAGCTTCAAGATCTCACAGCAGATTTGTTTCTAAATTTGTGTCATTTCTATTTTTTTTATTTGGAACCATGGATTCAACAATAAACTCTATATTACTATAAACTCTCTATTATATTAATTTAACATTCTATGAACGATAACGAAATATCTTGGTTTTGTTTTCTATTTCTCCTTTTTTGGGTGTTACTGTTACATAATATTTGTACCGTTATTTAGCAAAAATATTCCCAATAATCATATTTAAAACATAAGAAAACTCTATATGAATACAAATGAGTCCATTAGATCAATTATCTTTATCATACATAACATAGGCATAAGCATGAAAAAGAAAATATATTTTGTTAAAAAAATCCATAAGCAAACGCAACACTCATCGGTAGAAAGGAGCACAATCTGATCTGTACAACTTAAAGATTGATGTATTTCTACAATTCATGTCAAACTTTTAATTTTAATTCACTTCAATATGTCTAAGTAAATAAAAATAAATATGAAAGTAGTACAAATTATTTTTCGATACTGTACTTATTTTTAGTAGAGTGCCTTCATGAAATCGTGGTGGCATACGTTATAGTTGGCAACTTTTACGCTTTCTTGTTACCACTAAAAGTTAATAGAACTTTTTGCCTTATTTAATTGCAGATTTCGGCAGTTAAACAAAATAGAATTTACTGTAAAATATTAGTGGTAAGAAAAAAGCCTAAAAGTTGGCAGTTATGCATACGCACAGCTTGTATGCTCAAATTGGAAATTTTTCTCCAAACTACCTCACATTAGGCACTTCACATTACAGAACTTAGGATACTAAACTGGACGAATTCGCTTAGTCAAATAATAATAAAAAAAAATAGCTTGGCTATAATGTCTGGCTCGTAAAGTCCAGTATAATGGCAGGCTCGCCAAGGTTTTCTCCAAAACATTGCAAAAGCACAGTTCACAGTCCGTATGTCGCCATTCTGATAAATTGAATCTCTATAATATCTAGTTATGGGCGTTATGTCTTGTATTTTATCATTTCTATAATTGTAACATTACCTACAATTAATATAACTAATGAAACCTGAATAATCAGCTGCTTTTTCAGTTAAAAAAAAAGCTCCTTGAATTAAATTTTGGTTTGAACATTTGAAACACTACATTCGTATATATTTGTTTCATGTAAGTAAAGAGTAAATTTCTTTTTGAAGAGAATTACAATCTTCTCAGCTGCTGTTAATCACACTTCCGTGTCAACGAGCAATTTATTCATCAAAGAAAATTACCCGTCTTTCCGCTAATTTCTTTCGTCGAATAAAGTAAGGAAAAAATAATTCTTTTTCTTGCATTTCTGACGTATATTTAGCACTGAGTAATGAAACTCTTCTAAGATTAGAATAGAAAAAATTTCATAAATCATTCATTTCGAGAATTTCTTTTTTTCCTCTCTTTTTCTTTTTTCCTCATTTTTTATTTCTCTTTATTTTTCTTTTCTTTTTTTGCAATTTATATTCCATTTGATATGTTTCAATTTCATATTAATTACTTTTTTTTTCATTTCAATTAATTTTAAATGTATAAATAAATATGACAATTTTTCTTTTGTATTTTTTTTTCCTTTTTTTATTTCAAAAGTTCGAGAAGTAAACTAAGTTTAAATGTGTTAGAGGAATCAGAGACTTGCGAAAAAAAATATATAGAAAAGAAAGCTTGTGTACATTTTATGATGTTTCATTGATTCAATTTTCAGTTTTAATTGATTTTAAATATTTTTGTCATAAGTAATTATAAATGTTTTATTAAATTTCGAATATACATTTTTAAAAAAACAATGTTAATTTTTTCACCAAATAATTAGTTAAATTTAGTCACTTTTGCGTAAACTAATATAATGCGACATGTGGTGTTAAGTTTCACCATTTTAATGGTGTTTTTGCTTGGGTTCTGCACAGCTAGTTTGAACCAACATAATGATAAAACTTCAATTCCGGTAGTTTTTATCATTTTTAAACGATTCACAAATATGAAAAATCATTATGTAACTGCCTGCAATCCTTTTCATTAACTATATTTTGGTGAATTGTTGATCATTTATTTTTTACATTGTACAAACATAGCTTCAGGACGGGGATATTCAGAATATAAGTAAATTTTGTTTTTAGTTAAGAAGTTAGTAAATCTTTGAAAAAGTTATTTTTTTTTACGCGAGTCTAATGGAAGCCCAGTTATTCATTTTAAAACCATGATCAAAATGTTATTTCCTTTACGAATCTTATTGTCATCACGTAACGTAGAAAATGTGCAGGAATACAAGTGTTTGTGCGTCACATATATATGTCTCATTTTTGTGAGTTGCAGGTTATGTTAAAAAGCATCAAATTTATTTCTGAATTACTTATCTGATTTTGACCTTTTTTTAATTGTAAAGCGCTCGGAGGCTGCCATGCATTGTGACCAGGGCCGTATTCTAAACATCCGCAACATGTGCAAACAACCAACGGTAATTTAGAATAGCAATTTGCGCTCTATCTAATCGCAGATAAGTAAGACGGAAATTATTATTCTGAAGCACTGGTTTGTGAAGCAAAAGTTTGTGTATGTTGCACGTATTCAGAATACGTTCCTGAGAGAGAACGTTTAACCTATTTTGAATGAAATGGCATATTTTTTTCACACACTAACTTGATTTTTAGGGATTTGATTTGTTCTTCAAGCTATCTTAAAACATTAATATATTGAAAAGGTCTTCTTTTAACATCAATACGGGGCTCAACCAAAACTTTTAATCAGTGTAGTGACTTTTAGTTTGTTTTTAATCTGTATTTCATTTTAAAATGGTTTAAAAAAGTCAACCTGTTCTAAAGGGGTATCACCTGATGATTCGTAACAAAGAAGAAGTCACCACAACGTCACATTGAAGTCATCAAACGAAGGTCTCTTAAGCGCCACTATGTGACTAATGAAATATGTCACATTTTAGTTACGGAGTCATTGCGGCATGGGACAATTTCTGATTTAACATCGACTGGTTGTATTTTTAGGCAATCTCTGAAAAAAAAAATCATTGTATAGCAACTGTATAACTGCATTATTAGACAAATATATGGATTTTGATCCTGTAATGCACCTTATTATCGCTTCAACAGTGATCTCATATGGTGCTAATATTCTCTTTATTACCATTAGAAATATTTACAATGGAAAAGTAGTATTGTGGAATCATTGTCAATTTAAATTGGAAATGTTTACAATTAAACAGTAATATTACAAAAATACTGCCATTTTTATGGAAGTATTTCCAAATTGATTCATCCATTTCACTTATGTTGCCACTTACTTTGAGTTACGTCAATGCTATCCCAGCATTCCATCAATATTGTATAAGCAATATTGAATATTTAATTTCAAAATGAAATGATTTACATACCTAAATAAAGTTTCTTTTAAATTAGCTCAATATAATGCCAACATTTAAAAATCATTGCGTCAATGTAGGTTTCCTACTGATTCCAAAATTAAATACTCTAACAACGATGTGAGAATACGTTCAATTTTTAGCAGTATCAAAAGCCATAAAATTTTAGCTTTAAATGATTAGGACCTAATTAAAGAGACACTTCAAAAGTATTAGTGGTTGATTAAGTTCTTAATTGATTGTTCATGTTTGAACACGGTAACTCATTTCAGCAATACTTAGCCTAAGTGATCCACATAATTGTTTTCAACATACCTTCTCGAGATTACATTGTACGCAAATTCATTATCGATTTAGAATTACTTATGGTTATATTTTTTTAAATAGTAAGGCACAAATTATAATAAATATTTTGTTAAAATGTGCAACTACCTTTTAACATCCGTGTAAAATCATATTTATTATCTTAATTGGAGATCAAAAAAGTATGTATTAATCGAAATTTTTAAATGAGTATTTTCTTTAACATTTTGAGTTAAAATTTATATTGAAAAATCGTTGTACTGCTTTTATGCAAAGAAAGAGCAACATAATATTTAAGATAACAGTATAATTTCCTATCGCGTTTCGCAAGAACAATCTCTTTGGGAAGAACGGTGGCAATTACATTTTGAGAGAATCATAAAGTTGAATCATCGCATATTCTTAAAGCTAGATAGTGCTTAGAATGTTGCGTTAGTAAGCTATTTAGGAAAATGAGGCTGTTTTGAAAAAATAAAAATTGAAGTCATTATCACGTATCAGAAGGACTATTAAATAAAAACTAGAAAATGCTTAGCTATTGGTTAAAGAAAGGTACATCGTAAAAAAGATTACTAAAAGATGAAATTTCCAGAAAAAACATCAAATCTGGGTAATTCCATTGAGATTATAGAAACTCTTTTAATACATTTTTTATAATGGTCTACAAGAGCAGAAATTACCAAAAAGTTTAATCTTACTATCACTAAACAGATATCACAAGAATGTGTTTCTTTAAAGTTGTTTAAGAGAAGCCACTATGAAACTTTTTCCAATAGAAAAAGTAAGAAAAATACAGGGTTTCCGAAAAGCCTTTCCCTGATT
This sequence comes from Maratus michaelseni, assembly GCA_963931845.1. Taxonomy (NCBI): domain Eukaryota; kingdom Metazoa; phylum Arthropoda; class Arachnida; order Araneae; family Salticidae; genus Maratus; species Maratus michaelseni. The sequence goes on from OZ007586.1 coordinate 121,489,302, forward strand.
GCAAAATTTATTCATATCCGCTACACATAAGATAGACATGTGAAACTGATGCCAAAATGTTGGAAAACTAAGTTTTTTTTGTTGTTGTTGCAGGTTTCCGTAACGTTGCTGTAGTGTAACAGTGTCAGTATCCAGGAAACCGGACCACGAACCGAGAATTGGCCGATCATCAACCTCAACTGAAAGGGTGGAAGAGAGACAGTCTTTAAGCGAAGCTCCAAGAAATCAGTGCGTACGGTCTCACTTGAATTACAGATGCCAAAAGAAACTCGTCATACCAGAGGAAATACTGAGCTTTTTTCTGATTTCTGAACATTTCTGGTTTCCTGAACACTGTTAATGCAACACTACAGACACTTTACGGAAACCTGCAACAAAAAAACTTGGTTAGTTTTCGACCATTTTGGAACCAGTTTCACATGTCTTATTTTATATATAGCGGATATGAATAAATTTTGTAATCAGGGAATGACTTTTCAGATATATTGTATAATTTTTCGACTAGTAATGCAGATGCTGTCATGAAGTATGATATAGTTTCAGGTTAACTGGATAAATTAGGTTTTCCAGATTCGACCTGGATGGCTCAGTTGGTAGAGTATTGACAGCTTCAGCCAAGAGATACCAGGTTCGAATCCAGGCCCGGACATTTTTCGTCCAGTTGGAAAATTACAACTCATATGATTTCTTTACTAATTTGAATAATTGTGTTAAAATTAATCTAGTGTAATCACGAATCCAGCGTTTACTGGAGTTCCAAATTACTTGCGATTTATTCTGTTGAGCTGATTCAGATATCAGACCAGAGGCTATGATAAATATGGTTAAATGGATTAATTAGGTCCTCCAGATTCTACCGGATGGCTCAGTTTGTAGAGCATTGGTAACTTCAGCCAAGAGGTCCCAGGTTCGAATCCAGGCCCGGACATTTTTCGTCCAGTTGGAAAATTACAACTCAAACTGTATTCATTTAAAATATTCTCAAATATCATTTTAATATCCGGTGTACCAAAGTAACTTAATCCAAAAGGGGAAATTTCAATGAAAATCAGAAGGGACAAGTGGCAAGTCAAAAATTCGTTATTTGACACTGAAAACTTATAACTTTAAAAAGATTGTCTTTCTAACGCACAAATATGTCTGTTGGAGAAAATACGTTGTAAGTGCCCCGATGTTTCACAGAAATGCATACTTTATTTTCATTGCTTATGTCAATTCCTTCATGCCAAGTAAAAGAGAAAAATTCAACCGTCGCCACTTAATGGTTTATACGATGGGTTTTCAACCATTTTATACTTGCAAACGCGCATTTGAACTTAACTATCTTCGTGGCCACATTCCACCAAAAACACATGCAGTGAGTAATAAAAGAGAATTCCATAAGTAAGCAAAATTTCCAAATAAATTCAGATAATTCCTAAATCAACCGCATCATACTGCTGAAATGTATTTTATTTGTGCCTTAAAATAGGTTTTTATTAAATATAGTTTTGGAAAAAAAAATTACTGGTGTTTTAATTGAGATATTTAAGAGCCATCACGAAATGTTGTGCAAAGTTTCCGCACGCAATATGTAAAACAATGCTGTTGATTCTTGTAACGGCTCCACAGTAAATTTTTTTTAATGGAAAACATATAAGCACTTCAGATATGTATAGTAACAATTGTTTGCATCTTTAGCTTGTAGTTAACTGTGTTAAAATAAAAGTTCCTGTGGCTATTTCTAAATTTTCAATACAGTTGAGAAATTACAGATTATCGATAAAAAAAATTGGCGAAATTGTTCAAAAATCGAAGTCAACATATTATTGAAAGATACAGTGAATCTCAAACTATTGGGAATAAAAAACCAAATCTGAATACCTTCAAAGCCTACCTAAAAAATATATTATGCGGTAAGATACAAGAAGATCCAAGAATATGTACCCCACATATAGGAACTATTGTAAAAAGCGATTACAGTATTGGAATATTGCCTTAGAATGTGAAAAACGTAATGAAAAGAACAGGTTACCACGGACGCTTGGCTTGAAAGAAGTCACTTTTACTTTACGAGCGCATAGTGTAGGGAAAGTATTGTAATCGTGATGCATGTGCATGTATGACTGAATACGATAGCTTCCAAAGGGTACTTCCGATTGAGTTCCCAATATGTGAATCTGTTATAGAACATTGTCGCAAGAATTGTATAGATTTTCGTACAAATCGAAAGACGGATTAGTATTTAAACATTTTAAAAATCATTTTCCAACTATTTTCCGACCTTTTTCGTTAGGGAAAATCACCAGAGAAATGTGACAATATAACTGATAAATATTGCGGCTATTAGTGACTCAGAGTTAACGTCTCAAGTTTTCAAACGGGTGGTCCAGTATTTAAATACAGCTGATACTATTGTGTCGGAAATTTATCTGAATCCGCGGTATTCTATAAAATGTTCGGATAGTCCAGTGGAGTCACTTCAGATTTTTCAGCTTATGTATAGTAACAAGTAAAAGAATCTCAAATCAAATCATAATTTAGTATCCATGGATCAAATGATCGGGTTATGGTCTGAAGAAAACCAAATCAACAGATGCTAAGCTAAGAATTTATGTAGAACTGTAAAACATGGTGGTGCTGGCATAATAGTTTGAGGGTGAGTGGGTGGTAATTATAACGCTTCATAGAACAAAAGATAGATATATACACGTGTCTTGATATTTTGAAGCTAACTATCTTAAAAACCAAAGTTTTCTCTTGGAAATATTTTTTGCGTTCCAGCAGGACAACGATCCTAAGCACACTGTCATGATTTGTGAAAAAGGATGTCTCTGTTATGCTCCTATAAGCGTCTTCAAAACATACACCAATCTTCTGATTAGAATCCAATCGAACATTTATGGGATTAGGATAGGGAGAAGTCGGTCGTGAAATGAAATATTGCGAAGAAAAAGATTTAACTGAGAAGCGCTATTTAGGACTTTGAGCGAAGTTATAAAGGCCAAAGAAGGATCTACAGACTATTAATTATGATTAGATAAATGAGAAAGACATATTTTATAAACTAATTTAAAAGCGTATAGAAAGTTGTTTATTCCTAATTTGCTGTATTTTTTTTTAAATTTAGTATATTTGTATTTTGATAATTTTTTCTATAAAATGCATGTGAATTGCATGCACAATTGTGTGAATCAAGCTGTGAATGTTTGTTTTCTTCGTGAAAAATCTTGAGTGACCGTAATTTTTTTATGGTTATAGCTCTTGTTTAAATTACGTGATATTTTTTGGCAATTACAGTCATATATTCCAGTTTTCTCAATGAAAACGCACGATTTGATGTCAATGACGTCTTTTATCAAAAGCCTTTCATCGTTTCAAGATTTGGCATTTGGAAAATGACGTCCTCTTGATGCACTTACACAAAAATGTTTATTTTATAAATTAAAAAATAATTAAAATTCTTATTAAAATGATGTTTTTGACTATCTATTGAAATTGTTATTTTTAAATTTTTAAAGAGTAAAAAGCATCATTGAAGTCATAATAATTTCCATTATTTCCCCTTTTTCTCTTTTTTTAAAAATATGGAATAACTTAACTGCCACCGTTAGATAAATCAATTTAAAAATTAAAACAATAATAATACCTCAGAAGTTAATATAAATTTCCAAATTTCACGTGCTGTTAAAATATAAAATAAATATTGGATGATTTTGACATATACTGCACCATTCTTCAGCAATCTAAATAAATGCTGCATTTTTTAAATAATTGTAGAAAGTATTTATATAGAAAATTGCAGATCATTTGACTACATCTGGTTAAATATTCCATCTGTATAATTAATAGACTTTAATTCATTTCACTTTTACAAAGATTTTAAAAAAGAATTAAAAAATCATTAAGACTCAATTTTATCCACCAAGAATTGGTTTCTTTTATACCAAATCCTTCCAATCGGAATTGCTTTGTTTTCTGTAACGTTTTCTATGAGGCAAAACAAATTCCTACTTCTTTGCCGCTACTAACGCGTGATTTGGAGCAACCATGAATTTTTTATAATGCACGTTGCAAGGGAAAAATCTTTTGGCTGGAAAAGATCCATTCGATAAGATACTTTAGATATTAAAGTTTGATAAGACTTTTTACAAGATTTAGAATGCTTTAGCATTCTTTACCTTAATGTATTCTAGCTTTTATTCAGTTGCGAAAAAGCTACTTAGTTGTTGAAATTGCTTGAAGTTAATTTAATATAAATTTCTATTAGTCTTAATTTTCTTTTTAACATTCTATGTTTGAGAACTTCTGCAATGTAGTTGAAACATTTTATGCACGTTTAATAAATGAAGAGATTTTAGTATTTTTGTTTGTATTATCGCAGTCATTCTTTCATATACATGATTTATGTTGCTTGGATTTTATTTTCTTGCGTTCTATTATTTAAATAACTTATGTTTGTTTGTGAAGTTTTGCAGTGTGGTTTAATTATTTCAAGCATGTACAGGTGTCATTCGCTTACTGTGGTTACAGTTAGTGCGATTTTCAGTTAGTGCAGTAAACTTTTTAGATGCTCCCTATATTAGTGCGAGGGAAATTTTGTTTAGTGCGCAAGCACAATGTGAGTTATTCTTTTTTTACAGCAAGATGGCGTCGAATTTTCGAAAATGAAATTGGAAGAAAAAGTTAGAAAAAGAAATAACGTTAAAATAATTCGAAGAAACTTATCAAAAATTGGGGATTTTGTTCATTACAATTTATCTTTCCTTTTACAAAATTAAACAAATGGATTAGGGATTTTAAATGTGAAAAATATGTAAAACATGCAATATATTTCATTTGAATTAAAAATCTCATATTGAAATGAATGAAAATGTATCGAATGAGAAAAGTGGAATAGAATGATTCATTTATGATATGTAATGCCAACGGAAATTCGCGTGATGTCTTGTTACTTATATCAGCAATAAATGTCTCTAAAAGTTGATTAAATTATATGGTTGAAACGAATTAAAGAAAATATCAATATATTGCACGGATTTTGCTCATTACTAATTACCTTTTCTTTTGCCAAATTATACAAATGGAATTACGGATTTTAAATGTGAAAAATATGTAAAACATGCGATATATTTCATTTGAATTAAAAATATCATATTGAAAGCAATGAAAATGTATCGAATAAGCAAAGTGGAATAGTATGATTCATTTATGATATGTAATGCCAACGGAAATTCGCGTGATGTCTTGTTACTTATATCAGCAATAAATGTCTCTAAAAGTTGATTAAATTATATGGTTGAAACGAATTAAAGAAAATATCAATATATTGCACGGATTTTGCTCATTACTAATTACCTTTTCTTTTACCAAATTATACAAATGGAATTAGGGATTTTAAATGTGAAAAATATGTAAAACATGCGATATATTTCATTTGAATTAAAAATCTCATATTGAAAGCAATGAAAATGTATCGAATAAGCAAAGTGGAATAGTATGATTCATTTATGATATGTAATGCCAACGGAAATTCGCGTGATGTCTTGTTATTTATATCAGCAATAAATGTCTCTAAAAGTTGATTAAATTATATGGTTCAAACGAATTAAAGAAAATATCAATATATTGCCCAGATTTTGCTCATTACTAATTACCTTTTCTTTTACCAAATTATACAAATGGGATTAGGGATTTTAAATGTGAAAGATATGTAAAACTTGCGATATATTTCATTTGAAGTAAAAATCTCAATACCTTCTAATGATATATCATTCAATTCGTTTGGATGTACCAGTTCAATATGGTGAATGAGAGCTAATAATCTTGTATGTTTACATGTTATCTTTGTAAACATCTGCTACTTGTTACATAACTTATATTAGAACTTCTGATATTGAATTCACTTCCTCGGAATGCTTGGCGGTTATAGAATCTATTATATTGAAGAACTAATAGAATATCCTACATTCATTCACTATTTCTTTACCAAAGTGGAAAATATGTTACATTTTTTTAGGTTTCATTTTGCTGTATACTTTGCAAAAATGAATAGACATTTTTTTTACGTTAAATTGTATTGAATGATACTTAAATTTTGATGAATGTTGCCGAACTAATTACGTTCTAATCAGTGCACTAATTAACTTGCAATGTGCTCAAATTGAAAGCGGTAAAACTGAAAGTACTTGCTTTAAGAAGTTTTTCAGTTTTGTGAATGCTAGTTAACTTTTATGTAGAAGTATACAAATGCATTCAGAATCATATCATTTTAAAAATAGCAAATTACATGAATAAAAATTAAATAAAAATGAATGCATGGCGCCTTACCGAAATTTTTTAAGGCGGTATTAAAAATATATATATATTTCCACGCTCAACAATTAAAATTTTCTGACACATTTTCAGACATATTTTTAAAAGTAAAAACATGAAACTTGGCGGCGTGATTTATGAAGAGATTTATAAGGGACAAGTGTTTTTATTTTTCGTTCAATTGATTAGAAATTGATTTACAAACAATTATTTTCACAGTACGATATTTTTTTTTCAGCGCTATTGCTTCGGGAAATTCGGTTCAAAATGTCCACTTTGACAGCATTTTTTGAAATATATTCTGCCTTTATCAAAAAATCGACCAATACGGACATTATAAAGTTTCTGAATAAGAGAACCTGTCAATTGGATGCATTTTAGAGCAAAAATTAATTTAAAAATGGGTCACAAAATAAGCAGTTTGGATTTGAGTACACCCTTAATGGCAATTTTTTCCATTTATGGTTAAGTAAGCTAATAAAGTTCCTTTCAATCCAATGATTTAAGTTCAGGAGATCGGTAACAGTTGCGAATTCACATGTAAAACAGCTGACATTGATGTACCTTTTTCAATTTTTTTAATATAATTTTGGCAATAGCTAAAATATAAATTGATTGTTCAGCAAAAAAAAAAAAAAAAAAAAAAAATACAATAGTTATGCAATTTTTCAAAAAAAGGGTAAAACAGCTGACATTAATGTATCTATATTTCGAGAACTACTAAAGTTATTTCAATTATGTTATTTTTTTCTTTAATAGTTTTGGAAGGAGCTAAACTATATTTGGAACATACGAGTTATAATTTTCCAAATGAGTGAAAAAGTGGAAAATTCCAAATCTTGTGAATTATTTACCAATTAGAATAATTGTTGTTCGTTTTCAGTTTTAAAATCTCCCACTGTTAAAACTGGACTTATACAGAGAACAGAGAGATTTTGACATTTAAATTTTCAATTAATTTTTTTTCATATACTACAGCAGTTTTCAAACTTTTTGCTGTTGTGGTTACCCTGAGATTCCAAAATTTGCTCGCGCTTCCCTAGTCGGCAGTGAACTAACTCAGTTGATATGCAACCATAAAAAAACATAAAATAAAGAAAGACAAACATTTCTTGTGTTCATTTTCTGTTGCAAAGTTTTTATGTGACAGAACATTTAGTCAAACCTCACAGAGTCAAACCTCAATCTCGAATATGAAGAAGAAAGAGAAAAAATTGAAGTAAAGCGCTTTCAAAGTATCAAGTAGAGTCCGGGTCGGGTTATACCCGGCTCGTAAACGAAAGTCCTATACTGAGAAAAATGACAATTTGAAATCTGAGTAAATCGATGTTTTCATTTGGGAGCAAATGATGTTTTATTCTTGAGTGTGTGTATGTTTTCAGAAATGAGTATATGCATGTTTCAAACTTGAGTAATTTTGATTCGGAGTCATTTTGACTATGCGACATCTTCAAATTTGAGTATTTTTTGCTCAGTTTTGAAAATGTCGTTTTTAGAGTGTATTTCATGTCAATCCGAACCCGAGAGAAAAGATTCGTTAACCCGACACCCAACTCGTACTCAACACACTTCAACCCGAATTCGAAATATTTAAACACGAACTCGAAATGGAAGAAAATTAATCCCTATTTTAAAATCTTCAAATGTAAAGTTTTTTCATCTGAAAAAATATTATAGACTTTTCTTTGCAAAATCGGGTCAACCCTCACCGGACACGTATGTATGTAATCCTGACCCAAAACCGACCCAAACACGAAACAATTAAAGTTATTCTGACCCGATCCCGAAACATTTAAAGTCAACCCGATTTTGTGTGTAAATGAGTGTGTGAATTCTTACCAGAAAGTTTGATTAGTTTCTATTCTTTATATAATATTGGTTATTTCGTGAATAACATAAAATAAAATTGTTATTCAAAATTTTCTGCTCTGAATTAGGAATTTTTGAATAAAAAATCCGTCAGATTTATCGTCCTACATATAGGACGATGGTAAAGTATGGGTTAAACTAAAATTACAAGCTTTGTCAATGTTTAAGTTTTGTTATTAAAAAAATCAAATTAAAAAACAAACATTGTATATTAAAATGTACCTTAATGGAAAGTAACCTGTTAAAAATGTCTGACATCTGCGTAAGTTTGGGAACGCTTTACTGTTAATAAAGCAGTAATAGAAAATTATATTTAACAGATTATCAACAGATAATAACAATATTGTAAATAAAAAAAATGAAGTGCTTATCGAAATAACATTTTCTACCAAGTTCTCTGTTTCATAAACTTATTTTGAGTGAAATCTGGAAATTTTAGATTTGATAAAATAAGAGGTTTTTTTGGAAAGAAATGGTAAAGACTATAAAATGATGAATAGCCCGAAACATTTCTTACAAAATGAATTCCTAAACAACGAAATAAGATCAAAGAACGTTTCTTGTCCAGATAATAACTTACTTCAAAGCAATCTAAAAAACCCTTGTTCATCACACATTGAAAAACACTGGACGGTAGACAATGATAAATATTCAAATTACACGTAATCAGAATTAATACAAAAACTCACTTTGAACGGAAACTGTAAAATAATTTCACTAAAAAATCTCCCATGTTACCACCAAACACCTTATAATTTTCCAAAAATGTATTGTCTACTGTATCAGAATTAATGTCTTCGGAATACTTTTTGATACAGTTAAAAAAGAAAAAAGAAAATAATCCCCGGAATACAAATCCAGAACGAACATCAGACTTTGTTAGTCTACAATGTATATGTGACTTTGTGTATCTTAAACCAGTTAATTTATGTTCTATAAAATTTATATGCTGTCATTGCTTATTTATGGATATACGAGTATTATGGATAGAGATTAATGCTGGTTTTATGATGTTCTATTAGAGCTTTCTATTTTTATATTTATGAATTGTTACCAGGGTTTACGCTGATTTTTTTTAGCACTTTTTTGTCAACATAAACCAATTAGACTAAATGTCGAATTTTTTCCTAGACATTACTCAACGGATATTACCTTACTAATGAATATATTCATAAACATCTCGAAATGAGAGTGTTAGGAGTCTTTTCTAAACAGATATCCGGTGGATAATCCTGTGATTTCGTTGATATACTAATGAATACTGTAATAAAGACAAAGACTATTATTTACTTTTTAGAGTTACAGATTTGTTCTACACTGTAAAAAATTGCTGCAGTAAAGTTACTGCAGCATAGATTCCAGGCAATGTCCATAAGAAAACGGGTTTTGTCCCTAAGATAAACGAACTTTGTTCTTACATAAACGGTTTTTGCCCGTAAAAACATGATATTTACTAAAATTGACCAATTACCTTGAAATAGGGGCATTTCCCATAAAATTACGGCAGCAATTCACAGAGAATGCCCATGAATTTACAATTATTTTTTACAGTGTAGTATTTTAGAAAATAAACCCTCTTTTACAGTTATTTTACGACAAAAAATGTCTAAATAACCGAATGCATCCAGAATTTTGATTATAATAAAGAAGGATATGTATGTGATCCAAAGTGCGAGCATCGCATGTTTTATCTTTAGAATTATTATATATAAGCCAATAAAACGAAATTATCAGTATGATCTTGTGGTATTTTCGAAATAAATCATGAGCATGCAGTTATTCTATTCAGCAAAATCGGTGCAATCCATTTACATTTATTATTTTACATATAATAGTAAATCCGTCAAATACAATAAATATCAATGTAAAACTGTCACACATTAAACATTTCAAATTAAACTTGTTGTGACAATTAAATATTTTGCCTCTCAAAATAAAAGTTTGCTTCAAATCAGCAATCAGAAGTCTTTCAGGTTATATTCGTTTATTACTGAGCATTTAAAAATTTTATTTAATATCACATAAATAAAATATACATTAAAACATGCTTAAAAGGTGACAAAAGATGTTAAAAACGTTAAAATACAAACATTTATATCCCGAGACTTTCGATCACTAACGCGATCTTCTTCAGTGGTGAACTGTTGACTGAGCTGAGGTACACTCAGCTAAGTCAACAGTTCCCCACTGAAGAAGATCGCGTTACTGATCGAAAGTCTCGGGATGTAAATGTTTGTATTTTAACATTTTTAACATCTTTTGTCACCTTTTAAGCATGTTTTAATGTATATTTTATTGACTTTAAATACAAGGTGAATATTTCATTCCACTTCAATTTCGTTTTTATTCCGAAATTTTTCTGTTATAACATAAATATTTACATTAAAAACAAACTTGTAAGCTCACCTCAATCGATTATGCAACTTTTTTCTTAAAGATACTGTAAAAAATATGAGCTTTATTCAGAATACCTGTCAATTAATGTGAATATACCAGCTATTGCTTCATGTTAAAAAGTAAATTGCATTACATTGTTAATCATACATTATCAACTCAAACCCCCTTTTTAGGTGCGTTAGTAATTATATAAATACGTAGCACCTATAGTCTTCGTCTGATCTGTCCGTCTGTCTGTCCGTTCGTCCGCCTGCATATAACAGCGCAAAAACTACCCAACCGAATGGTTTGAAATTTAATATATATTATCGTTGCAGAATTTTGTCAAGTCATTTCAAATTTTATGAAAATTGAATCACAACTTAAAAAGATATTAATAAAAGTATTTATTAAGTAATTTGATTTTTTTTTAAATGGATACTTTCTTGTTATAGCAGCTTCCGAGGGTTAATCGTCAAGCGACCGAGATGTATCGCCAAGTTATCTGACATGTATGACGTATACACTGTTAAAAATTTGCAGCCAAACTGTCCAGTCATTTGACCGTTTTTAGAGAAAACGGTTACATAACCGTAATTTACCTTTATTCTGACCATATTATTGCCCACATTATGGTCATAATAGAGTTAAATTACGGTTATGTAACCGTTTTCTATAAAAACGGTCAAATGACTGGACAGTTTGCTGCATATTTTTAACAGTGTATGACATTTTATAACCTCTATGACCAAGTTATGGTCACATTCTTCATTCTATTAAATGTTATCATACGTAATTATTTCAATGATATCCCATGATAGGTAATGATTCTAGGTTACCATGTCCTTTTTAGGATGGAGTCATATTATTTCCGTATTACTGAATTTAAAAACTGAATTTGTATACTAAAATTGTTTAATTATAGCAATCCTGAAAACTACCGACAATTTTTTGGATCTATGTTTCCGAAGAAATACATATTAAATGGAAAAAGAGTCTAAATATGGATTTCAAGTTCTAAAATTTTGAAAGCTAGGCTTAAGTTTTCCATTGGAATATTCAGTAAATATCAACAAAAGATAAAATGTTGCCAACTTAAAATGCACTTATTTTATTACGGAAAGTAGTCATATCATAATAACACACGATATAATTCATTTCACTGAAACTAGTTATAGTGCGAATCCAACAATTTCCAACGTGTTTACTTTCCCTACACACAGTGTAAGGAAATTTTTGTAATGATGACTATCCGATAGAGCTCCCATTTGGAGAAAACGTTATAAGTTACTGTCACAAGAACTGTATAGTTTTTCGTACAAATAGGCTTCATTTTTAAACATTTTTAAATATTTTGCAACCGATTCTATAAGCAAAATCAACAGGGAAATGAAACAGAGTGTAAGTGATAAATATTCCTGCGATGTAATCCATCATTAGTCTCGCTGGGGTAATGTCTGCAGTTCCCAGACGGGAAGTCCAACGGTCGACTCCAAACTGTTAAATTGCTCCCTGATACAGAAACTACTCTCTACCAAAATGGACTTCTGACGATGATCAGCAAAAAAAAAAAAAAAAAAAAAAATTAAGACTGGAAAAAGTTAAAAGTTCAAGAATACGTGAAATCATACAAGTCATATACAGGATGTTGTACATACACTGAGAAAAATGACACTTTCAAATCTGAGTAAATCGATGTTTTCATTTTGTTATGAAACGTTTTGTTTCAAATAGGACGACCCAATACTTTCAATTTTGAAATATAAGAAATGCTCAGAATATTGAAACGTGGACATACTAAAAACTGAGCACATAGAGGTCAGTTAATACTCATTTTTGAAACATGGACATACTCAAAAATGATTAGTATCAGTTCATACTCATTTTTGAAACATGGACATACTCAAATAGGAACACGTGATGTTTTACTCTTGAGTGTGTGCATGTTTTCAGAAATGAGTATATACATGTTTCAAACTTGAGTAATTTGGATTCAGAGCCATTTTGACTGTGCGAAATACTCAGATATGAGTATTTTTTGCTCAGTTTTGAAAATGTCGTTTTTAGAGTGTAGGATCGATCATAATAAGCTTAGATGGTATGAGTATGGTCACAGAATGAAAGAAGAGCGCCTTCCAAAAATCCTTTTAGAAGGGAGCCCGAAAAGGAGACGTAGGAGGGGCAGACCAAGAATGACTTGGAAAAATTCTATTGAAGAATCATTGAAGACTTATAAGTTAAGTGATGTTATTGCCCTAGATAAAGAGAAATGGAAAAGAACTCTCATAAATATTTTTATGGGTCGAGGGAACCACACACACACAGACACACATATACTTTATATATATATATATATATATATTATTTTCTGGACAAGCACGAACCTGTTCGGAAAGTCGAGTGGAGTCACTCCAGATTTTTTGTTATTTTTCCGCAAAACTTCCTACTGAACATTTTAAATATATGCATACATAAAACGTACAAAACTCTTTAAATATATACATATACTATTATGAAAGAAGAGTCGACATAAGTTTGGGAAGCAAGTAAATTTATCACTTTGTCTAATCACTGTATTCAGGATTTACAAGAAGAGGACTTTTACTAAAAACTACTCATTGAAAAGTAAGTCTTACAGGAAATAAGTTATTATTTCGTAAATATATTGAAAATACCTTTTGTAAAATGCAGGGATATATATTATCCGATTATATTTTACTTTCTCAATATCAATTATAAGGGAAAAAAGCTACTTTTTTATAGTTTCTTTTCCATCATCGGGAAAAATTGTGTTCAATTTTATTTCTTTTATCAACATATTAACATACTTGTAAAGAATATAATTTTTCTTTTTCTTGAAGAACTTGGATACAACTATTTTTGGCAGTATCTGTACTCTAGGAAAATATACCAGTAAGTAACAGGTGTTGTTTCGATTCGTCATTGTAAGAAATTAGATGCGTCATTGTAAAAGCTTTAGAGAAATATTTTTCTTCTAACTGAAGCAAAATTTTTATTTTTCAGCGAAATTCTTTTTTTACGAGTAAATGCCAAATGTTTTGAGCCTCGATTACAAGAAATTGAAAACGCCTTCGGACAAGCAAAGAAAGAACTCTAGCAAAATTTTTCATAATAAAGACGTTTTTGTCTCATTATCACACTATGACCCAGACAATATATTTTTCTTTAATTTTTTAGTTGCACTCATTATATGAGTGAGATAAAAACAGAAGAAATCATTATTTTTCCTTTCAAAAGATATTTTTGCTTAAGGCTAGCAATATCATTCTAACAATTCACTTTAGAATCAAAAATATTTATTGCCATACCAAGAATCTTAAATTATAAAAATCTTCTTTTAATGTTTGAGTTATTAAATGAGAAAAAGGTAAAAAATAGTGATACAAAACAGAAGAAATAATAATTTTTTTTTCTAAAGTTCTCAATATTGATTTTAAAAATCCATTTAGAAACGAAACTAAATTTGCTATAACAACACTGAGAAAAATAACGCTTTCTAATCTGAGTAAATCCGTGTTTTCATTTTGTTATGAAACTTTTTGTTTCAAATATGACCACCCAATGCTTTCATGTCTGAAATAGCAGAAATACTCAGAATATTGAAATACGGGCATACTCAAAACCGAGCACATAGAGGTCAGTTCATAGTCATTTTTGAAACATGGACATACTCCAAATTGATTAGAATCAGTTCAAACTGATTTTTGAAACATGGGCATACTCAAAAATGAGTACAAAGAAGTCAGTTCATACTCATTTTTTAAACATGAACATTCTGAAATAGGAGCAGAGTACATGATGTTATACTCTTGATTGTGTGCATGTTTTCAGAAATGAGTATATACATGTTTCAAACTTGAGTAATTTTGATTCGGAGCCATTTTGACTGTGCGACATACTCAGATTTGAGTACTTTTTTCTCAGTTTTGAAAATGTCGTTTTTAGAGGGAAAAATTTTAGATTAGACACATATTTTTTTTATGTTTGAGTTATTAATCCAGGACGGGCGTCATTTAATTAGTTTAATTTTTAATATCAGTAATTTTGCGTATGGTATTTTTTGTCTTATTTAATCCAAGAATTCTGCTATTAGTAAAAGCAAAGATTACAACTAAAATATTCTAGTACTAAAAAATAAAAACCATAAGTACCCTATATGAAACGTATACGTGACTCCCATCTTCAAGGATTCAAAGAGAATACAATTCTTAGATGTATAAGAAAACGTATATCTGATATGTTAAATGTCCATTCATCACAAGTAAAACACGACTTAGTTATAGGTAGTATTACTATTAGCTTTGTTTAACCCTTTCCGGCACAGTGGTCCCACTCCGGGCACACCTAATTTTAATTCCAAACTTGCATTCGACACCAAGAATATTTTAATAAATTTTGTTTCTATAATGAAAGCTTAAAATAAGGAGTTCGTATTTTCTAAAAAAGTATTTTGTAAATTCCGGTGTCAGTCAGCAATTTCTCATTTTACGACTAGACTTTGTCTATGCCGGAAAGGGTTAACTGCAAGAAAATCATGTGATACGTCAAAAAGTAAAATCCAAAGGAAATGATACCAGACCTAATAGCAGTGAAAATTTATTTTAAAAATGTAAAGTGTTTAGCAGTAAAAAAAAATGCTAACTGTTTCTAATAAAAAGTCTAACTATGAAATAACAAATGCTTAATTTTATTATTTATCGTCCGTAAAGAAAATAATTCTTATGCAAAAAACTAAATTCACTGTAAAATTACTTTTAATCGATTCACAGAAGTCATAATATAAACTGGAACATTCAATTTTCAAAAGAAACCTAGCATATTATTATTATTTTTAACTAACATCAAACAAAGGAGGATATACAGTTCATTTATACTATAAATACTCATGGGTGTTCCAAAAAAAAATGAAATACGCTATATTTTTTTACCTACTAGAGGTACGTGGGCAATGCAAATTGTGTATTGTTCAAAATAAGGCATAAATGAAGATTATGTTGATGAAATAGTCCTACCACTGATTTTCAAAAAAGGTACACTATTCAAATCATTATACGGTCGCTGGGTTCTTTAAGTTATATTTAGAAACTTTTTGTCCATTCTCTGATGAGTATAACAGTGAAAATTTCAACAAAAATTCGCCGAGTAACTTAATTAGAATTTTATCAAATTTCAGAGCTATCCGCAAGTAAAAACAGAAAATTGCGGTTTTAGTGCATGAAATTTCATGAAATTCAAAGTATCATACTCGGTGAGTTTTGGACGTAGAAGATATTTTACATCTGTATTTATCAGAGCGTGGAAATTTGTTTCCTATATATAAATTATAGGACTCAGGGACCATATAAAAATTTAAAAACTGTAGCTTTTTGACAATAAATGGCAGAACTATTCGCTCAACATAATCTTAATTCCTACCTTATTTTGAATACTTTTGCAATTTACACTTTTAAATCTTTTCGCCTACTTCTTTCGCCTACTTCTTTTGCCTACATCTCTCCAACAAAAAATTAAAACAAGTTTCAATCTGTTTCGAACACCCTGCATAAATTCTGCCATGGTTCCACATAAATTTCATTTTCACCTATTTCAAAATTTCCCTTTTTTCTTTAATTGTTAATTTTGGATACATTTCATTAAAGATTTGTGTTTCATCGTTCATGTTTTTAATTTTCTTTTCATTTCTTCCTCCAATCTATATTATATTACTTTTGTTTTAAATTCTATTCATTGTTTTTCTGTATATATGTATTGATATTGTTTAAACAGGTACGTATTCATTTTTCATATTTAATATATATATTTTTTATTTATTTTATTATCCCCCCACACATTTTGTATGATATTTCTGTGATGTTCCTGTGATGTTTTAATGGTTATATATATATATATATATATATATATATATATATATATATATATATATATATATATATATATATATATATATATATATATATATATATATATATATATATATATATATATATATATATTTATCATGCTCACACATAACTTTTGAAAGAGTGCTGCGCTTTAATTTGTTTTAAGTCTCAATCTACAGTCTTAAGTCTCAATCTTTTTCAATATAATTAGGATCTAACAATGATATACTTGTCTGCCTATCTGTTTTCTTGTCCTTTTGTTTACTTAAAAAGACTTTTAACTTTCGTAAAAATGAAATAATTTGCGTGACGTAATTAATGTTTGATCCGTAAATGAATAAAGAGAAATGTAAAAAACTATGTCAGTCTTTTAAAAATAATTTAATTTCTTCAGTACAGAGATTCACATTTGTGAACCTCTAACCTTTTCCTCATAAAAACTAAAGTGCTTTATTCTTTGAGATTTTGGCTTCACTTCTACATACACTGTTAAAATGGTTGTGCTGGGTTTGAACAAACTTTTTATGGTGCAGTAGCTGCAACCATATGATATTGAAACCACATTCCAATATTTGGAGCTAATGATTCAACCGGAACTCCAAATGATGGAACGATATTTCACCAATTATGTTCTGGTTGAACCAACTTTTGGTGCTGCAGCTACTGCAGTACCAAAAGTTGGTTCAACCAGAACAAAATTTTTACAATGTATGATTGAATGATTTTTCTTTTAAGCAACACAAAAAAATGGCAGCACTGATGCTGGTTTCCGTATAAACGTAAATGTTTTATTTCAGCTGTTTATGCAAAATGCCTCAAATACAGCGTGGCCAAAAAATAATTTTCATATTAATTTAACTTAGACCGTTTACAGTAAAAACATTTGAAATTTTGCCGTTATTAACTTATTTAGAGTATTAAAAATTTGTTAATTTAAGTTGTTGATAATTAAATTTGTATTTTAGAAAGCTAGTAATTTAGTTAGACATGTCTGAAATTTAAATTACTAGCACCACTAAATTAAAAATTTCATAAATATATTTTTTCTGTAATCTATGCTGTCATTGTATGTATAAGAAACAATGAATGAGTATTTATAGTATTATTTTAATTTCGAGTCTCAAAAAATAAAAGATTTGTTAATTAAGGTTATACATTTAACCAATTCAAACTATTTACCTTAATCTATTTTTTTACCTTAAGAATGCAATTTAATATTAGGACATGGGAATTAAACTGATCTTCTAAAATTACAGATAAGTTGATAATCATATTTTTGTTATTTGTGTTATACAAATTCACAGTTTTCAGTTTGTCTGTGAAATTTTTTTTAATTACATTTTGATTCAAAAGAGATTATAACATTTTTAATTGCTGCTTAAAACGCTAATACAATACTACAATCTTGAAATTAAATTTGAATCTGCAGTCCAAGTATAAAAACAGTTATTTGTTTAAAGGGAAATTTGAACGTTAACTTTTGATAAAAAAAAACTTTGAATAATATATGACACACACATACTCATAAGGAAAAAACAATGTTTGCGATCTTAAAATTTAAATACTTCATGGGAAAAAAGTACTACTAAGTTCTTTGGTCATTTTTTATACTATTTATTAGTTTAAAAGTATTATTTAAATCACCGAATGGAAGAAAGATGTTGAAACTTCATAACAGCAACTATATTTTAAGTTTGCATATAAGTTCTGCATTTAATAAAAGCACAAATTTCTGCAAGAAGTTAATTAAAAATACAGAATACTACCTATTATCGTTATATAAAAGCTACCCTCCCAAAATATTAATCATAAATATATACTTCCATTAGATATTGTTTTAAATTAAGTAAAAATTTCACGGGCTTTGGGCTAATGAATGCATTTCTGAAAATAGTAGAGAATTATCTTTACATACTATATTCCAGTCCGTCCGATCCTATGTTATATTTAGTATAAAAAAGGGTTGACACGTTAAAAAAATAAAATAATAAAGTTTTAAGAACAAAATTTGTCATTTTATTCTTGTTTATCTTTTAACTATCCTTTTTACTGAGAAATAAGGACCCAGGAATTTTCTTTAAAGACAAATAATTATCAGCAGTATAATTAATTAACTGTCTGGAATAAAATGTACAAACATATACAGACAAACATATAAAATACAGTTTTGTAACATACAGTTTTGTAACTGTAAAAAAATGGGTCGATCTACTAAAAAAATTTTAGTTTTTCTCATTGATTTTTACAATTACTAAAAATTTTTTTGTATTCTTACTCAGTTACAAGAAAATCTGTAAGAATTACTAGAAAACAGCCAGCAACATTACTAGAAAAAAGCTAGCAACGATTCTGGTTTTAGTATCGGTTACTAAAACAATCTGTGGAATACAAAAATACTAAAAAAATTTTAGTAACCTCAGGATTTTATTTTTTATAGTGTGCTGCCGTACGTAATAAATATATTTAAAAAGGGAAACTAAATCTTGGGCTAAAAATAAAATAATAAAAGTAAAATAATACAACTTGCATTATTATAGCATTAAGTAAAAGAGCGACCTCATTAGCTTACAGAATAGCTTACATTATTTATATAATTTAAAAATCAATTTAAAAAAATACAAAATCAAATCAAACCAACGATTCTTAAATCGCAATCAAACAACATACTCGCAATAGTGCACTGTGCCTGTAAAACTAGTTTCCCATTATCATGAATACCGACGCAAAGAAAACAATTTGTGTTATTTAAAAAATAGTTTTTTTCTTTGCCTGTTTGATAAAAAAAAAATTGCTCATACAGACAGTTATAATGATAAATACTCATTTCGTTTACATCAGTTTATCAGTTATATCCTTAGCATTTAAATTTTTGCATATAAAGCGAAGATTTTTAAAAATATATATTTCACAGACACAATGACTCACAATTAAAGCTAGGACGATAAAGTAGTTCTTCAAGATTTTGAAAACTATTGATTTTTCCTAGCGGACACAGCTAACAAAAAATTCTGTGAAATGAGAATCTGAATCTATACTTCTTCTAATTACGATTGCATCATAAACGGATGTATAAAATACTCAAATATAAATAATCGTGCGTACTTCAAAATAATTTTCATAAATAATAATCTCGTATTACTTCATTTTACATATTATAGCTTTCAAGATAAACTATTTAATAATTGTGCATCTATAAATGAAATAGTTGGTCCGCATAGTTTGAAGAACAAATATTGTATAACCCAAATTGACCTATAACTTTTAACAAATAAGTTGAATCGGTGTGTAACTTGTTAATGTTTAAAGGGTCGTTTCATCATTCCTCCGAGATCACGAAATTCCATGCTAACCTAAGATAAAATTTAATTGTGTTGTTACTCATTACCTAATATAAATATCGAAAAACAGTTTTCACCATCAGAAAGTAGACGTCCGATGCCGACTTAGTGCGTTTTTAGGTGCGTTCATAATTATATAAATACGTAGCACTTATAGTCGTCTTCTGGTCCGTCCACCTGTCTGTCCGTCCGTCCGTCTGTCCGCATATAACAGAGTAAAAACTACCCAACCAAATGGTTTGAAATTTAAGATATATTATCTTTGCAGAATTTTGTCGAGTCATTTCAAATGTTATGAAAATCGAATCGAAACTTTAGACGATATCAATAAAAATATTTATTAAGAAATTTGAATAATAAAAAAAATAAATCGGTGCTTTCTTGTTATAGGAGTTTCCGAGGTTTAATCGTCAAGTGACCGAGATATTTATTATATTACAGAAATCAATCTGCAGACGATATAATTCATTTCACAGAATTAAAAATTATCAAGATCTGAATATTTATATAACTAGCTATAGTACGAACGCACCTCGTTTGCACGTTTGACGTACAATTTCCAACTTGTTAAAAACTGTCTCCTTAAATTTTACGTAATTAAAAAAAGCCTGCAAATTTTGAAAATTCTACTAGTGGGAAATTTTCAGATTTTATCATATTCAAACAAAATATTTAAAACTTAAGGAGACAAATTTTAAAAACACATTACGTCAGCATCGGACGTCCACTTTCAGATGGTGAAAATAATTTCTCAATAATATGTATTATGTAATGAATAATCATCTAAATAAATTTTCTCATAGGTTAAACATGGGATTTCACAATCAGCAATGGGGGAATCTGTAAAGTATCACAGAACTATAGGCACGTACGGTCTTATATGGTCTCCAGTTTTGCCAACATGGGCCCCTAAAGATCTGCTGCCTGGCTAGCGCTCCGAACCAAACGTGTGTGTCTATTTCAGTGTCGTATTATTTACATCTTCTGTGGTACACTCAAAACAATGAGTAACTACGTGTGTTTTTCAAAATTGAGTATGATTAGGAGAAACAACAATTAAAACAATTCGCAGTTATCATAAGCCTGGAGAATACTCAAAAATGAGTAATTTTTGTTTATTTTTGAGTATTCATTTTTAACAGTGTAGCCATTTTTCTTTTCAAAATCTACATAGTAATATCTTTTCTTAGTCTGTATATATAATTTTTCTTATATATTTCTATATATCTCTGTTATCTTTCTTAATCTATATATATAATCTTTTCTTAGAAAAATAGGTACATAGAAAATAATGAATAACGCTTTGTTTATTTGTTTTGAAATATTGTTTTAAATTTAGTAACGAACTAAAGTTTTCATCATCACCAGTATGTATCGCTCAGATACTTCCGCATATGATTTTTCTTTTTTTTAAGTAGACTGATACCAGTTGAGTAACGGATTCCGCTTAAGTTATATTTTTCTTACACTTTTTATCAGTTCCATTAAAGTCTAACAGAATCAAACGAAAGAAAAATGATATATAGGAGGAACATGAGCAAAACTCTGTGAAATGACAATTTCTTCATTTTTTTGTATCTTCACTGCAAATGCAAGAAGATCGTTTTTCAGATGACTGCCTCTTTTTTTTTTCAAAATTCTATAAAGGAAGAAAAATCGATTCCGCATCGCGGATAAAGTACTAAGAAATATCTTTACAAAACGTTCGATTTGCGACAGTTCAAGAAATTGAGCGCAGAGCTGTCAGCTTAGTTGTTAACGGTTACCTTTTATCTCTTTTACAGAGAGAATATAAATTTATATTCTACATTCCCAATAGTATGAGATAACTTCCTTCTTTTGTTTCTATCTCTCGAGTCTATTCTTTATTTATAGTTGATTTTATTGAGATCCGGTTTTACTTTAAGATGAATCCTCTATATGTTTTTAAATCCTAAATAATCCAACATTTCTTGCATTCTTCAAGCAATCAAAAAATAAGTATTGGTTTATATAAAATTCCTTCGATATTTCAAGTGTTTGGAGAAGGTAAAAATGCATCATGTATTGAACGCAGTTTTTTTCTTTTACTAAACACTAGCGTACAGAATGCTGTAGACACATGTAAAATAAAACTGTATTATAAAAATTTTAACAAAACGCTCAACACTTCGTACATATGAGTAATAGATATTCATGTTTTGTTTTATCTTCACAAAAATAATATAAGGTTGGAGGTACTTGAGATGTGAAATATTATTTCTGAAGAAACTATTTCTTAATATTAAAGTTCGGGCCGAACCACACTTTCGTGACTTTTAGATCCTTCAAATTATTGAGCTCGTTGAGAAAGATTACATATTAAGAAAATTATGCAAATCGTTTAAGCGATTGGCTGCCTAGAGACGTTTAGATGATCAGGTGAAAAACAGTCGAGCGTAAGTGAAGTTCAGGGGAATTAATGACGCTTGTATAGGGTTGAGGTATAATCATTGCTGTTTATTTTTGTTGCTAGTTTTTTATTTATATCAGTAATTTAAGTTTTCTCCTCCGAAGGAAATAGGGTGCCAAGAAAACATCAACATTTCTGACAGCTGTTACTAATGGTTTTCGATCGGAACAGGAAAGATGCAAAAAGCTAAACGTAGCCATAAGAGGAGATTTATGTTTCGTATCGTTACCGGTGAGAAAAAGTAGTGAGTTTACGTCAACGTGGAGCAGTGCAAAGTATTGCTCAGTGTCACAAAAAACAATATCGAGAGTGAGACAAATACTGCAACCTTGGAAGCCTTGTGCTGTTGTGGGGTTGGTCTGGAAATATGGATTTCACAAAGAAATTCTTTCGAACGACGAGAAAGTCAATGCAGATCTATAAACTAAAAAAAAAAAAAAAAAAGCATCAACTCAGCGCAATGATTCAGGAAAATCGACATGATCGCCATTACGACAACCTTTCCAACGCAACAACTCTCGTCCTCAAATATCCAGTATAAAATGGCCGCCATGCAAAAGCTCAGTTGGACAGTCCTATCTCATCGCTCATATTCTCTGGATTGGGAAATGGATCTATAAGATAGTAATATTTTACTGTGCTTTTCAAACAGTATCAGCTGCGCTATTTTAATACAGACCTGAAATTGAGAATCTGGCCAGGGAATTTCTATGAGTCAAGACGATCACATTTCTATTGCCAACTCATCCAAAAAAATTATTGGATATTGGTAGATGTCGTATTATTGATTAATATACACTATTTATTATATTGCTTGGAGGCTTTGGTTTAAAATAACCGGTTTTTTACAGTTGATAAAGACAGAAATTTTTATTTTTTCAAACTTCACATTCCATGTTAATGATCTCAAAGAAAAAATATACAGAAATCAACTATATACTAAAAAACTAGCTATAAAAATAAACGTCAATGACTTATTCCTCAACCTTATAATGTGTAGCAGCCAAGTCATAAGCTCCCTGATACTTCATCAATACAGGGTATTTGTTAATACTCAAACTAAGTATGAAATGTTGAAAAATATTTTATATTTATCAAACATATGCTAAAAATGCATGTAATGGAATATAGTAAATGTATATATATATATTAGTAATCTCTGCCCTATTTAATAGCAAATTTTCTAAGATTAAATAAGGTCAAACTTAATATATGGAAATAGTGGTATTCAGAAAAAAAATCTTATTCGAGACGCTCGTCCCAAAGAGGTTACATATCCCAGTACAATATATATTTTTTAAAATCAGCCTTCGCTATAGTGTATAGTTAAATTTAAAATTTTACTCTTACATTAAAACATTTTATCTCGTTTTCTTTAGATTAAAAACTAGTGCTTAGTTCATAACTCTAAATTATACTGAAAATCCTGGAAAGAAAAATAAATTGGAAAATAAGAAGAGTGTTAATTTACAGTGTTAGAAAGTTTAAGATGATTTTACACAAAAGAGCAAAGACAAAACTATTATTGTAAACAAAAACACAATACAGTGCGAACGAGTTTACGATAATTTTCTAAAAATGAAA
This sequence comes from Maratus michaelseni, assembly GCA_963931845.1. Classification (NCBI taxonomy): domain Eukaryota; kingdom Metazoa; phylum Arthropoda; class Arachnida; order Araneae; family Salticidae; genus Maratus; species Maratus michaelseni. Next base: position 121,513,097 of record OZ007586.1, read on the forward strand.
AAAGACAATACTGTTTTTGACTTAATAAAAGTATCAAAAATGTGTAGAAAGGCCAAGTATGTGAGAAGTTTTTAATAACACCCATTCATAACGCCACAATAATAAAAATGAGATACTCTTCTCATGTTGTGCTTCTCCATAGTGCCTGAATTTCCTATAATATCACGCAAAAATCTCATAGTGGATAAAGCAATGATTTATTGAGTACTTGGCAATGGAAGCAACAGTAAAGGCAACTGAAGTAACGAATCTCGCTCTGCTCGCAATGTTTTAAATACTTAAAAGTACTTCTCATAAAAATATAATATTATAGTCAATGTCCCGACAGCAAGGTTGGAAACCTACCTGTTGCAATCAACCAACCTCTTTCACGAACTTACGAGTTTTTATATATAAGAGACATCCGATTTAAATCTGAATAAGGCCTACTGCTGTATGCATTTTCTGTAAGTCTTTCCAAGTAGTTACTGTAAGTAAAATCTTGTTAAAGTAACTGAAAAACAAAGATGAAAAGGCTACATCGGGCATAGATTATGAAACACTTGCCAACACTACCAGAATATGATTTAGAATTTTCCTTTTTCCAGACAAAGAAATTGATCATAGTCCATCCTGTAACCGAATTATTTTGTGCGTCTATGTAAATAAAGAAAAATGCTAGGCACTCCTTAAAACCTTCTCACCGCCGCGAACTGATATATCCGTTCACTATGCTGCAGGTTTCACTGAAATATTAGCATTATTTATATTTATATAATTCTAGAAATATAATATAGTTTTAAAACATCAAGTAATAATTAGTAGTTTCAAGGGTTATTTCCATATACGTAATTAAGTTTTTTATATCATGTTTGAAATAACATGATTTTTTAGCATTTCAAAAAAATAGAGAAAACAACATTACAATTTTGCCCTTTTGCTCGGCGGTCAGAGGGTTTCTATAGAAGCCATGTTGTAGTGCACCTCAGTGATCCATATCGACTTCATTATGTTTGACGTATCATAACATCGTTAAAATGCATCGCAAACGATTTTTACACATAGATTATAATGTTCTGGAAATTTTTTGTGCGACCCTGTAAACGAAATATAAATGCTACTTATTCTATACTCCTGAGGAAACATGTTTTAGCCCACCTCAGCGATGCATATGAATTACATTATGTTTTTAGTATTGTAAGATCATTAAAATGCATCGAAAACGATTTTTCCCCCATAGACCATAATGTAAGGGAATTATTTGCGCATCCTTTAAACGAAGTATAAATGCTACACACTAAATTTTCAATACCAAGTATTCCATAATAAATATCAATAACATATAACAATTTCGTTGTAATCTGAGTGTATTTACGAGAAATAGAGTACGGACAGAATGACAGACAGACAAACAAATCGAAATCATAAACACTTTTCAACTATTTTGGGAAGAGTTGAAAATTACTCATTCATCTGACAACTTGAGAATATACCCTCAAGTTGTCAGATGCCTTGCAACTTGAGGCATCTGACATCGTAACAGTTGAGGCATCTGACAACGTAACAGTTGCAACGACCTTGCAACTGTTACGTTTACATTCTCGTAAACGCTATACATAAAGAGAGAGAAAACACCCTTTAATTACAACAATATCGTGACTCAAAGTCATATAATTACCATATAAAATATAAAATCTGCTCATAATACAACTAATTTTTGGAAATGTTTATAATAGAAGAATGGCTCCAGGGAATTGAAAAGTTAATTAAAAAGTATCTTTGGTAAATTATGTATTCTCAATACGACTACTTTATTTCCAATGTTTTTTCTTCATTTAGATAAAGTAATTCTAGAATTTTATTGCTATTTGATAAAATGAGTAAAATGTGTTTTAACTAACAAATGCATTTCTCATGAGAAGAAAGGTTAAAATTAAAAGTCAAAAGTTCCTAATTCACAAGTAATGTTGATTTCTTTTTAAGTTTGAACTCAAAGTAAAATATTCTTTTTCTATTTCTTTATTAAAAAAGAAACGAAAAACCACGAACTTAAGAAAAATAATCGTTAATTAAAATTCAAAAAATTTTCAGCATCAACTGAGAATTCTAAAGCATAATCAACATTACAACAATGATTAAAACAATGTCATAACTCAAAGTCATATAATTACCATATAAAATATAAAATCTGCCCATAATATAACCAATTTTTGGAAACGCTTATAATAGAAGAATGGCTCCAGTGAACTGAAATTTTAATTAAAAGAGCATCTTTGGTAACATTATATATTTTCACTACGACTATACTTTATTTCCAATGCCTTTTTTCATTTAGGAAAAGTAACTCTAGAATTTTATTAATATTTGATAAAATGAGTAAAATGTGTACTTTAACTAACAAAGGCATTTCTTATGAGAAATAAGGTTAAAATTAAAAGTAAAAAATTACTAATTAACAAATGATGTTGATTTCTTTTTAAGTTTAAACTCAAAGTAAAATATTCTTTTTCTACTTCTTTATTAAAAAAGAAATGAAAAACCACGAACTTAAGAAAAGTAATCGCTAATTAAAATTAAATTTTTTTTCATCATCAACTGAGAATTTTAAAGCATAATCAACATTACAACAATCATTACAACAATGTCTTACCTCAAAGTCATATAATTAAAATTTAAAATCTGCTCATAATACAACTAATTTTTGAAAACCCTTATAATGAAAAAAATTGCCCCAGTGAACTGAAAAAATAATTAAAAGAGTATCTTTGGTAACATTATATATTTTTAATACAACTACAAATTTTATTACTATTTGATAAAATGAGTAAAAGTTATTTTAACTAACAAAGGCATTTCTTATGAGAAAAAAGGTTAAAATTAAAAGTCAAAGTGTCCTAATTCACAAGTAATGTTGATTTCCTTTTAAGTTTGAACTCAAAGTAAAATATTCTTTTTCTACTTCTTTATTAAACAAGAACGAAAAATCATGCGTCAAGCATAGATTATGTAGCACTTTCCAACGCTTCCAAAATAATTTTACAAAACATACCGTTTAATAAGCTAAAAGATAACATCTAAGTAAACAATTTGGAAAACGCATAACATATTTAAAAACATAATTTCAGGAATTTCCAACAGATACAATATTCGGAAAAATATCCGAATACTTTTATTCAGCCCTGTATATGATCTATAGATTTGTATATGCTAGGATGCTAAATTTTAGTTTAATTAGGAAACGCGTAGCACAGTTTAAAATTATCTTTCTGGAGTTTCTGTCAATAAACGGAAATGTGTTCGCGAACTTTTGTGCTGCCCTGTATAGGATCTACAGAATTTATACACCCCACGTAATAGACAAAAAGCGAGTTAAAATTAAAATCGCGTTTAGTAACTTAAAGCGCACTTCCAGGAATTAGTGTTAACAGACAGTAGATAATTCTTTTGTGTGTCCCTGTAAATGAACGATGACTGCCATACACACACTATTCTGTAGTAAGCCTCTTGTAATGCACCTTAGATATATATATATAAATTGCAATGCGTTTAAAATAGTGAAACATTATTTAAATAAACCGCAGACGATTTTTCTCCATAGACGTCATGTAACGGAATTCTTTTGACTGTCCCTGTAAAGTAACTATAAGTGCTATGCACACCCTATTACATATTAAGCTTCTTCTAATGCACCTTAGTGATATATATAAATTTCAATGCGTTTAAAATTGTGAAACATTATTTAAATAAACCGCAAATGATTTTTCCCCATAGACCGCAATGTAACGGAATTCTTTTGAGTGTCCCTGTAATAAAACTATAAGTGCTACACACTTCCGTTGAAATAGGGAACATGCTATTGATAACGACTATAACATATAAAAATTGCAGAGCAATCCGAGCATATTTACGGGAGTTAGAGCACGGCCAGACGGCCAGACGGCAGACAGCCAGACAAACCGAAGTCATAAGCACTTTTCAACTAGGTTGGAAAGTGCTAAAAAGAAATGAAAAACCACGAACTTAAGAAAAGTAATCGCTAATTAAAATTAAATTTTTTTTCATCATCAACTGAAAATTTTAAAGCATAATCAACATTACAACAATCATTACAACAATATCGTACCTCAAAGTCATATAATTATCTCATAAAATTTTAAATCTGCTCATAATACAACTAATTTTTGGAAACCCTTATAATGAAAGAATTTCCCCAGTGAACTGAAAAATTAATTAAAAAAGTATCTTTGGTAACATTATATATTTTTAATACGACTACGAATTTTATTACTATTTGATAGAATGAGTAAAAGGTATTTTAACTAACAAAGGCATTTCTTATGAGAAAAAAGGTTAAAATTAAAAGTCAAAGTTTCCTAATTCACAAGTAATGTTGATTTCTTTTTAAGTTTGAACTCAAAGTAAAATATTCTTTTTCAACTTCTTTATTAAAAAAGAAATGAAAAACCACGAACTTAAGAAAAGTAATCGCTAATTAAAATTCAAAAATTTTTCAGCATCAACTGAGAATTCTAAAGCATAATCATCTAGAAAAATTTTGAAACCTGGGACTCGTTGAGGAAAGAAGAGTGTGGCGTATTATTGATCCTTGAAAGAGAAAAAACGCTGCTGTTCAAAGGCTGCCATTTTTGAGTAACCTCGAGATAAGAGGAGATCGGGCGCCTATTTATTTTAAATTTTCTTGCTGTCAGTCTTTAAAGAAATAGACGGCTTTATCACTCCTATGCTCTTTTTTTTTTGTTCATGCAATTTCACAAAAGTATACTAAAGTATTAAGGAATACAGATTCATTCTTTGAATACGTCTCTGATGTCTTTTGCTTTTTCATATAAACAAAACTTATGTAGAATTTTTTATCAGTATCATTAAGATTTCTGACTCACTATTCTGAATAAAAGATGGTAAAATTATTCAGAATCTTCAATTATTATAAACTGTTGCACCGTGTTACTGATTAAAGACGTTAGATAAATACTAAAGGGTTTTCATATTGTTTCAGCATAATTTTATAAGATAGAGATTCATAAAGATCTATATTTCTATTTTAAGGTCGTGCTTCTCTCCATATCTCGTAGCTATCCTATATTTGGGACTAAATATATATATCTACTTTTTGTAATTTAGTTGCTGTCAGTCTTTCTAGAAATAGACACTTTATCACTTCTACGCTTTTTCTATTTTTGGAACAGATGTGTTACACTCACGCACCGATATTTGGCGACTTTTCGATTGGCGATATTTATAAGCCGAATCCAAACTAATAACTTAATACAATAGCCAGGAAAATTACCATTAAAGGAAAAAAATCCTCAAAATTTGGCGACTCTTTTCATTTTTATAACCGATTAAGAAAAAACAAGTTGGAAATTGTACGACAAACGTGACAAATGAGGTGCGTTCGTACTATAGCTAGTTATATAAATAATCAGATCTTGATGATTTTTAATTCTGTGAAATGAAGTATATCGTCTGCAGATTAATTTCTGTAATAAAATAAGTATCTCGGTCGCTTGACGGTTAAACATCGGAAGCGCCTATAGCAAGAAAGCACCGATTTTTTTTTAAAAATTCCAATTTGTTAATAAATGTTTTTATTAATATCTTCTAAAGTTTTGATTCGATTTTCATTAAATTTGAAATGTATCGACAAAATTCTGCAAAGATAATATATCTTAAGTTTTAAACCATTCGGTCAGGTAGTTTTTGCGTTGTTATATGCGGACGGACGGACAGACAGACAGACAGACAGATGGACAGACCAGACGATCACAATACGTGCTACGTATTTATATAATTACGAACGCGCCTAAAAAACGGTGCGTGAGTGTAAAACATCTTAGCCCTATTTTTTACTGAAATTTCACAAAAGTTTCATTATTTGAATACGTCCCCAAAATGTGTCTTATGTTTTTGTTTAAAAACACATAAACAAAACTTATATACAATATTTTGTAAGTATCATTAAGATTTATGACTCAACCTGAACATTCTAATGGCAACATTGTTCAGAATACCAATTATTATAAACTGTTGCATCATGCTAGTGACTAAAGAGGAGTAATGAATATAATGAATGATTTTTTCATTCTAAAGAAACATTCGGGCATGAGCAAAAGCACAGTTGTCAAATTTCGTATAGTTTTTAATCAATTACCACCAGAAATCTTGTAAAAAAAAATGAAGCAAAAGCATAATTGCAAACCTTCGTATTTTTTTTTAATCAACAACCTCCAGAAATTTAAAAAAAAAAAGAAGTTTCTTATTTTTATGTGGCGTTTTAATTAATTCTAATTAAAATAAAAAACTTCTTCTTAAAAGAAAAATCTCGCAGTAATTGATTAAAAAAATACGAAGGTTGATAGCTATGCTTTTGCGCATGTCCGAATGATTCATTCGAATATAAAAATCAATCATTCTGTCCATCACTACTAAAGATGAGACTGTACTGCTGGCATCATGTTATTGACTATAAGAGAAGATCGGGCGCCTATTTACTTTATATTTCCTTGCTGTCCGTCTAAATAAATAGGTGGCATTATCACTCCTATTCTTTTCTACTTTTTATTACTGTAATTTCACAAAAGTTCACTAAGCCGTTAAGAAATACTTTATCATTGTCTCCAAAATGTAACTGATGTCTATGGTTTTTTTAGAAAAGCAAAACTTGTGCAAAAATTTTTATCATTATCATTAAGATTTGTAGCTCAATATTCTGAAGACAACATTGCTAAGAATATCAATTATTATAAAGTTTTGCATCGTGCTACTGACTAAAGACGCTAAAAAAAATGACGAAAAATTTAATAAATAGATCGTTTTGTCACTCTCCTACGCGTTTCTCTTCTTCTTTTACTGCAATTTCATGAAAAAACACTAAGCCGTTGAGAAATGGATTCTCATTGTTTGAATAAGTCTCCAAAATGTAACTGATGTCTTTGTTAAAAAGAAAAAATAAACAAAACTCGCGTAAAAACTTTTATCAGTATCATTAAGATTTGTAGCTCAATATTCTGAATGCAACATTGCTAAGAATATCAATTATTATAAAGTTTTGCATCGGGCTACTGACTAAAGACGCTAAAAAAATGACGAAGAATTTAATAAATAGATCGTTTCGTCACACTCCTACGCGTTTCTCTTCTTTTTTTACTGCAATTTCATGAAATAACACTAAGCCGTTGAGAAATGGATTTTCATTGTTTGAATACGTCTCCAAAATGTAACTGATGTCTTTGTTAAAAAGAAAAAAATAAACAAAACTCACGTAAAATTTTTTATCAGTATCATTAAGATTTGTAGCTCAATATTCTGAATGCAACATTGCTAAGAATATCAATTGTTATAAAGTTTTGCATCATGCTACTGACTAAAGACGCCAAAAAATAACGAAGAATTTAATAAATAGATCGTTTTTTCACTCCTAAACGTTTCTCTTCTTTTTTTTACCACAAAAGTACACTAAGCCGTTGAGAAAGAGAGTTTCATTGCTTAAATACGTCTCCAAAATGTAACTGATGTATTTGTTAAAAGAAAAAGAAAACGAAACACATGTGGAATTTTTTATCAGTATCATTATGATTTGTAGCTCAATATTCTGAAAGCAACATTGCTAAGAATATCAATTATTATAAAGTTTTGCATCGACCTAAAGACGCTAAAAAATGACGAAGAATTTAATAAATAAATCGTTTTATCACTCCTACATGTTTCTCTTCTTTTCTTACTGCAATTTCATAAAAGTACACTAAGCCGTTGAGAAAGAGAGTTTCATTGCTTGAATACGTCTCCAAAATGTAACTGATGTGTTTGTTAAAAGAAAAAGAAAAACGAAACACATGTGGAATATTTTATCAGTATCATTAAGATTTATGGTTCAATCTTTTGAACAAAAGATGATTGTTCAGAATCTCAATTATTATAAACTGTTGCATCACTACTGTTGCATCATTATTATAAACTGTTCCTACTGACTAAAGACGGTAAAAAAAATGCAGAAGATTTAAATAAATAGACGGCTTTATCACTCTTTTCTTTTCTTTTTGTTTTTACTGTAATTTCCCAAAAGTACACTAAGAAGCTAAGAAATGCAATTTCATTGTTTGGATACGTCTCTAAAATTTAACTGATGTCTCTTTTATTTAAATGAACAAAACATGTAGAATTTCTTATCAGTGCCGTCAATATTTGAAATGGCAACATTATTCGGAATCGCAGTTTCATCATGCTACTGACTAAAGACGCTAAAAAATGCCAAAGAATTTGATAAATAGACGACTTTATAAATCTTACGTCTTTTCTTTTCTTTTTTTTTTTTTATTACTGCTATTTGACAAAAGTACACAAAGCCGTTAAGAAATAGGCTTCACTATTTGAAAGCGTTTCCAAAATGTATCTCGTGTTATTAATATTTTAAAGTAAACAAAACATGTAAAATTTTTTATCAGTATCATTAAGATTTATGGCTCAATACCCGCTTTAAGTGGGTATTTTTCTTTTATCCGTATCTCAAAAATTCGGGCAGACGCAGACCTTGAAATAAAGGGAGGGTGGGGAGCGAAATCAAACATTTTTGAAAGGTTAAAATTCGTATTTTTTTAAAACGGATTAAGGCATTCGAAAATAAAAAGTACGAAATTTAATAATATGTTTTCAGTTTTTTCGTGTTTTGAACGTTTTTTCCGATGCGCGCCTCAAAAACGGCCGAAAACAAAGAGCATTCCATGTTTCGGCGCTTCTGAACGGGGATCTGGAACGCACAGCGGCGACGCTTTTTCAGTGGGTCTTTTTAATTGCGGAGTTTGATTAATATCCCGGCTAATTATCAAACAATTAAAAATATGAGCCTCAGGTGCCTTGGCCTATCCTCACCCAAATTTTCAGACCTCAACGTACGATAGATTTTCCTAGCCATCGCGGACAGACATGCAATCATCTTTCTTTTATTAGTACTAGGGCATCCAACCCGGGCTTCCCGGGATAGAGAATATAGGTGAAAATCATTTATTTTTTTTACTGAAAACTCGAATAATTTGTTTAACATTAAATTTTTTTTTTAGATTGCCCTCTAAAGGCACCAAAGGGCATTTTTAAATGTCAATTATATATTCAAATAAACTTTTGAAATTTATTAAAAGCAGTAATTTCGAATTGGCCTCGTGCTATAAGTTAATAGTCGAAAAAATCGCTAAAAATTTCGTTATCTAGAGCAGTTTATTTTATTCTGATAATTTCAGCTATTTTAAGCACTTATTTCGATTACATATCTGTTAAATTTGTGTTTTACATTTATGCTATTTTATCGACTGCTTAATGAAGTTTTAATTTCGTTACGGAAGTATTAGCTGGAAAGAAATGCTGAACTTCATATATTGTTTAACTTGCAAACGGATTAATGTTTTATAATCGTCTGCAAACTATAGAGATTTTTTTAAAATCATTTTTGAAATTTAATTTAAATACCATAATAAATCAGTCAATTGAGATACAATTTTCAAACAAATTGCATTTGAAAGTACACTGTAAAAAATGACCAATGTTTCTTATTTTATGAAAATATACTATAACCACGAACGAAAATATAATATAATCTTCTGAGTTATCCGTAATTCCGAATAGCGTGTTCCATTGTCGCTTGAATCCCCAGAAACCAATACATTTCCAAAATTTAAAGAATTATTTATAAAAACAAATTATTTTTCGCTGCCCGTATTTTTCAAAAACGTTTCCGAAGGGTTTTTATAGTGTATTAATTAGTATCCTCAGCCTGGAATACCTGTTTTTCGAATGCTATCAATTCTCAAGTAAACATTTTCATGCTCAAAAAATATGTTTAACAGAGAAACATGAAAAATTAACAGCGTTAACAATAACATTAAAATAAAGATTATTTCTTTGCTCTTTCATGTATAAATTAACTTATGCGGCTGAAAACGTTTACTTGAGAATTGATGGTATTCGAAAAACAGGTATTCCAGGCTGAGAACACTAATTAATACACTATAAAAACCCTTCGGAAACGTTTCTGAAAAATACGGGCAGCAAAAAGTTCTTTGTTTTTATAAATAATTCTTTAAATTTTGAAAATGTATTAGTTTCTGGGTTTTCAAAAGACAATGGAACACGTTATTCGCAATTTCGGATAACTCAGAAGACTATATTATATTTTCGTTCGTGGTTATAGTATATTTTCATAAAATGAGAAACATTGATCATTTTTTACAGTGTAGATTTTTTCCCTATATAACGGTGTAAAAATTGAAAATGTGCGATTTTTAGAAATAAAAAAAAATTGCAGTAACAAAAATCGCAAAATCGAAATTTCATCGTCAAGTGTTGCCATTCGCAAAATGACGTCAGCGTTACGCACGGACACGTTTGTCCTTTATAATATAGATAGATAGATAGATGCTAAATGAAATATATTTTTATAAGCTATAAACAATATTTTAGTTAATGACTAATGTTTTCTAAAAATCAATGTTTAATTCTGATTTCACTTAACATACGAGATAAAAGCAGGAAAATTATTTCACCTTAATACATAGTGTACGAATGAAGGGAGCTTCGTATGAAGTCTGGGGCCCCAAAAATCATTATTAGGCTCTGCTATGCATGCCTGATTGTGTGAAAATACAGCAATTTTTTAATTGTCATCTAGTATTTATGGTATTACGTGCAATATTTCAGTTATATTATTATTTATTAGATTAGATTTATTATTTATAAGATCAGATTTGTTATTTATTAGAATTAGATTATTACTTATTAAATGATTATTATTAAACGTATAAATAAGTAATTGCTATTGAAAATACGTCTTACTATCCCACAGTGATTTAAACCATGTTTATGATTAGGCCAAAAAGAAAATCCTTTTTTACCGAGAATTTGAGTAAATTTACCGTGAATCTCTGTTTCTTTTCTGCGTTATTACATATAATCTTTAACAGTGTTAGCTACCATTATCTATAGGCTAGAACAGTGGTCGGAAGTAGCGAAACTACAGTCCGTGCTATGTTTTCCGGTAGTTTGTAGTGTAGCGTGCTACATTTTGAAAAATGTTATGTAGTGAGTAGCGCGATACAAAAATCAGTAGTTTGTAGCGAACAGTGGCGCTACTTTTAACGCTACTTCAAGGGGGAAGAGGGGTGTTCTGCCATTCTTCTAGTACGTGAAAGTAATTTGCTTCTTTTGTGCAAAATATATTCTGCGCAGCAGTTTGCGAATGTCAGCAACTCAGCTGCAGCATTTAGCAATGCATCGTACGACGTCATGAATTTTTCCATTGACACTTGCTGGTAAATCCAAGTGCCAAAATCTAAATCAAGAAAATTAATTTTCTTATTTGAAACTCTTATCTATTTACTCATCATTAGATCTTCATGTTTTAATGTCACTTTTTTTTCTTTTGGAATTGTTTTAAAGAATAACGCCAAAAAAATTTTTATGTTATCTTTCTTAATTTTTTATTGCCGTCGGTCGTATCGCGTTTATTTAATTGTATCCCGGCAAACGCGATATCACGAGGGGCCATTGTATTATGCTTAATCCCTGTCCTCAAGTATAAGTTTAGATTGAACCCTATGAAAAAATATGAAAGTAGCGAAGTAGCGGCTATTTTTGAAAAATAGTTTGTATTCGATAAGGTAGTTGTAATTGTAATTCATTACAAAAATAAAGTAGCTCTCCCGACCACTGTTATATATGACAAAGTTCTGAAGCATTAGTCAAGCATAGTAGTCTGAAGCATAGTAGACCTCGGGCTTATTTGCCTTACTTATTAAATCTAACAACTGTGCTTTATTGTAAGAAACGAAAAATATCATGGGAGATAAGAAATTCCCACCCAAAAGACACTGGTAAAAAAACTGTTAATTTTACTGAAAAAAGTTGGCAGACTGATTATTTTACGGGGAAAGAATCCCTATTTATTATGTACTTCCTGCTACGTTAAGTGATTTCTTCCGTAAAAGGTACAGTTTACAGATAGTTTGATAAAATAAAGTGATTTTGTTTTTATTGGGAGGAGGGGGAGGGGGGAGTTGATAGTTTCTTTTATAAAACCAACAGATGTCTTTTACAAGGTAAGCTAAACTTTATTTGTCCTTCAGTTTCACTGAGATACACCTAAAGCAACGATTCCCAAACTTTATTGTTTCGCAACCCAGCTTAGAGTTAAAAAATGTGTTGCCATCCACCTAATATGAAGGTGCGCAGAAATTTTTTTATAATTCTCCTACGTACAAAGTATCCTTCGTACAAAGCGTATATCCATGTAAACAAAAATAGCAATACGATCAACATAAAAGTGCAATAATTACAGAAAACCTTCTTTTACTACGTAAAGAAAAGTTTCTTAATTAATGTATTGTAAAAAGCACATTTACAATTTCAATGCAACTTATGACGCTGTTTTGTACCAACGAGAGAGCCTAAATTAAGGAAAAATCTTGTTACATTTAGCCTCAAAGCGTTCTTTATATTACAAAAAATAATAAAACAGTGCATTTTTACTGCCATTTATCTACATTTTGTAACATCTCTCTCTTTTTTTAATTGTAAAATAGTGGGTCGATTATATATTAACAGCAGATAAAATTAATAATATATTTTTTAATTTTACAATTAATAATATATTAATAATAATTAATAATATATAATAATAAAACATCACTCGTAGTGGGTCACGACCTATAGTTTGGAAACCACTGCCCTAAAGAATGTTCGCAACTATGGAAACTCCTGGAACGGTGCAACTATGCTCAGAAATTATTTAGGAAAACCTTCATACATTCTGTATTTATTTATTTTTTAAAGCATTATTGTGAAGAAAAAATATTTAGTGCAAAATTTCACACTCCAAGTAAATAAGATAAGTATTGCGGAATTTACATATGCTTTTAATTTTCCTTATTTGCAAAAGAGTGCCCTATTTAATAAGCTTATGGTATCTCTTTAACCCTTTAACGGATAAAGCATTTCAATTGCTAAAATGTTGAAATAAATGATTGACACCGGAAATTATGAACAAATTTATTTCTATATATAAAAAAAGCGACATTTCACATATATAATAAATCGAAAACATTTCTATTAAAATTCTGCTGTCATTGTTAAATTTCGTAATTAAAGTTTTGTGGTTTCATAGGGAAACCAATGAACGTTAAAGGGTTAAAGTAGAACTCGATTTCAGAACTTCATATGGCATATTAACACAAAAGTCCGAGTTATGAAATTTTTATTCACGATTGACAACTTATGATCAATCATATGATAATTTGTTTTAAAATAACTTAAATTCTAAATAACTTAGCTGTAGTATTGAATTAGTTTATACAAAATTGTGTACTCTTCTGAATGTAAAAGTTTATTTTTGAGAAATAAAATTGAAAATACAAGGCGTGTGTAAAAAGTAACTAATCATAGGCTAGGAAACTGAAAGTATAATTCTAGTGGATTTCAAAGCCTAATTTTGACCAAAACAGAACTTTCCACATACTTAAAACAATGATCCTACCATTTCTGGAAGCATCTTTAACCCCTTGAAGGACGATGGAGTATAATATATCCCATTTAATTTTAATTTCCAAATGCCACAATAGCATCATAATTTTAGAATATTTTTTTTTAATTTATAAAGTACGTGAAGAAAAGCTGTTACTTATTTTCAAAGAAATTTGTTTCTAAATCCTGGTGTAAATCAATACTTTCCACATTTTATCTACAGAAGTACTTTGCCCCTGAAAGGGTTAAAATGTCTCTTTGGAACTGTCATTAACACCACAGTTGTATCGTGCAGGATGTCATCTTGAGTGCTAAAGAAGTTAATTTAAAATATAGATCTAACTTTAGCGAAAACCAAGAATTCAATTACGTGTAATATGGAATTTACAAGGAAAGACGTTAAAAGCATAAAAATAAGGAGAAGGCATACAAAAAAGAAGAGATTAACGTTAAAATTAGCTGCTAAATCACAAAAAGATTCCCATTAAAGAGTATTAAAGGAAGAAAAAATAGGTAGAAATGGGATAAGTATCGCCACTTGGCATTAATAATCAAGTATACTACGATACAGACAGTAATCTTGGCAAAGTTTAATATAAATTAGATAAATTAACTTATAAACATGATAAACTGGCCAAATATTTGGCGTCATTGCGTTTATAAACAATATTTGGTGTTCGTATTGCGATTTAGCAGCTAGTTTTTACTTTAACTGCTAGTTATTGGAAGCACTATCGCCTATTTTTTTTCATGGGAATTAGCTTTTATACTTTCGAAGATTTACCTTATATTAGAGAGTGGCAAAAATATTGTCCTTTCCCTGGAAAAATCGGGAACCAAAACGTTATCTTCATTCAGATACTAGTTTTCTGAAGCCAAAAAATCTTATCTCAGGCACTAACTACATTATGTAGGTGACAAAAATAGTTAAGACAATTCATAGTCGTATTATGTGTTTGCCTTTTTGGTACGAATGCTTGGAATAGATAGCCACAGTAGTCAAAGAACAATATATCACATACTTTTTTGACAAGCGTTGTATTTAACTTATAAGAAAATGATGAAAAACTATTGAGCCCATCGGTAAATATTCGTTTTATCGAGTATTTTTTCCTATTTCTAAATTTTTCTTCTCAAACATCATGATGTGTTCAAGAATACATACTCTAAAAATGTATAATTATATAAATATTGAGTATTCTAAAATTTTTAAGGTTTAAAGTTTAAGATAATGTATATATTTCATAATTATAAAGTATAACATATTATCTTTTTACAATTATAAAAAGTGCTCTTTCTGCTACAAAAAAACATTAAGATTTTTATCCCTTTCATAAGACATTTCGTTAAATCTAAAGGCTTTTCAAAAACAAAGCAATTTTAATTATTCCCTTTCATCTCTTTTCTTTTTCAGTGGCTTTAAGAACACTCGTGTCTGCTTAAGAATAAAATTCAATAGATAAAAAACTATATTACGGTTTAATATTTCTGTCAATTAATTGTCAGTATTGCTCTGCCAAAAAATGGAAAAAAAAAGTTCTTCTTTGACTTGGAAAAGAATAAATGAAAGATATGATCTCTAAAAGCATTCTCTGGTGAATCAGCCAATGCGTGCATGTCATATTTATTTCTTTTTGTCCTTAATAAGGAAAAGTGTTAAAGTGTAGAATTTCCTTAATTTATAGCCAAACAAATTATCTTGCAATATATTTAAATGATTGTTTTTGTATAAGATGGCTGAGATCGATCTCTAACCGGGTACTTTTTCGATTTTCGTTGCAGATTTTTGTATGAGGTCACTTTCTATTTAAGAGCCGGTTCCGAAAGTGAAAGTATCTTCATAAAAGAAAGTTTAAAAATATTGAAATGCAAACAATAAATTTAAAAAGAGCGCTACCATTGGTTTAACATTAACTTGCGAGTGGTCTTTCCGTGACTATTGTAAGCTCATAACAGCACTGGGACTAAAATATGATTATAATGTGATTGCCCCGTGACAAAATTGCAAACATTAACGTCCTCCTTGTCGAAATGTGACATGAAAAAGGAGTCGTATTCAAGTAGCTACGACGTCGATATTTATCATTTTGTGATGAGTTGTAATTGTAAGTGACTAAAAATAAACCAAGGTGACTACACAGCGGAATCACTAAATGATGGCCACCGGAGAGTCGGAATGCGAAAATATAAATGAGACATACGCACTCATTCTGACCATTTTGCGACGGATATGTTTGGGACGTCATAAAGACATCACATCGATTGGTTATTTTATTTAGCTTTCGAGTACAGAGTTAGGACACAGTACGTCCCAGTGACTATTTTCGTTTTCTGCTTGTACCAGTTTTAGCAAAAAACCCTAGCTCGTACCAGTTTTAGTTGCCATACACTTATACTAGAATATTTTCAGGAGATATCTACTACAAAGAATTTTTTTCTAAATTGGGGTACGACTAAATATAAAAATAGTCGCTAGTCCTGGCCCGTAATCAAAAAGTTAAGGATAAATTATCCTGAGAAATAGTTCAATGAAACTTTTGATAGGAAATAATGAATTTTATACTAAACATAAACATGAATGGGCAAATAATTATTGCAATTAACTTTTTGGACAAAATTTTTTAATATTTTGCATTGTTTAATAGCAAACGTATTAGTTTAGAAAATTAGATTTTGTAAAGCGACATTCATTTGAGCCTATCATGTATGAAATTTTGAATTTCTACTTCGCGTCCCAGAAACAGTCCTAAATTTTTATATTCCAACGTAGAATTTTATGCATTACGTCATGAATTTTATCAGAATAGACATTGGGAACGATTTTGATGTTAAATTAAAAAACAACGAGAAACAACAGGAGAAATAATCGGGCAACATGCAATAACGTGATAGCTGAAATATTGGTTGCTATGAAAAAGTATCGTCTGCTACTGAAATGGTACGTGAAAGAAGCGAGTGGCTTGAATGTTATATATTTGCTCTTTCCGAAGAGAAATACTCATATTCCGTGATTAAAAATCATTTAGCAGGTGATAAGTGGGAAAACATTGTCACCATTGAGGAAGCGTGGATTTATCGAAATGACTGTAATAAAAAAAGATCGATTTATTATCGAAAAAGAGGCCAAAAAGACTTAAAAATTTTCAGTTCAAACACTGCATAGAAAGTTTTTCTGAAGAATTTATGGTCATTGCTGGTATCTCTTAGAACGGAAAATTAAAGATCAAAAAAGTTGAGAAAAATGTCAAAATTAACTCTACTTATTATCAAAACAAAGTTCGAAATTCCCATTTTAAAGAAGAAATTCCAAAACTTTATCCTACGGACGTTAAAAGTGGTTGAGTTTCACCAGGATAAAGCGAGCAGCCATACATCCAAAAGTACAGTCGCATTTCTCGAAAAATTGACAAGAAAAACTGGAATTAAGTGTATGCCGTTTAATCATATTTCAACCAAATACCCAGATGTTTCAACAATGGATTATTGTGCCTTTTTACTATGAAAACAAGCTCTTGCGAAACGCCGACCAACTACGTTGAATGGACTTTGGAAATGTGTGGTGGAGGAATGGAAGAAAATTCCACTTCCAGTTTTACAATAAGCCCTACTGTCTTGGAAATCCTGCTGCATTATGGTAGTCTATAACAAGGACTACCAGATAGAACATATTAAAAAATAATTGTTTTAATTTATGTATTTTATTTTTGTTGTCAAAATCATCTTCAATATGTGTAAACACCCTCTGTATATGCAGTACAAAGCTTTATACAAATGATGCTATAATTTTTTCCAATTTAAATAATGCTTTTACGTGTAAAAATTCTTTCTTTTGAAAAAAAAAAACATAAAACTGTTTGAATTTTAGAAACTTGAGTAAACATTTCTGCACATTTCACGAGTAAGAACAGTAATGCATTTTTTTGTACCAAATGCAGAATGTCTTATTTAACTCGTCGTCAGAGTTTAACCAACATAAAAAATAGTAAGAAAATAAATAACAGAATTCCGCTGTTTCTTAACTATTTAAAATTTGCAGGTTCCGTACACTCCTAAATTTTTTGTAGGAATTTTAGACCAGTAATTTCCAAAAGTTATCATCGACTTATTTCATCTTTGAATGTTTTTACTAAAGATAACTGTTCGAAAGTACTAGATGTACCCCCTACAAAAAACATAGGATCGTGCAAAACCTTATTTGTATAATTTACTTAAACGGTTACTTGACCATAATATGAAGCGTTCTCTTTGGTCGGGATACTGATAAATTACCATTATGTAACCGTTTTCTATAAAAACGGTTAAATAACTGGATAGTTTGTTGCACATTTTAAGAAGTGTATTAGGTTTACAAGTTTGGAATCTTTAGTATGCTATTAAGTTTTTCTCTGCTCGCAAATACATTTGATGAAGAAAAATGACTGTTTCAATACAAATCAAAAATACAATTTTAAGCCGTTTCTAAAAATATGTATATTGTATTTTTAAGCTTCATCATATATGATGTTTAAGAATCAAAATATACAAGTTACATTTTTACATTTTAAAAATAAATGCATTAAGAAATATAATCAAGAAAATGTATTATAATGTAATCACCATGTAAATTATTATCCGCAAATACCTTAATATAAAAACATGACTTTATGGAATTTTTTATTATATATTTGTTATTTTTAAGGAAGGAAAGATTCCGTATGATTGAGAAGAAGTGCGAGGGGGGGGGGGGGGATTGGGAAAATGGAAAATATAACAGGACTTGAATTATCTGAACAAAACCGGACTTGAAAGTGGTAGTATAACTGAAAATATAAGGTAATACAGAATAACCAGTGGGGAAAAAAAGTTAAAACGTCAGAGTATATAACTAAAATTGTGCGATAAAGTATTTAATGAACAACCCCCAACATGACGTTCGTTTGGAAAGATTTTCGTTTAAAAATATAAAATTATTCAACATTAATTTGGGGTATATTTAAGGTTATTATAACGGGCCCGTGTGGGTCAGCTAGTAATAGTTTAATTTGCTATAAAGAATGGATCATCCTAATGTGAATGCGTAAATATTTTTTTTACTTACAAGGAGAGAGTCGGATCATCGATTTGCATGTGGATTAATAAAAGAACAAATATAGAAAATATTCTTGAAGTAATTAGGAGTGAACTCTAAAACAATTCATTTAAACATATTACAAATACAGTTGAGCGCCGATTAATCGAACCTGTCGGAACCGGTGCTTGATCGGATAAGCAAAAGTTCGGACACGTGGACAGGCAATGTTCTTGGGAAATGTTTCCTCCTCCAAAGTTTTAGGAATGTTCCTGACTATGCCAAAATGGTTAAAATACATTTTTATGAGTACCAGGTTTTTTATGGAACAAATGTATGTTTTTAAATATATAGTAGTGAGTAGTCACATTAAAAAAAATATTTTGTGTGTACAGAATTTTCCTTCACATTTTAACAAGGCTTAGGATTAGCAGCTGTTTGCGATGGCATGTTTTTGTCATTTTTTTATATTTAAAATTTTTTCCGTCTTTTTTATTATTTTCTGAACTGCAAAATTTGACATTTATTTAAGCAAAAAACCTTTGAATTGTCTTTTGCTTTAAAGAAATTATTATTTTCAATGCTGCCATATGACGAATTCTTCTTCAGTTGGATAGGATCAGCGTTCTCCTGCCTTTCCAACCATTTCATAGCGGTTTCTAAACATTCAAAGGCTACATTATGTAATCGTCCTGGAACATTTTCATAATATTCGTTTTCATTTTACTCGATTGACTGATCTTGAAAACGTTTTCAATTTAACCCCTTAAGAGTTTCGTTTTTTTTACACAATAAACTAAAAATAGGGACTGAACACCACTTTTTCCGTACTACAATATTTGCCTTATATAATAAAAAAAAGAATAATCTGCCAATTTATAAACCGAATATTACTGTTAAAAATTAGTTGTATCCGAAAGCTTTTAGTAACGTAGCAAGTAAACTCTTCTTGCCCGAGCGGCATTCGGGCAAAACTGTTCAGTGGTTAAAGGGTCGTCTTGAAACTAATTCAGACAAAAAAGAGGAGTGTTTGGATAATTAGACAGCTTGTTTAATTGGAGTTCGGATAATCGACACTCTTCTGTGTCGTTACATATACTTACAGCGTTTTGTCGTACTATACAGACGAGCCTGTACGAAAAATGTAGAAGGCCTATACTCTAATTTTATTTCAGATATTTCTTTTCTATTTTTATTTATTTAAAAAATCTTCATCAATTGCTTTATATTTTTTGGGGTAAATAGAATTCTGTTAATAAAACAAGATTGGTATATCAAAATATTATGAGATTTCTTTATATTAGTAAAATAAAATATTTGTTAAAATTTTGATAAAAAGAGCTTTTAAGCATTTCATTAAAATATCTTTTTCAATAACAACATTTTATAAACACAAATATCTAATTTGCAAAATTAATTTCTAAAAATGTATTTCTTTTAAAATTAATTTTTTGATTTAAATTGCATGATTTACTTTTTTTTATGATTGCACATATTTTAATAACGTATGGACAAAAGGTCAATATACATCATAAAACAAGTGAAACAAAAATAATTTTGGCACTCAAAACCCTGTTCGTATATGTAAAATACTTAGTTATATTTTCAGTAGAAAATATATAAACATTCTAACGATATTTTATTCATTGTAAAACTTGATGGCAAACCACATGTATTTTACCTCTCAAAAAATAAGTGCTGATATTTCTTGTTAAAATAATGTATATCTATTACATTTTATTTTTATAGTGTTTTCCACATTAAATTTTACATCGTAAAATATGCTTGTATTTTATTCGTAATAAAAATTCGCAGTTGAAGTACTCTATAAAAAATACTCGGAGAAATTATCTTATGCGCTAACGGATATTTTCGCACAATTGTTATTCTTCATTTGCTTCAAAAAATGTAACTTATTTTACTATATTGAATTAAACTGAAACTTTAAATATTAAATGGCTTTGTAATGTAAAATTTTAATCAGAAGATAGCTCATTTTATCGTATTTAAATAAGTATTTTATTTGAATAATAAAAATAAATCTGTAAGTGTTATTAATATAAAAAATTACTTTTATTAAAAGTATCTCATTTATTATGAAAAATATAAAGCAACGGATAAAACATTTTTAAATAAAAAAGTAGAAAAAACAATCTATAACAAAAGGAAGGCGTGGAATTCGAACCCATATTATTCAAACGCAAGCCCAACGCTCTAACAATTCAGTCACCCAGCCCTTCTGAGAAATGTAACAAAACTACTATTTGTTCATTCCATGCAGACATCCATGATTAAGACCCACTGTATATGTTCCAGTCTACGAACCTATCGCCGTTCGTGAACAGATTCTTAGAGTATTTATTTCCTTCACAACGAGTCACCTTTTTCACCTTCGAATATTAACACCGACTTAATAGAAAAACATTACAATATCGTGACTTGAGTAAATGCCAGTCCTACTGAAACTTTCTTTCGCAACAAGTCATCTGTTTCACATTTGATTCTTAACATGGACATAGTCATTATTATATCTGCAAGAACCAAAATTTGATAGAGAAGTAAGCTCGAGAGACGCACTTCCGCATTTATAGTCAGTCGCATGTCTATATATAATGAACTACTATTATATACTAATTATTAATATGTAAATATTAATTTTAACCAATATTAACAATTTAATATTTACTGTATGGTAGACAAAGCCCATTAGAAGATAAGGGAAGTTCTTGAAAGTGAGATGAAACGCTATGTCTTACAATATTTTACTCCTGTATCGGGGTTATTAATTGAAAAAAAAATTACAGAAACCTTATGCCTATTTTTAATGTGTTAGATTTTAAAAACAATCGGTGGTCTTTAATTCACCGATTGTTTTTAAAATCTAACACAATAAAAACAAGCATAAGGTTTCTGTAACTTTTTTTCAATTAATAACCCCGGTATAGGAGTAAAATATTGCAAGACTGCTCTATAGCGTTTCATCTCACTTTCAAGACTTCTCACTTTTTTTTAAACTTAAAGTCTGTTGTACGTTTTATTTTAACATTAAATACTCACTACGCAGTCCAAGCTGGGCACATAATTATAAAAATACACACACATACACACACATACATGCATGCATGCGTGTATGTATATATATACATGTATGTATGTATATATGTATGAATATATGTATATGTATACATACATGCATACATACATGTGTATATATTTATATATATATCGTGTGTGTATGTTTTAATTTATGTGCCCAGATTGGGCACGTAGTGAGTACCACTGAATATGTTAACAGGAAAATATTACTGTCATAACTTTAGCAGAAAAAATGTCAGTCCTAGCGAAATACTTTCTTTCAGGGCAAATCATCTTTTTCGCCTTTGAATCTTCACATCGATTAATAGAAAAACATTACTCTCGTGTCATGGGTAAAATGTCGGTCCTACCGAATTTCTCTCTTTCCCTTCCTACCAAGTCATCTTTTTAATCCTTCAGCCTTACCATTGATTTATATGAACATTGCTGTCTTTTTTGAAGCGAAAAATTCGTCCAGGGTTCGTACGCATCAGGGGATTCAGGAAAATTTAAGTGTTTCAGTACCAGAAATGTCATAGAGTCTGGTCGCTGTATGTGAAGATAGAATTTCTCTTCCTTAAATAAGCCAAATGTTACTTTACGAAAATTCTGGTAAAAGGTGCTTGAAAGTCCTTGAAGCGTACGAACCCTGTCGTCTGACTGAATTTTTTTGAATTTATGTACTTACATTCCATTGTTTGTGTCCCAATGTCCCTGGTCTCAAATACCATAGTTTGCGTTTTACATTACTGAGTGCCTTCTAACTGAATGTCGAATTATTGAACATCTTCTGTGCATACAAAAAAAAAATGTTCTATTGAACAAAAATGAATGGTGTGAAGAACAACAACAAAAAATGAAACTAGCGGCAACAGCAGTGATAAACTAAATGACAACGTTTTAAACAGCCATGGTACATAAGGCCACTGACCGTTTCGAAAGCGTTTTACCATTACGGAAACAATAAAACTCTCATTAAGCTATCGAAAACAGTCGGCTGTTTTATATTCCATTTTTGTCTTAAATGTTGTAGTTTAGTTTATCATTGTCAAATGAATTGACACAAGATATTGACACAAGATATTTTTCTTTTAAAGCTTTACATTTTAATAATTATACGATATGCGTTCTTTTATTTCCATCTTAAGAAATTTTGGAAACGGAACAAAAAATACTTTCTCACAATTTTTCTTTGATTCCTATATTCAATTAAATTATGCAATAAGTTTTTTTCAATAATTTTTGTAAATTACAATTCTTTCACTGTAACAAGAACGCATCGTTTTCTTCGTACTATATCCTGACATATCTTTGGCTTAGCTTTAAAGCAGTGAAAACTAGGATATTCATTCAAAAATGAGTATGCTTCGCGATTTGCTTTGCAGACGCTGATTTACTTTGAATGTAACGCGATTCCAGGGGTGCAATGTTGCCAGAACGCTATTCGAGCATAGCTTTTTGAGAAAAAGGAAAACATTGTCCTTTCACATGAAAATTGTTTTAATTTAAAGTCTAGTCTATGTTTTTATTTTTTTTAACATTAATTCCTCATCTTCATTGGACTAATCCAATGAATAACACATTTTGAATTCGGATGCTTTAAGCGTTTAGAAATTTAAGAATGCATTTTAAGGATTCTATAATCGATCTTAAGTAAGTTTAAACTAAATTCAGTTACTAAATAATTTTGAGGATATTAAAATTGTTGGACTTGATTCTAATCGTCATTTCACCTTTATTTATATAATATATGTTATTAACAAATAATAAACCGGTAAAAACATAGCCTAAATTTAAAATATCAGACCGTACTAAAACGTTCTTTTGCTTTTGGATATTCATAGGCATATCGGCGACAGAATAAGTCGCTAAAAATCTTTATTTACGGAAAAAGTTAAACATTTGACATGGAAAAGATAAGTTTTGCTTTTTATCAATATAAATTATCCAAATGAAAATGTGTTTTTCATAACATTGTCATGTATTCAATCTGTGGATCATATTCAGGAACTGGAAATATGCTAAAATACAAAATTAAACGTTTCAGTGGGAAAAAACATATAAGAGCGCGATTCACGATGCAATAATTTCAAATGAATTCAACAGGAGGCTTACTCTCTTCTAGAGTCCTGCATCGTGTCGAATAACCTCATTTTACCCTCACTCGAGCCGTCTCCCGGTTCGGTGTCGGCTCGGGTTTACGCTAATTTTTTTTCGTTACAGAACGGCTTCGGTCGGGTTAACTTTAAATATTTCTAGTTCGGGTTGGTTTCAAGTTGAGTTTTAATTCTTTCGTGCCGGTTTCGGGTTGAACCGATTTTTTTAGAAGGAAGTTCTGAATATTTTTCAATTAAAAAAAACTATATAAATGAATATAAATGAATGTATATGTTTTCCTTTTTATACAAAAAGTGTAAAATTGATAGAAACAAAATTTTAGACTACTTTTTCATAATTGTATTATAATGTGGATTAATTTCTTAAACAACGTTGTTCGCGTTAGAATATTTCGGGTTCGGATAGATTTCGGGTTGAAGTGTGTCGGATTCGGGTCGGGTTTCGGATTGATAATTTTTTTTTGTCGGGTTTGGGTTTGATCTTGGGTTGACTTTAAGCAAAACTCCCAGGTTTGGGTAGGGTACAACCCGACACGTGCAGGACTCTGCTCTTCTCCATGAATTTTTTTACACTAAACCACCCTTAACTTTCTTAATCGCCTAATCTTAACATCCTATTTTTTATTAAAATTCACCTCAGCCAGAAATCCGCTTAACCAAATTTTGTTTTGATTATATTTTTACATAGTCTAAAAAATAAATGACGTAAAATAAAACGATAACAGAATGTCACTTTTTTGGCAAAAACGAAATCGTATTCAACATATTTGATATATAAGACATACAGTTCTTTATAATGATTGTATAACATTATATTCGTTTTCACTACATGGTATACAGGAGGTTCCATGTTATATCGCACTTTCATCATGTAAATGTCATAATTATAGCTGAGATGAATGAAATTAGCGCTGCAGTTCGCACCCATGTCCAACAAATACACAGCAAATCTTTATACACTTTTCAGAACACTTTTTAGAACACTTATTTTGTCACCCTTTTTAGAAATCTTTGAAGCGCACTTTTTGGAACAGTTTTTAGAATACCTCTGAAAACACCTCTTTTCTTCACCACACTTTCTAGCGCACTTTTTGAAAGCGATGATTTCACAAGTGTGCCCAAATGTGTTCCCAATCTTTCTCAAATGTGTTCCCAAGTTTAAATTTAACAAATATCCTGAGCAGAACACCTTTCGGTACACTTTCAGAACACTTTCTTTATAGAGGAGCATATTCGGAACACATTCAGTACACATTAAGGTAACTGGAACACTTTTTTTGAATCAAAGTGTTCCAAATGTGTTCCCAATGTGTGCTGGGAATTTGCAGTGTAAGAGTGAATTATGCCACCCAGGATATCGTTCGGGTAGCTCAATAGGAAGAGCATTAGCACAGAAAACCAAGGTACACAGGTTCGAGTCCCGGTCCGGACATTTTTCACTCTGTTAGAATAAACTTCAACTATGGCACTCCAACCGATGAATACATATATATATATTTTTATATCCAAATTTTCATAATTATGTTATAAAACAAAGAAAACAACATTCATTTACTTTTTATTATTAAAGATAGTACATCAAGAATATTAATTGCTTAGAGCAGTTAAACATTTAGTTCGTAAACTCATATTAAATCTCATTTATACAATTTAACATTTTATAAATATCAATCATAGCCATTTAAAATTAAATTTCTTTTGAAACTCACGGAATTAACGATATTTTATCTCTATATTTAATCTTTTCTCTGTCCAAATCCACTAAATACCTTAACTTAACAAAATAATTTTTAGCCTTTTCATATAGCAGATACAGTCTAACATTTCCTGAAACTGTTATTGGCTTCACCTATTCAGAAAGTTATTCAATGATTTTCACTATTATTATCACGAAACTCTGTGAAAGCATTGTGTGATATAATATTGCTTTCAGAATAATTATAAGGCTTCTATGAATGAAGAATTGAAACGTCCGAAATAAAGTTGATATAAGAGGTGTACAAAAGAAAGGATCTCGAAAGGTTTTAAGATGTATTTAAGCATTTTTCTATTATGATATCTTGATCTTTTCATTAGAATTAAAAGTGTGTCAACAAACATTCTCATAGCTGTCATTTTTTACGCTTATCTTCTTACAAATACTTTTTAAAAGAAAAATTTGGCTTATTTAATCGTAGATTTTCTCAATTAAATAAGGTAAATTTTACAATTAAAAAATAGTGGTATTAAAAAAGCGTAAAGTTGGCAGCTATGCATTATGTTTTTTAAGAAAAGGCTTTTATCCTTTAGTAATTTTATTAGTATTTCAAGGAAAAATACTAAGTAAATTTACGTGTATTAATTGCTTTTGAACAATTAGCATGCGCTTACACATGTAAAAATGCTTGTAGATTTTTTAAAAAAATGTAAAAAAATGAGTTTTTCAAATGGAAATATTATTTTAATATGAATGATTTCGATTTTTTAATAAAAATGATTCTTAAAGAATGAGACAAATCTTTCATCAATTATTTTTTATGTGAAATAAATATGTATGCGAAGTTTTGATATTGAGCAGAGTGCAGCACTGGCAAACTTTCTTTAAAATCTTTAAATTTAAGGTTACTTACTTAAAAAGAAGCGAAAAGCTTTCTCTGACGTTTAAAACCGTAAAAATAATAAAATTAAAAATATTTACATTGTCTTAAAACAAATATTTGCAGATTAGTATTTGAAAGCTCCGTGAATTGTAAACAAGAAGTAAAATACATATGCAAGATAAGCCGAAATATTAGCATATCAATTTTTAAAGTAGGTGCATAATGTCTTCACTAATCTTCAAAAAATACTATAATTACGTAAAATTATATTGTATTAAAACAAAATACCGATATATGTTATAAGGTTCCGGTTAAAAATAGACCAAACACAATAAAGTATTTAAATAAATTGGAAACATCCCCATATCATTTTCTAAAGGCAGAACGATTATATCTTCTCTAATGTGGAATATCTCAGAAATACATGTGTTTAATACAATTACGTTGAACAATAAATAAATAAATAAATAAATAAACAGACAAAATCAGGGAAAGCAATAACAATGAACAATATAGTATCAATATATGCATGATCACATTCAATTTATATAAGTATAAGAATAAATTGCTTATGATCATTTATGTTAATATTTAAATATATATTTCCATATCCAGGGGATACTATATCATTTTTACAGCTATTTTGCTCAACAAAGTAACGGTAATAAAATAAAAGGAATATTTATCACATTTTATAAAGAATTTTTAATATATAAAAAGGCATTTGTATGAAAAATTAGGTATAATCAGTGTAAACAGCGCTATGAAGATCACACAATAATATAATATTTTATATATTTTTGCATAATTTAAATAAAACTGTACAAAAAAATAAATAATTGGAAAATTTAATTTATTTTAATTAAATGTCATATATGCAAAGACTTTTAACGAAAATTCCGGTGTAAACAATACAAGAAACGGTATGAGCATATTACTAAATGAATATAGTATTCACTTTCATATTTAATTACACACATGGTGTTTCATAAATGTGTACACAGTTCATTTGCTAACAACTAGCATGTTCTTGTTTTCCTTTCAGGTTAAAGGGGGGCCGGGGGTCAAAATTGTTTTTAAAAAATGCATTTTTCCCTTTTTTGTTAATAAAATATTGCAAAGAATTACATTTAAATAATTTAAATAAAGAAAACCGCGTACTTCTACGATGATTACGTCAGCAGATATAACAATTTTTGTGCCGTTACTATCAGTCCTGCCCCGCCTGTAACAAAATTAAGTCCATTTATCTGAGAATGGATTTTTTCAAAATTTGTCATGTTTGAAAGGCTATATCTAAACTTTCTTGCAAGATATGTATATGAAATTTTGTACAGAGTTTTTACATTATGTTTTATAAATTATCTTTAGAATTTTTAATTGCATGTGAAAATTTTGAAAATATAGTCCTCAAAGTAAAAATCACTTTTTCAATTTTTTTTTTACTTTTAAATTTATTGTAACTTTTGTAAGTAACATTTTTATAAATCCTGAAGACAAATTACCAAGAAAACTTTTCTGCACACAATAGTGAAAAAAGTAATGCAATCGAGTGAGTGGTTCATGGGTTATATAAAAATATAAATAAGTTTAAAATTTAAAAATGTTAATTTTTTAAAAAGAAATTTTCAAAGTTTTCAAAAAAATTTTATTTGAAAATATATCATAAAATACCTATAAATAAAGAAAATAAATTTTACCCCCCCTGCCGGACCCTCTTAAATAATTTGAAATAATCGCTCAAACCAGACTAGGTTTTGGACAAAAGAAATTTATCTGAAAGCGTTACTGGAAATTAGAAAACGTAGATCAAGTGCACAAACAGTTTAAGAAAGAGTTTCAAACAGATCTCTCGACACGATTTACAATTACTAGAATCAGAGATAAGATTGGAACTGATGGAACTGTTTAAAATATTAACAAGTAACGTTGAGAAAGACAACGGTCATGAACAAACCCCGCAGAAACCCTAATTGATACCCTGGTGCGGAAAATTCAATCTGTTTTCTTGAATCTGAATCGCGAGTTAGGGCTTTCAAAATCAAGTGCACTGTATAAAAGACAATTGTTTTGTAATCGAGGAAAATATAATGTAGCCACAAACAAAAATATACAATAACCTCTTATAGACGATACCGAAAAGCGTTCTTTATCTTTAGAAACCACAGAAACTAATATATTTTCGAGATTTAAAGGAGCATTTATTTAAAAAAAAGTTTTTTTTTTTTTCTGCTAAAGATTTTCGGAAACATTTTCGAATAGTTTTTATAATGTATAAGTCAGTTTTCTCAACCTGGAGTATAGGTTTTTCGGATGCTATCAATTCTGAAGTGAACATTTTCATATTCAACAAACCTGTTTTTACAGACAAACATGATAAATTAATCGCATTAATAATAACATTAAAATTAATATTATTTTCTGACTCTTGCTTGTATAAATTCAGTTACGCAGCTGCAAATGTTTAATTGAGAATTGAAAGAATCCTAAAAACCAATATTCCGGTTTGATAAAACTAATACACTATAGAAACTACACGGAAACATTTCCGAAAATCAGGGGCAGCAAAAGAAACTTTCTTTTTATAAATTCTTCTTTAAATATCAAACATATATTGGTTTCTGAGGTTTCTAAAAGTGTAAGAACGCTTTTAGTAATCGTGGATAACCGGAAGAGGTTATTCCGCATTTTCGTACGTGGTTATATTATATTTACGTAGATTATGAAACATTTATCTTTTTTTAATGCGCGTATCGCATTTTGAAGTACCCACATTGGAAAAGTTACATTCCACAACTTTATTATTTTTGTTAAAAAATAGAAATAGTTCATTAATGAGAAGGTTTAACACGAATTTTATAGGAAATTTTACGATACAGGAAAAATCTTTTTCATGGATATTCCGGTAAAATCTGCATAAGTAAAATTAATAATTTAAAGACTCAGAAATTAATATTTTTTGCTCACTTTTCCATTTATTTATTTGAAGGTATAATTAAGTCTTATTCATTAATGTAACTTGTACTATTATAGAAAATTTCGTGCTTTTCGACCCCAAATCATCAACAAATACAGGATTTTAGGAAACTCTGAAGATAATTTATCATGTGACTAGTATTCGATTTAGAATAATTTCAATACAATAGAGAAATAGAAGAGTTATTTTTAGAGGGTAGAAATGTGTTCTAATCTGGTACATAAAAGCTTCCAGTAAAATGTGATAAATCATGAAAATTATAAACTTTTTTGCTAATACTATATATGGAAGTATACTTCTGAAAATTATGTACATTTTTTATAACTTGTATCCTAATTAATTATTTAAAAAAATATTTTACGTGGTACGAAACCAGTAAGCAAAGTGAGGAGATTCAATTAAAAAATTATATATTTTTTTTCAAAAGATGTCACTTGCAATTGTAGGCTTGAACAAAAACTTAAATAGTTTATCGATTTATACCAAAATAAATTATAAAATGTAGGGGGGGGGGGGGTTACACACACTACCAAAAAATATCGTATTTTTTACCAATAATTACACGTTCTTTATTTCATACTTTCATGATTTTATTTCAATACTTAAATATTGTCGTTGCTTTTACTTTTAACAAAATTTCTTTTATTATTTGAAATTCTTTAAAATCAATATTTTTCAAAATGTGTTTTTTTTTTTTTTTAATATCACATAGGAAAATATCATTAGTGTGCTAGAAATTTTATTTTCCTGTAAAAATTAAACATTTACAACATAAAATTGGGTTACTACATTTTTCAAATTTTCTTTGAATAGTAAATTAACTTTGTTTTTGCAATATCTTTCAAGTGACTTAAATCAACACTTTTTTTTTCAAATATTCATCTTAATATCTCATTTGAGCCATTTTAATATTTAAAATAATAATAAAGAAACATTTCAATTTTAATTATCATAAAATAAAAGTAGAATCTGAAAATCATAAAATGAAAGTCGAAAAGTGCTTTGTAACGCTTTTATGAGTATTGCAGCCCAAGATTGGTTTACTACATTTTTCAAATTTTATTCGAATAGTAAATTAACTTTGTGTTCTTTAATACTTTTCTAATGGTTTAAATCAACAATCGTTTTCTTTTTCAAATATTCAGCTTAATATCTCATTTGAGCCATTTTTCTATTTAAAATAATAATAAACTAACATTAAAATTTTATTTGATCATAAAATAAAAGTCGAATCGAAAATGTTTAAACTGTAAGTAACGTGATACATGTTTTACTATACCAATAAGCTTCACATACAAAAATATAATAAAACCCGAATTTTATTACTGCAACATCGTGTCACAAAAATTATTAGATTTATTTTTACTATTAGATAAAAAACAGTAACGCTTTTATGAGTATTGCAGCCCAAGATGCAATTTTAAATTTTTATCTTCCAGTCATGAAATTAAATATGCTTCTAACTAAAAAAAACCAATTGAAATTAGAAAACGTGCAAAATAACTATTAAATTACAGAAACGCAACAGTTGTATAATTTTTAAGTTGTTAAATATTATGTTGCGTGTGAGAGCAATATATTTGAGCTTCAAACTTCTAATGTTTATAACTCGATGAAATTAATTAACTCGGGCACATTTTGAATTTTTCTTTAGAGATTCGAGATATCAAAGTTTTACCGTATACATGTGTGAAACTTTAATGTATAATACAATAATTTATCAAATTCAGCTCATTCTCAAACATATAAAACAAAGCGTGTGAGAGCAATATATTTGAGCTTCAAACTTATAATGTCTATAACTCAATGAAATTAATTAACTCGGGCACACTTTAAATTTTTCTTTAGCGCTTTGAGATACCAACGTTTTACTTTATACGTTTGTGAAACTTTAATGTATAACACAATAATTTATAAAATTCAGCTCATTCTGAAACATATAAAAATCAAAAATATAACTGAAGAATTCAAAACCTGATAATAAGGTAGGTACTAATATGGATTAAATAGAACATCTTGCTAAACGAAATACCAAACATTAATTACTCTGTAAAGTGATGTAAACTGTTGAATTGATTTCAGCCCTTTTTTTCCTTTTAAATTAAACTTAACAGAGAGAAAAAGATGTGAAAAATGTAATGAAAACGTATTTATATTTTCTGTAAGTGTTCAAATGCTCGAAACTTTGTTTTATTTATTTCTTTATATGAGTATCTTGAAAAGCAAATTTTATCTGAAATATATGTTTTTGCAAGTATAATTTAATGAATGAAAAGACACTGTGAATTTCGAAAAAAATTAATTTTTTAATTAAAAATTAAAAACAAATAATATGTTTTCTAAATCATGCTGATGAAGAAATTTGTTGATCTTTAAAAGTAAAGAATTATGCTGTGGAAAAACGATTTCTTAATTACGTTTAAAATTAACAAATATTTCAAAACATTAATTGTACATTTTAAGCGTACTTATTTTTTCAATTTGTTTCTTATGATTAGAAAAATAATAGCAATTATTTGAAGTGATAGTATTAAATTAAAGCATTTATTTAAAAAAAATCAATTCAAATAAAAAATCAGAAACGAAATTTACTCAAAGTTTATTTGGTTAAATAATTTTCATTCTTTGATATATATCTTACAACTAAATTTAATCTTTTTTTAATTTCATAAACCTTTATATGATCCGTCTAGAGATAAATATAAATAAATATTCCCATATAAAACTTGATACTCAAGATACTACTAAAAAAATAAATTACTCGTAACTCTTAATAAAATTATTAGATGCTTTATGTTTGTTCATAATTTTCGATCAAAAAATTTTATAAGTGCGATCTGGTTATTCTTATTTATTACAAAAGGTTGAGAAAAAGAAAAATCTTATTTTATGTCCCTCACTTTTTTCAATGAATAAGAATAAGCAACTGGTGGTTGACTAATTGAAATTGTAGAGATATTATGTTGGGTTCAATCTTAATTATAACAAATATTTTTTAAAATAAACCCGTAAAAATATCTGAACGATAGTATAACGTACATGGATATCTAATTTGTTAATGGACATCTAATTTAACTGAATCAAATCTTTTCCCTTCTTATTCGTTTTGTATATTCTAATATTTATTAAAATTTAGTGTTTTATCACTTGTTTATCTCTAAGTGCTATTAATAATTATTGATATGTCCTATTATTGTATGCCTCCAAATGTATGTTCAACCGACAATCATAAAATATATTTCAATCTTCTATAAGTGTTATAAATGAAGCTTGTAAATGTAGATATAATGAATATTGTGTTTCTTATTAAATAATTCTAAAATATAAATCGTACTTCCAGTAAAATATCATAACGTTTTGAAATAATTTTGGGAATAAACGTCAGAATAAATGCAACACAAATTATTTTACACATTGTATATTTTTGTGTTCAAGAGACCGTTAAGAAAACTTCCTTAGATAAATGAATTCATATGCATACTACAACATAAATTCAGTATCATGTATAAGTACAACAAAATGAAGATTCATAAAATTGTTAAATATCTCGTAAATGTTTCTTTAAACATAACCTGCAATTGTATAACCAACAAATAAATTTTATTATCATTGCAACACTTATAAAAAAAGAAATTTTAGAACTCTCAGCATTGCTATCCGATAAAAAAATTATTACTGATTCGGTATCACTATCTAATAAAAACTAACGTTTAAATAATTCATTTAATGACAACATTTCACGAAAGGTTAATTTATGACGACGATAAAAAAGTGACTCGAAATTGGACTTACCGTTTAAGAGACCTTATGCTCTTGCTTGTATCTAGAGGGTGACTTTTTGGACTTGACGACAAGAACGGACACACAGATAACTGCGGCACACACTTTAATTGAATAGCTGAGGTTCGTGTCCACGAGCATGGTTTGCTGGAAAGACATCGGACACAGAGCATCGCGGACACAAAAAAACGGAGGCCACTACGCGAGAGTAGTCTGTGTGTGGCCGGTGATACTGGTGTGGCCGTCTAAGGCCCCCTGTCGAAGTAGAGGAAACCGGCGGCTTGTAGAGTCCCGTTTAAGGAGGGCACTCGGAGCTGTAACCCTCCGAAGTTCGGGGGAAGATAGTGCGGGACTGCATCGTCCCAGAAGGGGTCTTTGTTGCTCGGTATAGTCCATGTCACGGCGGGAGATTCGCGCAATTTCACCAGGGTCCGAGATATCACTGTCCGAAAGGCCGTCACTCTCCATCGATGCCAAATGGCGGGGCTCCACCTGAACTCGAACGGTAATTGGGCAACTTGAAACATACACTTCCATGTCCATAGATGGAGGATCTGGTGGTCCTCGTGGTGTGTCACATCCGTCTGGATCCATAATCTCGATGTCTTGAGGAGAAGGAACAAACTCGTCCAGACATAACTGCATCATCATGAGCTCACGGTTTCTCATGCGTCCTCCAGGACCAGTGATCGGTAAACTCGGGGGTGGACGTGGTCCTTTCTGCGGACCATTTACCACAGTTTTTGGTGTTTCTTTCGTAGTGCTTTTCGCAGGTTCTTTCTCTTTCTTGACTTCGATGCTTTTAGATTTCGATACTGGTTTGGCTTCTTCTTTGGCTGGGGCGGGCGTCTTTGCAGGTTTACTAGGTTTACTGTTCGAAAGTGTGACAGAAGGCTTGGCGTTTCGAAGGTTATCAGGCAGATCGAAAGTATTCGGAACACATAGATAGGGCCCCGTGGCCGACGGTCCGTTCTGCTTATCCTTTTTTTCGTCTACAAGCAGACTAGTTAAAAGAGAACCGTCTGTTGTGGTCGGATCGTCGGTAACGGGCACTACCTTAGAGCCGGAATCAGGGGCTTCAAATGTCATGACGAAAGCAGCCACAATAACAAACCCACCAAGGCCCATTATAACAGGTCCTACATAAGTTAGATTGTGCAAGTGGTATTGACGATCGGTGTCTGTTACCTCGACCGTGCGATTGCCGGACTCTATGAGTTCAGTCGAAAGAGTTTCGGCATAAAATCCAACCACTGACATAGTTGTTCCGATCACTAGGAGGATCATCCCTCCACTCAGTGCTTTACAGGTGAGCCACAGACACTGGACGGTTACCTTATTTCGGATGCTCTGGATTGTACCAATTTTCTTCTTCTCCTCCTCCTTCTTTTGCAGCTGCTGCAACTGTGGGGAGGTGAGGGGTTGATGGGAAAGAGCTCGCTGGCGGCCTTTGCCCGGCGGCGGGGCCCCACGGCCCGTGTTCTGCTGACGCAGTTGCCGGCTAATGGCAGCCGCGCTGCTCATAGCTGCTCTTCGGGATAACTGAAGGAGGAGGAAGACGGCAAAACCCCACTACAAAGTGACGGACAGGGGGACGGGGTTATCCAAAGGAGTACACCTTCACGCTCTTTAAGGTCCCATAGACAGACCCAGAGTTTATCTCTTACACCCGTATTCTCTGTTCGGGGACTTTCACGAAAACTTTCACCTCTAACTTGATGGAAGTCAACGCCGCAAGAATTTGTGGGGCCACGATTAGCAAGTTCACTTCTTCCTTCGTCGGTGGGCTGGGAAACCAGTGCTATCGTTCTCGGGTAAAGAATTTTCGGCGGCGGGGGCGGGCGCTCACGTGCAGCCAGTTACCACCGGCTGATCTGCGATCCAAGAGCGCTCCTCTCGATATGCCGTGGCGGAGCGGCCGGAAACGCATGCGCAAACTTACCTCCTCCGTGATGCAATCAGTCGGCACCTCCCGAAATGATGCCGGATCAACTCTCCCCTACAATTTTCACATTGCCATCGAAACCTTTATTTACTCGGACAGAACAGAGTGACCAGCTAGTTTTTCCCTAACAGTCACTCATTTGAGTGTCAAGAGTTGCGGATATAGCATTCGAAAAATTAGAATTATATCTCTCAGAATATTCGCTTAAATATTTCAATTTGCTTACCTGGATGGTGATTATGTTTAATTAAGAGATAAAAAGTCAGATTTATTTAGTCTTATTTTTATTAAAGATTATTCTGTTAGGTAAATTTTAAAATGAGTTTTTTTATAAAGATTAAATGTTGGATAATTATGTACTGCTTATTTTTTTTTATAAAAATAAGTTATTTTTAATCATTACTGCAATCTTATGCTTCATTCAATTTTCCTTATTCCACTTCGACTTTTCTGCAATGTTTAAAAGTTCTGTCAACAGTTGGATCGATTAGGAATTCACAATTGCATTTTCTCCCTAAAAGACTTTAATAAATTGAATAGATATTACTCTTTCATTCTTACAGTGAAATACCAACTGCTAATTAAAATTTAGAGAAAACAGTATATGTCATATAATAACAATACGTAACTTGGTGATCATCTACCAATATTTAATATTTTTGAAAAGAGTTATTTACATGTTTATTAATAAAATAAATTACGGAATGAAAATTAAAAATTAGTACAAAAATCAGATGAAATATTTCCTTTATAATTTTAAATTACCGAATATTTGAATATACAAAATAAATCCACTATTTTAAATTAAAATTTTTCTTAAGAATTCATGTAAAACATGTCATACGTGAGATCGTATTGCACACCAACGGTATTTTATATTGTATTTAAATGTATGTGTTAATGTTCTTAAAAATTAATGCAAAAATCACAGGAAATATTTCCTCTAAAATTTAATTTATCAAATCTCTCAGAATATAAGATCTATGTCGAAACTCCTACTTTAAATTGAAAATTTTCGCAAGAATTCGTGTAAAACATATATAATGTATTACATTTGTATAACACGCTAGCGATATTTTATATTGTGTACAAATTACACACACACATATATATATATGTGTGTGTGCGTGATATTGTTATTAAAATTAGTTCAAAAATATGAGGATATATTTTCTCTAAAATCTAATTTACCGAATATTTGAGAATATAAAATCTGCCTATAAACAAAATTATTATTTTAAATGGAAAATTGTTGTAAGAATTCAGGTAAAACGTATGTCATATATTAGATTCGAATAACATGCTAACGGTATTTTATAATGTTTAAAATATATATATTTATGTGTTAATGCTGAGACAAATTTGTGGAAAATTTCCATACAGGAAAAAGCGTTTTGTTCTCGCATGTGTATAGTTTATGAGAAAAATATCGATTTGAAAAAACCTTCAATGTTTGTGAGGTGTTTCGTAAAATATTTCATACGCCGGATATCTCAGTCTTTTTTCATTATTGATAAACATGTTACCATACTGTCATTCAAAATTAAATACATTGAAGAAAATCCATAAATTTATTGAATAAAACTAGAGTAAAAGAGAATACCTATAAAAAGTAGTCGGTTAAGAAAATTCGTTTGTTTATTTAATTTTTATTAAAAATATGAATAGAAATTTTATTTTGAAGTTAATGTGTTTTTATAATAAATCAAGTAAGTAAGGTGAGAAAGGTAACAATTTTTAATTCTTTCCAACATAGTTGAAAAGTGTTTATGATTTCGGTTTGTATGTCTTTCTGTCTGTTCTCTAACTCGAGTAAAGATACTCTGTTGATATATATTAATGAGGTATAATAAGGCATGTTTGGTATTGAAAATGAAGTATGTATCGTTTATAATTTATTTACAGGGATACTCAAAATTCCGTTACATTATGGCCTATGGAGGAAAATCGTTTGCTGTGAATTTTAATGATATTGTATTTCAAACTTACTTAAATTGATATATATATCACTGAGGTACATTAGAGGATATTTACTATAGAATATGGTGTGCATAGCAGTTATGATTATTTTACAGGGACACACAAAATAATTCAGTTAGAGTACTGTCTAAGAACAATAATGGCTGGAAGTGCGATTTAAGTTGTGGTATGTTTTTAAATTAAACTAATTTTTTACCCATTTCTTCGTGTGTATAAATTCTATAGATGATATACAGAACAGCATAAAAGAACTCGAATGCATTTCCGTTTATTGACGGACATATCTAAAGGGGAATTTACAACTGTGCTATGCATTTCCTAACTGAACTAAATTTTAGCATACTATGATAGTATATAAACAAATATATAGATTATATACAGGGTTGCACAAAATAATTCGGATATTTTTCCGACTGTTGATGGTAATTCCTGAAATTTTGTTTTTAAATGTGTTATGCATTTTTTGTTTTTGTAAAAAAGTTCTTATTCTCTATTGATATTACTGCTACTTTGATCTCCCTGCGTGAAAATCATGGATGTATTATCTTTAGTTCTGTAAAATGGGATAGTGTTCCCAATTTCTTTTGTTCTTAACTATCGCCCGCTGCCTGGACTTGTCCCCTGGCCAGTGTGTTTGTTGACTGGATGGTGTCGGGGAACTTACCGCCGCGTCGGAGCGTTTTGGCCGTAAACCTTCGGGTTCGTACTATACTGTTAAAAATTTGCAGCAGACTGCCCAGTCATTCGACTGTTTTTATAGAAAGTTGTTGCTAAACCTTAATTTAGCTCTATTCCGACCGTATTAGTGCCCCTATTATGGTCAGAATAGAGTTAAATTACGGTTATAAAACCGTTTTCTATAAAAACGGTTGAATGACTGGACAGTTTGCTGCAAATTTTTAACAGTATACAGTTGGGTATTTTTGTTTACTTGTACATCATCTTTCAACTTATTAAAAGGTGAAGTTTTGTTATAGTATTCTGGACGTGTTGGAAAGTATTTCATATTCTATGCTTGATGATCTTTCTTTTTTGTTAATGTATTAGAAGAAGATTCCGACTAACATAAATATGAACTGTATACTAGTATATAACGTCCAGTTCGATATTTTAGTTGCGTTCGTAATTATATAAATACGTAGCACCTATAGTCGTTGTCTGGTCCGCCCGTCTGTCCGCATATAACAGCAAAAAAACTACCCAACCAAATGTTTGAAATTTAACATATATAATCGTTTCAGAATTTTGTCGAGTCATTTCAAATTTTATGAAAATCGAACTAAAACTTAAAAAGATATTAATAAAAGTTTTCTTCATTCTATCAAATTCCTATGATACGTAATTAATTCCAATATTTTCCATGATAGGTAATGATTCTAGGTTGCCATGGTGATTGCGCCATGTTTAAGATGGAGTCCTATTATTTCTCTATTACAGAATTTAAAAAACGAATTTGTGTACTAAAATTGTTTAATTATAACACTCCATATAATCTACCGACAGATTTTTGGATAGATGTTTCTAGAGAAATAGATATTAAATGGAAAAAGAGTCTAAATATGAATTTCAAGCTCTGAAGTTTTCAAAGCTAGGCTTCATTTTCCCATTAGAATTTTCAGTAAATTTCCACAAAAGATAAATTGTTTCCAACTTAAAATGTACTTATTTTATTGCGGAAATTAATCATATCATAATAACAGATGATATAATTCATTTCACTGAAAAAATAACAGTAGGAACGCACCTCATTTGTCACCTTTGTTACTTACAATTTCCAACTTGTTTTTTCTAGTTCGAAGGTATGGTCCGGTAGCTCAATGTTATTTTAATAAGATCCGATGAGGCATTTTGGGGTTTCTTTTCTTAGACTTTAAGGTGATTAGAAAGGTATGAAATGACGGAAATTGACTGAAGTTTGGTCGTAGATTAGAAAACCTGTAATTAATTTAGACTATGACTTCTTATTACATTTAATTGTTTATGTTACACAGAAAAAAAAGTTATTAAATTTTAAAAAACAACAACAAAAGATTAAATATTGTACGATGAAATTAATCTTGCAAATCTGCCACGATTTTGAAATTCGGGTTCCATATTTTTGAGTCGTCATTTCTTTTTATTTTTTACTGCTTATTACGTTTGTCTCTCGATTATACCTGAAAACAAACAAACTAAATTTATTTATGTTATAACAAAAAGTATATTATAAATTTTTATGGATATTGAATTTTTTATTATATATATATATATATATATATATATATATATATATATATTTGTATAAGTCAACTTAGACAAACTCACGGGACAACTTATTAAGCAGTATAAATAAGCAATTACGACTCAAATATATGTAACCCGAGCTTCAAAATCATGGCAAAACTACTTTTGCAAGATTACATTTGTTGTACAGTAATAAAATTTTCGTTATTATTTTTTATAACTTAACAAATATATTTTTATTTCTAAAAAACATATATAAATAAATGCAAAAATAAGTAATAATCTAAATTAATTACAGAGTTCCTAACCCACGATCAAATTTCGGTCAATATTTCAAACCATTCTGGTCCCCTTAAACTGGATTTTCTCAAATTATTATATATCTGTTCTTTTTTTTTTTTTTTTTTTTGAGGATTTTTATTTAAAGGGAATGTTCTGGTCTAAAAAAAATTTTTAAATCTATTTTTTGAAACATCCTTAGAAATAAATTACTTTTTTACCATATCGTTGACATAAAGCAATTGAACGAACGTATTCTGAGTCAGAACTTAAAGTTGCTATCACATTCAACAATTTTTTAGCAATATTTAAGACAACCCTTTAACTTTAAATACGGTTTTCTCGAAACATTATGTTATGATTTCGTAAGACAAATATCGCAAAAACCAATTGATTGATTTATATTAATATACATAATTAAAAATTAAAGTTTGCATTTTTCCAGCAGGTAGTGAATCTTTATCATCCTAAATTTATGCAAATTTACTAATTTTTAAGCATACAGAAATGCAAAAAATACCTAAAAATTATGTTTGATTTTATTGTCCAAAAAATTTAATTTTATGGGTTTTTTAAAAACTTATTTCGTAGGTTTACTACCTCAGCAATTTAATACAGTTTAATTTTTTTTTACATTAATTTTGAGGAGTCCCACCATCTGAAAAGATTTTTTATAGCTGCTATGACGAATAGCTTTCATTACTTAACTATTAAAATGTATTAAATAATTATAATATTTCTTTAAATATTCAATGTATATATAATAAAATATAAAAGCACCAGATTGCGATCGCATTGAGTTTTCATATAAAACAAAACCCCAAAAATGTCTTATTATTTACCAATCTAGGCCAGAATCTCCCCTTAAAAGCCTACACTAGTTACGTGAAGACACCCGCAATCTTATGTTAAACCAATGGTAACGTTCTTGTAAAATTTCTCATTTGCATTTCAATATTTTAAAATGATATTGTTTTGCATAGGATATCCGAGGTTGATCTCTAACCAGGTACTTTTTTACTTTTTCCATTTTGATTGCATACTTTTTATGAGGTCACTTTCAGTTTTGGAATCGGTTCCGAAAGTGAAAGGATAGAAAAAGAGTTATTCGTTCAAAAGTTATGTGCGAACAAACATAGAATTCAAACGAATTGTATAACCTCCTTCGTTGAAAGCCGGTTAAAAATATCTATTCTTTCTAAGAATTTTCTGTTTTAGGTAACTTTCATTACAAAAAGCTACCTATTGCAGCCGTTCGGAGGAAAGCAATTCCCAAAAATTGTGGTATATTTTCACTGATCATGACACCCAAACCCCAAACCACCCTCCGTTCAAATGTTGATTTATATAAATATATATATCTTTAACTTCAAAAAGATGTACAAAAATATATAAATTGAAAAAATTGTTTCTGTTAAGTGTTAGAACGTGATACAAGGATTCTGGAACACTTATTGTTTTGGCTATATCTTAAAAAATGGCTGAGATATGGCAGTTTGAAATTCTACGGTGGCTGAGATTTTGAAACAATTTGATATTTGTTATGCTGCAACTCTCGTATTTATGAACCGATATGAATGTGACTGATCATGTGTACAGAACAAGCCAAGGGCTCGACCGAGTTCGTTGGTCAGCATCTTGCGCCATCTTGTTTGAAAATGGCGGCAAGTTAAATTCTTTTAATTTTTTCAAAAATTCAAAAAGTATAAAAAATTATAAGTTGAAAAAGTTGTTTCCGTTAAGTGTTAGATTGTGATACAAGGATTCCGGAACATGTTTTGTTTTGGCTTTATTTAAAAAAATGGCTGCGATATGGCAGTTTGATTTTTTAGGGTGGCTGACATTTTGAAACAATTTGATTTTTGTTATGCTGAACTCTCATGCTGAAATTCGCATTCAAATTCTGTATTAATGAAAACCGGGATTGAATCTCTATGATCGGGTTCCAAGCATTTTAGCTTCGGGTGTTTGAGTAAAATGAGTTGCATTTTTAAAAACATGGACTATGGAAGCTACTAGCTACTTTTTCCTCCCGGTACATTATGGAAGGACTTTTTTAACATTCAAATACTGTTTTTACGATTAAAAGACCGTTTTTTTCTGCGAAATAAACACTCTTTTACTAGCATAACAGATGATAGTGTTTTTGTCAGTTTTCAATAGATTTTTCTTTTTTTTTAAGGCTGTTTAACTTACAACTCTCGTCTAATGTTGGTATGAACTATTTCTACATTTTTTTAAATATATATATTTATATATCTGCAATATCACAAGTTTACAATAACTCTACAGCGAGCTACCACTGTTTCCGAATATCATTCTTCATAATATTTGTCCGCAGAATGTCTGTCATTAAATAAGGTGAAAATTACTTTTCTGAAATAGTGGTAGCTCTGTGGATTGGGATTGATTTGTTGGAAACCACTATGATATTTAATACCTTTAGTTACTTTCCGAACACGTTGTGTACGGAAAGTTTTTTATTCATGTTTTGTATGTGTGTGTGTTTGAATGAACCCAATAACTCCCAGACGGTATTTCCGCCAATTGAGCTCTCATTTGGCGAATAT
Source organism: Maratus michaelseni (assembly GCA_963931845.1). Lineage (NCBI taxonomy): Eukaryota > Metazoa > Arthropoda > Arachnida > Araneae > Salticidae > Maratus > Maratus michaelseni. Next base: position 121,555,169 of record OZ007586.1, read on the forward strand.
GTTATAGACCATACTGCCGCAAAAACTGCATAAATTTTCGCAAGAGTCGCCCGACGAATTGGTATTTAATACATTTTCAAACCATTTTCAAACTATTTTGGCACTGATTCTCTAGGGAAAATCAGCAAGGTAATGTGGAAGAGTGCGCACTCTAAAAACGACATTTTCAAAACTGAGCAAAAAATACTCAAATCTGAGTAAGTCGCATAGTCAAAATGGCTCCTAATCAAAATGACTCAAGTTTGAAACATGCATATACTCATTTCTGAAAACATGCGCAAGAATAAAACATCATGTGCTCATATTTGAGTATGTCCATGTTTCAAAAATGAGTATGAACTGACTTCTATGTGCTCATTTTTGAGTATTTCCATATTTCAATATTCTGAGTTTTTCTGGTATTTCAGAATTGAAAGCATTGGGTCGTATTTTTTGAAACAAAAAGTTTTATACCAAAATGAAAACATCGACTTACTGAGATCGGAAAGTGTCATTTTTCTCAGTGTAAGTGATAAATATTTCGGCTATGTAATCAAGCATTAGTAACTCACAGGCAAAGACTCCAGTTTCAAAACGGGGGTTCCAGCGTTTGAATCCAGCCTCTATTGGAAAAACTGGGTTATCTCTGGAAAATTTCTTAGACGTTTTGTGGATAATATTTTACTCTAATTATCGGTGCAGTTTATTGGCTGGTGCTTTTTCATTGCGGAAAGTATGATTTTTTAAATTTTTATATAGGCCCCAATCATCACTTTAGTGTGTAAATTACTACTATAGATTAATTTCCTTTTTTCTGATAAAATTTAATGTTTAACATTGGCACTAAATTCAACCGTAGAATTCTTTATACTTGTCTCTTGAAACACACGTTATATGCTATAATTATGAAATTCAGTTACATTTGCTTATTGTATATTACAAAATCAGACAAATGTCTATTTATGATGTTTGCGTTCATTTTATAATGTTTGCGTTTTCAGAATAAAAAAACATGAAAATATTATTAACTTTTCAAAACTTTTGACATTTTCCAATTGAAATATCATGTTTTCATGCATTTAGATTTGTAATTCAAAGCAAGTGCTTTATAAATTTACTTAAACTGAAATGTATTTATATGAGTAATTTAATTTTTTTATGATGCGCACAGCTTTTAATAATTATAATTCACATACCTTTCATATATGCGTTTAAATTTGTGATTTAAAAATATTTTTATTATATAATTCATTTTTGTATGTTATATAATTAAGCACATTTATATTAGGTATAAAATCAAACACAGATTACTGTATTCGTATAGGTTTTATTTTTCGTAATTAGAAATAGATTATGTTTAGAAATCATTTTGACATGCTTTGCCATTTTTCAAAATTAAAAAAGAAATAGAAAAATGGAATTTTATTACTAGTTTTTAAATGCAGAACATGACTAAATGTGTATTTCAGTAAAATTATTTAAATAAAGGGAGTATTCAAAACACATGGGTATAATTCAAGTAGGTGGTAGAATTATAACCAACATTTTATGTATAGGAAAGGAGGACACCTTATTTATCGAAAAATACGGGATTTCTTATTTCGTTCATAACTTTAACCATAATGAGTATATCGTAACGATATTTTCAGCAAACGATATTTTTCTGCAGCAAATGACCGCTATTCGTGTCTAAAAAACACTCAGATATACGGTCCATAACTCAGATTGTAGCTGACTGTACATATGGTGTCATTGACCAAATTACAATGCGCTAACATTTACTATGATGTTATCACATTTCACATTTTCGATAAAATATCATTATTATTGGTAATGTTTGGCAAGAAAATCCGGGTTAATTAATACCTCTGTATTTTTGAGTGACTAAGCAGACTGTGATCCAACTTTCTTACACAAAAAAGTATTTTATAGAGTGCTCTACTACCTCTTACGCTGAAAATTCTCAGCACACATTGGGAACACATTTGGAACACTTTGATTCAAAAAAAATGTTCCAGTTACCTTAATGTGTATTGAATGTGTTCCCTTAATGTGTTCGAACATTCTCCGATATAAAGAAAGTATTCCGAAAGTGTATCGAAAATGTTCTGCTAAGGATATCTGTTAAAACTAAACTTGGGAACAGATTTGAGAACGGATTGGGAGCACATTTGTGCACACTTGTGAAATCATCGCTTTCAAACAGTGCGCTAGAAAGTGTTCTGAACAAAAGAAGAGTTCTCAAAAGTATTTCAAAAACTATTCCAAATAGTGCGCTTCAAAGTGTTCGAAAAAGGTGACAAAATAAGTGTTCTAAAAAGTATTCTGAAAAGTGTATAAAGATTTGCAGTGTAAACATTTTTCCATGATTTCTAAATCACCCTGTATACTATGTATAGATTTAACGCAAAGGTATGCTCAATCTAAAAATTATCTTTTAAGAAAATCCAAATTAAAATGTGGTGCATTTTAAATAGGTGTACTTACACATAAAACAATTATATCTAAAGAACAAATGTAAATTTAAGAATGCGGTGTTTCGCATATAATTCTCGGGAATTATTAAATATTCAAAATATATTAGAAACATAAAATCGATTTCTTGAAACTTCAAAGGTCCTGTGCCACATTTTAAAGTATGCAAGGAAGTTAAAAGAAAAAATACGCTTCAGAATATTTCTTCTTTACATGTATTTGAGTTCCTTTTACCATACTTATAAAATAATTTCCATTTATAAATGCATAAAAGATTCGACTACTCTCATGTGAATTCAAATTTCAAATATCTGACCTCTTTTTCTTCCTTTGCACTTTAAAGTGCAAAGTGGGTGTAGTTGCGTTTAACTCTTAGTTGATTCTTATATTTTTGATATTTTGGTACCTAATGAATACAGAGTAAAGTTAAACTTTCAAAAAGTTCAAGGAAAAATATATTACTTTAATAGATCAATAGAAAAATCTCATATCAATCCTTTGGAATCTAAATTTAATATCTTAGATTACCTGAGTGAGAAGTGATGAAAGTAATTCGGGGTTGAAATAATATACTTTTTTTATTTAACCCTTAAACCAATACATGATTTTGATTTAGCTTTAGCGTCAATCACCAAACATTCAACATACCTACATGCACAAAATGTATCATAAATTCGTATTTAGATTCCAAGTGGCTGATCTATGCTTTGTATTTATTTTATCTATAAAATTTATATGCCATATTTTGCTCTCACCTTCATTTTGAAGAGTTTTCAGAGAAAGAATGTTCCGAAGTTGCCGTTATGTAAGTACAGTCGTGGTAAAAAGTGACCACATCCTACTAACTCTGCAACAAATTATTCTAGAAGAAAGTTACTGGAGCCAAACGATTGGAAATAAAGTCTACTGTTAAATGATGTAAATAAAATTTTCTTAGGGGCCATCTACCATATCAAAACAAACCCAAACTTTGTTTTCTTCAATGACAAGATCCAATTTTGACAAGGTATTTTAAATCATCAGTTCAAACTATGCCTAGATACCAAATTTCATAAAATTCCTACGATTAGTTTCAGAGAAATTGAATATTTTAAAATGAGCATATTTTAGGGGCTGTATCCAAATTGTAGTTAGGTACTCGATTGTTGAAATGCTACAGAATGAATAAGTGACTTCTATTAATGTATTATTTCTTACCAATATGAACATTTTACTCACTTAATATGTTTCGGCTATACTATAAAATCGTTTTCAATATTCATTTTATAATATTTACAAAAGTTGAATTATCCGATTAAAAAATATGTTAGCTTATCTGTGATTAAAATAGTTTTAGAATATATGAATGTGATTGCAATTTTATATGTGCTTTTATAATGCATTTTCTCAGATTTTTAGTTTATTATTTTTTTTTTTTTGCTCTTTTCTAACTTTATATGTGAAGAATATCGGAGAATACAAAATTTAGAATAAAAAATAGTATGAAGCAGTATAAGGAAACGATGTAGAAAAAACACTTTCAGATTGCTTTTCAGTCGGAACATAAATATTAACTCGATTGCTAATGGCATATTTTAAAAACTTTTTCAGCAAATACACAACACGTATGCATTTATTAGAAAATTTACTTCAAACATATATACCGCAGAAAAAATAAAATAGATTTCTTTGACTGGAGAAGAAGATGGAAATTCAATTAAAGGCAACAAAAATAATGAGTATTTTTTTTTTCTAATGTAGAACTGTTCATTTAAAAAAATGAGCTTTGTTAATTTATAAATAAAAGCTAAACTGATTTACATAACTGACGTAAAATTATATCTCCTGCAAATACTATTTACGTAATTTAATACAAAATTTAAAAGCAGACACAGAAAAAGTAAAAAAAAAATCTTATTCCAATAAACAATAAAGTTACTAATATATTTCAAATTATGCTTTTCTGCACATCATGGAAAGCCCCTTAAACCAGCATCTTGCTGTCTTTTAAGCACAATTTGAAAACTACTTGGAAGAAAAAATTGAAATTTTGAATGTGCATAAAGCAGGACATAAGAAATATAAATCAATCAAAAAAATTGTAGATAGCAATTCATAATTTTTTCGATTAATGATTTCATAATTCATATTATAAAATAATAAAAATTACAAATTCAACGTATTTATGTTTGAGGTTTTTAGTATTTTAACCAAACAAAAAATTAGCACATTAGGATAATAATTTCAGGAGATACTAAAAAATAAAAACATGAAAATGTAATTTAACATTTCGAAGCTCTAAAATTTGAATGTTTATAATTCAAAAACTTATCATCCAAATGACTTGAAATTTGGTATCTAAGCATAGATTGAACCAAAGATTTAAAATATCATGTCAAAATTAGGTGTCTCCATTGAAAAAATAAAGTTTGGACTAGTTTTTATATGTAGATCGCCCCTAAGCAAAATATATGTACATCAATTAAAAGTAGACTTTATTCCCCCCACCAATCGTTTGGTACCAGTAGTAACTTTAATCTACGGTAATTTGTTGCGGAGTTAGTGGGGGGGGGGTGTTCACTTTTTTCTCTCGAGTGTGCATATATGTATGCTCTCAGTTGCATACAATCGGATTCGATTCTACACAGTAGATCTTAGTATATCATTAGATTCTGAATTTCTATTCCTTGGAAACTGATGCCTGCAGATTTTAAGTTTTGGCGCACGATTTCTTAATCGGCAATTTCGTGATGATATATTTATCATTCTCATATGCTAATGTAATGTAATTTTGTTCAAGGATCGTTAACATGAAAAGAGAAGTTAATTTTAACATTAAATGGTTTCCTTTTTAAAACTCGATCAGTTAATTATGCAATTTTCCTGAATATTATAACATAAATCCGGGTCAGTATAAAAAATATCAATATCTATAAATATGAAATTCCTTATAGCGGCTCTATAACGCGTGTATAAGCGCTCCGCGCCCATGAAAACAACAGCAACAACAACAAATCACTGGATACCCCTAAATCGTTGTATTGGAATCCCTAAAAATATTAAATTGTCTATAGCGGCTCCGTAGCGCATGTATGAGCGCTTCGCGCCTATGAAAACTAAAAGAAATCACTGGATTCCGCTAAATCATTGTATTAGAATCTCTTAAAACAGGAAATTCGTTAAAATCGCAATCCTATAACGAATATTGAAAAATAAAATCACATTATATAAAAATTGTTAATATTGTTTCAAATTATTTTTTATAAATTAACAAAGTATTGAAAAATAGAAACTTTTCTCTTTTCATTCACATTATTTCTAATAACTTAATTAAATTTTGAAAAATAGAAATTTTCCATTTTTTCATTTAAATTATTTTTTTAACTTAAATTGGTATGGAAAAATAAAAACTTTCCATTTTTCAAGTTTTCCACTGCTTGGATCCGAACTAGGATCTACAGATCTGGAAGCAAACGATATACCACGTGGCTACTATACTCATCTGTGGCGGCGAAGCGTGAGTTTTTGCCAAGGCAGTAACCACGATAGAGGAGGGAGACCCCCCCCCCCCCCGACTTCCCGAAAAATAAGTTAGAAAGGATATATATATATATATATATATATATATATATATATATATATATATATATATACTTTCATCTAAATGAAAGGTATTGTACCTCAAAACTTATAAGGTTGTCGCTTATTCCGATACCCATACCCATTTTCGTGTGTATTGTTGATTGAATATTTTTTGTAAGTAAGTAACTTGGGGCTCTGCCTCCTACGCGGTACTTTAGCCCCATCCAGACCCCGCTGCTCTAAAACACGCTAATTTGATCTGTTTTAAAAGAATATTACCCGATTACGGATATTATATTATTATATTATCACGAACGCTGGCGATCTTCTCTACTAAGTAAATTGTCATTCATTTATTTTTGAATGGTGAAGTTTTCGCTTCTCAAGACTGCATCCACGGCACCTGACGGCTGTTTTTCGTGATTGATTAAGTTAGATCTATCTCACGTTTAAAAATAAACTTCTACAAAATGGTTAAGTAAAAAATGTCGCTTCCTCCCGGACTTTTATAATAACGTCTTAAAGAAAAGTTTTTTTAGATGCTATAAGAAATTAGTTTTAAATATGATGTTTTAAATATATTGTATTCGTGAATATATTGTATTGTGATTCATTTTAAATATCACACGAAATTTCCCTCATTTAATGTTTTCGCACGAAACAATTTAATTATTTTAACGTTTTCTTTCTTTTTTAATAATCACGCGTAAATATTTTTTCAATTGAAAACTTGTTTCGAAATACTATTTCAGCTTTTTAAATATGACGTAACTTTCACCATAAAATTCTATTCGCACGTAATAATTTAATTACATTAAAGTTTTCTTCCTCTTTTAATATTCACGTGTAAATATATTTTTCAACTGATAAATTTTTCGAAATATTAAATCAATCTCTATTAAAATAGTGAAATATTGAAAAAAACTTAAAAATTACACAAATTAAAGAAAAATGATTACATACTGAACACCGTAAATTAGTCCATTATGTGCCTGCAAAAGATGGTTAAACGGCTATCCATAGTTTTTGATCCTATAAAACTTTTTTTTATTGAACTATTTTGATCGATTTCAACATTCAATAGCTCTTAAAATAATTCTTCTATTTAAAAACAGTCTGCTTTAGCGTGTTTATTATAGATTTTTCCATAGAGCTGCCAGTTTTCATATTTTTATATGCAATAGGTTTTTTTTTTTCTTTCTTTTTTTTTTTTTTTTTTTTTGGTAATATAAACCGAAAAAGAACCCTGCTCAAAAAAGTCTTCAATCATAGCAGCAGCAACGTTAGTTATTATTTTTTTTAAATAAATTAAAAAATATATATATTCTTACAAAATAGAAAACATAGTTTTAAGAAATTTTATTTTGTTTCGTTCAAATTAACATGAATATTGAAATCTATAAAGATTATTTTTGATAATGCAATGTATATTTCATTCATAAAAGTATTCCAGTCTTTGTGATTTTGTGACAAATTACAATGGCATTAATTTTGATGTTAGAGCATTATTAAAGCTCTGTGATACCGCTAATAGCAGTTAAGGGTATAGCTAAAAGTAAAGGACATAGCTAAAAAAACCTAAGGTATAGCTAAGAAAAGGGTATAGCTAAAAAACTTGAAAAGTGTTTATGTTGAAAACAGTGTTTATGTTGATAAGTGGAATGCACCGCGGTAGCCTGTCTTTTTCGTTAGCCTCGCTTTAAATGCTCTATTACTGAATTGCGTAAAAGAAACAGCCTTATAACTCCAAAATTGATAATCTTATTAACTAATAGTTTACTGCGTTGGATTAAGCGTCTCGTTTCCAATTAAAATATATCTTTGAATTGAAATTTGAATGAAATACAGGGTCATGAAAAATCGAAGAGTGTGGAAATAGGATTCCAAATTTCTCGGCAACTCTTTATCCGATCGACTTCATTCTTTATGCAAAATTTATGTGTTTTTATTGTCTTTTATATTCACTCCTTAAAATATACAATTTCGAAAATTCTTATATAACTATTATCAGAACGAATATTTCGAGAGTCCGAAAAAAATAGTTCTGGATAATCGAGGTTACTGAAATTCAGTAAGTTTCTTCCCATTATTACAAAATAAGTACACACGAAATTTCAAGTCTATATCTCAATTTGTTGGGGAGATAGAGCGTTTACAGACAAACACACAGCCACACAGACAGACGGACGGCAATTTTTTTTTCTACAAATATGTTTTTCGGAATTTTCAGTGTCTGAAACGTGTAAATCCGTCAAAAAAAAATCTATTTTCAAAACGATTGCAAAACTTACCCTGTACTACGTATGATGGGTATGTAAAAATGACAATGTGATATAAATACATTTTCTGTAAGGTAGAAGCCACGCCCTTAGTAAATGATGTTTTTGGAATAAAAACGAGAATTCTTGTTTACCGATGCGAATGTGATAAGTTACTCCTCCATAGGTAAATTTAGGTATGTTAAGAATTAAAGAAGATATTTTAGAGGCTTATAAATGAAATTTTATTAGATCTAAATCTAGGATAAGCCGCATACATTGCTACTTTTTCCTTGACATCTTCTTACTGCCATTTTGAGATCATTCCTATCCTATCTCATGAGTCTTTTCCTTACATACATGCGAGGCAGGTCTGAAAAAAAAAAACTAGGTTAGCTTATAGGTTTGTTTCTAGAATTAAACATCATACCTAATTAACCCCACATATTAATTAATTACAATTGTACACTAGATTTTAAAATCTGGACATCTTAAATCCAGAAACGTTCAAAATGCAGAATGTATAAATGTGAATTACCTGGCACTAGAGTTGCAAAAAACTGGTTTATTCCCAGGTTTATTTCCAATAGACCCGATTTATTCCCAGGTTTATTGCCAAAAGACCTGGTTTATTGGCAAAAAACCCGGTTTATTCCCAGGTTTAAACCGGTTTTTTTTTTGCCTTTGCAACTCTACCTGCCACCATTTCTTACTGATATCTTTAACAATAAATTATTAAATAATAATAATAATAAAAAGACTGGGAACAGAGAAAGCATCTCTGAATACGAATTAATACCTGTATAGAGAATTAACGAAAAAGTTATTGCACATAAAGTATATTTAGGGCAAAAAGAAAACATTAGCAAAGTTTTATATAAATGTTTATGATAATAGGCATATGCAGGGCACCCACTGGCTTATATTTTATTCACACCACTATTTGTTTTAATGTTGTATAGTATATTTCTCTTGCACATGTTGTCGCATGTATGTGACATTTTTTTGTTTTGGCAAAAGTGGTGCGAGATAGAATTAAAAAATATTCAGCAGTGGCAGCCCTGCATATGTATTCTTTTTAATTTATAATTTTTACTTTTAGTAATAATGCATAATTTAAAACTAAATATAGCATTTATTCCCTCAAATTCAACCTACCTATAACCTCTAAAAAGCGGAAAGTTCTAAAATCCGGAATTGTTGAGTCTGGAATCGATTCTGAATTGTAGACACTCTACTGTACTAAATACTGCCATTTAACATTAAACTTTGAAGTGAAATTGTTGTAAACAAATGTAATATAAACATACATGAATTAGAAAACTGTATATTAGATGTTAAGTGACAATGTGATTTGGAAGTGGTTTCACAGACTTATAAAGAAATACCAGTTAAACTTATTTACAGAAACCTTAACCTTACATATGTAAAACCTTTTTACACTGAAACAACTAGAAAAATGTTATAAATAAATGTTATAAATTAAATAAGTCTAAAAAAATAATGTTAGGTTTTATAAAATAAAAATGCAATTTATACCGAAATTACCCGGACAGGAGATATAATACCTTCATTTTTTATATATGAAAATTATTGTAGTTGCCTATTACATGTATTCTAATAAAATTTGGTGATTTATTAAAATATACGATTTTGCTGTTTCGTACGCAGCAATAAATAAATAAATAAATAAATAAATAAATAAATAAAGTAAATTAATAAATTAAAAACATAAAGTTTAAAATTATATAAAAAAGTAATATTGACAGTCTTAAGACTACCGTGATTTTTTTTTAATAATTGGCATTATTCTGTCATAAAATATTTAATACCGGAAAGATCCATTTGTTCAAAATAAAGTTTTTTTTTACAAGTTTTTATTTAACTTGCCTTGTGTGTCCATTCGGCTTCAATCTTGCAATTCAATTTTAACACACTTCCTGTGTTACAATTGATCTAATGTTTGGTAGGGTGACGTATTTAGGGTGACAATACAATTTTCTGTACAAATAAAAAATAAAAAAATAAAAAATAAATAAATTTGCCTCCGCTACCTCTTAGGGGACGAACACATTTGTCCAATAATGGTACGTAAATGTCATGACATATGCGATATCACGCAAATGTCATTGATTGCTTCAGAAACAATCTTTTGTTCTTCGAATGAACCATGGCAGTGTTGGTAAATGCGCCATTTTTCAGTTCCGTGCAGGGGTGAATGGATGTGGGTTCGATCCTCAAAGGGACGTTGATCGATTTTTTTTTCTTGCCAGGAAGCTGGATTTAAAATCGTATATCCATTTTATTTTTTTTTAAACAAACTGTTAAAAAATCACTCGCAATTTAATTTATTTCTTTTAAAAAAGACATTTATTTCAATCAATTGTCCTTCAATTTTTTTCCCTTTTCAGTACATTATAATAAAAGCATGACTTTAAACTATTTTTTTTACTTATAATTTATTTAGTGCTTAAGCCGCTTCCTATCAGTCAAAGGTGAAAAAATATTAATCCATTGAGCGCAAAATGACCATAACGCCTCAAAACCATGCAAACAACCAATTTAGGGGGGGGGGGGGCAAAAAGTCGTCAGTTCCCTGGACACAAACACCTCTTAGTAAGGAAAAGCACGGATATAAAAAATAAAATATATTTATAAATTCCGTGAAATTTCACAGTAACAAACAATTTCTTCTGAGAAACTTATTACAACAGCTTCAGAAGCCCTTATCACATAATCTCTAAGTAGGCCGCACACTGGGGCGTCTCGAGTAACATGAAGCCCTACTTGGGAGAAAAAACACGTTTGAAACAGGTTTCTCCTTTGTTTTAACATGTTTCTTCCCCTAAGTCACGCTTCATGTTGCTCGTGACGGCTCAATATGCGAGATCTTCGCCGTCATCAAGAGCATTCGAAATACGTCCTTTTATTAAATTCTAGTGATCATATCTACCAAAATGAGCTATAATGCAGTGATAATTAATTTCTACACAAGAAGCAATGCAGGTTTTTAAACCTTTAATTATTTTTAGCGCTCTCATAGTCTAACCGCTGTTTTTTTTTCTGTTTTTAAAGAGCCGGATAGTTTATCAAGATCTCAGTAAAATTTTCTTCAGTCTGGGCCATTAGTACTAAGGCTAGAGACTTCTTAATAGGTGAATTTTATACATTTTATTCGTATAGAAACAGTATCTTATCAGTTAATCAAGCCTTTTATTCATCTTTCACTCTCAGAGACCACTCACAGTACATATGCGACAATTTCAATTTTGAAAAAGAACAAACGGGTAAGTGTGATCGAAAATCGCACAAAAGGTTTCGTTTAATAGTCCTTTCAAAACAATTTATCCTTTAATTAATAAATCCAAATCATTAATTTATAATTATTAAATCCTTATCATTTATCAATACATTTTATCAATAAGAACATAGATAGGAGCACCATTAAATTTAATAATAAAATTGTAACAAGAGGAAGCTATTTTTGTATCAAATTAAAATTATTCAGAAGCTGCTTTTCAGACAATTGACAGCATATGTTTGTATATCTGGAAAGTATATTTAATTACATGATTTAATTTTAGCTAAAAAGAAAAAAATAACCTTAAAATAACAACAACAACAACAACAAAAAAAAAAAAACGTTATTTTAAACGAAAAAAAAAACGAAATCTATCGGACAATGAAACGTAGTCCGAGAAAAAAATCGAAAATTTCAACTTCAGGTCGTTGAGAACAGAACCCGGAACCTTCGGATTAAAAGGCAAACGCGCTACCACTGAACAGCTAGCCTACGTGAAAAAGACTGAAATTAAGGTTCTGTTTTAAAGTCTAAATTGCAGAAATGATCGGATGTCATTAAATTAATTCATTTATTTAAAATAATATTAAAAAAATTCAAAGTTTTATGATTTGTCGTGTGACAGTAGATATTCAGCTATAAATATCCAAAATTTCAAGTCTGTGAGAGACAGACAGACGGAGGAGTGAGACGAATAGAGTTTCGGGAAATGAATGAAACCCTAAAAATGTGGAATTGAAATTTTTGCTGATTACAAAAAAGTGTATTTAATAGATATTTTACATATTTATATAGCTTTGAAGGATTTCAGTTTTTTCTAAATTTCATTATGTTTTTATTGGAAAATATGAGTAAACAGATTTTATTTTCGTCAAAATGTTTAGCTTTAGAAATATTATTCAGTTTTTTCATGTTTTATAATTGAAAAGAAAACCTATATGTGCTTCTAGACATATCTGCATGTTTATGAAACGCCTTTCTGAAAGGAAAAAATAACCAAGAAGTTTTTTGGGTTTCTATAAAACAGTTTTGAATTCTAGTCAGACAGGTTATTTCTGTCTAAAAAGCTGTATACTAGGTGATGATGAAACGCATTTGTATGGTTTTGTCAAAAATAAATATTGGGTAGGTAAAGTTAAGCTTGTGTAAGATATAAAAGGCAAATAGAATCACAGGGATGTGGAAAAAATAATGTCAAACATTTCGTAACATAACATCTCAGAAGTAAAAAATATTTTGGCTATATGCGACTTGCATTTTAGCATCTAATTGTAACCATAAGCAAATTGCAACCATAGATAAGACAGAAAAATTGGGTTCTGTTTTAGAGGACTAATTATTAAAATAAAATTAGATATCTAAATCATCTTATCAACCTGGAGAAATGGCACGGCAGTTGTGGTGTTGGAGCAACAACTCTATCTGTCGCTGATGCAAAAATTGTTTTTTATATTTCTATCATTCGTCTTTTCGCGGACACTGTAATAAAAGAGAAAATATTCCGTGATCTAGGAAGAAAGTGTACAAAAATATAATATAATCTTTTCCGAGTTATATACGATTCCAAAAACCATTTCTTCATTTTCAGAATCTCAGAAACCAATAGATTTCCGAAATTTGAAGAAACATTTCTGAAAGAAAAGTTTTTAGTTCAGAAGCTATGAAATAAATTTTGTGACAGTAGATACATATTAATACTATTTTTGAATAGGCATTTGATGTGCATGTTTATCGATACTCTTTGAAGTAGCGGGCTGTCAAATCCTAAATACTTGTGTAAAAAAGCGCACTAAAAGGTAAGTATATTTTCATTAAAGGCTTAATTTTGTGTCTTCTAGGCACCAAAAACATTTGGTTAAAAGTAAACTTTGGTAATACTGTTTAAAAAATAGAGAGGGTATATAAATAACCTAAATTCTTTGGAATGTAAATTTCAGCATCTAAAACTACTTTTTTTTATTTTTGATATGTAGGAGAACGGAAATTATGAGGGAAAGCCTAAACGTAAATAATTGTACAGCTATTTCTTTCAATATTTAAAATATAAAATTTTGGAACATTTTTAATTCACTTAAGTAGTTTACTGCATGCTAAGAGGTTTTTTTTTTTTTTTTTTTTTTTTTTTTTTTAGATTTTAAAGAAATATTTAAAATCCATTACTTAAAGTAACTCATTTGCTGAACAAACCCCATATGTGAGGAAGTATTGCTCATGAACTTTTCCGGAAATTATTTTCAAACAGAATTTTTTTGTAGAAGGTATATATTTCGATGTATAAGTCCATACTGAAATCGTAAAATGGTATAATAAAAGCTTCTTTCTTACACATGCTTGTATTACTGTCTATATGTCGCTGACAAACCTAAATTCCTTTATAGACGGATGATAATTTGTGTGTCATTTCTAGAACTTATATAACCTACATCCACAAAATTTTGAACCACCGCAACTTGCCTGCCTGTCATCTTATACGTCGAAATATATTGTAATTCTTTTTAAATACTAATGAAAGAAGCATACATAAAAGTACTTTCTCAAAATAAAACAAATTACTTCGAGAAAGTGAATGAAATTTCTCAATATTAATAATAAGGAATTCGGTAAAACATTAAATACAAGGTGTCGAAGGACCCTTAATTTTGAAAATAAATAACTCGGAAACGGTGTCAGATAAAAGCATGAAACCAGTGGTATGTTTATTTAAAAAAACTGTAAGAATCTGGTAGAGAAACCACAAAATTATAGTTAAAAATCGCGTCGATAGATAGCGCTGCAGTGAGCATTACGAATCCCTGTAAAAAGAGCTCAGACATCAAGAACGCTCAGTCGTCGAAGATATCGCCGTTGACATGTTATCGCTATTAGCGTATAGTGAAAAAAATTCCGGAAGTGACACTGAAGGACATTGTTTACCGCAACAATCTTTTAACACTCGACGAGCTGGAGGAGGCTATTTGTCAAACTTGTGCGTTGATTTCCGGTGACATACTACAGAGAGTCACTGACAATTTCATTCTTCGTTTGAGACATGTGTGTTGTGTTAAATGTGCACATTTTGAATCGATTTTGATGTGATACAGCCTACTTATTTTCATGTCACCTGCAGCGCCAGCAATCGGAGAAATTTGTTAATAAAATTTTGAGGTTTCTTAATTAGATTTTTACGTTATTTTAATAAACATGCCACTGGTTTCATGCTTATATGTGTCACCGTTTCCGAGTTATTTATTTTCAAAGTTAGGGGTCCTTCATGAAACATTCTGTATACATTTAAAACTGCAATTATATATCCCCATAAGATGCAATTTTCAAAATAAATTCTTATTTTTACAATATTAATTTCTTTTATAATTTATATGAATTTCTGAGTTGTATTAAAATAGGTTTTCTGTGCAATATGGAGAGCAAAACAATTATTTATTTACAGGGTCACACAAAATAAATAGGTTATATAATAGTATACGGGGAAAAACTGTTTGTAGATTTTTTTAAATTATGCTGCAGAATTTCAAACATGATGAAATTGATGTACATTACAGAGATTTACAACAAGATGCTTGCTGGAGAATATGATGTGCATAACATTTATCATTCATTTACAAGGGCACACAAAAGTTTTGGTTAGTGTACTGTATCCGAAGTGCGTTTTCAGTTATGATATGCGTTTTTAAGTTTAACTAAATTTTTGCATACTACGTGGTGTGTATATATCTTATATATCATATACAGGACTACATAAAAGTATTCGTAAGTATTACTGAGCATGAGTTTAAAAGTGTTTTTAAACTGAGCTATGCATTTTCAAGCTCAATTATATTTATACTAAGAGATGTTTGTAGAATATAAATAAAATCATATACAGGGCTATGGAAAAAACAGGATATGTGGCCTGCTATGAATAGTGATTTCTGGAAATATGATTTCAGTAGTTTTAGGCATGTTTTGCCAGAATTAAATTTTAGCTTAATATGTGGCTTGTATAAAAATCTGTAGTTAATATACAGGGCTGTACATAAGAATTCAGGAACGTTTCCGTCTATTGGTAGAAATTCCTGGCGGGGAATTTTTGTTTGTGTTATGTGTTTTCTCATTAAACTCCATTTTATCACACTATGCAGAATATATACAAAACTATCAATCATATACAAGGCTACCAAAAATATTTGGAGTACGTTTCCGGCTATGGACAATAATTGCTGAAATCAGATCTTCAAATGTGTTATGTATTTTTAAAAATGTCTACTTAGGTATCTTCTTTAACTTATTTAACGGCGATGTTTTGTTAAACTATTTTGGACGTGTTAGAAAGTGTTTCCTAATCTATGCTTAACGCATGATTTTTCTTTCTTGTTTAATTGAATTTTTTGAGCCTCTATATAAAATAAATATATGCTGTTTTAATTTCATTTTTTTTTGTTAGACTATCATATTGGACTGCACATTGCTGTGTGTATTGGACACAGGATCATGTATGATAATTGTTCCTTGATAATTTTATGCACGGGACTCTTAAAACCATTTTACTAACGATAAATCGTGAATAAATATCAGTATTCATCATTTACAAGTCATGGTAAACTTAGGAAAAATCGAAGTGTCGCACGAAGTGAAAAGGGCACCAGGAAGCTTGGAAAGTCATAAAAAGCGTCTTGTGATACAAAACTGAGCTGCTCCGCCAAGCACCTGAGGGCGACCGTCAGGCACGTCAACCACCGTACCCATGTTCTGGAGAACTTTTAATGCGCAAGACCAGGATACTTCCTGTATGCGCTACGGTGGTGGGAGCGCCTCCATCTGCTAACCACTCCCATTTTCCCAAGAAAATGACGACAAAGGTCGCTGCGACATGCTGTGGTATCACCCTCTTAGGTCACCACCACATTGCACTTGGGGAGTACGCCTGAGTCCCACGACAGTTTCGGAGCTGAAGACCTAAAAAGGAAACCTTGCTCTATCGCCGGTTTCGATCATTGAACTCCTACAAAGGATACGACTAGTTCGTCGGTCGCGACGAAGGAGGAGGAGCCTCTCGCTAGATCGGGATGGCGAGGAAATACATCCCTGGATGCATAGACATGTCCTACCTTAGGTTGTTCCCGTGTGATCCCCGATGGTTTTCCCTCCGAGCTTATGGCGATGACAGAACATGGACGGCGGTCAAGTCCGGAGAAGATCACACCGAAACACATATAAAAATCTCTAAAAAGGGTTAATAAAAGGAAATTTAGATTTAGACACCACTATCGGACTCTGAGGGTCGTGGAACATGCCCTCAAAAGCGCTTAAGATGCATTCCCGATCGAGGCTAGTAGCGTGAAAGTTATTTCTTAGCTCCTGCTAATCCTACCGTCAGGCGCAGAAAGCTCCGACTACGCATAAACACGCTGGGTTGTTTTTCGACCCGGGTCTGAGTTTTGGTCCGATCGCCGCCGCGTTAGTTGGTGAGCCTCCAGTCCAAATAGTTCGTAGTCGGACAGTCCAAGAAGCGGTCCAGATCCCCTCTCAAGGATGTGATTCGAGCCGCAGAATACGGACGTGAGATCCTCCACGAACTCGAATCACGCTTGATCAAACGGTCTCTTCCCCTTGACCATTGAGGTCGACGCACAACTACTCCAGCTGCAGTGGGACACGAGGTGAATGCGGACCCTGCGTGTTATGCCCACATGCCGGTATCTACACTCTGCCGCCTGCCAGTACCGAGGGTCGCTGCATGCCGGCTCACGCACTGACCAGATGTCACTACAGAGTCACCACGCTCCTTGTTCTTTAGAATACGATCTCGCATCTGTCAAAGCCCCAGATAAGTTTTGGAAGTAGTCCTATCACCATTGGCTAGTCTGTTGCCCAGAATCACCATCCCGACCCGAGGAAGTCCAGACCGCGCTGCTAGGATTAGCCTATGGGGCGCTTTCCACCACCTAGGTGAGTCTGTGATCCGCATCATAGGCCTAGTTCCCTTGCCGATGAGAACCAGCGCTTAAAGGGGGGGGGGAGGCGCAGATCTGTCCACACACCAGATCACGCGGCACCTCCGGCATTTTAGATACCCCTCTGCCACTGATGCACCGCTGTGAGGTGGGGATTCGTCTCCTTAACATTGTGTCAGAGAACATCTCGCAATGCCGGGCTCCCGGTCATCTTCCTCACTGAAGGGGTTGAGTCGAGACCGCCCGCAGTGGCGCATCGTAGTAGCATCTTGCAGTATAGGCACTTGATTTCGATTCGAAAAATCACCACAGCTCATGAAGTAAGTGAATTTGAACTCGATTCAATTAAAACAAATTAAATTTTAATTAAATAAAAAAAGTATTATGTACATAATTGGTCTATTAGAAATATTTCTCTACACGAGAATCACAGCAGGATAAAAGTCTGCCTTTTAACCCATATCGTACCAATCATTGAACAAATTAATTTTTTTTTATAAAATCTTAAATATGTGTTACTCTAAGCCTATGTATACACATAAAATCAAAAATCTTACCAATCTTTTATTAGTTAGATTGGTACAGGCTGTCCTAAAAATAGGAAAATGGTACAATCCACTGCAATTCGCTGTTACTTTGGTGTAATGGAAGAAAGTAGGCATAGTCCAACGTTACATTTTTTACAAATAGTTGTTGGTTTTGCTGCATAGGTCTTTAGCTAGCATCTTCTTTATCGGTTTTTTGGGTTTTTTACAACAACAGGTTCATTTTTAAGATTTAAAAAATCTTCATTAACTTGTTGAACACCCAGTTGTGTGCCAGATGGTTTCCTTGGAATAGAAAGTCACAAATAGGCAACTGTCTTAGGTTATATGTCTTCGAAAATCATGTAGGCTCAGGTATAATCACTAAATAGCTGATTGAGCTTCCATGAAGTAACTAATGCTGTTTCGAACGAATTAACAAATAATATTAAAAAGAAACGCACATCAAAGCAAAAGCAATTTCCATCAATAAACGGAAATGTACTCGAGATCTTTCGTGCTGCCATGTGTATCATCTATGCCATTTATACATACCAAGCAATAGGCAAAATAATTAGTTTAATTAAAAAACGTACCACAACTTAAAACGCACTTCCAGCAATTATTGTTCTTGGGCAGCAACCAAATTATTTTGTGTGTCCCTGTAAATGGACGTTGAATGCTATGCACACCACATTCTATAGTAAGACTCTTGTAGTATACCTGAGTGATATATATCAATTTGAACATGTTTGAAATAGTGTAACATCATTAAAATTCATTACAAATGATTTTTCCCCATAGACCATAATGTAATGGGATTTTTTTTAGTGGCCTTGTAAATGAACTATAATTGCTACATATTTCATTTTCAATACCGAACATGTCATAGTAAACCTCATTAAAATATATCTATTTCATAGCAATCCGACTATATTTACGCTAGTTAGAGCACGGGCAGACGGAGACATACCGGAGATAGACAAATCAAATTCATAAACAGTTTTTAAATATGTTGGAAGTTGTTAAAAAACTGGAAAAAATTTAATGAATTTTACGTGCACCTGTCAGACAGAATGTTAGGCATTTTCGTTGGTTGTAGAGTAGCAATGTTTGGAATGTAACCGAAAGAGAAAAGGCTATCTCCATTACTAACTGTTGGAGGTTAGGTAGTAGTTGATTGCACCATAATCCTATTTTCATGACAATCGAAAATGCAAGGAAAATTTATATCCTAGATAATTTTTGACAATATTTTGTTACTGGTATAAAAGTATGGAATAATACCTAAATAAATTGATATGTGTTTCTTTTTTATCTCAAAACGTTAAAAAAATTGTATATTCAAAAAAAAAAAAATCTGCGAAAATCACCATTTTAAAAATTTAACAAAAAATTAGACGATCTCCAAAAGAAACAATTAATTTGGTATGGCCATGTTAAAAGAATGAGTGACGAGAGACTACCCAAAATCGCATCTAATTACAGAGCAAACCAAAAGAGGAAACGAGGAAGACCACGAAAGACCTGGATGTTAGATATAAAAAAAGCCATGATGGATAGGGGACTGGAAGAAGAATAGACCCTTGACCGGAAGAAGTGGCGTGGTCTCTTGTAGATTTTTCGGATGGCGGCACCTGACGCCACAAACCGAGTTTATATATATATATCCAACATTAATTTAAACTTGCTATAAAGACAAATATATGTCATATGACTCTTGAATAATCAATTGTCTTTAATATGAATTAAAATATTCAAAGAATTTACATAGAGTCCACTTATGCGTGCTGTCCTATATTTAGGACGATGAGGAAATATGGGTTAAATATCATAATTGTTCCGCCAAATAGAACCTGCTAAAAACAAACTAACTCCAACAACCGGAGAAGTCTACAAGCGCTAACTTCTTGCTGTCTGAAAAACAGACTGACTTCCTCTCTTTCTCATGTCACTCTCGTGCGGTCAGATGAATCCGGTCATTACTTCGGATCAGAAATTCCACAATCCATTGTCTGAGCTTTGAATTTCATCTTTTTCTCCTCTCAAAGAGCGGGATTACTTTTTAAGCGAAATATTGTTCTACCTTTGAGCCCGTTGTTACAGCTGCTTCTCCCCTGAAGAATTTTATACGGTACATACACCTACGAAATTGTAGATTCGAACAAGGTACTGAGCTCCTCACTCTTAATACAATAAAATTGAGAGGCTAAGCACCATTTGCAAGTTCAAATGAAATTCTAATACGGAAATGGCTTTATACACTTTAATTTTCTATACATAAGTTCATACAGAAGTACACGTATTCAGTTTTGAACTACTCATCTTCATCCTGGATTTCACTTATAATTTCCCACTTCAATTCAAATAATGAAACACTTTCACAATACTCGTAAAAAGACAAATAAATACCAATGCATGAATCAAGTAAAGGGAGTATAATAACTACAGAACAGCTCTATTCGTTTATATTCAACCCGCTTCACTCTAATTATATGTGAATCTGATAATTCATCATTCCAAATCTTCCCGCGATTCCTAGACGGATCTCTGATCTCGAGTAAGCTCTACCCTAAGCCAAACATAGATTCTAACTTTTTCTTCCCTTGACGCTTCTAATTATGTAATCCTTTCTCCTTATCCGTATGTTAAACTCTTTCACCTCTGACACATGCGAGCACAACTTTGTCTTAAATATTTCCCCTATTCGCAGGATACCTATACTCTCAACAAAATACCAGGATGGATTTCCACCCCTCTTTTGTTACTTTCTTCAAAACTGTTTAACCTATGTGTCTGTCTGTCCCACTTCGTCTAAATCTTCATCTTTTCAGACACCGCACTCCGCGCGTTTACCTTCCCTTGCTTTAGCAACGCGTATACAACTAGCGTGGTAAGTGGAAGACAATTCAAATTTTTAACCATAGCAACGAAAACATTATTTTCTGCATACACTGTTAAAAATTTGGAGCAAGGTTGCACCAATTTTTGGTGCTGCAGTAGCTGCCACCATAAGACGGTGAAACGTTTCTCCAAAATTTGGTGCTAAGGTTGCACCATAAATTGGTGCAACATTTTCCCATAAATTGGTGCAACATTTCCCCAATATTTGGTGCTAAAGTTGCACCATAAATTGGTGAAATGTTTTTTTCAATATTTGGTGCAAGATTGAACCATATATTAGTGAATTTTTTTAGGGGTAATTGTGTGAATTGTTTTTTTTTAAGATGTTTTCATTGTTTCAATAAACTTTAAAATTGATATTTACTGCTTCTCTGATTGATCTTTGTTTGAAGATTACTTGCGTGTGTTATACAAGATCAGAAACCTTGTTTATTTAGCAAATTTTAATATATTTTAATTTAATGTTTTTAATTTGAAGCACTCATACCACCATCGTAATATTTACATGATTTACTCCTTAATTCCTGATTAACGTACATAAAAACTACGATGTTGTTATGACCGCTTTATATCGTAAAAAAAAGCAAAGTAATGTAATTGAAATGCATTATAATTTGCTGAATAAACCAAGTTTCTGATCTTGTAAAACACACACTAGATATACTAGAAAAAAAAAACAATCAGAAAAGCAGTAAATATCAATCCTAGAGTATATTGAAACAATGAGAACATCTTTAAAAAAGAATCAATTACGCGAAGGGTGGGAATGCTTTTTTAAGTGTATGATTAGTCATTCTTTATTTAAATATTTTTTTTTTATATGTATGTGGATCTGTACATTAAATTTTGCTGGCAAATGATTATTATTACGATGCTTATTTATGGAAGAACACGATAAGTCATATTTAATTTTAATATTTTATGCGTATAGATTACGTATCTTGATGCGAATACGAGCTATTTAATTCATTGTTTACTATTTTTTCTAAAAAGTTCACGAAGCCTTTTCAAATTTATGTATGATTGTTATCTATCAAAATTTACTTTTTTAAGTTTATTTTTTTCATAAAATAAGAAAAAAATAGAAAATGGAAAAAAAAGAAGGAACTAAAATCAGAAATTTCATACAGAAATGAACAGAATGACTGCATATGTACTATTCTTCACTGTTTGGAAAACATTTTGAATATAACGTGAATTCTAAACTAATTAAAGCTTAATTTATCATTAAAAATATTCAGTCTTACATAAGTAAGTATAAACTTATTTAAAATGAATGTTTTAAAATTACTCAATCTTGAAAATATAAAAAAGTAAACAATATCGCAGAAAAATGCATACATACAATTAAACAAATTCTACTCAGCTTCGAGTTTCGAAATATATTAACAATAAAAATTTTTGTCAGTTAATTCTTTATCTTCAGCTTATAATCAATTATAAAATAAACACAGCGTAAACCGAAAATCCCCATGCAGTTTTTCTTGTTTATCTAATTATTTTTGCGATACTGCATGACGACGAATACGAAAAGAAAAAAAAAGCACCTGGTAGGAAAACGAAATCTCAGGATATGATTCATCAAAGTTTTTAATAACTGCATATTATGGAAGTCTTTAATGTAAATGTTAATCGAAAAAGTTATCAGAATAAATGGATGAAATCTGTTACACTGAATTTAACAAAGAGAGTGGGGGGGGGGGGGAATGACTACAATTATATTCTTTTGAGAAAATTTGCACATTGAAATAACGGAAGGAGGCAAATTTGGAAAACATAACTAAATAAGAGAGAAATAATTACTGAAATAAATTAATATATGATGCGATATCATAAGCTCATATATTCACAAGATACAAAATCTACAATAATAAAAGATTAAAACTAAAAATATCCTACCATGTCATTCCATAAATAATCCTAGTAATTATCTTGCCAACAATGGCGGCTATGAAAATTTTGTTTCCTTTCTCTTCTGCTTATCTCATAAAGACGCTGTAGAGATGCGCAGAAATCAGCGATTCTGATTCGCTGTTAGGTTGCACCACTTCGTGGTGCAAATAAGGCAATTTTGGAGGTTGCACCATTTCGTGGTGCTTTAAAAAATTAAGAAATACCATTATTTGGTGCTTTTCCTTATTTTACTCCATAGATTGGTGCAACTTTGAACGGAAATTTTTAACAGTGTACCTTTCATTTCCCTTAATAAAGGCAATAAGTATGGATTCTAGATCCGTCTTTTGCTTTCTTCCTAGATCGAGAACAAGAAAAAGAGTCATTTGTAGCCCTGGTATTCTCATCATGGACGTATACATCTATCATCGGCAACTCATTTTCTACGTCCCCTACTATCATTAGCCTTCTTATCTTTAGCCACAATCCAACCTATATTTTTATCGTCGTATTCCGACCCGTTTGAAAAACTGCGTTTTAATTCCGGAGAATCCGGTCTGATGTGCCCTGCACGACTACAATGAAAGCAAACAATAGTCTTCTTTTTATTACCCCTGTCTGAACACCAGTGTCATTTATATCCCGGACATTCTTACCATTGACGTATAAGTCAATCATCGGCAGCTCATTTACAACGTCCCTACTATCATTAGACTTTTTATCTCTAACCACAATCCACCCTGTATTTTTATCGTCATATTCCGACCCGTTTGGACAATTATGCTTGAATTCCGGAGAATCCGGTCTGATGTGTCCTGCACGACGACAATGGAAGCAAACAATACGCTTCTTTTTTTCAAATATATCCTTTCTTGACTTAACCACAGAGTAAGGAGATTTAAACAGAGACCCAACTTTGCCTGAAAACAGCGACTGCAGCAGATGACTTAAAAAATAAATCATCACTTTGGCGATTTTTATCTTCGCGATTTCCGTTTAATTGCAACCCTATTCGGCTTGGCGTCTTTTGCTGTTGTCATTTGCACAAGTGCAAATTTTCGGCGTTCGCTATTTGATTTTTAAATCTTGATTAATATTTCTTATTAAAATTACTCTTTGAAGATCAAATAGTTCATTATAATTCTTCGAAATGTAAGTTATGATTTATTTTCATGTGTTATTTTTGTTCTAGTTTTTTCAAGTTCCATAATGTTTGAAATATTTTATATATATTCAGTGTTGACAGATTTTTGCTAAACGTCATGTTAAGGCTCACTGTGGAGACGCGAAATGTTTTTGGTTTCCGTCTATCTGCTTGCCGTAAAAATGGTCCGATTAGGTTGATTTTTAGTAGATATGTTGGCGAGGTATCCGGAATTAGCTGTATAGTTTTTGGTTAAATTTGGTTCATTCGTTCGGAAAGTATAGAACACTTTTTTTAGGTCATAATGCTTTCCTATGGGGATGCAGACGATTTTTCAAATTTCATTTTTATCTGAAATGAAAATGGAACATATGCATAACGGATTTAGACGTAAAATTGTGAATGCTAAATTTTCGATATGGATTTCCAATAGTTTTAAATTTTTTCCGATAAATTTAACAGAATTTAGAAATTAATTGCTTAAAATATTTGAAAATGTTTTTACATCTGTTCGGGAAATATAAACATATTTTCATATTTTTTACAATTTTTAAAAGCGTTTATTTTTACTTTCCACTTTAATTTATTCGTTACTGATGAATACCTGTTTATTTTTAAAAATTTAAAAGAATAAGCAATTCATCAGAATTTCAGAATATCACTGTGTAACATCGTGTTTAATTTAATGATTCTAATTTCTGGAACATTCGAAGAATTTTATATGCTTATAAATATGCATGCAATTGAAAAAATAATAATTGCGGATTTTACGATGTTACATTATATCAAAAATGAGATTTAAAAAACAAGCAGTCGCCGTTTCTTTTTCCCTTCCCTCATTTGCCGCCAATAAAGCGATATATAGCCATATTAGAAACCTCGCTTCTGTTATGGCCGTAGTTTCTGCGTCACCCGCAGCAATCGCCACTGTCTATATGTAATCCCATGTTAAAGAAGTTACCATTGCAGTGTATGAGAGTTGATTCTCTGTTTAAATCTCCTTACTCTGTGGACTTAACCGCCTGTTCACTTTTATATTTATCATCATTCTGCCCTTTCCTGTCCTTACCATATGGCTTACCATTCGAGATTTCATTATCTATTTTCCTAACATTAACTCTCAAACTTTCATATTTATCACAAATTTCTGCTATCTTAATCTCATCCCATTCATCTGAAAATTTATTCTTAATTTAAAATGGGTATCTACGTTTCACCTGCTCCGTAAGCATAAGTTCTTTAAGTGATTCGAAATAATTGACTCCAACAGTTCCTAACCAGTTATATCTAATTATACTCTCAACTCATACACAAGTTCAGACCAAAGTGCACCTGCCTTTCTTTGATGATTCTCAAATTTAGTTTTAAGGGCTCCCGCTCCTAATCTAAACCTTTTTAATAAAACACATTTGATAGGCTGATAATCATCCTTTTCTCTAGCGGTTTTTTTACAATTATCTCCGCAGCATCTACAAGTAGTAAGAGTATAAGCTGCGATACATATTTTGATTCCTCTAAATTCTCTTCATGACCTGACGCTCAAAAATCCTAAAAACGAAATGATATTAATCGATTTAGAGTCAAATTTTGGGACCAAATCCTATAAATTTACTTTTTAATCTTTACTTTCTGCTATTACAGAAACAGTGGAAGCTACATAGGTTGTACTGTATTGTATTCTCCTCTTCTCTAACTCCAAGTGTCTATCTTTCTCTCTCTCTGCCAATTTATCTAATCTTTCCTGTTCTGCTAATTTATCTATTTTTTTCAGTTCTGCTAATTTTTCTCTCTCCGCCAAGATTCCTTCTAACATATATTTAGCCATTTGCTCATCATAAAACGAGGCATTCAAAATTGCCTGAATTATCGGTACCTTTTCACTATCAGCGGATACTTCTGTATCAAACTGTCCCGCGAACAAAAGCAATACATTTTTATTCTGTTTATTCAATAAACTGGTCATAATTAAAATCCAGATAATATCTGAGTGCACAATATACAATTACAAAATATCACATTAATTTTCATGAACATAATTAGCAGTAAAACAACAAAGAAAATTAAGGATGTACTTTTTCAAAACTGAGTAATTCCCTACAACAAGCAATATGAATAATAAAAGGCGTAACCAAAAAGTACTCATAAAAATAATACACAGTAAAAAAAGACCCAGTACAGTAATTTACTTTATTAAGCAACTTTTCTTTAATGCACTACCAAAATTTAAACAGAATTCCTCTCTACTA
Organism: Maratus michaelseni; assembly: GCA_963931845.1. Taxonomy (NCBI): domain Eukaryota; kingdom Metazoa; phylum Arthropoda; class Arachnida; order Araneae; family Salticidae; genus Maratus; species Maratus michaelseni. The sequence continues at coordinate 121,581,384 of OZ007586.1, forward strand.
GGATTATCAGTTATACATTGAGATAATTTCAATAAATTCAGTTTTCTAATTCAGTAAATTTTCCTGCAAACAAACAAATGCTTTTACACTCTAACTTATATATTGTTAAGTCGCATTACCGCACTACACGTGCATCAAAATTAATTCACCCTTTATACATATCACTAAAATCTATACATAAAATACTTAACCCTCCACTTTATATTTACTTGAGAATATAATAAAAAATACTAGAAAATATAAAAAAAAATCACAAACTGATAACCCCTACGCACGAACTTTGAAATAATAAAAAGAAGCCTACTTCAATTTTCCTGCCAAAACAATATTTATACTAGATATATATATAAAGACTGCGATTTCCCAAAATTTAGCATGCAAGCAAAGTATAGGGATATAGTACCGTTTGATGCTTGAATTTTACGCAGGGGTATCGTTATATTTCTCTTAATATTCCAAGATCATCAAATACTAATGCACAAAAGAACGGAGCACCACCTCGAGAAGTTCTTGATATTAATCAGTCTATCCACGGTAAAAGAATAAAATCCTTGACTTTCCTGGACGACGGCTATACTCCAGATCACAGTTTCACATGGACAGTTCAGAAAGACATAGTAATTGACGACAAAATTCTCAGTCCGTAGCATGTGCTAATACATCCAATTAACTGCACAACTTTCACTCATACTTTTTTTAGAAAGCGGCTTAAAATTCGTGGAACTAATTCACCTAGTTCCTATATTCCATCGCTGCCACCATTAAATTCTTTGCTGTGATATCGACACTCGATTTTGAAGAAATATCACCATAGTTCATGAAGTAAGTGAATTTGAACTCGACTCAATTAAAACAAATTAAATTTTAATTAAATAATTATGCATCATTAGTCTATTACAAATATTTCTCTACACGAGAATCACAGCAGGACAAATCTCTGCCTTTTAAATAGAATAATGGTTCTGCCAAGTGGAATCTGCTAAAAACAAACTAACTCCGTCAACCTTCTAAAAAACAAAGCCGGAGCCTGCTAAATACAAAATAATTCCGTCAACCCGAGCTGTCTACAGGAACTAACTTCTTGCTGTCTTAAAAAGAGACTGACTTCCTGTCTTTCTCATTTCATGGAGCCAGATGAACCCGGTCATTGCTCCATATCAAAATTAGAAACCCCTGTCCGAGCGCCGAATTTCTTCTTTTTCCCCTCTCAAAGGACGGGATTCCTTTTCAAGCGAAATATTTCTCTATATTTAAGCCCATTGTTAATATCTGGTTATAACAGCAATCGTTTATTATATATCAGCACCTTTATTAATTTTCCAAGAAGCCAATAGATGGATCTGAACTTGCCTGTGGCGATGTTTTTAAGAATTACGGTGCAAAAAAGAGGTACATTCTGGAGTAGAGGGTTGCATTGGAAACTGGAGGGTTAATGTCGATAAAGTAAGAGTTTAGTGTTACATATACTCCTAATCCCTGCCATGTCATAAGATAGGAATAAAATTATGTTTTATCTAAACTTATTAATTCATAAATTCATTGAAGTACATCACGATTCGTTTAATTGGCCTGGGCACTGTCATAATGTGCCATACAAACTTACTGACTGGAAAAATGAAGCAAAATTATTATTAATATTTTAGTAAAAATAATTCAGTATTTAAATTATCGTAATGGTATTGAATAATTCTATAGAATAGATTTTTCAGACGATGGAATGTAACTTGCTGGTTAATATATTCATTCTAAATTAAGTTATCTTACGAATCGTTCACAATACATGGGGACAAATTTCTTACATTAATTGCGCTATTTTAAATTTAATTGCCATCAATTAAGGGATTTATTTTATAATTTTGAAAAATGTGAACAGTTTACAAATACATTGGGTACAGAGACTGATTACCTCAGGAGCAAACTTCCACCACAAATTTTGAATAGTAATCGTTGCCTCATTTAAACGCAGAATTTCTGTCATAAATGGGACAAAAATTACTCTTCGGAAATACCGGCAGAAATTTTCTCATGCAGTAATCTGGCTCGTTGGATACTTCTATGCAATTTTAATAACATTCCATAATTTTAAAGCAGTCAAAACAGAACCATTTTTGCGTAATTTATTATTCTTTAAAACATATTAGAAATAAAAAATCAGCCTTAATATATATACAGTGTCTCACATAAGTGATGGGACACTTGTGCTTTACAAAAGGAAACTAATCAAATAAATTAAAAAAACATGTACACATTTTTTTTGTGGGTGTGTTTCATACTTAAATTTAGTAAAGATTATTACATAACATACATTTTGTCAAAATATTAAAATATTAATTTAATAAAAATACAAATGTTTAGAACGGAGCAAAAAATAGCTCACATAAGTGATGGGACACCATTATATATGCAACAAAAATCGCCTGAAATAAGCAATAAAAATATTTTTTGGGGTTTTATTTTTACTTAAAAGCAATTGGCAATAATTTATAAAATCGTCTGCAGTATTTCTCTCCAGTTTGTTTTGGAATTTTTGTGTTTTTTAGCTCTGTGTAGTCATGAATGCTAAACGAAAAGAAACTTCGCCTGAAATTCGAAAATTAGTTATTAATTTGCATATTGAACGTGGAAAATCTATTAGAAAAACTGCTGAAACAGTTAACTTGAGTCGTTCAACAGTTTTCAATATCATTAAACGATATAAAAAGAATCATATGATTCAGGATAAAAGAAGACCTGGCTGACCATCAAAGCTATCCAATGGAATAAAGCGAATTATCGTTCGAAATATTAAAAAAAATCCAAGAATTAGTGCTTCAAAAGTTGCTGCTGATTTACAAGCATTATATGGAATAATTGTTAATCCTGAAACTATTAGAAGGGTAATTCGATCTGCTGGATATCACGGTAGAGTAGCCAGGAAAAAATTCTTCGTAAGTGAAAAGAATAGAAAACTCAGACTAGCTTTCGCAAAATCCAACATAAATAAGAATTCTGATTACTGGAATAAAGTTATATTTGCTGATGAGAGTAAATTTAATATATTTGGTTCTGACGGTAGAATCTTGGTGTGGAGAAAACCCAGGGAAGAACTTCGCAAACAGAACTTGGTACCAACAGTAAAACATGGTGGAGGAGGAGTTATGGTATGGGGGTGTATGTCGTCCGCTGGAGTTGGTAATTTTGTTTTTATTGACAGTATAATGGATCAGTACAAGTATATTGATATTTTAAAGCAAAATTTGAAATCTTCAGCACGAAAATTGAACCTTCATAACGATTTTAAATTCTACCAGGACAATGACCCCAAGCACACTGCTCTGAACGTTAGACTCTGGCTGCTATATAACTGTCCTGAAATAATAAAAACACCACCACAATCTCCAGACTTAAATCCCATAGAGAATATTTGGCAAGAATTGGAATCAAGAATTCGCAAACACACCATTTCTTCAAAACAACAACTAAAATCGGTGCTTCAAGAAGAATGGGGTAAAATCACTCCAGAAATCACAAAAAAAATAGTCGAATCCATCCCAAAAAGATTAAATCATGTTTTAAAAGTAAAAGGAAATCCAACAAAATATTAAAACCTTTTAAAAAGTAAAATTTGTGGATAAATATTTGATGGAAAAGTAAGTGTCCCATCACTTATGTGAGCCATTTTTTGCTCCGTTCTGAACAATTGTATTTTTACTAAATTAATATTTTAATATTTTGACAAAATGTATGTTATGTAATAATTGTTACTAACTTTAAATATGAAACACACCCAAAAAATTTTTGCACATGTTTGTTTATTTATTTTATTGCAGTTTCTTTTTATAAAGCACAAGTGTCCCATCACTTTTGTGAGACACTGTATATATATATATATATATATATATATATTAGAAAAGTAAGCTATGAGATACATTATGGAATTTAATTTTTATGCTTATGTTCCTTTTATGATTTCTGATAAAAATGAATCGGATATTAATACTTGATTTATATATTTATATAACTTAACCCCGAAGATATTTTAACTCACTCAGACATATTGTTTATTGCCGCAGACATACGTTTTGGAATGCTTTTATCTTTTAATGCACTAAAGTACATAGATTTCCTCGAATAACGGAACAACTAATCTTTATGACTGCGTTTCGTTTTTAAGATGAGTAATAACTAAGAGACAGTTTCAGAGTCCGTGCTTTAAAATGGCATCATATTTAAGTCTGCAGAAAGAAGAATTATTTATTCCATTGATTTGCATAGATAAATTTATTCAAATGTGCCGGTGGTAATTTTCTGCTCAGTTTGTATAAATGTCGAAGAACTTTATGAAAGATTTTTTTTTTCAATGTTAGACAAAAGTAACTAGATGTTATTTAAATTTATCGTGTTATTTAGTTATTCATGCAATGTTGTGTAGCAACTGTGTAGCAATTTAGTGTTGTAACAAGATGATGAATTATCAATGGAATGTAAGAATTTTTAATAATTATTTGCATCCAAAAAAAGTCTTAGATTTCGAAACATTATTATTTAAAAATATATATCAACACTAGACAAATATAAATACTTAACTAGTTATTATTTACATTCATCTTATTAAATTGTTTGTTCATGCAATGAAAAGGTGTTGTAGCAAGAGGTTGAATTATCAGTTATAAATGTGATAAATATCAATACTAATTTCATGACAGTCATTTAAAATAGTCTTTGATTTCGAAGAATTATTTGAAAGAAATGTTTTCAATACTAGACAAAAATAATACTTAACAAGTTATTTATATTCATCATATTAAATTGCTTATTCATGCAATAGTTAGGTGTAAAAGCAAATGGTACAAGAAGTTGAATTATCAATGAAATGTAATAAATTTGAATAACAAAGTCACAGTCAGTACAAAAAAGTTTTTTCCAAGAATTATTTGGCACATACACGATATTACAAGAGAAAAATAAATATTAGCCAGTTGTTATTTACGTCCATTGTGTTAAATTGTTTCTTTATGCAATGGGTAGGTATTATGACAATTGGAACAAAATGTCCAATTATCAATGATATGTGATAAATTTGAAAAACTAACGTACAGTAAAAAAATATTTAGATTTTGAAAAATTATTTTAAAGAATCCTTTTCAATATTAGATACAAATAAATAGTTAAGTAGTTGTTATTTATATTTTCAAGGCTATTAAATAGCGACTGAATAACCGTAATCGTGTTGATGTTATTGTTACTAATGCTAATTTTGTTAAGGCGCTCGGGAATGGGGGGCTAGCTTCCACTTGACGAGGCACCTTAGGGGCTAGGGTGCCTGTATAAGAGAGTGGCGACATACGGTCGATAAAATTTGATGGATCCAGACAATTCTAGACAAAAAAGAATCCTCTAGGATCTTGGAAAGTATTATCACCAAGCTATTGTTTGTCTAGTCGAACTCATCCAAGCGAGTATTGCCAAGTTCTGGGTTGTGTGTTGCCATAATTTGATAAAAAACTTAACTCTGAGTATACATACTGTGCGTAAGTCGCCAGTCCCTTATAGCGACACCCTAATGGTGGAAGTCTAACTTGGCCACAAATTTGGTCACTAACGGAAAGAGGGAATATTCCAGCTTTTACCTATCAACCTCCACATCTCTGATTTTTTCGTGCCTGTCTGTGGCATCGACACGATACCAAGAGAAACTCTCGCGTTTATTGGAGCCACCCTCGAAAGTAATCTGACCATACTCGATGCTCCTTAACTTCGGTATCCTGTTGGAAACCTATGTTGTACACTGTAAAAAATCTTCAGTTTTTGCTGCATAGTCAGTCAACCGCTTTTATAGAATATCTTTATTTTGACCAATGAAAATGTTCCATAATATAATAAAGTAACCGTTTTCTCTAAAAGCGGTGGAGTGTGTCTGCAGCAAAAGCTAAAGATTTTTAACAGTGTACATCGTCGCATGCCATTGACACACAGTATTTTAATTAAGATGGTGTGAAATTAGCTAATAAGCGGCGATTTAGTAAGGGCATCGTGATGTGGTTTGACAATAAATATTATTTTGTTATCCAATTTTTTTAAGTAGTTCTTAAGAAAAATGAATATTTGCATATTGAAAGAACAGAAGTAATTGCATCCTAACTCTGCGCAACAAATTTTAAGCAATTTTTATGACTTTAAGGCTGTTTTCAGAAAATATTTTTCCCTGTTCAAAAATTCGAAATTTTCTGAGACATTCACAGATTTATTTTAAAACGTAAAAGCATGATAATCTGGGTTCGTACGGATCAGGGAATTTTCCAAGCGTTTCCCCAGTATTTTCTTTACAGAAAAATAAATCTAGGTTAAACTCGTGAAACATCGCCTTCTTTTAAGGAGAGATTTTCTGTAAGAAAATACTGGTACCGAAGAATTTCCCTGTCGCAAAATTTCAGGAGCCGTACGAACCCTGAATAATGAAAACATGACTACTGAGGTGAATTAGAATCGAATAGCGTTTGTAATTTTTCATAAATACAGTACATCTTGAGTTACAAGCGATTACTGTTTCATGGAGACATATTTGGGGCTGTCGCTTCCAAAAACTCTGTTCAAATTCTCATCATTGTCAATATTTCCCGGAAGATTATTTGCCTTCATCAAAAAATGGAAAACGTTATGCAATTTCATATTGTTTGAATAAGTGCACATGCCAATTTTATGCGACTAGGTTTAAATATGACGTGAAGGTCTCATAAAGTTGCCACTTTGAATTTGATTACAACTTTAAACCAATTCGAGTAATTTAGAGGTAACTCTGATGTGCTGAATTTAAATATGTAATTAGATCTTTTTCCATTAAATATAAACTTTACAGAAGGATATAGTCCAATTTCAAACAACATTGGATTATTCACTAACGAAAATGTATTTTTTTTTTCAGAAATGCGTAATTTTTATGTTACACCCGTAAAATATAAAAACTATTTTGTTTAAATATAAAAATGTTGTTTTAGAAAATAGATACTCTGTATACGGATACAGAAAAGTCGCTTTACCATGGAATGGAAGAATAAATCATTTTGACTCCTTTTTTCATTGAAGAACATAAGGAATACGAGTGATTCTTCAATTCCAGGGTTAAATAAAAATGTATATAATTTAAAAGTTTAAGCTTTAAACCCTTTGTGAACAATGCTAATTTAGGCGATTGAGTGTTACACAAACAATAGATTGAGAAATTTAAAGTAAACATTTCGATCAAACATAGCCTATTTTGTAGAAATATTGTCTGCTACTACGTATAAAATTACAATACATCGTTATCCTAACACATCCTTATACAGTAAAACTCTAATTATTTAAACCCGGATCGCGAAATATCTTAATCAATATTGGCAACTAACAATTGCGTTAAATGGATAAAAACGCTTATTGTAATGCAAATTGTATGTATTCTTTCGTAAAAATATAATTTCCTTGAAATTGCTATTTAAATCCACATTAAAATTTATATTTATATGAAATTTTTGGAGTCTATAATTGTATAATTCTCAATCGGTATTTAAGGCCTACGGCAAACTAATTAATTCTGTTGGATATATTCAATTAACAGATCTAAATGTATGTAAGTATCTTATATTTCTAATTGTTTGTAGTAAAAGTGATTTTATTAAAATGTAGGTAATATAAATTGAATCTCAACTATCCATATTTCTGCTCAGCTGGATTGCGTCCAGAAAATATTTTTCCGTATAAGGGCAGTTTCAATGTAGAGTTGGCCAAAATAAAGAAAAAGAGATAACTTCTCAGACATTTTAATCACCAAACTGTTCCAGAAGAAAAAATCGGATATAGCCATTCAACTGAAAATTATGTATTCTTTACGGGAAATTGTTTTAAAAAAATAAACTAAGGAGTCGTTTGCATACAAAAATTGTAAAAAAAAATCAATTTTTCAATACGAACACCTAATGTTTACGCCGTCTTTGTGTTTTTCGGTAAATTTTAGCTTATGATCATCAAAGGGAGGATCATCATTCGGTGTAGAAGTTTAGGAATTATGCGCTTTTAAAATTTTGAAATCCTAATGTTAAATTGATTATTAACCCACCAACGCCATTGTCAACTACAAATTAAACGTCTTTAAAAGGGTCTCTTTTAAGTGAATATGTGCCGTGGCCGCATTTATAGGGATCTAGAAGAGTTTACCTAATCACAGAAAAAAGTGCCATGTCTATTGGGTTTTCTAATACGATACTATAACCTTTCAAAGTTGTGTACCTCATCCAAACAAGCAAGGACTTGAGTTGGTCTACTTTTTGGGGATGAAAATGTCAAAAAATCAGTAAGTCTCTCTTTCTTTTTTTTTTTTTTTTTTTTTTTTTTTTTTTTTTTGTGTGTCTGAATGTTAAAGTTAATTAAACGTTGATTTAATATTTATAGGATTTCAAATGTTTGATTGGTTTTTGTTGCTTTGATGCGATCTGGAATTTGTTTCATTTACTTGTTGTTATCATGTTCATTTACTTGTTGTTATCATGTACTTTTTGATAAAATTTGTTTTTATTGCTCTTTTTTTTTAGTGAAAACAATAGAATAGAACCTACAACTTTGAAAATATATATATAAGTTTACTTATGAGCGTTGGAGGGTTAATAGTTGTAAAACAAATTTCAATGCGTGAAGCTTTTTAACAGGGGTCGCAGCGTCTTATATATTTTTTTAATAATCCCCACCACTATTTTCAAAATATAATATTCACAATATCCTTCTATTGCACATTTTAAAGAAATCTACCATGAAACTTATAGTTTGAAAATAGTGGTATCAAATATATAAAAAAATATAGGACGCTGCGACCCCTGTTTTTAAGTATAATTCCAAAATTACTTGGCGAAATGAGGTGACATTTTAACACATTTTAATGCATTCGCATCAGGAAGCGAGAATTCTCGTTTTTATTCAAAAATACCATTGACTAAGAGCATGACTTCGACATTACAGTTATATCATGTTGCCCATAATTTTTTAGATTGTAAGGCATTCTATAATAAATCCGTATATTGAATGATATTTACTGATACATAAACTTTTAAAAAACTAGCTAGGAAACAATTTACGAAAAATTTTCAGAAGAGGGAGCAGCTGCTATTGTTTTAAAACCCAGATTTCACAAAAACATACCGACACGAATGTGTAAATTTGTATATTTGAAGCTTTTAGAAATCATTTTCTGTTAAAAATTCCTATAAGGTATGCTACATATTTTTTCGAATATTAATTAAAAAGTACATAAATTATGAAGTATATGTATAGGGTATCGGATGTACGTTTACAAATATACATAGATGTATATTTGTATGTTTGTATGGGGTGTTCCCTCTCTCTTTTTTCTTTCTTTTTTTTTTGTGCAAAAGTACTTCAATATTTTACAATCTGAAATTCAATGAATTCCGTGTCTGTAGACTTGCACCAAAATAATAATTATTATTTTCTGTTATCATAAAGTCAATAAGATACCGATCTCTAAGGTATTACAGTCTTCATAACACTCTCATATAGATTAAATGTGGAAATGAAATTAATCGACTGTCTAATATTATACGTATCTCAAACGGGTGACTTTTAAAAATAGATCGCCTCATACGTGCATTACCTCAAAGGATACGTCATGAAATTAGTTCAGCGTCATTCGATATAAAAACATGACTGTCCAATAAAACAACACTTTATAATGAATATTACTCACATGAAAAATAAATTATTGCTCGTAATATAAACACGAGCGTTTATTTACATTTATCATAACTATAATAATACAAAACATTTAACTTGAATATAAAAACAATTCTTATGAATTGAAATCTTTTATATATCAACTTCACAGTCAACATACCATCAATATCGTTTCATTTTTTTTTTTTTCAGATAAATGACGCACATGTGATCACTTTCGCTAAAAAAAGTTTTCAACGAGCTCATTCATATTCACCTGCGCGTTTGTTATCCGAAAAAAAATGACACTATATTGATGGTACGGTGACTATAAAGTTGATATATAAAAGATTTCAATTGATAAGAAATATTTTTATATTCATGTTAAAATGTTTTGTATTATTATATAAAGGGGTTAGAATGACAGTAGAGTAAGTTAAAATTTAGTAATTTGAGAAATGAAGCGCTTGGTGAAACTTGCTGTATTGCCGTTGCATTAAGTGGTCCAACTTGTTTCGTCCTATAGCCACTCCCTAAGTGAACTGTGACTTATTTAACTGTCACACTGAGCAGAAATTAATATACGTTCAGTAAAAATATGGTTATCTAGATTTTTCAAATTTTTCAATTACTCCACTGTCATTCTAACCCCCTCATATGTTAAATGTTTTGTATATATATATATATATTTCCATATTTTTTCTGTATATTCTTTTAATAAAATCCAGATAATATTTATCAAATATATAACCATTATTAAAAAAATAATAATAATCAGATAACTGTTTAATATTCCAGATTGAAAAATAAGATTTAAAATGTGAATTTGAGTACACGTTAAAAAAAGTAATTTGCAGCTTAAAAAATAGAATACATTATTTTTTTTTAATTATTTAATTAATTAACTGAAATATACACAACACGCTGTTTTATGTTATAATCTTATACAAATATCAGTAAACTATTCCACTGTTTAAATTAAATTCAGTAACGCATTACAAATTCAATCACGTGCATTTGGCGAGTTACCTAATATCTTCTTCGACAAATCGCTTTTTCGGTAAAAAATTGACAGTTTTTTTTTTCTTTTTTGTTAATAGACTTGTTATTGAGATTCCGCAAGTAAATTTCACTGAACTTATATTAGGTACATATGGAGAACCTTCAGAATTGATTTTTAAATATTCTGGGTTACGTTTTAAGGATAAATTCCTTGTAAGAAGTGAAATTTCTGTCAGAACAGTCGCAGAACAGTCGTTGAAATTTTATAATATGTATATAATTAAAAGGAAATTACATGTGTGAACATAAATGGAAAATAAACAAGAGTAATTAAAACGGGATTGAAATAATATACCTTCAAAAAAATAGAATAAAATAAATAGATCATAAATATATAAAAGAAAAACATGATAAAAAAAACAAACATTTTATATATTGTGAAAAAGTAAAATCGTGGAAAAAATAGTAAATTTTAATATCAGAACCAACTAGAGATGCGAGTTAAAAAAATAATAATATTGAAACTATGAATGTGTTATAGGATCATCAAACGGTTATATAATTCGATTCATAGTGATATGATATGTATTTTATCGTACATTGTCTGTTATTAAGTCTAAAGATTGACAATGATACCAGCCACTCTAACATATCTAAAACACAGAATGTTTCAAAAATGAGCGATTCTCATATAATTTTGACTTTTAAGTCCCTTAATAACAATTTTTATTTTAGTTCATATTCTTGGTTTCTTTTTTCTTTTTTTTTTTTTTTTTTTAAACATGTCATTGCATGATTGTCTAACAATATTAACGAAATAAATAAATGTTGAACGATTTTCGGATTGTTATAATTAAATTCCTTGATGTAGAATTAAATTCCTTACCGTACTTTGTCCCTGATGCTGATTTTCAACTTTGGAGATGTCTCTATAAAATAGTTTCAAGACAAAAATTTCTGCTTAATTTTTTTAATGAAACTGGAACTACGAGGTGTGGCAATTAAATAATGAGACTGTTGTCATAAATTACATTTATTCCAAATAAACTTGTATTTAACTTGCATCCCCTTCAACATACATTCCTCCTCTCTCTATACACCGCTGCATAAGTGTCTTCCATTGTTCAAAACAATGCTGCAGTTCATTAGTTGTCAGCCTCTTGAACCACTCTGCCATTTTTGCTTTTTACTCTAAAACAGACTGAAAATGTGTGGCCTTTAATGCACTTTTCACTTTAGGGAACAGGTAGAAGTCATACGATGTGAAATCTGGTGAATACGGTGGACGAAAAAGAACAGGAATGCGCTTATCCGCTAAAAATGTTTCAAAGATCGGACATTGTGAGTTGGTGCTTTGTGCTTATGAAACCCAGTGCCTGATTTACGGCAGGGCATTCGGGGCACGGGCCCAGGGCCCCCGAATTTCAGGGGCCCCCAAATGCTACTGAAGATTTTTCAATTAATGGCCAAAATGTGATTAAGTTTTAGGTATTAAAAAAAATAATATGGAAAAATCTGTTTATCCTTTATTTCATTTAAAAATAACTTTTTAAGGGGCTACTTCACTCAAGTGAAAACACCTGCTTTCTAATGTGAATCCTATGAGAGACATTTTTTAAAGTATCTCGTTTGCGCACTTCAATATTTTTAAATATTTTTTTTTTCATTGTATAGTTGAGGTCAATCTCTACAAAAGCCATTTTATTCTTTTTCGATTTGGTTTAAAAGTTTTTTATTATTATTATTAATATATATTTTTTACTCAAGGCAGAAGCATTGGTGCAAGGGGGCCCCCCATAAGCATCTGTGCCCAGGGCCCCCAAATTTGTAAATCGGTCCCTGATGAAACCAAGAGTTGTTCTTCCACAAATCTAGTCTTTTCTTCCTTACTCTTTCTCTCAAACTGATTAGGACTTCTTTGTGGCGACCCTCCGAATACTCAGATGTTGGTATTGCCGCTCAATTGCATTAATTTTTTGAACGTTTCATTCAGTTTTTGCAGTGACAGGTCGACCGGGGCGTTCATCATATTTAACCTCTTCCTGACCTTCAGAAAACTGTTTGTGCCAATCAAAAACTCGCGCATGTGACTTAAATCATCACCAAACACCTCCTTTAACATTTGTAAAGATTCTGTTGGTGATTTTTGAACATTTTTATTTCAGTCTGTTTTACAAACAACTAATCAGCTGCAGCATTGTTTTGAACAATGGAAGACACGTATGCAGTGGTGTATCGATAGAGGTGGAATGTATGTTGAAGGGGATAAAAGTTAAATATAAGTCTATTTGGAAAAAAATATCATTTCTCACACCAGTCTTGTTATTTAATAGCCACACCTCGTATTGTTTTACTATTGTACTTATATGTAACAAAGATTAGGCTGCACACATTTTTATGGTTATTATTATTTTTTAACTCTGCCCCGGAATTTTAGATTCGTTACCGTCCCTCTTGTTAAAATTATACAGAAAATCACTCCACATGCAGCCACAGAGTCTTTTTCAACTTTTTTCTCATACAGAACTGTGTTAGAGAAAAATGGTTGTAATTCTTCGACAGGAAATTTTCTGCAGAATCTAAATCAGCATTTAAATATAAATTTCAAGCATTGTGGCTTATTAGTAGTCTTACCGCCGCCAAGATTTATTCCTGAACTTTTAGAGGTAAATTAATTTTTTTAAGGGGTAATTTTCCTTACCGTCCCTGTTCTATTTCACCATTAAATGGATGTTAAGGGTTACACAGGGATAGTACAGTATTAAGGGTGTATTCAAATCCAAACTGCTTATTTTGAGACACATTTGTAAATTCATTTTTGCTCTAAAATGCATCCAATTGGCAGGTTCTCTTATTCAGAAGCTTTATAATGTCCCTACTGTCTCGATTTTTTCATAAAGGCAGAATATATTTCAAAAAATGCTGTCAAAGTGGACATTTTGAACCGAATTTCCCAACGCGATAGCGCTTGAAACAAAAAAAAATGATCGTACTTTTTTAAATAATTGTCTGTAAATCAATTTCTAATTAATTGAACGAAAAATAAAAACATGGGGACCTTATAAATGTCTTTATAAATCACGCCGCCATGTTTCCTGTTGTTACTTTTAAAAATGAGTCTGGGAATGTGTCTCAAAATTTTGAGTTGTTGAGCGTGGAAAAATATTTTTTTTTTAATACCGCCTTAAACATTAATGCAGAACAAGAACATATCTAATTATAACAACAAGAACAAGAAAGTTTAAAAATGCTATTTTATTAAGTTTAATTTCACATGTTTCTTATTTTTGAAAGTTAAAATTATGGAAGAATGACTCATATAATAATATAACCAACGATATAGATAAAAAATTAATTAACAATAACTAAATAAATAAATAATTATACCAACTTACCAAGCAGAAAAACTGTCATAGATGCGGCTGCATATAATCTTGCAGACCCACGTGTTTAAGAAATCTACGAAAAGTAACGCTAAAAAATTAACAGATGTTACCATTTATGAGTGGAATGAAAAACTACATTACAATGTACTAAGTGTGAACCAACCAAATGGATGAGAAAAAAAAATTAATTGAATACATTACAAAAATCACGATAAAAATAAATTGAATGGAAAATTAATGAAGGAAGGTAATCTATTAAAATCAATGGTAATAATAGAAAGTAATTGACATTACTTAAAACATAATGAAAAATGAAATGAATTATTAATATTAAATTTAAAGAAAGACGATTATGTATAGAAAAGTGATGGTAAAGATGAATTGAGATATAAAATAGAAAATAATGATAGTGGATAGTATATTAAATGAAGGGGGGGGGGATATAACCTAGAATAAGGGGCCATTATTAAAAGTAATGCATGTTAAATAAATGTGCAAGTGCAAAATGAATCTATATACATTTTTATAAATGTTTTAAACAATTTTCAGCAGTCCTGACCCAATCTTCTGTAGTGGAATTTCGATTTTATATATTTTCTCAGGGGTACTTTTGAATTTTTTAAAAAACATTTTTGAGATATATTATACATTTTTTTATATTTTTTGTTTATAGTTTTTTATATAATTTTATATTTCTTTTCAATAATCCTCGCCCACCATCCTTAGTATTTTTTTTTGAATTTATACATTTTTATACATAATAAATTCTCAGACTGGTTAAAAAAATGAATATTTAATATTTTATCCATAACGAAATCAAAGAAAGTTGATAATTATGTAGAGGCGCTGTTTGTCTTACATTTATTAAACTCATTGTATTAAATTTATTAAATTCAGATTTTTATCTTGGGAAAGACATGCAAGTTTAAAACGGTTACAGCAATTTAGAAGAATATATTTATAAACTAAAATATGTAAACAGGAATTAAAATTGGTATTTCATTTATTTTATAATAAATGTTGAACGTTAAAATTTTACTAAGTTGAATAGTAATGTTAACATCCATAAAATTAATTTTAGAAATAGTTGAATTGGTAGTACCAAGTTCTTTATTATTAGGATAAGCTACAGGAAGAGACATACATAAATTATCATTGAGAGATATTAAAATAACGTTATCAATATTTCTATTAAGATCCTAGGATATTATTGTTAATGAAATTTCTTTCATAATTATAAAAATGTAAGTTAGATAATATCCTAGAAGTAGCAACATGCTGTGGTATTCCTTCATACCGAGTGAAAATAGCATTATTTTGAAAAATGTAATTGTGATATTGAAAAAAAATAGTTAAAGATTTAAAGTAATCAATGTCAATATTATCAGGTAATTGTTAATTTGGGTAATATTTTAAAAATAATGCATTAATAGCAGCACCTATATCCTCTAAAATAATATTGTTGAATATGTTCTTGAAGTTATATGTAATAATTTAATGCCAGTATTGTTAATGTTAGTATTTTATCTACTAATTACAAACTGTTTTTTATACAATTAGTCCAGTAAATTTAGACCAAAAAAAGCTTCTGCCTGGAAAGTTTTGGAGAAGTTATTTTTTCTTTCTTCCTTTATGTTTTTGGGGGTGCTGAACACGAATTTCAACTTTGCCACCCCGTATCTGGTCTGCTTAAAAAATTATAAGCGAAAAACCATGAAAAAATTTGAGTTTTTTCGGTTTTCCCCTGTATTCCGGAAAGGGTTAAATATTTTTGAAAAGCTTATCGCACCAAATTAAACTAGAGAACATTTCCTACATTTTTCATATACAATGTTTGTTTCTAAGAGGAATAGTTTTGGCATACGAGTAAAAGGAATTTTAGCGATATAATTGAAATTCCGTCATCGGAGGGCGAAAACGCGATCCAGTCGCTATGCATCCATTTTAATCACCAATTTGAAGCTGTTTAGTTATTTCTGGTTGCATTTCGAATATGTTTACATTTTCTTACCAAGTTTTAAACCTTTTATAGCACTAAGAAAATAAATTGAAATCAGATGATTAGAAAAAATATAAAAACACAATCCCTCTGCATAGATGAGAGAACCAATTTTTATTTTCCTGGTAATCTGATTTAAGTACAATTATAAGTATTGTAAGTTTAATATAATAATAACATATGAGGAAGATTATAAATAGGAAAAAAGAGTAATGCACTGTTGTAGGCGAAACCGCTGAACATAATGGTTTTGTGAATACAAAACGGGTGGGAGGGTGTTCTTGACACCCCAGAAAACATTACTGAAATGAGCACTAAATTTGTTGAGCGTGATAGACGATCTCGCAAAACGGTATCTAATGAGGCTGTTTTTAATGAGACTATGGTACCAACGGTTTCTCAGGGAAAATTTCTCGCAAACGACAAGAAAAAAAAAACGTTTAATAGCCCTACTGATGTGTATATTTGGCTCTGAAAATATGGCTTGTATGCAGGCAAAGGAAGATGCTGACACACTCATTATCGGTTCTGCGTCAATTTGTCGTGCACAATTCATCACGGAACAATTTATCGCGGCGACAACTCATCGCAGTATCAATTCGTCGCGGCGTCAATTCGTCGTGGTGTAAATTCGTCGCGGCGTCAATTCGTCGTGGTGTCAATTCGTCGCAACGAAAATATATTTGAAGGCTATGATGATAAAAGTAAAACTAATTTATTAAAATTATTTAATGATGTAAATTGTTAGTTATAGTTCTCTATATATAAAAAACAAATTATCATTAAATAATTTTTCTACATTATCTTTAATTTTATCATCATAGCCTTCAAAAACATTTTCGTTGCGACGAATTGACACCAGGACTAATTGACGCTGCGATGAGTTGTCGCAGCGATGAATTGCTCCACGATGAATTGTGCGCGACGAATTGACGCGACAGCCTCATTATCAACACTGCTCTCAAGTTGGCACCTAACCATGAGAACGTAATAATCATTGGTGAAGATGTAGACCTTCTGGTAATTTTAATTGGACTTTGCAATTTTCCCAATGTTTAATTCTTGAAACCATGAAAAGGGAAAAGTCCTCAGAAGATCTATTCACCTTTTTGTGCAGTATACAAATTAACTGCCAAACACATCCTATTTCTACATGCCATGAGTGGATGCGATACCACTTCTGCATTGTACAGTCAAGGAAAAACAAAATACCTTCAAATTTTGAAGAAATTTTCCGACCTGCAACATGGGGTAGATATATTTAAAAACCCTAGTGGTGTAGCCTGTGATGTTATTAAAGCTGGGCTGTTGTTTCTGGTACACCTATACGGATTCAGAGGGAAAGCAACACCTTCCCTAAACAGCCTGGGGTACAGGTGCTGCATAAAATCCGCTTTAAAATATGCAAATATAGCATCGCTCCCTGCAACAGAAGATGCAGCTCGATGTCACTGTCTGCGAATTTACCACTAAGTACAGTTATGACGAGGTAACTGTAAAAATACTGATGAATGGGGCTGGAATAAAACCAAGAGAGGCGTCATACCCATAAAAACTGTCAAATCTCCCGCACCAGAAACTGTTCTGTGAAAAATATCCTGCAAATGCAAAACAAACTGTAGAATGTGTTGCTGTAAGAAAGCAAGTTTGTTTTGTTCGCTCCTCTGCCTGAACTGCGATGGCCATTGTGACAATGTCAGCTCCTTCATCGCCGAAGATGACTTGGAAACAGAAGTTGACGACCCAGTACAGGATATTTTAAGTCAAGTGGAGATACAACCTGAGCCATCAAGTGATGATGATGATGAAGAAGATACCGATTAACTTCTTGTTGAAGAATATCAACGAGGTCCTTCAAAGTGACCAAAACGACATTAATTGGAAAACAACACTACATTCCTCTTTTTTCCTATTTATAATCTTCCACATATGTTATTATTATATTAAACTTACAATACTTATAATTGTACTTAAATCAGATTACCAGAAAAATAAAAATTGGTTCTCTCATCTATGCAGAGTGATTGTGTTTTTATATCTTTCCTAATCATCTGATTTCAATTTATTTTCTTAGTGTTATGAAAGGTTTAAAACTTGGTAAGAAAATGTAAACATATTCGAAATGCAACCAGAAATAACTAAACAGCTTCAAATTGGTGATTAAAGTGGATGCATGGTGACTATATCGTGTTTTCGCCCTCCGATGATGGAGTTTCAATTATATCGCTAAAATTCCTTTTACTCGTATGCCAAAACTATTCCTCTTAGAAACAAACATTGTATATGAAAAATGTAGGAAATGTTCTCTAGTTTAATTTGGTGCGATAAGTTTTTTAAGCAAAAAAATTTAACCCTTTCCGGAATACAGGGAAAAAACCGAAAAAACTCCGATTTTTTCATGGTTTTTCGCTTATAATTTTTTAAGCAGACCAGGTACTTGGTGGCAAAGTTGAAATTCGTGTTCAGCACCCCTAAAAACATAAAAGAAGGAAGGAAATAAAAACTTCTCCAAAACTTTCCAGGCAGAAGCCTAGATTGACTGGACTAAATGGTTGTTGTCATTTTTAATAGTTAAGTCATAAATTTGTGGATTTTTTTAAAAATAGTGTATTAGTAAGTGTATTAAAAGTATTTCATCCTACAGTGACAGTTCGGAATTTTAAGGGATTTTTTTCAAGTTAGGAATCATAACAATGTATGGATAGTTAAATTAAATTTTCTAATCCAAGTAATACACGATATGTCGATTGTATTCCTCTAATGAGACATTTTGAAGTGTAAATATATTATTTGAAGCTATTGCATTTGTTAAAAGATAATTATAGTAATATTTGCAGATGGTAGCATAATTATAAGCAGTCTTATCAACATAAGTAATGATGAAATCGTTCTGAAGCTCTAGAATATGCTGTTTTAGGATGGAACAGAAACAGTATTTTTATGAAATTAATGAATTGTGAAATTTGTGTAAATGTTTTTGTAAAATAATGAAATTATGCTTCAATCTAAAAATACTCAATGGGTTTATTATAATTAATAGCTATTTTGTAAATGAAGAAATCCAGATTATATGTGAACCGTTGAATAATGGACTGTGAATGTGACTGTGAAGATATGAGATACTTACTGCCATAGCGCATTAAAGATCTTAATTAAGAATGATTAATGATGTCTAAATTTCCAGTTATAATGTGTCCATAGTGAGCGTTAATGCATTTTTAAAAATGAGGCTCATTGCATTTATATGGATGTGTGTCATTGTGTTTGACATTTTTTGAGAATTTATTATAGTTAAAAGTTTTACATCTTAGACTAGTAGGACATGTGCAAAATCATTTTTAGATTTACACTATGTAGTGGAAATTTACGTTGTTCATTGTCAAATATATGATTCTTTAATTTATTAAATACAGGTTTAGCAAAGGTAATAAGTTATTGTCTATTCCTTTTATTTAAATCCTTTATTTTGTGTTAGTGTTAAAATTGAGGACATTAAGCCTAAAGTAGAGAAAATCAAGAAATGTATTACTAAAGTGGGTATTGAATGTGTTGGGTGTAAAAACTTTCAAATACTGATTGATGTGTAACTTTAGAAAATAAAAAATATATTTGCGAAGAATCATCTAGTTATAGTTACTACAGAAAGAATATTGTATAGTTTGTAACTTTTATGTGTGGGTATTAGTTGTTTGTTGAGATTTAGATGAGTGACCTCTTTTAGTACCTGTAATTTCTTTGTGTAAGTAATGATTGAGTGATGTGTATCGTGAATTGAGGTTATATAAATGGAGGTAATATATGATAATGTGGATAGGTTTATTATTTACATGGCTGAAGTTTATTGTTTAAGATTTGATTTAGTTCATATGCATAGCCTTTGTTGTAATGTTTAATGCATGTGAACTAAAAACAAGACATTTATATTATTTGTTTTGGACGTTTAGGATTGCAATAGAAATATTATTGAATCTATGCAACTTGAAGAGTTTATACTGAACGTTACACTTAAGTGGTGCTCAAGAACGTTTATAGCTTTTGTTTGCTGAACGATGTACGTTAATTATTTCATGAAGGATTTGATCAGTAACCTATATATTGCATATTACAAGAATTGCATTTAATTATTGTATATTACATTGTAAGCTTTACAGAAAATAATATTGGGATTTTTATTAACTGTTTGGGAGAGGATTACGTGCAAATCAAACAACGTGAAGATGACCATTTGCTAAATTGTAGATGTGATGAGGGCGAAAAAAATGGACAGTATGGTGACGATCCATGACCAACAAAGTAATTAACAAATTATCTGGTCATTAGGCTGAGATTCAACAGAGGCTAGCCAGTCATTGATAAATTATTAAATACAGCCATAATGAAAAATAAAAGTTAATTGCCGAAACGTCAGTTGAGACACTGTGGAGACGCGAAAAGTTTTTGGTTTCTGTCTGTCTGTTTGTCTGTTTTTCTGTCTGTTCCGCGATAACTGCCGTAAAAATCGTACTATTAGGTTGATTTTTTGTGGGTATGTTGGTGAGGTACCTGGAATTAGCTGTATAGGTTTTAGTTACATTTTGTTCATTCGTTCGAAAAATATAGAACATTTCTTTTTAGGTCATAATGCTTTCCTATGGGAATGCAGACGATTTTCAAATTTCATTTTTAACTGAAATGGAAATCGCATATTTGAATAATGGATTTAAACGTAAAATTATTAATGCTAAATTTTCGATATGGAGGTTTTAAATATATACAATAGCTCTGAAAATTTACTGATACATTCATTATAATTTAGAAATTAATTGTTTAAATTATTGGAAATTTTTTTGCATCTGTTCGGGAAATATAAAACATTTTATTTTCATATTTTTTACGAATTTTAAAATGCATTTCTTTTTACTTTGCTCTTTAATTTATTAGTTGCTTAGCAACCATATTTCAAATAAATAAAATTCAAGTAACTCGCACTATTAGGCTGCAATATTTTACTTCCAAAATAAATTATTTTTGTATTCTATTGGCATAAATGATGAATTTATTTTAATACAAGTTTATTTTTTTATCTAAAAAGTTACATGGATGAGAAGTTCATAAGAGTTTCAGAATATCATTGCATAAACCGTGTTTAATTTAATGCTTCGAATTTCTGAAACCTCTGAAATATTTTATATGCCTATAAATATGTATGTAATATAAATTGTGGATTGTAAGATAATAAATAATATGAAAAATGAGATTAAAAAACAATGATTTTTAGAGCTGACGTTGAGGCTCCTGATCTGCAGATTTACTAGTATACAACAAGTAGGAAATAAATTCTTTAGAGTACTAGTAATAAAGTAATCTGAGATTATATTATAAAGTTTGAGATAAACATAGCAATATAAGATGAGAACTAGACAATATAAATTTTCAAAGGTAAAACATAAAATATAACATTTTTATATAAATTTTCATAAAATATAGAGGAAGTTTGGATATTATGGAATGGTCGGGCAATACGAAATGCTTCAATATCCGTCCCGTATACGGTGATCCAGCCAAGAGTAAATCTGCTAAACGACTTCCTAGTATTCCCATGATGTACTGCGGTGAGTTTTGTTTAGATACGTGTTGTTGGAGTAACGCGGTGAAATCAAATCTTATTCTCAATTGTAGCAGTTTTTTGCAGGTAAGTTTTATAAAATTCATATTAATTATAAGACCTCTTCATCAGTGATGTTAACCAAGTTCAGTATTAAGTTGAACATTTATATTTATTGCTGGTTAGTTCGTTTACCTCTATGCTAACTGGTTGATGAGTGAAGAGATTCTTTTTACTTTCTTCTATCTTTACAAGAAGAAAGTATTGGATTCAGGAAAACTTTAGACTTCCGGTTTTTGACGGATTTATACGTTTGAGAAGGTCCTGAACACGATTTGACTGTTTTTAGAAAATGTCTGTCTGTGACTCTGTCTGTGTGTCTGTCTGTATGTGACAAAAATTTTGTGGGCGGCGCTCTATCTCAAGAATTAATGCACGAAATTTAATAAAACTTTATATTCAGTTAGTCCCTGATATAAATTGAAGCTTATTAGTTTTTGGTGAAAATCGCCGAATAAGTGGCGCTACTATGCTGCATTTTTCGTGATTTCCGCAATAGCTTTATATCAAGAACTAATGCATTTATTTTCATCAAACTTCAGATTCGTTTAGAATCTTGACGTAAATAGACGCTGATTACGTCTTGGTGTAGATATCCCAATAGGTGGCGCTGCTATACCACTTTTTTCATGATTTTTACGATAGCTATATTTCAAGAACTAATGCACTGACTTTCATCAAACTTCAGATTCTGTTAGACCTTGACATAAATATATTCTACTTACGTTTTTGCGTAAATAGCCCAACAGGTGGCGCTGCTATGGTACTTTTTTCATTATTATCACGATATTTATATCTCAAAAACTAATTCACGGATTTTCATCAAACTTCAGATTTACTTAGACGTAGACATAAGTTGTTGATGATTAGGTTTTGGTCTAAATCTCTCAACAGGTGGCGCTGCTATGCTACATTTTGTAGGATTTACACGATTTTAGCAATAGTGATATCTCAAGAACTAATGCACGGAATTTAATAAAACTTTAGATTCAGTTAGACCTTAATATAAATTGGTGCTGATTCTTTCTAGTGTATGCGAAACCTGTGTGATATAGAAGAGAGTTTTGGGATTGGCACATCCGACTAGTTTTCAAAAATGCGTGCCGGGTGATATGGAATACAACTATTTCAAGACGAGTCTAGTGAAGATAAACAATCATTCCACTCCGACGTATCATCTTTTTACCAGGTTGTAAACCAGATGATGATGATGCAGTGTGCCTATTTTGCAATGGAGAATAGTTCAAGGATGAAAGAAGGGAGAAGTGCATAATATGCCTGATTTTGGAGATGTGGGCCCTTGTGACATTTGTGGGCAAAGCAACAGATTACATTTGTGATTTTTGTAAAAATTGAAACAATTTTTCAAACAGTCTGATGATTTGTAGATGATGTCGTACTGATTACTCATTAAATAATCGTGATTATTCTTATAAATCAAGGTTTTTCTTGCAATTTTAGTATTCATTATAACCCTATTCCACTTTACTCGACTGGTTCATATTACCCGAAAAGTGTAATTATTTTTAAAAATCCAAATATTTATATGAATTTTATTTCTTCCTCTTCAAACGCATTAGCAATGTGTTAACAAACAGTCAAACTTTGTACTTTACTAACTTTTAATGTATTTCAAATATTTTATGTTGATTTACAAATCAAAATGTAAATGGTATTCCATTATACCCGAACTTCATATCTCTCTATAATTAATAAAACTTTTTTAATTAATATAACCATTAAATCACAAAATAATCAACATAATATATATTAACCGATAATTAGAAAACGGTAGAAAATATATATCCAATATTGCTAAATGCACGGATTCAAGAAAAAGGAAGACAAAAATCCAAAAACAGAAGGTGTTGGAGCAAAAAGAGATTGGAAATTTATATTGTGAAACACACTATCGAGGGCAATATTCCAATTATAATAACCGAATCTATTTTTGTCATAATATATCATATTTAATAATGATTCTTTTGCAATATGTTCACAGAAATTTTTACATTTTTACCCCACTCCACGTGCTCTAATGACTTCTGCTGAAAATATATCTGCGTCAATCTGTCACCATAGCAACAAATCTTTTCCTGTTTCTTATTGCGAGATACATGAAGACATTTGTCAACGTTAGTCAAATTAATACAGTAATACTTGCGTAATTGCACTCTGCTGGAAATAAGCAGCTTCTGAGAAAGCAATAATCCCCGCTAATAACAAATATTTTTAGAAACTACTAACTGTAAAATTTAAATTGAAGAATGCAAGCAAAGCCACAAAATCATTATAAATTATGTTTAGAGGAAACCACAATCTAAATTTTAAAATTCTTAAGTAGTTGAGAAATTTTTAAATATTTACACTACAATTATTTTTCTAGGTAAGTCTGTTATTACAGCGTAAAAATAACTCTTCATAGACTACTAAATATCACTAACTGATCTCCAACTAAAGAAAAGAAAAAGGACATTTTTCTGTTTTCTGTCTTTAATTGTGGTCTTTTATATATAGGGTGATTCAAAATAGTGCACTGAATTTCATCCAGTTGTTTTTCCTGAAGTATACTTTGTATCAGAATGATGCAAATTACATTTGACAATACTCACATAAAATTTATATATGTTAAACGTCCCCCTTCCCCCCATCAGTTGAACGCATATCATCTAAAATGTAGTTCAATTTATTCCATACCCGAATGAGAAAATTGACAGCAATATTTAATAGCTTGTCAATAATCATCAAGAAATGACTCTGTCCATGACCGAGGGGTACCCCGACTACGGAGGACCCACCCAAAAATTAAAAAATATGTATTCATTAAGTAAAAGACTTTGAAGCTGAAAGATGGGCCAGGCCAAACTTAAGTCGTTGGAACAGCAATGTCTTCGAGCCCACTCATTCGTCTTGTCTTGGCTTACTGAACTCATCGCAGCTGTGCTAAGGTTTTTTAGTAATTCAGAGTAGTTGTTAGAGTCAGCACATAAACTGCTTTTCTATAAGCAGCCTAAAAATATCATGCTTTTATTGAACACATGGATGCAGGTAATCTTGTGCTGCATAGTAGCCGCCTTGTTAAATATGTAACTTCTGTGAACAAGACTAGATTTCAGGACATTTTAGAGGTACTATTTAAAAGTTTAAAATAACCTCTTTCATATGATCTGTAGGTTATTCACATACAAATGAAAGGTTTGGATGGCGTATCCGTATGAAATTGAGATCTTCTACGTTTCTCTCTACATAGTTAAAAGTTTCAGAAGAAACCTCGATCCCCCAACATACATAAAACTGTAGAAGAATTGTTGAATAAAGCCATCGTTTTCAAGCAGCTAAGAAATTTTATATAAGAACATTTATACCAATCCGGCGTCCTCACTTTTCTTCCAGTAGATTATTTGACGTTCCTAAAAATTATATTCCAATTTTACACCCAGCGACGAATTATATAAAAATAAGACAGACATCTGGAATAGCTACACAAAACGTCTTTGATGATAGAAAAATGCTGCTACTTATTTATTGTTTAAGATGAACTTGAATATAATTTAATGTATAGTAATAAAGATAGGTGTAAAAGCGGTCGACGTTTGCCTGCCCGTAATGGTTTGTAAAATTTATCAATATTAGAGGTCTGCACGAAGACTGTTCCCAATACACATGATAATCAGAGTTTTCATATTTTGATAATCAGACAAGAATTTAATTAAAAACCCACATCTAACGCTAATTAATAAACATCTATTGTATTGCGTTCACCGACTTCTCATTCTCTTTCATACACATCTGGGGAGAATGTGGAACTTTAAGCAGAAAGGAAGGAAAATATTCCGTTTTTTCTACAGTTTAAAATTGCGATCGCTCAGAGCCCCACAACATAATTGTTGGGGAACCGTCGGTAGCGTAATAAATTTTCTTATTTTTATAAATAGTTAAATCAGTCTTCAAATTTAATATACATTTTCATCTTTTGATATGTTAAAGAAGTTTGTTCAGCTTACCTGAGATTTTCCTTATGCGCTGAATATACCCACAGTAGTAATCCAAAGTGTTGTAGCGATATTTATCTGATCCATTGATTCACTTATATTGGAAGAATAAGAAGTATTAGTAGAAAATGACAATTGTGTAAAATAAACAGAAGATTCATTTTCCTTTGAATATAATATAATTCTTGGCTAGATGTACATGTTTAAAATCGCATTTTGGAGGCTGCGTATAAGTGCTCCAATTTTACATTATATTAAATATATTTACATCATATATATACAAGAGCGTCTTAACTGCTCGGAAACATTTTGGAAACTGAAGGGAGATTGTTATTTGAGTTCTGTGCACACGCGCGGGACAAACAGCTGTACTTTGAAGGAGGGACATCTGCAGTATTTCTCCAATTAGTTAGTTTCGACAGTCTCTGGTTTTATTCACTGTTTTTCGGCTGCGGCACTTGAAGTACTTATTGGTAATTGGGGTCTGGTTTTTAACATGTTTTTCAATCGTTCGCTGCACGTGGAGATTAATTAACTGCATATAAAAGGTTTCTCCGTCACTCCCCCGTAATCTCCTGTGTGGGGAATGGTTGAAGGTTCAGTTTCTTACGGTGTTTCTCGTACACAGGTTTGGGAGTGGGCTTCGTGAGAGTGTCGGCTGTCATTTCTTCAGTGGGACAGTATTGTAAATCGATTTTTCCTTCTTCTTTCATCAGTTTGATGTTGTGGAAACGTATGTCGATATGCTTGGATCGCTTAGTATCTTTATCGTTTTCAGTCATTTTTATACAGGACATATTATCCTCAAAAATCGTGATGGGTGATTTTTGTGGAATCTTGAGATCGCTTAGCAAGTTTGTTATCCAACTTAATTCTTGTGCTGCGTTGCTAGCTGAAACGTATTCAGCTTCGGCTGACGAAAGTGCAATGCAATTTTGCCTTTTTGTAATCCAGTAAATCGGCGATTTTCCTAGCATGAATAGATTTCCTGATGTTGATTTACGTGTTTTCAAGTCACCTGCCCAGTCTGCATCGGCGTATGCTGTTAGGATGGGCTTGCTGTTTGCGCTAAGAGTTAAATTCAAATTTTCTGTAGTTTTAAGGTATGAAATGATTCTTTTTACTGCTGTCCAGTCCTTTTGGCGTGGTGTTTCATTTCTACGACATAATATGTTGACTGCTGCGGATATGTCAGGACGCGTGATTGTTGATATGTAAAGTAATGTGCCTGTGGCTTGTCGATATTTCGTGTTATTAGGTAAAAGATTATCATCGTCTTCAAGTCTGTTGAATCCAGCAATCATGGGTGTGTAATGAGGTTTCATGTCGTTTAAATTCAGTTTTTTCACTAGTTCCTGTATTTTATTGTTTTGATTTAGGTAATATGTATCGTTGATTTTATTAATGTTTATGCCTAGGTAATTATTCACTTCTCCTAAGTTTTTTAGTTCATATTCTTTCTTAAGTTGGTTTATTGTTTCTTCGATATCACTGTCCTTTCCTGCTATCAGGATATCATCTACATAAATGATGATGTATATCGGATTTTCTTGATTTGATTTAAAGTACAGACATGGATCATTTTTGCTCTGTAAGAAATTATTGTTTTTGAGTGTTTCCGATATTTTAGTGTACCAGGCCTTTGCTGCTTGCTTAAGACCGTAGATGGCTTTTTGAAGTTTACAAACTTTTCTTTCATCGCCGGGTTTAATATACCCGTCTGGTTGACTCATATAAACAGTTTCAGTTAATTCACCGTGCAAGAATGCTGTGGTTATGTCAACATGTTTCACGTTCAAATTTTTGTGCAATGCAGAGATGAGAAATGCTCGTATTGTAGCGTGCGAAACTACAGGTGCGAAAGTTTGATCATAGTCAATCCCGAATCTTTGACTATATCCTTGTGCTACTAGACGCGCTTTATAGCTTTGAATATTTCCTAAATTGTCCTTTTTTAGTTTAAAGGTCCATTTTGAACCGATAATTTTTGTTCCGGGTGGTGGATCTGTTAAAGTCCAAGTGTTATTTTTTCTTAGGCATTGTATTTCATTTTGTGTTGCTTTTATCCAATTTTGTTTATCATTAGTATTTTTCATTTTTTCGATATCTTCCCAATTTTCGGGAATGTTTTCAGATGAACTATTTATGAGACAAACATATCTGTCAGGAGGAACGCCTCTATTTGTCCTATTAGACCTTCTTGGTTCAATTGGTTGCTGTTTGGGCACGGATGGTGTCTCCTCACTGTCAAGTTTTATTTCTAAGTGATTTTCATGTCTATCCGGTAATTGTGTATTGTCATCTGATGTTTTTGTGGTTATTTGTATCTCCTCAATGTTATCTGAGTGTACATTTTCATTCTCAAGAAATTTTACCGTTCTCGCTATTATAATTTGTTTTCCTTGTGTGTGAATTCTATAACCAGTCGATCGTGTATCATAACCTACAAACGTTCCGGTTTGAGCCCTGTTATCGAGTTTTCCTCTATTTACTTTATCGACGTAAAATAGCGCTTTACAACCGAATGTTCTTAAGTGTTTTAAATTCGGTTTAATTCCTTTCCATAATTCGTAAGGTGTTCTGTTGTTGTTTGCTTTAGTTGGGAGTCGGTTTTGTAAGTATGTTGCAGTGTTTATGGCTTCACCCCAAAAATGTTTGCTTAATTTTGCTTGTGATAGCATACTTCTAGTCATATCTAATAAACTTTTATTTTTTCTCTCCGCAACTCCATTCTGGCTCGGATTATGCGGGACAGTCAATTGGTGTAAAATTCCGTTCTGTTTTAAGTATTCATCGATCTCTTGATTTACATACTCACGACCGTTATCCGATCTAATTTCCTTAGGTTTTTTACCGAACTGATTGTATATCATCGTTACGTACTCTTTTATCTTTTCAGCAACTTCGCTCTTTTTAGATAATAAATATATCGTAGTATATCGGGAATAGTCATCAATAAGAGTCATAAAATAAATTTTTCCGCCTAAAGTCGGTGTATCTAGAGGTCCACACACGTCACTGTGGATCAAATCCGCAATATTAGTAGCTCGATTTGTTGCTGATTTAGGATACGGCATGTTAGTTAATTTAGTTTCGATACAAGTTACGCATGTTTTATTTTGATGTTTACATTTTCCTATCTTTATTCCGTCCGCAATTTGATTTGTTATCATTGATTTAATCGCGTCATAATCTCTGTGACCTAGTCTGCGATGCCAGAGATCTATGCATTGTTTGCTGTCACAGTTATACGTTATGTTTACATAATTTTGTGGTTCTTCCACATCGTCTATTTCCTCAATAATGTATAAGTTTTTCTCATTTTTCGCCCTAATATATATTTCTTCATCAAAGATCAAATCGCATTTATTATCGTCGAAGATTAGTTTACACCCGTTTTTAGCGGCTTTACTAACCGAAATTAGGTTCGACTCTAAGTCTGGGACATAAAGCACTTCGCGTAATTTCGTTAGTTTTTCTTTTCCTTCGGGGGTTAATGTTTTTATAAAAACTTCTCCTGAACCTAACGCTGTCAGTTTATTACCATTCGCGATCGTTACTGAAGTTTTATTATAATCAATAAATTTACTAAATAGGCTTTTATCATTACAAATGTGCGAGGTAGATCCTGAATCGAGAATCCAGTTATTTTTGCCTACTTTTTGAGTGATTAATGCTTTATTTTGCGTCTGATCATTTGCGTATTTTCTTTCGTTTGGAACTTTGTTTTCCCTATGAGTTTCGTTTTTTTCATAACATAATGAAGATGAGAAATTCTTTTTATTTTTGAATTGATTGTTACGAGGATTTCCGGATTGTACCGTGTTTCTGCTCTTGTAGTGCCAGCATTCGTAAGTGGAATGATTTTTCATTTTACAGTTGTTACAATATTTTTGTTCTCTTCTATTTTCAGTGTGTGTATATCTCCTATTTGTTTTAAATGCTCTCTCATTGTTGTTATATCCGCTATGTGATTGTTCTGACATTTCATGTCTACGATTATATTCATCCGTTAATTTGTTTTTGATAAAATCAGGGGTGAGCTCATTTTCCGGTCTCGCCTCCAACGCAGTTATCAAAGTATTGTAACTGGGGGGAAGAGAACACAGAAATAGCGCGGAAATATGTGAATCGCTAATATTTTCTCCAATGGCATTAAGTTTATCTATAATTTGCAAGATATTAGTGATATGTGAGATCATGTTTCCGCCCTCCGCTAATTTAGTACTGTATAATTTTCGTAACAGGTAAAGCTTACTAGATAAATTGCTTCTCTCATGTATATTTTTCAGAGCTTCCCATGTTAATTTTGCAGTTTCTAAGTTTTTTACATTTACGATTTGAGAATCATCAATGCTTAAGTTAATTAAAGCTCTAGTCTTGCGGTCTCTTTTGTGCCATGCGGGGTCGGGTGGAGCTGGTGGATCTTGTACTATAATATCGTCGAGTTCCTCTTTAATCAGGAACATCTGCATCTTGAACTTCCATGTACTATAATTCGTAGAATTGAGTTTTTCAATAAATTGAGTATTTTCTTTTATCGCATTCATTTTTTTCTTTTTTAGTGTTCTTTTATTTATTATTATATTTTTAGAAATTTGTTAAATTATCGTTTTTGATACTGGGATAATATTCTTTTTTCAGAATCAGTCTTTCATAATCTTTGTTGGGGAACCGTCGGTAGCGTAATAAATTTTCTTATTTTTATAAATAGTTAAATCAGTCTTCAAATTTAATATACATTTTCATCTTTTGATATGTTAAAGAAGTTTGTTCAGCTTACCTGAGATTTTCCTTATGCGCTGAATATACCCACAGTAGTAATCCAAAGTGTTGTAGCGATATTTATCTGATCCATTGATTCACTTATATTGGAAGAATAAGAAGTATTAGTAGAAAATGACAATTGTGTAAAATAAACAGAAGATTCATTTTCCTTTGAATATAATATAATTCTTGGCTAGATGTACATGTTTAAAATCGCATTTTGGAGGCTGCGTATAAGTGCTCCAATTTTACATTATATTAAATATATTTACATCATATATATACAAGAGCGTCTTAACTGCTCGGAAACATTTTGGAAACTGAAGGGAGATTGTTATTTGAGTTCTGTGCACACGCGCGGGACAAACAGCTGTACTTTGAAGGAGGGACATCTGCAGTATTTCTCCAATTAGTTAGTTTCGACAGTCTCTGGTTTTATTCACTGTTTTTCGGCTGCGGCACTTGAAGTACTTATTGGTAATTGGGGTCTGGTTTTTAACATGTTTTTCAATCGTTCGCTGCACGTGGAGATTAATTAACTGCATATAAAAGGTTTCTCCGTCAATAATAAATTAGATCAACTACGGATACATGGTACCTTCATCGTTCTACAGGTATCTTTCATGAAAATAAAATACGAACATTTACTATTTCAAAAAAAATATATTTTCTAGAGGTCGTTTTCCATTTTTAGGTGCGTTCGTAATTATATAAATACATAGCACTTATTGTCGTCGTCTGGTCCGTCCATCTGTTCGTCTATCCGCATATAACAGCGCAAAAACTACCCAACCGAATGGTTTGAAATTTAATACATATAATAATTGCAAAATTCTGTCGAGTCATTTCAAATTTTATGAAAATCGAATCAAAACTTAAAAAGATATTAATAAAAGTTTTCTTCATTCTGTTAAATTCTATCATAAGTAATTAATTCAGTGATATCCCATGATAGGTAATGATTCTAGGTTGCCATGGTGATTACGTTCGATTTAAGATGGAGTCATATTATTTCCGCATTACTGAATATAAAAACCGAATTTGTATACTAAAATTGTTTAATGATAGCAATCATATAATCTACCGACAGCTTTTTGGATAGATGTTTCCGGAGAAATAGATATTAAATGGAAAAAGAGTCTAAATATGGATTTAAAGTTCTAAAATTTTCAAAGCTAGGCTTAAATTTCCCATTGTCATTTTCAGTAAATGTCAACAAAAGATAAAATGTTGCCAAATTAAAATGTACTTATTTTATTACGGAAATTAATCATATCATAATAACAGCCGATATAACTCATTTCACTGAAATAATAACCATGATTTTTAGGGTTTCGTTCATCTCACGAAACCCTATTACTCCCGCTCTGTTGTCTGTCTGTCACAGAGCCATTCTCAAAAACTATGTAACTTACAGAGTTGAAACTTAGTGTATAAATCTGAATAGCAGCTGTGAAGAGCTCAAAATATTAAAATTTGAAAAATTCGTATTATTTTAATAAATAGAGATAAAAAACCAAAATTCTAACAGCCTTTTCCTATTAAATTGAAACATATTTCGTTATAGCTGATGCCAAAAATTAAAAATCTACGATGAAATTCTTTCTACAATAATTAATTTTCTATCAGACGAATTCCACGTGAGAAATGAAATAAAAAGTTTCACTAATTGAAAAAAAGATTAATATGAAATAAAATTTATTGACGTCATAGTGGTAATAAAACTGTAAGATTTCTCAATAATACAAGGAGTATGAGTATGTGTAATGTACACAAAGCAGATTAATATCACGTCTTTAATGTAGTAAATATATGAGTTTAAGAAACGTATTGAATCACGATAAAAACCCGATTACGGAAATATTCGCATATTTTAACATTTTGAAGGTGTACAACATGTTAATATTGAAAAAAAAAATTAATATCGCATTTAGTCCACATGACAGATATTATTATGACAGAATATGATAGCGGGCTGGTTTAGATATTCGAAAAGACGAGAAAAATAGACCGGTAAATTTTTACTTTATAAAAAACATGACTTTTTTTTTTTTTTTTTTGGTTGCTAAATGAAATTTATTTGGATTTATTAAAGAAAGGATAAAGTGTTTTGAAAGGATTATTAAACGAAACCCTTAGAGCGATCTTTGATCACACTTACCACACTTGTTTTACATTGTCTGTTATTGGATATTTGCGCATAGTGTAATTGTAATGTAAGATAATTGTAATTAATTTTTTGTAAAAATGTATTGAAACTTAATTTCATAAAATAAAATTAATATCTATAATATGAAAATCTACACATAAAATAAATTTTGTATTCACGCATTTTTGCATAAGAGTGTAACAGCTATTGCACCAAGATCTGAATATTTATAAAACTAGTTATAGTGCGAACGAACCTCATTTGTCACGTTTGACGTACAATTTCCAACTTTTTTTTGTTACGTTCCGTTTTTTTACTGCTTAAAATTTCAATCGAGAAGTATCCAAAGGACATAAAAAATAAGAACACCTGAAAATAGACAGTACCTTCGTGGTTCTAACGGTACCTTTCATTAAATTTAATAATAATATTTCTATTTAAAAATGTTTCAATTGCCCTTTTTCATATTATTTCCCTTTCATATTTTTTTCTTCATGGCCCTAGGGAACAACACACAAAGCAATGATAGTAATTATTTGCGTTCCGCGCATTTTCAAAATTAAACATCTTGAAAAATAATTAACAGATTTGAATCCATTCAATTGTTATTACATTTCAAATAAAGTGGAGAGTCAAAATACGTCCATTAGAATTAACTTTTAAATATACACTAAAAACACTTTTTATTTTGCTTAAAAGACGTCGACATAAACCTTAAAGATGTTAAAATTTAAAATTTACATGTTTCGATTTGTTCATCAAATCTTCATCAGAATATATACAAACCACAAACACAATGTACATAAAAACGAGAGATTAAATTAATTAAAAAATTTTTAAAAAAATTTGAATTTTTTACATTTTGAAATTTTTGATTTGAATCCTTTTTCAAGATTTTTTTTTTAATTGAAAGACATGAAAAAATGAGAACGGATACATAAAGTTCACTTTGCTATTTTTTAAAGACGAAAAGTATTAATTATTTTAAATCGCGTGTTAAAATGTCAAAATTTAATATAGAGATGATTAATTGACCAATTTGGATGAGTTCTTTTACCATTTTTTTTTTATTTAAAGAAAGTGTATTAATGATATATGTTACAGAACGCCTGCAGACGTCTAACGGGCGATTCTTTCCCAATCTACGCTGCCGAAGGCAGTAAGACGCTTAACTCTTTGTTCACTTGAAAAGATATTTCTTTAAAAGTATAAAATTAGAAAAAAATTACGTTTGTTTGGGAAAAAACCTACCGGAGTGGGCGAAGCCCGCGTTTGAACGCTGCTGAATTCAGTGGGAGGCTCCGACACTGGGCTTGTTTGGAAAGATTTCGTCTAAAAATAAAAAATTCGCAATGGATGTGGCATAACTTGCCCGGGTGTGCGTTTCCGAAATAGCAACCCCAGCCTTAGGTTTGTTACATTCGATGTTCGTTTGAAAATAACGACTAGCGTAGCGAGATATATTTAAAGTAATCCCTGACAAAACCGAGTGAGTCTGCCAGTTTCTGAATAATTATAAGAGATTTTTCTATGTTATATTTGATAAAATATTTCCTATATATTTAAACATTATATATCCAGAAGCATTCAATTTCTGAAAGTTTTATCTAAAAACCTGGCTCTTACCGCATGTCTCAAATTATAAGTTAATATGACTTCACCTTCCAAAGCATTTTTCCTGAATTTTTGAAAATTTGCTAGAAGATATTTGCAGGATTAAATACATATTCAAAATATTTCGCCTGCTAAAATTCATAAACTAAATGAGTATTTATAGCGGTTTTGTTTAATCTTTACAACTCTACTTAATTCAATTCTATAAAATGTTGTTTTTAAAATTTTATACAATTACAAAATGTCAAAACATAATAGCCTTACGATAAAACTATAGAAACTTTTTAGAATTGGAACTTTTCACTCCATTAATTTCAAAAGTTAAAATTGGGAAATAAATTATCCTTTTAATGTTTTTCCCTTGTACAATGAATAATGTTTTTGGAACATGATAAAGCTAAATTATTTACAACTCATACTACTTTCTACTGCTGCCAATCGCTCTGTTAAATGAATTTTATTACAACTTTTTTAATGGTACTTTAAATTGCTGTTGGGGCATAAAGGGTTAAACTCTTTTAAATTGCAATTAAAAGGTTATTTTTTATAAATTTCTGAATAAACGTAATTTTCACCCTACTGAGATTCGTATCAAAAATATTTTATTAAACTTAAGCCTTACAAATTTAATGATAAACAAGTTAATAGTACGTGGTCCCAGTGTCATCTGTAGAGGGTAGTGCACCGGTCACTATTCCCGAAGTACCTGATTTGACTCTCGGTTCTAACTTGGATATTAGTTAGGGTTCGAAATACATTTCTATGTAGTTATTCTTATGTGATTAGCCTTTTTGAGCCGAAAAATCATCGTAATGCCATCAAAACAACCAACTAAATATGTGTGAAAAATGACTTATTTGTCTTGTAATGGTCTTCAACTATAATTGAGAGTGTTAAGGTCATAGTGTTACAGGTCACAAAATTTTTAAAAATCACTAAGTTCATGAAGGGCCTATAGACCTATATAACCATTAAAGGGCACACTACTTAACACATGGGCTAATAAGTTCCCGGTCTAATAAAGAAAACACAACTTTTTAACATAACTTTATAACTGTATAACTTTAATAAATAACTCAAGTTTAATAATAAATAATAATAATTTATTAAATAAATAGTAATAATAATTTAATAAATAAATAGTAATAATAATTTAATAATAAATAACATTAACTTTATAACCAAAAAGCTCCAAACAGTGCTGAGAATCATCGACACGTTGTTGTATTTGGTCAAAAGTCAACACGCGTGGCACCCACTTTGACAACAGCTTTTTCATAGACAAATGTTCGTTCAAAATAAAACCTGCACGTTCCTTGAATATCTTCAGAATCTGATCTATCTCCAGCAACTTCACTTTACCGTTCCCCAAAACGATTTTGTGGACTTTTTTATGTTTTCCGGAGTAACCACCTCTTTTGCGTGGTGCATCACTGGTGTCCGTACGACCACGTTTAAATTCAGCAAACCAGTCAATAATGGTTGATTTACCTGGTGCAGTGTCCGGATAACGCTTATCAAGCCAAACTTTTGTTTGAACGGTGTTTTTTCCCATCAAATAATAATTCTTGAAATTCTTGTTTATCCATTGTTTTGTTTATCAACAAAGTCGTTCAACTAAAATCACTCTAACGTTTTATCCACACGGCGAATCGTCATGACATTTTTTCTGCTACCTTTTAAAGGTTAGTATTTACAAAAAAAAGCATCAGTTCGGCGATTGCAACGCCATCTGTGTACCAGACCTGGAACTTATCAACCGATTTGCAACGACGCTTGAAAAACAATCACCGGTTTTTTATAATTATGTTTGACAAAACTATACATCGGAAAGAAAATTGGTTTGAAAATATTTATTATATCAATTTCTAGTATCATAGATACATTTTTTTTTTTGTTTACAGACAAATTTTTGAAGCATCTCCCAGCGCTTTGAAACGTGGAAAGGGCTTACAGTGTAACAATTTTCATTGGATCACCTCCAAATTTTAACCACATAGTCTCAACACGTTTCTCTAGTGAAGTACAAAAGTTATTATCATTGATCAAATATTATTACTTTTAAACAATCTACAAAGTAAACTTTTTAGGCGAAAAATCCTACATATTTTTTGCATTTTTTCTAATTTCTGTTTTCTTGCAACTGTGATGTACTTAAACAGAAAAAAAATGTTTTAGTTCTTCTTGGGAAAACCATCAGCCCATTCCAACAAAATAAGGATATTATCAAAATCTAAGTATCCTTTCTAATGAGAAGCGTTGACATTCATTAAATGCTAACTCATTT
Organism: Maratus michaelseni; assembly: GCA_963931845.1. Classification (NCBI taxonomy): domain Eukaryota; kingdom Metazoa; phylum Arthropoda; class Arachnida; order Araneae; family Salticidae; genus Maratus; species Maratus michaelseni. The sequence goes on from OZ007586.1 coordinate 121,617,899, forward strand.
GTTGGAAGTCAATTTATATAAAATGATAATTGGTGAAAAATCCCTTATCATCTTGCTACGTTTCGAAGGTAACAGAAATTAAGCTGATATCTTTCTGAATATTCACGATATTCAACAGTACTTTTTATATAAGTTGCTCAATTTAATTGACTACTAAATTATGCAAAAAAAAGTTGTTATCTAGCACATGCGCAGTTAAAATTTATTTCATGCCAGTACTCAAATTTTTTTTAAATATTTAGTATATTTATAGCCTAAATGTACTATTTTCTTTCTGCTGTACTTTGTGAAGTTTCTTGAAAGTGGCGTTAACTTTGGGTAAAAATATTGCATTCCATAAGCAAAAAAGTTGGAAATTGTACGTCAAACGGGACAAATGAGGTGCGTTCGTACTGTTATTATTTCAGTGAAATGAATTGTGTCATCTGTTATTATGATATGATTAATTTCCGTAGTAAAATAAGTACATTTTAAGTTGTTATCATTTTACCTTTCGTTGACATTTACTGAAAATTCAAATGGGAAACTTAAGCCTAGCTTTGAAATTTTCAGAACTTGAAATCCATATTTAGACTCTTTTTCCGTTTAATATCTATTTCTCCGGAAACATCTGTGCAAAAAACTGTCGGTAGGTTATATGTGATTGCCATCATTAAACAATTTTAGTATACAAATTCGGTTTTTAAAATCAGTAATACATAAGTAATATGACTCCATGATAAATATGACGTACTCACCATGGCAACCTAGAACCAATACCTAGCATGGGACATCATTGAATTAATTACGTATGATAGGATATAATAGAATGAAGAAAACTTTTATTAACATCTTTTTAATTTATTATTCGATTTTCATAAAATTAGAAATGACGCGACAAAATTCTGCAACGATTATAAATATTAAATTTCATGCCCTTCGGTTGGGTAGTTTTTGCGCTATTATATGCGGACAGATGGACAGACAGACGAATCAGATGACGACTATTGGTGCTACGTATTTATATAATTACGAACGCACCTAAAAACACTCAACATGTTCTTGAAAATTTTAAAGAAACCTTTATATCTTTATGAATACACGTGTTATCTTTACAAAAAATAATAACTAATATTGAACACGATCCACATAGTCACGTGCTACTGTTATAGATCATTTAGATCATTTTATTTTACAGAGTGATCGCAATTGTTATATTTTTTACTTGAATTTGTTAATGGTACCCTAATTGCCCCCGCGACCAAACTTTCACTAAAAATATGAGGTTAGACATTTTCTTTAAGTTCCTCAAGTTTCAGGTGAATTTGTCAAATATTTCTCTATATATTCGTAAAAGCGTCTAAATTTGAAATTATCCGGTGACTTTGGGCCATATAGTGTATGTCCAGATCCACGTATGACTTTTGATCGGATTCTCTAATTTTGATCATTCTTTTCATTGTAGAGTGTTCGTTCTGGTGGTGGCCCCGAAAGTTTCATCATGATCCATAAATGGTATGTTTGTCTACTTCTCTGTTTATTAGGGTTGTGTAATTAAAAAGTAAAAAACGGAACCATTATAAGATCACTCGTGTGTCTTTCAGTCCGTCTGTCACAGCTGTTTTTCTTGAAAAATAAGTTCAAGCTTGGCAGAGTTATAAAGGCTGTTAAACCCCATATTTATAGATTTTTAGCCAGTCACAAATATTTTTAGGAAAAAATAAGGGGGGGGGGGCTAATTAAGTTACTTGATTTTTTTTTCTTTTTGTATATCACGTGGGGTATTGTTGAAAAGATTTCGTAACACCGAACTCAAAAATATACTTATTTTAATTTTAGGTATTATATTTTCATATATATCGTCGGAAATATACTGCAAATTGTACCGAAAATGTACTGCCCCCCCCCCCTATTTCCGAATCAACTGAAACTAATATTATGTAAATATTAGGTGTAGTAGGAATTTATTTACACCTTGCAGGAAAGCTATAGCGATTATCCTAGGTCACATAGTTTTTGAGAAAATCGCATTTTTCTGTTACGCACAAACTTTGTTGTGCGGACGCTCAGCGGGGGAGTTGAGGGCACTCGAGGTACATATTGACGCGGAATCATCCAAAGATTGTTGATAATCATTTTCGAAAAAATTATTCGTCGGTAATTAACCAAAATATTAATTAAAACCCTATCTAGAAAAACGCGGCATGTACGAAGGCGTCGTTGCAACTTTACGACCCCCTTTCGAAACGCGCTTGGCACATTGCCAAGTTTAAACTTTGTGCGTGGTTTTTGTTTTATGTACGTCGAATCATAAGCAACATTTTTCATTCAATTTAATTCAATTATTGAAGGGATTTTTTGAAAAATGATTTATAGAATAATTCCAAGACATTAAAAGTCAGTAGTTTTGAGACAGCAATCGTTTTAACACAATATGTAATTCATTTTTAGCAGTCAATAAAGTTCATGTACGGAACCCTTTCTGCGCGAGTACAACTCGCACTTGACCGATTATTTATATTTTTTTTCACTTTAAAGGCTCGAACATTCGTAAAAATTGATGAATCCCGTGAAATTTGAATATGTTGTTAATGCATACAGTACTACTTTAAGTTTTAAAATTAGTCATTGTATCGGGAAATTTCGTTTTACGAGGACACATTAAAAAAAAATGTAATATATAAAGTCTACTGCGCGTCAAACTTAAGCGATGCTTGGAATAATACACCTTAAAGTAAATGTGGATAATAATAAAAGGTTGTTTGAAAAAAAATTGTACCAAAACAGTCCCGTTAAAATAGATCAACTGCCATAATAAATAAATAACGGAATAGACAGTGGAATTATTACTATTTTTTCAAAATTATAAGTAAGTAACAACTAAAAACAGTTACTTAAAGCAGCACCATCCTATAGATAATGCCTAAGAGGTGCGTTTTGACGTCACGGCTTGATCGGCATATAAATAGTTAGTGTTGGACCTATTAAATCCAACATTCCTGTAACTTTTGTAGTTGTTTCCTATTGATCTAAAATTTTAAGAAGTAAGTTGTTCGCTATTTTAAGAAGTATGGTTTACGAAGTAAGTAAAATGTGAGCTGTCTATTAAATTGATTTAAAACAAGTGAAACTGGGAAACATAATTCAAGGAAATTCACTTTATATTAGGTTGATATGTATTTGGAATGCAAAGTATATGCATTTTAAGACAAGAAAATAAATCCCATGCAAAGAAAATTGCAATCTTGAGTATTTGAAGCATAAAAATTAATTTTTTAGTTATGACATTTCTTATTTATCTTACAAAAATCGTAATAAAATTTAACTTTTATCACTGTCACATGACTTGCAACTTTAACAATTAAATTTTAATCTTTGCATCTGCATTTCATGCAGAAATGTTACAGATATTTAAATTTTTCTTAAGTATTTCCTCCCACACTGTATCAAAACAATTTACAATTAATAATTTATGGTCAATTTATTCAGCTATTATGATTCTTTCAATTTTGCTCTTTGTTAATAAAAAAAGCAAGAATGAAAATTAAAAACTCATAAATCAGCAATAAAAACAAAACCCGATATCGTTTGGTTGGAATATATAATCCCTCTGGTGCTAGCAGCAATCCATTTCATTTTCAATTCTTCGTCTTTTGAAAAGTTAAAAGTGGCTACTTAAGGATGTATTTCATAATTACCCTTACAAACGAGTACAACATATTTGTACATCATTTTAAAAACTCGTAAATAAGAATTCACAATCAATTTACAAATTTAATGTTAGCAGTGCGAATGTATGTACATAAATAAAATGTCGACCTATCCATAATTGCGTCATACAATTAAGTGGTCAGGGCAAGGGAGTGCTAAGCCACATTTTTTAACTTCTGAGATATTTCAATTTGAAAATTGGATCAAATACTCAGATCAAAGTATATAACCTAAAGTTTTTTCGCCAATGTGTTAGTAACATTTGAGATATTCTGAGTAACAATATGGCATTACCTTAATGATATTACTATTACATTGTTTGTAAATTAGCTATCTTCATTGGGGGCATAAAAATATGGGCAAAACGAAACCTGTCACATATGCTGCTACCAAGTGACATTAGAAACAAATTATATGTTGGATATTATAATTTACAATATTAAGTAACAGATTACAGTGTTAGATTTATTTCACCAAAAATGTGACTTAGCATTTTCTTGTCCCGACCCCCTCAATTTAGCTTTGACAGTCCTGAGCCATTATCTATAGGATGGTTTTGCTTGAAGTCGTATTTATTTTGTGTTTAAAAACTACTATTTATATCATTCCTTGAAAAATATATACAATATCTTTTAAAGAATAATCATTTTTCCTATTCTCAATAACTAAACCTTGCTTAAATATACAGAAAGCCATAAATAATCTTTAATAATCAGAAACTTAAGCTATAGTCAAACAATTGCGATTATAAATGTTGCTCTAACAGGGTTCGTATGATTTTACCACAATTTTTTAGTAGAAATTTTCTATTTAATAATTAAATAGTAGAAATTTTCTATTTAATAATTAAATAGAAATTGTAGACGACTCGTTTAATTTCAGGGTTTGTAATACTTTTATGCATTTAAATAAGACGAAAATTTCTATTAAAAAATTGTGGTTAAAACGTGCGAATCCTATCTAATGAGATAAACTTTCATAACAAATTGATAAAAAAAAACTGTAATTGAAAATAAATATTTCTAAAGTGTACAAAAGTAACATTTTTCATTTCACATTCATTTCATATTATCAAATATTACATTTCTATACATAGACTAATATTAAAATGCAGAAAAATTGCAATTCGTTTAGAGGGAAAATGCAAACGATGTCATTGGTTTAAACTTTGATATTTATGTAGGTTCTACGTAAGCAGAACTTTGCACAGTCTCCCGAAATTGATTACTCATGCAAATAAACTGTTTATATCAGAATTAATTTCGAAATGCATATGAATTGCCCAGATTGTCATGAACCATGAAATCCTAACACAAAATTATACCATCGTATGTTTTTTAAAAAACTGCTTCAGAATTAAAAATTATGTAACATAGAATCATTCAGTGCAATTTGTAATTGTATGTCCACATGCATACAGATTTGCACACATATACATTTATACAAGGCGTCACAAAAATATTGAAACGCGCTTTAGTGTTTTATCTGTTGGAGATATGTTGGATATGTAAATTGCAAAAGTGTAATAAGATAGGTTTTAAGATTATGTTAATGAAATTGTCCAGGCGTTAATTTAAAAAATGCGCTTTTTAAAATGTTATACGATCCCTGGTTACTATAAGTTATATTTAGAAAAAAAATTAACGATGTTCTGGTAAGTAAAATATTAACAATTCCATTCTCCTACTACTAAAACTCAACGTGACATGATACATTCAATTTTATGAAATTTTGTAGCAATTTCGGCTATAAAAACGGATACACGATTTTTGGTGCCCGAAAGCTCGAAAATTTCATAAAATTCAAAGTATCATAACTCAGTGAATTTTGGTAGCAGAAGAATGGATTTTTTCACTGTTTTATTTGTCAGAGGATGGTTAAAAAATTTCTAAATATTTAACCATTGCATTTTTTATGTAATCTACAGGACCCAGGTACCATATAAAAATTTAATAACGATAACTTTTTCAAAATTGATGGCGGGACTATTTCATCAACATAACTTGATATCCTGCCTCATTTTGAACACATTTGCAATTTACACTGCCTATGTTTCTCCAACAGGTAAAAAAATTGAACCACGTTTCAATTTTTGGGGCACCCTGTATACATACACCGACGATTATTAATTTCTATGTTTAAAGTGTTTATTTATTGTTAATCTTTCTGTTTTAATCATATCTGATAAATTATTTTAGCTTTTGTGCAATTTCCGATTTTTTTTTTTTTTTTTATCTGACGTGGGATGACCGATACATTCTGAAATATCAAATTATTTCATTAAAAAATGGCGATCCTGATCATAGAAGAGGTTCATTCCTTAAATCAACTCTTTTAGACCCTATTAACAAAGTGTCATTTCATTGCAAGCGTAAAATTTTGCTTTATGATGTTTGGCATTAAACGATGTATGGAGTTTAATGGCGAAAACTCCCTGCAGGGGCATGCTGTGCCAAAGGAAATTGAATTACTAAAGGAAAATGTGAAAAATAGGATAAAGCTAAAATTATAATTCAACACTGTATTCTACTTTTAACATTACTAATATTCAAATGTCTGTAAATGAAGTTCTAAGCAAGATTGAAACGAAATTCCAACTGATCTAGAAAGCTAAAAATTCAGGCTTTAATATTAGAACAAAAATAGAAAAGCTAAAAATTCAGGCTTGTATTAGATCAAAAATAGAAAATAAATTTTCTGACAGATATTTCAGTTTTAAAAGTAGGCGGATAACTTAAAATTCAATAACCATAATAAATGGTGACATAAGTGTCTGAGGTAGCTCATAAATGTTATACACAGTAATTTAAAAAATAGTTTAAAATTGTGTCAATAGATGGCTGCGCTGCGCTGTCACAAACTATAAGAATGCTCAATATAATCTGAAACACTGAATCAACGGTCCCTCTTTTTTCAGTGTTTATACAATTTAGCTATTGAAACTCGAATAGAAAAAGTTTGTAATTTAAAAATTTGAAGTTTATTTGACTAGAATATAGTTTATTTGAGCCACTACAGCCCCATCTATGAAATAAGATTTCATTTATTTTGTAAATTGCTATGGGCAAAATCTATGAGGTAACTGACAACTATGTCACTTATTTCCTCTTTATTAGTGTTCCGTACTTAAAAAGTAAAAACCATTATAAGATCACTCGTGTGTCTGTCTGTTTGTTTGTCTGTCACAGTCGTTTTTCTCGAAAACGTGGAAAATTCAAATTTGGCAGAGTTATAAAGGCCATTGACTCACATATTTATAGATAATTATCCATTCACAAATATTTTTAGGAAAAATTTAGGGGCTGATTAAGTTACTTGATTCTTTTCTTTTGGTATATCGTGATGATTATCGTTCGAAAGATCTCGTAACACCTAACTCAAAAATATATTTGTTTTAAATTTAGGTATTATATTTTCATAGATATCATCAAATATGTACCACAAAAGTTGTCCCTAGAAAATTTTAGATTTAGAAAAACGCGGCATGGACCAAGGCGACGTTCCAACTTTGCGACCTATTCTTTGCGGTTTCGAAGCGCGTTTGTTACAATGCCAAGTTTAAACTTTGTATAAGATTTTTTTTTTTTTTTAGGTTCGAATCACAGTGATAAATAGTGAACGTTGAATCCAAGTTAATATTTAAGCTTCATGTCTCTCTGACCGTTCATGGTATATCCATCTATACTTTGCTAGTATATATAGCTACTATAACCTACGTTGTATAGTTTTTTACAAAACCTTATTATTCTTTTAGCAATGACTTTTGTAATAATGCAGTTATTAATTAATAAATTTATTGTACTTAATCCTTTGTATGCGAGTAAAACTGGCACTTGACCTATTGTTTTCATATATGGTTCAGTTGTTATGCATTTCAATAAAATGTATCCCACAACTGTCAAAAACATGAGGTGCATTAGCTTCAGGAAGAGATATTTGTGAGTGTGATTCTGTTTGCACTTCAACCTGTTCTTGAACAGAATCGATCCTATTTTTGCACGTTATTTTTTTTAAATATGCAGTCATTGTGTGCTAGTTTTCAAAATCTTCAACACTTATAATTCTGTCCAATGTTAAATTTGATTGGACAGACACATCACACTTTATTGGAGAAATTATATTACTACCTTCATGGTTGTCAATTTGAAAATCTGAGTTGGCTGAACAATCAGTATTAGTTCTTAAGTCCTCATTAGTCATGGTTATTAAATCATAGTTAACATCAGAATTGAGAGAAATATTCTCTTCATATATATATATATATATAGCAGGAAGATCGTCATTAATAGTTGATTCATTAACATAAAAATAATCGGTGAAAACCGATGTATTGACACGAAACATGTCAATGCACAAATCATTGTTAATAGATAAACTCTCATCAGCCAAGTCATTGGTGGGTATGTCTCGCCTAAAAGTAATTAATTTATTTAATTCATCTTTCTGGATTTGTAATTTTTTATAGAGTACAAAGGTATTGGTTCTGAAAGATGATTCCGGAAGAGCACACCGATTGTATGGGAAAATGCGAGAATTTTAAAATCCATTTTAAATTTAAGTGTTTTCAATCTGCACAAGAATTTTCAGTGATTCAGTCATATAAGAGTGGTGAATTATCCACTGATCATATGTCTTTATTATTTGCTTAAATATACGTCTCTTTTGTTGCGTCTTTTTAACTAAGATTTTTCTATTTTTCTATTTTGATTTTTTATATACATATTTAAGTACCCCGCCAAATAAAAACACTAGTGTATGATCGTGTGGAAATTCCTAATTTGTCAATTCAACAAAGCTTAATAAAAATTTCTGCTTTAAAGATAATTTTAATACTATATATGAAAATACGCAAAAACTTAACTCAGTCAATCGCCTGAAAAACCTCTTCGCATTTGACGGATCCAGCTTGTCGGTTTAGATTTCTGAAAAAAAATCCAACACTTAATGCGTAGGATTTTCTGGATTAAGTCTAATTTAAAAACGTTTCGACTTTTCCCGCTTTCACTTCAGCTAGACAAAACAAAACGAGACCGTGACATCGTTAAGGTTATTCGATCATAACAAAGTGAAACTGCGATCCCTGTTTCGGGATTATTCACCGCATTTAAGGATTTATGGCGGCGCAGTATCTCGCAAATATTAGATTTAGCTAACTCCACTCCCTGTGTGTCGACCATTGTATTTGGTTCTCTAGTAGTTTGCTAAAGTTTCTCTGTTTGACAGTTCACGGCTTCCACCCAATCTCGTTGAATTGGAAGATATATATATATATATATATATAATATAATATAATAAATAAAAAGAGAAAGGAATTGGTCTCGTAATTTAGAACCGTGATCAGGTGATGAGACCACCAAATAGCGTAGCAGCCAATGACACCGAAGGAGCTAGTCAGGTATATCTCCGCTATGAGGAGATTAGGCGAATTTCGCCCCGTGGCCAGGTACACAAACTCGTTAAGCTGGGCATAATGCCCGGCAGGTAGGGGCCTGGTCTGCTGTTTAATAATAATAATAATAATAATAATAATAATTGTATTTGGTTCTCTCAAAAGTACGACTGCACGCTGTGTAGCCATTTCATTGAATTATTTTTTACTAGAGGCTGTATGTTGCGCCATCAATTCCCCTATCGGTCATTTTTTGAACTGTTTCCACCATTTGTTTCCTCGTATTCTGAAGTGCATATTACTCAGATGTGATGTTTTAGGATCACTATTATTTCCTTTACCATGTTCCGAACAGTGATATTTTAATTATAATTACCCGGAATGCACAAATAAATGTGGAAAAGTTCATAATTTCTGGGTTACTAAATTTAATGCAAAGTAAAAATTATTTGAACTCGAGTTTTTCAAAGAATGTATTTACGATATTAAAAGTTAGTTACCATTTTACTAAATATTCTTACAGGTGAGAAAAATGCATTTTTCAAATCACGGATGTCTGTTCTACGAAGTGTAAAAATAAAAACTTCCGAAATTTACGCTAAAGTGATCATTGGAACGTAGAACATAATTCAATTATCAAAGAAATTATTCAAGAACTTAATTTAGAAAAAAAGACTAAGAAAATGTTAAAATGTGTACTTCAATTAATTCACATCGATGACTAGAATGAATTTACACCAAAGAATCTTAATTTTTTACTATAAATTCTATTTTCTGGAATGTTTATCACAATGAAAAGTTAGAATAACACTGTATTTTTTTGCTAACATTTCAAAAGAATGAAACTCAAATTTTGAACTTGAAAAGAAGCCTTAAAACTTTTTTGAAGCTCTTAAAAATGAGTTTCCTTTGGCGAAGAATGTTGATTTGATTTCGTGAACTATTTTTCTTTTCGGAAACTGCCATTTTAAATGATTTTTAATGGAATTTTTCTCGCGGACAAAATCAATAAGTTGAAAACAAAATGCTTTCTCATTTTGGGTGGGGTAGTTATTGCCATTCTGAAAATGATTTCAAATGCAATTTACATATAAATATCGTCATAAAAGAGTGCTAATTAGGTCTTTTAAATTATTTTTCTAAATGAGTATTTTCATAACACGCAATGAATAAGCATTGTTTTTGTGCCGGTTAAAATGTTTCTTTCTTTAGGTTCTAAGAATATTTAAGAAAAAATAAATAAAACTGATTTTAAGATATTGTTTCTTTCCTTATTACACTAATATTTACTTATTATAAGCCAGTTGGCGTATTTTAGTGAGAGTAGTTTGGCCAAATGGTATCTTTGTAGCAACCTGTTATCGTTATCCGCAGTAATTTTAAATCTCACTGGTATCAAAATCTTCTTATTTTGTCGCGTAGTAGACGATCGTATATTATTTAAAATAATCCCTGACGGGTCGGCCTACAGGCCTACAGGCACAGGTAGATTTCGAAGACGCAGACCGTGGGGCGCCTGTCTGTTGGGAATTGCAGAAGAAATGACCTTTTTGCCATGATGCGGCAGTTGGGAACGCCCACTTCAAAATCTACCTGTGTCTATAGGCGGAGCCGGTAGGGATTTTTCTGTTTTTATTTATTAATTTTTTTTTTCTTTTTTTGCTATAAGGGTTGGTCCTATAAAAAACTTGTCAATATAATGTTGTAAATAATATTAAGAGAATTTATAATAAATCTAAGCGGATTTGATATCTTGTGAAATGACGAAGTTATGAATTTTTTCTTCTTAAACCCCTTTTTTTCCCCTGCTTGGGGCCAATTTTAATGATATCAAAAATCTGTCATACATAAATTTTCGGCCCTTTTCCTAGAAGTAATAATAACTTTAAACGGATTCGATACGTATCATAAGTAAGAAATTATGGGAGTTTTCTGTTTTCTCAAAAAGCCCCCCCCCCGCAGGTTCGATTTTGCCCATTAACGAACTTGATCGAGATTTTTGCCCCTTGATTTTATGTATCGGTTTGGAAGAGATTTGTGCAGAATTAGTGAAGTTATCGTGTCCATAAAAAAGTGATATAGATAGATAGATAAAGTTTTGAACTGGGGGTGGTTTTTGGTTCTAGGAGTCATGATCGGCGTAGATCCGCAACATTTTTTCGGGAATTCCAACTTAGGGGAGAATGTAATAGGTAGTATTTCTTACGAAATCTACCTAAAAAATCAGGATTCATACTGTTTTAACTGTTGAATACCACAATTTTATAATAGCGTCTCCTTATTTAACCGCATATTGCTGCCACTAAATAAGACAAATATTACTTGTCAAAATTAGTGATACGTATCCTAAAAACATATGTTGGCAGAAAATCTTGTCAAACTGAACAAATGGGTTAAATATATTTTGGATCTAAATAAAATATTTTTTCTTTCTTCCGCAACTATTAATAAACTAACTTTCAGATTGGTCTAAAAACATAACAATTTCGTATGAAATTTGAAATTTGGAAATTGAATTATTTCTCAAATAATATTTTCATGAAAAAGTGTTAAGATTTGCAGATGAATACAGAATTTTTCTTCATGAGTATCTGAATGTATGTCACAAGCAGTTGAATTTAAATGGAAATTTTTACAAATCATACAAAGACTTTCATAAAAAGCTTCAGGGTTATACAGTCAGAGTTCTCGCTGACTTTTTGCCAACCTTAGAAATTTGGCTAATCAGCAAGAAAAAACAGTAGCTAAACAAGAGCCATTTTTCAACCTCCATTTTCCTTAGCATCTGGTGGAAGGACGCCTCCCACACGTCTCTTGTCGCTCTTTTGACTAATGCTAATACTGAGTTACGTGAAGCAATACATTTTTAAAAAGGGATAAAAGTGGCCAAACTGCAAAAAAATGGGGTAAATTTTACCTTGTGCCCCCCCTCCCGTGCTAGAAATTTCTCTATTTCGGGGAAAAGGGAATATTTCTGGAAAGGTATTTAGATGATTGATCATTTATTGTTGCTAGAACGTAACAAGTAGGAGAAAAAAAACAAAAATAATAATAATAATAAAGAGTTTTAAAGATTTTAAACTTTGTGTCTTATAAAATTGGCGTGGAGGATAGGAAATTTAGATATGATTATTTATTGTTACAACAAAGTAACAAATATAACAATGGAAAAATAAGTATAAAAGTAATAAAATTTCAATTATGAGAGCTGGGGTGGGCGGAGGAGGAGAAATGGAAACTTTTGGGGGAAGAGAGTTATTTAACTGCTATACTTATTCTTTTTATATACTATACAGTACAAATAAGGAAGAAAAAATTAAAAAGAGTTTTAAAGATTTTAAACCGTGTTTCATTGCTGGGGGGGAAGTGACAAAGCAGAAAGTGGGAATATATGGGGGTACGTTTGTGGGGGGAGGGATTATGATTGATTATTTATGGCTACAGTTAAGTAAAAAAACAGGACAAAAAAGTTAAATTGAAGAGTTTTAAATATTTTTTAATTTGTATGCTTGGGAATGGGCAGAAGAAAAAAGAAAAAAATTGAGGAATGAGGAGGATTTCAATACACTTTTTGTAATGCAGATATCTGCTGAAGCGTAAAAGATCCCCGTGCCTCCAAAAATGAATGTAAATTGTACGGTACGATTAAACACGATAACCAACATCGATCGTTCAATAACGTGGGATGTGGATGTCACCTATGTGTACACAAGAAAAAACACTCCAGCTCTCGCAATTTGACGATTTCCATCCTTGCCACATGATGCATTTTGTCGTGATTTGACGAATGGCGCTCGGCAGCGAAAACCTTATTACATTTCATGTTACGATTCAGAAACAATGATTTTTAAATACCTAGATTATAGTTATTTTATTTTTCATAATTATCACAAAAATAATCATTTTCATTTCAGCAACAGTGCATATATTAGGAGTTAGTATAATCCATACGGCTTACTGATAAATTTTGTAAATTCTGTCATGAAACTGGTTTCTAATTCCTAAGACAACACCTCCTTGACTTTAATTCGATATGCTGAAGTTTTGCCTAAGATTAAGTTTCATAAATCATCATTTATCATACTATTTTAATTTCACCACACTGCCGTAGTGAAATTATTTCACTTCACGTCTCAATAAATTCGCAGATATCAATAATTTCCAAATTTTAACGCGCTGCTATCGTTATTTTTAGATTCAGCATGAAATAATCGCATGCTTTTCTAGAAATCAAGCTTGTTTTAGTCAAAATTAGTTTTGAAATTCCTATTCATGGAATACATAAGCGAGACAATTTGGGAGACATGGGACAGTATCAATTTTTCTTAAATTAAGCACTACTATTAATTTTCAGTTTCTTCACGAAATAAAATATAACTTCATTTAAACGTGCTACAAATTTTAAAGACGCAAGATTAAAAGCATTTGCAGTTGAAAAGTCTCATTTTTATAGATTAAAAGAAAGCATTGAATTTTCTTTTGATATTGAATTTGAAAGTTAAGAATTGTTTTAAGTAAAAATAATTGTTTGGTTGTCATAATTCCATATATTATTCATTTATAAATCATTAAATAAGCTATGTCTAAAATCAGCATGGTAAAACTAGTAAGCCAGAATCACGTATCTCCAACTATAATAAAGAAGCAAGTTTGTGTGTTTGTGTGTGTGTTTCTCCGTCGTGTTTTGAAGAGACCGCTGCACGCAGAGCTACAAAATTTGGTGGGAAGGTACCTCTATGCATGTAGTTTTGCACCTCGAAGCCAGATTTTGGAATTTTTGAATAGATTTTTTTAATTAAATTTTTTATGCGATTTTTAGTGTTTTTTCACGTTTTGATGCGATTTTTCCACATTAATAAGGGGAATCCGGTTCCAATCTTTTAGCCCAATATAGTAAATTTTATCCTCTTTTCAATAAAGTTTATGCGAAATTCGTACAGTGATTTTTGAATTTTTGACGATTTTTTTTCTTCGACACTAAGAAATTTTGCAAGAATGCTTGATTGGTTCGGTGGTTGCGCTTCCATTACAGCCTCAGATACGATCAGAATCTTCATTTTTTTTTTCTCTTTTTAGCTTGGAGAAAGTTGATAATTCTTCACAGATAAAAAATCGTGATTTTAAATATGCGAATTTTAGTGTTTTTTGACGTTCCGCTGCGATTTTTCTACATTAATAAAGGGAATCCGATTCTTCCAATCTTATAGCCCAATATAGTAAATTTTATCCTCTTTTCAATAAAGTTTATGCGAAATTCGTACAGCGATTTTTGAATGTTTGGCGATTTTTTTTCCTTCGACACTAAGAAATTTTGCCAGAATGCTTGATTGGTTCAGTGGTTGCGGTTCCATTTCAACCTTCAGATACGACAGAAATCGTCATTTTTTTTCTTCCCCTTTTATAGCTTGGAGAAAGTTGATATTTCTTTACAGATAAATCTTAATTTTAAAAGGGAAGGGTGGATTATTTATTATCCCGATTTTTTTTATTAGATTTTTTCCTTTTAATTTCATTTTTTATTAGTTTTTTAACATTTTTTTTTTTTCATGTTTTGCAGCGTTTTTTATTTCAAATGACGTCACAAATCGTCCACTACAAGTAGGGCCACTAGAGATACTCTAGACCTCTAGAGGCTGTACTACAAGTCAAACGCCATTGGATGGCAGTTGGATTGGTAGCTGATAGAATTGTAGGCACATGTGGAAGTCAATCGGGCATTTGTGATTGGCAGATGAAAAGGTCGTCAGCTGCTTGCAATTCGAACAGCGAGTTGCGAATTTTTGCGATTTGTTTTATGCGATTTTTAGAATTTTTTCATGTATACGTCATTTATGTATTTGATTTCAGAAATGAACAACGATAACTTACTATTTTTGTATGTATAAAAAAAAGGTAATTTTGTTTCTGTTTCAAAAGTAAATGATAATTCCTAATTTTTTTACGTCATTGGTTTAATTCTGTGGGGAGGGGGAAGTGACTGTTTGGTTGTAGTTTAAATATCGCGTTAATGCTCTAATCGAAACTCCCTCCTCCCCCCCCCCCCTGCCTCCAAAATCAGAACTAAATAATTATTAGTCCGATTCAAACGAAACCTTTTCAGGTCCCCAGGTACTAGATAAACTTCAGTATTATTTTTTCAGCCCTTGGTTACCACTATTTCTGAAAATTAATGACCAGGTAGGGGTATTTTCTCGGGTTCTATGGGCCCAATTTCAATGAGAATTAGTTCATTTAACTTTAACACGAACTAATTAAGATATAGATAACTAATTAAGATACAGATTTGGCGCCACCTGGCGGTAGAAAATGGAACTAAAAGATTTTGCAGCGCGTGCGCAGCATGTGGTGCACCTGCTATATGGTGTCGCCGTGGTGCACCATGGTAGCACCTGCTATATGGTGTCGTAGGCAGTAGGGAAACGTGCCGGAGTTTGATCAGAAAGAGTTTAATTTAGAACTGAGTGCACCCCCTAGCGGTGGGAGGTGAAACTAAACAATTATGCATTTAAAATTTGTCCGATTCAAACAAAGGGCCCGATTTCAACGACAATTTATTCATTCAACTTAACTTGAACTAAAAAGATATAGATAACTAATTAAGACATAGATTTGGCGCCCCCTGGCGGTGTAAAGCGGAACTAAAAGATTTTCTGCGCGTGCACAGAACGCCTTCTATACTTTGTCACAAGCAGCGGGGACATGTGCCGGAGTTTCGTTCGGAAAGAGGTTTCTTTAAATCAGAGTGCACCCCTAGCGGTGGAAAATGTAACTAAAATATTTTGCATTTAATCTTGGTTCGATTCGAACGAAATCTTTTCTGACATTCTTCCGAGGCCTCCCATGTACTAAATGAACTTCGGTATCGTTTTTGAACTTTGGTTACCACCATTTTTGAATATTAATATCCAGGGAGGTGATTTATTTTCTCGAGTTCTATGGGTTCGATTTCAACGGGAATCGGTTCATTCAACTTAACGTGAACTAATTAAAATATAGCTAATTATTTATGACATATATTTGGTACTCCCTGGCGGTGGAAAGTGGAACTAACAGATTTTTCGCGCGTGCATGGCACCGTAAGCAGCAAGAACGAGTGCCGGAGTTTCGTTCGGAAATAGGTTTATTTAGACCAGAATGCTCCACCTGATGGTAAAAACTAGAACTAAAAGATTTTGAAGCGCGTGCGCAGCACGTCTGCTATACATGGTATCGTAGGCAGCGGGGACACGTGTCGGATAATTTGTTTAGAACAAAATGCATCCCCTGGCAGTGGAACTAAAAAAATTTTCTGCGCGTGCGCCAAAAATGGATATTTTTATTGAAACCGCAAAAGAAGGTTACTTATTTGATAATCCCAGACAACGAAAATGTTTCCTTTTCACTCATCCTCGAGTATTAAGAAAAGTATTGGATTATTTGAATCGAAACTCACAGTTTATTTTTCTGATTCCGAAAATGCAAATTTTGTAAAAATCAGACGGTAACTTTTTTTTTAATTTTGACCAAAAACTGACCAGTTTTAAATCAAATGATTTAGACATTTGAGAAGGTGGTATTAAATTTTTTTCCACTTCGGGTCCACCACTCTATTTAATTTCCGAAAGACAAAGAGTTACCAGAGGAAGGGTTTCGTGCAGCGATTTTTAGAGTGATTTCGCATTTCGTAGTATTTTTTGACGGGACCGGGCAACGCCAGGGGATCTGCTAGTATATATATAATTCCGAAGGGAGGAATAGCAGACTGTGAGACTATGTAATATGTTCTATTTCTCCCTTCTTGGTTTCTAAAACAGCTACAAATATATATTTTCATAATTTTATCTATTTTTTTTTCTAATATTTAATGGGGAAAATAGTAAATTGTAATATGTTAAGTTTATTTTGTTTAACTAAGATTTCACTGTTTTAAAAATATATTTTTAACACTTTTCAACATAGTTGAAAAGTGTTTATGACTACGATTTGTCTAGCTGTCGACGCTCTAATTATTGTATCTCTAATATGCTTCGATTTCCACTTAATTGATATAGTATGTTATTGAGGTTTACCATGACTAGGACCCAATTGAAAACTAAGTGATTTTTGTGATGTTGTATTATTGAAAACACTACTTAATTGATAAACAATGTTCATACTCACTATAACATGTTTTCTATTGAAAATGGTGTGCGTAGCATTTACTGTTTATTTACAGATACATACAAAATATTCGATTGCATTACTCTCATTAGACAGTAATTGTTTGAAGTTGTGAAGATTGTTGAATTGTGATTATTGAAAATGATATATGTTAATGAAATAGTCACGATAACATCTTCTACAAAGAAAATAAGACATGTAACATTCAATGTTCTTTTACAAGGATACACAAAATATTTTAGCTGTATAATCGTCTATGAGCAATAATTGCAAGCAGTAACGTTTCCCTTTGTGTTATGCATTTTGACTAGCAATTAAATCTCAGTATGTTACATGGCATGTATAAATTTTATAGAACATATCCAGAGGTACCCAAAACAATTCTTTTCATTTACAATTATCTTGTATGGACTGGATTTTCTGAAAATGCGCTTTCAAGTACGTTACTCGCTTTTCAACTGAACTAAAGTTTACTGTACTATGTGGTGTGAGTCTAACGTAAATTCATATTGAAGATTCAACAAAACATAGGGACACATTGCCGTTTATTAATGTTTAATGGCATAAACCTGATTTTAGCTCTATTATGCGTTTTCCAGCTAAATTTTAGTTTTACTATGTGGTGTGCATGAAAATCTATATATAAATAACAGGGCTGAGAAAATAGTTAAAATATGTGACTGAGTGTGATTACATAAAAGGGTTTTTGACTGTGTTATGTGTTTTCCAAATTCTTTATTTAGATATCTCCTTTCATTGTATAAAACAAAAATGTTTTTTATAATAGTCTGATAGTGTTGGAAAGTTTTTTATAATTATAGTGTGTGCTTACCTAAAAGGGTTTTTGACTGTGTTATGTGTTTTCCAAATCCTTTATTTAGATATCTCCTTTCGTTGTTTAAAACAAAAACGATTTTTTATAATATTCTGATAGTCTTGGAAAGTGTTTTATAATTTAAGCATGATGCATGATTTTTCGTTCTTGTTTTTCTCGATTTTAATTCTAATGTATATTTAAATTATATTTTTTTGTTCTTTCACATACACTTTTTAGCACTTTCCAACCTAGTTGAAAAGTGCTTATGACTTCGGTTTGTCTGGCCGGATGGCCGTATGGCCGTCTGGCCGGATGGCCGTCTGGCCGGATGGCCGTCTGGCCGGATGGCCGTCTGGCCGTGCTCTAACTCCCGTAAATATGCTCGGATTGCTCTGCAATTTTTATATGTTATTGTCGTTATCTATGGCACGTTCCCTATTTCAACTGAAGTGTGTAGCACTTATAGTTTTCTTACAGGGACACTCAAAAGAATTCCGTTACATTGCGGTCTATGGGGAAAAATCATTTGCGGTTTATTTTAAAAATGTTTCACTATCGTAAACGCATTGAAATTTATATAGATCACTAAGATGCATTAGAAGAAGCTTAATATGGAATAGTAGGTGTATAGCACTTAGAGTTACTTTACAGGGACAGTCAAAATAATTCCGTTACATTACGTCTATGGAGAAAAATCGTCTGCGGCTTATTTAAATAATGTTCCACTATTTTAAACGCATTGAAGTTTATATATATTACTAAGGTGCATTACAAGAGGCTTACTACAGAATAGTGTGTGTATAGCAGTCATCGTTCATTTACAGGGACACACAAAAGAATTCTCTACTGTCTGTTAACAATAATTCCTGGAAGTGCGTTTTAAGTTACTGAACGCGATTTTAATCTTAACTAGCTTTTTGTCTATTACGTGGTGTGTATAAATTCTGTAGATCCTATACAGGGCAGCACAAAAGTTCACGAACACATTTCCGTTTATTGACAGAAACTCCAGAAGGAGAATTTAAACTGTGCTACGCGTTTCCTAACTAAACTAAAATTTAGCATCCTATGTATATATACAAATCTATAGATCATATACAGGGCTACATAAAAGTATTCTGATATTTTTCCGAATATTGTATATATTGAAAATTCCTGAAATTACGTTTTTAAATATGTTATGCGTTTTCCAAATTGTTTACTTAGATGTCATCTTTCAGCTTATTAAACGGTAATGATTTGTAAAATTATTTTAGAAGCGTTGGAAAGTGCTACATAATCTATGCTTGACGCATGATTTTTCGTTCTTGTTTTGTTTTTGATCTTCTGACGTTAAGAAATAAAGTGATTTCTTTTTTCAGAAAAAGTCATGTAAGTGAAAAAAAAAAAAAAAAAAAAAAAAAAAAGTTCTCATTCTTAATGATCAATTTTAATGAAGCATAATGTATTCAAATTTAAAGATTGCATACCTGGTATTTTACAAATATTTAGTTTTCGTAATAATTTTGTTGCAGCGAAAGAATACATTTCCTAATTGACCAGTTTTGCCAGGAGAAACTTTTACCAGTTCATGGTTCAACATTTTATCACTTTAAGGCTTTAACATTTGAACAATTTATGGTTCAACATTTTACCAATTTGTGGTTGAGAATATAGAAATTTATGGTTCAACCAGAGCATCAAGTATTCAGTGATGGAACAGTGGTGCAGCATTGAATCAATTGACACCGTTAAATTTAAATTTTATTCTTTGTCTTATTTAAGGACAGAGTTTCAGAGATTTTTTAAGGCGAAGAATACTATTATAATTTAGTGGAGAGAATCGCCCACCTGTTGCGCCACTATTCCATCACTGACAAGGAGACCGCCAAACATGATGCGCACATATTTTGAGGATTTTAAGGTATGTTGTAGAGGTCATACCTCTAACTATTCAGGTCAAATGTTTCCTCCAAATGGCCCTTAGTTTTTGAAAAATTCGGGGTTAAAGTTCAGCATACGTTTGAAATACCCATTAGATTGCAACTTTGACCGAGGTCTCCGTGGTGCTGTGCTAGCGTACGAGATTCCTGTACGGAATGCAATGGTTCTGTCCCATCCATGGTTCTGCCCTCTTTTTTTTTAAATATAATTTTATATTTTTGGTGCTTGGTATGTTTTAAGCAGAAGTTTGAATTCTGCATCTTTGAACTTTTTTATATTTTCCTAATAAATTATATTTACATTTTCGAATTTTTCATAAAAACTTATAACTTTTCTGCAATTATTAAACTAATATTTCTATTTACGAAACTCCAAGCTAATTTATGTATATATTTATTTATTTATTTATTTATTATTTATTTTTTTATATTTTAAGCACAGTTCTGAAATAATACTTTTTTTTTTTTTTTATCGTTATGCAATTTTAAATGAAAATTACCATTTCTTTTGTATAATTTATACAAAATAGTTTTCACTTCGAATCTCCCAAACGTATGCGAGATTAGATCTTTTCAAAGAAATAATAAATTTTAAAGCAGTAACACTTATATTTAAGTTTTTACCAGTTGTATAAATATTTAGTGCACCCTAAATACATTTATCTGTAAAGTTCAAACTCAACATCATTTTTCATTGGCACAAAAAAAATGACAGATTACATTTCAGATTTGTTTTCATTCTAACAAGTAAAAACATTGCCAATATCATACATAAAAATTCAACTGGAAATGCAAAAATCGTCTGTAAATGAGAGATAAAATTATTTAATTATATAAAACAACAACACATTATATAACAGTTATACAAAAAAATATATTTTTTTTTTAATCGTCTGCTGCTACTTTCATGGTAATATCAGAGTGAAATTGTTTTCCTTGATATAAGCTTTTTTCAAAGCCAGTTGCAATGTTTGGAGTAATGCTGTATATAGGAAAATTTTTTTATATGAAAGTTGACAATAAGCTACAGATTGTAATATAATGGAAAGAACAAGCACTGATATGGACAATTCTGGTTTGGAAGAAAAACTAAAAGATGAAGTAACGAATGCTCTAAAATATTGCGAGACATTGTTAGAAAATGATAATCTCTTTAAAAATTCGCCATCTGATAATATATTTCTAGTTAATATTTCTTAAATTATGCATTCTTCCAACATTGTTAAACAAAAGTTTATGTTAAGAAATTCGTTTACGGTGATTTTTAATGCCATTTTATGTTTTGGATATTTTTGCGATACGCATCATCACCCAATTAATTCTATATTTATATAATTAAAAATGTCAATGACGGTAATGATAAACATTTTTGTATTTCATCAGTTAAGATGCTGCAAGATATTTAGAACTAATCAAATAGATATATTATTTTGTAAATGTTTTCCTAATCAATTACTTTTTTTTTTAAATAGAAAATCCAAGTAAAATAAAGTATGCATTATTTTATATCTAATAAATAAATAAATAAATAAATAAATAAACATAAATGCAAACAATAATGGTAAGTTTTAAAAAAAGACGGGACTTCTAGACATAAATTATCTTGGATTTTCGTCGACAGTTATATTAGTTTAATAATTGCAGAAAAGCTAAAAGTTTTTATGAAAAATTCCAAAATGTAAATATAATTTATTAGGAAAATATAAAAAAGTTCCAAGATGCAGAATTCACACTTCTGCGTAAAACGTACAACGCGCCAAAAATATAAAATTATTTAAAAAAAAAAGAGGGAATAGGAGGGGACAGAACCCTTGCATTCCGTACAGCAATCGGGAACGTTAGCTCTGCGCCACGGAGGCTATGTTGAGAATAGCAATCTAATGGGTATTTCAAACGTATGCTGAACTTTAACCCCGAATTTCTCAAAAACTGAGAGCCGTTTGAAGGAAACCTTTGACCTGAATAGTTAGGGGTATGACCCCTACAACATACCTTAAAATCATCAAAATCTGTGCGCATCATGTTTGGCGGTCCCCTTGTGAGTATTGGAACAAGGTTTCAGCAACTTAATGGGGGCAATTTAGCACCATATTTTGGTGAAATATTGAAGAAATTTTTTAACGGTATACACATCAAAAATTGTACCAAATTTCATTTTACAAATGGTAACTGCCCCGTTTGCCCTTGAATTGTATTTATTGGATCAAATCAGCCTGGAAAAGTAAAAGTTTAGGGATTCTATTGTTAAATCCACGTGGCAAAGTTTAATTTATACCTTCCCAAAAAATCCTCCGATTGAAAGGTTTCGTTTACAGCGAAATACAATAAATAGACCTAAACATAATCTAGGTACTATTTTGATTCAAAAACATAATTTTAATTATGAAAATTATTAATAAATTCATTTTTTTTTTTAAATATGAACGATGACCTGCATTAATTTTTACATAGAATAAATCTTTATCCTCAGAAATATGGTTATATGAACTTACAGCTGATTCCTATCATTAGTTTTCGAGATATAGAGAAAATTTTCTTTCTGTAAGGGGACGTCTGCCGTTGTTGTTTGCATCCACAGAAAAGAAAATCTTAGTAAGTAACCGAAAAAAGTTGTACAAAATTTTCCGTTATATAAAATTAGTTTATTTTATGTTCAGATCTTTTATACAATTTTTCCGGTTACTAATGGAATGACCTTGGTACTTTTCCCTGTAAGAACTTAATTTCATTTTGCAAACTTTATGGATAAACCCCTAAAATATATTCTTTTATAGCTCGATTAATATTTAAGAAGAAATGCATAAACTATATACTTTTCTAGTCTGATATGATCCAAGTAACTCAAAGTGTCAAAAAGGGGTGTTACCATTTGAAAAAAAATATATTTTTTAATCTTTTGGCCCTTAAACCCTGATCTATGAATAACATTTAATAGTAGATGTTATTACCTATCGGTTTGCACCGATATCATTTTCATACCATGATTTGTGGCAGAATTAGTGAGGGATGTGTACTTTTATCAAACGATTGTACATATATCCGGAGTATAGTTTATGTAAAGCATTTAACCCCTTAACTGCCGCAAGCGTATATATCCGCCTTTGAGAATGCCTACATATATTATAAATATAGCAAACTGTCAGGATAGCAGGCTAATTTTCACCAGCAGAGCCGTGTTCTGCACACATATAACATTTGCATTTTCTTTTTGTTATTTCAGAAAACCAATCACAGTCTTATTTAATTGCAGAATCATGTTATTAAATAAGGCAATGGAGATCGCATCAGATTTCGTTGGCAGTTAAGGGGTTAATAGTAGACGTTATTCACTATCGATTGTTACCTGTATGATTTTTATACGATTAT
Organism: Maratus michaelseni; assembly: GCA_963931845.1. Classification (NCBI taxonomy): domain Eukaryota; kingdom Metazoa; phylum Arthropoda; class Arachnida; order Araneae; family Salticidae; genus Maratus; species Maratus michaelseni. The sequence goes on from OZ007586.1 coordinate 121,641,222, forward strand.
TTTTGGCAGAAATTGTAGGGGGATAATATTTTTTTTTTCGGGAATATGCATAAACAACATTTAACGTATTATAAGTCTACGCATAATTCGCAAAACTTGCCATTATGTATTATCGTCCGTGTTTCCTTTTACGCTTCTAATTTAGTATATAGCCCTCATTTTCTATGGTCAATTTTCAATTAAGCATAACGCATTCAAGTTCAAATAATTTTTACTTGTATTTTACAGGTATTCAGTTTTTTGTAATGCTTTTGGTGCAGCAATAGAATTTCTAATTGACTTATTTTATCTGGGGAAAGGCATAAAAAATTAAAAAGTTCAAATAAAAAAAATAATAATAAAAGGAATATTTCAACAGTATAATCTTTTTTGAAACCTTGTTTTAAACACTTTTGCACTTCGCATTTTCTATTAATCTTCAACCAGTAAAAAATTAAAGGGCATTTCAACCATTTTGGGACACATTGCATGCACATATCAAGCGAAAAATTATTTACGATGGAGCAAAGATGAGGCTGAAATTTAAAAAATTTAACTGAAAGAATAATTTTACTGAAAACCTAAAAAGATGGTTGACTTATTTATTTACTTAATAAAATTTCATTGAAAATTACAAATTACGTTTTAAAATACATTTAATATTTTATTTTCAGGTAAAAAGTAAAACATAGGAATTACTTTAATATATGGATCTTAAAAAATGAGTAGCTCAGATGCAATTCGGTTTTGTACATGAAGTATAAATCTTCTTGAAGTATTTCCACAGACCATTTTCTTACGTTTTTGGTACACTTTATCTTATCTTGCATATAATAAAACAGTCTAGTAAAGAAATATAACATGGAAGGTTTTTGCAGATGATTAATAGACATGACAGGTTTATTCTCATAAATATTTATCCTATTTTTCCAACTGAAATTTTAGTTATTAATAAAGTTTAAGGTAGTCGTCATATTAAAAAGGTGTTAATAAAATGTACATTATTTAAGTAATGGTCAAAATACATATTTATTGTAGTAAGGTTTTCTAAATATAGTTAATCAATAAATTTCAAATAAAACATTGTATAATCAAATATAACAACTAAATGTTTTTTAACACGTTGACAACCAAGTCTATTTTGAGGAAATTTAGGCTGGCCGCTAACATGTTTTATTCCATTTGTTGGAAATATTTTATTCTTTACAAGAAAGAGCTTTCGAATTATGTCATGTTCGGGCATGTTTGAACAAGATTTTCATTTTTTATATTTTGAAATTCTTGTGTAGAAAATGAATAAATCATTTTTGTGAGGCATTCTTATTACTTAACAGGCGCCCACCTCACAAAATTCTCATGCATTTATAACGTATTAACTCGTGGCTTGCATCGAAAAGCTATTTCGTAAAAATGAGATATCTCCTGTTACGCGTATACCAGCAAACAGTTTATCCCTGTCTTTAAATATTCATGCACGAAAAATTGGAATATTTTTTTAAATTTAATTATTGCTTATTTCTCCTATTTCAAATCCGAAATACACAATATCTTATTAAAACGCTGCAGTTTTGAATATCCAAGTACAAAACCTGCTTTTCTTCTACTATTTTGAAACCAAAGTATCGACTAACCTTGTTAAAATACTATATTTCTTAACATTTAAATACACAGCCAGCATATTTCTATTATATTGTTTCCTGTTTATATCTGTTATTTTAAATCCAACATATTAAGTGACCCTTTTAAATTGCTATGTTTTTTTATCGTCAAATACAAAATTCCGTTTTTCCAGTAATTGTTGAAAAGAAGTCTTCGACTTTTTCGCTTACTTCTTTACACACATTCCATAGAAACATTCTACGGCTAGTTATTTGCTAGAGTTAGATAAACGTTAGAACCTTTGTGCTGCGATAAATACGTGGATAGAAAACTAGTGTAAACAAATTTATAAGTAAATAGAATAAAAACAGCCTGCAACTATTTAGATGAATAAAAAGACGACTACTACTTGAGTGTGAAATGCTTTACTCTGACGTTTTATATACAGGGTGCAATATCTATAGCCGACCTTTAATTTCTGAACCGTTGGTCGTAGATATATAGTTCCAATTACAAAAACGTTTCAAATGAAGTAAATATTCATGCTGTGGCATTGTTTAGAGTAAAAAATCAATTTTATAAAAATTACGAAATCTAACTTTTTAATACGGTCCTCCAATCTCTATAGTTATATTTAGTAAAAGATTACACATATCATAACAGATATAACACAAAAAGTTTTTGGTAATACCCCGATTTGGAAATACCGGCTAAAGGTGGTTTCGCAGTAAAAAGGACATTGCATTTCGATCTCGAATTACTTTAATTCATTTTTTAACTAATCCCGCAATGAAAGACAAAATCATGTGAAAAAATCTCAAACTTTGAAATTTAATAACTGTGACAATTTTTGTACTACAGAAGTCAAACTTTTTGTGTTATATCTGTTATGGTATGTGTAAACTTCTACTAAATATAACTGTAGGGATTGGGGAACCGTATAAAAAGTTAGATTTCGTAATTTTTATAAAAATGATTTTTTACTTTAAATTATGCCACAACATGAATATTTACCTCATTTGAAACGTTTTTGTAATTGGAACTATATGTCCGACCAACGGTTGAGAAAATAAAGGTCGGCGATCGATAACATATTGCATCCTGTAGAGTATGCAGGAGTTAATTGTACATACATTTTAAAAAAAATAAAATATAATACTTTTAAGTATCTCAGTATATGCTAAGCATTAACGTAAAAATTAAAAATATCGGAGATATTTAAGAGAAAACAACTAGAGCAAATAAGTGAAAATAAAAACATCAAAATTTCAATATTAAATGCACAATGAAATGTATCTTAAATGTGTCGGTTTTAAAATAAAATTCGTTAAAAGCTTACCGAACATCTTGAAAATAATTTTAAAGGCTCTTAGAAACTGATTGTTCATTAATCTGAACCACAGATTTAGCACTAACTCATGGTCGACCAATACAACGCTGTGATTTGAAATTCATCTGAAGGAAAAACAATTAACCTGCGCTGCATATTATTGGCCAATCAGCTTCTTAAAGAGTTATGTTGTCGCTCATGACAGTGAGCGACATATATACCATATAATACCATATGGGATTTCCTCCCCAATTTATCAATTAACTCACTATATTGCCTGAATCTTTTTAAGTTTACACGATATTTGACTGGTCTTTCTATATGAGTTTCTCTATAGTATTGACTACCAAATCATGACAAAAAAACTTTGCTGTAATTCGCGCATGCGCAGTTAAAATTTATTTCATACAAATACCCATATCTCATAAAATATTCAATATATTAATATTTTAATTGCAGTATACTATTGCTACTGTTCTTTGTCAAATTTTCGGAAATTGGTGTTAAATTTGGTTGAAAACTTTGTATGCTATAAAGAAAAAAACTTTTGGATTTTTCACAGGAACGTTAACACTTCACGAATATACATGCTATGCTTACAAAAATGCACTCAAATGTTGAATAGGACCTACATAGTCATTTACTGCAGTGTCAGATCCTTTTGAACATTTTCTGTTATTTGGGTGATCGCAAATATTATTTTATTATTAAAATTATTATTGCCCTCCTAATTGTCCTCACGACAAAATCTTCACTGAAAATTATGAAGTCAAACATGTTCTTTACATTCTTGAAGTTCAAAGACAATTCATAAAGAATTTCGGTAGATACTATTCGACAAAACGTCTAAAATCGAAAAAGTCGGTCACTGCCCCTTAATTTTTGAACATGAGTGTACAAAGAGTCCGAAACAAAGTGACAAAGTCTAAAATAAATAAATACAAATAATAAGTATACAATGGCAAAAAGAATGAAATTAAATTAATAAAAAGCAAAGAAAGTAACAATTTAACTAAGCGAGAAAAATATCTTATTTTTAATTTTCTATAAATATACATATTGATTAGCAAAGTAACGACTTATTGTCTGAATAAATTTTATTCTAATCCTTTTTATTCTGATTAGGATTTAATCAGAAAAGAGAACACTTTTGTTTTAAAATAAAATTTTGCATTCTCAATTAATATATCTGCGTACAGTTTTGGAATATTTTACACAAAAGTTCATATATTATGAATTACCACTTCAGTTCTCCACTGTGTTATAAGTGCGAGTGTTGCAGTAATTGACTATGCATTAAAGCAATTGTCTCGATGATAAGTATACGGTTAAACTGAGTATTTTGTGAAGTAGACAAAGTTTTAATAAACTTTTCCCTCGCATTCAATTTCAGTATTAAAACTATTTAGATTTGTAAATTTATTAAGGCTTCAGTATACAATTAGATGAAAGTATACGTTGAAATTCGATCGTGATTTCTTAATCTATTTGCGCTTAAATGAGAAAATGTTTGATTTTGAGAAAATAAACAAAAAATATATGATAATTTAATTATTTCAAATCAAATAAATAAAGAATATATAATTTATTTTATTATTATCATTTACTATACAATATTGTAAATCTGAGTCACTGCATTTTTTCTGTTGAAAGTTTTGCTATTTTATATATAACGTGATAAAATACTGTATTTAGTAGATGATACAACACTCGGTTTCGCTACAGTACTCTTATACAGGGTGTCCCAAAAAAACGCTATTGAGATTTCGAAAATAATACAAAGAAATTCCAAAAAAGGATTTATTTGTTCTAAACTACAATAGAAGTTCAAATTACCTCATCCAATTTCTAGACATGCATGTGCATGTTTAATCATACTGACAGTGTCATGTTCCATCGTGTTAGGCTATTGTGTGATCATTACAAAATCGCTGCATTATTCGCTAAAGTGTTCACTGAAAAAAATTAAATACTCAAAAATGAGTAAATTGATGTACTCATATCGAATTAAGTATGTTTGGATAAAAAATGAACTTATTTTTTCTCAATTTTGAAGCATCACACATTCTCATACTCAAATGAAACGATAATTTTGTACTTTGTAATAATTTATTTCATTCATGACTGCATAAAATATGTTCAATAATAGGAAAACAATGCAATATACCCTGGAAATAAGAGAATAATATTACATTTTCATTCCTCGGAAGGAACTATATCTTGAACCTCCATTATAATGCGTAAGGTTACATTGCGTTGTTGTTATGAGTGCTTCGTACATTCACAGACAGTTTGTCCTGTCTGTGAGCTGAGTGATATGTAAATTTGTGAAAAGATAATTAGATTCAAGATTTCGCTGACAACTTTCAAAGTAAGTGATCTCTGTTCGATAATCTATTATTTAATATTTTTTTCCTTATTTTATGTAGTCATCTGTACCTTCTGTAAACATTAAATTATACACAGCATTTTAAAATAATTGAAAACTGTTTGAAAACAATGCTCTTGTCATAAAAATATTTGATTTTAGTATCTTGATAATAATTTTGCTATTTTTCCTAAATAAATAATCAAATGTTTCTTGTTAATACTTTTGAGCGGAAAATAAATGTCAGTACATTTGTATTTTAATTTGTAATAAACGGGTAGTGGGGGGGGGGGATACGAGCAGAGCCCCCTTCATAAGAAAAATATTTTTCCAATTAATTTTGGTTTCGAAAGTGTTTTATTAAACATCTTTTAACCCATATGTTTTTACATAAATGGTTTCCCACGTGTTACTAATCAGCTATCTTGTTTCACTTCACATCTTCATGACCAAGAGCAATGTTTTCAAGCACTTTTAAATTATTTTAAAATACTGTGCAAAATTTAATACTTACATTAAATTAATATTTACAGAAAGTACTGCTTATTACATAAAATAAGAAAATCTGTATTGACTATTTATCTGAGAGTACACATAGTTCATATTTGAATACTTCCATGGGATCAAAAATGGGTCCATCACAGTTCATATTTAAATACATCCATCCATAAGATAAAAAATGAGTACATAACGATTCATATTTGAAGACATCCATGGAATCAAAAATAAGTACATTTGTTTCTCCATTTTGAGAAACATTTGGATCGGAGCTATTTTGAGTATGTGACGTATTTAAATTTGGGTACTTTTGACTCAATTTTGAGAACCCATTTTTTTCAGTGTCGAGTCGGTTGGCGCATAACTGTTCACCAGACTTCTCACGAAGCAGTCTTCTCACTACTTTAAAAAAATTTCTTGTTGAAATAAGAAAGAAAAATCATGCATTAGGAAACACTTTCCAACATTTCCAGAATATTGTAACGAAATTTCACCGTTGAAAACGGCGAAAGAAGATATATATATATAAGTAAACAACTTAGAAACCGCAAAAACATTTGAAAACCATATCATGACAATTACTTTCCATAGCCAGAAAGTTATTTCAACTCTTTTGAGCATCCTGGTACATGATCTATAGATATACATACACATTACATAGTGTGCTAATATTTAGATTTCTTACAAAATGCATAACACAGTCGGAAATTCACGTTCAGCAATTTCTACCTGTACTGGAGTTTGGTGAGTCGTGATCGTAAGTTATTAAAAAAATATAAAAAGACGCAGGAGAGACATCTTGAAGAAAGAGTCGAAAATTAAATATATATATGCAGGTTTAATCCAGGTTCAAATAAAGCACAGGTACATCGTCGAAAAGGTACAGCTGCCGAAGGCAATGGTACCCGGGACTCCAAACGTACACTTATACGTACTTTTACATCTTATATGATCAGTCACAAGGTTCGAGGAGAATGATGATTAATTAGACAATTTCTTTGGTGGATACAGAGCAGTGATGACAGAGTTACATAAAGCCAAGTAGCCAGATTAACGTACATTTGGCGAGAGGAATGTGATAGAAACGCAGGTGTTATTTTCCGTTAAATGTTAAGTCAATGGGAGATTGATGACGAACAAATATGAATTTTTAGATGCCAACAGTGAGGAATGAATATAGTAGCCTCGCAAACCACAAGAGTCTGGTTCACATAGGGTTGTATTAAGGAGTGTTACTAAAAATTAAAAATAGACATGTTCGTTACAATGATAATACAATTTCGGAAGATAGAGGAACAAAAATGTAAAAAGAGAAAGGGTAGCAGAGGGCATCTGGTAAATTTGACTGAGCGTGGGATAGAGATAAATCCACAGTTGCTAGGCGAACAAAATAATTTCTTTTCTTCTTTTTTTTTTATAAGAGAACGCAAAGCGAAATAATTACAAATGAATTGAAAAGGAGTTATAATAAAATGGAAAAAAAGGCTGGGACTATATACATTTACAGTGTAGAAAAATAAAATATATTTAGGATGGTAATTTTGAAAAAAGGTATTTTAGGTGGGGGGGGCTAAGGTGTAAATTAATTAGAAGTGGAATATGTGAAGATAATTCCTCTTCACATATTTCAAATGCACTCGAATTCTTTTTCACAGCCCTGTATATTATCTATAGATTTTTATACACGCCTTAAAATAATTTAAAATTTAATTCAGGAAAAAAAACATATAACACTTGAGATGGTAATTTCTGAAAACATACTTTCAGAAATTACCACCCATAGGCGATAATGTGTCCAATTCATTGTGTAGCCCTGTACAAAAATTTATGTGTATTTTACAAGCATTTTCAATATACCAAATATTGTTCGGCTGGAAAATGAAATGCTGGAAAACACCATTAAACAATTCACGCTCATACACAATAATGCTTACGAATTATTTTGTGTTGCCGTGCATATGATCTATAAGAATTTATACTCATTGAAGTGTGCAAAAATTTAGTTCAACTTAAAAACGCATTTCCAGCATTTATCGCTTGATAAACGCAATTTTGGCGCAATATTTGGTAGCAATTTAACAAATATTCTGTAACCGAGCCCTTTTGTGCGTTTCTCTAAATGAGCAAAAATTGTTATGCACATCATATTTTACAGTAAGCATGTGGTAGGGCACCTCACTAATGTGTATAAATTTCATTATGTTTAGTTTAAAATAGTGTAACATCATTAAAATACACTGCAAAAAAAAAAAAAAAAAAAAAAAAAAAATTCTCCATAGACCATTATGTGGCCGAATTCTTCTCTATGCACCCCCCCCCCCCCAAAAAAAAAAGCAATTATCTTACAAATTTGGATGATAGCGCTAAAATAGGAAAATGTCTAGGACATGCTGATCTTCTTACGTTTGAAGGTGTCATATGAAAATTTTGGTATACAAAAAACTAAGCATTCGCCTGGGATTTTTTTCTTAATTTAAAAGTAAAATAAGATAATTAATTCAGATAATATGTGTGATAATGTATCTAGTGAACTTTTATGTATACTAGCTCAGTAGACATATATCAAAACCATGGAAATAATTGTCTTGTTTATACTTTTAATTGAACAAAGGTTCAGAGGACTGCTCAGTTCTATCTTAAATTTTCACGTTCTGACACATTCAAAAGATACGAAGCAACATGTCTTGAAAACGTTCCTCTTTAAACGGCATCATCCGGATTTGTAGAGTACTTGTTAGATAAAAATCCAACATGAAGTATTGCTCATTAATGCTGTGGTCTTTTAATAATTTAATACACTAGACATGATTAAATCTTATACGAAAAATGATATCAATTATATCGGCGATCTATAGAAAAATAGAACAAAAATTTTAGCATCAAACCCAAAATGGAGTTGCTACGGCATTGAAATCAATATGACACAGTCTTCAAATAAATAAAAAAATGAATAGAAATTATTTGGAAGAATAGATTGCAGCAGCGATGGGGTATTTGGAAGTTAAAGCATCTCCAAAATTATTTAAAAGCTAATAAATTAAATACCAAATATTGTATGCTGCGACGTATACGTGGGATATACAAACCAGTGTAGAGCAAAAAAATATAGAAAAGCTAGCTTACATCTATTTCAAGACTTTAAAAAGACGTCCTTCGCGTGTGTTGCTGTTTTTTTTTTCAAATCTTTTGATATACTAGATACATTGTAGCTATTTCATATTGTCTATTTCTTTTTAATTACGTATTCTCAAATTAACTTTTTTATGCACTTAAATACAACCAATTTAAATATTTTCAGAAAAAAAAATGTGATAAAATTACGCTATGAAAGACCTCTCATATAGTTTTGCCACTGGGGTACTTTTATTTAATTAAGTTTTCTTGATTGCAACCGGTTTTTTGAGAAAGTAAAATATGTCTTATAATGACATTTTTTAAAAAAAAACAGGCGAAAACAAGGCGAATTATACCATTTCAAAAATGTGGTGCCAATCAAGCAATCTGAATTTTTTTTTAAATTAGCGCACTGGCAACATTGCTCTCATACTGAAATCCCGGCTGAATCATGGCCATATTATTTATTGATAAAAATGTATACATTAATTGTAAGAACAGTTTTTAATTACAATGATTCCCAAGCGCATCTGAATAACTCTGATCCAAAAATATCTAACGTACATATCGAAGTCATAACAAATTCTAAGGTTCGCGGGTTCAAGAATGCGAAAAACTCTCTCGAGCCCCATTTGCGGTTTTTGCATTCCCACACACGTTGGCTACCGCCGAAAAATTTGTTTGGATTATTTATGCCAAAAATGGCTCTGTCCTCTAAATTTTTAATTGTCTTTATGCTGTGTTTGGAGAAATGTTGTAACCTTTTGGCGAAATGTAATTTCATTCGAGTTCATGTCATGATACGAAAAACATGGAATTCTATCTCTGACCATCAACCCACCAACATGTAGTTTTCTCACGAATTGTGTTACTGACCCGGGTGCCCCTGCGCTGCCGTGGACAGCCGTAGCCATGGAACGTTTCCTGTACTTGTGCAATTATATATAGAACCTGGGATAAATTAAAATACCTTCATCTACTCATGTCTGCCTGTTCTTCCAAATGTGCCTATCCTTATTTCTTCTGAATTTCTAGATTTCTTAGAAGGTAATGATGATTTTAGTCATCGAAGCACTCATCGTATCAAATCTACTTTACCACGACCAAGAACCTATAGTACAGTAAGCAACTTTAATTCTTTAAAATATTCTAACAAAATACCTCCGATATGCGCAAGCACATACATATTAAATAATTTCATTTGAAATCTATAATATTTAAAATGGAGCAATGTGAGATTGTATTTAGATCAGGGTCCGTACGAGTCCTGGAATTTTAAAACCAGGAAATTCTTCGTTACCAGTATTTTCTTATAGATAATCTCTTCTTAAATAAGGTGAACTTTCGCACGTTTGACCTTGATGTATTTTTTTTTGAAAAATATACTGGTATTTCACCTGGAAAATAACGGTACCCTATTGACAATTTATTTTTAAGTACGCTGGTGTATAAAATTAAGAGAATTTGCATATTTTATCGAATTGCATGAAAAGAATTGAACTAAAATGTAAAGCCACTGCTTCAGAAGAAAGATGCAAATATTGTATATCGAATACGTAAGCGTAAACGTGTGTGGGGGAGAAAATAGTACAGGTAGAGGCTTTAAAGGCGCGCGTGGCAAAATCCGCACACCACGGCGAATTTATGGGTGTTTTTTTGCTGCAATCGGTTGAATTCAAATTCAAACAGTCAAAATGAGTAACCACCGACGTTTAGATGATGGTATGAAGGGGCGAATCGATGGAAGGTTAGAAGCAAGCCAGTCTCAAGTCCAGATTTGTAGAGAGTTCAATGTAACGCCCAGCGTCTTGTCCAACTTATGGAAAAAGTTTCAGGATACCGGATCCACATCAAGAGAAAGCCTGGCCAAGGTCGTCCAAGAGCCACGACGGCCAATGAAGATCGTTATTTGGGAATTGCAGCGAGGCATAACAGGCGTGCTACAGCTTCTCAACTCTCTCGGGACATCTATGTGGCCACAGGAAGCCGAGTTTCAAGGGTTACTGTTTCCAGAAGGCTTCATGAGAGAGGCTTGTTTTCAAGAAGACCTGCTGTTTGTGTCCCGCTCAGAAGATCAAACAGGAGAGTCTGTTTAGCATGGTGCAAAGATCATAGAGATTGATGCAGGGATCAATGGGCAACTGTCCTTCACTGATGAGTCCCGAATTAGCCTAACAACTGATTCTCGCCGTACTGTCATATGTAGAAAATCAGGAACCCACTACCTATCCTCCAATGTCCGAGAAATTGACCATCATGCAGTTGGGGTTTGATGTTTTGGGCAGGTATCATGTTGGACGGTCGCACAGACCTCTATATCTTTGAAAGTGACACTGTGACTCTTGTGAAGTATAGAGATGAGATTTTAGAGCCTTGTGTTCGCCTTTTCAGAGGTGCAGTTGGCCCTGATTTCATTTTAATAGACGACAACGCCCGGTCACATAGCGCTCATCTGGTTGACGATTTTCTGGAAACTAAAGATATCCGCCGTATTCATTGACCAGCCAGATCTCTAGACCTCAACCTTATAGAGCATGTTTGGGAAGCTCTCGGGAGGGCAATTTCAACTCGCAACCGCCCTCCGAGAATTATCCAGGGCCTTAAAACAGCATTGCTGAACGAGTAGGAACAATTGCCACAGGAATTTATAAACTGCCTTATTTCCAGTATGCAATCGCATACTGGATGGGACCATCCCCCCTTATAATCCATATTTTGTTCGATTCTTTAACCACCATTTCACACCTTCTGTTTCCGATTAATGTTACGCACAATCATGCGTATGTATTATAACTGTTGAATGGTTATTTGATTTGCATTATATCAACCTATGTTCATACCAAATTTCATTAAAATGTGTCGAGTAGTTCTAGGGATAATTGACCAAATCTGAAAATTCTTTAATTTTGTACACCAGTGTATGTTTTATTACTCATATGTGATCATGTTTTAACCGTATACTTGAGCACTAAAGAAGTAAGAATAAATTTAATCATAGCTTTAATCAGTTGATTTAATTAATCAAAAATAAATTGAAATTTATAGAGCATAAAAGAACTAAGTATGTTTGGCTTCCATTAATATTGAAATATGAAATTTTAAAAAATTCGTTTTCCATTAAAGCGTGTCTGTGTAAATTAGTGAAACATAAAAGTTCCCAAATTTGCATTAAGTTCCATCGAATGTTATGAAAAAACTGTTTACTTATTTGCAACACCAAAGCGATATAAATAAATTTCCTTTTATTGAAAATCACACTTGATGAAAGGCGAAGTTTCTTCTTCTAGGCTTTCATTCATACTGAAAAGAAAGTTTTTCAAAATTTCTTTTCATAAAAGCGAGTTTGCGTAAATTAACAAAACATAAAAAGTAGTCCCACACCTACACACAACTTCATCCAGCGTTATGAAAAGAGTTGTTTACTTATGTGCAACGCTGCATCGACATAAAATTAATTCTAAGGTAGACTTGCAAAAAGAAAAACTGAAAATTTTTATTAATGACGCTAGACTATTCCTTTTTATAATATTTAAATATATATTTTATGTTTATAATCATAATATAAATTTATTTTTACATATTATATGAGTTTTATGTATTTTATAACAAACAGGATGGAAAATGTATAGTTGGATTGTTGGTTACAGACTATACGATCATCTTTTGCGCACGAAGTTAGCATTTAGTGGTTCAACATGTAATGTTAATAAACATGTGGTTTAACAAGTTTCAGTTTTCACTTCATGTTTTCAGTGGTTAATAACATATAATGTAGTAGTTTAACATGTAGTGAAATCCAATCCACTACAAACATCTATTCCTGAGTCAGGATTCGAATCTAGCACCTTTTGTCTAGTAGCCAGCAGTCTAGCCACTAGACAAGCAGGTGGGCTTGGAAAAGGTATAAGTTACGCAGCCATTTAATTTGTGAACGAGCGCATCTACAGTTATAAAAATGGTGTCTACGCATAGCTAAGTTAATATGCTCTACACAATAAGACCACCTGCAGTGCCTTTAGTGGCGAATGCGTAACTTAGCTATCCTACATGCGAAATTACTAGAGATAAGAAACCGATGTACATTATAAACTAATGTAGGTATAGTTATAGAAGTGGTGTCGACATACAGGAATGTGAAAGTACGCTGGCTACACAATAAGACCATTCGTAGCGCCCCTCGCAGAAGTGCGGAACTTGACGGCTTATCTAGGAAACTATTGTATATAGGGGAAAAAATCAAATATAAGGTTGTTCAGCATAATAAATTTAGCAGAGAATGACCCTCCACGTGCATGAATAGCTTAAACCAAAAGTGAAAAACTCTAATGTCAATTGTGCGATTTGTGTTATCGCCCCGGAAAGAACGATGACTTGCGGACGACTGTGGTGAATTCGAGCTTAGACAGTAAAATTCTGTGTCTGTAATTTTAATTGCAATTCTCAGACTTTTTTTTACACTATTCGTCTCCGAAACGTAATCAACACTCTAGTATCGACAAAAACGGACAAATTTTAATTTGCTCATTTCGCTTTCATTTTATGCTATTTATGCGCATAGATATGCACATCTAATAAATCACGATCCCTTGAATAGTAGTCTTGTTCGCTGACACAAAAATGGCGGATGTCGTAGGCGTATTTTTGTAAGTGTTTGTAATGTCCCCGGATTTAGACACCAATACTTTTCAAATATTTTCTTTGACTTATTTAATTTTAGAAAAAAGGAGAAAACTTTAAAAATTATTTGTGTTCAAATTCAAGGGACCGTACAAACGCTGAAAAAAATCCGCCTACGACAGCCGCCATTCTTGTATCAGCGCGAAAACAGAGAATTCAGGGGTCGTTGACTAAATCAAAGATGCTGAACAACATTCTACTTGACTTTCTTCTCATATCTCCAATAGCTTTTTAGGCAGGCTCGCTAAGTTCTTCCGTACTTCACCGCAAGTGGCACTGCTGATGGTCTTTACCCACTTTCCTACCTGTACACACCATTTCTATAAACTGTACCTACATCCTTTTTAAATTAAAGGTTTGCGAACTTATACGCTTTTCGCTCTGTATATTAATTTCGTGTCAGTTAATAGCTAAATTAAATGACACAATTCGTAAGTGCGTGTTTGACACTTTTACAACTAAATTAGTTTTGTACTTTAAAGGGCATATAGTCGAAACTTTTAAAATAAATATTTTTATGTTTACCGAATATTTATAACATAGCAGCATTGATTTTCTGAAACATCATTTTAATATTTTAAAATATGTGCTGCGGGTGTGACATCCATGTTACACCCGCGACGTATAATATATATATATATATATATATTTTTAAGTATGAAAATGATGTTCCAGAAAACCAGTGCTGCTATATTAAGATAAATGTTTGATAAAGGTAAAAATATTTTATTTAAGAGTTTGGGCTTTAAACTATTTAAGTAGATAGCTAATTTATGTGTAAAAGTGTCAGCCACCGCCACACCCATTTGCATGAATTGAGCGATAACTGGAATTCTGTTCCTGTTTTAAGGTGAATATTCGTCAGAAGCTATAAATAGGGTTTCGCTCATCTGACGAAACCCTATTTGTCTCCCCCCTCTGTTTGTCTGTTACAGCGTTCGTACTCGGAAACTGTATCAGCTAGAAACTTGAAATTCTGTATACTTATAGCTGAACACCTACTGTAACATGACATATCATAAAATTTTTAAAAAGTCTTATATTATTTTAAATAAATGAATTAATTTATTGACATCCGACTATTTCTTCAATTTAGATTTTAAAACAGAACCTTAATTTCTGTCTTTATCGCGTATGCTAACTGTTCGGTAATAGCGCGTTTCCCTTCTAACCCAACGGTTTCGGGTTCTATTCTCGAAGACGGAAGTTGAAATTTTCGATTTTTCCCCTCCATTTCATTGTCCGATGGATTTAATTAAAAGAACTTATCTAATTAGAAAACGTTTTTTTTTTTTTTTTTTTTGCCATTTTAAGAGTTTCATTTTTTTAGCTAAAATTAAATCATGTAATTAAATATGCTTTTCAGATATACAAACATATGCTGTTACAATTGTCTGAAAGTCAGTTCTTGAATATTTTTAATTTGATTTTAAAAATAACTTCCTCTTGTTATCATTTTATTTCTTTCTTTTCTTTTCTTTTTTTTTCTTTTTTTTTTCTTTTTTTTTTTTTTTTAGCTAAAATAAAATTGTGAATTAAATATGCTTTTCAGATATACAAACATATACTGTTACAATTGTCTTAAAAGCAGTTCTTGAATATTTTTAATGAGAAATGGCTTCCTCTTGTTATCATTTTATTATTAAATTTAATGGTGCTGGTATCTATGTTCTTATTGATAAAGTGTATTGATAAATCACAACGATAAATATAAATTAATGATACGTTTTTATTAATTAAAGGATAAAGTGTTTTGAAAGGAATATTGAACGAAACCCATTGCGCGATCTTCGATCACACTTACCCACTTGTTTTTATAGTACTTTAAACATCAGAAGGAGACCCGGATAACCACAAGAATTCACTTTTCAAATTTAACATAAGTTATATTTTTGCAGATATTAACATCAATTAATAAATAATGTGTTCAAACCTTCTCACACAAGGAAATTTTTACTCATTGTAAGGGAAATAAAAATATTTTCCTATCAAGGGTTACTCTTGTTTACGTTTAATCAATTGGTTTAAATTTGAAAGCAAGGAATGTACAAGGGGCAGTCAAAAAGTTCACGGAATTTCGTTGTAACTCTTTAATACCACACTATAATTAATTTATTGTTTACACACAACGTCCTCTCTTCGAACAAAGAAATCATTTCACGTCAAATCCAAAATAAAAGTGATGCTCATTGCGTTTTTCGATAACGAAGGTGTGGTACACCACCAATTTGTACCAGCTGGGCAAACTGTGTTGACAGCCTTTTGTATGAGCAAATTTTAAAAAGACTGAGGGAGGAAATCCAAAGAAAACGTCCTGTCAAATGGCAAGGAGGATGATCACTGCATCACGACAATGCTCCCTCCCACACATGATTGTTGTGTAGACATGGTTTGCAGAAAAGAAAATTCCACCTCTCCACCAGCCTCTATATTCACCGGATTTAGCACCATCGGATTTCTGGCTTTTCCCCAAGATCAAAATGGGCCTCAAAGGTAACCGTTTTGACACAGTAGAAGACATAAAAACCAATGCGACGGCTGAACTTGGGAAAATATCAAAACAGGACTTTCATCGTTGATTTCAGCAATAGCAAAAGCAGGTAGAGCAAGTGTGTGTGTTCTGACGGAGCCTACTCAGAAGGCGATTAATAAAGAGTTACAATGAAATTCCGGGAACTTTTTGACTGCCCCTCGTATAAAAGAAATGAGTAAGAATAATATGAGAATGCTACTCCTTCACTTTCCCTAGAAGTTAAGTATAGAAAACCTATCTCTAAAACGCACATTTTGACACTATCAAACCTTTGAAAATAGAAAGGAATTAAAATTAATTTAGACTGATAGATTAATAAAATTAAGATTTTTTTTAAAAGTTTTAAAAGGATTTTTTTAATTTGTGTTATATATAGATTGGACATTAACTCAGCAAAAGCTTTGTTTTCTTTACATTTTTTTGAATGCCTTTATATTTACAAAGTTTACATCAAAATAAAATTCAATATGTTCAATATGTGTAAATTGTTTATAAATAATTTTCAACATGATTACTGTTCACTATACAGTCGCCCCCCCCCCCAAAAAAAAAGAGAGAGAATACCTCATCCATTTTAATCACCAAATTGTCTCAGGATAAAGCGGAAGTAGACATTTGATTGAATATAGTCTTTTTTCAATTTATGTTAAAAAATAAGCTTAGGGGTCGTCTCCATAACGAATTTGCACCAAACTCTGAAATTTTCAATTCTAACACCTAATTTTTATATCTGTTTTGGATTCTACAGTAAATTTTACTTTCAAATACTAAACGGTTAGTCATTCGGCCAAGTAGTGTAGGAATTTTGAAAACTTAAAATCTGGAACTCCTAATGTTAAATTAATTTGTGAACGTTGGAAAAAGGATTGCAGTGCAGGCAGATTTTTAAGTACAGTGACCTCTCTCTTATACGCGATACACGGTAATTATTTTTCAGTACCAGTTTTTATTCACAGTAATTTTCGCCTTATTCAATCACAGAATTTATAAATCGAATTTTACTATTTTAAAATAGTGGTACTAAAAAGTAATTACTGAACATCGCGTATAAGTGAAAGGTCACTGCATAACTCAAAGTCTATTTTACGGAATAAGCTATAATTTTGGATTCGCATATTTCTAGAAAACAATTTCTGTTAAAAAATTCATAGGTTACAATTTATATATTTTTTTCGGAAATATTTATTTTTGAAATAAAGTTTCCAAAAATTTATGATTTGTAACTTTTTTTTTTTTAACCAGAAATAGATTTCTAAAAGCTTCAAATATGAGAATCCAAAATCATAGCTCATTCTGCCATAGCTGAGTTTTGAGCTCTGTTTAAAAAACTACTCGTATTGCAATCTGTGTTGCAATGATTACAAATGAATTTCACATTAGGAGTTCCAAATTTCAAACCTTTTCAATTCCGATACTACTTGACGGAATGACTTACCGTTTGGCAGTGGCGGCACGTGGCTGTCTGTTTTTGGGGCACTAAATGCGTGGATGAAATATTTATTATTTTCATACCGTTATTTTTTTTTTTAAATAAATAGTTTTCTTGTGTAATGACAGAATTTTCTGCAAATAAATAAGGCAAATCTATCTTTTAAAAAATTGTTTTAAGAAAAGAATAAATTTGGCAGCCATGCATTTAGTGCCCCAAATAAAGCCAGTGACGAGCCGCCACAGCCGTTTCATTTTCGAAGGTAAAAATTACCGTAAAATCCATAAAATATGTAAAAACTATGTGTTAGCATTGGAAATTTCAGGTTTCTTTTACAAATTCGTTAAGAAGACGACCCCGTAAGTTTATATTTTGCATATTAATTGAAGAAAGACAATTTACAGTCGAATGACAATTTACATTTTTTCCTGGAATAATTTGGTTTTTAAAATGCATGCTCTCTTTCTTTCTCTTTTTCTTTTGACAGACTGTATATACTGCCATTTGAAGTCTCGACTTAAGTGCCTACATCAGTCATGCGAAAAAACGCGCAAGCTAATGTTAAGTGTATGGGAAGGCTCTTGCGCGATTACTCACTCGCATTTTAATATTTTTAAATGATTTTTTTTTTTTTTTTTTTTTTTTTTTTTTTTTTTTTTTGCATAGGATAGCTGAGGTCGGTCTCTAACGTTGTTAGTTTTTACTCTTTCGATTTTAGTTCTAGTTTTTTTATATAAGGGTATTTTCACTTTCAGAACCGGTTCCAACCGGTTCCAAAATTGAAAATGTCCGCTTATAAAAAAAACTGTAACCAAAATCAAAAAAGTAAAAATATTAAATATTAAATATTAAAATATTAAAATATTAAAATATTAAAATGCAAGCGAGAAATCGCGCAAGAACCTTCCCATAGACTTAACATTAGCTTTAGCGTTTCTTCGCGTGACTAGCGTAGGCTCTTAAATGAACAAATTACATTTAATGTTATCTTCAATACTTGTTTTGTAAATCTGAAATTTCTGCGATACGCGCGACTAATGCTCGTATTCACCATCTACCCCAACCTAGAAAATCTCGGTCGAACGCCCAAATGAATTTCACGATAAACGTGATTGGACCTGATCAAGGCGAAGTCCAATCAGATTAGTTATGAATACTATTTGAGCGTTCGACCGAGGATTTCTAGGTTGAGGTAGATAGTGAATAGAATAAGAATAGCATAATTTCCCTGTCCACCGTGGATAGACGATTGCGATTATCACGCTTTCTGATTGGTTGCTAAACCAAATGTTTCTTAAGTCATTTCTGGTTGAACTTAGTTTCTTATATAATTTCTATTAATTTCTATATAATCTAATTAATTTCTAAATATAACATAATAAATACTGTAATATATAAAATAATATATAATATATGATATCAATATATATATATATTTAATATATATATATAATTAATATAATACATAGTAATAAATAATATAAAAAATAATATAATATAATATAATATAAAAATTATATAATTTAATATTTCTATATAATCTAATAATATCTATTAATTTATTATATAGTATGATCTTATATCTTCATAATCCTCTCAAATACTAGAAATGACTTAAGAAGAGTTCGCTTTTACAACCATTCAGAAAGTGTAACAATCCCAATCGTCGATCGGCGGTGGAGACGGAAAATATGCTGGTAAATACGATCATGAGAAATTGATGGTTCTGATTCTATATGGTTTTGTTGTTGTTGTTGTTGTTTAATATTTCCTTGGACGCAAACACTTGTTTACCACTTTGGGACGAGCTTTATGTGTCATATATGTTATGTACGCTCCTCACATTTGAGTAACACTATATCAGAATAGGAATCTTCGCTCTTATTTATTCGCAAATTTTTAGCGATTAATCAAGACGATAAATTAGTATTCGGAAATAGTGGCACTAAAAAATAGAACGTCGTATACGGGATGCTCGTAACGAAGATGTTATTCCCGCAATTTTGAGCAAGTATCTGAAAACACCTCCACTCGGTTATTAAGTCATTTATTGCATTCCTTTGTTGTGCCGTGTGCCTTCCAAATATTTTTTTTATTTCCCAGAGTTTACAGAGTTTAGGTGATAATTGATTACATGAGATCTAATACAATATATATTATCATAAAGACTCGTTGTTCGTTAATTAATCGTGATTGAATCATTTTCCCTAATTTCGACAACATTTCAAAGATTTATTTAGTACTCAAACAAATTAAAAAGAGAATTAAAATTAGTTACTGCATGTCGATAGAACTATTTAATTAAATGTTTCAAAATAATGCAGACGTTTTGATTTTCATTATTGATTAATAATTATTAATTTTCATTGTTAATTTTTAACGTAAGCCAAATGATAATTCTAAAAAACTAAACAAAATTTTCAAGCTCTCAATAACGAAATAAAAATTAATAATTCTACTCTGTTTTCATTTCTAAACAACTTGCTGAATTTGAATTCTATTTCGATGTAAATATTTTTGTATGTAAAGGAATTGGTCCAATATTAATTTTAAAAACTTTGCTATGTAGCCCACCCTGTTCACACGTACAGTCCTACGCGAAGGCAATGTTACTTCATATTAGAGTTCAGCATCAGGTCGGGTAACCCAATTTTACCCGCACACGGGTTGGCGCTAATATTTCTTTCGTTGCGGTTTGGGTTCTTGTTGGTTGATTCTAATTGTTTCGGGTTTGGGTCTGTTTTGGGTTGAGCTTTCATTTTTGCCAGTCGGGTTCGTGTTAACCCGATTTTTCAAAATATCTAGCGTACTCTTTCCGATGAGAAACTATATATATATATATATATATATATATATGAATATGAATGAGTTTTTACATGTTCATTTTTCTACATAAAATATATAAATGATCAATTTTCTTTCATTTCGGTTTTTGGGTTCGGTTCGGGTCGGTTTGCGGTTAGATGAAATTTTTTTCGTCAAATTCGTGCCGGGTTGCGGGTTGATTTTAAATAGAGTTTGCAGGTTGGGGTCGGGTTATATCCGACAACTTGACCCTTCGCTTTAACATGAGTTTTGATATTTGCCAGTCGGGTTCGGGTACACCCGATTTTTCAAAAGAATGTCCAACATACACTTTCCGATGAGAAACTATATATTTGAATATGAATGAGTTTTTACATGTTCATTTTTCTACATAAAATATATAAATGATATTAGAAATATATGAATATACTTTCTTTCCCTGATTGCTCTAAATTATGAATCAATTTTCTGGTCAGGTTCGGATTGGTTTGCTTATAGGTGAATTTTTTTTCGTCACATTCGGACCGGGTTGCGGGTTGACTTTAAAATAGTCTGCGGGTTTGGGTTGGGTTATATCCGATAACTTGACCCTTGGTTTTAACACAAGTCGACTTTTGGCTTTAATATTTTAACCGAAACTGTTAAGCATGAACTAGAAACCTGCAATAAAAGGATATTAATCACTTAGCAGTATTCCCCTTCTCTCACACGCGAAAACACTGATTAAATTTCCTCATACCTATTTATCTTCCGAACTGCAGTTTACCGAGTTTCGTTATTTTTCGGAGAAGAAAATTAATTTCGTCGTGTCAATAACTATTTTAACGTATTTTAAGGTATCTCGCTACGTTTGACGAAAATTTTTACTTTCTTCTATCTTTTCAAAAACAAAATATTGGATTGACGAAAAATTTCGACTTCCGTTTTTCGAAGGATTAAGTACGTTTTACAAGGTGATGAACACGATTTGACTGTTTTTAGAAAATGTCTGTCTGTCTGTGTGTGCGTGTGTCTGTATGAGATAAAAATTTTCTCGTCGCTCTATCTCGTGAACTAATACACATAATTTAATAAAACTTTATATTCAGTTACACTTTGACATATACTAGTGCTGATTAGTTTTGGGTGTAAATTGCCAAACAGGTGGCACTGCTATGCTGCATTTTTCATGATTCTCGCAATAGCTCTATCTCAAAAACTAGTGCATAGATTTTCATCAAATTTCAGATTCAGTTAGACGTTGACATAAGTCGTTGCTGATTAGATTTTGGTGAAAATCGCTGCTATGTTGTATATTTTATGATTTTCATGATAAGTAGATTTCAATAACTAATGCATAGAATTTCTTCAAAACTTCACATTCTGTTAGACCTTGACATATATAGACGTTGATTAGGTTTTGGTGTAAATCGCCCAATGTGGCGATGCTATGCCATACCTGTATTCCACCATACCTATACCTCAAGATCTAGTGCACGGAATTTTATCAAATTTCATATTCTCGACAAAAATAGATCTCTATTAGATTTGGGTATGTACCGCCCAACAGGTGTCGCTTTTACGCTTTGTTTTTTGCGGTTTTAGCGATAGCTATATCTGAAAAACGTATACATTTTCATTTAATTTTTGCTGCAGATTTGATTTATAGAAGAAAGTTTTGTAATGGCCACGACATACTATGTTTCCAATAAAGTATAAATGAGTATAATACTAATTGTTTGAAATAAATCTAAAATAATAAAGACAGATGTTTTTGTGCTTGTGTGTCTGTATCCAGGTTCTTCAAGAAAGTAATGGGTGCAGAACTACAAGATTTGAAAAAGAAATGTAAGAAATTATGCGCTGTAAAGGCAGTTTTACAATTTTCTAATTCCTTTAGTAATTAATTAATTAAACAGTTGAAACTTATTAAGACATTATGTTTCGTTGCGTTCTAAGGCCTCGTGTTCCGTTACATTCTAATTGAAAACAATAAATGGCAGTTAATACCCGTTATTCTTTAAAATCGGTCAGCCATTTTTTCATAAAATATGGTTATTGTTTCGTTATGATATAAAAGAAAATCTTACATATTTAGTTAGAATTTTTAAAATTGTGGATTTTATTCACGTACAAAATTTATGTACTTATCATAGTGTACGAAAAAATATGTTCCAAAATTCAACCAGCTAGCACAGAAAATTTTCGTTCCGATAACTTGAAACATGCTTGAGGACTTCGACAAAAATTACGCTTTGTTTAAACTTTTATTTTAAGCTGCCTCGACATAAGTGCTTGATAGCGCAGCTCTGTGTCTTTCCATTTTCATTCCTCGGACCTGATTCGGATCCTGAGAGTGGAAAGCTTCAAAAAGTGGAAATGTTTTGTTTAATTTTCCGTTTTTTTTTTCCTTTTACAGACATTCTTAATTTTTATTTTTTGGATTAAGGTTTTATTTGTACTTTCGTCTTTCTTTACAAGAAGAAAGTATTGGATTCATGAAAATATTCGACTTCCGATTTTTGACGGATTTAAAGGTTTTGACCTGAACACGAATAGACTGTTTTTTAAAAATATCTGTCTGTGTGTCTGTATGTGACAAAAACTTTGTGGGCCCTCTATGTCAAGAACTGATGCACGGAATTTAATAAAACTTCAGAGTCAGTTAGTCCCTGATATAAGTTGAGTGCTGATAAGTATTTGGTGTACATCTCCCAACAGGTGGCGCTGCTATGATACATTTTTCGCGATTACCCAATAGCTCTATCTCAAGAACTAATGTACTGATTTTCATCAAACTTCGGATTCAGTTAGACCCTGACATAAATAGACGCTCATTACGTTTTGGTGTAGATATCCCAAAAGGTGGCGCTGCTATGCTACTTTTTTATGATTCTCAATATCAATATCTCAAGAACTAATGCACAGAATATCATCAAACTTCAGATTCTGTTAGACCTTGAGATAAATAGATGCTGATTACGTTTTGGTGTACATAGCCCAAGAGGTGGTACTGCTATGCTACTTTTTTCATGATTTTCACGATAACTATACCTTAAGAACTAATGCACGTATTTTCATCAAACTTCAGTTTCTGTTAGACTTTGACATAAATAGATGCTGATTATGTTTTGGTGTGACTAGCCCAACAGGTGGTGCTGCTATGCTACATTTTTCATGATTTTCATGATAGCTATATCTCAAGAATTTCATCAAACTTCAGATTCAGTTAGACGTTGACATAAGTTGTTGTGGATTAGGTTTTGGTGAAAATCATCCAACAGGTGGCACTGCTATGCGGCTCTTTTCAGGATTTACATGATTTTAGCGATAGTCACATCTCAAGAACTAATGCACGGATTTTAATGAAACTTTAGATTCAGTTAGACATTGATATAAATTGGTGCTGAATTGTTTTTGGTGCTTGTGAAACCTGTATGAGATAGAAGAAAGTTTTGGGATTGGCACATCCGATTAGTCTTTATTGTATTTTTACTTTCTCCTATCTTTACACCAAGAAAGTATTGGATTCATGAAAATATTCAACTTCCGGTTTTCGACGGATTTATACGTTTTAGAAGGTCCTGAATACGATTTGAATGTTTTTAGAAAATATCTGTTTCTGGGTCTGTCTGTTTGTCTGTATGTGATAAAAAATTTGTGGGCTTTTTATCTCAAGAACTAAAGCACGGAATATAATAAAACTTTAGATTCAGTTAGACCTTGATATAAATTGTTGTTGATTAGTTTTTGGTGTAAATCGCTCAACAGGTGGCGTTGCCATGCTGCATTTATCACAATTTCCGCAATAGCTCTAGCTCAAGAACTAATGCAGGGATTTTCATCAAATTTTGTTAGACGTTGACATAAGTTGTTGTGGATTAGGTTTTGGTGTAAATCACCCAAAAGGTGGTGCTGCTATGCTGCTTTTTTCAGGATTTACATGATTTTAGCGATAGTCACATCTCAAGAACTAATGCACGGATTTTGATGAAATTTTAGATTCTGTTAGACCTTGATATAAATTGGTGCTGAATCGTTTTTGGTGTATGTGAAACCTGTATGAGATTGAAGAAAGTTTTAGGAATGGCACATCCGATTAGTTTTTATAATATTTTTACTTTCTCCTATCTTTACACGAAGAAAGTATTGGATTTATGAAAATATTCAACTTCCAGTTTTCGACGGATTTATACATTTTAGAATGTCCTGAACACGATTTGAATGTTTTTAGAAAATATCTTTTTCTGAGTCCGTCTGTGTGTCTGTATGTGATAAAAAATTCGTGGGTGTTTTATCTCAAAAACTAAAGCACGGAATTTAATAAAACTTTAGATTTAGTTAGACCTTAATGTAAATTGGTACTGATTAGTTTTTGGTGTAAATCGCCCAACAGATGGGGCTACTATGCTGCATTTTTCACGATTTCCGCAATAGCTGTATGTCAATAACTACTGCAGATCTTCATAAAACTTCAGATTCAATTATACATTGACATAAGTTGTTGCTGATTAGGTTTTGGTATATACCGCCCAACAGGTGGCACTGCTATGCTGCATCAATCACGATTTTAGATATAATAAATCCCAAGAAAAAATGCACGGATATTTATTAAATTTCAGATTCAGTTAGACGTTGATATAAGTTGTTGCTTATTATGTATTGCTGTAAATCTCCAAAGAGGTGGCCCTGCTATGCTGCATTTTTTAGCATATACACGATTTTAGGGATAGTCATATCTCATGAGCAAATGTGTGGAATTTAATAAAACTTTGGATTCAGTTAAACTTTGATATAAATTTATGCTGATTCGTTTTTGATGTAAATAGCCGAACAGGTGGCGCTGCCATGCTACATTTTGCATGATTTCCGCAATAGCTCTGTCTCAAGAACTAATGCATGGATTTTTATAAAATTTCAGATTCACTTAGACGTTGATATAAGTTGTTGCTGATTAGGGTTTGGTGTAAATAGCCACATTCAAAAAGCAAAAAAATTTTTACTTTATATAAAAAAATTACCAGACGTTTTGCAGCAACATATGCTGGAATCCAAACACGACCTGCGTGAAAAATAAATTTAGAGTAAATCTGACTCGAACTGTGACACTTGGGTCTTATGTGGCTCAGATAAATTTTGATTTTCCACCCAATGTTCAGTTTTAACAGGCGCATACTGATATACACAAGTGTCAGTGGATTTTTGTGTAGATGTTTATATGCGTGTGTGCGTGGACGCAGTATATTTATTAGCATAAATTTACGATTGTTTTTTCTCAAAGATATAGAGCCCAAAAAAATCTTCTTTAATTTTGCATGAGGAACGTAATTCACATTGATAAAATGCGATTTTATTCGAGGACGACCGGTTGATATTCTATTGAAAAGTTAATTTTCTATTTTAAAGTTAGACTTGTGTGGTTCTTTATGCAGAAAAAGAAAAGTTCTTGATTTTTCTTTTTCCTCACTTTTCTCCCTTCTGTACTTGAAAGAGCACATAAAGGATGTCGAAAACGGCTATGTTGCATCATTCCTCAGTGATGCAACAGCGCTTTCTGCTGAAGATTAATCTGCATGAGAAAGGTTTCTGTTTTTTCTCAGCTTATTCTTATTTCAAAAATTAAAATACTTCAAAATGCCTAGGGAAAAAAATATTTCAGGTATTAAAATTTATTCAGTCTGCATGCCAGAAATTGAACAGCATATTTAGTGCTACTTAACATTTCTGTACTTTTATTTAAGTTCTACTACAACTTTCTTTCAACCATTTTAATTTTTTTCTTTTTCAAATATAAAAGAATTGCTTAGAGGGAATATTTCCAGGCTGTTTAAAAATTATTAAAACCATAAAATATTCCATTTCACATTTGTTAATTGTTCGTGAAAATGTTAAACCCATCTGTAAGGCTGTCATTTCTTTCTTAAATCTAAGGTTTTATCCGATAAAAATTATTTTAACAAAATACTCTTTACCTGAAATATCTTGTTCGTTTTAGAAAAGTCTGTGTGATAGCTGTTTTTGGAGTTATATGAAAGTCAGGGTGACCTAGAACAAGCTTGAAAGATTTGTTTTTATTTAAAAATAAAATGTCTCATAAAAGCTCTATAAGTAAAACTTTTTATTCTAAAAGATCAATCAATGAATATGAAATAAGTTTTCTCAAAACTGTTGCAACATATCTAATGATGTGCATTTTGAGTATATTGTAGGTTAAACGAGAGATATACATAGCTACACATAAAAATATGGTGGTGTAGTTCCGAAAAAAAGAAATGGGGGACGCTTATAGTCCCGAACATAGGGTCTGCGTCAAACAGGTCAAACTTGATTTTGAATCTTGTCTTTCCTTTTGGTTTGCAAAGAAAAGTAACTGTAAAATTAAACACGGTTTAAATTAAACTTCTGACGGAAAATTTATGAAAATCCCGTTTCATCAGGAATCCTCTAGAAATACTTGGGCTAGAAAATTTAAATTAGCAAGTAGATTACTTCTAATACGTAAGTACAATATGTGAAAGTTTTTCCAAACATTCAAATTCTAAAGAGAAGAAATACGAGGAAAACGTTCTAAAATCATGGTTTCATCACGATGTCTATGGAACTATTCGAGCAAGGAATTTAAAATATAGCACACAAGTTATTTGCAGGATGTACATGCTCACTAAAAACGTTTTATCAAAAAATCGAATTTTAAAAAGATGAAATAAGGAGTAAACCTTTTAAAATCATCTTCACGATTTATCGAAAGCCTCCTAATTTTGTAACAAGAAACTTGAAAATGAATATAGTGATAACTAATAACGTGTGGATGTTCACTAAAACATATTTTAAAATCTCGAAAATTTAAGCGATGAAATAAGTGGAAAACATTTTTAAATCGCCTTCTAGAACTATGAGGGCTAGAAACTTTAAATTTGACATGGAAGTTGTTTTTAACGCGTTATATTCGTTAAGAAGAATTGAAATTTTAATGAGTGAATTGGTGAATTAAATGCTACCATACATATAATAGGAATGACACTATACTCTAATTATAAATTTACTAGGGATCTCGCCCTTCTGCGCAAATCCCCGGATTTTCAGTAGATTTGCGTGTTGAATTTGTTCCTACTTCATCCATTGGTGGAAATACATTGGAATCTACTATAATAACCAATTAAAATTTCTTGGATTAAGATCATCTTAAGAAATTTAAATTGTGTATGGCAGAAAGGATAGGCTGTCAGAAAGATTAATTGCATATACCTTGCGTTTGTGTGTTTTATGTGACAAATTAGTTGATAGTTTAGATCAGTAATGAATAACTAATTTCTATTCATTTCCATATTCATAATTTAAAATTTTGTTTACATTATAGAAGGAATTCAACCTCAAAGTAATCACCGTGAATGTCTGACTACAGTAAAACCTAAAAAATCAATTTTATTTAAATGTAGATAGCATATTTCCCGCCAATGGTCGTTATAAACGCAAACGAAAATTGTGTGGAATATATACTACCTATTTTTATTTTGAGAACGGCCTTCATACGGTGAAACATTAAAAAAAAACTTTCATTTAAATTTTGTTAGTATATTTCTCGCTAGAGGGCGTTATTAACGTTAAAGAAAATTGAGTTTAAATTAACCTATCTAATTTTAACATGTACCTATCAAGTTAACTTTTTTTATCAAAACATAAAATGGATAGGTCGGAAACTGTATGGAGATTTATAAAAAACAAGAACGGAAAATCATGCATCCGGCATAGATTATGAAACACCTTCCAACACTAACAGAATATTGTTAAGAAATTTAATTTTTTCATACGATGAAATAAAATATCTAAATAATCAACTTAAAAAATAAATAATTCAGTAAAAATCCATTTTCAGCAATTGCTGCCCACATTCGAAGTCTTGATTGATTTTAATAGATTGATTCATACTAGATTGATTTTAACACAATTATTTTAATTGGTAAATAAATAACACGTAATACATTAAAAATTACATAAAATTGCATATCACAGCGGAAAGAGCACTTCTACCAATTACTGATCATAGTGAGTCCTTTAGCCAAATTACCTTGTATGTAATTACATGAACGGTAAATACTACGCACTTCACAATCTATAGAAAATAAGTTGCATTGAACCTTAGTTATCCCTTTAAATTTCATTATACAGGGTGATTCATAAGTAAGTATACAACTTGAAGATGCTGTAAAACAGGAACAGTTTAAGGCACGTTCCCCAAATGCAAGCCATAAGGTAGGTATATTCATAAAGTGTTTTTCTCGCTGCTGTGCGAAGTTACATAGGCAATAACTAGCATGTCACGGGAATATCAGTATAAATGGCTGCGTCTGCAGTGGAGAAGATATTTTGTGTTCTTGAATTGAGCAAAATGGAAACTGCCACCACTGTGCAACGGCATTTTCGAACACGATTTGGAAAAGAACCTCTAAACAGAAAATTCATTTTGGTTTAAAAATTTTGAAACTACGGGCTGTTTGGGCAAAGTGGACAGAAATGGATTAACGATTTGATGTGTATCATGGGACTAAGGGTGCACAAATAGAACATATGTGACTGTTTTTCTGGATAGAGGTTCTTTTCCAAATTATGTTCGAAAATGCCATTGCACAATGGTGACAGATTCCGTTTTGCTCAGTTCAAGAACTCAAAATGCCTTCTCCACGGCAAACGCAGTCATTTTTACTGATGTTCGTGTGACACGCTAGCTATTGCCTATGCCACTTCGCACAGCGGCTGGGAAAAAACTTTATGAGTACACCTACCTTACGGCTTGCATTTGGGGAACGTGCCTTAAACTGTTCCTGTTTTGTAGCATCTGGAAGTTGTATACTTACTTATGAATCACCCTGTATTTTAAATATCATAACGTGTTCAAAATGCATCGCAAATGATTTTTCCCCATAGATCATAATGTAAAGGAATTATTTTGTACATCCCTGTAATTGAACTATAAGTGCTATAAATTGCATACTTCGTTAAAAGAATACTGTAGTCCATCCACCTCAGTAATGCATATTAATTTCATTTTGTTTGAAATATCGTAACATCAATAAAATGCGTCGCAAACGATTTTTTCCCATACACCATAATATAATGGAATTCTTTTGAAGTGTTCCTGTAAATGAACTGTTAATGCTACACACTTCATTTTCAATGCCGAACATTCAATAGGAAAATTCATTTATGTAAAAAAATTTCATGGCAATCCGAGTATATTTACGAAAGTTAGTGCACGGACAGACGGACAGACAGACAGATAAACCGAATTCATAAACACTTTTCAACTATGTTGGAAAGTGTTATAAAGAAGAAAAATCAGTTTTATTTAAATTTAGTTATCCTATTCCCAGCTAGGGGACTCTATAAACGCGAAAGAAAATTGTGTTGAATTTGTATTACATAATTTTAAAATGGAGTATGATTCCCATAGGAGAAAATATTTAAAAATACATTTAAAAGTTTAAATTATGCAATTACCCACCAGGAACTCAACCAGAGTAAAAAAAGAAAACTATCATGCGAAAATTTTTATCAAAACATAAATTTGACCCAGACAGAAACTTATTTTAAAGATTTATTTAAAAAAAAAATCAATTTTATTTAAATTTGGTTACCCTATTTCCTCCCTGGCGCCGCTATAAACGCAAAAGGAATTTGTTTGAATCTGTATTCCATAATTTTTACATGGAATATGTTTGCCACTTGAGAAAATATAAAAAAAATCTATTTTAACGTTTTTGTTGTGCAATTTCCCACCGGGAGTGCTATATAGCGTCAAGAAAAACCTATCATGTGATTTTTTTTTAATCAAAACATGAATTTGACTCTGTCAGAAACTTATAATAAGATTTTTTTTTTAATCAATTATCAAATTTACTTAAATTTAGTTACTTAATTCCTGCCAAGGGACACTATAAACGCAAAAGAAAATTGTGTTGAATCTGTACTACTTACTTTTAAAATCAGTATAGCTAGCATACCACAAAACATAAAAAAATCCGTTTTACATAATTTGGATAGCCCATTTTTCCCAGGAGACGCTATAAACGCAAAAGAAAATTTTGTTTAACCTGCATTACCTAATTTTATCTTGGAGTATGAGTGTTATATGAGAAAACATAAAAAAATTCATGTTACAATTCAAGTTTTGTCATATTCCCCAGGGGTGCTACCAGCGTAAAAAAAAAAAGAGTGAAAATTATTATCGAAACATAAATTTTGCCGTGGCAGAACTTAACGTTATTCTGAAAATTTATTTAATAAAAACATAAAAATTAATAAATTTTATTTAAATATCTCCTTTAAAAATAAAATATCAATCTTATTTAAATTTAGTTACGGTATTTCCCGTCAGGAGACATTATAAATACTAACAAAAATTGTGTTGTATCTGTACTACCTACTTTTAATTTCAATATAGCTAAAAACTAAAAAATCAAATTTACTTCCTTTTTTTTATCCTGTTTCCTTTTAGGGGGCGGTATAAACGCAAGAGTAAACTGTGTCGAATCAGTACTAACTATTTTTATCTTGAATACGGCCATCATATAGTGAAACATAAAAAGAACACTTGTATTTAAATTTGGTTAATATATTCATCGCTAGGGGGCATTATCAGCGTAAAAGGAAAGTGAGTTTAAATTACCCTATCCAATTTTAACTTGGAGTTACATTGCTACATGAGACAATATTAAAAAATATCTATTTTAAAATTTTAGTTTTACAATTTCCCACCAGAGGCGCTACCAGCGCAAAAATACTAGTGAGAAAAAATTATCTATAAATATATTTGACTTTCGCTGTAGCTTTTTTTGTAGATTGTACGAAATCCGACCGTGGCAAGTGAGCTTAAAATGTGTTCGAGAAGTTAATTGAAGACACAGTTTTACACATAGGGATACATGAAGCTTCATATGTTAAATAAACACCATAGCAAATAGATCTTCCAACAGCAATTGACGATGAAGTATAATGCATCTGCATAGTATTGTGTTGCCCTGTAAAAGAACTATAAATATTACATCCCATATTTTCAATGGAGAACGTCACGTAGTAAGCCTTAGTAACAAAAACAAATTTCGTAGAGTTTCAAATAACATAATGGCACTAAAATGCATTTTGAGGAATTTCCGCCCACAAATACAGTGTAATCGAATTTTTTATGCGGCCCTGTTCAATGACTATAAATTATACACGCACCCTCTAAAAAACATGCTGTTGATGACTGTAAAATACTTAGAAAATGCTTAGAAAATCATTATTTTGTTTTTAAATTATATTTGTAAGTTTTAAAATTGTATTGTCTCTTTACACAAACTCTGCTCGTGTAGCTCATTTATTTAGGTGTATTTCGGATGCAATTTTTGACACTAGTTCATACTTAATTTTGTTCAAAAGAATGCCATCGTTTATTTGTACATAGCCCTTATTTTCACTGATGAAATAATACTTAAATGGTTCAAAAAAGTGGTATAAGTCAGCTTTTTTTCCTTCGTTGTTCACTTTAAAGATACAGACATGCAGATTATTTAATGATTTAGTTGCATCAAAAAGAAAATTGTTCTAACTGACCAATTGTGTATAGAAGAGTCGAATAAAAATTTAAAAATTATAATTTTTTGTAAATTGGCGAGAGGACCATTTCATTAACAATATTACTTCCTACTTTATTTTAAGCCCTTTTGCAATTTACATTACCTACTTATACCAGGGTTCGTACGGATCAGAGAATTTTCCAGGAGACTTACCAGTATTTTTTTTTATAGAAAAAGAAATCTGGGTTAAACTCGCGAAACTTCGCCTTCTTTAAGGAGAGATTTTCTGTAAGAAAATACTGGTACCGAAGAATTTCCTGGTCGCAAAATTCCAGGAGGCGTACGAACCCTGTTATACCGAAAAGGTAAAAAATTAAATCGCGTTGTGGAATACCTTGTATGATGGATTACATTATACTCATCATTCTCAAATGTCTGTAAGATTACATTTACAGCAACAATAATGTATGAGGGGGAAATATTTATAGATGGTAATGCGTCTGAATTAATTTGACTGGGATGTACATATGGGATACCCTCAACAGGACTTAACTGATCTGATCATTTGCGCACCACATAGTACACTAAAATTTAATTTTAGCTTAAATACGCATTTTAAACGAATAGCTTTTAGGAATCACTCAGTAATTAATATTTTATTTAGCTACGAAATGCATAATATTATCGAAAACACGTTTCCGGCAATTGCAGTTATAGACCACAGTGTATCCGAATTATTTTGTGGCTTTGTTTAAGTATCGAGTGTGCTAAAACTTCGTTAAAACTTTAAAAATTAATTAAAGAGAAACGATGGTACTAAAAAATTGTGGTTTGCAGGAATGGGATTAGAGTGATATCAGATTTTCTTAAATAGAAAAATAATTTTAGTTCAAAAATTACTGATAGATGGCAATGCATGCATAATATGAAGCACATTTATGCAAATGACTGAAGACGAGAAAAAGACTTGTTTGTTACTTACCCATCATACGTAGTATAGGGTAAGTCTTGTAATTGTTTTGAAAATCGAAATTTTTTTTTGACGGATTTACACGTTTCAGACACTGGAGATTCCGAAAAACATATTTTCAGAAAAAAAAAATTTGCCGTCCGTCTGTGTGTCTGTATGCCTGTGTGTCTGTGTGTCTGTAAACGCTCTATCTCCCGAAAAAAATGAGATAGAGACTTGAAATTTGATATGTACTTAGTATGTAATAATGGGAAGAAGCTTATTGAAATTCAGTAGCCTCGATTATCCGGAACTATTTTTTTCGGACTCTCGAAATATTCGTTCTGATAAAAGGTATATAAAAATTTTCGAAATTGTTTATTTTAAGGATTGAATATAAAAGACAATAAAAAAACATAAATTTTGCTTTAAGTATGAAGTCGATCGGATAATGAGTTGCCGAGATATTTGTAATCCTATTTTACCACACTCTTCAATTTTTCATGACCCTCTATTTCAATCATATTTATTTAGATATATTTTAATTGTAAATTAGACGCTTAATCAGATGCAATAAACCACTAGTTAATAGGATTATTGTTTTTGGAGTTATAAGGATGTTTCTTTTACGCAATTCAGTAATCGAGCCTTTAAAGTTTATGACGTCATCGAGCCACGATTTTATTCGAATTGCAATGCATTTTATAAGTAGTTTACACATTTTTTATTTTAATATTTTATATTATGCATATCCATGATGGGTAAGTATTACGGTGGCTCCCAACCACTAGTTTCATGTGCTATGATACGGAAGCTTGTCAGACGCTTCGCAGAAATGGGTCTTTTAGTATAAGTCTAATTTGCATACATCTGCTTCATATGCATGCCAATGCCATCTGTCGGTAATTTTTTAGCCATAACTTTTTCTGTTATTAAAAAAATCCAATCTCCCTCTAATCCTATTCCGGCAAACCGCAAATTTTTAGCATTATTTGCCTCTTTTAAATGATTTTTTGAAGTTTTAATAAACTTTTGGCGCACGCGGTACTATAAATGTATAACACTATAGCAAATATGTAGCGATGATGCTTAGTAACATAACACATATATTAATTTCTTACAGTTTGAAAAAGTATGTCATTCAAATGCATTTCAACCAATTACCATTAATATATTATTGTGTTTCGAAATGTTATTGTCCCTGTAAACTAAGGGTCGTCAACCTGTGATCCGCGGACCACCAAGATGTCATAACTTTAGAAACAAAAATGCGTTACTTAATGACAGAAATTTTCTGATTAAATAAGCCAAAGATTAAATATTCGAAATTTCTGCTGGCAATTGACTTTCACGTTTTAAAGAGTTGAAGACCAAGACCTCTTACTGTAAATGAGCGGAAAGTATTATTTTCTATTAGAAACTTTGTAATCAATCTCAATATCAAACGTCAATTTTGTTATATTTAAAGTTTTAAAATTTCGTTAAAGTATATTTTAAACCATTTTCGCCCATAAGCAGGGCTACACTACATACCGGGCTTGCTCATTCATTATGATGACGTCACAAAAGGTGGCTGACTAGGAGGAAAGACATACAGCAATTGGCACAAAACGATGGGCGCGTTGCTTTGGACCAATCGCTGGTCGTGGTCAGCCACCATTTGTGACGTTTCGAGAGTGAATGAGCAAGCCCGGTATCTAGTGTTGCCTTGCCATAAGCCGTAGTATGAAAGAGCTCTTTTTTTATCCTTCCCCAAAAAACAAAACTTTGATGCGAAATTTTATTAGTGATCACACTGTAATAAACATAAAAAATATACGTCAATTTTATCGCAATTCAAGCAAACTTGCAGAAGTTAGAGTGCAAAGGGATAGATAGACAGACAGACGATCCGAAATCATGAACACTTTTCAAATTCGTTGGAATAAATTAAAAACCAAAGATTTTCTTCTTAAAATTGTTAATTTATTAGTTTGTTTATCTTTCAAAAGAATTTAATAAGTTTGAAAAGTAAGCGTCCTCGTTGAAAATAGAAAGTAAGGGGACGCCTGAGATAAAATAAAAAAAGTGAGAGGATGCCGTCCCCCCTCAACTACACCATTAATAAATTGATTTTAATGATATTTTGTACTTTAATTATATATATATTTATTTTTACTTTTTGAACGCTTTATAGGCCTTACTGTATGCATACATACATTACACACGTACCGTTATAATTATACAGAGCTAAATCAGAAATTCCTTCCTTTGAAGATGCTATTTCTATTTCAGTTTACCTTCTTCATACATTGTAAAAAATTACCAAAACGTTTTAGAAGCATTTGTGAAAATTCAATATATCCTCGTAGTATGTGAAATATTGCAGTATGAGTACAATGATTCTAGAAATTTTTCCGTTATCTAAAGATATCAATTTGAAAAATACGAATTGAATATTGATACAATATTGATACAATATTGGCAAAATATAAATATCCCAATTTTGGAAAACTCTTTCATTCCAATATTGGCCAGGATATAGCCAATATAAATAATATAGGCCTAATATTGATTTGATACTAGTTTGAGATATACACAACAACCTATAAAGTACTCCCCTGCAACAGACACTTCTGTCAGCGCAAGTACAGTTGCTGAAAACATACCTGGAATCTTTTGGAGGTGACTGTCTTCACCACGGCCGTTGCATCTTCCTTAACCTTAGATACACTCTTGAAATGTCGTTCTTAGAAAACATAGTCAGTAAACACATAGCTCACCCGCGGCAAAATATAAATATCCCAATGTTGAAAAACTCTTTTATTTCAATATTAGGCACGATATACCCAATATTGGTCAGCATACAGCCAATATAAACAACATGGGCTTAATACTGTTTTATGCTATTTTGAGATACCCACAACAACCTACAAGGTACTTCCCTGCAACAGCTATGTACTTCTGCTAGCACGAGTACAGTTGCTGAAAACATTCCTGGAAGCCTTTGGAGGAAACGGTCTTCACCGCTGCCGTTGCATCTTCCTCAAACGTAAACACTCTTGAAACGTCATTATTTGAAAACATCGTCCGAGAACACATCTCTCACTCTCAAGAAATATGACGCAACTCAAAAATACCACATTCCACAGGAGAGGCAAAAAAAGATAAGCATTTTTTTCTGTACCATAAAATTATAGCACTTAGCTCTGCATACAGCTGTAGAAACATACATAAAAGAGTAAAACCCCTGAGAATCAAGACGTGGAAGAGATAGTCAGGATTGTGTAACTTTATCCCTCACACAATTTTCCATTCTTCTGTGATGGCAAAGTGACATATAACGAAATCTAGCAGTATTCCAGATAACTACATTTATGACACTTTTCTTGTAGCAAGACTATTAGCAAAATAATACGCAAAATTAATTTTTGTAGATTGTGTCATTTTACTTGCAGGTGAACGACATGTAAAACTATACTCTTGGTGATTTTTCCAAACGCAGGAAGAATCTGACATTCGTATGATTGTCCTTCAAATGCCATTTCTTCTTTCGCCGAGCGTGAAAGACTAATGAAATCTCTAGGGAGGCAGCTCATCGAGGTTTCTCAAGATATCGAGCATTCTAACATTTAGCATGTATTAGTGAGAGGATGTAGAATATCTGAGAGATATAATAGGAGGTAAAATGGACGACAACGCATATGCAGTTGGCCTTAAACAAAAGATAAAAGATGATTGTAACAATATTAGTGGCGAAGAACTTCAAGATATTTATAATCGCTGGTACCACTAGTATTTCCAGCTACTGTTGGCACAACTGGCAGTACCATTTGATCCCCCGGAATGTTTCGCCACACACAGAGCCTCGTTAGAAAATTTCAGCTTCGCGAACTCGCGTCAAATAATATTGAAAAAAAGATACAAAAGTGTTAAATGCGGAGAAAAAAAAATTGGAAGCAACAAGGTGGTCAGTGACCTGCTCTGCCTGGGCAACGCCCACACGAGGCAGGGCAAAAATTAAAAAGTGGTGGTTACAGTTTGTTGGTTGGTCATTGACCTGCCCTACCAGGGCATTGCCCACACGCGACAGAGGGCGCTGTGGTATCTCCTAAGCAATCTGAAATCGCGACACTGGGTGGTACCACTTGATGCAGCAGAATCAAGTGATGAGGAAAATGATAGATAGAACCTAGTCGACTAGTTGGTTAAGTTTGATAAATTGTGAAAAAAGTAATGAATGTTTTTAAATTTTGTTAAGAGTGTAGGACGTGTTAAGATATTTAACAATCAGCCCTTACGGGGCGTGGTTGGGCGAATGATATACAGTGTTCTGAGAGCGTGCAGTGATGAAAGGCAGGGATGGGTAGCAGTACCCATCTCTCCGCACTCACATCCGGGTGAACTGGTGCAATTGAATTTAAGCAGGTAGGCATTAAAGAGTCCATAGTCCATGAGGAAGCTTGTAGTGTATGGTGTTAGTGTATAGAGATTGTAGAAAATCTTGGGTATACGAGGTGTGGCAATTAAATAACGAGACTGGTGTGAGAAATGATATTTATCCCAAATAAATTTATATTTAACTGTTATCCGCTTCAACATACGTTCCTCCCCATCTATACACAGGTGCATAAGTGTTTTCCATTGTTCAAAACGATGCTGAAGCTCATCAATTGTCAGCCTCTTCAACATTTCTGCCGCGTTTGCTTTTACTTGTTCAATAAACTGAAATCAAAACCTTCAAAAATCGTCAACGGAATGTTGACAAATGTTAAAAGAGGTGTTTGGTGATAATGTTATGTCACGTGAGCGAGATTTTGAATGGCACAAACGGTTTTATGAAGGTCTGAAAGAGGTCGAAGAGGATGAACTTCCCGGTCGACCTGTGACTGCAAGAACTGAAGGAAATGTTCAGAAAATTAGTGAAACTGTACTGAAAGACCAACGTCTGAGTATTCGAATGATCAATAAGAAGTACTAATCAAGATGACAAAAAGAGTGAGAAAGAAAAGACCGGATTTGTGGATGGATTCTGCGCCTGGACAGCGCGCCAGCTCACAATTCTTTATCTGTGAATATGTTTCTAGCGGACAAGCACATTCATGTGCTTTAACATCCTCCATATTTACCAGATCTAGCATTTTATGACTTCTAATTGTTCCCAAAAATAAAAAGTACATTGAAAGGTACACATTTTCAGGAACAAGTAGAAGAAAATGCGGCAGAGTTGTTGAAGAGGCTGACGACTAATGAGCTGCAGCATTGTTTGAAACAATGGAAGACACTTATGTGCGGTGCATAGATAGGGGAAGAATGTATGTTGAAGAGGATAACAGTTAAATATAAATTTATATAATTTCTCACACCAGTGTCGTTATTTAATTGCCACACCTCGTAAAGTTTGCCATTGTGTGTTGTGTCCCAATAGTCCTGCCATTGAGTGAAGATTCTAGATTTCAGGACACTGTTTATGAAGGAGGGTGGTGCAAAATACTAATGTTTGCTGACACGCATTGTCCGGAAAAACTCTACACTACAAACATGCTTCTTCCTCACCACATTTCACGTCATATATTTCTCTATGTCACGGTAAAATATTTCCCCTCTCCTCCAATCTGCGTTGGAGTTATCAGCACAATCTCCGAACTATTTAATACCAGTAGTATAAGAACACTTTCATATTTAAACTAAAAGATTACGGTAAAGTTAAATTTTTTACCTTAAAAAATTACAGCAAAATTATATCCAGTGATTGCACGCAAGTCAGATATTATCAACATCCGCCAAAGAGAGAATAACTGCGCACATACAAAATAGTCTCAATAAGACTTGTGTTTTCTTGTGAAATTGTAGCCATTAAAGTTTATTGCAAATGTAATTAGAAAATGATGTTTCTAACTTAAAGTTCATATGGTTTCTATAAAACATACTAATAGAAATAACATGAGCTATAAAAATTTATATAGGTTTTAAAGGTCTTGGATGAATAGAATTTTAGTTACTTGGCAGTTAATATTTAGAAAAATATTGCATAAACTTGATATTTTGAAATATAGAAAAATATGCTGAAACCAAAATTTGAAAGAAAACATTAACTTTCAGTATAAACACGCTCATAAACTTCAGTTTAAACAAAAAAAAAATCATACGTTTTAGTCAACTTCCTCATATTTAATAAACGAAAAATAAGAAATCATAATAAAACATTATACTATTTAAAGAAATATCCGAAACGTTGCCTGACGCTTCCTTAACTGACTTTTACGCATTTGGTTTATTGAAATGAGTGCTGACAGAATACATATCTTCCACAAATTTTGAAAGGATTTTGAAAGGCCGCCCAATAAATATGGGATAAAACGGAAATGTCTGTGTTGAGAAAAAGTCTACTCTCATGTAAAATTCAAGCGAAAGCCATATCAATGCATCAGAGCTATACAACAGAGTCAAATCACCTCGGTATATAATTTATTTATACATAAAAAATCTGCACAAGGATTGATACTATAAATATAATCAGGATCGATACGGTAAAGTACAAACAACCTTATGTATAAAATAAATCTGACTAATGATAGAGAAGCGGAAGATTTTAATACATATGCTAATCTTACATACATACACTACGGCATGCCACTGCAATCCTTGAAGGTTTTTGACCTCACTCAATATACACGTCCATAGTTTTCAATCCCTAGCCTTTAATTTAAAATTTATAATTTGGATTTGAGTAAGATATTTCTATATCTCTTTCTAGATCTTCCAACACTTCTTTTTCCCATTAACTTTCCTATGAAGATCATCTTTCTGTTTCTTTCTTCAATAATTCTAATTAAGTGGCCTAGACATTGCATTATTCTTGCTTTGTATGCATTTATAAAGGTATAGAATTTCTAGATCGGTTCTAATTCTTCATACATTTCCATCCTTCACTGGTCCAAAATTTTGTCCTTTTCCAAGTTATGAGTATTTTTACATCTCTTGTCCAGGGCTCACCACACTAAATTACAAGAGATTTTATAACTGTTTTATGATTTTTAAGTTTAGATACTCAGAAAATTAAGGATCATTTCAGAATATTAAGAGAATAATAGAGTTTTG
Source organism: Maratus michaelseni (assembly GCA_963931845.1). Taxonomy (NCBI): domain Eukaryota; kingdom Metazoa; phylum Arthropoda; class Arachnida; order Araneae; family Salticidae; genus Maratus; species Maratus michaelseni. The sequence goes on from OZ007586.1 coordinate 121,681,114, forward strand.
AAAAGAGATGATCTGTCTCCAGTCGGAAGTCGAGCTTAGATCGTTGTTTCCATCACATTATCATTAGTGATCATATATCCTAGATATTAAGACACTGATACTTCTTCAAATTGTAATTCGTTATTTAAAACTAATTATTCGGCTGTTTGAGCATTCTTTATTCCCATTTTCGTTTATTTTTGTTTATAAAACTCAATGCCTAAGTTTTTTAGCTCACAGGCTATCAAAGCCTGAGAGCTTATATGCCCGCCAGTTCTGTATGTACGTATGTATGTACGTATCTATGTATGTACGTAACGCGATAACTGTTGATAGAAATAACCGTTTTGCTTCAAATTTTGTTTATAGGTTCATTGTGATAAGGCGCTTCCCTGATTAGTTTTAGGGGTTCATTGGCTAAGTATAAAGGGGGGAACGGGCGGCTAAACCCCCTTAATTTAGATAAATGGGTTTTTCATGCAAAATTATCCGCTTTTTTTCAAATTTTGTATATAGGTTCATTGTGATAAGGCGCTTTCCTGATTAGTTTTGGGCGTTCATTGGTTAAGTATAAAGGGGATAACGGGGGGGGGCTAATCCGCTCCCCTTAATTTATATAAATGGGTTTTTCATGCATAATTATCCGATTTTCTTCCCATTTTGTATACAGGTTCATGTAATAAGGCGCATCCCTGATTAGTTTTGGGGTTCATTGGTTAATTGTAATGGGGGCATGATACCCTTTAATACATTGTCGATTTCTTTATTTTTCGAGGGGCTTATTTCAAATTCTTTGAAATAAGAGTATGATATACAATTAGTGTGAATAGCATGTGAGCTCAATGCCCCCCAGTTTAACTGGGCAGTTTTCTTTTTTATCCCTTCTATTTCCCGTTTATTGTCTCTTTCAAACAAGATTTCCTCATTTCTGGCTATTAAATCAACAACATCAGAAAATGCAAGAATTTGTAAGGATTAATAAAGTAATTTTCTTCAGGCATAGGTTAAAAAACATTGTTGAGAGAACATAATCTTGTTTTAATCCTAATTTCACCCTCAATTCTCTTGAAAATCTTCCCTGTACTTTAAATGTAGAATTTGGATTTTCCAAAGTCGTTTTAACATTTTTTTGCTGATATTATCATAGGTCTGTTTAAAATTAGTAAACAATTGGTATACATCCATATTTTGTTCATAAATGTTTTCAAGGATATTTCTAATATTTAAAAATCCCTGACGGCTGGGCCTACAGGCACAGGTAGATTTCGAAGCCGGAGACCGTGGAGCGCCTGTTTATTGGGAATTGCACAAAAAATGACCTTTTTTGCCATGATGCGACAGTTGGGACCGCCCACTTCGAAATCTAACTGTGTCTGTAGGCGGAGCGACAGGAATTTTTTTAATTTATTATTTATTTATTTATTTATTTATTTTTGCTGTATGGGTTGGTCCTATAAAAAACTTGTCAATATAAAAGTTGTAGATAATATTAAGAGGATTTATAATAAATTTTAGCGGATTTGATACCAAGTGAATTGACAAAGTTATGAATTTGTTTCTTCATAAACCCCTATCCCCCCCTCCCCTTTCGAGGCCATTTTTAATTATATCAGAAATCTGTCATACATAAATTTTCGGCCCTTTTCCTATAGAAGTAAAACTTTAAACGGATTGTATATGTATCATAATTAAGAAGCTATGGGTTTTTTCTGTTTTCACAAAAAGCCCCCTTCATCCCCCCCCCTCCCCCAGTTGGTTCGATTTTGCCCCTTAACGAACTTGACCAAGATTTTATGTATCAGTTTGGAAGAGATTTGTGCAGAATTATTGAAGTTACCGTGTCCATAAAAAAGTGATATATATATAAAGTTTTAAATTCGGGGGGGGGGGGGGGTTCTGGGAGCAATGATCGGCGTAGATCTGAAAAAATTTTCCAGAAATTCCAACATTGGTAAGAATGTAATAGGTAGTATTTCTTACGAAATCTACCTAAAATTTGATCCACCGTTAATCGTCCCCTTCTAAAAAACCACATTGATAGTCAACTACCTACATATCAACATATGGCTGTAGGTACATATCATCATACGGTCTTTACAATTATCCTTGCCAATGCTTTGTATGTATAACACTTAATAAGGTTGTGCTTCTAAAATTCTGACAATTTAAAATATGCTATACAAATGCTAGTCAGACTGCTCGTAAAACTTGTGCTACATATGGACAAAGTGCTGCTTCAGACGACACAGTTCGAATGTGATTTGAGAAGTTTAAGCGCACAAATTTCAGCCTCGAAGATGATACCCGCTGTGGACGACCATAAAGGAGAGTAAAGGAGGACCTCTTATAAGAAACTATAAAATGATCACTTAAATGTACTGCATTTTTTTGAAATACAGGGTAAGTCAAAATGAATATAGCGATTACAAACGGCTGTAACTATTTAATGGAAAAGAATTTATCGATAAGAATAACACAGAATGTAGACGGAACGTCAAAATTTTGTATACATACGTCATAAATGTTCTATGTGACTTCCTTTGGTGACACGGACAACATCTAGGCGGTAGTCCATTTCACGCCATACATTCTGAAGCATTTGTTCAGTCACCGACGCAAGCGCATTACAAATGCGTACTTTGACATCCTGCGATTTTTTTTCTATGGGGTTATGTGAAAGATGTACCTCCCATGCCCAAAACAATTGGAGAACTCAAAGTACGCATTTCTAATGCGCTTGCGTTGGTGACTGAACAAATGCTTCAGAGTGTAGGGCGTGAAATGGACTACCGCCTAGATGTTGTCCGTGTGACCAAGGGAAGTCACATAGAATATCTATGACGTATGTATACAAAATTTTGAATTTCCATCTACATTCTGTGTTAATCTTATCGATAAATTCTTTTCCATTAAATAGTTATAGCCGTTTGTAATCGCTATATTCATTTTGACTTACCCTACATTTAACCTGTTTGATAGCTCCTGAACTGTGTAACGTGGATTTTCAGTGATAGCTTCTTTTAAGAGGTCCTCCTTTACAGATGATGATTGTCCAGTAGTGCATCATCTTCGAGGAAGAAGTTTCTGCGCTTAAACGTCTCAAACAACCTTCGAACTATGTCATCTGAAACAGCACTTTGTTCATATACAGCACAAATTTTACGAGCTGTCTGAATGGCATTTCAACCTGTCTTTAAACAAAAAAGAATAATATGACGAAAATGAACTTTTTGGTTCTCAATTCTTAGAACTGAACTGAAAAAATGAGGCCCAACACAAGCAAGAATTATGTAGCGCAAGCAGAAAAGACAGAATATACATATCTGGGTCATTCAAGGTGACTCCTTATCTTCAGTAGGAAAATAACTGCACAAAACCGCGCTTCACTTTGAAAAACCGCAAACCTTCCCGAATGTTCCAATACATTAGGCTGATATCTTATATCACAGATAGGTTTTCAACTTCCTACATTTTATACTACTCCACAGTTAGTTTTTTTTTTTTTTTTTTTTTTTTTTTTTGTAACAATTTTTGGGCATTTCTTTTAATTTTTTTATAGTGATTTTCACTCTCTCTTGTGCTAGATCTCAGCATTTTTTCTCTTTCCATATTCTTTTTATCTGCAGTTACCAGCATTCTTCATAGATGTATTTATCCCCCCCCCCTCTCACCTTTCTTTCTAACAATGTCCTCAACAGTTTTTAATAAGTTATTTTTGCATCTGTCCCACTTGCTGTCGATTATATCTTCCTCAATAAATTCGACATATTCAGTAGCTATTCTTTCATTTAGCTTACATTGGTAAACATTTCTACTCTCCTTGTGCTGTAATTTTTTGTTAGTTTACTTAAAAACTGAAAACATATTTTATGAGTGTACAGATACTTCAAGAAATTACTTTAGCATAATATCTGTCTTTTTCTTTTATTATTACATTAAACTGATTAAGATGTATGTGATAATTTTAGTTCTTAGATATTTTAATAACTAGTAACATGATTTTACTTTCTCATCTTATCATTATTATTATTATCTATTTAGATTTTCTAATGAAACAACAACTTTTCTTATCATCTTTTAGTTTGCCAATTAAGGTAACTTGCCTAAAAGTTAAACGAAACATTTTCGCTTACTTCAAGATGAATATAAGTATTTCGTAACCAACTAACTTGTCTAATAATTATCTTATAAATTAAACAAATATTTACAGCGACGGCCGAAATTGTGGATACTTTAAAATTAAATAAAAAATGACATTTTCGTATTAAAGGTATTTGCATTCAGTTTTTTTCCTAATCAGCTCTAAGATTTCTTTCAAATCATAAATATTTGAATTTTATGAAGCACTTCATTTTTGAAAGCATACAAATTTGAAAAACGTGACATTTTCAAAACATATTTACAATTTTATTTGCTAATATGAATACTGAATTTTTCCATTAAATTGCATTGAAATATATATATACTCAGCCCGGCGCATAGTGGCGTGTTTTATCGAAATCTTTCCGAAATTCGAATTGTGTTTATTTATTTATTTAGTTAGTTAGTTAGTTAGTTATTTTTGCTTCTTAGGGGTTTTTATAAAGCAAGCTAATTGCTAGAATAATGAATTGCATAATTAAATAAATTTGTATTTTATGAAATGTAGAATTTACAGGCAAAAAATATGTAATCCCGATGTATGAATGTATACATACCCGATTTATAAATATGTAAGTGATTATGTAAGCTCAGTAACGTAATGGTCAACGCGTCTCGCTATCACACTACAGGTCCACAGTTCGATTCCTGACTGTGAACTGGACACGGTTAACTCAACCTTTCAACCCTTCGGGGGGGGTCGATATAATGAGTATCAAGCTTGTTTGGGGACTAAACACTGAGTATCCCACGTTATACCTCGTTCAGATCGGATATTTAAGGCGGTATTCAAAAAATTATTTTTCCACTCTCAACAACTCAAAATTTTGAGACACATTTTCAGACTCATTTTTAAAAGTAAAAACATAAAACTTGGAGGCGTGATTTAGGAAGAGATTTATAAGGGACCCATGTTTATATTTTTCGTTCAATTGAGTAGATATTGATTCACAAACAATTACGATATATTTTTTTGTTGTTTCCGACGCTATCGCTTCGGGAAATTCGATTCAAAATGTCCACTTTGACAGCATTTTTTGAAATATATTCTGCCTTTATCAAAAAATCGAGACAATACGGACATTATAAAGTTTCTGAATAGGAGAACCTGCAAACTGGATGCATTTTAGAGCAAAAATGAATTTAAAAATGTGTCTCAAAATAAGCAGTTTGGATTTGAATACACCCCCGTCGAACTCACTGAGGGAGTTCCACAAACTCTCTCAGTGAGTTCGAAATTTCTGTTGCTAGATACAGCCATTACCACTCACTTTGATTGGTTCTGGAGGCTAGACTTAACTGATTGGCTGTTGAGGCTGGCTTTAACTTATGCGCATGCACACATTCTATGTTTGTTTAGATCTCAGACACGGTGAGGTTCAGTGAATTATCTTAGATGAGTTTTGCAGTGTGAACTGGTATTCAATTCCGGTATGGTACCACCTCAAAAATGACCATCTAAGATATCTTAAATATCCGGTGAGACCAGGGTATTAGGCTGACCACTTGACCGGGTCATATGCTGTATGGCAATTCAGAGACCCTCAGGCCCCACGGTTAACAAAACAGGGCTGGGTCCTCTAGGTCATAATCCTTAATAGACTGTATCACCCCATGATCAGTTTTCTAAGAGTTTACAGGCATCCTATATTGTAATTTTGTGAACTTCAATGCAAAATTGAAGCCACTTCGTGTATTTATTGAGCGAAATAATTTAACTCGTGAATGAATATAAGTACTTCCTAATCAACTAACTGTTCTAATAATTGTCTAATAATAGTGTAACATTATTAAAATACACCGCAAACGATTTCCCCCCAAAGACCGTTATGTAAGAGAATTCTCTTGAGTGTCCTTGTAAACGAACTATAAATGTTACACACTTTATTGCCCTAGTAAAACTCAATAACATATATCAATTGTATGGCAATGCGAATATATTTATTCGAGTTAGAGCACGGACAGACGGCAGAGAGACAGACAAACCGAATACATAAACACTTTCAACTATGTTGGAAAGTGTTAAAATGAACTTGCCCCTGGTGACTATATTTTTTATGATTTTCTTTACCACTATTTCTAAATCATGATTTACATTGCAGATTAGCAGAAATCTACCAAGAAGATTATATAGTTTTGGAATAATTTTAAAAAAATAGTCGCCAAGTGGCAGCCGTGAATCAGGAATTTTCATCTCAAAAGGTATTTTACTCAAAATGATTATTTTTTCAGCTTGCGCGCAGTGTTACCAGTCATCTACCTTTTTTTAAATTCAGATTGCTCTATTGCTACCAGCTTTTCTGAAATAGTAAAACTGGCCTTATTTTAGGACAGATTAAATAAGGCGAAAACAAGGCGTAATATACTATTTCAAAAAAGTGGTTGCAGTCAAGTAATATAAACTTTAAAAAAAGGTAGCGGAATGGCAATACCGATTCAGCGCACGATTTCACAAAAACAGCTGGCCAGCTTATCGAAAATTTTTAATATTTTGTATAGTAAATAAATGTTCGCGAATAAACATAAAATTCCGAACTTTCAGCTGATATTTCTTAAAATCTATCTATATATATCTAAAAGTAGACGTGTGTGTCCCTATATTTTACTTTGCAGCCAAAGCTACCCAGCACAGACCACTGGTGTTTGTGTGGGGTAGTTAGCCCTGAGTCTCCCATCGTGCATTACGGTGGTTGCATGTCGGTAGCTGTGGGGATGTGGGAGATAGGGTGGTTGAAAGTTGACGACCTAGGGCATTTTCGTATTTCGACCAAAGTGTTCTAAAAAATGTTTGGAATCTTCTTCAAAGGTAATTGGTTCATTCAACTTAACATGAACTAATTAAGATATAGATAAATAAGATGATTTCGCCGTCCCTAGCGGTGGAAATTGAAACTAAACGATATTGCAGCGTGTACGTAGCACGTTCACTTAAAGGAGCGACTAGGTATAGAGATTTCTGCTTTAAACAGCGCATGCGTCAACTGATTTTCTTGGGTTGCTTTCTGCCGTCGTCTTGGCGATGAAATGCATTTTGGTGAAGTGTTGTGTATAGCAGGCACGTGCTTTGTTGATAGAATCGGTTTGTGGATGATCTGGCTTAGTGGTTAAAGCAAGGGATGTTTAAGGCTGTATTAGAGTTGTAATCGTAAGGTTGCGTCGCTGAAGGTTTTAGTGTTTTGTTTTAATTTTTACCAAATCAGTTAATAAATTCAGCCGATCTTTATTACTTTTATTGTCAATTAGATAATTACATTAAATTTGAATTATAATTACGTTCAATTTTTTTAATTTATTATTTATTAAATTTAAATTGTATTACAATAAATAGAATTTAATTTTAAATAAATTTCAGTAATTAAATTTTAAAATTCATTTAAGCCATTTTTTGATAATTAAAATAAACATTTATTAAAATGCAATAATAAATCTCCTAAGCTTACGTTAAAAATATTTTTATGGTAAAAGTTTAGTAACAGAAAAATATAAAATTTGCAGAATTAATGTATTAAAGTTTTCATCTTTTAAAATTATCCTTGATTATTATCACAATTATTATCATTATGAAGATTTTTGATTTTTTCTATCTTTACTTATAAATTTGTTATCCAGTAATAAATTTCAGTAATTAAATTTTAAAATTCATTTCAGCTATTTTTTGATAATTAAAATAAACAGTTATTAAAATGCAATAATAAATCTCCTAAGCTTACGTTAAAAATATTTTTATGGTAAAAGTTTAGTAACAGAAAAATATAAAATTTGCAGAATTAATGTATTAAAGTTTTCATCTTTTAAAATTATCCTTGATTATTATCACAATTATTATCATTATGAAGATTTTTGATTTTTTTCTATCTTTACTTATAAATTTGTTATCAGTTGTCTTGTAATTTTTATTTAAAATCAACTATTTTAAATGAAATTTTAATATTTAGTACTATCTATGAGATATTGTTAAATAATTAAAATAAAATATCCATTTAAATGCTATAATAGTATCTCTTAAAATGATATAGAAAACTGTTTTCATATAAAAGCCTCAAAAACTTATTTTTAGTTATACTGCTAGAAACTTAGCATTTATTATATACATCTGTGAAAACATTTTAAAAACTTTATACATCTTGTGATAGCAATCTCATTATTTTCTCATAACTTAACTAATTAAGTCATATCAAATATTATATTCTTTTGGAATTTTTGATCATTTTTTGACTAAAAGTAAAAGTCTATTTGCCAAAACAAGCGATAAATTACCAAACTAGTCGACTTCACAGAGATAAGATTATCGCTAAGCTGTGACGCATGCGCTGTTTAACTGAGGAATAGCTATACCTAGTCGCTCGTCTATGCAATGCCGTAGGCAGCAAGGACGAGTTCCGGAGTTTCGTTCGGAAAGAGGTTTGTTTAAAACAGAAATGACTATTTTTAATGATTGAATGCCGAAAATGACTATTTTTAATTAAACCGCAAAAGAAAGTTATTGACTTCCTGGCAACGCCGGACAGATCAGCTAGTATGTTTTTAAAATGCTTCCAAATTTTCGACCTTTTTGACATATTTACTATACGTTTTATTAGTGAAAGGCTACATGTTTTGTTTAGATAGCAGGTCATTTTTTATTAGAAAATATTTTTCTAAGTATTAAAAAAATAGTCCATACGATTGAGCTGTGCGAGTGTTGTCATGCGCGTAGTGCATCAGTTTTACATCTACAAATAACTTAAAGTTAATAATAATTAATATTAAATTTCTTAAAAGGCATAAATCAAAAGGATGGGATTGTGTAAATATTGCTTTAAAGTTTTGAATAAGTGTGTTTTGAAAATAACAATCTTTAAAAAATTTTAATATGTTATAATATCTCCAAAGTACCTGACCACTTACTACTGAATCAAAAGATAAAAACAGAATTTAAATCTATATTATAAACAAAAATGTGTCCGCGAGTAATGCTGACGTCATATTGATGGTGACAACGATCTAAACAATTAATTTTATTTTTATGAGAAATTTATTAACTTTTAAACATTGCATCATAATTTTTGCACCGTCAAATGGAAGAAAAATGTACTTTCAAATGCAATTTATTTGAAAACTATATGTCAATTTACTGATTCTTTATGGTTTTAAAAATAATTTCCAAGAATATTTTTTTATAAAAATATCTGCATCATGTGCTATTACGGAAGATTAACCTGTTTGCACGTAAAACAATACGAATATTTCAGAATTTTTTTTCGGCTAATATTCCATAACTAAATTATATTAGTAAATCTAGAGATCAGAAGCATCAACGTCAGCTCTACAAATCATTGTTCATTAATTTCACTGATTTATAATATAATCTGCATAATATTTGATATCCTAAAATTCAATTTTTTTAACTTATTTATAAATTTATAAGAATATAAGATTTATCGGAACTTCTGGAAATTTTAGAAGTATCACATTAAACACAATTTTATGTAATGATAGGATAAACTACTTATTACTGTACTTTTTCAGAATAAGAATACATTCCTTCAGTGGGGCGGAACCCCACTGAACCCCCCGTTGCCGCTTTAATTTTATATTCTCAATTTCCAGTAATTGTGCTATTTCATTATTCTCTGGATACATTTACTATAGTAATTTCATTAGATTAACCATCTCTTTGTACAGGATATTTTATCCTATCCTTAAAAGAATACTTATTTTTGAACCACTAAACATCATATGTTGCTGAAATTGAATAAAATTTCGCGCATTAAATATACTTATACAAATATAAATTCCTCTTATGAAACTTATATTCAATTTACATATTCAACGTTTTTATTTTTCGTTTGGAAAACCGACTTGGTCATCTTTTTTTAGTAGTTAAAATAAATCCTCGTCTATTTCATTAGAAAAAGCATATTAAAAACTTAAAATCACCCGAATATTAGCTATTTTGTTAATAAATTTCGCGTCAAAATAATGTGATTCACTTCAATTTTCGTTTGTTGATATTCTTTTAAATATAGTTGCTTGGCAACCATTTAATGAAGGAGAGAAAAAATAGAAATACATTGGAATTTTTTGTAAAAAATGAGAAATTAAAAGGTTTTATATCTTTCAAATTAATGCGTAAAACTTCCCAATAATTTATACAATTAATCCTAATAAATATATAGGCAAATTTACAAAGCGATCGGAGTAAATTAAAATCTCCATTTCTTAAATTTAGCATCCCTAATTTAGCATTTATAATTATCCCAATGCGTGATTTTCTTTTCGATGAATGTTAAAATTAAAAAATCGTCTGTTTTCCCATTGAAAAACACTATGACTTAAAAGAAAATGCTCTATATATTTTGAACGAATGAACCGAATTTAACCAAAAACTATACAGCTAATTCCCGGTACCTCGCCAACATACCCACAAAACATCAACCAAATCGGATAATTTTTGCGGCAGTTATCACGGAACAGACAAACAAACAAACAGACAGACAGAAACCAAAAACTTTTCGCGTCTCCACAGTGAGCCTTCACTAACGTTTCGGCAATAACATTTGATCATTAAACTAGTAAATCTGCAGATCAGGGGCCTCAACGTCAGCTCTGAAAGTCATTGTTTTTTAATCTCACTTTTCCTAGTATTTAAAATCTTACAATCCGCAAATTATTTTTTTTTAATGACATATACATTTATAGGCATATAAAATAATTCGATGGTTTCAGAAATTAGAAACGTTAAATTAAACCCGGTTTATGCAGTAATATTCTGACATTCTTATGAACTTATTCTAGTAATTTTTTAGATAAAAAAAAACATTTCAGCCCCCCTGAACCCCCCGTACTCTTATTAAATTTATATTCATAATTTCCTATTGATTGTGGGAATAATTCTAGTATATCTTGGATTTCGTTCTACGCAATTGTTTTATTAGGATAAGCAACGATTTCGAAAATAATTCCAATGTTATCCTAATACCCAAATAGCGATATTTACTGACCTGCCAACCACGAAACACCTGCATCTAATGGATAAGTTGAATAATATCTCATGTACAAAAGCAACTTATGTAAATGTAAACTGAATATACTGTGTTTCACTTATATTTATTTAAGAAAACAGTTTTGATGGTCATACTATAATATTTATTTTATCTAAGTGCATCCTGATCTAACTCGATGGCAATAGCATAGAGAAAGCTCACCAAAATAGGCATATTTGGAAACTTTTAAACTTAATGGGTAATCATTCATAATCATGCCGACTGCCAATTCAATAAATAGCAAGCGTGATTTGATAGAGTATTTTTTGTGATGGCTTTTTATGTTTTCCATTTCCAGTAATTGTGATATTTTAGAATCGTTTTAACTACTCTAATTTCTTTAGATTAACCACCTCGTTGTATGAGTGATTTTATGCCATTTTACTTACCCATCATACGTAGTATAGGGTAAGACTTGTAATCGTTTTGAAAATCGAAAAAAAAAATTTGACGGATTTACACATTTCAGACACTGGAGATTCCGAAAAACATATTTTTAGAAAAAATAATTTGCCGTCCGTCTGTGTGTCTGTGTGTGTGTCTGTAAACGCTCTATCTCCCGAAAAAATTGAGATAGAGACTTGCAATTCGGTATGTACTTAGTATGTAATAATGGGAAGAAGCCTATTTCATTTCAATAACCTCGATTAACCGGAACTAGTTTTTTCGGACTCTCGAAATATTCGTTCTGATAAAAGGTATATAAAAATTTTCGAAATTATTTATTTTAAGAAATGAATATAAAAGACAATAAAAAAAAAAAAATTTACATAAAGCATGAAGTCGATCGGATAATTAGTTGCCAAAATATTTGGAATCCTATTTCCCACATTCTTCGATTTTTCATGACCCTGTATTTCATCCTAATTTCACTTCAAAGATATATTTTAATTGGAAATTTGACGCTTAATCAGATGCAATAAACCGCTAGTTAATAGGATTATTATTTTTGGAGTTATAAGGAAAAATCTCTTTCAAGCAATTCAGTAATCGAGCCTTTAAAGTTTATGACGTCATCAAGCCACGATTTTATTTGAATTGCAAAGCATTTTATAAGTAGTTTACACATTTTTATTTTAATATTTTACATTATGCATATCCATGATGGGTAAGTATTACGGTGGCCCCCAACGACTAGTTTAAAATTATATTAGCTTTTCAACGACGAAACATCCACATATGTTCCAGAAAAGGAATAATATTTCATGTATAAGAAATATATATATACAAATATAGACTCATACTACGAGACTTAAATCCAAATTACACGTTCAATATTTTTGTAATTGTCGCTTGGAAAAAAATATTTCGGTAATCATTCTATAGTAATTAAACGGTAACTTATATTAAAATCAAACGAATATTAAAATCAACCGAAAATAATTTATTTTGCTAATAAAATAGTACAGCAAAATAGTGCGAGTTACCCGAATTTTATTTTTGATATTCTTTGATAGGGTTGCTAAGCAACTAATAAATTAAAGAGGAAAGTAAAAGGAAATGCATTTTAAAATTTCTAAAAAATATATGAAAATAAAATGTTTTATATTTCCCGAACAGATGCAAAAAAATTTCCAATAATTTAAACAATTTCTAAATTCTAATAAATTTATCGGCAAATTTCCAAAGCTATTGGGTATATTTAAAACCTCCATATCGAAAATTTAGCATCCATAATTTTACGTTTAAATCCATTATTCAAATATATGATTTTCATTTCAGTTAAAAATTAAATTTGAAAATCGTCTGCATTCCCATAGGAAAGCATTATGACCTAAAAAGAAATGTTCTATATATTTGGAACGAATGAACCAAATGTAACCAAAAGCTATACAGCTAATTCCGGGTACCTCACCAACATACCCACCAAAAATCAACCTAATTGGATATTTTTTAAGGCAGTTATCGTGGAACAGACAGACAGACAGACAAACAAACGGAAACCGAAAACTTTTCGGGTCTCCACAGTGAGCCTCAACTGACGTTTCAGCAATAAATTCATTAATAAAACAATATAAATAAAACACAAATATAACATGAATGTAATCAAACTACGTGTTTACACTCTGAAATAATCAGAACCTATGAGGCTGTTGTAAATAGCGAAATCTTTGACGATTTCTTTGGCTCTTAACGCTCCATGCGGCTAATATGAAAATATTGCTTTTAATAAATTTAAAATCTTTATTTAAATACCAGTAAATCTGCAGATCAGGAGCCTCAACGTCAGCTCAAGTCACTGTTTTTTAATCTCACTTTTCATATTATTTAGCATCTTACAATCCGCAATTTAATTTTTTTCTATTGCATACATATTTACAGGCATATACAATTCTTCGGAGGTTTCAGAAATTAGAAACGTTAAATTAAACACGGTTTATGCAATGATATTCTGAAATTCTTATGAACTTCTTATTCTTGTAACTTTTTAGATTTAAAAAAAAACTTGTATTAAAATAAATTCTTCATTTATGTCAATAGAATACAAAAATAATTTATTTTGCTAATAAATTATTGGAACAAAATAGTGCGTGTTGCTTTTATTATTTTTATCTTCTTTGAAATATCGTTGCTAGGCAACTGATAAATTAAAGAGAAAAGTAAAAAAAAATGCATTTTAAAATTTGTAAAAAACATGAAAATAAAAGTTTTATATTTCCGGAACAGATGCAAAAAAAATTCCAATCATTTAAACAATTAATATCTCAATTCTAATAAATGTATCGTCAATTTTTCAAAATTATTGGATATATTTAAAACCATATCGAAAATCAACATCCATAATTTTACCTTGAAATCCATTATTCAAATATGCGATTTCCATTTCAGTTAAAAATGAAATTTGAAAATCGTCTGCAGTCCCATAGGAAAGCATTATGATTTAAAAAGAAATGTTCTCTATTTTTCGAACGAATGAACCAAATTTAACCAAAAACTACACAGCTAATTCCGGGTATCTCACCAACATACCCACCAAAAATCATCCTAATCGGATCATTTTTACGGCAGTTATCGCGGAACAGACAGACAGACAGACAAACAGACAGACAGAAACCAAAAACTTTTCGGGTCTCAACAGTAAGCCTTCACTGACGTTTCGGCAACTAGCTGCCCCACCCGGTGTTGCCCGAGCCCTTGACAATAACCTTAAACAAACCTCAAGTTTGTATGGTTTTATATCTTTAACCCGATTTTGTATGAATTTATCTTTTTAAAGGAAAAATTCGCGAAAAATTTTTGATATTTAATGGTAAATTGCTCGTAAGAAGACTTTTTTTTTTCGTAGGGTCGTTTCATAGTTCTAAGAAATAGTTCTTGCCGTCCGAACACTTTGTAATTTTTATCGGTTTTAAATATAAGGCTTTTGCAGTTCATATCTAATTGTAAAAGAAATATGTTTTCTTCTCGCATTTTTTTTGTTTGTTTTCGCGTCGGTTCCTTTAACATAATAAAAAATTGTTTTTATCATTTAAACTCTCTGAAATTTTAATCGGTTATACATATAACTGAATCCAAGACCTCTTTAAAGTTTCGTAAAAAAATATGCATATTTGGTGAAAAGGCGATGAAAAGTTTATCATAGATCAAGTTAAATATGATCTATCTTATTATCTTTATTCATTTTTATTCGTAAAGTAACAAACTTAAAGTATTATATTAGTAAATTAGTAATTAAAAATTAAAATAAAATAAATTAGTAAATATATTTATAAAATAGTACTTAAAAAAAGAAAAATCTTATTGTCTTGCTTTCAGCAGACATATCGCCAAAACCTACAACATATTGCAAATTTCTGTATATCAAGAAAATAATATTTAATTTTTTTGCACATGTGAAATAAAAGGAGTACATTTTCAAAAAAATATCTGTTTACTAAAAGAGAAAAATTTCAGTAAACAATCGCAGTAAAAAAAAATGTTTACTGTTACGGAAAAAAAAATCTGTATTTATTACGAACTTTCTGTTGCTTTAACAGATTTTGCATCTAAAGTAAACATTTTACAGTTTTTCCGAAAAATAAACAATTATTTTTTACTGGCATTCTGACTGGCATATTTTTTCTATAAAGTCAACAAATTATTTTTTTACAGCATACTTATTTGAAAGCGAAATTTTGTGCAAAAGACTTTTGCATGTGCAAATTCAGCAATATGTATGTAGAAGGTCGTCTAAAAAACAAAATAAACTAGTCGTTGGGGGCACCGTAATACTTACCCATCATGGATATGCAGAATATAAAATATGAAAATAAGACATGTGTAAACTATTTATAAAATGCATTGCAATTCGAATAAAATCGTGGCCTGATGACGTCATAAACTTTAAATGCTCTATTACTGAATTGCGTAATCCTTATAACTCCAAAATTGATAATCATATTAACTAACAGTTTACTGCTTCGGATTAAGCGTCTCATTTCCAATTAAAATATATCTTTGAATGGAAATTTGAATGAAATACAGGGTCATGAAAAATCGAAGAGTGTGGAAAATAGGATTACAAATATCTCGGCAATTGATTATCTGATTGACTTCATTCTTTATGCAAAATTTATGTTCTTTATTGTCTTTTATATTCACTCCTTAATATAAACAATTTCGAAAATTTTTATATACCTTTTATCAGAACAAATATTTCGAGAGTCCGAAAAAAATAGTTCCGGAAAATCGAGGTTACTGAAATTCAATAAGCTTCTTTCCATTATTACATACTAAGTACGTACCAAATTTCAAGTCTCTATCTCTATTTGTTCGGGAGATAGAGCGTTTACAGACACACAGACAGGCGGACGGCAATTTTTTTTTCTAAAAATATGTTTTTCGGAATCACCAGTGTCAGAAACGTGTAAATCCGTCAAAAAAATTTTTCGATTTTCAAAACGATTACAAGACTTACCCTATACTACGTATGATGGGTAAGTAAAAAATTGTATATTTTTACTTAAAAGTGTGTATAAAAATTTTATTTTATCTGTATTTGGAGGTCTTTTAGGTCTCTCTCTCTCATTTATATTCGCTTCTATATTATTTCATAATTTAAAATAAAGTAAATAAAATATCGTTCCAATATATCCCAAATGATTTATTCTATTGTACGAGTACTTGGATGCATAATTTTTCTTCGTTTTCTTTTTTTTTACAAAGAGTAGTTTTCCTTAAGTATTTTTTCTATATATCCCGTTTTCTTTCTCGACGGTCCGAATTATATTTATATATTTCGAGGAAAAACAATTAATACATAATTCGCAAGATAAAAAATTGTATCGGGCATAATTATATTCTCCTATTTCAGTCTTTAGCACATAGTATTAGTATGACATGGTAATGAATACGATGACAAAATATTGGCCGAGAGCCACAGTATTTAGGAGTGAGGAAACGTTTTGTTTTATTTAGTGAGGAGAGAGAAATTACAGATTACTATCATCTCAGAAGGGTAAATATCGGAAAAGAAAAATGATTTTCCACTTTGTAAATCAGAGTAGCTATATCTGTAAACTTGTAAATTGACTGTATCTTGTGTTAAGAAACAAATATCGGTGCGAAATATTTGGAAAGATGCCATGTTTTGGAATGGATGGAATACATATGAATGAGAATACGTTCTTTTATCTAACATGTAAAATATTAAGTAAAGAATTTTATTATAAACGATAAACGAAAATCAAACAGGTCTTTCATTTGAGAAAGTGATTCATCAGGTGCATTCATTTTCATTTAAGAATTAAAAAATTAATAAATGAGAAATTACAGGGAGAAATTGAAAAATATTTATATTATAATAGAATATCAGGGACATTGATATAAGAAAATATATAAATAATTCTATAGGAATTAAATTCAATTTATGGTTTTTATATAATTATGAGGCAGTAAATACAGATATTAACTGATATTAAAACAGTGAAAGCATCTTAGAAAAAGGGAAAACAATTAACCCTGCCGGGGGGGGGGGCAGATTGAACCTTATCAACCCACCTCCTTTCACCTCTTCAGACCCGAGGTACACAAATGTCTACTTCTATTCCTTACCTCATAAAAACTAAACTGTTTGATTTTTTTACATTTTGATTTCACTTCTATAAAGCCAAATGTTTTTTTTTTTCTTTAAAACCAAACCAATAAATTGTACCATCGATGCGAATTTCCTCATAAAATAAATGTTATTTTCATCTGAGTTTACAACGTACCTTCAAGATAGTGTGGCCAAGAAAGTAATTTTCATAAATATTTAAGTTAAATAATTAATAATAAACATTTTTGAGAATGTGTAGATCTTTCACTTGTTTAAAGTCCTTAAATTTGTTATTGTGTGAATTTTGGTTATCCATAATTAAATTGATATTTTAGGGCACTAGTAAATATAGATACATATTTGTGAACCTAAATTATCAGTACCCTAAAGTAAAAGGGCTTTTTCTGTCATGATGTCAGTTTGTTTGTGCAAAAGCAATGAATGAGTATTTGTACTAATGTAGGTGCTCCTGTTATGGCCATGTTCTTCATATGACCATCCCCCTATTATACGTCAGCTAATCAAAACATCCCCTAGCTGGCATCAGCATACCATGAAGGAACCTTCTAAAGCAGCGGTTCCCAACCTGGTGTACGCGTACCTCTGGGGGTACATGAAAACTACGATAATAATGGCGGAAAGCGCGAAAAAAAGTTTAAATGAAAACAGATAAACAAAACTACTAAGAAATACGTGTGTAAAAGTAAAATATAGGCTATTCACATAAAATAAAGTAAAATGCCAAAACTCAATAATTGGTTGATTATATGCTGCTATTATATCCGTCCACTCCTAATATCTTGCATGTGCCCCCCATCCCTTTCCTTTTAATAATCTTTTCTTTGTAGTAATTAAAGAATTATGTAGATAAAACATGAATCGTATCGGGATTTTATTTAAAACATATTAGTGTTCGACTTGGCAGCATTAGTATAAACTCATTAACGTGTATGAATGGGAGTAGCTTCATTCCTTCTTTGTAAATGCTTAATTTGAGATATTTAACTAATATTTATTGTTTTAAGAAATTTTATGTTGTACCGAGTTGTGGTTCAAAAAGGATAAGTGCCTGAAAACTGTAATTCTAAAAAGAAATGCATCTAACATTGATAACTAGCATAAGAAAATTACCAATGAACGAAAACAAAAATATTTGGGACGCGTTTATGTGACAAGGGGTACACATAAATGAAAAGTCTAAGCAAGGGGTACGTGAGATTTTGGGAACTGCTGTCCTAGAATATCATGTGATCACCCACCATTCAGTTGGGTTTTGGAATTTGACGCCATTTTTCTATTTTATGTTTTTGGTGTAATCTCTTCTTGTTTTTATCAGGTAAGTCTTCTTTTTTGTGCGCATTTCTAAAAGAATTTTTTATGAATGCCATCATACTCTGTTTAGTTTTTAATGCGCTATCAGTTGGTGCTGTCCTTGATGGTGTATATTTTACGAGTTGTTCAAAATCAAACGATTTTCGTGAAAGCTGACCTGTTCCTGATATGGCCATCCAGGTATCCCTGTCAAGTGCATCATGCAAGCCTAGGATAAAGACATTTTTATTTGTTCCAATTGCGATAGGTAATTTGTTTTAACAAATCTGTTAAACTCTAAAAGGATTTCACATTTTTTCTAAATAAAAACTTAAAAATTGTAATGTCAATTTTGGTAACAACTATATTTTTGATGAAAATTCCTTTTTCAAATTACTTTTTGTTTAACAAAAAAAATTATTGAGTATCATGTTTATTTATTTTAAACCAAAATTATTTAATTTAGCAGAACAACATTTTTAAATTGAAGAAAATCACGATTTGTGAAACATGGAACAATGGTGGCCATATCATGTGCACAAATTCCTGATATGACCACTTGATAGACTTTTGAAATTCCATTTTTTTGGACTAGTACAACTATTTTCATGGGAAATGCAGTATTTTTAGGTAGCTTTCAATACAAAAATCTACCTATTGCAGCCGTTCGGACGAAAGCAATTCCAAAAAATTTTGGTATATTTTCACCGATCATGACCCCAGACCCCCAAACCACCCTCCGTTCAAATGTTGAATTATATATATATATGACATATGTCATGCTGTAACTCTCTTATTTATGAACCGATTTGGATGTGACTTTGTATGTGTATAGGACATACCAAGGTCTCGACCGAGTTCGTTCACCAGCTTCATCCGCCATCTTGTTTCAATTTTTAAAAATCCAAAAAGATGTACACAAAATTATAAATTGAAAAAGTTGTTTCCGTTAAGTGTTATATCCTGATACAAAGATTCCGGAACATTTACTGTTTTGGCTTTTTCTTAAAAAATGGCTGAGATATGGCAGTTTGAAATTCTAAGGTGGCTGCCATTTTGAAACAATCTGATTTTTGTTATGCTGTAACTCTCATGCTGAAATTCGCATTCAAATTCAGTATTAAGAAAAAGAGGGATTGAATATTCTATAATCTTGTTCCAATCATTTTAGCTTCGGATGTTTGAGCAAAATGAATTGATTTTTTAAAAACATGGATTATGAAAGCTAACTGTTTCTCCCGGTATAGGCCGGGAGGACTTTTTTTATAATAGTCTATTAACCTCAGAACGTTAAAAAAGGTAAAACGGTTTGGAATTTTTCAAAATGATGGCAGGGAAAATTCTGAAACTTTTGCATGGCCATAACACGGACACCCACCTTTTTATTTTATACAGGTCTCAAGAGAATAAACATCAGGATGTTTGCCAGAAAAAGAACGCCTTGAGCAGTAGACTTTTAGGGTAATATGGTACATATCCGCGTTATCTCCGAAGTAACCAATCAAAATTCCAGAAACATGGACGAAACTCCTAGATATCAGTGAATAGGTGCAGTTATTAAGAAATATAATTTGAATATAAAATGTTTCGTGTAATTTTGGTAACCCCTCCACCCCCCCCCCACCGAACCACGATAATATTTTATTACCATATTAACTCAGAGAGATGAAAGAGGTACCATAATAAAGGATCCCCTCCTATAATAGTTCATTACTATATTGTCGCAAAGTGATACAAAAGTTACCATTCAACTGGGAATTGATCCTTCTATAATTACATTCATGTTTATAAATTAAGTATAGTAACCGGACCCTTTAGATTTTACACGTTTTGTCGAAATCTACATAAATATTTAACTAATCATCCTTGAACTTCGGAAATGTATTAATGAACTAATTTAACCTCATGTTTTTCAGTGAAGATTTACTCATGATGGCATTTAGGGGGCCAAATATAAATTGAAAAAAAATAATAATATTTGCGATCATCCTGTACCATAAAATGCTCAAAATGGTATGTCACTTTAGTTTATTACTATATTATCGCAGAGAGATACGAAAGTTACCATTCAACTGGGAATTGGTCCTTCTATAATTACATTCATGTTTATAAATGAAGTATAATGACCAGACACTTTAGATTTTACACGTTTTGTCGAAATCTACATAAATGTTTCACTAATCATCCTTAAACTTCGGGAATGTATTAATGGACTAATTTAACCTCATGTTTTTCAGTGAAGATTTAGTCAAGATGCCATTTAGGGGGCCAAATATAAATTGAAAAAATAATAATATTTGCGATCATCCTGTACCATAAAATGCGCGAAATGGTATGTCACTTTAGCAAATAACTAAGTGGGCCAAGCACAACGTCTGTATACTTTTGTGTAAAAAATAGTACACGTACTCGTAGAGATATAAACGTTTCTGTAAAAAAATTAAATTGTTTTTTCTTTATAACAAAGAGAGTGTTAGATTCATAGATAGCGCCATCCTGGTCGATTTTCCCTTTTTTCCGTTACTTATTGTCTTTTATATTGAGTGTGTCTTCAGCCGTCATATAATAAACATATGTTTTAATGTGCTACCGTGTATTCTATGAAAACTTCCATAATTCACACTAATCATGGTGTCAGAATGTGGGGTGTGCGTTTTTTAACGCACACCCCACAATGAGGAATGTGAAAAAAATGTAAGTGTTTGTTTTATGTTGGATTAATTCGTCTTTGTTTTATGTTGGATTATGTCGTCGGGATAATGACCGCAAATTGTGATATAAAAGTGAGTGGTAGTTTTGATTGTCTTGTTTGTTTACTTCCATAATTCACGCCAATCAGAGCGTTTCCAACCAAATTTAACGCTAACTTTTTAAAAAGTAACAAAGTGCAGTAGAAACATTATGCTACAATTAGAAAATTAATATATTGAATATTTGTTGAGGTATAAGCATCTGTATGAAAAATGTTTTATCGGAGCATGCGCGAAATATATCGAATGACCCATCTGTATTGTCTGTCAGCTACATCCCGAATTACGGAACCTCTAGATCAGTGTTATTTGGACGCAGATTGTGTTCATTTGCAGTAATTGTAAGTAAATTATCACATTCATAGAAAGAAAGCTTCTTGAAAGTGCCTGCAAAATATATTCATTATTGTGAAAAGTATACACTAAAATCCGGTGCGGCTTTTGCGTGTATTTATGAATGAATAAGTGAGTTGCGACACAGCTTTTATATATAAAAAATGTTTGTCGCAGTGTACTACATCACCTCTTAAAGTATGTCGCACTGCTGCTGAGTAACCTTGTAATGCGTGTAAAAGGCGCTTCCTGTTTTCCGCAGAGAAAAACAAAGATAAAATGTATATGTTACATATAAGACGCACCATACATTTAACGGCAAAAAATACAGAAATTTAAAAGTAAGCATTTTGTAGAAACCCTAAAAAAAAAAAATCTTTTAAAGTACAGCATTTATACACTTTGAAAAAAAATCCGTAAATTGAAGGGTTTTTTCCGTAGCTGTTTTTTTTTTTGTTTTGTTTTCGTTAAAGCACGAAAATTTTCGCTTTGATTTACCCATTTTCCTTCAAAATACAGAAAATTCAGCAATCTAACTTAACAATTACCTGAAATCCCCAATTTAAATCTGCATTTTCGTCAAATCACAGAGGTGTTCCTGCAACTGCATTGCATGTTACTTTTCGTATTAAAAACGGAATTCTTACGTATGTCCTTTTATCTTCATAAAACACGAAAAAAATTACGATCCTTCGCTCAGTATTTCCTGAATTTATCCAGTCAAAAGGCGGAATTTCTTCAAATAACAGAAAAATCTCTTCCAATCACAGGGGTGTTCCAACAACTTTTGTTACCAGTACTTTTTACGTTTTTCGGTGATTTTTTTTTCTTTTTTTGAGAATGTATTTTACAACATTTATATTATGCCTTGTTTAATATTTATTAAAATATCATAAATTTAAGGTTTTATCAATGTGTACTTTTTCTCACAGGAAACTTAATTTTAAAAACATGATCAATACCACTGATATAATATGACCAATATGCGTCATACCCGTTATTCTATGTCAAAATGATAAGGCACAAGAGCTAATAAATGAAATAAAATAAGTACCACATAAGAAAAAGACACAGTGTATTAAATAAATTTTCTTGTTCAAAACATGTTTCTTGGACTTGAAAAAAATATAAATGATTGCAGCTATACACCTTTAATATTTTTATTATTTTTCGAAGGCAAATATTTCATCTATATAAGTAACATTTTAATTATCTCCAAAAGATTTTTAACTCTTACCGTCAATCATGTTTTGTAATCGATTACAAAGAAGAACATACTTTTGTAGAACAATTCAAAGCTATAATTAATTCCTCTATAATCACTCACATCACATTATCATTTGAAAAGTATTTTCTAAAAATCAACTCCCTTAACAAAATCTGAATAAATATGTAATGATATGCATTAATTGTTTACAGTGTGCTATTGCCTGAAGAAAAATGGCGAACTAATATATTTTGTTATCATAACAGAAAAATTTTAAATTCAGTGGTTAAGATTTAAAATGGTAAATAGGTTTTAAAGCAAATTAAAAACTTTAGGACGCATGTCACTTAACGAAATTATAATTTTTAATATCAGTATTTTCGCATAGTACTTTTCGCCTCATTTAATCCAAGAATTCTACAATTAGACAAGGCAAATATTACGTCTAAAATATTCTGGTACCTGAAAATAAAAACTATACGCACTCTATATGGAACGTATCCGTAACTCTCATTGATATTCCGTAATATGTGGGTTAATTTGACCCAGGTTTAACACGTTTCGCACCAGAAATTTTTTAAAGAAATAAATTTAAATAAATTCCACGTAGAACCCTGAAATTAAATAAATAAAGATTCATCCGATAATTTTTCCGGTTTGAAGCGTTGTTAAACTGGGTCAGGTTAAACCACATATTACGGAAGATTAGTGGGAACTTGGCACCTCTGCTAGTGTATTAGTTCTCACCAAATCACCAAAGGAATCCAATTTATTTTGAATGCGTTATTTAAAGATGTAAAATTAAATGCATGCAATTGACTTCAGCTTCTTTAATTATAAGTCTAAATAAATACAGCACAGTTGCTAACTTTTATGTTTTGTTAAATTATATAAGTGTGTTTTAAATTAAAAAATAATAATAGAATTCATAAAATGTGGGATGCGTTTATTTAATGAAATGCTGTACAAATTTTATTTTATTTATGAAGTAAAACTTCTGGTTCAAAAATGTTTTATTTGATTCAAAACAACCGTAAAAATTGGCATAGTGATACAAGCTCAGATAAAAGTTTCTAGGTGATTTTAAAATATTGATAACAGTTTTTCCAGATAAGTAATTCTAATTTTATTTTGCAGATCTGTGTAGTGCAGGTCTGGAAGATTTATAACAGCAATGCCCAATGAGAACTAAATTTTATTTGAAAATAACCTTTCAGTTATTGGTACACAAATAGGGTATCTCCCGAGACAGGCCTCGAGAATGATAATTCATAATATATATAAGGGTGGATCAAGTGAAAACGGAACAGTGGTTATAACGTTACAGTGGTTATAATGTTACAGTGGTGAAACTTTGTGTAGAGGTACAGCGGGAAGTAAGGAAAGTAACCCCTACTGTGGGAATGAACTTGTCCTCGGAAGTCACGCAGAAGCACGTGATATGCGCTGTCGGTCGGCCAACAGTATCGTCCGGCAGGCAATAATTCTTGTTACTCATCTGCGTCTGAGGAATATTTGCAAGTAAAAAATAGCAACGCAGTGTTATTCGTTATTTAGTGGCAGAAGGAGTTATATTTCGTGAAGTGCACCGGCGAATAAATACAGTGTACGCAGAACATGCACTGTTATTGACTCGTGTGCAGGAAGGACACAAGCAATTCCGCGAGGAAATCTGGCGATGTTTCGGTGGACAGTGTTAGAAAACCCACCGTATAGCCCGGATATTTCGCCATATGACTTTCCCATCCTTGGTCTTCAGAAAAAAAGCATTGAAGCGTCGCCTTTTTTACTCGGACAGCGAAGTCATGGACAATGTTCGAAACTGTTTCTGATTTCACCCAAAGGACTTCTACCAGCAAGTTATTCACTGCTTGGTGTAACAGTGGGATAAGTGCTTATGTAACTCTAGAGATTATGTTTTAAGTAAACTGTATCATTTAATTCTGTGGTTCTTGGTCCGTTTTTATTTGATCTACCCTAATATCATTCTCTACTTTCAAGATCAGGTTTGAGTTTTTGATTTTTCTTGACCAGCAACCAAAAAGCAAGATCAGATCTCAAATTCGAGCGGTATCGCGGGTAACATCAAACTGCCACAAAAAGAGAAATTTGGGGGAAGCAATAAATCTAAGGCATTTGCGTGATGTTAATTTTTTTTTTTTTTACTTTATCAAATAAATATTCAATCAGTTGTGTTATATTCCATTAACCCTTTGTATCACTGCGTTGCATATCTGCAACATACCCAAAAGTCAATGTTACTGATATAGTGGGCTTTAAAATACAATTTTATTTATTGTTGCTACCTCCCTCCTAACACAGCAGTTAATTTAAATTATCCATAGAATTCTCAATAGACGGCGATACTGAGTTAAATTTTCCATAGTTTTATTTATTTTATTCATCATTTGAGCAGTTTTGCATTGTTATTACTCAAATAAACTTATTAAATTTTGTCAAAATAAAAAGGCCAAAGACGTCCAAAAACAGATTTTTTACAAAAGTAAGACCGAGTAGTCTTCAATTTTGTATTATAAGATTGGCAAATTTATTAGAAGTATGTACTTTTTGTTTATTGCAGATGAGAAAAAATTACCTTTTAGTCAATAATTTTTTGCTGTTACGTTCTAAATTTTATTATTTTTTTACGTGCTTAAATTGATGTATTCTAACATTTGAGTAAATATTTTTCAAATCGGTTGGTTGGTTGATTTATGACGGCCCACACGAGGGATATAGGCCCTAGGGGGTGCCCTCCGTGGGGGGTCTTTCTAAGGGATCCTAACCTGTATTTACGGCAAGGATCAAAGAAAACCACGAAAAACTCCGAACGCTTAGGTCTGCGAGCGCGACAAGGGTTTGAACCCAGTACCTCCCGTCTACCAGCTTTGAGAGCAGAACCTCTCAGCCACTGGTGGGGCTATGTTTCAAATCGGAGTTGTTGAGTCACAAAGGGTTAAAGAAATGTCGAGGTATAAAAAAAAGTTTTAATTTTATACCAGCGACAAACTTCTGTCCCACCCTGTATAGCATTTCGCGTAATCATTCACCGATCGGAGGGACGTTGTCCCGAATCTTTTCTCCGAAAAATTTAGATCTAAAAGTTTGAGTTGGGGGAGCATGGTCTAGAGAATATGGCAAATGGGATGCCCAGAAGAGGTAACTTTCTTTCTCCCATCCGCTAATCGATCGATGTAACCATGGAAAATTCGACAGGGCGTCTCTTATCGAAACTCGGGATACCCGCATATTCTCTCTTTCTCTCCGGATAGCGGCAACTAAGGACAGTCGATTGCCTCACTATCCATCCCAGGTTACTTTTATCTTATTTCCCTTGGTTACACTCAAAGCGTTTGCATATGAAATGCGGAGAAAGTGTTGGAATAGGATGCAATGTTCGATACGAACTTTAGAGATCCTTATTTCGATTTCCCTTAAAATCAATAGCATTCCTCGAATTACGAAACACAAGCAAATTCGTCAATGAAATAGAACACTCTTCGCTTTTTTAAAATATTTCCTTTCAAAGTTTTAGATTTCAATTAATTTCCAAGTCTCTTCAGAGTGAGATAATTCGGGATACTAAGACCATTGATTTATTTAATGGATACACACATTTGTACAAATCTCTTGGGACTGGTTACTAAAATATTAAAGGCTGGGAAACTGTTTCTTTATTATTACGAAAATTACTTTAAATACAAAGTTGAAGTTTCATTAATTCTGTATCTTTACAGAGGTAAGAATTTTCTTAGATGTTCAAAACAAAATTTTTATATTCAATAGTTGGAGTAACATAGTTGAGATTTTTTCCAACAGAGCAAAAATATAACTATAGCATATATATGTAATTTCTATTGTTATAGCTCGGATGAATGAAATTAGCGCTGCAGTCCGCAGCCTTTTCCAACAAATAACAGTGAAATATGCCAGCCTAGGATATCGTCTTGATAGCTCAGTAGGGAGAGCGTTGGTACGGCAAGCCACAGTACCCAGGTTCGAGTTCTGGTCCCGGCATATTTTCGCTCTGTTGGAAAAAATCTCAACTAGGATACTTCAACCATTGAATATAATTTACCTAGTTGAATATACTTTCCTCTGTTCATTATGACAAAATTTTTATGTTGTACGACTAAAAAAGTTAACATATTTTAATTATTTTATAGCATTTTTTATCATTAACTTTTAGGACATTTTAAGAAACTTACATCGCCAAAAGTGTTGAATTAGTCTACTCACATTTGCACTAAAACGTAACAGTCCAGCTAAGAGTTTAAGAAAATGTTGAATAAGAGATCTGAAAATCTTTTGAAAGAAGAAATTAATACCATTATTAAAATCTCTGACTCAGTGAAAATATTTTCAGTTTAAAATGAAATTAAAAGATTATTATAACTGTGGTAACCCACTCATTTCTAATTGTAAATTAACACATCTTAAGCCGGTAGTATTCATCTTTTAAACAGGAAGCTCCACTTGTGGGCGTTACTCTAGTATGTTTCATTATAAAACAAAAATAATTTATCTGTTCGTGTTTATATTTGAAATGAATGTATATAATAATGGTATTGTTTCTAATCAAAGTATTTATATGCATATTGGTCTAATTGTTAAAATACGAATATTGTGTATGATTTTTGAGAAATATCATAACACATAAAATGCAAAAGTACCGGCCGTGGGCAGACGTACATATATCCAAAAGACGTGTTTTCACGTTTCCCTCTAAAGATGTATTAAAACTTCATTAGGGAGGTTACAAAGAAAAGGTATTTGGTCGCTATCGCTCACAATCACGTATGTTAGGCGTCAACAGATACAGGCTTTGTCGCACTCAGACAGACAACAATGAAAAAGCAATATAGAAAAACTGTCGAAAAATTTGTACAATGGAATCACAGTATAGAAAAACATTTTTACCTGCATTTAACTCTCATTCCAAAATTGGGTTGTGAAATAGGAAATTTTACCTTTTAACTCGAGGGAAGTCGCGCATACCCAGATAATGAATGGTTTTTACATTGTCACCAATAAATACAATTAATAATCGTCACCTTATTCAGTCTGAGACAATTGTTACAAATTCTATGATAATGTAAATTGTAGATTACTTTTCGAAAAATAGTGGTGACGATTGTAAAAACCGTACGCACTCTGGGGTATGTCATACCCCGTGCGACTGCTCCCGGGTTAAAGAATATTTCGTTTAGTATATTTCATTCCCAATAACCCAAGTTACTATAATTAAGTAACGAGTATTAATTAAGTAGTAAGTTAACTAGCTTTAGTATGAAATTCCCATGTTTAAACCTAATTACAATGACCGAAAATCTGTAATGCCCCTATCTGAAAACAAACTACACGATATATTTTGTAGGTTGTGCCTAAACAAACAGGTGAAACATCAGCATGTGAAATTTTCTTATTTGAGAACGATGAATCAATAAAAATCCAACGCAACAATTTGTAAAACTCTAAGGGAAGAAAAAAAGCAAGAAAGAGAAAAAAAAATATATTAGGATTTCCTTATCCCACTGCTATTGCTTTATCAATCCAGTGATCTTGGAGTCGATTACCTGAGATGCTGACATTAACATAAAATGCAACTTGCATAAAGTAAAATTTTAATTTGTTAAGAAGTTTAAAAGACGTATAATTCGTCTAGAATCTCACCGAGACAACACACCTCCCAGATCCCACATAGGGAGGAGTAAAACTTTCGTACGAATCCTATATAGAGCCAGGTAGATGACACTCTCAACTATTGAATTTTTCATTTCAACCTTGTGCTTATGTGGGTCATACACGTAATTTTTTCTTCTGTCTAACTCATTTTCTGCTTTATGTTAATACGACGAAAGCAAAGTTGCAATTGGGAGGGCAGTATTTTAAATCTATCACTATATCAGTGTAATTTGTTACCTGGTTTAAAATTTCTTCAGTCTGCAGTAAACAGACTCGGATTACACTCAACGTGGCCAGTTTTAAAGAAAATAAAAAAAATATCCAACAACAGTTTCAGTTTTACTTTCCTAACTAGATACGTATTTATACATGGTGGTGTTTGATACATGGTGATGTACTGAGAAGTTAAATCTTTCGTGAGGAATATCTAGAGACGCATTAATTTGGTGACGATGTGCAGGGCCTGATTACCGACGGGGCACACTTCCACCAGTAAAATTTTATAGAAATGTTCTTCTTATTAAAACACTCTATTCATGCAAAATTACGGCCATGAATTAGGGAAAAAATTCTATTATTTTTTACCGGTGGAAGTGTGCCCCGTTGATAATCAGGCTCTGACGATGTGATTTGAATATCTTTGTCAGGGAATGAAAGGTAATCAGTGGATAATGCACTCGACCCATGTTGGTCATCTGCTCTTACAAAATACCAAATACGTGATATAAAGGGCTTCAGTACTGAAGGAAAAGTTGTCAGCTGAATCCGTGAAATTTCTTTTTATTGGCAGGTTGAAGGTCAGGAAATGTACGTGGGTTATTCTGATGCAACCTACCAATTGGTTGGCTGATACCCTCGCGTTTACATACCGTCATAAGAAATCTGGTGGCATTAAACCCAAAATTAACAGATAACAGGAGATACTGGCGAAAACATGCTGGTGAAGCACCTTGCGAGGACCGTGAATCATACTGCTGATGAAATACATCCAAACAGTTCGATGCTCTCCGCGAATGTGTTTCCTTACAGCGTTGATATTTCCCGTATTCTGCACCGATCTTTATTTCCCACATCACGAATGACATGCTTGGAAGATTGTTTAAATTTCACCACTAACTGCTTTAATTTCGACCAGGATGGCTTTGGACAATACTTAAAGGATATAGTCTACTTTCGTAACATCTTTGGAGAGTTTCCGTCCTCCGCATATCAGATTTGTACCAAACCAATATCCATCACTGCTATTCTGTTCATTGCTTGACTGGTTTTAACAAATATATTCCGCATTATTATCAATATTTTCGATTTACACCGCAGTCTCTATTTCCTGTCCAAAGAAAATGCTACACGAAAGTTTTAACTATCCAGAGAATCACTCTCTACTGTCAGCTTAAATATTGAATCCAAACATTGCTTGACTGGTTTTAACAAATATATTCCGCATTATTATCAATATTTTCGATTTACACCACAGTCTCTATTTCTTGCCCAAAGCTAATTCTACACGAAAGTTTTAACTATCCAGAGAATCACTCTCTACTATCAGCTGAAATATTGAATCCAAACAAATTAGATACTGAAATATAAACTGTTTTGAGGCTGTCTACTGAAATTTTCACTCGCTTAAGGTTACCAAACTTCCTGGAAATTCGAGAACTGCATAAACTGTAGTTCATGCAGTTCCCGTAGATTTTTATATAAAACGCTTACTACATTTTAAAAAGGTGATAAACTCGTGGTGCAGAAAAAATTAAAGCTTGAATGTTATAAATTCTAAAGTTATGAAAGTTTAAAAAAAGTTTCATACCTAACCGTTATAAAATTTGTCACCCAACACCCGCTTACTTTTTATTTTGGCGGAGAAACACCTCTTTCACGCAGAAGATCTGCAATCCCGTGCGATCGTTGGAGAATTCTTAGTTCTATCAACTAAAGCTGTTAGGACAGAATTTCAAATCTTTATAAGTAATTATTTCCCCTTGTGTGTCGTATTTAAGTTGGCTTGAACAGAGCTCTTCATACAATTGCAACTTACACAAAAAGGTATTAGCTTCTAAATTACTACTCATTATGCAATCTGGAGTTTGTGTCGTATGTCATTTGTAATATAGAATGGCTATTAACAGCTATGGTGTTAGCAGCTATTTATCTTAAATAAGCTATCGGTAGAATCTCAGTTAAATTAATGTATTAAAGTACTTTTAAATCAACCTTTAGAGCTCTTGGGAGAATATTCTGTTTTCCCATTGCCTTCCGCATCATATATAATCGTAAGACAGATTAATAGGTAAGAGAGGTAAATAGTTAAATTTTAGAATAATTCTAGTGTAAATTAAATACTTTAATCGGAACTTATGCTACATGATGACACACCAAATCTACTGATTTAGTATTTATGCATTGCTTTTATAATTAATATTATCTTGTACTGTCTCAAAAGGGAATGACTTAATCCAAAGATAGATCATATAAATAATCTAGCAAGGCTTGGAGCTTTATAGATAAATAATGGTAGAGACTAATACAAATAGAGATACATAATGATATATATAGAGAGAGATAGATATAACAAGTACACGAGTATCGTAATTTCCAGCGTATAACCCGCGGATCAAACAAACATGTTTAGAAGCAGAAATTTTATCTAATAAAATGTAAATTTCTCAAACGCGGCACATATTTAACTTCAATTATTAAATGAAATAACTAGTCCTAAATATGGTTTGTTTAATCCGCAGATTATACGCCAGTACCATAAGAGCATCCGTTCTCAAAAACCTCAGTTGTCGAACAATTCGGTTATCGAACAAGAAATTCGAGCGAAATTTTATTCGGTTATCGGATAATGAGAATGCCGTCCGAATTCATTATTATTATTATTATTATTATTATTATTCAAAGTGCACAAACATGAGGTGCAGTGATCGCAGCGTTAACAAAGTTCGTGATTTAGAGATTTCATTTCAGCGGGGGGAGCTGGATCCACTAAATTTTATTTCCCTTTCCTTTTGCGGTGTGTGTGTTTTGGTTTTCATAGGAACGAAATGCTTATCCATACTGATAAATGCATGCATACGGTTTTTGTTTAACTTGTATTTAAATGGTATAAAATTATCATTGTTACATGTAATGTACAGTACTGTAATTTGTTTTATATTTTACTGTATTGCATCATACAGCATACTGGTGGTTTTTGACGAAACGTGAACCCTCAAATATCTGACGAAACTGTTTCCTCGCTGTAAAAAAAAAAAAAAACTCACTTTTGACGATTCCGCAATTCTTGAGCTATATTTCAACATTTTTGACAATCATTTCGTCGTCTCAAAATTAAGTGATTTTTAATGAAATGAAAAGTCTCAAATATTTGACAAAAATGTTTCCCCATTCCCGCTCAGATTATTTTTGTTGTTACAAAAACGTTCAAAAAAAAAATTACACAAAAGTACTAAATTTACAATATATTAATGAAATCAGAAACAAAAATATTTCATCCTTGGGGGCCGCTATAACACGAAAGTACCAAATTTCTACTTTATTTGTCATATCTGATAATTTGCGTCTATCCTTTTTGTAACGATTTTATGCATTTCTAT
This sequence comes from Maratus michaelseni, assembly GCA_963931845.1. Classification (NCBI taxonomy): domain Eukaryota; kingdom Metazoa; phylum Arthropoda; class Arachnida; order Araneae; family Salticidae; genus Maratus; species Maratus michaelseni. The sequence continues at coordinate 121,713,156 of OZ007586.1, forward strand.
TGCCTATTCAAAGATAAATTTTTCTAAAGTTACAGAATTTCGTTAAAAACGCTTAAAAAATTCTTCTAAAGTTACAGAATTTCGTTAAAAACGGTTAAAATAGTAAAATGCGAACATCATTTGGTCCATTTTCGACCGAAAACAACAACATTTTCCCAATGGTTAAAAAAAAAAAAAAAAAAAAATCAAAATTTTACGAGCTTTTTTTTATTTAAGAAATATATTCATATAACAATCAAATTTAAAATAGGTATAACTGACCCCTTCCCCTCTATAAACAGTAATCTTATCCGCTAAAATTGATGAACTCGCCTCCAAAATATGCACTTCAAAATTAATTACTTCTGATCGGCAAAATAACAAGAACATATTTCAATCATTCATTGAACAAAGGAAATTTCTCTAATAAATTATATTAATCAAGCCATATTCTAATTATTTATTAACCATAGAATAACCATAATAATAATCTAGCCTTATTAATTAAAACATGCAGAAGTTATAACAGCACCGATAAAAATACAATCTGCTTTCTAAAAATATAAACACACATCAACATCCTGTAAATACTTTTAAAATCAAATAATACCGAAGTTCCGCCAGCGCAGTGGTAAGAGAGCTGGGCTGTCAAGCTAAAAGTCGCGCGTTCGAACCTCATCGCAGGACGATCTTATTTTTCCCCAAGTCAATTAAAGATGCTTCTAAAAACTCCGATAGATGGCAGCACCAACCTTTTTTTTGAAACTTTCAAAGAAATAATTTGACGAAACTCATTTCTTCGTAATTTTGAGAATGCAAATTTACTCGATTTGACGAAATATTTACTCGGAGCATTTCGCAGGAAACCGTTTCGTCAAAAACGAAGAAAATTTCTTGAAATCTGAATATTCATTTTTGAGAGTGCGTACTTTCAATATTTCTTATGGTAAAAATTTATTCAGTTCTTTAACACTTTGGTTCCAAAATAATTGTTTAGAATGAATTGTGCTCGAGAACCGAGGTGCCACTGTATCTGTATTAATAAAAGAAGGATTTGTATGTTAATATGTACTGTTTCAAGAAATAGTTCCTGGAGGTCGTTTTTATATTTTCCATTTGCTCTCCAATTTTAAATTTCCATCCCCGTGGCGCGGAAATTTTGTACCCATGTTTAGGTCCCATACACCTTATTAGTGTATGGGACACATTTTACTCATTTTGAATTTTTTTCTACATGGGCCGTATAAAAATTTAAAGTTTGGATTTCTTCAAATTTAATCTATTTCATAAAATTCTGCATCTTTTTATACGTAACTTTGTAATTTATAATATATGTCTATGATCAATATTTAAGGAATAAAAACCGAGGTCAATGTTTTTGGGACACCCTGTATCATGATAAGTTTTAAACATAACTAACAAAATGGCTGAAATTATGGATTCACATATTTGAAGCTTCTAGATGTCGCTTCTGTTAAATTTTTTATAGGTCATATATTTTTTTAAATATATATATAATAATACATATATTTTCTAGATTATTAATTTTATAATATTATTTTTGAAAAATATCGATTTTAACCTATAAAAATTTTAACGGAAATCAATACCCCTTTAAGTTCAACTGAAAAAACATTAATTAGAAAAGATTTTTCTACCAAAAAATACGATAGCAGCCATGTTTATTTTCTATGCAAAATTCAATAATTTAAACTTTGCAGTCACCATTCCAGTAGAGAAAAGGACACGATATAAAATGTTAAACAAAAGTATATTTAGTAAGAAAAAAAGTTTTAAACCTGATAAACAAATTTTAAAATATTTTTTTCATAGCTAATTTTCATACTATTTATCGAGTAGATTATTATAATAATAAGTAAATAAATTTCATATATGAAAGATAAATTATTGAATAAAAGGTAGATAAGGGTTGGTAGATTTTCGGCTTCGTGATAGGGTCAAAAAGTTTTTTTCCGTTCACTAAGATGTTTTGGCTGTTTTAATATCATTTGACATCTGCGCTTACCGGCTATCTGATGGATTTTTGTTTGAAAATTGTTTACATTTGTTATACGAGATCAAAATCATAGGTTTATTTAGCAAATTATAATGTATTTCTGTTATATCAATTTGCTATTTTCTCGATATAACACGCTCATGACACTGTCGTAGTTTTTACTTTCCGGGTATATAGTGCAAGAAAAGTATTGTAATCTTAATTTGTATATGTGTGTGTGAGAGAGAGGGCAGGGGGGGTGAACACGATAACTCCCAAACGGTACTTTCGCTTGAGCTCACATTTTGTGAATATATTTTAGACCATTGTCGCAAGAAATCCATAGATTTTTGTAAAGCTCGGTCGAAGGTTTAAGTATTTAATCCATTTTTAAACCATTAAATTAATTTTTGACACAATTATTCAAATTGGTAAAGAAATCATATGAGATGTAATCTTCCCCAGTTCGTACAGTTGGGAAGATTACATCTCATATGATTTCTTTACCAATTTGAATAATTGTGTCAAAAATTAATCTTGTGTAATCACGTTTCTAGCGTTTACTGGAGGTCCCATTACGTGTGATTTATTCTGTTGTGCTGATTCAGATATCAGACTAGATGCTATGATCACTATGAGGTTAACTGGGTGAATTAGTTTAGCCATATTCGTCCGGGATTGCTGAGTTGGTAGAGCATTGGCAGCTTCAGCCAAGGAATCCCGGGTTCGAATCCTGTCCCGGACTTTTTCACCCAGTCGGGAAGATTACATCTCACATTTTTAAGCGGTTTATACCATATCTAGGATTTCTATAGAGAAAATCACCATGGAAATATGTCAGTGTATAATTGATAAATATTGCGGCGATATCATCAAGCGTGAGTGGCGCAGAGTTAACGTTTTCAGTTTCAAAACAATAAATACAGCCAATTCCATTGAGAATTTTATTCTTCATCACGGAAATTTATATATCTTCGCAACAAGCCATGTCTCATTCTCCAGTTACCTAGAAGAAATATATGGGAGATCACCATCTTCCCGTTATATGCTACGTCCTTACACTATATATGTCAGACTGCACCCTAACCTCAAATTATCATTTACGAAAACTATCAAATATGATCTTGTCAAATTGGTTTTCTTATGTTTTAAAGAAACCATCACTTCTACAAAAGATCATCGACTGTGTCCATCGTTCGGAGAACCATCAATTAATCTTCCAAAACCCTCATGCTGTATAAATAAAAGCAGAGGAAGAAGTAGTTCTAAGCGATTCATATGAAGATATTTGTTAAACAGAACCTTCCTACATTAATATCATTTTCATTATATTATTATTTCTATTATTCTTTCTCGTGTTTAAAATGTTTGTTAACCTTTACACGGGTGCTCGGACAGCATCTGTCCAAGTTTGCATGTATTCTCGGACAGACGCTATCCGAGTCCCCGTGTAAAGGTTGGAAATTAGCACAAAATAAGGATTTTCAATATTTTAATCTTGTAAAATGTAACACAGTATAAGAACTTAGTTTAACATTTTTATTATTATAATATTTGAAATTGGTAAGTGTATGCACAGAAATAAAAAAGGGGGAAGGAGAATCGGGGAGAAGGAAAAAGAAACGATAATAGAAATTTAGGTTAAAGAATCTGACAAAGTGTATGTACAGTTAAGGAAAGAGGGAACAATGGTAATAGTTTTAGTAAATATTTGAATTTGAAAAGTGCACGCACAGTATGATAAGTTAAATTATCTTTGATAAAAAATTTTTTTAACATTTTGTAAATGTTTTGTACACATTGGTTTAAATTGTGGTACAGCATTTATATTCGCAACAAACCATGGACCATTCTCCAGTTACCTAGCATAAAAATATTTGGAGATCACCATCTTCCCATTATATGCTACGTCCTACACTATATGTTAGACTGCACCCTAACCGCAACTTATCATTTACGAAAACCATCAAATATGAGCTTGTCAAATTGGTTTTCCTATGTTTTAGGGAAACCATCAGCTCTACAAAAGATCATCAACTGTGTCCATCGTTTGGAGAACAATCAATTAATCTTCCAAAACCCTCATGCTGCATAAATAGAAGAAGAGGAAGAAGTAGTACTAAGCAATTCCGATGAAGATATTTATTAAACTGAATCTTCCTACATTAATATCATTTTCATTGTATAATTTTTCTTCAATTCTTTGTCGTGTTTAAAATGTTTGTTAAGTATTAGCACAAAATAAGAATTTCCAATATTTTGATTTTGTAAAATGTAAGCACAGTATAAGAATTTAGTTTAAAAATTTTACAATATTTGAAATTGGTAAGTGTATGCACAGTATTAAAAAAAAGAGGGGAAGGAGAAGGAGGGGGAAAGAAGAAGAAAAGAAACGGTAATAGAAATTTAGGCTAAAGAATCCGACAAAGTGTATGTACAGTTAAGCAAAGAGGAAACAATGGTCATAGTTTTAGCAAATATTTGAATTTGAAAAGTACACGCACAGTGTGAAAAGTTGAATAACCTTTGACAAAAAAAAAATTAACATTTGGTAAATGTTTTGAACATAGTGGTTTAAATTGTGGTACAGCATTTATAATTTTATTTGTGTTATTAAGTTTAAGCAAACTATGTTGATGTTCAGTATCAGTGTGATATGGAATATGTTGTTATTGTATATTACTCTGTTTTGTACTCTATTTAAGTATTGTCTCTGTAAAATAATGTCACTGTAATGTTAATATGTCAAAATTAATTTCACCGAGGGTTAAGTGATCTCCCACTGTTTCCGTCCTCGGCAGAGCCAGACGAAGTTTAGAACAGAGGATCTTCGTTTTCAGAGGTTTTTTCCTTTTGTTTGTGGCTTGCAGTTACATTTCTCTACCGGCAGTGGTGAAAGCTAAAACCTTTTTGGTAGGGCGTCCTCTTCGGTTGAACGTGTCAGAAATACATAAAACTTCATTGTTTTTCTTTACTTTCTGGGCACATACTAAATATGTATATTCTGAAAGTCGCATGCAGTCACTTCAGATTTTTTTTATATGTAAATATGTGTATAAAAAGTAAAACACAAAAAAAAATCTGCGATGGTGTTATGAGTGCTTCATATTGAAAAAATATCAAATTGATGTGATTGAAACACATTAAAATTTTCTAAATAAAGCTATGTTTCTGATCTTGTATAACACATTTAAACAATCCCCAAACAAAAATAAAATAAGCAGTATATACAGATCCTAACTAATATTAAAACTGTAAAAACGTCTTGTAAAAAGGAAAAACAATTAACCCTGTCTGGGGCCAATATTGAACCTTATCTACCCACCTCCGAAACGAGTACAGAAATGTGAACCTCTATTATTTTCCTCTTAGAAACTAAACTGTTTGATTATTTTTACATTTTCACTTTAGCTTATATCACTTTAGCTTTCATATAGCTTAATGATTTTTGCTTTGGAACAAAACCAAAAAATGGTGGCACTGATGCTTATTTCCTCTTACAATAAATGTTATTTTCATTTGAGTTTTCAAAATGACTTCAAGACAGTATGGCCAAGAAAGTAAGAAATTTGCATGATTATTTAACTTAAACAGTTTACAATAAAAAATTTTGAGGATTTGTAGATCATTCACTTGTTTAAAGCCTTTAAATTTGTTATTGCGTGAATTTAGTTTATTGATAATTAAATTGATATTTTAAAGGCCCTAGTAATTTTAAATTTATATTTTTGAATCTAAATAACAAGTCCCCTAAAGTATAAATTTCAGAGAAAGGGCTCTTTCTGTGATATAGGGTTTTATTTTGTTTCTGCAAAAGAAAAGAATGTGTATTCGTAGTGTTATTTTAACTTCAGGTCTCAAGAGTTTAAACAATGCAGACCTGCCTCTTCATATGTAAGGTTTAAATTGGCTAATTAAGGGCACATGTGGCCTCTTGATGGCAAAAATGAAACAATTTTAACGCAAAGAGTATGTATTTCAGTATAGAGAGCATTTCATAAAAAGACAAATCTGTAAACTTTTATCTTTTACACCTTAAAATATACGTATTGCATTATACTGGGTGAACCAAAAGTTCGTTAAAACCTTAAGAATTCATAAAAAAGGAAGAAATTATGATAAAGAAGTGCTGTTTGCAAGAAAGTGCTCACAAGGTAGTCGGATTTTTTTAGCAGCAAAAGAAAAGTTTAAAAAGTCACATGTAGAAGGCTCTAACATGCGAGAGATTCAGCAGAATTATGCAAATTAATCCTGCAATAAAAGAACGGGATACACGAGGATTTCTCATTCGCTTTCAAAATGTTATCATTACCCGATCGAGCGTTGATGGTGAATTTGTTCTATTTGAAAGGAGAGCCAGCAACTGTTGAGTTGCGAAAGGACTGAAGACGAAGAATGTGGGCTGTAGGTCATGTTGAACAATTGTTATTGCAATAATAAATGGATGGAGCGTACTGTTGTCCTGTTCTTGTGTTTCGGGTCGTCAGCGCCCTCTACCAGTGACATTTTTAACCAAAATATTTTTTGCTGCTAAAAACAAATCCGACTACCTTATGAGCCTTTGAGTTTCTTTATCATAATTTTTTTCCTTTTTTATGAATTTTTAGAGTTTTAACAAACTTTTGGTTCACCCGGTATATATATATATAACAAAATAATAATTATTATTTACATATGTTTATTAAATATAGTTGTATCAGTGCCTAGCTAACTCTCTTATGACGGTACCATGGATTAAAACATAGTTCAGTTTTGGGTGTGAACGTGCCCTCATTCTTACATTTGTGCGTGAAAGAGCGGTGTATTCTGTTATTTCATTTAATTTCTAAAAGTATGGTTAAATCTCCAGGAATCTGATTCTCGCGGTTGTTTTATGCAGTAATATGTTAATTAGGTTGATGTGGTCGACTAGTAGTGTAAATACCCACATAGTAGTGCGTATTGTCGTAGTTTGTTAGAACTCGTCCGTTACGGAGCATCAAGACAGTTTCTGAGCTTTCATCGAGCCTCGTGTCGTTAGCAGTGACGTTCAACTTCGATTGAATTTGGATTAAGACTCTTCAGCTTAGTAGGTTTCCTTTTCTAAGGTGCTGTATTAAGTACTTCAAATAAAAATATATTTGGAATCCAATAGGTTTCCTTTAATTAGTAACAGCGACGTATTTTCTAGTGATTATAGCCGATATAGTGTTTTCAGAGCTATTAGTGACATATTTTCGTAGCAGCTTTTCTTAGATTCCAGCACACACTTAGAATAGCCATCTTGTTTAGAGTTAGAGCTAGAATTTGGAGGCTTTCTTGGAGTTAACTTCTCATTTTTAGTTATTTTAGTACTTGAATTTTAAATTTGATCATGGAGCTTAACTGCCCTGCTCAACTGCAAAGTCCTTTTACTACTGACTTTAAATAAATTGTTTTTTAATGTTAATTTCTGTCTATGGCTACTTTATTAGTTGATGGAAAAGAAGGGTCCGTCACACAGTTGGTTAACTCCTACTTACTTTTGATAAATTGATTTTCATACTATTTTATAGTACATTTCATACATTTAACTCAAAGACTACAAAACCTATCACTTTAAAAACATTTATGGTCATTACAGAGATGAAAGCGCTTCGCCACAAAAGGCCGATTGTTACCACTAAATTTTAATAGTAATTGTCACCTTATTTAATGACAGATTTCCTGAAATTTAATACGATGGAGAATATTATTAAAGTTAGTGGTGACGATTGATCATTTGTGGCGCAGGTCTTTCATCCCTGTCATTAGAAGCATTAAATTCAATAATATTAGAAAAAATAATGATGCCAGTACATTAATATAGAAATTTTAAAAGAATATATTATGTATTTTTTTAAGATTCAAAAAATATTTTGCTACAATTTTTTAACTTTATTTCATTTTACACATAACATAAACTGCTTCCTATATTATTATTAAATAGCATGTTTCTAATGACCATAAAAAATTTGAAAGTGATTGGTTTTGTACTTTTTGAGTTAAGTGTACCAATCAGACACATCAATTAATATCAATTAATTAAAAGTAAGTAGAAGTTAAGCAATTGTATTTAATAAACATTCGTAAACAATAATTATTTGTCATTTTATATATATATACTACACTAGATATATTTTAAGGGGTAAAATATGAACGTTTACACATTTGTCTTTTTATGAAATATATATTCTAAAACTTTGCAGTAAAATCGCTTCATTTTAGCCATCGAGATGTCATATGTGCCCTTAATCTCAATATATTCACTTTCACCTATCCAAATTAATCAGTTACATACACAGTCCTTGTACGAGACACGGTATATGAAAGTAGTTAATATACCGGAGAAGCAGGAGCTGACGCAGAATTGACAGCTTCTGTCTGCTGTGCTTATCAACTTGCAAATTGCGGACGGAAAATCTATATCGTTAATTATGTTCATAAAACATGTTTAAATCATTTTGTTTTTGGAATTGTTTCAATAACTTTTTCTTATCCCTCTGAAAAAACAACAGTAAATAGTTAGTGCGGACTTTAAAGAGTATCCATTTTTCGCCTGCATAAACCGAAATCCGCATTAAATGATGCCATTTTAATGGCATAAAATAATCTCTTGCGGTGCATAAAATTAATTCAGTTTATAACAGAAATTAAATAGTTTACTCACTTCTTGCTAAAACAAACAACTAATTTTTTAGTTTAGTCAGTTTAGTAAAAAAAGTAACTTAATGACAACTTGTTAAACAAAAGAAAACTAGTTGGATGAGTCAATCCCAAAACTTTATTCTATCTCACACAGATTTCGCATACACTAAAAACGAATCAGCACCAATTTATATCAAGGTCAACTGAATCTAAAGTTTTATTAAATTCCGTGCATTAGTTCTTGAGATATGACTATTGCTAAACTCGTGTAAATCCTGCAAAATGTAGCATATCAGCGCCCCCTGTTGGGATATTTAGATCAAAACCTAATCAACAACAACTTACGTCGACGTCTAACTGAATCTGAAGTTTGATGAAAATCCGTGCATTAGTTCTTGAGATATAGTTATCATGTTAATAATGAAAAAAGTAGCATAGCAGCGCCACCTGTTGGTATATTTACACCAAAACGTAAGCAGCATCTTTTTATGTCAAGCTCTAACAGAATATGAAGTTTGTTGAAATTTCGTGCATTCGTTCTTGAGATATAGCTATCGTAAAAATCATGAAAAAAGTGGTATAGCAGCGCCACCTGTTGGGATAGCTACACCAAAACGTAATCAGCGTCTATATATGTCAACGTTTAACTCAATCTGAAGTTTGATGAAAATGAGTGCATTAGTTCTTGAGATAGAGCTATTGCGGAAATCGCGAAAAATGCAGCATAGCAGCACAATCTGTTGGGCGAATTTTACCATTAGCTAATCTGCACCAATTTATATCATAGACTAATTGAATATAAAGTTTTATTAAATTTCGTGCATTAGTTCTTGAGATAGAGCGCCCACAAAATTTTTGTCACATACGGACAGACAAAGTCACAGACTCACAGACAGACATTTTCTAAAAACAGTCAAATCGTATTCAGGACCTTCTGAAACGTATAAATCCGTCGAAAATTTTCATGAATCCAATACTTTCTTCTTGTAAAGATAAAAGAAAATAAAAACACACTCAGGGCAAACAAAATATGCAAAGAATTTGGTTGTAGTTGTATAAGTTTACTTTAATTAAACTAATCTCTCACTTTTCTTCACAACAATTTCCAGTTTTGCCACCAATTCGAAAATTTTGTCTGTTACATCACATTTTAATTAGTAGTATGGATGAACAACCGCTAGCAATTTTTAAACCTATTCCCCGTTTTTGGCGATGGAATATTTTTCTTTCTCTTCATCACTGTAACTGACAATATCTTGCTTTCTCAATAACCAAAATTACATCAAAGTTGTTTTGAAAAAATAATTTTACAAAACTAGTTTAGATTCTGTTTGGGCAATTTGTGAAGTAATTGTTCGCATTATCCTAATACGCATTAAGAGATGTCCTTATCTTTAATTTCAAATAGAAAATCATGGGGAAAACGAAATTATCCTCATTAACCGGAAGTACGTCTTAAGCGGAGACGCATTTACGAGAGTCCACGGTATTTTAATCACTTTTATTCATAAATGTTGTAGTAATGGCCAGAGCCGTCCTTAACCTCTTAAGACCCGAAGTTAAAATAATAGTACAAATACTCATTCTTTGCTTTTAAACAAACAAAATGACATCATAGATGACAAAAAATATATTTTTTTAAATCTATTGTTTTAGGGGGCTTGTAATTTAGATTGACAAATATGAACATAAAATTACCTGCCCCCCCCCCCCTCCAAAATATCAATTTAATTATCAATAACCTAAAATTACACAATAAAAAAACTAACACCTTTAAATAAGTGAATAATCTGCAAATTCTTAATTTTTTTTATTATAAAGTTTTTAAGTTAAAGAATTGTGAAAATTACCTACTTTCTTGGATGCGCTGTTTCGAAAGCATTTTGCAAACTCAGGTTAAAATAACATTTATTTTATAAGGAAATTGACATCGGTGCTGCCATTTATAGGTTTCATTTTAAATCAAAAGCATTCAACTTTATAGAAGTGAAGTTAAAATGTATCAATCATTTTAGTTTTTATGAGCAAAAGAATCTAGGTACCCATTTGGGTACCCAGGACAAGAGGTTAAGGGTATACAACTGTTGCGCCCACACAGTAGGGCATCACGCTTAGGAAGACCTCTCACCCGAAAAAAAATTCTTATTTAATAAAAATATATTTAAGTGTTTAGTATTCAAAGCAAAGATGTATTTGCTTAAACTTCTGAGCTCCGTGAACTAATATATCCGTTCACTAAGCTGTAGGTTTCACTACAATGGAAGCATTAATTAAATTAATATAATTCTAGAGATATAATGCAGTTTTAAAACATTGAGTAATGATTAATACTCTCAAGGATTATATTCATTTATGTAATTAAGTTTTTTTATGTCATGTTGAAAAAAATCATCTTTTTTTAGCATTTAAAAAATATATAGAGAAAACATTACAATTTTGTCCTTTTGCTGGGCGGTCAGAAGATTAAAAAGATAAATTTCGTACGCTCAATCGGCGACATAATGATGAACATGATAAAAAATGATAAATAAACTGTTTTTGCAAACAGTTTTGAAAATGAATTTGATAAACATCATAAATCATGAGATCACGCGTATAATAAAAGCAGGTGCTTATAAATTGGTCAACTGTAAACGGGAAAATTATTATTTTTTTCTCATTGTTTTTTTAATCTGTAAAGCATCTTGTGCCAAATGTTAGGTAACTCAAATGAGGCTGATTCATATATTCTCGCTTCGTAAATAGATTTCTATTGATTGATGGATAATGGATGGGAAATAAAATCTTGATGGATAAATTATTTTACTATTCTTAAAATCAATTTGGAAAGGCTCTATCCTATGTAGTCTGGCAAAAGCTTTTTACTTTAATGATAATAAGTGATTTTCTTATATAATTATTTCGTATTCGTTTTCATATATGTTTAAATATTTAGTATTCGTTTAGCAATTCACTTTACATATACGATAATATAGGTATAAGATTTTTACCTTGTATGGAGTTCATGTTGCATGTTTTAATTGCTCTTTTGAACAGAAAGTTGATTCTCCTCTTTTCTCAGTCAAGGGTATAACCCTATTTAAATGCTATTGTTACAAGCGTTGGATTTTTCAGGAGTGAAATCAAACTAGTTGATGCCAGTACACTAAAAGTAATTGAAATAAGCTACTGAGATTGTCGTAGAAAGTTCCTAGTACGGAACTGATACTCTTAAATATAAGTAATTCATTTTTTTTTTGCTTTGTATATAAACTGTTAAGAGAACAGTGCTGTTGATAATTTTGGATTAAACAGCAACTATTATATTACGTTGAGTAAAAGTTTTCTGCCAAGGGGAAATACCTTCGCTCAAACAGCTGTCATTCGTGCGGTTGTTAGCTTTTCAGCCAACCAATTTTTGCATTCGAAAGCAGAGCACAGGAACTACATGACTGTGTAATTTCTTTGTTCAATATTTATTATCTTGTGCTTCAAAAAAGTGTTTAAAATGGAGTTATCACGTCAGCAGATCAGAACGATTATTTACTAAGAGTTCCGTAATAAACTAAGTGCGACTGAATACCACAGAAAGATGTGTGAAAGTTTAGGGATCAATACTGTTTCTTATGATACAGTCAAAGTTTGGTTTCGGAAATTTAAAGCTGGAAATTTCGACAGTGAAGATGAACCACGTTCCGGCCGCTCTATTGAAGTTGATTGTGAGCAGTTAAAGCAAACCATTGATCAAGACAGAAATGTTTCAACACGAAATATTGCGTTAGAGCTTAACGTTTGCCAAAAAACAATAGTTAACGCTCTAAAACGCATAAAACTAACGTTTAAATTCAACCGCTCGGTGCCTCAAAAATTTACTGCTGAGGATAAGCGCAGTAGAAAAACCTGTTGTTTGGCTCTGCTCAGAGATCAAAGGAAATAGATCATTCTGGACAGAATTGTGACCTGTGATGAAAAATGGGTGTACAGCAACAATACAAGCCATAAAGGAGGGTGGTCAGCACCTGATGAATCAGCTGGCTCGGTTGCAAGACGTGCCTTAACTAATAAGGAGGTGTTCCTCTGCATCTGGTGGGATTGTCGTGGAATTCTGTACAAAGAGTACCTGAAAAGCGTACAGACTATCAACAGTGCAATATACAGCAATATGCTAATCAAAGTTTGCGATGCCATTCGCGAAAAACGAAGAAACGAGTTCAGAAAGTGGTTTTCTTTCATCAAGATAACGCCCGGCCACACGTTAGTACGATGACTGGCTGGACGCTCTACAAGCTGGAGTGGGATTTGATGCAACATCCACCATACAGCCACGACATGGCCCCTTCAGATTTCTATCTCTTTTCACATCTGCAGCTGCATCGTGATGGCACAATCTTCCATTCAAATGAGGAGGTCATAAATGAGGTCGATCGCTTTCTGGACTCGCGCACGCCACAATTTTTCGCAGAAGGGATTAAAAGTTGCCAAAATGTTGGCAAATGATTGTAGATTTAAACGGAGATTACCACCCTCAATAGCTTTGATGATTTCGTATGTATATATCATTTTACAATTAAAAAAAAATTTGGCGGAAAACTTTTTACTCAACGTGATATCAATAATTTGTAACGTAGTAACGCATTTATTTTTCAGTTAAGGTAAAAGTTCTTTTATCCGTAAATTGCATATTCTATTGTTTAATCTAGTTTTCCTTTATATTATACTAATATCCCTGTTCATATCTACATGCATACGTATATCAAGCGATTTTCTACGGAAGATTATTATAGTTTGAGAGCAGGGGGGGAGGTAATTAGTTTGGAGAAAGGGGCTTCACAGAAGTTATTGCACCATGCTTCTCATTTGCTAGGGTCGGCTCTGGTAATGGTCTCTAAAATCGTTTTAACTAAGATAAACTAAATGAAAACAAGAACGAAAAATCATGCATCAAGCATAAATTATGAAATACTTTTCAACATTTCTAGAATAATTTAACTCAACTTTACCGATTAATAAGGTGAATGTTGACGTCTACGCAAACAATTTGAAAAACACATAAAAAAATTGAAAACTCTATTTCAGCAATTACCATCAACAGTCGGAAAAAAATACGAATTCTTTTGTGTAGCCTTGTATATGATCTATAGGTTTGTATATATACTACATAGTATGCTAAAATTTAGTTTAATTAGGAAACGCATAACACAGTTAAAAATTTTTAATCAGTAATTTCCGTCAATAAACAGAAATGTATTCGATGTCTTTTCTGCTGCCCTATGTATGATCTATAGCATTTATACACACCAAGTAATATGTAAAAAAATAGTTAAATTTAAAATCGCGTACCACAACTGAAAACGCATTTCCAGCAATTATTGTTCATAGACAGTACTGTAACCGAATTCTTTTGTGTGTCCCTGTAAATGAACGATGAATGCTATGCCCGCCATATTTTATAGTAAGCTTTTTGTAGTGTACCTCAGTGATATATATCAATTTCAATATGTTTTAAATAGTTTAATACCGACAAAATACACAGCAAACGATTTTCCCCCTAGACCGTTTTGTCACGAAATTCGTTTGAGTGTCCCTGTAAATGAACTATAAATGGTACACACTTCATTTTCAATACCAAATTTGCCATAGTAAACCACAATAGCATATTGCATGGCATTACGAGTATATTTACGCGAGTTAGAGGTCGAACAGACAGGCAGACAGACAGACAAACCGAATTCATAAACACTTTTCAACTATGTTGAAAAGTATTAAAAATTTGTCATATTAAAATTTGACTGTTTGCTTGTATTTCACAACTGCTTCTCTTAGAAAATGAAATTCAGCACGATGAAATTAACACCAGTTATGCGCATGGATCCGAGGATGTCATATAAGCTCTCAGAATTTTAAAATTTGACTTCTTATTTTCTGAATTTTTTTTTATTGTAACTTTTAAAAAAGTTTCTCTAAAGATGGGACAGCCAAATAATTCTATTTTTGTGAAAAAGGGTAAAAAGAAAGGTACATAATGGAATATCGTCTGCTAATTGAAATGTTGCACAGATATCTTTATTTTTACTTGCTTGAATAAATCGATTTAATGATTGTCGGATTCCTTCTAAGTCCACCCAACTTCGAAGAATAATCCGGTATTTTTTTGTATGCTGCCACCACCGATATGACTACGTGATATCGGTCACGTTATGAGAGGTATGTTGGTAATAAGACGAACTCTTTCAATTAAACTTAAACTAACACTTTATTTACAATATTTACACTTAGAAACTCGGATATAGCTTATCCGGTTCAACATTAAATAAAGATACAGAAAATACTTTCTGTGTACTGCTAAGCTACGTTAATTAACTCAGATCAGAGATTACTATTAATCTCCTGAACACTTTCTCACGTCGCTCCAAAAGATCTCTCTCGATACACGTGTCTCAGGGCGTGTTCAACACACCTCTCTCCCAACAACCTACACGCTTCAGTCCTACGTTAAAACTAAACTCACTCTCTGGTCCCCACCAGAGAACCCTTTGTAAAATGGGCTGGTCCCCTCTTCACCAGGTGTTCCGTTTTCTTCGACCGAAAATAATCTCCTTTTCATGGATCTGTCTTCTTATAGAATTGGTGAACATCTGTCTTATTCATGGGCTTGCGATGACAATAGAAACATTTCTTCCACTACACTAAACACTCTTTCAACACGGATAATGTCACCCACCTACTCGGATTAAGATTTAAGAAATCTTTACAGTTCACAGCAGATACCCAGACAATAAGATAATCCTATAACAATAGTTTTTAAGACTACATAAGTCATAATTACTCCTAATCACTATAATTAAGTCAGGGAAACCTGACAATGATTTTTAGTTTACATTCTCTTTTTAAAAAAATTAATATAAAGAATATTCACATGACTTACTTCCACATTTACTAAAGTTATTATAAAAAAAAACCTGAAAGTTTTAATATTATTGATCTGTATGAAACAATATTTTCCGTATTTGTTTAAAATGTAAATGAATGAGCTGTGATAGAACATGGATTTTTATGTATAGTATGAAGATACGTACAGAGCACATGATCAGATTAAAAGATTTTGTCCCAACCATAGCAATCCACACTACAGAAATTGACGATATTCACCTATGGACGATTTTGCTTAGAGGGATTAGACAAGTAAACAAACTTTAGCTTGGCAATAATGGCAATCTCTCCAAATTTCTATACAAAATCCTCTTGACTAATGTAATTTTATTACTCGTATTGTCGCCATCTTCTTACAAAGGTATTCTACTATAATTTCATCAAAATCATGTAACTTGCAAAATGTAAATTTTTGTAATCCCCATTTCATTTTCAGTGTTCATTTATTGCTTATGATAAGAAAATTAATAAAATTGTATATTGTAAATCTTTTTTAAATGTATAATTAATTTAGATTTATTTTTTTCTTTAAAAATTGAAAGATCTCATGCAATTCAAATGAAACACATCAGCTTGCTACGACAGCTAGTTAATAATAAAAATTGGATGCTATATTAACGCATTCGCATCGGGCATTTTTTTTTCTTAAACTTTCCCATATATTATAATATTTTAATTATATTAAAACATTGGTAGCACCTTTTTTTGTTTGTTTATTGAGAACATACATCTGACTTGTGTGCTTGACATCAAGTGCCCGCTTATAAGTCATCGTCAATATACAGGGACGAGATAGCCACAAGGAAATTTACAACGCCAGATAGTTACATCCGGGAGCTCCACAAAGTGTGTGCAAAGGAGCTGGCGGGAGTCGAACCCGCCGACCTGACTCCTACGCTCTCAAGCGATTAGCGGAATGGCGTCTTAAGCACTCGGCCACGGAGTCCCCTGGTAGCACCTCCCTCTTTTGAAGAGCCTTCGTAAATTGTTTCCTATATAGTTTTCTTTAGTTTATGCATCAGTAAATATCTTTTAATGGGCATATTTAATATACACCCAGAGAAAAGTTTTGTTGAATCAACAAAAATTTGTTTGGCCCAACAAAACTTTCCGTTTAAATATGGGTCAATGGAAAATTTGTTTGAATCAACAAGAAAACTATTGTTGATTTTTTTTTTTTTTTTTTTTTGCAATTCTAACAACAAATTTTGTATCGTCAGCAAAAAAATGTTCTGTTAATTCAAGTAAAAATGTTCAATTATACTTGAATTAACAAAATTCTTTTGTTGAAAGTTTTCTCAAAATAAATATAATTATCGGTTACTTTAAGACTTCTTTTCAGCTTCGGCAACAAAAACTTTTGTTTAAAGAACAATTGTTTTGTGTAATTTTAAGAATTTTCTTTGTTTTAACAACAAAAGGTTTTTGTTAAAGAAACAATTATAATATTTACTTTAAAATTATTTTTTGTATTAGAACCAATCTAAACTTAACTATTTTTTAATTAATTTTCAGCAGTGAATTACGCCTGTAATCCTTGAACAATAACAATTGAACTTTTATCCTGCTTTTTTTCAAGCGTAAACCTACAAATTGAACAATGTCCCAAGCTGGGAATCGAAACCGGGTTCTCAGAATAACGATCTGAGACTCTAACCACTAAGCCAGAAGCTACGATATCCAAGCTTGAAATTTCTAACTCTTGTATATGTCGGACCGGCTGCAACCGCAGCACAAGGTTGAAATGTCATCATGAGCACAGGGTCCGCTTAATACATAAAAGTAGGGGAAGCCCGACGTTACTCTGGGGCCCCCCTCCAGTGTTGAATCCAGGGGGTGGCCCGGGGGGGAATGTCCCCCCCGGAGCATTGAAATGTCCCCCCCCGGAGTATTTGAAATTTTATGCTTTCAGAGGTCAAAAAGTGGAATTTCCCCCCCGGAACTCTATAATGTCCCCCCCGGAGCTACAGAAATCCCTCCCGGTGAAAAGTGTCTGAATTCAACACTGCCCCCCTCTACCAATTGCTTTGTTATTTACTAAATCCATTTTTGGTATGCTGCATCAATTTGAAATTTTACCATTATTGCAGCAAACAAATGTTCCTTGTTAAGATAAAATTTTAAAATTTTCATGATTTAAAAATATATAAAATGTCATGAAAAGCCACTAATTTAAGCTACAGTATGGTATGCGATAAATTTCTCTGAAATGTTAGAATATTTTTTTAACGTATTTATATTTATTACGCTGGATGGAGTTAGGTTGTTAGGTTAAAAGCTTACTCTAGTCAGGCTACCTGAGGTCAATATCTATTGTTGCGCGTTTGTAATTTTTTGATATTGGTTACAATTTTTTTATATGAGGATAATTTCACTTTCAGAACCGGTTCCAAAACTGAAATTGTTTTTAAATATTCCACCCATAGGTTTAACATTAACATTCGAGTTTCTCTGCGTGACTAATGTAGGCTCTTAAGAGCCTACACTAGTCATGCGAAGAAACACGCAAGCTAATGTTAAGTCTATGGGAAGGTTATTTTCAAATTTCTCACTGGCATGTAAATATTTTTAAATGATTTTCTTAATAGGATAACTGAGGTCGATCTCTAACGTTATTAGTTTTTACTTTTTTTGATTTTTTCTACAGTTTTCTTTATAAGCAGGCATTTTTAATTTTGGAAACGGTTGGAACCGGTTCCGAAAGTGAAAATACCTTATATAAAAAAAAAACTGGAACGAAAAAAAAAAAAAAAAAAAAAAAAACGAACGACGTTCGAGATCGACCTTAGCTATCCCATGCAAAAAAAAAAAAAAAATCATTTAAAATATTAAAATGAGAGCAAGAAATTTGAAAATAAGCTTCCCATAGATTTAACATTAGCTTGCGCGTTTCTTCGCATGACTAGTGTAGGCTATTAAGCACTCCGATAACTCACTGCTAATTCTACGTGACTGGAATGAAGCTTACTATAGCTTCAATATAGAAATGTTGCATTTTGTGTTTATTTTAATACAGATATACCTTTAAGAAAGTATCAAATAAAGAAGACCTGCTCCCAGTTGATTGGCATTAGTATAACTTTTCTACTAATATTTCAGTTAGATTTAGTGGTGGGAGTTTACTTATTTTTTCCCACAACTGCAGAAAATTATTTTATTATGAACACGTCATGAAAGTTGGTATAAAAATTTTGTATTCTATTCATGCATTCGAGATTTCTTCAAAGCAGATTATTCAAAATGCCGACTGATGGATGAACTTGGCGATAAGTGTGGAATTTTAATGTTATGGTCTGATATTTGATGGTATAGTAAAGGGAACCGTTTATGTCAATTTGGATACTTTTCTTTAACTGTAGTATAGCATCTAGATGATACAGTGTGGTAACCGATTATGCCAGTAATTCTTTAAAAAGTTAAGCTAGAAAGATAAATGTCGATCGTAGTGACATTTGATATGCTCTTTTCAAAGTAAATGTTACATAAAGATTGAACGGAGGAAACGTTTTAACATGTGATGAATGTTTTAAATACTTAAATTATGTACTGTTTCCTATGACTTGGATAGTGTTTTTGATAATATATGTTAGCATAATACATATACATATATATATACATTATATATGTCTGTATATATATATACATTGTATATGTCTGTATATATATATATATATATATACATTATATATGTATATATCTAAACATATGTATATATATATATACAGGGTGTCCACGTATAATCTGACCGACCTTTATTTTCGCAACCGTTGGTCCTAGATGCATACTTCCAATTACAAAAATGGTTTAAATAAGGTAAAGAATTATTTTTAAAGCGATTTGGGTCAAGAAAAATATTTATTAAAAAATTACGAAATTTAAATTTTTATACGGTCTCCCGGTCCTATAAGTGATATTTAGTAAAAATTTACTGTGATACTAACAAGTAAGATAAAAAAAAAAGTCTCATTCATCTGCGATTAAAACTGATCGAGTAATAGCTGTTTAAAGTTGTAGTATATTTTTTGTTGCGAAATAGCGGTCATTCACAAATGTAGTAGAAATATAAATCATCGTCAGATATATCAAAACAATAGTTGAGAGCAAAATTAGCATTGCAATCTAATATAAATGTGAAATCTATAATCATTCTGACATATTAATGCAAAATATACAATTTGTACTGAACATATAAGAGGATAAAAATAACAGAATTTTTGTTAAATAAAAGGATGAAAAACAACAGCCTCAATTAAGATTTTAAAATGCTGTTAGATTACATTGTCTTTCAAATTTTGGGTTGTGCCATGTTTTTTAGCTTTTGAAAATGGATTCTAATGTATCTTTTAGCGCTGAATCCGAAAATGACCTTCATTTTAAATCATAACGTCAGAATTTTTCTCAAATCGAAAATTTCAAAGTTAAAAAGCTCAAAGTTAAAATTTATCCTCCCTCCCCTCCCAACCTCACCCCTGAGCTATTTAGTTGTAAAAAACCCAGTATAAGCCAAAAAATTGAATAAATTATTGAATTAAATAAAATTAAACTGAATAAAAAAGTCTTACATCTATTTTATAGTATCAGATTTTTCGTTATTTTTTAACCTTGAAATTTACGATTTGCGAAAAATCTTGACATGATGGTTAAAAGTGAAGGTAATTTTTTTATTCAGCGTTAAAAAAAACCAAAAAACGTAATTATAAAAGTTAAAAAACACAACCGTCGCAGGTTTATGTTATCTAATCTAAAACTTTTTCTTAAACTTGTTGACGGTAATCTATCCGCATTTTTTTGTGTTATCCTCTAATATGAGTATTATTAAGATGGTAAACGTCGAAAATCATAATAATATTACATTGTCATCGGATTTAGTCAGTATGTAAAATTTAACTTCGATCGGACATTTGAAAGTGAGTTAAAGTTCTAGTACAAATTTTAAACTGGAAAGACGATCGTTGCAAGTTAAATAAAACATGAAAATAATATAATTTTTTAAAAATAAATCATAGCCTCAAATCCTTACAAAATAAAACATATGACAAAATACAATTACTTTAACTAATCTAAAACTTAACTCATAAAATTTAAGTCAATCGTAATAGTTGTACGATTTTTTTCAAAGCGCAGATACCTTGAAATAAGTTTAAGTACTTTTTGTACGACCCCTGAAAGCACGGCCGAAATCATCTGTTTTGAAATGCAAAAAAGTGGTATAAGTCATGCATTTCAAAGTTTCATAATTCGGTCAATTTTAATCGTAGATGAATGGGACTTTTTTTATCTTAGTTGTTAGTATCACAGTAAATTTTTACTAAATATCACTTATAGGACCGGAGGACCGTATAAAAATTTAAATTTCGTATTTTTTTTAATAAATGTTTTTCTTGACCCAAATCGCTTTAAAAATAATTCTTTACCTTATTTAAACCATTTTTTTAATTGGAAGTATGCATCTAGGACCAACGGTTGCGAAAATAAAGGTCGGTCAGGTTATACGTGGACACCCTGTATATATATATATATATATATGTACATTAGGGTGGTCCTTATTTTTGAAGTTTTAAAATTCATTGCTCTCACCTTCTAAATTTGTCCCATTATATCTAAAAATAATTCTTGTATAATTTAATCACTAAAAACTAATATTTATAGTTAGCTCAAGGAAGCATAAGTTTCATAATTTGGGTCATTTTGTTGTTTTCTTCTCCTTTTACTTGAAAATATATATCTAATAACAGTAATAATAAAATTATTTCAATGTATTAAAAAGTCATTTATGTACACTATCAAATCTATAAAGAATTTGTAAATGTAATTATTAAGTTAATTATCTAAAAATAATTCATTGATATAAAGATAATAAATGTCTGGAATTATTTGAAGAATGAAAACTGTTAAAAAATAACAAAGAAACTAAAAAGTATGCATTTTCTTCAAAACTAGATTACTTATTTCATATTGCTCATGTCAATGCATTAAATATAATCAAAATAGCTGAAGATAGAAATTTCTTGCTAGCACAGCAAGACGAGCATCAATGATTGGTATTGACATAAATAAATCTCTTGCGGAAGGAATTAATTGCTTATAAAAAAGAAGAATCTTCTGAAAAAAAGATTAGAAAAAATGAAATGTTCACAGGAGAAAGAAACAAATATAGCAGTACTTTAATCTTCTACCGATAGCTCAAATGAAGAAGATAGAAATGAATAAAAATGAACAACACGATCAGGAAATAAAACTGTTAGAGGATGCAGCATCAGATCCTGGTCCATCCAAAGCTAAAAGAGGGGAGGGCGGTTGGATATTATAACTCCAGATATAGCAAATCTGACAGTATTTGTAGTTGCCGGAATTGCCGAGTTTAGGATATGTATTAAAGAAGTCAGTCTGATTGAAAAATAATTGTTCATAGAATTAAACAATCACAAAAATTAAAAGAACGGCTACAAAGAAATATTCCTCTCATTGTCCATAGAAATGGGAAACTTTTACCAGAATTAATTGGTAAAGAGAAAATAGATAAACTACCGATTATATTTTCGAGAAAAGGAGTTTCTTTGATGCTCTCAGTTGCTAAACTTCTTTCTGCAACAGGCAAAGTACAAGACTTGCATTTTATAAAGTTCTGAATGAATGGGATATTGTAGATAAAGTGATTGGAATGAGCATTGATACCATATAAGCAAATACTGGAAATGATAAAGGTTCTTGTGTCTTTTTAAAAGAAAAGCTTGGGAAGAAACTCTTTTTTTTTCCTGTCGTCATCATATTATGGAAATTATTGGAAAAGTATTTCCTAATTCGTTGTGAACATTGTCATCAAGTCGAGAAGAACCTTTATTCAAACGTTTCCAAGGGTACTGCGAATTTCTAGATGGAGACAAATTTGAAACAGGTTTGAAAGATATTAGATATCTTGTACAAAATGTAAAAGATGAAATTTTGGAGTTTGCCATTAGAAAAAAAATTATGATCAATACCATCAGCACCTGGAACAAGAGATGATTATCAATAATTTGCAGAACTTGTTATTACTTTCCTTGGAGGAATACCTGTCAGAGGAATTCGTTTTATGCTTACCAGGGCAATGCATCATGCTCCTTGGATGTCTAAGATGGTATATTCTTTGAAGATATTCATCTTTAAGTCCCAATTCATTCTTACCAAAAAGGAAGAAAGAGGTCTTCGTGATGTTTGTGTTTTTATAGTGAGTGTATTTTAAAGTTTAGATTACTGCTTCAATAACAGAAACTTCACCAAACAATGAATTTCAGTTAATGAATAGTTTATTAGAGTATTCAAAAATATATGAAGAAATTACAAAAGCTGCATCTAAGAAATTTTCAAAGCATCTGTAATATTTGTTAGATATTTCTCGACTGTCCCTTTTCGATAGCCATGTACTTATATTAGAATCCCGAGAAAAAGATAACTGTTTCCCTTAAACATTTTCATGAAAAGAAGTTTGAAGATTTTATTACCAAAGAATCTTTCAAGCTGTTCAAAGAAATGAATTTACCCCAAGGATTCTTTCAAGTAAACACTGAACATTGGAACACTAATTCTGATTATAGGATTGCATTAGAAATGATGCAATCTGTAAAAGTGGTAAATGATTATGCGGATAGAGGTATTTCTTTGATCAAAGAATACACTAAAATCCTTGCACGAAATGAACCTCAGTTTTAGCTATTGGTGAATGTTGTGGAGGAACACAGGAAAGCTTATCCTTACTGCAGAAAACTGGACTTAACAAATTAATCTAATTACTAATACTTCCATATATTAAACCTTTTATATACTTAATATTGTGCTTTTATGTTATGTAAAATATGAAAAAAAAATTACTATCGTAATAAAAATTATCACTTTGGCTTAGTTTTCTTTTGTCAATAACACAATGTTTTTAAGTGTAATCGCCAAACTTCAGCAATCTTGATCTACCTCTGCGGGTAAGACAGAAGAAAATTAAAAAAAAATTAAATCGATCATATAAGGACCACCCTAATCTACACACACACACACATATATATATATATATATATATATATATATATATATATATATGACATGTATATACATATGTATAGCATGTATATATGCATATATATATAACCATTAATGAAACATTACCGAAACACCAACAAAAACTATGAAATTATGAATTAGAATGTAATAATTAATTGACAACAATAGTGTTCCCCCAACATTCTGAATATAGATTCCATATACATAGCAAAAAAATAAAATAAAATAAAATAAAATAAAATAAAAAATGAAATTTGTGAATTTGGACAGAATCTTCAGGTCCCAAATGCCTAAATTACCGCAAATAAAATGTGTGGTTTCATCATCATATTAGCCATAACATTGCTAAAGAATATGATTTTGGGACTACCACACCAAAATAGAGAAATATACTGTGAAAAAATCATAAAGTTCAAAAAATAAAAGCAATATTAAAAAAGAAAGAAACCTTACCCATAAAAAAGAGAAAAAAACTGTGAAATATAATCATAAAGTTTAAAATACAAGAAGATTAAAAAGGATATAGGGAAAAGAAAACAACAGTTCCCAGATAGAATACATGATCCAAACCGGAAGTCAACACATAACACAGGCTATGAATTGGAGAAAATCATTACATGTTGCCAAAATAAGTTTTGTACAACAAAGCCAAACATAAACCAATATAGAACCAGCTCCCTCTGTAGAAAATTTAAAATAGAACACCAAACATGTTTTCAAATGAATTAATAAGGTGCTGCCATCTATGGAAAATTGTGAATATTCTATAATTTAATAAAAGCATTTGATTACTATTATTAGTTAAAGATTAAAACCTATACTGTCTAAAGAATGATAACTGATAGTTAAATGATAAATAAATATAATTAAATAATAAATAAAATTATGTTGATATTTTTTTTTCAATTACATTAAAAAAAGTAATGGATGTATTAATGAAAAATTCTATGTAAAAAATGATATGTAAATGGTGAAATTAATAATTATTGATTATTGTTACAGATAAATATTTGTACCTAGCAATGCCATACCCACAATTAAATACATTTGCCAGAAATGCAACATCACGTAAATTAATTTAAAATCAAATTTAAATAAAAAATTATAAGAATTAAGATGCTAAGGATTCAATATTAATATTAATTAAATATTATATATATATATATATATATATATATATATATATATATATATATATATTGTTTATATTGTTTCCACCACTTAACATGAAAACATCTGATACAATCGTTTACATTCCTGTGGGGGAAAAAATTTCCAGGTATGCCTATTGAGGTACTAAACGTTGAGGTGTTAAGCTTAAATGAAACTTTTCTTATAAAGTGTGACACACATTTTATAAATTCAAAAGCTACCTGATGATCTAAAAATACCTGATGATAAAAAGAAATTTTTTTTTTTTGAAAATGGGTATTAACAGTGCCCACAGTGGTAACCAAAACAGGCATGACCGAATTTGTCACATACCTAAGAATCTTTCAACCCAAATTGGGTTTTATTTTTTTCTGTGTGTACAAACTGCACTTCTACTGTTGCTCAGTGAGGAACATTTCACTATATTGTAAATACAGTCATTAGCAAGTAACTTTGTCCATATATATATATATATATATATATATATATATATATATATATATATATATATATATATATATATATATATATATATATATAACATAATCATAGAAATAATATAATTTTTATTGGATTTCAATTTCTAATATTATTTTTTAACATTGAAGATATCTGATAAAAGTAACAAAATTTATCTAATATAATTTTAACTTAGAGTTTTTTTTGTGTAAAAATGGAAGTTTCTGATATTTTTACATTTATTTTTTGTACCTTCTTAAATTAAATGTGGAGCGGATAAATATGCATAAAAAAATGTTGTGTTTTATGTCGAATACTTTCTGAAAGACAAAAATAAATTGTTCCAATAATTTTGTTCAAAAATTGACAATGAAAGTATTGTTAGTAATTGAAATAAGAAACATTGGGTCCATTTGGACCCGAACACAGTGTGTGTATATTCGAAATGAACACACAGTACCGGGTGAACCAAAAGTTCGTTAAAAATTTTAAAAATTCATAAAAAAGGAAGAAATTATGATAAAGAAGTGCGGTTTGCAAGAGTCAGATTTTATTTAGCATAAAAAAAATTTGTAGTTAAAAATGTAAAATGTCACTGGTAGAGGGCGCTGATGACCCGAAACACAATGAACAGGACAACAGTACGCTCCAGCCATTTATTATTGCAATAACAATTGTTCAACATGACCTCCAGCACATTGTACGACACAACTAAGGCGACTCACAACGCCCGTTACAGCTGATTGCAACATGTCGGAATGAATTGCAGAAACTCTCCGTTCAAATAGAACAACTTCACCAACAACGCTGGATCGGGTAATGATAACATTCTGAAAGCGAATGAGAAATCCTCGTGTATCCCAATCTTTTATTGCAGGACTAATTTGCATAATTCTGCCGAATCTCTGGCATGTTAGCGCCATCTACAGGGACTTTTTTAATTAATTTTTTTTTGCTGCTAAAAAAATTCGACTACCTTGTGAGCCCTTTCTTGCAAACCGCACTTCTTTATCATAATTTCTTCCTTTTTTATGAATTTTTAAAGTTTTAACGAACTTTTGGTTAACCCGGTGTATATGTAAGCTAGTGGGTTATGGAATTCTTGGAGTGATTGTTGTGGTGATAATTGGAGATTGTTGTAGTGATTGTTGTAATTTGATATAGTGTTAGTGGTGCAGTGATAGTGATAGTGGTGCAGTGATAGTGATATAGTGATAGTAATTGTTGTAGTTGATTGTTGGAGTGATTGTTGCAGTGATAGTTTGGAGATCATCCGACCCTGCGAGGGTCGGATGATGTCCAACACGAACCAGAAAATCTAAAGTCAACCCGCAACATGATCAAATATAATTTTCGCTGACCCGCGACCCGATAAAAATTTTCGTTAATCCGAACTCGACAAGAACCCGAAATTCTTCAACCCGAGACCAAGCCAAAACTCGAAATCAAACAAAATGGATCAATAATTTAATGTAATTATAGAAAAATAGTCTATAATCATATTTTTAATATTAATTTCCTCGTTTATGTAGAAAAGTAAACATGTAAAGGCTCATTCGTATTCAAATATATAGTTTTTCATCTGAAACAATATTTTGAATTTTCTTTAGAAAAATCGGGTTAAGCCAAACCGACTCGCAATCAAAGTCAATCGACCGAATCAAAACTCAACCCGGAACATTTTTAGAGTCAACCCGACCCGCAACGAAAACAATTAACGGCAAAACGATCCTAGCCGCGAGCAGGCTCGGACATTTACATATTAGCAACGAAGATGAAATTGTTTGGTGCTACTGACGCCGAACTTTCTGATGTCAATTTCTATTCCTGGTGCTGCTTTACACAAATTTATAAGATAAAACACTTCTCAATAAATTTAACAAAATTGGTAAATCACGTCAATTAAAAATACCGATGCCTCCCCCTCCTTTTTTTCCCTTTTTTGAAAAATCTAAGCTTTATGTTTAAATATAAGACATTTTAGATACAATAAAACGATTTTTTCCTAAATGCACATTATTCCCATTAATGTATGACAAACACATAAATCGTCGCTGCACCTCTGTTTAGCGCGTGGTGCAGAAAAAAAGTTTTTACTGATAATAAAATATTAAGTATATACTTCTATTTTGAATGATGTCTTTTTATTTTCCTAAAAATCTTTCCATTTTTTAATGAATCATTTTTCAGCTAACGATCCATATTATAAAACTAATCATAACCCATTTTCCACTTTAACCTTTCAAACCACAATCCTTGGCGAAATGATTTCTGGAAAGAAGAAGGAAACTATTTAAAACAGGAACCAATTTTCATTATTATAAATATAATTTTTCGTTAAATCACTGAAAAGACAAAATTACAATTAGATGAACGATGTGAATTTTACAAACAAAATATTCAAATCGTATTACTGCTTTGTTTTTCTCTTTCTGTTGATATCAAATCTGTAACTCTGAATGATTTATTTTATTTTATTTTTCACTTCACGGGGATCCTATCAACGAGTGAGGCTATGCCGCAACTCATTTCATTTTTTTTTTTTTTTTGACTACGTAATCTATCTCTGTATTGTCCTTAATTGTTTATATAAAAACAATACTATACGGGAATTAAGTCACTAAGCAAATCGTAAAAGTATTTCTTGAACATTAATTAAACTTTTAAATATACAGGGTTATTCTAAATAATGGACCCATTTTAAAAAAATTGTCTTTATTAAAGTACAAATCCAAAATGAACAATCTTTATATCATAGAATATATAATGAACAATATTATGAATCTGAACAAAGAATAATCTGGCTATAATCTATATATAAAAGCCGCAAATTTGCACGGCTTTCAAAGCGGTGATGTTTCCAGAGGCGGTCGGTAGAGGTCACGCGGCAATAGGCCACTGCGATCTGAGTGTACTGCTGCCGTGCACTCAGTAACAGCACATACGCTTTCTCGTGTGTGGGACGAGTTTGGCTATCGCGTAGATGTTTGCCGTGCAGCAAACGGTGGACACGTTGAACATTTATAATGTCTTAAAAAAACACTTTGAAACTTCCTCTTTTCATTGGTATAAAGATTGTTCATTTTGGATTTGTACTTTAATAAATACAATTTTTTGAAGATGAGTCCATCATTTAGAATAACCCTGTATTATGAATGTGAATAAAATTCCAATTCTCTTAAAGTGTTTTCCTAAGAGTTTTTACTTTTTTTTTTAACATACAGAATTTTTCTAAAAAAATATTTTCTTTTTGAATAGAAAAACTTTATATACGTAATTTTACTTCAGAAACAGACGCTATACTGTTTGTTTGTTTTTTAATTCCAGAGTATGTTGGTGAGGTACACTGTAAAAAAAATTGCAATAAAATTACGGGCGGAGGCCGGCAGCAGAGATTCCAGTCATACCCCGTAAAAAAAAAAATCCATGCCCATCATTTTTTGCAGCCCGTAATTTTACGGGGCAAAGTGATATAGCATTATAACGCACAGGATATAATGCACTTTAAAACACAATAATACGTTGCTTACTGTTCCGTAGCACGTAGCTCGTTAGATAATCATCACAGAATCGCTGTTTCGGCGGGTTAAAATTTTCGAAATACGAGTAAAATGAAGGGTTACACCCTAGCGGAGGACAATGTATGGGGTCGTACCGTATTTTTGCTAACATATGGGCTAAAACTGTGAGAATATGTGGATTGCACTTAATTTTCTAAGTATCTAAGGGATAAGGCCGTTTATTTAGTGGATCAGACAGTTTTTCATCAAATAAGGCTGTTGCCCGTGAAAATTGAAGGGCAAACGCTCATAAATTTACAGT
Organism: Maratus michaelseni; assembly: GCA_963931845.1. NCBI lineage: Eukaryota > Metazoa > Arthropoda > Arachnida > Araneae > Salticidae > Maratus > Maratus michaelseni. Next base: position 121,742,146 of record OZ007586.1, read on the forward strand.
TTTTTCTGAGAATGTACCCGGAATTAACTGTATAGTTTTTGGTTAAATTTAGTTCATTCTTTCGGAAAATATCGAAGACATTTTGTTTTACGTCATATTGCTTTTCAATAAGAAGTCAGATGATTTCAAAATTTACCATTAAATGAGAAGAAAATAGTGCATTTAATTAATTACTCCGCCTTAAATTACTTCAATTAGTTTTGAATTTTGTCAATACATATTTCAGGCATTCTACATTTTCTATATATTTTTTTATGTAACTTTGTGCAGCTGTTCGAAAAATATAAATCATTTTAACTTTTCAATTTTATACTTCTGTTAATCAAACGTAATTATTTTTTTCTCTTTTATTTCACCAGTTGCCTGGCAGCTTTATATTTCGTAACGCCTCAGAAAAGAAACTTTATTGAAATAATTCAGTGATTGGGATTTTCCCGATTACAAAACATTTGGGGAAAAAAAGTTTATATAAAATATAAAATAGTTAATCCTCTGTAATCGAATCAACGAACAAGGTTAGTATCGAACATGAACGATGCTAGCAACAATGTAGTTTAAAATGATTGTAATACTATTAAAGGACTATCACAAAAAGCTCAGAATTTCTCTATTGAAAATATCACACTTGTTAAAATACGCCATTTAGCAAGAGGCATGATGGTTACAGAGAATTACGTGATGAACATTTTGGAGCATCCCTGACGAAATGAATAAGAAAAATTATTTTTATGAAGCACTGTATTCGAAAGCTGAAGTACATAACAACACAAAATCTACAAAATGTATTCACGATGGAAATGTATCCTTGATGTCGCTATTGGTTTGTTTCGATTTCTGTAAAAATATGAATAATACCACATTATTATTAAACTTTAAATATATATTTTTTTCAAAAGATAATTCTTCTAAACTCCCAATGGGGCTGAAACAGTTATTTTTGCTGCAGTGTCATGTGGTAGTTTTAGACCACTATACAAATATTCCAATTTCGTCAATATTTGTGGTTGTATTATAATTCTAACATTTTTCTCAGAAAGTTTTATAAAAATATATTATGTAACATTCCTCTATAAATTCACATACTTTCTATATTCTAAGTAAAGTAATAGAAAATGTTTGCTTATTTTTTAATTTTTATTCAAAAATAAAATTTATTTCTAAGTACTTTAGAAAGTTTTTCAAGTTAAACAAATAAAACAATATTTTCCTCTGCAACTGTGTTTGTTAAATTATAAAAGCAATATTTTCTTTTAAAATATAAACAAATACTTATTTGCCTGAAAACGTATAATCATGGAATGACAAAAAAATGAATATTTTTTTTTTTTAAATGTTTGTAATTATGTAACTATTCAATTTTAGAGTCCTATTTATAGTTTTGCAAACACTAAAAAATAACAAAAATAAATTCTAAATACTTTCAAATAGAAATTTTTTTTTTTTTTTTTTTTTTTTTTTTTTTTTTTTTTTTTTTTTTTTTTTTTTTGCGATAAATAAACACTTTTCCCTCCAGCAGAGATAATTTAATTTTTGAGAAAGCGTTTGATTTTAAAATAAAGAAATTAAGTTCTTTACCTGAAAACATCAAAGCATGTATTGAATCTTACAAAAAAATATAGATAGAAACTATTTATTTTTTTCATCGCAGCCGCTTGTTTTTATTTACAGAGGTATTTAGTTTTGAAGTTTTTAAGAACTATTTAAATGTATGGGACTGCTATGAATAGGAATCGTAAAGTAGAATTTTTTTATGTATCGGGTGCGTCATAAGTTCGTTACAACTTTAAAAATTCATTGAAAAGAAACAAATGATGATAAAAAATTGCGATTTTCAGGAATGGGATTAGAGGGAGATCGGGTGTTTTAATAACAAACAAAAAAAAGCTATGGTTAAAAAATTACCTATAGATGGCGCTGGCATACATAATATGAAGCAGATGTATGCAAATTAGGCTTATACTAGTAAAAGACCCATTTCTGCGAAGAGTCTGACAAGCTGCAGTATCCCAGCACATGAAATAGGCCCTTTTCTCGTCTTCGGTCATTTTGCCATGCGGAATTTTTACAATTCGCCAGTTGCTGATTCCCCGTTCTTTTAAAAGTGTTTAACCAATAGCTCTTTATCTGGTAACTATAATAGCTGGAAAAGAAAGAAGAATCTGTGTTCATTGGGGGGTTTCATTAACAGCCTGATTTCATAAATCTGCTTCATATTATGCATGCAGCGCCATCTACCGGTATTTTTTAACCCAAATTTTTTTGTATTAAAAAAAACTATCTCCCTCTAATCCCATTCCTGCAAACCGGAATTTTTTAGCATCATTAGTTTCTTTTTAATATATTTTTTTTAATTTTAACGAACTTATGACGCACCCGGCACATATAAATCTAGTTAAATTTGATCAGAGTGCACGTGTTGGACAAAATAATTTGTACACTTTTATTTTATAGGGTTAATATGAATTAATTGGGTCATAACTATTACAAGAGTTAATATATTTCTTTATTTTCACGTCATAGTTGACATTATTTGACAAATCTAAATTGTGTAAATGTTCAAAAAAGCTATTTATTTTCTTTTTTTAATCGCGGCAACATACACTTTAAAATAATTTCTTGAAAAAATGGAAAATGTACCGGCAGCAAAGTTACCCATCTATTCTTCGTTTTTTTTTTTTTTTTTTTTTTTACAAAATTTCCATTTTGGTATTCCCCCACTTTCAAGATGGAAGTTTTCCGCTATTCAGTACATGAAACTTCTGTTTTTAGACATAAATGTCAGCATTATCGTAATATGTTTAAAAATATATAAATAATAATTATATATACTGATGCATATTTACAAGTATTTGTATTGAATATTATCACACCCGTATTTTATTGCCAGGCTTTGCTCCGAATTCGATTCCAGGTACTCACGATTGGAGGATGAATGCTCAATCCCTACATCAATTGGCCATTTCCAACGACATGGTTATGGGCCAAATAATCAATTACGAAAATTTAACTGGAATTTTTCCGTGTTTGCTCAATTGAAAAGGAACATTTCCGTTTGTCTGTCTTGGAAGGAACATGTCCGTTTTTAACATTCTACAAGTAAGGATAAAAAGGAAATTATTCGTTTATTCTGGGAAAAATTTACGATTTTCTCTAAAAATAGAAAGATTCTGATAAAAAACAGAAATTTCACCTGAAATCACCCGTATATATACGGTTTTTTTTACTTTGTAAGTCAGACCGAATGAAATTCCAAAGAATGTGAATTAATGGCACGCCCATGACTACTATTTTGCAAGTTGTAACCCTTTCATCTTTAGCATCCTTATAACCACATGTACATGACTATACATTTACTGTTATTCTGTATTTACAGTTACTATCGTTATTATCTGCATGTAGTAATGCTAATATATGTTTTTATATTCACAGTTATCACTTAACAAAAAAAAAAAAAATATTTCGAATAATCGAGACTAAATGATGATGGTGTCATGGACTGTAAATAAACAACGTTTAATAATCAAAACATTATATACACATCCTATTTATAGTCGTGCACATAGAGTTGCAAAGGCTAGAAAAAACCCGGTTTTAACCTGGGAATAAACCGGGGTTTTTGGGAATAAATCGGGTTTTTTGGGAATAAACCAGGTCTTTTGGGAATAAACCGGGTCTATTGGAAATAAACCCCGAAATAAACCGGTTCTTTGCAACTCTATGTGCACATGATTTAAATCGAAATATATGGAGACGCAATGTTCCATTGCATATTCAAATGAATGACAAATCGTTACATATTTAAAATCAAAACAATCAAGCAGCCTTTTATACTTCACGTTCCAAAATCAGAGTGCATTTTGTGGGAGAAAAGTATTTTTACCTTTTTTTTAAGCAAATAATGCATTATTAATAATATAGAATCGAAATATAGAACGGTTAAAAAAAAATACCTACTCACACCAAAAACCAGGTATCAGGAAAAAAAATCCAGGGAAAATTTGTCCCCTATCACTTTTTATCCCCAGCAAATTTGACACCTGAAAATTCGTCCCTCATTAATACTTCAATGAACGAACGAAAAAAATGGAGCAACAATAACTTTACATAAAGTTTAATTTCGTTTATTCCTGTGGAAAAATTTATAATACAATTGGAAATAAAAAAATCAAATAAATACACATAATGCATGAAAGTTTTTACCTAATGCAACTGGAATGGAATAAAACCAATTCTAAACAGTTAAATTAAAATAGCTGTACCACGCAAATAATTTTGCAGATCCGTATTTTCAAAATCATTGATGATAGTCAAAATATTTTAATGTCGTAGTTTGTAAGATTTTCTTGCAGATGGAGTACCGAAGTCGGCGCTCAAGCACTGCTCAATCTCAGCTTCGTTTTATCCATTGTTCTAATTTGAGACCGTCAATGAAATTCTAAATGGTAGGATTATCAACAGGAAGCAGCAAAGAAAAGGGCTTCTATTGCATTATTAGTCCTTGTAATATATATTTTGGTCGCTTCAAAATAGTTTCACATTTACACACAATAACGTGGTACTCTTCTGTTTACGAGCTCTATTTGCTCTTCTATTTACGAGCTCTATTTACTTTTCTATTTACAAGCTCTATTTACTCTTCTATTTACGAGTTTTTCTATTTAGATGCTCGTACGATCTGTCCGAAAAAATTCTTTGAAAGTAATTTAAAGCCTTGCCTAGCATGGTCTCATGCTCGTCAAATCATGGAGAGCAAATTAAATTATCATACGACTCGGCAGTTTTATTCTTAGGGACGAAGACCCAAGTAGGTAGTTGATGAAGATAAAGTACAAAGCCTGATCCATCAATTTCACAATATTTCTCATGTACTTCTCCGACAAAGTGGAAAAAGCAACCATTAACTTGTATTGAAGGAAACGTTCCTCTAAACGCGTTTCTGCTGCTTTTTCCAAGCCAATAATTGCAAACTGCGGCCTCCAATATGATCGCAATCCTTTAAGTGTCTCCAAAAGTCTTTTATACGCTATTTCTTGTTTATTTGGGCGATGGGCAAAAGCTAAGGGAACGTTGTAGTGATACTTGGGGGGCACGGATCGTGTACAGTTGCTCGAATGGTTTCGGAGTGACTTTAAATGTACCATCAGCAAGTGTTTCCTCGGCCGAAGCTAAAATATCCAAATTGTTGTTGGTACCAAATATAATGATGAGATCAGATCCTCTATCATTATCGAAAAGGATAAAATGTTCACCCTTGTGCTCATTATATGAAGCCGGAATATCAAAGTTGGAGAGGCTTAGCGGTTGTGGGGATGGCGCTACAACTTCGTTTCGTTCATTCGTATTGTTCACTTGAAGGAGATTTTTCAGAGATTTTACCGGGGACGAAAAGTGTATGGGACAAAGTTTCCGGGTACGTTTTGTTGGAAGAGAATTTTCCTAAAACCCGAAAACAATCACCAGTAAAAAAATATTTTGATCTACAATTTCAGCCAGGCGATGGCGCCTATCAAAAGGCTTAGGCTCAACAATCTCTGCACGGGTTTATTGAAGACAGAAGTAAACATAACTACATAATGCAAGTGTAAATCATATTCTTTGAATTAGATCATCATGTGAATTACATCATCAACATGTGAGCTCACAAATGCATATTTATGAGCTCACACAGCTTATAGAAGGGAAGAAATGACCTTTGTGACAACCAACCTAAGTGAAAAGTAACTCCGGTGTTCCCTACTAGAAATAGGGAAATTATTTGACTATTATTTAAGGCTCTTCATCAGTAAGATTTAAAATTCTCTTTGCTAATGTTAAACCTATGGTCATATGATGCATTCGTATTTTTAAAATATGTCCTTAAGAAATTAATATTTTTAACTTCTTTTTTCTGTGTACTATTCTTAAAGGATGTCTCTTCCTTTCTTAGTTATCAAAATATTTCTAAAATATATACTAAATTTATAATTTTATGTCTTAAAATCTTAGCAAAACTAAGTAATATTTTAACACTTCACATAAAATTAAGTATTTGTTTTAGAAATATTTTGACAACTAAAAACGGAGACATTCTTTAAGAAGAATACACTGAAAAAAGTTAAAAATATTAATTTACTGAGGAGATATTTATGATGTTGCATCATATATTAATTAATTTCAGTAATTATTTCCCTCTCATTTAATTCCTTTTCCAAATTTGTTCCCCTTTTCCGTTATTTTAAGGTTCACAGTTCTACAATTTTTTTTTTCATTTTCCTTCCCCCCCCCCCCATTGTTAAATTCAGTGTAACAGATTTCATTCCATTGATTCTAATAATCTTTTGATAATCATTTACGTTAAAGATTTTCATACTGTGCTGATAAAGTAAATGATAACCGCCACATGTACTCTTTCCAACGGTTAGCATAAGATGTCTCGATGCCATCTCCTTATTTGGTCACAGAGATCTGTTGCTTTCTCTATAAACATCCTTTTAAGTTACAATGTTCCCTATACGCAGCTGGAAAATCTATTCCAAAAATATCCAACGTACATATAAAAGAACAATTGTATCAAGTCGTTCACTAAAATATGCAACACACTCTCACAACACCCATTTATGCAGTTTAAAGTTCCCACATATGTTGGCTTACACTGAAAAAAAAATACGTTAGGATGATTTATGCCAAAAATGGTTTTCCTCTCTAAAATTTTAATTGTCTTTATGCTCTGTTCCAAGAAAAATATCGCCGTATTGTAACCCTTTGGCGAAATGTAAAATCATTTGAGTTTATGTCATGATAAGAGAAGCAATTAATTCTCTAGCTAACCATCTAGCTATCAACATGTAACAATATCAAAGAATGTGTTACGGTCCCTCCGCTGCCGCTGGCAGTCGCAGCCATGGAACTTTTAATTCTGTACTTGTGCATTATAATCTGGACCTGTGATTACGTGTTTTTCGCATACTCAATAATTATTATTCCTTCAAGATGTCTCTCCTGTTTACTCTTTTAATTTTTACAACTTACGACAATATATATTAATTCCGAAATACGTTAAGTATCTCCGAGGAATTACAATCACGAGTTACGAACTGCACTATAATATTTTATAAATACGAATGCATCATACAGCCATAGGTTTAACATTAGAGCTAGGAATTTGAAATCACACTGATGAAGAGCCTTAAGGTATTAAATGAAATTACTCTACGCATGTTTCAATTTGTATTTGTCAAATATCTTAAAACTCTCGAAATGTTTTCATTATAAACAACATAGTATCAGTTACAATTAATGTTTTAGTGACCTATTTATATTCAAATAATACCTTAACCCTTTATACCCCAAATTATGAAATAATGAAAATGTCAGCATTTCAAAGCATTTGCCATGAATTTTTAAAAATATAGTGGAAGATTTATGCGATCATTACATAAATTTTAGGAAGGTTTCATCTATTAAAAATCATATTCTAAATCGTTATTTATAGAGTTATTTACAGGGGGTTTGTGGCATATTTACAAATTTACTCAAATTATTTCTTTATTGTTGTCTGTGTTTTAAAGAAGTATACAATGCACAAATATAATGGCATTACATGTAAATATAGAAACATCAGAAGTGAAACTCTCTACTCCTTTGCTTTCAACATCATGAAAGCAGAACAGTTATAATTGGAAAAGTAATTATCCATTTAAAAGTATTTTTGCATTGTACCACGAATAATGTTTTTGGAACATCATAAATTAAAGTATCTATAACTCATCCTAAATTGTATTACCGCCACTGGATACGTTAAATGAAATTTATAACAAGTTTTTTTAATGTTACTTTAAGGTACCATCTGTACATAAAGATTTAAATAGCGCTATTACGCTGCAAAATTTCTATATCTTAATTTTGATATGTATGTAATCGGTTTCGCTACATTGGGAACTTTTTTATTTAAAATATCTACCACTTTTTCCTAAAAAGTTATCTTCTCTTTATTTGACCGCAGAAATCGACGTTTAATAAACAAAGATTACGGGCTAGTAAAAGTGGTAGCTGTTTTGAACAAGCAAATGGCTAATATTAGCCAAACCTGACGTCTCTGGTGGAAATATTGGACTGCAACTGCTACTTAAAGGTGTACTTAAAAGCTATTCCCGCCAGGAAAAATACGGCGTTTTCGTGACCTCCCGATGTAATTAAAGTTGTCACTAAATATTCAGATATAATGCACTTCACTGCTAGAACTACAGTATGTTACAAAATTTGAAATTCAATAATAGTTAAACGAAAATTAAATGATTAATTAGTACCTTACATCTTCAAATATATTAAAAGAAAAAGAATGTGCACTAAATACAATTATCAAAGAACTAAAATAAATGAAAGCACAAATTTGCTCGTACATGTTTTAGCGCAAGCAAAAATCTGAATTATAAAATACAGGCAAACTTCATATAACAAGGTGCAGAGTGGTAATTTAGGTTCACAAATATGGATATAAAGCTAAAAAAACCCTTAATATATCAATTTAATTGTCAATAACTAAATAAAACTAATGACAAATTGAAGAGCTTTAAACAACAGCTTTAAAAAATGTGAATGATCTACAAATCCTCAACTTTTTACTTGATTCTATCCTTACAAGAAGAAAGTTGTGGATTCATGAAATTTTTCGACTTCCGGTTATCGACAGATTTATACATTTTAGAAGGTTCTGTACACGATTTGACCGTTTTTAGAAAATGTCTGTCTGTGAGTCTGTGACTCTGTCTGTCTGTATGTGACAAAATTTTTGTGGGCGCTCTATCTCATGAACTAATGCACGAAATTTAATAAAACTTTATATTCAGTTAGTCCCTGATATAAATTGGTGCTGATTAGTTTTTAGGGAAAATCGCCCAATAGGTGGTGCTGCTATGTTGCCTTTTTCGCGATTTCAGCAATAGCTCTATCTCAAGAACTAATGCATTTATTTTCATCAAACTTCAGATTCCATTAGACCTTGATATAAATAGACGTTGATTATGTTTTGGTGTAGACATCCCAACAGGTGACGCTGCTACACCCCTTTTTTCATAATTTTTCGATAGCTATATTTCAAGAACTAATGCACGGATTTTCATCAAACTTCAAATTCAGTTAGACGTTGACATAAGTTGTTGTGGATTAGGTTTTGGTCTAAATCTTCCATTACACGATTTTAGCAATAGTCATATCTCAAGAATTAATGCACGGAATTTAATAAAACTTTAGATTCAGTTAGACCTTCAAATAAATTAGTGTTGATTCTCTTTAGTCTATGCGAAACATGTGTGAGATTAAAGAAAGTTTTGGGATTGGCACATTCGACTAGTTTTTTGTTGTAAAGGGTTTAAGTTAAATAATTCTAAAAATTTATTACTCTCTTGGCCACACTGTCTTGAAGGCATTTTGCGATATCAGACAAAAATAACATTTATTTTATGAGGAAGTAAGCATCAGTGCTGCAATTTATTGGTTTTGTTCCAAAGCAATAAACATTCAGCTATATAGAAGTAAAAATTTAAAAATATCAAACAGTTCAGTTTTCATGAGGAAAAGAATAGAGATATACGTTTGTGTACCTCAGGTCTGAAGAGGTGAAGGATTCTCGGTACCCTTCACTTAGCGAAAAATGACGAAAATATCAATTTTCCAAATTTTTGCTTAAAATGTAACTAGCCATTCCTAGTACATTCTAACCAAGTTACGTAAAGATTCTAGGATTATAAATATGTGAAAAAAGGTTTTTTTATGCATCCATTTTTTATGCATCCATTATGCATCCATTTCCCTTTAAATGATTCAGATTTGCAATATTTAAATTCGTTTTTCTTAGTTTGCGATTTTTCAATATAGCAATAGGATCAAAATGCTAAAACTTCAACATATACTTTTCAAGTGACTCACTATTTTTTTTTGGATGATCCTTAAGATGCATTTCATAAAATTAGGAATTGGATTTTCAGTAATATAAATCAGTACAAAAACCCTTAACGGGTTAAAAGTTGTGACGCAGCACTTTCTTTTGGCTCTAAGAATTTCAAATATGGGTCTTAAAAGTAATGATATCAAATTTGAGTGACGCTATGTTAAATTTTTTTAAATCATCATTTTCTTTTTAGTTTATTTATATTCACAGGTGCAATTATTATCTTAAAATGAAAATACATATAAAATTTATTCGCTAAAGCTTTTTCATTCAGATCTCTCGGGAATTCAAAATATGGGTTTTAAAAGAAATGATATCAAAATTTGAGTGACACCTTGACGTGAATTTAATAGGATTGTTTTAAATTTCAATTTAAATTATTTTTCGTTTCTCTTCTAAAGTATATTTACACATACAAACAATACTTTTCATTTTTCAATACACTGTTAAATATATTACTTTCACTGAGCCTATATTATGTATTGAAATGTATTTATTTCAATAAACTGATTTATGTTTTGTGCCACGCTATCCAAAATCATAAGTAAAATTTATGTAAATGATTATTTTGCGTCATAGTATCCAAACAAAGGAAAATGCATGCAAGTTGATACCATGATACACTGCATGTAGAAATCTATAAAGTTCAGGATAGAGTTAGACCGGAGATATAAGACAGCTGTCAAAAAATCAAAATGATGTGCCTCATATTTGCTGAGATATTAAATGTCGGCTTTTCGCTTTTCCTTTGAACTCAAACTAGCTGTATATATAAGAGTGACGGAAATCTTCGGTTTTGGGCTTTCGGTTTTCGGTTTTTGCTGCGTCACTCGAGAAACTACCGTCTCTCATGATAATTTATTTAAAAAATAAAATGTTAACTAAATAGTCATTTTCATTGTATTTTTACATATCTCATGGCATTTTATTTATTTTTTCTTAAATTAATTAACTTTTTGGAAACCTGATCCCTACTGTTGTAGAACAACACTTGTAAGAAAAACATAAAAAAATGATTTAAAAAGTTCGAAATCGTAGAAGAAATGATATTTTAAAATGTCCTAAAATTTTTAAGAAAAAAAATACATTTTTCAAAAAAATAAATAAATAAATAAATAAATGTTTAATTTTTTTTTTTTCAAATTTTACCACAAGAAATGCATTTTTTCTTGATTAAATCGTTTTTAACGCTTTCCAACATAGTTGAAAAGTGTTTATGAATTCGGTTTGTCTGTCTGTCCGTGCTCTAAATCGCGTAAATATACTCGGTTATAAAATAACATATATCCATACAATTGATATATGTTATAAAGGTACTATATGGCATGTTCGGTATTGAAAATGAGTATGTAGCACTTATACTCCGTGTACAGGAGCACTCAAAAGAATGCCGTTACATTATGGTCTATGGGGAAGATCCTTTGCACTGCATTTGTCTGTCTGTCTGCCGTCTGTCTCTCTGTCCGTGCTCTAACTCGCGTAAATATATCCGAATAGTCATGCAATTGATAAATGTTATTGAGGTTTACTATAGCATGTTCGGTATTGAAAATCAAGTGTGTACCACCTATACTTTTTTTACAGGGCACTCACCGTTGCATTACGGTCTATGGAGGAAAAATCCTTTGCTGTGCATTTTTATGATGTGACACTATTTCAAATATATTGAATTTGATGTACATCGCTGAAGTGCACTACAAGATGCTTACTATCGAATATGGTACATATAGCATTTATAATTAGTTTACAGGGAAACTCAAAAGAATTCCCTTGTATCATGGTCTATGGGGAAAAGTCATTTGCGGTGCATTTTTACCATGTTATACTATTGCAAACATAAACGAAACATACAAACATAATGAAAATGATATCAATTTGTGAAGTGCACTAAAACTTGCTTTCTGTAGAATGTGAAGCGTAAAGCATTTCTCATTTATTTACAGGGCCGCACAAATGTATTCGGTTACATAATGGTTTACGCAGAAAAACTGTTTGCAGAGTATTTTAATTACGTTATACTATTTCAAAGATAATGAAATTGTTATACATTGCTGAGGTTTACTACAAGATACCTGTTGTAAATATGATGTCCTTAGCATTTATCGTTCATTTACAGGGACACACAAAAAATTTCGGATGCAGTACTGTATCCCAAGTATTTTCTATAATCGATAAGTGCTGGAAGTGCACTTTCAGTTAGGTATGCGTTAAATTAAATTTTGCATACTATGGGGTATGTATAAATGGTATAGATCCTATATACAGGGCTAAACAAAAGAATTCGTAAGCATTACTGTGTATCAGCGCAAATTGTTTAAGTTTTTTTTTTTTTTTTTTTTTTTTTTTTTTTAAATTGAGTTATGAATTTTGAACGTGAAATGTATTTAGTACACTAAGAGATGTTTGTCTAAAAGAAATAAAATCATATACAGGGACACGCAAAGAACTGAATACATGGCCGCTTATGGATGTTAATTTATGGAAGAGTGATTTCAGTATTTTACAGCGTATTTTTGCCTGAATTAAACTTTAGCTGAATATGTGGCATGTATAAAAATCTTAATGTAATATACAGGGCTGTACAAAGGAATTCAAATATGTTTCCATCTATTGGTAGAAACTGCTGAAGGTGAATTTTCAACTGCGTTATGTGTTTTCTTTCCAAAATAAATTGTAACATACTATATAGCGTATATATACAAACCTATATATTATATACGGAGCTGCACAAAAGAATTAGAGTATTTTTCTGGCTATGGCCTGTAATTGCTGAAATCTGGTTTTCAAATGTATTTTGCGTTTTCTAAAATGTTTACTTAGGTATCTTATTTACCTTATTAAACAGCGAGGGTTTGTTAAAGTATTCTGTAGTGTTGGAAAGCGTATCAATGATTGATGCATGATTTTACTTTCTTATTTTATTTTTCTTTATAAAATCATTTAATAATATGCTAAAAAGATACTATAAAACATTGAAATAATAATACAAATGTTCAAAGAGTACCACGACTCCCTTTAATATTCTAACAGCAATTTAATTCAAAATATGTTACTATTTTAAGTTTGAGCTTTAACGGTTTAGATAGACCTGGTGATTCAAAAGTCACAAAAGAAATAGAAATTCGATAATTTGAAAAGTACAGACAGTATCAGCATCCAGTTTTCAAATAAATATACTGTAAAAAAAAAATTCTCAGGTTACTAAAAATTTTATAGTATATTTGTATTCCACAGATTTTTTTAGTAACCGGTATTAAAAATCGGTACTAAAAGACTAAAAAAATATTTGTATTCTTACTTAGTAACTATAAAATCTGTAAGAATTACTAGAAAACAGTTAGCAACATTACTAGAAAACAGCTAGCAATGATTCTGATTTTTAGTACCGGTTACTAAAAAAAATCTGTGGAATACACATATACTACAAAATTTTTAGTAATTTCCAAAGATCCGTTAGAAAAACTAAACTTTTTTTAGTAGATCGACCCATTTTCTTTTACAGTGTATGCAAAAGACATGGGATTTTTTTCGTAGCTTAAGAATAGCTTACTTCCAGAATAGCTGCATTTGCCACAGATAATTAACACTGTAGTGTAACACGATGCAGGTCTGGAGTCCTGCATTGGGTCGGGTAACTCAAATTTACCTGAACTGTAGCTATTTTTTTCGTTGCAAGTCGGGTTCAGATCAGTTTCCGTTTGAGTTTTGATACTTGCAGGTCGGGTTCGGATTAACCCGATTTTTCAAAAGGAAGTCTAGAATATTGTCTCAGATGAAAAACTATATATTTCAATATGAATGAATATCTACAAGTTAACCCCTTAACTGTGTAGCCCGAACTCAGTTCGGGCAAGAACAGTTTACTTGTTTTGTTACTAAAAGCTTTTGCACACCAGTAATTATTTAACGCAACCTTCGCTTTATTAATCGGCAGACCATTTTCGATTACACAAAGCAAATAATTTAGTACGGAAAAAGTGGTGTATAGTGCCTATTTTTAGTTTATGGTGTCAAAATACCTCCAACAGTTAAGGGGTTAAGATAAAAGATAAAATTACATAAAAGATAAAATTAATATTAGAAATATTATTGTAGACTATTTTACCATAATTGTATTTAATTATGGATCAATTTTCTTTGATTTCGAGTTTCGGGTCGGGTTGAAATATTTTGGGTTCGGATCGACGAAAAACATTGGGTATCGGGTCAACGAAATTTTTTGTCGGGTTCGGGTCGTGTTTTGGTTGACTTTAAGAAGAATTTTCTGCGCGGCATTCTATAGTGGTCTAAACGCTGCTGCTTATAGATATCTAAGCCATCGTGTGACAGGGCCTACACTTGAAATATTGCCCGATGATCTGCAAAGTATTTTACTATGTCTAACCACTATTCTAAGTAATGACACCTGTCACATTGAAAATATATTATCCTACACTGTTAAAAATTTGCAGCAAACTGTCCAGTCATTTGAACGTTTTTATAGAAAAGGGTTACAGAAGCTTAATTTAATTCTATTCTTACCCATAATATGGGCAATAATATGGTCAAAAAAGAGTTAAATTACGGTTATGTAACCGTTTTCTACAAAAACGGTCAAATGACTGGACAGTTTGCTGCAAATTTTTAACTGTGTAGGTGTGTTGTGAACTCTACTCCACCGTTTTACAAGGAGCAGAAAAGTCTGAAAATGTAATTATTTTGGCAAGAAAATTTCCATTATATAAACAAAATCCAATGTCGTTCAGTGCATTTCAGTGAAAACTTTATCATGACAGTGTCTATACTTTTCAAATTACTGCGCTGTTAAAAATTTGCAGCAAACTGTCCAGTCATTCGACCATTTTTATAGAAATGGGTTACATAACCGTAATTTAACGCTACCCTGACCATATTATTGACCATATTATGATCTGAATACAGTTAAATTACAGTTATGTAACTTGTTACAAAAACGGTCGAATTACTGGACAGTTTGCTGCAATTGCTTACCAGAGTGACTTTTTATATCTTTTGTGACCACTGCATTACCCGGTATCTGTAGTTGAAAAATATAATATGCATTATTTTATTTCCACGACTCTAGAATAGAAGAAAAACGCTCATTTTAAAACGAAGTTGCAGTCTAATAAATAATTCATAACAATAAAAAATAAATTTAATTTCACTAATCAAAAATTCAGATCGATAACATCTATTCTTTTATTCTTTGTGTTAAATTCAAATACAAAATGAAATCATACAGCTCGTAATAAACACATGAAAATTGAATTTTTTAATTTTAAATCTTATTTTGCTGTTTTACTGCGCATTTTTTATATTTTCAATTACATTTGTAAATAAATATAGAGAAAATAATCTTCATCATCTATATATGTAATTTTTGTTTTTAATTACAAATATACAGGGTACGTCAGAAAAATGTATACATACACTGTTTAAGGGGTCATAACTTTCCCCCTTTATCATTAAGGGGTCATAACCTTTCTTTCTTTTCAAAGTGTAAGTAATTGGAAATAATGAGAAGACCATGATTAACGTTTGAAAAAAAGAAAATTTATTTTAACTATTACTACTTACTACTTACTTACTACTTACTTACTACTTACTTATTACTACTTACTGTGCATACTATTGTATGGTATGAAAGTGTAGCAAAAGTACAAAAACAAAATCGCAGGGAGTTTCAGGCAGATACCCCTATGCGTAGGGCCGGATTATCCAGGCACGTAAAGAAAATGCTTCCCCTCTAAAATTTAAAAGAGGCCCCAAAATGACTGTGAAGAGGGCTCTCTAATTCCCATTTTCATATTTTTTACATCGTATTTTTTAATTTTTTGGAAAAGAAAGTTTGCTTAATCCAAGAGGAAATCGAATTACTACGTCATGAAACTTGTTTAACATGGAAATATGAAATATTGTCATCAATAGGATGTTATTTAATCATATAGCATCCTGATGTACCTGTAAGAAACCAAACGGAATTACATTCAGCTACATGTACTAAATATATCTGAAGTATACTATGAATACCCGCATAGCATGCACAGTCACAGTGACGTCATTGTGACGTCACTGTGAGTCACGTACGTCACGTCACATCTGTGACCAAAATGACACCACTTTGTAACGTCACACTGTGATCAAAATGTGAACGTCTTGAAGATCTAAAGAAAACTTAAAATAAACTTTAGAACATCTTATGGCATGAAGAAAATTACTTTTTGACAGCTTTAAAAATTTTTGTGACGTTGCAATGACGTCACTGCAAGTCACATAAGTCACGTAAAACCTATGACCAAAATGCCAACACTCTGTTACTTCACGGTGTGATCGGAGAGAGAATTTGGAAAAAAACTCATAAAATATAGAATTGAATTATGTCATGTACCTAAATCATTAATAAAAACATTGTCACACATTATTTAAATATATTGTATTTCCAAAATAAAATAATGAATAAATATTTGTCTACATATATGAGGCAGATATTTTTTTACAATTTTCATTGCCATTTTCATGAAATTTAACAAAATATACTATATAATACACAGGTAAAAATCCTTAAATAGAAATTTAGTAACGTAGAAAGTTTTGGCGGAAAGTAATTCAGAAATAGATCTCCCATTCTAATAAAACTGTTAGCGATTTAGAGATTTGTTAGCATTTTAAATACAAACATTTAATTTTTTTTCCTACCACCGCATAGAACTCATTTGCTAATTTTGTGATACTAAAAATATTTTAAAAATCTCCAATCTCTTATTATTTTGAGGGGCCACTCAACCCAATCATCAGCTTTCTGTTTAAAAAGTGAGGACACCATTTTTGCGAGTTCGACATCGGGGGTGTTCCGGGTGACCGTTGAACGCGTTCAAGATTTTTCTTGTACTGAATATTTAAGGTGGTTCTCAACTGACCTGCTCCACAACGCGAAGCTTTCTGACATAATTTCTGACTCATTTTTAAACGCAAAGGCATAAAATGGGCAGGACTGACTATGGAAGCAATTTGGAATCGAAATGAGTTTTCCATTTTTTGATAAATATATTACTTATCGAGTTATAAGCAATTCGTGTCACGTGACGACTGGTTTTTCTCTTTTCTTTCCCTGTTACGTCGGGTATTTGGTTCAAAACGCTGACTTTGACATTCTTTTCTGAAAGATCTTCTGATTTTACTAAAAAATGGAAAACGTCTTTCAATTACAGAGTTTCTGAATAAAAACAAAAGCCAATTTCATGCGTTTCCGAACAAAAACGAATTAAAAATATGTCATAAACTATATGTCATTCCTATAGCAATTTATTCCAAAACTGGTCAGTGCTTAATAAGATATCACCTCTGTTAAATATATTGCTCTTTTCAATAGAGTGTAAAAAATGAAAAAATCGTATTTAGGAAATCTGATTGCAGAATAGTATTTATATTTATGTCGTAATTATTTTACAAAGACTATTAAATCCATTTTTATTTAAAATTTATGTTTACTTTGGACGCCTAAAACAAATGCAACTGATTAAAAAATATATAAAAATTTAAATTTTCACAGCTTATTTCCAAAAATACTAAACTCTCTCATATAAAAACAGAATATTATAGTTTTATTAGAAGTTATTTGTCAGCCATATAAAGCATTTGAAATGTCTTTATTTAACTGTTTTCTTTCTATTCTTTTTCTGGAAACACCTGCTAGATGTTACTTTGTGGTAAACATTACTGCGCAGATCATGATCGCAGATGTTGAGGGCAGACGATTAATTTCATCGGCGGATTAGAGTGTGTGGTGTTCTTTTAGTTTGTGGAAGTATATTGTGGAATTTATACCGTGAAAGTAAATTAACGTTTTAAAGTGAATCATCCATTTTAACCTATCCTTATGTCTAGCTGGGTGCGTTATTAAGGTCTGCGTGCGATATTTGATATCTCAGATCTATGAACACACCTAAGCTGGACACTTTGAAAATTAAAGCAGTGGATTTGAGTCTCCTTTTCAATGAAAAGGAAGCAGTCAACGACCATTAAAACTTAATCCCTAGAACTGGTGGTTTTACTTATAGATTAGCAGGTAACTTTTAATGTCTTCGCAGTTTTGTTAATAGTGCATATTTAGTAATGGTACATTAATAGTGCATTATTTAAATGTTAAGATGTTTAAATCTATTTTTTTTTAATCACTTGTATAAAATTTTATCTTTAATGTTTTAAATCGTTTTAAATAGAGAGTTTCGAAAAAAGCTTAAAGTATTTACTAACAATATATATTCTAAATGTAAAGTGTTATTTATAACGAGGAATGTATTTATATTTTGCGTTTCTCAGTTCAATTTTCATAGTTATTCATTGTAATTAAAAACATTGCAATTTTTAAAACTATTAATATTTGATTTACAATTTGAAAATTTCTTAGCTAGTGGAGGTTTTGAGAAATAATTTTCTGGTATATTTGAAATAATTGCGACAATTTAACTCATTACAAATTTAGTTGTCAAGATATGTCAATATTAGGTGCAAAAAAATAATGAATATTGATGAAACAATAAAACAGCTATTCAGTTAAGGTAGTTTTTCCAGTTATGTTATCGAATTTTTTCTATAGTAAAAATTGATATTTAAGCTCTGCATTTAGTATTCTATCAAAAACTATAAATAAAATAATTTGTAAAGGAAAAAAAATATTTTTTTTTCTTTGCGTTTATGATCCTAAGTTTTAAATTTCATTTGCTTCGAAAAATGTTTTATTGCTTGATACAATGTTTATTATTTAATAATATCGCACAATAGGTAGATCTATTATTTAAATGGATTCCTAATATAAATTTTTCACAATGCTTATTTAAAAATCTATACTTTTATTTTCATTAAATTTGTAATCAAATCCAAAATAACTAATTTCTGAATTCATTTTTATTCGGAAACACATGAAATTGGCAGGTGTTCTTATTCAGAATATATGTAATAGAATGGCATTTTCCATTTTTGACAAAAGATGTTTCAGAAAACACTATCAAAGTCGGTGTTTTGAACCAAATTTCCGGTGCGCAGCGTCAGAAACGGAAAAAAGTGACCAAAATTGCTCTTAAGCATTTCATTTATCTAAAAATGGAAAACGCTATTCATTCCAAATCGCTTTAATAATCAGGCATGCAAGTGCCAAGCGTTTAAAAATTTGTTCATAAATGTGTCAGAAAGTTTCGTGATACTGAACGAGGGGAAATATGGCAAAGTATACACATTTAAAAACTTCAATACTTAAAAGCAAAATAGCATAGTTTTAATTATTGTCAACATTTTTGGTGGTTACATAAAACAAATGGAAGTCGAAGTTATTTTTAAAAGTGGTTATTTGCACAATAGAATTTCATATTATTAAAATATTTAATTTTATTATAATTTTTAATGGATTCATCTATTATTTTTACATTAGTATGCATTTTTTACATTTATAATTTTCTTGTTTAGCGGCTACATTAGCCGGTTTCCCAATCAGATGCAAAGTTTTAATTTGAATACGAGTTGCATAAAAAAAATGATTGCCGATCCAATCCTTATCGTCGATCTTATCCGTATTTGGTGAAATCTTGTTATCCGAATCTATGCGAAATCATTTATCAGGTTCGGTCGGGTTGTGGGCCTACAGAATTTTTGTTGTTGTTGTTGTTGGGTTAGGGTAAGATTACGGGTTGAATGTAAATATAGTTTCAGTCAACCATCATTCATGTTCAAGTAGACATTCAATCATGTTCAAGAAGTATATAACCGGATTCGTGCATGACTCTAGATCCGAGCCGACATCAGAAATTGTATCGTAACACAATTTCTGATAAAATCTGGTTACTTGGTCGATGCAAGATTCTATTCTGAACAAGACTTACAGTAAAAACATTATACCCGACTCGGGTCAGATCGGGTTCACGAAAATCAGGTCACACGACAACTAATCCAAATCTATTCTGTAGCCAAACAAATCCAAAAAGATCGATCCGAACTTTCTGGATTATATTCGGGTAAAATCTGGTCACCCGACCCGGTGCAGTGTCGTCACAAACGTCACAAACTTGAACCATAAAAAAATTTTGATCCGAACAATCTGTATAGGATTCGGGTAAAATCTGGTCACCCTATCCGATGCAGATTCGTCACATTTTTCACATTGAAGTCGCACGGTGACTTCACAAAGTAGTCACATTGTGAGGTCACAGAAAGCCTTGAAAACGGCCATAACGACCTCGCATTTACGTCACAGTGACTTCACATCGACGTCACGTGACGTCACGACGACTGTCACAAAGTCACAGTGTGACTTCACAGTGACGTCGCCGTGATGTCACCATGCCTTACGGGTACTAAATATATCTGAAGTATATACAGGGAATATAAAAAAGCTGCTGAATGAAATAATTGTAACCTTGGCTAAGCAACTCCCGGGAATAATATTAGTATCAATGGTGAGTTTTTTTGAATGAAGAATTAAGGAAGCTTTTGCCAAATGGAAAGGGGGGCCCCAAAATGATGCAGTTCTTCCCCTAGATTCAGAGGTTAATCGGGCCCTGCCTATGCGACTTACAATTCATCGGATAAAACATAAGTTTGAAACGAAGGGATGTTCATAGACAGATAGACAATGTTCCGGAACCGTAATTGAGCAAGAATACGCCGCAACAGCAAGGGAATGTTTGTTGAAGTTTGTGAATCAATAGCCCACCGTTATAAGTAGTGTATTGACCAGAACGGTAACAATTTTGAACAGCTGCGGTAGGAGGAAAATTTATACATTTTATGTAGATTCTTTCGAAAATTAAATACTAATTATATATGAATAAAAACAATAGTTATAATGATTAAAGTGTGTATACATTTTTCTGACGCACCCTGTAGATGAACCTTATACAAAAACATGTAAACTTTCATAAGAACATTCAAGAATGTTCATCATCTTATTTCGGTTTTTCAACACTATACATTTGAGAAAATTAAACTGATGGGGTAAAGTCATTAGTTTTTATAATATTAATAATAATAACTAGTCAGATGTGTCAATCCCAAAACTTTCTTCTATATCACACAGGTTTCGCATACACTAAAAAGAATCAGCACCAATTGATATCAAGGTCTAACTGAATCTAAAGTTTTATTAAATTCCGTGCATTAGTTCTTGAGATATGAATAATGCTAAAATCGTGTAAATCCTGCAAAATGCAGCATAACAGCGCCACTTGTTGGGAGATTTATACCAAAACCTAATCAACAACAACTTATGTCAACGTTTAACTGAATCTGAAGTTTAATGAATATCTGTACATTAGTTTTTCAGATATGGTTATCGTGATAATAATGAAAAAAGTAGCGCCACCTGTTGGGCTATTGGCACCAAAACGTAAGCAACATCTACTTATGTCAAGTTCTAACAGAATCTTAAGTTTGATCAAATTCCGTGTATTAGTTTTTGAGGTATAGCTTTCGTAAAAATCATGATATGACTATTGCTAAAATCGTGTAAATCCTGAAAAATGCAGCATAGCAGCGCCATCTGTTTGAAGATTTAGCCCAAAACCCAATCAACAACAATTTATGCCAACGTCTAACTGAATCTGAAGTTTGATGAAAATCCATGCATTAGATCTTGTGATATAATTATCATGATAATAATTAAAAAAATAGCATAGCAGCGCCACCTGTTGGACTATTTACACCAAAACATAAGAAGCATCTATTTATGTCAATGTCTAACAGAATCTGAAGTTTGATGAAATTCCGTGAATTTCCGTTCTTGAGATATAGCTATCGTAAAAATAATGAAAAAAGTGGTATAGCATCGCCACCTGTTAGGATATCTACACTAAAACATAATCAGCGTTTATTTATGTCAAGGTCGAACTGGATCTGAAGTTTGATGAAAATAAGGGCATTAGTTCTTGAGGTAGAGCTATTGCGGAAATCGCGAAAAATGCAACATAGCAGCGCCACGTGTTGGGCAATTTTCACCAAAAACTAATCAGCACCAATTTATATCAGGGACTATCTGAATATAAAGTTTTATTAAATTTTGCGCATTAGTTCTTGAGATAGAGCGCCCACAAAAATTTTTGTCACAGACAGACATTTTCTAAAAACAGTCAAATCGCGTTCAGGACCTTGTAAACGTATAAATCCGTCGAAAACCGGAAGTCGAAAATTTTCCTGAATCCAATACTTTCTTCTGGTAAAGATAGAAGAAAGTAAAAAAGACTAATCTTATTTACTTGTCACAAAATGAAGTGACAGTTCTGAACAGTTCACCGATGAAAGATTGCTTTAAACGTGAGAAAAATTGCATTATATAATTCATATTTCTTCATGTGATTGGCAGCCTAATCAGTATAAGGACACGCTCCATCTCATTATCTTCTGTAATAACATCCCTTCATTACATCACTTTCAAGTGGATATAATTATATTTTAACAAAGAAATTTAATATTGTCTGCAGGAGAATGCAAATTAGAAAATAATCGATAGGAAAACAGAGGAAAAAACTTCAGTTTATGAAGTATATTAATATTAACAGCATATACTAATTTCATATATTGTTTATTATATTTAGTTTTTGTTTTCGTCTGGGAGAATAATGTGAAAATATAAGCGAAACGAATATTACTTACACATCATACGTAGTATAGGAATCGTTTTGAAAATCGAAATAATTTTTTTGAGGGATTTACACATTTTAGACACTGGAGATTCCGAAAAACATATTTTTAGAAAAAGAATTGCCGTCTGTGTGTGTGTCTGTAAATGCTCTAGCTTCCGAATACATCGAGATAGAGACTTGAAATTTGGTATGTACTTAGTATGTAATAATGGAAAGAAGCTTATTCAATTTCAGTAACCTCGATTATCCAGAACTATTCTTTTCGGACTCTCGAAATATTCGTTCTTATAAAAGGTTTATAAAAATTTTCTAAATTGTTTATTTTAAGGTGTAAATATAAAAGACAATAAAAAAACATAAATTTTGCATAAAGAATGAAGTCGATCTTTCGATTCTTCGATATTTCATTCAAATTTCAATTTAAAGATATATTTTAACTGGAAATGAGACGCTTAATCCGACGCAGTAAACCCTTAGTTAATAGGATTATCAATTTTGAAGTTATAAGGATGTTTCTTTTACGCAATTCAGTAATAGAGCCTTTAAAATTTATGACGTCATCAAGCCACGATTTTATTCGAATTGCAATGCAATTTATAAATACAGGGTGATTTTTTTTAAAGTTGTGAAAGTAAAACCTTATAATAAAAGAACCACTGATCCAAATGTCCTGAAATTTCACCAGTATACTCTCAAAGCAATGGGAATTTTTTAGGCGTGGTTAAAAAAAACTTAAAATCGCACCGACAGGTGGCGCTGTAAGTTAGCAGAAACAAAGAATACCGTCAGTGGGAGGAAAACAATGGACGGTACTTTGAGAAACCATCTTCCGTTGTTCTTCTGTCGTCATTGGACCTTTTCTTAAATTCTTAAGTGTCCTAAATCTCCTAAGAGCAGTTGCTGCGCTGTCATATTCTGATAATACAGTTTCACTGACAACGCGCGGTAGTCAATGGCACAGTCATTGTGAGGATATCCGTAGAATAATGAACACGAGGTGTGCGTACTTCACGTTTTTATTGCCAATGTGCGTGTGTCGGGCGCAAGTTCATCTCCCGACTTTACTGCATGTACAGACAGCGCCATCTGTCGGTGCGATTTTAAGTTTTTTTTTAACCACGCCTAAAAAATAGCCATTGTTTTGGGAGCATACTGGTGAAATTTCAGGTAATTGGGATCAGTGGTTCTTTTGTTATAGGGTTTTACTTTCACAACTTACAAAAAAAAATCACCCTGTAGTTTACACATGTTTTATTTTCATATTTTATATTATGCATATCCATGATGGGTAAGTATTACGGTTTGCCCCCAACGGCTAGTTTCCTATTTGCTTTCCTGTTTTCCTATAATCTTACGTGACATTTAAAAAAAATAATAATAATAAATGCATGCGTTGCTAAAGGTATTGACCCTCCTCCCATACCTTACAGCTAAATTATAAAGTAAAAACATGTCCATTAGTAAAGTTGACGTCATTTTGACGATGGTAACATCTGATCAATAAATTTCGTTTTTATTGCAATTTTTTTTAACTTCTAACCTTCGCAAAATTTCAATTTTTGCACCGTCGAATAGGACAAAAATCTTCTTTCAAAAGCAATTTGTTTGAAAACTGTATGTAAATTTACTGTTTTTTTTTTTTATTTTTTAAATATTGTTTTCAAGCATGATTTTTTAAAAGTCTACCTCTATCGCGTGTCGATTACGAAAGATTACACATAAAATAATATAAATAGCCCAGCATTTGTTTCCGGCTAATAATGCATAACTAAATTAAAACTTCATCATTAAATAAATATATATAAATAAAACACAGATTTAATCGAACTACGCGCTTAAATCACTAAATTTATCAGAATAAAAAGCTGCTGTAAGTTGCGAAATCTTTGGCATTTTCAGTGACTATTTAATTCATGACGTGTAGCTAGTACGAAAATACCGCTTTTAATAAATTTCAAAACTATATTTGAATGCATTTCTCAGATATATTATGCATTTTGGAGTTGTTAGTGGGCAATCTAAAAACAATATATTAAATATAAAAAATTATTGCAGTTTTAATTTAAACAAGAACGAAAAATCATGCGTCAAGCATAGATTATGTAGTACTTTCCAACGCTTCTAAAATAATTTTACAAATCATTACCGTTTAATAAGCTGAAAGATGACATCTAATTAAACAATTTGGAAAACGCATAACATATTTAAAAACGTAATTTCAGGAATTTTTAATATATACAATATTCGGAAAAATATCCGAATACTTTTATGTAGCCCTGTATATGATCTATAGATTAGTATATATACATAGGATGCTAAATTTTAGTTTAGTTAGGAAACGCGTAGCACAGTTTAAATTCTCCTTCTGGAGTTTCTGTCAATAAACGGAAATGTGTTCGCGAACTTTTGTGCTGCCCTGTATAGGATCTACAGAATTTATACACACCACGTAATAGACAAAAAGCTAGTTAAGATTAAAATCGCGTTCAGTAACTTAAAACGCACTTCCAGGAATTATTGTTAACAGACAGTAGAGAATTCTTTTGTGTGTCCCTGTAAATGAACGATGACTGTTATACACACACTATTCTGTAGTAAGCCTCTTGTAATGCACCTTAGTAATATATATAAACTTCAATGCGTTTAAAATAGTGGAACATTATTTAAATAAGCCGCAGACGATTTTTCTCCATAGACATAATGTAACGGAATTATTTTGACTGTCCCTGTAAAGTAACTCTAAGTGCTATACACCTACTATTCCATATTAGCTTCTTCTAATGCATCTTAGTGATCTATATAAATTTCAATGCGTTTACAATAGTGAAACATTTTTAAAATAAACCGCAAATGATTTTTCCCCATAGACCGCAATGTAACGGAATTCTTTTGAGTGTCCCTGTAAAAAAACTATAAGTGCTACACACTTCCGTTGAAATAGGGAACATGCTATAGATGGCGACAATAACATATAAAAATTGCAGAGCAATCCGAGCATATTTACGGGAGTTAGAGCACGGACAGACGGCAGACGGCAGACGGCCAGACGGCAGACGGCCATACGGCCAGACGGCAGACGGCCATACGGCCAGACAAACCGAAGTCATAAGCACTTTTCAACTAGGTTGGAAAGTGCTAAAAAGGGTTTTCACCTGCGTTCTGTAACCCGAAAGTCTCGCTATATAACTCGTGGGTTGGAAACCCTAGTATGTAGAAAACTCTCTTTCTGTGATTTTCAGAAAGATACCTATTTCTAAGTTCCTTTGATGATGTGTAGTCGAAAATAGCATTAAATTTTTTTTGTCTGTCTGTCTGTCTGTTCAGAGTAGGCTCAGAAATGGTTTCATAGAAAACGCTTAACCCTTTCAAGGGTGGTGTTTGTAAGGCGCGAACGCTTAATTTTAATTCCAAACTGTCAAGTGGCACCCAGAAATATTTAATAAAATTTTGCTTTTATAGTATTCGCAATGAAAAGCTTTTAATCATTTTCAAATAGATTTGTTCGTAAAATCTGGTGTCATTCAAATATTTCAACATTTTAGTAAAATAAGTACTTTGCCCTTGAAAGGGTTAAACTTATCAGGGGCAGATAGAGAATGTTACTACAATCTGCAGTTTGCCACAATCCGATATATAAAATAGTTTTTGAGAAAACAGGCAAAAACCGAGAGAATCAATTAAGCAATCAATCTTGTAATGCTCAAAAACGCTAGAACTAGTTGATCAATTTTAAAGAAACTTTAAACGATAGAATGACTTACACATGACTTACACATTTTAATTTAAAAACTAGATTCGTAAGTATAAGGACCCAATATTCCATAATATTCTAAATATTTTTTTAATGTAGAATACAATTAGATTTATGTTTTCCCCAAAGATCACAAGGTCTTATAAAATACAAATGCAGCACAACTGATTGCTACGCAGCTAGTTTTAAATATATTTTTTAAAGTAACAGTTGGTTACAAATGTTTCACTATATACTACTATGAATTTCCTTTTTAAGTTATTACAGTTTGTAGAAAACAACAACAAAGCAATAATTCAGTGGCGGCTCGTCTATTGGGGCACATGAGCATGTGAACCCCCAAAGAAAAACAAGGAAATGAATTTAAAAATTAAATAAAATAATATTAATCACATTTCCATATTTTTGTCAATTTACGGTATGAGTTTAAATAACCCTCTGATCTCTTTTAAATACAAATATATCAAAATGTTGTAATATTGTAAATATCGAAAATTATGAATAGCGAGCGGCCGGTCTTTCCAGGATCGCACGTGCAGTTAAAGAATTTGCATTCAAAATCACCTTATGCGAAAGAAAGCGACGAAGATAGTGTGAGGCAAAGCAAGGCCATCTTGATACATTGAAATATCCCTGGGCAAAGGCACAGTAGATCATATCTTTCCGTTCGTACAACCTTCAGTGTGCCAAAGTTCGAATATTTCGCTGTCTCTTTCTTGATTGCTGTTTATCCAAATTCTTTCTTAGTTTCTTATATTCAGTTACTTAAATTTGTCTGTTTATTACTTACCCATCATACGTAGTATAGGGTAAGTCTTGTAATCGTTTTGAAAATGGAAAAAAAAAAGACGGTTTTACACGTTTTAGACACTTGAGATTCCAAA
The DNA here is from genome assembly GCA_963931845.1 of Maratus michaelseni. Lineage (NCBI taxonomy): Eukaryota > Metazoa > Arthropoda > Arachnida > Araneae > Salticidae > Maratus > Maratus michaelseni. Next base: position 121,769,332 of record OZ007586.1, read on the forward strand.
AAACAGGTTTGTAGGGGAAAAAATTTCCGTGTGTCTGTATGATTGTCTGTAAAAGCTCTATCTCCCGAACAAATTGAGATAGAAACTTGAAATTTGCTATGTACTTAGTATGTAATAATCGGAAGAAGCTTATTGAATTTCAGTAACTTCGATTTTCCGGAACTATTTTTTTCGGACTGTCGAAATATTCGTTCTGATAAAAGGTATATAAAAATGTTCGAAATTGTTTATTTTAAGGAGTGAATATAAAAGACAATAAAAAGGCATAAATGTTGCATAAAGAATGAAGTCGATCGGATAATGAGTTGCCGAGATATTTGTAATCCTATTTGCCACACTCTTCGATTTTTCATGACCCTGTATTTCATTCAAATTTCAATTTAAAGATATATTTTAATTGGAAATGAGACGCATAATCCGACGCAGTACACTGTTAGTTAATAGGATTATTAATTTTGGAGTTATAAGGATGTTTCTTTTACGCAATTCAGTAATAGAGCATTTAAAGTTTATGACGTCATCAAGCGACGATTTTATTCCAATTGCAATGTATTTTATAAATAGTTTACACATGTTTTATTGTCATATTTTATATTAGGCATATCCATGATGGGTAAGTACTACTGCCCCCCACCCCCCAACGACTAGTTTTTTAATTGTATGATCTTCCTTAGTAAAAGATTACTCTTTTGCTAAGTGCTTGGTATTTCGTTTAGTTGCATTGTTTTCATTTAACTTCTGAAAACTGAAATGTATTTCATTAAGTCGTACTGTTCAATTTTATTTTAGAAATTTATGTATTGTGAACTCCCATTTAAATAACCCACGAGCCGCAACTGAAATAATTCAACATTTATTTGCCCCTTCTAATTAAACCATTTGCCTTAAAAATGCATTTCACCATGCATCAAGGCGTTTCACTGTTGTGTTATGAAAGTTAATAGATAATGATGAAAATTAGAATAGTTCTTACAGAAAATGCCATAACATAAGGAACTTAGTCTTTAGCAACGAAAATACTAATAAAACATATTAAAAGTTTTAAAAAATATATTTTTTTAATTTACATGTATTTTTCAACACTTTCCAGCATAGTTGAAAAGTGTTTATGAATTCGGTTTGTCTGTCTGTCTGCCGTCTGTCTCTCTGTCCGTGCTCTAACTCGCTTAAATATATCCGGTTAGTCAGGCAATTGATAAATGTTATTGAGGTTTACTATAGCATGTTCGGTATTGAAAATCAAGTGTGTAGCACTAATACATTTTTTACAGGGGCACCCAAAAGAATTCCGTTGCATTACGGTCTATGGGGAAAAATCCTTTGCAGTGCATTTTCATGATGTGACACTATTCCAAATATATTGAAACTGATATACATCACTGAAATACACTACAAGATGCTTACTATCGAACATGGTACGTCTAGAAATTATAATTAGTTTACAGGGAAACTGAAAAGTATTTCATTACATTATGGTTTAATGTGTAAAATCATTTGCGGCGCATTTTAATCATGTTACACTACTACAAACGTAATGAAGTTTATATCAATTTCTGAGATGCACTAAAACATGCTTTCTGTAGAATATCGAGTGTAAAGCTTTTCTCTTTGATTTACAGTGCCACACAAAAGTATTCTTTTACATAATGGTCTACGGCGGGGAAACTTATTGAAGCGTATTTTAATTATGTTACGCCATTTCAAATATAATGAAATTGGTAGACATTATTGAAGTTTACTATCTACAAAATACTTGTTATGTGCATAGCATTTATCGTTCATTTACAGGGACACACAAAATATTTCGGGTACAGTACTGTGTCCGAAATATCGTTTATAAGCCATAATTGGAAGTGGGGTTTTAGTAAGGTATGCGTTTAACTAAATTTTTTAATGCTATGAGGTATGTATAAATGCTACAGATCATATACAGGGCTATACAAAAATTTCGTAAGTATTACGGTGCATCAGCGTAAATTGAATAAAATGGGTTTTTAATCGAGTTATACATTTTGAACGTGAAATATATTTAGTATACCAAAAAAGGTTTGTAGAATATAAATAAAATCATGTGCCACGCAAAGAACTGAATACATGGTTGCCTATGTATTATAGTTTCTGGAAGTGTGATTTGCCTGAATTAAACTGTAGCTTAATATGTGGCATGTATACAAAGCTTAAGGTAATATACAGGGCTGTACAAAATAATTCAAGTATGTCTCCGTCTATTGGTAGAAACTGCTGAAGATGAATTTCCAACTGTGTTATGTGATTTATTACTAAACTAAATTGTAGCATAGTATAGAGTATGTACAAATATATAAATTATATACAGGGCTTCAGAAAAGAATTGGAGTACTTTTTCCGGCTGTGGACGGTAACTGCTCAGATCTGGTTTTCAAATGTGTTTTGTGTTTTTCTGAAATGCTTACTTAGATACCCTATTTACCTTATTAAACAGCGATGGTTTTTTAAAGTATTCTGTTATTGTTGGAAAGTGTTTCATATTTTCTTTCTTGTTTTATTTTGATTTTTAACATGTGCTAATCAAAAATAAATACGTGTACATTTTAAGAACTATTATATTTATTATTTTTTTCGTAACATAAAAAAATTCTTTATTATTTAATTTTCTGAAGAATATATTTTTTTACATATTGTGGAATTTTCTGCAAGAATTATTCTATTTTATGATTATTTATTAACTTGCATAACACAACAACGAAACTTCCAGTAAATCAAGGTACTTTGGTATTTTTAGGGTTCCGAGTAAAAACAGAACCATTATAAGATCTTGATTATAGAGACCATTATAAGATTTGTGTGTCTGTCTGTCCGTCTATCACCGCCGTTTTTATCGAAAACTATGGAACGCGGAAATTTCAAACTTGGCTGAGTTATAAAGGCTATTGACCCACATATTTATAGATTATTAGCCAATCAAAAATATTTTTAGGAAAAATTTAGGGGAACTAATTATGTTACTTGAAATTTTTTTTTTATATCGTGTACAGAATCGTTCGAAAGATCTCGTAACACCGAACTCAAAAATATATTTGTTTTAATTTTATGTAATATATTTTTAGATATATCGTCGAAAATGTACTGCAAAATAAATGCCCCCCCCCCTCCCCCTATTTCTGAATCTACTGTAAACACTTCAATAAATGTCCACCAAAATAAATCATAATAGCGCCTGACTAGACCTTGATTTTTCTTTTCAAACAAAGGTTAGATTTTGTGGATTGAATTTAAACTTCTGGATTATATAAAGAAAATTGTTTACATTCATAATAAAAATTAAATTGGGTTCGTAGATCTTTCATCGATGGATTAGGAAAAGTTATGGTTTCGGATAAGCGTCTGAGTCCCAGTTTAACAACTATCAGAAAGGTCAAATAGAAACTCTGCTCCTTTCTCTGGCTCACAGAATATTTTATGCAAAAAGTTTTCACTAATGGACAAGACAGTGTTTGAGACTTAAATATCCTTCACTAGATCGTGACGAAATTGTGTAGGCCTTTTGCGTTATACTGGCAGATTTAACTGGTAGATTATCAGTTCTCTTTCAAGTCAGTGCTTATGGCAAGCCACGCGACTTCGTACGAATCGTCACACTAGCACTAGACGTACAAACAAGATTCCTATCCTGTCTCCGTCACAACTCAAAGACGAGCTGTTACACTTCTTAGCAAAGATCAGGAACTGAATCTCCCAGATTCTCCTTTTTTTATGGCTACCAAATCCGGGAGGGGTTTGACACAGCCACTTAAACGTTAAAAAAGTGATGTCACTTTTAATTAAATTCATCATTGGTTCCTAAAGGGGGACACATGAAGTTGCACTATAAATTTCACCAAGGTGATATTTTAACCACAGCGGTCAACCTGTGCTCGTAGACATTCCTTCCTAAGTTGCAGTCCTAGATCTCATTGTTCGAAACCTTTTTTAAACACAAAAAATAACTTTTGAATTGACATCACTTAAAAAAACACCGACATCGAAAATTTTCTAGCAATCTTCTAGGACAAGGTTTCTCACGAGCATGTTCCTGGTTCAAGGTTATTTTCCCACACACTAGGATATTCTCACAATTAAAGAGAATCCGTTACAACACCCGCCCGTTAATATGATTCTTTCGGGCATCACACGACGAATCCGCAAATAGTAAGCTCAACACTCTAAGCTCGCATACCTCAGAATAGTAATAATAAAAGATAACACTTTTTTTATTGTTCGCTCTGATAAAATTCATGTATTTTATTCTTACTGTTAGAAGAGACTCATACTCAATTACATACTCATAAAACAAATGAACGACCAGACTTTTAACTACACATGATACATAAACAATTAAACAGATAAAATAAAGTAAATATATAAAAAGTTTTTGAGGAGTTTTAGTCTACTCTGCTTATACAATCATCAGGAAGAATGTCTTTTCCAGGGCAATGTTTGATCGCGTAGTGTTACGGTTGCAGTGCCAGAGCACATCGTAATAACCTGGGATTACTTCCTGAATTTCTTTTCAGAAATACAAAGGGAGTGTGGTCCGTTTCGATAGAAAAATATTGCCCATCAATGTAGAGCCTTAATTTTTTTGTCGCGAAAATAATTCCGGCACACTCTTTTCAGTGGCTCAAAAACTTTTTTCGGTTTCGGAAAATTTTCTGCTTAAAAAAAATAATGGGATGCTCTACGGAACCTTCTCTTCACTCGAATACTATACCTATCTCTTTGTTGGATGCATCTGTCTGTACTATAAATTCTTTTTGATAATTCGAAGCATATGATATTGGTTTTTCGGTAAGCTTTATTTTTGAAGTTTTATATGCTTTACTCATTTCTTCGCTCCATACAATTCGTTCTTTTTAACACTTTCCAACCTAGTTGAAAAGTGTTTATGACTTCGGTTTGTCTGGCCGTCTGCCGTATGGCCGTCTGCCGCCTGCCGTCTGTCCGTGCTCTAACTCCCGTAAATATGCTCGGATTGCCCTGCAATTTTTATGTTATTTTCATTATCTATAGAATGTTCCCTATTTCAACTGAAGAGTGTAGCACTTATAGTTTTTTTACAAGGACACTCAAAAGAATTCCTTTACATTGCGGTCTATGGGGAGAAATCATTTGCGGTTTATTTTAACGATGTTACACAATTTCAAACACATTGTAATTGATATATATCACTAAGGTGCATTACAAGAAGCTTAATGTGGAATACGATGTACATAGCACTTATAATTACTTTACAGGGACAGTCAAAAGAATTCCGTTACATTACGTCCATGGAGAAAAATCGTTTGCGGTTTAATTAAATAATGTTTCACAATTTTAAACGCATTGAAATTTATATATATCACTAAGGTGCATTACCAGAGTCTTACTACAGAATATTGTGTGTATAGCAGTCATCGTTCATTTACAGGGACACACAAAAGAATTCTCTACTGTCTGTTAACAATAATTCCTGGAAGTGCGTTTTAAGTTGTTGAACGCGATTTTAAATTCAACTCAATTTTTGTCTATTACTTGGTGTGTATAAATTCTGTAGATCATATACAGGGCAGCACAAAAGTTCGCGAACATATTTCCGTTTATTGACAGGAACTCTAGAAGGAGAATTTTAAACTGTGCTACGCGTTTCCTAACTAAATTAAAATTTAGCATCCTATGTAGTATATATACAAATCTGTAGATCCTATACAGGGCTGAATAAAAGTATTCGGATATTTTTCCGAATATTGTATATGTTGGAAATTCCTGAAATTACGTTTTTAAATATGTTATGCGTTTTCCAAATTGTTTAATTAGATGTTATCTTTCAGCTTATTAAGCAGTAATCATTTGTAAAATTATTTTGGAAGCGTTGGAAAGTGTTACATAATCTATGCTTGACGCATGATTTTTCGTTCTTGTTTATTTTTTCCTTCCGTGCCTGTGCCAACGGATCTACAATGACAGCATAATATTTTATGCTGCGAGAAAAATACTCAGCCATGACATTATATATTTTTAAAGCTATGTATATTACAATATTTTTGTTCTATACATGGAGTCAATCGTTCTTTCAAGTGTTTTATTTTAACATGTATATTGTGTAGTTTCTCATGGCTGTTTTCTGCATTTTTATAGAAAAACACTGCTTAAAAATGATAAGCTGTGTGTTTTGAAGATTGGTGCAAAAATATGAAGAAATCTTGGTAGAAATATAAAAAGGGAGAAGAGGGCTAAATTGTATGTTTAATATATAATATACCAATATATTCATAGTAATTAAAACATAAGCTTAATTGTTGACTTCAGTTGAACATTAAAATGATTATTCATTATAATTTGCTACTTATGGCGGAACTATTGTGCTCAATTGTATTGTTACTATTGTTCTCAATTTTACCTTATTTTATTAAATCTTGCTCATGATCATGTTCTTATACTATTAACTCTGTCTTTCACTTGAGTGTGTGCAGTAGTGTTTGCTTCAGTTTACCTAATTTTGATATTATAGTGCAGAAATTTTAACATGTGCAAGGTGTGTTTGAATTCATCATATAATGCAAATGAAAGAAAACTGACAGGAATAAAATCAGTAAATAAAAGGGATTTTTTTTTAAACCTTTTCTTTAATAACATTTTATTCTATGTCTTTATTTGCACATTGTGATAATTTTATATCGCTCACATAGATCAATTTTTCTGACGAATTTCAACTTTCATACCTGTATAATTTAAAAAAAAACTTTTTCAAAATGATGTATTAATGTTGTTTATAAGATGATCCTCATTTTTATCAGTTCATGTGTGTGAGTTTCATAAAAGTTTTTGTTGTGTTTTATTTATGGGAAATGCAATTAAGTTATTTTTAACTTTCATTAAAAACTTTTCAGACAAAAATATTCTTGTCACCCTGATTTAAAATTAAACACAAAGGAATTTATAAAATGAATTCAAATTACATGTTTCATTAAGAAATTATTTAATTCACGTAATTTATAGAATCGAAAAATATTCAATACATCATTCAAACTGTAATAATGAAAAAAAAAGCTATTAAATGATAAAATATCTTCTAAGCGACCAAAAAACCATTTTTTTTTTCATATTAAAATTTAGTTAAATCGCAATATTTTAACAAAATCATATTCAAAATTTATGTTAGAACAGAAATTTTCGCAAAAAGGTCTTTGTCTATTACCAGTTGCATATGAATTGTTCATTTTTATTAAAGTACTTTTATTCAAAAATGTTATTTTACAGTTTGTTAAAACAGCTTTAACAGAGTTTTTACGGAATATAATCATCTTGTACAGTAGGTACATAAAATTACTTAAAATTTTGATGCTTCAGCACATATTCTTAGAAAATGTTTGCTTGCCGGGACATTTTCAAATTTAAATCTTCAAATTTTTGAAAAATATTTTATCATATTAATTTTTTTTTTTTTTGCTTAAAATGGCATTTAAACATGTTTCTATCTTAATTAGAACAAGATATATTAATTTTTGTTTTCAAAATCTAGCTTTCTAGTGGTGGTTGTCATGGAAACGTTTTTGCGTTTTTCTGCTTGACGGCTTTTTTCATCCATTTTCTCCTTTAAAGTGTTATAAATCAAGAAATATTAAAGATAAATTGCTCAAACTTGGAACATGTCTTTTTCAATTACATTACTTCAATTTTGATTCAGCAAATTCGAAAAAAATATTTACTTTAGAAAATATGATTTTTTTTCTTTAATTTTTTTTTTAATTTTTTTTTTCAAAATTAATATTTTTTTAAATGCTGAATCATAATTAAAGCTTATATATTTTTGTTTAATTGAATGAAAAGAAATGAAATTTGAAGAATAATATTTCGTGTTATAACGATTTTAAATTACCCCACTTTTATAATTTTTAAATTAAAAATTTTTTATAAAACTTTATAAAATGTTTTATGATTTGATTTTGTTTACAAATTATATAGTTAACCATCACAAAAAAAACTCAAAATTCTAATTCAATAAATGAAAATGTTTTTAAAATGTGCCCCTGACTCCCTTAAATGTTTTAATATATGTTTCAAGTTTTGTAGACCATGTTATAGTAGACCAAAGAAAAATTAGTTCATATGATCCAGTTTTATGATTATTGTGACACATCTGGAAATATAATGCATCTAATTTTGACTTATTTAATAATAATTAAATTAATTTAAATTTCTGAAATGCAACATTTAATAGAAAAAAATTGTTTAAGTATTTTTGAAGTTTTTCACAAATGTGTCAAATGGTTTTTGTTAACAAGTAAACTTTTAGTAACAAGTAACAGGTAAACTTTTTATGAACTATGACAATACTTAAGATTATACAAATTTAAGCTAAATAGATTTTTCTAATTTATGGTATGGATGTAGACGAGGTGGAGGGAGGGGGTGATAAAATTATTTTAATGCAAAGAAAAATATTTGATCTCATGACCTCTAATTTTAGGACTAAAATTTAGGTTTTAAATGTTATCATCATATAAATTATTTGAATTTTGAATATATATAATTTTTAACAAGTTAAAAATAAAGCAGGTTCTTTAGAGAAAAGGACCTTTAATACCTTCTTTGACCCTCTTTTCTTAAAATCATGGATTTAAATTAACTTTAAAAAATGATATTTAAAATTCAAATTTAGGGTATTTTAAAAATATCCTTATGTATTGCCTAAAATATTTTGCAAATGTAAGATTCTAGAGAGGGGTACAAAGCTCAAATCCATGCTTTTTAAATTTCCTTTAAATCAAATATCAAGTTTTTAAAATAAAATAAATGTGGTACAGTCGAACCTCGTTAACACGAAGTCGCTTAACGCGAAATATCGCTTAACACGAAATAATACTGAGGTCCTGTCAAATGAGTCTGAAAATCAACGTTAATTAATTCGTTTAACACGAAATTGAATTTCGGAAAATCCCGCTTAAGGCGAATTTTTTTTCTTTGCTTCAAGGTCAAAACATGATTCCTTCTGTAATGTTTTCGATAGTTCAAACTTAAATGTCACATACTCTTATTAAAAGTGGAATTTTCTCATGGTTTGAAAAAGATTTAAAGTGGAAAAGTGTTTCATAAAATCCTGAAATACTGAATTCCTGAATAATCCCTGCTTTTCTTTGATCTTTGATATTCCGCAATTAAACCATATGAGCAATAGGTTAGTCACAATGAAACTTTGAGTGAAGGAATTTCTTTTTTGAAAGTGATTGTTCCATTACTTATTTGACTGTATTGACAGTAACATAAACCATATACCGGGGGTTCCGAATTCCTCTATCTGTGAGAGAAAGAAATGACAATCTCTACTTCACTACCTGAGTAACATAAGTGAAACGCTGTTCACAGTTGCTCTGTAGAATTATGTGAAAGATGAGTCGAAAACAGTAAGTTTTATCTTTAGAAACAAAGTGAAAATTTTAAACGAAATTAGTGATAAAGTACTGAAAAAAAAAAATGCGGCGAAGTATGGGATACCTGCAATTCTTCTATAATTGGTCCTCTCTACAATTTTAAAGAATCGTGAAAAGATTGAAGCGGCTTATGCTGTGAGTCAATTCAAACCAGTAAGAAAACGAATGTGTAGAAGAAAGATTGAATAAATTGAAATTGCTCTCTTGCAATGGATAAAAGAAGCAATAAGCCAGAACATTGTTTTAACTTTTGCAGCTTTGCTAGAGAAAGCAGGGGCTTTTGCTGATGCTCTAGATGAGAGCGATTTCATATTTTCTAACGGATGACTGACAAGATTTAAACAGCATCGTAGACTTGTCTGCAAAAAGATATGTAGCCAAAAAACGGGAAATTCTTTCTTATACATTGTTTTTTTTTCGAGTACATTTGCATAGATGAAAATGTGCTGACTTCGGATGTGACGACAGACGAAGAAATAATTGCTGAAAAATAAAGATAACATTGAAATGTCAGACGAGGATGAAGAAATTGACACAGAACGGAAAAGTTTAGTGTCAATAAATGAATCTACCGCAGCATTGAAATTTGTACAACGCTTCCTTATGGATCAAGATGATGCTTCCCGAGCTTTTGGACAAATTCCATTAGTTCCATACGTTCCTAAAAGAAGTACTCTACAAAAATTAAAGCCAAAGTCAGTTACTGACTTTTAAAAAAAATGATTACCATGTAAATAAAATTATTATTGCCTAAAACACCATGATTAATTTGCTAATGAAATTTTCTATTTCTTATTAATTCATGATTTTTTGAGCAGGGATCTATTTGTAGGTTAATTTATTTAGTTTTTATATCTAACATAGGTGGTGCCACTGTTATGACGGTTAACACGAAATTTCGGATAACACGAAAAAAATTCACAGTCCCTTCAATTTCGTGTTAACGAGGTTCGACTGTATATAATAATTTTTTCATGCTGAAAAAAACTTCTTTCCCTGTAGTATTTGCATTTGGTATCCAAAACATAATTGTGTAATTTTCATTCATTAAAAAAATTGTGTGAATTATACAACTACTCTTTGAAAAAGAATATGAATTGTAACAAATAATTTTTAAAGAAATCGATTTCTAGAACAGCGATGGAACAGTGGCGCAAAAGAGAACCTTTAAAAATTATAATTAAGAATATTTTTGTCTGAAAAGTCTGAAAAGACAACCCTAAATTTAAATAATATTCTTCGTCTTATTTAAGGACAGAATTTCTGAGATTTTTAAGGCGGATAAAACTATTAAAATTTGATGGTGGCATTTACCCAAATGGGGCGCTACTGTTCCACCAATGCTAGAAGCTTCTAATATGCATACAAAAATTTTCAGCTTGATCCAATAAGTAGTTTTTGCGATATGCTCAGGTCCTCAAAAAGAGGTTAGAGCCATTACAAATTTCTAGGGCGGGTCTCTTAAAGGGCCCATCTCAGGCCCTGTTTTTAAAATAAATTAGTAGCGAAAAGAAATATATATATATATATATATATATATATAACAGTTTTTTTCTCTTTTTTATGGGTAAGGTTTCTTTCCTTTTTAATATTGTTTTTATTTTTTGTACTTTATGATTTTTTCACAGTTTATTTCTCTATTTTGGTGTGGTAGTCCCAAAATCATATTCTTTAGCAATGTTATGGCTAATATGATGATGAAACCACACATTTAATTTGTGGTAATTTAGGCATTTCGGACCTGAAGATTCTGTTTAAATTCCAGAAATTTCATTTTTTCAATTTTTAATTTAATTTCTTCTTTTTTTTTTTACTATGTATATGGAATTTATATTCAGTGTGTTGGGGAACACTATTGTTGTCAATTAATTATTACATTCTAATTCATAATTTCATAGTTTTTGTTGGTGTTTCGGTAATGTTTCATTAATGGTTATATATATATATATATAATTACTTTTCTGCTCTTTAAATTTATAATATCGTTATTTTATTTTTCTCTACTAAATGCTTATTACTTTTCATTTCAAATATGACTAAATTCTTTTGAGTAATTACCTTAGTGGACATCTTATGAATTAAATAAATCGATCAAGTGAGAGTATAACTCACGCTCAAAAAGTTCCGTACAATGAATTTATTAATTACTATTTATTAATTAATAAACTCCTACTACCCCTACATTTTTCATAATTTTAGATCCATTAGATTCGGAAATAGAAGGGGGGGGGGGGCATATTTTTCCAGTACTTTCGACGCTATCTCTGAAAATATAATGCCTAAAATTAAAACAAATATATTTTTGAGTTCGACGTTACGAGATCTTTCGAACGATATCCTACACGATACATAAAAAGAATTTTTTTGAAGTAACTTAATTAATATTTTGGCTAATTTCCGACAATTTTTCAAAATCATTATTCAATATCCTTGAATGATTCTGCGTCTATAGATACCACGAACTTCCCTGCTGAGTTCCCGTCAACTCCCCCGCTGACCGCCTGAAAAGTAAAGTTTTTGTGTAATGGAAAAATGCGTTTTTCTCGAAAACTATGTTACCTAGAAATCGCTATAGTTTTCCTGCACGGTTTAAATAAATTTCTACTGCTCCAAATTTTTTCATAATTTTAGCTTCAGAAGATTCGGAAATGGGGGGGGGGGGACATATTTTGCAGTGTATTTTCGACGATATCTCTGAAAATATAATACCTAATATTAAAACAAATATATTTTTGAGTTCGGTATTACGAGATCTTTTACACGATATACAAAAAAAACTTTTCTTTTAAAGTATAATTAGCCCCCTAATTTTTTCCTAAACATATTTGTGAATGGCTAATAATATGAAAATATGTGGGTAAGAAAGATTTATAACTTTCCCAAGTTTGAACTTTCCACGTCCCATAATTTACCAGAAAAGGGGCTCTGGCAGACGGACAGACAAGACACAGGAGTGATCTTATAATGGCTCCGTTTTTACTTTTAAAGTACGGAACCCTAAAATTATCTAAATCAAGAGTACCTTCTTTAGCTATGTTTTAGATCCATAAAGAATAAAAAGTAACGCCTCTTGTTGTTACACAAAGACATACAGAAAACAGCACGAGTTTTGAATGATTTTTTTTTTTTTTTTATCCATTTATTTTCTTTGGAAATATTTTGCTTTTTGGCATTTAAAGGCAAGATATTTTTTAACTTCCTTTTATTTTGAAATAGACTCTTAGACAGTTCTTTTGACCACGTACACTATTTTTTTCTACAACATGTTGTTTTAATGGTGCTTGAACTTTAAACAAATATATATTTTTAAATTACTATTTAATAATAAGTTTATATTCTAATACCAATCTGCACCTTTCAATGCATTTCTCTCTAATATTTAAGGGTGTATTCAAATCCAAACTGCTTATTTTGTGACTTATTTTTAAATTCATTTTTGCTCTAAAATGCATCCAATTGGCATGTTCTCTTATTCAGAAACTTTATAATGTCCGTATTGGTTGATTTTTTGATAAAGGCAGAATATATTTTAAAAAATGCTGTCAAAGTAGGCAGTTTGAACCAAATTTCCCAAAGCGATAGCGCTGGAAACAAAAGAAAATTACTGTACTGTGAAAATAATTGTTTGTAAATCAATTTCTAATTAATTGAATGAAAAATGAAACACAGGTCCCTTATAATCTCTTCTTATGGTCTCTTCATAAATCACGCTGCCAAGTTTCATGTTTTTACTTTTAAAAATGAGTCTGAAAATGTGTCAGAAAATTTTGAGTTGTTGAGCATGGAAAAATATTTTTTTGAATACCGCATTCGACAGGGTTTCGGGTTTTATTTTAATTTTACTTTTATTATTATTTATTTATTTATTCTTTTTAAAAAGATACTTTAAGAACTCCATTTATTAATTAGCTTACATTTTTAAACATAATTAAACTTTAAAAAATTTAAATATATGAAAACATATTTTACACTGTTAATATACCATGAAACATGATTGAAAAAAAATTATTTGTTTCGTGAAAACTATTAATAAATATAACAACAGTATCAGCTATTTGTTCTAATGTTTAAACAATTTATTTAGAATTTTTCTAACACTAATAACATTCTTCCTTGCAAGCCATTAATAAAATGTGTATGTAATCTGAACTACAAAGTAACTAATTTTTCACTTTTCAGATCACACCCAAATTTAGCCAGGTTTTTAATATTGAATATCTTCGGAACTAATCATTGAAACTTTGTGAGAAAACGTTTGCTCATTTATTATGATATGATAGATTTAGACATAATTCCCAATAAATTGCCTATTTTCGTTCTTCTCTGTAACAATATGCGATTATTTTTTCCGTCTGTACAAGAAAGTATAAAAAGTGCAGTACATTTCTTTTTTTCACATCCATACTATTTGAAGCAAAATTTAAAAGATAATGTTAGCTTTATCGTTTTTTGCACTCTTTTACTTTGTTTTTATATGTAAAGATGGTATTTTGTAATAGATTTTTATTTTTCACTTACTTTTTAATATGCTAGAATTAAAAATATTACATACACAGGTTGTTTCCAATGGCAATACAACATTTTAATAGTTTTAGAACTTAATTATGAAATAAATTAATTTTCATGCATTTTGCTCTTAATCAGGCCCAGGTGATAAATCTCCAAATATATTTTATGGTTAGCAATTATTTATAAGCTGCAAAAACTATTTGGTTATTTGTTTGCTAAACCACGCTCCCTAAAATATGCCAACTGGCTGTGAAACTGCAACAACAAAATATTTTAAACACTAAAAAGTAGAAAATATAAATAAAAAAATAAAGAGTAATGTATTTTTTAAAAGTACTTTTTTATCATTTAATAGGTTAGTATTAATTAAATTATGGTTAAAACAATTTAAATATACTGAATAGATAATTATTTAAATAATGCTTTCTTTTCTTTCATGTTACCATATCTTAAAAAGAAACGGAGAAAAAATAATTTGTTTAATAAATTGCGTTTAAAAAAACTATTTTTAATTTCATCTATTTTTATTAAAATATTTCTTCTTAGTGCTGTCTATTGTATTAAAGTTCAAATAAAAAACATCACCCTCTAATGAGTTTTTGTTATGAACAAATATATACTGCAATAAAATAGTTCCATGATGTAGAAGTAGCTTGAACTGCAAAGCTTATTGTATAGTGTTCTTTTAGAATTATAATTTCTGTTCAAATTATATTTATAAATTGTATAAATGGCTAATTAATAAGTGATTTTTATAAAGGTCTTAAAAAATCAAATAAATCAGATTTCTTTTTAAATAAAATTTATAAAAGTAGTAGTAGTTTGTATTCTAAACTATATTTTGTCGTATTTGTCTACAGTATAGAAGTATATTTCTGGATTTATATTCATTGATGAAAACAGCTACAGTCGAACCTCGTTAACATGAACCTCAAGGGGAATCAAAACTTTGTTCATGTTAACAGTAATTCATGTTATCAGTGTCAAATCTTTGTACTCGTTTTTATAGGGGACTATGAAAACAATTCATGTTAAAAGTAATTCACGTTAAGCGTGTTCATGTTAACGAGGTTTGACTGTATTTTAATTTAATTGTTTGTGCAGAGTTTGATTTTGCAGTATAATTTCTTTTAGGCATTTGAATTTTGTTCTGCAAAATTAATTTTTAAATTTTTGTTTTTAAGAAGAAGAATAAAAATCTGGAAAGAAAAAAGTTCTTGTAAGAAGATCACTGCGGATTTTCAGCTCTCCTTTATCAACTTAACAGGATTAAATTGTGTTGTAAAATATTTGTGATAAATTTAAGCAACTTGTAAATAAATTTTTTAAATCCTTTTAGGTTTGTTTCACATTCTTTATGAAAAATAAAATTATGTGAAAAGGCATTCAGTTCTAGTGTAATTGTTTTATTATTTTTAATATAAATATTTGTTAAGCAAATGATGATGTTAAAAAGGACATACTATATATTTTCCCTTCTTTCTCGTTCTAAGAACACTCCCCTCTCTTTTTCCTTTAAAGAAAAAAAGGGGAGGTTAAAATGTAATTCAATAAAAGGTTTTATGTAGAATATATTTTTTAAAATTTTGACAGCCTGATAAAATGTTTTTACTAATTTGTTAGTTAATTATAAATTAGCATTGCTTGGAGATCAGGCATTCAAGATTAATTGCTGTATAAAAACTTTTGAAATTTTAAATAAAAAATTTTCCATAATCTAATTAAAAGTTGAGATCAAAATTTTCTTACACATAATATTGTATAAATCAATTTGAAATTTTGTTAGTCAAAAATGCGTCCTCCTAGAAGGAAAATTATTTTAAAGATTTCTAATTGATAATATACTAAAAAAATACATGAAATATTCAGCAATCATTACTTACTGCCCTTTAAAGAATAGGAAAACAGCGATATATTATTCTTATGAATAATGTTTTAGTCCATTTTGAAAAAATAAAAGATTTAGTGCATGGACGACGAACCTGTTGTGTTCTAGAAAGCCAATTACCACCACTATTTTGGAAAAATATTAAACTTATTTAATGAAAGAAATTCTGAGATTAAATAAGGCCAAAAGAGGGGAAAATATTGGCAATTAGTTTCTGTCAACTAGTGATATTTTGTAAAAAATGTATATTGACATTTTGTTTTTTCATAGCTCATGAAATGAGCTATGATGATGCGTATGAGAGGGGGGGGGATCCTTAACAGACTAAAACAACAGCATTACTTTATAAGAATACTGGTACATTTTTCAGATTAATTATATGCCAAAGAAATGAAGGTAGTGAAATGGCATTTTTTCAACAGACTTCATATATAGATTATCCTTATAAAAATTCTTAAATTCTAATGATCAATAATGTTGTAAACATTTTGCCAATTTCATAAAATAAAATTCCTGAATTATCGTTTTATGTTTTTGTTTTATTTCCCAACTGGATAATTGGTAGGAACATCCAGTTAAGAAATTGCATGTAAAACATGGTATTATAAAAGGTTTAAGTATAATCATTATATAATAATTTTGAACGGAAATGCAGGAAAATTGTGGCTGGATCTGGTGAATTAGCTTGAAGAAACATGAATTAAAAGTAGTTAAAAATTTACTTTGAATATTTAAATCTATAATTTAATTAAAGATTGAAGAATATAAGGTTTTTTTCATATTCTCACCATCATTGATAATTTAACGTTCAATATATTTTTTACGCCTTGAGTTATGAACTTTTCTTTGTTAATTACAAATATTGCTTTTGCAGTTTTTTAGGAATAACATTTTTAAAAGCTAAATTATAACTATATGGCCTCTACAAAAATATTTAACTCTGAATGTTGCTGAACATTCATTCATTTATTAACAGCAAGTTGAAATTTGTTTCGATCAAAAGAGATGAGTGAATAAGGCCAATTTTTGCCTCCACTGGGACACTTTTTTAAAAAAGATGCTTTGATAAAATTTTGGATTTAAAATTTACTGGTTTTAGGACTATTTTTGCTTGGAGATTAAAAATATGCTATACAAGATCTTAAACTATGTAGCAAATTTTATTGCATTTTGACTTTTTAATAAGAGGTGCTTATAACACCATTGTAGTTTTTAACTGAAGGAGATTATAATAATAAAGTGAAGCATGTATATATAAACATCAGGCTGATGTTACAAGCACTTCTTATTAAAAAAAAATATTTACAAATATTGAAATATATTATTTTTTTAAATAACCCATGTTTTAAAATGTACCTAAAATATTTAAAGTGTTTTCAGACAAAAATTACACACCAGTAAATTTAGATTCTAAAGTTTATCAAAATACCTTTAAAAAAGAAAAAAATTGGCCTTGACAAAGGAGTAAAAATGGACCTTATTTATTCAACTTTTTTGAGGGCCATAAACAGTATAATTCTGGCCAGCTTTAGGCTAGCTTTCATTCATGATAACCAATAGTGGCGTGAAAGTGGCTAGCTTTCGGCTTGTATTCATTAATGATGGTCATTGATGGCATGAATATGACTAGCTTTGGGCTTGAATTCATTAATGATGCCCATTGGTGGCAACAAAGTGGCTAGCTTTCGGTTTGCATTCATTAATGATGCCCATTCATGGCAAAAAGTGACATGCTTTCGGCATGCATTCATTAATGGTTCCCATTGATGGCACGTGTATGGCTGGCTTAAGGCTAGTTTACATTTATTATAACCCATAAATTAACAATTATGGCAAGCTTTGGGCTAGCTTTTATTCTTAATAAACGCGAGTGACATGGCTGTAACAATCTTCTGGCTAGATTTTATCACAATGATCGTTTGTGGCCGAGCTGTGGCTAGTTTTTATTAATAGTTTCCAACTAAAGTGTAATTGTGGCCAGTGTTAGGCAACCTATCAGTTATGATTAACCGTTTGTTGATCAATTATGGACATCTTAATGTAGTTATACCCAATTGTCTTGCGACCTCATTGTGGCGGACGTGACATTTGTTTTTACGTTGTCGTTACGGCCAATGATAGCGGGCCCTCATCTAAAAGTTTGGACAAAGGTTAATGTAGCCATCAGTGGCTATTCAAGTTCTGTGTTTGTCGGGATGTTATTAAAATTTACTAATAATGCATTGTTGTTTTTTTTGCCCAGTTTTCCTATCATCAACAATAACGTAAGTGCTGGGTACATTAATCTTAACCTTAATTGGAACATAATTTTCACCTTTCTGTAAAATTCAGATAATACAATTGAATTCCATCCAAAACAAAGAAAACTTAACAAGAATAAAAGCAATATAAGCAAACGTTAAACTTAAATTCATCATAAGGATTTGGAAGAATTAATTATATCTATTAACAACATTCAATGGTCTCATTTCAGTTCACGATCAAAATCAGTTCATGTTTAACATCTGACCTCCCAATCAATACAAATAATCTCAAGAAAGGCCAGATAGTCTGAGAAGTATCTCTTACCACTACTGAAATGAAATGTATTAAAGGAAACTGAAAATTAATTAATTATCTCATGAATTAATAAATGGCCCCTTTTGAAATTATCCGTACTCACTGAAAAGTAAGGTACATATCCAACACTACAAAAGAAATGGCACTGCAGGATTTAGAATGAACAGACATTTATCAATAAAATTAAGTTTATTGGAAATAATATAAAGAAATATGCTTATTCAGCATTTTTACAACTTTATAAGTAGTCATTTTATAGAAATATGTTACAGTTAAATAGACATATTTACTATTAGTAATTTTCATTGAATTCCTTAAAACCACATAATTAAACTTTGATATCCGTTGATATTAAATATACAATAATTTCAAACATTATTATTTGTTTCTCATTTAGTGTTATCAAACATAATACAAATAATTTTAACTGGAGGCGGAGCTACTGGAAATAATTAAGATCTTAATCTGGTCATTGTTTTTAATTTATGGCATGGCTATAAATAAAATAAAAAAAATGTCATCCCCGTAAGAAAAATAAAATATAAAAAAGGACATGTAAGAAAATTTAAAAGAGAAGTAGAAAAGAATGAAGTGCATTTATCGTTGGTTCAATGTGGGCAATTGTGGGCCCACTGTGAAGCAATTTCCAAAACATATATTACTACAAATACCATATTTTACTACAAATTTCATGTTTTAAATAATTATTTACATCTTGTTGGAACACATCCTGATGTTGTATTGTTCATCATGACAAAAAACGGCACTTCAGGATTTAGAATAAACTGGAATTTATAAATAAAATTAAGTTTATTCAATTATAAATAAAATTAAGTACCAATAAACAAGACGCACAACAACTTTCTGCGTATACTGTAAGGAAAAGAATGCCAAAAGTCATATCCTCCCGCTACTACCACAACACCACTCCTCAATTGATGCCTGCGCGTAGGATAAATAGTGCACAAACTGTTATCAGATGAATTGACATGATGAAAAATACAACATCAGGATGTGTTTCAACAAGATGTAAATAATTCTTTAAAACATGAAATTTGTATTAAAATATGCTATTTTTGCTTTGTGAGGAAATGAAACATTTTAAATATTCCTTCGCGTTCACACATCACGTAGTGACGCCGCTGACGTCACTTCGTTTCTTCTTTTGCCGAAGAAAAGCAAGATTAATCACAATGGCATATCACAGTTGCAGTTAGAAAAACACATAAGAAGTTAAGAAAATAGAGGGAAACAAAAAATACAAAAATAATAGTAAAAATTGAATTAAAATACCAGAAAATCTCAAAAATGTTAAATAAACTCCAGTAGCTCCAAAATTTTATATAATAAATATTAACTCAAAGAAAACAACAGTAGCTCCAGAATTTTAACAAGTAATATATATATATATATATATATATATATATATATATATATATATATATATATATAAAATAACCAATTTAGAAAATAGTAATGACAATGTAACTAGATGACAACAATATTTCTTCAAAATTAACAATTGACAAGAAGTAGGTACACAAATTTGAACTTCTCAAGAGTCAATTAATAAAAATTATCAATTCAATCAATACAACTGTTTCACTAAATTATCAAAATATGCATCATATTTTTTAAGTAGGTTTGGTGGACAGTGTGAATTTTCCCAACAACTTATAAGAAATTCTGAGCCAGTGAAATAATTTTTAAAATTTATGCTTTAAATAACTTAACTTTTAATCAACCTTCAAAACTGTAACTTTAACTGTAACCGCGACTAACAACAAAACTGAATTTTAAAAAATATCCCAGAATAAATTTAAATTTAAAAGTTATTTACTAAGTAATTGATTCAAAAGAATTTAACTTCGATATTGATTTTAGTTGTTGTTTACAACACAACAAAAGTGTCCGCATATTTTGAAAGTTTTGACAACCTGAATGACTTATTATTTTTATCTCCAGAGTTCTCCATCTAAATTTCTTTTCAAAACCTTCGATAAACTAATAACACTAGCTTCCTGGAAGTAGCGGTGCTTACTGCATGTAGTAGCTCATTTTTCAATCCTTTTCAAGCTAATTCAAAAGTAGTTGAAAATTCTTACAATGAATCTGAAACATTACTGGAAACATCGCTGGAAACAGTACAGAAAATTCAACGTACCATGTTACTAACGGAGAAATGAAGAAATACAGAAAACATTTAGAAAAGAGGAATAAAATCAATAATGAATCGAATGTGAATCCTACTAACCATTATTCATCGGTGAATACTGGTTTTATGACAACAAATTGTACTCTGGTTAACAAAGAAATGGACCATATCATCTGATAATCCCCCCGGGAATAATTCACGGAAAAATTAATTTGAAAATAATTCAACAAATGATGTGGTTTCCACGGGACACATTGAAGAATCCACTAGGTTCCGAGGAAGTAGCGGTGCTACTGTATGTAGTAGTTTATTTTTCAACTCTTTCCATGCTAGTTCAAAAGGTAGCTGAAAATTCTTTCAATGAATATGAAACGTTTACTAAATCAGGTTTTGCTAGAGACAGCACAGAAAATTCATCGTACCATGAAACTAGCGGAGAAATAAAGACAAACACAAAAAAATTAGAAAAGGAGAATAAAATCAATAATGAATTGAATGTTAATCCTACTAACTATGATTCATCGCTGAATGCTAGTGTTAAGAAAACTAGTTGCTCTCTGGTTAATAGCAAAATGACTATATCATCTGATAATCATGCTGGAAATAATTCACGGCAAAATTTGTTTGAAAATAATTCAACAAATAATGTGGTTTCCACAAAATAGATCCCTGTATCCATATAAAAAAGTACCTACAATATATTAGTACGAAAGTATCACGGATCGGTTTAAATACGCATAACATTGATAGTTTATTATATAACAAACAATCAGTTTTTACAAATATATGGGTTTCTTTCTATTATGCAAATTAAGATGTTAGAAGTGTGTATTGTCAAAATTTTGAGTAGTATGTTTAATAATGCTATGATATTTTCATTATCAATGGCAGCCCTTGACATAGCAGTTCACACAATTTAAGAAAAAGAAAAGGTACGGCAAAGACCTGTCAAACCAGTAATTAAATAACATCTGTATACAGTTTTATATAATAAAAAAATCCCTGACGGCTTGGCCTACAGGCACAGGTAGATTTCGAAGACGCAGATCGTGGACGCCTGTTTATTGGAAATTGCAGTAGAAATGACCTTATTGCCATTAGCTTTTAATGCAGTTATAGTTAGATTTGACGACAATTGAATCACAGCTAAAAATATGTCAGTCACTATCCAGACAAACATGTGAAAGAACAAATGTATGAATACTTTACGTTACCACCTATATTTTATAATATAGAATGCAGTTTTTTTAGGTAGATTTCGTAAGAAATATTGTTGTAATTATTATGTTGTAATTTAATGTTGTAATTATTAGCATTTAAAGGCAGTTACAGTATTATGTTGTAATTTAATGTTGTAATTATTAGCTTTTAAAGGCAGTTACAGTTAGATTTGACGACAATTGAATCACAGTTAAAAATATGCTAGTCACGATCCAGACAACCATGTGAAAGCCAGACAAAATTAATAACACTTGTTGTAATATGTGTTCAATATTTACACATTTTATTTTGGCATATTTTAGCACTTTCCTCTCAAATACAGTATTTTAATTTTACTTTCACTCATCCAAATAAATTTATAATCCTTTTGCACTTTATGAACACCTTTTAAAATTTCCTTTCTTCCATTAGTTAGTAGTAATGCAAAAGAATTTTTGAAAAAATGTCTTGAAAACTCAATACTTATTATTTAAGGTTGTAATTATTAACTTTTAAAGGCTGTTACAGTATTATGTTGTAATTTAATGTTGTAATGACTGACGTATTTTTAACTGTGATTCAATTGTAGTCAAATCTAACTGTAACTGCCTTTAAAAGCTAATAATTACGACATTAAATTACAACATAATACTGTAACTGCCTTTAAAAACTAATAATTACAACATTAAATTACAACATAATAATTACAACAATATTTCTTACGAAATCTACCTAAAAAAACTGCATTCTACATTATAAAATATACGTGGTAACATAAAGTATTCATATATTTGTTCTTTATTTATTAGTACAATATATTGGTGAAACGAAAAATTTAATTTGCTCCTGCTATTTGATAGTATGTGTATAATTGTTAAAAATGTACTACTTTTTTTAAAGTTTTGGATTCCTCTTTAGGAAGCGAACTGGTTCCCCCTCCAAAAAATTATCGGTACCCATCTGAAGAAAATCTGATGAAATTTTCAGAAGATGATGGGTTTTGATGTAGAGGCGGAAAAAATTTCGACGTTTATTCTTGAATGAACACGATTTAGAATTGCACCGATAAAAAACATTGCGTTTTCAAGACTTTTTTTTTCAAAATTCTTTTGCATTACTACTAACTAATGGAAGAAAGGAATTTTAAAAGGTGTTCATAAAGTGCAAAAGGCTTATAAACTTATTTAGATGAGTGAAAGTAAAATTGAAACACTATATTTTAGTGGAAAGTGCTAAAATATGCCAAAATAAAATGTGTAAATATTGAACACATATTCCAACAAGTGTTATTAATTTTGTCTGGCTTTCACATGGTTGTCTGGATCGTGACTAGCATATTTTTAACTGTGATTCAATTGTCGTCAAATCTAACTGTAACTGCCTTTAAAAGCTAATAATTACAACATTAAATTACAACATAATACTGTAACTGCCTTTAAATGCTAATAATTACAACATTAAATTACAACATAATAATTACAACAATATTTCTTACGAAATCTACCTAAAAAAACTGCATTCTATATTATAAAATATAGGTGGTAACGTAAAGTATTCATACATTTGTTCCTTATTTATTAGTACAATATGTTGGTGAAACGAAAAATTTAATTTGCTCCTGCTATTTGATAGTATGTGTAAAATTATTAAAAATGCACTACTTTTTTTTAAGTTTTGGATTCCTCTTTAGGAAGCGAACTGGTTCCACCTCCAAAAAATTATCGGTACCCATCTGAAGAAAATCTGATGAAATTTTCAGAAGATGATGGGTTTTGGTGTAGAGGCGGAAAAAATTTCGACGTTTATTCTTGAATGAACACGATTTAGAATTGCACCAATAAAAACATTGAGTTTTCAAGACGCTTTTTTCAAAATTCTTTTGCATTACTACTAACTAATGGAAGAAAGGAATTTTAAAAGGTGTTCATAAAGTGCAAAAGGCTTATAAACTTATTTAGATGAGTGAAAGTAAAATTGAAACACTATATTTTAGTGGAAAGTGCTAAAATATGCCAAAATAAAATGTGTAAATATTGAACACATATTCCAACAAGTGTTATTAATTTTGTCTGGCTTTCACATGGTTGTCTGGATCGTGACTAGCATATTTTTAACTGTGATTCAATTGTCGTCAAATCTAACTGTAACTGCCTTTAAAAGCTAATAATTACAACATTAAATTACAACATAATACTGTAACTGCCTTTAAATGCTAATAATTACAACATTAAATTACAACATAATAATTACAACAATATTTCTTACGAAATCTACCTAAAAAAACTGCATTCTACATTATAAAATATAGGTGGTAACGTAAAGTATTCATACATTTGTTCTTTATTTATTAGTACAATATGTTGGTGAAACGAAAAATTTAATTTGCTCCTGCTATTTGATAGTATGTGTAAAATTATTAAAAATGCACTACTTTTTTTAAAGTTTTGGATTCCTCTTTAGGAAGCGAACTGCTTCCACCTCCAAAAAATTATCGGTACCCATCTGAAGAAAATCTGATGAAATTTTCAGAAGATGATGGGTTTTGATGTAGAGGCGGAAAAAATTTCGACGTTTATTCTTGAATGAACACGATTTAGAATTGCACCAATAAAAACATTGAGTTTTCAAGACGTTTTTTTCAAAATTCTTTTGCATTACTACTAACTAATGGAAGAAAGGAATTTTAAAATGTGTTCATTAAGTGCAAAAGGCTTATAAACTTATTTAGATGAGTGAAAGTAAAATTGAAACACTATATTTTAGTGGAAAGTGCTAAAATATGCCAAAATAAAATGTGTAAATATTGAACACATATTCCAACAAGTGTTATTAATTTTGTCTGGCTTTCACATGGTTGTCTGGATCGTGACTAGCATATTTTTAACTGTGATTCAATTGTCGTCAAATCTAACTGTAACTGCCTTTAAAAGCTAATAATTACAACATTAAATTACAACATAATACTGTAACTGCCTTTAAATTCTAATAATTACAACATTAAATTACAACATAATAATTACAACAATATTTCTTACGAAATCTACCTAAAAAAACTGCATTCTATATTATAAAATATAGGTGGTAACGTAAAGTATTCATACATTTGTTCTTTATTTATTAGTACAATATGTTGGTGAAACGAAAAATTTAATTTGCTCCTGCTATTTGATAGTATGTGTAAAATTATTAAAAATGCACTACTTTTTTTTAAGTTTTGGATTCCTCTTTAGGAAGCGAACTGCTTCCACCTCCAAAAAATTATCGGTACCCATCTGAAGAAAATCTGATGAAATTTTCAGAAGATGATGGGTTTTGATGTAGAGGCGGAAAAAATTTCGACGTTTATTCTTGAATGAACACGATTTAGAATTGCACCAATAAAAACATTGAGTCTTCAAGACGTTTTTTTCAAAATTCTTTTGCATTACTACTAACTAATGGAAGAAAGGAATTTTAAAAGGTGTTCATTGAGTGCAAAAGGCTTATAAACTTATTTAGATGAGTGAAAGTAAAATTGAAACACTATATTTTAGTGGAAAGTGCTAAAATATGCCAAAATAAAATGTGTAAATATTGAACACATATTCCAACAAGTGTTATTAATTTTGTCTGGCTTTCACATGGTTGTCTGGATCGTGACTAGCATATTTTTAACTGTGATTCAATTGTCATCAAATCTAACTGTAACTGCCTTTAAAAGCTAATGGCAAAAAGGTCATTTCTACTGCAATTTCCAATAAACAGGCGTCCACGATCTGCGTCTTCGAAATCTACCTGTGCCTGTAGGCCAAGCCGTCAGGGATTTTTTTTATTATATAAAACCATATCCAGATGTTATTTAATTACTGGTTTGACAGGTCTTTGCCGTGACTTTTCTTTTTCTTAAATTTTGTGAACTGCTATGTCAAGGGCCGCCATTGATAATGAAAATATCATAGCATTGTTAAACATACTACTCAAAATTTTGACAATACACACTTGTAACATCTTAATTTGCATAATAGAAAGAAACCCATATATTTGTAAAAACTCATATTGTCGTCAAATCTAACTGTAACTGTCTTTAAAAACTAATAATTACAACATTAAATCCACTCCATTACATTGTAAAAGTTTTAATTTCTGGCTATTATTCATTTATTCATTCTTATTTATGAAAATAAATGAATAATTATATTTTTTACACTGATGTCAAAAAATTAAGGGGCAGTGACTGTTTTTTTTTTTTTTTTTTGCTTTTTTTTCAATTTTAGACGTTTTGTCGAATATCTACTGATATTCCATACGAATTGTCCTTGAACTTCAATAATGTAAAGAACATATTGTACCCATATAAATCTATGAAATTATCTCCCCAATTTATTAATTAACTCACTGTATATCTTGTATATTTCTCAATTTTCGCGATATTTGAATGGATTTTTTATATAAGTTTCTCTATAGAATTGACTACCAAATCCTGAAAAAAAAATCTTTGGTATAGTTCGCGCATGCACAATTAAAATTATTTTCATACCAATACCAATATATCATCAAATATTCACTATATACATCTTTTAATTACATTGTACTATTTCTACTGTTCTTTGTCAAGTTTTTGGAAAGCGGTGTTAAATTCGGTTGAAAAATCTGCATATAAGAAAAAATTTAATTTTTCACAAAAGCGTTAACATCTTCAAGAAAATTCCTGCTATCCTTACACGAATGCTCAAAAACGTTGAACAAGACCTACATAGTCATTTGATTCAGTAACTGATCATTTCGAGCATTTTCTGTCTCTTAGTGAAACGCAAATATTATTTTATTATTAAATTTATTATTACCCTCCTAATTGTCCTCGGGACTAAATCTTCACTGAATAATATGAAGTCAAACATGTTCTTTACACCCTCAAAGTTCAAGGGCATTTCCTCACGAATTTCAGTAGATATTCGACAAAACGTCTGAAATCGAAAGTGTCCGGTCACTGCCCATTAGTTTTTGGACATCAGTGCAATTAACTTTCTCTGTATTGGATTTATTTGTGTTTTACAACATTGATGTATGTGTAAATTTCTCTCTGATAATCTTTTCATACGTAAAGAAGTTACTAAAGAATTGTAAAAGCACCTATGGCTTAAATATCTTATTCTAGTAACTGTAACTGTGTTGAACCATATATATTATTTCTCCTGTCAACATCCCTTTTTCTCAGAAAATACCAAATGCAGAACAATGAATGAGATACCATATGAAAGGATTTTGAACAGGCTTCTGAAATAGCACACTTAACATTTCGTTAAAACATGTTTTTGATTAAAATTTGCTGAAAATTAAAAATTAAATCGGCATTGCTTTCATAAAAGAAATGAAAGGTTTTCCTCCAAATATTGTTGCCACAAAAATAAAATACCACATTATATGATACTCAGCAATTATAATAAAAAAACACTGCACGGGTTTATCTTATATTTATGATTAGAAAACGAAATTGAAATTCAAATGTTTAGATTTACATTTCTATGTCCCATGTTTTCCCCGAAGCGGATGACGGCATCCTCTAATGCAGTTAAATTACGATTGTTTTTGTTTTTTTTCTCGCGTGCGCCTTTTGCAATCTAGGATCAGTTTTTACTCTAACTTTGATAGAATAAATTAGTTGATATTCTGGCTTGCCTAAAAACAAAATGTTGTTTGCAGATACTTTTATCCTTGCTTTTTCTTTAGAAGTTTAAACCTGCATCTAATAAATATTACATACTGATAAAAAATGGTACTTCTCTATTATCCCATCGACCACTTTTCATAACAAAAACCTATCGCCAAATAAACGGGAGAACATAGCCATTGGAACATCAAAATAAATAAATAAATAAAATATAAGAATTTAAGGACAGATTTGTTACTTTAATTAATGAAATAACGGTACTTCTCTATTATCCCATCGAACACTTTTCA
This sequence comes from Maratus michaelseni, assembly GCA_963931845.1. NCBI lineage: Eukaryota > Metazoa > Arthropoda > Arachnida > Araneae > Salticidae > Maratus > Maratus michaelseni. Next base: position 121,797,005 of record OZ007586.1, read on the forward strand.
TAACAAAAAACTATTGCCAAACTGTAAGATTGAATGCCAAAAATGCAGTCCCATTTACTTGATGTCAGAAGCATTATACGAAGTTTGTTATATCATCAAGTGGTTTTTAATTCGACATTTGCGTGTATTTTTCATTATGTTTTACTTATTTATTAGTTATTTCATTAATTAAAATAACAATTGTGTCCTTAAATTCTTATATTTTATTTTTATTTATTTATTTATTTATTTTGATATTCCAGTGGCAAAATTTTCCCGTTTATTTGGCGTCACAGTTTGGCGATAGTTTTTTGTTATGAAAAGTGATCGACGGGATAATAGAGAAGTACAGAAATAAATAATAAATCAGTAAAACATAATAAAAAATACACGCAAATGTCGAATTAAAAACCACTTGATGACGTAACAAACACGTATAATGCTACTGACATCAAGTAAATGAGACTGCATTTTTGGCGTTTAATCATACAATTTGGCAATAGTTTTTTGTTATGAAAAGTGATCGACGGGATAATAGAGAAGTACCTAAAAAATATTACATTTCAGGGCAAAATCCTCGCACGGGCCCACTGGTGTACTTATAATTGTATTATATATGTATTATATATTATTGTGTATTTAATTGTGTTGAATTGTAACTGAAGTAAAAATGTTCCTCCGCTGTGTATAAATTTCAACAGCGTCAGAACCAATTGCAACTGTAATAATCTTTTACATACATGAAGAAGTTACTAAAGAATTGTAAAAGCACCTATGGCTTAAATATCTTATTCTAGTAACTGTAACTGTGTTGAATGTACTTATAATTGTATTATACATTATTGTGTATTTAATTGTGTTGAATTGTAACTGAAGTAAAAATATTCCACCACTGTGTATAAATTTCAACAGCGGCAGAACCAATTGCAATTGTAATAATCTTTTTCATATGTGAAGAAGTTACTAAAGAATTGTAAAAGCACCTATGGCTTAAATATCTTATTCTAGTAACTGTAACTGTGTTGAATGTATTTATATTGTATTATATATGTATTATATATTATTGTGTATTTAATTGTGTTGAATTGTAACTGAAGTAAAAATATTCCTCCGCTGTGTATAAATTTCAACAGCGTCAGAACCAATTGCAACTGTAATAATCTCTTTCATACGTGAAGAAGTTACTAAAGAATTGTAAAAGCACCTATGACTTAAATATCTTATTCTAGTAACTGTAACTGTGTTGAATGTACTTATAATTGTATTATATATTATTGTGTATTTAATTGTGTTGAATTGTAACTGAAGGAAAAATATTCCTCCGCTGTGTATAAATTTCAACAGCGTCAGAACCAATTGCAACTGTAATAATCTTTTTCATACGTGAAGAAGTTACTAAAGAATTGTAAAAGCACCTATGGCTTAAATATCTTATTCTAGTAACTGTAACTGTGTTGAATGTACTTATAATTGTATTATATATATGTATTATATATTATTGTGTATTTAATTGTGTTGAATTGTAACTTAAGTAAAAATATTCCACCACTGTGTATAAATTTCAACAGCGTCAGAACCAATTGCAATTGTAATAATCTTTTTCATGTGTGAAGAAGTTACTAAAGAATTGTAAAAGCACCTATGGCTTAAATATCTTATTCTAGTAACTGTAACTGTGTTGAATGTATTTATAATTGTATTATATATGTATTATATATTATTGTGTATTTAATTGTGTTGAATTGTAACTGAAGTAAAAATATTCCTCAGCTGTGTATAAATTTCAACAGCGTCAGAACCAATTGCAATTGTAATAATATTTTTCATACGTGAAGAAGTTACTAAAGAATTGTAAAACACCTATGGCTTAAATATCGTATTCTAGTAACTAACTGTGTTGAATGTACTTATAATTGTATTATATATTATTGTGTATTTAATTGTGTTGAATTGTAACTGAAGGAAAAATATTCCTCCGCTGTGTATAAATTTCAACAGCGTCAGAACCAATTGCAACTGTAATAATCTTTTTCATACGTGAAGAAGCTACTAATAAATTGTAAAAGCACCTATGGCTTAAATATCTTATTCTAGTAACTGTAACTGTGTTGAATGTACTTATAATTGTATTATATATTATTGTGTATTTAATTGTGTTGAATTGTAACTGAAGTAAAAATATTCCTCCGCTGTGTATAAATTTCAGCAGCGTCAGAACCAATTACAACTGTAATAATATTTTTCATATGTGAAGAAGTTATTAAAGAATTGTAAAAGCACCTATGGCTTAAATATCTTATTCTAGTAACTAACTGTGTTGAATGTACTTATAATTGTATTATATATGTATTATATATTTTTGTGTATTTAATTGTGTTGAATTGTAACTGAAGTAAAAATATTCCTCCGCTGTGTATAAATTTCAACAGCGTCAGAACCGATTGCAACTGTAATAATCTTTTTCATACGTGAAGAAGTTACTAAAGAATTGTAAAAGCACCTATGGCTTAAATATCTTATTCTAGTAACTGTAACTGTGTTGAATGTACTTATAATTGTATTATATATGTATTATATATTATTGTGTATTTGATTGTGTTATATTTTAACTGAAGTAAAAATATTCCTCTGCTGCGTATAAATTTCAACAGCGTCAGAACCAATTGCAACTGTAAGAATCTTTTTCATATGTGAAGAAGCTACTAAAGAATTGTAAAAGCACCTATGGCTTAAATATCTTATTCTAGTAACTGTAACTGTGTTGAATGTACTTATAATTGTATTATATATGTATTATATATTATTGTGTATTTGATTGTGTTATATTTTAACTGAAGTAAAAATATTCCTCTGCTGCGTATAAATTTCAACAGCGTCAGAACCAATTGCAACTGTAATAATCTTTTTCATACATGAAGTTACTAAAGAATTGTAAAAGCACCTATGGCTTAAATATCTTATTCTAGTAACTGTAACTGTGTTGAATGTACTTATAATTGTATTATATATTATTGTGTATTTAATTGTGTTGAATTGTAAATGAAGTAAAAATATTCCTCGCTGTGTATAAATTTCAACAGCTTCAGAACCAATTGCAACTGTAATAATCTTTTTCATACGTGAAGAAGCTACTAATAAATTGTAAAAGCACCTATGGCTTAAATATCTTATTCTAGTAACTGTAACTGTGTTGAATGTACTTATAATTGTATTATATATTATTGTGTATTTAATTGTGTTGAATTGTAACTGAAGTAAAAATATTCCTCCGCTGTGTATAAATTTCAGCAGCGTCAGAACCAATTACAACTGTAATAATCTTTTTCATATGTGAAGAAGTTACTAATGTATTGTAAAAGCACCTATGGCTTAAATATCTTATTCTAGTAACTGTAACTGTGTTGAATGTACTTATAATTGTATTATATATGTATTATATATTATTGTGTATTTAATTGTGTTGAATTGTAACTGAAGGAAAAATATTCCTCCGCTGTGTATAAATTTCAACAGCGTCAGAACCAATTGCAACTGTAATAATCTTTTTCATACGTGAAGAAGTTACTAAAGAATTGTAAAAGCACCTATGGCTTAAATATCTTATTCTAGTAACTGTAACTGTGTTGAATGTACTTATAATTGTATTATATATGTATTATATATTATTGTGTATTGTGTTGAATTGTAACTGAAGTAAAAATATTCCTCCGCTGTGTATAAATTTCAACAGCGGCAGAACCAATTGCAATTGTAATAATCTTTTTCATATGTGAAGAAGTTACTAAAGAATTGTAAAAGCACCTATGGCTTAAATATCTTATTCTAGTAACTGTAACTGTGTTGAATGTATTTATATTGTATTATATATGTATTATATATTATTGTGTATTTAATTGTGTTGAATTGTAACTGAAGTAAAAATATTCCTCCGCTGTGTATAAATTTCAACAGCGTCAGAACCAATTGCAACTGTAATAATCTCTTTCATACGTGAAGAAGTTACTAAAGAATTGTAAAAGCACCTATGACTTAAATATCTTATTCTAGTAACTGTAACTGTGTTGAATGTACTTATAATTGTATTATATATTATTGTGTATTTAATTGTGTTGAATTGTAACTGAAGGAAAAATATTCCTCCGCTGTGTATAAATTTCAACAGCGTCAGAACCAATTGCAACTGTAATAATCTTTTTCATACGCGAAGAAGTTACTAAAGAATTGTAAAAGCACCTATGGCTTAAATATCTTATTCTAGTAACTGTAACTGTGTTGAATGTACTTATAATTGTATTATATATATGTATTATATATTATTGTGTATTTAATTGTGTTGAATTGTAACTTAAGTAAAAATATTCCACCACTGTGTATAAATTTCAACAGCGTCAGAACCAATTGCAATTGTAATAATCTTTTTCATGTGTGAAGAAGTTACTAAAGAATTGTAAAAGCACCTATGGCTTAAATATCTTATTCTAGTAACTGTAACTGTGTTGAATGTACTTATAATTGTATTATATATTATTGTGTATTTAATTGTGTTGAATTGTAACTGAAGTAAAAATATTCCTCCGCTGTCTATAAATTTCAACAGCGTCAGAACCAATTGCAACTGTAATAATCTTTTTCATACGTGAAGAAGTTACAAAAGAATTGTAAAAGCACCTATGGCTTAAATATCTTATTCTAGTAACTGTAACTGTGTTGAATGTACTTATAATTGTATTATATATTATTGTGTATTTAATTGTGTTGAATTGTAACTGAAGTAAAAATATTCCTCCGCTGTCTATAAATTTCAACAGCGTCAGAACCAATTGCAACTGTAATAATCTTTTTCATACGTGAAGAAGTTACAAAAGAATTGTAAAAGCACCTATGGCTTAAATATCTTATTCTAGTAACTGTAACTGTGTTGAATGTACTTATAATTGTATTATATATTATTGTGTATTTAATTGTGTTGAATTGTAACTGAAGTAAAAATATTCCTCTGCTGTGTATACATTTCAACAGCGTCAGAACCAATTGCAACTGTAATAATCTTTTTCATTCGTGAAGATGTTACTAAAGAATTGTAAAAGCACCTATGACTTAAATATCTTATTCTAGTAACTGTAACTGTGTTGAAGTACTTATAATTGCATTATATATGTATTAAATATTATTGTGTATTTAATTGTGTTGAATTGTAACTGAAGTAAAAATATTCCTCCGCTGTGTATAAATTTCAACAGCGTCAGAACCAATTGCATCTGTAATAATCTTTTTCATACGTGAAGAAGTTACTAAAGAATTGTAAAAGCACCTATGGCTTAAATATCTCATTCTAGTAACTGTAACTGTGTTGAATGTACTTATAATTGCATTATATATGTATTATATATTATTGTGTATTTAATTGTGTTGAATAGTAACTGAAGTAAAAATATTCCTCCTCTGTGTATAAATTTCAACAGCGTCAGAACCAATTGCAATTTTTTTATGGAAACAAATTGTTAGAGTTAGATAAGGGAATTTGGACAAAAATGATAACGCTAGCATGCAGTAATTTGCAAAAAACTGGATCAGACAAAATACGAGGGTAAGTCATTAAGTAAGTCACAAAAGATTATTAAATAATAACTTACAATGATATTCACTTCAAAACTATTTTTATTTCTCAACGTAGTCTCCACCAATATTTATACACTTATATCATCGTTTTATCGGTGCTCCAACATCAGCTGCATAAGATTCATTGGGTTGCTAACTCAGCCATATTAGGACTTCGAGTTGTACACAAGAGACAATTCAAAAGTTTGGTTGGCAACTTCAACATCCACCATAGAGCTTCGATTTATTACTTCGATTTTCATCTTTTTAGCTTACTAAAAAACCATCTTGGAAGCAAGATGATGTTCACAGATGATGAAAAGGTTCAACTTGAAGTCCTAATGGGGATGAGACAGCAACCCAAAAATGTTATGTGGTTGGTGTTGGGGCACTGATGAAACGGTGATATAAGTGCATAAATATTGGTGGAGAATATGTTGAGAAATAAAGATAGTTTTGAAGTGAATATCATTGTAAGTTATTATTTAATTATCTTTGGTGACTTACTTAATGACTTACCTTCGTATCTGAAAGAAATATTTTTCTAAAATATTTATTAAATGAAATAAATTGAGCGTGCATATTTTCATATTGAGATTCTATTAATTAGTGGTACTTACTGCACAGTCCGCGATTGCAGAATTACCACTTATTTCTGAATATAAATCTTTATGTTAATTAATTGCTGAGTTTCTGTCACTAAAGAAGGCGAATATCACTTTTAGAAATGTGAAAGAAATTTTTGTAAATAATAGGGAGTACCATTGTATTATATGTAAAATACATAAAATGTTAAGAATATAATATTTATTGAGTATTCTAATTTGAAATGGAAAATAATGCAATGCCAAAAATAAATACATATACGCACATGCACAGTTAGAAGTAACATAATAAAGAAGATCAGTAGGTTAGATAACTTCCTACAAAATATTTTTTATGTTTCCTATAATGCTATAATAGTGTAACGAATAATGAATATTATTGTAAGGCATTTCTGTGATGCTGCATCTAAAAATAAGGTGTGGGACATTTTTTTAACCCTTTATATCCTGAATTAATTATCCAGCTACTTTTTAGATGCTCAGAATCCTCGAGTATTCCCACCAGTTATTTTTTTTTTTTTTTTTTGTAAAGTTTTCCTTATCTAATCATAGCATTTTTGCGATTCAGTTAGGTGAAAATTTCTCATTTGAAAAACCAGTGGTAACATGAAAAATGTAGCCTCTGTTACTGCATTTTTTATAATAATAAAACAAATTGTGTCCCCTAAAAATACTGAATGTCTATATTGCAGATAAAACATCCTAAAAAAGAAATTTGATGTAATTTTGGCTACAAATGTTTTTTTTTTTTTTTCCACAACATTTTACATGTTTACACTTAAGGTTTTGAGGAAGTGTATTTTTCTTTGTAACATCTGTTACTCCAATTTTGGTTCTAAATGTTGTTTTATTTAAAACATTTCTCTCAAATTTTATAAAAATAGATAAAAATAAGTTTACATAAACAAAAAGATTGCTTATTTGCACACACTTATAGAATATGGGAATTTAATTTAATAAATACAATCTATTTTGCTTGTAACTTTGGTTGGTATAATTTTACATTTTCTATATAAAATCAATTTATAAAGCCTCTATTTTAATTTTAAAATTGATTGTTTCCATGCTAAGTAAAAATTTTTATAGAGATTACATTTAAGCAATACTGCTGGAATTCAGTAAAATCTGTAACTTTAAAAAAAAGGGAGAGAGACGCGAATTATCTAAAATCTCCTGTAAAATTGGTTCCACAAGTATTGTTTAAAATTACATATTTAAATTTGATTAAAATTTCTGTTAAATTCAAACTATCTCCATGAGGTAAAATTCATAAAAAAGGGGCAAGAAATTAATTTTTTCCCAGATATTTTCGTATGTAATATTGAAAACACTGAAATGATTGATGGTTATCACCGATAACCATCAACACGATAACCATTAACCACGTTTTCCCAAACAGAGATATAATATGCCTGATAGAAGACTTCTTTTATACAATTCTGATGCGAAAGGATTGTCATTTAGCCACCAATATTATGCTTTCAAGGCTTGACTAAATCAATAACCATGTTTGTATACTTCTAAAAGACGCACGTGTTACAAAAGCTATCACTAATGGACGAATATGAGAATTTCATTAAGCTGATTTTAATGGAAGAATTTCCCAATTTCAGGAAGAATTCATTCTTTACTCCGATCAAATAAATGTAGCTGAACAGAACAACCAAAATATTAGCTTGTCATATCATTCAAAATATGCAGGCACTTTTGATTTAAATAATGTTTACGAAGATGCAAGGATATATGGACATAGTAAGCATTATTCTCACGAATCACCCTGGGAATAATTCACGGAAATAATTCAACATATTATGTGGTTTCCAAATTCATGTTTTCAAACATTCAAAATATGCAGATTTTTTTTAAAGACTTTTTGAGATAGACCATTTTTAATTACTATATATCAAATTTAATGTATTATGTATTATTTTGTATCATTTTAGACATTTTTACATTAAAAACAACTCACACCATTTTAGTCAAAATTAGTGCAATTTCTTTTAAAGTGATACATACAAAATTACAGATAACATTTGAAACTTTCTTTATATATACTATCAAGTAAAAACACTGTCGTCATACATAAATATTCAACTGGAAATACAATATTAGTCTGTAAATGAGAGATAAAATTTACGATGCATATTAAAAATATTTTTTAAAAAATCATCTGCTGCGACTTTCACGGTAATCATATAATATCATAAAGCACAAGACCCTAAAGGTACATTTTTTTCTTATCCAGGCGCCAAATATAGACAACAAAAGTAATAAATTGCCAAATATTGTTTCAATGGTCGTCTTTGACGTTGAATATTTCTTTTAATCCGTACAAACATTTCCTTCATATTTAAATTAAATATCTTCGTTTTATAATGGTATTTCTCATTAAAACTTTTTTCTTTGTATTTCAAGTAAAATCAGTAATAGTTTTTTTTTTTTTTTTTTTAGAGGTGTTTGTATTTTTTAAATCTCTAACTGATATAGCCATTTCCCCAAGACCGTTAACCAAATGATAGCATAATATACCGTCGCCAAGATGAAAAAATATACCAATGGCAACCTTTTCGTCCAAAATAAGGATAAAATAACTAATTTTATTATAAAAATTAATGGTTATATCGGTATATTATGCATCAAAATGACCGCGGAAATTTTCTCTACCCGATGGTGGAAACCGCAATAAAATCCATCGGGTATAGTTTTGGAAATTACCAAGGACATACACTTTTAGGGTTTCTTGCTTTATAATATTATAATATAAATAATATTTATATAATATTATAATATACATAATATTACAATATATATAATAATATTATAATACATTTAATAATATTACAATATGTATAGTAATATTATAATATATATAATATAATATTATATAATAGTTATAAGATGATTGTTATAGCCTGATAAATGATATTAAGTCAATTTAAGTATCTACAACCTCTTAATTAAGAAAACAGGAATTGTAACAAAATTTAGTCAATATTCTAGTGATAATTTTTTAACCCTTTCAGGGGCAAAGCTCTTCCATTGCTAAAATGTTGAAATGAATGACTGAAACCGGGATTTATTTAGAAATTTATTTGGGGAAAAAAAAAGAAGTTATATTTCACATACATAATAAAAGAAACATTTTATACCAAAATTCCGGTGCAATTGTGGCATTTGGGAATTAAATTTAAGTGGTTTCATAAACATACCGCCGCCCTTGAAAGGGTTAAACCAATACAATGATTATGAATGTAGCAAAAGGGGAAATTTAAGTGCCAAATCTTTGTTTATCTGTAGTAAAATTTTAAGAATTAGATTGAAAACAAACAATGATTTAAAAAGCATGTAACTTGAAAATAAAATAAAATAACGTTTAATAGCATGTCAAGCCTAAATAAATAAATTGGCACATTGCAAATAATTTTTTTTTAAATTATTGGTAAGGTTATTCATTCATAAATGAACATTGGGATTGATCTTTTATGTGTGCAGTTAACTCTTCTAATGCCATAAGATTTTAAAGTCCCTCAGAACGGTTTTAAATAGAGTTATACACTGTCTAAGGCAGAATACGGTCTACGATGAAACATTTTCTCCGTGTTGATTGATTCCGTTTTACTTTGCTGTGTAAAAAAGGGTAATTTAGGTAAAAAAAATTCTACTCAATTTTATAAATAGTTATATTAATATTGTATTAGTTATAATATGATTATTATATCCTATTAAATGATAGTGAGTTAATTTAAGTATCTATAATCTTTTAATTAGGAAAACAAGAATTTAACAAAATTTAGTCAATATTCTAGTGATAATTTTTTTTAACCAATACAATGTTGCATTATGTAACTTCTTTTAATTAAAATCTTATACTTGTGTTATGATGTCTGAGAGCTAGGTTAAAATTATATGAAGATTATTGGCAGTATAGTACTGCTGTGAACTTTCCAATGTGAAAAAATAAATTCACGGCAATTTATCGATATTTAAAGTTAATTAAGTATAGTTTTGATAATATATTATAAAACAATTTTATGTCTTTAAAAATGAAATTATTTTAGTTGAGGGAATTTGAAATACATACTATGTAAAATATAAATTTATTTTGTATGAAATTTTAATTTAATGAACGATATTTTAGAAAAACCTCGAAATTATCATTATCTAATTCATATTATGTGTATTACTGTATTGTTATTAAGCTGAAAATTTTATGAAATATTTCTACCATAATTAAATTTTTACTGCAACCAAACTCTGAAATCTTCTTTTTGCTGTTACGGGATGATCATGGATATAAACTGGATTGAAGACATTTGATTTGTGGCTTCCATTTGATGAGATACATGTAAGTCTAAACACAGCATAGCATCTCCCTTTCTCATCTTGATGTCCACGTGAGAGGACTCTCCGCACCACAGATTTTATGTGCAAAGTGCCATTGATACAGCGAACTCTTTTAAACACTAAAAGGTTGAAAATAAAATATAAATATAAAATAAAGAGAGTAATATATTTTTACATATGATTTTAACAATTAATAGTTTAATATTAAGATAATTATAATTATACATAGAGAAAACAATTTAGAAGTTCTGAATAAAGTTTTAAAACAGAACAGAACAGTTTGTAACAGAGGTTTTTTGGAGCAACATGAATTACAGTCCTAAAATAAAGAATGATTTTTATAACAAACATTGAATGCATATAAAAGAGTGTTATTATTATTATTTTTTTACTTCTAAAGTTTTTTTTGTTTTTTTTTTGCCTTTTCTGTTGCCATATTTTAACAAAGAAACAGAGCAAAAATATTTTTTGTAATAAATTCAGCAATTCATGCTTTCTATCAAGTGTAAATCAAAGCAGTGATTTTTCTTAATTAGAGCCATGCCAAATTAATGTATTGTAACAGAAGTTTTTTGGAGCAACATGAATTGCAGTCCTAAAATTAAGCGTGATTTTTATGACAAACATTAAATGCTTATAAAAGAGTGTTACTTTTTTTCTTTTTCTTTTTTTTTCTTTTTAGAGTTATTCAGTAACATCTCTACCTGTTTTCTTTTTTTCATATTTTATTATTTAAACTAGCTCAGTGTGTTTTATTTACATGTTATCGAGGGAGAAATAATGAACAGTGCAAGTCTTGTTCTGCCATTTGACCCATTTGTTCAAATTCACAATATTTTTTGGGTACTTTATGTCAGCTGGGTACATCATAAAAATAGCTAAATATTGTATCTATCGCCATTATTCATAATGCATTCATTTCTTTTTAAAATATAAACCTTTCATTTATTTTATTTACTTTATTTATTTCACTTTATGTCACCTGAGTACATTAGAAAAATCGCTAAATATTGTTGCTATCGCCATTATTCATATTGTATTCATTTATTTTTAAATATAAACCTTTTATTCATTTTATTTAATATACATATGTTACAAACATTTAAAATACACGCCTTTTACTTATTTCATTAAAAAAAGAGGAAATAAATATAATAATAATAAAAAGAAATAGTTCAACAAACCAAAATATTTTATTTCATCATCAAGGCATTGTTTCTTAATTTACACAAGCAAACAATAAAAGGTGCTATTGTCGAAGAAAAAAAAATCTATTCGCAAGATTTGCAGCCAGCTAGCATAAAATTACCCTTTTTGTGATCTATTGACAAAACCAGAGATTGCTCCAGGCAATCTCTGGGGACCTATCTAGGGACCCATCACAAAATTCTCCTTAATAAAAGAAAACCCCTTCACAAAATTATTTCCCATAAAAACGAACATGTTGCATTAAAAAAAAATTTGGGATTTAAAATGTGTAATGTGCAAACAAAACAAGCTCACAAGAAAATAAACTTTAGCAGGAGGACATTAAAAATGTATTAATAAATGAATAGTTTGAATTTAAGGAATTGGATTTGCCTTTTCATTACAAAATTGTATTTTTCCCAAACTATAATAAACAAGTTGGAAATTGTACGTTAAACGTGACATAGGAGGTGCGTTCGTTTTATAACTAGTTTCACAATGTAAAAAAATTCATCCTTCTTATTTCAGTGAAATGAATTATATCGTCTGCTATGAGCGAAATTAGCCATGCCTTTTCTTTTTTTCTTATTACATATGTCACGTTTACAAATGCGATTTTTTTTTCCTACACCAGACAGCACTGTCAAATTCACCATGGAGATCTTGCTTTGCGAATGATTACGTCCATGGTTTAATATTTCTATAACTCATAATGAACGAATCTCCTGTATTTATTTACTCTAATGGATTGAGATATTCGGCTGTTAACGTAATTTCCACTGAAGTTATCTCAGAATCTATAATTTTTTTAATATAACTCATCTCTCAAACAAACAATTTTTTTCAGCGATCTTTCTAAAAATGTAACTTTTATGCAATTTTATTCGAAAAAATAGTTTTTAATAAGAATGGCCGCCTGGCATATGAAAAAAAGAAGTGGTTTGATCGTATTTGTTTTCCTCAGTCACTTGACTTGCGCTTTCATTCAGTGCGTTCGTAATTATATAAATACGTAGCACCTATAGTCGTCGTCTGGTCTGTCCGTCTGTCCGCATATAACAGCGCAAAAACTACTCAACCAAACGGTTCGCAATTTAATATACATTATCGTTGTAGAATTTTGTCGAGTAATTTCAATTTTTATGAAAATCGAATCAAAACTTAAAAAGATATTAATAAAAATTTTCTTTATTCTATTAAATCCTATCGTACGTAATCTATATAATAAAAGTGCAAGTCATGTGACTGAGGAAAACAAATACGGGTAAACTACTTTTTTTTTCATATCCCAGGTGGTCATTTTTATTAAAAATTATTTTTTCGAATAAAATTGCTTAAAAGTTACATTTTTAGAAAGATCGTTGGAAAAAGTTGTTTGTTTGAGAGATTAGTTACATTAAAAAGGGTACAGATTCTGATATAACTTCAGTGAAAATTACTTTAACAGCCGAATATCTCAATCCATTACAGTAAATAAACAAAATATTCATTCATCGTGAGTCATAGAAATATTAACCATGGGAGTAATCATTCGCAAAGCAAGATCTCCATGGTGAATTTTACAGTGCTGTCTGGTGTAGAAAACAAAATTCGCATTTGTAAACGTGGCATACGTAATAAGAAAAGGAAAAGGCATATTCATTTCGCTCATAGCAGACGATAAAATTCATTTCATTGAAATAATAAGGAAGATTTTTTTACATTGTGAAACTAGTAAACCTATGTCACGTTTAGCGTACAATTTCCAACTTATTATATAGATTACGTACAGTAGGATTTAGTAGAATAAAGAAAACTTTTATTAATATCTTTTTAAGTTATGATTCGATTTTCATAAAATTTGAAATGACTCGACAAAATTCTACAACGATAATATCATATATTCTAATACGAGCAAATCTTGTGTGTGATTATATATATATATATATACATATGCAAATTTTATCTTCGAAACGGCTCTAACGATTTGGACGAAATTTTGTATCCTACTGTTTTGGGGCCCCAGAAAACCATTAGGCTAGATCACGTGTTCGAGAAAATTCGATTAGTGGGTCATTTTGGGTCATCAAGGGTCAGGGTCAAGCTAATTCTATCTAAAAAACGGTTCAAACGATTTTGACTAAATTTTGTATCTTACCATTTTCGAGCATGAGAAGACTATTGGGCTGGGTCACATGTTCGAGAACTTTCGATTAGTGGGTCATTTTTGGGTCAACCCGGGTCAAGTTAATTTTATCTAAAAAACGGCTCTAACGATTTTGATTAAATTTTGTATCCTACGAGTTTCGAGCACGACAAAATCATTAGGCTAGGTCACATGTCCAAGAAAATTCGATTAGTGGGTCATTTTTGGGTCACTGTGGGTCAAGCTAATTTTATCTAAAAAACGGCTCAGACTATTTACACTAAATGTTGCATCCTATGGTTTTCGGGTACGAGAAGACTGTTGGGCTAGGTCACGTGTTCGAGAAAATTCGATTAGTGGGTTATTTTGGTCATGGGTCATTATGGGTCAAGCTATTTTATCTTGAAAACGGCTCAGACGATTTACACTAAATTTTGCGTCCTATGGTTTTCGGGAACGAGAAGACTGTTGGGCTAGGTCACATGTTCGAGAAAATTCAATTAGTGGGTCATTTTGATCAAGCTATTTTATCTTAAAAACGGCTCAGACTATTTAGATTAAATTTTGCCTCCTATGGTTTTTGGGCACGAGAAGACTGTTGGGCTAGGTCACATGATTGAGAAAATTTGATTAGTGGGTCATTTTGGTCATGCGTCAGGATATTTGAACTCAAAGCTAATTTTGACCGAGCATAGCTCGGTCTTCCCTGCTCGTATATTAAATTTCAAACCATTTGGTTGGGTTTCGGTTGGGTAACAGTTTATTCACTGTTATATGCGGACAGACAGACAGACCAGACGACGACTACAGGTACTACGTATTTATATAATTAGGAACGCACCTAAAAAGGGGTTCCCAAGAGAAAATAAAAACGTGCATCGAACCCTGATGAGAAATCATAAATTAAAATTTACAATATTAAATGCATTTATTTTGCATTTTACCATGAAAAATTTTTTTTGGGCTCACAAAAGTAGATGCAACAATCACAAATAAAATGAGCACAGCAATGAAGTGAACATCATAAACACATATTAATTTACACTTTTAATTTAACATATGAAAAGCAGAAAAGTAATTTTAGATATGCCAGTCATATGGTACAAAAACTACTGTCCTATAAAATGAGCTTTCACTTATTTCTAAGTGGCTTCTAAATATCTAATTAAAGAATTTTATTATTTGAAACCACCAAAAAATTAATAATAGTTTATTTATTACAATGCATAGCAGAAACTTGAAGTTTGGATGAACTTTGATTTGTAGGGCATTATTCAAGACACCAGTGGCGAAAAATACTCAAACCTTTTGATTATTTTCCATACAAAATATTTATTATT
The DNA here is from genome assembly GCA_963931845.1 of Maratus michaelseni. NCBI lineage: Eukaryota > Metazoa > Arthropoda > Arachnida > Araneae > Salticidae > Maratus > Maratus michaelseni. Next base: position 121,812,184 of record OZ007586.1, read on the forward strand.
AACATGACAAGGACAATTATTTGTTTATAATTGACAATTGATTGATCTGCAGAAATATAAATACGAAGAGCACACGCTTGCGCAATAAAACATTGTCTATGATTGATTGGCGTTAGGGTTTCTCTATAACTAGTGATAATGCTCTTAGGTTAAGGTCTTGAGTCCCTATTAAAATTTTGGTCATTGGGAAGACTAGTGAAAACGCGCCACCTTCTTGCCAATTGCAGAAATCCACAAAGCGAGGCACTGCAATCTCAGTCCATAGATAGACATGCAAGATAGGACACTTACGGCAAAATCTGTAATTTCAACAGTACTTGCGCCATTAGTGACAAGGGAGGAAAGAGCTATCAAGCCTCCGAAATTTATCTATGTCGATGAAATATGTTTACGCTCTATGTTTTGTATAGGGAGTTTGCAATTAGATGACGACCTTTTCAACTGTCTGGTTAACCTCCTTCCAATTATCTTTAGGCAATATTGTAAAGCACACAATTACAAATAATTATTAAAATAACTGTATGAGTATTTACTTCAACTGTTTCCTCTCAACTACCAATCACAATTGCCTTCCAACGGTATTTGACCTCCAATGGTTGATTTTTGACGTCACTGACGTCAAAAACATGGGAAAATATGGTCATTACGTGACTTGTTGTCACTTTAAAAATGGTCTACAAATTATTTTTAACGCAACCTACGTTATACACAGCCCACCACCCCCTGAAAACTAGGCCTGCGACCTGAAAAAAAATGGCGGCTGTCGCAGATGGAATCGTTTGTACAGTCCCTCGAACTTCAACACCAATAATATCTAAAAGTTATCTTTGACTTATTTGATTTCCGAAAAACAAGGCGAAGAAAACTTTTAGAAATTATTGGTGTAGAATTTCGAGGGACCGTTCAAACGCTGAAAAAAAAAAATGGCCTGCGACAGCCGCCATTGTTGTCAGCGCTCAGGCCTAGTATTCAGGGGGTGGTGCACAGCCAGTGCATGACGTTTAAAACGTCACATAAAGTGGGTTATTTTTACAGGACGATTGATGCAAAGCGGCACGCCCACCGTTTTGCAATAATCGCCATGTAAAAATGATCCACTCCATGTGACGTTTAAAAGGTCATGCACCGGCCGTGTATTACGTAGGTCGCGGTTTTAACCACGTTACCATAAACCTAGAATAGCCTTGAAAACCAGTTTTGGTGGGCAAGCAAATAATAATAGTCGTACTTCTACTTCGGTAACAAGACTAAGCACGTTGTTTAGTGAAAAAATGTACTATATTCTTTGGCATCTAATTAAGCGCACATTTTAAAACTTATTTTGATAAAATGTCTGAAGAATTGAATATTATGAAGAAAATAATAATATTAAAGCTAACGAAGGATATGTTTCCAAAATTAGCATTATTTCCGGTGTAATATCAGTACAATTTAAATAAGAATGATTTAAAAAAGTATGTTGCTGAATTAAATGAAGTTAGTTAATTCGACATCGCAAACTATTCAGTTTATGGGCAAAGTTTTTATACTGAGAAATACTTTAGGTCTTATAAAAGCCTAGAAGCTTATAAACAATTTGCCTGCACAATTCATTTTCATAAGACTTCATGCAAACAAACAGCATTAATATTTTATTATTGACAGGTTGGTATTGTAGAAAAGTACATTTTAAAAATGACAAATTATTTCTACAAATATAAATGATAAGGATATTTTTTTTACTCAATATTCAATTTCTGAGATAGTTCAAAGATTGGAAGAAACGTTCAAATTAAACATTAAAAAAAATAATCCATGTGTGAAAGTTTTTGTAAAAAAGTGTTATCAGTGAGTTTCTAAAGAGCTTTACTCACTACTTAGCTCATCGTTTGGTTACATAAGCAAAATTAAATACAAATTCTGAAATGGTTTAATGATTACACAAACATTAAAATTTTGTTTCTTTTAAATTGTCTAAGTTAATAGCATAATAGAGTTGATTTTTAACATTTTTTGAAGAACATAGTTTTTCAGTAAATAAAGAAAAAATACATATAGCAGAAAAATAGACATAAAAAGAAACAGAAATTTGCATGTTTATGAATATCAGATTCTTAATTTACAGTAGGAAAACAGTCCATCCAAAATGACACAAAGTTTTTCCGTAATGAAGAAATCGTTAAAACATGTACAACGATGAAAGTAGATTATATAACTTAAACTTTTTAAAGTGTATCTAAAATTAAAGCCTAAATTTTTCTTATTTTAAAAATATGCCTAACGAAAAGTATAATAAATTTTGATCATTAAAAATCAACTTATTTTATTTCATAAGTAAATTGCAAATATTAATTGCATTAGATGACTGAAAAATATCTCCACATTCTCTTATTAAATTACACTTTTTTTCAGTACAAAGTTAAGTCCAAATTTTACTATGTTAAAAACCAAAATTTGAACTGCATTGATATTATTAATATATGTGATACGCGGTATTATATATCCCTTATATTTTAATTGCATTTCATAAGAAATATTCATTTTATTTACAATGCAAGCAAAATTTCAAAATTTAAGTGGATATAAGATAAGCGCTAAAAAATTGATATAAATAAACTAAAATTTTAGGAAAGAATTAATATTAATTTACAATTTATTTATATTGAATAAAATTTTGAAGTTATATAGATGAAGCTTTTAACAGTTGAATTTAAAATAAATCAATACATCTGAATTTTTTTTATTTAAAAAATGCAATTTCAATAGAAAGTTCCTTCGTTTATATTAATTACCAATAGATGGCACCAAAACAATATTTAGAAAAGAAGCTTAATACTGATGGATTACTGCACAGCCTCCCTACGAAGGCTGTCACCACGCACGCTCTTTCTGAGTTTCGCTTTGAATTTCGACTGGTTAACTTTGGGCGAGTTTATAAGACTAAAACAACCTGGGAGATACCGCTGTTTTCGTCTAAATCATGTGCTTTATAATTATATACTTCGTACCATTGCTTTAGCCTGTCTAAACTTTTATTAATTATTTTATATTAGTATATCAGCAAAGATGTTTAAACACATGTTGCCAATCAGCACAAATATTTTTTATGAATGAGTCTCAAAAGTGAATGACTCACTATGCAGCATTATTTATTGCAATAATAAAAATAATTAACAAAGTGAAACACAATTTCTGAAGATTTCACAAAACATTAAAATTAAATATTCAATTCGTTAAAGTTTTTTTATTTTAAAAAGTGTTATTTTTATGAAATTGAATGAATCTCAAAAATGAATGGCTCATCAAACCTCTTTCTATTTGTTTACACTGTTTCTGAAAAAAAGTATTTACAGAAGGAGTTGGAAGGGAGCTCGGTGAGCGAGTACGTTTTCCTAGCTCCGACGGTTATTTCAATTACGGGGTTTGTGTTAGTTTGTTTAGTGGTGGTGAGTTAAGGAGTGGTTTTTGTGATATTTCAAAAAGGGTTAGGTCATATTTATCAGATTTGGTGAATTTTTTTTTTGTTTTCGGCATAGAGTCCTATATTGCGAGAAGGTCTCAGAATACCTCCGACAGCGATGGCGGGGTCTGAGGTCAAAGTTAAAGCTAGTCCTGTTTTGGACAAAGAAGATTACAACAAGTATAATTGGAATGACGGTAGAGAAGCAGGTGAACAAATTGAAATTATTCCGGAACTCCAAGAGTATGTAATTATCACAGAATGCCTACAAGGAGCTTTTCAAAAAGTAAACCCTATTCAAGTGAAACAAGAAATTAAGAAGAATTTTGAAAGACATAGCGAGATAGATACATTTCGATATACTCGAAATAATAAAATCCTGATAACGACGAAAAGTTATGAATGTGCGCGGGAAATCATACAAAAAAAAAATATTTGAAAGACAGGTCAAACATAACCTAATGAACGAAAACATCACCACAAGATTTCTAATCTTTCGAATAGATGTAGACATCATGCTAAAAGATATCCAGGTAGAACTAGAGGAGGAAAATGATATTGTTGTCCAAAATGTTAAGAGATTCCTAACAAGACAAGAGGGACGAATGGTTCCCACGGGAACGGTGCTTATTACAATTTACGGCCATAAACTCCCGGAATATGTTAAAATGTTTTATATCAGACAAAGAATTAGGCTGTTTATTGACCGTCCGAGGCGCTGTAATGTGTGCCAAAGTTATACGCACGGCAGTAACAAATGTCCAAATGAAAAAATCTGTAAACGATGCGGAAAATCTCACCCCGAAATAAACTGTAATGAAGTAGAAATAAGATGTGCTAATTGCGGTAAGCAACATGAAGCAGACAACATCGAATGCGAAACCAGAAAAAAAGAAGCTGAAATTTTAAAAATTAAATGCGAAAAGCATATAACGCTAGCAGAAGCAAGAAGACAATCCAACTCAAGGCCAGCAAACAGCTACGCGGCAAAGACTAAACAACATGTGGAAACAGCAAATATGGACGGTAATATTCATAAATTGGCGATGGTTATAGAAGATAAATTTCAACAGATAATGGTTTTCATTACGCACTTTTGGGAAGTATTAGATAATATGCAGCAGAAATTTGTAGAGAGAAAAGAAAACGTTCTGGAGGAAAACACGAAAGAAACACCTGGTAAAAATAAAGTTGTACACGGAGATGTCATGACGGAGCTATATAAATGCTTGAGAAATAAAAAATTAAAAATGGGTGAGCAAAGTCAGCAAGGAGTACAGTCTCAGATTAATATAACTGTGGAGAGTGAGGACATGATGACGGATTCGGGAGAGACATAACGATGTTGGATCAATGGGATGCTGGTTAATGTCGTATGGTCATTATGTGTTTATGGACTGTTTGTTTTTCTGGTGTTTGTTTTGTAAAGACATTTTTGGGGTAAGTGTTTGTTGTTTTAATTCTTGTATTTTTTGGTGGTTGATTTTTTACCTGTTTTTGTCGGGTTGTGTTGTATGGATACTTTATTGATACATTGGAATATTAGAGGTATACGGGCCAACTTACCCTGGCTTCATACTGGGTTTTTTCGTAAGAGTGTTGTCTGGGCATTTCAAGAATCTCTGCTCAAGGAGAAGCATAAATTATTGTTTAATGATAGGAACATTTTTCGTGCTGATCGGATTGGAAATTTAGGGAGAGGGGGTGGAGGTTTGTTTTTAGCAGTCCAAAAGAAGATTCCAGTTACTATCATAAACCTGCCTGCTATTGACCGGGATCATGAGGCGCAAGGGATTAAAATTTGGTTTAAAAAGAGGTGGATTTCCATCATAAATATTTACGCTCCCAAAGGCTTCGGGGCTACGAATTGGTTGGAAAACATAAAAGATATGATTGGTGAGAATTATTTAATTATTGGTGATTTTAACATTAATTTTCTCAACTTGCGGACAAACCCGAAAGGTCAAAAAATGGTTCATCTTGTTAACTGTATTAATCGGAATGATGTAGTGCTCCTGAATACGGACCAGGTAACGATATTTTCTGGCGGAGGTAGTGGATCTCTCCTAGATTTGAGTATGGTGTCGAGTAGGTTAGCTGGTGAGTGCAATGTGATAGTTCATTCGGATTCGATGGGCTCTGATCACTATCCCATTGAGATTCAGGTATCGAATAGTGGTGATGTGGTCAGGAGAGAATTTTTGACACTGGTTAATTGGGATCGTGTTGGCTCGGCGGTGGCTGGTGTTGGTGAACATAAATATGGGGATGATATGGATAAGTGGGCAAAAACTATTACCCAGACTATAGAACATTGTAAGGAGCGGGTTCCGATTAGTAGTGGGAATCTTCCGCCGTGGTTGGGAGTGGTGACTCGTCGGCTGTTGGCGTTGAAACGATACTATTATCGGAAAGCGGTTCGGGAGTGCCAGCTTGATTTATGGGTTAAATACAAGATGTACAATGCTAAGCTTAGAAAAGAAATAAAAAAGGACAAGAAAAAATTTTGGGATACAGTGGTCAGAGAGGCTGGTAGGGGGCCAAAAATTTTCAAAATCATTCGCGGCATCAAGAAAAAATATGAAGGGGAGGTGGACACGGATTTTTGCTTCCCGAATTGTCCGCCTGGCGCCACCTTCCAAGCGAATGCCCTATCCATAATGTTTCAAAACAGTCCGGTGGTACAAGGTATTCCAATCGACTTTTCGGGGAATGATGGAATGGAACTTAAATTCACATTGGAGCAGTTACAAAACACTATCAGTAAGGGCAAATCCACGACCCCTGGTATTGATGGCATAAAAATGAGCTTTTTTAAAAAATTGAAAATTAGGACGCTGACAACACTCCTAGATATGTACAATGCAATTTTGGAGAAAAAGAATATCCCAGAGGTTTGGAAAGAGGTGATTATGCTCCCTATAAAGAAACCTGGCAAAAATAGGAATGATGTTCGGGGTTATAGACCCATAGCTTTAACTGTCACTAGCAAAAAGATTTTTGAAAAAATGATCCTGGACAATTTACTTAATTGGTGCATGGAAAAGAAGATTTTCCATAAGAATCACTATGGTTTTATCCCATTTAGGGACTGTGAGGCTGCGGCATATAAAATTTATAGAGATATTAGTAGGGCAAGGTATTCAAAGCGGAAAGGTTATTTGGTGGCATTAGACATCAAAGGGGCCTACGACAATGTCTGGTGGGATGGATTGCTCTTCAAATTAAAAAAGCTGGGACTTGATGGTGATCTTTGTGTCTTAATTCGGAATCTGGTTCAAGAGCTAAGGATTCGGGTGAAATGGAGGGGTTCGCTGTCTGCTCCATTCCAGTATCACAGGGGTCTTTTACAGGGAAGTCCTCTCTCCCCTTTATGTTTGCACTTTATCTAGCGGATATCTTCGAAATCTTTGATTCATGTATACATTGTGTAGTTTATGCTGATGACATTTTTCTTTATGGTTTTCATGATGACGTAGTTTGGTTCAAAGGGATTTTACAGGAGAACATTGCCAGGGTGATACAATGGCTTCAGGCTTGGAACCTAGAGGTAAATCCCAACAAATGCCAAATCATCAGGATTGGGAGGTGGAGGAAGGTAGAGGAAAACCATTTACAGGTGCTTGGTCAGGAGGTGGATTTTTCTGATTCCCTTAGAGTATTAGGGTTTTATTTTAATCGCCAGGGGAACTTAAAAGATCATATTGCCATGTTAAGGGAAAAAACTAGCAAGAGACTGAATTTGATAAAAGTTATTGCAGAGATGAGTTGGGGTACGGAGACTAAACATTTACTGCGTATTACAAGGAGTATGATGGGAGTTCTGTTAGAAGGAAATCCTCGGATTCTGACGCATGCGAACAAAACGGAAGGTCGGCAACTCCAGGTTATCCACAATATGGCTTTACGGTGGGCTAGCGGCTTGCCTAAGTGGTGCCCAATCCCGGTCTTATTACAGGAAAGTGGGGTGTGGAGGTGCGGACAGAGGATTGAGTACCTTGCTACCAAACGGTCTATTTCAGAAGTCAAATACCAGGATCATACGGAAATGCTTTCGACTGACCTACTCTACCGGGAACTAAATACACTCAGGAGGTATGGTACGGAAATTAATGAGTTGGTAAATTATAAATGGGGGACGAAAATCAGTGATCATTGTCGGATAGTAGTCAATACATGGGCATTTCAAAATAAAGACTTTCCGGACGAGGTGATCAAGAATTCCTTCCATAACTTTGCTCAGACGTATAAAAACATGGCCACGTTCATTGCAACTGATGCTTCAAAAGATACTCATAGGACTACAATTGGGATGATGAATCAGAAGACAGGTAGCCAGTTGGCTTTTCAAATTCCGCATATCAATACGATCTTCACGGCTGAAGCCATGGCTTTATTGGTTGCACTTAAATTTTATACGGTGGACAGGGGGGAATATATGTTTTTCACGGATGCTAAAAGCGTTCTCCAGGCCCTACAAAAGGTTAATCGAAAATCAGTTGCTATTATCACGCATTTGAGAGAAGAGATTAATAGGAAAAGCAATGACCAGTATAACATGGCGTTCATCTGGGTACCTGGGCATAAAGGGATTGAGATAAATGAGTGTGCGGATAGGTTGGCTAGGAATGGACCTTTCAGCAACGTACGGATTCCGTGGTTTTCGGCTGAAGATTGGATGACGAATGTGAGGAATAATAAACAGAAAGAATCTGAATGGGAGTGGGAGCAATATCTGAATAACTGTACTGGTCGTTGTTGGGACTATGGTAGCATAGGGCATCCTCATCATTCATTAGAAAGGAAAAGTGGTGTTATATTTGCAAGGTTTTTAACGAAGACTATTCTAACACAGTCCCGGCGTAAGAGGTTTCTTGGTAGAGGGATATCGACGTGTAACCTTTGTGGTTTGGAAGAACAAACTGAGGAGCATTTGGTGTTGCGATGTAAGTGGTTTTCGAGAGTGCGCGAAATTGTGTTTCGCAAGATGCAGGTTTTGAGCAATACTTCGTACGAGGATCTTTTTGGAGTGACTGGGCGTAAAGGTGGAGATCATCTAGTTTTGTTATCTCAGTTGTTCAATGCGATTTATGTACAGTGTCCGTGTTGGGTTGATATTGATGGCGCTGGGTAGGGGTCTATCAGGTTTTGTTTGGAGTGTTTGGCGGTCGTTGATTGCTGTTTTCTTCGGATCGGTTCACCTCAGGTAGGTGTTGGTACTTGTGGAATAAGACAGCTACATAGTAATAAAAAGCTGCTCACCGGGCCCTCGGGTCGAATCAACAACAACAACAACAACAACAGTATTTACAGAAAAAATTGTTTACAGAATTGTTGATATACATGTTTTATATGAAAATATGCTGAACAGACATGATTTGAGGTAGAAGAAATTAGTTGTCATATGTTAGCATATATTTCTCATTAAGCCGAACATGGGGTTTAGCTAAGGTCGGTTCACAGCTCTGACTCAGTTCGCCCGGGAATGGTTACCTATTCTTTTCTACACTTGGATTTTTATATAAGTAGATACTAACTAGTTAGGATTTAAATGATTAAGAACAAAAGTAACTTTACATTTATCCATGGGAAAAGAATGATGTGTTTTCTACAGAAGTATTTCTCCATGAGCTTATAATGTAAAATTCAGCCAAATAGTAAATAATAAACATTGTACAAAAATGTCAGAACTAAGAAGGTACTAATTTCTAAATCAATAAATAATTATAGAGCAAACCAAAACGAAAATCTTACTCTGGCAACGTAATCCACAGCACTATCTTTCCAGCAGCAAATGTAAAATTGACCGTCACTTCGGTACTCAAAATTTCCTCTTTGCCATTTTGAAGCTTCATTTGGTGATTTGAGGGGGCAACTTCCTGTCTGGAATTCCCGATTTGTGCCAGTTTCTTTGAAACCTTTTTCAGACAATTCGGTGAAAAGTTTATGTGATGAGAAAAAATTATCACAAAAATTTTCATTCTTTTCTGGATTTTCAACACTGGATAAAAGCTCCCACACAACTCTAGATCCAAGAGGAGTTTTTTCAATTTCTGAATTTTTTCCACTATAGATTATAATAGCATATGGATAGCACTGCTAGAACAAAACATCATATTTTAAAACCAAACCGTATTGGTTTACCCTGTATAAACATTTTAGCCGAATGATGACCGTAATAGAGTACTTCTATACTCAACTTAGAATGAAAGCTACCAAACTGCTGAAAGTTTTTTTCCACTTCTGCATAAAAGGGAGATATTTTTCCCAATTTATCTTCTAATTTCAAGGTGGTATTATCTATAATATGAATTTTTTTTCAGCTTTCTAAATTTATTTCTAGGCATTACTGTAGAAATAATTGGGACTGATAGATCTTCTTGAGTGTTCCAGTATAAATCTTCTCTGGGTACTTGGTGATATTCACTAAACAACAATAACCCAAAAAATTGACCTATATCGTTTTCATATACAGCTAGAACTTCTCCTTTTTGTAATGCATAAAGTGTTCTCATATTTACTAAATGCAGCAAATACTCTATTGGAATAAACTTGTGAAATATTTCAATTGGATATAAGGTAACCAACTCAGGATACATTTCAGAAATATTCGCAATGCTATCAGATTTTAGGATTTTTTTTAATTTGCATTTTTTTCCCAGCGATGTTGAATGTTTTTCTCTAACATTAGTTTTCGCTTTAAATTCGGTCTTCCCTTTGAAGTTGAATTTACTTCAGGATCAAATGCATCTTCATTAGACACTTCATTGTCATCTATTTTTAAAGATATTTCAATTTCAACACAAACATCTGTTGGCAAAACATGCTCAAATATGTCCTCATTTATATTTTCCTCATCTTTTAAACATCCACTTTCTTCAGAATCATCCGATAGTTCGTAAAAAAAATCGAGTGCCTCTTCTACTGTCCTAAATGGTTACATCAATGGATGAGACATCTCATCTGTCTGACGTTTCGTGACTAACTGAAGAAAATCACAGAGTAAAGTAAAATAATAAAAATTCCTTATCACTTTATTTTGCAACTATGGCCACTTCAATCCTATCTTGACTCTCAATTTGAGTCATAAACAACGTCTAACTATCATAAACACACGTGTTTTTCAACGGCAGCTTTGAGTAACCCACTTCAGATCAAGGTTACTATATCATAAGGTTGAGCCATTTCCCTCTGCAGCCAATAGGGAGCCACTTGCTGTTTGATGTCACTCAGCGTGCTCTGCTCAGTTTTCCAATTGATTTGAATTAGAAACGCGCTATTTTTAATTGAAAAGTATCAGTCGAAATTCTCATGTGAAAATAAATTTAAAAATTAAAATATATTCTTTATACATAGGACTTTCATCACATCTAAAATTTAAACTATTATCTCTTTTCAATTTGCCGAAATTTCGTTGTTAAATTGGCTATCTTTACCATTACATTTCGTTTGCGCTCAATATGAAAAGTTCATTTTCATAAACATAAAAATGCAAAATAGTAATTTTTATAAATAAAATCTTAAAGACCTACAAGAGCATCAAATTTGATGTTTATATGACTGCAGTTAATAATTTTTAATATAGTATATTTATAAAATGTTATTGGCAGGGTTCGTTGATATATATCAATGGATATATATCATGATATATATCCGATATTTATTTTCAAAATATCAAGGTTTTTGATATTTTCGATATTTTTATGTCTGATATTTATTTTCAAAATATTATGATTCTTGATATTTTCATACATCTGATATTTATTTTCAAAATACTTTGTCTAAATGAACTCTTCAATTGTTAGAAATTAGCCCTTCTGTAAATGAATAACTAAAATAAAAAAAATAAAAAATAAAGCATGCTTACAAAATATCTCCCACCCTCCAAAAACCATTTTTAGATTGCACCTGCTAGAATTGGAAAAAGGGATGGTGATTGGCTAACCTGAATTTCACAATAGTCAGTTTAATGTCAGGCATACAATAGACATGTTTTAAGAACAAGTTTTTACAAATGTTGCAAGTCTAATGTGCTGTGCTGTGATTATTTTGTTCCTGTTTATATTACATTTACACAGCTTAAAATTTTTATTACATTTTTATTGCAATCACTATGCCAAGAATAAAAGATCCTATATGGAATCATTTTACATGCAAAATTAAAGGAGGAAATAGTGGCAAATGGGCCATATGTAAGATGTGTGAAAAAGAAATGCAAGGTATTCCAAAAAGGATGGAGAAGAATTATGAGTTATGTTCTTCTGCTCAGATTGATAATACAGGTAATTACACATTTTTCTGTTTGTTATTTAATATTTTCTCTAAAGTAGGATTATCATACAAATGCAATTTTTAAGGCTGCCAACTATTACACATCTAAGTCTTAAATTTGACATCCCTACATTGATAATACTGATATGATTTTATTACACACTACTCATCACTTATTTTAGATTATATTTTTCTATTCTGATATCACAATTTAAATGTTCTAAAAGTTTTTTTTTTTTTTTAATGCATAAAATTTTCATTATAAGTTTTTTATGACTTAAAATGTTTTAGTATATCATGAAACATTTAAAATAAAAATATCTAAAATTGATATTTTGACCAAATTTTTATCTTGTAATGTGATTATGTTGAATAAAAAATGCACACAATTCAATTTTAAACTTCAAATGCTTTTTCACAAAGAAGATAATGCTAGAATAACATAGTAAATATATTTTTAATTGCAAAATTAATCTGTGTTTATTAAAATTTTAATATTTAATATATTTTTAAAAATACTTTGTTGTGTTAAAAAAGTTTTAATATTAACAAGAGATTTATTTATTTGTTTAGAGCATCATATATTTTTAGCAATTACATTTACATATGCTACCTTGAAATTATACGTTAGTACTTACAGAGATTGGCAGTCCTGAATTTTATATTTCTTAAATATTTTATTCCATAGTTTACTCTGATATATATTTTTTTCTTATATCTAGATGATGATGATCCGAGAAGAAGTGTTGGTTTAGACATTTGTGTCATATCAGAATAACCAAGCAAGAAACTAAAAATGACTTCTGCAGCAACAAGATACAAACCAACAACAGTTTCACTGTCTAAAGATTCTGATGTGGCTTCAACTTCTACAGTATATGCTCAAACTATTGATGAACAAATTGCACGTTATTTTTTTGCTACAAATACACCATTTAATCATGTTATGCATCCAGAATTTATAAAACTGTCGTTTGCTTCGACCCGGCTATACACCTCCTTCGAAAAGAAGATTAGCGGGAGAACTTTTAGATGCTTTACACAAAAAAGTAGTTGAAGAATCAAAGGAAATTCTCTCTGGAGAAACTGTAACTATGAGTCTTGACGGCTGGAGTAATATCCACAACGAACCACTTATTTGCACCTCAGTGATCACAACATCTGGTGATACTTTCCTAACTTCAACTGTAGATTCATCAGAACATTCACATACAGCAGATTATTTATGCGATGTGGCAAAACAATCCATCTTGGAATGTAAAGAAAAATTTAATGTAAATGTTCGCAGTTTCGTTACAGATAATGCTGGAAATGTTAAAAAAATGAGAGAAGAGCTTGCTAAATCTGAAGATTTTGATATTATTTACTATGGTTGTTCTGCTCATATTTTAAATCTTCTGGCCAAAGACATAGAATTTCCAAATATAAGTAAAAATGTGATCAAGATCATTAAATATTTTAAATATACTCATTTGCCAAATGCCTGGTATAGGAAAAATGGTGGAAAACTGCTAGTAATACCTCAAGCTGTAAGGTGGAGTACAATGTTCGATACCTTGAAGTTTTTTTAGATAACAGAGGGAAACTGGTGCAAGTTTGTCAGGATCACAAACATGAAATTGATAAAGAAATTTTCAATTTAGTGAATGATGTGAACCTAATGGTTAATTGCACAGATTATATAAATATCTTAAAACCTATTGCAGATGCATTAGATGAAATGCAAAAAGGTCAGACTACGATTGCACAATGTGTAGAAATTTGGTGCAAGTTAAAAGAACAATTAGAAACATCTGGAAAGGATATCAAGAAAAACTTATTAGCAAGAGAAGAAATGGCCTTGTCACCGGCACATTTAGCTGCTAATATGTTGGACCACAGATACTGTGGGAAAAAATTAAATGAAGATCAAAAGCATAGTGCTTTTAATTTCTTGCGTTCTGTAGACAAAGAAATTTTGCCTTTGGCAATGACTTTTTTAGCAAAAAAATCTCCTTTTCCAAGCTTTATGTTTGAAACCGAATACTTAAATGTTGAACCAATAATTTGGTGGGACAACATTAAATTAGAGCAGCCCATGAAAGATAAAATGTCTAATTTAACTAATCAGTTGTTTACAGCTTCTCCTTCAACAGCTGCATTAGAAAGAATCTTTTCTAGTTTTGGTTTAATTCAGTCTAAACTCCGCAATAGATTAGGGAATGAAAAAGCTGACAAGCTTACATTCATGTTCAAATTTTTCAATAGAAAAAAATAATTTTTTTTTGTATTTCAAAATTTGTTGTTTAAAAATATTCTTTTTTTTGAACTTTAAAAGAACTAATATTAACTAAATTACTTTGAACTAATTAACTTTATAGAAAATTGTTTGTGTTTTCATTTATTTGATCATCAAATTTGTAAAGGGAAAAAAAAGATATTTTGAATATTGGTTTATAATGTTTTCATGTTAAATGTAATATGTTTTAAATTCTAGTTTATATTAAGTCTAAACATATGTCTAATCAGCATGGTAAATATTTGTAATCATCATGGTTTATAATCTGTAAACTGACAATTTTGAAAATATCGGATATATATCGAAAATATCGGATATATATCGAAAATATCGGATATATATCGAAAATATCGGATATATATCGAAAATATCGGATATATATCAAAATATCGGATATTTTTGATATTTTCGAAAATATCATGATATTTACGAACCCTGGTTATCGGTATTCAATTTGAAATCTATAATAATTCTAATATTATTGTAATTTCGACATGTCTTTCATACAAAAAAAAGTATAAAAAAGTTAAAAATAATAATAACTCAGATTTCAACCTCACACCACAGATACACAATATTGAGTTTTGCATGATTAGATTTAAAAGACAAATAAAATATAAATTTTAATAAGTAAACAGCTCAATATTTAATATTTTTAAACTAAAATATTCATGTGATATCATTATATGATTTAGTGGAAATAAAATTTGAAATTCGGAGTAATATATTTTATAAACACATTCCGAAAAGCTTATTTAAAATACTATTTTAATGCCATATAATGAACATAAGTGCTTCAGATACATCGGAAAACGTATTTGGGAGAGAGCGTGGAGGGGAATGTTGCATGGGGTGTGCGGGGGAATCGAATGTAGAATAAAGTCATAAACATCTTTCCTCGATACTTACTAAAAGGCTTTGTATTCGGAAACTCTTTATCATTACTTATATGCACTTATATTTTGTAATCAAAGAACTTTATAATGTTAAAAAATAAACCTTTACACGTCAATGTTCCATTTCTGGAACAAGCGATTTTTTTATCAAATAGAAACAATAAAAATTAATCTTTTTTGTTATAACTTATGTTCTACGAATAAAATGATCATTTTTAATTACTAATACTTAGTTATAAAAACAGTTGTTAAATTTTGAATTTTATATAAATTTGTGCATTTTGTTCTATGAAAAGTTTTTAAAAAAAAGGCTGAAATGGCAATTTTTTCACCTAGATACTATTTATTTTATTAGCAAATAAAATAAATATGCCAAAAAATCAATCCGTACTTTATTTTTAAATAATAATTTTTATAGCAGGGGTGATTGTGACACAGGGTAAAAAACCCTGAAAATTATTGACACACAAGTGAAAACCCCTGAAAATTACAGATGCAAAATACTGATATCCATTTACACCATAACTTATTATGTAACTGCATGAAACTCAAATAACATAAGAATACCATAATTACTGCTATTTTTTGTAATGTAAATTGTAAGAAAACATAATTTGATTAACTTATCTTATTTGCACTGAAAATTGAATGACTTCATTAAATGATGAGTAAACATTGTCTTGCTAAATATGATATGGAAAGTTCAGTCTTTTTATTTTTTTATCATTGAAGAAATTTATTCCAAATATTCATAAAGCAAACAACAAGGTGTCTATTCCAGATCAGCAACAAATTTCCCTGACATTTCTCTGACTTTTCCAGGTTTTCCATAGCAATAAAAAAAAATCCAGTTATCGAGTTAAAATGGCTTTGATCATTTTTGAAAGTACAGGATATTTTTGAACATTTGCTTCTTTAAGATCAATCTCTTTTCTCCAAAATACTGTTAGAGATTTATTTTCGAAATTTTTCAAAGAACTATCAGTCTGATAATTTCTTAGTTCTAAATCCATTTGGAGTTTTTCTGTCTCTGAAATTACAATTGGCAAAAATTCAGCCAATTTCATTAGAGCAGAAAATGTTGATGTTTCACCTCTTAGGGTAGGATAAAGGGCAGATAATTTTATTAATAGAGAATTATCCAAGGGAAGTTTTTTTTTGCATATATGCAGAACTTTTTTTTCTTTTATTCTAAACTACATTAACTTTTTAATGAATCCTTATTTGAATTTTAAAACATCTAAGACTAAGTAATCATTAATGTTGCTATAGTGTATTTTCTGTCTTGCAAACACATAGTAATTTTAAAATGTACCGTAAAATTATCCTATAAATATAGAATCTTAATTGTATGTTAAGAAAATCTGAATTTTTTTAGATATTGAGTCAGGGGTGGTTTAGTTGATTTTCCACGGGTCGGGTCTGTTTTCAATGAATTGTGCACGGGCCAAGCAGGGGTGATTCTGAGTAAAAAAACAAAAATTCTGAAATTCACAGCAAATTTACTGAAAAATTACAAAAGGGGGGGGGGGGAGTCCACTCCTGCCACTTCTTTTTTTTGCGTCCCTTTGACGAAATTTGCCGTTTTTCGTGATCTTTTGGCAAAATTTGCCGTTTTTTCGCGATCTTTTGACGAAATTTGCCGTTGTTTGCAATGTTTTTGACGAAATTTGTCGTTTTTTGCAATGTTTTTGACGAAATTTGCCTTTTTCGCAAAGGTTTTGACGAAATTTGCCGTTTTTTCGCGATCTTCTGACGAAATTTGCCGTTTTTTCGCGATCTTCTGACGAAATTTGCCGTTTTTTCGCGATCTTTTGACGAGATTTGCCGTTTTTCGCAAAGTTTTTGACGAACTTTGCCATTCTTTCGCGAACTTCGCCTTTTTCGCAATTGTTTTGACGAAATTTGCCGTTTTTTCGCGATATTTTGACGAAACTTGCCGTTTTTTCGCGATCTTTTGACGAAATTTGCCGTCTGTCGCAATGGTTTTGACAAAATTTACCGTTTTTTTGCGATCTTTAGATAAAATTTGCCGTTTTTCGCAATGTTTTTGACGAAATTTGCCTTTTTTTTGCGATCTTTTGACGAAATTTGTCGTTTTTTGCAATATTTTTGACGAAATTTGCCGTCTTTTGCAATGGTTTTGACAAAATTTGCCGGTTTTTTGCAATCTTTTGATGAAATTTGCCGTTTTTCGCAATGTTTTTGACGAAATCTGCCGTTTTTCGCGCTTCTCTGACAAAAGTCTAGTTTTTCCCGCGATCCTTTGACAAAATTGGCGACTTTTCTTCGAACGAATGACGAGATTGATTTTTTCGGCGATCATTTTCCGAAATACTGACACATGTTATGTCCGAATTTTCGGATTTATGAACGATATTTCTTTTAATTTTCGGAAATCATTGCCTCAATTTTTCGGAATTTTAGGAAAATTCGGACCAGAATCACCCCTGGGGCCAAGGTAGCTTTCGTTCGGCCCGGCCCTGGAAATTCCGGCCCGTGCAGACCCTAATCTACAGCCTACTTATTTTTTTCTTCTTTTCAAATTATGTTCTACCGAGAGCCATTTCGCCGTAGAAAAGCGCAAATTTCGAGGGGAAGAGTATTGAATGAAGGCTTACGAAAAATATGCACTCATTGACATCTGGGTGCAGCCATAGACCTTACAATAAACAGATTTCATACATAGATTCTTTCTCTGAGGGTGCAGCCCATAACAGAATTTGGGGGAGGTTCAGCATTGTTAAACGAAAGGGAGGGGGGGGGGGTGAAGATTCGTACTCCTGCATCTTTTGAAAGACTGATTTTTGTCTCCTGGTTAGGGGTAGGACAAAGAATATCTTTCGGTATCGGTATTATCGTTTATATTCTTTGGTTAAAACAAGACAAGGGGTTACTCACCCCCGGAAGAGCTGAAAGAAAAACCCGGAAGGGTCGACGAAAAAACCCAGAAATCCGGGGTACCCCCGGAGCACAATCACCCCTGTATAGATCAATACCAACAAAATTGTATTTTTCACACACTTTTTAAATTGATGTTCAATTTATGGAACATTGGCATGTAAAAGATTAATAAAAGTTTTCTTCATTCTATTAAATCCTACCATACCTAATTAATTCAATGATATCCCATGATAGACAATGATTCTAGGTTGCTATGGTGATTACATCATATTTAAGATGGAGTCATTATTTCCATATTACTGAATTTAAAAAACGAATTTGTATACAGAAATTGTTTAATTATAGCAATCATATAATCTACCGACAGTTTTTTGGAGAGATGTTTCCGGATAAACAGTTATTAAATGGAAAAAAGTTTAAATATGGATTTAAAGTTCTGAAAGATTCCAAATGGAATTTTCAGTAAATGTCAACAAACAATAAAATGTTGTCAAATTAAAATGTACTTATTTTATTACGGATATTAATCATATCATAATAACAGAAGATGTAATTCATTTCACTGAAACTAGTTATAGTACGAACGCACCTCATTTGTCCCGTTTGACGTGCAATTTCCACCTTGTTTAACTTGTAAAGATTATAAAAAATTCAAAGTTTTCAACTAACTTAAAAGTTCTTGTGAGAAATTAAATTAAAACATAAGCTTTTTAAACATGCTCAAAATGCAAATAAATGTTAAATTTACTACATATAATTTACTATATAAAATTAACATTTACTACATTTGCAAGTTAAATCTAAACCATGTGAGCAAAGCCCAAACCATGTGCTCTGGACAGGGTGTTGATTTATGCTTACAGTTATAATGGAAAGGTAAAAAATAATAATAATTGAATGAGAATGATATTGATTGTAATAAAAGAAAATATTTCAAAATCAATACATGTAAACAAAGTTTTTTTTAATATATGAAAACATAAGAATTAACATTTAATTTACTTACTAGAGGTAACTTCACTTTGGATTAATACTCTTTGATTTTGATAATCATTATGAATTTAAAACACTCGGGTAAAATACCAAACCAGATTTAAAAACAAAGGAATAACAAATTATTTGGACTTATTATGAAAATCTTGAAACTTTTAATATGCAGCAGAAAAAAAATGTGAATGGTCTTACTACATTCAGAAAAAAAAAGTATTTATAAAATATTCACAAATATATATATATATATATATATATATATATGCCGTTCTTGGTATGTATGTTTGTTTGTATGTATGTTCCTTATATGTACAAATCTACAGTTTTCGGCCGATTTGAACAAAACTTGATGTACATATACTTTAGTACTCGAGTAAAATTACTGTTAACTTTTAAAAAAATCTCAGACCATTCTTTACCACTTTTTTCAAAACGTCTCCCATAGTTTATCATCACAAAAATCTATTTTTTTTTTAATTTCTAATGCAATTTCTTTCCCGTTGCCATAAAAAGAAACTGCGTATGGACAATATTTTTATAAACTAATAAAAATTCAGATTCTCTCACTATAATTTGAAATCCGAAACTGACCTCATTTTGAGAAGATAATGTGATTTTTTTTTTCGTATACAGTGGAACTCCAGATATACGTTACCTGAGTTGTACGTTTCCCTCACTTATACGTTTCAACTCAGCGGTCCCGACCACTTGCCATTAAAAATTAGCTGAGTTATACATTTTGAATTACACATTTCCCTCAGTTATACGTTACGTTTTTGCGTCCCTGGACGAATTTATTTTTCATTTATCCATTTTGAAACCGGAAACACTGACGACGGGGCCGAGGAGTCTGATTTGAAAGATCCCACTCAAACTTCAGAGCTGATGTGAAAGCTTTTGACGTAGTAAAGCGGTTCGTCAGTAGTAAAAGCAATAATTGTAAGGCGGCGGCATTATTAACAGAAATGTAAAATTTGCTGTTCAGTGTCGGCTATGGCGAAAAGAAACATCTGAAGATTAGTGATTATTTCAACAAGATTCAGTAAACTACTGAAATGTCTTTTGATAAATGATTTATATGCCAAGGCGATTCCAACGATTCCTTTTAAGTACTCTATGTGTATTAAAAATAATTTTAATAAAGCTTTTATGATAAAATAAGTTCATGTGTACTTCTCTTATGTACTTTTTTTTTCTCATTTCCATTTCCAAAAAATTATGTCATGGGTGCAGTACTACTTAGGAAACTTCTGTCTTCAATATAAAAGGTAGCAAACTCCTCAGCGGATCAAAGTTTTCACGATATATTTTAAAAATTGTTCCGGTAAACCATTAATTGAGTTGTACGTTTTACTGAGTTATACGTTTCGTTTGTCCGGTCCCGGGCAAAACGTATAACTGGAGTTCTACTGTATTACAAAGATATTAAGCGTATTTATTCGTATATTAAGCGCGTTTAAATTGCATGTTACATTTATTTAAATGTGTTTGGAATAAAACTAAATTACTTAGCTCCTAATTTTACAAAGGTAAATTATTTCCACTGGATTGTTAATATTAAAGTAAATTTTGTAGTATTTGTTTGTAAACACATGGAATTGGTGAATGCTCTTATTTGGAAACTATGAAATTGAACGGTTATTCCATTTTCCGTTAAAGAAATATCTTTCAGAAAATGCAGTCAAAGTTTTGAACTGAATTTCCAGATGTAATAGTCCGATAAAAGTTGTCATGGAACAACAAATTTCGCGCATAAAATATTTTTTGAGATTAAATTTAAATCTTATGACACGCAATGAAGAAATTACTTTCATCCCCATAAAATTAAGATTTTCTAATTTTAAATTAAATTAACGCATCTGTTTCAAATTAAGTTATAAGGTTTTATTTATCTACTAGCTTACCCTACCCGCCCGGCGTTGCCCGTGCCAACAACCTTAAATGTACCTGAAATCAGTGTTGAACATTTTTTTATTTTTAAACAAATCTAATGTTGGGGCCCCACTACCTTAGACAGCAAAAACTCCATACCCATACACACTCCCATATATTACCGTAAGTCGAGTTGAAAGAGCCATACCCCTTCATGATCCAGATATAGAAAAGCGCCCCTGGTGGTGAAAATCGGTAAGC
This sequence comes from Maratus michaelseni, assembly GCA_963931845.1. Lineage (NCBI taxonomy): Eukaryota > Metazoa > Arthropoda > Arachnida > Araneae > Salticidae > Maratus > Maratus michaelseni. The sequence goes on from OZ007586.1 coordinate 121,833,095, forward strand.
TCTATCTATGTAGAGTCGAATGAGCCATACCCCATCGTGATCCAGCCCATAGAACAAGATATAGGAAAGCACCCCTGGTAGTGAAAATCCAAACTAAAATCAGTCAGCTCTATCGATGTCAAGTGGAAAGAGCCATACCTTATTGTGATCCAGCCCATAGAAACAGAGATAGGAAAGCACCCCTTGGTGGTGAAATTCAGAACTAAAATAGGTAAGCTCTATTGATGTTGTGTCGAATGAGCCAAACCGTGTCGTGATGTGACCCATAGAACCCGAGTTAGCTGCAAAATCCTTTAGTTACACCTTCCACCGCCAGGGGGCACAATATGCTCTATACAAACATAACTAAAATCATTAAGGTTATCGATATCGAGTCGAATGAGGCATACCCCGTCATGATCCAGCCCATAGAACCAGAGATACGAAAGCGCCCACTGTGGTGAAAATCCGAACTAAAATCAGTAAGCTCTATTGATGTCGAGTGGAAAGAGCCATACCCCGTCGTGATCCAGCCCATAGAAACAGAGATAGCAAAGCACCTCCTTGTGCTGAGAGGAAGTTGATGTAGAATAAATGCGATATTTAATAAAAAGTCGTTCCCCCCCCACCCCCTTTATCTCTCCATTTTCGCTAATTATTACAAATATACAAATGTTTCTTAATTACATCTAATGTCCCGATCCGATAATGGGGTTTCCCTATCTACCTATCCTAATCCGCTTTTCCCTATCATAATAGAAAAAGCGTATTTTATCAAAGAATCGCTGGCAAACGCGAATTTTGTCAAAGGTTTGCGAGAAAAACACGAATTTCATCAAATAATCGCTGAAAAAACACGAATTTTGTCAAAGGATCGCTAAAAAAACATGAATCTCGTCAAAAGGCAGCAGAGAAAACACGAATATTGTCAAAGGATCATTAAATAGCAAATTTCATCAAAGGATCATGGAAAAATGCGAATTTCATCAAAGGATCATGGGGAAAACGCAAATTTCACAAAAGGATCACAGGAAAAATGTGAATTTTGTCAAAGGATCGCTGAAAAAACACAAATTACGTCGTAGGATCACTGAAAAAACATGAATCTCGACAAAAGTATGTGGAAAAAACATGAATTTCGTTAAAGGATCACAAAAAAACCAAATTTCGTCAAATGATTGCAGGAAAAACTTTAATTTCATCAAAGGATCACAGAAAAAATACGAAATTCGTCAAAGGATTGTGGAAAAAATGCTGATTTACTGAAAGGTTGGCGGAAAAAATGCAACTGTCTTTATTAAAAACAGCACACACACAAACCTCTATACAAACAAACCTAGGTATAGATGTTTTGTTGGTCTGCAAAATATACGCGCAAAAAAATCTCGCCAACTTTGGCGATAAACGAATTTTAATTTAGATTTTTTTTTTTAATTAAAACATGCATACGGAATTCTGGATTCAAGGCTATTCCATGCTCTCCGCCAATCCACAGCAACAAATCAGACAGCCAATGAGAGCAGGTGTGAATATGGGATGATCCAGGATTCAGCGACAGCAGTTCATGTTCACAGCTGAAAGCGGCTAGCCACAGATTGCATTGTTTTGTTTATATTTGAGTTTTATTTTAAAGAAAAGGTATATGTTTTTGGCTAATTGAGGTTCACATAAGTTAGTTTCAATTGCATTCATCCTTTGTATGCGTAGTTGCCCCCATATATTATGTGTTTGGTAAGAATATATTTTGCACTTTACTGAATGTTTTCATAGCGCTAGACATATCAGCTCATGTTCTTAAATGAAACAAACTGTTTTCAATAACAAATCTTAATGAATCAAATTAATCTTACACTTTACTATAAAATGTACAGTTCTACAATTTATCGCATATTACAACATTCTTGGGAACTAAAAATGTGGTCCAATAACAGTAACAGAAAGAAAAATTGTAAATAACAATAAATAATCATAAATTTCACATCATTGAATTAACAAACTCATATATAAGATACAACTTTAAACTGATATGCCTCATCAACTGTTGTCGAAATCAATATAATGTAAATAATTCTTAAACATTATGAGTTTGCTAAGAAATTAAAACATTCAGTGCAGTGTAGGATGTATTTTTTCCTCAAAACAATTTAATTTGTAAATATGAAGTAAAAAAAAAAAAAAAAAATCACCGTTTTCTCACATATTATGAGTTTTATCAGCAAGTTAAAACATTAAGTAAATATGAATGATTTGCAGAGCTGTGTCTATCAAAAATTCAATCACATCGCCCAAAAACCCTCAACAAAAATAATTATAAAGAGTGTGATGACAACATATATTTTATATCACATTGCATGTCCGTTCTTGGGCGATTCTTACAAAACTCAAAATTTGTCACAAACTGGTGATTTTTTTACAACATGCTTACAAATTAAAATGGTTTATAATTATTTTTAAAAAAACTCGGCCAGAAATAACATTGATTTTACATTTTTAAAGACTTATTCTTTATAATTATTTTGAAACAGCTCCGCAAATCATTCATATTTATTTATTGTTTTACTGTCTAATGAAACTCATCATGTGAGAAAACGGTGATTTTTTTTTACCTCATACTTACAAATCAAATTGTTTTGATGAAAAAATACTATCTACACTTCACTGAATGTTTCCAATTCTTAAACAAAATCATAATATTTAAGAAATATTTACATTACATTGATTTCGACAACAGTTGATGAGGCATATCAGTTTAAAGTTATATCTTATATATATGAGTTTGTTAATTTACAATCTTTCTGTTAAGAGTTTTTTACTACATTTTTAGTTCCCGAGAACGTTGTAACATGCGATAAATTGTAGAGCTGTACATTTTATAGTAAAGTGTAAGATTAATTTAATTCATTAAGATTTGTTATTGAAAACAGTTTGTTTCATTTCAGAACATGAACAGATATATGAACGCTATGAAACCATTCAGTAAAATGCAAGTTATATTCTTACCTAAAACATAATATATGGGAGCAACTAAACATACAAAGAATGAATACAATCAAAACTAACCTACTTTAATCTCAATCAGTCAAAAATATATTCCTTTTCTTTAAAATAAATCTAAAAAAACAAAAACAAAAAATGCAATTTTTACCTAAACAGCTGCGTAAGCTACGAACTAAACTGTCGTGTGTCATCACTAGATCCTGGATGATGCCATAATCACACCTGCTCTCACTGGCTGGCTGCTTCGTTGCCACAGATGGCGTTGCGGAGGCTATTTCATGGGAGGAGCTTGAAATAGCCTCGAACCCAAAATTCCATATACATGTTTTAATTTTTAAAAAAAAATCTAAATTAAAATTTAAAAATCCGACGCCGAGGTATACTTTCCGGTGACAACATCTACACATGACAAAAATTTTAGAGTCCTAGGTGTTATAATTACGGAGAAATCCGCGGGCAGGCAGACAGACACCTACTGTTTTATAGAGATAGAGATGAAGACAAAATTTCTTTTTTATTAATAAATGACGTCTTATAAAAATAAAATATACTTTGAATAATAGATGACTGTTGGCTTTTTATGATTTTGCTTCTCAAAATATTTCTTATGTCTAATTTTTCTGTGTTTTAAAAGGAAATTTTCAAAGTAAAACAAATGGATCAGTTATTTGATATCTGAATGAGAATATCAGATACTTTTATGCATGAATGGATGAAAACTATTTTGTGGTACAAAAAATTAGCTTATAATGGATTTAAAAAGAATCCTAAATTAAACCATTCTTCATTCTGTTTATTATTCAATAATAATAATAATAATAATAATAATAATAATAATAATAATTTTGTTAATTTAATCAGTCTATTGGCAGGTTTGTTATTACTTGAGAAAGTTTTTTGATAAAAGTTCAAGCCCATTAATTACTTTCTTTCAAAAATAAGAATTTTCACTTATTAAAATGAGGTTTAAAACCATATCAAAAATTAGGTATGTGATGAAATATTTGTTACAAGTTATCTTGCGATTTATTTCAGCCGATAATACTTCACCAATAATGTTCTCATACGATAATAAACATGCACATATATTACTATATATTTATTACAAAAAGGAATACATTTTAATTTAAATAATTTTTGTTTAACCAGTCAATCGAATTTTTATTTAATAAAACATATAAATAAAATAAAATATTCAATTTTAATATTCAAATAAAGTTACATAAAGATCCAAAAATTCTAAACATGCGAAAAGATTTTTACTTCATCTATTCCCCTTTAAATGATCCAGAGATACAATCTTTAAATTTATTTTTCTCAGTTTATGTTTTTTAAATATCATCAGTATACAAAGTGTTGAAATTTCAACATATAGTTCTCAATTTACTTGGTATTATTTAATTTACATTGCTTATGGTTTTTATTTTACAAAATAAAGATCATATTTGCAATAACAAAAATCGTTTATTTTTTTTAAACAAAAATGTTAGGTAAATAGTCATTTTTACTGTATTTTACTTACCCATCATACGTAGTATAGGGTAAGTCTTATAACCGTGTTGAAAATCGAAAAGAAAAATTTGACGGATTTACACGTTTCAGACTCTGGTGAAAAACATATTTTCAGAAAAAAAAAATTATTTGGTATGTACTTAGTATGTAATAATGGGAAGAAGCTTATTGAATTTCAGTTACCTCGATTATCCGGAACTATTTTTTTCGGATTCTCTAAATATTCGTTCTGATAGAAGGTATATGAAAATTTTCGATATTGTTTATTTTAAGGAGTGAATATAAAAGACAATAAAAAAAACATAAATTTTTCATAAAAAATGAAGTTGATCGGATAATTAGTTGCCGAGATATTTGTAATCATATTTTCCACGCTCTTCAATTTTTCATCACCCTGTATTTCATTCAAATTTTAATTCAAAGATATATTTTATTTGGAAATGAGACGCTTAATCCGACGCAGTAAACCGTTAGTTAATATGATTATAAATTTTGGAGTTATAAGGATGTTCCTTTTACGCAATTCAGTCATAGAGCATTTAAAGTTTATGATGTCATCAAGCCATGATTTTATTCGAATTACAATGCATTTTATAAATAGTTTACACATGTTTTATTTTCATGTTTTATATTATGCATATCCATGATGGGTAAGTATTACGGTGGCCCCCAATGACTAGTTTACATATTTCATAACATTTTATTTATTTTTGCTTAAATAACCATGTGATTAGAAATGTGATAAATTTGTAAGTATGATAAAAATATTTTGAAAAAAAAAAATCAAAATTGTATGAGAAGTGGGGTTTGAAAACTTCCCTAAATTTATTTTAGAATTAAAATTTCAAAAATATATTATTAAAATGCCATTTTTTTCTTGATTAAATCATTTTCTTCATAAAACAATTTAATAATATGTCAAAAGGTATTATAAAATACTAAAAAAAAAAATAGTTCAAATTGTATCGAGTCCCCTAAATAATAATTAGAAAATGGTAAAAGTGTTTATATAAATGAATATAAATATACTCATATCGGTACTGGTTTGTTGATAGGCAGACTGAACATAATTATTTCTATTTTTAAACTGTTGTATTGTCCGACCACGTATTGTGTGGAAAATTATCAAGGGGGAAAATATGGACGAATTCAAATACAGTCATCTCACAGCGAGTAATCAGAAATACAATTACTGGAGAGGCAAACTTCTACCGTTAACTTTTAATAGAATTATTCGTCTTATTTTAGCGCCTTATTCCTGCAGAATTTCTATCCAGAAAATTTTTATTCCGCTTTACTGGTGGCAGTTTGCCCATGTGGTAATCAGGCTTAAGTTATCACCCCTAATAGCTAATCAATTCTTCCATTTCCACCTTTAAACTGGATGTTTACCTTTCCATCTAAACGGTGGTACAACAGTAGCACTATTCAAAATAAAGTTTTTTTTTTTTTTTATAGCAAAACATTTGTGATTGTTTCAATATATTTTTATAATTTTTATTACATTTTAATGATTCTCCACCCACTCCTCTATTTTTTTTATCCTCAAGTGTAGTAGGTGGGAGAAAGAAAAACCTTATCTGAATTTATCACGTCCGTCATGATCAAAATGTTGAAAGTGAGTCAAAGTCTCAGTCTAAAATTGAGTTAAAATCTCAAAATATAAATATCAGATGATTTTTTTTTTTAATTCGGCCTCTTAACTCTCCTTGGGATTGCAAAAACGCATCTTAGAATTTATACGGTCTTAGAAAAGAAAGTTTGCAAAAGGTTGAATCTCAGAATATAAACACTAGTCACTAGATTCGGAGAAAGATTTTTTAAAAAATGCATTAGTGTAGAATAAATCGCAGTGTCAGTTTTGAAATGTTAAAATGTTCTGCATCAAAGAATATAAAAATCAGACAATAACAATATTTTTAATTCGCTCCCCTTGCCTCCCCCCCCCCCCAGGTGAAAAGGAAAAAATGTGTCTCTGAAGGATTAATCATGGCGTCCTGATGAAATTTTGTAATAATGCTCGTTTCATCACAGTTTCTTTTTTCTTTTCCCTCATATTGAGGCGAAGGGGGATGGGAGGTAGAATTTAAAAAAAATCATCCGTTTCTAATAGTGGCATTCTGCGACTCAACATCTTGCAAATAGTGTAGAAAAAAGCATCTTAGAATTTATACGATCTTAGAAAAAAAGTTTGCATAAGGTCGAATCTCAGAATATAAACAATATACACTAGATTCGAAGAAAGATTTAAAAAAAAAAACGCATTATAGAACACATCACAGCGTCAGTTATGAAATTTTAAAATATTCTGCGTCTCAGAATACAAACATCAGACAATAATAATATTTTTATTCGCCCCCCCAGCCTCCCCCCCCCCCGCAAGATGAAGAGAAAAATAATGTACCTCAGATGCATTAATCATGTCTTCCTGATGAAATTTTGCGATAATGCTCATTTCATGAAGGTTTTTTTTCCCTTTCTCTTACCCTGAGGCTGGAGGGGATGAATAAGTAGAATTTTTAAAAAAATCAACCGTTTCCAATAGTTTCATTCTGCGACTCAACATTTTGCAAATAGTGGGGTAGGATAAATAGCGCAGGGAAAAAAATGCTTTTCACAATACGAGAGATGGGATAAAGACTAAATAACGGAAATTCTTCACATTCTAAGATTTTTTTAGAAAATGACTTGTTTATACAAGAGGATTCATTGTTACAAGAATCCGAATGTTTATACAGTCGAACCCCGCTATAATGAACCAGGGATATAGTGAACACTCGGATATAGTGAACTTTTTTGCTGGTCCCATCCGAACTCCCATTTAACTAATGTTATTTTATACGCTTATAGTGGACAGCAGATATTTTGGTAGTTCGTTTATAGTGGACTCAAATTTTATTTCCCCAGATTTCTTTTTTTAGTTCTACAACTTTAAACTTACACTAGTTGTGACTGCAAATGATGACACAGCTTTATATTGTGTCAAATTTCACTCTTTCACTCTTATCGCATAAACATCACGTGCTTCTTCTTCCCCTCCTCTCCCTATTACAGGAACAAACCTCTCTTCTTCGTTTCTCCCTAATTCTAGGAATAAGCTCTGGTGTCCACTTGCTACCTTCGTCCCTCGCCCCTCTGTATAATCGGAACAGTCCAAGAATGTCCCTCGTTTTACAGTGTCTCTCTTCATTTTCTTTTGATTGATTTGAGATAAGAAGACGTTTTTTCAAGAGCAGCTAAAAATTTTGCAAAAATGACGAATTCTTTGAAAAGAAAAGCATTTTCGATTGATGATAAGGTTAAAATAATTAAAAGTATTGAAAATGGAACAAACCAATCGGCATTGTGCAAGGAATTTTCCTTGTCAAAATCTACAGTTTCGAACATTTGGAAAAATCGCAGTGCGACTCTTGCTGCACACAGTAAGAATTTGGATTCTTCGAAGAAACTACGTCGGGCGGAAAGAGAAAATGTGGAAGAAGCTCTATTAAAATGGTTCACCATTCAGCGGGATAGAAATCTTCCGGTGACCGGACCCATGCTTCAAATTAAAGCGAATGAGTTTACCGAAAAATTCGGAGAAAACAGTTTTGTGTGCTCTAATGGCTGGCTGGATAGGTTCAAAAAACAGAACAATATTTCTTGTGGAAAGATTGTTGGTGAAGCAGCAAGTGTTTGTGCATCGGATGTGGAAAAGTGGAAAGCTCAAGTGTGGCCGGATGCAATCCAGGGTTATGAAGAGAAAGATATTTTTAATGCTGACGAAGCTGGATTATTTTACAAAATGACTCCCAATCAGACGTTAAAATTTAAAGGAGAAAAGTGCACTAACGGGAAGCTCTCGAAAGTGAGAATAACTGTTCTTGTATGTGCAAATATGAACGGATCAGAAAAGAGAAAATTAACTGTTGTGGGTAAATCCCAAAAACCAAGGTGTTTTAAAAATGTTAAAAAACTGCCCGTCAATTACAAAGCTAATCAAAAATCCTGGATGACTTCCAGTTTTTTTAAGAAGAACTTCGACAATGGGACAATGATTTGTTGAAGCAAAAACGTAAAATTGTTCTCCTTGTCGACAACTGCACAGCTCATCCCCACTTAGAAAATCTGAAATGCATTAAGCTCGTTTTTTTGCCTCCAAACACGACTTCTGTGTTACAGCCCATGGACCAGGGCGTTATTCGCAGCCTGAAATCCCACTATAGGAAACAGCTAGTCATGTGTATTTTGGAGAACTATGAAGAGAACAATACGGAATATAACATCTCACTTTTGGAAGCAGTCGTTTTGTTGGAAAAGTCATGGAGACAGGTGACATCAGCAACAATCCGCAACTGTTTCCGACGCGCAGGTCTTTCGAAAGATGTGTTGTGGGAAGGAAAAGATGCCAACGTGGAGGATGAAGATGATGAAGAAAGCTTACCGATAGCTCTGTGGCTGGAAAAGCATAATGTGAACATTTTTCCAAGGGACGTTACTGAGCACTTCGAATCTTGCGATAATGAAGTGTATACTTCTGGTACCCCCACAGATGATGACATTGTATCTGAAGTTAAACAAAAGAACGATGTTGAAGAAGACTTAGAAGACGATATTGAAGAAGAATTTGAAATTTCGGCACCTTCTATCTCGGAAGTGAAATCGGCAGCGAATATACTGAACATTTTTTTTTCTACAGAAAATGTGGACCAAAAGATATTAGATTCTTTACTAATTGTTGATAAGAAAATTGATGAACTCTACTTAAAATCGAACTTCATTCAATCAAAAATCACAAATTTCTTCCATAGAATGTAAAAATAAAATCAAGTTTTAGTGAGTAACTTTTTTCTTTTTATTATTTGATTTATTGTCAATTTAATTAGTTAATAATTTGTAAGTAAGTAACGTATTATAGCAATCATTATTTTTAACAATACATAATATACTAAAAAATCAATAATAACAATCATGTGCAAAAAATATTTTCTTTTTAAAGAATTTGGATATAGTGAACCATCGGTTATAGTGGACATATTTCTGGGTCCTTGGACGGTTCACTATAGCGGGGTTCGACTGTACTTCCTTCTCCTCAAGTGATACACTCCACATCACCCGAAAATAAAAATTTATAAAGTCAAAGAAAAAAGTAATCACCTCCTGCTATTTCCAACGCAAATCATCATATAAATCATGACTGGTACCAATCGATTAGAAATAACGTCTGCTAATTAAGGCCGTACTTGCATTCTCCCTATGAAATTCTTTACATGTAGAAATTGCATCAAATTAAAACTTTGTCAACAGTAAAACATAATTTTGACATTTTGATTTTTTTTTTTTTTTTTTGGAAAATTTTATTTTATTACACCAAACGGAATGTCATTCGGGTAAGTAGTTTAGGAATTATGCAGGCTTAAAATTTAGAACTCCTAATGTTAAGCTCAGTCGTTGTAAAAAAGTTTGCAATTTGGTAGATTTTTTTAAGCATAATAAATTGAAAAAGTACCTGACGGAATGAGCTGTAATTTTGGATTCGTATATTAGAAGCTTCTAGAAATCAATTTCTGTTTAAAAGTTCAGATGTTCTATTTCATATTATTTTCGAAAAATAATTTCAGAATACATATAATTTTAAAATTATTTTTCGAAAAAAAAATTATGAATTGTAATCTATACATTTTTAACAAAAATTTTATTTCTAGAAGCTTCAAATATGTGAATCCAAAATTACAACTTATTCCATCAAATAGTTTTTGAGTTATGTTTTAAAGTTTACCCCCATTGCAATCTGTTTTGCAACGATTAAAAATGAATTTAACATTTAGCAGTTCCAAAATTTATAGTTTCATAATTCTTAAATGACCAAATGCCTTCTCATTTAATATCCCAAGTTAACATTTACCACAAAATCCAAAAATGACGTCGAAATTAGGTGTAAGTGTTGAAAATTTTCAGGTTCGGTACAATTTCTCTATGTAGACGACCCCCTAAGCAAAATTTAAACATAGTATTGAGACTCCCTAATTTAAACACTTATACTGAATTTAATAAACAACCAAGACAATTTTGTTACGTGGTACATGGCAGCTTAGATATGGAACTTTACATTATGTACTAGCAATGATTTTTATTTCAAGTGCTGAAAATCGGAAAAAAATTTAAATTTAAAAATGATAAAGAACTTTGAAAAAGCACAAACCGTATAATGATATGCCGAATTGGGGTCCATTGGCAGGTTGGAGCGCCTCCACACTGGCTTTTCGGAGTCCGGAACACATTGACTGCCGAATAGTCACACAGATGGATTGGGAGAGGTGGTCCAATTCTCTGGCCAACCGCCTTATTAGACATCCTCCGTGCCACTCGTGGGGCACATGTATGTTGTACAAACAACTTCAAAAATGTGTCTGTCCATTGTTGTTTAATCTTCTTACTGCTTGTTTAAATGCAGACTGTACAAATTAGGACGTTTCGTCTCGGACACCCTGTACATAAAAAAAAATTAAATTTTAAAGAAAGATGAATAAAAATTTTTAAATAATTGCAAAAAAACTATAACTTAAAATATAGAACATGAAAATGTAACAAAATATTAAGAAATCGTTTACACAATATAAGTATTGGTGAACAAAAAAATATATTACGTTTAAAAAAAATCATACTATTATAAGGAAAAGACATGTTTATAAATAAAACTTCCATCAACCAATCTACTACTACATTTTTGTCGCAGCGATCATTGCAGTAACTGTCATGGCGACATAGGTCAATCATATCATAGACATATTAAATGTACACCAATCAAATCGCCCGAACTCATGTGTACTGTAGGAGCCATAAAGAAAGGACAGGTGTTTCTTGCTACACAGCAGTAATTTAACACACGGTGACGTCAGCTGCCTTTTCCATATATTTTTTATAAAGAAATTTTTAGAATGAAATATTTTCTTGTCATGGGGACTCTGTCCTCCCAATGCTAATACGCTAATTATAAATATATATATATATAATATATATATATATATATAATATTTTATATATATATATATATATAAATATATATATATATATATATATATATATATATATAAATAAAAAATTTATATATATATATATAATATTATAATTATAAATATATATATATATTTACATACTAATCTGAAATAACTTTTAAAAAAGGCAGTTTGGTGAAAAAAGATTTCGATTGCTAGATATCTGGTATTCATTTATAAAAATTCATGTAAAATAAATATTTCAATAATGTTGAACACCTGGTGCAATTCAAATCCATTGAAACAAAATTTTAAATTGTGAATAAGTGTCTTCGAATGCTCAAGTGTACAGAAGATAAAATTTAAAATAATGCTAAGTTCACTTGAGAGATCACATCACTGTTCAACTTTTATTTCATTCATATTCGACGTAAAATCACTTATCTCCGTCGGAATCAGCAGCAAAGGGGAAAAGGTTACTAGAATTTGCCAGAAATGCATTTGTCGCTAAAATTCAGCGATTCTTTTATTTTTCTTAGCAGTAAAATTTTCGCTTTTTTGCAGACAAAAGCATCTATACCTATTTTATAAATTTCATACTAAAAATCATTACTTTTTCAGCTTTGTGGATAAGTGAAAACATATCAATATATATATTTTTAAATATTAACATAAGCCAACTAAATGTATTGTTGATCACTTTTCATGATCGTGACAAAACGATAGTATCTTGAGTGACGCAGCTAAGTCCAAAACTGAAGATGTCTACTCAAGTCAAAATTCATGCTGGTATTTCTTTGCTAGACAAGCAAAATATGCTGTATACCAGCAAGCAGGGTTGGCAAGTTTTTGACGCATGACGGTTTTTACCGGTTTTAACCATGGTTTTTACCGTCATGTCAAAAACCTCCTTGTCAAAAATGTCAAAAACTGTCAAAAACCCATTTTATAATAGTTTGTTTTAACATTTTTTTTTCATTCTATCTTCAATATTAAGTTGTTTTACATGAAATATTCAGTATCAGAAAGATTCTAAAGTATATTTATCCATCCAAGAAAAACAAAAAAGAATTGCATTAGAATAATACGTGTATTAGAATAATACCTCTGTTAGAAGATCTCTACAATAATCTTAAGCTATTTGGAATAGTCTAAAAAAATTTAGATTTTTTGAAGAGATCCTGTAACCTATAAGTTATAGATTAAAGAATGTGTATAATTTCGGTACAATTTATTACATTGTTGAAAACAAAACTTTAAGATTCTACTTATTGAAGTGCAAATGAAAATCACCATAATTGCATTTATGAAATACATAAGATATGCATTAAAAAATATTATCTAATAATATTCAAATTTATTCACTGCCACTCTAAGCTTAACAGTCATACAATGTAACAAAATTTTTGCAACTCTAAAATAATTTTAATGCACTTTATTAAAAATGTATATTGAATGTTATTTAATAATTACAATGACCTTTTATTATCATTTAATATTAATGTTAATTGCAGTTAGTAGAATCTATGTAAGTGAAGATTTTGACAAATATTGTTTTTTTTCTTTTACTCTTGTATTTTTAAATCTTTCCCATATTAGGAAATGATCTTCTTGTAAATAAATTTAACAAATGTAATTGTAAATAGTAATAATAACAAGAACAACAAGGTAAAATCAATCTACAAATGTATTGTATGCTACACTTACACCATAAATTGGAGGACAATAAAAAATGATAGGTTTTTGACGTAATAAACCGGTAAAAACACGGTTTTTACCACTGTCATGTCAAAAACCAGTTTTTGACGTCAAAAACCCAACCCTGGAGCTAACCCCCCTTAATTTAGATAAATGGGTTTTTCATGCAGAAATATCCGATTTTCTTCAAATTTTGTATATAGGTTCATTGTAGTAAGGCGCTTCCCTGATTAGTTTTGGGTGTTCCTTGGCTAATTGTAAGGGGGGAATGAGGGACAAACCCCCCTTAATTTAAATAAATTATTTTTTGAGGAAGAATTATCCAATTTTCTTCAAATTTTGCATATAGATTCGTTGTGGTAAGGCACTTCCCTGGTTAGTTTTGGCAGTTCATTGTTTAATTATTAGGGGGGGGATGGGTTATGATCCTTCTTAATATATTGTTGATTTCTTTGTTTTTCGAGGGCTTATTTCAAATTCTTTGAAATAAGAGTAAAATATACAATTAGTGTGAATAGCTTATGAGCACAATGCCCTCAGTTTAACTGGGCAGTCTTCTTTTTATTATTTTTTCCAGTCACTAGAATTTCTTTTTCTACTCTATGTCGTACTTTGTTTACTGTGTTTTGAACAACTTCTCCAATGATGATTTTACTTCACAAAATCCTATAAAAATTGACCAGCTTCATAAGTTTGTTTATTTTCATATTTTTAAGTGCTTTCAATAATTAAATAATCAAAAAACATGAAAAAAAATATATTAGAAATAAAAGAAAAATGTCATAAGAGTTTGGGAACACTGCTAGTTGATTTTCCTTACACTTTAAGTTATAGATACTAACAATAAATCCCTAATAAATATTTGACTAAGTATCTTGTAGCTTAGGGGTTGATGTCTCTCTAAAAGGCGATAATGTTACTAAGCCCAAATATTGTTAAGTGTCTCTTTAAAGTTCAATATGGAAAGAGAAAGAGCATCACACTATATCCTATTTCACTCCTTATTTACTGTAGATTTAAATAACAAAAGAAGCTATAAAAGCTTACCTTTTTTACATTTATTCGGAACTTTTAATTTCTTATTTCATCTAAAAACAAATTTTATAAAAGAATTTCCCAATGATGTTGATAAAACCATTTATATAATCTTTTGTAAACAATAAGTTGCAGGTTTTCTTGTAGTTGAAGTTCATGTTTATGCCTTAACTATTTCTACCATACAGCGGTTTAAGTTGCTTTCAAAATGTTTTTTCCTCTCTTTGTCCCCTAACTTTCATTCCAACCTGGAAGATACTTTTTGCTTAACAATATTAAATTATCTAATACAAAATGAAATAGTATACAAACCAATAATAATAATAAAAAAATGTTGGTATGTTCTGAACATATGAAGGATTTTCTACAACTTTGAAGATTAAATATTTAACCCGGGAGCAGTCGCACGGAGTATGACATACTCCAGGGTGAGTATGGCTTTTACAATTGTCACCAGCACCACTATTTTTTGAAAAGTAATCTACAATTTACATTACCATAGAATTTGTAACAATTGCTTCAGACTAAATAAAGTGACGATTATTAATTGTATTTATTGGTGACAATGTAAAAACCATTCATAATCTGGGTATGCGCGACTCCTCCCGAGTTAAATAGCATTTAAATTTCAAATTCAAATAACACTTTAATGTACAATGAAATTAAATTATATGACAGGTTTACATTCTCCAAGTTGTTGTTTTCATGTAGAATTTCCAATTTAATAAGTTTTGATTGAATTTTGTATTTAATAAATTTCTCATTGTTTGATAGTTATTTTAATTGCAGATTTAGTTTTCTGTGACCGCATTTAAAATATTTACAAAGTCAGGACTAAAAATCAAATAAAATTGTCAAATTTCAATTAAAACTTATAAAATTGCTGTGATTTGTAATTTCTTTACCAAAAAATTGCCCAATTGTTAATGGTTGACTTAAAAACATTTACAAATGGTTATCAGTTAATCCATAATTAAAGCTCGGATATTTTACAAAAAAAAAATTGCTATATACTGCTGATAATAATAATTTCTGGAAGTGCATATTTTTGCTCTTTAGCAACTGGAATTTTCAACTCTAAGTTGGAACCTCTCTAAGTGCCCTTCTTTTTCAAAAATTTATATTTATTTATTTTTTTGTCATTTCAGGTTAAATGAGAGAATATCTGCTGAAAAAAAGGAAAGGACGTGGCTGAAGTTGAGGCTGAAATAAAAAATAGCAACAAATATAGTAAGTTAATGGTTTAAAAGCAATGGTTGAGAAATTTGAGAAAACAGGTTCTCTAAATGTTCAGTCAGGCAGAGGACGAAAGCCCATATCACAGGATACAATCGAAGACGTGGCAACGGCGATTGTCAACAGAGCACCAGACAATATTGCTACCACTTCCTGCGCTCGTGGGATAGCTCAGAATCTGGATATGCCTTATAGTACGGTATGGAAAATCCTACGAAAGATTATCCTCTTCTATCCGTACAAGATCAGCCATGTACAAGAGTTATGTCACACCGACCATGATAAGCGATTGACTTTTGCTGTCACTTTTCTTGCCAGAATGGAGTTGGATGATGCTTGGCCCTGAAAAATCTTATGGGGAGACGAGGCCTACTTTTACCTGAATGGTAAGTACCCAGAACTGCCGAATTTGGGATAACAAGTCACCAAGATCATTCAAGGAAATTCCTTAACATTCACCAAAGATAACTGTTTGGTGTGGTTTCACAGCAGATATGATCATAGGTCCATTCTTCTATAAGAACATTACTCAGACAGGACCTATAACTTGTTCTGTTACCAAAGACAAATATTGCCAAATGCTAAACAACTTTGTTATTCTGGCACTTCAACAAAGACAGTGTCTGGAGAAAATCATTTTCATGCAAGATGGAGTCCCTCCACATATTGCTTTGCGGGTACAGCAGCTGCTATGACAGAATTTCACAACAGAAAGAGTCATTAGCCGCTATTTTCCAACTGCATGGCCACCTCGGTCCCCTGATCTTACACCCTGTGACTTTTGGCTATGAGGTTACCTAAAGTCCAAGGTCTATCACGGAGGTGTCCAGGACATGGCTACATTGAAGGATAACATATCGCGAACTGCACGGGAGATTCCTGCAGACATGTTATTCTCTGCTGTGGTGAATGCTGTTCACATAATGCAATATGTTGTCCACAAAAACAGCGGCCACATCAAACCTGAGTTGGATGTGCTAAATAAACGGTAATTTTATTTCAGTATTGATTCTTCTGTTTTGAAACTCTCTTTTTCAAATATACAGCGCCACATGTTCCCCTGGCGGTGACTTTTAGAACTAATTTTTTTTCACGGAATCCTTCATCCCCCATCTTGTTTAATCTTCCTACAAAATTTGGCGCCATTCTCACAATTAGATCGCGCTGCAGAACACTCTGAGTACTGTCAGTTTAATTATGGCCACCTTGTATATATATCTGATGAAATTGAAGATATTTGCTCCATTATGGCAAGAGCTAATGCTCGTAATAAATCTTTTTCAAGTGTTTTGGTTTGATCTTTTTTGTATGAATATTGATTTATCCTGTATATAGATCTGATACCAGCAAATATTTATGCTAGTTTTATGCTATTTTACTTGCTGGCAGGGTTGGGTTTTTGACGTCAAAAACTGGTTTTTGACATGACAGTGGTAAAAACCGTGTTTTTACCGGTTTATTCCGTCAAAAACCTATCATTTTCGATTATCCTCCAATTTATGGTGTAAGTGTAGCAGCATACAGTACATTTCTAGATTGATTTTACCTTGTTGTTCTTGTTATTATTATTATTTACAATTACATTTGTTAAATTTATTTAAAAGAAGATCATTTCCTAATATGTGAAAGATTTAAAAATACAAGAGTAAAAGAAAAGAACAATATTTGTCATAATCTTCACTAATATAAATTCCACTAATATAACCGGTTTTGATAATATTAAATGATAATAAAAAGGTTATAATTATTAAGTAACTTTCAATATACATTTTTAATAAAGTACATTAAAATTATTTTAAAGATGCAAAAATGTGTTACATTGTATGACGATAGATGTTAACGCAGAGTTTCCCCCAGACAGTTTCAGAAGGGTGCTGCACCCTGCCTGCACTTTGCTTTACAAAATAGAGCACCCTTCTTGACTCTCATAAAAATAATTATCTCCCTTCTTGCCCCTCCCAGTGAAATAATTAGCACCCTTCTTGCCCTTCAGTAAAAAAGTGCCTTTCTCCTTTTTGCATTAAAAAATTTGCTTTCATAGTAAAAATTGACTCAATGTTGTCTTAAAAAGAGTGCCCTGACTTTTAAATATCAAAAGTGGCTTTAAAAACCAAAAGAATAAAATTAAAAATTAAAAAAGTGCCCTTAAGGATAAGAAAAGTGCCTTCAACAATCCAAAAAGTGCCCTTAAGAATAAAAAAGTGCCCTTACGAATAAAAAAGTGCCATTTTCTCACCAGCAGCACCCTGCCCTTTTTAAAACCTGGGAGAAACTCTGTAGTTAAGCATAGACTGGTAGTGGATAAATTTGAATATTCTTCGATATGATATTTTAAAATGCATATCTTATGTAGTATCATAAATGCAATTATGTTGATTTTCATTTGCACTTCAATAAGTAGAATTTTAAAGTTTTGTTTTCAACAATGTAATAAGTTGTACCGAAATTATAAACATTGTTTAATCTAATACTTATAGGTTACAGGATTTCTTCAAAAAATCTAATTTTTTTAGACTTTGCCAAATAGCTTAAGATTATTGTAGAGATCTTCTAACAGAGATGTATACGGGTAGTTCTGAAATTAAGTGGAAATTTCACTTTGGTAATTTGTAAAAAATAAAAATTCAAATTGTTGTGTTTAAGTTGTGTTTCCAATATTTTCTTAAAGTTTTAAAGATGAATAAATCATGATTTGAGGTCAAGGTTAATTTTTTTAAATTTTAAATTAAATTTTAAAAGGCATTAATAAATCAAACTTATACAAAATTAAATATGTTAGAATTAAAAATTTTCAGTTATTTTTTTTTTCATTAATATAAAATTATGTCTAAAATAAAAATATAGGTTCAATAATTTAAAATATACTTTAAGCACCCTTAAAATATTGTTTACATAAATAAATGTCACATCCATGCTAGAAAAATGGCATGGAGGTGACATATCTGTAATTAGGTCTAATATTTTCTAAACTATGCACAACATTCGCTAAATGCTGCTTGAATACAAAATTAAATAAAGCAATTTAAGGCTATTTATCAACAGAATTCAGCTATTTTTAAAATTGACATAATGAGCCCATGGAGTTGACATCCAATTAAAGTACACTAAGGTAATTAAAAGTTTTAAATTAAAATTACATGAAATAACAACTGACCATGCTTCAGAAGTATTCCATCCAACAAGTAGCTTCCTGTAGTTAATTTGTATCCCAAGTTCTAGATTATGCTGTCATTTAGTAGATTTTTATATGACTATAACTGATATGTCATGGAAATGGCTATAATTCTAGGGACAGAACTGTCTTGGTCTATAATTTTTTTTAAATATAAATTTTCAAAATTTTCTTTTAAAAAGTAAATAAAGTACAACTATTTTTTAATGTAATGCATTTTATACAGTTCTCTTCTTTTATCTTATGAGATATATTCATGTTGTAAAGTAAAAACAGGCATGGAGGGACATACCATGGAGGTGACATTTAGTATGATTTTATTTTTTTTAAATAGTTTAAAATTTAAAATTTATTTTAAAGTACTTTTTAATACAAGTTTTAGATGTGCCTTCATTGATTATCTATTTAGTTGAACAATTATTTGCATAAAAGTACAAAAAAATTGATTGGGACTCAAATTTCCACTTAATTTCAGAACTACCCATACGTATTATTCTAATGCAATTCTTTATTTTTTTCTTGGATGGATAAATATATTTTAGAGTCTTTTTGATTCTGAATATTTTATGTAAAACAACTTAATATTAAAGATAGAATGAAAAAAAAAATTGTAAAAACAAACTACTAAAAATGGGTTTTTGATATTTGACACGGAGGTTTTTGACATGACGGTAAAAACCATGGTTAAAACCGGTAAAAACCGTCATGCGTCAAAAACTTGCCAACCCTGTGAATAATCCTTAAAATAGGTAAATTTTGAACTAAAACAACGAACAAACAAGCGAGTAAACACGTTTGAAAAAATTTAAACAAGATGAGAGGTTGAAGATGTTGCCAATTTTGACTTTATAAAGTAGTAAAAAAAAAACAATTAAAACCTTTGAGGCTATAGATACAGCTAAAATATAATATTAACTTTAAAACCCAAAAAATCTGGGAAAACAGTTTAATAAACCTCAATTTTCAATAAACTTCCGCTCTAAATATCTCTTCTTCCGGTTTAAATTAACGTCGTCTGCTTTTTTTTTTTTAAAGGGCTCTAATTTCATTTCTACTAGGAGTACAGGGAAAATAAAAACAGGTTTAGAAACAGAAACGTTCATTCTATAGGATAAAAATTACATAGAGGTTTTGCCCACCCTTTATAACGCTGTAAATCACATTTTAATCTTTGATCCATTTTTCATACTGGCACCCCCCCAATTCGAAATTTCAAAAAACAATTCTGCCATTATTTTCCCCAAGTTTTGCCGACCCATTAGAGAATTTTGCCCACCTTTTTAAATCAAAAATATCTTTGTTGGCCAAGTGTGAAGTTTTAACATCCCCTTTTTCCAATTCCAATTACGTTATAAGGAAAGGGCATGTTTACAAACAAACAGTTCCATCAACCAATCTACCACCAGGCCCTGACTATCGCACGGGCACCCGGGGCCCATGCCCTGGGCACAAAATTTCTGAGGGGCACGAAAATTTTCATAATTTCATCTAAATTACCACTGAAAAGAAACATAATTGTGCCAACATTTTTATTTCTTTTAGGACTTTTGTTTGCACTTAGTATCAGTTTGGTTTTATCATTTAATATCAATAACATCATTAATAAGTAGGCTTCTTATCATTATTTTCTAGTAATTGATGTACTATATTTATCAAGTCATTGAATTTGATCATATTGCACACTTATTAGAAAAGTGGCACAACTGAAAAACGTGATATTTGAGATATTAATTCGACAAGATGACAAAAATATATCTCAATCTATGGTTAAAAGCAATTTCAATAAATAATAGAAAAAATATTTTATTTTTATTCCTGGAACCGTTTTTTAGTTTTCGGAAAACGTAATTGTTTGAGTTGACACTTTTCGAACAAGCTTGCAATATGTAAAAAAAAAAAAAAAAATAGCATTTGTAAATCAACCATACTAAGGGGGCGCGAAAAATTGAAAGTGCCCTGGGCACGAAAAATTGCTAGTCGGGCCCTGTCTACCACTGCATTTTTGTCGCAGCTATCATTGCAGGAATCGTCATGGCGACGTAGGCCAATCATATCACACAGCAGTTTAACGTAGACCAATCAAATCACTCCACCTCATGTGTACTGTAGGAGTCGTAAAGAACGAACAGGTTTTTCCCCCAAACCAACAGTAATTTAACCAACAGTGACGTCAGTTGCCCTTGGACCCTATTCCCACTGACGTGAAAGTCACGTGCTTTGGGGAAACATTGCCGATATTGTAGTCCTTAATTATGCAACGACTCCTTTGGAACTCAAGCCTGCAGACCATAGAGCTGCAACGAACCAGATTTTCGTGATGTTGAGTCACGTGCTTTGGGGAAACATTTCGGAAATCGTAGCCTCGAACGCAAACGGAGAATAGGGTCCTCTTGGTTTTCTCAATGTTCCTGGAAATTTGCCCATCGTTTCTACAAAGTCCATTTTTGCTATATCGTTGCCGGTTTTTTAGATTGTTCGTAGCGTTTTCTAATAATTCCAAGTTCAATAATTATGTTCAGCGTCTCGTTAACGGTATAGATCATTCCCGAGGCTAACGAAAAAGACAGGCTACCACGGTGCATTCCACTTATCTTTTTTTACAGACCGCTAGAGTGACGTGTTGCTCTTTTCGTACACCTGCATTGGTGCATTCGAATATCACGTGACTCCCACGGTCTGTAAAAAAAGATACGCGTAAAGTACCGCGGTAGCCTTTCTTTTTCGTTAGCCTTGGATCATTCCAGTATGACGTCAAAAACATGGAACCCAGAATCTTCAATCTGCGCAATCTACTGCACATACTCGCCACACGCTTAGAGCTTTTAAAATTTGTTTTGTTTTGATGAAAATCAAGACGTGTGATGTGTTTAAAATGTCTAGCATGCAGAAAAAATTTATGTAAACTGGAAAAAATATATCAGGTAAGTGTTTTGTGTGTTGTTTTCTGTCTTTTTTGGTTATGTCAGTGTTACAATTTCTGTAGTGTTAGGATCTGATCATGTTATTTCAACTATTTTTGATCGGTGTTATTTTACGAATTTAATATAATAATTAAGTGGGTGGGGATGAAAAGTTCGTATCTTAGGCAAAAAAAAAAATTGCTCGGTAAAAATAAGATTTGTCTAATTTTATAGATTTTATACACGCAACTGGGAAAGTATGTATTCATGCACTTTTATTTAAAGTCATTGTAACTGAGCGGCTATATCTCTTAACAATCCCTTTTTTAACAATTAGTACAATCTGTATCCTTTATTATCATTATTATTTTTGTCTTGCAATTAAATGCTATTGTATAAGTTATACGCGTTCTATTCAAAATCGATATTTTTTATTTATTAATCTTTGTCATCGCAGTCGTGCAGTTTATATGCTTTTATTAATTTTAATATTTTGTAGGGCAGTACCATAAAGGGAATATTTATTTTCTCAATAATGATTTGCCGATTTTATTGTTTGATTTGCAGTGTTTGAGGATGTAGGATTCTTATATTATTTTATATTTTAATTTCAATTTAAAGCTTAATTTAATTAAATTGTTGTTCAGATTGAGTGTCTTTAGAGTAACAAGCATGATTTGTTTATTATAAAATGCATAATTTTTATGAATACATGATCTAAAGTACGGCCTGACTAACCTTACATGAGGTTACTTAGTAAAAAGATCCAGTTTGGGGCCCTTGTAACATGTTTTTAACCACTATTTGTACTCACTTTAAGAAAAATACAAGGCCGCCCTGTTACCCCTTATGATAATCAGGCCCTTCTGTAAAGAACTAACACTAATCTCTCATTTTATACCGGAGCCGAAACTAAAGGGGTGGACAGAGGGGGATGTGCTGAGGACGCCAAATGAACATTTGGTTTGTTGTTTGATACAAAAAAAATATATGTGATATTTGGATAAAAATGTTTTTCAGTTGAAAAATCCAAAAGAAGAAGAGATGATTGGGACACTAAACACTATGGATTGGAAAATTCACAAAATATAGTATACTTAGTTAAAAATTATAAGTTTTTGTTTTAGTTCTAGGTACTATTATAATTTTGATAATTTACGTTAGGTTTAGGAAATAATCTAGATGTAACAGTCTATTAATAGGAAGAGATACTTCTGTGAAATTGGCTGTGTATAGCACACATATAGTTTACGGTGTTGAAATGGAATTCATTGTTTTAACTACAGAAAATCCTGGTTTTCAGTTCTTAAGACATTGTGACTCATATGACTTTAAACGCCTGCTTAATTGCAATTACAGTAAAATCTGTGTATAAAAGAATCTTGTCCTAAATGAAAACTTTACATGGTTTCAACAGAAAGAATACCAGCAATTTTATTTGCTAATATGAAAACCTGTATAAACCAGAATTTTTCTAGTTAATTTTGATTCCAGTTTCACAAATTTTATAAATATTGGACAGAACTGTGATTGCATATTTTTAATTTTAAAATAAATCGGTTATTATTAGCTTTGTAAATTTGCTTTGCAAGTAAGTGAGGTGAGGGGAGGGGGGGGTAGAAACAAAAATCCATGTTTGCCCCCTGTAAAAGAAGCTAGTTTTGGCCCTCTTTTATACTTATATTGATATGTTAATACATTTCTGTTGACCTTTAAGTACATAAGATGTCTTTTCTTTTCAGAATCTTAAGATTTTTCCTGGAATGAATGAAACTCAATAATCAAGATGAAGACACATAGGCTGTAGAAATGTTATCAAGTGCATATGTGTGTTTTTCACTTCATATTCCTTGGTAACATTGCTCCAGCTAAATTTCCTTTAAATAGGGCTCTCAAAATCAAAGTGTTTTGATGCAGGAGTCAAAATCGTGAATGGAGGTGGAAATGACTGAGTATACATTTGAAGGAAAACCACACTGTTCAATTGAGGTACGTTAATATGAATTTATGCTCTCTTCAATACTCTAATTATGGTTCTATGTAATGATTCTGTTCTACATTTATTATTTGATTTTTAATGTTAACTTTTTACACTAGTTTTTAACGATATTTATAAATGTGTCATACATTTTTCCCAGAAATCCTCGTGCATTTTTTTGCATTTAATTATAAATAGTAAGAAGTTTGTCTCAAATATTTTCTTGGGTGCTTCTCCATTATCCCGTCGACCACTTTCCATAACAAAAAACAGTACTTCTCCATTATCCCGTCGATCACTTTTCATAACAAAAAATTATCGCCAAACTATATGATTTAAGGCCAGAAATGCATGACTGTGGCGTCACATTCAAATGACGTCAGAAACGATACACGTATTTGCTATGTCATCAAGTGATTATTAATTTGACATTTATCTGTATTTTTCATTATGTTTTACTGATTTATTAGTTGTTTCGTTAATTAAAATAACAATTGTGTCCTTAAACGGTGGTGTCATGACATTAAAAAGAGGAAAAGATGTTGCGATGTATAGTTATGTGAAATAGATCAGTTTCAACTGACGTCACAAACATTTATTCACCAGCCGAGAGGGATATAACTAAGAAAAATAATTTAAATAAATAGATTTTTCGAAGATTTTTTGTTCTGTTTTCATTAATATAACGTAAATTTTATTGTTTAAGCTAAGTGGGGTATTTGGGCAAATTTCTTGTATTTATTTATTCTTTTGTTTGAGATTTCAATGACAACATTCTTCCATTTATTTGGCGATAATTTTTTGTTATGAAAAATGGTCGACGGGATAATGGAGAAGTACCCAAAAAACTATCGTCAAACAAACAAATGGATGAATGTTGCCATTGGAATCTCAAAAAAAATAAAGAAATAAAAATAAATAAATACAAGAAAGTTGGAAAAGCCCAACTCACCAATGTGTCAACTTAGTAAGCTTAAACAATAAAAATTAGAGTATATTAATGAAAAGAGAAAAAAAATCTTGGATATTTATTTACATTATTTTTTTTATTATCCCTCTCAGCTGGGAATAAATGTTTGTGACGTCAATTGAAACTGATCTATTGTACCTAACTATGCATCGTAACAGTTTTCCAATGCTTTTTCTCGTTTAATATCATGGTACTTCCATTTAAGGATGCAATATGCAATTGTTATTTTAATTAACGAAATAACTAATAAATCAGTAAAATATAATGAAAAGTACAAGTAAATGTCGAATTAAAAACCGCTTGATGACATAACAAACACATGTAACGCTTCAGACGTCAAGTGAATGTGACACCATGATCATTAATTTTTAACCTTAAATCCTATAGTTTGGCGATAGTCTTTTGTTATGAAAAGTGGTCGACAGGATAATGGAGAAGTACCATTTCTTATGCCTGTGTTTGTTTTTCCAAAATTGTTTTATAAACCTGACCCACGGTTAGAACGGATTCAAGTGAAATTGGGTTACCTGACCAGTGTAGGACTCTACTTCCATCAAAATATTTTTTCCAAATGACAATTAAATTTTGACCTCGATATGGGGGGTAGAGGGCTGGATCCCCTCTCTAGTCTCAAGTACCACTCTTGTTTCCCAGGGCTTGAAAATCTTTCCATGTTAAGCAGATTTTTGTATTACACAAAATCCAACTTAGACAGGGTTTACTGAAATGTCAATTATTATTTTTAATAATTACTGTAAAACCCAAATGTAATTCCCCCCTCCCCCCTTTTCAAAAGCAAAACCAGTTTAGCGGCTGATGGTAAGGGCTTATAATTGAGATTTTTTAAAAATTCGGTACTTCTCTATTATCCCGTCGAAAACTTTTCATAACAAAAACTATCGCCAAACTGTAAGATTAAACGCCAAAAATCCAGTCCCATTTACTTGATGTCAGAAGCAATATACCAGACATGTGATTGCTAAAATTTGAAATTAGCTGAAATTTTTTTTCCCTTTTATAGTTGGTTGGTTGGTTGAACATTAATAATCTCACTTTTAATTTGAAACCTAAACAGTTATATATATCCATACATACATACTTGGTCATATTTACAAGATAAATTTTAAGGATAGGCGAAATGATTTATATAATGCAAAATTCTATATAACACACAACTCCTTGCTTTTAGGTTTGCATTATAATGATTTTCTACTGAATATATATATATATATATATATATATATATATTAATTATTCTTAATATAATACCATCCATAACCAAAAATCAGGATTCTTTCTCAATACATTAGTTTAAAAAAATATATTTATTACAGTTGGTAAGCATCAACTAATGGATTTCTGAGTGCAAAATCTATGTATGCTCTCGCTCGCAATCGCAAATACTGAAACTAGCGAATGACAAAACGTGTCGCCTTTGCCTTCGTTTCTTATCCTGTGGTGTGGAAGGAGGCGTTAAGCATATTCCCGAAGTTGAAAGATGTGGTGGCTTGTGATTGACTGGCTCAAAATACTGGCTACAGATTGACGATTATTTATGATTGTTTGGATCAAAATTGATGGGCAAAGATGCCTGCACGTCTGGTGATTGCGTGTTTGTAACTGATTTTATACATTTTCGCGGACTTCAGATAAAATGTAAATACCAGATTAATAGAATTACAATTCGTGGAATTCCGCGAATTAGGAAAAAAGAAAATTCGCTGAATTCCGCAAATTAGGAAACAAAAATTAGCTGAATTCAGCTAATTAGGAAAAAAAATTAGCTGAATTCAGCTAATTCGCTGAAAAATCACATGCCTGATATACGTGTTTGTTATGTCATCAAGTGGTTTTAATTCGACATTTGCGTGTATTTTTCATTATGTTTTACTGATTTATTAGTTATTTCATTCATTAAAATAACAATTGTGTCCTTAAATTCTTATATTTTATTTATTTATTAGCAAGCTACGCCCGCAACGCTGGTCACTTTCTTTTAACGAACCTTTAATCAAACAAAATATTGACATTTCATAAATAACTTTTATATTTTAACAGAATAATAAGGCTACTATAATTTGTGACTCGTGCTATAGCCAATATACACGTCAGGTCAGGACATGTCGCCCTTATCATTATCTTTTTACGCATGAAGGTTTCGCTATGGTACTCCATTGGAAAATTTGGTAATTTTTGAAATTCAATATTTGAAAAACGGCATAATCATTAGATTTGAAATTTATATCAAGAAAAATACAATTTTTTACCTTTCAAACGCAGTCTGTCTAACAATTTTCTGACAAATACTTTTTGAGCTATCATTTTTTGTTCAGTAACTTCAAATGTTTCATTTTCCGAGATTAATCTGGTGCAACAATTAGCGAAACACCCAGTCGTCAGCAACGCATAGTTTTTTATTAAAGAGGCTGTTGGAGCAGGGATTGTCACCACCAATTTGCCACCATCACTTTTGAAATCGGTTCGGTAGTTCTAGAGATTCTATAGAAATTGTAATTTAGAATGACTAAAGAACGCTTTTCGCTCATTTCACCCATTTAAATTTCGATTTTTTTTTTAATTTATTCTTAGAGAGCATTTACATCTTATAAGTAACTACAATGCTAAATTTCAAATTTCTTGCCCCTTCAGTATAAAAAAGTCGCAATTTCCGAACATTTTTCGATCCTGCACCCCATTGATGTTAGTGGCACCGACATAAAATATAGCCTATGTTGGAGTAGGGATTGTCCAAATCAATTTGCCACCATTACTTTTGAAATCGGTTCTGTAGTTCCAGAGATTTCATAGAAATTGTAATTTAGACTGTTTTTAGAACGCTTTTCGCTCATTTCACCCTTTTAAATTTCAATTTCTTTTTTATTTTGTTCTTAGAGAGCAGTTACATCTTATAAGAAACTACAATGACAAATTTCAAATTTCTAGCTCCTTCAGTATAAAAAATAAAAATAAAACTGCCCAGTTAAACTGAGGGCATTGAGTTCACAGGCTATTCACACTAATTGTATATTATACTCTTATTTCAAAGAATTTGAAATAAGCCCATCGAAAAATAAAGAAATAACCAATATATTAAGGGGGGGGGTCATCCCCCCGTTACCCCCCCCCCCCATAGTTAACTAATGAACCCCTTAGACTAATCAGGTAAATCTCTAATTACAATGAATATATATACAAAATTTGAGGAAAATCGGATAATTCTGCATGAAAAACCCATTTATATAAATTAAGGTGGGATTAGCCCCCTCCGTTCCCCCCTTTATACTTAACCAATCAATCCCGAAAACTAATCAGGGAAGCGTCTTAACCCAATGAACTTATAAACAAATTTTGAAGCAAACAGAATAATTCTGCATGAAAAACCCATTTATATAAATTAAGGGGGGGGATTAGCCCCCCACCCTTTATACTTAACCAATCAATCCCGAAAACTAATCAGGGAAGTGCCTTAACACAGTGAACCTATAAACAAAATTTGAAGGAAAACAGAATAATTCTGCATGAAAAACCCATTTATATAAAATACGGGGGGATTAGCCCTCCGTTCCCCCTTTATACTTAACCAATCAATCCCGAAAACTAATCAGGGATGCGCCTTAACACAGTGAACCTATAAATAAAATTTGAAGAAAATGGGATAATTCTGCATGAAAAACCCATTTATATAAATTAAGGGGGGTATTAGATCCCCATTCCCCCCCCTTTATACTTAATCAATCAATCCCGAAAACTAATCAGGGAAGCGTCTTAACCCAATGAACCTATAAACAAATTTTGAAGCAAATAGAATAATTCTGCATGAAAAACCCATTTATATAAATTAAGGGGGGATTATCCCCCCGTTCCCCCCCTTTATACTTAACCAATCAATCCCGAAAACTAATCAGGGATGCGCCTTAACACAGTGAACCTATAAATAAAATTTGAAGAAAATGGGATAATTCTGCATGAAAAACCCATTTATATAAATTAAGGGGGGTATTAGATCCCCATTCCCCCCCCTTTATACTTAATCAATCAATCCCGAAAACTAATCAGGGAAGCGTCTTAACCCAATGAACCTATAAACAAATTTTGAAGCAAATAGAATAATTCTGCATGAAAAACCCATTTATATAAATTAAGGGGGGATTATCCCCCCGTTCCCCCCCTTTATACTTAACCAATCAATCCCGAAAACTAATCTGGGAAGCGCCTTAACACAGTGAACCTATAAACAAAATTTGAAGGAAATGGGATAATTCTGCATGAAAAACCCATTTATATAAATTAAGGGGGGATTATCCCCCCGTTCCCCCCCCCCCTTTATACTTAACCAATCAATCCCGAAAACTAATCAGGGAAGCGCCTTAACCAGGGTTGGCAAGTTTTTGACAGTGTGACGGTTTTAACCATCATGTCAAAAACCCCTTTTTGACATAGTTTTTGACAACAACTGTCAAAAACCTAAAATTGAGTCCAAAAGCTGTTTAAAACTATTTTTACAACATTAAATTTACAATTTTTCATAATTTTTAATGTTAGATACATGGGTAAACTTTTTGACAGTTTTAGACATTAAAAACCACACATCCTGTATAAAATCAGGGGTCAATCCAGGAAAAAGTTAAGGCCCATCTAGAATTCCTTCACAAAATTTTTCTTAATAAAATTGGTCCCTTCATAAAATTCCATTCTATAAGAACATACTCTCCACTAATTATTTTTATTTTGTTAGGTTTTAAAATGTATAATTTACAACGAAAACAAGTTCACAAGAAATGAAAACTTTAGCAGGAGGACTTAAAGAAATTATCATTAAATACTTTGTTTGAATTTGAGCAGCTAGATTTCATCTTTCATAACAAAATGTTCACAAAATAAATTTCACAAAAATATGATAAATTTTACAAAAATAATTTTTAGTTTTCACAAAATGGGCATCTAGAAAAAAAAATCTGTGTCGACCTCTGAAAACTCAGAACTTGATTTTGGTTTAACAAATCGCGTAGAAAATAATTGTAAGCTGTAAATATATAATAAAAAATAATTAAAAGTATTGTTACATTAAAAGTATAAACTAATCAAACTATGAAATAGTACTTGCAGAGTTTCCCCCAGGCAGTTTCAGAAGGGTGCTGCACCCTGCCTGCTCTTTGATTTACAAAATAACACCTTTCTTGCCCTCATAACAAAATTAGCACCCTTCTTGCCCCTCAATAAAAAAAGTGTCTTTTCTCTTTTTGGTATTAAATTTGCTTTCATAATAAATACTCAAAAGAGTGCCCTGACTTTTAAATATTAAAAGTAACTTTAAAATCCAAAAGTAAGCGTTTTACAGTAAGTGCCCTTAAGAATCTGAAAGTGCCCTGAAGAATCCAAAACGTGCTCTTAAGAATAAAAAAAGTGCTTTTTTCTCACCATCAACACCCTGCCCTTTTTTAAAGGGTATTCTGGTAGATTCTAAAGGGTATTTTCTGGTACTTGTATAATTTAATGTATAGAATTTCATATAAATATACTTATTTTTTAATTGTTTAAATGTTTGTTTCCCTCAAAAAGGTACTAAAGAAAAGAGGAATGTTTTTTCAACTAGGTAAATCATATTCAAAGGTTGGAGTATCATATTTATTCCAACAGAGCGAAAAATGCTGGGACCAGGACTCGAACCTCGGTCTGTTCATTATGGCCTAATTACATGGTATTCAGGAGTTAGTTTCCATGTTGTATCACATTCATCATGTAAAAATGCTATAGTTATACCTCAGATAAATAAAAGTAGTGCTGCAGTTCACAGCCATGTCCAACAAATAAAAGTGAATTATGACAACCATGATATTGTTGGGACAGGAAGAGCGTTGGCATGGCAAACCAAAGTACCCAGGTTCGAGTCCTGGTCCCGGCATTTTTCGCTCTGTTGAAATAAATATCAGCTATAATACTCCAACCTTTGAATTAAAAAAAGGTACTATTTTATAATGTATAAAAATTTAATTTAACATAAAGAAATAGTTCTAAATAATTAAACTGAAATTAACATAATAAAATGAAGATATATTATATATGTGTAAATATTGAAAATAACAAACCATCTTTTTTTAAGTTATTGATTTAAAGAACGTTTAATTATATAGATTTCATGTTATAATTCATTTAATTACTCAAAGTACTTTGAAAAATGCATTTAATAGTAGTTTCAATATTTTTAGCTATTTTTCCCAGCATGGTAATTGACAAATAATTTGAATTATGATATATAAGTTTATTACAACTTAATTATAGCATGACTAAATAAAAAATATTTTTATAATATATAAATTATAATTTAATCAGTTTTTAGATTGATATAATGTAAAATATCACTAATGATTGCTAAAAAAAATGTGTATAAGGTTTTTGACACTTTTCGACAGTTCTTGACACTTTTCGACAGTTTTTGACACTTTTCGACAGGTTTATGACATGTCATGTCAAAAAGCACTTTTTGACGTCAAAAACCCAACCCTGGCCTTAACACAGTGAACCTATAAACAAAATTTGAAGTAAAACGGAATAATTCTGCATGAAAAACCCATTTATATAAAATAAGGGGGGATATGCCCCCTGTTCCCTCCTTTATACTTAACCAATCAATCCCGAAAACTAATCAGGGAAACGCCTTAACACAGTGAACCTATAAACAAAATTTGAAGAAAATGGGATAATTCTGCATGAAAAACCCATTTATATAAATTAAGGGGGATTATCTCCCCGTTCCCCCCCTTTATACTTAACCAATCAATCCCGAAAACTAATCAGGGAAGCGCCTTAACACAGTGAACCTATAAACAAAATTTGAAGGAAAACGGAATAATTCTGCATGAAAAACCCATTTATATAAAATAAGGGGGGGATTATCCCCCCGTTCTCCCCTTTATACCTAACCAATCAATCCCGAAAACTAATTAGGGAAGCGTCTTAACACAGTCAACCTTTCACCAAAATTTGAAGGAAATGGGATAATTCTGCATGAAAAACCCATTTATATAAATTAAGGGGGGATTAGCCTCCCCCGTTCCCCCCTTTATACTTAACCAATCAATCCCGAAAAACTAATCAGGGAAGCGCCTTAACACAGTGAACCTATAAACAAAATTTGAAGGAAAACTGAATAATTCTGCATGAAAAACCCATTTATATAAATTAAGGGGGGGGGATTAGCCCCTTGTTCCCCCCCTTTATATTTAACCAATCAATCCCGAAAACTAATCAGGGAAGCGCCTTAACACAGTGAACCTATAAACAAAATTTGAAGGAAAACGGAATAATTCTGCATGAAAAACCCATTTATATAAAATAAGGGGGGGATTATCCCCCCGTTCTCCCCTTTATACCTAACCAATCAATCCCGAAAACTAATTAGGGAAGCGTCTTAACACAGTCAACCTTTCACCAAAATTTGAAGGAAATGGGATAATTCTGCATGAAAAACCCATTTATATAAATTAAGGGGGGATTAGCCTCCCCCGTTCCCCCCTTTATACTTAACCAATCAATCCCGAAAAACTAATCAGGGAAGCGCCTTAACACAGTGAACCTATAAACAAAATTTGAAGGAAAACTGAATAATTCTGCATGAAAAACCCATTTATATAAATTAAGGGGGGGATTAGCCCCTTGTTCCCCCCCTTTATATTTAACCAATCAATCCCGAAAACTAATCAGGGAAGCGCCTTAACACAGTGAACCTATAAACAAAATTTGAAGGAAAAGGGATATTTCTATGAAGAGTTATCGCATTACGTACGTACATACATATACATACATAACCAGCTGGCAAGCTCTCAGGGCTTGACAGCCAGTTTGATAGCTAAAAAATCGCTATTTTAGAACGTTTTTTGCTCCTGCACCCCCTGGGATTAGTGGCACCCACATAAAATATAGCCTATGTTGGAGCAGGGGTTGTCACCATCAATTTGCCACCATCACTTTTGAAATCGGTTCGGTAGTTCTAGAGATTACCTCCTACAAACAAACAAAAAAACAATCTTTACTCCTTTATAATATTAGTATAGATTTATTTTGATATTCCAATGGCAACATTCTCCCGTTTATTTGGCATTACAGTTTGGCGATAGTTTTTTGTTATGAAAAGTGGTCGACGGGATAATAGAGAAGTACCAAAAATTCATTAAAACACTGTTTTATCATTAATTTAGAAGTAAAAAAGGTAAATACAGGGGGAAAAAGCTTCTTCCACATTTTAGTGAATTTCTACTTTAATAAAATAAAATTCATCTAAATCCTTCTTTCTTCCAGAGCACACAAAATTTAAAATCCTAAAAAAACCATTTTTTAAATTTTTCTGCTTTATTGTAACAAAACATAATCATCAAAATTCTCCCCCCCCCCCCCCCAGCCCTGAAATTCTCATTTCCGCTCCCGATACCCAGAGAAGTATAGTTAGTTAAGTTGAATTCTGGGAATGGGGAGAGGGAGAGAGAAGATTTTCCTCTTTTTTGCACTGGGCTGTTTTTGAGGGTTTTTGGATTTAAATCAAATGATTTTTTTTAAATCTTTGATTTAAATCAATATTTTAACATTGATATTTACAATCTGAATAAGGATCAATTTAATCGTTTGTGTTTAAGTAAATGTCATCATTCATGTCAGATTAAAAATTACCTTTCAATAATGTTAAATAAAACTTTTATAAATTGAAAATACTACTTTTTTATGAAGTAAATGGAACACTGCATTCAAAATATTATTTGTCCATAGTGCATCCCAAAATAAATACTGATAAATGATCTCTCATTTTTAAACTTGTTTCTTTCCTAGATGATCACTTCATTTATGCACGTTAAATAAATGCTGATGCTAAATTTAAATCTGTTTAATACAAAAGTATTTAATATAATAGTATTTTCACTGAGGAGTTACTTCCTCTAAAGTAGATTATACATGATTCACAAGTTTGTTTTATGTTTAGTTCTTAGACTAGACATGCAATTACAATATCCCATATGTTGACGGTTGATCATATATTAATTCATAATATATGATCATATAATGGACTAATTGTATCATAATAAATATTTGGACAGTTTGTTTAACATAGAATTATAGAATTCCAATTTCATGTTCTTTATAACTGAAAATTATTTAAGCCGTATATTATTATCCCTTTCCTTTCCTAGAATTCATTGCTAATTGCAATGGAAAATATAAGATATGTACCTTATTTCTGACCTAAGCAGTCATTTCTACTGTACAGTAAACAGGATTGATTGTTGAAATTGTCAATGGCTGAGGGCTGGATATCACTGACAATTGATAGCTTCATATTTTTAATTATGTGATTACCTTGCATCTCTTGTAGCTATTTTGTAATCGTTAATATAGTATAGTGTGAAACACAAGTTGGGACAACATCATCATTTACTAGTACTAGGTGGTACGGTACAGAGAACTTTTGGATATATTGATACATAAGAAAAATGGCTGGTAGAAAGAAAGATCCAGTGTGACTTTATTTTACGGAAAAAAAAAAAACTTTTTTTGGAAAACTGAAAGCAATTTGTAAACCATGTAGTATAGAAATAGTGGAGATTGTGGCAGCAATAAAAAAACACAAAAGAAACTTGTAATCTCTGTGATAAAGATGACATTATTGAATCTGAATCAGTTGAAATACACATATATATTTAGCATGCATTATGTGATTATATATTATATACAGGGCTTGATAAATGTGGTTGCCAGACCACAGCTGGTGACGAAGTTTTCTTATCTGGCAACTAAGTTATTTAATTATTTTTTTTGTATAAAAATTGACCTAAGAAATAAGCACAAACAACATTTTTTCTCTCCCCTACCCTTACTTGTGCACTGCAAGCAGTAATCTTCCTCTCTCGTACTTTTATTGGAAGAACCAAGTTTAAAGGACATTTTCAAACTCATGCACAGAAAACTCCATGCCATCATGTGACTCTAGCCAGCTAGCATGTCACATGATTAGAATATTGGGGGGGGGGGAGAAGGTATGTTTCAATACAACAGTAAGAAATATTGTCAATTCAGATTCTGTGGCATCTAAAGCTGGATATAGTGCTAAAAAATTATGTTTCAAATCATATTTTTGTGTCCAGAATTAAAATTGATTATTCTATTGCATTCATATTAAAGATTAATAAGTGATTATAAGTAATTCATTTGAAGTAGGTCTATAAAACTTAATTAAAATTTAAATAATTAATTTTAGTTATATTAAAGAATACATGTATATACATGAATAATATTGTATGTATTTTTTTTAATATTTCTACCTTTCTTAAAAAGCTTGGCGACTTTATTATCATGGTACTGTACATAATGCAAAATAGATAGGTGCCTCCCTGATTTGAAAAAAAGTGTCTGGGTACTGCATTGTAAATATCTTTTACTGGCGACTAGATTTTTTTGTTGGTTACCAGATTTTATCAAATTTTTAAAGACCTGATTATATATATTATTGGGGAAATACATTAATGAAAAATGTAATAACTTAAATTAACTAAAAATTTATGCACACATACATAGGTATATCTGTAACAATTTAATATAGTAAAATAATATGGTTTTAAGTCTGAATTTGTTTGGAATTTTTTTTTTTTTATGTGAATTATTTTGAATTTTTATCTGGGAATTGTAATGAAATTAATAGATATGTGCAAATCTATACAGAGAAAATAAATAAATACAATGCACACTGCACAAATATTAATAAAAAAAAATCGGATTTTAATTTTAAAAAAATTGGATTTTAAATCAAATAAATCAGATTTTAGATCAAATAAATCAATAATCAGTATATTATTGGGGAAATACATTAATGAAAAATGTAATAACTTAAATTAACTAAAAATTTATGCTCACACATAGGTATATCTGTAACAATTTAATATAGTAAAATAATATGGTTTTAAGTCTGAATTTGTTTGGAAATTTTTTTTTAATGTAAATTATTTTGAATTTTTATCTGGGAATTGTAATGAAATTAATAGAAATGTGCAAATCTATACAGAGAAAATAAATACCGTATATACTCGTGTATAAGTCGAGGAATTTTAGACAAAATTTTAAATGCATCATGCATTTAACACATTTCGCCCCAATAACAATTTTTCAGACTCTTTAACTACAATCATATTGACTATTTTAGAAATTCCATTAAGTTCCATAGAAACATTAATTTGCCCCACAGGAATTACAATATGCCCTCCATAAGATTTTAACTTAATGTTTGTATGCTCCAATTTAATATTTCTCAAATATTTCTTATATAATGAAAAGGGAATACATGACACCCCAGCCCCTGTATCCACTTCCATTTTAACTTCCTTACCCTCTAGCTTAACATTTAATAATAAAGGATTTATATAAGAAACATCAATGTTATACAAATCAATATAATGACAACCTTCATCTTCTATTGAATTTACAGTAGAGGATAAATTTTTAGATTTACATACCTTAGCTAAATGTCCTTTTCGATTACATGTATTGCACTTAAAGTCTTTAAATTACACCTTTTAAAGTCACAATTTCCTTTACCACAATGAAAACACTTCAGTACATCATCTCTTTGCTGATTGACTTTAGAGTACTTTTTAGTAGACCGTACCGCTCTCTCTTTTGAAGGCTTGAACTGTACTTTGTTTACCTCAATGTGTCTTGCTTCTTGAAGTAGCACTTCTTTGCTCTGGGCAATGTCCAGTAAATTAGCCAGTGTGGTAGTGAGCTTCTCTTCACAAAGACGATCGAGGATACGCCCTGGTCTCATTCCAGTAACAAACTTGTCTCGAACTCTTTCTTCAAGACTCGATCCGAATTCACATTCTGCCGCTTGCGTCTTGACTTTCACATATCACTCTCGCACGGATTCTTGTGATCGTTTCAATGAGTCGAACACCACTCGCTTGCGATATACGGAAACTGCAGGTTGGAACTGTTCTGTCAAAAGTTTTTTTAACTCGTCGAAAGTTTTTCCCGACGGCATAACAGGATCGCACAAATTTCTTAAAATCTTGTACACTGCTTCGCTCACTGTTTAAGTAAAACCGACACTTTGCGGGTATCTTCAACTGCGTTAGCCAAAAAATACTGTTCCAAACGTTCTATAAAAATGTTCCAGTCATCATTTAAATTAAATTGGCGAATATTTGCCACAATTCCTGTGTTTACAACAGTCACGTTGCTCGGATCCGTAGTTGCCATGCTGCGTAGCACAAGTTGCAGATTTAAAATAACGTAATCAATCAGAATTTTTTCCGAAAAATAATGATGTATAATTAAAAAGGTTGCCTCGTCGCCAAATTTGCAATATATCTGCTAAACATAATTAAATAAATGACACGGATCCTAAAAGAATAAAACAGACATAACGTTACACATGAACCTATATACCTGGACTTCTAACGAAATAGCCTTTCCAAGAAGGAAATCGTTCCTCGAAAAAAGCCTCAAATAGGTGGCGCATGTGAAGATGGTTTCTGCCTACGTCACTAAATTCGTCTGCTTCACCGTTTGACACTGACAGTGACAGCCATGGTTCATGGTGGCGCTAGTGCAGCACGGTTTCTGGCCAGCTGCGCAGAACGGAGAGCGTAGCTGTGCAGCTGCCATTTCGTGCCGAAGTCTCGGCACGATGTTATCACACGGCGTTAGAAGTCCTGTATAGAGGTTCATGACGTTACATCTTCACAGCATGTTTATTTACAACATACTGCTGCCAGATCCACGTAAGTAAGTTACATAAAACATCGAGTTGAGATAGCATATACACATAAGGCATGGAGTTACAATATATGGAGTGAGAATACATTACATCATGGAATCGGCGCGAGTCGGCGTCATGGGGATTTGTTTTCATTTTGATACTCTTAACCCTTTCAGGGGCAAGCAACTGTTTTCTTATAACGTCGAATTCACACCGGTATTTACGGAAGAATTTAGTTCAAAATAAGGAAAGACAATTTTTCAACTTTTTCCGTCAAAGTTAAAAAAGTAAAATTTAATTAAAAGTTTCTAGTTTGAATCGGATTAAAATTAGGTGGTATATAATATATACCACCGCCCCTCAAAGGGTTAAACAGGGAGATAGAAAGATTATTTCTATCTCCATGCTCTTAAAACACAGATTAATATAGCCTCGATCTCCACGAATCAGCGTTCGCTCGATGAAAGACTTCTGCTTTAAAAAAACTGATTTATAAAATTTGTTCTACTATGTTGTGGCTGTACATTTTGCTTAGTTTCATAGGCTATTTTTATCACTAAATTAGAAATAAATATCACATACAAATTAAATATATAGTTTGATAATTCTTTTTATTTATGTTATTAATATAGTACTTTATGATAAATTAATATAGCATAGAAACTTCAAAATTTGTTCCACATTTTTGGGTTGTTACGTCATCACTTATACTGATGTATTTCAAATTACATGCTCATTCCAAGCATGAAAAGCAAATCAGCACATCTTACTAGTATATAGCATGGAATAATGTTGCTACCTTATATCTGATTTGCATTGCATTTGATGCTGGCAAGCATTAACAAGCACACAATTGTTCATTGAGGTACCTACCTCCCCATTATTGGAAGAAGCTTGTGCAGCAAATTAGCATTTCTTACTGGCACATAGCATATCATGCTATTTCTACCTAAGCTGTCTGCATAGCATATTATGCTGACAAGCATAAAAAAGCATGTAATAGCTCTTTAAGGTACCTACCTCTCCATGCTTTGGAAGAAGCTTAAACAGCAATTAAGCATAAAATGCTTGTATATAGCTTGTCATGCTATTGCTGTGTAAGCTAGCTATATAGCATTTGATACTGGCAAGCATTAAAAAGCATATAATAGGTCGTTAAGGTACCTACCTCCCCATGCTTTCGAAGAAGCTTAAACAGCAAATAAGCATAAAATTCTTGTATATAGCTTGTCATGCTATTACTGTGTAAGCTAGCTATATGGCATTTGATGCTGGCAAGCATAAAAAAGCATATAATAGCTCGTTAAGGTACCTACCTCCCCATGCTTTGGGAGAAGCTTAAACAGCTAATTAGCATAAAATGCTTGTATATAGCTTGTCATGCTATTACTGTGTAAGCTAGCTATATAGCATGTGATGCTGGCAAGCATAAAAAAGCATATAATAGCTCGTTAAGGTACCTACCTCCCCATGCTTTGGGAGAAGCTTAAACAGCAAATTAGCATAAAATGCTTGTATATAGCTTGTCATGCTATTACTGTGTAAGCTAGCTATATAGCATGTGATGCTAGCTAGCATTAAAAAGCATATAATAGCATGAAAATCTAGCAGACAAAGCAATACCTAGCAATAACTAGCTAATTTTTGTTGCTGGTACTAGCATGAATTTTGACCTGGGTAGCACTCTCTATATATAGCTAGTTTGAGATCAAAGAAAACGAAAAAGCCGCCATCTCAGCAAGTATTGAGGCATATCGTTCTGATTTTTTCACAGCAGTCTTATATCTCCGGTCTAACTCTATCCTGAAATTTCTACATTTTTACATGCAGTATATTTTAAGATCTGGAAGCCCATTTTTAAGTATAACAGGGAGGTGTAATCATGTAATGGTGTCACATTATTTTCTCGGAAATGGCTCGGGCGAATTCTTTAATTAATATATGATATGTTGTCGATGAAACGAGTGACGTTTTTCAATTTCATAGGAAAACTTTGGTTTCTTATATAATCCGGTTTAAAAATGGGATTATTTTCCTACGCGTTTTCTCGTAGCATTATATGGGACCTTCCCCCCCCCCTTTTTTCTGTAAAAACCCTACGCCAAGTTACAGTTAATAATCGATTTTTGATTAAAGTTAAAACTTCGTCATGTAGCGGGAGATCATTTAGATTATTTTTTTTTGTGTGAAAACAGTTAATTTATATATTTCTAATATTTAATATGTAGGTATTATATTAAATTGACATTTATATACAAGATGATTCCAAATTCATGGTACAAACTTTAAGGGTGGATACAGGACACTGTAACAAACAATTTTTGTATCGAAAGCAGGGTCGAAAATCCATTTATATAGTCAAAAATACAGGGCGTCTAACTCCAATCCGAAGTCGCGTTTTCGTTCATAACTTTAACAGTAGCAAAGATATTTTAATGAAATCCTTACAATATGCTTACGATTCATACAAAGATGAATCTGTTGCGAATTTTGTCAAAATATCTTCACTACTGTTAAAGTTATGCACGAAAACGCGACTTCGGATTGGAGTGAGACGGCCTGTAATTTTGACTAAATACTTTTGAATAAATGAATTTTTGATCTTTTTTTTCCCTATACAATAAATGTTTTTTACAGTGTCCTGTACCAACCTACTGTAAAAATCATTTATTGTATAGGAAACCATGGTCAAAAATCCATTCATTTCGTCAAAATTACGGTGCGTCTCACTTCAATCCGATGTCGCGTTTTCGTTCATAACTTTAACAGTACATACATATATATATTTTTTTCTAAAAAAAATATTTTTACATTTGCATATGCATTTGATCGAAATAATATTTAGATTCATTTTTTTAATGAGGAGATATTTTATAATTATATGTATTCAATTTTAGTGTTATTTATGATAAGTTTTAGATTTTCTAAGGATGAAACATTTTTTATTGCTGGCGCAGCAAACATCTGTTGTACATTCGACAACCAACCAATTGCTCGTGCATGTATTCATGTGCAGATAAATCTTAATGAAATGTAACATACGAATACGACACGATAGGTGAATCGGGGAATTATAGGATTACACATATTATAGTAGGTATTTTGTTTATTTATTATTTATTTATTTATTTTTACTTGCCATTTGTCCATTTGAAAAATTTCTTTTGATTAAGTTGCTTAGATGGTCTATAGCATTAACTGTTTTATAGTTCAATACGTTTGTAACGTTTTAATACCTACTAGTAATGATTGTGAACTAAAATGATTATTTTAACAATTGAATCATATACAAAAAATCGTCGTGTTAACTTAAGTGTGAAAAACTTCTATGGAAATTCCGAGACAGAAAATAAAATTTATAAAAGCAAATATCCTATATTGGATGTTTAATCGCAGAATTTTAACTAAGAAATCTTAAAATATAAAAAAATTAAAGAAATAAATGAAGACTTTAAATTAAAGTGTAATTATTGCTTAAAGTGATAAAAACATAACACAAAAAGTTTAAAAATACCTTTTAATATAGATTACATATGTTTC
Organism: Maratus michaelseni; assembly: GCA_963931845.1. Classification (NCBI taxonomy): domain Eukaryota; kingdom Metazoa; phylum Arthropoda; class Arachnida; order Araneae; family Salticidae; genus Maratus; species Maratus michaelseni. The sequence goes on from OZ007586.1 coordinate 121,873,822, forward strand.
CTTCGCCCAAACGGCGACATCTTCAGATCAAAATGATAAATAAAATATTCTCGCAAAGTTTTTGAAAATGATAAACATAAATCACGTGACCACCTGTCCAATGCAAGCAGGTGCTTAAATTGGTCAAACTGAAAAAACGTGAAAATTGTTATTTTATTTATATTTTTATTGCTTTTTTCAATCTGTAAAGCATCGCGTGCCAAATTTTAGGTAATTCAAAAGAAGCCAATTCGTTGCAAATGTTATCGTTTCGCAAATATATTTCTATTGATTCACGGATAATGGATGGGAAATAAACGCTTGATGGAAAAATTATTTTACTATTCTTGAAAAATATCTCGTGATTTACGGTAATCATTTTCCCAAAAATAAATAATAAATAAAATAAAAATAAAATAAAATAATAAAATAATAATTTTCCCGTTTTCCAGTTTGACCAATTTAAGAACCTGCTTGCATTGGACATGTGGTCTCGTGATTTATGTTTATCATTTTCAAAAACTTTGCGAGAATATTTTATATATCATTTTGATCTGAAGATGTCACCGTTTGAGGGAAGGAAACATATGTAATATACAGTGGTGGCCAAAAGTTTGGCCATTTTTTGAAAGTTTCATGTTTTTCAACTTTGTGTGCTTGTAAAATATATTAATTTTCACTTAAATACAAACGTTTATATAACAAATTGAAGGTAATTTAATATAGAATATAATAATAAAAACAGTATTGCAATATCTGTATTACAAAAAGGGTTATGCTCATTTTAGTAGAACAAACAAACACAAATCGTTTTGAATAAGGACGTGTTTTGTAATAAAAGCGTACTAGCCAATCACAAACACTGTTCTGAGGACCAATCAAATGTCTGTAACTATAGTTTAGGTTATTTGGATGGTAAAAGAGTTATTGTTGTGGAAATATTTTGCGGAATGATGCATACTAGTACAATTAAATAGAGTATTGCTGTTTTTGAATATTTAAAGTTCTTTTTTTTTTAAATTAAACTAATTTTAAACAATGTCATCAACAAGAAGAACTAATTGAACATCTACAAAAAGAAGCCGAATTGTCATATTGAGAGAAAATGGCCTCTCTTATGCTGAAATTGCAAGACAAGTTGGTGGTTCAGTGACTTGTTCTGGTGTACGAAAGTTCTGTTTACGTTATGAAAAAAAGAAATCAGTGGAAAATAAGGCCAAATCCAGGCTCGGACTGGATCGCCGGCCCATCGGCCTGTGGGCCGGTGCGCCCTCAGTCAGGGAAAATTTCGCGCCCTTAAGCTGCTCTAATATTTTCCCCTGGCTCTACGCATACATTCTAATTAGTGTACTAAATTTTGAGAAATTGCTTGGATAATCATCAATTAATAGACAGATAGCAAAACAGAGAGATTTTTATTATCATAAAGAAATTGAAGATACATCGAAAGAATTTGCAGAATCGAAAGCCAAAGCGGACATGTTTGCATATGATTGAGCGAGAAAACGTGCACCTAGGGAAAGTTTTAATATCACAGGCACGCCGTGGCTGCTATTATAATGCTCTATCACTACGTCCAGGTACTACTCCCGCGCCCCGAGAGAATTTTTTCATGGGTTAGAATGACATCTTTTAGGTCTTAATCTTAGATTAAAATAGTTTGCGTATTTTCCGTCCCTTAACTGTTAGGACACGGGGTGGTCGCCCGACCTTGCGCCCCTTTAAAGCTGGCCCTGAATGCAGCTATAATTGAAACCATGCTTTTCGAAAAACAACTTTATAAAAGAAAGATGTAAATATTAGAAGGCAAGAACGTTTTGTATGGATTTCTTTGTTGACTGGCATACATAATATTTCTTTTCGAGGAATGCAACCTTGATGACATTTCTCTATTGCAAGCTGCGGGATCCCACAGCCAGCGTTTTTTTTCATTCAAAAAACCTACCACAATTTTCGTATAGTATTCTTAGCTTTATTTAATGACAGCTTTTCCGTAATTAAATAACTATTTGAAAATTATGGTATGTATTTTCAATAAAAAATTGTTTTATTTAATCACAGAAAAATCTAGCATTAAATAAAGTTATTCAGAAACAATTGTAGGGTTTTTTTTAATTAAAAAATGCTGGCTGCAAAATCCTGTAACTTGCCGGATTACAATCCCCGGGGGGATTTCTATCAATTATGGAAACTTAAATATTTTCCTTGATCTCTAATTATATAAGAAATTTGCAAATCATGGGAAGAGTTTGATGAGAAAAGTAAATTTACTCAATTATTTTAACGATTTAAGGCTACAATCACTATTTTTGAAGTCCATTTTCAGTCGAAATCTTTCTATTGTGTGATATCAATTCAGTATTTTAAGGATGCATAAAGTAATTTTTAAGCATAGAATACCTCTTTCCCCTCCTGCCTCTCCTTATCCTAAATGTTGCAAGTGTAATATTATTTTCACAAGCAAGTGTTATTTTCCCATTCAAATACTGCTATAATAGTGGTACTTTTTCAAAAGAAACAAGAACGAAAAATCATGCGTCAAGCATAGATTATGTAACACTTTCCAACGCTTCCAAAATATTTTTACAAATCATACCGTTTAATAAGCTAAAAGATGACATCTAAGTAAACAATTTGGAAAACGCATAATATATTTAAAAACATAATTTCAGGAATTTTCAACATATACAATATTCAGAAAAATATCCGAATACTTTTATTCAGCCCTGTATAGGATCTATAGATCTGTATATATACTACATAGGATGCTAAATTTTAGTTCAGTTAGGAAACGCGTAGCACAGTTTAAAACTCCGTCTGGAGTTTTAAAAGTAACTCCGTCTGGAGTTTCTGTCACTAAACGGAAATTTGTCCGCGAACTTTTGTGCTTCCCTGTATAGGATCTACAGAATTTATACACATCACGTAATAGACAAAAAGAGAGTTAAAATTAAAATCGTGTTCAGTAACTTAAAACGCACTTCCAGGAATTATTGTTAACAGACAGTTGAGAATTCTTTTGTGTGTCCCTGTAAATGAACGATGACTGCTATACACACAATATTCTGTTGTAAGCCTCCTGTAATGCACCTTAGTGAAATATGTAAATTTCAATGCGTTTAAAATAGTGAAACATTATTTAAATAAACCGCAGACGATTTTTCTCCATAGATGTAATGTAACGGAATTCTTTTGACTGTCCCTGTAAAGTAACTATAAGTTCTATGCACACCCTATTCCATATTAAGTGTCGTCTAATGCACCTTAGTGATATATATAAATTTCAATGCGTTTAAAATAGTGAAACATTATTTAAATAAACCGCAAATGATTTTTCCCCATAGACCGCAATGTAACGGAATTCTTTTGAGTGTCCCTGTAAAAAAAACTATAAGTGCTACACACTTCCGTTGAAATAGGAAACATGCTATAGATAACGACAATAACATATAAAAATTGCAGAGCAATCCGAGCATATTTACGGGAGTTAGAGCACGGACAGACGGCAGACGGCAGACGGCAGACGGCCAGACGGCAGACGGCCATACGGCCAGACAAACCGAAGTCATAAACACTTTTCAACTTGGTTGGAAAGTGTAAAAATCAAGCATCTGTTTTAGTTTCAAAATTTCTATTTCCATACGGAAAGTACATTTTTGTTCTCGATATAAATATTTTTTGAACGAAGTTTGCACAATGAATTTGTGTGTGTGTGCTGAGACAGACACCTGAAGAGACCATTTAAAGATACTACTTTGCTAAAGAAATAAAAGCTGTAGTAAATAACAGCATTTTCTCTCAGATTATATCAGAAATTGCATCTATACCACATTCCTAACTGACTTCATAACTAATTCATATTACGTCAAAGAAATATCATATATTCTAATACGAGCAAATCTTGCGTGTGTGAGGTTACATATATATGCAAATTTTGTCTTAAAAACGGCTCTAACGATTTTGACAAAATTTTGTATCCTACCGTTTTGGGGCACTAGAAAACCATTGGGCTAGGTCACATGTTCGAGAACATTCGATTAGTGTGTCATTTTGGGTCACCATGGGTCAGGGTCAAGCTAATTGTATCTAAAAAACTGTTCAAACGATTTTGACTAAATTTTGTATCCATCCATTTTCGGACACGAGAAGACTATTACAGAGAAGACTATTCACATGTCCGAGAAAATTCGATTAGTGGGTCATTTTTGAGTCACTGTGTGTCAAGCTAATTTTATCTAAAAAACGGCTCAGACTATTTAGACTAAATTTTGCCTCCTATGGTTTTCAGACACGAGAAGAGTGTTGGGCTAGGTCACATATTCGAGAAAATTCTAATTTGTGGGTCATTTTTGTCATGGGTCATTATGGGCCAAGCTATTTTTATCTTAAAAATGGCACACACGATTTGAACTATATTTAGTATCCTACAGTTTTAGGGAACGAGAAAATCATTGGGCTATGTCACATGCTCGAGAAAATTTGATTAGTGGGTCATTTTGGTCATAGGTCATGATATTTGAACTCAAAGCTAATTTTGACCGAGCATAGCTCGGTCTTCCCTGCTCGTATTTGTAAAAAGAGGTTGAAGCTCTTAGCACTGATTTTCTTGAACCTTAATAGTCATCGAAGTAAAATTTATTTGCATAATAGTTTTGGCGATATTTGTTAAAATACAAATGGTGAAACATTTCTGAAACTAAGGAAACCAAATTATAAGCAATTTTAATCGTTAATTCTAGAAGCATAATTAATTTTTCCCTAAAAATTAACAAATTAGTTGACGTTTCTAATTAAAATAAGATTAATAATTAGCATATTTTATCATTATTATTAGCGCAGTTTTCCCTGGAAACATAACTGTTGGCCAAACGGCAACTCTTATCTTTAGACCAACGGTCATCCAACCGTTGGCTCAGACGCAGTATTATCTGTTGATCCAACTAACAGACGAATGTTTGGCCAATGTAGGAAAGATAGCCAAACTCAGTCATTTGCCAACGAACCTAGAAAACAATGGGACTAATGATATCCCACCATATCTGTGTTGCTTGAGTGAAAAAAAAGGTATAAAAAAGGGAAGAGTTAGTCAAGTCATATCTCATAGCAGGATGAAGGTAAAAAAATATATATCGTCAAGCTTGTAATAAAGTCTGAAATTGCTAAAACAGTAACTATGGCTATATGAGAGGGTTAGAATGACAGTGGAGTAAATCAAAAATTAAAAAAATGTAGATAACCATACTTTTACTGAAAGTATATTAATTTCTGTTCAGCGTGACAGCCAAATAAGTCATAGTTCACTTAGGGAGTCGCTAGAGGGCAAAACAAGTTGGACCACTAATGCAACGGCAATACAACAAGTTTCACAAAACCCTTTATTTCTCAAATTAGTAAATATTGACTTACTCCACTGTCATTCTAATCCCCTCATATCATACAGTCCTGATCATCCCTACTAATTCCTCTAAAAGTTATTTTAAAAAATCTATAGGTACTAATCGATTGGATATAATGTCTGCTAATTAATGCTATGCATAAATGATGTTTCAGGAGAGTCATCTACATATTAACAATTATGCCAACTTTGGATTTTCAAACAATAACACAAATTTTTGACTCGCCATTTGATCGAGAGAGCCTGCGAAAAGGCTCTCTCGCAGTAGTTTATATACTTTATTAGTTTATATACTTTATCTTCTATTATCGAGTATATAAGCTATAGTTTATATACTTTATTTTAAATCTTCATAGAGTTAGAAGAGTTTAAAGTTTGGGAATGCTAATGTTAAATCAATTTGACAAACTTATAAAAATCATCCGTTTGCATTTTTATTAATTTTTTTATGAAATACACTTAATAAACCCAAATATATTCCCGGCTTTTTCTGTATTCAAAGACATTTTTTTAATTTTGAAAATTATTAATAAATTCATATGAAAAATTTATGAACTATGACCTACATTAATTTTTGTATAAAAAACCACAATCATAAAAAACATCGGTGTGTAAGTTCACAGCTAAGTAGTTTTTGAGATATAGAGAACTTTTCAATAATCTAAATCTAAAGGCAGCGTCTTCTGTTTTCAAAGGATCCACAAAAAATAAATCGCGGAAACTTACCAGAAACATTTTGTAGTATTTACTTTTATATAAAGAAAGCTGATAATAAATTTAAAATTCTTGTATAATTTTACTGGAGACTAAATGAGTGTTTGCTGTACTTTTCCTTGTAAGATTTAAATTTTATTTTCCGACATTTTTAGATAAACCCCTAACACAATTTTTTTATAACGTTATGAAGATTTAAGACAAGTACCTATATTACAAGGATGTCTTGATCCAGGGAACTCAAAGAGAGTGTCAAAAGTAGGTGTCACCATTTGAAAAATTAACGTTCGTGCATTCTATTAATATGTAGACAATTTCCGGAACAAAATTTATGAATAGAATTTAATAGCAGACATAGATAAAGGGTACAAATAAATAAAAGGGTACCAATAATAGGCACCAATAAATTTTTACCTATGTATTTTTGTACCTTAATTAGTAGGGGATGATCACATTTTTTCCATGACTGTTCTAAGGTATCTATCGACAGAAGAACAAAGTAGGAAAGTCCTAGCCTACAGTCAATCTATTTCAAGGTAATCTGTGTTCAACTTTCTATAGTAGATTTGATTTAGCTTCAATCATGTACGGGGAATATAGCGAAGTCATATATGTAGACTCAAAGATATAATATTAAGCCATTTTCTTACTTGGTGCTATGCGAATGTGTTAAACCTTGTCAGGTCAGATACAACACAAGTAGGTAAAATTGACTTGAGTTGGTTAAAATTTTTGCGCCCTTTGAAAATCCAAGGTCTGCGCCCTTTCCACTTGCCCAGTCCGACCCTGGCCAAATCAGGCCGAAAAAAATGCACAAGTGCTACTGCCGATAGAAAAATTAAACGGATATGCCTTCAAGATAGAAAAATTTCATCAGATGCCATTAGATGTGAAATGAATGCAGCAGGTATTGCAGTAAGTTCAGAAGGTTATCAGGATTTGGACTACAAGCTAGAATTCCAAGGAAAAAACCATATTTAAATCAAAAGCAACGCGAAAAACGAGTTAAGTGGGCAAAAGAACACATTAAATGGTCAGAAAAGCAATGGAAGCAAGTAATCTGGAGCGATGAGAGTAAAATACCGCTCTTTGGTAGTGATGGAAGAAAATACGTGAGACGTAGAGTAGGAGAAGCACTTCATTCTGATTGTTTTAAAGCAACTACAAAAAATCCAACAAATGTCATTATTTGGACATGTATGTCTGCAGATGGTATGGGCCGAATTCAAGTGATGGCATCCTGAATGCCAAAAAATACATCGAAGCTGTCCTGGAACCAAAATTGATACCTTCCATCAGGGATCTCTTCCCCAACAACGCACCATTTATTTTTCAGCAGGATTCAGCTCCATACCACACAGCAAAAGTATGCAAAGCATGGTTTCAAAATAAAGGCATAGATATATTACCATGGCCAGGAAACAGCCCTGATCTCAATCCAATTGAAAATTTGTGACGACGTTTGAAAATTATTGTACGAAAAAAACGTCCATCCAATAAAAGACAATTTATTGAAGCTATAATTGATTCTTGGCACCATGTGACTACGAAAGATGAACTCCAAACTCTCGTTCACTCGATGAAAAGACGCTGTGAAGCTGTCTTAAAAAATAAGGGTTATCCTACTAAATATTGATTGTGTAAGTATCACTTTAAAAAAATGCAAATCTAAGATAGATCTTAATGATAGTAGCATAACGTTTTTTGTAATATTGTAATACTGTTTTTATTATTAAATTCTACATTAAATTACCTTCAATTTGATATATAAACGTTTGTATTTAAGTGAAAATTAATATATTCTACAAGCACACAAAGTTGAAAAACATGAAACTTTAAAAAAATGTCCACACTTTTGGCCACCGCTGTATATTAAAAGGTATTTTTAAACCTTTTGTGTTATGTTTTTATCACTTTAAGCAGTAATTACACTTTAATTTAAAGTGATTTCATTATATTATATGTAAATGAAGACTTTTTTTAATTACATCTGAAAATTTTGATTTTCGCAAAAAGAAAAAAAAAATTATGCTAAAAAATTATTGTTTAGCTAAAAATGACTGCAACTTTTCTATTGACAGTGCAAGATTAAGTAAATAAATCAAAAGGAAAGTTACTAATGAACACCTAACAAATCAAATTGAATAAATAAAATTTACAAAATACCTACCTAATCAGATGTAAAGATAGGAATTGGGTCCTTTAAAGGATCCTTCACAATTTTTTTCATTTCAAAATAGAAACCTTCACAAAATTATTTGTCTTAAAAATAGACCTTTCACAAAAAAAAAATTCTCTCCAAACTGAACATTTCATAAATTTAATCATTTTAAAGTAAAATCTGATTCTCACTTTTACATATATAAAGACAATATGTGCATTTTACATACACATATCTTCTTCAAAATGTGTAAACAAGAACCTGAATATAACAATATTTGAAATTCCCAAAATTATGACTAGATTTTTCACAAATGTTAAAAGCTGATCACAATTTAATAAAAACAGGATCCTGAGAGAAAAGTATGGACAGACGCCTGCTAATTTCTGTAAAAATTTCCTTCAGACAGTATCAGCAGGTTTCTGCGATCCTACCTGCCCTTTGTTTTACAAAATAGCATCCTTCTTGCTCCTCATCCAAAAAATTAGTACCCATTTTGCACCTTAGTAAAAAAAAAAAAAAAAAAAAAAAAAAAAAAAAACGCCTCCCTTTTCTTTTATGTATTAAGAAAAATTGTACAACTAGGAATTTCACCACTGCTTATTATATTATTTGTAAATGAAGACTTTTTTTTTAATTACATCTGAGAACTTGTTTTTCGCAAAAAAAGATATTAAAAAAAATTACTATTTAACTAAAAATGACTGCAACTTTTCTATTGACAATGTAAGATTAGATAAATAAATCAAAAGAAAAGTTATTAATGAACACCTAACAAATCAAATTGAAGAAATAAAATTTACAAAATACCTACCTAATCAGATGTAAAGAGAGGAATTGGGTCTTTAAAAGGACTCTTTACAATTTTTTTTATTTCAAAATATAATCCTTCACAAAATTATTTATCTTAAAAATAGACCTTTCACAAAACTTTTTTCTTTCCAAACTGAACATTTCATAAATTTAATCATTTTAAAGTAAAATCTGATTCTCACTTTTATATATATAAAGAAAATATGTGCATTTTACATACACATATCTTCTTCAAAATGTGTAAACAAGAACCTGAATATAACAATCATTTGAAATTCACAAAATTATGACTAGATTTTTCACAAATGTTAAAAGCTGTTCACAATTTAATAAAAACAGGATCCTGAGAGAAAAGTATGGACAGACGCCTGCTAATTTCTGTAAAAATTTCTTTCAGACAGTATCAGCAGGGTGCTGCGATCATACCTGCCCTTTGTTTTACAAAATAGCATCCTTCTTGCTCCTCATCCAAAAAATTAATACCCATTTTGCACCTTAGTAAAAAAAAAAATGCCCCCCTTTTCTTTTATGTATTAAGAAAAATTGTACAACTAGGAATTTCACCACTGCTTATTATATTATTTGTAAATGAAGAGTTTTTTAGGTAGATTTCGTAAGAAATACTACCTATTACATTCTCACCTAAGTTGGAAATTTTGAAAAATTTTTGCAGATCTACGCCGATCATGACTCCCAGAACCCAAAACCACCCCCAGTTCAAAACTTTATATATCTATCTATCTATCTATCTATCTATGTCACTTTTTTCTGACCACGATAACTAGAAAAATTCTGCATAAATCTCTTCCAAACTGATACATAAAATCAAGGGTCATAAAATCTCGGTCAAGTTCGTTAATGGGCAAAATCGAACCAAGGGGGGGGGGAAATGGGGGGGGCTTTTTGTGAAAACAGAAAAACCCTCATAATTTCTTTATTTTTATTCGTATCGAATCCGTTTAAAGTTATTATTACTTCTAGGAAAAGGGCCGAAAATTTATGTATGACAGATTTTTGATATAATTAAAAATGGCCCCAAGGGGGGGAAAAAGGGGGGGGTTTAGAAGAAAAAAATCATAGCTTCGTCAATTCACAAGATATCAAATCCGCGTAAATTTATTATTAATCCTCTTAGTATTATCTAAAACTTTTATATTGACAAGTTTTTTATAGGACCAACCGTTATAGCAAGAAAAAATTAAAAACAAAACAAATCCCTGCCGGCTCCGCCTACAAACAAGTTATTTTTCGAAGTAGGCGGTTCCAACTCCCGCATCTTTTCGAAACTGATACATAAAATCAAGGGGCATAAAATCTCGGTCAAGTTTGTTAATGGGCAAAATCGAACCAAGGGGGGGGGATGGGGGGGGCTTTTTGTGAAAACAGAAAAAAAAACATAATTTCTTAATTATGATACGTATCGAATCCGTTTAAAGTTATTATTACTTCTAGGAACAGGGCCGAAAATTTATGTATGACAGATTTTTGAAATAATTAAAAATGGCCCCAAAGGGGGGGGGGAAGGGGGGTTTCAGAAGAAAAAAAAATCATAGCTTCGTCAATTCACAAGATTTCAAATCCACTTAAATTTATTATAAATCCTCTTAATATTATCTAAAACTTTTATATTGACAAGTTTTTTATAGGACCAACCGTTATAGCAAAAAAAATTAAAAACAAAAAAATCCCTGCCGGCTCCGCCTGCAAACAAGTTATCTTTCGAAGTAGGCGGTTCCAACTCCCGCTTCTTTTCGAAACTGGGACATAACATAAACATAAAATCAAGGGGCATAAAATCTCGGTCAAGTTCGTTAATGGGCAAAATCGAACCAGGGGTGGGGATGGGGGGACTTTTTGTGAAAACAGAAAAAAAACCATAATTTCTTAATTATGATACGTATCGGATCCGTTTGAAGTTATTATTACTTCTAGGAGAAGGGCCGAAAATTTATGTATGACAGATTTTTGATATAATTAAAAATTGCCTTAAGGGGGGAGGGAGGGAGGTTTTTGAAGAAAAAAATTCATAACTTCGTCAATTCCCAAGATTTCAAATCGCTTAAATTTATTATAAATCCTCTTAATATTATCTAAAACTTTTATATTGGCATGTTTTTTATAGGATCAACTCTTATAGCAAAAAAAAAAATCCTTGCTGGCTCCGCCTGCAAACAAGTTTGGTTTCGAAGTAGGCGTTTCCAACTGCAGCATCATCGCAAAAAGGTCATTTCTTCCGCAATTCCCGACAAACAGGCGCCCCATGGTCTGCGTCTTCGAAATCTACCTGTGCCTGTAGGCCGAGCCGTCAGGGATTTTTTGTGTTAATTGGCGTCTTGTAATAGAGGACGTTAAACATAATCCAGAAGAGTCAGGAAGTTGTATTATACTAAAGAAAAGGAGTATTGTCATAGTCAAGAGACCTTTTCCCTTCCCATAATGTACATGCAAACAGCCTTTTAGAATGAAAGATGAAAAATATGTTCTATTTTTCTGCAAAAAAGGAAAAAGCAGGGAAATATTTTTACTTGTATAATTCGATTATAGCATTAAAGATTTTGTTAAAACGTGATGGAAAAAATATACTGCTTTGAACAAATATTTGTGTGTTACAATAATGTAAAGCAACATTTGTAATAATAAAAGAATGCTGTTTTCTTTCATGTTGCCACTTGCCAGTTGCCATATCTCTTTAAGGTAATCTCAAATTCCTTGCTCAACAATATGTGAAACTTTCTGATACATTTTTAAACGTAAAGGCATAAAACTGGCAGGTCTGATTGTTGAAGCGATTTGGAATCGACTGCGTTTTCCATTTTTTTTTTTTTTTTATAAATTCATTATTGAGTTATAAGCGATTCTTGTCACGTGATGACTTTCCTCATTCTCGCGCTATCGTGCCAGGAATTCGATTAAAAAGGCCCACTTTGACAGTGTTTTCTGAAAAAATCTTCTGCCTTTTCAAAAAAATGAAAAATGTCATTCAATGACATAGTTTCTGAATAGGAACACTTATTAATTTCATGTGTTTCTGAACGAAAATTAATTCAGAAATGTGTCAAAAAGTAGGTCCTTTGAATTTGAGAACTGCCTTAAGAAAACTGCGCAAAAATAATTTTTTTTTATAACAATCCATTATTTTTTAACCTATAATAGTGAATTTTACATGGGAATGCAACGTCGTAAGAAGCAGATTTTCATTTATAAAACAGGAATTTTAAATTTGGCGTATTTTCTACTTTTAAGTGCACTAATGAAAGTATGCTTTTTAAAAAACTATTTTTACTTTTACAAGTATTCAATTATGAGCTTATAATTAAATATATTTCCTGTGTTATCAAATATTAAGTTGTGAAACACAAAGGGAATACAATTATAACATAAATTTAAGCATTATGCCAAAACTGGAATTCTGAGTTTATATAGATTTTCGAAAAAACAAAATTATATTTTATTCTAAAAATATTATATTATAAAATAATATCAGTTTTTAAAGAAATGGAAAATTTGAATACTGATTGTCTTAAGAAAAATGATAAAATCCAAATAATTTAGCAAGTAGTCTCATTAATCTAGTTTTAATACAGTTTAAAAGACATATTGTAAAAATAGGATATATATGGGTCGAAAGGGAAAAATGATGATAGTCATAAACTATGTTATTCTGAGTTATTTTTCTTTACCGGCGTGGATATCTTAGCTTCAGCACTATGTATCGATCTTGTCTTCAACTGCTTTTTCAAAGGATTATTTTCATTTTATTCCTCTACCAAATGATAGTACGCCTTTCAAGTCATTAAATAAAACTGTCACCCCAAATTTCCCAAAAAATGGACTATTATCGTTTTCCTCTTAATAATTTAATTTTCCTCTATTTATCTAGAAGGAAAACTGGAAAGTAGAAACATTTTTTCCCCCACCATTTGGAAAATTTAGGAAATTTCACATTTCTAATTTACAATAATAATAATAATATATATATATTACACAATTTGGCAATAATAATCTTTATAATTTTTTTATTTCAATATTTTTTATTAAATAACGTTCGAACTACACGATAAAAACTCAGAAATGATTTTAAAAATTAAAAAATATAAGATATTATATTCAGCCATATTTTGTTTGGGTTTGGCTTTTTTTTAATTTCATCTGAGAATTTGTTTTTCGCCAAAAAAAAAAAAAAAAAAAGATACTAAAAAATTATTATTTAACTAAAAATGACTTCAACTTTTCTATTGACAATGTAAGATTAGATAAATAAATCAAAAGAAAAGTTATTAATGAACACCTAACAAATCAAATTGAATAAATAAAATTTACAAAATACCTTACCTACCTAATCAGATGTAAAGAAAGGAATTGGGTCTTTAAAAGGACTCTTTACAATTTTTTTCATTTCAAAATAGAATCCTTCACAAAATTATTTGTCTTAAAAATAGACCTTTCACAAAACTTTTTTCTTTCCAAACTGGACATTTCATAAATTTAATCATTTTAAAGTAAAATCTGATTCTCACTTTTATATATATAAAGAAAATATGTGCATTTTACATACACATATCTTCTTCAAAATGTGTAAACAAGAACCTGAATATAACAATCATTTGAAATTCACAAAATTATGACTAGATTTTTCACAAATGTTAAAAGCTGTTCACAATTTAATAAAAACAGGATCCTGAGAGAAAAGTATGGACAGACAACTGCTAATTTATGTAAAAATTTCCTCCAGACGGTTTCAGCAGGTTACTGCGATCCTACCTGCCCTTTGGTTTACAAAATAGCATTCTTCTTGCTCCTCATCCAAAAAATTAGCACCCATTTTGCACCTTAGTAAAAAAAAAAGGTCGCCCTACTCTTTTTAGGTGCGTTCGTAATTATATAAATACGTAGCACCTATTGTCGTCGTCTGATCCATCCGTCTGCCTGTCTGTTCGTCCGTCCGCAAATAACAACGCAAAAACTACCCAACCTAATGTTTTTGAAATTTAAGATATATTATCTTTGCAGAATTTTGTAGAGACATTTCAAATTTTGTGAAAATCGAATCAAAACTTTAGAAGATATTAATAAAAACATTTATTAAGAAATTTGATTTAAAAAAAAAAAAAAAAAAAAAAAAAAAAATCGGTGCTTTCTTGTTATAGAAGCTTCCGAGGTTTAACCTTTAAACGACCGAGATACTTATTTTATTACATAAATTAATCTGCAGACGAATTCATTTCAAAGAATTAAAAATCATGAAGATCTCAATATTTATATAACTAGCTATAGTACGAACGCACCTCATTTGTCACGTTTGACGTACATTTTCCAACTTGTTTGTATTAAGAAAAATTGTACAACTAGGAATTTCACCACTGCTTGGCACGATTTCCAAAAATCACTAAATTGGGACGCTCTTGTGTCTTGTCTCCCGGAGTTACAACCTACAGGAGACACTATGCAAGAGTGTGCAATTAAGGTTGGACAAACAATCAAAATAAAGCAAAAGGGTACTTTTATGTTAGCTGAATGCCAGTGCAAACAACTAACGATCCATTGAACAACGATTTTAACCAACTAATGAAACATTTTTACAAATTCTAAATGATATTAAAAGATTTTGGGATCTTATATAACGTAAGTTTCTATTTCTGTGAATATAAAATTAGATACGTTGCTTTCATTATGAAATAAAAAGTTTATAGTTTATGTTATTATCTTATTTTAACATTTTTGTAACGGACTAAGCCTTCATTGATAGTCCCGATTACGTGAGATTTTGTTATTTGTATTGATATGTTCGTTTTTACGTATTTTAGCTATAAGTTTTTAAAGATATTTTATTACAATATTAAAATATTGACTATTTGTTATTAGCTAATGTTAAAAGATTGGAAAGAATAAACGTGTTGGCGAAATTAAAAAAAAAATTGGCGATCACTGACGCCCGGCTACCATAAAAGTACCGACAAAAGTATGTTTTTTTTCTATATTTTGTCAAAAATACGGTATTTAATAACTTGCACTGTATACAGAATACCAAAAAGAAACAAGTTGGAAATTGTACGTCAAACGTTACAAATGAGGTGCCTTCGTACTATAACTAGTTTTATAAATATTCAGATTTTGGTGCAATAGCTGTTGCACTCTTATGCAAAAATGCATGAATACAAAATTTATTTTATGGGCAGATTTTCATATTCTAGATTTTAATTTTATTTCGTGAAATTGAGTTTCAATACACTTTTACAAGCAATTAATTACAATTCTGTTCTATTAAAATTATACTATGCGCAAATATCCAATACAAGACAATGTAAAAAAAAAAAAATCATCGTTATTATTTCACTGAAAAAAAGGAATTATATCGTCTGTTATATAATAGTATTATGATAATAACTTTCCGTAATAAAATAAGTACATTTTAAGTTGACAACATTTTATTTTTGGTGACATTTACGGAAAATTCCAATGGGAAACTTAAACCTAGCTTTGCAAATGTCAGAAGTTGAAATCCATATTTAGACTCTTTTTCCATTGAATATCTATTTCTCCGGAAACATCTATCTAAAAAACTGTCGGTAGATTATATGATTGCTATGATTAAACAATTTTAGTATACAAATTCGGTTTTAAATTCAGTGATATGGAAATAATATTACTCCATATTAAATATGACGTATAATCACCATGGCAAAATAGAATCAACACCTATCACGGGATATCATTGAATTAATTACGGATGATAGGATTTAATAGAATGAAGAAAACTTTTATTAATATATTTTTAAGTTTTGACTCGAATTTCATAAAATTTGAAATGACTCAACACAATTCTGTAACGATTATATATATATTATTAAATTTCAAACCATTCCGTTGGGTAGTTTTTGCGTTGTTATATACGGACAGACGGACAGACCAAAAACATTGCTATTTGTTTGCTAAGTTTAACAGTATAACTATTTTACCGAACATAGTTTTTTGTTTTCATTGACTAGAAGCGTTCGTACACGTATTAGTGAATTTGGCTGTAATGAATTTCGTGAATTTTTGAGATTGCTGTAACTTTTTTTTTTCATGTTTTCATGGGCGCGAAGCTCACATATTTTTGTTAATGATCATCGCGGCTTTTACGAATTGCGCGCATTTTTTTGTGAGATTGCTACAGAACAAGGGCTGGGTCATTATGTAAAAGTTGTTGACAAATTATAATTTAAATCATCTAATGTTTACTTTGATGTAACATGGCACTTTAAAAGATTGAAATGACACGATGGTTTTATCTAAAAGTTGATGAGAAATCAGAATTTGAATTATTATATATTCTCTTTTATGTAGCAGGGCAGTTTAAAAGATTAAAATGACGCAGATTACATATTTTGTAAAAAACGTATTTTTAGTTTTAAAGGTTTTAAACAGTGTGCTTTGACAGATCAGGTAATGGTGAGGGAAGCAGAAAGTTTGGGAGGAGTGGAAATCATATTACATGATTGTTTATTTAATTTATTGTGACTCGATAGCAACGAGTACAGCACTTTTTTTTTTCAATAAAGAGTTTAAAAGATTTTAAATTTTGTATGTTGTTGGTATGCGGGAGAACGGATATTTCAAGGGAAGAAGTATAATTTCTATGATTATTTATTTATTGTCACTACAGAGCAACAAATAGGGCAGAATATTTGTTTTTATATAAAAATAAAAAGTACTTAAAATATTTTTAATGTATTTGTATGCTGGGGGAGAGGCATAAATTATGAGAGGTTAAGGGGCACTTCAGATAATTATTTTTATTTGTGAGTAACAAATGTTGCAGATTATTATTATTTTTTAAATAAAGTTTTAAATATTTGAATATGTGTATGTTGAAGGAGAGGAAGCAAAAATTTGGAGGGGCAGGGGGGTAATGTTTTTATTGTCATTAAAGAGTATTAAATAGGGCAGAAGATTTTTTAATATAAATAATAATGATTTTATTTATTTTTTATTTAAATGTTATTTATTTTTATTTGTGAGAAACAACTGTTTCAGATTAATTTTTTCATTAGAGAATTTTAAAGATTTTAATCTCTGTATGCTGGAGGAGGTAAAAGGGGAAGTAGAACCTTGGAGAGTACATTATTTTATTGTCACTGAAATGCCTTAAATAGCGCAGAAGATCTTTTTATATAAAATATCAATATTTTAATTTTTTTAAATTTTTTTGTATATTGGGGGAGGGGGGGGGGGCAAAAGAGAGGGAAGCGTAAATTTAGGACGTTAGGGAAGTATTTCAGATGAAAATTTATTTTTATTAGTGAGCAGTGACTGTTTCAAATTGTTTTTTAAAATAAAAAGTTTTAAAGAGCAATATTTCTTGTTATTTTTCCTCAGAGAGTAAACTTTTACATAGTAAAATTTAACACTGTCTTTTATAGCGGCAAAACAAACAAACACGAAAAAAAACTTAAAAAACATGCATTTTGTACACTATTTCATTATCTTACTAAATAGTTTTATTTTAAAAAATTATTTCAATTAACATAGTACTTTCAAATTCAAGTATAAGATATTTGGGGGGCGGGGGGAGAGATTAAAGGCGAATAAAAATCGTAACTATGAACTCATTGCTGTGGTCCTTAAATTTCATTTTTTTCATCAATAACCACAAAAAAGTAATGATATCAGTACAAAAACCCTTAACGGGTTAAAATTTTGTGACGCAGCACTTTTTTATAGCTCTAAGAATTTTAAATATAGTCAGGGTTCAGAAGTAGTGCGCTACAAGTAGCGAAACTACAGTAGTCGCTACTTTTTACAGTAATTTGTAGTGTAGCGCGCTACATTTTGAACAATGTGGTGTAGCAAGTAGCGCGATACAAAAAATCAGTAGTTTGTAGCGAAAACTGACGCTCTTTTTAACGCTACTTCGGGGGGGGGGGGGGGGGAATGTGCCATCTGCAAATCAATTGACCGAAACTTGCTTCTTTTGCGCAAAATTTGTTCTTCTCAACAATTTGCTATTCTCAGCAGCAAATCTCAGCTATAGTGATAATTATAGCAACGCATCGCATGACGTCATAGATTTTTCCCATTGACACTTGCTTCTAAAATCAGATTCTAGATTATAAACATCTCTCTTAATTTTTCTACAAAATTTGTAATGTGTGTATAAACTAACTTTTTGGAGACAAACGCAAAACATTTTCTTGTATGTTATCTTTTTAAATTTTGAAATGCCCTTGCTAATGTTGCATTTATTTAATTGTAAAAGCTTTTAGTAACGAAACAAGCGAACTCTGCTGTCGCTCTTTTCGCGTTGTTGAACAGGTTATTTGGGAATCGGTATTTTTTTTTCCAGATACAATTTTAATAAATTTTAAAACACTTACCTCACAAATTAGCTTGTTCTTCATTTGTGCACAATTCAGTTGCAACAGTTCCACTTTTAACAGTGCGTCCCCCTTATAAGAGCAGCACTATCTCCTATATCGGAAATAGGAAGTTGATATGGGTATATGGGGTTATCGCTTTCTGCCTCACTCAAGGCTTTTCTGTTTACTCGCTTCTTCGGTGGTCTATTTTTTTCACACTCCATTTGTGTGTATGAAATACTTAATCACTCGAGAAAAATCGCCAATTTTAGTTGAAGAATACACTTCTAAATACAATATATAATGTTGTAAATCATAAAAAATAATTTTAGAGGTACAACCTGAAATCACCCAAAATTAGTGGGTTTTTTTTTTCAATTTTCCCTATTTAAGGTCATAATTTAGCTTATTTACATAAACCCACGTGAGAATCCCTTTGCTTCCCCCCCTTCACCGCGGGGGAGGATGTTTCTTTTTTCATTGAATATTACCTGCCGCGTTTGTCGACCTAACCGTTCGGAGTTTTCTCCGAACCTTGCCGTAAATAAAGGGTAGGATCCCTTAGAAAGACCCCCCCCCCCCCATGGAGGGCACTCCCCCTAGGGCCTATATCCCTCGAGTAGATAATCGGCAGTCATAAATCAACAAACCAACCAACTAATTGAATATTCTAATGATTAAGAAAACATAATTATTTAGATTTTGAAGAAAGAAGGAAAAATACTTAGTTTGTTGTTAAGACTAAAATATAGATTAGTTTTAGATAAGCATAAACTACTATATACTACATTATAAAAATATTTCAATATCTTTGCATCTTTTTTTCTGGTATGATTTTTTTTTTTTTTATGGTGTAATGTATTTTTATTTAATGAGCTATTTAAATGCAACTTATGGTTTTAAACAGAATTATTAGAAAAATAATTGAAAGGTAATCTTTAAAATATACCAAATTTTACTTGTAATTCTGATTAGTTAACTATTTGATATTTAATTTAGGAATTCTCAGTTATTTACGGAAAAGCATCTTTTTGTTTTCCTCTTTTAATCAACTAAAAGGAAAATGTTCTGTTTTATGCATGCACTCTATATTTTAATTTTACAATCTTCAGTATACATATTAATATACCCTGAAATGAATTTATGATGAAAGTATATAATTGTTTACAGAGTTTGTGATGATCGCACATATGCCTTGACCGACATAGAGAACTATGTAACATTATAGCTGTTAAAATTAATGACTTAAGTAAAGCATTTGTGGAATGTGTAGAAATCACTACTTAAATTAATGTATACATAGTATAAATGCATTTTTGTTTTCTTTAATTGGCTGCAAAATGTTTATACCGAAATTTGCATTTGAAAATATATTTAAAGTAAAAACAGTAATTAAAAAAAAACCCTGTTTTTTTTTAAATTTTGGTTTATAAAGTAATACCTTTTTATTATTATTATTATTAATTGAAATATAATTCATCTCGTCAAAGAGTGAAAAGTATTAGTATAGTATTAGTATATTATATTTATTTTATATTAATTACAAAAGCAAATAAGATTTGAAATTATCTAGAAGAAAAGCTTATGATGCATTTTTTTAGAAACAAATTTAAACTGTTTTATTAAAAAATGAACTAATATTTTTAATAAAACCTATACAATGAATGGTTCTGTTTCAACAACCTTAGGTAGACTCGTTACCCTTTGAACTTTTTTATTTAAGCATTTTATTGACAATTATTAAATGGTTTTATGGAGATAAACGATTTAATCAAGAAAAAATGTAATTTTTGTAATAAAATTAGAAAAAATATTTTTTTTAAACACACTTCTTCTAAAATTTTAAACATTTTAAAATATATTTTGTTGTTTGTTTATTTTTTAGAAGCATGCTCTATAACTGTAAGGATCAGATTTCCAAAATATTGATTCATTTAAGAAAAAATAAATAAAATGCCATGACAGATCTTTTAAAAAAATGAGGTAAAATTGATTATTTACTTAGCATTTTTATTTTTAAAATAAACTATTTATACAGGGTGGTCTTTCCTTGATTACAATAATTTATTGCAGAAAAACTAATATAATTAAGCATATGCTTGTTTCGATATATTGTAAAGACATTTATGAAGTTTTTAATACAAGTACTTATGTCAGTAAATTTCGATGTGAGCGACCTTGGTAGCTCGAAGAATGTCAAGGCAGTATTCCATTTCTCGCCACATATTGCCCAACATTTGGGCTGTCACACTAGATGCAGCATCTCTGATCCTGATCTTGAGTGTTTCAATATATTTTACTGGTGTTGCAAACGCTCTGTCCTTTATGTACCCCCAATTGAAAAAATCTAGAGGAGTTGGTCCATCTCGTCCGATCCATTTTCCAGGAAATTTGTCATCAAGGAACTTACAAACAACGGTAGAGACTGGACTAAAAAAAACTTAAGAACATGACTTTTCCATAATACATATTTTACAGTATTACATTCAATGGTTATTTCGTAATAATTGTTTGTAATCAGGGAAAGACTTTATGACCACCCTGTATTACTGGAAATCGGATCCTAGCGAGTGAATTGAAAAATATATGTTGAAGTTTCGTCACTTAGAAAAAACTGATATACTGATGAAACACAAACTGAGAAAAACGAATTTACAGATGAATCATTAAAAGGGAAATGTGTGGAGTAAAAAACCTTTTTGCATATTTTTAATTATCGGATCTTTACGACTCTTCCGGAGATTATAATGCGGATGTCTAAATTCATATCAAGCAAAAAGTTGGAAAATTGAGATTTTCGTCATTTTTCGCGAAATGAAGATTACAGAGTTCCCTCAAAATATTTTTGGCAATGTTTGATAATAAAAAATTATAAAAAAAAGGGGGGAAGGAAGAGAGAGAGAGTTATATATAATATTTTTTTTTTCGCTTGTTACTTTGTAAGAGACAGACATCGAAAATTTCGAAATTTAAGGAAAATATCGATTTGTTGATATAAGTTAAAATATTCTTTATATCATAGAATGCATTACAGCAAAATTTCGGAGTCATAACTGTTATGAATCCAGCTAATGTTATTTTTTATAACCATCTAAAAATTACAGTATTTCTGAATGAAGCGTTTAAATGCATTTATCTCGTCTGCGCCCTCTACTTTTCTTCAAAAGCCCAAAGTTGTGACAAATGTTTATTAAATTTGTTTAAATTTTTCTCTTGTTAAACATTATATCAAACATTAGAAAAACGTTTCTCTGAAACTATTTTGACAAAATACTATTTTTTTTTACTATTAATCACCTACGTTTTAGTCATATTCTATAAATTATATTAATGACATATTTCTACATATCTTCTGCATCTGTTACATGAAATTAATAAGTGAAACGAGAACAAACATAGATATGTATGTATTATGTATGGAAACAAATTTGACACAAAATGTATCAAAAAATTCACTGGAGTTGTTCGACGAAGGCAATCTGAAAAAATAATGAAAACCTTGCAAAGTTATAGAGAACATTTATTAAACGTTAAAAAAAAGTGATTTTTTTAAATTTAAAATGTAGACTTTTTATTTTTAATTCAAAGATATTGTTTCAGAAACAGATCTACTGATGCTTAGTGGATGTGTATTACCATCCATTGTGGTATTTTTTTCAAATTACCATTATTTTAAAATAAAATAAATTAAAAAATCAACTATGCAAATAAAGTATTTGTACAGGCTAAAATTATTATATATTTTTTATAACTTTCTTTTTCTAAACTTCATCCGCGACAAATTTTTAAATATTGATTTTTAAAACTGCAAGCAATTTCTTTCTGTTTGGAAAACTTTTTCTTTTAATTTATAAACTATAATACCACCTTTTATTTTAATTGTGTTTTTCTTTAAAGTTGTAAATCAGTCAAGGTTGACAAATGACAACACTAAGTAAATATGTCCGTACGAAATTGACTTAACGTGTGTTTTCTGTTAATGTAATTTCCATCATGAACGTTCACTCGAGGTGTAATAATTACATTTTATGTCTAGAAAATATAGTATGAATATTGACTAGAAGAATAATATTGAACAGGAGTAACAGTAAGTTACAAAATGTCCTTACGACAATTTTGACGCTTAAAAAAACTGTAATATAGTTTAATAAATTTCAAGAAATTTTGAAGGCCCAAAAAAAAAAAATGTTTAAAATTTGCAAAAAAATAATTTCTCATTTACTAATTGGAAAACATTTGGTAAATGCGAATTGGCACAATACTTTAAATAATAATACTAATGATCCCAATTTTGTGCATTTACCACATTCAGAAATTTTAATGCCATGTATAGTCATAAAACCCAATAATAAATTAATAATAAATAAATAAATAAAAATAAATAAATGTTTTTAACATTTTTCTAACATAGTTAAAAAAATTTATAACATCGTGTTGCCTGTCTGTCTTAAAACCTGTTTCGAAAGTAAAAGTATCTTCGTAAAAAAAAATCCGCAAAGAAAATCGAAACTAATCGTTGGGGCCCACCGTAACACTTACCCATCATGGATATGCATAATATAAAATAAGAAATAAAACATGTGTAAACTATTTATAAAATGCATTGCAATTCGAATAAAATCGTGGGTTGATGACGTCATATAAACTTTAAATGCTCTATTACTGAATTACGTAAAAGGAACATCCTTATAACTCCAAAATTGATAATCATATTAACTAAAAGTTTACTGCGTCGAATTAAGCGTCTCATTTCCAATTAAAATATGTCTTAGAATTGAAATTTGAATGAAATACAGGGTCATAAAAAATCGAAGAGTGTGGAAAATATAATTACAAATATCTCGGAAACTAATCATTCGATCGACTTCATTCTTTATGCAAAATTTATGTTTTATTATTGTCTTTTATATTCACTCCTTAAAATAAACAATTTCGAAAATTTTTATATATCTTTTATCAGAATGAATATTTCGACAATCCGAAAAAAATAGTTCCGTATAATCGAGGTTACTGAAATTCAGTAAGCTTTTTCCCATTATTACATACTAAGTATATACCAAATTTCAAGTCTCTATCTCATTTTTTTTTTTTGAGATAGAACGGTTAAAGACACACACACACACAGACACACACACACACACACAGACGGACGGCAATTTTTTTTCTAAAAATATGTTATTTGGAATCTCCAGTGTCTGAAACGTGTAAATCCGTCAAAAAAAATTTTTCGCTTTTCAAAACGATTACAAAACTTACCCTATACTACTTATGATGGGTAAAAAATGTAAATAAAAAAATGTTTTAACACTTTTCTAACATAGTTTAAAAAAATTATAACATCGTGTTGTCTGTCTGTCTTTCAACCGGTTTCGAAAGTGAAAGTATCTTCGTAAAAAAAAAAAAAAAAAAAAAAAAAAAATCCGCATAGAAAATCGAAAAAGTAATCAAAGGCGTAAATAGAGATTGATCTCTGCTATCCAATACAAAAAAAAATGTTTAAAAATATTAAAATGCAAACGAGATATTAGAAAAATAATGTCTCATAGGAGTAGCATCAGCGAGCGTAGGTTTACACGTCAGGGGAGAGGATCCTTAAATAAATTTTAATGTATTATGTGATGTGTATAAATTATTTATATCATATAAGGAGCTGACTAACAGAATCCGAATAAAATTCTATCAACTATAGTTTCTGAAAACGCCTTTTTAACTGTTTTATGTATTTTTTAGTTTAGCTATTTTTTTTTCTAATTTATGCGGTGTGAATATATTATGCATAAATAAATGCATCTATTGGATGGCTCTAAAGGATATGATGGATTAGTTTATAGAGGGTATTTTCTGAAAAAACGTTTTCAGTTGTATTACGTGTTTGCCATCTCAATTAAATTTCAGTGCACGCTGTTCTGTGGTGTATATAAAGATTTATAGATCATATACAGAGCTGCACAAAAGAATTAGAATGCATTACCGTCTATGAGCAGTCAATGCTGAAAATGGGTTTTAAGATAAGTTATATGTTTTCTAAATTAATTATTTAGATATATCTTTTAAAACAATCGTAACAGTATTCTGGCACTATCGTAACACTATTTCCACTGAGTGCATTGATGAGCATTGTTGTTTCATTATGCGGAATGCATTCTTTTTTCTTTTTGTCTAAAACTGAAAAACTCAGTTACTCGAAGTTTGATCATTCAAAATGTGAAATTTGAACAGGGTTTCAGGTCTTAAAATATATTACTAAATATAGTTTTCAACAAAGTTATAATGCAAAATGACGATTTGAAGTAAAAAAAGGTTCGTTTTCTTTGAAAAAAAAAACAGATTTTTTTATGTTGAAAAACTTCACAAATCTTTTTAGTATTTTTTACGAACAATTTTCTTCATCAATTTTTAAAATGTCAGGCCTGTATATTTTATGCTTTTGCGCTTAAAAATGAGTCAGAAAATGTGTCAGAAAGTTTTGTGTTGTTGAGCAGGTCATTTGAGAACCACTTTAAAACCACTTTTTTTTTTAACATTTTCTTCGAGATGTTTTTTAGGTAGCTTTCATTACAAAAAGCTACCTATTGCAGCCGTTCGGAAGAAAGCAATTCAAAAAATGTTGGTATATTTTCACCTATCATGACCCCCAGACCCCCAAACCACCCTCCGTACAAATGTTGATTCTTGATATGTTTTTTGAAATTCATAGATATTATAATTATATATATATATATATATATATATATATATATATATATGACATATGTCATGCTGTAACTATCTTATTTATGAACCAATTTGGATGTGACTGAGTATGCGTATAGGACATACCAAGTACTCGACCGAGTTCATTGGCCAGCTTGTTTCAAAATGGTGGCCTGTTAAAAAATTTGAATTTTAAAAAAATCAAAAGATAAAAAAAAATTATACTTTGAAAATATTGTTTCCGGTAAGTGTTAGATCGTGATACAAGGATTCCGGAATATTTTTTGTTTTGGCTTTATCTTAAAAAATGGCAGAAATATGACGGTTTGAAATTCTAGTTTGGCTGACATTTTGATACAATCTGATTTTTGTTATACTCTCATGCTGATATTCGCATTCAAATTCATTATTAACGAAAACCGGGATTGAAACTTCTATAATCGGGTTCCAAGCATTTTAGCTTCGGGTGTTGAATTTTTAAAAAACATGAACTATGAAAGCTACTTTTTTCCTCCCGGTACAGGCCGGAAGGACTTTTTAAAATTCAGGACGCATAATTTTTTTTTAAAAACAGACTGGACTGTATAAAAAGTAGTGACATGAAAAAGGGTTTCGAAAATCTCTATGTATTATATAAAACATTCCTCATAATCCCCACAAATACATCTACTTGTGAAAAAAGTTTGTCCTGATTATGCAGATTGAAATACTATCTGCGTATCAGCATAGGGCATGAAAGATGGAGTAAGTTAGCACTGATTTACATTGAACGGGAACGTGATAAGAAATAAACAAAGATTCAATTGTTGATGATTTTGACGCAGATTGTAAAATCAGAGGTCGTCAACTGCATTTGCACAACTGAGAGAAAATTAAAGGCATAGATTTCGTGAAAAGATAATATTTAATAAAGTAATTTCCGATACAACCGCTTATCACAACAAAAATAACAGAAATCTACAAAAAATGTAGTATATTTTATAAAATTTAAAGTATTAATTGATAAAATCGTTTTCCATTACAGCAAATACTATAACATATATAAGGGAAACGATGGGCATAATGCACTGAAGTAATATTTTTGATTGTTACGCTACGTTGAAATTTAACCCTTTCCGGCACAGTGGTCCCACTCCGGGCACACCTAATTTTAATTCCAAACTTGAATTCGACACCAAGAATATTTTAATAAAATTTTGCTACTACAATGAAAGCTTAAAATAAGGAGTTACTATTTTGTAAAAAGTCGTTTGTAAATTCCGGTGTCAGTCAGTAATTTCATATTTTATGAACAGAATTTGTCTGTGCCGGAAAGGGTTAAAGGCAATTAATGGATTCAATTTATTAATTTTTCATAACTATGCATGTTCTCTATTTCTATATATATATATGTATATGGGCAGGCTGGTTAGCAATCCCTATAACCAAAAGTGCCCATATATTTACATTTTTCTAGTTAGCCCTTTTCAATAATTTTATTCTAGATTCTTTAAAAAAAGAAGAAATGAAGTAAAAGAAATAAGAAATTAAAAACTAAAGATTTTAGGAGAATTTTGTTCTGGAAATAAATACTAATTGGAAAAAATGCCATAAATGAACTGAATTTTTGTTTATTTCTCCTTTTCGTTCATTTGATTTGATTTGGCATAGTAGTTTTTAAAATTTCAGTGATAGAAGTAGTTTATCTTACTTTGTTATAATATTTCAAAGGAATAAAATGCAATTTTATTTAAAAATGAAAGTTTTTAAGCGTTTAATGTATATCTATATAGATGTGTGTGTGTGTGTGCACAAACGTGCGTGGTGGTATGAGTGTAATTCTTCAAAACGGGCCTCGAGATTTTGCCCCACCCCAATGTAAATTTTCTCTGTAAGCCAAAGTTGCGCCTATGGTTAAAAGGATAAAAGATGATAAGTTTATATTACAAATTATGGCTGTTAACAGGCTACTTCACTCAGGCGAATACACCCGCTCGCTAATGTTCATCCTAGGGGGAAAATAATTTACGATATCTCGTTCGCAATTTTTTTTTTTTTTTTTTTTTTTTTTTTTTGCATTGGATAGCTGAGATCAATCTCTATGCTCGCTCTTTTGTACTTTTTCGATTTTGATTACAAGTTTTTTCATTAAGATACTTTCACTTTCGGAACAGGTTTCGAAAGTGAAAGTATCCTCAATTAGAAAAAAACTACAACAAAAATCGAAAAAGTATAAAGGAGCGTGCGTAGAGATTGACCTCAGCTATCCAATGCCAAAAAAATCATTTAAAAATATTGAAATGCGAACGAGATATCTTAAATTATTTCCCTCATAGGATTAACATTAGCGAGCGGGTGTTTTTGCCTGAGTGAAGTAGCCTCTTAATGAAGAAACTCATCAGCTAAAGAGAAAACTTTTAGATGATGTGTTTGGTTTCATATAGAAAAAAAGTGGTCTTCATTTTTAAACCAGTTGTAGAATTAATTGAATCCCTTTAATCAAAAAAACCCCAGATTCATTTAGTATATAAGAAACTTATCACTATAGTATACTGTATATACAACTATTCCCCGTATCTTTATTGAAAAAAAAATATTGATAATAATAAATAAAAATTTATTCGGGGGTAAAAATCTGGCATTAGTCCTTTCTATTTTGCAACTTTTATTTTAAATCTACTGATGCAAGGAAGTACAGTCGGCCGAAAAACAATGAAACATTTTGATGTCCAAAATTGTCAGAAAAAAAAAACGAAATTAGCCATTCGACTGGAATTTATGACTTTTGGGTAGCTTTCACTACAAAAGCAAAAAGCTACCTATTGCAGCCGTTCGGAGAAAAGCAATTTCAGAAAATTTTGGTATATTTTCACCGACCCTGACCCTCAGATCCCAAAACCAGTCTCCGTTCAAATGTTGATTAATATATATATATATATATATATATATATATGATATTTGTCATGCTGTAACTCTTTTATTTATGAATCGACTTGGATGTGACGGAGTATGTGTATAGGACATACCAAGGTCTCGACCGAATTCGTTAGCCAGCTTCATCCGCCATCTTGTTTCAAAATGATTTTTGTTATGCTGTAACTCTCATGGTGAAGTTCGCGTTCAAATTCAGTATTAACGAAAACCGGGATTGAAACTTCTATAGTCGGGTTCCAAGCATTATTGCTTCGGGTGTTTCAATAAATGAGTTGAATTTTTAAAAATATGAACTTTGGAGGCTACCTTTTCTTCTCGGTAAAGGCCTGAAGGACTTTTTCAATTTATGTTTAAAACAAAATAAAGTTAAGCGTCATCTTCATACGGAAATAGTGATTAACTCTGTAATTTGCAACTAATTTTGACATCATATATGGATTTTTCTGTAAATTTGATCTTAAAATCAAAATGGGAATGTGAAGTCTTTCGGTCAAGTAATTTAGGAATTATGAAGGTTTAAAATTGATCAGGGTCCATAAGCCGTGTTTTTGGCCCATGAAATAAGACTAAAACTCGATTTTGTTATACTGAAATAATTATTGCATTTTTTAATATTAGAAGGTTTATCCTGTGCGATCTCAACAATAGTTTTTGCATTTTGTTCAGATTTATATGACTTACACAAGCTCAAAGTTCATATTATTCGTAGTTTTCGATGAAAAATATGCAATGTCTTCTAATTTTACCTCAATTATTTATATGAGGGCAATCGTGTAACACTTTCTTCTTTACATATATTATAAAATACATCAAAATGTACAATATATGTAAAAATAAAAGTGTTGCAAAACTGCGCTCATTGTAAAATATTAAAAATATATTAAAAATTGAGGTAAAATTAGGAGAAATTGCGTATTTTTTATCAAAAACTACGAATAATAGGAACTTTGAGCTTGTATAAGTCATATAAATCCGAACAAAATGCAAAAAATATTGTTGAAATCGTACAGGATAAACCTTCTAATAAAATAAGAAGTGAAATAATTAAGTCAGTATAACAAAATAGAATTTTAGTCTTATTTCATGAGCCAAAAACACGGCTTATGGACCCTGATTCTTTGGAATATTAATGTTCAATATTAATGTTCAATATCAATTTTCAATTCATTTGTAATCGTTTCAAAACTGTTTAGAATGCGGGTATTTTTTTTATTAAACTTAACTCAAGAACTAGACTTGGCGGAATGAGCTGCAATTTTATATTATTATAATTGAAACTTCTAGAAATCAATTTCTGTTAAAAAAAATTCATAGGTTATATTTCATACATTTTTTCGTAAATTAAAAAAAAAAAATAGGTTTTTTTTTTTTCGAAAAAAGTTATGAATTGTAGCCTATGAATTTTGTTAACAAAAATCGATTTCTAAAGGCTTCAAATATGTGAATTATAACACTATAGCTTATTCCACATTCTAGAGTTATACTAACCTGCATTGCAATCTGTTCTGCAACGATATTACAAATGAATTTAATATTTGGAATTCCAAATTTTAAATCTTCATAATTCATAACATAAATTGCTTAGAGGGGTTTTTCAATTACAGATATGCAATTTCAAGCTTGCTATATTTAGCATAGTCAGAGATGTTTTAGAATATACATAAAATCATATACAGGGCTATAAAAAGACCTGGGTACATGGCCGGCTATGAATAGTAATTCCTGATAGTGGTATTTCAGTAGAGTGAAGCGTGTTTTTGCACGAATTAAATTTTGGATAAATCTGTGCCGTGTATAAAAATCTGTAGGTAATATACAGGGCTATACAAAAGAATTCAAGTACATTTCTGATTATTGGCAGAAATTGCTGAAGGTGATTTTTCAACTGTGTTATGCGTTTTCTTACTAAACTAAATTTTAGCATCTATGTAGAATATATACAACTCTATAGATCATATACAGGGCTGCACAAAAGAATTGGAATACCTCTCCAACTATGGGAGGTAATTGTTGAAATGTGGTTCCGAAATGTGTTACGTGTTTTCTAAAATGTTTACTTAGGTATCTTCTTTACCTTATTAAACAGCAAACTTTTGTTAAAGTATTGGAACTGTTGGAAAGTGTTTCATTATCTAAGTTTGACGTATGATTTTTCTTTCTTGTTATATGTTACATTAAATTTATTGTAAAAGAAAATCACCTCTATTAAAACGCAAACTAATGTTAAAATTCATAAATAAGTTCCAGTATCATGATTATTAAAATATAATATAACTAATTTCACTGTAACTTCAATAAAGTAAATTCGTTTGTAAAGAGTCACGGTTTCACGAAGTTTCAGTCTAATTACATTTAAAACATTTCCGTTGATTCGGTAACATGTTTTACACATTTTTTTAAATTGGTAAAATATACAGGGTGCTTCCAAATTCATGGTACAAACTTTAAGGGCTAGTACATGACACTGTAACAAACATTTTTTGTATATGAAAACAGGATCGGAAATCCATTTATATAGTCAAAAATACAGGGCGTCTCACTCCAATCCGAAGTCATTTTTTCGTTCATAACTTTAATTGTAGTGAAGATACTTTAACGAAATCCTTACAGTATGCTTACAATTCCTACAAAGATGAGTCTGTTGTAAATTTTGTTAAAATATCTTCAAAACTGTTAAAGTTATGAACGAAAACGCGACATCGGATTGAAGTGAGACGCCCTGTAATTTTGACTAAATGAAGGGATTTTTGACCCTGCTTTCCTGTACAATAAATGTTTTTTTACAGTGTCCAGTACCAACCCACTGTAATAATCATTTATTGTATAGGAAACCGGGATCAAAATTACAGGGCGTCGTGTACATATGTTGCGTTTTCGTTCATAACTTTAACAGTAGTGAAGATATTTTTTAACAAAATTTGCAACAGACTCATCTTTGTATGAATTGTAAGCATATTGTAAGGATTTCGTTAAAGTATCTTCACTACTATTAAAGTTTATGAACGAAAACGCGACTTCAGATTGGCGTGAGACACCCTGTATTTTTGACTATATAATTGGATTTCCTACCCTGCTTTCCTATACAAAAAATGCTTGTTACAGTGTCCAGTACCAACCCTTAAAGTTTGTACCCTGAATTTGGAATCACCCTGTATATGTATGTATTTATGTATATGCACATGTTTAATTTATGAAGTAAATTTTATTTTTGTAGTTACAGATGTCTATTCCTAGAAGTTTTTGTATTAGGTCATTCTCAAATGTCGTTTTGTTTAATGTTTTGCAAAAAAAAAAAAAGAAAAAAAAAAAAAAAGCTATACTTATCAACAGGATATAACAATTAAGAAAAGCATAACGCATTTTGAAATTGGAACAAGGCCTTCCGGCTCAATCGGAAGACAGATTTGATTTCTTTATTTTTAACATTTGCCAACATACGTAGTTGAAAAGTGTTTATGAATTCGGTTTGCCTGTCTGTTCTCTAACTCGCGTAGATATGCTCGGATTGCCATGCAATTGATATATGATATTGAGTTTTACTATGGCTTGTTCGGTATTGAAAACGAAGTGTGTAGTATTTATAGTTCATTTATAGGGACACTCAAAAGAATTCTGTTACATTGCGGTCTATGGGGAAAAATCGTTTGCGGTATACTTTAATACTTTTACAATAAATCAAACATGTTGAAATTGATATATATCATTGAGATGCACTACAAGTTACTTACTATAGAATAAGGTGTGCATAGCATTCCTCGTTCATTTACAGGGACACACAAAACAATTTGGTTACAGCACAGTGTATTATTAATTATTTAATAACAATTTCTAGAAGTGCGTTTTCTATTGTGGTACGCGTTTTTTAAAATTAAACTCATTTTTTGAGTATTATTTTATGTATAGAAATTCTTATATAGGGGTACACAAAAGATCTCGAATACATTTCCGTTCATAGGCGGAATTAGCTGTAGGAAAATTTTCAACCATCCTATGCGTTTCTTAACTGTAGTAAATTTTAGACCACTATGTAGTATATATATATAAATGAACAGATCCTATACAGGGCTGCACAAAAGAGTTCGGATACTTTTTCGACTATTGACGGTAATTGCTGGCATTGGATTTTCAAATGTGTTATGCATTTTCAAAATTGTATTCCCATTGTAAACTGTTAGGCGTTTTCCCATTGTAAACTGTAGTAAATTTTAGAATACTATGTAGTATATACACAAATGTACAGATTCTATACAGGGCATCCTATACCCATTGTAAACTGTTAAGCGTTTTCCCATTGTAAACTGTAGTAAATTTTAGAATACTATGTAGTATATATACAAATGTACAGATCCTATACAGGGCATCCTATACCCATTGTAAACTGTTAGGCGTTTTCCCACTGTAAACTGTAGTAAATTTTAGAATACTATGTAGTATATACACAAATTTACAGATCCTATACAGGGCATCCTATACCCATTGTAAACTGTTAGGCATTTTCCCATTGTAAACTGTAGTAAATTTTGGAATACTATGTAGTATGTATACAAATGTACAGATCCTATACAGGGCATCCTATACCCATTGTAAACTGTTAGGCGTTTTCCCATTGTAAACTGTAGTAAATTTTAGAATACTATGTAGTATATATACAAATGTACAGATCCCATACAGGGCATCCTGTACCCATTGTAAACTGTTAGGCGTTTTCCCATTGTAAACTGTAGTAAATTTTAGAATACTATGTAGTATATATACAAATGTACAGATCCTATACATGGTTGCACAAAAGAGTTCGGATACTTTTCCCTCATTTGACGGTAATTGCTGGCATTGGATTTTCAAATGTGTTATGCGTTTTCAAAATTGTCTATCTTCCACTTCTGTTTGCAACTCTAAAAATTGGATTAAAACAACATTTGTAATCGTAGTTGGCAATTGCGCTAGTCCACAGAACAGGTGGGTCAATGCACAAGGGATGTCATACAAGAAGTCTCACAACACTTCCAAATACAATACCTTTACTTATTTTTAGCCAGCCACGGACCATTTCAACAACTTTTATATACAATAAATACACGTGACACACCACTTTGTTTGAGTGGATCACAATCCACACCATTACATTACATTCTGACTGTACATTAACTTCACATTACCACATTAAAAAAAAAAAATATGAATTTACGTGATTGGCTGATCTACTTGTTCGACCGGCTGGTTCTTTTGAATAAAATAATACATTGCATGAAATTTATAGAAAACAATGAATTAATTTTCTCAAATCTTCTGTCCTTTTAGCTTCCAAACAGCACTCCTTTTCTGACTCACCCGAAAAAGAGCTCTTTAACTGTTTCAATTTGTATTGTTTTATCAGTGCTGGTGAATTCCGGCGTTTTCTAATTGTAAATTTTGTACATATTTATCAGTCATATTATTAGTTTGTGTTATTTTCATTAATTTCTGTAAAGTAATAACTGTCAACTTGTTTAGTATTACTATACCACTATACTTCTTCACAAACATTATACATTTTTTCCCAATCATCTTTTACCTTTACCAAATTTTTTAAGTTAAACTAATGTGCAACCTTAATACATTTAAGTATGTAAAGCTGCACTTGGTTGGACACGTTTAGTTAAATAATTGTGCACTTTAAACTTTGTAAAAACTGTCTAACCTACAACACATTGTATGTATGTTAAAGTGAACAGAAGATTTGTGTCTTCGCCCCGGGATTGCACTTATACTTTTAAGCAGCGATCCCCAGCCTGGGGTACTTGGCAGGCTTTGTTGGGGGTATGGGAAATAATATCGGTAATGGCGGACAATCACAAAAATGGTTCAACTGAAACACAAACAAAGTTGATAATGTTAGATTAAAAATTTGGTCTCATGTGTAACTCCAATATACAAGTTCCATGTGTAACTCCAAAATGAGGGGAAAGACCCACTAGGTCTAGTTATTCAATATCACTCGCTTCGCCCACCTTTTAATCATATTGCATGGTTGCTTATGTTTTTCCCCCATCTTTGCAAAAATTGAAAAGAAACAAGAACATAGTGATAAAGCATTAAGATACTTGTTGCCTATCACAAATAAGGTAAAGCCAGGAGAGATGGCGCGGTCGGAGGGATTGCGCACATAGAGGTTCGGGGGGAAGGAGTAGAGTGAGAGCGCAGCGACTCCAGGTAGTTGTACAACAACAGTAGTGGAGTGTCTACTTGAAAGTGCACGTTGATTGCTTTGTGCGTCTAAGATAAAGTATTGCTATTTTGTTTTGTTTTCCCAAAGTAAGTGCTTGAATTTTCATAGCTATTCATCAGAATTTCTATACAATGTCAATAGTACAAAATATTTTAAACTTAAACGATTTCTCATAACCTACTAATCTAGACTAACAATGTGAACATCAACGGTTCGTTTTAGTAGCGGCCGTGTTTAAATAAAAGGCCGCGCAATCCCTCCTACCGAAATTGGAGAGTTTGCGCAACTGCTACTTAGGAGAGATGGCGCAATGTTCCCATTAGTTTTCATGCTAGGAGAGATTACGCAGCTTAATGGTAAATTTGCATAAAAAAATGAAAAATGAAAATGGACTAATTTTAAGTTAAACGTGTTATTAAGTTACATGATTTTATTTCGTAATCTTATCTGAACTTGCTTTTTCTGATTTTTATTTTTTTTTCCTTTGATTAAAATTTTTTAATCGTTTTTAAAATTATATCCTTTTTCTGATTCTTTAAGCATTAGGTTGAAATATTCACTCCCAATACAATAAAATTTGTTCACAAAAACCTTACAGCAATGTCATTTAAGTGTAATTATTATTGTTAACAATTTAATTGTGGTTATTATTAGTAACAATCTCTCCTACCCATGTGCGCAATCACACCAACCCTACAAGGACAGATTGCGCAAAATAACTTTCTTGGTTTTATTACAACTGTTCTATTAAATTGCAACATAACAACAAAATAGCAATGGAAATGCATAAAAAACAAATGAAGTAAAAATTATTCATGAATAGTTTAGCAAAAAATTTATATTTAGATTTTTTATTGCTATTCTTTTGAATTGTGCGCAGACTCTCCTAGCTTTACCTTACATAGCTTTCCAAAAGTGCATTTTTGTCTTTTTGTCTCGCAATTTGAATACATTAAGAAAAAATATCGTAATAAGCTTGAAGGTACTCCTGACTATCTGCGTTTGAACCTGATATAAAAAAAAAATTCAGCTCCATGAAACATGATTCCCATTGAGAGTATTAAAAGCCATGTTTGACTTGTTGTATATCATAATGGAAAATTGTTATAAACTTTCTTCGTATGTTATTTAAAATTTATTTTAATGTTATATTCCTGTTAAGCTAATATTATAAAATTAATTAATAAATGCAACATATCAAATAAAAAGTTAGAAATGCGAATGTAATTTGAGTCGATTTATTGTTTAGCTCTGGCAAGAAGATTAATAATTTAAAAAAAAAAATTAAAAAATTAAAAAGAAGCATGTGTGTGCTATGCGGGTGAGAAGGGGCATGATTATGAGAAAAGGGTGTACTCCTAAATGAAAAGTCTAATCAAGGGGTACGTAAAAGAAAAAGGGTTGGAAACCGCTGCTCTAAAGTGAAAGCTGGGTTCCCGGGGCGGTTATCCCTTTTCATCCATTGTTTACTTAGATAGCATCTTCCACCTTATTAAACTGCGAAGTTTTGTTAAAGTGTTGAAAAGTGTTTTATAATCTATGCTTGACGTATGATTTTACTTTCTTGTTTATTTTAAGGTACATATATGAGATTTAATACAAATTAAAGAGATTTGTCTAACACCTCCTAAGTTCGCTATTTTAGTAAGATAAATAATTTCTAGGGAAATTTTAATTTTGGCTTACTAAATAAAATTGAATGAATATGAGGAAATTATATCAAAAATGTTAAACATTTTTTAAGTCAAAGTTTAAAAATTGCTCAGTGTATATAGTATAATTAGATTCGAATTGGTTCAGTATTTCGGACGTTATATAGTGATGACAAGTTCTGCATGTTTTTTGCTTTTGTGTGTCTCTGTGCACGAACTATAACAGTTACATAGTTGCTTAATGAACTCTTCCAAGATACTTTTAAAATCAGTACACTGTCCCAATTATGTTCTTATTGGTTCAGCACTTAAGACGTTATCGTGATGACATTTTGCATGTTTTCTGCTTTTGTGCGTCCCTGTAACCGAACTATAAGATACTCTCTTAACGAACTCATTCAACACATTTGTAAGATTAATACAGTGCTTCAATTAGATTAGTATTGGTTCGGTATTTCGGACGTTATCGAAATGACCAGATTTCCATTATAGATAGGTATATACAGAATGTTCCAAAATTCGACCGACAAATTAAGATATATAATAGAAGGCATCAAAAGGGTGAAAACTTTCTGTACAACATGGAGTTGAAAACCACGTTTAGTGGGAGAAAATCGCAAAAGTAGTTATGAAGGGTGTGACGTCGAGAGGAACAAAAATGGCCAATAATAAATATAAAATACATTTATATGACGTCAACCATGATTATATTGCATTTCAGTTCAACGTCAGAAAGGAGACGACGACACATTTTTCCAGAAATTATTCGAAGTTGCGGCCACGAAGGTCATTGCACAGCCAACACCAACGGACGAAGGATTGCCGTACGCGTTAAAACATATTCCTATAAAAATGTCTCGTCGTCTCCTTTCTGACGTTGAACTGTAATACATTGTAATCATGCTTTACGTCAAATAAATGTTTTTTCTATTTATATTGGCCCTTTTTGTTCCACTCGACGCCACGCCCTTCATAAATATTTTTGCGATTTTCTTCCACTAAACGTGGTTTGCGACCCCATGTGCTATGGTAAGTTTTCATCCTCTTGATGTCTTCTATCTCCCTTCTTAATTTGTCGGTCAAATTTTAGAACACTCTGTATATAAACCAAGCTATTGCGGTCGCTTCTAAAGAAATCAACCTAAAACTTAAAATGTTGATTTTGAAAAAAATACATTTCATATTCATGCATTTCAAAGATATGTGACTGTTATTGATGATTAAACACTTACGTGTCCTTTTATTTTTATATTTTCCATCTTCGTTTTCTTTATTCATTTTCTTTATTTTGTTATTTTTCATGAATTTTTATTTCAATTTTTGTTTGACATATCTATCTTTAACATGTTTCTGATTCATAATACTGAAATTTCATGATAGGTTTTTTTTATGATGTTTCCTATATACTTGTGTTTTACTATAACAATAATTGTATAAAATTACATGCTACCTTTAAATTAGATATTTGGTCAGATTTTCTTACACGAATCTGTTAGCTGTCTTTTGATTTCAAAGGTATTATATATATATATATATATATATATATATATATATATATTGGCCGCCCAATTGGCGAAGGACTCAACCACTTAGATGTTAGAAAAGTGATGTCACTTTTAACTAAGTTCATCATTGGTTTCTAAAGGGGGAAACATGAAGCTGTACTATCAATTTCACCATTGTGATATTTCAACTACAGCTGTCAACATGTGCTCGTAGGCTTTGCTTCGTAAGTTGCAATCCTAGGTCTCATTGTTTGAAACCTTTTTTTAAACACAAAAAGAACTTTTGAATTACCATCACTTAATAAAACATCGACGTGGGAAAAGATTCTTATAATGTTCTTGGACAAGGTTTCTCACGAGACTTGTCCTGGTTCAATGTGATTTTTCCACGCACTAGGATATTCTCATTCTCACAATTAAAGGGAATTCTTCACACTACTGAAACTAAAATTATGAAAACAATAAGGTTTGTAGGAGTTTCTTTAAACCGTGCAGAAATATCTTATGCCACATAGTTTTTGAGAAAATCACATTTTTCCTTTACACACAAACAGATCCTGATTATCACAAAGTCACACGGGGTATGTACCTCGGGTCCACATTTTCAGAGGGCTCCAAGATGCATCTTGTTCACTCTCCGTAGACACAATTTAATTCTAATTTCCATTTATAGTTCATAGAAAAATTTAATTTTCCCATTCATGCAACTAAACTGTCTTCTTCACTAACGACAATGAAATGGAATATAAACTTCAAAATTCGGTTTCATTCTATCCCTTAGTGTTAGAGTTTACTCACTCTAAATAGCATATAATTAAAAAGTTTTTACCTTCCCATAATTTTTTAGTGAATTTTTACATTTGTGTATAATATATTCTTTCTTCATAAAGCTATGGTTTAAATTTTAATCTGCACATAAAGCTGTTTATAATGTTCACAGTGCAATTTTCTTGAGAAAGGGGCTCCAACAGGACCTGTGTGCTCCGCGTTCCACATAGAGTTAATCAGGCACTGCATACAAACTTTACTTTGCGGACGCTCAACGGGGTTGTTGAGGGGCGCTCGAGATACCTATCGACACGGAATCATCCAAGGATTGTTGATAATGATTTTTAAAAAAATTGGTGGTAATTACCCGAGATATTAATTAAAAATTTATCTAGAAAAACGCGGCACCGACCAAGGCGGCGCGGCGTTGCAACTTTTCGATCTCCTTTCGAAGCGCGCTTTGCACAATTTCAAGTGTAAACTTTATACAAGGCTTTTGATTTAGGTAAGGTGAATCATAGTGATAAATAGTCAATGTTTCTCATTCCAATTGAATTCAGTTATTGAAGATAATTATTGAAAAATAATTCATAGAATAATTCCAAGACATTAAAAGTTAGAAGCCAACAATCGCTTATAACTATGTAATTCATTTATAATGAAGAAACTTTTCGGTTACAAATCACTTCAATAATCATGCCTGGAAGTATCATGCTTTTATGTTTAAAAGTGAGTCAGAAAGTTTCGCGTTGTTGAGTGTAATTTTTTTTTTAAATCTTCCAAAAATTGCCTACTGTTATGTCTAATGTAGACAACAATCACTTTTCTTTTAGCAACGATTTTTTGTAATATTGCAGTAGTAATTAATAAATGTATGGTTTGTAAAAACTCTCACATGACCGATTATTTTAAACTAGTTTCAAGTAAATGGTTTAATCAAAAATATTAATTGAAAGTTGAATTTTTTGTTTGCTGTCATTTTTATATATTGTAATAACTTAAAGAAAACATAAAATCACAATTGTTTGCAGTACAATTGTATCCGATTATTATTTTTAAAGATATATTAAAAATATGAGAATTATCAATACTTTTGGACAAGGCTGTAGTTTCTGAGAAGAAATTTTACATTGCGCCCAATGAAAATTTTGCCGCAATACTCCTCCATTAAAAAAAACCCGTTAAATGAGTGCCAAATAAATTATATTTAGTTCAGTTTCATATAAAAGGAAAGTTATACAGAAAATATGAATGAATTAGGAAATATAAATTTTAGATAAATTTTATTCCCACTCAAAATGACTATCAAGCACTTGACCTGAATTCCTGTGAAAAATCAGTTCTTTTGACTGCGCTAAAATTTATTACTTCCGGCTACTGTCCATCTTCTTTTAACTTTTCTAACTTAAATGGAAAAAGAAAAAGAAAAAAAATGGAAGTTTGGTAATAGGCACGAAATTCGACTTTATAGTTTCATAGGAAAGTATGGAATATATCTCAAACATATTTTTCCTTATGTTTAAACCTGGAATCGTACGGACGTTTAGCCATAGGCACATACGTTTATACGGGGAGGCGGAAAAAAATCACCCCGGAAAAAATCACCTCGAAAGAAATCACCACGGTAAAATTCACCCCCGGAAAAATAAACCCCGGTGAAAAGTACCACCGGAAAAAATCACCATGAAAAAAATGGGCTCACATTAACTAAAGTGGAAACCATATGCAACGCCTTGAGGCAAGCACTCAGGTGAGGGCATCCAAGACGTCTTTGTAGCTACACATTGTATTAAATTAAATAAAAAATACCCAATGTTTGACTTTGGGGACTCGGGGCAGCTTCCCCGTTTGCCCTTGCGATAAATAAGTCTCTGTTCGAGATGGAGGCTTTACTGTTAAACGATATGTCGAACGAACGCTCTTATTGTTTCTATTACAAATACACGTGATTAGCACGTGCTTTAGTTGAATTATAATTGGCTTAATTAAAGACATCAAAGATGTGTTATTCATAAATGTGTGGGCGCTTTCCACCTTAATTAACGCGAGCCCTTTTTTTCGGGGTGCTTTTTACCGGTGCTTTTTTCCGGGGGTGATACTTACCGTGGTGATTTTTACAGATGGTGTTTTTTTTTTTTCGGGAGTGATTTTTACCGTAGTGGATTTTACGAGGGTGATTTTTACAAGGGAGATTTTTTTCTGGGATTCATTTAAACGTCATATAAAATTTTAATGACATCCTATAAAACAACATATCCAAAGCAAGAATGTACTCGATAGTATTAACTTGTTGATTGCATACAAGGAAATCTATTGTAATTGGCAGTCACTGAACTCCATATATAACAGGAGTTCTGAGTCGGCGGTCAGAAGCTTGCAAGGCAGAATGATAAATTAGTCCGCGTTGTCAATGTTAAAAATTAGTGTTCTCATTTACTATTATCCTAATTTATGCTTCTCTAACTAAGCTATGCTTACTAATTAATAAATGATTCTCTAATCATGTAAGGCAAGCGATAAACAGCGTTTTGTCATGAATGCGAACTAAAATTGTCGTCACTGTATCCTTCCGCGCTCACCGCTGGACATCA
Source organism: Maratus michaelseni (assembly GCA_963931845.1). Classification (NCBI taxonomy): domain Eukaryota; kingdom Metazoa; phylum Arthropoda; class Arachnida; order Araneae; family Salticidae; genus Maratus; species Maratus michaelseni. The sequence continues at coordinate 121,914,549 of OZ007586.1, forward strand.
TGTTGGGGAATAGGAAGACAGATATCCTGTTATACAGCTCATATTCAAAATATTAGAATAATTGAGAAAAAGTAATAAGAAAAAAATATTTTTCATTTATTTATTTTTGTTACTAAGTATAAGCAATTAAATTTCTTATAAATTAAATCTGGAATGTTTAGATAAGATTTTAACATGTACAAAATATAAAATACAGTACAATAAATTAGGTATACAGCTTTCTGAAACACATCAAAATATTAGAATAAAATTTAGATTGGTTCAAAATATTAGAATATTTTATTTTAAGCAAAAATATTACCTTATGAATATGAAGTAAATGGTAATTAATATTTTGTAAATCAACTCCCTTTAGTTTTCATAACAGCCAGCGTACAATCGATCTTGCATACTATATACAAGGTGATTACTAACATTTCTATCAATATTAGCCCAAATAGACTTTTACGTGCCACTAACTCAATTTTACTTGAAGGAAGATTTTCCTGGAGTTTTTTCTTCATTATACACCATAAGTTTTCGATGGAATTAAGGTCTGGTGAGTTTGGTGGCCAAGGAAGTACCTTAATGTGACGTTGGCGGAACAAATTCTTAGTTGACACCGATGTATGCGGTGACGCTAAATCTTGTTGAAAGATGAAATCATCTTCAAATAAATCTTCTGATGATGGAATCAAGGTCTTTCGGGTCTCATGGCGCTGGAAGACATCTCCACCAAAACATCAATAGTCTCACAAATCATCTCGCAACTACAAGAAACTAAAAAATCAATATATTTCAACTGGATCAAGGGCCACTCTGGTGTAAGGGGAAATGAAAGGGCAGACGAGTTAGCAAAACAAGCCACAAAACCATCAACAACGACAATAAAGAAATTCGTACCCCTTCCTCCATCACACCTAAAACGCTCACAGAAAATTCGATTACTCAAAAAATGGCAACAACTCTGGGATCTGGAACTCACAGGAAGGTATACCTACTCGCTCCGTCCGAAAGTAGCAGAAAATTTCCTACTACACCACAGAAACCTGTACATCTTCGCATCTAACCATGGCCCATTTCCTCACTACCTGCATAAGTTTGGCAAATCCCCATCCTCCCGCTGCACATGTGGAGCCCGCGGCACATCACTCCATTTCATCTTGGATTGTCCATTGACAGCAACACTGCACGTAAGGAAACCAGCCTCACTCCCTCTGTCGAACTGGTTTTATGTAATTCAAAAAAAACCAAGAACCTTTCAAAAAATAATAGACTGCATTTCTCTTATGGAACGCAATCAACATCTGTTCCAACTCCCACCAGTGGACTACTCCACGAACGAAGAAGACTAATCAACAACCTGCCAAACACTCAAAAAAAAAGAAAAAAAATCGAACCATTTTTCAAAAGCATAACCAAAATTCTAAGTTTCCACCAAACCCCCCACATCCACTGTAAGCTCTTGAAAACAATCCTCAACAGTATAAAAAGAATATTACGTCTTCATCAACCATCCCTCATGCATAGTGAACTCTTAATCATAACAATCAACAGTGTAAATAGAACTTAATATATCATCTGATTACCACCATTTATTGTGAACACTTTAAATCATAAACTCTGATGAACTTTCTTGTTCATGACAATCAAAAGTGTAAATAGGACTTAAACAATAATGTAACCAACACCATCCAATGAGAACTCTAAATCATAAACTCTTATGAACTTACAAAAACTCAGCCAAATGTGAACCTATTGTAATGTAATTATGGTAATTGTGCAACAGCCTAATAGCCTCATTTGTAATTTGTATTTTTTTTAAGAATAAACTTGCCGAGCAGGGCTTGTAGAGCTTAAGCCATATGGTAGGCCTCCCTGCTTGGTTGAATTGAATTGAATTGAATTGAATTGAATTGATGGAATCATATAATATTTCAAAAAAAAATTTATATATCTTAGAGTTAACCTTTCGTTGACGATGCATAACTTTCCAGGTCGTTCTGCACTCATGCAACCCCAAACCATGCCACTAGCAGCAAATTTTACGGAACGTTTAAGGCATTCTTTATCAAATGCTTCTTGCTTCATTCTCCAAACTCAAATACCTTGATTACCATATGAAACACAAAACATACTTTCATCACTAAATAATATATTTTTCCAATCTTCTTCGCTCCATAAACGTCTTGATTTACACCAATTCAATCTTATACACTTTTGTTTTGCAGTCATGAGAGGTTTTGTTTTCGGTACACGAGATTCAAACTTAAATTTATGGAGACGACTTAATGTTATCAATGTAGTAACTTCAACTCCTTCATCTTTCCATTTTCGGTGCAAGAATCGCACACTTTTAAAACGGTTTTTCTTAACTATACACTTCAGTTTCCTGTCATCTCTAGCAGATGTTTTTGGCTTTCGGCCACCATTTCAGCGAATATTTTGAAATTTTCCATTTTTTTAATATTGTATTAGTATTTTATTAACGCTTGATTGCAAACAATGTAAATAATTCACTGTATAACATGGATTTTTACCGTGCCGATACAAATCAACCATACGAAGTTTAATAGATTCAGGAATATCACTCACACGACCTATTTTAAGACGAGAAAGCAAACAAACTGCAAAAAGAATACTGATTTTAAATAAAATCGTCTGAATTTAATCAATGATGCCACCAGTTATGAATTAGTGATAATTAAAGGAGAATTAATGTGAAATATTCTAATATTTTGAACCACTTGAATAAATATTCTAATATTTTGACTTTTCAAAATAATTTTTTTTTCAATTAATCTTTTCAAAAATGATATTAATTTTAAGATAATAAATAAGTTTAATCAACAATAAGTTCTTAATAAAAATATCGTTTGCAGTATTTCATTAAAAGACATTAAATTACCAAACGATATTTTCAATTTGTAAAAAAAAAAGCAATTATTCTAATATTTTGAATATCAGCTGTATATGGAGCTCAGTGTTGGCAGTCTGCTCACAGCCCTATTATATGCGCTGACACAAACATGGCGGCTGTAGTAGGTAGATTTTTTTTCGCGTAACCTTGAATTTGAACTCCAGTATTTTCTTAAAGTATTCTTCGCCTTTATTGAACCGCACAAAGTAAAGCAAATAATACTTTTAAAAATTATTGGTATTAAAATTTAAATAGGTACGAACAATGATTAAAATATGACTACGGCATCCACCACTTTTGTGTCAGAGAGTATACCTAGTATTCAAAGAGTTTTGGCCTGCTGGTAGGCGCTCACACGAATAATATGGTTTTTACAGAAAAGATTTTCGGTGCTTACCACGAGTTAATACGTTGTAACTGAAAGGAAATTATGTGGTTTGGGCGTCTGTTAAAGGTTCATTAGTAACAAGAAATCATCACAAAAATGATATATTTATTTTTTATACAGGATTTTTCAAAATATATAAAGTGCAACTGAACAATACCATAAGAGCAAATTTTAATTATACGATATGCTTCAAAACATTGTTCGACGTATAAAAAAGGCTTTTATTCTCATGTTTGGCAAAAATAATGAGGTATCTATTTTGGGTAATAAAAACAAGGCAAGCCCTTCTTTTCGTATTTGTTTAGGTCGACAAAAAAGATCTACCTGTTTTATTAGATGTAGTTATATGAAAAAGAGTTATGCTTAAGTTACTAATTCTTGATCAAGTAAACACAGATAATATAATAAAATCGATTGTTAACGTTAAATTAAATATGTAATTACTGCTTAAAGTGATAACAAATTACACAAAAGGCTTAAAAAAACCTTTTAATAAAAAGATGACATGTTTCATGCGCTCTAACGGCGACTTCTTCTAGATCAAAATGAAAAATAAACTTTTTTCGCACAATTTTTTTAAATGATAAACAAATCAGGAGATCACATTATACATGTGATTATACACTGCTTACATTTTCTACATGGGATCTCGTGATTTGTTTATAATTTTCAAAAACTGCGAAAATAGTGTATGTATCATTTTGATCTTGAAGAAGTCGCCGTTAGGACGCATGAAACATACCAACTTTTTATCAAAAGGTATTTTTAAGCCTTTTGTGTAATAATTTTTTATCACTTTAAGTAGTAAAAACAACCTTTCTTTAGCACAGTACTTTAATTCAAGTAAACACAGCTGATTTTTACTGTAAAACAAATTACGTACGCAAGTTATTAAGTTTTAATACAATAAAAAACTAATGCTCTGTATTTGGAGGGATAAAAGGAGGACGCAGATTACGATGTCCTTAATCCAAGAGAAACTGTTAATGGCGAACTTTACGCAGTTCAGTTAAATCTCTGTCAGAAAAAAAAATAATAAAAGAGACCTTATACTGTACAGTATACATGGGTGGTGCTATTACCAGCATCAGTGATATTACAGCACGACAACGCCAGGGTACATAGAAGTTCCGTAGCCTGCCAAACCATAAGCGATCTGCTGTGGGAAATTTTACCACATTCGGTGTACTCACCAGACATTTCAACACGCGATTACCAACTTTTTAGCTCGTTTACAAAACAGCTTAGCAAGACAGTAATATCAAACTGAAAATGGGATAAGAAAAACAGTCAATGAATTCATAGCATCGAAATACTAAGCCTTTTTTCGCCACGAAATCAATCAGCTGTTTGGAAGTAGGTTTGGTAGTAAAAGTTAGTGGAGAGCATATTGATTGAGGTTTGTATTTTGTATGATTTTTATTGATAAAACAAAATTTTCAAAAACGGGTAGAAATTTTTTATACACCTAATATTTTTTCTGTGGGAAGTATGCTCTCCAAGTAATGAAATTCAATTTGTTTCGGTTCTTTACCGCCTTTTCTGCATTTTACTTCCAATTAGAGATGAGATCAATAGTTGCTGAAACGTCAGTTGCGGCTCACTGTGGAGACGCGAAAAGTTTTTGGTGTCTGTTTGTCTGTCTGTTCCGCGATAACTGCCGTAAAAATGGTCCGATTAGGTTGATTTTTTGTATGTATGTTGGCGAGGTATCCGGAATTAGCTGTATAGTTTTTGGTTAAATTTGGTTCATTCGTTCGAAAAATATAGAACTTTTTATTTTAGGTCATAATGCTTTCCTATGGGGATGCAGGCGATTTTTCAAATTTCATTTTTATCTGAAATGAAAATGGAATATACTCATAATGGATTTCGACGTAAAATTTTGAATGCTAAATTTTCTATATGAATTTCAAATAGTTTTAAAATTTTGTCGATAAATTTAATAGAATTTAGAAATTAATTGCTTAACATATTTGAAAATGTTTTTACATCTGTTCGGGAAATATAAACATCTTATTTTCATATTTTTTACAATTTTTAAAAGCGTTTATTTTTACTTTCCACTTTAAGTTATTCGTTGATAAGCAACCGTATTTCAAAGAGTATAAAATAATAAAATTCAAGGAACTCTCACTATTTTGGTGAAATATCTTTTATTATTTTTTTATTGTTTTTTTAAATTAAAACTAATGTAAATTTAATGAGACTACGGGGGGATGAATACCTATTTATTTAAAAAAATTAAAAGAATAAGTAGTGCATCAGAATTTTGGAATATCATTGTATAACACCGTGTTTAATTTAATGATTCTAATTTCTGGAGCATTCGAAGAATTTTATGTGCTTATGCATGCAATTGAAAAAGTAATAATTGCGGATTGTCCGATGTTAAATGATATCTAAAATGAGATTTAAAAAACAAATGACTTTCAGAGCTGACGTTGAGGATCCTGATCTGCAGATTTACTAGTTGCTGAAACGTCAGTGAAAGTTCACTGTGAAGACGCGAAAAGTTTTTGGTTTCTGTCCGTCTGTTCCGCGATAATTGCCGCAAAAATTATCCGATTAAGTTGATTTTTTGTATGTATGTTGGTGAGGTACCCGGAATTAGCTGTATAGTTTTTAGTTACATTTAGTTCATTCGTTCGAAAAATATAGAACATTTCTTTTTAGGTCATAATGCTTTTCAATGGGAAGTCAGACGGTTTTTTAAAATTTTAACATTCACCGAAAAGAAAATGTCGCATTAAGATAATTGTAAATGCTAAATTATGGATGCTAATTTTACGAAATGGAGATCTTAATTTAATCCAATCGCTTTGAAAATTGGCCAATATATTTATTAGAACTGCGATTAGAGCTGCGAAGTTAGATTAAATCGTTAAATTAAAAAAATATATATACAGTACACGTGCTATCTCTTCCTTCCTTATCTCAACTATGATTGCAAGTAATTTTTAAATACTAAATAGGCTTTCGAAAATCAACCGAAATATTTCTGTTTCTAGGGTAATATGTAGCATTTCGCGTATATGTACAATATATATATATATATACTTACAGAAAACATATTAAAAATGAATTAGTGAATTCGGATGTCATTTGTAATACATCTTGATCTTACAACTGATTTGATTTGAGAAAACAAATCTTTCTATAAAAAAGAAAAACCTGTATTTTTATTGTAAAGGTTTCAGCTCTTGTAAGTTTTCATCACATTTCAGTGATGCCTTCTTTGATTTACTTCATTATAGGACAACTATCCTAAATATAAAACTATCAAAAAACCATGCTACAAAATTAACAATGCTCAAGTAATTATCAATTTTACCATTCACGAGCATAATAAAATTAATCTTCAGAATATAATTAACAATGATAGTAAATTCTTTCTTATTAAAAACTTGAATATACATAAAACTTACAAATATAATGTTACATTAAGACGACATATATTTAATTAGAACAATTTTGCTAAATATTTATTTCTAATGATAATCCACATTTTTTTTGGAATGATCCACCGTATAACAAATATGGTAACTCTACTCTTGTTTACATTATTACTGGTGAACGTTTGCTTACGAATTATGGAAAAAAGTTTCGCATTAACTCAATATTACAGCAATTCAATTTAGACTTAGATCTTTTCATTTAAAAAATTTCAATTGATTATAAGAAACCTATTGAATATTTTTGAAAATGGACATATAATGTTTTAGGTAAATTAATTTTAGAACTTCACAAACATATGCAAAATAATAATGGCATTTATGTAAAACAATTAAATATTCATATTCAAAATTGGCAAAATAAATTCATTATTACTTACGGAGACAAATCACCTAATAATTATTCAATTATTTGCAAGTATTTTTATAAACAACTAAGATCTAATGTATTTAATAGCAGTACTATTTTTTTAAACTTATCTTAGTACTACGCTATTAAAAAAAATAGACATATCCATCAATTTTATAAATTATTAAAAATAAAATCTTACAACAAAAATTATCCTTATGTTGCTTCTATACCAAAATTTCATAAGTATTCAATAAAATTTCTCACTCTTCGTATTGGTTGTAATACTTATAACAACAAAGCAAGTAATTTATTTTTGGCTATAGTCACTCAATTGTATGAAATTACTCTACAAAATAATAAATACTGCATTAAAAAACAGTTTTCAACTAATAAATAAAATAAAACTTTACATTAAAACTGATTAACACACATAACATTAAAACTTTTGATTTTAATGATTTGTTTAATAATCTATAAATATATACAGGTGTGTGTTCCTATATTTCACTTTGCAGCCACAACTACCCAGCGCAGACCACTGGTGTTTGTGTGTGGTACTGTGTGGCTCTGATTAGAAAAAACCTGAATAGGTTTCTTGTTTTCGAAAGTTCCAAAACTTATAGGGAGGGAACTTCGCCCGTAGTAGCGGAAGAACAAAAGACTGCGATAATTCTCGGAATGACCGACTAAACGAGAGAAAATTGGCAAGAAAATAAAATGCCGGACTTCCCTAGTATAAAGTCGACTGACCACTTACCCTGGCAACAGGACTAAGCCGAGACCGGTTCCAGAATCTTTCTTATCTCAGCCACACAGTAGTAGCCTCGAGTCTCCCATCGTACACAATGCTGGTTGCATGTCCGTATCTGTGGGAGTGTGGGAGATATGGTGGTTGAAAGTGGTCGACCTGGGACATTTTCATATTTCGACCAAAGTGTTCTAAAAAATGTTTGGAATCTTCGTCAACGGTAATTAGATCATTCAACTTAACATGAACTAATTAAGATATAGATAACTAAGTAAGATGATTTGCAGCGCATGCGTAGAACGCCCACTATATACAATGCCGTAGGGAGCGGGGGCGAGTGCCTGAGTTTCGTTCGGAAAGAGGTTTGTGTAGAACAGAATGCGCACCGAAAATAACTATTTTTATCGAAACCGCTAAAGAAAGTTACTGATTTCCGGGCAACGCCAGACAGAGCAGCTAGTATTGATGTAACAGATTTGTTTAGAATTATTAATCTGATATTCAAATAAAAGAAGAATCTTCTAAAATTAAACTCTCCTATTTTCTTATTTTATTAACTAGATTCGTACTACATTATAATTACATCATATTTAATTATACTACTTGTAAACAATGTACAGATTATCCACAAAGTGGAAAAGAGTGTAGTATTCAGATTTATATTATTACGAAAGAAAAAATATAATAACTGATTGGTTTTCCTGCATGTACTGTACTTTGATGAAATTAGTCTCTATATGAAACGTCAATCTCGTCTTATTTATTACCTGTACGTTATCACAAAAATCTACAATTAAGAAAAATTAAATTGTAGATAACGCCATTAACTGCAATATAACAATAAATGAACTAAACAATCTTACCGTTGGCAGTCATGATGATCGAATTGGTTTCTTTTTCAAAGTAAATTTATTCACAGATTATAATTCCTCTTTGCGTAAATCTGTCTAAGATAAAATTTTACTAACATTACCGATAGAATTAAACATCTTTGTTCAAATAAATGTAAAGTTTTTAACTACTATTTAAAATATGCTAATAACAGTCTAATAAAAATATCATTGTATATCAAAATTCAAGAAAAGTTGTTTTCACCACATGATACAATGCTTATCTGACTATTAGACTATATGCCTAATTACACTTACAGTGCGCTATTACAATCATTTCCTGTTCTACTGGAAATCCTGTCTGAATAGAGGCCGTTAGACAACATGTTTATCGATGTCTGCATAATTACATTTCTTTTTTTGCTTACGAGAAAAGAAATGATTAAAAGTATTTTCAAAAAATATTACCCCCCCCCCCCCCATTTAATGGTGAAATAATTACTCACAGAATCATGAACGCACTTTTGCATGTAAATACATGACATTGACACACCTAACTGTTAAAGAGACTTGTAATCGAATAGCGTTTTTATTTTTTTTAATTAATGGAATTACATCTTAAGTTGCAATGTATCGTTGTCTCATGATGCCATTCCCATGCTGTCGCGTAGCAAAAATCGGCCTATAACGCCAAAATTTACAGCATTTTCTGAAAGATCATTTGCCTTTATCAGTAAATCGGTCAAAGGGTTCCATACATTAAGTTTATTAATTGCTATGTATTAATTAATAAACTCCTACTACCCCCCCCCCCCCAACTTTTTCATAATTTTAGTTTCAGTAGATTCGGAAATAGAAGGTGGGGGACATATTTTTGAAGTACACTTTCGGCGATATTTCTGAAAATGTAACACCTAAAATTAAAACAAATATATTTTTAAGTTCGGTGTTACGAGATTTTTGGAACGATACTCTAAACGATATATATATATATATACATAAATTTCAAGTAACTTAATTATATCTCGGGTAATTATCGACAGTTGTTTTAGAAAATCATTATCAACAATCCTTGTATAATTCTGTGTTGATAAGTACCTTGAGCGCCCCTCAACTCCCCACTGACCGTCCGCAAAGTAAAATTTGTGTGTAACGAAATAATACAATATTCTCAAAAACTATGTGACCAGGATAATCACTATAGTTTTCCTGCAAGGTTTAAATAAACTCCTACTCCCTAATTCTTTTATAATTTTAGTTTCAGTAGATTCGGAAATAGAGGGGGGGGATGACATATTTTTGCAGTGCAATTTCGACGATATCTCTGAAAATATAAAACCTAAAATTAAAACACATATATTTTTGAGTTCGGTGTTACGAGATCTTTCACACGATACCCGACACGATATACAAAAGTATTTGTTTATTCAAGTAACTTAAATAGTCTCCCTAAACTTTTCCTAAACATGTTTGTGAATGGCTAATAATCTATAAATATATAGATCAACAGGCTTTATTACTCTCCCAAGTTTAAACTTTCCACGTTCCATAGTTTATGAGAAAAACGACTGTGATAGACGGTCAGACAGACAAACAGACACACGAGTGATCTTATAATGGTTCCGTTTTTACTTTTTAAGTACGGAACACTAAAATATAGTTTTCGATTTTTATTTAAAGATATTTTAAGACAAAATAAAACGTATTTTTGCGTGGGAAGGGGGGGGGGGAGGGGTATGCTTATAATGCTTATTAGACGAGATGCAATCATTTACGTCAAGTATACAAATTAAGGGTGTTTTTTTATTAAATATAATTTTTTTTATAATGTTGCAAATTACTTAAACATTAGTATAGATTAAATAAACATATTCTTCGATTTTGATTTAAAGGTTCTCTTAAGGCAAATTAAAAGCTATTTTAGAGGGAGAAAAGGCTTATGCTTCTTATTATACGAATTACAGTCAATTATACCATACTTCAAGTAAACGAATGTTTTTCTTTTTAGAAAGTCACAAATTAATTGAACATTATTAAGAATTAAATAAAATATATTTTTTGATTTTAAGGTTTTCTTAAGATAAAATGAAACTTAATTTAGAGGGGGGAGAGGAATTTTTATCACATGAAATGCAACCAATTATGTCAAGTATACAAATACGGATTTTTGAATTTTTTTTTCTAGATTGTTACAAATTAATTAAATATTAGTATGAATTAAATAAAACATATTCTTCGATTTTGATTTAAAGGTTCTCTTAAGACAAATTAAAAGATATTTTAGAATGAGAAAATACTTATGAGGCTTAATACATGAATTACAATCAATTATACCTCAGGTATCAGGATGTGTTTTTTTTATATACAAATTAATTAAACACTAGTATGAATTAAATAAAATATTTTTTTTGATTTAAAGGTTATCTTAAGACAAAAAGTAATTTGGAGGGGGGGGGGGAGGGTATGTTTATCACACGAATTGCAATTAATTATGTCAAGTATCCAAATGTTATTTTTTTTTCCTTCTAGAATGTTACAAATTAATTAAACATTAGTATCAATTAATATAATTTATCATAAATCATAAATAAATCATAAATATTTTGATTTTAAGATTTTCTTAAGACAAAATAAACGTATAAAGGGGAGGGTGGAGGCTTATAATGCTTATAACACGAATTGCAGCCAATTATACCTCTATAAAACTGAATGGTTCTTTTTTTTTTTTTTTTTTTTTTTTTTGTAGAATGTTAAATGAGAGACATATAAAGAATGTTAATTAAACATTACTATGAATTAAATAACAAAATACTTTCCGATTTTATTTAATGTTTTTTTTAAGACAAAATAAAACTTTTTTATGGGGGAGGGGTATAATGCTTAGTACACGAATTACAATCAATTATGTCAAGTATACAAATAAGGGGTATTTTTTTAATTATTTATTTTTTTAATTTTGCAAAATAATGAAAAAATAGGAAGGAAAAAAAATACTTTCTTTCCGCAGTAACGGAATAGGGTTGCAGTTTTCTAAACGTATGACGTCACAAACAAGAAGGGGTGCATATTCTGTACTTAGCATTGAATTCAGCACCACGCCAAACGTTGCTCTCGCGCCACGGTTTTTCAAAACTTGAGCGATTTTATCTATCCTCTTCTGTAAACGTGGAGTGGTGAGTTAATGCTCCATTCTATTATTGAGCTCAATGGTCGTAGGTTGCCGACCCCGGTGCTATCCAGGGCCCGCATAAGACATAGAAGTAGGAGAAGCCCGACGTTACTCAGGGGCCTCCCTATTTCTCTACCAATTGCTTTGTTTACTAAATCCATTTTTTGTATCCTGCAACAATTTTAAATTTTATCATCAAAATTTCGAGTAAACAATACTTTAGAAAGAGCGAGCTTCATAATTTAGATAAAAGTTTCGTAAGGAAAAAATGCATTTTTTACCCTGACTGAAACTTTTTTTTCTAAAAATTTATTCTGAAAATTAAATTTGGGGGCCCATTTGTATTTCTTTGGGTAAGCACGGGCTTCACGGGCCTATTCGGTAAACAAGCACTAGCGCTATCGCCATACTCTCATCCAGTGAAGACGTCTGAAAAAAATTAACCAAAATCTAAAAGTTTCCCAAAAATAGAAACGTTTTTCTTTTCAAACACTTTACCTATGTTATTTTTTTATTGTCACACTAGATTACACAGAATGTCATAATCTCGAAACATTTAGGTGTTTCCCGCAACGTAATAATTAAAATGTCAGAATCAGCTGCTTTAATTACTATTTGTAAAGTTTTCTCACATTGGCTAGAAATGGAAAATGATTCGAGAATTGACCTTACATGAAAGCACCTTAATTGTTGCTTCAGAGCTCGATTTATTTTTCTGTTATCACCAGTTGGAAAACAACGGTAATTAATTCTTTTCGTAGAAATGTAAAAACCCGTGTTCTTCAAGAAAATTAATTAATGCTTCTTTAAAATCTTTTATTATGGCAACAGTGGACTTATTTTTTATCTATTAAAGGATTCGTTTGAAATTGTTCAGAATCACTAATGACAAATAAAGATAATTATGATAAAATTTTGAAATTAAAATACTGAATACCTTTTCAATTTTGAATCTTATCATTTAATAGTTTTGATGAATCTCAAAAAACTCCATGAACATTCGACTCAATGTTCCATGTACATTTGAAGCGACCATGGCCTTATAACAGGCCCAGGTAACACCACTTTGACGCCCTGAAATTGAAGGCTTTTCGGAATTTTTTTCTCATTTTAGGTGCGCTCGTAATTATATAAATATGTAGCACCTATAGTCATCGTCTGGTCCGCCCGTCTGTCCGCATATAACAGCACAAAAACTACCAGCAGAATGGTTTGAAAATTAATATGTATAATCGTTCAAGAATTTTGTCGAGTCATTTCAAATTTTATGAAAATCGAATCAAAACTTAAAAAGACATTAATAAAAGTTTTCTTCATTCTATTAATTCCTATCATACGTAATTAATTCAATGATTTCCCATGATAGTTAAAGGTTCTAGGTTGCCATGTTGATTATACATCATATTTAAGATGGAGTCATATTATTTCCGTATTACTGAATTTAAAAATCGAATTTGTATACTAAAATTGTTTAATATAGCAATCATATAATCTACCGACAGTTTTTTGGATAGATGTTTCCGGATAAATAGATATTAAATGGAAAAAGAGTCTAAATATGGATTTAAAGTTCTGAATTTTTCAAAGCTAGGCTTAAGTTTCCCATTTGAATTTTCAGTAAATGTCAACAAAAGATAAAATATTACCAACTTAAAATGTACTTATTTTATTAAGGAAATTAAGCATATCATGATAACAGACGATGTAATTCATTTGAGATGTAATCTTCCCAACTGAGGACCACTGGTCAGAAAAACCTGATATTTCGTTTGAGTGTACGTGAAGCAATGGGAATTTATTTTGCGAAAGAAAAAAGTTCAAACGTGGACCGATAGATGGCGCTGTACTCGCCATAAGATGCTAATTGAACGACGTGATATGCGCACACACTTGTGAAAAAAAAGGCGGGGAACATGCAATTGCTGTTATTCTGCGTCTGAGAAGATAGTCATGACTCTATCATTGAAGGATCGGGCTCTGCTTGCGAAGCTTTTTTACAAGAACGGTGATTTTTCAATCTTTTGCGCAACCAGCTCATTCCAGCACTACAACAGCGCGATGTGTGGATAGCACAACTTTTGTGCAAGATAGCGCTCGTCCGCACATTGCAACACCAGTGAAGCAGCTGTTGAATCTGCATTTAGGAAATGACAGAATTATCAGTCGCCATTTCCCAACAGCCTGGCCGCCACGATCACCTGTCTTGAACCCTTGCGACTTCTGACTGTGCGGTTACCTAAAACATGTTGTGTACTGGGGTCCAATTGCGAACTTAGGTGAATTGAAAACACGCATTACGCAACGCATTCACAATATCACACCTGAAACACTCTGATCTGCTGTAGAACATTGTGTTTTGTGCTTTCAGCTCGTAGGAGAAAACGGTTGACAGCATACTGAACATTTCTTATTCAAGTCGTAGCAGACTTCCTTTTCTTGATGGTTTCATCAGTTTTTGCTTTTTCTACGGTTTTTGGCCTACGGACAATTATAAACCGATTTTTTCCTATCCGCTGTGACACCACCTTGTTGTGGTGGATAGGCTGTGAACAAACAATGCCACAAAAACCTTCCACGTCCTTTAATTAGCATCTTATGACGAGTACATCGTCATATATCGGTCAACTTTTGAACTTTATTTTCTTTCGCAAAACAAATTTCCATTGCTTCACGTATACGCAGATGAAATTTCAGGTCATTCTGACCAGTGGTTCTTTTTTACAGACTTTTGAAAGCCAAACTTTAATTATAATCACCCTGTATTAAACGCTATACTTATTCTCTATAAAATGTGTTTTTGGTACGTATTTTGGAGAGTTTAGAACAAGGGCGGGTATAGAGAGTCTTCAAGGGGGGGGGGGGGGGGGCGATATCAGAAATTTGGAATTTAATATACGACCCGCAATCTTGGTCGTGTCGGGCCTAATTTTTTTAAATTGCGTGTCAGGTTTACTTCTGCGTTTTTGCTACGGGTCGGGTTGACTTCTACTTGTTTACTGCGAGTCGGGTTTGGGTCAGGTTAATTAGTTTTTTTTTGGTACGAGATGGGTTCGGGTTGGGTTAATGTTTACTTTTGTTGCTGCGAGTCGGGTTGACGTCTACATTTTCCCTGCGGATCGGGTTGACTTAAATTATCAGGTTGGGTTTTTTCACTCTTGCGTGCCGTGTTCGGGTTGACCCGATTTTTTAAAAGAATGTGTAAAATATTTTTTTCCTATCAAATCTATATGCAGTAAAAATTTCATGACGGTCAGTTACAAATAGCGGAAAGCTTTATGTAGGGAATACTTTTAAAATCTTTTATTTAGTAAAACCTCCGAATTACAGACACCTTGGAGTCGCCGAGTTTATCCGCAAATTCAGAAGTAATAACATGCACAGTAAGACCTTCGTACGGTCACTCCTGAAGGGCGGAGACAGTCCCCCAATAGAAATATTTGCATATTTTTGCGCACTACTCCGGGTAAGAGATAAATTCGATGGCACCGAGGTGTCCGTTAATTAATGTTTTACAGTATTTGAATATTAATGCGTATATATATATACTATATGTTTATATTTCTATATAAAAGAAATTTGAAATTAGAGATATAATTGCATACTACATTTTATAATTATACTAGCTGCTACCCGTGACTTCGTTCACGTATCATTAAAAGAAGAATAAATGCATTAATTAGCAAAATATTTCATTCCCGATAATTAGAAACGTAAATAATTAACTAACTCTTTACTACATTCCATAGGAGACAATACAGTATTTCTATGTTATAGAGGCCTTGACATAACAAAGTTTTAAAAAAGTGAAATTTTGTGACAAATAATCACGAAAAGGAAACTGCAACCAATGAAAAAAGGCAGGCCAAATAATATCGTGGAAATCGGCGAATTGTGTAAAAACATATGTCAAGTTTACCTGGTAAACTATTTTACTTTTAACGCCTTTGTGAAACGTTTTAATAGCCATCCTTCAAAGATAATGGAAATAGTATATTATTTTTCATTAAATTCAATTCTTGTGAATAGGGAGCAATAATTGTAGACCTAAATGCAAGGAGCTTAAATTTGCCTCCTTGATTTAATCTATAACTGAAAAAAAGAACTTTATTTCTAAATGAAAATATGTTGACAGACGATTTTTGTTCGCCAGAATAAATTGATTCATGAAGTTTGAATATGTGAAAATACGTTTTTATTTTTCAAAAATTTTACTGTAATCAAGATTTTTTTTCTTTCACCATCTATTCAAATTGAAAATAAATTCTTTTCTTCAGTTTTAATGAGAAAAAATATATTCATCCGTTTTATTTCTTCTTTTTTAGCCACAAAATTGGAATAATTTGGTTGCCATTTTTAGAGAAACTTCGTTAAAATTTACAAAAAACAAAAAAACAAAACAAAACAAAACAAAAAAAACTCTGAATTTAAATTATTTTTTTAAATTCTGAGAGTTTATGACATCCTCGGATCAATGATAAGTAAACCGCGTAATCAATATTAAGTAAATCGCGTTGCGTTCGACAATTTGAAAGATATAATTGCGAAATACAAACAGGCAGTCAGATTTTAATATAATAGATTCGTATTTATTTTTCGTTTCCTAATAATCCTGCTGTGGTTTTGGCAAAAAACTCTCATCTGTATGTAACTGATATTCATGCTTAATAATCGGTATAGATAAAAAAAATATTTAAATTCTTCGTTTTAAATATGGCGTGAAACTCATCTACTTTCTAAACTTACCGATCCTTGTATTATTAATGTAAGGAATTGATTCACGCTCCTTGTAAAACACATTTGAAAATTCCCGTTTTATTTCAAATATGACATCACTTTTTCCTCAGAGAAATCTCTTTTTAATGGCATAATTCTTGTTAATTTTTTTTTCTGGCAATCAGGACGTAAATTTGAGCGGAAAATTATATGTAACTGGTATTCAAGCTAATTATTAATCAGTATCGATAAAAAATATTTCAGTTTTTTATCTTAAATATTACGTCCATTATCTATCTACTTTCATTATACATTGATATTCATGCTCCTTGTATTATTACGAATATTTGAAAACACATGTTTTATTTATGACGTCATATTTGTCCAAGCCGAGGAGAATCCTTTTCATAGTTCCATGGTCCAAGCGAAATCTATTTTTAATAATACAATTATTGTTCATTTTTCCTTCTAATTATAACGCAGTTTTTGACAGAAAAAGATCTTTTTAATGTAACCGATATTCATACTTCATGTATAATAACAAATACTCCTTTTTTTTTTCAAATATCACGAAAATTCATCTTTTTTTTAATTCTTTTTAATTTTCAGTTTTCACGTGAAAATCGTTCAATTGAAAATTGATTGTTGAGGAAAAATATTTTTCCGTGTTTTTATTATTTTTTGGCAACGACCAAAGCCCTAGCAACGATAAAGTAAAATGGTTAAATTGTATGGAAAATGTCCATTTATTCTCTATGAAAATAACGAAATTTGGAATTACTAAGAAAAATATTTGAATAAAATAATCAAAAACCAGCCTATGTTCATTCGAGGGTTATAATCCTCCTATATGCAAAAATACAGGATCATTAAATGCTCCATTTTGACGCTGGCTTCAGCCTAACATTTGCACACAATCGGATTTATAATATTATTAGGATTAAAATATGGATTAATTTTCTTTCATTTCGGTTTCGGGAGAACGAATATTTTTTTTTTTTTTTTTTTTTTTTTTGGGGGGGGGGGGGGGGTTCGGTTTTGGTTACAATGGAAATTTCGGGTTAGGTTTGGGACAACCGATCTGCACAGGTCTCTAGGGGGAATTTTACGTTGTATGTTCAAAAGGTGGATTTATTTTAAATGGGATTTTTGTAGTACAGTAATCCCTTAACATTCGCGAGGGTTAGGTTCACGGAAATCTCCGCGAATGTCAAAATCGCGAATGTTGAGACTATCCTCCCGTGCATAAAAGGGGGTTAGGTTTTACGATATTTTTTTTAATGGAAAAAACAATTGAAATGTAAATGGTATATTTATTAAATATTAAAAATACATACTCTAAATAAGTTTGAATAGTTATAAACTATTGTAAAAAGATTATTTGCTGGTTGTTGGCTGAAAAAAACTAGTAATATGCGATTGAAAGATTGGCAGAAGAGATCTTTTGTTTATGAATTTCCATATAAGGAAAAGTTGCAGCCTCACTTTCTCTTTTAAATTTAAGACTCCTCACTAGCGAGGGATCACATTCTATCGCTTTATCAACAAGTTGTTGTAATTAAAAAAATTTCGTGACATTTTTTGCAGAAAATATTTCACATGCAATAAAAAAATTTAATTCTAGAAATTTAGTAAAAAAAAATAATTACATAAAAAAGACGCTTAACTCCATTTTCACAATTCCTGCTCTCATCGTCTGTGTCATTGTCTGGTTCTGTAATTTTTTCATCAGGGATTTTAGAAGTTCTTCTTCAATAAGTCTATCATCATGGGATATCATCAGATCTTCCACACTTTCTTTCCTCATGTCATCGAAACCATCACCTCCGACCTGATGAACCAGTTCTACAATTTCTTCAAGAGGTTTGGAAATAGAAGGCATTTGATTTTCTTTTTGTACCATTTGGGGCCAAATATTTCGCCAACAAGAATTGATTGAACTTTCATTAAATTCCATCCTTGCTGTATCAATTTCGGCAATGCAATCTGCTATGTTGAAATTTTTCCAACTCGATGTGACTGTGGCTTCTGAATTTACGTCAATCGATTCTAAAATTCTTTTGAAAGATCTTCTTGTGTTCTGTAGCTTTGAACGCAGCTATGATTCCTTGGTCTAACGCTTGGAACAGTGAAGTCTTATTAAGAGGTAAAAAAACCACTTCAACGTCGGGATAGGCATCTTTTGAACTAAGTGGATGTCCAGGAGTATTGTCGCTGAGGAGTATAACTTTAGATGACATATTTTTAGATGAAAGGTATTTCTTAACCTCATGAATAAAACAATCATTAAACCAATCCAGAAACAAAACGCTGGTTACCCATGCTTTGGTATTTGCTCGCCAGAAAACAGGCATTTTTCTTTTATCCTTAACTTTGAGAGTACGAGGATTTTGCGATCTATAAATTAACATCGGCTTTACTTTAAAATCGCCTCTAGCATTGGTACACAGCAGAAGATATACCCTATTTTTTGCTGCCTTAAAACTGGGAGCTGTGCTTTCTGTTTTGGCTAGAAAAGTTCTCTTCGGCATTTTCTTTCAGAATAAGCCTGTCTCGTTGGCATTAAACACTTGTTCTGAAACATATCCGCCTCTTTCAATAATTTTTGTAAGTTCTTCAGGAAATTTTTGAGCACTTACATGATCCGCAGAAGCCGATTCGCCAACTAACTTTATGTTGTGTAAACTATGCCTATGTTTGAAATTTTCAAACCACCCTTTACTTGCCTGGAAGTCAAATAAAGTCTTATCCTTTACTTTTATTGCGTCAAATATTTTTTTAGCCTTGGCTCGTATTAAAGCTGAACTTAGCAGCACTTGCTTCTGGTTCATATCTTCTATCCAAATACTTAAGGCATTTTCAGCTCCTTCCAATGACTTGTTCCGTACTTGCCATACGGTTTTTGCACTAGTCGGTGCACTTGCTGAGACGCTTTCTCTTATAGACTTTTCTTTTCTTTTTTTTAATTGATCGAACTGTAGATTCATCAATAATAAAATAACGACCGACCGCGCACGCTCTTTCCCCCATTCGCAACTTATCTAAAATTTTAATTTTTTCGGAATGGTTCAAAACTTTTTTCACTCTTTTAGCTGTAGGCGACATGATGAAGTTTCTCTTTTTTAGGTTTGCTAAACACTGAGAAGAAAAAATAGACAGGTGAATAGAAAGAACAAATGTTTTCTACGGGGACTTACGAAATTCAAACCATAAACAAAACTTAGAAGGAGCATGCGCATTACATACTTCGAAGAGAAAATTTGCGTTTTGGCCTTTCAATATAAATTGGAGAAATGCCCAGCTCGAACAAAGAGGGATAATCTATTTTTAGCATAAAATCATGTTTCGGGTAAAACAAAGGAAGTTTACTTTAAAAAAAAAAGTATTCTTTATAAAACGAAATCCGCGAATAACCAAGTTAAGTATTCGCGAATGTTGAAAGGTTCTTCATTTTATATTTCGCGAATAATCAAAACTCGCGAATGTTAAATCCGCGATTGTTAAGGGATTACTGTATCTTAAAAATTGCCAGTGCGCTGATTTTTTTAGAAACTCCAAAACCTTGCTGTATTAAAAATTACGGTATAAGAAACTACAGTAGTCTCTAGGGAGCGAGAGCCAATTTTTAAATTTCTACGGGCGCTTAAAACACAGCCTTTGCTGCTGATCTTGTATTCTTATATGTGTATTAATAGCAATGATTTTGTAAATGTATCAGAAATAAAGTGAGTTTGTTTTTGAGAACTAAACTTACAATCCATTAAAGCTTTATGGCCTACAGTACAGAGCCCTTTTTTTACGATGGGCCCTGGGGTGAAATAATGCCCGTCCCTGTCAGGTTGTCAGCCTAACGCGGGACCATCAATGTTTAGTCCCCAAGTAAAATTGGTACTCAATTTATAGACCAAAATGGATTAAGGCCTGAGTTAGCCTTGATGAGTGCGCCGTCGAAGTGAGAACATGTAGCGTGGTAGCGAAAAATAATTGTTGTTGAGAGTATTAACAAAACAATAAACAAATGTTGTAAATGTCCTTACCTTTTTTATCTTTATCACCCTTTTCTAAGCGAATTTTTTTTATAATGAAAGAAGCAGAATTTACTTCGAAATTTCGTTCTTTTTTCTGGTTCTGTTTTAAATAAAATGTTGCTTGTTTTTTTTTTTTGTTGTTGTTTTTTTCCCTGAACTACACATGCTTCTCCAGTTCTTCTCTCTCTTCACAACAAACACATAAAATTTTGAATGCGAATCTCTGCAATCTACCACTTTGCACAGCAATTGCTGTATCACTTGATTCTTTTTACTCTCACTTCTAGTAAATTAAGGGGAACGGAGAACGGGAGGGAGCGAAGATTATTCTAGGTTATGCTAACTTGAAAGTTGTCGCTAACTAGACAGATGTAGGGATAGGAACAGTGAGACTAGGCGAGCTCTTCTCCATGTAACATTGCCTATGATTCAATCGACGTACTGAACCTTGTAATAAAACGCCCAAAGAAACAACGAACACTTCGGAGATAGACCTATATAGAAGAACGACATCACATTACAGTACTAATAAAAAGGTTGTCCAGATTTTTATTACAATTATACGGCGCTAGGACGAAAAATATACAAAGCATTCCTACAAACTTTTTTTTAGAGGCAATGTGTATCTGTGGGCACTTGGGAAGATACCTTCCAGAAGTCGCATAAAGGTTCAATTTTTTGAAGGCTAATATAATCATAGAGACAAAATTTTAAGCTTTGACTGCTCCCCACATTTCAGAATTCTGTAAAAAAAATTATTAACTGGGTGTAAGACTTCTTGTTTCTTTATATCAAAGATCAGTTCTAATTCAGTAAAAACTGTTTTGAAACTTATTAACGAAACATATATTCAGTAGCTATGGGACGCTAGCTGAAAAAAGCATTTAAAAAAAAACATTAAAACTAGTTTACATATCTCGGTTAGGGGTATACACTTGCCGAAATTTCTAGACTCGGGCAAAGCCGGACCCGTACAAGAAATATTGCCCGGCCCGGTATAAAATCCCGTGTTAGGCTTGGCCCGCTCCAGTATAAAAGCTAAAAGTTTACCCCAAGCCCGGATCTGCCCGTACAAAAACTTAATTGGTACTTCACCGCCAGACTTAATTTCTACAAAACATGCCGCTATTTCTGAAGCAACATTATTTTAGAATTAAAATTATTCATAAAGCCCACTTACTTATGCGCAGATTTTTTCTTTTCAGATTATGTTTGAAATTCATGGAATACAGAATGACAACAATATTAATGACAGTTAGATAATTGTGTACATAAACACTCAAAAATATTTGAATTATACAATTACATTCAGATGAATATTCATTAACGTTAACGTAGTTTAGAATTAAAGAAACAAATAATAAACGAAAGTCATAATTTTAAAGCTCTACGTAAAAAAGGGACATTTTTACTTTCTTCTATATATAACAGAAGAAAGAATTGTAATTGAAATTTATTTCGACTTCCAGTTTTCGAAGGATTTACACCGAAAGAGATCACGAAAAACATGTTTTTACAAAATGTCATTCCATCCGTGTGTGTGTCCTCTTTGTATCATCGACAGTTTATGATGTTATGCATAGAATTAAACCAAATTTCATTTATAGGTTTCTGACTACGTCTAGCAGGTCGTATTTAAATTTGGGGATATTCCGCCGAATGGGGACTCTGTAATAGCGATTTTTGTGCCATTTTCATTATTGTATCATTGGAAAGTGTATGAAGTTATGCATAGAATTGAACCAAATTTTATTTATAGGTTTTCGAATATGACCAGCAGGGTCCTCATTGAATTTAGGGACATTCATCCGGAAGTGGGCATTATGATAGCGATTTTTGTGCAATTTTTCGTAGTTTAACATAGGCTGTTCGTGCAGCGAAGGTAAATCGGCGCTTCGCGAGCAGCTGACGTAAAACATAATTCTGTGATAGCGAATTTTGAAGTATTAACATGTATGAGATAAAAGAAAGTTTTGGGATTGGCACATCCGACTAGTTAAAAATATATATCTTTGATTTATTAAACCAAATTAAATTTCTAAAAATTATGCTAAAAAAATGCACATCATTACAATTCTTACGAAAACAAATAAATACTAGTATGTTGTGACTATCACAAAACTTTCTTCTATATAAATCAAATCGTCTGCAAAAAAAATTAAATGACAATCTATTCGTTCTTGAGGTATAGCTAATGCGGAAATCGTGAAAAACAGATAATAGTGGCGACATCTCTTGGGCGGTATATACCCAATTCTAATAAAGATATATTTATGCCAAAGTCAAACATAATCTAAAGTTTAATGAAATTCCGTACGTTAATTCTTGAGATATAGCTATCGCGGAAATCACGAAAAATGCAGCATAACAGCACCACCTGTTGAGTAATTTAAACCAAAACCTCATCAGCACCAATTTATGTCAAGGTCTAACTGAATATGAATTTTCATTAAATTCCGCGCATTAGTTCTCGATATAGAACGCCCACAAAATTTGTGTCACATAGACAGACACATAAACAGACCTTTTCTAAGAACAGTCAGTTCGTGTTCAAGACCTCCTAAAAATACGTCGAAAATGTTTACCAATCCAATACTTTGTTCTTGTAAAGATAGAAGAAAGTAAAAAATGCCACCCGAATATAGGCTCGGGGGGGAGAATTTAGAGGTATGTATGAACGAGCCAATAATGGTTTCCATACACTGTTAAAAATTTGCAGCAAACTGTCCAGTCATTTGACCATTTTTGTAGAAAACGGTTACATAACCGTAATTTAACTATATTCTGACCATAAAATGAGCAATAATACGGTCGGAATGTACTTAAATTACGGTTATGTAACCGTTCTCTACAAAAACGGTCAAATGACTGGACAGTTTGCTGCAAATTTTTAACAGTGTAAGGGTTGAGTCAGACACGGGCCGAATTCTTAGCTTTTATACCGGGTTGAACCCAGGTCTGGAAATTTTGGCTCGTGAAGATCTCTAGGCAGAATGAATTCCATGCCAAACTCGTCCCGGAAAAAAAAAGTCTAGCCCGGCCCGGCTCGAGTATACAGAAAAAAGGAATACGCGCCCAGGAAAGAGTGGGAAACAGACAAGGTCCGAGTTTCGTGAATGAAATTTGACTCGAGATTTTTTGGGCGAGAGACTCTTTCCCGCACAGACCTCTGATGTCAGTTTAGCGCAAGAGGTGGGGGGGGGGGGTAGTCGATCCGCCATTGATCGCAACCGGGCCGAATTTTCAGCTATTATTCCGGTCCCAGGCCAGAAAATTTCGGCCCGTGCAGACCTCTAGAAAGAATGAAATCTAAGCCAGGCTCGAACCGAAAAAAAAGAAGTCTGGTCCGGCCCCAATCTCCAGAAAAATCAAGGCTCGGTTCAGGCCCAAGTCTCAAGAAAAAAAATAGGGCCCGGTGCCGACCCAACTCTTAAAGAGTGAAGACCTGTTCCGGCCCGACCCACGGGTTGGGCTGTGTTTCGCCAGAGGCCTTTTTTCGTGGAAGCCTCTAATGTCGGTTTAAATACCATGTTTTAGCCCAAGGGGGGCGATCGTCCCATCGCAGACCTTTTATTAGCGCAAGGAAGGGGGGGGGGGCGTCGATCCACCATTGGTCGTAACCAGGCCGAATTTTCAGCTATTATGCCGATCCGAGGCCTGAAAATTTCAGCCCGTGCAGACTTCTAGAAAGAATAAAATCTAAGCCAGGCTCGAACCGGAAAAAAAAGAAGTCTGGTCCGGCCCGTCTCCAGAAAAAGCGAGGGCCGGTCCAGGCCAAAGTCTCCAGAAAAAAATAAGACCCGGTACCGACCCGACCCTTAAAGAGTGAAGACCTGACCCGGCCCGACCCGCGGGACGGACCGTGCTTCGCCAGAGACCTTTTTCCGTGAAGTACTCTAATGTCAATTTATCGACCCTTTTTTAGCCCAAGGGGGGGTGATCGCCCCATCGCTCCTTCCTTAGATCCGCCATTGGTTTAGAACGAATTAATTGGATTTACGTAGATTCATATGGAAATATTTCCATCGGTTATCGTCTGTTTCGGATTTCGCCAATTGTTTTCGGGCGGATTATCGACGTAAACCAAAGTATCACTGTAATATTGCAATTATTCAGTAAAATCTGTATTTTAAATAAGGATTTTAAAAAATCTTACTGTACTTATAAAAAATCTTACAGTAATGCTCTTGTAAATTTGGTTTTACCCCATGCTATGAAGAATCTGAGAATGTATGTACTAGCAATGTAAATAAATGTCAGTAATCATTAAAAAAAATTATGAAAATTTAATATAAAGGTATAAAAAGAATTGAATGCCTGAAAATATTGCCAAAGACATGTTAGCACAATTGTTATATCTTATTATATTTATGTTATTGTACTACTACAAGAACATAAATATAATGTGACATAATGTATAGCATAAATACAATATGAAATAGAACTCCACATTATATTTATGCTGTTGTTTTGATAATGTTCTGTAACCACAGAAAATCAATTATATCTTATTTCTGTTTTAAAATTCATGGCTTATACTTTTGTCAGGTTAATGAAAATGTAAAATTTTATTTACTTATTTATTGTTATAATAAATATTATTATTTATTAATTTCCATGTACTTTTTTATAATACATGCTATGTCTTACTGAAGCAAATCCCTGTAATAAATAGTTTATTTGAATGTTTTTAATTAAACATACAAAACGCATAACAATTATACAATTTAGTTACACGCGTGAAAAAAAATTAAGCAACAAGCACAAAATGCTTAAAGTTAATTTTGAGTACAAAGAAAGTGATATAAACAGCATTTGTAGCAAATAGGTACTAATCCTACAGCACAGCCAGCCAATATGATATCACAAGTGTCACAGTCACTATAGCGAATTAAAATGTGATATCTTACATTCATCTCATTATTACTCTCAAGTGATCGTCATTTGGTGATTCCAGATTCCACTGACTGGGAACGTCATTGAGATTCCGGCTTTATGATAAGACACCAGGTGATGTTGTAAAGTTACCTTCTGATTATCTTGTGACCATCATTTAGAGGCTCCACTGTGAAGTCATCATTGGTGTTGCACTGTGGTCAATCACCAAATATTTTTTCTATGAAGTCACATGACTTTGTCTCAGATGACTGACATTTTGAGACTCTACTATGAAGTCACCATGCGTGCATCATAAAACAACCATTATGGTGACTTTACAATGGAGACGCCAAATGACGGTTACATGAGAGTCACTAGGTGACTTCATTGCAAAGTCATGGCTAGCTGTGCTATTAGGGTAATACATATTTGCTACACCTGCCTTTTAAAACATTTTCTTTTTGAGTACTCACACAATCGAAAATTGGCATTTTGTGTTTGTTGCTTAACTTTTCATCATCAGTGTATCGTTAAAAGAAATTAATACTTACATATCTCAAAACATTATTCAATGATATTACTTTTTATTCACTGATATTATTCTTGAAAAGTAATCAATTGCAGAAGAATTAATTACTTTTTTGAAAAATTATACTAATAATAATTAAATTCATTAGTTATGAGTTAATTTTACATTGTGATATATCAGCAACACCCATGATGTTTTTTTGCAGGGCTGTGGAATCGGAGTCAGGCCCATTTTTCGACAGAAGAATTGGAGTTGGTGTCGCTGAAAAACAGGCCGACTCTGACTCCAGCCTTTTTTTAACAGTTTGAAGTGAAACTAAACCAATTTCATGGAATTTTAAATTTATAAACTGAATTATTATTTTTATTTTTAGAATATGTATAATAGGTAATCCAGGTTAAAGATGCCCAATATACTGTCCGGTGTACAAAGTAGATGAAAGCTGTTTTCACTTAAAAACTCTAGTAGATATTTAACATTTAGTATACAGGGTGTCCCAAAAACATTAACCTTGGCTTTTATTCCTTAAATATTGACCATAGACATATATTATAAATTACAAAGTTACGTAAAAAAGGGTACATAATTTTATGAAATCAATTAAAATTTTCAGGGGATTAAATTTGAAGAAATACAAAATTTAAATTTTTATACGACCCCTGTACAAATAATTTCCAAATGAGTAAAATGTGCCCCATACACTAATAAGGTCATGTATAAAATTTCAGCATATTATCATAAAAAGTCGCAAAGATATGAAAATACATAAATGCTGACTTAAACCACTTTTCGATGCCTGGATACGAGTTTGCAAAGGGAAAAATCATGTCGGATCACGTTTCAGGTGTCGTACACAAATTACGAAAGAAAACGGTGGTTCTATAAATGAATAATAATCGTGCTATTTATTAGTACAAAAATATCTAAACTGTGTAGAAATAATAACTTTATGCAAAGATTACAAAACTTGTTCAAAATGTTTCCATCCATGCCAACACAGAGCTGCATTCGTCTGACAACACTTCTGTGAACTCGATCAAGTTCTTGTTCGGTGATGTCACGACAACCATCTTGAATGCGTTGTTACAATTCTGCTTTATTTCAGGTAGGTGTCAAAT
Source organism: Maratus michaelseni (assembly GCA_963931845.1). Classification (NCBI taxonomy): domain Eukaryota; kingdom Metazoa; phylum Arthropoda; class Arachnida; order Araneae; family Salticidae; genus Maratus; species Maratus michaelseni. The sequence continues at coordinate 121,941,656 of OZ007586.1, forward strand.
AAACAGCTCTGTGTAAACGACCCCACAAATAAAAATTCATAGGCGTTAAATCAGGCTATTTATGGGGAAATTCGACTGGCCCATGTAAAGTAATCCACTTGTCTGGAAACTCGTTATTTAACCAGTGTTTCACAACTGTAGTTTGGTGAGCTGGAGATCCGTCCTGTTGAAATATGTGGAAGTACTGTTAGGGGAAATTCATCCATAAAATCAGGAATAACCACATTCAGAATATCATTAACATACCTGTCTCCCGTCAACGTGCCGTCATACAGTATGGGTCCAAGCAAGCGGTTTCTGAAAATGCCACACTAAACATTCACGGAAAATTGTTTCTGATGATAAATATCACGTACCACGAATAGATATGTGTCAGAACAGGAATGCTCATATTGAGGATTTATGCATCCATTCTGTTTAAAACAGCATTCGTAAGTCCAAATTATGATTTTCAGGAAAGAGGAACTTGCATCTTCCTGATTAAGAGCCCAACTACAAAAACATAGACGACATTAGTGTGTAATTGGGGATTCTGGATCGGGGGTGTGCCAAGCGGCCATTGTGTTAAAAATTCCGGATCTGGGGAATTTCGGACCAGTGGTACCAGTGGCCAGTCTCCCCCTCGTGCGCCCGAACACCGACTGTACGCACAAGGTTGTGTACTCCAGAATTATGGGGGTTGCGTTCCGGAACGGATCCTAAGCTGGGTCGAGAGATTCCGACGACCGCTACGTTAAGAGTTTTGGACCGCTCCGACCCAGGCCCGAAACTTTTCGGGGGCAGGAGTTTTCAGCAAGCCGGCGCTGTCCGGAGCGATCTGGGTGGGGTAGCCCAGAGCAGCATTTTAAAGAAGGTCGGTGCGCTCGCAAAACTCACGGGCCAGTGCGTTCCGCTGGGTGCCCCGCTTCTGGATATCCGGGAGCTACCGTAGTAGATCCGGAGCCTAGCGCAGCTTTTTCCAAAAGATTCCGGGAGCCGGCGCTGGGGTCCATAGTGCAGCGTTTCCGGACCTGGGCCAGAGCCGCTCTCGGCTTTTAAGACGTACTGGAGACGACTGACTCCGGGAGCCTCGTCCAAGTATTTTAAGACCGCCAGGCCTTAAAAATTTTGGTTATGTACCACTTATCCCTGCACGAAGTCTAACAGGTAATCCGGATGGAGCTTCCCCACGTCCCGTGTTCCATTATAGAGCAGACTCCTCTCGCCCTTGTTCAACTCCACCAATACCTCCCGGGTCACTAACCGGCTAAACCTCGTCGGTAACAGGACCCGCCCGAAGCACTCTAGTTTCAGACGAACTTTCTCTCCGTACCACGTCGTAATCTTCTCGGCCTCTGTGATCCGATATAGGTGGTCTAGCAGTGACAAACGCATGTACATTTAAAAAGAGCATGCAATAAGTAACGGGAAAACAAATAAATCAAACAAAGTTCTAACCTGCCCTCTAGAGGACAATATAGCCGTCGTGCCAGCTATTGCTCGCCGCTACACGGCATCCCTTCTGTGGCGCTAACGCACCCTGATGCCAGGCAAATTACCCGTTCAGATAGGGTAACCTGGCAGGTAAGGGCCTGGTCATCCGTATGAATGAATGAATGGGTGGTCTAGCTGCATATCGTCCAATTTATGGAATCCAGTACTCTCCAAACCGCCGAACTTATTCAGACTTGCGAACATCGTCGTGTTTATTACTGGGGAGAAAAGAATGTACACTATACTGGAGATCCGGACTGAATGTGCTAGGCCACGGAACGACTGCTAGTGCTGCAAGCGAAGCACCTCTCTGCATCGGAAACCTCTGGAGCTCCGCTTACTGCTCTCGTAGTCCCTGGCCCGGTGCTCGTTATCTTCTATGGATCCGTCCGGCCGTAAGAGACGTCCAGGGGACTGTGCGACAGCGTGTTCGGACAAGTGACTGCGCGACATCGAGTCCCCTGTCCGGACCTGCTCAGGGTCCCTGAGCTACCTGGTTGTCATAATTTTAGATGTCTGTATAAATAAAGAACATGGAAGGCAGAACTTGAAAGCTTTGTAATACGTTAAAGGGTCGAAGAGTATTACTTCATACGTATCTGGAAAAGTAAGAAATACTATGGCTGTAACTGTAAAGCGTGCCTGAACCAGACAATAACGTTGGAATGTGGGAAAACCTATACGTTGTTGAATCGTACAAGGCATCTCAGCAGTGACTTAAATCGGCGGTTGTTGAGTTCCATACCCTCGGAAGAAAAAATCTGCAATGTGTTCCAAGACATAAAACCCATATCGGACTTTGATACACTTCACAGAGGTGACAGGACCCATTACGGGAGTTTCTGTCACGGTTGTAAGAGTATTATGAATAAAAGGCCTTATGTCTGTGAATATGGCATAACCATTACGTATGGCAGACACCTGAAAGGCTCGAAGCGCCACTCCAAGTCTTAACCGTATTACACGGTTAAGAGCAGTATAGCAAAATGACTATAAAGACCATCGACCATGGTGTTAAGTACAGAATTATGCAGGTACATAAAAACATGGATGCTAGAGAGCAAACCAGTCAACTCCGAGAACGACTGACATCGAGTTAGAGTCCTTCACGGTCGGGCACAACCCGACCTGAACCCGCAATTCCCTTTGAAGTCAACCCGCAATCCGAACCGAAGCCGACAAAAAAAATTTCCTCGACCCGAACCCGCAACCGCACCCGTAATGAAAGGACAATAAATCATATTTTAATGCTATTATGAAAAGTAATGTACAATTATTTCTCTAATACCAATTTTATATTTTATATAGAAAAATGGACAAATTTATATTCTTTAATATTCAAATATAAAGAAACCTCGGAAGAGCGGACATCTCGAGATCGTTGAATAGAGTCCTACAGCGGGTCGGGTTGCTTCTATTTATTTTTTTGGCTCGGGATGACTCTAATTTTCTTTCTGCGAGTCAGGTTCAACCTTGAATAATTCTTCCGGCTCATATTTAGGTTTTAGCATGTCTGATTGTTGGGATGTTCACAAAGCGTTTGAACAGAACTATGTTTCAGATGAAAATAAATACGTATTTGAATATGAATAAGTCGGGTGTCGGAAAAATTACTTTTTTTAGCAGCGAACTAGCACTACAACTACTTTATCAAAAATGTAGTTAACTACATCTACCACTACTTGTTTTAAAAAGTAGCAACTACAAACTGGTTTTCAAAAGTATTCACTATATCGCTACTTTTAATTTTGTCGAAACATTCAATCTACACTCGAAATTGAGGACAAGGAATTAGAGTTCTGCACGGGACGGGTTGTGTATCCGACCCGAACTTGAAAATTCTGCTTAAATCTAACTCAAAACCGACCCGAAACCGAAGGAAGAGAAAATTAATCCATATTCCAATACAATTATGAAAAAGTAGTCTACAATTATATCTCTAATATCAATTTTATCTTTTTATAAAATGAGTGTGTACACATACACACTCATTAAAAAAATCAGGACTTTCTTTTGAAATGTTCAATCAATGACAACTTTCAATGACAACACTGTAATTGGAAAATAATATTTTTAATTTACTTTGAAATTTATTCGCGAAAACCAAATTTCGAGTAACATGGACTGAAAGTTTTAGAAACTATTGTATCTGATTTCCATATATGCATGATAAAAAATCGGAAATTAATATTCGAAAAAACTGTAAATTATAACCTATAAGTCGATTACTAGAAACCTCTAAACTTCTTTACAAAATTTCAGCATATTATGCCAAATAATTTTTGAGTTAGTCTTAAAAAAGGCTGAACTACAGTTTGAGAGACCATAATTTATCAAAAAGTGACTAATCTCAGAAAACTGTAATTTGAAAATATTCCTTTGAATGTTTATAGGCTTTTTAGATATTCGGTGCGAGATGCGATCCTGTAATTATTATTATTAATGAAAATGCTAACTCAGTTCTATGTGCAGCTTCATGTTGAAAGCGCATGATTTTGAAACTGACATTTTTTTTTTATTAAATGGGAAAATTTAGAAGTTACAGTGTAATTAATTACCAAAGACTTGTTGTTCGATAACTTTAAAATACTCGTTATATGCCGACCAGGCAGTTCAATTTCATTTTTCTCTTTCATAACTTTAATTGCAAAAGAAAATACCCGGTATTAAAACATTAGATATAATAATGCGTTGGTAGATAAAGGTTAACCGCAAGAAAATTTATTATTTTCGTGAGTTAAGCATTTTGGTTTGTTTTATCAGAAAGAGTCAAAGGAAAAATCTATGAAACTGCAACTCAGATTTGTTGCTGATATTCGCAAAATGTTGCACAGAACCCATTTTGAAAAAATAAATTTAAAAGCGAGTTATTAACGAGTGATTAGAAGAATGGCATTTTTTCTTCCTTTCCGAGTAGCATAAAAGGTTTCTTTTCGGGAGTGTCCATTATGGAGATCTTATTGTATACATATTTTAAACCTGCAAAAATATTGTGGACATTCTTTTAAAAAAGCGGGTCAAGCATCGCACTTCCTCGCACCGTTCCAGAACTCCGCGCTCTGGTCAAGCGGCTCGAGCTCTGCGGATACTGGAGACTAAGAAAGTCTGAGCTCCTACAGCTTCTCAGTGACGAGCTATCGAGGAGAACATTGCCCCAGCTCGACGAGGACCTTTTCGGAACTTCGAGGTGGTGAAGGTCGTACGGAGTCCAGGAAGTGGAGACGGCATTCCAGTCCCAGCTTAAAACCTACAGCGTCTCGAATGCCTACGCTCTGACTCCCCGAACCTTTCTGGAAACCTAACAACTGCCGTCGGGTAAAAAGGGTGAGAAGGAGCAGGAGTTTAACTTTAAGACGCAGGACTCAGTGATAACGGGAGCCACCGACCTTCCAGACTGTTATCTGATAGCGATCGAGAAGTTGGTGACGGAGATGGACGAGTTCGAGACCAGGGGATCGGGCTGGACTCTCGCCAAGGTTAAGATCCTAGAGGTGTGGATCAACAAGTACATTCTACTGAGAGGTTCTTCCTACGTAGGGCTAACCAAGTGGATCAGGGACAAGAAGACCGTCGTTAACGTAAAGAACAGTGACGACGAGTACTTCCGTTGGGCTGTTCTGTCGCCCTACATCCAGCTAAAGACCATGTCGACAGATTAACCAACTACACACTGTACAGAGACGAGCTGGACTTCGATGGGTATACCATTCCCAGTCTTCTCAAGGACATCTCCAGGTTCAAGAGGCTGAACGGCATCTCCGTAAACGTCTACGGGTACGAAAAGAGCTACGTCTATCTTCTAAAGAACGTGGACTCTAAGCGAGACAGACACGTGAGCCTACTCTATGCCAAAATTGGATATTACTGCTGGATCAACGATCTCTCCCGGCTTGTAAGATACCAACACAGAGAATAAGCAGGCGATCTATATCTGCGAGAAGTTCTTGTTCTACTACCATTCGAAGGAGAAGAAGGAGGAACATGAGCAGGATTGCTGTGATGCCTTAAAGATCCAGATACCGACAAACATCAAGATCTTCTGGTGGTCAAACTGTCCGGCCTATTGCAAGAAAGAAGGGTCGTGTCCGGAATGCGGGGCTGATGTAGCCAAAGACGACTGGGTGGACCCAACGGTCGAATTTAAGAAGTACGTTCGGTCGATGATGGTTCCGTTCACCATCTACGTGGACTTCGAGAGTCGTGGAGTCAGAAGATCCATACCTGTTAGCCCGACCCCTCTGAGTCTTACACCAAAAGGCACCAGAAGCACGAGCCCATGAGCTTCTGCTACTACGTTAAGTACCAGCACGGGGAGTTCAAGCCTCCGGTTGTGTACCGAAGACCGAAGGATCCCGAGAAGATTGTGGAGATGCTGAGAGGAGAGGTGGAGGAAACAGGCCAGCTGTACAAGGACATCAAGCCCATGGAGCTGACAGAGGAGGACGAGGAGCATTACGAGGCTACGGATATGTGCCACATCTGCGGCTATGCTTTAAAATATGCCCTAGGGATGGTCAAAGCCAGAGACCTCGATCATCTGACCGGAAGCTACAGAGGCCGCGTCCCCATCAGAGCTGCAACCTAAACTACCAGCTACCCGACTTTGTTCCGGTCTTCATCCATAATTTATCGGGGTGTGACGCCCATCTCTTTGTACGAGCGTTGGGAGAGTACGAGGAAGACATAGACGTTATACCCAACACGGAAGAGAAGTAAGTCTTCTTCGCTCAGAAGGCGGGCGGTCTGAGGATGCGGTTCGTGGATACATTCCGGTTCATGGCGTTGAGTTTGGACGCCATGGCGAAGACATTGGTGAAAGACCAATTTGGGGAAACAGCAAATTTCTTTCCTTTCAATGCACTTGAACTGCTGCTGAGGAAGGGGTGTACCTCTACGACTGCATGGATTCGTGGGAGAGGTGAAAGGAGCCCCAGCTGCTTTTTCAGAAAGCCTCACGTTTTCACCACCAGCTTTGACAGTTGGAGGAAGAGAGAAAGCAAAACCAGCTCTATCTACAATCGTTGTCCATGTTTTTTGTTTTGATTTTAACTTGAATGTGAAATGACAGCAGACAAAATAACCCCTGTGTGTGTGTGTGACAAAATATTACTAAACTGGAGGGAAAAACATTTTTTTGCTTGAATTATATGCATTCTGAAATTGAAAGCATTTAACCACCGTAAAATAACATTTCCTCATACTATATTCTCCACTTGATAACGTTTCGGAAAAAAACAGAAGAGTTCCTTCGACTTTCACAGCAGCAAAAGAATAGGATTACTGTTTGCTAGACGAATGATGTCACAAACAAGAAGGGTTACATATTCTGTACATAGCGTTCGATTCAGCACCACATAAACCGTTGCATTCGCGCCAAGGTGCTGAAAACGTGAGGCTTTCTGAAAAAGCTCCTTGGCTACCACCGAAAGAGGCGTTACACAGCCAGCTCAACGGTGAAGACATCGCGGACTCAGAATACGAGCATGTCCAGAGAGTCTGGACGACGCTCGGCATCCAAAACATGGGGGATTACTCGGACCTCTACGTCCCATATAGCACATGTGCTTCCCTAGGACATCCCCAGGAATATTGACATTCATCCTCCAGGCATCCCTGAGGATGCAAAAATTTGTCACCAGGAGGTCCTCAGGAACCGAAAATGTCCGCCTCATAGCATCCCGGGGAGCTCCCCAGGACCTCCTTCAGGTTCCTCCCCAGGTTGTTCTAGGGAAGATTTCAGGAAGTAATACCGGAGGGAATTTGGGAGACTTCAGAGCCACTTAATGTGCATAAAAAACATCCGAAGTTATTATTATTCGACGTAATGTAAAAAGTATTTTTTTTTATAATAAATACGGACATTATTTTTTTTAAATTTACATAACACATATAACAGACACTACTTCTTTTAATCTCGCACACAGAATCACATGAAAGTTATAGCACAGATTTTACGGAATAAACTTTCTTACCGCCGACTGGATTTGAACTTGGGTACTTACGCATACGAGAAGCACGCTCTAGTGATTACGCTACACGGCCGTTGTACCTGAATCGTTTATAAGGTATTCATGTATTTAGAAAAATGTAAAATGTAAATCGAAAACATGCATATTTTTTCTCTTCGTATAGCAGGAATTCTGTAACTTTTATTGCAAATAAAGATGCATACCCTTTGATATATATTCAATACAATTTAAAATTGATAACTAGAAAAAAGCGTATCAATTATTTAAGGCTGTTCTCAAACCCAAAGGAGCTGCTTTCTGACACCTTTTTTAACTCGTTTTTGTTCAGAAGTGCATTAAATTGGCAGGTGGTCTTATTTAGAAACTATGTAATACTAGAAAAACGTTTTTCTTTCTTTCTTTCTTTCTTTTTTCTTTTTTTTTTTTTTTTTGGAAACGCAGATCTTTTAGAAAATACTATGAAAGTCGTCGTTTTGAACCGAATTCCCCACGCTGCAAAGGGAAGGGGTGTTTTATCATTTGCAACAAAATTGCGTTTTATCATTTTAGTTAGGAGCCACATATATCAGGGTCAGGGGTCTATGATAAGGGGGCCAATTAAATAAAAATATTTAAAATTAAATAAATTAAATTATAAATTATAAATAATCACAATTAAACAAAGTAAGAGAAAAATTGACGTTTTCAAAAACCAAAAGTTGAAAAAACAAATTCAAAATGCACTTTTTTTTAAATTAGAAATATTATAATTTTAAATTTAGAGTTAGAATAAGCAAAACTCAATTTGATTTCTAATATTGATACTAACAAAAGCGACAACTAAAAGTAACAACTAAAGCGAAACACAACTCAGTTTTAAATTCTGGAGAAATATTTGTTATTTAGAAAGATAAATATTTATTTATATTTTCTGAAACTGTATGTTGTTTATATTTCTTAAGTTCACTAAATTGAGATTTCACCTTTATTATTAAGAATTTAAAAAATATACCATGTATCGTAATTTGAAAGAGGTAATAGAAAATAACTAATTTGTATTTAAAAAATAAAATAAAACTAAATATGGTAAAACCTCCAGAACAGACACTTCATAAAAGTTCATACATAATTAAAAATTGACATCATTTAGCGAACATATGCTCATTACCAACACATATATAAACTATATAAATGAGACAAGTGGTATTGACGAGGTCCGTGATAATAATCTCCACGAATTTATATCTTTAACTCGATTTTGTAAGAATGTATATTTTTAAATAAAAATCTTTCAGGCGGGGGGGGGGGGGTATGTTTGTATTTTTTAAAACCAAATGTGCCATTTCAATAGAGCATGTAATCTCTTTAAGCTGGTGTTATAATTTAGACTTAAAAGTAAATTATTGATTTGATAATGACTGAATAAATATAAAGTTATTAATTAGTTGAAAATGTAATATTAAAATACATAAATATATATGTAATTTTTAGAAGATCAGAAAAAAATTATTAATAGAAGAATAATAATAAAAGTAAATATGCTCGATATGACTTAAATATGATTCGATTTTGAAACTTACATGAAAATTAACTTTTACAATCGAAATAAGATTTTTTTTAAATAGATTGTTTAATTTAAAAATGCTTCTCTTTATTCTATTAACTACCAAATTCTGAATATATACAAATATGTAAATATATATCAAACTGTTGATAAAATCCTTATTTGTAACAAATTTTTGATTCCTTTTGATTTCTTGCAGTTACGAAAAAAAAAACTCATTTATTAGGAATAATAAAAGAAATATATCTATATATATATATGATAATTTAAAATGGTCAGCGAAAAAAAAAATCGAATTTATATTTTAAAATTAAATATTGATCCAAAAATTATTTATATATATAATTCAAATTAATATGAAATGATTAATTATTTAATACAAATAATAATAATAATTTAATATATAAGAATATATTTAAAGGATCAGAAGAAATAATTTTTACTAGGTATTTCTAATCCTTAATTTATAAAATATGGTTATATACAAATATATAAATATATATTAAACTTTTGATAAATTTCGTGTTTCGAAAAAGAAAATGTGAGTTCTTATAATTAAAAATAAAAATAATTTATTAGGAGAAAGTAAATCAATTTTATATTTAACATTAAATTATTTCTATAGAAACTAATAACGTATATAAGTGAAATCAATGTAAAATTATTAGTTAGATGAAAAAGTAATAGTAAAAATATATAAATATATAAGTAATTGTTGAAAGTTCAGAAAAAAAATAATTAATGAATGTAATAATAAAATGAATTAATATATAAGTTAATTTTTAAAAGATCAGAAATAAAATAAATAATAATTTTTCAATTTATATTTAAAGATTAATTTATTTTAATTATTAATATATGATGTGGAATATTAAATTTAATTTTCTATATTCAATTTATTTAACTACATTTTGAATGCATTTTATAAATTAAAAATATATCTAAATAAGGATAATTAAATATTATAACAATAATTAAAAGTTAAACAATAACCAGATGTGCGTAGGAAATAAAATAAATCAAATAATAATATAAACTTTATTAATTAAAAAATCGAACCACATCAAATCAAAAAAAAAAATTTCAAAAAAAAAAAGTTATAATAAGTTATTTTAGTGTCAAAATCACCCATGAGATGGCACCAGCACTGTCTCTTCCCAGGTACTTCCCCGGGAATATCATCCCCAGGAGACTGCTCCCTGGGAAGAATCTGGGAGTTCAGTCCTCGGGAAGTGATTAAAGCATCTTCCCCAGGAACGCCTGATAGCGTCATTGCAGTTTCAGGAGGAATTTGGGATGAATTGGAGCGCCTGAGGAGGTTTTGAGGAGCTTTGGTGCTATATGGGATAAAGTCGGACGTCCTGATCCTCACGGACGTTTTCGAGATCTTCAAAGACGTCTGCATGCGGACTTACGGACTGGACCCAGCATGGTACTTCAGGGCACCCGGGCTCACGTGGGACGCCTTGCTGAAGAAAACCGGAGTCCAACTCCAAATGCTGAAGTACTACAACATAGTCTTGATGCTGGAGAGGGGGATGATAGGAGGTGTCTCCCAGTGTTGTCGTCGATACGCGAAGGCGAACAACAAGCACGTGAAGGGGTACGATCGGATCCGGGAGTTCAACTACCTGGTGTATCTGGACGCCAACAAACTCTACGGCTGGACGATGAGCCAGCTACTCCCTACGGGGGACTTTTGAGTGAAAGAGTTCCTTGAATATTCCGAACGGCGACCCCAAGGGTATTCTTGAAGTGGGTCTGAGGTACCTGACGGAACTCCATGACGAGCATTCGGACTTGCCCCTCGCTTCCCAAAATCGAGCCCCGCCAGAATCCCAACAGACCAAGCTGCTGACCACCCTCTACGATAAGGAAAGGTACGTGCTCCACTATTGGACAACGCCTTCGAGAAAAATTTCTACAAGCTGATGAACAACGCGGTGTTCAGCAAGACCAGGGAGAACATCCGGAAGCGGCACGACGTGAGGCTCTGCTCCGACGCGAAGGTCAAGAAGCTGGTAGCCAAAACTCCCTTTAAAGACCGGACTATCTTCTCAGAGTAATTGGTGACGGTCCAGATGTAGAAGACAGGGTCCTTTTCGACGTCGACATGAGCATCTTGGACCTCTCCAAGACCTTCATGTACGTCTTCCATTACGGTGTGATGGTATGCCGGTATGGTGAGGGGGTGAGGCTGCTGTACATAGACACGGACAGCTACATCTACGACTTACGGACCCCAGACTTTTACGGAGACGTGAAGGGCATAATCGAGCACTTCGACACCTCGGAGAATCGGGAAGAGTACCGGAAACGTCACAATCTGCCCAGCGTCAACAGGAAGGTACTGGTAAGATGAAGGAGGAGAATGGTGGAACATCTTCACGGAATTCGTGGGGCTGAGAACCAAAATGTACGCCTTGCGGACGGAGGGCAAGAAGACCAAGAAGGCTAAAGGGGAGAAGAAGAAGGTGGTCGAGCACGAGATCTCTTTCGAAGACTATAAAGCCTGCCTTATCGACGGAGTCGAGCAGTATTGGTGCATGAACCTAATCCGGAGTCGGAAACACGACCTCTACTCCAAAGAGGTGAACAAGTTGACCATGTCCCCACACGACGACAAGCACGAGGTGCTAGAGAATGGCGTGAGCACAAAGCCGTGTGAAGCGAAAGATTAGATAAGGTCCTCCAGCCGTAGATACCCGGAGTAATCCTCTAGTTAACAGAGTCCCTGGCTCCCAGAACCCCGTAGTAACCCTCCACTTACCAATCCCCAGACTCTCCGGAAGCAGATCTCCAGAACCCCGTAGTAAACATTCGTTTACCAATCCCGAGACCCGAGCCACCAATCCCCAGACTCCGCGGCCGCCAGAATCCTGTAGTTAACCCCGGTCGCAAGTCCCCAAACTTCCGTACTAACCCTCCGGTTACCAGTACCCCATAGTAAACCTCCAGAATCCCGTTACATAAGATAAAGAAGATGATGATCCACAACTACACAGACCCCGAAGAGCATGGAGATCCCGAGCAGCACCCCCTGTTGCCCAAGCTCCTCTTCCGTCTCTTGATCACGGGAATCTCCGGATGCGGCAAGACCAACCTCATGCTAAACCTCGTCTACGACTACCTTAACTTCGACAGGCTGTACGGCTATGCCAAAGACATCTATGAACCCAAGTATGCTAAACTACAGGAGAACTTCTCCCTCTTCGACGGGATAGAGGAAGAGCACATCCGGAACTCTAAAACGCTGTCTCAGAAGGAGAAAGAGGAGACGCTGGAGTCCTTCTGCAAGTTTAAGAAGGAAATAACCTTTATTTACACCCTAGACATGACGGTGGACGACTTACACTAGTCCGTCAGAAATCTGGTGGTGTTTGACGACTGCGTCACAGAGAAGAAGCAAGAGAGCTTCAAAGACTTCTTCGTCCGGGGGAGAAAGAAAAACGTTGCCGTGATCTATATCACCTGGTCCTATTACTCGACCCCTATAGACATAAGCTTCTTTTTTATACAATAGTGGATTTTTTTATTTTTTTTCACGTGAGACACTCTGGGTGCTGAGGTTTTTTAATCTCTTCGACTCGGTTCTACCTTTTTAGGCTGATCTTGAGTCCCAGAGTGCAGGGCATTTTCCGAATTCCGGTTCCGTGATCGGAGGACGCCATACATTGTATGGTGGCTGTTAGGACCAACACCGGGAGACTGGTGCCTTTCGGTGAAAGGGGTTGTAGGTTGGACAGAGCTGTAAAGGCTTACCTACTGACTACCTGATTCCAATGTGAAAGAACTAGATATTAGGAAATGCTATCGAGTTTAATCCAACGTTCGAAAAACGTGGAGGTTTGTTGATAATAGTTTTCGCCCTTTTGAGACCTGCGCCCAGAAGTAAGGTTAAGAAGAAGGGTCGGTGACCAGGCCCGACGCCTGGCGTTCCAAAAAAAAAAACTAAACTATGGCTACAATTAAAGGAAATAAGATATGCGATGTGGAGGCCCCACAACCAAATACATCCTGGGCTGATATACATGAGGAAAATTTTTCTTCCAACTTGGAAAATAAAGGTGCATCCTATGATGCAAGGAAAGCTTGTAGCCTTTCAGATTTGGCATATAGAAATGCACGTTTCTTTATCGTAAAATGTGTTGAAGGCAATTTTGCCCTCAAATCACCTTTCCTAATACAAAAAGCTATACAAGGTCTTGTTGGTGAACCAAAGACCATTAAAAAACTAAGATCTGGTGACTTACTCATTGAAGTTAAAAATTCAAGTCAAGCTGAAAATATAATGAAATGTAAATTCTTTGGAAATATACCTGTTACTGTATCTGCTCATAATTATTTAAATAGCTCACGTGGTGTCATCTCAGAACAAGACCTCACATATGTCTCAGAATCAGAAATACTTGAAAATCTTAAAGAACAGCATGTTACAGAAGTTCGAAGAATAACAATTAAAAGAGATAATAAAATCATCCCAACAAAGCATATAATACTTACATTTGATATACCTAACCTTCCCACGCACATAAAAGCTGGATACTTAAGTTGCCCAATTCGACCATATATACCAAACCCATTGCGCTGTTTCAAATGTCAGAAATTTGGTCACTCCAAAAATAGCTGCCGTGGAACCCTAGCATGTGCTCGATGTGGAGTAAAAGGACATGAAAACGAAAACTGCACAGCTCCTGCTCATTGTGTTAACTGTGAAAAAGATCATCCATCGTATTACAAATCATGTGAAATCTGGAAAGTTGAGAAAGAGATCCAAACGGTGCGCACAAAACAAAATATTTCATATCCAGAAGCAAGGAAAATAGTTAAGTCTCGCACACCAAACACAGGTATATCTTACTCGGCTGCATTAACTGGTAATAAAAAATATCAAACAATAGCCACTCAGACAGAAACAATAAAAGAAAACCTGTCTACTAATTCTGGTACAACAAAAGAAAACCTGTCTACTAATCCTAATAGAACAAAAGAAAACCTGTCTACTAATTCTGGTACAACAAAAGAAAACATGTCTACAAATTCTGGTACAACACAATCGGCTTCGGCTAAATCAGGAAATTCTTTTCCGCCTAAAACACCACAAAACGTTTCTTCAAAGTCATCACAATCCTTGTTTCCTAAAATTCCAATCCATATAAAAACCTCTCAAAATACCCCGAAAACTACACCAATAAAACAAAATCGCAGATCTGACTCAGAAAAACATGGCCTACAAACAATTAAATCCTCTGTATCATCCGAAAACCCAGCTAATAAGAGAAAAAAAATTAAACCACCCAAAAAAGAAACTCAACCAAATCAAAATAAAATAAATGCGAGGAGTATGCGGGATGAAGACATGGTGGAGCTTCATCCAGAATCGGATGCAGAACTGAACGATGGAGGAGATGATATGTCTACCTCCTCCGAACAAAATGACGTTGATATATCTATCTAAAAAATCAATCATGACTAATATTATATCGTGGAACTGCCGTGGTTATAATAATAAACATGCTGAAATCCGTAATATCTTATCTGACCATCAACCATTATGCTTAGCTGTACAAGAAACCCATCTAAAACCCAATGACAAAGCAAAATTACGTAACTGTACTACATACAGAAAAGATTTTGCAGCTAATGGAAGGGCCACTGGTGGAGTGGCTCTTTTCATCTCCAATAATCTACCTCATTCTTTTATATCTCTAAATACAAACCTACAAGCTGTTGCAGTCCGTGTACATATTAAACAACTCATAACAATCTGCACCATTTATTTACCTCCAAACCAAACTATTCAATCAGCACAACTCGATAACCTCCTTCTCCAACTCCCGGCTCCATACATACTTATTGGAGATTTTAATGCACACAGTCAACTCTGGGGCAACCATGATTCTAACCAACGTGGTGATGTCATTGAAAAATTCATTTCTGACAACGGCTTATGCCTGCTCAATAATGGTGATCACACTTATTTTCATGAGCCAACCCGTACTTTCCATGCAATAGACCTTACAATTTGCTCCCCAATACTCTATCCATTCTGGAATTTCTGGGTCTCTAATGACCTGCACGGCAGTGACCACTTTCCCACTTTTATTACACTGACTACTCCTGATAGGGATTGTAACAATTCTACCAATCGTTATATATATGACAGAGCCAACTGGCCAACATTTACAGCACTTGCAAATATCACAGCTGACATGATACAGGGGAATATTGACAATGCGCTTGATAATATTACTCAATGTATTATCAATGCTGCAGATTCCAGCATTCCAAAAACATCATCTAAACATAAACATAGAAAGCCATGGTGGAATAGTGATTGCCAAAATGCCAAGAAAAAACAGCAGAAGGCCTGGGGAATATTTCGGAGGTACCCAACTAATACTAACTATATGGCATATAAAAAAGCAAAGGCTGAAGCTAGAAGAGTGCGACGCAAAAGCCAGCGTGAATCCTGGATCAACTACATCTCAAGCATTAATTCCAATACCTCAAGTAAAGAACTGTGGAACAAAGTCAAAAAATGTATGGGTGTCTACTCTGATCATCATATTTCTCTTTTAAAATACAACGGTCAAACCATCGCATCACCTACAAACATCGCTGAGACAATAGGGAGTACCCTAGCATCAATTTCATGCTCTGACTCATACCCAGAACCTTTTTTAACATACAAAAGACAAACTGAAAGAACCAGGATTAATTTTAATTCTCATCATTCATATGCATATAATGAACCATTTCTTAAATCAGAGATTATAAAATGCTTGAGAGACAGCCATTTATCTGCCCCAGGTCACGATGGGATTACATACATTATGCTCAAGCACCTTTCTGCTCTATCCTTGAATAATCTTCTTTCCTTTTTTAATAGGATATGGATGGAGCAGACTTTTCCTAATGCTTGGTGCAGAGCTATAATTATACCATTTCCCAAACCAGGAAAAGATGCTACAAATCCCAATAATTACAGGCCGATTGCACTCTCTAGCTGCCTTTGCAAACTCCTTGAAAAAATGGTAAATTGCCGCCTCATCCATATTTTAGAAACTAACAATAGCCTTGCTGCATTTCAAAGTGGATTTCGACGTGGTAGGTCAACTATCGATAATTTAATCCATTTGGAACATCATATACGGACAGCTTTTCTAAAACGCAACCATTTGGTCTCAGTATTTTTTGACATGGCAAAAGCTTATGACAGAACATGGCGTTATGGGATTCTTCGCGATCTTTTTAACCTTGACTTTCGTGGGAACCTTCCAATTTTTATTAAAAACTTTCTTGCCATCCGACGATTTCAAGTTCGAATTGGAGGAATCCTATCTAGTTTTTATGTACAAGAAGAGGGTGTACCTCAGGGCAGTGTCTTGAGTGTCACTCTCTTTGCTATTAAAATTAACGACATCATTAAACAACTTCCTCCTTCTGTGAAGGGAGATCTCTATGTTGATGACTTCCACATTATGTGTACAGGACAGGATATTCGTTTTATTGAGAGACAACTGCAAATTGCAATCAAAAGTATTCTTAGCTGGACTAACAAAAATGGTTTCTTAATTTCTCATGACAAAACATCTTGTGTGCATTTCTGTAGACGAAGGGGTCTGCATCCAGATCCTGAAATTTTTATTGATTCTACTAAAATTCCTGTTTTGGACAACGTTCGTTATCTCGGCCTAATTTTTGACAACAAACTTACTTATTTATCACATATTTTACAGTTACGGACAAAATGCGAAAAATCCCTCTGCCTACTTAAAGTACTTTCCAATACTTCTTGGGGAGCTGACCGTACTGCTCTCCTTAAAATATATAGAGCTGTGATCCGTACAAAAATCGACTATGCCTGCCAGGTCTATGGTTCTGCCAGTAAATCTGTTCTTAAAAAACTTGACACTGTGCACCACAGCGCACTTCGTGTCTGCTCTGGTGCATTCCGTACGTCTCCAATTTTAAGTCTCTATGTTGACTGTAATGAGCCATCATTACACCAGACTCGTGAAAAACTCTCATTAGAATTATATTACCGTGTCCTCTCTCATCCTGGTCATCCTCTTCACACCTATCTTTTAAATACTGACAATGATATTCTTTATCAGCATCGACCTTCATGCATCCCATCTTTTGGAGTCAGAATGAGAGACATCATCAATAATGGTCCTTTGAATAATATTGAGGTGAGTCCATGTCCTTTGCATGTGCTCCCTCCTTGGAATCCTCCTAAAATCACCTCTCTCCATCCTTTTAAAGGTTATGACAAAAACAACTTGGCTGCTACTGTTTTCCAATAATTATTTGCTGCACATCGTGCAAAATATAATAGCTATAATGACATTTATACAGATGGTTCCAAGAGTGGGGATACTGTCGGTTGCGGGGTTTTTATTGATAACAATAGTTTCAGTTATCGGCTTCACTCTTCAATGTCAGTCTTTACGGCAGAGCTGATTGCGATAGAGAGAGCCATGTTACATATATCTCATCATCATAAAACATCTTTTATCATATATACTGACTCAAATAGTTCTATTGACGCAATGAAATCTTTTAAAAAGCATCCGTATGTCTCAGCGATCCTGGATTTTTATTATAAATTGACTAGACGTGGTCATAATATTTTATTTTGCTGGGTACCTGGACACATGGGTATTCCTGGAAATGAAAAAGCAGATGAGGCGGCAAAACTTGCTCTTAATCCATTACACCATAAAATTCCATTCTCAGACATTAAACACTTTATAAAACACTTTATTCATAAAAAATGGCAAGAAAGTTGGGATTCAGAATACAATAATAAGCTGCACCATATCAAACCCACAATCATGACCTGGCCTCCGAGCTATCCTAGAAAAACAGATGTTCTGCTGACTCGTCTGAGAATTGGACATTCAAGGATCACTCATAAACATCTTTTACTTCGGGAGGACACACCCATGTGTCCACACTGTCATTTTGATTGCTTGACTATTTTTCATCTTTTAACTGACTGTCCAGGCCTCCGGCACTTGTACAGAATTTATTTTAATTCATCATCACCAATCTTGACTAACCTCATTGGGGAAACACCTCATGGGGCACTCTTTCATTTTTTAAAACATTCTGGGTTTTATTTTGATATCTAGTTTTTATATACCCTTCATGTTTTATATATAATAATGTTAGTTTATATTTTTTTATCTGGACAGCTGGATGGGGTAACCCCATCCAGGTGATATTTCTTAATGTTGTATTTTTGTACATTACTTTTTTAAGAATTCTTTATATTTGTTTTATACACTTGTGACTATATCTGGATGGGTAACCCCATCCAGATAGCGTTCTCATTAAACTTTGTTTCCTTTTTTACTTTTGTTCATTTTAAATTTTGTGGTTTATAAAAAAAAAAATATTTTTTCTTTGGCGCAGCTTGTCCCCTATGGGACCTTGTGCCATTAAACTCCATACAACCAACCAACCAACCCCTATAGACATAAGGAAGAACTGTAACTACTTTGCATTCTTCGAGATTCAACCAAGAAAATGCAGCAGGTACTGCGGGAGATAGACGGCTTTATGCCGAAAAACCTCTACCAGAGAGGCATACAAGAGTCATACAACTTCTTCATGCTGAATTTGGTGAATCCGGCCATGCGCTGCAGAAGAAACTTCCAGCTTCCAGCCCATTAATAAACTCGATGGAAGACAGACTGGAAAAGTAGCTCTACGTGTACCGAAAGACCTATAAGTTTCTACAACGACGTCAGCCTGACGCTGTCCGTCGGGAATTTCCTGTTCAGCACCTGAGCCTCACCGCCTTTGCCTTGCTGCCGTTGGCATAACCGAGCATTGCCGCCGGGATCCTCGAGATCATCGATAAGTCGCTGCAGATTTCGGAACGGAAGAAGGAGTGCAAGCATGCCTAAAAGTTTCATAAGTCGCTCCTGAACTCCTTGCGGGTGAATGACATCACCGAAGAGGAGGCGCTTCTCAAGGAGCAGGAGCTCCTGCGGGACTTTAAGTACTTCTCAATAGAGAAATACCTTAAGAAGAAGGGCCTGAATGGCTACGAAAAACATAGTCTAGAATAAAGAGCATGTATAAAGATAAGGGTGGGATTAACAGGATGATAAAAAACCTACCCGTGAAGATGCATCTCACGGGCCAGCAGTTCACGGGCCACGGAACTCAGATCCTGTGGGGTAAAGCGCGGCTGCACCCCGATCTCCGGTATAAAGACTCCATCAACCGGGTCGACGAAACCGATTACAAGCACGATATCTGTTACCCAAACAACAGAGACACCAAAACTCGGAACGAGGTCTGTGACAAGGAGATGCTGCTGGAGCTAAACTAGATCCCCAATCCGACGCTTCGAGAGAGGGTCAATCGAGGCACCGTCAGATCAATCATGTGGACCAAACAGGAGTTCGGTATGGGGTCAAGCCCATCTATTGTCTCAAGTGTAAAAGGAAGACGGACACGCAGAAGCCCAAGAGAGCGGTCGCCCGAAACGACAAGACGATGCTGAAAGAGGTCTGCGGTGCGTGCGGTTCCAACAAAAGTACTTTTTTAAGCGTGTAGACCCACACTCCCCATAAAGGAGAGTGGTTTGAGACAGAAATATTATGATCCCAGCCAGGGTTTATTGCGGAATACACGAGCTGCGGCGGAAAACGGGTATGGCCAAAAAGGATATAGATACTTTGCTGCACCGACAGGACGTGTACACCAAGCACAAGGCCCTCACCCGTATCTTTCGGAAGAGAAGGGTATATGTCACCCACATCGATGACCAATGGCAGGCCGATCTCATCGACATGCAGAGGTTTAAAGGCCACAACGACAACACGAACTACATTCTGAGCATCATCGGCATCTTTAGCAAGTATGTCTGGCCCGTGCCCATCTATTGAAAGAAAGGCGAGGAGATCACTAAGGCCTTCCGGTGGATATTTAAGCAAAGAATACCGCAAAACTCCAGATAAACAGGAGGGCCGAGTTCACCAACAGGCAGACGCAGCAGCTGCTGAAAGACCACGACATCCACTGGCTCACCACAGAGAACGTGGAGATAAAGTGCTCCATGATCGAGCGGTTCAACAAGACTTTGAAGATGCGCATGTGGAAGTATTTCACGGCGAACAACACCCGAAAGTGGATCGATGTGTTGAACCAGTTCGTGTATAACTACAATCACTCCTATCACCACTCTATCAAGATGACATCCGTGGAGCCCAGCCAGGAAGACAACGAGAGCAAAGTTTACAAGTACCTATACCGACCGAAGGACCTACCTAAGTCCAAGTTCAGAGTAGACGACAGAGTGCGCATCTTTATCTAGAAGCGGCCGTTCCGGAAAGGCTATCTGCCGATCTTCACTGAGGATATTTTCGTTGTGGCTGGAGCTCTGGAGACCGATCCAGTCATCTACAAGATCCAAGACCTGAGCAGGGAAGCCATCTCCGGAACATTCTACGAGCCCGAACTCGTTAGGTTCGACAAGCAGAACGAGGTCTACGGGATAGAGAGGGTGAACCGCAAGAAAGGCGATATAGCTGGGTGAAATTGCTGGTGAAATAGTTGGGCTCTCCAGACAAGTTTAACAGCTGGGTTAGCAGCCCCCTAGGAATGTCAGTTACCCATAGGTAAAAAGGTTTACCCCAGGGTAACACTAGGGGTTAAAGTACAGTAGGGTAGGTTAGGGTAGTTTAGGGTAGAATAAAGGTAAGGTAAAGGTAGGGTAAGGGCAGGGTAAAGGTAGGGTAAGGGCAGGGTGTGCCATTTCCATTTACTTCTGGTATCAAGGTTTCGCTTTTTCTGACATCACTGCATGTACGAAGGAGGATTCTTCCAACGGAAAAGAACGCATTTTCTCATTTAAAAAAGTATTTCTGCTAAAAAGAATCATTTCTTTGGTCATAGGAGAGTATATGTTTTTTAAATAAAATATTTTTCATTAGCGAAAGTATTTTTTCTAGGAATAAAGCGATTTAGAGGGAATTTTTTCCTTCAAATGAAATAATCGTGTATCTTTAATGGTAAGGGAGTCTTTATTGCTTGTTATCGTTGGGTCGATCTTTGAAAGAGACCGTAGTGTGAAGTAAACATTTACTGTCATTTTCTTTGACAGCCAGTGCAGTTTTCCCTCACACGAAGCTTTAATTGCTTCTCAGAAAGAGAAATTTCCGGTCACTTTTCCTAAATGCGTGGCAAATATTTCCCAACTTTTCTTAGTGTAATATCTTTTGGTCTTGCTCTTTAAAATAACGCATTCTTTGCATTGATTTTCCTAGAAATGCCCAGTACTTGTATTATTGCAACATGTACTGATCGTTCGGATAAAACGCAAAATGTTCTATATCATACATTTCCGAAGAAATCTGATATAAAAAAACAGATGGATCATTGCATGCAAAAGTGCAGATAATTTCTTTAAATCTGAAAATTCCCGAATTTGTTCGATCACTTTCAAACAAGGGGTTACGTGAAAAATTTTAAAGCTAAACTTTTGGGTTGCACTCTTGCTGAAAAAATATTGAGTGAAAGTGCTGTACATGTTCTGTGAATTAAAAAACAGAAACGTCCCTTGCAATTAGTTCTTCTTGTGGCAGTTTATCTCCAAGCTTACACATCTAGACATACTATGTTTCATAAGAGATATGTTAGAAAACGTGCTCTCGAGGCATTCCAAGATATTTCTCCTAGAAAAAAAATCTGATGCCTCTACTAACACAGAAAATTCTAAAAATTTTAATGTCAGTAAATAGTTGCTAGAATTAAAATGTGTTAACCGTTAGCTACAAATTATGAAGAGTAAGCTTAAAAGGCTGAAAAGGGAAAATGCAGAATTAAAAAGAAAAGTAATTTTCAAATTAAGGATAAAGAAATAAAAAATGCAAAATATGCACAAAAATATAATAAAAACATTTGTGAAAACTTTCATTCGATTGAGGCATAGTAATCAATAATATTCATCAGAAATAAAAAAAAAAGAGATACGCTGCCAGAAAATAAAAAATGTGGAGTTAATCAACTTTGATTGTATGATAAATCGAAAAATAGCAAATAATGGAGCGCACATCTAAAATACATCTTCAAAATGCACCCTGTGATGAACTAAAATTCTTGAAATGAAAGCATATTCTAAGGGTAAAAACCTAAAATATATTAATTATTAAAATATTTTTTTAATAATATATTAAAAGGAAAATACAGAATTAAAAAGAAAAGCAATTTTCAAATTAAGGATAAAGAAATAAAAAATCCCAAATATTCACAAAAATATAATACAAATATTTGTGAAAACAAGAACTCACATTTGATTGAGGCATAGTAAAAACTAAGCTGCGCCTCCTGGC
Organism: Maratus michaelseni; assembly: GCA_963931845.1. NCBI lineage: Eukaryota > Metazoa > Arthropoda > Arachnida > Araneae > Salticidae > Maratus > Maratus michaelseni. Next base: position 121,963,999 of record OZ007586.1, read on the forward strand.
GCCCGTCAGACACGTCAACCGCCGCACCAGAGTCCTGAGGGACTTGCAACGCACTCGACCAGGAGAGTCCTCCTGTAAGCGCTGCGGCTGGTGCGATCGCCGCCACCTGCGTACCACTCCCATTGAACCCAAGTGAGTGACGACATAGGCCGTTGCGATTGTGGTGATTCTCAGCCCTCTTTAGAAACCACCACGTTACACTTGGGGAAGAGCCGGAGTCCCCAACAGCTTCGGACCTAGACACCCAAAAGGAAGCCAGGTCCCAGGCCCTAAGTCAGGTTTTCCCGACCTGCATTTGCTCTACCAGAGCTCGAGGGACGTGAAAACCTACAGAGGTAGTCACAGTTCCCTCTTGTAATGGATTACCTGAAAGAGAATGGGTTATACAAGCAAACAAAAACTTGAACACAAACAAAAACAGAAACACAACATTGCCCCTGAACTTGTCCCCAGTTGGCTTTCTCTCCGAGAGAACGCCTGCGTAGCCGGTCGACTCCCCAGAGAGACGAGACAAAGGCACAAACATGGAAAACAAAGCATAAACTTTAAAACTTCAACAACACAATGACAACAGCAAGTAAATTCAAAACATGCACATTAACAACATGAGTAGTACAGAAAATAACTAAGTATTTACAAAACACAAACTAAAATGCCGGCTCACGAGACGAATCTCAAGCATGCGGACTTATGCACCATTCCCTCCTGCACCGCGGGGGCCACTGGCAGGTTGGATTGCGTTCAAACGCGGTCTTCTACCGCGAAGAGCTAGGAGATTGCGGACAGCTCTTCGGCAACCCAGGTTACGATTTAATGTCCGCAGGTTTAGTCGGTGAATAATCAGCCTAAACCCTTTACGGGCGTGCCCGTCTAGACATAGACCGCGTGGCGAACGAGTCTGAAAATCGCGAGGGAAAATCTTCTCTCGTCTGGACCTCCAGAGAGGGCACCTGAACAACGTGTGGTTGATCGTGGTGTCGCCTACTCCACAAAAGTACGTGGAGACGTGATGGAAAAAACGAGCCTGGTGGTCACCGAAGGTGCCGTGTAGCGTAAAGACTTGATAAATGTAGAAATCACCCTGCAGTCGGCGAGTGCCGACGCGAGGGAAGGATTCATACGCAATTCAGCCAGTTCCTGAGTTACTCCACCTCTCTTGCCACTTGAACAAGGCGGGGCCAAACAGATGGTTTTTGGATGGCGGCGCATGGTTTTAACCGCCACATCGACAGATTGCCGTATTGTGGCCGCCTTAGCCAGTGCATTTGCCCTTTCATTGAAGGTGTGTCCCACATGAGCCCGGACTCAATGCACATGAACTTCGATCTCTGTCGTTTTGATCAAGTGTCTGATCTCGGCTATGGCCCTGTGCTGAGGCACAAGACCATGAAACGCTTGGAGAGCCGATCTCGAAGACATCGAATTGCCCGAGACCTCTGCTATGGGTATGGGTAGTTGCTTCCTTGATCGCGATGACCTCGGCCACAAAGACTTCTGTCCCATCTGTGAGACGGAACTGGCTCTCCGCTACTATTTGATCCTCTGACACAGCAAGGAACGCACAACCTACGGTGTTATTCTCTTGCTTGGATACGGCCGTGTAGTAAGTACACGTGGTCCCCGGAGTGAGGTCCGAAATCCATCGCATCCGCCAAAGGTCTTAAAGTCTGGGGGTGGGCCTCCAGAGGTCGACCGACTCGGAGTCTAGTCTGGTTCCGGCAACGCTCTTTTTCTAACGGAAGAGGGCCATGAAATCCCTGTACAGCTCCGCACGTAAGTAGAGGGGAAGAACCCCTGACAAGACATGCAGTGCATCCGTGGAAGTTGTTGCGTAACATTTCGTCACACAAAGGAGGAGGTTCCTCTGCATACTGTGCAACCTGTTTGCCACCACTACCTTGCCATTGTACCAAATGGGAGCCACTTAAAGGATGATACGCTCTGCAACGATGGAATAGAGCATCTTGAGGAGTTTCGTCTTCTTACCCCAGTTGGCTGTGGTGAGACCGTTCATCTTGTTCAGCCCCTTGAAAGACCTTTCTGAACCGAAATTAGGTAAGGCATCCAGCTTAGCTAAGCATCGATCGTGACTCCCAAGTACAGGATCTGCCATTTAAAGCCGATCCTGTTCCCTTCCGTGCGGAAGGGAATAGATGTGCATGATTGTATTTGCCCTTGGGTTTCACGATCGTTTAACCACACTTATCGCAGCTGAAGTTGAGGCTGCACTCCCTCGCCCAGCCGTGGATCTCTGAAAGAACCGGACCGAGCATGGCGGCAAACCTCATCACAGCCGGACTTCGTGCGGCTACGAAGACATCATCGGCGAAGATTTGAACAGTTCACGCTTCGTCCTCGTTTTCGACTAACAGTCTCAACAAGATCCCAATGACAACCAACCACAGATAAGGTCCGAGACATGATCTTTGTGGCACACCAACGTTAAAGTAGTGTTCCCCGTCTGAGAGCATGACAGAGCGATACCAGAGGTAGGCGTTTATCAACCCAAGGAGATAGGGCTCAACGTCGAGTAAACGAATAATATCGGTCCGTCGAACACTACTGAACACTGATTTGAAATCGAGCGTGAGAAGACATGTGAATTCTCCACATTTCTTCAATTCGGCTATAAACTCCATCACCAACGAAGCGCATCGACAGTACTGATATTCTTTCGAAAGCCGTACTGCCGTGCATCTAGGCTCTTAATGGACACAACTATGGATATATCAACTTAGACTAATGTGTTAATTTACAGTTCTGAACAAAAACAGTGATCACTCCCTACTAATTCCTCTAAAAGTAATTGTAAAAAAATCTATAGGTACCAATCGATTGGAAATATCTACTTATTAATTCTATGCATAAATTATGTTTTAGGAGTCGTCTACATATTAAAATTATATCAACTTTGAATTTTCAAACAATAACAAAAACTTTTCACACCCCATTTGAGTTTCTTAGAAAGAGACAACCCGCGAAATGGTATAGTTTACATAACTTATATTAAATCTTCATAGAGTTAGAAGAGTTTAAGGTTTCAGGATGCTAATGTTAAATCCATTTGACAAACTTATAAAAATCATCCGTTTGAAAATTTATTACTTTTTTAATGAAATACACTTAATAGAATCAAACATATTCCAGGTTTTTTTTTTTTTTTTTTTTTATTCAAAGACATTTTTTAATTATGAAAATTATTAATAAATTCATATTAAAGATTTATGAATCATGACCTACATTAATTTTTGTATAAAAAACCACAATCATCAAAAACATCGGTGTGTAAGTTTACAGCTCATTGACTAATTAGTTTTCGAGATATACAGAATCTGCCAACAGTCTAAATCTAAAGGGAGCGTCTTGTTTTCAAAGGATCTATAGAAAATAAATCGTGGAAATATATCAGAAACATTTTATAGTATTTACTTTTATATAAAGAAAGCTAGTAATAAATTTAAAATTCCTGTATAATTTTACTGAAGACTAAATGAGTGTTTTCAGTACTTATTCTTATAAGATTTTAGTTTTATTTTCCGAAATTTTTAGATAAGCCCCTAACACATTTTTTTCTATCGCTATGAAGATTTAAGATAAGTAGATTCCCAGGTTGCCATGATCCAGGGAGCTGAAACAGAGTGTCAAAAGTAAGTGTTACCATTCGTAAAACCACGTTCGTGCATTTTGTAATATGTAGACAATCTCCGAAACAAAATTTATGAATAGAATTTAATAGTAGACATTACTCCCAATAAATTGGTACCTATGTATTTTTTATACCTTATTTGCAGGATAATTAGTAGGGGTGATCACTTTTTTCCCATGACTGTTCTAAAGTATGTATTGACAAAAGAACAAAGTAGGAAAGTCCTAGCCTACAGTCAATCTGTACAAGGTAATCTGTGTTCAACTTTCTAGAGATTTGAATATTACATGACATGTTTTGGAAAATTGTGTAGTATTGTGCAGATTTGATTTAACTTGAAACATGTACGGGGAATATAGCGAAGTCATCTATGTAGACTCAAAACTCAAATATATAATTTAATGTGTAAGCCATTTTCTTACTTGGTGCTATGCGAATGTGTTAACCTTGTCAGGTCAGATACAACACAAGAAAGTAAAAAAAAATTTACGCCCTCTGAAAATCCAAGGTCTGCGCCCTTTCCAATGGCCCAATCCGACCCTGGTCACTTGGGTGAACCCGCAAGGGACTCTTTCACGTGAGCGAAGCCTTCTAATCCGTTTGTTCACTTGCAAACAGGAAGACGCCGGCTCCTTCAGGAGCCCAATCGCTTTAAAACCGCTATCTAAGAATGTACCAAAACAGCTTGGAACCGACAGCTAAGGATTAGGCACCTTTAACCCCGGATGATTGTGCATCCAGATTGAGGCATAGTAATCAAATATATTTTGATATATGGCATCAGAAATAAAAAGAGGCGCTGCCAGAAAATAAAAAATGTGGAGTCAATCAACTTTGATTGCATGACAAAACGAAAAATAGCAGATAATGGAGAGTACATCTTCAAAATGCACCCTGTGATGAAATAAAATGCTTGAAATGAAAGCATATTCTGAGGGTAAAAACTTAAAATATATTAATTATTACAATATTTTTATATAATTTTATCATTATACAGCATTAAAATATAATTTTATACAACCTTTTGGAAGATATTTATAAAAGTATATTATTTTGAATTTCAAATTTAATTTTTCCATATGGCATAGATCTTTCAGTTTTAAAAATTCGACAATTTTAAAATTAAAGTTTCTATTTTTATTTGTATTTTAAATCTTCTTTATAAATACTGCTGTCTTCCTTTTTATTCTATAAAAAAAATACTAATTTGATATTCAATCACATCAACTAACTGAATGGAATCTGAAGAAACAACAGTAAATTTTAAAACGCTGAAAAGAGATGTAATTTTAAATTTTAAATATTATTTTGAAATAAAAAAATTTGCTTAAACGTAAAACTTTCTTTCACGCAACAATTTACCTTTTTTTTTCTCCAAATATGCATTTATGTTTATTATGTAGCATTAAAATATTATTTTAAATAAACTTTTTGGAATGTGTTTATAAAAGTACATTACACATAATTTCAAATTTTATTTCCATTAAATCTTATAATTATATCGTATGAATATTTCAGTTTAAAAATATTAAACATTCAGCCATTTACTTATTAAAGTTTCTATTTTATTTGTCTTTTAAATCTAATTACACCAAGCTCAATCTTGTGTATCTATGGTGTGCGGTTGAACTCTAAGTGATTATTATTTTTTAACTTTTTTTATAGGTTTTTATGAAAGACATATTAAAATTATAACAATATTAGAATTATTATAGATTTCAAATTGAATACCGATCAAATATAATGAATATACTATATTAAAAATTATTAACAGAATATTAACTGCAGTCATATAAACATTAAATTTACTGCTCTTGTAGGTCTTTAAGATTTTATTTGTAAACATTATTATTTTGCATTTTTTTAAAAATGAAAATGAACTTTTCATATTGAGGTGCAAACGAAATTTAATGATAAAGACAGCAAATTTAAAAATCAAATTTCAGAGAATTGAGAAAATACAATAGTTTTTTTAGATGTGATGTTTGTCCTATGTTTAAAGAATTTTTTTTTTTTAATTTTTAAACTTCTTTTCACACGAAAATTTCTACCGATACTTTTCAATTAAAAATAGCGCGTTTCTAATCCAAACCAATTGGAAAACTAAATCGAGCACGGTAAGTGACGTCAAACAGCGAGTCGCTCCCTATTGGCTGCAGGGTGAAATGGCTCAACCTTATGCAATAGTAACCTTGGGGTTAGGGTAGGGTAGAGTATGGATAAGGTAGGGCCTCTTAAAAAATCTGTAGGTATAATAAAGGAGATGCTATCCCAGTTGGAGAAGAGGCGCATAGCCAAGCTTTGTCAGGAAATACGGGACAATGAGGAACTGGCGCGTACTCAGACAGCACTGAGACGACGCACAATGGAGTATTTGGTGCAAAATCCTGGCAAAAAAAGCAGAAATTAAAATTTATTCAACAATTGTAAAAAGCATATTTTATAATAGCTGACTAACTGGTGCATCGATCTATGTGTATTTCAGGAGTATGAGTCATATTTGGTGGCTCCTAACCTCAGTTGAAGTGAAAGTTTCTTTGAGAGAAGACGTGCATTTTTGTTGTGTTTCAGCTTTGTTATTGTGTAAATGTATACTTTTACAAGTGCATTTATATAATTTTACTTTTCACATAATAAAAAATAATTAAAACTGAAAATGGATTAATATTAAGCCTTTTTTAGATCTAATTCATTTAAATATATTATCTAATATATTCAAAGCTCTTTAAACCTGTGTCGGGGTTTGTCGGATCATTTTTTAATAACAATCGTATTGGTTATAGTTTTGAAGGCAAATGTTAAAAAAATGTTCCGCATATTGCTGCCATTTTTATATATCAATGATTTTCGGGCGGACTGCAAATCTATTAAAAACACTCAAAAACCAGCATCTTTATACTATAGAGACAACTTTGGTAAATACTAATTGCAAGTAAGATATATATATATATATATATATATATATATATATATATATATATATATATTATATGCATTGGTTTTTATAAATTATTAAACATTTATATTATGTAGTAAAATTAACCACATTTAATTAAACATTATTTGTAAATAAAATAAACCTACCAACAATTAATATCCTCTTATAAACAGTAAGCAATTAAGTAAACATTGTATTATATATTTATTAATTTAAATAAATGCATACATTTATGCATATATAGCATTAATTAAGTGTATGTACTAATAGTAAGTCAATAACAACGGTTTTAACTTTAAAACACATAAAAACTAATTTTGGCCAGGATTTTGCCTCAAATACTCCACTATGCGACAGAACGAACAACTGCTCCGAGACAAGCTGGGTTTCCAGGAAAAGTTATCGGAGTTCCATAAGCCCGTGACGAGCGGATGGATCGACAAGAGACATTAGATCGAGAAAATCTAAAGGCTATACAGGAAGCCATAGAGAATTACTCGCTTGCACAGCTGGATACTTTCCGAATACCAGCCATCACCGAGGATGAGGAAGATTTAGGGCTGCAGATTATGTTCAATCGGATCGACTTGAATAAAGGTCTAGATGAGTCTTTTCTCCAGAAGAAGGGTCTCAAACTACTCTCGGCGCTGATCGGTAACAAAACGAGCAGCTGGACGCCGTCATCAAGAAAGCTGGCGACCTTAATCGACAACTAGACGGCTATAAAGGTCCTATCCAAAAGTCCATCAATGCCTCAGGCAGCTATGAAACTAAGCAGAGGGCTTTAGACAAACAGCTGGAGTCTTTAGACTATAAAATCAGCCTAAGGAGGTACAGCAAGGCAATGAAGGCGGGGAGCGACTACATGTACGGCGACGGTGTGGATAAGGTCAACCTTTTGTATAGATTGACGGAAAGGTTGTGTCGTGGCGCTCACAGTCAAAGGTAACACAACCAGATCGTCAAGCTGTTAGACCTGTTGCTGAAAGAAAGTGCCGTAACGAGCGACTACGTCAAGCATTATTATTCTTATATGCCTACCCTAATAAATGTGTAACTATACTACATCCCACACAAGATGTACTTAAGCGAGGGCCAGATCGACAGAATAAAGTCGGAGGCCAAGAAGGGTGAATCGGTTACTCTGCAGATCGACCCTCACAGAACTCCCTACTACGACCAGTACCTGGCCAAGACCCAGATGGGGCAGCTGGGAAAGGGGAACGGATCATGCTGAGCATCTGAAGAAGAATGGGACTTCCTACCCCTCCTCATTTCTCTTCTTACCATGCTGGCCACCGGAGCATTGAGTGGGGACACCGGTTGGGGCATTAAGAAAATACTGGACAAGACTGCGGGATCTGGCGTGCTTCAGAACTGGGAGGGGGAGATATAGAAGATTTAATGCCTAACGGAGGCCACTCGTCTTGGCGAAGCCATGACGTTGAGTACCGTAAATCTTAAACTAGCCTGCTTTTCTAGACTGTCTCCGAAAGTTCCTTCTGGAGCTCACCAGGGGTCCAAAAAAAATGCCGCTGGAAAGGGCGTCCTTCAGAACTGGGAATATCGAATGATTTCATCGAGCAGAACCTAAAAGAGGAAAAGGGGTTTAGAGGCATCTTTACTGCCGAGCTGCTCCCAAAAACCATGCGGCAGTTGGATAATGGCGTCATTAGTTTAGACGTGAGTACCGGCCCCGGCACTCATTGGGTGTGTTACTACAACGATCCTCGGTGCGACTTCGTCGAGTACTTCGACCCCTTCGGAGAGTATCGTAAGAGGAAGTGGTGCTGAACGACACCGTCACCCCGGAAAGTATCGCCCGATTCCTGAAGACGTTCGGTATAACTTCCGTTAGATGTGGCTACTACTGCATACATTACATCACCGAGAGAAATAAGGGGAGGCCGCCTTGGGACGTCATCTATGACTTCACGCAAGAGCCGAGCTACCGGAACGAGGAAGAAGTACTTTAATAGCCGTAGAGTTATTAAATAAATGCCTCTGCTCATACTTAATTGTAAAGATCGATCCGAAGACTTTATGGTGGAATACACCAAGCTTCTGAAATGCAAGAGGGTGGCGCTGCAATCTTTCTCCAAATGGACCTCCTGGAACAACGTCAGCCAGAAATACTGTAACAAACGCTTCTCCTACACCGATGGAATCTGAGAGTGGAAAGACCTGACTATACCGGACGGTAATTACACGCTGCGGGAGCTGAAAGACCAACTGGTGAAGCACTTCGGGATGGCTGAACACCAAATCCAGTTTGGTGTGGTCTTCGCCAGGCAGAGATTTGTACTGAAGCTGACAGAATACTATAAAGTCGACCTAACCACCAGTAAGATGCGCGAAATTCTAGGGTTCGAGCCTCGGGTGTACGAAGATGGCAGCAGGAGGCCCAACACGTCGCCAACATATCTCGTGGCGTGGACGACTTCCACATCCACTGCGACATCGTGGAGGGAGCGTCTCTGAACGATTATTGTTCCGAGGTGCTATACACCCTCCACCAACCCCCCCCCCGGTAATCTCGTTTCCTAAGAGTTCGAGAGACCGGTGTTCTTCTCCGTATAACGCAACCACGCCAGGCGAATCCGGATGCGAGTAACGTATCAGAACGGGGACCTCATTGACCTAAATGGCCAGAAGGTGCTTTACAGACTGCTAGTGGAGGATCGATAGAGTATTAAAGAAACGAAGAACCGTTACAGACTCTGCCGAAACAGCTGTCGAAGCCTCCGAAGGAGATAGACCGAACAGAAGAGAAGTTGAACACCATCTTAGTGATGCTGCAGACAAGAAAGCAGCAGCACGGATGAGGGCTTAATATTTTCCCTAAAGTCTATAGATAAACCATGAACAATATTTAGGACTTAGCGGAAGTGCCAAAAAGACGTAGACAGCGAGCTGGAGAGCCTGGCGTACCGGGAAATCAGAGAAAGTCGGAACTGCACCAACCGCAGCAAGGACGCCACTTACGACTTCCATATTCTCAAAACCAACGCCAGAATGTTGTACTCCTGCGGGTATCTCCATGAGGAGCTTAAAGTCGTGAAGGCTAACGGCGATCCGATAGTGGAAGACAACGTCACCTTGGTGAATGGCGGAGGGTTACTGAGGACGAGCGTCCTGACCATCGGCTCCCCCAAAGTCGACGCGGACGTCGATCACACTTTTCTTCTACTTCAGGTCATGGATCTGATAAACTTCACTAAGGACTATGCCACCTTAGACCACCAACATGTTCTACTACGCGGACACGTGCGATTCGGCCTACAGAAAGCCCTTTAAGTACGACGCAACCACAGCTTTGGCTGACACCACTCCCCTCAGTCATCTGAGGAAGAACGATCAGTACAACGAGGGGTTCGATCAATGTTGGCTGTTCACCAGAGGCAGCCAGTCTGTCCACATATGGACCCTTTGAAGTATATCTTCGCCTTCTTCCACGATTAATGAAAGGTCATCACGAGCTTCGAGATAAAGCTCGAGTTTCAGAAAAACAGCCATAAAAAAGTGTTGGTCGAGAAAGTGTCGCTCTGGCTACCATACGTGAAGTTCAAGCCCTCCATTCACAAGGAGTTTGAGACTTTGGTGCTGAAGGAGCATCCGCTCTATCTGATGTGGCAGCAGCCGAGAGTCGTGGTCTAACAGTCTCGGAAGCTGTGGTGGATCCTACAGCATCCCCTCGATCTCTGACGAGGTCCTGAGCCTTTACATGCTACCTCAATACGACAAGTAAAAAGAGAGTTTCGGTCACAACCCCATGATCTTTGACCCCTTGGGCATGATCAAATGCTGGCTCACAGTTGTAGGGTTAGATAACACCTCCCCCACAATATCTTTAGCCACACTGCTTACCATTTAATTAAATTAACTATGTGCATGATGGAGGCTAAAATAATTCAACATTTTCTGAAGAAACAAAAAAAGTTTATTAAAACTGTAGGTTATATTTAGCAAACACATGAAGATACATCATCACACGCACATAATGAGTCAAACTCCCAATAACTTCTAAAGTCCAAACATAGTTCATTTATACTGCATATATTAACTGCATATATTAACAGCATATCTTAACTGCATATATTACTGCATATTTTATATACTAAAAACAAGTAGTCACCTGCTACTAAATAAAACACTAACCAAAATCAAGCTTATTTGCAAAAGCTACTCACATGTTGAACTGACTTGTAAAACTACAAACTTCCCAAATATATACTTCAAACACAATACAAAATCTGCATTTTAATGTTGCCAAGTTAGTAAATATAACTTTCAATAAGTAAAAGACACACCTACTAGAACAAAATGACATCACTGTGTCAGAATGACATCAAAGGAAACAACAAATCAGAAAAGGTTAACTAAAAAGTAACAGAAAGTTAACTTCACTACCAACCACTCAACCATATGCTGAAAAAGGTAAACAAGCATGCACACTTGCTGTAAGTACTAGACTATTGAATTTAAACATTAAAAATGATTAACTATATAAGATACTTAGAAAATAAATTTAACTAAAAATATAAGCAAGCTTATATATGGTGGTGGTGACTATTAAAGAAAATGAGGAGCTGGGAAAACACAAAAATATAACTTTAAGCCTATAAATGCCCCCTTTTTCCCAGGTCCTCTGCCTAGCCAAACAACCATTTTCTAAAATAGAAAATTTTTTCACTTGACAATTCTTTTGTCATTACATCAGCAACATTACATTTACTAGATACATACCTAAGTTCAAAATTTCCAATATTTTCCTTTACAAAATAAGTACGTGTATCAATATATTTGGTTCTTGTATTTTCTATATTGTTTTTAGAAAAACTTATAGTACTTTGATTGTCACAATGAATTGTTGGTTTAGTTAAGTTTAAGTTCAAAAAAGAAAGGTCATCAATTATTCTTGTTAACCAACACAGTTCCTTGACTGAGTCTGTTAAAGCAACATACTCAGATTCCATACTTAATAAGGCAACACATTTTTGTTTAGAAGAATGCCAAATAACAGGTACTTGGTCAACAAAAATTACTAAACCACTAACTGATTTACGATCAACTAAATCTGAAGCCCATGTAGCATCAGTATAGACATTAATATTACAATTTGAAATTCTAGATAGATTTAAACTCAATTGTTTTGTATCAATAACATATTGCAAAACCTGACACAAATTTCTCCAGTGATCCCATGATGGCTTATTAGAAAACTGGGATAAAGCAATGACTGAAAATTGAATATCGGGTCTACTTCTAGAAGCTAAAAACAACAAACAACCTATTAACTGTCTGTAAGGGACGTCTATTTGTTCCCCCTCATTTGCTAAGTTTAACACTGTTCCTGGTGTTAACGATAATTTGCATTTAATTCTAGGAACATTAAAAATTTCTGCAATTCTTTCAATATATTTAGTTTGATGCAGTACATAAGACCCCTCACGTTGCTCAAATTCAACTCCTAGAAAATTTCTAATTTCCCCTAGAGTTTTTATTTCAAATTTAGATCTTATTAATTCAATTACCTGGTTTAATATTTTCTCATTCTCTGCAAAAATTGCCAAGTCATCAACATAAACTAGAATTACCACTTTTAATATATAAACATATAAGCAGTTACAATTCAATACTTTATCAAAACCTAAATCCTTAAAATTTTTGTCTAATTCATTAAACCATTCGTGCCCAGCCTGGTGGAGTCCATATAATGCTTTGTTAAGTTTCCATACATACTTTTCATTAACTTCTCGGAAACCATCTGGCTGCTCAACATAAATTTGCTCATTTAATTTTGCATATAAGTATGCACCTTTCACGTCAATATGCTGGCTAAACCATCCCTTTAGAACCACAAGTACAATAAAGAAAAATCTAACAAGTGGAAAAGCTATGACAGGTGAAAATGTGTCAAAATAATAGATTCCCTCAACTTGTCGGAATCCCTTCGCTACTAACCTAGCTTTAAAACTTTTAATTTTACCTGACACATCCTTTTTCAGTGTATATACCCATTTTGTACCAAGAACTTTACTCTTTTCAGGACGTTTCACAAGGTCATACACTTCCCTATCTTTTAATATTTTAAGTTCAGTACTCATAGCTTTAACCCACTCTTCTTTCTCAGAAAGATTTTGGGACTCACTAAAACTAATTGGGATTTTTATCTCAGCACAATGTGCTTCTGGGTTAGATTCTAAATCCTCTTCATCAGTTTCTATTACAGGTTTAGCATTAGAGTCACTTTTCAGTTTAACTTCAGGCTGGGAGAGATCTGAATTAGTTTTAAGTGGTTTAAAATCAAATTCCTCAGATTTAAAAACTATACCCTTTTTCTTACAATAATCCTTCACATCATTTTTACTTCTTAACCTAATACCTGGTTCTGGATAGTAGTAAACATCTACACGACCTCTAGAACTACCTGACTCTCTAACCTTTTCAATTCTCTTCCAATCTGAAAAAGTATTTTCAACTGGGTCATCTTGCACTTTAAATTGAACCATTCTATTGCTGGAGTCTTTAACTGGTTCTGAAATAAAATCATTTTCAATGATTTTCAAATGTTTAGTTTCCTACTTCTTTAGTCCCTGGAAACCATACTCTATAACCTCTCGTGCTCCTGGCGTAGCCAATTAAAATTCCCTTTTTAGATCTTGCCTCTAATTTATTACGATACCTTTTTGGAATATGAACAAAAACAGTACTTCCTATAACTCTTAAGTACTTAACCGAAAAGTTTCCACCTTTCCAAACATTCAGAGGGGCTTTCCCATGCAATTTAGTGTGAGGGTATCTATTTTTTAAGTAATTTACAGTATAAACCATTTCAACCCATAATTCTTTAGGTAAATTTGCCTGAATTAACATTGCTCTAACTCCCTCCATTAAAGTACGGTTGTACCTTTCCGCGATGCCGTTCATCTGCGGCGAATACGTATTCGAGTGCTCATGTTTAATCCCCTCATCGTTTAAGAATTTCTCAAATTGATTAGAATCAAATTCTTTACCCCAATCAGAGCGGAGTCTTTTAATTACATGACCTGTCTGCTTCTCAACTAAAGCTTTATAATGCTTGAAATAATCAAATGCCTGACTTTTAAGTTTAAGAATGTACACATGTGCATACCTAGAAAAACCTAGCCTCACCTAAAGAAGGTTCAGGAGCTGGTCCCCAAATGTCGAGGTGCACTAACTCTAAAATGTGACCTGTCTTAATATCATCTATAACATGATGAGATTCTCTAGTACTTTTTGCTAAATTACAAACTTCACATGACCCCATTTCACCATATAAATTTTTAAGTCCAGTTACATAATTTGTTTTTGAAAATTTTACCAAGTTTTTAGCATTTAAATGACTGAAACGTCTATGCCATAGCATTAAGTCATTAGAACAATTATTTAACTTACTATTTCTAACAACATAAGCACAAGATTCATTAGACACACATTTAGCAGTAATACAATAAAATTTAGTTACTAAAGGCACTATTAAAAATTCAGAATTATCAGGATTAAAAATTATAGCTTTACATTTGTCAAATTTTACTTTAAAATTTTTATCAGTTAATTTTCTAACAGACACAAGATTTCTCACCATATCAGGAACATAATACACATTTTTTAAAGTAAAAGTTCTTACTACAGTACCACACTTCACTTTTAAGTCAATGTCCCCTATACCACAAATGTCAGCAATTCCTTTTGCTATAACAGCTTGACTTTCTAATTCTCTGAAATTGTAGAAGAGAGATCGGTCAAAACTGAAGTGATCTGTCGCAGCCGAATCCAAAATAAATTCAAGTTCGGGTCCATCAGATAATAGGGCGGATGCGAAGAAAGCTTGATTAGGCAGCTGGGATTTCCTTGAACTTGATCTGAATCTTGGTCTATACTGATTTAATCTCCTTGTTTGGGATCTATGTCTACAATTCTTGATTAAGTGGCCAACTCGACCACACCTGTAGCACTTTCGGGTTTCTTGTTGCACAGTTGAATTCACAGCACTAGGAGGATGGACCTTTGGTGTAGTATCAGTCAAAAAATTTCTAGAAGACATTAGAGCTGTATTTCCATTTTTTGAATATATCTTGGTCATCGATCTGTTTATTTTGCAAATGGTCATATTCAGCAAGTAAAAATGGTCGAAGACCTTCCACAGTGAATTCATCATCAGCCAATTGATAAAGACGAGATATAAGGGTTTCATAAGATGGCGGTAAACTCTCTAAGATTTGAAAAGCAATTTCATCTTTAGGCACACTCTTTCCTGTTTGCTCTAAATCTTGAACTATTTCCAAAACTTTTCCAATGTACTGACTCATTGTATCACTGGCCTCAAACTTCGTATTTATGAACTTTCTCCAAAGGTGAGCAACTATTGCATGTGACGTAGGTTCATAAGCACCTTTTAATAACTGCCATGCCTCAAAAGATGATTCAGCACTAAAAACTACACTTTTATTCTCTTCAGTCAAACTTAAACATATGTAAGTCAATGCCTTCTTACTTTTTTTCATATACTCATCAAAATTTTCAATATTTCCTCCATCGGCTTTTGCTTTACTTTTTTCTTTATGAGAAGTGCATATTTCTAAGCGTTTGCTAATTAGCATCATATCCATACTGAACCTCCATGCCTTCCAATTATCATTACCCAATTTAGGGAAAGAGAGAGTTTGCTCAGTTATCTTACTCATTTTATCACAAAATACAGCACCACAAAATAAAAGTTAAGCAGAGCGACCAACCACGCTCTGCTACCACATTGTAGGGTTAGATAACACCTCCCCTACAATATCTTTAGCCACACTGCTTACCATTTAATTAAATTAACTATGTGCATGATGGAGGCTCAAATAATTCAACATTTTCTGAAGAAACAAAAAAAGTTTATTAAAACTGTAGGTTATATTTACCAAACACATGAAGATACATCATCACAGGCACATAATTAGTCAAACTCCCAATAACTTCTAAAGTCCAAACATAGTTCATTTATACTGTGATAGCTCGGCTGGTTAACTTTAAACTTAATAAGAAAGAAAACACTGATTAAAACTACACAAGGTAAAAATGTGAACTGTAAACTTTAATTAAAACGTTAAAACCCTCTTGGTTACACATTTGACAGCGACCGCCATCTAACACACATGAGCTCTCTGCTCTGAACTGAAAACTTACATAAACAATCACTTTAACAGTTAACAAAAAGAAAGAATAAACCAACTATTCAAACTGCGAAATGTCCTTGCATGCAAGTAAACCCAAGATCACTTGCGAAGTCTGGTTCGATGCACAAGTATGCAGAAGCACATAATCTCTTATCTAGGTATCGTTCTCTCTATCGAAAATGCTCTGTCGAACGTGTGTCGGAAAACACTGTCCAAAAACATTGTCGGAAAATATTGTCCGAACATACACCCCCGGCCTTGAAACCTTCAAGGGCTATAATTAACTATTCTCATTCAAAAGGTAAAGGACAAAGTTTGTGAATAGGACGTTTAAGCTCTCCCGTAGCAGTTCTTACTATGGCCACTCTAACATGACCATCACTACCTGAAAAGGTTTCAATGATTCTTCCCAGCTTCCATTGAAGCGCCGGCACAAGTTCATTTTTAATGAGCACTAAGTCCCCAATCTTTAAATTTGCTGTTGGACGTAACCACTTGGGGTGTTGTTGCAACTGAGACAAATACTCTACACTCCATCGCTTCCAAAAGTGCTGGAATACTCTCTGTGTCAGTTGCCAACGACGAAGTCGTGAAGGCGGAACCTCAGAAACATCAAGCTCTGGAATAGCTGTCAACGAAGCACCCGTCAAAAAATGACCCGGTGACAAAACTTCTAGATCATTTGGATCACTTGACAACGGACACAAAGGTCTCGAGTTCAAACAAGCTTCAATTTGTGACAATAATGTTGAGAACTCTTCAATTGTAAATAGCGAATTTCCCATTGTTCTACGCAAATGATATTTCACAGACTTGATGTTAGCCTCCCACAGCCCACCAAAATGTGGAGCCGATGGAGGGTTAAATTTCCAAACGATGCCCTCATTAGCAACATAATTCTGTAAGGATTGTTCTTTAATGGTGGAGGATATAAATTCATATAATTCCCTCAATTCCTTACTTGCACCCTTAAAATTTGTAGCACAGTCACTTACTAATTCGGCTGGCTTGCCTCTACGAGAAACAAATCTTTTCAGAGCAGCCAAAAACGTTGGAGTGGACAAATCTGACACCAATTCAAGATGAATAGCACGAGTCGAAAAACAAATAAAAATCGCTATGTAACTCTTAAATGTCTTGATACCTCTACGATTTCTCTCTTTACACATAAACGGACCGGCATAATCACATCCCGTCTTCGAAAATGGGCGACTGGGTAAGACACGCATAGCGGGCAGGTCCCCCATTAATTGTGTACCAATAGCTGGGGAAGCACGGAAACACTTTATGCATATCTTCACAATTTTTCTTACTGCATCTCGACCACTTAAAATCCAAAATTTTGTTCTAAGGACAGCTAAAAGAAGCTGAGGACCAGCATGCAAGTAAGTTATATGATAATGTCTAATAAGCAATGCAGTAATATGATGAGACTTAGGCAAAACTATTGGGTGTTTCTGATCTTCAGAAACATTAGCATGTCTCAACCTTCCACCAACCCGCAAAATACAGCTTGAATCCAGAAATGGATTTAATGTTAAAAGTTTGCTCGAACGTCTTAACAACTTGTGATTTCCTAAAGCAAGGATCTCATCAGAAAAACACTGGTGTTGTACTAATTTCACTATCCTCGTTGTGGCTCTCAAAAGCTCTGATGTCAAGAGTAAACCGTTTATTCGCTGAGATACCTTTTTTGCATTGTTCACAAATCTCAAGCACCACGCGATGATTCGTACCAGTCTATTCCAAGTGGAATATCTGAAAATCACATGATCCAGGGATGAAAGTGCACTAAAGTCATTTTGTAGCAGCTTTGTAGCAGCAAAAATCTAATTTTGTAGCAGTAAAATCCATTTTTGTAGCAGCAAAAATCTTAATTTTGGAGCAATAAAAACTGTTTTCGGAGCAATAAAAACTGTTTTGGAGCAGATTGAAATTGTAATGTTAATAAAAATTATTGCTATCTTGAAAAAACTTTGATATTTGAAAAAAAAATTACTCTGATAAAATTTTGCCACACTTTTTGCTAACCCTGAACATTCTAAACAACATTTGGGTACTGATTGCAATAATGCATGTATGTTAAAGAAATACTAAGTAATGTGCAAGTACAGCTGACTATTAAATTAATGAATCTATAAAATCCCCCCCCCCCACCCAAAAAAACTGACTACATTACTGGGTAATAGTACTTTCATTTAGCATTTTGTTTGAGAAACTATTTCTTTGAAGAAAATATTGTATAATAATAATAAAATCAAATAAGATGTGAGAAACATTGAGAGATGCGTGAAATATAAGTGTTTCTTATTTCACACGTACAAAAAAGACAAAATAATAAATTCAAAATAAAATGTTCATTTAAAAATAACGTTTTATTAAAAATTAATGTTATAGAATAATTTATTTATAAATTCTGTAGAATTATTTCTAAAACGAGAGTGGATGTAGAAAGATGCAGCAATGTGAAATCGGAAACGTCCAAAGTGTAGGAGAGAAGAAAAAAAAAATAAATAAAAGGGGAATGGGTACAGATTAAATCGGAAAATCGTGCATTTGGACGATTCTTTTCATATTTTTAATCACCAGTGTTTCAAGTTTAATCGACGAATGACGACTGCTTATTTTCATCTTTAAACTCAAGATATATCACTTTATCAGAAAATGAAAAACGCTATTCGATAATACTACTGGTTTTGGCGATTTTCTAATATTTACATTTATGTAAAATCAGTGCATACGAACCAGCCAATATTCGGCAATGCACCTTAAATTCAAAATAATAATAAACACATCAATAAATAAATGATGATTCACGGAAATTTTTAATCTTTTTTTGTGTAATTTATTAATCATAAAAAAAGTAGATAATTTCGCGGAAGGGAAAAAAATAATATAAATACGATACTGCAAAACCAATACCATACGATATCAGAACAATTTGAGATCGGTATAAAATAACATAGATAAACATTATTAGCGACGATATTTTAGAAATTTCGAACAAAAAAACAGAAATCAATAAAATTTGTTAAAATATAAAACTTTTCATTTCTGAATAATATAATTAACGAACAGAAACTCAGATTTAAATATGTTGTGCCGAAAGAATACGCCAATATGTACCAATTGTGCCGAAAGACTTCTAACTTTTCTTTGTGGAATCCAAAGTTTTTTACAAGCCGTGACGTGAAGGCAGTAAGGAAAAAAAAAATTCTGGCAACCATTTGTGGCAGGCGGGAACAGTCAACCCCAAATCAGTTTATTTCAAGTTTTTTTTAAAAAAAGGATGAACTTTGTACTGTACGGAGATCGGCCGGGCAGGGTTACACACAGCAGTGACGTCAAGAGGTAATTCAAGTGGAGTTGCAAGAAATGGCGATGTGGTGCAGGTTTGGCACAAAATTGAAAAAAATAGCTGTTTTGTAGCAGCTTGGTGCAGGAAAAAGGTTTTGGTGCAGTCTGGAGCAATTGGTGCAGGTCTTACATCCCTGCATGATCATCACTGAGATCAAACACGTTTACAACACAGTTTTGCTTTTCTTCCTTTAAAACAATCTCCTGTATTTCTTTACCGTTAACTGGATCATTATGTTGATTGTTGTTCAATGGCTCTCTTAACCATCGAGGACCACGAAACCATAATTCACAATTTACTAATTCCGACGGCAACATACCCCTTGTTCCGCAGTCAGCAGGATTTTCAATTCCAGAAACATGATTCCACGGAACATTAGGAAGTGCCTCTTGAATTTTTGAAACACGGTTAGCCACGAAGGTTTGCCAACGATGAGGCTCTGAAGAAAGCCATGCCAACGCCACATTAGAATCAGTCCAGGCAAATACTTCAGTCTCAGTAAAATTTAAATGCTGTAAAACCATTTTTAGCAAATTTGCCAACAGAAGGGCCGAACACAATTCAAGTCGTGGAATGGACTGAGTCTTAATGGGTGCCACCTTAGTCTTAGATGTCAAAAGATTTATCGTTATTTTTTCATCTTGAGAAATTGAACGCATATATATTACCGCACAATACGCCTTTTCGGACGCATCACAAAAGGCATGAATTTGAAGTCCCATTTTATCTGCAGCCAACACAAATCGAGGAATCCTCAATTGCGAAATTACACTTAAGTCATTTCTAAACGATGTCCACCGCTTACTAAAGTCTTCACTAACTGGCTCGTCCCAGGTAAGTGAAATTTTTCATAAATCTTGCAACAAGATCTTCATGAAAACGACACAAGGAGATAGCAACCCCAACGGATCAAACACCTTTGCGACCTCTGACAAGATATCTCTTTTCGAATATCTATTCTTTTTGTCATGGTTTAAAACAGTGAAACAAAAGAAATCACCATTCAAATTCCACTGGATTCCCAAAATTTTTATACCACTATCATTCTTTAAGAACAAGGAATCTGCACTTTCTCTACATTCTTCCGAAATGTTTTTCAACACGCCAGGCACATTAGAAATCCATTTTCGCAATTTAAAACCACCTCGCTTCATTAACAATGTCAATTGATCAATTAATTCCACAACTTCCTCTTTATTTTGACCCCCTGACAATAAATCATCTACATAAAAATCCCTTAACACTGCTGCAGATGCCAACGGAAATTCACTCTTCTCATCTAAGGCAAGCTGATGAAGAGATCTAGTAGACTGAAATGGGGCAGATGCGGTACCGTAAGTAACTGTTTTTAAACGGTAATCCTCTATAGTATCTTGGGAATTTTCTCTCCAAAGAATTCTCATAAAGTCTCTATCTTCAGGGTTAATCAAAACCTGCCTAAACATTTTTTCTATATCTGCACATACAACTATAGGTAAAGTTCTAAATCTCAACAGTATTGGAAAAGGCTCCTGCTGTATACGTGGACCGACCATAAGAATGTCGTTCAAAGATACACCCGAAGTAGACTTAGCTGAAGCGTCAAAAACAACTCTCAGTTTTGTCGTTGTGCTTGATTCCCGAATTACCGCATGATGTGGTAAATAACAAACACTTGAAGGAACACTCTCCGGCTTGGATACACGTTCCATGTGACCCAATTCAAAATATTCCCTCATAAACTTTCGACAGTCTTCATAAATAAATGGCTGTTTTGAAAGTCTGCGTTCTAACGAACGAAATCTCTGGATAGCCATTTCTCTAGTGTCACCTAATCTAGATGGGGAATCTTTAAATGGAAGTTTCACGACAAATCTTCCAGACATATCTCGAGAATAAGTACGCTTAAAATGATCCTCACATTCCCTCTCCTCCTTAGAAATCTGAACTAATTCCGGAACAGAATCCAAGCACCAAAATTGTTGCACCAAGCCATCTAATTTTAATTGAATATTATTGACGGCAAATGTATGTAGACCTCTATCGAATGAGGTAGTCCCCGTAATTATCCATCCTAGCTTAGAACTTACAGCAAAGGGCAGAGTTTCCCCTCTTTTCACAATTTTCCCATTTAGCAATGTAAAAAATACGTTAACTCCAAGTAGAATATCTACTGGTCATGACTCAAAAAATAGTGGGTCTGCTAGAACTAAATCATTAAACTTATTCACAACATCTGAAGGAATAGAACTACATGGCACATTAGATGTTATTCTTTTTATCACAAATGCTTTAGTAGCAAATTTTATTTCAGGATTAAAATGAGGAGTGAAATTCAAATTTATCTCTCCATTTGTTTCAGCACTATAAGAACCTAAACATGTAACCTGTACTCTAGTTCTTCGCTTTGGCAAACACAATTTTCGCATACAATTTTCACTTAGAAAACAGGCCTCACTTCCACTGTCCAGCAACGCGTGGCAATTTACAAGATTACCCACTGAATCAAGAACCTTAATCATTGCTGTACAAAGTAGAGTCTGTCCCATATTCATTAACTGTATTCCCAAACCAGAATTGTTTCGAAACTCAAAGGTGCCAGTGCAGGAAGTTTGACTTAACTCATTTTGTCTCGGTCGAAATTCCGTTGCGTTCGGGGAAAGAGGAACCACCGGAGTTTCAGTCGCATTCTTTACATGAGGGCCAGTATCCCATAAAATATGCAAGACACTATGATGAGGCTTGTGGCACACTCATACACATTTTTGCATAATGTTTCTCTAAAAGACAGTTATAACACAAACTATTTGTTCTAGCTATTTCTATTCTTTTCTGCACATTTAATTACAAATATCGTGGGCATCTGTAAAGTGGATGCGATTCTTTGCATAAAACACAAATATTATTAGCAGACAATAATATAGTAAATTTAGGTTTTCCACTTTCTTTAACTGCTGTTTTACTATTTTGAAGGGTTCTCGCATGGTCCTTTAAAAAAGATAATAAATTTTCAAGTGTACCCAATTCCTCTTTTTTGAGTGTTCTTTCCCACCAATATCTTGTATTTCCATCCAATTTCTCTGTAATTAAATAAACAATTAATACTTCTGAAAATCCCTTAACCTCTTGTTTAAGTACACTCAATGAACGGACACATTCATTAATAACGTCTACACTTTCCAAAAGAGACTGTGCTGTACCCGAAATACAACGCATTCCAATAAATTTCTTAATCAATGAATTAATTAATTCTCTTTTATTTGAATATCGCTCTTTCAACAGCTCTAATGCTGTCTTATAATTCGAATCAGAGATTGGGAGGCACTGAATTATTTTAAGTGCATTGCCTCTGCATGCCGATTTTAAATATTTTAATTTCTGACAGTCTGATAAAACTTCATTACAATCCACACTAGCCCTAAATAAATCATAAAATGGAAGCCACTCCTCCAGATTACCACTGAAAGTGGGAAGTGTGAGTTTCGGCAGTTTAACCTCTGAGGTTTGAGACCTCAACAACCCCGCACTGTTGTTACTTTCGTTTAAAGCAATTCCCGATTTTTTTCAGTTAACACTAAGCCACATACTGTCAACTCGATCCTGTTCAGTCTGCTGCTCCTCAATGTACGTATCAACCTAATTTTTATCACATTTAGCCAAAATCCTATTAAATGTTTCACTCAATTCATCAGTTAACTTTCCTATTTTAATCTCAAACAAAGTTAATTCACTTGAATCGGCTTCATTAATACACCCATTTATCTTTTTTTCTAATTTTGTAATAGCAGACTTTAATCCCCTCTTCTTAACTAAAACATCCTTTAACTCTTCCATAACAAATAAAAATTTAAATACAGGAACGAACTCACCGAATCTTTAAAACGTCTTTATCAACAAAGCAGGGGCATTGGCATCCAACCAACCATGCGCTTAAACTCTAACACTGAACACCAAACATCCACATTTTACAGTCCAAATTCACTTTCCACATTAGCCTAATCAGCTATTTTCCCCTTTAAAAGAAATCTCGGGCGACGGACCATTTAATGATAGCTCGGCTGGTTAACTTTAAACTTAATAAGAAAGAAAACACTGATTAAAACTACACAAGGTAAAAATGTGAACTGTAAACTTTAATTAAAACGTTAAAACCCTCTTGGTTACATATTTGACAGCGACCGCCATCTAACACACATGAGCTCTCTGCTCTGAACTGAAAACTTACATAAACAATCACTTTAACAGTTAACAAAAAGAAAGAATAAACCAACTATTCAAACTGCGAAATGTCCTTGCATGCAAGTAAACCCAAGATCACTTGCGAAGTCTGGTTCGATGCACAACTATGCGGAAGCACATAATCTCTTATCTAGGTATCGTTCTCTCTATCGAAAATGCTCTGTCGAACGTGTGTCGGAAAACACTGTCCAAAAACATTGTCGGAAAATATTGTCCGAACATACTGCATATATTAACTGCATATATTAACAGCATATCTTAACTGCATATATTAACTGCATATATTACTGCATATTTTATATACTAAAAACAAGTAGTCACCTGCTACTAAATAAAACACTAACCAAAATCAAGCTTATTTGCAAAAGCTACTCACATGTTGAACTGACTTGTAAAACTACAAACTTCCCAAATATATACTTCAAACACAATACAAAATCTGCATTTTAATGTTGCCAAGTTAGTAAATATAACTTTCAATAAGTAAAAGATACACCTACTAGAACAAAATGACATCACTGTGTCAGAATGACATCAAAGGAAACAACAAATCAGAAAAGGTTAACTAAAAAGTAACAGAAAGTTAACTTCACTACCAACCACCCAACCATATGCTGAAAAAGGTAAACAAGCATGCACACTTGCTGTAAGTACTAGACTACTGAATTTAAACATTAAAAATGATTAACTATATAAGATACTTAGAAAATAAATTTAACTAAAAATAGAAGCAAGCTTGTACATGGTGGTGGTGGCTATTAAAGAAAATGAGGAGCTGGGAAAACACAAAAATATAACTTTAAGCCTACAATAGTCAACAACGTGCGGGTGCCTAACGTAAGCTATACCATGGACTTTGCGAATAATGACTACTCGAGACTCTTTGCAGCACTTCTGGAAGGCGGACTGAATGACATCAATGCAGAAACGAGATGCCTCGTAGATTACGCCCGATTCGGGAGCCTCTACCCCATCATCTCTTTTAACCTGGGCCATACACCGATCTGAGCAACCTCATGATAGAGTTCCACTGGAAGCTGAAGAACCTCCCGACCAAAGAGTACATGTTTTACTTCGTTCTGGTGGAGAGGAAGCGCTGTCAGCTCAACATGGCCCAGAAACAGCTAAGATCCCAAACACCCTGAGAACATAGACAGTGAGACTATATTATAACCATACGGTTCTAATAAATGACATATTATCCTTTCGAAATTTCTATGATGAATTAGCCGCCTTTCCCCGTGGTCTTCCCAGCATAGGACTTAAACTAAGCAACGACGGGGATTACGATATGATAGGTAAGAGGCTGTCGAACTGTCAGAATCCCTAATAGACTCGGAAGCCTGCACGAAAGCCTTTCATCTGCGAGAGGTTGAGAGCCGCTGTCTTACCATGCAAGACATAAAGGCCGCAATCGATGCTAAGAGCAAGAGGATAGGGAATGTTGCGTATCCTAAGGATCCCATAAACGTCATCACCAAGAAATACCTGGAGGATAAGCGGGAGAAGCTCAGCGCAAAGTTAGTTACTCTGAGAGAGGAATTTAATGAGTTTAACCCTAGTTTTAAGGCTTTTACGATCGAGACGGCTAGTAGGTTAAAAAGTCTAGATACTTACAACCAGGATCTGGATGCTGTATAGTTCCACATTGTCAATCTTCTGGAGAAATGTCGCAAATCCCAAGCCAAAGTGTACTATGTCTCTGCGACAGGGCGCATCAAGAAGGACGGCTCAGAGTAGGTTAAGTTCACCGAACGTACGAGTGAGCTGTTAAACCCATTGATATGCTTAGCGGACACCATGGTTCTGGCATCTGCTGGTGGCTTCTTTTTTTTTCTGCGTGTGCAAGACCCAAAATAATGTGAAATTGTAATTTTTCTCCTGAATCCACGGTACCTGAAATAATGATGAAATAGTCAAATTTCCGTTACCTTTCTCCTTCCAATTTTCAGGGTCTGCAGGATTTGAAATAAAGCTGAAATTATAAAATTAATATGGAAAATGTAAAATTTTCATTTTTTCTTTTAAATCCACAGAATCCGAATTATTTCCAAAATAGTAAAATTTTCATCTTCATTTTTCTTCCTTTACATCAGAATTTTTAGGTACAGAAAACACAAAGCAACTCCAAAATTGTAACGTTTTTGTATTTTTTCTTTTTCAGTCTTTTTCAGTCTATTTTTTCTTTTTCAGAAATAGTAAAATTTTCATTTTGTTTTCTTTTTTAGATTTTGATATTTGGATTTTTTGGGTTTGCAGGACCCAAAATTGTAAAATTAGTAACGTGAAAATATAATTTTTTTTCTTTTTCTTTTGAAGCCTTGTAAACAGAATTAATTCTGAAATAGTATATTTTGGTACAATATATATTTGGTATTGCTCCCATTTTAGTTATTGTCTTAAAATGACATACAAACATAATGTATGTTTTTTTTGGATTTGACTAATGTGTAAGATCTGTGTGTGTGTTGTTCAAAGTAAATTTTAGAGCTTTATTAGATTTCAACAATTAGATTTATTAGATTGTTTCTATCTAATACCTTCTAATTTAGCTTTTCGATTACAACTTACATGCATATACAGTTCTGTTTTTGTACAATTTTGACATAATTAAATTTTACTGCATGTAAAATTTAATGTATTGTGCTGCTGTACACATGTGCATAGAATATCATGGGGCAAGAGGGTTATGTTCAAAATAATTTCAGTCTTGACCAGAGTTGATCAATGCAGGGACAAAGTTCCACCGGTATTTTATAGGAATATTTTTGGCCTATTTAAAACAAAAATTCTGCATTTGAATAAGGGTGAATGTTTTTATACTAAAATATTGTTGGAAGTTTGTCCTGAAGAAACTAGTCCTGGTTCTGACTACCTATCATAGCTTACATCCATGATTCAACAGAAGAAATGAAACGAAAAACATTATCGGTTGATATGTGCATCACGTGCTTCAAGATCAAACAGCAATGTGTTTGTAGGTTGCAGTGTCACCAATTGGGTATTTTTTATTCAGATTGCTTGATTGCTTCCACTTTTTTAAATAGTAATATTTCCATTATTCAATGACAAATTTAATAAAGCGACTATCACTATTTCTAAACAAATGGTAGCAACAAAGTAATCTGAATAACAGGAATCCACCCAACAGGCAATAGTAGTACATTAACCATACCAGAGTCTATTTCTTTAAAATTTCAGGAGTCGGAGTTGTCATCCCCCCAACTCCACAGCCCTGGTATTTTGTTGTTGTTTTTTTAGAATAATAGAAACGAGTGAATAGCTCAATTAAGTATTTGAAAATTAATTTTCAAAAGTATTGTTAATCATGTATATGTCACAAAACAATAGGTTTATAAATAAAAAGAGCCTTTGAAAATAGCAAGAAATCCATATAACTCTATTGCATTTATTGTAAAATCTTCATATCACAGAATAAATCAATATACAATAATACAAAAAGTAACATCTGAGTTTGATCAACAATAAGAAAGCAAATCTAGCTGATATATATCAGTAAAAAAAATGTGAATTATGGAATTTATAATTTGTTTATAGTGATATCATAGAATACCACAACAAAAAACAAAATGCTATGAAAAATTAACAACTCATATAAATATAAGTATTTCAAGTATAATAAATCAAATAGTTTTATTTAAAATAGAAATTTGTGTCATGGTTTTTTTGAGTAAATCAATATATTTATATTAGAAATAAAATATCACACAGATAATTAACAAACAACAATAAAATAAATGTCACAACTACACAAAAGCAGTTTACAGGTTTAATCCATTTTCTTGAAATGCATTATTATTATTATTATTATTATTATTATTATTCAAAGAAAAATAGTAAATAAGTGAGAGATGATGCAGAAAATATAATAGAAAAGCTAAACAAATAAGTATATAACATTTCATTTTTTTCATTATGTTTGTTGAAGAATCTTATTTTACACCAAACTTAATCCACAGAACCAAATACTTTGACAGATAGTCAGTCTTAACAAATTCAAGATGAATTTATATTTGCAGAAAAAATTCAAAATTATATCCCAGCAAAAATATTTTGGCTTAAACACTCTTTATCACAACTATTTTTAAAACTATTTTTAATACTTTTATTATTTTAAAACAAGGAAACTGATTGGTAAATAAATAATATAAGTAATAATTTTGCAACTGAGTGAAAATGGGACTCGAACCCAGAATCTTTCGCTTTAATTGCCAATGCTCCTTCAATTGAGCTATATGGATGACAACCCAGCCAACACAATTCACTCAGACAACCATTTGGTAATGACATCTGGTCTGTTATTTGAAACTGCCTGACAGAATAAACTGCAGGTAAAGGCATTCCAGTAAACTATGGATATGTAATTACACTTTTATTATTTTAATACAATCAAGCTGATTGGTAAATAAATCAGGTGAGTAGTAAATTTTTCAACTGAGTGAAAATGTGTCCAGGCTGGGACTCAGTCCCAGAACCTTTGACTTTAATTGCCAATTCTCTACCAATTGGGACTTCCTCCTATTGGAATTTTCTATATGAATTTTAATATCGCCTATGAAATACATATATCAGCAATTTCTTTTTTGAACATTCATTGTACAGCTTATTTTGGTTTGAATTTTAAGTTACACATAACTGTAAACTATAAAAATAAATTATTACATAAATGATTTTCTAGACATTTATATTTTAAAATATTATATTTCCTTAATGAATATATTTTTGCAGATAACACTCATTTTGAAAAGAAAAAATATATATTTTCATTCTAGTTAAAATTTTAAACTGATTTTTTTTTCAATGAATAAATTAAAATGCAATGAATGGAATGGACAAGCAGAATATATATTTCAAAGGGCTTCTTTCCTTGAAGATTTTATATTTAGGTAAATACAGTATCATTTTCATTCATTTAATATTCAAATTATTTCATTAAACTTAAATTTATACAAGCCAAGAACAAATCAAAAAGTAGAAATTGTAAGTGCTACACATATAAAAATAATTCAGACTACTTCTAAAAGAATTTTTTAAAAAATACATTGGAAAGAATATGAAACATTCCGCAGAATGTTTATTTTTTTACATAAATTAAAACCACAGCCAACATTAGACTTAAATAAAATATAAATTTAGGATTACCGACCTTTCCTAAATCACTAAGGGGACAATGGACACTGAAAAACACCAAATTTGATTTTTCAATTTTAGCAAATTATGAAATTTTATACTTATTATTATCTACTGCAAAAAATTAAATTTCAATTCTGACTTTTTTTCGCAGTGATATAAACATTTATATTTGCAAACAAAAAAGACAAGCCTCCTTTTAAAGGGCTATCATATTGTAAACAAACCGTTGTTAGGGCTTGTAAACAAATCACTGATGTTTTCTCATCTACTGCTTATCGTTTTCCATTAGACTCCATGAACTCTACAGTTATTTATCCCTGCAGCCAAGTACTTTAACAGCAACAATAACTAACATTATTTCCACATTCTTTTCAGATTGCTTACGCTAATTTTCAAACTTGAATGTGCATGTTTATAGCCTATTGTATGTTTTGAAGTTGAAAGGGCATTGAAATTATATTGATGTTAGTGATTATTTGTTATGTTTGTGTGAGAAATATATAGTAGAACAATATATATATTTCTTGCATGTATAATGTTTATTATGGATTCTGTAAGTTCTTGCTATCAGAAG
Organism: Maratus michaelseni; assembly: GCA_963931845.1. Lineage (NCBI taxonomy): Eukaryota > Metazoa > Arthropoda > Arachnida > Araneae > Salticidae > Maratus > Maratus michaelseni. The sequence goes on from OZ007586.1 coordinate 121,993,069, forward strand.
CCAACTGCCGAATGCACAAATATAGAAAAGCTGTATCTGAAAATGCAAAAAGAAAAATAGTGCAATTCTAATAATGAAATCAGTGATTCTGCAGTTGGAAACATGCATATTGAATACATAAATGTTCAGACAAATAATAATATATCTGCAAATTGTAGTAAAAACACAAATGAAAATGTTATGCAGTCTCCAGCATTTTCTATCGTACATAAAAGTGCTTGGGTATCCCTGATACAGAAAGTACCATGCAGTGAATGAAATTCTTCAAATTGTTTGCAAATTGAAACAGGAAAATCTTATGGATATTCTGCAAAGTTGGAACTGACATGCAAAATCTGCAAATATAATTATGGATTGGATTTCTTCTACTTATTACAGTTCTCAAATGTCAGCTGGTCGACAATTTGATATCAATAAAAAACTTGTTGATGCTTCATCATCAATAGGAAATGGCCATGTTGCCTTATAAACCTTTTCTATGATTTTGGGTATGCAAACCATGGATAAAAAAATATTTTCAAAGTGATTGGATAATGTATCCAACAAAAATATAGTAATGTGAGAAGATGTGCTTTCGACTTCAAGAAATCTTGTGTGAAAAGCCCATATGGAATTAAATCTGACACTTACTAAAACTGATGTGCTTGATATTACAGTTTGATACAATAGAACATGGAAAAATTGGGGCCATACCTCACTTTACAGCATTGGTGCTGTTATAGATTCAATAACAGATCTCATAATCGATTTCAAAATTGTATCGAAATATTGCTAAGAATGTGCCGTAACCACTCATGATCTACATAAAAATAGTACAGAATTTTCTATTTGGTATGAAGGTCATAAGCCAAATTGCCAGAAATTATTTTATGGATCTTCTGGAAGTATGGAAATGTATGTAGCTCTCGTTATTTGGAGTCGTTCAATGGAACCCAAGATGCGATACTCCACAGTATTATCAGATGGTGATGCAAAGACATATCAGCATCTAATTAAAAATTGTTTTCTTGGCCCTAATGTATCTATAAACAAAGAAAAATGCAAAAATCATGTGGTTAAAATATTAGGGATGGCTCTCAGGAATAAAGTTAAAGAGTGAAGAGGTAAAGGTATAACTCTTGGTGGGTGTGAATGATGTAGTTTAAAAGACAATACCATCACTAAATTACAAAACTTTTACCAAAAAGTCATTAAAGATAATGCTCCTGATATTGAAGGCATGACACAATCTAATTTTTGGAACATTATACCACTGTATGTCTACGGATAAGAAACCACAGCCTAATAAATGCCCAAACGGGGCAAAATCTTGGTGTTTTTACCAACAAACTATCTATGGCCTCGAGTAAAATGACAGAAAGTGATAAATTTATGAAAACCTACATATCAGAGGATGTTATAGAAAAAATAATGCCTATTTATCAGTGATTAGCATCCCAAGAATGGCTTTACGCTGAGCATCCACAAAAACATAAGATGCGAAAAAAAGCTTTCACAGCTGTAATTGGAAAAAATTCCAGAAAGTAGAATTTATGTAAAAAAAAAAAGAAAAAGACTACATAGCAGCAGTCTCAGCAGTAGAAAAATTTAACTTGGATTGTGCAGAATCACTGAAGATTACACAAACTGAAATGTGTTGCAATGCAAATTCACTTGCTATTGCATAAAAAAAAAAGAGATATTCACAGAAATGCTCAAAGAAAGCAGAAATCTCTAACTACATATAAAATGAAAGCAATTTTTAAAAAATAGTTCCAATGCCAGGAAATTAAAACAAGAAGGTGTAACATATGTTGCTGGCTCTTTTAAGTTTTCTAAAATACTTAGCTTTTTCAGAAATTTATGAAATTTGAAATGTTCCATGTGCAATCCTAATTATCATTTTTTAGGTGCGTTCGTAATTATATAAATACGTAGCACCTATAATCATCGTTTGGTCCGTCCGTCTGTCTGTCCGTCCGTCTGTCCGCATATAACAACGCAAAAACTACCCAACCAAATGGTTTGCAATTTAAAATATATTATCTTTGCAGAATTTTGTCGAGACATTTCAAATTTTATTAAAATCAAATCAAAACTTTAGGAGATATTAATAAAAATATTTATTAAGAAATTTGAATTTTTTTTTTTTAAATCAGTGCTTTTTTGTTATAGGAGCTTCCGAAGTTTAATCGTCAAGCGACCGAGATACTTATTTTATGACAGAAATTAATCTGCAGACAATATAATTCATTTCACAGAATTAAAAATCATCAAGATCTGAATATTTATATAACTAGCTGATACATACATATCTGAATATTTATATAACTAGTTAAGATATTTGTATGAACAGTGTCATAAAATATATACTTAACTAGCTGTTTAACCCGTTCTACGCACGGGATATCATGAATTTAATTCTAAAACGTGTGTACGAACGCACCTCGTTTGTAACGTTTGACGTACAATTTCCAACTTGTTTAAATTTATCATTATACACCCCTCATATAATAAATAAATATTAGCATAAATAGTTTCATTTAAGGAGCATTTTCATATTAAATTTTGCAACATAATACAAAATCTATAGTTACATTACACAAAAAAATAGAGTATTTTTATTTTTAAAAAAAAATCTTTTTATATGTTCAGTGAATTTTTACAATTTATGCTGACTTTCAGTCTAATAACCAAAAAGTATATGATAAAAAAAAACATGTTATATTCAATAGAAATGTGCATAGGACATTTTAAAATATGACATTCATTATTTTAAAAATTAAAAAATTCAATAACTTAAAAACTTTTTAATTTTTTAACACCAAATTTTGAATATAACTATTTGAACTTGACATTAACAAGTCTGCCAATTTTCAAACAAATCCATTGAAGAATGAAGGATTTGGCTTTTAATCTCCACTGTCCCCTAAAGTTGGAAAATATGCATTTTACATCATATTATATACATACAGTAGAAGATCTATAATCCATTAATTGTCTATAAATCACAAAAAATTCTTAGGCATAAACAGCCAATTTTACAGATAAACTTCTGTATTCCACATTGTAAAAATATCGATACCCTTTAATAAAGTAAGTTTGAGATATATGATCTTTATCTCCTTCATTCAAAGCTTTTAAAAAATTGCAATCAGGAAATAATTTTGGAAGTATAAAATGAGTAATGTGAGTTTCTTGAGGATAACAACACTTGAAATTTCTCAAAACACAAAACTGTGTAACAGATAAAAATAATATTGATTCATATATTAAGAAAAAGTATTCAAATTAAAATCAAAATTGCTGAAACAAATTACCTTTCACAAATTGTTTAACTAACAAATTGAAATGTAGTGCTAATGTACTTGTTGAGGATTTATTTAAATATTTATGCCTGTGAATAATAAACAGTATTTAATTGAATATTTTGTGCTTAAAAACAATTTATATTTTTTAATTATTCTAATGTCTTAACGTAGCAATTTCTTCTGAACATATTTGACCATGTTTATAAGGAAAATCAATGATCTGTGAAATAATGTATATTATATAAAAAATATATAATATGCACAATTTCTGGCCCCAGGGTGAGCAGTATAAAGATGATCTACTGTATATATATAATTATATATACATTGGTGTCCAAAATTTAAGCAAGGCACAAAATGCTAACTTTTGAACACAAAAGTAACTCGTGAGTACTCAAAAGAAATTATATAAATGACACAAGTTGCAAGATACTGCTCACAGCCAGTTGATGTGACATCACAAATGGTCACAAGTGCCACAGTGAACTGAAATGTGATATCTTTCACTTGTGTCATTATTACGCTCAAATTATCATCATTTGGTCACTCCACTGAGAAGTAACTATGACTGCTGCTTTGTGATAAGTCACCATGTAACTTTAACCATGTAACCAGTCACCATGTAACCAGTCAACTTGTGACTCATGTGATCATCAATTGGAAACTCCATACTAGCAGGACATCCTTTTGCGACTGATGAAGAAAGATTAATTCTTCTGAAGCGTGTTACATTAGTTTGTTTTTATTGTGTATTAAGAAGAGTTTTTTCTTGGTATTATGAGACAAAGCTTTAGACGTTCTTATTTCTTTAATGTTCTAAAGATATTTAGAAAAAAATCTTTCTTAAATTCAAACGATAAAATAGCTTGAGTGCTAAAGGGTTCATCATAGACATAGATAGTGCAAATAAAAGCTTTTTTTCATTTTTTATGATAGTTAAATTAGCTTTCATTAAATTTGTTCAATGTTTATATAAACTATATATTTTTAATTAAACCAGAACTGAATCATTATTGCTGTTATTGATAATGGTCATCATTCTATAAATTGCACCATCACTCTCTCATTTACATTAATGACACTTAATGCAAATAAATAAATGATTTTATATATGTTTTATAATGTAACAAAAAATAAATTTAAAAATAAACTAATAAAATATGATCAAATGATTAACAAAAAATATGTATTTTAGAAACTATGTACACAACATGCTGCAACACATATATCATTAAAAGATCCAATATTTACAAATACTCGCACTTCAAAAGCATAGCTGCACATACATGAATTGCATGCAATAAAAGTCAAAGTCAATTAGCATATTTAATAGCTTAACAACTTGTACAAAAGAGTAATAAAAATTTTCATAAAGCTAAATGACTAAAATTCATTCTGTAATTTATTAAAAAAGTGGTATATACTAGACTTTGACTTCATATGCATTGATTTCAAGATAACAAGAACAAATTTGCAACATTTTTTTTTTTAATGGCACAAGTCAATGCATAGTAAATGATACATAAAGACAAACTTTTAAAGAAATAAAATGCATCAACCCTCCAATATATTGTGCGTTTAATTGCATCCTTTTCTCTCTTTTTTTAGAATTGATGTATTTTAACTTTCTAAAACTCCAGCTGCTGCATAACTGACAAACATCATAATCAATCCAGCCAAAATTTGTACTTATTTTACATTATTTTTACTTTGGTTTGTGTATTTCTATTTTCATTTATTTTTGATTTTGTTGTTATTAATTTGGCCACAAAATCTACATGTCTCATAGCTCAAATGACTAAATTTTACACCTGAAACTATGTGATATGTAAGGCAAGTCTCAGGAACATACATTGTTGTTCAAAAGTTTTATAAAGCACAAGCAAAACATAAGAAAATTATAAGTGTAAATTCAAATACATTAAAATTCATATATCATATTAATTAAATAAAACAAAAGGCACCAATGAGTGGGATCACAAAGAAAATTAAATAATTTGAAAATAGATAACAAAACCATGCCACATAAAGTTTTTGAAAAACATCTCCGCACAATTAAGTTAATTTGAAAGCACATACCCAATAAAACAGGTTGTCCCAAAAAGGTTGACACAAGCTCTAATTTTCCACCTACTGGAGATAAGTAGGCAATGTAAACTGCAAAAGTGTTAGAAAAAAGGTAGGAAATAAGATTATGCTAAAGAAACACTCCTGCTATTAATTTCAAAAAGCTACACTTTTTAAAACTGACCTGTGTGAATAAGGACTATCTATTAAATTAGAAATATTAAATCTGAAAGATATTGCAAGAAAAAGGAAACTTCATTATACATCTGAAGTTGAACTTAAACGAATGATAATCAATGCTTGGAATATTATTAGAGATGAAAAACTCAAAAATATTTGCAGAAGTATTAACAAAAGAACTCAGTTAAGTATTGGAGATGAGAGAAAACACTGAGAAAGCTTTGTAAATTGTTTTTTTAAATTATATTTCTGGAATTTAAAACTACATTTCTCTTTATCTTCTCTTCCATCTCTTTAATTTACATTTATCTTTGATCTCTTTATATGATCGCTGTTTGTGGAATGCTTTATTTAGATGTATTTTTTTTTATACTTGTTAACATCTTTTTTATCACAAGAATGCCATCGTCAATTTGTGAATGGTCCATATTTTTATTTATGAAATAGCCATTCAAAATTGTATGAAAAATTGGTGGAACTCAGTTTTTTTCTATTATAATAATTCAGTCAATTTTAAAGATATAGGCAAGCTCCCCCTTTTCTTTTCTTTTTTTGGTAGTGATCTTTTTAGAGCAAAAAGGCAAACATTTTTAATTAGAAAATTTTGTCTAACAAGGAGAGGGCCAAGCTTGATAATCACAGATTTTGATTATTTTTATATATGTTGTATGGTAAAAGCCCCTTAGTCTCACGTTCAACAGATTTTATACAATGCTCCTTAGTTCTCAAGAAATAGGGGTCTAATATTACAACACAATTTAAATACTTACTTTTAACGGATTTACTGTGTTACACAGTCTGTTGTAGTGTCTTCTAGTTATACTAAAATAAAACATTTTCAAATAAAATAAAAATAAATGCACAAAGAAGATAAATGAGAAAGCAAAATAATTCAAAGCGCAAGCATTCTTATTACAAACTTAAAATCTTTATTTTCCAAAAAAAAAAAAAAAAAAAAAAAAATGTTGTAATTTAATTTTTATGCTAATTTTTTAATATAATTATGCTTCTTGCTTTAAAAACAGAGTAGTATTAGCATGGCATTGACTTCCCTTGTTGAGGAAATATATAAATGATGTTTCTTTAAAATCACGAATTGACACAATTGTTCAATATCATTGCATTGATATAGAATATATGAAATACATTTTTAAAGTTATAAAAAAATTAATTGTTTAATGATGTTTTATACAACGATTTAGTTACAAATAAAAAAATAAATAGGTTAACATTATAATTAATGCACAATATTATAATTTTTAATTGTGATTACAAAATTATAATTACAAGTACATTTATAAAACAAAAAATTAGAAAAACAAATATAAAGAGTTCCGGTCTCGAACCGGAGCCTGCGGATTACTGAGCAGACGCCATAACAACTGAGCTACGACCAACGCAATAAACCCCTTACAAAGCAAGTATTTAAGTTGTGTTATAATACTAGACCACCTATTTCCCGAGAACTTAGGAGCATTGTATAAAATCCATTGAACCTGAGACTAAGGGGATTCTAACCTACAACATATATAAAAATAATCAAAATCTGTGATTACCAAGCTTGACTCTCTCCTTATAAGTAAGGGGGAGGGTTGTATAAAAAATTAAAAAGTGTAACTTTTTCAAAATTAATGGAAGGAATATTTTATTAATATAATCTTATTTCCTACCTTATTTTGAACATTTTTGGTATTTGCATTGCTTACTTATCTCTAACAAGTAAAAAAATTACAGTGTGTTTCAACCTTTTCGTTATACTCTGTATAGATCCGCATAAATACCACTGAAAGGTGTTTGCAGAAATGATTCATATTCACATATATTTTCAGGATACTAAGATTTAGATAGGGTCATGAAGCATGGGTACTGTGTCAAAGAGGAGCTAAGCATTTGCCTACCCTTGTATGATTTATTTTGCTGTTTCACAAGCAAAAAGTGCATTTTCTTTACAGAATGTACTTTAATTAGAACACATATGTGTTATACATCATGACTTGAGGTTTAAAAAATGAAAGAAAAAGTATTTAAATTTTATTTTGAAATTTGATAATTATTTTGAAACAAATTTTTGATATTGCCAGAATGTGCCCACCCAATAAAATATAGGCAATGTCCTTGCCATGAAGAACAGTTAAATATTTCCAAGCTGAATACATGATCTGTAAAATTAAATTAAAAGAGGCCTCTTTAAAGCATTTCATTTAAAGGGATATTTTAAAATGTATATAGGATTCATAAAATGATGCGGGTGTACTTGGCAAATTATTTTTAGTTATTCATATTAGCAAATTAATCCATTAACACAGCATCAAGGACCAACATATAACTTGTAAATCAAGACAGAAATCATACATATTTCTTTAGACAAAAATCAAGGACCAAACTAAGGACCTATCTGAATGAATAAACTGTGTAAAAATGAAAAACATGAGCATTATATTAACAAAAAGAATATATCATGAAACAGGTATATACATTTTAACACTAAAATTTTTTAAGATAGTATTGACGATAATTTCTTTCTCTTTAAAAAATTTGTTTTCTCCAGTTTGTGAGATTGAATGAACAGATGAACATTTCTGGATATTTCTGACTGATCAGCTAAATAATTAGTTTTTATGTTTGTCTTTTAAATAAAATTTTGAATAACAGCGTTTTGTCACAAAAAAGTTAAGTCTTCTTTTACAGCTTTCCCTTTAGTTGTTTCACCCAAGCTTTCTGATTTTCTAAATGCTGCATGTCTCTTTTTCTGAATGCTGCAAGCAGACATAACAGCTGATCACAATTCTTTTGTAATTTTTACATTATGAACATCTCTAGAAAGCTTAATAAATTCATGTATCACAGTAGGTGATCTTAAAAGACCAAGTATCTAGAAAATGGGGTTGCTCTTGAAGTTAACTACTTATAACAACAGCCACATTTTCTAGCCCCTTGATCATGGAAGAATATTAGAAATATCTGAATGATTTTCCAAACATTTTTACTAGTTACCATGAAAGTAATTTTGCATCAAAAGAAATTAGATGATTATTAATTTATTTATTAATGCAAAATAATAAATAGAACAGAAAATGCCCCCAAAATTACTTTTAAATATTTTTAACTTTTTGTACTGGGAGGGATGAGAATAAGGGAGGGGGGGAGGAGGGAACAGAAATTTCAGGGTGAGAGTGAAATTTAGATGAAATTTATAAAAAGTACTATGAATAAGGGTTAATGCAGGCTTGATTATTTTAATAAGAAAATATTTTTAATTTGTGTGTTACAGTGCAAAAGGGAGATTTAGATGATTATTTATTTATTTATTGTTACTACAGAGTAACAAATAGGACAATTTTTTTTTTCAAAAATTAGAGTATGCTGGAAGGTGGGGCATGGGGCAATTAGGATAATTGTTTTTGTTTGGGGGGGGAGAGGAGGGAGAAAACTTAGATAATTTGGATAATTTATTTATTGTTATTTTGCAGTAATTAATATTCTAGAAATATAGCAAAAAATTAAATGAGTTTTAAAGATTGCAAACTTAATATTCTGGAAAGGCAAAGGAAAGGAGGAGGAGAGCAGAAATTTCACAGGGAGAAGGAAATATTGATAATTATTTATCATTAGTGCAACGTTACAAATAGAACAGAACTGTTTAAAAAAATTAATGAGGTTTAAAGATTTTTAACTTTTGTGTATGGACAGGGCAAAAAGAGAAACAAATTCAGGATGTGTGTTTGGGATCAGAGAATTTAGATGAAATTAAAAAGAAAAATAGATTTGCCAGAACATGGAAGTTTCTCAGTCCTGATATAATGGATATTGGTTCCACTTATAAATATTGAGGAAGCATAAGGGCACCATTTAAAATTTTGCTGTCATCAAAACATAAAAATTAACTTCTAAGTTATTGAAAAGGGACAAAATGGTTTAAAATACAAAAAGACAGACTAAAATGGACTTTAAAGGGTAAAAAGTAAGATTTTGAAGGAAATGAAAAAAAAAAAAATTCTAGGATGTTTTGCAGATTTTGCATAAAAATAAGGATTTCCAAGAAGCAAAAATTGCTTTTGTAAAAAATAAGGACTTTGAAGGACTGTGCAAATGCTGCAAGTCTCCTATTGAAAATGAAATAGATTTACTGTATTGCCATGGAAATCACAATGATCAGTGTAAACACAGCAGATTTTTCTTTAGAAAGCATAACTCAACTACTGACTTTAATAAATATGATAGAAAAGACAAATTTCTAGCATTCTGGATTTCAAGATTCTTACAGATTCACTAAACTTAGGCTATTCCATCCTTACATCAACTAGCAGCTTTAAAAGTTTAGTTTTATTAATTTTTGGTTCAAAAGTGAAAATGGATCATCAGAACACAACTATGTAAGATAAAACAAGTTTACTATTATGATATTTGAGCATTTTTTACAAGACCTTATGAACATTGTACTTTTGTTTAGATTAAATGTAAGTTAACAATAGCTAGGGAAACAATTGAAATGAAGTGTTTAGAATACTCTTGATAATATCTGCTATTATTTAAATTATTTGTTCAGCATCCATTTTATGTTATCATCCAAATGATAAAAATCAAAATTTTGACAATTCTGTATAACTAATCCTTCACAAACTAGGCAAAAGAAACTTGAAATCTGTTTTAAAAATATGTTTTATGCATTTAAATATATTAGAAAAACTGCCAATTGAAAGTTTCTCTATTTGTTAGTTTCTTAGTAGTCTTTCTTGTTCCATGGAGAATAAAATTGTATTTGTTGCAGATTCTTTCAACCCAAATGCATTTTTTTTCACTTCTAATTTTGAGCAATAGTGCATAGTTATTCTTTCTATGCTATACCTAATATGGTTTTAAATATGCATTGCTTTATAAAGAAAAAAAGATCTTAAAACTATATTAAAAAATTAAAGATTATATTGCATAGAAAAAAAAATCTCTTGTAGAAAATTTATTCTAGTAATAAACATGTTTACCTAACTTGCTACAAGTACCTAATAAATGAGTGGATTGGGACATTTTAAACGCTCTATCATAGGTCATTCATTTTACTGCATATTAGTGCAATATTTTTTTTATGAAATATTATTATTGTTTCCAACAACAATTTGTATTTATCTTCTATAAACATATACTTCTGGATTTTTTTTCTGTTTTCAAGTACTATTATTAAAATTTAATTTTCTCAAATGGCTTTTTTAACTTACCTTCTTATTACTATTATGCAATATCTTATATTTGTAACAGCATAAGTAAATGAAACAAATGTGTCATAAAAAGTATAACACATGTTTGCTTGCGAGAAAAATTATAACATGCTTATGGAAAAGTTAAAGTATGTTATGTAGTGACCAGAAAAATAATTGAGTATACTTTAATTTAATAGCATTTTTTTGCAAAATGATTGAGTATATTTTTACTTTAAAAATATTTTATTATAAAATGAGTAATTATAAATTAAATCAATTTATAATAAAATAAATTTATTATAAATTGAGTACCATATTCTGGAGTGCTACTTGGATCAACAACAAACAATGTTTTAAATCAGTCTTGGATCAACTATTTGAGAGCATAGATGTGATCCTTCTGTATTCTACAGGTAACAGCACTAATTAGTAATACTGTACACCCACGACTTATTTAAAACATTTTTTAATTGGGTTCAAATAACTATGAGTTACGTACATTTAATCATTTCTTATTGGGAAAAAATGAGTATTTTAATTTAGTAACATTTACTTTATATAACAAAATCACTATTATATAGATATGTTAACTAGAAAGGTATTTATTGTGAAAACATTCCCTAGAAGACTTCATTGAGAAATTATTTTTAACAAAATGTATTTACTTACAAGTTTTTTTTTTCTTTGTTTTTGGGATTTTCTTATCTATTGAAACACAGAGTGAAAATACAGAGACATATACATATATAAGCAAGCTTTCAAAATAATCTCCCAATTAAATAACTTCAAGAATATTGAACCAAACCTATTACAGAAATACTTCCATTTGAGGTAGCTTAGACATTTAATATTATTTTGACATGTTGCTTCTCTGTATAAATAATTTTTCAAATCTTCTGGAGTTCTGCCACCAGACAAATAAAACCACTTAAAAAAGAGCCAAATTAGCAAGCAAGGAAAGTGATAAAATGCATCATTGGCTTGTGAATCTACTCAACTGAAAGGTTGAAAGGCATACATAACTTTAGAACCATTGTTATAGCTTCAAAAAACAGATGTCACTATAACTTACAAAAATTTCTTCCCTAGGCTGCTATTAAAAATGTCTGTCTACCGTTATGCTTCTCAAAGGCTTGATATTTTACAATATCTTACAGTTACAACATCCATTCCTTTTTATTAAATAATCCATAGATTTGGTACAGATCATAATAGAATATCTTAATAACTCACACATGTCAGGATACAGCAAATACCACTAAAGAAAGCAATAAGGAAAGATTATAAAATAGATCATATATTTTCAACATGGCAATTTAACATATTTATTTATTAAAAAATATTTTTGAAAACAGGGAAGCAAAAGATTTTCATTATAAATTAAGTATATTTCAGGAACTGCACAATAGATTGTTTTAGTTTTGATATTGAAGGTTTTTAGTTTTATTATCAAGAGATTAAATCGGACAAAAGGGGAAAATAGACAGATTTGTAACCTTAAAATATAGTGCTTAAGAGTGGTTATTTATTTTGTTGTCAAAGACCAAAATAATTTTGAAAAACAAAAACACTTATTCACAATGTTTTAATAGGTTTTGGGGATACCTGTTACAATAATTTTTCAAGGCTCATGATTTGTTTTTACAGTTTCATCCATAAAATCTTAAAATAAATAAATAAAATAAACAGAATGGAAATCTGTTATCCACTTTAAAATAATGTTAAATTAAATAAATAAAATTTTTTAAATAATGTTTAAAAAGTTTTCTTTTTTTTTTCACAAATCAATGAGCAGCAGAAAGTGGTCAAAAATCCAATTAGACATTAGAAAATAAATGAAGAGCAAATAAACTTTTGAACAATTACTTACAGACCCAAATTTATAGTTGCAAAGCAGCTTCAACTAACATGATGGAAAAAAGAGAAAAAATTGTGATTCCCTTGACCTGCACAACTTTCAAAAGAAAATACACAAATCATTTCATTGCATAATTCTAAACAGAAAAATACTAAGCCACAAAACTGTGGACTACATTTTTCTGGTCAAAATATGAATGCACTGTGGTAGTTTTTTATACATTTATTTATAAATTAAAATAAATCAGAGATCTATTCGAATTAAACATTAGTAGAACTTTTACACTAACCAAGCATTATAAACATAAATTGATAAAAAGCAACATACAGTTAAAAATTTGATCTTGACAGGAAAATTATTCCCATCTTCTTTCACTCTAGTTCTGACCTCTGTTATGACTAAGAATAGATACAGGGACAGTATAATTCCTTGAAATGGATTGAGCAGCTCATTAAAAAAAATATCTTATTTAAAAAAAAATTCGATCAGGTCTACAGCTGATAGAAACATCTGATATAAGAAAATGATAACTTCATATATTATAATAGTTCATTCTAATTCAACTTAGATTTTTTAAAATTTTCTTCGGCAATGTACATATATACTGAAGAGCTATTGCATTCTAGCACAAAACAAAATATGATATTTTAAAATTCAACAAATCTGAATAAAATAACAAGTAAACTAAACCTTTCTAATTTAACACGAATCCATATAATGTAAAATAAAGAGTAAATCTATATCAATAAATAAATGAACAAATATTCATATTCTTTAGATGAGTAAATTGATCTCCATTAGAAAATATTAGTTTTTTAATAGTTTATGATGTCAAAATTATTGACATGAGTATAGATTTATATATACATATATTTAATTTATTTATTTATTTACAATTCATACCATTGACTGATATAAACAATTCTCAGGACAGTTCACTACAATTAGATAATTCTACAAATAAATAGTGTTTACATACGTTATACTAACCATTCATTAAAAAGAGTATGGCTCACATAAATTAAACAGACAAAAGTATTAGAACATAAATCAGATCTTGACAAAGATATAGGCATATCCATCTAAATGCCTGCTTTTAAGTATTACAAACTTTGTTTACTATACAGTATGACTACAAATTAAGCTTTACACAAAATAACGTATAGAATTTTTTATAACAGTTATATACATATAACTAGGTATACAGTTGAAACTCATTATAATCAAACAGAAAACATAATAAAAATCTGATAGTGAATGACTGTGTAATTTTAAAATAAATGTGCTTTTATAATGAAATCATTATAATTTCATTATAGAAACACTTATATCGCATACTGTGAGCACACATATTCAAGCACATATGCAAGCATAGTCACATACACAGACTTTAAGATGCAGATACATTACAAGCTCAACCATCACAACATTTATTAAATATACAATTGTATTTCTTATGAGTCTCAAAATTAACTTGAAGCATTTTACAATTTTGAGAAGATTAAACAAATCTTAAAACAAAAAATATACTGAAAGTTTTGTACACTTGAGTATTTTTTATGTTAGTTTCTAAAATCACACAATACACTTCATCCACAACGGATTATATTAAGATTCTTTAAATAAAAAGCCATATATCTTATTTTTTAATACATCAGGTTTACATAAGGAATGAACTGTAGATGAATGTGGCTCTTTAAGATTTTTACATTTTCTTTTATTGGTTTAAAATCTATCCTTTAACAGCAGCAATAGTTGCTGTATACAGCTGCAATTGTTTTACAGTAGGATGCCAACCTGGCCTGCGATCCACCAAACTACCACTATTTTAGAATAGAATTTGTCTAATTTAATGACAGAAGCTTTGCAATTAAATAAGACAAGGATTGCCTTTCGGTAATTGTGATGGCAACCAAATTTTATTCTAAAAGGTTATGCTGCTGTATTTTACAAGCCATATTACATCCTTAAATTAAAATCTAGCTTGATTTATTTAATTTACAAACTCTCTTATTATTAAAAATAGATTTTGTGAAAGAATAAATTTTCTGTTCAATCAACTTGATTCGACCCACAAATCAAGATGATTAAATATGCTCAAATAATCATGGTTATTCACTCAGAAATCATCAGAGACTCAATGAAATAAAATAATCACCAGAAGTTTTTATAATGAGTTTCATCAATCTAACATAATTTTTTTTAAGCTAGATTGAAATATAAACAATACTTTTAGAAATTACACAATATATCAACATTGCTTTTTGAAGCATTTTGATGAAATTTAGCCGTACAAATATGGCACAAAGTATGAAAATGCAATGTGGAAGGATACTTTTATATTTCCGTAAAAATATCAATATTTTCTGTAGTTGACAGTAAATGAGTAAGTTTTATAACTTTTAGCAGCAATTGCATAGATTCAATAGCAAATAGTATATTTGAACCAGCCATCTATGCTTATAAATTTGTTACATTATAATTTTCATTACACACATCTGAATATAATGAGTTTTTACTGTAAACAAACAGTAAGACTAGTATTAAAATGTAAATATTTTAAAATAATGAAAAAACAACTTAAATCAAAGAACAAAATTTGGGCTTGTTAGAAATTACTATAAAAGTGTTCACTATGCTGATAATACCTACAAATGAGTAAAAAAAAATTCAACAATCTTAAAATGTTCACCAATGGTATTACACATCACAGTAAAGTTATGAGAATAACAATATTTGTTCTTCAAATATATATAAACTAGGTAAAAAATTGCAATCCACAAACAGCTAAAAATTTCTCAATAAATAACTCAGAGTCTAAGACGGCAACATGGGCTGCTCTGCCTATCAGAGAATTGGCACTAGTTGGCAGAGCATGATGGACATCATATCTAAGGAGGGCAATATTTGGATTTTGAATGATAGGCTGTATCAGATTGGTAACCATTTCTCGATAAACCACTCCTAAAAAGAATAATTATATTAAAAAATAACTAATCCTATAAAGATTAATTATATGAAATAATAAAGAACGTATCAAATAAATATAAAAAAACTTCATGAAACTTTGTAAAAATAATACAGACAAGATAAAACTGTCAATGATGATTTAAAAATAGTATTTCAACAAATGGGTTAAAAATAAATAAATAATGCTATTAAGTTAAAAGCTAGTGAAAGCCTAATAATAAGATATTTATACATACATGAAAGGATAAAAAGTAAATATTTGTAATATTCAAAAATAAAAGTTAAAGTTTAAAAGTTAAAATCCCCAAAACATTTTCTATAACATGGAAAAACCAAAACTTAAAACTAATTTACCAGTAATAAACATCTTTAGCTATAAATTTTAACCAGCTTTCATCAACATGACAGTTATTAGGAACAAGAATGTAACCAAAACAGATATTTCTTATCGGAATTGCATCACAATATTTCATAATATAAACAAACTGGGTTGTTCTTATGATGCATGATTATTTAGGAAACAAATTATTATTATTATTGCAGTCCAAAATTAGATTTTGATCATAAAGTTTAATCATTTTTCCCAAAAATTATAGTTATTGCATTCAGATCAAAAAATCAATGTAAATTATTATGTTTAAGATATAAATTCAAAATTATTGTCAAAATGAGAAATTAATGTTTATATTTTAGGTTGTAAATCATATTTAACATTTGTCTGTTTGGCAGTTATTAATATGATTGGTTCATAAATAACCATTAACATAAAATTTAGAAATAGCTGTTGTTGATGCTATTGGCAAAACCTATTGCATCATAAGACCACATTAATAAAGCCTTCTATCCAATTAAAAGTAAGTTCAAACCTATATTTGATTAGTTCACACTCTGCTGGAGAATATCAGAAACTCCAAACAAAAACAGGGAGCACGGTTGTTTCGAAAGACTTTTTCTAAAAATTACTTGCCCAAGTTACCCGCTCGGCTCATCCTGAAAATGCCTAAATTAACTGGATAGGCTCAATGCCCTAAATCATGAGCCTTTAACATCCATAGACTCTCAAACCCCTGGGTCTGACTTGCAAAAAAAGTTTGTAACTTGAAAAGAAATAAAGTCAGATTTCAGGAAAAAACTGTTTTTATTTTGGACATGACTACATCCCTTAAAGGAAATTCAAAATATGTCGCATATGAGAGACCTGAAAGAATGCCAATGTTCACCAACATTGGATAATTGCTGGTCCACAGTAAGAATTGTCTGCATTACCATACCATTGGCCAATGAACCATTTGCCAACAATGGTTCAACTATTAACTGCTCAGAATTCTGCTCACATAGACTCCAAATTAGAAGGGTCTCTAGTCCCTATCATTTCCCAATGGTTCCACAAAGTGCCAATGATAGGCCAATAATCTGTAGTACTTGGGTGTAATTTGAAAGTTTGCAAGTAAAATTGTTCATAAATAATTACATGAAAGTTCTAACCTTGTAAGGACGTATCTTTGAGGGCAGGCTTGCATAGTTCAATCCGTGCAGAGTGAAGAGGTACATAGCGATCTTGAGAAGATCCAAACAGCAATACATTCCGAAAGAAGGCCAAACCTTAAAAATAACATTAACAAATATTGAGTATATTTTAAAATATAATTAACTTCTTGCATATATATTAATATAAATAATAAACTCACTAGGCTTTTGGCTTAATTTATACAAAAAAGTTTCTCTTAAATTTGGAGAATCTTTCATGGCTAGTTGAAGTAAGGATCCAGACTTTTTTAACTTTTGGACAAACCACATACCTAAATAAAATTCAGTTTATTAAAAATATTAAAATACCAAAACATAATAACACACCAAGATATTCTAGTAATATACCCATATTGACTAATCCACTACTGTTGTATAAAGTTCCAAGGTGAGGCCCAGACAGTGACAAAAAAGTATGCAATTTGTTTAAGTAGGGTTTCATTTCCGGCCTAGTAACAGCAGAACGGATTATGATATTGCCGAGGGAATGACCAATAAAACTGAAAAATAAGGAAAATTTTACAATGCATACACAATGTAATACAATTCACAATGTTTAAATCTATAATGCATGTTAAAACCTATAGAAAGCTTATGCAAAATAGCAAAATACTTTTGAATTTCAAAAAGTAAAACAATTAAATTCCTATTACACTTTTTGAAAGAAAATATATGTAACAGTAGTTTACTTTTTTTTTTACCCATGGCGATTAAAAGTCTTAACACTATTTACAATATTGGGCAAAAGAGTTTACCAAAACTCTATTATTTTCAATTTATTTTGTAAGCAAGAGTATATAGATAAATAAAAATATATGTTATATTATATTTCAGATATTCATATTTTCAGGTGGTCTTGTATTATTGTTTTAAATATTTAAAAATATATATTCTCATTTCAGACATTAATAAAATTCATTTTTATTTACATTTATTATTTTTAGAGCTGAAAGACAAATAGAGAAAACTTTAACTTTTCAGCAAGTTGTTTAGTTATAGATATATGAAAAGAAGAAAATATTTAAAATACTCAAACTTCAGTCTTATATTTCTATATGGACAAATGAAAAAAATGAAATTATTAGAAAACATCAACAGGGAGAAATTGCAAATGCTGCAAAATTTAATGCATGTCAATATTTTGTTGTAAACTATGGAAAGAAAAATTGTAGGCCACAATGAAAAAATGAAGGTCAACTACATCATTTATAGTTATTTTGGTAAAAAAAACATTCATAAATAATGATTCTAACATTGTTATCTCTGAAAGCAAAAAAGTTTCAATATAGACTAATTGATGAATTAAATATTTAACTTACATAATAATTTTTTTTTTTAAATGATTATATCATCATGAGCTAATTTTAAAATGCATATAATCTTTTATATCTCAAAACATCATTTTTCCTCCTGTTCATGACTACGAAAAACATGAAATATTATTTTTAATCTTATCACTGGCATTTTTTCACTGCTAGCTTTTTATTTGAAAAGTACTTTTTTAAAAAGTACTAAAGTACATTTGATAAATAAGTTACAAATTTCCATATTGTTTTATTCTTAAAAATTGATTTTCCATTGGGAAACGCAGAAGTTTCTACACTTTCTTGCATTCATGTTTTAAAAAATTACCATTTCATTAACATTATAATACTATATACTCATGTTACTTTTATATACTTTTATGATACTCTCTGATTTATAGAAAAAACTGTAAATAGATAGACAAGGAAGTTCGTTCAAAAGTAAATCTTTCAAAGTACCTAATTTTAGCAGGCTTTAGCCCATAAACTTCAATGTAGTAACTGATTTCTGAAACCAAACGATCAGTCATTGTATCAAAATCATCAAATGTTTCCCCCTGTAAATATAACCAACAATCATCACAATTAGTCAGGAAAAAAAAATCTAATAATGATGTAATAAATTGACACCTAAATTTTTTTATAGTAAAAATTTCAACATTCAATTTTACCTGATTTCTTTCTGACATTAGAAACTCAAAATTTACTGTGGGTAAACCTAATTCTAAATAAGTTCTAACAAGTCGAAAATCAGCACTGTTCCCTGAAAAAAAAATATATATATATATACAGATAAAATTAAACAAAAATAGCATAGTATTATTACATATAATGAGATTATGCAGTTAAGTCCTAACTCAAATCCTGATCAGTGAATAGGAGGATAGGCTCAAGGGTGAAAATTCTCCTTTGGGCTGGGACAAACTTACAGAAATAGGGACCCAGGACAAAAGCATTCATTGAGGAACCACTTACCCAGCAACGTATGAAGATGGAAATAAATAGGCTAGTCTGTTCTCTCTGATACATGCACTTTGGAAACCAGACAGATTCAGTCAATAATTATTATTTAAAATTTTAGAATAAATAAAATATAGTAATATTTTAACTATGAGAGGTATTAAAAATATGCTGCAGGTTTGAAAGGTGCATGTTATGTCGTTACCCCCAACCCTTGCATATTAGAAAATGTGCAAACTCGTCTTCTGAAAATCACTGAATACAATATACATTTTTAAAAATTATTTAATCCATCAAGACTCAAAAGGGAATTAAAGATTGTGGTTCATTTCATACAATTGAGAACAAATAAAATTCAAGCACTTTTCAAGCAGTATTCAAGAACTGTTTAAATACATGCAATATTACATGCATTAAAATGGCTCTAGAATAACACATGAGGGAAATAGCCACCATATTACCTGTCTATTTTAAAGAAATCTTATAAGATCTTTAAATTTTTATAAAAGGCATTTTCAAGACAAGATATTATTAGAGAATTTTTAAAGAATAAAGCATATCTTGGTAAGGTACCATTTAAAGACATTTTCATATATAATAAAAAGATAAGAAAACAAATCTTGATCTTTTTTCTTTAAATGCAAAAAGAAAGCTGTGCTATCACTATAAGAGCGGAAGTCTCAAATGAGGTTTCTTTCCATATTACCTTTTTACCAGTATTTAAAGATTTGTTTGTAAAGAACATTACTTCAGCATTTGCATTTATCCGTACAAGCATAATTGAAATTAAGGTTACATAATTTACTTTTATTTGTTAAATATACATGATTTAAAAAAAATATATTAATAAAACAAGAATTAAAATTTCGTTATCATCAGTACAGAACGAAAAAATCGGGATTGATATAATATTGTGTAAAGTTTTTACTGATTGACAAAATTTGCAATTTTTATCAATGACCGAATGACGAATTTTGCAATATTTTTCTGCAACTGATTAACAAAATTTACAGTTTTTTCAATGACAGATTGACGAAATTAGAAATTTTTTTTCTGCAACCAATTGGGGGGGAGGTATCACTGGAGAAATTTGCAATTTTTTTTACTAAACGATTGACGAATTTTGCGATATTATTTTGTGATCGATTTACATAATTTGCATTTATTTTCAATGACAGATTGATGGTTTTCACAATTTTTTTCCACATATAATTAATTGACGAAATTGGCTATTTTTGTTCCTTGGATGACTGACGAAATTCGTTCTTTTTTATGTGATCAATAGACATGTTTCTAATAAATGTAAAAACAGTTTCTATTTTTTGGCTAGTAATTACTTCTTTCTTTGCACCTATTAATTCTAAAATACTAATATTTTAGAATTCCACAAAAAATAAATAATTTGCGGAATTTGGCGAAATATAAAAAATATGTTTGCCAAAAAAAATCACATAATGGATCGGGACTAGAAACTTCGTGGCTCATGAGGAAACTTAAAATCGTAATTTGATGGCGGTTTACTTTTTCTTATAGTTGTAGACTTCGGTATTTTATACTTTATTACTATACTACCATGTTTTATCCTATATTTATGGAGACAATCTGGAATTTCCAGAGGTGTTAGCATCTAACTGGCAGGCCTCACCACGTCATCTGATTTTTATAGTGAAGTAAAAGTAGTAAACTTGGTTCACTAAAGCTTGGCAGCTCGAAAACTCAGCTCACGAGTAACCAATCAGAGTCCACTAATGGTAAAGCTGCATCATGCTTTTGCTTTTTTTCAAGCTGTAGTCATGTTAGTCAATCCTCTGTGATCGTTCACTGTGATTGGTTGCTTTTGAACCAAGCTTCCCAGCTACTAATGTCTAGTACATGATTGCTTAGAAGAGAAAATGCAATCTTTAATAGCATGTGATTCCATTGTTTTGAGAAGAAAAGAGAATGTATGAGTCTTTTTTTTTTTATATAAAAATGTATGAAAATTTTTTTTAACTTTAAAAATCAACTACTATTATTAATTTTTTTATAATTTTCCAGCACTTTCCATCACTTAAAAATGAATTTTTTTTCCCAGCATTTTTTCTATTTCTTCCAAAATGCATGAACCATGGATTTTGATGATGACAAAATTAAATGTGTCAGTGAGGCCATATAATGAACATGTCAATAGAAGTGTGCATTAAGTGAATGTGTTTCTAAGCAAGTTTCAGTTTCAATTTATTTTTATATACAGAGAAAAACATCCAAAATCATTAAATGTTTCACAGACAGCAGACAAATATGCGGATCAGCCATCGTTCATTTTCTTTTAATTACTTTTTCTGTTTGCTTGCAGCTCAATAATTTCATTTTCCCGCTAAAGATCTGCACAGTCCCAAACCAATTTTCATTCAGACTCAGGTTGGGCCCGGGCCTAACACTTTTTGGCTGGGTCGTACCTAGTCAGCCATTGAATCACTCTTTCTGGGCTGGGCCCAGGCCTAACTCTTATTTGCCAACTTGCGCCAGGCCAAGCTCCTTTTTCTTTTGCATGGGCCAAAATTTTCAGGCCCATGCAAAAATCAGTAAAATGAGGCCCAACTCAACAATTTTTGTAAAAAATGCAAAGATTTTTAAATTCATTATTCCATTTCATTATTCCACAATTAAAATTCTTTTTAAAGAATAGTACATTCATTTCTAAGCAAAAAAAAAAAAATGATGACATGGGAAATAGAACCTGTGTATGACGGAAACCTGTCTTAAATGGAAAAATGGTTTGATTTGTGTAAAAAGAATATAATGCACACCAGATGATGCACCTGCTAAGAATGGGACCTGTCTATAATGATTTTTCTTTTCCTACTGAATCTTCATTTGAATATAATTGTCCAGGTCAATTTATTTAATCAATGTTTATGTACGTAATTGCTGATATTTTGCATTCTGTGCATTTTGAACATAATCTGAAAATAAAATCTATGCATAAGTGTGCTTTTTGAATAATTTTAATTTTAGGATAATGTTGCTTCAGAAATATCGTCATGTTTTGTAGAAATTCATTCTGGCCGAACTTTTATCTTTTATATCGGGCTAGACTTGAGCCGAGATTTTATCTTTTGTACCGGGCCAGGGCAAAAATTTTTTTGTATGTGCCGGGCTTGGGCAGAACTTGTAACTTTTATACAGGGCCAGGCCAAAAAACTTTTTTTTGGTTTGGACCGGGCCTAGAAATTTTGGCCAGTGCAGACCTCTATTTCTTACACTCAAACAATGCGAACTTCTGACACATTCACGAAGTCCTTTTTATATGTAAAAAGAATAGAATTTGGATAGTTTCTCTCTTGCTAAAAACGAGAAAGAATGATAGCTTAGCATCATCAAGGCATTTTAAGGTTGTTCTCAAATCTAAAGAAGCTACTTTCTGACACATTTCTGGATTCATTTTTGTTTGGAAATGCATGCAATTGGCAGGTGTTCTTATTCAGAAACTATGTAATTGAATTGCATTTTCCATTTTTTGGTAAAAACAAAAGATCTTTCAGGAAATATTTTCAAAATTGTGTTCTGAACTGAATTTCTGGACCAGGACCGTGCGAAGAAAAAACTGCGCCCAGGGCAAAGTTTCAATTTGGCGCCCCCCCCCACCTCTTCTTTTTGTGACAGGTAACACAAAACTGATAAAGTACACAAACTTAATTAAATTCTATTGAATAAACATTTCGCGTTTATATTGGAACTTTAAAAGGTTTAATTTTAATTCAGAAACTGCAAACAACTAAATAGCATAAGAAAAAATTGCACTTATTTACTTATTTGTTGAAGAGATCATGATTGAGATAGAAAAAAAAGAATGATGAAAAGAGAAAAAGAAATTCCCCAGAAAATGATCGATGACCAAAAAATGAATAAAATATATTAAAAAGTAGTTGGTAGTATAAATTTGGCAGCCCCTCAATTTCTGTAACTCTTCGCACGGCCCTGTTCTGGACGCAATGTGCAGGAAAGGAAAAAAACCTGTTGTCACATGAGAAAAATTGCTTATAACTCAATAAGTAATTTATTTATCAAAACATGGAAAATGCCATTTGATTCCAAATCACTTCAACACTAGAACTACCATGAGCCGTTATTTTGACGGTTACCAAATGAATATATTCCAATTCGAAACAGAAATTTCTTTTTAAAATAAACTAAATATAAAACTCACAGAAATACGTTAAATGAATAAGTTAAGTAGTTTTAAATAAAATTTATGGTGCGAAATAGTTTTAAAAAACTTGAGTAAAATTTCCGGTAGTTCTAGTGCTAATAGGTCAGGCCTGTCATTGTTATGCCTTTACGTTACGAGGGAAGTGGGTATTAGCGAAAAAGGTCGCGATGGCTCTACATTCATTCCAATATCCCGAGGTTATAGTGCTTATTGATGGGTGCGTGGAAAACAAACATTTTTAATGAGAACTCTTGAGACCAAAATTTTTCACTCCACTGATTGCTCATAAAAAAACAAATAACTTTTATGGACATCTGAGGTTGAGGAGTATTTTCTAATGTTATGGTACCAACTTAAGAGCATGTGAAAGTTGATCAAAGGGAAAAAAATGGTATCATAAGATATCTGTATCAAAACAAAAACAGTTGTCATAAGACATCCCTATGAGGGAAAAAAAATCACCAAACCCACCGTCATGGTGTAGGAGCTGCACTCAGAATATTTTATACTTTTAAACTCGTATGCGCTGTGGCTCAAACGCCCAAAAATATGGTAATTTAGAAGGCTTTTTATTCTGTGTACAAAAGTTATTAAATTAACAAAATTATAAGTATATATTTACATATATTATTCTTACTTATCACTAGTTGTGAAATTGGTTAATTTGAACATTTCTTATAGTTATAGTAAACTATTCCAAATTACGGAAAACCCCAGATCCCAAGCATTCCAGATGGAAGATCCTATAATGTATTTCAATGCCCAATCAATTATCCAGAATATATCTGGTCCTGACCATTCTTTGTAAATGATTCCATATTGTATTTTATTTAGGTCAATTATTAGCATTTCTGATGAATAAGAAAAATGAAAATTTAAGACATACAAATATATTTTAAATGAAATGGTACAAAATTACTTACCATCTAGGCCATGAACGCAAACAACTAGATGCATACCTTCTGGACTGAAAGCTCTAAGGTCGCTATCACACTGAAAATATGGAACACCAGATGCAAGGCTAGGAAAATCACTAAAAGAAACAGTGCAAATTAGAAATAAGCTACAACATATTACAGAATAAGTACAGCAGTTAAAAATATTTCATAACATTGGATGATCAAAGATTAATTTTAGTTTCATACACTATACATTATTCAGGATTCATACAGACTTGAGAAGAAAAAATCTAAGGAGTTCAAGATTTTTTTAAGGACTTGCAATAACATTTTTTTTAATCATTAAATAACTTTTTTTGTAAGTCAAGAAACTTAAAATACATTTAGTTCACAAGAAATTTATACATATGATGAAAGTTAAAAACAACATCATAATGAAGTAATATATATATATATATATATATATATATATATATATATATATATTGCGTTTTTAGTATAGTAAACTAAAAGAAAAATTTTTTTCACTTGAACTTTACTTTTGTAAGCCTGAGAAAATTTTTATTTTACTTCCTCAGAAGGTGAATCTCTTTCATGCCATGCATACATAACAAAGAGGATTAAAAAACTCAGTATTATATTAAAGATATGATGAAAGTTAAATACAACACTGCAATAAAATAAAATAAAATTTTTGCCATGCTTCAGCATTTGGACAATAAGTGCTGTGCTTTAGCTGCAAGGCACACAAAAAAGATTCAGCGAGTTTTGCAATCACAATGTATAGAATTTTTGCCTCAGCAATACATGTGTTTGAAGCAACACGATATGATAATTTAAGGCATTTACAAGGAGTATTTTGTTTATTTAAGGAGTTTGAAGCACCTTGAAAACTGTTTTTCCTTTATAAGGAATCTAAGGAGTCTGCACACACTCCAATTATTTTTTATTTGATTTAAAATACAGTCAAAATTTGTTAATGTGAAACTCAAGGAATTGCTAATATCTTCACAATGAAATTACAAGGATATTTGTCCCTACACAAAAATATCATCAGCAACCTACCATTTCCATCCAAATGTCTTTTTTCTGATACATTTCTGATGAGTTTTGTTTGAAAATCCATCCTATGTAGTGAGTTTATGATCATTAGCCATTGACAACTTACTGCTTGCTGATGATAAGCCTTTAATTGGCCTATTAGGTTTTGTGCTGTACTGTTAATCTTTTCATAAATCAAACAACAGATTGCTACAGAATGGGATTTTTTCTCTTTTATTCTTTTTTTTTTTTTTTTTTTTTTTTTTTATCTACAGCAAAATTTGCTACATTTTTTATCTGAAAGTGATTTTTCTTTTACTGCAAAAAACTTAGATAAACCAAAATAAAGAGAAAGATTTACCTGTACCACAACCAGGGATATTGAAGTTGTCTTCTGAACTCTTCTTTGGCTTTAACAAAACTAAAACAAAATATGTATACCTAAATCAATGTATAATACAAAGAAAATTTACTTTTATCAGTATATGGAAAAATAAAACAAAAAAGTATTAAATGCTTTATAATTGCAATACAAACAGATTGAGGGTGATAAAGAATTTTTGGTTTTAAGAAAAAATATATTTTTAAATTATAAAATTTTAATTTACCAAAACAAAACCCTTAAATTCTTTAATTTCACCAAGTTAATATTTTTACGTATCTTTATTATAATTAATAAAACATTTCTTTTAAGAAGCTTGCTTCCATCTTCCATTACTATCTATATTATAAAGGGCAAACGTAGGCATAACGCTAACATCTTTTTGTGAATGGCAACACTTGACGATGAAATTTCAGTTTCGGTTTTGTAATTTTTGCTACTGCAATTTTTTTAATTTCTAAACATCGCACATTTACAATTTTTACAACATTATACAGGGGGGGAAAAAACTTTCAAATGCAATGTGTTTGAAAACTGCATTTTAATTGACTTATTTATAATGACTTTTAAAATAATTTTCCAGCATGAATTTTTAATCTCTTTTTTTTTTCAATTTCTAATGCAATTATTCTTTCCTGTTGCCACACCCTAAAAATTGTACAATATATATTTTTTTAAATAACACATGTACTTCATTTTTATAAGCCAATAAAAACTCAGACTCAATCGCTATATTTTTAGTATTTTGAAATTGGTGTCATTATAAGAGAAAATGTGCATTTTTCATATATAAATAGAAAATGATAACTATAAGTGTATTAAAATGATGTAGCATTTCAATTTAAATTTGTTTGAAGTTAAACATTTACTTTAATACATCTACACTTTAATACATTACATACATATCTGTTATTCGGGATTCAAGTAACCGGAAAGCTCAACTAGCCGGGAAAATTTGGAGAGCTCATTTATTTTTCTCTTCTCATAAACGGTTGAAAATTTTTTACTGCTAGTTTAGGAGGTTTACTGTTAGCATTCTCAAATTATCACAGCAACTGATTCGGCATAAAACAAGTCTATGTATATGTTCATGACGACAGTGACTGTTATAAAATAAAAAATATAGCATAAAGAACTATCTACAGCTTAATAGCACAGAATAGTTGCATGTTGTGTCATAGTTGGCGATTGCCCACCAGCTGTTTTCCAGGTGAAAGTCAAAAGAGAGGAAGAGAGGGGGGGGGGAAGGAAGACGAGAAAAGAGAGGCTTGATCCTTCGGCTTTTGGCAAAAATGGAAGGGGGGAGATAAATGGTTGAAGAACTACCCCAAGAATAAGAAATCATTTTTAAAGAATTATTTAACAAAGATCTTTAAACTATATTATATTTTAAATATTATATTTATGCAAGAATATTTTATAATTGAATCTGTTTAGATCATCTACACTTATCTGGAAATTTTTTAAATAAGATACTCCCGCGTATGTTTCTTTCTTTTATTTTTGTTTTATTGTTGGATTTTTATCAGTTCAAACTTTTTCTTCCTAGCCGGCTGCCGATGACTGAGATTGTATCAAAGTTAAATGCCAAACCGAAATAATAATTAAAAAAACAAATGGAATTATACTCTTTTCTTTTCCTTACTTATTATAGAAAAAGATATCTCTGTTGTTAATTGTCTGATTGTGTTCAAATTTCCAGAGAATTCTAATAATAATAAATTAGGCCGTTTACTAAATTTCCATTAAGGGTGTATTCAAATCCAAACTGTTTATTTTGAGACACATTTTTAAATTCATTTTTGCTCTAAAATGCATCCAATTGGCAGGTTCTCTTATTCAGAAACTTTATAATGTCCCTATTGTCTCGACTTTTTGATAAAGGCAGAATATATTTCAAAAAATGCTGTCAAAGTAGACATTTTGAACCGAATTTCCCGAAGCGATAGCGCTGGAAACAAAAGAAAATTATTGTACTGTAAAACTAATTGTTTGTAAATCAATTTCTAATTAATTGAACAAAAAATAAAAACATGGGTCCCTTATAAATCTCTTCATAAATCACGCTGCCAAGTTTCATGTTTTTACTTTTAAAAATGAGTCTGAAAATGTGTCTCAAAATTTTGAGTTGGTGAGCGTGGAAAAATATTTTTTTGAATACGCCTTAAAATACAATATGTTTTCAAAAAACTAGAGCCCCCCCCCCCCCCCCCCCGAAAAAAAAAAGCCCACTATCTAGGCGAATCCAAAGAAAAAATGCTGACAACTGTTTGTAGTTTGTTTCTACCATGATCAGAGAGGTGTTACCAGCTTACATCTGATAATGTTCTTAGGTATACAGAAAGGATCCATTATTATGGTGGGGGCAATGGTTTGCTGCACTTGTTCTTGGCTGGCGTGGAGTGGGTATAATTGAGGTAACACAAGTGAATCATACAGAACTTAATTTTTCAAGCTTCCACATGATTTTTCCAGAAAGAAGGGGAAAAAAAAGGGCAACATAAAAAAATATATACGGGGCACAAAGTTGATGTTTTACAAAAAAAGGGCAGAATGCATTTTTCACTTTTAAAAAGAGCAAGGCGTGCCTTTTGAAAGAGTCTAACAGGAACACTAGTTGGTTAGTTGACTTCATTAGTTTTGTTATTTCCCATGTTGAGGTTTACTTTATTAGCACATGAAGTAAGAGCAGCATAGTTATACATCTTAGTCCTAAATTAAAATCTTTGAGATGTCTAATTATAAATAATGTAACATTATAAAAGATTAATAAATAAATTTAGAAATTACATCCTAACATAAAATGCTGTTTACTTTTATTTTTAATTCGGCAAAAATAACTTTATCAAATGCAAATTTAATAATAAAATAATTATTTGATCAGCTTCCCAATGACAAGAAAATAGGCCAAAATACCATTTTCCTATTTCACTGTTAAATCGAAGTGCTCCCCCCTCTTCTGTTATGACAAATTTTGTAGTACTCAACTATCCAGACTTTTCAAGTATCTGGCAATCGACACTTCCCAAGCATGCTGTTTAGTTGAGCTTTTACTGTACCAGTATTTCAATTTGATGATAACAATTTAGAAGAAAAGCAAAAAAAATACATGATTGCTAGATATGATGTCACATTTTATTAAAGGTTTTCAATTTGATGTCAAACTGACTCTAAATAAATGGTAGCTATGTTTTATTTTCATACTTTGATTATATATTATATCCATATCTTACAGCTATATGTTATATAGCTAAGTATTTTATTTGTTTAAATACAGTGGTAACATTTTCTATGATTTATATTAAAGAGTTATTTCCCTTTTCAAACAAAACTTCATGACTGAAGTTTCAATTTAAAAATTATGTTTTATAATGAGTGGAAACACTCGCTTACTTCATGTGCTCTTCTCAAATTAATGCTTATTATTACCCATAAAGTGGAGTCTTTAATTTTATGCCACATGAAATAAAATTTCAGTAAATGCTACATTATTTAGATGCAATCATAGTATTTTCCCTGTTATGTCAGGGATATTGCATACTTATGTTACATACATAAAAGAAAACATGCATTCTAATTTTAAAAGCTGAAACATATTAGTACAATCGCATCAAAATAATGTAATTGTTCTAAAATTTCAATTTGGTGAGTTCTAAAATTACACCTAAAAACCGTGAGGTTTTTCATAATTGTCAGGTTAAGCATTATCAGGTTAAGATTTTGTAAATGAGTTATATACAGCTAATACAAAAGTATCACTTTATTAAATTTTAAAATTTTATTTGAATATATTATTGATATCTTTCTTATAAAAATTCTTTTTGGCATTGTTAATGAATCGGTTTAAAAAATATATATTAAATATGAAAAATCTATTAGAATTAGAAAAAAATGGTTTTCACCTAAGTTCTGTAGCCAGGAAGCCCAGGTTCAATTCCCTAGTTTACTTAAATTCATAAGATTTCCCTTACTATAGTTCTTTAATGATTTATGTACAATGATTATTCTTACTCATTAACACTTGCATTGTTTTAATGACATTGATTCTGAATTTTAAAACAATTAAAAATGCAATAAATTTACATTACTGCATTTTAAAATATTTACATAAATATTACACTCTGATTACAAAGATTTAAACATTTTATATGAAATATTATAGGATTTCTTACCTTATCATTTCAGTACCAATTACTGATGCTCTTCGAATACTTAGGGCATCTTCTTCAGAAGAATTGGAAGCAATAAGACTATAGCTCCTTTGTCTGTCTGATGCATTACTAAATGAAGTTGGACAAGAACTATCACCACCTGTATACAAAGGCAATTCTGATCCAGGGGGTTCAGAAATATCAGTCAACATTTCTAAAATAGTACACTTAGTATCAAAAAATGAAGTATTTTGTAAATTTTTAGCATTTTTTTCATCTAAATTTTCACTTTCTGGGGGATTTGAATCGGTAATTTTTTCGGCATTTTT
Source organism: Maratus michaelseni (assembly GCA_963931845.1). NCBI lineage: Eukaryota > Metazoa > Arthropoda > Arachnida > Araneae > Salticidae > Maratus > Maratus michaelseni. Next base: position 122,023,411 of record OZ007586.1, read on the forward strand.
TTCTTCACTTGGAATAGAACTATCTTCTTCAGAATTTGTTTTATCTTTTGTTTCTGTGGGAGTTGGAGTTTCACTTACATCATCACCAAATTGAGCTGGAGGTCTAGGAAAAAATAATGTACCTTGACATATTATACTAGTAAGACAGCTATCATTGGACCAAGATGTATTTGATTTATTAGATACAGGAATATTTTTCTTATGAGATTTTGAAACCTTTTCTTTGGCAGACGAAGTATGATTTGATGCATCTGTCTTTGGGGGATCTTTAAACTGTACAGGAGGAGATGGAGGGCATATTTCACAGATATTTGAACCACTAGCATTAGAATTTATTTGTTCAGATGTCAAAGATAAAGGAGGAGGAGGATCAAATTTATGGTTTTTCTTCTTTTTACCACTATCAAAAATGCATTTAGAATCAGATTTTGATGGCTGGCTTGAAATAGGTTCAGACAACGAATGTTGGATTTTTAATGATGTAGCATCAAAGACTTCATCAGATGATTCTTGCCAAGTACTTGAATGTGAAAATTTATCTTTACAGTCATCCCCATTAGCTAATACAGATGATTTATTGCATGAATAATTTTTTCTGAGAGTATGAGAACTATCAGAGCGATGATGTGACTTTGAAATATGATTCTGAGATGCACTTTTTTCAATAGTTTGATCACTTATAGCAGATGATTCTTGATTTACAGTAAGAAAATTTGATCTAGGCTGAGAAACATCACTAGCTAATGCTTTTGACTTTTGCATTGGTGGTGGAGGAGGAGGAGGAACAAAACCAGAAGTTAAATCTGGCATAGATTCACTATTAGGAATGGAAGAACTTCCTTCAGTATAAAGTGTACTCATAACTGAGAGAGTACTTTGAGAGTGCCGTATACCGCTTTCTAAAGCAAAAGGTACTCTTGAAGCTTTAGCTATTCCACTAGCAACAGTGCATGTATCTAATTTTTTCACACCTAATAAAACAACATTATTTGGTCCTTGATTGTTTTGAGGCTTCTTTAATTGGCGCAAAAAGTTAACTGTTCTAGATCTTAGCTTCATTTTTGATCTTACAGCAATTTTCTGGTTTATTCGAGAAAATGCACTAGGAGGGACACAATATTCTTCATTATCACCATCTACATCAGTGCGATTATTATGAAAAAGTTTATCTTTCAATGTTGGTCTTTTAGAAGGTAGATAGTTAGTTTTTACAGAAACGGGAGAAGAAATCATAGACTCAGGACACCATGAATAAGCAGATGGGCTTGTTGGAGTGGCAGATATATCAGGTGATCTATACTTTTGACCAAGAGAACCTTGAGAATTCCGTCTTATTGCATCAGCATTTTCTTCTATACTTTCATCCACAAGAAAATTAACATCTGATAAGCTTATAGTGGATTCAGATTCTAGATATGAATAAACAAAATTTTATTATTATGTATATTTAAAAATTAATTATAATAAAAAATAAAAGTTAAAAGTAATTAACAAGTAATTAATCAAAATTAGCCCTGATATATTATTTAAGACATTATGAGGATTCTCAAAGCTTAATTACAATGCATACAGAAAAAAAAAACACACATTTCCTCATTACTCAGTTATGAAATATAACACAAGTCAGCAAACAACCACAATTTAAATTATACTTATACAAAATGTAGAAATTAGAAAAGTATGACTTTGGAAAAAAAAAATATTGTTTAATAATAAGAAAATTTACAGTTTTGTAATAATTTCATCTTGAAATTGAGAAATAATTATAATAAAATAATTAAAATGGTTCTAAAATCTACCATAATGTTATTTATATGTTTAAAAAATAAAAATGTGCTTGCAAAGTTTGCTAGCTTAAAATTCAAAATTTTATTTTTGAATACTAAAAATGACAATTTCAAGTAAAATCATAAATTTAAAAATAATCCTATGTATGAGTTTCAGAATTTTTAATAGTATGCATAATTTGCGGCTAAGCGAAGTTTCTCTTTTGTGAAATAACTCAAAAAGATTAGAATGGCATTAACATTGGCACAGGGTTGATGCTCAGATTTGTAATTCTTGTTGAAATTATGGCAACTCACTTTACAGAAATTGACAATACTAGATTAGTACCACTTACAAGTAAACCTACATGTGATAAAAGCAGACTTGCTGAGTCAGTTTGTGTATAATATCTTCTCGACCAATGAAATTTAATTGCCATATGTCAGAGTGTAGTGTTATATTGATTTCAGGTCTGAAGAGGTTAATTTCTGCAAATTAACAGATCATGGTAAAAATTTCTGGAAGATGCATAAAAATGATGAAAAACTAAATAACGGATATAGCTTTATAAACTAAATTTTATTCAACATTCTTTAGAAAAAACAATTATTCCACAAATTGAAGATATCACATTTTTAAACATTAAAACACTTGCAAATTTTGTTACAAGCCAAAACTTACGTGAACTATGACTGTTGTTGGAATCTCTGCGAACCATCTCTTGGTACTGCTCTTCATAAAAAATAGGCAAAGTATTTAGATCACCATCAAATTCAACACATTCTACTTCAAGAGGAGGTAACATGTTTAAGTAAGAAGACTTTCTCAAAGACTCAGAGACTTCTTGATAAGCTTCCACACTAACAAAAAAAAATTAATGAAGTAATTAATATAATAAAAATACATCACATACATACACAAGTACAATTAGATAATTTTTTTAGCAAAGAAGGAAATACAGTAACAGTGAGAACAAGATTAAAATTTGAAACACAGAATGTTGTATCAATGTTTCACAATATACATTTAAATCTACCATTAAAACTTTTTTTTTTTTTCAATTAATACATTGTTTATAATGATACATCAGTTCTACAATCAATGTAAACTGTTTTCTAACAAGCGATCACAGTGTAAATTCTTCTTTGATAGTAGATTTTGGAGCCACGATTTAGAAATTTGCTCTCTTCCAATGTAGAAGGTGACTATTTAGTTATTTCAGTCTCAGAGAGATTGAATTTAGAAAAGAAATATGGAAAATATGCAACACTCAACTAAAATTATTAGTTCAAAATTTCACATCCATAAATTATTTATTTTATTATTATTTACAGCTTATATTAAACTCATTAAATATATTTTGTTAAGTTTAACTGAGTTTTAATAGTTATTAAAATAAAAATGTATTAATGCATATTTTATACATATATCATTAAAACAGAAATTGGGAATATTAATTTTTTCTACCAGTGCCAGCTTTAAGCTAATTGCACCTATTGCTTCCAATTGGGTCTTGCATCTATGGGGGCCCTGTGCTAAAGTGCAATCTACTTGCAGCTTGTTAAGTAAACAACAACACATATAACACCACATTTCATTTTTTTACAGAGAACAGCAGTGGTTATTGTAATAAAATGAGACAACACAAATTTTTGTGATTTTAGGCCACAGCTAGGTTTTAAGTTATTTTCCAAATCAAAATGTTTTTAAGCTAATGACAATAATTAGAAACAAAGTGAGGAACACTGCATAATAGAAATTTCCTTGGTGTGGTTGAATTGTGAAGAAAGTTTGATTCATTAATGCAAAATCATCTTTAAAAAATCTAGACTAAGGAAATACAAAGTAATTATTTTCAAAAAAAGAATCCAAAATGAACTTATTGATACAATGGGTCAAGATATTCTATGATAAATCATTTTGCAAATAAAGGTTGTTAAATATCTTGAAGTAATTCTTGATTGTACTCTCAACAAGTCATCAGGAGCAAATGTCGATAGTAATTAGATATGTATAGTTAATGGTATACAGGGTGTCCATAATTAAACGACCCTACTTTAAAGTTGTCTACAGACAAAACTATTGTTCAGAAAGTTATAAAATTTTTTGGAGGACATTATGAAAGAATGGGAATTTGTTTGAGCAGAAAAAAAATGAGTTCAAAATTTTGCCGCCAGAGGGTGTGTCCTTTAAAAAAATTACATCTATTTATTATGGGAAATCGTAAAAAAACCATCTTTATTCGTTTGCTCAAATCTCATATTCTAGTATTTATTTCTCTTTTTTTCCCCACTTGATTTTTCAAAATTGTTTAATAAATTTCCTTTAAAAAATGTACATCTATTTATTATGGGAAATCATAAAAAAAAAATCTTTATTTGTTTGCTCAAATCTTTTGAATTACACATTTAGAATACATTTGCGATAGTTTACAAATTTTATTACAACAAAAAATGTTCAACAAAACTTTTTTTCACAACATGTTCTTAGCATTTCCCAAAACACACTGTGGTCAACTGTGGAACATGCTTGTCATAAAGTATGACATATTCTAGAATTTAATTCTCTTTTTTTCCCACTTAATTTATCAAAATTGCTTAATAAATTTCCTTTAAAAAAAATTACATCTATTTATTACGGGAAAGCCTAAAAAAAACCCATCTTTATTCGTTTGCTCAAATCTTTCATGAGGTGTATTTAACGGATATTTATAATTATAAGTAATTCGATAAATAAATCATAGAAAATGATTCAACCCTTCAAGATAATTTTTTTCACAACTGGTAATAATAATAAATAAATCATTTATACTAAATTAAACAGCATCTATTTTTATCTCGTTTCATTATATCAGCAAGATCAAGTAATAATTCAATCAATTTGTTTTTATCTCATTTCATTATTTCGTCAAAATTAAGCAATAATTCAAATTATAATATGAAATAAATAAAGTCTGTTTATATATAAAATCATTATTTCAGTAATAATGATTCCTCTACCCTATCATAAATTACACTAATATTAAATCTTTCCAATTCAGTCAAGGCCAATGTGATGCAACTAGCATACATTTTCAAGTGTTCGTAACATATTTTCTCAGATATGTTGTGGCTCTCCTAATGAACAACAGGAAAATGTAGTCTAAAAAAAGGGATTTCTCTAATGGCCTGGCCGTCCGTGGGATTTTTAATGGCGGTCGGGTCAAACTTCAAACTCCGGACATCATTTTTCAAACGTTTAAAAATTTTAACGGTCCTTTCCCAGAACATTCAAGAACTGTCCATCGATATTTTTTTTGTCAAATCGAATTGAGCTGGTGACATGGAAGGATGAGAACTCCTGAGACACCACCAACCTGATGGGATGGCTTATATGTCAGGACCGAAAAATGACTGTCCATAGTGGTCCTGTCTGATGCTCCGACAGTGTCCAGTGCTCTTCAATAGAAATAGTTTTGTGTTCAGTGTCTAGAGCTCTTCATAGAGATAGTTTTGTGTTGGTGTTTATTTTAATCTTAATAGTGCCATTATATAGAATGAGTTTTTTTTTAAATTCTCATCCGGCTTGTGATTCTTGGGTGATTTGTCAAGTGTCTTCGCTACTTCTTCGTCCAGTGCCACCCAGCTGTGCTCATGCACCTGTTGTTGTTGTTTTTTTAAATCTGAAAAAAAAAATTAGTCTTCTCATCGTTATTGCAAAATAATGCAAAATCTGTTCTTGTTGTGCTAGTGGAGTCTTTTATATATAAAAAAATCATTTCTTCTAATAATGCAGCTTGATTACTGCACATGCCTATTCAGAAATTTATCACAAGGATATCATGCATTATTTCATATTCAACAAAAAAAATCCTGAATTAAAATATTCATGATCACAAAACAATGGAACAGGAAATTTACGTGTATGGTATGATTTTCTTTCTTATATGAGCTCATATATATGTATTTACTTATCATATGTAATACACTTATCTACCTTTTTAATATAATGCATATATGTACTTATCCTGCTTAGTGTTTTTTAATCATTATATTATATCCATTTAATTGATGATACTCTATATATATTTTGATGCAAAAAAAAAAAGACAAAAAAAGAATAAAATTTTGAAAAAGACAATTTTATAGTAATTCTTCATTTTATCTGGTTTTTGTATTTTTTTTAATTCCTTTTCTTACAGCTCAGCTTTTTCTTATTGATAATTTTTTGGAATAATAGATATACATAATTTTATGACTTTTTTATAAATTATATTATCTGCTATATCCTTGTCCTTCTCCTCCACTATACTTATATTACAGTCCTCATAACAATGCTATCTTACGTTTCCAGATGGTAGCTTAAAGCGATGGCCATCATGTGGAACATGATATGTTGTAATAAAATTTTTAAACTATTGTAAATGTATGCTAAATGTGTAATTTGTTAAAAAATGCCCTCTGGTGGAGAAATTTTGACCTTTTTTTTCACTCAAACAATTATTTAATTTAATAATTTAATTTAATTTAATAATTATTTACTCAAACAAATTCCCATCCCTTCATTATGTTCTTAACAAAATTTCACTACTTTCTGAACATTTGTTTTGTCTGTATAATCTTTAAAATAGTCATTTAATTATGGACATCCTGTATAATCAAGTGCTGTAGCAAGTACTATATATGAATATTTCATCAAGTTTTTATAGATGGGAAGAAGCACAGGTGAAAATCTGTACATGAATGTAATGAATCAACATGAACTTGGCACATTAGGATTAGATGTTGAAAATATCTGTAGACAAGGATATGATAGTGATGCCAATATAAAGGGATATACACCAACGGTGCAAAAACTTCTACAGAAATATTCGAGAATTTTATTTATAGCATATAGGTATATCACAATAACAACCTAGTTTTGAGAGACATGGCCAAGACATGCCCATATGGAATGACTTCATTTGAAACTCTACAGTGTATTTACAATCTTTTCTACCTCTTCTGCTAAAATGTGAACGGATTAGAAAACATGTGACAGATCTGTCAGTAAAACTTTCTGTGAAACATGATGGGAATGTTGATTGGAAAGTGTGAAAGCCATATGGTATCAAGCGGATGAACTTTGTCATGCACTAGAATAGGAGAGTTGCAGAAAACACCAATGATATTCCAGTAAAATTGATGCTGAATCATTAGTCAGTAAAATAATAAATTACAAGTTTCTGGCACTCCTTACTGTTTCAAGCAAATTTTGTGAGTAAAGAACTTTGGAAAGATACCATGTTCGTTGATACAGGGTTTTATTTATTCCAAAAACTTTGTATGGTCAAGGACACACAAGATAACAGCTTTGATGAATGCTTGATTGACACTAATAAACTTTCCAAAGACCTAGATGTTGAGCCTGTATTCAAGATTAGAGTAAGTGCTTATGCATAAAAAAAATAAATTTTTGGCACATTCAAAAACAGCCTTCAGAGTGCAACACTTAATCCAGTGGTAGATAAAGCATTAATATCAAAAGTTATTTGGATTTTTCTGAAATTTTCAGGATCTGTTCAAAGACTCCATAAGAAAATGTACAGCAGATCTGAAAATGGCATTGACATAAAACAAAAGGCTGGCACAAAAAAATAGGTCATGTTAAAAACAACAAAACTGTCTTATAGGTAGATGCATGCTTTGTGATAAAATGAAAGTACTAAAATCAATTCCCATGTTTTATGTTATGTTGTATTTATTCCCATGTTTTCACAGGAGAGCTATCACATTTCTAAATTTATTTATTTCTATTCCAATTTTTTTAACATTTTTAGTGCTTGTGACATCTGGAGGAAGGAATTTTTCTGAAAATTATCAAAACTTACTCAATTTAGCAAAAACATTTTGTTGACTGGCAGCATTGCCAATTTTGCACATTTTTTAATACAAAATATGTATCAGTTTTCAAACAGTAATTTTTGCTTTATTTATTCACAGACATTCTGTGATTAAATAAATGAAATATTACTATTAAAAAAAAGATGGTAGATGTTTTGAATAAATAACCACTAAATTACTGACGAGTATACTCATCACTGGTCAACAAAGTGTTAAGAGCTTAGCAAGTATGTCCATTGTATCTCAAATTAGCAGGGGCTTAATTTTGACAAAATTAAAAAAGAATCTTCAGGGAACTAAACCAAAAAATAACTCATAATAAAAGGCAATAATACTGACTCATTGTTTATAGTTTTGAATGTTAAGTGATTTTTAGAATTCCAAAAAAGATAAATTATTTCCAACAGAGCACTCAGATTCTATATTTTTCCTAAACAAAAATAAATTAATACTTTTAATTAATCCTTTCATAGTCACTAGAATAGGGGTGCACAACCTTTTTAAGCGAAGGGCGACCTACAAAAATGACTGTGCTGTTGAGGGCCACCATCAGCAGCATAAAGAGAATTTTGTATTGAAAAGGTGTGGGGGGGGGCAATTCTAAGCCTATAATCAGATTAAAGAAGATTGATTTTGGAAGAGTAGTTTTAGCCCCCTAGGTTCCCTTCTTCCCAGTCAACATATTCAATTCTGTTGGCAAGGATATATCAGTTTATGTTTCTATTTATAAAAGAGATATAGCTAGGATTATTTGCAAGGAGTGAAAATATTCCTTGACTTTATTTGGAAAGGTAAATTAAGCTTTAATAAAAGTATTAAAAAACAAAAATAGGCATGAAGGTTGCCTGTGCCGAAAAAAAATTGTACTTTCCTGAATGAAGGTAGGAAGGAGGAGTAACATATATTATTCTAAATTGTACTTCTTAACATATTTAGTCATAAAATGTGGATATTAAATAGTGGTGCACAATCTTTATAAAAGCAGAGCCAGTCACAAAAATGGCTGGATTGTCGAGAGCCAACATTCGTGGCATGGATAAAATTTTATTTCAGAGAAGGAGGGGTAGGATCGGTGGCCTATAAGTTAATAAAACTGCTAATTTTGAAATGAGGGTTAGCCCCTCTAAAATCAAGCACCTCCCTAGTCAGCATAACCCAATTCAGTTGGCAAGGATGGAAAAAAATTGCAATTTTTTTCCAACGATATTCACAGTTTTTCTCCAGTGATTGACAAAATCACGATTATTTTTCCTTGAGAGATTGACGAAATTTGCGATTTTTTTCATATGACAAAATTCGCAACTCTGGAATTTCCGATTTTGGCATCCATGGTCTCTGTCGGCAGACTAATGAAATTCGCACTTTTTTTCTCTCACGACAAAATGACGAAGTTTGTGATTTTTCCACACCCGTTCAACGAAATGCTCAATTTTTACGCGCCCTATCGGTGAAATTCTCTATTATGCACCTGATCATCCAAATCAGCCATACTCAACCTGCGGCCTGGAACACTAAAGACATATTTATAAAAGAAATTGAGAATTGCATAAAAGGTATTAAAGGTCTTCATTATTGTTTTATATATTTTTATGAAAAGACAAATTCTGTTCATTTATTTATAGTTTAAAAGTTTGCTTAATCGAAAGGTCTTCTTACATGTAGCCTTATTTGTATTACATACAGTGGTGGATAAAAGTGTGGACATTTTTTGAAAGTTTCATGTTTTTCAACTTTGTGTGCTTGTAGAATATATTAATTTTCACTTAAATACAAACGTTTATATATCAAATTGAAGGTAATTTAATGTAGAATTTAATAATAAAAGAAGTATTACAATACAGTAGAAGCCCGAAATAACGCGGTCTGATATACCGCGAATTCGGATTTAACGCAGGGGAAAGTATGTCCCCCGAAAAAAAAATGATGAATTTTAGGATAAATTTTGCGTTTAAAATTTCAGTGAAACATAATATTCTTCATAAAACGCTTTTTCAAACATTTTATCTCCTGTCAGTCAGATACCCCACGCCCCTTAGTGTTGAACAATGACTCGAGAACGCGATAACAACGATCCCGGATTCACAATGAGTAATTTGCAGTCTGCGGTTAGAGATTTGCATCTCGATATCTCTATTGATGATTTAAATGATTGGATAGAAATTGACAACAGTGAAACAATTTCAGAGGTCATAATATATCAGGATATCATTGATACTGTAACGCAAAAAATTGCAGTGAGCAAGATGATGATGATGAAATTAAAAATGATATGGTAGTGAAAAACGACGTTCTACATGTTAGTGAAGTCATTTCACACTTAACGAAGGTAATTTTGTGGATGGAGAGGCAAGACGATTCAGATAGTGTTCATCTACTCCATCTTGCTAGTGTGAAAAGTATGCCGAAAAGAAACGCCTCAGTTCGCCAAACAACACTTACGGACTTTTTAAAGACAGTGTAAGATTAAGTTTTTGTTCAATTAATGATAGAGTTAATTACGTTTCACAACGCGGGTAAGTGTTTTCATCATTTTTTACCATTTCTTGACACCATTCCAATATACCACGGTTAAGCTATAACGTGGGTGTGAAACATGTCTCCCAACAACCACGTTATATCAGGCTTCTACTGTATCTGTATTACAAAAAAAGTTATGTAACTAATAGTAAGATCTATCTTAGATTTGCATTTTTTTAAAGTGATACTTACACAATCAATACTTAGTAGGATAACCCTTATTTTTTAAGACAGCTTCACAGTGTATTTTCATCGAGTGAACGAGTGTTTGGAGTTCATCTTTTGTAATCACATGGTGCCACGTATCAATTATAGCTTCAATAAGTTGTCTTTTATTGGATGGACGTTTTTTTCGTACAAGAATTTTCAAACGTCGTCACAAATTTTCAATTGGATTGAGATCAGGGCTGTTTCCTGGCCATGGTAATATATCTATGCCTTTATTTTGAAACCATGCTTTGCATACTTTTGCTGTGTGGCATGGAGCTGAATCCTGCTGAAAAATAAATGGTGCGTTGTTGGGGAAGAGATCCCTGATGGAAGGTATCAATTTTGGTTCCAGGACAGTTTCGATGTATTTTTTGGCATTCAGGATGCCATCAATCACTTGAAGTTGGTCCAAACCATCTGCAGACATACATGCCCAAATCATGACATTTGTTGGGTTTTTTGTAGTTGCTTCAATGCAATCAGGACGAAGTGCTTCTCCTACTCTACGTCGCACGTATTTTCTACCATCACTACCAAAGAGCGATATTTTACTCTCATCGCTCCAGATTACTTGCTTCCATTGATTTTCTGACCATTTAATGTGTTCTTTTGCCCACTTAACTCGTTTTTTGCGTTGCTTTTGATTTAAATATGGTTTTTTCCTTGGAATTCCAGCTTGTAGTCCAACCTTCTTCTTATTGTTCTTGAACTTACTGTAATACCCGCTGCATTCATTTCACATCTAATGGCATCTGATGAAATTTTTCTATCTTGAAGGCATAGCCGTTTAATTATTCTATCGGCAGTAGCACTTGCGCATTTTTTTCGGCTTATTTGGCCTTATTTACCACTGATTTCGTTTTTTCATAATGTAAACAGAACTTTCGTACACCAGAACAAGTCACTGAACCACCAACTTGTCTTGCAATTTCAGCATGAGAGAGGCCATTTTCTCTCAATATGACAATTCGGCTTCTTTTTGTAGATGTCCAATTAGTTCTTCTTGTTGATGACATTGTTTAAAATTAGTTTAATTAAAAAAAAGGACTTTAAATATTCAAAAACAGCAATACTCTATTTAATTGTACTAGTATGCACCATTCTGCAAAATATTTCCACAACAATAACTCTTTTACCATCCAAATAACCTAAACTATAGTTACAGACATTTGATGGGTCCTCAGAACAGTGTTTGTGATTGGCTAGTACGCTTTTATTACAAAACACGTGCTTATTCAAAACGATTTGTGTTTGTTTGTTCTACTAAAATGAGCATAACTTTTTTTGTAATACAGATATTGTAATACTGTTTTTATTATTAAATTCTACATTAATTACCTTCATACTACATTACCTTCAATTTGATATATAAATGTTTGTATTTAAGTGAAAATTAATATATTCTACAAGCACACAAAGTTGAAAAACATGAAACTTTCAAAAAATGTCCAAACTTTTGGCCACCACTGTAGGTGTATGCATTTTTAATTTTCACTATTAGTTAAAAATTATTTTAAATTATTTTAAATTACACTATATATTTTCACATTTTAACATATAAAAAATTTTTGCATTGAGCAAAAAATGTTTTTTTTTAAATCTGATTTCTCTTTATTTTTATTTTTATTTGTAGAATTCTGAAATTCTGCATTGTTATAGTCTAAAGTTTTATAATTATTATATATTGCTAATGCTAATTACATGAATTTGTTATACTGCTTTGTTATATCACTTTTGTTATGCTACTAATTTAACTAATTTAGTTTTACATTATTATATAACTATAGTGTGTTGTGGCCCACCTAACAAAGCAAACTAATATATGCGGCCTGCTCGATAAAAAGGTTGAGTATGGCTGGTCCAAATTCTCAATTTTTACGCGTCTGATCGTCAAAATTTGCCATTTTTACACGCTCGATAGTCGAAATTTGCGATTCTTACGTGCCCGATCGGCGAAATTCGCAATTTTTATGCGTCCGATCGGCGAAATTGATCCGCGGGCCAAAGGTTGTGCATCCCTACACTAGTACAAATGGTATTGAAACTATTCAACTTTTCAGAGATGATATAAAAAAATTTTTTGTTATTTGAAGGTTTACATGTATGCAATTTTATATTAAGATGTAGCTTACATTTGTTTGGTTTATTAGCTTGAACACAATTTTTAAGTGCACATTTGATTGCTTTCCATTCTACAGACATTGATGCATGTTAGCTGGGTGCCTCAAGGTGTGTAGAAGTGCCACCACTATTTCTGAATAGCAATCTTCACTTCCTAAGTTAAATAAGATGAAGATTATTATTCAGAAATAGTGGTACCAAAAATAAGCACATGTACTCTGAACCTGGGGCTGACCATAACTGTTCTAATCAGGCCCTGCACCTCCTAAGATTGGCCCTAACATTGATATTATTTGTGATATTATTAGTTCTACATTGATATTATTAGTGATGAAGTTGCTATGTATCCTTGCATAATCCATTACATTGCAACTTCAATTTAGTGATACTGTAGCAGTTTTCTGGCTTATGCTAAGGATTCCTATACAATTTTTTTTTAGATAGATACTAGTTTGGATTCATTGGACTAACATAATATTGTCATTTTAGGTATGAAGTTATCGAAGAACGTCATAGAAACATGAATCCTGAATTGCAGGTTACTTAGCTATTTCACAGCAAGAACTACCTACACAAATATGTATATTATCCTAACAAATTACATTTCTAAATATGGGAAGTCTAGTTCAGCACTATTTGAATAAGGATAGTAGCCACTTCTATTTCTCATGATATCCTTACATTTGAAGCAAAGAAAAGTCAATCTATAAATTTCATTAAAATATCTTTAAAAAAGAAATTGGATACAGAGTATTTTTTAATGAAAATGCAGATTGTGACCCTAGTTTCCTATACAAAAATTGTTTGTTGAAATGTGCACTACCTCTTAAAGTTTTCCAATCTTCCTGTATATTGTGAAATAGTTGAGTAAAAAATTTGCAGTATTTTGAAAGTGGAAAGAACTAGTAAAATATATATTTATTACAATAATTAGTAATTTGGGATTTTATAAAAAGATATTTATAAAAAGAAATTAACTAAATAGCTTACCTACTATCACAAGGTGCTAAAGCAGAATCTCTAGGTCTTTCAATGATAAAAAATGCTTCAGAAAAACGTTTAACTCGTTGAAAATGCCTCTGTTTGGACAGATGTTGTCTTACTTTCTCCCTTCCAACAACAGTTTCTAAAAACTTCTGCCACAAAACAATCAAAGCACCACAAATATTAGTAATATCATTACTTGCTTTCATCAAAAATTCTTCTTCCTTTTCCATACCCTGAATAAATTAAAATTACAAAACTTAATATTTTTATGTATTAAAAATCATCATTATACTTCATATTGATCATTTAAAGCAATAAAAATGAGCATGCTGAAGAAAAATACTGAAATAATAGAGTAGGAAAATTGAAAAAAAAAATTAAGTGTTTTAATACTCAAATTATAGATACTTTATTAACTACGCATTAGATTTTAAATATTTCATACAATGCAGACATCAAAATATCATATCTACACAGTAGTTGCAATTAATGGTTTAATGGTTTTAGTAAAAATTTTTAATGATTTAGTAGTACATGTCAGAATGACTTGACATTTTACATAAATATTTAGGAAGCAAACAAATATTTCTTAAAGCAGAAAATAAATGAATTTAAGAATTTGTTGTTACAGGATAATTGGAGCTATATCATTGCAAAAAGTGATACAAAACAGAAGTATATTTCAGAATTCCACCCAGACAGTTTCACAAGAATGTTGCACCCTGCCTGTATTTTGGTTTGAAAAATATTAGTTTTCTTGCAAAAAATAGTGCCTGTCTTGTTCCTCAGTCAAAAAATGGTGCCTTTACTGCCATTTGTATTACAAAATTACTTGCATGGTAAAAAATGACTTATTGTCATGACCTGAAGACTTTAATATTAAAAGAGCCTTTAAAAAATACGAGTGCCTTTAAAGATCTAAAAAATGCCCTTATGAATCTAAAATAAGTCCTTTTTGCAACAGTAGCAACCTGCCCTTTTCAACCTGGGAGAGACTCTGATATTTAGCAGTATACCGTAAAATCCTGTTAATCTGCCCCCCTAAACGTGACCGAAAATCGTAAAATAACCAAGGGGGTGCTTGCACGGTATTAGAATTGTAGTATATGATATTTATGGGTGGTGGTGGTGGGGGGATGCTACTGGCCGATCGTCGCAAAGTATGCATTATATAAAGTGACAAAATAAAAACATTTTGAAAAAAAAATGATATACAAAATAGAAAAACAGTATAACTTTACTATTAATGGAGATTTCAGATTATAAAAAATTCTGGATTTCAGAAGCTTTGAAACTGGAATGCATTTAGATTAATAATAATATGGTAACAGAAAAATAAAACTAACTTAATAATTTAAAATAATTAAAAAACACAGAGAAATTGCAGTTGAAAATGTCCTGAAAAACTTTCTGGGACTAATAACATTTTATGTGGTGTCGCCATTTGTTGTAAATTAGGGAGATTAAATAACCGTTGTTTTTTTTAATCAGGATTTCTTATCTATAAATGCTAAATAAATAATACAAATCACAAAATTTGAGAACATACAGAAGCAATTGGTAGTGTTGTCAGATTTTTAAAACGAAAAACATTGCTACCACAAAGATAGCACAAAATATGCTACAAATTCGACTGTGGCGCCATCTACTGAACAATTAATCGATACATTTTTCTGATTGGTTTTCATATCAATGTTAAATATGACTATAAATTCTGTGATAAAATAAATAGATTCTTTTGTATTCAAAATATTTCACACACAGTATCAAATACACATTTTTTAACTTATTTCAGGAGAAACTTTCACTATCGATATTTTTATTACCTTCATATCGCCATGGAGATATATTTACAGTAAAACTAATGTTTGTTTATATTGCTTTTTCAGATTGACAATAGTTAAAGCCGTCTTTGTTACTTTTGTGTTTGTACACGTTTACGATTTATCAAAGAATCGTCATGCCTTTCTGATCCGTCAAAAAAAAACACTTGTGAGATAAAATTTTTGGCGTTGATCTTGACGTGCTCAGTGAAATTTCTTTTGTGGGGAGGACGCTTTCTCGGGATTTTTTTAATTTTCCAATTTGTTTACAAAGGGGGAGGGGGGCGCTTAATCGGGAAGGGTGAATTAACGGGATTTTACAAGGGGGGCGCTTAATCGGGAAGGGTGAATTAACGGGATTTTACAGTATTGTAAAATGTTCAATATGCAGTCCTTTGGCCTAAAAATGTGAAATAGCCGAACTATTCTAAAAGCTCTCATCAGTAAAAATTTCACAAGCTACCACTCCATATTACTACACATTTTATATTATAAATTCAGGTGGAAATTGTTAAATCATGAGAAAAAATGTGAAATAGCCAAACTATTCTAAAAGTCATTGCAAATTCAGGGGTCTGTCTAGACTTTTCTCCTAGAATTCTGTTTTTGTGAAATTGTAAACAGCTTTTTTACATTTATAAAAAATCTAGTCATAACTTTGTGAATTTGAAATGACCGTTATATTTAGATTCTTGTTTATACATTTTTAAGAAGATATATGTACCATAAAATCTGATTGTAAGCCCCCCTTTTTCAAAAGCAAAAATAATTAAATTTGAGAAAGAGGCTTATAATTGAAATTTTTTTTTAAGTCACAAAAAACAGTTTCTATCATTTATTTAGAAGTAAAAAGGGTAAATAGGTGTGAGCAGTGAGAATCTTCTATATTTAAGGTAGATTTCCACATATAAAAAGAATAACCTAACTGCCCTGGTAAAAGTCCCCTAACAAAATATACCTACACAAAATTTTAAATCTTTAAAAATCTTTTGCTTAAACTTTTTTCATTATTTGTTATTTTAAGATAACAATTAATAATAGTCCTCTAACCACCCGCCCCTCCCCCCTCCCAAAATTACTGCTTCTCCCTTTGGTACAAACATGTATAATTTAAACTTTATCTCTTTATTTTTTTTTTCTGACAAATAATATTTTATACTAGCAATAAATAAATAATCTCTCACCTAAATTATCCCCTCCTCCCAAAATCTCTGCTTCTCTCCCCTTGCCCCCCCCCCCCCTCATCCCACATTTCATGCAGTTTAAAATCTTAAAAAATCTTATTTTTTGTCTGCTCTATTTGTGATTTTGTTATAACGATATTTAAATAACCATATAAACTATTTCTCATGCCTCTTCCCCCCGAAAAAAGTCCTATTTTTTTCTTTTGCACCCTCCCTCAACCAGCACACACAGTTTAAAATCTTTAAAAATTTGGGGGGTTTTTTGCTCATTTATAGTTTTCTTGTAATAATACATAATTATCTAAATTACTTCTCATCCTCCCCAAAAAAATTTGCTTCTCACCCCGTGTCCCCAGCACAAAAATTTTAAAATCTGTTGAAAAATCTATTTTTCCTTTTAATGATTTTTTGCTGCATTATTACTTTGTAGCAACAATAAATAAATAATAATCTAACTCTCTACTTAAATATCCATTCCCCCTCCCTATAAAAAAGGCTGAATTTCGAGGGGGAAAAAGGGAGGGCAGAGAGAAGATTTTCCACTCTTTTGTAATTTGGCTGTTCTGACCTAGTATATTTTGTTAATGTGGGGGGGGGGGGGTGGAAAAGTTATTTTAGATAACCTATTTATTTTAAAATATAAAATATAAATGCGATTCAGGGGGGTGAGAACAGCCAAACTGCAGGGAAAAAAAAAGGGATTTTTTTGCTTTCCTTTCACATATTTAGAAATC
Source organism: Maratus michaelseni (assembly GCA_963931845.1). NCBI lineage: Eukaryota > Metazoa > Arthropoda > Arachnida > Araneae > Salticidae > Maratus > Maratus michaelseni. The sequence goes on from OZ007586.1 coordinate 122,040,615, forward strand.
CCTACCCCTTTGGCAGGAAAAGGACAGAGCAGAAATTTGAAAGGATGAAGATTTTACGTGAGTGATACTTATACGAGATGATGTAGATGAGATATCAGATGAATCACCTTAACAAAATAAGAAATGGGGCAGAATTACAAATATATATATACAGGGTGTCCATGTATAACCTGACCGACCTTTATTTTCGCAACCGTTGGTCCTAGATGCATACTTCCAGTTACAAAAATGGTTTAAATAAAGTAAAGAATTATTTTTAAAGCAATTTGGGTCAAGAAAAACATTTATTAAAAAATTACAAATTTAAATTTTTATACGGTCTCCCGGTCCTATAAGTGATATTTAGTAAAAATTTACTGTGACACTAACAAGTAAGACAAAAAAAAAGTCCCATTCATCTAACATTAAAATTGACCGAATTATGAAATTTTGAAATGCACGACTTATACCACTTTTTTGCATCTCAAAACAGATGATTTCGGCCATGCTTTCAGGGGTTGTATATAAAGTACTTTAACTTATTTCAAGGTATCTGCGTCTTTCGAGTTTAAAATTTGTACTCGAACTTTAACTCCCTTTCAAAAGTCCGATCGAAGTTAAATTTTACATACTGAATTAAATCCGATGACAATGTAATATTATTATGATTTTCGACTCTTACCATCTTATACATACTTATTATATTAGAGGAGAGGATAAGACAAAAAAATTCAGATAGATTACCGTCAACAAGTTTAAGAAAGAGTTTTAGATTAGATAACATAAACCTGCATTGGTTGTGTTTTTTTACTTTTATAATTACATTTTATGTATTTTTTTAACACAGAATAAAAAAATTTCCTTCACTTTTAACCATCCATCATATCAGGATTTTTCGGAAATCATAAATTTCAAGGTTAAAAAATAGTGAAAAATCTGATACTATGAAATAGATGTAAGACTTTTTTATACAGTTTAATTTTATTTAATTCAATAATTTATTCAATTTTTTGGCTTATACTGGGTATTTTACAGCTAAACAGCTCAAGGGTCCAATGAGGTTGGAAGGGGAGGGGGGATCAATTTTAACTTTGAGCTTTTTAACTTTGAAATTTGCGATTTGAGAAAAATCCTGACGCGATGGTTTAAAATGAAGGTTATTTTCGGATTCAGCGCTAAAAAGTACATAAGAATCAATTTTTAAAAGCTAAAAAATCATGGCACAACCCAAAATTTGAAACTTAGTGTAATCTAACAGCATTTTAAAATCTGTATCATTTTGTAAAGAATTGAGGCTGTTGTTTTTCATGTTTTTATTTAACAAAAATTCTGTTATTTTTATCCTCTTACATGTTCAGTACAAATTGTATATTTTGAATTAATATGTCAGAATGATTTTATAGATTTCACATTAGATTGCAATGTTAATTTTGCTCTCAACTATTTTTTTGATATATCTGACGATTTCTACATCATTTGTGAATGACCCCTATTTCGCAGCAAAAAATTTACTCCAACTTTAAACAGCTATTACTCGGTCAATTTTAATGTTAGATGAATGGGACTTTTTTTGTCTTACTTGTTTGTGTCACAGTAAATTTTTACTAAATATCACTTATAGGAACGGGGGCGCCGTAGAAAAATTAAAATTTTGTATTTTTTTTATAAATGTTTTTCTTCACCCAAATCGATTTTAAAATAATTCTTTACCTTATTTAAACCATTTTTGTAATTGGAAGTATGCATCTAGGACCAACGGTTGTGAAAATAAAGGTTGGTCAGGTTGTACGTGGACACCCTGGACTGGAAAAACCTAGTTTTCCTGGACCTAGTGGAACTTTTGGAAAAAGGATGTTAATTTAGAAGACAGATTATTCATTTATTGTTACTAGAGAGCAACAAATACAGCATTTTTTTTTAAATAGAAGTTTAGAGATATTTAATTTCGTATGTGAGGGGGAGAAAGCAGGCATTTTTGAGGTAGAGTGATAATTTAAGTAACAGATTATCGATTTATTTTTACTAGAGAGCAACAAATAGAACAGAAGATTTCTTCAAATAAGAGTTTTAAAATTTTTAAACTTTGCATTCTGGGGGCATAAGGAGAAAACATGAGTTTTGAAGGAAGGTTGTTTGTAATGTATATTATTTGTTAATTACTTATTATTAATAGAGAGCAACAAATAGGACAGAAGATTTTTTTTTTTTGCTAGGGGGTTGCAAAGGGTTTGAGACAGTTTGAGGGTAGAAATAATTGAAATTGTTGACTATTTATTTATTCTTACTAGAGATAGGACAATAATACAGACTAGATTAAAATCTAGTTTTAAAGATTTTTTTATTTATTTATTTTATTTATTTATTTATTTATTTTTTTTGCCAAATCGGGGAGCAGACAATTTGGAGATATGGAGTTAAGAAACAGCAGGTCTGTGCGACCCCTCCACAATCATTGCAGGACATTGAACAACGCTATTACGGACGCTTGTGCCAACGTGTCACCATCTATGCTCCAACGTATGCAACGTGAAATTCAAACAAACATCCAAATATGCATTGCAGCTGACGGTGAGAAGTTTGAAAATCTAAAATAAAGGTATATTATTATAACTAGTTGCTTTTTTTCTTTCTAAGATCGTTTTGTCACGTCACAGTGTAGGAAATCACGTGTGTTTTAACCGTTCTATTCTTTGCATTAATGTCCACAATGTGTATTTTCGTACTAAATCGATGATACTCTACAACTTTGTAAATCACTTTTTTTCTCTATCTCTTTCTGTTTTCGAGATAGGAATGCTAACTCCGCAACATTCCACCAGGTGGCACCGTAGGCAGTTTCATTGAGTAGCGCATGGCTATTTTACTATACCTAGACACTACTTTTGTGAATATAGCAGCAGCCGTTCCGAAGTTAAAAGGGTGGCTAGTGGGCATACTGTATATACACTGGTGTGTAAAATTAAGGATGGAGCTGATAAATTAGCATAAAAGCCAAAAAAGGCAACAGAACTAAATGAAAGACCAATCAGGGGATAGACCTGAAACAAATGCAGCAGGACATGCCCATATATGGCATATGGCGTAAAAGGAGGGTGCTAAGGGGATAAAAGCACACAGGCGGTGACCGTTCAGAAGTTTGGTGAAATCTATTGCACTGTGTAAAGTGATTTCAGCGACGTTTTTTTGCTATTATTGTGTGATATGGCCAAAAGGCAATCCAGAAGATGTCATCTGGATGACCTTACACAAGGTCAAATCATTGGGAAGTTGGAAGAAGGTCGAAGTGTGAAAAGTGTGGCACAAGAGTTCGGTATCGCTCATAGCATCATTTCAGGAGTCTGGAGTGCAGTTCAAATGAAGGGAACAGCTGTCCGAGCATTCAGCAGTGGTCGCCCACATGTAACAATAATAGTGGAGGGCCGTTATATTGTCCTATAGGCGAAAAGAAACAGGCGTCAGACAACTGGAGAAATCGCAAGGCAGATGGAGCAGACTACTGACCGTCGAATATCGCGTTTTACCGTGGCTAGGAGACTGCACAAAGGTGGAAAGTATGCACGACGACCAGTAAGGTGTGTACAACTAATGCCTGCTCATCGGAAACACGGGTTTCTGTGGTATCAGGGACATAAGAATTGGACACAAAAGGAGTGGGGTTGAGTACTCTTTACGAATGAGAGCCGATTTAGTATGATGAGCAATTCTAGAAGTATACACATCTGTAGAGAGCAGGGAACACGTAATCACTCCTCCAACATCATCAAAAGGGACCGTTTTGGAGGTGCCGGAGATCTTGTTTGGGGTGGTATCATGCTTGGTAACCGTACGGACCTCCATGTCTTCCAAAGAGGTTCAGTCTCTGGTACCCGCTACTGCGCCAAGATTCTCTTGCCTCACGTCTGTCTTTTTAGAGGTGCTATGGGTCCAGACTTCCTCTTCATGGACAACAACACTTCCCCTCATCATACAGCAGCTGTCGAAGAGCTCCTGGAGAGTGAAGATATTCAATGCATGGATTGGCCTGCAAAGTCCCCGGACCTTAATCCCATAGAACATGTGTGGGATCTTCACGGGAGATGCTTGGCATCACGTGATCAGGCACCAGCAACGATTCCGGAGCTGAAATTGGCATTATAAGAGGAATGGGACTTTATTCCTCAAGAGCTACTAGACAACCTTGTCCTCAGCATGGACAGATGTTGCAAATCCTGCATCGCAGTCAGGGGTGACCATACCCCTATTAGAGACTGAATTTTTCCTGCCAGGTGCTTGTAAGATGAACGTTTCTGTCTTCTCTGTATTTGTGCTCCAAGTGACCTTTTCAATAAAATGTTTTCATATCCTTTTGATTGTTTGTTTAGATGGTTTTTATCACTTGTCCCATACTTTCACATCTTGAAGATCTTATGGTATGATTTTGGTCGATGTGGAAATCTTCTGTACGACGCTACATTTGAAAAACCCTCTCGTCCTTAATTTTTGCACATCAGTGTATATATGTGTGTGTGCGTTTATTTACATCTAGTTCAAATGCATAAATATTTTCTTATTTTTCCTAATCAAAGCTTATATTTTGATTTGTGCTAAAAAATAATGATGCATCACAGAAATACATGTTACTTTTTCAGGTTAATTATAAATTTCCATCTTTCTTTTATGCAAAAAACATTAATTATATACTGGTAAGCATTTAAAATAAACAAATAGCCTAATATCTGACTGTTTGCACACATCATATCAAATATGTATATATAGATTGGTTGTTGTATCAATGCTTTATACATGTTTAGACGGAAATTATGTTTAAATAAAAAATGATAAAAAAGTATTCATACTTCTGAAATTATTTCCACAGGGTTAAACAAACAAAAATCTGAAAAGTACTTTAATATTGGGGTTTGTAATATTATATTAAAAATGAAAAAACAACAACAACCTAGATTCAATAAATACATGTATATTATAAATTAAAAGAGACCATCATGTGTGGTCATAAAATTTATCAACAAATTATTATTGTTTTGAATTAAATTCCAATTAATTTATATTTACATTGAAAAGTGATTCATTTTATGAATTAAATTAATCAAAACAATCATGAATATCTTACTTTATATTCTAAAGTTTCTTTATTTAATAATTTATATAAATGAATTATAGAATTTTATAAAATTATTGTAACGTTTGCAGTTTACCGTCAAATGCTCAAATATCTGTCACATATTGCCAGAAATGCTTTTGCTTCTGTTATAAATTGATTGATTTATAAAAATCATATTTTTTTTAATAAAAAATAATTATTCTAGCAGACAATACTGTATAACTTATAACTGGTATATATTTTTTTCTATTGGAATCATTTTTTTCTTTGAAAATTTAAATGCCAATGGGAAAAATCAAACTTACTTTAAGTGTTTTTGTACTATACTATTTTTTTTTAAATGTCTTATGCTGAGTTTCTTTTCTTATCATGAACTGTGACATCACAAGACCGGCATAGGATAAGTATCGCTTTCGCAACACGATAAATGGTGTTCTGTAAAAACTGTTAGAAATTAACAATTACAGCTCAAAATAAAAAAACAAACATACTGTTCTTCTTATTTTCTGTTTTCTATTATATAAAAATAAAATCAGAAAACATGAAAATTCCTCATTATATTACTTTAAATAATACATGTATTGCAGTGAAACCTGAAGCCTGAGGCTCTGGCACCCCTTCTTTCAGAGAAGTGCCTTGGCACTTTCTCTGACACACCAACAACAATAAACGAGTTATCTTGGCATTGACAGTCAGAGAGTTAATTATAATTAATTATATATAATGTGGATTAGTCAAAAAATTGGAACTATTTTGGGTACTATGTGTTTCACTTAATTTTACAATTAAGCAACAGCAATAATTTAAAGCTGAATTGAAAATTTAAAAAAGGCATGAATGCATGCATTTAAAGAACTAAAACAATTTAGAAATTGGCCAGTAGTAAATTTACCTCATAAGGTCCAAAAAGTTGATCTTTTGATGGTATAACAGGATTGCTTTTAATTTGCTTATGACATTCCTGTAAATAAACAATATTTCAAATCAGGTTGGGATTTTTAGTTCAGAAAAAAAAAAAAAATATCTTGGAAAAATACATATTTCAGAAAGCAAATATTGAGATTTACTATCAATAAACTATAACCCTCTGAGCACATACATTCACACGCTTCCACATTTTTCCATTTTCAGAAAACAAGGTAAACTGTCTGTAAACAAAAATATTTCTAACAGAATTATGCTTTAAGGCAGTATTCAAAAGAATTTTTTTCCCCGCTCAACAACTCAAAATTTTGAGACACATTTTCAGACTCATTTTTTAAAATAAAAACATTAAACTTGGCAGTGTGATTTATGAAGATATTTATAAGGGCCCCATGTTTTTATTTTTCGTTCAATTAATTAGAAATTGATTTACAAACAATTATTTTCACAGTACGATATTTTTTTTTTGTTTCCAGCGCTATCGCTTCAGGAAATTTGGTTCAAAATGTCCACTTTGACAGCTTTTTTTTAAATATATTCTGCCTTTATCAAAAAATCGAGACAATACGGACATTATAAAGTTTCTGAATAAGAGAACCTGCAAATTGGATGCATTTTAGAGCAAAATTGAATTTACAAATGTATCTCAAAATAAGCAGTTTGGATTTGAATACACCCTTAAGAAAGATCTCAGATGTAAAGGTATGAGAAGTTTCATACGACGGAGCCACAAAACAAACTATAAATTAACCTAAGTTTTGTATGAACTTTTATAAAAATGCAGGAAAGTCTTCAGATGCTCAAAGGGTTTATAAAAATAATAAGTACATTTTTAATTTTAAATGTAAGCTTCTAGAATTATATATATATATATATATATATATATATATATAACTAGTTCATATAACTTAAATTTATAAAACATCAAATAAAAGATGATAATTATAAATAAATCTACTAAAATGAATCAGTAATGGATAAAAAGTCACAATATCACAACACCAAGTATTTGGATTAATATCAGTTTTTTATGCATACTATAATTTATTTTGTTTATAATTTGATTATGATGGGAAAAACCCTCATGTAAATACATTTTGAACTAATAGAGATAATTTATTATTCTATAATGATGTTCACATAATTTATTACCTTATAATGACTTTCATACAATTTATTATCTTATGATTTTCACCTAATTTATTGTTTATAATGTTTTGATATAATTTAATGTTTATTGTAGAAATATAATGATTTGAAGGTCATTTAATATAGATTTATTAGCTTTATAATAATTTTGGGGTCTTGATGATGATTTATTAGTAACTTAATAACTGGGATTTCTTGATATAAACTGATGAGGGTTATATTCATTTTGGGATCATTTAAATAGATTTATTAGTTTTATAATTACTTGATGTCATTGAAATGAAGATTTATAGCTTTTTATAATAATTTAGATCTAATTTAATGTGTTTTATGATATTGGATTTGAAACTGATTATAATCACGCATATTGTAAATTTATCTTGATTTTTGTTAAAAGGTTCAGTCCTGACTCTGCATCCAGACAGAGAATACATGTTTTCTGGTTCTGTTTAATACAGATAATTTGTACTTGAATATGGAAAATTCAGCACTTGAAGCTGAATTAAAACTAGTTGTTAATCATGAAATTTAAATTAAGTCTTAGAATTTTTTTTTTATATCTTTAATAAACTATATTAATCTTATTCAAATGTGCTCTCCCATCTTTTGAATTTGTGGACATACTACTTATTTCTCATGGATACATGAAACACATTGTTTATTTCACCAAGTCTTCAATTTTTTAAATAAAAATGTATCACTTGGTTAAAACTACAAATTATAAAGCAAAATAATTAAATATCAATTTAAAAAACACTAATCAATACATACACACACACACATATGTATATACACACTTACTTTAGCAAAATCACTTAAATTTTCCAAATAGGGAGAGTTTTCAAAAGACTCTGTAAAAGATAACATACATGTGTAAAAAAAATGAAAACAAACTAATTTTAGTTGCAATTTTCCAAATAAGCTTCTTAAGATCAAGTTTATTTGGCATAATATAAAATCATAGTTCATATTTAAAATAAAATTTCAAAAAGTAAAGAAACAGAAAATAAATATGAAGATACTTTTAAACGTACTTTTTTCGTGCATTTTTTAAATTTTATATAAGTTGTAAAAATATGACAGATATGGGAAATCACACGTAAAATGTTTTCACGAAGTGAGAATGAGATACATAAAGAATTTTTTATATGCAAACACTTAAATTTTATTCATATATAATTTTTTTAATATTACAAATTTTCTCTTTTTAGACTGTGAATTTTTCATAACATTTTACTAAACAATGAGTATATTTTAAGTGCATGGATGACATTTTGACAGCATTATGGAAGCAGATTTAGCATGATTCTTAAAACCATGTAATTTGTTTTTGAACAGATATACATGTATTAACTTACTTCATTTTAAAATAGACATATTTTAATTTGCATATAACATAAACAATACTTGCTACATGCATAGTTTTATTTAGTATGAGTGTTTAATTTTTGCATGCCTGTTTATGACTATATGTCAATTAGGTACACCGTTTTCTTCAAATATTTCAGATAACTTTTTTAAATTTTACATGCAGATTAAAAACATATTATTTAATAATAAGAAAATATTTTCATTTTTCTCAAAAAGAAGTAAATTTAAATTTAAAAATAATTACTGAAACATTCAGAAAATCATAGAAAATGATATAATATTTTCCTATATATCTTCTGAAATATTAGAATTTTATTCATAATGCTAAAAAGTTATAATGAAACAAATTAGCTATATAAGAATGAAAAATTTGAATTTTCTAGCTTTAATAGATTTTATAAAAAGTATACTAAATCTGTAAAAAATGCATTCTGAGAAAAATGAGAAAAAAAGATATGCACAGCTCTTTTTTATTATTATTATTTATTTAGAAATTAAAGCTCTGTTTTAGAAGCTTATAAATTGTGAAATTATATAAATTATAGTTTTAAAGAACTGCCTGTTTTATTTTGTAAATGCAAAATTTAAAAAAAAATTAATTTTATGTCATTTATTGCTTTTGAGGTATTTATGAAATTTGCGGTCTCTCTTATAATAAAATTTAAAACAAAATATCAATGGGATCAAGTATTTTACTTCTGATAGATATTTATTAAAGATAATTTACAATTCTATCAAAGAAAAAAATAATTAGAAACATGAATACACGTGAACTTTCAGCAATTTAAAATTGTGAAAAATTGTCAATTATCTGATTCAGGCCACCTACCAAGCTCCTAATTACCTTACAATTTCATCAATGTCACATTTTGTGATTTATTTATTATTAGCTAATTCTTTTTAAAAGTTAAATAAAAATATAACTTTTCATGCAACACAATTTTAGCTTCATCCAACATAGGGATAATATATAAGGGGCAGTCAAATGAAAACGAGACAGATGGAAAAAAAGTAAGTAAACTGTTTATTATTTCAAAAGTAATCAACATAACTTAATACATTTATCCCACTGTGACACAAGACGGTCAATGCCTTCATGGAAAAATGTTTGTGGTTGCATACGGAACCATGATTGTAACCAGGCGTGCACCTCTTTGTCCGAAGCAAATCGACGGCCACAAATTTCTTTCTTCAGGACTCCAAAAATATGGAAATTGCATGGAGAGAAATCTGGACTGTTATATCAGATGCATACATACGACTCACTCACCTCACTTTGAGCATGTCTAACAGACAAATGGTAAAGCAGTGACCACTCACACTGTTCCTTCCTAATTCCCTATAGAGGGCACTACTATAGACACACCTACCTGTGTTACCAACTTCCATGACACGGTCGTTATTTAGTCTGTCTCATTTTCATGTGTCTGCCCCTTATACATAACACCACTTTGATGCCCTGAAATTTAAGGCTTTTTCAGAAATCTTTTTTAAAAGAAATATGAAGTATAACATCCATCCAAAGTATAAAAATCTAATTACGCTAAATTATTATATATATATATTAAAATAAAAAATTGTATTTTTTTATTTGATATAATTAAAAATGGTAGTTTGACAGCTGATGGATGGAGCACTTCTAAAAAAGAAGGTCAAGCGTTGGATATGATAACTCATCATAGACTTAAGGAGCTGATTCACTGATCATCCCCAATGGGAAAATTTAAATAATTGATTACTCATTGCTTAATACAATTATAGAAATCAATCAAAATTATCACCATCAGAAAGTAGACATCAGATACCGACAAAGTTTTTTTTAAAAAACTGTCACCTTAAATTTTTAGTATTTTTAAGATGACGAAATTTTTTTTAATTTTTATCACATAGACATTTAGATTTATAAGTTGAAAGAAAAAAAAAACCCTTAAGATTTAAGCAGATATTTTTCAAAAATGTACTTTGTTCACATCTGACATCTACTTTCTGATAATGAGAACCACATTTTGATAATAATATTAGGTAATGAGCAATCATTTAAATTTTCTCATATATTAACATGGGGTTTCATGATCTGGGAAGTGATGCAGCCCCTTAACCTAGAACAATGAGACAAAAAGAAATTAGTTTTTTTCAGTCCAAAAATTAGTAAAATTCGTAGCCATTTTATAAAATATGTATTTTTTGTGAAATGACATCAATTCGAAGTGAAATATAAATTTTCAAAAAAAAAAAAAAATTCATTACATAAACTTACACAGAAAAGTGAAATATCACTATTTCATAAATATCCTACGTATTTCACTAGAAAATGTGTGATGATTAATTTTAAAAAAGATCAAGTTGATTGATTGAAAACTGACAGAGCTAGAGTGTTTACCTATTTTAAAAATGCATTCTAAAAAAAAAGCTTGAAGTTTTTGTTATTGTTTATTCACTGTAGCACGTTCTACTCTTACAGCTCTGAAATTGCTCTTTCTCTTTTTACATTGATTTTTAACTAATAAAATAGGATTTCTATTAGATGGTGAAAGCAACATTTATTTTTGTCATTTGTTCATTTACACAAGTGAAAAATATGTGTATTGGCAAACTATTTAAATTGCCTACATGTGTATATTAGTTTTCAGCTTGAGTACAATAATATTCACAATGAAATTTTATTTCTTCCAAAACCTAAAATGATTAATTTAAAATTTTGTTACATTTTGAAAAAAAATGAATTTTAGTTTTATTTCATAACTACCTTCTTTTATTATGCTTTAGTACTTTATTTCCTGTAAGTACACAAAAGATTTTTCTTTATTAAACTCTTGTTTATCTAGTGGTTGGGGCATTGACTACTAGTCAAGAGGTGCTAAGAGCAAATCCCAGTTGTCTTGAAAGTTTGTTGCAGATTAGATTCCACTTTAAATAGAGCTCTTGTCCTGCAGTAGCCTTAGTGTACAAAAGTGCCCAAAAATTTTATGGTAAACATCCTTTTTCCAATTTCTGTTTCTGAATAATACTTCAATACAGCAAATTATATTTTAGCGAAGTTTAGAGTAATATCTAGCTTAATAGCGTGTGATAATTACAATTAAACAATGTTAAATTAGACTGACATTCTTAAAAAATTCTTACTTCAACAAAGTATCTATTTGTTTACAAATCTGGTCAAATGAAACAAATACTTACCAAGTTTTAATTGCTGCCATGCTGGTAATAAACTCATATATTCAAATAATTTTCTACATAAGCTATGATGAGCAGAAAGCAAAAGACTACAAAGTTCCCAGTGTACAAAACGAGCTCTGTATAATCTTGCAGAAGATGGAATGGAACGTCCCATCTATGAGCAAAAAGAGAAAAAAAAAATTATTAAATGATACAATCATTAAAATATTTTAAAGTCTGGAAGCAATTATTGTTTCAAAAAGAGCCTAAAAGAAATTTTAGAAAATTATGCATAATATAGAACTAATTTCATAGGCATAACAAGAAAAACTTATCAGATCTGTGAGGAGATGGAGAAGTAAAAGAAAACAAGTAGATAAGTGTGATTGCAGATCATACAAAGGGTTTCGTTTCATATTCCTTTCAAAACACTTTATCCTTTAATTAATAAATCCGAATTGTTAATTTATAATTATTAAATCCTTACATAGATGGTAGCAAAAAAAAAGTTATTTTTTTAACCAAATAAAAATATATTCAAGTAAAATTATTTAAATAAAATTCAAAATTCTGAAATTTTAAAAATTTAGAGGATATTTAAATAAAATTTTTAATTTCAAAAAACAAAAAAAAATGTTTTAACTAAATTTAAAATGGTGACATTTCTCAAGAATTTAGTAGATGTTCAAACAAAATTCGAAATTTCTTTTTTTTTTCAAAACAAAACATTGTTTAAATGAAATTTAAATTCTTAATTTTCAAAAATTTAGCAGAAGATTTACTTTTTTATAAATTCTCACACCGTATAGCAGGCATGCTGTGCACATACTGCAAAATCTGTTTGTTCCATTTAGCATCACTAAGGGGCACACGTTACTCTAAACAAACCTTTATCTGAACAAAACTCCGATATACAACCTACCCACAGATATATTAGTTGAGGGGGTGGGGGACGGGGACTCAAATAAGAATTTAAGAAACTTGCTGAAATTACTATTATGAAAGAGTGCTAACTACCACTTATAAATTAAGGGTCAATATGTTCTGTACAAACATCGAACATGGGTCCCCGCTGCCTGCGGCACCATATAGCAACACAGCATTGCAAAATCTTTTAGTTCTGACTATCATGGCCAAGGGACGCACTCTGATCTAAGCAAACCTGTATCTGAATGAAGTAATCGAAAATCAAGTTGAATGAGTCAAACCATGTTGTGATCAGGCCGGGTCCGTAGAACCTCAGATAGGAATGCACCCCTGTGGTGGAAAATGGATAAAAAATATATTAAACTATCCATATCAAGTGGAATGATCCAAACCCTGTCGTAATCCGCCCATAGAACCCGAGATAAGAAAGCACAGTCCGCTAGTCTCTATCATAATAATATCTGTCTTGTGGACAAATTGCGATATTTAATCAAAAGTAATTCTTCCCCTCCCTTCCCCATGCTGAGTTATGGAAATGGGGCACACATAGTCCGATAGCAGGTGAAGCCTGCTAATTAGTTCTATCATAATAATATCTATTCATGCGGACTAATTGCAGTATTTAATCAAAAGTAGTTTCGCCCCCCTGCCCATCCCCAAAACAATAACAAATACAAATGTTTCTTTATTAACCCATAATAATCCCACTCAAATTTTAATTCATCATTTTATATCTTTCTGTATTCAACGGGTGCCCAGATAATATGTCTGCCATGAAAAAAAGCAATTATTTTTCTGTGATCTATTTAATGAAATATTAATTAACATATCCATTTCTAATTATATGACTTTCTTGAAAATTAGATTTCTGGGTTCAGCATTATATTATGTGCACAGATGTGTAATTTTCAAACCGTTAAATGCAGTATTTTAAAAATTTTTACAGAGCTTCAACTATCCCAGTAGATTAAAAATGTGTGGTTTTTATTCTCAGCCAGGTGTTTTTCATTCAAATTGAAATGTTCAAAGGAATTATTTTTCTGCAATCGAATTAATGAAATAATAATTAATGTCATCAAGTTGTAACTGAAGAATTTTTTATGAAAATTACATATTTGGACTCAGCGTTAAAAACTAAGCATAAATGTGTTAATTTCAAATCGATAAATGCAATATTAAAAAAAATTCTATAGAGCCTGAAAAATGCCTAGTCCGTCATCTTTGAGCTGTGGGAATAGATGTCAGACAGTTCGTCTGTGGTTTTCCAATGAAAGGAAATTAAACGAATTTATTCAAATTGATTTTAATTGATATATTACACTTCTAGTGAGAGTAATTAAAAAATATTTAGAAATTCTGAAACATATTTTTTTTTCGTTTGTGTCAGAAATTTCATGCTCCTAGGGGGAATAGTTTATGAGATAAGAATGTCTTTAAAGTGTCCAGTCTGTTATCACTATTACAATGCTGCGACTATGACAACCCTTCCCTCTCTTCTGGAGTTTCAGAATGAATTTTCTTTACGGTTTGAATAAACTCTAAGATTTAGTTGAATAAATTCCCTTAATGAGTGGGTTTTTAATTAATATCTTGCGTTAATAAGGACTTTTTCAAAATTTTATGATTTCTTGTATGACAGGTGGTACTCAGCTGTAAGTACACAAAATTTCCAAGTCTTGAACTTATACAGGATGGACAGACAAACAGACATAGGAATGAGATGAATAGGGTTTCGTGAGATGATAGAAATAAGAAATAAATAACAGTTATGATCTTACAGATCTCATTTACAGTTTATCGTGGGAAAATATGAAATGATTTGACTAATTTTAGTCTAGAAAGTTGGGGTTTTTTTTTTATAATCTATGTTTTGTAAGGGGCATGAGACTGCAGAATAGTAAAAAACAAGGAAATATAAAATTGTTTAAAATAATGCAAAAGTATGAAACAGTTACACAGGCTACTTTATGTGTCGCAACTTAATAATTAGGTTTATAAACCTAATAAAAATATTGCTTTGCCACAACAAACAGAAAATAATCATTAAAATATAATACATATGTATGCTAAAAGTGATTACAATACATATACAAAAAAGCTTTAAAAAAACTTTCAATAAACAAACAAGTTGAAGAAAAGGACTACCTGCCAACATGTACAGTTTTATACTACATTAACATTCTTTCATCCAAATGTAGAGTTTGGTTTCATGTACTCTAATCAAGAGCAAATAACATGAATATTAAATAGTTAACTATCATTTTTGTATGTACAGAAAACCATAACTTGGATCAAATTTACGATTTTTATCCACGACTGATTATGAAAATTGCGATTTTATTGTGTTATTATTCGATGAAATTTGCGATTAATTTTTGCAACTTTTGGATGAAATTTGTGATTTTTTTTCCAGTGATCGTTCAACGAAATTCATGCCTTAATTCTGCAATTGTTTGACAAAATTCACAATTAATTTCTGTAATTGTTTGACAAAATTCGCAATTTCTTTTGTGACCGAAGATGAAATTTACGATTTTTTCCATGACTGATTGACGAAATCTGCGATTTTATTCCACGATTGTTTGATGAAATTCATGATTTTATTCTGTGATCGTTTGATGAAATTTGAGATTAATTTCTGCAATAGTATGACAAAATTTGCAATTTTTTTTATGTGACCTCTTGACGAAATTCATGATTTTATTCTGCAATCGTCTAACAAAATTCAAAATTTTATTCCGCAATTGTGTGAAGAAATTTGCAATTAATTTCTGCAATTGTCTGACATTTTATTTTTCGTGACCGACTGACAAAATTTAAGATTTTTTTCTGCGGCCAATTGATGAAATTCATGATTTTTTTCTGCGACCGCTTGATGAAATTCTCGAGTCTTTCCATGACCATTTGAAGAAAGTCGTGATTTTTTCCTTGAGTAATTGACCTAATTTTGTGATTTTATTTATGGATCATTTGATGTAATTCTGAGCTTTTTTTCCCAGCGAACATCAACATGACTTTTTTTAACTATTACATGGAAATCGCTGAAAAAAAAAAGTGGAAAAGTGGCATCTTTCCCTGATAATAGGCAGGATGGAGAGTAGAACTTCATCCCTAGCAACTTCTGTGCAATCTCCGGGAAAATGAGCTGCTGTGTAGCAAACCATACAGGATAGTGAGATCAAGGAAGACATATTGTTTAATGCATATATATTTTAATTATAGGTAATAGAAAAAAAAGCTAACACTGCAGAATTATGGAAGATATTCAGTGGAAATCACGGATTTGATATATAAAAAAGCAAAATCACTGATTTTATATAAGAAGCGGAAATCGCAGATTTTATATAAGATGTAGAAATCACAGATTTTAATTTTTAAAAAAACGGAAATTGCGAAATTTATAAAAAAGGGGAATTCCACTTTTAGGCATTCCTGATTGAAGGACAATCCTGCAGTTTCATATATTTTTTTTAAACCTAGACTAAAACAGGTTGTGGTGTAAAAATCAGCAACAGATAAAACTGCAGATGTTAAAAGCCTTTATTAAAACAGGAGTAATCCAATCCAAAGAAACTTCTTAACATGTAGAAAAACATTAAAATTTCAAAATGTTTCTACATAAAACGCATTTGTACACTTGTGTTTTCTTTACACTGTCACAACAAGACATCACTACGTGATTAAACTCAATGACAATACTGACGATAACTGACAATTAAAACTACATCAAAACTATGAAAGAAACCAACATAACCACTTATGTATATATTTTTTTGTTTGTTTGTTTCTGCATATTTTATTTTTTTCCTTATATTTAATCTAAATTCTTAGGAATTCCCTTAAATACATTTGTAAAGCATGCAATTAAATTCATTTTAGTAATTCACTTGGTCATAAATTTTAAAAGCATATTCTTCTTAATTTTTTTAGAAATTATATTATACATTTTTAGAAGTAAATTAAATGTTGAAATTATTTATTTGCATATATTTGTAAATGAATTGTTCATGAATCACTTCACCTTTAATTTTTGATTTATCAAAGGGCTTGCAGATAGCCATGAACATACAGTAAGATTAAGACCTCTAATGAAATAGGCTTTAAAAGAAGAAAATCATTCCTTGAAAAATGTTTGAAATAAGTGGTGCCATGTAGCAGAGTTATATATTACAGTTCACTAGTTTGTTGTCTGCTTTATTTATATTACAATACAAAAACTGGTTTTGGAGGTGGCACTTCCATAGCATGGTTCTACATCGGCAGCCAAATTAGTTTGAAAATTTCAAATCAATATTAACACTATTGTGATTGAGGTCCTAATCAACTCTATGTTCATGTAGACAGCACTATTTACGACTGATTTTATTACTATAAAGGGGTACTGTGGTATTCTTAAAAGCACTGAATGTCTCTAGTGAGGACATCATAAAAAAGATGTTCTGAAATGAATAGTGCTATTTTGACAAGTTGTTTGTTCTTGTGTAATTATCTGATGAAATGCAAAGTCAACTTCTATAATTGTGCTTTGTGTCAAGTTTTATATAAATAAAATGATGGCCACTAATATGAAATTGTCTTCAATAAAGTCTACATAGTAATTCAAGTGAGTACTTTAAAATCTTTCCTTTTCCATTACATTTGTAATACAAAACATTGAATTTTAAAAAGGTTAACTTTATTTTTCAAAGCATTCTTTAACAATAGTTTATGCAACTTTGCTATGAATTTGAAGAAATATCGAATGTTTTTCCTAACTTTAGTTAGAATGACACCTCCACAATACAATCTTGCTTGTTCAGACTGTGTTACTATTCAGGACTGGGAAAACATACCACCTTTTATCCCAAACTCTCTCTAGAAATGTCAAGCTATGACATGCTGCATAGAGTGAGAACACTTGCAATATAACCAAGCTATGACATCTATCAGTGAGTCAATGCCTAATTTCTGAGAGAGACTGGGAAATGTGTGTGCTCGATGTGAAAAGAAAATTGACTGGCGAGACAAAACATGACTGATAAATAAAACAGCTTTGATAAAAAAGACCTTCAAGAGCTATAAACAATAAGTAAAAAGCTTTACAGCTAAAAGATAGTTTCAGTAAAGCTGAAAGTAAATAAGTGATAAAACCTATTACTGGAATTGACAAATAGTATGTAGTAAATTTCCAGATTTTTCCCCATGACATACTGGCGAAAGTTGCAGGGTTTTTTTTCATGTGATCGATGGACTAATTTCACAATTTGTTTTCCATGACTGACTGAAGAATTTCATAATTTTTTTTATGTTTTTTAAATGAAACAAATTAAGCTTTGGTTATTGTTTTGCATTCTGGTTTTCGGAGCATTGTGGATATGGGGACGTGTGATAACGGATCCCACACTATATTTATATTCTAATTGTTCTATATTATTTCTACTAGGATTTGTCAAGATTTTTTTTAAATAGCATTAAATATGGTTGAAAACCTGGCATGCTAGAAGCAAAAAAACACATTTTTTTTAATTTTTTTTAAAGAAGCCTTTATATCTTCATAAATATTCATGCTATTCTTACAAAAATGAACAATTGTACAATATCCACATAGTCATGTGTTGCAGGTACAGATGATTTTGAGCATTTTATTTTACAGGTTGAGCCCAAATAATATTTTTCTTGAATTTGTGGTTGATCCCCTAATAGTCCTTGTGATCAAACCTTCACTGAAAAATATGAAGTCTGACATTTTCTTTATAGTCCCAAAGTTCCAGAAGAATTCACAAGTATTTCTCTAGCTATACAACAACATGTGTAAAATCGTAAATGTCTGGTGATCTTTGACAATATAGTACAGGTTATGGGATTTTTGCTTTGCTTGTTAATGTTGGAGATTATTGGCAGTTATTTGCTTGTATGGAAAGGTATTGTACTGCATGAATATTCTGATATATTGTGATATAATTTTTTGTGATGTTTTTGCCAATAGAATGGATAAGTGGAGTTCCATGCAGATTTTATGCAGTTTTATCTTTGACCATAACCAATCTGGTTTATGAGATGCAGTGAAAGTTCTGCCTTTTGACCTTTACAATGAGTAAGCGATATTTTTGACAGTTTTTGTAAAGGTGGGGCATTATTACAGGTGGATATTATGAAAATTGCAAAATTCATAATACAGCACTAAATTGTAACATAAATCTAGTATTGGTAATGAATAATGATGCTAATATCATGAGTTTTTTGTGAAACATTGAATTTATTTTAATAAGCTGATTTTAGTGAAATGTTTTGAGCAAGTTTAAATTTTATGAAATTTTTGAATGATCTCCAGAATTTAAATTTGTGCTGAAAGTGTTGTTGGACCAAGTAACTGTGGCATGTAGTATTGTACATCCTAGCAAAAACTTAATACAAAGTTGTTGTTGTTTTAAGAGAAGCTTGAATAAATTTCATTGAAACATCATTTTTATGTTTTTCAACATAATTTACATCATGTGATGAATGTATATTATATTTCTTTAATATGTGTTTTTCATGTCATCATCACAAATTGTGGTTAAAGCTGTGAAAGTGTAGTACAATGTTGCTTGGTGCCATTCTACCATGTGTGCCATACATCTTAACAAGAAATTGGCTTCTGGAGAAACCAAGGTTCTAGTAGTAACTGAATTTGTTATCCACTATTAAGTTGATTTAATTCGATATCCCCCCCCCCCTTTTTTTTCACAGTTAGATCGAAAAGTGCATTAAATGTGAAATCTGCATTGATTTATCAGTTTCTGAATTTGTTGGATGCTATTGAGTCAAAATCGTTTAGATGTGGTGTTTTTCCATGTATTTTTAAAGTTGTAAAATTCTAATTCAAGTTGTAATAGTTCCCATGTTTATACTCTATTTTTTTAACTGTGATAATTATACAGTTATTATATAGTTATATTGATACAAGAGTGCAGTTTTTTTTATAGTTGTTCAGGGTTCATACTCATTTCCCCCCAAAAAATCCCCTGAGAATCCCCTGATGTATTTTCCCATGTTGACAATTAACGACAATTTTTAAAACTTAGTAAGTATTACCCCCCCCCCCCCCTGAAAAAAACTAATAAAGAGGTAATCACAAAAGTTAAGTTTTTACATCAGAAGGTAAAAAAATAAATATATATTTTTTGAATGGATGTCGTCGGACGTTAGAAGGCATGGCTAGTTTCCGATTCGATATCTCCCGAGGTTTGAAGGCGTATCTTAGTTCGATTGC
Source organism: Maratus michaelseni (assembly GCA_963931845.1). NCBI lineage: Eukaryota > Metazoa > Arthropoda > Arachnida > Araneae > Salticidae > Maratus > Maratus michaelseni. Next base: position 122,060,453 of record OZ007586.1, read on the forward strand.
ATTATGACATCATGAAGCATGCGAATAGCAGTGAGTGCCCCCATTTCCCAGAGTAGGCGATCGTTTTGCCAAATTTTCCCAGGTTTTTGGCATTTTTTGGAAAATCCCCTGAGATTCCCCTGATTTTTAAAACATGAAATTTATCCCCTGATTCCCAGGTTTCCCCTGATGAGTATGAACCCTGTTGTTAAATATTTAAAATTAATGAGCTATTTTTATCTGGGCCTACATACATATACATCCTTTTATGTGAGAGAATGGCATGAAGACTTGAATCTAAACAAATGAGTTAGGTGAATTTTGCTGCTACGTCAGGGGCAACATGTTATGAAAAGAGATGAATGTATGCAATGTTTCTATAATCTGCTTGTGATGTTCTGATACAGTTCCGTAGGTATATTGTAGCTGAAAAAATTTTGAATTTTTATATGAAATTATTTAACAACTGCAATGTGAGTTAGAATTTTAAGTATAACTCAAAATTATTTACCAGAATGAGCTGAAATTTTGATTTGCATATTTGGAGCTTCTAGAAATTGATTTCTGGTAAAGTTTTAGAGATACAAAAAATTTTAAAAATGTGTCTCTGTTTTAACATGGCTGTTTTAATCCCCTAAGCTTTCTTTATTTACACATAACTATAGATGACATATTTCCCAGTTGAATGGTACCTCTCTGTGATAATATAGTGATAAAATACCATGGAGAATTGCAATTTTTTTCTTTTTGACCAGGTGTACATTCTGATTAAGGTAAGTCTGGTACTCTTTAAAGTGAACATAAAAATTATTTAGGGTGTGCATACAGTTATTACCGGGAATTAAATCTGGAGTACTCTTGTGGCAGGTGAGTGTTGTAAGTGAGCGAAATTCGAAAATTTTCCCATGACTGAAATGTGCACAGTAAAATCTTCTTAGATGGAATCACAAAGAACTAGAGAAAAGTAAACATTTTAGACAAGTTTCCATTTCAGCAGATATTCTGTCTATTGTAACTGTATTCTTTTTTTGTGGGGACTATGAAATATTTCTGTTTAAAACAGGATTATATTTATATACATGTTCTGTTTTGACAGGTTTTACTGTAATATGTTTCCATACCACTTGGATAAAACATATGTCCAGCTATGTCTAGTCAGAGGTAAATATTTTTTCAGTCGTGTTCTGTCTATCCAAATATAAAATAGAATTCCACTATAGGATGGAAAACTTTCAACCATGTGAATCAATGATGCTTAAATCCCCAATCCCCATGTACACCAGGGGAGCTCAAGTCAACAACAACAAAAATAACAAAAATGTCAGAGAAATTTCTAAAACTATTTAACTATTTTTTACTTTTTTGTACTGAAATAAAAGTAAAAATTTCAGAGGTGAAAGAATTAAAATGCTTGTTTTTTATTTAGTGTTACAGTAAAATAACAAATAAGCAAATTTTTTTTTCTAAATGACAATAAAGAGGTTTTAAAAGATTTTAAACCTAGTATGCTAAGAGAACAGTGAAGGGAGTGAAAATTATTAAGAGGGAAGGAATGATGATATTTTTAATGAAGCAGAAATTCATGAAAGTGCAGAAGATTCTCATCCCTGCTTTTATTTGACCAAGTGTGCAAAAAATTCTTTTCATATACAAAACTGTACCAAGTAACTGAACCATTACTCATGGAACAGGTGGAATTGCAGCCCCCTTCAAGATGAGATTGTTGGAAAGGAGATAGCCCTGATCATGAAAGATCTCACCAGAAAAATTTAAAAGCTTAATTCAACAAGCTACAGACATAGATCAGTGGGTTTAAGAAGGCTGGGGTGTTTAATACATCGGACAACTGTGGCAGCTTCGAGTTCATTCATTGCTCTCAGTTGAGGTTTGATGGGGCGACCACCATTACTTGCAGAACAGATGGAATCATGGCCTCTTCAAGACAAGGCTATTGGGAAGGAGATAGCCCTGATCATAGAAGATCTCACCAGAAAATATTGTTTAATTTCATTTTTCATATCTATGAATACAATATTTTATTAATAATAGAAACAAAAAGTTTTACATGATTTTTTTAATAATTCAGCAAATATGTAAGTAATGATTAATTTCAAAGTTGAGGTTTGTAAACTTTTTCACATACAATTTTAAATTACAACACAACCAACACACAATTTACTTTTGTTAATAAAAAATGGCATGATTAAATGACAATGTCAAAATGATGTCATTTAATGATATTATAAAATAACATTTTTATAACCCTATAATGTTTTAACCTACTACAATAAAACCTGTGAAAATCACTACAGAAAAAAATCCATTAAAAAAAAAAAATCCATTTTAAACAAGTTTCCATCTTAGCAGGTAAAATGAGAGTAACTTAAAGGGAAAAAATGGTAAAAATTTATACACTATACAATGAGGACAATTTCTTGTAATTTAATTTTACTTAATGGATATTTACATGGCAGAAGTATCTTATTCATTAATTGGCTAATAATATTCATAGCTTTTACTTTATTTTGAGACTAATATAGTTTTTCTCTTTTTCCTTATAAGAAAATGCTAAAAACTGCTGCATCAATGACACCTTTGTCCCTGCATCTGCATTGCACTGAAACTATCCAAAGGTAATTATATATGGATGGACCAAAATATTCTAACTCAAAAAGAACTTTATGCAAATTTATTTACCTTTAAAAGTATTTTACTTTTATCTAATGCATACACCACATGATTTTCACATGCTCATAACAGACACCAACTTTTGATTTGACAGTTCTTGCATGAAAAGAAATTAACAGAATGAAACTCAAAAGTGTGAAAAAAAAGTATAAGTTTATTAATTATAAAATTACCTGTGATCCAAACAATACTGTTTCTAAACTGGAATGAGATTTTTTGCTTGAAAGACAAGGGCTTCCAGTGAGAAAAGTTTGCTTGGGATTCTTTTGCATATTGCTATTAAAAGAAATAGCTCTTTGAGTAACACAAGAGAAAAATATTTTAATCTTACTTTTAAAAAACACGATGTTTATTTCCAATAAAATAAAATAACAAGAACAAAAAATCATGCATCAGGCATAGATTGTGAAACACTTTCTAACACTAACCGAATATTAAGAAATTTTATTTTTTCCTAGAATGAAATGGGATATCTAAATAAGCAACTTAAAAAAACACATACTCAGTAAAAATTGATTTTCAGCAATTACTGTCCATATCTGGAAATGTGTGCAAAATCTTTTGTGTTGCCCTGTATGCGATCTACAGAATTTATGCACACCACCCAATACACTCAAAATTAGATAAGTTTTAAAATGCATATCACAGCAGAAAACACCCTTCCAGTAATTATTGATCTTAGTCAGTCCTGTAACTGAATTCTTTTGTGTGTAAATGAACGATAAATGCTATGCACTCTATAATCTAAAGAAAACATGTTGTGGTGCACTTCACAACAAATATTGTTTCCCCATAAATCATAATGCAATGGAATTCTTTTGTGTATCCCTGTAAACAAATTATAAATGCTACTTTTTCTATACTCCTGATAAAGCATATTCTAGTTCATCTCAGTGATGCATATCAATCTCATAGTGTCTGAAAAATTGTTACATTAATAAAATGCACCACAAATGATTTTTCCCCATAGACCATAATGTAACAGAATGTTTTGTGTGTCCCTGTAAATGAACTATAAATGCTACACACTTCATTTTCAATACCAAACATCCTATAGTAAATTTCAATAACATGTAAAAATTCTACGGCAATCAGAATATATTTATGAGAGTTAAAGCACAGACAGATGGCAGACAGACAAACTGAATTCCTAAACTTTTTCAACTGTGTTGTAAAGCATTAAAAAGAAAATTTTAGACTTATCTAAAAATCTATCACTAAGAAGCTACATGCACACATAAACAAAAATATACACAGATTTGCAAACTGATGATTGAAAAAATACCACAATAATAAAAATTACTTGCCTTGATTGATGGGAAACCATCACTCCTTTCCTGAATAAGCATGTTTTTAAGGCACAAAAAATATAAAAATCATTTAAGATACATTTAATCTATGGTATTTATAAAACAAATGTTAAATGAAACTTATTCATTTTACACAAACAAACTGCATACAAAAAAAACTACATAACTATAATAAATAGTAATTTATAACAAAACTAGCTCAAAAAAGGTCTGAAGTGAATTTATTTTGATTATTAATACCCTTTTTACCTGATTTTTTTGCCACTTTTATTTTTCATTATCATACATTCGGATGAATATTATTTTTTAAACCATATTTACGTTCCTACATACCTACTCTTTAAAACAAAATAAGATGGCCTAAAATATTGATGCTTTATTTTATTCCTTTATTCATTAATAAGTTACATATATTATGATGCTACAGGAAAAAATAAATTAAATGAGTTTATGGATGCATGAGAAATTGTACATTTGGTAAACATCAGTTAAGATGACTTATGCTCCTTCTGTGAATTTTATCTATTTCTTATGCATTTAAAAATTTTTTAAATTATTGAATTATTAACTATTTATTTGACAATTTCATTGACATAATCTTATTTCCTACCTATTTTTAATACTTTTGTATTGCCTATTTATCTCCAACTAGTAAAAATTTAAAGCATATTTCAATATTTTTCGACACCCTGTATGCAAAACAAACTTCAAGAAGAGGTAAAGCAAACTACAACAAACAATTTTTGGGTAGGAAGCTATGGTTAGTCTATTTTTTCCATCAAAACTATGAGACCTCTCACTGTAATCCAAACCCGAATTTTTTTCATAACTTTAAAAATAATTAAGATATTTTAGTGAAATTTGCAGTAGACTTACCTTCCTTGTGTAAAACATAATAATAATCTGAAAAGTAGTTAAAATAGACACCATCTGCATCCAAACAGGACTGAACCAGACATTCCAGGAAGTATGAATATGCTTTCAGAATGTAGTTCACTTTATGTACAGCATCACTCATCAAATTACTGTGTTCTTCAGGAACTTTTCACATTGTTTTTGCATTTCACACAAAATAATACAAGTATGTTACATATTTTGTTACAATACCTTGATTATTGTTAAAGTTATAAACAACAAAAATCTGGTTTCGGGTTAGAGTGAAACACCTTGTATTTTTGAATGAGTAAATGGATTTCAACCCTGGTTTTCTATACAAAACTTACTTGTTTTAATATGCTTTACCTCCCCTTAAATTTTATATACCAAGTTTTGGGAAACCCTGTACATCAGATATATAAATTACTCTTCAGAGAACAAAATCATACATCAATCTGATGTTTGTACAATATATTTCAAGGGCTCAGTGTAAAACATGGTAACAGACTATTTTTTTTTCCCATGTAAAATTATTTAGTTGCATCCTGGCATCCTTTTTAAGCACAGGGTTAATTTATTACTCAATATATGCCATCATAATCAAAGCTAATTTTCGATAAATCAAAGAGTTTTGTTACTAAAAGTCAACAAGTATAATAAAATAAAATCTACCAGCCCAAAAATGTTGCACATAAGGTAAAAAAAGGTCCAATCTTAACAAATTAGCAGTTTTAGAGGAAGCGATCACAATAGTTTGGGTTGTAGATTTCTTTAGAAAACTTGAATATATCTAGAAACTTGCGTTTTGTTAGTTACCTTGTTTTATATACGAACCCGTCATTTCAAACAGACATAAGCAATACTCATATAATTTTGACTCTTAAGTCCCTTAATAATAATTTTCATTTTAGTACATATTCTTGGTTTTCTTTTATTCCTAATATATTTTAAAACATGCTATTGCACGATTGTATAACAATATTAACAAGATAAATAACTGATGAATGATTTGACGTTCAAAATGTATCATTAAATTCATTCCCTTCCTTTGTCCCTAATGCTTATTTTTTTAAGTAGCTGTCTGGATAAAATTGTTTCAAGGACAGTAGTTATACTACATTTATTAGCAAAATGGGAACTATTGTTTTATATAAATATGTAATAAAAATTAAGCTGCACACATTTTTATGGTTATTATTATCTTTTGAACTCTCCCTAGATTTTAGATTCCTTAACCATCACTCTTGCTAAAATTATGCAGAAAATCACTCCAGATGAAGCCACAGAGCCTTTTCCAACTTTTTTCTCATATAAAATTATGCTTGAGAAAAAATAGCTGTAGTTCTTTGATGTAGTTTAATTTGAATATCACTAGTTTCTTATTCTTGAAAGTTAAAATTAGGGGAGAATGGATCACATAACCTCAAAATAAGAAATTCTGTTCATTAATTTGAAGTATAATTCACATAGTTTTAAATTAATTGCAAAACAACTATACCTGAGGTAAGGTTGGCAGAGAGCAATGAGAGAGGCATGAATAGTTATTGTCACGGCACATAAATGGAAGTAATCAAAAAGCAATGGTATATGGTGATGTAATCCTCTGGCAGGATCAAAATGCAGAAGTAAAGTTCTTGTACTCACACAATGGATGGAATTATGTTGGTCAGGTCTAAAGAAAAAAAATTGTTAATCAAATTCTTTTTAATAGAAATATATAGTGATTAAACATAAATTAAGATCACTAAATCACTTATTTGTATAACTATATATACATTTTTTTTATTTTTTTTTATGATTTTCACTTTTCTTTTTAAGTATATTAAATTTGCTGCAAAATTATACTCTAATATTGTAATAATACTTTAAAATCTTAAACATAACATACATTTTGAAAATAACACACATTATAAAAATTTTATGAATGTTCAGTACATGGATATGTGCAGTGTTTGAAATTAGCAGTCATTTAGTTGTGAAATGATACTAAATTATTGCATATGACTACAAAATTATTCCCAGCCATCAAATTTTATGCCTAGCTTTTTTTATCATTTATTTTTGTTTAACTTTAACAGCTATGTTCATACTTCAGTTTGTTCTTTTTCCCTATCGCACGTAGTACTTCCAAAGTTAATCACCTGCTTTTGAAAAGAGAGCAGAAGAGATAGAGGTTGAATTTAATTACAAGTGGGTAGGTGTGATCGAAAATCGCACAAAGGGTTTAATTTAATATTCCTTTCAAAACACTTTATCCTTTCTTTAATAAATCCAAATAAGTTTAATTTTTTTGAAAATCTGAACCAGTCCGATATCAGGCGAAACCCGCTATTATACTCTGTCATAATAATATGTCTTGTGAACTAAATGCGATATTAAAAAAAAAACAATTTCAAATTTAAACATGTTTTATAGAGACCTTCAAAATGTTAAAATATGCCAATATTTCCATAATCAGTTTTTATCCTGATTCAATAAATTCCTCAAACTCATATATTTACTATTCTCTATTACTCATATTAATACTCTCTTTGTATTATTCTCAAACATTTGAAAAATCCGTTAAACTTCCAATATGACATCAAATTAATTTTCTTTTTAATTCTCTAATGACGTCATATTAAGCTGCTTCCTGTATTTACACATACTCATACTCCTTGTATTATTGAGAAATGTTTGAAAATTTTCATTTTATTACCAATATGATGTCATATTAATCTTTTTTTCAATTGGTGAAACTTCTTATTTCATTTTTCCCGTGGAAATCTTTCAATAGAAAATTAATTATTGTAGAAAGAATTTTACTGTGGATTTTTAATTGTTGGCAACTGCTATAACGAAAAATGTTTAAATTTAATAGGAAAAGGCTGTTAGATTTTTGGTTTTTTATCTCTCTATATTAAAATAATAATTTTTTTTCAAATTTTATGATTTTGAGCTTCATAGTAGATATTCAGCTATATATACACAAAATTTTATGCCTGTAAGTTATATAGTTTCTGAGAACCGGCTCTGTGACAGACAGACAACGAAGCGGGAGTAATAGGGTTTCGTGAGATGAACAAAACCCTAAAAAATTATACATGTAGCTGTTTATCCATTGACACTGTTAATGATTTATTAATGTTAAAACTGTATGGACCCAATTTAGCAGACTTTTGTCCACATAAAGCTATAAATCTCTGGTAGAATGGTATAGCTAAAGTACAGATTAGATGTCCCAATTTTTTTTTTTTTTTTTAAGTTTGAATGATTGTTTTATTTGTAAATAAAACAGTTGCCAGCATATCATCTGAAAACTTCATTTTTATTATCAAACTTTATTAAAAATTAGCAGTTTTTGCTTGAGTTTCATCTTTACAATTTATATACAGTCAAACATTGTTAGCATTAAATCACTTAATGTGAAATTTCGCTTGACACGGATTAATAATGTAGTCCCAACAGAAAAGATGATACTAATATTTTAACAGTTAACACACACACACACAAATTTAGAGCACCTTTTGATTTCATGTTAACAATATTCGACTGCAATTGCATTATATGGTTTTTTTTATACTAAATTTAAATGTAATTATCAACATTTGATAAAATTTTGTTTCTGACTTGTTATAAAGTTATCCAGTGTTAATTTTGTTTTATATGATTAAGTTCTTTTTCTATTAAGGTAAATCAGTCAGTTTAAATGTGTGATTAAACAGGGTGTAGAATTTTTTTCAAACTTTAATTTTTTTTTGTTCAAAAGATACATCAGAACTCATCAAATTTAAGCAATGCAGAATTTTAATATTTTCTGCATTTTATGGATGCGGTATTTATTGCTTTTTGATTTTTTTTTCTTTTTACTTGAAACTAAACTTTATTTATTTTTAAAAAATTGTAAGATATAGAAGGGAGAGGCTTGAGAACAATTATCTGTGAAAATTTCATAAACTATAATTTTAAGCTTTTCTACATTTTTACCATTAAAATTAAAATATCATTTTATTCCCTTTCTCTCTCACCTTGAGGAGAGGAGGGGAAGGCTGTATAAATCTCTTTTCAGTTTTCCTTGCAAAAAAAAACAATGATTTAGTTCCCTAAAAAATTCTTTCTGAAGTTACTTCTCCAAAAGCAATCTGGCTAAAACTGGCCAATTTAAGGTGAAATCAACCCAAAGAAGTTGCTTCTCTCTCTCTTTCTTGTAATGAAATACAGTAGAACCTCTTTTATCTGAAACTCTCAGTTAACCAAAATCTATTTTTAAAGCTTTTTTCTTTTTTTTTTACTATCACATTCCTTGTGTGCAAAATCCATTTTTAAAGCATTTTTTTTTCTTCTACTATCGCATTCCTTGTGTGCAAGCGGTCCTTTCCGAACCCCGAGTACAGATAAATATTTTGGATCCCCTTCTTAAAATTGCTTTGAATTTAAATTCTGGAGTGGACTAGAACACAGTAGGAGGAGGGAGAACTGGAATGTGTGAATGTGGTCTAGCAAGTGTTTCTTCTGTTCACAGGAAGATTACAGCGGGAGTAAGCAGTGGAAAAGAATTAGAGAGTGCGCCAAACAACTGTTCTGCTTCTCACTGGTATTAGTCAGTGACACATGTGAAAGATAATTATTGAAGTTATTCACTCAAAAATGAGTACAAGATTTTTACTAGAGTAAAAATTTTCATTTTTATCATATCTACAAAAAGAAAATGTATTACTTTAAGTATACAGGGGTGATTGTGACACAACGTAAAAAACCCTGAAAATTATTGACACACAAGTGAAAATTCCTGAAATTTACCGATGCAAAATACTGATATCCATTTACACCATAACTTATTATATAACTGCATTTCTCTGTGGCCCTTTGATGAAATTCGCATTTTTTCTACGATCCTTCAACAAAAGTTATGTTTTTTTTAGCAGTCTTTTGACAAAATCAAGTTTTTCCGCGGCTCTTTGGCGAAATTTACATTTTTATTGCAATCTGTCAACGAAATTAGCCATTTTCTCAGATCCTTTGATGACTTTCGCGTTCTTTCTTTGGCCTTTGGACAAAATTCACGATTTTTCCACGATCCTTTGACGAAATTTGCCGTTTTTTCGAGATACTTCGGCGAAATTTGCCATTTTTTCGAGATCATTCGATGAAATTTACCGTTTTTTGACGATCCTTTGACGAAATTTTTTGTTTTTTCGAGATCCTTCGACGAAATTTGCCATTTTTTTGCGATCCTTTGATGAAATTTGCCGTTTTTTCGCGATCTGTCAGCAGAATTCTCCGTTTTTCGCGATCCGACGACGAAATTGACCGTTTTTTCCACGATCCTTTGACGAAGTTGGCATTTTTTCCGTAACCCTTCGGCAAAATTCGCATTTTTCAGTGATCCTTCAACAAAACTCATGTTTTTTTGACAGCCTTTTGACGAAATTCATGTTTTTTCACGGCCTTTTGACTAAATTTGAGTTTTTTTCATGATCTGTCAACGAAATTAGTCATTTTTCGCGATCTTTAAATGAATTTCACGGTTTTTCGACGAAATTCGCCGTTTTTTTAACGATCAATTGACGAAGTTTGCCTTTTTTTGCGTAATTTACGCACTATAGCGCGTCCGCGGCATCGCTGTATGTTTTTAGTCTGCAGGTGCCCTAAAAAGTCTGCGACGCCCGTCACATACATTCTGCCACAGGGACCGTAAAATTATCCCATAAATATAGAATCTTAATTGTATGTTAAGAAAAATCTGAATTTTTTTAGATATTGAGTCAGGCGTGGTTTAATGGATTTTCCATGGGCCGGGCCTGTTTTCACTGAATTTTGTACGGGCCGGGAAAAGGTAGCTTTCGTTTGGCCCGGCCCCGGAAATTCCGGCCCGTGGAGACCCTAATCTACAGTCTACTTATTTTTTTCTTCTTTTCAAATTATGCTCTACCAAGAGCCATTTCGCCATAGAAAAGTGCAAATTTCGAGGAGAAGGGTATTGAATGAAGGCTTACGAAAAATATGCACTCATTGACATCTGGTGCAACCCATAACAGAATTTGGGCAGGATCAGCATTGTTAAATGAAAGGGGGAGGATGAAGATTCATACTCAGGTATCTTTTAAAAGACTGGTTTTTGTCTCCTGGTTAGGGGTAGGACAAAGAATATCTTTCGGTATCGGTATTCTCGTTTATATTCTTTGGTTAAAACAAGGCAAGGGGTTAGGAAAACGCAGGGCAGAGGGTTTGCTAGTTTCACTCCGATCAGGCTCTGGGTAAGGGTTGCCGTAACTGAAACGTTTATCGCTAATTTGGCGAATGTTTTGCACTTTTGGCAACATATTTTCAGTTTCGATTAGTTTTTTTCACTAAACAGGATGATTTTGTGACCCCGGAAGAGCCGAAAGAAAAACCCGGAAGGGTCGACGGAAAAACCCGGAGCACAATCACCCCTGAGTATAGAAGAAAATATTTAAATCATAAATCGTGTAGAATTGAGTGTGCGTATGACAAAATTAGCTCAAGAATACAGCATTGGTATTGCAACAGTTAGCGATATGAAGAGAGATACTGCAAAAATTAAAAAGTTTGATACATACATAAACAATGGGAACTCTGTCAAGTGTCAAAAAACAAAGAAATCAGCAGATACAGGAAATAATTGGATTCTGCTTTGTTCAAGTGGTTTTCTCAGAAACAATGTGAAGGTGTGCAGATTTCTGTGCCTATAATTCAAGAAAAAGCTCTCATTTTAAATTCAAAACTTGGGGGTTCAGATCATTTTAAATCCAGTGCTGGGTGGCTCAAAACAATCAAGCATCGTCATGGAATTCGGGAACTCAGCATTAAAGGTGAGAAATTATCATCAAATGCAGCAGCAGCAGACTCATTTATTAAACAGCTAGAAAAGTTAATTGATGAAGAAAATCTGACAGCAGATCAAATTTATAACTGTGATGAAACAGGCTTATATTGGAACGCACTTCTGGTGAAAACATTAGCTGCAAAAAATTAAGCTTCTGCTCCCGGAAGGAAACTGATGAAAGATCGTGTTAAAACCCTAGCATGTGCCAATGCATCAGGCTCTCATTGATTAAAATTAGCATTCTTAGGGGAAGGGCTAAGAATCCCAGATGCTGTAAAAACATGTTAATACATCAGCACTCCCTGTTTACTACTTTAAGCTAAAATCTGAATGGATGGACATGGAACTGTTTAAACAATGGTTTTTGATTGTTTTGCTCCTGAAGTTAGAAAGGAACAAATTAAAAAAGAAATTCATGGCACTATTTTATTAATCGACAATGCTCCTGCCCATCCAGACACTTCAATTCTGAAATGGGGATATCCAATGCTTTTTTTTACTACCGAATACAACAGCAATTTTGCAACACATGGACCAAGGGGTTTTAGAGTCTTTAAAATGGAATTATCGGAAACTGTTCATTAGAAAATTGCTTTTTGAAGGAGGTTGTAATCAAAAATCTGTACTGGAATTTTGGAAATCTTTGACTATAAAAAACTGTATGTGCCTGATAAGTGAAGCTTGGGAATTATTACAACAGCATACATTCATTTGAAATTGGCAAAAACTTGCTCTGTATTTAGCTACTGAGATGAACGAAAGCTTTATCGATGAAAAAGAAAATGATGCTGCAGATTTGGAATAAGTATTTAATAAAATACCTGGTTGTGATGGTTGTGATATTACAGGAATAAACAATTGGCTAAATTGTGACTTAAGTGATCCCAGATTTCATACATTGAATGATGAAGAAATCATTGGTAATATCAGAGTAACATGTGTTGATGAAAGCAAAGAAGAGGATAACAATGTGAGCAAAGAAAATGAACAAATTAGTAATTCTGAAGCTTTTGAATGTTTTGCAAAAAGTTTGGCATTGCTGGAGCAGCAGAAAGACTGTGATACTGGTGAACTAATAGTATTAAAAAAACTTCATGATAGAACTGCAAAGCAAAGACAATCAAAACTTTATTTCAAACCCTTGTGAAATATGTAAAAGGTACTTAATTTCAAAATTAAAATTCAGGTAATTTATTTTTGTTTCTATTTTGCTATCGCTTTAATTTTAGTAAGCATTTGTTACCATAATAAGAAAAAGCACATATATTTGTCCTTAATCTTAAAATTGAAATCTTCCGAAAATTTCAATTTTCTGAAAGATGGTCGGTCCCAATTACTTCGGATAATCGAGGTTCTACTGTACATCTTTATATATAATTGATGGCCAGCTGATTACTACTTTTCTGGAGGGTGGAGGATAATGAAATTTGTTTAATGCATTTGCTTTCACAATCTTTTCTGGAAAGCACCTTTGTGTGGAAACTAAGTTAATATATAGTCAACACTTTATTCATATGAGTGTAAAAATTACACTACTTTACTGTTTCATATTTAAGATTAATTGTTTAAACAGAAAAGATAAACATAGAATTTAATCTCAAGTATTATCTTATAACTGTGAAAATAAAATTATCAGATATAACAGTCAAAGAGCAAAGTAAACTTGAAATCCATTCAATAATATTGCTTTTTTTTTCCTTTTGTCTTTATGAGATTGACTACATATTCAAAAATGATGATTCTTATGTAACTTGCAGAGCTCTTTCTTTTTCAGTCTATGGAATTCAAATAGAAATCCATGGATTACTCAAATTAAAATAAATGTTTTCTAAGTAAATTAAAATAATGCTGCTAGTGATTTCAAATGCAGGAGACAAAATCAGGAATGATTATCCCATAACAAGGACTGTCAAAATACTAAACTATGCATATGCTATAGATATTTAAAAAGAAAATTTTGAAATTTTGAATATAATAGCAATGATGAAATATCTTGAATAAGGTCATTTCTACATATTTCTAGATATATTGCCACCCTAGACAAGAATTGTTTATTTTTTTTTTTTTTTAATAGTCTTGTCTAATGGTAGAAACTTCTTGCAAAGAGCTCAATTTTTAATGATTGCAATGACAGTTTTCATCCCAGTACCAGAATTTTCTGTATCAGACTAACTACAGCATCTAAGTTTATCTTTGCCCTCAACAACAATGGACTTATGCTACCATGGTGGAGAATTATACTAACCCACATAAGCAAAATATGCATTTACAAATATCTCACAGATGCTATTAGTATAGTACACAGAAAAAAATTGCTGGAGTTCAAAATTGAATTTGGAATTATATACAATATTGAAGAAGCAAAAAGATAATAAACTCATACATAAAGTTAAGCAAAACTTAAGCACCACTGAATCTTTTAAAGTAATTTATTATATTCTTTACTTATTCTTACTGAAAGCATGATAACAAGTTATCTGAATTTAATTTTTTAAGCTGTTAAATTAAACAAAATCTAAAATATAATGTTACAAAATCTAAAATATAATGTTACAAAATCTAGAATAATCTGCAGTGCCCGCTGCCATGCTACTTTTTTTTTTTTTTTTTTTTTTTTTTTTTTTACAAATCAATACATTTATTATTAGCATTTTTTTTTAACTATAATATGCAAATTTATACTATATTTGATGTATCAAGACTGAATTTTACGGTAGTATTAGTTCAGACTTTTCACTAAGATTAAACATACAAATCCACTCACAATACTGGTCACAAAGCAATTCTCAAATTGTAAATCTAAATTATTATTATTTTCTAGAGAAAACTATTTTGGTACTCTTTGGTGCTGTTTTAAGAGCTTGGTGCAATTCAGGCTTAAGAAAATGAAATTTGTTACTAAATGATACAAACAGCTATGAAATCAAAACTAATGAAGTATTAATACTTATTTATGTAATAAATTTTCTTCTGATTACATATATTAGATAAATTGTTTCTGTTTGTGTACATAAAAAAATTATATAAATACAGTGAATTCTCATTAGTTCTGACTTCCAAGGGCCACCATTTTTCATTTGCACTATCCCAGTCTTCATTAAACAATGTAACATTTAAACAGTACAAATGTAATTCATTGTGTTGAATTAATTGAATTCAGTTTTTAACAGAAATAAAATATGTTTCCAACTTCATGTTAAAAATAAATATTAGTAAAAAAATCAAGTTTATGAGAATTTGTTAACACAAAAAGATTAATTACTCAAGCTCAAAACAAACAAATTATGCAAAGAAACAGTAGTAGTTACATAATTTTATTTTATTTAAAGTAACTTGTCACTTTCCTTTGGGATAGTTGAATAAATGATCTTATTACATAATTTTCCAGTTTTGTGATGCACTTGAAAATTTGTTCTATTACATCACAGTGTGATTTATAATATCTGAAAACAGCTGGAATTATTATTTCAATCTCATGTTGTCAGTGGCAGAATGTTTTCTATTTCTTCATCACCCACTGACTATATATAACCAAAGTTACACCAAATTGCTCTTAAAGAAATAATGTATAAAACCAGTTTCAATTCTGCCTAGTCAAATTCTGAAAAATTTGTCAGCACTACCTGATGGGTGGTATGCATTAAGCAATACACTTTTCATTCCATTATACTCATACCATTGTCACCAAGCATAATATTTGGTGCCAAATGAAACGTTTGAAAAAACATTGTTGGTATGCAAAGTGATCATTTAAAAAATATAACATTTGAAAATTATAGACTTTCAAGAAGTATTTTATTATATCAATACAAATATATACTTAAAATAAACGAACAAATAAATATTATACAGTAAATACTTAAATAAAACAATTTAAACTGCATGCAGGAAATTGTAAATATTTCATTTTTAAATAAAGACATTGCTATATGAACTATATCAGATAGGATTGTAAATAATGATGAACAGTGCCATGTTTTTTTTTATTACACTATTTTGCGATGCTTCATAATCTCTAAACAAATTGTGTATGACATTCAGTGTTAGAGTCAACAAAATTATATTTTTGATTTACTGAGAATTGTTTTTAACTGGCATCTCACAAAGAAACTTTCTTTATAAATAATTTCATAGCCCTGAAGCAATTTTATTGTAGCTTCTTCATCATCAGATAACTGCCAAATGGTAAAATCCATCTCAGCCTCAGCAAAAACTGTAAGTTATAACTTAATAAAATATTTTCCATTCGAAAAATAGCAAATTAAGATGATATGAGTGGCTATGATTAAATAATAATTTTAAAAAAAGATTCACATTCAACAAGTAGAGGGTCTCAATGTTTTGCACAGTTTGCAATAAAAAACTTTACACAGTCAGGGTTGAAACAAATGGCACATTAGCATACATTTTGGCATGGTGTTGGTGTAACAGAAAAGTACACGAAATAGTATTCATTAACAAGAGATATGTCTTAAGCAAAAATGCATTAACAAAAGCCCACTGCATTGACAAAGTTTTTTTTTTTTTTTTTTTTGGTATGAAATAACTGATTATATTGCAAGAAAGTATTTGCAAAAATTGTCCTTCTCTCACAAACTCACAAAGGCATTTTACTCTATCTTGTCCAGACTCCTATAAAAAGGAAATACCGAAAAAAGAAACTAAAATCATTAAGAATTGCAAAGTTTGTGGGGAACTATTGCAAAAAATTTAAGAAATGCATAAAAATGTAATTTTAAAGTAAATTAATATAACTAATTTACCCAAAGGACTGGTCAGTAAACCACAGCTCCACAATGATTTGAAAATCGGCTTTCAACAGTGATTCTCTAATCTATGGAGAAAAAAAAATCAAATGCAAATAAATATCTCTCTTTTTAACATTTAATTGCTGTTATTATTATTATTTTTAAGTAAAATAAGGTTATAATATTTGTAATTCAAAACAAATTTTCAAAATGCTTATGGAAATTTGAGTTTCTGAAAAAAAAAAAAACATACAATAATTAAAAATACCAAGTTATTAAAATCCCAATGATTGCATGCATAATAATAGAGTACTAGCAACATTAAACATGAATAATATTAAGTACAAATATTATTTATTCTACACATATTTTTAACTATGCAAAAGACTTGCAACCCGTAAAAGCATGGGAAAGATTTTGCACAAAATTGTTAGTTTATTGACAGAAAGTGTATTATTAAAATTTTATATACATTCTATAGAATAAATGCAAAAATTTTAAGAAAATGAGCAGCAACTGGGAAGGAAAGCTAGAAATTTATGTCAATGTTGCTCCTGTGCACGTGGTTTCATGAATTTATTGCAAGTATTTAAAATGATTAAACATTTAAAATTATTTGAAAGAAAAGCAATTAAGTCAGGCATAATTTGGCAGCTTAAAAAACTGACCAATAAAGAATTTTTTTTTTTTTTTTTTTTTTTTTTTAATTTATTTGAGAATTTGACATTCATGCACTTTCTAAAAACAAAAAGAAAAAAATGAAACATTCTCCTAAAAATTTTGAGTGAAGACTATAAATATTTTTTTAATATGCTAAACTCGTTAATCGCAGCACATATAATAATTTTACACATAATTAATTAGCAATTTTTTTTTTCGATACATTCTCTTAATAAAAAAAATAGGAAATAAAATTAGATTGTTTAACCAGGTATAGAATCTCATGTACCGTTACGTTTTAAAAATAGAAAATAGTACCAGGAGTATTCTAATGCAAAATATCTGAGCTCTCAATTCAGAAAATTCTCAAGTGGTTTCGATCTCAGACAGGAGTACAGCACAGGACCCATTATCCATAAACATTGGGACTGAAGGCTTTCTGCCCCCCCCCCCCCCCCACACACACACACACAAAATCTGGAATTCCCCAGGTAATTTTTCAAAAACATAAAAATAACAAAATTTAAAACTTATTTTTTGCATTTTTTAAAAAATATAAACAAAAATCTCTGTAGGGGAGACCGATACAAACTGGACCTATGGGCACAGTGGACCACCCCCTAATATTTTATTTATTTAATTTTTTTAAAGCTTCTCTTCTATCCTAATAGACAACAGCACTGCACTAATTATTTATAGCCTTCAGAAAATATGTTTAGCTCAGATTGAACTATTTTATCCTGATTGGTTGGTTTTGAGCTTCTAAAAGTAAAATTTTTCATCATCCTATTTTTATTTTTTTAGTAGTTAAAGGTTGTAGATAAATAAGATAAAACAGCTTTTTTGCAAAGCTAAGATACTTGTTTTTATTTAACTTTAAAGTTAATATGTTTAAAAGAAAGCTATAAACAATATTAATACGATTATTTATTGAACTTCAACATGGGACACAGTGGACCACCTACTCTTGGGGCACAGTGGTCCACAATCCACTTTGCTCCTGTAATGCAGAATGTTCAAAATATTTAATAATTGCTTATTTTCTATAAATAAATATTGTTTTAAAGTAGTTATTTAACTGTAAATAAAGTAAACAAAGAAAAATAACAATTTATTTAACATAGTAAGAAATATTTTGTTCTGTATTTATTGCCTTTGATTAATATAACTGTAGTCTAATTGGTGATGATTCTATTCAAGTAAGATTCATGAGACACAAATTAAATGGAAATCAGTTTATTTTTCATGAAACTGTAAATGAATCTGTTGTTGATGTCAAAGATTTCATAATATTGCTCCCAGACACAAAAGTATTTCAGGAAAATTCCAGGCTCAATCTTACTCATAAGTATTTGGAATTTCATTTGCAAATTTTAATGTACGCTGATTTTTTTGTACTTAAGTAATAACTTCAACTAAATTGCAATTGTCCATGTATTAATCTGTTATTAGTTTCAAAATATATATATTTTTTTTTTCTTCAAAATGTTACTTGTAAATTTATATTACTATGCTATTTTGCAGATAAAGGGGAAATAAAAAAGAATTCGATTAATGAAAAATAGATTTATATTGTATTTCAGATAGTACCTAAATAGCAGTCCACTGTGCCCCACTTCCGGGGCACACTGGTCCACTTTACATGTGCATATATATATTTTTTTAAATGTATTGAAAACTATGTTCTGAGAAAATTATGATGAATATATAAAGGTTTAAGGAATATTCAAAAATAATTTCATGCAGATCGGTTTATCCGTTGAAGAGAAAAAAAATTTTAACGGAAAAAGTGGTCCACTGTGTACCAGTCTCCCCTATTATTCAATGGTAACAATGAATGAATAAATAAATAAAATCAGTAACTAATATTTATTAATTAACCAACTAATATTTATTAATTATATTTATTAATTATTTAATCTACAAGTTCTATCTTTTTTTAGGGTTTCGTTCATCTCATGAAATCCTATTAATCTCGCTTTTCTGTCTGTCCATCACAGAGTCTTTCCTCAGAAATTGTATAAGTTAGAGACTTGAAATTTTGTGTACTTGCATTTGAATACCTACTGTTATACTGGAAACAATAAAATTTTGAAAATGTCTTCATTAATGCAAGATATTAATTAAAACCCTAAAAACCCACTCATTAATGGAAAAAAATATTCAACTAAAGCATAGAATTTAATCAAACCACAAAGAAAATTCATTCTGAAACTCCAAAAGATGGGGAAGGGTTGCCATAGTCACAGCATTGCAATGGCAATAACAGATTAGACATTTTCAAAGACACCATATCTCAAACTATTCCACTTAGGAAAGTGAAATTTCGGACACACACAATAAAAATAGCTTTCAGAATTTCTAAAAAATTTTTAATTACTCCCACTATGAGTGTAAATCTCAATTAAAAATAGATTTGAATAAATTTGTTTAATTTCCTTTCATTGGGAAACCAGAGACGAACAGCTGGTGTGTGAAATCGGAGACTATCCCAGCTTTTTGGAAGGTAGGAAAATAAATAAACCACAGATTTTGAAGGTAGTAAGAGATTAAAAGCTCTATTAATTTATTTTTTATTATTGTATTTACCGATTTGAAAATTATGCATATATGCATATTTCTTTACGGTGAACCCAGAAATCTAATTTTTATAAAGATCGCATTATTATAACTAAAGTTGTATTTTATCACAAAATGCTGATTTTTTTATAGAAAAAAAAAGGCTGATAGACAATGATGTAAATAATAATGCGAATAGGGATTATTAATAAAGAAGGGGAGAGAGGGGAAACTACTTTTTATTAAATATTACATTTAGTCCACATGACAGATATTATTATGACAAAGCCGAAAAGTGTGCTTCACCTGCTAATCAGCCAGTTCAGGTATTCGAAAAAACAAAAAAATAGACCAGTAAATTTTTATTTTATAAAAAGCGACTTTTTTTTTTTTTTTTTTTTTTTTTTTGAAAATCAAATTTATTTCGATTTACTAATTAAAGGAAAAGTGTTTTGATCGGAATATTCTACGAAACCCTTTGGGCGATCACACTTACCCACTTGTTTCTCTTTATAGCTGCATACTTTACATAAAAAATGTTGATTAATATTTTTAATACATCTTTGGGCAGATCATTCTCGAATGTGTGAGGGTGGAGGGCACAAGTAAATAAACAGAACAGTGCTTTTCTATGAATATTCAAGTAACACAGTGGCATAGCCAGAAAAAAAAATTTCAGTATAGGGAGAGGGGGCAAAATTTCTGACGAAAATTTTTTTTAAATAAAACATAACATAAATTATTTTAAAACTAAAATTTGACAGAAAAAAGGATTTTTTTTTAATTTGAGAAGGGGGGCGTGGCTGTAGTCCCTTGCCTACGCCACTCAAGTAATGTGTTTCATGAAAAACATATATTTGAATATGAATGAACAAATTTTTATTTGTTTACTTTTACTTTAATTTAATCATTAGCCTCAGAAAAAAGCACCCGATTTCCACTGTTTGTGAATGCGTAACTTGGGCAAATTAGTAGAAAACCAATGTAGTGAATTATTGAAAAGAAAATACTGAACTGGTCTATATCTGCGATTGAATTATTTTTAAAAATACAATTAAAATGCATACTTTTGAATACATGTGTTAAATAAAAATAAATGAATAATCTGAAAATATGCTTAATAGTGAAAATTCACAACTATATTAGGAATATAACAGAGAACACAATTTTATCCAAACACGATCTGCCAGGACTTAGGTCATATTGATAATTTTCTTCGAGTTCGAGTTGTTTCAATTTTTTCGGGTTCAGGGATGAATAAAGAGTGTGGACCTGGGGAGGGGGGGGGACATTCATCCCAAGAGCATCAAAATGTGTAACCCTATTCCAACAAAAAAAAATGGTATTTTCATCTTAATGTTATAGAAGTGCACATTTTTCTCTGGAACTCCATATTATATCCCCTCCCCCTTCCTCGGAGTATCAGAAATTCCTCCCAGATCCCGGAGAAAAGTATCAGAATTCAGCACTGTGTAGATCAGGCTAACCAAAAGAAAGAGCAGAATAAGCTTTCAAAAGAAAGAGCAGAATAAGCTTTCAAATGAAAAATACAATGTTTTAATATGAATAAATATATTTAAGGATTTTCCTTCTTAAAAGATAAAGTCAAAATTAGAGGCATGATTATAGACTATTTTACCATATCATTGCATTAAAATGTGACAATTTTATTTCGTGTTGGATTCAGGTTAAATATTTCAGCTTCGGGTCAGGAAAAAATATTTTGTTGGGTTCGGACCAGACAAGATAATTTTCACAATAACAATGCAACCTGACCCAAGCCCAAAATTGAATAAATTTAATTGATTTGTAGATTGTTAGTACCAATCCTACACTGTAAGTAGAATAAAAATCAGCAAAAAAAAAAAAATTCTTTTACGAATGGGTAACATAAGTGGAACTATTTTTAAGTGAAGGAATTGGACTTAGCAAAACTGGAAGGTCGAGTATGTTTGCTGTGCACCTTACAATATGAGCTCCATATGTTTCTCTCTCTGTGTGTGTGTCTGATGGCAGGGAAAAAATGTGTATTCTGTATTTAGAAAGGAGGAACAATGACTCATTAAAATCCTTGTCTGCTATTGCATAAAATTATTTATTGTGCTTCATATATATATATATAGCATACATGAGTGCCAGCAGAATGAAATCAAGGATGAGATAAATTTTGAAACACATGAGATTGTGGCTGAGTTTTTCTTAATTTATTTAATGGTGAAAATAAAAATGAATTAAAATAAACTAAGAATTTTTTTGCCAGCAAGACAATGTTTAAACATACCAGCATTAAAGCAATATAGAAATTTAACAAATATAAAAAATTCGAAAATAGAACTTTTTTTCTCCCTCTGTTAACAAAACTTTTTTAGTTTTTTTTTAGCATTTAATTATTTTAATTTGCTCTTAGGAAGAATAAATTGTATTTTTTCATTTTCAAGAAAATTTGATTTATTAAATTTCAGAATCCACAGCAGAGTAACGGCCCTCCTTTAACACCTCTTTCCTGGTGCCCAATGGTGGCATATATTAATACAGTAGGCACATGTTATATCTCGCCTCTTTACATTGCTCATTTGGATATATCGCTCTTTTTATGTGTACCCCAAAAAATAATAAGTTTTACTTTAACAGTAATTTTAAAAAGCTTATATATAATTTGATTAGAATAAGTGCATTTATATATCGTTATTTTATTAAAATATTGTAAAATGATTATAAAGTATTATTTTGAGACAAATATAAACATTTTCTTGTTTGTTATCATATTTCTTAAGGTTTTAATGCTCTTGGTTATATCCTGCTTTTTTCCATGTCTTCCAGACAGTGGGGTGTAACAAAGGGCTACCGTATTTAGAATTCAGATAGGAGTACAATAAACAAATTAAAAAAGGGAGTATGGAATTTACATTGTTTCCTTTTATTACTAGTACAGGCTGGCAGAATGTTGATGCAGCATCTTTGGATTCTCTCTCTGAAAATACAAAAAGTCTCAACAACAATCTCAAGTCAACCGGTACTTCTTGCAGGTATTTAGCAGGGGTGAAGGGTTCAGAAATTTTTTAAAACATACTGTATATTTAATATCAATAATTTTATTATTTTGATCAGTTTCATACATAACTCGATATTTTACTACTTTGTTCATATGTCACAATATTGATATATCTGAATATCATGATATAAAGATGCCGATTTATCATGATATTTAATTCCAGACATCACACAGCCCTAATGACAAGGCAGACATTTCTTACTATTGGCCAATGCGAGACTCGGCAATTAGCCAACATTGATCCAACTATTTTGTGCTACTGGGTGATAAGTAAATCAGTCACAAACTTAAAAATTGGTATTTTGCAGGAGACAAGCTTATTTTCAAATGTCACAAAACATGTCATATTATAATAATTTCAAGGAATATGCTTTATTATATATGTTTTATTAGATATTGATTTTAAAAGATTTTCACATTTTTGATCATTTAAGCTGAAAGATCAATATATCAAAATACAAAAATAAATTTTGAAAATGAATAATGAAAAAATTAACTTACCCTATGTCCTTCAAGGAGAGTATGAACTTTGAAAATAATTATATCGTCCAAAATAACTTCTTCATTTTTATATAAAATTTGAAAGGTTTTACTGACTGCTGTTCCATTAACAATACAAGCAGGAAACACCAAGGAACATGCTGTTAAAAAAAATAAATAAATAAATAAATAAATATCCAAAAAGTATACATTAATTCATTTAATGATATTTGAATATAATATAATTTAATGGCATTAGATTTATCATTTGAACAAGTTAGGCAATTTCTTTCTTCACTCTTCCTACCTAAATCATAACATTTGTATCTGTTTTATGGTCTTCACAGCCTTTCATATAATAACAAAGGGGAAAAAATAGAGAAAGATAAAATTCTTTCACACTGAATATAAAAACAATGCAATATGCAAAAATATATTGCAACTAATGGTATATTTTTAACCTGTAGTTGGTTGTGCTATGAGAATTTCTCTCAAGCTTTGATTAAAAACCATGTATTTCATTTAGAAATCACTTTTGGGTCATCGCCCTTCCTCTAGCTGAATTTTGGAATCTTCCAAATGACCTGAAAGAATCTGACAAGAAGGGATAAGTTGTTTACCTAAAGAAAGCTTTTTATAACTAATTTCTTATGTGCACTGCTTATAGAATGAGGGAGGGTAGCAGCACCACAGTGACTCTATTTGGTGCCTGGTGTGAAACACATTGTTAGTTTTTCTATCGATCGTTGGTGCAGTAGTAGTGATAAGTGACAGCACCAATGAAGCATGTCTGCATCTATCCTTACTGATGGTGCTTGATATGGGGACACAGTCCACACCACTCTTGCTGCAGCACTGGAGGGAAGGGTGTGAAAAATGTTCACATGCAACTAATGGCATTGTTCAAAAAGACACAACCAATGACAGGTTAAAATAGCATATTGAAACAAGTGAAATTGTTTACATATTTCCCCCAATAACATCTTTCTATAATGGAGAAATTAAAATTATCAGAATGAAATACAATTTTTTTCACTTTGAAACAACTTTCTTGCAGACGAACAACAGTACAAATGGCTTGCATGTTACAAACAAGTACAATAGGACTGCCTGACCTTTTTGTCTCAAAGTTATTTGCCACTGTAATTTCTGAATAGTAATCCTTGCCTTATTTCATCACAAAGCTTCTGTCATTACATAAGGTAATTTTTTTTATTCTAAAATAATTGTAACTTGGCCTAAAATCTCTTGAGAGGATATCTACCAGTGCTGGAATAAGGTACATTAGTAACTGAATCACAATTAAGTGGCAATTTCTTTTCAAGGCAGGTCATATCTTTTCACCCAGAAATAATGTTTTGCTGGGATTTTTACAGAACTACTACTGCTCTATCCAGTGGCTGATCGAGTCTTAAAATATGCTCCATAACCTTATGAATATACCTTAGGTGTACCCAAACTTCTTGAAAACTTTTTTAAAAGCTGGATGCAATTCAGGCTTAAGAAAGTGAAAATTGATGCCAAAAGATGTAAACAACTATGAAAACAAAACTGATGAAATGTTATGTTCTTTTACATATGTATTAAAATATTGCTTCTGATTACACATATTAGACAAGGTGTCTATTCCAGATCAGCAACAAATTTCACTGATTTTTCCAGATTTTTCATACCAATTTAAAAAAATTTCCAGGTATCGAGATTTTGCGATGTTACACACAAAAAATCTTAAATGTTATGAATTTTAGAGTGGAACTTTCACAACTGATTCTGAAACACAAACTACATTTTTTTAAAACTTTTTTTGCAAAATTTACAAATTGTTGAACATTTTGCATGCTAAACATTTTTCAGATACACACTTTTAGCCTCAGGTTCTATTCATTTTGTCCAATCAGGATGGAATTCTTTATCACATCAATCACAGTTAAATACACATTGCTTTGACATATTTTAATACAAATAATAAATATTCAATAAATTAAAACTAACAAATGTTCAGTTCCCAAAACAAACTGAAACACCTAATCAATCCTAGAACATTTAGTATAAAGTTTCAGTGAAGCTGAAATTGAAAATCTCCGAATTACAAGGAAGGTCTCAAAGGGGGTAGACAAAATGATTTGCACTAGGAGTTGAAGTACTCTTTAAAGTACTTATGAAGAGCAAAGTTTAATTTTCCTGGTGCTGCAATTTAAAATAATTTGTTTTATAATAAAAAATTTCCTAATTGTTTTTTGGAAGTTTCAAATTTCTCTAACTTTTTCTGAGAATTTTCAAATTTCCCCAACTTTTCCTCAGGAATGGTAAATTTCTCTGACTTTTTCAGTCCATATAAATTTCCATGACTTATCTACAGTGGCGTAGCTATGTTTTCTGGTGTCTGGGACAGGAAGAAATTCTGCACCCCCCCCCCCCCTTTAATAATAATAATTAAAAAAAAGATTACTTTTCCTCAAGGACAGAAAAAAGTCCTTCCAGCTTGTACTGGGGGGGGGGGGGAAGTAGCTTACCTCTTCCATGTTTTTAAGAATTAAACTAATTTTACTCAAACACACAAAAATAAAATGCGTGGAACATGATTATAGAAGATTCCTAATTTTTGTCAATATTGAATTTGAATGGGAATTTTGAAAAATTAGTCAGCTATTGCCCATTTGACATTTTCATATACAACATATTTTCATTTATGGTGACCTATTTTTATTTCCAAGATGTTTAGCCAAATATCAACACCTTGGCGAGAATTTAACGTTAATGGATATGACTATGTAGTTTTAAGAGTATGACAGTAGCAACAATTATTACAGCAATGAAAATAAAATTGCTAGAAATCACGTTTGCGAAAACTCATAAATCAAACCCGATTATGGAAAAAAAGCTGATGCCTTTATTCATATACAAGGTGCGTACACTCTTTGGAAATTCCAAGAAGTTTCATATGTCCTAAGTGACAAAACTGCAACAAATATTTTTCAATTGACTACTGTTTTTCAGAAATCCTTAAGGTTCACATTTCATAAAATTAGAAATACGATATAAATAGTTTATTTTCTAAAAACAAAAAGGTTAAGTAAAAAGTCATTTTTATTGTATTTTAAAATTTTGTCATGACATTTTAACTAATTAACATTTATCATGGCATTTTACCTAGTTGAAAATGTTGTCCTTACAATTATAGAGCAGATTTGTACGGAAAGTATGAAAAACTGGTCAGTTGTGCCAATCCCAAAACTTTCTTACATCTCATACAGGTTTCACATACATCAAAAACGAATCAGCACCAATCAAGGTCTAACTGATTGTGAAGTTTGATGAAATTCCATGCATTAGTTCTTGAAATATGACTATCACTACAGGGGTCGATCCAGGGAAAATTTGGGGCCTATTTAGGGCCCCTTCACAAAAATCAATTTGATAAAATGGGCTCCTCCACAAAATTCTATTCCATAAAAACTTACTATTTATCACTTATTTATTATTTTGTGATGTTTTAAAATGTGTAATTTGTAAACAAGCAAGTTCACCAGAGAGGAAAACTTCAGCAAAATGATTTTAAAAAGTTTTTGTTTATGAATGCTTGGTTTGAATTTGATTAACTGGATATCAACTTTCGTTACAAAATATTATTTTTCACAAAAATATAATAAATTTCACAAAAATACTTTTCACAAAATGGGCCCCAAGAAAAAAAACCTGCATCGACCCCTGCACTAAACTCATGTAAATCCTGAAAAATACAGCATAGCAGTGCCACCTGTTGGTAGATTTACAGAAAAACCTAATCAACAATAACTTATGTAAACATCTAACTGAATCTGAAATTTGGTAAAATTTTGTGTATTATTTCTTGAGATATAGCTATTGTGAAAATCAAGAAAAAAGTAGCATAGCAGCACCACCTGTTGGGCTATTTGCACCAAAACATAATCAGCATCTATTTATGTTAAGGTCTAACAGAATCTGAAGTTTGATTAAATTCTGTACATTAGTTCTTGAGATATAGCTATCGTAAAAAATACAATAAATAAAAATGTTTTTAAGTATAAAAAATTACAAATATTTCACTTTTCTTTTTCTTCACTGTATTCAATTTCCAAAGTGCATTTAATACTTCACATACTTTAAATATTTATTTTGGGCTAAATGAGCATTTAAATGATCTTTGGAAGCTGGCATGCCACAAACGATTTTTTAAATTGTTAAACCCTTCTGAAGATTACATACTATTACTTACATTTAATAGGTAAACAAGGCCAATATAATAATTTTTATTTTTCTCTGTTTTTGGACAGCCATTTGTACAGGCTGTACTTGAATGACTCAAAAGTTCTGCTTTGATTTTTATATGTTTTAAGAAGAGAAAATTTGGAAGTAGATCAACCATATTTTATTATTTAACTTTTCTTAATGCCAGTTCAATGGAAAAATATAATTTCCAATAAAGGAAGACTAATATAATTACTTAGTTCCTCCAGTTAAATCCATTTTGCACTGGTTCACAGAAACTTCTATTACAGGAAAACATTTATATGGAATGCTAATAACACCTAAATCAGCATGAAAACAAATATAGAAATAAAAAAAATGCTCTTTTGATATCAGAAATGTGACAAAGTCTTTTGTTTTATAAGCTGGAGGCTAGATAGTGAGGAGCCTTCATCTGCGATTGTACTTGTGGATCTTTCCATTCCCCCCTCCTCTGCTGAATTTTTTCAATGCATTCACACTCACAGAAAAAAGCTCAACAATTCTTATTTATTGTCAAAATATGTGGTATAATTTTGCAAAAAAAAAAAATTGTTATTTATTGTCGAAATATACGAGATAATTTCGTTAAAAATCTCTCTCAATTTGACATCCCTTAGCAGTGGCGCAAAGGGGCAGTCGCCCCCTTAACTATGCTACTGCTTATCTAGGTTATCCAGGTGGCTAGACACCCTGAGTAGATATATAACTTCTATTTGTATATAATAACAGAAAAAAGATTTCTACATATTAAATAAGTTGTATAAACATTAAAAACATTGATTGTGTGTATGAAACAATGAATAAGTTGCCAGAAAATATGTGTGAAAAATTTCCTTATCTTACCAAGGCCAGTTTCTCTATACCACCAGTGCCCCTATAACAGGGAAGTACCAAAAATACAAATCTAACTCTATAAGTATTTATAAATTTATGATTTTTTTTTTTCATAAAATGCTAATATATAACAGGGAATAAAGCATAAAATATGACTTGATATCACTGAACATAAGCACGTTTTTTTTTTTTCCCTTGAGCTAAAGCACTAATTTAAAGCAATTGCGAATTAATCACTAAATTAAACATTATCTCTTGCTTTTTTTTTCTGAATTGTTGAAATAAATGCTTTTTATTTTTAATATATTTTCTCAGTTTAAATCTGCATATACAAAAATTACTGATTTAAATTTATTTATCACTCATATTGTATTGAAGAATTTTATTTTATTTTTTCCCAAGAAAAAAATAATCACCATTGACCCCTGTAACTATAAAAGCAGAAAACAGAAGTTATCTTACATGAATTCTTTGGTAAGTTCACTTCTATCTTTATAGGAATCTTGGATGAAGCTTTCAGTGTGCACCTTACTTGATAGAACCTATTACAGAAAAATTCAAGAATGATATAAAGTTTGGAAACCATAATGACAAGCCATTTACATTACAACCACATGCCTAATAACTTGTAGATTTTTCCCAAGATTGCAAAATAGTGGTCTTTGATTGAAATGCCAGTTTGAATGATCAAAGATACAGTACATGAATTTCTATAATGCCACAAAAGAAGCATCGTGCACTACATGCGATGAGTAGGTCTAGAGAACTAACATTGTCAATTCAAATCTGTTTCATGACAAGAATATTTTAAGGTCAAGTCTTTAAAACAAAAAATTCTGCATTGTGCTTTTTTAAATAATAATTAGTTTGATTTCTTTTCACCTAATCCTAAAACAAATGTTATTTTAGTCCTAAAAAGGACTGTTTTGCTTTTCTTTGAAAAGGATTGTTTAATAGTCCTAAAAAGGACATTTTTAATCATGAAAATGATTTCTTTCTTAATCCTTAGGGACTTTTCTTTTAGTTCTAAAGGCTGAACGATGATAAAACATTCATCAGTTTCTATATTCAGCTCAGAATCATTCAGGAAAACAGCAGGAAGACTTGGAGTGTGCTGAAAATTCAAAGGAATGAGCATCCTGTCAAATGAAAGAAACACGTAAGTTGTCAGATGATAAATTCATTTTAAAATTAGAATATAAATATTTATTAAATTTTGACAGATTTCATTCTGAAAATATATTTTTTTAAACCTAGGGAAAGAAAATCTTTATAGAATAGTTGCGAATAATGTCATGGTGGTGGTCACAAACAACAAGTAGGCAGTTCTGTTTGGTGGAACTGCCTTGACCTCCACTTGAACAACAGTAGTTGATTAGCTGATTGCAACTTCTCTATTTTGATAAAATGAGCATAATTAAAAATATCAATAAAATATATTAATCTAAGTAGGCAGAATAATAATACTTTCAACCTGATAAGGTTATAATTTAAGACAAAAGAGAAATCTTGCAATATAACAAAAGATAAAGTATGATTGGACCCTTTAAAACTCAGTTTGACAGTGAATAAAGTTTACGCTAGTACACGGTTTGGGCTTTTATAACTTTTTAATACATAGAAAGCCACAGCTTTTATCCAGGAGAGGCAGTGCATGGTTATGCCATCCCCTAAACTTTTTGTGAACTTAATAAGAAATTTAAAAAATAATAACCATTTCCACTAAACCAGCTTATAAGGTACTACGGATATTTATGCTATTTGTTTATGTTTTATAAACTACACATTGTTAACAACAAAGATGTGATTCAAACTCACTGCCAGCATTGCTTTTTAAATATGGAATGTTTGTGAGCATTATACATGCTATTGAGACGAATTGTATAATCTGTAGTCATTTAAATTCAAACAAATACAAATAAAGTCTGTAGCTACACAAGGCTAAAATTGCTCAAAGACAAGACCACTAAAATGTGATTTTTTTAGTCAAACTGAAAGTATCCCTAAACAATTTTTATTTTTTTAGAAAAAATACACTGCAGAGAATTACATTTTTTTCACTGTTAAATATTTATAACCCAAAAAAATTCTCAGATTCAAGTAAGTTTTCTATTCAGAAAAAAAAAAAATCTAAAGATTAAAAAGTATTTTGGATGCAATGTTTCTTACACTGACATATTGAAGAGTGATTTAAGGGTTAAAACCTCTAAAACAGTGTGCTATACAGATGCAAAAAGTGATGTACAGAGATGTAAAAGAGCTTTTCATAAGTAAACAGAATATTTAACATTTTTATTTTCTGTTTATATGTTATCAAATACCACTGATATTAGCAGCAAATATTTCAACAAGTCTGCATTTAGTGAAATACCAGATTAATCTTATTAAGTACAATTTCATCCATATTTTGAGGATTTACTTCATATACTCTTACAATAATTTGCCAGTTTTATTCAAATATGACAATAAACAATCAGCTACTCTACTTCTAGGAATGTCTTGTTATTATGACGAATTTTAAATTACCTGTTTCATTATATTTAGAAATACAGAAATTGTTATTCCTCAAATATTTCAAAATATGAAAATTTCTTTTATACAAGAAATATTAAAAATTCATCTACTGAATTTTAATCAACTTTAAAGCAATGAAATTAAATGTATTTATTTTCCCTAAATCATACAACATGCTTTTATAATTATGTATTTATATTTATTGACCATATTTTACAGTTCTGCCAATTGCCGTGATGTAAACAAAATTCGGCACTTTGCCAAATATTGTCGAAAATTTAGCTGAATAAATACAGGATAATATATATTTTCTTTTTTTTATTACAATGCTTTTCCCAAATCGGGTATTTTTTGACACATACATGAAGCCATTCTCATTCTTAAATACACAAAATTTTCAGCTATTCTGATTCAGATACTAAGAAATCAAATAGAATTTTTTACAAAGGTTAAGGATCTTTAAGAAAATTGCGTTAAAGTTGGAAATGTAAACCAATTTTATAGACACAAACTGTCAGGGAAGGATCTTCATTAGGGATCAATGGATTAAGATGTAATATATTTATAGAAAAATGGAAAACACTATTTGATTTCTAAAGTGCTTGGATATTAATATCCATAAATTTCATGCACATTTAAAAAAAGCTTTGTG
This sequence comes from Maratus michaelseni, assembly GCA_963931845.1. Classification (NCBI taxonomy): domain Eukaryota; kingdom Metazoa; phylum Arthropoda; class Arachnida; order Araneae; family Salticidae; genus Maratus; species Maratus michaelseni. The sequence goes on from OZ007586.1 coordinate 122,091,882, forward strand.
ATTGTGTCAGAAAAATTTGCATTGTTCAGCAGTATTTTTTAAAATAATTCTTTCTAAAGAACAGCCTTAAATATATGCAATACAAAACAATGCAGAAAATTCAAGATTATTCATAGTGTTGGTCTCAGTTTCTGTGTATACTTTCAATATTTGCTCAGTAAGGTGTAGAACTTTGTGTTGTGCATATGCTGATTCAACTCTTAAAAGTTTTGTTAAATGTGTGTTTTCTACTTTTTATAAATTTGTTGACCAATAACAACACAAACATCTCACAAAAAAAATTTAACTGACCAAGGTTTATTTCAGGAAGTGTCTCATTGTAAATCATGGGGGACAGTAAGCATTATGAGGGGCTCATTAATTTTGAATGTAAGAAAAGATAAAAGTATCACTTAATAGTAAATGTGATGAATTTTCTTTATATTTTAACGGAAATATTAGCTTACCATCTTGACTAAAAGAAAGTCTATTTGATACGTCTAAGTATAAAAAGTAAATTCTTAATATTTTGCAATGAAAGAAGTTTTTTAAATAAGCTTTCCACCACGGCTTAGTGGCAAAACTCACAGTTTCTTTTCATACAACTGCTGAACGAATTTCACAATTTTTTTCCGTGACTTATGAACAAATTCTTTGATTTTTTCCCATGACTGACTGAAGAATTTTGCAAAGTTTTCTCGCAACCGACAGATGAATTATGTTATTTTTTTCATGTAATCAATTGACAGATTTCCCAATATTTTCCCATGACCAATGGACGAATTTAGTGATATATTCCCAGCGACTTAATGACGAAATTTAAGATTTTTTCCCTGCGACCGACTGACAAATTTCAGGATTTTCTCCCCCGCGATTGATTAAAGTAACTCTGTCTCTATCAGAAAAGCCAGATTTCTGGTATTGAAAGTGAAGATAATATTGAAATTCTGGTATATATAACCAGAACACAATCTCACCTGGTTCTAGCTAATTTATTTCTAGTCAATTAGAAAAAGAAAAAATCTATTCATTCAAAGGTGGATCCAAAGTTAAGGTCATATGGATTATAATCCCCTTCCCCTCCCTCAACAGATAAAATTTCTATAGAATAACACATTTTGTATATAAAATATACACTAATATGTACAAAATTGCTGCATTAAGATATCTCATCCCTAAGGTTTGATTTAGAACAGAGCATTTGAGGCAGAGGCCTTGGGCATTCAGTTTCAAGGAGAACCCCCAAAAACTAAAATAGGTTAATAGAATATAGGGAATAAAAAATATATAACGTGTTCTAGTGAGATTCAAAAAGAAAGCACACCCAGTATTGCCAAATTAATAAATTGGTCATTGTTGATCTGCTGTCACCCCCCCCCCCTTCCTTCTTAAAAAATTATGTGAATTCCCCCCTGCCCTTCTAAATCAAGATTTGAATCTGACTCAGAACGAACACATCCAAAAACTATAAAAAATGCCACTTGAATGCCTTGATACTTTCGTGTTACAGCAGTCCCCCGAGAATGAATCACCAAGCAACGAAGATTTATCGCCAAATTATAAAACATATCACACTATAATAATATATGATGCATATAACATTGCAACATATATGACCAAGTTATAGTCATATATGATGTATATATATGACATGTGTACAGGATGTATATATGACATATAAGAGTTAAATAATATGTATATGACGTACATATGAGCGTTTAGAGTATATATATGCATATTATATGATATATATCTAAACTTTGCGATGATCTTGGTGAAATCATAACTGTAGCCTTGGCATGATCCTAATTGTGAAGGCTGCTATAACACAAAAATATCAATGCCTCTTTCAAATCAGAAGAATATAGCAACCCTTGTTAACAGTAATTCTAACTATCATAATTTGGAAAGCGTTGTACTGCAGAAGCAGAATTAATCTTCCTTTGAATAGAGAATGTAAAGAGGAAAGTTACTCATCATTAAAATGACTCTAGTAACAGGTTTTTTGATAAGTTAAAAATGAATAAATGAAGCAGAGCTAGGTATTTATTTTAAGTACATGATAATTTAATCTTAAAAGTACACAAAAAAAGCCCAATTGAAAAATGTACAATGAATCGATTTACTCTCTAGTTTAAGATCTGGAAAATGAAACATATAAGGGAGTATTCAAATCCAAACTGCATATTTTGAGACACGTTTTTAAATTCATTTTTGCTCTAAAATGCAACCAATTGGCAGGTTCTCTTATTCAGAAACTTTATAATGTCCGTATTGTCTCGATTTTTTGATAAAGGCAGAATACATTTTAAAAAATGCTGTCAAACTGAACATTTTGAACCGAATTTCCCGAAGCGATAGCGCTGGAAACAAAAAAAATTATCGTACTGTGAAAATAATTGTTTGTAAATCAATTTCTAATTAATTGAATGAAAAATAAAAACATAGGTCCCTTATAAATCTCTTCATAAATCATGCCGCCAAGTTTCATGTTTTTACTTTTAAAAATGAGTCTGAAAATGTATCTCAAAATTTTGAGTTGTTGAGCGTGGAAAAATATCTTTTTTTAATACCACCTAAGGATACAAGGATCATCAATCCTTTTAAGAAGGAAAAAAAAATATTGGAACAAGGAGTCAAAAAGTAAAATTATATTTAAAATTAATAAATAAATAATCTCTTCACATATAAAATAATTAAAAAACTTACCCTCTTTGGAAAAGATCAACATTGACAAATTTGTGAAGTTCCAGGGAAAATTCCAAAGTACACTGCAATTCACCCATATTCCTTCCACTTGCTCTTAAGGTATGGCATTGATAATTAATTATTATTTCCAACCTTTAAAAATGAAAGAAAGAAAAATATTTTTAAAAATCCATGAAGCCTAATGTTATAATAACTAAACAGCAAATAATAGCAGTATAGTTCTGAAACTAAATTAACAATTACCTTAACCATCAGAAAATTGATAGACAGCCTGTTTCATCGTTGACCAGTTAATTGTAGGATCTAAGTCACTGAAAGCTGAAATGCAAAATATGCTCAATATTTGATAACTTTTAACTCTACTTTAAGCTAAAAGTTTAACTTGCAACAAAATAATTCAATTAGTTAAAATTTACTAAAAGTGATTCTACATAAAGAGCAAGGGGAAGGTAGTTGTGCCATATTAACTGTTAGTGAAAGACTTGCACAGAAATGTTAATTTAATTAAAGGGGAAAAACTTCTATGTAAAAAAAAAAATGAACTTGTGTAATTCTCAAGAACTTAAATTTTAAGATTTTAAAGAATGACAAAAAGAGGAGGTGAATTGCAATTCTGCATAAATTAAAGGGATGGGAGATCAAAAGTTAAAAATATATTTTATTTAATTAAAGGGAAAAATAAAAAAAATTAAATATTTCTATAATATTTTTAACCAACTTCTATGTAAAAAAAAGAATTTGTGTAGTTCTTGAAAACTTAGATTTTAAGATTTTAAAGAATGACAGAAAGAGGAAGTGAATTACAATTCTGCATAAATTAAAGGGATGGGGATTTAAAAATATATTTTATATTATTGAAATGAAATTATTACTTTAATAAATACTGATGAATCTGGATTATTGAAGCTTAATTAAAAATTCAAGAACAGATTAAAAGGATTTTTTAAATATTCATAGCATACCCTCCATCCACACTCCCTAATTAACATCAAAGTAAAAACCTTTAGTGGCTGAAAAATTTTTCACAGAATAATATATATAATTTTTTTTTTTTTTTTTTTTTACACAGGGTTGCAGAAATTAAAATGACTAGAATATTAATCATAATAAGAACAATTTTTTTCTAAAATTGTCTAATCTTTCTAAGCTGATAATAGAAGTGTTTTATCTTCATATATAGTATTGTGTCAATTTAAAAGAAATTCAATTTTAGCAATAATATATAAAATGAATGGACAGTGATCAACTGAAATTTCAGAAACATTTAATGAAATACTTCTTTGAAGCCCATATTTTCTTTTGACTGTATTTATTAAAATTTTATACATATTTTAATGTTCAGAGATTTTGAATATAATAGTTAACTGAATTTTGTGCACTGTAAACATAGTTTTAGGCATCGATCCTAGAACTACCAAAAATGAACCAAAATAATTTTATAAAATTTGAGTATGTTTTAGTCTTTATTGAACGATAAGACTCATAATACGGACAATAATCCAGCTGAATGATAAAATATTGAATGGCATTGATAAATAATGCGAGAAAGCCGTTTCAGTTTACGAAAACAGCTTTACACAGTTACATAATTCTTTTTTTTATATAACTTTATCTAAATTTACAGACAAAAATAATACAATAGCCTGCAACAGCTATTCCTCAGATCATCACAGATCATTTCCTATAATACTAATTAACTTTCTGAAGCCAATCCTAAAATTGTTTTATTATAAAAGCAATAAATAACAGTGGGGATCTCACCATTGATCATCGATCGCGCTCAGATATTTACCAAAACATATAAAATGTAATTAGCTATCAAAAACATTTAATAGGAATGCTGTGATAATATTATTTATATAACACTGTGTATGAAAATGTTCAACGAAAATGAGGAGTAAACATATGCACGAAGGAGAAACAAAAACACAACATGCATCTACAGCGTTTAGTTCTAAACACATTTTTTGACAAGAGACAATTTCGACCACTGATTTTTCCCTAGCGATTTCCCCAATAAGAATAATATTCCCTATATTACCTTGTTGGTTGGCTGGTTGTTCAAAAATAAAGAAACAAGCCACCAGGAATGATCACTTTTCAAAGAAAATAATGTATAGTGCTGCCACCTACTATCATATATTATAAATATTATAATTAATCCATCAATAATATATAAATAATACATTAATTACATTTTACATCTATGGTTCAGCATTAGGGCGACATTCAAGGGCAGCTGACGTCACTCAGGGCAAAATCTTGACGTCACTAAGGTGAAAACGAGGCTAACGAAAAAGAAAGGCTACCGCGGTGCTTTACGCGTATCTTTTTTTACAGACCGCGGGAGTCACGTGTTGCTCGAATCCACCAATGCAGGTGTACGAAAAGAGCATCACGTCACTCTAGCGGTCTGTAAAAAAAGATAAGTGGAATGTACCGCGGTAGCCTGTCTGTTTCGTTAGCCTCGGGTGAAAACCGAGGCTAACGAAAAAGAAAGGCTACCGCGGTGCTTTACGCGTATCTTTTTTTACAGACCGCGGGAGTCACGTGATGCTCGAATCCACCAATGCAGGTTTACGAAAAGAACATCACGTCACACTAGCGGCTGTAGAAAAAGATAACTGGAATGTACCGCGGTAGCCTGTCTTTTTCGTTAGCCTCGGGTGAAAACCGAGGCTAACTAAAAAGAAACGCTACCGCGGTGCTTTACGCTTACCTTTTTTTACAGACCGCCGGAGTCACGTGATGCTCGAATGCACCAATGCAGGTGTACGAAAAGAGCATCACGTCACTCTAGCGGTCTGTAAAAAAAGATAAGTGGAATGTACCGCGGTAGCCTGTCTGTTTCGTTAGCTTTGGGTGAAAACGAAGCTAACGAAAAAGACAGGCTACCACGGTGCATTCCACTTATCTTTTTTACAGACCGCTAGAGTGACGTGTTGCTCTTTTCGTACACCTGCATTGGTGCATTCGAGCGTCACGTGACTCCCGCGGTCTGTAAAAAAATATACGCGTAAAGCAGCGCCGTAGCCTTTCTTTTTCGTTAGCCTCGGGTAAAAAGCAAGGCTAACGAAAAAGGCCACACTATGTTTCTCGTTCGTTTCCCTTCGAACCACTAAAGACAGTGATGCTCTTTTCGTGCTTTACGTGCACCTGCGTCATGAAAAGAACATCAAGTGACTCAAGCGGTCCAAAAGAAACGAATGTGTAATGCAGTGCGGCAGCCTGTCTTTTTTATTTTCCTCAGGGAAAAAGACGATTTGATTGGTGCACGAACAGAAACGAGTTTGTCTGATTGGCAGAAAAAGAGAGGCAATATTTTATACCATGGCTTGTTCCTCTTCCATTGGGTTAATGGGTTCAATGGGTGAGCAATCCATCTCCAGCGAGGTCTCATGGTCTAGCTCTTCTTCCTCGTCTTGACGCACCACTGCGATGTTGTTGCAGTTTCCGTCGCAGTTGAGGCACATGTTGAAGCAACAAAGCCCTGCCTTCTTGCGCTCACAATTTTGTTGGCAGTTATTTGAGCACTTTCGGGATACAACCATTAACAAAGCAGGGGAGCAGGAGGTAGTACAGTGAACATAGGATCAATGCCAGTATCTGCAGGGCTAAACTAGATACCGTTTCCCTGGTATTTGTTTTCTTCCGTCACCACGCATATTTTTCAACCACTAGCTATTACTGGAGTTGGTGATATACTCTTAAAGAGTACTGTCGGGCTGCAGCTGCAGATGGTGGTGAAGCAGCATTGTTCTAATTGTATCTAAAGGCTGACTTCTTGTATGAAATATACCTTAGGCGGAGGTTCAGCGAAGGCACATTTGCCCCACTATAGCCATACAGACAATGAGGCAAGGAAACGTTCCCCAGAAGCTGCAACCATCTTTTGAGTAGCGTTCGAGTCTTTGAATTCTTTAACAACGTCAGCAACATAAGGACTCCTCACAAGAGTTTTGAGGAACTTCATTTTCCCTTACATAAACAGTGCTGACGTTGCATCGCAAACGCTATAGTATGTAGGAAGAGAATGTTTTCCGCAACCGTTGAACCAAGGCAACACTAGATACCGGGCTTGCTCATTCACTCTCAAAACGTCACAAATGGTGGCTGACCGCGACCAGCGATTGGTCCAAAGCAACGCGCCCATCGTTTTGTGCCAATCGCTGTATGTCTTTCCTCCTAGTCAGCCACCTTTTGTGACGTCATCATAATGAATAAGCAAGCCCGGTATGTAGTGTAGCCCTGGTTGAACTCAAAGCATTAGTTGCAGAAAATGTCGCTGGAGAAACGGTGTCCTTCCCAGGTTTTCAAAAGAAACGTTTTCAGCTCTGTAGAGATCTATCAAAATGACCAAGAAGTCTATATCCTCTCCAACGACAATCACCATCTCATTTGATGGAGCCAAGGGAAAAGCAGTGTTTACAATCAAGGTGTCTGCATCGTCTTTTGATTGCTCGTCTGGACGAATTCGGTGAGACAAGTTGACATACATTAGCTTGGTGATAATGTCAGACTCGTCAAGATGCTTGGCGACTCGTTTTTGTCTAAAATTGCCTCGACCAATCAAATTTTATATCCCATATGTCGCCACTTTTATATATAGGCACCCTACATAAGTACATGACACGCTGGTATACCATAGTATGTGTACCATAGTATGAGCGCGACATACGTTATACACGGCCGGTTCATGACTTTTAAAACGTCACACGGTGTGGATAATCTTTACACGGCGATTGGCACAAAATGATGGGCGCGACGCTTTGTACCAATGCCATGTAAAGATGATCCACTCCATGCGCGACCTACGTTATACACGGCCGGTGCATGACGTTCAAAACGTCACATGTAGCGCATTTTGCACCAATCACCGTGTAAAAATGATCCACTACATGTGACGTTTTAAACGTCATGCACCGGCCGTGTTGCGGCTCGTGTGACGTTTTAGACGTCATGAACCGGCCGTGTATAACGTAGGTCGCGGTATGAGCCATTAACTTGCAAAATCACCGGATCACACCATTGGTTGAAATTGATGTTATGATACCAGGTACAGACACAGCTTAAATAACATACATATAGGACAGTTCCATAAGCTCAGTTTTAACCAAATTGCGAATACAAAGCCGCTAGTGTCAACAGCTGCAAGCTTTTTGGGTGTGTCGCTGCAGCCATTACTTGTTTTATCTGTATAGGATATTAAAATAAATGATCAACGTAAAAATAGCACAAATAAAATATATTTGAACTAGCAAACAGCTGTTTTCGGAGCCTATAAAGATCCATCATCAGTTCCAAAGTTAAAAAGATTAAAAACTTATTTAAAAGTTCTAGGCTATGTAAGTATGCTTGAGTCTCCGCTTGCGACCAAGATGGAATGGCGATGAGTGTTTAAAATGGCGGTGAGTGTTATACATTTTGTTTGTGCTATTTTTACGTTGATCATTTGTTTTAATATAACTGCACATAGTTCAATCTACCCATTTTAAATGGGATATATCGAACTTTTGCTGGGTTTTGGTTGCGGTGAAGTATATGTGAGCTCTTTGCGTGTTACTTATAGGTGGGGGCGTTGACCCTATAGGTATTTGGATTTCATCATCTGAAACGAAGTAAATTGCCTTCCATTAAAATTAACAACGATTAATTTTCATTACGCACAAAAATGAGTAGAAATAAATACAACTGAAAAAGTGAGTTACAGAATAATATTTCAAGGTTAGCACAGCACAGTGTATCTAGCTCGCTAGCTGGAGACGAACTGCCTAGTCCAAGAATTCACAGAGAAAATCGTGATGCTGCAACGACGAGGAAGTACTGCCATCTAGTGACGAAGATGAAAGTAAATACTCTTGCCACAGTATTCCCTACCAGACTCAGACAGTAAATTTTAGAGGTACTTACGGTTTAAATGTATCCAATGGCAGGAGTGTGCTATCACAATGGGAGCTCGATCACTGGTCTGAGGAGCTGATGAAGTGTTAGGTTGGGCTGCATTTGATGGTTCTGAAGGAATAGACGATGAAGCTGGAACAGAGACAGGCTGGTCTGGCTTAACTCTGTCAATGTTGATTATGGAGTGTATGCCATTGATGTTCAAGGTAAAGTTCTTAGATGAACGAGCAACCACCATCAATGGGCTGTCATAGGGTGCCTGGAGAGGTTTCTTTATTCCGTCGTTTCGAACGAAAACATGTGTAAAAATCTCCATGACAGGATTCACAAAGATAAGACTTATGTTGTCTGCAGAGGAAGGAGTTGGAAATAGGTTTACCATGATTTTGCGCGGCCTCTGAATAAAATATGTAGAATCAGTACATGATAAAATTTGTAACGATTGTAAAAAATCTCCAGGATGTTTTAAGGTAGTTCCATACAGCATCTTGGAGCAGGTGTCACCAAGATCCTTCTTAAAAGCTGAACGAACACCGAGGAGCACACTTGGTAACGTTTCTGTCCTCCGTGAGTGCCTGTAGCAATTTGGTGATGCTTTGAGGAAATGGTGAAAGCGTTCGACGAGACCATTTCTGGTAGGATGATACGTGGTTGTGAGAGAGGGACGGATGCTAGCAGTTTGTCCAAGGAAGGCAAACAAATGTGATTCGAATTGGCGGCCTTGATCGGTAGTGATGATCTTTGGAATGCCAAATCTAGCAATTCAGCGTGTTATGAAAGCACAGCAGAAATGTCCTGTATAGGAATGGCTTCGAGCCAAAGGGAGAAATGATCGATGCAAGTAAGTATTCATAATCTTTAGATGGTGTCAATGGGCCAACAATGTCTAAATGAAGATGTTCGAATCGGTGAGAAGGACCAAACTACTGCGGAGGACTGTGAGTGTGTCAAAATATTTTGGATTTTTGAGATTTGACGCAAGAACGTCTCCATTCAGCAATATCCTTGAGCATGGAAGTCCAGATGAATATCAGCTCTGGATAAGCTTTTCAGTAGCTCGAATAACAGGATGCGAAAGGTTGTGCTGTGAGCTGAAGACTAGGCGTCGAACGTCGCCCGGAAAAAGGTCTAACACCTTGAGCATTGCTATCAGAAATAATTTCTGTTGAGGAGTTCATTCATAGAGGTTTTAAGTTTAGAGATGATGATGCTTTAGATAACAAGTTCTGGAGTTCGAGATCGTTGGTGTGAGCTTCATCCATAGCATTAAAGTTAAGAGTTGAAACATGGATGTCACTAACTCGGGGGGAGTGTACGAGCAACGGCGTTGTCAGAGCCAGATATATGTCTGAAATTAGTGCTCAATTGTAAAAGATAGACAAGAGGTCGAAGTTTCCTTGGAGATCAAGATTAATCGATTTTTGAAAAAGTAAAAGTTAAGAGGTTGTCAGTAAAAATGATGAAATTTTGACTTTCTAAGTTATAACAAAAGTGTCTAACCGCGGAATATATTGCCAACAGTTCCCTATCATATAGTACTTTCGTTCAGGGGAAGACAATGTCCGGAAAAAATGTCTGTGGTATATCCGCCAGCTGTTCTTGTATGTAAAGCGGCTCCAATGGACACGTCGGAATCATCAACCATTAAGTCCACGTGTTGGTTGGGTGCCTGAAAATACAGAGTCTCTGCATTTGAGAGACCGTGTTTACACTTTTCAAAGGGAGTAGAAGCAATATCGTTATCTTTTTATTTGGACTCCAAAAATTCATGTAAGGGGTCCCAAATTCAGCAGTCACACGATGTGTGGCTGCTGAATTTGGGAGGAAACAGCGATAGAAATTCAACATCACGAGGAAGACTGAGTTCAGCTACAGTTTCAAGCTTAGGGAACTCCGTAATGGCTTGCACTTTTTGAAAAAGATGTTTTATACCTGCTGGAGTTATAAGGCATCTTAGGCAACTAACGGGTGGTTTTCCAAGCACACATATAGTGGGGGTGAGTTTTAGATCGTGCTGGAGATGTTACTTATTTCCTGCAGCATTGGCAGAAGCAACGAGTACGGCACGCAGAATTCAAAGGCAGATAGGACTTAATGGATATAGCACTGGAACGTCTGACCAGCATTACGGCCAACTGACATACAGATATGCTCAGGTAGGCTAAAAGGCGTCGTGACGACAATTTTTGCAATATCTGGCGGGTTGACTGGTATCCGATGATAAACCCTTGTTATATCAATGGAAGAAAATATATTTTTGCCGAAGTAAGCCTGAGTGCAGTCCTGTATGTGGGGAACAAGGTATCTGCCACGAGGGCTGATGGTTTTCGGACGACGGTAGTCGTCACAGGAACGCCAGTCACCATTAGACATTTTAACTCTGTGTAGAGGGCTCTCCCAGGGATTTTTTGAAAACCGAATAAACCCTTGCGACATTAAAAATTCAAATTCTTGACATGAAGAATGGAGAAATTCAGGAGATAAATGCCGAGGTTTAGAAAACACAGAAAAGTCACTAGTCTCCATATGATGGTAAATTTGCGATAATTTTAAGCACTTAATTGATTAAGAAGGATTAGCGAGTTCGGGAAAGTCACTACACTGTTAAAAATCTTCAGCTTTTGCTGCAGACACACTCCACCGCTTTTAGAGGAAACGGTTACTTTACTATATTATGAAGCATTTTCACTGGTCAAAATAGAGATATTCTATAAAAGCGGTGGAGTGACTATGCAGCAAAAACTGAATTTTTTTTACAGTGAAAGTATTTTATCAAATTCGGAGTTACCAAGAAGTATAGATATGCCGGTCGAGATGTTGCTGACGGCAGGTAGTTTTCCTTTGGATGAAAGTTTAGTTTTGTTGTCAATGAGGGAATTGTTTTAACATAGATTAGGAGATCAAAGTATTTGAGGAAATCGATACCGATTATTAATCGTGAAACGTCAGCGATCAGAAAAGACCAGGGAAACTCACAACGCAGGTTATGGTCAATTTTGAGATTTTTTTTGTGCCAAAGTTTGGTCTTTTTGTTTCGTTTACAGCAAAAAGATCAAGGTCTTCTTTCATAGTAGCATTTAGAAACTATGATCTAGGTAGAACATAAATGTCGGCACCAGTGTCAATAATTACATTATTATTGGAAGAAGTGTCGTCCAAAATAACACGATTTATGTGGCGATCATGGGCATGTTCGGCAGGCGATCGCCTCTATAGTTTCCTAATGTTTCAAAAGATCAGGAAGTTTTGCAATTGTGTGCGTGAGCACCAAAATTGATGTGATAAAAACATGAGCTGTTAGTCGGCTCTTTGTAGTTACGTTCACGACTACGAGAACGGCTACGTGATCAACCAATTTGGTTGTTTAGGAGTATGATGAAAAGGGCGTCGATGAACTAGTAAGGAAAGTTTTTTCACTTGTTGGGTGAGCTGCGCTAGTTGTTGTTCACGAGAGTTATGGAGAGTAGACTAAGCGACATTTATTCCATTATGATTGTGGCTAAGTCATGAATTTTGTCCGCCAGAGTAGTCAACTTATCCAAGTCCTCATTTAATATAGCAAGGACACTTTGTGTAGTTGCAGGCAGTTGGGCAAGCCAAAGGAACTTATCAAAGGTTTGCCAACAGAATCACCGGTCAACGTACGTTTCCGTGTGTGGAATTGTGAAAGTTGCTGGTCACAAAATATGAGTCTCTGTAAAAGTGTTTTATTTTTACAAACCTTGCTTTCCATATGAACTACTAGGAGTAGTCTTTTAAGAGCCTACACTAGTCACGGGAAGAAATGATCAAGCTAATGTTAAGTCTATGGGAAGGTTATTTTGAAATTTTTCGCTCACATTTTAATATTTTTAAATGATTTTTTTGCAAATGATAGCTGAGGTCGATCTCTAACGTTGTTAGTTTGTAATTTTTTGATTTTTGTTGCAACTTTTTTATAAGCGGACATTTTTAATTTTGGAACCGGTTCTGAAAGTGAAAGTGCCCTTATATTATTTATCATAACATTAATTTTACTAAATTAATGTTATTTACCATTTTAAACAATTTTATGCATTTAATAAACATATGTCAAATTACTGTTTTGAGCGTGAGAGGCTACGATAAACAAGATTGACAATTGTCAACCATATTTGGTATCTATCTCCTGAACGGGATAATTCGTAAGTAGTAAATTTTAAGGGTAACTATGGAGTGTTGCTACGGGCCAGGAAAAATTTCAGAGGAACTACCAGTATTTTATTTTAGAAAAATTCTTCTAATTTAATCTCGCGATTAATAAGGCGATAATAAGGCGAGTTTTTCTATAAAAAAAATACTGGTATTTCCAGTGAAAAATTCCGTGACCCATGTCAACCCTGTTATAAAACAAACCCTAAAGTTATAACATTTGTTTTTCCAAAAGATGAAGAATTGGAAAATAAATGGATTGTTACTATTCATCGGATCGGAAGGATTATGTTCCAACCAACCAATTTCAGTTAAGTAATTTTTATTGCTGATTTATGAATATTACATTTTCATTTTTGTGTTCTTATTAACAAAAAGGGAAAGTAAAAAAAAAAGGAATATAACTGAGTAAATTGCTTGTATGTATATTTTTTTGAAACTGTGGAGTGAAATACTTTGGAAATTCTAAAATATCCCTGAAATTTCTTAATGATATTCAGATGCAAAGGTTAAAATTTAATTATTAAAAATGAATTTGTTTGTTGCAGTGAAAAAGGTTATATTTTCTTATATTTGTTTTGTTGTAAGATAACATGAAGTGGTATGACTAGAAAATTTTAGTAAACATTAGTATCAAATACTCACGCTTGCACATAAAATGGCATTTGTTTGTCATAAAATGCATATAATTTACATAACTATGTTTCCATTCACCTGTCTGAAATGCAGAAATCGCAAATCTGATATTATTCATAATTATACTTAAAATGTTTAAATGAAATCGTACATACTTAACCCATTTATGCCTAGCGTCGATACTTTAGTAAAATGGGAAAAAATGCATTTGACACCACTTTCTTTTTAATAGAAATTTTGGTGTCTTATTTTATCGAGGACTCCTCGATAAAAAAATACACCAAATTTCTATTAAAAAAAAAGTGATGTGAAATACACTTTTCCCCATTTTACTAATACGTCCCAAAATTGGGACGCTAGGCATAAATGGGTTAAAATATTCCGACATATAAGTTGAAATGAAGATTAGTGATGCGATGAGATAATGCAATTTTAGCTTTTATGCCTCAAATACTCAAGATTGCATATTTCTTTCCAAGATTTTTTTGTCATAAAATACATATGATTTTCATTCTAAATCACACAAGACGCGTTTCGGGTTAGAAATTTTTTAACAGTCCGTCATCAGATAAAGTAAACACGTGTCCGTAAGGGGAGAAGGTCACAAATGAACAGAAGGACAGAGAGGAGAGCATACAAAGAATGCGACAGGTGGCGCCAGCTGAAAGGAAAACACCAATCATAGAGGAGCACATGCGAAAGAGGAAAGTGTAGCCGAAATGACATTTCAACAACATCATTTTGGACAAACATCATTTTGACTACACTTTTCTCTTCCGCGTGTTCTCCTCTATGATTGGTGTTTTCCTTTCAGCTAGTGCCATCCGTCGCATTCTTTGTAATATCTCCTCTTTGCCCTTCTGCTCATTTGTGACGTTATCCCCTTACGTAAGGCTCCTATAATAGGAGCTGACGCATATCCATTTTGTTTCGCATTATTCGGGTCTCAGTTCAGCATCTCAATCTACCGCTGCCGGAGCTGGGGTTGCCTAAGGCCTCATTCCTCCACCTACTGAAAGAGGCTGGGTGTTAAATGGCGGAAAATTAGCTTGGTTTTTCGATTTTGAGACACATATCTGCGAGAATGCGTCAGCCTGTATTATAGGAGCTCTACCCTTACGGACATGTGTTTACTTTGGCTGATGGCAGGCTGTAAAAAAATTCCATCCTGTATACTCTTTTGCTTTTATGGTGATTCATACAAAGTTTTAATAATTAATTAGAAGAAAGTATTGTTATCGAATTTTTTTCGACTTCTGGTTTTCGACGGATTTACGCGTTTTATGGGTCAGAGAGGGAAAACATGCATATAAAAATGTCTATCTGTCCGTCCTCATTGTATCATCGAAAAGTGTATGAAGATATATGCATAGAATTGAACCAAATTTCATTTACAAGTTTTTGACTATTACCAGCAGGTCCCCTTTGAAATTTGAGATATTCCACCAGGGGGGGGGGGGGGTCGCTGTGATAGCGATTTTTGTGCCATTTTTCTTATTGTATGATCGAAAAGTTATGCATAGAATTAAACCAAATTTCATTTATATGTTTTTCCATATGGCCAGCAAGGTTCCACTTGAATTTGGGGCTATTCCGCCAAAAGTGGGCGCTTTGATAGGGATTTTTGTGCGATTTTCTCGATTTTTCGTAGTTGTGTTGTACATCGACTGCTCGTGCAGCGAAGGGTGCTTTGCATTCAGATAACCTAGCGCTTCGCAAGCAGTTGATTTACAATAGAATAACGAAAAATATTGATTTTATTGGCGCCGTGATAGCGAATTTTGAAGTATTAACATGCATGAGATAGAAGAAGGCTTTGGGATTGGCACATTCGACTAGTTTAAATTAATTTTCATATTAATATATGAAAATATATGAATACATGATCTGAAAATTTCCCTTTTTGTGTGACGGTAATCTGTCAATTTTTTTTCCCGTTCTTTATATGGTTTCTCGGTTAAGGGTGCCAAAAAATTTTGATATGACGAGAAAATGTATTTCTTTTTATTATTATTTTTATATTTTTTGAACCTTTAAAAATGTTGTACAATTGGTCCGATAGGAAAATTTCTAAAATTACTGTCGTATCAGCCGTAAACGTTAAGTCTTGCAGAAAAACAAAACTTTAAACTCAATTATCTCAAAACACTGTTTTTCAGCGATTTTGCACTGATAACTTTTCAAGTTTCAAGAAGTTAACGGATTTTCACGTGTTTCTTTTTTTAAATAAAGAAAATTAAATACTCTACAAACTGTACCTGAAAAAGAAACAAACAAACAATTTTTTTTTAAGTTATAACAAAAATATATGATAATTTTTTATAGATTTGTATATTTTTATTCTAATTTTTAAAATTTTTTACAAATTTTTGTTTGATTTTCATGTATAATCAAGAGTCAACGTAATTAACAGTATAAAGAAGAAATAACGACTCAAAAAAATGAAACCTGGCCTTCAAGATCGTAGTAAAACTAGTTTTGCAAGATTTAGTCGTACAATATTAGAACATTTGTTATTGTTTTTTTATTTTCTTTTATCTTTACAAAAAGAAAGTATCGGAGTCGTGAAAAATTTCGACTTCCGGTTTTCGACGGATTCATACGTTTTAGAAGGTCCTGAATACGATTTGCGTGTTTTTAGAAAATGTCTGTTGGTCTGTGTGTCTGTATGTGACAAAAATTTTGTGGGCTCTCTATCTCAAGAACTAATGCACGGAATATAATAAAACTTTAGATTCAGTTAGACCTTGATATAAATTGTTGCTGATTAGTTTTTGGTGTAAATAGCTCAACAGGTGGCGTTGCCATACTGCATTTATCACGATTACCGCAATAGCTCTAGCTCAGGAACTAATGCACAGATTTTCATCAAACTTTAGATTTTGTTACCCCTTGACATAAGTTGCTGCTGATTAGGTTTTCTTGTAAATCATATAATAGATGGTGCTGCTATGCTAAATTTTTTTAAACTCTGAAATGCATAATTAAAACAATTACGTTTTTTGAAGTATTAACATGTACGAGATAGAAGAAAGTTTTGGGATTGGCACAACCGACTAGTTTACAATTTAACAAATATTTTTTTTATTTAAATAAAATATAAATCAATGCAAAAAATAAGTAATAGTCTAAATTAATTACAGGGCTCCTAATCCACGACCAAACTTCAGTCAATTTTCATTATTTCAAACCTTCCTGGTTCCTTTAATTTATCTGGGCACCTCTGATGAATAAATGCAAAAGGAAGTAATAGTCTAAATTAATTACATCAGGGCTCCTAATCCACGACCAAACTTCAATCAATTTTCATCATTTCAAACCTTCTTGGTTCCCTTAATTTATATGGGCACCTCTGATGAATATTTTCATTGTTCCACGTTAATTACTCTACTAAATTTGTGGATATAATAGATTTAAATCGAACGGAGAAAACGCATTTTTCTTTAATCCAATGGTGTAACTCATTTCCCTTAAGATGTGAAATTTTATTTCTACCGACAAACACAACTCTCAAATTTCAAATACTTTTTTTCTTTCTTTCAATTAGGTTTTCGAAACAATCTAACATCACGTATGAAATAATACTAATATTTTATTATCTTGTACTTCCAGGATATTTATCATACTTACTTTTAATTGCATTTTAATATTTAGAGAATATTTACCGAGAAGCAACTATAAAAACTAACTAAACTAAATATATATTGATTGTTGTATCAAGAATTCGAGTAGCGGCAAAATTTGCTCTCTTGGGAAAACAGGATATCATTGCGTGTCATTCAGCAATTACTTCTCAACAATTATTTAGTCCTTGGAATTATATAAAGCTTGGAAAAGCATTATCAAAAAACATCGATATCCTTATCACTCTGGAAAATATAGAAGATAACGCGTCAGTAGTCTGATTGATTTTCGAAATTTATGAACAAATAATTATGCTACTGTCAAAATTAATTCTGGTTTTTAAGCACTCGTGTATTTTTTAGAACTCCTCTATCACCGATAAATCTTTGTTGATAATTTTTAATGGTTGTGCCTTTTATTTTTAACACATTCCAACATAACTGAATAGCGTTTATGACTTCGTTCCGTCTGCCTTGTCTGTCCGCACTCTAGCTCGTGTAAATATACTTATATTTCCACGGTATTAATATGTTATTGAGATTCACTTATAGCATTATTCTCTATTGAAGATGAAGCATGTCGTTGTTATAGTTCGTTTATTGGGACACACAACAGAATTTCGTTCCATTATTGTCTATAGGGAAAATTTAGTTGCGGTTCCTTTTTAATTATGTTATACTATTATACAATCATAATGAAACTTATATTCATCACTGAGGTGAGCTGCAAGATGTTTTCTATAGAATATGGCATTTATAGTTCGTTTATAGGGACACACACATTTTTTTGTTATATTATAGTCTACGAGGAAAAATTGTTTGGGATACATTTTAACGATGTTATGCTACTTCAAACAAAATGAAACTGACATGCAACACTGAGATGGACTACAACAAGCTTTCTATAGAATATGAAGTGAGTAATATTTACAGTTTGTTTACAGATATACACAAATGAATTCTGATCTGTATAGAGAAAAATTGTTTGCACTGTATATTTCACTGAGGTGAGCTGCAACATGCTTCCTACAGAATATGGCATTTATAGTTCGTTTATACACACAAAATTTTTTGTTACATTATAATCTACGAGGGAAAATTGTTTGGGGTGCATTTTAATGATGTTATGCTACTTCAAATATAATGAAACTGACATGCAACATTGAGGTGGACTACAACATGTTTTCAGTACAATATGAAGTAACATTTACAGTTTGTTTACAGAGAAACACAAAAGAATTCCGATCTGTAGAGAAAAAATGTTTGCAATGTATTTCAATGATGTTACACTACTTCAAACTTAATGAAATGCGTATGCATCACTGAGAGCATTATATGCTTTTTATGGTATTTGGGGCGATGAACAATTTTGCAATTTACATTGGCTACGGATCTCCTACAGGTAAAGTTTTAAAATCATTTTGGGGCGTCCTGTATTTGACTTAAAAAAAACAGGAGATGTCTGTAAAAAATACAGACTTTTCTCGTAAGATTTACATGTTTTATCTGTAAAAGTCACAAAATATTTCTGCTTAAATAACAGTTTATCTCTGTAAATGTAACAGTATTTAACTGTTAAAAATACAGAAAGTTCGTTAAAATTTACAGATTTTTCTCGTAGGATTTACAGGCTTTCTTGGTAAAAATCACAAAATATTTCTGTTAAAATAACAGTTTATCTCTGTAAATGTAACGGTATGAAACTGTTAAAAAAAAACAGTCAGTTCACGTAAAAAAAGAGATATTTCCTGTAAATTAAACGGTTTTAAACTGCCTTCAAAATTCACAGTTTTTTCCCGTTAATTTGACAAATTTTTTTTTCACAGTATAGCGTTTCTCATAAATTTACGGTAATGCACAAAATATTTTGGGTGAGGGATAATTGCTGGAGGCGCGTTTTTAGCTGCGGTTATGCGTTTTTTAGACGTAATTAAATTTTAGCATATTTCGTGATGTGTAGAACGTCTAATGTACTATATACATAAATATGACTGAACAAAAAAATTCGTATATATGGGCGTGAATTGCTTAATGTCTCTTTTAGTAACTCTCCATTTTGTTGTTTCCGTCTTATGTATTATAACTGCAACCATACTTTTCGGATCAAACTGCCTGTCTCACTTTTCTTGATTATCTAATCTCTCTTCTTTGAACACTCATCGAAGAGTTATAAGTTCAAAGGTTATTTATTCCGGTGAAACACAGATTAATATACGATTTTTTTTTCTTTAGATTGATTTGTACCAGGCTTAACGACAAAATTTATGAATAACCAATTGAATTATTATTCACACGGATAAATTTTGTTTCGGAAGTTTTAAACATTTGAAAAATACCTCTAATTTAAATTCACCTTTATTATTCACGTATTGCTATGCTCAGGGCCGAAACAATGATTTTTTTCACTCGGGACAAGCATGATTTTTGGCACCCCTCCCCCTTCCTTTCTAAAATAAATTTATAAAGAGAAGTTTTCAATCAATTCCCTTAATTTTAGGGTTCCATACTTAAATAGTAGATACGGAACCATTATAAGATCACTCCTGTGTCTGTCTGTCTGTCAGAGCTGTTTTTCTCGTAAACTATGTGACGTGGAAAGTTCAAATTGGGAGAGTTATACAGCCTTTTTACCCACATATTTTACGGATTACTAGCCATTCACAAATATGTTTAGGAAAAATTTAGGGGGCTAATTAAGTTACTTGAAAAAAAAGTTTTCTTTTTGTATATCATGTGGGGTATTGTGCGCAAGATCTCGTAATATCAAACTCAAAAATATATTTGTTTCAATTTTAGGTATATTTTCCGAGATATCGTCAAAAATGCACAGCAAAAATATGCCCCCCCCCCACCTCTATTTCCGAATCTACTGAAACTAAAATTATGAAAAAAATAAGGGTAGCAGGAAAATAAAGCGATTTTCCTAGGTAACATAATTTTTGAGAAAAACGCTGACGAACTACGCTGTTCGGTTTATTCTAAACGGTCCTCGAATTGAACGAACTTAGGATTGGGCGCCCCACTCTCTTCGCGGATCCGGTCAACTCGGATTTAAATAAAAAAAAACAAAATTTCATTTAGAATCCTGCAGAAACTGCATCAATGAATTTTTAAAAATTGTGATTGTTGATTTAATTTTGTCTGAAGGTTGAAGTTCTCTTCAACGAAAATTGACCCAGGTTCCAGGCAACAAAATGGCTGCTTGTAAAATTCATCTGAAGGAAAAGCTGCCACTAATTTCATTTCAAAGAAAGAGAAAGATTTTCTTCCCATTGGAAGTGGGGAAAATGATGAATGGGTTTCTCATTGTGTGGGTTTGAACCGCTCCTTGTTCCCTTTTGTTCAGACCCAGCCCATTCTCAAACTATAGAGGGGGAGAATCCCCCTGGTATTTCCCCTTCTATTCCTGCTGTGAAAAAAAAGTTGGAGCATGCGCTTTGAGGTTAATTTCATGTGAAATCTGAAAATATGCTCTTTTAGCTTTAAATAGATAGATTATTAATATTAAAAAAAGTGACAGAAATATTAGGTGAAAATATTTATTTTCATCAAACAATTATCTAAAGCCTTGTCTGAATGAAACTGAATCTGTAACATTAAAAATATTTAAATGCCTTATATTGACTTGCAAAAGTTCTATCGCCTGTTCTATTAAATGGATGTTAATGAAGGGGCCCTAAATAGGCCCCAAATTTGTCCTGTAACGACCCCTTTTGATATATTACTTATAACAATTATTACAAATGTGAAAAACATAAAACTGAGGGTCGGTTGTTTTAAATAAAAAACAAATTATTTCAAAACAAAACTCCAGAATTGACGTTTCAGGCCCTGACCTGAAGATTTGCTAGTTTTAACACTACAATCAGGATCTGTCCATATTTTTCTCACAGGGTCCTGTTTTTCTAAAATAATGAAAAGTTGTTTTATATTTGTGAAAATTCTAGTCATAATTTTGTGAATTTGAAATTTATATAGGCTTCTATATTTATATAGAATTATATTTAGGCTTCTGTGTATCTATCTATCCTTTACACAGGGAATTTCTTACTCATATATATATATATATATATATATATATAAAACTAAGTGATATGTTCTTTGACAAGTTCATTTATTTTATGACAAGTCAAATTTACTTTTGAAGGATCAAATTTGTGAAAGATTCAGTTTGAAAGCGGAAAATTAATATATTCTTTCTAAAAGGGAAGTGAAAATAAACTTTTTCTGAAAGGTCTATTCTGAAAGGTGTCAATCTTAATTAAAATAATCAGAAAGCAAAATATAATGTGTCACAGTTCCACTGTCTTTCAGAATTTTTTTACGGAGCAAGCTAAGAGCTGATTTGACTTAAATAATTTATATCTTCTGTATTTCCTTGTAAAAATTTCACGTTTTTATTTTGATAGTAACAGAAAAATTTGAATTTTATACACTAATGACCATTTACAAAATTTTCACTTTTTAAAAGGTTTTAGGACCAATGTCCATTACTGGAATGCTTAATTAGTCAATTTCCATTAATAGACATTCAATGTGAGAATTATTAAAAGTGTAATTTCAGCAATGGTCATAGTGCATAAAATATTTAGATTTAACTGAAAAGCTAAGTAATCAAATTTAATTTTTAAATTGTTCTTACCAGAATGTAATAAGAACAAAGTTCTTATAAATAGCTGCTTTTAATTAATTTCATGTGATTAATATTTTTTTTAAATATTAATCCCCATTATTATAATTTTTAAACACTGCCTTGCATATTTTATAATATAACAATCAATCGAACTAATCAGGAAGCAGAGAATAATGTTCAAGAGCATAGGGAAAGGAGGGGTTCAAACGTATCGCATTTTTTAAGTAACACGAGTTGTTAAAAATCTATTACTTTCTGTCTTATGTTTGATTATTCATATCTGTATATAAAAGAAAACTATAAATATTAATTTCAATTATTGTAAGTAATGAAACTAGCAAATCTTCAGATCGGGGGCGTCAAACGTCATTCTGCAATTTCATTTTAAAATTCTTTTAATTTAGTATTTAAAATATTCAAGCCCCTGTTTCATTCCTTTCACATTTGTATATATTTTTAAAAAGTTAATTTTTTTAAACTATTTTTTTTAACTTTCCATATAAATATTCTCAATGCAGCCTTTGTTTACGTTATTTACTGATGTGAGTATTGAAAGATCATGTCAGATGTCACCAATAGGTGGGGGGGGGGGGGAAATTGATCATTTGGGGGGAAATTGATTTCCAATATTTGTATGGGGAAACAGTGAATGCTAGAGGCATTTATATATTACGGAGCTAGTGATTAAATACGGTTTTATGCATATTTTCATATGCATATTTTCACGATATTTTCATAAATTGTTTATTCTTGTAATTTTGGGAAAATGAAAAGTACATTTCTTCAGGGGAGCTCCGACCCCCTGAATCCTCCTCCTCCTTTGTCACTTTAATTTTAAGTTCTCAATTTCCAGTAATTGTGCTATTTCATGATTCGATTATATGGATGGATGCGTTTTACTACTTTAATTTCTTTAGATTAACCATTTCCTTGTACGAGAGATTTTATCCTATTTTTAAAAGAATACTAACTTTTCAACCACGAAACATCCACGTCTGTTGCAGAAATTGAATAAAATTTCATGAAAAAAAAATTCAGTAGAATACTAAAAATCTTCCGAAAATAATCTATTTTACTAAAAGGAATATTGCGGCAAAATAGTGCAATTTACTAGAATTTTATTATTTTGAAAAGCTTTGAAATACAATTGCTAAGCAACTAATAAATTAAATAGGAAAGTAAAAAGAAATGCATTTTAAAATTTCTAAAAAATATGAAAATAAAATGTTTTATAGTTCTCGAACAGATGCAAAATTTCCTCAGTAGTTTAAACAATTAATTTCTAAATTCTAATTAATGTAACGTCAAATTTTGAAAACTATTGGATACATTTAAAACTTACATATCGAAAATTTAACATCCATAAGTTTACGTTTAAATCCATTATTCAAATGTATCATTTTCATTTCCGTTAACAATGAAATTTGAAAATCGTCTGCGTTCCCATAGGAAAACATAATGACGCCAAAAAAAAAAAAAAAATATTCTATATTTTTCGAACGAATTAACCAAATTTAAACCAAAAACTATATAGCTAAATCCGGGTACCTCACCAACATACCTACCAAAAATCAACCTAATTGGGCACTTTTTGCGGCAGTTATCGCGGAACAGACAAACAGAAGCCAAAAACTTTTCGGGTCTCATCAGTGAGCCTCAACTGACGTTTTAGCGATAATGAGAGGTCTGCCCGTTCAACTCTTTGACTTCTGTGACCTCCATGATTGATTGTTCTCCCCCCCCCCCCCCCTGGAATTTTAAAATGTCGGCGGTTCTATGCAACAGTGCTAATATCTAGCAATCTTCGTTAGCACTGTTTCCACATTGTTTGATTTTCCTACAATGCACATTAAAGCGCTATTACACGAGGTGTCAAAGTTGCCGCTATTTTCGAGTGACACAATGTTAACCTATGGCTTTAAAAGAGTTAAAAATAAGCAACTTCTTCTTTTTGGAGCAATTTTGTCGCCTATATTGCTTACTTAAGTAAATGTCGAGCAATGTCGCCCGGAAAACCAATCAAATGCTTGGAAAACTGACGAGGGAAAATCCTTACCCGGAAGCGACATTACAAACTAATAAAATTTTGAAGGGTTTGGCGGGTTGGAGTTGACAGCTCTTGGCGCTTTAGTTGGTGGAGATAAATCAGGTTTTAGGGAAAAACGTATTGTAGTTCTTTATATCTTATGATACGTTACTGCATAATGCGTTGTGAATGTTTTGGAAATAAAAAACATCTATGATTTCCAGAATGGAATGAGACTATTCTTAAAACGCATAATATTGCGCTATTAGACTATTCTATGAGACTGACTATGAGACTGGCTATGAACTGGCTATCTATTAGACTGGCTATGAAACTATTCTTAAAACGCATAATACAGACTATTCTTAAAACGCATAATAAATTTTACTATTTCTTAAGATAATTTATAATACTGATTTTTTTAATGCAAATAAATGATTTCATTTATATAGGTTTCTCAAATCGTATGATAATTTTTTGTTATTACGCATTGTAATCAGTTTTCATTACAGCTATTACACATTTTGCTATATAGTATTTTGTTTGTTTACACCTTTCTTGTTTTTTAACTTTTTTAAAATAAAAAAAAATCTTCTCAAACCGGAATGTAAAGCCCACATTTTATAAATATGTTCTAAGATGGATTTGAGTGATAAAGCAGATGCTAAAAAATGGTCAATCAGTAAAAATGTTGACTAATTAGAACTGTTGTTGAAAGTCGAATTGCCTCAGGAAGGAAGTTGTGAACGTCATAAACTTAATATTTAATATAAAAAAAAAAAATGCAAATTTATTGATTTTGCTATAAAAATTGCTAACATAAACGAAAACCTCATGAATTTTATATGCACGGTCCGAGGAAGGGGGAGGGGATACTTCCCTGACACTCAAAATTATTTCTAAAGTCATCAGCTAACAACCATAATAAAAAATGTATCAAATTTACAACTGAACAGGAACAAGAGTTTATTTTGAATCTGGATAAGAACACATAACACATTAATAATTTTTGTATGCATAATGTATTTTCGTTAAAAGTTTGTTATAAATCGAAGTTTATTCTAAATTGAAATACATAGCTAAATTCGGTATTTTGTGCGATTATATTCGTATTTCAAATTGCAAAACCTTGCAGTTTAGCAATTTTATATTTACATTCAGATGCATGAATGAATGCTTTCTGTCAGTAAATACATTTTATAGTGAATTAATTTAAACAATAATGATTAATATTAAAATATCACTTAAATTAAAATCAACAATTGAGAAAATCTGAGAGAAAGGACAATATAACTTTTTGTAACTAGAAACATTATTCTTGAATTCATGGGTAAAAGAAGTAGCTTGTTACGTTTTATAACTTTACTTTAAAAATGAGATCTACAAATTAGATAAATAAAAGGATAGGAAAAGAAAATAATTTTCTGTAATGAAGCTATTCAATACTACTTCATTTGGAAACGATTCATCCATTCTTTCATGACATTTGACATTTTAAGAAAATGTTATTGAAGCACTGGTCAATATGTCTTTTGAAGTATTTGTTTTATAAATTTACTTTTTATAACAATAGCTGACAGCTAACAACCATTTATTCAAAATAGTTTATGAAACCATTTTATTAAAAATAGGTTGAATTCTTAAAGTGAAATGGTCACAATGATTGATCACATATATATTCTTTCTAAAATTATTTACACGTACAAACCAATAATTAAAAGAAAATTGGAGAAATTGTTTTATAATTATATAACAATATATTCTACGATTAAAAGAAAAGTTTTTGCATTGAACAAAATATCCAAATATTGTTGTTTTGTGCGATGATTAGTGATGTTAGCAATGTTAGTGATTAGATGATAAATGGAGTTAATAATAATAATTATTATTATAATAACATTTAGAAAAAAAAGTTTTAATACTACTTTTGGATGCTCTCTAATATGTTATTATTTATATTTTTTTTAACATCGAAAATCTCCCATTGTTAACATAAATATTGCGGCAATTTTTTAACTTGCATTTTATTTTAATAAACGAACAAATGACTTTTTCTATTTAAACGAAATTCGTGAAACATTTTTCTTGTAATTTTTTAACGAATCATTAATGAACATACAATTATAAAAACATAAGACAGCACGTCATGGCATTTTACTGGGTAATCATCATGCCATTTTTAAAATCGTGAATAGATATAGCTATAATATAGGACATATACAAGTTACGTTTGCAGGACATACACTTGAAAAACAGTCCTCTAGCTCTTAAACAGCATAGGGGATTTTCATAAACCGTGCAAATAACTTCTAAACATTAAAGGAACATTTTTTACGGCAAATTTAATTAAGACATTGGTGATCATAATTTGCTCGTAGATCTGTATTAATTCATTGTTTCAACACATTTTATTCCGAAAGTTAATCGTGTTTCCTCTTTCACAGAACCCTCTTCCATGAACAAAAAAGTGAATTGAAACTGC
Source organism: Maratus michaelseni (assembly GCA_963931845.1). Lineage (NCBI taxonomy): Eukaryota > Metazoa > Arthropoda > Arachnida > Araneae > Salticidae > Maratus > Maratus michaelseni. The sequence continues at coordinate 122,118,041 of OZ007586.1, forward strand.
ATTTCCCCCCTGTAAACAAATGGGTTACTGGAGTAAGGAGTAAGGGTACAGTGTGAGGATTTTTACAGTTCTTGGTTCATTGCGTTTTATCTCGCCAAGGTCACAAAGTTTTGTTTGTTTGTAATCTCGTTGCCCAGAACAGCCAATGAAATGCTTGGAAAACCAACGAGGCGAAGTCAGTTTTTGTCGCTTCAAATTATTTCGTGTAACAACACTTTTAGATAGCTACTTAGTAAACAACCTTTTGCTTTATACATAGTTTTGGTTGTTCCATGTGTGGCACTACACTGGAAAAGAAATTGTTGATTTTACGATAGAATACTAGCACCCCAGCTGCTAGTATTATACCATAAAATTAACAGTAATAAACAGTAAAATAAGTAGTAATACACTGCCGCGCATGCACGGCAGTGTATTAATGCATAGCACATGCGAGGTAGTGTATTACTGCTTATTTTACTGTTTATTACTGTTAATTTTACGGTATAATACTGGCAGCTGGGGTACCAGTATTATACAGTAAAATCAACAATTTTTTTTCGTTTTTTCAAGCGTAGATGCAATGTAGAGGGTTAATTCCCTTTTTTAACACTTTATAACATAGTTAAAAAAATTTTATGACTTCGGTTTGTCTATCTGTCTTTATTTCTGCCCGCTGTAATTCTAGTGAATATACTTGGAATTTCACGAAAGTGATATATGTTATTGGGGTTTATTACAGCATGTTAACTATTGAATATGAAATATGTAACTGTTGTAGTTCGTTTACGGGGACACAAAAGAATTTTGTTACACTATGGTTTATATCAGCCATACTCAACCTTTTTTTCTTGCGGACCGCAGACATATGTTTGCGACTTTACGTGGGCCGCAACACGCTTAAGCTAGTCGTTGGGGGGGGGGGGGGGGGGCACCGTAATACTTACCTATCATATATATGCATAATATAAAATATGAAAATAAAACAACATGTAAACTATTTATAAAATGCACTGAAATTCAAATAAAATCGTGACTTCATGACGTCATAAACTTTAAACGCTCTATTACTGAATTGCGTAAAAGAAACATCCTTATAACTCCAAAAATGATAATCATAATTTATTAAATGATAATCATAATCAGGAATTTTGCGAAATTCCTAAGAGTTTACTGCGTCAGATTAAGCGTCTCGTTTCCAATTAAAATATATCTTTGAATTGAAATTTGAATGAAATACAGGATCATAGAAAATCGAAGAGTGTGGAAAAAAGGATTACAAATATCTCAGCAACTAATTACCCGATCGACTTCATTCTTCATGAAAAATTTATGTTTTTATTTGTCTTTTATATTTACTCCTTAAAATAAACAATTTCGAAAATTTTTATATACCTTTTATCAGAACAAATATTTCGAGAATCCGAAAAAAGTAGTTCCGGATAATCGAGGTTACTGAAATTCAATAAGCTTCTTCTCATTATTACATACTAAATAAATACAAAATTTCAAGTCTCTTATCTCAATTTGTTCGGGAGATAGAGCGTTTACAGACAGACGGACGACAATTTTTTTTCTCAAAAATATGTTTTTCGGAATCTCCAGTGTCTGAAACGCAGTGTCTAAATCTGTCAATTTTTTTTTTTGATTTTCAAAACAATTACAAGACTTACGCTATACTACGTATGATGGGTAAGTAAAAAGGTAATTAAGATAGTAAGATAACAAAAGTAGTATAACAAAGCAAGATGCAATATTACCAAAACAATTTAACACCACTATTTGAAAACAATAAACTTCGTGGTGAATTACTATGGCAAATATTGTAGTAATAGGACGCAAAATTTGTTGTTTGGAAATAGTTGTGTAAAAACTTTTTGGTGGGTTTTTTCCCGCAACAAACATTCAACCCAAAAAGCAGTATTAGCTATATATTAAGTATAATACTTTATAATATAACAAAGCAGAATTTCCAATTTCTAAAGAAAAAAAAATCAGGAGATTTTTCTTTAATAAATCGGCTTTTTGTTCACTGCAAAAACTTTATTTTATTTTAATTGTAGAAATATATAGTGTAAATTTTATTAATTTGTATTAATATTTGATTAGTGCTGCAGATTTAGAAATGTATACAATATTGTAGCACACGATCTTTTTACTAAGAAAACGGCATTTGACATGCTTTAACACAATTTTAAATTAATTTTAAATAACATGGCAGATTTTGTCTTACGATGGAAATATATAAAGCAACAGTGAAAGTCTTAAATACTTTTTATGCACATCTGAATTAATTTTATAGATACGGATTAATGATTATGTGTCTCGAGCCGCACATAAAAGGCCACTGGCCCAAATGCGGCCTGCAGGTTGAGTATGGCTGGTCTATAGGCAGGAACCTCGCAAAAGGGGGGGGGTGATGGGGAGGAGCCTCCCCTCCCAAAGTTCACAAATTTCGATAACAAATCTTAGTTGGCAAATTTAGAAAAAAATTTAACTTTTTTCCAAAACGCCACAGTAAAACATGTAAAAACGGAATCAAAAAGAAAAAAAAAATACATTTTAGACAAGTTTTCTTCTTAACTTCTTAAACTTCGTAATATTTATAAGGCAAAAAGATGATTTTTTCGTTTAAGACAGGTTTTCATCATAAACAGTTTCCGTTTTCACTAGTTTTATGATTATTTGATTTCCTGTTAAATGCACACAGTTGTCAAATGTCAATAATTGACTTGGCAATTTTAAAGCCCCCCGACCATAAGTCTTAGCGAAGCCCCTGTCTATAGGGAAGAATTGTCTGCAGTACATTTTAATCATGTTATGATACTTTAAACATAATGACATTGATTTGAGTTGTAAACCGATGTAATAATTCTATTATGACACTGACTATGAGCGATGAATGCTGAAGTACGTTTTAAGCTATGGTATGCGTTTTACTTACGCATCATACGTAGTATAGGGTAAGTCTTGTGATCGTTTTAAAAAATCGAAAAAAAATTTTTTTGACGGATTTACACATTTCAGACACTGGAGATTCCGAAAAACATATTTTTCGAAAAAAAAAAAAAATGCCGTCCGTCTGTCTGTGTGTGTGACTGTAAACACTCTATCTACCGAACAAATTGAGATAGAGACTTGAAATTTGATATGTACTTAGTATGTAATAATGAGAAGAAGCTTATTGAATTTCAGTAACCTCGATTATCCGGAACTATTTTTTTTTGGATTCTCGAAATATTCGTTCTGATAAAAGGTATGTAAAAATTTTCGAAATTGTTTATTTTAAGGATTGAATATAAAAGACAATAAAAAAACATAAATTTTGCATAAAGAATGAAGTCGATCGGATGATGAGTTACCGAGATATTTGTAATCCTATTTCCCACACTCTTCGATTTTTCATGACACTGTATTTCATTCAAATTTCAATTCAACGATATATTTTAATTGGAAATGAGACGCTTAATCCGACCAGAAAACTGTTATTAGTTAATCTGATTATCATTTTTGGAGTTATATGGATGTTTCTTTAACGCAATTCAGTAATAGAGCATTTAAAGTTTATGACGTCATCAAGCCACGATTTTATTCGAATTGCAATGCATTTTATGAATAGTTTACACATGTTTTATTTTGCAATATGTATACATTTAACGTCTGTATGTAAAAACTATTAAAACACCAAATAAAATAAATTAAGACAGACATGAGCACACTTAAAAAAAATAAAATTTATAAAAAATATACTTAAAAACAATTAAAAATACAAATTAGTAAACGTTTCGCCAAGCGACACGCAAGGCATCATGTTTGTTTATTTGTTTATTTTGCAGCTTTCTATTTAGCCTATTTTGGCTTCTATATATAGCTGACATGGAGACAGGTCTCCTAATTTGGAACCAATTCCAGATGAGAGACCTGCATCTGGATTGGCACCCCCCCCAGAGGTAATGCTTATATAGAACTTGGAGGACTTTGGAGCCACGCAGGCATCATCAGTACAAAAACAATCCATTGCATAACAAACGACTGAACAAATCAAGAACAGTTAAAGTTAGTTATTTTAAAAACAGACAATATTCACTAGGGACAGAACGAGACGACGTGGATCTATCACCAATCTATCACAATCTATCACCACTACTGTTTACAGAAAACCTACATCTACTGGTCAATATACTAATTTCAATTCAATATGCCCTTTCAGCCATAAAATAGCCAGGCCTTCAGAGCCATTAGATATTGCAGAAATTGAGAAATGTAAAATTTATCGCGATTTGGTTAATAATAGCTATCCTATTGGTCTTGTTAAAAAAATCCTTAAAAATCCTTTAAATTTTGTGAATTCTACTCTCCCCCCTTTTCAACGTAGTAAACCAAACTCTTACCTGTATCCCTTATTATAAGAACATTTGTGATAAAATTTCTGGCATTCTAAAATCATTCAATATTGGGGTTTCTCTTAAACCAATTAATAAAGTGAGTTCCTTTTTCACTAAGCATAAATTTCAATATGATAAGTCTAAATTACCCGGTGTTGTTTATATTATTCCCTGTAAAGATTGCAATAGTGTCTACATTGGTGAAACAGGTAGATCATTGGAAATTCGCCTAAAAGAACATACTAGTGCTTTAAAAAATAGCAATTTGAATTCAAAAATTGTCCAGCATTCACTTCAAACGAATCACATCCCGCTAATTGCGAACGCCAGTATTTTGAAATCGGGTTGTAACAGCTATCATGGTAGATTACTCCTTGAGGGTTGGCTCACTCAATTGCGATCGCAGACTTTGAATGAAGCTCGTTCTGTCCCTAGTGAATATTGTATGTTTTTAAAATAACTGTTCTTGATTTGTTCAGTCTTTGTTATGCAATGGATTGTTTTTGTACTGATGATGCCTTGCGTGTCGCTTGGCGAAACGTTTACTAATTTGTATTTTTAATTGTTTTTAAGTATATTTTTATAAATTTTATTTTTTTAAGTGTGCTCATGTCTTAATTTATTTTATTTGGTGCTTTAACATGTTTTATTTTCATATTTTATATTATGCATATCCATGATGGGTAAGTATTACGGTGGCCCGCAACGACTAGTTTAAATGTAACTAATTTTTAGTATATTGCTTCATACGTATAAATTCTAAAAGATCTTATAAAACTGCAAAAAAGAATTCGCACACATTACCGTTTATGGAAAGTAATTGATGAAAATGAATTTTGAACTGTGTTCTGTGTTTTCTAAAGTCATGTAAATGTATATATGATGTGTGTATATATGTAGAGGGTGTTTCACGATGGACCCCTAACTTTCAAAATAAATAACTCGGAAACGGTGATAGATAGAAACATGAAACCAGTGGTATGTTTATTAAAAAACTTGTAAAAATCAGAGACAGAAGCCTCAAAATTTTAGTAACAAATTGCGCCGATAGATGGCGCTACAGTTGGCATAACCATAAATAGGCTGTATCACATCAAAATCTTTTCAAAATGGGCACTTTTCACACAACACACATGTCGAAAACGGAGAATGAAATTGCCAATGACTCTCTGTAGTATGTCATCGGAAATCAACACACAAGTTTGACAAACAGCCTCCTCCAGCTCGTCGAGTGTTAAAGGATTGTTGCGGTAAACAATGTTCTTCAGTGTCACCTGTAATTTTTTTCACTATATGCTAACAGCGATCACGTTTCAATGACGAAATCTTCGACGACTGTCGTTCTTGGCGTCTGAGCTCTCTTTATAGGGATCCGTAATGGTGCTTGCATCGCCATCTATCGGCGCTATTTTAAACTAAAATTTTATGGTTTCTGTATCAGATTCTTATGGTTTATTTAATAAACATGCTTCTATCTATCACAGTTTCCGAATTATTTATTTTCAAAGTTAGGGGTCCTTCGTGAAACACCCTGTATATGTGTGTATATATGTATATGTATGTACATATATATATTTTTTTTCATTTAGTTGGTTTGTTCACAGGTATCATCCTTTTTCAAATTTGTATATTCGTGTGTAATTTCATCAGATGTTAATTTAGTATTTCATTTCTGTATTTCTCCTTAACAAACTGTAACTTGTAAATTGAAAATCTAATTTGACTTATGTACTTCATTAATAGTACTTTTAAATTTAGCAAGAATATTTTAACTATTGCACTTTTGTAGACTTGTTTAGAATATATGTAAAAATGTTATGCAAACATTTGACTATAAACGTGTAAAACGCAAAGTCATCCCAGTAATGTATAATTAATAGTATGAATGTTAAAGTAAACAATGGGTTTGTGTCTTACCCCGGGATTGAACTTATACTCTAAAGGGAAAGCTGAGTTTCCGGGGGGGGGGGGTCATCCCTTGTATCCCTTGTTTATTTGGATATCTCATTTCACTGTATAAAAAAATGAGATTTCTTAAACATATTCTGATAGCATCGGAAAGTGCTCCATTATCTATGCTTGATTTTTATTTCTTGTTTTGTCTCAAGTTGTTTTTACGACCATCATTGTCATACATATTCTCATAGGTGCCAAGGATTTTGAATACCACTATTTTTTTTTTAATATCCTTGTTTTTATATAATCGCAGAAATCTACTGTTAACCTCTTCGCTCTTAGTGTATTCACTAGTGGATACATGCTCCGTAGAGTTATTTCATATGGGAGCGAAGGGATAATAAGGCGTTAAATAAAGCAAATAATTTTTTTTTTTTTTTTTTTTTTTTTTTTAATATTGGTTTTCAAAATTCGCAACCCTTGACACTCATGATTTCCTCACACAGAATATTAGAAACTATGAAAAATTATTTTCAACTGTGTTTTGTGTTTGCTAAATTGTTTATTTAGATATCTCATTTCACGTCTCATTTTCTGTATGAAAAAATGAGATTTCTTAAACATGTTCCGATAACATCGGAAAGTGCTCCGTTATCTATGTGCATGATTTTTCTTTCTTGTTTTGTCTTAATTTGTTTTTATGACCATCATTGTCATACATATTCCCATAGGTGCCAAGGATTAATGATTTTGAATACCATTTTTTTTTTAAAGTCCCCAGTTTTATATAATCGCAGAAATCTACGATTAACCTCATCGCTCCTAGTGTATTCACTAGTGAATACATGCTCGGTAGAGTTATTTCATATGGGGGCGGAGGGATAATAAGTAGAGATCGACCAAAACAGGTTTTTAAGACCGAAACAAAAACCGAAACCAGATTTCGGTGATCTTCCCACTTTCGGCCGAAACCGAAAGTGTCAAAAACATTTAATAACTGATTAATACATACATAACTGCATATAATTATTAATTAATTAATAATTACTTAATAATAACTAATTACGTTACTAATTAATTTATTAATTATATGTGTATTGAACCACATTTCTAACAAACAAACGTACATATATATGTGTGTGTATAGGTTTCAAACAAAAATGAAACATAAATAATACAACTTTTATATTTTACTACTTTATAACAACCAATAATTATAGGCATTTATCAATAATTAATTAACAATGTAGTTAAATAATGTAAAACAAATTCAATAATGAATATTTAATTTTTAAATATATTCATATTTTCAGTTCGTCAATATTTTGCATTTAAATTGATTGAAATAAAGTACTTAAACGTTTGTTTTATAGGAAATTAACATTGAATATGTTTTAACCATTTTATAATTATAAATATTATTAATTTAATAGACGTTTAAATATAGATGGATATATATTTAAATATTGCTGAATATTATTATTAACTATTTAAAATTTCGTACAAACAATTTTATGGTACATATATTTAAATAACATGTTTACTTAAAAATAGCTTTGCCACTCCCTGCCTCCCTAAAAAAGTATTGAAATGGCACTTTCTTTGAAAATTTTATCTCCGGTGCCAAGTTGACTCTCTGTGCTTCTATCCAAAACTATTTATTTTCATATAAAATAAAACGTAATTAATTTATCAATAAGACAGAAATAGTTTCCAATTATACGAATTTCATCTAATAAAAAAATACTTTAAGTATACATACCTCGATATATCTTCTGTAATATATTTCGTAAATCTTCATATGTTTTAACAACACCTTTCTCATAAAGCATTCGAAACAATCTGGAGTTTCAAAGTAAAAGTTTGATATTATTATTAAGTTTGCAGCTTTTAAAGATCACGGGATAAGCGTCTTTTAAGTTTAGTCATGTATGCATTGCTTGCTTTATAATTTATACTCGCATCATGAATCAGTCATGACGGATAATGATAAACAGTGGAGTGCACAGCAATAAACAGTGTTTTATTTGAGCCGATACAACTCATATCAATGAGTAAAGTTGAAAATTTCTGAAAGGAGGAACGATATTTTGAAATACAGATAGCTTCGGTCAGGCCGAAATTTTGGTAGCAGTTTCACCGAAAACGAAAATTCGGCGAAACTCCAATTTTGCGCCGAAACCGAAATTTCGGTCGATCTCTAATAATAAGGCGTTAAATAAAGCGAAGATTTTTTAATTATTATTTTAGTTTTCAAAATTCGTAACCCTTGACACCTATGTTTTCCGCACACGGAATATTGAAGTCCATGAAAAATGATTTTAAACTGAAAACTACGAGTATGTATGCATATTTTTCGAAGAATGGAAAAACAAAATTAAAATAATTAAAATGAATCTTAATTAGTAAATGGAAATTTTTATTTGAAACATTTTCTTAAAATTAAACATGATCACGTTTAAATTCGCTCATCCAATAAAATTAATGCGAATACCATTCCAGTACTGTCAAATGAAATTTAAGGAGCTAAACATCACTACCAGTTAATGGATTTACAAATTTCACAATTTTCATTTAAGATACAGGCATTATTAGGTTCTAGAATTTTACGTATTAGCTGAGAGTAATTGTTTTGGTAAAACGAATATAGATGGCAGCACTACAAATTTACGGAAAGTGGCATATTTTCCTCTACAATGCATTATTTTTTATCTTCATATTCATACTAAAAAAAAAAAAAAAAAAAAAAAAAATTGGTCCACAAACCCCAAAGTGCCCGCAACACATCTTCAGAGAGTCCGAGGTGGTTTTGCCTTGAATTTAATTAAATTATTTTTTATATTTATCTAGAACCTGGGGGAAAAAAATCTTTCGAGCAAAATCAAAACAATAACTAAGAAGATTTAAAAAATACATTATAGTTAGTTTATATGAACAATGTAACTTGTGAAAACGGAATAGCTATGGGCAGGAAAAAACTCCATTATAGACAGATATACGTTTTATCAGATTAATTGTATGGTATTTCTCTTGTCGGGATCATGAACATTTTCCGTTATAGACCAATTCCGTTTTCACAGGTTTTAGTGTCCATCTCTGTTTTCAATATTTTAAAGGACTTCAGTCTTAAATTCTGGGGTCCGTGATGACAGAGGAAGTGCGAAAAGGGGTCCGTAGTACGAAAGACATTAAGAACCGCTGATTCTAGATCGTTGAGAAAAAAAATAAATATTTAAAAAATATATATTTTATGGAATCCCAAATGCATTTTTATTGCACTCCCCTGTGCATTATCACTAATATTCGGGACTAAAAATACAAATACATTTCTTTAACACACAATTTTTCTTACATTTGAAATTCTGCAAAAAGGATTTTTTTTTTATAATTGAAATTTTAATTCGCTTTAACAAAACACCGCACAGCGATGAAATTTTTTTTTTTTCTTGTTACAAATTTCCCGGCGAGTGCAGGAAGGATAATATTTACAAAATTTTTGTTTATACTAAAAATGCTTGTTGTTGTTGTTGATTCGACCCGAGGGCCCGGTGAGCAGCTGTTTATTTCTATATAGCTGTCTTATTCCAACTAAAAATGCTTCCACATCGAACTTTCCAACGAAGTACGCTAGATATCTCTGTTTTTCTCTTATTTAGTACTATGGACAACAGTATTGGCTGTTCTACATGAGGCACTGGCAGACCGCGACCTACGTTATACACGGCCGATGCACAACGTTTAAAACATCACATGGAGTGGATCATTTTTACACGGCGATTGGTGCAAAAGGGGGGGGGGGTTGCTTTGCACCAATCGCCGTGTAAAAATGATCCACTCCATGTGACGTTTTAAACGTCATGCACCGGCCATGTATAACGTAAGACTCCTATAATAGGAGCTGACGCATATCCATTTTGTTTTGGATTATTCGTGCTCAGTTCAGCATCAATCTACCGCAGCCGGAGTTGGGGTTGCCTAAGACTCGGTTCTTATTGGCTGAACCGGTTCTGATTAGCTTGGTTTTTCGACTGAACTTCAATTTGAGACCCAAATCTGCGAGGATGCGTCAGCCTGTATTATAGGAGCTCTAGTATAACGTAGGTTGCGGGTAGACCCGTACAAAGGGGGTGGAGACTGATCAATTACCGAGGACTGGCACAGGGCCGTAACCAGTCGGTAAAGTCAGGGGGGGGGGGGGTCTAAAAATTTTTTATGAGGCTAATTCACAGCTTGTCATTTCCCTGCTATTTTAAGGATATATAAATATAGACAGAACTAGAAAGAAAGCAAGTCCCTACTGTCATAAAACTTTTGCTTATAAAGTTTTAGAATTCTTAAGTGTATTTAAATGATGTTATTTGTATTGAAAGATTATGAAGTGTAGAGAGGGCTCAAGAAGTTGCTATGAGGGGCTCATCCCACTCTGTCTCTGTTTGGTTGCAGCCCTGCCCGTTACAAGTTTGCAAGTACAAAAATCTGAACTATAGCTTGTACAGTTTATGTGCTAATACGACATTGAATATTTCCTGAATGTCTTGCATTCTATCAGTAAGAAATAACAATATGCTATCTTAAGGTGGTTTCTCAAATGACCTGCTTAACAACCAGAAATTTTCTGACACATTTTCTAACTCATTTTTAAACGCAAAAGCATAAAATTGGCAGGCCTGACTATGGAAGTGATTCGGAATTGAAATGAGTTTTTCATTTTTTAATAAATAAATTACTTATCAAGTTATAAGCTATTAGTGTCACGTGACACAATTTTCCCCCTTTTCTCGCTCTGCTGTCTCAGGAATTTGGTTCAAAACATAGACTTTGACAGTATTTTCTGAAATATCATTTGCCTTTACCAAAAAAGGGAAAACTCATTCCGATGACACAGTTTCTGAATAATAACACCTGCCAATTTCATCAGTTTCCGATGAAAAGGAATTGAAAATTGTGTTGGAAAGTAGATCATTTGGATTTGAGAACAGCCTTAAGGCTGCTCGTCAGTAAACTTTCCAATTTTCCTTGCTAATGTTAATCCTATGGGCGTAGGATGCACTCGTATTTTTAAAGTATCTCCTCAGGAAATTAATATTTTTAACTTCTGTTTCCTGTATACACTTCTTAAAAGGTCTGTTTTCTGTATACACTTCTTAAAAGGTATATCTTTTTTTTCTTAATTTCTAAAATATGTGCTTAATTAATATTTTTATGTGTTAAGATCTTAGCGAAACTGAATAAGATTTTAACACGTCACATAAAATTAAGCATATATTTTAGAAAAAAAAATTGACAACTAAGAAAAAAAGAAACATTCTTTAAGAACAGTAGAAAGAAGGCAGAAGTTAAAAATATTAATTTCCTGAGGAGATATTTTAAAAACACGAATGCATCCTATGCCCGTAGGATTCACATTAGTGAGGGGAATCGGGAATTTTTACTGACAAGCAGCCTTAAGCAATTTTAGGGCTTCCCCCAAATTAAAATAGTTGCCAGAAATATTTTGTGGGAATATTCGGAAATTTTCATGCATTTTGTAAAAATGCTTATGAAACTCAGGTTAACTTAAATTTTCTTTTGTTGTTTGATGTTATAATAGCTTAAATATCTCTTTAAATTTATTATTTCTTAAAAAATAATTCATTAAAAATATTTTTCCTACAGCATTCCTAATTTGAGCTGTTTTTAGAGAATGGAAAAGTACAGGCAAGGTGCTTATTGAGGTATCTTTTACTTGGCTATCAGAGCTTGAAAAAATAAATTCTAGGAGATTTTAGAAAATTTATTTTACTCATTTTGAGTCCCCACATTTGCACTGGGCCATGGTCTAGCTGGCATCTCTGGTAATCAGGTACAGAGTTACACAGAGCAGCAACATATCGATATTTCGAAAAAATCCAACATCACTAGCAAAATGTGAGGTGATTAATTTTCAAAAAGATCAAGTTGATTGATTCACAATTGGTAGAAGCGGCTTGGAAAATAAACACATTGAAAGTTTTTGTTACTATTTACTCGCCATGCTGTACTTCCCATATCTCCAAAATTGCTTTTTCACTGTCAATATCTATTTCTAACTAATGCAATATAATTTTTGTATGTATAAAGTATACATTAAGCGACAAATAATAATAATCTAAATTTTGAATTGGTTAAAATGATGTTACCGTTACCCCTTAAATACCTCAAACAGCTTTTGCACAGCTTTCACACATAAGCAAAAAATGGGGATTAATTTGTGTATGTTAAAACTAAAGCTAGATAAGCAGTTTTTGAAATACTTACAGATAAATAATAAGTTCAAACATTAACCTTAATAAATTTCTTAAATGCACCAATTATAAAAGGACAAATTGCACTCTATTTTAGCTATCGATGAAATTCAATATAGAATTTTCCTCTTGAACTTTCTGCACTAAAAAAAACCTATTACGATCAAATGCGTAAACATCTCTTTGATAATGATCAAATTACTGTACTAGCAAACAGTCTTTCTCTAAATTCAAGCTTGGTAAATCTACTCAAAATTTCACAACATACGAGGTTTAACTAATGTTTTTTTTTATGGACCAGTGGTCATCAGGTGATTTTTGGCATATAAATCATGACTAGATAAGGCCGAAATGCAGTACTAGTCTGTATGTAGATCGCTCTGCACTGGCATGTGATACATAGTTCAAGCCACAGCTGCAGACCTTTTGGTTTCTTTCAAGTCAAAGAAACATAATTTGAACCAGAAAATTTTACTTAATAAAATGTTTCTTTTTTCTATGTAGTGCTTATTTAATATAAATCATTAAATAAAATTTCCGATACAAAAAATGTTTATTTGACTTAGAAATAAACAAAAGGTTGACAATCATTGATGGCAATTTAAAGTAATATGTATCCTCCTAATCTGCCAGTGCTGTAGTCATAGAATAACCAGAGGGTATATTCTGCAGACAGATTGTATAGAGAGAGTATACACCATAGTTTTACATGAGAAGCAGATTGTATACAGAGGTATATATGGAATATACCACCATATACCCTCCACAGTTGACCTTGTCAGATAAAAAAAAATTTGTTGTTCATATTTTTCTGCTGATTTCAATTTGCTCACTGTCATGGGATTTATGTTTTCACAATTATGCAAGAGAATTTAAGAAAAAAAAATCTTTATTAGTTTATTTTATATAATTTTTGGGATATTACTTTACTTTGAATCATAGACTTTTACAGAATTTAAAAATGATTTCTCAGTCACTTCTGTAGGCATTAAAGTATGACTTCATATGAATAATTACAGTAGAACCTTGGTTCTTGAAAACCCCAGTTGTACAACAGAAATTCGGATTTCAAAAAACAAAAGTATCATTGCCAAACAGTCCACATGAAAAAATGGTACCAAAAGTGACCTCTATATATATTAATACAAAGTACTTATATTAACATACTTTGTATTAATATTTGTATATACATTAATACAAATCATACATACATGAGGTACAGTGGTCCAAGCGTTAATAAAAAACATGTATTTTGAAAATTTCTTTTTCTCTTCTTTGGTTTTCATGGGTGCAAAGCACATATACAGGTGCTAACAAATTTCAGGTGTAATCCAGGTGCTAACAAATTTCATGCATTTTGAGATTCAAAAACATTTGTTTAGTTTAGTGGTCTTAATTATCTAAAGAAATAACAAAAAAAAAACTCCTCTATCCTCCTTAATATCAAGTCATCTAAAGTAAATTATTCCATAAATCTATCTATACCAATCAGCAATAAAGGTATGTGTATGTTTCCATTAAACTTTTATTATTCGTCATTGTCTCATTTAATGAACAGTACCACAATGCAGTTTTATATTTTTCTGTATTGTATTATACTGTAAAGTATATTGTTTGAAACAGGTCATTATTTAATATTATAAAATTTGATTCCGTTTTCAAACACTTTGTTGAAGCCAATTTTGTTCTAGAACCAAGGAACTACTGTACTTATTAATGTCCACCGAATGAAAGTTCTTGCATAAAACTTTTTGGATAGGGAAAAAATTGGCTGTTAGTATAACACACATATGAAAATGGGATAAATAACTGTTGAAAAGAAAAAAAAAAGATCCATACAGATTGATGTATTCTGGTATATTTAGGGATTTAATTTTAAAACTTTTCACATTTCAGTCTATTATAATTAAGTTTATTCACCACAGACAAAGTTTTTAACATTAAGTTAATTTGATTGATAGAAAAAATATTAAATAAGAAATCATTGTATTAATTATATTTAATCAAAAGTGTTTATGAAAACGTTTATCACTGATTTGTGTAGCAATCCTAATATGTAAACACTATGATTTTTTCTTTAGAGGCACTATATAATTTCAGTGAAATAACAAAACAAAAGTAAAGTTAGATCTCCAAAATTTCAAAACTATATTGATAATTTTTTTTAAGGCAACATGGGTAACACTGTGGTCAATTTATTTGTTGTTTCCAAAGGGAAAGGCCTTTTTTTCAGTATAAGGAATAAATAAAACCAATTCTCTTAATAAACAACAAAGCTGAATTTGAATTCAAGTAGATTTAAATTGATGGCCAACTCTAAGAAAATGAACTTTTAAGCCTCACTTATGACACAGAACTTAGAAAATCCTGGCAACACTTTGGCAATACATGTAGTGTATAAAAATATGTTTAAAACAGATTTTTTTAAAAATGAATATGTATAAACTTTCTAAACAGAAAATTATTTAGCCCTAATTGCATTTAACTCTAAGCATTAAGATAATTACTATAGTCATTGCTAAAAGATGTTATTCTGTAGAATAATCTATGTATACTTGATTATGTACTGTACCAATAAATTTAGCTTGCAATAAAAAAATTTCTCAAAATTTTGGTTAAAATTACAGTTTTGTAATGAAAATTTATGAAATATTATATGTGCTTTTTAAATACTCAAGAAAAAGGAATAAATGTAAGGATTGTTTTTTTTTTAAAGGGAATCACCCTTGAAAAAATGGAGGCTTATCAGGTATGTTAAATACAGCAGAAGAGGGTGCTTCACTCAGCCTATGCTTTGGTTAAAAAAAAAATAACATCCTTCTTGCCCCTCAGTAAAGAAAAGATATCTTACTGCCTTTTGTACAAAAGAATTTGCTTGCATAGTGAAAATTGACTCATTGTCATGCTTTAAAAATTAAAATTAGTCTTTATTATTAAAAGTTGCTTTAACCCTTATAGGGGCAAAGTACTTCTGTTTCTAAAATGATATAATGATTGATGGACATCATGATTTACAAACAAATTTATTTGAAAATAATTAAATGATTTTCTTCAAGTACATTATAAAAGGAAAATGTTATTTCATCTGGTATCAATGTGGAATTTAATTTAAGTGGATATATTATATCCCACTGCCCCTCAAGAGGTTAAAAATGTGTCTTTAAGAATATAAAAAGTGCCCTTTTCCCATTAGCAGCACCATGCAACTTGGGGGAAACTTTGAAACTGTATTGCTAATAAAATTAGTAAATGAGTCTACTCATTTTTTGAAAAGAACAACAAATAGGCAGGATAACAGATTTTAAATAATATACAGTTTTATTTTTCATAGGGCAAGACAACTTGAACAACAATAAAATGTGAACTTGCATTATGGAACAAATGTATAAAAATTGAGTATCTGTCTTTTCAGAATCATTCATATTTACACTTCAAACATACATCCATTAATTTTTTACCTTAATTTACATTTTACAACAGCAGTAAATAAAGCTTTCATATAAGTGGAATGGGATTAATTTTACAACTTCATAAAAAAATATGCATGCAGCACCATGTAAAGGATGGTTGCTACTTAAAATAAATTTGATTTAGATAGTGCAAATGATAAAACATTTTGGCAGAGGCTAAAATGAATGCTAAAAGTTTAGGAAAAAATTCTGATAGAAAAAAATACACTATATAAAAGAAAATTTAGAACAATATAAATTGATCACAAAGGCTCGTGTAATAGTCTAATGTGTTAAGTGATGTGCCACTTGCAGCTACTATATAACTAAACAAACATCAGTTGCATGACACTGCATGTAAATACAGTTTTTTATACATTTCCACTGTATGCAATATTTCTCATTCAATGTTTTTACATAAATCTTTACATCAACTTTACAATTGAGCGTTACATTAGCAACAAGACATTGTTCAAAGTTCAAAATTGTCAGAAAAACACACAATACATCTATTAGTGATCTATTAATTAACTGAAATAGGACTTCTTGAAATCTTCATAAAAATATCAGCCAGTCGGCGATGTAAACTGCATGGCTGTATTATGAAATCTTAGTTTTGCACAGTTTGTTTATGCAGAATTGAAAAACAAAGCAAATTACATTGATAAAGAAATTCAAAACAATGGTATTTACAGAAAGAGAAATATTTTTATACACAGAAAGAAAGATCTATGTTCATTATTGCATCTGAATAAATAAAATGCGACTGAAAAATAAATAAATATAATTGAGAAGAGATTTTTCACATTATGTTGGCTAAATTAAAAAAAAAAAAATTATTAGGGAAATTAATCATATAATAAGAAAACATCAAGGATTTCATTTTGAATCTTTTAAATTCTATACATTAATGTTTTATGGCAATCTTTTGATTTTAAATATTGTCATGAATAGCCCAGTTAAAGAAATTTTTAAAATATCCTAAAACAAAGACTATTTAAAAAATAATTTCTATTTAACACATCTTTAGAGATATCTTTAAGTTAATATTTCTTTTAGTATAAAAATACATTTCCTATATTTTTATTTCAACTGACAAAAAATTGTGCCTGAGGCAAATTCAGCCTCAATCCGTATTCAATACATGATATTCAAAGTTTGTGCATCTATTGATCACAACACAAGTTTTAAATAAATCCAAATATTTCATACAAATAATATCTATAATGAATATTTTTATGTTTATAAATTAATGCAATAATAGTTCAGATACAAACTTTTATTGTTATTTAACCACAGAATCTTACTGATAGTACAATTTGCTATCAATATAAATTCAAATAAGTAATAGTCTAGTTACATAAATTTCTGGAAAATAAATCTATATTTTCTACAAAATAAATCATTAATACAAGAATATGGTTTTAAGACATTATTTAAGTAAATGCTGAAACAAAGTAGTATTTTTTTTAAACTTAAATATTAAGCAGTATTATAATTCATGTACAGCTAATGCAGTGGCACACTTCATGATGCACAGCTAATAAGATATTCTATACATCTGAAATGGAGTATTTTTTTAATCATACCCAAGCATAGTTTTATAAAGGGATATGATATAGATCATGTCAAAAGAAAAGAGTTATTCAGCTATGGTGGAATTATTTTATTTTACGACAATGCATTTTACAAGGATTATTTCATCTAGAATGTATAGCTGGCAAGTTTATATAAAGCTGTCAAACAATATCAATGCATTAATAAGCCTTGAATGTTAACATCATTAGAGATAAAATTCTGTCCATCATTAAGAATTTGTTTAACAACCACGACCACATACTAAGCAGTTTTTTAAAGTGTCAAGTTTATTAGAAATACATTTTTTTTTTTTACTAAAAAAGGTCTTAGAATACAATATGCTTTATTTTTAACTCAAATAAAATATATCAAATCAAATTCACTCAAAAATTCCTAAAACTAAACCCAAAATAAGTAAAATCTGGTTGACATCATGTAATTATAACAAAAGGGATGTAATATTGTAGTTCATGTTCAGGAAATAATAAAAATATTTTGTCAATTTTAATGCTTATTTTGTATTTAAAAATTATGAAATTTAAACCTTAGATGACATATCAGCACAAATAAGATATTTTAAAAATCTCACTATGAACTGTTAAAAAGAAGAAAAAAAATCAGATATGAAAACTTGTTTAAAAATGAAAAACACATTAAAACAATTTTAAAGTATATATATATGTATATTTTTTTTTCACAGATTTCAACTAAAAAAATATCCATGGGAGTTACATATCATATTCATATAAAAAAGCTTTTCACTGTAGAAAAAAAGAAGTTTATATTGTTTTAGGCTATACTGTCCCAAAATACAAAAGATCATGATATACAAATTTATTGTCATGAGGTGAGCTGGTTTATAATAGCAAATCACAAATAAAATATCTGAGCAATAAAAAACATCAATTTTTGACCAAGGAGCTTTCAATTATTTTAATAAATCTATGATTTTGGAAATGTCTGCATTAAACCTTACATCTGCTACTGAAATAATTTCACGCACCTAATTTCTACATATAACATAAAATATACTCACAAAAAGCATAATATAGAAAAAAATCACCAAGACAATAGAG
Organism: Maratus michaelseni; assembly: GCA_963931845.1. Classification (NCBI taxonomy): domain Eukaryota; kingdom Metazoa; phylum Arthropoda; class Arachnida; order Araneae; family Salticidae; genus Maratus; species Maratus michaelseni. Next base: position 122,136,667 of record OZ007586.1, read on the forward strand.
TTTTATTAAAAATCTGTTGCCTTAATGAGCAGTTCAATTATTTAACTATGTATTTTATTAAAACCCGTATGTGTATAGGCACGCATGCAGATAATCAAGTAACAGTTTCTGTTTGACACAATACAAGCAAGCAATTACCTAAAAAGTTTACATTATGTAGCTGTATTACTGATGTTAGAGCACAACATTTGGCAAATTACATTTCATGATTAACAAGTTCTCAATTTCCCACCTTCTACTTTTCTCTTTTTAAAATATTTAAATGATGTGCATGGTATATGTAATATTATTGACGATTCTTAAAAAACAATGTTTATTTATACAGGCTATTTCTAAGTTAATATGATGCATCTACATCAATGATGCTCAATCTGGAAAACATATCAACATTTTACATTAATAGTACATTTATAAAATACATTTTAACATTAAAATATATAATGCATGATGTCATTTTAAATATTGTGAAAATAATTTTCAGAACTTAAAATTTACTGATAAAAATGTATTAGATGTTTCAAAATGTGAATTTTTAAGTTTATTATTGTTTTCAATGAAATCTTGAATATGTGCTTCACGGAGAACCAATACAGTTTGTTTTAAGATTCAGCTTCTAAAATCATTCATCATCAATTATTTTTGATTTGTACTAATTTAAAAATGAAACTTGCTTTAAAACGCATATGAATTTTTCTGAAAGCATATCAATGTCTATGACTTGGCATACTGATACATAATATAAGTACAATGTATGTAACATGTGAAATAGGTAACATAAATTAAAATCTACATCTTCAGATCGTAGGAAGCACTGGGACATTCATGACAAAATTCAGCTATGTTAATTTCAACAGATATTTTATTTAAATATACATATACTTTATACAAGATTTCATATACAATTAATATTTTCCAAGAAATTTACAACATTTGTAATATATGCAATAAAATTTCTGCATTGATCACAAAGACAATGGTACAACATTTTATAAACAATTTATATCCAACAGAATGCATATTTATTTGATTTTGATATAAATATAACTGAAGAATTGTCACAAAGCACCAATGACTTAAAAAGTGGAATAGCTGATGCTAAAAAATCAGTTCAATTTTAAAACATGTAATTAATGTGCAGTATCATCAGGGAGATCAGAAACAGAGCTGGGTCGAGCATTTCGAGATGAGTTAGTCTCTGACCACCTTCTAATCATATCACTATCTTTGTTCAGACTTGTGTCTAGCCTTGCTTGCAACTGTGCTGATACTGAGGATGAATCTAAGCTGTGACTGGAACTAAGGGAAACAGCTGTATTACCATTAATGCTACTAAGTCCAGAATCTGTTTTAGATTTTGGTCGCAGAGAATTTTTAAAGCCTTCAAAAAAGTTTCTTTTACTTTTTGGAGGGCTTTGCTGTGCTAAATTTGAGCGCTTTTCTATTGGCAGAGAGTTTTTACGGTGTCTTTCAGCGGAAAAAACAGATGCACTTTCATTGTTTTTATTTGCATCCTGGACTTCACTGTCTTGACTTCCAAGAATGGATGGCACAGCTAAGCTCTGAGATGTAGATTCCACAGATTTATCAGTAGCTGCTTCAAGACCAAGATTACCACTTATAACCCCAGAATTCTTGATATCTACCGGATCTGTGGAACGTCCCTTTTTATCTCTTCCTGGATATCTTAAAGACTTAGAAGTTAAAGAAGCTCCTGATGCAGCATTTGCTATTTTTATTGACTTATGAGCAGCTGCTGGGTGCGAGAGAGTTTTTCTTAATGAAGGATTCCACAATGATCCTAATTCAGGTGCTGAGCTAAAAATAAGATATTTATTTAGGAAAACAGAATTTAAGCAGTAATGTTATATAAAATATATGTAATAGTTAGAAAAATTAAAACTTCTGAAGACTACCCAAAATTAGTGTCAAAAATACATTATATAAAACAATGAACAATCTAAGGAAAAATCTAGAGAATGAATAACATCTAAAGTAGGAATATCTAAGGAAACTTGGCATTGTGTAAAATCTTTAAGAAGTTTGAATGATGACATATAATCAAGAATACAATGCAAGAGAAACAGCACTGGCAAAATTGAAAAAACAAATGAGAAAAGTGCTGAAAGTATGTTTACAAAATGTTCATAAATGACATGTTTCTGGTTATTAGCCAATTAACACAACTGAGCATTGGGTGCCATAATGGAAAGGGAATAGATTTGCTACAACAGATGACAGCTATAAGTGCATAAACATATCTTTAAAGTTAACCCATTCAGAGTTTAAGAATATTGATCTGCCATAATATAAAAAGAACTTGTGGCTTGTATTCAAGAAAAAATTCATATAAGGATGAAATCAGGCTATTTCATAATATTTTGGCTTACCATATCTATTTATCCAGAAAGATGCAAGACATCAAATGAATATGGCACCATTCTGTGATGTATCAGCATAGCTGGATAAAAAAGAAGATGGCTTTACTCATGAAGAGGAAAAAAAAAAAAAGACTACTTCAGAAGTATTAGAAAAAGCTTTTAGTTGACTGCCTTCCTCTCACATTTACCTCAATGAATGCCATTATATTCAGACTTGTTAATGAAATAAGATAATGAGTTCAAACATTATATTCTTGCATTGAACTACTTCCTTGCATTTAAATGGAAGACTTTAAATCTAATCTGAGTTGTTGCTGTTAAACACACTGATAGTCTTCCAGTTCATGAAATTCTGTTTTCAAGATCTATATGCACAAGTTTTAGAAGAACTACAGAACAAAAATAATGCGAATGAGTATGCTAAAAAGTCCTTCAGAAACACAGCTTCTTATAATGTGGAAAAGTGTATTGTATGATACTATTATAAAAATTCTTTTACTTATCTGAATTTTCCAAAACAAATGTAGAACTGAAAATTTTGCTGTGTCATCATTGGCAAAAAGACTAAATCGTGAAGTTTAAACAATGATAATGAGAACATTTGTTCAGATGTTTTTTAAGGAAAAAATATTTCAACACATCACTTTGGTTAGAAAACACACAGAGACAAATAACAGGATAACGAATATGGAGTTGAGTACTGTGAAAAACCTCATGCTAAAATGAAAATGCGACAAGCCTTACACAATAAAAATAGAGTGAATAAATTTTTAAAAAATTCTAAAAATTAATGAAAGAATCCCTAATAAACTATTTATAATATTTCAGCATAATCACTATCCAAGAGAATAAAATATTTCAAACTAGTTCTAGACAGACAAAAACTTAATCCAAGACATCTTCAATAGAAATTACTCTTCAAGTATGCAACAAAAAGTTCAAAGTTTTGTCCTGATTAAATAATTTATCAGGAATAAGAATGCAAATACTGTTAAACCAATGTAAAAAAAAAAAAAAAAAATTACAACTATGTTTTAAAGTAACACTAGTGACTGACTTTTTGTTATATCAAATCCTACTATTAAATATTTAAAAATATCAGGTAGATTTAAATTATTCACAAAAGATTAGATTAATTTAAAAGTAAGCCTTTATCTGATTTCCAATTGATCAAAAATTGTTGATTTAAAGCACTTTTGTCATGTTTTCATCCATACTGATGATAAAATTTTCAATGGGATTATAGGATTGCTTATGTTTATTGACATCCTTATTTAGAATTTAACAGGGTGAAAAAATTAAAATGAATTGATTAGATTTTATGCTTGACAATGAAGAAAACCACTATCTGCATTCAGATATTTAGCAAACGTGTGAATTATTATGAAGTTCCTGAAATAAAAATGAAAGTAGAATAATTTAATGGGCTAGAACACTTTGCTATGAATTTTTGAAACATATTTAAGGGCTAGATAATTTCAAATGACTATGTCTCATGACATTAATACACCTTTTACTTAACCATTCAAAATACATACTTATTTATTATAACTTTATTTATTGCAGAAGAATATGAGAAATCCCTTCTAATTTTGTTAAAACGTTTTCATTTTTGTGTCCCTTCTAATGAAAATAAAATACTACAAATTTTATGAATCAGAGAGATGCATAGATATGCCAATGCTTTCTCTAAAATGAAATTGATAATGTAAGCAATAACTAAATTTCTGTAGCAAAAGAACATAAACATGTCATTTTTATGCAAACCCCATAACACTTTCTCCTACAAAGGCAAGAGATGACAGGCTGTTTGTAGATAGAATGGATTTTTCAAAAAATTAACTAGAATACATACATTGGAGGGCTTTGAATATGAAAAAGTATGCATTATCTACTGAGAAATATTTAAAAAAAAAAGAATAAAGAAATTTGTAAATATACAGTTATCAATAGATTTTCTAAAAACAATACAGTTACTTCTATTTACCATTAGAAAATTTCATTGTTAAAAATATACTTTCTTTTATAATATAAATTGCATACTTAATTCTATTACCTATTAGAATATGAATTCAATGCAGAGAAAATATGCTAAAAATTTGTTTTGTTTCTTTAAATATATATTTTTTTAAATACAGTAAAAAGGCTAATGTGAAAAATTTCCCTGGATGATTTATAAAATTTGACTAATAATGATTAATTTTCATGACATACCAGTAAAAGCATGTTTCAATTAATTATGATCATTATAGTTCAGAGATCTTACCATTATATTACCATATCTCAGCGATTACAGCATAATCTGTATAAGTCTTTCATTTCCAGTCAAAATAATACTGTTTCTTTCAATGATGGACAAATTTATAGACTTGTGCGGGAAATTTGTTATAATGGCGCTCACTGCGGCCAAAAGCAAGGCTGATCTACACACCACATTTTAACTACGGTGGTGATACTAAAAACTTTTAAAAGAGTAAAAATTTAGAAAGCTTTTACTACTACAAATGACTATACATATTTAGCTTCATTCAAAATAAAAGGTTTGCTTAAAATCACTAAGATACTCATAAAAAAATGGATAAGCACACTTACATAAGTTTGATTTACAAAGGAAAAGAACATTACTGGCACTCAGATATTAAACATAAGACTACTTAAAGGATCTGCAGAAAAATAAAGAGAGGCATCAAATAAATAATAATCAACAAGCTTCTATTTTTCCAAATATCATCTGAAAAGATAGAAGACTAGCTTTAAACTAAATTCGTATAATTTCTAACACAACATTTATAAAGCATCAAAATAAATTCAAACTCAAATCTCATGCAACATTTATGCCACTACTACTCTTACTTCTGCTATTTTTCAGAACATAAAATAAAGTATACTTCTTTATACTAACAAACTTATCTTCAAACTAAACAAAATATGACTAATATTTACTAAGACACTTACAAAAGACAACATATTCTCATAGCAGCTACCAGTAAACATGCAATATCTCATTCTGAATACATGAAGGTTTCTTGCATTGGCTTAATAACACAAGTCTGAGCATATACTTACATATCTTTTGTCAATTCCTTTTGATAAGCAATTGGAGATTGCAGAGCTAAAAAGAATATAGTGTTTATTTATAATCATATATAAAAAGTAATTCAACAACAAGAAATTTAATCAAAAAATATTGCAACAGGAAGTTATTATACTTTATTAAATGAAATTATTTTAAGTTCTGAGCAAAATTGTATAGACGGCTTGCACATGACGTCACATGTCTGGCATCGCTTCATATGGCGCCCAAATATAAGGCAAATGTGGTGCTCTCCATTTGATTTATTAGACTTATTTGCACTATAATAATAAAAATAAGAAAGATCTAAATTAGAAAGATATCACGTGCTTTTGACGACAAACGGGGAGTTCTGACATTCTGTGTGTGCTCCAGATGTAATAGTATCAGTCGTTGCTAATAGCAACGTGACGTCAATGCAAGCCATCTATATGCAATATCTCAAAGTAAGTAAAAGTCTGAAAAATCACTTAAGTGTTGATACTGAGCAAAAATAATATGTCTGCTGGCATAATTAAGTTTATCTACAAGGAAAAAAAACAGTCAAAGCTCTGCAAAAGAAAGGATTAAGCATTTACTTAACAGTACACAGAGAAGATTAAACATTTTTTAAACCTAAAACCTTATCATACTTTTTTGTTAAGCACATAAACAAAAAAAAGTGTTATAGTTTAATAGAAATGAGTTAATTTTTTTTTCTAGAATTACACGAACATCACAACTCATTATAAATCTAATTTTAAACTTCTGCTAAGCAGCACAAAAAATATGAATATCTAGTTTTATTCAAATATAAACAAGTAATTTAAAATTTTAATTAACCCATTCACATTAGTTTTAAGCCAATTCGAGTTTTTGTAACATCATAGTACAAATGCATATAGCAATAAATCACAGTACAAATATCCTAGCATCACCATCATTTTAACCACTTTCTTCACTACTTTTAGTACTATATTAATTATCATGATCACTAGAACTTTCTTCAGACCTATTTTAGCTGCTATAAGAAATCATTAAAGTTATTATTCTTTAAAATACTTTGATACATTACTTTAGAATTCATATAATTCACAGGTCAAATCAAGATGAACTACATGCATGTAAACAGGGTAGAAAGCATATAAGTTTATGTAGCAATTTTATTTGTGAACAGATGTAGGTACAGTAATAAAAGTTTTGTCTACACATAGGTAAGTGAGTATGTACTGCACAATGAAACCACCTGCAGCACTCCTATCAATGAAATGAAGAACGTAGCTATATTTATATAAAAAAGTACTAGAGGTGTAATAAAAAAGTAAATTAGAAAATTGTTCAGCTTCATCAATTTTGTAGAAAATGACACTATGTACAAGAACGGCCTAAAGTGAAAGTAAAAAGTGTGAATGTTGGTGCAATTTACATTATTGGTGAGGCAAGAGTGAACAATTTATGGTCATCAGGGACAAATTCAAGCATACACAATAAAGTTTTGTTTCTTCTGTCATACTCATGCTGTTTGATTGAAACCCCTAGACCTTTTTTTTCAGATTATTCCTCTCTGTAACAAAATCAACCCTGCAGTATTAATGGAAATTTGACAAATTAAAATCCACACTTTTTTAGCTCACAGGCTATCAAAGCCCGAGAACCAATGTGCCCGCAGGTTCTGTATGTACGTAACACAATAACTCTATGTAAATATCAGATTTGCTTCAAATTTTGTATATAGGTTCATTGTGATAATACGCTTCCCTGATTAGTTTTGGAGGTTCATTGGTTAAGTATAGAAAGGGGGGAATAAAGGGGGGGAATAAAGGGGGGGAATGAGGGATCAAAAATAAATTAAGGGGGGATTAGCAATCCCCCCTAAATTTATTTACAATTTTCTTTATTTTTCGATACAATTTCTTTATTTTTTGAGGGACATTATTCTTTGAAATAAAAGTATAATATACAATTTGTGTGAATAGCCTGCGAGCTCAATGCCATCATTTTAACTGGGCACTTTTCTTTTTATATTTTAGTCTATTCATGCACATGGAATGTTATTTACTACTAAACTGACATTGTTGAACAACTTACTAATTGACTTTTTTTCTCCTATATTTAAAAGTTTTTAAGATAGGATTGCTAAGTTTTACACTTCACAACTAGGGGTAGAGTGAATGGTCTCATTGTGTAACATACACTTACTTTCCTATGTGGAGATTCAACAACAGTATCTACATGTGTAAAAAAATGAAATTGCTGTGTAATTTTATATGCTTTGAATTCTATAGAGTAATACAGCATTGAGAACCTAGTTTGTTATAAGATTTATACATAATTATTATTTTATACATTCTAACGGAACGCTTTGTAATAAACAATACAAGTGGGTTAGTTAAATATTAAAATAAAAGACTCAAAAATATAAAAGGATAAATGTAGCTTAAAAGATATTTAAAATCAACTTACCCCTAAGAAAATCAAGTTGTGTATCAAGTATTGCACGTAAATTGGCAACCCACTCATCTCTTTCTTTTGGAGATTTACCCTGAATAACAAAGCTCTTAGCTTGTAATGGATCTTTTGATTTGAGCACAAATTTTGAGGGATCACCATCTTCTGCACGGTCTTCAAGAGCCATTTTGTTCACCTATAAACAAAAATAGTTTAAAATTATTTGTCAGTGAATAGATTTAGTATATGAACAAATCTTTAAATATATATCTTTGACAATAATAAACAATGTGATATTTTTAAACACATGATTAATGAATACATAAGTAACAAAACTGTATGTCTTTAGTTATTATACATTTACTGTTTATAAAATTAAAGATGTTCTGGAATAATTTGAAATTCATACAGATGAACCATTTTTCATTTTGTAGAGTAATTTTAAAAGAATGAAAGAAGAAAAAAAAAGAGGTATTTGAGATACCAAATTATCCCTATTACAGAATAATGATATCATACATACAATTTGCAATTTGTTTTATAAATTCTTCCTTCTTGGACACAGAAACATGTGAGTGCTTATTGTTATTCTGCAGGTTTGATATGAGGAAAAATTTAAGATGAAGGACAAAACATCTTTAATGTGGTACACATAATAGGTAATGTGCTGAAAACTGATTTATATTTGAAAACATAACACTAAAATTCCAGCTATCATGAAATAATACAAAATGATGTTACTTAATTTTAGCTTATCACAGCTAGTAAAAAGACAAAATAGTGACATTCATTTTTTTTATTCCTCTAATTAAGAAAATTTAGTAAGCTAGTTTAACAGCATGAGGTTCTGAATTGGACAAAGTGTCAAGATAAATGATACAAAAGAAACATAATCACAATCTTTCTACAAATTTTATGTTCAAAATATTTTATATCTTGATCTAAATAATGAAAAAAGTGTGTGTGTATATATATATATATATGTGTGTGTGTGTGTGTGTGGTAGATAACATTTTAATGATGATATTTCGTAATGTCTGTGTCTGTATTGTCAAGTTATGATGATGTGTTGAGATTTAGGATATCATTGTCTGCTTGATTTTTGGATCTGTTCCAAGGATTTATGGTCAACTTCTGAATTTCTTGTGGGGATTCATTATAAGTTATATGAAAAATAAATATCTGGTGGATTGTAACAAATGCAATTAAGAATGAAAATTCATTACAAGATCTGAAAAAAAAAAATCAAAGTAAAATTTACATATGAATTACATGTACTGATGACAGTAAAAGCATATAAATGTTTAAAGATTTTAAAAGATCTTCATACAGGAAAACTCTTTTTATGGTATGAAACACTAGTTGAGTAATGTTTTAGTAAAGCATTTTATAAGTTCCTCAAGAAAAATGTTCAAGAGTTTTCTTAACCTCTTTAGTTTGTATTTTAGCAGTAATAGCAGAAAATAATAATAAAAAAAAATCTATAATCATTTATTCAGTTTGTGAAATCCAATATCTATTTCCCAGACATCAAATTTGCTATGATAGTGAATTCCCATATTTTATATTTAAATTTCTATCCTCACTTTTAATGAGGCTGAAGACAAAATGAAACTGAAGTTTTAGGCTAGCCAGATAATATTAAATAGTTAAACAGAACTGTTACGTATTAGTAGACATACATATAATTACTCATGATATAACTTAACAGGGTTTATTAAAGATAAAAGCATGTGCATTGCTATCTTGTAGCGACATGGCGTGCATGTTTACATCTGCCTGCCGCTAGCCTGTTGCCATTCTGGAAACATAAAAATGTTATGGTTAACGTTACAGTTAGAGTCTGTGATAATACATAACATCCCTCCCCCCTATGTAACGTAGTCCTTTAGCCAGGTTGGTGGATGTTTAGCTCTAACTGGTCTCGATGGGAGGAATGTTGGACTTGTAACATCAGGGATCTGTCTATCTCCTGCAGGTGCAATCCCAATTAAGCTATCTGTATCCACAGGCTCTGGAACCGTGTCATTTGTTGTCAGTCCCGGATCTTTGGTGCCTCCTGCTGGCTCGGTGTCCTCGCTGTCTTCTACTGATCCTGACATCAGCGGTGAAGGTGTTGGACCACAGGATGGGTATGCTGAGGAATTACCAGTGTCTGTCACATGCTGAAGATTACCTTGACGTCGTCTTAATTGGTCAATGTGTCTCTTCCACACAAGACCTTCATTCGTTAAGACCTCATACATTGTGGCGGCAGTTACTTCTGTGACTGTAGCTGGTACCCATTTGTCGTGAGGATGGAATCCTCGAGCATACACCGAGTCTAGAGGTGCAAACATTCGGAACCTTGGATTAGACAGATTCTTGGGATTAGGCTGCGTAAAATCAGGATGAAGTCTGTCCAGGCAGGTTTTCAAACGGCGGTTCATAAGCAGCTCTGCTGGAGACACATTTGTAGTAGCATTGGGTGTAGCATGTTGTGCTAATAAGAATGATGCAAGTCTAGAATTCCAATTCCCAGTAATAATTCTTCGAAGTGCATCTTTTGTTGTCTGCACCATCCGCTCTGCTTGCCCATTCGATGAAGGATGTCTCGGAGCTGTAAAAGAATGGTAGATTCCATTTCTCTTAAGGAACTCGTCAAATTCTGAGGATTTGAAGCCAGGTCCGTTATCTGACACTACAGTGTCAGGGATGCCATGTGTACCGAAGAGCTTCCTCAGATCTTCAATAGCACATACTGAGTCTGTTGACAAGACTTTAACAACTTCTAGCCATTTTGAGTATGCATCGACAACAATGAGGAAAAGGGATCCTTGAAAAGGACCAGCATGATCGATGTGGAGTCTTGACCAAGGTTTTTTAATGCACTCCCATGTTCCCACTGTCTTAGGAGGAGCATGTCGTGTCTGTTGGCAAATATTGCAGCTATTTACTGTGTCTTCGATTTGGCTGTCCATCCTCGGCCACCACATGTAACTTCTTGCAAGAGCTTTTGTTCGCACAATGCCTTGATGTGAATTGTGGAGAGTAGCCAGTAGACGTTCTTGTGCCTTCCTTGGTATTATGACTCTGCATCCCCAAAGGAGGCATCCTCTGTGGGCTGAGATTTCCAATTATCGTTGAAAATAAGGGGTGAATTCTTCATCTGGCTTTTCAGCCGGCCACCCCTTCAAAACCTAGTTGAGCACTCGAGCTAAGATTGGGTCTTGGAGTGTCATTCGTGCAATATCTTTGGCTGAGATAGGGGCTTGTCCAAAGCCTCCAGGAGTAACACTTCATTGGGAGATGTTTCATGATGGGTCATCTGCGGGTGAGGTAGACGACTAAGTCCATCTGCATTGGAAATTAATTTGGCAGGTCGGTATACAAGATGGTAGTCATATGAGCTTAAGGTTAGGGACCATCGTTGCATTCTAGGAGACAGCATAGTTGGTGTGGGTTTGTCACTGGCCAAAAGGCCTAGTAAAGGTTTGTGATCAGTTCTTATTTCGAATTTTTGTCCATAGAGGTAGTTGTGAAACTTCCTAACACCCTGTATAATGGCCAAGGCTTCTTTGTCAATCTGGGCATACCGGCGCTCAGTTGGGTTCATTGTTCTTGAATAGTATGCCACTGGAGCTTCTACGCCCTCTGACAATTCGTAGCTCAGGACAGCTCCAACACCATACTGGGAAGCATCACATGTGAGGATGATTGGTTTCTTTTCATCGAAATGTACAAGGAGGGAATCACTTGCCAAGAGTTTTTTAACCTTATTAAAAGCTTCTTCGTGGCTTTTCTTCCATTTCCACACTGCTCCCTTGTCAAGCAAGCGATGAAGAGGTTCTGCCACTGTTGCTTTATCTTGTAGAAACACATGATAAAAGTTCAGTAGGCCCAAGAATGCTTGGAGTTCTTCTCTCTTGGTTGGTATAGGGGCTTCTTGGATAGCTGTCACTTTCTCCTTTGTGGGTTTAATACCTTTCTCATTGATTTCATACCCTAAGAATTCAATGCTGGAGGTTCCAAAGATACATTTCTCTCTGTTTAAGCGTAACCCAGCCTTGGAGAATCGGTCAAGAACTTCTCGAAGTCGCTTGGCTAGTTCGTCTAGTGTTGAACCCTTGATTAAGACATCGTCATAGTATGGCAACACTCCTGGTATGTTTATGACCAATGACTCAATGAACCGTTGGAATATTCCAGGAGCTGTGGAAATTCCGAATTGGAGTCGATTGCACTTGAATGCTCCACGATGTGTCACAATTGTTTGTACCATGGCAGAAGCTTCATCCACGACTAATTGCAGGTATGCTTGGGACAGGTCAAGCTTTACGAAATGTTGGCCTCCTGTTAATTCTGCGAGTATTTGGTTTACTGCTGGCACTGGATATGGATGAGTGCCTAAAGCCTTGTTGACTGTACATTTATAGTCACCACAGAGCCTAATTTCCCCATTAGATTTAAGGACAGGAACTACAGGAGTTGCCCAATCAGAGTAACTAACTGGTTCAAGAACTCCCTGGTCTTGCAATCATTGCAACTCCTTCTCAATCTTGGGTCTTAGAACAAATGGTACATTTCTAGCTTTCAGCTGGATTGGACGGACTGTGGGATCTAAATGCAACTTGATAGGAGTACCTGCAAAGCTTCCCAATTCTTCCTTGAAAACATCAGGGAATTCACTTAAGACATCATCAATGATAGACTGTTGTATGCTATGGATGCCTGTTACCTTTATTCCTAATGGTTCAAACCAATTCAGACCTAAAAGTCCTTGACGTTTCTTCTTAGCAATCAGAAGTGGAAGCTTCCGGTCAAATGAAGCATATTTAACATCTACTTGGCACCGACCCAAAATTTCTACTGGTTGTTTATTATAGTCTTTAACAATAAAAGGAGACTTTTCCAACAGTGGAACCTCGTGAGGATATAACTGGTCAAAAGTACTTTTGTCAATGATGGATATTTTGGCTCCCGAATCTACTTCCATAACACATGGTGTACCATTGATCAGGACAGTTGTTCTCATGTTTGGTGTTTCCACATTATTGAGACACACATATTTCAAATGGAAGGTGTTTAAACTCTCTGTTTCAGAGGAATCAGTATCGCTATTTTCTAAATTCTGTTCATGTACTGTTTTCCTAGTAAAATTTGATTTGTTCCGGCAGACCCTTTGTATGTGGCCTTTCTTTTTGCAGGCATGGCATTCAGCATCTTTAAATTTGCACTGTGATCTTGAATGGTTGCCTCCACAACCAGCACAATTTTCTCTCTGTGATTGAGTTTTAGATTGCTTTTGATTTCGATTTTGTCTCTTGTCGAGAGGCATCACTGAGACAGATCCGGAGCTCCGAATCTCCTTTACATGAAAATTAGCAGTCTCTGCTGCCAAGGCCTTATCTAGTGCTTGATTAAAAGTCAGCGATGCTTCGGCAAGTAAGCGTCGTTGGAGAGCTTCGTCTAGCAGCCCGCACACCAACCTATCTCTGAGCATGACATCCAACGATGAGCCAAAATTGCAGTGTTCGGATAGTTTTCATAATTCCGCGATGAATGCATTTATACTTTCCCCCGATTGTTGGTTCCTTCTATAAAATAGAAATCGCTGGAAGATTTCTGAAGGTTTTGGCGAGAAATGAGTTTTGACAAGTTGTATTAGTTCGTCGTATGTTTTAGAAGAAGGGCTTGCTGGGGATACGAGAGAACGGATTGTCGCGTACATCTTCGCACCGCACACACTCAGAAATATGGCCCATTTCTTCGTCGAGTCGCTGACATCGTTCGCTTCTAAAAAAGCATTCCAATCTTTCGTGATAAGAGTCCCACGTTGATGGTTCCGATACATCGAAAGGCTCTAAGCTGCCGAAAGTAGCCATTTTTCACAACGATGTTTTGGAGAAAAAAAAATCAGAAGTTTGCAGAATGTAGATTTCACTCAGTTCTGTAACCAATCCACGTTGTCACTGTTAAGCCTAACGCGTGAGTATCAATATTTTGCAGGTAGCTTGCTAAACCCTTTAAATCCATCATCGTCGCCAATTTGTTACGTATTAGTAGACATACATATAATTACTCATGATATAACTTAACAGGGTTTATTAAAGATAAAAGCATGTGCATTGCTATCTTGTAGCGACACGGCATGCATGTTTACATCTGCCTGCCGCTAGCCTGTTGCCATTCTGGAAACATAAAAATGTTATGGTTAACGTTACAGTTAGAGTCTGTGATAATACATAACAGAACACTGCTATACTTGTTTTTATAAAATGAATATTTTCTTTTCTTTTTTACAAGTCCCAAAAGAAATGAGAATAAAAACAAATAAAATTGGCTTAAAGATGTATATTTATTTTCTGCTACTATTCTGAGCTGCCTAAGACAGTGATCATAAGGTACTTGACAGTTATGGTAATATTTATGAAAAGAGACATCTCCCAAATTGTTCCAGATAAGTGTCAAACCTTGGTAATAACACATTTTGCAATAATCACAATGTTTGTCAGTAAACATACTCCTCCATTATGTCAAGATTTTCCAACCAGGTAATGCCATACACTACTGTAAGACAGTTGTGTAAAAAGTTAGAGGTTATGAAGGTCTAGCTTTAAAAAGGAAGACACTGTATACTATATCAAAAACATATTCAGCTTTTTCAAAAAAGAAGGATTTTAAGATGAATGCAGACAGCCAAGCAGTTATCAGAATTTAATAAACTTTGCATGGTACTACTAGGACTTTTCCAAAAACAGAAGTTTACTAGAATCAATTAACTCGTGACAAAGCTATATATGAAATGTCTATCAGAATTTTACCATTTAGGAGTTTGTCAATACTTCAAATCTAAATTAAAATTAAAAGCAACTCTTCTGTTTAACTTTGTTGTTGTTTGGGAGAGAGGTAATACGATACCCAAGAAATAACAGAACATGCTAAATCTCCAAGGGGGCAGGTTTGACACTTTTCAACCTAAATTAGTTTTGTACTTAAAGAGTTGACAGCACAAACGTTTAAATGCAATATTTGTATACTAAGTGAACATTTATTTACATAAATACAGCAGCCTTGATTTTCTAGAACATTTTCATACTTAAAAGAATTAGTTTTTAGCCATTGCAGGTGTGACATTCATGTCATACCCACTACAAAAATAAAATTAAATAAATAGGAAAATAATGTCTTAGAAAATCAAAATTGCTTTATTAAGGTAAAGAAAAGTTTAAAAAATATATAAAAGTCTAGGCTTTAAACTCTTTTAGGTATAAAAGTGTCAGACATGCCCACACCTGTCCTCATGGATTAAGCAAAAATCACTTGCTACACAAGGTTATAGAAACATAAAAGAACATTTCAGGATTGATGGTGACAAATCAATGAAAGTGCAAGATGAATAATAAGAACCTGAACAAGAAATGTGGAACGAAGGGAAATAGTAGGTAAAAATAAAAGAAAAAATAATTTTAAAATTCTGAAGAGATCAGAGATTAAAAACTTCAGAAAAACCAAAAAAATTAATAACAATAAAGATAATAACAATAAAGATAATTACAATAAAAGAATTCAATCAAGAAATGAAGAATATGAGCATCACAAAATTTTAGCTTTAAAGAAAGTACACAGCTCAAGAAGAGTAAAAATTTCCTAAACTTTAACATTGTTGAAATAATTTTATTAGAAATCATTGATTTTTTTTTCATTAAAACTGTTGGCCATATGTTTTAAAAATGCTTTACAAAGTTGAACTCATCCAGCAATTGCTTGTCTTATTTTTTTAAAAAGAGATGACCAGAAGGGGGGGGGGGTGAGGAAGGCTAAATAAATAAATTAAACACTTACTTGTATGTGATTCTTGTAAATATAAATAGGAGCAGAAAATTGAGACTTCGGACCAACAGAATCACTAAATATAATTATTTGTTCAAATAAAAACACTTGTCTTTCCTTCATCTTACCAGTTGATGGGTCAGAAACTAATAATATACCTTGCTGCAATAACTTTCCTTGAGCAGTAATTTTCCCCTAAAAATAAATGAAAATATGTATTCACATGACTATAAATCAAAACTTTTGTCACCAAATGTTCTTTAAACTGAATCTTATTCAAATAACTGTTCTATACTACTATATTAAAATAATGTCATTATTTCACTATACAAATTATATATAATACCAATTCCCATACATTAAAATTCAACAGCAATGTTGTTGAATTTCATTAAGTTAATAAAATATTTTCACCTCCATTTGGAAGCTTTATCAGTAAGAATAAAAATATCAACTGAGTTTATCTGCTTTCATTTTGTTTGGGCTCTGTCCTTGCATTTGAGAGACAGCATCATCTATTTTTTAATTTCACATGAACCACATTGTTACAAGCAACTTCACCATCATTAATTATTTCTCTTAACAGAGTTACTGTTGAATTTAATGTCCATAAATAGGAATTAAATATAATTCTATAATTAAGTAAAATATATAACTACAGATATTTAATGATAAAAGACACTATAAACATTAAAATACAGGTTAATATAAATGTTTTGAGTATTTTACGTACTTCTCATCAGTATACTTACACAATTACAAAACACTGGAGAACCAAAACAGAATCAAGGAAGAACTCCTCTTCCTTGTTATATTGCTCGAGAGAGAATTTAGCAACAACTTTCATATTTTGAAGACTTCCATTTACAGAATAGTACTTCTTCTAGACAATATCTAAATTTTAAATCTAATAGCCCACTATAACAAAGTTGCTGCAATTAGGTCATTACATAACAGAGCATTAAAATTTTGCAGTAACAAAGTTAGTTTTAATAATGAAATAAAATGATTTGTGTCTTAACAACTATCCACGATGCTGGTGTCATAGAATTTTTTTTTTGAACTCTTGAAGAAATCCGATCAATATCCCATTCCTTGTCAACGTGTCAATCCCAAAAAGGGTCTATATCTTTATCTTACTACGATAATATTTCTAAAAAAAATTTCATTCCATTTTCAAGAATGTTAATATTAGGACTTCTTTTCTGCCTTTGAATCCCATTGGTAGTAACTATATATGCCATTCTCAGTAACTATAAACATAAGTATCTAAAATTTGACCTTAGAGATGTTGTGTATAAAATTCCTTGCAAAAGCTGCAAGTTGATCTACATTGGTGAAACTGGATACTCTCTAAATGCAAGACTTAAAGAGTATAAGAATTCTTTTAATACAGGTAATTTCAACTCAAGAGTGATTGCACATGCACTTGAATATGACCATGTCTCTGACTTTGATTATGTGCAAGTTGCTAAATCTAACTGCTGCTTATACAGTAGCCATGTTTTCCCAGATAGTTGGCTGACTGTTCTAGCTGAATCTGTAATTAATGAAGCTACCCAGGTCATGGCTGAGTATGGTATCCTAATTAAACTGAGTTTTAACTGTTTTCGTTGTTTTGGTTCTCCGGTGTTTTGTATGAGGAATACAAAAAATACTCAAATGTTTATATTAACCTGTATTTTAATGTTTATAGTGTTATCATTATATGTCTGTAGTGATATATTTCATTTAATAGTTAATTATTATCCAGATGTAATTATGTATGTATTTTTAAATTCTATAATTGTTTTAATTTTTAACTGGTAATATTAAAACTATACTAACATCAAAACCTTGTAAACGTCCAACATTCATCATATCATTTGCAGCTTTTGGAACAACATGCATTATCTGAACAGCTTTTCTCAGATTCGTAGCTTCTTCTTCAAGACCAGCTTTTTCAGTGTACTTAAGAATATCCTAAAAAATTAAATAAGCTAAGTTAAAGTCAAAACATGTAAAACATAAAGCAAGAAGTAAGATGCTTTAAATTGAATCATCTTAAAAAGAAACTGGATAAAACTGGTAAAGTAAGAGAAAAAAAATACTATAGGTACTTTAAAAAAAATGCCTTAACAAAAACCACTTACATCGGCGTGCAAACATTTATGTATGAAATAGAATCAGAAATTCTATTGATTTTAATGCAATATTTAAAAAAATAAATTTTAAAGAAAATACAATTTATTCAATAATAAAAAAAAACAAACCTTTAAAAGAAGTTGATATTTCATGATTCTTTGCACAGGCTTTATTAATAAATCTGGCATTTGTAATTTATGTCCCAGTTTCTGCCGTGCTTCCTGAAAGAGAAAAAAAAAAGTTGAAAAGATAACAAAATTTCTTTTTAAATGCACAAGCTAGATACTAAAAGCCACATAGATACAGAAAACAAAAAATGCTTCACCAACAAAAGCATAAAGTTAGAACATCTGCAGAGGATAATGTTACCTAGCAAAAGCTGACACTACATTTAACTTGTATGCATATACTACTCTTATAAATGCTGGGGCTACTTTAAATAAGTGGAATTTTTGCAGAATCAGAAATTGCCACCCTCTTAGTTGAGAAGTGAAGGATTATGAATATTCTTAATTAGCAGAAGTTTAATTTGATGCAGTATATATTTATCTCTAGCTTTAGCCTATGTATGAACCTGATCATAAGATTTTTGACTGGGAAAGTCATAATAATACATCTGTACCACAGTTTCATGGCATTTCCTTGCACACAGTTTCTTTTTTTATTCTTTAGTATTTCACTAATTTTTATGTTGCCTTTTTAAATTAAATTTTTCCTTTCACTTAAACAAATTCTTTAAAATAGCTTGTGTCAAAATTTTTAAATGCAGGTATAATTAATTGAATTATAAATGGGATCTACTAATGTACTGCTCTTATATATGCTGATTATTATTAGTAAAAATTGTATCTATATCAAACCAAACAGCAAAATGATACAAAAAAAATTTCCAAAATGTTTACCATGGTTAATTAAAGGCATCCATGAATGAAAAAATTGAGCCAAAATCAAATTTTAAATTTCACATTCTCAAAACATCAACTATTTATATTTAAATTACATTAAAATTAATTTTAATTACATAAAAATGATTATAATTACATTATGAATGATTAAGTATATACACGTATAAATATACACACAAAATATCATCTGATATATATTAAAGTAGAAACTAGCTACTGGTATAAATTATTTATATTAGTTTCAACTACTCCATGGATGAAAAAGCTAAAATTGCCAAATATAGAATATAGGACTGGGGAATATTAAAAACCAAGAAATAACCATAATTAATTTTGTCTTACAAAAATTGCCAAAAAGATTGGAGCCCATTATGCCAAAAAGGCACCCCCCAATCTTCAAATTCTTTCATGCAAAAACAACTATCTTCCACTAAGGGGCTGTCCATAAATGTCACACTTTTTTTCAATATTTTTGACCCCCCTCCCCCCCTTTGTCACAAAGTGTCACAATTCACCATATCCCCTCCCCCCCTTGTCACATGTCACACATATACTTGCAGTTCAGAAACAAAGCACTACGTTATAGATGATATTTCAAATTTTATTTTTAAATTTTAACTATGTGTTTTTATGACATTTATGAGCATAACAATAAAAATGATTCATGTACTTATTTTGTATGAAATAAGAATAAGGTTTACAACAAAAAATATAATTAATATACAATAGTAATGAAATATTAATATGAAGGATCAATTGATTTTTTTTAAAGAAAGGAATATAAGTAAAAACAAACCACATGAAAGTTGTTTTAGCCCCGATTAAAAAATACCCTCAAATTCTGGTGATTTCAAAATAACTTTAAAATTTAATCTGCTGATTTTAAATGATTTTATTTTAATTAAAATGTGTGATGTCACACTTCTTCTTACCCCCTCCCACCCCCTTGTCACAAACTGTCACAATTTCATGAACCCCCTCCCCCCCTCCAAGCATGACATTATTTATGGACGGCCCCTAATTAGTACTCATTTTTCACCAATTTTCAAGCTGAAAATTTCAATATAATCGCTGATTTTATAGAAAGAAATAATATGTTATCATATTCTTGGCAATTTTGGCATACACATTACTGATTTTTCTTTTTCAAAGCTAATTAACAATGCAGAAGTATCATACATACACACACAAGAAATAAACAAAAAGAAATTATAAATCGCAGAAAATCAAATACATGAGAAAGGAAAGAACTGCATAGCTTTATAGTTATGTGTTGTGACCAGGGGTTGGAACAAGTGGTGTGTGCTACAAGTAGAGAAAATACAGTAGTCGCTACTTTTTACAGTAGTTTGGAGAACGGACTAATGCTACTTTAGGGGGAAAAAAATGTGCCATTCTATAAATAATGTGGCCATAACTTGCTTCTTTTATGCAAATTTTTTTCTGCTCAACAATTTGCAAATCTTAGCTGCAGTGTATAGCAACTCATTGTATCAGGTCATACATTTACTCATTGACACTTGCTAATTCAAATACTAACCCACCAAAGGAATTAATTTTCTTGCTGGCAACACTTGCCTTTTACTCGTTTTAAGGTTTCATGTTTTAATGCAGGATTTCTTATTATTTGGAATTGCTTTATTTACAAATTTATTTGTTTGTATTTAGAATCTTTTTACTGCAATTTTCTAGATTATAAAATTAGATAACTCAATATAATTAACTCACAACAGAACTCAATACAATTAACATATTAAAGGTGTATTAGAGAGTTAAACAAATCTATAGGTAAATACAATGTCAACGATAAAGTGTCCAGAAAGTAGAGTAGAATCACTCCAGAATTTTTTTTTAAGTAACTGTATTTAAATATTGATTTTATTAAGTATCTCTCTTAATATTGCTAAGAAATTTGTAATATGTGTATAAACTAACATTTTGGAGACAAAAACAAAACATTTTCTTGTATGTTATCTTTTTAATTTTTTAATGCCCTCAATTATATTGTGCTTAGTTAATTGTATTTCGGCAGATGTGATATAACAAGGGGTCACTGCATTATTTAATCTGTCTTCAGTTTAGAGTGTAAATTAAATCATTTGACAAAATCTGAAAGTAGGTAAGTAGTGACTACTGTTGAAAAGTAGTTTATAGTCACTACTTTTCAAAACAAGCAGTTGTTGTTAACTACATTTTCAATAAAGCAGTTGTAGCTCGCTACCAAAAAAAGAGAAAAAAATAGTTTTCCAACCTTTGGTTGTGACTAATGCAATGAAAAGATCCCCCCCCCCCCCTGTTTAACTCTTGATAGTATATGTTATTCCTGCATCCTTTAAAAATATAAAATAATTATGACAAGTAAATGAGAGAGAAATTAATAAAAAGCTTAGAGATTCTTATTAGCATGTAAATTATTTAACAAACTATTTTTACAGATTTCTTTACTATAGCATGTCATTTAAAAAATTACTGATTCTGAAAATTTTAAAATTTAACAGATGCAAATCAATCAGTAGGATTGAAACATATGTCCCACTATTACAAAAATATAACAAATTCATTTTTACATTCAAACATAAAACTAAGTATTAAGAAAAAATATAATTCACTGCTCTCTTCCCTAAAAAATTATAAATATATCATACTTAATAAAATGACATGAAACTTACCTCAAAGAAAGTATCAAGATATTCTGACACAATGTATTCAGATTTTGGTTTATTTTGACAATAAACTACATACATATTTAAGCGCCTTTCATATCGTCTAAATAAAAGACCTAATCGCTGAGGTTCTTCGAGGCACTTCTCTATTTCAGCACAAAAAGAACTGAAAAGAAATTAACATCACATCATATATAATTTATTAATAATAAGTAAATAAAAATATTTAAGTAACAAGTATGAATATAGAGTAAAAAAGATTTTTCTCCCCTTACAATTAATGGCCTATTTACAATAAAAATAGTGCATGACTGCTACTAGTGAAAAAAATATTCATTAAATAAGGATATCACATTAAGAACAAATAGCACTGCTATTGTAAAAACTAACTGAAAATGAGCACTAATATCATATATGTTATTACTGATGACAACATCCCCTTCTTCTATGCATAACAGTGTGAAAGTATCAGACGTGTTCATTGGTATGTAATGAAATAGTTCATAAACATTTAAACTATAAAGATTACATAAAACATGCAATTCATAATTAACATTAAACACTTAATGCTAAACTAAAACAATAACATTGGTGTTCAAGGGCAAAATTGATAATGATTACTTGATAATAATATTAGTCTAAGCCAGTTATTGAAGCTCATAAGATATTTTTTGAAATTGTTTTTATAACCATGTTCTTAATTGAAGGGTCAGGGGGAAAATGATGACAGCCCAACTTTGTACGAGTGTTGAGATGATATGCCATCTGATAGCTTGAGATGCATACTATCATATTGGTAACCTTGGATTGAAGCAAAAATGAAGGTAGCCCTTCGAAACACACTCTTGAAGAGAGGTATAAAGGGAGAAGAATGGTGAAAGTTCACATATGCAAGGGAAATAATTAGCTTGTGCCTATCATTGTTTCTCCTGCCTGACCCTTGAATTATGTCACTGGATATCTGATTTTCAATACCAAAGTCATCTTTAAGTTACTAAAAAACAAAACAGAACCAAATACATCGAAAATAAAGCATAAAATGAAACATACTCTCTGTGCCATTCATAAATAGCTTCTATATTTCCAAATACTATTTTATCTTTTCCATTCTTTAAATCTTCAGGAACAGGAATTTCTTCATTTCTCATTAAATTTATGTAACCCTGAAATAAATATGTAAAGTGACACATTATGAATTCATAATAATTTAATTTAGTAACACAACTGGATCTTTAAAAGAAAATTATGCAATTACTTGATTAGAAGTACAAGAAATACAAATACTTGCAATAGTATGCAGTGAAACTGGTCTATAAAAATATTTAATAGACAGAAAAAGTATCTTTATTGACTGGCTATAGCTATATACAGGGTCAAGGTCAGTGTGCATTGGCATTTTTTGTAGTTTTCTTCAAATCTGAATAAGTGCTGCATAAATACAGGTTAGGTTCCCTTAGAAAGATCAATCCCCCTCTTGGCCTATACCCCTATATTTTATCTAGTATAAAATTCTAGCAACAGGTATTTTTAGTCTGGAGACTGTATTTAGACATAAAATTTTGTGCTCTCTGTTAATTATATATATATATATGTATGAGGCACCTACAACATAAGTAGGAATATCATGCTATTGTAACAAAGGTAACTGAAATGAAATCAACCCATCAGATCCCAATTGAAAAGGAGCCAAATAGAGAAGTCATATGTGAAATATCTTATATTCACGGATGGTCAATATCCCAAATTCTTTTCAGGAAAAAGTCATAAATTAGACTATTGTCAAGGGTTCCTTACTTTTTAATGAAAGGATTTCTAATAATGAATAGAATCTATTGTCTTTATAAATTCTTATTTCTTCCAGATTTCTGAAAATTGTGAAATATAATAAAAAAGTATTTCACTGAAAATATGGTAGCAAAGCTGATTTTAGTTTGACAGTCCAACATTAGTACAGATTTTAAACGTCTACAAAAGTTTACGATATAATCAAGTAGCCAGCTTAAAAAAAAAAAAAAAAAAAAAAAAGCAAAATTATTGATATAAACAGGTTTTACACTAAAAGAAGTTATTGTTATGGCCAGGTTTGCTTGCATTAGTTCTCATAAGAAATTTGCTGAGACCATAGAAATTACCATTAGTAGTGACATTGCTACAGCATAGAGATGCCAACCTTCCAGTTTTTTTTTTCAAGTAAAAAAAATATTTTAACTATTTTTATTTAAAATATTTTAACTATTTTTATTTAAAATATTTTAACTAAAAAATATTTTAAAATATTTTAACTATTTTTATTTAAAATATTTTAACTTTTTCATTTAGAAAACTTATTTAATAGAGCTTAATCATCTTGTTTCTATGTGTTACTTATTTGATTCCATTTATAATTTAAAATTTCTGGTTCAAAGTATGTTTATTTTATTAAAACACCCTAGAAGGTATGCTACAGGGTGGCTGAGGTGGCAAATGCTACTGGCTCTGAGGCTCCAAGGGCCCCAAATCCTCCTTTATTTTTGCTTGTATGAACAGTGATGAATAGGACAAGGCACACAGGGTTAGGTGATATAGATCAATGGATATATATCTGATATCTATTTTCAAGATATCATGTAGATATCATGTCTGATATTTTTATATATTTGACATTTATTTTCAAAATATTGTGTATATTTTTGATATTTTAACTGTAGATAAAGAACTTTTGCTCTGGCAGTGTCTTTTTTTTTTAGCCAAAAACTTTCCTAAACTTCAGCTTTGAAGCTGGATTTTTAAATATAGAAACAATAATTATGTGGGATAATATTTATTTAGAACAGCCATTGAAAGGTAAACTGTCCAATTTAGATAAGCTATTTACAGCTTCATTGGAAATAATCTTTTCTGGTTTTGGTTTAGTTCAGTTCAGTTTAAACTGCACAGCAGCTTAAAGAATTAAGAAGCAGACAAGCTTACATTTAAGTTCAATTTTTTTGATAGAAACAAATTGTTTTGTATAAAACAAAATTTTCTTCATCCTTGATACTAAATCCTATAGTTTGTTTTTTTATGAATGTAAAAAGCAAACTGCGTCTATTTTCAATCAGCTGATCTTCAGTTTTCTTATGTAAAGAAAAATATATTTAGAATATTGTTTTATTAAATTTTCATGCTGAGTGCAATATGTTTTAATTTCTAATTTATAGAAAGTATGAAAATATTTATAATAATCAATAAATTTACTATTTTAAAAATATGATATTTACGAACCCTGGAGTTTAGACATGGGCCTTCACAATAGCACAGTTATGTCAGTACACTATAATAAACAGGTTTCACTGTATATAAAACAACAGAGGTAATTTCTATTAAGGATGTGTACTACTGTTAAATTTTGTTAAAATATTTGTTAGTTTGTTTTTGAAAAAAAAAAATAAAAACCATCCATTAGTCTTTGTATTAAATGTAGTATATATTGTTAAACAAATAATGGATTACCCTTTTAGAAATATTTTCAGGGGTAGTACTAGCCCTAGATGATATTTCAGGACATACTTTTTTCGATATTTCAGGACAATTTCAGGACACATTTGCTTAGCATACTAACAGAAAAAACCCTTAACTCCTTCTTCAATACATTTTATTATGATAAATAGTACACTATATACACAATTTTTTTGTTTAAAAGTATAGGTACATTTAAAATAAAAGTAATTTTACCAGAACCCTTTGACCAAGCTGGTAAAAAATTGCAATTTTCGCATTACTGAAAGACAAAAATAGATTTTTTTCTTTGCTGATCAATGAAAATCGCAAAATATTTTCTTTTTTATAACTGATTGGTAAAAATTGTGATTTTTTGTGACTAACGGACGAAAATAGCAAGCTTTTTTTTAAATGACTAGTGGTAACTGATCACCAAAAAATTAAATTTTTTTTGTGCAAATCGACGAAAATCAGTATTTTTAACGATAAATTGAAAAAATTTGCGACTTTTCTGATCATTTTGCATCAGTAAATAGGTACATCTACCTCCTATTTGATGATATCAAATGCTGATATAGCACAAAACTAGCAAAATTTCAGGAATTTTAGGACAGACTATCATATTTTAGGACATTTCAGGACGTTTTTATTTTTTTTCAGGAATTTCAGGACAAGTACTACTCCTGTATTTTTATAGTGAATTTGCAAATGAAACATATGCATTTAAGTGGGATAATATATTTAATGTTAAATAACTTTGGTTGCTTTTTTGAACAATCTATAACTATCAGTAATAATTTGTGATGAGACCAATACAATAAAAGAACTAAGATTTATAGCCATTTTCTATTTAGGAATAAATAATTACAGACAATTAAAGATTGTTTAAAAAATCAACCAAACTTTATTCCCATTGAATGTTTCAGGTAAGAGCAAAATAATTTTTCAATCAAACGAGAGAAAAGCTAAGAGCAGACTGTATTTTTTTGGGAGGAATATCATGAATTGTGTTCTATCATGCATCAAAATTTTCAAAAATAATTTATATTTTAAAAGATTCTGTAAATTTTAAAAGTTTTCAGATACAGTATTTTTTGAAAAAAAAAAAGCATATTTTACCTTCCCTTTGTTCAGAAACACATTAAATATAGAACTTTCATTTTCATTATTACTTCACCAATTATTTAGACTATCACACACACATATTTATATATTTGAATACCTATCATAAAACATAACTCATTCTAAATAAATATATATATATATATATATCAATAATAAATTACCTCCACCAAACAACCCAAGTCTCTCACATAATCTCTCTCTGTATCAACTAATTCTTGTAGCACAAATCTGTTGAAATAAAGAAATGATAAAAAGATTTAATTAAAAAGTCAGATTCTGTGAGCATATAATGACACAAACACTTTTAAATAAATAAATATATTTTAAATAATTACTAGTATAAATATTAAATATCTGTAAGAAAAAAAAAATATACTACATGTATTGAACGAAATAATTTTAACACTTAAATTTTTATTACAGCTAATTTGAATCAATTGAGTCACAGAGTTAATATCCTGACTTTCAATTAATAGTCAATATTTAAGCCCATAAATCTCAATATTTTGAACATTAAAATAATTAAAAAAAAATTGACAACATAAGTCATATCAAACAGACTTCCAAACAGTGAGGATTATTAGACAGCATTTTTTGACATGGTTGTGACCTCCTTATTTTACCAGATAAAGATTTATTATAACCTTTCATGTGCAAACACCAGGAAATCCCTTCCAAACAAAAACAGCTGTAAGTGAAATCCAAAGCTAAATGCAAGAGATTAAGAAAATACTTTACTGATTCTTTTTTTTTTTTTTTTTTTTTTTTTTTTTTTTTATAAAATAAACCAATAACAAAATTATCACAAATTTCAACAGAATTAAATAGAAGTTTAAAGAAATCAATTTCAGTGAAAATGATTTGCCAAGGATCAAGGATTTTGTAACATTCTTGGCAGAGTTGCAATTAAAATTAGCTTTGAAGTATTTTTCACAATACCAAAATATGAGAGTTCATATGCTATTATCATTTGTTTTTCTCCTTATGCACTGACATTTTCCAAGTAAGTTTTATGTAAATTTCTATAATTATGTTTTAACATAATAGATGATTTAAATGTGTAAAAATATCATGATTGTTTTTTTTTAAATGAACAAATAAAAATTACACACTTTTTAAGAGAGAAAGATATTTCAAGTTGCAAAATTTCTAATATCAACATTTGAATGTTCATGTTTTATGACTGTATCATGATGCCTGAGAAAATTAAGTATGAATCTCAATGATTACCAATTTGGGATACTTTTGAAACCCAATAAGGCTTTAATGATGAAAAAAAATTCTAGACAATTCAAGATTTTAAAGGAAAATTACCTCTTCCCCACTTACATATTTTGAAGACTTTTCATATTTCATGAACTCACATGTGTAAAAACCTTGTAAACAAATAACATCAGGTGTCAACAACATACGACTCATGGTCCAGATGTGGTCCACTATTAGAAACTGTCTGACTCATGGTTCCTTAGAGCAATATTACATCTATTTGGCCTGTAGACCTATTTTTTTATTGTTTTAAATTCTTCTGTCATCTGAAACTCTAGCTCAAAATTCTACAAAGAGAGCTAACAGTTTTTTTTTTAACTACCTGCCTAATACTACCACAAGTGTCAAGTAAATAAAAAAAAGCATTAGAGTGGATTGGGTAGTTGATATCAGCAAAAACTAACCATACTACTACTCAGTTACTACATAATACTACTTAAAAAAAAAGCCGCCTATTTATTTAGCTAATGCCTTCCAATAATTATAATAATAATTATAAATTAAATGTAGGGATGCATTTATATTATTAGTACAGTACCTTTAATTATTAAACATGTCAATATATATGGGGTCTGCCATTGGCCCAGTGACATGAGATCCAGGTCTTGTGTTGAAAAAGGTTGTTGCCCACTGAATTACACAATATTCTAACAAGTATTTTCCCATTAGTATTATTTGCTCAGTGATTTCCAGTTATCAGCCCATCAATTTCAGAAAAAAAGATTTTTAGTGCACTAAAAAGCACTTTAAGAAACAAAGATCAAAACAGCAATTATAAAACCTCACTGACAAATCACCAAAATGTTAAAATATGTATATTTGACCATATTAAAAAATAAAAATTAATTTACAAAAATAAATTTCTTAACATATTTCAGGTGCAAGTTTAATAATAAATCTACAACTTGTATGAAATATTCAAAAGCAGATGAGAATTTACTAAAATTATTAGAATTACATACTAATTTTCCTTAGCTTTTTGAGGAAGAATATTCATTTACCCAAGAAACAGCTTACTAATCTACTGAAACAATTATCCCTACAAACACATTTTATAAATTTTAGAAAGGTGGAG
Organism: Maratus michaelseni; assembly: GCA_963931845.1. NCBI lineage: Eukaryota > Metazoa > Arthropoda > Arachnida > Araneae > Salticidae > Maratus > Maratus michaelseni. Next base: position 122,164,974 of record OZ007586.1, read on the forward strand.
AATGTGTGAAGTCCATTTATTAAATGACTTTTGAAGACAATGAAGTAGAAATAATTGTGGTAATAATAAATACTGCATAGAAATTTTAGTTGAAGGTGTGCTTTTAACCTCTCTTTCTCCTGACTGCCAAAGATAATTTATTTCCAATCACTTCTTTTCATCCAAGGAGGCCTAAATAATATCATTTTTTATATTCAGCAAAAATAAATAAATAAATAAAAATTAAAGAAAGAAAGAATTTAAGTATTTGAAACAGGGGTCAATGCAGGGTTCTTATTTTCCCTTGGGGCCCATTTTGTGAAAAGTAAAGGTTTTTTTTGTGAAATTTATTATATTTTTGTGAAAAATAACATTTTGTAATGAAAGTTGAAATCTAGTGACTCAAATTCGAACCAAGCATTTATTAACAAAAACTTTTTAAAATCCCTTTACTGAAGTTTTCCTCTCTGGTGAACTTGTTTGTTTACAAATTACACATTTTAAAACATCACAAAATAATAAATAATTAAAAAATAGTAAGTTTTTATGAATATAATTTTATGAAAGGGCCTATTTTACTAAAAGGAATTTTGTGAAGGTTTTATTATAAAAGCATTTGTGAAGGGATCCATTTTATCAAATTGATTTTTTGTGAAGGAGCCCATTTTATTAAATAGATTTTTGTGAAGGGTCCCAAAATAGGCCCCAAATTTTGCCTGGATCAACCCTTGTGAAACTATAGTTATCTAATATTACCAAAGCCAATGATGTGTGTAGCTGACAATATAGTTTTTACATTTTTAAAAAGACAAAAATAAAAGTCTTCTAAATAAATAAGAAAGAATGGACTAGCTTACCTGCGTTTTTGTAGAGCTTTTTCTCTTTCTTCTTCTCCAAATACTTGGGGATCAACTTGCTCCACAAAAGGACTACTTTCTCGGCTGTTGTCTTCGGTATCTTCCGATGTCTCTGAAATCTGAAAAAAGTACTATTGGATTATTTTAAAAGAAAAAAAAAAGTACACTGTATGATTTATAAACTTGCAATCTGGCAGGAAAGGGCTAGTACAAATTACTGAAAAGAAGGCCAAAAATTTATATGAGCTCAATACCAATCTATCAGCAAACATTTAAATTATATAAATTTAACAATATTTAGTCACTGACATTGATCACGCAGTTTTTATCAGAAACTGAAATGAATTGTCCTTTTCGCAAGAGAGAGACCAAATGCAAAACACTTTTCGTAGTTCTACAACTAATACAATATCCTAGACAACATACCCAATCCTTGGCACAGTTAAAGACATCCTTTTAGTCCTTCAGTTGAATATTTCGTATAAAAAAACAACAATTATATACAAAGGATAAGTATTGTTCTAGTAGAAACCAAACTGGAAACAGCATCATGATGAACAATATTTACAAACAAATGTTGTAGTGTTGCCAGCCTCAAGAAATAAAAATTGTGAATTTAAAAGCAACACACATCTTTAAATTATCAACAGACGACTACGCATGCACAAGACACTTGGAGGTCAGGGTACTTCCACCAATCAGAGCTGCCTATTTGTAGTGTGTGACCTCCAACCTGACGTCAATTGCAACTGCCCTATAGACAACTTGATATTTTTATATTTATTAATATTTATTTTATGTGGAGAAGCAAAAATTATGCATTGAACTTTAATACGCCATCTGGCGAGCAAAAATTTAAGCTCTCCTGTGTCGGAATTACATTGTCAAGAATTATGTATTCAGATTTTTTTTTTGTTTGTTTGTGTGTGTGTGTGTGTGTGTGTGTGTAAATGGTTTACAAGCATTATAATTGTATATTTCTTTATAAATGGTTCATAAGCATTATAATATAATTCGATCTTTCAAAGGACAAAGATTTATATAAACAGGGCTGGTTGGTTAATTGTGTGCTTGACACCGAGGACCCATTGCCTGAGCTTACAGGAGCGCCTCAACGCAACTAAAAGATTCCCTCGTATTAAAAATAATAATAATAAAAAATAGATTAAAAATATTCTGAATCAGATTCTGTCCCTTGCATATAGAGGCCCAATGAGACTAAAAACATTTTATTTGCCATTTAAAATTTTAGGGCTCCAAACCGTTTCTTTCACACTTAAATGAAAAAGCCAGCCCTTGTTCATACACTAGATGAGTATGGAAATTTTTTCTGTCTTTGAACTTTTAGAAGGCTTTATTAACGATAATTTTAATATCAGTTACTATAGGAACATATTTTCGAATCATCCAGGTCTTTTGAATCGCCAATAATATATTAACGCACAAATAATCTGTTTTAATCCCGGTTCTTTCAAAGAAAAGACTGCCTTATAACATATAGGGCAGTTGCAATCAGCTGATCAACCATTGTATTCACTTGGAGGTAAGGGTAATTCCACCAATCAGAACTGCCTATTTGTACTGTTTACCTCCAAGGTGACGTCAATTGCAACTGCCCTATTGCAAATGTAAAGTACGAGATACTTTTTTTTTTTTTTTTTTTTTTTTTTTTTTGAAAAATTCTTTAGCAGAGGATTTGGAACCATTATGCTCAGCTGTAGAGTTCGCCAACGGACGCTGGACAAAAATAAATTAAAAAGAAAAAATAAACAAATTTTTTCTCTTAAAATTAAACGAAAAATGAATTATGTATTAATAACTATTATTGTACGGTAACTTTTATTTACACTAAATGGCTACAGCTATGCAATACAAAACAATTCGTGAATTTTGAATTTTCGTTACACAAAATCTATTTAAGGAAACTTCAACTTGAGCGCAATTACTATTTTAAATCATTATTACAATATATTGCATATATAAAATACGTCACATGTCCTCCTATATTTACAAATTTTTACAGAAAAATTCTTTAGCAGAAGCGAGAGAGCGTCTGTGTTCAGCTAAGTCTGCGTCAATGGATGCTGCCCGGAAATAGATTAAAAGGAAAAATCACCATTTTACTATATTGTTACAATTACGTACTAAAAACTATTGTCATATGAACAATTTCATTTACATTAACTGACTATATCCGTGCAATGCAAAAACCAGTTGCGAATTTTTAATTTTCGTCTGATCATGAATTTTCTACTACATAAAACATTTCAGAAACGCAAACAATATTTTCAAATTATTTAACAAAATTTTATAGACACGGTCACTCGTAAACAACTGTTTAAAAAAGAAAAAAAAATGCGCAATCTTATATTAAAGAATTTTCATCATACATATCACACATTAAGACAGAACTGTACGCTATTCTGTCATTAAAAGTAGGGAAATGTATTTTCTTTTCTTTGTGTTTCTTTTGAAAATTATACATATTAAGAACGAATTGTGTATGCAATTTTAAAGAAGAGGGAACACTTGGAACAGGCACTAATACTGCACTTTATTATTATTATTTGAATTCTCATAAATACGTTGATGATGTTTTGGACATTTAAAAAAGATTCCATGTATTTATGATTCATTTCTTCAAAAGAACTAATCTTGGTTGAGTTACCGATATTTTATTTAAAATATCTATGCAATAAAATAAATTTTTTCTTGCATTTTTTATAAATTTTCCCAAATCATGTGTTTCAAAATTCTGTCCAATTTCGAAGCATGAAGCTTGGAGAAATATGCACTTAATATTTATGCTGTTTACATTTTCTTGATTTAATATTAAAGGCGGTTCTCAAAATTCAATAAAAAATATATTTCTCTATATATATTTCTCAAAATATATATATTTCCCCCGCTCAACAACGAGAAACTTTCTGATTAATTTTTAAACATAGAAGTAGGATAGTTGCAGGCATGATTAAAGAGATTTGTAATAGAAGAGGTTTTTTTTTTTTTTTTTTTTTTTAAATGTATTACATCTTGAGTTATAAGCGATTATTTTCTCAGGACGGCAGGCTTTCCCCTTTCCTGCGCTTCCGCGTTCAAAAAATCGGCTCCAAACGCCAACTCTGACAGCATTTTCTATAAAAATCGGCCATCTCTACCGAGAAAAAAAAAACAGTTCGTTTACATAGTTTTTTAATAAGAGCACCTATCAATTTGATAAGTTTGTGAACAAAAATTAATTAAAAAATGTGTCAGAAAGTAACCAGTTTGGATTTGAGAACAATCTTAAGAAACATAAGGACTTTTTCTTTTTATAAAATGATACAGTTTATTTTAAACTTTAAACTGATAAATATGAGAACTTTTTTTTACTACTTCTTTTTGTAGAAGTTATACTGAGTAAATTTTTAAAAATATAAATAATAAATATATTTAAAAATCTCTCCCTACACATTTAACGTACACTATTCAAAATATTGCTAAAAATTAAATAAAACAATACTGAAAATGAAGTATTACATTTAAAAAGTTTAAATCTGCTTAGAAAGGGAGTAAAAACTATAACATATTTATAAGAAAAAAAAAATGAATTTTATATGATTATTTCTAACTAATGCATGCTTCCGTATTGTGAAAAACAGGTGTAAAACAAATAGCATTTTTGAAAGGTCATTTCAAAGTTTAAAATAAAAAATAAATACAGAATAAAGTATCAAGAACGTGACTAACAAATGTACAGGGTAGGGTGCCTTAAAACTCTTGCAACAACAACAAAAATAGAAAAAGGGAGCACTCGTGTACCTGATATTGAGTAGAACATAATCAATTACGAGACAGATAATCGTAATAGATTAGTTGTCTATAATTTGACTAGAAAGACGGTTTACTTTATGATTACCCCTTTTGTAGGTTCTAGAATGCGAATACGTTTAAATTCAGATAAAGTTTATTTTGTTGAATTACAATAACTGAACTTCTTCATTTTGATTATATTTCGACTAGCCGAACTTCTCCCTTTTAGACGGTCGCTTGGGGGTGGGTGGAGGGAAGTGCAGGTGCCTTCTGAAGCGTAAAGTCCAGAATTCGCCTGGGGCCCCACAAAGTGCATTTTACATGCAAACATAAAAAATAAAATATTTTAAACTATACGAAAATAACTAATAAACATATAAAAAAAAGCATGTAAATAAAGATTTCACGACATAAATAATAAATTTTATCCATGAGCTCCCTGACAAAGAAAGACCTGCTCGGCCCTGCCCGTGCTTATCTACTGGGAAGGGAGAGCTTCCAGATAAAATAAACAAAAATGGGATAACCGAAGTTATATAGCGATCATTGTAAATGGGCCTTGTGGGTTTCGCGCCCATAAATTGTTAATACGATGATCAAAATAATGGGGCCCTGTTAATTTTGCTTGCATAAATCTTAGATAGATGGATATATAGATAGATTGCACCGATTTCGAAACCTACGTCCTTGCAAATCCCACAATCCCCCCTTCCCCTCGAGAGCAAATGAGGATGTGACAATTTGTTTAAATGTTTCATAGAAGCATAGTATTTTTGAATGGAAAATGGTTAAAAAAACGGGGGAGGGGGGGAGGATTGCTGTAATCTTGCGCAGGCGAGAAATTACGATTATATAGCTTATCGATGTAGATTACATCGCGATTACATTTCGAAAAGATTACTATTAGATTAAGACTGTAATCTGAGTGAAATTACTTGATTATGATTATTTTACGATATTTAAAAAACAGACTGTATGATTACGACTACAAAGCGATTGCGCATCTTTTGTAACCGATTAACAATCATTATCATAAAATTGGTTTGTACGCAGGAAGACGAACAATACTTGCCATATAACTTAAGTCGGAATCTTAATTATTCAATATAATGTACAAAATCTCATTTCAAGCCGAACCAGTCTTTTAGTGCAACATCGATGAATATATTTTGCGAAATTTTCAGCGAAACTATCTTTACGTGAAATGTAGCAATACAACGAGAACTGGTCACCATCTGTGGCCAAACAGACAGTGTCATCTCGTTTTTGCCGAATTTTTCTGTTAGAACGTTGTCATTCCAAAGCAAATATATTGAGGTTTTGCATTACGCACCTCAAGAACAATTGCTATTTGCATTTACAGAAAATTTTGTAAGAACATTTATTTTCGTAATATTTATGATTTGCCCTAAAGATTATGAATTGCACCTAAATTAGATTTTAATCAAATTAAATATATTAAGACTTGCGAATACGCAAAATTTAAATTTTCTACTAAAAATTTAAAAATATTGATATCAACCATTTTGATAGGGCTTAATGCATTTTTATATATTACGCATCTAACATAAGGTATTTTCTTTGTTTATAACACATGCGCACAAATTAAATAAGAGATGCAGAATGCGTGAACCGCAAACAACCCAATTCTATCAGACCGTTAAAGAGCGAATTCTAGTAAAAGCCATTTAGTGATATCGTATTTGATGTTCTATAATTCATGGTTTCTGATTACTAGCTAAAATTGGTTGTGAAATTACAAGCAGATTGCTACATTCCAAATCATTACTGTACCATAAATCATTGCTATGTGGCAGTTTAAAAGATGCTTTCGAGATAGAGCTCGGAAGAGACCCCTTACCAGTGTCACCCGAACCCAGTTCGGGCAATTTAAACTTACGCTAAATGTGGCTATTCAAATTCAATTAGATTTATACGATATTTGAGTATTTCACACGAAAGCCGAATTCAGTTCGTTTTCTATATACATTTAAATGTACACTGCAAAAAAATAAAAAATAAAAAAATAAAGAAATATATATATATATATATATATATATATATATATATATATATATATATATATATATATATATATATATTGCCAGTGCAATTTCCGTATATTTAATGAATTTTACTTTCCGATGAAAGTGATATCGTAAATTAGTCGAAAACATTGATTAATTTTCATTTTCCGTAAAGCTTTAGGATTTATTTTTTATTATTACACTGCAAAAGAAAGACATCCATAAAAATACAGAAATTATACTTAAAAAAATACGGCAATTCTTTCTAGAGTGTTAAAATCTAAAAAATACCAGAGACTTAACGAAAATGACAAAATAACTAGACTTTTAGCACTTTTATTTGTCAAGGATATTCTTAAGGGGTCATAGACTTTTAAACCTTCAAAACATTCAATCTTTAAAAATATATATCTATATTATAAAGGAAAAACGTGTCAGTGCGCAACGCTGACGTCATTTTGCGACTGGCAACACTTGACGATGAAATTCCGGTTTTGAGATTTTTGCTACTGCAATTTTTTTAAACATCGCACATTTTAAATTTTTTACACCGTTATATAGGCAAAAAAATATATACTTTCAAATGCAATTTGTTTGAAAACTGTATATTAATTTACTGATTTATTATGGCTTTTAAAATAATTTTACAGCATAAATTTTTAATCTTTTTTTTTTTTTTTCAATTTCCAATGCAATGATTCTTTCCTGTTGCCGCATCCTAAAAAACGGCAGAATAATTAAAAAAAAATTATAACACGTGTACTTTGTTTTTATACGCAAATAAAAATTCAGACTTGATCACTATATATTTTTGGTCTTTTGAAACTGACGTCGTTATAAGGAGAAAAGGAGCATTTTTCACATTATATATAGAAAATGATAACTATAAGGGCGTTAAGATGATCTAGTACCTTAATTAAAATTTATTTGAAGTTAAACATCTACTTTAATACAGATGTTTCAATTTCATGTTAACAATTTAGGCAAAAAGCACGATTGCTACAAGGCTAACGAAAGACAGGCTACCGCGGTGCATTCCACTTATTTTTTTTTACAGACCGCTAGAGTGACGTGATGCTCTTTTCGTACACCTGCATTGGTGCATTCGAGCATCACATGACTCCGGCGGTCTGTAAAAAAAAAAGATACTCGTAAAGCACCGCGGTAGCTTTTCTTTTTTTACAGACCGCCGGAGTCACGTGATGCTCGAATGCACCAATGCAGGTGTACGAAAAGAGCATCACGTCACTCTAGTGGTCTGTAAAAAAAGATAAGTTGAATGCACCGCGGTAGCCTGTCTTTTTCGTTAGCCTCGGGATTGCTACGAGGCTAACGAAAAAGACAGGCTACCGCGGTGCATTCGACTTATCATTTTTTACAGACCGCTAGAGTGACGTGATGCTCTTTTCGTACACCTGTATTGGTGCATTCGAGCATCACGTGACTCCCGCAGTCTGTAAAAAAAGATACGCGTAAAGCACCGCGGTAGCCTTTCTCTTTCGTTAGCCTCGGGATTGCTAGATATGACGTCACAATCCATTAAAGGTTTTCAATTTGACGTCAAACTGACTCTAAATAAACGGTAGCTATGTTTTATTTCATACTTCGATTGTATACTACAGCCATATCTTATAGCTATACGTTATATAGCTAATTATTATATTTGTTTATATACAGTAGTAACATTTTATATAATAATGAATCAGTTTAAAAAATATATATAAAACATGAAAAATATTAGAATTAGAAAAAAAATAGTTTTAGCCCATGTGCTGTAAACCGGAAGCCCGGGTTCGATTCCCTAGTATATATTAAAGAGTAATCATTTCTGAACACTTTAAAACAAAATGAATGACGCTCTTAGTTGTTAAATATGGTAGTTGTTAAATATGGAATATTTTCAAAGAGAACTTTGAAGTCAATTTTCTCAAAATATGATTTTGGGGCATTGCGTGCAAGGTAGTTAAAAACTTTTCGATATTTTTTCATGGAATTCTCAGGATATGTAGTGTAAATTCTATCTGTGTGATTTCTATCTGTGGGAACACTTCAAAGACAAAGTTTACGTACAAAACCCACAAAGTTTAGCGGAAGACGAACTTTACCTCTGTAATGCATGTGAGGGCGCATTCCTGATGAGAGATATTCACGAGTATCGGCTACTTTTGTTATGAGTGTTATGAGACTACATCACGCTACTGGCAAGGTAGTTAAAAACTTTTCGATATTTTTTCGTGAAAATTTCAGGATATATAGTGTATGGTAGGCTCGATAAAGTGAACCTATTTTTTCATCTTTTTTTTTTTTTTTTTTTTTTTTTTGGTTAGAAAACAAATTTTTTCCTTGTTTTTATCGTTACATTTTTGAAAATTTTATATAAGCAAGTTACAGTTTTGTTTTTAAAACATAAAAATGCTATGAATATATACCTTTTTTAGGTTCAGTGTAAGCACTTAGGGCCCAAGTATAATTATATGCAAAAAGATTTGTTTTACACGCAGAAATTATTTTGTAATCATGCGCGCAAACTGCGATTCCATTTTTTTTTCTCGACAAGTTTAAAAAGCCCTATAACAATTAATTTTCCCCATTATGATCGAAAAAAAAAAATGAAATGAAAGAATAAACATTATCTATTATACCACCTTTAAATAGATATAATCTATTATACCACCTTGTGTTTTTGTAATGTGTACTTTTTAAGATATATAATGGCAAAAATGACCACTCTTTTTCACTTTTCGACATTTTAAAAAGTCCTATTACCCTTTAAATCCATATTTTCATTCTGACAAATTCACGAATTGATTTCATTTGGAAATAGAACATCCCTAAAAATACGGAAATTGTACTGGCAATTATCGAAATTTTTTTTACAGTGTATAATTCTCTACTTTTTAATTATTCTATTTATACTTTTGAGAAGCAAGAAACCTAGCGGCACAGGCAAGGGCAGGGCCATCGCTAACACTTTTTATTGAGGGGGGAGAGGACCTTAAATTGCCAACTCATTGAGAAGCAAAAATAAGTAGTTTTCGCCTATTCAACAAGTTTGCCAACTAGTTTTATAATTTTGCCACGTTACCACAATTAGAAAATGTAATATAGTTCTTATTTGTAAAAAGTTTAATAATATTCCCAATTAGATTTATAACTTTTGCCAAGTCTATCAGAAATAGAAAGTATATTATAGTTTTTATTAAAGTTTTAAACTAATTTGCCAACTAAAAGTTTTTAAATTTGCCAAGTGTAACAGTATTCGGGAACGTGTGGTGGGGGAGGCTCCCCCCCCGTCCCCCCCCCTTAGCGAGGGCCCTGGGCAAGGGGCTAAACATATGGAGTAAAATTGTTTTTGTACAGATAAGTAAGAAGGCAGTTTTACCGAGTATTACTGTAAATCTTGTTATCTGTATAAGTTGGGTCGTTTTTATTTAAGGTCTCAAATTTTTAATATTTTCCCACATTCTTAATTTTTTTGGAGTGAAATAACGTAGAATCTACTGATAATCATTTATTTTAAGTCTTATGTAAATTTACAGGGAATTGGAAGCCAAGCTCTTATGAAACAGAAACTATTCTTTAAATTTACGGTAGACTATATACCGGGTGTCCCAAACAGGAGGAACCCTTTTTAAAATTAAATAACTTGAAAACGGTTAATGATAGAAATGGACTGTTTGATACAATTTTAGCCATACGATTTCAAAATTAGTCTAAAAATTTCGCCCATAGGTGGTGCTGTAAGCTAAAAAATCTAAATAACAATATTCGCCGGATTTGAATCCTTGCAATTTCTGTCTGTGGGGACACTTTAAAGACAAAGTTTACGTATAAAACCTACAAAGTTTAGCGGAAGAGGAAAATTACATCTGTAATGCAATGTGAGGGCATTCCTGATGAGACATATTCAGGGGTATCGGCTACTTTTGTTATGAGACTACGTCACGTTACTGCTGCAAATGGCAAATATTTCAAAAATATTGTCATTTAGATTTTTCAGCTTACAGAGCCACTTACTAACGAAATTTTCAACTAAGTTTGAAATCGTATGGTTAAAATTTTAACTCTTTTCTAATAAAGATGCAACAAGCTGGACATTTCTATCGTTAACATATTTCAAATTATTTAATTTTAAAAAGTGTCAGTTTCTTTTTGGGACACCCGGTATTTACATCTACAGGGTGCGTCAGAAAAATGTATACACACTTTGAAAGATTATAATTCCCGTTTTTATTCACATATAATTAATATTTGAATTGCAAAAGAATCTACATAAAATGTATAACTTTACATCCTACCGCAGATGCTCCAAATTATTACCGTTCTGGTCAATACACTGCTTATAACGCTGGGTATTGATTCACAAACTACAACAAACATTTCATTTGGTGTTGTGGCGTGATCTTGCTCAATTGCAATTCCGAAACGGTGTCTATGAACATCAGGGGTGCAAAAATCTAGGCGCCAATGGGCTGATTCCCACCACTAAATTTTATTAGTATTCTTCGACAAATTGTATTAGTATACTTTACCTAATTTTATCAGTATTCTTATTAGGCGAAGAATACAAAAATTTTAGTGGTGGGAGTCGGCCCATTGGCGCCTAGATTTTTGCACCCCTGATGAACATCCATTCGTTTCAAACTTATCTTTTATCCGATGACTTGACTTGTAAGTCGTCTAGGTGGATCTGCTTGAAACTCCCTGCGATATTGTTTTTGTACTTCTGCTACATTTTCATACTTACAATAGTATTTTAAAATAAATTTTCTTTTTTCAAAAGTTAATCTTGGTCCACTTATTTCCAATTAATTCACTTTGAAAAGGAAGACAAATTAGAATGTTATGACCCATTAAACAGTGTATGCTCATATTTTTTTGAAGCACCCTGTATAAAAATATTCAAGACCCTGAAAATTTACATGCATAAGAACGGTATACGGCTGTAGTTTTGTTGTGGAGTCTGTGAGCAACACTATGAGTAACACATTGTATGCGGGTGTTTCGTATGGCGCTATAGCAGAAGCGAGCAATTTTCCAAAAAATATGCGAGAAATTTATCATTACACAATCTCTCAATTAATCGAATGCTGCTAATGCTACAGCTGTAAAGCTGAATGAATTTCACTACACCCGCTGTCTTAGCCTGTACAAAATTTCCAGTACAAACAACAATTTTTTTCTAATCAATGAAAAACGTCTTAACTAACGATTGAAAGCTTGATATAATGCTTTTAACTGAAAACTAGTGTAAATTTACCAGAAAATCAGTTCCTTTTTTGTGTTTTTAGTGAAATTTGTAACAATGAGCTCAACAAAGCGAAACTGACACATTCACAAATTAATTTTTATACGTAAATGTATGAAATTTGCAGACATTACTAAGGAAGTGCTAAAGAATCAAGCAGAGTTTCCATTTTTCAGTAAATATGATATATCCTTAATTATAATAGATTGATTCATGATAACGGCTTTAACCTGAATGCCGTGTCCTCAACGTGACCTAAAATGCTAACTTAGATAACAGTTTTTCTGAAAGATTCTTTGTGATTATCAGGAAATGCTATTCGATTTCTTTATATCCGAATAAGAATTATTGCAAAGTTCATGCGTTTAAGAGTGAAAACGACTTTATGAACGCGTCAGAAAAGAGATAATCCGAATTTGAGAACAAGCTTATCCCTTTCGTGCCACACCACATTTTTGGATCATCCATTGCACACCGGATCATACGTTGCACACCGGATCAATTTAACCCGAGCCAATTTTCATCAAGCTATATCTCCGTCAGTTTAACCAAATGTTTTGATTTCATTCTTTAATAGCTTTTGAATTGTAAGAACGTTTCGTTGATTTTAACATAGAAAATAATTTTAAAAGGGAAAAATTCATTTAAACAGGACAATTTTTTTAAATGTTGATTTTAATTAATATTTGCACTAAAATTCAATTTCTGTGATAAATTAAAATATCAAACGGAATTTTTATGTTCAATCGTTGAACAGCCAAAAGGGTGTGAAAAGGCAGAAAAAGGTGAATGAATGTCTGCGGGACAAAATGACCAGGTGTGTTCTCGAAGGGTTAAGCATGCAATATTCGACTGCTAGAACATAAACGTGTTCTTAAATCTGGCAATCTACGTTTAAAATTAGTTACACAAGCAATACAAACTGACCATGTACCTACTTTTGATAATATTAAATTAATTAAATCTAACTGTAATAATTTATAAACGTAGAATATTTTCAGAAGGATGGTTTACAAATCTACAAATATCCACTCTAAACGAAGTCTGTGCAGTTTCGGCCGAGTATGCGGTTCTGCTTTTCATCATTTAACGTAGTGGTACAAAACCACTGGCAACAAAGATACTACTATTTTTACACATAATAATTTACCTTAATTAATAACCAAAGCTTTGATATTTACCTTCCGGATAATGTGGTGACAAACGACTTTGAGGCAAAATGTTGCGCAGCACTAATTTAATTAAGTGGGTTTACACCACTTTGACGGGTTAAAAAAAAATGTCGCTAAAAGTACTTTTTATGCATACAAAACTTATTTTATTAGTTAGAAATTGATATCGAAAGTGCAATTTTGGAGCTATCGAAAGTAGAGTGCGCCATAGCGAGCAAACAGTTACGAGAATTTTAAGAGAGAGTTTTGTTTTCGGAAAAGCATCTTCAAAATCGATGAACACTCTAGCTCCGCCAATTTTCAATCAATCAACTTTAATGTTTTTGAAAATTAATATCACATATTTTTATGCTACATAATAATTAGCTAATTTTTCTAGTGAAATAAATACGTAGGATTTTTTTTTCGAAGTATTGTTATCTCGCTATTCTGTATATAACTTCCAAGTAACGGATATTCTAAGTAACGAAGTCTATTCTAATAGTCTAAATAACGAAATTTTTGGCTTAAAACTTACATTTTACTTTGAATGCCATTGCCATTTCAATAAAAAAAATAATATATTTTAAAAAGGCTACTTAATTCACTAGTTTTTGGACTAATAAGACTAATTCTTTTGTTACATCGTTCTAGGTGAAGTCTACGATGACTTATCATGTCCACCGCATGACCCTCGTTTTATCGAAGTGCTCCCACCCACGAACTGTTAACCCAATATTTGTTAATATATAAACTAAAGTTCGATTTTCTACTTTAATATATTCATAATAAATTAGTGTAAATGATTTATTATGAACATTTCGCATTTCTAAAGGCTTTAAATTTCAAGGCGTTAATTTACGTTGCCCTTAAGTATCAATCTTGTTATAATAGAATAAAAATTATAGATTTTACACAAAATTAGAAAAAAAAAGGCTATGAATAATACAAGAGAAAGTAATATGAGAACGATTTTCGTGGATAAGTATAAAGAACAATACCGCAACATTATTCATCATGTTCTTAATCTTATTAACTATTTCAGTGTTAAAGAACTTTGAAAGGACTTGGCACAAAAATGTCAAGTTACACGATCATGTGTCGTCCGTCTTTTTTAGAAAAAAAGTCAGGTGATGCAAATGAGTTTTTTTTTAACCTCATAATCAGATACTTGCTTTAAAAGGGTAACACCAATTTGACGCTCTGAAATTTAAGACTTATTTTTCTTTTAATGCTTAGTGTTTATAAAAATCTATTTACACCAAATTATATATATATATATATATATATTAAAGTAGAAAAAAGTAATTTTTTCAGTTAATATATTAAAAAATAGCGGCTTGGCATCCGATTGGTGGGAGCGCATTAAAAAAAAAAAAAAAAGGAGGTTCAAGCGATGGACACTAAATTTTCGTAGATTTAATCTAAAAGAATTAGACATAAAAATTAGTTTTTATTAGTCCAAAAGCCAGTGAAATAGGTTTTTTTTTTTTTTAATACGCATTTTTAGTGGAATGGCACCAAGTTAAAGTAACATGCAACAGTTCAACCAAAATTTCGCGACTTAAAGTTACATAGTATATAGCGAGATAATATTAAAAAATATATATATATATCTTACGTATTTCGCGAGAAAGATGTGAAAATTTTCAAAAAGATCAAATTAATAGATTGAAAATTGGCAAGAGTGCCCACCGATGATGTAAATGTTATTCTAAAGGGGGGAAATGGGTATTTAAAGTATTCGTTATGTTTACTCGTTGTGACGCGATATACTTCTATTGCTCTAAAACTGCCCTTTCATTTTTAATATCACTTTCTAACAAATAAAATATGATTTTAGTTTGTATAAAGATAAGCGGTTCTTTTTATTTATTTATTTATTTTAAAATTTTGAATCGGTCAAAGTGGTGTTTACTCCTTAATGAATTTATTGAAACCTTTTTTGAAAGTACATTTGAAGATACGTCATACATGATAATTTTGAAATATTTAAACATTTCTATAGTTAGTTTAGATTTTTGGATCCACAATTAAAAGTAATCACAATCATACTGTGCATCTACTTATTGTAAACAAACAAAACATATTATACATAAATTAAACTTTTAAAAAAAAATCATGTTTTCATTGAAATTCACAAAAAGTCAACTTATATTATAAAGAACAAATGAGTGCGTCGCTTAATGCTGACGTCATATTGTTGAAAGCAACAATGTGGTTAAAATAAATAAATGTTGCAAAAATGCAGCTATTTTTTCAATTAATATTAAATAATCGTAACATTATATCTATGGGGGAAAATGCAAGTTTTGGGCCAACGTTTCCCCCGTTTAGGGATCGAATTTTAAAAAATCAATGTCAAATTCATGTATTGCTTTCAGGAATACATATATATTCCAAATTTCAAAGCTCTATGTCAACAGGAAATGGATGAAAAAGGAGCCACAAGATTTGACTGCCACATACATACAGAAATGAAATTTAAAAGAAATCATGTAATAAATGGTTTATAAATATACTTTTTATTTAACTAATGTTTGTGAGTATTCAAAGGTAATATCAGTGAAGATTTCAAATAAGGAAAGTTGGTGGTTAATACCACGACATCGACGCTCAAAACTATCGGATAATCAATAATAAAAGGGATTTGTTATTATTTGAGAATCAGACTGTTCAAATTTTAGAATAAATTTCACTACAGAAAAGTAAGAAATATTCAGGTAAAATCTATGTCTATGCTGTCTACTTATTTCCGGTTTGATTTTTTTTTGTGTTGTGTAACTTCCCTGAACATAGATTTAAAAGTTCAGTTTAAATGGTAACACTTAAAAAAAGGTTTAATGTCTCATTGATTGATGTCACGTTGATTTAATGGCACATGCTCTTTTTATTAACTTCAGTATCACACATTTAATATACTTTTTTTACTGGTAAAATATTTTTGAGATGCTTCTTTCAGAAATAGCATCTATAATGCTTTTAGTATAAATTTCTATGTCAGATGAAATATGTAACGAGTTCATATAATTCACGGTAATATAACTGAATCATAATAATGTTTGAGATTGAGGTGCCATGCATATTATATAACCAAATGTATATATAAGCATTAATTTCTATATAAATCCTTGTTATCGGATACTTTTAGAAGCCTCCGAAAGCTGTAACCTTCTAAATATTCAACATCTGAATTGTTCAAAAAAGTTTTCTTAAGAAAAGAGTACTAGCCCCTTTTAGTCTGAAAGTTATATGCACCTATTTTAAATAAATAGCTAATTTCGTGGGGAAGTAAATTTGATGATGTACCGTAAGCAAAGATGTATGAGCAAGCGTGTGTGTGTGTGTGTGTTAGTAATACAGAGTGTCTATAAAGTTCATACATTTTTCAGAAATACGTTCCAAATCCAACTTTTTTGCAGGTGATCTGATAGAATGCATTCAACAATAGAAAGAATAGTTATTGTCTGTGCTCGTCTATGTAGATTACTCTATGGATAGGGGGAAAGAGGACTCAATCGTAAAGTTAGAAAATCAGACCCTATCTTTAAATCTCAGAAATATGTTTGTTTTTGAAGATAAAGGAACGCTTTTCGAAATAGTGGATAACTCGAGGGATGTTATATTTCCGTAAACCTTCTTGCTAAATAAAAAACACTTTTTTTTACAGCGTACAAAATGGTTGAAACACATTTTAATTTTTTACCTGTTGGAGATAATTAGGCAATGTAAGTTTCGAAAGTATTCAAAATAAAATAGGAATTAAGGTTATGTTAATGAAACATCCCTTCTATTAGTTTTCAAAAAGTTATATTTTGAAAATTTCTATATAAAGACTACTCTAGATAAATGGGTTAGTTAAGAAAATTTTTCCTTTTACTACAAAAAGATCGTTACAAAAAACAGCATATCTACATCTTTAAAATTTAAGAAGTTATGATTAGTTAAAAATTGACGATTGTGAATGGGAACCACATATCAAATTTGAAATATAAATCTGTGAAATATTGCAAGAAAAAAGAAACATGGACGATACTAACAGTTGACCTTAAATAAAAGATAATCGATGCCTGCAACAATATTTAGTGGCGAAGAACTATAAAATTTTTACTGGCTAAAAGAGTATAGTATATAGTAGGAGTTTAGAGAGAACAATTAAAAAATGTTTTGTGAATTGCTTTTTTTACTTACCCATCATACGTAGTATAGGGTAAGTCTTGTAATCGTTTTGAAAATCGAAAAAAATTTTTTTTGACGGATTTACACGTTTCAGACACTGTAGATTCCGAAAAATATTTTTAGAAAAAAAATTTAGCCGTCCGTCTGTAAACGCTCTATCTCCCAAACAAATTGAAATATAGACTTGACATTTGGTGTGTACTTAGAATGTAATAATGGAAAGAAGCTTATTGAATTTCAGTAACCTCGATTATCCGAAACTATTTCTTTCGGACTCTCGAAATATTCGTTCTGATAAATTGTACATAAAAATTTTCGAAATTGTTTATTTTAAGGAGTGAATATAGACAATAACAAAAAAACATAAATTTTGCATAACGAAAGAAATCGATCGGATAATAAGTTGCTGAGATATTTGTCATCCTATTTTCCACTCTTCGACTTTTCATGACCCTGCATTTCATTCAAATTTCAATTCAAAGATATATTTTAATTGGAAATGAGACGCTTAATCTGACGCAATAAACCGTTAGTTAATATGATTATCATTTTTGGAGTTACAAGGATGTTTCTTTTACGCAATTCAGTAATACAGCATTTAAAGTTTATGACGCCATCAAGCCACGATTTTATTCGAATTGCAATGCATTTTATAAATAGTTTACACATGTTTTATTTTCATATTTTATATTATGCATATCCATGATGAATCCAACGTAAGTATTACGGTGTCCCCCAACGACTAGTTTTATTATATTTCTCGAATTTAACCTTTTAATGTCCCGGTTAGAATATATGCTATCATCAACGTTGCCAGTTGAGCCAAAATTTTAAAATTCAGATTGCTTGATTACTACCACTTTTTCAAAAATAATAATATTCGTATTGTTTAATGACAGATTAAATAAAGCGATTATTACTGTTTAAAAAAAGTGGTAGTAATCAAGCAATATAAATACAAAAACCCGTCCAGCTGGCAACTTTTATAGCAGGACAAGGGCATTAGAGGGTTAAAACTAAATTTGTCTCTGTACATGATTTCTGTCTGTGCTTTAAATAGGTGTATTTGTGCAGCAATTTTTTCCCCACTTGTTAACATATTTCGATCTAAAGATCGCGATCGTTAATTTGTGAATGATCCCTACTTTTACTAAAGAAACAGCCTTTTAATAGGTGCGGAAAAGTGCCAGCTTTCATTTTTCACAATTCAGTTCATTTTAAATATACAGGTATGCAGTCTTTTTAATAATCTTGTTAGAGCAAAAGGAAATTTTTTCTAATTGATCAATTTTGTCTAGGGGAAGAGAAGGTCATATAAAAAATTAACTAGTCGTTGGGGGCCACCGTAATACTTATCCATCATGGATATGCATAATATAAAATATGAAAATGAAACATGTGTAAACTATTTATAAAATGCATTGCAATTCGAATAGAATCGTGACTTGATGACGTCATAAACTTTAAATGCTCTATTACTGAATTGCGTAAAAGAAACATCCTTATAACTCCAAAATTGATAATTGTATTAACTAACGGTTTACCGCGTCTGATTAAGCGTCTCATTTCCAATTAAAATATATCTTCGAATTGAAATGTGAATGAAATACAGGGTCATGAAAAATCGAAGGGTGTGGAAAATAGGACTACAAATATCTCGGCAAATAATTATCCGATCGATTTCATTCTTTATGCAAAATTTATGTTTTTGTTAGTCTTTTATATTAACTCCTTAAAATAAATAATTTCGAAAATTTTTATATACGTTTTATCAGAACGAATATTTCGAGAGTTTGAAAAAAAAAATTTCCGTATAATCGAGGTTACTGAAATTCAATAAGCTTCTTCCCATTATTACATAGTAAGTACATACCAAATTTTAAGTCTATCTCAATTTGTTCGGGAGATAGAGTGTTTACGGACACATTGAGAGACGGACGGCAATTTGTTTTTTTCTAAAAATATGTTTTTCGGAATCTCCAGTGTCTGAAACGTGTAAATCCGTCAATTTTTTTTTTCGATTTTCAAAACGATTACAAGACTTACCCTATACTACGTATGATGGGTAAGTAAAAATGTAACTTTTTAAAATTAAATGGACAACACTATATCATTTTAAAGTATTGAACAAACTGATGTGATAATATAAAAACATAAAAAACTTCTTAATAACACCATAAAATAAGGCCTTATTTAGGCCATAAAATAGGTTCCATATTTTATGGTATTATTAAGAAGTTTTTTATGCTTTTTAACTATATCATTAACATAAAATCTTATTTCCTACCTTATTTTGAACACTTTTTCAATCTATATTGAGGGTTTATCTCCAAGAGGTAAAAAAGTAAAGCATATTTTAATCTTTTTAGGACATTCCACATTGTGGAAGACCATTCAATGTTAAAAACGTTTCCGACGACGCAAATATACTGATAATATTGCTTACAAATACGAAATATGAATCAACAGTAATTACCGTAGTCCCAGGTAATGTTGTATCATTAGAGACAGCCGAAGTTGAGAGGATATTGCTCTCGACATTAACAACATCTGAGCTTTTCTCTTCAGTGAAAACGTTATCCTCCTCGTTTTCTTCAACTTGAATCTGAAAAATAAATAAATGAAATCTTTAAAATAAATTACACTCTTAGAAATGACTATGTTTTGATGGCATCTTTGCGATACAAAATCAGGTGATGTTTTCAAACATTAAAATGTCTTGCAATGTATGATATTTAATGATTATTTCATGTGCTTTAAAAACAACGATGGCATTCTATTTTGAAATAAACATGCTTTAGATTGCTTGTCTTAGTGCGTTAATTTAACGAGTAACTGAGTGATGATTTTTCCTATCAAATGTGTGCGTTAAAAAAATATTCTTTTTTTTTCGTACATTTTAAGTCTTTTTAACCCTTTCACTACCAACATTTAAAAAATTAAATAAAAAGTATATGAAGTTTCACACATTGTTAATAATGCTCCCAATAAGCTGAAAATGATGATTTCTTTTATATATAAAAGTATCTCCTTGATCAAGGACGCCAGTAACGAAAGGGTTAAATAATGCAACTAGCAAAATAGTCTACAAAATGCCTGTAAATACTGATTTAGTTAATTATATTTTAATAAATGAAAAATTTCTAAAATTTATTTAATAATTGCAGAAATCGAATAACATAATTTCAAATATTCAGAAAAAATGATTTGGAAGGCGAAATTTTGATTAAATCAAAATCTGATTCTAAAGGGTTAATAAAACACATACATTTCGCGAAGGTGCTTAGCAATATTTCTTGACGATTAAAAAAAAAATGCAACATATTGCATTCGTTATATATATATATATTTTTTTACAGCAGATAAAATTGATATATTTTTGAAGAACTAATCGATTATTCTGCGACCGATATTTTGACTTAGATCCATATTTTTAACCCCTCATCATAAAAAAATAAATAAATATGTATATTGTCAAATAACACATTTCTTACAATGTTTATTTTTGCATTTATTAATGAAAAAAAAAAAAGGAAAGAATTAAATGAATTTACAATCAAAATAAGGAAATGATTAAAAATGTCAATAATTAAAAATCCCCACTAATCTATATTCATATTTACTCGGCATTTGAAAATGGAACCAAACAAAAACCCGGCTGAGAGTTTCCGGTATTTTAGAAAATTATGAGGAATTAGAATTTGCAAATGAAAGAGAAAGATTCTTTAATAACGAATTTCTGAAAGGCCGGAAATATTTAACAGCGTACTATATTTACCAAATAAATATTCCATTCAAGCGAATAAAAAGTAAAAGTTACGTCAATGAAAAGACTGAAATAATTATTTTTAAATTATAAGAACCAATTATTATGAAGATCATTTGACACGATCTGTTAATAATAAAAAAGTTATAAATCGAAAGATTAAGAAATTATTAGTTTCTGAAAAAAATTGTTAGTATCTTCGATTGACACTGGTTTGTTTTGAGTTTTAGCTATATAAAATGACATTATTCGATTGAACAATAAAATACTTAAAATATAATACAGAGTGATTACAAATGAATATCCCAAAATTGAAGGGCTAAATCTTCTGAATAATAAAAGGTAGTGTTCCATTTCACACATTGAAGTGAGTGAGAAGTTATCAAGTTTCATAAATGTAAAGGTTCGTTTTTTTGGCGAGAGATGGCGCAACGAGCGACGGGTTGAAAGTGAACCGGCATGCTCAGTTGCGAGTTCATCCAGTCATATTCAGGAGATTTTTTTCTTCGGGATAGTGTTTTTTCTGCCTCTACCAGCTGACACTGCTGAACTGAAACGAGGATAACTGCAGCTATTGCAACTGTAACACCGGACATGCTGAAAACCGCGTGGGACGAATTCTCCTACAGAATTAATGTCGTTCGTGTTTCTGCTGGTGGTCACATTGAACATTTATAATTTTTTTCTATTCGTAATTTCACAATCTTCTTTTATATGTCTTTTTCAAAAATGCGTGTATCTTCTATACTTTTGTTAATAAAGCCCTGTAAAGTTGGGATATTTATTTGTAATCACCCTGTATTTTAAATTAAAACAAATCCTCCAGCTCAGTTGGACGAGTAGGTTGATTTGTTATTTTGTTTTTATTATTACTTTAAGGTACATACATTAGGTTTAGTACAAATTAGTCTCACTCCTTCTAAATTCGTTATTTTGGCAAGAAAAGAAATTCGCGGGGAGGAGTTCTGAGTCGGCGGTCAGAAGCTTTCAAGGCAAATGAAGCATGCACGGCAAAGGAAAAAATAGTCCGCGTTGTCAATGTTAAACAATAGTGTTCTCATTTACTATTATCCTAATTTATGTTACTCTAATTAAACTATGCTTACCTAATTAATAAATGATTCTCTAATCGTGTAAGGAAATGTGATAAACAACATGTCCTGCCATGAATGCGAATTAAAATGTAAAATTATCGCCACTGTATCCTCCCACGCTGACTGCTGGAAATCATGTTGGGAAGTAGGAAAACAATCTCCTGTTATATATGGAGCTCAGTGTATTAGGCTTACCAAATGTAATTGAATGGATATGAGGCAATTATATCAAAACTCTTTAAAATTGCTGAAATCATAGTTTAAAAACCACCCGTAGGTTGTGATGCAACCAAAACCATTCAATAAATTCCATTAAAAATTTTTGTGCACCCCTGTAAGCGAACTATAAGAACAACACACTTGACTAAAGAGTTCATCCAAGATACTTCCAAGATCAATACACTGTTCCAATTAGTTTTGAAATGGTTTAGTATTTCGGAGTTATCGTGCTGACAAGTTTTGTACATTTTACCTTTGTTTGTCCTTGTAAACGAACTATGACAGCTACATACTTGATTAACTGATTCATCCAAGATACTTGCAAGATCAATACACTGTTCCAATTAGCTTTGAATTGAATCAGTATTTCGGACGTTAACGTGTTGACAAGTTTGACATATTTTGCTTGTCCTTGTAAAGGAACTACAAGAGTTACATACATGATTAACTGATTGATCAAAAATACGTGCAAGATCAATACATTGCCCCAATTAGATTCGAATTGGTTCAGTATTTTCGACGTTATCTTGATGACAAGATTATACATATACATACACCGTACAAAAAAATAGAACTCTCATAAATAAATGATAATAGTTAAGTTTTGCGTCGATATATGGCACTAGATGCGGCAGTTCAAGAAATTTATAAGCGAATCGAGAAAGGCGTATCCGTAAATTCTTTGTGACAGTTGAGCTACTCGATGATTGTTTCTCTTGCATATGGCAAGACTGATCGAAATAAAGACACAACCGACTGGCAGAAAAGAGTTAAGTGGTTTTGGGCGTTCAAAAAGGCATAATGAAAAAGAAATTGAGGAATTTGCTGGTGTATCTCACAGCACTGTGAAACATGTTTTTAGACAATGAAAAAAAAAATACAGTCGACATCGAATCGGAGTGAGAATTGCGGTCGAAAGAAAATATTCACTGATCGAGATCGCCGAAGGTTGCCACATCAAGTTCTGACAAACAGATTCGCAACAAGGTGGCAATTGCTGAAAAACATCAATGCTGGGCCACGCATTTAAACTTCTGAGCGAAATTTGCAAAGAGAACTTCATAATATGGATATACGGAGCACAGTGCCACAGAAATTATCCATTCTAATATGTATACACAAAAAAGCACATCTGGAATGGGCTAAATTTAATAAAAAGTGGATAGCAGAAGACTGGAAACGAGTAATCTAGTCTGATGAGTCTGGTTTCTGCATCTAGAGCAACCATACTCAACTTGCGGCCCGACGACCTTTTAAGCGCGGCCCAAGACACACAATCATTAATCCATATTTATAAAATTAATTAAGATGTGCATAAAAAGTATTTTTAAGATATTCTCTTTTGTTACATATATTATCACGGGAAGATAAAATCTGCCCTGTTATTTATAATTAATTTAATATTATGTTAAAATACAGGGTGATTATAAAGAAACTTTGCCAACATCTGCACTTCTAGCGCCCGTTCTATTTAACCGATCAAGATGAAATTTTAAATATAGTTGTTTGAAGGTATGCGCTCGAGATTCTGTGAATGGCAATACAGTGGTGCTCACGGTTACGGTTATAGTTACAGAAACTCGAAAATTTCGAATGGCAACGCCTACTTTTTCCTGTCTCAAAATGTTCAGCGCATGCGAAAACCCTAAATAGCGTTGAAACGGTACCGATATGTCCAAAAACAAACGTGTTATGCATACACAAAGAAG
The DNA here is from genome assembly GCA_963931845.1 of Maratus michaelseni. NCBI lineage: Eukaryota > Metazoa > Arthropoda > Arachnida > Araneae > Salticidae > Maratus > Maratus michaelseni. The sequence goes on from OZ007586.1 coordinate 122,188,995, forward strand.
AGTTCTGAAAACCGGCCAACAAAACACGATCTGTGCGCACGCAGTAACTTTGCATATGACACAGGCAAGATACCAATCACAGAACGCCGTTCGCCAGATATTCAGCGGAGGAAGCCTATAAAATACCAAGCGGGTATGCGAAGTCGTCATTCATGAACTCGCACATGCCGACGATATGACTCTTCCTGGGAAAGTTCGCGGTGAATTGATCAAACTCTATTATCTAAATGGGATGAACGCTGCGGAAGCCTTGCGTGTGTATCGCCGCAATCATCGACAACGACGTGGGCCATGTACTCTGCAAGCTGTGCGTGATTTAGTGCGCAAATTCGAAGATACAGGCTGCACCTGTGACAAACCGCGCTCCGGACGGCCAACAGTTTCTGAGGACGTTGTCATGGAAGTGCATCATACAGTGACTACAGGGCACACAGAAACTGCAAGAGGATTATCGCGCTTGTTGGATATTCCGAACACAACGGTCCGCAAGCTCTTGCGCTCAGTACTTCACATGTTTCCCTATCGATTTCAGCGCGTCCAGATGTTGCAGCCGGGTGACCCACAACAACGTCTGGACTTCGCAAATGAATTTTTATTACGATATGATGCTGATAACGACTGGCCACTTCGCATACTATGGACGGACGAGGCGCATTTCACCTTACATGGCAACATTAACACAAAGAATTGTGTGCACTGGGGAGAGACGAATCCTCACGCTGTGGCACCAGTACCATTATTTGACGCCAAAGTGACTGTGTGGTGCGGCATTACAGCTACATTTGTTCTCGGCCCGTTCTTCTTTGAGGAAACGACCCCAGCGGGTCCTGCAACATGTTCTGTAACAGGCTCTCGGTATGCAGCCATGCTGAAAAATTCTGTACTACCGGAGTTGCGTCGGCGGAATGCACTCAATGACGTTGTTTGGATGCAAGATGGTGCACCTCCACATATAGCGAGGTCAGTTAAAAGGCTCCTAGATCAGCATTTTGGTGATCGCATCATCTCACGCCATTATCCTATTCCGTGGCCTGCGCGATCCCCAGATCTGACGCCTATGGATTTCTGGTTTTGGGGATATCTCAAATCCAGAGTTTACCTGTGCAATCCGCAAACATTGTCGGGCTTGCAGGATTCTATACGGCGTGAGATTAGAAACATTCCTCGCGTCATGTTGCGTTCAGCGGTATTGTCCGTCGTCTCCCGCATGCAATGCGTAATTGCTTGTGATGGCACCCATGTGGAAAATGTTTGATGCCAATAAAGGTTTTCTTTTGTCTGATATGTGTTCTCATCATTCAGCAGTTTCTTGTCTCTGTCGAATGCATTATTGCTCGGTGCGCCTTAAAGAACGGTTTGTATGTCTATAACACGTCGGTTTTTGGACATATCGGTACCGTTTCAACGCTATTTAGGGTTTTTGCATGCGCTGAACATTTTGAGACAGGAAAAAGTAGGCGTTGCCATTCGAAATTTTCGAGTTTCTGTAACTATAACCGTAACCGTGAGCACCACTGTATTGCCATTCACAGAATCTCGAGCGCATACCTTCAAACAACTATATTTAAAATTTCATCTTGATCGGTTAAATAGAACGGGCGCTAGAAGTGCAGATGTTGGCAAAGTTTCTTTATAATCACCCTGTATTTTAAATACCATTTTCTTAGTCAAAAGTTCTTTTTACATGTAATCCTATTTGTGCTACTTTGTTGTATACGTTTCTAAAATTTCAGCACTAATCGACCATTATTCCAAATTAATTAAATTTGCAGCATGTATTTCTACAACTAAAAAAGCTAAAGTTTTTGCATTTAGCAAAAGACTAATTTATTAGAGAAAATCTCCCGATATTCCTCTTTATAACTTGGAAATCCTATTGTTTTATTATAACGTTTTATACTTATTATATAGCTAAAACTGCTTTTTATGGGTGAACGTTTGTCGTGGAAAAAGGTGGCACTAAAAACTTTTTACATTACTATTTCGAAACAACAAACTTCGCGGCATATTTCTACAACATTTGCAATACAAATCTACCGCGAAGTTAATTGTTTGGGAATAGTAACGTTTTTTGGTAACATTTCTTCCGCGACTAACGCTCAACCCTACTAATAATATTATATTTCTTATAATGCTTTGTTATACTACATTTGTTATCTTATTATTTTAATTATCCTTTTTAAAGTAAATGTTGCGGCCCCAAACATATGTTTGTGGCCCGCGAGAAAAAATTATTGACTATGGCTGATCTAGAGTAATGATGCCAGATTAAGAGTGCATCGCAGGACTAATGAAGATTTTCATGAGGACTGTCTTCAAAGTGTGGTACATTCACTAGGTAGGTGTGTGATGTTCTGGGAATGTTTCATTTACATTGAATTGGGTTCCCTTGTCGAAGTTAATAAAATATTAAATAACTACATTCAAATTTTGGATGAACAGATATTACATTTCTTTTCCCATCTTCCATCCTTCTTATCAATGCTCAAACGAACGCGAAAAATTACATTAAAATATCTTAATGTTTTTTCTTATTATTCTGTTTAACTATAAATGCGAAAAAAAGGCATGTATTTTGAAATTTTGAAATTAATTAGAAGTTAATTATTTTAAAGTTAATAAAATATTAAAAAACTACATTCAAATTTTGGATGAACATATTACATTTATCTTACCATTGTCTAATCCTTCTCTTAACAATGCTCAAACGAACGTGAAAAATTACATCAAAAGATATCTTAATGTTTTTTATTAGTATTCTATTTAACTATTGAAATGCGAAAAAAAAGGGCTTGTATTTTGAAATTTCGAAGTTAATTTTAGTATGTTTAATATTTTGTGACGGTGAAGCACCATCTATTGTCGAAAGTTTGAACTATTTTTTTATTAATTGTATACAAAATTTACGAGGTATCTGATAAACATCACTTACTTAATCTTAATATTTATTATAGTTAATGAAGTATTGAAGTCCTTCAGGAAATACCTTTTATTTTTATCACAATATTATATTAACACATTGTCGACCAGAAGCGCTGCCAATTTAGAGAGTCTTTATTTAAAATAACTACTAGAATTTTCCAACAGTAATTTTAGTTTAATTTAATGACAGATTCCGTGATTAAATAAAGCAAAGATTTACCATTCAAAAATTCTGGTAAATGTTTTGAATAGAAAAACGTTCCAAATTAGTGACGAATATACTCGCCACCGTTCAACAAAGAGTTAATGAGGAAAACGAAAAATATTTTCAAATATCACTTGTGCAATTGGCCAAGAGAAAAAAAAAAAGAGACCACTTCATGCATTTTAAAATCTAAATTGTCACAGAAAAATACAGAAATAGCCATACGACTGCGAATTACGTCTTATTTTAAATTTTTGTTTAAAAAAAAAGCTTAGGAGGTCGTCTTCACACTAAAATTGTACCAAACATAAAAATTTCAATACCAAATTTTTACATTATATATATATTTCATAAATATTATCTTGGGATATCAAATGGGAAGTCGTTCGGTCAAGTAGTTTAGGTATTATGAAGGTTTAAAGTTTGAAATTCCTAATGTAAAAATAATTTATAATCGTTGCAAAACAGATTGCAATGCGGGTCGTTTAAGCATAACTCAAAAACTACTTGGCGGAATGAACTTTAATTTTGGTTTTAGAAATTGATTTCCGATTAAAAAAAATCATAGGTTACAATTCATTTTCGAAAATTAATTTCAGCAACTATATATTTTCAACAACGAAGCTTATTATTTTAAACATAAATTGCAAGAAGACATAATTTACAGTCCAAGGGCTACTTCCATTTTTCTGGGGAAATTTGGCAATTAAAGTGTATTGCGTGTTCTATCTCTATCTCTTTTTGTTTGGACGACTGTACGTGGATATGTAACACACATATATAAACACATATACGTGAGAAGAATATGTTATCTCTCCCAAGACTTTTCTCAAATGCAGATAAATGATATAGATAATAAATTTACCATAAAATTAAGATGCAAGGTTTAAGTACGATCTTCCTAAGTATAACTAAAGTAATAAATTAGAAGACTCGCGGGAAGATGTCTTACTAGGAAGAAATGGTTATTCCCATTTTGTTTCCTTTGGTTAACTAACACTTTTCTCGTTCCCTATATCACTATATGAATACTTTATTATAAAGACGAAAGCAACTAGTTGCATAAATGATAACAAATTGAGAAAATCCTCCAGACTGTATGTATGGCATTAGAATGCTTTTCTTCAAGTGATGCTCGTTTTTCGCAATAGTTCACCTTTAACATTCAGAAGGGTTCCCCCGCATCATACGCATATACTTTATAATAATATTTATTGAAACATTCGTATGTATGCACAAGCATGCTACAATCTATGTTGCACAATCTAACCATTTTGCGAAACATATGATTAAATAATTTCGAATAGTTTTTGGTAACGGATGTTTACAAAACTATGATTTACTTATTTATATTTGAACTTATTAATTTTTATTCTACCTTTCAAATGCATATATAAACATTCTGCAAATAATTTGTCTGATACATAAAAAAATGTTTTGATGATGCGTCATTCAGTAGTGTTCGATGTTTTTTTTTTTTTTTTTTAACCCTTTCCGGCGCGGACTAAATCTGTTTGTAAAATGATGAAACAATGGACTGACACCAGAAATTACAAACGAATTCATTAGAAAATAAAAACTTGCTTATTATCCGGTACTTAACAGAAGGAAAATTTTAATTAAAAATTCTTGGTGCCGCTTGTCAGTTTTGGAATTAAAATTAGGTGTCCTTTTTTGTGACCACCGCCCGTTAAAGGGTTAAATAAATTTTTATATGTTGGGAATTTGACCCGCGGAAGTATGCGTATTTTTTTAATCATCTTTTGCTTTTCGCAATCTAAGTGAGATAAAAAAAAAAAAAGCTTGATTTCAAATCATCTTTCCATGTGCGATACTTAAAAAAAAAAATGTTTTGATGATGTGTCATTCAGTAGTGTTTGATATTTTAAAAAATAATATTTTATAGGGTGAAACCCCCAGTAACTGACACTTTAAGGATTTTTTTCTTCTTTAAATCACTATTGCAAAGGTTTAAATCTATTTTATACTTATCTGTGTTTTTGTAAGTATAATAAAGATACATTAAAAAATTATTGTTGAAAAAATTTTGAAAAATCTATAATTTTTATTGCTAAAAATTAATTTTTATCATAAATATGGTCAACATCTCCAGTAACTGACACTATCCCTTTTTTGTAAAACCAATAGCTGAAAAATAAGTTATAACTGTTAAGACAAATAAGTTACCACTAGGTGACATTGCAGAATTTTACGAGAAAATGCTTATTTGAGTTAAGTTAAATTTCTGCTGAAGTGTCAGTTACTGGTTAGGTGTCAATAACTGGTAGACTGGGAGGCAGCAGCACAGATAATCACCTCATCGAGTTCACGGCTGAAATTCCAGAATTAGTTAAAACGTGATTCGCATATTAAAACGCAATCGGTCTGCCAAGTCATATCTTGGTGGGAAAACACATGAAAACCCGATTTTAGCGTTTGATTCATAGGTTTACCATTATGTTTTCCTGCATCCAAAGGTATGAAAACATGGAGGACTGGGAGCAGGAAATTATAGGAGCTCTAGGTGAGGTGATTGTCTGTGCTACCGCCTCCCGGTCTATGGGGGTTTCACCCTATATTGCAAATTTGACTTGCGAAAATATGCGTATTTCTTTTTAATCTACTTTTGCTTTTCACGATTCAAGTAAGATTTTTTTAAAATACAGTTTGATTTCAAATCATCTTTCCACGTGGGATAGACCACATTAAACACCAAACAATTAGAAAAGGGGATATTTTTCGTTTTTCTTATCTTTTTTGTGTATATATATACAGCATACAATAAGGATAAATGTGAAGATACAACAGCCCCTCGTTATATCGATATATTTTTATGTGACTTATATTTGAACTTATTCATTAATTAGAAGCCCCAAGACTCTGTAGGAGTAACAAATATCCAATGTTCATTTCTAGTTATATTTTTTCTGCAAATTCTTTTGAAACATTGGGGAACAATTCAAGAAAAATGTTAAAAATTGTGGACTTTAAAATGTAACTCTTTAGTTCCAAATTAATAGAAATTATAACTTCCAAAGCATTTTTCCGGAAGTTTAAAAAATATATTAAAAGATTTATGCAATTATTAAGTAAATTTTATAAAGATTTCGTCTATTAGGACATCTTTAGCGGGTAGTATTCATCTTTTAAACAGGAAGCTCCGCCTGTGGGCGTTACTCTAGCATGTTTCATTATATAACAAAAATATTTTCTCTCTGTTCGTGTTTATATTATAAATGAATATAACACAATGGTATTGTTTCTAATATTTATATGCATAGTAGTGTAATTGTAAAAATACGAATAATGTGTATGTTTTTTTGGGAAACAATGCAACACACAAAAAAAAATTACTTCTATCCAAATGTAATAGATGTAAAATCTGTTACATTTATTACATCTATTTGGACCAAAAGATGTTTTCACGTTTCCCGCTTAAGATGTGTTAAAATTAACACAACTGAATCGGCATTTATTAGGGTTCGGCATTTATTAGGGTTTTGTGGAATATTTACAATTGTACTCAAAACATTTATTTTAAATAATTTTAGTATTTTATAGACCTACAAAATTTACAAACATAATGACCTTTACATATAAATATAGAAATTTTTCAGGAAAAAAACTTTCTACTCCTATGTCTTCCAACATCAAGAAAGCCGATCAGTTATAATTGGAAATGAAATTATCAAATTAAAATTGTTTTCGCTCTGTACAACGAATAATGAATGCTTTTGGAACATGATTAAAGTAAATTGTAACTCATTCCAAATTGTATTACTGCCAGTCGATGTTTTAAATGAGTTTTATAACAAGTTTTACTTTAAAGTAACGTTGGGGCATAAAGAGTTAAGGTTGTTGGTCTGTGTAATCTCAAATTCTCCTAGCTAATATTAAACCTATGGGAGAAGAATGCATTCGTAATTTTAAACTATCGCAACAGGAAATTAATATAATTTTTTTTCCCGAGTACATTTCTTAAAGGATGTCTCTTTCTTTTTTAGTTTACAAAATATGGTACTTCTCCATTATCCCGTCGACCACTTTTCATAACAAAACCTATCGCCAAACTATAGGATTTAATGCCAAAAATGCAGTCCCATTCACTTGACGTCAGAAGCATTACACGGTTTGTTATGTCATCAAGTGGTTTTTAATTCGACATTTACTTGTATTTATTATTATTTTTACTGATTTATTAGTTATTTCGTTAATTAAAATAACAATCGCGTCCTTAAAAGGCGGTGTCATGATATTGAAAGAAAAAAAGCACTGAAAAAATGTTGCGATGCATATTTAAGTACAGCAGATCATTTTCAACTGACGTCACAAACATTTATTCACCAGCCGAGAGGGATAACTAAGAAAAATATAAATAAATAATCAAAGATTATTTTTTTCTGTTTTCATTATTATATTGTCATTTTTTTTTCTTTTAAACTTACTGATAGTTGACACTTTGGCGAGTGGGGCTTTTCCGAATTTCTTTTATTTTATTTATTTATTTATTTTGGATATTCCGATGGCAAAATTCTTACATTTTGTTTATTTGGCGTTACAGGTTGGCGATAGTTTTCTCTCTCTCTCTCTTTTTTTTTATGAAAAGTGGTCAACGGGATAATGGAGAAGTAATCAAAATATTTCTAAAATATATTCAATTTTATTTAAAATGTTGAAATCTTACTCTCAACTCGTCAGAAAAACAGTTAATTTTTCTGAGGCAATATTTAAAAACAAGAATGTCCTCAAAATCCATAGCGAGGGAAATTTGAGATCTCAGTGACAGACACCCTTAAACTGGTAAATTACTCATATTAAAAATCTTTTACCTCGCCTTCACAGTCTTCATTCGTGGAACCTAATGGAGGGCCAGGGGACGAGGCTTTATTCCCCATTTCTTCTTTGCTTATCAGAACCTGTATAGGAAAGAAAAGAAATTATTTTAAAAACTATATCACTGATTGGAAGAAAACTCAATTTACAAAATCTACTAATAAAACTGAATTTTAATTTACTCTTCAACCCATTGTTTCAACTGGTAGGATTTCCTTCCTACCTATATAATATCAGCAATTGTACCACTTATTTCGAAAAGTAATATTTATCTTAATGACAGAAATTTGAGATTAAATCAGGAGAAGATTGCTATTTGAAAATAGTAGCATTCAAAATTTAAAACCGTACGAATCCTGTTTTTTGCACGTATCTTAGAAGGAAGGTCTCCTTAAAGCGCACTCTAAATATTTTGAAAACAATGCTAATAAAACTACTTATGTATGTAATAAAGGAACAGTCAAATTTAACTGCGGAATCTCAATAAAAAATCTGCAAAAAATAAAATACTTTTGAGTATTTGGCGCAAACAGTCGTGATTTGGCGAGCAGCACTTTTTCCTTGTCAAATGCAAGCGCTTTTAATAATGCATGTGAAAATTCCTGGTTAAATGAGTGTTTAAATGCGAAATACTTTATAAATTTAAACTTAAACGATTAAATAAATAATTTTTTTCTGTAAGCTTATATATGGTGTAGTTGCTGAAGTTATTTCATTTTACACGGTTTCAGCGCCTGGAGAAGTTTTAAGTGTATTTTAACAGTAACTACCCGATTAAGAACGCTTTAGTTATAGTTTTCGATTTTGAATAAGTCGTTATTTCTATGGCAACAATACGTTTCTCTTTTTGTTTCCGACATTAACAATATCGAAGTAAAATTGGCAGTACTCAGAATCGGACTTCAACTTTTAGTTTAATGCATTGTTAATCAATTTAAAATTTGTTCTAAACCGTAGAATACGATCGTTAATTTTCTTTATACATACATATAAATATATATGGCAAAACCATAGTTATAAAAATGTATTTGTTTAAGTTAAATATACTTAAAGTATTTCAGTCTAAAAAGTAGAAAAAGTTTTTCTTAAAAAGTATTTATCATAAAAACGGCTTTTTTCATTGTGTCGCCAACCAGCGATAATTCGCCAAAAACACGAAAATTTCATAATTTTTTATGGACGTTATATCGAGGTTCCGCAGCAATTTTTTTTATAAACATATATTCTTACGATAAGAATTTTTTGTAATTTTAAAAAAAATTTCTGAGTATGCGCTTATGGAGACCTTCCTTGTTAGATATATAGAATGTAAAAGAAGCAGCAATTAATTTTGCTACTTATTTGTAAATCTCCACTATTACATCCAGCCTCTGTTTTTAGCATAAAATCTAATTACTAGATTTGGAGTTGTCCCATGAATTTTCACGTCATTTGACTGTGCTATTTCCCACTGGCAAGTTTTCCTGCTTGGCAAAAAAGAACCAATGATTCAACAATAAAGGACAGATCCCCAGGCATTAATAATAGATGACAAAGGTAAGGTTTGTATGTTTAACCTTTCGATTATGGGCTAGAACTGGCGACTATTTTTGTATTATATTATACCACAATTCACACACACAAAAAAAATTCCTTGTAGTGGATTTCTCTTGAACGTATCCTAGATAATTGTATGGCAAAGATTATTTTTCAAAAAGTGGTGCGAGTAGAATAAATAGTTACTGGGACGGCATATGTCCCAACCCCGTAATCAAAGGTTAAAGTGCAAAGATTCTCAAAAAATAATTCTCGGAACAAATGGGATGAAAATAAGATTTAGTTATCATGCAAAATTTGCTAATTGTAGAAAGCTTGTTTATTTTTTGCATTTTAATTGATAAAATAATTCATTTACGAAAGAGACTGATTACAATTAATTTATTGATTTAGGAATTTATTCAGAACCGTGATCAAACATAACTGATATCGTGCTACTGATCACCTGACTTCTTTTATATTAGGTAAAAACAAATACATTAATAAAGGCAATTCCTTTCTGTTAAAAATATTCATTTGTTTAACAATAACTTCAAGTTCTTGTGTGTAACTTTACTGAAGTCCGAGATATGGTGATGGAATTCTTGATAGTTTATGAAAATATCAGAAAATCAGACAATATCAAAACACATCATTAACATTCAATTGCAATCAGTGGGTCGAAATGCATTAGATAAAAAGTTTGTATTGTTCGGAAGTGCAAAAATACTTTTAAAATGAATAATTAAATATTATAAGTAACAAATACAAACATAATATGGCATAAATTTATCAAGCTAAAATTTGCCAATGATTTAAGACGTGCTAGAAACTTTTTTTTTTTTAAATTTCATTAACTCTTCCTTATAAAACAGAAAAAAAAAACCTTCCTATAGACAAAACAAAAATAGCAGAAGCATTGTAAAATATCAAATTTGTCATTTATAAATTTAAAAAAAAAACTGAATTTTAGAAATTTAAAGAAAAAAATATGTATTTCCCAGAAAATAACAGAATAATCTTAGGAAATTTCAAGCTGATTAAGAAAACCAGGGCCATATTAAGGAATAGAGGCATAGAGCAGAGACCAAGCGCCCGCCCCCCCTCCCTAAATTTATAAGGTCTCTCAATCTGTACACTGTAAAGAACAGAAGAAATTAAAAAAAAAAGTCCTTCCGACCTGTACCGGGAGGAAAAGGTAGCTTCCATGTTCCATGTTTTTAAAAATTCAACTCATTTTACTCAAACACCCGAAGCTAAAATGCTTGGAACCCGATTATAGAAGATTCAATCCCAGTTTTCGTTAATACTGAAGTTGAATGATAATTTAAGCATGAGAGTTACAGCATAACAAAAAATCAGATAGTTTAAAAAATATCAGAGAACCTAGAATTTCAAACAGCTGTATCTCAGCCATTTTTTAAGATAAAGTCAAAACAAAAAATGCTTTGCAATCCTTGTATTACGATCTAACACTTAACGGAAACAACTTTTCGAATTTATAAATTTTGTACATCTTTTCGAATTTTTAAAATTCTTTAACTGGTCACCATTTTGAAACAAGATGGCCGATGAAGCTAGTCAACGAACTCGGTCGATACCTTGATATGTACTGTACACATGATCAGTCACATTGACATCGGTTCACAAATAAGAGAGTTACGGCTTAACAAAAATAAGATTGTTTCAAAATGTCAGCCACCCTAGAATTTCACACTACCATATCTCAGCCATTTTTTAAGATAAAGCCAAAACAAAAAATGCTTCTGAATCCTTGTATCACGATCCAACACTTAATGAAAACAACTTTTTCAATTTATGGTTTTTTTTTGTACATCTTTTTGAATTTTTAAAATTTTTTAACTGGCCGCCATTTTGAAACAAAAGGTGACGGATGAAGCTGGAAAACGAACTCGATCGAGACGGTGGTATATCCTATACACACACTCAGTCCCATCCAAATCGATTCATAAATAAGAGAGTTACAGCATGACGAATGTCATATATATATATATATATATATATATATAAATGAAATTTGAACGGAGGGGGGTTTTGGGGTCTGGGGGTCATGATCGGTGAAAATATACCAAAAATTTTTGGAATTGCTTTCCTCCGAACGGCTGCAAAAGGTAGCTTTTTACTTTTCGTGATGAAAGCTACCTAAAAGGAAATGTCTTGATATGCAAAAATGTAAAAACTCTTGAGAGCTACCCACGTTTCCGAAAAACATTATTTTATCTTCAGAAAACAATATATTTCAGAGATTTCAAGCAGCATTTCTGAAACAAAAGTTCATTTTTCTGTCCGTAATTTTCGGAAACATTTCCGAGAAGTTTTTAGAGTGTATTAATAATTTTTCTCAACACCTAAAATCTTTTTGTTTTTATTTTAATAGCTCTTCCTTATAAAACAGGAATTGGGAGAACATCGTAAAATATCAAATTCATAAATTGAAACAATTAATATATTAATAATTTTATAAATTTAATGAAAAAATTATTTTCAAGCAAATAAAAAAAATCTTGAGAATTTTCTAGCTGATAAGAAAAGCTAGGACCATATTAAGACATAGATAGATGGGACACAGGTTTCATATGAGGCTTCTAATTTAAGTCATACAAACAGTGGTTTGAAATCTTTTCCAACTCGCTTTTACCGACATCTTTTAAGCTTTTAGACTTCATGTGTGGCTTCAAATTTGTTTCAATTTTTTTTGTAACAAATGACAGCACAATATATTTTTTTGGAATCTAAATTTACCACTCCACGCCTTCCAACATCAGGAAAGCTAAAAAGTTATAACTTTAAAAGAAATTATCCATTTAAAAATATTTTTGCTTCATATAACGAATAATGTTTTTGGAATATATTAAAGTATCTAACTCATCCTTAAACCTTCGGCCGCGGGCAACGCTCATATCACGTTTAACTTATTTTATACAATTCCGCGGGGTACGCTATTTTCACGTTGCCTAAAATTTTTATGGTTTTTAAGCGTTGGGAGGCTTTATTTCTTCGTTGAATCTATTATTTTGAAACCGAGATTAGTTTACGAATAATAATACATATATAATTTCATATATAATATTTCATTATATTTTTGCTCTCAATCAATTTATTTATTATCGGAATTTAATTTATTTTTCAGAATATTATAGTACCATAATCTTTATAATATACAATTTATATTCAGTTGAATAACATCAATTGTTTGGGCGTGGACTGTAAATTCAAAAGTTCAAATTATGTAAACTAAAAACATTCGAAACCAATCCATTTATTTCTAAACTTTGCGTTCAAACTTTTGGCTTTCTTTTCATATTCCATTAATACAATCCTTATAACTATTATAAATAACGAATAAAAATAGGCCGCGGTATTATAAAAGAAAATGAAAAAATCGCCAGCGGCTGGAGGGTTAAGTTTATTACTGTCAATCAATGTGTTAAATGAATTTTATAACAAGTTTTTTTTTACGGTACTTTAATATCCCATCGGGGCATAAAAGTTTAATACAATCACGCTAAACAAATTATTCCTTTCTACTCAATTTATAATAGCTTTTTAAGTGTATCAATACATAGAATGATTTTTTCTTTTATTTTTCTTATAATTCGTGGGCGAGAGGTTTAAATTGTTTTGTTTTTCAATGCATTCGGATTAGTGAAAATATTTAAATGAATGTATAGTTTAAGAAAAATGTTTTCTTTATAGGCCAGAAGTTGAGGGATTTTTTTAAAATTCCCTTCATATTTTACTTCGAAGTCCCTCGCCCTTTTCTTTGCAAAAAGTTAATTTCACAAAGTGAATTCAGATTAAGACCCATGCAAGTTTATCAGTGCTGGAAGGAAACGGATACTAATTTTCATTTAAAACCTACCACAGTGAATTTGGGATGCAACAATCATTTTTACGATAGCAATAAATTCAGCGAAGACGCCAGTTCGTCGTACATTTTCTAATGCTGAAAAGGAAGCCCTATTTTTGAGGCTAGACTAAGAGCAAGCGTCGTGAATCAAGAATAAAATAATTGGATTTGTAATGAACACAGAACGGGGAAAAAAGTGCAGTAAAAGCTTTGGAATACAAGAACATTTCGTTTCCGGTGATGATTCCACATTTATTTAGCTACTCAATCTGAAAATTTCCTGTAATAAATTACTAACTAATGTCGTTAGCAATTTATGACTTATTCAAGTTATGAACTATTCTGGCCAGTAATATATGAACTATTCTGGCTAGTAATATATGAACTATTCTGGCTAGTAATATATGAACTATTCTGGCTAGTAATATATGAACTATTCTGGCTAGTAATATATGAACTATTCTGGCTAGTAATATATGAACTATTCTGGCTAGTAATATATGAACTATTCTGGCCAGTAGTATATGAACTTTTCTGGCCAGTAGTATATGAACTATTCTGGCCAGTAATATATGAACTATTCTGGCTAGTATGCTTTACGAATTCTGGGTAGTATACTTTACTAATTCTGGCTAGTATACTTTACTAATTCTGGCTAGTATACTTTACTAATTCTGGCTAGTATACTTTACTAATTCTGGCTAGTATACTTTACTAATTCTGGCTAGTATACTTTACGAATTCTGGCTAGTATACTTTACGAATTCTGGCTAGTATACTTTACGAATTCTGGCTAGTATACTTTACGAATTCTGGCTAGTATACTTTACGAATTCTGGCTAGTATACTTTACGAATTCTGGCTAGTATACTTTACGAATTCTGGCTAGTATACTTTACGAATTCTGGCTAGTATACTTTACGAATTCTGGCTAGTATACTTTACGAATTTTGGCTAGTATACTTTACGAATTCTGGCTAGTATACTTTACGAATTCTGGCTAGTATACGAATTCCGGCTAGTATACGAATTCCGGCTAGTATACTTTACGAATTCTCGCTAGTATACTTTACGAATTCTCGCTAGTATACTTTACGAATTCTCGCTAGTATACTTTACGAATTCTCGCTAGTATACTTTACGAATTCTCGCTAGTATACTTTACGAATTCTCGCTAGTATACTTTACGAATTCTGGCTAGTATACTTTACGAATTCTGGCTAGTATACTTTACGAATTCTGGGCAAGTATACTTTACGAATTCTGGGCAAGTATACTTTACGAATTCTGGGCTAGTACGTTACGAATTCTGGGCTAGTACGTTACGAATTCTGGCTAGTATACTTTACGAATTCTGGCTAGTATACTTTACGAATTCTGGGCTAGTACTTTACGAATTCTGGGCTAGTACTTTACGAATTCTGGGCTAGTACTTTACGAATTCTGGGCTAGTACTTTACGAATTCTGGGCTAGTACTTTACGAATTCTGGGCTAGTACTTTACGAATTCTGGGCTAGTACTTTACGAATTCTGGCTAGTAATCTATGGAGCTATCTGATTAGCAATTTCAAATCATTCCGATTAGCAACTTATGAAATATTTTTGTCAGGGACATCCTAACACGTTACGGAGTCCTAGGCCAGATTCATTTTTGGGGGTTTTCTTAATTAACTTACATCTATTTATTCATTTTTCTAAAAGTAGTATTAAGCTGATGGTAGTTATACAGCGATATGGTTGTAAAATAGAACCTTTGATGCTTATATTCCAAACCTATATTTTTTGCGTATTTCAAAATAATCATTAAATAAATAATATTTTGTCAGTATACGATAGGAAAACTCAGAGTCCGAACTAACCATTCGTCAATGCGCCAAATGCTATCAAATGATCATTTTGGCGAAATATTTGGTGGACCGTATTTTTGGCGCATGAGGATTAAATTTTTAGTGGCTAAGGTATTTTTAAATTTTGGTATTGGTAAATGAACGAATAAAAAATAAAGAGCTTATCATTGGATTTTCTTAAACCACAAAGTAAACGGAAATTTATGACTCCTGATCAGAAACGACATGACAGCAAAATAATCTTAGCTATTTTATTTTTATCTATAATATAAAGGAAAAATGTTTCTGAGTAACCCTGACGTCATATCGACGGTGGCAGCCAATGACCAATAAATTTCGCTTTTATTGAAATTTTTTTTTAATTTCTAAACATCGCATAAATTCATTTTTTACACGCCTAAAGAGAAAAAAAAATTGCACATACAATTTGTTTGAAAACTGTATCTCAATTTACTGATTTTTTTTTTTTTTTGGGGGGGGGGGGGGGGGGGGAATTTAAAAAAAATTTTCAAGTTCGAATATTTTTAAATCTATACGTACAATCCTATTACGGAAGATTAACCAGTTTGCACTTAAAAACAATGTAAATAATGCAGAATCATGATGCTGTATATGACGCAGAAATGGCGTCTCACGTCGTCTTTGATGAATCCAGGCTCTGTATGCAGCATCAAGATGCCAGCATCCATGTTTGGCGGCATCATGGAAAACGCACCATTGTCAGCTTGCATTCGAATCGTCATACTGTCATATCACCTGGAGTGACGGTACGAAGTGCCATTGGATACACGTCTCGGTAACTCCTTGTTCGCATTGCCGGCAATTACAACAGCAGCCGTTATATTTCCGATGTGTTACGGCCCGTGGTTCTGCCTTATCTCCGATGCCTCTGTAACTCTACGTTTTAGCAGCACAATGCACGACCGCATGTTGCTCGTACTATCCTGACCTTCCTTGATACAGAACATGTTCGACTGTTGCCCTGGCCGGCACAATTCTCCTGATTTCTTACCAATTGAAAATGTCCTGTCAATGGCTTCTGAGCGACTGGCTTGCCACCACTCGCCCGTCACTACGGATCATGAACTGTGGCATAGTGTTGAAGCTGCATAGACTGATGTACCCGTACATGACATCCAATCCCTGTTCGACTCCATGGCTAGGCAGATAAATGCTGTTATTGCGGCCAGAGGTGGCTGCTTTGGGTAGTGTTTTCTCAGGATCATTACCTCCAAATTTTCTGAAAATGTAATCACTTGTCCTTCTCATTATAATGTATTTGTCCAAATATTTCGCTAAGTTGGCCAAAATTTGGCGTTATTGTGGTAATCCTGTAATTAGTATTTTTCACCCATTGTATTCATCAACACATACTCATACATATATGTTCCATATTAAATTCTGACGTCATAATGATGCGGGCAACAACGTGATTAAAATTTATGAATGTTGCAACAACGGAGCTATTTTTTTTTTCAATTAACATTAAACAATCACAACGCTATTTCTATGGGGAAAATACAAGTTTTGGACGACGTTGCCTCCCTTAGGGATCGAATAAAAAAAAAATCAATGTCCAATTCATGTATTGCCCTCTGGAATACATATATATTCCAAATTTCAAAGCTGTATGTCAACAGGGAGTGGGGTAAAAATGAGTAATAAGATTAGACTGCCACAAACAAAATTGTAAGTTAAAAGAAAACATGTAAAAATATACCTAATACTATCTGGATAATATATATATATACATATATATATTTTTTTTTCACTAAACTTATGCCTACCTAATTGTTTTCATATTTTAGATGTGACGTCACAACATTGTAACCCCTCTCCCTTGTCACGCTGTGTCACTTTCTGAGGACCCCCTTCACACTCTGGAATTGTCAAATTAATGGATAACCCTTAAGATGACACTGATTCTGTTTACCAGTTTATGGATTCTTTTGGTTAGCAAATAAAACATTCTGGCTAGTAATTTAGGACGTAAATCGATAAGTAATTTAACGTCTGCGCTTAATTAGTTTAAAAAAAATTTTCATTTGTGAATTAAGATACTAAGAAAATCAGGCTTCAGATAAATACGAGCTGGGCTAAAAGTTATTTGGCGATTTGCAAACTAATATGATTTTAACAAATATATATTTTTTAAAATTTAATACATACCATTTTTTTAATAAACAAAAACTATAATTAAACAATACGACAAATATCGTATTTTCACTAACCATAAAATAAGAATTTCTGGCTTATAAAATGTATATTAGAATTAAAATTTTTGTTAAATTTTTTTTGTTATTGTTTTTAGAAGTTGATATTTTTGTTAGCTTTAGACAGAACTAATAAACTAGTCATTGGAAGCTACCGTAATACTTACCCATCATGGATATGCATAATGTAAAATATGAAAATAAAACATGTGTAAACTATTTATAAAATGCATTGCAATTTGAATAAAATTCTGGCTTGATGACAACATAAACTTTAAATGCTCTATTACTGAATTGCGTAAGAGAAACATTCTTATAACTCAAAAAATGATAATCTTATTAACTAACAATTTACTGCGTCGTATTAAGCGTCTCTTTACTAATTAAAATATATCTTTGAATTGAAATTTGAATGAAATACAGGGTCATGAAAAATCGAAGAGTGTGGAAAATGTGATTACAAATATCTCGGCAACTCATTATCCGATCGACTTCATTCTTAATGCAAAAATTATGCTTTTTATTATCTTTTATATTCATTCCTTAAAAAATATAATTTCGAAAAAATTTATATACCTTTTATCAGAACGAATATTTCAAGAGTCCGAAAAAAATAGTTCCGTATAATCGGGGTTACTGAAATTCAATAAGCTTCTTCCCATTATTACATACTAAGTACATACCAAATTTCAATTCTCTATCTCAATTTGTTCGGGAGATAGAGCGTTTACAGACACACACACACACACAGACAGACGGACGGCAAATTTTTTTTTCTAAAAATATGTTTTTCGGAATCTGCAGTTTCTGAAACGTGTAAATCCGTCAAATCTTTTTTTCGCTTTTCAAAACGATTACAAGACTTACTCTATACTACATATGATGGGCAAGTAAAAAAAGTAATTTTTAACTTAAAACGTTTTCTAATAAATAACTCAAAGAATATTTTAAAAATTTACTGGGCATTTACATTCAAGGGACCATACAAACGCTGAAAAAAAAATACACCTACGGCAGCCTCATTTTTGTGTAAACGTGTAGGCCTAGTATTCAGAGGGCTGCAGATGGTACCTTATTTAAAGTTCCCAATAATCACAGTATGTAAACAAAATAAATAAAAGATAAACTAAAAATGTCACTTCTTGGTTAAAATTTATTTTTTAACTTTATGTGAACAATAACAAAATAAAACAGTACTTATGTCTAGACAGATAATTTCGTTGTTAGGAAGATAATTACAAGATACTTGTAATTTACAAGACACTAAGGAATTTTATTTCATAATAAAAAAATATTTTTATCTTGATTTTCAGATATTTTAATTTGGATAAAGCAATTTAATCAGCAATAAAATCCATAAACATTATACGATTGTAATTATTGGAATTTTTAAGAAGAGAGGTTTTTTTCTCCCATACTCATTAAAAAGGTTGAAGTAAAGTTTCAGGACGAATAGAAAGAATCATAAATCTGCAGACATTGAAAATAACTAATAAAATACATACTATAACTTGGTTAATTTTATAAATCTAAAAAAATAGAGTCTTGCATGTTTATTAAAGTGTAATTTTTAATTTATGGATTAAGTGAGTTTTAAATGTTACACTTATCAAAATACAGGGTGGTCCAACAGTTAATTTTTTATCATGTTTAAAAATATTTCAATCATAGAAGTAAAAAAAATCACGAATTTAGTCAATATATCACGAAAAGTCGCGACTTTCGGCAGCTATCGCGAAGGTTTATATTATTCAATCCACAACATGGATATCATAATTCAACTCGTTTTAATAAAATCTAAAATGTAAGGGGAAATAATATTGCACATCGCTTTTCGCATAACATTCATAGACGTCTTCAGTGACGAAGCATGATTGTTTTGCGATGGTCATCCCTAGTTCACAACATTCTAGTGCCCCCCACGCCAAGGCAGTAACCGAAGTGACCCCCCCCCCCCCGCTCCAGAAAAATAAGTTAGAAATGATATATTTGAGGGGATCGGGGAAAAAAAGTGCCAAGACACATTTTTGGTGAAATAAATCTAACACTGTAATCTGTTGCTTAATATTGTAAATTATAATATCCAACATATAATTTGTTTCTAATGTCACTTGGTGGCAGCATATGTGACAGGTTTCGTTTTTACCCCAGATATTTATGCCCCAAATGAAGATAGCTAATTTACAAAAAAAAACGTAATAGTAATATTATTGAAGTAATGCCACTTTGTTACTCAGAATATCTCACATGTTACATTGGCGAAAAAACTTTAGGTTATATATCATGATTTGAGTATTTTATCAAATTTTCAAATTGAAATATCTCAGAAGTTCAAAATTGAGGCTTGGCACTCTCTTGCCCCGACCCCCTCATCTATGTCCTTTCATTTATAAGAAAGGCGTTTCTTAAAAATCTATAAAGTTCTCCCTTCTCCCCGGAAAAATATTCTGGCTGCGGTCTTGTCCAATTCCGTGTGTATTGTTGATTAAAAGGTGAATTTGTAATTCTTATAAAATAAAAAAGGGTCATAAGAAAAATATGAAATATAAATTTGAACGATATGAAACGAAAAATATCCATAAGTTAAAGAAATTTCATTTTATTTCGTTGAAGTTAACACGAATATTGAAATCTATAAACATTAACACAATGCATGATATTTAATTTGAAAATGTATTCCATATTTTTTGCGATTTTGTAACAAATTTTTCAATTACAATAGCATTAATTTTGATTTTATTGTATTAGTTACGAATTAAATATAGTACTCAGTATTTAATAAAAAAAGTTTTTCATTAGAATAACATCAAAAAGAGAATAAGCATTGTTAAAACAAATGCACTCTTTTAAACCAAGGAATGGATTAGTTCAAATTACTGATAAGTAATCAGCTATATCTGCGTGGCTTGATTGGTGAAGGTTACTGCAAACTTGTGCGCACATGGTTAAACAGATTAGGACATCTCGGATCTTTAGCTGTCCCATTTTAAATCTGATAGATGGCAGCACTACATTTTTTAAGAAAAAAGAATTTGGGAAAAATAATCAATCACACAGTTATCTCATCCATTTATGAATAAAAACTAAAAACATTTTAAAATAGGCTCGAATAGATTTAAGACATTCTATGTTGTATTTACTTTTCTAGGATCAGAGCCGAATCTACAAATGACACCGGACACGTCACCACTGACGTCTTCTTTATCTTAGTAAATGGATACTTGAATTCATCACTGAAGTCATTGCATCGGCGGGCGTGCCGTTTTACCGCAATCAATTTCAATTGCTGCATCTTTAAACAGAAACCATGTGTAATTATTAAATAGGATTTCTTTTCATGCATGAGGCAAAGCCGCATTAAAAGTGTAGCGAATAATAAATTTTGGAATGTTTAAGGTTGGACTTTTGAGTGTTTTCTAACCTATTATACGGTTTTAGTACGCAGAATAATTGAAAGATAATTTAGGTATTATTAAGAAAGCAAAATTTAAATAATTTGATGCAGATTTTAGAAAATGAGACTGAAAAATTTCCAGATTCACATGTGACATAAAGAGAAATAAGAAAAAGACGAAATTTGTTGCGATATGCGCAAACAGCAAAGAAAACCAAATTGCTTCTTTCAGTATTGCTACTTTCTCTCCTCTTCCGTACCAAATATTTATGACCCCCACCATTTAAAAGTTTTGGAGATGACTCTCTCCCTCCACAAAAATTTTAATTTTACCCGCTGCGTTTATTTATTCAGTCGTTAGCATTATGGGTGAACACAAAGCTCCTAGTGCGATTGGCACTTACCGAGGTCTCAAATGTGTAAACGGCAGTTGTTTAAAAATGGTCGTGGAAAAGTTGAAACAATGAGATATAGAGGGTGATCCAAAAAATGTATACATACACTGTTTAAAAAGGTCATAACTTTCTGATTTTTCTTTCTTTTCAGAGTGTAATTAATTGAAAATAATGAGTGGACCAAGATTAACTTTTGAAAAAAGAAAATTTATTTTAATATGCTATTGGAAGTATGAAAATGTAGCAGAATTACAAAGACAATATCGTAGAGAGTTTCAGGCAGATCCACCTATGCGACTTGCAATTAATAGGATAAAATATAAGTTTGAAACGAATAGATGTTCATAGACAACGTTCGGGAACCGCAATTGAGCAGGAATGCGCCACACCACCTAATGAAATGTTTGTTGAAGTTTGCGAATGAACAACCCACCGTTATAAGCAGTTATTGACTAGAACGGTAATAATTTTGAACACCTGAGGTAGGAGGAGTTATACATTTTATGTAGATTCTTTTGCAATTTAAATATTAATTATATGTGAATAAAAACTGGAGTTATAATCTTTCAAAGTGTGTATACATTTTCCTGACGCACCCTGTAGTATAGAATGGCGCAAAAAAGGTAAACTGCTCCACTAAAGCAAAATTGAAAAAGTTTTCACTGATACTTTTCGCAATTTATGGGGTATTGTGTACGCCGATAATGTTCATTAAGAAACGTATGTAGAATGCAGTACAGTATAGTCAATTTTTGTTGAAGATTAAAGCAGCACATCGGTCCTAAAAACGTTTCATTTCGATCCTAATATTCTTCATAAATACAATGCAAAGCCTCACATAGCTGGTGTAACAAAACCAAAAGTTCATTGGAAAACACTCGGTCATCCTCCATGTAATTCGAACACATGCTCTTCGAACTAGCATTTGTTTGGATCTCATTAAAGAAGCGGTAGGAAGAAAAAAAAAGATAAAGAAGTCAAAGGATTTTTGTACAATTGGTTTCAAAGCACGTCCTAATTCTTTTTATTATAGAAGAATAAGAAACTCATAATAAGTTGGAAAGTGTGTGTAGATGTTAAAGAAAGCTATCTAAAAAAAAAAAAAAATCTTGTTTATATTTGATTCATCCTCATTTTTAATCGTCATAATATAGCAGAATCTTAATTTATCGTTCCTAATTTTTTTTGTCCTCAAATTACTAATAGTTTAGATTTAGGTTATTTAAGTGTTGTAAGGTCTATTTTATCGTTTTGTTTCGGTAAGTGTGGACTCATGAGAAGTGGAGGTGTAGTCCTTAATAGCACATCCAGTTGATGTGACGTAACTATGACATGACCGTATAGAAGTTAAAAATGATGATTTTTTAGTCATTTGCACCTCGTCACACTCAACACAATAATTGTACCTCGTTACCAATTGTACACACACTCGGCACCTCGTCACACAGCCTCGTCGCATGGCGTCCCACCGCGTCACAGGTGTGTCGCTACCCGACACACCTCGCAACGGCGCATATCGACGTCGCAGTGACTTATTTTCCACGTCATGTGACGTCAACGTGAACAATAGTGGTTGAATTTGGGTCACGAACCTTTCACATTTTGGTTACATTTGGGTCGCGTTGCCATTACTGTATTATGCTAACAAGATTATTTCACTTTACTTTTATTTTAAACTTTAAAACTAGCTTTTATCAAAAAATCCTCATGTCCCTCATTGCATATATTTTATACTCTGTATCATTTCTTCATGAACACAATATAAATTAATGTATTTTTATTGATTTTTCCTCATTTTCATTATTTAAAAAAAAA
The DNA here is from genome assembly GCA_963931845.1 of Maratus michaelseni. Lineage (NCBI taxonomy): Eukaryota > Metazoa > Arthropoda > Arachnida > Araneae > Salticidae > Maratus > Maratus michaelseni. The sequence goes on from OZ007586.1 coordinate 122,212,006, forward strand.
TATTCCGTAATCTATAAATAATTTATCATAATTGAAACAAAATGTCAAAAATGATTTATTACTTTTAAAGCTGGCACGCATTAAAACAAGAAAAAAAATCCCACTGTCAATAAAGCCGAGAGACTCAATTTCACTCGTAAATTTTTATGTCTGCAGCAAAGTCTGCATTGTCGAAAGAAACAAAATGGGAAGAGAAAATACAGCTCGTTATTCTTGTGACTTCCACTAACGTCACTATTTCAATTTCACTGATTTTTTCATAATCACTCAACTTAATTTCTTTAAAGCAAACGATAAGATTTTGTTCTCTGGCACGGGTCCAAACTTTGATGGCAAATATCTTTGTTACTATCAAAGCACCCACGATTTTAACAACAAAAAAAATTCTATCTGGCAAAGAAAAAAAAAGATCATCTCTCTCAAGCAAGAAAGAATAAAAGGCTCGATAAAAACCCAGAATATTAAAATAAAAGAGTTGCTAGACATTCATGCTTTATTTAAAACTATAGAAAAGAATCTCAGTTTACGGTGGTTGCATCCGATGAAGTTCAACAAGAAAAATAAATCGTGCGTAATACAACGATTTCGGAGCAATATCCAAAATCTATATTTTGGATTATTTAAACTTTTAAAGATTCATTGAACATCTCTGAAAAACATTGAGAATGGAATATCTTGATCTTAAATTTAAACGTTAAGGTATATTTGTTAATGAAATATATTTGAGAAGCTGGGAGTTTTTATTACTTTTAAATTTTATTTTATAAACAAAAAAATCCATTTTATGTGCAAAACATTTAATTAAAAGTACGGATCCAAAACAGTAAAATATAACAGAAACTACCTTTTTCTTTACTGAAATGTTTCATCCTCCGCTTACTACTTGATTAGTTTTTTTTATAAAATTATACTAGATTCAACAGTAAGCGTGTACTTCTGGGAAAAGGAGGTGGGATCCCTAATAGCACAGGCGGCCGATGTAACGCAAATGTGACGTCACAAATAGTTATAACTGTCACAGTCACAACAATGACCAAAGTGTAATGTCTTTAATTCGTGTCATTATGACTCAGATGATCGCCACTTCGTGTCTCCACTATGAAGTAAAATATCACGATTTTTGAGTCATTTGCACTTCGTCAGAATATGCGACATATCAACTTGATAGTGACGTCCTAGTGGCTCATTTTCTAAGTCACGTGACGGCAATGTGAACAGTAAGAATGGACAGCATGCATTTCGGACGTCACATAACGTCACGACGGCGTTTTTCATTCACATAGCTAATCAGCATTTCGCTTATTCCCCTACACAAATTAGAAAGAGCCAATCATAATATAGACAAATATTGGGAGCTCCACCGCACAGTGGGTGAAAATCTAAATATCTTGGCCAAAAGTTAACATATGCAACTTTTATTTTATTAATTAGTATAATATTATTATTTTGGGAACTTAAAAACATGCTCTAATCGCCACTGAAAGGATTTGTCCCACAATCACCTGCTTTACATACCGATGTTAATTTAAACTATGCGGTCACTGCCAGCTGTCTCCTGCGATGAAAAATTATTCTTTTTCCATATGTTAACACTTAATTGTTGTTAGCTGTCTCACAGAATGCTGTTTTTATTTTTTCCATTTTCACAGTTTAACTTACAATTTTCAGTTTAACTATAGATACTGGTGAAATTATGCATCGTTTGGAGCCTTACAACTATCGCTAGAAACTTCTGAATAGATGTATTTAAACTATAATAGTCCTGTACATAAAGTTTAACACATTTTACAAAGTTTAGCACATTTTACAAAGTTTAGTACTGATTGGACACAACTGTATCCTATGAGTAAATAGAGTCTTTTATTCGATCAAGCGGTCTCGGAGACCGCTTCACAATAGTTAAGGGTAAAATATGATTGTTTAGAGCATGTTTTTATTATGCATAGTTCTTCTACATATAAGTGCATTAAATAATATAATATTAAAAAAAAGGTGGAAAAGTTATTACACTTTACAATTCAGAAATTTAACTATATTTTGTTCGTAAGAAATATGATGTTTTAAAGACAAAGTGTACAAAATAATTATGAAATAAAGCAAAGTTAACCTTAAGCTTTATATGATTGTTTTCTAATTATTTTGGGTAAAATAATTCGCAATTGTTTATTGCTAATAGTTGTAAAGGCTCAAGATATGATAATTTTTGTTTCAATATGTATATTGTTTATAGGATAAAGTTAAAGCACGATTTTTTTTCCTTTAGTTAGATTTTTATACCGAAACAGTTTTTGCCAGATAAAACAATGCGAGTTATGGGAATGTAAAGAAAAGGAATTTGAGAGAAAAAAAAGATACACTTAAGGTTTTCCTAGAGATTTAGGGTAGATAATGATAAAAAAATCCAGAAGGTACACGGCGTATAATTACATCCCTGAAGCGCAGAATTTTCAATTTCACCTCCTAAACTAGAACAACGTACTAAAAGCCAGCACTCCTTTTTGGAACACAGTCAAAAAAGCAAGATGCAGGACCGAATATCTCGGGATAATGGTAACTTCTGTACTCAAGAGCCTAAACTAGTCACCTGAAAAAACGCTCAAGCTAATGTTAAGTTTATGGGAAGGTTATTTTCAATTTTCTCGCTCGCACGTTAATTTTTTTTTTTTTTTTTTTTTTTTTTTGCGCGTAGGATAGCTGAGGTCTATCTCTAACGATGTTAGTTTTTGCTTTTTTGAACAATTTTTTTTAAGCGAACATTTTCAATTTTGGAACCGGTTCTGAAAGTGAAAGTACCCTTATATAAAAAAAACTGGAGCCAAAATCGAAAATGTAAAAACTAACAACTTTGGAGATCGACCTCAGCTATCCTATGCAAAAAAACATCATTTAAAAATATTAAAATGCGAGCGAGAAATCTGCCAAGAACCTTCCCATAGATTTAACATTAGCTTGCGCGTTTTTTCGCATGACTGATGTAGGCTCTTAAACTGCTTAGATGAGACAAAGAAATAAGTCATATTATACTATAAGACTAAGCTAATGGTCGGACAATAGCAACATATAGTAGAAGGAAAATTTGAAATAATTACTAAATTTGAAATATACTATCCATGGTATAACGTGCCAGTGTATGTGTACAAAATTTTGTTTCATTGTCGTGAATGAAGCCTCGCAACCTATCTGAATTATGTCAGAAAAGACACAAGAAACAATGAATAAAAATTATTTTTAAAAAATTTATTCTTTTTGAGTCATGTTTCGAGATATCTTAATTTAAAAGACACATTCAAAAGACTTCTAATATCGTCTGACCCATATTTATGAACTTTGGGAACAGTACACAAAAAAGTTTAAGCACTATATGTATGAATAAGTATGAATGCTTCCTGAAAGTCCAGTTGAAACTGAAAGTACAATTTGTGTGTTCAATGAATTATCAACAGAAACTGAAAAATTTGAATCCGCTGAAAATTATGAAATATGAACTATTCTCTAAAATTCCATTCAGAAGCCATTGCAACAAACAAACGTATAAAAACCATAAAAATAATGCTTTGATACCTTTTCAAACATAAGGGTGTAAATTTTGTAATTCTATTTAATTTTAAATATTTGATAATTTTTTAATAATGTTTTTTTACAAAAAAAAAATATGAATCTATAGAAAAAAATGTATTGTTCAACTACTTATTTTGCTTTTATCTTATTTTAAATTAAAATAATGCAAATGTAAGTCATATATCCTAAAACTGCAAAAAATCATTTTTGGCTAGGTTTTTTCATTTTCACTTACTATGTGCCGGTGCGCCGATTCCACTGCATTTGTGTTACAGTGCTTACACATTTTTGTCACATTCATTTATCGGGTCATGTTTAATAGGTCATGTGAGTCATGACGCCTCATACCCTGTTGAACCAAGAAATATTTTACAGCCTAAAACATTTTACGTATGGAAATGCCCAAGAATAATATTAAAAAAAAACTTCATTAAGATATTCTCTCTTCTCCTTTGAAGAGAGGAAAAACAATGAGGTCTGGATTTTCATTTATTTAATGGTCGCAAGCGCAACTTTTATGTGAAAATTTTGGAAAAAAGAAATTGAGTCTTACTTTTAAAGTTGTTTCTCTGCATTAATAATTTTTAAGTTTAAGATTTTGTTTTCGCAATGTAAAGCTCCATCATGCCCTAACTTTCAAATACATTTGAGTATACGATACGAATCAGAGCGCAAGTATTTTTCTAAAATACAGGATTTCTTTCACTTATCTCACGAGTGTACGAAAAGTAAAATGTATGGAGGAAGAAGAAAAAGATGTTTGCCGAAAGTTGGATGTAAAAGACTATTGTATTCCTACAGATAATTGATTTTCAAGGAATTTCTACCTTTTGCTTATTTATCTAACAAAATACATTTATTTAAAGGGAAAGTTTCGTAATATAAGTTGTGACGAATTAAAATGAGACTATGGTTATATCTACAGAATATTTTAATTACAGACTATTTGAATTACATTTAATGTGTAACATGTACAAAATTGCCATTATTGATGCACGGATCCCAGCGCGTAAGAAGGCACTGGATAGCTTGAGTATAGAAACTGCTGGGTTGCTTATGAATAATTTTTTCCACGGTGTTATACACTTCTTTGTAAACCGTTGACCTTTCAATGACTTTTTAAAGGGCCGAAGATAAGGATTCACATGGGGAAGATATCCAGGCTGCATGGAGGATATTTGAGGACATCCCATCGAAATGTTTTCCGCAAGTCGAGGGTCTTTTGGGTCGCATTGTGGTCTAGCATTGCTCTGGAGCAGCACTGTACTTTTCGAGAGCTTCCCTCTACATTTGGTTTTTGATTGCCAGTTCTTTAGAAACATGTTGCAGTATCAAGTAGAAATTGGATAACATATCTTTGTGCTAATCTGGAGGAATCAATCCTGTACCCTACAGCGCAAAACATTCTACAATTGAGGAAACAGAAGACGAATTCGTCACTAAGCCTTCATTTCCACTCTCTATCTCTACGAACTTGATCATTCCAATTATTTTGCAGGTTGCTACGTATTTCATATGCGAGCGGATAATTCCCAATTGTGTTTTACAAGACTTTAAATAATGATGAATATTAGGATTTTTTAATTATTTAAATATATAGAATTTATAAGGAAATGAAAACAAAATTAACAAAGTAAAAGAAAAATTAAAGAGGGTCGTTAAGATAGAAAAATTAAGTTCATTTTTAAATTAAATAGTTTCATTTTTAAAAGTCTATCTATATTTTAATGAATGTTATGACATTTTTCCCCCATCAATATGAAAAATATGAATCTTGACAAATATGAAATTTGTTAAATCCGCAATCACTATAACGCGTGTATGAGTGCTTCGTGCCCATGAAAATCAATAAAAAAACATCATTGGATTCAGCTAACTTGTTGTATTGGAATATCTAACAATATGGAATTCTTTACAGCCGCTATCACTATAACGCGTGTATAATTGCTTTGCACCAATAAAAACAAAACAAAGCAAACAAAGGTAACATCAGTGGATTCATTTAACTCGCTGTATTGAAAAATATGAAATTCGTTCAAACTGCGATCACTGTAAGGCATGCTAAAAAATTTCACATTATATAAATTGTTAATATTGTTTTATATTATTTTTTATATTTTCAATATATTTAATTGAATTATAATTCATTTTTTTAAAACTTTCTGCTATCTGGATCCGAACTTGGGTCTAAAGAATTGGAAACAAACGACATGCCTCTGAGCCAAAACGCACTCACATCGAGATAAGTCTCACACTCATATCGAAAATTAACGTATTCTTCCTTTCCTCACCAATAAAATAAATGGAATAATCTATTTAGGGATAGAGAGTGGAATTTAAATCCGTTATAAGTCTGCAAACTGGTAAAAACACAAAGTCTAAGCATCTAACCATCTTCGATTAGATACAACACAGCTAGAGTAAAAGTCTTTTCATTTGGGCAAACCGCATAGAAGAAATTGTAGGACTATTTTTTCTAAATATTTTCTTATCCTATATGTTTATTGAACAGCACATAGAAAAAGGAAGAAAATGTAAGAATATTCTTTCATTTTGCAATAAAAGGACGAAAAAACAATTTTTCGACTTTTGAGACACTATTTTTTACGGACAATCCTTAACAAATTAACTGCAATACGACGTGCCGGTTGAATGAATGAGTCATGCGACGCAGCGGCGTCGTAATCAATATTGCCACTTTAGTGCGTTTTTTATTCAAAATATACACCAGAATAATTTAATAATTTTTTCTTTATTTAATGGCAGACTATTCTGTGATTCAGTAAAGTAAAAAAAATCTGTTTGAAAATTGTGGTAAATATTTTGAATTAAAAAAACCCGCGTTACTCGAAGTCATATCATTATTTGAAAGAAATCAATGTATGGATGACAGTTAACGTGCATTTCATAAAATTAAGTATCGTATTTTCAGCAATATAAATAGTATATTTTTAAAAAATAAAAATGTTAAGTAAACAGTCATTTTTTACTATACTTTTACTTATGTCATGCCATTTTATTTATTTATTTTTTAAACTAATTAACTTTTGTGAAATCTCATTCTGAAAGTTATAGAACCAATACTATACATATTATAACTATTACATATTATTACTTGCAAGAAAATATGCAAAAATATTTTAAAAAAATCAAAATGTTAAAAGAAGTGTGCTTTTAAAATTGACTTAAAAAAATTTTTTTAGAGAAAATATTCAAATTTAAACCATAAGAATCGCATTTTTGTGATTAAATCGTTTTCTTACATAAAACCATTTAATGATATGTCAAAAAAATATTATAAATACTCAAAAAAATGCAAAAAGTTCAAAAAGTACCGCATCCACTTAAGATGATCTCAAATCGAAACAGGCCACTTTCCTGAAATCATTTTTGTTCGTAAACGCAAGAGATCGATATGTGCTTTATTCAGAAACTATGAAATCGAATAGTTTTTCCATTTTTCGAAACAGACAGGGATCTTTCAGAAAATGGGGCATTTTGAACCGAATTTCCGGGCGTGGCAGCCCGATAACTGTTCTCGCGAGACAACTATCGCTTATAATTCAAAATATAATTTATCGAAAAAAGCTTACGTTCCAAATCACTTCAATAAGAATTTCTACAAATGTCATGTTTTTACGTTTAAAAATATATCAGAAAGATTCGCAAATATATTTTTTTTTTTCAAAAAATACACTTATCCCATATTCACCGTTCTGTGTCGGTTTTCGTCTTAATCTCATTGACTGGATTATTTTTTTGCATTTGATCAAAACAAACACTATAAAAATTGATTTTATAGAGGATCATTTGATAAAATGATTAATAACGATAAGCTCAATTTTCTATATACTGCGTGTGCATAAGAAGTGCTGATAATCAAGCAACAATTATTAACCATGCATTGCATGGTGTAGCCATTTGGAAACACTTCTTATATATTCTGGATTACGACAATAAGTGCTAGCAAGTGATAGGATAAACTTCGGAGTTACTTTTAGCGAAAAAAATGGAAAAAAGACTGATATATTGCGGTATCTATTGTAAGATTAATTTTAAATTGGGATCGACCGTAAGTTCGATGACTATTTTCGAAAATTTTAAAAATATGTTTAAAACAATTTAAGAAAATTTTAAAACCTCACTTCTACAATTTTGAACTTTATGAAACATTTTTTTTGCAAGTTTGCTTCTATTAACGAAGGGAACAGATTTCCAAAGAAATAAAATAATTTAAGAGAAAATAAATAAAATGTCATGAAATGTGTAAAAGGGGCTATTTAGTTACTATTTTTAATAAAATAAACTATATCGCTGAAAATACGATCCCTCATTTTATGAAATGCACCCTAAAAGGCATAAAAACTTTTTAATAACACCACAAAATGAGGAATGCGTTGGACCATTCGAAAGAACTTTGACTTTCTTCGCCAGGCGCTTAGAAGAAGTGCTAGCACTACAGTTGCAAAAATCCGGTTTATTCCCAGGTTTATTTCCAATAGACCCGGTTTATTCCCAGATTTATTTCCAATAGACCCGGTTTATTCCCAGATTTGTTTCCAATAGACACAGTTTATTCCCAGGTTTAAACCAGGATTTTTCTAGCCTTTGCAAGAAGGCTTTGAAGGCATGAGCAAGAAAAATGAAATGGAATGGAAAGAGGGACAAGTTAAGGAAACAGCCAATAGGAAAACAAGTTAAGGAAACAATTAATAGGAAAGCAGAAAGTATCAGCCAATCACAGAAAGGAATTACCTAAACAGAAGACCATTGAACAGAAGGAGAGTTATGAAGAAACTTGGATAAAAACAGAGTCAGAAAAGTAAAAAGAAATTGCAAGCAATTTCCTATTGGCTGTTTCCTTGATTTGTCCCTCTTTCTCTTCCATTTTCTTTCAGTCTTGCTCCTGCCTTCAAAGTGGTAGCACGTCTTCATTGCGCCTGACGAAGAAAGACAAAGTTCTTTTGAAAGGCCTAGAGCATTCCTTATTTTATGGTGTTAAGAAGTTTTTATGCTTTTATTGTATCACACCAGTTTATTCAATACTTTAATGCACCCTAAGTTTTTTAAAAAAGCGAATCAATTGAATATTCCATGTTGAAGTTTTAGCATTTTGATTGCAACTCTGAATTATTTAAAGGGAAAGGGATACAGTAAAAAGTCCCTTTTCACATATTTATATCCATCGGGTCTTTACGTAACTTCGCCAAAATATACAAAGAATACTAGATTAATTTTAACACAATTATTTAAATTGGTAAAGAAATCATACGAGTTTTAATTTTCCAACTGGACGAAAAATGTCCGGACCAGGATTCGAACCATCTATTCTGTTGAGCTGATTAAAATATCAGACCAGGTGCTAAGATCAAAAAGGTTAACTGGATGAATTATGCCCTCCAGATTCGACCGGGATAGCTCAATTGGTAGAGCGTGGCAGCTTCAGCCAAGAGATCCCAGGTTCGAATCCTGGCCCGGACATTTTTCGTTCAGTTGGAAAATTATAACTCGTATACAAAGAATGTCTAAATACATTTTAAGCAAAAAATAAAATAAAAAAAATTGATATTTTTGTCTTTTTTGACAAATGAAGGGTACCAAGTCCCTTTAAAAATGATTATAAATTTACAGTGATTAATAACCAGTGATTTAACAAATTAAAAACTCTTTTCACCTTAGATTCTGGACAGGAAAGTTTCTTGTCACTGACAATTCCCGTATCCCCAGGTGGGGACTTATCGAGTCTCCCATGGCTTAGCTTTCGGACAGGATTACAGAGCCATTTTCTGAAACAAAGAAAAAGAAACAATTATTTTCACCTCAGTTAAAATGATAAAAGAGAAAATAGAAAACTGCATAAAATTACAGGAAATAAGAAAACTAACTTTAAATTAAATAACAGACAATAAATAAAAATGGTGCATTATTGCATGGACTTTTACAATTAATTCAAAATAATTAAAGTATATAAATTAAGCTTGAAAAAAAATCAAAGAACTTACAAGCAGTATTGCCAAATCTGGCGGATTTTTTATTCAGAAATTCCGAATTCACAACAGAAAGTTTGAAGAGTTATTTTTTTCTTTGTATAATGAAAGATATTCCGTGAATAAAATAAAATAATTATTCTAATTATTATCTACATGTTGATCCGGGTGTTAACAAGCATTTTGTGATTAAAAGACAGAGTTAACACAGTGGTCCCAATGATAAAAAAAATAAGAATGAAAATCCCTCCTTAATCTCAAATCGCCCAAAAGTTTCGCAATTAAAAGTATAGCTACATTAAAAAAATTCCCTTTATTGAAGTGCTATAAATTTGTCATTATCTCAAGTAATGCACAGTACTGTAATGAGTTTGTATAATTTACTGCATTGTAGGGTAGTCCGACCAGTAAGTGAACAGCCCCCAGTGAATGAACAATTAGTAAATATTTTGATATTATAAGGTTTGAAAACGCCCCCAGTAGTTAATTATCACGCTGGGTTTAAAAAAACTCGTAAGTCAATAAAAACGTGTCATAATTTATTTGAACAAGTTGTAAAATAAATAACATAGTATGAAACTTAAGTGTTTTTAAATTGCTGCCTATTCATTCACTAGAAAAGTTTGCGTTCATTCACTGGTAAGAACTGTTCGTTTATTTGGTTTTTGTATAGCTTTTTATTAAGACTACCCTAACATCCCAAACAAATTAAATATAAACTCACTTTTATTATTTTTTAATCATTTGTATATCAACACATGTATTTGCGCTGTCAGACACCAAAAGGTACTGTTTATTAAAATATTATCAATAGTTTTTAAAAAAAATGTGCTCAAGTGTTCATTTACTGGTCCGACTACCACTACCCTAACATACATAATATTGTTTGAAACAGGTAAATACTGGAAGTACTTGGGAGGGGTGAACCAAATAACAGTATATTCTGGTAAAATGATTTTAGGATTATGAACAGTTCTTTGGAACGAATTGTGCTCAAGAATAGAGGTATTATTTTATTTTGATTATTTTAGATAGACGATATAAAACACTGTAAAAAATAAAACACTGTAAAAAATAAAACACTGTAAAAAATATAAACACTGTAAAAAATATAAACACTGTAAAAAATATAAACACTGTAAAAAAAATGCAAACTCACGGTATTTTATCGTGAATTACCGCAGTAATTTTACGGCATATGCTACGTTTTCAAGCTAAACGGTCAAATCTCATATATATACTTTTACAGGCAAAACCCATAGATATAGGGACAAAGCAACTTTATCTAAAGGAAAAGTTAGTTTTATTTTAACGTGTCTATACCTGGAACCTCTGTTGCAGTAATAATCTTACTGCAGCAAATTTTTACAGTGAATTTCAGACAGATACGATTAACACATTAATGAGACAATGGTTGAGAAGAGCAGAGCATCCTTGAAATGAAAAATATACGATATAATCAAAAAAATTCACAGAAAAAAATGTCCGAGTAAACAGTTCAGGTATTTCGTGTTATAATTCATAAGAGACCCTCCAAAACTACACGAGATTTTACTTGCAGCACTGCTAATATGAAATAAATGAAATTGTTCATATTTATAGGATATTGACTTAAAAAATCGTCGACCTTATACTTATTTCCATTATAAAGTGCATCAAAAATTTAAATATGTCATTAATTCACTAATTATAATTTGTATAGTTTTAAAAACTGTATTTCGATTTAAATAAACTTGATTCTTTACTTCTTGTCCTTATATTTTCTAGAATTTTTTTACAATATTTTTTTTTCCCACGACCTTAAAATTTTCTCCATAGGGCCTTATGAGTGAAATATACACTTTAATAAAGCGCAGAATGGTCTTAGAGACAAAAATTACACTTCTGGTTAGAGTATCTAAAACTTCATTTATTAACCTACTAAACATGCTAAATAAAATTTTTATTTTTGAATTTCAATTATTTATATACAGGATGACTTTTTTAACTTACAACTTTTAGCTGAAATAACACTTGAGTCGTTGCAAATAGCAGTACAAACATTTTTTCATTGAAAAGAACGTGGAAAAGGAATTTAATGGATAAGGTTTTTTACAGCGAGAACCTTCAGGAGATGATACAATAGCGCAACTTAGTCACAAAGTTGTCAGTAACAAAATCAAGCGTTTCTTTTTTTATGCTTGAAAATGGGTCAGTTATGGAACTTTTGAGGCTGATAAGGTCTCTCGGCTTCTTCTTGTGACCAAACTATTTCATATGACGCCAAAGATAGAAATCACATGGATTCATATCTGGTGAATAAGGTGGCCAATGCAATGCACTAGGATAATGATTTGGGTATTGATAGGTGATAAATGGCTTCTGATTGTTGAAGACCACTTCTGTAGAAATAGTGTTGCATTTCCACCACATAAATAGCAATTTTTAACAATAAAAATACGATCTTCAATTTAATACGATGCTTTGGGAGACATTTTCAAAATTGCGTGGAACCTCAGAGGAACTGACACTAAAATTAATTTTATGCCCTCTGTCATTGCATCCATTCTTGCCGCCTTCTAGTGAGGGTCAGAGAAGTTATTTCAGTTTAAAGTTGTAGGTTAATATTAAAAAAGTCACCTTGTATACTATATGGCCAAAAGTCACCTGGAACTTTCGATTTAGATGTTTTGTGAAATATCTAAGAGAAATACTTGACGAATTCTTCTGAAACTTCAGGAATAAGAACATGGTGGATCTCATATCTTTCCGCGAAAGTCACTACGGCAAGTAGCGGATAAAGAACAAATTCAAATAAAAAAATAATAGCTTCGATCACCCTGTGAAATATAATGCTTGACATAATCTGTACCTATAACACATGACTATATAGAGCTTGTGCAAAATTTGTTCTTGCAAGAATCACATGTATATTCAAGAAGATAAAACGGTTTCTTAAAAAAAATTAAAGAAATTTTCGCAGTTCTTTTTGTTTGTAGCATGCACGGTTTTCAACCAAATTTAACGCCACTTTCATAAAACTTGAAAAAGTACAGTAGAAACAACATAGTACAATTAGAATATAAATATATTAAATATTTAATGAAATATGAGCATTTGTATGAAATAATTTTTAACTGCGGAAAGATATTTTTTTGGTTTTGATAATTTAGTAGTCAACTATATAGAGCAACTCATGTAAAAAAGCCAGACGAATATTGTGACAACTCAGAATGATATAGTCGATATAGTGAGCTGAATTTCAGTTGTTTTCTAAACGTATGTAAGATGAAAAGGTATCGGAAAACGGGAGAAAATAAACATGAACTCTATGCTTCTTGATTACTTTTTTTGAAAGGGTCAATTTTTAACCAACCTGATCGTTCGAGACGTACAAGTACGTTCTTTGAGAATATGTAGACAGGTTTTCAGTATTTCCGGCCGTTCGCCCATGGGGCATTTAGAAAAACTTAAAAAGAAACGGGTGACTCGTGCTCCCCACAAATTCTCATTTTTCACGTCCCTTTTTTTCATGATACTTCAGTTTTGCTTAGGAAACAGGAGAATGAGCCCATTCCAACAAAAAATAAATTATCTAAATCGAAGCATCCGTTCCAAAGCTAAGATTCGACATTCGGTAAATAATAACTACTTTGTTGGAACTCTGTTAATGAAAAATGATTATTTGTGGAAAATCTTATCGGGCTACTTTTCGAAGGCAATTGAAATTCAGCTCACCATATCTCCAATATCTTTCTGAATTTTTACGATATTCGACTAGCCTTTTTATACAAGTTGCTCTACATAGTGGACTACTAATTTATGCGAAAAAAGTTTTATCTTTAGAACATGCGTTAGTTCATAAAAATGCTCATATTTTATCAAATATTTTTTATATTTTAATTGCAATATATTGTTTGATTCATATAGTCATGGGCTATAGGTACAGATATTTTCAAGCATTCTATTTCACAGGGTGATCGAAAATATATATTTATAAATTGGCGAAGCTAAAGTGTCCAGCGATTTTGAAAACACTGTTAAGAAAAAATAAGTGGGTAAGTGTGATCGAAGATTGCACAAAGGGTTTCTTTTAATGTTGCTTTCAAAACCCTTTATCATTTAATTAATAAATACAAATAATTAATTTATAATTATTAAATCCTTATCATTTATCAATACACTATCAATAAGAACATAGATATCAGCACCATTAAATTTCATAACTAGAGGAAGGTATTTTTTAAAAATCAAATTAAAAATATTCAAGAATTGCTTTACAGACAATTGTAACAGCATGTGTTTGATATCCGAAAGTATATTTAATTACATGATTTAATTTTAGCTTAAAAAAAAGAAAAAGAAAAACCGAAACCTTTAAAATGGCAAACAAACACGAAAGTTCTTTTAATTAAATCCATCGGACAATGAAATATAAAAATCGAAAATTCCAACTTCCTTCTACTCGAAAAAGACTGAAATTAAGGTTCTGTTTTAAAATCTAAATCGCAGAAATGGTCCGATGTCAAATTAATTAAATATAACTTTTTCAAAATTTTATGATTTGTCGTATGACAAGAGGTATTGAGCTATAAGTATTCAAAATTTCAAATATCTAACTTATACAGTCTCGGAGTACGAACTCTGTGACAGACAGACAGACAGAGGAGTGAGACAAATAGGGTTTCATCAGTTGAACGAAACCTAAAAAGGGCCTAAAATTTTCGTTACTGCTTACTCGCTGTGACACGTTTTACTTCTATAGCTTCAAAATTACTCCTCCACATTCATTATTGATTTCTAACTAATGAAACATGATTTTCGTGTGTATAAAGTATATTTTATTTTGTAAACAACATACAGCTTACAAAATAAAATTTCGATGGTCAAAGTGTCTCTCTTAAACAAATCGTATTTTACTATGATGTTTTTACGCAACTTTAATATATTTTTTCTCTTTATATTTACGAACATATAACGTTAGGAAATTATTTTCCCCTGGAAAATAAGAAAAAAATAAATAAACGAACAGCGGAAGATTAATCCTCCAGGCACTAAGATCACATGAATGAAATCTTTTTTATTTAATTAGTCAATTTTTTTCCAATGCATTAAATTTCGCCATGAAAAATTTTATCCCTTTTTAATGCAAGTTATAATTCACGATAATTGTCAAAGTAGATCTAAATATTTATTCGGTGCATAGAATTGGCATGTCTCCCAAATTGTTCCTTATCCAATGAAGGAAGAAAAATTTTCTTCTGGAACCATGCCAACAGTAACAGAGTTAACAATGGATAGTACTAAATGGACTTTAATTTTGTTGGACGCTGCAATATAATCTAATATATACTCTATTTTAACAATAAATTTTTCAAAGTGAAATTGTAGAACAACGTATAACAACATTATTTTAAATTTCATAAAATAACTAAAATTAAAAAAATAGTTTCCCAACTCCTTACATGTGATGCGTCAAAATTAGAGATTTTTTTTAATCTTTAATTTTGTGTATTGTAACAACCAAGGTATCCAACCGGCTTCCCAGGTCACAGAATACAGATGAAAACTAATATATTTTTTGCATTTAATATATATTTTTTAGATGTTTGCACCAATCTCTGCATCCATTCAGTTCTACTAAATGCATTTAAATATCCTCTTAACACTATAGTATGTTGTTTCGATCTTTTTCTGTGCAATGCATTAATAATAAAGCTGTAGTGCTAAACTATATTATTTATTTTTTTTAACGAAGTTTTTTTTTAAATAAATTAAAAAAAATGACATACTTTAAGAATCTTTCAAAACTGTTAATTGAATAGGGAATTGCAATAACAGCCTAAGGTTAAAAAACTGAAAACATGTTTAATAAAATTCAGCATGCAGCAGTGAATAAGCATCTAATTTACGTAATTTCAAGGAAAAATTAATTTATTCTAAGTTGGGTAAATTAAATAAACTAAGGTAAACTAATTACAATTTTTTTTATTATTTTTCTGAAGTCGGTATAATAAATTTAAATATACACATATTGCTTATGTTTTATTAAAAAATATGTATAGGATTAATTTTTAGTTAAAAATAAAATGTACAAAAAAAAAATCTTAATTTTTTTTTCTTTACTTTCCGACTACACAGTGAAAGAAAATATTGTAATCATGATTTGTATATGTGTGAACACTTTAACACTCAAAAACGGTACTTCAGGTAGGTTGATTTAGGACGACCGATTATCTACACGAGGGATATAGGACCTTGGGGGTCTTTCTAAGGAAACCTAACTCGTATTTACGTATGGTTATCCAAGATTCGAAGAAAACCACGGAAAACACTGAACGATTAGACCAACGAGCGCGATTGGGTTCGAACCCAGCCCCTCCTGTCTACCAGTTTTGAGAGCAGAACCTCTCGGCCACTGGTGGGGCCGAACGGTACTTCAGATTAGATTCCTTCACCGGGTCGGATAACCAAGATTTGACCCGAACCGGACGATCTGGTCGGGTTGCTATTTTTTTTCGTTGCGGGTTGGGTTCTTTTTGAATTGACTTTAAATGTTTCGGGTACGGGTCAGGTTTTGACTCTTTCGGGTCGACTTCGGAATGACCGATTTTTTTAAAAGAAAGTCCTGAATAGTTAAAAAAAAAAAGAAAAAAAACTATATTTGAATATTAATGAGTGTATGTGTGTTCATTTTAATACACACAAAAAAAATAATAATAACAGAGAAAAAATTGTAGACTATTTGTTTTTCCCTAATTGTATTAAAATATCGATTAATTTTTGTTCACATTTCGGATTCTAATCGGGTTCAGCGTTGACGGAATTTTTCTTCTCTTTTTCGGGTTGGGATTCCGATTGACTTTAAGAAGAAATTTTGGCTCTGGGTCGGGTACAACAAGACCCGTTCAGGACTCTACTTCAGATTAAACTCCCATTTGGCGAATATGTTATAGGCCACTGTCACAAGCACTGTATAGGGTTTGGCAAAACTCGGGCGTCGAATTAGGTATTTAATCTATTTTAAAACCCCTTTTCAACCGATTATATAGAAAAAATTCGCAAGGAAATGTGACATAGTATAAGAGATAAATATTGCGCCGATGTAATCAAGCTTTAGTGACGCAGAGGTAACGTCTTCAGCTTAAAAACGGGATATCCCGCGTTTGAATCTAGCCGATTCTATTGTGTCAGAAATTTGCGATTTTTTTTTTGCATTTCTGGACACGTCTACCAGTGTTCGTAAGGTCGAGTGAAGTCATTTCATATTTTTTTTTTTTCACAGTATTTCATTTTATAAAATCAAATTCTGTTCATAATTAAACCTAATTCATTTCGCAATAACTGCTTTAAAAATTAAGTTTTTAATCCATAACCCGCCATCCTATAAATAAGATATTGTAAAATACAAGCAATTTTCGTCAGATTTTAATAACTAACCCATGCATGGATCCATAATATGGATCGCAGCGGTACAAAATTAACGCTAGTTATCCGCATGGATTCCAGGATGTATGAGCTCTAAGAATTTAAAAATTTAAATTAGTTTCAGATATATTAATGTTATTTTGCAACTTTTAATGAAATTTCTCTAAAGATGGAAATACTCCATTTTTGTGAAGGAAAGAAAATATGAAATAATGGGATATCGTCTGCTATCCGAAATGGTGAACAAATATTTTTATTTTTGTTTTGTTTGAATAAATATATTTAATGAATTTTAATTTATATTATCTTTAAAAACAAAATGTAATTAAAAAATATTCATATGACTTACTTCCACATTTACTAAAATTATTATAAAAACGCTGAAAGATTTAAATATTATTGTTTCGTATGAAATAATATTTTCCGAATTTGTTTAAAATGTAAATAAATGGACTGTACAATAAAATTCAACGTTTAACACACAATATCGAACTGTTGCACAATGAACAGACGTACGTTTCGTGAGTAACTTGGATTCGCATCCTCAGTGTCAGAAAAAAAAAAATATTATATCCCCCAAAGACATGAAACGGAAACAAAAACCCAAATGACAGAAAATAACAACAATGAGTGTTATTGTCTGTCATTTGGGTTTTTGATTCCGTTTCATGTCTTTGAGGGGATATAATATTTTTCTGACACTGAGGATGTGAGTCCAAGTTACTCACGAAACGTACGTCTGTTTATTGTGCAACAGTTCAATATTGTGTGTTAAACGTTGAATTTATTGTATATTTATCCACACAAGATTTTCTTCATAAATGGACTGTGATAGAATATGGAGTTTTCGGCATGATATATGAACATAAGTGCAGGGCATATGCTCAGATTAAAAGTTTTCGTTCAAACCATACAAACCCACACTACTGAACTTGATGATACTCGCCTGGACAAATTCGCTTTGACGAGTTAGACAAGTAAACAAGCATTAGCTTGGCATTAATGGTAAGTCTCCAAATTTTTATCCAAAATCTTCTACCAATAGAATTTTATTCCCCGTATGTCACCATTTTCTTATAAAGGCATTCTACTATAATTGAATTAATATAACTTGCAAAATATAATTTCCATAATATCCAGTTCATTTACATTGTAAACATGATTTCTCCAATTTAATAAGAAATTTAATAAAATGAACATTATAAACTTTTTCGAAATGTAGAACTAAATTTACTTTTCCCCTAAAAATAAGAAAAACGAAAGATCTCATACAATGCAAACACAACACATCGGGTTGCTACGTCAGTTAGTAGTTATTATTATTAAAAGTATTAAGAATAACAAAAAACTTTATTACTTTTTTGAAATAGACCAAAATTTATTATGAATCTGAAAAACGGACTTACAAATTTAATTTAATTGGAAAAATGACCCTTGAAAAATGTCTAATTTTTTAAGTCATTATTTAATATCAAAATTTTTAAAAATAAAACAGTTACGTAATAGTTTTTTTTTCTCGAAGAAACAGAGCTAATTGTATAAAAAATATCCACGAAAAATATATTTTACAGGTATTTTCTAATTAATTTAAAATAAATGCAAAATAACATGTACAAAAAATAATAAAACAAAATATCAACATTTTTATTTTATTATATACTTTTTCATTACTGTATTATTTATTATATTTAAAATAAAAATGCAACCTATAATTGATATCTTTGAAGTTTTAAATATTTTTTTTTATGGTATTTTTTATGAATAGTCCAATATGAGTTAAACAGACGCGGATAAACACTTATTCATTTCTTTAAATATTCGTAGACCAAATGCATCATAGAGACATAAGAATCATTCTTTGCTTTCCGACTTAACCCAATTTTTAGAGAGAGAAAGGAAACTTTATCCAAAGCTCATTTCCATAATCTTCTAATTATTGCAAATGAGCTCATTAGTAAACGTTACTGCTTACTTTATGCGACATTAATTTACATATAATCCAGATTCCAATGATAAACAGTATAAACGATAAACATTCTTAATCAGAAATTCCAGATGCTTTTATGCGCATTAAAATGAACTGGTATAATTCCTTTTACGGGATTAAAAAAGGTGATGTAAGATATACATAAAATATTTTAAACTTTGATTAGACATATTCTACGATTTAACAAACAAAGATAAAATTTAATATGCAACATACGTATTCTGAAGAATCCATGCTGGTGTGATAACGCATGATTTTCTCAAGTAATTTTTTCTCGTAAAAATAAATGTTTCGATCGACAGAAACATTAAACAGATTACGTCTGGATGCTTAATTAACACGTTAAAATTTATAAAAAATTCAGACATTCACTAAAATACTAAAATATAATGTAAATACAATAAAAATTTGACGTTTCGGATTCAATTTTGAATTCCTCGTAAGTATACAACATTACAGATACACAAACAATCACAAAGAGAATCAAAGTCAATCGGTTAAAGTTCTAACCAGAGTAAAACAGAATATTCAGGTGAAATCGGGGCTGCTTCGTTCATAGGTGATTCATCCAACTTTGTGAACCTTTCATTACAATATCTCACACATTTACATTTCTAATTTAATATCTGGTCCATATTCGTAATAGTCAATTTTAAATTAAGCACGACTCATTCAACTTTAAACATATAGATACTGAACTTTTTTGTAATGATCTTGTTTCAGCAAAAGAAAAAAAAAATTATAACAGACCATTTCTGTCTAGAGGGGTAGTACACAAATTTACAAATGACACCCTTTAGAAAATTAATAGGAGAACTATATCATTAACATAATCTTACTTCCTACCTTTTCTTTAACATTTATACAATTTACATTGCCCACTTATTTTCAACAGGCGAAAAATTAAAGCGCGTATTAATTTTTTGGGACACCTTGTGTAATGTAAATACGCAGCCATTAACTTTCAACCACATATCACTGAGATTTTTAAGTGGATTCATCCACCTAAAAATCTTAATAAAGTTACTTTTTTCTTTTCAGTTTCGCCAATAATATGACCTATTCATATTAAAATATTAGCATGAAGCAAAATTTTTAATAAAAAGTTGTTGCAGAAGAGAGTGGGTTAATTGAGAACAGCTTTTTGCAATGGGGAAATACGCAAATGCCGTCTGTATTTCCTTCTTTGTTCTAATTATAAGTGGAAATTTCCACTATTCAAACTTTCTCGAAAACTGAAGTTTCCCCTCTAGCGAATGGTTAAAATGAAAGGAAATGTTTTATATAGAAGAACTTCGGGTATTATGTAATACTATTTACATGTGGGGCAATACAACATACCGATATTGTTTAAAACTCGAAAACCGAATAGAATTACAAACTTCAACTATCGGCGAATATCTACGAAATTTCATCACTTTCAAACAAATAACAATAATAAACGTATTTTGAGGGTATTGTGAGATATTCGGGATATATAAAATAGTGGGTTAAAATGAAGAAACGAACCAAATTTGGTAAAAAACAGATGTAATGGTATATGAAGAGAAATGATCAAAATATAGTGTCTAGCCAGCCAATATATACTCTAGTTCATACTTCAGATTTGCAAAAATCACAAATATTAGGATCTGTCTTTGCGCCGCCATAATCATGGAGTATTGTGAGATATTGGTATTCCATATAACCAGACATCGCCGATTTGGGAAAAAAATTACTCTATGTTTATTGGTGTGAATCGAGATTTAAAAAATGTGTGTTACATCATAAGCTGTCAGTATTTCGGCGTACATTATGTTTAATTTCAACGTAAAAATATCACTTCTAATAATGAATAAAATATTTTGAAAAATTATCTCCTGAAACTTCCCAAAGACAAAAAACAAAAATTTATTTACACAAAGCACTTTAACGCCGAACTGCGAGTTCTAGGGGACATTCTGGAAACGTTCTTAAGTAGTTTACGATATTGCTGCTTGGTGGCAGCACTTAAACAGAAACCTTGGTTTCCCATATTATCCAACTATACCACAAGACTCGAAGTTAGTTTCTCTATATTATCCACGTAACATGTTTGAAACATGAAAGGAGAATACTGAAATTTCAGACAAAGCATCAAAACATCACAAAAAATAAAACATCGAGCATAAAAAAGGCCATTCTAAAATTTAAAATAAAGTCATTAAGGTGTAACAGCACTTTTACGGCTTTAAAATTTTCAATTTATTTTTGTTGCTTAGCCCTTAACTGCTGTTGTCGGTCTGACAGACCGCTGATTTTTTCAAATTTGACAGTTTAATTCGTAATTTTCAGTTTAACTATAGATACTAGTAAAATTTTGTTCAATTTGGAGCCCTAGTAATATCGCTAGAGAATTCTGAATAGGGGAATTTGAATTATAATGGTACTGTACATAAAGTTTAGAACAGAAACAGTATGAGTTAATCCAGCCTTTTATTAATCTTTCAATCAAGCGGTCTCAGACCGCTGACAGTATAGTTATGCGATAATTTCTGTCACATTGCAGTTAAGGATTAAAGTACATTTTGTACACACAGAAATAATAGCTTATTAGCTAGAAATCGGTATCGAAAGTAAAAAGAGCAAGTTTGGGGCCATAAATGTAGAGCGCACCACAGCGAGTAAACAGTAACGAAAACTTTTCAGCACTTTTTTTTTTCAGTACAGTACTTTCAAAATCGATGGACACTACCTCCGCCAATTTACAATCAATCCACCACTTGATCTTTTTGAAAATTAATTATAACCATATTTTTCTAGTGAAATACGTAAGATTTTTTTCGAAATATCTTCTGTGTAACATAATTTGTTGTTGAAAATTTACTTTTACTTTGAATTGATGACATTTCATTTAAAATTCCTATTTTTTTTTTCATGCGTAAATACGGGTTAGGTTCCCTTAGAAAGACCCCCTCCCCACGGAGGATTTGGTTGATTTTATGAAGGCCGATTATCTACACGAGGGATATAGGTCCTAGGGGGGGTAGTGCCCTCCATGGGGGTCTTTTTAAGGGATCCTAACCCGTATTTACGGCAAGGTTCGAAGAAAACCACGGAAAACTCTAAACGGTTAGGGTCGACGAGCGCGACAGGGGTTTGAATTCAGCATCTCCCGTCTACCGGCTTTGAGAGCAGAACCTCTCAGTCACTGGTGGGGCCTCCCCCCACGCAGGGCACTCCCCCTTAGGCCTATATCCATCGTGTAGATAATCGGCCGTCATCAACCAACCTTTTTTTTTTTTTTTCAAACGGCTGTGTATTTGACCAGCTTTTCGGCAACAAAAAACTTATTTTTAAGCCTCACTGGTAAAGGTTAACTCGAGGATGAGATATGTACACTGGTAGATCTTTTTTCCAAAGCACTCCCGTCCATCAGCTCTCAATCAATCATTTTTTAGTGTATCAATTTAAAAAAAAATGTTTTCTACTTTAATAACTATACATTTAAAACGCAAAGGCGAATGTTTAAGGCCGATTTAGGCTGATCTTAGCATGCTCAATGAGCATTTTAAGGTGCTTTTCTGTCGCTAAACTGAGTAGGAAATCAGTTTTGAACCGGTTTCATTTCCGAGGAATGTTGAGCGAAGTCAAGATGGAGCCAGAAAGAGAAATTCTGATTCTCTAAAGGGAGCGTGGGTTTGAATCCTGTTCCTGGCATAAGATGTTTCTCTGGTACTGTTAGTATTTCGGTAACTCAGTTGAATAATGTAAATTATATTTTCTTTCAAAAGGAAAAGTTATAGAATTTGTTTTTTTCTCCTTTAATATTAAATAAAATTTTACCATGCTCACTAATTTTATTAATTAATGATTTTCTATTTACTATTTAAAATTTAAAATTGAAAGCTTTGGCATGTAATTATCAAGTAAATAAATTAAAATTATCTACAATTTATTTATATATTTTTTTATTATTGAAATTGATATATAAGGCGTATGCCAAGAAAATTAGGTGATTAACGTAAAAAACAAAGAAAAATATTTATATAAAAAAACTGATGCGCCATCTATTGGTATTGTAATGCAGTTAAATGTTTATATTTCAAAAAGCCAATAAAATTTTAACTTGAAAATGTTCTTTATTTGTTAGATTTAAGAAAAAAAAGATTGCTCTTTTTAACACTTTCCAACTTAGTTGAAAAGTGTTTATGACTTCGGTTTGTCTGGCCGTCTGCCGTCTGGCCGTGCTCTAACTCCCGTAAATATGCTCGGATTGCCCTGCAATTTTTATATGTTATAATCGTTATCTATAGCATGTTCCCTATTTCAACGGAAGTGTGTAGCAGTTATAGTTTTTTTACAGGGACACTCAAAAGAATTCCGTTACATTGCGGTCTATGGGGAAAAATCATTTGCGGTTTATTTAAATAATGTTTCACTATTTTAAACGCATTGAAATTTATATATATCATTAAGGTGCATTAGAAGAAGCTTAATATGGAATAGGGTGTGCATAGCACTTATACTTACTTTACAGGGACAGTCAAAAGAATTCCGTTACATTACGTCTATGGAGAAAAATCGTCTGCGGTTTATTTAAATAATGTTTCACTATTTTAAACGCATTGAAATTTATATAAGGTTCATTACAAGAGACTTACTACAGAATATTGTGTGTATAGCAGTCATCGTTCATTTACAGGGACACACAAAAGAATTCTCTACTGTATGTTAACAATAATTCCTGGAAGTGCGTTTTAAGTTACTGAATGCGATTTTAATTTTAAATCACTTTTTGTATATTACGTGGTGTGTATAAATTCTGTAGATCCTATACAGGGAAGCACAAAAGTTCGGGAACACATTTCCGTATTATTTAACTCTAGACGGAGAATTTTAAACTGTGCTACGTGTTTCCTAACTGAACTAAAATTTAGCATCCTATGTAGTATATATACAAATCTATAGATCCTATACAGGGCTGAATAAAAGTATTCGGATTACTTAGATGTTATCTTTTAGCTTATTAAAGAGTATGATTCGTAAAATTATTTTGGAAGCGTTGGAAAGTGTTGCATAATCTATGCTTGACGCATGATTTTTCGTTCTTGTTTGGAACTGGAAACGGAATTCTCTGGAAAATGTTATTTTGTCGGTATCCGTGTAAAGAACGTTAATATGCAGCTGGTCCTAAACATGGTTATAAAAGGAGAAGAAGTTTTTTTATTTCTTGTAACTATAGCTAAGAAATATTATGTAAAATACTCAGAGATTTTAACATAAAGTCGTGAATCTTTTTTCTTTGGAACTTTTATTTTAATTACAGTCTTGTTTAGACGCGTACTATCAAGTATGCACAATAATTTACTGTAAATGAATTTTTATACATACTCCGCATTTCTTTAAAAATAAAATTAAAAAAAGTCCTTAAATTTCCGAGCGTCAAAGTGGTATTACCATTTAATAATTATTTTTCAAAAATAAAAAGTATAAAGCAGTTTATGATGTTTTCTATGTAAAAAAACTATTTTATTCCTACAATCACAGTGTGTTTGGAGAGAGGAAAGGGGGACGTCAGTGTCTCAGCTATTGTATGTCGAAAAGTCTAGATAAGGAAAAGTGACAATTTTGACACCACATTGTTGTTTTAAGATTAAAACTTTCTTATCTGCATCATTGATATGCAGAGTAAAATCATTCCTTCAAAAAAGAACATTTGATTTATGTGTGGCATAACTTTCTTATAAGATTTCTGAGATAAGGATACTGAGTCAGGGAAGACATTTGAAAAGATATCCGAAAAACCCATTTAGCGATATCATTTAAAGAACAGTTAAATACAAAGGAACTTAGACTTCAATGATATTTTAAATATCAACTCTGATAAGACAAAAGATCATTTAAATGCTCTTTTTTAAATATTAGACAATTAAATGCTGCAACAATTAAAGACATTTACTCGAATTCATTTTCTTGTATTTTGAATGCCATTGACATAAACAATAATGATTAGATTTTATGGCACGTCGGAATTTTACAAAAAGATCTTAAAAAGATAAAGTCCAAATAGTATGATAAATTCTGAAGCAGTATATTCTTAGTATATTATAAAAAAAAATAAGTACGCATATCTTTATCTTTTAACTAAAAATGTCACAAACATAAAGCTACACTTATACGTTGAACAATATATACAAGCGAAAACATGCAAACATACAACGCTTTTAATACTGAATTAGCTTATTCAAAGTTAAACGAAAATTTTATATTTCGAAATTCTTAAATATATATTTAGAAGATCTGACCTTTAAAAAATTTAAGATATTAACATGTTGACCGCCAGACTGACCTAATCTACTATAAAATACCAACTTATATATGTAACTTTTCTATAACGATCGTAAAATTTATCAATAGTCCCGTTTCATAGCAATAAATTGTCTTCAATGAAAATATTAATGGCACATACATTCGTATGCCAATGCGAAGGGGCACCAGGAAATATTGCTGGCACACGCATTCGTGCGCCACTGCACTAAATGTGTTAATAATAATTATCACACGATTTGTGCATTTATACCTAAATGAATGAAATATTTGGATAAAATTTATTCTTTATAATTAATATACCTCTGACATTTTTAAAAGAACAGAGTACGGCAATTTATTCGATTGTTAGGTAAAACAGCTTTACTACCTTATTAATCAGCATCACTGTTACAAATTTTGTCCTTTGTTGAACCAAATTTTGGTGCTGCAATCATAAGATTGCGAAATCTCGTTCCAATATTTGGATCTCCGGTTGAACCATAGCTCCAAATGTTGGAACGAGATTTCACCATCTTATGACTGCAGCTTCTGCAGCACCAAAAGCTCATTTAACCCAGCACAAAATTTTTAACAGTGTACCGTTGAGGATTACAATAGAGAAAAATGTTTTATCGAATTTTAGCATTGTAAAAAGAAAATATTTTTCACAACCTACGATTACTGATTTAACAACACCCATTTAACTATAATGATAATTACACTGATTAGGATGTAGAACAAAATATCGCCGTAGAAAATCTCGTGAAGGCAAAATATTGCGCTGAAAGGATATCACAAAAAAAATATCGGATCAATGAAAGAGTACGTAGAAATTCCGGACCGGACATTTAGTCTGAAATTTCTGAATGGGATTTTAAGGTAACCGAAATTGCCCATTAAAATGTAAAACTCAAGGGATCAGCTTAAAAAAATGTCCAAAAAAGAGAAATCCTGATATTTCTGATGTTATATAGCGCAGGACTTCAAAAATTCAAACATACAGCAAAACATTTTGAATAATAAAATTGAAAATAATAGAAACTTGCTTTGTTCTTAAACATAGGATCTGTATCAATTATTGAATATATATCAACTATTAAATTATGATGTCTTTTTTTTTATATAACAACGTTTTTATGATTCGAAATAGCTTTAGAAATACTAAACATAACATCCTTTCAAACAAAATATTTAGAATAAGAGCAAAACTTGCATTAAACCTCTCACTTATCTGGACCTCATATGAAGTTCCCAACTTCAATAATAAGAAAGAAAAATCCTGCGTCAAGCATAGATTATGTGACACTTTCCAAAAGATTCATAACAGTATAACCAATTTATTCGTATAAGGTGAAATATGATATCTAAGTAAACAAAATCAAAGTCAAACCGGGCGGGGAGGCCTACCTTTCGGCTTAAGATCAACAAGTTCCGCCCAGAAAAACCTAAGTAAACAATTTGAAAAACGCATAACACTTTTGAAAAAGCAATAACCATCAATAGCTGGAAAAATATTCGAATTCTTTTGTGAAGCCATGTGTATGATCTACATATTTGTATATATACTATACAATATACCAAAATTTAGTTCAGTTAGGAAATGCATAATGCAGTTGAAAATTCCCCTTCCGCCAATAAAAGGAAATGGACTAATAATTTTGTGCAGCTCTGTATATGATCTATAAAATGTATGCATAACAAGTAATATGCAAAAGATTAATTAAATTTAAAAACGCATAACCACAACTGAAAACGCATTTATAGCAATTATCACCCATAAATGATCATTTTTATGAGAATAGCATGTATACTCGTGGAGAAATTAAGATTTTTATAAAAACAATCCCAAATTTCACCAAGTGTTTTGCTTATAATATTCAGAGTTCTTAATATAAAAGAATGTTCTTTTCAGGAACGATGACACACAACATTATATATAATACCCTGCAGTCAGAATTACAAAATAATAAATATTGGATGAAAAATGAGTAGGTTTACTAAATATTTTTTCACTGCGCATGCGCGAATTCAATCAAATGATACTGTACATAATATATTAGCTAAATATATGGACTAACTTTTGTGAAAGTCTCAAAAACATAGCTTGCAAATTCTGATAGTAATCGTCGATAGTATAAGCTCAAAATTCGCTGTTCCCAAAATGAAGCAAAAAGTATCCAAATATACAATGAGAGACACTTCATTCTTATTATGTCAACTTTCCTAAGCTAGTATATTTGGATACAACCCCTTGATAAATGCTATGCAGACTGTATTCAACAGTAAGCATCTTGAAGTCTATCTCAATGATGCATATCGGTTTCATTATATTTGAAATATCGTATTATCATTAAAATACACAGCAAACTATATTTTCCCACAGACCATAATGTAACGAATGTAAGCATTTTAATTATGACAATTTAAAGCATTATTTTTCTTTTCCATTTTTCTCATTCTTTGCGAGCATGGAGTATTTTGTTTTTTAAACGATAACTATCATTATTCACTTGATTCTGTTTTCAATTCATTTGTCTTGGAGGGATTTCGTACTCGTGATAGTTTGCGTGATTATTATACAGCGTGATAATCACGCAATATACTCGAGATTATTATATAGCGATAATTTGTCCGTGCGAGATTCCTTCCGCACGGAAGTTTGTGCCCGCGAGATTTTGTTCCATTACTCACTGATTCATTTAACTAATGCCGATTTTAAAGAGCCGGAAAATAAAAAAAATTATCTGGTTAAAGAATATTTTTGTTATTTGTATTCTTGAAAGGTAATGATCAAAATTATATATTAAAAATAATACAAGAGAAATATAAAAAGTCTTGCAACGTTTTCGTACAAATAAGTGCAAAATTATCAAAGCGATTTCATTTTAGTACATTCATAGATGGAATATTTCGTATTTAAGAGCATTACGATTCACATAATCAAATTATTATTTATACTAAGAAATTACATCATATATAGCTCTGTTCTCTTAAAAAAAACTCATTTTTTAAAATTCTCTATATAAAGTCTAATAAATAATAATAAATAAAATATTTTTACAGCTTATGTTGGGCATGCCAATAAAGCGATATTTTTTTTAAAACCACTTTTCCAAAAATTAAACCATGTTACCTGAAAAAAAACCCCCACACCTGACATAATCAGTGAAAAATGACGCATTTTATGACATATTAATGATTTAATTAAAAAAATAATAAAAATTTATGTAGATCATTCTAAAATTCTTTTATAACAAGAAAATCTATAAAAATGAAGCTCATGTTTTGCCAGAATTCTGCAATTGTTAATTTAAATTATTTTAAAACTAAAAAAGCACTCCTTAGTTCCTTTTAACTATTTTCATTATTCTAAATGGTGCATAAAAACAGGACAAAACGAAAAAAATGACTTTAGTGAAACATTTTGATGTAGTACAAGGGTGATTTTTTTTTTTTTTTAAAGGAAACATTTCACCGTGGTTTTTTTAGAGGACAGCACAATAATCACACATATTAATATTCGACATCTTTATTTAAGCGACTGAAATTTTTTTGGGCAAAGTAAATATAGTATTCAAGAAACAAGATATTATACTCATTGTTTTTGAAAACAATTTAAATACAATAGAATTCGACTGTAGAAGAAACATGAAATATTCTTATAATTAAAAAAGTAATTTTGTAATCTACAAGTAAAAAAAAAAAAATCTAAATATTTAACATTTGATCATCAAACAACTAGACGTGCAAAAGTTTATAAAATAGATATTGGAATTAAAATTTATTAATAAGTACATGTCTAATTAAATAATATTTTAATAGATTATATACTTATTTACAATACATTTGATCAACCATAATCAGAGACGTTCAGCGTGAAACAAAATAAATACACAGTATAATTGGTACAAACCAAAGGAAACAGTAACTCAAAAATAATTATTTCTCATAAAAAAGCACATTTAAAATTCAACTTAGTACAAATAAAGCAGCTTAAATCAAAGTAGACAGCAATAAATAAAGAATTACTAAGGATATTCACAATTACGTCTGAAACTACGCGATGGAAAATTGTTTCAGCTATAAAAAGCGATTAAAAAGGATAATTTTTCTGCTTTGATATTAACCCTATGATATGATAGTATTAATCATTCTTTCCCCTTGCTATTCTCTCGGGATGTTCATTTTTTTTCGATGTTTAATTTTTGTTCTTGCTTTTTAACACTTTATGTTCCGACGGTACTTTAAAATACCATTAGAAAACTTATATAAAATTTATTTAACACATCAATTGGCAGCAATGAGCTATCTAAGAAAATTTAAGATATTTTAAGGGGTCATAGAACTTTTAAATCTTCAAGAAATTCAATCTTTGAAAAAAATATATAAAAGAGTAATCATTTCTGAACACTTTAAAACAAAATGAACGACACTCTTAATAGTTGTTAAATATGGAATATTTTCAAAGAGAGAGCAGTAAAGTCATTTTTCTCAAAATGTGATTTTGGGGGAATCGCGCAAGGTAGTTCAATTTTTTTCGATATTTTTCACGAAATTTTCAGGATATATTATGTATGGTAGGCTGTATAAAATAAACCTAACTTTTCATCATTTTCTGTTAAAAAAAAAAAAGTCTTGGTGTAGCATCGTTGAAATTTTGAAAATTTGATATAAGCAAAATAAAGTTTTGTTTTCAAAACATAAAAATGTTACAAATAAGCAATTTTTTTAAAGTTCAGTGTAAGTACAAGTCTCAAGTATAATTCGATACGAACACACTCCTTTTATATGCAGAAATGTTTTTGTAATCATGCGTATAACCTGGGATTCCAATTTTTTTTGCCCACGTTTAAAAAACCCTATAACACTAATTCTACCCATTATGATCTGAAAAAAGTGAAATGAAAGAAGAAACATGTATCTATTTACCACCATTAAAAATTGTGTTTTTGCAATGTATACTTTTTAACCCCTTGGGGACGAGCGACACTTATACGTGCCGCATAAGATGCCCAGAATTATTCCCACCAGCTGTTTTTTATTATAAGCTTTACCTTATATAATCATAGCATTTCTGCGATTCAATTAAGCGAAAATTTCTGTTTTGAAAAACCGGTGGTAACAGATTAAAAATTCTGCAAAGGAAGCTCGTCGCAAAAGGGTTAAGATATAAAATTACAAAAATGGTCATTTTATGGCACTTTTCGACATTTTAAAAGTCATACGACTCCTTTTACCTTTTTAGTGCGGGAGTCGACTATTGTCGACATCTAGGAGTTGGGTGCTGTAGACTACATTAAGCGTCGACAAAATTCGCATAGGCGTTCACGGCGTGTATTGTACTCACTGTAGTGCGTCATGGGTTTAGCAGTGATGACGTATTGAGCCTGCGTAGTGCAGTAATTTGGCTATAACCAAAACCAGTAGCGTCCTTTTCGTATAACCATAAGATATGATTTTTAGTTTTGTAGGGTCGTTCGAAAAGTCGTGTCCCTTTGGGAAAACCCATTCGTACCGGAAAATTCTGCTCGGTAATCAGATAAATAATGTCGCTTTTTAGGTCAAAATATTCCGCACAGGGCATTAACCCCCCCCCAAAAAAATATTCCGCACTGAAAGGATTAAATATTGTGTTCCAAAAGGCGTTATTCACTGTAAAAATCAAAAATAAATTTACTTACATTTCATTTTCTTGTATTTTGAATGCCATTGACATATATAATAATGATTAGATTTTATGGCACGTCAGAGATTTAGAAAGATCTTAAAAAGGTAAGAAAGTACAAATAGTAGGATAAATTATGAGGCACTATAGTAATAATCTTAGTAAATTATAAAAAAAATAAGTACGTGTATCTTTATCTTTTAACTAGTCACTAGCATAAATCAACAAAAAATATAAATGAAACATAAATCACAATATATACAAGAAAAAACATGCAAACATACAACGCTTTTAATACTGAATAGCTTATTCAAAGTTAAATGAAAATTTTATATTTCGAAATTCTTAAAAATATATTTAGAAGATCTGATCTTTAAAAAATTTAAAATATTTACGCGTTGACCGCTAGACTGACCTAACCCACTATAAAATATTAAATTATATTATTTAACTTTAAGAGAATCATAAGATTTTAGATAGATAATTTATTTCTCAAATATTTTGTTCCATAGGTGACAGTACAGATTTTTTGCTGTTGAAAAACACGGAATCCAGTTTTAAAAAAAAAATCTTTTATTTTTTTTTCATTTTTAATTCTGTAAAATAATAATAACAATATATTTTAAATAAATGATTTGAGTAGCGTTGTAAATATTTCATAAAATACAAATTAATTTATTAATTTTAATAGACGAATTTTTTTTTTCAATCTATATTGTAAAGCAAAAACATGTCGTTGACTAAGGGTGACTTCGTTTAGAAGTTAGTTACACCTGACCAATAAATTTTGCTTTTACTGCAATTTTTTTTACGCTTCTAAACATAGCACAATTTCAATTTTTACACCGTCGAATAGGAACAAAAATGTTCATTCAAATGCATTTGTTTGAAAACTATCTCAATTTACTGAAAGAAAAAAAAAATGGTATTTAAAATAATTTCCAAGTATGATTTAAAAAAAAAAATTCTCTATCGCGTGCAGCTCGATTACAAAAGATTAATCCTTTAGTACGTAAAACAATATAAATAGCTTAACATTTGTTTCCAGGTAATATTCCACAATGAGGTTAAAACTTCCTCAATAATAATAAAAAACACACAAATTTAATAGACATATAATCTAACTACACGCTTAAACCACTGAAATTATCAAAATTAAAAAGGCTGCTGCAAGTAGCGAAATCTTTGGCGATTTCTTCGGAAATTAACTCCTGGCATGCGGGTAATATGCAATTATCGCTTTTATTAAATTTCAAAACTTTATTTGAATACAATAATTGATATTTTTTATATAAAAATCCTTTTTGGTGTTGCTAATGGGCAATCTAAAAAATATATTAAATGTAAAAATCTATTATAGTTTTCAATAAAAAAAATGTTTTTTCATATATATTCTGTAACCAGAAAACCCCGGGTTGGATCCCCTAGTTTTTTTTAACCCCTTCAGGGGCAAAGTACTCTTGGAGCTAAAATATTGAAATGATTGATTGACACCAAGATTCACAAACGAATTTATTTTAAAATAAGTAAAAGCTTCCCTTCAAGTACCTTACAAATTCAAATTTTGATAATAAAATCCTGGTGTCATTGTGGCATTTTGCGATTAAAATTAACTGGTATATATAATATACCGGCGCCCTTCAAGGGGTTAATGAGCATAAGTATTCTAACGTATTTGCAAAAAATCAGGAGAAATGATTTGGAAGATGACATTTTCATTTATTCATAATTCGAGACATTAAGGTTGAAGTTTATCGATTACGTTTTAAAGAAAATTAAAACCTGAACCCACCTGCATAATTATAGTTTGCATTACTTTTGTCTTGCGTTACCTATGTTTTCTAAAACAATTGTATAAAGTTGTAAAAAATGTCAAAGATAGAATTTTTGCGAAACTTCAGCAAAAATAAATCTTTTTGAATTCTCTTAAAAAAAAACTTTAACTACGCCAGCCATGTATCGTAATCAAATTTTCTTCAAGAATACTTTGTTAGCTAACTGTCACTTAAACGTATTCTCACTAAGAATGAAACTTTGTTCCCCCGATTAAGTTAAACAGCGCATTGTTATGTACTTATTAAGAATTAACTTATCATTAAAGTTAAATTAAATTTTGTAAGTTATCTCCTTAACCCCAATTTTCTTTTCTTTTTTTTGACACAGTAAACAAAAAATAGGGAGTAAACATCACTTTCTCCATACTAAAATGTTTGCCTTATAAAAACAAAAAAATGTCTGCCAATTAATAAAGCAAATATTACAAGTAAGAATTGGTGGTATCCAAAAGCTTTTAGTAACGAAGCAAGCAAACTCATCTTGCCCGAGCGGCGTTCGGGTAAAACTGTTAAGTGGTTAAATGTATACTCTTCCGTTTGTTAAAATTGTGGAAAAAGGATTAAAAAGCAAACCTTTTACTTTTATCGAGATTCGACTTTAATCCTCTAACTGCTCAATTTTTGGACCAAAAACACTTAAATTGTTTACTTTTTTAATTATATATTTCAAATTTATATACGTATATTTTGGAATTAAAATATGTAACTCCTTTTAACAAATGTTATCCTTAATGTTTTTAACAGATTTAGACCCTGAAAAAGATTTAGACACTTAACTTTTATCGAGATTCAACTTTAACCCTCCGACAGCACAGTTTTTGAACCAAAAACACTTAAATTGTTTATTTTTTTAAAATTGCATATTTCAAATCTATAGATATTCACAGTTATTCATTAATTATCCCCAAACGGAAATGAGTCAAAGGGATGAAGGATTATTTTTCATATCAATTTTGCATCATTGCCTAACGCTTTGCACTTTGCATGTGGATAATGAGTCGTCTTCAGATCCATCGTTATCTCGAGAGGTATCTTATAAATTAAAATCTATATCACTGTTATCACTGTCTTCAAAACAACTAATATCACTTTCTGAATCTGATAAATCATCAGGAAGGCTTTCGGCCAGCTATTTCAGATTTGAAATAGCGAACAAAGATGAATAAAAGTGCTTCTAAAACAAGCTAATGAAATGACTAAAATTTAAAATAAGCAATGGACAACTACTGTCATTTATTGGCCAAGATCAAATAAGCCTAATGTTGTATTTAAAGTATTATTACTGGTAAAATGGGGAAAACAAGGGAGGCACTATTGAATAAAGGCTAAATAACCGTGACCGCGGTAATCGCGGGATGAGCAAATTTTGTCCTATGGGCGTAGGATGCATTCGTATTTTTAAAATATCTCCTCAGGAAATTAATGATTTTAATTTCCGTTTTCTGTGTGTTATTCTTAAAGGCTGTCTCTTTTCTTTCTTAGTCAACAAAATATTTCTAAAATATGTGCTTAATTTATAATTTTATGCGTTAAAATTTTAGCGAAACTGAATAAGATGTTACACTTCACATAATATTAAGTATATATTTTAGAAAAATTTTGACAACTAATAAAAAAAAGAGACACTCTCAAAAAAGTGCACAGAAAACAGAAGTTAAAAAATATTAATTTGCCGAGGACGTATTTTAAATACAGGAATGCATCCTACGCCCATAGGATTAACATTAGCGAGGGGAATCGGGAAGTTTACTGACGAGCAGCATAAATGATATACTCTTCTGAAAGTAGTATTTTAAATTGTGTTTTGGGGTATGGAATTTTTATTACAAGATTTTTCATATCCAATGTAAATTTAGAACTTACCAAACATTTCTCTAATTTCTTCTTTAAAACGCAAGAGAGAGAAGAAAAAGCTACTGTGCAGGTTTAGTTACCTTGCAGAAAATTTTACAATTTAACAGTTTCAAGTTTAGAGCCTATGCCAGTAACACGAAGAAATTCGCAAACTAATGTTAAACCGATGGCAGAGTTCTTTTTAAATTTCTCGTTTGCATTTTTATAATTTTAAATGATTTTTTTTAGCTTAGGATATATGAGGTAACTAGGTTTCTAGCAGGGTATTTTCGTACTTTTTCAATTTTGGTTCCAGATTTTTTTTTTCCTCTGAGGAAATTTTTAATTTCGAAACCAGTTCCGAAAGTGTTCTCAGGAAACAACAAAATAGAAAAATAGCAACCAAAATAGAAAAAGTACGAAACTAACTGGTTAGACATCTATCGCCGGTATCTTATGCACAAAAAAAAAGTTTAAAAATATTAAAATGCAAACGAGAAATTTGAAAAGAACGCTGTCACTGGTTTAACACGAGCGTCTTTGCATTATTAGCGTAGGCTCTTCAGAACATTAATAAGAAGAACGAATAATCAGTAATAGATTATGAAACACTTTCCAACACATTTAGAATACTGTAACAAAACTTTACGGTTTACTAAGTAAACAAGGTCAAGGTCAATCCTGGCAGGGAGGCCTACCTTTCGGCTTAAGCTCAACTAGCCCCGTCCATACTAAGTAAACAATTTAGAAAACGCATCACACATTTGAAAACCCAATTTCAGCAATTACTACCAATTGTTAAACAAAATATCAGATTTCTTTTTTGCAGTCCTGTATATGATCTATAGATTTGTATGTATACTGCACAGTATGCTAAAATTTACTTCAGTTAAGTAATGCAATTGAAAATTCCCCTTCAGCAATTTCGGCAATAAACGGAAACGTACGTGAGATTTCTAAGCAGCCCTGTATATGATCTATAGAATTTATATGCAGCCAATTAATATACAAAAAATTATTTACTGAAAACGAGCTACCAACAATTATTGCTCATTAGACAGTAATGTAAGGTACTATACAGGGCGTCCTAAAAGACTGAAACGCGCTTATTAATTTTTTACCTATTGGAGATATGTGGGCAGTGTAAATTGCAGAAGTGTTCAAAATAAGGTAGTAATTAATTCCTTCGAGTATGGCGTCCTATTAATAGTACATGTCTTTTCATTCAATATTATTTTGTCTTAGCAAATTTTTTTGTTATTATCTGCATATAGTAATACTAGTACATGTCTATACATTTATTACGATGACTTTATGCTTCAGTATTTAGTAATAATAAATTGAATAAAAAATTCTTTCATTCTCTTCATACATTGTTGAGAATTGCAATATTTATTTCAAACAAATGTTTCACTCTTTCAATTTAAAATAGGGTCTACTTTTTCAAACGAATAATTTGTGATAAAACATAAAAAAGTACTAGAAATTTGTTATGGCATGTTGTATATCATGTTGTAACACTGCCTTTTCCTAAAGTCTTCAAAAATTCTTCCTTAGGTTATTGTCATAAGAATAGTACGCAAAATAATTATATTCGTTAGATGATGTTCGTAAATGACATATTTCCTAAATTTCAGTAAACCTTAATTTTTGTGATTTGGATAGCTACTTTTAATATTATTAACGCAAAAGTATTTTACCCTAAAATGAAAAAAAAAAAAAAAAAAAAAAAAAAATAGGACCTGAAAAGGTTAAGATCATATTGATGAAATAATTCTGCCATTAATTTTCAAAAAGTTACATTTTTAAAATTTTTATGCCGTCCCTGGATCCTATAAGTTATATTTAGAAATATTTTCTCCATGTTCCAACAAGTAGAACATTAAAAATTCCATTTTTCTACGACCAAAATACAAAGAATTAGGACACTTTGAATTTTATGAAATTTCGGAACTTTCAGGCACTAAAAATAAGTCTGTCTATTTTTAATGCTGGAAAGGCCCAAAATTTCATAAAATTCATTTCTAATCCCGTACGTTTCGGTCGTAAAATTACGAAATTTTTTACTGTTTTACTTGCCACAGCATGGAGAAAACATTTCTAAATATAACTTATAAGAACCAGAAACCACATACAAATTTAAAAAGTGTAACTTTTTGAAAATGAATGGCAGGGCTATTTTATCAACATAATATTTATTCCTACCTTATTTTGAACACTTTTGCAATTTACATTGCCTATCTTATGTATCTCCATCCAACAGGTAAAAAATTAACTCGCGTTTCAATTTTTTTTGTGGCACCCTGTACAAAATTTACAAATCAATGGGCTTTTAAATTATCACGTTTTGATATCCATTGAAATAAAATTTTAAAATGTTATCAATTCAACTTTTATATTCTGATAAAAATAAGAGATATAAATAAAACCTCGACTATGTAATATTCTTCACATATATGAAGGGGAAAAAGAAGAATTATACGAATGTGAATAAAGGAGAAAGAAGAAATACTGGGACATACGATATTAAAATAATTGGATTTTAAGATGGAATACGTAGAGATATTCAAATAAAGATTCTACTTGTCAAAAAATATCAAATTAGATGAAGCAGTTGAGACTTCTTTCTAATTTATACAATTTTGAAAATCACAATATGTTGAAGTTCAATAAATTATAATAAACTTTTGATATGATTTAGTATGTGAACAAGGAAAAAAATTTAAATACGCTGCGCCAAAATAAGCATTTTGAGAGGAACTTTATAAATATTTTAAATTTAAAATGATTAAATTTCCCATCTGCATTCAAACAAATGCTCAATACTAAACGTTCAATTGAAGGTCCGCGTTTGAATCAAGTTTCATGTGCCCTCCGATTTGTTACTGACATCGATTCTGAATCAATGAAGGCGCACGCAAAGATCTTTAAATTATGTTAAATTTCGAGTTTCATGGCTTGATAAAAACCTGTGAAATGTTAGCTTGGATGTATTATTTTGCATGGTATTCAAAATTCAAATTTGTATTCGCTTATTTTTCGGCACCTAGTTGGAAAAGAAAAAAATATATACATAAGGTAAAGAGATAAATAAAATATTTTAATAAACTACCCGGTAAATCTGTTTTCCCATTATACAGTATTGTATGTTAAAAGTGTTATCGTGTGTGTATTGTACGTGTATTGTTAAATGTTCTTTGATTTTGGGTTTTGTTGTGGGTCGACGAAAATTATTTTGTCTGGTTTCGGTCAATGACATTTATTTTTCGAGTTCGGGTCGGGTTGCGAGTTGATTGTAAATAATAGAATTTGCGCAGGACTCCAGTTGGCCGCTTTTAAAGAACTTGTTTTGATACATTCTACCTGACATACAGGGTGGTCATAATGTCTTTCCCTGATTACAATAATTTATTTGATTTTATTTTATTTGATAGCCTAAGAGGGACTGCTCGGACTAGTAGAAGTCTGTAGAGCATTGTGTCCCTCCCGGTCCCCCTTTATTAAGAGCCTATACTAGTCACGCTAATGTTAAGTCTATGGGAAGGTTATCGCGCGATTTCTCGCTCGCATTTTAATATTTTTAAATGATTCTGTTTGCATAGGATAGCTGAGGTCGATCTTCCACGTTGTTAGTTTTTACTTTTTTGATTTTGGTTAAACTTTTTTTTTATAAGCGGACATTTTAAATTTTGGAACCGGTTCTGAAAATGAAAGTACCCTTGTATAAAAAAACTGGAGCCAAAATCGAAAAAGTAAAAACTAACAACGATAGATATCGACGTCAGCTATCCTATGCAAAAAAATTCATTTAAAAATATTAAAATGCGAGCGAGAAATCGCGGGATAACCTTCCCATAGACTTAACATTAGCGTGAGCGTTTCTTCGTGTGACTAGTGTAGGCTCTTAAGAGCCTACATCAGTCAAGCGAAAAAACGCTCCAGCTAATGTTAAGTCTATGGGAAGGTTATCGCGCGATTTCTCGTTCGCATTTTAATATTTTTAAATGATTTTTTTTTGCATAGGATAGCTGAGGTCGATCTCTAACGTTGTTAGTTTTTACTTCTTCGATTTTGGTTCCAGTTTTTTTTATATAAGGGTACTTTCACTTTCAGAACCGGTTCCAACCGGTTCCAAAATTGAAAATGTCCGCTTATAAAAAAAACCGTAACCAAAATCAAAAAAGTAAAAACTAACAACGTTAGAGATCGACCTCAGCTATCCTATGCAAAAAGAATAATTTAAAAATATTAAAATGCGAGCGAGAAATCGCCGGATAACCTTCCCATAGACTTAACATTAGCTGAAGGGTTTCTTCGCGTGACTAGTGTAGGCTCTTAAGGTCTTAATAAAAAAAAGAGGGAAAAAAGAACACAATCTACAGCCGAAGCTGCACCCGCCATTAAACGCGACAAGGAGCGAGATTGAATGTAGAAGACAAATACAAACTATGGTCAACGACCAGATCATATATAAGCCGGCCCTGCTAAGGAAGGACCCTTTTCGCGACAGTTAGCAGGGACT
This sequence comes from Maratus michaelseni, assembly GCA_963931845.1. Lineage (NCBI taxonomy): Eukaryota > Metazoa > Arthropoda > Arachnida > Araneae > Salticidae > Maratus > Maratus michaelseni. Next base: position 122,251,070 of record OZ007586.1, read on the forward strand.
GAGTAGGAGTTGTGCATTGAGAGTGGCAGCTGACTGCTACTAGGTAAGGTTAGAGATTTCTGTCAGAAAAATATAGATTTTATGTAGCTTTCTGTTAAGGGTGTGCCTCTTTAGAATATTACAATAATTTATTGCAGAACAAAACTAATATAATTAGGCATATGCTTGTTTCAATATATTGTCAAGACATTTATGAAGTTTTTAATACAAGTACTTATGCAAGTAAATTTCGATGTGAGCACCCTTGGTATCTCAAAGAATGTCAAGGCGGTATTCAATTTCTCCCCACGTATTGCCCAACATTTGGGCTGTCCAGGCCCGTGCAGAGGGGATAGAGCTGGAGGGCCCGGCTTCGGTACTGGTTTTTAAATAAATATCAGAAAAAGTAGACTGGTATTTTTTATATAAAAATTTTAATTAAAATAACTAACAAATAATTAAATTCAAAAGTCAAAAATTGCTTGAAAATCTTTACAGACTGGATAGGAAGGGGAAGAGGGGTGCTCAGGAGGCATTTCCCGTTCAAAACAAAATCCAGCTTTTATTAAAAATCAGCAGAACGCACATAGCAAAGACGCAGGCATTTATTTATGTTTTATAGAACAAATATTTTCTAAATTGTAAAACACAATAACAAAAGTTGCAATAGCGTCAGGCAATCGGCGCTTAACTGATGAATTGAATTAAAATTGATTTATATTTTAAATATTTTAAATTTCTATTTAAAATCTTTATATGAAAAGGTGTTACCAATGCATCATAATAATACTACTGTAAAAGAAAAATAATACAATTTAAGAAAATACTACTATATAGATTTTCTAAAAAAGTACTATCCAACATATTTATTTTCTTATACAGTAAAGGCATTCTGCTGTAAAAAGGAAAAAAAAAATTGGTCTAGCCAAAAAAAAAAAAAAAAAAAATGTTCGTGCATTTATACTTTTTAAGACTAAAAACAAACAAATTTATAACGGAATTTTCTTTACGTTTTTGTACAGGTTTTATTATCAGGCTTATGGTGTGTGTGTGTGTGTGGAGGGGTCGCATTAGAACTATTACCGGGCCCGCAGTCTTTGTGTACGGCCCTGGGGCTGTCACATTAGACACAGCATCTGTGATCCTGACCATGTGCTTCAATATCTTTTACTGGTGTTGCAAACACTCTGCCCTTTATGTGCCCCCAAAAGAAAAAAAAATCTAGAAGTTGGTCCATCCCGTCCGATCGATCTTCCAGGAAATTTATCATCAAGAGACTCACGAACGACGGTAGAGACAGGACTAAAAAAACCCCCCTTAAGAACATGACTTTTTCATAATAAAAATTTTACAGCATTACATTCAATGGTTATTTCGTAATATATTTTTTTTGTAATCAGGGAGAGACTTTATGACCACTCTATATTCTGAGTTGCAATTACACGGCAAAAATGTTTACCAGAAATACCCTTAACTATTACTCATTCACATGATGTAGTATAATTTCTTTTGAGAATTACTTTATTTTTATGCATAATACGATAATATTCATGAAAATCTCGTAAACTGCAACTCCTTATAAAATCTGAAGTGTTTTACATCCGGATCAAGTATACAAGACCTTGTTAACGTAGTATGTGTGGGCAATGAATTGTCACTATTTTCTTGCCTAAAGTTATACTTTTGACCGAATTCCGAAAGTAAAGAGGAAGAGATCAGTCTTGGATGAATTTCTACCTTCTTAAAAATAGAATTTCGATGCTTTAAAAAATGGTATGCAACACAGTGGTACATTTTTCGAAATATTCGCCAAAACTCTAATCGCTTTTTGTGTTTGAGTTTTTAAGAACAAGCTATATAATCGTCAAAATAGTGATTTGCGTAGGTGAATTACTGTTGAGCTCTTGTAATATTACGAAACGTAGAGTTCAGAGGTACCACCATAGTATATCTTCGTGAACTTAAATACAAAATTTAAGCCATTTTGTGCATTTATTAAGTGAAATAAATAATAAATCACTATTTTTTCTCAAAGTAGCAATTAAAATTAATCATGTTGTAAAGGTAAGATTACAAACTATTTCTCCCATTTATTAATTCAACTGGATTCGGTTGGGTATGAAACTTTTTTGCACAGATATGAAAGGAAAAGTGAGATTGCTCACTCTGTGGTGGCTTTTTTTCAGAATTCGTAAATGCTTACGGATTTATGAAACACAGTCCATCATGAAACACTAAAAAATTTTCGCCACAAAAGATTATTTTACAGTGTACTGCTTTGAACAGCTAAGATCATTAACTATTAAGAAATAATTGGACAACGTAAAATAGCACAAATGTAAATATGTGTGTAAAAAGACAGACAGCTGTTTCGGAGCGTCTAAAGCTCCATCATCAGCCGCCAAAAGTATGTGTTTAAAGCGTAGAAATATGCAAGCGACGCAACACGTAGCTGGCAGCCAAGAGTGGAATGGCCGCGAACTGCGAGCTTCGTGGCTTGCATATTTCTATGCTTTAAACACATACCTTTGGCAGTTTTAACCTTTGCACTGATGATGGAGCTTTAGAAGCTCCGAAACTGCTGTCTGCCTTTTTACACATATTTACATTTGTGATATTTTTACGTTGCTCAATTATTTCTTAATATAACGGAAGTTCAATCTTCCTGTTTTAAATATCATTAACTTTCAAAATATTCAACATAACGATGGTATGGGCTAAAATAAGCTGAAATTCCTTTACTTTATTCAATGAAGGTTATCAAAACATATTTTAAGGATTTTGATATCAATTATGAAAAGTTGTGCATTGAAAGATTCTAATTTTTGTTCCCGGGTTGTACCCAGTAATTTGGTAAATTCCGCCAGTGTGTTCCATCATTCAATCTAAAACTTGTTTCACTATTCACGTATATACACGTGGCTATATTATTATTTGAACGACGTTTTCCTACGTATTCCATGATTGTTAATTACTGCAAAATACAACAGTGGAAGCTTTGAATCATACAACAATATCAAATGGAAACAATTGCGTCCATTCATGTTATATCCTTCCCAGAGAGAAGTTTTTTTTTAGTTTATCTGCCTTGTTGAGTATTTCGTATTATATTAACTACAGGTGATTATTTCCTATATTATATTAACACTAAAGATACTAACAACGGGTCATTTGACGGTACCAAATAAAAATATTTCGATTCAAGCCACAAATTTCATCATAAAATAAATAAAATATAAATCGAACAAAAATAAGTTAAAATTAAAAAAGTTAATGAGTTTTAAATAAAAATTCTGGTGGGAAAAAAATTCAGAAAACTTGAATAAAACCACCGGTAGGTTTAGTGTTAACTGCAGGCGATTATTTCACCCACAGCATACTGTGGTAATACAGTTTTTTTTATCCGATGTAGCATCATTTATGGATATATGAATTATTGGTATATAAATTCTTTGACGGAAACTAAAAAATTCAATTCAATTTGAAAAATGAAAAAAAAAAAAAAAAAGAAAAAATAATTAACCATTAAAAAATAAGGAAAATATTTAACTATCTAAATATTATAAATTCATTCTACAAAATATAGCTTAGAGGACATTTTAATATAAGTTATGTTCATATATTCATTCGAATTTAAGTTATCGTGTGGATTGTGGCCTACCATGTGAAAAAATTTAGCAATATTAACCGAACAGTATTTTTTTATTATAAGTGTTTATTTTTACATTTTATAAAGCCTATAAAATACGATTTAAATATATTACAGAGATTTATGTAATTTCAATAAGAATTAAAAAAAAAATTAGGAGAGTTCAAAACTACACCACCTTTCGCTGGCGGTGGAAAGATTTCAAAAAGGTATCAGTCCCCTTAACTAATGATAAAAACAAAATAAGCAAAAGATCAATTTTTCCCCATAAATCAACAATAATCAATCTTAAATTTTATAAAAATAGAACATGTATACATACTAAATAAAATGAAAGTTGAAGTATGTAAAAGCTTCATTGCTCTTAAAAAACCACCAAAGTTTTCATCGAAAGCTTATAAACATGAGCAATTATTTAATTCAAGTGTCATAACCAGAGAAAAAGAAAATAACGGCTTAATTATTATTTTTTTTAAATGCGTATTCTTATGCTCAAGACTAGTTAATAAGCTAAGACAGAAACACTTATTTAACATTTCAATTTCCAAAACGTTAAATCAAAGATTAAGCAAAGTGAAGTAGCTGTCGTATTAATTAGGAAGGAAGAGACCTTTCAGAAAAGTAAATACATAACATTCAACAGACTGAAAAAATATCTCATTAAAAGAACCTCTGTCACGCAATGAATTTTCTTAAGATAATGTATACGTGAAGACAAATACTGTGCAGCCACGGAAATAAAAATTTTTATTCTTCGCATTTTTTCAGTGTTTTTAATTAAACAAGTTAATGCTCCACCGGTTATAAACTACTAGTATTAACTTTTATGTTCTCTTTATTAATTTTTACTCTAAAATTATGTGAAACCTTTTAAACAGGGCATCTGAAAATTCCTGGTGCAAACTTTTAATAGAATAGGTAAAATTCTATAGGGTAATAGAGCGCATCTATACAAGCACAATATATATTTATATAAATTACACAGTCTACACACAAAATATTTAGATATTTTGAAAAATCGGGTCAACCAGAACCTCACCCGCTAGAGTCAAATCCCAATTCGAATCCGACACAACGAAAAAAAAAATAGTGTCGGGTTTGGGTAAAATCGTTTTACCCGACCCGATGCAGTACTCTACTTGGAATGACAAGGTTTCTAGTGGGCATTTTTGGCTAAAACGAGATAAAGTTATACAGTGTGGGTCAAAACTTCTCGACACATTTTGAAATGGAATAAAAAGTCAAGTAATTGGCGCACGAGTGTGCGATTTAGACGTTTTATTGACATGAACAAAAGTTTTGTTTGAACAAAAATTTAGTTCACATAATTGCCCGTAAAAATCTGTGAGAAAGCATAAAAAGCATCAAACCCAAACAATCGCAGACCATTTATTTTGTACAATTTACTACCATATGTCAACGGGTGCGCTTTTTGTAGCTTGAATCACATCCAAATACTCAATTTCATTCTACACGTTGAAATACGGTAGGTGCATTGCACTGTTGTAAAAAATCTCCATACATTTCAATTACTAAATTGTCGCAGAGAAAAATGAAAATAGCCATTCGATTAGGAATTATGTCTTCTTTCAATTTACTGTAAATGGTTTAGAACTGCTTCTTTTGAGTTCTCGGTGATTATTTTTTTTAGATTTGGTACAGCGCCATTTATGGACAATCTAAAAAAAATATATATTTTTAATATGCAAAAAAAAGTATCACCAGAAGCATTTTTGTCCAAAACGCAGTCTTGCTCGTTAATTACTTTATTTTCCATTTAATTTTAATATGTGTCAAAGAATTTTGGCGCAACCTGCATACTAAGTGTGTTTACTCTTGTCTATAATTTTACCTAGCATACCGGGTGAATATAATTAAAGTTGGACTTTCAAAAGACTGTAAAAAAGAACCACTGGTCAGAAGGCCTGATATTTCATCTGAGTATACGTGAAGCAATGGGAATTATGGGAATTTGTTTAGCGAAAGAAAAAAATTCAAAAGTTGACCGATAGATGGCGCTGTACTCGTCATAAGATGGTAATTAAAAGACGTGACATTTTGTTGTGGCACTCTTTGTTAAAACTTTCTCTTTTTTTCTTTCGCTAAACAAATTCCCATTGCTTCACGTATACTCAGATGAAATATCAGGTTATTCTGACCAGTGGTTCTTTTTTTATAGCTTTTTGAAAATGCAACTTTAATTATAATCGCCCAGTATAATGCATTATTATGAGTATTTCGAGAGAGGGTTACCAAATTTCAAATTGTTCTAATTGCCTTTTCCCCAATGAAAAAATAAAAGTTTTATATCGTTTTCATAAAAAGAAGAAAAATGAGAAGTAGTAAGAATCTTGTCATTCCAAAATAACGAATTGATACGACAATCGCATTCTATATGCATTCCGTTTTTAATGTTACATAACTACATATAAATTTATAGAATAACAACTGTAAATACAGTTACTCCCCTCCAGCTATAACCCCCCCCCCAAAAAAAAAAAGCGCTAGTGAAATTTCGAAAAAAAAAAACTATTTTTGAAAACCGTATTTATTTGTTAAAAACTACAATACATGTTCAAATGGCAAGCCTCCAATTTCTATACATGCGTGTGCATGCTTAATCATGTTCATGACGATTTATTTCAGCATATCAAGTTGCTGTATGATCATTACCAAATCGCTGCTTTATTCCGTTAATTGTTGAATTGGATAACGCCCACTGTTTCACCGGACTTCTCCCGAAACTATCTTCTCACTTCTTTGAAGATTTCTTGTTGGAAAAATAAGCTTCGATAATGTAACAAACACTCTTCCAGAAAGGTTAAAAAAAAAAAAAAAAGACACATTCGTGTGCGTGATTTTTGACATCATTCTGAATTTCTTTTGCTGATTACATAACAGACTCCACTATTGCACATGGTGGTTTTCACAAGTTCTTACGCTTGTATTACGAGTGCTGTCAATTCGCTACTTGAAAAAAAAATCAGATTGTTTGGTTTCTAACAGGTTTTTGAAATATTCTTATTTAATGACAGATTAAATAACCCGACAATAAGGTGAACATTATTCTTTCAAAAATGTGGTAGCAATCAAGCAATCTGAATTAATAAAAAAAAAGTAGTGAAATTTCGAAAAAAATAAAGAAATTCCAAAACCACATTTACTTGTACTAAACTACAATGGATGTTCAAATTGCAGACCTCAAATTTTCAGACATGCATTTGCATGCTTAATCATGGTCACGAAGATTTGTAGATTTGTTTCGGAATATCAAGTAGCTGAATGATCATTACGAAATAGCTGCACATTATTCCGTTGATTGTTTAGTTGGATAACGCACACTATTTCACCGGACTTCTCCCAAAACAATCTTCTCACTCCTTTGAATAATTTCTTGTTGGGAAAAAAAGCAGCTTCGATAATATAACAACACTCTTCCAGAAAGGAAAAAAAAAACATGTTGACGTACACACGTGCACGCGATTCTTGACATCATTCTGAACTTTGTTTGCTACACCAATTTAGCTGATTACATAACAGACTCTAATGTTGCACATGGAGGTTTTCATAAGTTCTTACGTTTGTCTTACCAGTGTTGTCAACCTGCTACTTGAAAAAAAAATCAGATTGCTTGATTGCCAACAGGTTTGAAATATTCTTATTTAATGACAGATTAATAAGTCGACAATAAGGCAATTTCAAAAATGTGACGGCAATCAAGTAATCGGAATAATAATAATAATAATAATAATAATAATAATAATAATAAAAGGGCTAGCCACTGGGTCTGTGGATGATATCTACACTCTAAATTTGTAAAATTGCCTAATGAGGATGAAACATAATGTTACGAAATGAAACTTTCGCTGTTATCTGTTTAACATAATCTCGAAGACGGACCTGACTATTCAATTCCCCAGAAGACTCTTTTAGGTAGCTTTCAATACAAAAAAGTATAAAGCTACCTATTGCAGCCGTTCGGAGGAAAGCAGTTCCAGAAAATTTCGATATATTTTCACCGATCATGACCCCCAGACCCCAAAACCATCCTCCGTTCAAATGTTGATTTATATATATCTGACCTATGTCATACGATAACGCTCGTATTTATAAATCAATTTTGATGAAACTAATTGTGTGTATTAAGCTAACCAATGTCTCGACCGAGTTCGTTGGCCAGCTTGGTCCGCCATTTTGTTTCAAGATCCCATTTAAAAATTTAAAACTAAAATAAATATACAAAAAAATTAAAAATTCAAATTTATTTTTTAATTACGTTTTAGGCCTTAATACCAGGATTCCAGAGCATTTTTTGGTTTACCTCTATCTTAAAAAAATGGCTGAGATAGAGCAGTTTGAAATTCTAGGGTGGCTGACATTTTGAAACAAAACAGCACATTAACGAGATTACTCGCAAATTATTTTCTTTCATTGTTGTAATAATTTTACCAATCATACGCATAAAACTATATATTCATATCCGTTAGCGCCGACATTGGCGACAAAATTTGCAAAATTGGCGACATTTGGCGAAATATCGCCAAATTTGGCGACCAAAATAAGTCTTCCTAAATGAAGCCAATTTGGCTATTGCTCAATAATTTGGCGAATTTCTTATTCAAATTCAGTATTAACGAATCTTTTGTAAACGTTTCTTTGCATTTTAACTTGCTGTTTTCGTGTAACATTAGCTAAAATTTTAAAACGAAGATATAGGAAAGCTACCTTTTTCTCCCGGTACAGGCCGGAAGGACTTTTTAAAATTGCTTTTAAAAATTTCAAACTTTAAAAAGATTTTTTTTTTTGAAGGAACAATAAAAAAAAATCTTGGTAAAATAAACACATCACTAAACAGGTGTCTACATTGATACTTGCTAGCATACATAATCATTTCTTGGAATTACTTTTTACTGGCATTGGTGTACTGATTATTTACTAAAATTACAGTATTGTAGTAAAACAATGCCATTTCTATTAACATTAAAATATATTTGGTAAATGATATAACTTAGGTTCGATACTTCATGTTATACCGATATGAATAATAATAAAAATAGAGAGCTACGTATGCACGAGAAGTTTGAAAAATAATCCAAAATGTAAGCTTTTCTCTCTTTTTTTACGGTTTCGTTCATTTGACGAAACCCTACTCGTCTCACTCCTCTGTCTATCTGTCTGCCGCATAGTTCGTTCTTGGAAGCTGTATAAGTTAGAGACTTGGAATTTTGCATACTTATAGATGAATACATTCAATCATGCGATAAATCATACAAAAATCTTATTTTAATTAAATGAATTAATTTAATGACATCCGACCATTTCTGAGATTTAGATATTGAAACGAAGATAATTTCAGTCTTTTTCGCGTAGGCTAGGTGGCTCAGTGGTAATGCATTTGCCTGCTGTTCAAAAGATTCCTGGTTCGAAGCTGGGTGTCAGAGTTTGAAAAATTTCCCCCGGATTTCATTGCTAATAGATTCAATTTTACAGAATTTGTAAAATTTTGCCATTTTAAGGGTTTCTTTTTTTAAGGAAAAATTAAATCATGTAATTAAATATGCTTTTCAGATATACGAACATATGCTGTTACAATAGTCTGAAAAGCAGTTCTTAAATATTTTTAATTTGATTAAAAAAATAACTTCCTCTTGTAATAATTTTAATATTAAATTTAATAGTGCTGCCATCTATGTTCTTATTGATAAAGTGTATTGATAAAGGATAAAGTTTTAATAACTATAAATTAATGATTTGGATTTATTATTTAAAGGAGAAAGTGTTTTGAAATGAATATTAAACGAAATTTTTTGTGTGATCTTCGATCACACTTATCCATTTGTTTTTACTTCACAGTGATGAGTTTTTTGTAAGTTTTATCCAAGGATTTAAAGATCTCGGTCTGCTAACTTTAAGGCCGAATTTTAAAATTTTGACCATGTTGTGTCCTATTTTTGAAGTACGCAGTTGTCAAATACTACTTACTATAGTGCAAAGTAGGGCATAAAAAATACACATGAATTTAGAAGAAGCTAAAACTATAAGAAGTAGATGAAATATAAAACATTCATTTATAATTTTTTTCTAAATGTGTAAGGTAGAGCAATATTATATAGGTAAACCATATTTTACAAAATGCGGCGCTAAATTGTATAAGAAAAGAGGGGACAATGTAAGTAATCAGAAATTTTTGCAGTACCAACAAAATTTTTGTTGGATCAACAAACTTGCATTTAGCTAAAGCAAAATATTAGTTCAACCTTGAATCAAATGTACTTTTACCAGTACAATAAAATTTATTGCGTTATTCAGTAAAATTTTCTGCTGGGCTAACAACTTTTCTGAATGTAACATTCACTGAATAAAATCATGTTTGAAAAAGCTTTAGTTAACTTAAACGGAAGAAAATATCTTTCTAAGACCTTTATCTGCAATTTAATCAATATTTCTGCTACAAAAAGAATGAAGAAATCTGCTGGATTCAAAATTTTCACACCTTTTTTTCTCCTTTTTATCTTTTTCAGTTATTATCTCACTTTTTATTCTCTTTGAAAACAACATTGTCAGCAGACAGATACCGAAAGGAAAAGATTTCTCACGAAAGGTGTAATCTGAAAAATGTAGCTAAAAAAAGGAAGATTCCTAATAAAGAAAAATAATTAACTATATTTTTCATTATTTAAAATGCGTGTACATTTCCTCATGTTCTCTTTCTTTTTTCCTGAATGAAAATTCCTATACCCTAGCTGTGTATTATATTTTCACACTTTTTCACAATTTGTTTTATTTTAGTTTGTTCAAACCAATTTTATAGTTTTTGACTGAAGTTTCTTTTAATTTATGGTAGGAACCAGGCCTTGACAAATGCGGTCGCCAGGTCACCATTGGCGAACAAGTTTTTTTACCTGGCGACCAAATTATTTAATCTAGCTGTTTTTTTCCCTTGGTACCTAAGAAATGAGCACAAACGAAATATCTTCTGCCCCCCCCACCCTTACTCGTGCGCGGAAGGCAGTGATCTTCCTCTTCTCTCGTACTTTTAATGGAAGTTTAAAATGCTTTTTCCATCTCATGCACATAAAACGCCATTCTTCTCCGCTCTAGCTAGCCAGCTAGCATGTCACGTGATTAGAATGTGGGGGGGGGGGGGAAAGGACAGGTTTCAATAAAACTAAGAACTAATATTAATCCACCCTCTGTGTCGTCTAGAATTAGGTACAATGCTATGCACAAGCTTTTCTGTAAGTTTCAAATGCGATTTCTAAGATCAGAGTTAAAACTGATTAACCATTTTAAAGAATCATAACATATAAGTGATTGTAAGTAATTAATTTGATGCAAATCTATGAAGCTTAATTAAAATTCAGGCTCTTCAATTTCATCAGAAAACTTAATTTATATTATCTTTCTAAATTATGTACTATTCAAAATTAGGTTACTAAACAATTCTAAACAATGTTTATTGTATCTCAATTAATTCCTAAAAAAAAAAAAACAAAAAAAAACTTTTCTGCTTTTTGTAAATCAATGACAGGAAAAGGGGGGGGGGGATATTTTTTATTGGTGACTAAAATATTTTGCTGGCTACCAGATTTTATCAAATTAAAAAGCCCTGGTGGGAACATTAAGTTCTTTCGTTTTACCATTAACCCGTGGAAGCCACAATTTTGTTCAGCATTCGCACACTCCACACTAGTGAGATTTGGAACTCCGTAACTACAACGGCGTATAACTTTGATGGAAATAAAATCTAGCACATAATTCCTATACTAAATTTATTATGGAAACTACACTCCACACTAGTGAGATTTGGAACTCCGTAACTACAACTGCGTATAACTTTGATGGAAATAAAATCTAGCACATAATTCCTATACTAAATTTATTATGGAAACTAACTGTAATATTTATTTTTATCAAAAACTTCATTTTGTTAATGAAAAAGGCAAATTGATGAATGCATGTTTTCAAAAAACGCCGACATTTGAAATGTTGGTCAGTGCAAATTCGCATTAGTGTGGGTTAAAAAGGGGTAAAAAAACTCGGGTTTAAAAAAAAAAAAAAAAACCTACATAACAGTTTATAGGAAAAGAATTAATAAAAGAAATTAAAAATGATTGTAACACTCAAATTCGCGTAGTTTCTCTCATATTAAACATATTGTGTAACTACTGTTTATTCTAGAAAAAAAAAAAGCTCGGTGTACTCTGAAACCATACGACACGCACTCAGAAAACAGCACAGTTCACAAGGGAAATAGCGCTCTGGAGTGGAAAATTGTGTTGCTTAGTCCAAATTGACACATGGCACTTCAAAACAGCACACTCAAAACAGAGAATAGTTTAAAATAATCTAATGTATAATAAATAAACTAAGCACGAGTGAATTCGTATCCTTTCAGTCTTTTATTCTTTAAGTAAATTTTTTATCTCGTCATGTGCATATAGGGGAGAAGATGAAAGAGGGTTACGCAGAGAAAGTGGGATGATTATAAAACGAAGTTTCTGTTTGTACCGCTAGATATTTGGCTGTTCAGTAATGCTTTTGTTTGGACTATTCGACGACCACATTTCAATCATGGGTCCATTGAAATTGCAAAAAGAAAGTAATTTTTAAGGCACGAACATTAAGCTCGTGTCTAAAAATAATGAGTTACTCATCGAGTTATAATGAGTTACTCATTTAACTCTATTAGGTTACTGATGATATATCTTCTGTCAAATTGGTCGTGGTATTTCATTTCGAATATCAAACATATGCTACACTATTTTTCCACTAAATACCAAGGATTTAACTGGAACAAAGCCGAAGGAAGAGGTACGTAGAAATTTTTTGCAACATATTGACGTGGTACACATTGAAACATGGAACACTGTAACACAATGAGACAGTTTCATTGTGTATTAATAAAATTATATATACTCTATAATGAAATAATATACATTATATCTGGACCCTTTAAAGCATTCTAATTCGGTCGTTGATACTTGGATGTTCGGAAATCCAGACACAGCTATGCTGAATGTGTCGATCAGCATTGTCTCACTGTGTACTGGGATGGTTACGCAGCGAGACGAATGATAATATTATTTTAAAGTGAATTTTTCTCAGTTTCTATTCATGTATACTAGTAAATTTAGTGTGCAAGACGTTCTCAATCGCAAATTTATATATTCAATGGATAAAATTTCTTCATTGGTTATATCTAGCTTTTACTTAATGCTTTTTTTTTTCAAATCTGTCTCACTGTGCACCGCGCTCCCCTGCTATAATTCCTCATATAGAGTCAATTATTTTTAAATCACCCTGTATCAACAGATAAATTTTTTAAACAAGTTTAGGAAGTAGAATATTTAATAATTTACTCAAAAAATTAGCATATATCATAACTAATTATTTTTCAAGATATAGGAAATAAAATGGCTGCTGAAAACCACGATTTTTCTATTAGATTTGCAAGCGCTGATGCTCCTGCAAAGTTTTAATACCGCGTAAAAGAAATCACACACATGTAGGATAATGTAATAATAGCACTTTTTATTCGTATAATGCGCACAGACCAAAAAATACTACGCCGATGAAGTGTCAATCATCCACGCCTGCAAATTAAGGTTACTAAATGAAGAGCTCGGGTGAAAAAAAAAACGTAATTTACAAAATGTAAGTTTGAAAAAATTGAAGTTTTCTAAAAACCTACCACAAACAAAACTATTATTATTGCTACCTCTAAAACAGCTGATTTGTTAGAAGTGAACCGTCAATCAACTACAGAATTAACTATGAATATTTTTTTTGTCCGATAGATTTTATTTCATTGATCTTATTGTATTTTAAATAAGAAAAACTCGTTGCACTTATTTTAACATTAATCTTCAATTATGATAGTATCTATTGAGTAATAAATTAACCTTGTACTTTTAATAGGATGCCAGAATGCAGTTAACCAATTTTACATGAAAATAAGACAAAAATCTCAAATGTCAGTTACCATGTTTTACACCCGAGCCCTTCAAATATTTAAGGGTTTAAATTTGGAAATTCTACAGCAACCGGAGAGAAAAAAAAATCAATAAAGCGTTTGGTGGAGGACACCATTAAAGTTAAATCCTTTTCGCATTGGTTCACAAAATTTCGATCCAAAAGAGTTTAACCTACAGAACGAACCCCGCGGCTATCTTCTTTCCTCCATTGATTTCGAAGAATTAAGGGATTTAATAGAATCAGATCCATTACAAATTTTACGACAGATTGCTTGGGAGCTCAGGGTAATTTTGTTTTAAATTGTTTTACGACACATGGCAATAATAGGAAAAGTAAGGTATGTCAAATTATGAAGATGTTTAACCCATTTACCACTCGTGTCCAACACGAGTATACACGTTCACCGAGCTGCAAGGGTCACTTGCGATGCATGCATTATTTAAATTTATGTAAAAGTCCACAGATTTAATAAAGTTTTTGAAAATTAAGTGATGTTTATTACTCTCAAGGTTTATCTGCCTATACATAATCAAGCTTTTTATATCATGGTAGACTTTTTATATAGTGGTATATTCGCCAAACGGGAGCTCAATCGGAAGTACCGTTTGGGATTTATCGTGTTCGCTATCTTACACATAACACACAAATCATAGTTACAATACTTTCCATACAACATGTATTCGGTTAAGTACAAATAACTTAAGAAAATTGTGCCTATGGCACGCTTGATGTAGGTGACATGCAACAGATTATTTTTGTGACGGCATAGGTTCAGGTTGCAAATCAAATATAGTGAAATTGCACAGAATGCATGAATTTAGACTAGCTAAATGTGTCTGAATTAGGTTCGATTGGTTGTCATTGTCAAACAGACTGAAGAAACTGAAATGAAACACTTTATAAATCCCAATCTAGCTTAATATTGGCTTAAATATATTTTCAGATTACGATAGGATTAACAGATTATAAAAAAGGGAAAATGACAAGCCATTATAAGCAAAACTGCCTATGGTAAAATTGTGACAATTTGGAATTTAATTCCAGATACAAAGAAACTATTCAATGAAGCCTGGCGCTTGTCATTTTCACGATTTCTTCGGAGAGTCATTATTTTTGAACGCAAGTAGAAATCTCTTGTCAGATGACTCCAAAAAAAAAAGCTTGGATTATCTTAAAACTAACCATATAAATTATTTGGCTTCCAAGGTGCAACAACAGAAATAGCATTTTTTAAATTACTTTCTAAGGTATAACCATCAACATATTTATCTTAATATTAAAAGCAAAATTTTAACTACTTTTGATTCATCCTTATTTGACCCATTTAATTGTTTTATAGTTGGCACGTCATGATCACATAAAATATCTTAGTCGAAAAATTTGGCACGCACATGTGAAAAGGTTTGCCGTCCCTGGTCTACTTAATACTTCTTGTTTATAAAATGAATGCGCAATTCAAGGCAATTAGCAATTTTGATAAAAACTCAAAAGGATTAGATGAACAGAAAGGATTAGATGATGAAAAACAACGCGCAAGATTTTTTTTTCTATTGTTAATTACAAGCGAGAAATAAGAACAGGGAAAACACTAATTTAAAGATAAAATGATTTTAATCCGATCCAGGTAATTCAGAAGAGAACAGTTTAAGTTAACCAGAAACGTTTCAAAAATAGCGAAACTGTACTGAAGTTTGATCGTGGATTATGAAGGCTGTAATTAATTTAGACTATTACTTATTTTTGCATTTATTTATTTATTTGTCTTATAGAAATAAAAATATATTAACTTTTAGAAAACAATAACTAAAGTTTTAATATTGTATGACAAAATTAATCTTGCAAAACTAGTTTTTCCACGATTGTGAGATCCAGGTTACATATTTTTCAGTTGTTATTTCTTCTTTACACTGTTAATTATGTTGCATCTCGATTATATTTAAAAAAAAAAAATCAAAATCCATAAAAATGTATCGTATTTTTAAGTTAAAAGAAATTGTTCTGCAGGTATGGTTTTGTAAAGAAATTACTTTCCTTTGTTTTAAAAAAGAAACATTTAAATTCGGTAACCCTTAACTACTGTGACAAAAACTGTCGCATATATACTGTAAGCTGTCTCCAAGACCGCTTGATCGAAAGATGAATAAAAGACAAACCCATAGGATACAATTTCTGTACTAAACTTTATGCGCAGGACTATTATAATTAAAATTCACCTATTCAGAATACTCTAGCGATAGTACTAGGACTCCAAACGAAGCAAAAATGCACTAGAATCTATAGTTAAAATGATAATTACAAGTTAAACTGTGAAAAATTAAAAACATCAACGGTCTGTGAGACCGCTAACAGCAGTTAAATTGTTCAAAAGTTACCGTGGCAAATCCGCTGAAAAACCGTGTTTCCAGATAATTGAACGGATGAGTGGAAAAAGGATAACATTCCAGCTGATGTAAATGTCGAGGAAGCACAAAAATACATTTATGTAAAAAAAACTATCAATTTTAGAGAAATGTTCACTATTATTCGATTGTAGGACTGGTCGATGATAAAAAAAAATAATTTATACTTTTAAAATTTTACATCTGGGGAAAAAAAATCTTTCATAACACATGATTCTTTTACATATCCTCATAATCGTTCGGAAAATTTTCGAAAAACTTTAGGATTTAATATGATTTTCGTTGTTGTAAAGTAACATTTGTAGTATTATAAACCAATAGGCAAAACCAAAGAGAAAGCGGGAGTGTTACTGTAATTTACAGTTGATTGTACACGTTTGACGATTTTTTTTCACTTTTATCGGTACCTGCGTATTATTCATGCCAGGATGATAGATAACCAAAATGGTTCCCAATCGCCAATTACGTTTAGAATTAAAAAGAACGAGAAGGAAGATGAGTGGATTTCGCTCTGAAGCGTGCGGGGGGCTGATGGGAAGGTCGCTAGTAACTTCCTTGCAACCTACCGCTATTGGCCTTCTTGGAATTTCAATACTACCGATATTCGCCTGCTTGGAATTAGTTTCAGTAGCGAGTGCTAAATAAAAAAATCCGGTGGCAAACAGGCAGCAGGGAAGATCTGTGTAAAACAGCCTTGTCTTCCTTCCAGTTACTATTCCTTTGCATAATAAAATCATATCCCAAAATCCCGACAAATTTTGAAGAGTTTGCAATATCAACTATATAAAAAGTGTGCCCAAAGAATACTTTACCAATTTTGATAGATACAGAGATACAGGAAGAAAAATTGACGGCAGAATTAACAGTTGAAATAGTTACTGACGAAGCCAGATGTTTATAAGAAATATATTTTTTTATTTCATTAAAAAAATTGCACGATAAAAGCGAAATTGAACTTCCCGTATCCAGTAATAAAAATGCTCAAATTTACCAAATTTACTAGAAACAATAGGTAACCCCCCCCCCCCCCCCCTCGATTCAAAATCCCTTAAACTTGCTCGAGAATTATTAAGGCCTCTAAAAGATGTAACTAAATTTATTTGAAAGATTATTCCATCATTAAATACAGCTCGACAAAATAAAACATCGTTAAACATGGATTTTTATATTTTAAATTTTAGTAAGTACTTAAATTGATGTCTACGGCTTCTTTACTAATAAAATTTTAAGCAAGAAGGATTCTTAATGGTAAAACCAAAAGGCGACTAAGTCAAAAGCATCTGAACAATTAAAAAACAAACATATCCAATGTAAATTTTGGTTTCATAAGTGAGCTAAGATCTATGGCAAAGCACACGAAATTTGGACTCGCCGCGACGGCTATCTTGGACTTACCTCGGCTGAAATAAAAAATTACTGGAATTCAGTTCTTTGACCCAGAAATATATAAACTGTAATGAATTT
This sequence comes from Maratus michaelseni, assembly GCA_963931845.1. Lineage (NCBI taxonomy): Eukaryota > Metazoa > Arthropoda > Arachnida > Araneae > Salticidae > Maratus > Maratus michaelseni. The sequence continues at coordinate 122,268,539 of OZ007586.1, forward strand.
GTGAATGAGAGTCTACTGCCCTCATACGAATTGTCCTTTTTTATTCGAATACGCTATCGGCATTTATCTATATTACATCTCTAGATCTCCATATAATCTATATATTTAAAACATTAGCCCTCTTTTTCAGGTCATCTGTCTTGGGCTTTTCTGAAGCAATCTACAGGGTGATTTTTTTTAAAGTTGTGAAAGTAAAACCTTGTAACGAAAGAACCACTGATCCAAATGACCGGAAATTTCACCAGTATGCTCCCAAAGCAATGGGAAAATTTTAGGCATGGTTAAAAAAAAGTTAAAATCTCACCGACAGATGGCGCTGTATATGCAGTAAAGTCGGGAGAGGAGCTTGTGCAAGACACACGCACAGTGGATACTCTTCACTCTGTTGTGGAACATGCGGTTTCACGTTTCCAACTCGTAGCTGAAAACATCGGACAGCACACTGAAAATCGTATGCGTTAGTTGCGCAGTTCTGTACGAATGTTTTACTCCATATTTTTATTTCGTTCTGTTTCTGCAGTTGTTAGCAGTTCCTTTTCTCAATTACTGTATTCTGTATGTTTTTGATATACAGAATGCAGTAATTGGGAAAAGGAACTGCAAACACCTGCAGAAACAGAACGAAATAAAAATGTGGAGTAAAACATTCGTACAGAACTGCGCAACTAAGGCATACAATTTTCAGTGTGCTGTCCAATGTTTTCAGCTACGAGTTGGAAACGTGAAACCGCATGTTCCACAACAGAGTGAAGAGTATCCACTGTGCGTGTGTCTTGCACAAGCTCCTCTCCCGACTTTACTGCATATACAGCGTCATCTGTCGGTGAGATTTCAAGTTTTTTTTTAACCATGCCTAAAAAATCCCCATTGCTTTGGGAGCATACTGGTGAAATTTCCGGTCATTTGGATCAGTGGTTCTTTCGTTATAGGTTTTTACTTTCCCAACTTTATAAAAAATCATCCTGTATATATTAAACACAAGCCGAGTTTGAGAAGCTAATCTCAGAGGAGGTCGAAATGCCTCAGCATGTTAAAATGATACGGTATTTAGAAAGAAACGAGCATTTTCTTTGATAAAAATAAATATTTCACTACGAATGAGTCTAAAAGACAAATTTTGAGACTGTGACTATGACGTTATGTTTAGATTTCAATGAAAAAAAAAATTATGGTTAAGTCAAAGTGACGTAATTTTTGCCCATGTTTTATTCCGTAATACCAAAGATCAGAGCCTCAATCGATAACTTTATCATGGTTAAAATTTTCATGGTGGCAATTATCTTGATTACATGTTACTGATTACTTATACGAACAAAATTGAATTTTTCAATAATGTGAAAAAAGTTGAAGTAAATAGTACTTTGATAACTTTGGTTAAAAATAATATTTGTTTTAAAATTTAGACTAACCAATGTAAGACAGATTTTTTATTGCAATTAATTTTGTTGGTTTATTACAAATTCAACCTAATAATTCCCTTTTAAACATTTTCTTTCGTCGAATTTAGACGGGCTCAAACCTCGTATACAATAAAAGAAACACGATAGCTTATGGAGCTTATTAAACGTTATTAAATAAATTTGATGATAAAAACGTATTGCAAATATATTATTGAATAAAAATTAAGGATAAATATAGATTCAGTTATAAGGCTATAAACAATAAAGGGCATTAAAAAGATAAAGAAAAGAAAGGAAACAAATCTCATTTTTATTTTTTAAGTTGATATAAATACATATATCAGTATTATTGTGAAAGTAAAACCAATTTACAAAATACGATTACGCAAAGATAACATATTAAAAAAAAACCAGTAAGGATTTTTTAATCTATTGTTTACATATATCTTGCGCATACAAAAATCTTTAAGGATTTTGTATGTGTTGGTTACGGACTTTTAATCACGTTGATCAAAAAACTCTACTAAGAAAATCTCTACTCAAAATATATTTCGTGAAGCTATTGTTCATAAACGACTGATAATAAAATAGCTACATTAATTTAGATTTTATTCTAGCTTCTATGGGAGAAATACTAGAATGTAATAGAAATGTACAAAATATAAATGTTTATAACTACAAGACATCTATACAAATCCTCTAGACCAATGGAATTTTATTCCCGTATGACGCCATTTGGAATAAATGCATTCCTACTATATTTCTCTACTCATATTACATTCCTATCATATGAAACTCGGTACCTAATTATTATTGAAAGATAACACTAAAATTAATGATGATACATTTAAGTACAATGTTATCTAAACGATAGAAGGTATATCAGTTTTGCGTAGAGATAATTGGCGCCATCATCTCAGATTTGTCATACAGAGATTCGACGCAAGTTTCAGCACTTTGGCTATTTTAAGAGTTAATCGTATCATATTATTATTGCCATTGAAATAAAAGTCAGCTAATGGACTCGGAAATTCGAAATCTAGTTAGGCAAGAAGGAAATGTCGGATTGTTTTTAAACCTAAACATTCCAGTTTGGAATCTGCGGTTTGAACGTTGTCATTTCTTATCTCAAGATATGACTATGGAAAAATATTACGTTATTAAATTATGTTCAAGGTAGGGAGAGGGTGATGGTGTTTGTTAAGGCCAATTATCGGCACGAGGGATATTGGCCGAGAGGGGAGATTGCCCTCCGTGGGGGGGGGGGGGGTGGGGGTGGGGTTTAGAAGGCAACTTAACCCGTATTTACGCTAAGGTTAATAAACAACGGGAAAATCCAAACGGTTAGGCCGACAAGCACGACATGGGTTCGAATCAAACACCTCCCATCTACCAGCTTTGAGAGCAGAACTCTTCGGCAGCTGCAAACACTGATGGAGTTGCTTTGTTTGCAGACATTGACAAAGTGTTTTTCATTATTTATCGAGTCGGTTTATAATTATCAAAATTCCGAAGCAAGGCATTTTTTGTTAATTTTATATGAAATGTTAATTTTGTAAATTTTTAATTCAAAAATATCAAATTCCAGCTTTTTATAAACAAAAAAGTAATTATTTTTAATAAGTTGGGTGCAGAAGCATGTTTTTTTACGTGGTATTTTATTCAATCAAACACCGCTAACTGCCAAAGTTGCACCTGGGTGCAGGTAATCTGAATGTTTCTCTCTCATCAAATGCCTTTACGCTTAAGGGTACTCTCCCCTTACGCGAAAACACACACTCGCTAATGTTAATCCTATGGGACAGTTACTTTACAATATCTTGTTGGCATTTCAATATTTTTAAAAGATTTATTTTTGCACTGGATAGCTAAGATCGATCTCTACAACGCCTTCTTTTCGCTTTTTCGGCGGGATTTTTTTTTTATTTTTATTTTTTTACAAAAGATTCTTTTACTTTAGGATTCAGCAAAAAAATACCAATGCAAAAAAAAAAAAAAATCCTTTTAAAATATTGAAATGCAAACTAGATAAAATAATTGTCCCATAAAATAAAATAATTGTCCCATAAGTTAACATTAACGAGCGCGTGTTTTCGCGTGACGCGAGAGGACTCTCAGCAAATACATTAAAATGGTTACGAGGCCCTTGTGTAGGATTTTCAAAAGGCTGAAGTTGGGTGTGAAGCATTTTCTTAAGTTTAGATTTTTATAGAAGTTACTATCTATGATTACATAATAATTTATGTTAATTATACATCAACTTTATAGATTACATTACTTTTAAGATTTACACTCATTACATTTTAATTTATGCTACCTGCATTTCATCAAAGTATCTATTATAGTATGACCTATCGCTTCTCACAAGCATAAAGCTACAGTAACTGTTCAAATCTGATAACAAGCATAAACTAGACCAAATTATCATGCATTAGCAGAGCTCTGCACATCGGATAGCGTAACCCGATTTTACCCGAACCCGTCCCGACCCGCTGTTCGGGTCGGGTTGAGGCTAATTTTTTTCGTTTCGAGTTTGTTGCGTTTGGTGACGATTTTTGAAAAAGAGTAAGATTTTTTTCAAATGAGAAAAAAAAGTTAGAAATTGTACGTCAAACATGACAAATGAGGTGCGTTCCTAATATAACTAGTTTTATAAATATTCAGATCTTGGTGTAATAGCTGTTGCACTCTTATAATACTAAAATGCATGAATAGAAAATTTATTTTATGCGAAGATTTTCATATTATACACATTAATTTTATTTTATGCAATTAAGTTGAATACACTTTTACAAACAATTAATTACAATTCTGTTACAGTAAAATTATTCTATGCGCAAATATCCAATAAAAGACAATGCACAAAAAAATCATCGTTATTATTTCGGTGAAATAATTTATATCGTCTGTTATTATGATATGATTAATTTCCGTAATAAAATATGTACATTTTAAGTTGGAAACATTTTATCTTTTTTGACCCAATGGGAACTTAAGCCTAGATTTGAAAATTTCAGAACTTGAAATCCATATTTAGACTCATTTTCCATTTAATATCTATTAATCTGAAAACATCTATCCAAAAACTGTCGGTAGATTATAGGATAGCTATAATTAAACACTTTTAGTATATAAATTCGGTTTTAAATTCAATAATACGGAAATAATATGACTCCATCTTAAATATGACGTAATTACCATTGCAACCTAGAATCATTACCTATCATGGGATATCATTGAATTAATTACGTATGATAGGATTTAATAGAATGAAGAAAACTTTTATTAATATCTTTTTAAGTTTTGATTCGATTTTCATAAAAATCGAAATGACTCGACAAAATTCTGCAACGATTATATATATTAAATTTCAAACTATTCGGTTGGGTAGTTTTTGCGCTGTTATATGCGGATAGACTGACAGACGGACGGACCAGATGACGACTATAGGTGTTACGTATTTATATAATCACGAACGCACCTTAAAAAAACTATATATTTGAATATTAATGATTATGTGTTCATTTTTATACAAAAAGATAAGATTGATATTAGAAAGTAAATTTAGACTATTTTTCCATATTTGTATTAAACTATGGATTTGTCTTCTTTTTACTTCGAGTTGAGCTCGGGTTTGAATATTTCGGATTCGGATCTGTTTTAGTCTGACGAATTTGTTTTATCGTGTCCGGGTCGGGTTGACTTTAAACAGAATTTTCGGGTTCGGGTAGGATACAATCTGACCCGCGCAGAGTTCTCATGTGTTGGTTCAACTAAGTAAATTACATATAAAAATGAGAGCTCACCTTTTTTTTTTTTTCAAAATTCAGCACAATAAGAAGTAAATAAAGTAATTTTATGATCATTAGTTTCTTTAAAGTCAATAAAGCAAAAGTAAAAATAAAACTTGACAAGAAAAATCAAAGCCATTATATCAATAATACATGTTCACGAAATATAAAAAAAAGAGAGCTCATTCTTTTATTTTTTCAAAATTCAACACAATAATTAGTAAATAAGGTAATTTTATGATCATTAGTTTCTTAAAAAGGCAATAAAGCAAAAGTAAAAATAAAACTTGACCAGAAAAATCAAAATCATTATATCAATAATGCATGTTCATCAAATATACCAAAATGAGTAAAAAAATTACCTTTACAATTTTTTTCTGTCAAGTTCGATCAGGCTAATATTCTAGTTGTTGAACATTGTGTTATAGAAAAATGAAAGAAAGAAACCAGATGAGAGGCATTAAATACCTATTATCACCCCCTTGTGAATGGCCCGGTCTGATTATTTGAAGGTTTCAAAGATTTGAAAGATAAGATTTCAATGATATGTAATGAAGTCAGGGTATTTATTCTAAGAAAGTCTTTCTGAAATTCATTTTCTCTCGGGTAAGTAAGTCAAAATAAGGATAATGCTTAATCACCCCTCTCTTCTGTTACTTTTAAAATCAAACAGGATGTAAAATTTGAATAATAAAATATTATCCCTATACAATCTTTTACATTAAAATGTTTATTTATTGTTAATTTTGTGTTCACTGCAGCTGTAAAGTAGGAGGTTAAATTTATTTAGAAATAAAGTAAAGCATTTTCCAATGCCGTATCCAATATAAAACAGTTTATTTCTATGAAGAATCCAGGGTTACTGTTACTTAAGAAAAATCGATGAAGAAAGCTGGTTTTATTATTATGAACGCTTTCAAAAATCGAACTATTTTTACCTATAGTTTCTTTCGCTTTACGCATGTATGGTATAGTTAACGTACAATAGCTACACTTTTTGATAAAAGGACAGCTTTTATGTTTTCATTGTAAACTTTTTCTTTGCTTGTTAACTATACACAGCTGGGAATTTTTGAAAACTACACATACTGACAAACCATTGATTTTTCCAAAAATTGAGTTTTCACCGTTTAACCCTGGAATCGAAGAATCCATTTTCCCACATACAATTTTCCAGATAGTATGGAATCAAAATTACTTATTCTTTCATCCCAGGGTTAAGTAAATCGGTAAACCAATATAGAATAAAAGTAACCATCAATGATAACAAATGTATTTCATATGGATTGGAAAAAAAAAATCTGAAATAGTTTCTAATAAACGTGAAAATGCGATTCTAAAAATATAATTTTTTTATCCTCGCACGTTTCTCTCTTGCCAAATTTAGCCAGCCCTCTCTTCCTTTTCTAAACATCGTATCAAAATTGCAATTGAAAAGTAATATAGCGCAGTTTACTTCTATATACTAAGGATTTGAATTGTATTAGGAATTAGAAATGTAAAAATGTGTTAGTATTGTTATTTTAAATTAAACTATTTTTAAATTCTTATCTTAAACAAAATCTCATTTTTTTTTTCGTGCATAGCTTTTGCGTATTTTATATGACCCTTTTCGCCCTTTGTGTCTCGCAGCATTGGTTGATAATCACTAGATAAAATAAAATAAAATACATATGTTGTTTATGCACATAAAGCTACCACTGAGTACATGAATATATATATATATATATATATATTATAAATGTATTTCAAAGATAAGATAATTAAAACAAAACACCCTTTCAATCGTATACCAGTTTGTTTCAGAAGGGGGATATCAAGATGAACTTACTGCAACAGGTTTTATCACTCGGCCTATTTTGTTAAACATGAAAATTAGAATTCTATATAGAACATCAACAACTTTCTGGCACTAAAAATCCTTTTTTAGTGCCGGAACGTGTGTTTTTAATAAAATTCAAGGTACCATAACTCGGGAAGTTTTGGTCGTAAAAAATGGAATTTTTACAATTTTACTTGTCAGAGCACATAGAAAAATTTTCTAGATATAACTTATACGACCCAAAAACTGTATAAAAATTCAAAACGCGTAACTTTTTGAAAAAGTATGGCAGGACTATTTTGTCAGCATAATCTTATAATTTCTACCTTATTTTGAACATTGCCTACGTATCTACATCAGGTAAAAAAATTAAAGCACATTTCAATGTTTTTCGGATACCCTATATATGATGTCGTGAGTATGGCATTTCTTCAATATAAAGAAATCCAGAAATAACTTGAGGCTAAACAATGTGTAAAAAAATAAATAAATAAAGTATATAGTCATAACGCAGAGAAATAAACAAGAGAAATTCAACGCAAAATACAGGGCGACTCCAAATTCATGGTACAAAATTTAAGGGTTGGTACAGGAGACTGTAACAAACGATTTTTGTACAGGAAAGCAGGGTCCGAAATCCATTTATATAGTCAAAAATACAGGGCGTCTCACTCCAATTCGAAGTCTCGTTTTCGTTCATAACTTTAACAGTTTGTGAAGATATTTTAACGAAATTCTTACAATATGCTTACGATTCATACAAAGAGGAGTCTGTTGCTAATTTTGTTAAAATATCTTCACTACTGTTAAAGTTACGAACGAAAACGCGACATGGGATTGGCGTGAGACACCCTGTAATTTTGACTAAATAAATGAATTTTTGACGCTGGTTTCCTATACAATAAATGATTTTGAAAGTGTCCTGCACCAACCTACTGTAAAAAGCATTTATTGTATAGGAAACCAGAGTCAAAAATCAATTTATTTAGTTAAAATTATAGGGCGTCTCACTTCAATCCGATGTCGCGTTTTCGTTCATAACATCAACAGTAGTGAAGATACTTTAACGAAATCCTTACAATATGCTTACAATTCATACAAAGATGAGTCTGTTACAAATTTTATTAAAATATCTTTACTACTGTTAAAGTTATGAACGAAAACGTGACATGGGATTGAAGTGAGACGTTCTGTAATTTTGATCCTGGTTTCCTATACAATAAATGATTTTTACAGCAGGTTGGTACAGGACACTGTAAAAAACATTTATTGTACAGGAAAACAGGGTCAAAGATCCATTCATTTAGTCAAAATTACAGGGCGTCTCACTTCAATCCGATGTCGCGTTTTCGTTCATAACATCAACAGTAGTGAAGATATTTTAACAAAATTAGCAACAGACTCATCTTTGTATGAATTGTAAGCATATTGTAAGGATTTTGTTAAAGTACCTTCACTACTATTAAAGTTATAAACGAAAACGCGACTTCGGATTGGAGTGAGACGCCCTGTATTTTTTACTATATAAATGGATTTCCGACCGTGCTTTCCTATACAAAAAATTGTTTGTTCCAGTGTCCTGTACTAACCCTTAAAATTTGTACCATGAATTTGGAATCAATCTGTATATATAATTATGGATAATTAAACTTTAAAATTATAAATCTCAAGATTATCGATTGAATTCCACGGTTAAATCTTATTATTATCTCATTATAAATGATTAAATTTGAGTTTTATAACAGATAAAGTGAATATATATCTTTTACAAGAGAGAAAATTTTTTCGGAGAAAAAAATACGTGAAATGTTTTTAAAGAGGGATGAAAAATGATTTTATTAATTGAATTTTTAAAAATGCGTGCCGTTTTTAAAATTCCTCGTCTTAAAAATGTTTTAGTAAATTTAACATTTCAGCCAAATCGCACAATTCTCAGTCTAATGGGAAAGAAAACGAGTGCTTTTTATTAGATTATCATCCTGTTTATTTTGCAGAGACGCTCACTAATGTCATAAAAAAATGTTGATAGTTTCACATGTAAGGACGTTTGTGAACACCATACTTTTAAAAAATGCATTTGAAAGAAACTTTCTTTAAAAAATTTGGAAAATATAGCGAATTATTATTTTTTTAAAGTACAATTTTTATAGAAAAATTATACATCACTCAAATACCAAAGAAGAGATCAAGAAAATTTTGATATGAACGCATGCTTACGTAAAGTTATTTTAAAGTGGCGCTTTAAAAAGCAAAAAATGATTCATTAACTTCTTCGGCATACAGTGACATGCATACGGAAAAGTAAGCGCATGTGGGCCATTCTCTCATAAGTGTAATTTTTGGCTGCACAGACTTCTGGCCAACTGATTTTTAAAAGTCTCATATTATGCTCAATTTGAGTTTTTAATAACCACTGATATATTGCAGAATAATAATTAGTAGATGGGCACAAACTTTATTGAAAAATAAATATATGGCAGTTTTCATCAGACAAAACACAAATTGTAAAGGACAGTAGTGGCATTTTTTGCCACTTTACTTGAAAAAGAACATTTTTTTTAATGTTGTATGCACTATTTTCAAAAGGCATATCATCCTACAATTAAATGGTTCAAAACGAATAATTTGTGATAAAAAAGTACTAGAAAGTTGTTATATTAATCCATTAACGACTACTTATGAGGAGTTAATCAGTCATTATTCTTTTAATACTTCGATACCAGTTGACACCAGTTTTCTCATACTGTTATTTTAACTGATTGAATCTCTGGTTAGTTTCACATTAGGTATGATTTTTTTTTACTAAAACACTGGTGTTCATATTTAAAAGTTTCGTATCACTGAAATGGTAAGTTTTCGTACCAACCGGCATTAATGAGCTAATCATGTTGTAACACCGCATTTTTCGAACGTCTTCGAAAATTCTTCCTTAGTCTACTGTCATAAGAATAGTACGCAAAATAACTATGTTCGTTAGATTTCTATAAATAACATATTTGTTAAATTTCAGTAAAACTTAACTTTTGTGATTTGAACAGCTACTTTTAATATTATTAACGTAAAAGTATTTCCCCCCCCAAAAATTAAATCGGACCAGAAAGGGATAAAATTAACAAAAATTGTCGTGATTGGGTACCGACTCGATGCACGCTGAAAACCGTTTCGTCAATGTCTGCAAAAATAATAAAATAAAAAATAAAAACCACTTCGTCACAATCTGCGGCGCCATAAAAGAATGAATAAATTATACTTCCTACTCGAAAGAAAATCTTACCACAATTCTATAGCGTTACCCACGGACAATCACTACCAAGATATCCAAATACAGTCACTACATTAATGCTAGCCAAGCCAGGATAGCTTAAACCTTATACGAGAATCAAAGACAACCCGTTCTAATTAAAGCAGGTTGGTAACTCATTAGATAGTCTAAGTAACGTCATGGAACATCCGGATAACTCATAGGAAATTCAAGACATAAAGATAAGTAATCATTAATTTGTTGGGAAAAAGTGGAAATACCATTCAATTAAAGACATCTATAAAAATAAATGTTCAATGGATAAGGTTTTGTTGAAGTGATTATGGAGTTGGGCTGAATAGGCTTTATTTAGGGTTTGTGAGTGTGTGTATTCTATATAGTCTTGAGTGCGATTTCCTAGCGCAATGAGATAGTTGATCTATCTTAATGCATACTTGTTTGAATCGTTTTAACCAAGTACATTAAAAAGGATGTTACGGTAAAATTATACAAAATAATCAATTGAAGTATACATGATTAATTCAAGAAAAAGAAATGTATCGGAACTTTCAAGAGTGCAAAATATCACAAAGATTGTGTTTTCATATTTCTTCTCAAGAGAAAGAAAATGCTTCGAATATTCGAATTTTCAAAATAAAAATGAAGCAGACCAAGACTATTAAGAAAATATATAATTTATATAGTTTCACAATATATAAACACTATAAAACAGTGACTTTAATTTCATAAAAAAAAAAAAAAACAATGCCGAGCATATGAGCGGAAATCAGTTTTCAGTTTTTCTCGGAACAAATTTTTTACGTATTTAGGTATACATACATGTTATTACATCTACTGAAGCTGTAGAGTTAAAATTTATTCTGTTTGTTTAACAATTTGGTTTCTTTAAAAATATCTAAAATTAATGAATGCATCTATAGTAATGATAGAGATAAGATATACAGGAATTTATAATTTTTCTTAATGAATTTTTAATGTTGCATTAGTAATTCTTCTTTTTATTATTTTATTTTTGAAATAAATGAAAAATGCTGCTTTTATTTAATAATAGATTTTTAATTTTAAAGTAAAATTTGAAGAATACATTTCTAGAAAAGTGTACGTAACTGACTTAAAAGCATTTTTTTTTTGTGTTTTATGTAAACTAAAATATTCCCATTTTAAAAAAGAAAAAATTTCTTGTATATATGTTTATTAACAAGTTACATGATTATAAACAGCATGCTAAATCTTTTACATTTACACTGTTAATATGTCAAGAAGCTCTTAAGAATTAACTTATGTGAAGAAACAATTAACTTGTATATCTGTTTATCAGCAAATTACATGATTATAAACATCATGCTAAATCTGCTTCATTCACGTTGAGATTCATGTTGAGATGTCAATTAGGTTTTAAGAATTAACTTGTACATCTGTTTATCAACAACTTACATGATTATAAACATCATGCGAAATCAGTTTCGTTTACGCTATTGAGATGTCAAGAAGCACTTGAGCATTAACTTGTTATTTGAAGATAAAATTAACTTGTATATCTGATTATCAACAAATTTACATGATATAAACATCAAACTAAATCAGCTTCATTCACGCTGTTGAGATGTCACAAGATGCCCTTAAGAATATAAAATACAAAAGTTCCTCATATTCCACTACGTGATTCACTGAAATTAGATATAATTTATACATTTAGACAACAAATTTTTGTATATACACACACATAACATATAAATAATTACCACACATTCTTTTTAAAATAATTTTTTAAAAATGTGGATGTTCTGCGTTTTAAAATATTATTTCCATAAATGCAATTTATATACCGAGGTTTGACTACGTTTTCAAAATGCAATACAAATGGAAACAAATATAGCGTCAATTTTTTTTTCGATATTAGTTTAATACTAAAATGTTTAGATTAATAAATTTTTGCTGATTCTTTAACTCAGCCATACTACATCATTTTTTCTAGCGGGCCGCAAACATATGTTTGCTACGTTAGGTGGACCACAACGCATTATTACAATAATAAAATTGCTAAGATAACCAATTTAGTGTCACAAAACAATAAAACAAAATTAATATAACCACTATAAGCTATATAATAAGAATAAAACGCAATAAATAATGCAGAATTTCAAAGTTCTAAAGCGAGAAAAAAAAAAGATTTTCTACAATAAATCCTTTGCACAATGAAAAAAAAAAGTATGTTTTTCAAATGTAAAAGTATGTAGTGTATATTTAATTTTAAATAATATTTGATTGGTGTTAAAGTTAAAAAATAGATGCACGTAAGCAGGACGACATGTAAAAAGAAATTTGACCAAGCAAATATCATCTTGGATAGTTTAGCTTAATTTTAAAATAGTTATAAATAACAGGAAGGATTTTGTCTTCTAATAAAAATATATATATAAAAAACAAGAATGAAAGTCTTAAATACCTTTCATTCGTATCTCAAATTTAATAAAAATGGATTAATGATTGTATGACTGGGGCCACACATAAAAGGACGGCGGGCCACATGTGACGCACAGGTTGAGTATGGCCGCTATAACCCTTTGTATCGCCGCGTTGCATATCTGCAACATACTCAAAAGTTAATGTTACTTATACAGTGGGCTTTAAAAGACTTTTATTTATTGCTGCTATCTTTCAACACATCATTTAATATAAATTTTTCATAGAATTCTCAACAGACGGCAATACAGAGTTAATTTTTTTGCCAAAGTTTTATTTATCATTTGAGCAGTTTCACATCGTTGCTGGTAAAATGAAATTGGTTACTTTTGTCAAATTAGAAAGACTGGAGACGTCTAAAAATATATTTTTTACAAAAGGTAATTTCGTACACTTTGCAATTTTGTATTAAAAATTGTACATTTTATTAAAAATGTATTTATTTAATTTACATTTTATTAAAAATTATTGTATTAAAAAATGTAAATACCTTTCAATACTTATGAAAAGTATGCAATTTTCTTTTTATTTCAAATGTGGAAAAAGTACCTTTTAGTCAATAGTATATATATGTTTTAATTTTTTTTAAATTATTTTTTACATGCTTAAGATGATCTAACACATGCGTAAATATTTTTCAAATTGGAGATGCTGAGTCAGAAAGGGTTAACTGATTGCATCTGCTGTTTACTCGATTAAAGAACATGATACGGCAAATTAAGATGACATCGTTCTAATGGAGAAATTTTAATACTTTATTTTTTTTTTTGTTGATATCGAGCAAAGTCATTAATTTTGAAAATCTAATAATAATAATAATAATAATAAAAATATTTAAATAAAATTTAACACCGAAACAATTTTGTATTTTACAATCGTAAGATAACTATTTTACAATGGAAAATAATTCTTCACATAACAGAAGTTTGAATATTCAGACGAAATGCTTGTGGAATCCCTAGAGTATTATTCATGAATTGAAGAAGGGTTTTAAATGGATTGAAGCTTTATAAATGCACTTATTTGAGAGAGATTGCTGAAAATTTCCATTAGAAGAATTTGCTATTAACAAGTGATTTTTTTTAGTTTTGTTGTATCTTTATTCATTCAATAAATTAAAAGTTTAAAATATATGAAAATGGTCTTTTTCAATATGCTTGAAAGGATCAACCCGCTATGGTTTCAGGATTTTTTCCGATTAACTATTTAGAACAGGATGATTCCAAATTCATGGTACAAACTTTAAGGGTTGGTACAGGACACTATAACAAACAATTTTTGTATAGGAAAGCGGGGTCGGAAATCCATTTATACAGTTAAAAATACAGGACGCCTCACTGCAATCCGAAGTCGCGTTTTCGTTCATAACTTTAATAGTTATGAAGGTACTTTAACGAAATCCTTACAATATGATTACAAATCATACAAAGATGAGTCTGTTATGCAAATTTTGTTAAAATATCTTCACTACTGTTAAGAAGTTTTTAACAAAAACGCGACATCGGACTGAAGTGTGACGCACTGCAATTTTGACTAAATAAATGGATTTTTGAGCTTGATTTCCTATGCAATAAATGATTTTTACAGTAGGTTGATACAGAACACTGTGAAAAAAAAATTATTGTATAGGAAACCAGCGTTAAAAATTAATTTTTTTAGTCAAAATTACAGGGCGTCTCATTTCAATCCGATGTCACGTTCTTGTTAATAACTAGAGATCAACCGAAATTTCGGTTTCGGTGCAAAATCGGAGTTTCGCCGAATATTAGTTTTCGGTGAAACTGCTGCCAAAATTTCGGCCTGACCGAAACTATCTGTATTTCAAAATCTCGTTCCTTCTTTTGTAAATTTTTAGCTTTACTCATTGGTATGAGTTGTACCGGCTCAAATGAGACACTGTTTGTTGCTGTGAACTCCACTGTTTATCATTATCCGTTATGGCCGATTCATGATGCGAGTGTAAATTATAATGCAAGCAATGCATATATGACTAAACTTAAGAGACGCTTATTACGTGATCTTTAAAAGCTGCAAATTTAACAGTAACAGAATTTTTTTACTTTGAAACTCCAGATTGTTTCGAATGCTTTAGGAGAAAGGTGTGTTTAAAACATATGAAGATTTACGAAATTTATTACAAAAGATATATCGAGGTATGTATACTTAAAATATTGTGTAGTTTATACTTGTATTTTATAAATATATTGTGATCTAATTAAAAATTTCTTGCGAGTTATTTATTCTTAATTCAAATTGTATAAAATTGTTTATAATATAATTTAATGTAAATAAAAAGTTACCGTATGAATTAAAAAAAAAAGTCAAGTAAACAAGTTATTTAAACAAATGTATCATAAAAATGTTTGTACAAAATTTTAAATAATTATTAATAATATGCAGCAATATTTAAATATGTATCTATATTTAAACGTCTATTAAATTAATACTATTTATAAATATAAAATGGTTAAAACATATTCAGTGTTAATTTCCTACAAAAACTTTTAAGTATTTTATTTCAATAAATTTAAATGCAAAATATTAACGAACTGAAAATATGAATATATTTAAAAAATTACATATTCATTATTGAATTACATTTACATTATTTAACTACATTGTTAATTAATTACTGATAAATGCCTATAATTATTGGTTGTTATAAAATAATCAAATATAAAAGTTGTATTATTTATGTTTCATTTTTGTTTGAAACTTATACACACACATATATATGTATGTTTGTTTGTTAGAAATGTGGTTCAATACACGTATAATTAATAAATTAATTAGTAACGTAATTAGTTAAGTAATTATTAATTAATTAATAATTATATGCAATTACATATGTATTAATCAATTAAATTTTTTTTTTTTTACATTTTCGGTTTCGGCTTCGGCCGAAAGTGGGAAGATCACCGAAACTGTTTCGGTTTTGGTCTTAAAAACCTGTTTCTGTCGATCTCTATTAATAATTTTAACAGTAGCAAAGATATTTTAACAAAATTTACATAACAGACTCATCTTTGTATGAATCGTAAGCATACTGTAAGGATATCGTCAAAATGTCTTCACTACTGTTAAAGTTATAAACGAAAACGCGACTTCGGATTGGAGTGAGACGCCCTGTATTTTTGACAATATAAATGGATTTCCGACTCTGCTTTCCTATACAAAAATTGTTTGTTACAGTATCCTGCACCAACCCTTAAAGTTTGTACCATGAATTTGGTATTTGGTACCATGAATTGGTTTGTACCATAATGTCCTCTATATTACTAAATACGTTTAATAATAAGCGTTGTATGTAATGTAATATATATATATATATACATAGGGTGTCCCAAAAACATTGACGTCTGCTTTTATTCCTTAAGTATTGATCATAGACATATTATAAATTTATTTACGTAAAAAAAGGTACAAAATTTTATGAAATCGATTACAATTTTCGGGGGGATTAAATTTGAAGAAATACAAAATTTAAATTTTTATACGGAAAATTTCCTAATGAGTAAAACGTGCCCCATACACTAATAAGGTCATGTACAAAATTTCAGCATTTTATCATAAAAAGGCGCAGAGATATGAAAATACATAAATGCCAACTTAAACACTTTTCGATGCCTGGATATGAGTTTGCAAAGGGGAAAAATCATGTCGGATGATCGCGTTTCAGGTATCTTACACAAATTACGAAAGAAAACAATGATTGCAAAAATAAATAATTGTGCTATTTATAAGGTACAAAAGTATCTAAACTGTGTAGAAATAATAACATTTGCATTTTAATTTATGATTAACACCTCACCAACTTTGTTTAAACATATCTCTGCGACTTTATGATAAAATGCTGAAATTTTGTACATGCTCTTATAAGTGTACGGGGCACATTTTACTCATTGGGAAATTTTTTGTACGGAGGCCGTATAAAATTTTAATTTAGTATTTCTACAAATTGAATCCCCTGAAAATTAACCCATTTCATAAAATTATATACCCTTTTTTACGTAACTTTGTAATTTATAATACATGTCTATGATCTATATTTAAGAAATAAAAGCCGAAGTCAATGTTTTCGCGACACCCTGTATATTTAAATCTCCTTTATTTATTCATAGCTGCCAAGTTCCGATTTTATTTCAAGAACAAATATACATATTTTCAATCAAATTTTTGCTTAATAACTTAAATGAAACATTGAAATAAATTCACAAAAAAACGCATACACATTTTATTAAATGAATTTTGTGTTTTAAAACATGCTTATTTGACTTGGGGGAAAAAAATAGAAACTATGCTTATTATAGCCAAAGGGGTTTAGAAAAATTAATGAACAACTTCTGTGGCTGTGATGTATTTAAATGAATAAGAATTAAGAGGGGAAAAATATTATGAAAGTTAGTTGAAAGGAGAGTAGACTATTAGATGAATATTAAAGTGGTCTATAGGGGGGGAAAAAGTATATTTAAATAGCTGTTATGTCATTTTCAGACGCTGAGGAATTACAGTTATTATATTCCAATTAGATACATGAAGGAAAATGGATTCGCTAAATACAGCTTTGGAGGCTGTAAATATATACTGCGGGATACACAGTAAATACTCATTCCTCTAGTCTATAGGCCATTGTTTAATGTACAAATATTGAAATAAGAACTTACCGCACTCATTGTTTATCTAGCTAGACCGAAACATTTACTGTTATACAATTACACAGCACGAACCAGTGGCAGTTTGTGTAATAGAAATAAGTGACGACACTAAAGTTGGAAATATTTTTATTTTTTGTACATTTAAGTGATAGGTCAGAAAATAGTTGCACTTTTTAATACAAGATGCTAACTGCTTAACCCTTTGTAACTCAACAATTCCGATTTGATAAATACTTACTCATTTGTTAAAATATATCATTTTAAGCATGTAAAAGTAATTAAAAAATTTTAGAACATAAATTTAAAAAAAATTATAACATAAAAATTCAAAATTGACAAAAAAGGTTTTTTTTTTTTTTCACATCTGCAGTAAACAAAAAATTACTACATACTTCTCATAAATATTGTAACATTTTTAAATAGAAAAGTGTAAAGTATCCGAACTTAACTTTGTAAAAAATCTATTTTTGGGCGTCTACGGCCTTTTTAATTTGACAAAATTTATGAAGTTTATTTTAGCAATAACGATATGAAGCGGCTCAAATGATAAATAAAACTCTGGCATGAAAAATTAACTCAGTATCGCCGTTTGGTGAGAATTCTATGAACAAATTATATTAACTGCTATGTTGAAAGATAGCAACAATAAATAAAATCGTTTTTTAATGCCCACAGTATAAGCAACATTAACTTTTGGGTATGTTGCACATATGAAACGAGGTGTTATGCTTAATGGAACAATACACGTTAAAATTTAAAACTTCCATTTTATGAGTTACGTACGACAAAACATAAAGTTAGCACTTTTCTACGGGTTTGGCAAGATTTGAAATAAAATATAATTTCACGGACATTTTTGTAAGAAACATGAAATAAAAAAGGCAGAAATAGATCGAAAAAGCCCCATCCAACCGCACATGCATAAGAAATGGTATGTAAAAAGGTTAGGAAAACATTTTCTCTTAAATTCTGAATTTTGGCAAATTAAATTCCAAAGTATAAAAGCGGTTCTCAAAAAAGTATTTTTACACCTAAACTTTGACACATTCACGAAATTTTTTTTTTTTAACGTAAAAGTATGAAAATAACATGTATGGATATTGTAGTGATTTAAAAATGAATAGCATTTTTTATTTTTCGATAAATGTAGGGTAGTCCGACCAGTAAGTGAACAGACCCCAGTGAATGAACAATTAGTAAATATTTAAATAGAATAAGGTTTGAAAAAGTCCCCACTAATGAATTATCACTTTTTTTAAGACCGCTGACCAGGCCCCTACCTGCCAGGCTTTTGCCTAGCTTAACAGGTTGATGCCTGGCAACGGGGCGAGGATGCGCCTGTTCTCCGCATGGCGAAGATGTGTTTGTTAAATCTATAGGCCGACGTCGCTTCAGTGCGTCTTGTTGCCTTAATTGCTTTTTCTTAGCTGGCCGGTTGCTAATTGATTTTGGATGAGACAGTTCAGCACTGCACAGTGTAGCGAAGTCATGTCGGACGGATGTGAGATGCTGGGATATTTACTAATTCCACGCTGTATCGATCACCCATACGGTCATGCCACCACTACTCGAGTTGGTCTCGTAAATTAGAACTAGAGATCGACCGAAAGACGTTTTTAAGACCGAAACCGAATTTCGGTGATCTTCCCACTTTCGGCCTAAACCGAAAATGTCCATAAAATTAAAAACTGATTAATACATACATAACTGCATATAATTATAAATTAATAACAAATAATTATTTAATAATAACTAATTACGTTACTAACTAATTTATTATTTATACGTGTATTGAACTACATTTCTAACAAACAAACGTACATATAAATGTGTGTGTATAAGTTTCAAACAAAAATGAAACATAAATAATCCAACTTTTATATTTTATTATTTCATAACTACCAATAATTAATTAACAATTTAGTTAAATAATGTGAAACAAATTCAATAATGAATATTTAATTTTTAAATATATTCATATTTTCTGTTCGTTAATATTTTGCATTTAAATTGAAATGACACCCCTGTTTGAAAATTTTATCTCCGGTGCCAAGTTGACTCTCTGTGCCTCTATCCAAAACTATTTATTTTCATATAAAATGAAACGTAATTAAGTTATTAATACGACAGAAATAGTTTCCAATTATACGAATTTCATCTAATAAAAAAAATATTTAAAGTACACATACCTCGATATATTTTTGTAATAAATTTCGTAAATTTTCATATGTTTTAACACCTTTCTCATAAAGCATTCAAAACAATTTGGAGTTTCAAATAAAAAAATTTCTATTACTGTTAAGTTTGAAGCTTTTAAAGATCACGTGATAAGCGTCTTTTAAGTTTAGTCATATATGCATTGCGTGCTTTATAATTTACACTTGCATCATGAATCAGTCATGACCGATAAACAGTGGAGTTCACAGCAATAAACAGTAACTCATTTGAGCAGATACAACTCATATCAATGAGTAAAGTTGAAAATTTCCGAAATAAGGAACGAGATTTTGAAATATAGATAGTTCCGGTGGAGTTACGGCTAGGCCGAAATTTTGGCAGCAGTTTCTCCGAAAACGAATATTCGGCGAAATTCCGATTTTGCATCGAAACCGAAACCGCGGTCAATCTATTTAGAAATTGATCTGGTGACGAGACCTTCACCTAAGACTCCTATAATAGGAGCTGACGCATATCCATTTTGTTTCGCATTATTGGTGCCCAGTTCAGCATCAATCTACCGCAGCCGGAGTTGCCTAAGATTCGGTTCTGATTGGCTGAACTGGTTCTGATTAGCTTGGTTTTTCGACAGGGCTGCAATTCGGGTGCCAAATCTGCGAGGATGCGTCAGCATCTTTTTTTTTTTGAGACCGGCGACCAGACCCCTACCTGCCAGGTTTCCCTAACTTAAACTGGTTTAGTGCCTGGCACCGGGGCGCGTAGCGCCACTGAAGAGATGCTGAGTAGCGGCTGGCCATTGCTGGCAGGACGGCATGTGGAGGACTTAGTTTTGTTCCCATTTTTATTTTGCTGCTAACTGATGTTATTCTTTTTATATGGACCTGCGCTTGGCATCACACCCATACGTCATGCCTTCGTTATGCGAGTTGGTCTCGTAATTTAGAGCCTTGATCAGGTGACGAGACCTTCACCTGATTAGGCACCTCCAGAGGTATAATTCACAGGGAACTTTGGAGGCCTTTACACCCACGACGGATTGCGTCAGCCTCTATTATAGGAGTTCTAGGCACCCCCACAGGTGTAATTTACAGGGAACTTGGAGGACATTACACCCACGACGGATTGTACATGATTATCATGTTTAAAAAACTCGTAATTCAGTATAAACGTGTTATAATTTATTTGAACAAGTTGTAAAATAGATAACATAGTATGAAACTTAAGTGTTTTTAAATTGCTGCCTGTTCATTCACTGGAAAAGTTTGCGTTCGTTCACTGGTAAGAACTGTTCATTTACTTTTTTTTTGTATATTAGCTTTTTATTAAGACACCCAAGACATTGCAAATAAATGAAATGTAAACTCCCTTTTATTATTTTTTAATCATTTGCATACCAACACGTTTATTTGCACTGTCAGACACCAAAAGGAACTGTTTATTAAAATATTATTAATCTTTTTTTTTAATGTGCTTAAATGTTCATTTACTGGTCGGTACCCTACATTTCAAATTATACCCAATTGTTGTCTTATGATGACAATTTTTGGGATGTCGCGTTCCAAAAATCGGTTCAAAACGTCAACTTTGTTAGCATCTCCCGATAGATCTTTTTCTTTAATTAAAATTGGAAAACACGATTAGTTTTGTAATTTTTTAAAAAGTGCACCTCCCAATTTCATGAGTCTAAGCTTGAAATTGACTTAATGAAATGGGTCAGAAGGTTGCGAGTTTGAATTTGACAACTGCCTTAAAAAAAAAAATATATATTTCTGGAATTTCTAAACTATGATATATTTTCAAATTTTCTTAAAAAGAGAAAAATTCACCTGCTCTTTTATAGTTAAAGATTTCTGGCATTTTTTATAACTCTATATTGAATCAACATCGCATTCCAAATGAGGCGGCTTTATAATCTTAAAAAATGGCCTGCCACTCGCTAGGTTTCACTCACTGCACATCGGTTTCGCGCGATCCACTGATTATACTCACGGAGTTTTGTACTAATAAATATATTTAAACATTCAAAGATATCACGCCCGCGCAGAAGTGGAATCAAACATTCATGAGTGGAAAGATTCTTGAGAACGCCTACATTCATTGGTCTTACTCGCTCACAAATCCATTCATAATGTCGATGTATTCGCTAAAACTCACTCATGTGCCGAATGGAAATCGATGAGTAGACAGTGGAATATAAGTGTAAATTAATACGAGGAATGAAGTGTAGATTAAATAATGTTCCGCTTTGTGTTCGGTGACTACAGTAGATATTTGCATTGGACCAAGTAACCTGATTTTACGACTAATTATATTTCGTTGCGGGTCTGGGAGTCTCTGATTATTTCGGGTTGGGTTTTGACTCTAGCGTGTCGGGTCGGGTCAACCCGATCTTTCGAAAGAAAGTACAAAATATTTTTTCAGTTTCAAAAATATATTTAAATATAAATGAGTATATATATATATTTAAAATAAAAGATAAAATTGATATTAGCGATATAATTGTAGACTACTTTAAATTAGGGATTAATTTTGTTTCATTTCAGGTTTCGGGGTCGAAGTATGTGAAAATTATTTTATCGGGTTTTGGAGATAACAGTATTTTTTTTTTGTTATTGTGGGGGAGAAAGGGTCAAGTAGGTAAGGTATACCCGACCTGTGCTGACCTCTTAAACTGCAATCGTATTCCTCGTAATAAGATTTTTAAAATACGTAATTTTGAATTATAATTTGCTTGATTTCATTTTAATTTAATCATTAGTAACGGATAAAAGTGCTCGATTCTCAGTGTTTGTGAATGAATAAATCACGGACGAATAATATCTTAAATATCGTGCATTCGGGTTACAGGTCTGCACGGACCTGGGACTGGCCGAAACCCCAGCCAAGCCTGCATACCGATTTTCTTTCATTAGGCTCCGGACGGGTCCGGGCTTGATATTTTTTTTTTTCTGTAGACTCGGGCCAAGACTGGTACTCATTATTTCCTGGCCGTGTCGAGACGGGATTTTTTTTGTATGAAATTAAAAGCGATATTGTACAATCGTTTAACGGAAAATTTAGAAATTTACTCTG
This sequence comes from Maratus michaelseni, assembly GCA_963931845.1. NCBI lineage: Eukaryota > Metazoa > Arthropoda > Arachnida > Araneae > Salticidae > Maratus > Maratus michaelseni. The sequence continues at coordinate 122,291,182 of OZ007586.1, forward strand.
GTTTAATAAATTATATAGAAATAATATTTTTTAAAATCTACATTTCTTTTCTTTATAGAGCTTCAAAATCACGAATTATTTAACTTTCTTTTTCTTTCATTTAAAATACATTATTTTTTCTAATGAGGTCTTCGTTTGAATGAATTTGTCTAGTATGTTGTTACTTCGTATTCTATGGCTTATGACATATAAGCCGACAAATGCTGTATTTTTGTATAAATACGCATGAAACGTTTTATTTATAAACTAGGACTCCATGAACTGCCAAAAAAAAACGGACGCGGGTCGGGAAAAGACCGGATTTTTAGCTCTTGCATCGAGCTATGCCAAGACAGATTTCTTTCGGGCCAGGTCTTACGTGGACCTAAAATGTTTGGCCCATGCCGACCTCTAATTCGGATGCATTGCTCTTTTTTCATGCCTTCTGGAATGAGTGATGTAACGAGGGACTACTGTATATTTATATTGAGTACGATAAACAAAAATAAACAGTGCATGGAATTGACACCGTTTATAAAAATTTCTATTGACAATAGGTCTGCACGGGTCAAAATTATCAGTCATAGACCTTGCCAGAAGAAAAGCTATCTAGGACCGACCTGTAAACATTCAATAAAATCAGGCACGACTCGGCCCGGCCAGCCCAACTCTAATATCAATTTATAAAAATTTGATTAATTTGGATCAGATTCATAAATAACTTGCTATTTCATCATATTGTACATAACGTCACACTATTATCACTTTTGACCGAATACCGAATATTCAGCCAGCTGATTTTATTCATACGTTTTAAAACTCTAACTTTTAATATATTTAAAACTCTTTTTTTTAAAACGATTTAACATTACATTTAACATAAATACTTTATGAAAAAAAGCATCATTTTGATGAACATCAGTAAGATAAAATAAAATAAAAAGCAAAATTAAATTAAAAAATAAATCTATGCATTGAGTTATTTCAAAAGAGGGCAGTCTTATTTTTTTAAAAATGAAAAGAATGAAAGATGTGTAGCCTTCATGATTCATTCTCCGAATTAAAATAAATTAATAAAAATTCCATACATTCTAAAAGTAGTAATTTTAAATTCATAGAGAAAATTTGTTTTATCTAAAACTTTATTTATTATTCCCCCCTTCCTTTCTCTACGCTAATTATGACTGACTGAATAAATGAATGGAATTAGAAAGGGGATTTCATGTAAGAACAAAAAGGGGAAAAATCCATTAAAATGGTGGCAACTCAAAAAACCCTCCCAGCTTTTGTGATAATAAAATAACTGGAGATGAAATATATATATATATATATATATATATATATATATATATATATATATATATATATATATATATATAAATAATAGGAGATGGAAAAAATGTATTCAAGTTAAAGATTTTAAGCGCACTAGGAAGAAATGTCTGGAGTGCACAATTTTGTTTTAGAGGCTAGAAATATTTGTGAAAAAGCAAGAAACAGATTGTTACCAAACATTATTCAAGAACTTGCATTTATTCACTAATTTTCATTTGTTGAATCATTTCTATATATTAAAAAAGCATTTATCATTAATAATTTTTCTTAACTGTGAATTTTAAAAATAATAATAAAGAAGAAATCTTTTCAATTTTTATTGGATTCGATTTCTTAAATATTGTGAATTAATATCTAAAATTGATTGACAGTTAGAAATAGTAGTTTTGCAAGCTATTTTAATTTTTAAAAAGTTTTATGTATTTGGTTTGTCCGAGTATACTGATATTCGTCCAAAACAAATATTCGTCAGACCGATTATTTGATATTTCACCATATGCAGACTCTTAGGCAGTGTAGCCGAATAGGCTAAAAACCGAACATTTGGTGCATCCCTAATCGATATATATCGAAATATTGCGATATAAAAATGGGGATATTTCGTGATATTCGATTCCAGACATAGCTCAGCTGTATTTGGGTCAGAGCATTGATCTTGACCACTATTGTAGATGAGTTCGTTAATGAAATATTTTACATGGACACACAAAAAGAAAATTTTGTTGTCAAGATAGCATCCAAACTGCCGGGCCAACTAGGATCTAATTTTGACAGTGGATTGATCTTGAAAGTATGTTTAATGAGTTCGTTGATCAAGCATGTAGATGATATAGTTTGCTTACACGCGGACATGCAAAAAACATGCAAAACTTGTCATCACGATTACGTCCAAAATACTGGACCGATTAGAATTTTATTCAACCAGTACATTGATTTTGCAAGTATCTCGAACGAGTTCGTTAATCAAGTATATAGTTTTTAAAGCTTGCTTACAATGACACACAAAAGTTTTCGATGGCACTCATAGTTTTGGATAGTTTGGGTTCGAAACTCATCCATTTAAACTCATTCTTGAAATTGACAAAAATCTGGAACTTGATTAATATTATTTTTTTAATTTGTTAATTTATTTTTTCGTTTTTCTTTGGGATTCACGTGTTTATGTGCTCCAATAGAGGAGTCGCCATTGATAGTAGGTGTCATAAAGACGGCGAGTGACGTCAGCTGCCCTTTTATTACAACAAGTTTTCAGTCTCATAAAAAGCTTATTCAGAAAATATGAAGATATTTACTCACCTAAAATTTCCTCTAGGCTTTGGACCACTATTGAGAGCTGAATCCCCAGTAGAATGAGACTCTGGAAAGAGGAAAAAAATAATATAAGTAATGAATAAAAAATAATATGCATTAATAATTGAAGGGCTCTAGTGTAAAAAATGGTAACTGACAATTTTGAATTTTTCCTTATTTTCATGTAAAAATATTTAATTGCGTTTTAACATCTTTTTAAACGTATAAGGTTTATTCAAGATTCGAAATGGAAAAATTCACGAACCGGAACGTTATTTCAAAATTATTTTTGGCTAAAAATTTTTTCTCTAAGTATAGACAAATTTATTCCTAATCATACAAAAACAATTTTAAAAAAGTAGTCAAGATTCTAAATAATAATAAGTTACAGAGAGCGACCAAAATATATAAATAATAACCAAAATATATAAAACACGCTTACGTGCCCGAAAACGGCGAATATAATAATTTCTCTTTTGCCGATAGCAACAAGCGGAGTATAAATAAACCCCGTGTCCCCGGTAAGGCCTAAATTCAGCCTGCTTCCATCTTCATTATATCAAAATATTAAAATTAAAACACTTGGATGTGTGGCCTGTCATATTTATTTAGTCACTAAAATTTAAAAAGGTTGGATGTAGGATCGTGGTCGTGATGCTATATGAAATATGAGTGCCGGATTCAGTTATTCACTTGGAGTAGGAACTATCGCAATCACTTCACAGCCTTGGGTATGGGTAGGGCTTATCACAGTCATATTAAGTGCGTCACCGCACGTTCTATCCATTTTCTCGGATGAACCTGAACCAGATAGGAAATATTGTTTTTCAAGAACTTTAACAATATGCTTTAATAATAGCACCAACTGGAACGATATTTACCATAATTTCACGAACCGGAACAATATTTGTCATAATTTCATGAACCGGAATATCGCTTCGGTTTGATCCGGTACATTTCGAGCCCTGGGTTTATAATTACTCAACAGATGCCATCATCAGTTTGTCAGGTGTCCCGATTTTTAGGGGCTCTAAGATCGCTCCCGCGTAGCCACTGTGGAGGACGCCAAAAGTCACTATTTTTGGATGATGGGCACATTTTTTTTCCATTTTTTTAGTACCATGCAATTCGTTAGTCTGTATCGAGTGGAATTTAATACAGTAAAGCCTGTGAATAGATAACCTATCTATAACGTACAATTTTTATAGTCCCTTCCAAAAGTCGCTGCCTAGTCCCTGCTTATGGTCCCTGTCCTATAGTCCCTGCCTAGGCGAAAAACTGAATTTTTGGCCGTTCCTAGTGATTATGTTTTTACAAGTTTTACAAGTCATTGCTCCTACGACAGGAATACTAAACAATTATGCTTGCTAAATTGGAATTTTGTATCTGTCTCCAGCGATTCCGCTTTTTCAGGTTCGATTGTATAAGATGTGTTTTTTTTTATAAAACCTGCTAGGATGGAATCGCAAGGGACAGGAGAAAAATTCCGTTCGGTTTAGCAGGTATACTTGAATGATATTCCTGCCATAGGGACAATGAAGTTTTTACGTTTAAGACAGTATTCTATTATAGACAGGTTCCGTTTTAATGGGTTTACTGCATTTTTCTGTTTTGATTTAGAAGCCGCTAGACCCGCATTTTTTGGCTCCTGTCCCGCTTTTATACCTGGTAATACTACACCATAATCAAAGATAAAATTTTAGATAAGTGAAATGCGTTTTTGTTATTAAAATTCAATGAGTCTAATAAAATGAAATCTATATCAGACAACAAATGTTGCACAAAGGTTAACTGTTTAACTGTAATTTATGTTATTCTTTATTGCAAATAATAATCTATGTTATTAGTTTGAATTCAGAATTCTGAAAAACAGAACACCCCACTCCCTATCATGGATATAAATTTGGATGTGTCTCTACCACATGTCCCATTCATTAATTTAATGCTACAATTTGTTTTGTCCCATTCATTAATTTGAACATTTGAATATATTGTAGGTATTCAGTTGTAACAAATTAGCTGTTTTAAAAAGGTAGCAATTTTAATGATTTTGATTGTATACTTTTTTGTTTTGGAAAAACCTGAATATGGATTATCTCGAAACTTTAATAGTCACCTTGTTTTGCATCTGAGACTTTCAATTAACTTAATTCAGCACAAATAAATTTTTATTGGTAAGAGTAATTATAAAACAATTTTCTGGAAACTAATATAGAAACGACCACCATTTGCTGATGACTGTGTCATATCACTCAATTTTACAAAAAATGATGTCTGCAGACGAATTAAAAATAAGATTTTGAATGATCAGAATCTTTTTTTTTTTTTTTTTTTTTGCGATTTATACGAAATATCTCTTTCAAGACAAGTTTAGTAGCGAGTTTGGCGAGGTTCTATAGAAGCAATTTCGGTTATTCTACAGTAGGAACAGCAACAACAAAAAAAATATTGTATACAACTTTTCTTTTTACCCATTTAATTAATTTGAACATTTGAAAACAACCGGACTCACCAGTTTAATTAACTTTGAATTAAGTCAATTTAGACGTAGGCGTAGGCGACATTGTTAAAGTGATAGTGAAATATCCTGTGTTTAAATTCATGTTACGTTACATTAACAAATTTACATAGTCAATTCATGATTATCTGGTATAAAGCTTGGAATGTATTCTGTTTATCAAATAAATTGTACCGGAAAATCGGTACTTGTGGCTATCCATATTAATTAAATGTAAAATCTGAAACATTTACCAGTTTATGTGTGCTAAATCATGAATTAACATAGCTGCAAACTTCTACGCCTTCTTAAATCAAATAAAACCGGTTTTGAACTCGAAAAGCTTTTTAAAAAAATGTGTGCTGAATTTATTTAATGTACTTCTTATTTTATTTATTAAGTAAAATTTTTAGTTCACATAGTTTTATTCGACATTAAAAAAGCGTACAAGTTGGCAGCCATGAATTAATAAAAATTTTTTTCCTGAATTACTGAAAATCCTTTAGAAGGATTATGCAACCATTAACTAAATTTTAGATAGATTCAGTCTATTAAAATTAACTAAATCAGTATTTACAGGGGTTTTGTGGGATATGTACAACTTTACTGAAATCATTCTTTAACATAATGTGTTTAGTATTTTATAGAATTAGAAAATATATATTAATAAAAGAAAGATGTTTTATGTGTGTGCGTGTCTGTAATGGTTAGGGAAATCTACCGCATGTAGAGGCCTGAAAATTTTGATGAGGAAAGACGAAGGCAGGTCCAAATGCACCTGAGGTACAGATTTTTTTTTATTTTTTGATAATTAGTCGAGACATTAAAATCCATAATGAATATAAAAAATCCCTGACGGCTCGGCCTACAGGCAAAGGTAGATTTCGACGACGCAGATCGTGGGGCGCCTGTTTATTTGGGGATTACAGAAGAAATGACCTTTTTGTCATGATGCGGCTGTTGGAATCGCCCACTTCAAAATCTATCGGTGCAAGTAGTCGGAACCGGTAAAATTTTTTTTGTTTAATTTTTTTTGCTGTAAGGGTTGGTCCTATAAAAAACTTGTCAGTATAAAAGTTGTAGATAATATTAAGAGGATCAATAATAAATTTAAGTGGATTTGATATATTGTGATTGAGAAAGTTATGATTTTTTTCTTCTGAAGCCCCTATCCCCCCCCCCTCCCCCCTTGAGGCCATTTTTAATTATATCAAAAATCTGTCAGACATAAATTTTCGGCCTTTTTCCTAGAAGTAATAATAACTTTAACAGATTCTATACATATCATAATTAAGAAGTAATGGGGTTTTTTATGTTCTCACAAAAAGCTCCCCATTCCCCCCCCCCCCACACCGGGTTCGATTTTGCCCATTAACGAACTAGACCGAGATTTTATGTATCAGTTTGGAAGAGATTTGTGCAGAATGTTTGAAGTTATCGTGTCCATAAAAAAGTGACATAGATATATAGATAGATAGATAAAGTTCTGAACTGGGGGTGGTTTTGGGTTCTGGGAGTCATGATCGATGTAGATCTGCAAAAATTTGCCAGAAATTCCAACATAGGGGAGAATGTAGTAGCATTTCTTACGAAATCTACCTAAAATGGTGAGCTTCCGCCTATTGTACCAGCCCGTTTCCCGACGTTCCGTGGTTCTTCATGCAGACGAAAGCAAACTTTTCGTTTTTTTCTGCATATTGAATTCATGATCGCCGGGTTCCCCATAGAATTGCAAAAATACACAAAATTTTTTACTTACCTGTCCGGTTTCAACCGTATTTTTCGTTAAAACAAATATTTATATTTAATATTTCAAAATAATATTTTTACTGCACCTCTAGTCGCGTCAATTTTCACGTTTTCTGTACTATGAAACTGTAGTATCAACTTCCAGGAAGAAAATACGAAAAAGAAGAAAAACAAAACAAAAAAAACCTACACGTATTCGAGGTACCTTTCCCTTTCTAACGGTGTTTTCTTTTTTATTATTTATATTTACTGTTTCAAAAATATATTTTCCTAAGTCTGATCCTATGTTGGTTTTAGTGTTTTCCGATTGCTTTACAAGTTTTCTGTTTATTCTACATTTTAAAGTCCGCTTCCCTGACTGAAAAATATACCACTTATTCATCGGACTTTTCCGATTTTGCCAGAATCTCTGGTTACTAAAAATAGTAATACTTAATATTTCAAAAGAATTATTTCTCGGAGGTCGATTAGTGTTAGTGTTCATCTTTTCAGTTTCTTCCCCAGTTTCAAAATGCCATTTTTCTCTTGCCAACAAAAATACAATATGAAACAATAAATACCCACTTATTCGTGATACGTTTTCGGTTCTAACGATATCTTAGTCTTGAAAAAATATTAATATTTACTATTTCAAAAAACTTATTTTCTTGAATTCATTTCAAGGATTCGCCAGATATTTTTGTTTCTCTCAGTGTCTTTGAATGTATCGTTTCCCGTTTCAGAAAACTGTGCTTTGGCTATTATTTAGCATTTTAAAAGAGTGAGGGGATGGTACGCGTAGTATATTATTTAAATCTTCTCAGGAATTTTTGGCCAGAATTGAAAGTTTAGTATATTTAAATGCCAGAAATTAAATTGGCAATCACTATAACAGTCCCCCCCCCCCCGCTTTAATCGTTTGGAAAGATTTTAATTAAAATTGGAAAGATTTTAATAAAAATATAAATCATACCAATTCGCGATTCGTTTTCAAAAACAGATCGAAACATGCTTAGCACACCACTGTACACTGCCGAAGGCATTGGAGGCACTAACTCTAGGTTCGTTTGGATAGGTTTGCGTTTAAAAAATTAAAATCATACAAATTCCAGGGTGCACGCTACCGAAAGCAGTGGGTCTCCTCCACCATTAGATTCGCTTGGAAAGATTTTCGCCTGAAAATATAAAACCATGCAACTCTGAATTTAGGTATAATTAAGGTTATTATCAGGGGCCCTGGTAACGCCGGGGTGGTCAGCTAGTCAGCAAGTGTATAATTATAATAGCCTGCCAATACAAATAGATAATCTTTTTAGATCTGAAACTTTTCACCCCATGTCTTACAACATCAAGAAAGCTGAATAGTTATACCTGGGACATTAAAACTATTTTAAAATATTTTCGCTTAGTACCGCAAATAATTATTTTGGAACGTGATAAAGTAAAGCATCTATAACTAACTCTTACTAAATTGCCAATGAATGTGTTAAATGAATTTTGTAACAAGGCTTTTTATATATTTTTTGAAACGGCACTTTAATGTACCGTTGGAGGATAAAAGTTCTCTCGGTTATACTATAAAATTAACTGCAGAATAACTAAATATGCACAGTAGTTTTTTTCCTTGCATTTTAAAGAGGAAATGAAAGGCATATTTGGAAAGTTCTAAATTTGCATTGGATATGAAACCTTTTAAAAGAATTTACATACTCCCCAAAAAATTTGGAATAATACTTTCAGAAAAATATTTCATTAAAGTCAAACCTCCGTAAAAGTTAAAAAGTTTTATTTTTCATTTTCCTACAATTTTAACATACGGATTAAGGAGATAACTTACGGAATTTAATATAACTTTAATGATAAGTTAAGGCTAAACAAGTACATAACGATGCACTGTTTAACTTAATCAGAGGAACAAAGTTTCTTTCTTAGTGAAAATACGTTTAAGTGACAATTAAGCTGACAAAGCATTCTTGAGAAAGAAAATTTGATTACGATACATGAATGGTGAAGTTAAAGATTTTTTTTAAAGGAATACAGCAAGATTGCTTTCAGCTGAAGTTTCGCGTCTTTGACAATTCTTACAATTTTATACAAATGTTTTAAAAGATAGAGGCAATGTAAGACAAAACTAATGATAATTATACAAGGGGACTCAAAAGTTATTGCACAAAATTTACGTAGCAGTAGAGAACAATACAAACTATATTGTAAAGAAAACCATAGTCGTAATCAAGTTATTCAGTCAAAAGTACAGGGGGGTCACACAACTAGAGCGGTTCGGATTATACCACCCCAATATGACAAAAAAAAAATCGTCAACCAGAAACCCGACACACTTCAAACCAAACCCGAAATACTTATAACCGAACCAGAAATGTAATAAAATTAATCCATATTTTAATACCATTATGGAAAAATAGCCTACAATTATCACTAATATCAATATTATCTTTTTCGTATGAAAACACGTATACATTTCATTAATATTCAAATATATGAATTTTTTTAAAAAGAAAAAACAGACTCATTTGAAAAATCGGATGAACCTGAATCCGACCCGAAAGAGTCAAAACAACACGCAATCGACCCGAACCCGAAACATTTAAAGTCAACCTGACCCGCAACGAAACAAATTAGCGTTAACCCGACCCGTGTCGGGTTTGGATAAAACCAGGTTACCCGATCCGATGCAGAACTAATACTGAACCAAAATAATTCAAGATGTAACAAAGTCTTCATCATTATTGGCTAAACTGAAATACTTCCGATATAGAAAGTATCCTCATAAAATGAAAACTGCAACCAAAATCGAAAAAGTAAAAAAGGACCCTGTTAGAGATCGATCTCGGCTATCCTATGAAAAAAAAAATGCTTTAAAAATATAGAAATGCAAACGAGAAATTTGTAAAGAACGCTGCCATTTGTTTAACATTAGCTTGCGAGTGTCTTTGTCCGACTAGTGTATGCTTTTAAGACAGAGTACGCAGGATCGTGCGGGCTCGAACTTAATTAATTTTGTAACTTTCTGGTAAGTCCTTATGTGTGTGTGTATATTATAAAGGACAAACGTGTCCGTACATAACGCTGACGTCATTTTGCGAATGGCAACATTTGACGATGAAATTTCGGTTTTGCGGTTTTTGTTACTGTAATTTTTTTTTTATTTCTAAACATGGCCCATTTTCAATTTTTACACCGTTACATAGAAAAAAAAATCTACTTTCAAATGCTTTTTGTTTGAAAACTGTATTTTAATTGACCGATTTATTATAGCCTTTAAATTAAATTTCAAGCATGATTTTTTTAAAAAATCTATCTCAATCGCTTGCAAACGATTACAAAATATTAATCAGTTTGCACTTTAAACAATATAAGAAGTTCAGCATTTGTTTCCAGCTAATATTCAATGACGAAATTAAAACTTCATTAGCAATAAATAAAATAGTATAAATAAAACACAAATTTAACACTTGAAATAAGCGCTTAAAACCGCTGAAATTATCATCAGAATAAAAAACTATTGTAGATAACAAAATTTTTAACGATTTCTTTGACTATTAACTTCTGACACAAAATTACCGCTATCTAAAAAAAAAAAAAAAAAAAAAAAAAAAAAATTTAAATGAAAAAAATCTATTAGAGTTTTCAAAAAAAAAAAAAAAAAAAAAAAAAAAAATGGTTTTCACCTATAGTATCTATCGCGGGAAGCCCAGGTTAGATGTCCTAGTATATATAAAACGGAAAGAAAACTTTATGTAAATAAAATGATTATTAAATCATAAGAATCATTAAATCATTTTAAATTTTCCGATCAGCTACGACAATGATAGAAAGAAAGAATGGATTAGTCCTCAATGCCATATAAGAAAAAAAAATGTCAATGCAATATTAAAATTAAAACATTCATAATAGTAAATATAGCACTTAAAAAATATTAGTAAAAATAGTATAGTACTTAATAATTGAACAAAAAATATCGAAAATAATTTAAATATGAGAAAAGAAGCAAAACTTTTTTACGTACCCAGACGTATGTATATCAAGATACCATACGTAATTTTGATACGAACTAAAGAATTGGTGGTAAATATATTTCCGTTACCTGGCAAAGGTAAATAAGAACACCATAATTAGACCATATCCTAACACCATAAATTAGAAGAAATAAATAACATAGGATCGCATTAATTTAGATTTAATTCCGAGAATTTCCCATTTAAATGGTAAATTTTGTTGACACACTTAGAATAATTTCCGGTAGAGGTTCGCTTTGCAAGACTACTGTAAATTTCACGACTCAATCGATAAAATTATTCTAAGTGATTCGTATAATCTGCATGTGAAAAATAACAATAAAAGATGAATAATGTTCTGAACGGGAGACACTGTAACACAAGTAAATTTTACTTCCAGCCTAACGACAAAATTAAAATTATGCGATAGAAAATGAATCCGCATTATATGCCATTTAATATTTGTTGGTATTTTAAAGTGAATTGCCGCTATTTTAAATATATTCCTTTTTATGAATTATGTTTATACAGAAAAAAAAATCAATCCATCTGAAAGCGGAAATCGACAAACCAAATAAAATCTAAACAGAAATTCACATAATATTGTTTAGTTTTTAAGGTGCAGGCGAGAAATGTGAATTTCGAAAGAAAAAAAAAATATATACAGCGTTAATCTTACTCTTACGTTACGTTACATCACGTCAGACAGGGAAGCATTGCAAAAAATAATGTAAAAAAAATGTAGTAGTGTCAATCGGGGCTATTACGAGATACAATTCTAAACTTTTCAAAGTCACTTAAAATCTGTTGACTTGTCCCAAATAAAAAATACTGTAATTTGTGTTTGATTCATTTATATGTTTGTGGACATATAAAAAAAAAAAAAAAAAAAAAAAAAAATATTGCATACCATGCAAATAAAGATAAGAAAATAAAACTCATATTAGCCCAACAGAATGGGGTTAATTAGTGATATAACCAACTAGCTATCTTTTCATACCATTCGATTAAAAATCTAACAAACATAGAACAATATACTATTAAGGTTAGCAAAGAAAATAACAAGCTGGCATAAAAAAACAAAGACAAACACTTTCTGTTTGTATTAGTGTTGGATGTTTCAAGCTATATGATCCATGGCACTTGTATGCCTGACAACTGAAGTGATTTGTAATCTAATAGTGTTTTCTATTTTTTGATAAATTAATTACGTATCAAGTTATAAGCGACTGCTGTCACGTGATGATTTTTCTCCTTTCCCACTCTGTCGCATCCGGAAATTCGGTTCAAAACGCCAACTTTGACTGTATTTTCCGAAAGATCTGCTTTTTCCAAAAAATTGAAAACGCCATTCAATTACAAAGTCTCTGAATAAGAACACCTGTTAATTTCATGTGTTTACGAATAAAAAGGAATTCCGAAATGTATTAGAAAGTAGCTCCTTTACATTTGAGAACGAAGGAATTTTTTCAGTTTCGTATTATGATGATGTAGATCTAGAAAGTTAAAATAAATACATTAGAATTGTGCATTATTTTGGATATCATAAGGTAAACTATAAAGAACTAAACCTAGGGCCCGGCTTAGGCAGGGACATGCGGACAGCTGCTCTGCCCCCCCCCCCCATTTGAGAGAGCTCTGGGCTTAATCAGAATTTTTGTTAAAAGGGTGCAAAATGGTTCAAATTGGACAAAAATGACCAAAATTCTTACATTTTCAAAGATTTAGGAAGGAAGTGTAGCCCTCCACTTTCACACACTGCTTCCTGTTCCCAATGTCCCCTCCTCCCCAAAAAGGGACAATCTACATCACCATAAAACTATTGTTATAAAATTTTATACAAAAGTACTTTAAAGAGCATGAGGGATGAAGTAACAACATAACAAGTGTTGAAATTTGTTGATATTAGTATAAGTGCATGTTTGCACTTGTTTTTCCATAGTATGGAATCACCTAAATGCATGCTGATGCAATACAAATATTAAATTTTATAATGTGGTAGAAAATTTTATATTATAACAACGGAAATAAGACCAAGAGTGACTGAAAGACCTGTATGTACACTTCAATGAGCTCATATGAATTGTTATATTCATATAAAAAAAATAGTGTTCTGTCATCTGTTAAAGTTGTGACCATCTTTCTTGTGATACCCTGTATACAGATATAAATAGTACTTGGTTCAAAATTTATGTATACATACAATAGGTGTGAAGTTTAATACTAGTCACTTAAACATATTCCCCAAGCAATTTCTATGGACAGATAGAAGGGGGGGGGGGCAGAATGATGCTTGCCCCGGGGCCCCAGGTAGTCTAAGTCGGGCCCTGATTAAACCTCAAAATCAAAAATGTCCAAATGAATTATTTTCGGATTTTAAATTTTGATCTCCCCTATCCAGTGGTGTAGTAAGAGGGGGGCGCGGGGGAACGGCGTCCCCTCACTTTATTTTATCCCAAGCGGCCCCCGCCTTTTTATTTTCAAGTGGACGCACGGTAGGGACGTGGGAGAACGCAGACTTTCCACAATTATTAATTTTTTAAAGGGATAAGCACGCTAATCAATTAACAATTTTAAGAAATAAAACACTGATTTTTTAATACTTTTCAACAAAGTTGAAATGTGTTTACCACTTCGGATCGTCTGCCATGTCTGTTTATTTGTCTGTTCTCACTAACTTCTGTAACTTTGTTTGAATCGTGACAAAATTTATGTATGTTTTTGAGTTTCTTTGCGTTATTATCACTACTGAAAATGATATAACTTAATTGTATAGCTTCAAAGTAGAGATCTGCATGGACCGACATTTTCAGACACGAAATTAAGTTCTGAACTTTTCAATTAGGAACAAACTATTTAAAACATTACAAGTGAAACTAAAAAAAAAATAATTAAATTAAACTGTTTAATTTAAGCAAAAAAATTAATTAAATTAAACTGTTTAATTTTTTAATTAATTTTCTCTGCAGCTCAAAATGAAAGGTAACATTCAGTATCAAGTTTTCTATCGGTGACACAGACCCTATGTTCGGAACTATGGGCGTCCTCCCACTTTTTTTCAATTCCTACTATTAGTTCACACTCTCCCTATATATATACATATTTATATATCTTGTTCAAATTTTCAATCGTTAATAAAATACTTTTTATTCATCCACTCAAGTTCAAATACATTTTTTTAAACTTGTAGTGGATGACACTTGCTGTTAATACAGTTTTTTCAAATATTAATTCATTAATTAAATTTAATTAATTAATTTTAGTTTTTGCATCATAAAAAGCGACTAAAATAAGTATCAATGCTTAAGACAGCGGAATATCTAGTCATGGCGTAGTGGTCAGGACCTCCAGTTTAGTATACGGAAGATTGCGGGTTCGATTCTCATCGTGGCAAGGTTTTGTTATTTACACAAAATTCACTCAGAAATGCGAAAAAAGAAAAAGCAGAAATATATCTAGGTTGTATATAAGGTTGTTCTTGAAAAGTAACTTTTTTTTGGTCCTATAATGTTTATTTTAACATTATAAAAAAAAATCGAATAAATTTAATTAATTTTAGTGTTATATGAGAATTTTTTTTCTTCTCTTATATAAGATATTTAGCAGGATATAAATTTAGGAATAAATACCGTCAGCGGCGAAGCGTGTAGATCGCTGGAAAAAAATATTTTTGACCTAAGTAGGAATTGACTTTTTTTTTTTTTTTTTTTTTTTATATTACTTGTTCCCATAAGTACACCACTGCCACTATCCTTAACAAAACAAAGTCACTTCATGAAAAACATCATCGCTGACCACTGAATGTTCTGGACAGTCTCATGAGATCAGTCCACAATCCCCAATAGCGCCGTAACTGGGAGATGGCAACAGAGACAGCCAGCGGCGCAAATCCCCAAAAGCTCATTCGGAGAAGCTGCTAATGAAAATGGTCTTTAGGGGGCGCAAAATGAATAGTAGTGCCTTGGCCATCACAAGCTCTTTGCTACGGCGGGAGCGGCGCGGAGCTCAATTTCACCACATTAAATTCCACCTTTCTTCTTAGAAAGAATTCCATTATAAATCAATACGCAGTACTGAACAAATTCCGCATCAATATCTGACGATATTAAATTTTCAAATAAACATGAAAAGAAAAAAAAATCGAAAAGGAAAGCAAACAGTATGAAAGGGAAATGGGAAAAAAAAAAAGTTTTATTTGCTTTAACTTTGATTCACTAATGTATCGCAGATAATATTTGCTTGAATTTCACATTCATTTATTCGTTCAACAGCTTATCACTGGCAATATTTGTTTAAATTATCAGGAAGAAATCTGTTTTTTTTTTCTTATTTCAGTTCCCGCTCTAGATGAAATATTTTTGTTGCGGGAGATAAGAAAAAAGACGGTTAAAAATTGTTTCACGATAAAGGATAATTACCAAGAATAATAAGAGTAAATACATAAATTAATTCACGATGAAAAGGCTAATCTACAAAGAAAAGTAAGTATTGCGATATGAATGAAATGTTAGATTAGAATTACGGACTAAATATTGTCATTTAAATGGCAAATTAAGTATAAACTAGTAAATTAATAACTTTTAAAAATTACAGAATTACCACCAGACGACTTAAAACCTCATTTTTATAATTATTGCATTCAAAAGTTTTATGAACTTTTAAAACACAAAAATGACGTTTATTTAAATATTTTTCTATGACGAGAACAGAGAGAAAATAATTGTACCACAAGCATATTGAAACATTCAGTTTAAACTGGTGCCAAGTAACTCTGCCTTTAAGTAATACCACGCATATACGTGTAAATCATTTTTCACCTTTCCTCATTATCCATTTTTTTACAGCTTTATCTGCACTTTTTATAAATCATTTAAAGCTAGATAGTTTACATTTATCATGCTTGTACAGCCAATTTGTTACTTTAGACCTATCTAAAATTATGAATGTAACTATAATACTTCAAAAGAAATACGGGAAAATCTTAAATTTATTTCTACTATTTTCTGAATATTTCAGTTAATTTAACGTCAATCATCCTGCGTTTTTCGATATGATATAAGGAGCTTAATATTGTCATTTTTAAGCCCTATACCGACAATATTCGATGAAATAAAATATCTTCACTGTGAATTGTGGATATGAGGCTCCATTGACGATTCCATATCACATTTATAGTTTTCTTTATTTTTGCTCTCTCGTTTAATACTTTTATCTTTTATTTTTACATTTATCTTAACACATGGTATTTCAGTTTAATTATATATATGGATACGAGGCTGTTCTGAAAAATTCCGTATCACATTCATCGTTTATTTTCATTCTCTCGTTTAATACATTTTATCTTTTATTTTTAACATTTATCTTACCGATGATATGCGATGTTTTTGACGAGTTCGTTAATCAAGTATACCTATCTCTTATAGTACGTTTACAGGAATACACATATAATTCCGTTAGATTATGGTCTATGGGAAAAAATAGTTTGCAGAGCATTTTAATCATGTTAAACTCTACGAGTCCTCCGGATCAGTTGAAAGAGTAGGTTGATTTTTTTTTTTTTTTTTTGTTAAGGTAAAACATCTTGATTGAATTATTTTAATCAAGAGGATTCTTCAGTTTGTTCGAAAATAATGGCCCATTGGACATTCGAATAACATTATGGTCAATGGAGCTATATTTTCAGTTCATTATTAATACATGTTCATTTTTTTTCAATTTGTAAGAGTTGTTTACTATGGAAAGTGAGACATATTAAAAGAATATTCAATGGTTGGAATATCATAGTTTAGTTTTATTCCAACAGAGCGAAAAATGCCGGGACCAGGACTCAAACATGGGTACTTCGGCTTGCCGTGCCAACGCCTTCCTACTGATCTATCCCAACGATATCCTGGCTGGCGTATTTCACTCTTATTTGTTGGACAAGGCTGCGAACTGCAGCGCTATTTTCATTCATCCGAACTAATAGCAGTTTTACATTATGAATCTGAAATAACACAGAAACTCTTGTATATCATGTAATTAGGTCATAATGAACAAAGGAAAGTATTTTCAACTAGGCAAATTATATTCAATGGTTGGAGTATCATAGTTGAGTTTTATTCCAACAGAGCTTAGTAGGAGGAGCGTTGGTACCGCAAGCCAAAGTACCCAGGTTCGAGTCCTGGTCCCAGCATTTTCCACTCTGTTGGCATAAAACTCAACTATGATACTCCAACCTTTGAATATAATTTACCTAGTTGAAAATACTTTCCTTTGTTCATTATGACATTATTAAAAGAATTTTGTTGGCATTCATTGAATAGTTTGGTTTCGATCCAAGAAATGTATTAAAGCTTAGCACCATCATTTGTTAGCCTTGTGTCATCACGGTAACGTCCAAAACACTGGACTGATTAGAACCAAATTTGGATAGTGGATTGATCTTGCTAATATCTTGGATAAGTTGGGTAACTCTGTTGATGGTGCGAAAACGCACTATTTTTTTAAACAATTTTTTTTTATTATGAAAATAAATGTTTGGAACAACCAATTTTTCTCGAAAACTAGGATGTTTCTTCCAATAAATTTTTTGCCTTGCCAGTCGTAATTTTTTTTTTATACTTATTTATTTATTTATTTAAATATTTTTCTAAAATTATAGTTTTTGACTCTGCGAAAATTACAATGTGACTGTATATGCTAAGGGCTTTGAAATGTATCATAAATAATAAACATTTGAATTTCTATAATTTTTTTTTTCATTTTAGAAAGAATTCATATAAATTATACTTTTGTTTTCCGTTTTGTCGATATTCTACACTTATTTTTTTTTATAATTCTATTCTAAAATCTGCAATAATTATTTTCTGCTTTCTTTCTCTCTCTGATTCCTGCGCGGTTCTGGTACGGACCCTGACCCGGACACTATTTCAAATGAACCAGAATCCGACATACTTCAAACCGAACCAGTCATGGAAGAAAACTAACCCGTATTTTAATACAATTATGGAAAAATAGCCTACAATTATATATATCTAATATCAATTTTAGCTTTTATATAGAAAAATGGATGTATATATATAATATTTACTATGAATTATACTTATGATGCTCCTCTGACGAATCCATATGTTATTCATAGAGTTTCATATTTGCAATTACATCTTATTGTGTATAATTTTGTAGCATCCTTTCATTTGATTTTTATACTGTCTCTTCCTTTGATTTTCACACATGTGAAGCACTAGACTTACTATTTAACTTCTCTACAATTTCAACTTTTACTTGTATTTTTCTCTGATAGATGGCAGCACTAAACAATTTCCTATTTTTTTTTTCAAAACAATGTTTGCATAGATATAACAGCCATTTTGAGTTAATGATGGCTGGCTGTTTGTCAAATACTTATAATCTTGTTCAATCTACAGTAACAGTCTTTTTGGTGAGTCTTGCACATTATTTTATGATCTACTTTCTATTTAAGTTGAATAATTGTTTATTTATCTTATTTCTATTTAAGTTGAATATTTACTTATTTATTTTGTTATTTGAACTCATGTAGTTTATTGTCTTGTTTCATATATATGTGTTATTAGGGACTTAATATTTTCGATTTTAGGCATAATGCTGACAATATTTGATGAAATAACATATTTATTATGAATATTCTTATAAAGCCCTTCTGAAGATTCTATAAGATATTCATAGTTTTCCATTTTTTACTTTTTCATCCTATTAAGTATAATTCCTGCAGTGTCAATTTCATTGCTTTTTATAATGTCTTATCCTTTGTTTCTCACATGTGGTTTCATTTTTAAAAGTATATTTAAATACACACACATACACATTAATGTTCAAATGTAGTTTTTTAAAATCTGAAAGTATTCTAGACTTTCTTTTGAAAAATCGATGTCAACTAAAACCCTACCCTACACACCAGAGTCAAATCCCAACCCGAACTAATAAAAATCAACCCGACCCGCAATGTCAAAAATTTGCGTCAACCCGACCCGTGGTTCGGGTCTGGGTAAAATTGAGTTACCCGACCCGATGCAGGAGTCTGGCATTAAATGGATAAATAATATGACATCTTCAGGTGCAATTCGAGCTGTCATTGTAGCAAGTCCGCACGGAGGAAGAGGAAGTGCTTTATCACATTTCTAGGAGACTGGAGGATGCTACAAGTGTACATGTTGAACAAGAATTCATCACATCACAGCAATCGTTTTTTGCTTTCTAAATCAACGTGACAGCCTAATTTGTCTTTTTTAGAACATTTTTGACAGTCTTTTCTAGACTTATTTTGCGCAGTGGGTATTTTGGATCATCTTTCTACACATCTGGCAGCGATCATCAATCAAGTTTGTTACTAAAAGTTTATATATAAATAAAGGGACGGAGGAAATAACATTTTTTTTTTTTAATTGGGTGTCCATTTCCTAGTTTCTCGCTTGCGACTTTTTATTAGTCTTTTACTTAATTTTTTTTTTTTTTTTTTAAAGATAAATATTCTTATTTAAATGTTAAATAAACAAACACGAAAAACCATGCATCAGGCTTCGATTATTAAACTATTTCCAGCACTAAGAGGATATTAAGAAATTTCACTGTTTTCCTAAAATAAAAATAGATATCTAATTTTGCAGTACATTTTCGACGATATCGCTGAAAATATAATATCTAAAATTAAAACACATATCTTTTATCGGTGTTACGAGATCTTTCAAACGATACCCCACACGATAGAAGTTTTTTTTTTCAAGTAACTTAATTAGCCCCCCCAAATTTTTCCTCAAAATATTTGTGAATGGCTAATAATCTATAAATATGTAGGTCAATAGCCTTTTATAACCCTGCGAAATTTGAACTTTCCACGTTCCATAGTTTTGGAGAAAAACGGCTGTGACAGACGGACAGACAGACAAACAAGAAATCTTATAATAATTCAGTTTATATTTTTTAAGTACGGAACGTTAAGAAACTTTATTTTACATCATTAAGGTATACTTCTGAGAATAAAAGTCTTCTGAAATATGACTATAGGAAATAAAATCTGGACATTTGTTTACTCTTTTCATACGCTTGCAATATCAAACATTCGTGGAAGAAGATTGTCAAATGCTTTCTATCGAATTTCTGTTTTGATATAAAAAGAGGCAATATTCTAACCCAGTGAAATACGACAGCAGTTTATTAAAGTGTACTTGAAGTAATAGAATCTTCGCAGAATTTTTTATCATTCGTGAAAAGTATTCGGATTGAAACGTCAAGCATAATCCCCTCTATATATATATATACACACTGTCGGGAAAAATGAACCCTTTTAAGGGCAAAGTACTTCTATTCGTAAAATGCTGAAATGATTGAATGACACAAGAATATACAAACAAATTTATTTGCAAATAAATAAAAAGGTTTTTTTTTTCCTTCACGTGCTTAAAAAGAGAATTTTCATTTCAAAATTCTGATGCCAATGTGGTATTTAGGGATTAAAATTAAGTCGTCCAAAAATGAACCATCGCCCATTAAGGAATTAAAGGAACAATTATAAAAAAAACTCCTGTAAATTAATGATTTTGAAGCTAAAAGCATGGAACTTTCACAAGATCTTTATTTTGTCATTACTAACATATCTTCAAAATGAAGAATATCCTGTTTCTGCAAAAAATAAATTTAAATAAAAATGTAGGAAATGAGTAATTATTAACACAGTTTAATATTAACTGCAATTATTAATATATTTTTTAAAATGTAAATATTAACAGTATTTAATATGAGCATTAAAAAACTATTAAAAAAATAAACTTGCATAACTTTCGTCGTTATTAAATTTATGCGGTGAATGATAGATATCGGTTATCTTTTTCTGTAATTTTATCCATTTCTGCTGGTTCTTTGGAAACTTTTTAATATTTTTATTTCTCAAGCGAGACCTACATTTATTTGTGATTATTTTCAGTTGGCTAAATGCCATCTCACATAAATATGGGTTAAAATCTCACAAGTCGGATTTCCCAGTCCCCAATATATCTTCTCGGTATTTCTTTGCAATATAAATTCTTATTTAATGTTAAAATGTTTCTATCTGATTCTTATGCAATATTCTGTTACTTCTACTGTGAAAATCTGTTTTACAATCTTTAAAATGTAATTTAAATATATCAAAAACCCCTACTGTCCTCAACCCATAACTTGATCATTAAAACCATCAACAAACAATAATTATTAAAAATTGTAAAAACTAATGTATTTATTATAAATATGAATCTCATGAAGCATAATAATATAATTTTTATATGAGTGAAATGTGGAATATTTGTTTCTGTTGGGTTTAAAGTTGTGTCCTTCACTTTTTGGTTACTACTGTCCCGATGTATGAATTTCCTCATATTTCCACCAGATGGCAGTATGCAGTCCTTTTCAGTATTGTTTCCAGTAGGAGAATACATGTTGTTCTTAAAAAGTCGCCATTGCTTGCTGTTTCTTCATAAAAATTTTCTGGATTGAACAGAATGGGGAAAATGTAAGCGTACCTTTATTAACCATCACTACTGTCCCCATTAATCGTAGGTTTGATATGTCTTTGAAATTAGTGCATACAGCATTCAAAAATGTTCTTTAAGTAAAATTGCAAAAAATGTCACTACTGCCCATGTCACTTCTGTCCCTTACAATTTGCCAGATAAAAACTGCCATATCATTTATTTTTCAATAAAGGTTGTGCTCATCTACTCATTATTATTCTGCAATATATCAATGGTTATTAAAAATTCAAATTAAGTATAATATGAGACTTTCAAAAATCAGATATCAGCAGAAAATAATCAGCCAAATATCACACTTATGAGATTTAGGCTCATCGGGACTTTTTCTCTAGCATAGTTCTATATATAAGAAAAAGTTGAAAAAGACTGTGGCTGCATCTGGAGTTATTTTCTGCATAATTTTACCAAGAGGAACGGTAAGGAATATAAAATCCCGAGACAGAGTTTAAAAAATAATAACAGTAAAAAAAAAAAAAAGTGCAGCCTAAGTTTTGGTACATACTATATATATTACGCTATCGTACGTGGAACAGAAATCGCGATTATTTATTAATTGCTTAATGGCAACGCGCGAATGAAGCGCGTTGCCATTAAACAATTAACAATTCAACAAGCAAGGAATAAAAGCGAAACAAACAAAATTTAAAATGTAAACAAAGCAATGATTTTTAAAAAGGGAATTTTAGTAAAAAGAGAAAAGTAAGTGTAAAAATTTTCCCTGACCGCTTCATTTTTTAAACGCAACTGTCATACTTTTGAAATTTTAGCTTTTACTCAAATTTTTACAAACTTTTAGTATAAATATTATTCAGTATTTTTTTTTATTAAGTCCACTCCACTGTTATATTTTTCAATGACAGTCTGCCCGGGCAACGCCGGGCGGGTCAGCTAGTATTTATATAAAACAATAGTTCCAGTGTATTTAAAAAAATCAGTACGACTACTTTTTTTGAAACAATTTTATCCAGATAGCCGAAAACTTAATCAGCATCAGGGACAAGGGACGGTAAGGAATTTAATGCTACATTTTGGACCCCAAAATCGTTCAACACGTTTATCTCGTTAATACTGTAATGCAATCATGCAATGGGATGTTTTATAATATAAGAAATGAATGAAAACCAAGAATATGTACTAAAATAAAATTTATTATTAAGGCGACTTAAAAGTTAAAATTATGCGAGAATAACTCGTATATGATATACAACTTAAGTTTAATCGTATATTAATACATACCAATAAACACCAACATAATATACCATATGGCAGTGGTATATAAAATATACCACCGTTCTTGAAAGGGTTAAACTAGCTTTAAATGTAGAATCTCTATTCACTGTACCCCCATAGGATTATATGGGATTTCCTCCTCAATTTATCAATTAGCTCACTGTATTGCCTGTAACTTTGAGTTTACGCTATTTGACTGGTCTTTTTATCTGAGTTGCCCTATGATATTTGACTATCAAATCATGACAAAAAATCTTTGCTGTAGTTCGCGCATGCGCAGTCAAAATTTATTTCATACAAATACCCATATCTCAAATATTCAACATATTAATATTTTAATTGCAGTATACTATACTTTTTTTTGTCAAGTTTTTGGAAAGCGGTGTTAAATTCGGTTGAAAACTCTGCATGCTATAAAAAAAAAACTTTCTGAATTTTTCACAGAAACGTTAACATCTTATAATGTACGTGCTATGCTTACACAAATGTTGAACAGGACTAGTGCTCGCGAATATACGTTTATATACGTTTAAACGTATACGTAGTTAAGCCTTTTTTCCATATTATAGCTATCCAAAATCGTTACCGGTTACAATACGTTTTAAACGTATTATATGTATATTCGAGAGCACTAAACAGGTCCTATATAGTCCTTTGCTACAGTGACAGACCATTTTTAGCATTTTCTGTTACTTGGGTGATCAAAAATATTACTTTATTAAAATTATTATTGCCCCCCCACCCCCCTAATTATCCTCGAGGCAAAATCTTCCCTGAAAAACATGAAGTCAAATATGTTCTTTACATCCTCAAAGTTAAAAGACATTTCGAGCATTTCCTCACGAATTTCAGTAGCTTTCTACGAAACGTCTGAAATCTGTCACTGCCCCTTAATTTATGGACATCAGCATAGATAACGTTTACTGAACCGTAATTTTAATCGATCTTGACCAATGAGAACGCTTCATAATATGGACAAGTAACCGTTATTGGTCAGGATCGATTAAAATTACAATTAAGTAACCGTTATCTATACAAAAGGTTGAATGACTGGGCGGTTTTCTGCAGATTTTTAACAATGCAAAGTTAATCTTTTCCATAGAATAGATTATACAAAAGGCTCTATATACCTAAAAATTAGATGGGTCTCATAACAATAAAGTTTGAGAAACGCTGATTTAGATTATTATATTCGAACACGAAATACACAATAAGATTAGTAAAATGCTATATACCGGAGGCGTCATAACAACGTTAAAAATTAAAAAAAATCATTAAAAAGGAACAAATGATGCTAAAAAAATGCAGTTTGCAAGAATAGGATTAGAGGGATATCGGATTTATTTTAATAACAAAAAAAAGTTCTGATTCCAAAATGTCACCAATAGATGGCGCTGGCATGATAATATGATGCAGACGTATGTAAATTAAGCTTACACTAAAAGATCCGTTTCTTTGAAGCATCTGACAAACGTCAGTGTCCCAGCACATGAAACATAGGCTCTTTCCTCATCTTGAGTCTTTGCGTCGTGCCGAAATTTCCCGATGTGCCAATTGCTGATTACCCGTTCATTTAAAGCAGCTTAACCAACAGCGCTTGATCTTGTAATGATAGCATACTGCTTGCATCGAATGAAGAATCTATGTGCATCGAGGCGTTTTACTGACAGCCTGATTTGCATGAATGTGTTTCATATTAAGCACACCAGCGCCATCTATTTGTATATTTTTGAACCACAACTTTTTTGTTTGCAAAAAAAAATCCGATCTCCATCTAATCTCATTTGTGTAAACCGCAATGTTTTAGCACCATTTTTTCCTTTTAATGAATTTTTAAAGTTTTAACGAACTTACACCCGGTACAAATCAAACATAAAATGAGCTAAAATCATTAAAAGAATTTCTAGCATATAATTTTTATTGATTTCATGTTTCTAAATGCAAATAGGTGCCAAGAGTTACGGATGTTAAATAACACAATATCTTAATAGTTTTATTTGCCGTATTTGATCGTAAAAATTTGCGTTTAAATAAGGCGAAGTTTCCTTTGAAATGATAGCGGTATTAACAATCATTTGGTACCTATGAATGTAATTTACGAAATTATTTGTAAAACATTAACGACATAAAAACACGTAAACAAAAAAAAAAAAATCGCATTCGTAATGACATCCCAAGAAAATATCTCCCCATTACTCCGTAAGATAAGGGTTGCGTAATATCTTAGTTGCAAGAACCAGTCCTCTGCCTACAGATGTTTATTCCAGTTATTTTAAATCTGTGCTTTTATCGTTTATGCTTTTCTTATCCTTAACCAAAACAAACAAAAAATGTACAACGCAGACACAAATCAGTATTTCATCTTCCGAAAAAAAAAAAAAAAAAAAAAAAAAAGAAGTTTATCAACAACTTCCGTATCACTTGAAATTGCTTACTTTAGTTCGCTATTAATAGGCTTATTAAACCATACGCAATCATTTTATTTTTAATTAAAAAAAAACAAACTATACTGGATTATTTCATATGACCTTAGTTTTTCTTTTCTTATTAACAGAGTCTTGCAGCATTCTTATCATTGCACCATTTTATCTCTGCTGCCCCCACACTCTTCCGCCGATGGTGTATGAAAAAGCTCTTTGTTTTAAATTAAAAATATTTTTCAATAAGAAAACCATTTTATTTGAGCATACATATAAGGCTTCATCCATTAAATATGTCGCGAACATTTCATTTTTATTTACCTCTCCCTCCCTCTATGTCACATTTTGTCACACTCGCATGATACCCCCTCCTCTGTTGTGACGTGACATTTTTACAACTGTTATATAAAGTTAATTTTGATTTTAAATAATGTAATTATATTTTTTAGATGCTATTATTTAATAAAATAAATACCCATAAAACAGCGTGCGATCTTGTGTGTTTCTACTTAAAAAAATACCCAATAATTCCCAAGTAGAAATACATTTTTATGAACGTAAATTATGGTCCTTGCAAACAATGCCTACCTAATTTAAATGTGACATCACAAAGTGTCATCACATCTAAAGTGTCATCACATCTAGAGTCCTCACCGAAAATTCCATATGAAGTCGACCCGAACCCAACAAAAAAAAATTCATGGACCCGAACCCGACAAAAAAAAAAAAATCATCGACCCGAACCCGACAAAAAAAAAAAAATCATCGACCCGAACCCGACAAAAAAAAATTCATCGACCCGCAACTCGACACAAAAAATTTCATCGACCCGCAACCCGACAAAATAATTTTCGGCACTTGCGACCCGACCCGACCCGATCCCGACATGTTTCAACCCACACCTGATCTGAACCCGAAATACTTCAACCCGCAACCCAAACCGAACCCGAAATGAAAAGAAATTGAATCCTGTTTTAATGAAATTATGAAAAATAATCTAAAATTTCATCTCCAATAGTAATTTATATAATTCCCCTTTATTTTTTTGACACTAGTGTTCGAAAAGTCGAGTGGAGTCACTCCAGAATTTTTAATTTAGGCCCCTTAAAATTGCATAAGTTTAAAATATATAAGGGCATTCAAAATTACACGTACAAACTGTAAGGGGTGATAGAGGTACATCATACTACAACAAGCAATTTTTGTTCTGGAAAACATGATCGTAAAACATTTATTCACTCAAAAATGCAGGGCGCCTCAATTCAATCCGAACATTGTTCATAACTTTAACAAAAATAGGTATTTTAAAGAAATTATCAACAGACTTACCTTAAGTTTGGGCGAAATGGAATGACAACATGAACAGCGAGGTGCTGACACCGTGTGTTACTATCAATCACATTCGGAAATATGAAGAGTATTAACTCAACGATGTGGGCGACCACTTTTACAGAATGCGCACAAAAGACATAAAACACTTCGAATTTTCAATTTTGCGCTTAAAAAATAAAGCAGACTCCGATAATAGGTCAGTTTCAATTGCCGTCACACCCTAGCAACCACCTTAACAACGAGATGGGCGTTTTGTTTGCCCATCTGTTTTTGTCGATTTTGATTGGTTGAGCGATAATACAGGCTTACAAATTGACG
Organism: Maratus michaelseni; assembly: GCA_963931845.1. Taxonomy (NCBI): domain Eukaryota; kingdom Metazoa; phylum Arthropoda; class Arachnida; order Araneae; family Salticidae; genus Maratus; species Maratus michaelseni. The sequence goes on from OZ007586.1 coordinate 122,317,853, forward strand.
ATTTTGATTGGTTGGATACAAATTGGAGGATTGTAATCACGTGGTTGAAATTGATCTATTCTCAAAAATATATATTGTGAAACTATATAAATTATATAACTCGGTAAAACAGACTTCAAATTCGTAAACAAACAATGCCATGGATGTAGTTTTTTTAAAATTAGTTTTTCTCAGAATGCATTCTTTAGATATTTATATACCCTTTTTATAAAACCCGTTAAAGCTAGCGAGTTGAAAATTTTCATGGTTCTATAGTTAATTTGCTTCTTCTTTAGAACTATTTAAAATTCTGAATGTAACTTTAATATTACAGAAGATATACAAGAAAATATAAAATTTTTGTATGATTTTCGAAACGTTTCAGTAATTATATTAAATTTACTTCTTTGTTTGAAAATGGATGAATGTTGCCTATTATTATTAAATGTATGTAAAATTCAAAGAAGTTTTTATATGCAATACAATTTTCTAGAAATGTATACCTAACTGACATAGTCAAAAACTCTGGTAAGTAAAAATTTACACTAAATGAAATTATGCATGAAGCAAGTATTTTCTGTGTTGCATATCAATTAAATCTATTTTATACGAGAAAGTATTTTAACACATACAGGTTTTCTTTCGCTTTATGTGGTTTCAGTTAGCGAAACCACTGTACTGAAACATTCCGAAAACAATACAAAAAAATTAAATATTTTCCTGTATATCATCTGAAATATTAAAGTTACATTCAAAAATTTAAATAGTTCTAAAGATATAACTATAGAACCATGGAAATTTTCATATCGCCATTGCTTTAACAGATTTTATAATAATATTATATAAACTTAAAAAAAAAACTTCGAAGCAAAATTACTACAGAGTATTACAAATTGATTCTGTTGGCAAGTAACGCACTGCTATAGCAGCAGTTGCGTACGTGGCTTTTTCCGAATCTGATCTAAATACATGGACTGTGTTAGAAATTATTTATTTCATTGGAAGTTTTGTCAACCGCACTCATTCTACGCTAATTACTTGTTTTACATTAAATTCAAAAATTTGCCATTGACTTTTGGTCCACCCCGTATTAGTGTACAAGCCCCTCCACTGTACAAACACAGTTCTTCAAATGAAGCGAGTGTATTACCGCAGAAATCTTTTATAAATTTAAACGCTTTACAATTTTGATTGTTTAACCGATTGTTTACTTCATAAAAGTTTTTAACGATTAAAAACATTGCCTTTTTGGTTTTCCCTACAGCAATCCTAGAAACAAAACCGTGTAAAGAGGGAGGAAAATTGCCAGGTAGGGGACTTTCTCACCGAAACAGATAACGCTACGTCGATTCATGAAAATCGTTAAGAATGAAATATTTTAAAAAGATATTTTTTTTTCTAAAAAAGTACTGAACCAGTCTTGATGAAACTTAAAAATGGGATTAATTCGTGAATATCCTCTTTCAATTAAAAATAATAAATCACATGAATTGGTCGCGTAGTTTTGGAGTAATCTGTGAACATACATTAAAAAAAATACATATGTCTGTTGAAAAAGGTATATATATAAACATTTAAATAAATCGGTCAAGTGGGAGTAACTCGCGCTAAAAGGGTTCCATATATTAAATTTAAATTAACAAACTCCCAGTGGCGCAGCCAGAATTTGGTTCTAGGGGGGGTTTTGAGTTTCTGATAAAGGTGGTCTCCGGTTATATGAATCACTGGTTAATGGAATCAGTCTTTTAAATGAATGAAATCATAATGCTTTTCTCCGCAATTAAGTTGGTTATGATTCATTTAAACAACATTAGAGTTACAAACTATAAAATGCATCAATGAAATAACACAAAACTAGATTAGATTTATAAAGTGTTTAAAAATGATGAGGGGCAAACTTTAAGATGGAAGAGTACAGTACAGCAAATAATTTTATATACAGTACAGTCGCTGAGTTTCACACGAAAAGTTACTTGTCAATTATATTTGATGTAATAGTAGACAATTTTAAAGCATTAAAATAAAGTATTCTGAACAACGCAAAACTTTCCGATTCATTTTCAAACATGAAAACATATGCAGGCATGATAATTCAAGTGATTTGTTATCGAACAGTTTTTCATTATAAATGAATTACATATTGAATTATAAGCTATTGTTGTCTCAAAATTACTGACTCTTAATGTCTTGGAATTATTCTACGAATTATTTTTGAATGTTTGCCTTCAATAATTGAATTCAGTTGGAAATGAAAAATGTTGACTGTCACTATGATTCGTCTTACCTAAAGCAAAGATCTTATACAAAGTTTAATCTTAGCATTGTGCCAAGCGCGCTTCAAAAGGAGGTCACAAAGTAGCAACACTGTTTTGATCCATGCCGTTGTTTTCTAGATGGGTTTTTAATTAATATCTCAGATAATTACAGACACATTGAAAATTATTACCAACAATCCTTAGATGATTCTGCGTCGATAACCCTCAACTCCCCGCTGAGCACCAGAAAAATAAGACAGATGAGTGATCTTATAATAGTTCAGTTTTTACTTTTTAAGTATGGAACCTTAATAATGGTGTCAAAATTCTGGTAACCATCTCCTCTCTAACATTGGCTATATTTTATACAACAATTTCCAAACAATTTTTTGGTACAACAATTTCCAAAGGGGTGTAAGAACAAAAAACATTCTAAAATTGCGGTTTCTACGATATTGTTGATTCTAGCAATTTGAAATTTAATCTCGCGGTTACTTTAAAAAGATGTAAATGCTGACTAAAAATGGTTTCTAAAAAGTTCGAAATTTAAAAAGGGGAAAGGAGCAGTAAACGTTCTAAATTACCATTTATTTGTGCAGTTAGGGCTGTATGGAGAATTTCGCTGTCGAAATCGGAGATGAAAGTGATCGTAATTTTTGGGGCATTTACGTTCATCGAAATAACCCTAGGTTCCCCTCCTGATAGGAAACAGTCCACAGCAAACAAAAAACCAGTACAATCAAAGACGCAAAATCACGTGAAAACTTTTCTTTATTTTCGGACACATCTGGAAAGGGCGAGGGTGGTCCTCTTTACGCCTCTAAATAATCGACCTTCTTGTTCAACAGTTAGAGAAGATCTGATCTATTTTTTCAGATACATTTTCACCAACACATAAATGAAAATATGCCAAACACTACATTTTCTCACCAGGCACTCGTGTTTTTTTTTTTTTTTTTTTTTTTTTTTTTGAGAAAGCCAGACATGTGTTAGCAGCGAACACAAAAATGTTGATATTGCATATCTCATGCAGGAATCAATTTATGAAAACGGCGCCTGCATTTAACACAAGATACGAAGAAAGACAAAACAGCATATGTTAAAGTCATCTGCAGTACATTAAAATAACGAATTGAAACCACAGAGAAGTAACGTACTTTTACTGTTACAATGAAAAATCTGGGAAAATTTTTAGCTAGGAAGAAATGATTACTTTCGAGATTAAAGAATAAAAAGATTTTAAATGCAGACATTAATTCACATAGAGAAAGTTTAAGATAGAAAAATTAAATTTTAGAATAAAACATAAAATATATATGATTCTATATCATAGGCTGGAAACATGAAATTTGGCATAGTTGTTACTTTAGAGACTTAAATGCTAGCCCAGAACAGTTAGCAGGAGCAAAAACATGTTCTAAAATTGCGATACAGTTGGTGTAGAAGCTTGGAATTTGGCATGGTGGTAACTTTTGGGATGTAAATGCTCTCTAAGAACGATTTCTAAAGAAATTCTAAATTTAAAAGGATGAAATGGGCGGAAAACGGTCTGAAAATGATCTAAAAACAATTAATTAGGAATTGTTTGTGCTAGATATGTGAAATTTGGCACGGCTGTTACTCTAGAAATATAAATGATCATCCGGAACAGTTTTCTAAAATTTAGAAATGTAAAAGGTTGCAAGAACAAAAAAGTTCTAAAATTGCTATTTGTGTGATACAGTTGGTATAAATGCTTGGTGTTTGACAGAGTGGTTACTTTTAAGATATAAACACTCGTTCAAAACGGTTTTTAAAAAATTCAAAATTTTAAAAAGTGAAATGAGCAAAAAACGTTCTAAAAATGTTCTAAATCATAATATATTTAGAACTTTTAGGGCTATTAGACTCTTGAAATTTTATATGATGGTACTTAAGAAACGTAAATGCTAACCCAGAATTTATTTTTTCAATTCGAAATTTAAAAGAATGCAAGAGTAAGAAGCATTCTAAAAGTGTGATTTATGTGATACAATTGGTGTGGAAACTTGGAATTTGGCATGATGATTACTTTTATGTAGTAAATGCTTCCTTAGAACATTTTTTTAAAAATTCAAAATTTAAAAGGATGAAATATGCGCTTTCACAGTTTTAAGTAGAATTCTCGCCGTTTAATTGAATCACATTGTTGGATAGAATTTGATTTAACAAAGCGGCGGATTCCGCTAAGGCGGAATTTTGATTCATATAAACGGTAATTATAGTAATTTTTTTAGCTCTGGGGGGTGTTTTAACCCCCAAACCCCCCCCCTTGGCTGCGCCACTGCAAACTCCTACTACTCCTAGTTTTTTCATAATTTTAGTTTCAGTAGATTCGGAAATAGGAGGGGAGGGGCAAATTTTTGCCGTACAGTTTCGACGGTATCTCTAAAAATATAATACTAAAATTTAAATAATAAAAATATATATTTTTTGAGTTCGGTGTTACGAGATCTTTCGAACGATACTATATACGATACATAATTTTTTTCCAAGTAAATTAATATCTCGGCTAATTACCGACAATTTGTTTCGAAAATCATTATCAAATATCCTTGGATGATTCTGCGTCGATATCCACAACTTCCCCGCTGACCGTCCGTAAAGTAAAGTTTGTACGTAACGGAAAAACGAGTTTCTCAAAAATTATGCGACCTAGGAAAATATCTATAGTTTTCTTGCAAGGTTTAAATCAGGGGTGATTCTGAGTAAAAAAATTCTGAAATTCACAACAAATTTTCTTAAAGGTTACAACCAGGGGGGGGGGAGGAGGGAGAAGGGGAATCCACTCCCAGCACTAACTTTTTTTTTCTGCACCCCTTTGACATTATTTGCGTTTTTTCTGCGATCCTTTGACGAAATGTGTCGTTTTTTCGCGATCCTTTGACGAAATTTGCGGTTTTTTCGCGATCCTTTGACGAAATTTGCGGTTTTTTCGCGATCCTTTGACGAAATTTGCGGTTTTTTCGCGATCCTTTGACGAAATTTGCGGTTTTTTCGCGATCCTTTGACGAAATTTGCGGTTTTTTCGCGATCCTTTGACGAAATTTGCGGTTTTGTCGCGATCCTTTGACGAAATTTGCGGTTTTCTCCCGATCCTTTGACGAAATTTGCGGTTTTCTCCCGATCCTTTGACGAAATTTGCGGTTTTCTCCCGATCCTTTGACGAAATTTGCGGTGTTTTCACGATCCTTTGACGAAATTTGCGGTTTTTTCACGATCCTTTGACGAAATTTGCGGTTTTTTCACGATCCTTTGACGAAATTTGCGGTTTTTTCACGATCCTTTGACGAAATTTGCGGTTTTTTCACGATCTTTTGACGAAATTTGTATTTTTTTCACAATCTTTTGACGAAATTTGTCGTTTTTTGCAATCTTTTGACGAGATTTGCCGTTTTTTTCGCAATCCTTTAACGAAATTTGCGGTTTTTTGCGATTCTTTGACGAAATTGGCGATTTCTCTTCGAACGATTGACGAAATTGATTTTTTTTGGAGGCCATTTGTCGAAAAACGCGATATATTTTATGTCCAAATTTTAGGATTTATGACAGATTTTTTTTATTTTCGGAAATGACTGCCTTATTTTTTTGGAATTTTCGGAAAATTTGGAACAGAATCACCCCTGGTTTAAATAAACTACTACCCCTAATTTTGTAATAATTTTACTTTCAGTAGATTCGGAAACAGAGGGGGGGCGGTGCATATTTTTGCAGCGTATTTTCGACGAGATCTCCGAAAATATACCTAAAATTAGAACAAATGCGTTTTTGAGTTCTATATTACAATATCTTTCACATGATACCCCTCACGATATACAAAAAGAAAATTTGTTTTTTCAAGTAACTTAATTCCCCACCCCTAATTTTTTCTTAAACATATTTGTGAATGGCTAATAATCTGAAAATTTGTGGGTGAATAGGCTTTATAAATTACCCAAGTTTGAACTTTCCACGTCTCATAGTTTAGAAGTAAAAGAGCTCTGACAGACGGACAGACAGACACAGGAGTGATCTTATAATGGTTCCGTTTTTTACTTTTTAAGTACGAAACTCTAAAAATGAGGAATAGTGAAAAAAATATATTTTTATACACAGTATTTTCTCGCGCACTCATGTAAAATGCGTGCTTTGTTTTTGATAGGAGTAAACTAAAAAGAGTTACATAACGTATAGGATGCACACCATGCTACTTTATATGCAGAAAATCTTGGGAGAGCAAATTTGCAGAAATCCCGATACGCAATATTTTCCCCTCGAACCTAAATTACCGCATTCACATACGCATATATTTGTCTCCTTATTAAAAGACAATAACATTAAGGTTTCTGCTATGTGTATTTTCCCCCCATTAAAATATTTGCTTGAAAATATTTATCGACAGCAGAAATAGTTATTTTGATATTCACTGGTAATACACAAACTACGGTACAAACAAGTGCAATTATTTAACTTCTATTTTTATACGCGTAGACTTACATCACGATACCTATGTGCTGTTTGACTCAGTGAAAGCATGTGTGGTTTCATAATCTGTGGGTACTGTGCGCCCTACTCTTTAGGCTTAAAATTTTGAAGAAATGTGTGCAATATAGAGGAGTAAATGGGCTATTCTCCGATAAGTTTGATTTTTGGTTGTCCAGATATCCTATTTCTAAAAGCCTCATATTATGCTCAATTTGAATTTTTAATAACCGCTGATATGTTGCAGAATAATAATTAGTAGATGGGCACAAACTTTATTGAAAAATAAATGATATGGTAGATTATATCATACAGAACACAAAAAATGTTACCTACTGTCCAAGGGACAGTAATGACAGTTTTTTGCAATTATGCCTCTTTACTTAATAAAGAACATTTTTGGAATGTTGTACGCACTATTTTCAAAGACATATCAAACCTACGATTACATGGCTAGGTATTGGTTAATCTATAAATATGAATATTTAAATTAACAATGTGGACAGTAGTGATGGTTAATAAAGGTACGCTTACCTTTCCCCCATTCTTTTCAATCCAGAAAATCTTTGTGAAGAAACAGCAAGAAATGGCGACTTTTTAAAAACAATATGTACTCTCCTACTGGAAACACCAAAAAGCCATCTGGTGGAAATATTAGGAAATTCATGCACCAGGGACAATAGTGCCCAAAACAGTGAGGAACACAAATTTAAACCCAACAAAAACAAATATTACACATTTCACTCATACAAAAATTACATTATTATGCTCCATGGGATTCATATTTATAATAGATTCATAAAGTTTTTCAAAAAATTATAATAATTATTGTTTGTTGATTGTTTTAATGATCAAGTTATGGGTAGGGGACATGGGATAGTACGTACCTTTGAGATATTTAAATTCCATTTAAAAAATTAAAATAACAGATTTTTACAGTAGAAGATTATAATATTGTATAACAAACAGAGAAACATTTTAACATTAAAGGAGAATTTATATTGCAAAGAAATGCCGAGAGATATATTGGGGACTGAGAAATCGTACTTATGATATATCATCCCAGCTAAATATTCCATGGATACTGCGCCGCCCCACTCTGTATGCTTAAAATATTGGGAAAAATATGTACAATATGGAGGAGTAAATACGGTATAAATAAATTTCACAGATCTGTTGTTTGAAACTGGAATTAGAATGTATGAAATTTATTAACAAAGCTTTATTTCCAATTCACCCAATAACGGGCTGTTATGCTTTAAATTTAATTAATTCTAACTCTAAGCACCACTGTCAAACAATGTGCACTATCATGAACAATTTATCATCTCTGTGAATTAAAATCTGCGATAACAATGGAATTAGAACAATTGATGCTCTTGGTGTAAACAGCATTTCATATTATATCTAGCAAATTTTAAATCATTTACACACGAAATAAGATAGAAAATTCTTCTCGTGATGTCTTTTATGAAATATAGACAATTGTAATAGTTTAAAATTAATTATTTCAAGAACAATCATTTTTAAAATGATCCAAGTCTATTAAAACAAAGGAATTTAAAATCTAACAATTTATGTTCTTAAAATAAACTATATATAACGTTAATTTTAAATAATGTAAACATGATAGGAATAAGAAAATTCCTCTCAGAATATTATTTATGAAAAATAAGTGATGTAATACAAAACTTCTTGGAACTTGAATTTGCCATAATTCACGAATCAAATAAACCTATTGAAAACCAGAATTTATATTTAATAAAATGTAAAAAATATTTTGTGGTACGTATTTCATTTCACTTACTATGAAAAAAATTCTGGTTTAAAACCGGTTTGTTTGATCCGATGATTGTTCTAAATCTTTAGCTTTCAAATCTTTTTATCTTGGAAAAATCATTATTTCTAAATAGTCATCTTTATCTTATTTAATTTCAAATTTCTGTCATGAAATAAATCTTATATTTCTATTAAAAAAATGGTGGTACTAAAAATTTGAAAGGTTACGCAGCTGTGTAAATTCATTTCCGGGACTTTTCGATCACACCGTGTAATTATAAAACCATAATTTAAAATTTATTATTTTAGAAAAATTATTTATAAAATAATCGCAATTTAAAACTATAAACAAGAAACGTTGCGAGGTTTCTAAGCAAGAAAGTCTTATTTTGATCCTAAATATTTTACTTTTACTGTTAGAGAGTGACGGCTCAGACTAGGAAACCAAATCTGTAGAGCATACATGCCCCTCCCGGTCTCCTTTATTAAGGTATGAAATTAAACACAAAATTCAGCCAAAGATGAATCCACCGGTATGCGCGACAGAGGGCGGTTCTGTGAACAGTAGATAACAACTGGGCAGAGGATGATAAAAATAATGACGATAACACAACGGTAAGTGACGGCCCGACAGTTACCAGCAATATAAACAATTATCAAAGCTTTAATCTAAAGCTAATGAGTATTTTTTTAAAAATTATTACCAAGTATAAACAATGGATTTTTTAAAATTATGCCATTACTTGCGCACTTTTAACCTGTGCACTCCACAATTCAATTCAGTACCCGCGCACTCCACACTAGCGATATTTAAAATTCCATAACTTCAAACTGCGTATAACTTTGTTGGCAATATAATAATAATGAAATACAACACGATTCCTATACAAAATTTAATGAAGAATCAAACTGCGACATTTATTTTTATCAAAAATTTCATTTTATTAATGAAAAATGAAAATTAATGAAAGCATGTTTTCAAAAAACGCCGAATTTTGAAATTTTGGTCGGTGCGAATTCACACTGGAGTTCACTGGTTGACCCGCCCCTCCTCCCTGCCCCCCAGGGCCTGATCAACTCTATGTGGTACCCGGAACACACAAGTCATGTAGGAATTCCTTTCTCAAGATAATTGCATTATAAATATGACAAACAGCTTTAAAATTTAGTTTTATGAAAACAGATTATATTATAGACATGTAAAAATGCATTAAAAATTATGAGAAGGTAACATTTTTTGTACTATATATCGTATTTAAAGTAAATAAAACTCTAAATTTAAGGGATTTAATGAAACATGTTTTGTGTAATATCCGTTCTTCTCGGAATTTCGAAGTTTACATTACATTTCATTTTCGTTAGTAAATGCCGAGATAGTTTAGTGTACATGACTAGGAAAAAATAATTTTTTCTATAAATTATAAATGGTAATTTGCATTAACTTTTATCTTCAGAGTGGAAAAAATGCATTTTGAGCCCCCCCCCCCCCGAAAATGTGCGGCTGGGGCACATACCCCGTGTGACCCTGTGACAATCAATCCTACGCCCCCTCCCCCTATCTTCTTAATTAATCGAAATTGTTAAGGGGTAAAAAGATTGTTTTAATTAATTTTGAATACATTTATGAAAACTGATTTTTCTGAAGATATATTCAAAGCCGTAATTTAAAACCAAGTTTTAAAGCAATATAAATATATATTACTTTAAGAAGTAAAAGAACTTTGATCGGTTAAAAATTAAATTTTCTTTTTCGCTTAAAGTACTTTTTATACACACTAATTTCTTACTTTATTACTTGGATATTGATTTTTTTGTTACATTGTTCAAGGTCAAGGTCTACGAAGAGTATTGAGTCATCCGCTTAGCCCTCTGTTTTCGAAACTTTCAGGCCCATTAACTATCAAACCGCCATTTATTAATTTATCAACTAAAAATATATATATATATAAAATTAAAAAAAAATCTATTTTAAAATATGTATAATAGATTAGTGTAAAAGGATTTCTATAAACACTTCATATTTCTTAAAAGAAATTCTCGAAAAACCCTTAAATTTCAGCGCATCAAAGTCTCAACCTTTTTCTTTATCAGCGTTACTTTTTGGCTTTATTAATCAGACACAGCACAGTGATGCATATACGCATCAATTGAAATTTAACCTTTAACCCTTTATATCCTGAATTAATTTTCCAGCTACTTTTTAGATGCTCAGAATCCTCGATATTCCCACCAGTTATTATTATTTTTTTTTTTTGGAAAGTTTTCCTTATCTAATCTTAGCATTTTTGCGATTCAATTAGGTGAAAATTTCTCATTTGAAAAACCGGTGGTAACAGATTAAAAATTCTGTAAAAGACGCTCGTCGCGAAGGGGATAAAGTGGTACTTATAAGTACCGCCAGGATAAAAAGGGTTAATAAATAAAATTAGTGCAATGCTACCTATTATACTTATTCACGTTCTATGGGCTAAAGCTAGAGAGATACACTTACTGAGTAAACAAAAGATACAAAGATAAACGAAATTTTAACAGAGTATGTTAAAACTTCAAAACCAATTAAGCATCTTTCTTGATTCCTGAAGCACTCTTACGCCACACTTGTGCGTCGCGACACACCAGTTGAGATACATTGCTTTAAAATGTGATTGAAATTCACATATCTGTCATTTGAAATCTGAATAAGAGCTTCTAAAACCTTACGAGTGGACTGGCGGAAATTATTTCCGGAGTGTAGCTTAAAATATAACTTTTCCTTTAAAATCAGTTTCGAAATAAGTGCATTACATCAGGATTACTTCTCGGGTGAAGCAACTTAATGTTTGCGTAATATCTTAGCTTCTGAAATCAGTATATCAATTTGCAGAATTTTCGAAATTTATCTGCACATAACTGTGTGATGTGCAATTCCAGTTGATACATTTATAGATGAAAACATAACTATGGCGTTAAATAACAATATTTTTGTCATTTTAAAGTTTTGTATATTTTCATGAATAAGTGAATCATTTTAAATAAAATTAAATATTACTCAACTACAGGTAAAAGATGTTATTTCAATCACTGATCAAGTTCAAAAAAATATTACATCATATATATTTTTTTAAATGAATTTTTTTTTTAATGAAATTCTTTTTTTATGAAAGCCATGAAAAGTCACAGATTTTACCCAATCCGGAAAAATATTGGTTCAATAATTTTCACTTTCGCAATAATTTTCACAATAATTTTCACATTATTATTTACTTCGCATTTTTAATGACGCATTGAATATATTAACTACTACTATTCAGAAACAGTGGAAGATTTTTGAACCAAAAAATTACGCTAAATTGGCGTTCGTGATACTTAACTACTACTCCTTTCTTAGTAACTTCAAGACACAGCTAAAATTAATTTAAGCAGCAAGTTAAAAAGGTGCATGTGAAACACTTTAGAATTATTTGAAATAAAATAAAATTCATAAAGTTTTTAAGGTATCGAGTTCTCTTCAATAAAACAGAAAAACTGCATATTTTGCATACAGAACTTTTATTAAAATTTATTATGGAAAAAATATAGATGTATTGAAAATATACAATTTTGTGAAATTAACCCACCTTATGCTTGGATATTCTTAAAAATATAACAGGTATGTTGATTTAAGAACCTGAAGAAAAAAAAAATTATATATTCGTAAAGTACAAGTCAAAAAGTTTTTTTTAACAACACAAAGTTACATATTCGTAAAGTTGTGGCGTGCTGGTTCATAATTAACCCTGGCTAGTTCAGTAAAGAAGTCATAAAATAAGTTAAAACCAGTTTTTATTTAAAACTTTAAGGGAAGGACGATGGTTGAGTCTCTTTCACAAATATTCAGCTCTGACTGATGAACGTTGTCTAAATAAGCCCACTAGAGAAATATACTTTACTACACCGCAAGAGAAACCGCTTGAATAAGACAAGTAAATAAAACTTTAACCTACTCACCGATGAGCACTGCAACCCTCCCAATCTTAACTTTAAAACTCCAGAACTATCTTAGCTGCGAAGCGCAAGTTACCACAGCTTTGCTAAAAGATGGCTAAATATCTAAAATCATAGCGAAATCTGGGGCGAGATACGACAAAATCCAACTATACATCCATTTGCACTTGCTTAAATACATTGCTGACTGACCAGAAAAGTCAAAATTTGCATAAAAATTCTGCGAAACGCAAAAATACCCACAAATACCAAAGGACACATGCATTCGTCGAAAATTAAAGTAAAATAGTAAAATGTCGCTGCATGCACACAGATGTTACTTTCACAATACGATCTCAATCAAACCAAACGGCTGCCTTTATGAGGAATCGCCAATCAGCTACAAAGTTTCAACTCAAAATGTTATTAATCAAATAATTATTAAAATTTTATCAGTCTGGATGTGTTACGTGCCATGGAAGGCTGCCATGTGGAAACAAAACTTTGTGATCATAATTCATTAATAACTTTGTGATACACTTAATAAAACTAATATTAATTATTCATTGATTAAATCGTGATTTGATTAATAACGTCTTAAGTTGCAACTTTACGCATATCTAACTTAATATGTGTTATTAAAAAACTTTGATTTGCACTTTACGAATATGTAATAATAATTTCAGTCACGGTCTTAAATAAAATATTATGGAGGTCAGGAAACCTCGACAATAATTTATGGACACTCTGTATATTAGTCGAACTGAGAGTCGCATTTTAAAGTTAATTTTTGAAGCAGTAAAAAAAAAAAAAGAAGTAAATAAAATTTTCAGACTCATGCAGCATTTTAGCAAATAATAAAAAAAAATTTGATGGATAAAATTCTTCGCCAAGAAGTAGGATAAAAATATTAATTATTCACTTTACAAATATTCGTGGGTTCAACTATTCATCACTATGCAGTATATGGTTATAAAAAACATTTGAGTTTACCATATTTACAAATGTCACATAAGAGAGTTCTGTTCTGCTGTAAGTTTGGGCTGTTCTTAAAATCTTTCTGCAAAGACATAAAACGATTCCCTATTGTATATTGAGGTAAGCTGCATTAACCCACCTACGTTAAATGCAAATTTCTGGGAAAAAATTAGACTTAAATAATAGTGTTTTACTGTTATTTTTTCTTCTTCGGAAGTTAGAGAATTGAAAGAGGTATTTGAAAGCTTCTAAAAATGTAAACATCTTAAGTGAAAAATCCAATGGCTTTTCCTAAATTTATTTACACGAGTGAGTGAATTTAAAATTAGTTAGATAACTCCTACTTAAATGAGAAAAATTTTTACAAGTTAAAAGTGAACAATGCAAAGTTTATTTCCAAAGTTCTTTAGCGAAAAAGTTTTAAATGCATTTAATGAAAACTACATTTTTCAGTAATTTTTCTCCTAAAAAACACGAAAAGTATAGAGGAACATATATACCTTAACAGTAAAGTATTACTGAAGAGAAAATCGCATTGTAAATCCTTTAAAGATTTGAAGTAGATAAGAATAATTGCGAATAAGTAGCACAAAACTGTCCTTAATTGCTAACTTAAAAATATTTACGGGTTCAACTATGAAATACTATGTAAAATGAGGGTAAAAAAAGCATGTATGTTTACCATATTTCCAAATGTTGCACAACAGTTTTGTTCTGATGTCAGTATGGGCTATTCTGAAACCATTCTGTGAAGACAATCATGTTCTCTGATGTACAGGGTGATTATAAAGAAACTTTGCCAACATCTGCACTTCTAGCGGCCGTTCTATTTAACCGATCAAGATGAAATTTTAAATATAGTTGTTTGAAGGTATGCGCTCGAGATTCTGTGAATGGCAATACAGTGGTGCTCACGGTTACGGTTATAGTTACAGAAACTCGAAAATTTCGAATGGCAACGCCTACTTTTTCCTGTCTCAAAATGTTCAGCGCATGCGAAAACCCTAAATAGCGTTGAAACGGTACCGATATGTCCAAAAACAAACGTGTTATGCATACACAAAGAAGAGTTCTGAAAACCGGCCAACAAAACACGATCTGTGCGCACGCAGTAACTTTGCATATGACACAGGCAAGATACCAATCACAGAACGCCGTTCGCCAGATATTCAGCGGAGGAAGCCTATAAAATACCAAGCGGGTATGCGAAGTCGTCATTCATGAACTCGCACATGCCGACGATATGACTCTTCCTGGGAAAGTTCGCGGTGAATTGATCAAACTCTATTATCTAAATGGGATGAACGCTGCGGAAGCCTTGCGTGTGTATCGCCGCAATCATCGACAACGACGTGGGCCATGTACTCTGCAAGCTGTGCGTGATTTAGTGCGCAAATTCGAAGATACAGGCTGCACCTGTGACAAACCGCGCTCCGGACGGCCAACAGTTTCTGAGGACGTTGTCATGGAAGTGCATCATACAGTGACTACAGGGCACACAGAAACTGCAAGAGGATTATCGCGCTTGTTGGATATTCCGAACACAACGGTCCGCAAGCTCTTGCGCTCAGTACTTCACATGTTTCCCTATCGATTTCAGCGCGTCCAGATGTTGCAGCCGGGTGACCCACAACAACGTCTGGACTTCGCAAATGAATTTTTATTACGATATGATGCTGATAACGACTGGCCACTTCGCATACTGTGGACGGACGAGGCGCATTTCACCTTACATGGCAACATTAACACAAAGAATTGTGTGCACTGGGGAGAGACGAATCCTCACGCTGTGGCACCAGTACCATTATTTGACGCCAAAGTGACTGTGTGGTGCGGCATTACAGCTACATTTGTTCTCGGCCCGTTCTTCTTTGAGGAAACGACCCCAGCGGGTCCTGCAACATGTTCTGTAACAGGCTCTCGGTATGCAGCCATGCTGAAAAATTCTGTACTACCGGAGTTGCGTCGGCGGAATGCACTCAATGACGTTGTTTGGATGCAAGATGGTGCACCTCCACATATAGCGAGGTCAGTTAAAAGGCTCCTAGATCAGCATTTTGGTGATCGCATCATCTCACGCCATTATCCTATTCCGTGGCCTGCGCGATCCCCAGATCTGACGCCTATGGATTTCTGGTTTTGGGGATATCTCAAATCCAGAGTTTACCTGTGCAATCCGCAAACATTGTCGGGCTTGCAGGATTCTATACGGCGTGAGATTAGAAACATTCCTCGCGTCATGTTGCGTTCAGCGGTATTGTCCGTCGTCTCCCGCATGCAATGCGTAATTGCTTGTGATGGCACCCATGTGGAAAATGTTTGATGCCAATAAAGGTTTTCTTTTGTCTGATATGTGTTCTCATCATTCAGCAGTTTCTTGTCTCTGTCGAATGCATTATTGCTCGGTGCGCCTTAAAGAACGGTTTGTATGTCTATAACACGTCGGTTTTTGGACATATCGGTACCGTTTCAACGCTATTTAGGGTTTTCGCATGCGCTGAACATTTTGAGACAGGAAAAAGTAGGCGTTGCCATTCGAAATTTTCGAGTTTCTGTAACTATAACCGTAACCGTGAGCACCACTGTATTGCCATTCACAGAATCTCGAGCGCATACCTTCAAACAACTATATTTAAAATTTCATCTTGATCGGTTAAATAGAACGGCCGCTAGAAGTGCAGATGTTGGCAAAGTTTCTTTATAATCACCCTGTATATTAAAGTAAGTTCCGAGGCGTGTTTTTTAATAAGTGCCGTTTTCATATTAAAAGAATAACACGGCAATCTTTTTAACAAGTTTATTTTTACATTAAAGCCTTGACCTTTATCTACTTTTCAACGTAATTTCCGCCGATATTAAGGCACTTATCGTATCGTATGACCAGCTTTTGTATCCCATCATCATAGAAATCAGCCGCCTGCTGTGCTAACCACTGCATCACTGCCATTTTAACATCGTCATAGTCGTTGCAGAGCTGATCGCAAAGATACTTCTTTAAGTGGAGGGACAAGTGGTAGTCACTTGGCGCTAGGCCAGGTCTATACGGAGGGTGATGAAGTTGTTCTCAATCATATGACGCGATGAGATCAAGGGTTCGATGAGGTGGCCGAGCATTGTCATGACGCAATACGATCCGTTTACTGAGCGCGCCACGCCTTTTGCTCTATATTGCACGAAGCAGTTTACGACGATGACCACGTCAAAACGGCGGTGACGCAACGGTTAGCACAGCAGGTGGCAGATATTTACGAGGATTGAAACCAAAAGCTGGTCGCACGATAAGAGCCTTAATATAGGCGGAAATTATGTTGAAAAGTAGGTCAAGGCTTTCATGTAAAAATGAAATTGTTAAAAAAAATAGCCTTGTGTTTTTCCAATATCAAAATTATAGTCATATAAAAAACACCTCTCGTACATTAACTTATTTACGTTAAAATGTCCATTTAAAAAAAAAAAAAAACTTTAATAATAGACGTTAAGGCTGCTCGTCAGTAAACTTCCCGATTCCCCTCGCCAATGTTAATCCTATGGGCGTAGGTTGCTTTCGTATATATCTCCTCAGGGAATTAATATTCTTAACTTCTGTTTTCTGTGTACACTTCTTA
This sequence comes from Maratus michaelseni, assembly GCA_963931845.1. Classification (NCBI taxonomy): domain Eukaryota; kingdom Metazoa; phylum Arthropoda; class Arachnida; order Araneae; family Salticidae; genus Maratus; species Maratus michaelseni. The sequence goes on from OZ007586.1 coordinate 122,334,870, forward strand.
AAGGATGTCTCTTTTTTACTTAGTTAAAGATATTTCTAAAATATGCGCTTAATTTATGAGAAAACAGAAGTTAAAAATATTAATTTCCTGAGAATATACGAATGCTTCCTACGCCCCTAGGATTAACATTAATTAGTGAGGGGAATCGGGAAATTTACTGACGAACAGCCTTAAGTAGTACACGTCGAAGCAATTTTTTAACATCAATTTTCTTTTTTCGAAAGTTAGAGAATCGGAAGAGGTATTTGAAAGGCTTGTAAAAATGTAAACACAGTAACACAAAAATCCCATGGCATTCCAAATTCATTTACACGACTGAGTAAATTTAAAATACTTAGATAACTGTTATACAAATGAGGAAAATTTTAAAAGTTCAAAGAGAACAGTACAAGATGTTTCTTTAGAGACAAATGCTTAAATGCGTTTAATGAAAACTATCTTTTAGCGATTTTTATCCAAGAAGACCTGAGCCGTTTTAAGGATAATTTAAGAGAATTTTACTCACTTCCTTCTTGTGCTTTCAATTAAAAATTAAGCCGTAGGTGAATTTGTTGATTTTACAACTATTCGTGCATGTAATGTTTCTGAAACACGTTTTTTCTATGGAATTGTACAAATTTCAGCGACTGTCAGGAAATCTGCAAAACTTTTAATTTATCATTTACAGAGATTACATAATATACATCAGCAGGCACCTTTAGCCAGTGTTGTGCTGAATCTATGTCAAACAATCACTTTGTGTGCCAAGCCAATTCTGCTGAATTTTCGTATACCTATAAAATGCATTAAATTTTAACTTATCACATTATCACCATAAAGTTCTTAAGATTACGTATATGTTATTGTAAAAACAATTATAAAATATATGTACTTATCGTTAATTATGTATAATTACAAGGAATTTGGTAAGTTTGGTAATTGAGACAGATTCGATTAATGCAAAATATTTTGAATAATAAAACAATATTAATGACGACAAAAGAATAACTTTATTATTACTATAAATTACTGAATACTTGAGATGAACGGCTAACATGAACATCGGAAGTAAGAAACTTCAGGACAGATGAACCTATTAGAAAGAATTAAAACAGAAATAGACAAATCTAGTCTACGTGCTAATAAAAATACGCCCACGTGCCAAGTTTGACACGTGTGCCATGGGTTGCCGGCCCCGGATATACAGCATAACGAAAATGAAAATTTTTTGGACAGTTAAACTGACTATTCAGTGTATGATCTAGGAGTAAAATTTTGCTGAATTTTCCATAAAATAAAACTTTCTCTTGAAGTTTCCAGAAAAGTTATTGAAAAGAAGAATCTCTTCAGAAGAAACAGAGATCTTTGGAATTCTTCACAATTTTGTACAGCAGTTTAATTAAAAATACATGCATATAAACTAATATTTTATTTTTAAAAAATGTCCTGAACATAGGCAATAAAACAATCTAATATCAACTAAATGTATTAAATTATCTTAATTTGCTACTTTAAACAATCCGTTTGCAACCTTATCAGATGTTGTCGATGGTAGAATGGAAGTTGTTTGTTGAAGATAATGACCAAGCCTGGTCATATACTATTAAAGGGAGCGTTTTCAAAGAAGACTCTCTAAGTGACTAATTCTCGTTCCAGGAAAATTCCGAAAAACTTACACAGTCAGAGAGAGCGGAATCGAGATCACGAATTTAGACATCGAACTTTTTATTTGTGGCTGGTACATTAAACACTGGGCTGAGTGGATCTTGTACTATCCGACACCGATTAAAAGGCAGTTTTATTTTTTACTAATTTTCTGTGTTTTCCACATATTGATATAATTTTAGATAAGTTCATCAGAATGCGCGGACACAGAGAATGCGATGATCCTTTGTGAATTGATAGAGTATAATCAATAGATAAACATAAACTGCAATAACCAGGAGGTCTTATAAAAATAAGCCCCAAGCAGGGGGTCGAAAAAACTACTTTTTTATTGTAGCGAACTACAACTACTTTATCGAAAATGTAGTTAACTACAACTACATGTTTTAAAAAGTAGCGGCTAAACTACTTTTCAAAAGTAGTTACTACTTCGCTACTTTCAGATTTGGTCAAAGGGTTCAATTTACATTAGAAATTGAAGAAACTGATTAAATAATAAAGCGACCCCTCGTTATATCGCGTCTGTCATTATAATTAAATAAATGCGACATAACCGAGGGGATTAAAAAATTAAGAAAGATAACATACAAGAAAATGTTTTGTATTTGTCTCCAAGATGTTAGTTTATACACACATTAGCAATTTAGTAGAAAAATTCAGAGAGATATTACAATCTAGAAAATTACAGAGAGACAACTCTAAACCCAAACAACATATAAATCTGTAAATAAAGCAATTCCGAATAATAAGAAACGTATCGTTAAAACAGGAAGACCTAGTAGCGAGTAAATAGACAAATATTGCCAGCAAGAAAATTAATTCCGTTGGTGGGTTTGTACTTGATTTTAGCAGCAAGTGTCAATGGTAAAAATCTATGACTACATGCGCTGCGTTGTTATACACTGCAGCTGAGATTCGCAAGTTGTTCAGCAGAATAAATTATTCGGAAAAGAATCAAGTTTCGGTTATGTGATTTGCAGAATACTATATTCCCCCCCCCCCCCTGAAGTAGCGTTAAAAGTAGCGTCGGTTCATGCTACAAACTACTGATATTTTGTATCGCGCTACTCGCTACACAACACTGTTAAAAAAGTAGTGCGTTACACTACAAACTACTGTAAAAAGTAGTGACTATTGTAGTTTCGCTATTTGTAGCGCGCTACTTCCGACTCCTGGCACCAAGCTTGTGCTTCATTTACCCTTGTGTATAATAGGATAAACTACTCTCTTTTGCTAGTGGCTCTGTTATCACGGTTGGTAGTGGCCGGTCTTGAAAACTTGAGACTTTTTCCCAGTGTGAGTTTGCTCCGCGTACATACATATTATTATATCCCAGACAAAATAATGGCAAAGAATTTTCGAATTGCAATTAAAAATATATGCATAATTATTTAAATTTGAGTCAAATATTAAAAAATATGTTTTTCGCATATATTTATTTATACACACGGACAGTTTTAAATATGAACTTTTGTAATTTTATGGATTTAATGAAAAATAAAATAGAAAAAAAAGTACGTTGTTTGTATTTGTCCAGTCAACAAATGTTTCCTTTTATTTTGGAATCGTTTTAATTTGTTATATTTAATTGTTTACAGACATTTTACACAAATGAATTCCTATATATTTTTTTTCAGCGAAATAGATTAAAATACGGTACATAAAAATAAAGTATTAATTAAATTTTTTCCATTACCACAATAACAAACTTTTTAAAAACCTATTTTAATTGTAAACATAAGATTCAGAGATTAAAAAAAGTAATGCATTCACAATCTAATAAGCAAAATATGAAAAGACTTAACATTTTAAATTGTTATTGTAATGGAAAAATAAATTAAAATAGCATACCTTAATATTTCTTATTTTAATCCATTTCGCTGAGAAAAATAGAAGTTTATTTGCATAAAAAAAACTATAAACAATCGTAAATAAAAGGAATTTGTCGACTGAACAAATAAAAACTGCGTAGGTTTCTTTCTTTTTTACTTTTCATCAAAGCCAGAATAATGCAAAATACCTTCATTAAAACTCTCTATTAATATATATAGGCAAAGTATGTTTTTACTTAAATCTGTCTCAAATTAAAATAATTATACATATATATATATGCATAAATAATTTCGAAATTAATTTAGTCTGGAAACATTAGTTTGTTCGGCGATTGAACTCGCTATCAATTAACTATTCTATGGATATACAAAAGATAACCGTATTCTGCGTTTCTGACATCGGAACTTCTTGTCAGCATAATTTGCTTTTTTAATCACGAATAACCTTTTATCAGAGCTAAGCTGCATACAGTTATAACGAGGTAATCGTAGTAAGCTAGTACATATTACGGAATTACTCTTTGGAGAAGTTTTTCTTGGTTTCAGAAAATCTTTTTTGGATTTTCAAAATTTCTAACTGACTAACGGTAAGTGTACCGGGCGATCCAAATGTAACAACAACAAAAAAATCGTGTTTAGAAAAGTTTAAACAGTAGGCACGATACGGTTTTCATAGAAATGGTAAAAAAAATGGTGGTGTATTTTTAAGAACGAAAATTTTACTACCAGAAGTCACATTAATCGTCAACATGTGTGTCAAAACAGTTTGCAATGCACATATGAATGTTAGATGTGACTCTTGTCATTAATCCATTTGCTCCACTTGGAAGGATTTCCTGCTAACACGCATTTTCAGGATTCGTACCACTAATTTCAAAAAGTAATTTTTGTTTTATTTTCTGATAGAAACTTGTCATTACATAATAAAATTGATTACCACTTTTATAAAATAGCAAAGTGAAAACAGTACGAATCCTGTTTCTTGAACTTTCGTCAGATACATAGAATGCAAAAGCAACAGCAATTCATTTCTTATTTGTAACTTTCCACAATTACATTGTATTTCATTCTGCATAAAGTCTTAATTAATAGATTTGGCGTTGTCTCATGAAATTTCATGTCATTCTACTGGACTGTTTCGCATTTGAAATTTTCCTGCCAGGCAAAGAACAACAAATATTTCAACAATAAAAGTTAAGTATGTCTTCACGCATTAATAATAGATGACAAAGGAAAAAGTTGTATTTAAAATCCAACTATTCTCAAAAAATCATTCTCGGAAACCTTTATTTTCGTAAACCTTCTTGCTAGATTAAGAAACATTTCAATATATTTACAGTGCAGTATTGAATGTTTTGCTTTCTTATCTAACTTCAGTTCTCCGAAATTTCCAATCCGGGTCATCAATTGAACTCCTTATTGACAAAAGACAAACTCAAACTTCAAGAAAAGAAATTTAAGAGTTTTCTTTTTTTAATATTTAACTTCGTAGTTGTATAGACCAAAAACTTATCTTGCGTTTAAATTCTCAATAGCTACAGTTTTTTTTTTACTTTTGGGTTCAAGCGTATATATCAGTGGTTTATATAGCTCTCACAATGACGACATTTTCATTTTGATAGTTTCGGGGAAACATCGGATGTCTCCAGGGAATTAAACGAGCGAACATTAAATACAAAGAAGTCCATTCTGACTCCCTTGCGTTCCGCGAACCAGCAGACCGATCGAATAACAAAGATTAAATGGAAATTAAGTGCATTTTAAAGCAACCGCGTTATAAAAGAAGTTTGAGAAGTAGATGAAATCATGTTTAAATTTTGGAAAAAGAAATGGAGTAAATGCAGTTTTCTTTTTTAAGAACATAAGGAGAGGTTCTTCAGGAAATCTTAAAAATCAACTTATATTTTTTCCCCCATTTTTTGAAATCTTAAAGCGTCTAGAATATGCCCTCAAACCAGTCTTTTGTTCCATCCAATATTTAAGTGTTAATAACCAGTTCAATGAACTGGTGTCGCTGCTGACAAAAAGGCACTGATGACAAATTTAAATAAGTTTTTCTTGAAACAAGTTTTTTTTTAATGTGTCTAGGTACTCATTCTTAAACCATTCAAGCTACCGACGTTTTTGTGTATATTATGGCATCTATATTCAGTGTTAGAGGAACAAGTATTGTTGTCAATTAGTTATTATATTTTTATTCATAATTTCAAAGCTTTTGTTGGTGTATCGGTAATGTTTCATTAACACACACGCATTAAAAAAAATAAAATTGTGTCCCATGTCATCTTTAAGCTTTCATATTTCAACAAACATTTAAGATAAAATATATAGGTGCATACATAAAATATATAATATTTAACATTTAAATGAAAGAATGTTATGAGAAACACCGCACAGAACGATGCAGCATTAATATCAGTGGAGATTGTGTTTATCAACCACATTTTGTGCTATTTCACAATGGAGTATGTTGCCGAAAACTTTGCAAATCAAGAAGAAACATTGCTTGTAAAGATCGACGCGAGAATCTTTGTTTTGTGAAGACCAAACTAAAAATCATATATCGCATATATAAATATATGATTTCTCCATATATTTTATAATACATCGTAATTTTTGAAACAAAATCGATATTCGAAACTTTCATTTACACTAACCCGTTCAGGTCTGGCCGTTCAGGTCTTCCTATTAATAATACATGTCTTTTCATTCAATATTATTTTGACTTAAATATTTTTATTTATCTGCATATAGCAATGATAGTATATATCTATACACTTATTAATATAAATTCATTTATACTTCAGCATTTAGTAATAATAAATTAAATAAAAAATTGCTTAATTCTCTTTATACTGTTGGCGATTCTTTTATTTCAAACATATGTTTCACTCTTTAAACTTAAAAATAGAGGATTTTTCAAATGAATAATCATATATTCTAATACGAGCAAATCTTGTGTGTGGTTATATATATATATATATATATATATATATATATATATATATATATATATATGCAAATTTTATCTTAAAAACGGTTCTAACGATTTTGACGAAATTTTGTATCCTACCGTTTTGGGGAATCATAGAAAACTATTGGGCTAGGTCACATGTTCGAGAAAATTTGATTAGTGGGTCATTTCTGGGTCAAGATCTAAAAAGCGGCTCAATTTACACTAAATTTTGCATCCAATGGTTTTCCAGCACGAGAAGACTGTTGGGCTAGGTAACATGTTCGAGAAAATTCAATTAGTGGGTCATTTTGGTCATGGGCCATTGTGGGTCAAGATCTAAAAAGCGGCTCAATTTACACTAAATTTTGCATCCAATGGTTTTCGAGCACAAGAAGACTGTTGGGCTAGGTCACATGTTCGAGAAAATTCAATTAGTGGGTCATTTTGGTCATGGGTCATTATGGGTCAAGCTATTTTATCTTATAAACGGTTCAGACTATTTACACTAAATTTTGCATCCTATGGTTTTCGGGCACGAGAAGACTGTTGGGCTAAGTCACATGTTCGAGAAAATTCAATTAGTGGGTCATTTTGGTCATGGGTCATGATATTTGAACTCAAGTTTAATTTTGACCGAGCATAGCTCGGTCTTCCCTGCTCGTTTGTGATAAAACATAAAAAATACTAGAAATTTATGTCTTCTTAATCATGTTGTACCAATGCATTTTCAGAACGTCTTCAAAAATTCTTCCTTAGTTTATTGTCTTAAGAATAGTACGTAAAATAATTATATTCGTTAGATTTCTGTAAATGACATTTTTGTTAAATTTCAGTAAAGCTGAACTTTTGGGATTTGGATAGCTACTTTTAATAATATTAATGTACAAGTATTTTCCCCCTCAAAATGGAAATAAAAATCAGGGTTAAGTAATTTTTATATCATATACACTTTAATTTATGATACACGATGGCTTATAATGTATAAAAAATCCCTGACGGCTCGGCCTACAGGCATAGGTAGATTTCGAAGACGCAGACCGTGGGGCGCCTGTTTATTGGGAATTGCAGAAGAAATTACCTTTTTTTCTATGATGCGGCACTTGGGACAACCCACTTCAAAATATACCTGTGTCTGTAGGCGGAGTTGGCAGGGATTTTTTTGTTTTGAATTTTTTGAATTTGTTTTTTTTACATAAGGGTTGGTCCTATAAAAAAAACTTGTCAATATAAAATTTGTAGATAATATTAAGATGATTTATAATAAATTTAAGCGAATTTGATATCTTGTGAATTGACGAAATTATGATTTTTTTCTTCTTAAACCCCTATTCCTCCTCCCCCCCCCCTTGAGGCCATTTTTAATTATATCAAAAATCCGTCATACATAACTTTTCGGTCCTTTTCCTAGAAGTAATAACTTTAAACGGATTCGATAAGTATCATAATTAAGAAGTTATGGGTTTTTTCTGTTTTCACAAAAAGCTCCCTCCACCCCCCCCTCCACTTGGTTCTTTTTTGCCCATTAACTTGACCGAGATTTTATGCCTCTTGATTTTATGTATTAGTTTGGAAGATATTTGTGCAAAATTATTGAAGTTGTCATGATATAGATAGTAGATAAATAAAGTTTTGAACTGGGGGTGGTTTTAGGTTCTGGGAGTCATGATCGGCGTAGATCTGCAAAAATTTCAGAAATTCCAACATAAGGAGAATGTAATAGGTAGTATTTCTTACGAAATCTACATAAAAATGACTTAACAGTAATCACAGAAGCATATTAAAATTTCTTGAGGAGCCATAAAAAATTCTATAAATGAAGAAAGTTCAGTGCTTGTTACAGACAACAGTATCAAAATTGCGTTGCAAAATGCATATTTCTTTGCTTTGCCGTTGCGTTGTTTCACAATAAAAAATGAAGATGGGCATTATACTACAGTCTGTCAACTCGAACTTCTATACACAATGCAGTTGGATCGCTGCCAATCTTTACGGGTTCCCCACTCCACCCAAGTCAAAGAAACAAGCCATGTAATTTTAATAAAATGTATCTTGTTTTTCTGTGGTACTTATTGTATTTAATTATTAGGTAAAATTTCTGGTTTAAATTATTAATTATTTAAAGAGCCAATGCTAGCATATATGCAGTTGTATGACATTATCCAGTAAAGAAGTAAAAAAGAACTTAGACCTTTTTAAACTTCATTTTATGCCTGTTTTAGAGTTATAAATATACCGCCAGTTATAAGTAACCCAACAACTTTAATATTCTAATTAACTCTTCCGTGGCAGACCTCATTTTTCGATCATCCTTCCCCCACCGTGTCAATTTGACCTGAGCTAATTTTGATCTAGCTATATCTCCACCAGCTTATACTAAATGTTTAGATTTTATTATAAATTTTATAACTTTTAAACTGAACTTTAAGATCGTTTCATTAATTTTAAACTAGGAAATAAATTTTAATAGAGAAAACATCATTTAAAAAGGTTCATAATGTGAACTTTATTTAAAAGCGTCACTACAACTCAGATTTTTTTTCACAAAATTAAAATCATTAACGGAATTTTAAAGTTCAATTGTGATACTAAAATAGCTGCTAAAAAAGGCGATTGGTAAATAAGGTAATACAAAAAATCCCTGACGGCTCGGCTTACATGCACAGGTAGATTTCGAACACGCAGACCGTGGGGCGCCTGTTTGTTGGGAATTGCGGAAGAAATAACCTTTTTGCCATAATACGGTAGTCGGAACCGCCCACTTCGAAACCTAACTTGTTTGCAAGATGAGCAGGCAGGGATGTTTTTTGTTTTTAATTTTTTTTTTTTGCTATAAAGGTTGGTCCTATAAATAACTTGTCAATATAAAAGTTTTAGATAATAGTAAGAGGATTTATAATAAATTTAAGCGGATTTGATATCTTTTGAATTGACGAAGTAATGAATTTTTTCCTCCGAACCCCCCTATTTCCCCCCCTTGGGGCCATTTTTAATGATATCAAAAATCTGTCATACATAAATTTTCGGCGCTTTTTCTAGAAGTAATAATAACTTTAAACGGATTCGATAAGCATCATAATTAAGAAATTATGGGTTTTTTTCTGTTTTCACAAAAAGCCCCCCCCCTTTCTTGGTTCAATTTTGCCCATTAACAAACTTAACCGAGATTTTATGCCGCTTGATTTTATGTATCCGTTTGGAAGAGATTTGTGCAGAAGTATTGCAGTTATCGTGTCCATAAAAAAGTGACATAGATAGATAGATAGATAGATATAAAGTTTTGAACTGGGGGTGGTTTTGGGTTCTGGGAGTCATAATCGGCGTAGAATTGCAAAAATCTTTCAAAAATTCCAACTTAGGTGAGAGTGTAATAGGTAGTATTTCTTACGAAATCTACCTAAAAAGGGTGCATGAGAGTCCACGGGTCAAAATGAAACGCTCTGCTCTCTCTCGAATGGTTAAGTAGCATTTAGAAACTTGGTGAAATCAAAAAGCTTCAGCTACTTCATATTATAATTACGACTGAATTTTTTTCTTTTTACTTACGCCTAATAACATCGAAATTGTGAACTTCATTTTCAAAAGTTTCTGCGTTCGCGCAAACTGAATTCTCGCTAACATGTTATATTATTTGGGTGAGTAGCATGAATATTATAAAAATTTATATAAACACAGCAGATTAAATATTATCGAAGTGCAAAAATGTATTACTATTATAAAAAAACATACTACGAAATTTTGATATATATCTACATTTTCAGGTAACCATTGTTTCAAAAACTGCATCGATTTTCGTAGAAGTCGTCCGACGTATATTTAGTATTTAAACCATTTCGCGACCGATTCTATAGGGAAAATCATTAAGTAAATGTGGCAGAGGATAACCGATAAATATTGCGGCGATGTAATCAAACATTAATGGCTCAGACGTAACATCTCCAATTTCAAAACGGGAGGTTCCGTGTTCGAATCCAGCCGATTCCATTATGTCAGAAATGTATCTGAATGCATGGTGTTTTATAAAATGTTCGTAAAGTCGAAAGAAACCACTTCAGATTTTATTACTTCATGTCAGTTTCTAGTATCGAGGCCGAGTAGTAAATCACAGACGGCATAACTAAAATATTTAAAGTACCATATCTACTTTAGATCTAAATAGATAAAAAGCAATAAAAATCCAGGGTAAATGGAATTTCTTCATGGAAAGAACGCGCAAACTCAAGCGTGGAAACGCCGGTTCTTGTTGACTTCATGACCTTTTTTTTTAACAAGTCAAATAAATATGTCTTTCGTGCATGAAGTCAAAATCTCAAGTCGAGTAAATGTGTCTTGTGTGCTACAGATGTCTTTTGTGCACGAAGATAGGCTCCGATTTGTGAATGGACAAGTAAGGCATTTGATATAAATTGGCAGGCTCAAACTTAGCATTTTTTTTTTATACTTTACTTGAAAAACATCCAAACGCTAAAAATAATTCATATCTCTGTTATTTTGTCAATTATAGTGATGTGTATTGAAACTAGAATATTTCTAAAACTAGATTTTGATGATGTAATCATTGTTTTCCCAGAATGTTAGTAAAAAAAGACTTATTTACAATATATTTTATGAGTTTTCATGTATTACTGTTACAATCTCTGGGAGAGAGTTACCACCCATCCTTTTCCTTCTTTAGCCTTTTGCTTACGGGCTAGGACTTGCGACCAGTGGCGCAGCCAGAATTCGGTTCTAGGGGGGGGGGGGGGTTGAGTTTATAATAAAGATGGTCGCCGGTTATATGAATCATCGGTTAATGGAATCAGTCTTTTAAATGAATGAAATCATAATGCTTTTCTCCGCAATTACGTTGGTTATGATTCATTTAAACAGCGTTTACAATATTAGAAGCACGATAGAACTAAAAATAGCTAAAAGAGGAACCACAACTAATTTATAAAATTTTAACGATAAATATACGAATCTCCATAATAATCAACATTACCAACAAATGAAATATAGTCTTTAAATTTGTGTACAGACCCCCTCAGGGCTAGGAAGTAGCGCGCTACAAGTAGCGAAACTACAGTAGCCGCTACTTTTTCCAGTAGTTTGTAGTGTAGCGCGCTATATTAAAAAAGTGTAGTGTAGCGAGTAGCGCGATACAAAATATCAGTAGTTTGTAGCGCGCATCGACACTACTTTCGGAGGGAGGAAAAAAGGTCCCAATCTTCGAATCACATGATTATAACTCGTTTCTTTCGTGCGAGATATGTTCTCTGCAACAATTTGCGAATGTCAGCGACAAATCTCATCTGCAGTGTCATATATTTCTCCATAGACGACGGGCACAGTCACAAATTAGCTGCCATTTTCACAGTTTGGGTGTCAGAAACTTCGTGTACTGTTATTTAAATCCATAGAAATCTTCACAATATAATGTATTTTTATACGACTACGATTTTTTTTTACCAAAATATAGTCGTCTGGCTATATTAAATCTTTATCTGACTAATTTCTTCTACCTTTTGCCTCCCACACCCAGCAAGCAAAGAAATGTAAAATCCTTATTAAACAAAGAAAAAGAATGGATTTATCTAAACATAAATCCTCTAAATTATCCCTAATCTCTCAAATTCACGCTTCCCCATAGTAGCATACAAAGGAGTTTAAAATATTTTTAAATCTTTATTTTTATACAAAAATAAAATCTTTCACTCATTTGTCTAATGACAACAAATAAAAATTATTTCCTTGTCCCCAAAATTTACACTTCCCTTTTTGCCCCTCCTCCAGCATACAGTTTCAAATATTTAAAACTCTTTATTTTAAAAAAATGTCCACATTTGTTTCTACCTAATAATAATATATAAGTAACTATCTAAATTGTCCCCTAACTTCCCATAATTTACTCTTCTCCACCCCCCCCCCCCACAAGCATACAAATAAATAGAAAAATTTTAAGTTGTTTTTATTTCTATATAAAAAAAATCTTCTGCACATGTTACATGTGTCTAGATTTAGAGGTGGCCGCTATTCAGAGATATAAGCGTTTTCAAATATATAAATTTTAGGAATTAAAAAGTGGCGCTAAATAGAGGTGGCCGCCTTTTGGAAGAAAAACCAGAATGGAGGTCTTATTGTACATAGATTTTTAACCTGAAAAAATATTTTGGACATTCTTTTGAAATTCGGGTCAACCCGACCCCTACCCGCTAAAGTCAAAACCCAACCCGAAACCGATCCGAACTCGAAATAATGAAATTCAACCGGATCCACAATAAAAAAGTGGAAGTCAACCCGATCGGAATCCGACCCACAAAAAAAAAATTAGAGCCGGGTCGTGTCGGGTGCGGGTAAACCGACCCGATGCAGGACTCTAAACGGTATAAAACTAAAAATCTAATCTTTAAATATTTTTTTTAAATTAGTTGCGGTTTCAAAACTTCCATTTATAACGAAATACTATAAGAAACAAAACGCTAAATAATCGTTTCCTGTCTTCCTGTCGATTACACAGTTTTTTGCCATAACAAAATTAGAAGTATCAAGAATTAGAATTGTAACTATTCTGCAGAAATGTTTCAGCTGTGCAGGAGCATTCGTTATAACCATTATCGTACCAGTAGTTGAGTTGAGTTGAATATTGACGGCCAATTATCTACACTAGGGATATAGGCCCGGGGGGAGTGCCCTTCGTGGGGGTCTTTCTAAGGGAACCTAATCCGTATTTACGCATGGATAAATCCACAGCTCGAAGAAAACCACGAAAACTCCGAACGATTAGGCCGACGGGCGCGATTGGGATCGAACCCAGCACCTCCCGTCTACCAGCTTCGAGAGCACAACCTCTCAGCCACTGGTGGGGCGTACCAGTAGTTGAAAAAGTATGTTTATATTAACTTCCTGATACGAATTCTAAGATTAACAAAACAGACAGGCACGCATTTTGCTTTTGTGAAACTGTGATCTGCGGTTTATATAGACTTTTAATGTGAAAAAATATTTTGGACATTCTTTTAAAAAACCGGGTCAACCCGAACCCGACCCGCAAGATTAAAAAAGCCAACCCGAACCCGAAAGAATGAAAGCCAACCCGAGCCGCAACAAAAAATTTGAAGTCAATCTGACCCGAACCCGAACCGCAACGGGAAAATATAGCCGACCCGAACGGCGGGTCGGTTCGGGGTAAAAGCGGGTAACCCGACCCGATGCAGGATTCTAAGCGCTACTGTGCTACATCACTCTCATAAATGTGTAAGATTATTACAATTTTTATTTTCAAATTTCCTCTTTTAAAAAAAATTCCAACATAATTAAAAAGGTTCTATGAATTTGCTTTGTTTGTCTGTCCGTGCTCTAACTCTCATAAATATACTCCGACTGCCATGAAAGTTTTATATGTTATTGAAGTTTACCATAGAATGTTCAGTATTGAAAATGAAATGTGTAGCATTTATATCTCGCTTACAGGGACGTTCAAAAGAATTCTGTTACTTTATGGTCTATCGGGAAAAATCGTTTGCGGTGTATTTAATTAGCGATGATTACTAAAGTAGCGAAGTAGTGACTACTTTTGGAAAGTAGTTTGTAGTCGCTACTTTTAAAAATAAGTAGTTGTAGTTGACTACATTTTTTATAAAGTAGTTGTAGTTGTGGTTCGTTACAAACAAAAAGTAGTTTTTCCGAACCCTGGGCCCCCTACGAAACAAATGATTCGAAAGAAACACCGATTGCAAAAATCTGCTCATAATCGAAAAATAGCTTTTTAGAACTTTAAGTACTTTTTTTAAATTCTTACTTTTGCAAAGATTTTTTTCCTGGGTACGCACATAGTACCCAGGACCTTACTTACCAGGTCTTAGATATAACTGAGAGCAAAAAACGCAAAAAAAGCCACTTGAAACTGAGATAGACTTACAATGTGTATGTTTTTTTTTTCTCTGGAATTCGATGATCTGTTATTGTTTCAAACGTGGAACAAAGACAGAAATGCAATTAAAAAACAGACCACTGTATACTATATAACTCAAAGCGTCTCTGTGAGAGTATATGACCCATCTTTTACTATAAGACGTCTGGACAAAGTGACGCAGTCCAAAAATCAACTTTTGACATAACCTATGCGTGTAATATGCGCTTTCACAGTTTTAAGTAGAATTTTCGCCGTTTACTTGAATCACATTGTTGAATAGAATTTGATTTAAGAAAGCGGTGGATTCTGCCAAGGCGGAAAGGCCAAAAAACTTAATTTTAACTTTAGTTGTTTTGATTCATATAAGCGGCAATTATAGTAATTTTTTTAGCTCGGGGGGGGGGGGGGTTAACCCCCAAACCCCCCCCCTTGGCTGCGCCACTGCTTGCGACTATTTTATATTAACTCGTACCACAATTTAAACAAAAAAATCTTTGCGATAGATTTCTCTTGAAAGTACTCTATTATAAGTGTATGGCAGAGATTATTTTCGAAAAAGTAGTGCGATAGAATAAAGAAATAGTCGCTGGGACGTCGTTGATTCTAGTATATGTTCCCAACCCCGTAATAAAAGGGTTCAAGAAAAAAAGTGATATTTATATGTAATCCCCAATATTAACTTTTAATTATATTTATCATATGATATTAGTAATGCTAATCATATTGATGCATAGTTGAGACAAAAAAAGTAAACTAATGGAATTTGATGATGTAAACTCATTTTGTCAACATAATAATGCAATAAATTAAAAAAAGCAAAATTATTTTGAGATATATAATGCATTTATTGCTAAAATCTCTATGATAGTGACTCTCCCTTGTTTTCTGTCTATTTTTATAAATATTTATTTTTCTTTACGTTTATTCACACCTTTCTTATAAATTTCGTTTTAATTGCATTCAACATATTGATACTCTTACTGTGTATTGTATCTTCATAAACGGCATCTAGTCACAATAACAAAGTCGCGGGAAGCCCCACAGTCTGCTTTAACCACGGAAACCTCGAGTAAAAATCTAGCCCTGCACGAAGACTTACAGATCATACAATGGATTAAAAACTTTAGTGTTTGTAAATTTTGCATTTTTAGTTTGGGTTTTAGGTTGATTTAATTTTCCGGTTCTGTTCAGGTATCCACCCGAGCAGGCACTTTATTGCTAATTATCCAATCACTAAACAAAATGGTTAGCATGGTTTTGAATATTTTCATATTTTACATAGACCGAAGGAGCAAGATAATCATGGCAATATTTTGAAATGACCGTGTAGTACAAATAAAATTCTACGATATTTTACCCTCTATTATTTCCTAAATTTTCTTCTACAAAATGAGTAATTCAACCTATTTGAAACCAAGAGTAATCAATCGTGTGATTTATAAAGGCACTTTTATTCTTTTTACGCAGACATCGATTGGATTGAAAACGTGGACAGATCTCATGAAGAAAATAAGCATATATTTTTTATAAAGTCTTGATACTATTAGGTATGTTTTATTATTGAAACAAAACACATCCTCCTATAACTAACCAATACGAAATCGAAGTGTGTCACTAGCCAGTGATAAATGCTATCAAAGACTGGTATAAAACCCCACGTGATGATAAATTTAAAAACAAATAAAAATGGGAAAAGTTATAAAAAGTTTGATTTTCTTGTTACACATTCGTGAAAGATTTTAAAAATAGAAAATATTAATAGCCACAATTTTGTTTTAATCAAAATTTACTTTAAATTAATAGCTAGTAAAATGTGACATCACGGTAAAGGAGGAAGGGATTATTCGAGTGTGACAACCTATGACATAGGAGGGAGGGGTTTAAAAACTACGAAATTTGCATGATATAATTAATGGATGATTTCTAATTGTCAATAATCTAACCACTTAACAAAATAGTCGGCATGGTTTTGACTATTTCCATTGTTTTCATGGAGTGCAGAACCCTCTTAGGGGGTCATCCCTAAAATACGTCACACAATTTGCGCAGTTTTTTTTTACCCCTCTTTCCCCTTTGTCATAGATTGTTACACTTGAGCGATACTTCTTCCCTGTTGAGACGTCATATTTTTTAACCATTAATTTAGAACTAATATTATGCAAAATAGTTATATACGATCTTTTAACTACTAATATAAATATTGAGAAGCTGTTAAGAACTTGTATGCTTTTACTTGAAATTGTTGCAATTCAAAGGAAAATACATAAAATATTATCTGAGTTAATAATGCATATATTTTTTAAATAAACTTTATTACGATACTTGGAAATAATGTCTACCTAATCACTTTTATATTTTATGCGTGGCGTTACAACATATTAACCCATCTCCTTCTCCTGTGTCACACTCTGTGGAACCTCTCCACACATTTTGAAGTGTGGATTAACGGATTAACCCGAATCACTGGGCTAGGAAAAATCACGGCAATATTTAGAAATATTCATGTAATACAAATAAAATCCTACGATATTTTACACTCTATTTGCCTATTTAGAGAATCAGTTTTAGCTACTGAGTCAAGTAATAAATCACTACAGGCGTATCTAAACTTTCCTAGCATACCGTAACTGATATCTGTTTTTCTATTATTCAACGCAGAATATAAAAAATATATTAATAACATTTGATTTGTAATTGAACTTAAATCACAAAACTTATCGCTAATTTATTAAATTATTTCAATGTCGGATATCATTTACAGGCGCATCATTAAAATGTAATCCCGAGTTAAAAAAGTTCCCCTACAAAACAAATAATTCAACCTATTTGAAACCGTGAGTATAATCAATCGTGTGTTTTCTAAAAGGCACTTTTACTCTTTTTACGCAGACTTAGACATCGATTGAAACGGAAATCAATAGTGAGACAACTGAAAATAACAAGTCATCAAAATGTTTTATTAATGAGACCACTTAAGATCAAATGATATGTAATAAAATTTCGATTGGGTTTGCATAATTCTGAATTAATAAAAAGGCTATTATTTTTGTAAAAAATTGCAAAGCGTTTCTTGAAACAATCATTAAAATGATTAAAACAGGTTAAAATGTGCAGTGTCTGTCACTTATACAATTTTTAAGAGGTCTATTAATTATTTCAAGAAAATTTGGTTTTTTTTTAAACCTCCCCCCCCCCTTCCCCCTATGTGGCAGTTTATCAAATTACAGTGCTTCTCCCTATCATGTTGTGACGTCCATTTTTCCAACTATCAAAATTTAGAGGTAATTTTGATTAAAATAACACTGCGATTAATATTTTTTTACGAAATCAATAATACAGGGTGTCCGAAAAGTTTTCCTGATTACAAAATTTATTCCTATCCGCAGTATATAAGACAGACATGTTAAACTGGTACCAAAATGTTGGAAAAAATAAATTATTTTTCCTGGCAGGTTTCCGTAACGTGGCTGTAGTGTAGCAGTGTCAGTGTCCAGGAAACCGGAAATGTTCACAAATCAGGAAAAAGCTCAGTGTGTCCTCTGGTATCAAGAGACACTTTTGGCATCTGTAATTAACGTGAGGCTGTATGCACTGATTTCGTGAGACTTCGCACAAAAGACTCTCTTCACTTCTCGGACACTTTCAGCTGACGTTGATGGTCGGCTAGTTCTCGGTAAGTGGTCCGGTTTCCTGGACACTGGACACTACAGCCACGTTACGGAAACCTCCAAGAAAAAAACTTTTAGTTTTCCAACATTTTGGCATCAGTTTCACATGTTTGTTTCATATATAGCGGATATAAATAAATATTGTAATCGAGGAAAGACTTTTTGGACACTTTGTATGTACAAACGAATAAAAATTTCATCGTAGGCCTGTGTAGTTGTCGGCATTTCGATTAAGTGGTTGTCACAAGTACAAATAAATTGCACATTTTTAAAAACCTCATCCAGAATGTGGAAGTCTTTAAAAAAAAGTATGAATATTTTGTACCAAAGAGTTATATACACTAACGAGTATTTCAATAAATGAAATTCAAAACTTCTATCTAAAAATTGCATTACGGAAACATTATTCCATAAAAATGCGGAGTATTAAAAAATTTTCAGAATATTTGGGAAATATGAAACAAACAATGTTCGACATAATTTACATTTTGTTTAATATAATGCATAAAATGATTATTTTTACGAAATACACGAGATCTATAAATATTAGGTGCATACCTATACCTCCGCTTTCGATTTAGATCCTTGGCGAATGCAACCTGAATTGGCTGCTGCATTAAAAAACTGTGAAATGCTTGCTTATTATCTTGTCTTCGCGTGAATAGTGTATGATTTTAACCTAGAGCAATGAGACGCTTGAGCCTCGTTTTGCCGAAGCGCTTTCGCCTATCAACTGCCAAGCGGCCATTTTTAAAAATATCATCAAAAAATTATCCAATTTTCTAATTTAATATATGTATGATAATTTAGTGGATATGGAGTTTTATAAACACTTTGCGTTTCTTAAAAAAAAAAAAAAAAATCCCCAAAGAGCCTTCAATTTCAGGCCGTCAACTTGGTGCATCCCCTTGAGTGAAGGTTTAAAATTTATTTGCATTCCACCTCTCCTAACAACTGGAATTGCAATTACAAAATGTGTAAAGCTTGGAGACATTTTTGTATCCTTCATTGGAAGGAACAAAGATGCGCTGGTAGTCACTAAAATTGTTAAACAAAATACTATGATAAGAAGTGTTAAACTGGATACATGCCACGTTTTTAAAACTGAGATGCCGAAATGGTTAGAAATGAGTCCCGATTTCTATTTTTAGACTCATTTATGTTGGCATAGCTTGAATGATCTTTGTGGAAGATTTAACAATTGTTAGATTCATCAACAGGGTTCATTGTGTATGCAATTTTGCCCATTTTCAAAAAGTTTCGGATTATAACAGTAAATTAATTATCCCGAAAGTCTTACAATATACTCAAGCGGAACGTAACTTTACTTTTTAAGATTTAAGGCTGTTTCTAAATCGTTCTCCCTTCCCTCCCCCATTTGATAAAAGCTCTTCCCCCCCCGACATAGTTACAAAATAATTTTCATCTTTTCAGAAAACTTTCAGATATTCATGTTTTCAGATTATATTACACAGAATACAACAGCTTATCAGATACTTGTGTAATGGACATAAGAGACACAGGGTAAAATCCTGTACGGGTCGGGGTATACCCAACCCGAACCCGAAAATTCCATTTGAAGTCAACCAGACCCGAACCCGGACAAAATATTTTTCGTCAGAAATCTCATGGCATATATTCAAAGTAAAATGTAAATTTCAGCCAAAAATTTTATTTTAAAGTTACCCAGAAAAGCGAAGTATTTCGGATTTCACTAGATAAGTAAACAACAATTTAATTAAAACATATACGAAATTAATTAAAATTTGGCGGAGATAGACGAAAAATATTTTGTCGAAACCCGAACCGAACCAGAAACTGAAAAAAATAATCCATATTTAAATACAATTATGAAAAAATAGTCTACAATTATATATCTAATATCCATTTTATTTTTCATGTTGAAAAATGAACATGTATATATACTAATTAATGTTCAAATATATAGTTTTTTTCATATGAAAAATATTCTAGACTTTTCGAAAAATCAGGTCAAGCCGAAACTGACCCGAACCCGAAACAATTAGAGACAACCCGACCCAAACACCCGCAAAGAAGAAGTCGGGTCGGGTAAAATCAGGTTACCGACCTCATGTGTGGCTCTAACACCGACCTTCAAACTTAGGAGGAATCATGCTCTAGCTAATCTACAATAGAGTAATTATTTACATAGTTTTATGTACTATAGCAAGATGTAAATACTAGAAATTGAAAAATAATTTTATTTTAAGAATGATCTCTTTTGCAAACCGTTAAGCCGATTATGAATAAAAGGTACTGTCCAATCATAATTTTTTAAATGTTCACTAAGTGTAAGACCTAAACTGCCCGTACTCCGGTTTAAATTTTATTAAAGTATATACATAAACCTGGAATTCTGTTATTTTTAACCCATATATGCCTAGCGATTCGAAATTGAGACGTTCTGGTTTTTCGAAAATTAAACACGTTTTTAGATAATTACTTTTCCCCTTTTTTATGATTATTTTACACAAACAGAATATTCAGATAAGTATTATGTAATAAATATATATAAAGCAATTATAACTAAACAAAGTATTGGAAACGAAAAAATAAGACACGAATGGATTAAGTGTCCTGGTTATGGCTAGTGTTGAGTGGTGTCCCGATTTTCAGAATTTCTAAAGATCTTTTCCGCGGAATTCCTAGAAGTCCCGATTTTTCATGATGCACAAATTATTTTATATTTCTGCTCGGTCCATGTTATCCGTTAGTCTGTTTCAAGTAGAATGTAGTACAAAATGCAATAACGAAAAATAATCAATAACCAAACAAAAACATTCTGGTAAGTTTTTTAAAAACTAAACTTCAAAAAAGTAAAATGGTGGTTTGCATTATATTATTTTATTAGAGTGTTATGTTCCAAATTGTAATATTGTTTAAATTTAACTATGAACTTCTATTGCCCTGCAAATGTTATTAATTATTCCTTAACTCGAACTAACTTCGCTTGTTAGGAAATGATTAAATCTCAAAGTAAATACACTGACAAAAAACTTTTGTCCCTATTAAAAAGCCTCTGTCCCGCTTTTTTTTGAAAAACATACTTCAAAATAGCAGGAGGTTCTCGATTCGACGCGTATGTATTAGGTAGCTTTCATTACAAAAAGCTACCTATTGCAGAGGAAAGCAATTCCAAAAAAATTTGATATATTTTCACCGATCATGACCCCCAGACCCCCCAAACCACCCTCCATTCAAATGTTGATTTTTATATATGTATGTATATATCTGACGTATGTCATGCTGTAACTTTCTTATTTATGAACCGATTTGGATGTGACTGAGTGTGTGTATAGGACATACCAAGGTTTCGACCGAGTTCGTTGGCCAGATTCATCCGCCATCTTGTTTCAAAATGGCGGCCGGTTAAAAATTTTTAAAAATTCAAAAATATGTACTAAAAATTATAAATTAAAAAAAATGTTTCTGTTAAGTGTTAGAACGTGATACAAGGATGCTGGAACATTTTTTGTTTTGGTTTTATCTTAAAAAATGGCTGAGATATGGTAGTTTGAAATTCTAGAGTGGCTGACATTTTGGAACAATCTGATACTTGTTATGCTGTAACTCTTGTATTTTGAACCTATATGAATGTGACTGATCATGTGTACAGGACCTACCAAGGTCTCGACAGAGTTCGTTGGCCAGCTTCATGCGCCATATTGTTCCGAAATATCAGTCTTAAAATTTTTAACTTTTTTAAAAATTCCAAAAGATGCTTAAAAAATTATAAAGTGAAAAAGTTGCTTCCGTTAAGTGTTAGATCGTGATACAATGATTCCGGAACATTTTTTGTTTTGGTTTTATCTTCAAAAATGGCAGAGATATTGCAGTTTGGAATTCTAGGGTGGTTCTTAAATCCATTTTGAAACAATCTGATTTTTGTTATGCTGAAATTTGCATTCAAATTCAGTATTAACGAAAACCGGGATTCAATTTTCTATAATCGAATTCCAAGAAATTTAGCATCAGGTGTTTGAGTAAAATGCGTTTAATTTTTAAAAACATGGACTATGAAAGCTACCTTTTCCTCACGGTACTGGCCGGAAGGACTTTTTTATGTTCACCGATTACTCCGAAACTATGCGACCGATTCATGCGATTTTTTTTATTGAATAAGGATACTCTTAAATTGGTACCATTTAAATTTCATCAAAATTGGTTCAGTACTTTTTTTAGTAAAAAAAAGAAAAGAAAAAACTTAAAAATATTTTATTTTTAATGATTTTCATCAAGTGACGTAGCGATATCTGTTTGGAAAGAAAGTCACTACCCGGCGATTTTCCTTCCTCTTTATACGGTTTTGTTTCTTGGATTGTTGTATAGAAAACCGAAAAGCAATATTTTAATAGTTAAAAACTTTTACGATGTAAGCCATCGGTTAAAAAACTAAAAATTGCAAAACGTCTAAATTCACCCATAATTTCTGCGGTACTTCCTTTGAAGAACTATAATTTTACGTTGGAGCGATTTGTACGCTAATACAGGGTGAGCCAAGGTCCCTGTCAAATTTTTGAATTTAATATAAAATCAAATAATTATCGTACGGCGAGTGCGGTTGACAAAACTGCCAATTTAATAAATAAATTCTAACTGTACATGTAATTTGGATCAAATTCGGAACATGTCACACACGCAACTGCTGCTATAAGCAGTACATTCCTCGGCAGAAAAAAAAAATGTCCTTACTGTAGTAATTTTACTTTGTAGTAGTTTTTGAAGGGTTTTTTTTTTTTTTTTTGTTAAGAAGTTTATAATTATTTTAATCTCTACCTAACTATTTTCAACAGCAGAACTGTCAACACCAGTTATGACATTAAAAATGTCCAATTATGTTTTTTTTTCAAAATTATCTGACGGATACGTGCATGAAACTTATTCACCTTATTACAAACACACGGGAGTCCCGTGTTAAATCTGTGTCCAGGGCGTCCAAAAGTCGTAGTCAAGCTCTGGGTAACACTCATAATTTAAGTAGATTACCAACTGATAAACTACTTTCTGACGTTTTGAACATCTCCAAAACAGGTTAAAATAAATATGAAAGTTCTTTCTAAAAATGCTTCATTTTTATATTTTTTTTAAAATGGAAAAGAACTGTTCAATTCTTTGGAAATTAATAAGAATATCTGAAAATTTTATGCAAAGGAAAATTAATGTGTTAAGAAAGTAGTTATTTAAGATTTGAGAAAAGCTTTACGTAATTACTACCAAGAAAAATCCATTTTCTATCCACTCACGTACTCAAATAAAAAAGAAGCACACAAAAGATTTCGAAAAACACTTTCAAAAAGGATGAAGTACGCCTAAAATTACACTAGAAACTCACGTTTAAAGGATTTTTCTTACAGAAATCCGTTACTTACAGAGTAAAAGACAGCAAACAGTCTTCTGGAACAATGTGAAACTGCAGCTCTAATGGGAAAAAAAAAGATAAAAAAGTTTTAAGATGAAAACAAAGTTTATCTCCCTCATGTTCCTGTAATAACCTAGTTATACGTGCCTAAGCTTCGATAAAAGCATTCGTAATCCATTTCATTTCATTTTTCTCCAGAAACTCAATGTTATATTAAGAGCCTACATGGTAGTAGCATGAAGACACTCGCAAGTTAATGTTAAACCAATGGCAGTGTTCTTTTTAAATTGCTCGTTTGCATTTCATTTTTAATTTTTTTAGGTGCGTTCGTAATTATATAAATACGTAGCACCTATTGTCGTCGTCTGGTCCGTCCGTCTGTCTGCCCGTCCGCATATAACAACGCAAAAACTACCCCACCGAATGGTTTGAAATTTAAGATATATTATCTTTGCAGAATTTTGTCGAGACATTTCAAATTTTATAAAAATCGAATCAGAACTTTAGAAAATATTACTAAAAACATTTATTAAGAAATTTGAATTTTAAAAAAAAACTGTGCTTTCTTGTTATAGGAGCTTCCGAGGTTTAATCGTTAAGCGACCGAAATACTTATTTTATTACAGAAATTAAACTGCAGACGATATAATTCATTTCACGGAGTTAAAAATCATCAAGATTTGAATATTTATATTACTAGCTATATTACGAACGCACCTCGTTTGTCACGTTTGACGTACAATTTCCAACTTGTTTTTTTTGCACATGATATTTGAAGTTGATGTCGAAACAGGTACTTTTATAAATGAAACAGCACTGACAAACTGGCGATAAATCGCAATAAAATAACGAACTTTGTATCAATCACCATAAAAATAATATTTTTTCGATTTTAGTTGATTTTTTTTTTTTTTTTTTTTTTTTTTTTTTTGAGGACACTTAGTTTCCTAACCGGTTTTGAAACTGAAAAAAAAAAAAAAAAAAAAAAAAAACTGCAACCAAAATCGAATAGTACAAAAATACCCGGTTAGACATAGATCTCAGATATCCTATGCAAAAAAAAAAAAAAAAAAAAAAAAAAAAATCATTTAAAAATATTGAAATTAAAACGAGAAATCTGAAAAGAATGCTGCCAGTGGTTTAACATTTGTTTGCAAGTGTTTGCGCTTTACTAGTGTAGGCTCTTAAATATTTTGCTTTAAATCATCTTCAAAAACTGTTTATTCGTAAGTGTATAAGTAAATCATTTTTATTCTACTTATAATTTTAGAATACGAATAAGAATTATTTTTGTAAGATTACACAAATTTGCAATAGATAAATGAGATAAACAGCAATGAAAGAATGTGTAATGCGTAAAAAAGACAACTGAATTAATGCATATTACTAGTGATTATAAAAGGCGGAAATATGACAAATCATATGAATACACGCGAATCAAAGTAACGTAGAAACACGTTCGACATAGTAATGTAAAGGATTGCATTTCCACTCCAATTGATAAAATTTCTGCATATAATCTAAAAATCTAATCAGCTTTTAGTAAGCGATAGAGTTGCTTATTGCATTCAATCGAAGAAAAAAATGTGTATAAACACCCCAAACATAAACAAGAAAAAAAAAAGTTGTAGCGATTGTTGTATTGTGGATTATGATTATGGAAGATTCCTCAATAGTCACTTTCATTTGTAGAATAAAGGGTTCATATATCTATCGTATGTATTGAAAGTATGTATCTATTGTATGTATTGATCTGTGTAACTATGCATGCAAGAAAGATAAATGCATATAAATTAGCCGTAAAATGTATACATAAGCAAGGAAATAATTCATGCAAGTACGAAGATATGAAGATGTATAAGTATGATAATGTATTAATTATGATGTATTAATTATGGAGTATTCTACATGAATGCAATTTTAAAAAAAAAGTATAAAATTAAACCACTGTGGCACGTAAAAAAAAAAAAAAATCTGCCAATAAAGCTGGTTACCTACACAGGTTACTTGCATTTACCTATTGAAATATTTATGCACCTATTTGTTCACATTCAGTTAGAACTCCGTTCAGTACATTTTAAAAGCATTTTTGATACGTTCTTGTTTTCTAAGTACCTTTAAAATGTTGTAAGCGGGAGTCTATACAACATGATCGACAACATTCATTCAATGACTACGAAAGAAAGATGTTTCTTTATTGTGTCTCCTATTTACCCGATTTCAAAATGAATTTACAGAATCCCGACTGCGAGTAAGATGATATGGAGAAATTTTAAAAAAGACCGCTTACTAAGTTTGAATGGATGGCAAACATTTCCAGCAGTTTCATAGTATTTTGTTAAAATGGAAGTATTAAAAAAATGACGCAACGGTTATTTATAATGTATGATTTTGCGATTCGATGTTTTAAATTTATTCAAAGAAAATTGAAATAGAAAATAATAAATACAGGATGTCCAAGAAAAGGTGTTAAAAAGAAAAAATGACACAACGTCGGTATTTACTAGATAAAATTTACTGATAACGTCAGATAAACTCAACTAATGAGTGAAATTAATAGAAAAGATTAAATATGGTTATCGCCTGCATAAACCAAAGAATAGAGACAGGACTGGAAATGGCTGTAATATTCTGCAATACATAATTTTCGATGGCCTGAATTTACTAGTCTACCAGCATGTTGAGGCCTGTCCGGAAGTTTCGTTCTTAAATGAATAAACCCATGGAAGAAAATCACATGGGTTCAAGACAGGGCTAGAGTCCTGACTCGGGTATGGTAACCCGATTATGTTGATCAATTGTTTTGGTTTCGGGTTGAGTTTTGATTCTTGCGGGTGGGGTTCGGGTTACCCAACTTTCCAAAAGAAAGCCCAGTATGTTGTTTCAGATGAAAAACTATATATTTTAATATGAATGATTCTTCACATGCTCCTTTTTCGAACATAAAAGATAAAATTGATATTAGAGATCTGATTATATCCATAAATGATAAAACTGATCTTGGATATGATTAAATACATAAATGATAAAATTGATATTAGAGATTTATGTACTATTTCTCCATAATTACATCATAGATTGTGATTTCATTGATTGCGGGATTCGGGTCGGTAAAACCAGACCTGAGTAGGACTAGTCCGGACTGTAGGGTTGGCATTAAAGTCCTGCCCAATGAAACTTTCAGGGTTTAAAGCTAAGATACAGCCCAGATAGGTGCTGTCTATCGAGAAAATTCTATCAACAACTCTATGTGGAAAATTCTATCAACAACTCTATGTGAACCTGCATGAACCAATAGGTAATTGATAATCCGATGATGTCGTGCCCAGGATCCAAATTTCTCGGTCAGTAGCCACCAGTAACTTGCACTATTGAAGTTGTAGGTCAGTCAGATCTGAAATTCCCCAATCCAATGTTAAACCTATGGGCGGGGAATGTATTCGTATTTTTCAAATTTCTCATTAAGAATAAAAAAAATTAACTTAAAAAAAATACCGAACAGAAGTTTTTTTTTTCCTAATTGATAAAATTTTTCTAAAGTATGTACTTAATTTTATTTGACGTGTTGAAATCTTACTCACAGATCGTCAGCTTCACCAAGATTTTAACACATAAAATATAAGATTAAGCATATATTTTAGAACTATTTTAACAACTAAAAGAAATCTAAAGTGATTCCACTAGACTTTCCGAACATTACTGTACGTGGACAGAAAGCAAAAATATTTTTTTATGAACTTCTGATACATGGAAATTGGCTGTATTCGAACGCCGGACATCTCGTTTTGAATCTGGAGTCCCCTCAGCACTACTAATGTTTGATTACATCGCCGCAATATTTAGCATTCCTACTGTCACCTTGGTGATTTTCCGTTTAGAATCGGTCGCAAAATGGTTTGAAAATGGTGTAGATACCATATACGTCGGTCGATTTATACAAAAATCTATTCAGTTCTTGACGACAGTGGTCTATAACATATTCGGCAAATCGGAAATCAGTCGGAAGTACCGTTTGTAAGCTGACGCACGTTCACTAAGACACAAAACACTTACATAACTACAGCCGCAAAATGTTTTGAAAATGGTTTAATGGATTAAATATTTAATACGTCGGTCGATTTACAGTAAAATCTATTTAGTTCTTGGCGACAGTGGTCTAGAACATATTCGCCAAATGGAAACTCAGTCGGAAGAACCGGTTGTAAGTTGATGCGTGTTTATTTGGCAAAAATAAATTCATCAAATGCAACTTTTAAAATAATAAAATCCCAATTATTTGACTTACGTCAACAGAAAAATAGGTAAAAAATTGCTTTCCTGTTTTACAATTTCATCGATGTCCCCCTCATCAGATATAGATTTTGTAGCACTCAACTGTCTAACCATTTGAAACATTCGGAAAACAGCATTTCCCTAGCATGCCGGTTAATGCAGCCTTTACAACATTTTTTTTTTTTTTAAAGACATATACAATTTTGATAAGTTTCATTAGAAAACTTAGTTTATATTAGATTCCTAAATTATGTACTATTCTAAACTATTAAGTAATAATTATACACTATGCTTGTTATTTTTTCTAAATTAATTCATAAAATACTTTTGTGCTCAATGACGGGGGAGCAGGGGGGGGGGATAAATATATTTTACTGGCGACTATAATTTTATACTGGCTACCAGATTTTATCAAATTTGTAAAGTCTTGGGCCCGAATATGCATTTTGCGTTGATTGCACACCCCACCATCACAGATGTGTCCCAACGCAGAGGTGTCTCCAGTTGAACGCATGGGTTCTTAGTGTTTCCAATTTTCATTAAAAAAAAAGTTATGTAGAATATTGTAGAGACAAATTCCAGTCCCGTCTCTATACGTTATCTTGTGCAGATAGTGGCTATTTTGAAAATCTTTTGTTAGTAATTTTACTTATTGCTTTGAGTTTCTCCGAAGATGTCAGTAAATTTGATCTAGTAATAACTACGTTATGCCAATTTACTTTCTAACAATATTTCTTGGTCCCGCTGTTTTAAGAAAATAGTCAATCAATACAGATTTTATATTCGTTAAAGACACAATAATGAACACGGATTGCATTAAATAAGGGAAACAATAAGCGCATTGTATGGCTTTTATACTTGAAACGAAAAGCAGATCCCATAAACTATACAGAACATACTTAAACATGCGCACCATTGTTACTGTGCAAGCAATTACTTTAATGTAAAGAAGGCATTACAAGTCAATTGAAACTTTCAGTGAAAACTTTTTCATAAATTAATAATCTTTCTGAACTGAGTTATTTGTTTCTGTGTTCCTTTGTTTAACAATTTTATTTTAACTATTGTTCCGTTTCCACCATTAAAAGGATTGTCTCATCATTCAACATATTAAATAATTTTCCAGACACATTTTATCGTATTTTCTTCAACATACAAAATTCAAACAGAAGTGCAGGAAAAATTCCTCAGCTTACATTTTATACGATGTTTTGTTCTATGACCCATTTTGCATAAAGCAATTTACAGGCGGATAATAAACGACTCAATTTTAATTATATTCATCAGACTAGAAGCATTTTTCATTAGCGCAAGTAAGTCGATGAAAATCCACGAATCTTAATGCATATTATCACCAGTCAGATGGGACATATTAACTTCTGGCCGTAATATGTGAATGATCCCCCTACTCCAAATCGATGACTTAAAATCCTATCTCACGAAGAGAAAAGAATAAGAAAAAATATATCAAACAATTCATTCGAGAGAAGAGAGATATGGAAAATGCCGAGAATAGAAGTTTCGTTCACGCTGGAAAATAGATATGAAGCGTGGAGAATTCTTGAGAGCAATCATACCTGATACGCTGCATTTCCGGGCACGTACCATTTTTTTTCGCAAATATATTGAAAGACTCATCTCGTTTACTTTCCTTTTCAGTAGGCGTGTTATGCTTTTTCAGATGAGCATTCTGCGATTTACAAAGTGGTTACTGAGCTTTATAGTCACTGATCTCCTTTAGAATTTGGATTAAGTATAAAATAAAATCATTTTTGAAAGGAAAGCCGCTGGTTATATCGCGAACTTAGAATGTAATAAAGGATTAAACTTTATGTTTTTATTGCGCGGTAAATACATGGTTATGTACAGGGTATCCACAAAGTGTCTTTACAGTTTTAAGCTTTTATTACAAACACAAAGGAACAAATACATGTACTGAAAGTAGTAAAATATTAGGAGTGTATAAATGCAGTTTTTTTTCATTCAGTAATAAACTTCTATATGTACAGCATTGGTTTCACGAAGCACGTCTCAATGTGATAATCGTCGACGTTTTCCTCCGATACTCTTTTTCGGCCAGCTTCTTGACCACTGTCACAGAAATTGTTGCATATGTACCGTGAATGGTCTCTGAGACCACTTCATTGAAAGATTAATAACAGACTCAATTAACTAATAGGATATTGCTTTCGTACCAATATTTATGTACAGTATTATTATAATTAAAATTCACCTATTCAGAAGTGTTTAGGTATAGAGCTATGTTTCTAAACGAAATTTCACTAGTATGTAGTTAAAAGTGACTCGCTCTGAGAAAATCGCAAACAAAAGCAACGATCTGTGTGACTGCTTGCAGCAGTTTTAATACCAAAAGTTCTGACAAGAAAAAAAAATGCTTCCAATACTGAGCCGGTTTCCGTGAATTTCTTGTACCCACGGCCATCGATTCGTGAATAGCACAAGAAATTCATGCAGACTGATATTCCGCATTCTAACTGCTTGTCTAACAGAAAAGTACTTAATATTCTTTTTTTTTTTAAGTATTAATTGTCGTTTAAAAGGAAGGGATCACGAAATTTTTTTTCGCACTGTTGTATTATGGCTTCAATTTATCGTTTTGTATCTAACATTCCTTGTGTGTAGCCGAAAATTACAAAACGCTAAAAATTTCTTTAAGATTTTTCACAAGAGAGTCACTCTTTATTTTCACTCTGCAATTTGCAGATGACCAATTTATAATTGCAAAAAGTAAAAATGATTTAGAGAAAATGACGATAAAAATTAAAGAAGAATATGAGAAATGGGGACTTTACATGAACGTTAGTAAGACCAAATACCTATGTATAGGAGGAAATGAGACAGATCTAAATTTAAATAATAACGTAAAAGTAGGAAGCTGCGAGTATTATAGATACCTTGGTGTAGACATTAATAGAGAAGGCACAGACGCACAGGAAATTAAATACAGAATCTGCCAAGAAAGAAAGGTTGTAAAACTATTAAATTCTATTTGGTGGAGTGAGGAGATCTCCAGGAAAAGAAAATATAATATATACAATTCTATTGTAAAGCGCATATTGTAATATGGAGCAGAGGGATGGAGAATTATGGAGAGAGAAAGAAAAAAATTAGCAGCAGTGGAAATGGATGCCATAAGAAGATCATGCAGGTTACCAAGAATAGAAAGAATAAGAAATGAAAGAATCAAAGAAATGATGAAAATAAAGGGAACCATATTAGACGATGTCAAAAAACAACAAAAAAAAAAAAATCTGGTATGGTCATGTCAAAAGAATGAGTGACGAGAGACTACCCAAAATCGCATCTAACTACAGAACATACCAAAAGAGGAAATGAGGAAGACTACGGAAGACCTGGATGGACGATATAAAAAAAAATAGCCATGAGGGATAGGGGTCTGGAAGAGAAATAGACCCTTGATCGGAAGAAATGGAGTGGTCTCTTATAGATTTTTCGGATGGCGACACCTGACGCCATATACAGAGTTTTATAAAGTTGTAATAAAAAAAAAGTCGCCAATAGGAGGTGTTATCACGAATGAATCTTCCTGAAGTATGAAAATGGGGATGATTATCAAAGAACTGCCTATTCAGTGGATCACTTATACGATCCCATCATCAATTTGGTTGTAACACGAACCTCAATAAAGATTTTTAGTCATTTTCAGTGTGCAAGTTTTTTCTTAATGTTTATGTAAATGGTTTAGCTAAATAGACTTGGTTTGTCATAGGTAACATCCGTGAGGTAATTTGTTCTACATACCAAATTGTTGATTCAACCGAATAAAGCACTGATGAATTCAGGCGGTGGTCCGAGGAGGGGTCATCCCCCCACTGGACAGTTCGAGATTTTGTGTTTCGTAATGGTTCAAAAGAACAAACTCCCCCTCCTTCAGAATTTAATGTCCCCCCGGAGCATTAAATTTCCCTTCGCGGAGAAAAATGTCTGTATTCAATACTGGAATAAAGTATCCACCGAACAGTCAGTTCTTTTATAATCATCTTCATTTACACATTTCCGGAAGCTGTATTCCTGTCAGCTGCCCCTATCGGTGACTTTTGAATCTAATCTATTTTTGCGGTTGAAAAGATCCCTCACTCTAACTATAACTCTTATTGCAAACCGTACTTCCGTATCATTATTTGTTCTTTTAAGAAATTTTAAAGTTTCTTCGGACTTCTTGTCCGCCTTTTATATACCTGTATGTAACTTATAACAAATATTTATTGGGAATTTTCGACACCTAAAATTACAGCGGGTAAAGATTTATTTAACATTTAAATGTAAAAAATCATGACTAAATGAAGAAAATAGACATTTTTATTTTTATCGAAAGTAGTTAAAGATTCCGCCGCTTACACAAAATCGAGGATTAACATAAATGTTTGTTGATAGATTAAGAAGCTCCGAAACTTGAGTACAAATGCATTATTAAGGGGAAATAGAACAAACATAAAACACCTACGTTATCTTCGTTGTCCAAAGTAATCAAACTTTTAGACTGGCAAGTTACTGCAAAACTTTCCCTTAATTGCAACTGTAATCACCAGCGAAATGTAATTTAGTTAAGTCTTAGTAATCTTTATAAACCTTAATCTTTTGACTACTTTCTCTGATGTTTACGTAATTGCAAGTCTAATAAGAAAATTTCCGAACTTTTGGAAAACTTTAATTGACAGAAAATACTTAAAAAGTGCGCATTTACATTGAAGGTATACACAGCACACCTTTGAAAAGGTAAAATACTGATTTGGAGAATTTTGATACCAACGGATAGGGCATATTATGCTAAGAAAAACGACCAACCTTTCGAGTAAACGCTAATTAAATAGTCCTGGACTGTAAAAATAGAAATTAAACTCACGAGTTATTTTACCGTAAATTGCTGCATTAATTTTGCAGGGAATGCCAGTTTTTCAAGCTAAACGGTCAAATCCCATAAATTTCACGTTTTTACGGCAAAACCCGTTTATCTAAGGGTGAACCCAGTTTTATCTAGGAGAAAAGCTCGTTTTTTTTTCTTTTCCATGAGAGTTTGCCTTGAATTACTGCAGGAATTTATCACAGTGAGCGATGCATTTTTTCTTTCTTCAAAGTGAAGGGTGTTTCAAGTATTTTTTTAAAGCCGATTTCGGGAAAAATACACAGAAAGTTCTACCGCGTGTAGTTTCAACAGAACAAATTAAGAATTTCTATCTAATTGTTATATTTTAAACTTAGCTACAAACACATCAGAATCGGCCTGCTTTATTTATCATAATATGAAACAAAATATACTCACCATTGTTTTTTATTATTAACAAATATCACTTTAAATCACTCAACATAACGGTTTTCAACCTTGCGCATATAATATAGTAAAAAACATTTAAAATATAGATTCAAATTTTTTTCCAATTACTAATGAAACATTCAGTATCATTAATTCGAGGCTTATTTGATCAATTTAATACGAAATATAATCAAGAATGATTCCGTAATAAAACTGTAATATTGCTCTTGAATTCAAAGCATAAATTTTCTAACATACTCTAATATCTCGAATTCTATTTTTCGTTATTTAAGGTGTTACACCTAGTCATAAATTTCGATTTTATTTTATTTATTTTATTTTTATTTCATTATTATTTTTTTTTGTATTTGCAGCTTTAGAGGCTTTGTCGAATGAATAATGATTACTTTATGGGGTGCTGGTATAGATGATTCTGTTCAGTAAAAAAAGTATATGTATTGCATTGCAAGTATAACACAAAACTTGAAACTCGTTTTTCTCAAAAGTGCATTTTTAAAAATATGTGACCATGATTATTCAAAAACTACTGAATCCATTCATTTCTAATTTTGTCAGTTCTTTTCTTATATAATTATATAGAGAATGAACGAAATGTTTTTTTTTTTAATTAGCTATTTTTTATAATAAAAAAGTTGTATTTTTAAGATTAAAATTTAATTTTCTCTTCTGATAGAAAGCATTAAAGAAAATAATAATATCCGTTTTTCATAAATTCCTTCGTCCAGACTAGAATAATCCTTATTTAATTAATAACTATTTTTTTTTTTCAGGTAAGCCAAATTTAAGTTACGATAGTCAGCTCAAAAAAGAAAAAGTCGTTAGAAGAACGGCAATAATTTAAAACATATTTATTTTTTCTTACTATTAGATTAAAATTATCTTTAAGTAGTGTATTTAAAATAAAGTCAAAGAAAACAAATTAATTGGTGAATGAAAAAAAAAATATGAAAAAGATAATTTTTTTTCTAATGCATAACCACTTAATGTTTCAATAATAATAATTTAAAATAATCGAGGCTACATATTAAGTAATTTTTTAGATGTCTAACACAAAAATTTGAAAATAAGTGTTTTAAAAATAAATCATTTTAACCGAAATTAAATCAATCGCAGTTAAAATAATTGTAATTAAATTAATTGGAGTTGAAGCGCTTAATTAAATCAATTACGAATACATTTATCGAGGTTTAGCGCATATCCACAAAGACTGCAATATTCATTTGAATAAAAGCATACTTATGAGGGTAATGATTTATCGAGGTTTTGTGTATATTTCATCATAAAATTAATGGTATTTGATAAATGCAAAGATAATTTAAATGGATGGCGAAATATCGAGGTTTTAACGCATATCTATAAGGAATTAATGATACTTTCAGATCAACAGTGAATAGGGAAAAACATTGGTATAGAATTACGCTGAAATAGGATGAACCAGTGTATAGTGTCACGTTTCAAAATTTCTTGTGAAATTACGATCAAGTATTTTTACCTGCTTACATGGTCCTGTGCCAAAAATTTCACGGACAGGTTAAATGACCGGCCAATAGATAGCGCTGCATTACCGCAAGTGATGTCGAAAGCATGACTACACTTCGCTTTGTAAAGCGATTAAAATTGAAGGTAATTCTTGTGTCCTGTAGTTGCTATTTGGAAGTGTTGAAGCGTTTCATGGTCCAAGTACGAGATCGGCATCGTTACCGACAGCAAGTCCTAACTCACCAAATTTATCCCCCTGTGACTATTTCCTGTTCCCCAAGTTGAAATTGCAACTAAAGGGGACCACCTCAAGCGATTCCGACTGACTATTTGACACAAATTGCAAAGGCGGACTTCCAGAAGTGATTTGATGACTATTACAGTTGTTAAAAACTATGTTGAGTCCAGCGACAATTATTTCGAATAAACATGGGTCAAAATTTTCATTTCAGTTCTTAATTTTTTATTTATAGATCAGTCCGGGAAATTTTGGGGCACACTGTGTATAAAGTCGCTTTTGACTTGTTTTTTAAAACTGAATTTATATCAAGGCGTCACAGTATCAGTTACAGAAAACTAACAGTCCTTTTTTCCGATAATCTTTTTGAGATATACGATTCATTCAAGTTAAGTTTTATTTTCTGAAGTCACATCTGAAAAGGGAAAAACAAAAAAGCTTTAATTTTACAATACATATTTCTAAATCTTTCGCAGGTTTAAAAGATAAAAGTTTGTTCCGAGTTCATCGTTATATCAACATATTAAAAACAGAATAATAACACTTATAGCAAATAGAAATTCTATAACAAATATGAATTCTACTGTAAAATACATTCGATGATATATTTTAGAATTGT
Source organism: Maratus michaelseni (assembly GCA_963931845.1). Taxonomy (NCBI): domain Eukaryota; kingdom Metazoa; phylum Arthropoda; class Arachnida; order Araneae; family Salticidae; genus Maratus; species Maratus michaelseni. The sequence continues at coordinate 122,370,160 of OZ007586.1, forward strand.
TCAAAGAAAAAAATAAACCTTTCTTGGAACAAGTTTTGAAACATGATTAACAGACACACCTATGGGAGAATTTTGTTTTAGAAAGCTTTTTCATGTTGCCTAAATGGAGGGAGGGAGTCCTAATTTGGTGTCAGCCAGTTTTCCAGAGTTCCTGTTAGTGTTGTCACGTATATTAACTTCAAAAAAAGTTAACTTTGGAAATAAATTTCACATTTTTTTTCTCTATGAGCAGAGATTTTCAAGTGTTACAAACGACGAGTAAAGAGTTGCGTGTAATGGCTATCTGATATTGGAGCATTCCATGTCACATGTGGGACAGAAAAGTTAAGTTTTTTTTTTTCAAGATTACCACTATTTTATAAATGTTATTATTTCAGCAAACTAAAACGACTATTAAAAACTGAAAATATAGGGCTTTTTTTTAATGCGTAGTTTATATTTTATTGGCTTATAAGTCAATAGACAAAAGGATTTATGCAAGTGTCACATGTGGGTTGTCATTTCCGTTTTTCATTAAATTTCTTTGTTTATTATTACATTTTTCCAAAATCGTGCGAGATAATGTTTGATTTTCAATATTGTTTAAGTGTTAATCCTATGGTAACAGATCTTACAGTTTATGGGATTATTATGAAATTGGTACAGTCCTGGAAAAGAAAAGTGACCAACCCCTACAAATTCTACTCTATATAATGATTTACAAAATATATAGGCACCAATAGAATTGGGAATAATGTCTTAACTACATTAATTTTTTAAATGGTAGCACCTACTTTTGACACTTTGAGTTCTTGGATCAAAGCAGACCGTAAAATTATAGTGCACTTTTTGTTAAATCTTCATTGAGTTAAAAAAGAAAATGTGTTAGGGGTTTTATCCATAAATTTAGAAAAATAAAATTAAGATTCTACATGGAAAAGTACCGGGAATACTAAATTAACTACCAAGAAAAAAAAAATACTGAAATTCTAAATATAAAATTAACTAACTCTATATAAAAGAAAATTTAGCACAATTTTTCCGGTGAATCATAAATTTTCTATTATGCTGATGCAAACGATTACAGGAGACTGTCCCCTTAGACCACTGAAAAGTAAAAATTTTCTATATCTCGAAAAGTATTCAAAGGAATGAGCTCTAAATGCAAATAGCCATGTTTTAGACGAAACTAATTCTTTTTGTGTAAAAATTGTTGTAGATCATAATTCATAAATTTTTGAAATATACATTTTTTTATTTTTCACAATTAAAAATATGTTTTTGAATTAGAAAAATGTCAAGATTATATTTGGGTCCATTCATTCTATCTCACTAAAAGATAAACATGTCAGTCGGATGATCGTTTGAGGATAACACACTGAAAATAAAAATCCGCTGATTGCCAGTACAATTTCAGTAGTTTTACGGATTTTTTTTTCTCCGATGAAAATATTTCGTGAATGCGTCAGAAAATAGCGAATATGTGTTTTAGAATATCCTTGACATATAATAGCGCTAAATGTCTATTTAATTTGTCCTTTTCGCTAAGGCTTTGGGATTTTTTACATTTTTACACTCTGGAATTTCCGTATTTTTATGGATTTTTCCCTATTCTAGTATAATAATAAAAATATACCCTACTGCTTAAAAGAGAATGTAAATTTAGCGTTATTTGTCAAGGATATACTCTCAAATCCATATTCGCAATTCTTTTTGACCCATTCCAAAAAATCACTTTCATCCATAAAAAATACCCCGTAAAAATACGAAAATTGTACTGGCAATCAACGGAATATTTTTTCAGAGTATATAAATTAAAGCTGGTGATGTGGATTTGGAACTAGCACTCTTCAAAATTTCACCCCTTTTAACTCTACGAAATTTTAAGAAAAATGCAATAAAAAAGAAAAGTGCCCAGTTAAACTGATAGTATTGAGCTCACAGGCTATTCACACTAATTGTATATTATACTCTTATTTCAAAGAATTATGCCCCTCGAAAAATAAAGAAATCGACAATAAATTAAGGGGGATTAGTTCCCCCCTTTATACTTAACTAATGAACCCCCAAAACTAATCAGGGAAGTGCTTTATCACAATGAAGTTATATACAAAATTTGAAGCAAATAGGATAATTCTGCATGAAAAACCCATCTATCTAAATTAAGGAGGGTAGCTCCCCCGTTCCCCTTTTATACTTAACCAATGAACCTCCAAAACTAATCAGGGAAGATCCTTATCGGAATGAACCTATATACAAAATTTGAAGCAAATCGGATATTTCTATCAAGAGTTATCGCGTTACGTACATACATACATACATACATACATACATACATACATACATACAGAACCTGTGGGCAGATCAGCTCACAGGTTTTGATAGCTTGTGAGCTAAATACTATTTATTGCTCTCTTCCGGGCTGATTCGATCCAAGTAACTCAAAGTTTCAAAAATGGATGTTACTATATGAAAACTGAAAGTAGTTGGTGCAACGTTTAATATATAGACGTCTCCCTAAGGATAATTTATGCATAGCATTATATAGTAAACGTTATTCCCAGTCAACTGGTACCTGTATGTTTTTATACGATTATTTGCTACAGAATTAGTAGGGGAACAATCATTTTTCCAAAGGACTGTACATTATAACATTAAATAAAATTATGGAGGTATTCTAGGAGGTGGAAATTCTACCCGGCAAAATGATAAATTACTACTACATTTTGACAGACAGTTGTAATGCAGAAATATTATCGCTGAGAGGGAACAGTGTTGGATAAGAAAGGGATTTCATTCCTATTCTACCCTACATTTCGCCGAAAATCACATTAAAATGAATAGACGCTTTGCTCATATTAGTAGTGATCCTGCTTTTGTAGCTCGTAAAAAGCATGAATATGTTAATATACAGGGTGATTACAAATGAATATCCCAACTTTGAAGGGCTATATCTTCTTAACAATAAAAGGTAGTGTTCCATTTTACACATCAAAGTGAGTGAGAAGTTAAAGTTTCATAAATGCAAAGGTTAGTTTTTTTGACGAGAGACGACGCAACGAGCGGCGGATTGAAATTTAACTACCCCATTTCAAAATCTATAGTTCTTATAGAAAGTGCACCACCCCCATTAGCACTTTTCTATACGAGAGTTTTTAACGAGCAACTGCCGCAACGGTGGATTGGTCGCAGAACAGATTTCGACGCTGCTCTTCATCAGTGGCCCCCACGAAGCCCGGACTTACCTCCGTGCGATTTTTATCTTTGGGGATAAATATAATGATAGTGTTTATTCCGCCTCTACCAACTGACACTGCTAAACTGAAAACGAGGATAACTGCAGCTATTGCAACTGTAACACCCGCCATGCTAAAAACCGTGTGGGACGAATTCTCCTACAGAATGGATGTCGTTCGTGTTTCTACTGGTGGTCACTCTGAACATTTATAAATTTTTGCTATTCGTAATTTCACAATCTTCTTTTTTATGTCTTTTTCACTAATGCGTGTATCTTCTATACTTTTCTTATTAATAAAGCCCTTCAAAGTTGGGATTATTCATTTGTAACCACCCTGTACTTTAAACGAGTAACCATTCTTAACGTTCAAATTGCTCGTATTGAACGAGTTCGACTGTATCTTATATTTTAAGAGATTGTTCTAAACGTGATCTTATTAAAAGGTAGGCCTTGTTTTGATGATTGTTCCAATTACTCGGATTTCTGCATATCCGGATTAAGTCCAGATTACATTAGTCCGGATAATTTGAGTTGCACTGTTGCTGCAAGTTCGTATTAAATGTTACCAACTCTTTAAACGCCACTAATAATGAAGATGTTTGATTTAGATTAGCTGGATTTTAGGGCAAAAAACTCATTAGGAGAGACAATGCTTTAGATATACATCTTTCTAATGAAATGAAGCTTTTACCCAGGGAAAACTAAGCAAAACTTAATTATAGATTAGTGAAAGGTACGAGAAAAAGTTAAACTTCCATTTGACTGAGATACTGCAGCGTTAGATATTAGATAGTTATTAGAGTATTTTTTAGAGAAAATAATCCTGAATTATTTATTTTATATCAACGTACGATGAAAGATGCTTATTAGTGCAGTCATTTTAATAGGCTAATGAACTAATTGTTAGTATGCGAAACACTATCAAAAACTATTATAGACCATCTAACTGAATATCAGAATCATGTTATTATATTTTCAATACGGTGAGCAGTAGCTAAGCAAATATTTAAGTTAAGAATAAATCTTAAATAAATAACATTTTCGAATATTAAAAGACGTCTAAATCCTGCTTCTCGAAGTTTATTATCTTATGCAATTCTTATGCGAAGCTTGTTATTTTATTCCTTATCTTATGTAATTCTGCTTCAGGGCGACTTAGCGAGTCGATATTCAGCAATATTTCTCGAAAGCTAGGAAAATGGGTACACCGCAATTTTGTTACTCAAATAATTTAATATTCAATACTCTTAAAAAGCACATTATATCACCGAATTTAATGCGGTAGTATCGATGAATATTTAATAATTTTAAGAGTGGTTTTTGTAGAAATTGAACCTATTTATTTTGAAATCCGCAAATCAAAAATAAACAGAAGTGAGCAAACAGGTTGAGTAAAAAGTCCTTAGACAAACTCTAGGGAGTGGTACAGCATACTACAACAAACAATTTTCGTATAGGAAACCAGGATCATTATTTATTCAGTCAAAAATACAGGGTCACCTCAGTCCTAATCCAGAATTTTGTTCATAATTAACAATAATAATATTTTAGCAGAACTTGCAACTTACCTCTTTTGTGTGTAATGTAACCATATTATTGCCAAAACTCCCGATTTTAGCGGGAGACTCCTGTTTAAATAAAATATTTTGACCAGAAATTTTTTTTAATGAATGAAATCAGGCAGACTACAAATGACTACTACATATAAGCAAGATACATATACACTAAATTAATCTTGACACAATTATTCTAATTAGTAAAGAAACCATATGAGATGTAATCTTCCCAACTGGGCGAAAAAGTCCGGGCCAGGATTCGAACCCGGGATCCCATGACTGAAGCTGCCAATGCTCTACCAACTGAGTAAACCCGGACGAATATAGCTGAACTAATTCACCCAGTTAACCTTAATGATCATAGCATTAATCACGTTTTCAGCGTTTACTGGAGGTCCCATTACCTGTGATTTATTCTGTTGTGCTGATTCAGATATCAGACTAGATTCTATGATCACTAAGATTAACTGGGTGAATTAGTTCAGCCATATTCCTCCGGGATTGCTGAGTTGGTAGAGCATTGGAAGCTTCCGCCAATGGATCCCGGGTTCGAATCCTGGCCCGGACTTTTTCGCCCAGTTGGGAAGATTACATCTCATAAGATACATTTAATTAAATAAATTTTCTGGTTCGAAGTATGCTCATTTTTTTAAAAACCAGAAAATTGGCAAGTATGGAACCATATCCCGATAAGTGGTAGAAGTAAGCACCATCTACATCCAAATAGCGCTGAATTAAGACATCTTACATTTCTGAATGTAATTAATCCTTTGTATCACCGTGTTGTATATCTGCAACATACCCAAAAGTCAATGTTACTTATACAGTGCGCTTTAAAATACGATTTTATTTATTGCTGCTATCTTCCAACACAGCAGCTATAAATTGTTCATACATTTCTCAACAGACGGCGATATTGGGTTAATTTTTCATGCCAAAGTTTTATTTATCATTTGAACAGTTTCAAATCGATATTGCTAAAATGAGTTTCGTAAATTTTGTAATATTAAGAAGGTTGGAGACGTCTAAAAATATATTTTTTTTTTTTACAAAGTTACGTTTGTATGCTTTACATTTTCGTATTAGAAAATTGAGAATATAAATGAGAAATGTGTAATATTCTGTTTATGGCAGATGTGAAAAAAGTACTTTTTGTCAATATTTTTTAATGTTATAAAATTTTTATGTTATTTTTTACATGCATAAAATGATGTATTCTAACGTCTGAGTAAATGGTTTTTCAAATTGAAGTTGACTCACAAAGGATTAACAGTAAATATGGTCTCACTGCTAGAAATACTGTATACTTCCAACTCTTTTCGCGATGTCATTTTATTTCATTGCAAACAAAGCAAAGTAATTCTGATGAAAATTTCGTTAAAGTATCTTTATTTTGAATAAAATTATGAACAGTGGTCTGATTAGTGGGGACACCTTGTAATTTTGGCTGAATAAATAGATTATGACCCGGGTTTCCTGTACAGAATTTTTTTGTTGCAGTATGCTCTACCACACCTTAAACGTTTGACTCACCCTATATTATTGTTAAAATTACCTGTAAACTTGGTACTCTTCGAATTGTTTATTTTTCTAGAAAAGTTTGCATCTGGAATATATTGTTTCATTTTCTGTATCTACTACCTACTGATCAGAAATGTATATGTACTTAAAAAAATAAAACACCTATACTTATTAAATTAGAAGATCCTGACTTCATAAATATTTTTACTCATGAGTTAAAATAGTACTGTATACAATTATTTTTTATGTAACATAATCAGAAGCAAAACCTTTAAGTTCCCAATTTTTATTTTAGGTTTTGTAAAGAGTTATTTCTAGGATTAGGACATGAAAATGGCTATCCAAATTGACAAAAATTAAGGTTTACTGAAATTTAGCAAATATGTCATTTACTGAAATCTAACTAATACCTCATTTACTGAAATCTAACGAATATAGTTATTTTGCGTATATAGCAATAGGCTGTATGGAAGAATTTCTGAAGACGTTTAGAAAATGTCTGGATAAGATACATAACTTTTAGGTTTTTGTTATTTTTTTATTATAAATTATTGGTTAGAGTCTTGCCTCGGGTCAGTTAACCCGATTTTTCCCAAACCTAACCCGCAATTCGGGTCGGAGCCAACTTTCGTTGCCGGCCGGGTTGACTTCAACTGTTTCGGATTGGTATTTGTTACAGAAAATCATACAGAAAATATAAAAAAATGTCATATATGCTCTGAATACAATAATTTATTATTTAGTTCCATAGATGCCAACCTTCCGGGTTTTTTGTTTTTGTTTTAAATCAAACATACCCAGAAAATATATTTAATAAAATTTATCTTGTTCTTATGTGGTATTAATTTGATTTAACCCTTAATTGACTGACAGCGTTCTTACAGTCAGCTGCTTCTTTCAACGTTCACAGTTTAACTTGTAACTTTCAGTTTAACTACAGATACAAATTTTGTTTCGTTTTGACCCATTTTACTATCGCTAGAGACTTCTAAATAGGCGATATTAATTATATTTATATTGAAGATAAATATTGGTACAGAAATAGTAATGTATAAGCTGTGGGCGAAAGAACTATTTTTTTTTTGTAAAGAACTACAACTACTTTATCTAAAATGTAGTTAACTGCAATTACAACTACTTGTTTTAAAAAGCAGCGACTACCCAAACTACTTTTCCAAATAGTCCCTACTTCGCTACTTTCAGATTTTGCCAAAAAATTAAATATGTTTCCAAAATTGAGCACATGGGTTAAATAATACAGCGGCGCCTCATTATATCATGGCTACTGGAATAGAATCAAACATGTGCGATATAATCAAGGCAGGGTTGTAAAAAACCCGGTTTTTTTTTAACCCAGCCCGGGCAGCTACCCACTACAACCCTTAGGGTCGTAAAAAACCCGGGTTTTTTTTAAAAACCCAGCCCGGTTGGGTAGCTGGGCGGGTACCCGGGCATCTACCCACTACAACCCTATATCAAAGGCATTAAAAATTAAGAAAGGAAAACATACAAGAACATGTTGGAAAAACAACAATTTCCGCCTACAAAAATTGAGGAGAGAGAGGTTTGCAGTAACCCAGTAGTGGTAACTATATAACCAGTAACGTCACTTTGCACTTTCTACCATATAATACGATTATATGATAGAACGATTATATGATAGAAATATCTCCTTTTCCCTTTGGGTTTCTCTAGAGCTCCTATAGCTTCTGTTCTCCGGATCAGTGCAAAGTGACCTTACCTGCTTTTATAGATACCACCCATCGGTCTACAGACAGGCCTTCCGCTTCAATTTTTGTAATGCACCTTGTAGAACTGCATATTGGATATGAAAACACTTATCGATAGAATAGGCATAATGCTTATGCATATCACTTTTCTTGTTAATTAGACAAAGTTCTCAAGTTAAAAGTTAATTACTATTGACTAGCTATTCAATACGACTAATTATATTAATTTCCTCTGTCATAATATGAAAATAAAGGGTGCGCCATAAGTTCGTTAAAACTTTAAAAATTCATTAAAAAGAAAGAAATGATGCTAAAAATTGCGGTTTGAGGGAATGGGAGTACAGGGAGATCGGATTTTTTTAAATAACAAAAAAAATTTTTGGTTAAAATATTACAGATAGATTTGTGCTGCATGCATAATATGAAGCAAATTTATGAAAATCATGCTGTCCATGAAGCCCCTCAAAAGCACACAGATTCTTCATTCGATGCCAGCAGTAAGCTATCGTTACCAAATCAAGTGCTATTGGTTAAACTCTTTTATACAAAATAGGGAATCAGCAACTGGCGCATTTCAAAAATTCTGCATGACAAAATGACTGAAGACGAGAAAAGAGCCTGTTTCATGTGCTGGGATACTGAAGATTGTCAAACGCTTCGCAGAAATGGGTTTTTACTATAAGCCTATTTTACATATATCTGCTTTACAATATGCATGCCAGCGCCACCTATTGGTAATTTTTGTTATTAAAAATTTTTGATCTCCCTCTAGTCCCATTCCTGCAAACCGCAATTTTTTAGCATCATTTGTTTTTTTTTAATGATTTTTTAAAGTTTTAATGAACTTATGGCGCACCCGGAATTAAATCTATAAATAAAGCAATTTTAAAAGAAGAAACCCTGTATTAAAATATGAACATTTAATAACGAGTAAGTAGACAAATATTTCCAACAAAAAACTTTCTTTGGTGGGTCAGCACTTAGTTTTACCAACGATGTCTCATAAGTGTGATTTCTCAGTCCACAGTATAATCCTCAGCATTTCAATGCAATATAAATGCTCATTTAATGCTAAAATGTTTCTCTGCGATTGTTCTACAATATTATGTTACTTATACTGTGAAAATCTGTTTAATTTTAAAAATGGAATGTAAAAATCTCAAAAGTCACTACTGTCCCCTGTCCACAACCATCTTCAACCAATTTTAACCATAAACCAATTTCATCATTAAAACCACCAACAAACAATTATTTTTTTTTTGAAAAAACAATGCATTTATTATAAATATAAATTTCATGGAGCATAATATAAATTTTATATGATTGAAATGTGTAATTTTTTTTTTGTTGTGTTTAAAGTTGTGTTCCCTCACTGTTTTGGTCACTACTGTCCCGGTGTATGAATTTCCTCATATTTCCACCAGATGGCAGTATAGTCATTTTCAGTATTGTTTCTAGTAGGGGAGTACATGTTGTTTTTAAAAAAATTGCCGTTGATTGTTGTTTTGTCCATAAAGAAGATTTTGTGTATTGAAAAAAAAAAGGGGGAAGGTAAGAGTACCGTTATTAACCATCACAACTGTCCATATTGTTAATTTAAATATTGATATTCATAGAGCAACCAATACATAGCCATTTAATCGTATGTTTCATATGTCTTTGAAAATCGTGCGTACAACATTCAAAAAATGTTCTTTTTTTAAGTAAAGTGATAAAATTGCAAAAATATGTCACTGCTGTCCCTTACAATTTATGTTTTATCTGATAAAAACTGTCATATCATTTTTTTTCTTCAATAAAGTTTGTGCCTATGTACTAATTCGGCAATATATCAGTCGTTATTAAAAATTCAAATTGAGCATAATACGAGACTTTTAAAAATCAGATATCTGTGCAGTAATAAATCACTCTTATGGGAGAATGTCCAAATATTGATAGAAAATCTAATGACGCTATAAGATGTATTTCTAAACACTACAGCATTTGAAAAATTTTCCGTGCAAATTCGCACTAGTGTAGATTTTACGGGTTAAATATATAACAACAAAGCTAAAACAGCAAAGTGTGCCAATGTTTAAGAATTTGTTCGAATGCTTTTTTTTTTAATTGTAAAAATACATTTTTATTGGTAAGTTAATTAAATCCGAAGACAGGAAAAATTTTCCCGAATTTTGTACTGATTGATAAGAAACCGCTCTTCAGTTACAGTTTAAATGGGACTTAAAAATTTTCCGTAAAGTAATTTTGCAAATACTGGTGAAAAACAAGAGAAACTTTTTCCTGGAAAGAAAAATGCATGCATAATTTTCCCAATGCTTTTAACCAGGGTTGTCCAACGCGCCCTGAAATGGCGTCTTTTGAATATTTTCTTGGTGCCGTTTTGAAGGTTTCCTGTTACTAGCCTTTTAAAAAGAATAAAAAATCCAATTTAAAGGATGTTTTCTTTAAAATAATTAATATTTGTATCAGAAATATTTGTAAAACCTATAAAAGAGTATTTCACGCATTAAAAACGAAACATATACTTTCAAATTTTAAATCATGCGTATTTTCTCAATTTATAGTTATTCTTATAAAATTTTGTGAAGTGTAATTATGATATGATGTTTGAATTTGATAATATTTGACGACTTTTTTTAGTACGTTAAGAAGTAACATTTAGAAAAAGAATAGTATTTCTGCCCAACTCCCCATCCCTACCTCGTCTGAGCATGAAATTACTTTTTTTTTTCTTTGTTGCACTGGCGTGTTGGTTGTTTTATGGGAAGGGGATAATTTTTCCTTCCAGACCTTTGAAGCTTTACGCACTTTTTCTTAATTTATTTAGAAAAATCGATAACAGTGCGAAGCGATTTCCGTCAATGAAATCTCTTCAAGGCTGTCTCTTTTTGATCACCTATGGATTGGTCACTATACATACCTGTCTTTATTTTTGTACTTTTTATAAAGCAAAATTCATACCTTCAAAATAAGTCAAATAGTATTACCATCAAGGGTGCAAAAATCTAGGCTCCAATGGGTTGATTCCCACCACTAAATTTTATGAGTATTCTTCGTCAATTTTTATTAGTATACTTCGTCTAAATTTTATCAATATTCTTATTAGACGAAGAATACTAAAAATTTAGTGGAGGGAATCGGCCCATTGGCGCCTAGATTTTTGCACCCCTGATTACCATGTCCTAAAAAAAACTTTATTTCCATGGATATTTTTTATTATAGGCGAGATTAATGTTTCTGTCACCTTCCCCTGCAAATTTCTTTGAGATAGGATTGAAGAAAAATGCAATTCGAAATTTACTACGATTTATATATTTTTTTCTAAAAATTATTTTTACATAGAGCTCTTGAACCTTAGGGGCCTTATGTCTACCACTGCGAAATGCATTTGCATCGTATAAGACGTGGTGCGTGCATTGTTATTAATACTTTGAGATAATAGTGTCGCATGATTTGAATTATTTTAATAATGGCGCCCTTCACCGATTGACAAAAGTTGATGTACGCCCCTGCTTTGAAAGGTTGGACAGGCCTGCTATTAATAATTCAAAAGTTATTAATACTTTTTTTAAAGACACAATGATTAATGAAAAGCTATTTTAAGCCTAAAAAAGTACATACACTGTAAAGAAGAAACTGTTACAAATGCATTTGAAATACGATATTTTACTCGATATTTTAATTTCAACATTTAATTTCAGAATTTTAATTTCAAAATTTTAATTTCAAAATTTTACACAACAATTAATTTTAACATTTTAATACAACCATTAATTTTAAAATCTTTCACCCATAAGCCAAAATTAAATCTCCCACTTTTATTTCGGAAGATTAATGAGACTGCACCATTTGAAATAAATTAAATTACAGTTTATATATTTTTCTAAAACTAGGAAGGACAAATTTACCCAAGAAAAAAAAAGTTCACTTTATCGACACTAAATTAGATTCTGAAGGAAATTACTTTAAGAGGCAACGCTAATAAATCTAATAATTGTATCCATAAAATACTTATTTGAGATACAGGGATTAATCAGTTCATCAGCATGTAGAACAAAGACGTCTTTTTAAGCAAATGCCTTCTATAAATATTTTCGCAAAGTTGATATTATTTATTAAAAGCTCAAAAATAATGTCAACTGCAATATTTTTATGGTAACACTCTAAGCCAATAATGAAAATCATATTTACTTTTTATTTTCGGCAAGGATGCGGTACTAATATAGAAATAATATTACGAAAGACAAATAATTTTATTTGTATTTGTTTGAACTTAATGGGTTTCTGTTTTAATAAAGTGAAAGAAAGGGAAAAAACAAGTCCTTCCGGCTCAATTGGTAGAGTAGGTTGATTTCTTTCTTTATTTTATTTTATGGTACATAAAATTACAGATTTAATACAAACATTATTTCAACATCAAACGTTTGTACGTCGTGCATCTTCGGACAAACGTTCGTACAAACATCAATACATCAGATTTAATACAAATTAAACAAATACGTCTCACTCCTTCTAAGCTGGCTATTTTGGTGAGAAAAGTAATTCGGAGGGCAATTTTAAATTAAGCTTACCAAATTTATTTGAATAGATATGAGGCAATTATATAAAAAATGTTAAATATTGTTAAAATGATAGTTTAAAAATCACCTATAGTTTGTAATATAACTCAAGACATTCAATGAATACCATCTTTTGTGTGCTCTTGTAAAGAACTATAAAAGCAACATACTTGATTAACTTACTTATCCAAGATACTTTCAAAATCAGTGCACTGTCCCAATTAGATTCAATACGGACGTTATCTGGTTGACAAATTTTGCATGTTTTGCTTTTGTGTGTCCCTGTAAGCGAACTATAACAGCTACATATTTGATTAACCAACTCATCCAAGATACTGTCAAGATCAATACACTGTCCCAATTAGATTCGAATTTGTTCAGTATTTTGGGACGTTATCGTGAAGACAAGATTTGCATTATATATAGATTTACGAAGTCATCGCAATAGGTCGATTTCTACAGAAATCAACTAAAAAGAAACGTCCGGATTTAGTGCATGCACATGCATAATTTTGGTATATGATATATCGATCTCAGAGCCTATAATTAGAATATGGGTCGACAGGGCCCTGACCCTAGGACCCCTGATATTTAGACCTCCAAATTTAGTATACAACTTTGCGAAGCTGATATTTTATAAACATATGATGACCTTGCATCGATTATAATCATTATTTTGTACTTTAGTATAGGATAAGATTAAAAATGAACAATATATTTATCTAAATATATTCATAGCTGTATTCTAAGGCATAGAAAAGGTTTAATTTATTTGTCACTGTATGGGAAGGGGGTGTGTCATATGAATGCGAGGTCCGTGGTCCCTCTTTGGCTTGCTAGGGCCGTGGTCGACTTTTATAATATAAACTCATGGGCAAAAATCATATATTTAGCAAAATTTGAAAATGTAGCATGCATGTATTGTACAGCTAGGTTATGAAACGAAGGTATTTGACCTTGTAAAAGATCACTACGCAACGGGAAAAGATTGTCTCTAATATGGCATAAATGGAGACACGTTACGTAATGAAAAAAAAAGTTAATATTTAGTAGTATTAAAAAAACACGATAGTGAAAAATGACACATGGCAATATATCGCTTACTTCAAGTTGAAATAAAAAAAGTAAAGCAAATATTTCATTTTTATGATAGTACCAAATTATTCCTATGTTTAGAGACGCACAATTTCATGTTTCAGCATTTGCAACACAATGGATACGGCTGGGTTCGAGTAAATAAAATATATAATAGAGTTTCAAGAGAGTTTATTACTTTATCGCACATATCTTGACTTCATTGCCGCAGCTACCCTATTTAGCGCAAGGTGCGAAAATACTTATTCTTTTTTCTACCGACCATTCGTGCATCAGTGGTGATAACTGCAAACGCCTATAAAGCGGCTATGAAGCGTCTATTTGTCTTAGTGCCTGGTGCAAGCGCACCACCCTTGCGGCGGCTTTGATAGTCGTATTTTAGTAAGAGTGGATTGACAAAACATGAGGTTTTCTGATAACTCCGTATGGTTATTCACATTCAATTTAAATCCTACTATTTCCAATATCGCTCATTTTGACACGCAGTAGATAATCCTATACAGTGATACATCGGCTAACGATTATTTTTTTCCTGTTTTCTGAATCGGCTAACGAACCTGGTTTGGCTTATGATCTTTTATTTTTATTTATTTATTTTTTGAAAAAAAAAGGGGGGGGGGGGTACGTGTACTAACATAACACAGCGTTGCATTTTAATCGGACGAGAAATCAGTTTTAGTAACGAAGGTAATTCCGAAGCGAATTATGTTAGTTAGCCGAAGTATAACTAATACTAAAATTTCTGATATGTCCCTGTAAAAAAAACTGTATACGATACGACGACTTATTTTAAAAACATTTTGTAGTACTGAGTACAATAATTAAATATTGAAATTTCGAGATGATTTCCCAATTTTGACGAAAGTTACAGCCTAGAAGTCAAAGACCAGAAAACTGACAAGCACTCAAATATGCTGTTGCTGGAACCTCATAAAATTCATAATGGACCGCTACTAAAAGATGTTCCAACGCAAAAAAGAAAGGAAAAAATTTAAATTGGAGCTTTTGTTCAGAAGATATGCTTAGGCATACATAAAAAAACCCCCATACAAACAAGTGGTGTAACCTCTTTTGGTAGAAATCCGTTAAAACAATTATTCTTTTTACGATATATTACTGTAATTGAAAGTTTTGCATTATGTTTTGGATAACTTATGCATAAGCCCAATTCAAACTATCAAAAGAAAAGAAAAACTTAATATAAACCTACATTTATTTAACCTTGGAAATACAAATCTCAAAGACATTTCCCAAAATAAATCGTAAAAATCATATTTGAGAAAAGTTTATAGGCTCTCAATATAAATGCTAGAAAACTAAACTCCCATAAAAATGTCCAGATATTAAATAAGAATCTCCATATTTTTTTTTATTTTTCAAAAGCAAATAATTTGCTTCAATATTAAGAAATGGTTTTAAATGAAATGAAAAAGATTTCTATACCTTAAGAAAATATCTTTAGTACCAAATTGTTTCAACCGACATACATTAAGGTTCTTCTTTTCAAGGTAGAAAATACCAAGAAACGATTTTTTGCTTCCTAGAATTCACCAAGGGGAGAAAAGTCCTTACATTTTCAAAGACAAATTTTACGTGCTCTATCTGGATGATTAGAAAATCGGTTCTTTTGTTTTTTTGCGAAATGGAAATATGCCGAATACCTTTCTTTAAAGTATTGGACCGAGAGAACTAAAGCAGAAAAGAAACGTTTTCGAATAACTAAGCTATTGTAAAGTAGGATGAACTTTAATTTTAATCTTTTATACAGTAACTAAGCTGACCCGCCCGGCGTTGCCCGGGCCCGTGATAATAACTTTAAATAGACCTCGCATTTGTATGATTTTATATCTTCAACCAGATTTTGTATGACTTTATATTTTTAAACGAAAATCTTTCCAAACGTTCCGTAGATATTTAGTGTTAAAAACTCGGCTAATTTTAGTCGTCATCTCAAAAATGAAATCGGGCTCAGTCTTGTAACACAAATGCTACAAAACTATTTCCACAAAAATGTCTAGATATTAAATAAGAGTATCCACAACTTATTGTGTTTTAAAACTAAATAGTGTTCTCCAATATTAGAAAACTGCTTTAAATGAAAAATTATTTCTAAGCATTAAAATAATATCTTTACTACTAAATTATTTCAACCATCCTACATTAAAGTTCTTTTCAGGAAAATAGTTGCTTTTGCAATGATTTGATAGAAAATACCAAAGAGAAGGATTTTTTCTTTCCAGAATTCACTAGGAGAGAAAAATCCTTCCATTTCAAAGACAAATTTTACGTGCCCTATCTAGATGATTAGAAAATCGACCCTTTTGTTTTGGTGAAATGAAAATATACATTTCTTGAAAGTATTGGACTGAAGGAACTCAAACTGTAAAACGTTTTTGAATAACTAAGCTATTGGAAAATAGAATGGACTTTAATTTGAATCTCTTATGAATATTTTTTTTTAAAAGCTTCCAATCTAGACATCATACAGAAAAAGTAAACGCATACATATAACAGTTGGCTGAAGTACAGAAAGTACAGTAGTCTCTTACTTGTCCCGGTAGATTGTACCACAGCACGATACAAAACATCAGTAATTTGTAGCGAACAGTAACGCTACTTCAGTGGGGGGGGGGGGGGGGAGGCGGCGTCATTTTAGTCACGTGATTGTAATTTGCTTCTTTGAGCAAGACGTGTTTCTGCACAACAATTTGCGAATTTCAGCAACTGAGCTGCAACTTTTAGCAATGCATCGTATGACGTATTGGATTTTTTCATTGACAAATGCTCGTAAATCCAAAATAAAAATCAAAGAAATTATTTTTATTGCTGGAAACACTTAACCAACTTAATAATTATTAGATCTTCTTGTTTTAATGCCGCGTTTCTTTTTTTGAAGATGCTTTATTTACAGATTTATTATTTTCTGACATTACGACAGAAAATTAATACAGAATTACTCTGGTCGGCATAAAATGAGTAATACGTGCTTAAAGTAGCTTTTTAGAGATTAACGCAAAATATTTTCTTGTATGTCATCTTTATTCATTTTTTTTGTTGTTGCCCTCGGTTTTTTCGCATTTAATTGTATCCCTGAAAAGGCGATATAACGGGAGGTCATTGTATTATACTCAATCTGTGTCCTCAATTTCAAGTGTAGATTGAATACTTTAACAAAATCTGAAAATAGCGAAGTAACGACTACTTTTGAAAGAAATTTGTAGTCGATACTTTTAAAAAAGAGTAGTAGTTTTAGTTAAACTACTTTTTCGATAAAGCAGTTGTAGCTCTGTAGAAAAATAAATGAGTTTTTCCGATCACTGTACACAACACACATATATGTATAATTAAAATTAAATCAAATTACATCCGCAAAATATTAAAGGAAACAATGCAAAATTAAACACAGTAAAATTGAAGATGGAAATATGAGAAACTATGAATACCTTATGGATTCTTCAGAGAAGCTTCATAAGAATAATTCATAGTAAAGATACGTTATTGCGCCGAATATTGTCAGCATTAACCTTAAAAACTGACAATATTAAGCTCCTTATAACATATCGAAAAAAACCAACGATTGAAAGAAATTAATATAATTAAGAGATAATTGAAAATTCAACAAAATGAGATTAAAGGTATATTGAACAACCCACCAAGTAAAAAAGAATTGTCAGGGATGCAACCGGAATCCGATTAGACTCTATGAATCATGGACAAGCAAGTCATATGTCATGTTGAAGAAAAGAGCAAAAACTGACATGGATAAAATAAAATGTGCTGCCATCTAGAAATGACATGATACCTAAATGCAAGCTAAAAGAAAAGTCACTTGGCCAAAAATAGACAAGAGAAATCACATTATAAAAAATCCATGAAGTGAAACGAGGACAAAATAAGTATAAAGTTAAAAATATAAACATTAAAAGAAAAAATCATTATTATCAAATAGACGTCAATTAGCAATAAATAGTTTATATTATATATAAAATTTAAGAAATAATTTAATCCTCCAAATTAAATTATACCCAAAGTTACCAATACTAGAACAAAGACAAGACTTGATCCCGCTTCAATAAAAGTAATTTGGCGAGGCTTTTACACAGAATAAGGATTTTTACTATTAAAAAAACGAGCGTTATAAAAAAAGATTATGAAGTTTAAAAAATTTTGTACTATTTACTGTTTTACAAAAAGTCTTTTTAGTTTTCAGTTCACGCAATGAGATATGAGCCGAAAGTTCGCGGTTTCGATTCTGCATGATCCGAGTAAATCGATTGTGGTAGGTTTGAAAATACTTTTAATAAGTGGCGTAGCGCCAGGGGATGCTGCATCACTTTATTACCAGTACTATTATATACTAAATTTGGCCTTAATTAATCGTATAACGTTCAAAGATTAAATGAGGCCGATCTAGTTTATAATAATACTAGTAATAAAGTGATGCAGCACCACTTGACTCTACGCCACTGCTTTTAAACTATGGCAAACTATTACAAACTATGGCAATATACACGATTGTCAATTGCTTATAAAAAACAAAAAATAGATCAGAGGGATTTTTTAAACGAATGAATTTACCATCACTTGCTTGATCTAGATCAAGGCTGTCCACAACCTGGCGTCCGCTATTCACCAGAAAATTCTTACAGAAATATTTGCCTTATTTAATCTCCGAATAATATCTCCTATTAAAAAAGGCAAATATTTCTGTGCGAATTTTCTGGTGAATAGCGGGCGCCATGTTGGACTGCCCTGATCTAAATTTTTCAGCTTTCAGTAACAACAGATTAGAAATTCGGCAGGATTACAAGATTTAAAACACCGACAAAGAAAGGCATACACATAGAGGCCATTTAAAGTATATTTGGCACAAAGCAGTGCCGTATAGTTTTTCGTGTGTACTGTGCCATTATACGAAAGCCCATTTTCTGTGCGCATTTTTTGTGTGTCATTTTTCAAGTACGCTGTACTGTACTTTTTTACTATAATAAATACTACAAAGTAAGTTTGAGTACGATCAAGTGACAATATTCATTTAAATTCTTCCAAATCGAAAAAATATTTAAGCAGCCTTAAAAGTAAGACTATCTTTCTCACCATGCTACAGTTTATTATGAACACAATTATCTTTTTTAATACCTTTTGAAATATCCAAATCCACCGTAAAAAAAAAAAAAAGTAAAAAAAACTCTGTAAATACAATCTAAACAGTTTATTTACTAAGTTTTAGAAAACACTTTTTGCAGTAAATAAAAAAAAAATTCTAGAATAAATGTTTTTATAAAGTTTTATTAAAAATTATCAACGTAAGTACGATCACAAAGGAATCCATAATACTTTTTTTTTTTTTTCATTTTCTAAGTCACGGCAGATAGTAAATATTCCGTTTACAACATCCATAAAACTCCAACTGCTTTAGACGTACACGCGTGCAGTTTATTGTTCTTATAAAGATTATGAAAAAAAGAAGTGTTTCGTGAGAGAAGGAAATACTTGACCAGAGCGGTCATAAGAGAAGTTGCGTGCGAAATTCTGAGTGTTACGGGAAATAGGTATCTAGAAACAGTTGCGAGAGTTCAAGAATTTTTATTCATGATATATTACCATACGCAGAATTTTTTTTTATTGGCAGCTTGTTTAAGAAAAACCTTGAAATGGATTCTTCTTTTATACTATCAATATCAAAGAAAGGAGCTGTCAGAAAAACGAAAACATTGATTAATACATTTCCCACTACCGATGCATTTTATTAAATATTTGGAAAGGTGAATGCCCGTTTTGGTCTCGCCAAATACTAGGGTGTAACAGAATTAAATGAATTTAGTCCTTTCAAAAATACGATTTTTATTGCCAGTTGCAAAAGTTACTTTAGAAAAAATATATATTTTAGTTTTAATTGATAAAATAACCGCATTAATAAAATCTATTTAATCGATTCAACACTGCCTAACTACTTTCGGATTAAAACTGTTACAAATAACAGGAAAACGATTATGTAACTGCGAGTAGGTAGGGTACGACTATCATTTTCATACAAGAAAAAAAAACTAGATTACGTTATATATTATTAAATTTCAGTTCTACATATCATAAGACATATTTTTGATTAACTTAATCCTGGTTCTAAAAACACGTAGAATCTTACGTTTATCTGACAATCATTTTGCTCAAAAATGAAAGAGACTAACAAGAAATCAGTATGAGATGATCGGTTAAAAATTAAACTTGAACTAAAATTTGGAACGCAATTTATATTTTTGGAACGCAATTTTTTGAGAGGGGATGCAAACATATTTTTATTGTTAAGGGGTAATGCTACTTTAAAGTTTAAAAAATCAAATTTTTGTTTCACTAAAATGATTATTTAGACTCAAGAATAAGATGCGTACTCGGTGGAAATAGAAATTTAAAGTATTCCTGACAATTATACTCATTGTGCTACTTATTCGATTATACTCTAAATGTCACAAAAAACTTTTCTGAAACGCATGAATATATTTTTTAATGGTATGAAGCTTTACTTTTGCAAATAGATTTAGATTAAAAATTAATAATTTTGTTATAAAGAACCCGTCCTCTTCCCATAAACCCACAATCGTCCTCCGGACGTAGTAGAATGATTATACAGATCCTGTAGTTGTATCCTATGCGCAGGGCCCGACTTAGAGTATCTAGGGCCCCGGGGAAAGCATTATTCCCCCCCTCCCGCTTTTATCTATCCATAGGAAATTTTCTTGAATTACGCTGAAGTGACTGAACTGCACACATAAATTTCGTACTAAGGTACTATTCATATTTGTATACCACAGGGTATCATAAGAAAGATAAGAGATGACAGAATATTCTTTTTCCTTTGGTATAAGAATATAAGGGTTTATCCGAGCCGTTGAAATGTAAATACAGGTCTTTCTGTCATTCTTGGCTATTTTTTATAATATACGTACGTATGTTATAAGATGCCTAAAAATGTCCCCAATTGGTCATCATTAAAAGTTTTAATTTGTCTTATTACGAGGATAATGTCAATAATGAATTTCTCTTGAAAACAATGGATTACTTGATGTGGTATGGGATCTGATGATGTATATTTTTTTTTTTGGGGGGGGGAGGGGCATAGAGAACAGAAGCTAGGGAGGAGGGCCATCCCCCACATAAATATTACTTTTGTAAAGTAAGAATTTTGGTCACTTTTGACCAATGGCTCCCTTTTTAATGAAAATTCCACGTATGCCGATGGAGGGCCCCCTGAACCAGGGGGACCGGGGCAGCTGCCTCGCATGCCCCTGCATTAGTCAGTTCCTGCCTATGCGAACTATCCATTTTATAGTCAGAAGATATGAACATTAAATTATTCAATTATATTTTCCTTGGAAAAGCCGTGGTTTCTCTTTTCGGATGTACATGCGCAATAGGCTTCTATTTTAGTTTCTTTTCGTGTTACTTCATCCTATGATTATTCAGAATGTGCTATAAGATATCATCCACAGGATGTCTATGACATTTTGACTTCCAGTGGATATTAACTGACAGTCTACCAATCTAACATCTACAGGATATAGGTAATCCTGAATACGATATCCGATGGATGTCCCTCTAACATCGATGTATTGTCTGGGTTGTTATGGTAGTTTTCATATCAGTATTTTGAGGTCGAAAACAAGTTCTTGTAGAAGTTTAATTAAAAAAAAAAATCACATTTTTCTACTTTATTGTGAAATTGGAGATATCAAAACCATAATAAATGGAAAAAGACACTGAAACAGTACAGGAAAAAGGTACTATATATATGTGATTTCACATTTGTGTTAATATATATTTATGTGTTTATCACTTTTTAAATATACATATATAATCATTTTTTGCTTTTTAAAAGTAGTGTTACTTCATGAATATGGTAAGCAGTAAAGTTAAAGCTTTTAAAAGAAATTCTAGTTTCATGAGAGAATTATGTTAATCCAAATTTAAAGAACTAATAATCAAAAGATACATCTCACTAAAATTCAATATGCACAGTTAAAAATAACAAAGCAAACAACTTCCTTCGCGGCATGAAATCGGTTAATCACTGAGATTAGAGAAAGGCTTAAAAATCAATATTTAAAATCAGTGATTACAGACTAAGAACAATTAAAGATTCTACGGGAAAAAATTTCACAACGTTAGATCACGAAACAAAAGATCGGTCATGGGCTGATTTTGATGTATATTGGAAGTTTGAAGCAGTGGTAAGTTTCAGGTTCCAAAAGTTTACCCAGCGAATGCGCGAATCGAATTCATTTAACAACTTGATGAATATTGTTTATTAATAACTTCGTACATGCTTAAATTCAACCCAAAATCCAACCCAAACTCGACAAAAAAATTCGGCAACACGAAACCAGACACGCTTCAAGCAAGCACGTCCCGAACCTTAAGTGGAAGAAAACTTATCCCTATTTTACAATTATAGAAAAGAAGTCTACAATTATATCTCTAATATCAATTTTATCTTTTTAGCACTTTCCAACCTAGTTGAAAAGTGCTTATGATTTCGGTTTGTCTGGCCGTCTGGCCGTCTGTCCGTGCTCTAACTCCCGTAAATATGCTCGGATTGCTCTGCAATTTTTATATGTTATTGTCGTTATCTACGGCACGTTCCCTATTTCAACTGAAGTGTGTAGCACTTATAGTTTTCTTACAGGGACACTCAAAAGAATTCCGTTACATTGCGGTCTATGGGGAAAAATCATTTGCGGTTTATTTTAAAAATGTTTCACTATTGTAAACGCATTGAAATTTATATAGATCACTAAGATGCATTATAAGAAGCTTAATATGGAATAGTAGGTGTATAGCACTTAGAGTTACTTTACAGGGACAGTCAAAATAATTCCGTTACATTACGTCTATGGAGAAAAATCGTCTGCGGCTTATTTAAATAATGTTCCACTATTTTAAACGCATTGAAGTTTATATATATTACTAAGGTGCATTACAAGAGGCTTACTACAGAATAGTGTGTGTATAGCAGTCATCGTTCATTTACAGGGACACACAAAAGAATTCTCTACTGTCTGTTAACAATAATTCCTGGAAGTGCGTTTTAAGTTACTGAACGCGATTTTAATCTTAACTAGCTTTTTGTCTATTACGTGGTGTGTATAAATTCTGTAGATCCTATACAGGGCAGCACAAAAGTTCGCGAACACATTTCCGTTTATTGACAGAAACTCCAGAAGGAGAATTTAAACTGTGCTACGCGTTTCCTAACTAAACTAAAATTTAGCATCCTATGTATATATACAAATCTATAGATCATATACAGGGCTACATAAAAGTATTCGGATATTTTTCCGAATATTGTATATATTGAAAATTCCTGAAATTACGTTTTTAAATATGTTATGCGTTTTCCAAATTGTTTACTTAGATGTCATCTTTCAGCTTATTAAATGGTAATGATTTGTAAAATTATTTTAGAAGCGTTGGAAAGTGCTACATAATCTATGCTTGACGCATGATTTTTCGTTCTTGTTTATATAAAAATGAACATATAAGTACACACATTAATATTCAAATATATAGTTTTTTTTCCTTCATAAAAAGAAAAAGTTTTTTTTTTTTTTTTTTTTTTTTTTTTGAAAAGTCGGGAGAACACGAACCCGATCCGAACGAATCAAAACTCAACCCGAAACATTTAAAGTCACCCCGATTTGCAACGAAAAAGAATAGCTTCAACCCGTCCCGACCTGAATTGTGGTCGGGTAAAATTGAGTAACCCGACCCGATACAGGACTCTAATCTGTATCACATGTTTTGATAATGGATTTATAAGATCAAACAAAATTACTTAATGCAGTGTAATTATTTGAACATGCATTCTGTATTTTATGTAGTAGCATACAACCGAAAACTGATTTATTTTCGAAATTTATGCCATAATTTTGCATGTGTCTGAAGGCTTTTTCCTTTTTCTAAATACTCTCTAAAGCTCTAGGTACAGCATATAATGTAAAAAGAAATGGAACATTTTAGTTTACAAGTACACAAATTTGAAATGCGCAGAAAAAGTGCCTCTTTTGAAGTGATTATATAAATAAATATATAAATAAGTATTTGTTTCGTTCAAATCGCTGCCGAAAAAAAAAATAAGTGCTTAACTGGAGTACAAGCTAAAACAGCAATTTTGTAAGTAAGCTGCTTCAGGAAATTGCGGGTGCAGCAATATCGTATCATGTCTGCAAAGAAAAATTCTAAATAAATATAAACCATAATATAAAACTCGTTGAAAAAAGAAAAACTTTTGCGCCCTGGAGACTTGGAAATGCTTTGAAGGGTGAATGGCTCGAGAAGTTTCAAAGCGTATTATTCAAATTAATCACTGAACTGCAATTTTAAAAGGAGAGGAATCTATATCCAAAATAGGTTTCAAGGCTTCCAAAATGTAATTAAAATCTGAATTTACTCATTGCTAAACGAAAAATAGAAACTTAACAGTGATTCACGTGTTTTATCTAATTATTAAAAGAAGCCAGAAAAGATAGTTTTAATTATTAAGTTAGTAGTCGGTTTAGATTTTTCATACTTAAAATTACTTTTATCATTTCCGTGACACCAACATTTCAAGAGTTTTTAATTTTACAAAACCTTTTACAAGACAATAATGATGAATTGATTTTAGTATATAAAAAGAATATTAGATGGTAATGATACAATGTTTTTTTTTTTTTTTTAAAGGAAGAAAGTAACTGCGAAACATTTTTAGGCAAACAGATATTTTTAAACAAGTAACTCGCAAAAAACTAACCTAATTATGCAATTTCACGTAAAGTACCATCAACATACAAGTCTAAAACACCCCTATTCTAATAAAACGAAATAAAATACTAATCAGACAATTAGATGATCTCTCAATTACAAAAATAGAAATTTCAACAGTGTAAACAGATTAGCGTGTTTATATGTCACACCCAAGTTTTATTTTGTTTGTCTGTCTGTCTGTCTGTTTTTTAGGTATGTTTGTAGCAAATTTAATTCCTTTTATTTAAAAAAAGAAACATGCAAATACTTTTACTTGTTCCAAAGTTACCGTGGCAAAACCGTTGAAAAACAATGTTTGGATATGATGCAGTTTAAAGTTTTGCCTTCGCAGGGAGGGCCTGATAATCCTAATGGCACGACCTTCCCCTCAAAAAATTAAGAGGGTCTCCAAATTAACTTCAAAATGGGACCTCTAATTCCCTTTCTAAATTTTTTGCATCGCGTTTAAGATTGAGTGGAAAATTTGCCCAATGCAAGAAAATATCTACACTACTTCAGGGAATTTATCTAACCTGGTAATTTGAATGTGATCAACAGGCTGTTAACCAGTCATATGGCATAACAGATGTGCTAGTTATAAATCACCAGTGTGACAATATACAACAATTATATACACCACAAATATACTTTACATTATATACAGGGAACATAAAAGCTATTTGATGAAATATTTGAATTCCCTCCCGGGAATAATATTTGTTGAAAGAACTTTGAAAACCTTTCCCGGTTGAAAGCCCCACCGCCCCCCCCCCCCCCAAATGATGCTGTGTTTCCCCTAGATTCAGAGGTTAATCGGGCCTTGTTTGCAGGTATTGCCGGTTTGCCGGGCTCAATGTTTACGGTATTTGTACGACCGAAATTTAAGAATTTTTCAATCGAATACGTCATTCTTAAAGATTCAAGCATTATAATAATAATAATAAATCCATTTTTTCGTCATTTCAAACCTTGCTGGTTTAAATAAGAAAAGGTAGTTTTTGTTTCTAAAATTTTAAAAACAACAGCGATTTCCTCTATCTGAACATTAGCATAAAATTCAAACGCCGCTCCCATCGTGGGAAGGAAAAAATATCTAAAACATATCTTTCCTTTGTAATTAAAAGCAGTTTCCAGCTTCTCGTTGCCAAGCGATCTTTTTAATTCTATTCATCATGTGACAAGAGATCCAAATTAACACATGCAACACAAAAAGGAGTTCCTCCCTCACACACAAAAGTGAATAACCGCGCCATTACTTAACAACTGCAGCTATTGTCTTCATCAATGGGAACTGTCGAAACTTTCATCAAAACGAAATTGGGAATCGCAGCATGGGGTGTGGGCTCAAGAATGAGGTAATGTTTTACAGGAAAGACTAGAGGGTAGTGAGGATTTGAAGTTAAAGTGCTTTTACTGAAATAGAGTCGTGCATCGTGTCGGGTAATACTCGATTTTACCCGAACCCAACCCGCTATTTGGATTGGGTTGAGGGTTTTTATCTTTTCGGGTAGAGTTGGTTTTAATTGTTTTGGGATCAGATTGGTTTCGGGCTGGGATATGACTCTTGCTGGTTGGATTTGGGTTGACTATTTTTAATAAAAATGTCGAATAGTTTTTTCAGTTGTAAAAAATATATATTTGAACATTAATGAGTATATATATAAATGTTCGTTATATATATAATGAGTATATATACATATGTATATATATACATATAAATGTTCTTTTTTCAATATAAAAGACAGAATTGATATTAGAGATACAACTATATAGATTATTTTTTCATAATTTTATTAAAATATGGAAAAAAATCTTCCATGTCGGATTGAACTGCATCAGGTTAGGGTCGAGTTTTGGTTTGACTGAATGTTTTTTGCCGGGCGGACTTGAAATACAATAAGTCCGGTGCGGGTCGTGTATATCGGAACCACACAGGACTCTACACTAAAGGTTCGTGATAAAAAATATAACGTGTAGAGATGCTCAATTTATTTCGGATCATTTAGTAAAAAACTTAGCTAACTATATTTCACATTTCTCAGTATTTAAACAAAGTCGCAATGGTTATGGAATTATTATTATAGTTATTATGGAATTATTCACCTTTATGAATCAGATTTGCTAATCCTCCGAATTTTTTAATACAAGCATTTTCGAGAAGAGAAACCTTTCTTTTGTTTAACCTCATATTTTTTTTTCGTTAAATAAAGTGATATTTTTCTTCGCAAAAATGGATGATTTCAAAAATACGGAAGGTTGACATTGACAGCTCTGATAAATAATATAAGCATGACAAAAATTTTGAATTACTGTAATCGCAACAAAGAACGTAATTTTAAATTGTTGAGAACAACTTTTATTTAGGCAGCAGGAGCCGGTGCCGGAAGTTCGTTCTAGAACAGAATGCGCCCCCTGGTGATGGACTAAAAGATTTTCCGGTACGTGCACAGTTACGATACCGTAGGCAGTAGGGTCACGTATCGGAGGTTCGTTCGGAAAGAGCTTGGATCTGAACCAGAATTTTGTTTTGTAAGAGATATTTGTGAAAGGAATTTTTAAAATCGAGGTTAGTTTTGAAAAATTGACCAGCGAAGCGGGCGTAGCCTGAAAGTATAATAATAATTTCAAAATAAAAACAAAACACGACTTTCAAGCAGATGAGACAATTAACTGCCAGGAGAGAGAGAAATAAGTCAACAAGAAACTGATGTAAAAGAAACCATGTAATATGGGCTAGACCCTGAGAAACGTCATCAAGGGGTAATCACATAATGTCAGGCGAGTGAGACTAGAAACCCGGAACGCTACATAAAAATTGTGAGAAGGTAGAGCATACAAATATTTTTTTATGTAGGAAAACACAACACAGAATATCTGAAAAATATCAATTTAACGTCTAAATACGTTTAAAACATCCTTCAATTTTTTTATAGCATTAAACAAATGGGTATCTATCAGACTTCTTGACTTCCGATATCGATTAGTTATCTATGACCTGCGATAGACATCTTATAAATATCACTCTTTCCACGTCTGATGGATTTACCAATAATACATACTATGCACCTCTTATAGATAAAAAATTATTTCCATTCTAACAATATTTTAACATCAATACATTTTACACAAAAAAGGAAAGTCTGCAATTTTGTTAAAAAATCACCATTATTTTAAAATTTATAAATAATATTCCTGGCTTGTATGAAAGCGAGACGTCCTGTATTTTTGACAAGAAAATGAATTCTTGTACACTAATTGTTGTTTGTACTGTGCTCTACATCCCCTAGAAATATTTATGTTTCGGGACACTTGTACGATACTGGCACATATGTAATTTTCCTTTCAGATTGTATAAATCAAAATTTTAAATACAGTAAACACAGAAAACTTTAAGTATTCGCCTGAATTTTAATTAGACAGTTTTAATTTTCTAAGCACTAAAATTATTTTTAATGAAAAAGTCTACTTCAGAATTAAATTTTCTTAAAAATTAGCTATTTACTATATTGAATATGCAATAAAAATTTAAGCAACACAAAGAAACCAAATAATACAAATCGCAGAAAAGTTTAAACAAATGTTTTACGAATTCGAATATCCAAGAAATATGGCTTTTGAATTGTTATCGATGTGATTTACAAAAAATATCTTTCAACCAGTCATCAAAAGTGAACCTGCCTATCTTTTCAGAATAGCTGGGTATCAGAACGCACTTCTGTCACTCTTTTTGTCATACGAAGAAAAGTGCATAACGTAAACTTGGTTCTAGAAGTGACACAAACTCAAAAATGTGATTTTTGAGATAGTAATACGAGTAAATCTCGGATATGCTTTTCAACCTGTCATGAAAAGCATGTTTATATACTTTAAGAATAGTTGATATGCAGCATTTTTACTGAATTTCTCATCTGCCTATACATAACTGATGTCTAAACACCAAGAAAATCAGTTGAAATCGAATTCATTTAAGAATAAGTTTTCTTTTACATCCTGGATATGTAAACCCCTAATTAATATTTAATGCATTTTACCTAGAAAATAATTTTTCTTTCATGTTTGATACTTTTTTTTTTTTTTTTTTTTTTTTTTTTTTAGAAAAAAAAACCTTTTTTAAAACAAATCTTTACAATTCGTCAAATAATCAGTTTTATTTTGATCATTACGAAAACTACATACATATATAACTAAATTCAAATGAATCACGAATAAAAACTAAAGTATTGTCGAACATGTCTAAATGATTTTTAATAATAAAAGAGTAACAACCAGAACAAAACAAAGCAATTGTAAGAATATGGCCGTAAAAAACAAACAAGTTTTTTTTTTAATTGAAATAACTTTTAGAAGAGAAAACATAATATTAAAAGCAACATAAAAGACAAAAAAGTAACACCATACCTTCGGAAAACAATTTCCAAAATGAAAACATCAAAATTAAATGGAAACAGGCTTGCACGGCTTTTGCGACGTGTAAGCGGGATTTAAAAGCTTTTTATGTCATAATCGCTCTCCCAAGCCAATACCAACGAAAAACAAAGGAAGTAAGTCGTTCAAAATGAAACAGGTTTATTAATAATAGCGTTAAAAAAAATGAAAAGGAGAATATGTTTCGAGATCTATTTCTAAACACAACTAAAAGAAAATAGTGTAGTTTCAAAAGGGAAATTAAAAATTTAGTTCAGTTGTGAGGCTTTCAGAGTAACAGCACAAGTTAATTATTTTTAACACAATCAACTTATTGTTAAATAATTTATACGAGTAGTAATTTCCCCATCTGAGCGAAAATGTGTCCAGGCTGGAACTCGAACTCAGAACATTTGTCTTCAATTGCCAATGCTCTTTCAATTGAGCTATCTGGACGACATCCCGGCCAACGCAATATTCGCTCAGAACAACCATTTACTCATGACATCAGGATTTATTTGAAACAGCACGACAGAATAAATCGCAGGTAAGGGAACTCCAAAAAACAATCGATGACTAATTACACCATTTTTAACACAATCAACTGATTGGTAAATAATTCATACGAGTAGTAATTTTCCAATCTGAGCGAAAATGTGTACAGGCTGGGACTCGAACCCAAAACTTTTGGTTCAATTGCCAATGCTCTTCCAATTGAGCTAACTGGACGACATCTCATTTTATTGTGTTAAAAATTATTAAAATGTAATTACTCATTCATAGTTTGTTGGAGTTCCTTTACCTGCGGTTTATTCTGTCGTGCTGTTTCAAATAACAGTTCAGATGTCATGACCAAATAGTTGTTCTTGGCGAATATTGCGTGTTAGGTGGGATGTCGTCCAGCTAGCTCAATTGGAAGAGAATTGGCAATTGAAGCCAAAAGTTTCTGAGTTCGAATATCAGCCTGTTTGGTTGGTTAGCGATTTATGACGGCCGATTATCTACACGAGGGAAATAGGCCCGAGGGTGGAGAGGCCCTCCATGGGGGGTCTTTTTAAGGGAACCTAACCCATATTTACGCGAGGATATCGAAGGTTCGAAGAAAGCCACGAATTGGACACATTCCCTCTGGACACATTTCCCTTCAGATGGAAAAATTACTACTGGTATAAAAGTACAATGACTAGCTAATATTTATACATTTCCAGGAGCCGCAGTGATTAAGAAAAAAATATTTCATCACACCACTATGTATAAGCAATAATCTCAGTGGTAAGTTTATTAAACATATGAAATAGAAATGTGCATGTATATTATTTCAATTAGTATCGAGGTGAAATAAAAATTTTCCTATCGCTGCAGTCCAGCCTATGCATTTCTGTTTAATACGTTTTCCTACATGTACTGCGACAAAGTGGCTTTTTTGGCAAACATTTACAAAGCGTTTTTCAGTGTTTATGGAGTCTGTTCACAATTCCCAATCGCTGCAATGTTTGTTAATTTTATATAAGTGTTAATTTAAAACTATTTTAATTCCCAAAATATCAAATTTTAGTTATTTTGAACGCCAAACTGAGCTACGGTCATCTTTTAACACATGAGGGAAAAACAGACCGGGACCTCCCTTTAAAGTGGAAACTGACCAACTATAAACATCTACGTCTAAGTTGGGATTTGAAACAGACACTTCTTGCCCAGTAACCAGTGCACTAACCACTAGACGAGCTTCTGTTTAAGAATACAATGTTTATGACGAGCAATTTATAGTGTAAAGCAAAAGATGCAATTAATAAAAATAGAAGGAAATGATTTTCCTCGACTACAGTAAGCATATTTATTAACCCATTATAAGTTATTATGCCTATTCTATTATACTTTTTCAATTTTAACACAAATATTCTAATTGGTAAATAATTCATGAGTTGTAATTTTCTAACTGACTGAAAAAAATGTCCAGGTTAGGATTCGAACCAGGGACCTCTTTGATTTAAGCTGCCAATGCTCTGCCAACTGAGCTATCCCGGACTAATCTGGCGAGCACATTTCACCCAGCTAACCTTATTTGCACGTAGCATCAGGTCTGTTACCTGAAATAGCTCAACAGAATAAATCGCAGGTAATGGAACTCCAGTAAACGCAATTACACTTGGTAAATTTTAACACAATTATTCTAATTGGTAAATAATTCATGTGGTAAATAATTCAAATGTAATTACGTATCCGGCGTTTACTGGAGTTCCATTACCTGCGATTTATTGATGTCACGATCAATAAGGATAGCTGGGTGAAATGTGTTCGCCAGATTCGTCCAGGATAGCTCAGTTGGTAGAGCATTGGCAGCTTAAGCCAAGAGGTACCTGGTTCGAATCCTGGCCGGGACACTTTTTCACTCAGTTGGAAAATTGAACTCTTTTTCTATTATACCTTATTATACCGGAATTTGAACCTTTTTAATCCATCATGTCCTAAATTATAAATTAATAAAACTTTTTTCCCAAGCATTTTTTATGAATTTTTGAAAATACGTTAGAAGATTTGTGTAATTATTACTACATAAATTTTAGAGAGATTTCGTCTATTAAAATTAATAAACTAAATTGGGTAATTATAGAGGTTTTTGTGGAATATTTACAACTCTACAGAAATCATATCTTTAAATAATGTTTTAGTATTTTATAAAATTAGAAAACTTATAAATATAATAGCTGGATGTAAATACAGAAGTTTTCCAGAACTGAAAAGAAATCTGAACAGTTATAATTGCATAAGAAATTATCCATTTAAAAATACTAGGGGATACAACCCGGGCTTATCGGGTTACAGAATACAATAGGTAAAAACCACTTTATTTTTTAATTGAAGACTATTATTTTTTTTAATTTAATATATTTGTTTAAATTGTCCACTAACACCACAAAAAACATTTTTATATGAAAAAAAATATCAATATCGTATTCGGATAAAGTTTTGAAATTTATTAAAAGCGATACTTTAATATTATCCGCTTGCCAGGTCTTAACCAAAGAAATCGCCAAAGATTTCTCAACTTACAGCAGCCTTTGAGATTTTCTGGTAATTTCAGTCGTTTAAGCGCGTAGTTTGATCACATGTGTGTTAAATTTATAGTTTATTTATATTATTTTATTTATCAATTGATGAAGTTTTAATTTCGTTACGGAATATTTGCCAGAAACAAACGCTGAACTATTTATAATATGTTGTAAGTGCAAACAGGTTCATCTTTTGTAATCGGGCTGCACACGATAGAGATATTCTTTTAATAAAATCATACTTGAAAATTATTTTTAAAATCATTAAAAGTCGGTAAATTGAGATAAGCTATCAAATAAATTACATTTCAAAAGAACATTTTCCCTATACAACGGTGTATAAATTGAAATTGTGCGATGTTTAGAAGTTAAAAGAATTGCAGTAAAAGCGAAATTTATTGGTGAGGTGTTTCCACCGTCAATATGACGTCAGCGTCACTCACGGACATGTTGTTACTTCATAATATAGATTTTTGCAGTGAATATTGATTTTGGAACGTGATAAAGTAAAGCTATAAAAAATATTAAATTATTAAATTATACACTATTAAATTATACAATAAGCATAC
This sequence comes from Maratus michaelseni, assembly GCA_963931845.1. NCBI lineage: Eukaryota > Metazoa > Arthropoda > Arachnida > Araneae > Salticidae > Maratus > Maratus michaelseni. The sequence goes on from OZ007586.1 coordinate 122,402,640, forward strand.
TTAATAACCTATTATAAGTTATGCCTATCTATATTATAAAGGACAAACATGTCCGTGCGTAACGCTGACGTCATTTTTCGAATAGCAACACTTGAGGGTGATATTTCGGTTTTGCGATTTTTGCTACTGGAATTTTATAAATTTCTAAACATCGCACATTTTTAATTTTTAAACCTAACGGTTTGTAGGGAAAAAAATCTACTTACTTTCAATCCAAACTGTATCGAAATTTAATCATTTATTATAGCAATTAAGTTAAATTTCAAGCAAGATTTAAAAAAAAAAAATCTATATCGCTTGCAGACGATTACAAATTATAAATCCATTTTCACTTTAAACAATATAAAAAGTTCAGCATTTGTTTTCAGCTAATATTCAATAACGAAATTAAAACTTTATTAAGCAATAAATAAAATAGTATAAATAAAACCCAAATTTAACAAAAACCGTTGAAATTATCGGAATAATAATAAACAAACACTGCCGTAGATAGCGAAATTTTTAGAGATTTCTTCCGCTATTAACTTCTGGGCTCGAGACCAATACAAAATTACCACTTTTAATAAATTTCAAATTTTATTTGAATATATAATTGACATATTTCATATAAAAATTCTCTTTGGTGTTAGATCGCAATCTAAAAAAAAATTAAATGTAAAAATCTATTAGAGTTTTTAATAAAAAAAAGTAAATTGTTTTCATACATATTCTCAATACCGGGAAGCCCGGGTTGGATTCCCTAGTTTTAATAATTTTTATAATAACGTAATCCTAAATAATATTAGTGCCAACCAATGTGTTAACCCTCCAATACCCATTTATTGCCACAAGAGTCGGCAGTTGTGCGTAATTTTTTTAAAATTCAGAGTACTTGATTGTCACCAATTTTGTGAAAGAGTAATATTCGCCCTATTTAAGCTGTCATGAAATAAGGCGATTATTACTATTTTAAAAAAGTAGTAGTAATGAAGCAATTTGAATAAAAAAATCTCGTCCAACCTACAACATTGATGGTAGCATATACGCTACCAGCGGCATTAGAGGGTTAAATGCATTTTACTACAACCTATTATCCATCATACGTAGTATAGGGCAAGTCTTGTAATCGTTTTGAAAATCGAAAAAAAAAAAAATTGACGGATTTACACGTTTCAGACACTGGAGATTCCGAAAAACATGTTTCTAGAAAAAGAATTTCGCCGTCCGTCTGTCTGTGTGTGTGTAAACGCTCTGTCTCCCGAACAAATTTAGATAGAGACTTGAAATTTGGTATGTACTTAGTATGTAATAATGGGAGGAAGCTTATTGAGTTCCAGCAACCTCGATAATCCGGAACTATTTTTTTCGGACTCTCGAAATATTCGTTCTGATAAAAGGTATATAAAAACTTACGAAATTGTTTACTTTAAGGAGTGAATATAAAAGACAATAAAAAACAAATTTTGCATAAAGAATGAAATCGATCGGATAATTAATTGGCGAGATATTTGTAATTATATTTTCCACACTCTTCGATTTTTCATGACACTGTATTTCATTCAAATTTCAATTCAACGATATATTTTAATTGGAAATGAGACGCTTAATCCGACCAGAAAACTGTTAGTTAATCTGATTATCATTTTTGGAGCTATAAGGATGTTTCTTTTACGCAATTCAGTAATAGAGCATTTAGAAGTTTAGGACGTCATCAAGCCACGATTTTATTCGAATTGCAATGCATTTTAAATAGTTTACACATGTTTTATTTTCATATTTTATATTATGCAATGCATATCCATGATGGGTAAGTATTACGGTGGCCTCCAACGACTAGCTTTATTGGTACTTTAAAATACCGTCGGAGACATAAAGCGCTGAACTAAGTCCAGTTTTCAAATATTAGATTATTTTGCAATGCATAAACTTTTACTTAATGCTTTTCTTCCGCAAAATATGTTACGCATAAAAATTTGAGAAATAGCAAGAAGCATCCGTTCAGCCCAACAAACCGGATAAGGAAATCCTCACTGTCATAAATGCTTCCATCCATTCTCATGATAAATTTCGAAATTAGTTCATACAAATATATGTTAAGCGATGACGCTATCTAACGTTTATCTAACGTAACCCAGAAACAGCAGAAAAAATAAGATTCAAGAGAGATCAAAAACAAAAAATCTGAACAGCCTTTCATACAGAAATAAAACGAAATAAACAAATTAACCCATTTGTTCCCGATTATTTTTTCTCTCTCTAGACTTTAATTATAATTTCTATACATAGTAAAATCTCATTATAACGATTTTCTGGAGACCACCTATATTAAATTCGTTATACTGAAAAATTCATTAATGCAAAAATATATTATTAATATACTTATATTAAATTTCGATTAATATGCAAACATGTCAGTAAATAATACATGTACATAGTATATTATACTATTGTGAAATTAGCAGTCAGAAATAAGATCATTATTAAGTTAATTAAGTTTCAAGATCTTAATCGTAACTATTATAAAGAAATTATAATTTACCTGACATAACCTGACGGATTATAAAACATTACTGACATCTGATGTTAATGGAACTTAATTTCTTTACAAAAATAAAATAAAATAAATAAATCAGTTTTTTTTTGTACTGAAATTGACAATGCATGTTTCACAACAAATTTTCAACAAATGTTTTCGGAACATTATTTTGCTAGAATAGTTACTTTTAAAGAGTTTCAACGTTCTATAGAGCACCTTTTGATCGTACAACACAATCTTTGGTATTTGATGGACAATAATCATCAGTGTCAATTTCATTGTCGTCTGACTTCCCTTCATTGAGTATCAGACGAGTGTTTTCTTCGAAATTCTAGTTTTTCAATAGAGTTTTTTTTCCTTGCTAACTCAACTCAACTCAACATTCATAAAACTGAAATGACTTTTTTTTTAAGCCTTCAATAAATTCGTTAATTTGAAAAAATCGTTAATGTGAAATTCGTTAACGTGAATATTTTTATAAATGTAAAAGCACAGGACGTTTTTTAACAATTCAAAAAATATTCGTTAAACTGAAAAATTCGTTAAAGTGGCATTCGTTGTAACGAGATTCTACTGTATATAATACAATAATTATTACATTATACAAATCTGAATGTATGTTAGTATTTCAAAACTAGTCCTAGAAAATGGAATGCAACCCGGTGAAATTAACACCAGTTATCCGCATGGATCCGAGGTTGTCATATAAACTATTGGAATTTTAAATTTTAAGTTTAGATTTCAAGATATTAATTCTTTCGTAATTTTTAATGACATTTCTGAATGGTGGCAACAAAATTTCTCGATTTTTCTGGGGGAAAAAAAAGAAAAAAAAAAGAAAGACAAGCGAAGTAAAATAGTGGTATATCGTCTGTTTTCCGAACTGATGTACAAAATATCTTTGTTTTTTGTTTTGTTTTCATAAATCGATTTAGTGATTTTTAATGTACAACATTTAGATGATATAACGTTTTACATTCTATATTAAAAATGTGAAGTAATTACTTCCACATTTACTAAATTTATTACCAAAAACCCGAAAAGATTTCAATATTATTCATCGTATGAAATAATATTTCCCGATTTTTTAAAAAATGTACATGAATAGATCAGTTTCAACCACGTGATCACCAGCCTACCAATTTTTTTTCCAACCAATCACAATCGTCAATTTGTAGCCTGTATTAGAGCCAACCAATTGCAATCGACCAAATTTGAGGGGCAAACAAAACGCCCATTCTGTTGCTAAGTTAGTTTGGTTTTTAGAGTGTGAACGTCATTTGAAACTGATCTATGGAATGTGACAGAACATGGAGTTTGAACATAAGCACAAGCCGTGTGCTAAGATTAAAAGCTTCTATCTAAACCATAGCAACCCACATTGTAGAATTAAGTTTTTATCCCAAATCTTCTCAACCAATGAAATTTTATGTCCCATATATAACCATTTTCAAATAGAGAGGATATACATGTGTTGAATCAAGAGTCCCTTATTTTTTGGAGTATTTTGAAACATTAAATGCTCCTGGTTTTAGGCAAAGATTAAGTATATCTTGGGGGATGAAATTTGTACGAAGTTAAGAAAAAAAAGAGCTTTATATAAAAGATTTTCAATGTCCATTTTCTAAATGTTTTCTTCGAAAAAATTTGGGAAAAGAACGATTGTTTTTATAAGATTCAATTGCGGAAACAATGTCCACATCTTAAATCACGTATATTCTGTTATGTATGTTTTCAAAGACAAATCCTTTTTATAAAGCCTTTAAACAAAGCCTTATACAAAGCCCTTATATTTCACTAAATGTTTTCGAGGAAAACATCTAGTGAAAGGATTATAAAAATACTTCGAAAAGATTTAGAAGAATGTTATTTTTTAAGTGGCAAATGTGTGAACATATTGTCCTCGTCAGGAATGTTTTATTTTTAAAATTCCAACTGAAATATTGTTAAGGGGAAAAATGTAAGAAATTTGCGAGAAATAATTTATGTTATCTTAAAATTATACTAGAATTTCATCGCAATTTTAGTCATAAAAAAAGGTAGGACGCAGATGGACAAATAAGCGCGTCATCATGATATACTGGCAAGGTTTATGCCAAATCACAAGAGTTCATTGTGTAAAAAAAAAAAAGCAGCCTTTCTCAAACGTTATTATTTCTGAACCCACCTTAAAGTTTAAAATTTTCACGATACGGTGTACAAATATTTACACGGGGGACAAAAGTTCTTGGACAAAATTTGAGATTAATTTAATAAAACAAAGATTATCATAAAATGAAAGAATATTATACAAAGCACATTATAATGAAAGCTTTACGTCCAAGGGCCAGTAAACTTTTTGACAAAAAGCACCGGACTTTCATACAACGCTTTGCACCAGGCCAGGCAACCCAAAATCGGTGAAGAGCCAATCAGTCGTATTTTATTCACTCATCAAAGTTTGCCGTAAAGCTCGCAAAAATGTAGAATATTTAAAGAAAAATCTTAAATATGCTTGAGAATAAATAAGTAGGAATGAGTTAAGTCAAATCTCCGAAAAGTTTCCAGAACATTTAAAGGTTGTGGTCAAAGTAAGGACAACCTCATTGAAAACTAACCTCTCTTTATCTAAATAATATATAATAAACGCATTTAAATAGAGGAATTCTCAGTTTTCACTTTCTAAGATTTCGGTGGTAGGTTAATTGGCTAGTTCAAAGATTTTTGGGTCATCCTGTATTGAGAGACTTTTGTATAACCAATCGTAAGGAAAATATTAACGTTGGCCAAAAACACACACACACACACACAAGAGAACTGTAATTGGTAAAACTGAGCTGCGCCGCCAGGCGACTGAGGGCGCCCGTCAGGCACGTCAACCGCCGTACCCAAGTTCTGTGGAACTTTTAATGTGCACGACCAGGAGAGTTCCTGTATGCACTACAAGCAGTGGGAGCGCCGCCACTTGCTGACCACTCCCATTTTCCCCAGGAATTGACGACAAAGATCGCTGTAATTGGCAATACTAATGTGAAAGTAGATGTATCAAAACATTTTACTACGTAAGAAAACACATTTATTAACGAATGTATTAGAGAAAATAACAGTTTAAAAGTCGATGTAATGTATGGCATAGTTTGGAATTAATAGTCTGTATCGGGATTAAAACTTTTTATTCTAACATAGATGAAAGTGTTTATGAATTCGGCTTGTCTGCCTTCTGTCTGTCTGTCCGTACTCTAACACGCGTAAATATACTCAGATTGCCATGCAACTGATATATGTTATTGAGATTTACTATGACATGGCATGTTCGGTATTGAAAATGGAGTTTGTAGCAATTATAGTTCGTTTACAGGAACGCTCAAAACAATTCTGTTACATTACGGTCTCTGGGAGGAAAAATCGCTTGCGGTGTATTTAATAATGTTACACTATTTCAAACATATTAAAATTGATATATCACTGAACTTCACTACAAGAAGCTTACTATAGTATATGGCGTGCACAGAATTAGTCATTCATTTACAGGGACACGCATAAGAACTCTGTTACAGTATAGTTTATTAACAATAACTGCTGGAAGTGAGTTCAGTTGCGGCACGCATTTTTAAATTTAGTCAATTTTTTACATATTACTCGAGTACATTTCCGTTTATTGACGGAAATTCCTGAATGGGAATTTTTAACTGTGCTATGCGTTTCATAACTGAAAAAAATATATGCATACTATGCAGTATCTATACAAATCTATAGATCATATACACGGCTACACAAAAGAATTCTAATACTTTTTCGACTATTGACGATAATTCCTGAAATTGGGTTTTCAAATGTGTTATACACTTCCCAAATTGTTTATTTAGGCATTCATATTTCACTTTATTAAGCGGTGAAGATTTGTTAAAATATTCTGGAAGTTTTGGAAAGTGTTTCATAATCTATGCTTGATGCATGATTTTTCGTTCTTGTTTAATTTTAACTTCAAGCAGCTCTGAATTCAAAGTTTAACATAAAACAATGTCTTTTTACAAAGTTATTTATCATTTCACAATAATTTACTTGAGAGTTGTAACATTGTGTTTTTATATTGTCACAACAGATAAAATTAATTATACAGATTAAAGACATGGCCAATCGTTCCGCGATCCACAGTTTAGGAACCGTTGATAGCACATCTATTGCAGATATAGGCGCAGAGGTACGCAAAAATACACGCGTTGGAATAAGAGTTTGGAAAGGTTTGCAGTTTTTCCAAAAAAACTAAATATTACTCATTTTAGACAGATCCAATGTGTGGGTGGATGAAATTTTATGAACAGACAGTTTTCTACTACTATTTTCTGTGTAATTTCAAAAGAAAAAGTCATTATCTAAATGTTTTAGAAGAAACCATTTAGAAAATGTTAATAAATGTTTTCGAAGAAAGATTGTTTTCGCAATTGAAACTTTTAAAAACAATGTCCACGTTCTTAACTCAAATATTTTCTTTATATACGATTTCAAAAACAAAGCCGTTTTTCTAAGTGTTTTTTGGGGAAATATTTAGTAAAATAATAAAAAAGTCTTCAAAAATATTTAGAAAAATGTTATTTTTTAAGGGGACTTTTGTAGTGTCTTGGGAAAAAAGAAGTGAACACCCCTACTAACTCTGCAATAAATCATTGCAGAAGAAAGTTACTGGTACCAAACAATTGGAAATAAAGTCACTTTTAAATGATGTATATAAAATTTTCTTTGGGTTTGTTTTCATATGTAGATGGTCCCCTAACTTTGTTTTTATTTTTCAAAACGGTAAGACCCAATTTTGACAAGATATTTTAAATCTTCACTTCAAACTATGCCTAGATACCAAAATTTCATGAAATTCCTATACGATTAGTTTCAGAGAAATTAATTATTTTTAAATGAGCATATTTTAGGGGCTGTATCCAAATTAAAGCTATGTACTCGATTGTTGGAATGCTATAGAATGACTAAGCAACTTCAATTAATGTATTATTTCTTGCCAATATGACCATTTTACTCACTTAATATCTTTCGGCTATTATTATATACAGTAAATTCCTTTCCAATATTCATTTTATAGTGTTTACAATAGTTGAATTATCAGATTAAATAAATATATATATATAAGGTTATCTGTGATTAAAATAGTTTTTGAATACGTGAATGTGATTTGAATTTTATAGATGCTTTTTCTCAGATTTTGAATTTATTTTACTCGCTCTTTTCTAAATTTATATGTGAAGAATATTGGCGAATACAAAATTTAGAATAAAAAATAGTATGAAGCAGTATAAGGAAAGGATTCACAAAAAACCCAGACAAATTGCTTTTCAATCTGAATATAAATCTTAACACGATTGTTAATGGCATATTTTTAAAACTTTTTCAAAACATACACAAACATATATGCATTTATAAGAAGCTTTATTTTTTCTGCGATATATGTTTGAAATAAAGTAGGTTTATTAGACTGGAGAAGAAGATAGAAATTCAATTAAAGGTAGAAAAAAAATCTAATTTTTTTCTAAGATGGAATGTTCATTTTTAAAAAATGAGCTTTGTTAATTAAAAAATAAAAGCGGAACTTCTTTACATAACTGACGTAAAATTATATCTGATGCAAATACAATTTACGTAATTTTAATAAAAATAAATAAATAAATAAATAAAAGCAGACACAGAAAAAAAATCTTATTTTAATCAACAATTAAATGAGTAAAATATATATTTTTTTTGGAATTATGATTTTCTGCACAACATAGACGGCCCCTTAAACTAGTATCTTGCCATTTTTTAAGCCTAATTTAAAAACGAATAGAAAAAAAAAATTAAATTTTAAATGCGCATAAAGCAGAACATAATAAATATAAATGCATCACTTGTAGTTTGCAATTAATATTTTCGAATATTAATTTCATAACTCATATTATAAAATTATAAAAATTACAAATTCTAAGTATTTGGATTTTTTTAGTAATATAACCAAACAAAAAATTAGCACATTAGGATTATAATTTCAGGAGATAATATATTAATAAAAGTATGTAAATGGAATTTAACATTAGAAACTCTAAATTTTGAATGTTTAGAATTCAAAAACGTATTATCCAAATGACTTGAAATTTGGTATCTAGGCATAGTTGGAATCGAAGATTTAAAATATCGTGTCAAAATTGGGTGTTGCCATTGAAAAAACAAAGTTTGGGCTTGTTTTGATATGTAGATGGCCCCCTAAGCAAATTTTATATACACAGTTTAAAAGTAGATTTTATTTCCAATCGTTTGGTACAATAACTTTCTTTTACGATAATTTGTTGCAGAGTTAATGGGGGGTGTTCACTTTTATTTCCATGACTGTACCTTTCAAATCTTCGGAATTGCCCCCTCCCCCATTTTTTTTTTTTTTTTTTTTTTTTTTTTTTTTTTGCTAAAAATAAATTTTGACACCCCTCACAACGAAGTTTTAAAACAATCTGACAATTTATAAGTGTGGTAAAAACACTTATTTTGCCAGCTTCTAAAATGCCAAGCTATATATAGTATAATCACAATAAAATGTTCACCAATATAACCGTATTATCTTTGAGGTATGTAAGCAGCAAAGATATCCAGTTAGTATTAAGAAAAATGGACTGTTTTTAATAATTTTTTCTAAGCGTAAAATCTTTAAAATTGTTTTTTTTTTTTTTTTTTTTTGTAGTTTTCTCTTTTTTGAAAACTTGCTGTATTTAAAATTCTAAAACTTCAACAATTATTTTTCAAATGTATTTATTATTTTTTATATAATCAGTATGATCTACTTAAGAAAATTAGGATTGGATTTTCCAACTTAATGAGAAGAAAAAAATTTAAAATGTAACTTTCTTCCAGTATTTTTCCATAGATATGATTTTTTTTTCTAAAATTATAGAGTAGACTCTTATAAACATAATAACAAAGTCAGTGCTTGTTAATTTTAATTGGAGGAGCAGAAAATATCTTACAATCGTTGATTTTTTTAAAAGAAATTTAATTATTTTTAATTTTGCCAACAAAATTATATATATGTTGCTAGTTAAAATAAGTTTATCTAGCAATAACATCTAATAATATGCATAAGAGGCAAGTGAAAATCCATTAGTAAAAAAGAAAATATCAAAGGGTACGGAGCCCCCATAAAGTGTCAATTGTGTGAATATATTAACCTCGTCCTATTCCGAAAATATTGTATTTATAAAATTCCAACTGAAATTTGTTATAAGAAACAAATCTGGAGCGATCCCATTCGACTTTTCGAACACTGGCGTATACATGTCCAATAAGTTAAAAAAAAAAAGATAATTTTTATAAATATCTGGCACAATGAAATCGGCTGTATTCGATCTCTGGACCTCCTGTTGTGAAACTGGAAACGTTACCTCTGCGCCACTAATACTTGATTACATCACAATGTTCATCACTTATAAGGGGAAGGGGTGCCCAATTGAAAAGTGGACAGCTGACGCAGCGACGTTATCAAAGTAGCCGAACTGGTTTTTCATTTGATTTTGGCTTCGCGCAGGGTTAGCGGCGCATTAGACAAAGTTGTGTCGTTTGGAAAGAAGTTGCGTGTGTTAACTGACGGCTAAAACATAGAGTGAACAGAATTGGAAGCGTCCAGAGTCGAGCAGCGAGGCGTAGTGAGTTTTTTGGTGGCTGAAGGGGCAACGAACGCCGACATTTTTCGCCAAATGAAGCATTTTTATGTTGAACACTGTTTAGACGTTACATCTGTAAACAAGTGGTGCAAGAGTTTCAGACAAGGCATTCAGACAGTCAAGGATGCACCGAGAACAGGCCAGGTCTACGCTGCCATAAGCGAGGCATCAGTCGCCGTTGTCGATGAAATGTACAGTCCAGACGCCTTGTGATTTTCACATCTTCAGGCCACTTAAGAAGGACAACGGTTTACTTCGGTCGACGAAGTGAAGGATAGGATACGAACGTTCGTCCAAGATCAGCCCCAAGAGTTATCCCCAAGAGTAATCTTTTTACGCCAGAGGTATCGACCTACTGGTAGAGTTGCAAAGACTAGAATAAACCCGGTTTAAACCTGGAAATAAACCGGGTTTTTTGGGAATAAACTTAGGAATAAACCGGTTCTTTGCAACTCTACCTAATGGTGACATGATGGGACAAATGCCTCAACAAATACGGTACTAATTATTTTAGAGTTGTAACATAATACATCTATACTGTGTGCACTTTTCATTTGGGCCACCCCTTATATACTCTGTCACATTTTCTTGGCGATTTTAACTATATAATCGGTTTTAAAATGGATTAAATATCTAATCCGTGGGCCGATGTTTCCGAAAACCTATACAGTTCTTGCGACAATGGTCTATAACATATTTCTGTAATAAGAGCTCAGTCGGAAATACTGTTTGGGAGCTACCGTGTTCAATGACTATCTCTCTGTATCATGATTACAATACTTTCCTTACACTGTGTGTTCGGGAAGTAAAAATGAAAGAAATATCTACAGAATAATTTGTCGCAGATGGACAGGCGAGTTCGTCGTTATGAGGTACTGGCAAAATTTATCTAAAACCACATACGTTCATCATGTAAAAAGAAAAAAAAAATTGCATTTATGCCACATATAGGTGCAGACGTACACAAAAATACATGCTTCAGATTCCGATATTTTGCAGTAGCATAGCTTCCAACTTTAATGTATTTTTCTTACCACTAAAACGTAACAGTAAAATTTGCATTATTTAATCGCAGAATTCTGCGTAGCCAAAAATTTTATTAACTTTTAGTGGTAACAAAAACGCGTAAAAGTTGGCAGCTATGCCGTAATAAAAAAAATAATAAATAATAATAAATGTTATTTGTGGACTCCACATTTCGGTTCAGCAGTGTACTAGTCATGAGCATAGAAATAGATAAGGACTTCTAACGAAATAGCCTTTCAAAGAAGGAAACCGTTCCTCGAAAAATGTTTCAACTAGGTGGCGCCTGTGTAGGACAGTTGCTCTATACAGTCACCAGCTCGTCTGTTTCTTCAAATCGTCTGCTTGACATCCATCGTCTGTTGGGTATCCGATATACAGTTTCGGTTTGTTGTTGTAGGTGGCGCTACCTTAGCAGAGATGCTCGCCGGCTGCCCCGAAGCGCCCGCGTAGCTGCCATTAAGTTCGAAAGTCGCGACACGATATTAACACTATTTCGTTAGAAGTTCTTATCTATTTCTATGTTATGGTACTAGTACTCCGCACTAGTGTGATTGGGATTAACGTAACTTCAACTGCGAATAACTTTGTTGGCACTATAGTGATAATGAAATATAACGAATTATTCCCACATGGAATTAAATGAAGAATCGAACTGTGATATATCTTTTTAACAAAAATTTCATTTTGTTAAGAAGAAATGCAAATTAATGAAAGCATATTAAAAAAGGTCGACATTTGAAATTTTTGTCGGTGCGAGTTCGCACTAGTGCGGAGATCCCGCGTTAAATATACGTGGGTGGATAAAATTTTTTGAAAAAAGAGCTTTACACGAGGATCTTTTGTGTGTAATTTCAAAAGACAAAGACATTTTCGAAACGTTTTCGAAGAAAATATCTAGCAAACGAAAGATTGTTTTTAAAAGTTTCAATTGTGTAAACAATGCCCACGTCTTAACTCACGAATATTCTCTTTTTATAAGCTTCAAGAAACAAAACATTTTTCTAAATGTTTTCTGGGAAAACAATGTCAGAAGATTTGAGAAAGGTTTTGAGAGAAATGATTTCGGAAAAGAAAAAAAAAAAATTAATTCCGTGAACATATCGCTTTCATTCTTCGCCGGAAATATTTTATTTTCAGAAATCCAACCGCAATTTTGATACAAGGAAAAATATAACAATAAGATTTTTTATTAACTTGATTCAAGTATCGATAATAAAATACAATGCCTTATACCTCTTTTACGATATTCATAAGACTGACAAGTAAGCTGAAGAAATCGATTTATCAAACACATCTTACGAACAAGCTGTAGAAGTATGTTTTCTTGAGTAAACGAGACAGCTACCGGATAATCTTTTTCAAACGCTGAATTTAATTAACTGAACTTTAAACGGTGGATTCATTTAACTTTTCACAATTTCCAAACAACGAAAAAGTAAACTAATTGTAAAACTTTACAAAAAAAATCGCAATTTAAATCTTATCGTCTTTAAATTTAATCGTAAATTTAAATACAAAATAACAAATTTAAGGGAGGGGGGGACATGGCCGTAGCCAATGGAAAGGCCACCAGGGTTTGATCCCCTTCCGAAATTTCTGTCAGAATTGCTATAAATATACCATTATCTATTACTTAACATGGTCAAGATTCAAAAATTAAAATTTTACGCCAGCATATATTTGATTCCGTTGAAAAAAATAAATGCATTTTCTAAGAAATCTTTAAAATCGATTCTATTTCTTTGGAATGGGACTCTGTATAAAAGAAGGATGTTATGTCTGTAATGTCTGTATAAAAGAAGAATAAAATGTCTACAACAGCTTGATACTGATCCGTCAGACTTGTTTAGCCCAAATTCTTGCCAGAATGCAATGAAAGTCATTTAAAATATTCACAAACTTTGTTATTCCAACGTATGCTATTGTGAATCACGTTTGGCTGAAAAACATTTGAAAACATATGTACCAAGTTTCAAACATTAATTTGGATGACACTGACATCAATACGTCACCAAAGAAGCATTCAAATGAGATTATAATTTCATTTGAAGTGAAAAAGGGCTTTTTCTTTTCTAACTATATTAAATTGAATTATTTGAATTCACAATAAAAACACATAACACTTGCCTCTATTCAATTAGTAAAAAACAAATCTAAAACTAGTAAATCTGCAGATCAGGAGCCTCAACGTCAGCTCTGAAAGTCATTGTTTTTTAATCTCACTTTTCATATTATTTAGCATCTTACAATCTGCAATTTATTTTTTTTAATTACATGCATATTTATAGGCATATAAAATACTTCGGAGGTTTCATAAATTAGACGCATTAAATTGAACACGATTTATGCAATGATATTCTGAAATTCTTATGAAATTCTTATTCTTGTAATTTTTTAGATAAAAAAATGCATTTCTTATTTTGATATTCTTTGAAATAAGGTTGCTAAGCAACTAACAAAATAAAGAGGAAAGAAAAAAAAATACATTTTAAAATTTGTAAAAAAATAGAAAAATAAAATGTTTTATATTTCCCGAACAGTTGCAAAAAATTTTTCAATAATTTAAACAATTAATTTCTAATCGATGTATCGGCAAATTTTCAAAGCTATTGCATATATTTAAGACCTCCATATTGAAAATTTAGTATCCGTAATTTTACGTTTAAATCCATTATTCAAATATACGATTTTCATTTCAGTTAAAAATGAAATTTGAAAATCGTGTGCATTCCTATAGGAAAGCATTATGACCTAAAAAGAAATGTTCTATATTTTTCGAACGAATGAACCAAATGTAACCAAAAACTATGCAGCTAATTCTGGGTACCTCATCAACCCAACATACCCACCAAAAATCAACCTAATCGAAGGTTTTTTTTACGGCAGTTATCGCGGAACAAACAAACAAACGGAAACCAAAAACTTTTCGGTGACGTTTCAGCAATAAAACAATAAAACTCTAGAACCCAAATACCCCTCCGAAATATTTTTCTGGCTACGGTCTTGAGAGAGGAAGTGTAGGCTGTACATTAACATATTTTGTTCCATATACCGGGTGCCGAGTTCGTTAAAACTTTAAAGAATCATTAAAAAGAAAGAAAAGGTACTAAAAAATTGCGGTTTGCATGAATGGGATTCACTGTAAAAAAAAATTCCTGAAAAAAACGGAAGTTGTACTGGCAATCGAGACGCCAGTACTATTTCCGTATTTTAACGGAAAAAAATTCCGTAAATTGCAGGAAATTTTCCGTGAATTCTGAAATATCCGTTTTTAATTTTCCGTTTTATAACAGATATCTTCCGTATTTTTTAGAAATTTTTATGTCGTTAAAATAAAATTTAGGATCTAAAAATGTACTTCGCGAGGACAACCTTATAAGGCACAGATACATTTCGGCATCTTTTGTTTCATTTCTGAGTGAGTTTATAGAATTTAACCAACCCTTCCCGCGAGCGGATTCGAACCCACCATGTCCCGTGTACTAACCCGATGCCCTAGACCACAGCGCTATGACCGGTCGTGGATTTCGCTCAAATGCTGTAACTTATTTGAATCGCTTTTTATGATGCAAAAACTATTTTTCTTCTGTAGATTGATTTTTCCAATGTTTTTAATATTTTCTTTTTATAATTTTCAACAATTTGCTGTATTATTTGGCGTCTTATAACAGATAAATTTTAATTTATTATGTATTATATGCATAAAAAATTGTATTAAGAGTAATAATTGCTTCTTTTTGCGACAGTACTAACCAGTGTTGAATTCAGACATTTTTATCCGGGAGGGATTTCTGTGGCTCCGGGGGGGGGGGGGGGGATTGCACTTTTTGCTCATTAAAAGTATAAAATATCAAATCTTCCGGGGGGGGACATTTGTCCCCTCCGGGCCACCCCCTGAATTCAACAGTGGTACCAACATTTTCTTTTTTCGAACATATACTTTTTTTAAAATTATTTGCCTGATTATCTATTTATCATTTCCGATAAAAACAACAATTATCTTAATCAGACTTGTTTATTACATGCTATTAAAATAATGTTTTTTAATCTCTTATTTAAAAAAACTTACGCAAATAAACAATTTTATAATAAATAAAATTTTTATACTTCAGCTATGCTGAGAGCTTTTGCGTACGGTTCCGTTAAACATTATATTTTTAACATTACATTTTAAAAATATTTAAAAAAAAAAAGAGAGAGAAATTTTAAATTAATGACTTTGGGATAGGTAAGTTTAAATATGGACTAACTAATTTAAATTAAGTTAGCTTAATTTATAAAAATGTGAACTAACAAAATAAATTAAAAACTTGATTTTTATAAAAGTAGAGAAAAAACATTAACTAATTTTATAAATTTAAGGAAAATATTGTAAACTTTGTAAAATTATAATTTATAAAATAATAAATTTTAGTGTAATTCATAAATTTGTAAGCCAAAACAGTTTAGTTTAATACCAATTTGCATAGCTATAATTTGCAGAGATATTATGTTATGAAACCTTTAAATAACACAATAATGCCTCACGTTAAAAAAGATAAATAAAAAAAAGTGAAAAAAAATCATAAATTTGAAGTACTATCAAGAAAAAAAAAAGTAAAAAATAGATTTTTTTTTTTGTAATTTATAAAAATAAAATAAGTTTCTAAATATTTCATTAAAAAATATAAATATTACTATTCTTTTCACAATAAATTGACATGGCCTCGGTTAGAATGGGCCAGCGAGTCGAGCCGGGCCAGGCCTGTATCTTAGAAGAACTATAGTAAATACAACAATCTTAATTCGCATTTCAAAAAAGGCGATTTCTGTACTCAACCTTTAAACGTCATTTACGGAAATTGCACTGTTTTGCAAGAAATACGGACATTGTACTGTTTTGAAAGAAATACAGAAAAAATGCATCAAATTTACGGAAAACTTTCTGCATATTTACGGATGTGAAGTCTCTTTAACGGAACTAATGTCATTTACGGAAATTGTACTGAAATTTTGGAAAAATGAAACTTCTCCGTCAAATTTTACGGAAAATCTCTTGTATTTTCACGGATTTTTTTCAGAGTGTAGAGAGAGATCCTTTTTTTAAATAAAAAAAAAATGTTGTAGTTAAATAAATTACCGATAAATGACGCTGGCATGTATAATATGAAGCAGATGTATGCAAATTAGGCTTACAATAAAATACCCATTTCTGCGAAGCATCCGATAGCTTCAGGATCCCAGCACAAGAAACTGGCTCTTTTATCCTCTTCAGTCATTTTGAGGTGTGTAATTTTTGCAATGCGGCTCCAATCAGGATTGGAGGAGTTTCTCGGTGTGTTGTTGTTTTTCATTTGGGTTTTTAGATTCATTTTCATGTCTTTGGGGGGATACAATAGGGTTTAATTTTATTTACACTGAGGAAGTGAGTCCAAGATACTCATGAAACGTGCGTCTGTTTATTATACGATGTTATTGTGTGTCAAACGTTGGTATTTTTAGTATAATCGCGGAATAATCTGTAATTTTGGATTCGCATATTTGAAGCTTCAGGAAATCGATTTTTGTTAATTTTTTAGGTTACAATTCATAATTTATTTTCAAAATCAATTAAAAAAAAATTGTAAATTTAACAAATTACACCAACCAGTGGGAAAATGGTCCCAAAAGCTTTTTTTTTTTCCAAATTAATTAAAAATATTAATTATTCAAAAATATTCATCGGAACCATCTACAAATAAACGCATTTTCCATTATTACAGTTGAAGATATCCTGGCATTCTCTGTCCTCGCAAAAATATTCGTTTGAACCATCGCCGCAGTTATTGAAACGCATTTTCCATTACAATACCTTATCCTTAATATATACCTTAATATTTTGTCGTGTCCTTCCTACAATAACTTTAACTCTTGTTTAGATGGATGTCTGAGCTAAAGGTATTTTGAGGAAATTAAAGTTGAAGACCACGTTTTTTGCTTTATAAGAGGATTTCTCATCCGATGTTAATTTTTTAATATCTGGTATTTTGTATCTATCGTTTTTGTAACTTTAACATTTTTGTAACGATTTTATGCATTTTTATTGCCTATTCAAAGAAAAATTCTTCTAAAGTTACAGAATTTCGTTAAAAACGCTTAAAAAAATAAAGTGACGACGCCAAGAGGTCCATTCTCGACCGAAAACAACCACCATTTTCCCAATGGTTAAAAATATTTTTTTTTTTTCGAAATTAATAATCGAAAATTGTTTTTAATTTGTGACCTATGATTTTTAAAAACAGGAATTCTAAGCTTATTGTTAAAACATAAATTGAAAGAAGACAATTTCCGATCTAATGGCTATTGTAGTTTTTTTGGAAGACATTTTTTTGTTGTTGTTGTTTGCCGACTGTACTTCCGTAGATAAACAAAGTTTTCACTGTATGCTCCGGTGTATAATGATTGGTTCAAGCAAAAATTTCTAGAACCAGAAATTTTATTTAATAAAATGTAACTTATTGCTGTTTCGCACCTATTGGACCTATTGGATTTAATAAATTTTCTCGCTCTAAATATTTTTGTTTCATCCGTGCGTTATACGTATAGGTAATAATAAAGAGTATAATTTAACGAAAACTGAATACTAATTGTAAATCTTTATTATTATTTTTTTTTTATTCTGACAAATAAATTTATGTGTGTGTTGCATATTATGGCATATTTCAAACTAAACGGTTATACCAAGAATGTATACAGGGTGTCCCAATAAGACTAAAAGAGGCTATTTTTTTTTTTAATTTACGACCAATGTAAATTGCAATAGTATTCAAAATTATGTAGGATTTAAGATTGTGCTGATGAAATAGTCCTGCTATTAATTTATCAAACATATTTTTGAATTTTTATACGGTGACTGTATCCTGTAAGTTAGCTATATTTGGAAAATTTTATCCGTGCTCTGACAAATAAAATAGTAAACATTCCATTCTTCTACGATCAAAACTAACTGAGTTATGATACTTTAAATTTCATGAAATTTTTTAGCTTTCCTGGAAAAAAATTCGTTTGTCCATTTACATTCCCGGAAAGCTACAAATTTCATAAATTAAAAGTATCAAAACTCGGTGAATATAGGTCGTAGAAGAATGGAATTGTTACTGTTGTACTTACCATAGCATGGAAAACATTATTATAAATATAACTCATAAAATTCCGGGATCCTATAAAATTGTAAAAATGTAACTTTTTGAAAATTATTAGGAGGACAATTTTATCAACATAATCTTAAATCCTACGCTTTTTTAAACACTTTTGCAATTTACATTGCTAATGTATCTCCAACAAGTAAACAATTAAAGCTAGTTTCAATCTTTTTGGGACACCTTGTATAGAAAAAAAGATCTATCAATAGGAAACTTTAATTTATCCAAAGAAGAAGAAATGTCTAATGACAGCTATTATTTGTAATCATAAAATGGCACAAAGAAAAAAACAGCACATTATGTCATTAAATAGTTGTTTCTACAACAACTAATTATGTCTTATAAGATAATTTTCTTATTTATTATCACCATTGTTGTTAAACAAGGAGAAAAAACTGTTAAGCACGCTACAGAAGCATTCAAATGAAAAGAACACTCATTTAACTTTACGCAAGTGTTAATTAGCAAAGTTCCGGCCTTCTGTATAGTCACGAAGTTTAAAGTTATGAAAGTAAACAGCAGAAAGTAGAAAATAAAAAGTAAAAAACCCCTAAGATAAATAGAAAATATAAATAGCACACAGATTATTATAAACTCTCCAATTTCAAAATTTATTTTATTTTACTGGGAAATATTTAAAGAAAATTTTGCATAAAAATGAGGAATATTTGTATGTAAAGACGTGGGAAAAAACTCACCACCCCATGCTGTTTTATTACAACATTGTCGCAGAGAGATGCGAGAGGTACCATTCGACTGGAAATCTTGCCTAGTTTTCGAATATCAATGCAATTTTTAAAATAGGAGAAGTCTATATATAAAACATTGTTTCAACATTTTCTTTTAAAGAGCAACTTTTGACACCGAAGTATTTCTTTGAACAAAGCAACCTGGAAACTTGGGGTACTATGTTTTCTCGCTGATGGGTGTTTCTCTGTGGACCGCGCCCGTGTTAACTACATCCCTTAGCGTCCCCTAGCAGTGTGCCATCGGCTTTCGAAGAGAGTTTATCTCTGTGTCCGTGCAGTACTATTTCAAAGAAATTCACCTAAAATGTTTTAATTTTTCACCGTCGTTTCTGCTCTTCAAATAAATTCAACCTGACGGATCGATTTAAGTATGTAAAACACTGTTTTATATAGCTTTCACACGGTATTTTGATGACAAGTAGAACGTGTGATACAAGTGTGTACGTCCAGCTATTCAGGAGAGCGACCATTTTGAGTTTTGGTCGTATGTTGGGGCGAAACTGAGTACCCGTGATTTTGCATTGAATTCTGAAATGAATTGTTTCTTCACACAGCAAGTGGTGAAGGATGCATATAATGTTCAATCTGTAAACAGTGGGCACATGAGGAGTGCAGCGGATACGAAAAGTAAAAGCTGAGAAAGATATTGCATGACAACATTAAAAATTGCTTGAAAACCTGAAAAAAATGTTACTAAACTTAAAAAAAATGTATAATGTTTTAATGTTTGATTCAAAATTTATTACAATAAATCTATTTGTTAATAGAAGTGTAAAACCTTAAATTCTGTAATTAGTACCCGGTTTTACCCTATCACTAAAATTCGGAGCTGTCTCAGATGGTCCGAGAAAACGTCTTTCCCAAGTAGAGAAAAATTCTCCTGTGGCAACAGGTGTCGTTTTTCAATAGCCCAGGTGTCCCAAAAACTTTTGCGGAGTGTTCCGATTTCTCTACCCTTCTAAACTTTTGTCAACAAAGAAAATTCGTTAGGTATTAGGTTTACCCTACTTTCCCCCACATTAATTATTTACATTAAAAGAAGGAGTATCCTCTAAAACATAGCTATGAGCTTTTACAACTCATTCCTATCAGTTTTCGAGATAGAGATATTTTACTTTTCGGCGATCTAAGACAGCCATACTCAAACTGCGGCCCGAAATACACAATTATTAATCCATCTTTATAAAAAATTGAAATATACATAAAAATAATTAAAGCCCTTCACTATTGTTTTATATGTTATTATAGGAAGACCAAATCTTTCCTGTTATTTATTGTTAATTTTAAATTATGTAAAAACAACCGAAATATCATTTGTTTACTCAAAAGATATTTTTACATGTAGTCCTATTTACATAACTTTGGTATATATTTTTTTAAATCGTTAAAATTATTCAAATATTATTTAAATAGGTTGCTCAACATTAATCAAACATTTAAATAATTCAATTACATTTGAACAGTATACTTTTGCATTTAAAAAGATAAAAAGGTTTTACGTTGAGAAAAAGTCTCAGAAGAAAGAAAATATTTTTTCTCTTTAGAACTTGAAATTTCTGCATTATTTTTATTAAGTTTTGTACTTATTAAATAACTAATATTTATTATACTAACTTTATTGTATTGCTTTAATTACCTTTGTGCTCGTTTATTTTACATTTACATTATATAAGCAAAGTCTGTTACGAACCATCTAACTTAGCAAAGCAAACATACGTTTGAGGCTCGCGGGAAAAGAAGAAAAAAAAAGATGAGTATAGTTGGGCTAAGCGGATCTCTTCTTGTTATCCTTGGCATCCACAGAAAAGAAAAATCTTTGAAAGCAATCTGAAAAATTTTATAGAATTTTCTTTCATATAGAGTATGTTTATTTTATATTCCTAATACATTTTTCCTTCTAATTGAATGTTCTATACTACTTTTCCCTGCAAGACAGCTATTTTATTTTTCGAAATTTATGGATAAACCCCTAAATAATTTATTTTTATAACTATGAAGATTCAAGAGAAAATGTAATAACTATACCTTTTTCAGTGTTCATTGATCAAAGAAATTCACAGAGTCAAAAGTGTATAGCTTATATATTAAACATTTTAGCAGACAATTTCCTGTCAAACGGTCATTCGCGTCAGTTTTGTCAAGATATATTATTAAATGTTAATTTTCTTTAACTTACTTTAAGTAAAATAGAATGATGAACGTTTTGTCCTGTTTTGAGTATTTGTTTCTCAGAATCGAAATTTATAAAAAAAAATTCCACATCTTTTTGAATTTAAAAATTTCATATTTGAAATTAATTGCGTATTAAAAAGGTCATTTTCTAACACTTTAATAGCTTGCATCCAATCAGTTTCCAGGAGGTTTTCTTTTAACATGTTGAACGTTAATGTCCCAGATTCGTGACGTTTTGTGCTACGTGTTATATTTGTAATGTCACGCATCGGGGACATGAGCAGACAACGTTTTAAGTTCAAGTATGGATTAGAGAAATTTATAATACACTTCAAGTACTGAATGGCATTGAAAAATCATTCATCAAGTCAATATTTCACACAGATGTTTTCTAGAAAACATCCGTGTTTGTATTTTAGAATAAATTTAAAGATTTTTACCGAGACCATCAACATAATGGGGTAAATTTTTCTTTACTAAGCAGAGTTGCGATTTACTTACATTTTGATATTTTATAATACTCTTCAAATACTGAATGACATTGAAAAATAATTCATCAAGTCAATATTTCACACATGTTTTCTAGATAACATCAGTGTTTGTATTTTAGAATAAATTAGATTTTTATCGAGACCATCAACATAATGGGGTAAATTTTTCTTTACTAAGCAGAGTTGCAATTTACTTACTGTTTGATAATACCATTTGTATCACAGTGTTGCATATCTGGAACATACCCAAAAGTCAAAAAGTTACTTATACTGTGAGTTGAAAAAGACAATGTTATTTATTGCTGCTATCTTCCAAACAGCAGTTAATCTAAATTGTTCATAGAAATATATAAACATACGGAGACTGAGCAAAATTTTCATACCAAAGTTAATTATTTCAGCAGTTTCACATCGTTATTGCTAAAACAAACTTCGTAAATTTTGTAAAATTGAAAAAGGCTGTAGATGTCCGAAAAGAGATTTTTTTTTTTTTTTTACAAAAGTTGGTATACTTTAAAATTCTGTATTAGAAAATAGACAATATTTCTGAGAAGTATGTAATTTTTTGTTTATTCCAAATATGAAAAAGGTAATCTTTTGGTAAATAATTTTTTTATGTTTTAAAATTTTTTAATTAATTTTTACATGCTTAACATGATGTATTCTAACATCTGATTAATTATTTTTCAAATCGCAATTGTTGAGTCACAAAGGGTTAAGTGTGACTAATTAAAGGGTCAATGGCTTTCTGATTTTCATTGATCTATATTTATAGGGTAAACGCGCATTTTTTGCATATTGTTCATAATTCGGGCGATGATTGTGTTTCGTACTTTGAAAAGCACTATTTCCGAAAGGTAATCTTCGCCTTATTTAATCACATATTTCTGTCATTTAATAAGGCGATTATTATAATTCGAAAATTGTGGTATTCAAAATACCCGCACAAGATCGCCTCCGAATAATTGAAATTCATACCTTTATATATTATCAGCACTATTAGGAAGAATGGATGGAATCAATATGGAAGAAACCTTACCTGAAAAAGAAGAAGAAAAAAGTTACAAAGAGTCATGAAATGTATTATGAGCACCAAAATATGCCCATTTTAAGTACTAATCAAAAATATTTAATAAAAGTATTGAAGCAAAGTTTATAATTAATATTTCAGCACAGTAGTTTAAAAATTACATATCGAAAAAGGTATTGAAAGCAATCGAAAACGACTAGAAATTTCACTAAATTACGGATAATAATTGAACGGGTGAGTGGAAAAAGGATAACATTCCAGCTGATGTAATGTTGAGGAAACACAAAAAAAACCTTTAAAAAACTATCAATTTTAGAGAAATGTTCACCATTATTCGATTGTAGGTCTAGTCGATCAGAGTTCATCCTATAAATTTAAAAAAAACTAAAATATACAGATTAATTTATTAGTTATTAATTAAACCATCTCATTTCATTTGTTTTTTGTAATGTTATCCTTTTTCCACTCACCCGTTCAATTAGTCTGTATACATGGCTATCAACTAGTAACTTTGGTAGTTTGAAATCACAACGGCGACTTTTGCATATTGAACATTTTGTGATTATACGAAAGATGAGTGTTAAATGATATTCTGTAATTTGTATCCAAACTAAACTAAAACGGCTCGCATGATACAGTTAAAACGGCCTAATCATTTCATTTTTCTTCTGTAGTGCATTCCAATGAAAAAAATTAACAAGCATTTATGTCTTTTTTAACGTAGACACATAGCATCAAATAATTATATTTTGAATGAAGCTTAAAAAAATGGTGTAGTCTTTAGCACATTTTAAAAATAATGAGTTTAGAGAGGTATATAAAACAGTAACATTGGAGAAAATTATGCGCCATTATTTCCGGCAGATCTTCAGCTAAAAGACAGTAGGCTGAAATGAAAAATCGCAATTTTCATTTCATCATTTACGGTTAAATTCCGATGAATTCGACAAAACAAATCTGCGGAAACATACAAAACACATTGCGTTTTTCGTAAATTTAAAATTTCGAAAGTCAACCGAAAACTTGCAAAGCAAAATGTATAACAAACGGCATATAATTTATCTTTTAAAATTTGCGATTGGCAAGGAGTTTTAAAACATTTGATGAGCTACGAGAAAGCTTTTACGCAGCATTCATTTGAAGACATTTTTTAAGTCACGTGAGCGGTTCTAAAGACTTATTTCCTGTTTTCAATGTTTGATAATTCATCTTTATTTTTTTTTTAAACTGTGCATAAAAGAAGTAATATAAATGTGAATTACAATTCTAAACAGTAAATCTGCAGATCAGCGGGCTCAACGTCAACTCTGCATGTTGAATTATTATTTGAAATTCATTGTATATAATATTTTGCAACTACCGCAGTTTCATTTATTTCCTATTAGTATTATTACTGCAAGTAAGATTTCAAGTAGTTTCGGAAGATTTAAAATTTTTAACTGGAAAAAAAGATTATATGCACTGATATTCTAAAACTGTTTGTTTTCTGTGAAAACTTTCTATTATATGAGTGAGGAGGATCGCCCTATTCCCTCAACTCCCTGCTGTCTTATTAATTTTCAATCTTAACTCTAGAATTCAGCATCTTAAATCTTCTAAAATAATTATAAATATTGATTTAGTGATAATAGCATTATTAATTAGTTTGAAAGATTAAATTATTCTTATAAATATTTCATTAAATAATTGATATCCTAACTATTCAATCTAATTGAAAATGACTACTTGAGCCCCTCGAGTAAATTTTGAATTGCTACGCCACTGTCCTTCTCAAACTATGGTCGCATCTCATTGGTCCGTTTGCAGTAAACTCTTTTTTGTCTTTGACGCTCACGGAGCTGGAAAAAAAAGGTCTTGAAATTTTTATTTGAACGAGTCATATGCGTCGTTCCTGCTTATGATTATTTTATACTTTTTGTAACTGATAGCCGTTTAAATAAAGTTTTTTTTTTTTTTTTTTTAAGCAGGATGATTTATTTTCGCTTCATATGTTGTGTCGTCTTCTATTTTACTTGAGAAAATACTTCTTCAGCGTTGTATGTTTAGTTTCAGTCAGAATGTTTTCTTAAGCAAAATAGAGCTTTTACGCGTGGTATACATGACTATTAATGAAATAAATATTTTATTCTTTAAAAATATATTACTGTTATGAAAAAAACAATCTTTGTTCAACGGAAAATCTCATTACCTCGTTGTGAAGTATTACGTCGTATAATATTGATGGAATTTAAAATAGCTGGAATCGGAGTTGAAGTTGCTACTGTTCAATAATTAACACTACGGATTTATTTTTTTATTAGAAATTGCTGCAATTAGCGACTTTTTTTTTTATTATTCCATTCGGTACCACATTTTCAAAAGAAAAAAAAATCTTTGTCACACACTTCTAGTACAACTTCAATATAAATCTACAAAGATATTTTTTGCAAATAGTGATACGAATAGAGCACAAAACTTAGTCGCCAATGGCAGGCCTGCTATCGATCCGTGGGACGTATGTCCAGCCGTAGTCAAGAGATTAAGCAACGTCCCATCTTCCGCTAAATCCAAAATCCAAAAATATAAAAAAGGATGGAAGGAATTTTATTCATCACCATCCACATCCGATAAAAATGCCTTTGAAGATTTTAAATACTAAAACCACCCTGATTATCCCCGAATAACACTGACCCGAATGCGACTAAAATGTGAAAGCACCGTGGCCTCAAGGAAACAGACTGGTCATATTGCCGTCACATGGCACGGATTGTATCCACGTCACTGTGAAGTCGATATCTCCTATATTTTGCGAGTCCTGTAAGTCATATTTTGTGACGAAGTAATGTTGTTTTGTAATTGCCTTATGATGCGTGACTAAAAATTCGGTCACGACAGCTTCACTTCGGACTCGAGTGCCGAAGTGAGTTTCATAGGAAAGTCAGAAATGAAGAGATCCAACTTTTGAGTATTCGCAGTGACTGTAATCATTTATCACGACCGCGACGTCACATCGACTGGCTGTACTATTAGGAGCCCACACTAGTCAAGCGACGACATTCGCAAGCTAATGCTAAAACAATGGAGGCGTACTTCACAAATTTCTTGTTTGTATATAAGCATTTTTAAATTATTCTTTTTGCATAGTACATCCGAGGTCGATCTGTAACGTTTTACCTTTTCGATTTTGGTTGTAATTTCATTATGAGAACACTTTTGATTTTGGAAATAAATTGATTGGTTTCAAAATTGAAAATATCTTCGGAATGAAACTGCAACCAAAATCGAAAAATTACAAAAGATACAACGTTAGATATCGACCTCAGATATCTATGAAAAAAAATCATTTAAAAATATTTATAAATGTAAGCGATAAATTTGTAAATAATGCTTCCATTAGTTTGGCATTCGCAAGCTAATGCTACACCAAAGAAAGCAGTTTTTAAAAATGTTTCGTTTGCATATCAAACATTTTAACAGATTCTTTTTGCAAAGGATATCTGAGATCTACGTCTAACGTTATTTTGTGTATTAACGTAAAGTTTTGTGATTTTTTGGATTTTGGTTACAGATTCATTTTTTTAGTCATACTTTCAATTTCGGAACCAACAAACCAATTTGGTTCCGAGATAAAAGTGCAACCAAAATCAAGATACTACAGCGTTGGACATCGATCTCATTTATCCTACGAAAAACGAATCAATTAAAAATATTGAAATGCAAACGAGAAAAATGCTAAGAATGCCTCCATTGATTTAGCATTAGCTTGCGCATGTCGTCGCATGGTTAAGAGTAAGTTCATAAAGTCTATTGTGATTGGAATATTTTAAAAAAGCGTATACAGTCACTCTGCTCACACAGCAGAAATTCGAACACTCCAAAATCAGTTTTGAACATTTCCCATGTATGCGATCATGGAGTGCGCTGACCATTTGCCGAAAATGTTCTCAAAACGTAGAATAAAAACATTTTTCAACGACTTGGATGTAAATTCTAACCAGATGGTGCCAAATAACCTAGGGTGTTATGTAAAATATAAGTGGAGATACATGTTTGTTTCACTTGTGGAATATTGGCATTCCAAGGAACATAAAACAAAAACAACATAAAATAAACCATTCATTTGCACATGAAACTGCATAAAAAGAACAGTATGCAATACAATAATCGTCATCACAGCACACACATTTGAATTCTAAAGGCATAGATAGGGTAAAAGACAAAAGGCATGTACATTTTTTATTACATTTCAACATGCACCAAGTTGAGAACCACAAGCACTTATTAAACAATGCTTTACAATATATGTTAGAACATGTCTTCAAAAAGATACATTTAAAATTTCACGCAGATTAAATAAATACTTAAATAGTTACAGTATCACAAAGCTGATGTTACATTTGTGGAACATTGGCGGGTAAACGGTTCACCCGTGCATTCCACACTAGTGAGATTTGAGATTCCGTAACATCAACTGCATATAATAATTTTTGTTGGCAAAATAGTGATAATGAAACATAACACACGATTCCTATGCGAATTTTAATGAGGAATCGATCTGCAATATTTATTTTTATCAAAAATTCCAATTTGTTAATGAAAAATGAATGAAAGCATGTTGTCAAAAAAAAACCGCCGACATTTGAAAATTTTGTCAGTGTGAATTCGCACTAGTGTGGAGTTCACGGGTTAAAATTTTCATTTATTACCAAGGAATTCGTAAAATTACTTCATAATGGAATCAAAATAAATTAACATACAATAAAACCATGCAAAATATAAAAAATGCTTCGAATTGTATCTTTGAAAAATTTCGAACTTAGTTTAGTCGATTTTTACCATAAACGCAGAAGCAAAATGGATAAAAATACCAACTATTATTTTATGGATTTACCGTATACAGAAAGTAGCATTTATTGTTGCTATATTCTGATAATAGCCAGCAGACTGTTTATAGAACAGAATAAAGATTTACTTATACTACATAAATATTTTTTTAATGATTTAATTTTTGTGCGCACTTCTGAACTCATAATAGCCATTTTATTGCACATAAACCAATGGTTTTATTCCTGATAAGTTGTATTTTATGAAAAAGTGATGGACGATATTTTTCTAAAGATCTCTGTTTAATACATAAAAATACATCTTATCAGTTTTGTGACCTTTTATAAGAGCACTTAGGTCATGAAGAATTTCTTTATCAAACCCTGTTATGCAATAATGGGCTCACCGAACAAAGGAAAGTAAAAAAAAAAACAAAAAAACAATTTAGGTTAGGTGAATGATAGACGAAGAATTCAATAAAAAAATAATAAAAGGAACTCTTCCGAATAAATTTCTGATATTTCAGACAAAAACAAATATTTTAATTATACATTATCCGCGCGATAATTTGGCAATAACTTTCCATTTTCTTATTTCACGTGTCTCGCATTGATTTTGAAAATCTATGTTTTAAGGTTATGATTCAACATTTTTTTTTTTAAATATAAATGTTAAACGCTGATTTCAATCATTATGTGGAAAGAATACGAAGATGAAAAAAATCGTAATTTCTGGACTATGTGTAGAGCGAACTTATAAGAAAACTGCAAGCATCGAAATATCTTTTCGTACAGTTTAAAATGTGAAGAAAGCGTACGATGCTGATTTTGATGTCTCCACATCAGCCAGGAAAAGCTTAAAACCCAATGCTAGACACGCGTAAATACTTGCAATCTAATGTTAAACGAATGACAGTGTTCCTTTAAAATTTCTCGTTTGCATTTCAATTTTTTAAACGCTTTTTTTCCATAGGTTATCTGAAGTCAATCTCCAACCGAATGCATTTTTATTCTTTCGATTTTGGTTGCATTTTTTTTATGAGTATACTCCCACTTTCGGAACCGGTTCAGAAAGTGGTTTTATATATATATTTGTTAATATTTTAAATTTACCTATAGAAGGCGCTTATCGCTTGTGTATTTACATTTTACTTTTAAATGTTAAAATTAAATGGAAATTTGTATATTAACAAATATAAATTTGTTTTTGAGTGTATTTATCACAAAAATATATTTGTGTGTTTTAAATCAATTTGTGTTAAGGTGTAATAATTAAGGTGATATTTAAAAATATGTTCTCTCAACTTAACTTTCAAATAATTTCTCTCAACTTGACTATATCATCAAGTATATGATATGTGCGCCATGTGATTGTAGTTCCAACTGTTATCTGGTAATAATTCAGTATAGTGTTGTATACGGATTTTTGGATAATTATTGTGAGTAAAATACTTTATCTATTCTTTACAAGTTTTTATTTCCAATTTTGTTATTTCCAATTGTTTTCTGGTAATAATTCAGTATACCTGGATGATTATACTGATCTTAGCATATATGCCAGCATAATTATGAAATACTGAATTATTTTTTAAAACACGTGTGGGTACATCCAGGCTGAAGATTATACCTACACGTGTTTTTTCATATCCAATTATAATTTAAATCTCTTGTTATCCAATTTTCCATTATATTTAGTTCGTATTTCATTTCTTAATCCAAATTTTTTTCTCTCTCTCTTTTTAAATAATCTTCATATTTTCAGTATTTTTGGCCAATTACCATTGAAGAACAAACTATGGTAAAATTATGATTGCACTTGTTAATTTATTAACTATGTGGTATTCTGTCTACACATTATCATTAATTATCTCTTTGAAGATTTAATTAGAATGTTACAAGAACTTGATATGTTTTTTGAAATTCAAAGATATTATAATTATATACATATATATATAATATATATGTATATATATATATGGCTTCTATATGAAGAGCAAATTTGGCAGCAGAAGTGATATTAATTTAAAAGAAGCTAATACGGCAATTTTTATATTAAGGATAGCTTGAACTTAAGTTTTGCACGGGCCGGGTTATACCCGACACGAACCCAAAAATTGTAGAAGTGATGGACGATATTTTTCTAAAGATCTCTGTTTAATACATAAAAATACATCGTATCAGTTTATAAGAGCATTTAGGTTAACGTTAGGCTTCCAGTTAATGTTAAACACAAACCTGGTAAAAATGTGTCGTTTGCCCGATCCTGGAAAAAAAATTAGTTAATCCGAAACCTGACATGAACCAAACCAGAAATAATTCAACCTGAACTGGACCTGAAATCCGAAAAATAAGAAATCCATAATTTAATACAATTAAGAAAAATATTCTACAATCATCTCAATATCAATTTTATCTTTTATGAAAACTAATATATATTGGCTCATTCATATTAAAATATATAGTGTTTCAACTGAAACGAAATTTTGACATCCTTTTAAAATCGGGTAACCCCAACCCGACCCGCATGTATCAAAACTCAACCAGAAACAGAGCTTACCTGAAACAATTGAGTTAACACGCCCGAACCTGACCCGCAACGAAATAAATTAGTATGAATCCGCACCGAACCGCGGGGCGGGTTGACGCTAATTTATTTAGTCAGCGGGTTAAGCATCTGGTTGAGTTTCATGTCGAATTCGGAAAAAAAAAAATCGCGATTCCCGACCCGATGCAGGACTAACTTGAACCGAAGATTAAATTTCTGCGGCCCAAAAATGCTTACACTAACACTTATAATTAAAATTTTTGTTTCATAATAATCACTAATATGTTTTTAATTTGTTCAATCACCCAGTCTTGCATTTTTTTCGAAAATAATCTTAAAACAAAATTTCTCTAAACTATTTTTACTGGCTGATAATCATTGCAATGGCTGATAAATGGAAAATCAAACCATCTCCAATCTAAAAAGGCAAAACTTACATCAGCAAAGTTTGCTGTAATTTTATGCACCTAAATGGCAGCTTATTTTGCTGTAAAATTTAGCATGATTACGGTCCTTTTTGCAGTAAAAGTAGGACTATATTGCAGCCTTTTTTGCTGTAAAATCCCAAAATAAAGATGTTTAATACATACTTTGCTTTTAATTTACAGCAGAAAATAATAACAATTTGGGTGCATAAATTTACAGAAAATTTTGTCTGTTTTCTTATAGTTGTAAGCATGCATCCATCAGAAAACACTAGTGTGAATGGATTAAAATTACCCTGAGAATTTATAACATATCCTATTGAATATTTAAATACACATTCTGAAGAAATAATCCAGTGATAAGCAATCGTAACTTTGATCTAATTTACTTTCAAATATACATATTTCCCTATTAACAAAATCTAGACGTTGTTGTAGTGACGCGAGTCTAAATCTATAAAATCCTTGGGTTATATATGAACGCAGGTATATTACATAATATATACAGGGTTATTCTAAATGATGGACCCATTTTCAAAAAAATTGTATTTATTAAAGTACAAATCCAAAATGAACAATCTTTATAACAATGAAAAGAGGAAGTTTCAAAGTTTTTTTTAAGACATTATAAAGGTTCAATGTGTCCACCGTCTGCTGCACGGCAAACATCTACGCGATAGCCAAACTCGTCCCACACACGAGAAAGCGTATCTGCTGTTACTGAGTGCACGGTAGCAGTCATACGGTTCCGCAGATCGCTCAGAGTTGTTGGTAGCGGCGGGACGTACACAGGACGTACAAGCCGTGCACTCAGTAACAGCAGATACGCTTTCTCGTGTGTGGGACGAGTTTGGCTATCGCGTAGATATTTGTCATGCAGCAAACGGTGGACACTTTGAACATTTATAATGTCTTAAAAAAACTTTGAAACTTCCCCCTTTCATTGGTATAAAGATTGTTCATTTTGGATTTGTACTTTAATACATACAATTTTTTGAAAATGGGCCCATCATTTAGAATAACCCTGTATATATATAACATTAAAAAATAAACATTTGGAATAAAAAAAGAACTTACAATTTCGTACATAAAAAATAACTGAATTTTCTTAAATATATGTGTGTGTGTGTGCAGATCATATATGCTCTCTCTCATATATATACATACAAAAAAATGTTTTCAAGACAAAAAAGAACATCCATCCCAAAATATTTTTCAAATTTTCAAAGCAACTACATAGACATGGAAATATTTATTGGTGAATTGTTTTCTTGGGTTAAATTTGATCATAAATATATGTTTGGAACATGGGTGTCTCTATAAGACGTGGCAATACATTCTTAAAATATGGTTTTCCCAGTTTTCTTTGTTTATTAAAATTTATAAAACCATGAATAACAGTGAAACAAAAGTCTATATCACTGAAAATATTTTGGGCCGACATAAGGAGAAATCGAACATATAGTTCATTTCAGAAAGAAAAAAATACAAGTTCATTGCGCATATTTATTCCCCCCCCCCCCCCCCCCAAGGATTTTTTTATGTAATGTGTAGAAGAACCCAGAAAAGAACGACGAAAAGCTGGCTAACAAGTAACCGGAGACTCACTTTTCAAAAGTGTTTTTCCAGTCTTAAAAATATTTCCCACATAAGTTCTACATTTATCATACAACTTCAGATATAATAAAGGTAGTCCTTACATTCGCCAGGCGTCCTTACGACAAAATAGGGAGGGGAGCGTTCCAAATTCAAGAAAAAATGATATAGATCAATATTTTTGTTAACACATGGTATTTTTAAAACTCTTCCAACGAAGGAAGTGATACAATTCGTTTGTATATCTTATTTTTTATGCATGTCCATGCATAAATTTTTAACGGAAATCCCGATTTTCATGCTTTTATTCACACTTTCCAACATAGTTGAAAAGCGTTTATGATTTCGGTTCATCTGTCTGTCCGGCCATGCTCGAACTGCGTAAATTTACTTGCGTTTGCCATGAACTTGTGTAAATTTACTTGCATTACCATGAACTTGATATATGTTATGTTTATCATGGGACATTCCCCATTGAAAATAGAGTATGTAGCATTTATAGTTCGTTTACAGGAACACACTATCGTTTATGGGGAAGATTTTTTTCCCATAGACCATAGTGTAACGGAATTCTTTTGAACATGAGGTATAGAATTTATACACATCACGTAATGTACTAAAATTTGTTCAAGCTTAAAAACGTTTGCAGCGCATTTTAGTAAAGAAATTCAAAGAAAATGCTTTCCCATTTTCCAAAATCTAGTAAATGGTATGTATATACCCTATTATGATTCCTCTGTTTATTAGAGATCTGCTTGTGACTCTCTCAGTGTATTTCCTCCTTTGTATTTTTACACAGCGTGGATCCAGATGAGCACCTCAGTATAAGGGGGGATTGGTAGGTTCTTCAGCATCTATGTAAATCTAATATTTAGCTTAGCTTCCTTATTCCCTTCACTTTGCTTATTGTTTAGGTGATAGGAAAATATTTTCCATTTATCAATTAGAAGCTTCCCCTCCCCATTTTCCAATATCTACTAAAAAATATGTCAACGCCCTGTATACCATTATCCTTTTTCTGTCGATTCGAAATCTACTTCCGACTCTCTCAATGTATTCCCCAATTTTCGCACAGCTTTGAGTTCGAAGATGAGCGAGCAGCTCTGTAAAAGAGGGGATGCTAGGTTCTTCAGCATCTCCGAAAATCACCGCGGTATTTAGCTTAGATTCCTTATTTCCTTCACTATTTTTATTGTTTAGGTGATAGGCGAATAATTTCATTTATCAATCAGAAGCTCCCCCACCCCCCCCTCTTTTTCCAGTATTTAGTAAAAAATATGTAAACGCCCTGTATACCTTTCTCATTTTTTTGTCGATTCAAAATAATCTCCCGACTCTCTCAATGTATTCCTCAATTTTCGCACAGCTTTGAGTTCAAAGATGAGCACCTCAGTATTAAGGGGGATGCTAGGTTCATCAGCATCTCCGAAATTCAGCGCGGTATTTAGCTTGGATTCCTTATTTACTTCACTATTTTTATTGTTTAGGTGATAGGCGAATAATTTCATTTATCAATCAGAAGCACACCCCCCCCCCTTTTTTTTTTCCAGTATCTAGTAAAATATATGTAAACGCCCTGTATACCTTTCTCATTTCTTTGTCGATTCGAAATAATCTTCCGACTCTCTGAATGTATTCCCCAATTTTCGCACAGCTTTGAGTTCAAAGATGAGCACCTGAGTATAAGGGGGATGCTAGGTTCTTCAGCATCTCCGAAATTCGGCGCGGTATTTAGCTTGGCTTCCTTTCCGGACCGGATCGATTCGCTGCGGATAACCGGAGCGGCACACACCTGTAGTAATAGGGAGCACCATCCGATCCGTCTGCGGCTCCCCAAAACAAGCAGAGGTGCATTCTTAAGA
The DNA here is from genome assembly GCA_963931845.1 of Maratus michaelseni. Taxonomy (NCBI): domain Eukaryota; kingdom Metazoa; phylum Arthropoda; class Arachnida; order Araneae; family Salticidae; genus Maratus; species Maratus michaelseni. The sequence goes on from OZ007586.1 coordinate 122,436,677, forward strand.
GGGTATAACACCACTTTGACTCCTTGGAAATTGAGGCTTTCTCGTTTTTTTTTTTTTTTTGGGGGGGGGGGAAGAAATGCGAATTTTTTTATAAAAATTTATTTACATTAAATTATTGTACATTAAATTATTAGAGTCATTCTGTATATTAGCCCACATCAATATCCGGGAATAGAAGTGATACCTTTGTTGGAATTACATTTTTAACCCCCTGACCGCTTAGTTTTTTTTTTTTTTTTTTTTTTCAAAATCTTTTCGACCAATATATTCTCTATTATTACATATTTCAAATTATCATGTATTTGAAATATGTGGTAAATTTATCATTTGTATTTTCACCCTTAGACTGGGAATTTTTAAAACAAAATTGCTACATAAATTGTATATTATATAAATTTTTCTACAAGTGTCTTGTCCATAGAAATCAAGGAATAAATGGTCAGAGGGTTAAACCTGGATACATTGATACTGGAAAATTCCGAATTTGCCTAGACAATATTATTACAAGTTATGTAAAGTTCTAAAACGTTCAGATTGCGATATTTAATTATTCACCACTTTGACACTCTGAAATTTAAGGCTTTTTCGGGATTTTTTTTTAAGTAAATAAAAATTTATTTACACTAAATTATTACCTATATTAATATATTAGTATTATTAATATCTACTAAAGTAGAAATAAATTATTAGAATTATTCAAATTAGAATTACTGTGTAAATTAGCTAAATAAATGAGTAGAGAAGCGATACCTACGTTGTAATCATATGTTTAAACTTAGATATGTTTATGATGGAAACCTCCGAATGTGCCTAGAGACAAAAATATTGCAACGAATTATGCAATTAGTAATATAGATATATCCTATTCAAGAACAAAGAAATATGGTATCACTTACGATTCAAATTTACACTGAATACAAAACATTTATACCAATCGAAAAAAATTGCATTGAAGAAAATGTGTATATAAGATTGTAAGAAAAGTCAAAATAATTATTAATAATTTCTGCTAGATTAAATAGATAAAACTCTAAGTATGGAAATGGTACCTTCTTTGCAATGTTTCAACCTGGATATATTTATGCTGGAAAACTCTGGTTTTGCTTTAACTATATTATTACAACGAGCTATGCAAAGTTATACAATGCTCAGATAACTTTAAGTGGTAACATCACTTTGGCGCTCTGAAAGTTAAGGCTTTTTCGGGAATTGTTTAAAAGAAATATATTTCTTAGTTTCACTAAATTATTACACATATATTAAAGTAGGAATCTGTACTTTTTTTTAGCTGACGTTATAAAATGGATGCTTGTACTGATAGGCAAAATGAGGGTCAAGCGGTGAACACTATAACTCATCGTAAACAACCCAGAACAATGAAACAAAAAAAGATAGATTGTTTATTCTAAAAGCTAGTGATGAAATACGTAGTCGTTTAAAAATAATGCCATTAGAGTGACATGGCATCAATTTAAAGCAAAATGTAAATTTTCAACCAAAAATTTCGTAACACAGAAAATCGAGAAATCAATATTTCAAAACAATCCTACTTATTTCACAAGTAAAATATGTTACGATTATTTTTAAAATGTCCAAATTGATCGGTTGAAAAATGGCTGAGCTAGATTGTCCACAGATTTTAAAATTTTGATCCCGAAAAAAAAAAAAAAAAAAGTTTTCGTTACTGTTTACTCGCTGTAGCGTGCTCTACTTCCAAAGCTCCAAAATGGACATTTCATTTTCTATATTGATTTCTAACTAATAAAATATGATTTTCGTGTATATAAAAAGTGCTTCAAACGACAAACAAGATTTAGAAATTTTGAGCCGGTCAAAGGGGTTTTACCTTTAATCCATTTAACTAACGTAATTTATTTTTATTCATAATGATCTTAATTACTGAACTTGCGGCTGTTTAAAAATTTGCATACATTTTTCACAATTTCACTCAAATATGAATGAAAACTTAGAGAAAGATGGAAACAACTCATTCGTTAACAGTTAGTGTCGCATTAGCACTATATGAAAATTAGCAGACATACACAAACTAAATTGAAATTCAATATTACCTTGTCTGCGCTCAAAACTAACACATGGCTATGCATGTATCTTTTTTTCTCTCAGAAATACGTTAATAAAACAACATCTAAAACTATATTGAAATTCTAGAATCATAATACAAAAAACACTAAACACCCACAGACAACGTTGTCATATTTAAATTTTTCAATATGATACCAACGATATGATTAACGCATTTAATTCAATCGACACAGAAGAAAAAATGTCGTACTTTACTCTAGATTTCAAGGTTCAGGATATGTATCATAAACTTAATATCTATTACAGGAAGGAATTGCTTAAAGAGCTGCATCATTTAGAACAAAATGAATCAGTCAAAAAAATTAAAAAAGAGGTAGCGTGAAATCAGACGAATAAAAAAACGAAGGTCATTCGCATCTTGTAATTAAACACATAATCGGCACCAAGCCAAAGACACAAAATATTTTTTATTTACTGTTTTCCTCATGTCAGTGTTCGAAATCGGGATCTTTGCAATCCGCTCTATCCGTAATGTAACAAAACATATTTGCTGCAATACTTTTGTGTTTTTTCTTTGACTGTCAACATTTAAATGTATTACAGAAGCCAACCCGGGCTTTCTGAGTTACTACTCTCAGCATGAACTTAAGGGTTAACAACTCAAACCTTTTGGTCGAAAATGGACACAACTCTGCGTCATCGAACACATGATGGTGGGGGTCATTCCATGGTAACTTACGTTAGATTTAGAATAATTTTCTTTAGTAATTTTCATAATATAACACCAAAAAATATTGAAAATGTAATGTTGATATGATTTGTTAATTAAACCTATCCAAAGCGAAATTTGGATGAAAATTACCTACCTTTAGTGCTATTTTTTGAACAATGGCCATTATATTTATTATGGTAACTTAAGTTCTTTTTGTCCGAAACGTAAGTTATCATAGTAAATATAAATTTTAGCGTTCAAGAAATAGTACGAAATTTAAGTAATTTTTATTCAAATTTAGCTTTGTTAGGTTTAATTAACAAATCATAACCATTAAATTTTGAATATTTTTAGTGTTATATTACTAAAATTACTGAAGTCAATTATTCTAAATGTACCGTAAGTTGCAATGGAATGACCCAGGCACTGTAGTTCATATGAAAGTTCACGACACACACAATACGAATAACAAGGGTTGTCTTCGCTCAAGTTGACAAAAACTAGGGCTTGCGCAAATTAAAAACCTACCCCGCTGAGACTGTGTTGTAAAATAAATTCCCCATTACGACAGAAGATGAGTTTTCTAATAATTTTTCCAGCACAAAAAGAAAATCATTTTTTATTTCTACATACATGGAAACGTTCAGACATTCTTAATTATATTTAAAATAATTTTGAACACCCCTTTTCCTATAAATAAGCATACTTTACCATAGTCGATCACAGATGATAACTTTTTCATGGTTTCTATGTCTCTAAAATCACAATGAAACATCAATTTTAATAGCATTTTCTGAAAAAAGCTTTACTTTTATAAAGTAATTAAAAACTGTCCGATGACCATTTGAAATTTTACGCATATAAGGATGGAAATTATTTTTTCATTGTGTCAGAAAATATCTAGTTTAGACTTTAGAATAGCCTTAACAATTACAGAATATTTTCCCAATGCAATCCAAATTAATACATTATCAGAAACGATTCTTCTGAAGCGATCAATTCGTATGAATAATAGAATTGGAGTTTAATAAATGATCAAATAGCCTCTGCACTCTATCAATGTCTAAACGATTAATACTCCGGACAACTTTTCTCCCTCTAACCGTCAGTGAAATTCCATCCCGCCTTCCTCAATGGTGCCATGGGAAGAATAGGAAGTGCTGCCGCACTTTCTACCTTCAATATTTAGACGAAAATTTATGTTCAATTCATTCTACCAGAGCCGAATTAAGCCATCTAGTGGACCCTAGGCAAATCAAATTTCAGTGCCCCTCTTTCCCATGTAAAAAACTATGCCTATATAAAAATATGCACAAAGGTATAAATTAAAGGATATATCCGTTCGCTCGTAGATAGGTATGCTTTGTTTAATACACGCTGCTAATGAGATAATATATATTTTTTTTAAATCAGATGTGTTTAAAATTTTCAGGGAACCCTAGGCCAGGGATGGCAAAACTTTTTACATACGTGTGTCAAAAATTCAGAAACAATATCTACTGATAAAGGCACATGCCAAACGTTTACATAAAAATATATTGCAGCTTAGGCTGCATAAACGAAACACTAATATAAGCAGTTTTTATGCAATAAATGACTAAATCAATTATCTAAATCCGATTCTTCTGTATATTGCAATTGCAATCATCCGTAAAATTTTGATTAGGAAATTTAATTCATTTAAATGTCATTTTTTTTAATTTTAGTAGTTTTTAACTTATTATTAAAATGCAACATCTAACTTATAATAATTCAAGTTTAATTCAAAACATCCAATAATAATTTATTAATGAAAATTTTGCTTACGTACGTTTAATGGAGAATGCTTTATACCTGGTTCGTTTTTGTTAATTTAAAAAACCATAAGTAGCAAAATTAGGCCCACTTGAATATAAAGAGCTTTATTTCTTCAAATTAATTTCATAAGACATCACTGGAATAAAAATTCCAGTGGTGTCTTACGAAATTAAATTGAATAAATTAAGATTTTTAAAATTCATATAGAAAGGCAAAATAGTTACACGTCGATGCATAGCAACACGTAAAAATACAATTTTTTAATGTGTTAATTCATGCAAAAATAATTCAGAATTTGTAATAGTCTAGACATGTCAAACAAATTTGTATTTATTATTTTTTAAAAATGTCCATATGATTATCAAATTTAAACTTTTTGCGTGCCAGCAAAACTGTCGCACATGCCACAGGTTCGCTATCGCTGTCCCCTAAGGCAATTGCTTACTCTGCTTATTTGGTAATGCAGCTTTACATTCTATAGCATTTTTTGAAAACAGGCGTTGTCAAATAGCTAATTTAGATTCAAATTTATGGAATGGGAATATTTGTGCGTAAGAAAAGCACCGAGAAAATAAGCGCCATAAATTTAGTAATATAAAATTTTTAATTTTTTTTAATTTTTTTTTTAATGCCTGAGGAAGACCGCTCGGCTGAGGGCGAACCCAGCCGTTGAGCGTTTAATGTCTTCCCCGGCTAGCTCCCCGGCACGCAGGGATTAAACGTGGCAGTACAGACTTCGCCATGGCGGGTCCTGCCGGGCAAAGCCCCACGCGACAGGTGGCAGGAACTAAAGACACAAAAAAAAAAAAAATTACAGGGTCTGTCGCTGGAACCAGCGTTCCTACGCGACAAGGAGCTACAGACAGGATGGACGAGGTCCACAGGTGCGCCTGCACCAGTTGTACAGTCCGCTTATTTAGTAGAATAATATAAAATTTGTAAAGAACACCATAAAAAAAAAATATTCTTGCTCAGCAATCACAATTCACTAGCCACCAAATCATCCGCTGCTTGTCGCGCGGGAGCCCTGGCTCCAGCGGTTTGGTATCATTGTAAATATTTTATTTGTATTTTTATTATTTATCTGCATTTTGCCTGCCCAGTGTCACGTAAGGTTGATCCTGGCAGTGCCGGCCATTGGCATAGTATGTATTTCTTTTTAAGACCAATAAATGTTGGCCGGGGCCGTGCGCGCGCTGCATTTGCGTTGCATTGGCGGTCTTGGCGTGGGCCTTCCCTGCCCGTCGGAGACTGGACTCCAACCCAAACGAATCCCCGCGTGCCGGGGAAAATCCCGGGTGGGGCGTTTAAAGGTCCACGGTCTGGTTACTCAGACCGATCTGTCCCACTCAGGCATTAAATCATTTTCATCTAAAATATAACCCAGGTCTTCGCCAGGTTACAAAAACGTGTATTATCAGTCTACAATAAAATGCCTGATGAGTAATGCAAATCTAGATGAATTTATTCTTTAATTAAGGTGACAATCACAACTAGCAAAATCTATTTTTCATAAAATATAATTTCCTTCACCATTTGTGTCTGCTAGCTGCTTTCTTTCTCTGCATCATCGCGAACTCTTTCAGGATCATCGGTCAACTTATCGTGGAGGAGTATACCAGCTAATATACCAGGAGTAAGCATTAATATGAAACTTTCTGGCGTTTGTTAGCTGATGCACGTGTTTGTAACCTGTAAAAAGTAGGGGTTATTTTCATTGAAGAGCTATTTATTATTTTTTAAGGTACCCTTTACAAAGTTTATATCACTTAGTGAATATTTGTAGTTCATACCGTTGTTACAAAACCAATTTATCAAAAATGAAAATCTAATCGAAAGGGAAATTAAAAAGATTTTTACGAAGAGTACAAACGAAGAGTACAAAGAGTACGAAGAGTACAAAATCATTTTCGATTGTATGGCAATCTACAATTTTCCTTGGATGACATCTTGTTTGAGAAGTATGCCAATTTTAAAAAAAAAGCATCTGTAAAGTAGCAAAGCTAAAATAGGATTTTATTTTTACAAACGAAAGTTTAGTATACGTCGCTGTTGCATTTTATGACGAAAACAAGTTTCTCTATTCCCCAACAAATTTATAGCTTTCATAATATCTCTACTACTTGATACATAATACCGTATCTCCTAGACTATTTTTTAAAGTCCGCTATTTTGAGTTTTTATTTTCTGAAAAAAAAAAAAAACTGATTTTCGTGCGAATATAAGGATTTAAAATATGGGATAATATTTTATAATCCATCCACGAGTGACATCGATTTTAAAATCCATTTTAAATCTTTATGCTCCAAAGTTATTTTAAAAGTACAATTAAAGAAACTTGTTTTAAAATTCATTTAACACAGCGATTGACAGTAATGCGGTTTAATGCGGTGAATTATAAGATACCTTACCTTGTCATGTTTCAAAAGAATTATTCGTTCTAAAAGTATTTTTAAATGGATAATTTTTTTTTCAAATTATAACAGTTCAGCTTTCTTTGTGTTGAAGGACATGGAGTGAAAAGTTTCAGGGCGATTCCACCGTTACGTGTGTGACTTTTAGAGAGTTTTTTTTTGCAAATAGAGACAAATTTGGAAGTGAAATTATTTAGATAACGTTTTACTTTTTTTATTGCTATTACAGGACACATACAGAATCATTTTTGTAGTGACACCTTTAGTCTAAAGTAATAACATTTTTTTTAATAGTAAAGTTGTTGTTACGTGCGTGATTTTTCTGAATTATACACGTAACAACGACTTTACTATTTAAATATATATATATATATATATATTATTACTTCCGACTAAAAGTGTCACTAAAAAAATGATGCTGTATGTGTCCTGTAATAGGAATTAAAAAAAAGTAAAACGTGATCTAAATAATTTCACATCTAAATTTGTCTCAATTTGCAAAAAAACACTCTCTAAAAGTCACACACGTAACGGTGGAATCGCCTTTCAATTCTGAAAATGTTCTATATTTATAATACAAGGCCATTATATTTGTACATTTTATTATTCTATCTGAAACTAAAAGCACTAAATATACAGGGTGAGCACAAAGCCTTGCCCTGATTATAAATATGTATTGTGTAGAAACTATTATAATTAGATATATGGTTGTTTGGATACATTGACAATACATCGTACAATATGTAACGATGCAGCATCATTTAACTTACCAAAATTGTGGCTCAAGTTACTCCATGGTTACAAATATGGAAATAAACATCCAAGTAAAATTTAAAAATAACGTGCATAATTTGAAAAAGTACATAAAAAAATTAAATGATAGCGTTTCAAATAATAACTTCATAGACCGTGCAATTACAGAATATTCTTTGTTTTGTTTTGATAATGGCACCGATGGAGCCGAAACATGTCAACAGGCTAATAAAACTTATTTTACTGTTTATAATATTTTTATTTTACGTCTTTTAGCAATTAAAAGATGTATATTATTACAAGGTATTATAATTTATTATATTTTTATAGAAATGATTTTAGTAGAGATGTAAATATTGTACAACCTCCCTATTAATACTGATTTACGCAGTTAATTTTAATAGAAATATCTTTCCAAAAAATTATTTTATGACGACCCAAATTTTCGAACGGATTTTCAAATATTAAGTAAAAATGCTTTGCAAGGTGCACTGTAAAAAAAAAAAAAAAAAAAAAAAAAAAAAAAAAAAATCAGGAAAAGTTTCCTGTAGGAAATGGAATTACAGTTTCCCTTACCGGTAAGAAAACTTTACCGAACCAACACGGAATAAAATACCAAAAAAAGTTTTTTCTTTCCGTTAGGAAATTTTTCCCTGTTTGATTCAGAAACTAATCTTTAGACACAGAACAAATTCCTGTGTCTAACGCAAATCTTTCCTAATGTACAAAGAACAGTTTCTGAAGAGAAACAAAACTAACTATCCTTTTTAAAAAGAAAACTTTTCTGTATCAGTAAGTAAACTAATCTTTAATGACAGAATAGATTCCTATAAAATAAGGAAAAAAAAAAAAAACTTTCCATTCACATAAAGAAATATTTTGGAAAAATGGAAGAATAGATAGAAAGTATGCCTTTTTTTAAACAAAAAATCTTCTGAATCAGTCATTAAACTAATCTTGAAAAAGTAAAAATTCCTGTGTAGAATAGAAACTTTCTTTTCTTTATGGATTTTTTTTTTTTAAATATATAATCGGAAAATTTTTTGTATAGTAAAGAAACACTTTCTTATAAAGAGCAGGAACAAATAACAGATTAAAATATTGCTTTGGACACTGCTTTGATTTCCTTTTATCATCACAATTAAATATTATTAAGACTTTTTTGAATACATACACACATTTTATGTATTGTGTTAAAAAAAACGCATTACATTGGTACGTTTTGGTCCAATTTGTTAAAGTATTATCAGCGTCGAAATTTTCATTAATTTGCAATTTGGGACATAAAGCGTTAAAAAAAATCCTATTAAAATTTGGGCCTGCAGAGGAAAAGAAATTCTTTAATACATTTTCTTATCCAATCAACCCTTTTTTTCTCTATTTTGCTGCATTATCGAATAACAAATTAGGAATGCTGTAAGAATCTGTCAGAATCGCATAGTCTGTCGTGTGGTGTAATAGCATAATTTGTTGAAAGGTTATCTACATAAAATGGATTACCTTGCGTTCACTTAACTTGGTCGTATTTATAGTTTATTCCCTAGATGTATTTTATCGTGTTAAAGATGGCTCTCCGCCCACCCATCTTATAAACTCATCACTTTCGCAACGTCTCCAATTCTTATCTAATAGCATCCGATTTCCTCGCGTAATTTTCGGCTCGCATATTTTTCACGCCCAGAGTTTTGAAGTACAGTGGAGCTCTTAAAACAAAAAGCAAAGGAATTATAAAATTCCTCGTATGACTTTAAATGAGACAGAGGTCATTAAAAACCAAATCTTTCCATTTTCAATGGATTCGTTTGAAAATAGGCAGACTTGTTAATGACAAGCTCAAATAGTTATGTTCAAAATTTGGTGTTAAAATAATTAAGTTTTTTAATCCAATTTTCAAATTTTGAAAATAACGAATATTGTCATTGTTTAAATATCCCGTACGCATTTATTTTGCATAAAATATGACATTTATTTTTGAGATTCTTTTTATATATTACAATGGAAGTTGACATGGATTGTAAAAGTTCGCTGTATGAATATTGCATAAAGAGAAAAAAATATTTTTATAATTGTTTTTTTTTTCCCTAAAAAAGCAGCTATATATTTCTATATGCACCATAAATTTCAACAATAAAATGCCCCTGATATGAAACTTTGTATACTAACATTTATTTATTGTATAGTAGAGGATACACAGTATAAATTTCAAAAGAATCGGATAATTAAAAATGCGCATGAAACGTTTCAAAAAGTTAGAAATGTGCGGATTTTAAATTTGGGGAAAACAGCATTTTAAGTTAAAAAAACTGCATAAATATACAGTGTTTACAAATATAAAAGCTTAATCTCAACGAAAAAGCGGCAACATTTATTATTTTTATTTTTTGTTGCATCAGGTAAATTTGAGCAATTCCCATAATTCTCCAAATTAAAAAAACCGATATTTTAGTCGAATTTCGCGATTTTGAAAGTCCACTGTTCCCTTAACCTTTACTTATAATACCCGTGAAGTCAATAAAAATCTTAAAACACACATAATTAAACTAATTACTAATATTATTTGCTCTAATTATCTTAATGCTAAAATTAGTATAATAAAGTTAACAAATTTTCAATCTGACGTTCGTGAGAGTCATACTCTTTAGACTGGTCTTACTAGTTAGCTTTAGACAAAATCACAGTATTGAAGTCAAAGTCTCTAAAGAACTAGTAATTTCAAAGGACATGAACGACGTACAGTAATACAACTGATCGCTTCCTTTTTCTCCCTGAAAACCCCACTAACATTGCAATAATCACTGCAATTTTCGAGATATTGATTATACATATTCTTTTCATTTTAACAGTGCAAAAAGAGAAATAAAAAGGCTCGTTTTTATAGTCCAGAGTTCGGATATAAAGTAAAAAAAAAAAGGGGGGGGGGTTATGTTCCTTTCTTTCCATGACTCAGTTGTAAATTTTACAGAAGGAGCGGTATTTGAAAATTCCTCTTATTTAACCTCTTCTTTCTTTCATTCTTTCAAGACCTCGGGACATTCCTTTGCATTTTTCTTGGGAAGGGAAGGGAGGGTCCTTGTTGAAGTTTGAAATTATTGTCTTGTAAAACTGATAAGTTACTAAATTTTGACAGACAGATGTAATTTGGAAATATTTTTGATTTGAGAGAAAACAGTCTTCGAATTGAAATTGATTTATTTATTTATTCTACCCTACGTTTCGCCTAAAATCCCATTAAAATGAACCGATGTTTTCTCGTATTAGCCGAATGACCCCCCTACCTGAAAATGTTTTGACCACAGAAAAAAGTTAGTCATATGTGCCAAACCCAAAACTTTCTTCTATTTCACACAGATTTCGCATAAACTAAAAATAATCAGCAACCAATTTATATCAAGGTCTAACTGAATCTGAAGTTTCAGTAAATTCCGTGCATTAGTTCTTGAGATATGACTATTGCTAAAATTGTGTAAATCCTGCAAAATGCAGCATAGCAGCGCCACCTATTGGGAGATTTAAACCAAAACCTAATGAACAACAACTTATGACAGCGTCTAACTGAATCCGAAGTTTGGTGAAAATCCGTGCCTTGGTTCTTGAGATATAGTTATCGTGATAATAATGAAAAAGTAGCATAGTAGCGCCACCTTATGGGCTATATACACCAAAACGTAATCAGCATCTATTTATGTCAAGGTCTAACAGAATCTGAAGTTTGATGAAATTCCGTGCATTAGTTCTTTAGATATAGCTATCGTAAAAATAATGAAAAACGTAGTATAGCAGCGCCACCTGTTGGGACATCTACACCAAAATCTAATCAGCGTCTATTTATGTTAAGGTCTAACTGAATCTGAAGTTTGATGAAATTCCGTGCATTAGTTCTTGAGATATAGCTATCGTAAAAATAATGAACAAAGTAGTATAGCAGCGCCACCTGTTGGGATATATACACCAAAATGTAATCAGCGTCTATTTATGTTAAGGCCCAACTGAATCTGAAGTTTGATGAAAATAACTGCATTAGTTCTTGAGATATAGCTATCATGAAAACTTTGAAAATGCAGCATAGCAGCGCCACCTGTCGGGCGATTTTCACCAAAAACTAATCAGCATCAGTTTATATTAAACACTAACTTAATATAAAGTTTTATTAAATTTCGTGCATTAGTTCTTGAGATAGAGCGCATTTTTGTCACAGACAGACAATTTCTAAAAACAGTGAAATTGTGTTCAGGACCTTTTAAAACGTATAAATCCGTGGAAAACCGGAAGTCGAAAATTTTCATGAATCCAATACTTTCTTCTTGTAAAGATAGAAGAAAGTTAAAAGGAGAAGAGTACAACATAAAATCTATACGTTATACTGGTACACATTTAGTAATTAGAGATGGAAAATGGACATTGTAATAAAACTAATTGACATTGGGATGAAACTATGTGACTAAAGGGAAAACAAAAATCATCATTAAAAAAAAGGCAATCGAAGACAATCTGTCAATTTCGCCTGAGACTAAAAATATCGAATTTGTTTTATCAAATTTATGAATCAATCTTCATCAATCATTAATATGAATACTTATTAACTTTCTCCGAAATTAATCTTTTATAAACAAAAAAATTATGTTAGTGAAAAGCATGAAACATAAAGACCGCGTTTATTATTTTTTCTTCTTTTTTGTAAGCAAAAAAAAAAAGTTCACAATTGTTTAATTTCGAAACAGTGTCCAACCTGTCTTCTTCCCAAACCAATACATATATATTTGTTTAATAGATCTTTCACACTTCCAACAATACGCATTCTTCACTAAACCTCCATTCAAAATCCAATTAAATTATAATAATTTATATAGTTATTATAAAAGAATTGCCAGAAAGAAAAGGATTTTTTTTTTTTTTTAAATTCCCCAACCCGTGCAAAAATGATTAAATCTTAATGCTGATATTGTTAACATTGTCATTTTTAGGGGGGAAATGCCACTTCGCGTGATAACAAAAGTTGCAGAATGATAAAATCACACTTACTGATAAAAGCATTTTTTAGATATACAGATAACTTTTAAAACGAAGTTTTTAAGCAAATAATGCTATTGGGCAGAGATACCTCCTCCCTCACAGACATTATATCTATGTCTATTGTTGAAAAAGTTCATTTTTTCGGAAACAGCGTCCACATGTATTTACAAAATACAGTCTTCAGAAAACAAATTAATTAGTAAACCACAAGCCCTAGAAATTTTAAAAATATTTAGTTTAATATTTTCTGAAAATATGTTAAATAAGATAACTGAAAAAGTGCCCAAGATGGAATTTTACTATCGCTTTCTGACACAACTGACGGCGTTTTGTTTCATTCTCTTGCTTTTAACACTGAAATAAGATGTTAATGCACCGATACTTCCAACAATAGGGAACAGAGTAAAATTTATAGGAAATATCTCCATTTAATTATAGCTATTTTAATAAGCAGGCATTAAAGTTAATAATCATTTTAAACAAATTATGGTAATCTCCATTATTTAGGCCTCAAGATCATACAGGCTTTTTCTCATAAAAATGTTAAATTTCTTCAAGCACTAGCAATAAAAAAAATTGAAAAAGCTGTTAAAAACATTAAACGCTTTAGCAGATTTTATTTCAAATATTAAAATAGCTGTATTATATTTAAATTTAACACGTTCATTGCGCGTATAGAACCTGTAATAGGAGCCCTAGCCCAACACGTAAGCTGCGTGCAATTTTTTGGAACGGTTCTAAAAATGTATAACTAATGTAAATTTTATTCGAAAAAATAATTTTGAATAAATATGACTGCTTGGCATATGAAAAAAGAAGTGGTTTGCCCGTATTTGTTTTCCTCAGTCACATGACTTGCGCTTTTTATTATATAGATTACGTACGATAGGATTTAATATAATAAAGAAAACTTTTATTAATATCTTTTTAAGTTTTGATTCGATTTTCATAAAATTTGAAACGACGCGACAAAATTCTGCAACGATAATATACAGGGTGATTCATAAAAGATGGGCAGAACTTTAAGGGGTTATAGTACACTTAAAGACAAATAATATTAAATAGGAGACTAAGGGTCCCAGACGTATTCCCAAGGAGATAGGGGGCATTAAAGTTTAGGGTCCGAAATTTCAAATGATTATAAAACATGGAAAAATTGGTCGATTCGTTTGCGGTTTTTGCAAAAAATTTTCTTTATGCCAGTATTTTCTTGAAATAAAATTTTAAAGTTCAATTTCAAAAAATGCCGATAGGGGGCGCTTTAGACTTTGGAGTAACAAACAACTATTTTTTAACGTTATTTTTTGTATTTCTTTAAATGATTTCGAAAGCTTAGACTTAAACTTAAATTTTGATCTAAAAATCTGAGTCCTAACGAGTAGTTAAGTAGCGTAAACTGAAATTTGAAATTTGAAACCCTTCTCCCCCCAGAACAAAAATCAGTTATTCCCGATCTTTGTGTCGTAGATTAGGCTCTAACTACTGCCGCGTTTTGCTAAAATTATTCTTTATGTCAGTATTTTCTTAAAAATAAATTTTAAAGAAAATTTTCAAAAAATTCCGATAGAGGACGCTTTAGACTTTGGAGTAACGAACAACTATTTTATACCGTTATTTTTGGTGTCTCATTAAATGCTTTCTAAAGCTTAGACTTAAACTTAAATTTTCAGCTCAAAATCTGAATCGCTGAGCGTGGTTCAGTAGCGAGGGGAGGGGGTTCAAATTTCAACTTCTGAACATAGTTCAGTTTGCACTACTTAACCATGCCCAACGATTCTGTGCTGTGATACGAGGCAAAAATACAACTTTCGTCAAGGACTGCATAGTCGGAATTCACTCATAAAGGCACTGGCACAGTTGGAAACGTCGCTCATGCAAACGTTAAAGCTCCATTCCTGACGCTATTCACCGGGTGAAGAAGGAAACAGAAAGTATGCAAATGTCAAATGGGGAAGAAGAAGAACACGTATGCAAAATTTCGACACGATTCAGGCATAAAAACCACTGAACGGTGAGTCAAGTGTAAGTCGCTGTAGTAATGAATCGGAAGATGGTGCCCTTCACGAATAAGGAAAAGGCTGAGATGCATTTAATTTACGGAGCGGAAGATGGAAATGGTGCAGAGGCACAACGAATGTACGGAGAGCGATTTCCTAACAGGCGGTTGCCTAACCGCAAAACTTTCGAGCGCTTGCACAGACAGTTGTGTGAGACGGGATCATTTCTCGCTTCCCGGTCGAATGCAGGTCGTGCAAAAAAGGACGAATCAGTAGTTGTTGCAGAAGCCATTCTGGATGTTGTAGCGGCGCAGCCAAGTACAAGTACACGAACAGTGGCTAGCTAGGTGGATACCTCACAGTCCACGACTTGGAGGGTACTGAAGGATGAACATTTGCTCCCGTTTCATGTGCAACGAGTCCAGAAACTGTCTCCAGGGGATTATCCAAATCGTATTGAATTCGCCCGCTGGTTTCTGCAGCAGAACGCGCTAAATCCACATTTTGGACGAACTGTGCTTTTCACCGATGAATGTACCTTCACACGTGAAGGTACATTTAACACACACAATGCACATGTATGGGCGGATGTCAATCCACATGCTACGTATCCACATGCTCATCAGAGACGCTTTTCCATCAATGTTTGGGCAGGAATCCTCGGAGACCACCTAATCGGACCGTACCTTCTTCCTGAACGCCTCAACGGTAAAACATACCTCACATTTCTGCAACATGTGCTGCCAGACCTGTTAAACGTTGTTCCTCCACGCATCCGGCGGGTCATGTGGTTCCAGCACGATGGAGCGCCAGCCCATTACGTACGAGACGTCCGCAACTATCTGGACATCACATTTCCGAACAGATGGATTGGTCGAGGTGGTCCTGTTGCTTGGCCTGCTCGCTCGCCAGATCTTTCACCCCTCGATTTCTTTTTTTGGGGACGATTGAAGGCTCTTATGTATGAGACACCCATTGAATCCCCCGAGGAACTGGTCGCCAGACTTTCCGCCGCTGTAGGGGAAGTGCTCGAAAAGCCTGATGTTTTCGCGAATGTTCGCCGTTCCATTCGTCGCCGTTGTTCTGCGTGCATAACCTCTGGTGGTCACAATTTTGAACATTTATTGTGATTACATGTTAATAAATATGCTTTGGTAACATAATCCTAATTTGTGTCTTTTTACCTCGTATCACAGCACACAATGTGTGGACATGGTAAACTGAACTGTGCTCAGGAGTAGAAATTTCAAACCCCTCTCCCCAGAAACTTAACCACGTCTAACGATTCAGATTTTGGGCTGAAAATTTAAGTCTAAGCTTTAGAAAGCATTTAATGAGACACAAAAAATAACGGTATAAAATAGTTGTTCGTTACTCCAAAGTCTAAAGCGCCCTCTATCGGAATTTTTTGAAAATTTTCTTTAAAATTTATTTTCAAGAAAATACTGACATAAAGAATAATTTTAGCAAAACGCGGCAGTAGTTAGAGCCTAATCTACGACACAAAGATCGGGAATAACTGATTTTTGTTCTGGGGGGAGAAGGGTTTCAAATTTCAAATTTCAGTTTACGCTACTTAACTACTCGTTAGGACTCAGATTTTTAGATCAAAATTTAAGTTTAAGTCTAAGCTTTCGAAATCATTTAAAGAAATACAAAAAATAACGTTAAAAAATAGTTGTTTGTTACTCCAAAGTCTAAAGCGCCCCCTATCGGCATTTTTTGAAATTGAACTTTAAAATTTTATTTCAAGAAAATACTGGCATAAAGAAAATTTTTTGCAAAAACCGCAAACGAATCGACCAATTTTTCCATGTTTTATAATCATTTGAAATTTCGGACCCTAAACTTTAATGCCCCCTATCTCCTTGGGAATACGTCTGGGACCCTTAGTCTCCTATTTAATATTATTTGTCTTTAAGTGTACTATAACCCCTTAAAGTTCTGCCCATCTTTTATGAATCACCCTGTATATTGAATTTCAAACCATTCGGTTGGGTAGTTTTTGCACTGTTATATGCGGACGGACGGACAAACAGAAATACGTACGATGACTGTAAGATGCTACGTATTTACATAATTACGAACGCACAACCTAAAGAGAATTGCGCCAAGGGAGAAGAACTTTGATAATTCGTATGCGCAATGAAAGCTCTAAGAAAACCATTGACACATACCAAAAGCATTATTTATTTTTCAGCTAACACGGATAACCATTATTGCACAATTAAATGACACGATATAAGACCACAAAAAGTATAAAATAAGTTTATTACTGCTTACAAATATTTTTAAATTCTTTCAAATGCAAACCATTAAATATCTACGTAGCAATAACTTAAAATGAAATTGCCCTACTTTCAAAATCAACGGCTCAATTAAAAAAAAAAGTTGGAAATTGTACGCCAAACGTGATAAACGAGGTGCGTTCGTACTATAGCTAGTTTTATAAATATTCAGATCTTGATGATTTTTAATGAAATGAATGATATCGTCTGCAGATTCATTTCTGTAATAAAATAAGTATCTCGGTCGCTTGACGATTAAACATCGCACAGTGTGGTATTTAGTCCCAAAACCTGGCCAAAATTATTTTATACCTCTAAAAGCTACACATCTACGTTTTTATTAGCTCACAGGCTATCAAAGCCTGAGAGCTAATGTTCCCGCCGGTTCTGTATGTACGTACGTATGTATGTACGTACGTACGTACGTACGTACGTACGTACGTATATATGTACGTAACGCGATAAATCTCGATAGAAATAACCGTTTTGCTTCAAATTTTGTTTATAGGTCCATTGTGATAAGGCGCTTATTTGATTAGTTTTTGGGGTTCATTGGTTAAGTATAAAGGGGGGAGCGGGGTGCTAATTCTCCCTTAATTTAGATAAATGGGTTTTTCATGCAGAATTATCCGATTTTCTTCAAATTTTGTATATATATTCATTGTAATAAAGCACTTCTCTGGTTAGTTTTGGGGGTTCATTGGTTAAATATAAAGGGGAGAATGGGGGGATGATCCCCCTTAATATATAGTAGATTTCCTTATTTTTCGAGAGGTAAGAGTATAATGTACAATTAGTGTGAAAAGCCTGTGATCTCAATGTCCTCGGTTTAAGTGAGCAGTTTTCTTTTTTATTTGAATTGTAGAGTGAAAACGGTAAAATAAAGTCTTATTTATAAATGAAAGCATTTATTCATCAGTTTCATCACTATTACTGTCTTTAAGAATACTAACATTTGTAATATCACTTTTTGATAACACATGTAAAACTTCAGACGATAAGGGCTTTCCTTCCTAGTTTGTGTTGCATTTCATGCCAGTTATTAGGGGGTCAGAAGTTAAAAGAAGCCTATTCAGGACATCAATGTACAGGCCACTCGCGAAAATTTTCTTCTGTATTTTAATTTAAATGACCTAATATGTTTATTGCGAGCTTCTGCAGCCTCTTCAGATAGTTGGTCTATTGGCAGAATAGCTCTTTTTATAACGTCTGCTCTATGACGATGTACCTTGTGCATTGTAAGGGACATGGGATAAAAACCATATAGCGACACATACAGTTCAGCCGTCTCTTAGCAATATTTTTCAAATTCTTCTGTATTAATTTTGTATTAGTATTGTTTTCTCCAAATATTGTCCTTGTTTTTATGAGTAGCTACCCATTTTTGTTTGAACTGATTTTTAACAACGGAGAGCTTTTGCTTCATCTCAGCTTTCCTTGGATCACCTTCAGAATAATTTCTCAATAATTCTTGCTCCATAAATTGATGATTTCCATCAAATGTTGACTCATTTGAGCATTGCATGATGGTATACAACTCATTTCGAGTCATAGATCTCAATTCAGAAGACCCTGTTACCAAAATAAATAAAAAAATAAATAGCAGTAATTTATATAAGAAATTATAGGAACCAACAAAAAAATTCGTTTAAAATAGGGGGCGGTTTCGGGCGGCTGATGTTTTTATAATTGCCTTATATACTAAGTACTGCGTATTAAACAATAGTTTTCATCGCTTAAATATGTTTAAAAATATAACAAAACCCTTTCTAAATATTAGAAATAATTATTTATGCCACTATTAACTATACCTAAGTTGTCGACCTATAGAAAAAAAATCCGCAGAATATTCACTAGGTAAATGTAGTGTGTATAAAGTATAGACCCGGTTCAGAATAATCCATCACAACAACAACCACTAAATTGTTTAGACACAAAACTACAGGAGAATTTAAAACACTAAAATCTGAGCGCATCGTAAAATCACAGGACCACTGGAAGCGAACGGCAACTTCGGACTGATCACGTGGCGAGCTGTGTTGTACTAGCGCATTGCACGTTTCGGGTTTGGATGCAGTAACTATTAAACTTTTTGAGGAATAATATACAGGGTAGGAAACAGATTTTTAAAAAAATCATTTTTGGCCATGTTTTGGGACTAAATACCACACTGTGCCTCGGAAGCTCCTACAACAAAAAAGCACCGATTTTTTTTTTTTTTAAATTCAAATTTCTTAATAAATATTTTTATTAATATCTTCTAAAGTTTTGATTAGATTTTCATAAAATTTGAAATGTCTCGACAAAATTCTGCAAAGATAATGCAGCTTAAATTTCAAACCATTCGGTTCGGTAGTTTTTGCGCTGTTATATGCGGACAGACGGACAGACCAGACCAGACGACGACTATCGGTGCTACGTATTTATATATTTACGAACGCACCTAAAAAGAAATATATACTGGAAAGTTATGTCAATTTGATCCTATTGTAATATGACATTTTGCAAATGTCTTCGAAAATTATCCCATTGCTTATTTACATATTTAAAGTGCACAAAACAACTATATTCTTTAGATATCAGTAAAGGACATATTGGTTAAGTTAAAGTAAACTCTCTATAATTTTCGTCATTTGGATAGCTACTTTTATTGATATTTTTAAACCTAAAAGTAATTTTTAATGAAAATTAACCCTTTGTGACTCAACTCAGATTTGAAAAATATTTACCGAGATGTTAGAATACATCATTTTAAACATGTAAACAAAAAATTAAAAAAAAAATAGCACATAAAAATAAAAATTGACTAAAAAGGTATTTTTTTTTCGCAGGTGCAATAATCAGAAAATTACGCATTTCTCATAAATATTGTCAATTTTCTAATACAAAAAATTGTAAAGTATACGAAAATTATCTTTGTAAAAAATCTGTTTTAAACGTCTCCAGCCTTTTTAATTTTACAAAATTTACGAAGCTCATTTTAAGCAATAAAGATGCAAATCTGCTCAAATGATAACTAAAACTTTGGCATGAAAAATTAACTCAGTATTGCCGTCTGTTGAGAATTGTATGAACAATTCATATTAACTGCTGTGTTGGAAGAAATAAGCAATAAATAAAATCGTCGTTTAAAGCCCGTTGTATAAGTAACATTGCTATTTGGGTATGTTGCAGATATGCGACGTGGTGATACAAAGGGTTAAAAAGAAAATTTTACCGGAAGGTTAAACAGCAAAAGTATTCGTTAAGTTAAAAAAAATAAATGTGTAGAATTAACCATTTAAAAAAAAAAAAAAAGACACATCCAAAATGACGTGCTTTGTCAATAAAATAACATAGAATTTCCAATCACTCGAAATTTAAAGTTATGTGATCGATGAATCGACGAAATGTGTTAAGTTGTTGATATTTATTAACGATTTGAATGAAGAAACTCTAAACGGAAGAAATCCAATTAACTTATTTGGTGACAAAAATTAAAAGCAAACTGAAAATTTTCTATAAACTATTCTCTTTAATCAAAATCTTCCAAGAGGAGACTTAATGAGATCGTTCTGAGAACATTTATTTTCTTTCTCAAAGCATCAATAATTAACAGCTGTTCCGGAAAAATATTTCGAAAAGCGAAAGAGTCATGAATTATATTACTTCTTTCATATTGGAAATCAACATACAGTTTTGTATTGCAGGTTGAAAAAGTTAAATTTTACCAAAAACCTATAGTTAAACAAAACCCCTAAAAAATAAGATTTGTACAATATGAAGTGATCTAATAAAATATTTATATGGTTGCCTATAAATTAAGTAATTTAATATCTAAAGAGTTTTTGGACCGTCTCGAAGTCGAAGGTCATCACGGGCCGAAATTTCCTGGCCGAGCCCAGTCTGGTGTAAAAGTTAAAATCTCGGCCTAAACCTAGCCCGTCCCGGCCAACTGAATTTCTACAAACAATTAAATATATACTAGCGGGCTCATCCCCCTACTCGCTAACGCTCGCCAACCCCCGTGAATTGCTTCGCAATTCACATTGAGAACGCTACGCGGTCCCAATCTCGCTTCGCTCGTTCGCCCCTTTTTATTTTTGCAGCAATTCTAGCCGGAATAAGTACTAACATAAATCACTTGAGCATATGAAATGACAAATTTTTTATGTAAAAATATAATTTGAAAAATCCGTTGAAAACACAACTAAAAATGCATTTAGTTGATGCTACCAATGGACATATAAATCATTTAAATACTATGAAAAAAGCATCTTGGAAACATAATTAGTTTAAAACTTATTGCTCCTATAATATTATACAACATGGCTTAAACTCATTAAAAAAAAAAAAAAAACACTACGTGATAGGAAGATAGTTTATATATAGCATCAATCATTGTTTAAATTTCGTTCCACATTTTACTGTTCAAATTGATTATAGATTTTTACAAAATAAATTATTTTTTACTTCATCAAGACAGCAACAGATGGCAGAAGCAATCTAGCAGTGCAATCTAGACAGTTGATATTTTCATTCACTCCGACTTTCGTGAGTGAAATTCATAAATAAATTCTAAATAAGAGTTGAGAATTCATTTAAAATTAACGATATCACTCATAATTAAAATGAGGAATCATCTCAGACGCTTTGGATTACGTACATGTTATTTTATTTTCAATAATTGCTAGTTTGAGTTTCATTCTATGGTTTCACTGCTCTCGCACTGACCGCCATATTGGAGGTGGGACTGATCTAACACAATCTAGTCTATTCATTGGTTTGAGCTCTGGAAACTACGGTTGCTGCCAAACGTTAAGCTACAAATTCACCCCTATTTCCGCGTCACGTAAGAGAAATATATATATAGGATGCCTTTTTTGTAAAAGTTGTGTCGGGCTTCATTTTACTGATTTTTATACGGATTAGGCTGCGCCGGGCCAATGAACTTCATACGGGCTGGGCCTGAAAATTTAGACCCGTGAAGACATCTAGGAACCATGAAGTCCAAGTCCGGCTTGGACCGGAAAAAAAGTCTGTCCTGGCTCAACCCGAGTCTGCAGCAGAAAAAAGTAAGGCCCGGGTAAGGACAAGCCAGAGTCTCGTGAATGAAAATTTGCCCGAGCCTGGCCTGTGGGCAGGGCCGGTGCAGACCTCTAGTCGAAGGTATGTAGTGCCTATTGTTGACAGGTCTACAGTCACAAAACGCAAGACGACGAAACAAAATAAAAAGTGGAACATACAGTTAACCCTAGGAAAACGGAAACTGTTTATAACGGAACTTGTCAAACATGTAAAATTAATGGTCCCTAGAGAAAGAATGCCATACAATTAAATCTGCTAAGACGGAAACATGTATAAAACTGAATCTTTCTCCGGTAACTTGGGATTTCGTCTTATTGAGATTTGGTTTTACTGTACCAAATTAACAAAATAATTGTAAGAGTAAAATTTATGAAAGCGGAATCGCTAAGCACCGAAACCAAATTCAGCTTTGGAAAGAAAAATCGAAGAGTGGGAAAATGTGATTAAAAAAAACTCGGCAACTAATTATCCGATCGCCTTCATTCTTAATACAAAATGTATGTTTTTTTATTGTCTTTTATATTCACTCCTTAAAATAAACAATTTCGAAAATTTTTATATACCTTTTATCAGAAAGAATATTTCGAGAGTCCGAAAAAAATAGTTCCGGATAATCGAGGTTACTGAAATTCAATAAGCTTCTTCCCATTATTACGTACTAGGTACATACAAAATTTTACGTCTTTATCTCACTTTGTTCGGGAGATTAGCGTTTACAGACACACACAGACAGGCGGAAAAAATGACAGTGATCGGCTCTGATATATATTGCATTTCAACTCTTTAGATTTTCTGTTTTTAATGACAAACCTGCCAAGTAACTAACATGTTACGTACATATTAATAAATTTAAAGTATCGGATACTTAAAAAAAAATAATAATCCAGTTTCTACATGCAATACTATTAAAGTAAGATATGGATTGTATTGCTTAACAACGTTTCGTTTTAAAATAATCGATCCCTAAAAGCGGCCGATTCGATTAACCTATGGTCCACCCTCCACCGTATAACTAATAGCAACTCTGCTACACTATATTGCCAAAGGTGATTGGTCACTTGCGATTTTAGACGTTTTGTTAACTATCTAGAAAAATACATGAGGAATTAACCTGAAACTGCAGGTGTGTAAACAGTATAGTATAGCTTATATATTTCCATGAATATTTTTTTCCGAAACTTCCGGGGACTGTCAACAAATTGAAAAAGAACGAATATATTTTGGATTACCCTGTAAAACCTAATGTAGCAAAAGTGTTCAAACTCGAGATTATTAATAAGGGCTTTGTCGTAATATACTGTGTTAATTTTTATGAAGATAGCATATATACTCGAAGAGAAATTAAGGTTTTTATAAAAACAGACCCAAATTTTACCAAGTTTTTTGCTTATAATTTGCAGAGTTCTTAATATAAAAAAATTATTTTGAGAAAATATGTCAAACACCATTGTACATAATACTCTGCAATCGGAATTAAATAATAATAATAATAATTGGATGAAAAATGAGCAGGTTTACTAAAAAATGTTTCACTGCGCATGCGTGAATGCAATCAAAATAAAATATGCATAATGTATTAGCTAAGTATATAGAGCAACTTTTGTGAAAGTCTCAAAATCATAGCTTGAAAATTCTGAAAATTATCGTCGATAGAATAAGCTCGAAATCCGTTGTTCCCAAAAAGAAGTAAAAATATGAGGGGTTGTATCAAATATCTGTTGATTAGTGCCAAGATAACGTACACAATATGGCACGTACTACTATATTTGGATACAACCCCTCATACCTTTGGCAATATAGTGTACATGGACATACGCAGCTAACCTTTATTTATAAGTTATACGGTGGAATACGAATTCTGCTGGTCCATTTATTTAATTCCATTGCCCTAGAAAATAATACGACACACAAAAATGATGAAGATCCAATGGAAGAAACTTTAATGTTCGGTGGACAGAATGCCAGAAAACCTGTCAGGCCTAAGAAAATAAAGTATGCAGTATGCATTGAATCATAAGAATTCAGTATGAATATTTAAGTATGAATCGATTCACAGAAGCGGCCGATTCAATTAACCAATTATTCACCCTATCCCCAACAGAAAATCTAGGCATATTAGTGTATACATTGGTTCCTAAAAATTCAGTAAGGATTGATTTATAAAAGCGGCTGATCCTATTAATCAATGGTTCACCTCATAACCAACGGCAATTCTGCTACTTGGACATACACCGCTATCTTTTATTTCAAGTAAAAATATTGCTAGCCCATTTATTTATTTTCCTTGCCCTAGAAAAGAAGGGGGGGGGGAAAGGAGTAGACACATTAAAATATATATTTGATAGACTCAATGCCAGAAAATCCGTCAAAGCCAAGCAAATAGAAAAGTATGCTCTAAATGTTAATTACTAGAATTCATAACAGATAATTGTTTATAAATAAAGTTTTTACATGCAATATCATTAAAATAAGAAATGAGTTGCATTGCTTAACAATGTTTCGTTTTTACCGAATTGATTCTTAAAAGCGGCCGATTCCATTAACCAATGGTTCACACTATAACAAATTTGCACGCACAAAGTTCTATTTTATTTCCAAGGGAAAATACTGCTAGTCCATTTTTTTTTCATTGCCCTACAAAAGAATGAGACAAATAGAAGAAGATAGATTTTAACAAAATTTAATGTGACGGTAGACTAAGTGCCAGCAAATCTGTCAAGGCCAAGAAACTAAAAAAGTGTGCTTCTGGATGGAAGTTGCGAGCGTTGATTTGGCGGCAGCGGCAGCGATCACCAATCAATATTGTGCGGGGCCGACTTTTGGACAGCGGGACGACTGGGTCCGTGAGAGGTGTCACGACGCACTCTCCGCCGAACACACCGAAAAACGTGGCCCGTTTTCGTAAACAGGGCCGGATTAAGGCATCTAGGGGTAATTCCTACCCCTCGACTTTCAAAAGCAGATTTTTACTTACAATGATTTAAATGTGTTCCAAGAAATCTCTCAACCAAACACTAAGTTAACAAATTGTAACTTTTTTCTGTATCTGGCTTGTAGTAAATGGGTACATTTAATTAATTTTAGGATGCTGAATTCGGTGGAATAACCAGATTCTCTCAATCACGTCACGTTAACTAGATACACAGCATTTACAAAAAGCCAACGGTGAAACATTTGACAAAAATTGACAGTTTGAATAATTGACCGTTTAAAATATAATACTCATCAGTAAAAATGTTTTTTGATTATTTAAAAAATATCTATAAACTAATACGAGCACGAAACTGTTGCACAATCACCCATAACGTGAATATTAACAATGTTATTTTTCAAAACAGGATGATGACCTTCTTTATGTCAGAATGCATCCAAATAAAAGGTTTTAACCTACATAGTCATTCATTTTCCTCATTATTTGACTACAAAAATGTAAATTATAATTTACATTTCACCACGTATTTTACCATGTATGCAAAATTTACGTTCTATAAAATTTTATAAAACCCTTACGTGATGGAAAATTTGATAGCAGATTCGGATTCTACATGCAAAAATACATAAAAAAAAGTTTATTAGAAATCAGATACAAAATGGTTGTTGACTAGTGTTATTATTGCTTTCTCCAAAACAGCCGATTTGTTAATACTGAACCTTTAGTTAACTATGTGCAACATTTTTTTGTCTGATTTTTTTGTCTACCTTTTATTGAACTTATTGAATTTGAATAACAAAAACTCGTTGAATTTAACTAAAACTTATGTTTGATTATGATGACAATTACTGAGTATTAAAGAAACCTTGGAACACTTAAAAGGAAATCAGCATGCAGCTAAATAATTTTACAAAAAATCAGAAAAAAAAATGTCAACATGTTTTACACCCCAACACTTCATATATATTAACTCAAAAAAAGTGAATCAATTTAATTGCGAACCATTTTGGAAATTGAATTTCGATGAAGGTTTATAAATATTACAAGAAAAATATACTTATCATATAAAAGGCTACAAAAATTACTCAAATTTATCGATTTAAACGATACGCCAGTTCACACAAGTAGATAACGTAACGTTTTGTGTAATACATATTACTATTAATAATGATATGATGTTAATGAGAAAATATAATTTTTGGAAATCAGATATGTTTCCAATTCTCAATTCACGAGGCCTCTAAAAATTGTGGGGACCGTATCGGCAATTGCCTACTCGGCGTATTTGGTAGGCCAGGCCTGTTCGTTAAAAAGGAGAAAAAATATGAAAATATTTTCAATTTAATTTGGAGTGTCAGGTGATTTTTTTTTTAGATGAGAGGTGTCATCTGGTAAACTTATATTTAATTTAAAATTTCACTTTTTGAAAAATTAAACATTCTAAATTAAACTTACGTTTGGAAACTTTTTTGAGACTCACGTCTCTATTTTTTTTTAAAGTACGGCCGATTTCCGTTTGAACAAACTTGCGCGGAACCACGAATTCATTCGCTGTAATGAAATTTCGTTATAATGAAATTTCACTTCTATATCGATATCGTTATAATGCAGATTTCATTTGTTATGAAATTTCGTTATTTCATATATAAGAGAATACTTCACTTTAACTCGTTCGCACTTCGTTGTAATGGAATTTTCGTTGTATCAGATTTTGCTCTAAAGTATATCAGCTCTATAACATAGTAGATGTCGGTTAATCGAATCGCTCATTTTCATGAACAATACATCTGAAAGGGAAAGAAAAACAACAACAACAAGGGAATCTCATCTATTACATGCCAATCTTTTGGAGTCTTCCGCTTTGATATAGCTTGAAATTTGCAGCATAAAACGTTTCCATAATCCGTTCGGGTATGACATCCTATTAATAATACATATTTTTTCATTCAGCATTATGTTATTTAAAAAAATATTTTTGTTATTATCTGCATAGAGTAATGATAGTATATATATATGCATTTATTATTATGACTTCCTCTATGCTTCAGCATTTAGTAATAATAAATAATAAAATTGCTTAATTCTCTTTACACTGTTGTTGAATCTTTTATTTCAAACATATATTTCACTCTTTAAATTTAAAAGAGGAGCTACATTTCCAAACGAATAATTTATGATGAAACATAAAGAGTACTACAAAGTTGTTGTGTCTGTTTAATCATGTTGTAACACCGCATTTTCCAAACGTCTTCAAAAAGTCTTCCTTAGTCTATTGTCATAAGAATTAGTACGCAAAATAAATATATTCGTTAAATTTCTGTGAATGACATTTGTTAAATTTCAGTAAACCTTAAATTTGTGATTTGGATAGCTATTTTTAATATTATTAACGTAAAAGTATTTTCCCCCCCAAATTAAAAGTATTTCTTCCTCCAAAATTAAAAAAAGAAAAAATTGGACACGAAAGGGTAAAAGTGAGATTTATAAAAATACAGGGTGTTAAAAAATGTACGCACAATTTAAATCATTAATAACGTTATAGATTATAACTGTCTGGATCACCTTCATTGAGAGCATTAGACTAATCTTGGAATGTAATTTTTCCAATGTAGGCACTTTAAAATGTGATGGACATTTGATTTTGAAAATCTTATATCACCAGCTACGTGCCGAACAGATCTACCACTTTTCATTTGCATGGTTTGTTGATGACCGCGGTCTTCCCAACATTGTTTGTGAACATTTTTAACATTCCCACCTGCATACAACTTATCTCCAATTCTAGTGATTGCAACTCGTGTAAGGGGATCTGTTTTCAAACTCTCTCCTATATACTGTATTTGCACTTCAACTGCGTTTTCGAACTTCTAGTAACATTTTAGGTTAACTTTAATTCCCTAGAAACTTAGTCTGTTTTCCTCCATTATTTCAAGTTACTTAAACTTTAAAAGGACAAGATGAACATACTAGTTATTAGCGAATAAATTGGGTATATACCTTTTTTACTCACGTAATTTGTGCTAACCCGCGTATTTTCCGCACCCCCTATTTTTCAAAGAAAATGTTGGTAAAAAACAAAGTTTGGCATAATTTTTGCATATAGATTACAAGATATTTTAAATGAAATGATATACCTCAACAATTTTAATTTTACAATATTTCAGTTTGGAATTTAGACAGAAATCCTTTATTTTTTCATGCGCTTTTCCTTATCAGCTGCACTGTGTGTAAATGACATTGTACTGGTATTAATGGCATTGTACTATAACGCGGTTTGATTAGTCCTGTACTACATTTGTGCTGATTTGTTTTTATTCGTAATGTTTAGAAAAATAACAATTTCACGGAATATTTTATATTCATAGTATACTGCTCTGTTTAAATTAACTCATTGAACACAAATGGCAGCCACTAAATTATTAAAATAATTCTTAGAAGAAGCGCATTATGTATTTACATAATGCCAAAAGGATTTTACGTTCACAAGCATTTCGGAATATCTGATTATTAGACAAACATGCCTAGACACAAATTAGTAAAATTTTCATGTTCCTTTTGCAAATTAGAATAAAGAATAATTTTAAAAGCACCATTTACACATTTGCAATTTTTGTTACAATACTGTAATATTTTGAGAAAAAAAGCTTTAACGAACTAATTACGGTGTTTAGCATATCTGAAACCCCCCGCAATATAGCACAAAAACCTAACAAAAACTCAAATAGACAGTGGATTTGACTTTGTTATATTTTCCTAGAAATCTGAAAAGTTTTAATTAATTTTTTCCTCGGTTTTTCCAACGAGTTGAGTTTTTAACGTAATGTGCAAGTTTTTTATATTCGGGAAAAACACATTAAAAACAACAAAATTTTATTTTTGTATGCTTATTAGAATACTTTTATCTTTGTATGATATCTAATGACACTTTATAAAGTTCGGAAAATGCGAACTTTGTAAGAATATGCAAGTTTCTTAAGTAATGTTGCGAGTGAATGCGAATCTTTTTTTGAATCTAACTTTCGATGCGAATTTTGTATCGGTATGAAGTAAACTTTAAAAGGGGTATTCGTATGCAAATGTATACAGCTGTTTGTTCGAAAAGGATTTAAAGTGTAACAGCATTTTGACGCCCTGAAATTGAAGGCTGTTTTGGGAATTTTTTTAAAGATATGTGAAGTGCTTATAAAAATCCATTTGCACTAGTGTATTATGCATATATTAAAGTAGTAAACCGTATTATGGTATAGTTGATATATTTAAAACTGGTAGCTTGTGAACTGATGAGCGGGAGAGCTTCCAAGAAACGAGAGTCAAGCGAGGGAAGAGCTGCAGTATTGCTAGAGAATTGTAAATAGCTTTCATTTCTTTACTTATAAAAAGTACCCCATTCATTTTTTCTATAGACTATGGTGAATGTTTATTCACTCCTATTGACCATTAATGATCTGCAGGACGTATGAAATACCGTGAAAAAGATAATATATGAATTGATTTTATCATACCGCATTTACAGATAGTAACAAACAGTATCATGCAGCGCGTAATAGAAAAAATTTCCATAACCACCAGAGTCGAGCAACCTTTTTGCAGAAATGGGATTTTTCATAAAAAGTTTTAGCTCAACGTTCGTTAATTCGAACTCGCAGGGACTGAGAAAGATGTTCGAATTATAAGATTTTAAAATAGAAAATGACCTTTCATGCTAACACTAAAGAAAAAAACGTTTACCTAACATATACTTCCTATGGTTATTTTTATTATTACTCTACTACTATGGTTATTTTTATTATTACTCTGTAAAAGAGAGAAAAAATCCGTAAACACCCGGAAATTGTACTGGCAAAATACGGAAATTCTTTTTAGAGTAAAAAATAAAAAAATTCCAAAGACTTAGCGAAAATGACGTATTAACTAGATATTTACCGTATCAGTCATAGCTATTCTAAAATCCATATTCGCTACTTTCGGACACATTCACAAAAACATTTCATCGGAGAAAAAAAAAAAAAGAAATTCCGTAAAAAGGCGGAAATACTGGCAATCAATGGATTTTTATTTTACGTTGTCGCGACAGGCTTTATCCTCCGCTACCAACACAGGAACATTACAATACTTCAAAAGAAATCTTTTAAACCAAAATAAGAATAAAATCACGAGACATTTATATAACGATATACGTTACAAAACTTTAGGATTAAAACTACTACATCGATCGTTATCTGAATTTTGCTTCTCCCTTCTTTCCTTCAAAATCCTTATTCAATAAAAATTTCATAAACTTATTTTTTTTTCTGGATGACATTACAGACAGATGTCAGTATGATTTTAGGCTTCAAGGAATATATTTTTTCGATTTCCTTTCGATAACCATCAACTCAGCAGAGCTGCTTTCATCCTGTCATTTAAAATGTATTAAAAATGGCTATATGCAGAAATCAAAATCTCATCTTTTAAGGAAAACTGATTCTAAAGCACACAAAAAACAAAGAAATAACTATTCGAATGAGTCTCGGGGTGGGGTTCTCGAAAGGTTAAAATAATATCCATTCTTTTAAAGGACAATTTGTTTTCCTCCTCCTCTAGGTCGTATTATTTAAGTTTTTTTTCCCTCCAAAAATAGAAGAACTATTTTTTATTTGGGGAAATCCGCTGTGACGGCGCATAGGCTCGCTGATAATTCTTACCTGAAGATGAATGTAAACTTAAATGTCTCAAATGTGTAATATGATTTTTAATTTAAGTTACTTTTCTAACAGTACATAATGGGCGTAACTACGTTGGGGCATGAAATATCGTGCTCTCCTCAAAAGTTTGCGTACAGCATCTCTAAGAATATAATAACAAGAACGAAAAATCATGCGTCAAGCATAGATTATGTAACACTTTCCAACGCTTCCAAAATAATTTTACGAATCATACTCTTCAATAAGCTAAAAGATAACATCTAAGTAAATCCAAATACTTTTATTCAGCCCTGTATAGGATCTATAGATTTGTATATATACTACATAGGATGCTAAATTTTAGTTCAGTTAGGAAACACGTAGCACAGTTTAAAATTCTCCGTCTGGAGTTAAATAATACGGAAATGTTTTCCCGAACTTTTGTGCTTCCCTGTATAGGATCTACAGAATTTATACACACCACGTAATAGACAAAAAGCGATTTAAAATTAAAATCGCGTTTAGTAACTTAAAACGCACTTCCAGGAATTATTGTTAACATACAGTAGAGAATTCTTTTGTGTGTCCCTGTAAATGAACGATGACTGCTATACACACAATATTCTGTAGTAAGTCTCTTGTAATGAACCTTATATAAATTTCAATGCGTTTAAAATTGGGAAACATTGTTTAAATAAAGCGCAGACGATTTTTCTCCATAGACGTAATGTAACGGAATTCTTTTGACTGTCCCTGTAAAGTAAGTATAAGTGCTATGCACACCCTATTCCATATTAAGCTTCTTCTAATGCACCTTAGTGATATATATAAATTTCAATGCGTTTAAAATAGTGAAACATTATTTAAATAAACCGCAAATGATTTTTCCCCATAGACCGCAATGTAACGGAATTCTTTTGAGTGTCCCTGTAAAAAAACTATAAGTGCTACATACTTCCGTTGAAATAGGGAACATGCTATAGATAATGATTATAACATATAAAAATTGCAGGGCAATCCGAGCATATTTACGGGAGTTAGAGCACGGACAGACGGCAGACGGCCAGACGGCCAGACAAACCGAAGTCATAAACACTTTTCAACTAGGTTGGAAAGTGTTAAAAATGCTATTAAGAGCCTACGCTAGTCACGCAAACAAATGCTCAATGTTAAGTCTATGGGAAGGTTCTTACGCGATTTCTCGCTCGCATTTTAATATTTTTAAATGATTTTTTTTTTTGCATAGGATAGCTGAGGTCGATCTCTAACGTTGTTAGTTTTTACTTTTATTTTAGTTGCAGTTTTTTTTATAAGCGGACATTTGCAATTTTGGAACCGGTTCTGAAAGTGAAGGTACCCCTATATAAAAAAAACTGCAACCAAAAACTAAAAACTAAAAACGTAAGAGATCGACGTCAGCTATCCTATGCCAAAAAACATTAAAAAATATTAAAATGCGAGCGAGAAATCGCGCAAGAACCTTCCCATTGATTTAACATTAGCGTGCGCGTTTTTTCGCATGACTGATGTAGGCTCTTAAATGTCTCAAATGTGTAATATGATTTTTAATTTAAGTTACTTTTCTAACAGTACATAATGGGCGTAACTACGTTGGGGCATGAAATCTCGTGCTCTCCTCAAAAGTTTGCGGACAGCATCTCTAAGAATATACTAAAAATGCTATTGAACAATTTAAAATGTCACTAAATTGAAAAGTTAGAACTTGCAGAAAGCTAGCAAGTACAAAACTAACAAAACGTGAAGATTTTAAAAACCTTTTAGAAAATAACTGTGCTAAAAGTACCTGTAAATTTAAATTGACTTATTTTGCCTTAGCAAATATGTTTAGTAAATGATAGTATATGTTCATCATTTACTATTATCACTTCATTTATATTTCAGCACCGAGTAATAAAGCAACAGCAAAAACACTTGCTTGAAATCCTTTCCACCGATGGCGATTCTTTTAGTTTAAATATATGTTTTATTCATTATAATTAAGGAGCTACTTCACTCACGTGAAAACACCTGCTCGCTAATGTTAATCCTATGGAAGAAATTTTTTAAAGTATCTTGTTTGCATTTCAATATTTTTTAAATATATTTTTTTTTTCACTGAATAGTTCAGGTCGATCGCTACGCAGGCCGTGTTTTTTACTTTTTCGATTTTGTTTACAGATTTTTTTTTAGGAGGGTACTTTCACTTTCGAAACCGGTTCCGAAAGTGAAAATATACTAATAAAATAACTGAATCGAACAAAATCGAATAAACAAAAACGAAACAATAAAATACGGCCTTGTATAGATCGACCTCAGCTATCCAATAATAATAAATTTAAAGATACTGAAATGCAAACAAGATGTTTTTAAAAAATCCTCTCATAGGATTAACATTAGTGAGCGGGTGTTTTCGCGTGAGTGAAGTAGCCTCTTAAAAGCCTACGATAGTAACGGGAAGACACTCGCAAGTTAATGTTAAACCAATGGTAGCGTTCTTTTCAAATTCCTCGTTTGCATTTCAATATTTTTAAATTATTTTTTTTGCATAGGATGTCTGAGGTCGATACCTTACAGGTTACTTACGTACTTTTTCGATTTTAGTCGCAGTTTTTCTTTGTTTATTTTTGCTCCGAGGACACTTTAGTTTCGGAATCTGTTCCGAAATCGAAAGGTTTCCTAAGAGAATAAAAACTGTAACAAAAATAATAAAAAGTACGAAAGTACCTGGTAAGGCATCTAACTTGCATATCGTATGCAAAGAAAAAAAAACTAAAAATATTGGATTGCAAACGAGAAATTGGAAAAGGACAATGCCATTGGTTTAACATTGGCTTGCGTGTTTTCGGGTTAACGTATTGGATAAACTTTTAAGCAAGGCGTTTCTTTTTCGGAACAGTAAGTTATGATAAAAATAAAACATTGGATAGTTGTTAAATGTATTTAATTCTGAATTATCATTACAATTCATATGGATTTCTTTACCAATTTGAATGATTGTGTTAAAATTAATCCAGTATAATCATTGTTTAAAAACAACACAAAATGTCACAAAAACATATATGCATCATTTATTAAAAACTTTTACTTTAGGTGTTTTAAAAATACAAAACTGCATTTCACATTAAAAACCTAGCGCTTTCGAGCCGTCCTGGCTCATCATCAGGGTTAAAACATCACCACGCAGATACACACAAAAAACACACAACTAGTCTGAAACACTGTAAAAACATCAATGTCTGCTGAAGACAAGGTCAAACCATTATAAACAGGGTGGGAAGCATAGGGAGGGAGGGATGTGCTTCCCACCCTGTTTATAATGGTTTGACCTTGTCTTCAGCAGACATTGATGTTTTTACAGTGTTTCAGACTAGTTGTGTGTTTTTTGTGTGTATCTGCGTGGTGATGTTTTAACCCTGATGATGAGCCAGGACGGCTCGAAAGCGCTAGGTTTTTAATGTGAAATGCAGTTTTGTATTTTTAAAACACCTAAAGTAAAAGTTTTTAATAAATGATGCATATATGTTTTTGTGACATTTTGTGTTGTTTTTAAACAATTATTTATAGACAGAGGTGAATTTGATTCAATTGAGTGTTGTGTTTTTCATGACTCAAGTTTATTTTGCAGTATAATCATGTATCCAGCGTTTACTGGAGTTGCAAGTTACCTGCGATTTATTCTGTTGTGATGATTCAGATATCAGACCAGATGTTATGATCGATAAGGTTAACTGGATGAATTAGGTCCTATAGATTCGACCGGGATGGCTCAGTTGGTAGAGCATGGCAGCTTCAGCCAAGATATCCCAGGTTTGAATCTTGTCCCGGACATTTTTCTTCCAGTTGGATAATTACAATTCATATGATTTCTTTACCAATTTGAATAATTCTGTTAAAATTAATCTAGGGTATTTAATTCTGTTGCAATACGATATTTCCTGAACGTCTTCGGAAATGTTTTCATAGCCTAATGTAGCTACTAACAAAACTATATTCGTTAAACCAGTAAATCTTAACTTTTGTAACAGTTACTGTAATCTTTTTAATCTAAATGTAAACACCCGCAGTGTGTCCATAAAGTCCTGTTGCATTTACAGGACCTTGTAACACGTGAAATATTGGAGATAAATCCTCGTGGTTTATCGAAAACTGTTCAGCAGCATTTAAAGCTTGTGCAGCCGGATTCACAACACTTCGAGAGAATCTTTAGTGTTTCGCAGAATATCTAGCCATTATTAATTAATTAAATATATAATCTTGCACCTTATACATTTACCTTTATCATCGTAATGTCAACAACTGTAAATGCAAACAAAAATTGACATACTGACAAATACCTAAACAAATCAAGAATATTTATCTCCTATACTTCGTGAGTTATATAATGTTTTGGTATTAACGGGACTTTGTGGGATAACCTTATTATAAATGTGAATTACTGCGGGCGTGACATTGATTAAAAGTCACTCACGCAACACTAAGTGATATGTATATAAAACATTGCTACATCAAAGTAATGCAAGATAAGCATTTTCAGAGAATTAAAGATAATTTCGTTAATGGGGAAATACTCTTAGAAATAGATTTTTCATAGACTTATTAATTTGTAATTCAGGATGAAAAGGATGAAATCCAAGCAGCCCACTGGGGACATTAGCATGTTTGCGGCAGTAGCTTCATTTCCTGCAAGTAACTTTCCAATCATATGTAGTTGTTTCAGATAATTAGACTCATGGGAAAGATACTGTTGGGTTTTATAGGAATATCGCCATTTAATACCGCAATGAAGTACAAATAGAATAATAATTAGAAAGATAGACGTAGCGCACAAAGCTTCATAGTTCGCATAAAATAGAACTAAATATTCAAAGCATGCACTATATATTGTTAACTAAAGCAGAAGTTTCTGATGTCGCAATGCCATCTTTAAATGAAAAATCTAGAATAAAATATGGTGAAATTACAAGAGAAATATGTGACAGGCGATACTTGTCCCATTAATTTGTGAATTTGTAATACTTTATTTTGGTGAATTTTCTTGGTAGAATTGGTGATGCTTTCAGGGAATCAGGAAATGACATTTATTTATTTAATATATATAATCTTGAATTATAATATTTTCAACCACTTTCAATGTATTCTTTACACATAGGTTTTGCACTGGTCACGCCCGCAATAAAACTATCACACCCACAACGCAAAATTAAAAAATAATAAATATATGTAAAATCATGTATAAATGTAATTGCCCTTTTTGTACATTATTGTTCAATGACAAAGGTGTCTAATGTCATACTGGTTCATAATTTGCATATATTTGAAAGTATGCATTACAAAGTGGAAATCCATGTGTTATGTCACTTTTTATAATGACCCGCAACGTAAACACTATTTTATTTTTTAATGGGAGAAAATTATATATATAAAAGAAAAACTTTATATTATGCGTTAAGATAAATAAAAACTACTTCTACAAAAAGATGTGCTGTATAAAATCTTTTATTTTAAATCCTTCGCGTACAGTATTTAGTTGTCACAACCGCAACGATGAATTGGGCGAAAAATAAATTACTATAATTCGGCGTAACAAAATTTTACATTTTTATTTACAACTTATAATACATTATATTACAGTAGCCTCTCGATATATCACGCATACCCAAAGATAAGAAAATAGGCCGAATATAAACGAAGGCTCTAAAAATTTAAGAAAGATAACCTACAAGTAAATGTTTTATATTTATCTCCACAATGGTTGATTATACTAATATTAGACTTTTCTCAATAAAATGAACGATACAAAAATTGACACTTTTTATAATCGATATATTTTAGGTGGGCGGTCTTAAGTCTTCGAACAGTATAAGTCCGAAATTGCAAATTTTAGAGGAAAGTGAAAAAACTGTGTACGCCTGTTTTTGGTTTACCATCAGGGCCATCAGGGTTGTAGTGGGTAGCTGACCGGGTACCCGCCCTGGCTGGGTTAAAAAAAAAACAGGTTTTTTACAACCCTGGTTACCATCACCTTGACTTATACTCTTTTAACCGCCCATAGGTATAATATTTTCACTGTGAAATATGCAAATATACTGATTTAACCAAAAAATGACTTGTACTGTTAAGACCGCGCACTTAAGATATATGTTACTTAAAAAATTGTAGTTAAAGTATAATTTTTCTGGAGACACTTAAATATCCAAATGAGCGATGTAACGAGGGGCTAACTGTACATCCATTTTACATTCTCATAGCCTATAAGAGAAATATTTTCGTTTTTCTCTAACTAAAGACTTTGTATTACGGATCTCTATCCACAAGAAAATATTTTAGTTACGCCATTTTCCAGCTATGAAAATTCCTGCCATTTCAATCATTTAAATTTGTTTTCCATCACAGCTTTATTCCCAGCAACGGTCAATTTAATTAAGCACTTCGAACTAAACGGAATCTCCTATACTTGAATTTCAAATATTTTAATATTTACTCATGACGGCTGCAAATGCTCAGAAGAATAAACATACAGATATTCCGTTTACCGATTTCTCAGCTTACTGACAAATCAATTGCATCAACACCGTTCGTTATTACCGAAATTAGCCTGACATTCAGAGGTAATTAACTAGGAACAAAAATATACTTTCTTCAGAACAATGTCAAAAAAACTAAAGTACGCTCAAATCAAGTTGAACTTATCTTGATAAGAAAAAGTATATTCTTCAACATAGATAACAAACAGGCTATATTTATGGTCAGAGCTTCATACAATATAAAGAAGCAGCAATAACAAAAAAAAATTAATGATAGCAAAACTACATGCGAAATATTTTTACGATTATTTTTCCTTAAAATGTTCTTAATTTATTTTAACCAGAATTCGAATATTTCTGACTCATTCACGATTAGTGTTGCCAGGCGTCCCAATTTTCAGGGGCTCCAAGATTAGTCCCGCGGGACGCAAAAAGTCCCGATTTTTCATGATCCAGAAATTCTTACTACCATGCTATTCGTTAGTCTGTATCGACTGGACTTTAATATAGAAAAACCTGTGGAAACAGAACCTATGTCTGAAAATGTTTATGGTCCAGTCGAGCGAATAAATTCGTACGAAGTACAAATATACTCATAAGACGGAAACTTGTCTAAAGCGAAATATTTTTTCGGTTCATTGCGATTCGTTTTTACAGGTTCTCCTGCACTTTGTTCAGTAAAACCTGTGAAAGTGGAATATGCCTATAACTGAATCCTGACAAAAACTTCAAAATTCTATCAACTCTAAGATACTATACAATTATAACTGCTAAACTGGAAACGTCTCTAAAACGGAACCTTGTTTAGGTTTCGGTCCATGGTGATTTCGCTTTTATAGATTTTACTGCATAAGATTGTGTTTATTTAATGTAGTAAAACCTACTGAGACAGAATCTAGTGACTGGAGAATATTTCCGTTTTAGACAGGTTCACGTTTTAGCAGGTATAATTGTATCTGTTTCCTTCTGTAAGATGCCATGAATTTTTTACGTTTAAGACAGGATTCCGGTATAGACAGGTTGTTTTTACACTATTCATGATCTCATCTTTTAAACGTAAATGCCCGAAATTTGGAGGCTTAAACAGTAAAGTGTTAAAGATTTTCACAACATAACCAAGTCTCGAACATAACCTGTTCGAGAATATCCTGCCCCGAAATCGACTCAAACCGCTACATTTTACAGTATTTTATGAAAGATCCAATTTCTTTAACCCTTTTTATCCTGACGGTACTTATAAGTACCACTTTAATAAAACACATATATATTCGTAATATGACCGTTTTTCCTAACGGTATTCACAATGTCAAAGAGTGAATTTCTGACAGCAGGCAGGAGATGGCAAATTCAAGCACATATCCCCTTTCTTTGCATTGTAGGGATTTTACATTTGCCACGCTATACATTCGAAATCCATTTTGCAATAGAACTGACATGCATGTTGTTCTTCATTTGAGTAATTTTAGTGGTTTATTACCGGTTATTTACTACTATTATTTTCTATTGTTTTCTATTCTCTACAGGTGAACATTTCCTATATATTTTATTTGAAGTTTACTATTTGAAATTTACTATTTTATTTTATATCATAGGGTAAAAAATTTATGGTGGTTACAGTTGCATAATTAACCACTAAAACACTATAAAAATTATTTTCCTCTTTCCTATGTTCATTCTGCACTAAAACGTATCCAATGATGCAAAAATACAATTAAAAAGTAGCTGGAAAATTAATTCAGGATATAAAGGGTTAATAGAAATATGAGAAACGCTATTCGATTCATTGGTGCCTCCATATAAATATCTGAAAGTTTTATGCAATTGCGAATAAAAAGGATTTCGTGAAAGAGGATTTGAGTACAGCCGTAACACAGATTTCTTTGAGTAATTTTTCTTGCAAGATTCATTAACTTTCTAATTAAGTCAGTTGTGGAAATTTTGTTTTGTTTATTCATTGAAATTTCACAGGGCAAGCTGTCATCGTGATGCATCCAATTTCAGATATTACGTAATATATATTGACAATTATATATTAAAGGCTTTGTATTACGGATCTCTTTCCTCAAGAAAATATTTTAGTTATGCCAATTTTCAGCCATGAAAATTCCTGCCATTTCAATCATTTAAATTTGTTTTCCATCACGGCTTTATTCTCAGCAACGGTCAACTTAATTAAGCATTTCGAACTGAACGGAATCTCCTATACTTGAATTTCCAATATTTTCATATTTACTCATGGCGGCTGCAAGTGCTCAGAAGAATAAACATACAAATATTCCGTTTAATGATTTCTCAGCTTACTGACAATTGCATCAACAACACCGTTCGTTATTACCAAAATTAGTCTTTGCAATTGAAAGGTAATTAACTAGGGACAAAAAGATACTTTCTTCAGAATAATGTCGGGAAAAAAAGTACGCTGAAATCAAGTTGAACTTATCTTGATAAGAAAAAGTATATTCTTCAACAAAGATAACAAAACAGTCTAATATTTATGGTTAGAACTTCGTACGTTATAAAGAAGCAGTGGTAACAAAAAAAAAATGATAGCAAAACTACATGCGAAATATTTACTTTTTCTTAAATATTATTAATTTATTTTAACCGAAATTCGAATATCTCCGACTCATTCACGATTAGTGTTGCCATGTGTCTCGATTTTCAGGGGCTCCAAGAAAAGTCCCGTAGAACCACTGAGCGGGACGCTAAAAGTCCCGATTTTTCATTATGCACAAATTCTTAAATTTCTTTTAGTACCATGCTATTCGTTAGTCTGCTTCAACTGAACCTTAATATAGAAAAACCTTAGGAAACAGAATCTATGTCTGTAAATGTTTATTGACCAGTCGAAAGAAATGCTGTACAAAGTAGAAATCTACCTGCTAAAACGGAAACATATCTAAAGCGAATATTTTCCGGTTCCTAAGTGATTCTGTTTTAACAGGTTCTCCTGTACTTTATTCAGTAAAACTTGTGAAAACGATATCTGTCTATAACGGAATCCTGTCTTAAACGTAAAAATTTCAAAAATCTTTACGGAAGGTCTATGAGCGGCTAGCTATCAAGCCATCACGTCCGGGTCACCACTATGGCGGCTTGATTTGCTAGCCGCTCATATTTTGCAGAGTCATCATGTCATCTGATGAAAAGACACAGACGATGTGTGTGAAGGTTGAAGAATAAATTAGAAACACACGAGTTACCTTTAACAAACATACATATTATTATTCGAGAAAAACACAAGTAAGAGATGAAATCGAACTGACGCGACAAGATCGTCAACAACACTCAGCTAGCGGCAATAACAGACTGCCTGTTCCGTTGCGGTTACAGTTAAAAGTAAACTCATGCACATTGAGTTGTATGAAAAATGTAATATAATAAAGTAAAAGTTAAAATTGCAGTTAACATAGTTCATGTTCAAAATGGAGTTAAAGTTTATAGATAAACAGTTCAGGGTTACAGTTAACCCGCTACAGTACTATACAATTATAACTGCTAAATCGCAAACCTCTCTAAAACTGAATTTTGTTTAGTTTTTGGTCCCTGGGCGATTCCGCTATTGCAGATTTTACTGTATGAGATTATTGTGTTTATTTAGTATAGTAAAACCTATTAATACAGAATCTATAAGCAACTCGAAAATATTTCCGTTCTAGACACGTTTGCATCTTAGCAGGTATATAATTCCTTTCGAAAGGCACTATAAATTCCATTATAGACAGGTTATTTTCATAGAATTTATCATGTTTTATGCCCTGATTTGGAAGCCGCTGTCCCGCTTTTTATGTCTTTGTCACTTTTTTTTTTTTGCAATGAATTTGGATACACTATTTATTCACGATGTCATCTTTTATACGTAAACGCTCGAAATTTGGAGGCTCAAACATTACAGTGTTAAAAAATTTAACAACATAATCTGTTCGAGACTATTCTACTCCGAAATCGGCACAAAACGCTACATTTTACAGTATTTTCTGGAAGATCAAATTATTTTATAGAAAAATGATGTACAAAGCGGTGAAAGAAACTGTTCTATTCGGTTCATTGATACTTCTATATAAATATCTGAGAGTTTTATGAAATTGCGATTAAAAAGGATTTCGTGATAAAGTCAATGTAGAGATTTGAGTACAGCCGTAACACAGATTTCTTTGAGTATTTATTCTTGCAAGATTCATTAACTTTCTAATTGAGAGAGTTGGGGAAATTGCGTTTTGTTTATTCAACGAAATGTCGCAGGGCAAGCTGTCATCGTGATGCATCCAATTTCAGATAGCTAGACATTACATAATAAATATTGACAATTATATAACCTGATTTATAATATTAGGAAGTCAGGAGGCGTTTCTTGTCTAGATGGAAATCGTATTTTGGCAATAGGTCGATCCAAAAACTCCCGGAATACATTTAGTATAATCGTCGAATCCAATAAATTTGTTTTAGATCAGACATTTAACAAATATGTACGACGAAGGAATAAATTACTTTTTATTAAATAACATATCTGCTTCTTAATATGTTTATATGCATTCCGGGAATTGCACCAAGTTTATATTTCATTCAAGTAATATTTCAAAACCTATATACTAAATAAAAACTGACAACGATTTTTATCAGAAAAGAAGTTCGCCTATGATTGAAGAGTGAAGTTTCCGCGATACAATATAATTAACTTTAAAAAAATGCACATTAACCAATATCTATTATAATAATACGCATTCAGATATAATACAAAACAAAAGATTCATACAACTCCAAAACGATTCAAACAAAGTCACTTCATTATTACTATTTATGAATGTTTATACGGATTCTTTCCTTTTTATTATTACTAGGGGCGTTTTGTACGCTTCGCTGGTCGGATTTTCCCAAAAGAACCACGAATTAAACATTAAACGAACTTGGGTTGTGGCTTGGCCGAGGAAGTTCTTGTTTGTTTGGACGATTGCTTAGGACGGAATTCATGACATCAGATCACGTGATCTTCGCCGACCCAATCAGCTGAGAAAGGCATCTTAGGGGGGGGGGGGCGAACAAGAGCTTTCTCAGCCGATTAGGTTTGCGTTAGATCACGTAATCTGACGTCATGAACTCTGTTCTAAGGCAGGAGAAACAAACAAGAACTTTCTCGGACGGTACTTAAGTCATCCGAGGTTGGGGGTTCCATTAGTTTCGGCAGCGTACACC
Organism: Maratus michaelseni; assembly: GCA_963931845.1. Taxonomy (NCBI): domain Eukaryota; kingdom Metazoa; phylum Arthropoda; class Arachnida; order Araneae; family Salticidae; genus Maratus; species Maratus michaelseni. Next base: position 122,479,067 of record OZ007586.1, read on the forward strand.
CGTTCGCGAAAAATTCAAAAATAGCAGAGGACAAAATTTACTATATTGGGCTAAAAGATTGAAACCATATTTCTTTTAATGTCAAAAAATTACCGAAAAACGCTAATTAACGTTAGAAATCGCATACAAACTTCGAAAATCGCTGTACGAATTCTAAATAAACTCTGTTGAAAAAAAGGATAAAATTTACTATATTGGGATAAAATATTGAAAAACAGTATTATTACTTTCTTCTTTCTTTACAAGAAGAAAATACTGGATTCATGAAAATTTTTGACTTCCGGTTTTCAACGGATTTATACGTTTTAGAAGGTCCTGAACACGATTTGACTATTTTTAGAAAATGTCTGTCTTTGAGTCTGTCTGTATGTGACAAAAATTTTGTAGGCGCTCTATCTCAAGAACCAATGCACAAAATTTAATAACACTTTATATTCAGTTAGTCCCTGATATAAACTGGTGCTGATTAGTTTTTGGCAAAAATAGCCCAATAGGTGGCGCTGATAAGCGGCATTTTTAACAATTCCCGCAATAGTTCTATCTCAATAACTAATGCACTTACTTTCATCAAACTTCCTATTCAGTTAGACATGACATAAATAGACGTTGGGTGCGTTTTGGTGTAGATATCCCAACAGGTGGCGCTGCTATACAACTTTTTTCCTGATTTCATCAAAGTACAGATTCTGATAGACCTTGACAAAAATAGATGCTGCTTACGTTTTGGTGTAAATAGCCTAACAGATGGCGCTGCTATGCTACTTTTTTCATTATTATCACGATAACTATATCTCAAGAAATAATGTACGGATTTTCATCAAACTTCAGATTCAGTTAGACATTGACATAAGTTGTTGTTGATTAAGTTTTGGTCTAAATATCCCAACAGCCAGCGCTGCTATGCTACATTTTGCAGGATTTACACGATTTTAGCAACAGTCATATCTCAAGAACTAATGTACGGAATTTAATAAAACTTTAGATTAAGTTAGACCTTGATATAAATTGGTGCTGATTCTTTTTAGTGTATGCGGAACTTGTGTGAGATAGGAGAAAGTTTTGGGATTGGCACATCCGATTAGTTTTTACTAATATAGAAAAAGCGCCGTGAAACACGAAAAAATGCTATACATCGCATAATTTAAAAAATAAAAGGGGGGGGGGTTAAAAACACAAAATTTGCGTAACACAACGAAAGTCTCCTACAGTGGTGGAAAAAATTATAAAGCCACTTGAAAATATAATATAATTAAAAAACAAAATATAGAACATTTATGAAATTTCATACATATATATAATATGCTACAAGGAAGTAAAGAAAAAAATAAATTCATTAATAACTACATTAAGAAAAGATTAATAGACTTAAGAAAATTTTCTGTACAAAGAAAGTTGGAAACAATTATAAAGTCGATACATGTATTTCATCAATAATCGATGTGAGACCCATTTCTTTTCGATGACTTTGACTAGTCTTTTGTTCATTGAATCTATCAGACCACACAAAGTACTTGCATCAATATTGTTCCAGCAGTTTTTAAAAGCATTCATCAAATCTAACTTTAAATTGAACTTTCGTCCATTTTTGTAAACATTTAGAGCTAAAATTCCCCAATGATTTTCTATTACATTCAGATCGGGTCTATGACCTGGCCATTGAAGGCATTTCACCTGATTCGCTTCCAGCCAAGATTTAGTTGACTTCGAAACATGAACGGGAGCGTTGTCCTGCTGAAATGTCCAGTCTCCTGTAGTTATAAAAGGAGCAAATGGGTAATAAATTATCTCCTAACATTTCTTGATATATGGCCGAATTCATTTTGTTATCATGAAAACAATTGGACAGGTTCCACAGGCAGCAAATGCAGCCCAAACCATTACCGAGCCACCTCCAAATTGACGCTTTGAAAAAATATCAGGCTCCTGTCGTAAATCATGCCAAAAATATTTATAGCCGTCGGGTCCATCAAAATTAAATTTCTTTTCATCGGAAAAGACAACATCTCTCAAATTTGTGCCTTCGGCTACATGTTTTCGTGCAAAGTCTAAGCGAGCATTTTTGTGGTACTTAGAAAGAGGTGGTTTTCCTTTAAATTTTTCAAATTGAACAATGGGATTGTTACTTAAAACATTTCTTACCGTTCGGCTTGTACATGGTAATTGTAACTGTTCTTGAATTTGGGCAGACGACATTTTTTGTCCGCAAACTAGCTTCCGGATTTGTCTTGATTGCCTTACAGTTAAGGATTTCGGTCTTCCTGTATGCTTCTTACTGCCGTAATCTTCGGGATTTCTAAGAAAACTGTTTACTGCAGCCTTAGACCTTCCTATTTTTCTTGCAATATTAGAAACAGACAGCCCAACTTCATTTAAAGTTAATATTTTAATTTGTTCACCATCAGATAACTTTTTTCCTCTTGGCATTGTATTAAACAAACCAAATACAAAATTAATGCACGTAACGTGTTTACATTTACCTAAACTTTCATGGCGACCTATTTTCTCAAGTCTGGCATAATGCCAAATGAGGCTAGAACCATCGGCTTTATACTTTTTTCCAAGTTGTTTTTCATTGGTTGTAAGAAATTAGCATAATTTATGTTCCCCCTTCCGTTTTTCTAAATAAAGTTTATGTGTATTATTGCAATGTTGATCATGCAAATAAAAATAGAATTTGCGTTATCAACAATTCCATTACTTTTTGAATTTTGTAATTTTTTCTATCGGCTTTATAATTTTTTCCAGCACTGTAGTGTGCTGCCTTCTTGTCATAGCGAGATTGAATTAAGGTTAGCTTATGCATTGGACATTGCTTTCTTGGGATTGCTACAGTCGATAGCATTTTGATAGAGTTAATATATTATAATAATAAACAGTAGAAATAATAAACAGTTGATAGTGTGTTGGACAGAGAAATAAACAGTGTTGCAGATAGTGCGTTGGGCAGATAAGTAAAAGACCTTTTGATAGTGTGTTGGACAGAGAAATAAACAGCGTTGCAGATAGTGCGTTGGGCAGATACGTAATAGATAGTTGATAGTGTGTTGGACAGAGAAATAACAAATAGTTTATAGTGTGTTCGACAGAGAAATGATAAATAGTTGATACTGTGTTGGATAGTGAAATGATAAACAGTTGATAATGTTTTTCGACAGAGAAATGATAAGCAGTTCATAATGTGTTGGGCAGAGAAATGATAAACAGTTCAAAAATTTTACTCTATATTCAATTTCTCCCCCCTAAAAATAAATAAAAATAAAATAAAGATATAGGAAGCGAGACCAATATCTACCAGAAGCAAAATTAAAGGAGGAGAGGGAGCGCCAAATTTTATAGTACCGATTAACTTTGGCACAGGTTTAGCTTTAGAAAAACAATCTAGAAATTATTCATTGGCAATTAAATAAAAATAAACAACGCGACAAAAAAGCACAAATTAGTTTAAAATGTAGATAGACAGCTGTTTAGAAGTTTCTAAAATTCCTTCATGAGTACAAATTCAAATACATTTGAACATTGATAGGAATGCTAAAGTGGATAGCACTTTCACAGAGTTAATGTACAAATTGTATTTACCGGCATATACTTGGGTATAAGCCGACCTCCAAATTCGACATGAAACCAAGGTTTCATACCAGTAATTCAGAATGGTTTTCTACGCCTTATTTAATTTCATTTAATTCTGAATTATTTAAGGTGAAGAAAACTATTGTGAAATATTGGTAATAAACTTGTTTTCATCTCGAATTTGGGAGTCGGCTTATACACGCGAGTATATGTGCGGTAATGCTGTTGAACTTGCACCGATGAAGGAGTTTTAGAATCACCTAAACAACTGTTTGCTAATATACGTTTTAAAATAATTTGTTCTTTATTGTCACGTTGGTTATTTGTATTTGAATAAATTGGCACCAGGTTACCTCCATTTATTTTAAAAATTTCAGTCCTTGCGTGAAATTCTGATCACGTGATTTAACTTATGACAATAGAAATTACTTAAGAGTAATATAGTATTGTGTATGTGGTGTCATAATCCGACATTTGCCACTTGAAAAACTGCGTGGGATATATTAATGCCTTTAGGGAGAACTTTTGAAGCTATAGTATTCCGAATTTGTTTTTGCGTTAGGAAAAACGCCCTGAAAATCACACACAGCAAGCTATAGTTGCGAACCTCACATACGATTGTTCAATTTGACCCAAGACAAATGAGCATGCGTTGAACCAGAAAATGTATTTAATAAAATGTTTGTGAATACGTGGTGTGTATTTAAACTCATTTTTTGTTTAAAATTTCTGGTTCGAATCATTTTTATTTGACTTGAGTCAAATTGAAAATTTTACGCAAGGTTGGCATGCATGGTTACAGTGTGTCTTTGTTTACCGCTATTTCCGGTGTATAATCCGCGGATCAAACAACCATGTTTCGACCCAGAAATTTTATTTTATAAAATGTAACTTACTAGATCGCTGCAAATGTTAGACTTCAATTAAATAAAATTTCTGGGTCTAAAAATGATTCTTTGATCCGCGGATTATACGCCGGAAATTACGGTAATCCAAAATTAAACAAAGAATTATTGAATACAAAATACGCATGATGCTATATACCAAATAATTTCCTCTTTTAGAGCAGGTTTCTGTTTCCGGTTAATTAACTGCATAATTGTACAAATAACTGTCATAATTATACACATTATGTTCAGTTTTCTCATTTATCGCAATCTTTCTTACGATTGTGCAGTGATTGGAAAGATAACAAAAAATATGATACAATAGTGTAATAAATAACAGAATAGCAAAATGAAAAATAAGATGATAGCGAAGATAACAAAACTGATAAAATCAAAATGTTAAACACGAGATTACTTGATTACATGAGAAAAAAATAAAAGTAACTTAATAAGATTTTCTTCCTAGTTTATCTTCTAAGAAATCGATAAGAAGGGATATTCCATGTTATACGTAGCTACTGTTTTTCTCTTCTTTAAAGTTCAGAAATATGACGATAAACGATTATCTAAGTTCGATCTAAATTTTTGTTGTTGTTGTTCACGAAAAGGTTGCAAAGACCTGCAAAAACTTCCCTTAGCTCGGAGAGAAAATCTAGATGAGAAAAGAAAGAAAATTCAAATTACATAATTAACGGATAAACGACGCATTCGAAAATAATTAGTTATCATGATACGCTAGTCTTAGACGATGCATGAACTCTGCAATTTTTGAGGGGGAGGAGGGGATCTTTATAACTGCCGATTTTCAAAATGTTTGTTAACAAAAATTAGGAATAACAAGAACAATAATTAAGGAGAAAAATCAAAGACAGTTCACAAAAATGCTACACTGCACATTTCCCCCCTATTGTAACATAGTATCACCAATCTAAAATGTAAATTTAAGAGTTCTCGTTAGTTGAAATGTGTTAAACCCGTTGTACGGGATAGTTTATCTTCTAAAAAATCGATAAGAAGGGATATTCCATGTTACACGTAGCTACTGTTTCCCTCTCCCTTAAAGTTCAGAAATATGAAGATAAACGATTATCAAAGTTCGATCTAAATTTTTATTGTTGTTCACGAAAGATTGCAAAAAAAATTGCCTTAGCTCAGAAAGAAAATTTAGATAAGGGAAGAAAAGAAATTTAAATTACATAATTAACGTAAAAGTGATGTTTCAAACATAGTTATCACGATACACTAATCTTAGATGATGCATGCACAACGATGCACGATAGGGAGCCCCCCCCCCCTAAAAATATTGATTTTTTAAATATTTTGATAGTAAAAATTTAAGAAAAATAAAACTTCTTACTATAAGGGATTGCTTTTAACTTTTACTGCTCTGATATTTACCTACTGCACACGAGTTGGCGTATATTAGTGAGAGTCACTTGAGCGCACAACAGAGTATTTTTGTGGAAACCCTTTATCCACATTGACTTTCAATACTATTATTTACAATATCGCTCACTTTAACGTGCAGTAGGCTATCATATTAAATTTTTGAGGAGTTCCAGTGGTAAAATTATATATAAATGTTAGTACATAACCCCGTCAAAAATGACAGATAGTTATTTTGCGCTGCATTTTCATAAGACTTCATACAAACAGCATGAAGATTTTATTATTGAAAGGTACGTATTGTAGAAAAATACATTTTAAAAATGAGAAATGATTTCCAAAAATATAAATGATTTTTTTTTAATTCGATATTAAATTTTTGAAATAGTTCAACGATTGGACAAAACATTCAAATTAAAAAATAAAAAATAATCCATGTGCGAAAGTTTTTGTAAAAAAGTGTTATCAATGAGTTTCTAAAATGCTTGACTCACCACATAGCTAATTTTTTGATTATATAAGCAAAATTAAATAGTACCGAGTAATTTCCATTTATTCCTTATATTTTATTTACGTTTCATAAGAAAAAAGAATTTTATTTACAATGGAAACAAAATTTCAAAATTTGTATTATCTGCCAGTAGATGGCGCCAAAATATTTAAAAAAGAAGAGTAATATAAACTGGATCATTCACCGTAAAGCCTCCCTACGAAAGCTGTCACCGCTATTTCTGAAAAAAGTGTTTACAGAAAAAATTGATTACAGAATTGTTGATACAGATGTTTTATATGAAAATATGCTGAACAGACATGATTTGAGGTAGAAGAAATTATCGTTTACTTGTCATATGTTAGCATATGTAACTACGGTCGATTCATTAAGCCTAACATGGCGTTTTGCTACGCTTAGGTTCACCATGGAAGTAGCAGTGCTCGCATCTCCGACTCGGTTCGCTCTGGAATGATTACCTTCAATATACTTTCCTACACTTGGATTTGTCGATAGATCACTTCTAAAATAGTTTTTGGAGGTTTTAAACAAAATTAAAATATGTAAAAGCTTTAATATGCTTTTACAAATATTTTAAGAGCAGAATCGAATGTGAAGCTTTCAAAGAGTTGTTCATTTGTGATTCATTTGAATTTGTGACGCTAAATGGCAACAGTGTTCGTTTGTTTATATCTGGGATTCCGATGTTTAATCTAGATTTTTAATTAAGAACTTAAAACATTATAATAGAATATGATATACATGTTTTATAGCAAAATAGGCTGAACAGACATAATTTCAAGTAGAAGATATTATCATTTAGCTGTCATATGTTAGCATAGGTTTTTCATTAAGCCTAACATGGCGTTTAACTACGGTCGATTCGCAGACCAGAGTGGGCGCGCCCGGAATGGTTACCGATACTTTTTGCCTTCGGATTTTATTATAAGTAGATGTCATTTATTTTTACATATCTGATTTCATTTTAATATATAGTTAAAATGAAATCATCATGTGCGAAAATCAACGGAAAAGATATTGTAAAAATTTAACACAACAAAAAGCAAATATGGAAAACATCAATATCTTATGGGTTCGTCAGAGGAGCTTCATAAGAATAATTCATAGTAAAAATATGTTATTTCGTCGAATATTGTCTGTATTAAGCCTAGAAATGACAATATTAAGCTCCTTACAACATATCGAAAAAAAACCCCAAAATTGTGAAAAGAATAAATATATATAAATAAAACTTTCTGTAAAAAATTACTATTAAATCATAAGGTAAAATCGACGCAAGAAAAATATGACCAAGAATTAAATATTACGTTAGAAATAACATCAATCAAAAAGTGCTAAATAGACTGTATCGATGCAAACAAAAGAAAGAACAATGCAATGTGAAAAAAGAAAACCATATTTTATATATCACACGATATGACGACAATTTTAACAAGAACGAAAAATCATGCGTCAAGCATAGATTATGTAACACTTTCCAACGCTTCCAAAATAATTTTACAAATCATACCGTTGAATAAGCAGAAAGATAACATCTAAGTATTATTATTCGAAAAAATATCCGAATACTTTTATTCAGCCCTGTATATGATCTATAGATTTGTATATATACTACATAGGATGCTAAATTTTAGTTCAGTTAGGAAACGCGAAGCAGAGTTTAAAATTCTCCTTCTGGAGTTTCTATCAATAAACGGAAATGTGTTCGCGAACTTTTGTGCTTCCCTGTATATGATCTACAGAATTTATACACACCACGTAAAAGACAAAAAGCGAGTTAAATTTATAATCGCGTTCAGTAACTTAAAACGCACTTCCAGGAATTATTGTTAACAGACGGAGAATTCTTTTGTGTGTGCCTGTAAATGAACGATGACTGTTATAGACACAATATTCTGTAGTAAGCCTCTTGTAATTCACCTTAGTGATAAATATAAATTTCAATGCGTTTAAAATAGTGAAACATTATTTAAATAAATCGCAGACGATTTTTTTCCATAGACGTAATGTAACGGAATTCTTTTGACTGTCCCTGTAAAGTAACTAACTATAAGTGCTATGCACACCCTATTCCATATTAAGCTTCTTGTAATGCACCTTAGTGATATATATATAAATTTCAATGCGTTTAAAATAGTGAAACATTATTTAAATAAACGGCAAATGATTTTTCCCCATAGATCGCAATGTAACGGAATTCTTTTGAGTGTCCCTGTAAAAAGACTATAAGAGCTACACACTTCCGTTGAAATAGGGAACATGCTACAGATAACGACAATAACATATAGAAATTGCACAGCAATCCGTGCCTATTTACGGGAGTTAGAGCACGGAGAGACGGCCAGACGGCAGATGGCCAGACAAACCGAAGTCATAAACACTTTTCAACTAGGTTGGAAAGTGTTAAAAACATAAAATAGCGTTATGTACCTTGATAACATTAACAATTCACCACAATTGTCCAATTTTTGCGAGAATAAGAGCCTATGAAGTGAAAAAAAAAAGATAAGAGACAAAAATAAAAATGTTTGGATCCTAATGAAATCCGTAGGGAACAACCATTGGAACGAAACTTTTCTATCAAAAAGAATTATGAAAATCGGAGCACCCGTTCAAAAGTTATGCGTGGACACACCTAAAAAGAAAGAAAACTATAACATACAAACGTCTCGCATAAACATCTTTCTGGGAAATCGGTTAAAAATGCCATACTTAAAAACAGGGAGCATTTTTTCCCGCTGTAAAATAGTGTCATTAATCTAAAATTTAAACTCCAGCGTTTTCAAAATATTTAATGCATATTAAATCCATAGTATGGTGTACTTTTACGGGAGAAAAATCTCATCGGCGAAAAACAAACCTTTTTTTAATCATACATATTTAATAAAGAAAACTGCCTAGTTACACTGAGGGCATTGAGCTCACAGGCTATTCACACTAATTGTATATTATACTCTTATTTCAAAGAATTTGAAATAAGCTCCTCGAAAAACAAAGAAATCCAAGATATATTAAGAGGGGATCATCCCCCCGTTCCCTCACCCCCTTATAGTTAACCATTGAACCCCTAAAACTAATCAGGGAAGCTCCTTATAAGAATGAACATATATACTAAATTCGAAGCAAATCTGATAAATCTGCATGAAAAACCTATTTATGTAAATTAAGCGGGATTACCCCCTCGTATCCCCCTTTATACTTAACCAATGAATCCCCAAAACTAAGCATGGAAGCTCCTTACCACAGTGTGCCTATATACAAAATTTGAAGAAAATCGGATAATTCTACATGAAAAACACATTCATCTAAATTAAGCGGGGAGGATAAGCCTCCCCACCCCCCGTTTACCCTTTTTATACTTAACCAAAGAACCCCCAAAACTAATCAGGAAAGCGCCTTATCACAATGAACCTATATACCAAATTTGAAGAAAACCGCATAATTCTGCATAAAAAATCCATTTATCTAAATTAAAGGGGGGGGGGTTAACCTCCCGTTCCCCCTTTATACTTCACCAATGAATCCCCAGAACTAATCGGGGAAGCGCCTTACCACAATGAGCCTATATACAAAATTTGAAGAAAATCGGATAATTCTGTATGAAAAACCCATTTATATAAATTAATTTATATAAACCCCCTTCATACTTAACCAATCAATCCCGAAAACTAATCAGGGAAGCGTCTTAACCCAATGAACCTATAAACAAATTTTGAAGCAAGTGGGATAATTCTGCATGAAATACCCATTTATATAAGATTAGCCCTCCCGTTCCCCCCTTTATACTTAACCAATCAATCCCGAAAACTAATCAGGGAAGCGTCTTAACCCAATGAACCTATAAACAAATTTTGATGTAAGTGGGATAATTCTGCATGAAAAACCCATTTATATAAATTAAGGGGGGGATTAGCCCCCCCCCCCCCCTTTATACTTAACCAGTCAATCCCGAAAACTAATCAGGGAAGCGTCTTAACCCAATGAACTTATAAACAAATTTTGAAGTAAGTCGCATAATTCTGCATGAAAAACCCATTTATATAAATTAAGGGGGGATTAGCCCCCGTTCCCCCCCCCCCTTTATACTTAACCAATCAATCCCGAAAACTAATCAGGGAAGCGCCTTAACACAGTGAGCCTATAAACAAAATTTGAAAGAAACGGATATTTCTATGAAGAGGTATCGCGTTACGTACATACAGAACCGGCGGGCACATACGATCACACTTTGATAGCCTGTGAGCTAATTTTTTAGCTCACAGGCTATCAAAGCCTGAGAGCTTATGTGCCCGCCGGTTCTGTACGTACGTATGTATGTATGTACGTAACGCGATAACTCTTCATAGGAATATCCGTTTTCCTTCAAATTTTGTTTATAGGTTCACTGTGTTAAGACGCTTGCCTGATTAGTTTTCGGGATTGATTGGTTAAGTATAATGGGGGGAACGGGGGGGGGCTAATCCCCCCCTTAATTTATATAAATGGGGAATATTCATGCAGAATTATCCCATTTTCTTCAAAATTTGTTTATAGGTTCATTGGGTTAAGACGCTTCCCTGATTAGTTTTCGGGATTGATTGGTTAAGTATAATGGGGGTAACGGGGGGGGGGTAATCCCCCCTTAATTTATATAAATGGGTTTTTCATGCAGAATTATCCCATTTTCTTCAAAATTTGTTTATAGGTTCATTGGGTTAAGACGCTTCCCTGATTAGTTTTCGGGATTGATTGGTTAAGTATAATGGGGGGGGGGGGCTAATAAACCCCTTAATTTATATAAATGGGTTTTTCATGCAGAATTATCCGATTTTCTTCAAATTTTGTATATAGGTTCATTGTGATAATGCGCTTCTCTGAATAGTTTTGTGGGTTCATTGGTTAAGTATAAAGGGTGAAGGGGGGGCGAATCCCCCCTTAATTTAGATAAATGGGTTTTTCATGCAGCATTATCCGATTTTCTGCAAATTTTGTATATATATATATATATATATATTCATTGTAATAAGAGGCTTCCCTGATTAGTTAAAGGGGTTCATTAGTTAACTATGAGGGGGTAACGGGGGGATGACCCCCCCCCCTTAATATATTGTCGATTTCTTTATTTTTCGAGAGGCTTATATCAAAGTCTTTGAAATAGGTGTATAATATACAATTAGTGTGAATAGCCTGTGAGCTCAATGCCCTCAGTTTAACTGGGCAGTTTTCTTTTTATTTTATTTCTTTAAAGTTGTAAAAGTTGACATCATCGATGACATAATTCTAGATGTCATCGAACAACGAACTACAGCTTAACAGGAACTCATATAAGTGCATCCGCAGATCCTTATAATCTGCTCATTGCAAACTAATCCAAAAGAAAATCCTCTTTAATACATGAAATGTTTCATTCAACGATATGTTATGAATAATCGCTTTATTTATGTAAAAATAATCGGCCAAGTGCGAGTTTTATTCGCGCACAAAAGGTTCTGTACACTATATTTATCTATTACTAATTGCAATATTAAAAAATAACTTTGTAAAAAACTTATTATTCTATGAATTATATTTTAATAATTTAAAATCACTAAATTGCTGATCAATTATGCTAATCATTTAAAAATCACTAGATTGCTGATCATCATTTAAAATCACGAGATTGCTGATCATCATTTAAATAAAGGAACTTCTTAGCACTTTAATAAAGAAACTGATTATCATTTAAATTACATTTAAATCATCTGTGGACTGTCCCATGAATTAATAGCATCAACTTTTCCCAATAAGCAATTTAATTTCACTTGTTAAAAATTCCTTTTAAATAAAATCACCAATAGTTTTAAATTCCCTTATTTAAAGGATAAATATATGACAGATTTATCCTTTAAATATATTATTAAAAGAGTAGAAAAATATAATTATAATTTCAAGCTTTAAATTCAGAAATAAAGTAACTTAAAAAACTTCAAAGTGCATTTTCGATTTACATTGCAGTAGACAGATTTCTCTTTAAAAAAAATTCCAGAAAATACTCACAGACTGAGTCAAGTGCTTACTACAAATAGAGATTTTAAATTTTCATTTCATGTATAATGATTACATTCTGAAAGCAGTTTTTTTACTTTTTGCCGTCTTAAAGTAAGTTGGCGTAGGTGTATTAAACATTAAATTTCGATTCGCGTAGGCGTACTAAACATTAAATTTCGATGATCCAACATTCTTCTAATAAAGATTAAGAATTGTATTCATAAAGCATACTTTAGATTATTGGTTAAATTAGAATGTAAATATAAGTAATTATTTAATAAATTACATTGGAACCACTTTTTAAAAAGAGACACACTAACAGAGATATATTTAAAATTCCTCAAAAGTAATTCGCGACCTCAAAAATTTTACAATACAATAAATTAAACTAGGTCCTCCCCCCCCCCTCCCACTTACGAGCATTTTTTCGAGTCACATATATATGACTAAATTATACAAGAATTAGACGAGAATATCTACGGGTTTTATAGATTTAGAAAAAAAGGAGGAAAAGAATGAATCAAATGTATCAATATATCAAACATGAAAACGTAAGAAATCAAGTTTTTCTAAGCAATACATGCACTAAAAAACTTTACAATACAGTGAATTAAACAATATGTTTGGTCTTAATATAAAATTTTTTTTTTATTTCGCACAGATGACAAATTCACTGAGAGTTCAATGATAATATTAAAGGGTTTTTAAAAAGGTTAAAAAATATATCAAGTGTATCAATATAGCAAGGAAGAAAGAATAACCAAGATATATTTGAAGATCTTTTAAGCAAATTCAAGCACTAAAATAACTTTACAATACATTAAGTTAAACAAATTTTTTTTCCTTAAAAAGGGAGTATTTTTTAGTCTCCCATCGACGACCTAATTCAACATGAGAATATCGCAAGGGGTTTTACAAGGTTAAAAATGAATCAAAGAGTAAAACAAACTAAAATTATATTAATAATACTAAAGTAATTGCACTCAATGCTTTAAAACGCTTGAGCATGTATTAAATTAATATACAGTATTGTATAAATGGACCGGACCTCATTGAAATTTAGTTTAAAGTGTCGGATATATATATATATTATTAGCACGTTTCTTAAGAACGCAAGAGGACACATTAATACAATTTTTTGGACTTCCCTGACACTCGGCACTTTATTTTAAATCGATAAATACCACTGCGCTGTGTTGTGGTAGATAAAAGACGGGGATATTTTGTTTCGCATATAGTTTTGCTATTAATTCTACACAAAATAGGTCTAATTCAATCATGTTATCGCGTCTGCAAAGTTACAATCTGAAAACTAATTTTGAAGGAAAGTTTCTATGTATTTTATTACACGTAAACGAAAGAATTTTACTCTGCTTTATTAATTAAGACAGTTCAGCTTTTAAGTGTTATACATAGAAATACATTTGAGAAAAACAGATCTCCTGAAGCACTGCAAAAAAAAAAAAAAGTGTTATTTTACAGTATAATACTGGCACCCTAGCTGCCAGTATTATACCGTAAAATTAACAGTAATAAACAGTAAAATAAACAGTAATACGCTACCGACCATAGCAGCATCGCTGCAGCGTATTACTGCTTATTTTATTGTTATTTTTACGGTATAATACTGGCAGCAAGGATGTCAGTATTATACTATCAACACTTTTTTTTTTTTTTTTTTTTTTTTTTTTTTTGCAGTGTTCCAGTCTAAATTAATAAACACGCTTTTATATATTTAAAAAAACTGCATTATTGAAAAAAATAAACCCACTGAAAACAAGAGAAATACAAACAATTGTGACAAAATCGGAACTAATGTTGAAGCATACATTTGTCGACTTAGATTGTCGGCACCACGCCAAATATGCCAAAGTGCCAAAAATCAGTGTTTCGAGAAAACTGCATACAATTGTTACGCGTTTCTCGGGATAAGATGAAAAGTGACAGTTGATGCGAGAATAAAAAAAGGATGGAGATGTGCAAAAACTAACGTAAAAATAACTTCTTAAATTTCGAGAAAAGCTTAAAATAAGCAAGTAATACAGACAGCAATAATTTTATCTGCCAAAATATATATGCGTAATCATCTCCAAAAATTAAAGGAATAGAGTTTGCAGATTTTCTTTATATCTTTAGGATGATTGCTGATATAATTCGCCTGCAGGAAGAAATAAAATTGTTATCGAAATTGATCGGTTATTTAAAAAAAAGTTTTTTTTAGATTTTAAGAAGTAATTGTCAATCGAATGATAGTATTTTAAGCTATATAATGACATAGATATCGTTTCAATACTTTTGCCTAAAATTCGAAGATCGATTTAAAATGTGATTTCTAGCCATTATTCAGTCTTTCTTTAATAAGGTAGTGTCCCTGTTATTAGAACACGAACATGTAGTGGACGAAGTTTGTTCGCCCAAAAAGCCTGACCCCGAGCTATTGATGAGTGGTTCGAGTTATTACAGGAGGAGCCGAGTCGGTGGAGTTATGTACAATATTAAGGTTGTACACTCTAAAATTGGAAGGAGTGAGAAGTTGACTCTTTGGAAGAGTGAGAGGCATTTTCACTCTTTTAGGAGTGAATTTTATAAATATGCACTCTTTAAAGAGTGGAACTTTCCACTCTCTAGAAAAGAGTGAAATATCTCACTCCGTTGTCGAGAGTGACTGTTCACTCCGTTGACAAGAGTGAGATATTTCACTCCGTTGAAGAGTGAGGAAAAACAGTTTTTTCCAATAAATTCACAAGATGGCACCAGCTCACGGATGAGAATCCGAGTAATCTCCGTTATCGAAACGAAACGGCTAAACTGAAATCCTTTATATATAGTAGCACGATTTTTAAAAAAAACTGAAAAAGGCATTGAAATAATAAATGAATCGATAGAATTATGGATAGGAAATATATTTTATGCTTTACAAATTGCAGAATTTGCCAATGCTAAGAAAAGTGCATAGAAAACAAATATTGAAGTAAATTTATGCTTAGCTGCAACACAATTTTACTTCTATTTTATAAACAGAAATTTAATATCTCTGAATGCTAATTATTTTCCTCTTTATTTAAAAAACCTATTCTACATATTTTATATCATTTCTAACCTCTTTATGAATATAAACAAAATATAACTATACAGATTAAATTTTCTGTTATTTTTAGCACGTTTGAAATAAGAGAAATGAAATGAATAAGAGAAATGAAAAACGTTGCATTTAATCACTGATTTTATAACATTTATTATAGAAAAAAAAAAGAGTATAAATGTGTCGGAAATAATCTTAGGAAAAATTTAACAGATATAATTTAAGAAAAAAAAAAACGTTTTTTACCCTGACTGAAATTTTCCCCCTAAAAATTAGTTTTGAAAAGTAAATTTGAGGGCCCCTTTGTATTTCAGTGAGTAAACTTCGGCTTCACGGGCCTATTTGGTAAACAGGCCCTGGGCCTCGGACAATCTTAATCGGGCTCTAATTATTGAAACATTATTAGCAAGAAAAAAATGAATGAATAAATAAATAACTGCTTTGTTGTAACGGAATTTTTGTCATAGCGGAAATGTACAGACGGGTGTTCGCACATTTTTTAGACGATTTCGGCGTTGTTGTTTTTAACGTTTAAAATATGAATATTACTTTCTGAAATAATCTGTATGATAATCTTGATTCTTGATTCTAATTCTGCATAATGCTTTCGATGGATATCGATGGATGTTTTCGATGTTAAGATAAATTTGCGATAGTCATAAATCCTTACTTGAAACTTCGTTTTCCGCCTTGAAATGGGCTCTTTTTTTCCTTTTTTTTTTTTTTTCCATCTGGTATCTTTTTACTATGTATATGTACTGATTTTTGGAATAGCACTTTCCAATCAATTGTTATGTTTATTTCGCACTAAAAAGTTTTTATATTATGCGCTTTGCAATCATTTTAGACTGTGGAATTAGCATACTTCTGTTCGGAAGAAGAAAAAAAAACGCAAACGCATCTTCCCATTCATAGCTTTTTTAGCATGCGCAATCTTGAAATAAGAATAAATTTGAAAGTATCAGACGATAATATAAATTACACATAATAAGTTGTTGTCAGAATTTTTCCCTCTAAAAGAATTGCATTTTTTTAAAATAATTTATCAAATTTGTCTAAAAAATGTGCGAACAGTATCTGTATTATATGACACAAAAAGAAGGTTTCAGTTTCTTATTTACACAGCTGAGAAACACCGTAAATATTTATGATTTCTACACAAATTTAATAAGTGTGTTCGAATATCACAAAAGAAACAAAGCTAAAATAATGTAATAAGAGCTTTTTCAATTGAAAGCGGCTGTAGCAAGCTATAGGTACCAGTTCTCGTCCGAGCGCAGAAGTCAAGCAGCAACGAGCTCGGTTAGTACTTGGGAGGGTGACCGCCTACGAACAAGCGTGTGTAAAAATGAGTTTCTCTTTTTTATTCAAGAATTTTAGTCACTCCTGAAAGAGTGACTGTTCACTCCTATCAGGGGTGAAAAAACTCACTCCTGAAAGAGTGAGTATTCACTCTTTCAGGGAGTCAAGAATTTCACTTTTTCCTAGAGTGAATAGTCACTCTAAAGAGGTTGGGCAAATTTTGCTCTGCGATAGAGTGAATATCCACTCCTCCGGAGTGAATAGTCACTCTTTCTTATTTAGAGTGTATGCGCGAAGTTTTCTCTGGAATTATACAAGTCAAGTTTGGCACCAAACACTTGGCTAAAACGTTGCAATTACGATGCATTAAAGCCAGCCTTTTGTAAATATTCACAAGAAGATAGTTTGACGAAATTTTTACAGATGTCATCCCAAACTAATAGGTATGTCGATAGGTTGTATCCTAAAGTTATAGGTATGCTTATGCCATTTATAAGAAAAGTTAGAATTGGAAGCTTCATCCGCAGCGCGGTGAGATAAGAGTTTAGTTCAACTTTTTACATAAAACTAAACTGTGCAACGAAGTTTTTCATTTAAATAATTTTAGATTGTTTTAAGATGTTTGCCCCTTAAAAACTGTTTAATTACGCTGTGATTATTTAAATAATTGTGATCATCTCTTGAAATTGAGAACTGTAAAAGACGTCTATTCCCGGAAATTCCTGTTCGATCTGGAATTTCTTCAAAAATAAATATCTTTTAGTCCTATGATCTGTTTTGGGCGGCGTTATAACTTCACGAACTTTCAATGTCGAAACAATACGGTTGGTTCTAAAGAGCAATTAGCAGCCTTGAATTTTGACATTTTTCTCCGGGGGGGATTTCTGCAGCTCCAGGTGGTGGTGGTGGTGGGGGGGGGGGTGGCGGATGTCCACGCCCCGGACAGCCCCTGAATTCTATACGCACAAGTCAAGTGTTTAGAAAACGAAAATGGATCCGTGCATATTACATGAGCCATGCACAACATCTGAAAAATCCTCAAAAAGAACTTCTTGAAGGTTGAGAAAAACTCGCTATATCAAGATGATTAAGACATGGTTAAACAATAGCGTTTAGTTTTCATAAAGACAATCAAAAATGCTTAGACACTAATTAAAAGTGATTTTTAAAGTTATGACTAAACATAAATATCGTATTTAGTTATTTTCAGAGATTAAGTTACGGATGTTGTGTGATTCATGGGAGACAAGATATTTTATAAAAAGCATTTGATTTGTATAAGTTCTCCAATTTTAAACATTAAGTGAGATAGCAAAGAAAATGTTAAAAATTACAAAGTAACATAGAAAAAGGTAAGGTTGCGCATTGAAGACATTTTGTAAACCTAACAAAAAGGAAATAAATTTTAAATCTTAGAATAATCGCTAGCGTCAAAAGGTACTATGAATATTTATACCATGTTTTAAGTTTTATATATAATTTTTTGACAACAAAGTTGTTTATATTTAAAACACACAATGGGCAACTTTTCAAGTAAACACTATGAACATTTAAAACAAAAAATATGAGCATTTTTTTTTTCCAAGAGAAAAAAAAATAATTTTAACCAAAAAAAAAATATTTTATGAAACGTTTCTTCCTTCTAAGTAGTTCTTTATTAATTTTTGTTTAATAAAATTTCTGGTTTTATTTTATTTGAAATGAAAAACGGAAGGTTGGTAGCTATGATATAGAGGTAACTGTATATTTAGCCATACAGGAAGTTTGACTCATTGACTTATTTTTTTTGTAAAAAAGCAATCTTTACTGATAAGCGTTAAGAGGGAAGTATATATTATAAGCCTTTTCTCCTAGTTACTGTTTTTTTAACCATTTGTAGTGATAATAGAAAAATTAAATGGATTTTTCAATTCACCATGTGGAACCTGAACATGATCGGCACCACCATGCAAAAGCGTAACCACGTTCACTGTGACATTTTCCAATAAATTAGGCGTGCCACCCGGTTTGACGCCTTAATTTTTTGATCTTGTATTACACATTACATTTCACACTCAGTAGCGCCATCTTTTGGTAATTATTGCAATGATTTTTTTATTGTTCCATTCTTCTTCCCCCTTCTCGGATAGTAAGTGTACCGATTTTGGTTTCATTCGGATCATTCCTTCGAGCTACAGACAGCTCCAAATAGAGATACTTATATTATAACCACCCTGTGTATATATATATTTAATAAAACTTTTGAGAATAATAACCATCAAATCAAATAATCGACAATATAAGAACCGATAATTATAATAAAATAGAAAGAAATATATTCAAACATGTGAGATTCTCAAATATATAAACTATCTGGACATGTTCACCAGTGTTTAAAAAGTCACAATTCCAGATTATTATTTCTTTTTTTTTTTTTTTTTTTTTTTTTTTTTTTTGGTGTGTGCGATTGAATGGTTAACAGAAGTAAGTGGAATAGTATTCCACTAAAATAATAACAAGATAAAACAGAGTTTGTTGGTTTTCTTCCAATTTTGAATTTCACAAGTAGTTAAATAATATATATTTTTTTTTGCTCTAACTATTACATTTATGAGAAAGGAGTCGTTTTTGGCAATGATCGATACATATTTTTTTTAAACGTTTCTTAGTAAATAAATAAATGACGTTATTCCTTTCGTATGTTTTACCCTTGATCATAATTTTTTAAAGAAATATAATCATGAGTTTAAATGTGTCATGAGGTAAAAAAGGGTTAAGAAACACTAGTCTGGTTGTTTGGTCGTGTTTGATTTTTTGGCACAAATAACGAACAAGATATTAGCGCCAAACGAACGGTTGATACGTCAAAACATTGAAAAAGACACCTGAGTCTAAGAACTTCCTCATTTCAAGGACGATTTATTTTAGCAGAAACAACATAAATAATATCTGCAAGCTGTTATTAATTTTAGAAAACTCAGGTGGTTTTTCCAGACGGCAAAATTTGCAAATATTTCATTCATAAGTATATCAGAGACAGAATACCAAATAGGTAGGATAGGCAATTTTCTAGAGATACCGTAGACTGATAATTTTAAACATATCAGATTTAAAAATAAAACAAATTTTCTCATTAACGTATTATTATTAGTAGTAGTACTTAATGGACAAAGCATTACGTTATCCACTTCCGTGAACGAGCATATAGTTTACATCGATCACTTTCAGCGATTTTTATATCATTTTATACGATAAGGATTTTTTTCTTATAATAATAAATCCTACTAAAATACAACCTACAAAATGTTTCGCAATTAAACTGATGCAATGTTCTTTTCTGAGTTTTATATATATATATATATATATATATATATATATATATATATATATATATATATATATATATATATATATATATAATTGTAATACCTTTGAATTTCAAAATACATTAAACAAGTTCTTGCATCAAATCTAACCAAATCTCCTATTAAAAGATAAGTAATTATAAAGTGTATAAAGAATACAATTAAGTTAATATATAATAACAAGTTCGAACATAAGATTACCAATGCGCCATTTCATTGACTACACGCAACCAAACACATCTAAAAGTTTTCAAGAAAATTTAGAAAAGAAATATATAATGATATAAGATGCCATAGAATGTAAGAAAATATATAATATAAAACCGTGGTTGATCGGGCAATTTGAGAAAAGTTATGCTTAATGGCTTATTTTATTCAAACAGAAATCAATTACGATTTAATTATATTGTGGAAAATTGCCCTTTAACCGCTTCCCTTACAAATTTTTTTGAAAAAAAAATTGCAAAAAATCAAATTTTTTTTATTTTATTATTAAGTACAAGGAAACGATACAAAACAAAATATGTAGGTTTTAAGTTGAATTTTTAATTTTTTACAGGTGTAAAAGCATTTAGTTTTAACATTAGTTTACTATCCCGAGTTATCTCGGGCAAATGGGAAAAAAAGTTAAATATTAGTCTTTGTATGATAGTTTTAGAAACAAGGGACAACACAAAGCCATACCTGACATTCTGTACACTGGTATCTGGTCTCTTTTCTTACTGGATTACCTCTAGAATCTCTTTTATGGGAGTTTTTATCTCTTTTCTCTCGTCTTCAATAAGGCTACATACAGAAGAATCACTTCCACAATTTTCAAAGTCTACCTCTTCATAATCACTATCTGAAAAATCATCGCTTTCGCTATCTTGCATCATCGCCATTATTTTTTTTTTCAACGCAACTATCGTTCTTTATACATTACCAGGGTGGCTAGTGGTCAGGGAAAAATACAGTAAAAAAAAAGTGATAAACACCAGTATATTCTTATAGAAAAATTCATGTTGATTATTTAATCGAATAATCAACAAGAATTTTTCTGTAAGAATATACTGGTGTTTATCTTTTTTTGCTGTATTTTTCCCTGACCACTAGCCACCCTGTTACTAATCCACAAGCCGACGTATACTATACAATAGGGGAAACACGTGACCAGTCCCACCAAAAGAACTGCAAAACCAACAAAACTTGGCAAACTGCCAAGCAAAACGTAATATTTCATTTCATTTTCTCCAGGCCGAGTAAAACCGTGATAAAACAAATCGTACTGACAAATTCTGCTTCGCCCGAGTTTTCTCGGGATAATAATTAACTGCAATATATACGAACCCGAGATAACTCGGGATAATCAGGAAAGTGGTTAAAAAGTTTTTCGCATTATTAGTTTCCATTTGCTTCTTGTAATATTTTCACATTCTGTTCGCGGGATATTATCTACACACTTTTATTTATTTTTCCTTTTATTTTTCCAATTCGTGAATGTTACATTGTTGGATATACATTTTTATGTCCTATTATAATTATTGGTTCATATATATTGGGAATTTTCATTAGTTACACATTTAAAATTTTTATACTGTCTCTGGGTCAAGTTATTTAGAAAAATTGTCAACGTGTTCTGACAAGTACAAGAGTAAAAATTTGATTCTTCCACGCTCAAAATTTAACAAGTTATAACACTTTAAATGTTATGAAATTTTGGAGCTTTCGGCACTAAAAAAGGACAGGGTGCCGGAAATCTCTAAAATTTCACAAAATTCAACGTATCATAACTCGGCGAGTTTTGGTCGTAGATAAAGTGAACTTTTATTGTTTTATTTGTCGGGGTTTAGATGTCACATCTTTTACTATCATAATGAAGAAAAGTTTTCTAACTATAACCTAGGATCCGTATAAAAATTAAATTTATTAAGGACAGGACTATTTCACAGACAAAATCTTAATTACTTCCGTATTTTGAACAATTTTGCAATTTACAATGCCTACATATTTCCAAAAGGTAAAAAGTTAAAGCGAGTTTCAAAGTTTTTGGGACACCCTGTATAGAAAAAAGGATCTATCAAATAGGTAACTTTAATTTAAAGAAGAAATGTCTAATGACAGCTATTATTTTTAATCATAAAATGACAAAGAAAAAATAGCACATTATGTCATTAAATAGTTGTTCCGACAACAACTAATTATGTCTTATAAGATTATTTTCTTATCTGTTATCACCATTGTTGTTAAACAAGCAGAAAAAATTGTTATGCACGCTACAGAAGCATTCAACTGAAAAGAAATTTCATTTAACTTTACGTAAGTGTTAATTAGCAAAGTTCAGACCTTGTGGAAAGTCAGGTAATTTAAAGTTATGAAAGTAAACAGCTGAAAGTAAAGAAAAATTTTCTAACTATAACTTATAGAACTCATGGACCGTATAAAAATTAAATTTCTCAATTGCAGGACTATTTCATCGACATAATCTTAATTACTAGCTTATTTTGAACAATTTACATTGCCCACGTATCTCCAAAAGGTAAAAAATCAAAGCCCGTTTCAATCTTTTTCCTGGTGTGTGTGATACATCTATATACGAGTTTCTTTGAACTTGCTGCATAAAAATTAAATTAAAATCCGGTTTTGAAAGTTGGATATGAGCCCAGAATGTCGCAATACGTTCCTAGATAGTATTTTGGAAATATTTCATCCGTAGTACGTAAACTAAACTTCATACACAGTATTTTAACACCATAGTGTTTAAATTAAACCCTTGTTGACAAATGTGCACAAGAGTTTGAATACGTTAAGGAAATCTGGTTCGCATTACACTGTTCTCAAGTGAGATTTTTACAAGAACGGCAGTAGTTTTTCTTTACAGAAATTTGGGTGTTACGGTACAGATATGGTATGACTATTTTTGTCAATGTCATACATTTCAATGATATTTTCACTTGCTACGAGGACTTATGAATGTCGATATCATGGGACTAATATGCAATTGCAAACGGTCGGTTTATTTGGAAGTTTGACCGGTTAAAGTATTTTAGCTGCGATTTTCAAGTTCAGCAGTGAAAAAACTACAAAGAGCAACTAACATTTAAAAAAAAAAAAAAAAATTAAATCTAAATTTATTGAATAATGTAATCTCCTGGGGAATAAAAAATGACCGAAAACTCCCCACAGTTTTATCGATCCGAAAAAGACCAAGACCAAACCACTGCTGAGACTGCTGAACTATCAGTTTCTATCATTTAAGCTACAGGTGCGGCCTTACTCATTTTGCCCCTTTGCGACGAGCGTCCCTTACGCAATCTTTTAGCACCAGTATTTCCAAATAGAAATTTTTTCCTAATTTAATCGCACAAATTTTGCAGTTGAATAAGGCGAAAATTATTATTGGAAAATGCTGGTAGGAGCAATTACGGATTGTACGCACTCTATACCTCTCGTATACCCGGATACTCGGTCGGTTGGTTGGTTGGTTGGTTGGTTTATAGTTTATATATTTTTTCATAAATCTTCACACAGTTAGAAGAGGTGAAAGTTTACTGATTCTAATGGCAGATTGCATCCGACAAACTTTAATGTATAGGTCTGCCCAAAAATTAATTAGATTGAAATGTTTCCTTTTTTATAAGATACCATGAATAGACCAAATATTCCAGGTATTTCAAAATATTCCAGGGTAAAACTGGGTTGTCAGGTCAAACCGGGTACTCTGTTTTCTCGCTGATGGGTGCTGCTCTGTGGACCATACTTGTTTTAACTACATCCCTTAGTGTCTCCTAGCAGTGTGCCGTCAGTTGGTTGGTTGATTGATTTTATGACGGCCGATTCGAGGGATATAGGCCCTAGGGGAGTGCCCTCCATGGGGATCTTTCTAAGGGATCCTAACCCGTATTTACGGCAAGGTTCGAAGAAAACCACGGAAAACTACGAACGGTCAGGTCGACGAGGGCGACAGGGGTTTGAACCCAGCACCTCCCGTCTACAAGCTTTGAGAGCATAACCTCTCAGCCACTGGTGGGGCCCCGATACTCGGCTCGAAGAGGTCAACTAAGAAAACTAATCTTAAACACCTAACAATTAAATAGGGAGGTTAAAAATATCCTTGTTTTTAATTCAACTAACTCTTTGAAATAAACTAATAAAAAATAAAGAAAATCTAATTAAAATTTTTAGTATGATAAAGAATTTTACCGCAATATTTTTTTTTAAATCCCAAAAGGTGTCAAGAACTTTTAGTATTTAAAAAGTAAATTTGAAAAATTAAAATGTCTAAAGTAAAATTTGTTATAATTTTAAAAGTTTATATTTGAAACTAATTAAACTTAAAAGTTTTTTTTTCCTTTTTAACTACCGCTATATGCGCTATATAAATGCTTTTGAAATTGTTTTGACACAGAGGGAAATTACCTACCTTTAAACTTGTCGTACATAAAAGGTGCACGCTAATTAAATATATATATATATATATATATATATATATAACTACAAAACAGACTTCTTTGACAACATGTGCGATAAGAATACTATCATAATGTTGTTAAAAAAAAGTTCTTATCACTAACGCAAGCATAAACTAATTTTAGGAATATTTTATATCATAAATAATTTTTAGGAAAGGATCGCATAAGAAAAACATTTGTGCGCCTCTGGCGTAAAAGCATGAAAAAAAGAAAGATTTCAAAAATGCCATTTGTCATGTAAAAATGTTTAACTGCATCCTAAATTTACAATAACTTATTTATTACATAAAAGATGCCATAATAATCAAAGATATATCTGCATTATAAAGTAAATATATAAGAGTAAAAACGATGACGTTTTATTGACGGTGGCAACACCTGACATTAAATTTTTCTTTTACTTCAATTTTATTAACTTCTTCTAAACATCACACAATCTCAATTTTTAAACCGTCGAATAGGCAAAAATCTTTCAAATGCAATTTATTTGAAATCCGTGTCTCAATTTACTGAATTTTTATGGCGTTTAAAATAATTTCCATGCATGATTTTTTTTTAAACTAACGCGTGCGCAGCCCAATTACAAAAGATGAACCCATTTGCACTTGAAACAATATAAATAGTTCAGCATTATGTTTCCAGCTAATACTCCATAAGAAAATTTAAATTCATCGATAATTAAATAAAATCATAAACTGATATATATAAAACGCAAATTTAACAGATATATAATCGAACTACGCGCATTCAAACCATTAAAATTATCACAATCAAAAAGGCTGCTGTAAGTAACGAAATCTTTGGAGATTTCTTCCGCTATTAACTACTGGTATGCAGCTAATATGAAAGTATCGCTTTTAATAAATTTCAAAACTTTATTTGAATGCATAGTTAATATTTTTCACATACAAATGTTTTTTAGTACTGTTAATGGTCAAACTAGAAAAATATATTACAAAAAATTGATTAATTTTTTAAAAAAAAATTTCCACCTATGTAACCCGGGAGGACGGGTTGGATCCCTTAGTTTTAGTAAATGCAACGAGTTTGTTATTAAAATTCAGTAAGCCCAATAAAATATAACTCAACAGACCAAAAAATATTGCACTTAGTTGACTGAAGTACCAATATTAACAAATCAGCTGATTAAAGAAAGAAATAATGGTTTTGGATGTAATTTTTTTTCTTTTACATTATAGAAATCTTTAATAATGAATATATCAAAACTTACATTTTGTTAGTTACCTTTTTTTCACCCTAGAGCATTTTATTTAATCGCAACATATTTTATTCCTATCATTTTTACCATTAGAAGATGACAATATGAAAATTAAAACACTAGTCTATATATTTAAAACGAAAAGCGCATTCTGTCAAATTCCAACATTTTGCCACACGAAAAGGGTCTCTTTGCGCATGCTTCAACTTTTTTTACTGCTTCTCCCATGAGAAACGGGAAACCTGATTGATTACTCCCCACCTGTTTAGCCTAGGGGGATTGAAAAGGGTTGATTGAAAGCGGATGGAGATGTACCATCGCATTGATACCATAGACCTAATATATTTTTGCTCTGAGGTTGAAAACTAAAGCTTTTTTTAAGAACATGTTTTCACTACTAAATATGCATATTTTTTGGCAAAATTTTAAAGAGAGTTTGGATACAGATATATTTATAACCGATTGAAATGTCAGAGTTCGGAAGATGATAATTAATTTTTATTGCTGTGTTAAAGGAACCGATGTGAAAACAAACAAGAACGAAAAATCATGCGTCAAGCATAGATCATGTAACACTTTCCAATGCTTCCAAAATAATTTTACAAATCATACCGTTTAATAAGCTGAAAGATAACATCTAAGTAAACAATTTGGAAAACGCATAACATAATTTAAAACATAATTTCAGGAATTTCCAACGTATAGAATATTTAGAAAAATATCCGAATACTTTTATTCAGCCCTGTATATGATCTATAGATTTGTATATATACTACATAGGATGCTAAATTTTAGTTCAGTTAAGAAACGCGTAGCACAGTTTAAAATTCTCCTTCTGGAGTTTCTGTCAATAAACGGAAATGTGTTCGCGAACTTTTGTGCTTCCCTGTATATGATCTACAGAATTTATACACACCACCTAATAAACAAAAAGTGAGTTAAATTTAAAATCGCGTTCAGTAACTTAAAACGCACTTCCAGGAATTATTGTTAAGAGACAGTAGAGAATTCTTTTGTGTGTCCCTGTAAATGAACGATGACTGCTATACACACAATATTCTGTAGTAAGCCTTTTGTAATGCACCTTAGTGATATATATAAATTTCAATGCATTTAAAATAGTGAAACATATTATTTAAATAAACCGCAGACGATTTTTCTCCATAGACGTAATGTAATGGAATTCATTTGACTGTCCCTGTAAATTAACTATAAGTGCTATGAACACCCTATCCCATATTAAGCTTCTTGTAATACACCTTAGTGATATATATCAATTACAATGTGTTTGCAATTGTGTAACATCATTAAAATAAACCGCAAATGATTTTTCCCCATAGACCGTAATGTAACGGAATTCTTTTGAGTGTCCCTGTAAAAAAACTGTAAGTGCTACACACTTCAGTTGAAACAGGGAACGTGCTATAGATAACGACAATAACATATAAAAATTGCGAGGCAATCCGAGCATATTTACGGGAGTTAGAGCACGGACAGACGGCAGACGGCCATACGGCAGACAAACCGAAGTCAAACAATTTTCAACTAGGTTGGAAAGTGTTAACAAGCAAAAATGCGAGAAGAAAACATTTCTTTTACAACTGGATAAGAATATTTTTTTCAAGAAATTTTTACATTGGCTGTAAAACCGTTTTATTTATCACCAATAACGATTTCAAAGAGTTTGGGCAAAAAGAACTTTTTATTTTAAAAACTATCAAACGACCATGCGTAAAAAAAACAAAAATATGAGCGCCTTTATCCCTAAATATGAATATTTTTTCGCGAATTTTGCATTTTAAAATATAATTTCATACAAAATTTTAAAGAGAGTTTGGATACAGTTATATTTATAACCGATTGAAATGTCAGAGAGTTCGGGAGATGAGCACTATTTTTCTATTGCTATGTTAAAGGAGCCGACGAAAAAACAAACAAAAAAGGAGAAGAAAACATTTCTTTTACAACTAGATAACAATATTTTTTTTCACGAAATTTTTACACGGGCTGTAAAACCGTTTTATTTAACAACAATAAAGATTTCAAAGAGTTCGGACAAAAATAACTTTTTATTTTAATACTATGAAACGACCCTACGTTGAAAAAAGAAAATGAGCGCTTTTATCACTAAACATCAATATTTTTTCGCGAATTTTTCGTTTTAAAATATAATTTTTTACAAAATCGGGTTAGATATAAAATAATAAAAACTTGATGTTTTTATTTTTATTTATTATCACGGGCCCGGAAGTCAGCTAGTTTCTTATTAATAACGAATAACGAATCCTCCAAAGACTTCAATAATTTCGCATTATTAAAGACTTTTTTAATAAAACAGGATTTATTTATTTGGCTAAGCTGGATCACGAAATGTTGCTCATAATAATAATAATAAAAAAAATTGATACCAGCAACTTTATTTATTTGATAGACTCGATGGCGAAAACAAACGAAATTGGGACTTTTATTTTATTAATCCGTTAAGAGCGACCGTGAATAATTAAACACGCACAGTGTGTGTTCAAAAAAGCTACCAAAATCGTCAACGACCTTGAAATGTAGTGCAAGTTTGGCAAGTTGACCTATATGTAGTAGCTTCCCATTAAGATATAATTGTACCCTTCCCACTTTATCTCTGACCATAACAGAGGCAATTTATTTTCTTTATGAAAGTTGCTGTATTTAATGTCACGATCTATTACGACGAGCCAGAATATATTTCTGCGTTATGTTTCAGCACTAAACTATGGACAGAGACAATTTGAAGCTTCACAATAAGTAGATAAAGTATGAGTAGTTAAATATTTTTGTAGTACATTGATATTCAGAAAGCGAAATAAAATGATCGTAATTTTTCGGAGGGGAAAAAAAAATTCCTTAATTGAAGGATGACCAGAAAAGTAAAAATTCTGGAGATAATTTCTTGAATTTACTAATAAAGATAACAGTAATAATAAAAGAAGTTTTCGTTATTACTGTTAATTAGAAATCCCTTGTTATATCAATTTGTAATATTAGTGTTAAACTTTCAGGAAGAATGCTATATAGTATATATATATTAGTTGTTTCCGCAAGTAGGCGCGTGTCGATATTTTTTTTTGGCACGGAAGTTATGCTATTAAAAATGCAAAATATTTCATAATAGTAATAAAAGGCAGGTTCGACAAAAGAAATATACATACTAGCAGTAAAAATTAAATTTCAACTTCGGTGCTTATATGCGTGATTAAAATGTAAAAAAATTGTTAGAAGTAAAATTTACGACAGCGCAGAAATTTGAAAAGTATATACGAACCAGATACGACAGATTCCGCTTAATACGGAACTTCTAAACTCCTTATGCCCGGTCTCCTTTCGCCCAACTGTAAAGACAGAACTAAAATTATACTTGGAATAATGGTGCATATAACGTGCGAGCTGTTTTTATCTATAAAATTACTCCTTTAATATAAAGTTTCGCTTTTTCAAGGATATGGGTACGCACATTAATTATTTGCTTTTTGATATAATTGTTTCATTATACTTTAATGTCAGTCCATGTAAGAAAAAAAAATGTTCCTAGTTGTTTAGACTTTTTGCACATAATTCATTTATGTAAGACGGAGTAAAAAGATTGTTTTATGTCAATATATCATATTATATATATATATATATATATATATATATATATATATATATATATATATATAGAGAGAGAGAGAGAGAGAGAGAGAGATAAAGTAATATATATTATTACATTGATGTAATATTGTGATTGACAAATTAGCTCTTCAGCGGACTTATCCGACATGAATTTTGGTGCTAAAGGCAAATATTCCCCAAACTAGACAAAATATACATGTAAACCACGACTTCATAAATTTATGTTTCGTCAATTTAAAAAATATAGTATATTCTTTTAACATATTCAGCTTATACGATCACCATAATTTAAATAATTTATAAATATATGAATAGGATGTTGAAATGTGTGCATAGAGTATTCGAACGAAATAAGAAAAATATCTTCTATAGTGGAATTTTCAGAATCATCATGAGTGGTTGATCCTGAACATTTGGATGCCCGGCATAGTACATTAGTGAAATTGCAATTATCCGAATTAATGTGTTCGGGACATAATTGAGGGGTTAGAATAACAGTGGAATAAGTCAAAAATTTTTAAAATAGAGATAACCATATTTTCACTGAACGAATATTAATTTTTGTTCCATCTGTCAGTCAAATAAGTCATAGTTCACTTAGGGAGTCGTTAGATGGCAAAACATGTTGGACCACTCAATGCAACGTATTTACAACAAGTTTCACAAAACCGTTCATTTATCAAATTACTAAATTTTGACCCATGTCATTCTAACCCCTTCAATTCAGATAATTCATCCGGACAATGATAAAAAAATGTTTATATTCTTTAAAGAAACTTCACTAAAATCATCCTTTTCTTAATAAAATGGTAAGCCTAATGTATCAAATTTATATTAGGTCTATGTTTTAATTACCTCACGTTTGCTGCAAACAATGAAAAAGAACTTATTTCCATTCCAATGTATTAGTTGAACTGGTTCAATAAAGTTGTTTGTTTTGCCGTAGACCGTAACTACAGACTTAGATTAATCCAAATCAAATTTCGAAAATTCCAATTAAATATATCTGGCTCTTCAGCGTTATTTATTTAACGCTGGTTTCAATAGAAGTTTCAAATAAACTATATTTGTACAAAAAAATACGTATCACCAAAAAATAAATAAATAAATAAAAATAACCGTAAGGGGTAACATTTTGGCCGGTTCAAAATTTGGATATTTTTTTCGCTTAAAGTACTCTCTATACACAGAAAAATTCCATTTTATTAGTTAGGAATCGATATTGCAGCTGGAAGTCCAATTTTGAAGCTATAGAACTAGAGCGCGCCATAAAGAGCAACTAGTAACGAACACTAAGCGCGTTCTTTTCAGAACAGCATTTTCAAAATCTGTGGACACTCTTCCGCCAATTTTTAATCAATAAATTTCTATCTTTTTAAAAATTGTCACATATTTTTTAATGCAATACGTAGGATTTTTTTTTCTTTTTAATAGATAGATCGCTGTTAAGTGTAACTGTAAGTAACAAATTTCCTGGTTTAAAATTTGCATTTTACTTTGAATCGATGCCATTTTACTAAAAATGCATATTTTTAAAAACAGCTACGTATTTCAATAGCTTTTGGACGAAGAAAACCAATCC
Organism: Maratus michaelseni; assembly: GCA_963931845.1. NCBI lineage: Eukaryota > Metazoa > Arthropoda > Arachnida > Araneae > Salticidae > Maratus > Maratus michaelseni. The sequence continues at coordinate 122,510,046 of OZ007586.1, forward strand.
TTTTGTCACACTGTTGTAGGTTATGTCTACAACGAGCTATCGTGTCCACCGTTTGACCCTATTTTTTTTTCTAAGCGCTCCCACCCATTAGCTCTCAAGACGCCATTTTTAAATATATCAATTGAACAAAAACACTGTTTTATACTTTAATAGATGCATAATGAATTAGTGTAAATGGATTTTTGTAAGCACTTCGCATTTGATCGAAAAACATTCCCGAAAAAAGCCTTAATTTCAGGGCGTCAAATTGGTGTTATCCGTTAAATGCAATCTTTTACTTGCCGATAACTATCCGGATGACTGGAGTGCGGATAATAGGAGTTTTGCTGTATTACATTGTTCATTGAATGTGGATCACCACTTTATAAGTTGTAGAGCTCAGAGTATAACATGGATGGAGTTTTATGATTCTCAATGTAGAATTGAAGAGACTTCAAGCATTAATTTAACGGAATTAAAACAATTTTTAAAAAATAAGAAAACGCTGACTTAATATTGGTATGATAAATGCAAGATCACAAACTTTTAAAAGGTATTTAAGGGAATTTTGTTTAGGGGACTATTTAAGAAAATATGAAATTTTTTTTTTATTAGTTTAGTTATATCAAAAACCACTTCATATTTTCGATCTATAAAATACTGCATCACAATTACAAAAGAAAATGTCAATAATATTTTAAACGTAAATATCGAAATAATCAAAATTTCCAATTTTCTAAACGTTTCAGAACACGAAGATAACAGTTAAAAGGACATTATGCGAGGACCTTAAACACAGAGAGTATCATGAATAGGGAGGACATTAATGTAAAATTCTGTACAGATATGCACGGAAATAGTTCACAGTTTGTGCGAGCTTTTGGGCAAAATTTACAAGTCTGACATAACCGATATATTTGAATTGGCGTGAATAATAGAAATGCGTGCGTGGGAGACTCTCCACGACTAACAATGACATAGATGGAGTGAAGCGTAAGTAACTCTTTCGCATATTCATGTTACTCTAGAAATGTGGTTCCAATATTTTCTACTCTGTTCCTTCACAATCAAGGATATCTTGTGATAGCAACTCCCGCACTCTCCCCTACAAACACACAGGTGATTATTACTCCACAATAAATAATTATTTATATTTTAACACATTCCAACATTTTTGATAAATGTTTATGAATTCGGTTTGTCTTTCCGCCTGTCTGTGATATAACTCTCATAAATATATATACTCAGATTGCTATGTAACTGATATATGTTACTGAAATTTACTGTGGCATGTTCCGTATAAAAATAAAATGTGTAGTTCGTTTACAGGGACACTCAAAAGTAACTTTACATTATGGTCTATGGGGAAAAATCGTTTGCAATATTTTTAAATGATGTTACACTATTTCAAACACATTGAAATTTATATATATGAGGTGCACTACAAGATGCTTACTGTAGAATATGGTATGCATAGTATTTATTGTTCATTTACAGGAACACAAAAGAATTTGGTTACAGAAATGTCTGAGCGATAATTGCTGGAAGTGCGTTTTCAATTGAGGTACGAGTTTTTAAATTAAAAAAAAAATTGCATATTACTTGGTGCAGATAAATTCTAAAGATCATATACAAAGCTGCACAAAGGAATTAGAGTACATTTCCGTTTATTGATGGGAATTGCTGAAAGAGAATTTTCAACTGTATTATGAGTTTCCTAACTGAACTACATTTTAGCATACTATATACATAAATCTTTAAATCATATACAGGGATTCACAAAAGAATTTGAATAATTTTCCGATTATAGATTGTAATTGCTGAAATTTGGTTTTCAAATGTGTTGTGTTTTCCAAATTATTTACTTAGATACCAACTTTCATCTTATTAAACGGGAAGTGTTGGAATTTGTTTCATAATATATGCTTGACGCATGAGTTTTCTTTCTTGTTTTCAAATTAATGAGACGGTTAGAGCTTGATGGAACACATTAAGCAAAAATATAACAGCACAAACCAAAATTAAAATTTTATTTATCTACAACAACATGTACAAATAACTGAATAGAATATTTTAACAATAATTTATTTCTCCTTAATATTCGAAATTAAAAAGACAAATTATATATAGTAATGAGAGACCTGGGTTTGTTTTGGATTGCACTTCTCAAAACACAATAAGTCACCACTTGCTTTTTGTATTTATGAACAGCATTGCTCAATAAGTTGAATTAAATAATCTGAGGGCTCTATTTCCCTCATACTGTCTCGTTTAACAAGATTGATAAAATTACCATCAGCTCGCGCCTCCCCTTACAGCCGTTTTACGCCTTCCAAGAGAGGCGCACTCCACCGGTTTGGAATTGCTGCTCTATAGAAGAAAATCATTCAAAGAGTCTCATAACTCAAACACTGTTTAAAGATATTTTTTAAAAGGCCGCGAGTAGGCCAAGGCTCTCATTTTTAACCCTTACCGGTAAGATTTATTCGTGAAAAATTGTGCATAAATTTTTTTTTCATTAAAAGAAAACTTGTTTCACTTATGATTCATAAAATTTTATTAATCAAAAATACGGGAACATTGCAACTCGTATACTATTGATTTAGATGGAATTGCAATTAAATTTATTTTAATTAGGAACTGCGCCAATTTTGCGGTAGTAGAAACAATTTACGTAGTTTTAGTCGACGAGCTTATCTCGTCATTAAGTTTTAAATTTTAAAAGCACACATACTCCTTTTTTTTTAGTATACGAGGGTAGTTTGATAAGTTCTCGGTCTGACACAGAGATGGGACGAGTATGACCAAATGATGTTTGTAAAGTATGATCCTTTGGATGACATGTTGCCGAGTGTCAGACGCGTGAGTTTATTGGTCATTGCTTGGCGATGAAGTAAACAAGTTTTGACATTTTCGAAAAATGGAAAAAATTGAAGTTCGAGCTGTCATAAATACTTTGTTAAAAAAGGTTTAACTAACCACCACGGACATACAAAAAGAGTTGCATTACGCCTTAAAGGAGTCTTGTCTTTCGTATTCGACGATAAAAAGTGGGCTGCTGAATTTAAACATGATAGGAAATCAATTCACGATGATGAACGCCCATTACGCCCAAAAACCGCTACGACCGACGAAATAGTCTAAAAAATTCACAATGCCGTATTGAATGATCGCCGATTAAAGATACGGGAACTTGCTGACATCGCACACATCTCGACAGACCGTGTCCACTACATTTTACACGATGTTTTGGGTATGAAAAAGCTTTACGCTGAATGCGTGCCACATTTGTTGAACGTCAACCAGAAACGCCAAAGAATGAACACTTCTCAAGAATGTTCTGAAATGTATTGTATTGCAAGTTGAAAAATAAAATGAAATGAAATATTGTTAAAAAACTTGTATTTTCTTTGTCAGGTCTAGAACTTTTTGAACCACCCTCGTAAAAGGCTTTATTAAAGAATTCACACACAAGAGTGTCTTAAATGTATTGAGTTGTAAGGGGACTACATTGAAAAGTAATATGAAATTATGTCAAAAATCTTGTTCTTTCACTGTCAAGCCGAGAACTTACCAAACCACCCTCGTACACACCGCTTTCACACATTTGGCACAAGATTTAATTCAATAAATTTGAAATCAGCAACTTTTATGCTTCAAATTATTGACACAAAATATTTCTCAACTGTACATGCACTGCACACATTTATTGAAGAGTTTTTCTTGAAATCTGTAATATGTAAACTGGAGTAACATGGGATTATATTTATCAACAAGGTTATTTCTAAGTACACTTTAGAAAAAGAAATGTCTCTTGATGTATCAAGAAGGTTTACGAAAATATAATATAACCTCTTTCGAGTTATCCACGATTCCGAAAAGTTCCTCACAAAACCAATAGATTTCAAAGATTTAAGAAAGCATTTCTGGAACAAAATTTCTTTGGCGATCGTAATTTTCGAAAAACTCCCCAGGTAGTTTTTACAGTGTATTAAGTTTTCTCAAGTCGATATCAATACGAAATATAGGTTTTTCGGATGCCATCAATTTAGTTTGAAAGCTTGGTAAGCGAGTTCCTGCAAGTTAACATTTTCAACATCTTAACAGAATTTACACATGCAAGAGTAACACAATAATGCTACTTTTAAGCTGTTAATTTAGCATGTTTGGTAGTTTAACATATTTGTTGAATATGAAAATGCGAGACTTGATAGCATTCGAAAAACCTATTATTTCGTTTAGATACCGGGTTGAGAAAACTTATCAATACACTGTAAAAACTATTCGGAAACGTTTCCGAAAATCACAGGCAGCAAAAGAAACTTATTTCAAAAATACTTCTTTAACCCTTCTTCGCATGAGTTCTTCTTTTACAATTGTGTTTTTTTTATACATATATTAAATATTAGACACCAGAAATTTTAAGATAGATTTTTAACTTTGTTCAGCAACATAGTTCACGGGAAATTTACTGGATTAATATTTCTATATAAATATAGTGGTGGCGAAGAAGTTGATTTATTTATTAAAAGTTAAATAAAAAATGATGGAAATTTACATCACTATGCAATTAAGGGTTAAATCTCTAAAATCTATTGTTTCTGGAGGATAAAGGAAAGCTTTCTGAAATCATGGGTAACTCGGAAAAGATTATAATATTTTCGTAAACCACCTTGATAGATCATGAAACATTTTTCTTGTTTACAGTTATTTATATTTGAGGATGTCATTAATTTATTAAGGATACAACTGCATTTAAAAGAATTACTCAAAAATGAGAATCCCCCTTAACGAAAAGTTTAACAGTGAACTACAGTAGTCTGTGATAGACTGCCGAAAAGAATTGAATTAGCTTTTAACGACGTTCAACAAAGGGAAACTAACAACAAACAGAATGATAATTTGTAATACAATCCATTCTGCTTGTCAATTGTTTCATCCGCAGATTTATTAAACAATGATATTTTTGCGATAGAACACATTTACTATTATCCTGATATATTTCGTTATAAAACTGCACTTTTAAAAAAAATTACTCTAAAATGGGAATTACCCTTAACGAAGAGTTTTTAACAGTGAACTACAGTAGTCTGTGATATACACTTACGGAAAAGAATTTAAATAGCTTTTAACGAGCGCGTTCAACAAAAAGGAAATGAACAACAAACATAATGATAATTTGTAATACAATCCACTGTGCTTGTCAATTGTTTCATCCGCAGATTTATTAAACAATGATATTTTTACGATAGAATACATTTACTATTATCCTGAAATATCTGATTATCAGATTGACAGATAACTCGTGTGATAATCTAAAGAACAGTAATAGCTATCAACCACAGTTTTTTTTTTTTCAAAGTCAAATAAATATATTTTTAATCAGAAAATTTATTTAATAAAATGTGCTTTGTTTTTTATGTGGTACTTATTTGATTTCATATGTTATGTAAAATTTCTGGTTCAAAATATATTTGACTTGTGGAAAAAAAACACACGAAATTTATAGAATAATTTCAAATTTTTATTTTTTCAAAATGCAATTCATATTTTAACAACAAATCAATGTAGAATATATGCTATAAATTATTACACAAACATTGATGATGCGTTTACGTCTCAGGGACACATACAGCTACATTCCTCCGACCAATATTTACTCAATACCGGCTGTGGAAATATTTCCCTAAAAAAACTATTTCCGCAAAATTGGCATATTACTGTATTTCCAGTGTGATGAAAGGTTTTCAGAATACTGACATTGCATAATAAATATCTCCAATATAAAGTCAATTAATATTGTTTAAATATTCCGATGTTGTTTTCCTACTCGGGATGCTGTCTTAACCAAAACAAAAAGTTATTGGTCAAGTTTTCGCGTACAATCAAAACAGTTTCGAATTGTAGATACGTATATTTCAAGAAACTTTATTCTGTCCAACCTTAATAACCGTTACAGAAATTGGTTCAGCGAGTACATCCTAGTCAGTCAATCAGGATAATTCAATTCTAATATTCACGAAACTGCTTACAAATGTGGAAATAGGACTATAATATGCAGCAGTACTGCGACTGTTGATGTATTCCAAAATTGAAATTTATTATTATTAAAGCATTAAATGTATATTAGCATTCCATATTTAAAAGCTGGATGATTGGAATTCTGAAATGTCTACTAGTTGAAAAAAAAATAAGTAGTTACCTACAATTTAAAAATCAAATTTGATTTACTTAATAAATTATAGCTTGATCAAAATTCATATAAAATTCGAACTGTTTTAAAGAACACACGAAAAAATAATGAATACATATGGATGTGTAAATTATACATAAATCAGATTACATGCATATATACAAACGGACACTGTAAAAAGAAAATCCGTTGATCGCCATTACAATTTCCGTAGTTTTACGGATTTTCTTTTTTTCCCGATGAAAAGCGATTTCGTGAATGAGCCAAAAAGTATTGCTAACATAAATGAGAGTATCCTTGAGATATAATGCATTTTTTTTTTCCTCTAAAGCTGCAGGGTTTATTTGTATTATTACTCTGGAAAAGAAATCCGGAAATTGTACTGGCAAAATACGGAAATTCTATTTAAGAGTAAAACTATTCCAAAGCCATTACAAAAATGATAAATTAAACTAGACTTTTAGCAATCTTATGTGTCAAGGATGTGATTAAATACATATTCGATGCATTCTTCCACATTCACGAAATTATTTCATCGGAGAAAAAGACTTCCGTAAAAATACGGAAATTATACTGGCAAAATACGGAAATTCTTTTAAGAGAAAAGGTATTCCAAAGCCGTTGCGAAAATGACAAATTAAACTAGATTTTTAGCAATTTTATCTGTCGAGGATGTTCTTAAATCCATATTCGATGCTTTCTTCTAATGATTTCCGTAAAAATGCGGATATTGTACTGGTAAATCCACAGATTCTTTGGGGTGTTTTTTTTTTTTTTTTTTTTTTTTTACAGTGGCGGTAGTTGAAAAGTAACTGGGATCTCATTTAAAAAAATAAAATTAATATTATCATAAACTATTTTTTTATTGCAGTTAATAGCTTAATGCAGTAAATTAATGTTCAATAATGAGCGAAAGATAAACATCCCATTAAAATATAAAAATATCCAAATTCCCCATATCAGAACTTTCAAATTTCATTCATGCATTCATTAACTTTATAAATATAATAAAATCCACAAAATTGAAATTTTCTAAATAGTAATACAAATAAATCCACAAAATTGAAATTTTCTAAATAGTAATACAAATAAATCCACAAAATTGAAACTTTCTAAATAATATTCACAAATAAATCCACAAAATTGAAATTTTCTAAATAGTAATACAAATAAATCCACAAAATTGAAACTTTCTAAATAATATTCACAAATAAATCCACAAAATTGAAATTTTCTAAATAGTAATACAAATAAATCCACAAAATTGAAATTTTCTAAATAGTAATACAAATAAATCCACAAAATTGAAATTTTCTAAATAGTAATACAGATCAACTTCAGAACTTTTGCAAAAACAGAAAATTGTTTTATTCTTAATTTCCAAAAGATATTTTTCAAACAGTTTACATTTGTATTTTTTGTAAAATCATAATTAGAATATATTTTTTTAGAAAGTATTTCGGGTTTGTGTCGACGTAAATTTTTTTGTCGAGTTCGGGTCGGGTTGGCTTGAAATATAATTTTCGGATTGGAATATAAGCCTACCCGCGCAGGTCTAATGCGATGTACAAAAAATGGTAATTTAGGAACAAAAAGAAATAAATAAAAAAAAATACTTCTAAATGCATAATTCTGTTAAACCAATCTGTTTGTATACTCTTAGAACGATAAAACACATAATAGGAAACTCGTTAGCCGTCAAAAAATTAAATTTAAAACTAATAGGTACTGCTCAATAGCAGCGGCATTTTGTCAGAAGACAGTCAACGATTACTAATTTTTGATCTATCAGGTGCAAATAAACGTGTAAAACTTGTAAAATTTGCTTACAAATACATTTCCATATGCAAATTTATTTTCAAGAGACTATTATTACATCACGCATGCATAATTGAGAGTTCGTGTGCGAGTTATAAACAAAAACCCAGGAATAAGCAACTTTCAAAATATTTTCATGTATGAACATATTTAGAATTTACAATAATTACAAAGCCAAAAAAGTATGCACTTACCTCTCTTTCTTCCTATAAATGACGAAAAGTTAACGATTTTGTTGCATGCAAAAACTAGAGATGTTCATGAAACCATGCAGGAGGAGAAATAAACATCGTTAATTTTTTTTTTATGTTTTTACGACGAAAAGGAAAATATTAAACAAAAAGCATTTAAAAATTTACTGAAAGTTAGAAAAAGGGGAGGGAAATACAACACTCTGGATCAGGGCTTTATTGGAGGTATGTACGGTGGTATAAACCGTATACCGTCTGGATTTCAAAAAATCCACATACTCTTCTTGTTTGTCAATTAACGCTACAGCGTATACTCTTGCATATACCTTCTGCCTATGGCGCATACGTATACACTGTGGGTTTTTTTACGACTAGTTCAGGAAACCATGAGGAAGGGAAATAAACCTCGGTAATTTTTTTAAGGCGAAAAGCAAAGTGTTTAAAAAAAAAAAAAAAAAAAAAAAAAAAAAAAAACGAGTTTACAAATTTACTGAAAGTCAGAAAAGGGTAGGGAAATACAACACACTCTGGATCAGGACTATATTGGGGTTATGTACGATGGTATAAGTCGTATACCTTCTGGATTAAAAAAAATCCACATACTCTTTGTTTCTCAAATAACGCTACAGCGTATACTCTCTTGCATACACCCTCTGCCTATAGTGTATGCGTATACATTGTGGTGTTTTTTACGACTAGTTCATGAAACCATGAGGAGGGGAAATAAACCTCGTTAATTTTTTTAAGGCGAAAAGCAAAGTATTAAACAAAAAGAGTTTAAAAATTTACTGAAAGTTAGGAAAGGGGAGGGAAATACAACACTCTGGATCAGGACTATATTGGGGGTATGTACGGTGGTATTAGGCCGTATACCTTTTGGATTAAAAAAACTCTCGTTTCTCAAGTAAAGTTATACAGCGCATACTCTCTTGCATATACCCTCTGCGTACACGTATACACGACTACAGCATCATTGCTCTGGATGGAATAACCGACATTCCCTGTACTTTTCGATGATAATCAACAAAGAGGAGAATAATAAAGCGTCATCGATCGAAAAGGGGTTTCTTTTTTTGTGTGTGTTACAGAAGATTAAAAATATTTTTCAAATCTTCTTTTTTTTTTTTTTTACAATATGGTGAGGTATTAAACTATTTAAATAATTTCAGAAACGATTTTATAAGCATTTACTATAAAAAAAAAAAAAGTAAATTGTCAATTTTATTTAATGACACGAACATTTAATTATTTCAAAGTGGTAAATCATACATATTTCATTTGGATGTGTCAAACTAATTTTTTCCCCCAAAATAACCAGCAAGATATCTTCAGCTTAAAAAGTTTTCTAAAACACCACTAACATCAGAGCCCAAACCGGTGTTTGAACATGACACCTCTCGATGCATACCAACGCTCTAACACCTAGCCATGATGGTATATATAAGTCAAAGTGGATTCCGAACCACTACAATCATCCAAATTGAACTAGTACTTGAATTTGACTCCTGTTGATCATACCGTTATCATTGGACAAACGGATGATGAGCAAAACCTAAAGTGACTTTCGATCGCAACAATCCTCCAAGTCGGAATAAGAGCCCTGCAACCTGCTTAAACTCAACCAGACCCGAACACGAAATATTCAAACCCGAACTCGAAGTGAAAGAAAATTAATGTATATTTTAATACAATTATGGAAAATTTGTCTACAATTATATCTCTAATTTCAATTTTATCTTTTATGCATAAAAGTACACCTATGCACCAATTAATATTCAAATATAGTTTTTTCTTTTGAAAAATCCGGTCAATTCGAACCTGGCCAGAAAGAAACAAAACCCAATCAGGAACCGAAACATTTAAAGTCCCATATAATCCAATGGGATTTCTCCCCGAATTTGTCAATTTGCTCACTGTATTGCTGGTATCCGAGTTTTCACGATATTTGACTGGTCTTTTTATATGAGTTACTCTATAAAATTGACTACCAAATCATGAAAAGAAAAATCTTTAGTACAGTTCGCGTACGCGCAGTTATAAATTATTTCATACAAATGCCCTTATCTCAAATATTCAATATATTAATATTTTAATGGCAGTATACTGTTTCTACTGTTCTTGAAATCAAACATGTGCTTTACATCCTCAAATTTCAAGAACAATGTCAAAAATTTCCGTAGATATTCGACAAACCGTGTAAAAAGCGAAAGCATCCCCGTCACTGCCCTTAATTTTTGGACAACAGTGTTTATTTAAGAAAAGATGAGCAAAGGCATAAGGAATTGAGATTTCTACATCAATGAACATTTTACGTATTCGCTTCAAATTGCTCACTTTCTTTCCGTTATGTTCGTATCAGTTTTACTATTTTGGATGTTCTTTCCTGTGATATCTCATGAAGGTTTCTTTGCTAAGAAGAGGATGTGTGTAATAAGGCAAATATACGGAAAAATAGAGAAATGTAGTCTCAAATTTTAGGCGCGCCTAATATGCCAGAATATACGGTATATATGAAATTAGAGAACTGTGAAATTAGAATTATCTTCTTGATAATTAACCTTTTGTTATATAGCTGGCGCAAAATGCTTGCATATGTTTTCAGTATATATAATCATATTTGGCTAATTCCATGCGTGAATGTACACTGTAAAAAAAAAAATTCGGAACGTTTCAGGAAATTATCCGGAAACATTTCCCATTTTTTACCGGAATTTCGAATTTCTTTATGTCCCACGTCAATTACGACAATAATTTGTGTAATATTTTTGAGAGGTTTTAACTTTTCCGTAAACTACATTCTGCGCATGCGTGCTTCATGTTTTATGTTCCATTAGCCATTTTGATAACTAAAGAAGAATTAAAAACAGCTGCTGAGGTATTTAGAGACAAATGCAATCTGAGCAAATGCATTCTTTGTTTGGATATCAACCGATAAAGTAAGTAGCTAATTTAAATCTTTTTATGCTTCATTATTTGGATTTTCATTTTATCTGTAATACGAAACTTTAAAATTCAATTGCTTAAAAAAGACACTGCATTAAAAAAAGTATATTGATTATTGAAAATTGGAATGTTTCACTTACTAAGTTGTAAAACGTAACAGCAAAATGTCGTGGCATCTTAATGCCACCACTTTTTTCCGGAACCTCCAGGAAAATTTTTTACAGTCTAGTGTAAGTCACATAGCCGCAGACTTCTACAATTTTTGGCCACCAGTAATTTTTTTTAATTATCCACTGTATTTAATTGTAGATATATGGGATTGAATAAATCAAAATTTCCTTTCCTAAATTACTGGTAGTCAAACATCGTAGCTCGTAGCCATTTACATGTCTGTGACTGACACTACATCCACGCACGGATATAGCCATTTGCAAAATTAACTTAAATTCCAAATTAAATAAATTTTGCATTATTTTTAAAAACATACATTTACAAATAATGTCACTTAAACCTTAGATTTTCTTTTTTGAGTTTTCTATAAAATTGAGGAGGTATGAGTAGAAGAAGGTACTATTTTACGCATTTCTTAAAAATTCTTTTATTTTATGCGTGATGTTAAGTTAATCTATCAAAGGGTAAAGCTAAAACACTAATATTCTAGTTATTCTCGAAGATATGAGAAATTATTTCTAACATTTGTTATTTTTATATTTAATAATTTAAATAAATTTTTAATGCATAATAATTTAACATTGATGTGTTTTCTCAGAGAGCTTAGTACCACCTGTTATTTTAAACATATACTAACAAGAAGAAAATAAAACCGCTACAACAAAAAGCTTTCACATATGGAAATCTAATTTTCGTTACATAACATCGCCTTCTATTCGTGCCGTCAATTATCTCAACATTGATAAGCTATTTATTAATTTGAGCTTTAAATTATTTTTTTTAATGTTGTTTAGATCCACAAAATGTACGCTTTCGTGGAGCGCTGCAGAACATTTGCATTAAGCTGCAAGAGCAAATTCATACAATAGTTTTTATAGCAGAAAACTCATGGTAATAATAAACAATATTTAACGTTGATAATTTTGAGAAATCTACAGAATTTCATTTTCTGCTCTTTATTTTGTATTTTACACTCTATAAAGGTTAAAATACATTTCTCCACATTTAAATAAATGACTCCTCCAAATTAGAGCTGTGTTTAATCCCGGCTGGAAATGACAACCATAGACTACGAGTGGTTTAAGTCATTATCAACGAATATATGCAATTTTTTTTACTTATGTATACTCTTACAATTCGAATTTAAATGATATTTTCAAATAAACATTTTGAATAAACACATTTTTAATAATAAATTTGTTTTGAACCAAAAATGTTATTTAAAAATGTACTTAGTTGTGGTACTTAGTTGATTCCATCTATCAAAAAATAAGTAACTTAAGTAAAATTTTTGGGTTCAAAATATATTGGATTTAAAAGAAAACTCTGAATGTTGCAGCAGTGTAAATATCAACACTGTAGTGCTGTTAATTACATATTTTTATTTAAATTTAGATAATATTTGTGCAGAAAAGTTTGTTTAAAACATTTTGAACGAATGATAATTTTTAGAGATTGCTGAAAGTTCCGCTCTATCGGATTTCGACAGTATAAGTCAGTCTGAAATTTTTAAATATTCATAGAGAAAAAAATAAAAATAAATGAAAGAACTTTTAAAACCTGGTTGGTATCATGAAATCTTGCAACATAACACTATAATAAAACGCGAAAGAAGAAAAATAACTTTTAAAACATGTCTGGTATCATGAAATCTTGCAACATAAAATTATTTCTATAATAAAACGCGAAAGCCAGTACATGATTAAAAATAAAAGCTTTAAGGAACAAAAGAACTATTTTTTCCTCCTCGTTGAACAAGCAACGGATATGTAACAGAGCACTTTTAAATAAAAGAATCCATTTTAAGTAAATTTTCTGAAGAGCTCTGCTATTATGCTTCCTATCTGCCGCTTACATGAATCACTGGTTAACAGAATCAGGCATTTTTATGAAACAAGGGGAGAAAGAAATGGTAATGAGAACGGAAGGGAAGTTATTTTTCCTTTAATTGGAATCAGCCGCTTTGTTTGATCAAATTTTGTAAGCACTAATTTAAATACATCCCAGAAAAACGACTCACTGGAGTGCCACTGACGTCTATATTTTTTCTGTATCACTTATTTCCAAACAATCATCGTGGTAGTTTTCTCTTGAACATGTTGTAGAAATTTTCCACAAATATTGTACGGAAATAGTGGCACAAATATAAAAATAGTCGCCAGTGGTTTTTCTGCCTGTTATATCCTATCTTATTGCTATTTTACCTCCCAAAACATCTTTAAAGTAGACGTCCACTGACGCCTACTTCAATATTTTATCTGTATCACTATTTTCAAACAATAATCATCGTGGTAGTTTTCTCTTACACATGTTGTAGAAATTTTCCATAACTATTGTACGGAAATAGTGGTACAAATAAAATATAAAAATAGTCGCCAGTGGCACACTTGAACTCGATCCTGAGTAGGAAAGTTTCAGGGGGTACGAGCGGTGACTTAATTTTTCCCGAAACCTTTTCAAAGAGCCGATAGTTCAAGTCTAGCAACTATTATTGTGCTAATTATAACAAGTATTTTTTATTCTTAATTTTTCAATTATTCTTTATTATAAGTGCAGAAACGCTACCGGCTATTTCAGATAATTTTAAGACAGCGGTTGCTGTATTTATAAGCAAAATTTTAATTAACTCTAAAAAAGATTTTCAACTATTACAATAGGCTATTATAAATACAAAATCATTTGATATAATTAAAAAAAAAAATTCTATTTAAAATTCTTGGTTACACAAAAGTTTCATAATATTTAAGCTAGGACATCAAAGGGTAATTAAAATTTGATAATTTGCTGTTATATCGTATCTTATTGCTATTTTACCCCCCCCCCCCCAAAAAATATCTTTAAATAGCAAGCTGAAATTGCTATGAACACGAAGAATGACTCATGTAATAAAGCTGCACTTGAAAAGAAAGGATATTAAATGCAGGGATCGGAGTTCCTGACAGGCCGGCATCCGAACCGTCATTATCATCCCCTTCCAGAAAGAGTAGAAGAGGGAGAAAATGGGGGACTTTTCTTGTGGTTTTGGGGGAAAACTGAAACAAAAAGAAAATGTAATGAGTTTTACATGTAAAGAGGTATAAACCGATAAGCAACGAGCTTTCTTATTGGCGCTACTGTACTATTTCTCTCAGTCTTGGAATGAAAAAAAAGCAGTTAAAGAAAAACTTGTTTCATTTTCCACAAAATAAACGAGTTCATGTAATAATGACAATAGAAATATGTGTAGCTGCTTACGTATGTGAATACAAAATAATACTCATTTTGGAAATGAAATATGCTTTGTACGCAGATAACAGTAGGCATCCCTACATTAAAAGAGTAGCTGCTGTAAATTCACATGAGTGTACATGATACTTAAAACTAGATATGAAGAAGGTGTCACTTATATTAAACAAATTTGTGAATTAGTATTTGACTAAATTAAGCCGTTGGTTCCGATATTTGACAAAATATAATAATTTCAATCTTTGAAAAACAGTTATTTACATCCCCCCCCCCTAATATCTAATTTTTCAAAACATAACCTAATTTATACAATAATGACACTAAAGTGCGTGTAACTGCTTGTGTATGTGAGCGAAAACAAATTAAAAGTTAAGAGAGTCAGTTCAGAAATAAAATATGCATTGTACATCGATCACGACAGGCATTCGTAAATTAAAGTGTACCTTCGCTAAACGCATATGAATATATATGACACTTACAACAACATATGCAGAATTGTTGTTTACATGAAATTCGTTTGTGAATTAGAATTTTATTCAATTAAGCTGCTAATTCCAGCGCACGGTAAAATTTACATTGTCATTTGCATTGTTTTCTCAATCGATTCAAAAAGCGGATAATTCTATTAAAGAACTTTCATATAATCGGCACCTGTTATATTATGGAAAATTTAAATAAAACAGCCTGTTTTGATAGAAGTCGATTTACAGAGCTGTAAAAACTCGATACAAATAGAAGGCGATTTGTAAAACGGAAAATAAAAATCAAAGTTTTAAGTGTTTATATAGAACGACTTATAACGCATCAATATTAGGTTTGAATTCTATGCTCGAGTTTGCATTGGCTGGATTTGTCACATATGATGCAAGATATACCGGACAATTCATCCTAGAAATTCTTATTTCTATCTAATTAATGACAAAACAGACTTCATATTCGAGCTTGTCTATATATGCGGTGGACATAAAAATTAAATAAAGCAAAATAAGTGTTAAAGATTAGCCGCTTGCGGGACAGTTTAACTAAAATAAAATCTACTCAATGAGTATAAAATCTTATATGTCTGCAAAAAGCAATAATTGAATAATACTTACTTAGATACATAAGATAAAAACGTAGTGCATCATACATTTACAATTGATTAACACTCTGCAAAAATCTCAAACTCCAGAAGAATATCAATAATAATTAAAACATACAAGAACTATAGTTATTCTCTGAATTCAACAATTACTGCATTCAGAGCGTATTGCATGAATAGCTTACTGTATAACTCGAAAGTAAAAAAAATTAAATATAATAACCATGTTCAAAAACTTTTGAAACTGCGTTGCATAATTAAAATTGAAAAACGTACTCACGGGAAAAAAATTTGCACTCCCTCGCACGCGCATAAACGCAGAAAGGAAACGCTCTTTAATTGTTATTTTTTTTACAATTTATGTACAGATCAATAAAGTTTTAAGAATTCGGTATTTTTCCTTTTTAAAACAAGGCGACTTATTACATTTATAAATGTATTTCCAAAACAGGATAATTTAGGGGAAAACAGTAGAAGAGTTCAACAAGCTTGTACGATTTTAAATCGATGTTAAAGATATTTATTTTTCAATAATTTAAAGTATTTTCTTGGTTTGACCTCCACAGAGTTAAAATTTCTCCAATAAAAATTAAAGATTATTCATCTATCTAATCATGACCTTATATAATAATCTGAATGTTAAAACCCATAATATTGGAACAATTTCCAGTTAATTTAAATTTCAGAAGTTAAAAGGAAAATGTTAATATTTTTAATGATATGAAATTATATGGGATAATTTCTTATGAAATTTCATTTATATTCGTATTTACGAGTAATGGAAATCACATGGAAATGAAACACCATGGCTGGATATAGGCTTAATAGATATGAATATTGTATTTGGATGGGGATTCTTTTCGTCAATACTAATTTAGTCATTTATTTTTTCAATTTAAGTCTCACTTATCCTAAATCCATCCCTGTGAAACACTTACCATAAACGATAAATAACTATAATAAAATTTTCTCCCACTGGCTTGATAATTTTATTTTTTCCCTATCTTAATCATTATATAATAGACAGAAAAATTCAAAATTATAAACAGCTTGACAGTGAAATTACAAGTAAAAAGCATTATCTGAGAATAAAATCGTAATGCGTCATCCAATTTTATATTAAAATATCATTAAATTGTTGGATCTTATATAAAAAAAAAAGTACATTTCCGTTCAGTTATGTGTATAGAAATAAGTTGTATGAATACATTTTTTTTCACACAATGAAATCCTGCTTTCTTTTAATAAGTAAATTCTTAATATAAATCAAACTTGAGTACCAGAATTTCATTCAATAAATTGACAGATTCCAATACCAGATAAAATATTCATTTCCAATTCTTGCTATTAATGATTTTATCCCTAAAATCAGATGACTAAACTATCCCGTGTCATATAATCGTCAGTTCCAAATTGTGAATTGCTTATTAAAAGTCCGAGTTCTTTGATTTAAATCAGCTTGATTTTAAATCATGATTTAAATAAACTGATTTTTTTTTATCATTGATTTAAATAAACTTTTTGAAAACTTTTGTCAAGATATTTCGTAATATATATTTTTGTGAAAAATACATTTCAAATTTTAGGAGTAAAAGAGACTAAAAACTCAAAATCAACGCTTTTTTTTTTTTTCAATCAAATATCAAACTGTAAAATTAATAAAATAAAAATCCTAAATTAAAAATTGAGAATCTCAGATGAAAAATGTTAATGAATGTATTCACTTATTCAAAAATATATAAATATTTTGTGTATTTTTAAATCACTACATGAACATTGAGACTTTCGGCAAGGTTATGGGAACTTTAGAGTAAGTATAAGAGTTTCAAAAGTATTTTTATTGATATTTATGTAGAGTTCTCATTACGAGTTCTATAGTCCTTTCCTCACATGGAAATATCGAATCGTTCGATTTCCAATCCTGTTTATTTGTGGAAAGATTTGTAAAATAAACTAAAGTGTGTGGTATGTAAAAAATTTAATGAAATATACAAGGAATAATTTGATCCGACACTTTCCAACCCCCCCTTTTTTTGTTATACCCCCCCTTTTTTTTTTTTTTGTTATATGTATTGGTTTTACATTATATGTAGGTGAAAATTTAAATTCTGACAACACCAGCTTCTAGAGATATGTTGGTGTCTATAGGTGCTTTCAGTTTTGATTCGGTGCAGTCAAAACGTAGGAACCCCTTAATAATTGACAAAACAGCTCAACTTTTTACTTGCATAAGATCTTCTACAAAAATAATTTTGTTTGCCTTTTTTTAGTTAATACAAAGTTTTATTTTATTATATATCTTAAATTTGTAACTAAAACCTTTAATATGTACTTGTTTATTATTATTCCATTATAAGTGTACTATCATTCCATTTGTATTAAATGTTAAATTTGATTTGAATAATATGTTTCAGCTTTAAAAACGGTTTAGAAATATTGCAATAAAATAGTTTCATGGCTATTAATAACTTGAAATATGTTTTTATATAATTTTTTAAAATATAATTTCAATTATACTTATGAACGTAAGCTAGCAATTAATAACTAAAGTTAGTCTTTTTAAAAATAAAATCATCCGATTTAAACCAAAAATTCGACTTTTGATTTAAAAAAATAAAAAATAAAACCCCGCTAAATTTTAGGGCGCCATTTTAAATGCATATACTTAAAAAGTTTCAAATTTTCAAAGAAAATAAAATCAAATTAAATATATATATATATTTAAATCTTTAAAATGGTGCTAAAATTATATATATTTTAAAATATTACAAAAAGAAATAAAAAGGGATGCAAAGCAGTTGCTAAATCTGAAAATTAGGCGGATATTATAAGAAATTTAATCTAAATAAAATTAAACAGCTTAAAAAGTACTGCAAATCGAAAGGGGAATGTTCTTTTAATTTTATGTGGTCTTTATAGAAGGTAAGAATTAAAAAGAAAACTGTTCTGGACTCTCTCCTGTAAGACTTTATACAAAAATTAAGTTGTACAACCGGATAATAGAATAAGAAAAACCCCGTTCACTATCAAAATATGTGAAGTCAACTGCTGCATAAATTTAAATTAGCCAATATTTTATATGAAAATTAAGATATAGGACTGACAAATACTAAAATGAGAAAAATAATCCCTTTCACTATCAAAATATGTGAAACCACCAGCGGCATACATTTGAATTAACGAATTGTTCAGACTAAGATGTACAACCGGATATTAAAATGAAAAAATGAAAAATCGATTTCACTATCAAAATATGTGAAACCACCTGCGGCATACATTTGAATAGCTAATAATTTTATATAAATATTACAAGGGACAATCGATATGAGAAAAATTATCCCTTTCATTATCAAAATTTGTAAAACCCACTGCAGCATAAATTTAAATTGACAAAATTTTACCCCAAAAATGAAAAAAATAATCCCTTTCATCATCAAAATATGGATAGCCATTAATTTAAATTAGGGTGGTCTGCATGAAAACAATAATTCCTTACAGAAATGTTTGCTTTATTTAATCGCGGAAATTCTCAGAGGTGAAAATTTGTCAGAAAATAGTGGTTTCTCTCGGGCCGCAGTTGGACTACACTGTTTTATATAAGTATGATGGATAACCGGATAGTAAAATGATCCTGTTCACTATCAAGATATGTGAAGCCATCTGCGACAAATTTAAGTAGCCGAAATTTTATACAAAAACCAAGTTATACAACCGGATAACAAAATGGGAAAAATAATTCCTTGCGCTGTCAAAATTATGTGAAGCCACCCGCATCATAAATTTGAACAGCCAATATTTTATATAAAAACCAAGATGTACGACAACCGGTACAAAAATTTGAAAAATAATCCTTTTCACTATCCAAATTTATGTGAAGCCACCCGCATCATAAATTTGAACAGCCAATATTTTATATAAAAACCAAGATGTACAACAACCGGTACAAAAATTTGAAAAATAATCCTTTTCACTATCCAAATTTATGTGAAGCCACCCGCATCATAAATTTGAACAGCCAATATTTTATATAAAAACCAAGATGTACAACAACCGGTAAAAAAACTAGAAAAATAATCCTTTTCACTATCCAAATTTATGAAGTAGCAAAAAAATTAAATAGCCAATATTTCGCAGAAAAATTTGAGATGAACAATCGATAACGGAACAAAAGGAAAAAAAAAATTTTGTCCCTACCAAAATATAAAACAAATAAATTTCTTTTATTATTATTTCAATTCATTAAATCCTTCTAAATCACACATTATAAGAAATACAGAAGTCTAAAGATTATATCCTGTTCATATATCTTCCAAATATAAACCATGATTTTTTTTTTTTTTTTTTTTAATTGCAGCTGTTGGCTTAAAAGTAATTATTAAACTGCATGCGTTGAATATGCTGTCTATATTTCATGTTTCATTTAAATGAAAATATTAATATTAAAAATTTTATTTTTACCTAAAACAATTTTACTATTTTTTAAAACAGAAATTTGATTATGATATCTAATCAAAATATTTTTTTCTTGTTTCAAAATGCTAGATAAGTTATGAAAATAAATAAACAAAAAAAAAAAATTTCTCAATAAAATAAAATGCCAAAAGTAAACAATCTACTACAAATAAAAATAAATTAGCATTTTTTATTAAATTTCTAAAAAAGCTTTTCAGAGGATGCATTGACATGAAGCGAAATCGATTTAAAAAGGAACACCAGTACAACTTAGACGAAATAAAAAACAAACAGCAATTATAAGTTTCTCACAGGCCGGGTCGGGAAACGCAAGTTTTGCCGATTCTGCTTTTACGTTGAAATAAAAAAGACGCCAATATAAATCTGAAGGGAAGAATAAAAGCTGAACATGTAACATTCTGAAACATGTAACAGTACTTGTAAACAAATACTATTAAAACATAATAAAACTAAATATGCATTGAACTTGCAAACATACCTATACAAATTAAAGATCCCGGCCGTTATTCGAAGACTGCAAGACTACCAGATATATTTAATGTATTTAAAAAGAGAAGGGGTATTCCAAAAGTTTATTATACGTTAGATGCGGCCTAGTATATACTAACGGGCCCCTAAGAAAGCGGTGACAGATCAAAACAACAGTCCAAGGCCCGCAAAGGAAAGACAACCGATGCACTCTGCGATCAACATGTCACCTCTCACAGCAGAGTTGGTTGAATCTAGTCCTGACGTAATAGGATAGCTGTCGCAGCGAAAAAGCGCCATCTAGTGAATAAACTTCTCGAAGCGAACGAGGAAAACGGCATGCAAGAACTGCCATCTATAATAATTTTTCCCAATCTCAACCACGCGTTTAATATGCGGGAATTGGGTGGGTTTGATTGCGTTAATCGTTGAGTACGGACGGGTTTCCAAAGAATTAAACTTTTGTTGCACATGCTGCCGTGAAAGTTTTTAAAAATAAAAAAAAGCGATATATTAATGAACTTTCTGAGCAGCCTAGTGGTATATTACTTATACCACTTGATTTTAATCGAATTTCGTTACCAAAATTTTCGAAAAAAAAAAAATATATATTATTTATTTTTTATTTTTTTTACACGTAAGTAATAGCTAAACTTTAAAATTGCATTTAGTTATTTTTAAATAAATTTTTTCGACACAGTAACACAATTACTTGTCCCTGAAAATGGTATAATATCCCCCCTTCCCCCCCCCCCCCCAACACACCGATAATATTGTCATAATGAACCTCAATGTAACAATATGTGTGTGTGACGCTAGAGATATAATAATAAATTCTTTACAACTCCAGAAATTCTTAAAAAGCTATTAGTTTCGTGTTACAATGCATTTTATTAGGCGAAGCATACGTGCAATCGCCAGAAATGGCTGAAAGAAATATCGCATTGATTTTGTTCAATAACGAAGTACGTTATACAGTATGGTTTCGCTTATAGCAATCGCTGAAAACTAGAATAAATTCCTTTTTTAAAAAATCGGTTAACTGGGAACAAACAAAAATATTTAATACATATGAGAAACAGTCGCTTAATTGAAACAAAAATATTTCATTAAAAATTAATTCGCCGAATTAAAGAATGAACACATTTCTAAATAATCTCTACGCAAGAACAGGAATTGTTAGCCCCCCCCCCCCCTTTTTTTTTTTGGAGGGGAGGGATATTATTCTCATTAGTTTAAATAAATTTATATATGAGCATATATTTCCATTTTTCAAGACATTCTGAAATTATTTCTAAAATCGTGCTATATTGAAACTTTTATTGTTTCGTCTTTAACGCATTAAACACAGGAAGTTAGAAACGATGGCATGTTAGCAGCTACACAAATAGCGGGAACGAAAAGTCGTCATTTACGAATAGTTCAAGAAATCGTTCGGGGAAGGAAAAAAACTCATTGATATGAAAAAATACAAATAAAATTAGATACTGATTTAAAAATACAGTAAAACCTTCCAAGATGGAATCTTAAGAGACTGGAAATACAGGAGCGTAGGAAAGAGAGGGGTGCATGGGACTCAAAGACCTCCCTATTCAAATGAAGACAAAAAAAAAAATATATATATAAGTCACACGAGTTGTACCAAAGACTTTATTTTTCATCTTCAATGTTTGATAATTTATCTCTTTGGGGGAGGAGGGTACATAAAGGAGCAAGGAGCATTATATATGTCGTAGGCTAACTGAGAAATCCGACACTTTGCAAAAAGCCAGTTATGACTATTTTCATTCAGTAAATTTGTTATGACTAATTAGGACTAGAATGGCTTATTACAATATCTCCAAGGCTAATTTAAGAATCGTCTGCCTTCTCCCAATCAGCCTGGTATATTTCAGGATTATTTCAAAGAATCGTCTGCCTTCTCCCAATCAGCCTGGTATTTTTCAGGATTATTTCAAAGAATCGTCTGCCTTCTCCCAATCAGCCTGGTATTTTTCAGGCTTATTGCAAAGAGCCAGGCTAATTTAAGAATCGTCTGCCTTCTTCCAATCAGCCTGATATTTTTCAGGATTATTGCAAAGAACCTATGCAGCGTTAGTCTAATTGGAAAATGACCATTTGTTTCTCAATCAGCCTGAATTTCCTTTTTTCATGCAATAAGCCTATCCAGTTTTAGGCTAATTAGAAAATGACCACTTGTTTGTCCAAGGAGCCCAGTTTTATCCAAGCTTATTGCAATATTTCCAAAGGTAGTGGATGTTTATGCATAATTTTAGTATTAAAAAATCTATCTTATTGACAGATTTCATTAACGCGACTGGGTGTCTTAGGTTAGTACGTGCTTTACTTTAAGGGTATATCTTTCCCAAACACCCCGTGCAGAAGTATCAATGAAATCTGCAGATGAGGCAGATTTGTAATGTTTTTCCAGCATTACGTAGACAAGTTGGGTTGCTGAATAAAAATAATTAAAAATCTGCCTCATCTGCAAATTTCATTAATACAGAAAATTTCTTATTTTTATAATGTTTTCTTAGCTTTACGTAAAGAAAATGGGTTGCGGAGTGAAAATACTTGTAAAAAATGTATAAGAAAATTGCTGCATTAGTAAAACCTGCCGATGAGGCATATTTTTAGTGTTTTCAAAGCATTACTTGGAGAAGATGGGTTTCTGAATGAAAATAGTCATAACAAATATATAAGAAAACTGCTCTATTAACAGATGTGATTTATGCTCCTGAATACCTGAAATCAGTCATTACTTTAAATTTTAGTATGTAACGCAAGTAAAATAAGCTTGCAGTGCACCCGTGTTTTTTTTTAATTATTATATTCATATTTTCATATAAAAAAATATATTTTGCACATCCCTTCATAGAATAAAATGGAACTCTGATCATGGAAAATGGGATATCATCCCCAACTATCGAAGAAACACAAAAATATTTCTAAACTGAAAACAATAAATATCTGCCTCATCTTCGGTTTTATTGATATATGTGCCAGGTTCAAAATTTATACTTAAAATAAAAAAAAATAGGTTTTATTAACTTAATTATTAATTAGGTGCGTACAAATTTTGTTGATAAGGTATACAGTTATCTTAGATATAAGTTATATTTTTTTTTTCATTCCGCTACATTTATGTATGTATGTATGTGGCAGTCTAGTAATTCTGAATTCAATACATGAATCGGATATTCATTTTTTTAAATTCGATCCTTAAGGGGGCGCAACATATACCCAAAACTATCATTTTCCCCATAGAAATAACGTTAAGATTGTTTAATATTAATTGAAAAAAATAGCTCCATTGTTGCAAACATACATTCATTTTAACCACATTGTTTCCCGCATCTTTGAGTGACGCACACATTTGTGCTTTATAATATAAGTTGATTTTTTGTGGAATTTAATGAAAGCATGTTTTTTTTTACATTTATTTTATGTATGGTTCACAGATTACTCCAAAACTAGGCGACCGATTAATGTGATTTTTTTTTTTATTATTGAAAGAGGATACTCTCGAATTGGTTCCATTTAAATTTCATTAAAATTGGTTCAGTACTTAGAAAATTTAAAAATCAAACATCTTTAAAATATTTCAGTCTCAACGATTTTCGTCAAGTGAAGTAGCGCTATCTGTTTGGCGAGAAAGTCGCTACCCTACGATTTCCCTCCCTCTTTATATTGGTTCTGTTTCTAGGATTGTTGTAGTGAAAACCAAAAAGCATTGTTTTAATCGTTAAAAACTTTTATGACGTAAACAATCAGTAGAAAGAAAGAAAAAAAATCAAAATCGCAAAGTGTTTAAATTTACCGAAGATTTCTGGGGTACACTCACTTCATTTGAAGAACTATATTTTTAGGGTGGAGGGATTTGTACGCTAATACAGGATGGGCCTAAAGTTCCAGGCAAATTTTTGAATTTAATATAAAATATCTTTATTTTCTTTTTGGTTAAAAATTTTATAGATTATCTTCACAAATCTGTGATACTATTTCCATCTTCTTCGCGATGATTAAATTCATAGATATATAGTATTAAATTCGTATAAGCGGCGAATACTGTTTTACAAGAAATTAAAATTAGAACTCCTTGTAATATACGATGAGTAATGACAATTTATAGTTTTAGTAAAATAACTGTAGTTGCCGGTTACACAAATAAATAAGTACAGAGTTGCCAAGTCTCCGGCTTTTTGCACACCAGTAATTGTTTAAAGAAAATGTTGTTCTTTTAAATCGCAAAATGCTCCGATTAAATAAAACAACATTTTCTGTACTAAAGTACTGGTATCCAAAAAGCCGGAGACTTGGCAAGTCTGTAAGTAATCTGATCAGCTGTTTTTAAAAATTAAAAAAATCATGCTAATTTTCTCATGTATTAGAATTGACTGCTTCATTCATTCAAATTCTATGCAAATCACATCCATTTACAAAAGCGATTAATCGCTTAACGTCTCCTTCATTTTTTGCGGGGAGTGGGGGCTGTTTTCTTGCACAAATTATCCATTTATGCATATTTATTACTCGCATACAATATTCTTCTAATAAAATACTTTCGTATTTTACAATTTTTAGACAAAATTAACGGTATACAGAAGCTGTTCGCATTTTATTTATTTATTTATTTATTTATTTATTTTAGACGAGTTTGATAAATGATTTAAAAAATGTAATTATTTTGGTGGTAAAATTTCTGGCAAAAACTTATTTGTAATTCACATTATCTCAAATACTTTCAAATTTATTTTTCCTTCAAGATTGGGCATATAAACTAGCTGTGAATCGGAGAATGTCCTTTTTTTTTTTTTTTTTTTTTCTCCCCGAAGAGAAATATTCTTATTCAGAAGTTTAAAATGGTTAGAAATTTTTATACACTATGCTTTACAAGTGCAAAATAAACTTCACTATTAATCGGAAAGGGCAATTCCGAAAATGAGTACTTATACATAGTAAAAAGATTAAATGAAAAAGAAAAAAAAAACATGAAAAAAAGAAAAAAGACTGAAGAAAGGTCCTTTTCAAGGCTGAAAAAGAAGTTCCAGGTAAGAATTTATGACTGTCGCGAATTTCTCCTTACAATGGGAAAATAAAAATAAGAAGATTGGACAGAAATGTTACAATCAATTCATCATACTATTAAGAGTGCGTTACGTTCGATATTTACAGTAAAAATTCCATTTTTTTTTTTAAATTTCAACGACTTTCAAAGAGTAACTGAACCAAGACAAAGTCACCGCTCATACTTCAAAAACTACCGCTGTATTCGTTGAAAAAAATAAAAACTCACACAGGTATTGCATTTATACTTTACAACATACTCCTAAGAAGTCACCTGACGTTTCCCTTATGTTTTATTGTGCATTTGGTCTGCTGAAACGAGCTCTTTCAAAGCGCAAAGACACCACGAATGATGGACTCTGGAAAGTTGTTAAAGAGGATTGGAAAGCAAAATAGCCCTGTAATTTTTACAAAAAACCTACCACGGAAAGCATGACGCAGAAATTGAATCGATAAATAAGATTAACAGATCGATCATTAAAAAAAAAAATATATTATTTACATTTTAAACACTAAAAAAAACAACCCCGAAATCGTCTAAAAATTTTGAGAACACCCTCTCTGTATAACACTTTCAAAGCTGCAACCTTCTGTTTTTTTTTTTCAAGTACACTGCAAATTCCCAGCACACATTGGAGCGCATGTGGAACACTTTGATTCCAAAAAAAGTGTTTCAGTTACCTTTATGCGTACTGAAATGTGTTCTGAATATGCTACGCTATAATAGAAAGTGTTCTGAAAGTGTTCTGCTCAGGATATTTGTTAAATCTAAACTTGGGAACACATTTGAGAACAGATTGGGAGCACATTTGGGCATACATGTAAAATCATCGCTTTCAAAAAGTGCGCTAGAAAGTGTGCTGAACAAAAGTGTTCTCAGAAGTATTCTAAAAACTGTTCCAAAAAGTGCGCTTCAAAGTGTACTGAAAAAGGTGACAAAATAAGTGTTCTGAAAAGTGTATAAAGATTTGTAGTGTATTCAAGTTTAGAAAAAAATGACCATAAAATTTTTTTAATAAAATTATTTAATAATGTGACATGGTTTATGTGGTATTTATTTCATTTCATTTTGTAAGAAAATTTTCTGGTTCAAAATGTTTTAGACTTTATAAAAATCTGAAAAGTTGGCAGCTATGCACTCGTTTCACATGATTTTCAAAACTGATAAGTCAATAGGTGTTTTATTTTTAAATATTTTAAATGCTGAAGCAGAAAGTGTAGTCACAAATTTTCTACCACGTAATTTTTTCTAATATAACTTTAAATATATAATAAAAATAATTACATAACTTTAACGATATTATGGAAATCAAATATATATATATTTATTGCAAATCTATAAAAATAATAATAGAAATCTATTTCTAAAAGCTTAAAATATGCGAATCCAAATTTATATCTCATTCCGCGAAGCAGTTTTTGAGTTATGTTTAAAAAATTACCCGGATTGTAGTTTGTTTTGCACTTATTAAAAAGAAATAACATTAGGAGTTCCAAATTTTACGTCTGAATAATTCGTAAACTACTCTAGTAAATGGTTTCCCGTTTGGTGTCCGAAAGTAAAATTTACGAAGGAATCCAAATATGATGTAGAAATTTGTGTTTGTATGGAAAATTTCAAAGTGCGTGACAATTTCAATATGGAGACGGCACCCTCAAGGTTGTATAACAAAAATGTGATGCTTGATGGAGAAAAACTGAATTGATTTTCAGATTCAGCGTCGAAAAAAGTAACAAGAATGAAAAAGCATGCATAGATTATGAAAAAATTTCCAACACTAGCAGTATATTATTTAAAAGTTCTCATTTCATTGTAATAACTGTAAATAATAACTATAAATAAGCAATTTAAAAAACTCATAACTCGGTTAATATTCATTTCAAGCAATTGCTCTCCATATCCGGTAATGTGTGATGATTATTTCGTGCACCTTGCATATAAGCTATATAATTTATACACTAAAAAATAGATAAATTTAAAAATACATACCTCAGTGGAAAACGTACTTCCAACTAGGGGTGGAATTCAAACTGATGATACATCTTTATATCACGATATTCCGATTTATCAATTATGAATGCACCAAATATTGCGTATGTATTTCGCCTATTCGACCACACTACCGCATATTCCGTTTGGTCGCATATCAAAATATTCGGCCTGACAAATATTCGGTTTGGCCGAATATGCTGATATTCGTCCAAAACTAACACATTAAAAAAATTATTTAAAACAAAATCTTACAAAACTGCTATTTTTAACTGCCAATAAATTGAGACATTAATACATAATATTTAATAAATCGAATCCTGTTTAAATTGAAAAGTTTGCCTCAATGTTATTTGAAAATTGGCAGCTAAGAAAATTATTAATGATAGGGGTTTTTTTTAGCCCTAGAAATAATTCACCAAATACAAATTGATAAATAAAAGAAAGCTGCTGAGTTCATTTGGTAACAATATGTTTCTTGCTTTTTCATATATCGCTTTCACTAGCCAAAAAATTTGCTCAATCCAGACTAGAGATGGAACTGCCCGGAAAAAACTGGAAACTTTGTAGAAAAACCCAATTTTTTCCAGGGTTTTTCCATTTGGAAAATTTTAAGTTTTACTTATAAAATGATATATTCAGAATTTTATAATAGCTATATTCTGATGATATATATATATAATTTTTTTGTTCAGTGTCCCACGAGAATATATTAACTTGGAAAATAAATAATTAAATACTACTTTTCCCATTAAAAATGAACAGTCGTACGCAAATTTATATTAATATTTAATAATACCAATTAGAAAGTTTTAAAACAATGTAATGGTAGTATGAATTAAAAAATAATTTATTTTTATTATCATGTATGCAATTTTTTACATAAATATTTCTGGTGGTTACAATATGATAAAATATTAGTTTTTTTAATAATATGAACTTAAAATTACTTACTATTTTAAGCCTTTAGAGATTCTTAGACTTATCCAATTCTCTCTCATAATATATATATATATATATATTTATACTACTAATCTCTTTTCTAGAAAAAAATTCGGTGAGGACTATTTAAAGTTAAGCAGTACAAATCTTCACCTGTTTTATATATATATATATATTTTAAATTTTAATTACTTTTAAATAAAAAAAATTATTAAAAAATAATTTTCAGTTTCCAATTTCTCAAGTTTTTCAATTAACTTAAAGATAAAATATAAATTTTTGTTTAATGGCTGTCTTTATTCTTAATAAAAGTTTAAATTTATTGATTCTATATTGCTGGAAACTGAACACCCTGTTGGAGTACAGGGTTTTTTAAATTAACTCGAATTTCAGAAAATATTGAATGAAACTTATAAAAAATTTTTGGTTGTTGTTATTTTTAAAATTATTTGTAATAACAATTTAAAATTGAAAATGCAATAGAAATGATCATTTAAACAATTGAATGATATATAAAAAGCAATGGTGATAAATCAAGAAAGGAAAGCTACTGCGGCAAGCTAAAAATTGAAAAGCTAAAAATTATTATTAACAAGCATTTTTTCTTTTCGTAATATATTCATGTAAACAGAAAAATAAATAGTGGGCACAAATTAAAAAAATGTCTAGTATTTTATATCTTCTAAGAAAATAACTGCAAGTCTTTTTTTTTTTTTTTTTTTTTTTTTTTTGTAAAAAAATATTTTTTCCCGAAAAAGCCAGGTTTTTTCACCATTCAAATCCATCTATACGGCAGTCTTGCTTGCTGGTGCACTCAAATACTTTATTTATATATATTTTTCATCTCCGGTTATTTTATTATCACAAGAGCAGGAAGGTTTTACTTGTTGAGTTGACAGAATTTTAATGGATTTCCCCCCTTTTTGTTCCTACCTGAAATCCCCCCCCCCCCCACCCTTTTATCTCCATTCAGTCAGTCATAATTAGCTCAGAGAAAGGAGGAAAAAAGATTCAGAAACCATAACTGATTTAGATAAAACAAAATTTCTCTACTATTTTAAAATACTTCTTAGTTAATATAGGAAAATGTCAATTTATTTTAATTTACAAAAGGAGCCATGAAAGTTACAAATCTTTAAAGTGTTATTGTTCTTAAAAGTTTTAAGGCTATCCCAGTTTTAAATAACTCACAAGCGTAGATTTTTTTTAAAAATTTATTTTGCGTAAATCCTTGATGAAACGGTCCTGTTCACCAAAATGGAAATATTTATGTTAAATCTTATCTTAAAATCTGGAGTATTGAAATATAGGAATAATCAGTCGGCAAAATATAAGTATTCGGCATGAACTGTCTCCCTAACAGTGATAGTGTTATATATGATCAAATAGAAAGTTATTTATGAATCTAATCAAATTAATAAAATGTTTATAAATTGATACTGCACAGCCAAGCTTTAAAGACTGGTCACGTAAGTAACAGGTCCGAATATGACCAGTCTATTCTTCATAATAGGGATCGAGGTAATGAAAGAGAGTCTCCCCTAGTTTTGCTTTCGTGGGGGGATAGTTGATTTCCGATAGTTTCGTATTTACTTGCTCCAAGATTATAAAAAGGATTTTTGTTCTTATGTAATAATAGCACATAAAAATTGTAGTTTTCTCTTTGATGAAGGGGATATCTTCAATCTAAAGAAACATGTTATGATAATATAGATTATTTAATTATCGGATATAAGCATGTTAAGTAAATAAATACTATTTTTTACTGTTTTTTTACACAGGACATTGCAATTTACTGTTTTCTCAAATTAATTACCATTTTAAATATCTGTTCTTTACAGTTATAGGGCACACTTATGTAATTGTAGGAGAAGTGTGGTTTTAAAATGTTCTTTTATTATTGTGATTATTAATATATATATATTTTTTTAATTTTACCGCAATAATTCCATTTTTTCGTGATTTCCCATGTTTATTTTCCTACATGAAATCATTTAATAATATGTCGAAAATGTATAACAAAATACTCAATTAATAATAAAAGAAAATAGTTCAAAGAGTACAGAGTCACACTAAAGGATGAAAAATATGTTTTATACACTCAAATTGTTAAAAAAAAATGTTCTCGAATTCAAATTCAATTTTCTGATACCTTTACTAAGTCGGTTTTATTCATAAATGCACAAAAGTTTCAGTCCTTCTTATTCAGATATCAGGATATCGAACAGCATTTTTCGTTTTATTATAAAAGCAACTAATCTTACTAAAAATGTCGTCGAAGGTCGCGCTTTATACCTATTTTTCGGATAAGTTCATGTAAAAATGATAGTCATAGGAATCTATTTAATTGTAACTCCCAATGTGTCGAATTTATAGAAAAATTAAAGACGCTGTTCGATTTTTAAGTACTTGAATGTTATATCAAAAAAAATTCAGGCAAATATGAATGAAAATGAAATTATTGCCAAATTGAAAGAAAATAACTTAAAAAATATATGCTAAAATATATGTCTCTTCTGACTGCTATCATTTCCCGACAGTTAAATTGCTGTCAATCCATGTTTCATCAACAAAAATTATAGGTTTTCTCAGGGCCTGATTACCAATGGGGCAAACTTCCACAAGTAAAAAGGAATAGAAATTTTTTACTTATTCATGACACTAATTTTACATGAATACGGCGTTTAAATAAGACAAAAATTTCTATTAAAATTTACTGGTGGAAGTTTGGCCTGTTGGTAATCAGGCCCTGGGTCTTCTACCTTTTCGGAACTAGTGAATAGTCCTTTAAATATTTTGTGCAAGACAGAACAATATCACTTAGTTCCAAAAGTAGTTTAATCTTATTTTTTGACATTTTTTCCAGAGGAATCCCATTTCATGAAGAATTTTACGCAACGTTTCTTTTTCTTTTGAAAATTGTATGTTTTCTTTCAACTTAGCTAGCAATTTCAGAACAGTAGGCACTCTTTTATCTTTAGTGTAGAATTCCTGGATAGTTCTTCGAATTACATTCAAGTTAAAATTATCCAAGTTGACATTCTCTATGGTTGTTTTCTCCTTTTTCTTTTTAGAAAAAGCGAAATTATTTGCATTATTAACAGCTTCTTTCCGAATTCTTCTTATGGTTCTATCAGAAACACAGGCAATTGTGCTATCTCTTTTTGTTGCACGTGCTATTGGAATAGTTAGGCAGACTTTATTTACTTCATTATCACAATATTTTACAACATAGCTTAAAATATTTTTCACTGCACTGTGAAAATGTTTGTCTTGAGAGCTTTTAGATTCTTTTAAATCCATTTTATAGAAGTAGAAAAAAATACAAAATGAATATAAAACACACTTCTTTAGAGAAAATATCAAACGAAATAGGGAGAGAGAAAAATAACGCTAATAGTGCAAGAACAGCCAGTGAAGAAATGAAAAGCGGTCAGGCGGGTTAACCAAAACCTGAATTTTGTCTCCTCCTAATCCAATGCTTTCCTCCCCTTGGAAGGGTCTATTTTTTTGGCAGCATGCCAAGGTCCGTCTTTTAAAAGTGGTTCCACAGTATTAAAGTCGCGGTCGGGCCTGATTTCACCGACCTTTCGTTCGGGCCAAGATAGCTTCCTTTTGAGCTGGGCCTAGGCCTGATAATTTCGACCCGTGCAGACCTCTAGGCTGTACTATATTTATTGCAAGAAATAAAATGCAAAGACATAACATGACCTTTTTTTTGGGGGGGGGGGGGCAGTTTCGTTGTTCTCATTCCAGCATTGGTTGGAGAATGTCAAATTGAGTTTACCAATGGATGGATATAATCAGAACCGAAATATCCTTATTTTAAGGAATTGAATTGATTGAATTGATTTAAGGAAGATTGAAATCGATTGAGACGATATTTATAAAAAAAAAAAAAAAAAAAAAAAAAAAAAAAAAAAAAACGACATTTCATGATATATCGATATATTGCCCAACCCTACTTCCTGCAATTATCGACCAGAGAGAATCCAGTAACAAAATTCTTTTGCGCGTCTCTGTAAATAATAAATGAGACTCACTTTCAGAAATATAAAGAGTTTTAAACGAAATTCATATAATACATCATGTTTCTTCAGTGCGTTTCGATTCATGCGACATTTATGCACAATATTCTATATTCAGAAGACCTTGGTTTGATTTATGCTATTTATCTAAGGAAATGAGTTCAGCCAAATAGAAAAATGATCTTGATGGGAAAGCACTGATATTTGTATAATTATAAACACATCCAATAGGGACAATAGTCTTCCAATAATGGCCTTTGAGCAACTTTGTTGCTATTGAAATATTATCTATACTGATTGTCGGTGTATATTCTTTTGATTAATATGTTTAGTTTATTGACGTATTGTCACGATACGGCTTTATTTTTATGGCATCTTTGATAATTTTATTTTAATTTCCGAACACATAGTTTAAGGCAAGTATTGTAATCACGATTTGTAAGTGTTTTTGTGAACACGATAAGTCCCAAACGATACTTCCGTTTGATCCCCTTAGTGAAAATGTTATAGACCACGGTCGCAAGAACTGTGTCGTAAAAATCAGCCGAGGCATTGGGTATTTAATTCACTTTTAAACCATTTTAAAACAACTTTGCGACCGATTCTATAGCGAAAATCACCGAAAAAATGTGACAGAATATAAGTAATAAATACTGAGTCGATGTAATCAAACCTTGGTGGTGTATAGAGGCAACATCTACAGTTTCAAAATGGGAGAACCAGCAATCGAATCCAAATTCAATTGTGTCAACAATTTATAAAATTCCCCCTCGCTCTTTTTTTCTCCTTTCTGGATAGAATATCCTCGGAAAGAAAAGTAAGAGTCACTTTAGATTCTGTTTTTATAGTTTGTTCAAATAAAACACACCAAAAAGAATTGACAATGCATTTATTGCACTCGTCTAATGTGACTATTGTTATATAAAAATGTTAACATTTTAATCGATCTAAACTCTTCTAAAGTTCACTATGCACGGCCTGCACAGTGTTGCCAGTAGGCTACTTTTTTTTCATTTTGATTCCCACCGCTTTTTTAAAATAGTGTAATTAGCCTTAGTTTCGAATCATTTAATCTGCCATTAAATAAGACTAATATTTCTACTTGAAAAAAAGTAGTAGAAATCCAGCAATATGAATTTTTAAAAAGTAGCCTAACTGGCAACACTGGGTCTGCACAGTAAATCGGTTTAGGTGATTGCGCCCTTAATAACCATCCGAACTAAAAAAAAAAATCAAAGATTCTTAAAATATATTAATTGGATGGCAAACCAAACATTTAAAAGATAAATCCAAATCTCATAAAAAAAATGCGGCTGTTTGATGTTAAGAGGTCGAATTTTGACACTTAATGTTTCAGTTTCGGAAATGTTCAAAAATCGAATTTATTAAAAAGAAATAATTTTTTGTAGGTTTGTCTTTTAATTAAGAAAAGTCTGGAAACAAAACGCCGATAGCTTGAATGGTTTAAACTTGAGAATGTAGAGATTAAGGGTACCGTGGACCTTTATTTCAGCAAAAATAGACCCAAAAGTCGAAGTTTATTTTTGTGTGTATTATTATTATTTAGTTTGCAGTGAACCATTTGCGAAAAACTGCATGTAGCTGCGATGATGTTTCGCAAAGTTACAAGCGTTTGAATTTTGTACACAAACAATTTTTCAGTGCTTTAGTAAACTTCATGACTGTTTTTCTCAAAAGATTTTACAAATTATTTAGATTTTTGGATGATCTATGCGTCTTAATTTTTGTTCAAAATTCCTGAAACTGATAAGGAAGAATTCCGATACTGTTCCCAAAGAAACTGTGTATACATTTTACAATTACACTTAATAAGGATAATTAAATTTGATTTATAACTTATTAAAATGCAAAATTTTTATGAAAATCTGACTAATTGAGAAAAAAAATCTCTCAAAAATTAACTATTCAAGGGATTGAATAACTGATACACAGATTTGTTTGTAATATAGTTTTAAGTGATTCAAATGCAAAATCGAGGAAATATCGTAACAATTAAGACGCAGGGAGCATTTAAATATTTTTTTTATAAATTTTACATTTTTTAAAAATCTCAAAATTATAATAAGATTAAAATTTTTTTTAAGGTATTCTATATACCTATGGTGAAATGTATACTTGCACAAAATTTCATATCTCTATGATGAAAAATTAAAAAATTCAATTTTAATGTCCACCGTCCCCTTAAAAAAATACTTGTTTAAGAGCCTACATCAGTCTCGCGAAAAAACGCTCCAGCTAATGTGAAGTCTATGGGAAGGTTATCGCGCGATTTCTCGCTCTCATTTTAATTAGATGACTTTTTTTGCATAGGATAGCTGAGGTCGATCTCTAACGTTGTTAGTTTTTACTTTTTCGATTTTTGTTCCAGTTTCTTTATATAAGGGTAATTTCACTTTCAGAACCGGTTCCAACCGGTTCCAAAATTAAAAATGTCCGCTTATAAAAAAAACCGTAACCAAAATCGAAAAATTAAAAACTAACAACGTTAGAGATCGACCTCAGCTATCCTATGCAAAATAATCATTTAAAAATATTAAAATGCGAGCGAGAAATCGCGCGATAATCTTCCCATAGACTTAACATTAGCTGGAGCGTTTCTTCGCGTGACTAGCGTAGGTTCTTAAGAAAAATAGTTTTTTATCAGCCCTTTTGTCAGAGTGACACCGGTCCATTAAACCGGTTGTCACTATTTAAATATTAGATGGAACAAAAAACGGTTTTGAGGGCATCACTTTAAGGGTTTGAAAAAAAAATTAGTTTTCAAAGAGAACCTTCTTTAAAAAAAATTTTAGTTTACCAATACTCGAAAAAGCGGATATTCGCAAGGAAAAAAAAAGATCTTATCCGTGTCCATTATTTTTCAACGTATCTATAACATACCTTTCATTAAATTCATTGCTAGACATAAAGGTAAACTGTAAAAAAAGTCTCAAATTGACAGAAAAAAACTCAATTTTGGCGCCAGTGGAAAACCATTTAATTTACAGAAAATATCTGTATGTTTTCATTAAAACAGTTTTTTTTCTGTAAAAATTAGATATTTTCTCTAAAAATTACAAAATACACTTTTTTTTTTCAAGGAAAAAACTTTTTCTTTAACACAGTTTTTTTCTGTAAAAAATACAATTTTTTCTGTCAAAATTAGACACTTTTTTTTAGAGTGTATTGATGCCAACATCTCTGTATTCTTTCGGAGTCAGACTTATTTCAAACGTGTTTTGAACCAGAAAGTTTATTTAACCAAAAATTTTAAAATTCAATAAGTACCATATAGAAACAAAGATACATTTCTTTAATTATATTTTCTGATTCACAACATGTTTGACTTGTGTCAGATTCTAGAAGAATACAGAAATTTTGGCATCAATACCTTCATGCTTAACAATGAAAAGATGATTAAAAGGATGATATAAAAGACAGATACGCCGCAACACTATTTAGCTCTAGATTATCATAATAAGATTATTATAATATGGCATATCAACAGAATGAATGCAGCGGCATTCAGTAATTTGTATATCGTAAATTCAGAATACTGAGAATAGGAATTATCTAAATATTTTGTACTACAAATAAAGAGAAGAATGACACATTTAATAAAATTGCCTTTCAGAATATAGACCGTCCTAAAAGTCGGAATTACTTATTTCGCTGGAATAAATGAATATAATGAAAGAACCAGGATTGATAAATGCTACAGCACTTTTTGAAATTCTTCAAATATCTCTGGTACAACATTAATTTTAACACAATTTCAATTGGTAAATAAATCATTGGTAAATAAATCATACGAGTTGTAATTTTCCAACTCAGTTGAAAAAAAAAAAGACCAGGATTTGAGCAAGGAACCTTTAAGGTTTTAACCTTTAAGGTTTACTCTTTGTTCACTCAGTTGTAAAATTACAACTCGTATGGCTTTCTGGTGCTGTTTTATTGAATACTGTATAGGTATTTTATGGTAGTAAGTTAAACTTTTGCAGTTACGGCGAAAGCTCACTTTTTCATTATCATATCAAATTAGGTAGTTTTGAGGTTTCAAACCCTTTCAGGGGCAATTAATTGTGCTTCTGTAATGTTAAAAACACACCAGTATTTCCGTAAAAAAAATTTGAGGAAATGCAATTTTACAGCTTTTTTCCTCCCATCAAAGTTAAAGTAAAATTTGTGTTAAAAAATTCTGGGACAAATCTTGATTAAAATGAAGTGGTGTAAAAGGTATCCCACCGCCCTTCAAAGAGTTAAACTTCTAAACAAAAGGTGGTTATACAATGTGTATGCTTTTTTTTAAACTTATGTCCATCTTTTAAACAACTAATTAACTTTTGAATAGTTATTTACTAATACAGTTATTTATTTTTATTATTGCAGTCCTATTTTGATCACCCTTTCTTGGAAAGGGCTGCTTTTGGTGATGGTCCCTTTATAAACTTCACCAGGAACCAAAAAGTCTGCTTAGCCGTCTGTTTTCCTTTTCTTTTCTTTCTTTTTTTCTAGGCTGTAACTTTTGTAAACATTGAACAATTGGCGTAAAATTTCTATGCGTTATTAAAGGGAGGTACTACTTCTTTGGATGAAAATTTTCTATTTTTCTTTTTTAACACTTTCCAACCTAGTTTGAAAAGTGTTTATGACTTCGGTTTGTCTGGCCGTCTGCCCGTGCTCTAACTCCCGTAAATATGCTCGGATTGCCCTGCAATTTTTATATGTTATAATCGTTATCTATAGCATGTTCCCTATTTCAACGGAAGTGTGTAGCACTTATAGTTTTTTTACAGGGACACTCAAAAGAATTCCGTTACATTGCGGTCTATGGGGAAAAATCATTTGCGGTTTATTTAAATAATGTTTCACTATTTTAAACGCATTGAAATTTATATATATCACTAAGGTGCATTAGAAGAAGCTTAATATGGAATAGGATGTGCATAGACTTATACTTACTTTACAGGGACAGTCAAAAGAATTCCGTTACATTACGTCTATGGAGAAAAATCGTCTGCGGTTTATTTAAATAATGTTTCCCTATTTTAAACGCATTGAAATTTATATAAGGTACATTACAAGAGGCTTACTACAGAATATTGTGTGTATAGCAGTCAACGTTCATTTACAGGGACACACAAAAGAATTCTCTACTGTATGTTAACAATAATTCCTGGAAGTGCGTTATAAGTTACTGAACACGATTTTAATTTTAAATCGCTTTTTGTATATTACGTGGTGAGTATAAATTCTGTAGATCCTATACAGGGAAGCACAAAAGTTCGGGAACACATTTCCGTATTATTTAACTCCAGACGGAGAATTTTAAACTGTGCTACGTGTTTCCTAACTGAACTAAAATTTAGCATCCTATGTAGTATATATACAAATCTATAGATCCTATACAGGGCTGAATAAAAGTATTCGGATTACTTAGATGTTATCTTTTAGCTTATTAAAGAGTATGATTCGTAAAATTATTTTGGAAGCGTTGGAAAGTTACATAATCTATGCTTGACGCATGATTTTTCGTTCTTGTTTTATTCCTCAAGCGTGTAGATAGTTGCCTTAAAGTGGTTTCGTGAGTTTAAAATTCCTTACATCTTTTGCTCGTTGAACGTAAACATCGCTCAAAGAACGGAATGCTATCGTAAAATTTTAAACTTGCTTTTCTCGAAACCATGTTTTTCAAACTGGGCAACTATAAAATAAATGTTTTCTTCTCGCATTTTTGCTTGTTAACACTTTCCAACCTAGTTGACAAGTGTTTATGACTTCGGTTTGTCTGGCCGTATGGCCGTCTGCCGTCTGTCCGTGCTCTAACTCCCGTAAATATGCTCGGATTGCTCTACAATTTTTTTTATGTTATTGTCGTTATCTATAGCATGTTCCCTATTTCAACTGAAGTGTGTAGCACTTATAGTTTTTTTACAGGGACACTCAAAAGAGTTTCGTTACATTACGGTCAATGGGGAAAAATCATTTGCGGTTCATTTTAATGATGTTACACAATTTCCAACACATCCTAATTGATATATATCACTAAGGTGCATTACAAGAAGCTTAATATGGAATAGGGTGTGCATAGCACTTATAGTTACTTTACAGGGACAGTCAAAAGAATTCCGTTACCTTACGTCTATGGAGAAAAATCATTTGCGGTTTAATTAAATAATGTTTCACAATTTTAAACGCATTGAAATTTATATATATATCACTAAGGTGCATTACAAGAGGCTGACTACAGAATATTGTGTGTATAGCAGTCATCGTTCATTTACAGGGACACACAAAAGAATTCTCTACTGTCTGTTAACAATAATTCCTGCAAGTGCGTTTTAAGTTACTAAACGCGATTTTAAATTTAACTCACTTTTTGTTTATTACGTTGTGTGTATAAATTCTGTAAATCATACACAAGGAAGCACAAAAGTTCGCAAACACATTTCCGTTTATTGACAGAAACTTCAGAAGGAGAATTTTAAACTGTGCTACGCGTTTCTTAACTGAATTAAAATTTAGCATCCTATGTAGTATATATACAAATCTATAGATCATATACAAGGCTGAATAAAAGTATTCAGATATTTTTCCGAATATTGTATATGTTAGAAATAAATGTTGGAAATTCCTGAAATTACGTATTTAAATATGTTATGCGTTTTCCAAATTGTTTACTTCGATGTTATCTTTCAGCTTATTAAACGGTAATGATTTTTAAAATTATTTTGGAAGCATTGGAAAGTGTTACATAATCTATGCTTGACGCATGATTTTTCATTCTTGTTATTTAAAAGAAAGCGAATCTGTTTAGCTGGAGCTTATTTCACCGAAAACCATAATTTCCATTAATTAACTTTTCAAGCTTGTGAAATCTTTTTAAAAAAAGGGGGAGGGACGAAAAAAAATTATTTTTTTTGTTCAAATGACGGACATTTTGTCAAAAATCAATCCTTTAAACTAAAGGTTGGTATAAGCTCCACAGAATTTAATGCCCTTTCATAATTTGGCGACCAAATTAGCTTCAAATGCTTGTGACCAGAGAAAAACGACCGCCAGATTAGACGTTTACGACGCACACCTGCTGGTACTCCCCGTCGCTTACGCTTAAAGCGTATTATTCATTTTCTTTCCACACAAAATTTTAAATATATAAGTGGAATGTCAATAAATATAATGCAAAAAGTCCGAAAGTTTATATCTTTTCTTAACAACCGAAAAAAAACGTAAATTTTAGGTCAAAGTAGTAGTACCTCCACTTGAGGTACACGACACTGCTTTATATTTTTAAAATAGTCGTCGTATCATATATACAGGGTGATTATAATAAAGTACAACTTTCAAAATGCCGTAAGATAAGAACCACTGGTCAGAATGACTTCAAATTTGAACTGAATAAACTGGAAGAAGGGGGAAGCGGTTTGGCATAAGGAAAAAAGTTCCAAAGTGTATTAGTAGATGGCGCTGTAAGCGGCGTACTCTGCAAATTAAAAGACATCCATGCGCAATTAAAAACCGAATAATATTGCTTTTTGGCCCAAGGACAATTAAAAACAGATTTTTCCCATCCAATGTGGTACGATCTTGCCATGATGATGGGCTTTCCACTAACAGCACCACAAC
Source organism: Maratus michaelseni (assembly GCA_963931845.1). Classification (NCBI taxonomy): domain Eukaryota; kingdom Metazoa; phylum Arthropoda; class Arachnida; order Araneae; family Salticidae; genus Maratus; species Maratus michaelseni. The sequence continues at coordinate 122,550,241 of OZ007586.1, forward strand.
TGTTGATTGATTTGAAAGTCATTTTTCCGTCAAACTACCGAAACACTCATGCACATTGAACAGTACGGTTTGTTTACTGTGCAACTCGTGCCAAAGTCGTCGTATGTCGATTAAAAATGTCACTTGTAACTGAATTAACTTTCGTTATGTTGCTTACAGCGCCATCTATTGATACACTTTGGAACTTTTTCTATCTTATGCCATACCATTTCTCCCTTCTTCCAGTATATTCAGATCAAATTTGAAGTCATTCAGACCAGTGATTCCCATTTTACAAAATTTTGAAAGTGGAACTTTAATTATACTCACCCTGTAGTTTTCTTTTTTTTCACTTTTTTTGACAGAGCACGTCAAACAGTATAAATATATTATTTCCTAGAGTGCGTCAAAATACGTGATATTGGCAACAATGGAACTTAAACTGAATGTGGATAACAATAAAAGGTTACCACAAACACTTTACTGTACCAAACTACTTTCACCAAAATGTGCTAACTGGTGTGCATAGGATCAATCAATGCAATAAGATGAACATTCACTTGATGTCGTTCTTATTTCCTTCTTAAAAATTACTTGTATATTTATGTGGTTTTTTACACCATTTTTAATATCTTGGAATGATTGTTCCACGGTGAATATCTTGTGTAGATTCTGCATGCATAGGGAAGATTTAGATGAGTAAGGGGGGGGGGGGGGAATCGCCGTTGTATGATCTTTCCAAGGTTTTAAAAAGTGGTCACAAATGCAAATAAATAAATAAATAAATAAATACAAAACGACGTAAATTTCTGAACATTAAAAATAAACTTCCATTATCAGTACAAAAATTTTAATTATATGATCATCGAATATACTCCTAGTATTGCATAAAATTATACCAGAAATGTTCTAAATGAAAAAAAAAAAAAAACTTTAAAGCATCATAGGTCCCCAAAACGGGTCTCGCCCAACTTCGTAGATTTATTAAAAAATTATCTCCCTCCTTTTTCTAAAGCTTGTAATTAGTTGTTACATACGATATTTATCTCTTGTTATAATAATTAAAACATACTTAGCTTAAAAGATTACATCAATTAATGACGATTAATTGTTATAATTTTCTGAATTATTTCGCTCCAGTTATGTTGCTCCGGGCATACTTTTCAACAAACCTGGATAAAATTTAGATTTTACGTATTATAGTTATGGCAAATTATAGAGACTTTTATAGCATATTTTCTTAATTGCATTTAATCCGGCTTAAAATTCTCGTTTGTGTTAATATCTTTGCGGAACATGTCTTTTAAACCCTTTTTTAACACTTTCCAACCTAGTTGAAAAGTGTTTATGACTTCGGTTTGTCTGGCCGTCTGGCCGTCTGCCGTCTGGCCGTCTGGCCGTCTGCCGTCTGCCGTCTGCCCGTGCTCTAACTCCCGTAAATATGCTCGGATTGCCCTGCAAATTTTATATGTTATAATCGTTATCTATAGCATGTTCCCTATTTCAACGGAAGTGTGTAGCACTTATAGTTTTTTTACAGGGACACTCAAAAGAATTCCGTTACATTGCGGTCTATGGGGAAAAATCATTTGCGGTTTATTTAAATAATGTTTCAATACTTTAAACGCATTGAAATTTATATATATCACTAAGGTGCATTAGAAGAAGCTTAATATGGAATAGGGTGTGCATAGCACTTATACTTACTTTACAGGGACAGTCAAAAGAATTCCGTTACATTACGTCTATGGAGAAAAATCGTCTGCGGTTTATTTAAATAATGTTTCACTATTTTAAACGCATTGAAATTTATATAAGGTTCATTACAAGAGACTTACTACAGAATATTGTGTGTATAGCAGTCATCGTTCATTTACAGGGACACACAAAAGAATTCTCTACTGTATGTTAACAATAATTCCTGGACGTGCGTTTTAAGTTACTGAATGCGATTTTAATTTTAAATCGCTTTTTGTATATTACGTGGTGTGTATAAATTCTGTAGATCCTATACAGGGAAGTACAAAAGTTCGGGAACACATTTCCGTATTATTTAACTCCAGACGGAGAATTTTAAACTGTGCTACGTGTTTCCTAACTGAACTAAAATTTAGCATCCTATGTAGTATATATACAAATCTATAGATCCTATACAGGGCTGAATAAAGTATTCGGATTACTTAGATGTTATCTTTTAGCTTATAAAAGAGTATGATTCGTAAAATTATTTTGGAAGCGTTGGAAAGTGTTACATAATCTATGCTTGACGCATGATTTTTCGTTCTTGTTTAAATTAAATCTGTTGCTACAAGAGTCAATAATGATAGAGATGAAAACGTGCATAAAAATACTAAGGCCATACCAAATTTCAGCAAGTATTGAGAAAAAGATAAATATTAGATAAAAGAAATATCTATTGATATGAATGCGATGTTTTCATTCAATATTCATATTGTTTTTTCTGCAAGATGGAGAGATAACATTAGAGGAGAAAAAAAAAACGATTGCTTCATTTCTTCACCAGAAAGTGAAAGTAAAAATGAGGAAATGGGATTGGAAGCCAGTCGCCGATAGATTGAAAGTTTAGTTATATTTTTATGTATATTGATAATAGAGTCCTGCACAGGTCGGGTTAATAATAGAGTCTTGCACAGGTACGGTCAATAATACAGTCCTGCACAGGTCGGGTTAATAATAGAGTCTTGAACAGGTCGGGTTGTTCCTGACCCGAACATTCGCTTAAAGTCAAACCGACACCCGAACTGAACCAGACACACTTCAATCCGAACCCGAAGTAAAAGAAAATTAATCCATATTTTAATACAATTATGGAAAAGTAATCTACAATTATACCTCTAATATAAAACTTATCTTTTTTTTCTATAAAATTGAACACATATACATTCATTAATATTAAAATAAATTAGTTTTTTTTTCATAAAAAAATATTCAGAACTTTCTTTTAAAAGTCGGGTCAACCAAACTCAACTCGAAGCAGAGCGGAACCACTTAAAGTAAACCCAATCCGCACCTAAATTTTAGCGTCAACCTGACCCGACCCACGTGGGTGGGGTCCGGCTCATGTAAAATCGGGTAACCTGACCTGATGCAGGACTTTAGTTCATAGCCAATTTAAAGTTCATTTAAAATACAAGTAAAAATGTAAAGCCATATGTTATAAAAATGTTTATAATATTCGTTTAAAGATAAAGAATATGAGACAGGGCCGTAAAGCAGAAGACTGAAAGGGTGGGATGAGCACCCCTCTAGTTCTCATAATATTTTAATAATAATAGCAACGTCTATTACTTGAAAGATTTTTAATATTTCCATTGTAAACATTTTAAAATCATTATAACATAGAAATACATAAAAAAATACCAAAAAAATCTTAGGCAAGGTTTAGGTTATTATAAAAGGTATTCAAAATGTCATGCAACCAGAAGAACTAGCGATATTTTCTAACCTCAAAAGGTATTTATCATTAAGATAAAAAATTAACTGTATCTTCCAATAGATAAAAGACTCCTGAGTCATTATTTTGATGACATGTTATTTGCTAGGATCGCCAGACCTTGAATGGATTTTTTGCACACATTTTTAACATGTCAATACATTGTTTCTTTAATAACTTTTTTAATTCGGGAAATTTTAACTATTTTTAACTTATAATTTTTATACCAAATCGTTCGACAGACAGACTTACTTTCACTCTACTTCCATCTAAATTTATTCTTTATCAAAGTTTAAGAGTAAAAAGGGGAACGTGAATTACCCCACTAAACAATTTTAAAGCCCACTCTTCGTTACGGCCCTGTCAGAGGTAAAATCATAATTTAATAATTCATTTTAATTACAACCTTTGAGTAACAAATTTAATGGACTACGCTGTAATGAAAAATAATGCGACAATTTTTAAGCATAAATTAGAGGAAAATTTTGTTACACGTGTTTTCTATTTATTTTACTATGGTAGTGGTAATTGAAACCTCAATACTTCACGTATTTTAAAAGTCTGTGTATGCAACATACAACTCTAAGAATAAGCGTACATTAATCGATCAACATTTGCTTTGAGGATATATGGAAGTATGCACATTTTAAAAGCCGATTTTTAATCTGTAAATGTACTCAGTCATATATAGGAATGACAGCAAAATATAGATTGCCCCCAAAATATCGATTTTTGACATTTATGTTAGACTCCTGGTAAATATAGATACATCGGATTTTCAAATCAGACACTTTTTGAAAATTAATATTTTACATGTGAAAAATATTAATGCATTATAGTTACATGTGAAAAATACTAATGCGTTATAATAACATGTGAAAAATTTACATGCAAAAATTTATAATTTAACGGAAAACTGAGAGAAAATTAACGAGAAGTTCATCATTCTATAAAACGTTTTTACGAAAATTTCATGCCATACTCACATCAAAGCGAGCTCATGTCCTGAAGTTTTGCTTCATTTTAAGAAGACTCCGGTACCTTCTGAACTTTCTTTTTTACTTATAACTTATTGACAGATTAAATGGATTTATGGAAGTAAACTATTTAATAAAGAAAACTGCAATTTTTGTAATAAAATGTTAAATTTATTAAATTATAAGAGAAATTTTAAATTGCACGTATCCTAAACTTTTTAAATGTCTTTTATTGTCTACTTTCTATAAGGATCAGATTTCTAAACATTTTTTTAATTAAAAAAATAATGAAATGTCATAATATATGTAAAAGACATTGTAAAAATTACTATTTACTTAACATTTTTATTTTTTAAAATGTAAGTTATATTACTGAAAATACGATCCTTTGTTTTATTAAATGAATCTTAAGGCACCTTTGTTTTATTAAGCCTTCCCCACTCAATAAAAAGAATAGCGAGTTAATTGAACAATATTAGTTGAAAATTTTGTTACTTAGGACACAATATTGAAAAAACACAAACTGAGAAAAATGAATTTAACCCATTCCCCTCCATACGGAATTACTTTTATGTACCATGTATCCACTAGTTGATACATAAGAGCGAAGGAGCTAAAGATTGCAACTTCGTCATTCCATGATAACTTACATTTCATTTAGAATAATTTTCTTTAGTAATTTTCATAATATAACACCAAAAAATATTGAAAATGTAATGTTGATATGATTTGTTAATTAAACCTATCCAAAGCGAAAATTGGATTAAAATTACCTACCTTTAGTGCTATTTTTTTAACACTGGCCATTATATTTATTATGGTAACTTACGTTCTTTTTGTCAGAAACGTAAGTTACCATAGTAAATATAATTTTTAGCGTTCAAGAAATAGTACTACATTTAAGTAATTTTTATCCAAATTTAGCTTTGTTAGGTTTAATTAACAAATCATATAAACATTACATTTTGAATATTTTTTAATGTTATATTACTAGAATTACTGAAGTCAATTATTCTAAATGTAACGCAAGTTACCATGGAATGACCCAACTCTGAATGATTTAAATGGAAACGAATGGAGTAAAAAAAAAATTTTCACATATTTTTATTTATCGTATTTTTTTAGCACTTCGTGAGAATATACTTCGGATGCCTAAATTTACTTTAAGGGGAGTCTTCACTCACTTGAAAACAATAAAAGTACTTTCAAAAATTTTTAATAAAGGCACTTTCACTTTCGGAACCGATTTTGACAGTGAAAGTACCTTTATTAAAAATATCTGCAACTGAAATCGAAAAAGTAAAAAATAGCCATATTAGGGATCGACCTCAGCTATCTTAAGCAAAAAAAAATTATATTATATTATATATATATATACACACAAACTTAAACGAGAAATTCGAAAACAACCTGACATAGGTTTAACATTAGCGAGCGGGTGTTTTCATGTGAGCGAAGACTCCCCTTAAGAAAAAAAGTTGAAAATTGGATATTTTCGCCTTTTTTCGCAAAATGAAGGGTACAGAGTCTCTTTAAAAATAAAAAAAATCTTCAGAAAAAAATATGAATATTCTTCAGAAGTTTTGGGCCAGTCAACAACTAATCTTTTAAGGATAAATTTTTGTAAATTATAGCAACCGATGATATTTAAAAGATCATCGGACTGCCAACGGCAATAGGAATTTGTTGTATTCAATTGTTAGAGGATTCAAACCTCGCTCCTACTTAATTGAATGATATGGGGCAATTAACATAATTTGAATCAATTTAATTGCTACTAATCTTATTCAATTAATACAATTTGAATCTCAGATTTCGAAATAATTGGAATATTAGCATTTCTATATTTAATCAGAAACAAACTAATTGATCAATTTATTCGTCTACGAATTCATAAATTGATGTATTAACTGATCAGTTATGATCTTATTACAAATAAAAATTTCAATAGTTTTGGATTAAGAATTACTCTTTGTTATTTTGCATTTGAATTTTTGCCCAAAGTTTTTTTCATTGTAAATGCTTTTTAATTACAATTCTGTGGAATTTCTTTTTTTGGCTTTAAAAATTTTAATCCAAACTCCGTCGTGGATTTTGGATAAAAATCCTACGAAATATTTTAAATAGAAAAAAAATGACATGAATTCATGCACATGCCCACTGAACTATACTGGTTAGCATACATACCACAAATATTAGGAGTTTCCAGCCGAAGACCGCAGGTTCAATATTAGTGGAGCTAGAGCGATGAGTTGGTTGGGAAAGATTTTTCCCTTATTAGGATAACGAGAAATGTATTAATTTTTTTTCTTGAGAAACTACTTCAAGATAATGGCTTTCTGATAATGTAGCCGATGTGTAACAAAATCCCTCATATTCAAGCACAAAATTAGCGGTATCTTAACCTTGGTCCTACATACTTAGTTGGCTTAACTCATTCGAGTCGGATTTTTTTTGTCAGTTTGGGATAAAAATAACTTTTACGTTAATAATATTTAAATAACCATACAAATCACGAAATTTAAAACTTACTGAATTTTAACAAAGGGGAGACCAGTGTACATTGGACCTAGGAGCACAGTGGACCACTCCCTATTATTTTATTCATTGAAAAAAATTTAATCTTCTTTTCTACCCTAATGGACAACAGAACTGGATTGATTATTTATAGCCCTCAGAGAGAATGTTTAGCTCATAGTGAACCATTTTATCCTGATTTGTTGGTTTGAGTTTCTAAAAGTAGAATTTTTCATCATCTTTTTCTCTTTTTAGTAATTAAAGGTTGTAGATGAATTAGATAAAACAGCTATTTTACAAAGATAAGATACTTGATTTTATTTAACTTTACAGTTAATATGTTTAAAAAGAAAGCCATAAAAAATATTTATATGATTATTTATTGAACTTCAATATGGGGCACAGTGGTCCACAATAGACTCTGCTCCTGTAATGCAGAATTGTTCAAAATATTTAATAATTGCTTATTTTCCATAAAGACACTGTTTTAAAGTAGTTATTTAACTGTAAAATAAAGTAAACAAAGAAAAATAACAATTTATTTAACATAGTAAGAAATATTTTGTTTTGTATTTACTGCCTTTGAAAAATATAACTGTATAGCCTAATTGGTGATAATTCTATTCAAGTAAGATTCATGAGAATTGAATGGAAATCCGTATAATTTTCCAGAAACTGTATATATGAATCTGTTGATGATGTCAGTGATTTCGTTATGTTGATCCCGGACCCAAAAGTATTTCAGGAAAATTCCAGGCTCAATCTCACTCATAAGTATTTCGGAATTTCATTTGCAAATTTTAAAGTGCACAGATTTTTTTTTTTTGTATTTAATTAATAACTTTAACTTATTTGCTATCATTCCTGTATTTCAATCTATTATTATTTTCAAAATATAATTTCGTTGTTTTATTTTGTATGTTTTTTCTTTGAAAATGTTACTTGCAAATTTATATTATGTTATTTTGGAGGTAAAGGGGAAATAAAGAAGAATTATATTAATGAAAAATAGATTTATATTGTATTTCAGATAACAATATAGTAATTCAAATAATAATAGTGGTCTACTTTGTTCCAGTGAGTGGACCAGTGTGCTCCACTTCGGGGACACACTGGTCTACAGTCCCTGGCCAAATTATTAGACGCAGTTGTTTTTATTATAATTTATTAAATATCTGGAAAGATACATGAGGAATTATCCCGAAACTTCAGGAGTGTAAACAACATGATAAACGTCATATATTTCCGCGAAGATTTTTTCCCGAAACCCCATAAGGGGCCGTCAACATATTGAAGAAAAACGAATATCTTTTTGATAATCCTGTAAAAACTAATATTGCAAAAAGCATTCAAACTGTAGATTACGATTAAGTGGCTTATTGTAATAATTTGGGTTCATTTTTATGAAGATAGCATGTATACTCGAAGAGAAATTCACGTTTTTATAAAAACAGTCCCAAATTTTACCAATTTTTTTGATTATAATTTGCAGAGTTTTTAATAAAAAAACAAGTTATTTTCAGAAAATATGACAAACAAAATTATACACAATACCCTGCAATCAGAATTAAAAAATAATAAAAATTGTATGCAAAAATGAGCAGGTTTACTAAATATTGTTACACTGCGCATGCGCGAATTCAATCAAAATATACTGTGCATAATATATTAGCTATATGTATAGACCAACTTTTATGAAAGTCTCAAAAACATAGCTTGAAAATTCTGATAGTAATCGCCGATAGAATAAGCTCGAATTCCGCTGTTCCCAAAAGGAAGCAAAAAGATGAGGGGTTGTATACAAATATACTAGCTTATGAAAGTTGACATAATAAGAATGAAGTGTCTCTCATTCTATATTTGATACAACCCCTCATCTTTTTGCTTCCTTTTGGGAACAACGAAATTCAAGCTTATTCTATCGACGATTACTATCAGAACTTTCAAGCTATGTTTTTGAGACTTTCATAAAAGTTGGTCTATACATTTAGCTAATATATTATGCACAGTATATTTTAATTGAATTCGCGCATGCGCAGTGAAACAATATTTAGTAAACCTGCTCATTTTTCATACAATTATTATTTTTTAATTCTGAGTGCAGGGTATTGTGTATAATTTCGTTTGTCATATTGTCTGAAAATAACTTTTTATATTAAAAACTCTGCAAATTATAAGCAAAAAACTTGGTAAAATTTGGGACTGTTTTTATAAAAACCTTGAATTTCTCTTATATTCTCTAAAAATAAGAGAATATATTTCTCTTCGAGTATACATGCTAGCATCATAAAAATGAACCCAAATTGTTACAATAAGCCACTTAATCATAATCTACAGTTTGAATGCTTTTTGCAATATTAGTTTTTACAGGGTTATCCAAAAGATATTCGTTTTTCTTCAATTTGTTGACGGCCCCTTATGGGGTTTCGGGAAAAAATCTTCGCGGAAATATATGACGTTTATCATGTTTACACTCCTGAAGTTTCAGGATAATTCCTCATGTATCTTTCCAGATATTTAATAAATTATAATAAAAACAACTGCGTCTAATAATTTGGCCAGGGACTGTACTTTATGGGTGCATATTAAATATTTTTATTTTGAAAAATGTATTGAAAACAATGTTCTGGGAACATTCTGAGGAATATAAAAAGGTTTAAGGAATATTCAAATATATTTTCAGGCAGATCGATCTGTCCGTTAAAGAGAAAAAAAAAATAAACTGATAAAGGTGTACCCTAGTTATTTTCCGTACTACTCAAATGACAATAATAATTTTTGAAGACTATTGGAAAATGTATTACAAAAGGTTAAAAAAGACATAACTTTATAGAATTTCTTTTTTTCGTTTTATCATAAATAATTCGTTTGGAAAAGTAGCTCCATTTTAAATTTAAAGAGTGAAACATATGTCTGAAATAAAACTAGTCGTTGGGGGCCACCGTAATACTTACCCATCATGGATATGCAAAATATAACATATGAAAATAAAACATGTGTAAACTATTTAATAAAATGCATTGCAATTCGAATAAAATCGTGGCTTGATGACGTCATAAACATTAAATGCTCTATAACTCCAAAATTGATAATAATATTAAACAACGATTTACTGCGTCGGATTAAGCGTCTCATTTCCAATTAAAATACATCTTTGAATTGAAATTTGAATGAAATACAGGGTCATAAAAATCGAAGAGTGTAGAAATAGATTTACAAATATCTCGGCAATTAATTATCCGATCGACTTTATTTTTTATGCGAAATTTGTGTTATTGTCTTTTATATTCACTTCTTAAAATAAATAATTTCGAAAATTTTTATATACCTTTTATCAGAAAAAATATTTCGAGAGTCCGAAAAAAATAGTTCCCGATAATCGAGGTTACTGAAATTCAATAAGCTTCTTCCCATTATTGCATACTAAGTACATACCAAATTTCAAGTGTCGATCCCAATTTGTTCCGGAGATAGAGCGTTTACAGACACACACACAGACAGACGGATGTCAATTTTTTTTCTAAAAATATGTTTTTCGGAATCTCCAGTGTCTGAAACGTGTAAAACCGTCATTTTTTTTTTTTTTCGATTTTCAAAGCGATTTCTAGATTTACCCTATACTGCGTATGATGGGTAAGTAATATACTACGTATGATGGGTAAGTAATAATTGCCAATGTGTTGACAGAATTGAGCAAACTTTCAATATTATTATTTAATGCTGCAACACCTCCCCTAAATACTAAACCTACGTGCTGGCACAAAAATGGCGGCTGTCGTACGCAGATTTCTTGCAGCGGTTCCTTCAAATTGAATACCAAGAATTTTTAAAAGTTTCCTCCGCCTTATTTTTCTGAGATTAAATAAGTCAAAAGAAAACTTTTAGAAAATGTTGGTGTGTAAATTCAGGAAACCGTACAAATGCTTAAGAAAATCGCCTACGACAACCGTTTTTTTTTGCATTAGTGCGTAGGCCTCGTAGTCAGGGGGTGATGGCTAAAACATAAATGAAATCATAATAATAAATGTATAGACTAATACTATCATTAGTAGATGCAGATAACAAAAATAATTATTAAGACAATGATACTTAATGTAACTCAATAAGACACGTTTTATTAATAGGACGCCAGACGCAAACGGGTTAATCGGCTAATAAATGAGATCGTTTGTGCCTAAATTTTTTAAACCTGATTGGGGTAGTTTTCTAATTTAATGTTATTAAAATATGGATTTTTAAATTCAGTTTTGGTTGTAGATGTTTTTAGCTGATTAGAAAATTTTGGTGGTTTTGATGTAAACAAAATATCGATTTTAAAGCTCAATTTAGTAAATGTTTTCTGAAAATGCATTATTGATAAATAATAACAGTTCATTTATTTGAAATTTTTGTATGAGAAACGATTATGTATAACTAAAGAGAAAAATTTTAATAATTGTCGTTCAAAGTGACATCGTTTCTTCTAAGAGTTGTTTTCCCACGAATTTGAAGATAACCTCGATAATTTTTATATGACAGCTGATTTATCTTCCACCGAAAATATCGCCTCAGCATATATTTTCAGATTTAAATCTTTTAAGCGTTTGTTTTGCTCAGCGTGTGCACGAAAACTGTGCAACAAAAATTTCGACCTTCGATCCGTATGTCACGTGAACCAACTATGACGTTCCATTTATAAAAGCATTGTACGTTGCGAAAATAAAATGCACAAAATCTCTTGCATTAAAAAAATAATGGGAGATGTCAAATATAAATTAGCAGTATCACAAAAGAGTGGTTAAGTCACTAATTTTGAAAAAAAAAATTAGTAAAAAGCATGGAAGTTATGCAGTCATACATAGTAAAAAGTTAAATCTAAATTCACGTGTATTTTACTGTGAATTGCTGCAGTAATTTTACGGGAAATACCACTTTTTTAAACGGTCAATTCTCGTAAATTTTATGATTTTACGGGCAAAATCAGTTTGTCTAAAAGCGAAAACCCATTTTTTTTTCAAGACAAAGTCCGTTTTTTATGGATCTTTGCCTAGAATGGCTGATGCAGAACTTTACTGTAGCATATATATATATATATATATATATATATATATATATATATTACATATATATACATACATAGGCAAAGCTGCCAAGTTTCCGGATTTTTGAATACCTTTAGTTTGATATAGAAAATGTTTATTTAATCTAATAATTCTCAGATTAAATAAAGCAAAATTTTCTATACGAAACTACTAATATTAAAAAAAAAGGAGACTTAGCAGTTCTGCATAGGAATATAGATAAAATTAATATTTCCACGAAAGTTGCTTGTAAGTAATATCCAAAGATGCCCCTCCTCCCCCCCCCCCCAAATACGATATCATTGAAGCATGTCCAAAAAAATCCTGTTTTTCAGCATTTAGGAAAATGTGACTTGCACCACTCTTGCATAAATGGCGCAAATAATCTATTTAAGAGAAAATATTAAATTACAGCAACGGAAAAAAAAACGATTATCTACGGAATTGCAAATTGTATGAACCGTCTAGCCAACAGTGTTACTATGTTGAGGAATTTTTTTTTATTCACAATATCTATACCTTTTTATGACCAGTAATCTTCGCTTTATTTAATAACTGAATGTAAGTCATTAAATAAAGCTAATAACATTACTATTCTGAAATTGTGATAGATATTTTGGATTAAAAAAAAAAAAAATCCCCATCACAATTTCAGGATAGTATTCGCTTTATTTAACGACATACATTCCGTGATTAAATAAAGCGAAGATTATACTAAACGTAATAAGAGAGAGATTTTGAATAAAAAAAATGCTTAATCGGGCAACAGTGCTAGCAGATTCCAATTTTACTTCTATTGAATGATTCGGAGCAGTTAATATAATTTGAATGGTATTAATTTCTCCTAATCACATTCAATTGATACAATGTGAATCATATATTAATCCCGAGAACTGAAATGTTACCGACTTAACATTTATTTCTATACCTAATAAGTTACTAATTAATTCAATAAGATAATTTAACTCGTGCACAAATTCGCGAATTGATTAACTGATTCATTAGTAATTATATTACAAATACAAAATAAGAATTTAAAATTTCTTGAATAAAATTACAATTTAATTATTTTTGAATTTGAATCTAAAAATTTTATACCATAGGGTTATTTGCATTACAATTATACAGTCTTCCATTTTTTTTTTTTGTTCAGATTTATTTTAATTCAATTTCTAAGGTGATTTCAAACTAAGACATATTTTGGATTAAAATTTTAATCCAAAAATAAGCAACCTGTGAAAGTATGTATTTTTAAAATTTATTCAGGAAAAAAGTCCGAGTCATATTCCTGTTTTAAAACAGTAATTTACTGAAATAAAATTATAAATGCAATACTTGTAATCAATTTACGTAACAAGTTATCAATTTGAAAATGCAGCAGTTAAAATTTTCAGCTTATAGAATTTCGCTGCTAACATTTCTACATTTTAGAAGACCCTTCCTAGTATAATTAAGGCAAAATTAATTTTTCTCCCACAATGGATTATTACATCACAAATTCTGTCACCGCATCTTAAAATATCGTAAATTAGGGTTACTTGGACTCCCCCCCCCTCCCCCCTCTCCCACACATACAAAAAAAATGGAGTGACTCCACTCGACTGTATGTCTTATACTTATTTTAAAATATAAATTATAGTAATCAGAAAATTTTTAACATTTAAGCACATTAGAGTTTTTTGGGACATCGAATATTTATCACAATTAATGGGATGTTATAGCATCATTGCATTAAGAGGATTAGACTAGGGGATTAGTAAAACTGTATGAAAAATAAATAAATGAAATGACTCACTCGTGGAGAGCAATCCATTAAGCATAGAAACTTTTCTTCACGAGGGGAAATGTTTAATGAAAACTCATATTCAAGATTGCAGATGTTTGGCAGACATTATAGATATAGGAGAATTGACGTAAGCCAGAAAACAAACCAATTTCGTAATTATTCGTAAAGCAAACTATCAATCCAATGAAAGTGAAAAATCTTCGTGTTTGGCTAACTTTAAAATAGTTTATAATAACGATGTTACATTAAACACTCGATTAGTATCCTCAAAAAACTTACGTTATTGTTGTATCTGTGAGATACATGACGTAATTTATATATTGATACACCAATATTTCGGGGGAAAGTCACTGTGTATAAGGAAACAAGAAAGAAAAATCATGCATCAAGCATAGATTATGAAACAATTTCCAACACTAACAGAATACTTTAACAAACCTTCGCTGTTTAATAAGGTAAATAAATTACCTATGTAAACATTTTAGCATACATATGGTTTTGTTGAACAATAAAATCATATACAGGGTAACGCAAAGAACTGAATACATGGTCGCCTCTGTATGATATTTTCTGGATGTGCGATTTCAATAGTTTTCAGCGTGTTTTTGCTTGAATTAAACTTTAGCTTAATACGTGTCATGTAAAGAAATCTTACAGTAGTATACAGTTCTGTACAAAATAATTAAACATAAACCCATTTGAAAACCAGATTTCAGCAATTACAGGCCATAGCTAGAAATGTTCTCCCATTCTTTTGTACAGCCTTGTATATAATCTATATATTTGTATATACTCTCTACGTATGCTGCAATTTAGTTTAGTATAAGAAAACACATAACACACAGTTGAAAATTCACCTTCAGCAGTTTCTACCAATAGACGAAAACACATTTGAATTATTTTGTACAGCACTGTATACTAAGATTTCTCTACATGACACGTATTAAGCTAAAGTTTAATTCAGGCAAAAACACGCTGAAAACTATTGAAATCACACATCCAGAAATTATCATACAGAGACGACCATGTATCCAGTTCTTTGCGTGGCCTTGTATATGATTTTATTAATATTTAGCAAACAACTCTTAGTATCTATATATATATTTGTCCTACGTGGCGCGAAAATAGGGTTGAATTTGTAACTTATGGTTTGGCAACAACTGTAGTTTCCAGATCTCAGACCAATGAACAGACTAGATTGTGTTAGATCAGCTCCGCCTCCATCCAATATGGCGGTCAGTGTGAGTGAAACTATAGAATGAAACTCGAACTAGCAATTATTAAAAATAAAATAACATATACGTAATCCAAAGCGTCTGAGATGATTCCTCATTTTAATTATGAGAAATATTGTTAATTTCAAATGAATTCTCAACTCTTATTTAGAATTCATTTACGAATTTCCCTCACTCAAAAGACGAAGAAAAAAAAATCAACTGACTAGATTATCACCTGCCGCCATCTGTTGCTGTATTGATGAAATAAAAAATAATTCATTTTGTAAAAATCTATAATCAATTGGAACAATAAAATGTCGAACGAAATTTAAACAATGACAAACAATCTTCCTATCACGTAGTTTTTTTTTCTAATGAATTTAAGTCGTGCTGTACAAAAGATCCTTTTTTCATAGTATTTAAATGATTTATATGCTCATTAGTAGCACCAACTAAATGCATTTTCAGTTGTGTTTTCAACGGAGAATTACTTTTTTACATTAAAATAAATTGTGAATTTCATATGTTCAAATGTTTTATGGTAGAATTTATTCTGGCTAGAATTGCTGAAAAAAAGGGGTGAGCGAGCGAAGCGAGCTGTGACCGCGTAGCGGTCTCAATGTGAATTGCTTTGCAATTCACGGGGGGCTGGCGAGCGTTAGCGAGTAGGGGGCTGAGCCCCCTAGTACTAAATATATTTCATGTTCAACATGCATAACTCGATTAAAAAAACCTTTAAGCAATTTAATCTGATACACAGTAATGCTTACGAATTCTTTTGTGTAGCCCTGTATATGATATATAGCATTTATACATACCACATAGTATGCAAAAAATTAGTTAAACGCATACCAAATTGAAACCGCACTTCCAGCAATTATCACTTATGCATAATACTTCGGATACAGTACGGTATCCGAAATATTTTGTGTCTCCCTGTAAATGAATGATATATGAAATGCACATCATATTATACAATAAGTATTTTGTAGTAAACCTCAGTAATGCATATCAATTTCATTATACAGGGTGTCCCAAAAGTCTCCGTGCAACTTCAAAAATTTATTACAAAAAAAATAATGGGCCTACAGCAAAAATAATTACAACAGTACATAGAGTAACTTAAAAAGTTTTTTCTACTACCTTAGTATACTTGTACATGAAATCCTTTCGTTGCACGAAGAATATCAAGTCGATATTCCAATTCCATTTCAGCATGCTAACATAAACAGTAGTTACAACTGTTTGATGAAATCTGAACAAAAGTTAATAGTCTCATGGAATTGAAACAAAACATCCAAACAGCAGTAGCTACTGTTTATGTTAGCATGAAAAACGTCCGTGGATTGAATTGGAATATCGTCTTGATATTCTTCGTGCTACGAAAGGATCTCATGTTGAAGTTTACTAAGGCAGTAGAAAAAAAAAATTAAGTTACTCTATGCACTGTTGTAATTATTTTTGCTGTAGGCCTATTATTTTTTTTGTAATAAATTTTTGAAGAAGTTGTACGGAGACTTTTGGGACACCCTGTATTTCATATAGTGAAACGTAATTAAAATACGCTGGAAACAGTTTTTCCCGTAAGCCATTATGTAATCGAATACTTTTGTGTCGTCCTGTAAATGAATAATAAATGCTTTACACTCCATATTCTACAGAAAGCCAGAAAGCATGTTTTAGTGCCTCTTAGAAAATGATATCAATTGAAATATGTTTGTCATAGTGTAACATGATTAAAATTCATCACAAATGTTTTTCCCCCATAGACCATAATATAACGGAAATCTTTTGAGTTATTCTGTAAACTAATAAGTGCTACACGTGCTTAATTCGATAATAAGCATCTTGTAGTGCACTTCAGCGATTTATATAAATTACAATATGCTTGAAATAGTGTAACATCAATAAAATACACTGCAAAGATTTTTGTCCCCCCCCACTTAAGACCACAGTGTAACGGCATTCTTTTATTTGCCCCTGTACACGAAGTATAAGTGCTTACATACTTCATTTTCAATACCGAACATGTCACAGTGAACCTCAATAATATATATCAATTGCACGGCAATCCGAGTATATTTACGCGACTTAGAGCACGGACAGACAGACGGTCATACCAAATTCATAAACACTCTTCAACTATGTTGCAAAGTGTTAAAAAACGTTCTCGAACTCAAAAGATGCCTTTTCACTTTGCAGTCAGAAAACAAATCGCTGTGTCCTTACACATACAAGGATAGTAATAGAGTGTTAAAAGCGCATTCGATCGTAATATGAGAATTTTTAATTTACGTTAACCAGATAAACAAACCCGGTTTGTAAAACAAATTTTAAATACAATGAAAGTGTTAGTTATTGAATGCCTTAAAAATAGTTTATAATAACCGATATTGTATTAAGTGGATTCGACAGTAATATTTGTGAGAATTTCCACTTCACGTACGCCAGGGAAACAGGCCAGGTTGGTAATTATCAATCCAATGACAGAGAAAAGTCTATTTGTCCATCGAATAACAAAAGAATCTGTTATTAGTTCCATGTATTTGGCTACTTTACAAATAATTTATTAATTACCGATGTTGAGCGATGAATTCAAGGGGTGGCCCGGAGTTGCGCGACATTCCTCTCGGGGCATCAAAATGTTCACCCCAGAATGTGTGTGATTTTGTGCTTACTAAATTGCCTAGAAGTACAAATTTCTCCATTTTACCCTCTCGGAGCTGCAGATATCCCTCCCGGGGAAAAATGTCCAAATTCGACATTAAACAATATTGCATTAAGCCGATTTTACAATAATGTAATATTATTGTGCAAATATGTCCGCGAGTAACTCTGACCAATAAATTTCGCTTTTACTGCATTTTTTTTCTAAACATCGCACAATCAGTTTTTACACCTTCGAATAGTGGAGAAAATGTTTTTTCAACTGTAATTTGTTTGAAAACTGTATCTCAATTTATTGATATTTTATATCTTATAAAATATTTTTCAAGCAAGATTTTTTTAAATTTCTCTCTATCGCGTTTAAGCCGATTACGAAAGATTAACCTATTTACACTTAACAAAATATAAATAGTTCAACAGTTGTTTCAGACAAATATTCCATGACGAAATTAACTCTTATAACTGTTGTTAGCAGTCTCATAGACCGTTGTTTTTTTGTTTTGTTTTTTCATTTTCAAAGTTTAACTTGTAATTTTCAGTTTAACTATAATTACTAGTTTAAATTTTATTTCGTTTAGAGACCTAGTACTATCGCTACAGGCTTCTGAATTGATTAATTTTAATTATAATATTCATGTACATACAGTTTATTACAGAAAAATTATCCTATGAGTTGAGATTTTTATTCATCTTTCGATCAAGCGGTCTCAGAGCCCGATGTAAAATCATTTAGCCGTCCTTTATAGTTTTATATATAAAATCCAAGCGTCCCTTTAAGTTTTCGGATCACCATTATTTAGAGTTTAATTTTCTTGGTAGATTTTCTACAATACTGCAACAGAATGTATTACAAAGATGACTGTTTGAAAATAGAGACATTTAAAAGGAGTCTAGTCAGAACTATGAATAATTTATACATATATTAAAGGAAAATTTATACATTTTATGTATAGATTCTTTTGCAATTTAAATATCCTATATATTATTTCTACTGTCAACATCCCTTTTTCTAAGCAAATATAAAACGCAGAACGATAAATGAGATACCATATGAAAGTATTTTGAACAGGCTTTTGACATAACAGACTTACATTACGTTAAAACATGTTTTTTGATTAAAAATTGCAGTTAATTAAAAATTAAATCGGCATTATTTTCATAAATGAAATGGAAATGTTTTCCTCAAATTAGTGTTGCCACAAAAATAAAATACCGCATTATGTGATGCTCAACAATGATTGAAAAAGAATGAATAGTACAACCGTGGCATAATGTAATAAGAGTACATTATTTACGTAATACATGATGCGTAGAAAACGCATAATAAGTACAAGTTTAAAGTGTTATATCTGCGGACGGGTGGGTTTACTTTATATTTATGATTAAAAAGAAAATTGAAATGCTTAGAAGAAATAAAACACCGTCGATAGATCGAAGCAATGCAGTTAATTAACATTTAAATCAGAACTGCTTTCTTAAATGAAATGAAAGGTTTTCTCAGTTTTTCCCGAAGCGAGTGACGTCATCCTCTAATGCAGTTAAAATACGACTGTCAACTTTTTTTTTTCTCGCGCGTGCCTTTTGCTATCTTGGATCAGTTTTTACTGTAACTTTCATGGAATTAATGAGATGATATTCTGGCATGATTAATGTTGTTTGTAGATATTTTTATCCTTATTTTTTTTTTAAGTTTAAATCTGCATCTCAGGAATATTAGATATTTCTGAAAAATATTAGACTGCAGTGCGAAATTCCCGCACGAGTCCACTGGTTAATTATATGTGAAAAAAACTAGAGTTATAATGATTCAAAGTTGGTGTATATTTTTCTGACGCACCCTGTATATTAAATGTAAAAATCTGAGTTTTCAATTAATAAAATGGTTATCACCTATCTTCTGTAACCCGGGGAATCCCGGGTTGCATCCCCTAGTATATATAACATAAGAATTTCTAACTCAAATAAGCCAAAAATATAAATTAAATATATAAAACAAATCATCAATCAAATGAAAGAGAGCAACGTGTTTGGATACTTTAAAAATAGTCCATGTTTCATTTATACATTAACATAATCACTAGTTATTCATACGTAATCATTAAAATTTTCCAAAAGAGCTTTTCTGTCACTGTGGAAAACATTTTGATAAAAGGAAATTTCATCTAAAATACAATAATCAAGACAATCTGTCTGTTTCATAAGACATATTTGTGTAAATTTAATAACACGCAAGAGAATTTTCTTTTCATTAAAAATTTCTTTACGTCATAGTCACGCAATGCGCGCAGGATTCTCAAAAGTGGAGAACTGTTTACAAAATGTTTTGTGTAGCAAGTAAATATACGATCGAATATGAGAAATTGCGAGTGTGCGTGCAGAAATCATGCAATCATGCGACGTGTTGAGTCTATTTAGCTAATGTTTATTTTGATTAAATGGTTTTTAATTAACTAAATTACTACAGTTATCCTAAAGCAAAAAGGGTAAAGATGTTTTTAAAAGATGAAAAATATTCAATTAATATTTTTCATTACATGCCTTCTAAAACCTAGGCAAATCAATAATACATAACTGCCAGCTTTCCGAGGATTTTTTTTTTTTTTAAGTCAAAGATATTTTGAGCCAGAAATAGTACCTAATAAAAGGAAATAAATCTCAGATATAAGACAATTTATTAACAAAATTTTATTGTTTAAAATATAGTGGTACCTCGGTTTTCAAACACAATTTGTTTCAAATAATTGTTCGAGAACCATACCATAAGAAATAATAAAAATATGATTAATTGGTTTCTACTTCCTAAGTTACTCCCTGTATTTACCACTTTACAATAATGTACATTACATGAGACAATGACAATTTTAATATTTTAATAAAAGCTTACAGAAAAAAATACTTAGGCATACTTTTATTGGTGAAATTCTGAATGACTTAAGATTGCGGAGAAGGGAAAGGGATTAAATAAAAAGAAAAAATTAAGAAAAGAAAAATAAATTAAAATCAGACTCAACAACCGGTCTATACATGAATCTCAAAATGACTGAATTTCGTTATCGCTGCGATCACTGTACGTCGTGTATGTGCGCTTTTGATCATTTTTATCTTTCAGCTCGTATAAAATATTAAACATACACTACGCGACACTGAAAATGCAACACAAAGAAGGACTGGCCAGAAATTTATGCAAATTTCAGTGTAGACGCATGTCACCGAGTTATTCAAACGATGTGAAATGAACAGCTCTCACGCGCATTTTGAATGAGATATAAGGGAAGGACATGCAGAATGGGCAATATTCGTCCGTTACTTCTACTAGGGAAGTCATCTTAGAATTTTTGTTCTTGTCTCAGAGGACGCGTGTAATAATACAGAATGCGAGGCCACCGTCAACGGAGACAGTTCCAACAGACAGACGATTTTACGAGGGGCATGGTGATTGGACTAAAAAGGGCAGGTTGGTCCATACGTCAAATCACAGCTGAAACACACCTTGACGCGTCACAGTGCACCAGCTGTGGCGAAGATGGTTGAAAAAGGAAAATGTGGCAAGTTTGAGGAGTTCTGGTGCAGCCAGAGTGACGTCAGCACGCGTGGATCGACGCATCCGCCGACAAGCGGTGGTGAACCTGCAAGCCACTTCTACCTCCATTCTGCAGCATGTTCAAGACACCCTGGATGTTCCCATATCGACCGGAACCCATTTCCCTTCGATTGGTTGCTAGTGTCCTGCACTCATGGCTTCCGTTAAGAAGACTTCCATTGAGCCCAGAGAATAGACGCCTACGTCTGCAATGGTGACGGCTACAGCGACATGGACGACCGAATGGCACATCGTGTTTTCAGATGAGTCACACTTCTGTTTCTCCAGTGATAGTCGCCGCGTACGAGTGTGGAGTCGATGAAGAGACATGTCCAATCCGGCAGCAATTGTGGAACGCTCCACCGTGGGACAATGAGGCATCATGGTTTGGGGTGCAATTGCGTACGCTTCCAGGTCACCTCTAGTTCGTATTCAGAGGACTGTGACGGCCCAACGATACGTGGAAGATGTGCTGCGGCCGGTGGCACTCCCCTACCTTCAAGGGGTGCCCAATGCACTTTATCAGCAGGATAATGCCCAACCGCACAATGACAACGTGCGCTGCAAAATGTACAGGTGCTTTCCTGGCCAGCTTACCCTCCTGATCTCTCACCAATCGAACACATTTGAGATGTGATTGGACGCCATTTGCAGACCCTGCCACTGCCGCGTTCAGAAGACGAACTGTGTCAAATGGTTGACAAGAAAAGAGCAAATCTTCAGGACGCCATCCGTACTCTCATTGACTTTGTGTCTAGACGTGTTGCTTCGTGTATTATCGTCCACTGTGGTCCTACATCCTACTGAGTCGACGCTGTTCTCGCTCTGTATTACGAATATCATTTCGAAATAAAGATCACTTATTGTTCGTTGCTATCTCTCTCTGTGTGTTGAGTTTCATCACTTTTCGGCCACTCCTTCTTGGTGTTGCATTTTTAATGTCATGTAGTGTATATAAAAAAAACACTGTACAGCCTTTTATAAAACAAATGCCATATCTAAAAAGCGTCGTACTTCATATGAATACTTTTTGTAACTGGCAGTTTTTTTTCTATTATCAGCGGTTTAAGAAATAGTCGCCATAAATTATTTTGAATCACCCTATACTACTCCTGAATAAATAAAAAAGGGCAGTTTTTGTTGAGTGTATAAATTCCACCTGAACAGAAATTTACTTCATATTACCTGCTTATTTGACGGACTCAGGTGTAAAACATGTTCAAAAACATTTATCTTGTGATTTTCCTGTAAAATTGATTAACTGTATCCTGGCAACCTTTTAAAAATACAAGATTTAATTTTAATTCAATATGTGCCATAATTAGTGTTGAGTTCAGGGGGTGGTCTGGAAATCACCCCTCGGAAGTTGCAGAATTTTATGCTTTCTAATGTCCAGAAGTGGAATTCCACCCGCCCCCTTCACACACCAGAATTAATATTAGCACCGCGATGAGGGGCCATTTTGACCCTACCAAATGAATAATAGTAGTTTCAAACCAGAAATTTCTCTATAAAATAAGTTAAGTTATATACCTCAAAAAAATAAGTTCAATAATTAAGGTATAATTAGTTTTGAATAAAATTTCTGGTGTAAAATATTTTGATAAAATGAGTAAAATTTCCTCGTGGTTCTAGTGTTAAGGGGATAGTCCGGGGGGTACTCTCCCCCAAAACATTGCAATGTCTTCCCAGAAGATGTGGGATTTTATGTTTATTAATATCTAGAAGTGAAATTCCCCTTCTCGGTACTCCACAGTGTCCCCCCGCCCCCCAGTGCTTCAGAAATCCCTACTTGAGAAAAATGTCTGAATTCAACATTGGCCATAATAATCAAACAGAAACTTTAGATATGTGCAAAGACTTTTCGTTATTAAAATTCGCAAGTGCTATAAAATAAAAAAATCCTTCCAACCTGTACCGGGAGGAAAAGGTAGCTTTCATAGTCCATGTTTTTAAAAATTCAACTCATTTTACTCCAACACCCGAAGCTAAATTACTTGAAACCCGATTATAGAAGATTCATTCCCGGTTTTGGTTAATACGGAATTTGAATCCGAATTTCAGCATGAGAGTTACAGCATAACAAAAATCAGATTGTTTCAAAATCTTAGCCACCCTAGAATTTCAAACTGCCATATCTCAGCCATTTTTTAAGATATAGCCAAAACAAAAAATGTTCCACAATCCTTGTATCACATTCTAACATTTTATGGAAACAATTTTTTTAAATTCATAATTTTTTTGTAGATATTTTTGAATTTTTAAAAATAAATAACATTTTTTAACTGGCCGCCATTTTGAAACAAGATGGCGGATGAAGCTTTCCACCGAAGTCGGTCGAGACCTTGGTATGTACTATACGCATACTCAGTCACATCGAAATCGATTCATAAAAAAGAGAGTTACCACATGACATATGTCAGATATATATATATATATATATATATATATATATCAACATTTGAACGGAGGGTGGTTTCGGTGTCTGGGGGGTCATGATCGGTGAAAATATACGAATTTGTTTTGGAATTGTTTTCCTCCGAACGGCTGCAATAGGTAGCTTTTTGTAATGAAAGCTACCTAATATATCAGGCAAAAAAAAACTTGGGCATACGTTAACTGAAATTCAATCTCTACAAATCAGCTCTTTTTGAGGAAACAACAATCGCAATAGTTTTTCTGTTCGTAGTTTTCATTAAAAATATTAATCTTGAATATCTTCGAAACTTTAATTTTGTTAATTACCTTGTTTTACACAACAGAGCCCTTACATATCTTAAAATGCTATTTTTCTTAAAGATTTCCATTTATTCTTTGTGTATTTCTAGTTCTTTCCCTAGTGGGATGAATATCGGTTCATACTTTTAGAAAAAAAAAATAATCGTAATTTTCAAATCTATTATTTTTTGTATGAAATGATCAAACAAAAGTAAAAAAAACACGGGAGCAATTAAAGTATATATCAAAAATTTCCATTAATAAGATTACATTTACATAATAAATGTTAGATTCAAATCTGCAATTTGAATAATTATATCTTTCAAATGTATATTAATAGTCTCTAACAAAACACTAAAAAACTACCATAACTACTATCCTTCCCACTAATGATCATTAAAATGCCCATCTGAACTGTATATTAATATTTTATAGAGTTTCAAACGGAATAATTTCATTAAAGAATGATTTCATTCAAACAGTTACTGCTCGTAAATTATACGGTATTTCAATTATTCATGTGCCGCTATAAGATCTCTATTCATTACGCTAAGTGCACTTTAGAGATTATATTTTATTTTATACGGAGCGTTCTTTTAATCGGATGACCAATTAGAGCAGCCATACTCAACATGCGGCACCAGGTCTACTGCCAGAAACTGAGGGACAGCTTCTTCTAAATAAAAATGTAGTAAATCCTGTGAAAACGAAATCTGTTTATAACGGAAACATGTCTTAAATTCAAGGTCCCCACGGAAGGAACAATAATTATATCTTCAAAATCGGAAACCTGTCTAAAACGCAATCTTTTTTCGGATAATTTGAGATTATGTCTTATAATAAATTATAACACCTTGTAATAATATTTCTTTTAAATGCTAAAAAAGTGTACATTAACAACATAATACAAATTAAAATAACTTTTATTAGGTTGTTTGACATGTTTCGACTCGCTCAGTCATTTTCAAAAACAATTGAGAATATTCCATAATTGCACGGGCTTTGAAGTGATTATTTAAAATGCTATCATTTAATTTTCGTGTACTTTTTTAAAAAATACGCACGTTATCTTTTATTTTTACTTGGTTGTTTATTTTCATATCTGTAAGCATGGAGTAACTCGAGCCACAATTTCGGCAAGTTTACTAACATGCAAAAATACAATAAGTAACGATACGGCATCTTTTAACTTACCGAAATTGTGGCTCGAGTTACTCCATGGTTACAGATATGAAAATAAACAACCAAGTAAAAATAAAAGATAACGTGCGTAATTTTTAAAAAAGTACATGAAAATTAAATGATAGCATTTTAAATAATAACTTCCAAAGTCCATGCAATTATGGAATTTTCGCAATTGTTTTTGAAAATGACTGAGCGAGTCGAAACATGTCAAACAACCTAATAAAAAATTTTAATTTGTATTATGTTGTTAATTTACACCTTTTAGCATTTAAAAGAAATATATTACGTATTAGCTTGTTTTACTGTACTAATTAAACACAATCTTATAAATAAGCAGTAATATAAGTGAAAGCGGAATTGCTATAGGGACCAAAATAAAATTCCGTTTTGGAGATGTTTCAGATTGAGCAGTTATAATTGTATGGTGTTCCTTCAGTAGATACTAGGAAATTTTTACGTTCAACACAGGATTCCGTTAAAAACAGGTTATCTTTTTGCAGGATTTACTGAAAAAAGTAGGTTAAAATCTGTAAAAGCAAAATAGCTAGGGACCGGTTTCAGTTCTTAGAGGGTACATTTGTATAATATTCCTTTCGGCGGGCCATAATTTTCCGTTATAGACAGGTTCTGTCTTCACGGTATTTACTGTATTAACCCTTTGTATCACCGCGTTGCATGTCAGCAACATACCCAAAAGTCAATGTTACTTACACAGTGTGCTTTAAAAGGTGATTTTATTTATTTCAGCTATCTTCCAACACAGCAGTTAATATAAATTTTTCACAGAATTCTCAACAGACAGTGATACCGAGTTAATTTTTCATGACAGTTTTATTTATCATTCGAGAAGTTTCACATTGTTATAGAGATATTGTTCAATAGAGATAGATAAGTAAGCTCTACATTTTAGCAGTGGTTTCATCTTTTAATTAATAATCTCAGGAAATGTCCAAAAACAGCCCTTTGTTTTGAAGGGTTGCCACTAGTCGTTCCCAGATTTTAGCAGGCAACCATATGGTTTTTTTAATAGAATATCGAAAGATCTTCATTTTAGCACCGATTTCAGTTTTTAACTAATGAACTGAATAAGTGATGGAAATTCACACCGGAAGTGAGCTCATGTCTCTTCTCTATACCCCCCCCCCTTGACTAGTCAACCCAATCATTTTTGCTTTATCATGATAAATACCATCTTGTTTTGAAATTTTCAACTTTTAATAAATCAGTTAGCTTTTTTTTTTTTGCAGCCGCTGCTTGGACTACAAAAACTGTATAGATATTCGCACAAATCGGCCGACGGATTAGGTATTTCGTTCATTTTTAAACCATTTTCAAATCGTTTTGCGGGAGATGTTATAGAAAAAATATCACCAAGGAAATAAGAGAATAAGCGATAAATTTTGCGGCAGTATAATCAAGCACGACGTCATGACGTCTCTAGTTTCAAAACAGGAGGTCCAGCGTTCGAATCCAGCAGATTCCATTGTGCCAAAAATTTATAAAAATCCACTATTTTTTTTCCTATCTGGACACTTACACAAATGGAGTCACTCTAGAATTTACATTATTATATATAGTGTGTTGAGGAGCTTGTTGCAGACCCAACGTAACAAGCATATATTTGCCACCTGTTAAAAAAAAAAAAAAAGGTTGAGTATGGAGGAATTAAATTGAAGTTATAAGAAAATGTAGAGATTTAATCTGTCAAGCTTTATTGAGTAAATGTGAACACTGTCATATACGGGTGATTCTCGTGAAACATTACATTTCCAAAATGAAAAACTTGAAAGTTCTATAAATTGCTTCAGTTAACATTTTTACGTTTAATTTATTTATTACTGTTTGGTGTATTTTATTATTAAAATACCAATTATCATTCTAAAATACCACAAACGCGATACTTGAGTTATTATCCTTTATATGCATATGCCACGACAAAGATTTCCAAAAAACTCACGTTTAGTTAAAAATGTCTATTTTTCTGTTTTTTTCCTGTATGTTTAATATACAGGGTAAACATAAATTAGTTGGGCAAAAATAAGGGTCTACTACATGTAGTAATACAGCCATACATGAAATTACCCATGTTTATAAGATAGTGAAACACACAAAGTTTACCTTTTTTTTTTTTTTTTTTTTTTTTACAAATGTTCAATCGTAGCAGTAATTCCATCAGTCCTTCGTTACTCTGAAAATTTCCCATCGGTAAATCAGTTCTTGCCACATGTTTCTGAGCATTTTCACGTCGACAAAACAGAGTTCAGTTCTGGTTTGGAAATTCAATTCGTGAAAGGATTTCAGAAGCGGCGAAATGTAAACCTGATCTTTAAAGAAACCACATGGAATAAAATTTAAGAGTGAAAAAAGTCTGGTGATCGTGGTGACCATGGCGTAACACCTCTTTGACCAATTCAAACTAGTACTTCAGCACAGAGTTAAAAAGTATATCGGCAAATTTAGGATACAATACTAACAATACTACTAATCTGTCATTTAAACCCTTAACTGTGGGAGGTATTTTGACACCATAAACTAAAAATAGGCACAATACACCACTTTTTCCGTACTAAAATATTTGCTTTGTGTAATCGAAAATGGTCTGCCGATTAATAAAGCGAAGGTTGCGTTAAATAATTACTGGTGTGCAAAAGCTTTTATTAGTAACAAAACAAGCAAACTGTTCTTGCCCGAACTGAGTTCGGGCTACACAGTTAAGGGGTTAACTGGTACCTTAAATGTAACATTTCGCGTTCGCAAATCATTCAGTTACGAAATTGCCCTACCAATTTGTGTCCACCCTGTATTTCTAAACTAAAATTTATATAGTTCATAATACAAAATAATGCCAGGAAAATGACAAGATAAAAGTCTAGACATCCCCAAGTTTCAACTGATGTAGTTAACAATTAAAATATTTTCTAAATGATGCTTCTTGAATCTGTGTTTTCAATAATTAGTTCTTAAACTATTCTAGTGTGACTTTCTGTCATCCATCAGCTGTTGCCATACTGGAAAACTAAACTTTCTATGCTCTGTGATAGAAGATAAGACTTCTACTGTTTGTTTAACTTCATCGGATGTCAGAAAATCAATCGAAATGTTTAATAAAACTAGTTTTAAGAGATTTTAAACTTTTCAACGTTTAATAAATAGTTCGATTGATCATTTATTCTCATGAATATAGTTCATTAATTATTAATAATCTGGATTGTTAGACTTATTTGAAAATGACTACTTAAGCCCCTCCAATAATTTTTTTAATCCACTGCCATATTTATCAAACTGAGTGAAAACCTGTCAATTTTTAATTCAAATTCACTTTTAAAGTGAAGTTTAAATTTGGATCTGTGGAGAAATACATCTTTGAATTTCCTTTCCCAATGTTTTTCTTTCTCTGTACATTTTGCGGCGAAGAACACGTAAGATATTTTAAGCAACTATATTTCACCATCGATCATGTGACATACCAGTACTTTTCTCCGATAGTTAATCTACATGACAGAAATTGCTAATGTTTGTTTAGCTTCTTCGGATTCAAAAATTGAAGATTTTATTTCGAAATGTCCAATAAAAACAATAGTTTTATCGGAGATTTTAAAACTAAAGTACATTGCTTTTAGGAATCCCAAGAAGCAATTATAATTCCACTTAAATATTCTGTACATTTCCTTTTAAATTTTCTATACTAGTATACTCACATTATCCAATTTTTTCTTCCAAAAATAATGAAAGATTACTTCGAAAGAATATCTTAATTCACTTTTAAAAGCCCGCTTTAAAATTTAATAACCATAGCCTCCTCTTGATTTCATTTTTAGGTAACATATCTGGTTCCAAATGTTTATTTGAGATGAAAAAACGGAAGGGTACCAGATATTCACAACGATATATTTCATTAGAAAAAATTCTTCATTAAAGTATTACATCAGATCGTTAGACATACTTTTTTTTATGATTAATCTAAATTTGCTTTCAAGTAAATATTTTTTTTTTTTACAAATTTCCTTATTTTGTGGATCTCTAAATGACAGTTGAAATACAGCAACAATTGTGAAAAATACTTTAATAAATAAGTACTTTTGACATGATCTGAGCAACTTTACGAAATTTTGCAAAAGAAAGAACACATTCTATATGTACATATTTCAAACAATGACTTTGCATAGATAGTAATTTTATTCGATTTTGTCCTGAAAAATAACAATATTATTCAATTAAGAATATTCTAATAATCTAATTTAATAATATTTAAATTACGTTGCCATCAGAGTATTTGTTTTTGTTGTTGTTATAAAAGTTGGTTTATAGATAACAGAAAGCAAACTTTTTTCAATTACGTTGGAAAGTTAAAAATACGTTTATTCCAGTCATCCGAAACATTGAACGGTGCAGATATGCTTTTACATTTCTCCAAAGCACCAAGCGCACTTAATTTTCAGTCAAAATGTATCGGTTTCACGATTGGATTTTCGAATAAGTGTTCGGAATCCATTTTAAACCTTAACTGCTGTTAGCAGCCTCACAGACCGCTGCTTTTTTAAATTTTTCACAGTTTAACTTTTGATTTTTAATTTAACCCTTCACTGCTGTGACAAAAATTGTCACATAACAATACTGTGTGCGGTCTCTGAGACCGCTTGATTAAAAGATGAATAAAAGGTTCGATTAACTCACAGGATACAGATTCTGAACTAAACTTTAAGTAAAGGAATAGGGTAAGTGGGGGTAGAGACCCTCACTTTCCACAAATTTTCAGTTTGAATGAACCCATTGGTGTAACTTCATTTGATGGCTGATGTAATTTCGCGAGAAATTGACATTTTTAAACACACATCTCTGCGAGGCTTTGCCGCATTGGTTGGGGTAAAAACTTGCAGTGATGGGATAAAGCTCCACGTTGCGTATTTTTGCCCCATCACTACGGCATTTTGCCCATTCTCACTAAAACGAATGAGTTAAGTGAAAGCGTTTACTTCAAGTAAACGTTTTATTATTTTATGCAGAACATCTGGGTACACAATATATGGAATGTAAATGAATATAAAGCAATAATAAAATGTATTCACAAACCCTTTTCTAAAGTTATTTTGGCAAAAAAGGTAATTTTCGGAATTTTGTTTTTATAACTTTCAGCAAGTAAACAATGAATGTAATTGATCTATAGTAAGGTTAAACAACCATTAAAAAATGTATAAAAAGATTACTCAGTGTTAAAATTTGTCAAGTTATCTATGAAAGTTATGATGTTTTGGTACATAAGAACTATTTTGGATCCGTTTAGATAAAGTTGAACATCATTTCATGTGTTTGAAGGTATCGTTCGTCGTTTCACAGAATCTGTAACTAATATCTTATAAAACTACCCATGGTACCCATTATCATAAAATTAAATAATTTTGACTATGCAGAGCCGAAAGCAGTCAGAGTTACCATGTACCTTGACAACAGAAGAACTACCCGCTTTATGCAGTTGAGGACTATTTATGTCCTGTTTATTAGGAGGGTTAAAGCAAAAGTGTTTCATGGAACAAAAAGATTTATTTAAAAAAGTAGGTAGGCTTGCCTACGTTCTATATTTAAAAAAAAACTTAACTTGAAAATAAACAGGTAGTTAAGTAGAATAATTAAATCAGATATCTATCTACTTCGTACAATACTAATTTCGAAATAGTAAGGTAAAGTGCCCAAAAATGGTATAGTCCACTAATATGACACTACCTGATATCTCGTAAAGGAAAAGTCGCATTATAGTGAGAAAATCCTGAAACAATAGTTTTTCATGTTTACTCAACAGAGTGCAGTGCGTCCGCATCATTCTGCCGATTGTAGTATTGATCATCCACCAGTTGTATTTTCACGTGTTGAATGTTTTTAAGGTTACATTTTTAAGAGTATCTTCTTCGAGGAAGGTAAGTAATTTTGAAATGTTTGAACATATTTGTAGTTTCAGTTTATTTATATTAATGTTTGCCAACTGTTGGTTTGCGTTGAAATTAATTTCTTTTTGTCAGTAGCTAGTACTATCAGTCCATGTGGAGTTCCCAGTATGGCACCACCAAGGATTCCCAAATATGGGTATAGCGTCATACTTGGACCTCTTCCTTTTTTCCCTCCTCTATTGATTTTTCATAGGAAAAGTATGTCACTAAACGTGATGGATGCAACAACATCAGGATCGGTTTGGACTTCTCACCCTTCTGGATGGGTTCAAGGAGATATTTTTGCAAAGTGGTTAAACCATTTCATTCGGTTAACAAGGCCAACTGCTTCTAACCCCATTCTATTAGTGTTAGATGGCCACTACAGCCACACTCGAAATGTGGATGTAATAGACATGGCGCGTGAAAATCATGTGCTTATTGTATCATTGCCTCCTGACTCAACTCACAAGATGCAACCCCTCGACATAGGGTTCATGACGCCCCTCATATGTTACTACAGCCATGAGATTGAGACATGGCTGAGGAACAACCCTGGAAGGGTTGTAACAAACAATCAAGTTGATGAATTGTTTGGGAGGGCATACAATAGATCTACGACAATGTTTACTTCAATCAATGCCTTTAAGAAGAATAAACTATTCCCTTTTAACAGACACATTTTCAAGGATATTGACTTTATGCCAAGTAATAATACTGAGGAGTCTTTAAACATAAACAATTCTAATGATTCGTTAGATGTAATAATACTTCTTCAGGCTTCATTAATTTCTCCTGGAGTGTCTGATCAGGATCTTTCTTCCACTAACGGTTTGAACCCTACTACCACAGCACAACATACTCAGAACTTCGTGTCACCTAACGACAACTCACCTGTGCCTTCACGACCTGCTTCCTATTAGTCATCCAGATCAGGGAAATCCTCACATATTACATATCCCTACAAGAGGATGTTTAGGTGGTATTCAAAAAAATATTTTTCCACGCTCAACAACTCAAAATTTTGAGACACATTCTCAGACTCATTTTTAAAAGTAACAACAGGAAACTTCGCGGCGTGATTTATAAAGACATTTATAAGGGCCCCATGTTTTTATTTTTCGTTCAATTAATTAGAAATTGATTTACAGGCAATTATTTTCACAGTACGATCATTTTTTTTTGTTTCCAGCGCTATCACTTTGGGAAATTCGGTTCAAAATGTCCACTTTGACAGCATTTTTTGAAACAGATTCTGCCTTTATAAAAAAAATCGAGACAATACGGACATTATAAAGTTTCTGAATAAGAGAACCTGCCAATTGGATGCATTTTAGAGCAAAAATGAATTTACAAATGTGTCTCAAAATAAGCAATTTGGATTTAAATACACCCTTAAGCCAAAAAAAGGATGACAAAACTGCTAAAGAGAAAAAGAAGAAAGAGAATAATGGCAATGAGTGTTCCCACCGACGCACAGTGGGGCGTTTTGATAATCTAGGTGGACAAAATTCATTTTTCCGATTATCTCGGAATTTAACAAGACCGCGTATACTGGTAGCTGAATGTCTCTTTTGTCGATATCCGTACGAGTTTTCTCGAAAAAATCCGATGTGTTGATTAACTACGACCGTAAAGAAGGCAGTTGGCTTGAGGGAGTTTTAACATTTGCGCTATTTTTCTGTAAATTCGAAAGCAAGTCGTGACTTTTCTGCTTTATTTGAAAACAGGAGTTTACTGGACATATGTCACATGTTTGTCACAAGATTTAACCTATTGTTGTTTGAAAATAAGAGCCATCTTGCTTTCAAATTTCATCTTGACTTTTAATACAGTATTAAAGATTATTAAGAAATAAGAATTTTTTTAAATCAAAGTGCCATTATTAAAGTAAGGAAAATCTGATTAGGGAGAAAAAAAAAGTCCCAAAATTGACCCATTTTATATTTATTTATCGTTCCGTTTTGTTGCCGGAAAAATTTAAATCTTGCTTACAGAGTTTTTATAGAACATCTGAAAATAAAATTTAACTAAGAAGAGCGTACAAATAAAATTCATTCGTTAACTAATCTTTTTGTAGATTTTTCGCCTATTCATTTTTATTCTATTTTATACAGAATAGAATAAGCTTTCTACTGTTCTATTTAATTCAATTAAAACTGAAATTATTTCGGCAATACAATATTTTATACCATTTCCTAAGATATGTTCTCTAAATAGAGTTATCTTTCGAAATACAATACACAGCTTACCGAGACACGGTTTTTTAATCTTTATAACTCTAAGACATCAAAACTTTACGTAATGCCTCTTCATTACTATTTCGTTAATAGAAAAATACTTTATTCTGCAAAGCTGAAATTCCAAAAAATCCCTCCACTTAATCATTTGCTTCCTTTGCGCTATGCCAGATCCTGTCTGATTTCCAAGTTTTCCATATATTCTATTTTAACAATCTCTATCAATTAGAGAGCTTAACTGCAAGCATTATATAATGTAAAAAAGTCGAAGGTAAACCAGAAGTTCAGCAATTGCATAACCTAGTTACTATAGTTACTAGTAAATCGGTAAGTTTCAAGGAAGATTATTTGCTCCTTCCCACTCACGTCTCTTCTCTTTTATGTTCCTTGTCTCTATTCCCTCCCCGCATAGCGCACTTCCACCCTTTAATTACTTCTGTAATTATTTGAGATGCAAATTAGTTGTACTGTTAACCTTTTGAAGGTAGTATATTATTTATATACCACTTAATTTTAATCCCCAACGACCAAACTTGTAAAGGAATTTTTGAATAAAATTTTACTTTTATAATGCATATGAAAAAAAAACCGCATATTTATTTTCAATTATATTTGATCGTAAATTCTGATGGCAGTCAATCACTTTAACATGTCAGAACACAGAATTATTTTGCTTCTAAAAGGGTTAAAACAAATATCAGTATTGAAATTAAAAATGTAAATAATGAAATCAAAGTCCCACATAAACACAAGTTCAAATTCATATTTTCTGTACTGAATAATGCCGCTTGGCAACAGTTGACCAATTGATGCTATATTAAACTCATAGTTGCCAATTTTTACGCGTTTTGTTACGATTATTTTTAAAAAGGGAAACATTTCCTATTTAATCACAATTTTCTACGATTTGAAAAGTCATTTTATTTATTTTTTAATACTGTTAGAAAAAAAGCATAAAAGTTGGCAGATGTGTTAAACTTGCATGCATGTCTTGTCTTACTCTTTCTTGCGCTGAAACTGCATTACATCACTTTTGGCAAATTAAGTGATGAAGTATTCAAAGTTGGTAACAAAATTGTTGATAACGCATTATTAAACACATTAAATATGTACGTATGTCTTGCCCTTTTCTGTGCTGGAGCCGTCTTATGCCAGTGAGATTGCTAGCACCGCCCACTGAATACTAGGCCTACGTGCCGACACAAAAATCGCGGCTGTCGTAGGCGGATTTTTTTAAGCGTTTTTACAGTCCCCTGAATTTACACACCAATAATTTCTAAGAGTTTTCTTTGACTTATTTACACATAGAAAAAAAAGGCGGAGAAAATATCCTAAAAATTATTGGTATTCAAATTGAAAGGACCGTACTAACGCTGGAAGAAATCCGCCTACGACAGCCACCATTTTAGTGTCAGCGCGTAGGCCTAGTATTCAGGAGGCGGTGTTCCTAGCTAATCGGACGTTAACCCTTTCCGTCACAGTGGTCCCACTCCGAACGCACCTAATTTTAATTCCGAACTTGCATTCGGCACCAAGAATATTTTAATAAAATTTTGTTTCTACAATGAAAGCTTAAAATAAGGAGTTCTTATTTTCTAAAAAAGTCGTTTGTAAATTCCGGTGTCAGTCTGTAATTTCGCATTTTACGAACAGAATGTGTCTGTGCCGGACATGGTTAAAGCATTACAAGTTCAGAAAAATGCCCTAAATAATATTGAACCAGCAGGGCAGGCACAAGGGGTGTGCGAAGTATGCCACCGCGCGGGGTACTTGGCCGAAGAGGCGCCAACCTCCGAAAAGGAGGCCCACAAGAGCACTGATAAAGATGATTTTAGATTCTGAGGTTTCTTTTTTTAAAACTTTAGCTAGGCTGGGATCCGCTCAAGGAGAGATTCTTCTTTGTGTTTAAAAAATAATTCAAGGGTGCTGAATTTTTCATGCAGGCAGCGGCTTCTGTTCTTTATCTGAGGAGAATAGAAATATGCCTTTAAGCTATTAATGCTGAAATTGCTTCGTCATTTTGGGAAGAGAAACTTAACCAGGAACCACCCCAATCTCCTTCCCTTGCGAAATGGTAATTAATTTCGACTTTGACGGGTGAATTCTACCACTTCCGGCTATTCAAGCGCATCCCGGAAACGGCTTGATGTCAGCTTTACGGGAGGGGATGGAAATATCGGGGGAAAAGAAAGGAGAATTTATGCTGTCAAAGATACTCGTTGACACACCCTTTCACACTCCTGATTGAAATACCCGTAGCCGTGACCCATCCCCAAGGAAGGCTACGACTGGCTCTCATATGACCTGTTTACAAGTCAGTTTACAAAAATAACTGAAAAGAGAATCCATTAGGAAATTTAAAAAAATAAAAAACAGGCTTCTCTTTGAAAAAGTTTTATTTTCTAGCAAAGTTTTCTGGATATGAGCTTATCTTTTTCTGCCAACAGTCAGAAGTTTTTCCGAAAAGGAAAAACCAGAAAAGGTATGTTTATCTAGTAACTAAAAATATGTACGTAAATTAATCATATTAAAATGATCGCAGCATGGAGAGATCGGTCACTCAATTATTTTTTATTAAACTACTGTAAGTGAAATATTTAATAGATAAAAATAAAGCATACCACATATTTTTCAAGTAGCTAGATTTATCTTATTTAAATGAGAACTTTTCCTGCAAAGACGCAAGTGCAACATAGTAGAATATTTAGAGTTGCAATGCATGCTCGAACTCTTTGAAAGTCGTTAAGTGTTGAAATTACGAAGGATGTTGGGCCCTAAACTCAGAACGGTGAAACCAAGGCCCGGCTAACTCTGCATGGTTCCCTGGTGCATGGGGCAAAGGGGGGATTCTGTTGGGAGCCCCTATAACGTGCTTTTAGTCGCAATTTCTACTCATTAAAAAAAGAATGAATTCTGAGTTAAGGGGGCCCAGTTTAGAGTTAGAGGGCCTGAACAGCTCCCTCGTTTGCCCTTGCGATTATCAGGCTCTGAGCGGAATTAGTGTTTCTTCCAGGAACATCTTATGGGAGGCAAGGTCTCTCCGGCGCAAGTCTACCCTTCCCCGCGCTTCTGTGAAATTATGGAGCAACAGTACAATTAATGAACTGTATTCCGAATCTTTAGTTTCTTTTTCTTTTAGTATTTAAATATTCCAAGTGTAGCTTGGAATAATTAAACACTAAAAGAAATATGTAGGAAGTGAGAAGGAGTATGGATTTTTCGTCAGTGGTGCATGCACCCCTCCAACTTTTGAACCTGTCGTGACCTTTCCTTTTTAGTTCTGTTTTCATGTTCATATTTTTAAATATCATCTTAAATGGGGTGTATTCAGGTCTTCCCTGACGAAAAAGAAAAAAGATTTAGACTATTCTTATTATGGGCACACATATTTTCCAAAGTCTTCCCCCTTCAGGACTTTCCTTTATCCAACACCCATGCTATATTCTTTAAATTTATATATTCCTCTCCCCCATCCGCAGAGTATATAGACAAAGAAACAGTGGAAATATGCCACCAGTAAAAAATAACGTCATGAAAAATGTATTTGCGTCATAATGACGTACTGTTTCATCCATCATTAGGGATTATTTATTGGTGAAATATTATTTTTCGGATCATTGCATAATAAGTATTTCGCAATAATTGAATTCAAATAACTGAAAATTATAGGAGATATTAAGATTTAATAATATATAAGAGTTTTCATTCTTTTGTGAAATAACTTGCCCCATGAGCGCTGGGAGAACGACATCTACAAAGATGTAAGATTTTTTGGGGATATTTTTAAGCTAAATTCTCTTATAATATATACAGATTTATGTCCAAGCGCAACTTTTCGGTTACTGATTTATTATTTAAAATTAAGCAAAACAAGTAAATTTTACCCTTTTTTTCAAAATCATTCAAGATAAAGGAGCTTAACTCCCCCCCCCCCCTCGAAAACTATGAAGGAGCAAACGGCCTCCATGTCCCTCCCCTTGACGGCGACCATGACATGCCCTTTATTATTTGAAAATCTGAATAAATAGAAGTTGAGTAGAATTACTTTAACTTTATTTCTCATTAACAGCAGCTCTCACGCAATGAATAAATGAACATAAGCTAGACACTGCGGAATTGTGAAATTAAAAGACTTATTTTTTTCGGAATTTTTTCTTTAATTCATTTATTTGTCTATAAATTTCATTTTGTTT
Source organism: Maratus michaelseni (assembly GCA_963931845.1). NCBI lineage: Eukaryota > Metazoa > Arthropoda > Arachnida > Araneae > Salticidae > Maratus > Maratus michaelseni. The sequence goes on from OZ007586.1 coordinate 122,587,732, forward strand.
TAGTCTTGAGAAAATCTTTTATTTAAATACATTTATTCGTTAAATAAAATCTTATTATTTGTTTTGGTCTTTAATGTCCATTAAGTTGATTCTTTTCATGATGTCCTTTAACAATACCTTATGATTTAACTGGATTCATACAATTATAATGACACTTTGTTTGCCCAATTTCGGTGCGGCGGTAAGGCGTAAGTTCAGACAAAATTAACAAGAATGAAAAATCATGCGTCAAGCATAGATTATGTAACACTTTCCAACGCTTCCAAAATAATTTTACAAATCATTATACCGTTTAATAAGCTGAAAGATAACACCTAAGTAAACAATTTGGAAAACGCATAACATATTTAAAACGCAATTTCAAGAATTTCCAAAATGTATTTCCAACATATACAATATTCGGAAAAATATCCGAATACTTTTATTCAGCCCAGTATATGATCTATAGATTTGTATATATACTACACAGGATGCTAAATTTTAGTTCAGTTAGGAAACGCGTAGCACAATTTAAATTTCTCCTTCTGGAGTTTCTGTCAATAAACGAAAATGTGTTCGCGAACTTTTGTGCTTCCCTGTAGATGATCTACAGAATTTATACATACCAAGAAATAGTCAAAATGTGACTTAAATTTAAAATCGCGTTTAGCAACTTAAAACGCATTTCCAGGAATTATTGTTAACAGAAAGTAGAGAATTCTTTGGTGTGTCCCTGTAAATGAACGATGACTACTGCTATACACACAATATTCTGTAGTAAACCTCTTGTAATGCACTTTAGTGATATATATAAATTTCAATGAGTTTAAAATAGTGAAACATTTAAATAAACCGCAAACAATTTTTCTCCATAAACGTAATGTAACGGAATTCTTTTGACTCTCCCTGTAAAGTAACTATAAGTGCTATGCACACCCTATTCCATATTAAGCTTCTTGTAATGCACTTTAGGGATATATATCAATTACAATGTGTTTGAAATTGTGTAACATCATTAAAATAAACCCGAAAATGATTTTCCCCCCATAGACCGTAAAGTAACTGAATTCTTTTGAGTGTCCCTGTAAAAAAACTATAAGTGCTACACACTTCAGTTGAAATAAGGAACATGCTATAGATAACGAAAATAACATACAAAAATTTCAGGGCAATCCGAGCATATTTACGGGAGTTAGAGCACGGACAGACAAACCGAAGTCAAACACTTTTCAACTAGGTTGGAAAGTGTTAAAAATATAGCTTTCTTTGTGGTGGCTTGTTTATTTCTAGCGTCGGCGCTAGTACAACGAAATCTGGGAAGGACAAGCTTTTTTGAGGGACATTTTGTGTTAAGTGTATTCCTTATTAATATAATATAACTCTTACTCAACCATTTTTTTCATAATGTTTAATTATTTTAGGTTACTTGAAAAAATAAACTTTATAAGGTTTATTATTATTATTAGTTAAAAATCATCACATATAATGAAAATTTTGTTTTAAAGGAAGAGAAAGCAAGTCATTCCAAAAATGAAAAGAAAGAATAAGAACACTTATGTTTAACTGAAGAGAAAACTGGATATTTTCCATTTTTCGAAAGTTTTCAACATGAAAGTGAACCCTTTTCGAAATAAGACATTTAAATGGGAATTTTATTCGTACTCCTTATGTATTAAATAATGAGACAAGATAACAGTTTTCATCTTACATAGTGGCTACTAATAGTTCTGCTTATTTAATTGTAGAAATATTCCAAACAGTTCTTCTAACAAAGATTCTTCTTTTAATTAACTTGTTATTTTCGTCTAATACTATTTGTGTCTTCTGCTTTACTTTTCAATCGTAATATTACACTGATAATTACTGTAAAATCAAAATTTCCATTATGAGATTTGATTTTACAATTTAACAAATACAAACTCAAAGCTGGGATTAAATTTGGAAACATTTATCTTTTTTGAACCACTTTAAATTAATATCTTAAATAATTTGTAATAATAAGTATAAAAGTTACGACTGTTTAAGAAATTAAGAACATAAATCTAGCAATTTTCCTCGTGTGTGGGAGGGGGAGGGCGCTCGGACGCCAAAATACTCTTGGGCCGACCCTGTGAACCAGCGAGAAAGACAAAGCTACGTTCGTTTAAAATTAACTCCATTTTCGATAACGTTCTATGGACTGATTGGTTGAATAATGTATCTCGGCTCCATTTGGGAATTTCTAAAAAATTCTTTCAGATTCTAAAATCAATTTTTTTGCCAAATGTCGCCAAACTTTGGCAAAAATTCACTAACTTGGCTACATTTTTTTCATTTGGTGGCAAGCATGTGTTTTGGCATTGATAATTTTGAAAGTCGCTCCCGCCAAGTCTCGGCAATGTCACCAACATTTTGCCAAATTTCGCCAAATTTCGCGAAATGTTATCAACTTTGGGACTTCGTTTACTTCCAACAACTTAATGTTTCAACCTTCGTTCTCATTGAAATTCATTGACCCGTAGTGATCCCAAATGACCCACTAATTGAATTTTCTGGAATATCTGACCAAGCCAAATAGTCTCCTCGTATCCCAAAACGGTAGGATACAAAATTTAGTCAAAATAGGTTAGCGTCGTTTTTAGATAAATTTGCATAGATATATACACACACAAGATTTGCTCGTGTTATAATATTTGATAAAAATTTATTGAAAGCTTTCATTTTTCTTCAGCTTCGGTATATTAGAGATCTTCGTTTGGAAGATCTGAGAATTACCCATAGATCACGGAATCAAGATATTTTTGTTCTCTTTAGCTTTACACACATACTGGCATCATGCTGATTTCGATGATTATTTAAATTTAGTGTTTTTTGATATCTTGACATCTTCACCCCCCCCCCCCTCACTCTGTCGTCATAAGAGAAAAGTAATACACCAATTAAAAATATAGTATTATATTTTTATGCATCATGATCTTTTACATTCATTGAACCTGTTCTTAGAAATTCTTAATTGAATCATTGGGATTTTTTTTTTCGAAAATTTCAAAAATATAATGGTTAGAAAGAAAAAAAAATTGAAACACTAAATAAGCATAACGTCTTTAGAAAAACGTTTAATGTAACAAAGATCACATTGTTTTGTTTAGAAACCTCTTAATTTACAAAATATGTAACCTATTATTTAATCTTTCACCAATTCGAGAAATACACTTTTTGAAACTTTTTTTTTTTCACTGTGTAAAAAAAGAACTACAGAAAGGTAATGGAACATATTGTTCGATAACTCCACAACAATGAGCTTCTATTGCACAATATGTTTAAATCCTTTTCAATAAAAGTATCTGATAATTGACTATTTTTAATAAGTCTAGCGTTTAAGAAGTTTCGGGGACGTTAAAGTGTTCCACCATTCCACATGATTCCCAAGAAACTTTTCTGTTTGATGCATTTTTAAGGAACTATTTAAAATAGCCAGAATTTTTCAAAATTGTGAATCAAAATACTAAAACATTATATTTGCACTTGGCAATAATTTTCCGGCAATATTTTCAATGAAAAGCTGCAAACTGAAAGAGACGTCCTTCATTGGCGTGCAAAATGCTTTTCCGGGTGTGATCTAGCCCTTGATTTAATACTTCTATCCTTTTCACAACTTGATTAAAAATTCTAAGGGTATTTTGTTCTCAGATTAGCCTCTTTTTTTCTGCTCTCAGATCCCTCTGATACCCCGTTTGCTTAGAAATGGGAGTCTAACCGATTTCTATTTTTTGGTTGCAATTATATATTTATAAGAAAAATCCCGACTTAACGAAAATAAATTTACTGTACGCTGTCATTAAGTTGGCTTACATGGCATATTTCAATATTAAAAAGGAAAATGGTAACTGCACTATTTAAAAATTGATTTTGTGTGAAAATTTTCCCCAATTTTTTTGTTTCTTGCTATACAAAGGTAGTTTTGATGGCTTACAGATCTATTTATGTATTATTTTCTTTAATAAAGGGTTACCCATATTTATTTTGCATATGATAGCTGAGGTCAATCTCAAATTGGGCAGTTTTGCACATTTTCTATTTGGGTTCCGGGTTCTTTTATTTTGTACTTACACTTTTGAAATCGATTCCGAAATAGAAAGAGACCTAAAAAAAAATCTGCAACCAAAATATAAAAGTAAAAAAAAGCCCCGGTTCGAAATCTTCAGTTATCCTGTAAAAAAAAAAAAAAAATATTTAAAGATATATAATTGGAAACGAATGCTCTCATATAGATAGCGAGTATCTTAGCCAGCGCCGTTCCGAAACTGAAAGCTTCCTCAGAAAAAACTGCAACCAAAATAGAAAAGCTCGAAGATACCCCCGTTACGCAACAAAATCAAAAAGCCTATGCAAAATAATTTAAAAAATTTAAATTCAAATGAAAAATTTGAAAAGAAAGCTACCGTTGCCAAAGCCATTAAATAATAAGCCCAGTCAGATAAATGGGAAACTTTTCGCAAGTTGAAAATAGCGCCATCTAGCGGTTGGGAGTGCTGCAATTCGCGGATGGTGGATTTGTCGTGAAGGAATGGCAACACAATGACGGGGTAAGTTAAGTTCCATGTTTTGATTTTCGATTTTGCATATTCAAATTTTTTATTTTTATTTTACTGTTTCTTTATTTAACATTGGTTAAATAAATCATATATAAATCAATTTTTTCTCAAGTAAGATTAATTTAAATTAATTAAATGTTTTTATTTTCGGTTTGTAAATAGTTTGTATACGGAAGAAATGGCGATATGGAATTGATTTTACCCTTAGAATTCAAAACTTCTTTAAACAACTTTTATAATTACTAATTAATAAAACAAATATGAAATAAATTAAACTGGTTAAATGTTATAAATATTTCATAAAATGATTTCAAAATAAAACTGCGGAGCTGATGTAATCTGTCTCTGATATACAGATTTATAAATGTAATTAATATTTATAAATATATTATTCACACAGTTGTTATATCAGAGCTCGACCATTGAAGGCTGAAAATAAAGTAATAGTTTTCTAACGATTCGGTACTTAAAAATTACGCTGTTTCCAGTAAATAGTTTAAACCAACAGAGTTCGGTGATATATAAGGTATAGCCAATATTTATGTGTAAAATATCATGATGTTCGCTATTTTCATATACTTGATATTTATTTTCTAAATACTGTGTATGATATTTTCAGTCAAATAAGTGTAAATGAATTTTTCAACTGTTATTAATTGTGCCCTTTTTTAGAGCTAGAAATATATTTTCCTAGTTTGAAGTTGATAATTTAAATGTAAAACCAATAATTATGCGAGATATTATTTACATGAAATAGCCACTGAAAGATAAACTGTTAAATTTAGATATACATTATTTAAATTTTCATTTGAAATAATCTTTTCTAGTTTGATTTATTTTAGTTTAAACTGCAATATCTGAAAATATTTATAATCGTCAATACATTGTTTATTTTGAAAATATCGGATATTTTTGTGTTTATATATATATATGGTAGATGTGCCAGTAATGGACCGCCTTCCAGTAATGGGCCACCTTCAACATTTTTGGTTTGTAAAAAAATAACCAATAAAAATTCAGCCTTTTATTTCATTAATATGCTTTCTTTAAATTCTAGTTTTAAATACAATCATAATATCATTTTGTGGGGTGTCCATTACTGGAATTTAGGGTGTTTTTATTTATTTCTGTTATTTACAATTAAATTTCGATTCACATTGGGAAATGTGACTATGAGCATGGTTAAATATTGTTGGTAGATTAATATAATATTAAAAAATGTGGAATATAACAATTATAACTATTAATTAAAAAATAATTTTTAAAGAAATTTCGGTACTTTTTGGTTAGCCGGGCGCCAGTGATATATATACATATATATATACATACACATATATATACATATATGTATGTATATATATATGTGTGTGTATATACGTATGTATTTATATATGTACATATATCACTGGCGCCCGGCTAACCAAAAAGTACTGAAATTCCTTAAGGGTGTCCATTACTGGCACATCTACCCTATATATATATATATATATATATTTGGTATAGATGCTGCAGTGGTCTGCAAAATATACGCGCGAAAAAAATCTTTCCAACTTTGGCGATACTCGCTAAGATCCAAAATCTGGTCCTAGAGAAGTGAGATTAAGATACGATTTTGTATATTCAATTTTTTTATTTTACTGTTTATTTATTTAACGTTGGTGGCTAAGATGCTTTACACTCACGCAGACAAAAAAATTAATCGGTTAAAAAAAGGAAAAAAGTCGCCAAATTTAGGGGATTTTTTCCTTTAATGGCAACCTAGCCATTGTGTTAAAATTAAGTTATTTGTTTGGAAGTTCTGTGTCTATATATTGTGAACAGCTATTATATACTAATTATTAATATGCAAATATTTATTTTATCAATATTAACAGTTTATCATTAAGGCGATTTACATAAAAAAGACTTTTCTCTGCTCAACTATGTTAAAATTCCTGGGCACAGATGTTATATACAAACCATGTTGGCGCAATTACAACAAAATGGCAATTTTTAGCCTCACATGGTAAACCGATTATTTTGTTTATTTATTTTTATTTTTATTCTATAAATTATTTTTACTATATTTATCAATAGAAAAGTATCAAAGTAACAAATTTATTTACATCAAACTACCATTTATTTATTTTTATTATATTATTTTATTTTTATATTGAAATAAAAAATCACGTGCTATTATTGCATACTATTTGTAACTAATATTCCAAAACAAAGTTTTCGCCAAATTGGCGAGAAAAAAAAATTCAACATGGTGCGTCTGTGCCAATTCCTGACATGCTCATACTTTTCTCTCGCTTTTTAAACATTAAAGTATGAAACAGATCCCTATTTCTGTATTAATTTTATGCTGATATGATTAAAATTTGGGTACTTTCCTGTTATCACGGGTTCCAAAGATGAATCGCCAAGCGACCAAGATTTATCGCCAAATTATAAAGCATGTATGGCATTATAATAATATATTATATATATATAACATTTCTTGACGTATATGCCCAAGTTATAGTCATATATAATGCATATATGATGTATATATATGACATGTGTATATGATGTATATATGACACATAAGACGTTAATAATATGTGTGTAATGACGTATATGGCATATATAGGAGTGTTTGGAATATATATATATATTATATATATGCGTATCTAGGATGCATATATAAGCTTTGCGATGATGTTGGCGAAATCATAACTGCAACCTTGGCAGGCATTTTTTTTTAAGCTTTCGGAACATTTTCCTAACGGTTTTTGTAATTTGTTAAATTATTATTATTTTTTTGACATGGTGTCAATAATTCTCTCCCCCCCCCCCCGATCATCAGATAACCATTTTATAGCACTCAACTGCTGAGGCATCAGCATGTCTCGGACATGCCAGTTAATTCGGCCTTTATAGCATTATTTTTTTTTAGAGATAATATTACAAAAGGAAGTTTATGTTATCTTTCTGAATTTAATTATATATTATTCTAAATTTTTCTCAATTCATAAAATAAAAATTTGTGTTTTGTCAAATTACATATATATATATATATATATATTTACCTGTGAAATGTTTTCTTCGTTACTAGATTTTATTAAATTTGTTAAGTACAGGTCGTGTATGACATGTGTATACGATGTACATATGGCATATATAAAGTAACAACACATGCATTATTAAGGGGCTGCTTCACTGAAACTCCCGATCATGAAATCTAATGTTAGTCTACGGGGGAAATTTAGAAGCGTGATTACTCATTACCTAATATAATTATTAAAACAAGATTTTCACCATCAGAAAGTAGGCATCAGATTCCAACAGTTTACGCTTTAAAAATTCTCTCTTTTAAATCGTTAGTATTCCTAAGAAGATGATAAAATTTTATCAAGTAAATCTCCCCTATTCAACCTGTAAATATCCACAAATTGTATGCTCATAATTTATATTAATTCAAATTTGAATTCTTATGTCTTCCTTAGATGTCAGCGATGGATAAAGCTTATTGGAATTCAGGAAAAGAGTAAGTCGGAAATCGGTTTGTATAATAATTACAGACTTTGTGGTGATCGCTCTATATCATCATGGTAATGAACTTTAATGACACCAGAAGTACACACTCTGCAAACAGCTATCTTAATCTAATATCTCAAGATGTAAATATTTTGCATCTGTGAGCTGTATTTTATTATTTCAATTAAATATAAAGTATCACAAAATAATATAATTTTGAAACATTCATTTTTATTTATTGTTTGTTTTTAAATGTTTAATAAATGTGTTTGTTCTTTTAAATGATCATCTTTATTGTCTATCCACCACATAACATTGTTATCCTTTTGCAGTTAAGTTAATTACTTTGATTAAATGTTAAGTAATAGGAGAAGTCAGTAATAAGAAATAAGGGGAAATCCCTATCTGACTTCTAATTTTGAAGTAATGTTCTTTAATCGCAAATCTTTAAGTAAATTCAATATCATGAAAAGCAACTTCATTTGAGAATTCACTTCTGCTCTTGTAGTGATATTACTTTACTTTTAATGTATGATATTTTTACCGATGGTATAAATGTACCTTACTAAATAACTATACTTTATTATTTAAAAGTTTTTTTTTAATATATTGTCTTGAAAAAATATATATCGTAATATCTAAAGATCTGATAAGAATTCTTTGAAATAGTCAAGCAATGTGGTGATTTTTTTCTTATGTATTATATTTATTCTAGAACCATTTTAATTTATGTAATGTTGTGTATACCTAAACTATGGTAAGCTGATTAAAAATAGGATCTATCATTGATGTAAATCACTGTTGAAATTTTATTTTTGAAAAATTTAAACGACCTTCACGTTATTTCAACTTTTATCTATGTTTGTTTCACAGCGTTTGAAAGCACAAAATACAGATAATAAAGGCTGGAAGTCTACATATGTTTATAAATGATCAATCAATATATATATATATATATATATATATATGTTTTCTCTTGAACAGAAACTTGAAAATTCTTTTAATAATATAAATAGATAAGATTTTTTTTCTTTTTCTGCTGATTGTAAATTTATTAAAACATCTTATTAAAGTACCTGAAAATACCATGTTCACTATAATATTCTACACAAAGACACATATTAATGCTTCTACACTTAATAGTAATAATTAAGTAAAGTACTAAATAAAAATTAAAGAATACAAATAACTGCTATTTTTATGTTAGCTGGGTGCCAATGATTACATCTCTATATAATTGACATCCGGCTAACATAAAAAATACCAAATATATTTAGAAAGATTCTTTTCTCCAAATGAATAATAATACTAAAAAGTACAAAATGATTGAAAATTTTTTCAGGTGTACAAAATACTTTACATCTAGATTTGGGGAAATTGTTTTTGAAGTTAAAGATTTCTAAACAATTGTATACAGTATTTTTTTTCCAAATATTGTCTTAGTTTACTTTTAAATGATCTGTATGTTACTAAATTACTTCTGCCAACTCAAAAGATAACATTGTTCCAGAATTTGTCTTCATTAAGACAGCTTGATTTATTATAATAATATATTTATATATATATATATATATTAGTACACATTATTTTAGCAAGATTTTTACAAGAATACCTGAAGTATGAAGACAGATTATTTTTAAAACCTCCTACAAATCTAAGTTGCATATCAATATCTTAACTTAGGAAGAAAAAAATCCTTAATTTAAAAATCTGATTTTAATTTTTGAAAAGTATTTTTTTTCTCCCTTTTTTTCACACTTTGATCTAAAACAACCCTTGAACATCCTTGAAAAGTGCTTGAATTTTGTTTGATATATTTGTATTTTGAGAAACAACTAACTTATATAACATAAAAAATATGTAGAATTTTACCTTTTTAAAAACACTCCATACAAAATGAAATGCATTAAATTTAATATTATTATTATTTTTGGTTATGGGTACTGTGAAGGTCAGTGTTAAAACAAAAATTCTCCTCCAAAAGGGGAGGGGGGGGGGTGAACATTGCACTTCTACAACAAATATAAACATAAAATCGTTCTCAAGTGTATGAACCATGAACTTTGTCGTTTTATCTGTGTTTTTAGAGACAACTTACTTATGCTATAACTTTAAACATAAAAAATTATATTTTTATAAGCATAAAACCACAAATCCTCCACTGTGTGTATCCCAAGCCTTCTGCTGAATTCATCACTGCTAAAACGAGAGAATAGTTAGTATTAAACAATGTTTTTGAATTATGTCTATTCAGTTCCATGTTGATAATTTTTCCAATTCATTTCAATTAAGAAAACCATTTAAAGATAAAGCTAAATTGTTTTCACCAGATTTGTTTTCCATTTATATGACAATTTACATTTTTCACAAAAAAAAAAAAAGTGCTTTTAAGGGTGCGGGAAAATTTTAGCAGGCGAAATGGTTTGTTTTGGACAATTTTGCTTTTGTTTTTATCTTGACTGAATATATTAAGGATACGTATACATGCAGATTACAAATAAACAAGAAGTATGCTATGTATATTATGAACATAAAAAAGTGTACTTGTAACAAATAAATAAAATTTAAAGATGAAAATACGTTAAATTGGACCATTGTAATACAAAACATACCAAAGTAATCTATTTTATGATCTTAACATACTTGAAGTATTCTTATTACCCATTTATCTGTAATTCTGATTGTGTGAATAGGCATGCAAAAAAGATTCTTAATAATATTTAAGTTAGATAAAAGGAAACAAAAATAATGTCCAAGAGGTGAGTATTTTCATCTGTCATTGTTCTTACTCCTTATAAGGAAAAAGTCTTTATGATACGGGATTTTTTTCTGATTAAAAAAAATATATATTTCCATAAAGAAAAGAAAGTTACTATTTTACAGAGGTATTTTTACCTTTTTTAAGATTCCCGAATGAATAATTCAGAAATGTTTCTTTTTTAAAAAGGAATGTTTTCTGTCTATTCTTTCAAAACTTTTTTGTGTGAATTGAAAGTTATACAGATTTATAGGAATTGATTCTATTATTAAAGATGAGTTTACTTATTGATTTGGGAAGCTTATGTTTATACATAAGGAGAGATTTCATTAATCTACAGGAATTTATTCTGTATTTAAAGATAAGTTTCTGAATCAAAAAGGAAAAGTTTCTTGACAGAAAGAAACAACTTTCTATTTTTCCAGATTTTATTCCTTGTAGGTTCGGAAAAGTTTTCTTATCGATAAGGGTAACTATAATTCCATTTCCAACAGGAAACTTTTTCATTTTTTTTTAAGTGCACAATCTTTGTCATTGTACCTGTGTTTTGAAATACAGCTTACTTATAATGTCTTATAATAACAATTTTAACATAATATAAAAATAAAAGCATAAAATTGCAAATCATCTGGTGTATGTGTACCCTGCCCCAACCGCTGAATTCATCTCTGATATAGTATATAATTCACATACTAGAGGCAATGATTCGATTAAATTTAACATATGCCACAGAGAAATCTATACAAATGTTGATAGTTAACTATCTGCTAATTAGTCATTAAATACATATATTGGGTTATTCAGAAAGTTCCTTCTGCTTAAGAATTTGTACCAGAAAATTCTGCCCGTCAATTATTAGACATTAGCTATCTGATTTAATGTCTAATAATAGAATTTTCCGGTACGAACCAACTTTCCGAGCAACCCAATAGTTACATTAAAAGTTTGAAGTCTTATTATTTTTTAAAGTAGCATTTTAGCTGCAGTTTACTAAATTATTAAAATCATAAGTTTTCTTTTTCTTTTCTAAAGTATCTGTGGATATTTGAACCAAAAAGTGCAAGAAATTTTTTTTACAAAATTTCATGATGATCTGTTTTTACATAAAATATTTATTTAATGAAAATTCGTAGTTTTTTAAGAGAGAAGGGTCAATTATATTGATTTCTTTAAATAAGCTTTTTACTAACAAGGGAACCTCTTTTGGTACAGCTCGCACCTAGCATTGAGACAAGGTGGCATTTTAAAGCCCTATATTACGAAGTTTGAGAATTGTTGAAAATTTTTGTGTTAAAATCATTTTTTTTATTTTACAGCAGCATAACTTTCAGAAAATGCAATTTTCGAGACCATTTATTGGACTATTAACAGAGAAGTTTTTTAAATACTTTAACATACAAATTAGTTAATAGTAAGAATAAAATATTGAAAGAAGTTTAAAAAACTCTTTAAAAACCTACGAATTTCATTTTGAAAAATTTCAACATTATAATTGCATTTTTGGTGGCGTGACATTGACTGTAGACTTTTTCAGACAACCCTGGACGAATGTCATACTTTTCTGCTGTGTCAGTAATGGTTTGGATTAATAGCACCCTATTTGGAGACTTGACTCGCTTTTGGCATGAAATTATCAATTAAAAATCCAATAATGAAAAAATAATATAGTATAAAAAAATTAAAAATATGACTTTAACAGAGAAATTTTGTCAGTTCTCTAACTTTTATGTATAGGGCTACGAAATGTATCATGTATGGATGCTAGGTGCGAGCTGCACCAAAAGTGGTTCCTTTGAAAATATAATTTTTAGCAACTAGAACTAGATCAATGTATTAAAAACAAGAACAAAAAATTATGTGTGATTATGAAACACTTTCCAACACAGCCAGAAAATTGTAATGAAACTTTACCGTTAAATAAGGTGAAGGGAGATATGTAAGTAAACATTATAGAAAACATATAACATATTGAAAAATACAGTTGTCAAAATTACATTCCAGTGTCAAAAAAGTACTCGAATTATTTTGTGCAGCCCTGTATATGATCAAGAGATGGGGATATATAGCATGATAAAATTTAGTTCAGTTAGAATATTCACATTTAGCAATTTTCACTAACCAATGAAAATGCACTCAAAATCTTTTGCACAGCCCTGCATATTATCTGAAGCTTTTGTACACACCAATAATTAAGCTAAAAGGCAACTTAAAATTCACTCGCAGCAATTACCAACCTTAAACGACAATGTATATTTTTCTTTGTGTAGCTCTGTATATGAATTTATTTATATACTACAAACTTTTATTAGTTTACTAAACATAGTTCAGCAGGAAAATGGTTAACACAATTAAAAACTACCCTTAAGTAATTCACTCCCATAATCTGTAATACTTACGGATTCCCTTGTGTAGCCGTGTATATGAACAACCGAGTTTATAAACACACGTACTATGAAAAAAATTTAGTTAAACTTAAAACGCAAACCAAAGTTGAAAATCACATATCACACATTGACTCTAAATAACACACCTGTATTGTAACTGATATCTTTGTGTCTCCCTGTAAATAAACGCAATTCACACCACTTTGATGAGAGAAATTAATAAGTGCACCTCAGTAATGCATATAATTTTCATTATGTTTGAAATAGTGAAATATCACTATATTAACCTACAAACGATTTCCCCCCATAGTACAATGTGTAACAGAATTCTTTTGTTTGACCCTGTAAATGAATAATTAATGTTTTGCATACCATATTCTACAAAACGCCTGTTTTGATGTGCTTCATAATTATATATCAATTTCATCATGTTTTAAATGACGTAGCATCATCAAAATGCACTTGAAATGATTATTTCCTATTGACTGTAATGTAATATTTTTGACTGTCCCTGTAAAAAAAACTATAAGTTGAAATAGGGAACATGCTATAGTAAACGACAAAAATTGCAGGGCAATTCGAGTATATTTATGAGAGTTAGAGCATGGACAAGCAATCCGAAGCCATAAACCCTTTTCAACTAGGTTGGACAGTGTTAAAAAATGATATGCTGAATACAAAATTGTGAGATGTTATGGGCAATTTAACCTGCACTTCCTTTAAATGCTTGCTAATTACTGGGGCCTTTTACATTAAAGCTAAAACTATTATGAAAATAAAAATAAAATTGGAATTTTAAATATTTCTTTGTATATATTTTTAACAAAAAACTAATAATTTATCAAAAATATTTCATGATGTTAAATTTTATTTATTCTTTTCGTTTTATATTTTATTTATTTTATGAAAAAATTTCTGATAAATTGTAAAATTTTTAATTGCATAGTTCTTAAAAATCCAGTAAAATATAAAAATGTTCAGTTTTTTTTTTCTATTCTAGTTAACCTGTATGCATAAAATCTTTAAATAATCTTCATTCTTATTGAGTAAATATTTCAATTACTAGATTTTAAATTATTATTAAATTGCTAAAAAATCTCAAAAACATTTAACATCATGAAATATTGTTATAAAATATTCTTGTTAAACTATCAGTTTTTTGTTAAAATGTGTACCAAAAAAATATTTAAAATTCCAATTTTCTTTTTATTTTCATTATAATTTTAGCTTTAATGTAAAATATCCCAATAATTAGCAAGCTTTTAAAGGAAGCGCAAATACAAAAAATCGATACAAACGATAAAAATCGTATAAAATATCGATATAAATAAATCGTATCGTTTCTCTGCGACGCACTTCTGTTTTGTCCTCCTTCCGCAGCAGAGGAATGGCGCTAGTGTCCCCGCTAACAAATTTAACACTATCTGACTGGGCTTATTATTTAATGGCTTTGACCGTTGCTATAAAATTACCTTCTGAGTGTCACAGCATGACTAACATAGGCTCTTAATTTGCTAGAATCTAAAATAATATTCAGGATAGGATGTTTGCATTTTCTAAATGCGTATTTTGAGATAGGAATTCCTCATTTCAAAATACAATGCTAGTAACGAGATCTTTGTGTTTGACAAAATTGCTATAAATATCCGATCCATGGAAAATTATCTTCTTAATTCTTTCCCCCATATTTTAACGCTGTGTCAAACATTGTATTATTTTTTTCATATCCTATTCTAACAACTGCTGTCAAGTACATGGCACAAAAGACTTTCTAACTCAAAAAAGAAGTTAAGCAATTGCATATTGGAGCAACAAAGTGATTCCTAACTTGTAAATCAGTACGCTACTGACGAGATCTGTATTTTCCCTGTATGTATCTCGAAACGACAATATATATTACTCATCTTTTTTTCTTTGCTTCCCTCTCCCCCCCCCCTCCTCCAATATGTTTTATATTATCTTGGTTACACATTTTTTTTTTCTTCTACATTTTTCTGGATACTATTCAAACAGGTATGTGTTCATTTTTCTAATTTATTTATTTTCCACCATTGTTGTATGATGTTTCTGTGTTGTCTTTTAACGGTTATATATATATATATGTACGTGTGTGTGTGTGTGTGTGTGTGTGTGTGTGTGTGTGTGTGTGTGTGTGTGTGAGGGGGTTAGATTGACAGTGGAGTAAGTCGAAAATTTGAAAAATCTAGATAACCACATTTTCATTGAATGTATATTAATTTCTGTTCAGTGGGACAGTCATAAGTCATAGTCGAAAGAGAGCAAAACAAGTTGGACCAATTAATGCAACGGCAATATTATAAGTTTCACAAAACCCTCCATTTCTGAAATTACTAAATACTGACTTACTCCACTGTTATTATAACCCCTTCATATATATTCATATATATATATACACAATCATAACTTCCCCTCCCCTAAAAAAAACTATAAATTATAATTTTTCTCATGTATTTTAGCATCATGTCGCACATCGTCTCATTTCTAATTTTTCTCTAGTCTGTTATACCTGCTGTCAAAATACTAAAAAGACAAGTATATGGCGTAAAAGACTTTCTAACACATACACACAAAATATATTAAATAAAGCAATTGCATAATCAAGCAACAAAGCGATTTATTACTTGTAAGTCAGTATATGCTACTGATGAGACCTGAACTTTCGCCATATGTATATTAAAACGACAAAATTGTTATATGTATTTGAACCTCAGAGTCATATGCACCCCCCCCCCCCTTAAAAATTCTCATTTATAATTTTTTTACTACATATCTTTTAGCACCATGCTAAACATTGTCTCAACTGTAACTTTTTTTCAATGTCCATTCTAACAAACAGCTCTCAAGCGTATGGCACAAAAGACTTTCTAACACAAACAAGAAGCCAAACAATTGCATAATCAAGCAACAAAGAGATTCGTTACTTCTAAATCAGTAATTTTCGAGTGTGATTGCTTTCACTTTTCCACTCTTCTCCTACGCGCCTGTCTGGGTCATGTCTTATCTTACGCGCCTTTTCACTCGCACACCCCTCCTCCTCTCCCATATAGCCCACTTGTTTAACCATTATAATAACTTTCATATTTAATAGCTTTTATATTATCTTTATTTAATATCTTACACACACTTTTATATTTGACATCTTATGTTAGAATAAATATCTTTTTTCGATTGAATGTTACTGGGCTTTTACAAAACAAATACTTCATAAATCAAAAAATACGTTATATAAATGACTGAAAAATAGCATTTAATGGATTTACCATAAAAATATTATTTACTCATTATTGTTATTATTAACTCGGGAGGAGTCGCGCATACACAGATTAGGAATGGTTTTTACATTGTCACCAATAAATACAATTAATAATCGTCACTTTATTTAGTCTGAGGCAATTGTTACAAATTATATGGTAATGTAAATTGTAGATTACTTTTCAAAAAATAGTGGTGACAATTGTAAAAACCATACGCACCCTGGGGTATGTCATACCCCGTGCGACTGCTCCCGGGTTAAGAAGTGTTTCACTGTACACAATATTTGAATTTATAGTATTACTAGGTCATAATTTTCGAAAATTTTAAAAGTGGATTCCATTAGATTAAAATTTTCTGATAAAATCAATTGAAACTGCAAAATTGTCAATTCAGTGTTTGTATTATAGTACCTTGCAAAATTATTAGATCCATTGTGGAAAACAGTTCTTAGTTATTAGAGCCTTTCGTATATTAAATAGCTACGCGAGAAACATGTAGACACTCGCAAACTAATATTAAACCAATGGCAGTGTTCTTTTCAAGTTTCTCGTTTGCATTTCAATATTTTTAAAATGATTTTTCTTTGCATAGAATGCTTGAGGTCGATGTCTAAATAGGTACTTTTTTACTTTTCGATTTTGGTCACAACTCCTTTCTGTGAGGGCAATTTCACTTTCGAAACTGGTTCCGAAGTTAATCATTTTGTTTTTACTAATTTTAAATCGTGATCCGATATATATTTTATGCACTGCGTGCAGAATAAAGTTCATAACTGACTTCTATAGACTAATTTTTATTTTAATTGTTATACAAATAGTACGAAATTAAAATGACTTTCTAAAAAAAAAAAAAAAAAACCATTCTTTTAATAAAATGCAAATATTTCATAAAAGTCATCAATTTAAAATCATTTTAATAACATAAATAAGCATATTATAAGAAATATTAACTTAAAAATAAAAAGTCTTTTTATGAACATTAATTTCATGTATATGATGTTAAAGTTATGTAAATCTGGATTAGCTTTGAAATGATGCTATTTTGCTTTAAAAAAGGGCATATTTTTTTAAAACGGCAATGTATTTTAATAGCTTTTAGACTTAAAAAGCTATTATTTTTGCCTCATTGCTCTTATTTAAGTGTACGACGAGTTATCTCAACTGCTTGGATTTATTTTGAAGTGCTCTCCCCCGCCCATCAGCTGTCAAACAGCCATTTGTTTTAATTAATCGATTAAAACAATACAGTTTTCTAATTTATGTGTTTAAAAGGATTTTTGTAAACACTTTGCAGTTCTTAATAAAGAAATTCCCTCAAAAAGCCTTAAATTTCAGCGCGCGAAAGTAGCATTTCCCCTTAATCCTTATGTTTTGAACCATTTAAGTACAGAAGTGCATATTTATATGTCTCAGACAGATATGACCGCACCCTGAAAATATAGTGACATAGTGTATGGCAAATTAAGAGCATAATAAATATTACTACTTGACGATGTTACTGACTGAAGATAAATTTCTCCCCTGGAACTACTTCGCGATAAAATATGAATTAAATACCCGGAGAGAAAATTCAGGGAGTAGGTACTTAATTTTCTGAATAAATGGAGTCTATTGTAATAAAGCAAATGCTTTGCTTATTTTCATGTATATTTGTTGAAGGCGTACACGCGATCTAAACTTAGGATAAAAAGTTTCCATATCGCACAAGATCTAATTACAGAGCTTTGTGTTTTATTAATTCAGACGAATCTGCGTTAACTTTTCGGGTCTGCCGTTCTATTAGTAGTACATGTCTTTTCATTCAGTATTAACAAATATTTTTGTTATTATCTGCATATAGTAATTGATAGTATGTCTATACATTTATTATTATGCATTTAGTAATAAATAAAAATTGCTTAATTATTCTCTTTACTCTGTTTGCGATTATTTTACTTCAAGCGTATGTTTCACTCTTTAAATTTAAAATATGAGCTATTTTTCCAAACGAATAATTTGTGATAAAACATAAAAAAAGTATTAGAAAGTTTACTTAATTACATATTATGTCAGATTAATCATGTTGTAACACAGTGTTTTCCAAAGTCTTCAAAATTTTTCCTTTTGTCCATTGTCATAAAAATAGTACGCAAAATAATTATATTAGTTAGATTTCTGTAAATGACACTTTTGTGATTTGAATAGCTGTTTTTAATATTTTAACGTAAAAGTATTTCTCCCCCCCCCCCCAAAAAAAAAAAATCGGACCCGAAATTGTTAAGTAATATATCTGTTGAAGAAATAACGCACTTAATGTGATGTTTCTTGAAGTCCTAAAGTCATTATAAGTTGCTTCCATGTTAAAATCTCCGATCGTTCTCGTATTTAAAAGATTTAATTTTTTTTATGAGATTTTTAGCGTTGTTTCGCTTTTCATGGCGTTTTTTCCATGTTAGTTAAAGGAATCTGGTTTCAGTTATTTAGCCCAATATATAGCAAGTACATTTCTTCTTTAATAAAGTTTTCATTTAGTATAAGTTTCATTTGATTTATACAACGATTTTTTAATTTTTTGCAAAATTCTTGTGATTTTTAGCCTTTTTTTTGCTCATTTTGTGGCAAGTTTTGATGTTTGTAAAAGGAATCCGGTATCAATCGTTTAGCCCAATATAGTAAATTTTATTTTCTATTTTTTTCCAGAATTTTTCATGCAATTTTTAGCATTTTTCGCGTCTCGCGGCGATTTTGTGATAAAAATAGCAGCTTATTTAATTTGGTGATTAGATATAAAATCTTTACATTACAGGGCTTCTAAAAAAGTTATTTTTAGATCAAGTCATCCATTTTATCTGGAAACTAATTTGACATCTGCAGCTTAGAGCTGTAGATAATTGTGATAGGTACGCTAACCACTTGGTGAAAAACACTTTGATTTAAATATTTTTATGGAGGGTGGAGAGGTACAAATTTTTTCTGATTAAATTTCACATAAATAATGCGCATTCAAATTTGTGTGAATCACATTTTCTTTAGTTAAAATTGCTTTATAAAAAAGGAAAACAAATGAGAAGCTACATTTGTAAATGTAAGTAGGTGTATGGATGAATGCATTTTGTGTATTAAAAAAAACTTTTAAAAAGAATTCTCAGATTTCTTATTTAGCCAAAGAACTAAGAAACATTTTTTACGAATCAAAATTCGTTTCAAAATCCACCATTATAATAATATAAAATATGCATTAATGTATCGCATAAGAAATATGTTATCAGGAACGCCATTTCAAAACTTTCTTGTGAACAATTTTGTGTGTGGAGGGGTTAAAGATAGGGTCCGTGTCAAGTATTTCTTTTGCCATTGTGCACAACTGATTTAGTTTTAATCTCGCATAATATTTTTAAATTAGCCATAAAGTATTCATCGATGAAAAAGAAAAAAAAAATACAAAAGTCGCGTCAAATTTATCTAAATTATAAAAAATGTCGTAACTTCATTTTTTAAAATGTTACTGTGCACTATTTCGTATCAAAATAGACTCTGTATTAAATTAAAAAGCCATATATATATATATATATATATATATATATATATATATATATATTCCGGAGTCCCAAGAGAAGTATATAGTGTATAATTGTTAATTTATAAAGGTTTTATAATATTTAAATGGACAGCTTTTTATTCAATGGCATTAAATTAGTCTAACACAATATCTTGATCCCCAGTTTGAACAGTCAAAACAAAGACCAATTTATGACCATTCAGCGAGCTTTTCGAGGCTTTTAAACAAAATTTATTGATATTGGAATCGCACCCCTCCTTCACCACTTTGTGAAAAATTTCAGGCCCACATAGTCTGACCACCCGATTAGAAATATCATACTCAATGATAAAAAAAAATAATTATAGTAAGATGCTGCTGCCTCACACATTCCAGCAACCAATCAAAAGAGAACTGTCCGGAGTCCCAAGATCTCAGATCTCGGTAAAAGAGGATGAAGAGAGATAAAAATAAGTTTTTGGGAAATGAAACGTGTTTCGGCTAAATAGAGAAAGGGTCGTAAAAAGGAGTAATTATTGTATGCAAAAAGTATATGCGTGGAAGCGACCTGAGATATCTGGATGGAGAAGCAGTATTGATACCTTGGAAGGGCCAGTGTAGCCTCAGCACAGTTATATTGTCGAGAGAACCTTTAACTAACTCATCTTTTATTGGTCATGAACATTTTAGTCCCTAGAAAAATAAAAATATTTTTGGCTTAAATCTTAGATTATGAATGCATACGAGATTGAAAGTGTATTACTGAATGCAAAAGTATGCCAAATGTTGAGTTGATTGTTAACATAAGTAGAATTATTAGCATTTTAAAAAAAATAAAAATTGAATTTGGCACAATCAAATATAGTTTAAAATAAAATGAATAAAGTTTGTTTGAAACACCTATGTAGGCTAAAACAAAAGTACAAATTGTGCGACGTATAAAGTAGTTTTAAAATTAAAATGCTCGGGTAAAATATAAAAAAACATAGCATAAACAAAGAAATAAAAAAATAATTTGGACTTTTATGCAAATCTTGAAACTTAATATGCAACAGAAAAAATGTGAATGCTCTTACATTCGTAAAAAGAAACTCCTTATAAAATATTCATAAAAATTAAGACTAATTAATTGAAAATTTGCAAAGTTATAAATTTCACTTTTTATATAGTCAAATCGTTGTTTATTGTCAATTCTTTATTTGTAGCGAAGTTTTAACAGTTACTGCCTAATGTATTTTTTTACATAATTCATATAATGAATGAATTAGACGATTTTTTTAAAATCTCGTTAAGGTATTTTAAAATAAAACTACTACTAGGAACCAGAAAAAAAAAATTGAGCTGCTTATTATCTGTGGTCAATAGGCAAATGCGCCTGTAGGTAATAGGGGCACTGCACCTATGCAATTTGAAAGATCTTTCCTGTCTATCACACTACATTTTTTTGTTATTCCCAAAGCAATATTATGATTTTTTTTTTTTTTGTGTGTATGTGTAACTATTGGCAAAAGTACGTTTTTTGAAATTAAACCGGCTATTCTTTAACGTTCTTATCCTACCAATACTCGAAAAAGTGCGTTTATATTAACGTTAAAAAAATAATTCGAAAATTAGACAAAACAGACAAGCATGTATTTCCTTATTGCTGATCTGCGCTCTAAACATGACAGTTTGAAATCTGGAAAAATGTATTGAGAGTATTTTGAAAATACAAAATACTTGGTAAAATCATTACAAAATACATTACAAAACTTTTGATTTTATTGTTATAAAATACAAAACACAAATATATTTTGAAAATATATTTAAAATAAATGTATTTTCGATACTGTTCAACTCTGTGACAATACATGCATATGGAATGTCTTTTACATATTGGTTATAGATTGGATTAGAGTCCTGCCAGGTTACCTGATTTTATCCGACTCGCGGTTTGTGTCGGGTCGGGTTGATGCTATTTGTTTCGGTGCGGGTCGAGTTGGGTTTAAATATTTCAGGTTCAGGTTTCATTCTTTCGGGTCGGGTTCACCCGACATATCAAAAAGAAAGTCTTGAATATTTTTTAAATGAAAAAAAAACTATATATTTGAATATTAAAGCGTATATGTATTCACTTTTATACAAAAAAAGATAAAATTGACATTACAGATATAATTATAGACTACTTTTCCATAATTGTATTAAAATTTAGATAGATTAATTTTTTTAGATTGAGGTTGGGTATCGGGTTGACCTTAAGCAGTGCAGAACTCTAGATTGGATATAAAAAAAAAAAAAAAAAAAAAAAAACATGACAGTATCGAAAATCTTAAGAAAATCTAAATATCACGGAAACAAAAAGAAATTATAATTGAAAGAGTTATTCGATCTGAAACAGGCTTATTAAAGTCCAGTAAATTTAGACCAAAAAAGCTTCTGCCTGGAAAGTTTTGGAGAAGTTTTTTTATTTCTTCCTTTATGTTTTTGGGGGTGCTGAACACGAATTTCAACTTTGCCACCTTCTATCTGGTCTGCTTAAAAAATAAGCGAAAAACCATGAAAAAATTGGAGTTTTTTCGGTTTTTCCCCTGTATTCCGGAAAGGGTTAAATTTTTTTGAAAAACTTATAGCACCAAATTAAACTAAAGAATATTTCCTACATTTTTCATATACAATGTTTGTTTCTAAGATTTGGCATACGAGTAAAAGGAATTTTAGCGATATAGTTGAAATTCCATCATCGGCGGGCGAAAACGCGATCCAGTCGCTATGCATCCATTTTAATCACCAATTTGAAGCTGTTTAGTTATTTCTGGTTGCATTTCGAATATGTTTACATTTTCTTACCAAGTTTTAAACCTTTTATAGCACTAAGAAAATAAATTGAAATCAGATGATTAGGAAAGATATAAAAACACAATCACTCTGCATAGATGAGAGAACCAATTTTAATTTTTCTGGTAATTTGATTTTAAGTAAAATTATAAGTATTGTAAGTTTAATATAATAATAACATATATGGAAGATTATAAATAGTAAAAAAGAGGAATGTAGTGTTGTAGGCGAAAACGCTGTATGTAATGGTTTTTTCAATACAAAACGGGTGGGAGGGTGTCCTTGAAACACCAGAAAACATTACTGAAATGAGCACTAAATTTGTTGAGCGTGATAGACGATCTCGCAAAACGGTATCTAATGAGGTTGTTTTTAATGAGACTATGGTACCAAAGGTTTCTCAGGGAAAATTTCTCGCAAACGACAAGAAAATAACCGTTTAATAGCCCTGCTGATGTGTAGATTTGGCTCTGAAAATATGGCTTGTAAGCAGGCAAAAGAAGATGCCGACACACTCATTATCGGTTCTGCGTCAATTTGTCGCGTACAATTCATCGCGGAACAATTTATCGCGGCGACAACTCATCGCAGCGTCAATTTGTCGCGGCGTCAATTCGTCGTGGTGCCAATTCGTCGCAACGAAAATATATTTGAAGGCTATGATGATAAAAGTAAAACTAATTTAGTAAAATTATTTAATGATGTAAATTGTTAGTTATAGCTCTCTATATATAAAAAACAAATTATCATTAAATAATTTTACTACATTATCTTTAATTTTATCATCATAGCCTTCAAAAATATTTTCGTTGCGACGAATTGACACCCACGACGAATTGACGCTGCGATGAGTTGTCGCCGCAATGAATTGCTCCACGATGAAGTGTGCGCGACGAATGGACGCGACAGCCTCGTTATCAACACTGCTCTCAAGTTGGCACCTAACCATGAGAACGTGATAATCATTGGTAGATATAGACCTTCTGGTAATTTTAATTGGACTTTGCAATTTTCTCAATGTTTAATTCTTGTAACCAGGAAAAGGGAAAAGTCCCCAGAAGATCTATTCACCTTTTTGTGCAGTAGACAAATTAATTGCCAAACACATCCTATTTCTACATGATATGAGTGGATGCGATACCACTTCTGCATTGTACAGTCAAGGAAAAACAAAATACCTTCACATTTTGAAGAAATTTTCCGACCTGCAACATGGGGTATATATATTTAATAACCCTAGTGGTGTAGCCTCTGATGTTATTAAAGCTGGGCTGTTGTTTCTGGTACACCTATACGGATTCAGAAGGAAAGCAACACCTTCCCTAAACATCCTGGGGTACAGGTGCTGCATAAAATCTGCTTTAAAATATGCAAATATAGCATCGCTCCCTGCAACAGAAAATGCAGCTCGATGTCAATGTCTGCGAATTTACCACCAAGTACAGTTATGGCTAGGAAACTGTAAAAATGCTGAGGAATGGGGCTGGAATAAAGCAAAGAGAGGCGTCATACCCATAAAAACTAAAATCTCCCGCACCAGAAACTGTTCTGTGAAAAATATCCTGTAAATGCAAAACATACTGTAGTGGAATGTGTGGCTGTAAGAAAGCAAGTTTGTTTTGTTCGCTCCTCTGCCTGAACTGCGATGGCCATTGTGACAATGTCAGCTCCTTCATCGCCAAAGATGACTGGGAAACTGAAGTTGACGACCCAATACAGGATATTTTAAGTCAAGTGGAGATACAACGTGAGTCATCAAGTGATGATGATGAAGAAGACGATACCGATGAACCTCTTGTTGAAGAATATCAACCAGGTCCTTCAAAGTGACCAAAACGACATTAATTCGAAAACAACACTACATTACTCTTTTTTCCTGTTTATAATCTTCCACATATGTTATTATTATATTAAACTTACAATACTTATAATTGTACTTAAATCAGATACCAGAAAAATAAAAATTGGTTCTCTCATCTATGCAGAGTGACTGTGTTTTTATATGTTTCCTAATCATCGGATTTAAATTTATTTTCTTAGTGCTATAAAAGGTTTAAAACTTGGTAAGATAATGTAAACATATTCGAAATGCAACCAGAAATAACTAAACAGCTTCAAATTGGTGATTAAAATGGATGCATAGCGACTGGATCGCGTTTTCGCCCTCCGATGATGGAATTTCAATTATATCGCTAAAATTCCTTTTACTCGTATGCCAAATCTTAGAAACAAACATTGTATATGAAAAATGTAGGACATATTCTCTAGTTTAATTTGGTGCTATAAGTTTTTCAAAAATTTTAACCCTTTCCGGAATACAGGGGAAAAACCAAAAAAACTCCGATTTTTTCATGGTTTTTCGCTTATAATTTTTTAAGCAGACCAGATACGAGGTGGCAAAGTTGAAATTCGTGTTCAGCACCCCCAAAAACATAAGAGAAGAAAGAAAAAAAATTCTCCAAAACTTTCCAGGCAGAAGCCTAGATTGACTGGACTATTATTAGATACTCCAAAAACAAGGAGTATACCATAGTAATGGTGGAAATAGTACAAGATTTTTTTTATTTTTTATAGGAGATCTGCTGTGACCGCCAGCATAACAGGTGTTGATCAAGCTCTCATTGAAAGATTTTACGCAAATATACGAACATAGACATGTGGATACGAGATAAATATCTCTGAATTTAAGTATTACTATGATGAAACTGCAAACATGTATGTGTCTTTATACAATTGGTTTCCAATGCCTGTAACACTACATAAGATACTTATATAGGGTTCAGAAAAAAAAAATACTATGACTAGGGCAGATGTCAGAAGAAACACGTGTGTCTCGTCACAAATAGTTTACTAAATTTCCATTGGAACACACTAGAAAGATATGAATAGCAAAGGATAATAAAGATATCATCCATTGTCTTCTAATTATTTCGGATCCGGTAATTACGTCCTTGAGACTCCAAGAAAATAACTGAGCGGCTGAATAAGTTTTTTAACTTATACTGCCAGTGAATATACAAACAAGTAATATATATATATATATATATATATATATATATATATATATATATATATAATTAAGTTAATTCCTACTTAGGTCAAAAAGAATTTTTTTTCCAGCGATCTACACGCTTCGCCACTGACGGTATTTATTCCTAAATTTATATCCTACTAAATATCTTATATAAGAGAAATTTATTTTCGAGTACGCGACAATTTCCTTCCGTCCCAGGCGAAGCTCGATCCTGGGACCTTGTGGTTACGAGCTCAGAGCTTAACCGACTGCGCTATCAAGACTTGTGAGTGACTGCTTTTAAATGGAACTAATGTCTGAAATAAGTCGGCTGCGTGTTGATATTTTTTCTCCCATATAAAACTTAAATTAATAAATTTAATTTAATTAATGAATTAATATTTGAAAAAACTGTATTAACATCAAGTATCTCCCAATGAAAGTTTTAAAAATGTATTTGAACTTGAGTGGATGAATAAAAAGTAGTTTATTAACGATTGAAAATTTTAATTAGGTATATAAATATATATAGCGAGAGTGTGAACTAATAGTAGGAATTGAATAAAAGAAGTGCAAACAAAGAAAAATTGCAATGATCCTCTTTTTGAAAACACATAGCGGTGGCGGTATCTACTAAATTATTTTTCTAATACAAGAAAATTCTTATTGTTTCAATTTGTATTATTTTATGAAAAAAATGCACTGAATACAGTAACATGATACGTAAAGATCAACGTATGGAAATGACAAAAATTCTATTATGATGATGTAATAATAATGATGTAAAATGTACAATGTAAGAAGTTATTTTTTATCATATAGCTGTTTATGAGACCATTTTATCTGTAATAAATACAATTTTTATTACATTAAAATCGATAATTTTCATAAACTGAAGAATTTTGTCTCACTAGATTTGTAAAATCTTATACTGTGCGACGCCCCTTTTTGTCATTTGCCGAAATTTTAGAAAAAGAAAATAAAATGTATAACAGAAAAGGTATTATCCTTTGAACTTGCAGTAAAAACACAATTATTTCTATGAATGTTTTAACTAGCACTTTCTTGGGAGGCGGGAATGAATGAAAGAGACAGATAGGTAGGTAGAGAGAGAGAGACTATTGAATATCAATGAAAAAATAAAAAATGGTATAAAATTCACATATTTTATATGAAGATAAATAGAAGATTCATTTTATTTAAGACAAAAGAATCGAACAGAAAATCACAAGACAATACATACATAGGGTCCCTAGTGATTCTATTATTGTCTAGACGAGTTTAATTCGAGCGTATTTTTGGTATCTGAACTTTTTGAATCTCTAAAGAGCATTAAAATTATTTTACAAATAACATACAAATCTTTATTAAATTTAGGTGAGAAAGTTAGCAGTAATCAAATTTACTTTTCTAACTCACAATTCAAATCACAAACTAAGGATTAAATTACAAAATGCAAGTCGAATTCCACGAACTTCGGATTTTTTAGGAAAACCATTTTTCTCAGAAAACATAGAAATGATCTTTTTGCAAGGTTTCTAACATTTGACAACAAAACAAAAGCTATACTAAGAAATAAGGAATTTCTATATAACAAATCCGGAAATTGGAGCTTACAAAAAAACTTGTTTTGGGAGAAACAGATTTAATTTCCAATGTACCCACTGATTGAGCTTCTCTTATTGGTACTGACAAATTTGTTTATTTCTAGAGAAAAACAACTTGAAGTATCGACCAGCCAATAAGAAAAGATCTATGCTTGTTTTCTTAAATCAATGTGCTTCCGTAAACATCCGATTACGAAAAATAAAATTGATGAAACTGGAATTCTAAGTAAACAATAATTGAATTTATAATGAAATAAATAATGAAAAGGTAATTAAGCTTCATGTAATTTGTTTTAATGGAGTGTCATTTTTAGTTTCATAAAACACATTTTTGACTAAGAGCTTACGCTAGTAATACGTGACACTGGCAAGCTACCGTTAAACCAATGGAAGCATTCTTTTTAAATGCCTCGATCGCATTTCAATGTTTTAAATGATTTTTTTTGTTTTTGTTTTTGCATAGGATATTTGAGGTGAGTGTCTTACCAAGTGCATTTGTACTTTAAAAAAAAATTATAGTTGCAGTTTTTTTTCCTGACGTCACTTTCACCTACGGAAGTGAAAGTGCCCTCAGAAATAAACTGCAATCAAAATCGAAAAAGTAAGAATGTAGTCAGACTTCAGTACAAAAAAATCATTTAAAAATATTAAAATGCAAACGAGATTGAAAGAACTTTGCCATTGGTTTAGTATTAGCTTGCGAGATTCTTCGCTTTACTAGCGTAGGCTTTTAACAGAAGATAAAAATATATAGAGTGAGCAAAAATACTGTCCACGATTACAAACTTTTATTGCGCCAAACTATTACTTAGACATATGTTTGTTTTTTAATTGTAAAAACAATAGTAGAGTTTTAATAAGAACAATCAAGGCGATACTTTAGAAGTCACCATGTGTTGTCCAACATTTATTTTGTAACACTAGACACAAAATATGTTATCCTAGCCTTCAGTGTTTCAATACCACGAACTGATATGGCAGTAAAGGTCTACGCAGACCTGGCCAATTTTCATTCAGGAGACTCGGGGCAAGCCCGGGCCGGCCGGTCCTAGTCACTCTTTTCGGGCCGTCCCGGGCCTAATTTTTTCCTACAGATTCGGGCCGGGTCAGACTTATTTTTCCCGCACCAAGCCACAACTGGACTTCATTGTTCCTAGAGGTTGGGAACGAGCCTGAAAATCTCGGCCTGTGCAGACCCGTATAAAAATCATTCTCCCGGACTGGCCCGTGTAAAAATCAGTAAAATGAGGCCCGGCACAACATTAAAAAAAAAATGTAGACATTTTTAAATGGCTATTATTCTACAATTAAAATTCTTTTTAAAGAATAGTACATACATTTCTAGGTAAAAAATTAAAGTACAGTAAAAAATGTGAAATAGAACATTTCACAGAAATCTGAATAGAAACCCGTCTTAAACGGAAAAATGTCTTTATCCGTGCAAAATGAATATAATAATCTATGCGAAAAGAATATACACAACTGACGATGTACCTGCTAAGAATGGAACATGTTTAATGGATTTTTCTTTTACCGAATCTTCATTTGAATCTAATTGTCCAAGTCAATTTTTTACATACTTTCTTTTAAGTT
This sequence comes from Maratus michaelseni, assembly GCA_963931845.1. Lineage (NCBI taxonomy): Eukaryota > Metazoa > Arthropoda > Arachnida > Araneae > Salticidae > Maratus > Maratus michaelseni. The sequence continues at coordinate 122,616,747 of OZ007586.1, forward strand.
ACATTTGTGTATATATGTGGCAGTCAAATCTTGTGACTCATTTTTCACCCCCTTCCTGTTGACATAGAGCTTTGAAATTTGGAATATATATGTATTCCTGAGGGCAATACAGGAATTGGACATTTTTTAAAAATTCCATCCCTAAGTGGGGTCAACGTCGGCCCAAAAATTCCATTTTCCCCAAAGAAAATACATTACGATTGATTAATTGAAAAAAAATAGCTTCATTGTTACAACATTCATCCATTTTCACATTCTTGCCCGCATCATTATGACGTCAGCATTGAGCGACGCACACATTTATGCTTTATAACATAAGTTGACTTTTTTGTGAATTTTAATGAATGTTTTTTTTTAAAGTTACATTTAATTATTCAATCAGGGTTTATGCGTGTAATTGTCCAAGTGGTCATTAGTATTGTTGCTGTTTTGTCAATCTATTCGCCAAATTAACTTTTGATTCACTGCATGCTTATGTTTATGGACTAGTTGCACCATCTAATCAACGGTAAAAAACAGGACTAAGCAATTATAAAAATCTCACATTACTACTGTCAACGGTTATTTTGAGATAACATTTTGTAAACAAGGTTTTATGATCATCCTATATATTAAAAATATATATACAGAGAAGCAGAAAGTATTTCAGTAGATTTTGAAAATGGTCACCGAGAAAAACAAGATAAGAAGGTTTCATATTCTTGCAAAGCTACTTTTATTGGCTGCATTGTACAGTGCGCCATAACGTCGAATTTCCACAACATAGGTGAAAATTGTATATTTGTCAATTATGTAGAATTATTCTTTAAGTTCCACATCATGAGAAACCGTATACGAGTTTTCCTTACATACCGCCTACCGCCGTTTTTAGAAAGAAATGCATCAGAGAAGTACGAAAAACAGGCGAAAACAAAAAATGAGTTTTTTTTTTTTTTTTTTTTTTTTTTTTTTTAAGTTATAAGTCCAATTTTTAATATTGTTTAAATTATTGTTTTCCTATTGTGAGCGATATTCTAAGCTTAAGTTTTTTTTTAATAAATTAATTGGGTATTGATACTTATGTATGGTTTTTGAGAAATTTTTACAATTTTTAACATATTAGTCTTTGTAAAGTCAAAATCCCGCTATATCCGACAAAATCGTTGGTACATTCCTCTCCTGTAGGCATTTGAGGAGTGAGAAACTTTAGGATTACCTGCGCCCAGGTGAGACTGGCAGTTAGCAGTTTGAATAAATAAAAGTCCATGTAAAAAAATAAAAAAAAAAAAAAAAAAAAAAAAACATGCTTCTGCATCACCAACCTCATAACAAAAAATATTTGAATAAAGCTCGAAAAAAGCATTATAGTTCCATTTTTTTTGTTATTTTCAATGGTACCAGCTGATTCTACGTCAAAATATACATAAAGCATATTGAAATATAAGTTTGTTCTTTCGCACATCATATGCGGTCAATGTCTGCAACAAGTGGGTAAGTGCGATCGAAAGATCGCACAAAAGGTTTCGTTTAATATTCCTTTCAAAAACTTTATCCTTTAATTAATAAATCCAAATCATTAGTTTATAATTATCCTTATAATTTATCAATGCACTTTATCAATAAGAACATAGATGGCAGCACCATTAAATTTAACAATAAAATAACAAGAGGAAGCTCTTTATTAAATCAAATTAAAAATATTAAAGACCTCCTTTTCAGACAATTGTAACAACAAATGTTTGTATAATTATCCTTATCATTTATCAATACACTTTATCAATAAGAACATAGATGGCAGCACCATTAAATTTAATAATAAAATAACAAGAGGAAGCTATTTATTAAATCAAATTAAAAATATTCAAGACCTCCTTTTCAGACAATTGTAACAACAAATGTTTGTATATCTGAAAAGCATATTTAATTACATAATTTAATTTTAGCTAAAAAAACGAAACGCTTAAAATTGCAAAACAAAATACGAAAGTTCTTTTAATTAAATCCATTGGATGAAATGTAAAAATCGAAAATTTCAATTTCAGTCGTCGAGAATAGAACCGGAATCTTTGGGTTAGGAGGAAAACGCGCTACTACTGAACCATCTAGCCTACGCAAAAAAGACTGAAATTAAGATTCTAAGATCTAAGAAAATCACAGTAACGGTCGGATATCATTAATTCATTTAATTAAAATAATATAAGCCTTTTTCAAAATTTTATTATTTGTTGTGTAACAGGAGGTATTCAGCTATAAGTATGCAAAATTTCAAGTCTCTAATATATACAGTTTCTGAGTACGAACTCTGTGACAGACAGGAACAGGGTTTCGTCAGATGAACGAAACCCTAAAAACAGCCACTTCGTCACAGTGTGCGTTGTTGTGAAGTCATGAATATCAATGAAACCTATCATGTATGAATTATTTTTAATGGATCAAAAATGTATTTCGCACTTAAAATACATTTAAAAGTGTTTATTAATGCTGAATCTTTATACATCTTATATTTATTACAAAATGAACCTCATATAGGGTTTTTACAAGAGCTTAAAAAAATAGTAGTTAATAAATATTATTTTTTGTGATAATTTAAATTTTGGATGCATTAACACAAAACTGAAATAAATAAATAAAAAAATGTCACGTTCTTATTTAACTCTAAGAGCAGAAGTTCTTTGAGAAAATCTTCTCCCATGCAGAACAGAAACAGGTTCATCAAAAGTCTATTTTCAAACTGAATATTTCAAAAAAAGGGATTCTGCCATCTATTATTGTTTTTCACAATCATTATTGAATTTGAGGAGGTTTATATATGATAAATGAATAAAAATAAATGATACACAGTTCTCGGCATTACGACGTCATATGAGGTTACCATGCATGCAAGGGATAAAACCTTTTAAAAAAAATAAACCATAAAAGTATAGAATAGTGCTACACAAACTTTTAGCCTGAAAGTAGTTTTCCACCACAATATTAAAAAGGTATAATCTTCAACTTCTTTAATCGCAAAGTTTCTCTCATTAAATAAGACAAATTATTCTGTGTAATAATAGTGGTATCTTGATGTTCCCTAATGCAGAACAAGCAACTTATTTCGAAGAAATTATTTTCTTCCTCGGGAAAAAGAAAGTGCATCTATCATGATAGCAGAAGCAACCTTCTTATTCTCTACTTTAAGGTATATTTTAGAAGTTTATAACTCAAGTGTGTTTCATACCAATCTTTTTTGTACATTTTTTTTAAAATCAACCATAATTTACAGCCTGAAAAATATATCTTCTGAAACACATAGCTTTTTAATATAAATGCAATTTTAATACGTTTTTAAATATTGTGTTTGAATAATTTCTGAAAAAAAAAAAAAAAATGATTATTTTATTTGAATGAAGAAAGTGAGCGAAAAGTCGAATATTGCATTTGTTCAAAGTTCATGAAGCTAGATGAGAATAAACAATGCATCAAATGCATTTGATCAAAAGAAGTTTAATCATGGACTATTTAATAACCAAGAAAATTGTTGATTTTTCCATTAAAATAATCGATAAGTAATGCGTTTATCAATTGATAAATACTTTTTCTTTCGTCAAAAGCACGAACAGGAGATTCACTCAAATTGAACTAGTTGTGATGATCGAATTTCAAGAAGATTAAATATTTTCAAAAAACAACGTTTGCTAAGAAACTTTTATAATCTCCAAGAAACCTTTAAAAAAGTATACATTAAAAAAAAAAAAATCAACATTTTACAGTCTTTTTATTTAAATGTTAATTTATTTAAGTTTTTTTTTTTTTTTTTTTTTTTTTTTTTAATCGACAACTATTTTTCTCCTGTGAAGTTATTTTTGTGTGTTGGTATCTTATTTGCATATTTTTAAATCCATTAAAAAGTCGATATATATATATATATATATATATATATGCATAAAGATAATTCAAAGTAATTAATTTTTTAACTTCCACTTATTTTTTTCTTTATCTTTAAGCGAAATATCACTGAAGTGAAACTACACGAAATTATGCAACGGTACGAGATTTTTATCTTTCTATCTATCATTCTTTTATCTCGTAATTTTATCTTTCTAATTTTTCTAGTAATAGGTATCCGAAAATCAATATTTTTATACTATTACCTACTGAAATATTAAAACGTTCGAATGGACAGAAAGTATGAATCAATTGAACAACACAAAACATTTCTCTTCAAACACAAATTAAAGAAAGAAAAAGGCTTTATACAGAGTTTTTACTACATGTATGCCGAACAATATGAAAGTAAATTACAAATATTAAACCTGAAGAATTATTAGAACGATGAATCAGCGTTATGAAAATAGTCTGCCTTTAATAAATACATCCGGAAATTCTATTTAAAAAATAATTACTCTAAAATTTACATCAAAGGAGCAAACACAATAACGTAGTAACTTAAACTTTTTACATTTATGAGCACTCGCATTAAAATGTTATCGCGAGTTTGTACGGAGCACAATTTGAATTTATCGACAAATTATAATAAAAATTAAATGACAGATTTTATACACGAGTGGATTTTATGAAAGCTTAAACTACAAAACAATTTCCTTAAAGCTACTGCATAAGTTAATGATTAAAATTAAGAATGCAGATTACCTTTTCTAAAATCGTAATTTCTTCTCTTGGAACAGCATCCACAAACTGCACTAATTCTCATACTCATCCTAGATCGTACCCATAAACCATTATATTCCTTGAGAGAACCAGCTGAAGAAACAAGCCATTACATTTACATCACAACTCTAGCTCAATCAATGTCCTCACCATCGCTTAACATCATAAGAGGTTATCTTCACACAGATCGAAATCTACTTAATTCAACTAGAGTCCACTGGATACAGTCTAGCCGATGAAAGAATTGACAGAGAGATGGAACATCCTCTCCGCTCTTATCGCGTATGATCGGATGTTTGATTAGGTGGTTGCACGTACAATGTGTATAAAAGAGGAGAGACGAAAACTTCATATGAAATAGTCAAGCTGCTGAAAAGAGCAATCTTTGCAAAACACTAAAATCTCATTTTAGTGTCATATCTTAACCTTTTAATATTTCAGCTAATGTCATTTAATCGAATCATGTTCCCGCGGTAGATTTGGATTCAAGCGGATGATTACAATACATGGGCAAAAACAACATTAAGATTTGAGGTTTTTCTCAATCATTTGATTCATAAAAGCGGCTGTGATTTGTATAAATAGCAGCTAGTATTTATTACAAAGCTTTTGGCTTAGCAGCATGAAAATTGTCAGAGATTCTGCCGACATACAAATCAGAAATATTAAATAATACAATTAGTAACATACTTACTTTTACTCTTTTTAAATTTTTCCGACGTCCGGGCCCAAGAAGAAATCTTATTTTTTTTACAGTCCATTGGAAATGGAAATAGAATTCTAATAAAACATTGTTCATATAACACTTTTGACAAGTATAAGTTTTAAAATATTAAGTTCGAAAATCATTATATTCATATAAAAACATATACGCACTCCTGTCAGAATGATTAATAAAAACTTTAAAAAAAAAGGTTACAGTTACATTTTACAAAACAAAGGCTTTCGCAACTCGTGAAACTTAGTGTTCTGTTTCGTAGATCTACAGTCCTAAATATAAAAGATGGGTACGCTTTCCAGCAGTGAAAAATGATGTCTTAAATGTGCATTTTCATCAATAAAACTGGGCCCACCGTTGCTGAGTGGTGAAGGCATCACACCGCTAATCGCTTGCGAGTGTAGTTGGGAGCGGGTTCAAATCCCGCTGGCTCCGTTGCACACTCTTTGTGGAACTATCGGCTGTATTTCTGTGTGTTGTAAATTTCCTTGTGTGTGCCATCTCGTCCCTGTATATATTGACGATGACTTATAAGAGGGCGCTTGACGCCAAGCACACAGGTCAGATGTATGTTATGTTAAGTGTTAATTAATAAAACTGAAAAAAATTACTCTCGTATTCACCATCTGCTTCAACTATCGGTTTAGCACGAAAACTTCGGATCGAACGATCAAATGAAATCCACGTTTAACTTGATTTGACCAGGGCTACACTACATACCGGGCTTGCTCATTCATTATGATGACGTCACAAAAGGTGGCTGACTCGGAGGAAAGACATACAGCGATTGGCACAAAACGATGGGCGCGTTGCGTTGGACCAATCGCTGGTCGCGGTCAGCCACCATTTGTGACGTTTTGAGAGTGAATGAGCAAGCCCGGTATCTAGTGTTGCCTTGATTTGACTAATCCGAGACCTACGTTATACACGGCCGGTTCATTAACATTGAAAACGTCACACGGCTGGATAAAATTTACACGGCGATTGGCACAAAACGATGGGCGCGACGCTTTGTACCAATCACCGTGTAAAGATGATCCACTTCGTGTGACGTTTTAAACGTCGTGAACCGGCCGTGTATAAAGTAGGTCGTGACTGAAATCCAATCAAAATAATGATGAATATCATTTAAACATTCGAGCGATGTTTTCACTCTTAACCGACAGCAAGACTACACTAGATACCGGGCTTGGTGACTGGCCGCGACGAAAGACATACAGCGATTGGCACAAAACGATCGACGCGTCGCTTTGTACCAATCGCTAGTCGCGACCAGCCACTATTTGTCATGTCATGAGAATGAATGAGCAAACCGGGTATCTAGTGCTACCTTGCCGACAGTTGAGGTAGATGGTGAATACGAGCATTAGTTTAATTGCATCAAAACGACTGACGCAATTTTTAAATTTTCGTTGACTTTTCGTCCCGTCTGTCTATGTTTAGGTTTCCTGCTGACATTTTGCAGAAATTTTGTAGAATAACAATGACCGGGATCCAGGGATAGCTTCTAAGTTTCCGCACAAGCGAAACTTGACGTCATTTTCAAACGATCGAGGCTAACGAAAAAGACAGGCTACCGCGGTGCATTCCACTTATCTTTTTTTACAGACCGCTAGAGTGATGTGATGCTCTTTTCGTACACCTCCATTGGTGCATTCGAGCTTCACGTGACTCCGGCGGTCTGTAAAAAAATATACTCGTAAAGCACCGCGGCAGCCTTTCTTTTTCGTTAGCCTCGCAAACGATTTAGTCAAATTATAATCATATCGCGACCTACGTTATACACGGCCGGTGCATGACGTTTAAAACGTCACATGAACTGGATCATTTTTTCACACACGATTGGTGCAAAGTGGCGCGCCCACCGTTTTGCACCAATCGCTGTATAAAAATGATCCACTTCATGTGACGTTTTAAACGTCATCCACCGGCCGTGCGAGGCTAACGAAAAAGACAGGCTACCGCGGTGCATTCCACTTATCTTTTTTTACAGACCGCCAGAGTGACGTGATACTCTTTTCGTACACCTTCATTGGTGCATTCGAGCATCACGTGACTCCGGCGGTCTGTAAAAAAAGATAAGCGGAAAGCACCGCGGTAGCCTTTCTTTTTCGTTAGCCTCGCCGGCCGTGTATATAACGTAGGTCGCGATCATATAGTATTGTATTAAGTAGGGTGCTTCTATAAGAGAGTAGCGACATACGGGCAATACAAAATAATTGGTCCATACGATTTTGGACAAAAGCGAATAATCAAGCATCGAGACTGCCATTATCTCTAAGCTATCTTTGTTAACTTATATCTCACTCGTTTGAAAGTAACGCCAAGTTCTGGAAATCGGGTTGTCATAGTTTGAATAAAAACATTGGTTCAAGCATGTACTCTTCGCGTATGTCGCCACCCTCTTATCGAGATACCCTAGTATTATGTTGTGTCACTGTCAATAATGAGGCAGTAGTTAAAAAAAATTAATGGTATTTATCTGTGTATTGTCGTAGACTCCGACATCAAAAAGTGGTGCACTGAGCCGCAACCTACGTTATACACGGCCGGTGCATGACGATTAAAACGTCACATGGAGTGGATCACTTTTACACAGCGATTGGTGCAAAACTGTGGGAGCGCCGCGAAAAATAATCCACTCCGAGGCTAACGAAAAAGAAAGGCTATCCCGGTGCTTTACGCGTATCTTTTTTTACAGACCGCGGGAGTCACGTGATGCTCGAATCCACCAATACAGGTGTACGAAAGGAGCATCACGTCACTCCAGCGGTCTGTAAAAAAAGATAAGTGGAATGCACCGCGGTAGCCTGTCTCTTTCGTTAGTCTCGAATCCACTCCATGTGACGTTTAGCACCGGCCGTGTATAACGTAGGTCGCGACTGAGCTCCATATATAACAGGAGGTCTGAGTCGGCGGTCGAAGCTTGCAAGGCAAAGGGATAAAATAGTCCGCGTTGTCAAGGTTAGACATTAGCCTTCTCATTTACTATTACCGTAATCTATGCTTCTCTAATTAAGCTATGCTTATTTAATGAATTACTGCTTCTCTAATCATGTAAGACAATGCGATAAACAGCATATCTTCGCATGAATGCGAACTAAAAGTATCGTCACTGTATCTTTATGCGCTGACCGCTGGAAATCATTTTGGGGAATAGGAAGACAGATCTCCTGTTATATACTATGGAACATGAATCTGCGGATTATACGCCGGAAATTACAGTAACTTTTACTTGTAAAAAAAGTGGAAAAGTCTGCAGCAATGTATACAGGGTACCGTAATTTCCGGCCTATAATCCGCGGATCAAACAACTATGTTACGACCCAGAAATTTTATTTTATATAAGGTAACTTATTAGATCACTGTAAATATTCGACTTCAATTATTAAATAAAATTTCTCGGTCGAAACTTAATTGTTTGATCCGCGGATTATAGACCGGAAACGGTAATTCAAAAAAGATAGGACAAATTTTAAGAGGTGGTGGTATACACCAAAACAAACAATTTTCATCATTGCATGGTAGGAAATGAAACACAAAGGCGCCAGTGCGGAACTCCAGATCGTCTGCTGGAACGCCTTGACGGGGGAAAGTACTTTACCTCAATAACAGACGCTGTTATCGAGGTTTACTATAGCATGATCGCTATTGAAAATGAAGAGTATAACATTTGTAGTTTGTTTACAGGGACACACAAAATAATTTCTTTACATTATGGTCTACGGGGGAAAAATCGTTTGCGGCGCATTTTGATGATGTTAAGATACTTCAAAGATAATGAAATTGATATGCCTCAGTGAGATGCACGGCAACATGCTTTCCATAGCATATAGAGTACTTAGAAATTATGGTACGCACGAAAGAATCCCATTCCATTATGTTCTATAAGGAAAAATCGTTTGCAGCATATTTTAATGATGTTACACTATTTCAAACATAGTGAAATTTATATATTTTTCTAAGGTGCAGTACAACATGCTTTCTATAGATTAATAAATGCGTAGAATTTTTCGGTTACAGGATTGACTATGACATAATTGCTGGTTATGCATTTTCAGCTGTGATATGTGTTTTAAAACATATAATTTTTAGTGTATTACGCGGTATGTGGATCAGATACAGGGCTGCGCGGAAGAATTCGCACACATTAACGGGTATGCACAGCCATTGCCGAAAAGGGATTTTCACAGCGTTATGTTTTTTTTTTCCCGCACTTCTACTTACAAGGGAACCACTTTTGGTGCAGCTCGCACCTAGCATTGAGACCAGGTGCATTTTGTAGCCCTATACATAAAAGTTAGAGAACCGATAAAATTTCTCTGTTAAAATCATATGTTATATATTTTTTATACTTTTAATTTTTGGATTTTTAGTCGTTAATTTTACGCCAAAAGCGAGTTAAGTAGCTAAATATAGTGCTACGAATCCAAACTACTACTCACAGACAGCAGACGACTATGACATTTGTCCCGGGTTGGCGAGGAAAATTACGGTAACAAATAAAACCAATTTTGCGCCGCCGAAAATTCAATTATAATGTTGTATTTTTTTTTTCAAAATCAAATTCTTGAAAGAATTTTTAAACTTTTTCAATATTTTATACTTATTATTTACTAATTTGTATTTTTAACTGCTTTTATTAAAAAAATCTTCTCTGTTAATAGTCCGATAAGTGGCCTCTAAAATTGCATTTTCAGATCGTTATGCTGCTGTAAAATCAAAAAATATGATTTTAACAGAAAAATTCTATCGATTCTCAAACTTCGTAATATAGGGATTTAAAATGCACCAGGCCTCAGTGCTAGGTGCGAGCTGCACCAAAAGCGGTTCCCTTATTAGATGTCTCATTTCATTTTATGAAAAAATGTAATTTCTAAACAATATTCTGGTAGTATTGGAAAGTGTTTTATAATCTATGCTGTGATGCATGATTTTTCGTTCTTGTTTGTTTATGATAGAGAATTTTGTTTTTGTAATTAAATAAATTTATGAAGACATTTCTATTTCTTGGATATGTTTTTTTTTCACCATTATAAGTTTATTGTTTCGGAAGTTTAATCATGTGTTCAGATACGTTCTGAGGTAAAAAAAAAAAAAAAAGTTGACAAACAAAGATCTAAAGAGAGAATAATTCATTTAAATTTTCAGAAAATGCTGATATACCCATTTTAAAATTATTACGAAGCGCTCTGGAGAAATAATTATAAAAATTGTACTGACTTAAAAATGCATTAAAATTTTAATGGCCTTTTCAAAGAAATTCCTTTAATAAACTTTTAAAGTAATCTCTGAAAGCATTTAACATTATTTAATATATTTACTGGCTTCATTTCTAGCTTTTAAATATTTAAGCACTTTTACAATTATCTCATAAATATTATTTATTTATAAAGCACCATAAATGTTCTATTAGTCTCCGAATAGATCATAAAAGAAATGAAAAACTTACGATAAAACCATATAATTCCCATCTCAAAGAGGAGACTACATGAAATTGTTTTTCGCTTAGTTAACATTCACACTCTCATATATAATTCAGCATCAAAATGTTTTGCATAATACAAAACTTCAAACAACGTTAATTAGGTATACAAACTACAGTCTTCGATCGAAAAGTGTCTGAATTTTTTAAGCAATTTTGTAAAAGTTTTGTAAACAATAGATAAATTAGCAGAAAGAGAAACTCACAGGTCGAAACAAGCAGCTGGAATTCCATTGATTAATAAAATTGTTCTTCAACCACTCATAGCAATCGATAACATAGCCAGAAAAACAATTTTGAAATGAAATGCATTTTAAAATTCTCTTCTCTGGAGAGAAAGGAAATGGAAAAAGTATATCGTCGCTAGTTTTCCATTTAATACATCTATAGAATGCAAATATCGAAAACTTGAGACGCAAAAGTATCATTTTCTTTTTCGAGGAAAATCTTACAAGCATTTCTGAGGAAATAGCGAAGTTAATAAAATACTAACAGGGCCTATGTTGCATTTAAAGAGAATGCAAATTTGATCTTTGTGCATTTAAATTTTTACAAGATATTAAGCTCAGATAAAGAATTTTTTTTTTTTTTTGCATTAGAAACTGATATTTTCTCTAATGAATTGTATGAATGTACTTAATTAGATGTATTGAAATAGCACTAGAAAACAAATTTGTTCACAGCATAGATTTATAAAACAATTTTTATATTCGTTTATGTGCTATAAAATTCATATTTGTTTTAATTAATTTCAAGTAAGTAGACTTCAGCAATATAATTCAGCAAGAACTTGCAAACTATATTACAGAACTATTAGACCGGGAGGCGGCAGCACAGACAATCACCTCATCGAGTTCACGGCTGAAATTCCAGAATTAATTAAAATTTGATTCGCATATTAAAACGCAATCGGTCTGCCAAGTCATATCTTGGTGGAAAACACCGAAAAACTCGATTTTAGCGGTTGGCTCGTAGCAGGGCTACACTAGATACCGGGCTGGCTCATTCATTATCATGACGTCACAAATGGTGGCTGGCCGCGACCAGCGATTGGAACAAAGCGACGCGCCCATCGTTTTGTGCCAATCGCTGTATGTCTTTCGTTTTGTCGTTTCGCTTTGTACCAATCGCTGGTCACGGCTAAGGCTCCTATAAGGGGAGCTGACGCATATCCATTCTGTTGCCCAAAATAACCGCCATATTGTGACCTAGCTCAGCATTAGGAAACCGCCTGAGCAGGTGTTCCCCGTCCTCGTTACTGTCATTCGCCGTCCACTAGTACGGTAAGCTAACCGGTTTTAGCTTGGTTTTTGGTCCGCTGGGTCATTAAATGGCGGTATGATTCAGCCTGTATTATAGGAGCTCTAGTCACGGCTAAGGCTCCTATAAAGGGAGCTGACGCATATCCATTCTGTTGCCCAAAATAACCGCCATATTGTGACCTAGCTCAGCATTAGGAAACCGCTGAGCAGGTGTTCGCCGTCCTCATTACTGTCACTCGCCGTCCACTAGTACGGTAAGCTAACCGGTTTTAGCTTGGTTTTTGGTCCGCTGGGTCATTAAATGGCGGTATGATTCAGCCTGTATTATAGGAGCTCTAGTCACGGCCAGCCACCATTTGTGACGTCATGATAATGAATGAGCCAGCCCGGTATCTAGTGTAGCCCTGGTAAAACTTGCCCGAAGCATGCGTAGGTATGCGGTGGCATCCCACAATGCAACGGAGTTTTGTCTTTTTAGGTGTGTTCGTAATTATATAAATACGTAGGACCTATAGTCGTCGTCTAGTCCGTCCGTCTGTTCGCATATAACTGCGCAAAAACTGTCCAACCGAATTGTTTGAAATTTAATATATATAATCGTTGCAGAATTTTGTCGAGTCATTTCAAATTTTATGAAAATCGAATCAAAACTTTAAAAAATATTAATAAAAATATTTATTAAGTAATTTGATTTTTTTAAAAATTGGTACTTCCTTGTTAGAGCAGCTTCCGAAGATTAATTGTCAAGTGACCGGGATGTATCGTCAAGTTATCTTATATGTATGACGTTATAGTCGTATATGATATTTTATAAGCTTATAAAATGTCATATACGTCATATATGACTATAACATAGAGGTTTCTCGATGACCAAGTTATAGTCACATTCTTCATTCTATTAAATACTATAATACGTAATTAATTCAGTGATATCCCATGATAGGTAATGAATCTAGGTTGCCATGGTGATTACGTTACATTTAAGATGGAGTCCTATTATTTCCGTATTACTGAATTTAAAAAACGAATTTGAAAACTAAAATTGTTTAATTATACCAATCATATAATCTACCGACATTTTTTTTGATAGAGGTTTCCGGAGAAATAGAAATAAGAATCCGGAAAAAGAGTCTAAATATGGATTTCAAATTCTGAAATTTTCAAAGCTAGGCTTAAGTTTCCCATTGAAATTTTCAGCAGTCAACAAAAGATAAAATGTACCTATTTTACTACGGAAATTAATCATATCTAAATAACTGACGATATAATTAATTTCACTGAAACTAGTTATAGTACGAACGCACCTCATTTGTCTTGTCACATTTGACGTAAAATTTCCAACTTGTTTATTTACAGAAGAACGCTTTGCCGCCATTGTTCTAGATTACCGTTGCATCTTCAATCTGATATATATATATATTATGTTTAGCATTTTCGATATGTCGTGTTTTATTAAATTTTAAAAGTATTCTCTGTATATCAAAAAAAAAAATGTTTATTTTTGTCCTTTTTCTCAATTTTTAATATTTTTTGTAAAAAAAAAATGGCCTTTTTGGGCGATTTTTTGAAATTTTGGCCGTCTTGAAGAGGGAAAAATTATTAACCGATCTGGTCAAATTACAGTTAATTAGGATGGAATGATAGACCATTTGGTAGTTTTTAGAAAACCATTGTCCTTTTTCCTAATTTTTATTAATTTTAGTAAAAAATGGCCGTTTTAGGCAGTTTTTCGAAACTTTGGCCGTCTTGAGGAGGCAAAAGTTATTAATCGATCTGGTTAATTATTTTAGAGTTAATTATGATGGACTGGTAGACCATTATTAGAAGTTAAGCCCGTTATTAGAAAACGATTGTCCTTTTTCCTAATTTTTATTATTTTTATTAAAAAATGGCCATTTTTCGAAACATTAACTGTCTTGAGGAGGCAAAAGATATTAACCAGTGAAAATGAAATTTTGTCCACTTACTATTGACGGGATAATGCACTATTAGAATTCCATAATCCAAAATTCGATTTTTTCGGCCCGGCCTGTGTCACTATTATCATTTAGTTATAGGCTGTTGATATAACTATAAATACTAAATATAAATAATACATTTACAGAGAGGTGTTATTTTGTTAATGTTATTTGTTTAATTGATTGCTTGCACTGTAATACGTTTTGTAAAAAAAAAAAAAAAAAATGAAAGGATTCAAAATTTCGATATTTTTGTTATGAAGTTATAATATAATGTTTGCCACGTTCAAAACTGAACTTATATAAATGTCTATAATAAATATGATAGCAACAAAGCTGCTCTCTAAGCACCCAAAAACATTTATTCTTATTAAATGTAAACAAATGGATTATCATTAAACATGGCAGCACTAAATTATGATTGCCAAATACAATTCGATTGTGACAAATATAGCTTTAATTTACAATTAATAGACCTGTATTTCACAAAACCTGTATTTCACAAGAATTGAAAATAATTCAGGAAAACTCGTTTTATTAGTAATATGTCTGAATACATTCAATAATCTTTAAAGTTGTATAGTTCAATTTCAATTCAACGGTTATAAGTTATACTTATAAAACAAGTTCGGAATGCTTGAATTCATCTTTGTCAAAGTTAAATAAAAAGTGCACACAAAAATATGTGATTCCACTGCCTACATCTTTTTTAAAACTTTAATTAGATTTTAAAACATTAAAATCGAGCACTTTCGGCTGTGAACCCAGCCTTCAACAGGATTTATAATAAAAAATAGGTGTTAAAACACAAACGTCCAGATCACATTCATAATAAAAAAATAGGTGTTAAAACACAAACGTCCAGATCACGCCCATATTATTACAAATCCTGTTGAAAGCTGAGTTCACAGCCGAAAGTGCTCGATTTTAATGTTTTAAAATCTAATTAAAGTTTTAATTATCTTTTAGGTAATGGGATCACATATTTTTGTGTGCACTTTTTATTTTAATAAGTTATACCGTTAAGCCACTGTTAGCAACAGCGCAAGAAATCTTTTCCGTGCAGAAGTTCTTTAAGAACAATTTGTTTGATTATTTTTGGGATAAATCTTCTATTCATATGTGATCAATGGATTATTTTATAATTAAAAATATAATATATTTTATTATATTATAATTATATTATTGTAATTTGAATTTAATCTTCCATTTTCAGAATCGGGACAACCCCAAATTATTTTCTATTTGTAACATCTACTAATGTCACCAAACCCAGCTCGAGCAAGTCAAACTTCCACAATTTTTAATTATTCAAATGCAGTTTCATTAGTGCAATATTTGATTATTTTATATGTAAGTCAAATTCAATTTGTTTTCTTTTCTATGCACATTTAAATATATAATTCTCTATTTTTTTATTATCCCATTTATAATTGGGACAGGATAAACCTAGCTACACAGGCAAGATATTGATATAATTAATGAAAAGTTCATACATTCTGTATAGTGCAGTCATTCGAGTAATTAAGCTTCGTGTATATCAGAAAGCTTCTCTCTTGGAGATATGATGTTATAAATATCCTCATGAGAGCCTTTGATGCATAAATCGTCTATAATGCATTATAGACATCCTACTTTCTAGTTGTACTAAATTGTTTATCCCTCAGTAACAGGTAAGTACTACGAAATTTCACAAACCACTGCCTTTCTATTTGATCATTTATTCAGCGTCACACATGCGTAGGTTGCTTTCTCGTTTGATGAGTCCATTTTGAATAAGAGAAACAATAGTCTGATCACATTCTCTTCCATTTGGATTTTGCAGTTGAATTCTTTATCATATTCACCGTTTCATTTATTTCTTTTTCCCTCATTGTAATGCTTACTATAATAAGAAAATCTAATCAATTAAAAATGAAGTTATCAATAATGTTTGTTTTATTCAGGGTGTTTTATAAAGGGCATACTAATTTTAAAATTCAATAATTCATTAACTATAATAAATATAAGGAGGAAATATGTGAAATGTTTAACAGGTACAGCTCATAAATGTACATACAAATAATTTTAAAAAGTTCATAATTTCGTCAATAGATAGCGCTTCTCTACCTCAAACTGTAAGAATAATCAAACTAAGCTGGAGAACAGTCTCAAAGGTTTCAATGCTTAACAGATATAGCTCATAAATGTTGTATACAATTAATTTTTAAAAGTTCATAATTTCGTCAATAGAGGGCGCTGCTTTACCTCAAACTGTAAGACTCATCAAACTAAACTGGATTATCAGAGGTTTCAATGCTTTTCCTTTTTTTTACTTTACTTAGCTACTGCACAGCGTAAGGAAAGTGTATATTTTGAAGTTAATTTCAGAAATTTTAGAGTTTGAGATAGCATAGAACAGCGCCATATATTGTAGAAAATGTGAACTAATTTTTTAATTACTATGTACAAAATTGATTGCATCGTTACGTTTATTAGTGAATGATTTCTTTTTAATTTTAAAGTTAGAGAGTTCTTTATAAAACGCTCCGTATTTCTATTTTAATATCAGTAATATTTCATTTTATTCAACAGTGTTATATGCTTTACATGGTTCTATAAAAAATACAACTTATTATTTCACCTTTGAATTTCACAATATAATAGAACATTTCTCCCTAAATATACACTTTTTATTGTAGTAGCAAAATAGCAAAAATAAATCTTATTGATTATTTATTAAAGTTAAGAGTCACAATATGAGAGTCAAATTCTTAGAAAAAGATTTACGCGTAATCTTACTTCTATTCAAGAATCTAATTTTCCTTGAATTATGATTTATACAGGGATGATTTTTAGCAGAGGTCTTTTAACAAAAGACCTCTGTTAATCTGAATTTTAATTAGTTTTCTATAAAGAAAGTATTTCGTTGACTTTGCAATTAATTTGTATATTTGAAACATAATTTTCAAAAGCAAAAAATGCTTTGATGGTAAACTAAATTTGATTTTGCATATTTTTAATTACATCGTACTTATTTTATCAACTCCATGTTTATTAACAACGTCAAAATATTAAAAAAATATATTTTATGCATTTCATACAAATAAAATTTTTTTTTACGAATTAAAAGTATTCGGGTATCTTCTTCTCTTTCTCCAATTTTGAATAATACATTGTATTAATCAGTTTTTTCAACCCGGTATTAAAATGAAATATTGGTTTTTTGGATGCCGTCAATTCTCAAGTAAACATTTTGAGTTGCGTAACAGAATTTGTTAATAAAAGAGTAACAAAATAATGTTCATTTTATGCTGTTTATTTAGCATGTTTGTCTGTTGAACATGTTTGTTGAATATAAAAATAGTCATATTGTTGTCATACTTGCGTGATACCCCCTCTTCCCTATTGTGACATCAAACTTTTTGCAGCTATTTTTTTAATTAAAACAACATTAGAATTATATATTTTTAATATACTACATATTATCTACCGAAATAAAACTTTCAAGATCTTATGAGATTTCACTTCAGGCTGTTGCAATGTAAAGAAAAAATATACCTAATATTTCTCTGATAAAAATGCATACTTTTATGAACTTAATTTAAACTGCTTGCAAACAATGACTTCTCATATTTTACGAGGCTAACGAAAAAGAAAGGCTACCGCGGTGCTTTACGCATATCTTTTTTTACAGACCGCGGGTGTCACGTGATGCTCGAATGCGCCAATGGAGGTGTACGAAAAGAGCATCACGTCACTCTAGCGGTCTGTAAAAAAAGATAAGTGGAATGCACCGCGGTAGCCTGTCTTTTTCGTTAGCCTCGCATATTTTACATATGACGTCATAATGTGTTAACCCACTTCCTCTCCCTCTTACATTCTGTCACATTTTGTAGAACCTTCCACCCCCTTGAAGTGTGACATAATTAACACTAAGAACTACCGTGTTTCTTGTATATCTAGAACTTACAAGGGAACCACGTTTGGGGCAACTCGCACCATCGAGACCTGGTGCATTTTGTAGCCCTATACATACAAGTTAGAGAACCGATAAAATTACTGTGTTAAAATCCTATTTTACATATATTTTTTTATACTTTTAATTTTTTATACCGTAATTTCGGGTGCATAAGCCGCAGCTCAAATAAATCGGTTTCGGACCGGAAATTGTTTTTAATGAAATGTAACGTCTTACATCTTGGAACTTATTTGCATTTATTTCTATAAAAATAATTCTGGTTTAAAACAGACTTAATTTACCCGCGGCTTATACACCGGAAATTACGGTAATTAGATTTTTAATTGTTAATTTCACACCAAAAGTGAGTTAAGTCGTCAAATATGGTGTTACGAATCCATCACACACAGCAGAACGACTATGGCAAAAAAACAGCCAGGTTGCCGGGAAAAGTTCTACGGTAGCGAATTAAGCCAAGATTTTCAGCGCCACAAAATACAAATATAATGTTGCAATTTTTCAAAATCAAATTTCTAGGTTCTTGAAGGAATTTTTAAAACTTTTTTCAATAGTTTATACGTATTATTAACTAACTTGTATTTTTGACTGCTTTTTTGGAAAAAACTTCTTTATTAATAATCCGTTAAGTGGTCTCGAAAATTGCCTTTTCAGAGAGTTATGCTGCTGTAAAATCCAAAAATATGATTTTAACAGGAAAATTTTATTGATTCTCAAACTTCGTAATGCAATCTCAATGCCGGGTGCGAGCTGCATCAAAAGTGGATCCCTTGTTAGAACTACCGGGGTGGGTAATTGCTGACCCATGGACTTAAGTGATGTTATTCTTGTTTTGTATCGGAAATACAGACACACAATAAGGTTCGATGTTTATTATAATGATTTTTAGTTAATGATTAATAAAATTTAGCTTCTAGAATATTATATAATATGAAATATAATTATTAGATTCCATCAAAGAAAATTTAAATTTCTAATTTCAGAATAAAAACTTTGAGATTGTGACAATTCGTAAGAAATGTAAAATAAGAAAATATTTCAAATAATATACATTATCAATTTTAATTTCGTAATAATTTTCCTACTGATTAATAAGATAGCAAAATTGAATAACAATTAAATACATATAGCTCCACGATTTTTTACTTACATTTTACGCACGGTAATTCTAGGTATACAGACCGCTGCAGAATTCGCGGAGCGCGGCGTTTCGCGTGATGGTCTTTTGCTACGTCCCTTTTATACCGAGACACTTGCGTAAGCCAGGTAGAAAGGGAAAAAAATCTTGAAATCAAAACCGTACCAATTTAAAAAGAACAATGAACAAATTAAACACCCCGAAATGCGAAAAGGGTTGGGCTAGGGGCTCTGAAACTATTGACGATTTATTAT
This sequence comes from Maratus michaelseni, assembly GCA_963931845.1. Taxonomy (NCBI): domain Eukaryota; kingdom Metazoa; phylum Arthropoda; class Arachnida; order Araneae; family Salticidae; genus Maratus; species Maratus michaelseni. Next base: position 122,636,146 of record OZ007586.1, read on the forward strand.
AGTGGTTATAGTGATTGCCGATTTAATTTCTGACAATATATAATAAACTTCCAAATCCGACCAAAAGTTTCTGAGAAAACCTAAATAATATAAAAAGCGCACCCGTCCCTTATTCTTTTAAAGCGTGAAATGGTGTCTTCCTGTATTGAGGATCTGTGTTAAAAATGTAGACGTTTCCAAGCAAACTCGCAGAAACGAAAACCACTCTGGAAATGTTTGAAAGTAACAACTCTCTTAAAACGGGAAAACTTCAAAGACACTGAGAGAAAAAAAAAATCTCTGGCGAATCCGTGAGAAAAAAAAAATATATATATACATATTTTGAAATAGTAAATATTAATATTTGTTTAAACCAAATATATCGTTAGAACCGGAAATAACTGTTTGTTTTTTTGTCCGAGAAAAGGGGGTGGCATTTTAAAACTGGATGAAAAAGGGAAAAGATGAAAACAAACGTGAATCGACATCCAAGAAATACATATCTATCTATCTATCTATATTTTTGAAACAATATTAATATTTAGATAATATAGAATTTTTAATATAGTATTAATATAGTATTAATTATAGCATTAATTAATATGATTAATATAGTATTCGTTGGATTTCAACTAAATTTGTGTTAAGACGTTATGCTGTATATTTCGGAAAAGTCAAGCAATTTAAAATTTTTATTCTGAAAAGTGACAGTGATACGATCGAAAACTCACATCTTGGGTTATAGATGATCCACAGCGGTAGTTTTAGTGTTAATGGATAATTCCAAAATTGTATGTTTTGAAAAAAAAAAAAGAAAATATATATATATATATATATCAAACCATGCCACATCGAACGTATGAATATACCGTTTAAAAGGAAGAAGAAAAAAAGATTTTTCTCTTTTTTTGTCAGTTAAAAATATTGCTTTTTTGACGATATTTATCGATGCAAACAAACGAAATAAACACTTATTTTAATAACTTAAACGTCTCGCAAGAAAACCCATTTCATTGATTGGATAGCATATTTCTTATTAAATCAATGAAAATCTTTTATTTTTGAGGGCTTTCTTTTCAGTAAAAATAATAGTATAATGATTTTTACTTTATTCACATAATTTCATCCAAGGTATAAAAATTTTGTCATTAATTTAAAACCATTATAGAAAAATAAACTTACAGAAATTTATTAAGTAATTTCTGAATAAGATGTTCTTTCATGTTAATAATATCTTACGTGAATCTTTTCAACTCTTACCTAAAACGTTTTCACTAAGGTTAATATCTTTTTAAGCTGGAATAATAAAATTAATTAAATTTCTTTTAAAAGAGGGCTTGTTTATGCATTTTAAATGGCTAAAGTAATTTATTTAAACACTGAATATAAAGTCATAGTTATAAAAAATTAATCTAAAACTTTTCATGTTTAATTAAAAAATATAAATTTTCTTGCAAAATGTATATTTCGGTAACTCGCATTATTGCATTTTCTTTTTCTTTTCTTCTCTTTTTCATTTAAAATTAAAGTTAGTAATGCAGAAAACTTATAAACAAAATTGAAAAAAAGGGCAAAGTTAATATATACATATTCATGTATGTATCGTATACACTTGCACGAATTTTCGCCTCCCTCCCCTAACCTCCCCTCCCTCCCATCTACGTTTGAAAGAAATTTTCAGAAAGAAATAGTTAAGCGTAGCCGTTCGTATAAAGAATGTGAGATATTTTGGTTTGGAGACGTGGAGTTTCACATAACTTTAACAACTTTCTCTACTTTTTCTTCTATCTTTATAAATTAGCATAATTTATATTAACCCATTTGTTTCGAGAATTATATTTTGCGAATATTTGCACTTTCCTTTGTAAATATGAAAATTTGCACTTTCTATTATTATCCCCTACCATGCATTATTATTGTTATTTTTATGCAAAGAAAAATGCATGTGTTTTCCTTTAATGCTGTAGACTATGAAAAAAATAATTACAAAAAATAAAACATAAGAATTTTAGCTGAAAATATAATTTTTAGCTCACAGGCTATCAAAGCCTGAGAGTTAATGTGCCCGTCCGTTCTCTATGTACGTATGTACGTAACGCGATAACTCTTGATAGAAATAACCGTTTTGCTTCAAATTTTGTTTTTAGGTTCATTGTGATAAGGTGCTTCCCTGATTAGTTTTGGGGGTTCATTGGTTAAGTATAAAGGGGGGAAACGGGGGGATAACCCTCCTCAATTTAGATAAATGGGGTTTTCATGCAGAATTATCCGATTTCCTTCAAATTTCGTATATAGGTTCATTGTGATAAGGCGCTTCCCTGATTAGTTTTTTTTTTTTTTTTTTTTTTTTTTTTTTTAAGCATAAAGGAGGGAAACGGGGGGTAACCCCTTAATTTAGATAAATGGGTTTTTCATGCAGAATTTTCTGATTTCCTTAAATTTTGTATATAGGTTCACTGTGGTAAGGAGCTTTCCTGATTAGTTTTGGGGGTTCATTGGATAAGTATAAAGAGGGGAAACGGAGAGCTAACCCCCTTTAATTTAAATAAATGGGCTTTTCATGCAGAATTATCCGATTTTCTTCAAATTTTGTATATAGGTTCATTGTGGTAAGGCACTTCCCTGATTAGTTTTGGGGTGCATTGGTTAGGTATAAAGAGGGATATAATATAATCGGGGGTCTAATCCCCCCTTAATTCAGATAAATGGATTTTTCATGCAGAATTATTCGATTAGATTCAAATTTTGTATATCTGTTCATTGTAATAAGGCGCTTCCCTGAATAGTTTTAGGGGTTCATTGGTTAATTATAAGGGGGAATAATCCCCCTTAATATATTGTCGATTTCTTTATTTTTCAAGGGGCTTATTTCAAATTCTTTGAAATAAGAGCATAATATACAATTAGTGTGAATAGCCTGTGCCTGGCCAATGCCTTTAGTTTAACTGGGCAGTTTTCTTTTTATTTTTTAGATTTCCTATGTGGCATGCTGTACATGATCACTCCAATTTGATATCACACAGGAATTACTGATCATATCAAGTATTTAAAATTTTACTTTATAGAAATGTGTAATTATTTTCCCCTCCCTGGATCCGTTCTGCTTGGGATATTGTCCTGGATTGACTTCAGGGTATTTGACCAAGAGAGAGTGATTCAAGTGATTCAAGCGTAATTATTTCAAAATAAAAGAGTTATGAAAAACGAAACAAAAATAAATTTAAGTAATTAATTTCCTAACAATTTCATTTAACTAAGAAATTTTCGAAAGTAATTATTTTCTTTATTTAGACAACAACTTAGCATTTTTCTCTTGATATGAAGAATTTCTCTTTGCATCCGGGAAACTTGGCATTTCAAATTCTACAAAGGGAAGCAATAAAATCCGTCATTTAATTCACGAAGGAAGAAGAATCACCGCATTGACTTTGAACATTTCCAGTTTCAAGTTTTTCAGTTTCAGCAGTTTTAGCATTTGATTGATGATGATTATGCTATTTATGTAAAACAACCAACAATTTACGGCAATATCGTCGAGAAGAGGATAAAATAATTTAAAATATCGTCGTCTACCTAGCCATGTCTCTGTCTGTCTGTTTGTCTGCCCATCTGCCTGTCTATCTGACCGTCTGTCTGTCTGTCCATGCTCTAACTTGCGTATAGATAAACTCAGATTGCCATTTAATTTATATATGTTATTGAAGTTTACTATGATGTACGGTATTGAAATTTAAGTGTGTAGCATTTATAGTTTGTTCAGAGAGGCACTCAAAAGAATTCCTTTATAATTATGGTCTATGAGGAAAAATCGTTTGCAATGTATTTTAATAATGTTACACAATTTCAAGCATATTTAAATTGATGTAGTGCATCAATGTAGTGCACTACAAGATACTTACTGTATAATATAGTGTGTCATTTATCGTTCATTTACAGGGACACACAAAAGAATTCGGATACTGTACTGTCTATGAGCCATGATTGCTGGATGTGCGTTTTCATTTGTGGTATGCTTCTTTAAATGTAACTAATTTTTGCATATTACTTGGTGTGTAATAAATTCTGCTGATCATATACAGGGCTGCACAAAATAATTCGAGTACATTTCCATTTATTCACGAAAATTGCTGAAGGAGGCTTTTCAACTGATGTTATGTGTTTCCTAACTGAACTAAATTTTAGCTTACTATGTTAGTACATATACAAATTTATAAATCATACACAAGGCTGCACATAAGAATTCCGATACTTTAACGATTACAGATAGTAAATGTTGAAATTGGGTTTTCAATATGTGTTATGCGTTTTCGAAATTGTTTACTTAGATTGGGTGGGGCTAGTTGAGCTTAAGCCAAAATGTAGGCCTCGGCGCCCGGTTTGACCATGACCTTGTTTACTTAGATACATATTTCCCCTTATTAAACGATGAAATTCTGTTACACTATTCTGAATGTGTTGTAAATTGTTTCATAATGTGTGATTGACTCATGTGTTTTCCTTCTTGTTTCCTCAGGAATGAATCTAGCAAATCAACTCCTCAAACAATAAGAGTAACATACTTGATTAACGAACTAATCCAAGATGCCTTCAAGATCAATACTCTGTCTCAATTAGGTTTGAATTGGTTCAGTATTTTGAGGCGTTATTGTAATGGCAAATTTTGCCTTTCTTTGTCCCTGTAAGCGAACTACAAGAGCAACATAGTTGATTAACGAACTCATCCAAGATGCTTGCAAGATCAATACACTACTCCAATTATGTTTGAATTGGTTCAGGACTTCGGACATTGTTGTGATTACAAAATTATTATCATATATATATATATATATATATATATATATATATATATATATATATATATATATATATATATATATATATATATATAACAAAGTGACTGCAATAGGCCGATTTCTAAAGAAATCAACCTAATTGTACAAAAATATTTTTATAAATCATTTCCAGTAATTGCAGTATTTTAGATTTTTTTTTAATATAACTTTTCCATTTACTGTCAATTCTAGATTTTTTATACGATTTTTTCGGTTATTTATTGAATGATACCTGTAGCTTGATTCAAACAAATTGTTAAAATGTATGTTCCAAAATTAAATTTATTCAAAATGTCAGCAGTTTAAAAAATGTTTTACGTTAAATTTCTATTTTAAAATAATCTACGTAGTGAGTAAAAACAGTGAAAAGGCCGCAGGCAGATAGAGGAAACAAAGGTATGGAAATTAAAATGTTTTACTGTTTTGTAAAAGAACAGAAATTCTAAGAAAAATTGTGCAAGCTTTTAACAATATTGAACAAGTTAATTGAATACATCTTTTTATACAAGTATTTTCTTGCATGCAATTATAAAAAGCCATCTAAATTTTTGTTCAAAGAATAATATATTTTATACATTTTTCTGAAAAGATTGCCCTTTCTTTTGTTACTTCTTCAAGAAAAATGAACGATAATCAGTATTCTTAGAAACCAAAATAACTTATTTTTCTCACCCATTGTTTTTGTATAGATTAAATGAAGGAAAATGGTGTGAAATATATGTCAGAAATTCTTCCATAATTGAAATAAACTTAATTCTTATTTACAAATTTATACTTTATAATTAACCCTTACCCGCTCGACTCCAGATGGACTCGGGTAGCGAAACATACTGAAAGCCAAATTTACAGGAAATTTTCCATTATTTTTCAAACTTTTTTTTAACTTTTTTTAGGTGCGTTCGTAATTATATAAATACGTAGCACCTATTGTCGTCGCTTGGTCCGTCCGTCTGTCTGTCCGTCTGTCTGTCCGTCCGTCCGCATATAACAACGCAAAATCTACCCTACCGAATGGCTTGAAATTTAAGATATATTATCTTTGCAGAATTTTGTCGAGACATTTAAAATTTTATTAAAATCGAATCAAAACTTTAGGAGATATTAATAAAAATATTTATTAAGAAATTTGAAAAAAAAAATTTAAAATCGGTGCTTTCTTGTTATAGGAGCTTCCGTAGTTTTATCGTCAAGCGACCGAGATACTTATTCTATTACAGAAATTAATCTGCAGACGATATCCTTCATTTCACAGAATTAAAAATCATCAAGATCTAAATATTTATATAGCTAGCTACAGTACGAACGCACCTCATTTGTCACGTTTGACGTACAATTTCCAGCTTGTTTAGGCTGAATTCTTATTCGCTATCGTTATTAAAAGAATTTTTTACTTGTAATTATTTTTCGTCCTTCAAACCTGAGATAAATTGAGCCATCAATTGCAATAAGTGAAAGATTATTTTAGATTTAGTCGTTTATCTTTTCATTCTTAAATGTTAAATGCTAGAATTGGTGGAACCAGTAAGTTTGTCTCGCAGCATATTAGCTACTAGCGCATCTATATTGTGAATATGGACACAGATAACTATTGTAATGAATTGCTTGAATCTCGAAAAAAAAAGTTTTTTTTTCATGATGGAATTTCGAGATATCCATACTCTTAAACGTTATTCCATGGATTTAGACGAGATTTATTTTTGTTTTTAATGTTATTAGCTACTATAGAAAAATTTATTTCATCTAAATACATGGCATTAGCGATTTATTGTACAACGATTTATCGTACAGGTTTTCTTTAATTGCAAGAATGGGAATGCGTTCTGTTCGACTCATCGGAAAATCAGAAATGGACAGTGTTACAGAAGATAGCACTGCAAACACTTGGTCACCGCCCCCTGAATAGTAGGCATACGCGCTGACACAAAAATGGCGGCTGTCGTAAGCGGATTTTTTTTCAGCGTTTTTACGGTCCCTTGCATTTCAATACGAATAATTATTTAAAGTTTTCTCAATCTTATTTTTCTGGGATTAAAGAAGTCAAAGAAAACCTTTAGAAAATTCTCGTGTCTAATTTCAGGGGACCATACAAACGTTTAAAAAAAAAATCCGCCTCCGACAGCTGCCATTTTTGTGTCTGCCCGTAGGCCTAGTATTCAGGGGGCGGTAGCTTGGTAGTGAGTTGCGGTTGTGGCGACTTCATCTCGAATGGGCAGTGAAATGATTTTCTCGCAGTCAGCACTAACTCGACTGCTGTTCTGTGGTCTCTGGTTCGATCCTTTTCCTTGCCAACGCCGTCTTATTCCTTCACATTAGTGTACGGGATAATCCAAACGCCCGCCTTGTGCAAAGAGTGCTTAGCCATGCGGTTTTTGAATAGGCAGTATTAAAATACAAAAACACGGAATTAAAAGCACATAATTTAAACACAGAAATAAAAGTCACATGGCGCAACGATAATGTAAATTTAAAAACTTCTTTTTATAGTTAATACAGTGTAAAAATACCCCAAATTGTTTTCAACAACAGTTCCAACAGATCACGCTAACCAATTGGAAAAAGGACGAAACAATTTAGAAACCAAGGAATATGGTCGCATGTTTGTAAGGATAGAGCCTAAATGAGAGGTATTTGATCCAACAAAGATTTTTAGCAACCTGAAAGGGGAGGGGGGGGGTAGCAAAACCAAAGTTTACAACACTTTAAAAAATGTTGTGAATGAAAAATTATTCGAGGAAACCCAAATCACAAATATATGAGGGTTTGTAGATAATTTTTGGAGAGGCAATAAAAATTTATAATTGGCATCCTAACAATGCTAAGCTATGACTGACTTGATAGTTTCATTTTTAAAAGCATGCGCAATATGCTCGTTGAGTGATTTGAGTGCGCGTTTTGTTTAACTGATGTATAAATACACATTGACAGTTAATATTATAAATGCCCCAGGAAATTTTCATATCAATGAGATTCTTTAGCTGGGAAAAATAAATCTTATGTAAGACATTAAGAATTGGATTAAAATTTGTGAAGTATATAGTGAACAAATCATGAGGGACCTAATGATACGAAAATGGATGTGACAGTTTATCAAAGATGGAAGAGTCTGTTGGATGAGGAATGCAGTGGACAGCAATCTCTCCATATCTGATGACAATTGATCCCTGCAGTCGAAGAGAACTCTTTTGCCCTTGACTTTCATTTTCTTTGCACTTGAACATTCTTGCTGACCAGAGATTTCAGATTGATGATATCAAAGGCGGCATCCTTCTTCAATATGGGGATACAAATTAGGATTTTCAATTAAGTTTAATGTCTCAACAGCTGTGGCAATTATATTGAAACATAGTCCAAGGTTTGTACTTCAGTGTACAATAAAAAGTTTTGTTCAATTATATTTCACATTTATTTAATTGACTAATAGAATTCACTTTCTAGGCGTCCCATGTATATAGTTACATACAGACATTTCAATAAGCAGTATTTAAATTATAATATTAATCTAATCACGAATAAACATGTATTCTTTCCAATAAAAAAGTTATATATTTTATTTTAAACACATTACATATCATATGATGTCTATAGCTATAAATTTCCTTCATTAATCATATGCATAATTTCTTGTGCTGTATCTGTCTCTCAAATTTTACCCATACGTATTCATGCATCCTTGATGCAGCGTTCTTTGCATAATGAGTATATTTCATTCCTTAAAATAATTACTACATCAATTGTAAATTATTGTTCATTTGTTTTGATGAAATTTTGATTTGATATCAAGGTACATGTCAAATAAACTCCACTTTGAACTATTTATAAAATAGATGTACTTTTATATCATTACCTAAACGTAACATTTGTGTCCCAAGATTTTTAGTTTCACTCACAGCCCTTTGAATAGCCTCCGCGCTGAAACAAAAGTTTTGTTCGTCGCAGGAGGATTTCTTTCAGCGTTTGTATGGTCCCTTGAATTTTAAAGCCAGTATTTTCTAAAAATATTCTTCACCTTGTTTAATCCCAGAAAAAGAAGGCGAAGAATGCTTTTAGATAATACTGGTATTGAAATTCAAAGGAACATGGAAACACTGAAAAAAAATCCGCCTACGACAGCCGCCATTTTTTGTGTCAGCCCTTAAGCCTAGAGTTGAGTGTGTTGGTGTTGTTTTTTTAAGGCCGATTATCTACTCCAGGGATATAGGCCAAGAGGGGGATGCCCTCCGTGGGGGTCTTTCTAACCTAGAATTCAGGAAGCTGTACACATACAAATGACGCCATGCTAAATTTTACTAATGCATAAGACTTATTGGATGAAATATTATTTCATGTTAGAGAAGCGTTGATTTAATGGACGCAAAATTTTCACTGGTTCAACAGCATTTTCTGTTTCACATTGCTTATGCTTAATATAAAATTTATTTTGGTCTAACTTTACTTGGATCTTTTCTGTCTAAATCTGTCTAAAACATACTCTAAAGAAAATATACTTTAAAATTTATTTATAGATTGAGAAATGCTCTTTTCAATACTCAAATAGTCTCTTCAATGCTCAAATGCTCTTTTCAATGCTCTTTCAAATGCTCTCTCTCAAGTATCATTCATATTAAAATGAAAATTATTATGTGAAGTTATTCCATAACACATAACAATTCAATAAAAAATAAAACTCATTCACGAAAAAAAAAAAAATAGGTATCTAGCTATGATAGCACTATGGTGTAGCATACTAAATTTGTACGCAATATTTAAAAATATATCTAAAAAAAGTGACAAAACTCTAAAAATGTCATTCTGTGTGTTAGTGCACTTATAGGTCTGACTTACGTACGTCTTGATACGGGAAAAGTGCCATTAATGTAGTTATCCGGAAAAACGCTAGATTTCGTTAATGTCACTTTGAAACAACAGCAGGGGATATAAATTCTGTGTGGGGGGTAAATTTATTTAATCCTCGTTATCTCTTCTATGTCTTGATTCTTAAGGGCTTTACATTTTTATTTACGTTTATACAGCTGCATGCAAAGCTAAATGCTATAGTTTTATGCTACAGTAAAAAATGAAAATCTTCTTTGGCTCTACTTTGAAATATAGTATTTTTGTGTTGTGCTAATTTTCCTACAGGTGACCGGTATAGCCTATGATATGATAATCTCGTTGCTAAAACAAATTAAACGATACTACATTTGCGAAAATCAGTCTGATAGTTTTGGAGCTGTGGCGCAACGTACAGAATTTACCGTAATTTCCGGCGTATAATCTGCTGATCAAACAGTCATGTTTCGGACCAGAAATTTATTTTATAAAATGTAACTTATTAGACCGCTTTAAATATTTGACTTCAATTATTGAATAAAATTCCTGGGTTGAAACAGAATTGTTTGATCCGCGGATTATACGCCGGAAATAACGGTAGCTATTCTATGCCCCCCCTCCCCCTTTTGTATTTTCCGAAATTATCATAATGTACGTGTTTCACATTTTTTAAAGACAAAATCAACTATACCTTATTTATAAAAATCGGTTCAAGAGTTCGAGCCCTAAAATAGCCCCACGTGAAAAAATTTTGTTTTCGTTTGGTTTTAGTATAATCAGTTAATGAGAATTTGTATTTAAAAAAAAAAGAAATTCTATGTATTTGCACCTCTTGTCAACAAGCAAAAAGCTTTCATTTTGTATTCGTAATTATATTAATTGCTTTTTTATGATTTGAAGGAATCATGCATTTGATATATTCGTCTTTCAGCCTGAAAAACGACACTTGGCCGATAGCCACATCATTTTTTTCTCACATCATTATAATCTAATGAGGAAATTTCATATTTGTCACTGACACTTGTGCTTTTTTTTTCAAAATAAGATTATTTATAATTAGCCGCATTCAAAGCTCCTGTAACGTTTATTTGAAAATTCCCTTTTCTGAAACCTTCGTTTCACATGGGCCTTTAATGAAAGCAATAAATATTTGAAAGAATGTTCAACAGATTTGTTGTCACGGTAACAACACGCACTGTTTTAAAGAAGTAAGCCAAGCGGAAAATGCATCTGAGTTTTCACTGATGAGTTTGATTTAAAAATTTTCATTAAAATGAAAAATTATACGTTTATGTTAAAAAAAAAGTTTTTATTTTTTTTTTATTTTAAATGAATGCAAAGTTTATCTACTCAATTCTTAATGTTCACGACTGCGGAATAATTAAACTCAAATGCGATTTTTATTTTAAGACCAAAATAAACATTCTTGTGTATAAATAATATAGCATTCATTAAGTTGTGTACACAGCGCTCCCACTAATCCGTTTTTTGGAATACCAGCATATCTGAAGAAAATTTTTCGTGCTAGGTTTCTGCAAAATTTGTAACAACATTTATCTTCCGGTTAGGTTTCTACAAAAATTTTAATAAAAATCTTAAAAGAAGATTTTTCATTGAAAAATCTGGTATTCAAAAAACGGACAGCCAGCATATAAAATATGCATTTTTTTTATGTATGCGTAAACTTATATTAATTATTGTACTATGCGTAGAGGAATTTAAAATAAAATAAATGCATACATAATGTGTTTTAAAGCAATATTTTTGAATGCTAGTTAACAGTTTAAAAGTCATATAATTTGGAGAAGTCATATAATTTGCAATTGAAAGTGTTCTTAGTATATACGCAAAATAATGTTGTTTTCCCCAAAATTAATAATCCCCGTACACAATTATTCAAATTGGTAAAGAAATCATATGAGATGTAATCTTCCCAACTGGGCGAAAAAGTCCGGGCCAGGATTCTAACCCGAGATCCCTTGGTTGAAGCTGCTAATGCTCTACCAACTGAGCAATCCCGGACGAATATGGCTGAACTAATTCATCCAGTTAACCTTAATGATCATAGCATCTGGTCTGATATCTGAATCAGCACGACAGAATAAATCACAGGTAATGGGACCTCCAGTAAACGCTGGAAACGTGAGAGTATACTAGATTAATTTTGATACAATTATTCAAATTGGTAAAGAAATCATATGAGATGTAATCTTCCCAACTGGGCGAAAAAGTCCGGACCAGGATTCGAACCCGAGATCCCTTGGTTGAAGCTGCTAATGCTCTACCAACTGAGCAATCCCGGACGAATATGGCTGAACTAATTCATCCATTTAACCTTAATGATCATAGCATCTGGTCTGATATCTGAATCAGCACGACAGAATAAATCACAGGTAATGGGACCTCCAGTAAACGCTGGAAACGTGAGAGTATACTAGATTAATTTTGATACAATTATTCAAATTGGTAAAGAAATCATATGAGATGTAATCTTCCGAACTGGGCGAAAGAAAATTTGGAGAATTAATGGATTCGTCTTTTTAACGCAACCTTTAGTAGCGGAAACAGCTGACTTTTTAGAGATATTGAGTCTACTCACTGAAAGAAAGAAAATTTTTATGGTTGAACAATTCGGGGTCCTATAAATGTATTAAAACTATCGAATTTTTGGATCTGAAAAGTATGCATCCTTGCTTAGAGTGGGCTGAGATTTCAGAGATTCAAATTTTTTTGAATTTGGCCCATAATTTTTTATTTCAGCAAAATCCCGATTTTTGTATAGAAAAAGAAAAAACTAAGGATTTTGCTATTTCTTTTCAAATTATCACGGCTCGTATGGGTCCGACCGTGACGCAGTTAGGCTCATTCGACTCGACATTGATAGAACTTACCGATTTTAGTTCCGAATTTCACCACCAGGGGCGCTTTCCTATCTCTGGTTCTACGGGCCCTATCACGACGGGGTATGGCTCTTTCGACTCGACATCGACAGCCTCCCAGATTTCAGTTATGTTTGTATAAAACAGATTGCGCCCCTGGCAGTGGAAAGTGGTACTAACGGATTTTGCAGCTAACTCGGGTTCTATGGGTCCCAACACAACACAGTCTGGCTCATTCGACTCGACATCGACAGAAATTACAGATTTTAGTTCAAAGTTTTACCACCAGGGGCGCTTTCCTAACTCGGGTTCTATGCACTCTAAAATTGGAAGGAGTGAGAAGTTGACTCTTTGGAAGAGTGAGAGGCATTTTCACTCTTTTAGGAGTGAATTTTATAAATATGCACTCTTTAAAGAGTGGAATTTTCCACTCTCTAGAAAGGAGTGAAATATCTTACTCCGTTGTCGAGAGTGACTGTCTCACTCCATTGACAAGAGTGAATAGTTCACTCCGTTGAGAGTGAAGAAAAACAGTTTTTTCCAATAAAACCACAAGATGGCGCCAGCTCTCGGATACCCCGTTATCGAAACAAAACGCCTAAAATGAAATCCTTTATATATAGTAGCACGATTTAAAAAAAAAACTGAAAAAGGCATTGAAATAATAAATGAATCGATAGAATTATGGACAGGAAATATATTTTATGCTTTACAAATTGCAGGATTTGCCAGTGCTAAGAACAGTGCAGGGAAAACAAATATTTGAAGTAAATTTATGCTTAGCTGCAACACAATTTTGCTTCTATTTTATAAACAGAAATTTAATATCTCTGAATGCTAATTATTTTCCTCTTTATTTAAATAACCTATTCTACATATTTTATATCATTTCTAACCTCTTTATGAATATAAACAAAATATAACTATACAGATTGAATTTTCTGTTATTTTTAGCACGTTTGAAATTAAAATGTAAAACATAAAAGAAATGAAAAACGTTGCATTTAATCACTGATTTTATACCATTTATTATAGCAAAAAGAGTATAAATGTGTCGGTAATAGTCTTAGGAAAAATTTAACAGCTATAATTTAAGGGAAAAAAAATACGTTTTTTACCCTGACTGAAATTTCACCCCTAAAAATTAGTTTTGAAAAGTAAATTTGAGGCCTATTTGGTAAACAGGCCCTGGGCCTCGGGCAATCTTAATTGGGCTCTAATTATGGAAACATTATTAGCAAGAAAAAAATGAATGAATAAATAAATAACTGCTTTGATGTAACGGAATTTTTGTCATACCGGAAATGTACAGACGGGTGTTCGCACATTTTTTAGACGATTTCAGCGTTGTTGTTTTTAACGTTTAAAATATGAATATTGCTTTCTGAAATAATCTGTATGCTAATCTTGTTTCTTGATTCTAATTCTGCGTAATGCTTTCGATGGTAGAAGGTTTTTTGTAAAATTTATAGGGTTATTGCTTCCCATGCGTCTTTAAAAACTTTCCAGATTCGATCAATCGTGGTGGTTTTGCCCTTTGAAAGAGCTCTTTTCAGCAGACCAAATGCACAATAAACCATAAGAGAAACGTCAGGTGACTGGAGGAATATGTTGAAAGGTATAAATACAATACCTGTGTGAGTTTTTAATGTTTTCAATGAATACAGCGGTAGTTTTTGAAGTATGAGCAGTAGCTTTGCTTTGATGCCAGTTTTACCCTTTAAAAGTCATTGTAATAAAGAAAATGGCATTTTTTTCTATAAATATCGGATGTAACACATTCTCTTAATAATATAATGAATTGATAGTAACATGTTTGTCCAATATTCTTATTTTTATTTTCCCATTGTAAGATAAATTTGCGATAGTCATAAATCCTTACCTGAAACTTCGTTTTCCGCCCTGAAATGGGCTTTTTTTTCCCTGTTTTTTTCATCTGGTATCTTTTTACTATGTATATGTACTGATTTTTGGAATAGCACTTTCCAATCAATTGTTATGTTTATTTCGCACTAAAAAGTTTTTATATTATGCGCTTTGCAATCATTTTAGACTGTGGAATTAGCATACTTCTGTTCGGAAGAAGAAAAAAAACGCATCTTTCCATTCACAGCTTTTTTGCATGCGCAATCTTGAAATAAGAATAAATTTGAAAGTATCAGACGATAATATAAATTACACATAATAAGTTGTTGTCAGAATTTTTTCCTCTAAAATAATTCCATTTTTTAAAATAATTTATCAAATTTGTCTGAAAAATGTGCGAACAGTCTCTGTATTATATGATACAAAAAGAAGGTTTCAGTTTTCTTATTTACACAGTTGAGAAACACCGTAAATATTTATGATTTCTACACAAATTTAATAAGTGTGCTGGAATATCACAAAAGAAACAAAGTTAAAATAATGTAATAAGAGCTTTTTTAATTGTTAGCGGCTGTAGCATGCTGTAAAACCAGTTCTCGTCCGAGCGCAGAAGTCAAGCAGCAACGAGCTCTGTTACTACTTGGGAGGGTGACCACCTACGAGCAAGCGTGTGTAAAAATGAGTTTGTCTTTTTCATTCTGAATTTTAGTCACTCCTGAAAGAGTGAATATTCACTCCTATCAGGGGTGAAAAAACTTACTCATTTTGCAAGAGTGGATAGTCACTCTTCTGAAAGAGTGAGTATCCACTCCTGTTCAGAGTGAATATTCACTTCTCAGGAGTGAGTATTCACTCTTTCAGGGAGTCAAGAATTTCACTTTTTCCTAGAGTGAATAGTCACTCTAAAGAGGTTGGGCAAATTTTGACTCTGCGATAGAGTGAATATCCACTCCTCCGGAGTGAATAGTCACTCTTTCTTACTTAGAGTGTGGGCCCGATTACGACGGGCTTTGGCTCATTTGACTGGATTTCGATAGCTTTACAGATTTTGGTTATGTTTGTATAGGACACATCGCGTCCCCTGGTGGTGCACTGTGGAACTGATGGATTTTGCAGTGCGTGTGCAACAGGCCTGCTATACGGTGCCGCAGGCAGCGGAGAAACGTACCTGAAGTTCATATAGAACAGATTGCGACCCCTGGCGCTGGAAGGTGGAACCAATGTATTTTGCAGCGCGTGTACAGAACACCCGCTATACGGTGCCGCAAGCAGCGGGGACCCGAGTAGGAGGTTCGTTCGGTTAGAGAATTATACTATTCAAGGTGAAACGTAAGCGTTCTTCCTATGTGTGCGCAGCACGCCCGGTATACGGTGCCGAAGGCAACGGGAACCCGTGCCGGAGATTCGTTCGGTTCCACGTTTATCATATTCGAGTTTTTATGCTATTCGAAGCAGCGATGTAAATTAGTGGCCCGCTAGTGGGCGAAACCAGCTAGTCTTCTTTATATGAGTTTTGACCTATTGTTTTGAAATTACTCTTGAAGCCATGTTTTCTATTCACAAACAATAATATTCGTTTAGTATCCTAATAAGAGTCTTTTCAATTCAGAAATTTTGAATTTTAAAGGACACACATCGTTATAACTTTGAAAAAACCAAGTATTTTTAGAAGGAAATTTACAAGATACAAGACATCATTAATCAAGTTCAGATATTTATAACTTAATACAATATTTAAAATGTATCGCATCTTATATTATTAATAAATAAAAATATAGAATTTTTAATAAACTGAAAAAAAAACTAATTTCAGATAATAATTACGAAAAATAGAAAATGCATTTTATTTCCTAAAATCAATATTGTTAAATGCCCTATTGGAGAGAAATATCTTTGAAAGAAAAAAAATCTATGTCCTTTTGATAGAAAAACGGGAAAGAAAAATCATCCGTCTAGCATAGAATATAAAATTTCACTATTTAATATGTAACGAAACTTCACTATTTAATAAAGTAAAAGAAGCTATCTAAATAAAAAATTTAGAAATCGCATAACACAGTTGAACACACAATTCGGCAATTTGCGCCCATAGTTCATAAGAGATTCGAATTATTTTGAAAAGCCCTAAATATGAACTATGGATTTGTATTCAGACCACAATGGTTTGCTAAAACTTATATCAGATATAAAACACATAACACATTCGAAAATTTATTTTCGTCATTTATCAACCATAGAAGGTAACCTAAAGTACTTTGTGCAGCTCCGTATGTGATCTACAAAATATTATACGCATCACATATTAAACTAAAATTTAATTCAGCTAAGAAATGCATAACACGGCTAAAATTACAATTCTAGCAATTACTATCCATAGACGCAATAGGGCAATTTCAATAGACGTCATGTTGGAGGTCACACACTACAAATAGGCAGTTCTGATTGGTTTAACTATACCCTGACCTCCAATTGAAGTACAATGGTTGATCATCTGATCGCAACTTCCATATATATAAAAATGTTCCGTAGATCTGTATATGAATTTATTTATATTCTACAAACATGTTTTAATATACTAATCATAAAGATGGAAAATGAATAACGCAATTAAAAAATACCTCTAAGCAATTCAAATCCATACACAGTAATACTTACGAATTTTTCAGCGCAATCCTGTATATAAGCAATATAATTTATACATAACACGTAATGTACTAAAATTTGGTTATGCTTAACAACTCATACAGCATCTGAAAACGTACTTCCAGCGATTATCGTTCATGGACAGTACTGTAACCGAATTAAGTTTTGTTTCCCTGTAAAAGAACAAATAAATGCTATGCTCTCCACATTTTACAGTAAGCATCTTGTAGCGTACCTCAGCAATGCACATCAGTTTCATTATGTTTGAAATAGTGTAACATCTTTAAAATGTAAACGATCTTTTTCCAAAGGGTATAATATAACGCAATTCTTTTCTGTGTCCTTGTAAATGAATGATAAATTCTATGCATTCCATATTCTACAGAAAGAATGTTGTATTGCACCTTAATAATACATGTCAATTTCATTATGTTTGAAATAGTGTAACTTCATTAAAATACACTGCAAACGATTTTTCCTTATAGATTTTAATGCAACAGAATTCTTTTGTGTGTCCTTGTAAAGGCAACACACTCACTTTTATTAGGAAATGTCCTATGGCAAACCTCAATAACATATACGAAGCTCATGGTAAAGCAAGCATATTTAAACAAGTAAGAGCTCAGACACACAGACAGACAGGCGGCCAAACAAACCGACGTCATAAAAACTTTTTAACTACAGCCTTGGTCAAAAGTATTAGGCCCCCTGACTTTTAATACATTTTTGGTTTTTAAGGTAAAAAATAAAAGTCTTATTGTTTTATAAATTATTATATTAACGTAAAATTACAAAAACAATATATCAATATTTAGTGGGTCTACCCTTGGCTTTAATAACAGCAGCAATCCTTTGGGGCATACTGCATACAAAAATTGCACATTTTTCTGCACTTACGGAATCTCACTCTTGAATAAGAGCATTTTTCAGAGCTGATTTTGATGTTATACTGTGTTCTTTGATTTTACGTTTTAATATACCCCAAAGGTGCTCGATTGGATTAAGATCCGGCGACTGTTCTGGCTAGTCCAGCAATACAATATTACTGTATTTAAACCAGCGCATCGTACGATGACAACCGATTTATGACAAGAAGCATTGTCTTGTTAGAACTTGTCGCCACGTAAATTGGTGTCACCAAAAATGCGCGTTAACGAAGGCATCAGCACAGTTTCCAGCACATTTTTGGCTGTTTATGCGGCCTTCGCATGCGAACATTTTTCACCAACGCCATCAACAGCCATACAGTCCCAGATCATAATTCTGCCAATCAATTTTTCATTGATTGTTAAATGAGAAATCATTAATTCCCTATTGATTGCTCTAAAACTTTTCGTCTAGTTTTCAATTTAGTTTCTGAGAATGTACAGTATGAATAATTTTTAAAGTACTTACTATTTTTATCTTCCTTTGAAAAGTGCTAAAAAAATGAATTGGACTAATATGATGATAACACTTTATTTTTCTTTCTTTTCTAATTCGGTATAATTATTTGCAATGGCTTCTCTGTTTAATATCTTACCATTCTATTTCGTTGTATGCACTGCTGAATACAGGATCTATCCTTTTATTCCCGTACGGTACTGGGACGAGACACTGACTTTGTGACAGGGTGTAATATTACGTGATGTGGTTGTCTTGTTGCAGTGATGTGATTGCGATTTTTTAAAAATCTAATGATGGGGGGGGGGGGGGTGGTACTTGAGATAAGAGATTTGGAATTGAAATGACTACCGTGAAATTTGATATTTTATATGAACGATATTTATATATGAACGATATTTATATATGAACGATAATTTTGATATGAACGTACCTAATAAAAATAAAATTTCTAGCATGATTTAAACATAATTACATATAAATGTTTAAATGAGTAAAATTGTAGTTACGTAGAGATTTTTTTTTATATTTTTTAAAAAGAATAAGTTATGTATATAAATACAATTCAAGCAAACTAAATAATATAACATTTTACTAGTCACAGTTTGTTCACAAAATCCACTTCACGGTGTTTTGGCTTGTTTTCCAGGTGACACACTATGACGTCACGGAAACGTCATAGTTGTTGCTTTGATTCATGAAGGGAAGTGATGTTACAGCTATGCCCCTGCCAAGACACTTTATGTAAGGTTTGCTAATAGCATTTAGGCAATATTTGAGAAAAAAGTATGTTTCACTGCAATCGTACCACAATTTGTAGGGCATCAAACTTTTTTGGATGATATAGAATAGTTCGGTAATATGAAAAATATATTTTAGTATAGTTTCATCACAAATACAACGTCACAGTGTTTTGGGATATTTTTCACGAATGGGGAATCACTCGTTTGACCAGAACCCTCGTAATACTAGGCCTAGGCGCTGATACATATATGGCGGCTGTCGAAGGCAGATATTTTTCAGCGTTTGTATAGTCCCTTGAATTTAAATAGTAGTAATTTCTAAAAGTATGCTTCGCCTTTTTTTTGCGACTAAATAAGGCAAATACAGTCGAACCTCGTTAACATGAACCTCAAAGGGAATCAAAATTTTGTTCATGTTAACAGTAATTCATGTTATCAGTATCAAGTCTTTGTACTTGTTTTTATAGGGGACTATGAAAACAATTCATGTTAAAAGTAATTCACGTTAAGCGTGTTCATGTTAACGAGGTTTGACTGTAATACCTTTAGAAAAAAGTGGTAGTTAAGTTCAAGGACCGTGCAAACGCTGAAATAAATCCGCCAATGACAGCCGGTGTCAGTGCGTTTCAGAGGGCTGTGGTGTGACAAAGTGTGACGTCAGTGTGACAAAGTGTGAGAACAAAATTATAATAGTATCGCTAGTTAAATTGAAAGTTAAAAGTTACACTGTGAAGATTGAAAAAAGCAGCGGCCTGTGAGACCGCTAACAACAATTAAGGGTTAATAAGGACTGTGTCCATTCTAAGATAAGTTGAATAAATGAAATTGGGCATTCTCTAATAGAAAGACTTGCCCGAAGTAATAGTCTAGAAGTATATCACATTTGATATGCTCTGGGCTATTCTTTCATTATTTCATACAAAGTAATTAATCCTTTGTAACAAACCAATATTGGCTATATCTTGGCCGAATACTAGGTTAATGTTGCATGCATTGACATGAAACATTGAACCAATATTAGGGTTCTGACATTTTGCCATTGGTGCCAAGAAATAGTAGCCAATGTAAAGCCAGGAAAATCAATATTGGGCAATATTGGGGTTTCATTTCAAATATTTATATTTTATCGCCCATATTGCACAAATAATGATTTCATACTGGAAATATTACTGATGAAATGATAATATTGTACAAATATTGGCTTTACATTGGAAATATTTCGAGTGAAGCTCCAATATCGGTTTTATTGTTTTTACATCGGATAAATATTCCTTTCGAATATTGGCTTGCTACTATGTATGATGTAGTAGATCCTATTCAATTACAGTGCTTTCACAATAACACTAAACTGCTGATGCATAAAAATGCATATTCGGCATTTTTATGCATCAAATGCAGATATACATCAAATGCATATATAGAGGGTGATTATAAAAAAACTATCCCGATATTTGGGCCCTTAACTATCATACCATTCACAGAAACTGAATGAAGTTTTGGCAAAAGGTATTTTGAGGTATGCGCTCAAGAATGATATGGAAAACAACAGTGTCACTCAAACAGTTACGGTTACAGTGAGAAAATTTCGAAAAAATCAAATGGCAACACCCAGTTTTTTGTATTGGAATGTAATCTCCATTGTGAAAAACCCTAAATAGCTTTGGAACGGCAATTGTAGCATGAAAATCACCGGCGGTAGATAGGCTAAAAGTGAGGAAAACCAATAAGGATAGAGAAGCAGCATAAAATAAAGCATTTTATTGTGTTTCACAAATTTTCCACATGACCTCCTTCACACACGATGACACTTTGCATGCGGCTGATGGTGGATAGCACTACAGCACGTATCATGGCAATAGGAATCTCTTGAATCGAAGTTCTGATGGCATCTTTCAAATCAGATGCAGTTTGAGGACGAAACTGATACACTTTGGATTTCAGATATCCCCACAGCCAGAAATCCATTGGTGTCAGATCAGGAGATCTTGGTGGCCACGGAAACGGGAAATGACGGGAGATAACTCTGTCACCAAACTGTTGAGTTAAGACACGTTTCACTGAAGACCCGACATGTGGAGGGGCGCCATCTTTCATCCACACAACTTCAGACAGAGCATTTTGCAATTGCAATATGGGAATCGCGTAATGAGTTAACATGTCCAGATAGCGAGCACTCGTTACTGCACACGTTTGCAGATCGCCGGCAGTAACCTCTTCAAAAAAGTAAGGGCCGAGAATGAACGTACTCGTTATACCACACCACACAGTCACTTTTTCCTCGTGTAATGGACGTGCATGCACATCATGTGGATTATTCTCTGCCCAGTGCACACAATTTTTCGAATTCACGTTACCAGTTAACGAGAAATGCGCCTCATCTGTCCACAGAATGCGTAAAGGCCAGCTGCTATCTTCATCGTACCGGATAAGGAATTGATTTGCAAAATCCAGCCGTAATTGATAGTCTCCCGCTTCCAACATCTGAGCACGCTGGAATCGATACGGAAATATGTTTAGAACAGAGCGCAGAATCTTGCGTACAGTTGAATTCGGCAGATCCAGAACACGTGAATCACCGCGTGCAGTTGCGGGACGAACTGTTCTTATCGTCTGATGGACTTCTGCAACAGCTTCCACAGGAACGGAAGGTCGTCCAGACCGAGGTCGATCGCATGTGCAACCAGTTTCTTCAAATTTATGAATCAAGTCCCGTACAGCTTTGACAGTGCACGGGCCTCACCGTAATCCATGGTTTCTGCGGTAAAAACGCAATGTCTCTGCGGCATTTTGTCCATTCAGGTAATAAATCTTTACGATTTCCCCACGTTCTTTCCCTGAAAGCGGCATCTTGTTCGGAATGGCAGAAAGGAACATACGCGGCTCGCATTTCGCAGTGCCTTTTCTTTCACCTAGCGTGACGACGTCAATCATGACTGTGTCTTACGTAGAAATCGAAACTTGCGTTTCTTGGTTTCTTCTTCTCGTTTTGTGGAGAACTAATCAGGTTGGGATATCAGCCAAAGAAACGGTGTGACGTGTGACTTAAATGAAACGAAAATTAATGCTCTGGTGCACGGCAAAGTCCTTTTTACTTTTCCCTTGCCTAGTTCCGGTGATTTTCATGCTACAGTTGCCGTTCCAACGCTATTTAGGGTTTTTCACAATGGAGATCACATTCCAATACAAAAAACTGGGTGTTGCCATTTGATTTTTTCGAAATTTTCTCACTGTAGCCGTAACTGTTTGAGTGACACTGTTGTTTTCCATATCATTCTTGAGCGCATACCTCAAAATACCTTTTGCCAAAATTTCATTCAGTTTCTGTGAATGGTATGATAGTTAGGGGCCCAAATGTCGGGATAGTTTTTTATAATCACCCTGTATATATATATATATATATATATATATATATATATATGTGTGTGTGTGTGTGTATGTATGTATGTTTTCAAAATTGGTTATATAGGGCGTGCACAAAGGCTCTTTACAATTTCAAGCTTTTATTACATACACAAATGAACAGATACGTGTATGGAAAGTAGTGCACTATTAGTAATTTAGGAGTATTGAAAATTTTTCATTCATTAATAAACCTCTATATGTGCACCAATGGTTGCACGAAACGCGTCAGGGCGATAATCATCAACATTTTCTTCTGATACACCTTTTTGTCCACACCTTGCTTTATCCAATACTGAGCCGTTCTCCATGAATTTCTCGGAGTATTCACGAATTGATGAACGCGAGTACAAAAAATCCATGGAGCACGGCTTAATATTGGATAAAGCAGGAATGGATGAAAAAGAG
The DNA here is from genome assembly GCA_963931845.1 of Maratus michaelseni. Taxonomy (NCBI): domain Eukaryota; kingdom Metazoa; phylum Arthropoda; class Arachnida; order Araneae; family Salticidae; genus Maratus; species Maratus michaelseni. The sequence continues at coordinate 122,659,087 of OZ007586.1, forward strand.
TTATCAGAGGAACACGTCGATGATTATCATCCTGACGTGCCTTGTTCAATCAAACAATCGAAGGTGCACAGATATAGTTTTATTAATTGATGGAAAAGAATTTCAATATATAACTCCTAATATTGTACTAGTTTCCATACATCTATCTGTTCATTTGTGTTTGTTATAAAAGCTTGAAATTGTAAAAAAAGATTAATTGTAAACAAACTTTGTGGACACCCTCTACATTTTGTAAACTAACTTTAAAAGTAATAGGTTATGCGTATATTTTTTTCGCCCATTAAAAAAATTCTCACAAAAAGGGGTGAAGTTTGTTGCTTTTGTCGCAACACGCAATATAAATGCTCTTATTTTAATTATGAAAACCTTATTTTTTTTTTTTTTTTTTTAGGAAGTGATCAACACGTTCAAATTAGTTATACGTCCATTTCATATAAAATAATTCAATTCTATGTATTATTTTGCAACATAAATAATTTCTCAAAAATATACAATAACACTTTTATTTTTCATGTTTTATTACGAAAATATTAATTCCAAAATTACATAATAAGTCATATTACGACTACACTAAACGAACAGAAATTTTGGTATGATAATTTTGCCTTTGCAACGGATGGAATGATTAATTAATTCCTCATGTATTGACAAATTATCTAGCATTTATCACGTGACATAAGGCGAGAGAGAGGTTAATTTGTTTTCACTTAAACTGAACCATGAGATAGAGTTTACTCTTTTTGAAAGGTTTAAATGACTGCTGTTTTAAATGAACACGACAAGGATTATTGAAATTAATGTAGTTCGAGAATTTTGGCATAGGAAAATATATATTTCACTTGCCAAATTTAAGTTAATTCGTTACTGGATATTCTAACAGCCCAAGTAAATAAGGCTTGAAGGATATCGTAATTTTACTTCTAAAAGTGCCAATTTATCAAATATTCAAGGAAAATACAGACATAATGGCAATTGCTGAAAATGTTTAAACCACTTAACAGTTACATTTTACGTCTAGTATTTTAGTGACAATTTTTTAATTAGAAATTTTAATTAAATGATTCCTTCTGAAGTTAGAAGTGTAATATGTATAACAATATTTTATACAGTGTAAGAGAAATGATTGAAGTAATTAATAAATATGTAAGCAAGTATAGTTGTAGCGTCAGGGTGAGGGGAGAGGGAAACGTCCAACCACTCTTTCTGAAAAGTAATGATAGCTACATTTAGCTACATCTGTTTCAAATAATGCAAAAAACTGCATTTGGAAAAGTGGTATGAAGGTTGCTTTCCTCCCCCCTCCCAACGATACAAGTATGTAAGCAAGTTATCAATAAATATATAAAAGTATTATACAGTGTATTACATGTTAATTAGGCTAAGTAATTAAATTTTTGAACTCATAATAGGAAAGCAATCAATGTATCAGATCAGATCATGGAACTGTGAAAAGAAAGGTGTAGACATATCAGTCTCCCACTGTGGAAAGCTTTGATGCCGAAAAATAAGTTCTCCCCCGCCCCCTCCTGCGTCCACCATATTCGACTTTGACTGATAGCAGTCCAATCAGCAATCTCCAGTGGAAGACGAGGCTAAATATGGCGGACGCAGGAGGGGGTAGCAACGGCATCAAGTAAGGCTACTATACATATATAGTAGCTCTATCATCAAGTGATGTTATTTATGACTACACCGTCCATTGGATCATCCTTAGATCAGATAGATGCCAAGGATTCCGGATATTGAATGCCACTATTCCCAATTAGAAATCTTAGCCTTGGTGAACTGCAGATTTTATGCCATTTAATAAGGCTAATATTCCTATTTGGAAATAGTGGTATTTAAAATTCGGAATCTTTGGCATCTAAGTAGATGGGAAATTGGTAGCAATGAATAAACATTTTTAAAGGCGTCACATGCCATACGCCGAAGCCGATTTTTTAAAAACAAACTCGGTCGTATGCTCAGAAGCGCCGTTTGGGGAAGGCTAGGGGGGGGGGGAGGGACATTGACTCCCCTCTACGGAATTTGATATTTCACAGTATAGCAGTCATCACTCAGACTCAACAATATATATATATTGTTAGAAATTGCACAAAAGATAAAATAGCTTGTCAGATTTTAGTAAATTAAACAAACACTTCATGCACAGAAATTAATAGTTATCATCAATAATATCTGCTAAAGCTTTGCTATTTCAACATTATGAAACTGAGCTCATTTATCATAAATGAGTACTTTGGCTGATTTAAAAGGTATGTGTGAGACTAAAATTGCATCAATTGCTTTCAACTGTGCGCAACAAGATAAAAAGAAATCTCTGCCCTTTTCCAAAGACTTTTTTTCCCCTTCTCTCCCCAAGAAACTTTTGGAATTGCTCCCCTGCGAAGGCCTGGCGTCGGAGACTGGTAAGTAGTTAATATTTTTATATTTCTTCAGAACAAATTTTACAAAACAAATATAAAATTTAAAAGTAATCATTTATGACATAGTTTGTGAAAGCACAAACGTAAATGCAAAATATTTTAATTGATGCAAATTGATGCAAAATATTTTAAAATATTATTTTCACAACAACGTTATGTGCGGTGTGGCTATACTTAAAGTATAGGTGTTTAGATTTCAATAATAAAGAATTCAATGTACTGGGGCAAACACAGCACCAATTTGTGTACATACTATTTAGTTCGAACCATGGGGAATAGATTTATATAAAAAATAGTTCGCATTTTCTGCACCAGGACCTAAAGTTGCGCTACAGGCTGATTTCTGAATAAAGTAAACAAGTTAATTCTAAATGTGTAAAAATGTGACATAAAATGAAAATGTGTGTATGAAATGTAACTGCTAAAAATGAAACGTTTCTGTGTTAAAATATTCATTAAATATTAGCAAAGACGTAAAACAGGCCTTTTTTTAGTTTTTATGCCAATTTTACTGTTCAAAATTAGTTTGCAGCGCCACTTTTACTCTTGATATGGAAAATATAAACAATTTATTTCTTTAAAAGTCGTTTCTCGATGATCTATCTACACTCACGTCCAAAATTAAGGTCACAAACATAAAATCTGTGAAAACTGATGGACTATTCACTGTGCTGCCACGAAATTTGGCACAGAGGTATATTAGAATGGGAGAAAGAATATAGCAACATAACAATATAGAAAAGATTTTAATTGTGAATTAAAATACAGGGTATATTAAAAGTGTTAAATCATGAATGAGGAAAAGTATGTTTGATATGGAGTGTGACCACTGTGCACTGTTCTACAAGCCTCACAACGAGCTCTCATACTGTTTATGAGGATGTCAATAAATGTTTGTGGCACCAAAGCCCATTCTTCCAAAAGCGCGGCTTTTAACTCCTGGCGGGTCATGGCAGGGCGGTAAGCTGTGCAATGGTTCTTCCTAGACCATCCCAATGTCACCAGGAAGGCCAGCCAAGACCGCCATAGAGCAACGACACCTGAACAGAATAGCTATTTGGCGTTAAGCGCACGGCGACATAGGCTGGCAATGACTCTTCAGCTTGCTGGTGACCTTACTGCTGTGTCTGGAATAAGAATTTCCAGGCAAACAGTATATAGACGACTAGCAGAGAGGGCACTTTACGTCCTGCATCCAGTCGTGTGTGTCCCTTTCACTGCAAGCCCAGTTGTTGTGGAGGCGAATACAACAGTCTTGGACACAACAAGAATAGGAGCGTGTTCTTTTCAGTGATGAGTCCGGATTCACCACGGAAAGTGATTCTAGTCGAATCTTCATCTGGAGAGAACGTGGAGCTCGCTATCATCCCTCCTACGTAAAATAAATCGACAGATTTAGTGGCAAAGGAATCCTTGTCTGAGACGGCATAATGTTGGGCGGCCGTACCCCACTGCACGTCTTCGATGCGGGTACTGTCAATGCACATCGCTATAGGGATGAAGTCCTAGAAGCCTATGTGAAGTTGTTCCGGGTTGCTGTAGGCCCAGACTTAATTTTTATGGACGATAATGCAAGGTCACACAGTGCTCACATTGTTGATGATTTTCCTGATGAGGAGGATATTCGCCGTATGAATTGGCCCTCGAGGTCTCTGGACCTCAATCCTATTAAACATGTTTGGGATGGTCTAGGAAGAGCCATTACACAGTTTAACCCCACTCCTAAAACCCTCCAGGAGTTAAAAACCGCGCTTTTGGAAGAATGGGCTTTGTTGCCACAAACATTTATTGACACCCTCGTAATCAGTGTGAGAGCTCGTTGTGAGGCTTGTATAGCAGTGCACAGTGGTCACACTCCATATCAGACATGCTTTTCCCGAGATAAATGCTTTATCTCCGATTCATGATTTAACACTTTTTAATATACCCTGTATCTTAATTCACAATTAAAATCTTTTCCATATTGTTATGTTGCTATATTCTTTCTCCCATTGTAATATACCTCTGTGCCAAATTTCGTGGCAATACAGTGAGTAGTTCGTCAGTTTTCGCAGATTTTATGTTTGTGACCTTAATTTTGGACATGAGCGTAAATAGTATGCATGCGAAATGTCGTTGTGTTTGTCCTAGTACATTTTTTAGTCCACATTTGCCACTGATGTCAAAAATAAAAACTATTTATTTTCTTTATAGATCATCTCTAAATAGTATGCATACGAAATGTTGTACTTGCTCTAGTGCATTTTTATATTTAAGCTCTAAATACATATAGAGGAACTTTGGATATTATGGAGTACTATTTGCATTTGAGGCAATACAACATCCCGATATTGTTTAAAACCCGAAAATCGAATACAATTACAAACTTAGTTTTTATACAAAAAAATTATTTTACAAACTTTCATCACTTGCAAACAAATAATAATAATAAATTTATTTTGAGAGTATTGTGAGATTGTAGAGAAATATTATGAATAAGTGGTTAAAAATTAAGAAAACTAACAAAATTTGACAAAAAAAAAAACAAAAAAAAAAAAAAACAGATTTAATGGTATCAACAGAGCATAATCAAAATATAGTGTCTAGGTAGTCAGGCAACATACTTCAGTTCATTCTTCAGATTTGCATAAATCACAAATATAAGGATCGCTCTTTGTGCGACAATAATCATGGAGTATTATGAGATTTGATATTCCATATAACTCGACACCGCCGTTTAAAAAAAAAAAAAAAAAAAAAAAAAAAAAAAAAACTATATGTTTATTGGTGTGAATCGCGAGCTAAAAAACGAATATTACATCATAAGCTGTTAGTATTTCGGTGTACATTATGCTTAATTTCAATGTAAAAATATTACTTCTAATAATGGATAAAAAATATTGAAAAATTATCTCCTGAAACTTTCCAAAGGCGAAAAACAAATATTTATTTACACAACGCGACTTAACGCCCATCAACAAAATTCGCGTTCTGGAGGAGCATTCTGGAAACGTTCTTAAGAAGTTTATGATATTGCCGCTTGGTGGCAGCACTTTACCAAACAGAAATCTTGGTAATCCCTATTTCCCGACTATACCATAATACAAGAAGTTCCTCTGCTTTAATTTTATGACCACCCTATAATATAATATTGTCCAAATTTTTTTAAGAATTACAAATTTATATATGCAAAGCAATAAAAACCAATTAGAGTTATGTCCATACGTAATGTAAATTCGTTTTCATAAAAAAAAAATTGTAAGTTTTATATAACTGTTACGGCAATCGTTACTTATTTTCCTGGAATATATTTAAATCCATTCATATATCGTTACAATTCTTTCTAATGTTTCGTAGGAAAATATTTATTATAACAGCCGAATCGTTTATTTGCAAATGAATAAAGAGAAAAAATAAATAAAATATTTCCATTATAGTTAATAATGGAAAGTAAATAACCTGTATTTATCCGTCTGCCTATCCGTTTATTCTAAATCTTTGGGGAAAATGTCGAAAACTCTATGCATTTTCACAATGACATTTAATGGAGTATAGGGAATTCCTACATAAAATTAGCTTAATAATCAATAGTTTTTTATTCGACACCAAACTTAAATACTTTATCTTATGAATATGATCGTGTTTCCAAAGTATTTGTAAATGATATTTCTATTGACTGATATTAAATAATAAAAGTAAGTTAAAATAAATAGTAAGTTTGCTCTATCCTGATGAGTGTAAAGTCAATACAATAAACAGTATAGTTTTTAATTCGTAATATATAATCAAAATATTTTATTACAGAAAGAACGTCATGTTTCCAACGATGCATCAATTTATAGAAAACTTAATCTTATGAGGAAATATATATTATAAAGCAAAACTATGACCGTGAGTAACGTACGTCATATTGACGGTGACAACGACCTGAAAAATAAATTTTTCTACTGTATTTTTTTTTTACTTCTAAACATCTCAAAATTTCAATTTTTTCATTATCGAATTGAAAGAAAAATGTACATTCAAATGCAATTTGTTTAAAATCTGTATCTCAACTTACTGATTTTTTATGCATTTTAAAAATAATTTTGATGCATGACTATTTTTAAATATCGTGCCCATTTACACTGCAAGAAAAAATTAAGAAAACTAACAAAATTTGACAAAAAAAAAAAAAAAAAAAAAAAAAAAAAAACAGATTTAATGGTATCAACAGAGCATAATCAAAATATAGTGTCTAGGTAGTCAGGCAACATACTTCAGTTCATTCTTCAGATTTGCATAAATCACAAATATAAGGATCGCTCTTTGTGCGACTGCAATTTTTCTCATTGATCCTTGCAATTACTAAAAAAAAAATTGTATTCTTACTCAGTTACAAGAAAATCTGTAAGAATTACTAGAAAACAGCTGGCAACGATTCCGGTTTATAATACCGGTTACTAAAAAATTCTGTGGAATACAAATTTAATAAAACATTTTAGTAACTTCAGGTTGTTGTTTTTTTACAGTGTACGGAAGATTAACCGTTTGCATTTAAAAGAATATAAATTATTCAGCTTTTGTATCCGTGTAATATTCATAACTAAATCGCCAAAAGAAATTAAAAATTGTCACAAATAAATAAATAGAACACAAATTTAACAGATATGTAATCAAACTATGCGCTTAAATACTGAAATAATAGCAGGACACCACACAAAGGTTGCTATAAATTGTGAAATTTTTCGCGATGGACCGCTAGCATGTGGTTAATACGAAAGTAACAACAATTCTTTTTGGTCTAGTTGGTGGGCAATCTAAGAAAATATACTAACGAGGGAACCATTTTTGGTGGTTTCGCACCTAGCATTGATAACTGGTGAATTTTATAGCCCTATAGGCCAACGTTAAAGAACCGATAAAAATCGTATTATATATTTAATTTTTTATACATTTAATTTTAAAGTAATGGATTTTTGTTAATTTTACGCCAAAAGCGAGTTATGTCGCCAAATACGGTGCTACGAATCCTAATCGCTGCTAACACACAGAAGACGACTATGACATTCGGCCACGGTTGCCGTGAAAATTTCTACGGTAACGAATAAAGCCAATTTCGAACCACCAAAAATGCAACTATAAAGTTGTATCTTTTTCGAAATAAAATTCGTAGATTCTTGAAGTAATTTAAAAACTTTTTCCAATATTTTATTCTTATTATTAAATAATTTTTATTTTAACCCCTTCCCTGTGGAATATATTTGAGAAAATCGCGCCAAAAATGGAAAAAAAAAATTCTCTTTAAAAACAATGCAAAGAAACTTTTAACTTGCCAAAAATTTATATACCTGCCTGTCAAACATAATGTGGTTTGAATGAAATTTGGGAAGAACTGCTAAATTACAAAAATCCGACAAATGGCGCGAAACTGCAGAACTTTTCGCGGGAAATTATCGCCATCTATTCAGAAATGGTAAATTGCATATTATGTATTGGACGAACTGAGTTCGAGCTTCACGGAATTGAAACGCTGATTTTTCCCTTGCCCGAACTCAGGTCGGGTATTCCAAAATTGACGCATTTACATTGTCCGAACTGAGTTCTGGCTTCACGGAATTGAAACACCGATTTTTCCCTTGCCTGAACTCAGGTCGGGTATTCCAAAATTGACGCATTTGCATTGTCCGAACTGAGTTCTGGCTTCACGGAATTGAAACACCGATTTTTCCCTTGCCTGAACTCAGGTCGGGTATTCCAAAATTGACGCATTTGCATTGTCCGAACTGAGTTCTGGCTTCACGGAATTGAAACACCGATTTTTCCCTTGCCTGAACTCAGGTCGGGTATTCCAAAATTGACGCATTTGTGTTGTCCGAACTGAGTTCGGGCGTCACAGACAAGGGGTTAAAGTACTTTGCAAAAATAATAACTTCTGTTTTAATAGTCCGATAAGTGGTCTCAAAAATTGCATTGTTAGAAAGTTTTGCTGCTGTAAAATCAATATATACATTTTTTGCAGACGAATTTTATTAGTTCTCTAACTTTGGCCGATAGGGCAATAAAATTCACCAAGTCTCACTGATAAATGCGAGCTTCACCAAAAGTGATTCCCTTGTAAATGTAAAATATGTAATAGAGTTTTAAATTTTATTTTATCTTAGGCTACCAAACAGGATGTAATTTGGTCAAGCGATTTATGAATTATGAACGTTTAAAGTTTGAATCGCCTAATGTTAAACTTATAAACTTATTGAAAATAAATTAAATGTAAATAAAAAAAAAATTAAACATACTTTCATTAAAATTCACAAAAATGTCAACTTATATTATAAAGCACAAATGTGTGCGCCGCTCAATGCTGACGTCATAATGATTCGGGCAACAATGTGGTGAAAATGGATGAATGTTGCAATAATGGAGCTATTTTTTTAATTAAACAATCGTAACGTTATTTCTATGGGGCCGATGTTGACCCCCCTTAGGGATCGATTTTTTCAAAAAGAATGTCCAATTCATCTATTCCCTTCAGGAATATATATATATATTCTAAATTTCAAAGATCTACGTCAACATGAAGTGGGTGAAAAATGGGTATCAAGATTTGACTTCCACATACATACAGAAATGTAAATTAATACAGGCAGTTTTTTTAGACACAACTCAAAAACTACTTTGAAGAACGACCTGTAATTTTATATTCACATACTTGAAGCTTCTATAAAAAGATTTATGTTAAAAAAAATTCATAGGTTACAATTCATATTCTTTTCAAAAATATTTATTATTTGAAATTAATTTTCAAAAACAATCTGAATTGTAACCTATATTTGTTTAAACATAAATTGACTGTTTTGTAACGACTACAGATGAATTTAACAGTTCCAAAATTTACACATATATAATTCCTAAACTACTTGACCGAATGACTTTTCGTTTGATATTAGAAGGTAAAATTTACCGAGAAAGCCAAATATCATGTCAAAGTTAGGTGCTCATATTGAAAATAACAGAGATGGGTACAATTTCAGTATGAAGACAACCTCTAAGCTTATTTTTTTTTAACATAAATGGATAGAAGACATAATTTCTTGTCGAATGTCTATTTACGTTTTTTTCTTGTGTGTGTGAAAATTTGAAGGATATGGTTAAAATGTATTTCTCTCTCTGTGTCTCTCTCTTTTATTTTATTCATTTTTTTTCTTTTGGCTGACTCTACGCATAGAGAATGCACTGGCATCAGTGTTTATACGAACATGCTTCCCTACATCTGACACTGACATGAAATGAAATATCTTACGGATGGATATCGTCTTTGTGACTAAAAAGTCACATAAAATATTTATGAATTACGCAAACAAAGAGTCCTTCTGTATTGGATTTAACTCCTTCGTGGGGCGTGGCACGCATGTGTGCCGAGAGTGCGCAAAATCCTTGAATTTGAACACTAGTGTTTTCGAACAGAAAGTTTGCCTTATCTAATCACAGATTTTCCGCGATTTAAAAGTCAATAATTACGATTTGAAAAAAGTAGTGCCCAAAAATTTAAATAATTTTAAAAAACGCTTATCACGACGAGGTTAAAGCATTTCTTCCCATCATTGTTTACAACAAAATTGTTGTAATCTGTAATCAGGGAAATCATTTTGACTCACCCTGTATTTATTATTAATTATTATTTCTGTATGTCATTACTAACAGGTTATTTGAGTTAACAATTGACAATATAAATGTGTAAAATTCGTAATTATAATTAAATGGCTGGCACTAGTAAGCTGAGTACCATTTTTAATTAGATTAATATTTATGTACATCATTAAATAATCCGACTATTTGATTTTGTTGATTTTAATTGAATTGTATCAATATGCATATTTTGTGATATATTTCATTAAAAAATTAATACTTTGAGAGGCGGTAATTTTATTATTGAAACTAACAATGAATTATATAATCCCAAAATACGGCGACGTAAAGTTGAAGAAATATCTTAATAAATTTAAATATTTTACAAATTTCATTATTGATAATGAAATAAAGTCATAACGGAAATGTGTCGCAAAACGCTTAGAATGTTTTGTGTTTTTTAACTAACCTTACCAAGTTATTAATGCATTTCATTCGTCATACACAGGTTTTTCCAACAGTGAAAATAAACAAAAAATTATTAATAACAATGAGTATCACCAATGAGCCTTATCTGTGAAATATTCTTCACAAAGTTTTCATCATGCCACAATCATTATGGATGTATAGCATAAATCAAAGATTACACTATCTGATGAAAATTCATATCATCAGCATGCCATGATATTTTTATAGAAATCATCTCCAGTTTTAAATATTTAGACCGACTATGCTCTGCTGACCACTCGTAACTTATCGATTGAATTTTACTTACCTCGTCGGGCATTCTGTTCCACATTTAGAGCTGAAAGCGAAAATACTGGAGCTGAACGAAGACATGTACTTGGTATCCACCCTTGCGCATCGTCCATAATTCGTCGCACCAAAGACATTCCTGGTCTTTTCTCGCTTGTTTCAACTGTATGCAGCTGATCACCACAATCAACAGTTAACTCTTCCGAGTTGCGAGCATTATAAGATGTCACAACCCATTTGACATCTTTCGATTCCTGTAAAAAAAAAGAAAAATGTCAGTCTACGAAATACAAGGAAAATAAAAAAGAAAGATATATGAAAAAGTACAAAGTATGATCTATAAAAAGTGAGAGTAAACTTTAAAAAAATCTAGAAATGTAGGTACAGTCTTGTTCTTTGAAAATAATGTACACTTTATAAAAAGTGAGAGCAAAATTATTAAAAAATCCAGAATTATAAATACAGCCATTTTATTTCAAAATATGTGTAAAAAGAAAGTGAATAAAAAAATAAAGAAATATGGGCACAGCCTTTTATTTTTCAAAATATATGTGCAAAGTAGGCTCCAAAACAAAGTATGCTCTTAAAAAAATCAAGAAATGTAGGTACAGCCTTTTATTTTTCAAAATATGTGTACAAAATATGCCTCAAAACAAAGTGTGCTATTACAAAAATCCCGAAATATAGGTACAGATTTTATTTTTTCAAAATATCTTTCCTAGGGTGATATGCAGTGGTTCGACTGTTCAATTTTCATTAAAAAGCATGTAGCAAATCAATGTTTGGAAACTACTTCATGTGATCCTACATACCTCAAATAACGTGAGAGTCTGTATTGAATTTTCTTTCTCTGAACTTCGTCTTCACGCTGTCATCTAAAAATCTCCAACTCACCAAAACATATACATTCGTAAACTTGTTTCATTAAAATATTTTTTCTGAAGTTATATTTCTCAAACGATAGTTTCATGGAAAAAAACAATTGGCACAATCGCTCATGTTCATCAATTCAGTTTCCCAAAATGATCTATAAAATACGAATTATACTGAAAAGTGGACTAAACTATGGGACCACTGCATATCATCTGAGAAAAGATATTTACAAAACAAAATACTGCTGAACTATATTTCTTTATTCTTTTTTTATGACTTTACTATCAGCTTTCATCGTCCTTGTACTCGGATAAATCCAACAAAAACTGAACTACTGTTTTCATCGAGCTGGCAGAAATTTGTTTTCTCAATAAAAATAAATCATAATCATGCAATACTAGCTAAATGTTGTCGAAATATTATACCTGTTTTTTTACAACAATGAGTCAGTATTAAAAGTTTTACCTTTTTGAAGTATGTATAGCCAATTACCTACCAATATTTTCCCGATATTGTTGATTAACTTTTATAACACATAAATGAAATAGAAATATTTTTTTCCAAGTGCCAATAGTAGTGATATACTTGGATTAAATTGGAAATATTTCGAATAAAATGGCATTATTTTCATAATATTTTCATTATATTGGTAATATTCCCAATGCAATGCCAATATTTACACAGTTTGAAAGCACGATGTGAATATTTTGAGTAGAAAACCAATATTTGATTGGTGGTAGCAAAATATTGTGGTGATTTTAATTTGATATTTGGGTGATTCATATCATGAAAGAAATCTTCAAAAAACATTTTTTTTCTGATAAAACATATATTATGATATATTTCAAACATTGCCTAAGCTAATTTAGAATTCCATATTGCTGTAACTAAATATTTCATTCATACTAATGACAAGGAAAAAAAATCGCCTTGCAATTATTTTTTTCTTATTTAAAAAATATAAATAAAAGAAACTTTCGAACACCCCGAGCGAAAATGTAATCAGCTAAGTTCATTGAATGCAGCGATTAATAATGTAGAATAGATTTGCTGCTTGAAGTGCTTTTTTTCTTTACTCGTTCTTATAATCATGAATTTTATTTTATTTTATGCTTGACGAAGTATTTTACCTTTTTCTCTTTTGTTAAAGAACCTGTCTAGATATTCAGTAAAAAAAAAATTTCAACTCGAAATTTTTTTCACTGTAATATTAACTTGATACCAGTTTGAATTATATTATTATTTATTTGCATCATTAAATAACCTCACTAATTATTTCACTCTTTGGTGATTTTAATACAATTATATCAATATACATATTGATTAATATTTTTCTGTTACAAAATTAATACTTTGAGAGAACAATAAATTATTGGAATTGGTTCATATAGGGACTTTTTGATCAAAACTAGAAATTGGAATACTATTTGTGAATAACGATTTTTTTTTCAAATTAATTAATATCAGAAGTTCAATGATAATTAATTATATTTGTATCACTATGTATAGAATCAAGATTTATTTAAGAAACAACACTGTTTAATTTTAAATCTGTTAATAAGACAGATTCAATGAGAAAGGATTTTTTTTTTATAATTAAAGGCAAAATGTACGCATAAAACGCTATTTTTAATTTTTCTTAGCGGAATATTTTGGAATTCGTAACGCTTCTGTCCTGGTATAGAATCGAGCGCGGAATTAGAAAGTTGACATAACCGTTAATCTACTGAAATTCTGAGATTGTTTCCTGAATTACTGCCACTTCTTTGGGATCCTCCATTAATTACGTCACACTTCAAGAGTAGGGAGGAGGCACAAAGTGTGACACAGTGATTTTATCTTGATTTTATCTTGTCTAAGTTATTAGGATGCCAATCGATAATCTTGAAATGCAGGTTCAATTCTAAGTTCTGATTTGGGAATCTGTAGTGGTTCAGAGTTCACGAGCAGGGAAGACCAAGCTATGCTCGGTCAAAATTAGCTTTCAGTTCAAATATCATGACCCATGACCAAAATGACCCACTAATCAAATTTTATCGAAAATGTGACCAAGCCCAATTGTTTTCTCGTGCCCGAAACAAATAGAATATAAAATTTAGTCAAAATAGTCTGAGCCGTTTTTTAGATAAATTAGCTTGACCCACAGTGACCCAAAAATGACTCACTAATCGGATTTTCTCGAGCATGTGACCTAGCCCGATAATTTTCTTGTGCCCAAAAACCGTAGGATACAAAATTTAGTTCAAATCATCTCAGCCGTTTTTAAGATAAAAATAGCTTGACCCATAATGACCCATGACCAAAATGACCCACTAATCGAAACTTCTCGAACATGTGACCTAACCCAATAGTCTTCTCATTCCCTAAAACTGTAGGATACTAAATTTTTTTCAAATCCTCTGAGCCGTTTTTAAGATAAAAATAGCTTGAGCGATAATGACCCATGACCAAAATGATCCACTAATCGAATTTTCTTGAACATGTGACCTAGCCCAACAGTCTTCTCTTGCCCAAAATTTAGTCTAAATAGTCTGAGCCGTTTTTTAGATAAAATTATATTGACCCACAGTGACCCAAAACTGACCCACTAATCGAATTTTCTAGGACATGTGACTTAGCCCAATAATTTTCTCGTGCCAAAAACTCGTAGGATACAAAATTTAATCAAAATCGTTAGAGCCGTTTTTTAGATAAAATTAACTTGACCCGCGTTGATCCAAAAATGACCCACTAATCGATAGTTCTCGAACATGTGACCCAACCCAATAGTCCTCTCGTGACCGAAAATGGTAGGATACAAAATTTAGTCAAAATCGTTTGAACCGTCTTTTAGATACAATTATCTTGGCCCTGACCCGTAGAGACCCAAAATGACCCATTAATCGAATTTTCTCGAACATGTGACCTTGCACAGTGATTTTCTGGTGCCCCAAAACGGTAGGATACAAAATCTTGTCAAAATCGTTAGAGCCGTTTTTAAGATAAAATTTGCATATATATATATATATATATATATATATATGTACACCAGATTTGCTCGTATTAGAATATATGGTTTAAGCTGATTCCTGGTCTTCTGAGTAAAAGGTGAACACAGCTCCACCAAAATAAAACTACGGAACGTCTCTAGATAAGTTTTGAAATAGCTATACCTAACGTTATACAGTCCATATATATAGCATGACAGGAAATTATTAGGTGTGATTACAATGCAATGATTTCTGCAGTGGTTATATTGATAAGAGACATTCAGAACGTTATGGTACCCGATGAGTGGGAAGAAACTATTTTCCTTTCGCAAATTACTCTTTATTTTCATTTGATTTCTTATTTCACAGAACTTTCTGAATGTGAACGATGTACAAATAAAATAATTACCTAAATTGGTTAAGAATTCTTACTTAGAATATATATACATTACAAATATAATATATCTAAAGATCACAACATTTTAGTTCACTTACTTTATTGATAGTGTTGATATTTCAGAAGGTATTTTGCCATATTATATGGTTAGTTAGTATGTTACTTTTCATTGACAAAAATATTTCTAGTAGGTTGGGGGAAAATGATCATAGGTAAAATTTTATGGGATTGGCCAAGAGAAGGAGTTATTCTAAATCATCGAAATGTTCTTCTCTGGAAGGTTACAGATTTTTAGGGTTCCGTACTTAAAAAGTAACAAGAACGAAAAATCATGCGTCAAGCATAGATTATGTAACACTTTCCAGCGCTTCCAAAATAATTTTACAAATCATTACCGTTTAATAAGCTGAAAGATAACATCTAAGTAAACAATTTGGGAAACGCATAACATATTTAAAAACGTAATTTCAGGAATTTCCAACATATATTTCCAACATATACAGGGTGTTTTTTTTTAAACTGACGCTATTCAGAGCCGCCTGTAGCTCGTTCTAATAACTGGATTGATACAAAATTTTGTGAATGGACTAAGAAAACCATTGAAAAAAAGATTCCAACAAAAAAAAAAAAATAGTTCCAATCACCACCGATAGGGGGAAATGTGGCGCTGTGGTAATTTATGCAACTGAGAATTAGCATAAAATACGAGCAATAAATGCAAATGCAAATTTTTACTTACGCAAGTGACAGTAGCGCCAATAGTTTAAGTTATAAATGCATGCGAAAAACACCGAGAAACAATTTCAGCTCAGGTTGAAAATGAATCTCACGTTACTGCAGCGCGCGTTACTTGTGAAGTTCTATTATTGTAACCAGTGCAATGCACCAGCCGTTCTTCGTTTACTTAGAACACGCCATAAACTGCGCAAGGACCTATATCCGTTAATGTATTGAAAGCAATGATTCTGAAATTCGAAGAAACAGGCTCGCTAGCAGTTCGGTCAGGCAGAGGACGTAAACCGGTGGCAGAAAAATTGATAATGGATGTTTCAACTGCAATCAACGAAAGGGAAAGTGTAAATGATGAATAAAACATGGCATTTTATCCAAATTATTAATTTTGTCTGTTTCTGATGTTTTTTTTCAATGTACAGCGCCACATTTCCCCCTATCGGCGGTGATTGGAACTAATTTTTTTTGGTTGGAATCTTTTTTCCCGTGGTTTTCTTAGTCCATTCACAAAATTTTGTATCAAACCAGTTATTAGAACGAGCTACAGGCGGCTCTGAATAGCGTCAGTTTAAAA
Source organism: Maratus michaelseni (assembly GCA_963931845.1). Taxonomy (NCBI): domain Eukaryota; kingdom Metazoa; phylum Arthropoda; class Arachnida; order Araneae; family Salticidae; genus Maratus; species Maratus michaelseni. The sequence goes on from OZ007586.1 coordinate 122,675,398, forward strand.
AAAAAAACACCCTGTACAATATAAGGAAAAATATCCGAATACTTTTATTCAGCCCTGTATATAATCTATAGATTTGTATATATACTACATAGGATGATAAATTTTAGTTCAGTTAGGAAACGCGTAGCACAGTTTAAAATTCTCCTTCTAGAGTTTCTGTCCATAAACGGAAATGTGTTCGCGAACTTTTGTGCTGCCCTGTATATGAAATACAGAATTTATACACACCCAGTAATAGACAAAAACTGAGTTCAATTTAAAATCGCGTTCAGCAACTTAAAACGCACTTCCAGGAATTATTGTTAACAGACAGTAGAGAATTATTTTGTGTGTCCCTGTAAATGAACGATGACTGCCATAAACACAATATTCTGTAGTAAGCCTCTTGTAATGCACCTTTGTGATATATATAAATTTCAATGCGTTTAAAATAGTGAAACATTATTTAATTAAACCGCAAACGATTTTTCTCCATAGACGTAATGTAACGAAATTCTTTTGACTGTCCCTGTAAAGTAACTATAAGTGCTATGCACACCCTATTCCATATTAAGCTTCTTGTACTGCACCTAAGTGATATATATATATATATCAATTACAATGTATTTTAAATTGTGTAACGTCATTAAAATAAATCGCAAATGATATTTCCCCATAGACCGTAATGTAACGGAATTCTTGTGAGTGTCCCTGTAAAAAAACTATAAGTGCTACACACTTCAGTTTAAATAGGGAACATGCTATAGATAACGACAATAACATATAAAAATTGCAGAGCAATCCGAGCATATTTACGGGAGTTAGAGCACGGACAGACGGCAGACGGCCATACGGCAGACAAACCGAAGTCATAAACACTTTTCAACTAGGTTGGAAAGTGTTAAAAACGGAACCATTATAACATCACTTGTGTGTCTTTCTGGCCGTCAATCACAGCCGTTTTTCACGAAAACTATGGAAGGTAGAAGGTTCAAACTTGGCAGCGTTATAAAGGTTATTGACCCACAGATTTATAGATTACAAATATTTTTAGGAAAAATTTAGGGGCGGGGGGGTAATTAAGTTACTTGAAAAAAAAATTGTATATCGCGAGGAGAATCGTTCCAAGGATTTCGTAACACCGAACTGAAAAATATATTTGTTTTAATTCTATATATTATATTTTCAGAGATATAGTCGAAAAGGTACTGCAAAAATGTGTCCCCCTTCCCTATTTCCGAATCAACTGAATAAAAAAATTAGGGGTAGTAAGAGTTTATTTAAACCTTGCAGGAATACTATAGCGATTATCACATGTCACACAGTTTTTGAGAAAATCACATTTTTCAACGTTACTTTGCGGGCGCACAGCGAGGGAGTTAAAGGGCGCTAGAGGTACCCATCGACACGGAAGCATCCAAGTATCGTTGATAAAATGATTTTTGAAAAAGTTTCTCGGTAATTAGACGAGATATTAACCTTTAAAGATACGAATTGGGTGGTTAGTACACACATAAAGACACGGGCAATGCACTCTATGCGCCATCGGCTTTTAAAGCCTAAATAACAACTTTTACTGATATATTTGTATAATGCAATGCCCAGTGGTAGTATAAAAGCAATGAACCTCAAATTGTTTTAAAATGAGTAATTAAATCAAAATAAATCACGTAATAATTTTGGGATTCGCAACTGGTTTACATCGAGTGGCACACTCAATACGCCACCCGTGTCTTTAAAATTTAATTAAAAACCTATCTAGAAAAAAGCGATACGGAGCAAGGCGGCGTTGCAACTTTGCGAACTCTTTTCAAAACTAACTTGGCGCAATGTCAAGTTTAAACTTTGTACAAGTTGTTTGTTTTAGGAAGGCGAATCATAGTGATAAATAGGTAACATTTTTCATTCCAACTGAATTGAAGGCAATTATTGAAAAAATATTCATAGAATAATTCAAAAACATTAAAAGTCAGTAGTTTTGTGACCAAAAACGTTTATAACTGAATATCTAATTCATTTATAGTGAATAAACTTTTCGATTACAAATAACTTCAATAATCTTGCCTGCAAGTATCATGATTTTATGTTTAAAAATGAGTCAGAAATTTTCACGTTGTTCAGCCTTAAATTATATCCGTTTTCTTTAAATCGCCTTAAAATTTTCTACTCTTGCTTCAAATATGATTGACTGACAGGTAACTTTTCGTGAGTAACTCTGCGACCTCTTTCCAAAGCGTGGTTGACACTCTGCCAGTTTAAACTTTGTACAAGGTTTTTATTTAGAGTGATAATTATTCATCGTCCATCCTTTCTAATAGAATGCAATTATGACATGTGGTATTGTTTTACGTATACGAATATATTGTTTTTGAACAGTTCTGATATTTTGTTTAACTATCTACTTTTATTAAGATTTTTTTTTTTCAAATGTCTTGCATTCTACCATATTCCTATCTCTTAGACATTACTATGTATGTCGAGTATTCGTTTAACAACTTTTTTTTTGTAATATTACAGTTAGTAATTACTAAATTTATTGTACGGAACCCTTTGTAATGCGAGTAAAATTCGCACTAGACGTATTATTCATTTATTAACAGTCTAAAAGTAAAAATTCCCTCCGTAATTTCACAATGTCGTCTCGCTGGAATGGCAATTATCCCTCGTTAGGAAAATGTCTGAATTTAATACTGGTGATTTCAATAGAATATTAGAACATTGTCGTAAGAATATATTTCATCTTACATTTGATGCATTAGTATAAGATAAAATGTAACAATTCAAAATAAAATAATCGCTGGTTGAGATATATATAATGAAATAAACATATGCGTGTTTTAATGAAGTTTACAAATGTATATGTCTGTTATCATAAGGTGTTACAAGAATTAGATATTTAATGCAAGACTTAACAATACAATTTCTATGGCGATGATTTACAATAAGTTTTCATACAAGATGATTGTCGTAATTTAAACATAAGAGGCTATTTTTTAATTATATTAACCATTAATTGATAAAAAAAGCACATAAATAATTAATTTATGCTATAAAGGTATATTTTAGATATAAAACAGGAGAATAAAGTTTCGATAGTAACTATAAATATTCAATACTAGCTGATCCGCCCGGCGTTGCCCGAAAATCGGTAACTTTTTTTGCGGTTTGACAAAAATAGTCATTTTCGGCGCGCATTCTGTTCTAAACAAACCTCTTTCTGAACGAAACTCCTGCACTCGTCTGAACGAAACTCCGGTACTAGCTGGCACTCGCTGCAGTATCGTTTAGTTTCAATTTCCACCGCTAGGGGGCGCGAAATCATCTTACTTAGTTATATATATCTTAATTAGTTCATGTTAAGTTGAATGAACCAATTCCCGTTGAAGAAGATTCCAAACATTTTTTAGAACACTTTGGTCGAAATATGAAAATGCCCTACGTCAACTACTTTCAACTACCGTATCTCCCACACTCCCACAGCTATCAACATGCAACTACCATAGTGCACGATGAGAGACTCGAGGCTACTACCACACTCAAACATCAGTGGTCTGAGCTGGGTAGTTGTGGCAGCAAAGTGAAATATAAGGGGACACACGTCTATATGAAAATGCCTTAGGTCGACCACTTTCAACCACCATATCTCCCACACTTCCGAATCTACCGACATGCAACCACCATAGTGCACGATGGGAGACTCGAGGCTACTACCACATACAAACTCCAATGGTCTGCGCTGAGTAGTTGTGAATGCAAAGTGAAATATAGGGACACACACGTCTATTTATATATAGACGCTAACAAAACGGATGGTACAAAGATTACAAACAACACAGCGAAGTATGGAAAGATGTGTGCTAGGCATAACAAGAAGAGACAGAAAGAGAATAACCTGGATAAGAAGTCAGACGAAAGATTTTGACATCATTGAGATAATTAAATGGCTAAAATGGAAATGGGCTGGGCACTTTGCAAGAAGACAAGACAATAGATGGAGCACAAACACTCTACAGTGGTATCCCCAATATGTAAAACGACCAAGAAGACGACCTCAAGTAAGATGGAGTGACGAAATCAGAAAAGTGGCCGGTGTTAATTGGATGACTAAAGCACTAGACAGGAAACAATGGAAAAATCTGGGGGACACCTACATCAAGTAGTGGATTGTAAACGGTTGATGTTGATGATATATATATATATATATATATATATATATATATATATATATATATATAGATTTCATTATCAAATAAAATCCAATTAATCATAAAAATGGCTTAATCATTATAAACAATTTTTATCATAAGGTGTACCATGAACAACTTTCTAAGAAAGTATGCATCTTTAATTTTCCTAATAACTCTTTAAGAGGATTGTACAAGTATATTTAGCTAAATACACTCCTTATAACAAATTATATAACAATAGCTTTCGTAATAGTTAAAGAAAGGTTGTTTTTCCTTTCAAATATAAATATATTTTTTACAAAGTAATGGAGAAATAGCATAAAAATTACTCATAGATCCATTTTTTATTACTTATTCATATTAAAACACGTCAATTAAAAATTAAAGTACGCATATTTACACAATCATAAGTCATACGTTTCCTACCCCATCATTATTATTATTTTTTTTTAATGATGATAGGCGTAACTTTAGATTTACCGAGATTAGATACAGGTTTTTCACGAAGTTCTTCTAGCAAGAAAGCCTTTGAATCTATGAAAGCAAATTTCACAAAGACAATATGGTCGATAGTGGATGCAATAATAAACGAATAATGCAAAATCGCTAAAAACTTCAAATATGTAATAATTTATCTTACAGTAACTCTTAGCACGGTTACTGATGGTAGATCATATAACATAGTGGGTAATATTTTTTTAACTGAAAAGGCCTTGCATGCTTTGGGATCATCTATTAATTACGCCACATAAATGTCGTGGTTTTTTTTACCCTATCCTGCGTAAGTTAATTTGAAAAAAGAAAATACGGCCGATAGTGGATGCAATAATAAGCGGATAATGTAAAACCTCTAAAAACTTCAAATATGTGTGTTCTAATTTATCTTACATTAACTGTAAAAAATATTATCGATGGTGGATTATATAACATAGGGGATATTTTTTAATTACAATTTTTTTTGCATGTTTTGGGATCACCTATTAATTAAATCACACAAATTTAGTGGGTTTTTTACCACTCCCTGTGTAAGCTAATTTGCACTAAGGAAATCGGTCGGTAGTGGATGAAATAATAAGTGGATAATGTAAAACAGCTTAAAACGTCAAAGATGTAACTAATTTATCTTACAATAAACTCTTAGTACGATCACTGATGGTGGATTATATTAACATAGTGGATAATATTTTTTTAATTAAAAAGGCCGTCTGTGCTTTCGGATCATCTTATAATTACGTCGCATAAATTTTGTGGATGTTTGTGTGTTGTCCCCTACGTCACAGATTGTCAAATTCCAGTGATAACATGTTTTCCTGTTCAAATTATTTTTTAACATCAAATTATTTTTTAAAGAAATTTTGTATCATTTAGAGCCAATTTTATGCGCAAAAAGTTATGTACGATCTATTACCTATCGATAAATAATATAAAATCTTGTGTATAAAATCTTGTGTATTTTTACTTCAAGCTAATGCATTTTTTTTTTAAAGAAAAATATACCTAATACTATCCTAATAAAAATACGTATTTTTTAATGAACTTTATTATGCTATTTACAAATAATTTCTACCTAATTGTTTTCATATTTTAATGTGTCTCACATGTCCACTCGCCCCTTTCCCCTATCACAATGTGTCACACATTGTTAATTCCTCTTTCCTCTGAATAGTGGCGTAATTAATGGATAACCCCCTTTTTCTCGCAATCTTTTTGTATTCTTTAAAATTTTCCGCTACTAATCCTTCTACAATTGAGCAGCTAAGTTTTAATTAATTTTCTTGTTATCGCAAGTACTATATGTTTTTTCATATAAATTGGCTTTTATGCAAATAAAGATTAAACAGAAATCGTGAATCATCGTTCCTTGGTTTCCAGTAATTAGCGCAAAAACTGAGCGAAATGTATGTAAGGAATCATTAGATTATATAAGCTGTCGTACAAAACATTTTACTATTTAACTGGGTTTAACAAGCATTTCTTCCGTTTGTACGATCGAGAAGGAACGTAATAAATAGACTGCCACACAATAAAAAAAGTTTTTGTTTTAACAAATTTTCTGTAGCATCTGTAACGGAATACACTATGACGCAAAAGTTTAGACAATGAAGAAATTCTTACATACTTTGAAAAATATTTATTCAATTTTCAAATCACTGCTTGAAATTAATGTGCTGTACATATAAACAATATTTATAACAAAGAAAAGTGGAATTGTGCATATTGCAATAAATTAAATGGTAACAAAAATAAACTGCTGTCTCAAAAGTTTAGACACAAATTAAATAAAATCGAAATAAACAATTTTTAAAACCTGGTTGCGCATCCATGCTTATATATTACGTCATATACACGATATTGCATGGAAGAAACTAAATCTTGCATAGTTTGTGGATCGATATCGTACCATGCATCCTCAATAGATGTCTTAAGTTCCTGTACAGAAGAGTATTGTCTAGCGTTGCTATAAACTTTGCGACACATGATGCTCCAAAGGTTTTCTATAGGGTTAAGATCTGGGCTACATGCTGGCCAGTCGAGAACTCTTATATTATGGGAATTAAACCAAGATTTTGAATGTTTTGCAGTGTGAATTGAAGCATTGTCTTGCTGAAATTCCCACTGAGGACCCCCTAGAAGCTCAGCAAATGACAGTAGGTTTTCTTCTAATGTCTGTGTATAATGCTGTGAAGTTTGACGACCACTGGTGAAGGTCAGAGATACTTGTCCATTATAGCAAAAGGCTGCCCAAACCATCACCGAGCCCCCTCCTTGTCTGCGACTAAAAAAACGTCGAGGTTCCTTCCGCAAGTCATGCCAATACGATAAACAACCATCTGGACCATCCAGATTCCACTTTTTTTCATCGCTAAATATGACTGACTGCCATTTCTCTCCATATGACATATGCTTTCGAGCCCACATAATTCTTTGTAACTTATGATGTGGCTTCAGAGCTGGTTTCTTCTGCATTTTGCTATAAACGATTGTTCCTTTTTCCAAAATTCGTCTACGAATCGTATCCTTTGATACAGAGAGTCCCGATGAGCTTTGAACTCCACGTACGCTCATTTGTTGAGTACTCGCTAGTCTTTGTATCAGGCGATCCTCTCGTACATTTGTCACACGTGGCCTCCCAGACCGACATTTTGCTTTATATTCGGAACCACTCGATAAAACTCGATAAATAGATTTTTTTGACCTATTAATAATAGCAGAAATTTCAGAAACGCTCTTCCCTTCACCTTTCAACTGCCAAATCCTTGAAACCTCATTCACTTGAATTTCTTTAGCTCTCGGCATGTCGACTATGAAGCGCAATCGTTTGCAGAACTTAAGTACTCCAAATTTGTGACATCATCGAGTCTAAATTTCCATATGCCAGCGAATATTCAAAGAAATTTAGAATAGTGTCTAAACTTTTGCGACAAGCACATTTGAATTTTTATGAAAAAAATTAGTATTATAGCAAATAAAACGACTGTCTTTTGTACATAGCATTTTAAATCAGTTTTTGAATATATTTACAGGTTTTTGTAATTCTGACGTCATAATTTTAGATTTTAAAGCTGAATGACGTCATTGTCTAAACTTTTGCGTCAGAGTGTATCTCCATTTCTTGAAAAGACGTATTTTCCCTGTTACCCAGCATTCTAGACCTGTGGCGAAAACTTTTAAAGTTATACCCTGCAAAGTATCTGTAACAAATAAATCCGGAAATACCAGAAATACTGCAAAAGAAAAGTAAAGTGAACCTCTATAAATTAAAAAATAAGTACCAAAATTACTGTAATAGAAAAAGAAAGTCATCTCATACATTAAATTCCACACTAATTCTCTACACTGCTAAAAATTTGCAGCAAACTGTCCAGTCATTTGACCGTTTTATAGAAAACTGTTAGATAGTCGTAATTTAACTCTATTATGACGATATTATTGCCCATATTATGGTCAGAATAGAGTTAAATTATGATTACGTAACCATTTTCTATAAAAACGGTCGAATGATTGGACAGTTTGCTGCAAATTTTTAACAGTGTATTAGATGGGGAAATTCTGTTTCATAAGAAGAAACTGTTACGCTTTAACAGGATTAACCTGTTTGAAACACGGCTAATTCTGCTTCGTACAGAGAAAGTCTGTATAAATTTCATATGATTATTCTTTTGTATAAATAACATGGGGGGAAAACTAGTAGCATTGCTGACATGATTTTTCTGTAAAATGTACAGAATTTTTTTAGAGTACATAATTTAACTATTTCCTCCTAGTGACATTGAGGTCTTTTTGACCCCACAGAGTTTTGGTTTGAAGTTTTTCCTGTTTTGAACCAGACAAAAACAATAATTTAAACTTAATAAATAAAATCAAATAGACACCTCGTAGGAAGACGCTAGATTTAATACAATTAAATTTCTGGTTCAAATCATGCAAGACAATGAACGCTCGTGAAAATTTAAAACCTGTGCACCAGCAGGTTTAAAATATACGTTATGCATATAAATGGTTTTGCTAATTCGGAAAGATTGCTGGATTGATTTGGATAATGCAACAATATTTACCCATAATCATTTTGAATCTCACACTTTTAAATATCAACAATACGATTGATATTACTGTTTGGCGTGATAGACCAAGTTTATCTTACGTAATCGTTGAAGTTTCTGTAACTACACTTTTAAAATATTTTGTAAAATAATGTTTCATTAAACATATATTTTACACACATTGTAGTATTTATCTATTATACGAAATGGTAGGAGTACCATTAATTTACAAGGTTTTAGTTCAACCAGGGATTAAAAAAAACATCGCTTACCTATTTTGCCTCGATCTGGTAATGTAACTGTAATTTTATGCCTTTCTTAATCAATGATAAAATTTCATAATATGGTTAATCTTTAAAGACACGGGCGATGCACCCTATGTGCCACCAGTTTTTAAAGCATAAATAACAACTTTTAATGATATCCTTGTTTAAGGCATTGTCCATTAGTAGTATAAAAGAAATAATCATGAAATTGATTTAAAAAAAAAAAACTAATTTAATTGGAATTAATATAACATGGACGGTTTTAGTAACATAAAGACACGGCGGCGTACTCCGGGCCTCAACGCCTTTAAAAGCCTAAATACCAATTTGAAGTACAATTTCTAATGTCTAATATTAATATGAAAGTAACAGAATAACATTTATGAAAATAGAAAGAAAAATAAATAAAAAACACAAATACACGGGTGGTGTATTCCGTACGCCAATGGTGACGTACCAATAAAAATAATAAAAAAGAGAACAAAAATTCGAAACTTTTACTTTAAACATTGGTTGATCATTTAAGGGTCTTTGGGAAAAGAGTAAATGTAGCGCAGATGTTAATCACGTAATTATTTTAGAATTCGCAACTGTTTTTTTACTGAGTGGCACACTCAGTACGCTGCCCATGTCTTTAAAGGTTACGTAACCGTCATTTATAGGTTGGAAGACTGGACAGTTTGCTGCAATGGTGTAATTGTAAAACGACCGTTTTATTAAGGTGAAACATTTTTACATTGTAGGGAAAAATACGTCAGTAAAATTCCAATGATCTCTTTACATGTGTAATTATATAATGATCGAAAGGTTATCTAATAATATAATATCCATCTGCTTATGACGAATGCGTCTTTTGATTACTTTGAAAGTGCAATAATCTTTAGAGTAGGGGTCTTCAAACTGTGGTCCGCGGGCCACCAAGCTACCACTAGAAAAGAAATTGTTTTCTTATTTGATAACAGAAACTTTGCGGTTATATAAGTCGAATATGAATTTAAAAATCTTTCAAAAGCTGTTACAGCTACTTAAAGTATTTTGTTTATTTAAGGAGATGAGCATCGTGGCCGACTGATTGGAATGCTGGGTTTGAATTTCGAATGGTGTGGGTTCGAAACCTACACTCTTCTCTTATTTCAGGTTTTAGGTAGATTTCGTAAGAAATACTACCTATTACATTCTCCCCTAAGTTTGAATTCCTGAAAAAAATTTGAAGATCTACACCGACCATGACTCCTAGAACCCCAAACCACCCCCAGTTCAAAAGTTTATTTATCTATCTATCTATATCACATTTTTATGGACACGATAACTTCCATAATTCTGCACAAATCTCTTCCAAACGTATACATAAAATTAAGCGGCATAAAATCTCGGTCAAGTTCGTTAATGGGCAAAATCGAACCAAAGGGAGGGAGGAAATGGGGGGGGAGGAGTTTTTTGTGAAAACAGTCAAACCTCCATAACTTCTTAATTATGATACGTATCGAATCCGTTTAAAGTTATTATTACTTCTAGAAAAAGAGGCAAAAATTTATGTATGACAGATTTTTGATTTCATTAAAAATGCCCCCAAGGGGAGGAGGGGAATAGGGGTTTAAGAAGAAAAAAATCATAACTTCATCAATTCACAAGATATCAAATCCGCTTAAATTTGTCATAAATCTTCTTAATATTATCTACAACTTTTATACTGACAAGTTTTTTATAGGACCAACTCTTACAGCAATAATAATAATAATAATAATAATAATAATAATAAATAAAAGCAAAAAAAACCTGCTGGCTCCGCCTACAGGCACAGGTATATTTCGAAGTGGGCGGTCCGAATTGCCGTATCATGGCAAATAGGTATTTCTTCTGCAATTCCCAATAAAAAGGTGCCCCACGGTCTGCGCCTTCGAAATCTACCTGTGCCTGTAGGCTGAGCCGTCAGGGATTTTTTCTTTTCAATTTTTATTAATTTGTAATGTTTAATCAGTTGCTTTATGTTTTTCATGATAAATTAAATACTCTGTATGAAAACTACTTTTTTATATTTAATGACAGTTGCGAGATTTATTTGTATTATTATAATATATATATATATTTTAAATGTGATAAATATTTCTACAAATTTCAGCAAATATCTTTTTTCACAGCAAAGTATGTAAAATATCAATATCTAGTTAGTAAAAAAAAATTTCTGGCGAAAATTGCATTATTTCTTAAAATTATATATTTGTTGTTAAGATTACACACTTTAATAACGGACGAACAAAAATGTAATATACATCATACAATTATAAGAAACAAATAATTATGAGACTAGGTGCAATGTATGAAAATCCTGTTAATATATGTGAAATACGTATGTATTATTTCTGTAGAATATATATCAATATTCTAACGATGTTTTATTAATTACAAAACTTGACGGGGAAAAGTATCCAGAAAAATTATTGTTTGCGCAAATGGATATTTTCACACAATTCTTATTTTTTATTTGCTTCAAAAATTAAATATATTTTTAATGCTGCATTGAAATGAAATTGTAAACATTAAAAGGCGCTGTAATGTAAAATTTTAATAGAATTTGAGTATGTGAAATCGTATTTAAATAAAATAAGTATTTTATTTTAATTAAAAACAATGTTATAAGTGTTATGAATATCATAATTTATTTTTTTCAAAAATATTCCATTTATCGTGAAAAATATAAAGCGACTGATGAAACATTATAAAAAATAGAATAGAAAATTCTGAAACAATAGAGCTCGGGTTTCGAACTTATACCGTTCAAACCAAGGACCAGCAATCTAATTTTTCGGCTAAGGCACTCGTCTGATAGCTGCGACAAAATGCTTTAAGTAACAGCTTTTGAAAGAATTTTTAATTAATTTTTGAGAAGTTGCACTTAATTACTTCAAGAATATTTTCTACTACCATAGACTGAGTTAGGCAAATAGGTGACCCGAACGTCTGGTCTTTTCATGTAAGTGGAATTCGGCGACTTATGTAGACGTATTAGATAAATTATATTAAAAACGCATCACGAATAAGACATTCGAAATTTTGATTGAAGTCATTTATATAATTGTACGCTTTAGCTGATGAACGTTAAAATTGGTTAAGTTCTAGGCAATTTGATATGCAGAGTAATGGTTAAATCGATCCATTGAACATTAGAGTTAAAAATGAACTGAATTTCTTTTCTGCGATATTTCATTTTATAAGGAAAAAAATCATTTTGACTGAAATAATTGGTATACGTATTTTTTTCCATTGAACTGAAAAATAATCCCCGCTATGAAAATTTCATAAAATATCGATAAAAATGATGATTCAAACCTTTCACGTAATGTCAAAACATGAGTTTCACTGAAAGTCACACGAAATATTTAAAAGTGCGTCAATAATTTATGCGATGTCGGAAGAAAGTTTTACCTTAGAATTATAAATGAAGCAGTTGCTTTTAATTATTTAAACAGGAGTCTTTCATGGGTTTTTATCGCTATATTTGACATCAATATTTAACTTATGTATTGATTTAATATCTAGCTTTTCTGATAAGAATAATATTTTGTGACTCGTGTATTTTTGACTCGTGTATATAGACTCGTGTATTTTTGATGAAAGAAGTAAATATACAGGGTGTCCACTCTCAACATTGTCCAATGGCTAATTCCTAAACCGTTAGTCATAGACATATAGTTTAAATTACAAAAATGTTTTAAATGAGGTAAAGAAGCATTTTAAAAGTGATTTGGGTCAATAAAAATATTTCTTTAAAAATTACGAAATTAAAATTTTTACACGGTCCCTCAGTCCTATAAGTTACATTTAGTAAAATTTTCCTATTACACTAACAAGTAAGACAAAAAAGTCCCATTCTTCTACGATTAAAACTGACCGAGTAATAGCTGTTTAAATTTGAAGCATCTTTTTTGCTTTGAAATAGGGGTCATTCACAAATTTACTAGAAATATGAATAATCGCGAGATATAAAAAAAATTATAGTTGAAAATAAAATTAACATGACGATATAAATTTGAAATCTATTTTCATTCTGACTTATTAAAGAAAAATATACGACTTGTACTAAAAATATAAGTGAAAAAATAACAGAATTTTTTTTAAAAATGAAATGATGAAAAACATATGTCTCATTTTCTTAGAAAATGATACATATTTTAAAATGCTATTAGATTATCTAATCTAAAACTTAATTAATAAAATTTAAAGTTATCTTAAAACTTGCTCGAAGTGACTTCCTTCTGCTGCAATGCAGAAATGTACACGTGAAATAAATCCTTCTAATACTTTAAGCATTTTGTGTACGATCCATAAAAGCATGGCCCAACTCATTCTGGTGTTCAGATGCAGAAAAGTAGTGCAAGTCATGCAATTCAAAGTTTCATAACTCGGTCAATTTTAGTGTTAGATGAATGGGACTTTTTTGTCTTACTTTTGAGGGAATGGATGAATGGGACTTTTTTGTGTTACTGTAATAGGAAATTTGTACTAAACATCACTTGTAAGACCGGGAGACTGTATAAAAAATTAAATTTTGTAACTTTTAAGAAATGTTGTTATTGACCCAAATCGCTTTTAAAATACTTCTTTACCTCATTTAAATCATTTTTGCAATTGGAACTATATGTCTATGACTAACGGTTTAGGAATTAACCATTGGACACCGTTGAGAGTGGGCAATCTGTATAATAGATAAATACCGAAATTGCGAAAGCAAATTAGATGAACAGAGATACAGAGATACAGACATTACTACTCAATTATTAAAAAAAAATTAAGGTACCTTTTGACAGAAATTTACAGCTTTCATTTTTTTTTCAGAACCTTCAGAATAGCGCTACTAACATTATTTAACCAAGATTAAATGCCATGTGAGTAACACAAGGGTACACAAGTACACTCGCTGATTAACGTGAAAATATAACACTAATTTTCTTTAATCACTACGCAAGTTTCACAATATATGTATGTTATTGACCTACTTTCTGTGTAGCGTAGTGACCCATACAACCACGGTCGTCCTCTGGACGTCATATAATGATCCTCCAGATCCAGTAGTTGTCGTATCTTATAATAACTATCCTATGAGATATCCAGATTGTGGGGAGAATTGAATTATCCAAATATATTTTCCTTATAATGAATGCCTATGAATTCTCTTATCGGATACACATGAACATTAGACTTCATCCTTGGTTTCTTCCCGCCTTCCTCCATCATACAATTTTCCAAAAATGTCATAAAAAATCATCTGTAGGATGTCTATAGGTGTGATATTTTGATAATCGGAGGATGTCTCTGTATGGCTACAGGACAATTTCAATCATTCAAAGGATACCGGTTATTCTTAATATAGTATTCTATGCTCTCTGGATGTTTTTAGGATGTCAGTGTTTTGTCTGCGTATATGATGTATGTATATTTACAATATGTATATATTTAAGTTACATAAATTATAATATATGTATATATATATATATATATATATATATATATATATATATATATATATATATATATATATAGCGATAATACTTATGAACAAATATTAATCAAAATAGTTTTTCTTTTTAATATGGACATTGATTTCGTTATCATAGCATATCTGTATCATGATGTTATTATAATCAACAATACACCAAAGATTTATTTTCACTAACAATAAAATAAGAATTAGCATGCATTCTAAGAAAATGTATATATATATATATATATATATTGTTATTTTTTAAATGACATTAACTATTGAAATTTTGTTTACATTCGATAGAACTAACAATGCAATTCTCTTTATCCTGAAACTGTTTCTCTATCTTTGAACATAAATGAACAATAAAATAAAATTGAAAGATATTACTGGGGTAAAATTTACTCCACTAAAGTAAATTCGGGCACCACCAACAACTAGCATATAAACAAGTCTCATATGTATTACATACCTCCATTAGCCCTACTAATGATCAAATTTTCATAGTATTTTTTAATTTCAGGGCTGAGGATCTTTTCTTGATAATTACATTTAAAATTGTAGCATTTCAACTGTTTTAGGATCTTGAAATTGTAAAATTTTATTGTTTATGTATGCGGTTTATACACATTTAATTGCATGAAACAAAATCATTTCCTTCACGTCGTTTTTCTTCTTCATCTTTTCAACTCAGCTTAGTCGATTGTATAAGCCTTCCCGCGATAATAAACTTTGACATTCGATGAATGATTGTGCTTAATTTATTAAAGGTATATACAAACAGCATAGTCACTATAGAACTTCTGGTTTATTGCGGCATTGTAATACAGAAAACTGTTTCTTGTTTGTTAATGAATTTTATATCAAATTAAATTTAAATAGGGGTATAACTTTTATTACTGAAATAAAAAATGCAGATTATAAAGAATAGCACTTCTATCATGGTAAATCAGTCTGAGCAACATTCCACGGAATGTTATATTTAACCCAAATTTCATAATTCACATTAGCCTAGTAATTACAATAGCGTATCAACGCCCTATTGAAGAGGTGGCGGCAACTGTATTCTGCATTGATATTCTAATCATTCTGCAAGTTACTCCTAATCATTACGGCATTAGTTGAGGGGAACCCAAAACTGACGTCTCATAATAACTTGCACAAGCTTTATGCACGAAGATATGACAATCTCCTTCGTATAAAGATGTATTAACATATTTAACAACATGTGAATATGAAACCTTAGAGTGGGAAGCAAACATAATTCCATTAAATACGTCCCTATTTAATAGGATTGATGAATCTGAAGAAAACTCAATTATTCTTAAATGAAACATTTTATGTCCCTGTTCTCATAACTATAAGATATTATTATCATAATATTTTACCTATTATTAGTATACCTATGAGACAAGAAATATAATTCTCTGTATGGTTTTGAAAAGCCTGTGCAGAAATACACATTGCAGATGGGTCAGCTCGCAATAAATATCATGTCTTCTAATTAGTATATTCACATCACTAGTGTTAATTTATTAACAATATTTTAAAAGGGGCCAGGAGCCCATCGAACTCACAAAATACATCTATACACTTATTATAACAATTACAGTCACATCCTTACTAATTGACTTTTAAGTATAATATTTAAAACACATATTAAGAAATGTTTATTTTATCAATTAAATTTCTAAAAAAAGTATAATACATAGAAAGTTTTTTAATTTATTTTAAAATTTAATACACTTTTTATGAAAGAATTATTCTTAAATGCATTGCGCGCACGATTTTTCACATCTGAATTGCTAAATCCAGTCATTTTTTTTAATGAGTAGAGATACAATGTGTTCTCAAAATGCACTGCAATAAAAAAAATGTGTAGATCTTGAGAAATTGTTTTTTTAAAGAAACTCGAAATATTGAATGGTTTTTTTATACAAAAGTAGTCGTGAATTCTAAATTTCGTATTTGAGAAACATTGGTCATTTTGTGCATATATAAGGTCAATACATTCACTCAAAATTTCATGAAATTCCAGTCAACCATTTTTCAGAAATCGTGCGCGCAATGACCGAAATCGCCGTTTTGAAAAAATTGACTGTAAAGATCAAATTACCCCTTGATCATATAAAAAGTGCTCAAACTGTTTTAGACATAACGTCTCTTTTAAAGTGAATTTTTGCAATTTTTAAAAAATGTTCTCAAAGAATCATATTTAATTATAAGCTATTAAAAAAATCGATTTTTTGACACTTTAAAGGGTATCGGACCCCTTAAATTTGGCTTACTCGTGAACTACACACACGCACACATTTGGACAAATGTGAAATTAAATGTTTAAAGATTTTAGAGGTATTGTCTCGCACAATTATAGTAAGATGGCTTTTCAAAATGTTCTGTGTGCATCACTGGAACCATATTTACTAAATCATTTACCAGATTTATTACTAAATTTGCTAGATTTTTTAAATGAATAGAAAATACTTTACAGAAATATCGAAAAATGAATGCATCCTAATAGGAGGTTTTCGATTGGCAGCTTTCTTATGCGCAAGAATTTCCAATTATTTTGTTTTTAATTCAGCTCTTGAATGAGCTCTAAGCTCATGCCAATAACAGTAGTGATATATAAAGATGCAATAACAAGAGGATTATTGAACATGTTCTATCTTTACGATTTAACCTGTAGGAGAAAATGGGCTACATGTGAAAAAGGTCCAATTCATCTAATTAACATGAGATAAAAATCTGAGAAAAAATTTCAGTATT
The DNA here is from genome assembly GCA_963931845.1 of Maratus michaelseni. Lineage (NCBI taxonomy): Eukaryota > Metazoa > Arthropoda > Arachnida > Araneae > Salticidae > Maratus > Maratus michaelseni. The sequence continues at coordinate 122,692,619 of OZ007586.1, forward strand.
TGATAGGATATAAACTATTGTCAATTTTTAAAAGATTTTTATCTAATGTTAATTAGATGAAATGAACGTTGTTCACTTGCGCTCTTTTTCCCTATATGAGCAGTGTATTGGAATTTTACCTTGACTTCAACTGTCTGAGTAAAAGCATTGCTATTCGCTACATATACCCATTCTTTTTCTTTCTTTTTTTCATCAGAAAATTATTAAATTACACTCATATCACTGTGGTAATTTTTTTAATTTACACTGAAGCTAAAAATTAAAGGAAAAATTATATAAAGATGGTTTATGTTTATTTTATTATGTAAAGTCCAATGAAATTTAGTCTGTTGATAGCTCAAGATCATCGTTATCACGTAGTTTAATGAAATTCAACTTCGCTACAAAGAAATAGGAAAAATTTTGCACCCGTCCTTTCATTACGTATGGGAAGAATGCAAGGGCTTGCTTCAAAATCTAATTTCAAGGATTGTAGGAGTAGTTGTATAAAACGTTTAGCGTGTGGAGAGTGGGACATGTCATTGAGAGAGTATTTGATGGATTATGATAAATTTCGTTTAATTGGGAGAATGGAAGAAGACAGACACTGTCGCGGGTCAGTAAAAATTTAAACTTAGACAAAAGCGTGATGTCAAGAATCTAAAAACGAGTCAAAGACATGTGATTAAAGTGATGTAATAACACAGACAAGTCAAGGTTTAAAACGTGTCACAACGGACTCTCAAGAACATTATTTGGCAACGATTGCTAAAAGAATTATACAACTAATGTCAGCACAGATTGCAAGCGATTTCTCTGCAGCTACAAGAACTCGATTATTCAGATATACAGTCAATGACAGGTTGCATAAAAGAGTGCTGTGTGCAAGGAAATCCAGTGTCCCAAAAACTCGGGCTGCGAAATGTGCCCGGTTTCAGTGGTGCTGAGATAATCGCAATTGGAATACCATGGAGTGGATCGAGTTTTCTTCACTGATGTCTCTTTTTTTGTTTGGAGAGGAATTGCAGACATGTTACAATCTGGAGACAGCAGAACCTGCGCAATAAGCATGAAAAAAATCATAAATGTCACCAGTACAAAAGCGGCGTATCATGGTATGGCCGAGCACAATTTTGATTGGCCAACTAACCTACCCATTTTTACAGGTGCAACGATGAATGCTGAATTATACAGTAAGGAGGTTATTAATCTTTGTGTCAAGTTGCTTAAGGGTTCAGTCGGTAATAACTTTATTTAATGGATGATAGTGCTCGCCCACATGGCATGGCGCTAGTGACTGATTATCTAGAGGACGAACAAATCCAATGGATGGAGTGGCCCGAATATTATCCGGATTTAAATTCGATAGAACATGTGCGGTACGCATTAGCGTGACGACTTGCATCAATATGCAGCCCCACCTAGCTCTCTTTATTAGTGTTATGGGGCTAATAATCGTGAAAATCCTTAGTTACCGTTGAAACTACTGAACTGTTAAATACAGAATACGGAAAATCGCTGTAAAGTTTGCATTCTGATCAGAGGTTACCACATACCTTATTAATTCTTTCTACATCTCTAACAAGTTGCTGTAACACCAAATTTTCCATACCCTACTTATATCGCATTTCTTATGCTCTCATTTAAATTTATCTTTTGCATTAATTCGATATTCTGCAATTTCAAGATTTGTCAGACATGAAAAAATAAAAATCTTGTGCAAGTTTTATGTTATTTTCTACAAAATCGTTCAAGTTACCTGAGTTTTTATACTTGATCTTTCGATTTTCTCCGCCAGTGTAGTTTAGCTAGAAAAATAAATAAATATCTCTATCATGTTAAATTTTAGTTTTGAGTCTATATAATCTTTATCTTAATGGATTGAAATGTAATACTGTGTAGCAATCATATCGATTCCACAGTTGCGAAACTAACGCAAGTTTTCTAGAGAATAGGAAAAGTATTAAGAAAAGAAAATATATAACGCATATTTCATCGTAAAATCTATTAAAAAAGTTTCATTATTTATATTGAATGTTCTTCGATGCTTTCAGAAGCAGTGTTTTTCTTTTCTCAATCGCGTACATTTTCTCGGAACCAAAGCATTTTAATCAGGTGGTCCAAAATCACCCTTTTTAATTAGCAGAGTAGCTTGGTTTCAGAAATTAAATATAAAATTCTAATTACTAACTCGCCAAAATTAATATTTTAAATAATGAAAGATGCGAAAGATAAAACTACAGGAGTTTTCTACAGCAGTTTTCTACAGATGAATTTCCTTTTCATTTATTATATGGACAAATCTCGCAAATGGTCCGTTTTTTGTGTGCCAGTATTTCTTGAAAAATTTTCGTGGTATGTTTCTACAAAATTTGCAATAGAAATAAACTTCGGGGTAGATCTCTACAAAATTTGCAAAAAAGTCTAAAAAGATGTTTCTTGTACAAAAAAAGTAGTATTCGAAATTTGGTATTTGGTATTTCGTATTTGGGATACTTTTATGGACTAAAGATTTTGATATAGAAGGTTCGTTCCAAAAGTAATGAAGAGAAAATCGTAAAAGAAAACAGAGCAAAGAAAAATGCAAATATATTTGATATTTCTGTAAATGGGTCTCTTGAGCATCGATACAGCGAATCCGGCGTTGTTTCAGCTGTTCAAAACATTGTCTATTGGTGAAATCTCGTTCAAACGTTTGGTGCTAAAGTACAACCGGAGCTGCAAATGTGGTACGAGATTTCATCACCTTAATGGTTAAAGCTACTACAGCACCAAAAGTTAGATCAACTCAACACAAAATTTTCAAAAGTGTAGAAATGAAAACGTAAAAACGCCACTCGACATTTATGGGTGCTTTATTGCGTTTATGTTCTACCACTCTTAATAAATTCAAATTTAATTCTACTCCATTTTAAAAAGAATTTCGCTTGATCTGAAAATATACGTTTAATCTTTTTTTTTTTTTTGTCTTTAACCCCTTGGGGACGAGGGACACGTATACGTGACGCATAAGATGCTCAGAATCGTCGATTATTCCCACCAGTTATATTTTATTGTATATTTTATATTTATTGCTTTGCCTTATGTGGTCCCAGCGTTTTTGCTATTCAATAAGGCGAAAATTTCTGTTTTGAAAAACCGGTGGTAAAAGATTAAAAATTCTGTAAAGGACGCTCGTCGCGAAGGGTTTAACAGTCATTGTATTCATATTAATTTCATGCAGCCAATTTGATATTTTTGTACTGGGCTTCGTATACATTTTGTCTTTTCTTTGTCTTAAGATTACTGTACCTTTTTCTTTAATCTTTTAAAAGCTTTTCTTTCCACACGTCTTTTCTTTTTGAAATCTTAGGGGTCGCATTTCTCTTATTGAGAGGCTTTCATTGAATTGGCAATTATCGAAGAAATTTCAAAAAATAAAAATAAATTTAATAGTCTAACAAGAAAACCAGAACAGGAACTTTATTTGATGTCTTTATTCTTAAATTTTGTAGAGATATTTTAGTTGCCGCAGTTTCTTATTGCTGTATGCAATGAACCGATTCAGTTTCTTATTTTCAAATACGTATTCTTAGTGTGTCTGTCAAGATTATTACTTGAGTTTAATTGTATATATATATATATATATATATATATATATAAAACTTTTGTTAATAATAACCATTAAACCACATAAATAATCGACAATAGATAAACCAATAATTATAATACAATACATATATATATCCAAAAATGCAAGATTCTCAAAATTAAAATAAGTGGAAAAAAATACTTAAAGATACGTTAAGAAAAAATTCAATATATATATATATATATATATACAGTGTGCCCACTGAAGTCCCTTGCCACCCTCTTAACTTCAGAACGGCTGCTGCTATAGTCATAAAAGTAGTGTCTAGGTATAGTAAAACAGCCATGCGCTACTCAATGAAACGCCTACGGCACCACCTGGTGGAATGTTGTGCAGTTAGCATTCCTATCTCGAAAACGGAAAGAGATAGAGAAAAAAAGTGATTTACAAAATTGTAGAGTATCATCGATTTAGTACGAAAAGACACATTGTGGACATTAATGCGAAGAATAGAACGGTTAAAACCCACATTTGTCTTTTCGTGATTTCCTACACTGTGACGTGACAAAACGATCTTAGAAAGAAAAAAAGCAACTAGTTATAATAATATACCTTTATTTTAGATTTTCAAACTTCTCACCGTCAGCTGCAATGCATATTTGGATGTTTGTTTGAATTTTACGTTGCACACGTTGACACGTTGGCACAAGCGTCCGTAATAGCGTCGTTTAATGTCCTACAATGTTTGTGGAGGGGTCGCATAGACCTGCTGTTTCGTAACTGGTTGTTTCTTTCTTTCTAAGATCGTTTTGTCACGTCACAGTATAGGAAATCACAAAAAACAAATACGCGTTTTAACCGTTCTATTCTTCGCATTAATGTCCACAAGGTGTCTTTTCGTACTAATTCGATGATAATCTACAACTTTGTAAATCACTTTTTTTCTCTATCTCTTTCCGTTTTCGAGATAGGAATGCTAACTCCGCAGCATTCCACCAGGTGGCGCCGTAGGCGGTTTCATTGTGTAGCGCATGGCTACTTTACTATACCTAGACACCACTTTTATGACTATAGCAGCAGCCGTTCCAGGGTGGCAAGGGACTTTAGTGGGCATACTGTATATATATATATATATATATACAGGGTGATTCTGAATTCATCATCAATATTTGGTGGGCAGGTAGGGAATAGGAAAAGAACACTATTTCACATAGGAAAGCATAGGCACAAACGAACGCATGACGGTGTATAGAGGGCGCTTTGTGTCCGCATCTCCCATGAACGCGCATAGCTGTCTGCCGTGTGCAGCCAGTCGTCATTCGACAAGGTGACTTCGCAGAAGTAACATGAACCGGTATACGTTTCAAGAACTTGCAGATATGCATCTAACTTACGGTGCCGCAGGAGAAAGCTGTCTTAGAGCTAGGCAAATGTATGCAGAGCGCTACCCCAACCGGCGCGTGCCACAGCAACAAATGTTTTCAAGTGTTCATCGACAACTGTGCGAAACTGGATCATTTGCTGGTATTAATGTTGATCGAGGCAGCCGCCGATCAACACGGACAGTTTCAGTCGAGGAAGCTGTCCTACAGTCTATCGAAGAACAGCCAAGTTCTAGCACACGAGGTATGGCTCGCCAGTTTGGAGTTTCACAATCAACAGTGTGGCGGATACTAAACGAGGAACGTTTACATCCTTTTCATTTGCAAAGAGTGCAGTTACTGGAAGCAGAGGACTATCCCAAGCGTGTTACTTTTTGTCAGTGGTTCATGCAGAGAACAGCCGTTGATCCCAATTTCCCAACGTATATTCTTTTCAGAGATGAAGCGTCCTTCACTCGTGAAGGTGTCTTCAACACACACAATTCGCATGTGTGGGCTAATCAGAATCCACACGGTACGAGAGTTAGAGCTGCGCAACAACGCTTTGCCGTCAATGTGTGGACTGGGATCGTCGGCGACTGTTTGCTGGGACCGTATTTACTACCATCCCGTTTAAATTGCGCAAACTACCTCATATTTCTTCAGACTGTGTTACCGGGTCTTATGAACGAGGTTCCTGCTGTTATTCTCCGGCGAATGTGGTTCCAGCATGACGGCGCTCCAGCACATTTCGCAAATGATGTGCGTTGTTACCTGACCAGAAAATTTGGAGCTCAATGGATTGGTCGCGGTGGACCGGTTTGTTGGCCACCACGGTCACCGGATTTATCTCCAATAGACTTCTTTGTATGGGGTGCCATGAAAAACATGGTGTACGAGACCCCTGTTGCCAGTGCTATGGACCTTGTAGCACGCATATCGGTTGCCGCCGCAAACATCCGGGAAACGCCAGGCATATTCCCGAAAGTTTGGTTGTCCATGCAACGTCGTTGTGAGGCATGTACTCTAGCAAATGGTCAGAATTTCGAGCACCTCTTGTAAGTCTGTACAAAAGATGCACAAATAAATGTTTTTTCTCTTACCACTTTCTTGTTATGTTTTCTTTCCATCATTTAACCGGATTCATATTGCCCTACTACATGACGTCAACGCCCATGCTTTCCTATGTGAAATAGTGTTCTTTTCCTATTCCCTACCTCCCCACCAAATATTGATGATGAATTCAGAATCACCCTGTATATATATATGTACATATATTAATACTCTGTTACAGTTTATAATTCACAAACAGCAATATATTATTCCTTATCTATGTTTAAAGAGCTAGAAAAATATTACAAACTAACAAATAAATAAATAAACAGCATATTTATCCTTAGTATCCTAATCATTTCGATACATCCTAATGAAGTTAATAACAAATGAATATAGTAATTAAAGAATTTTGCATTTGCATTTACCCTGTAACAGAATAGTTCATACTCGTTTAATAGTTTTTAAAGAAGTAATTGTTAAATTAGTTATAAAAAATTAACAATTTAATTAATTTTGAAATGTTATTAATTAATTCATATAATGAAAACAATTTTAGTAAAATATTTTAGAAAAACAATCACACTCCCCATCTGACAATTTTTAATATATGAGTATTTGTTGGACTACAGAACTATTGTCTTGTTAATAATGATTTAATGAATTTTTCTGGGTATTTTGATATTAATCCTTATCACATATTAAAGTCGAAGGAGGGGACGGTGTACAAAAATGCTAACAATTAATTGTAAATATAGTACATTATTAAAAGAACGTTGTTTTCTTAGTTGGTTATTTTCTTTTTACTTCTAAATAGATTTTATAACATATTTTTTAAGAAATATACATCGTTAATTTCAGATTATATTATTTTATAGGATGTATAAACGAACTTTCGTATCATAACATACAAAATTAGATGTAATAAAAACGTTTAGCTATTTCTATTATATACATACTAGCCGATCCCGCGCAGAGTATCTGCACTCTTGTGTCTACTCTTTTAAATACTATATGCATATTCGAATACACGAATTTCAGCATTATATGTATTAATATGATACATAAAAACTTCTCCACTTTGGATTGGGTACTTTGAAAAAAAAATATATATACACATCATAAGATATGGACACCATTTAGAAATTTGAAAACAGAGGTATTTTTTCAGCATCGTGCATATAAAATCCTTTGCATGCACACAATAATTGCTGGGTCCTCTTTAAAATTAAAAAAAATGCATACATATATTGAAAATATCTACACCATTTACAGTTAGGAAAATACATAAATATATATATTTTTTTCCATCGAAAACGTTTTTATAAATTCAATTGTAAATTTCAGAGTTCGGCGATACTGCAGTAACTGAATCAAAAGATTTAATTCTTGAAAGACCACATACAACGGACCATAACTAAAAACTGGTTTCGACAAATCTAAGCAATCTTTTTCAAAAGTTTGACGCTTGGCTTTATTTATAATCATTGAAAACGCCAATCGGATAGGAAATTGTATACTCTTAAATGAAAAAGGCATATTATTGTTTGATGTAATAAGTGGTATTCTAGAAATGAGAAAAGTTACATTAATATTGCAATAATTTTTTTGTGTGTGTGTGTGTGCTTCAATAACATTATTGTGTAACTTACTAACTTTAAGTCTTGTACCATTGCACAGAACTTTAGCAGGTAATACATTTCTTAGTAACATTATGATAGCTCCTCGCTTTAATTTCAGTTTATGACGTGGCATTCCAATTGGTGTTAAACTGTTAAAAAGTTCTTCAGTTTATGCAAGTTGATCTTGTGGATCATAACTTATTATGGTGTCAGTCTTTCATAAGCCCTTTAAGTTCCTGTCTTGGCATACATTGTAAAACACGATTATTAATTTCAATTGACAAATTCTTTGTCACTGTTAGTATGGCTTTTGAGATGTCACCGTTAAAAAATAAATGTTACTGAAAAGTTGCTGCACTGGATCTTGTATATCTGGATAGCAAATTGCGGGCGACTTAATAGTTTCCCCACTTTGACACTCGCTAAACTGTAACAGCCAACTTGTTAATTCTCTCTCTCTGTTTGAAGGGCACGCATATTTTCTGTACGTTGCATAATGTAAAATCTTCTCTTCTTTATGCAACTTGAAACTGTTATTGATCTTGACCCTTTAAAAATGAGAGGTAGGACTGACTTGACGGAAATCTCCACCTAATAAGATTGTTTTATTCATTTAGTATTATTATTTATTTGTTATTACTCAATCTATATTATAAAAAACACATATGTGCATCCGTAACATTGAAGTCATAACTATGCGGAAAACAATGAGGTTAAACTGCATAAAGTACAACAATGGAGTTAATGTTTCAATTAATAACAAAATTGCGCGTTTCTTTGTTTGATTTCGCACTTTATTTTCTTTCCTTTTTAGAAAGTAGTTAGTTTTTAAAAATAAATAAGAAAAATTGCCAGCCAATTTTTACAAAAATTGTATTTTTGGATGCAAAAAAATTTTCTGCATATGTTTGGGGACTTTTAAATCGATACCTCAAATACTTTTCTTAATATTCGCAAATTAGTGAAAGCAAACCTCTCGTTGCCATCGGCAAATGATAAATAATCGCGATTTCTGTGCCACGTACGATAGCGTAATATATATATATAGATATTAATGTAATGGGGCAAATGACAACCAGTACATTTTATAAAATATTTTTTTTTAAATACTACATCGTTAAGTTAAATTTACGTTGTTTTATGTGATATATAAAATAAACGTCGTAGCATAACATACAAAATTAGATGTAGTAACAACGTAATGCTTGAAATGAATTCAAGTTACCCTTGGTGAAGTTTTAAATTCCCTTTATGGCGACGAAATGCAATAAGTGCTGTGATTTGTTAGAAAAATGTGTCTACCATATTATTTTTATCAATAGGTGAAAAATTCGAGTGCAAGTTTATACGGTGAACGTTGATTGGTTGAATTGGAGCGTAAGCTCTCGACGTAGGATCGAATGAAAATACCCAAGTAGACTGAGCACGGAGGCCTCCAGAGGCTTGTGCTATCAAGTAGACAGTACTCTATGTACCTTGCACTCCTGTCATAGCCGTTGCTGTAAACTGATATTATAGATTCGGACACACCAGGTCTTCCTTCCAGTGAAGAAAGAGGGTGTCACGCATGAACCAATTGGAATGGGATTTTCTTCATGAGATGAATCCTCCTAAAATATATTAAGAGTAAAGCTACATAATTTTACCGGTATGAGACGTATTTTTGCCTACCGGATAAAATTATTCAGTTAGTACCATCGAATTTTTACTTACAATTATCAAATTTGCTACTCAATTATTAGTTTATCAAAAGTGTAATAAAATTAATTCATGGATAGATTATGTTTAAGTAAGTTAAGGGTCGGATAGCTTCAATTTTCAATATTTATGAAAGTTTAGAAGATTGTTATCTTAGAAATTATTTGACCACTTTGTAAAAAAATTCAAAAGATTATTTACCCAAAAGTAATATTTTGAATTTTGATTGTAAAAACAGGGTACATATAGTTTTGTCGCAATTTCTTTACAGAGATTTTGATTTAATTAAACACAAAAATTTTACAAATTCTGCGAAAGACAACAACATTAATAATATGAACTGCGATTTGTTGAAATTTTTTACTTTTTCTAATGCCTCGCCCTACCCATTAACCCTCTAGCAGTAAAAGTTTAAAATCTTAATACAGTAGAACCCCGATTATCCGTATCCCGGTTATCCGAAAATCGGCTTAACTGAAACACCGTAAAACTGTTTTTTCTTCTTTTTAAAAAAAATATTATATTTATGGAAGCCTGTTGTTCGAACCTTAAAACTTGGAAAATCTTCTCGTAGCAAAATTTAAAAAAAAAAAAAAAAAAAGAAAAAAAAAACCTATTTTATTGTATTAATTACTTTTTAAATATTTCTTTCTATTGCAAAAAAAAAACACTTCGACACTTTCAAAAGTGTTAAGTTTTAAGTTGTTAAGTGCAATGCGGACTCTGATGCGACCGTTCGTCATTTTTTGTGCAGATGTATATATATATATATATATATATATATATATATATATGTACATATATTAATACTCTGTTACAGTTTATAATTCACAAACAGCAATATATTATTCCTTATCTATGTTTAAAGAGCTAGAAAAATATTACAAACTAACAAATAAATAAATAAACAGCATATTTATCCTTAGTATCCTAATCATTTCGATACATCCTAATGAAGTTAATAACAAATGAATATAGTAATTAAAGAATTTTGCATTTGCATTTACCCTGTAACAGAATAGTTCATACTCGTTTAATAGTTTTTAAAGAAGTAATTGTTAAATTAGTTATAAAAAATTAACAATTTAATTAATTTTGAAATGTTATTAATTAATTCATATAATGAAAACAATTTTAGTAAAATATTTTAGAAAAACAATCACACTCCCCATCTGACAATTTTTAATATATGAGTATTTGTTGGACTACAGAACTATTGTCTTGTTAATAATGATTTAATGAATTTTTCTGGGTATTTTGATATTAATCCTTATCACATATTAAAGTCGAAGGAGGGGACGGTGTACAAAAATGCTAACAATTAATTGTAAATATAGTACATTATTAAAAGAACGTTGTTTTCTTAGTTGGTTATTTTCTTTTTACTTCTAAATAGATTTTATAACATATTTTTTAAGAAATATACATCGTTAATTTCAGATTATATTATTTTATAGGATGTATAAACGAACTTTCGTATCATAACATACAAAATTAGATGTAATAAAAACGTTTAGCTATTTCTATTATATACATACTAGCCGATCCCGCGCAGAGTATCTGCACTCTTGTGTCTACTCTTTTAAATACTATATGCATATTCGAATACACGAATTTCAGCATTATATGTATTAATATGATACATAAAAACTTCTCCACTTTGGATTGGGTACTTTGAAAAAAAAATATATATACACATCATAAGATATGGACACCATTTAGAAATTTGAAAACAGAGGTATTTTTTCAGCATCGTGCATATAAAATCCTTTGCATGCACACAATAATTGCTGGGTCCTCTTTAAAATTAAAAAAAATGCATACATATATTGAAAATATCTACACCATTTACAGTTAGGAAAATACATAAATATATATATTTTTTTCCATCGAAAACGTTTTTATAAATTCAATTGTAAATTTCAGAGATCGGCGATACTGCAGTAACTGAATCAAAAGATTTAATTCTTGAAAGACCACATACAACGGACCATAACTAAAAACTGGTTTCGACAAATCTAAGCAATTTTTTTCAAAAGTTTGACGCTTGGCTTTATTTATAATCATTGAAACCGCCAATCGGATAGGAAATTGTATACTCTTAAATGAAAAAGGCATATTATTGTTTGATGTAATAAGTGGTATTCTAGAAATGAGAAAAGTTACATTAATATTGCAATAATTTTTTGTGTGTGTGTGTGTGCTTCAATAACATTATTGTGCAACTTACTAACTTTAAGTCTTGTACCATTGCACAGAACTTTAGCAGGTAATACATTTCTTAGTAACATTATGATAGCTCCTGGCTTTAATTTCAGTTTATGACGTGGCATTCCAATTGGTGTTAAACTGTTAAAAAGTTCTTCAGTTTATGCAAGTTGATCTTGTGGATCATAACTTATTATGGTGTCAGTCTTTCATAAGCCCTTTAAGTTCCTGTCTTGGCATACATTGTAAAACACGATTATTAATTTCAATTGACAAATTCTTTGTCACTGTTAGTATGGCTTTTGAGATGTCACCGTTAAAAAATAAATGTTACTGAAAAGTTACCGCACTGGATCTTGTATATCTGGATAGCAAATTGCAGGCGACTTAATAGTTTCCCCACTTTGACACTCGCTAAACTGTAACAGCCAACTTGTTAATTCTCTCTCTCTGTTTGAAGGGCACGCATATTTTCTGTACGTTGCATAATGTAAAATCTTCTCTTCTTTATGCAACTTGAAACTGTTATTGATCTTGACCCTTTAAAAATGAGAGGTAGGACTGACTTGACGGAAATCTGCACCTAATAAGATTGTTTTATTCATTTAGTATTATTATTTATTTGTTATTACTCAATCTATATTATAAATAACACATATGTGCATCCGTAACATTGAAGTCATAACTATGCGGAAAACAATGAGGTTAAACTGCATAAAGTACAACAATGGAGTTAATGTTTCAATTAATAACAAAATTGCGCGTTTCTTTGTTTGATTTCGCACTTTATTTCCTTTCCTTTTTAGAAAGTAGTTAGTTTTTAAAAATAAATAAGAAAAATTGCCAGCCAATTTTTACAAAAATTGTATTTTTGGATGCAAAAAAATTTTCTGCATATGTTTGGGGACTTTTAAATCGATACCTCAAATACTTTTCTTAATATTCGCAAATTAGTGAAAACAAACCTCTCGTTGCCATCGGCAAATGATAAATAATCGCGATTTCTGTGCCACGTACGATAGCGTAATATATATATATATATAGATATTAATGTAATGGGGCAAATGACAACCAGTACATTTTATAAAATATTTTTTTTAAAATACTACATCGTTAAGTTAAATTTACGTTGTTTTATGTGATATATAAAATAAACGTCGTAGCATAACATACAAAATTAGATGTAGTAACAACGTAATGCTTGAAATGAATTCAAGTTACCCTTGGTGAAGTTTTAAATTCCGTTTATGGCGACGAAATGCAATAAGTGCTGTGATTTGTTAGAAAAATGTGTCTACCATATTATTTTTATCAATAGGTGAAAAATTCGAGTGCAAGTTTATACGGTGAACGTTGATTGGTTGAATTGGAGCGTAAGCTCCCGACGTACGATCGAATGAAAATACCCAAGTAGACTGAGCACGGAGGCCTCCAGAGGCTTGTGCTATCAAGTAGACAGTACTCTATGTACCTTGCACTCCTGTCATAGCCGTTGCTGTAAACTGATATTATAGATTCGGACACACCAGGTCTTCCTTCCAGTGAAGAAAGAGGGTGTCACGCATGAACCAATTGGAATGGGATTTTCTTCATGAGATGAATCCTCCTAAAATATATTAAGAGTAAAGCTACATAATTTTACCGGTATAAGACGTATTTTTGCCTACCGGATAAAATTATTCAGTTAGTACCATCGAATTTTTACTTACAATTATCAAATTTGCTACTCAATTATTAGTTTATCAAAAGTGTAATCAAATTAATTCATGGATAGATTATGTTTAAGTAAATTAAGGGTCGGGTAGCTTCAATTTTCAATATTTATGAAAGTTTAGAAGCTTGTTATCTTAGAAATTATTTGACCACTTTGTAAAAAAATTCAAAAGATTATTTACCCAAATGTAATATTTTGAATTTTGATTGTAAAAACAAGGTACATATAGTTTTGTCGCAATTTCTTTACAGAGATTTTGATTTAATTAAACACAAAAATTTTACAAATTCTGCGAAAGACAACAACATTAATAATATGAACTGCGATTTGTTGAAATTTTTTACTTCTTCTAATGCCTCGCCCTACCCATTAACACTCTAGCAGTAAAAGTTTAAAATCTTAATACAGTAGAACCCCGATTATCCGTATCCCGGTTATCCGAAAATCGGCTTAACTGAAACACCGTAAAACTGTTTTTTCTTCTTTTTAAAGAAAAATGTTATATTTATGGAAGCCTGTTGTTCGAACCTTAAAACTTGGAAAATCTTCTCGTAGCAAAATTAAAAAAAAAAAAAAAACCTATTTTATTGTATTAATTACTTTTTAAATATTTCTTTCTATTGCAAAAAAAAAAAACACTTCGACACTTTCAAAAGTGTTAAGTTTTAAGTTGTTATGTGCAATGCGGACTCTGATGCGACCGTTCGTCATTTTTTGTGCAGATGTATATATATATATATATATATATATATATATATATATGTACATATATTAATACTCTGTTACAGTTTATAATTCACAAACAGCAATATATTATTCCTTATCTATGTTTAAAGCGCTAGAAAAATATTACAAACTAACAAATAAATAAATAAACAGCATATTTATCCTTAGTATCCTAATTATTTCGATACATCCTAATGAAGTTAATAACAAATGAATATAGTAATTAAAGAATTTTGCATTTGCATTTACCCTGTAACAGAATAGTTCATACTCGTTTAATAGTTTTTAAAGAAGTAATTGTTAAATTAGTTATAAAAAATTAACAATTTAATTAATTTTGAAATGTTATTAATTAATTCATATAATGAAAACAATTTTAGTAAAATATTTTAGAAAAACAATCACCCTCCCCATCTGACAATTTTAAATATATGAGTATTTGTTGGACTACAGAACTATTGTCTTGTTAATAATGATTTAATGAATTTTTCTGGGTATTTTGATATTAATCCTTTCATTTTATATTATTGAAAAATATATATCACATATTAAAGTCGAAGGAGGGGACGGTGTACAAAAATGCTAACAATTAATTGTAAATATAGTACATTATTAAAAGAACGTTGTTTTCTTAGTTGGTTATTTTCTTTTTACTTCTAAATAGATTTTATAACATATTTTTTAAGAAATATACATCGTTAATTTCAGATTATATTATTTTATAGGATGTATAAACGAACTTTCGTATCATAACATACAAAATTAGATGTAATAAAAACGTTTAGCTATTTCTATTATATACATACTAGCCGATCCCGCGCAGATTATCTGCACTCTTGTGTCTACTCTTTTAAATACTATATGCATATTCGAATACACGAATTTCAGCATTATATGTATTAATATGATACATAAAAACTTCTTTGGATTGGGTACTTTGAAAAAAATATATATATACACATCATAAGATATGGACACCATTTAGAAATTTGAAAACAGAGGTATTTTTTCAGCATCGTGCATATAAAATCCTTTGCATGCACATAATAATTGCTGGGTCCTCTTTAAAATTAAAAAAAATGCATACATATGTTGAAAATATCTACACCATTTACAGTTAGGAAAATACATAAATATATATATTTTTTTTTCCATCGAAAACGTTTTTATAAATTCAATTGTAAATTTCAGAGCTCGGCGATACTGCAGTAACTGAATCAAAAGATTTAATTCTTGAAAGACCACATACAACGGACCATAACTAAAAACTGGTTTCGACAAATCTAAGCAATTTTTTTCAAAAGTTTGACGCTTGGATTTATTTATAATCATTGAAAACGCTGATCGGATAGGAAATTGTATACTCTTAAATGAAAAAGGCATATTATTGTTTGATGTAATAAGTCGTATTCTAGAAATGAGAAAAGTTACATTAATATTGCAATAATTTTTGTGTGTGTGTGTGCTTCAATAACATTATTGTGCAAATTACTAACTTTAAGTCTTGTACCATTGCACAGAACTTTAGCAGGTAATACATTTCTTAGTAACATTATGATAGCTCCTGGCTTTAATTTCAGTTTATGACGTGGCATTCCAATTGGTGTTAAACTGTTAAAAAGTTCTTCAGTTTATGCAAGTTGATCTTGTGGATCATAACTTATTATGGTGTCAGTCTTTCATAAGCCCTTTAAGTTCCTGTCTTGGCATACATTGTAAAACACGATTATTAATTTCAATTGACAAATTCTTTGTCACTGTTAGTATGGCTTTTGAGATGTCACCGTTAAAAAATAAATGTTACTGAAAAGTTGCTGCACTGGATCTTGTATATCTGGATAGCAAATTGCGGGCGACTTAATAGTTTCCCCACTTTGACACTCGCTAAACTGTAACAGCCAACTTGTTAATTCTCTCTCTCTGTTTGAAGGGCACGCATATTTTCTGTACGTTGCATAATGTAAAATCTTCTCTTCTTTATGCAACTTGAAACTGTTATTGATCTTGACCCTTTAAAAATGAGAGGTAGGACTGACTTGACGGAAATCTCCACCTAATAAGATTGTTTTCTTCATTTAGTATTATTATTTATTTGTTATTACTCAATCTATATTATAAATAACACATATGTGCATCCGTAACATTGACGTCATAACTATGCGGAAAACAATGAGGTTAAACTGCATAAAGTACAACAATGGAGTTAATGTTTCAATTAATAACAAAATTGCGCGTTTCTTTGTTTGATTTCGCACTTTATTTTCTTTCCTTTTTAGAAAGTAGTTAGTTTTTAAAAATAAATAAGAAAAATTGCCAGCCAATTTTTACAAAAATTGTATTTTTGGATGCAAAAAAATTTTCTGCATATGTTTGGGGACTTTTAAATCGATACCTCAAATACTTTTCTTAATATTCGCAAATTAGTGAAAACAAACCTCTCGTTGCCATCGGCAAATGATAAATAATCGCGATTTCTGTGCCACGTACGATAGCGTAATATATATATATAGATATTAATGTAATGGGGCAAATGACAACCAGTACATTTTATAAAATATTTTTTTTTAAATACTACATCGTTAAGTTAAATTTACGTTGTTTTATGTGATATATAAAATAAACGTCGTAGCATAACATACAAAATTAGATGTAGTAACAACGTAATACTTGAAATGAATTCAAGTTACCCTTGGTGAAGTTTTAAATTCCCTTTATGGCGACGAAATGCAATAAGTGCTGTGATTTGTTAGAAAAATGTGTCTACCATATTATTTTTATCAATAGGTGAAAAATTCGAGTGCAAGTTTATACGGTGAACGTTGATTGGTTGAATTGGAGCGTAAGCTCCCGACGTAGGATCGAATGAAAATACCCAAGTAGACTGAGCACGGAGGCCTCCAGAGGCTTGTGCTATCAAGTAGACAGTACTCTATGTACCTTGCACTCCTGTCATAGCCGTTGCTGTAAACTGATATCATAGATTCGGACACACCAGGTCTTCCTTCCAGTGAAGAAAGAGGGTGTCACGCATGAACCAATTGGAATGGGATTTTCTTCATCAGATGAATCCTCCTAAAATATATTAAGAGTAAAGCTACATAATTTTACCGGTATGAGACGTATTTTTGCCTACCGGATAAAATTATTCAGTTAGTACCATCGAATTTTTACTTACAATTATCAAATTTGCTACTCAATTATTAGTTTATCAAAAGTGTAATAAAATTAATTCATGGATAGATTATGTTTAAGTAAGTTAAGGGTCGGGTAGCTTCAATTTTCAATATTTATGAAAGTTTAGAAGATTGTTATCTTAGAAATTATTTGACCACTTTGTAAAAAAATTCAAAAGATTATTTACCCAAATGTAATATTTTGAATTTTGATTGTAAAAACAGGGTACATATAGTTTTGTCGCAATTTCTTTACAGAGATTTTGATTTAATTAAACACAAAAATTTTACAAATTCTGCGAAAGACAACAACATTAATAATATGAACTGCGATTTGTTGAAATTTTTTACTTCTTCTAATGCCTCGCCCTACCCATTAACCCTCTAGCAGTAAAAGTTTAAAATCTTAATACAGTAGAACCCCGATTATCCGTATCCCGGTTATCCGAAAATCGGCTTAACTGAAACACCGTAAAACTGTTTTTTCTTCTTTTTAAAAAAATATTATATTTATGGAAGCCTGTTGTTCGAACCTTAAAACTTGGAAAATCTTCTCGTAGCAAAATTTAAAAAAAAAAAAAAAAAAAAAAAAAAAAAAACCTATTTTATTGTATTAATTACTTTTTAAATATTTCTTTCTATTGCAAAAAATAAACACTTCGACACTTTCAAAAGTGTTAAGTTTTAAGTTGTTAAGTGCAATGCGGACTCTGATGCGACCGTTCGTCATTTTTTGTGCAGATGTATATATATATATATATATATATACAGGGTGATTCTGAATTCATCATCAATATTTGGTGGGCAGGTAGGGAATAGGAAAAGAACACTATTTCACGTAGGAAAGCATAGGCACAAACGAACGCATGACGGTGTATAGAGGGCGCTTTGTGTCCGCATCTCCCATGAACGCGCATAGCTGTCTGCCGTGTGCAGCCAGTCGTCATTCGACAAGGTGACTTCGCAGAAGTAACATGAACCGGTATACGTTTCAAGAACTTGCAGATATGCATCTAACTTACGGTGCCGCAGGAGAAAGCTGTCTTAGAGCTAGGCAAATGTATGCAGAGCGCTACCCCAACCGGCGCGTGCCACAGCAACAAATGTTTTCAAGTGTTCATCGACAACTGTGCGAAACTGGATCATTTGCTGGTATTAATGTTGATCGAGGCAGCCGCCGATCAACACGGACAGTTTCAGTCGAGGAAGCTGTCCTACAGTCTATCGAAGAACAGCCAAGTTCTAGCACACGAGGTATGGCTCGCCAGTTTGGAGTTTCACAATCAACAGTGTGGCGGATACTAAACGAGGAACGTTTACATCCTTTTCATTTGCAAAGAGTGCAGTTACTGGAAGCAGAGGACTATCCCAAGCGTGTTACTTTTTGTCAGTGGTTCATGCAGAGAACAGCCGTTGATCCCAATTTCCCAACGTATATTCTTTTCAGAGATGAAGCGTCCTTCACTCGTGAAGGTGTCTTCAACACACACAATTCGCATGTGTGGGCTAATCAGAATCCACACGGTACGAGAGTTAGAGCTGCGCAACAACGCTTTGCCGTCAATGTGTGGACTGGGATCGTCGGCGACTGTTTGCTGGGACCGTATTTACTACCATCCCGTTTAAATTGCGCAAACTACCTCATATTTCTTCAGACTGTGTTACCGGGTCTTATGAACGAGGTTCCTGCTGTTATTCTCCGGCGAATGTGGTTCCAGCATGACGGCGCTCCAGCACATTTCGCAAATGATGTGCGTTGTTACCTGACCAGAAAATTTGGAGCTCAATGGATTGGTCGCGGTGGACCGGTTTGTTGGCCACCACGGTCACCGGATTTATCTCCAATAGACTTCTTTGTATGGGGTGCCATGAAAAACATGGTGTACGAGACCCCTGTTGCCAGTGCTATGGACCTTGTAGCACGCATATCGGTTGCCGCCGCAAACATCCGGGAAACGCCAGGCATATTCCCGAAAGTTCGGTTGTCCATGCAACGTCGTTGTGAGGCATGTACTCTAGCAAATGGTCAGAATTTCGAGCACCTCTTGTAAGTCTGTACAAAAGATGCACAAATAAATGTTTTTTCTCTTACCACTTTCTTGTTATGTTTTCTTTCCATCATTTAACCGGATTCATATTGCCCTACTACATGACGTCAACGCCCATGCTTTCCTATGTGAAATAGTGTTCTTTTCCTATTCCCTACCTCCCCACCAAATATTGATGATGAATTCAGAATCACCCTGTATATATATATGTACATATATTAATACTCTGTTACAGTTTATAATTCACAAACAGCAATATATTATTCCTTATCTATGTTTAAAGAGCTAGAAAAATATTACAAACTAACAAATAAATAAATAAACAGCATATTTATCCTTAGTATCCTAATCATTTCGATACATCCTAATGAAGTTAATAACAAATGAATATAGTAATTAAAGAATTTTGCATTTGCATTTACCCTGTAACAGAATAGTTCATACTCGTTTAATAGTTTTTAAAGAAGTAATTGTTAAATTAGTTATAAAAAATTAACAATTTAATTAATTTTGAAATGTTATTAATTAATTCATATAATGAAAACAATTTTAGTAAAATATTTTAGAAAAACAATCACACTCCCCATCTGACAATTTTTAATATATGAGTATTTGTTGGACTACAGAACTATTGTCTTGTTAATAATGATTTAATGAATTTTTCTGGGTATTTTGATATTAATCCTTATCACATATTAAAGTCGAAGGAGGGGACGGTGTACAAAAATGCTAACAATTAATTGTAAATATAGTACATTATTAAAAGAACGTTGTTTTCTTAGTTGGTTATTTTCTTTTTACTTCTAAATAGATTTTATAACATATTTTTTAAGAAATATACATCGTTAATTTCAGATTATATTATTTTATAGGATGTATAAACGAACTTTCGTATCATAACATACAAAATTAGATGTAATAAAAACGTTTAGCTATTTCTATTATATACATACTAGCCGATCCCGCGCAGAGTATCTGCACTCTTGTGTCTACTCTTTTAAATACTATATGCATATTCGAATACACGAATTTCAGCATTATATGTATTAATATGATACATAAAAACTTCTCCACTTTGGATTGGGTACTTTGAAAAAAATATATATATACACATCATAAGATATGGACACCATTTAGAAATTTGAAAACAGAGGTATTTTTTCAGCATCGTGCATATAAAATCCTTTGCATGCACACAATAATTGCTCGGTCCTCTTTAAAATTAAAAAAAATGCATACATATATTGAAAATATCTACACCATTTACAGTTAGGAAAATACATAAATATATATATTTTTTTCCATCGAAAACGTTTTTATAAATTCAATTGTAAATTTCAGAGTTCGGCGATACTGCAGTAACTGAATCAAAAGATTTAATTCTTGAA
This sequence comes from Maratus michaelseni, assembly GCA_963931845.1. Taxonomy (NCBI): domain Eukaryota; kingdom Metazoa; phylum Arthropoda; class Arachnida; order Araneae; family Salticidae; genus Maratus; species Maratus michaelseni. The sequence goes on from OZ007586.1 coordinate 122,713,160, forward strand.
AGACCACATACAACGGACCATAACTAAAAACTGGTTTCGACAAATCTAAGCAATCTTTTTCAAAAGTTTGACGCTTGGCTTTATTTATAATCATTGAAAACGCCAATCGGATAGGAAATTGTATACTCTTAAATGAAAAAGGCATATTATTGTTTGATGTAATAAGTGGTATTCTAGAAATGAGAAAAGTTACATTAATATTGCAATAATTTTTTTGTGTGTGTGTGTGTGCTTCAATAACATTATTGTGTAACTTACTAACTTTAAGTCTTGTACCATTGCACAGAACTTTAGCAGGTAATACATTTCTTAGTAACATTATGATAGCTCCTCGCTTTAATTTCAGTTTATGACGTGGCATTCCAATTGGTGTTAAACTGTTAAAAAGTTCTTCAGTTTATGCAAGTTGATCTTGTGGATCATAACTTATTATGGTGTCAGTCTTTCATAAGCCCTTTAAGTTCCTGTCTTGGCATACATTGTAAAACACGATTATTAATTTCAATTGACAAATTCTTTGTCACTGTTAGTATGGCTTTTGAGATGTCACCGTTAAAAAATAAATGTTACTGAAAAGTTGCTGCACTGGATCTTGTATATCTGGATAGCAAATTGCGGGCGACTTAATAGTTTCCCCACTTTGACACTCGCTAAACTGTAACAGCCAACTTGTTAATTCTCTCTCTCTGTTTGAAGGGCACGCATATTTTCTGTACGTTGCATAATGTAAAATCTTCTCTTCTTTATGCAACTTGAAACTGTTATTGATCTTGACCCTTTAAAAATGAGAGGTAGGACTGACTTGACGGAAATCTCCACCTAATAAGATTGTTTTATTCATTTAGTATTATTATTTATTTGTTATTACTCAATCTATATTATAAAAAACACATATGTGCATCCGTAACATTGAAGTCATAACTATGCGGAAAACAATGAGGTTAAACTGCATAAAGTACAACAATGGAGTTAATGTTTCAATTAATAACAAAATTGCGCGTTTCTTTGTTTGATTTCGCACTTTATTTCCTTTCCTTTTTAGAAAGTAGTTAGTTTTTAAAAATAAATAAGAAAAATTGCCAGCCAATTTTTACAAAAATTGTATTTTTGGATGCAAAAAAATTTTCTGCATATGTTTGGGGACTTTTAAATCGATACCTCAAATACTTTTCTTAATATTCGCAAATTAGTGAAAACAAACCTCTCGTTGCCATCGGCAAATGATAAATAATCGCGATTTCTGTGCCACGTACGATAGCGTAATATATATATATATATAGATATTAATGTAATGGGGCAAATGACAACCAGTACATTTTATAAAATATTTTTTTTAAAATACTACATCGTTAAGTTAAATTTACGTTGTTTTATGTGATATATAAAATAAACGTCGTAGCATAACATACAAAATTAGATGTAGTAACAACGTAATGCTTGAAATGAATTCAAGTTACCCTTGGTGAAGTTTTAAATTCCCTTTATGGCGACGAAATGCAATAAGTGCTGTGATTTGTTAGAAAAATGTGTCTACCATATTATTTTTATCAATAGGTGAAAAATTCGAGTGCAAGTTTATACGGTGAACGTTGATTGGTTGAATTGGAGCGTAAGCTCCCGACGTAGGATCGAATGAAAATACCCAAGTAGACTGAGCACGGAGGCCTCCAGAGGCTTGTGCTATCAAGTAGACAGTACTCTATGTACCTTGCACTCCTGTCATAGCCGTTGCTGTAAACTGATATTATAGATTCGGACACACCAGGTCTTCCTTCCAGTGAAGAAAGAGGGTGTCACGCATGAACCAATTGGAATGGGATTTTCTTCATGAGATGAATCCTCCTAAAATATATTAAGAGTAAAGCTACATAATTTTACCGGTATGAGACGTATTTTTGCCTACCGGATAAAATTATTCAGTTAGTACCATCGAATTTTTACTTACAATTATCAAATTTGCTACTCAATTATTAGTTTATCAAAAGTGTAATAAAATTAATTCATGGATAGATTATGTTTAAGTAAGTTAAGGGTCGGATAGCTTCAATTTTCAATATTTATGAAAGTTTAGAAGATTGTTATCTTAGAAATTATTTGACCACTTTGTAAAAAAATTCAAAAGATTATTTACCCAAAAGTAATATTTTGAATTTTGATTGTAAAAACAGGGTACATATAGTTTTGTCGCAATTTCTTTACAGAGATTTTGATTTAATTAAACACAAAAATTTTACAAATTCTGCGAAAGACAACAACATTAATAATATGAACTGCGATTTGTTGAAATTTTTTACTTTTTCTAATGCCTCGCCCTACCCATTAACCCTCTAGCAGTAAAAGTTTAAAATCTTAATACAGTAGAACCCCGATTATCCGTATCCCGGTTATCCGAAAATCGGCTTAACTGAAACACCGTAAAACTGTTTTTTCTTCTTTTAAAAAAAAATATTATATTTATGGAAGCCTGTTGTTCGAACCTTAAAACTTGGAAAATCTTCTCGTAGCAAAATTTAAAAAAAAAAAAAAAAAAAGAAAAAAAAAACCTATTTTATTGTATTAATTACTTTTTAAATATTTCTTTCTATTGCAAAAAAAAAACACTTCGACACTTTCAAAAGTGTTAAGTTTTAAGTTGTTAAGTGCAATGCGGACTCTGATGCGACCGTTCGTCATTTTTTGTGCAGATGTATATATATATATATATATATATATATATATATATATGTACATATATTAATACTCTGTTACAGTTTATAATTCACAAACAGCAATATATTATTCCTTATCTATGTTTAAAGAGCTAGAAAAATATTACAAACTAACAAATAAATAAATAAACAGCATATTTATCCTTAGTATCCTAATCATTTCGATACATCCTAATGAAGTTAATAACAAATGAATATAGTAATTAAAGAATTTTGCATTTGCATTTACCCTGTAACAGAATAGTTCATACTCGTTTAATAGTTTTTAAAGAAGTAATTGTTAAATTAGTTATAAAAAATTAACAATTTAATTAATTTTGAAATGTTATTAATTAATTCATATAATGAAAACAATTTTAGTAAAATATTTTAGAAAAACAATCACACTCCCCATCTGACAATTTTTAATATATGAGTATTTGTTGGACTACAGAACTATTGTCTTGTTAATAATGATTTAATGAATTTTTCTGGGTATTTTGATATTAATCCTTATCACATATTAAAGTCGAAGGAGGGGACGGTGTACAAAAATGCTAACAATTAATTGTAAATATAGTACATTATTAAAAGAACGTTGTTTTCTTAGTTGGTTATTTTCTTTTTACTTCTAAATAGATTTTATAACATATTTTTTAAGAAATATACATCGTTAATTTCAGATTATATTATTTTATAGGATGTATAAACGAACTTTCGTATCATAACATACAAAATTAGATGTAATAAAAACGTTTAGCTATTTCTATTATATACATACTAGCCGATCCCGCGCAGAGTATCTGCACTCTTGTGTCTACTCTTTTAAATACTATATGCATATTCGAATACACGAATTTCAGCATTATATGTATTAATATGATACATAAAAACTTCTCCACTTTGGATTGGGTACTTTGAAAAAAAAATATATATACACATCATAAGATATGGACACCATTTAGAAATTTGAAAACAGAGGTATTTTTTCAGCATCGTGCATATAAAATCCTTTGCATGCACACAATAATTGCTGGGTCCTCTTTAAAATTAAAAAAAATGCATACATATATTGAAAATATCTACACCATTTACAGTTAGGAAAATACATAAATATATATATTTTTTTCCATCGAAAACGTTTTTATAAATTCAATTGTAAATTTCAGAGATCGGCGATACTGCAGTAACTGAATCAAAAGATTTAATTCTTGAAAGACCACATACAACGGACCATAACTAAAAACTGGTTTCGACAAATCTAAGCAATTTTTTTCAAAAGTTTGACGCTTGGCTTTATTTATAATCATTGAAACCGCCAATCGGATAGGAAATTGTATACTCTTAAATGAAAAAGGCATATTATTGTTTGATGTAATAAGTGGTATTCTAGAAATGAGAAAAGTTACATTAATATTGCAATAATTTTTTGTGTGTGTGTGTGTGCTTCAATAACATTATTGTGCAACTTACTAACTTTAAGTCTTGTACCATTGCACAGAACTTTAGCAGGTAATACATTTCTTAGTAACATTATGATAGCTCCTGGCTTTAATTTCAGTTTATGACGTGGCATTCCAATTGGTGTTAAACTGTTAAAAAGTTCTTCAGTTTATGCAAGTTGATCTTGTGGATCATAACTTATTATGGTGTCAGTCTTTCATAAGCCCTTTAAGTTCCTGTCTTGGCATACATTGTAAAACACGATTATTAATTTCAATTGACAAATTCTTTGTCACTGTTAGTATGGCTTTTGAGATGTCACCGTTAAAAAATAAATGTTACTGAAAAGTTACCGCACTGGATCTTGTATATCTGGATAGCAAATTGCAGGCGACTTAATAGTTTCCCCACTTTGACACTCGCTAAACTGTAACAGCCAACTTGTTAATTCTCTCTCTCTGTTTGAAGGGCACGCATATTTTCTGTACGTTGCATAATGTAAAATCTTCTCTTCTTTATGCAACTTGAAACTGTTATTGATCTTGACCCTTTAAAAATGAGAGGTAGGACTGACTTGACGGAAATCTGCACCTAATAAGATTGTTTTATTCATTTAGTATTATTATTTATTTGTTATTACTCAATCTATATTATAAATAACACATATGTGCATCCGTAACATTGAAGTCATAACTATGCGGAAAACAATGAGGTTAAACTGCATAAAGTACAACAATGGAGTTAATGTTTCAATTAATAACAAAATTGCGCGTTTCTTTGTTTGATTTCGCACTTTATTTCCTTTCCTTTTTAGAAAGTAGTTAGTTTTTAAAAATAAATAAGAAAAATTGCCAGCCAATTTTTACAAAAATTGTATTTTTGGATGCAAAAAAATTTTCTGCATATGTTTGGGGACTTTTAAATCGATACCTCAAATACTTTTCTTAATATTCGCAAATTAGTGAAAACAAACCTCTCGTTGCCATCGGCAAATGATAAATAATCGCGATTTCTGTGCCACGTACGATAGCGTAATATATATATATATATAGATATTAATGTAATGGGGCAAATGACAACCAGTACATTTTATAAAATATTTTTTTTAAAATACTACATCGTTAAGTTAAATTTACGTTGTTTTATGTGATATATAAAATAAACGTCGTAGCATAACATACAAAATTAGATGTAGTAACAACGTAATGCTTGAAATGAATTCAAGTTACCCTTGGTGAAGTTTTAAATTCCGTTTATGGCGACGAAATGCAATAAGTGCTGTGATTTGTTAGAAAAATGTGTCTACCATATTATTTTTATCAATAGGTGAAAAATTCGAGTGCAAGTTTATACGGTGAACGTTGATTGGTTGAATTGGAGCGTAAGCTCCCGACGTACGATCGAATGAAAATACCCAAGTAGACTGAGCACGGAGGCCTCCAGAGGCTTGTGCTATCAAGTAGACAGTACTCTATGTACCTTGCACTCCTGTCATAGCCGTTGCTGTAAACTGATATTATAGATTCGGACACACCAGGTCTTCCTTCCAGTGAAGAAAGAGGGTGTCACGCATGAACCAATTGGAATGGGATTTTCTTCATGAGATGAATCCTCCTAAAATATATTAAGAGTAAAGCTACATAATTTTACCGGTATAAGACGTATTTTTGCCTACCGGATAAAATTATTCAGTTAGTACCATCGAATTTTTACTTACAATTATCAAATTTGCTACTCAATTATTAGTTTATCAAAAGTGTAATCAAATTAATTCATGGATAGATTATGTTTAAGTAAATTAAGGGTCGGGTAGCTTCAATTTTCAATATTTATGAAAGTTTAGAAGCTTGTTATCTTAGAAATTATTTGACCACTTTGTAAAAAAATTCAAAAGATTATTTACCCAAATGTAATATTTTGAATTTTGATTGTAAAAACAAGGTACATATAGTTTTGTCGCAATTTCTTTACAGAGATTTTGATTTAATTAAACACAAAAATTTTACAAATTCTGCGAAAGACAACAACATTAATAATATGAACTGCGATTTGTTGAAATTTTTTACTTCTTCTAATGCCTCGCCCTACCCATTAACACTCTAGCAGTAAAAGTTTAAAATCTTAATACAGTAGAACCCCGATTATCCGTATCCCGGTTATCCGAAAATCGGCTTAACTGAAACACCGTAAAACTGTTTTTTCTTCTTTTTAAAGAAAAATGTTATATTTATGGAAGCCTGTTGTTCGAACCTTAAAACTTGGAAAATCTTCTCGTAGCAAAATTAAAAAAAAAAAAAAAACCTATTTTATTGTATTAATTACTTTTTAAATATTTCTTTCTATTGCAAAAAAAAAAAACACTTCGACACTTTCAAAAGTGTTAAGTTTTAAGTTGTTATGTGCAATGCGGACTCTGATGCGACCGTTCGTCATTTTTTGTGCAGATGTATATATATATATATATATATATATATATATATATATGTACATATATTAATACTCTGTTACAGTTTATAATTCACAAACAGCAATATATTATTCCTTATCTATGTTTAAAGCGCTAGAAAAATATTACAAACTAACAAATAAATAAATAAACAGCATATTTATCCTTAGTATCCTAATTATTTCGATACATCCTAATGAAGTTAATAACAAATGAATATAGTAATTAAAGAATTTTGCATTTGCATTTACCCTGTAACAGAATAGTTCATACTCGTTTAATAGTTTTTAAAGAAGTAATTGTTAAATTAGTTATAAAAAATTAACAATTTAATTAATTTTGAAATGTTATTAATTAATTCATATAATGAAAACAATTTTAGTAAAATATTTTAGAAAAACAATCACCCTCCCCATCTGACAATTTTAAATATATGAGTATTTGTTGGACTACAGAACTATTGTCTTGTTAATAATGATTTAATGAATTTTTCTGGGTATTTTGATATTAATCCTTTCATTTTATATTATTGAAAAATATATATCACATATTAAAGTCGAAGGAGGGGACGGTGTACAAAAATGCTAACAATTAATTGTAAATATAGTACATTATTAAAAGAACGTTGTTTTCTTAGTTGGTTATTTTCTTTTTACTTCTAAATAGATTTTATAACATATTTTTTAAGAAATATACATCGTTAATTTCAGATTATATTATTTTATAGGATGTATAAACGAACTTTCGTATCATAACATACAAAATTAGATGTAATAAAAACGTTTAGCTATTTCTATTATATACATACTAGCCGATCCCGCGCAGATTATCTGCACTCTTGTGTCTACTCTTTTAAATACTATATGCATATTCGAATACACGAATTTCAGCATTATATGTATTAATATGATACATAAAAACTTCTTTGGATTGGGTACTTTGAAAAAAATATATATATACACATCATAAGATATGGACACCATTTAGAAATTTGAAAACAGAGGTATTTTTTCAGCATCGTGCATATAAAATCCTTTGCATGCACATAATAATTGCTGGGTCCTCTTTAAAATTAAAAAAAATGCATACATATGTTGAAAATATCTACACCATTTACAGTTAGGAAAATACATAAATATATATATTTTTTTTTCCATCGAAAACGTTTTTATAAATTCAATTGTAAATTTCAGAGCTCGGCGATACTGCAGTAACTGAATCAAAAGATTTAATTCTTGAAAGACCACATACAACGGACCATAACTAAAAACTGGTTTCGACAAATCTAAGCAATCTTTTTCAAAAGTTTGACGCTTGGCTTTATTTATAATCATTGAAAACGCCAATCGGATAGGAAATTGTATACTCTTAAATGAAAAAGGCATATTATTGTTTGATGTAATAAGTGGTATTCTAGAAATGAGAAAAGTTACATTAATATTGCAATAATTTTTTTGTGTGTGTGTGTGTGCTTCAATAACATTATTGTGTAACTTACTAACTTTAAGTCTTGTACCATTGCACAGAACTTTAGCAGGTAATACATTTCTTAGTAACATTATGATAGCTCCTCGCTTTAATTTCAGTTTATGACGTGGCATTCCAATTGGTGTTAAACTGTTAAAAAGTTCTTCAGTTTATGCAAGTTGATCTTGTGGATCATAACTTATTATGGTGTCAGTCTTTCATAAGCCCTTTAAGTTCCTGTCTTGGCATACATTGTAAAACACGATTATTAATTTCAATTGACAAATTCTTTGTCACTGTTAGTATGGCTTTTGAGATGTCACCGTTAAAAAATAAATGTTACTGAAAAGTTGCTGCACTGGATCTTGTATATCTGGATAGCAAATTGCGGGCGACTTAATAGTTTCCCCACTTTGACACTCGCTAAACTGTAACAGCCAACTTGTTAATTCTCTCTCTCTGTTTGAAGGGCACGCATATTTTCTGTACGTTGCATAATGTAAAATCTTCTCTTCTTTATGCAACTTGAAACTGTTATTGATCTTGACCCTTTAAAAATGAGAGGTAGGACTGACTTGACGGAAATCTCCACCTAATAAGATTGTTTTATTCATTTAGTATTATTATTTATTTGTTATTACTCAATCTATATTATAAATAACACATATGTGCATCCGTAACATTGAAGTCATAACTATGCGGAAAACAATGAGGTTAAACTGCATAAAGTACAACAATGGAGTTAATGTTTCAATTAATAACAAAATTGCGCGTTTCTTTGTTTGATTTCGCACTTTATTTTCTTTCCTTTTTAGAAAGTAGTTAGTTTTTAAAAATAAATAAGAAAAATTGCCAGCCAATTTTTACAAAAATTGTATTTTTGGATGCAAAAAAATTTTCTGCATATGTTTGGGGACTTTTAAATCGATACCTCAAATACTTTTCTTAATATTCGCAAATTAGTGAAAGCAAACCTCTCGTTGCCATCGGCAAATGATAAATAATCGCGATTTCTGTGCCACGTACGATAGCGTAATATATATATATAGATATTAATGTAATGGGGCAAATGACAACCAGTACATTTTATAAAATATTTTTTTTTAAATACTACATCGTTAAGTTAAATTTACGTTGTTTTATGTGATATATAAAATAAACGTCGTAGCATAACATACAAAATTAGATGTAGTAACAACGTAATGCTTGAAATGAATTCAAGTTACCCTTGGTGAAGTTTTAAATTCCCTTTATGGCGACGAAATGCAATAAGTGCTGTGATTTGTTAGAAAAATGTGTCTACCATATTATTTTTATCAATAGGTGAAAAATTCGAGTGCAAGTTTATACGGTGAACGTTGATTGGTTGAATTGGAGCGTAAGCTCCCGACGTACGATCGAATGAAAATACCCAAGTAGACTGAGCACGGAGGCCTCCAGAGGCTTGTGCTATCAAGTAGACAGTACTCTATGTACCTTGCACTCCTGTCATAGCCGTTGCTGTAAACTGATATTATAGATTCGGACACACCAGGTCTTCCTTCCAGTGAAGAAAGAGGGTGTCACGCATGAACCAATTGGAATGGGATTTTCTTCATGAGATGAATCCTCCTAAAATATATTAAGAGTAAAGCTACATAATTTTACCGGTATGAGACGTATTTTTGCCTACCGGATAAAATTATTCAGTTAGTACCATCGAATTTTTACTTACAATTATCAAATTTGCTACTCAATTATTAGTTTATCAAAAGTGTAATAAAATTAATTCATGGATAGATTATGTTTAAGTAAGTTAAGGGTCGGGTAGCTTCAATTTTCAATATTTATGAAAGTTTAGAAGATTGTTATCTTAGAAATTATTTGACCACTTTGTAAAAAAATTCAAAAGATTATTTACCCAAATGTAATATTTTGAATTTTGATTGTAAAAACAGGGTACATATAGTTTTGTCGCAATTTCTTTACAGAGATTTTGATTTAATTAAACACAAAAATTTTACAAATTCTGCGAAAGACAACAACATTAATAATATGAACTGCGATTTGTTGAAATTTTTTACTTCTTCTAATGCCTCGCCCTACCCATTAACCCTCTAGCAGTAAAAGTTTAAAATCTTAATACAGTAGAACCCCGATTATCCGTATCCCGGTTATCCGAAAATCGGCTTAACTGAAACACCGTAAAACTGTTTTTTCTTCTTTTTAAAAAAAATATTATATTTATGGAAGCCTGTTGTTCGAACCTTAAAACTTGGAAAATTTTCTCGTAGCAAAATTTAAAAAAAAAAAAAAAAAAAAAAAAAACCTATTTTATTGTATTTATTACTTTTTAAATATTTCTTTCTATTGCAAAAAAAAACACTTCGACACTTTCAAAAGTGTTAAGTTTTAAGTTGTTAAGTGCAATGCGGACTCTGATGCGACCGTTCGTCATTTTTTGTGCAGATGTATATATATATATATATATATATATATACAGGGTGATTCTGAATTCATCATCAATATTTGGTGGGCAGGTAGGGAATAGGAAAAGAACACTATTTCACATAGGAAAGCATAGGCACAAACGAACGCATGACGGTGTATAGAGGGCGCTTTGTGTCCGCATCTCCCATGAACGCGCATAGCTGTCTGCCGTGTGCAGCCAGTCGTCATTCGACAAGGTGACTTCGCAGAAGTAACATGAACCGGTATACGTTTCAAGAACTTGCAGATATGCATCTAACTTACGGTGCCGCAGGAGAAAGCTGTCTTAGAGCTAGGCAAATGTATGCAGAGCGCTACCCCAACCGGCGCGTGCCACAGCAACAAATGTTTTCAAGTGTTCATATACAACTGTGCGAAACTGGATCATTTGCTGGTATTAATGTTGATCGAGGCAGCCGCCGATCAACACGGACAGTTTCAGTCGAGGAAGCTGTCCTACAGTCTATCGAAGAACAGCCAAGTTCTAGCACACGAGGTATGGCTCGCCAGTTTGGAGTTTCACAATCAACAGTGTGGCGGATACTAAACGAGGAACGTTTACATCCTTTTCATTTGCAAAGAGTGCAGTTACTGGAAGCAGAGGACTATCCCAAGCGTGTTACTTTTTGTCAGTGGTTCATGCAGAGAACAGCCGTTGATCCCAATTTCCCAACGTATATTCTTTTCAGAGATGAAGCGTCCTTCACTCGTGAAGGTGTCTTCAACACACACAATTCGCATGTGTGGGCTAATCAGAATCCACACGGTACGAGAGTTAGAGCTGCGCAACAACGCTTTGCCGTCAATGTGTGGACTGGGATCGTCGGCGACTGTTTGCTGGGACCGTATTTACTACCATCCCGTTTAAATTGCGCAAACTACCTCATATTTCTTCAGACTGTGTTACCGGGTCTTATGAACGAGGTTCCTGCTGTTATTCTCCGGCGAATGTGGTTCCAGCATGACGGCGCTCCAGCACATTTCGCAAATGATGTGCGTTGTTACCTGACCAGAAAATTTGGAGCTCAATGGATTGGTCGCGGTGGACCGGTTTGTTGGCCACCACGGTCACCGGATTTATCTCCAATAGACTTCTTTGTATGGGGTGCCATGAAAAACATGGTGTACGAGACCCCTGTTGCCAGTGCTATGGACCTTGTAGCACGCATATCGGTTGCCGCCGCAAACATCCGGGAAACGCCAGGCATATTCCCGAAAGTTCGGTTGTCCATGCAACGTCGTTGTGAGGCATGTACTCTAGCAAATGGTCAGAATTTCGAGCACCTCTTGTAAGTCTGTACAAAAGATGCACAAATAAATGTTTTTTCTCTTACCACTTTCTTGTTATGTTTTCTTTCCATCATTTAACCGGATTCATATTGCCCTACTACATGACGTCAACGCCCATGCTTTCCTATGTGAAATAGTGTTCTTTTCCTATTCCCTACCTCCCCACCAAATATTGATGATGAATTCAGAATCACCCTGTATATATATTTATTTATTTATATATACAGTGAAACCGCGATTTAACGTAGTCCGTATTTAAAGCTTTCCAGCATATAACGTTATTTCTCATTAGTCCCAATTAATTTCCTATACTGGTAATGTTAAGAAATCCCTGATTTAAAGTTGTCATTTTCAAATATTTCCAGCATTTAACGTTTTATCAACGGTAAAAACTCAGTGAAATTTTTCTAAAATAGTCAGAAATTGTGATGGAAAAAAAAACTTCCTAATCAATACGTGCAAAACTCGGAATCTCTCCTTTCTTACCAAATGGATCAGGTGAAAGCCCCCCTCACTGTAGTACTGAGGTAGGATTCGAAAGCCCTCCTCACTGCCATCCGCACCAACATCCTTTTATTTTATTCTATTATGCTTTGTACTAGAACGGAGCAGATAGCATACGTTACAAAGTTTAAATTAATTTTAGATGTTAAAATATGGCGTCAAGAAGAAAGCGATTTTCTTTGCTTGAAAAAGTGGAAATTATCAGAAAAGCCAAAAATTACGATGGCAGTAAAGCTGATTTCTCTAGTTTAATTAGAATTCCATATTCAACTTGGCAAACAATTTTAAAGTAAGTAGATTTAATGGAGCAAAATTTAGTAAAAATCGGAAAACAAAAAAACAAAAAAAAAATGTAAAATCGTCACCATTTCAGGAAAATTTCCTTTTTCAATGATTTAACGAAGTTCGTGCAACAAGCATTCCTAAAATTGGCACTGATTTAAAAGAGATAGCAACAGAAATTGTTTTTAAACTAGGACTTCAAAGATTCACAGATTCAAATGGTTGGATAGACCGCTTTTAAAAGAGGCATAATTTAGCCTAGTTAATTACTTTAAATACTACTTTTTTATAGGGCTAGCCTTGTGGACAGTCTCCTGCAGTTGATAGAGAGATGTCCAAGAGCGATGGAGTTTTTGATAAAAGATTATTCTAGTAAGGACATTTTCAATGCTGACGAGACAGGATTATTTTGCAATCTTTTCCGATTAAGACTTTTGCAGAAAAGGATGAAAATTGCCATGATGGGAAACAATCCAAACTGCGGTTTACTGTTTTGTTTTGCGCAAATTTAAACGGAGTAAAAAGATAACACCATAGTTGCTAGAAAATCCAAAAAACCGATGTATTTTAAGAATAAATAAGCTTTTTTACTGAATATGACTTACACGAAAAATCTTGGATGACAAGAGCAATTTCTGAAATTTTTCTTCAAAAACTGGACGGACAAATGCGCTTACAGAAATTGAAAATTATTTTATTTGTTAATCAGTGTACAGCCCACATGCTGTACATTTAAAGTTACAAAATCTGCGAATGGAATTTTCCCTGCTAATTGTACAAGTAAAGTTGTATTTAGTGATTTGAGGATCATATCATCAAAGTAAATTATAGAAACTAACTTTTGAAAAAAAAGAAATGTTTCATAGTACAGAATCTGGAGGAAGGAAGAATCGATAAACGTTCTAGAGGCTCTTCATATGATTTCTTTAGCATGAGAGAGCCGTGAGAAAATGTATCTCAAGTTCTTTTTCAAAAGGTGGTTTTCCAGTGAACAGAGGTTATGAATAGAAATACGAGGAGAGAGAAATGAAGATTCTAATAAATGGGGGAGTTCTTTTCCTGCTCAGGCGAAGATCGCGAGGATTACCTAGCTTGCGATTCAAATGTCATGACATCAGAATTCTAACCCTAAGTGACTTGATAGATTCAAAATCGGGTAGTTTTGATAATGATGAAGATGGTGATAAGGAACAGAAACCATTCAAGCGTTGAAAATAGTAAAAGCATTCTTTTGAAATAGTGAAGAAAAAGAAAAAAGCTTACAAAAAATCCTATACGTTGAGAAAGCGGCTTGTGATGTTGCTGCTAAAAGCAGGACGCAAAGGAAAAAAAAAACATTTCTTAGTATAATTTAGATAATTGATGTATAAATCATTGTAAATGAAGAAATAAAAGGTGTCTTACCTAAATTAGTCTTTGCTTTATGCTTAGTGTTTTGTTTTCGTCTTCACCTGATTTAACGTTTATATATACAATTAAACTCAAGTAATAATCTTGAGAGAAACAGTAAGAATACGTATTTGAAAATAAGAAAGTGAATCGGTTTAATGCATATATATATATATATATATATATATATATATATATATATATATATATATATATATATATATATATATATATATATAAACATATATATATATATTTATTTATTATTGTTTTTTTTATACACAATTTACTTCTGTTTGTATATAAAAATAGATAAATGATTTTTTTTATGTTAAATAAATTGTATAAATATTGAAATAAAAAAAGAAAACTGCCCAGTTTAACTGAGGGCATTGAGCTCACAGGCTATTCACACTAATTGTATATTATAGTCTTATTTCAAAGAGTTTGAAATAAGCACCTCTAAAAATAAAGAAATCGACAATATATTATTGGGGGGGGGGATTATCACCCCATTACCCCCACCCTCACAGTTAACTAATGAACCCCCTAAACTAATCAGGAAAGCCTCTAATTACAATGAATATATACATAAAATTTAAAGAAAATCGGATAATTCTGCATGAAAAACCCATTTATCTGAATTAAGGGGGATTAGCCCCCCCTTTCCCCCTTTATACTTCACCAATGAACCCCCAAAACTATTCAGAGAAGTGCATTATCACAATGAACCTATATACAAAATTTGAAGAAAATCTGATAATTCTGCATGAAAAACTCATTTATCTAAATTAAGGGGGGTTAGCCCCCATTCCCCCTTTTATACTTAACCAATGAACCCCCAAAACTATCCACAGAAGCGCATTATCAAAATGAACCTATATACAAAATTTGAAGAAAATGGGATAATTCTGCTTGAAAAAGCCATTAATCTAAATTAAGGGGGGTTAGCCCCCATTCCCCCCTTTTATACTTAACCAATGAACCCCCAAAACTAATCAGGGAAGCGCCTTATTACAATGAACCTATAAACAAAATTTTAGGCAAAACGGTTATTTCTATCAAGAGTTATCGCGTTACGTACATACGTACATACGTACATACATACATACATACATACAGAACGGGCGGGCACATTAGCTCTCAGGCTTTGATAGCCTGTGAGCTAAAAATTGATTGTGTGTATGAAAATTGTCAGAAAATTCGCCAGAAAATATGCATGGAAAATTTACTTCTCCCGCCAAGGCCCCTATGCTAGAGAAGTACAAAAAAAAGGTTTTTAACATTGAAATTATTGTACTTTCGTCTAAGTGTGTGAATAATGTCATGTAAAAATGTAGATAATCGATATAAACTCCTTCAAAGTTCACTACGCACGGCGTGCACTGTAAATCGGTTTAAGCGATTGCGCTCTTTATAATAATCTGAAAGAAAGCAAACACCGGGATTCTTAAAATATATTAACTTAGTTGGATGCCAAATCTCAATTAAGATAAATCAAAATTTCTCAAAATGGAGGCTGTTTGAAGTTAGAAGTCAAATTTTGACACCATTTTTTCGATTTCGAAACTGTTAAAAATATTGAAATTATTAAAAAATTTAAATTTTTTGCAGGTTTGTTCTCCAATTGGAAAAAAACCTAATTTAAGTTGCAAAAAAAGAAACATCGATAACCTGTACGGTTGAAGCGTGAGAACGGACACCGATTCAAAAAGCTTGTTTCAAGAAAAATGCGTTTAAAAATTTTAATCAGCTCTTTTGTCAGTGTGACACTGGTCCGTTAAACTGGCTGTTATGACGTAAATATTGGGTCGAACAAAAAATGATTTTCAGGGCATATTTCTAGACACGTTAAAGACATTTTTTTTAAGTGTTCCGAAATAATCTCTCCTAAATTCATAGTTAATGCATCAATGCATATATGCATATAATCCTTTTCATATGTACATTCTTTAAAAAAAATTAATTTTTAAAAACAAAAATTTTTTAATTTTAGACATTTTTAAAATGTAATACATTTTATGAATGAATAGCTCATTTTTGCCCACGTTTTTCGCTTTTGTGTACAGAAATTAATAAATATAAATTTGTGTTCTGGATTTTAAAAAAATGAAAGAAAGAAAGAAAAACTATGCGTCAAGCCCAGATTATGAAACACTTTCCAACGCATTCAGAATTCTGTAACATAAATTCAATATTTGGTGATAGATGATGTCTAATTAAATAAATTCAACTAATTGGTTAAGCCTACCCAAGGACTAAAGCTCTGCTAGCCCCATCCATGTCTAATTAAACAATTTGGAAAACTCATAACACATTTGTAAATATAAATCCAGCAATTACCATCTACAGTCGGAAAAATATTCGAATTATTTTGTGAAGACTTGAATAGGATCTATAAATTTGTATATATACTGCAAAATACTACATTTTAAAAATGACATTTACAAAACTGAGCAAAAAATACTCAAATTTGAGTATGTCGCATAGTAAAAAAGGCTCCGAATCAAAATTATTCGAGTTTGAAACATGTAATACTCATTTCTGAAAACATGCACACACTCAAAAATAAAACATCATGTGCTCATATTTTGAGTATGTCCATGTTTCAAAAGTCAGTTATGGACTGACTTCTATGTGGTCATTTTTCAATATTTCCATGTTTCAAAAATGAGTTTGATCTGATTCTAATCATTTTTGAGTACGTCCATGTTTCAAAAATGAGTATGAACTGACCGCTAAGTGCTCAGATTTGAGTATGTCCATGTTTCAATATTCTGAGTATTTCTGGTATTTCCGAATTGAAAGCACTGGTTCGTCATACTTGAAACAAAAAGTTTCATAACAAAATGAAAACATCGATTTACTCAGATTTGAAAGTGTCATTTTTCTTAGTGTACGACAATTTTTTTCGAAAATCCTTATCAACAATCCTTGAATGATTCCGCGTCAATAGGTACCTCGAGCAGCCCTTAACTTCCCCGATGTAGTTTGTGTGTAACGGAATAATGCGATTTTCCCAAAAACTACACTCTAAAAATGACATTTTCAAAACTGAGCAAAAAGTACTCAAACCCGAGTACAGTCAAAATGGCTCGGAATCAAAATTACTCAAGTTTGAAACATGTATATATACTCATTTCTGAAAACATGCACACACTCCAGAATAAAACATCATGTGCTCATATTTGAGTATATCCATGTTTCAAAAATCAGTATGAACTGACTTCTATGTGCTTCATTTTTTAGTATGCCCATGTTTTAAAAATGAGTATGAACTGACCTCTATGTGTTCAGTTTGGCTTATGTCCATGTTTCAATATTCTGAGTATTTCTGGTATTTCAGAATTGAAAGCATTGGGTTGCCCTATTTGAAACAAAAAAATTAATAACAAAATGAAAACATCGATTTACTCAGTTTTGAAAGTGTCATTTTTCTCTGTGTATGTGACCTAGGATAATCGATATAGTTTTCCTGCAAGTTTTAAATAAAAACTCCCATTACCCCTATTTTTTTTCATAATTTTAGTTTCTGTAGATTCGGAAATAGGGGAGGGGGAGGGGGAGGGGGGCATATTTTTGTAATACAATGTCGACGACGATATCTCTGAAATTATAATACCTAAAATTAAAACAAATATATTTTTGAGTTCGGTGTTACGAAATCTTTCAAACAATACCCCACACAATATACAAAAAAAAAAATAAATAAATAAATAAATAAAAGAAAAAAAAATCAAGTAATTTAATTAGCTTCTTAAATTTTTCAAAAAAAATATTTGCGAATGGTTAATAATTTAAAAATATGTAGGTCAATAACCTTTATAAATCTGGCCAGTTTAAACTTTCCACGTTCCACAGTTTTTGAGAAAAACGGCTGTGACAGACGGACAATCAGACACACTAGTGATCTTATGATGGTTCCGTTTTTACATTTTAAGTACGGAACCCTAAAAATTGTCTAATTCTATTTATTTTAAAATGCAAGATGTATAAATAACATTATTCAATGATTTATAAAGATTTTGAAAATATGCTAGCGCAGCAATCTTACTTTCGTTTTGTTCCGAATACCAAACAATCTTCCAAAATCGAGGTCAAATATTCGGCTATTCGGCTGTCGAATAATGAATTTATTTTTGACTGAAAGCAAAAAAGTGTACGCATTATTCTAATGCATTTCTCGGTTAAAATGTATTATTATTTATTTAAAAAACTGAACTTGGGAAAATTAAGATTCATGACCATCACTGGGCAGATCTACTTGTAGTTTCATTTTTAAAAAATCCCTGACGGCTCGGCCTACAGGCACAGATAAATTTCGAAGACGCAGACCGTGGGGCGCCTGTTTATTGGGAATTGCAGAAAAAGACCTATTTGCTGTGATGCGGCAGCCGGGACCGCCCACTTCGAAATATATCTGTACCTGTAGGCGGAGTCAGCAGGGATATTTTTGTTTTTATTTATTTTATTTTATTTATTTATTTATTTATTTATTTTGCTTTAGGAGTTGGTCCTATAAAAACTTGTCAATATAAAAGTTGTAGATAATATTAAGACGATTTATAATAAATTTAAGCGGATTTGATATCTTGTGAATTGACGAAGTTAAGAATTTTTTTTCTTCTTAAACCCCTATTTTTCCCCACCCTTGGGGGCATTTTTAATTAAATCAAAAATCTGTCATACATACATTTTTGGCCTTTTTCCTAGAACTAATAATAACTTTAATCGGATTCGATATGTATTATAATTAAGAAGTTATGGGGGTTTTATTTTTTCACAAAAACCCCTTCTCCCCCCCCCCCCCATGGGTTCGATTTTGCCCATTAACGTACTTGACGGAGATTATATGCCGCTTGATTTTATGTATCAGTTTGGAAGAAATTTGTGCAGTATTATGGAAGTTATCGTGTCCATAAAAAAGTGATATAGATCGATAGATAGATAAAGTTTTGAACTGGGGGTGGTTTTGGGTTATAGGAGTCCTGATCGGTGTAGATCTGCAAAAATTTTTCAGAAATTCCAACTTAGGGGAGAATGTAATAGGTAGTATTTCTTACGAAATCTACCTAAAAAGTTACTTCATTAGAGTATTTTTCTTCCGATCAGGGGTGTATGGGAAGGGTATACGGTGGTTTACGTCGTAATATTCTAGATTTTTCATAGATACTCAGTATACCTTCTGTTTCTCAAATAAAACTATATGTATATACTCCTGGGTATACCTTCTGTCTGTAGCGTATACCCTGTTTATTTTATTTTATTTCATTATTATCATTATTATTATTACAACTACATCACTGCTTCCGATTACTATTTCTGTATACAGTAATAAATGATAGAGATTGGAACAGCTCATTTTAGAATTTTATTTTAATTTATTATTATTAAAGGTACAATCGTATATGTAAGGTAATTGTGAGCTGTATCATTTTTTAAAGCTTATTTAGTGCAAATACATCAGGTTTGATAGATTGTGCATGTTACACATGAACAATATTGATACATTTCTAAGATTCTTATTTCCCAGTGCAAAGCTAAGAAAATTGATTGGTAGTTACTGATATATTTAAAGATAGTTATATAGCTACTATATCACTTTTCGATTAGTTAAATTAAAATTTTTATACATATTTTTATTAATATTAAAAAAATCATATATGTAAGGTAATTGTGAACTATATATATAGTTCACAATTACCTAATCATTTTTAAAAGCTTATTTAGGGCAAATAAATTAGGTTTGATACATTGTACTTGTTACAAATGAAAAATACTGATACATTTTTAAAATTCTGATTTCCAAGTGCAAAGCTAAATTACCACCTTTCGATTAGTTAAATTAAAACTTTTGTACAAATCCTAATTAATATTTCAAAAATACAACTTTTGACACTTCTAAATTCTTTAGCACTACATTTAAAATTAAGATGTTTCAAATGGAAAAGTAATTAATAGGGCTCGACAAATGCAGTCACCAGAGCGCAACTGGCTACCAAAATATTTTAACTGGTGACTGTGTTTATAATACTTTTCAAAATTAATTCGTAAATTGCGATTTGTTAAAGTAATTCACTGATATAACGCTATACTAGTAATTATTCTTACTCAATCAATTTATAAAAAATTTGTATGCTTATTGAAAACCTATGATTAAATAATGTGTGTATTTGTACAGAAAGGGGGGGGGGGTTACAAATGTTTTTTTTTTTTTTTTTCTTTACTGGGCATTTACTAGAAATTTTTGCTGGCGACCAAATTTTTTATTCTATTTGTAGAGCCCTTAATAATAAAAATGTATGTTTATAAAAGTAAGATACTTTTATCAAACATAAAAGACAAAAAGAGACAATATATAATGATTTTTTAATAGTTTTAAAAAGATAGCTTCTTTATATTCATTCGAATCGCTATGCTATTATGCACTATTTGCGTTGCATGTGCTAATAAATTATATATATATATATATATATATATATATATATATATATATTACAGTTTTCATATCTTTTTTTTTTCATAGTTTTGTTAATAATTTTCGCTTCACAAAATTTATATTATAAATATTTCTTCAAAAAAATATTTATATATTGAAATGGCATTATTGCATTCATAGTAATATATTTATATTATATATGCCTTCAATCGCATCAAAAAAAATAATAAACTTTTTAAAAAAGTCACCAACACGTTTGAACTTTAGAATGTCTAACTAGTTTGCTTTCAACCGTTCTCATTCAGAATTTTTCGTTAGTACACGTCTCTTTCGAAGGATGGCGCCACCTCTGCAGGTTTTAAGTGCTATATTAAACGCAGGAAAATTTTTTAGTCTGAATTCAAGTTTTGTATCACTACTGTAAAGAAAATTAATGCAAAATATTCTAGAGGACTGTGAAGTAGAAAACTTTGCAAACTCTACATAAATGGATCACACTTTGCTTGAATTCAGATAAAATATAAGTGCCCTTTCCCTGGATCAGAGTTCGGCCGAAACGGATTTTTTAACACGGGCAAGTATGAATTCTGGTGCCCCACACACCATCATTTCATTCCCTCAAAATTTTTATAAAGTAAAGTGTTCGATCCATTCCCCCCCCCCCTTTTTTTTTCAAATAGGAAATAATTGTTAGAAAGAATATTAATTTTAAGATTTTTTAAATTATGCTTTAAAAACAAATTACATTCTATCTTGATAAGCAGTGGATTGAACTGTCGCTAGTTGGGACAAATAAGAATTCTATAATGCAAACTACGTAAGGTGCGAGAACATTTAAAGTTACTACAACCAGGGCCTGGGCCTGACTATTGCAGGGGCATCCCCCATTTGAAGGGGGCCCCCATAGGAGTAATCAAGATTTTATTAAGAGGGTGCCAAAAGGTTAGAATGAGTCAAAAGTGACAAAATTCTTACATTTTCAAAGATTTTGGAAGGTAGTGCGGTCTTCCCTTTCCCCTTTTTGCTTCCCATATCCCCCCTCCCCCGCAAAAAGGAACGAATTATATTATTAGAATACTAATGATTAAAGTTTTATTATAACATCTGTAATAGCCCACTGTTTTCAAAATAAATTATTTCTATTTTTCTAAAAGCATTTATGGTAAACCAATTGGGGCATTTTTCTTTCAGACATCATATGGCTAACGTATAGATATTTAAAGGAAAATTTGCAAACAGATACTTTCGTCAACCAATCCATCATTTTTCCGATGTGAATAGTACCTGGTACGAAATTTATGTATACATACAACAGGTATAAAGTTTAGTACAGTCACTTCAGCGTAGTTCATGAACAATTTCCTATGTATAGTAAAAAGGAGCCCTCAGAATGATGCTTGCCCTGGGGCCATAGAGAGTCTAAGTTGGGCCCTGCTATAACCCAGTGAGCACACTTGCTTGAATCAAGTTATCACAGTTGTTTTGTTATTAACACAAGAAATGAAAATATCCTGTATCTATATGTGATTTCTATTATGGACGTTAAGCTTTTCAAGTGTATGCGAAATTATTTTTTGTTTTAATTAACATAGATTTCAGTATTTTGATCCCGATAGCATTCGTCAAACCTTTCTTTTTACTCCTTCTCTTCATTTCTTTACAATATTAAAACTGATTAATTATATATTCATATTTAGCGATTTGTTTGTCCTTGGAATTGAGTCGACAATTCGGCGTTTACTTTCCGCAAAGTGACACAACTCAAAACAAACACAGACACATTATATGTATTAGATATTAATGTGAGAAAATCACAAACATATTTTTCCATCTGTCATTATACGCATTCTTATATATCTTTTAAAATGATGAAATTGGGGCAATTTTATTTTATTTTTCTTATGACGTTGTACAAGCCTTAGTATCTACAAAAGTTTGGGTAATCAAATGTACTGAATTAAATAAGCTACATTTGACGATTCATTTTAAATAAAAATCAAAATTGTTTTGATGACTAAAACCGTTTTACGCCTTTTCTGAGACAATTCATCTTTTTTAGTCTTGTAACTGTAGCCTGTAGCAAAAGAAGCGTGCGATTATATTTTCTCTTGTAGATTGTAAAAGATTATCAGTCCATGAACATCCCCCCCCCCCCTACTGCAATAGAGTAAAAATTGAAAATTTCCTAATACACCCAATACGTCCTCCCACATTAGACAATCATTCCTTTATATTACCATTCTGAATTTCCGATTTGAAATTTTAGCAGATAAGAATTTTTTAATAGATATTGGAAATATTATTACCAATTACACTAAGATCTGCTTAAACAGATCGCAAATGACCTCAGAAAAAACCCTTTTCAAACAGGTTTCCGTCTAAGCAGGGGGCATAATCTATTGTAATTGTATTTTTTTTGCCGGAACCATAATTTTTAACACTTTCCAACATAGTTGAAAAGTGTTTATGAATTCGGTTTTTCTGTCTGTCTGCCGTCTGTCCATGCTCTAACTCGTATAAATATATATGTATAGTCATGCAATACATATATGTTATTGAGGTTTACTATGGCATGTTCGGTATTGAATATGAAGTGTGTAGCACTTATAGTTTTTTTTTACAGGGACACTCAAAAGAATTCCGTTATATTACGGTCTATGGGGAAAAATCATTTGCGGTTTATTTTAATAATGTTATACAATTTCAAACATATTGAAATTGATATATATCACTGAGATGCACTATAAGAGGCTTACTATAGAATATGGTGTGTATAGAACTTAAATTAGTTTTACAGAATTCCGAAAATTCAAAAGAATTCCGTTGCATTACGGTCTATGGAGAAAAATCGTTTGCGGTTTATTTTAAGAATGTTTAAATATTTCAAACAAATTGAAATTTATATATGTAACTAAGGTGCATTACAAGAGGCTTACTATAGAATATTTAGAGTATAGAATTTATCCTTCATTTACAGGGACACACAAAAGAATTTGGTACTGTCTGTTAGCTATAATTGCTGGAAGTGCTTTTTCAGTTGCTTAATGCGTTTTTAAATTTAACTCATTTTTTTTTCTATTACTTGCTGTGTATAAATTCTATAAATGATATACAGGGCAGCACAAAAGTTCTGGAGTACATTTACGTTTATTGAGGGAAATTCCAAAAGGGAAATTTTAAACTGTGCTACGCGTTTCCTAACTGAACTAAAATTTAACGTTCTATGTAACAAATATACAAATCTATAGATCCTATACAGGGCTGCACAAAAGATTTGCATATTTTCCCGAATATTGTTAATAATTCCTGAAATTGGGGTTTTAAATATGTTATACGTTTTCCAAATTGCTTACTTAGATATTACCTTTTACCTTATTAAATGGTAATGATTTGTAAAATTATTTTGGAAGAGTTGGAAAGTGTTACATAATCTATGCTTGACGCATGATTTTTCGTTCTTGTTTCTTACTTCTATCTATACAAGTATTACATTCGTGAAAAATTTCGACGGATTTATACGTTTTAGAAAGTCCTCAACGCGATTTGACTGTTATTTAGAAAATGTCTGTCCGTGAGTCTGCCTGCCTGTCTGTCTGCATGTGACACAAATTTTGTGGATGCTCTGACTTACGGACTACTGCATTGAATAGGATGGAATTTGATATGAAGTTCTATACTTATGTAAACTAATGCTGATTAGTTTTGTGCAAAATCCCCCATCAGGGTGTGCCGCAAATCAATGATTTGTTCGATTTATGTGATGCTTATATCTCCAGTTTTTGTAAGCAGAATTTGACGAAACATCAAATTTAGAATCCTCACGAGAGGAATAGATTGTCATTCAATTTTTCTTGCTGTTATCTAAGAGGTTGTGCCAAAATTCGATGATTTGTTCGAAATATGCGATGCTTATATCACCAGTTTTAAATACACAGAATTCAACGAAACTTAGTATCCCGATCCCGAGTATGAGAAAACATTGTGTTAAAAACCTATTTGCTAAATCGATGTAATTTCTTGTACTATTTAAATCATTTAATTGATATAATTTATATAGAAGAAAATTCCGTGATGGCCACAACATACTCGTTCCTAAATGACAGAAATGGGAAAAAGTAGAAGAAAGTACCCCATAATCAAGAAAAAAAAAATCTAAGCAAAACAGATTTGGCTTGTTACAAGCTATGCCAGCCGTAGATCAACCTTTCGAATATCTTATTATTGATAATGTGGGTGGATTTAATTACTATAATTGTGCCAAGAAATATCTACATTTAATAATAGACCATGCTACTTAGATATGTTTGGGCTTTTCCATCAAAAAGTGTTGCAACTGAGACCTACATTAATTGTTTAAAAAAAATTTTACTGGCGCAATACCAAAATTAAAAGAAATTGACGCAAAGGAAATCAGTTAGCTTTTTTTAAAAAGTGGAAACGATAAAAAAGAATAATAGTATTTTTAAAGACGGAAAATAGTAAGTTAAGTGAGTAAATTTAGAATAAATTTAAGATAGATTTATTAAAAATATGTTATATTTATCCCCTCCCCAAAAAATAAATAAATAAATAAATAAAATAAATAAATAAAAATACCGACGAGACTTGGAGATCCATACAACTTAAAACTTCATAAAAAATTGTACGAGCTCAGAATTACAAAGATTTACGCAATAATTGACGCGTAGGAAATCAATTAGATTTTTAAAAAGAAGAAAGAATAAAAAGAATAATAGCATTTTTAAAGACGGAAAATAGTAAATTAAGTGAGAAAATTTAGAATAAATTTAAGATAGATTTATTAAAAATATATTATATTTATCCCTCCCCCCCCCCCCTAAAAAATGAAAATACCGATGAGACTTGGAGATCCATACACCCACAACTTCATAAAAATTTGCACGAGCTCAGAATTACAAAGTTGGTGGGCATTAGAAGATTGTCTAAAACAAATTACTTATGTTAATAAAACAATAATAATTTTCCTAAATGACAGAAGTGGGAAAAAGTAGAAGATAATACACCATAATCAAATACAAAAAAAAAAAAAAAAAAAAAACTAAGCAAACCAGATTTGGCTTGTTACAAGGCCACAGATCAACCTTTTGAATAACTTATTATTGATAGTGTGGGTGGATTTTTAATTACTATATTTCTACCTAGAAATATCTACATTTAATAATAGACCATGCTACTTAGATATGTTTGGGCTTTTGCATCAAAAAGTGTTACAAATGAGACCTACATTAATTGTTTAAAGACAATTTTACTGGCGCAATGTCAAAATGAAAAGAAATTGACGCGAAGGAAATATCAGTTAGATTTATTAAAAAGTGGAAACGATAAAAAAGAATAATAGCATTTTTAAAGACGGAAAATAGTAAATTAAGTGAGAAAATAAATTTAAGATAGGATAATTATAAAAAATATGTTATATATATATATATATATATGTGTGTGTGTGTGTGTGTGTGTGTGTTTAAAAGGGTAGAGAATGGAATTATTTTTCTGTATTTTGTACAATATATATTTCTATTACATCAATCTTACTGCAAAGAAATAAACGGAAAATACTAGGGAGGCCTCTCATAAATAAAATTCCTAAATTAATATATTTAGGCAAGTACCCAGAAATGGTTCTAAATATTTCCAGATATTACTTCTACGACTGTAGACTATCAGTTTCTTCGATTAATTTCATGAGAATATATTAACAGATTTACCTCAACGTAAAGGATTATAATCAAAATGCATCTAATTTGTAAAATTCAAATTAAACAGATTTAAGTCTTATTTTATTTACTTCATTAAAATAATATAGCTTTATATTATTTCTATTATATTTCTTATGTCAAGAAGTATGGCTAAACCAGTTGCCAAAAAAACTACTTATTTTTTAGCGAACTACAAATACAACTACTTTATGGAAAAAAGTTAGCTATGAAGTTAGTTATGAAGTTAGCTATAAGTTATGATAAGTGATATAAAGTTACTTATGAAGTTAGCTACAACTAACTACACCTGGAAAAAATTATGGAATGAACTCTCTCTATTCATAACGTATAACCAAATATATATTTTTCTATTACAATAGAAAAGCTGTAATTATTTTATTTTTAATGAACATTATTGAGTTACACAGACATAATGTAATTTATAAAATGCAGGATATTGTACAGGAAAAAGTTTGGAATCACTCGCTTGTTTATGCAAATTTCCATGCCTGCTTATCAGCTTAGTCTTACATAACGGTTTTGTGCAGGTCAACTTGAGGTGAATATAAATACATTAGGCGTTTTTTTTTCCTTTGCTCATTTAAAACCAGTGGATGCAAACAAAGTAAGAAAAGGAAAATATATATATATATATATAAAAGTGTCAAAACGAAACAGTGTGCAACGACAAAGAATGTAACAATCACCAGCGACAAAAGTTGCAATGTGAAAAACCTAAAAAATGTAACAACAAATAAGAGAAAACCTCGCAATGTGACTAAAACCCAACGAAAAGACAAAAATCACCAGCAACAAGCTAGTGATAACCAACAACCAATTCAGAGACAAGACTTAACTTACCAAAAAAAATGACAAACACATGCAGATAGCTGTGAGCCCAAATAAGTGGCAAAAAAGAGACCAACCCATAGAAGCGGCGACAAACACGACAGTGACACACCACCATGAGAGAGAAAAACAAAAATAAATGGCCAAACTCAAATAATGAAAAACAAGAAACAGGCATCGTCGCAAAACCGGTGATAAAACACCAGCGATAACCTTAAAAAAAAGCAAGTAGTGTCAGATGATATTGTATAGAATAACTACTGCAGATACGAAGCCACGTACACTAATGGCGCCTGGTGCAAGTAAAATCCGTCGTGGGTGCAAAGTCCTCCAATTTCCCTGTGAATTATACCTCTGGGGGTGCCTAGTCAGGTGATAATCTCGTCACCTGAACAAGGTTATAAATTATGAGACCTATTCCTTTCTGTTTTATTAATTTTTGCTTTTTTTTAACCTGCCAATTCAACAATGTTAAATAGAAACCATGAACCGGCAAACAAAGAAAACTGTGGAGGGATGCACTGCAGCGATGCCAACAAGGCTTTTTTCAGGTGGATCACAGCCATGCCGTGATCAGGCGAATATCGCCCTGCGTCCAGGTACAAACTCGTCAAGCTAGGCATTCATGCCCGGCAGGTAGGGGCCTGGTTAGCGGTATATATAAAAAAAAGCAGCGGATGAAATGGCAACTGTAAGAGAGCTGGATTTGAAAGCCAGAAGCGGTGATTAATTAAGCTGATAAAGCAAAGTAAATCTCAGAGAAATGCAAAAAATACATTTTTATACTCACAATCTAGTGTTTCAAAAATTTCAAGAAAGAGCTTTTAAAAAATGTTAAAAACTACCTTCAGTTTTTGTAGACTATGAACTACATCAGCATGATCGTACTTTATTAAAATATTCAAAAATATGAGATGGAAACTATCTAATGATATGACTATTTTGTGAAAGAAATCATCCAAGGCCAAGGTATCAAACAGAGTGCACAACTAATGCGCACTAATGTTATTACACAACAGAATAAATGTAGCTGGATATCGTTATCGCAAAGCCAAGACAACTCCAGAGATGACAGTGCGGCACAAAAAAGCCAGATTATAATGGGCCGAAAAATACCGGGGCTGGTATGTTGATGATTGGAGTAAAGTTATGTTTACAGATGAATTAAAAATTTGTATTGATACAGGTGACATTAGGGGGGAATTCATTTGGAGGTTGCAAACTGAAAGGGAGAATGAAAACTCTTCAATTTTCGTCTTAAGTTCCCTGATTTAATCATGATTTTGGTAAGTATATCTTATAAGAGAGCTGGAATACTGTGTCTTGTAAATGGGAATGGGAATTCAGAGAAATATCTTTCAATTTTAGAGGATTTTCGGATTCCTAGTTTAGAAGACCAATTTGGAGAGAGTGATCTTATAATTATGGATGATAATGCTTCGTGCCATAGGTCAGGGATAGTGAAAAAAATTCTTTCTGAAAATACTGTTCCTCAAATGAAGTGGCCAGCATATAGTTCAGATATCAATCTTGTCGAAACTATATGGTATATCTAATGGTTGGAGTATCATAGTTGAGATTTTTCCAACAGAGCGAAAATATGCCGGGACCAGGACTCGAACCTGGGTACTTTGGTTTGCCGTACTAACGCTCTCCGTACTGAGCTATCCCGACGATATCCTGGACTGGCATATTTCACTCTTATTTGTTGGACAAGGCTGCGGACTGCAGCGCTAATTTCATTCATCCGAGCTATAACTATAGCATTTACATGATTAATCTTGAAAAATAGCACGGAAACTCCTGTATACCATGTAATTAGGTCATAATGAATAGAGGAAAGTATATTCAACTAGGTAAATTATATCCTTGTCCAACAAATAAGAGTGAAATATGCCAGTCCAGGATATCGTCGGGATAACTCAGTAGGGAGAGCGTTGGTACGGCAAACCAAAGTATCCAGGTTCGAGTCCTGGTCCCGGCATATTTTCGCTCTGTTGGAAAAATCTCAACTATGATACTCCAACCATTGGATATAATTTACCTAGTTGAATATACTTTCCTCTATTCATTATGCCCTATATGGTATATTTTGAAAAGGTATTTAAGATATATTTGAAATCAACACAGAAACTAAAATATTCCATGCAAAAAGCATGGGAGGCCATCGATCCAAATAAGTGCGAAGACCTTTTAAAGTAGTATATGTCTGATACAATCAAAGCGATCATCAAGACAAAGGATGGAATACAAGGTATTAATCATGTGACAAAATATACCAAACTTTCATCTCAGATAGGAAGTGATTCAATATTTCTTTTTAAGCAGCATTTGGAGAAATAGAAAATAAAAAATAATTCTGAAGTGATTTTGTAATTATCTTTAGTCCGCATATTCTAGAATTGTTTCTAGCAAACACAATTTCACCAACTTAAAAACTTAATATAAAATTGCTCACATTTCATTGAACATTGGGAAAAGTAGATGCTGATTGCATACTTTTTGCCAGTGGTAATACAACTATTTGTTTTTAAAAGTAGCGACTACAAACTACTTTTCAAAAGTAGTCGCTACTTCGCTACTTTCAAATTTTGTCAGAGGATATTCAATCTAAACTTGAAATTGAGGATACGGATAAGTAATACAATGGCTCCTCCTCCTAATTATATCGCTTTTGCCGAGATACAATTAAATAAATGTGGTAAAACCGACGGCAATAAAAATTAACAAAATGTAACATAAAAGAAAATATTTTGTGCTATTCTCTAAAATGTTACTTTAAGCATGTTATATGCAGGCCAGCAATTCAATGTTAATTTTCACTGCCATAATCTCAAAAATTAATACCAGTAAATCTGACGTAAAGGTAAAGCTTGACGGGTTAGTACCTGGGATCGGGGCGGAAATACAACGGCTGATCACAACGGCTGTGATCCACCTGACTATAGATTTGTTGACATCGCTGCAGTGCTTGCTCTCTTGTGGTTTGCAAAATTTTAACAGGCGATAATTTTAGGACCATGAAAGATTCAAATTAAATGTCTTACAGAAAAAAAATATTTTTGACATTTATTTTTAGTTTTATAAACGGAAAAGTAGGCGTACAAACTAATAGGTGCGCAAAAGTCGCAATTTATATCTTTGGACTTTCCTTTTCCAAAGGCTCTGGGGTCAGTTGTAGCATTTTTTATTGTCTTCGAAAAAGTTTCAAAGTCAAGGCCGGTGCAAACGTACATTGCGCTCAGAGGCAAAGAAAATTTGCGCGCAGCTGAGTAACGGAATTTATACATGCAATAGTAACAAAATAATATTTTTTTTAATGTTAATGTTAATGCTGTTAATTTATCATGTTTGTCTGTAAAACATGGTTGTTGAACATGAAAATATTTACTTCAGAATTGATAGCATCCGAAAAACGTATATTCCAAGTTGATAAAACTGATTATTACACTAAAAAAACTACTTGGAAACGTTTTTGAAAATCAGTGGCAACAAAAGAGACTTTGTTTTTATACATGTTTCTTTATATCTTGAGAATATATTGAGAAATATATCTGGAGAATATTAGTTTCTATGGTTACTAAGGATAAGGAACACTTTTCGGAATGGTAGGTAACTCGTAAGAGGTTATTCTATTTTTTCGTTTGTGATTATATTATATTTTCCTAGATTAAGAAACAATTGTCTTTTTTTACAGTGTATAACAACATTTTAGAAATCGCATTATTTTATGTAATGAGAAAAATTAAATTACTAACAAGTTACAGTCAATGTACCTTCCTGCAATGGCAATAATAAAGATTTTAAAAAACCTGAAAACGCTGAAACAACTATGTAAGACGATTAACCAATACGTTGGGATAATGTTTTCACCTTTGGCCACCAACAAAATATTTTCTCGTAATTTAAACTACCCTTAATTAAATTAATTAAAGAACAATTGTAAACTTATTTTAAATCACAACTGTAGAAAACTGTGTTAGTATCTAATAATAAGTTTTAAGCGTTTTATTTATTAATAAAAAAAACCAAAAATGTACAAAAAGAAGTGAAAGCTGAAGTGACCTATATTTTTCTGAACATCTGGAAACTTTTAAGCAAGACATTCCAAATGATATACTAGCTAAAACTAAAGAACACGAAAGCAAACTAATGGCTAACATCACGTTTCATTCTCGCTTAACTGATTTATTCGTATCTGAAAAAAAAATATTACAAAAAAAAATGTTTCTATCCAAATAATATAATCATAATTCCTAACTGTACCTGAACATTTATTTTACGGAAACATGATGTATCTTAAACTTTAAAATGCAAGAATAATAGTCAACAGCCATTTTGTATCTGATTTGTATTAAACATTTTTTTATGTATTTTTGCATGTAGAATCCGAATCTACTATCAGACATTTTCTATCACATAAGGGTTTTACAAGATTTTAGAATGTAATTTTTACATACAAGGTAAAATGCTTAGTGAAGTGTAAATTATAAAAACATAATAAAAAAAAAGTATGTTCTCCTTTGTTTTAATACTCCACGAGCTTTTGTTGCTACCATATTGCGCATTCATTGACTAAAGTATTAAAGTACAATATGCGTATTGTTCAACTCAATATTGTTCTTAATTTGATCTAATATGAAGCGAGAAAAACGTTATTTAATTTTTAGTTCATTAAGTATCTTTTTTGAATAAAATTTTATTCTTTTACCTGTCGTCAGCTCACTGACGGTTACCAGAAACTTACGGTTAAAATGGTGCCGGTTAACAGAGACTCCACTGTAATTGTAAATTTGCAGTTCAAGCAAAAATAAGTAGATTATAATACGTGTTTTAATTATTTTCATTACAGTTATGTGACGTTTCTTAGATAGATTATTCAAATACTGAAATAAATTTGGAAGAAAATACAAGTTCATGACACTAAACCTCGTTACATTGTAAACTACAAAACTTAGAATGTTGCATTTTAAAGTACTTTGCTATTACGTAGAATTTTTATATAAGTTTAATGATATTTTTCGTGGCACACATGACGCACCAGTTGAGAACCATTGCTTAAATCAGGGTTCGTACGGCTCCTGGAATTTTGCGACAAGGAAATTCTTCGATACCAGTTTTTCTTGCAGAAAATCTCTCCTTAAACCAAGGCGAAGTTTCGCGAATTCAACCTAAATTTCCTTTTCTATAAATAAAATACTGGTGAAGCTCCTGGAAAATTCCCTTATCCGTACGAACACTGTTAAATTACACTAGTCAACAAATTTTAACTTTTTTTTCTCTATCTGGCTTGTTCATGGGTGCATTTAACTAATTTAAGGGTGCTGAATTCGGTGGAATAATCATATTCTCTCAATCATGTCATATTTATTAGATATACAGCAGTTACGTAAAGTCAACAGTGTAATATTTGACTTAAATTGACCGTTTGAAATACAAAAAAAATATATTCATCAGAAAAAAATATTTCCTTGATTACTAAAGAAAAGACTATGACCTAATACGAGCACGAAACTGTTGCAAAATAACCCATAATCTTAATATTAAAAATGTTATTTTTCAAAATAGGATGATGTACTTCTTGAGCTCAAAATGCATCCAAATAAATATTTTAATCTACCATAGTCATTCATTTCCTCATTATTTGACCACATTTTGTTGCCCTGAACATTTCCTTTTATAAAGACATCCACTGCTCTCAAACTGATAATACCAACTTACAATACTCTGAGCCGTATGTGAATTAATTTGCTAGTTTTTACGAAATTCACGCTTAACGGTGATTACAGATCCACATCGCGTAAACGACAGCAAACACAACAAGTTGGAAATCGTACGTCAAACGTGATAAACGAGGTGCGTTAGTACTATAGCTAGTTATATAAATATTCAGATCTTGAGGATTTTTAATTCTGTGAAATGAATTATATCGTCTGCCGATTAATTTCTCTAATAAAATAAGTATCTCGGTCGCTTGACGATTAAACCTCGAAAGCTCCTATAACAAGAAAGCACCGATTTTTGAAAAATAATTCAAATTTCTTATTAAATATTTTTATTAATATCTTCTAAAGTTTTGATTCGATTTTCATAAAATTTGAAATGTCTCGACAAAATTCTGCAAAGATTATATATAATAAATTTCAAATCATTTGGTTGAGTAGTTTTTGCGCTGTTATATGCGGACAGACAGACGGACGGACCAGACGACGACTATAGGTGCTACGTATTTATATATAATTACGAACGCACCTAAAAAGCTTTCTGCTCGACGGACGCCATTATCATTTCTGACGTTGAAAAGCTTCTAAAACAGTTTTCGTGAAATAGCTTCACGAAGAACACACTAGAACACATCTATTGTTCACAATTTAAAACTTCCATATTTTTCCTTTATATTTATGTATTACTCATCATTCTGTGTCGTTTATTTATGAAAATATCGAATTTTGAAATCAGATGCTTCATTTTGAATAATCCTTTATAACCGCGAACGAAAATATGCAATAACCCCTTCCGAGTTACATCACTCAAAAAAAAAAGTTTTTTATCTGTAGAAACTTCATAAACCAATATATTTTCATATTTAAAGAATCATTTATAAAAACAAAGTTTCTTTTACTACCACTGATTTTTGGAAACATTTCCGAGTAGTTTTTATAGTATATTAATCACTTTTCTTGAACCGTAATATCGGTTTTTAGGAAATT
This sequence comes from Maratus michaelseni, assembly GCA_963931845.1. Lineage (NCBI taxonomy): Eukaryota > Metazoa > Arthropoda > Arachnida > Araneae > Salticidae > Maratus > Maratus michaelseni. The sequence continues at coordinate 122,746,849 of OZ007586.1, forward strand.
AAACATTTGCAGCTGCGAAAAAGAATTTGTACATGCAAGACTTAAGAAAATAATATTAGTTTTAATATGAACATTAACGCTGTTAATTTATCATGTTTGTCTGTAAAACATGTTTATTAAACACAAAAATGTTTATTTGAGAACAGATAGCATCTAAAAAACCTATATTACCGGCTTGAGAAAACTGATTAATACACTATAAAAATTACTCGGAAACGTTTCCGAAAAAATGTGTCAGCAAAAGAAACTTAATTTTTTATGAATGCTTTTTTAAAACTCGAAAATATATTGGTTTCTAAGGTTTCTAAAAATATAATATTAATAAATAAAATATAATCGTAAGTAACGCGGTTATATTATAGTTTTCTACGATAAAGTAACATACTATGTCTTTTTTACTGTGTAGAGATTTCTGAATAGTTAAATTTTAACTATAATAATCCTGTACATAAGCATTGGTGCAGAAACTGGTATCCTATCAGTTAATCGAGCATTTTATTCGTTTTTCAATCAAATGGTCTCAGAGATCGCTCAATGTAGCTATGCGACAATTTCTGTCACAGTAGTAATAGGTTGAAAGATCGCCATAGTTTCAGACAAAGTTAAGCATTTCCAACTCTTTCGTGGTTGTGCTATGCTGCAAAGTATGGCTTAGTTCCAAAAAAATTTTTGAAGATGTATCTATGTAGAAACTAGCGTTAACAGACAAGGAATGAAAAACAAGATTGGTAAAATGTGTTCATATGGGTCAAAATCTCATAAGAGGGATTTCTCAGTCCCTAGTATATCTCTCGGTATTTCTTTGCAATATAAATTATCATTTAATGTTAAAATGTTTATCAGTGATTGTTCTACAATATTATGTTACTTCTACGGGGAAAAATCTACGTTTTTAATCTTTAAAATGGAATTTAAATATCTCAAAAGTCACTACCGTACGCTGTCCTCAATCCACAACTCCTCCCCATTAAAACCATCAACAAACAATAATTATTAAAATATTTTGAGAAACCAATGCATTTATTATATATATAATCTCTTAGAGCATAATTATATATTTTTTATATGAGTGAAATGTCTAATATTTGTTTTTGTTGAGTTTAAAGTTGTGTCCCTCAATTTTTGGACACTACTGCCATGGTTTATGAATTTTCTCATATCATTTTCAGTATTATTTCCAGTAGCGGTGCACATGTTGTTCTTAAACATTTTCTGGATTGAAAACCAATGGGGGAAACGTAAGCGGCTTTTATTAACTGTCACTACTGTCTCCATTGTTAATTTAAATATTGATATTTATAGATTAACCAATATCTAGCCATTTAATCGTAAGTTTGATATGTCTTTGATTGGTTGATTGTTGATTGGTTGATTTATGACGGCCGATTATCTACACGACGGATATAGGCCCTAGGGGGGAGTGCCCTCCGTGGGGGGTCTTTCTAAGGGATACTAACCCGTATTTACGGCAAGGTTCGAAGAAAACCACGGAAAACTCCGAACGATTAGGTCGACGAGCGTGACAGGGGTTTGAACACAGCACCTCCCGTCTATTAGATTCGAGAGAAGAACCTCTCAGCCACTGGTGGGGCTTTGATATGAATTTGAAAATAGTGCATACAACATTCCAAAAATGTTCTTAGTAAAGTGGCAAAATTGCAAAAAATGTCACTAATGTCCTTGTGACTTCTATCCCGTACAATTTGTGTTTTGTCTGATAGAAACTGCCATATCATATTTATTTTTAAATAAAGTTTGTGTCCAACTACTAATTATTATTCTGCAATATATCAGTGGAAAAATTCAAATTGAGCATAATATGAGACTTTTAAAAATCCGATATCTGCAGAAAATCAGCAGCCAAAAATCATAAATATGAATCTCATGGAGCATAATAATATAATTTTTATATGAATCAAATGTGTAATGTTTGTTTTTGTTGGGTTTAAAGTTGTGTCCCTCATTTTTTTTTGTCACTAATATCCTGGTGTATGAATTTCTTCATATTTCCACAAGATAGCAGTATGGAGTCATTTTCTGTATTGTTTCCAGTAGAGGAGAACATGTTGTTCTTAAAAAGTCGCTATTGCTTGCTTGCTGTTTGTTCATAAAAAAGATTTTCTGAATTGAAAAGAATAGGGAAAAGGTAAGCGTGCATTTATTAACCATCACTACTATCTCCCTTGTTAATTTAAAAATTGATATTTACAGATTAATCAATATCTAGACATTTAATCGTAGGTTTGATATGTCTTTTAAGATAATACATACAATATTCCAAAAATGTTCTTTTTTAAGTAAAATGGCAAAATTTCAAAAAATGTCACTACTATCCCTTACAATTTGTGCTTTGTCTGATAAAAACTGCCATATCGTATTTATCTTTCAATAAAGTTTGTGTCCATCTACAAATGATTATTCTGCAATATATCGGTGGTAATTAAAAATTGAAATTGAGCATAATATGAGACATTTAAAAATCAGATATCAGCAGAAAATCAGCATCATACTTATGATTTTGGCACATATATCTCTTGGCACATTTTAATAAATTAGAAGATGAAAAGTGTATTTCACAAAATATTGTTTTAATAGATAAACATATGAAGATTGCCCCCCCCCCCCTTAAAACAGACTGTGACAGATTTTTAAATGTGTTTCTGTGCTATCTTTGTTGCTGAATCACATATGCAAATTAAAAATATACCTAAATGCTAAAATGCATTCAACAGTCAAACGTCAATAACGAATAGCTTGTTATAAACTAAGGCTTAGATGCTTTACACTCACGCTAAAAAAAAAAAAATTTAATCGGTTAAAAAAAAGAAAAAAGTCGCCAAATTTAGGGGATTTTTTCCTTTAATGGCAACCTAACCATTGTATTAAGTTATTCGTTTGGCGCAGTCTTGGAAATCGCGCCAACCAAACAGTCGCCAATCTTTTGTTTACATTTTAGCGTGAGTGTAACACATCTGTTCCTAAACTAAATAAGCTAATAATATAAACTAACTAATTACTTTTCTTAGACAACCAATGTTCTCAATGTTTTGCATTTAAAAAAAAAAAAAAAAAAAAAAAAAAAAAAAGATCGAAAAAGGAAACCCGAAAAAACACGCGAGTAATCTCACCTCAGACTAAACGCTTATTGCAGCTATAATAAAACGGTATATTTCGACTAGTAAATATTCTAAATATAACACTTTTTTCTTTGTTGCCGAAACGTCAGTGAAGGCTCACTGTGAAGACGCGAATTGTTTTTGGTTTCGGTCTGTCTGTCTGTTCTGCCGTAAAAATCGTCCTATTAAGTTGATATTTGGTGGGTATATGTTGGTGAAGTACCCGTAATTAGCTGTATAGTTTTTAGTTACATTTGGTTCATTCGTTCGAAAAATATAAAACATTTCTTTTTAGGTCATAATGCTTTCCTATGGGAATGCAGACGATTTTCAAATTTCATTTTTAACTGAAATGAAAATCGCATATTTGAATAATGGATTTAAACGTAAAATTACGGATACTAAATTTTCGATATGGAGGTCTTAAATATATGCAATAGCTTTGAAAATTTGATGATACATCTATTAGAGTTTAGAAATTAATTGTTCGAATTATTGGAAAATTTTTTGCAACTGTTCGAGAAATATAAAACATTTCCTTTTTTTTTTACAAATTTTAAAATGCATTTCTTTTTTTTTTCCTCTTTATTTTATTACTTGCTGAGCAACCCTATTTCAAAGAATATCAAAATAAGAAATGCATTTTTTATCTAAACAATTACAAGAATAAGAAGGTTATAATAATTTCAGAATATCATTGCATAAATCGTGTTTAATTTAACGTTTCTAATTTCTGAAACCTCCGTAGTATTTTATATGCCTATAAATATGTATGTAACATAAGAAAAATTTAATTGCGAATTGTAAGATGCTAAATAACGTGAAAAGGGAGATTAAAAAACAATGACTTTCAGAGCTAACGTTGAGGCTCCTGATCTGCAGATTTACTAGTTTAAATATCTATGAACTCTTAGGGTACACAGTTAAAAATTAGTAAAACTAAATATTGCAATTCTGTGAAATAATTAACAACATATGTCTGTCAATCAGTATCAGATTTCTCAAATGAAATTGAAGTAACATATCATTCTAGTAGCTGTAATACCGTAAATAGGAAGACAGTTTAAAGTTGGTAAACTAAATATTACTATTATTTGAAATGATTTACAATATTTATCTTCCAATCATTATTAGTACTCCAAATGAAATTGAAGTAATAATATTTTTAAGAATATATCATTCTGGCAGCTGCAATATATTGGGTTGTCCGGAAAGTTCGTGTCGGTTGAGAATATCAATTCATACCGGAACATTCTATCATTTAATTATTAGACATTGATTCCGATATCTAGTGTTTAATAATTAACGGGCAGAATTTTCCGGTACGAATTGATTTTCCCAACCGGCACGAACTTTCCAGACAACACAATAGTAAAAACAAGGCTAACGAAAAAGACAGTCTACCGCGGTACATTCCACTTATCTTTTTTTACAGACCGCTAGAGTGACGTGTTGCTCTTTTCGTACACCTGCATTGGTGCATTCGAGCATCACGTGATTCCCACGGTCTGTAAAAAAAGATATGCGTAAAGCACCGCGGTAGCCTATCTTTTTCATTAGCCTCGAGTAAAAACTTAAACTCTTTACTTAACCCTTTCAAGGGCAAAGGACTTCTTTTACTAAAATGTTGAAATATTTGAATGACACCAGAATTAACGATCAAATCTATTTGAAAATAACTAAAAGATTTTCTTTGCGTATATTATAAAAGCAAAATTTTATTAAAAATTTCAGGGTGTCACTTGGCAGTTTGGAATTATAATTAAGCGTTCGCGCCTTGCAAACACCGCCCTTGAAAGGGTTAAGGGGTATTCAAATCCAAACTGCTTATTTTGAGACACATTTTTAAATTCATTTTTGCTCTAAAATGCATCCAATTGGCAGGTTCTCTTATTCAGAAACTTTATAATGTCAGTATTGGTCGATTTTTTAATAAAGGCAGAGTATATTTCAAAAAATGCTGTCAAAGTGGACATTTTGAACCGAATTTCCCGAAGCGATAGCGCCGGAAACAAAAAAAAAATATATCGTACTGTGAAAATAATTGTTTGTAAATCAATTTATAGTTAATTGAACGAAAAATAAAAACACAGGTTCCTTATAAATCTCTTCATAAATCACGCCGCCAAGTTTCATGTTTTTACTTTTAAAAATTAGTCTGAAAATGTGTCTCAAAATTTTGAGTTGTTGAGCGTGGAAAAATATTTTTTTTTAATACAGCCTTAAATGTTGCAATTTTTTTGCTAAATGACAATTTTATACTGAATAAAGCACAACAATCCTATATAATATTTTATTTAAAAAATGTACCCTCGTTATCATTGCTTTACTTAACCATAAACCATGTTTACATCTCCTTAAAAAAAGTCTTAATATAATCTGTCAAAAATGTCACCCTAAAATTAAAAAAATAAAATGCTCTTTAAGAATTAAATTTCTGCGAAATTACATTCTATTAAGAAATTAACACAAAATAATGAATAGAACTGCGAACAGTACTCACAGACAATTAAATATGTTATGAAAATTCGGGACTTTTGACGCTCGCGCAATAATACAGCATGGCGGATCTTCGAACATCGGAAAATCGGGACGTCCCTTATAAATAAGGATACCTGGCCTTACTTTTCTCAACATACTTAGAAATTTACCTGAACTGTGTTGATAGTCTAGACGTCCAAATTCTTGTGTGTTTCTTGCTTCCTGTTCAAGGAAGGAATGCTTGAATTTGAAATGCAATCACTTTAACTGCCGTCAGAATCAGGAGAAAGTCGTATTTTTTACATATGAGTCAGGATTTACTTTACATAAGCTTTCTTCGTGTGTTTGCCCCACCAGTGGCTGAGAGGTTCTGTTCTCGAAGCTGGTAGACGGGAGGTGCTGGGTTCGATCCCAATCGCGCCCGTCGGCCTAATCGTTCGGAGTTTTCGTGGTTTTCTTCGAGCCGTGGATTTATCCATGCGTAAATACGGGTTAGGTTCCCTTTGAAAGACCCCCACGAAGGGCACTCCCCCCGGGCCTCTATCCCAAGTGTAGATAATTGGCCGTCAATAATCAACCCAACCCAACTCTTCGTGTGTTTATATATCGCTTAAATGGAAAAAAGGTGACACAGCTCGAAATTTATAGAAAATCGCTTATTATTACGATAACATCCAAAAGCTATGTACTTTTTGTATGAAAAGTGTCACAAAGTCAAGTAATGGTTATTTTACTTTGTGCAACTTTTCTCACATAAAAGTGCACACCTTTTTAGATTTTTTTTTTAAACGATTTTCTAAAAATTTCGGGTTGTGTCACTTTTTTTCAAGTGAGCGATATGGAAATAAAAAAGCGGTATCTTTCATTTAACTTACAGAAAATACAAAAGTATGTAGAAGATTGTATGCTAGTATAAAAGTTGATTAGATTTTTAATTGGTCGCTGGTTATGTAATTATTAGTTAAAATATATTCGAAGATACATACAGATCCAAAATTAGGATTAGATTGTCAGAATTCTAGATCTGGAATCCGGATTTTAACAGAATGGGGGGGGGGGGGTGAAAGAATAAAATTAAAGAAAACTTTCTTTCCAATGTTTTATTTGAATTATTCATAAGAAAGTAAAATTTCCTTCCAACGGTTCATTCTGTTTTTGTGCATAAAAACGATATTTTTGACGAAATGCAGTTACAATTATAGTAGCATTTCGTTTATATACCACCAATAAAACACTCTTATATTTACTTCACTTCATGCAGTTGCTTTTAAATCGGAAGTCACAATATACAAGGAAAAAAACCTCAAGCCCCATTGAATCTCAGCCCTCTTTTCCCTTTAATACCGTTAAAACTGTGCATCATAGAATAAAGCAATTAATTAATTTACTGCTTCTACAAAGTGGCTGCTTAAAAAATTTGAAAATAAGATTTCCTGCAAATATTTCATTTAGTTTCCGAAAAAAGTCATCGGTACACTTTAAAAGGTAATACAACTTTTACGTCCTGAAATTTAAGGCTTCTTTGGGAATTTGGTTTTAAAAAATGCGAAGTGATAAGAAATTTCATTTACACTAATTTATTATGCATACATTAAATTTTAAAACAGTATTTTGGTTTATTTGATTTATTAAAAATGTCGGCAAGACAGCTAATGGACGGGAGTGCTTCAAAAAAGAGGGTCCAGCAGTGGATACGTAAACACATCGTGGACTTTGACCTAGAAAAATGTAACAAACGAATTAGTTTTCTTAGTCAAAAAGCTGGTGAGATACTGGCCATTCTCTCACATGTGTCACTATTCGCTGAACAGATATCTGATTTTTAAAAGTCTCATATTATGCTCAATTTGAATTTTAAATAACCACTGATATATTCCAGAATAATAATTAGTAGATGGGCACAAACTTTATTGAAAAAAGATTATATGGCAGTTTTTATCAAACAAAATACAAAAACACCTAATTCTAGTGACAGTAGTGACATTTTTTGCAATTTGACAAAAAAGAACACTTTGGAATGTTGTATGCACTATTTTCAAGGACATATCAAACTTACGATTAAATGGCTAGATATTAGATAATCTATAAACATCAATATTTAAATTAACAACGGGACAGTAGTGATGATTAATAAAGTTACACTTACCTTTCCCCCATTCTTTTCAATCCAGAAAATCTTCTTTATGAACAAACAGCAAGCAATGGTGACTTTTAAGAACAAAATGTGCTCACCTACTGGAAACAATACTGAAAATGACAGCATACTGCCATCTAGTGGAAATTTGAGGAAATTCATACACCGGGACAGTAGTCATAAAAGTGAGGGACACAACTTTAAACCCAACAAAAACAAATATTACACATTTCACTCATATAAAAATTATATTACCACAAACAGCAGTTAAGGGTGACTTATCAAACTACTATGATTTTTCAGCACTTTTTTTTATATCATTGCATTTTGCACACACCAAGGTTAGTCTGTGAAAAATGTTTTTAAAATATCGTCATCATTGTGAAAATTATGAACGAAAATTAGGGTTAAGATTGGACAACCTGTATTTTTGATTGAATTAACGGATTACGACACAGGTTTCCTTTACATTTTTTTTTATTATTGTAATGTGCTCTACCACCTCTTAAACTTTGTAAATCTGGTACTGAAATCTGATACTGACGTATGTTTATAATGATATTATTGTAGAAGGATAAATGCAAAGTATTTACACAAAGTGTCATTAAATTGTATTGATAAATTCTGCCTTCTAGAAGCAACTAATAATAAGATATCCGATTTTACGCTACTTTCCCTTAAGATTGTTTTGAAAGCTGGGTATATACTAAATTCCAAAACTACGAGTATTATGAGCTCATAAATGCAGAATACAGTACATTTTCGTCGATAGATAGCAGCTGTCATCGTAAACATTTTCTTCATCTCGAGATTGAATTAATCATATTTAACCCAGTAAAGACCAGCGACTTTATATACAGGGTGTTTCAATAACATCACACAAACTTTGCAAAACAAGAATCCTCTCAGAGTACATGAAAAGTGTCCACCAAAGCACGATGTATCTAAAACGGATAATTTTCGAGAAAAATGCCAAAGAAAAAAAATATAACCTCACACCCGGAGCAACGGAGCAACGGAGCAACATTATTGAACGGAATGAAATTGCAAAACAGATAAGAAACAAGAGTTTAAAAATAAATAAAAGATTTTAAAAGATAAAAATTGTACCCATAGGCTTGTGAAAGCGGAACAATTTCAAAAGATATGGACGGTAGGCGTGTGTCTTATATGCAAATGAACAGCCGTCCGTCGTTTGGCTCGCTTTAAAAGGCGACAGCTTGAAACTATTGGCAATTGTTCGCATATTGCCCCGTTAGTGAGTATTGGGATATGTATACTTTACTTTTGGACAGGATAACGTTAATGCATTCCATACTGCTTGAGAATTTGAGACGTAATACTTTTTTTTTCATTTTTCTGGATTACTATACGTCGTCGAAGCATGCTTTAGACAACTTTCATGTACTCATAATGAGGATCGTCGTTCTACACAGTTTTTGCAGTGGTATCCGAAGACACTCTGTGGGTAAACTTTATTCTGTCTTCGTATACCGAATTAACGCTTGTTATTGGTTCTTTTGTGCTTATACATGTGTCCCAGCATTTCGTTGAACGACGAGGCAACAGAAACAAGGTCTGATTGCTTCGATTACTGTTTTTGAATAAAATGAGATGAAAGATTCATTTTCCTATAACGCAACACTTTTGAAAGAACATTCCGAAATTCGCTAATTTTTGGAATATACATGTTAGCTTAAATTTTAGATAAGAGGCACTCCGTAAATGGTGTCATCTTGTTTTAAACGAATTTGTCAGTTACAGCCTTGTTATTCCAAGGCAGCGATTCATATTCCCTCTTCGGCTGAGAACCAGGCTAATGGAAATGAGACGAGCGTAATATTTCAAAAACTTCTACTTCTTGACGTTCTAAATCAGGGCCCGCCAACGACGCGTGCGCTGGTTCACTTGTACCCAGACTTGATTTTTTTTGCGTGCACGAAGCCTCTATAAACAGATATCTTGCACTGTCGGTTAGTAAATACTGACTTTGATGAAACATGTAAAAGGTTCTCAATCTGTACAATTTTTCATAAACCTGCTGCGAACAAAATATTGAAAGCTTCACCTGCATAGAAAAAAACCAACATTTCTAAATATTGTTTTCAATATTTTTATCCTTGGTATTTGTGTAATTGCTTTATTACCTTTAGTACACATGATTTTTTTCAAGAATATACATTACGTTTATATCCACCCGACATCTATATATTTGGGATTGTATATGCTTATGCGATGTACACCACATGCACTTCAATTTTGCCCAAAATTGTATAAAGGTTGACGACCCCTGTTCTAATTATATTCTAAAAAAAATCTCACTTAAACTCAAACTTTAAAATTAGTTGAGCGTTAACGCATTAAAATTCTTCATCAGTGTTCCGGCTGATATAATTAACAGACAGAGAAAAATATATTCTAAGCTACTGGCAGTGGAAATATGATTTTAAAGACTTTTAACTTTTGGTACTAGTGGAATATAGTCTATAGACAGCAGTTTAATTATAGACACTAGTGAAATTTTATTTTGTTTGTTGCCCTAGTATTAGCGCTGGAGCTACTTAAAAGGTAATTTTTAATGAAAGTAATCCTGTACAAAGATATTTGTACAGAAGCAGTACCCTATCAATAAGGTGAGTCTTTTATTTATCTTTCGATCGGACGGTCTTATACAGACCGCTCATAGAAGCTAACGGCAAACAGCACTTTCTGTTACAGTAGGTAAAGGTTAAATAAGATGTAATCCACCGGCAATAACTTGGCCGAAGACATTGAAAGATTTTGCAATGCTAGAGGGAAAGAAAGTTGCTGAGAGACACAAAAGGCGCAATAAATGCATTATTTCATTTTTAAAAAATCCTGCTACTTACTAGTAATCATTATGAGCTTAAATTAACGAATAAATTGAAATAAATTTGGGCTTCAGATCGACTCGTTGATGGACTCTAGATATATACAGGGTAATTATAATTAAAGTCCCACTTTCAAAATGCTGTAAAGAAGTTATCACTGGTCAGAATGACTTCAAATTTGAACTGAATATACTGAAAGAAGGGGAAAACGGCATGGCATAATAAAAAATTTCCAAAATGTATCAATAGATGGCGCTGTAAGCGACGTACTATGCAAATTAAAATACACTCAGGCGCAATTAAAAACCGAATCATTATGTGCTTTTTATGCTTTTTTTGACGCAAGGACAATTAAAATCCGATTTCTCCCATCCAATGTGGTACGACCTTGCCGTGGTAGTTGGGCTTTTCACTAACAGTACCACAACTGTTGACTGATTTGGAAGTCATTTTTTTCGCCAAAGAACTGAAACACTCATGCACATTGAACAGCACGGTTGTTTTACGGTGCAACTCAGGCCAAAGCCGTTCTATTTCGCTTAAAAATGTCACTTGTAGCCAAATCCACTTTCGTTATGCCGCTTACAGCGCCATCTATTGATACACTTTGGAACTTTTTCAGTCTTATGCCATACCGTTTCCCCTTCTTCCAGTACATTCAGTTCAAATTTGAAGTCATTCGGACCAGTGGTTCCTGTTTTACAGCATTTTGAAAGTGGGACTTTAATTATAATCACCCTGTATATAATTTTTACTTCTATCTATACAAGAAAAAAGTATTAGATTCGTGAAGACTTCCGGTTTTTGACAGATTTATGCGTTTTAGAAGGTCCTGAACACGATTTGACTCTTCTTATAAAATGTCTGTTTGTGAGTCTGTGTGTCTGTTTGTCTGTGATACAAATTTTGTGGGCACTCTACCTCACGAACTACTGCGTGGAATAAGATGAAATTTTATATGAAGTTCTATCCTTATGTGATCTGGTGCTGACTAGTATTTTGGTAAAATCCCACAAGAGGGTGTTGGTTTGTTGGATCAATATAATGCTTATATCTTCAGTTTATGTCCGTAGAATTCAACGAAACTTAAAATTTAGAATCCTCATGATAGGAATAAATTGTCGTTCAATTTTGGTTCCGGTCATCTAAGCGGCGGTGCTGAAATTAAATGATTTGTTCGAAATATTTAACCTATTTGCTAAATCAATGTAATTTCTTGTACTATTTAACTTATTTAATTGATTTGATTTATATAGAAGAAAATTTTGTGCTGGCCAACATACTAGTTATTCATAATTTAGCATTACTTATTTACTAAGAAATATAAGCATTAAAAATTGCAATTTTTGTCTTTTTAAGAATATGACTTACGCTTAATAATACTTCATTCTAATGCGCTTAAACGTGTAAAGCTTACCACGGCTGCTTAACAGAAAAAGGTAAAAAAGGAAAAGCTCTTGGGAAATACATTTGAGTCTGGTATTAGTTATCTACCCTCTTTTGGCTTAGTTTTTATGGGGTTTCTTTACGCAATTCTTTCTTATAAGCCTACTGATCTCCACAATCCTTTTAAGCGTACTGAAAAAGGGGATTATTAGAGGAACTGATGGATTAGGTCTCATGAAATCGTTGTCTTCATTTAGTTTATGAAAATTTTGTTTCTTTATGAAATAGAATGAACACAATACTTCAACAACGTTTGGTAATAATTTTCATGATGTAAATTTTACTTTAAAAGAGTAGTTTGAGATCATTGTTTAAAATTGAATGTAATCATGTGAAAAAATCCGAGCCATTTATAACAAGCCACCACATGTTATGAGTTGCATGAAGAAATGTATGCAAACAAGTTCAATAAGAGAAACATTTGAGAAGAATGGTGCACGTGTATAAAATAATGACAAAAAATCACTTGAAGAAATCGCTAGCTCCTATTTATGTGCTCAAAAGGGTATAATTTTCTTTTTAACTGTGACTGGAAGATTAAAGTGCCGGATTAAATCGTCTAGATACTCTTAAAAAAATCAATTTTCGGGGTCCTCTTTCCAATTCCCAAATTTCAAAATGAGATTTTAACTTGAAATGATTTAAATTTAAATTTTACATATCTAGATATCAAGTAACTCATACATAGCTATCTATATATAGGGTGTCCCAAAAAACATTGAACTCGGCTTTTATTCCTTAAATATTGATCATAGACATAAATTATAAATTACAAAGTTACGTAAAAACAGGTACATAATTTTATGAAATCGATTAAAATTTCCAAGGAGTTAAATTTGAAAAAAAAATGCAAAATTTAAATTTTTAAACGGCCTTCGTACAATTAGTTCCCCGTGAGTAAAATATGCACCATACACTAATAAGGTCGTGTACAAAATTTCAGCATTTTATCATAAAAAGTCGCAGAGATATGTTTAAACAAAGTTGGTGAGGAGTTAATCATAAATTAAAATGCAAATGTTTACAGCTAAAGTGTAGATGACGTGTGCATCATCAGACGAATGCAACTCTGTATTAGCATGGATGGAAAACATGTTGAACTAGCTTTGTAATCCTTGCGTTAAATTATTGTTTCTGCACAGTTTAAATACTTCTGTGCCAACAAACAGCACAATTATTATTTATTTATGCAATCATTGTTTTCTTTCGTAATTTGTGTACGATCCCTGAAACGCGATCATCCGACATAATATTATCCCTTTGCGAACTCATTTACAGGAATCGAAAAGTGGTTTAAGTCAGCATTTATGTATTTTCATATTTCTGCGACTTTTTATGATAAAATGCTGAAAATTTGTACATGACCTTATTAGTGTATGGGGCACATTTTACTCATTAGGAAATTTTTTGTACGGTGGCCGTATAAAAATTTTCATTTTGTATTTCTTCAAAGTTAATCCATCCTCCGTAAATTTTTTTCCTGTTTTATAAATTTTTTTTACCCTTTTTTACGTAATTTGTAATTTACATTATATGTCTGTAATCAATATTTAAGGAATAAAAGTCGAAGTCAATGTTTTGGTACACCCTGTATATATACATATTTATGTTTAAAGTTTTCGTATCATTGAAAATTCATTTATAGTGTTTGATTATTTATAAGTCTAATATTAGTTACTCCTTTTAGAAAATATCATTAGAGAAAGAAAAAAATGTCGTAGACATATTCCTTTAGGGATCTGTATAGGAAAGCTTTGAGTATTTTAAAAGGTCTTTCCCAAAAAATTTCGTATTGGAACAGGACTCTTCACAAAAATTTTCATCTTAAACAGAATCCTTCACGAAACTTTTTACCTTAAAACAGGATTCTTTACAAAATTCTTTGTCTTAAAAAGACATTTACAAAACCTTTCCGTCTTCAAACTGAACATTTCACAAATTTAATGATTTTATAATAAAATCTAGATTGTCACATAACCGCCAAAGAACTTATTACATAGCTTATTCAGACATAAAATAGATTGCTAAAATAGATAAACAGGAGCCTGAACATAACGATAATTTCGAATTCACAAAATTATAATTACATTTTTCACAAATATAAAAACTATTCACAATTTTACAAAAACTGAACCCTTTATAGAAGTTTGTGCAGATTCCTGACCTTTATCATCCATCTAAAAATGTTCTGAAGTGATTCCGTTTACTCAAGACTTTGAAGTTTATTAAATATTATATTTGGATTTTAGGTAGATTTCGTAAGAAATACTACCTATTACATTCTCACTTATGTTGGAATTTCTGAAAAATTTCTGCAGATCTACGCCAATCATGACTCCCACAACCCAAAACCATCCCCAGTACAAACATTTATCTATCTATCTATCTATCTATATCACATTTTTATAGACACGATAACTTCAATAGTGCTGCACAAATCTCTTCCAAACTGATACATGAAATCAAGGAGCATAAAATCTCTGTCAAGATCGTTAACGGGCAAAATCGAACAAAGGGGGCGGGGATAGTGGTTTAAGAGGAAAAAAATGCATAACTTCGTCAATTCACAAGATATCAAATCCGCTTAAATTTATTATAAATTCTCTTAATATTATCTACAACTTTTATATTGACAAGTTTTTTATACCAACTCCTAAAGCAAAATAAATAAATAAATAAATAAAATAAAAACAAAAAAATCCCTGCCGGCTCCGCCTACAGACACAGGTAGATTTTGAACTGGACGGTCCAACTGCTGCATCGTGGCAAAAAGGTCGTTTCTTCTGCAATTCTCAATAAACAGGCGCCCTACGGTCTGCGTCTTCGAAATCTACCTGTGCTTGTATGCCGAGCCGTCAGGAATTTTTTTTTACTTATAACAATACTGCCCTCTTCCGTATTAGTATATTTTTCTTACAAATATTATCTCGGTGGGAAATCAAACATAATTGATTTCCCAGGCTAAAGAGCTCCTAGAAACTACGGTGTCCCTAGGGAGTTGACTATTTTGGCTATTTAGTAATCTGGTACTGAGTATAGTAACAGTGTCAATTCAACCTGTCACAGAATGCGATCAAAATTTTTCTGATTCATTAAATTATTGCAGATTACATTCAAAGATGACCTACTTTTTATTATGATTTTTATTAATATTATTGGCACAAACAATGACACTAAGTGTCTTTCATGTACGACACACTTAGTAACACTCCAAAGCAAAAGACATCCGAAGTTCCATGTTATCCAAAATCTTTGTTCGTATTTAAATTTTTTTGAAATTGCTGAAAAGTAGGAGTTGTTGAAACATGTTTTAAATGTTTACTAGCAAATCCAGTTTTTTCCAATCCAGTTACAATAACATACATTATTAAAATGATTTTTCTTATTACTTTAAATTTAGGAATGTAGTTAATTTCCTCTGTGTTGCATACACTCTCAGAAAAAACTGTAAATTTATGAGCATTTGCTCTTCAATTTTCACGGGCAACAAACTTATTTGATGAAAAACGGTCTGATGCACTAAATAAGCGGCCTTATCCCTTAGATACTTAGAAAATTAAGAGCAATCTACATATTCTTACAGTTCTAGCCCATATGTTAGCAAAAATACGGTACGACCCCATACATTGTCCTCCGCTAGGGTGTAACCCTTCATTTTACTCGTGTTTCGAAAATTTTAACCCGCCAAAACAGCGATTCTGTGATGATTATCTAACGTGCTACGTGCTACGGAACAGTAAGTAAAGTGTTATTGTGTTTTAAAGTGCATTATATCCTGTGCATTATAATGCTGTATTACTTTGCCCCGTAAAATTACGGGCTGCACAAAATGATGGGCATGGACTTTTTTTTTTACGGGTATGACTGGAATCCCTGCTGCAGTAATTTTACTGCAATTTTTTTAACAGTGTATGGAAGTGTTGTTATGTATAATAATATCAACTAAAATGACTATTTGCATTTCGTAAAATTCAGCTTTCTATAGAACTTGCAATGGGGATAAAAGTGACAATGCCATCGGGTTTCGAGATGATTTAATGATCTAGGAATAGATTGATGAGTCATTACATACAATACCGAATTCCCAAATCCAGTTATTTTTATGGAAAAAAATCTTTATAACTATATTAATATGCAAAACAACAAAAAAATAATGCTTTTACGATCATAATTACCCGTGTTATGAAGCTGTGAATTTCATTAATTTCAGACAGTTTGAGATCTTGTGAAACCTACTTGAGCACTTCCTCTTAATTTGGTGGCATAAAAACTAAAATTTTGTATATCAATTTAATGCTACTGATCATTATCCAATTGCATAACATCTGGAGAATTTTTGAATAGGAGTCTTCAACATTTCTGCTTAAAAGTCGTTTACCATGAGCAATTCCGTAATCTTTTCGCACTATTTAATTGCAAAGTTTTTGTTATTAAATAAGACAAACATTTCTATTCTAAAATACTTGTAGCGTAGTGCTATTCTAAAATACTTGTAGCGTAGTGGTCCTCGGCTCACACTTTGAAGACCCTTATTTTAGAGTATTTAAAAATATTTTTAATACCTAATAATGCCCTTAAAAAATGCAGGTACTTGATTTCCATATAAACATATAATATTCTAATGGAAAGTTTGTTTTTGCAGTTGTATTTTTACATTTTCATAGATGTAATTGACCTCAATCTCTAACAAAGTCGCTTGAAATAAAAATTACTATACAATGTACCGACATAATACACGGATATCATGATTGTGAAATATAACTTTCATTTTAAACGATATTTAAACTATGATAAATGGATGACTGTGTTAATTTTTCCGACGATTTTAGAATTAAGTTTCATAATTTTACTTACATTTTAATAGAAAGATATTTTCTTCTTTTTTCACGCTATGTATTAAATTAAGGTATAAATTACTGATGTACATTTTACACCCCCTTTAAAAAAATGGCTGTTAGCTCTTTTCCTCCGAAATAATTTTGCATAAAAATTTAACATTTTTGTTTTATTATTCATGTATGTCAGTTACTTTATTAAACACTAACATAATCACCTGGCTTTTCCCATTTTAACCACGAGGACCTTACAGGTGAAATAAATAAAAATGCAATAATATGGAGGTCACAACAACGGAGCTCTGTGCATTCTCGCACATAAATTGTTAAGAGACAACAGGAAAAAATTAAGTTACTTTGACATAATATAGAAAAAAAATACCTTGGCTTTATAAATGAGAATGTGCATTTTCTTTGGTGCGTGTAGCAGAAAAATATACGATTTCCCTGTCGATACGAAAAAAAAAAAATTCAGCCAAATGTCGTAGCATTTAGCGAAACTATTTTGTATGGCATCTATATATATATTATGAAATTAAAGAGAAAAATTCCTTGGAAAAATGTCTTACGTAAAATATCTAATCAAAAATCACCAATAGTTGTCTTATTCGTATAATCTTCGATAATAGGTTTCATAGTCGATGTTGGCGACTAAATCACTTAAATAGCTCTAAAATCGCTGAAATACGTGTTTAACTATTTTTTAGAAGATTTGTTATGCTGAATTTCACGCTCCTACATAAAACTGCTACTGAGATATGGTGAAATTCCTAAAACTTTCGACCCCCATTTAACTCTCTTATTGGTTGGATTTCTAAAACCTCTAAAATACGAACTTAACTATTTTTTAGTACATTTCTTATGCTGAATTTTACGCTCCTACTTAAAACTTCTGCTGAAATATGGGGAAATGACCGAAAATTTTTGACCCCCAGTGAATTTTCAAAATCCTTTCTTATTACTTGCCTAGGTCATAACAGCAACCTACTGTCAAAATTTCGAGATCCTGATTTTAGTCGCTTCAGCTCTGCGTTCATGAGTCAGTCAATCACTCAGTCACAGGAGTTCTCTCCTTCTTATAATATAGATAACTAATTGAACTAGAAGCCCGTATAAAATTGTAAGATTTATAATATTTCTCTGAAATACATTGATTTACCCAAATCGCTTCGAAATGGAAAGCTTACGTCATTTTTAACATTTTTGTATTATAGGGAAATTATTATATCTATGTTAAATGGTTTAGTAAATAACTATTAGGGTGTCATAAGATGAAATATCCTGCATAAATAATGCTGAAAACGAAGATCTAGCTGTTATTTCACTCCTATGGAACAAATTCGTGTAGAGAATGATTTTGACACAAATGACAGCCTGTTTAACAATTACCCCATGTTTTTACTTTTACCCCGGAGACTAAGTAGTAAATATAAACAGCAATATTTTTTTTCCGTAGGTTCAAAAGGAAAATCAGTTGCTGATGTATGAATATCAGAAGGTAATTAAATGTCTTACTAATTTTCACCATTTGAATATGATATTTTTAATTACTCCATTTGGCAGTTTAGAAGCACCCCAATCTTTGTTTTTGGACATTTCCGTATATCATGAAGGTACTGTACTTGAGTACTATAACTGAATAACTAATTAACTTTATTTAAATATCAAATTGGTTTAGGAAATATTTTTTTTAACAAAAAAAATTTGAATCAACCGAGCTTTCCTAAAGCAGGTACGGCATAAAACCCCCTCTTTTGGACACATGTTTTGGTGCCTGAATCTGACCAATAACATTTTACCATGGGTACATCTTTGCAGCAGGTAGATATAGTATAATAGATTATTTCTATGTTTTCAAACTTTTCTGCGTTTAACTAATTTCTGATTTTTTTACCTGAGAAGTATGAGTCTCATATTCAAAAATGTGTTACCCAACTGCTAGAGAACGATTCTTTAATTGTATAAATGATGGAATGGACTGCGTCTCATAAATAACAGCCCCATTTTCCCCCCTTCTTCCTTATTCCTTTGTTCAGAAGCTATTAGATCTTCTAGTTCAACATCTGAATCATCCACCGTGATGGCATTTTTGTCGTTCTCTTCATCACTCAGCTGGTCACTTTCTTTTTATTTTTTCTTTCTACTTTCAAGATTTTTCCGATTTTTTACATTTTTCGTTTTTTTTCGATATTGCTTCATTTTTTAGGGGGTTTCTTAATTGCTTCTGCCTCTTTTAATGTGAGTTAAACTTCTTCAGAAGTTAGCAAATCTCCATTCATGTGGTATTTCAATCTTGCTCCTTACTTCTGTGATGGCTGGCAGACGATATAGAAGCGCCATTCGTTGATATGCTTTGAGAAAAAAAAAATCAACCAAGCCTATGAATCGTTAGGGTGAATAGTGTTTGACAATTGTTTGGACGTTCAAGTTTAGAACAAAGTCAAAGTCTGCACTTTTAGGGACATTTTATGTTTGCTTTCTCCTTAGACGAAAATAAAATAAAGGCAAAATGATTCTTAATAACACCATAACATTAAGAAATGCTCTAGGCTTTTCAAAAGAACTTTGTATTTATTCTTCAGGCGCAAAGAAGACGTGCTACCACTTTCAATGCAGCAGTAAGACTCGTCGTCCTCAATCGTCTTGCTCCTTCCTTCAAAGTGTTAGCACGTCTTCTTTGCACCTGAAGAAAAAAGACAAAATTCTTTCGAAAGGCCTA
The DNA here is from genome assembly GCA_963931845.1 of Maratus michaelseni. Classification (NCBI taxonomy): domain Eukaryota; kingdom Metazoa; phylum Arthropoda; class Arachnida; order Araneae; family Salticidae; genus Maratus; species Maratus michaelseni. Next base: position 122,766,432 of record OZ007586.1, read on the forward strand.
GCAAATTTCTTAAATTTATGGTTTTATTAACAAGTTTTTTGCGTTTATTGTATTACACCGGTTTGTTCATTAATTTAATGGAAACAAGTTAGTTAGAAATATTTTTTACAATTACCCTGTAATGAAAAAAAGTAAGAGGCAATTGTAAACAACTCATGCAAAGCAATAGAAATATAAAGGAGCAAATACCACCAAGCAAATCATCAACAAAATATGTCACTAATAGTAATAAATATAAAAAGGACGTATCTCTGGTTTATATCCAAGAGCATCAGGGAATAATGAGAAGTATAAATTTCCTTTGATAACTTCTTTAGTCTTTTCAAATTGTTTAGAAAACAACACTGCCAATTGTAACACAAAACAAGGACGAAAAATCATGCTTCAAGCATAGATTATGTAACACTTTCCAACGCTTCCAAAATAATTTTACAAATCATACCGTTTAATAAGCTAAAAGATAACATCTAAGTAATCCGAATACTTTTATTCAGCCCTGTATAGGATCTATAGATTTGTATATATACTACATAGGATAATAAATTTTAGTTCAGTTAGGAAACGCGTAGCACAGTTTAAAATTCTCCGTCTGGAGTTAAATAATACGGAAATGTTTTCATGAACTTTTGTGCTTCCCTGTATAGGATCTACAGAATTTATACACACCACGTAATAGACAAAAAGCGAGTTAAAATTAAAATCGCTTTCAGTAACTTAAAACGCACTTCGAGGAATTATTGTTAAGAGACAGTAGAGAATTCTTTTGTGTGTCCCTGTAAATGAATGATAACTGCTATACACACGATATTCTGTAGTAAGCCTCTTGAAATGCACCTCATATAAATTTCAATGCGTTTTAAATAGGGAAACATTATTTAAATAAACCGCAGACGATTTTTCTCCATAGACGTAATGTAACGGAATTCTTTTGACTGTCCCTGTACATTAACTATAAGTGCTATGCACACCCTATTCCATGTTAAGCCTCTTGTAATGCACCTTAGTGATATATATAAATTTCAATGCGTTTAAAATAGCGAAACATTATTTAAATAAACCGCAAATGATTTTCCCCCATAGACCGCAATGTAATGGAATTCTTTTGAGTGCCCCTGTAAAAAAACTATAAGTGCTACACACTTCCGTTGAAATAGGGAACATGCTATAGATAACGACTATAACATATAAAAATTGCAGAGCAATCCGAGCATATTTACGGGAGTTAGAGCACGGACAGACGGCCAGACAAACCGAAGTCATAAACACTTTTCAACTAGGTTTGAAAGTGTTAAAAACGAGGGAAACAGCAACACCACTTCTGGATGATGAAGAGATACGAGTTCGCTTATCTGTTGAGTTTTTCAAACGCTCGTGTGGGTGCTAGTACAGATTGTTTACAATTAGCCCCTGTTCATATTTACCACAACTGATCCTATTTATATTTATTCTTGTGACACCAATTCTTTAAAAAGGGTTAATACTTCATTCAATGTACTGTAAGATAATTTTTCTTTTCTTTCTTCCAAGTAAATATAAAATTTAAGAAAAGAAACTGGTGGTTGAGAGCTTCAAATATTAAATGAAATGAGCTAGGAAGAAAAATCTATCTTGCAGAGCTGATGTTGAGGCCCCTAATTTTCAGATTGACTAGTACATTTATGGAGTTTTTTTTCCTAAAGAATAAGAAGACTATATACATCTATGCTTCGAATGCAAGTTTTTGATAAAAAAGAAACAAGAAAAAGGCAGAGACTATACTAGACGACTCTGACTCAGACAATTCTCGTGTTCTCGAGTGTGCTTTTAGCCGGAGGCAGTCACTCATCGTGATTATTGTATGCATTGGAGAGAGCTCAGATAACTTAAAATCGTGCAACCTATTACTAGAGTTTTAAAAAAAAAGAGGTAATTTAGAAATGCGTATATAAACCTTGGGGAAATAAAATAGAAAATTTGGTGGAAATAATCTATTTTTAGTGTTTATATATTATATATACACTATTTAACACAATTTCTACCGGTATCAAATGACAGATTTGAAAGTTTTGACTTATGTTTATTTTACTTGTAATTTTTAAAGCTAATAAGAATAAAAATAAGTCTACAATGTATTAAAATTAATTTGGGATTGTTTTAATCTAAAAATTACAAAAAAGATAACCAAAAATTTAAATAATTTAAAAGTCTATATTTGACACCGGTTGAAATAGTATTAAATAGAATTGATCTTTTATTAAATGTACTGTAATGTAAAATTTCACTTTATGATATTTTCATAACAATTATTTCCCATACAAAAATTTCCTATTTAAGTATAATATGTTATTTTCTCTAAACAGTGGTATGGCAGTTAGATAACATTTATGTATGAAAATCTAATATTTCTGAGTAAAACATTGATACAAAAATATAATATCTATTTTAAACATGAGTATTACCTATTATATGTTACACGTAACAATCGTAAATGCAAAAATGTATTTTTTCGAAATGAGCTGTACATAAACACTTCGGAAAAATTAAACGTTCAGTTAACAAAATATTAAAATTTTAATATTAAAATTCAAATATTGTGGAATAAATCCGGAAGTTTTCGGAAATAAACTAGATTATTTGGAAGTGTGAAAAATCGTTTAATTAGTGTTTATGTTTATTAATGTGACTCTGATTTTTAAAATCCAACTGAAACTTCCCTAAATGTTTTCTGAAGTAATTTTTAATTCTTAATTTTGTTTTTCTTTTTTGTTATTTCTGTAAAAAATATTTTATGCTGAAATTTCGTATTTATGTGCAAAATATAAACTTTTTGAAACCATGTAAATTAAATGATATATTAGCGATTAAGTGCCAATTTCTAGTTTGTTACTAAAGTATTGAGGAACTGGAAGTAAACGCAACAATGTTTTAAAAGAGAGGAAATTTTAAACCAGTGTATTAATTTATACACATGATATATTAACTGTTTAAATAAAAAGGAAAATGCCCAGTTAAACTGATGTCATTGAGCTCACAGGCTATTCACACTAATTGTATATTATATTCTTATTTCAAAGAATAATGTCCCTCGAAAAATAAAGAACTCGACAATAAACCTGTATACCAAATTTGAAGCAAATCGGATAATTCTGCATGAAATACCCATTTAGGTAAATTAAAAGAGAGATTACCCGCCTCCGTTTCTCCCCCCACATTATACTTAACCAATGAACCTCCAAATCTAATCAGGGAAGTGCCTTATCAGAATATGCCTGTATACCAAATTTGAAGCAAATCGGATAATTCTGTATGAAAAACCCATTTATCTAAATTAAGTGGGGATTAGCCCCCGTTCTCCCTTTATAAACCAATGAAACCCCAAAACTAATCAGGGAAGCGCCTTATCAGAATAAACCTATATACAAAATTTGAAGAAAATAGGACATTTCTACCAAAATTTATCGCGTTACGTACATACATGCGTACATACATACGTACATACATGCGTACGTACATACAGAATCTGCGGGCACATTAGCTCTCAGGCATTGATAGCCTGTGAGCTAAAAAAACTTTCTTAAAAATGTAGAAAGATATATTAACATTTTATAATAATTTAACAAATATTGTATACGAAAGATCAGTACTTATTATTCGTTCAATACAACGCATATTTTGTATACAAGAAAGCAAAGGGCGCCAACTGGTAGTTCATGGACAACCAGTAGTCCGCGAGAAATGTTTTGGTGGTTCGCATAAAAATTTGAACATCATTTGCTTTATTTATTATTAATTAAACAAATATAACCTTCGTAGAAAGTTTTACATTTGTGCAATTTTAGATGTTTAGATTTGAAAATGTAATTATAGTATACGTTGACAACTTGTGATAATAATTGTTTATTTGTTGTTTATTCGCAAAACAGGAAATTTTTATTTATTTTTTTACTATTTAACTCTTTAAAAAGTGAATACTCATTATACTGAACGAAAAAGCAATAAAAATTTTTGATTACATTTCCAACAGCATCCATTACCAGGGTTCCTACAGTTTCCGGGCAAATTCCAGTATTTTCTTATAGAAAAAATGTTTTATGTACACGCGCGATTACATGCGGCGAGTTTTTTTCTAAGTAAATACTGGTATATATTTGACCTAAAGTCAGAGAAATTCCCTGATCTGTAAGAATCCTGATTAATCAAAAGTGAAATTGCAAAACTACGAAAAAATGCGTGTAGCCATGTGAAAATCACAGGACCAATAGAGTTGAGAGACATATACGAACGCTTAAAAATACGAAGAAAGATATTCAAAAGGAAACTGTTTATTCAATAATTAATGTACACCCTATGGGCAGCTATACAGGTTGCTAAACGGTGAGGCATACTGTCGATGAGGCCATTAATGGTCACTTAAGCTATTTCTTGCCAAGCCGCGTCCCCTGCAAATCGCAGCTCCTCTACGGTATGTAGAGACTGTGTTATGGTGGTGCCCGGTGCAACTCACGTTTAATGAGTTTCCTCACGTGTTCCATGGGAGAGATAGAGAGAGATTGAGTGTGGCTGACGGTCAGAGAAGAATGCCGATCCAGTCCACGCTGTTGAAAGTTCGCCATGCGATGTGTGGCTGGGCATTGTCCTGGTGGAACAAGTACCTGAGGAAGCCTGCACTATTGACGGAACTATAGTCATAACAATTTGGTTGACGTATCGCTTCGCTGTCAAACTACCGGCAATGTGCACAAGGACAATCCGCTGTCCTAACAGAATGCCTCTCCGAACTATTTTGACAGGTGTGAGGGTGGTATGACGATCGATGATATTGGCGGACAAGTGGCATCGCCCTGGAAGCCGTCACCCTCGTCCATGTCTGTCATTCGTCCATTAACAAAAGCGGTATTTGTCTGTGTACAATACCTGATGTCTTTAGTTGGTCCAATTTTGATAACGACGGTTCTACGTCCATCGTGCCCCTCATTGCTAGATGGTACTCAAGTCGCGTCCAACACGCATGACATTTTGAGCATTGATAAACTGAGGTCGCGCATTTCAAGTATTCAGTTTCGTTCTTTGTCCGTTAACTGCTGGTATTCATCTCTCCGACGTTTTCGAGGTGTATCCAACGTTTTTTCACTCATTCCTCTGCTGCAATTTGTCTCTGATAGCATATACAGGACGAGCCAGCTGCTGGCTTTTATAGCCATAAACTAAATACCGCGCACCGAATGTGCACTCAAATTTAATCATTTGCAAATTTCTTTCACCACTCTACCGGTCCTATGATTTCCATATGGCTACGCGCATTCCTTCACGTGTTGCAATTTCGCTTTCAATGAGTGTATTTATCCGTAAAAAAAGTTTCATCGCTCACAGCAATTAAAACCTTGTAATGGTGTCTGCTTGAAAAAAAAAAAAAAAAAAAAAAAAAAAAAAAAAAAAAAAACTCTGGGTTTTGCAGTAACGTCATTGAAGCTAAAATACCATGAGCTTATTTCAAACAAGCTGGAACAAATATCACACTAAAAATATGCGATACTTAATATTTGTAATAATATGCTTCAAATATTTATAATAAAAAACTAACATTTTAATATTTTTGTTACAATTAAACAACATTTAAATATTTTCATTTTGATATAGTAAGCATTATTAAATAGGTGCATTTGCTATTAATAAAATTCAAGCTATCTGATTATTATTGTTCAGTTGTCCAAAAAAAATCAGAACATCTCTTATTAACTCTGCAAAAAATCATCATATAAAAATGTGACTGGTTTCAATCATAGTGATAACGTGTCTGCTAATATTATACTTAATTTTTTCTTACGTGGAAGTTTACATATAGAAACCTTAAAAATTTCAATACTAACACTTATTTTGAACATCATATAACATTTTCCGGAAAATTTGACCTGCGGATACCAAACGGGAAGTCATTCGGTTAAGTAGTTTGGGAATTATACAGATTTAAAGTTTGGAACTCCTAGTGTTAAATTCATTTTTAATCGTTGCAAAACAGATTGCAATGCGCGTAGTTTCTTAAGCATAACTCAAACGCTTACTTGTCGAAATTTGAGCTATAATTTTTGACTCACTGATTTGAAGCTCCTAGAAATCGATTTCTGTTAAAAAATTCATATTATTTTTAAAAATTACTTACAAAAAATATATATTTAAAATTAATTTAAAAGGAAAACTGTTGAGTATAAACATTCGCAATGCATCTGAATTCCAGTTTGTCTACGTACACGAGAGGCGAAAGCAGCATAGATGGATGGGAATATTCAAGAAAAAGTCTACTTTTCTCCCTGGTCTCTAAGTTATTTCCTAAAGTGATAACACCCCGCGGAAGAGGATGCCAATTCTTTAAATTTTTCTTCAATTCTCACATATACAAACACAGGCTCAAAATCCGGAAGTCACTAATAAATTGGATAATTTAGTGCTAAATAATTTAAGGGTTGAAAATTCTAATTATATTTGTAATGATGATTGTAAATTGAAAAGAAAATCTGAAAGAGATAAATGTTAAATATGTGGAAAAGGCAATTTAATAATCAAATGTTGGCATTTTCCAGCTATAAGTCAGATTAAATTCTTGAGAAATAGAGGAAAAAACTATAACAGGGTTAGTAAGTGCATTTCGGCGAAGAAGATATTCCAACAGAAACTTTCAATCGCCTCTGTTATTAAATTGAGTGTGAGTTTTTGTAGTTAACAATACACAATTACAAGGATCAAGAATAAAAATAAGGCTTCAATAAATATCTGAACACAATTTTCAATTGTAGCTTAAAAAAAAAGAGATTGAGTTAATAACTGAATTTTCTCTGGAAGCACTTAGCTCCACTTTAAACTGGAATTCAAGCTTAGTGCTTAATTCTAACTCCAATTACAATATTCCAATACAAAATCTATATTGCAAATCACAATAATGCATGAAATTCAACAAATTCATTTGAAAGTAAAAAAAAAAAAAAAAAAAAAAATATTGTAAGGACGATGTATTACGTGTTATAATAACAAGCAGGACAGTTTACCAATAATTCAACTGAAATTCGGAAAGAATGAGATCTCTGCTCTTTTTGGCACGAGTACAAAACACAGTTTGCTTCAACCTAGTGTCGTGGAGATTATCATCAATTCTTGCAAAGTGGATTATGTTTCCAGGTCTGTTTCCAGGTCTGTTTCCAGGACCAAATGAATTTAAAAATAGTGATTGAATAAATTTTGTGCCATCCAAATATTATATATATATATATATATATATATATATATATATATATTATGCTGGAGTCAATTCATTCAGAAAAAAAATTATATAATCATTAACAATGTTTCTGATAATTCAATATTTTTGAGGAAAATTTAAAATATTGGAAAGATTCAGATTTTCAGCGTAAATGCGCTATTAGAACCTCAGGAAGGCAATTGCTACACAATTAATGCCTTAAACAAGGAAAATGTGTTTCAATTGAAGAAAAATGTGTATCATAAGTGCGCTAATAACCTAATTTAATGACAGTACGAAAATAAACAGAAAATAAATCAAGTTATTGAAAATAGTTAAATGTTTAGGAATTGGGGGATAATTTTACGCCCTTACACGTTATTGTTACTAATGTCTCCTGACCGACCGTTACGGTAGGAAAGATCGCGAAGGTGTTGGCAGTGACGGACAGTTTCCATTCAACGTGGCACCACTAGAGAGGAAGGCTGACTAGGCTTTAAGTTTCCCCCACAATTTTTTAGATCGCTGACCAGGCCTCTATTTTCCAAGCTACTGTCTAGCTAAACGAGTTTAATGCCTGGCAAATCCTGGTAGATCAAACTAAACATGAATTAGCTACCGGCCAACTAAAGAAAAGCAACTAAGACTGATCGTGACTGGAAGTAGGAAGACTACCAGCTCGGTATCTCTCTCCCATCTGCTGACACCCCTCCCCCACATACACAGCTAGAAGATTTTGCATATACGATGAATTTCGCATGCAGCATATGCTATTAGCGTACACCAGAATATCTGGTTATAGTTGAACCGGGAGCTTGCAATCCTCCGATTGGGAGTTCAAAGCTATGCCACACATGATATCACAGCCCACCCCCCTGCAAAGCAGTATGGAATTAAATTACAAATTATAATGAAGCGTTTAACTTTATTTTCATAATTTAAAATACTGAATTTATGAATTTAAAAAATACTAAATTATTAATAAATGAAATTTCGTTTGTCATATATTTATTAGTTTAAGCATGGAAAAAAAAAAAAGAGTTAGTTTTCTGTATAGTCTCATTAACGTCACATATATTTCTTCTAATCATATTCAAAATCTTTTAAAATATATATGAATCACCGATAATCTAATGAGGCATTTTTTTTTCATGTAAGTCAATAAGGACAAAATAAAAAATCGTAATTTTTGCCTTTTGTAGGATTTGGCTGTTTGATTATTATATGAAAGTAGGACACAAAAATTTTCAAAATGTAAAAGATCTCATACTAGTACATTAGTAAAATATACTGCGACAAAAATTAACCAGTATAAATTTAATGCGGAGTACTTTTTACCAGCGGTAGAAGACATACCTGATAAAATTACATATCTTCTGTAATAAAGTTGACGCCGCTTAATTGGCTCACATTTATTGCAACGGATTATAACGGACTGATTCTCATATGCAATAACACGACTGATTCTCAGGTGTAATAAAAATATTTTTTTTATTTACACTTCCTTCTCAATTGTTTGATCAACAATAACGGCTGATTCTAATAACCATCAATTCCTATGAGAGGCGCTGACTGTAATCTTTTTCCTTTCTAAAAAGGTTTCAATTTGCTTGTTTTTTCTTTTCACATGGTTTTTCTTTAACTGTCTAGCAAAAGTAAAATAGTATCTTTTGACTAAGTAAACACATATTTCCATATTTTTATCTCAACATATTTTTAAATCTTCTGAACCATTTAAAATCGCTTGGGAGATTTTTAAATACTCGCTACAATTTTAAAACGTGTCGATCCCAAAAAGTACTCCGACGTCATCTTGGATAACATCCGGGTCTTTATCTGAGTTGTTGCCAGATGAAAGGATCGTCCACGCAAAGTCAACTTTAATGTTTACGGTTCATTCAAGGACATTTCGCAGTTTGCCAAAAATTTTCCGTCAAAAATTTCTGTCGAAAATACCACTGGCATTCCATTTTTAAGCCGATATTCGTACAAATGTTTAAAGAAAATAAAAAGGAAAGATTTATGTCCGGTTGTTTGTTTCGATTCCCTTTCACTCTCTTAAAACATGTATATTTTGAGGTTACCGGAGACGTGAAGCGGAAACATTTGTATTTCTTCTAATAATATTTTCAGAACATTTTAAAAAGTATGAAGACGAGAAATATTTTAAAAACATTTTGTAAAAAAGGGAATAGATATTATATGTATGCAGAATAAATTATTTAGTCTGGGAAGATTTTTGTTTTACATTTATGTATTTATAATTATAGACAAGTAAGAGTGTTATTTTTAACTGCCTTTAATGAGTTCTGTTCCGCGGTGTCGGCGATTTGCCCTGTAAATGCTGTAACTAATGGGAGTGCGTGATGATAAATGATGTTATGAATAAATATCGTACAACTACAAGTTATGGAAATAAAGATCTGTTAATGAGTTTATAAACAAAAATGCTTACCTAAATCAGGAAAAATATTTTGTATTCATAGTAATTAGAGATCGACCGAAACAGGTTTCTAAGACCAAAACCGAAACTGAATTTCGGTGATCTTCCCACTTTCGGTCGAAACCGACACCGAAAGTGTAAAAAAAAATTAAAACTAATTAATAAATACATAACTGCATATAATTATTACTTAATTAATTAATTAATAACAAAAAACTAATTACGTTAATAATTAATTTATTAATTATACGTGTATTGAACCTCATTTCTAACAAACAAACGTACATATAAATGTATGTGTATAAGTTTCCAACAAAAATAAAACATAAGTAATACAACTTTTATATTTTATTATTTTATAACAACCAATAATTATAGACATTTATTAATAATTAATGAACAATGTATTTAAATAATGTAAAACAAATTCAATACTGAATATTTAATTTTTAAATATATTCATATTTTCAGTTCGTTAATATTTTGCATTTAAATTGATTGAAATAAAGTACTTAAAAGTTTGTTTTTTAGGAATTTAACATTGAATATGTTTTAACGATTTTATAATTATAAATATTATTAATCTAATAGACGTTTAAATAAAGATATATATTTAAATATTGCTGAATATTATTATTAATTATTTAAAATTTTGCACAAGCATTCTTATGGTAACATACCTCGATATATCTTTTGTAATAAATTTCGAAAATCTTCATATGTTTTAACAGCGCCTTTCTCATAAAGCATTGGAAACAGTCTGGAATTTTAAAGTAAAAATTTTCTATTACTATTAAGCTTGCAGCTTTTAAAGATCACGTGATACGTGTCTTTTAAGTTTAGTCATATATGCATTGCTTGCTTTATAATTTACACTCTCATCATGAACGTATAATGTCAAACAGTGGAGTTCACAGCAATAAACAGTGTCTCATTTGAGCCGATGCAATTCATATCAATGAGTAAAGTTGAAAATTTCCGGAAGGAGGAACGAGATTTTGAAATACAGATAGTTTCGGTCAGGCCGAAATTTTAGCAGCAGTTTCGCCGAAAACTAATATTCGGCGAAACTCCGATTTTTGGCCGAAACCGAAATTTCGGTCGATCTCTAATAGTAATGAATATCATTTGCAATGCACGTTTGACAGCGACTGTACAGTTCCTGAAAATTGCGGGTAAAAAAATCCTCTCTGAGTGTGGGGACTGCGTGGAAACCGGGGCCGTAGCTAAGAAGGGTGAACTGATTCCCCCCTTCTCTTGAGTCTCCTATAGCTCTAATAATATTTTAATAATAATAGTATACATAAGTTGTTATCAAATTCAACAATTTTTCAAGCAACCAACTTTTGAGCCAATTTTAATGCCAATTTTCTGCATACAAAGCAAAAGAAAGGTTGCAATTGTTGTTGCAAAAGTTGGAGGAAAAACCCGTTATTACTATTACCGATTGTTATTATGTTACATATTATTTATTTATTATTATTTATATTATTATGTATTTATCGTTCTTTCGCTGTGTTCCCAAACGTCTATATCCAATTGTGTTATCGTGGCAGAAATGGCCTTGTAAACGATTTTTATGAGCTGTGGATAAGAAGTTAGAAATATTTTCTTGAGAGATATCACACTGGAAGTTCGGAAAATCAGCTCAAACCAAGTGTTGGCTCAAAAACTGCCCTAAAGGTTGTTGAATCTGATAGCAACTTTATTACCTAAAATATTTTCAAACTTTTTTATTGCAAACATACTTTAAAACTGTCGAAATGTAGAATACATAAAAAATGCCGAAAGTATTTTATTCATGATAAATGTACTCAAAATGACAAGAAACCACAACCAGTGATATTTTTTACTCTGAAAAGATATTGTGCATCACGGAGGTAAAAATTAACCAGCTCTTCTAATAAGAGATGAAAGATTTTGGAATAGCATTATTTTCATTGCATATTACTTGTTAGGATAACCAGATCTTGAATGGATATTGGCACATCTTTTTAACATGTAAATAACAGTGTTCTTGTAGTACATTTTTCAAATTTGGGAAATTTCAGTTGTTTTGCATTTATAATTTTCATGTTGTCCGACAACTGGGGTTAGTAAAAATTATATTCAGGAGTACCTTAATATTTACTTTTAAGTTGGGTCTAAATTGCATAAGCGAACCACCACAGTAACATTAAAAAAATTTATTTCGTATGGCTTAAACGTAATTGTGGGTAAGCCTATTTACTTTATGGATAATAATAAAACGTTAATTTCAGAAAATCAAGACTTTTCACTGATAATAAAACATCATTTTAAAATTGAAACTTAAATTTTCATTAATAAAAATTAAATCTATAATGATTTGATGAAAGTCGTGTCAATTTTATATGTACTTTTAGTCGTGAATTTTTTGTTGAAAAACGAAAGAAATGACCCTCTCTTTAGTATAAATCAGAGAAAATGTTACCACTGCTTCTAAATTAATAAAACACTTAGCAGTATAATGTATAGCTATAAAATACAGCTCTAGTATACAGCCTAAGAAGGAATAAACATAGCAGACGATTACTTGAACTCAATTTGAAATCAAAATGAAAACCTTTATTACACAGTGACGTCATGCCTAGCTTTTTTCCTTTTTACCTTTTTATTAAATTGTTTTCTTGAAATTGAAACGTCTGCATTAAAGTAGATGTGTTAACTACAAATAAAGTTAAATTATGGTACTACGTCATTTTAACGCATTTAAAATTATCGTTTTCTATTTATATAGAAACAAAATGCGCATTTTCTTCTTAGAATCACTTCAATTTCGGAAATTAAAAAATATAGTGAGTGATTATGAATTTTATTGGCTTATAAAAAGAAAATAAACGTGTTAACATTTGTTTTTAAATTTTTGTGTCGTTTTTTAGATTGTGGTAACAGGAAATAATTATTGCATTGGAAATTGAAAAAAAAAAGATTTCTGTAATGATAAACTATGGGAGATGTTTAAAAAAAACTGGTAAAGAATAGTCTGAGAAAATTTTAAAGTTGACAGTGATTTTACTCGTGTTCTAAAACGTATGTACATCAAGTTTCGCTCCAATCGGACAAAAACTGTAGATTTGTATAAGGAACATACATACCAAGAACGGCTTTTATATATATAGATCGATAAAGTGCGAAACAGTATTGCCTCGAGAGCAGAGAAAGACACAGATGTGATTTACATGACGAACTTGAGAAGAGAGAACAAGAGCCGCGAGATTCGATTACAGTGTAATAAGTTAAAAATGGTAACCCTTACGTGTAATAATCCAAAAGGTAAGTCATTTAATATAAATTTTGAATTGAAATCCAGCCAACATGATTAACATTTATTACTTGGAAAACCGGTTACAAACCGGTGTTCAGATATAAAAAAGCTGTAACCAAAATCGAAAAAAGGAACACGTGTGCAATGTCATACAACGGCTTCAGGTATCCTATGCAAAAAAATAAAATCATTTAAATATATTAAAATGCAAACAAGAAATTTTAAAAGAACGCTCCCACAGGTTTAAGATTAGCGTATGAGTATGACTAGTGTAGGCTCTTAAAAATTAAACGAAGACATTCCCATTTAAAGATTAAACGTTGTATGTTGTAAAGTTCCGATCAAAAATGGACACCATGCACACTGTAAAATTTTTTCGTAAATTTTCAGTAGATGTACCGTAAATTAATGGTACTTGTACCGTTTTCACTCTTTACAGTATGAGTACCATACTTCTAAGGTATATTAAGCGTAAAAAAAGCGTATATGTGCCATTTCGATTATAAACGGTATTTATACCGTAAAATGATTGTTGTTCAGTAAAAAATTGCTATTTATACCGCAAAATAATTATTTTTCCGAAAGCAAAAAGCTGGTAGCCCCGCCCCGGTGTACGAACACACCTGAAGTGATGCTCTTGCTCTTGTTACGTAATGTGTGCAGGCCTGAGGAGAGGGGGGAGTGCAGCCGGTACATATACTTTAAATATTTTACGGTACATATACCGTTCAATTAAATTACGGTATACATACTGGTCACAAAGTTGCCAGTATATGTACCGTAATTGTTGACCAAAATTTTTTACAGTGCAATAAAATATTCGATTTTAACACATTTGTAATTTTACTCCATATGTATTATACATGAGAAAGACATAAAGAAATTTCCAGATGATTATAAATCTCGTGGAATAAATCTCATTAAGTAATTTTCGCAAACTTCTCTTGTTTTTATACTTGTAACTGCAAACTTGTATCTTCTTGTCGGCCTCTTTTCAAATGTTCCGACGAAATTCAATGAATAACTGCTGCCTTGGCATCAGATTTCATGAATTACCGAATTGGCAAGTGAAGCGGAAAACTGTCACTTTGAATCTAATGCTACCATGCATTGAATGTGTATATGTGTGTGATGTGTATGTAGCACAAGTAAATGAATATGTATTTTCAGAGCAGCTATATCTTTAAGCATCTAGAGCAGACGTTCCTCTTTCTATCTTTTTGTTCAAGTTGGAGAAGTCACAGTTTTTTTTTTTAAGTATGGATTTAAGGTTGTGTGCTAGTCGCGCAACTACACTCCTAAGCTAATGTTAAACCAATGGTAGCGATTTTTTCAAATATCTGGTTTGCATTTCAATATGTTTAGATATATACAGGGTGATTATAATTAAAGTCCCACTTTCAAAATGCTGTAAAAAATGAACCTCTGGTCAGAATGACTTCAAATTTGAACTGGAAGAAGGGGGAAATGGTATGGCATAAGAAAAAAAGTTCCAAAGTGTATCAATAGATGGCGCTGTAAGCGTCATACTATGCAAATTAAAAGACACTCGTGCGCAGTTAAAAACCGAATCATTATGTGCTTTTTATACGGTTTTTGGCCCAAGGGCAATTAAAAACCGATTTTTACCATCCAATGAGGTACGACCTTTCCGTGGTGGATGGGCTTTCCACTAACAGTACTACAACTGTTGACTGATTTGGAAGTCTCCGTCAAACAACCGAAACACTCATGCACATTAAACAGTACGGTTGGTTTACTGTGGAACTTATGCCAAAGCGTAGACGAACCTACTTTCGTTATGCCGCTTACAGCGCCCTCTATTGATGCGCTTTGGAGCATTTTCTTTCTTATGCCATACTGTTTCCCCTCTCTTCCAGTATATTCAGCTCAAATTTGAAATCATTCTGACCAGTGGTTCCTTTTTTACAGTATTTTGAAAGTGGGACTATAATTATAATCACCCTGTATATGTATATATATAATTTTTTGAGTAGGATATCTAAAATCAAAGTGTAAGTGGGTATATTTTTAATTTTTCGATTTTGGTGGCAGTTTTTTTTTTTTTTTTTTTTTTTTTTTTTTCTGGGGACACTTTTACTTTCGGAACCGGTTAAACGTTGACCTCAGGTATCCCACGCAAAAACAAACAAGAAGGAAAACTCATGCGTCAAACACAGATTATGAAACATTTTCCAACACATCCAGAATACTATAATAAAACTTCACTGTCTAATAAGGTGAAAGATGACGTCTATGTAAACAATTCGTAAAACGCATAACACATTTGAAAAACTAATTTCAGCAATTAACATCAATAGTCAGAAAAATATCCGAATTCTTTGTGCATCTCTGTATCTGATATATACTTTTGTATATATATTACATAGCATACTAAAATTTAGTTAAGTTGGGAAAGTTAGTTAGAACAGTTGAAAATTCACTTTCAGCAATTTCCATCAATAAACGGAAAAGTACTGGAGATGTTTTGTGCAGCCCTGTATATCATCTATAGAATTTATATACACCAAGTAATATTTTTTTTAAAATGTGAAATTTATAAACGCGTACCACAACCCAAAACGCACTTTCAGCAATTAGTGTCCATAGACAGCAGAGTAACCGAATTCTTTTGTGTGTATATGAACGATCGATTCTATGCACACTGCATTCATTACTAAGCACTTTGCACTTCATCTCAGTGATATATATCAATTTCAATATGTTTGAAATAGTGTAACATCATTAGAATACACCGCAAACGATGTTTCGAAATATACCGTAATGTAACGGAATTCTTTTGAGTGTCCCTGTAAATGAACGATAAATACTATGTATACCATATTCCCTATTCTGCACCTCAGATATATATATATCAATTTCAATATGTTTGAAATAGTGTAATATAATTAAAATCTACCACACATGATATTTCCCCATAGACTGTAATGTAACGGAATTCTTTTGGTTGTCCATGTAAACGGACTATAAATAATACACACGTCATTTTCAGTATTGAACATTCTATAGCAAGCCTCAATAAGATATATCAATTTCATGGAAATCCGAGTGTATTTACGCGAGTTAGAGCACGGGCAGACAGGCGGCAGATTGACAAACAGACAGACAAAGCGAATTCATAAACGTTTTCAACTATTTTGGAAAGTGAAAAAAAGAAGAAAAATCACATCAAAATATTGAAATGCAAGCGAGAAATTTGAAATGAATACTGATATTGGTTTAACATTAGCTTGGGAGTGTCTTCGAGTGACAAGCTTAGGCTCTTAAAGGGGCAGGTACAGTTGCGAAATCGATGAAAAACAGCCTTTACTTTTGTTCTATTTTCGTGGCAACCACTGAATATAATTTAATAATTTTTATCTACTATGTTTTCGCTATTGGAATTAGCTATATTTTGAAAGTTTTCGTTTTTTTCTGAAAAATCAGTTAATTATTAGAAACGTTAATTAAAAAAGATACTTAGATATTTCTGCTGGCAAAATTACCTAATTATTGCATTTTCTATATTTGTTTTTTCCAAACTATCATATTATAGATTAGTTATCACCAAAACATTTTTTTAAGTATATTGATATTGTTTAAATAGTTCTTGGGAAAAAGAGCAACAAATACCAAAAAACGCAATATTTATTACAGGAGAAGATTCCGATTGAGTCATCGCTTCTAGCGCTGCTTGTTTGACCGAAATCGATTTATTTTTGTCTACAATTCAAGTTGGGTTACCTTGGGGAAAATCCGGTTATATTTCACTTTATTTGAAGGTTTTTCATTTTCAACTGTAGTTTTCCTTTAAGCAAATACCATAGCTGCAAACTTTTACGCAATTTTCTTACCACTAAAATTTAATACTAAATTTTGCCTTATTTAATCTGCGAAATCTACGATTAAATAAGGTGAAAATTTCTATTAAATTTTAGTGGTAAAATAAGCGTAATAGTTAGCAGTTATGCAAATACGTATACTATTTTAGCTTTAAAATACTAAAGGTATTCTGTAATCTCTCATTTAATAGATTAAACTAGCTGTTTAATCCGTTCTACGCACGGAAGTTCATGAATTAATTCTAAAATGTCAATAAAATGAATTTAATTCCCTGTTAAAGTGTTGCGTTCTTTAATAACTATACGATTTAGAAAAATATTTTTCTACTACTGTGCATTTTTTTTAATGAAACTTAATTTATCATGTTGCTATGGTAGCAGACGATAAAACGATATTTTTGGAATAAGGGAACAAATAGAATAAAAAATTTTGTTGATATTTGTAATAAAATGTTTTTCCTCATTTTTAAAAAAAAGTAATAATTAAGCGCAATTAAATAATCTCTAATTATTTGCATGCGAGGTAAAATAATTATCGTAATACCCGCTACAGCTTCTTAGTATTGCAGCGTGGCGTCCGTAATATGTACATCTCACATTGCAGTAAACATTTAGAATTGGTTAGAACTCGCGCAATTACGCGTTGAACATAAGAAAAAGGTAAAAATTCGTCAAAAACATTAAAAAAAAATCTATTTAAAATCTTCGAATTGTTTGCCCCAATCGTTTATGAGCCCTTCTACCAGAAACCCGTGTGCCACATTTTGTATCCCTGCGCCGTGTGGTTTCCGAGTTTTTGAGGTTACATAGATAGATACGCGCACGCATTTTAATAGGCTAGATTATTTTAGTTGACCCGCCCGGCCTATCCCGGGCCCATGTAATAAACGTAAATCTCTTAAAAAACGAAACTCTGGCCCGGGTCTCCGATGGCTTCGGCACCGTATAACGGTCATGCTCAATCTTTTATTTCCACCTCCAGGTCAGCATTCTGTTCTAAACAAAACTCTTTGCGAACGAAATTCTGGCACAGGTTCCCGCTGCTTACGGCACCGTATAGTAGACGTGCTACAAAGTGAGCTGGTTTGGAGAAGATGGGAATATTATTAGTCGAGTTATTGAAATAAGGCACAGTTAGAGAAAATAACATTGAGGGGGGTGCTGGGGATGTTCAAGTGTCCTTCAGAAAATGACTAATTAGGAGGACCACTATGCACCTTTAAAAATTCGTTCGTTTGGTTAAGCTAGAAACTTAATTACGCATTTGGCTTAAACTATTACTCGGAAATAGTGGTAACTGCTACTCATAAATTTACTTTAATGATATAGAGGGTGACTATTACATTAATTATAATGTTTGGAATCACTTGCGTTGAAATCGGAATGATAGTTGCTGAGTTATGGAAAAGGGGCATAATTAGAGAAAAAACCTTGAAGAAGGTGCCGGGGTGGAGCGGATGTTCAAGTTCACTTCAGTAAATAACTAATTAAGAGGACGACTATGCATCTTTAAAAATTCGTTCGTTTGGTTAAGTTAGGAAATTAATTAGAAATTTGTCTTTGACTGTTATTCGGAAATAGTGGTACCCGCTACTCTTAAATTTATTTTAATGATACAGACGTTGATTATTAAGTTAAATATGATGTTTGGAATCATTTGCGCTGAAATCAGAAAATTAGTTGCTGAGATATGGAAACAGGGTATACAGTTAGGCAAAAGACCTGAGGGAGGGACCGGTGGGGGGTGGATGTTTAAGTGCCTTTCAGTAAATGATAAATTAAGAGAACCACTATATGCATCTTTAAAGATTGATTCATTTGGTTAAGCTAGGAGCTTAATTTGAAATTTAGCTTAGACTATTATCCGGAAATACTGGTAACTGTTTTCTAGAAATACATCCTGAAGCTATGGATGCTGATTTTTAAGATAATTTAGCATAATGAAACTGTTTTGGGGAAGTTCGGAACATATTCAAATTCTGGAAATAAAGCACAGTTAGAGAAAAAACCTTGAGGGAGGGGCTGCGAGGAGGCGCGTGGTCATGTGCTCAACAACAAATCACTAACTTTGTCTGTTGGTATGCATCAACTGAATACGGGCTCTGTACTTTTATTATGAACATAAATTTAATTTTTACAAAAACTATTATTCTAAAATAGCGGTATAATCTATATAAAACAGTGATTAAATGTTACGGGTGAAGCTAAAAATGTTAAATTTGTTAAATGTAATTA
Organism: Maratus michaelseni; assembly: GCA_963931845.1. Lineage (NCBI taxonomy): Eukaryota > Metazoa > Arthropoda > Arachnida > Araneae > Salticidae > Maratus > Maratus michaelseni. The sequence goes on from OZ007586.1 coordinate 122,785,445, forward strand.
GTTCTGTTGAAATCAGAACAGTAGATTTGGATTTATTAATAAGGAGGGTCAATTAATGAAAAAGCCGCCACCAGGTGGCGCGCGTTCGAGTAAAATATATGTGATATTTAATAAAAAGTCTTTTACCTCTACCCCTCCCCATCCCCGCAAATTCAACAAATAATCTGTTAAATAAAGTTTTCTGTATTAATAATCTCTATCATACTAATATATGTCATGCAAAAAAACCTTAAACCCAGCTAATTATCATTCATTAAGTCGATAAAATCCTTTAAAGTTAAGTTTTTAGCATTTAGCAACGGTTAATAATTAAGTTGATTGTCTACATGTCATATAATCTCTGATACATCGATTTTAAACACTCGACTCGCAATGATCCGTATCTTGATTTATTTAATGACTTCCATGGAGATGTTATACAACCAACCAACCAAAGATTGAAAAGCGTATTTTTGATGAGATCTCTTTGTAGATGGATTTTAATTAATATTTAATGTATGAAAAATCTATTTAAAAATTTCGAATTTTTTGCCCCAATCGTTCATGACCGCCCTACTAGCTACCCGTGTGCAAAATTTCGTAGCCCTGCGCCCTGCGGTTTTCGAGTTTTTGAGGTTACATAGATAGATACGCGAACGGTTTTTAATAGTATAGATTAAATGGTTGAGTTTTCTATTGTAACCTGCTAAAAGTTGCCTAACAACAATATTAATGAATTTGAAACCAATTGTTTTATGATTGATTGCTTTAAAATACAAAAATAAAAATCTCCTTAAATCACCAAATTTTTGAAAAAAAAAAAAAAAAAAAAAAAAAACTACGGCTATGATGTCATACACTCACGCACAGTTTTTTTGTTTTTTTTAAAAATCGGTTATAAAAAGGAAAAAAGTCGCCAAATTTAGGGGATTTTTTCCTTTGATGGCAACTTAGCAATTTAGTTATTGGTTTGGCGCGGGCTTGAAAATCGCGCCAACCAAAAAATCGCCAAACAACGCTGCGTGAGTGTAAAGCTAGACCAACATATGATCCTAATTAGGATCATATGTTGGTCTAGGTGTAAAGCATCTTTTCCAAAACTACTTTCCTTTTTTAGGGTTCCGTACGTAAAAAGTAAAAACGGAATCATTATAAGATCACTACTGTGTCTGTCTCTCTGTCAGTCAGAGACCTTTTCCTTGTAAAACTATGGGACGTGGAGAGTTCGAACTTGGGAAAGTTATAAAGCCTTTTCACCCACATATTTTCAGATTATTAGTCATTTACAAATATGTTTAGGAAAAATCTAGCGGGCGAATTAGGTTACTTGAGGAAAAAAATGTTTTTTTTTATCGTGTAGGGTATCGTGTGAAAGATCTCGTAATACCGAACTCGAAAATATATTTGTTTTCATTTTAGGTATTATATTTTCAGAGATATCGTCGAAAAGGTACTGCAAAAATATGTCTCCGCCCCCCCCCCCTCTATTTCCGAATCTATTGAAACTATAATTATGAAAAAAATAGGGGTTGTAGGAGTTTATTTAAAAATTGCAGGAAAACTATATCGATTTTCCTAGGTAATATAGTTTTTGAGGAAAACGTATTTCTCCGTTACACTCAAACTTACTTTTCAAGTGGTCAGCGGAGGAGTTGATGGGAGCTTGAGGTATCTATCGATGCAGAATCATCCAAGGACATTTGATAATGATTTTCGAAAAGAGTGTCGTAATTAGCCGAGATATTAATTAAGTTACTTGAAAAAAATTCTCTTTATATATCGTGTAGGATATCGTTCGAAAGATCTCGTACATCGAACTCAAAAATATATTTGTTTTAATTTTAGGTATCATATTTTTAGAGATATCGTCGAAAGTATATTGGAAAAATATGCCCCCCCCCCCCCTCAACCTCCTATTTCCGAATCTACTGCAACTAAAATTATGAAAAAATTAGGGTTAGTATTAGTTTATTAATTAATAAATAGTAATTAATAATTTAATGAACGGAATTATTTGATCGCGAGTTATACTCGCACTCGCATCACCGATTTATTTTTTTCTCTTTTGGACAAACATATGATTTATTATTATTATTATTTCAAAAACATTTTCTTGTTCTTGAAAAGAAAAGCAAAGTTTTGGAAGATATGATCAGATATGATAGGTTTGATCAGATATGATAAAGCATTTTTCTGAAACTCAGAAGTTTACGTACTCCTGTCAATTAAATATATAATAAACAGTACGAGGAGATCGGTGCAAGATAAAATTATAGTGAAAATATAAGAAGTAAAATTTCTAAGCAAAACTGAAATTTTCAACAACAGCACAATACACAAGTGATTCGACTGTTATTCGATAGAAAAGGGGGGAGGGGAGACTGAAAGTTTAATCTCTTCTTAAGTATTGGAGACAAGATTTCTGAGAATTTTGGAGAAAATCGACACCGGTCAAATTGTAAAAAAGAACTATTGAAATGGTATTTGTATGTAGAAAGACAATATATTATTTGTAATAAATACAGAAAAGAGGAATAACAATTTTTTTAAAAATAGTTTAGATGCCCGTATATTTTTATATTTTTGAAATAAGATCTGTGTTAAATGGTAAAAATTTTTGAGAGTTCAAATGCTATCCTATAATTTAACTTGTTAATGAGCGAACAGATAAAAATAATACTGGACTTTATCAATGTCCAAAATTACATATATCCGCCAATTTATAAAGGAGTTAAACAAATTCTTTTAGATTCAATTACATTACATAAAAATTAAAACAAGAGTTTTGACTTTTATGTAAAGTAATAGAATCCAGAAGAATTTGATCCCTATTAATTGGAATTGTTAAACCTTAACTGGTGTTGTCGTGCCATTTAATCTCTACATATTTTTTCTACTCGTTTAATTTCTTTATCAATTAATGATTCAGATAAAAATGATAAAGTACTGATATGATACAATATGATATAAAGTACTGAAAATGATATACTTACTGATTTATTCAACTGACAAATACAGTCAAGTAAAAATTCCATTGTTTTTATAAAAATTCATTTTATCTCATTTTATTTAACTTTTATTATTTTTAAAATAAGTTATAATACTAAATGGGGACGAAATGGCACCATGACGCCAGTTGCGTACGAAAATTCCACGACGCCATTTAAGGGTTAATCCCCAAATGTTACTGTAACTGAAAGCACGAATGGAAGAAGATGCTATGAAACAAAAATTAAATTTCGATAAAATTGTTGTAAAACATTTCTGTTGTATTTTATTATTATTAATATTTATTTTCTTTTTTGGTAGTCTGCTTAAAACGTTAATGCAAGTGATGCTAAACTCTCCCAGCAAAACGTATTAACATTTAATTATTAATGATAAAAAATAATTATTATTATGTAAATTATTAAATATTTAAATATAAAAAATTATTATTATTATGTTAGTTATAAAATTATATATTATAACTTAAAGAATAACTAGAATCTTAACATTTTATCTTTACAATATTATCTCATAACACCTTCATTCATAAAATAAAAACAATTTCATAAAAATACGACATAAAATCTTCTTTCATTTGTTCTGTATAATTTACAAGGGACGCGGACGAAACTCCCACCAGACAAACCCCAACCGGACAAACTTTCGCTCACGTTGCCCACACCAAGGGGAGTTGAGCATAAAATATAGCACGGTCTTCCTCATAAAACAAGATGCAGATTCTCAATATGTAACACCAGATTAGGATAATTATTTTTAATTTGCTCAATTTACCCCCCAAAAAGGGGTGGAGGTCACAGAATCTATCACGACCTTCGTGATAAAACTTTACAAAATGCAGATTCTGGTGTTATATATTGAGAATATACATCTTGTAAAGTTTTACCAGGAAGGCGGTGATAGATTCTAGGTCCCTCCTACGGGGGGGGGGGGCAAGGGGAGCAAATTAAAATATCATTCAATCATATATTTATGCTCTTAGAAAATATCTTGTCAAAATTTATCTTCTGCAGCTGTTATAGATTAGATTCCGAGATACGTTTTAGACGTCCCCTCCAGAGGTGCAGGGGGGAAGGGGGAGTGAATTTCAAAAAGTAGGTAACCGTATCTGGTGTTTACATTCTGATTCACAGTATCGTACAAAATTTTATCATTGAGGCGGTGACAGGTTCTGAGATGCGTTTTAACCCATCCCCATCCCCTTTCCGTGAAGCAAGCATGTTCAAAAGAATATTTACCATCAACCAGACTTATTTAATATGTGACTTGTGAATAAAATTACTATATTTTCTATATAAAAAAAATCTACGATTAATCTAAGATTCGGAAAATTCTTCATTTGAACTAATTTTAAATTTATTAAAATATTAAGCATTTGAAAGTAAATTTATCTTTAAAACAGTATTGTAACTGGTAGTACACGTGGGGGTTTTGTCCGCTGGGCTTTTTTCCGGTGGGGCTTTTGTCCAGTGTGGTTTTTGGCCACGGGGCTTTTTTCCGGTGGGGCTTTTGTCAAGTGTGGTTTTTGTCCGTGGGGCTTTTCCCCGCGGGGTTTTTGTCCTGGACTCAATTTGCAGAGCCTGAATTAGATAATTGAGGGTCCTAAGCTCACAGACTACTGGGAGCTTCTCTACACAGCTTGTCTTATGTAATCTGTCAATTGACTAATATGTTATCTTCAAATAATATAGAGATATGTAATCATTGCCGTAACCAGATGGGGGAGGACGGGCTGATCCCCCCCTAGACTTCATATTTTAAAAATAATAATAGCATCTACATTACATTTAAAATTTCTAAAACTTTGTAATTTTAAATTTTTGTGATAAGAGGACCTGATATCTATTTCTATATATGATTATTTACTATAATTAAAGTAGAGGAAAAAAGAACCAGATGTGAATTAGCTCCACGAATCAATTTCAAAGACTCCTCTGATTTTGTCGGATGGGTAAGGCCCTGTATGAAAACAAAAATATTATTTGGGAAATCTTGAATTTTATAGAACCAAGGCACGGGTCTCGCGGGCCTGAAAGAAAATCAATCTCGAATAATTTAACTTATTCTGGGCGAACAGCTAAAACTAATATTGCAGTATATGTCAAAATTAAACATATTTGCCATTTTATAAACGAACGTGAATAAATTTAACATATTTAAAGGATTTTTTCTAAATTCAAAAACCTTATACAAAAATTAAAACCATTAATTTTTATTATTAGTTGAAAGCATTTTAATTTATGTTATAGCAATACAATTTGATATTTTTACTCAGTTCTTGACAGATTTTAAATTATATTAAAATCATGGATGATCTGAAATAAACATATTTTTTTTATCGACATTATAAGTCACGCATAATCATGGCATAGATGCGCCGATTTTAATAATTAATTTGTTTGTAAAAGTACACTTTTGTGTAAAAATACACTTTTACCCAATATGAATTCCGTTAGGATTTGATGATGATGCTTCGTTTGTCAAAACATTCGAAAAAATTCCTGCATTTCTCCGAGATTTCAGTTGTTGAAGCATGTTTTATTGAAATAATAGTTACTGTAACTTTTACGGATTTTCAAAATTAATGTTAAAGTGCACAAGTAAATTATCAAGGGTTTCCACGGTCTTTACTTTTGTAGCACATTGCAACCAATATTTTTGAATACTAATTTATTCTTAGAATTTTCTACGATTAGGGAGGTCCGGGACACGAAAATCTTCAAATTTTTGAAAAATATTTTATTGTATTAAACAATTCTCTATTTTTATGCGCTTAAAATGACGTTTAAATCATGTTTCTATCTTAAATATAACAGGATATATTAATTTTTTGTTTTAAAAATCTAGCTTTCAAGCAGTGGTAGTCATGGAAACGTTTTTGTGTTTTTCTGCATGATGGGGTCTTTCATGCATTCTCGTCTTTAAATCATTATACAAGTCAAAAACAGCTAAAGATAAATGGTTCAAACTTGGAACATGTCTTTTTCAGTTATTTAACTTTAATTTAGATTCCGCAAATTTGAAAAATTATTTACTTTTGAAAATATGATTTTTTTTTTTAATTTACATCATTTTTTTTAAGTTTTTACTTTAAATATTTTTAATTTTTTGTAATTAATATTTTTTAAAATGCTGAATCAAAATTAAAATTTATATATTTCTGTTTATTTAAATGAAAAAAAAACTGAAATTCTACAAATAATATTTCGAGTTATAACGATTTTAAATTACCCCACTTTTTTAATAAATTTTAAATTAAAAATATTTGTTAAAAATTTATGAGAAGTGTTATCATGTGATTTTGTTTACAAATGATCCGGTTAACCATCACAAAAAAATTGAAAATTTTAACTCAATAAATATTTTTTTTTTAATGTGTCCCGGACCCCCTTAAATAACGAGAAGATTAGTGTTCTGAAATTCTGGTGGCAGTGTGCTCACAAAACTAAAGACCATAAGAATCCTACACTGCAAAAAAATATATATATATCTGTTGATTTTAGAAAAATAAAATTGTCAGTCAGAACACCGGTAAAACTGTTTATTTTACTGAAATAATCTGTATAGATTACGAACTTACTGTTATCTTAACAGATTTTGCCCATAAGTTTTTAATAAGAACAGATTATCCGTAAAATGAACTGACATTTTATACTGGCGTCCGTGCTGACATTTATATATATATATATATATATATAAAATAAACAGATATTTTACAGTGTTATTATCGTATAAGCGGTTGTTGTTTTAATAACACGCATAAAATTGTAAGTTATTATTTAGTATTTTTTAAATTTCGGTTGTTTTTTTAATAATACGTATAAAATTGCAAGTTATTGTTTATTATTTATTAATTTTCATGTTGCCTCTTTGATCACTAGTTGTCCCAAAAAAGCATGATCGTTTGAAATGATTTCTTTATGAAACTTGAGTTTAAATATATGATGCCAAATCTAATAATAATAATTTAAGACCTCAGTGCAGATTTGGTTGCCAACATGATTACGATTCCAGAGCTCAGTATTTTGAATTTTTTACCTTAAGAAAAAAAAAAAAAAACTTGTGTTGAAATTTTCAAAAGTTCAATTGTGAGATCGGCAACAATTTTATTAAAAATGTTCAACTGCAAATTTCCCCATTAAAACCGATTGAATATTTAAAAAAACTCTTAAAAACATTTTTTTTTTAATTTAACAAAGATTAGTGTAATCCATTCAGTATACATTTAATATAAAATTGGCAAAAGAGTGAAATTTTCTGTAAGTTTGGCATTATTGTTAATTATTTAATCTCTTCCGAATTTTAGTCACCACTATTCCCCAATTATATGCGTCATTTGTCTTATTGCGACATTTGTCTTATTGCGACATTTGTCTTATGCGTCTTTGTCTTATTTAATAAAAAAAATTGCCATTGAATAAAATTATAACTATTTTGAAATGTTGGTGCTGAAAAGTAGATTTGACAGCTATAAAATATGAAAGAATTGTGCCAGAGATAAATATGATGTAACTGATATGATAAATCATTTATTAAAAAGTATGACTTCTTCCATATGTGCTAAAGTTCCGGAAAACTGGGATCTATCTACCACAAAGTAGCACATCTGAATTAGACATTCTACTCAAAACTTGAAATATTGTTACTAAAAATTGGTATCCGTATAAATAGTTCCTTTATCCAGACGCCATATATCTTTATATCTTTTTACACCAAGATTAGGAAAGTGTTTAGTCTGAACAATTTCCTTGGGGCGATTAAAGAGGATTTTGTAGAATATAATATATACAAAAATCTCATGCTTGCTAATATTTTGAATGTGAGTGAATTTTTTCATTTTTATCCACTTTTTTGAGGAAGAATTCTTTAGAAAATTATAAAGGTTATTTGTTTGCGTATGTTATATGCGCAATTTTAATTTTTACCCGACTTGAGGTTGTACAACTCGTTAATATCTTTTAATATATATTTTAGTTTAGATTTCGTAAGAAATACTGCCTATTAAATTCTCCTCCTATGTTGGAATTTTTGAAAATTTTTGCAGATCTACGCCGATTATGACGCCCAGAACCCAAAACCACCCCCAGTTCATAACTTTATCTATCTATCTATCTGCCTATATCACTTTTTTATGGACACGATAACTCCAATAATTCCGCACAAATATCTTCCAAACTGATAACATAAAATCAAGGAGCATAAAATCTCGGTCAAGTTCGTTAATGGGCAAAATCGAACTAATGAGGGAGAAATGGGGGGGGGGGCTTTTTGTGAAAACAGAAAAAAAAACCCATAACTTCTTAATTATGAAACGTATCGAATCCGTTTAAAGTTATTATTACTTCTAGGAAAAGGGCCGAAAATTTATGTATAACAGATTTTTGATATCATTAAAAATGGCCTCAAGGGGGGGGGGGGGGGGGGATAGGGGTTTAAGCAGAAAAAATTGATAAATTCGTCAATTCAGAAGATATCAAATTCGCTTGAATTTATTATAAATCCGCTTAATATTATCTACAATTTTTATATTGACAAGTTTTTATAAAACCAACCCGTACAACAAAAAACAATTAAAAACAAAAAAGTCTCTGCCGGCTCCGCCTACAGACACAGGTAGATTTCGAAGTGGACGGTCCTAACTGCCGCATCATGTCAAAAAGGTCATGTCTTCCGCAGTTATCTATAAACAGGCGCCCCACGGTCTGCCTCTTTTAAATCTATCTGTGCCTCTAGGCCGAGCCGTCAGGGATTTTTTCTATGTATGTGCACGCGTAGCTTTTAAACCGGTGGTCCGATTTTCATAATTTATTTTGTTGGAAAGGTTTCTGTCGGCAGATAGTCCCGTTGCAATATATGCATGTCTTTGTTTTAACACTTTCCAACATTAGTTGAAAAGTGTTTATGAATTCGGCTTGTCTGTCTGTCCGTGTTCTAACACGCGTAAATATACTCGGGTTTCCATGCAATTGATATACATGTTATTATGAAGTTTACTGTGGTATGTTTGGTATTGAAAATTATAAGTTTGTAGCATTTACAGGGACACTCAAACGAATTCCGTTACATTACGGTCTATGGGAAAAAATCGTTTGCGGTGTATTTTAATGATCTTACACTATTTCAAACATAGTTAAATTGATATATATCATTGAAATGCACTACAAGAGGACTTACTGTATAATATGGTGGACATAGCATTCATCGTTCATTTACAGGGACACACAAAATAATTCGATTACAGTACTGTCTATGAACAATAATTGCTGGAAGTGCGTTTTCAGTTGTGGTACGCGTTTTTAAATTTAACTAATTTTTTGCATATTATTTAGTGTGTATAAATGCTATAGATCATATACAGGACAGCACAAAAGATATCGAATACATTTCATTTATTGATGGAAATTGCTGACTAGGAATGTTTAACTGCGCTATGTGTTTCCTAACTGAACTAAATTTTAGCATACTATGTAGTATATATACCGATCTATATATCATATACAGGGCTGAACAAAATAATTCGATATTTTTTCGACTATTGATGGTATTTGATGAAATTGGGTTTTCAAATTTGTTATGCGTTTTCCAAATTGTCGACTTAGACGTCAACTTTCACCTGATTAAACGGTAAAGTTTTGGAAAAGTATTCTGGAATTGTTGTGAGGAGTTTCATATTCAGTACTTGACGCATGATTTTTCGCTCTTGTTTTTTACTTTATAAGATTTAATTTTCGTAAAAGTTGACCAATCGCCACGCAATTTTAATTTAGTGTTAAAGGTACGTTACGTTTTCAAAACAGCCGTCGTATCGTGTATAGTCCATTGTTTGATAGCGACACCTCAAACATTTTAATATATCATAGTCTACTATGAGTCAAAATAAGCGATATTGATAACAATCAGATTTAATATTAATGTGTATTAGATTCCAGCATCATATTGGATAACCTGATTTTTACCGAATCGAACTCGAACAGGGACTTATATCGTGTCGGTAAACAAATTGTTTGGGGTTCGGGTCGATTTCGGCTCTTTCAGGTCGGATTTGGTAACCCGTTTTTCTTTCGAAAGAATGTCCACAATATTGTTTAAGAGGAAAAACTATATATATATATATATATATATATATATATATATGAAAGGATAAAAGTAAATCTTTGTTACATTCAAAAATAAAAGTTAAAATCCCCAAAACATTTTTTCTAACACGCAAAAAACCAATACTTAAAACTGATTTACCAGGCATAAAGATTTTTAGCCATAAATTTTAATCAGCTCTCATCAACATGACAGTTATTATATGAACCAAGAATGTAATCAAAGTAGACATTTCTTATCAGAATTACATCATAATATTTTGTAATGTAAACAAATTGAGTTGTTCTTGTGATGCATGATTATTTAGGAAACAAATTATAAACAACATATTATTATTGCAGTTCAAAATTACTTCTAGATCATAAAGTTTAATCAATTTTCCCCAAAACGACAGTTATTGCATTCAGATTAAGAAATCAAAGTAAATAATTATGTCCAGACAATAAATTCAAATTATTGTCAAAATAAGAAATTGGTGAGTATATTTTAGGTTGTATATCCAAATTAACTTTTGTCTGTTTGACAGTTATTATTATGATTTGTTCATAAATAACCATTAACATTAAATTTAGAAATGACTGTTGTGATGCAATTGGCAAAACCTATTGCATCATAAGACCACATTAATCAAGCCTTCTACCCAATTAAAAGTAAGTTCACGCCTATATTTGATTAGTTCGCCCTCTGCTAGAGAATAGGAGAAATGCTAAATAAAAGCAGAGAGCAGGGTTTTTTCAGCAGCTTTTTAGTTTGTTAGAGAGCCTTTTCTTCATCTAAAAACTCCTATCAGAAATGAGGGATGCTCGGCCGTCCTGAACATTAACTGACTAGGCTCAGTACTTCTAAATATGAGCCCGTAACCTCATCAGACTTTCAAACTTATCCTGTGTCTGACTTGCCAAAGGATCATATTGTATATAAAAAAGAATAAAGTCAGATCCCAGGAAAATATTGTCTTTTACTCAGTCATGATTACACTAAGTGATGAGAAACCTCAAGGAATGCAGATATAGCATATATTTCAAGATGACAATAAGTAGATGCTAGCGATGTTTCATTACACACACATATATATATATTATATATATATATATATATATATATTAAATTCAATCATCAACTCTTTTAAATAACATTTATTATATAATTTAAATATAAACATGGTATGTAATAAATTATTGTTTTAGTGTGCGATAACATATAACAAAAGATATAGAAAATAATAATTATAACATACATTATTACAATTATAACATATTAGGAAATTTAATATTTAATATTTGTTTGAACATTATATACACTTTATGTAGAAAATTACAAATATAACATACATAATTACAATTATAACATATTAGGAAATTTAATATTTGATTGAACATTATTTATACTTTGTATAGTTGTGATTGTGCGTTGCCGATCACCTCTGTTTAAGGTATTATTGATGTGCAGTTTTCATACATTTATAAATTAACTTATACAATAACAAATTAAATTATACAATGATAACATTGGTGATTATAACTCATATATATATATCTATTTGCAATATATATAAAAATAAATATATATAGTTTTTATTTTTGTCTATGAATAATTAAAATTAACAAGTATTTTAATTACTGCATTGCATTAATTTGATTGAAAAACAGTAGTAATACTATTAATTATCAACATTATAAATTTTGAGATATTTTGAATTGTTTATGAATTATTTAATTAGATATTTAAATTAATCTATAAATATAAAATATATTTACAATGTAGTATAAATTAAACATTAATTATTTAAAAACAAGTCTAATATATATTTAAGTAGTAGTAAAAATAAAACATTAATTATTTAATAAATGTCTATAATATCAGTGGATTAACACAGCTGGAAGCAAAAATAATTTGAATTAAAATAATATCTCTTTTACATAATATATTCTTGTTAAGAATATCTGAAATGCTGTGCAAGTTGAATTAATTCTGTGTAGATTTATTCATATAGTAGTATTATATTTTTTTTGAATTTTAAGTAAAATTACAAGTTAGTATTGTTTTTTAAAGTTTATTTATATAAATAAATCTAATGAAGTGAGTATGTAACTAATAAAGTGGATATATAACTAAATATTAAATATTAATTATGAACTATTATAATACCAATAGATGGCGACACTTTACCTTTCAGGTAGTTGTAGATAATATTGTTAATATTATATTTAATTTAACTATAGAGGGAGCTATTGATTGTATATTAATTTTACTTTCAGGAATTAAAATTGGATGGAGTAATATATATTCACGGATATAAATTTGTTATAAGTGTATTAAAACCAGAATTATTTTGAGTGTTTTTGAATCATTTTGTGATTGGGTGTCATTTATGGGGTTGTGTTTTAAAAAAAGTGTGCTCTCAACTTGTCTTACAAATCATTTCTCTCAACTCGACTTAGTTAACATGTATGATGCATTGCCATGTGGATGTGAATATTATGTAGACGTTGTGACATTTTAAGGATTCTGTATAATTATTGTGAGTAAAATATTTTATCTACACTTTACGAGTTCATATTTCCAATTTTATTATTTCAAAACTGTTATCTCGTGGTAATTTAGTGAGGTGTTAATTGCAGTTTTTTGGATAATCGATGTGAGTGAAATATATTGTATTTTCTTAATGGTTTTTTATTTCCTATTTAAATGTTTCCAAATTTTGGTATTTCCAATTGTTGTCTGGTAATAATTCAGTGTACCTGGATGATTCTACTGATCTTAGCATTATGCCAGTGGAATTATGAAACACTGAATTATTATTTAAAACACATGTGGGTGCATCCAGGCTGATGAGTACATGTGCATGTGTTTTTCCATGTCCAATTCATATTTGATTCTCATGTGGTCCAATTTTCCATTGTGTATGGTTCATATTTAATTTGTTAATCCATTTGTGTTTACTTAGTTGCAACTCCAATTTATAATTTTTTTTTTCCCCTTTCTCTCTATTTCTTTTTTCAATATTCTTTTGGTACGAGTAAAATTTGGCTAATTACCATTGAAGCATCAGCTATGGTAATATTATGTTTGCACATGGTATTTATTAGCTATGTGGTATTCTGTATACACAGTAACATTGATTATCTCTTTGGAGATTTAAGTAGAATAGAACTTGATATGTTTTTTGAAATTCATAGATATTATAATTATATATATATATATATATATATATATATATATATATACAGGTGGATTTTCTACATAAAAAGTAAAAGTGATATTAGAAATATAATTACAGAGTATTTTTATAATTGCATTAACATATGGATTATTTTTCCTTTATTTGGGGGTTTCGTGTCGGTGTAGCCCAAACTCATGCAGGACTCTAATGTAAGATAACAATGCAGGATTTCCAGAAAAACACGAACGTAAAAACAAGCTCTTGAAATCGTTTTATTTTTAGTTAAAAATTATTTATTAACAGATTTAAATACTTTTAAGGGGACTTGGTGCCCTTTTATTAATATATATATATATATATATATATATATATATATATATATATATATATATATATATAAACTTATTGCAAAAATTAACCATTGAAACAGAAATAACTGACCAAATGCAATGAAATTATTATCCCAAATAGCTATGTCAAATTACACATTATAAAACATAGTCCTAACAAATGAAGTATTTATTCAAAAAGTGAAACATAAGTAAAAAAAAAAAAAACACAAATGCAAGCTTATAATGTAATTTACTTTTTCAAGGGCTGGGAAACCACATTATAAGCAAAGAATGATTGTTTTCTGTAACTGTCACAAGCTTAAAGCCAAAATTTTGTGACAATTCCAAGCCCTAACAATCATTGGAAAGAAATTGGAAAAAAAAAAAAAAAAAAGGATACCTTTGAAAATAGAACACTACAAATCAAACGGAAGAAAATAAATCCATTTATAAACAAATAAATACAAAGGAAGACAAAGAAAATCTATACATTACAACATAAATTTGTCCAGAATCCGAAGCCAAAAATGTTTTGTGCTAAGCACATGGTAAAGTGAATAAGTGAATTCAAACGTACAAGTTAAAATTACAGTTAATTTTCTAAAAGTAGCATTTATTAATTTAACCATTGTGATTCTAACTATTTCTAATTTAAAATATAAAAATACAAATAAATAATATAAAAACTATAAATTCATTTACTAAAAATATTTTTTAACTTAAATAATTTTAATATATATATTATATTATTGGAATATTTAAAAATTTCACTTGTATTCCAAGTTTTCAGTTAAAAGAGAAAAAAAAATTGTGAAAATTTATATGGTGCTGCCATCTGGTTTTATAATAAACAATAACTAAAAAATAATACTAAAGAATAATAGTAATAGTTTTTTTTAAATCATTATATGGTGCTGCCATCTAGTTAAAGATTAAAACAATATCTAAATAACTATTAATTATTTTGATTAAGTAAATTTTCAGTATAAAATTATTTTATCTATTTATTTTTACATATGTCAACATTTAAATAATTTCAAAACATAAATAAACCCATAAAATCTAAAATATTATTGTAGAAGTCAAATTAAATTTTCATTTTATAAATAATTATATGCAAGCTTAAAAGATTTACCAATATGACTACATGCACTTATTGGAACTAACACCTTGCAAAATTTTATTAACCCTGAAAAATAAAATTAGATTTTCATTTTATAAATAACAATGCAAGTTTAAAAGAAATACCAAAATGGCTACACACACTTAATGGAACTAACATCTTGCTAAATATTATTTATTCTGAAAAATAAAATTAGATTTCACACACTGATAGCTAAAAATAACCAAACATTTCCAATATGTTAACCTCACGTATTGAATCTAATATCTTGCAAAAAATAAAAAATAAAAAAGCATTTAACTAAATTGTTAAATGTTCTCTACCTGGCAAGGGAAAAAAAAAAAAACATTAAATCTCCAATATGGCAACGCACTTATTGGAACAATATTATATTTAAAGTTCTCTCCCTAGAAAAGAAAAAAAAATTAGAATTTACTATTTAAATTTTTTAATTAATAAAAGATATTTAACCTAAATATTCCCACTCATCTCGCACATAAAGGAATTCATTCTTTAGCCAAATATATCAGTAATCAAAATGTAAGTGTTTTAACAGATAGAATGTGCAAACATATAAACCCCAATGAAAGCAAAATTTATATTCGTAAAATTAACTTAACTAAATAAAAGGGATAGCCATATTCTACTGCATGTTGAAGAATAAGTTTTAAATTTTGAGTTTTAAAATTATTAGAACAAAGATTGTTTATTCTATGTGCAAAATTTAGTAAAATATTTACAAATACTGATTTATGTATACAAGACTTATAATTAGTAAATAAGTTAACTTTAAATGTAAAATCATTTCTTTTGTCATAAATGTCAAACAAAATTTTATTATCTTTAAGAATTATCTTAAGATCAAGAAAATTAATTTCATTATTTACCATAAGGTTGAAACTATAATTTAAATTTTTATGATATTTTATTGGTAGTAAATAATTTGAATTATTATTAAAATAGAAGACAATTATATCATCTATATAACGGTACATTTTACAATTAGCAATATGTGAATTACGTTCATAATAATATAAATATAATTCTGCAAGAATTGAAGAAACAATACCACCCTGTGGTAATCCACAGCATTGAATATATATATTCTCATTAAAAACAATATAATTATGATGTAGAATAAATCTAGTTAAAGTTTTAAAGTAATTTAAAGAAATGTTATTTTTTAATTTTATGGAATCCTTGTATTCTTTGTATAATAAATTGACAATCCTGAACATATCCTTGATATCAATATTATTAAATAAGTCATTAAAGTCAAACGTCTTCATGTAAGTTATGTTATTTAAATTTTTTATATTATTGACAAGTTGAAAACTATTTTTTATGCTAAACAAATTATCTTTTAGTTTTGTAAGTTCAAACAATTTAGTGAGAATAGTTAATAGAAATTTACTTGCATTATTATTATACGTATTACAGCCTATAGTTACAGTTCTAAATTTTATAGGAGTTTTATGAAATTTAGGTATAACAACAATGTATGGATAATTAAAGTTGTAATTTTTAATTTTTAGCAATTTATAATATTGAAATATATGTCGATTATTAATAATTGTATTAAGATTAGTTTTTTTTAAATTTAAACTTGTATTTATTGCATTAGATATTAGCTGTGAATAATATTTTTTGCAGATGAAAGCATAGTTGTTTGGTGATTTATCAACATAAGTAATAATAAATTTGTTTTGTAAATTCTTTATTTCACTATTTAGTTGTTTAACATTAAAATTAAAATTTTCCATATTTCTGAAAAGTTCAACATTTAAATTACTTAATACATTTAATTTCCATTCTTTAAAAAATTCAATGGGTTTATTATAATCTATTGAAATTTTATATATAAAAAGGTCAAGATCCAGATTAAATTGTTTTAATATAGAAAAAATATTATAACATGATGGTGTTCGAAATTTAGTCCCATTAGTCATAAAACTGCGCAGATAATCATTCTCGACAATATTAATATCCCCTGTAATAATGTGACCATGTACCTTATCTACATAATTACTAAAACTAGGATTATTACATAAGCACGGAGGTTTATCATTTGATGTAAGAAATTTTGCAAAATTATTGTAATTGAAAATTCTACGTCCAAGTGTAACATTGTATTTGTATGATTTATGTATTGTAAAATTTTTTATGGGGAATTTGTTATTGTTATTAATTACATTGTGTATATTAATTTTATTAAGTACTATATTGGAAAAAGTGATTATAAGTTGAGTATTGTTAGTTTTTTTATAAGTATTTTTTGAAATTTTTACATTAAGTTGATTAATTCTATATAATAGAAGATCAAAATATACATCACTAAAATGTGGTGATAAATTTAATGTTAAAAATACTTTATAATAATTATTAAGATTTTTCTTTTTGATCGAAAAAATATGTTTCCTTATATCAAACCAATTGAAAGTATTAGTGAATTCATTTTCCATATTAGATAATTGCTGTATAATATCATTACTAGAAATATACTGTGTATTAGTACCATATTTACCCCTTTTTGTACGTGTAGTTTTTGTATTTACTTTATGATTTAAATTAGCATAAGTGCTAGTATAATGTTCATGTTTATTAGTATTTGTATAAACAATGTTTGTGCGATTAAATAACTTAGAATTTAGACCATAAGGATATAAAGAGTTACGGGATTTGATATAAATGGATTCATAAAGTAGTCTATCACTGAAATTTTTGTGCATACTCAGGATTTTAATAGTAATATCTTTAAAGTCATGTTGTCTAAAGTGCATATGCTCAACATTTATAGAATTATTTTTTATAATATCCTGTCTATGTTGATTGATTCTGAAGTGCAGTGGATTACATGATTGACCAATATATTCCATCTTACACATATTGCAATTAATCGAATAAATAATATTGTATGCTTTACAAAAGAATACATTAATTTTCGAGTTAGAACTATTAACAATTTGTAGTGGATCTGCATGTGGGCAAGTTAAGCAGCGTGGTGATGAACATTTTTTAAATTTGAGATTTACTGTGGGACAATAAGACAGGTAACTGTTTATATATATATATATAAAACTTTAAGTAAAATTTAACCATTGAAACATAAGAAACTGACCACATACACTGAAATCCCGGTACCAAAGAGCCCTGTCAATTTACAAATTAAAATTGTAGTTATAATAAATGTAACATTATTAATTCAAATTAAGAAGAAGAAAAAAAAATTAAATTAATAGAAAATAAGGAATGAAATATAAACCACACGAGTATATACACAAATAAAAGCTTATAAAGTAATTTACTTTTTCAAGGGCAAGAAAATCACATTTATAAGCAAAGAACGATTGTTTTCTGTATATGACACCAGCTTTTGCTAAATATAGTGCCATATCTCGCCCGAACAATCGCTGAAACAATATTGAATAACAAGACCTTTACAATGGAATATTATAAATTATACATACAATTTGAAAAGGAGTGTGAAAAAGAATTAAAAAATAAAATAAAATAAAATATATATTACTTATATTAATAATATCCCAAGATATTTAGTATATTGTGAGCACATGTACAAAGTTGTATCCAAAAGAAGAGGTTAAATTCACAGTTAAATAGAGAATCCTTCAGATCATAAATTGTATCCTACAGTTACAGTTATTTTTATTTAACTACATAGATTACAACATTTTAAAAAATGTAGAAAAAAAAATTATGATATACATATAAATAAAAACCATTAATTAATTTATTTTAATTTTAATTTAATAAATTAAAATATATAATATTATTTGATAATTTGAAAGTAGTTCATAGATATTATTACCTCCATACTAAATTTCCAAGTTTTAATATTTTAAATAAGCTATACTACTGCCATCTATTGTAAAAATATTAGACTATTTTAGCATTCTATCAAATTCATTATATAATTTACTTTTGCTGCTGACATCTGGTGTACAGATATTCTACTAAAACTTTAATATTGTATGTATAATTACTTATATGCAGCTGTAATGTAGTGTAAATATATTAATTTTACTAGTTAATATTAATGATATATATAGAGAATAAGAGTTACTAGTATAATATAATTTCTATTTTAACTAACCCATTTAAAATATATCTTAATTTAACCCAAACATTAATGTAGAATCCATATGATGCTTTCATTTTATAAATTAGTATTATACTTAGAAATAACATAGATTATTCAATATGGCAATGCACTTATTATAATTTAAATCCAGCTATTTAAATAATATCTACCATGAAAAAAAAATATATAAAAAACATAAATATTAATTAAATTAAATGATCTAATAATAAAATAAAATAAATAATATAAAACTAAGATATATGTTTATTAGTGTACTATATTTAATAAATATTTAATATTTACTAAAATTAAATATGTTTAACATATTAATATTATATTGTATTGATTAACCCATTGTAACATCCTTGATAATTTTAACTTTTGTTACAACCCCAATAATATTATATATATATATATTACTAAAGCATTTTCACTCACTTCGTATGCATATTATTTGAAGGAATGAATTTATTAGATAAACTCATTTTAACTGGCAGAAAAATAATTTTGCTGGTAAAATTTAAAATTTTTACATTAAAAAAAGTCAACTATTTTAAAATCATTTCTTCTCCTTCAATTTACAATAATAAGCACTGATTTTTTAAAATTATGTTTATAAAAGTCTACTCTATAACTTTAAGGCTCCATTTTGCAATTAATTAATCAGTTAAAAAAAACACATATCTATGGAAAAATGCTGGAAAAAACACGGATTCTGTTACATTTTAATTTTTAATTTTTCCTTGTCCTTTTATGACAAAATCCATCCCTAATTTTATCAAGTACTGCATATATAAAAAATAGTCAAGACATTTGAAAAATAATTGTTGAAGTTTTAACATTTTAAATACAAGAAATTTTCAAAAAGGAGCAGATTGCAAAAAATCAATTTATAGATTTTATGCTTAAAATATATTAAAGACTGTTCCATTTTTTATTAATATTAACTGAATATTTTTGCTGTACTTCTAAGTTACAGATATTACAGTTGCATTGGTGAACATTTTAGTGTAATTACTAGTATATATGGCGTGGCATTTACAGGTCTGGTAAAATAAAAACGAAAAGTGTTTTTACTACGCTTATAATTGTCAGATTGTTTCAAAACTTTGCTCAAATATACTAGAGGGGGCCAAAGTTTATTTTTAAGAAAAAATAAAATAATTGATATTTTCGTCTTTTTTGAAAATTCGAAGGATACCAAGATCAAACAGTATCAGATTGCAAGTATGTAATCAGAAATTAAAAATTTTTGTTTCCCATTTTAATTATACTTTTATCAATATTTTTGTGGAAATGCAGAAAGAGCAGTGGGCTTTATCTTTGAGTACCACTATTACTGATTAGCAACCTTCTCCTTTTCTAATCGCAAAATATCTGCGATTTAATAAACCTAAAATGTCTATTCGGAAATATTGGTACTAAAAAAATTCAAACATACTGGAGGTTCCAAAGTTTATTTTTAGGGGGGGGGGGGGGAATCGATAATTTTGTCATTTTTGACAATTTGAAGGGTACCAAAATCAAACGGTAGTAGATTGCAAGTATGCAAACAGAAATTGAAATTTTTCGTTTATCCATTTTAATTAGACTTTTAACACTATTTTTGTGGAAATAGTATTTAAAGCACAGAGAGTAGCGGTCTTCCTGTTTGAGTACCACTATTACTGATTAGCAACCTTCTCTGTTTCTAATCGCAAAATATATGCGATTTAATAAGCCGAAGATGTCTATTCGGAAATATTGGTACTAAAAATAATTCAAATATACTAGTGGTGCCAAAGTTTATTTTTAGGAAATTTTTTTTAAAAAATCGATATTTTCGTCGCTTTGATAATTTGAAGGGTACCAAAATCAAACAGTATCAGATTGCAAGTATGTAATCACAAATTGAAAATTTCCGTTTACCCATTTTAATTATACTTTTAACACTATTTTTGTGGAAATATTACATAAAGCACAGAGCGTAGTGGTCTTTGAGTACCACTATTACTGATTAGCAACCTTCTCCTTTTCTAATAGCAAAATATCTGCGATTTAATAAGCCGAAGAAGTCTATTCGGAAATATTGGTGCTAAAAAATAATTACGGTTACGCACTTTGTTCACTGAAATAAATAATCACAGTTTAATATGAAAGTATGCCTATTCTTATTAGATTTTATACACATCATTACATGTAAGTATTATTTAAATTGAAATTGAAAACTGCAGTTTAATAAAAGGATACGTTGCCTATTTTAATTTCCTACAGTTTAATAAAAGTCTCAACATATAGCCATATCAAAAAATGCTTTTCATATTATTGAATTTTGCCTGATTTTTCCGTTTTATTCTTTACGAGCTACATACAAACACCGCACGAAAAGAATACTTTTACTACATAAATATGACTGGATACCTTAAGCACTCTGATTACATTAATACGGTTATCATAAATACAGTTTTGCGAATTAAAGCTCTCTCTGTATTTATTTGAGAAGGTATAAGAGTGTATATGCTACATTAGAAGAAAATGCATTAGCCTAAGTTAATATTAGCATATGTCCATCTCAGTTATATGCTTCAACAGTAGACATATACGTATAAGGCATATTTAAGATAAAAATAAATGTATCCACCAATAGAAGATCATTTCGCTTAAGATGTACCGATTCCTTAATGTGAAAGAAACAGCTTTGGAAATAATTCAACTGTGTTTGCATTTCTGTGATGGAAAGAAGAACGGAAAGAGAAGGAAGGAAAGAGAAAAAATGATAATAATTGTGCTTAAAAATAGGATATTATTTTAAGAAATGTAAGCAGCAACATGATTATTTTTTTATGTTATGCATGAAACTCAACAGCATTCACT
Source organism: Maratus michaelseni (assembly GCA_963931845.1). Classification (NCBI taxonomy): domain Eukaryota; kingdom Metazoa; phylum Arthropoda; class Arachnida; order Araneae; family Salticidae; genus Maratus; species Maratus michaelseni. The sequence goes on from OZ007586.1 coordinate 122,807,095, forward strand.
TTCCAGAGACACCCTCACAGAACATATTTTAACATCTTCAAACAGGACTTTTAACATCTTTAAACTTAACAGGAACTTTAAACATTTTTGTTCCGTTAAAAGATTAAAATGCCTAAGTTACGTTTTATTTATTTATTTTTGTGTGTGTGTGTGGGGGGGGGGGGATATGTTTTAGTAAACCACTAGCTTACAAGCACGGATCCAGGAATGTGGTCATGGGGTCATGACCACTCTTTAAACAAAGAACATTTGCATAGGACATTTTTAAAATATAAAGATGCATTGAAGGTGTTTTAATTTTTTCTACCCCTTAAAAATGCTAATCTTTTTGATACATTCACGAGTTATTTTCATACAGAAATGCATGAAAATTGTAGACAATTCCTATAAATGTGGTTCTTCTTGAATTGTATTCATTTGCTCCCTCAAGACAACAGTTTCATGACTGTCGAGCCTTGAAAATCGGATTAACATGGGACCTTTGAGAATATTTTCTCTAAAATTCTTTGCTTTTATAAGAAAATGGAAGTTCTGAACAGATACCAAGTATCTACTCTTAAAATCTGAACAGAACTTGCAAATTTTATACATTTACGAATATACCTGAAAATTTCCTCCATTTACGAATGGAAATGAATTCGGGTACATGTCAGAAATTAGGCAATTTAGATTTAATATATAAACTCTGCTACTGAAGACATGAAGCTCGTGTTTGGCTACCATTTTTTTTTCTGTAAAAGAATAGTGGTACCGTACATTTTTTAAACGAAATATTTAGAAATTTAACTTGACTTAGTTTATTTCAGAAGAATAGGTATTAAAATGTACTGTTTCCTTCGGAGAACTTTAAAATTATATTTTTCTTCAATCATCTTTTTTCTTTTTTAATTCTAAACTACACGGATTTTCTTACCGAAAGCTTCACTTGAATGTAATTCTCTAAGTCAATTTTTAATGAGTTTTTATGCACAATAACACCCCCCCCCCCCCCCAAGAAAAAAAAACAAAACACCTTATGTATTTTAATTTCCAAAATGTCACAGAAAAAACCGGAAATTACGTCTTCTTTCAACTTATACTTTAAAAATAAACTTAGGGGGTAATCTACATACTGAAATTGTTCCAAGCTCGGAAATTTTCAATGCGAACACATAATTTCGGAATCACATTTGGCTTTTTTGGAAAATTCTAACTTCGCATACCAAACGGGAAGTCATTCGGTCAAGTAGTTTAGAAATTAGGACTATTTAAAATATGGGTTGGGTTGATTATTGACGGCCAATTATCTACGCTAGGGATATAGGCCCGGGGGGGAGTGCCCTTCGTGGGGGTCTTTCTAAGGGAACCTAACCCGTATTTACGCATGGATAAATCCACGGCTCGAAGAAAACCACGAAAACTCCGAACGATTAGGCCGACAGGCGCGATTGGGATCGAACCCAGCACCTCCCGTATACCAGCTTCGAGAGCAGAACCTCTCAGCCACTGGTGGGGCTATTTAAAATATGGAACTTCATTTTAAATCCATTTAAGCGATACAGATTGCAATGAGAGTAATATTTTAAACATAACACAAAACCAAGTTGACAGAATGAGCTGTAATTTTGGATTCGCATATATGAAGCTTCGGAAAATCTGTTTCTCTTAAAAAAAATTCTAGGTTACAATTAATTTTTTTTTTTCGAAAATTAATTCCAAAAAATATTATTTTCGATATTTTCGAAAAAACAAACAAACTATAACCTATATATATATATATATATTTAGTCAGAAGTTTCAAGTATGAAAATTTAAAATATAACTTCCTTCCGCCAAATAATTTTTGAATTATGCTTGAATCTGCAATGAATGTAAATGAACACTCTAAAAAAAAATTCGGTTGATTGCCGCTATAATTTCCGTACTTTTACATTTTTTTCTTCTGCGATGAAATGATTTCGTGAATGTGTCAGAAATTAGCGAATACCTATTTAAGAATACCCTTGACAGATAACAGTGCTAAATGTCTACTTAATTAGTCGTTTTAGCTATGGCTTGGAGATTTTTTGTATTTTTACACTCTAAAAATAGTTTCCGTATTTAAACAGTACAATTTCCGTATTTTTATAGATTTTTTTTTTAGCAGTTTAATTGTAAAAATAAAGCCAAAGCTTTGGAGAAAATGAAAATTTAGTATAATTTGTCAAAGATATTCTCAAATCCATACATTTTGACACATTCACGAAAAATACGGAAATTGTACTGACAATCAACGTATTTTTTTTTTTTTTGTTACAGTGAATATAACATTAGATGTTTCAAACTTTAAGCCGTCATATTCCTAAACTACTTGACCGAATAACTTCCCGTATGGTACCTTAAACTTGCCTAATATGCCAAATATGCTATCAACATAATAACAATGTCATTTTCATTAATTTTAGTTAATAGAAAACAAACCCGATTATGAAAAATTCACCATCTTGATTTACGCTTGGTAAAAAGCATGAACTAGAGAATTTATTTTTAAAAATGTCATTTTTACTTTTAAAAATATATGGCAACAGGAAAGAAAATAAAACATTATTTAAACTATTCATTCATGCTTTCTAAATTGGTTTCTAAACATATAAACATAATTTAATATTATACTATTAATTGATTAAAACGTTTTTAAAAAAAAATTATTACTTTTAATTTTTTCCACGGTTCAGTGCATAAAATATTTCGTTGTTGTAGTTTCATAGCTAGTTGGCACCAGGAAGTAACTGTAAAAACGATTACAAAATTCCATCTTTACATAGAAAAAACAAAGTTGAGTTATATAAAAGAGTGTAAAAACGGGATTCATGTTGTTTTAACTTTTCTGTCATTAAATAAGACAAATATTATACGAGTAGTAATTTTCCCATCTAAGCGAAAATGTGTCCAAGTTGGGACTCGAACTCAGAACCTTTGGCTTCATTCACCGATGCTCTTCTATTTGTGCTGTCTGGACGACATCCAAGCCCATACAATATTCGCTCAGAACAACCATTTGGTCATGACATTTGGGCTGTTATTTGAAACAGCACAATAGAATAAACATCAGGTAAAGATACTCCAACAAACTATGGATGAGTAATTACACTATAGTTATTGTTAACACAATCCAATGATTGGTAAATAATTCATACGAGTAGTAATTTTCTCATCTGAGCGAAAATGTGTCTAGGCTGGGACTTGAACCCAGAACCTTTGGCTTCAATTGACAACGAATTGTCCAGAAACTTCGGCAACTGAAGCCAAAGGTTTTGTGTTCGAATCGCAGCCTAAAAACATTTTAGCTCAGATGGGAAAATTACTACTCGTATGAATTGAGGGGGTCGGGGCAAGAGAGTGCCAAGCCACAGTTTTGAACTTCTGAAATATTTCAATTTGAAAATTTGATCAAATACTCAAATCAAGATATATAACTTAAAGTTTTTCTCCAATGTATTAGAAACATGTGAGACATTCTGAGTAACAATATGGCATTACTTTAATGATATTACTATTACGTTTTTTGTAAATTAGCTATCTTCATTGGGGGCAAAAACGAAACCTGTCACATAGGCTGCCACCAAGTGACATTAGACACAAATTATATGTTGGATATTATAATTTATAATATTAAGTAACAGATTACAGTGTTAAATTTATTTCACCAAAAATGTAGCTTGGCACTTTCTTGCCCCGACCACCTCAATTATTTACCAATCATTGTGTTAAATATAATTATAAGACAAATATTAATTTTCGGAATTAGCGGTACGAATCCGAAAAATATATGTTGGCAGGAAATCCTGCCATAGGATTGAATGGGTTAAAAATATAAAACTTAGTTTCACTGACCTTTGCTGCCTCTGATCTTCTATCTTCTGGTATCGTAGAATAATGTCTCATTCGTGTGTAGTCATTATCTCTTGCGACAGCTCCATCTTGACCAGTGTTTTCGGGAGGACTATAAGAGAGGCTACGAAACCAGTTCAAGCTCAACTTTCTCATAATATTTCAATAAGATTCAACCTTTCTCAAACGACTGTATTGAAAAAGTACTTTACACTTCTATTGCACACTAATTTCAATGATTCATTCTCTTAATCACAAAGTGTAAAAAGATTAGCTTTGACTTGTTTTCATCACCAAAGATAACAGAAAAAAAATATCACATTACGTACTTAGCTGGTTAAATGCCCGAATTTTGGATAGAAATGCTCTCGAAAAATCTGCGAAATAGTTTTATAAGCACTTTCGAGAATCTAGAAATTTTGTTTATACAGATGTATACATGTTAATTTAGAATTAATTGCTTTATCTTTATTAAAATTTTCTTAAATGTCAATGATAACATTGATCTGATTTTTAATCCTTTATGTTTATCCAAATTCGATATGGAGGTTTCAATGATTTATTATTATATTAATATGAATTCTTTTCGATATAAGAATCTGTGAAATCTTTAACATGAAATTTTTAAATTTAATCTGTGAAATTTGATGTCTCCTCTAAACTTGAAATAATATTCCAAATGTATTACACTCATTTAAAATAGATTCTAATGCATGGTATATGAACTGCAACTCTAAAATTGCATTTTATATACTTAGTGGAACACAATTTATTATTTAAGTTTCTTCGAGACATATAACAGCTTTATCCACAGTATTTATCCAAACTTTATACAGATGCACAATTAAATAGGAAATCTGATGTATCTTGTTAAGTTGAAATAGTATTCCAAATATATCACACTCATTTAAAATAAATTCTAATACACGGTGGATGGACCACCAGCTCTAAAATTGCATTTTATATATATTAGCAAAACAGAATATGTTATTTAAGTTCCTTGGAAATATATATAATAACTTTATCTACTGTAATTTTCCATACTTCATACGGATGCACATTTAAATGAAATGATGCTCATAAATTTCCTTAATATCGCAAACGAACATGCAGAATAATAATCCAAGTAAGTGAAGGGATCAGTAATATAGATAATGAGCACATATGCTATTTAGTTTACAATATGTTATTTAAATTTCTTGGTGACATATCTTTTTCTACCGTAGTTTTTCACACTTTATACGGATGCACATTTAAATGAAATGACGTTTATAAATTTCCTTAATATCGCAAACGATCATGCAAAATAATAACCCAAGTAAGTTACGTAGTCACTGATATAAAAATAAGGAGAATATATGTTATTTAAGTTTCTTGGAGACATATAACAGATTTATTTACCGTAGTTTTCCACACTTTATACGGGTGCACAATTAAATGAAAAAACGCTTAGAAATTTCCTCAATTTCGCTAGCGATCATGCAAAATAATAATCCAAGTAAGTCACGGAGTCAGTCTTGTAGTTAATGAGCACATAAAGAACACAATGTAATCGGCAAATCGAAAGCTTACAATAAGTCCTTCAGACGCATCCCGTTGCAGCGTGATCGCAGACTCCACAACTGAGAGTGAGAACTTGCAAACACAGCAAGCAGTGTTAGTCTCTTTTTTTTTTTCTTTTCTAAGTTGACGGTTCCTCCGCGCGATTCACTTTACTTCTTGGCGACCCTTTAAAGCAGCCAGACTGAAAGATCTTTTCAAAATCATATAAATATTCCCCCTCCGTCATCTGAGGAAGGGGGGGAGGCCCACACGCTAAAAATACTCTCTGAAATTAGGCTTGGTTGGTTGGTGCGTCATAACAGGAGTTTTCATACTGAAAACTAACTGGAAGTTCCTATACATAAATAAAGAACGTTATCCGAGTAATTCTGACTTTTTTTTTAATGTCCGCTTAGAGTGTCTAGAAAAATAAAACTAGGAAAGAAGAAGCAAAACATTAAAGTAATTCAATAGGATACGCTTATGGCAAGTAATAATGAAAACCCGAATCCAAGCTTATAAAGAAATGGACATTAACCAGATCCAATAAAGTGTGTCAATTAACAAAAAAAAAAAAAAAAAAAAAAAAAAAAGAACTCGTCAGTAATATAAAAAAAAACCCTCAGTTATTTACTGGTGAAAACCGTAATGTCACCTTAAATAAAAATAAATTCGACTAATTTTACAATGTACAGTCCTCAAATAAATAAATAAATAAATAAAAATAAAGAGGGAATATCCCATACATACTATTTTATCATTAAATTACTGCAGAGAAATGCGATAGGTACCATTCAACAGGGAATTGTGTCTACTTTCCGAAAATCAATGCAATTTTTTAAATAGGGATTGTCTACATAATAAAAATTCCACCAACTTCGATTCCCACTTTTGAATTCCTCGGATCAAAACAACCCGGAAAAAGTTTTATACATTCTTTTTTAAATCTCTATAGAGTTATAAAATGTCAAAAACGAAGATGTGTTTGATTATTCTAATGTTAAATGCACGTCACATAATCTCCCATAATCATGCACGTGACGTATATCCCCCCCCCCCCAAAAAAAAAAAAAAAAAATCCAATTGAATTTTCAATTGAAAAAAAAAATAGTGTGAATAGACCCAAACGTATTACAGGCATTTTTTTTTTAAATGTATAAACATATTTTTAATTAAAATATGATATAATATAAACATTTTTTTAATTGAAATATGTTTATACATTAAAAAATGCCTGGAATACGTTTGGGTCTATTCACTTTATTTAATTCTTTTTTTATTGAAAATCCAATTGGATTTATTTTTTTTTGGGGGGGAGGGGGATATATGTCACGTGCGTGATTATGGGAGATTATGTCACGTGCATTTAACATTAGAATCATCAAACACATCTTAGTGTTTGATGAATTTTTTAATAAATTTCATAATTAATGAAATTTATTAAAAAATTCATATTAAAAAATTATGAATTATTACCTACATTAATTTTTACATAAAACGGACCACAATCGTCAAAAACATGGGTGTGTAAATTTACAGCTCATTCGAATGATTAGTTTTCCAGATGTAGAGAAATTTACTTTTCTACGTTGTAATGGGAGCGTCTTCTGCTATAAAAGTACCACAGAAAAGAAAATCTTAGACATTACCAGAAAATTTTGTAGGATTTTATTTCATATAAAGCAAGTTTATTTTATATTTAAAATTTTTGTGTAATTTTAGTGGGGCAAATTGAGTGTTTTCGGCACTTTTCAATTTAAGATCTAAATTTTATTTTCCAATAATTATGTCTAAACCCCTGGAATACACTGTGAAAATTTAATAAAAAGTATATAAACCGTACTGCCTTTTTCCGTACTGTTTTAATCCAAGAAACTCAAAAAAAGTGTCAAAAGAAGGTGTTGCAATTTTAAAAATCAAAGTTGGTGCATTTTTTTTTTTTTATATAGACGACAGCTATATTAAATTTCATTTATAGTAGATATCTTCAAAGTCGATACAATTCTCTGTCGAATGGTACCTCTTTGCGATTATTTTAAGTTGTTCGCTTTTTTTTTTTTTTTTTTTTTTTTTACGACCGTGTATGCAATATTAAGGAAATATTTTAAATACTTCAAATGCAATTAGTTTATTACCAGACATATTTTAAAGGTATTTGTTTTGATGCAATACAAAAGAAATATTAATAAAAATTAAAAATTAAAATATCGTAATACTATTTATCCGAAAATAGTTTCATGCAGCTCTGAGTTTAAGAAAAAAACTAAAATGAAATACAAGTATTTATCGAAAGTCTGAAACACAAGTTCGTCAAAAAAATCGTCTTTAAGGCATTGTTTCCTATCTTATTGCACTAATATAAAAAAAAATAATTAAAAATTAAAAAATATATATCTGGAGTGATTCGACTTTCGGAACGCTGGTGTAAATGTCCAGAAAGTAAAATAATATATATATATATATATATATATATATATATATATAAACTTTTGTGAATAATAACTATCAAATCACATAAATAATCGACAATATAAGGAGCGATAATTATAATAAAATACAAAGAAATATATCCAAAAATATGAGATTCTCAAAATGAAAAAAATAAAAAAAACAAAGTTATATGAAGAAAAAATCCAATGTGCATACAATGAAAAAATGATAAGAAGCAAATTGAAACTTATATCGCGGAACACTTTACAAAGGGCAATATTCCACAAATATAAGTAAAACATAATTGATTTATGTTTGAATTAATAAGCCTAAACCAAATTTTATTCGTTCAAATTGCCCGATCAATTACGATCCAATTGAATAAAAATGAACAGATATTAAATATCTAAAGATAATAGGTGTAATGGAACATTGTGAATATACATGAAGAGATTTATTGAAAAATTAGGAAGTAAAAGGAAATATAAAGAATCAAAACGTATCCTTTCAATAACATTTTTCAACGTGTTAACAAAACGTTGTAAATAGCAGATGTATCTACTGTACCAGTTGAAAGTCACAATTAAAAATTTAAATACATAAACGAATTTAACAAATTGAAAAAAATAACATTATTGTATTTAAAAACTAAAGATAATGGTAATAATATTAATAAATTTATTTAAAAACTAATAATAATTATAATAATAAATAGTTAAATTAAAATTATTACAAAGATATGTTATTTCATTAAACGATACGATACGTTATTACAATTCGATTAAGGTAGGGAGACATACATAAAAAAAAATTACAGCTATCGCCATCTAAACTACAAGTATGTCATTAAAATACAAGTAATGTATAATATTAACACTAACTCTAACCACCAAACTCTAACTTAAAACTATATTAAAATGTAGAAAATAAAACAGGATACGATTAAATATAATAAGTCTATTTAAAACCAAAAAGGAAATGCAAAAAATTATATTTATTCATGTCACTTTAATTAAATTGTAATACATTACAAGTAATTTGTCAAATTGAAGCAATAAATAAAATACAAAATAATTTATTAATGTAGCCTAAATATTATAAGATTATAAATGATGTAAAATAATAATATGTTAATTAATCAATTATATTTTATAATTTTAATGAATGACCAATTGATGTCATATATTCTAATACGAGCAAATCTTGTGTGTGTGTGTGATTATATATGCAAATTTTATCTTAAAAATGGTTCTAACGATTTTGACGAAATTTTGTATCCTACCGTTTTGGGGGCTCCAAAAAATGATTGGGCTAGGTCACATGTTCGAGAAAATTCGATTAGGGGGACATTTTGGGTCACCATGGGTCAGGGTCAAGCTAATTGTATCTAAAAAAGAGTTCAAACTATTTTGACTAAATTTTGTATTCTACCATTTTCGGGGACGAGAAGACTGTTGGGCTGAGTCACATGTTCGAGAACTTTCGATTAGTGGGTATGCAAATTTGGGTCAACGCGGGTCAAGCTAATTTTATCTAAAAAACGGTTCAGACTATTTAGACTAAATTTTGCATCCTATGGTTTTCGAGCACGAAAAGACTATTGGGCTAGGTCACATGTTCGAAAAAATTCGATTAGTGGGTCATTTTGGTCATGGGTCATTATGTGTCAAGCTATTTTTATTTCAAAAATGGATCAGAGGATTTGAACTAAATTTAGTATCCTACAGTTTTAGGGAACGGGAAGACTATGGGGTTAGGTCACATGTTCGAGAAATTTCAATTAGTGGGTCATTTTGGTCATGGGATGGGTCAAGCTAATTTTATCTTAAAAACGGCTCAGACGATTTGAACTAAATTTTGTATCCTATGGTTTTGGGGCACGAGAAAATCATTGAGCTAAGTCACATGCTCGAGAAAATACAATTTGTGGGTCATTTTTGGGTCACTGTGGGTCAAGCTAATTTTATCTAAAAACGTCTTAGACTATTTTGACTAAATTTTATAACCTACGGGTTTCGGGCACGAGAAGACAATTGGGTTGGTCACATGTCGAGACAATTTGATTAGCGGTTCATTTTTATCATGGGTCATGATATCTGAACTCAAAGCTAATTTCGACCGAGCACAGCTCGGTCTTCCCTGCTCGTAAAAAATAAAGTGAATATAAATATTGATACTTAATATTATTTATAAGCATATCCCTACATCAACACACAAACCCAACAATTATTCTTTAATTAAACATAATATAAGAATAATATTGTAAATAACTTAAATATCTAGGAAAAGTTTAGATAACTATATATACACTGGTGGAAAAAACTTAAAAACCGAGAAGAAATGGGCAAGTAAATGAAAATCTACGTGTGATTGTAGATTAGGAGGCAAACAATAGTATTGACAGTATTGTTCAACAGGATTGAATGAAAAAAAAATTGTTGAAAGGATATATACAGGGTGTTACAAAAGGTTGTTTTTCTGAAACATGCATATTGTCCGAATACATGACTGTACAAAAAAAGCAAAACACTTTCAATAAACAATCATCAGTGCCATGTCAGTAAGGGATGTTGCCACCGTGTAAAGCAAGGCAACTTTCAGCAGGCATGGAATCCTCAGAACAACATGATCCAGTAACTGTTGATGCAATTGTCCCAATTCCTCTTTCACTGCATGAAGAGGATTTCCTTGTTTGTGGGAGGAAATTGTCGAGCATGGGGAATACGTCTCCGTAAGTCATCCCATACATTTTCAATGGGATTCCGGTTATAGGAACATGCTGGCTGGGCTATGCAATGAATATCTTCAGCGTTAAGACAACCTGCGTACTATGACAAGTTGCGTTATCATCCTTAAAACGAAACTTTTCGCCGACAGCACCTTGAAAAAATCGAGCATATGGAAGCAGAGCGTCTTCAATGTACTGTTGGGCGGTCATGGACCCTTGTTCAAGCACATAGAAATCCGTACGACCATTGACCATGATGCCTGAAAACACCACTGGACAACATACTGGAAGTTGCTTATCTGTCTCTTTCGACAATATTTTCGCGACAGTAAGCACTGCCAACCTCGCGCCATATCAGTTTACGTCTACTATCAGGCGATAGACTAAATCTACTCTCATCTGAGAAGACCAGTCGTTATCAATCTAATTGCGATGCATACAGTACCACAGTAAACGGGGGCTACGGTGATGTCTCGAGAGTAGAACACACACAACATGTCTTCGGGCGTATAGCCCACCATTTTTCAAACATCTTGCAACAGTTTCCCGGGATATTTGAGTTTCTGTGGTAGCACAAAGTTGATTTGTCAATTGACCAGCTGTGCTGCGTTGGTTCCTTTTTGCCGAAATAACACATTCCGATCGTCTTGGACTGTCTTACTACTAGGATAACCTCCTCCCGTGCACCTGGTGCACATTCCAGTCGTTTGAAATGCTATCCATAGCCAAGAAACGATACTGTGCCTAAGGTTAAACTTACGGGCAACATCTCTCATTTGGCGCCAATCTTCCAGCTTTGCGATTATTCTTCTACAAGTAAAATAATCTAAATGATGCCTGAAAGATATGTTCAAAATTTCAATGTTCAAACTTCACTCCTTCTCCTTCGATTTTTACATCTAACGAAACTCATAGCACGCGCCGATTTCCTGAATTCTGTTATCTCTGCTGTCACGTGACCGACAAATGCGGAAATACAAATTTTGCATAAGTTTCACAAAACAGAGTACACCCCACATTCATGCAAATTTACACACGTTGCTGCGGACCCATTTCTAACTGTTATCGTTGAAAATAACAGTGGTCCTTAAGTTTTGTCCACCAGTGTATTAATGCAAAAAATATTTATAAGCTCAATTTTCTTTTGGTACTGCTTCCAATCTATGCAAAAATATTTTAAAATATAATTAATATGCATGTAACATTTAAAAATATTTGAATTTTAATTAAAATAATAATAATAAATCATAATCAATATTATAACCATAATTAAAAAACTGAATAAGAGATAATAGGTCAATTTGAACCAAGATGGAATGCAAAAAAATTATATATATTCATGTCACGCAAATTAAATTATATTACATAACTAATAATATGACACTTTGATTCTAAAAATAAATTTCATAATAATAATTGAAAAATGCAACCTATATTATGTAAGATAAATAAATATAAATTTTTCCAATTAATTTTAATGCTTAATATTAAAGACAAATTGATATAAAAATAAAGTACATTTTATATTGATGTATAATATTAAGTTTAAACATATCCATACATCAAAACAAACCCACCATTTAAGCTTTATTTAGATATAAAATAATAATATAAGATTAATATTGTAATTAACTTTAAATACAGATTTATATATATTAAATGTAAGAACCTACAATTCATGGATATTACTATACTATACCATAACCATCTCGGACATCACCCAACTTACAGTAAACTTGCTGTCCCGTGTGCGTTCTAGAGCTATTAGACTTAACTGTAAGTGATTCTTTGGCAGTTGCTCAGAGTGCATCATAAACCCTCCTTCCGGGGGCAGTCTTGTCTTTGAATATTTGCAGACTTTCTGTTGAATGAAAAGCAAGTTGTGTCATATGGATGACGCTAAAACTCGAAAAGCCCTTCTCAGGGCGAAATCGGAATCTGCCCTTCTCCTAGCGGATCCTCCCTCATCAGACCACTGCGTGGTGCGGCCCCAACGGTCTTCGGTCGAAACCTCATCCGATGGAGAATAGGCGAACCTGGCGAGGGATGAGTTGGAATCAGAAGTGGTAAAAGCTGCAGATACCAATTCTAGCATTGAACGCTTAGAACTCAATGCAGGTGAAAGGAGCCAGGGAGACAGGAGCGGTCTTGTTTATCAGGCTTCGGAAACCTGCAACCAAATAGATGCCATGGAAGTTGGAACTCCAGAGGCGTAGCTAGCTGCAGAAATGGAGATCTACCCGAACTCCTCCAATATCTCACTTGCGGAGATGGTTAAGATCTCGGCAGTTTTCGTTGAGAACACGCACTCTCTAAGTGCGAAATTCCTCAAGGTACTCGAGATAGCCAAGGGCCTCACTGTCGGCAAGAAAGACGAACTCGTTAACCCCTTGGTGTCGATCATGAACTTCGTCACAATACAGCACTCTTGGCTCAATCTCCTGCACGGAAAAGCCTCACAGACGGCAGTTGAGCGGAACGTAAGGAGAGATATCGGCGTCGGTAAGACACCACTCATTCTGAGAGATGTCACCCGATTTTCGTTCAGCCTCTCCCAGGTGAAGAGGGAACCGAATCTCTTAAATTGGGTATGCTGTGGACAAAAAATTTTTATTACAATTATTTTTAAGAAATAGTTAAGATAAGGAGATATTTAAGGCATTCAGCATCAAACAGCAAAAGAACACTTGTTAGCGCGAGTTTCATGAGCATTTCCATAAAATGCAGGAAATTTCCGGATACTCCCGAAAAAATATTCTAGCAGCTATTTTGGTTTGAGGGGGCCTTGAAAAGCTGCTGGGCCTTGGGCCACTTCAATCGGGCTCTGGTAGTGTACTTTTACGCAGTGGCGCAGTCAAGATCCTCATCTTGGAGGGGTTTTGAACCATTGTTAATCATAAAATAAAAAAATTCGTTGTGTTGCACGTCCAAAAGACAGTGTTTAGTGAATACGACACACATAAAAACCTACGTAAAGAAAAGTACAAACAACCGTAATAAACTTAGTATTTATGTGTTTAAAGGTTTCATAAAACAGTATCTTCTTCAATCTTCAGAGAAAAATAAAGAGAAGGACAAAAAAAGAGTAGCAGTAACATATCCGTATCACTGTGCTGCTATTGCTGCTAACTTTTCATTAATTTTGTGTCTCCTTTTATGAAGCCTTGAAACAGATGATTGGTAAAAAGTTCTGATGTCTATGTTTTTCTTTACTTTGATTTTTACAGATCATATTTTTATCTTGAATCTGTTCTCAACAACAATATTTTTTCCCGCTCAACAACGCGAAACTTTCTGACATATTTTCTGACTCATTTTTAAATATGAAAGCATTATACTTGCAGGCATGATTATTGAAGTGATTTGTAATCGAATAGTTTCTTTCATTTTCCGATAAATGCATTACATCTTGAGTTATAGGTGATTGTTGTCCCAGGACGGCTGTCTTTTTTACCTTTCCTGCACTGTTTTCCTGCTCTGGAAATTCAGTTCAAAACGTGAACTTTGACAGCATGTTCTGAAAAATCTGCCTTTACAGAATAACGGAACAAAAAGTTCGATTACATAGTTTCTTATTAGAAGCACCTCCCAAATTGACACTTTTTGAGCAAAAATGAAATAAAAAATGCGTCAAAAAGTAACCCGTTTTAGTTTTAGCAACCGCTTAACACTAGGGGTTTGGTATGCATATTTTAAATGCGGTGGAGGGGTTTTAACCCCAAAATCCCCCTCCCTTTCGCTGCGCCAGTGTTTAACACCATATTCAAAATTCATGACGATTGTTCAGTTGTTAAGAAATTTAGGGTCTATAAAGTGAAAATACGATAAGAAAACAGACAGAAAGACAGATCATGCCATTTTTAGATTCTAATGAAATTGAAACGGAACCACAACCAAAGCAAGTAATTTCCAAAGAGAAAAATAAACAAGTTGGAAATTGTACGTCAAACGTGACAAATGAGGTGCGTTCGTACTATAACTAGTTTTATAAATATTTATATTTTGGTGCAATAGCTGTTGCACTCTTATGCAAAAGTGCATGAATACAAAATTTATTTTATGTGCAGATTTTCATATTATAGATATTAATTTTATTTTATGAAATTAAGTTTCAATACACTTTTACAAAAAAATTTATTACAATTCTGTTACATTACAATTACACTATGCGCAAATATCCAATACAAGACAATGTAAAAAAATCATCGTTATCATTTCAGTGAAATGAATTAGATCGTCTGTTATTATGATATGATTAATTTCCGTAATAAAATAAGTACATTTTAAGTTGGCAACATTTTACCTTTTGTTAACATTTACTGAAAATTCCAATGGGAAACTCAAACCTAGCTTTGAAAATTTCAGAACTTGAAATCCATATTTAGACTCTTTTTCCATTTAATATCTATTTCTCCGGAAACATCTGACAAACATCCAAAAAAATGTCGTTAGCTTATATGATTGCTATAATTAAGCAATTTTAGTACACAAATTCGGTTTTTAAATTCAGTAATACGGAAATAATTACTCCATCTTAAATATGATGTAAACACCATGCAACCTAGAATCATTACCTATCATGAGATATCATTGCATTAATCGCGTATGATAGGATTTAATAGAAAGTTTTGATTCGATTTTCATAAAATTAGAAATGATTCGACAAAATTCTGCAACGGTTATATGTATTAAATTTTAAAACATTCGGTTGGGTAGTTTTTGCGCTGTTATATGCTGAGACAGGCGGACGGACCAGACGACGCCTTTTTGTGCTACGTATTTATATAATTACGAACGCACCTAAAAAAAAAGAAAAGAAAAGAAATTGGAACATCCGGTCCAAACGTTATGAGTGCTCATACATTAAAAAAATGTATACATACTAATTGTGCATGGTGATTGTAATTAAAGTTGCACTTTCAAAAGGCTGTAAAATAGAGCCACTGATCAGAATTACCTGATATTTCATCTGAGTATACTTGAAGGAATGGGAATTTATTTTGCGAAATAAAAAAAGTTCAAAGTTGACAGATAGATAGCGCTGTACTCGTCATAAGATGCTAATTAAAAGACGTGGCATGCTGTTGGGGCACTCTTTGTCAGTCATCAGGCCAAAGTCGCTTCTTAAACCCTTTAATGTCCGGAATTTCTTTAATGCAATTGCCGCACAGTCACCGTTCTTGTAAAAAAGCTTCACTAGCAGATCCTGATCCTTCAATGATAGAGTTAGAGTCATGACTACTTTCTCAGACGTAGAATAACAGGAACTGCATGTTCCCCGCCTTTTTATCACAAGCGTAATATGTGGTGCGCGTTGGCTTTTGGGCTTGCGTGGCTCCCATCCATAAATGGATATGGCCAGCCATAACTATTTGAACCCTGATCGGCACGACAGTAACCCAAACCATGGGTACTGAGAGTGGCTGGAACAGGTTCGGTTTCCAGAAAGTTGTCCGTGTAAGTCGCAGGTAAAGAAAAGCTGTTAATGCAGACTAGATGCTATTGCCAAAAGGTTGCGTCGCTTGATTGTCGTTAGATCAATTGGCAATTTAAGCCAAAAATTCGGGGTTCGAGCCTGGACACTTTTTAGCACAGTTGGAAAATTTTCAACTTGTATAAAATGTACATTTTATCGATCTATTTAACATTTATGTAGGCTATCATTTTCTCACAAGAAGTGTGGTGACGTTAGCTTTGCTAGGAGTGATACAGATGTAAGATTTACTGCAGCTAAGGAAATAGTATAAAGAAGGGGTCGACAAACTACGGCACTCATACCAAAGACTTATTTTCAGTGGCACAGAGTCTGAACTTTATTTTTTCTATTTTTATTTTCTAGTACTGTTGTGTAATGCAACGTGCAATAATTTCTGTTAATAATAACTTTTATTAATCCAAACTATTTTGTATTGATCACATCTATCTTATTTATCAAACTGGTCAATTGTGCTAGTGATTACATATATTAATGAACAGTAACTGTTTTGTAATTAATTATTTTTACAGTAACATACATGTATTGTTAAGAACGTATTGGTGATAATAAAATAATATCGAGTGATAATATGTTTGAACATGATGCAAATATAAAAAAAATTGTGAAATTGACCTGGCACGCGAAGAAATTTTTAATATAGGTTCTGCACCTATATTGAAAGGGGTTGCCGACTCCTGCTATACAGTGTACTTTTAATACCATCAGTTGTTACCAGGCGATATGTATAAATGTTCACTTTAACCATGCTCTTCTGTAAATTTTACACTCTTCTTTTCTTCTCTTTTATCTTTCTTCTTGTTCTTTCGCAGACATTTTTAACTAGCCATTTTGAAAAGATAGGATACTTACAGTTGATTTTCGTGTATTATAAAAACTAATTATTTATATCTTTTTAATTCTATTTAAAATGATAATTATATATCAATTGGACAGACTAGAGAGCAGACAAACAGTGTTAAAAGGTCACGATCTTGAAAGAATTATCAGAAACTAAACAGATAATCGCATAGGTCTCATTCAAAATGAAATTAAGATATGAAAAGCATCTGCTATTTTTTCAAATTCTTCACCAATAACATTTTAAATAAAAGATTGAAGCAATAGATTTTACCGCATCTTGTTCGACCCTTGTCATAAGATTAACCTGTATTTACAAACAACAACAAAAAAAAGATAAGAGAGATGTCAAAACAACGATAAATAAATCCCATATGTCGTTTCTCAAATCTAAAAAGTACTATTTCGATAACAAACGTTTCCAAAAGAATAAGCAATCCATATAAGATCACGTGTGAATAATTTCCCATGGTTAAATATTCTATAAATAATGCGTCTTTTTTTCATATGAAAAGAACTTTAGTTTAAAAGACAAACTGGATAAAATTGTAAGTACCAGTGATATGTTTGATGATTTACATTTTATTTATTTAATAATTCTTTACTAGATTCGCTGAAATCTAAAAGTTTCATATTTGTAACATATTAATCACTTATTTCAACATCGCCGCAAATAGATTGTTTTGGAAACCATTAAGGCTTTTCTCTTAAAATGAAATCTTTCTGTTAAATCGGTGTATAAAGTGTTTATCAGATATGTTTTATGTTCATATACTTATATTTTTTTTAACTAAAATAAGACTTAAAACTATGAAATTTGTGTGTAAACTTTCTTATTTCTAAATAAATTTCCTTGGCGTTATTATTCAGAAAGATTTCTCAAAATCATAAACTTTCTTACATGAATAGTTTAGGAATAGCAATTAATATGAAATTAATTTAGCTTTACAAGAAGAAGACTCGTTATTCATAGATTATTTAACCATGGGGATATAATTCTTAAATTATTTAATCACATCCATTTACACTTGAGGCTACACTCTCAAAAACATCCGTGACTTGAACTATTTTTTTTCGTTGATTATATTCCGTTTAAACCAGCGTATTTTATACGACGTTTAATAGCTACATACCCCTTTTTGCAAAAAGGAATTTTACATTATTTTATCGCAGAAGCTGCACGATTAAATAAGGTAAAAAATACTGTTTGAAAATTCTGGTATGATAACAAAAACCGTATGTGCCCTGTAAAGGTACGACGCTAACCCCGAACGGGTTAAACACGAATATTTTCGCTTTCCTTTGCCCATTTTCTCCCTAAAGAAATAACATTTCCTAATCTAACGTAAAAATTACCTGAAATCCTCTAATCTAAAGCTGCATTTTCGTCAATTCACAGGAATATTCTGGTAATTGTGCTGAATAGTACTTTTTCGTCTTAGAGACGGAATTTTTTTGTATGTTAATTTCCCCTCAAAACTAAAAAAAAAAAAAACGTGAAATTAAGCTAAAAATTTCCTGAAATTGTCTTGTCAAAAAACCGCAATTTTTTCAAGTATACTCCTCTGCCCGCTTTTCCAGTCACAGGAGTGTTCTGGCAACTTGCTGCCTGTACATTTAACGTTGACGAAATTTTTCTTGAGTGCGTATACATGGATTGTTTAAAAAATTTAATTTAATAGCCAAACCGGATAACTCTGTAAGTTTCCGTGATCTGTTGAAATATTTGCGTTTTACTCAATTAATTAAACTCATTTAGATCCATTGAAATCTAAAATTTCTTATCAGTAAATTATCAGTTAATTAGTTATACCAACACCGATAAAACAACTGTGTTGCAAACATTATTATATTCTAAAGGGAAATCTTCCTATTTAAATGCATTTTAAAAACTTTTATTAGTTATGAGAAAATTTTATTTTCATCTATAATAATATAGAGAGAATTTTGTGTGCGTATTTGTCTGTCCAGAGTTTTCTGAAGAGATCGCTGCCCGCAGCTCTACAAGATTTGTCAGGAAGATACCTATATGTCTGACGTTCTGCACCTCGAAGCGAGTTTTTGGATTTTTTTTATAATTATCCAAGATATTAATTAAAAATCCTATTGAACATCATAAAATGGCGGGCTTCCATCTTGCTGCCGATTGTGTAGTGAGCCCGGTCCGTTCTTTCATCTGTTCTACAAGCAAACGAAAGAAAAAATATCCGTTTTTTCTGCATTTTAAAATCCAAATCGCCTGGTTCCCAATGGAGTAAAAAGAAAAAAAAAAGAAAAGCATGAAATTTTTTGCTGTCCCTTTCCGGTTGTAATAGTATATTTCGTTTTTGAAAAATATTAATAGTTACTATTTCAAGAACCATTTTTTCTGCCATTGACGAGACCAGGGTAAAAAAAAAAAAAAAAAAAAAAAAAAAATACCCATTTATTCAGGTTATCTTTCCGTTTCTAACGTTGTCTTTTTATTTAAAAAATATCAAAATTTACTATTTCAAAATAAATAAACAAAAATCTGAAGATTGGTTTTATGTAGATTTTCAAGTTTTCCGATTCGTTTTCACATTTACCGTGTTTTCTGCATTTTAAAAATACCATTCAGGTTTCTCGGATAGAAGTAAAAAAAAAACAAAAAATACCCACTTATTTAGAGTATTTTTTAGGTTCTAACGGTATCTTTTGAGGAAAAATTATTAATATTTATTATTTCAAAAAATAATTCTTAGAGGTCGATTTCGTTTTGGTTTTCATTTTTTCCGCTGTTTCTGCAGTATTAAAATGACATCCCGTTTTCCGGGATAGAAGTACAAAATAATAATAATAATAACACCCAGTTATTCATGGCATCTTTTCGGTTCTAACGGTATCTTTGGCTTAAAGAATACGAATATATTTTTATTTCAAAAAAAATATATATTTTCTAAACGTCGTTTCACGAATTCGCCAGAAATTGTTTATTTCTCAGTGCCTTTCCAGATACCATTTTGCGTTTTAAGAGAATTGTGCGTTCGATGCAGGTTATCAATACTAGAAGATATCATTGCGCGTTTTCAAAGAGTGAGGGGCAAAGGGTGCGTTTTTTATTATTTAGGTTTTCTCAGGATCTTTTGGTTTTTTAAATTGCGCTTAATGTTTTTTGTACTTACTCGCTGTGACGTGCTCTACTTCTATAGCTCTAAAGTTGCTCTTTCACTTTCGTAATCGATTTCTAACTAATAAAATTTGATTTTCGTGTGTATAAAGAGTACTTTAAGCACAAAAAAATACCAAAATTTTGAACCGTTCAAGTGGTGTTACCTTTTAAAGATACTTTATGCGGGTGAGTTTTATATACGTGTTGAATATCTCTGCTCTTTTCACTTTGTACATTAATTTCACCTTAATAAAATGTAATTGTCGTGTGTATAAAACCAAAAAAAAAAAAAATCAAACTTTGAACCGGTCAAACTAGTGTTATAACGTAAAACGCTTTCTTTCTTTTGCAGCCAAAGAAATAAACATCAGCGTATCCTTCACCATTTTAATGTGCCTTATGCAAAAATGTATAAGCAATTCACAAAAATAAGATGAATGATTCTTGAAGGAACACTCTGAAAGCATAATGAACAATGGAGTAATCGAGTTGATTGTACAATCCGTTTCAAATGTTTAGTCACACACAAAAATATGATAATAAAATTGGAAGGGTCAAATATATGGAATACAATTTCACGATAAATATTCAAAATATAATGGAAATGAAACTTAGTACAGATATTACAATGGTTAAATCACTACTTTTTATCTAAAAATGAGGCATTTTTTAAATTTCTTTGTTACAAAACCACTACCCCAAACGTTTAGGCACATTCTGCAAATGTTAACAAATGCTGGATTAGTTTCACCCGCAACCAACTGATTTCTTTAACAGTGAATATTCAATTTCCGTTGATTATTTAAGATGTCGAAGGCTACGGATTTCACAAAAAAGGAAATTTTAAAGATTTTTAAGTTGAAATCAAAAGGTAAGCCCTTTATTGAAATTTTTAGAATATTAAACTTTTAAAAGCGAGGAATATATTAATTATATGCTAGAAATAACAATTTTGACCGAAAATGAAGAGTGGGTGGCCATGTGTAACAAATGTTCAGAGGCTGATCGAAAAATTGGAAGATTGGTGTCAAAACTAAATATGCCCATAAGACAAATTAAAGATAATATCGGTGTCAATGTCTCAAAGGAAACAAAATACGCATAGAGTAATAAGAGAATGCAAGAACTTTGTTTTTTCTAAAAAAGCTCTTGCAAAACGCACCAAAAATCACACAATAAACATACCAGAATGGCTTGGGCTTGAAAGTACGAGTCGTACGGGGACAAGTGGCTAACCGTATTATTCAGTCACGAAAAGAAATTAAATATTGATGTCCTGACGGCTGTAAAAGCTACTGGCATGACTTCAGAGAATGGCCACGCACTTTTTTCTAGACCGCTGACCAGACCCCTGCCTGCCGGGCTTGTGCTTAGCTAAACGGGTTGAAGCCTGGCAACGGGGTGAAAATTCGCCTGATTTCCGTATGGCGAAGATCTACTTGACAAGCCTCCAGGCCGCTGTAGCTGCAGTGCTTCTTGTTGCCTTCGTTGCTTCTCCTAAGTTAGGCGGTTGCTAATTGATGTTTTGCTGAGTCAATTCGACACTGCACAGTGCAGAGAAGACATGCTAGGCGGATGTGAGTGGCCTTCTTTTGATAACTACTATTTGTTCTTTGCTCCTGGTTGGGCTTATAATTTGCTGTTATCTTGTGTTCTTAATTGATTGACCGTTATCTTGGGGTTGGTTCTCTTTCGTCAGGATGAGTTGTCACTGATCGTAGTTATATTAATCACTGTTTTTTTTTTGTGATTAGCTGGCTCTATCATGAGTAGTTGTCATTTTAAATCTTTGTTTCACTTTTGTCGCTTAATAGTTGGTGTTGTCACTTGATCGTGATTGTTCCTATCACCGAAGGTGACGCCTGTTGTCATTATCAGTGGTGGATTTCAGCTTTGTGTGGTATAGGTTTCTTTTCCTATTACTTACGTTTCGTTCTTTGATGTTTTGTCTCTATCATTTGGAGATTGAAGGTTGTCATTTCTTTGTGACTTGTCTTGGGATTTAGTTTTAATTCTATCTGGTCGAGTTCAAGTTGAGATTTGACTCATTTGGGTCGGGGTCGGGTTAAACCGATTTTTCAAACAAAGTGCTGAGTAATTTTCAATTGAAAAGAACTATATATATGATTTGTAATGAGTGTATATAAAATATGTGTTCATATTTATACAAAAATATATTTGAGACACAATTGTACGCTACTTTTCCACAATTGAATTAAAATATGGATTAATTTTCTTTCACTTCGGACTCTGGTTAGTTTCGGGTTGAAGTGTGTCATGTTCGGGTCGGGTTTTGGGTTGACTTTAAGAAGATTTTTCTGGTTTGGGTCGGGTACAAACCGAGCCGCGCAGGACTCTAATATAAGATTGCTGAAGTTTTAACTACGATGACTCCATTCAATTGTTTATTATTTTAACTTTTTCTTACTTAACTGGAATGATATGATTTCGGACTACATACCCGCGAAAAGTCCTCGTTTGCAATAATTCTCTTATGGTAGATACAATAGTGAATGGACTTGGCATGAAATCAAAAAAAAAATTCTGTCTGGCATGTTGGATAACAAAATTAACCAACCAAAATAAAAGAGTTGAAGCGAAAATAAGCGTAACAATGAAACAGAATGCAGGCAAAGAAAACACGGAAGAAAATACAATGTCTGTCACCGACGAGGATACTTCATGAGAAAAAAAATATTTTTGCTTCATTTGCGTTGAAAGCTTCAGAAAACATCACCAAAAAGAAACTGCTACAATATAAATGGCGTTAGAGATGAAAGAACAATGCATCGAAAGTGACACTATTTTTAACGTTCGCGAAAATTAAATATATTTTCTTGTGAAATTCCTCTCGCTAGACTTTTACTAAGTGGTAGAGACCTGAGCGGTTCGAGTTATACCCACCTAAACCCATAAATTATATTTAAAGCAAACCTATAATTCAACCTGAACCGAACACAAAAAAATTTCGTTGACTCACAACCCAACCCGAACTCGAAACACGCAATCAAGAAAAATAGATCCACAATTTAGTGTAATTGTGAAAAATAGTCTATAATCATATCTACAATATCTATTTTATGTTTTATGTCGAAAAATGAACATGTAAAGAGTCATTCATATTCAAATATAAAACATAGCTGCTAACCTTCCTTTTTTTTTCTAAAATCAAATATATAGGTATATAAGTTTAACCAGATTTTTTTTTAAATAACATTTTACTTTACTTCTACATAGTAGAAGTAAATAATTTTTGAAATCAAATGAATTTTCATTCATTGAGAAAAATTTGAATCGAACCGACCCACAATGAAAACAATTAGCGCCAACCCAACCCGACTTGAACCGCGGGTCTGGTCGGGTGTGGGTAAAATCGGTTACGCGACCCAATGCAAGGCCCTACTCGTAAATGACACTTTTTTTAACGTTCGCGAAAATTATACATCCGTAGTGCGTAAATCCCCCCTGGCTAGGCATTTGCTAAGTGGGAGAGAAATGCTGTGACAAGAGATATCCCTACCTCCTATCGGTAACGGAGAAAGAGAAACCACAAACTGGGTAGAGTTTGAATATAAAGCATACAAATTATACTTTTAATAAAAAAGAAGGAAAAGTTTTTACTCATATTTTTCTCAAACCAAATAAAACTAGCACTGTGTAACAAATTGTACTAAAATGTTCAAATATAAAGGTGAAATATTGAAAAGTTTCTAGCGAAAGTTAATGTCTTAGTTGCATTCAGCTTGACGCCATCCCATCAATATAGCTCTAGATTGGAATCCCTTTACCAAACATTATCGTGCAAAAAACAAGAGCGAAAATTCATGCATCATGCATGGAGTATGAAACATTTCTTATCACTATCATAATATTGTTAAGAAATTTCATTTCTCGTACAATGAAATGAAATACCTAAATAAATAACTTCAAAAACACGTAATGCAGTAAAAATCTGTTTTCAGAAATTACTGTTCATAGACGGTAATGGTTTCGAATTCTTTCGTGGAGCCCTGTTTATCATCTATAAAATTTATACATACCAAGTAATACACTAAAAGTTAGTTGATTTAAACAATGATTGGTTAGTTGATTTAAACAATACCATGGCTAAACACGCACTTCTAGAAATTATCGTTCATACCGCAGTCGTGTAACCAAGTTCTTTTGTGTCTTTCTGTAAATGAACGATAGCTACTCGATAATATATAAAAAACACATTGTAATGCATATAAATTTCATTGTATTTGAAGTATTGTAGCAGCATTTAAATGCACAGCAACCGATTTTTCCCCATAGTCTATAATGTAACAGAATTCTGTTGAGTTCCCTGTAAACGAATTATAAATGCTACACACTTCGTTTTCAATAGAGAACATGTTACATTAAACCTCTGTAGCGTATACTGTATAAATTACATTGCAATCCCAGTATATTTACCAGACTTAAAGTACGGACAGTCAGGCATGCAGACGGCAGACAGACAAACTGAAGTCATAAACACTTTTCAACTATGTTGAAAAGAGTTATAAAGAAGGATTCAATTTAATATTCCGCGATTGGAGTAAGGTTTTTTTTATTTTTTTATTTTAGCTCTCAAATTTTCCAGAAAAAAAAAAAACCCTCAAAATTGCTTCGTATAAAACAAAATTATCGTTATAGACAGGTTGAAACCAAAAGTAATAATCGATATAGACATATTTCCTTTGCATTAGTTCTCATTGGAATTCTGCCGGAATCGCATAAATTATTGTTATAGTCAAATTTATCGTTAAGCTCAAAATATTTGTAGTCCAATGGAACGTCGTCTTTTTCCATACTGTAACTTAAAGTGTAACACACTTTGACTAGTTTCAAAATTCAATTTTTCTGTTTTCTTTTTTTCTGTTTTCTGTTTTCTGTTTTCTTTTTCCTCTTTTTTTTTTTTTGTTCCTTAAAATACCTTTTATATTACTTACGAAAAACATATTTTATTAGTGAAAAATCGATATCGAAAGGCAAAGGGCAATTTTGAAGCCATAGAAATATAGATTATACTTACTGCCAGTAAACCAGCAACAAAAACGTTAAGTGTTGAAATTTTCTGAATTTTGTACACTTTCACTATGAAGACGACCTTCTAAGCTTATTTTTATAACATAAATTTAAAGAAGACATAATTTACAGTTGAATGGCTATATCCGTATTTTATTTATTTATTTATTTATTTTTTCGTGACAATTTGGAGATTAAAATGTATGTGGTGTTTTTGTTTGGTTTGAACCAACTATTTATGATTTGATTAGACAAAAAAAAAAAAAAAAAAAAAGAAAATCGCTACGTCCTTTTTACTTACCCATCATACGTAGTATAGGGTAACTCTTGTAATCGTTTTGAAAATCGAAAATATTTTTTTGACGGATTTACACGTTTCAGACACTGAAGATTCCGAAAAACATAATTTTAGAAAAAAAAAATTTGCCGTCCGTCTGTCTGTGCGTGTGTCTGTAAACGCTCTATCTCCCGAACATATTGAGGCAGAAACTTGAAATTTGGTATGTACTTAGTATGTAATAATGGAAAGAAGCTTATTGAATTTCAGTAACCTCAATTATCCGGAACTATTTTTTTCGGACTCTCGAAATATTCGTTCTGATAAAAGGTATATAAAAATTTTCGAAATTGTTTATTTTAAGGAGTGAATATAAAAGACAACAAGAAAACATAAATTTTACATAAAGATTGAAGTCGATCGGATAATGAGTTGCCGAGATATTTGTAATCCTATTTTCCACACTCTTCGATTTTTCATGACCCTGTATCTCATTCAAATTTCAATTCAAAGATATGTTTTAATTGGAAATTAGACGCTTAATCCGACGCAGTGAACCGTTAGTTAATAGGATTATCAATTTGGGAGTTATAAGGATGTTTCTTTTACGCAATTCAGTAATAGAGCATTTAAAGTTTATGACGTCATCGAGCCACGATTTTATTCGAATTGCTATGCATTTTATAAAAAATAGTTTACACATGTTTTATTTTCATATTTTATATTATGCATATCTAAGATGGGTAAGTATTACGGTGGCCCCCAACGACTTGTTTTCTCCCTAATCAATTCACCAGAGCGCACAGAATCTGAAGTAATATATATTCTTTTCCTGTATAACGTTCATTTAATAAACATGTAATATTTTAAATTCTAGAGTTCGTATCTTTAAGTAAAAAATAAATTATTTCTTGCATTTAAATAACAGCAAAAATTATTTATTTATAGGTTTTTCTCTGAAAGCAAGGATGAAATTAATTATTGCGTTATTAGCGTTCGTCACATTGGCCAGAAGTCAAACATCTAATTCATGCCCATCCGCAGAAGACATAAAGCCATGCACGTGTAAACTTGGAGCGAATACCAAACCTCTCATTTCTTGCAGGAATGTGAAATCTGTAGAACTGTTGGTTAAATCTGTTACAAACATGAATGGTTATTCAATGGGTTCTTTCACCCTCGAAGATTCAAACATAGATGTTCTACCATCAGATATATTTGTCGATATGGAAATCGAACATTTAATCATAAACAGAATTAATCTTACAAAACTAAGCGATAGCCGAAGTCGCCCTCCTTTTGTAGGATTAGAAAAATCGTTACTATATCTTGAAATAAAGAAATCATTTCAGAACAAGAATTTACCTCTAGGAAGTTTACCTTTATCTCATCTCAAGAAACTTTCATCTATTCAACTGGACGGTAATTTGATACCTACAATCGGAAACAACTGGTTTGAAAATGGGCCGTATAACTTGAAAGAACTTCGTATTACAAATACACAAAAATCCATACTTGGAAGTCATGTCTTTGAAGCATTGGAAAGACTAGAATATTTTGTTCTGTCGGGTTCTTCTGTGTCAGAAATTACCAGAGATATGTTTCCTATGCCAGCTGAATTTTTATCAACAATTGATTTAAGGTAAGATTAATTGTTATCTGTGCTACTTTCCATTTATGTGCAATATACAGAATGTCTCAAAAAGGTTGGAACACCCTTTAAATTTTTCCATTTCGTGACAAATAAGCAATGTAAATTGCGAAAATGTTGAAAATTTGGTAGTAAACTTGTTTATATCAATGAAATAGTTCTCCCATAAGTTTTCAAAAAGTTGCAATTTTTGAATTTTTATATGCCCCCCCCCCCCCCCCACACACACACACACCTAGACAAAATTTGTCAATTAGAAGTTTTTCTACTTGCTCCAACAAGGTCATTACAAAAAAACTGCATATTTGCAGATTTAAAATTAGCTAAATTATAATAAAGGAAAATAGCTGATATATACTAATTTTCGTACCATAACGCTATTTATCCATTAAAAGTAGGGACCAGGGCTTAACAAATGCAGTCGCCAGGTCGCCACTGGTGACCAATTTTTTCTATCTGGCGACCAAATTTTTAAACTGGCTTTTTAATTTTTGTTATTTATATTTTTTTTTTTACAAAAATTAACCTAAAAATCACAAATGGTTTCCCTTTCAGTCACCCTCACACTTACTCATGCGTAGCAAGCAGTGATTTTTCTCTTCCATCGTACTTTTAATGGTAGTGCCAAGTTTAAAAGGCATTTACTTATTTCCCATCTAATGCACAGAAAACGTAGCTCTTTTCCGTTAAAGCCAGGTAGCATGTCACATGATTAGAATGTGGGAAGTGGGGGGGGGGGGGGGGGAGGTTTCAATAAAACAGTAAGAAATCGTGATAATCTAATCTCTGTGGCGGCCTCTTAAATTGGATACCGTGCTAAAAAATGTTCATGTTTTTTCAAAAAATCAGATTTTTGTATTTCAGAATTAAAACTGATTAATCGATCACATTCATTTTAAAGAATAACATCTAAGTTAAGTGATTACAAGTAATTCATTTGATGTAAATCTATAAAACTTAATTAAATTTCAAGAATAACTATTTTCAATAAATTTTCAATAAATTAAAATACGTACTTTTTAAAATATTTCTCCTTCGCGTAAAATGCATGGTGATTTTAATATCTGCACACTGCACACATTGCACAATAAATTGGCTCCAGCCTGGTTTGCAGACGATTGTCTAGTCTATATGACATAAAAGATTGGGGGTCCTACTTCTTTACAGAGATTGGCTTCTTTTAAAAAAGGGAAAATAATTAAAAATATATATTAAGTGTCCATTTTTTTGTTTGGTAACAGTTTATTTCGTTAGTGAAATCTTTTGAATGCCTAAGAGGGACTGCTCAGACTGGGAACCAGATCTGTAGAGCATAGATGTCCCTCCCGGTCCCTTTATTAAGGTCTTTAAAAAATACATATTTTAGCTGGAGCTGAACCCGCCAGAAAACGCGACAGGGGGCGGGGTGGAAGTAGTACATTACAGGTAGTTCACTGCCAGAGACATACCTCCAGCGCGACACTGGGCAGTGAAGATGGTTTAAGATTGAATGATGTTCTCAGGAGCGGGTCAAGTTAGAAAGATCCATCAAGAACTTAAAGATGTTTTTTAGTTTATTTAAAAGTGCTGGGCGGGAAAGGATATTATCAAGCCAACCACTAGGGGGAGAAGAGGGGCGACGGATGTGCCAGCGAGCTGTAAGGGGGCAGTTAAAATAGAAGTGTGAGGCTGACGCCTCTGCGCCGCACTCACAGGTGGGAGTTCGGGCCCTTTTAAACCTGTTTAGATATGACCCGAAAGGGCCGTGTCCCGTTAGGAAGGCAGTGGTTGAGGGAGTTAAAGTAATAAGAATGCAAGATACCGCCGGGACTATGTCATAGGTATATCTACCTTTCTCTGAGTAGTCCCAGTGGTCTTGCCACTGTTGCAACATGCGCATTTTAAGGGATCTTTTGATATAGGAGTGGGGCGCAGGTAGCGAGATGTCTATGGATGTTTTTGTCGTTGCTTCCTTTGCTAGCATGTCCGCAGATTCATTGCCGAAGATCCCCTTGTGTGCTGTCACATGACTTAGCGAAGTTTTATGTAGCAGGTTACTAAGTTGGGTTTTAATTTCGTGGATTTGTGGATTGATGGTTCTGAAGGCGTAGATTGCCTGCAGGCTGGATAGGCTATCACTATAGATGGGGATTGCAATGGTTGTTTGTTGTTCCGAAATCCATTCTAGAGCTCTGTGGATGGCAAAGAGTTCAGCCTGATATATCGAGTTGAAGTTGTCCAATCTGCAGGCCCACCGGTGCGTCAGCACTCCGCCTTCCGTAGCACAGAAAGCTGCGCCTACGCCGGTTTCGGTGCATGAGCCGTCAATGAAGACTGTTAAGCGGTGGGAAGGGGAGTAGGAATTGCATTTAGGGTTAACTTGGAAGTGGGAAGTTTCATCAGCTGGGTGAATTTGCCAGCTCTGTATCTTGTGTTGTATGGTTAAATGTGGGAAGTGGATTTGTGTTATGGCATTATTATGTAGGTGTAAGATGTTATTCCTTTGAAATTCGTATAGAATGGTAAATGTGATAGGAGGGATGTCGGTAATGACTGCTAGTGCATCACTAGAAATAGTTTTATATCCTCTAGAAATCTGCAGTAGGAACATGCGTTGGATGGATAATAATTACGCTGATTCAGATATCATACCAGATGCTATGATCAATAAGGGTAGTTGGGTGAATTTTGGTTCTCCAGATTCATCAAGGATAGCTTAGTTGGCAGAGAATTGGAAGCTTCAGCCAAGAGGTCCCTGGTATGAATCCTGGCGTGGATATTTTTCGCCCAGTTGGAAATTTATTTCTCATATCATTTATTTACTATTTAGAATAATTGTGTTAAAATTAATCGAATGTATACAGTACTTCATTATGTAAAGAGTTTTACTTTTCGAAGATGAATTATCAAACATTGAAAACAAAAATAATAGCCTTTGAGGCAGCTCACGTGTCACAAAAATTTCTTCATTTTAATGGGGAGGGTGTAAGAGCCTACAGTAGTCACGCGAAGACTAGCTAATGTTAAACTAATGGCAGCTTCCTTTTCAAATTTCTCGTTTGCATTTCAACATTTTTAAAGGATTTTTTTGCACAGGATAGCTGAGATCTATATCTAACCGGGTCCTTTTTAACCTTTTCAATTATCGCTGCAGATTTTTTATGAGGTTATATCCAACCGTCGTGTAACCTTCGTGTATTTGTTTACCGTAATGTATAGTTTACTTCATCTTTTATACAGATAAAGGATTAAAAATAATCGATGTTAATTTAATTCAACGTACATGGAGCATTTTAAGTGATACTGTAATCGTGGTATCCGCAATAACAATTTTTAGGAACGTAGTGAGGTCGGCTCTGAAAGTTAAATCATAATAAGTAAAGAATCAAATGCTTAAGTTACTGATCCATTTTATTAACATTTAATTCATATTTCAGCAAACTCATTAATGCACAAATATAGAAATATTATGAATCTAATTGTGACTGGGATGCCCGAGATAATATTTAAAGCTTAAAATTATTCCTTATCGCGGTTTCTCGGAAGATCGAAACCAAACAAAACCCCCTTATAACATTCCACTCCCCTCCTGTTTCTCTGGGGATTCAGTTGGACTCCTAAAATCTACGCTATTTAGTATTTAGTCTCTTCTTCCTCCGCAAAATTACTCTTTCGCATCTCGGGGAGAGTTCGTCGCTTCGTTCTCGCTGCACACACTCATTTTCAAACTACTCATTATTAGATTCCATTTAAGGAACTTCCAAAGTCTTAACACATTTTTGATTCCGCGAGCATCTCTCCTAAGACCTAAAACCAGGCCAAAATTCCAGAGAGAGAGGGTGACAAATACCGGTTCCCAGCTCCAAAAGTGTCGAAATCTCTATCCCCGTTTTTCTCTAAGTTTTCTCCTTGCATGCCCTTTTTGTTTTCCTTTTTTCTTTATTTTTCATTACTTCCAAATTGTTCTATCCTCCATTTCATTAGTTAAGATCCTGCTATCAAACTGTATTCGAGCAACCCTTCTCTCATGTCTCTCACCTGTGGTGGAACGCCCCGACATATAATTTTAATTTTCCAAGTAACGCTACAGGCGACCACCCCTTAGTAAAAAGTTTTTTGCGGTCACTTACATCTGTTTGACAGCTATACGATCGTGTCTGGGATGTCTCACTGTTTCTAATTCTTCCTTGTTGAAAGTTAAAGTACAGGGATGGAGATGTGCATGAATTTATCACCGTCTCAGAACTGAAAATCGTATTTTCTTAGACTGCACCCAGTCTTCGTCGAGACGCAGCCATCTAGTATTTCGCATTCGTAATACCTTCTTCCCTCTAGGTAGGATCCATAAATGTTTATTTCCACGTGTGCGACATTTTATTTACAACGGTTCTCTCCCCCCCCCAAGGTCAATCCCCCTGTGTGCGTCTATCTGAGCAAACTTCTAATAGTTCCTGGTTACACCCCCCCTTTTTTTCCGGACTTCGAAATTCTGTCAGAGTAAAACCTGGCAAAGATTTATTCTGACAGTTAGGTTACGTTCTATTTCGTAATTGGTTACGAAAGTGAAAGTATCCCCATCAAAAAAACTGCAACTAAAATCGAAAAGTAAAAATAGACCCAGTTAGAGATCGACCTCAGCTATCCTATACAAATAATAATAATAATAATAATAATAATTTGAAAATATTGAAATGCAAACGATAAATTTGAAAAAAAAACGCTGCCATTCGTTTAACATTAGCTTGCGAGTGGTCTTCAAGTGATTAAAGTAGGCTCTTAAGCCTCATAACCCTCCGTTTCCTATGCCCTTGGACTGATTTTCACTTTCGTCAGATATTTTAGAATCCACCTGATCTAATTTATAATTTCTCATACAAAACTCTTTCTAAAATGTTTAATTGTGTATAACTGAAGGAAGCAGGAGGAAAAAGAAATTGGTTTCGAGTTGAAAGAAACCGACCAATAAAAATAAATACTGTTTGACAGAAGCAATTCATTTTAGTCAGAATCTCGCTAAACTTTGGAATAAATACGTCGCTCATAAATAACGTAAGAGGGAACCGACACTACGAAAAACATGTGTAAAATCATCAATATTTATGTTGATGAGAACTGCCTTATGCCAGGGATTCTCCTCTTGTTTGTATACTTTTTATAACTCTAAGTGAACAAAATCCTTCAGTTGAAAGGAATAAATAAATAAAAATAAATGGTGTTTGACAGAAACCAGTCCTTTCCGTCAAAAAACCTTTCTAAACGTTGAAAAAACACATCAGCTGTAAATAAAATAACAGGAAACAGCCAACTGCGGAAAACATGTACATAAATTCTCCAATATTTATAATTATGAGCTATGATTTATGTAAGTCTTTTTGAATGCTTTAACAGTATTATGTAAATCCAAGTGTATCAAACAATTCATTATTCTGCACACAATCCTATACTCAGTAATAATAATAATAAAATCAATAATGTGATAATAGTATACATATTTCAATTCCTTATTTTTATCTTTAATTTATTATTATTATTATTATTATTGAAGGAGACTAGCTTGACACTTCCAGCGTCCTAGAAAGAGTATAGTTTCATTCTGTATGATTATATGTTTTATTGCTGCTGTTGTTGTTGTTTTGTACATGTACGTGTATGGACATTACCCATGTTACGTCGGTTGCGGGTATATAGAATTAAACACCAATAAGCGTGAAGAACATTTTAACACTGCTTCCCCTTCGTCCTATAAACAGTCTTTTTTGGAGGGAATGTACCCGCAGAGACGTGGCTGTTGCCACTCGTGGGTAAAGTCCATTCTAGCATTCCAATTACAGTGGAACTCCAGATATACGTTACTTGAGTTGTACGTTTCCCTCAGTTATACGTTTCAACTCAGCGGTCCCGACCGCTTGCCATTAAAAATTAGCTGAGTTATACGTTTTGAGTTATACATTTCCCTCAGTTATACGTTACGTTTTTGCGTTCCCGGACGAAATTTTGTCTGATTTATGCATTTTGTAACCGGAAACACTAAAGACGCGTCGGATGAGTCTAATTTGAAAGATCCCACTCAAATTTCGGAGATGCTCTGAGGGCTTTTGATGTAGTAAAGCAATTCGTCAGTAGTAAAAGCAGTAACGATAAGGCGGCTGCATTATTAACAGAAATGCAAAGTTTGTTGTTCAGTGTCGGCTCTGCAAAAAGAAACAACCGAAGATTGGTGATTATTTCAACAAGATTCAGTAAACTACTGAAATGTCTTTTGATAAATGACTTATATGCCAAGGCGATTCCAATGATTTCTTTTAAGTACTTTATGTGTATTAAAAATATTTTTAATAAAGCTTTTATGATCAAATAACTTCATGTGTACTTTTCTGACATACCTTTTTCTACTCTGTCCAGTTTCCGAAAATGTATATCATGGGTACAGTAATACTTAGAAAACTTCCGTTTTTGATATAAAAGGTAACAAACTCTTCAGCGGAACAAAGTTTTTACGATATATTTAAAAAATGGTTCCGATAGACTGTTAATTGAGTTGTACGTTTTACTGAGTTATACGTTTTGTTTTCCGGTCCCGGGCAAAACGTATAACTGGAGTTCCACTGTATTTCCATCTGATGTTGAAGCATGACCAACGCGACTTTTTCTGCCTCTAGAGTCGATCGTTATTTTCTCCCTACAAAGTGCAACAACTGATATCTGCGCACTATCTGTAGTATGTCCTACCACTACGTCTCGTAGCGGTATTACTTCCTTTTGCTCCTGATGAAAAAAGTTTATTTATTTCGAGAAACGCGTTGCGCATTCTTCATTTTTTGTTATGTGTATTTATAAGTGTTTTCTCTAGGTATTATGAGACAAAACTTCAGAAATACTTATTCCTTAACCCCTTGGGTACATTTGACGACTGAGACCCGTCATCAGTATTGCCCACGGATTTTATTTTTTTAATTAAGAAATTTTGAATTTCCACCAGAAAATTCAAACAGTACTTCTCTTTTTAATCAGGGAATATCTGTCAACAAATACAGAAAAAACACTATTCCAAATTTCTGGTGTGTCTGTTCTGTATGTTTTTTTTTTTGTTTTTTTCAAATAAATCTGTACCCAAAGGGTTAATGTTATAAAGATTTTTTTTTTAAATATCGCTTAAATTGAAACTTTAAAACAACTTGGGTGTTAACGAATTCAACGAAAACATCTACATGTTAAAATTAGTTTTCTTTTACGTATATCGTCAAATCTTGTTTACCATGAACGTCTTATCAAGATGTTTTCAATACCCTTTTATTTTATCAATAACATCATTTAGTAGACAGACACGACTATTTACAAATAAGTTATTTTGATAAAATACCCTTTTAATGTTCCTTTGTTTGTCAATTCATATATAAATACTGCATGGAACACTATAGTGACCAACATATAAAAAAATTGAATAAATTATACAACGAATGTTTTTCGATAATTTGAAGATAATTATTCGTAACAGAACTAACTTAAGGTATCTTAGCCTACCCCCAAATCTCTGTTTTTGCGAAAAAATAATTTTGTATTTAATTTTTATTGTAATTTGTATTGTTATTTTTATAATTTTAAATTAAAGTTCAAACAGTTATAATTCCAATATGCTTTACTTTTGGTTCAGCGATAATTAGAAGTAAAGTTCTAGTCCAAATTATAAACCGGGACTGAATTTTCTGACACCGAAACTGACCTAAAAAAAATCCCGAAAAATCTCATTTCTAAGATTTTTAAAATATTGAAATAAAATTTTGTCAGAAGGTTTTGCTCATCTATTGGTATGTTATGAAGCAAAATATAGCTTGTAAGTATATATTTAACAATTTAAGAGCTATTTTATTGGAAAAAATATTTTAAAAAATCATGTTGTGTATACAAAGTTTGGTATATGTTAGTAAATTTAAGAGGTATTGCAAATATTTTGCTTCATAACATAGATAAGCGATTTTCTAATATACAGGGTGTCCCAAAAGTTCTTGACACATTTTAAAATTCAATAAAAGATCAAGCAATTGGCGTAGAAGAGTGCGGTTTGGACGAAAATGCTTCGTATGATCGGGAATTTTGTTTAAGCAAATAAAAAAATAGTTCCAAAAATTTCTCATAGATGGCGTTGCTTGTGAAAAGTTATCGAATATGTAGAATGCCTTTATACATAACAATGGCGAAAGACCCACAAAGCGTATGCACAATTTTTGTCCAAACTATAACTATGGCAACCCAGATTCCAGAAGTTAACAATACTCGTCTATCCATCTTCACTCGTCTAATCGAACTCAGGAGGCGAGTATTGCTAAGTTCTGGAATGTGGGTTTCCATAGTTTGGACAAAAACTGTGCATACACATTGTATGTCCTTCGCCATTGTTGTAGTGGCCGTAGTGTCCCTAACAAACTAAACCAACTCATTAGTAGTATTATGTTAGCAAAATGACATTGAATATTAAAATATAAATATTTAATTAAAAAATTCTATAGAAATGACCTGTGGTATATTTAAAATGTTTCTTCTTCTTGCAGCAATAACAAACTGAGCTCTTTCCCTGTTGATTTTTTTACTAAAATGCCATCATTAACTCATATATATTTGGTAAATAACTTGTTTGCTGGTTAGCCCCCATGTGCAAAAGATGACCGTAATGTCCCTAACAGACTAAACCAACCCATTAATAGTATTATGTTATCAAAATGTCATTGAATATTATAATATAAATATTTAATTAAAAATTTCTATAGAAATGACCTGTGGTACATGTAAAATGTTTTTTCTTCTTGCAGCATTAACAAACTGAGCTCGTTCCCTACTGATTTTTTTTTACTAAAATGCCATCATTAACTCATATATATTTGGTAAATAACTTGTTAGCTGGTTAGCCCCCATGTGCAAAAGATGACCGTAATGTCCCTAACAGACTAAACCAACCCATTAATAGTATTATGTTATCAAAATGTCATTGAATATTATAATATAAATATTTAATTAAAAATTTCTATAGAAATGACCTGTGGTACATGTAAAATGTTTTTTCTTCTTGCAGCATTAACAAACTGAGCTCGTTCCCTACTGATTTTTTTTACTAAAATGCCATCATTAACTCATATATATTTGGTAAATAACTTGTTTGCTGGTTAGCCCCCATGTGCAAAAGATGACCGTAATGTCCCTAACAGACTAAACCAACCCATTAATAGTATTATGTTATCAAAATGTCATTGAATATTATAATATAAATATTTAATTAAAAATTTCTATAGAAATGACCTGTGGTACATGTAAAATGTTTTTTCTTCTTGCAGCATTAACAAATTGAGCTCGTTCCCTACTGATTTTTTTTACTAAAATGCCATCATTAACTCATATATATTTGGTAAATAACTTGTTGCTGGTTAGCCCCCATGTGCAAAAGATGACCGTAGTGTCCCTAACAGGCTAAACCAACCCATTAGTAGTATTATGTTAGCAAAATGTCATAGAATATTATAATATAAATATTTAATTAAAAACATCTATACTAGAAATGACCTGTGGTACATGTAAAATGTTTCTTTTTCTTCTTCTTGCAGCAATAACAAACTGAGCTCGTTCCCTACTGATTTTTTTACTAAAATGTCATGATTAATTAACTCATATATATTTGGTAAATAACTTGTTCCTGTGCTATATGTAAAATGTTTCTTTTTCTTCTACTTGCAGCAATAACAAACTGAGCTCGTTCCCTACTGATTTTTTTACTAAAATGCCATCATTAACTCATATATATTTGGTAAATAACTTGTTTACCACGGTCGACCAAGTGATCTGGGCACCCATATGGAGTCAACTTGAATACATTTATTTCCATGGTAAGTATCAAATATAATATTCTTCTGATTGGATATCAAATTGCACAATTAAAGGAAAATAGGTTAAAATCGGATACCGTATTATTAGTTTTTTTTCCTTAAAGCTATAATTTTTGATAGAATACAACGAAACTCCGAGTAAATATTCTTCATATATCCTTGTTCAATAATATCATTATGGATATAACATTAGTTTATCACATTTTAATTAATAAATGCTTTTCTGGAAAAAGTCAAATCAACTTGTTTTACCCTGCTATTGGGGTAAGAACGTATATATATATGTTAATCTTATAGGAAATGAATGAGTTGAGACTTTTTTACGAAAAGCATAAACAATTTACTTTAGACCTTTAACTAAGAAAGTCGGGATCCGGTTTTACTCCATTTAGGATATCCCGTCTTACCCCAAGATAATGCGGATCAGAAAGCAAGTGTTTAAATTGCGCTTATTAATGATAGCGACAATTTTATTGTAGGAAGTAAATTGTTATTAAATATGCTGTACGCAATAATTTAAATAGTTTTAGTAACTTTAAATATGTCTCATACATAAGTATTTTTAAAACAAATACAATATACTTTAAAACAATACCGTAATGGCCACTGTCGGATTCCACTTCTCCGTCCACACAACTTCGAAATAAATCCGGTCTTTTGATATGCTGCCACCACCGATATGAATACGTGATATCGAGCACGATACTTGATGTATATTCAAGAAAAACCTAACTCTTTCAATTAAAGTTAAAGTAACAATTTATTAACAATATTTACACTTAAACTCGGATGTAAATTATCCGGTTTAACACTAAATCAAAACAATTACAGAAAACGCTCTACGTGTACCGTTAGACTACGTCAATTCATTCCGCACTGAGATTTCTATTCATCTCACACCCGCTCTCTCTTTCTTTCGAGAGATACCGTTAAACACACGTGGCTCAGATCGTCAACTCTCAACGAGCTTACACCTTCACTACCACGTTCGAACTAATTTCACCTCTCGTCATTCCCCAGCGCACCCGCTCTCCCTCTACGGGGCTGCTGTTTTATTTCCAAGGGTCGCTTGACAACCGTTCCTCCCTCTTGACTGATCTGTCTTCCTAAATAAAAGAGTGCACTATCTTTCTTATCTATCAAAGACCACATTGCAATGGAAATACCTCTTTCATTATGTCCAACTCGCTCCCCTTCGGATTAAGATTTTTCTTAAGAAAGCCTCTAACGGTACACAATAGATACAGATACAATACGCTAATCCCTTAAGAATAGCTTTCAACTCTTGCAGCTGTGAGAGAAACCTGACACCCCCCCCCTTAGCGGAAAATATGCCTTTTAGGGGCTAATTTTCCTCAAACTATGTAATGTCTGAGAAGAGTTCAACAGTTCCTTGATAGGGTTCTTCATTACTACAATTACATAAATATTTCAAGGTGTCTGAAAATTTAACTACTGACATCTCTAATGAACCATATACTAATGTGATAACTACAGAAAAAAAATTATACAATATGCTAATACACTGTTATAAACACAAGATGCAAATACAATTATAAATACACACAAAAATTTTTTTTAACTTGATGATTACACCTTTCTAAGAGTTAATTATTTAGGGATTAACGCAGTGGAGGCAATCTCTACTTGTTCCTCCCAGCTCTTCCTATGTAATCTAGAAATTGCGTCAGCATTCAAATGTTGCGCTCCAGGACGATGAGAAATCCTCAGGTTCCAGCGTTGCAAGGCAAGAGCCCATCTAGTGAGTTTGGGGGACCTTGGGGTTGTTTCAGTTAGAAATTTTAATGGGTTATGATCAGTGATGATCTCGATTTGTGACCCATATGTCCATTTTTCAAACTTTCGCAACCCAAAGAGAACGCTCCAAGCCTCTTTCTCTATCCTCGGCCAAGCACGCTGAGCCCCCGATAATTTCTGACTAGCAAAAGCTATCGGTTTAAACTGACCCATTTCATCTTTTTGAGTAAGGCAACATCCTACTGCCAAGTCTGAAGCATCGGCGTGAAGCTGATATTCCAGGCCCACAGTAGGTGTGGCCAAACGCGTCACCTTACATAATTCGTCTTTAAGGGTATTAAAAGCTTTTTCTGCCCTTTCATCCCATGGTACCCTATTTTTAACCTTCCCTTTCGTTAGTTCAGTAAGAGGTATGGCAATTTCAGCATAATTTGGAATATAACTTCGGTAAAATCCCATTAATCTCAAAACAGATCTAACCTCCTTTTTAGTTTTTGGTCTCTTTAAATCCCTTATTGCTCCTATCTTCTCCTCATCCGGTGCATGGGTTCCACCCCCAATCACATGACCTAAAAACTTAGTTAACTTCTCTCCAAATTTACATTTATCTAGTCTAATTGTCAAATTTCTATTTTTAAGTTCCTCGAAGACTGCTCTAACATGCTCGCAATGCTCTTCCCAAGTGTCGGAGAAAATTATGACATCATCAATATATGCTTGTGCATATCTCCGATGAGCCTGCAGAACCCCATTCATATCTTTTTGGAAAGTAGCTGCCGCCCCTGACAAACCAAAAGGCATAGTTCGCCACTGATAAGTCCCATTATGCGTAGTAAACGCCGTCAAGGGTTTACATTCCTCCGCCATTTTAATTTGCCAATAACCCGTCAATAAATCAATCGAAGATAAATATTTAGATGCCCCTGCAGTATACATGATTTCCTGTGAATCTTTCATAGGAAATGTTGGAACCTGCGTTACTGCATTTAACGCCCTGTAATCTATGCAAAGTCTAACAGTTGTATCCTTTTTTGCTACACAAACAATCGGATGACTAATTTCGGCATTTGACACTTCAATAAGGTTTAATTCTAATAACTCTTGGACTTGTCTATCTACCTCCTCTTTATACGCCACCGGTACACTGTATAATTTTGGCTTTTTCCTTTCTACACCCGGTTTCAAATCTATTCGGTGCTCACCTACTTCTGCTGGTCGCACAGGACCCATGAATACTTTATTTATCCTCAGAATGGACTTTATATCTTTGACCTGATTATTAGATAATCCTTTTATTTCAAAATTTTCTATGTCTCGCTCTACCTCTTGTTCGCGGTTTAAAATAGGGATTTCCCCAACTTCTCCAAATTCCTCATCACTTTCAAAAACAATATTTACAACATTGCTTCTAGCGATAAACTCTCTAATTTTATTTTGATGCACATGTTTTCTACTCCCGTCGGCTAATTCAACTAGGAATGAATGTTGGTTTCGTTTTTCAATAATAGTCGCTGGTCCTTGCCATCGAGAGTATAACTTATTAGTTGAATCGGGGATCAGAAATATTACTTTGTCGCCTACATCAAACGTCTTTTCTTTAGATCTCAAATTGTAATGATAGGCCATTCTGCCTTGTTGTACTTCAGACGATAATTTTGCCTCATTCGCGGCTCTTTCCAAACGTCTCTTAAGCTTATTCAAATACTCATGAATAGGCATAGTATCTAATTGAGCCCCCTTGTTCTCTCTTGCCCAGGATGCTTTTAGAACGGACAAAGGGCCCTCCGGCGCTCTACCATATAACAGTTGGAAGGGTGCGATTCCTGTCGTAGAGTTTGGGACTTCTCTATAGGCCCACAGCATAAATGGTATTTGCTCATGCCATTTCCTTCCTTCTTCTCTAATAGTATGATGCAACATACGTTTGAGCGTCTGATTAAAACGTTCCACAAGACCGTTAGACTGTGGATAATGTGGGGTTGAAAATCGTGGACTAGCACCTAATCTTTTCTCAAATTCTGTTGTTAAATCTGCCGTGAAATTGTTTCCATTATCACAGGCGATTACGTTCGGCATTCCTGTCCTCGTGAATATTTGTAGTAATGCATCACATGCCGTTTCGGCCGTTAAACTTTTTAGAGGTGTCGCTTCCGCCCACCTGGTATGTTGGTCAATAAAAGTTAAGATATATTGATGCCCCTGTGAACTTTTAGGTTCAATAGGCCCAATTAAATCCACATTGACTACCTAGAACGGAAGTTCTGGACGTGCCACCGGGGAAATGTGTGCTCTATCATTCACTTTAACCCTTCTGGTTAATTGGCACTCTAAACATGCCTCACAGAATTTTTTAGTTTCTTTCGCCATACCATTCCAATAAAAAGAATACCTGATTCTCTGTAACGTTTTCTTGGCCGCATGATGCCCTCCAAATACTGAAGTATGAGCTAGTTTTAGAATTTCTTCCCTTCTTACTTTAGGCGCTACTAATTGCGCTATAGTTTCGCCTAACAATTTCTCTTTATGATATAACAATCCATTTACAATATAAAAATCCCCTTTTTCCACTTTAGCTAACTCCCAAGCTCTCTCT
This sequence comes from Maratus michaelseni, assembly GCA_963931845.1. Lineage (NCBI taxonomy): Eukaryota > Metazoa > Arthropoda > Arachnida > Araneae > Salticidae > Maratus > Maratus michaelseni. Next base: position 122,848,266 of record OZ007586.1, read on the forward strand.
AAATCTTTACATTCGAATTAGGATTTCTTAAACATATCTGAATTACATATGGTAACTTTGCTAGTCTCATTTTCCTCTACCTCCGTCTTCTCTTCGTCTTGACTTTGTAAAATTCCCGATCTAGTTTTTATTGCATAAACATTACAACTATCACTACTGATATTTTCCTTTTCACTCAGGTTATCAACACAAACTTCCGTGCTTTCCAATTCTGGAGATTCTAGCAATAACTCCTCGCAATTGACTCCTGACAACTCATTAATCACTTCGGGATGTAAAATTACTTGCTCACTAATATTATCAGTTACTGCACAAAGCACTTCCTGGTGAACAACATTAGTTTGTCCAAATTGTGGAATAGCTAATGGCAATTTAACCAACGGTGATTTAACTGCTTCACCGAACTGTCCTTGTAAATAAATACTCCCTGCTCCTATTAATTTCTCTTCCGGTACCAAATCTTTATGAACAACACTGATCTCACTTCCGAATCTACCAATCTTTTCGCTTTTTGTCCATTTACACTAACATCAATTTTTTCGAGTTTATTTAATTTCTCACCAATAACATTAGTTCTCTGTTCGTCCTTTGCCGATATCCTCGCCACAATAGCTCCTTTAGGTAACTCTTTGTCTTCTTTCACGGAAATCTTATGTACACCCGCCTTTGATTCTCGCCATTTATTGGTATTATTATATCCCTCATTATTCACTTTAGTACAAAAACGTTGGTAATGACCTCTTAAACAACATTTGAAGCATTTAGGAGCGGAATCATCATTTGGTTTCTTAGAATCAGTTTTCCTACCCGAAAAAGAATTAGTCTCATTACTCCCGTTTTGTCTCCAGTTACCACTATGTTTGTTCTCCTCCTTGGGTCTAAATTTTTCCTTGTTTACATAACTATCTTTACCCTTAAAACTTTTATACGTAACCGCATAAGATTTGTGCTTAGCATCGAAATAATTATCACATTCTTTAGCAATTTTAGAAACTTCTAACCAATTATTTTGCTGCGTTAATCCAATATGCGTCGCGGTTTCCTCATCTAAAGTATTTAACAACTTATCCGTGACAATTAACTGATTAACCTTCTCATACGTATCTGCACCTCTAATCTTACAGTAATTTTCCCACGTTGCTATTAAACGTGACACAAATAATACATGAGTTTCATTTTGATTCCTTCTAGCCTTCTTGAAATTTTCCAAACACGCCTTCGGTGTCGGCTCGTGTTCCCTTAGAACTAATTCCTTTAACTTCTCATAACTCTCAATTTGTTCCCTAGTCGTGTATATTAGCAAATTATCGGCCTTACCCCTAGCATATTTAGTAAAATTTCGGCCTGCTGGGTTTCCGGTACATTTTTTGTTTGGAATGCTCGTTCTAAACTGCTAAAAAACAGATTCCATCCCTCAGTCCCTTCTGGAACCTTGATAGACAAAGTTTTAACACTTTTAATCAATTTCTCTAGGCTACTCTCATGATTAGATTCTCTAGTCCCATTAGCGTTATTAGCCGAACTTTGAATCTTTATCCTTTCCAACTCTAACTCATGTTCCCATCTCAATTTTCAGCCCTTTCTTCTCTATCTAACTTTCCCGTTGTACCTTTTCCTCCTTTTCTAACTTTTCCCGTTGTAACTTTTCCTCCTTTTCTAACTTTTCCCGTTGTAACTTTTCTTGTTCTAACTGTTCCGTAACAATAGTGCTAGATAATTCCATAACGGCCCCCTCTTCATATTCGTCGCTCTCCACTATCTTTTTCTTAAGCTTAAACCTGGTATCATCTTCCGAGACCTCAGTTCCTAACTCTCCACATATCGCCTGAAGATCCACCCTTTTTAATTTTAGTAAGAAAGCCATACTTTCTACTGATAATTATTACCACCCTACAATAATACTTAAGCACAGTATCAAATTAATTTTTCCTCAAATCCTACCCTCATAAGTTACCTCCACATATTATACTATTTAACATATTTCAAATAAGTAATAATAAAAGGATAAATTTCCTTTAACAATGGTACCCCACCATTTGCTTCCAATAACACAGTAACAATAATTTCAATTTGATTATTATGTAATACAGATTTTAAATTTATACAATTAAATAATAAAATACAATTTACACAATAATACTGATACGTTGCAATTTGAATAAAACACTAATGCCAATCACTACATAAAAATATCCATCTAACAAAAATTTGCATGAAATACACCTAAATTCCTAAATTTAATCTCAATAAAATATTTCAATTTCAAAATTAGTTCTCACATTAAAAAGTAAATCACAGCACTTTTTTTTTCTCTGGACCTTCAGTTCTTCCTTGAAGGTTATTTCAATTTAATTTAAATTCTACACAAATTTGCTTTCCTCATTTACTATCAATATTTCAAACTTAAAGCAAACAATATCACTTAATTTAAATATTACTTTAATAATAATTTAAATTTAAGAAATTCCAATTATTCCTTCCAACTATAAACACAATGCATTAATTTTGATCATTAATCTTATCCGTTTAAAAAAATTGAAAATCAATTCTAGTAATTAATATAAGATCCTTTTCTTAAAACAATAGTGTAAAATGGCTGTTAATATCTCATTTGATTTAGTTCAATTATTATATTGCACCTAAATTATCAAAAATTAACCACAACATTAACTTAAATTACCATCAATTATACACAATAAAAAAAAGTAGGTTCGAGAATGTCAGTAGAGTAAAATGATCAAAACACCTTACCTCGTACTTCATTCGCTGGGGCAATTCTCTGCTCACTTTTACACAGGGTAAATCTTGCACTCTCGGGCAACAATAACTGTAACTTGAATCACTGTGTCCACAAACACTACACACAAACACTGGAACTAACACTACACACAGCACCAACACTTCCGCTGGACGATCCGGCAAGGCACTCTGTAACAAGGCTAGCTGGCACTGGTCTACGATGATAGGGCACACACACTTCCGCTAGACGATCCGGCATAAACTGACTGTAACACGGCTAACTGGCACTGGTGGTCTACGACGATAGGGCACAAACACTTCCGCTGGGCGATCCGGCACAAACTCTCTGTAACACGGCTATCTGGCACTAGTCTACGACGATAGGGCACGAACAGTTCTGCTGGGCGATCCGGCACAAACTCTCTGTAACACGGCTAACTGACACTGGTCTTCGGTGATTCAGATCCCGTCGCTGCCAACATTGTCGGATTCCACTTCTCCGTCCACACAACATCGAAATAAATCCGGTCTTTTGATATGCTGCCACCACCGATATGAATACGTGATATCGAGCACGATACTTGATGTATATTCAAGAAAAACCTAACTCTTTCAATTAAAGTTAAAGTAACAATTTATTAACAATATTTACACTTAAACTCGGATGTAAATTATCCGGTTTAACACTAAATCAAAACAATTACAGAAAACGCTCTACGTGTACCGTTAGACTACGTCAATTCATTCCACACTGAGATTTCTATTCATCTCACACCCGCTCTCTCTTTCTTTCGAGAGATACCGTTAAACACACGTGGCTCAGATCGTCAACTCTCAACGAGCTTACACCTTCACTACCACGTTCGAACTAATTTCACCTCTCGTCATTCCCCAGCGCACCCGCTCTCCCTCTACGGGGCTGCTGTTTTATTTCCAAGGGTCGCTTGACAACCGTTCCTCCCTCTTGACTGATCTGTCTTCCTAAATAAAAGAGTGCACTATCTTTCTTATCTATCAAAGACCACATTGCAATGGAAATACCTCTTTCATTATGTCCAACTCGCTCCCCTTCGGATTAAGATTTTTCTTAAGAAAGCCTCTAACGGTACACAATAGATACAGATACAATACGCTAATCCCTTAAGAATAGCTTTCAACTCTTGCAGCTGTGAGAGAAACCTGACAGCCACTTTTTCTTCTTGCCTGCAGTTCAAGTTTAGCTATTATCCGTTAGAAGACTGCTGAAATCGTATTAAAACTGAATTATTCGGTTTTATTCGACTATATGGTCTTACCCTACTTTCCCCTATTTGGTTGCATGATGACAGAGTATAGCAAAATGCTAACTATAGGCTGTCCCAAAATTTATTCACGAACTTTAAAATTCAATAATTCATTTATTAAAATAAAGGTGGGATAACTATCTCGTATATTTTGCACACAGTAATTTAAAAATTGCTTTAAACAAAAAAAAAAAGGGGTAACATATATAACGTTGCTCTGCCTCAGTCTGTAAGAATGCTCAAGCTGAGGTGCAAAGATGTATCAAAGCTCACTCTGTTTTTACTTTTCATTCACATTAGCTTTTTAAATGCAACAAAAAGAGAGTTTTTCGTCTTAAAGTCCTGAAGATAAAAATTAATGATAATAATAAAGATAGTTTAATAATAATATTGGCGCAAATTAGAAATATTTTTTAAATCACTGCATACAAAATTTTCTAGTTACTTTATAAACATGTGACATATTTCATCGTTATATTCATTATGATTAATGAATTAAAGATTTTTAATGGTCGTGAATAATTATTCTGTTTTACCACCGACATAGAATATAACAAATGCGAACTCTACTATCCGAAAGAATCTCCGTTTAAGATGTTCATAGGCAGATTATGTTTGTTTATTAAAAGAGATATTATAAGTGAAATGTTGTTTATTAACATAAGCAACAGAATCGTGATTTTAAATATTTTAATGCATTCTTTTTCAAATAAATCCTAGAAAATAGCTCATTTCAAACAGGTTTACTAAAATGCAATCGATAAAACAAATAACTTTTGAAAATTACTTCTTTATCGCGATCTATGAAGGAATCTGTGCAACGATTTGATGCGTTTGTTTGAATTTTGAATATGTTTGTTTTTGTTTCAAGAATGAAATATAAAAAAAACATATTATTGAGATGTAAAAATATGCTGAATAATTAATCGATTATGTTAATATGAAATATATCATATGCAGTATATGTTAAGTTAAAGAATCTCAGATGAGAGCTATACATAGAAGAAATTTTTTAGTTATAAAATTAATGTGACAAATAGGATTTGTTTTTCACATCAGTAAAATAATTTTTATTAGATATATTTTAATTTCTTATTATTAAAATATATATATCAATATATTATTTTTCAAGATATCTGCAGCTTTTCTTCAAGTACACCCTTATACTCTGAATTCTTTCGGAATATTTTTAATATAAGTAAAAGAATTTTGATTGTGTGTATTTGAATACAGATCCAAAAGTCACAAAAGGAAAAAAAATCGATAATTCGAGGTAACCAATAAATTTTCAAGATTTAAAGAAGCATTTATAAAAACAAGATTTCTTTTGTTGCAACTGATTTTTGGAAATATTTCCGAGTAGTTTTTATAGTGTATTAATCAGTTTTTTCAAAACCAGAATACCTGTTTTTAAGATGCTATCAATTTTTAATTAAAAATTTTCAGATGCGTAACTAAATTTATACATGCAAGAGTAATAAAATAATATTAATTTTAATGTTAATGTTAATGCTATTAATTTATCATGCTTAACTGTAAAGATGGTTTGTTAAACATGAAAATGTTTACTTGAGAATGATATGATACGAAATGGTAGCAAAAGAAACTTTGTTTTTATAAATGCTTTTTTAAATTTCGAAAATATCTTAGTTTCTGGGGTTTCTAAAGATAAAGAACGCTTTTCGGATTCGTGGTTAACTCGGAAGAAGTTATTGTATATGTTCGTTTTTTATTATACAGGGTCCTGTTTTTGTGAAATTGTGAAAAGTTTTTTTATATTCGGGAAAAGCGTAAGTCAAAATTTTGTGAAAAATGTGAAGTTATAATTTTGCAGGAAATTCTATACTTAAGACTAAAACTTTTGTGAAGGGCCCAGTTTTAAGGCAAAAAGTTTTGCGAAGGGTCCTGTTTTCAGACAAAATATTTTGTGGAGGATCCTGTTTTAAAGTGAGAAAATTTGTGAAGTGTCCTTTAAAGGAACCAAAATTTTCCTAAACAGATCTCTGTTATATTATATTTTCTTAGATTAAGAAATATTTCTCTTTTTTTAACAGTGTATATCCGAAGTGTTATCTTCATTAATTTTTGCTACACATTGTAATATTTTACATTTGTTACACTATATTTTACTCTGATATAGTCTCTGTAATCACTCTTATTGTAATAAATATTTTTAGGAAACCCTCTTGTATGTGATAAGGAATTGAAATGGATCTACAATTATCGTCTCCCAGAATATTATTCGGGTTACTGCACTTCTCCAATGAAACTTAAAAACAAAGATTTAAGAAATCTTAATGTCACCGATCTTCAGTAGTGAACACTTTTATTTATTTGTAATTTTGTATTTTTGTTTTAAAAGATAATTTTTTCCTGTAATGTTTAAATATATTTTGTTTTATATACTGATATCTGTTGTAACATTTCTGTGTATATATCTAGAAAGATTTAAATGATTGTTTGTAAATTTTAAGTTTATTAAAGTTAAGTTTTTTCGAACAATTTGAAAATGCTTTATATTACACTGGCCTCCAAAAGTTAAGGTACAACCAGTTTTTTGACGCTCACTATTAAAAGAATGAAAATGAAGGTAAAAAATATAGTTTATATGAATAATCATAATTACCTTCAATAAAATCTTATGAAAAAATTATACCCATCTGAATCATTTTAAAGTATTGGATACTTATATGTTTGTGAGGTGGAACCTGCGAATATCCCACTTTGGGAATTTGTGTGAATTTTTTTTATGGTTGATGATCTTGAATTGTTGGTACTAAAATAGTGTTGTCCATGTCTTGGAGATGTTGTTTACTTGATTCGTTAAGATGGCGGGCTATCTGATGGATGGAAATGGGGTTATCACAAGCTGATGCTGCTAGACGTCTTAACGTCTTAATGTATCTCGTAGTGTTATCCAATTGCTTTGAGATCAATTTGAATCCAAAAATTCAGTATCAAGAAGACTTGTTCCAGACCGCTCATGGGTTACAACTCCAGTACAAGATCACTTTCGAGCTCTTTTGGCCCAAAGGAGGAGCATCACTACTGTGGCTCAGCTTATTTCAGATCATCGTAAAGCAACAGGGATGACAATACCTGCGATTACGATTCATAGACGTTTTCACAATTAAGGACTCTATGCAAGACGACCCGTTGTGTGTGGCCCTCTTAATCGACAACACAGAAGTGCCCGTTGATGTGGGCCAAAAGAAAACGTTCTCTGGAACTCACAGCAATGGTCTTCCGTACTGTTCACAGATGAGTCCCGGTTTGCTTTGGAGAGTGATTCAGTTAGTGTGCTGATCTGGAGAGAACAGGGCATCAGATTCTACCTATGTAACATTGTTGAAAGACACAGTTATAGAAGAGGTGGAATCATAGTTTGGGCTGGAGTCTCTCTTTTGGTAACAGTAACTTCCATGTGTGCCATGGAAGAATTCTGACTGCTGTGAAATATCGAGACGAGATCCTTGCTCCATTTATCACACCGTATGGTGGTGCTATTGGTGATGAATTAATCTGAATGGCTGATAATGCCCGATCGAATTGAACTAGAGTCGTTGATGAATATCTAGAGGATCAAGGTTTGGAGCGAATGGAATGGCCAGCACAATCTTCGGGCCTTAATCCGATAGAGCATATTTGGGACTATCTCAGCAGACAGGTGGCTGCCGTAAGTCCTCCTCCTAAGTCGTTATATGAGCTGGAATAAGCGTTGCTCCATGTATGGGAGTTATTTCCCTTTCCAGTGTCTGACAACTTAATTGACAGTATGGAAAGTCGATGCCACAAATTCATTACGAGTAGGGCCGAACACATGCCTTATTAAAATCCGTTTATTTAATTTTTTTCACAAAAAAACTGCTATTTATTTTTTTTATCAAACAGTGGACTGTTGCAAAAAATGCAATTTTTTATTTGTAAATCATGCTTGATGTTAAAATTAAGTACATTTCGATAAATAACTGTTTAAAGCACAATTCTTCTAAATTTCATGGTTTTATCTTCATTTGTTTTCAAATTAGACACAAAAGACTGGTTGTACCTTAACTTTTGGAGGCCAGTGTGTATCACATACAACATTGTAACGTCGCAGCTGGATCACGATAGGTCGCAATATGACTGTTTGATGAACAGTGATATCGAATGAATTTTATGCCACTTTGAAGTATAGATTAGTCAAAAAGATACAGCGCTGTCATAGTGCGCAATGGTAATACGATAACGGTTGCAGCGCCACTAGTGACAATGGTAAAGAAACTTTTTATACGCGGTATATGCCTGCTACTGAGCATATGTCATAATACAGAGTGATTCATAAGTAAATATACAACTTCCAAATGCTGTAAAACAGGAACATTTTAAGGCATTACTATTTCTTATCCTATATATTTTGAGTATCAGACCTTTCTTGTCAGCAGACTATACGCTAGTTGCGCCCTCGTCCACAGTTAATTTCTGAACTGTTCGTTTTAGAGGTACACTATTTACTAGCTGCAGAAATGTTTCAAATGTTGTTCCCCGTCGCTTCGTAATGAAAGCCATTTGCGTCAAAGTAGTTATTTTTGAAAAAAACTTACGAAATTAAAATTTTTATATGTCCCCTATGTCCTATAAGTTATATTTATAAAATCATTCGCCGTGCTTGACAAGTAGCACGGAAAAAATCATTTTGATGACCAAAATAACTGAATTATGATACTTTGAGGTTTATTAATTTTTAGCATTTTCTGGCGCTAAACACGGAAAAATGCATATTTTGTGATGGAAAATAATGAAAATTCATAAAATTCAAAGTATTGTAATTCAGTAACTTTTGGTCGTAGAAGAACGGAAATTTTCTTGTTTTACATTTTAGAGCATGAAAAAAAAATCTTTTTAATATATTATTCATTTAGGACTCAGGGACCATATAAAAATTTTGAATTAATACGGATTTAAATTCAAATTCTTGCATAAAAGAGAAAGATGCGTTTTATCGTTTAAGATTATCGATAAGTTTTTGTCGTAAAAAAAGGCTTATATATATATATATATATATATATGCATATAAACCTTTTTTTCATATCGTTTTCAGAAAATGTGTTAGAAGTTTGAAATTTACGGACAATTAGTTATCGCAGCATGTTTGTCGCTGTAAATTTTGTAATAATTCAGGCTTCAAAAAATCTTTTATGTATATTCCAGAAATTTTAAAATATCAGAAAATACAAAAGAAAATTTCGTTTTTTAGAAAATTTTAAACTGGTGTCCCCTTTTAAGTACTTAAAATTTAATCTGTATTTTGACCACCAATTTTTCAAAAAATAAGGGTCAATTGAAAAAGAAATGCCTTAACCAAGATAATTAGGTATAGGAACTCTGAAATATACTTTAATTTCCTCAATATCTTGAGTATCATGTTTGGCGGCTCGTTTGTTAATTTAGAATGTATACCATTCCTAGAGAACTAACTCTAAACAGTCTGTTTGAATATTCCATTAAAATTTCCCAAAAGTTGAAAAAAAATTGTAAAACATTATAATTAAAATGTACATAAATCATTTACTGATAAAAATTTGTTTCAACCTTTTTGCATTGTCAGAAAAAAACCCTCTATGTTAGATAAACTGATGTAGTAACAGTAAAAGTTTAAAAAGATAATTTTCCTCAAACAAGTGTAAAGAGTGTACTTAATAGAGGTCTGCACGGGCCCAGTTCCAGGCCTCAATTTTTTCTGCAGACTCGGGCCGGGCCTATACTTCATTATTACTGGGCTGGGCCTGGGTCTTTTTTCGCGCTGTGTCGGGCTGAGAATATTTTCTCTATGTGCACAATTTTAATTCCAAATTTCATCCTTAATTCGTGAAAAAAGTAAACGATAAAAAGAAACATTTCATTGTTGCATTTTTTTGTGTGTGTGTGTTTTATTAACAGCATATTTACTCGTATTTTTACAAACCCCTATTTTTGAAAGAAAATTTCGGTAAAAAACAAATTTTCACTTGCAGAATATGGCAACTTGAATTACTAAAATTAGATTCCAATCACATATGGCCTAACGATTTTCTTTCATCAATTTGTTTAAACTTTAAAGTAGTGTTTTAGTTTGGTTCTGTTTATCGAAAGTCGGAAAATTCGCTTTTTTGTTTCGCACGGTCTTTTTCTTTCTACCTGCTGCAAAAACACTAAAAAACAAACCAGGAGTCATCCATTAATTACGTCATATTTTAAGAGGGTGGGGGTTCACAAAGTGTGACGTAGTGTGACAGAAGAAGAAGTGGGTTAACGTGTTGTGACGTCACACACAAAATATGAATATTAGATAGGCAAATTCATAAAATTATGCACTTTTCCTCAGGAAGTAAAAGGTTTATTTTTCCGTTGAATTATAATAGCTTAAATTAAAAATATCTTGATGGTTTTATGGTATTATGGCCCGACCCGAGTCCTCGGGAAAATAAAACCTGGACCCCGCTCGGGAATAATCAAGTCTATTTCTGGCCCGGCTCAAGTTTAACAAAATAAATCTGCCCGAGCCCAGCCCATGGCCCGGGCCCGTGCAGACCTCTAACTTCTTAACTCTGAACCTATGTTGAGCTGAAATTTTATTTATTTATTTTTGTAAAAATTATATTGCTGTTCAACATTTGTTCAGAGAAAACGTTAGAAATTCAATTTGGCTTAATAAATTACAGATATATATATTTTTAAAAACCTACTTTATTTTCTTTGTAGATCTTTAAAATTATGATTTCATTTTACCATCTTTTTCTTTCTTTCTGAAGTACTTTGATTTTCTTACTGAATCTTCATTTGAATGGAATTGTCTGTGTCAATTTTTTTAATCAGCGTTTATGTACGGAATTGTCTAAGTGGACATTAATATTGCTGTTATTCTGTATTTCATGAATTTCGAGCAAACTCTGAAAATAAAATGTATGCGTAAGTAAGTTTGCTTTTCGAATATTTTTAATTGTTGGATAATGTTACTTGAGAAATATCGATATGTTTTGTAGAAATTCAGTCAGGCCGAACTGGACCGAACTCGGACTGAACTTTTAGCTTTTATACTGGGACGGGACGGTTCAAGCGTTTTTAGTTTTTATACCGGGTTGGGACAATAAATTTTTATACGGGTCGGGCTGGGCCGACTTTAATGGAAATTTGACTCGTATAGACCTCTAAGTTAGGTAATAGAAAAATTGAATTCATCATCGAAATGTATAATCGCCTTAAAATACAGTTTAATTAGTAACAGGTCACAGACAATGATAAATGTCAATACAACATACAACAATAACTGTTATTTTTTAAATGGGCAGTTTTAATAGAGAGAATGTTAGAATGCATTACAGAAACGTTAGAATTAAATATACAGTGCAAAAATATTTTTTCTTTTGTTTAATAAATTTATAACTGATAGCATTTTTAATTGATTTGTTAATTGACATGTGTAACGTTATTTTCAAAAGCATAATTATGTTATTAATGTTATCTGTAAAAATAAATTAAACATCATTAACAATTCGTAAAAATGACTAGGCAGTAAAACTTCCAAGAAATTAACATATGGTTTTCATCAGATGTTGGGGGAAAAAACGTTGAAGGCAGTCAGAGCCTAAGGAAAAAAAAACGTTAAAAGATGCTTCATTTGGCTGAAAGATATCTTTCTTTGCAAGTCGTGCTTTCATTCTCTTGTTAACTCACAATTAATTAATACTTAGGAATTGATAAAACAACTTAACGTCTGCTTCTAAATAGGCGTAGTTGACCAAAAAAAAAAATATATTATTATTTATTTGGCAAAATAGTAGAAACTCTTTAAGATATTTTAAGTATATTTTCAGTATGACCACACGATTGAATTCCAAATAACTTTAAAAATGTAATTTTTATTGCCGAAACATTAGTGGAGGCCTACTGTTCAGAGGTTTTCATGTCTGTCTGTCTCACGATAAATCCCCCAAAAAAGCTTCGTAATTTCTTGAGATTTGGTAGATATATTTGGGGAAATAACAAAGTAGCTGTATAGTTTTTTTTTATTATAATTTGGTTAGTTTGTTCATTTCCAAAGACAGGCATTCGAATATATTATTGTGTATGAACAGTCGTGGAAAAAAGTATACCCCACTCACTCTGCCGAAAATTATCATATTAAAATGCGACTGGTACTAACCAATTAGTAATAAGTCTACTAATCAATGCTGTACTTAAATTAGACTTAGGTGATCGCCTATATGTAGAAATTGGATCAAACTTTAATATTAACTAAAACATGAAAACATTTAAAAGGATTCATAATTTATTCATTACTGTAATAGGTGTAAAACAATAGAAAAGGTTTTAAAACATTAAAACCAATTCACAGATATTAAAATGTTCACCGGAGTTTTTGGGCGCTTTCAACCAGAACATGGCCATCATCGAGGAGATGAATGATAAAAATTCATCGGTAAATTTTACCTTCAGATAGCAATTATGCAGGTTTAAACTTTTGAACTCCTAATGTTAAATTTATTTTTGTAAAACAATTGATGACGGAAGTTTTTTTAAATTATAATAGAAAAACTATTTGGCGGAATGAGCTGTGATTTTGGATTAGCATATTTGAAGCTTTTAGACATCGATTTCTATTTAAAAGAAATTCCTAGGTTACAATTCATATCTTTTTTTCGAATATTAATTTTAAAATATTTATTATTTGAAAATGATTATAATAAAATGCTTATAAATCTTATATATAATATAAAAAACGTAAATTGAGAATTATATAATTTTAGATATACTTATGTAAAGTAGAGGATATTATATTTGTTGAACGTTTGATAAATTTAGACTCCCATTTTACTTTTTATCTATTTACTTTGTTATTACTTTAAAAATGTGTTTTAATAAATGTTTGTCCTATAATAGGGAATGAAGAATCATTTATATCTTTTAAAAGAAAGTAATAAAATGATCCTAAGTAAAGTATAAATAAAAACATGAATTCGTGAGTTATGTATTTACTACGACAAAATGTCTACATTCGGAATGTTTATACTTTGTATAACTTTATATAACTTTCTGCAATTATGAAAAAAGGATGACCCCTACTAACTCTGCCGCAAATCATAGTATAAAGACATGACTGGTACCAATCGATTAGCAATAACGTCAACTAATTAATTCTACATTTAAATTTTTCTTAGGGGTTGTCTGCATATAGACGTTGTAAAAAATTTTAATTTTCAGGACTAACAACTAATTTTGACAACATTTTCGGATTCTTCGTGAAATTTACCTTCAGATACCACATGAAAAGTCCTTCGATCAATTAGTTTAAGAGTTATGATGTTTAAAATTTGGAACTTTAAAAATTTAAGATTATTTTAATTAGCATATTAATTTAATTATTAGCATTAATTTAATTATTTTAATTAAAATATAATTTAATTAACTTTAAAATTTTAAAGTTTGTTACAATTTCCATATGTACAAGAAAAATTTAAGTATAGGATTAATTAGAAGACCTTATTACTAATTTATTGGTACCAGTCACATTTTTATACGGTGATTTGCGGAAGAGTTAGTAGGGATATCTTTCTCTTTTTCACAACTGTACTTTATTACTTCACAGCCTTTTTCCACGCTAAAACAGTAAATTGTTTTTTGAAAGCAAGAATACTTTTTTTTTAAGTATCAGCATTTCATTGTGGAAAAATAAGTTTCTGAATTATATGAGGGAGAGGAAGGGGGTATTCCCTTTGAAGCTAGAAGTAAACTGTTTTGTAAATCATGGCTCATTTTATCTATAGCTAACTCAAAACAGTTTCGGTCAACAACTATAATATAGTATTTTTAAAAGGCAAAATGAAAACATATCCAGTCTGATTATTATTTATACTGAATTATTATATCAATTATCAGTACTCAGTAATAGCATACATTAGCTGTAAATATATATGCCTTTGAAAGATTTTTAATTTGTCAAATTAATGAAGCTATTATGCAACCGATGAAGAAGCAACGAGAAGAGCTTTCTATCCATTACGGAATGGCATACGACATAGCACTACGCTAATCTCCTCATTTTTAAATCCCGGTCGGCGCCGAAATGTCTGTTTATCAGAAGTTGTAGACCTGTTATGGTTCAGCAAGTGGTCTTTTTCAAGGCTGAACCGTCCTAGCTCACCCTATAAAACCTCGACTGCCGGGAGGCACTAGGCAATGTCCGTCAAAATTTTTAAATAGTGAGCTATATGGCCTCCCCTTTTTTATAGTTCTTAGAACGTCATGTTAGTTTGAGAACCTGGTGATCCTTTTGTTATGGCTTTGCTGTGCCTCTGGGCACCACTCCCTACATACTCCGTTTTTGCCACGTGTAGACTGGTCTGACAACGAAGTGTAGGGCATCCAAAATCTTGGTTGCTCTATGCACCATTTTATTGAGGCCACGTTTGGCTTCATGTGCTTCAAACTCTGGAATGGTTCCTGGAGTTCTCCAGTAGAATGTCCAATTTTTTTTTACTTTTTTGGACCGTTCATTTGTTTCTGAATTTAACATTATGTTACTTTCTCATTTTCGATTGATGCTACGTGTGTGGTGGTAATACGTTCCACGTTGGCACTCCTAAGCACCGCGTTGACTTGATTGATTGCGGAATGGTAACAAAAAAACAGTCTGATCATTGGCTCAGAATTGAAAATTTGTGCAAAACGGAATGTTACACTGTTCAACTTAGCGGAAGTGTTCTAGAGGAAAATCATGCTGTAAATCACCAGTTCCCATCCTAAAATGGAAGTGAAAAGCATTGAGTGTGGTCAGCACTTGTGGATGTGACCTCATGGAAACATTGGAAGTCTGATTGGGTCCATGTAGATGTCACACAATGCAAAATAAGTAGTGTCGAGATTCTTCTCACTGAGAGGTCAGTAGATAGAAGGGCGGCATCGATCCGAAAAATTCGACTGTCATGATGAAAAGAATCACTATTACAAGGAAAAACTTTGTGGATTAATCAGTCTTTCACCCGTGTCGTGCCTGTTAACCCCTGAAGGGCTGGGGGATATTGGTTATACCACTTAAATTTAATCTCGAAATGCCACAGTGACACCATAAATTTTGAATATTTTTTTTTTCTTTTATAATGTACGCAAATAATACCTTTTGCTTGTCTTCAAATAAATTTTATCGTAAATTCTGGTGTCATTCAATCACTTCACCATTTTGATAATAGAAGCACTTTGCCTGAGAAAAGGTTAAGGGTGTTCTCGAAAAATTATTTTTTCCCGAAAGACTTTCTAACACATTTAAGGACTCATTTTTAAACGTAAAAGCCTAACACTTGCAGTCATGACTATTGGAGTGATTTGAAATCGAACGGTTTTTTTTTCATTTTTCTATAATTGGATTACATCTTGGGTTAAGAGGGATTTTTGTCTTATAACACCTTATAACGTGCTATCGTGTCCAGAAATTTGGTCGAAAATGCTAACTTGGACAGCATTTTCCTAAAAATCATTTGCCTTTACCAAAAAATGGAAAAAACTATTCGATTTCATAATTTCTTAATAAAAGCATCTGCCAATCTCATGCGTCTACGAGCAAAAATGAATCCAGGAATGTGTCAGAAAATTGCCAGTTTGTGTTTGAGAGCAGCGGTAAATGGAAACTGCACCTTTATTATCCACCGTCTTCGGGAGCTAACTTGTCAGGATCGACCATCGAGCATTAGAAACAGCAACAACATATTTATGAAAGTTGTGTCGAGTTTATTGATTTATTTCATAAACTTTAACCCCTTTGCGACGAGCGGCAGGTATGCATGCCATTTAGGATGCAAGAAATCCTTGAATTTTTTACACCAGTAAACTTGAACAAAAATTTTAGCGTTTTCTCATTGCAGATTTTCAGAGCTTCAAAAAGACAAAAAATTCTCTTCAGAGAGACTGGTGCTTAAAATTTAATAGAAGTGTAGAAGGTGCTCGTCGCGAAGGAGTTAACTTAGTTAAGTGTTCTTTATTCTGAATTTTTAGTTAAAAAACGAAATTACAAGCTTCCTGAATGTTGTTTTCACTTGAGGCTATGTACTTGTCTAGCGGCTCATTTCCCCTCCAATTTCTTATAATCGTTTTTTCATATTTTTGCAGTACTTTTTCTGTACATTTAAAAAAGGTATAATTTTTACTACACTGAAAAATTTTATCAAAAATTTAAAAGATAATATTCAATATATATCTTGTCTCCTTAATACCGTTTCGACTCAAATAACTGGTGAACTGAGTTAGCTCACCAATCACGTGTATGTGGTGTCTAGGTACAGTAAAATGGATATGGGCTACAAGAAGGGAATTTCTGACAGCTCCCCTAGCAGCAAACTGCAAAGTTAGCGTTCTTATCTCAACAACGGGTACGGGGAAAGTCAACTACAAAGTTATAGAGCATCTTCGATTTAACATGAAAAGATGAGTTATATTTATAAATACTTTTATTAGAAGTCCTAAAACTTATTTTTTAATATCCAATTATCAGCTTAGAAATGCCATTAATTTCATCCCAAAGTGTGGGATTAGATGGCGGATGCAAATTTACGGATGCAACTAACCTGGAAGGGAAAATCGAAACTAAAGTCGAGTAACTCAACCTACTTACAAACAGCAGGCTAGTTAACCGCGCATGTGCAGATGAAGGAAATATAGTGGTCATTTTGATTTGTGGTTTTATGCCTATTTGTATCCAACGCTATTTGTGATGCAATAACTAAAGGAAATGTCAATTATAAAGAAGCTAATATGAAAGAATGTGTTACTATTAATGTTTAAGTCTGTTTTTTTTATATTTTAGCTCTATCATCTCAAAATTATATTAATTTATGGTGAAGCTCTTAGCGTTCAATGCTTATGCGATTTTCAGAGTATTTTTGATAGCGCCATCTACCAAATAGAAAAAATGTTCTTAGAGCGCAAATTTTACAGTACATGGTTCACATCGTTGAAAAACTAATAATAATAATGAAAAACGGTTTTTCTTCGTTTCAATTTTACCTCCTCCCCCTTTCATATTTTTTAAAGCATGCAGTAATAGAAACATGAATTTTTGTTTAATTATTGTGTAGGAGGAACTGGGGCACATTGATGCGTTTTTTTTTTTTTCAAAAAAAATTTTTGGTGCCCAGAAAACAGAAATTTCAAATTATTTTTCCATGTGATGTCAGAAAAACTAGTGTAGTGTGTTATTAACAGGCACAGTCGTTATTTTATGTAGTATTTCTGCATGTAATTAAAAAAAATTAAAATGTCATTTGTATCAATGTGCCCCATCTCCAGCGTAGATTGATGCACCTCATGGGGCACTTTGATACTTTTGGGAAAAGTGGAGAAAAAATAACAGCTACTGCATATTTTCCATTGAAAATGAGTTAGCAAACCATTTTATATTTATTTAAAGAAATTAAAATTACCCACAATTTATTTGTAAGGAATATTAAAGCGATCAGAATCAAAATTAAATGTATAACGACCTGATGTTCTTGCTGGTCCTTGTCCAGTTGTTCGCTGTGGCAACTTTGTCATATCTCGCACTTCAACCCCACCATTATCTTCTTTCTCAGAAGAAATTAAAAAGTTATCAGGTTTTCTGTTCATAAACCGGACGAGATGGTCACCATCATCAGCTTTTCCTTTAACTTGCCCTACAAAGTGAATAACCGATCTCTTTTTTGCAAACCGCACTATAACAAAGTCGTCATCAACAATATTTTGGTCAGAAGTGCCTGCTTTTTCCATTGTATCATTTTCCAAAGTATCTGCTTCTTCACCTAGCAGGTCACTTCGATTAAAATAATCGGATGAACAGTTACACAACTGTTCTAAGGATGTTTCAGATTCATCTGATGAATATAATTCTTCCACCTTATTTCTCTTCGTCTGTCACTTCAAAGGTTTGGTGTCTTCTATCCCCAGCAGCATTTTTGCGTTTTTCGGTTCTTTGTCTGTATTCCTTTGCTGCGCTGCAGCTTGTTTCATTTCTTTAATTTTTCACATGTCGAAAAGCTTTTCGTCTCTGGAGAATCGGTATAAATTCGAGATTTACAAGGCTGCAGTCCATTTATTTTGTCAGTTCTACTACCACTAGCTGTTGGGTAGGGTCGTACGTCTTAAGGAGTTACAGGCTTGTTTGAACACGTAGTTGACCGTAGAGATTAGGTAGCATCAGCATTTTGTGGAATATTGCTATCTTGTCACTGAGAGACAGTTGAGGGAGTTGCTGAGTCTGTCTGAGGGTGTGTGACAACAACTGTACCATAGTGCGAATGAGGTATGGAAACTGTGCTTGAATAAAAATCAGAGTCAGAAAATAGCAATCTGTTGAAGGGCACTATGACTGTCCTCTCAAAACCAGAGACAATATTTTTCGAAATGAATGATCCTAAGTTTGCAAGTTTTGCAAGCTTTGGAATGTCATAAATTGATAGGTGTTTCCCTTGATTATTCAGGTGCCAATCGTTGAAAGCAATTTTCAGGTTTGCTTTAAAGAGACCAAACACTGCTATGTCCAATGGATGCAGTTAATGAGGTGTGTGTGTGTGGGGGGGGGGGGTGACAAATAAACTATTCCATTTGCACGACAGTAGTCATTGGCTTCAATAAGAACGTGTGACTCATGATTATCACATAGCAACAGGATTCGGTTTTCTATTGACGAATTTGTATGTTGTTTGATGTGCCTCATTAAGAACAAATCAGAACAAAGGAATAATAATAATAAAGTAATAATAAAGAACAAAAGCAGTCATCCACCCACTTCTGAACGCCAAACTAAAACTTCCCTCTGGAACTCCTGCAATAAAGTGGTCGTTATAATGGACCCTGGGAAAAAATTAATACTGGAGGATATTGATTAAAGTAGCAGAAATGAAGGCACCAAATGTAGCAAGTCCCCCCCTTTCTACCTGAAACCACCTGCCCTACTTGCCTTTGGTGTTTTGAAGCTAGAACATTTGGAGTGTCAAGGGTAGTGGTTATCCCAGTTTCATCAAAATTGAATATTCTGTCTCGAGTGAAATTGTATCTTTTTATGACACTCTCATAATTATTGAAAAACTCAACAGGTTCCTGCGGAAACCTACTCACCTCATAATGCTTGTTTTTTCTGATTTCCTCAAATTTAAATTTGCATTCCTACTTTGAAAACCGTACATCCAATCTTCCCCTGCCATTGCATTACCATTCCAACTTTCATGATACTTGCAGCGTAGTTTTTTAGCAAACTCATATGCCAAGTGCCTCATCTGCTTCAGTGTTAGACCGTGATGTAACTCATTGCATTTAACAAGGTATTCATTTAATTGTTTTTCTTGTTTGGCGGTAAATACCTGTTGAGAGGAATATTTAGAAACGTGATCTCTGACTCTTTCTTCACCATTTCTTGCTTTCATTTTCTCCATGGGGCACATTGATGCCTATCAATGTGCCCCATGGAGAAAATGAAAGCAAGAAATGGTGAAGAAAGAGTCAGAGATCACGGTTCTAAATATTCCTCTCAACAGGTATTTACCGCCAAACAAGAAAAACAATTAAATGAATACCTTGTTAAATGCAATGAGTTACATCACGGTCTAACACTGAAGCAGATGAGGCACTTGACCAACATAGGCTGTATCAATGTGCCCCAAGCAGTCATTTTGAATAATATTAATCTCAAATCCAACACTTCATAATTTACCTAACAAAAAAGAATGAGGACCTGATAAAGAGTAGCTTTACTTACCAGGGAGGGTATTCTTTCCTGTTGAAAATATTGGAACAGCTGTATAATACTACTGCACTTGTAAAACTCAAATTTACTTTTGACCTACAAAATCAATAAATCGCCCTTCTCATTTCATCAAAATACTGAATCACGTCAAGACGTTATGTGGGTAGTTGTTTACACTAGCGCCATATTTTGGAGCTAATGTGAAACTTCCTGTACTGACCTTGTGAGCAGTAGAGGGGGTGTATCAAGGCGCCACATGGACCAATGTGCCCCAGTGCCCCCTATATATTATCCTGCGTTGATAACAGATATCAAATAATCTGTTAAACTATAATATGCTATAATAAATCTTTTTAAACTATATACTGCATGTTGAGTTTTAAATAATTATTTTTGTTTGAAATGATATTTTTTAGATTTCCAGAAACATTTCAAAGTACGCTAGAACATTTTTTGGTCATCTTCTAAAATTATTAAAAAGAAATAAAAATATTCTCTTATAACAATCTACACATAAATTATAGAAATAAAAAGAAAACTCTCATCTCGTAATTTTCTGCTACCGCACATGCAATTTTATCCAAAATATTTTAATCAAAATGTGTAATCAATTACTTTAGTTAAATTTATATATATATATATATATATATATATAAATTAGAAATAACTATATAAAAATGTCTTTATATGTAATATTATTTGAAAAAGAAAAAAACTATCTTGTAATTTACTTTTATCCTCTATATGTTACTACATGTCTTAACCAAAAAGTGTTTATTTTTACTTGTAAATAAAAAAGGGAAATTCATTTATTTATTTAATCGAATAAATGATTTTTAGGAATTTTACTATAACGCAAAATATTATGAAAATGAATATCTTATACCTGTATCAGCATTTCTAATCTTTCGGTCTAATTTTGTTGTGAACGTACAAAACCATCAAATCAAAATGGATTTTTGAAATAGTTTTAATTTTATGTCAAAGAGTAAATTTAAGCTATTTCAATTTATGATTAGTAATCCCAGGATTTCATTAGTAATGTTTATTTTTCTAAAAAATAAACGTGATAACTATACACTTTCAATACTGGTTTTAGTTTCGTTATTGAAAATAAACAGATAAAAGTAGTACTAAGCACGAACTCATACGAGGCGATTAATAGATGATGTGATCACTTTGGCGAATCAGGTATGCACATTTCAACCTTAGGTTTTGTAACCTAAGGTCGAGCAATAACGACTCTGAAATTAACGATTAATTCAAATTTTAAATCGGGGTTAGATTTGCCAACCCAGGGTTTCTGAACTGCAACTTGAACCAGCAAAATGAGGTTGACAAAGAATGGCCTGGGTTACACATGTTAGCAAGTTGCCAAGTTATGTATACTCAATATGACCACCGTCGCACAGTGTGACATTTGGTGAATCTTAGCGGCCAAAATTATTTTTTGTTTTAAGCTAATTTGGATTAATTGGGTTAATTATTAAATACCTTTTTAACACTTTCCAACCTAGTTGAAAAGTGTTTATGACTTCGGTTTGTCTGCCGTATGGCCGTGCTCTAACTCCCGTAAATATGCTCGGATTGCTCTGCAATTTTTATATGTTATTGTAGTTATCTATAGCATGTTCCCTATTTCAACGGAAGTGTGTAGCACTTATAGTTTTTTTACAGGGACACTCAAAAGAATTCCGTTACTTTGTGGTCTATGGGGAAAAATCATTTGCGGTTTATTTAAATAATGTTTCACTATTTGAAACGCATTGAAATTTATATATATCACTAAGGTGCATTAGAAGGAGCTTAATATGGAATAGGGTGTGCATAGCACCTATAGTTACTTTACAGGGACAGTCAAAAGAATTCCGTTACATTACGTCTATGGAGAAAAATCGTCTGCGGTTTAATTAAATAATGCTTCACTATTTTTTACGCACTGAAATTTATATATATCACTAAGGTGCATTACAAGAGGCTTACTACGGAATATTGTGTGTATAGCAGTCATCGTTCATTTACAGGGACACACAAAAGAATTCTCTACTGTATGTTAACAATAATTCCTGGAAGTGCGCTTTAAGTTGCTGAACGCGATTTTAAATTGAACTCACTTTTTGTCTATTACTGGGTGTGTATAAATTCTGTATTTCATATACAGGGCAGCACAAAAGTTCGCGAACACATTTCCGTTTATTGACAGAAACTCCAGAAGGAGAATTTTAAACTGTGCTACGCGTTTCCTAACTAAACTCTAATTTATCATCCTATGTAGTATATATACAAATCTATAGATCCTATACAGGGCTGAATAAAAGTATTTAGATATTTTTCCGAATATTGTATATGTTGGGAATTCCTGAAATTATTAAATATGTTATGCGTTTCGCAAATTGTTTACTTAGATGTTATCTTTCAGCTTATTAAACGGTAATGATTTGTAAAATTATTTTGGAAGCGTTAGAAAGTGTTATTCATTCTTGTTTATTAATAAATATTGTTTATTAATAAAAAAATATTCATGTTTTACGGTTTTATGTTTATATTCGTTTAAAGGAAAATAATAACAATATTAAAATAAAGGCAATGCTTAACGGAATCTATTACAGACCTATTTGCAACCAAGAATTAAAGCATGCCTTTATTCTTCACTTGATTTTTAAAAATGCATCCAAATAAATTAACCTTTGCACTCATGTTGCTCCATTGGCATGACATTCAATATATGACTTTTAAATTGCCAGGACTGCAAAGAGTTAATAACTTGTTACTCTAAGATGAAGAAAATAGTTCATATTATTTTTCGCACAAATTTCTGTGGGACTTCTTGTTTGAGTAGGGGTCCATTTTTGTCCATTGAATAATATTTAAAAGGAAGGGTAAACTTCTTTTGAGTTCTTCGTATAATTTCGCATTAGTTTGTGGGTAGGTTCGCTTCCATAAATAATAAAAATGTTTTCTACGGTGATTTTTTTTTTCTGTTTGGTGAACTATTAAAAGTTTGCTTATTCTTTTTGTTTTAACTTTTGTTTTTTTTCTTTTTGGGTCACTTTAGTGAGCAACTTATTTTTTAAGTTGACGCACAGCATCTCTCTTTCCAGTGATTTTCTAACTTAAACTGATAAGCACACTTAGATACTTCGACATTTATTGAACTTTTTAGGCTTTCAGCTCTTTTTTGTCCTTGGATATTTCACTAAATTCAATGAAAACCTTTACAGTTGATTTACATTCCTTGAAATTTCATATGTTCCTTCATTCCAATCATTATTTTTCTTCATAAATATGTTTGCTTTTTGGATGACAAACCCTATGCTCCTCAGTTCAGATTTTAAATAAGATAAATAGAGATTAAAACTTTTTATATCATCTGCATAAAAAAATCATTTTGAAAAAAGTAATTTTCAAGACAATGCTATTTTTATTTATATTTAATAATTTTTGCTGCTATATGGTGTTAAACAGCTGTTTTCGAATCATTATTTCTACATTCGATGGCCCTAGATCAAAATTAACTTAAAATTAATAGAAAAATGAGGGCAGAATAAATAAATGCATTTTGAATCGATAAAATTTCGCTAGCCCTTACTTCAAAATCATGTAATTGTGTAGATATTTAAAAAATCATAACTAAATTTAACTCGACTAAATCTAGACCAATAAATTTCCATGAAATGTATATTATTACTTCTATATTTTGAGAAATTACAAAAAAAAAAAAAAAATACAAAATGAAACAAATGTGTCGTTTTAAACAGTTTTTACAGTTTATATTGCTTTCATTCCAATCGAAATAGCCGAAAAATGCATACATGTGACCGCTTTGTCACATATCGATAACAGTCTTCCTTGGATTTCCGTCCATATTATAATTATAAATAAAAAACAAGACTTGGCAATTTGGAATGCTTAAATGACAGTATGAAAGAACAATATGTCTATGGCCTTCATTTTTAAAAATACAAACATGTGCAGAGCTATTTTCAACAAAAATACAAACATAAAGGTCTAGATTTAATATTACAAAGAAATTGCATGGAAATGTTTGGAAGTATACTACAAGCTTTGAGTTTGGGAAATAAGAAAAGAAAAATAATGGAGAAAATGCAATACTTAAAAATATTTTTCAATTACTAAAACTGATTATGTCTCATTCAGGATATTAAAAAACTATGCAGACTTTCCTCCTTTTTCACAATTTATAACAATCAGATTTTATGTACTTCCCAAAACATAAAGATATTTACTTTTGGAAAACAAAACGTCACTGTGAAAAATCATTTAAAGTCCATGCATTGAACACAACACTGTAGTTTCGACTAATAAAAAAATATCGTTCATTTATGAGAGGGAAAAATGGCATCACGTGGATCCCCAATGATTCATCCATGAATCCATTTTTTCATTCATATGTTGTAATTTACGAAATCGACTTTCGGCCAGCCAAATCGAAGACATATTCCCCATTGCGTCACCAACATTGCATATCATTCATTCTGCATGTGCCCGATGGTGGAAACTTATTTAACTTGTTTTTTTTTTAATTAAAATAAATTATATCTAGCTAATGTGTCTTAGTTTCATTAGTAAATGTGCACCCGCCATC
The DNA here is from genome assembly GCA_963931845.1 of Maratus michaelseni. Taxonomy (NCBI): domain Eukaryota; kingdom Metazoa; phylum Arthropoda; class Arachnida; order Araneae; family Salticidae; genus Maratus; species Maratus michaelseni. The sequence continues at coordinate 122,872,618 of OZ007586.1, forward strand.
CCAATCGCACACTTCTGGATGCAAATAACGGCGTATTTAAGCTGGTGATTGAATATGAAATAATTACATTTCAGGGCTTCTAATAAATGTCAGACAATGTAAGACAAAGGGTAATAAATTTAAGACATCATTTCGTACTAAATCTAAGACGATCTACAACTTTGTAACTGACCGTATTCGATATAGGAACCCTAATTCCACAGTTTCCCACTAGGGGCGCTGTCAAATACCTCATTATGTAGCTCATACTCATTTTACTATATCTCGACACCCCATAGATGTCAGTAGCTAATTCGGTTCACCAGCTATTTGAGGCAAAACCGAAATGAAATACACCGTATTATTATAGTTCTGATCAAAGCAGAAAATATCCCAAATGATTAACTCTATGTTTAAAATAAGATGTACTCCATCTATGTTGAAGAAGTTTTATAAAGTTTACGTAGTTAATTATATACTGCATGAAAATAAACGAAAATTCAGAATATATAAAAGAAATACATCATGGGTGTTTTTGAATCAACACTGGGTTATAAAGTACACAAATAAACAGAAAAGTTAATCATATAAGTAAATATTAAAGTGTAATTTGCAGAGAAATGCAATCTTCGTAAGTTATTAAGTTCCTTGCCTTACTTTTTTTTCGAAAAAAATAATGATATTCTAAAATCAAATGAAATTCGATGGAAAATACATCAAGTACTCGATTAAAAAAAAAAAAAAAAAGAAAAGAAAAGTACCTTTAAAATTTATTTTTAAAAATAAAATTTCATTTTAAATGGAATTAAACAAGATAGCAAACTTGCGTGAAAATTTTTGTTGTATTTTCTTCAAGAAAAGAGTAAATTTATGCTATTTTCTTGTAATAGTAGGATGAAAAACAGTGTGTCCTTCATTAATGTAATTTTAACCAATATGAAACCTAAGAAGCAGTATTTGGACAGATAGCACTAATAATAATAAATTTTAAAATGAAAATTCTGTTAGTAAAAACTGAAAATAAAGAGGATTTCTGAACATGTTTAATTATGCATTAGTCCTCTTGTAGATAAATGAGGCCAAAATTGAGCAATTACAAATATTGAATTCTCTATTATTAAAAAATAATTTTATTTATAAATTTTAAAACTTATATTTTTCTATAATTGAAGTTATTTGTTTAGTAAAAGTCAGACGGCATAAGAAGGCGCAACTGTTTCCCTTTCAGTCTAGCTGGTGCAACACAAAATCCTGTAAACGTCTTCGGTAGGGCTTTCTTACTTATCCATTTCAATGACTTGTCACAGACAATTGGGTTACCTGTAAATAGAGTAGAAGCAAAATATTTTAAAAACACTCAATATTACACAAAAAATAAGCACGAATTCAGGGCTCCCAAATGGTCCCCTTTTTTAATAACGGTATTTTCTTAGAAAAATTTTAATTTTAGATTTCTCTTGCAAATTTTGTAGAAACCACCTTCGGAGGTAATTTTTTGCGGAAATGTTGTAGAAACCTACCATGAAATTTTCTGTTAAAAAATATTGGTATTCAGTTGGCGGACCATTTGGAAGCCCTGCGAATTGGACAAGTTGAAGAAATTAAAAGTTGCCTTCAGAATAAATAACATGTAACTAAATAAATCCTTTAATTGAAACGAATGATTTTCCTACATCAACAATTATACTATATTTAATACTTAACTGAAGGATTAGATTTACATTTTTCAGTATTCGAATTCCAATAAGTCTGGTTTCCAATAAGTAAAACCGCACACCATTCCTTGTATCACTGACATTCTCTTTTATAATCAAATTAGTGATGGGCTGATTCGAGAACTTGTAAGAATCGAAACTTTAGTTCTCTAGAATTTATCAGAATCGAATGATTCATTCGAATACTTTTCACGTGAGTGTGGTTAACACTGATAATTTCTCCAGATTTTGAACCAGATGAGTGACGACATTTTGTCTTTTTCACTCATCAAACATTTATTCTAACATATTCTCAAATACAAATCTACATAATATATTTATTAGGGTGGTCCCGAAAATTAATATCTGTTAAATATTTTGACTCTCCCTCCCATTTTCTTACGTTTGAGTTAGAAACCTTATATTTAAAATCGGAACACTTTATATTTATTTTTAGAGGTGCCTCAAGTGGGGTGGGAGATACTATATTAGATATAATTAAACATACATACCGTATAGTCAGTCTAGCATAAAATATTTATAAAACATGTTTTTTTTTATGTTATAAACATATTTTCAGATATTATTAACTATAACCATGTACATTTCTTTTTACTGATTCATTAATATTGGGTAGATGTGTGTGTGTGGGGGGGGGGGGGGAATCACATAAGATTTTATTAATGTCTATGATGGTTAACCCATTAAAGCCTACTGTTACCATATGGTAACGGAATAGCAGCTATGTATTTTGTTGTTTGTATACCAGTATATTTTAAGAGAAATATTCTCTTTATCTGATGACAAGAACTCCACATTAAAAGGAGACTAAACTTGCTACTTTAAAAAATTGGTGTGAAATGCAATTTTTGCATTTTAAAGAGAAAAGTAATTCCGGCTTTAATGGGTTAAACTGGTACTAAATATTAAAAAAAAACATGCTAACAACACCAAAAATTTTTAAAAATTTTTAAGAAGGTATTTTCGTATTAGCCACATGCCAGCAGTTAATAACCAAAGAAATCGTCAAAAATAATATTTATAGGAATCTTTTTGAATCTGATTATTTCAGTGTTTCATCACTTAATTCAATTGCATAGCTCTATAATTTTTGCTTTATTTATATTATTTTACGTTTAAAGCTGAAGTTTTTAATTCGATTATGGAATATTAACTGAATACAAATACGGAAATATTTATATTATTTTAAGTGCAAATGGGCTTATTCTTCCATAATCGGTTCTGACACTATAGTGATGGATTTTAATAAAATTCATGTTTAAAATTCATGTGTTTGAACTGGACCTGACATTCTTTTATTTAAACAATTTCAACAACACTGGTACTTTATTGATCAGTCGCAATTTTAAGCATTAGCAAATCATGATATAAGTGTTCATAATTGATGAAACTGATCAAAAATCTTTGCGAATATGCACAAATATGTCTTAATTCTAAACAACCCCATGATGATTACAGGGAGTTGTTGAAATTATGGATAACTGTTCTTGGAAATGTTAATAATAGTCAAAAGAAAGTGAAGTTTCATTAGCCAGGTATTTTTCATAGAGCTCGATGGATTTCCAAATTGATATGTACCATATAATCTATGTGTTTTGTGACCAATTTAAACCAAAAAATCATGAATTGAAAGGTATTCAAGAATTCCTATTATGTGTTATTAAAATATATTTGAAAGTATGGTATAAGGAACATTTGGGGACAAAATTTCCAAGAATTGATCCTCAACTTCTGAAGCATTTAAATAAATATGAAGAAGTAAACAAAAATCTTGTTACAGATATTCTTCAAACATTTCTTAGACATCAAGTGTGTCTTAGTGAAGAACTAATTGATTTAGCTTTTTTGATGATTAAGTAGCAATAAATGATAAACAGAAGATGTTAAAAGCTGTAGAATTTTATTTTATAAAGCCTATATTAATGATCAGTCATCTTTGAAGTACTTTGTAACAAAAAATACAAAGCAATCCTTTAGTATTCTTGACATTCCATGTAGTTTTTTATATGTAGATGTAAGTTGCTGGAAAGATATAACTGATTAGCTAATTGGAAAACAAATTGCACAATCGCTGAAATTAATAAATGATGCATCAGAACGCGGCGTTACACTTATTCAAAACTTTAACTAAATTCATTTTTATTTCAATTCATGACGGCCAATTATCAACACGAGGGATATAGGCTCTGGGGGGAGTGCCCTCCGTGGGGGTCTTTTTAAGGGATCCTAACCCGTATTTACGGCAAGGTTCAAAGAAAATCACGGAAAACTCCGAACGGTTAGGTCGACGAGCGCGACAGACAGAATGAAGAACAAAAACAATATCTTATGCACGTGGTAGAAGATAATCGTAAGAAATTTCCAGATTGCATAAAAAGAACACTCTTTGAAAATTTGAATTAAAGATAATCAATTATTGTAATACGATTGAGTGCTAATTATGCTAATTTAATTGTATTTCTTAAATTCCATGTATTTAGTGCATAAAGAACAAACAATAAATCACTTGAGGCAAATTTACATTTTTTTTTTATTATTCAATTAATTTTTTGTATTTAGTGTTTTTATGGCTATCCTCACAAACTAATAGGGAGAGAGTTGGAGACCACACTAATATTTATTATAATCCTTTTCTTAAATTTAATTTCATATTTTCGATTTAACTAAAAGAAACATTACGTGTAGCTTATCTGGGCTCATAACATACATGGAAAAATAAAATAAGTTTAAAAACTAAAGTAGCGCAGATCATCCTACTAGTCACAAATTTACGGAAAAAAGTAGCTCGAACAGCGCTTTATATTCTGCTATCTGAATCATCTTACGAGACCATAAGAAAACTCGAGCTAACGAAAAATAGTCGAAAAACGCAAATTTCGTTGCCTACATCAATTCATGGTGGCTTTTTATTCGAATATACTTCTTTCTGAGACCAAAACCACTGAACTCGGACAATTTGCATTCGAATACTCTCATCACTATATCAAATTATTGGAAAGTTTGCTTTCTGGTCATAGGAATTTTGTTTTGTTTTTAAAAGGAAGCTTCTATGAAATCTCGTACAATTGTAAAATTCAGCTTAGGAATAAATAATCTTTCGATACACATTTAAATAATTTTCATGATCTTCAAAAGCTTATTATTTGAATTTAAGTTTTTTCTGTACAATTTTCAGCATTTTTCTCGAAGTAAACCACTAAAATATAACTTTTTAAAAGGATCTTCAATTCCTCTGGAAATTAACTTTAAGCCTAAAGTCCCTGTCTATTTAGGCTTCGAGACCAACTGATGATCGTAGACTCACAAATCCAAACGACCATTCATTGTAAATAGCATTATGCAAATGCAAAAGAGAGTGTAAATGATTGTGTATTTTAATCTGTCTACACTTGTACCAACTCCCTATTTATATCGTATTTGTATTCCTATTTATATAGTTTAATCTTTATAAATATAACATTTTTTATCTTCAACTGTTTCTAACAGATCGTCGTCAAATTGGAGAAACTGGGCAGGCCTGATTAACAATAGGGCACACTTCCACCAGTAAAAAAGAATAGAATTTTTTTCCTTATTCATGGCAGTAATTTGGCATGAATAGGGCGTTTTAATAAGAAGAAAATTTCTATTAAATGTTGCTGGTGAAAGTGTGCCCCGTCGGTAATCAGGTTCCGAAACTGGGGTAGTTTGACCATACAGGAGGTGACCTACTGCCTTTATTTCATTTAAAAAATCTTTTTTGATGATAAACAGAAAATGAAAGCATATTATAAGCCTTTTATACTACTTAATATTGTGATAGTAGTATAATGTTGTGAAATAGTCATTTCTAGTGATAGTAAAAAAAAATACGAGGAATTTTGAAAATTCCCCCCCCCCCAAAAGACTAAGTTTTCTATTCATAATGTCCGAATTCGTGTTGTAAATAAAGTTAATGAAGATATTTTTGCTTTATAGTGTACTATAATTAATTATCTGAAAGATAATATAGTTAATTAGAATTTGATAGAGGCACTGTCATCTGTTTTTACACTTTTTTTTCAAAATGGTAGTTGCGGAATGTTTGATCTGATGTATTTGGGGATGTTTGACCCAGGTAAAATCTTCCATTTTTCCTCTAGTGTAATTAAAGACAGTTAATTAAGTGGGTTTTACTTTATCAAAAATTATTGCAGTTAACTTATTTCAGTAACTCATAGCCTATTTTATATAACTATTTTTCTTAAATAAGGACTATAATGCAATATTTCAATTGAAACTTAATGCAAAAATATCTATTAACAAGTGATTGGCAGTATAAAGTCAAACAAACTCATGAAACTATGAAAAAAAATGTGTTAGTTTCAGTTGCAATCTTTGTGCAAAATGTCATTTTACCTTACTGCGCATTTTTGTATGCCGTAATACAGAAAATTGACTAATCAGTCCATTTGCCTACATTCAGATTATATGCTTTGAAAATGACATCAAGTATCACTTGTGTGCAAAAAACAAAATCACATCTTTATCTGTATACCGGCTTTGATTATATTCATGGTGATTATATAAATTATTACTAATTGCATGCATGTTCAGATAAACAATAATTATCGTTCAGAAACTATATCTGAAACTAGATAGCTTAACCTTTCAATGAGTGCTGTATAAATTTTCCCACGAGCAGGTGCACGTCATACTTTTTATGACACAAGTATTTCGTGTTCTTATGCTGTTACGAGTGAAAGACAATCCATAATACTAATAAAATAGTTATATAAACAATTATACATATCAACAGAGAAAATTAAATTTTAATATTATTTACGTGCAGAAAACAAGAGCCAGAAATATACATTTAAAGAAGGTAAATATATATACCAAGCAGGGTTTAATGCAAGAAGACAAAGATAAGAAAACCTATTCTAATTAAAAAGAGATCGATTATTATAAAAAAAATAATAATCCAGTTTCGTTTTTGACCTATTATCATGTTTTATTTTACACTATTTTGTACTTTTATTTAATATAAATTGTATATATATAACTATAAATATAAAAATGAAAAATTGTAAATATAAAACTTTATAAATATAAAAAAATTATGAATATATTTTTTTTTTAATCTTCAACTGATTGTTTGTGTTCGCCGTCAAATAGATATTGAATATCTTTCAAGGTTTTTTTTTTAATTTTGGGACATAATGACAAAAAATTTACTAAATAATTTTCGTTTGAGTATGTAACTCAAAATAAAAACTCAGCGTAACTAATATCAATTACATCATTACAGAAATAAATCTTTAAAACGTAAAATTATTAATTGTTATATCTACTTACAAGAGCGGCGTGCGATTCAATTTTTCTCAAAGACACGCAAAAGTGCATTGGGACTCGGGGAAATCGAAGGAAATTAATGAATTGAGAAATGACAATGAACCTCAGCTATATTCGGGGTTTTATTTGAAAACAATTTAAGAAATATCACGTTTGTCGTAAAATTTGCACGCCTGCGCCCGCTGAAACATGTTAAACTTCAATACGCACAATTCAGGTGATATTATCATATTTAAAATACTCTAGTGCTTATTTTAAAGTTAAACCGTATCAGAAGTTAGGATCTTCAAAGAATAAAAAAATTCTTACCTTCTAAATAGACACGGGAGAAGTTCTCAATTGCTAGAGACCAAGTAGATTCACTAAGAGTTTTCAAGAGATTATTTTGCAGCTCTAAGCGATTAAGACTTGGCATGTCTTCAAATATGTCATTTGGTAAATCTTCGAGTTTGTTGTTGCTAGAAAAAATGAAAAAAAAATATCAGTAGTTTCAAGAAAGACATACTGGGAAAAGTTCCAGTTTTTAAAGAAATATGATAAATCGATTCATTAACAACTTTTCGTACTTTAAAATTTATGCGATTTAGAGAAGAAATATAAAAAAAACAATAGTGAACTTTCACTGTAACCATAAAGATTTTGTTTAAATAAAAAATATATATATATATGCAAGTAATATTGGGCTATGTTGTAGTATACGCTAATAAAATTTATTTCCACGGTTATTAAATGTACCTTTAATATATATATTTATTTTCTCAAATAGCTAACAAATGGGTTATAAAGTAAGTGGTCAAATTTAGCTTTCAAAAGTGTTAATTCTTTTTCTTATCCCAAAATAAGTGTTTTGTATTTTTAGGCGGGGGGCACGAGACACTCCTAAAAGACATGAGCTCACGGCATCCTCCCGGCATATGTCCAAATTTTAGATTTCTCGTAACTCAACATATCCATACCTAAGCCTCCTCATATGAAAATATTTTGTTTCACAAAAGTCATTGAAAACGTTTCGTTTCAATTATTCAAATAACGATAGGAAGCGCATTATTAAAAATGATCCATTTTTCAAATGCAGCTATTGTGGGCTTTAAAATTATTCATATTTTTAAATTCATGTTGAAAGCAAATGAATCCACAATTGTTTCTTTGTCATTCAGCTGATAGTTCAGAAATCCGTACAATTTCTTTGCCACAGCATCACTTTAATACTGATTCCTAAAGATTTGATCCCAAACTCAGTCAACACATTTCGAAATCGGTGAAAGTCAGCCGAGTCCATAGCGAAAATACAGGTTAGGCCAAGAGTCCTTGATACATTTTGAAAATCAATTAAAAATCAAATAAAATTCGAGTAATTGGCGTACGAGAGTGCGGTTTGGAAAAAAATGCTTCTCATGATTGAAAGTTTTGCTGCAGCAAATAAAAAAACTATTTCAAAAATATTCTCATGCTCTCCTTCATCTGCATAACTATCGAACAGAAAGAGCACATTTATACATGACAGTGGTGACATAAATACAGCACGCATGCTTAGATTGACGTTTTTGTCCAAACTGAGGCAACTGACACTTCATAAATTGGAGGTACCTGGACGCGACCTACGTTATACCAATGCCCCCTAGATAAGAAAGCCGTGACACGCGTCCCGAAAACGTCATACCAAGCAGGCAAAACAAAGAAAAAAATTCGAAGAACTTGCATGTTTCGATTTTGATGGCTCGTAGAATTATTAACTATTAGTCGTAAACAATAATTATTAATTCTATAAGCCAATGAAATCGAAACATGCAAGTTTTACGATTTTTTTTCTTTGTTTTGCCTGCTTGTTATGGTAACACCTGTTTGCCTGCTTGTTTGCCTGCTTGTTATGGTAAGTACAACTCAACCCTTGTAGACAAGCGACAACAACTCAACTCAACTCTTTTTTTTACTGTGTTGTCATTCTGTTCTGTTATGTAGCTCGTGTAAGCAACGTGATTAAAGTATAAAGTTAACACTGCTTGCAGCCCTTTTGGATTTATATTTGCATAATTAGCTTTTTGTTAATCTGTTGGTAACAATAACAGGTTATGGGCTCAGCATGTTTTAAAACTGTGTGAAGTAGTTATTTTGAAAAGCTAACTAACTTAGGCCTAACCGCGTGACGCAAGCATGGCTGAACTTAAGGTGCAAATTGATAAATTGGAAGGTGCTGAAAATTGGAGCAAGTGGAAGTGGCAAATGAAAATGCACTTTGAACAGTACGATATGACGATTATTGAAGGAACTCGTGTGTATCCGGTCGCTGTAAGTGATGATGCCGATTCGAATAAAAAGGTGAGTGAATGGCGGCGTGATAACGCTAAAGCAGCCGCTCTTATTGCAAGTACGTTGAGCCACTCAGTTGCTGATTTGGTAATGACTTACACTAATGCAACAGATATTTGGGATAAATTAGTCAGTGTTTTTGAACAAAGTAGCATTCAAAGACTTAATTTACTTATGACCCAATTTTTCCAATTTTGTAAAGATCCAAATGACAATGTTGCAACTCATGCTGCCAAAGTTGAACGGATTTATACGGAAATGAACAATGAACTTGCTCGTATTGGCTCAAGTTTCATTCCACCAGAGTTGTTACATGGAAAAATTCTTCTGACTGTGGGTCCAGAGTACCAAGAGTTCAACAATGTTTGGGAGTCATTAGACTCAGAAAAACGTACTACAAAAAATTTAGTTGAAAAACTATGCACGATTGAGCATCGTGTCAAATCTACTGCTGCTGTGGACTATGGCGCATTTGCAGCTCGTGTTCCTGTTTCTGGACAAAAAGCTGTGAGGGATAGGGAAAATATTTCTGAAACTGTTCCTGGAGGTAATATTAGACCTAATAAGCAAAAGAATTGTTTTAAATGTGGATCAAGTGCGCATTTATGTAAAGACTGTCCAAAGAAAACATTCAACGATAAATACCTGCCATCAAAGAATAACAAAGGTGCATTTAGTGCTAGTGAAAGTTTTGTCCAGCCAGATATTTGGATTTGTGACTCTGGTGCTTCTCACCACATGACTGCAAACAAACAGTATTTTGTAACTTATAAACATTTTCCTGTGCCCATTGAAATTTCACTTGCTGACAAGAATAAGATCTATGCATATGGATCTGGTAAAATAAATATTGAAGTTTGTATCCATGGTAAGTGGTATGATGCTCATATGGAAAATGTGTGGTATGTTCCTGATGTGCGAAGGCACCTATTTTCTGTTCAACAAGCTGCAAAGCATGGTGTTGAAGTAAAATTGACTGACAAATATGTTAAATTCTATCGTAGTAACGAACTTGTTGCTGTTGGATCATGGACAGATGGTACATATGTTATGTCCATGAGAGTCGTTATTCTAGCATGTCCAGCTGAAATAAGTATTGCTACAAAATCTGAAACGCTGCAGTTGTGGCATGAACGTCTTGGTCACCAAAACAAACGTCATGTTCGGAAATTATTAAATGACATGAACATTACTGTGAGACATGCAGTAACAAATGAGTTCTGTGATGGATGTGCTCTTGGCAAAGCACATAGAAAACCTTTCAAATCACGCCCTTACAGAGCCATGTCAGTTGGTGAAAGCATTAATGCTGATTTAAATGGACCCATGTCTGTGGGATCCTTCAGTGGTGCACGATATTTTTTGAATTTCAAGGATGACTATAGCAAATATCGTAGAATATTCTTTCTAAAAAAGAAAAGTGAAGTAAGTTCCTGCTTGCGTATATTTCTCAATGAAGCTACCAATCATGGTCATGTTGTGAAAGAATTGCGTTGTGATGGAGGATGTGAATTTGACTGTGGTGAAGTTTGACAAATCCTTGCTGAAAGAGGTGCAGTTCTGACTCCAGGGATACCGTACACACCTGAACAAAACGGAGCGTCAGAACGTGAAAACAGGACAATTGTTGAACTTGCTCGCTCTATGCTCTCTACATGTGGATTACCTCGATCTCTGTGGGCCAATGCATGTGAAACAGCAGTATATCTACTAAACCATACTGGGGTATCACCAGAAGAAAACAAGAGTTCTCATGAGCTTTGGACTGGTCAACAAACATCTAAACTGCATCATTTGCGAGTGTTCGGAACTGAATGTTATGCCCACATTCCAAAAAATTTTAGGCGTAAGTTTGACAACAAAAGTGTACTTGGTCAATGGTCATCTTGTGGGGTATGTCAATAGAGACGGCTATAAAATCTATTTACCTTCTCAAAATAAAATCATAAAATCTCGTGATGTATATTTTAAACCTGAACGTCTATGTACCACTCCTGTTACAGTGGAGGTGGAGGAAGACTCATCTGAGAACTGTGAAGAAATTCAGAATGAAGACAGCAATCAATCAGAAGAAAAACAAGAACTTAGAAAATCTGACAGACAGCGAAGCATGCCTACATGGATGAAGTCCGGAGAATTTCTTCTTGTAAACGTAGCTGCTGTAGGAGAGTATGAAAATCCCTCTACATATACTGAAGCTATTTCCTCGAGTGAAAGTGACTTGTGGCTTATTGCCATGAAAGAGGAAATGTCTGCCTTGCATGAAAACAAGACATGGGAATTAGTTGAAAGACCTAAAGGTTCCAAAGTGATCAACTGTCGATGGGTGCTGAAGAAGAAATTCAATCCTGATGGTACTGTTGAAAGATACCGAGCACGTCTTGTAGCAAAGGGGTATGCCCAAAAAGCTGGTATTGACTTTGATGAGACATTCAGCCCTTTCGCAAGATACGACACCGTAAGATCAATTTTGGCTGTAACTGCAAAAGAACAACTGCACTTAAAACAGTTTGATGTGAAGACTGCGTTTTTATATGGAATATTGCAGGAGGAAGTCTTCATGACACAGCCAGAAGGTTTTAATGATAATAGTGGGAGAGTCTGTCGACTACACAAAAGTTTATATGGACTTAAACAAGCCCCTCGTTGTTGTAACCAGTGTTTTGTAAACTTTATGAAGGAACATAAACTGGAGGTTAGTACTGCTGATCCTTGTTTGTTTGTCAGACATAGAGATAAAAATAAACTTTTTGTTGTTATCTATGTAGATGATGGTCTTGTTGTTGGTTCTGATGAAGTTGAAGTGGAGGAATTTATGAGTCAACTTGCTCAATCCTTTAAGATCACAATAGGTTGTTTGAATCAATTTCTGGGTATGAGTATAACAAAATTTGATGATGGTTCAATTTTTGTAAACCAATGTGTCTATGCAAAGAAAATACTCGCAAGATTCAATATGGACTGTGCTAATCCGGTATCAACTCCAAGTGATAAAAGCTATGTCTCTGATGACGAAGGTAATAAACTGATAGGAAAAGAAATTCCTTATCGGCAGGCTGTTGGCAGCCTCATGTACCTTGCCATTGCCACAAGACCTGATTTATCATATGCAATTAGTGCAGTCTCTGAAAACCTCGAAAATCCTAGGTCATCAGATTGGTGTGCTGTTAAGCGAATTTTCAAATATCTGAAAGGAACTGTCTATTTTGGTTTGTCGTATAAAGCTAAGTGTCATACCAATGAGCTTGAAGTATATAGTGATGCTGATTATGCAGGGGATATAAAAACCAGACGCTCAAGGACTGGAATGATTTCTAAATTTTCAGGAGGTGCCATTTCATGGATGAGCCAGAAGCAAAGGAGTGTGGTGTTATCTACAACAGAGGCAGAGTATGTTGCTGCAAGTGAGAGTGCCAAAGAGTTAATTTGGCTGAAGCGTTTGTTAAGTGACATAACAACTTTAGAAACTCCTTCCCTATTCGTGGATAATGCCAATGCTGTTAAGCTCACCAAGAATCCAGAATTCCACAAAAGAACAAAACATGTTGATGTGCGGTACCATTTTGTACGTGAAAAATTCATTAACGGTGAACTGCATATTAAACATGTTCCTGGAAAGATGCAGCTAGCTGACATTATGACGAAACCTCTGACCTGTGTCAGGTTCAAAGAACTTTGTGTTTTGTTAGGACTAGTTCCATTTAATTCAGATAATATTTAAGTTAATGATATGTAAGTTGTGGCTTGTGGAGGAAGTGTTATGGTAAGTACAACTCAACCCTTGTAGACAAGCGACAACAACTCAACTCAACTCTTTTTTTTACTGTGTTGTCATTCTGTTCTGTTATGTAGCTCGTGTAAGCAACGTGATTAAAGTATAAAGTTAGCACTGCTTGCAGCCCTTTTGGATTTATATTTCCATAATTAGCTTTTTGTTAATCTGTTGGTAACAATAACAGGTTTGACGTTTTCGTGACGCGTGTCACGGCTTTCTTATCTAGGGGGCGTTGGTCCTACTCATGTAAAGGTTTCCAGATTCGGCGTGTTATCGCTTGCTTGGCAATTTCAAAATTATTTTCGGTCGTGAAAAAATTATAAAAACAATCAATATACAGATTATGCATGTAAAGTGGAAAAAAATTTCAAAAATGATATAATAATCTCTTAAAACAAATGTTCGTTAATTACTAATACATATACTGTTAAGAACTAGATCGCGTAAGTGGACGTGGTTCTTTAGCACATCGCTTTCATGTGTAAGTGGAAAAAACGTATTGAATAAATTTGATTGGTCGAAAAGATTTTCCTATTATTATCGCCTTTATACCCTTAGTTAATCAGTCGTATTTCCAAATCTCACGTGACTCTATGTTTGACTATAAGACCAACTTTTAAAAATGAGATAAATTTAAAGCTTTTGCAAGATTAAAATTTATAAGCTTTATCATTTTATAAACCTCACAAATTTATCAACTTTTGAAAATTTAATAAATTTATAAAAACCTAAACTGCGTGAACTGCGACTCCAAATTTAGGCGACATTCAGAGGCCTTACACATGGGCAAAAGTACTGTCATAAATTTCCCGAAATGCTGCACAAAACCAAGAGCAAAAAGTTACATTCTTTCTACGCACGATATTGCATAATTGTATATCATTGCCCTTAAAATACGTTTAGCCAATTTTTTTATAGATAATAACTCAAGACTGGCAATACTGGATGTATGACGAAGCTGTGGATTGGCCGACTTTTTAACATGTACATACATTCGCGCTGTTATACAACATTAGCTTTGAAAATTCATTGTGAAAAATTTTATTCATGATTATAAGTTTTTAAAATGATGCACAAATGTATTTTACTCTTTTGTAAGGATAATTATAAAACAGGCCCTAAAGTAGGCCCTTTTCTTTTGCTTAGGATAACCGAGGTCAATCTCTAACTATGTTAGTTTTTACTTTTTCGATTTTGGTTCCAGTTTTTTATATAAGGTTACTTTCACTTTCAGAACCGGTTCCAACCTGTTCCAAAACTGAAAATGTCCGCTTATAAAAAAACTAACCAAAATCGAAAAAGTAAAAACTAACAACGTTATAATTCCACTTCAGCTATCCTATGCAAAAAAATCAATTAAAAATATTAAAATGCGAGAGATAAACCTGTAAAGAACCTTCCCATATACTTAACATTAGCTTGAGTGTTTCTTCCCGAGATTAGTGCAGGTTCTTAACACCATAATTGCACTGTTTTAAAAAACTGGTGGTAATCAAGCAATCTGAATTTTTAAAAAGTATCCTACACAGCCCGTGAATTTTACGGGCACGACAGTTAAGGGGTTTTAAAAGAAAACGTATAGGAATGAGTTTATTCCTTCTGTGATATTTTTTAAAGAAAAAATGACATAGAAACATAAATTTTCTTTCAAAATATTCCGAACTTATATTGCTGCGATGCGTTAAAAATGAACTGGTCCCTTTGAAAAATTTAATAATTATAGCATAGCAAAATGTTTAAAATTAAAGTGCAATGATTACATGTCAATATCTAAGATAAATTCAAATTTTAGCATAAATGCTTACCTCAGAGATAATGTACGCAAATTTTCGGCTGGTCTTGGGAACATACTTCGAGAAATCGATGAAATTTCATTATCAGTTAGAAACAAACTAGATAATTCCGTTAACTTTTGAAATGCTTTATTTTCTAATGTCTTAATTCCGCATTCAGAGAACGTTATAGACCGTAAACTTGGCCCAGCTTTACTTAACCAATCATTATTTAAGATTTCAATCGTATTTCTATCAAATGTTACATCTCTTAAGTTTTTTAAGTGACCAAAATCAAATGGTTTCAACGGATTTGTATTATTGAAACATGACATGAAAGTCAATCTTTTCAAATATTGTTCTTGCCCAACAAACTGTGGTGACTGCAGGACAATTGTTGAATTCTGGAAAAATATTTGATTGATAGCTGGTCCTTTAAAAGCATCTGACTTGACGGGGTTCATTTCGTTCTTGTAAAGGCTAATTTTGTAAACTTGATATTTGGTAAGAGAGCTTAGTGCTTGGTACAGCTGTTTAGTTTCATTCAAATATTGGCAATGCATAACCGATGCTCCTTCATCTTCTTCACAATAGCAAGGATAATTGTCTTCTGGCTCAGGACATTCATCTAACAGTTCCGTTTTGGCGTGGCTTGCAAGGTTTATTAAAATACAGAGATATATTATGGAAATGAACAATCTAGTCATGGTTGATCTAACTGAAAAAAATTGATCAAAATTAAAAAATAAACAATAAATTAACACTAGTTATTCAAGTTATTTTTAACATTAAAAGTTTACAAAAATTTCATTAGCATTTCTACTTCATTACTTATAAACAGTTGTATAAGTCCTTGCATGAAAAGAACCAATGGACGTCTCAATACTGCAAGGTTCAATTTGATAGTTGATCTGGGGTTTAGCGGTCATATTTTTTACACGAAGGGCTAGATAGGCTAGGATCTCCATTTAACCACTTGATGGGCGGTGATTCATTTTTTTGCCCACTTAATTTTAATCCCTAAATGCCACATTGGCACCAGAATTTTGGAATGAAATTTTTTCTTTCATTAAGTACGTGAAGAAAAAGCTTTTATTTATTTTCAAATATATTTGTTTGTAAATTCTGATGTCATTCAATCATTTCAGCATTTTATGAATAGAAGTACTTTGCTCCTGAAAGGGTTAAAGTGAAACTTAACCCTCTGAGCGTTTTGAAAAAGGGTAAAATTGTTATGCTGTTTTCTCTGCATTTTGTTTTAAATGCTAAAAATTATGATTCTTTCAGCATTATAAATAAAATTTAGTTACAAATATGAATGTAACCCTTGAGAGTATTGATCATTCTTCAATGTTTTGAAAATTCATTAAATATATAGAATTATATTATTTCAAACATTGCATATATTGCAGTGAAACCTGGAGCTTAGTGAACGGAATATTACGTTCCACACGCTTAGAGGGTTAACCAACTACAAACACCTATGTCTGGGATTGGAACTCGACAACTCTGGTTACGAGAAGAGACGAAGAACCTATAGCAGTTATTGTCAAATTGGATTTGCATCAGTTTCTTAATTAGCGTACTCAGAGTCAAAGCTAGACAAATGGGTATCGCAAAGTCCCAATATATCAAAATGGATAATTCTTCTTAGTACATTGCCGAGGTATAATGGCGCATTGGATGTACCGCAATATGAATTCGTTTCCTGAAAATTAAACTAATCCAGACAATAGTCATAGGATAAAACACAAATCTTCGATCCGTGAACTCCGACACAAGAAACAGAGGGTGGCCTCGCTTACATTACAATATGCGTCCTTTTCGATCAAAAGTGAGAAAAGATCTGATCTAATTTTATGATTTTATTAATTTTATTTAATATTTTCTGATCTAACACATAGATGTACATATGTCAAACACTACAAATCTGGCCAGGCTATACGCGTCAAACTATGACTGTTAGAGATAAACCAATATTAAGATTTTTTTAATGAGAAATGTGAAGGCATACCAGAAATTGGCGCATATCAATTTGGTGATTTTTAGCGGACAACCTGAGGTTATTTTGAGAAAATGAATTATGAGAAGCGAACAAAAATGTTAATTTTGCATATTTATGCAGCAGTAAATTTAATGAAAACGGCGTTTAATTTTAGCATAAGATAATGAAAGAGGCAAAGGGTAGATGCATCAACGAATCTGGACAATCATTAATATGCAGAAAGAAAAACCACATGGCTGAAATACATCTGCATTTAATGCTAAGATGAAAATAGCTGCGAGCATTTTGAGTTAGTAAAAATGGATTACTTTTGAGTTTAAAGAATAAAAAAAAAATTGAACAAGGAAATTAATTGACATAGAGAAAATTTAAGATAGGAAAACTAAATTTTAGAATAAAAACACAAAATATATATGTTTCTATATAATATGGGCTTAGTTCATTTACCCTTTAACGAAAAAAACATTTATTGTAACTCCTTAAACACAATTTGTCCACCTTGAACACAATGTTAATTTGAGTGAGAACGGGCTCTTTCTGATTTATACAGGAGGACTCAGGATAATATATAGATTTGCTTTTCGGTAAATAAGAAGGTACCTAGATGGAAAATTCTTGAAGAATCACTCGTCAGTACATCTTCAAAATAATGGATAAACTTCAAAAGTTGATTTCTTATAAACTTATATCCTTTTTGTCCACAGATTCCCATTACTATTAAATAATAACATATTAAATTATGTAAAAATATTTTTTAAGCTTTTCCATTTCCAAGTGATAAAAACTAGCATCATTAATTAATATTCCTATATGGAACTCTTAGGTTATGTTTCTCATTTACTTCTTTGAGGGCAATCATGAAAGCGGTAAGCAAGAAAGACAAATCATGCATCAAACCTGGATTACGAAACACTTTAAAACACATCCTAAATAACGGCAACGAAACTTCATTGTTAAATATGAAGAAAGAAGATATGTAAGTACACAGTTTAAAAAACGCATAACACATTTAAAAACCCAATTTCATCAATTACCGTCCATAGTCGAAAAAGGTATTCGAATTCTTATGTGCAGCTGTATATAATCTATAGATATGTATACATGCAAACATAATTTAAACAAATCCAGCAATGGGCCTAAGAATGGTATAAAAACCAAATTACAACAATAACTATCTTATGCTAAAAGTTTTTTTCTACTATTTAGTTGTGGTAGAAAACACATAACACATTCGAATATTCACCGATTAGCATTTCCTGAAATAGACGGAAATGCACTAGAATTCTTTTGTACAGCCTTGTATATTATCTACAGATTTTTATACACACCACATGCGAGATAAAATTTAATTCGGGTAATAAACGCATAACTCAACTAAACACGCACTTCCATACTGTATACATTGTCAACAATGTATACAGTTCTTTGCACAGACCTATATATAAATTCATATATGTTCTACAAGCATGGTATATTAAATACAATTCAGCATGAAACTACATAGCACAAGTAAAAACCCCTCTGAAACAAATACCACCCATAACTGTAATATTTACGAATTCTTTTGTGCTGCCCTGTATATGATCTATAGAATTCATACACACCACATAATACGCAGAAATTTAATTAAACTTAAAAACACATGCCACAATCGAAACACACTTCCAGCAATTATCGCTCATAAACAGTACTTTACGAGAATTGTTTTGCGTGTCACTATAAATGAACAATAAATGAACAATAAATGTTATGCACACCATATATTACAGTAAGCATCTTGTAGTGCACATCAGTAATGTATATCAGTTTCGTTATATTTGAAATAGTAGTTGTTACTGTAACATAATTAAAATACACTACAAATGATTTTACTCCTTAGATCATTATGTAACAGAATTATTTTGTGTGACCATTTTGTGTGACCATTTTGTGTTATAAATGTACTCTATATTCTACAGAAAGCCTGTTTCAGTGCACTTCACATTTGCCTACCAATTTCATTATGTTTGAAATAGTGTAACATCATTAAAATGCACTGCAAACGATATTTCCCCATAAACCATAATGTAACGTAATTTTTCGAGTGTCTCTGTAAACGATCTATGAATGCTACACACTTCATTTTCAATAGCGATCACGCTATAGTAAACCTCAATAACATATACCAATTGCATAGCAAACCGAATATATTTACGGGAATTAGACTACTGGCAGACGACAAACAGATAAAAAGAAGTCATAAACACGTTTCAACTATGTTGGAAAGGGTTAAAAGGGGGTTAAATTTTATTCGTTGTAGTTGGAGGTCAAAGTTGGTCAATTTCTCTCCAACAGTTACATTTTTTTGTTCATAAACCTAAGTAATGTTTCATATTTACTCCAAGGTATTTTTATTTTACTTCTATTGAATATCATTTGATGCTTCAGAGCATATTTAGTTAGTTATTTTTTTGAGTCAGTTCCATATTCAATTTGCTTATTTGATGATCCCTTTAAATCATTCTATCATAGCTGAAAATCGTTCATGATTACTAGCTGTCTACCTGAATATTACCTTCAAAATGTTTCTATTTAGCAGAAATTTTAAAATGTATTTTCCTCTTTAAAGAAGACAATCGTAACCAGAAAAGATCATTATACTTTGAAATACCGGTGTGCCACAAATTCGTTAAAACTTTAAAAATTCATTAAAAAGGAACAAATGATGCTAAAAATATTATGGTTTGAACGAATGGGATTAGAGGGAGATCGGATTTTTTTAATAACAAAAAAAGTTGTGATTTAAAAAATTACCGATAGATGGCACTGGCATGTATAATATGAAGCAGATGTATGTAAATTAGGCTTATAGTAAACCACCCATTTCTTCGAAGCGCTTGATATGCTTCAGCATTCCAGCACATGAAACGGGCACTTTTCTCGTCTTGCGTCCTTTAGCCGCGCGGAATTTTCGTAATACTCCAGTTGTTGATTCCCCGTTCTTTTAAAAATGTTTAACCAACAATGTTTGATCTGGTAACGATAGCATACTCATGACATCTAATAAAGAATCTATGTGAATCGGGATGTTTTATTGACAGCGTGATTTGCTTAAATCTGCTTCATATTATGCATGTCAGCGCCATCTATCGGTAATTTTTTGAACCATAACATTTTTTGTTATTAAAAAAATTCCATCTACCTCTAATTCCATTCGTGAAAACCGTAATTTTTTAGCATCATTTCTTGCTTTTTAATGAATTTTTAAAGTTTTAACGAATTTCTGGCACACACGGTACATTATCCTATGAAAGAAAATATTTTTGGCATAGTTTTTTTGTAATGTTTTTCGTACTTTCTTTCCGTTTTGGTAAACTTACATGAATTTATTTCAAAATTTAATTTCTTAAGAGGCGTATAGCCAACATAGTGAAAAAGTATCCATGCCGGGACTCGAATCCGGGTCCTCAGTATACCGCACTGACGTTCTACCAACTGAACCACTTGGAACGATACCCAGTCTGGCACTTCTCACTATCACATGTTGGCAAGGTGGCAAGTGGTGACCTTGTGAACATGTGATAGTGAGAAGTGCCAGACTGGGTATCGTTCCAAGTGGTTCAGTTGGTAGAACATCAGTCCGCTATACTGATGATCCGGGTTCCAGTCCCGGCTTGGATACTTTTCACTATGTTGGCTATACGCCTTTTAAGCAATTAAAATTTGAAATATTATGAATGCAAGGCGTGATAAATTTTCTATGAAAAATTTTCAAGTATTAAATAAATTTACATGAAGTTTTAATGTTATTTTGGTAAGTCTGAAAAAGAAATTAGATTTAATCAGTAAAACATTATCTTTTCTATATTTGATCTTTGAAAGTCGAACTCTTTTATGCTCGAACAACTTGAAAGTTGACCGAATAATTCCCGAAAAGCCATTTTGGGATTTCGATCTCAAGTTCAAAGTTCAGTTCACGTGATCTTGAAAGTTTTAAAGCAGAGAATTTTGGTCTGCTAAGCTGTTCATTCAGCTGTCAAGAAGGTGAATAATCACTGGAGTGAGAAGTTACTTAGACTTCTAGATTTGATGATTTTAGTCAGAAATAGATATAAAGATACTAACAAATTACAGATAGATACCCTCAATCCGAATTAAGAGGTCATAGGACTTTTAAAATGTCGAAAATCGAAAAAAAGGGACTCTATTTGTCATTTTACATCTTAACAAGAACGGAAATTCATGCGTCAAGCATAGGTTATGAAACACTTTCCAACAGAGCCAGAAAACTGTAACGAAACTTCACTGTCAAATAAGGTGAAAGAAGATATGTAAGTAAACAGTTTAGAAAACATATAACACATTGCAAAATACAGATTTCGAAATTACCTTCCAGTCTCAAAAATGTAGTCGAATTATTTTGTGCAGCACTGTATGTGATCAATAGATGTGGATATATAGCATGATAAAATTTAATTCAGTTAGAATATTCACATCTAGCAATTTTCGCCAATCGATGGAAATGCAGTCGAAATCTTTTGTACAGCCCTGTATATTATTTGAAGGCTTTTGTACACACCACCTATTAAGCTAAAGGGCAACTTAAAACTCATTCGCAGCAATTATCAACCGTAAACGACAATGTAACATTTTCTTTGGTAACCCTGTATATGAATTTATTTATATTCTGCAAACTTTCTTCTTTCATTTAATTTTTTTTAGTTCATAATGGAGAAAAAATAGTTGTTAAATAGTTTTTGTCTTTAAACTTGTCGACCAAAAAATTGGAATCACAGGTTGCGCGCAACAAATGAAGTTCTGCATGTAAAACAAAATTTTTGGTATATAATTATACTTGAGAGTCTTGTGCTTACACTGAACGTAAAAAAGCGTTTATTTATAGCATTTTTATGTTTTAAAAACAAAACTGTATCTTGCTTATATAAAAGTTTTAAAAGTTTGGCAATAAAACACCATAAAAAATATATTTTCAACAACAACAACAAAAAAAAAAGATGAACATTTATTTTCACTTTATAGAGCCATTCACTGAATATCCTGAAATTTTCATAAATAAATATCGAAAGTTCTTTTTAAATTACCTTGCGCGTAGCGTCCCAAAATCATATTTTGAGAAAAATTACTTTACAGTTCTTTCTTTGAATATATTCCATATTTAACAACTATTATGAGTGTCATTCATTTTGTTTTAAAGTGTTCAGAAATGATTACCCTTTAACATATATATTTCATTAAAGTTTGAATTTTTTTAAGATTTAAAAATCCTATGACAGGGGATGGTGGACGTTCAAATTAAGAGAAAACAAAAGTTTGAAAAGACAAAAATTGACTGAAGTTTGATCGTGTATTAGAAACCCTGTAATTAATTTTGACTATTACATTTTTTTTAAATTTATTTATTTGTGTTTTATAGAAATAAAAAATACTTTGGTTATTGTAAAAGAAATACATATATATAACAAAAGTTTTAATATTGTACGACAAAATTGGTCTTTCAAAACTCGTTTTGCCACGATTTTGAATCCCAGTTTCCACTTTTTTGTAGTCCTAATTTCTTTTTCATACCTCTTAATTAACTTGTCTATCTGTTATAACTAAAACATAAAAATTAAAAAAATTAAAAAAAATTATAATAAAAAATTAAAAATCCATAAAAATATATCATAGTTTTTGTTAGGATAAATTTTTAACCAGGAGCCAAACTTAAAAATGTTCTTGTTTGTTTTTCAGGTACAATTTGTAGAGAATTTAATATATTTCATTTTAATAAAAGAAACATGTAAATCCGTTTACTTGTTCAAAGTTATCGTGGCAAAACCGCTGAATAACAGTGTTTCCAGGTAATTGAGTTTCAAATTTTGCCTTCGCAGGTATTGCTGGTGTGCGCGGCTCAACGTTTACGGCTCGTACGACCATAATTTTAGGAATTTTCCTATCGGAAAAACTATACGATATTCATAAAGATTCAAACATTATAAAAATAATCATAATAAAAAATACACTTTTTCGTCATTTCAAACCTTTTTGGTACCCATAAGAATTTTCTCTTTTCATTTAAAAGCTCTATAAATTATGACTGACATCAATCATTTCATACGTACATACAGTATATCTTGAAATGGAGGAGTGGGGGAGATTATTTCTCTTTGCAGGGCATCATTTCAGCATGCAAACACAAGAAACAACATTGCAAATTTATTTTTAATTTACTATAATTCTAAAACTTTCAGCAAATACATTGTTTAGACAAATCCTATAATTATTGAAATATTTAAAAAATGTAGTAAAATAGAAAATTCTAATTTTAAAAATTACAGAAACACATTTTAGAAATAGTAAATAATAGTCAATATATAAAATTTATAGATGTAATAGATAATAGAAATGCTTAAAAGTTTCTAGAATTATTTACAACATGAGAACTCAAAGTCCCGGGTAGTGCAAACTGAAAAACTACTCGAGATAACACCTGGCTGGAATGTGAAAGCACTAAATTCCTTTTTATGAAACCATGTATCCTATCTCCAAATGTTTCTCATTTCCCCCCTGGTAAAAAAATAAATTTAAATCCCTTGAGATCAAATTACAAACACTCTTTCTTTCATTCTGAAAACCAGCAAATGCGGTTTTTAGTGGTGGTGCCATCTAGTGACAAATGACATTGTTCGACTCTTGAGCCGCGATGGGTAAAAATCACTCCACTACTTAATTACATCGGTGGAAAATATTTAAATTTTGAGTTTAACAATGCGCAAACAATTATTATTAATTACTAAAAGAAACAGAGAAAAATAAGTTACCAGGAGAAATTAAAATGACAAAAATAAGTTATTCCTTATAAAAGAAAATTCTCTTTATAACGCACGAAAAACACAAAATTTCTAACTCACAAAAAATTGGAAAGTTTCGATTAATCAAGGAAAATCAACTAGATATTGACATTGCGTGCTGATGTCATGTAGGTGTGGAAAGTAGAAGTCAAACCTCTAAATTGTGTTATTAATTTTAATATAAAAGAAAATTGAATGTAAATAAAAAAAATATATATTTATGTGGGAATAAATTCACCCACTAGAGCATAAAGGTTTAAAGAAGAATAGCGAGATATTCACTATAAGTGGTGTGTAAGTAGGTTTTGGTGTGGGAGGGGGGCTCTTTTATTCAAAAGTTGTAGGTGATGATATGAGATTTCTTTTTATATTTTGTTGCTCACGCCTAGGTTTACTATTGTACCTTTTCACGTAAATTCGGCGGTTTAGTAAATATTGTATGGAGGTACATTTCACATATATTTCTGAATATGTTATTACACTTAGTAGTCTATAGATATTTCAAAGTTTAAAAAAACAAATATATAAAAACACATTGAAAACTTACTTTATTACTATTATTATTCAGCTGTACCGTAGACAACCAACAATTACGGTAAAGCTTGTTTCTAGAAAAAAATCAGCTGTACGAATTTTCTTAGATAAGATAACAAATTTATTACGTATGATAGGGTAAAAATGGTTTGATATAAAGTTCGGATATGAAATTATCGTTTTTGTGAGAATTTTTACATATGCTTTTGAAAGATTTTATATTTTTCATGACCTAGAAATGAAAGAAATATTGCGGAAAACATTTATTTTAAAAATGGTTATGAAAAGCTTAAAATTATTTGAATATGATAAATCAAAACCAAAGTAATATTTAGTAAGCATACTTGCCAACCGCCCGCTTTTTTTAATTAAAAAAATATACTTTGAACCAGAAACTTTATGTAATTAAATGTATCTTGCTTAATGAAATGTAAGAATCAATTGAAATCTACTTGGTTTAATTCACTAAATAAAATGAATGGTTCAAAGTATATTTATTTATTTAAAAAAAGCGGGAGATTGACAATTATGAGTATATAATTTAAACATCTACAAATTATTTTTTATGCTATACTAAAGAGAAATGTAAGATTTTTTGAAAACAGAAATAAACTGTTAGCCCCTTTTCCAAAGAATTTATTATTATTCTAATATAAATTATGTCACTTATTTTTCTGTAATGTACCTCAATTACATACTGAAATTTCTTTGAAAAAATACGCATATGAATTCCATCAGTTAGGCATTTTAGTTATTAGTGCAGGTCCCAGAGTATTTTATAAATAACAACTCGATCATAAATAACCCGCATTAAGTTATTTTGTTTTAACACATTAGAGTATCGGGAAACGAGAATTCTCGTTTCTAAAAAATAAGCGTTGTCATCGGAAGACGAGAATTCTCGTTTCTAAAAAATAAGCGTTGTCATCGGGAAACGAGAATTCTCGTTTCTAAAAAATAAGCGTTGTCATCGGGAAACGAGAATTCTCGTTTTTATTCAAAAAACTTCATTGACTAGGGGCGTCGCTTCTACCTTACAGAAAATACATTTATGTCATGTTGAATAAATTTTCTTAGATCGTAAGACGTTTTATAATACATCCGTATATTGAATGATATTTACCGATGCATACACTTGAGAAAACCACCTAGGAAACAATTTACCAAAGCCTATCAGAAGAGGGAGGAGCTACCATTGTTTTCCAATATCATTAAAAGACCCCGTTTTATAGGAAAGTTTAAGGAAAAATTGTCCGATGCGAATGTGTTAATACAGGGGACGCTCGTTAATACGTCTCTGTTTAAGACGTATCTCCACTAAATGAGGACAATATCGTTTTCTCCATCATCTTCTATTTGCAATTAAAGTTAAGGACATCCCTCCTTGCGTATGACACATCGGATAATGCGGACAATGTTTTTACAAATTCACCGGGCAGAATTGAAATTATTTTTGTACAATATTTCTTAAAAAGGAAAAAAAAAGTTTGGCGTAACTTTGGTTACTGAGATATCAAAAAATTGTCAGTGACAATGGTGAAGCGAACGGAATAAAAAATTTCTAACGTTTGTTCGCTGATCAAAATTTGATGTATTAGACCAAATTTTCGAATGTATAATGTATCCCAAAACATTAAAAATGATGTGGTAAAAATATTATTTGTTGAAAAATGACAGATTAATTAAACTTAGGTTATGTAAGTGCGACAATTTCTTTGCATAATTTGTTTGTCCTGAAAAATTTACTCTTTTGTATTAATAAATTGGTATTAACTTGCTTTTTCTTTATCAAAATTAATTACAAATTAAAGATTATTTTGTATTAGAAAAAAATGGTGAACTAATTAATATCTGAAGAAAACTGAATTCACTTTATTTCAATATTGATGAAAACACCATTTAAATATTTACATCGCTTAATGCAGACTTCGGTTACTTCGGACACAAAATGGCCTCCCTTGGAAATCCGCACTAACGGTACTCCGCACTCACTGTATTTAAAGTAAGGTAAAAATTATTACGATTTCTGGAACCATTTTTTGTATGTATTTTTAAACGTCAAGTTGTATAATGTACTAGTTTAAAAAAGTATAATATCAGTAAAATACATTTCAGACAATAATATTGCTGAGAGAAAAAAATCATTGCATATGTGTAAGTCATTCATTTAAAAAAACGGACATTTTGGATTACAAAATAAACGAATACATAAAATAAAAGCGCTATATCAACGTGTACATATACGTATATATATTTATATATCAACGTGTATATCTTTGGAACGTGTTCCATTTTTTAGCTACACATAAAGTAAAGTGCTACGTTAGGTTACATGGGATTTGGTGTTTTAGAAATCATACAGCAGACGCAAAGTCCTTTCGTAATGTTGTCTTTATAGGCAATTTTTTTCTTACATCTTTCCAATTCATACAAAAATTTTCTCAACCTATGGATTATTATACGTTTTTAACTCATTAACCCATTAAGGCCTAGCGGTACCGTATGGTCCCGGAATAGCTGCCAACCATTCTGTTGTTTAAATACCAATAGTTTTTAAGAGATATATTCTCTATTGGATGACAGAAATTCCATAATAAAAGGAGACAAAAGTTGCTATTTTGAAAAATTGATATGAAATGGAATTTTTGGATTTTAAATAGAAAAATAATTCCGTCACTAATGGATTAAGTGCCAAAACTATATATATGGGCGGAGTCTTCAATATTTTTGCAGAAATTCGTTTGCCACCAAAAATTCTGAAAGACAATATTCGGTATATTTAATAGCAAAGTTTTTGTCATTAAATAAAGTATTTTTTAACATATTAAAATAGTTGTAGCTTGGTAAGTTTTATTTTCATACACTATTATTTTGAATGTTGCGTTAACGCAACAACAGCAGAAAATGGGTTATAGCATTCGCATTGAGAAACGAAAATTCACGTTTTTATTCCAAAAACATCATTGACTAAGGGCGTGTCATCTACCTTACAGAAAATGCATTTATATCACGTTGTCTATATATATTTTTTAGATTGTAAGGCATTTTATATTAAATCCGTACATTGAATTATATTTACTGATGAATAAACTTGAGAAACCTATCTATGAAAAAAAAAATACGAAAGACTTTCAGAAGAGGGGGGAGCCTCTATTGTTTTAAGACTTTGTTGACCGGCGATTTTGTATGAAATTTTGATTTTAAAACAGTAGAAGCTCCGCCCTCTTCTGAAAGTCTTTCATTAAATGGTTTTCTAGATAGGTTTTTCAAGTTTATGCGTCAGTAATTATCGCATTATGTACGGATTTAATATAAAATTTCTTACAATCTAAAAAAAAATATATGGACAAAATTTTATAAATGCATTTTTCCCTTTTAAATAAGATAAAAGCCACGCCCTTATTTAATGATGCTTGGTGAAACAAACACGAGTTAACTCGTGACTGGTCAGCAATGTGTTCAAACCCAGACTTCACAAAAGTTCCCGATGCGAATGTTTTAACCCTTTCCGGCACAGTGGTCCCACTCCGGGTACACCTAATTTTAATTCCAAACTTGCATACGGCACCAAGAATATTTTAATAAAATTTTGTTTCTATAATGAAAGCTTAAAATAAGGATTTCTTATTTTCTAAAAAAGTTGTTTGTAATTCCGGTGTCAGTCAGTAATTTCTCATTTTACGAACAGAATTTGTCTGTGCTGGAAAGGGTTAAGCTGAAATATTAGAAGAAGTTTGAAATTTTTCATCTGAGAAATTTCTCAAATCTTTCTAATAGGTTCTTTGTGTGATAATACAATTTTTGGCAATACGATCTCGTGAACTCTCGTGTTTAATCATTTCTAAACTCCAAAAAGTGACAACAGAATCTGGGAAGAAGAACTTCAATTCCTAGGATAAAACAACTAACAGTCTTTGTGTAAACATGACTCTAGAACATGGAGTAATTTTATTTCACTGGAATCAAAATTGTGTTTACAACTACCCTTAACAGGTTTCCCCGATATCTTCTTTCAATAACAGTCTTCCGCGAAGACTTTCAAAAACTATCAAAGGACCATAGATTAAAGAAACGAAATAAGATTCCTTTATTCCCAGTTCAAAATAGGTTGTTTTCCAGAATTTGATACTAATTAGACATCTTTTCAAAATACCAAAGTTTGATAAAACTTTGTTAAAAATTGTTCCATTTGTTTCATGAAAATCTCGATTTACAGACTCATTACGTTAAGTATACATTGTCTTCAAGTTTCTTAACTTATCATTAATCCGACGTATTTACAATTAATTTCATGGTATTGTCTGTTGTAATTTCTTTGTTATAAAGAGGAGGAATATTTTTAATTTTCTGCATTCTGTTGCGACATAAGGATGTGGATTTTTCGGAGGAATTTTATGCAGAGATGACAGCTTTTTAGCTTCGAGATTTTTACATTATTATTAGTTGTTTGTTAAAGCCAAAATTTTCATCAGAATTTAATAAAACTGCGTGTAAATATCTGAACTTATCCGTGTAAATACTATCATTATAAATATATAATTAGGTTATCACATTTTTAACGCTTTCCAACATAGATGAAAAGTGTTTATGAATTCGGTTTGTCTGTCGTCTGTCTGTCCGTGCTCTAAGTCGCGTAAATATATTTGGATTGCCATGCAATTGATATCTGTTATTGAGTTTTACTATGGCATGTTTGGTATTGAAAATGAAGTTATATTATAGTTTTTTTAAAGGGACACTCAAAAGAATTCTGTTACATTACGGTCTATGGGGAAAAATCATTTCCGGTTTATTTTAATGATGTTACACAATTTCAAACATATTGAAATTGATATATATCACTGAATTGCACTACAAGAGGCTTACTATATAATATGGTGTGCATAGAAATTTTAGTTCCTTTACAGGTACATTCAAAAGAATTTCGTTACACGATGTATGCTAAACGATGTATGCTAAAAATCGTTTGGGGTTTATTTTAATAATGTTTCACTATTTCAAACACATTGAAATTGATATATATCACTAAGGTGCATTGCAAGAGGCTTACTATACAATATTTTATCTATAGCATTCATTGTTCATTTACAGGGTCACACAAAAGAATTCGGGAGTGTCTGTTAAAAATAATTGCTGGAACTGCGTATTCAGTTGCTGAACGCATTTTTACATTTAACTCATTTTCTGCTTATTACTTCGTGTGTATAAATGCGGTAGATCATATACATGGCAACACAAAAGTTCTCGAGTACATATCCGTTTCTGGACAAAAATTCCAGAAGGGGAATTTTAAACTGTGCTACGCGTTTCCTAATTGAACTAAAATTTAACATTCTATGTAGTATATATACAAATCTATAGATCCTATACAGGGCTGCACAAAATAATTCGGATATTTTTCCGAATATTGTTAATAATTCCTGAAATTGGATTTTTATATGTGTTATGCGTTTTCTAATTTGTTTACTTAGACATCATATTTCTCCTTATTACGGGTAAGAATTTGTAAAATTATTTTGGAAGTGTTGGAAAGTGTTCCATAATCTATGCTTGACGCATGATTTTTCGTTCTTGTTAATAATAATTTTTTTTTCTACCAAAATCAAATAATCCAGTATTAGATATTTTACTTTTAGAGGAGTGGAAGCAATTTAGTAGTTATTCTGAAAAGTAACAAAACATTTAATTATGCAACTTTAACTAAGGAATTTAACTAACAATATTTTAACTATGTAATGATTTTTTAATAAAATCAAAACACTACAATAAAACAGTGCTGTGAAGGGAATTTCACCTTGATTAATATAATAATTAAAAACATATATTTATTTGCTTAAATGGCGATAAAAAATAAAAAAGCACATGTAAAGATGTTCTGTTTACATAATATGGCCAGAGACCTTTCGAGACACATACGCGCTTATTTTCAAAGGAACGGAAATTATGACTGAAGAGAAAACATACGCAGAAAAACAATAACAAAACAAAATAATGTTACGCATATGTGCAAACGAAGCCAGTCTATTTCTCTAAAAAAAGGGGGGAGGGGATTTAAAGTGAATTTTCAGGTGCTGATCCTCTTGAAATACCTATAATATTGAACCAAATCGAGGGAACATTATAAGAAATGACGTAGTTGCCTACACTACGATTTTTAATTAAAATCTCAATGGATTCACGTATCATGGAAAAATAGTGGTTGGATGTTGGAAAAATTGTTTTAGCTTTGTCGAAGTTTATTTTTATATTTTCTTTTTGATGTAATCTGGATAAAGCTGTACTTGATTTACTGAATTTCATATCCAACAAATAGTCTTTCAGCGTTTCTCTGAATTTCCGAGATGTCATACCTACATAGGATAACTTTTTTGATACTCAGTGCTAAATGGGATTATGTAAACGCCTGCTTTATCACAATTTGGAATTTGATCAATTTTTCTATGAATCAAATTCTTTAATTTATATGGAAGGTTAGCTACCTCCAGCTAAATTAAGGAATTTGATTCAAGTCACATGGCATTATGGTCCCATGCCCATCAGTCCGTATGATCTCATGCGTGATTTTCATTCTGCGCACCGTGAGACCATACGCTCTCATGGCAGATTATTATGGCACAGGATTGCCGACACCGTGTACAGCTCTGACTGCATATGAGATACTGGTCAGACGAGGAAACCAGGTATGTAGAACATTGATGTCCCTCCCGGTCCATTTATTATGGTTTTAAAAAAATGTATAAAATTTAGCCGGGGTTTCGAAAAATTAAATTTCAGGCTGGGCGGTCAACGTGTTAATGTACTAATGTATTTGAATCATCCGTATTATAATCATCTGTACCTTATTTTTTTTAAAAATATGTCAAACATATTGGTATATCTTAAGAACAAGTAAACTGCAGGAGAGTAATATGTGAAATCTGCAAAACCTTTACCACGCCTCCTTCTTTTATTTCTAAATATTACCGATAGATGACATTGCCCTGTTGTAGGCTGTAATACTGCTCAACATAATATAGCAGTTTCAAAGCGCAAGCCATTTTCTTGGTGTTTCCACAACTAAACGGAATGAAGGTTAAACCTTCAAAGGGCGGTAGTACATTCTTTATAACCACTTAATTTTAATCACGATTTGTACCAGAATTTTTTAATAAAATTTTACTTATATAATTTAGGTAAGGTAAAGCTGTAATATTGCATTTCCTTTTCTTTTTTTAACCCCTTGAAGGGCACCGGTATATTAAATATACAACTTAATTTTAATCCCAAAATGCGACAATGACACCAGAATTTTATAATCAAATTTTTGAATTTATAAGGTACATGAGGAAAAGCTTTTGCTTATTTTAAAATAAATTCGTTCGTGAATCCTGGTGTCAATCAATCATTTCAATATTTTGCTACAAGAGTACTTTGCCCCTGAAGGGGTTAAATAAATTATTTTGAAAATTCTTGGGTGATTTCAACATTATATAATCACAATTACATGCCCCTGAAAGGGTAAACAATGAGTGAATTTTGATTTATTTTACACATTACTTTGAGCGTTTTACCATTTTGAGACAGTCCAGTGTGGAGTAGTTAATTATTAGCGGTTGTAAAAGAAAAAGGATATTCTGCATATATTAGATTTTCTGAACAAACTGAAACATAAGTGATCGTGTAACAATGAAGAGTACAAATAAGATAAGTTGTCACAGGCAGTAACTCAGCGTTCTCAGCCTGAGGATGTTAAAACAATGCAACATTGAAGATAAGTCAAATCCATGGAAAGTATTTTTATTGCACATGACATACGATGAAGCGAAGGGTGGCCTCCTTAGCTTAAAAAATAATCAGATCCTTTTTGATCAAAAGTCAGAGATGATCTGTTCTAATTTCGCAGTACATTTGTGCGCCAACGCTTTAATTACAGCGCCAAGGATACATGTGCATCGGACAATTTCGCCAGAAAGAATTTATAGCAGTTAGGCTTATGGCATATTAATTTAGCGAGGAGAAGAAATGAAAGGATTGCAATACAAGGCGACTTATTGCAATTTCTAGTAATTTTGTCAGGCAACCCAATAAATGTTATGAGATTGAGGGCAGATGTGATTTTCTGGACATGGATCATCTGATGAGATAATAGAATTTTGGAGGTTGGAAAGTAATTAAAGACTGCATTTACATTAAACAAGGAAGTTAATGTTATGCTTCGACAATAGCGTAGATGTACAAGCCATTTTATAGCTATCATTAAATTTTTCAGACAGAGAATAAAGTTGAAAGGATAATTGAGAAATATCTAACGTACATATTGAATAATTGCAGCTGCATTTATATGCTGGGAAGGAAGTTACGTTTTTGAGGTTAAATAAAGACAGGGCATAAAATGAAAGAAAAGATTCTCTAATATATTTGATGAAATTAAATTATTTTTAATCTTTAAAATAGAAAGGGTTTAAGTAAAAATAAATTCATCTTTAGGAAACATAGGGGAACTATAAATTTAGAATAATAATGAAAATATGTATATGATCTTTATCATAGCCAGCGCTATCTATCCGTAGTATTTTTAACTAAAACAAGGAAGCCTAGTAAAGAAACTTCCGACATCGCACATCAATGTCCGCAAGATTAACATCAATAACTGTCATCGTTTACTTGTTATTAAATTTTTAAAATGTTAACTCCATTGTAGGTCACCCTGTAACTTTTAAATGTAACCAGTATACACGTTTCTATTGTGAAATATCGGGCATAACAATACTATTATTATTTCCTTTGCAAAAATATTTTTTATTCGCTATTCCACATATTGATTTCTAATAGTGTTATTGATTGAACCTTAAAATAAAGCAGTTACCAGTTTTCACGCTATTTATGGACACAAAATATCCTATGAATCAGCAGTTTGTTTAAAGTTTTGTAATTCGGGAGTAATTTAAAAATCCCTTTGTGTTAATAATCGGTAAAAGCATTGAACACCAGCGTATTTTCCAAATAATTTCCAAAGAAATTGACTAATACGGCAAATTTTCTGAAGAAGATTAAAAGTTTTTCTTCTAATTTTTAGCAATTTACGTGTAAAAAGAGAAAGATTTATTTAAAATTCTTTCTTTTTAAAGGTGTGTTTCTGAATTTTGAAAGAATTTATTAGTAGTTTACTTTTAATAAAAGTCTCATAACTGAAATTTTTTCAGTATTTTTGAATTGAAATTTTTTTTAATTGAAATTTTTTCAATTTTCTACCTTACTTCCAAAATTTCTGTGTTTTGTTTCATAATATGAAAAAACATTAATAATTTAGTATCTGAAAACTTGCCAAATATCGCTTGCCCCAAAAAATTCTTTCGTGATTTGCACTTTCGTAACTGCATTTGAAAATTTATTTTGCTAGTAACATAAAATGTTCTAAAGGGTGCCATTCTGCGATTGTTCACTGTTGCCAGTAGGACTTTTTTTTTTCATTTTATTTAGACTGCTTGATTGAAAGCACTTTTTTGAAAAAGAATTTTTCATCTTATTTAATCTGTCATTAAATAAGGCTCATGTTGCTTTTTCAAAATAAGTGGTAGCAATCAGACTATTTGATTTAAAAAAAAAACACCCAACTGGAAATAGTGACTTCAATTGAAATCGTAGAATGTCGTCTTTTAAAAATTTCCTGTTGCTAGTAAAATAAATTTACAGATGCTGTTACGAAAGTGCAAATCATGAAATAATTTTTGGGACAAACTATATTTGGCGAGTTTTGATATATTAAACTTTTTTTTCATATTATGAAACAAAACACACTACTTTTAAAAGGCAGGTAGAATTGGAAAAACTGAGTTGTGAAACTACTCAGGTTAAAGGTAAACTACTAAGAAATTATTTTAATACAGCATTAAAAGAAAAGAATTTTTGATAAATCTTTCTCTTTATATATATATATATATATATATATATATATATATATATATATATATATATATATAAACTGTTAAAAAACCAAACAAAAATTTTCACAGAAAATTCACTTTATTAGTCAAGTACTTTGGAAATTATTTGAAAAATAGAAATACACTAGTGTTCAATGTTTTTACCGATTATTAAGACAAAGGGATTTTTAAATGACTCCAGAATTTTAAAACTTTAAACTAACCGTTGATTCATAAGAAATTTTGTATAGGTAAAGAGCATGAAAACTGGCAATTGTCTTATTTTAAGTTCCAATCAACAACACGACTGGAAATCAATTTGGGAAATTAGGAATAAAAAAGGCTTATGAATGCAAAATAATAATAGAATTGTTATGTCCGGTATTTCACAATAGAATCGGTTATACTTGTTACATTTAAAGGTTACAATGTGTCCCAAAATGGACTTAACATTTTTGAAATTCCACAGCAAGTAAAGGATGACAGCTATTAAATTTATTCTTGCAGGATATTGATGTGTGAAGTTGGGAATTTGTTTACTAGGCTTCCTTGTATTTACGATTTGAAAAAGTGTAAAGCGAACCCAAGAACTTTTGCTTAAATTGCCAACTCTCTGCCTGTTGAGCTAATTGGACCGACAATTGGCTGACACATTTCACTCAGATAACCTTATTGACAATAGCATCTAGTCTGCCATGTAGACAGTTCAACTGAATATACTGCAGATAATGGAACTGCATTAAACAATGGATACGCAGATACAATTTATTATGGATTCGACTACCGGCCTGGACATTTTCACTCAGTTGGAAAAATTTCAATATAATACGTATATCTTTAGCAATCAGTATGGTTGAGTAAAAAATATGAAAGTGTTCCTTGACTTAGTTCCAAATATTACCGATAGAAGGCGCTAGTCTGTCTCAGAATGTTAGATCGTGTCATTCACCGTTCAAAATCATTAGTGATCTGCTGGTCTAACAAAAATCGATCGAACCACCAAGAAAAAATCTCCGATGATCCTCTTGACTAGAAGCGTAGTAATCTGAAATTATTTCTTCAGTTTTCCTTTAGTTATTGTCCGAAATACCTTATTTTCTCTATGGTGTATTCGATAAATATATATTCACTCTGTGAAAGCACTCAGCTTAGAAGTCCTTTGTGATTCTTTTAAGATTATTATTAATTGCACATAATTATAGCTTTTATATTTACAAGATCTGAAATGCCATATATAAGGTGGCATTGTAGTTTTATTAATCTGGCTTACAATTTCAAAATGATTGGATCCAATATAACCAAATTTGGAGTAAATACATCTTAGGTCAAGGCAAAGCTGAATACGTTAGGTACTTACACTCCCATTCTAAGACCGGTCGCAAGATTGCAGCGCCACAACTCAGTAGTTTCTAGCGTTCAAAACTCGCGGTATTTCGGTGTTATCGTAGCTCGTAGCCCAGTTTACTCATATAGAGAAGATATTTTCACCAAAATAAACTTTTAACGTACATTTGTATAGAACAAACTTAACTATAGTTCACGCTGCTTTTTTTTGTGTGTGTGTTTTTTTTTTCAATCGTAATATTTGCGTTTGATCGTAGAAAATTACTACAAATGATTACAAAATTTACTATTTAGAATTACTGGTATTGAAAATTTTAAGATTTTTGCTATTTAATATATTTCCATACGCGAGCCACTACGAACGCTACAGTCGTCTGCATTGACCTTTCTGCATGTTCTTTCGACCACTTGTTCGATTAAAGTGTTAATTGAGTCCTATGTACTCAGCTTTGGGTCAAGAGAATTTGACTATTTAATAAAAGGTTGCAAAAATCGTCACCAAGTGTCTTTACAACTTGATCTACGAAACGTTAATCGTCATATAAATTGCTTATATGCTAAAAGGAGAACTTTGAGATTGGGTCTTACTTCAAAATTGCACTCAAAGTTCAATAATTAGCAGATTATTTTTTATCAGAAGGCTATCTCGTTCGCTGAATCTCACACCGTATGATTTAGGCAGTGGGAGTATTTAAGAAGTCTGTTTTTATCATGGATATGTCGAGAGTTTATGAGCTTTGAAGGACTGAAATATGCCTTATGTCATGAAGATCTGAGAAGTTATGCTGGATTTTACAGCTATAAATGAAAATTTTAATGGAATCCAGTTTCAGAAGATGTGCAAAGCACAAGTCAATTCAATCATATTTGTAACTTAGTAAAATAAAAGATTTTTGTCAAATGCAATTAGTAGTTTTCGTTATTACATTTAAATCACTTTGCGCACTGTGACTGGTGACGACACCTGGTGCTGGATTTTACATATTTTACTTCGTAATTAACTTTCTCTGAATGTATCTGCGTCAAATTTTATGTCTAAACAAACACCTTATCATTAAATATGGCAACACTGCACATGTAAAATG
Organism: Maratus michaelseni; assembly: GCA_963931845.1. Lineage (NCBI taxonomy): Eukaryota > Metazoa > Arthropoda > Arachnida > Araneae > Salticidae > Maratus > Maratus michaelseni. Next base: position 122,909,179 of record OZ007586.1, read on the forward strand.
GGATTTGCCGTAAAATTACAACTTTTCAAAAAATTACGCTTGAATTATATTTAATTAAAAGAATTTTATTAAAATTTAATTTTTTATCATTTATAATTTTATACCATGTATTTCCTGTGAACTTTGAACTAATATTACGCAAAATGTGCTTGGAAAGAAACTTGATTCCCTTGACCGACTTTGGAAACATTGTTATGCTAATGTGCAAATTTTAGATTCGAGATATGACTTATTACTTCCAATAATGCCAGTCAAACTAGGTCAGTGTTTTGTATCTTCTGAGAAATATTTGGATTTCATTCAGTGACACCTTAATTTATCTGTTTTCGGATTCAGTTCATGAAAAATTGGACAATTTTCTTTCTTTTCACAGAAAGTTCTTTTTCTTAAATATGACACTTTGGCAAGAGATTTTTTTTTTCATATTTATTTTCGAGAATGACTCTAGTATATCAGTTTTCTAAATATTTTTTTCTACTATTTGTTTTGTATATACCTGGTGATTCAAAATAGGGATTATAGTAATAATTTCTTAAACGGCGGATCCCACAAACATACTTACGCAATGTATTTAAATCAACATAGCTTTCAGGTTTGGCATTTATTTTACAATGAGATTTACAAGGTTCGTTTCGTTCCGTTTTGACTTCTGAGTTGTTTTGTTCGCTTCGTTTCGATTTACAAGTAGTTCGTTTTATGCATTAAAACAAACGAAATTTTAATTTTTTGCCTATACGAAATTTAATTTTTTTTATGTGGTCCCCATTTCACATAGCTTACATTGAGAAAAGTGTTACTTTGCGTCTGAGAAAAAAAATATTAAAAAATCCCATGTATCTGAGTGAAATATTCGCCGAGTTATTTAACATTAAAAATAACGAATTACATCAATTAACCTGCTGCTTTAGCATACATTTTGTGACGGAATTGATCTTACTTTAGGAGACAAACAATAAGAAAAGAAAAGTTAAAAGGAAAAAAAGAATGAAAAAGAAAGTTGCATTTAAACTTTTTAAATTCATTGCAAACAATGATAGAAACAGATTTCTGATATTTACATTAAACTGAACGAACTGAGATATGAAGAGATTACAGAAAATTAACTTTCTTTGTATACTTTAGTTTATAGCTAAAAATTTTATTTTTCATTCTCAATATCTGAAACCCCAACTAAAAGCCAAATATTTGACTTTTAAAATTTTAATACTTTATAACATATTGGGGTGTTGCAAAATTTCAGCCCATTTTCTTGACAAAAGTTGAAGAAAAAAATTATTTACTAAAAATTACATTTATTCAATATAGCATGGGCCATTTTATCGATGAATTTTCTCCTACTCTTTGGTAATTGCATATTGCATAACCCCTCGCTGTTAGAATACCTGAAGATTTTGGCTAAAGAAGGAGATTTTTCAAGTGTTCAAAAGAGCTAAGGCTTTTACCATCTAAGATGTTTTGAGATTATCTAATTAAACAGTAATCGGCAGAGTTACATTGTATGTATTGAAATACAGCAGCTAAGTTTTAAAAGTTTCTGCAAAAATGCGAAAGACAGATGATTTAGCATTGTCCTGATGGGACACAGTGCCATTTCTGTTGGTTAATTCAAGCCGCTTCTGGTCGATTGCTTGCTGTAATTCACTTAGTTAAGAACAATATTTCTCCACATTAATGGTCTGGTTTTTAGGTAACAGCTCACACTAAACAAATGTCTCCCAGTCTCGTTAAATGCATAAAAAACCTTTTCAGATGCAAAATGACTTTTGCGCTGGTTAGAGAGGCATTCGTGGGCTTAGATCAGGATCTCCTATGTTTAACATTGTTAAACGCAATCCATTTTTCATCATGTGTAACCATATGCTTTAGAAATGGATCAATTTAATGGAGAATCGAAAGCACAAATTCGATCTATAAAATTTTCTCTATTACCTTATGCGGTATCCATACATCGGTCTTGCAAATGTATGCCTCCTACAAATAATCATATAAAAATGAGACTGATATCAATCGATTCGTAATATCGTCTACTAATTGATGCATTATTTAAATGTTTTTAGGGGAAGGTTCTTCTACATATAGAAATTGTAACAAATTTTAAATTTTTCACTACTAACATCTAATTTTGACATCATATCCATTCCAAGATTATGTAATCACCTTGATACTGCTGAGTGGTTGATTCCAAAAACTTTTCTGATTTCTCGAAGTGTTCTATTCTGATAAATTTCAGTTAAACCCAATATTTCACAGCCATCAGCGTCAGTCAGTTGTCCACAAGTTGGTACATCATCGCTAAGATTAAAATTGTTTGCAAGAAATTTCTGCATTTACATACGGCACATGAAATTGTCAACGGCAACCTGCTCACCCTGCTTAATAGATACAGTGTTTCCCAGTTGGGCTACTTTTTATGCAGATTGTTTAATTGATACAACTCTTTCTTCGGTTGACGCGTGTGGAGAGGTTGTGTGTTGCAGGGGCTCCCGTAAATGCAAGGCTAAGCGCCCTTCAAAGACCTGAGGGCCGAGCGCACTCGCTGGAATCCAGTTCATGAATGTCTCAACTATTGTTTTTGGTAAGCAGCATGTTTCTAGCCCACTTAGTAATTGTTTTATGAGCATTTATTAAAATTGCTCATTACTGTACTTATTCTGTTTGCCATGCATTTTAATTGTATCTTTTGTTTTCTGCCTTTTGATTGCTTAAATCTTAATGTAACTTTATTTTCTTAGTGTTATTATTGTTCTAAAAATTTTTCTCTTTCCGCTGATGTTAAACTTTAGATTCTTTTTTAATAATTTTACCTTTTATTAAAGTTGTTAATTATTCTCTTGCCCACATGGTACCTCTCTGAATTGCATCTTTTGGGGCTCTGGGGATATATATTAAGATATATATTCCTACTATTTTGTACAGTCATCCTAGGGGTCTGCCACTTGGCATCACGGGTTAGAGAGGCCATGTGTTACGTTTAAGTCTGCAGTTACATCAGTTGGAGCTGGAACAATGGCCGGTGTTGTTGGCCAAGACCAAAGTAGAGGTCCGCTTGATTGGGTTTTGTAATTACTAATTAATCTAATATATCTAATGAAGGTACTTTAACTTTTTCAGATGTTCCCAACTTTCCACTTTAATTCCAATACTTAGAGTTTTTCATCGACTTTGGACATAGAATATTTTAAACCTTTTTAGCACCCAATTAAAACTTGTATTTCTACATCAATTCAGTATTTTAGTAAAACTTAGTCTTTTTCCATAACATTTTAATTTATTTTTCTTAGTCATTTTCATGATCTGGACTCTAACTTTTTTGATGCAAATTTTAAATATTTGATTTTTCTTGTATTTTATTTGTTTTACTGCACAATTATATGACTTAGTCTTATTTTTCAACTTTTTCTAAATTTCTTTAGTGAAACTTTGCCATATTTTCACACTTTTTCAAAAATTTAAAAATTTTCTCTCAAGTCACCCATAATTTGTTGATCATCTAATTAACTTAATTAAATTCACCTCTCCAAATATTTTCTTAAAATTCAAACTTTTTTTCCGAGTACGGCGATTGCCATCCACCGGGGCTCGCGGACTTCTAGCCGTCCCTACCGTCGACCTCGATGGGTGTGTCGTACAGCGGAACATCAACTTTCAAACTTCAAACACAGATCATAATTAAACTATTCAGTGAAAATTCCCCAAAACTGGTTTTCTTTCAATTTAAACAATACTTAATCATTTCCCCTATCCAAAATTATTCTTTTCATATTCTATTTTTCCACGGCTTTAGCGTTTTTTGCACTTATCAAACTTTTTTAAATATTTCAATTTTCGCACATGCATTTTCCCTGCAAACTGGTTTTTATATTAAACATATTTTTCGCATTACACACCAAAAATTTTAAAACATTTCTATGTTTATTTTCAGTTTTATCGCACTTTTAATTTTTAATGTGTACCTTTTTCACCACCTCGAAAATATGGCTGAGTTCTATTTATTTATGTTAATTTTCGCTTTTTATCATCTTTTATTATGTTTTCTAACACCTCATAAAAGTATAACATTTTAACTTCAGTTTAAATTTTTCAAGTTTGTTGTTTTTTTGTCAAAGTCTTTAATGTTCCTAATTCCGTCTAAGTCCAAACCCCTCTGCAAATTTCCTTAAGACATTAGCACACGGGAACAGCGGACTCTGATGAAATTTTTGACATTTCATGTTATTTCGTTAGAGTCCCGTTCTGCACACCTAACTCAAAACTTTAACATTTTCATCACACAATTCGTACTTTAACTTATTTTCGACAAAAAATAACTTTATCATTTTTCATCCATTTTTTTTTAAACTGAACACCTAACTCAAATAGAACTTTGACATTCCTACACTCCAATTGGACTCTAAAATTTTCGACATCAAAATAACTTTGTCATTTTTCATCCAATTTTTTTTTTTTTAACTGAACACCTAACTCAAATAACTTTAACATTTTCATCACACAATTCGGACTTTAACTTATTTTCGACAAAAAAATAACTTTGTCATTTTTCACCCAGTTTTTAAAACTGAACACCTAACTCAAATAAAACTTTAACATTTCTACACTCCAATTGGACTCTAACAATTTTCGACAAAAAAATAACTTTGTCATTTTTCACCCATTTTTTTTTTAAACTGAACACCTAACTCAAATAAATTTTAACTTTTTTACACCCCAATTGGACTCTAACTAATTCTCCACAAAATAACTTTGTCTTTTCCACCATTTTTTAGAACTGAACACTTAACTCAAATCAACTTTAACTCTTTCAGTACGCAAAATACTTTCGAGTGGCCACTCTGCGGGCATGCGCCTTGCTGGTGCTGGCTCTGTTCCAGCCCCTTCATTTCAGCTTTCCCCATTCTTTCCGTGACCTCTTTTTCCTATTAGAAGTGCATGGCAAACACCCCAAAAATTCTCGTCACTCACCTTCTCTCATTAGAAACATGCTGCAAGCCTATGGAGACATCATGGACAGGAAGAGTGTTGCCCGTGCCCACGGGTCTGTAGTCTATTTTACTTCATCTCAAAATTTTTCCACAGCTAGCATGAGCCACACTCCTAAAAGCAACACAAAAAATAACAAAGGTTCTAGAATGCCACGCAAGGATTCCTTTCCTACCTTCAAAATCCCTTCGGTCGAAGCTCCGTCAAGCACTGACGAAGACACAGATGACCAGCTGAGAGTCTCACTAAAATCAAAACATCATCATATGAGCAATTCCTCCCTCTACAAGGAGGAGAAGGAAGACGTTACTATTGCTAAACTCACCAACAAAGCCAGGGGAATCCTCATACAGATAGCAGGTAGACTAGAAAGAAATTGTCAGCCAGAAAAACAAAGTCTACCATCACTCAAAACAATTCTAAATCACGTAGATCAAATAGACACACTCACCCTAAGAGAAATGCTAGCACTTCAAAATGAGAACACAGCACTGACAGAACGGGTTCGATGCCTGGAAGAACATCTAGAAGTCTCACAACAGAACTATCAGCAATTAATGCAGAAACTCCCCAACACAGCCGAAATCATTGATGCAGTACAAAACACCATCAGCAAGAAAACACCGGCCACGACAGACAACACATTAGCACTACAAGATGAAAACATAAAGCCCACATCCAGCCAAGCGCACACACAGCAATGCAAAAAGAAACTCCGCAACAACGCCATTAGACACACACTCATAATAAAAGGAAAAGAAGACATCACATGTAATGATATTGATAAAACCCTACAACAAAACACATATATATCTCCAATTCAGCCAAACAACATCTCAAGAAAAATAAACTGCATCGAAATAGAATGCAACACTATCAACGATCTCAACACCCTGAAAAACGACATACACAGACATCAAGATCTTAACAAAACACTACAAGTAGTCCCAAAAACACTTCCACAGCAGAAAATGATCCTCCTGAATGTACTGACACACACACCAGAAGAAACCATCAAAGCAGCAATAACAACAAGATTTGAAATAACCGCAGAAGAAATAAACATCCTGAAAACACTTCAAAATAGAAGAAATGATGCTGCAAAAGACCTCATCCTTCTAATTCCTAAGACACTAGGGCACTCAATTATAGAGGATGGAGGCCTCATCATTGGCTTCAAATCCTACATCCTGAAACCACACACCACCGTACCACGCTGCAAACGCTGCCAGTCACTAAAGCACACAGGAAAACACTCCAAGAGTGAGCTACCAACATGTGCCAACTGCGCGGAAAATCATGACGATTCCAACTGCTCCAAACCACCCTGCTGCATAAACTGCTATGATCACAACAAGAAAGAAAGAACCCACTTCAACACACAGCATCAGGCATCTGACTCGACCTGCACAGTGTACAGAAGTCTCTACAAATTTTTCAGACGCCAACTTGACGAGGAATTCACCCCAACATCATCTTACACTACATCAGCACCACAGTCACATCAGCAGCCACCAACACTCCACCGACAACAGTTTGCACACAACAACCAACAGAGACGTACCCAGTACATCGACACTTCAAACGATCGTGAGCCACCGTGGGGATACCAATCTCACATGTATGAACCATATTAGCTCACCACTCTACCACCTCCACATCAAACTATATCATCACCTGCTTTCACCGCCCGTACGTGGTCTCAGCGTATTTGGTGTGGCGCACCTTGTCGCGTGGGGATCACATACGGGTCACTGCAATCACCTGGTGTAGTCGTACTCGAACTGTTACATCTGGTACAGTCGTACCCCCGAACTGCACATCACCCCCTTCACCTTGTCTGTCGCTGCCTGTCGCGTGGTGACGCTGGTCACAGCTTTTGTTTTGTATAATTTTTTTCTTCTTCTTTTTTTTTTTTTTTTTTTTTTTTTGTCTTTAGTTCCTGCCGCCTGTCGCGTGGGGCTTTGCCCGGCAGGATTTTGTACTGCCACGTTTAATCCCTGCGTGCCAGGGAGCTAGCCGGGGAAGACATTAAACGCTCAACGGCTGGGTTCGCCCTCAGCCGAGTGGTCTTCCTCAGGCATTAAAATTAAAATTAAAATTGATACAACTCTTTTAAAATTGTAATATTCGCTATTAAATAAGGCTAATATTTTTATTTCAACAAATGGTAGCATTCACTCAATCTGAATTTTTAAAAAAAAAGGCAGCTCAACTCTAAACACTGAGGGCATATCTTCTGTTTCTGCAAAGCATTTTACCTTTTCAAAATTAGAAAAAAAAAACATAATATGCCAAAACTGCTCCTTAATTTCTGCCATTTTGAATGCTTAACAATTTTTTTAAAATAAAACCAAATGACATTATATTTTCACGAGCACTTGCTGATTGTCCTTCTTTCAAACAATATAAAAATAATCATGTATGAAGTAGATCACAATATGTTTACAGATGCTCCTAATACAACCCAATAATTTAAAAATGTAGAGTCGTGGGGGAAAAAAGGTATACCTCCTACAAATCATCGTATAAAAATTAGACGTACCAATCTATTCGTAATATCGTCTACTAATTAATGCGATCTTCAAAAGTTTCTTAGGGGGTTTTCGTCAACATATAGAAATTGTAACAAATTTTAAAATTTTCACTACTAACACTTAATGTTGTCATCCTATCTGGATTCTTCGGAAAATTTTAAATTCGTATTTTAAATTAAAAAAAACAATTAAAATTATTTTTTTTCGAAAATTAATTTCAAAATATATATTTTTCGAAATTAATTTTCGAAAAACATTTGTATGCACAAACCCGTGCACATTTCAGATTAACATTTTTTTTTTTTTTTACATATAAATTAATAATTAAAATTTCAATTATTCAAGACTTCAATTATTCAAGACTTATAAATAAAGAAGTATTATTTTTTGTTCCGATTAGAATCTGCATATAGTCGAAAACCTCCCAAAACAAATTTTCTTTCACATTTAATCATTAAATGCCAAGTTATGAACAAATACGTAAAATTGACAACTTTAAAGAATCATAGTTAAAAGTAAAGTTGAAAATTCATTTTCTGCTAATTCATGTATGCAAAATACTGCCAACGCAACGGTGAGAATCGTTACTCCCTTTAAGAATAAATTTTTATATATTTTTTAATAGCTATAGCCGTATAGAAATAGTAAGCTTCTGTTGGATTTGTAATACAAATTTGTTTTTCTTAATGTGAAGACTTTTCTTAATGTGAAGTTTTTGCGTTCTCATGAGCGTACTCATTGAACAAATCAATACAATGCCACAAAATATCTGTAAGTGTATGTACATTCTATTTGTATATCAAGGTTCAATGGTATATTTGTAATAGTAAAATTCTCATGATTATTAGAAAATATTAAATCTATTTTATAATTTCATAAATAAAATGTTTCAGATCATTGTTTTAGCTCTTTATGGTGATGTGTAACATGTTATGGTAAGATGAAACAACATTTTAATAGATATATTACTTTATTCGTATAACAAATGCAACAGACATTCCTTTATATCGTAATAAGCAAAAATACCAACTTCAACTCAAATCTGATAGTTTTAACTGTGATAATCGTTTATTTTGCAGTCTTTCCGGTTTTTCACATGTTCCCAGCAGCAAAGGTGGCAATTTCTTGTTACCAGTGTACAACCACTTTAGATTAGTATCGCATTCAAAGGGATTTTCTGAAATAAAACAGATACAGAAATTAATACCAATGTAACCAATGTCGTCTAATAATTCACATGAAATAGTAATATATGGTAAAAAATATATGATAAAAGAACAATTTTAGCTTAGCAAGGATTTTGATAAGTTGTAGATTATAGTATTAACCCTTTGAAGGGTGGGGGGAGGGAATTCATGCCAGTTACTTGTACTTCCAATCTGCCAAATGGCACCCATAATTAGGTAGATTTTGTAAGAAATACTACTTATTACATTCTTCCCTATGTTGGAATTTCTGAAAAATTTTTGTAGATCTACGCCGATCATGTCTCCTAGAACCCAAAACCACTCCAGTTCAAAACTTTATCTATCTATCTATATCACTTTTTTATGGACACGATAACTTCCATAATTCTGCACAAATCGCTTCCAAACTCATACATAAAATCAAGGGGCATAAAACCTCAGTCAAGTTCGTTAATGAGCAAAATTGGACCAGGAAGGGGGGTGGATGGGGAGGAGTTTGTGAAAACAGAAAAAAAACCATAACTTCTTAATTATGATACATATCGAATCTGTTTAAAGTTATTATTACTTCTAGGAAAAGGGCCAAAAATTATGTATGACAGATTTTTGATATAATTAAAAATGGCCTCAAAGGGGGGGGGGGATAGGGGTTTAAGAAGAAAGAAAAATCAAAATTTCGTCAATTCACAAGATATCAAATCCGCTTAAATTTATAATAAATCTTCTTAATAATATCTACAACTTTCATACTGACAAGTTTTTTATAGAACCAACTCTTACAGCAAAATAATAATAATAATAATAATAATAATAATAATAATAAAATCCCTGACGGCTCCGCCCATAGGCGCAGGTAGATTTCGAAGTGGGCAGTCCCAACTGCCGCATCATGGCAAAAAGTTCCTTCTTGTGCAATTCCTAGTAAACAGGCGCCTCACGGTCTGCGTCTTCGAAATCTACCTGTGGCTGTAGGCCGAGCCTTCAGAGATTTTTTTAAATACGATTTTGATAAGGTACGTGAATAAAATTATTATGCAATTATTTTGTTCGTAAATTCTAGTATTACTGAATCATTTCAATATTTTGGCAACAAAAGTATTTTGCCCTGGGCGGATTAAGATAAATTCTTTTTTCTCGCCACTTTTTATTTGCAAAAATCATTTATTTTAAGAAGAAAGATGAGAAATGGGAATTAATTGCATTTGTATAGCTTGGTCACCTATATGCGTTAGTAAGTATCGTTGTAAGTGTGCTACATTGGGCGTGTTTCATCCCAGTGAGCAAAATCATGGGAATATGCCGAGTGCCAAAAATTTCTCTTCAAGCTCCATAGGTCTCATTCACAATTCTCGCAAAACGTAGTTGTCCGTTAGTCAACAAAAGAAACAACATACATATTGAAGCTTTGAAACCATTCCGTACTTACCATGAATATAATTACACATGTGCATAGCATTATTGCACTGGAACGCCGCACAGTGTGCCGAAGCGACGAATTTCTACGAATGTGAAAATTGCAAGTATTTTCCCAAGCTTTTTCAAAGCGTATTGTTTGAGTCAGGGCCGTGCGAAGAGGGGGGCGAAGGGGCCTCCGCCCCGGGCGCGGAAATTGAGGGGGCGCCAAATTTATACAACCAACCACAGTTTTATTTATTTTTATTTATTTATTTATTTATTTATTTATTTTTGGCCGTCGATCATTTTCCGGGGAATTTCAGTTTCTCTCTTCGTCATTCTCTTATTTTCTGTCGCAAAACATCGTGATTTCTCTAGGAAATAAATGCAATTGTCTTATGTTATTTAGAATTTCTGAATTAAAATTAAATCTTTTAAATTTGCAAAATAAACGCGAAATATTTATTTAATAGAATTACTTCTGTTTCTGCACTTTGTCAATTTCTTTGACACCTGTCACAAAGAGAAATGAATGGGGGGGGGGCGCCAAATTGAAACTTTGCCCCGGGCGCAGTTTTCTCTTCGCACGGGGTCCTGGTTTGAGTGCTATGAAGCGCGATAGCACCGCAATGTATCTTCGGATCAAACAAATTTTGTTTCAACCCAGAAATTTTATTCAATAATTGAAATCATTTAATTTTTATTCAACAGTTGAAGTATTTACAGCGATCTAGTGAGTTACATTTTATAAGATAAAATTTCTGTGTTGAAATACAATTGTTTGTTCCGCGGATTATAGGCCGAATTTTCAGCATTAAAACGGTTAAGTCCCATAGCATTGAGAAACCATATATGTTTTTTTTTCCTTATATACCATCTAGCCCCGTTTTTAGAAGGAAATGTATCGAAAAAGTAAGAAAAACAAGTGTTAACCAGAAATGAGTAAGTGATGAAAAAAAATTATCCAAATCCAACATTTTATATTGTTGTACTTTTTCGGCTTGTGAGCAATATTCTGAGCCTAATTTTTATTAAAATTAATTAGGTTTTTATACAAATGTATGGTTTTTGATTTTTTTTTTAATTTTCAACATTTTTGTCTTGTAAAGTCAAGATCTCGCTATATCCCGAAAATCGTTTGTACATTCCTCTTCTGTAGACATTTGAGGAGTGAGAAACGATGGAATTACCTGCGGCCAGGTGTAACTTTGGCAGCTAGTGGTATTTAATTGAATGGAAGGCCACGTAAAAATTATGCTTCTGCACCAACCTCATTAAAAAAAGATACTGTTTTGTTTAAAAAGAAAAATTTTGAAATTTTTGAATTACAAGTGTATAAAATTAACACTTTGTATATAAGTAAGTAAAAGTAACAAAAAGTGCCGTGATTGGGAATTGTGAACTGACTCGATAAACATTGAAAAACACTTTATCAATGTCTGCAAAAAAAATGCCACTTTGTCATAGTATTCGACTTTCATGTACTTCTTTTTGGGCAAAATAAAAATAAATGTTCTTTCATATAATAATTTAAATCCTAGCCTATGTATAATAATTTAAATCCTAGCCTATATATATATATATATATATATATATATATAATTATAATATATTTGAATTTCAAAAAACATATCAAGTTCTTGTAACATTCTAATTAAATCTCCTAAGAGATAATTAGTAATAAAGTGCAGACAGAATACACCACATAGTTAATACATTAACAAGAGCAACCATAATTTTACCATAGCATCTGCTTCAATGGTAATTGGCCAAAAATACTGAAAATATGAAGAATATTTAAAAAGGGAGAGAGAGAAAAAAAAATTATATAAGTCAATACAAAATTAATTTTGGCAAAATACAAAAAGAACCTGAATAAGATGTTATAAAGATGCATTTGAAAATTCAACAGATGAACAAATGATACCAAGATACAATAGAAATATTGTATAATTATTATTATTAAATTATTATTAAATACACAATTAAAAGCGCAATGCAGCTATAGTAACTATGTATTCCAAACAGAAGCTAATCAAAGTGATTTATGAGCCAAATAGGCTTAATTATGGTATATGAAAATCAATAATTTCTACTAGATAATTATTGAAAAGAATATGTATAAACCATTCCATACCAATTTGCACAATGCAGCAGAATTTTATAGAATGTTAAATAATTATAATATCTTTGAATTTCAAAAAACATATCAAGTTCTTGTAACATTCTAATTATATATATATATGTATATATATATATATATATATATATATATATATATATATATATATATATATATATATATATATATATATATATACTGGATACACGAGGACAAATGAGCGACAAAATAATTTGCTAAAAATCTAGTTCACGACAAACATTTGACATGATAAAAAATAAGACTTACTTCTTATCAATGTAAATATCAAAATGAATGTGAATTTTTCATAAGATTGTCATGTAATTAGCCGCCTGTGGATATGTACCATATTACTGAGGTTTGGTATAGTACAAAATAAATCGTTCTTATGTTGGAAAATTTATGAGTTAACTCCTGGTTCACCGGTAAACTCGAACGATGTTTAAATGTCAGTAATTAATTCCACTTAAATATTCGAAAGAAAGAAATTTCAATGACTATTCTCTACTTCACAGTTTAGTTATATTGTTAGGTTTTAGGTTTAGTTATATTGTTAATCTGTGGCGCATATATTACAAACTTGCGGTGTTTCGCCCGCTTTGCTAACCAGTTTTTCCAAAAGAACCTGGAGTTGTAGGTCCCACTGTCTTCAACAGCGTACAAAAATCATTATTTTTCACTTTTAAAAAAGGGTAACTTGTCTTATCTCAAAGCCACGCGGTCAATCGACCCAGATTAAACTCAAACTTTCTGCATCGTTTTTCAAATTGCTATAGGAACCGATTTGGCATTCTTCCAACATGGAGAATACACGGGAATAGCAAATTTGCAGAAGAGTTCTTCCGTTTTAGAAAAAAAAATCATCTCCTTACTTTCTTTAATAATTCATTGAAAAAAATTATCCCATATATTTTAAATTTTTTAAGTCCTTATTTTCGGCGGAAAGGAAACTTTTTAAAAATCGCAAAAAAAATCAAAAATCTATACCCCGAATAAATTTGATTGAAAATAGGCTAGCATTTAATGCATTGGGCTACAAGATTAAAACCTGATTTCTTTTACGGATGTCAAAAAATATTCACGGAGTACGAAAAAACTCTTGAAATCGCATAAACAATTAAAAAACTCGCGAAAAATGCAAATATAGATGTATGAATTCCGAATAAACTTTATTTAAAAAAGAACAAATTTTACTATTATTGAGCTGAAAGATTGAAGCCGGAATCATTTTACTAATGTAGAAAAATCACCGCAAAACGCGAAAAAAAACGATGAAAATCGCATAAAAAGTTAAATTAAAACAATCTAAAAAAAATCCAAAAACTGCTTCGGATTTCTTTTACGGATGTCAAAAGCTCCCCGCAAAACGCAAAAAAAAAAAAAAAAAAAAAAAAAAAAAAAAAAAAAAAAACGCTAAAAATTGCATTAAAAAAAATCAATAAAAAATTGCGAAAAATTGAAATTCATTATACGAATTTCGAATAAACTGAATAAAAAGGACAAAATTTACTATACTGTACTAAAACCGGATTCTTTTTACTAATGTGAAAAAGTCACCACGGTGCGCGGAAAAATGCTAAAATTCACATTCAAAATTAAATAAAAATATATAATAAAAATTCCAAAAGCTGCCTTCGAGATTCAGTCATATAAGTAGTACCATATTGCCTAATCGTATAGCTCTGTGCGCAACCATCTTATCAGAAAGCAGGAGATAGACACATACAAACATTTGTCTAGTAATAGAGAGAAAGATATATTAGATAGATGACATAGTCTTAGCCAGGTTTAGATAAGGGCAACAATAAAATAGTTCAATTGGTCGAGCGTTTTTGTTTATGATTAATTAATTACGCATAGTATTTGGTTGCAAGGGAAAAAATCTGAAGAAGAAAAAATAATCTGAATCAGAATCAAGAAGTGCAATGCGCAGTCTGGAATTAGGAAGAGTCACTTCTCATGATAGTTTTTGACGAACATTTTTAATATTTTGTTTCTATAGTTAACAAATTGCATTATTTCTTTGAAGCCAACAAAAATTTAATTAAAAACTTGAGTTATGATAAAACATACTCTTTGAATCTATATTCACCTTGTACTACAAATACTAATTAAAAACAACATAAATGTCCTAAAAACATTTACATATCATTTCATAAAATATTTTTCTGAAGGTGTTTTGACTCCATATACAAAACTGTATTTTACATATACTCCAGCAGTGAACGATGTTCTTACTGGTTTTTTGCCATTTGTCATTTGTGTACTTGCGTTTTGTTTTGTAACCCTGAAGGTGAGCAAAGGTTTGATCGAAAGCGTTTGGTTCTATATGTAAAATACAGTTTTGTATATGGAGTCAAAACGCCTTCAGTAAAATATTTTATGAAATGGTGTGTATATGTTTTTAGGACATTTATGTTGTTTTTAATTAGCAACAAACATTTGTTTGAATATTTACGTATCATTATGTCTATTTGCATTTTTTATTAAATACTATCTGAGTAAGCATTCAAAATCATTCAAAAATAGTATATTATATACTTTAAACACTGACAATATGATTACGGCCGTTTCTTTTCTTTAAATTACCAAATCGTTTTAAGAAGTAAATGCTAGAACAGTGAGTTTCTCAAAGTCGTAAAATCAAAAAGTAAGTTCATACCTTCTACATCTAACTTTGCTACTTGAGAAAGAATATCTGACCATATTGTCTCATCGAGTGTTGTGAGTCTGTTGCCAATCATCTCCAAGATTCTTAAAGTAGGCATTTCTGAAAATATGTCATCTGGCAAATACCTGATTTGGTTATTACTGAAAAGAGATTTAAAAAACATTAGCACTGTAAAGAAAATAATTGCTGTTTTAGCGAAAGCACTTAGAATTTTTTTCAGACTAAATGTTAAGCATTTGTAATTTTTAACATTACTTAATGACGCAGACATAAAGGTCGAACAAGCTTATTTTACTTTGATGATTTCCTTTGATTCCCTTTCCTCTTAATGAAAAGCACTATGAAAGAATCTGGAACTATATGTTTATGCTTGTTTGAAAGGGCATATTGCTAAATTTTTGTGATGTAATGACCCAGTTTTGTTGTTAAAAATTTATGTGTGAGTTTACAGCCGGAGTAATACACCTAATTCTGTTTTTAGAGGATCATAAATTTCAACGTTTATGAACATTGAATACCACTACTTTTTAATAGTAATCCTCGTCTTAATAAATCACAGAAATGTGCAATTAAATAAGGGAATATTACTGTTAAAAAATAGTGGTATTCAGTGTCCCTAAAACTTTAAACCTATGATCGTGTAAAAACAGAACAGAGTGTAGTTCCTTTTTCTCTATTAGAAAGTTTGGTAGTAAAGGAACAACCGATAATATATTATCTAGAGGTGAAAATTATACATAAATAGGTTTATCTCTCTATATATATAAGAATTAAAGTACGCCAGCTTTAATAGTTCACGTTCTTATTGAAATATATTTAGTCTAATTTTAGGTATTTTTTAATTAAAAAGAGTGAAAACAGAAAAGTTCCATTTAATATTTATATTTTTTCACAATGAGTCAATTAAAGAAGTTATTTTTACAGTATATGTTTTCTTTACAAGTTATCGACTATTATTACACAATTTTCTTATCAAGAGTGAAACCACAGGGATTTTTTTTTAATTTATTTATTCTATCAGCGCCCACATTTTGCGATGCGAGTTATTATGCTTATATATATGTGTTATGGTAATGTTTCATTTATGGTTATATATATATATGATTTGATACTTTTATATGCATATTAATGTAGCTATATTTACATATTCATTAATTAATTTAAATGAATTTATATTCATTACTATTAAGAATGTTTTTGATTAATTGTATTTACATTAATGTCCACGGTGGACAATATCATATTAACTTCTAATATAATGTATACTTTCTTAAATGCTAATATAATACATGTATTAATTTTTATTAAATGTTCTACCCTATCCACTTATATCATGTGTATTTAATTTTTAACATTGTATGCAGAAACATTATATGTAACTAATTAATTTCAATATTTAATTAATATTAATTTTAAATCCTTAGCATCTTAATTCAAATAATTTATTATTTTAATTTTAATTTAATTAATTTGTGTGATGTTGCATTTTTGGGAAAGCTATTTAATAGTGGCTATGTCATTTCTTGGTACATATATTTTTCTGTAGCATTAATCATTAATTATTAATTTTACCATTTTACATCTTATTTTTTAACATAGAATTTTTCATTAATACATTCATTTTTACCTTAATGTAATTGGATATTTTATTTATTATTTATTATTTAATTTAATTTATTTATTATTTAACTAATTGTTATCATTCTTTAGATATTATTTGGTTTAATTTTTAAATATTAATTTTCTTCCACTGCTTTTATTAATTCATCGCATATTCACTATTTCTCTCATAGATGGCAGTGGTTTGTGTTGTTTGTGTTGTTGGTTGTGTTGTGTTGTGGTTTTTGTTGTTAAAATAATATTCCATGGTAAATCATCCTTAAAACTTATTTTGGCAACATGTAAAGATTTTTTGCAATTCATTGCATCTGTTTAAAGATGCTCCTATATCTGGTTACTGATGTGCACCAATATCCTTTTTAATACAATTGTATTTCGTACTTTATGATTAAAATTCACTGCTTTTATATCTTTATTATGGGCAAGGTTTCTTTCCTTTTTAATATTGTTTTTATTTTTTGAACTTTAAGATTATTTCACAGGTTTTATTCTTTGTTTATGATGTGGCAGTCCCAAAATCATATTCTTTAGCAATGTTATGGCTAATATGATGATGAAACCACACATTTTATTTGTGGTATTTAGGCATTTGGGACTTGATAATTCTGTCTAAATTCCACAAATTTCATTCCTTCAATTTTTAATTTAATTTCTTCTTCTTTTAAATAAGTATATGGTATCTATAATCAGAGTGTTGGGGAACACTATCGTTGTCAACTAATTATTACATACTAATTCATATTTTCATAGTTTATGTTGGTGTTACGGTAATGTTTCATTAATGGTTATATATATATATATATATATATATATATATATATATATATAATGAAATCACTTGTGTGAAAATCAAAGGAAGAGATATTAATAAAAATCAATCGAAAAGATACTGCAAAAATTAAGCATAATAAAATGAACAAGTTGGAAATTGTACGTCAAATGTTACAAACGAGGTGCGTTCGTACTATAGCTAGTCATATAAATATTCATATCTCGATGATTTTTAATTCTGTGAAATGAATTATATCGTCTGCAGATTAATTTCTGTAATAAAATAAGTATCTCGGTCGCTTGACGATTAAACTTCGAAAGCTCCTATAAAAAGAAAGCACCGATTTTTAAAAAAAAATCAAATTTCTTAATAAATGTTTTTATTAATATTTTCTAAAGTTTTGATTCGATTTTTTAAAAAATTGAAATGTCTCGACAAAATTCTGCAAAGATAATATATCTTAAATTTCAAACCATTCGGTTGGGTAGTTTTTGCGTTGTTATATGCGGACGGACGGACAGACGGACGAACCAAATGACGACAATAGGTGCTACGTATTTATATAATTACGGACGCACCTAAAAATGAAATATGAAATACTATGAATATTTTATGGAATCTTCAGAGGATCATCATAAGAATAATTCATAGTAAAGATATGTTATTTCATAAAATATTGTCAGCATTATGCCTAAAAATGACAATATATATATATATATAATATATATATTGCTCCTTATAACATATCGAAAAACCAAAATAAGGAAAAGGGAACAAGAGGTTCAATAAATAAATAAATAAACCATGATTCACTAGCAATAGATAACAGACAATAAGGTAATAGACACAACTCAACATAAAAACAAAGAGTGCAAATGGTTAAACAAGCTTAAAAATTACTTATCAAGAGCTGGTTCATTGCTCATCACCAGGAACAGGAAACATGAAAAAGCTGAGTCATTTACTAGGTGGAATAGTAATAATAGAAAAGGAATGTGTGGTGCTGCCATCTACCATTAAATAAAAAAGAGAAAAACTGAAACTGCAAACGGTCTTTTATCTAGTGCTACCATCTAGCATATAAAAGGAAAAGCTGAACTACAAAGAGCTTTTGCTTAAAATAAATTACAAACAATGTAGTAATTAATGTAAATGTGATTTAGACAGTACTGAAGATTAAAGTATGTAAATAAGATTTAGATTGTTATGAGGATTAAAGGGAAATATGGTAGTGAACAATGTTTAACCGTGTACGAGGAGACATTATGTAAATGAAAAAAATAAATGCATTAATGATGGAATGATAAATGATTATGTTAAATGCATGAAATCCTTTTTTTAACAAATTTTGTTGCTTTTTTTAGCAGTATTCTGCTCAAACTCAAACTTTTCTTCTACTGGCTGCATTTTTAAGCGGCAGATTTTGCTTAAAAAAATATTTTAATAATATATGCATTAAAAGAAAAGCTGCTTTATTTTGTAACATGCCCTGATATTTGTAGATCTATTAAGGTTTTATAACGAAACTTTATGTAAAATAAACATTATATCTTCGTTTATGTCACATACATGCAATAATCACTGGTTGCTCTTAGACTATGTTAATTACGTGAAAATCGAGTAGGCAGAAGGTATTGCGACAAGCGTTTTTCGTAATCTATACATTGTATGGGAACTCCCTACTAATTCTGATATAAATAACCTTTTTAAAAATATCGTCACTTTAGGATTGATAAAAACATCTATTATATGCTAAATGTTTAGTAAGCAGTTTGATTAGGGACTTTTTTCCAAATTAAAACATTTCCAAAATTTTCTTTAATGACAACTACATTTCATATAACCATGAATAAGAGAAACATTCTTCACTTATTAGTTAGTCTATAATTACATATTTTCAGAGCGATCCAGCAATTTTTTCTAGACATATTGTTTTAAAATGTTTTTCAAAGTGCTATTTTCGAACTGAAATCTTGCGCTTAAAGTTTGAAATTACACTACTAATCTGTACCACTAAATAGAACTTGGAAAATTGCAGTTTATCTATTCTAAAGTTTATAACAAATGTGTTGCAAATAATACAAATACTGATCCCGCTTTTGAAAAAGTCATATTGATGCCTTAAGTTCCTGATTTTCGGAGTGCTTGCAAGCATGTCTAATGCATTATATACTTTTGGAAAAGATTACAATCATCTGGAGATGATTGTTCTAATTAAATGATACTTTGTTGAACTACACTGAATTTTTATAGAAAAATATTTTTTTTTCATATTGAATGTTAACCTAAAAATAATCTAACAGAAAAAGGGATGTCGTGTAAACAAAAAATCATTTTTTATATCCTTTTTACAAGAATTACTATACGAAGATTTTCCTCGTTATATTGTTTCGTGACTATTCGAATTTAAATAAACTAAATTCCCAAAAACGAATTTGAACTTTTGGACAATGGACTTTTTTTATCATGGTAGCACTTTACTTTATCTAAAGAATTCGTGAATAAGAATGTATACATGCATGTTTATATATATGAATTACGCATATTGTTTGTTCCGCTTTTCCACAAAACCGTAAATACGAAGGTAAGTCACAAAAGATAATTAAGTAATAACTTACAATGATATTCACTTCAAAACATTTTTTATTTCTCAACATATTCTCCACCAATATTTATGCACTTATATCACCGTTTTATCAGTGCCCCAACACTAGCTGCATAACATTCTTTGGGTTGCTGTCTCAGCCACATTAGGACTTCAAGTTGAATACAGGAGACAATTCAAAAGTTTGGTTGGCAACTTCTTCAACATCCACCATACAGCTTCGACTTAGCCCCAAGCGATTTTCACCTGTTTAGTCCACTAAAAAACCATCTTGGAAGCAAGATGATGTTCACAGATGATGAAAATGTTCAACTTGAAATCTTAATGTGATTGAGACAGTAACCCAAAGAATGTTATGCAGCTGGTGTTGGGGCACTGATAAAATGGTGATATAAGTGCATAAATATTGTTAGAGAATATGTTGAGAAATAAAAATAGTTTTGAAGTGAATATCATTGTAAGTTATTATTTAATTATATTTTGTGACTTACTTAATGACTTTCCCTCGTACAAACATTTTTCTACTGTCTTCCGAAAGCAAATTAAGGCTTTCTTATTCATTTGAAAATATTTTTGATTTTTAATGTTTATGCGCCGAGTTCGGGCAAATAAATGACGTTAACCCTTCTTTGCATGAGTTTTTCTTTTACAATTGTGTTTTTTTATACATATATTAAATATTAGACACAAGAAATTTTAAGAATAGATTTTTAACTTTGTTCAGCAACATAGTTCACGGGAAATTTACTGGATTAATATTTCTATATAAATATAGTGGTGGCGAAGAAGTTGATTTATTTATTAAAAGTTAAATAAACAGTGATGGAAATTTACATCACTGTGCAATTAAGGGTTAAGTTTAAAAATTCAAGAGCTTATAAGCTGTTAATTATTTTATATGAAACTGTGATTATAGAGCTGTTGATTATTTTATATGAAGATTTTCAAAGAATTTTCTTCCACCCACTCAAATCAATAAGGGGCATATAAGCAAGATATTATTAAAAAATGATTGACTACATGAAAATTAATTTCCAAAACTATTTTATCTGTTGTTAGTACATGGCATTTCTAACAATGAAGAAAAATATAATTTTGGATGCCTGCGTAATTGTTTTCTTCAGAATACGTATTTATTTAAATTTGAAAAAAAAAATAGTTTCCAATAATAATTATTCACTAACAGTTTTTATCAGTTGTTAAACTTCAGATAAAAATATAAACTGCGTAGTTTTATTAAATAATCATGTTGAAAATAATGTTTATTTACATCAAATATATCTAACAGCCTCTAGAGTATATTTTGTTTTCTATATTTTTACTAAATTCTATTACTATATTTTTTATATCAACACTCATCTAGAATTAAATTTAAGTGCTATTGTAAATTAAAAAAATTATATATTTAAATACAGATAAAGAAATAAAATTAAATAAAACTCTCTTACTTCAGATTAAGCGATCGTAGGTCTTGAGCAGGTCGAGGAAACATACTTCGTTTAATAATGACGATCTTGTTTGCTTCAAGAATTAAGAATGTCAAATGTTTTATTTTTGCAAATACTTCATCTTCCAAACTAACAATAGTATTTCCTTCCACTGTAATTGATCTTAGTGAATCAGGGGCACTTTTCAACCAATTATTTGGAAGTGTAACAATCTTGTTCTTCTCAAACAAAATTTCACGGAGGCTTTGGTGTTGACTTAATTCTAGAGGAATAATTGGATTTGTCTTATTAAAAATAGCTCTTAATTGAAGTGAGTAAAGCTGATCCATCCCTTGAAATTGTGGACCCGTCAGCGTAATGGTTGAGTTTTCAAAAGCTAATCTTTGAACAGTAAGGCCTTCAAAAACATTAGGTTTGATTGGGTCTAAAATCCAGTTCATGTAAAAGGACATTTTATAAATTTTATAATCCTTTAAGCCTTTTACTGCTTCATATAATTGCTCTGGCTTAGATAAATGGTTACAGAATACCGTAGGATCACCATCTTCTTCCTCACAATAACAGGGATATATGTCTAACGGCTCCGGACATTCATATTTCAGAGCTTCTGAATTTGAAATAAAAAGAGTATATCCCAGAAAGAAAATTAGCAGAAGAAACTTCATCTTTAGAAGCTATTTTGATGATGTCCTAAAAAAAAGAAATATATTTTAATTATACGTAAAAAGTTTATTTTTGTATAACTAATTAACTGGAAAATCTTTCTGTTTTGTTACACCAAATGTCAAAACATTAAATTTCAATTTTGCTATAAAAAGATAGGTTTGTAACCGAATTTAAGTTGCAGTGAATAAACAAAATTTTCTTTTGCAAAATAAGAGCTGATCATGTGTCAAAATTCGACCCTTGGATATCCATATTATGTTGGATTGCTAATCTGTGATTTGTCAGTTTAAAGCGAGGTGATAAATCGTTAGAAGTAAAAATATATAGAGATAATAAAAAATTATTTTAAACCCCGATATCACCTTTTTAAATCTAAATTACACGATTGCACACTGAAACACAATTCTGAAACGTGAATCTCAAGACTGGGATTAACAGAAGAAAGAGTTATAGAAATTTTAAAAAGTTCATTTAATATTAATCTATTCAAAATATTCAAATACATTTACCTATATTTCGTATGCTTTTGTCAGCCCCGTTGGAAGTGATAACGATAAAAGTATTTCAACATTTAAACACATTAATCTGAAATCAATGTCCAAAAAACCAGATGTAGAAATTCTCAAAAAAAAAAAAAGAAAAATCTCGGTGATGATTAGATTAAAAATGCCTGATAAACATCTGTATAACTGTAGTTTTTTCAAGGTAGTTAACATGCGTGGTTACCAAATTTTAATTTAATCAAAAACTTTTAAAATTTGGCACATTGCTCAAACAAACAATTAAAACGAAAATTTAGGTATTTTCAGGAGTGGTACACTCGTTAGAATTTCCAAGGAGTGTGGCACCACAGTTCATATTAGAAATATTTTCCTAATAATTTTTCTTCAGAATACAAAACTTTCTGCAATTAATCGAAGAATTTTTAATATTTTTCTGCAAATAAATAAAGCAAAAAGTTCCATTCGAAAATTGTGGTAGTAAAGTGTACGCACCTTAAGCATTCTCAGGTTACATTTACACATTCAAGTAAAATAATGCAATGTTAAAATTCAAACAGTGAATAAAATAGAACTGAATTCTTTATTTTATCTAATACAACTAAATTCGATACTGTTCAGTAGATGTAAAAACCTTGTAACCTGTCCAAATTTAGTTTATTTAATCATTTTGTTGCTACCTTAAAACTTTAAGATATTATTTTCTTTACTTCTTTGGAAATAAAAATGACAGTTTAAATACATAGGGTTTATTTGGAGACATAATTTTACACGGAGATAGAAAAAAGTGTACGCAAAAACTTCTTTAAAAAAGTTCTTTAAAATTTTAAAATGTTGTCCTTTCTTGTCAGGGATTTAGCCCATCATCTAACAGCCAGTATGTTAACGTCCTATCCTATGATCCTGTGAGCCAAAGAGCCAATTTTTTGCTCTCTAGCCCACATGATGTCTAGTGATTAGGTACTGGATATTATTCCGGAGGTTCATTTTTTGAACTTGAATGTTCCTAATGATTAGGTAGCCAATTTCAGTTGAAATTTCCGGTCTCTGGGTAAGCTGTGTATAAAAATTATCGAAGACATTACTAAATATTTTTTTCTTGCTTTGTATATTAACAAAGAAATAACAGCCTAGAGTTATCCAAGCTGAACTTCGTGATTGAAATTTCGAAAATTGCAGGTTACACTCTTTCTCTCATTAGCTCACCAAACAAAAAAAATAGTCATCCCTGGAAACATCTCTGTAATGCCATGTGACACTGCCTCCAGCCTTGATAACTGCCTGGATTAGGGCGAGGAAGGGCGAGTACAAGGTTTTGCAGGTATGTCATATCCAATTAATGCAACTCACTCATAAGTAGATGACATAGAGCCACCAAATTGTGTGGATACTGTCATCTACGTATTCCTCATTGGCCCATATTTCCAATTATCCCACCGATAGTCTATAGAGTTAAGTCTACTAAGTGATTTAGAGGGCCAGTGGAGGTAAGATGGGGTGCAATGGGTGTTCATCAAACCAGTCAAGTATGCTTGCATCTCTGTGAACACGGCTATTGTCATCTTTGAAATTGGGAATGTCCATAACATACTCATCATAAAGATGTTGAATCTTAACACTTGATCAGCTATTATGGTGAAACAAACATGTTAGTTGTTGATGTTTACTTAATGTTCTTGTTTACATAAGCGCGCTTATGTTATAATACGAAAAACACCCCCAAAACGCCACAGAGCCACCTCCGGCCGGAACTACGTCCTCCATACACTGCGAGTTTAATGCATCTTTTGGCCATCAATGCACCCGATACCTTGTATATTCGGAAACAGGCAAAATCACGATTTGTTGAACCACACTATACACATCCACTCAGCTACTCTCCACATTCAGTGATTGTTCAGTGATATTTTTACCAGTGCAGACGTGCAAGTTTATGTGGCGTTGTGGGAAACGGTTTATTGCGACGTACCCTGCTCCGTATGTTCATTTCATGCCGTTACTTTCACAATGTTTGCTCAAAAATAAATTGTGATGGTCATTCATTCACTAACTGCAACAATTCTTGTGGAGTTTAAAACCTATTTCCACTGGCAAGGCGTGATAATCGTGAACAATCCTTATGGGTTAGGATCTTTTTCCAACCACAATTTGACATCGTATTTCATGGCCATTAGTGGTACTGGTAAATCATTCGTTGTGAACACGTTAGACACAAAGAAAGTGAGCTACTTCACTCAATGTGTGGTTGTGGGCACGCACAAACACGATAGTCTCCTTCTGATACTCTGCACATACTTGTATGCAGGGCTTAAATTGCGCCGGAGCCTGGCTCCGGTACTTTTCTACGTTCAGTAAATATTTAAATATTGGTCGGAATTCACCGGAGCCCAGTGCAAGCGCTTCCGAAAACCGAAGCCTAAATTACCCTTTCCTTTTCCTCCCATATCGAAACTTTTGCATTATTTTCTATCAAAACACTATACGTGACATAATGCATTGCACGCGTAGGAAATGGAGAGGAAATGGGCTCAATTTTTATACCACTTCTTCTTTTTTTGTGTTAACAGTATTTCCGAATCACAATCCTTACTTTATTTAATCGCAGAATTCTGCGATTAATTAACATTAAAATTAGGCAAAGATTTCTATGCGGCCGGCGTGATAACCAAAAAGAGGAATAATTGACAGCTAATTAAATGCAGATAAATATATTTTAAATTTTTATTTTGCTAAAAAAAAAAAAAAAAAAAAAAAATGCTTTAAATTTTGCAAATACACATAATATATGGAATATAAATATGCAGATTGGAGTGACGGTGGAGGTGGGGGGGGGGGCACGCTACGGTTATTAGTACTGCAGAATATTAGGGCTCCGGTACCTTTTTTGTTAGAAATTAAGCCCTGCTTGTATATATACATCCTAACGCACTGTTCTCGTATTTTACAACAACTTATTCGCTCCACATTGTCGTCATGATGATAAAGCAGCGGTTAGAGGCTCAGTTCATCACGTGACTCCTCTGAAAGGCCATTTGTATCAATATAATGCAACCACTCTGCTTCCACAAGAAATGGCTAATTTTTTGTCCGATGAGCTTATACTATTTAAATTGTCAGCGGAAATGTGGACATCTTTGTAATTTTCGGATTTTCTGGTGAAGTTATCCAATAGGAATCATGTGGTCAAAAATTAGTTGTCTCGCCCAACTTCAAACGAGTTAACTTTGGAGACTGCATTTTTTTTTAATGACATGAAACATCCTTTTCCCTTGAATGAACTTTTCTCCGAAATTTCGATGTTTTTTAAGAAATTTTGAAATTTTTCAACTCTACGAACATTGTAGATACTGTGATATTGTTTTGTCTCTCTGCAGAGAGCAAGTGTTAATTTTAATGTGAAATACACACTCCACGGGGGAGGGTGGAACGCAACGTTCAAGCATGCATTGCTCGACAGTGACTACTGAAACGAAAAAAGTGCCCGTTTGGTTACGCGAACTAGAACTAGATGACACATGATTGCCACCTCCTCAGGATTACTAATGCAAATATTCTTACCTTTTCTTACACACTGTACATAATTTTGAATAATCAGTTGCGATTATGGGGGGGGGGGGTACGCCATATCTGTGTCAAACCATGTCGAAGGTCAAGGGAAAAAATTTCAATAGTGAATCTACGTTACTACCTCATGCCTCTTACCTTAGCAGTTACCATAATGCTTCTGAGTTACAACTTTAATCCAACCATATTTTACTTTTTATTCCAACCATAAATTAATATTCGCGTCTGTCAGAGAGATGAAATGTCAAATATCTAATAAAAAATCCTTAAACTTTTTTGGTTTGAAAATATTATTCTTTATTTTACTTCTGAGTCAAATTTCAAGCCATGTGATCAACTGTTTGGAAGCTATATAACTCAAAATTGTTTGTTGGGTTTAAGGGAAAAAAAGCAAAGTTTATTCTAAGATATGCAAAAAAATATTTACATAAAATATTTTTATTACTTTTAATTTAATCACGTGTTTCTTAATATAAAACTATACGACTTTTTTCTTATTACCTAAAATCTATTGACATCATATGCCAATGAGATTTTTTTGACGTAAAACTGACTAGTTATATGCATTTGAAAAGAGTGTATGTTCTTTAATTAATAAATGTTTTGAAATCTAAAACCATCGCAGCCGTACTTTCGTAAACATATTGATCGAAACTTTTAGGAAAAGTAGCATAATTTTAAAAGCTTCGTAATTAGAAACTGTCTTTTGTTAGGAAATTAACAATAATCACTTTAAATTGTGTTTTAATTTCCACTAAATTTCAAAGAAAATTAATTATTCTAAGTAATCTTTAAGCCGTGATTTAATGTAGTAGATTTCCTTGGATATTATTCTCAAAGCAATTTTTTTAATGACCATTCCTGTTCTAAAACAAAGAGGAATATTGTGTCAGGGAAATAATTTTTTAGTTTTATTTTACAATGTGGATAACGCAGTATTAATACATGAAGAATTTTTCATTTAAAGATTAAGAGTTCGAAATTTCGCCTTGTGTAATTTAATATGAATGTGTATGCTAGGCACAACTAAATAATTCTAATTAAATTTAATTGATGAAGGGAGC
The DNA here is from genome assembly GCA_963931845.1 of Maratus michaelseni. NCBI lineage: Eukaryota > Metazoa > Arthropoda > Arachnida > Araneae > Salticidae > Maratus > Maratus michaelseni. Next base: position 122,936,328 of record OZ007586.1, read on the forward strand.
TAATTATCACAATTGTTTAAGTGTTTACTTTCAAAATTTTAAGTAATGTACATTAAACTCATATTCATTAGCGAGTTCTATATGCTAAAAATCCACCGATGCTTTTAATAAAATGAAAGGATGTTTTAAGGATGTAATTACGCATTGATGTAAATATTTCACGAAAATTTCGAAGATTTCTAAGTTTTGCATTTCAGAAGAAAATTCAGCAACAAAAATATCATATTCATAAGAATAAACATTTTAATTAAAATTCTGAATCATTTTAAATTTTACTATACCTTTCTGCAGAAAAATATGTCTATCATAAGTGGTTAGCATAAAATCTTTTCAAAAATTTGCAACTCAAAAAAGAAGAGGTTTATTAATTTTGTTTTAAGTTTCTTCGCTGAAAATCCAGTTGTCAGTATACTGGCAATAAATAAGAGGAACTCGAGACAAATGTTATTCTCAGGCTCATATCCCCTTAGGGATTATTAAGTAAGATTTTTTTTTTTTGAAATATGAAATATATTTTTGAGGGAATATGAACATGAGAATAAGATTTGTTTTAAGTTCGTCGTATTTATTGCCAGTATACTGATAACTAGGTCTTCAGCGAAGAAATTGAAAACAAAACAAATAAGCCTCTTCTTTTTCAGTTGCAAAATTTGTTTATTTCCTGAAAAAAAATATTTCTCTCAATTCAGTTCCTGAAAAGGATAATTCAGTCTATTCCGTTCCCAGTCCGTTCGAAAGTCTTCTCGGAGGCCTTTCTTCTGAGTAAGACAAAAGAGCCCGACACTTAATAACACCTCCCTACCTCTTTGAAGAAATAGAGGATTCCGGTTGTATTAAAAGTTTTTGATATATACCTACTTTATTTGCTTCAAAACTTTTTCTAAAGGAACGTCTCTCAATATATCTTCAAGTTTTTATTTCAAAATTAGAATGCCTGATAAGGTAGGATAGTATTTCTAAACCTCCGACGCCTTTAGAATCGGGTTTGTTTTATGGACCGCCTTTTAATCAAATGTCGTCAGGATAAAGTTTCTCAAATCTCTTTTGCCTCAATTTTACACTATTGTTTCTCAGCCTTTTCGATCAACAACACACTTTGGATTTAAGGTGGTTCTCAAAAATAAAAAAAATATTTTTCCTCACAAAACTTTTTAACATTCATGAAGTCTTTTTTATTTATAACAGCATGTTATTTCTTGTTGGGTTACTGAAGTGGTTTGAAATCGAATAACGTTGTTCATTTTTTGATAAATGTATTACTTCTTGATTTCTCGACTGTCGCTTCCCCATAATCGACTTAAAGCGCCAAATTTGACAGCATTTTCTCAAATATAATTCATCTTTATCGAAAAATGGATAACTCTCTAGGATTTATTAGTATATGAACACGGACATCTGTAAATTTTATGTATTTATGAACAAAAATTAATTCAGAAATGTGTAAGAAATTAGCCAGTTTGAATTTTAGAGCCCTTAAGAATACTGCGACAAATTACGTTTTTTTTATAAAGTAAAATTGCCACAGTTTATAATTTTGACTGTTTATTAGAACAAACAATATTCAATAATACAATATTGTAAAATAATTGAACAATAAAATCATCTTTTCGTTTATAATACACATAAAAACCTTTAAAGTTTTATTTGTTAACGTTGTTGTTTACGTTATTTCTTTATTCCTGGAGAGATTACTTGAGAAGAATTCTTTATCTCTTTGCAGGAAATAACTGTGCACTTTTCTTACTTTTAATGCTGACTATGCCACTTTTAGAAAGAGGAAGTAGCGACAACAAAGTTTTTATGGTTCTTACAATTGGAAATTCAAATGTCACTTTACAAATGTCAAAGTTCTGGTACAATTCAAATGTCAAAGTGCTGGTACAATAGTTTGATCAATAATGATTTTTCAAATTATTTGTTATTACAATCTGCTTTTTTTTTCAATCTACGTTCATTATTATTATTAATACCAATGTACCCAGCCCGGGCCAACTGGGTTGCAGAACATATTAATTGAAAACTTATAGATTTTTACATTTAATATACTTAGTTAGATTGCCTACCAATGACACCAAAAACATTTTTATGTGAAAGATATCAGTTATGTATTTAAATAATAAAATTTTGAAATTTGTTGAAAACTACGTGTGAACCCAAATGTCATAAGTGTGATTTCTCAGTCCTCAGTGTGCGGCATTTCTTTGCAATGTAAATTCTCATTTAATGTTAAAATGTTTTTCTGTGATTGTTCTACAATATTATGTTACTTCTATTGTGAAACTTTTTTTAATCTTTAAAATGGAATTTAAATATCTCAAGAGTACCACTGTCCCTGTCCTCGTCCTCAACCAATAACTTAATCATTAAAACCATCAACAAACAATAATTTTAAAAAAAATTTTTAAAAACCAACGCATTTTTTATAAATATGAGTGTTATGGAGCATAACAATATAATTTTTATATGAATGAAATGTGTAATATTTGTTTTTGTTGGGTTTAAATTTGTGTCCCTCACTTGTTTGGTCTCTACTGTCCCGGTGTAGGAATTTCCTCATTTTTCCACCAGATGGCAGTATGCAGTCATTTTCAGTATTGTTTCCAGTATGGAAGCACATGTTTTTTAAAAAAGTCGTCATTGTTTGCTGTTTGTTCATAAAGTAGATTTCCTGGATTGAAAATAATGCAGAAAAGATAAGCGTACCATTATTAACTGTCTCTACTGTCCCCATTGTTAATTTAAATAGTGATATTTATAGATCAACCATTATCTAGCCATTTATTCGCATATTAGATATGTCTTTGAAAGTAGTGCATCAGTGGCGTAGCCAGAGTGAGGGTCCAGATCCTCTGCATACCACTAATTTTGTAAAGTTTTCTTTGACTTTATCTAATCGGAGAACTTTCTGCGATAGTTAATGCTAAAAAAACTTTACATTATTACTGGTATCCAGAGCATTTGGACCCCTCTCTGGCTACGCCACTGTAGTGCATACAATATTCCATAAATGTTCTTCTTTAAGTAAAGTGGCTAAATTTCAAAAAATATAACTTCTGTCCCTTACAATTTATGTTTTGTCTGATAGAAACTACCATATTATATTTGTTTTTCAATAGCGTTTGTGCCCATCTGCTAATTATTATTCTGCAATACATCAGTGGTTATTAAAAATTCAAATTGAGCATAATAAAAGACTTTTGGAAATCAAATAACAGCGAAAAATCAGTAGCCAAAAATCACACTCATGATATTTTTGCCCATGTTTGAAGGAGACCGTATGCTAATCTCTTTTATAATCTATTTATATACAGAGTTTCAAACGAATTGGTCCATTTTACGAAAGAAAATACTTTTCTTTCGTTGTATGAGGAAGGTGATAAAAAAAATTCGCCAAACGCGGGCAATCAATTGCCAATTGTGGTATCCTTAGTTTTGCATACATATTGCAGTAATACTAGTTAATATTACTGCAAATGTTCCTTTAAATTATTGTTGCAAACATATCTTTATTGCTGAGATGTATATATATTTTTAAATCATGCTTGAAAATTGTTTAAGATATCATAAAAAAATCAGTAAATTAAACTACAAATTTCAAACAAATTTTATCTGAAAATATACTTTTTGCTCTATTAAATTATGTAAAAATTAAAATTATGCGATATTTAGAAACATATATAAATAGCGATAAAAGCGAACGTGATAGCGCAGGTCATTGCCATCACCTTTATGTGACATACATGTTTTTACTTTATAACATTGATGTGATGAGTACAGGAAGTAATAAGATAAATTTGATGCTGCAAATGGGTCTAAATATAGTTAGTTCTGAGTTTGATTAGTCAGTGAGGAAAAATGTCGTTTATAATCTATCTATATGCAAAGTTTCAAAAGAATTGGTAAATTTTACGAAAGAAAAATGCTAAAAAGATTTAGCCTCTGGCAATCGTAAAAGTAACTGAACATTTGTGGTGAGACAACTAGTAAAAACTTCTGACACACGATTTGAGAAAAACTGCCCTACACTAATGTCTAAAATTACATTTAAACGCAAACACTCACTGATTTCTTATAAACTGTTACATATAATTTTATGAACTGGTTTGTAGTGATACATAGCATCATAACATATAAAAAGAAAATTATAATAGTTTACTAGCACACAGTTGACTCAGTTAGGCACCTTATATTTCATATTTTAGGAATAAACGATTTTATCCAATGATTATGTTTACGTTATACATTTGTGTTGTATACATACATTTCGTTATGAAGGAAGGTGTTCTTTACAAAGTCTTTCAATAACTATATTCACTATTTATTTTCGTTATTTATACTTTTATTTTCTTTAGTTTTTGTATTTCAGGCATACGTCATATTTCAAAGGTTTTGTATTTAACTTAAAATTGTAAAATAATTGAAACAATGAAAAATCCACAAAACGTTATTGCTAATATTTTAATGCTATAAATTATACGCAAAAGCGCAAATATAAAAAAAATTAACATACTTTACCTACCTTAAAACTTTTATCTGCATAGGCACAAAAGTATAGTCATGAAAATACAGTTATGTAGACTTTAATTCTAAATTCAGTAGTGATATTTAAAACTTCAATTTCGAAAATGCTTCTGGAAAGATCGATAATTTTTAGAGTTTATAGAGATTTCAGTTATTTGAGATCCGAAATTTGCATGAAGGAATGGATTAAAAGAATTTTGGGATTTTGCCTCAATGTAACGTGTTCTGATTTATGAACAGCCTTAAGATTTTGAAAATGCATTGAAATACGGAGAAGTTATGTAACTTTTCTAATAAAAGGTTAATTTTCTCTTTGACTAATTTAACATGTGACCATCAAGCCTTACTTCCTAAATTAATATTTAGTATAGAATTGTTGATCACTATATTTACATAACATAAAAGGACGCATTTTAATTATTTTCATATTATAGATATAGTCATTTAAAAAAATATTTATTTTAGAAAATATTCAAATTTAATTCGATCTTCTATAAGAAATTAATTGTTTCTTTATGTGTATTACATAAAGGCACATTTTTATGTTTATTGTACGACTATTTCTAAATAGTTATCTTTGCCTTATTTAACTGTAGAATTTCTGCGATTAAGTAAGACAAGGATTAATATTGGGATACTATATTCCATACAAATGGTTATAAAGTAACGATATTGTTGAACGCCCAATATGTAAATATATATATATATATATATGTGTGTGTGTGTGTGTGTGTGTGTGTGTGTGTGTGTATATATATATATATAGGCTGCTTAATAGCTTTTCCTTGTTAACTACATCAGGGTGGCTAGTGGTCAGGGAAAAATACAGTAAAAAACTAGTCGTTGGGGGCCACCGTAATACTTACCCATCATGTATATGTATAATGTAAAATATTAAAATAAAAATGTGTAAACTACTTATAAAATGCATTGCAATTCAAATAAAATCGTGGCTTGATGACGTCATAAAAAGGCTCGATTACTGAATTGCTTGAAAGAGGTTTTTCCTTATAACTCCAAAAATAATACTCCTATTAACTAGCGGTTTATTGCATCTGATTAAGCGTCAAATTTCCAATTAAAATATATCTTTGAAGTGAAATTTGGATGAAACACAGGGTCATGAAAAATCGAAGAGTGTGGAAAATAGGATTACAAATATCTCGGCAACTCATTATCCGATCGACTTCATGTTTTATGCAAAATTTATGTTTTTTTATTGTTTTTTATATTTACTACTTAAAATAAACAATTTCGAAAATTTTTATATAGCTTTCATCAGAACGAATACTTCGAGAGTCCGAAAAAAAAATGTTCCGGTTAATCGAGGTTATTGAAATGAAATAGGCTTCTTTCCATTATTACATACTAAGTACATACCAAATTGCAAGTCTCTATCTCAATTTGTTCGGGAGATAGAGCGTTTACAGACACACACACACACAGACACACAGACACACAGACGGACGGCAATTTTTTTTTTCTAAAAATATGTTTTTTGGAATCTCCAGTGTCTGAAACGTGTAAATCCGTCAAAAAAAAAATTTCGATTTTCAAAACGATTACAAGACTTACCCTATACTACGTATGATGGGTAAGTAAAAAGTGATAAAAACCAGTATATTCTTATGAAAAAATTTATCTTGATTATTCGATCAAATAATCAACTTGAATTTTTCTATAAGAATATACTGGTAATTATATATTTTTTTTACCGTATTTTTATCTGACCACTAGCCACCCTGTACATGCGCCATGCACTAGGACTCTTTAATTATCTTCGTAGGGGACTTAAGGCTGCTGGTCAGCTATATCTCAAATTCCCTTCTCTAGTGGTAATCCTATGGGCATGGCATCCCTTCATATTTTAAAAACATTTCATCAAATAATTAATATTTTTAACTACTTTTTTCTGTATACTCTTCTTAAAGGATGTCTTTTTCTTATTTAGTTGATAAAGTATTTCTAAAATATATGCATAACTTTATATTTTATGTATAAAAATCTTAGCGAAGCTGACCAATTGTGAATTAGAATTTAACACTTTAAATAAAATTAAGTATATATTTTAGACATAGTTTATCAACAGCAAAAATAAGTTTAAAATATTAATTTCCTTGTTTTTAAAATACAAATACATTCTAAGCTCATGGATTAACATTCGAAAGCGGAGTTTGAGATCTGACTGACCGACAGCACTAAAGAATCGATTGGGTGCAGAGACTTGGTGTTCATTCTGCACCTTCCACCGGTGCAGTCAGTTGTTACGCCTAGTCCAGGGCGAACGAGTCGCCTGATATCTATCCCCAGTATATCTGCCCCCATACGTCATTTTTCCGTCTAAGCAGTAGGGGATACATATCCAGCTTTTGAGTAGTTCACTTTCTTCGAGAGTCGGATATCCGACCCCAGTATATCTGCCCCTGTATCAGAAGGGGACATATATCCAAAACCAGACCATTTTACTTTCGTCGAGACCTGGATATCCGTCCCCAGTATATCTACCCCCATACGTCATCTTCACGTCACAGCAGAGGGGACACTTATCCAGTGCTACAACATTTTCACGTTCGTCGAAAGTTGGATATCCGACCCCTGTATATGCATCCCCGTACGTCATCTTGACGTCATAGCAGAAGGGGACATATATCAAGGGGTCACATATCCGATGCTTGGACCTTTTACTTTTGAGGAGAGCATAAGATATCCGACCCCTGGATATCTCCCCCCATACGTTATTTTGACGTCAGAGCAAAAGGGATACATATCAAGGGGGTACATATCCACTGCTAGGACATTCTACTTTTGAAGAGAGCAGTGGATATCCGTCCCCTGTATATCTGCCCCCATACGTCATCTTGGCGTCACAGCAGAGGGGATACCAGGCTGAATCATACCGCCATTTAATAACCCAGCGGACCAAAACCAAGCTAAAATCGGTTAGCTTACCGTACTAGTGGACGGCGAGTGACAGTAACAGAGACGGCAAACACCTGCTCAGGCGGTTTCCTAATGCGAGCTAGGTTGCAATATGGCGGTTATTTTGGGCAACATGATGGATATGCGTCAGCTCCCCTTACAGGAGCCTTACACATATCCAGTGCTAGAACATTTTCACGCTCGTCGAGAGTATGGATATCCGACCCCTGTATATGTATCCCCTTTTACGTACAGTTTTTATTTTTGCCGTGAACTTAACGTACTTATATGTACTTATTTATCTAGAAATCTGTAGACGTCACGCGGATCATAACACACCAATATATACATATATATACATAATTGAACAATATAAATATTGTTTCAATTATGTATTGTTATATTTAATAACAATACATAATTGAATTTTGTTATATATAATATATGTATTATGTTTCAATGTATTGAATACAATATATCTATTGAAATTTGTAAAATTAAAAGTATTTTTTTATATCATTTTTTCCAATTTTAAAATGAGTTATAGTTAGATGGCTAGAAATTATTTTCAAATGAAAAATTATATATATTATTGCTGATTTTTCATCTATACCTAATTCCTGTTGATAGCACATACGAAAAAAACAATAACGAAAAATAATGTCGATTGCATAGATTGTAAAACACTTTCCAACTATTTTTACTTATTGCATTTATCCACCTTCAGTTTTTCGAAATATATTCTGTACTTTCATGTAATGCTAAAGATTAAATAAATTTCTTTGAATTTGTTCGAGAAAAACATGATCAAAATGTACTTCAAATAAATTCTGCCACTAGACCGTAATGTGTCCGAATTCTTTTGTGTACCCCGTGTAAAAACTATAAATGCTAGATATAGCATTTTTTTTAAATAAGGAACATGCTGAATAGCATTTCTTACGGCCCTTCTCAAGTCAAAGGGATGTGCTAACTGACACATTTCTGAAATCATTTTTGTCCAGAAACGCATGAAATTGGCAGATGTTGTTATTCAGAAACTATGTAATCAAAAGACGTTTTTAATTTTTTTTTTTTTTTTTTTTTTTTTTGGAAATGGTAAAGACAGAAGAACTTTCTTGAAATGCTTTTAAAGTCGGTGTTTTAAACCGAATTCCCTACGTGGAAGCGCGAGTAAGGGGAAATACTTGTCACGTGACAACAATCACTTATCACTCGATAGGTAATTCATTTGCCAAGCGCTATCCGATTGCAAATCTCTTCAATAAACAGGCTTGCCAATTTTATACATTTAAATTTAAATATGAGTTAGAAAATGTCTCAGGAAGTTCCACATTGTTGAGCAAGTAATTTGAAAACTACCTTAATGACATATATAAATTTTTATGGGTTTTATTTGTCAGTATTTTCCCGAAAGTTAGAGCACGAACGGATAATCAGTAAAAAAAATCATAAAGTCATGCCTCACGCATAGATTATTTATTACACACTTTCCAACACGACGAACATATACATTTTACGTTATATATTTTTTACGCTTGTTTGTTTGTTTCGCCTTGTAAAATGAGTATAAATTCTATACGTAAAGTGTTCAATGGAGATCAGAGTGTTTTATATATGTGCTTATCTCAGGGGTCGGAAGTAGCGAAACTACTGTAGTCGCTACTTTTTACAGAAGTTTGTAGTGTAGCGCGCTACATTTTGAACAATGTAGTGTAGCGCGTAGCGCGATGTAAAAAATCAGTAGTTTGTAGTGAGAACCGACGCTACTTTTAATGCTACTTCTGGAGGAAAAAAAGTGCCATTCTGCAAATCACGTGGTCGAAACTCGCTTCTTTTGTGCAGAATTTGTTCTGCTCAAAAATTTCCTAATCGCAGTGGTAAATCTCAGCTGCAGTGTATAGTTAACACATCGCATGAAGTCATAGATTTTTCCATTGGCACTTGCTGCTGAAATCAAGTACTAACCCACCAAAAGAATTAATTTTCTTGTTGGCAACACTTGTCTATTTACTTCTTAAGATTTCTTCATGTTTTAACGCCGGATTTCTTATTCGGAATTGCTCCATTTACAGATTTATTTATTGTTTGCATTTAGGTTTTTTGTAATTTTCTAGATTATAATATCTCTCTGTTAAGTATGTATAAACTAACGTTTTCGAGATGAACACAAAACATTTCCTTGTATGGTATCTTTCTTAATTTTTTAATGCCCTCTATTATGTCCCATTTATTTAATTGTATCCTGGCAGACGCGATATAACGAGGGGTCACTTTATTATTTAATCTGTGTCTTCAATCTCTAGTGTAAATTGAACACTTTGACAAAATTTTAAAGTAGCGAAGTAGTGACTACTTTTGAAAAGTAGTTTGTAGCCGCTACTTTTTAAAACATGTAGTTGTAGTTAACTACATTTTCGACAAAGTAGTTGTAGTTGTAGTTCTCTACAATAAAAAAGTAGTTTTTCGACCCCTGGCTTAGCTCAAACAACCCGGATAAAAATTATTTCTGCTCGAGTCATGATGCATATACCAGAAACCTCATTGAACGCGAAATTGGAGAATGAAAATTTAAAACTATGCCAGTTTTTATCAAAGGCGGATTGAGCGGGGGAGTGGTTAGGTATCCTTTTCACCTTTCCCCCATTCGTCGTCAACCGATGTATCTATATATTTTAAGTGTCCGTAGATTGCGAAACGAAATGATCGAGTTTTGCTATTTTAGTCTCTGCCCCTGCACTCCCCTCCCCGAAAATGTTCTGTATCTGCTGACTCGGCGGTCGAACAATAGTGCCTTACTTATGTAGCGGCTATATGATTCGGACGAAATTTAGACCGAGAAGAAATTTCTGCGGATCAACACACAGTGTGTCATTCTGAAAATCTACGTGATAAAAAATCAGCTTTCAACTTATAGTTAGATACCCTATATATTAAAGTAGGAGGACGATTATGGATGTCTGGACATGCATTTAGTAAGTCAAGCTTATCAGAACAAGAACTCTTACATATCATTAAATGTGGCTCACAATTAATTTATTTGCACATCTATTGATTTTACAGCATTATCATATACTATCAAAACCCGTAGTTTTGATCGCGTAATTGTTGAAGTAATTGTAAATCTTTCTTTTATCAGTATAGATAGATAGCATTACACGGCATAGATATATAACAGCATATAACTTAAACTTTAAAAGTTTCTAATAAACAATATAAAATTATCTTCTAATCTAACTTATTTTTCAACATTTTACTTTATTATGCTTGACGGACTTTCAGATAGTAAATTTGAAAATTTATTCACACACACTAAAGTTAACTCTCTCATCTCTCATGCATGAATTATTTTTAAGTGGATTAAAAAAAATATTTTGCATTTAAAATGAAATATTAAGAATAGATAATGTTTAATTTTTAAAAATCTTACAATTATTACTAAATTACAAAATGACCCTGATAAAGCTAACTTACAAACACTAAAACATTTTTACAAAAAGTTATTAAACAATTTTTTTATGAATATTTAAACTTTAGAGATTTTACCACAAAGCAAAAGCTTTGTGGTAAAATAATCATTATCAACCATATGTGTTTAAACGATTGAGCTCTACTCACATAGCCTGTGGTGACTGATCATTAAGTAGAGGGGGAGTTAAAATGGCCATTTTCTCCCATAATCAAGCGATATGTAAGAAATATTTTGCCGTAAGCTAACCGTTAACATTGAAGAAAACAATGCATTTGAAAATTTTTGTGAGGTCAGTTAGTTCATCTTATTAATTTTAATATTTATATTTTTTAAAGAAACATACCAATGATTTAAAATTGCTTTTTCAATCTAGTCTGAACTCTTGAAGCTTTTTCTGATGAGGGAGAGAAGGTTTGTTTTAAAACTCGTTATTTAAAGTAGAAATCCAAACTGGCTGCTTTGTGACAGATTTTTGCTATCGTTATTCAGACATTTTAGGTATTCGAATGCTTATAAGACTGCATCAGATTTGATTACGGAAAGAGTAAAAAAAAAAAAAAAAAAAAAAAACAAGTGGGAAAGTGTGATCGAATATCGCACAAAGGGTTTCGTTTAATATTCCCTTCAAAACACTTTATCCTTTCTTTAATGATAAAATCAGGACTGTTATAATATATATTTTCTTTAATACAAATTTAATATTTTTTTTATTAAAATGTATACATATGTATACATATTTGAAAGAATAAAACAAATTACGTGCAATTATTAATTTTTCTTAAAATTATTGATGTAAACAGAAAGTGATCGTGTTTCGAAAGACTGATTGTACATTTTATTTAAACATGTAAATATTTAAAATGTAAAATAGTTTCTAAAAATAGTAACTATTTATCCAGAATGAAGTAGTTTGGAGGTAATATTTCGACCCCTTACTCATAAATGTGATGAGGGGGAGGGATGTAATACAGTAAGAGATATTTCTTACATCTTGAAGTTGCGAAAAATGCATACTTTTCATTTCTATTTTACAATCAGATATGTACCTAATATAACATAAAACTGGGTTCTGTCATTATTATTTTTTTATTTTTTCCGTTTACAAATTGGCACAAAAAAGATACCTTCTGTTTATTTATTTATATTCGTAAATGCACAATGCACATATATTAACATAATAATAATAATAATAATAATAATAATAATAAACATATTAAACTTATGTAATATTATATACTTAATACTTGCCGTGTTTAAAATTTGCTTTTAACATTACTTAACAACATAAAAAGTATTGAAAAGAAAATACCATCCAATTACCTAAGACTAGTAGTCTCTTGAAGTTCCCCTCATTTTATTATATGTCCCAGTAAGTATGTAAACTTGCAGTAATGTGCATATGCATACAAATGTATCTTGGATTAATGTACTGATCAAATGAAATGGCTTTCAGTAATAAAACAAGAAATAAGGAAATAAATTTCAAAAATCATAAATTCTACAGACTATAGACACACACATATATAGATATTGCATTTTCTACTGTAATTTACGAAGCTTGTTCATGTAATTAAGTGTAAAAATACACAGGATATGATAGGTGTAATATTGGTTTACTAATTAATCCTTTATAAATAATGGATTGTCTGCAGTACTAAGGTTGTAAGTTTGATATGCCAGGATATAAAGATCAACAAAAAAAGCTTAATTTACCCCCAGATGTACTTCAAACATGGTCGCATAAGAGATTTTTTTTTTCAATGTGTGTGAGAGAGAGAGAGATAGAGAATTTTAATCATTCGTCCTTAGAAATTATCCAAATGTAATTATTCTCATAGCAAAGTGATCGGTGCCTAACTAGAACTCATTATCAGAGAGTGCCTCCTTCCCCCTACCCCGAAAAAGTACACTAAAAAATATAAACAAATAGAATAATTCAATTGCGCGAAAATTGCGTAATTTTCGCGCATGATAGCATATTTACTATCTTTTGAAAATCAGATTAGAATTTTTAATGTTATAACTCTGGTAATTTCTATGAATTGACACTTTCTAACTATAAAAAATATAATTCATTTTTACTTTTACATATAGCGTATAAAGGATTGTAAATGAACGATTTTTCTAATATAAAAAAATATCAAAATGCAAATAATTTAACATAAACAAAATACTTTAGTTTCCTTTATAACTTTGAGAGTTTCCTTTTCAGGAGGTATTTTTAACTTTTTATTAATACTAAGTGTTATATTTTTTTATTAATAAAAAATGTTTTTATTGAGTAAACATTTACAAAATTACAGATATACACAAAGTTCAAAGCATTTTGCTTATTTCGTCTCCAAAATACCCAAATTTTTCCATAATAAGGTGAAAGATGATGTCTAAGTAAACAATGTGGAAAACGCATTGTACATTTGAAACCAAATTTCAGGAATTACAATCAATAATCGGAAAAAATTCGATTTGTTTTGTGCAACCCTGTATATGATCCATAGATTTGTATATATACTACATAGTATATGCTAGGAAATACATATCACACAGTTGAGAATTTCCCTTGAGCAATTTCTGTTTGAACAGAAATATGCTCGAGATCTTTTGTGCAGTTCTGTATATAATCTGCAGAATTTGTACACAGACAATAAATATACAAACATTTGAACCCTATGAGCGTCTGGGGCTTTTCCGGTATTTTCATAAGAATGCTTTTAATTACCAGGATATATATTTTTTTCAACTGCGGTTTGATGCTTCACTCAGTATACTTTTCAAAACATAATTATGTTAAAAAAAAAAAAAAAAAAAAATTGTCTATAGCCATTTTAATATGATTTCTGGGAACGGAAAAATACGGTCCAGCCGTAATTTGTACATAATTTTCGTAATTTGTACTTGCACAAAATGCAGATATACCAAAATATCAGGCAATTACACAGATCATAAAATACTTGGCGGAAAATATGCAAAATAAGTGATTAAAACTTTATATTACTAGTTTCTTTCTAAAATCTCATTCGTAGAGACGGTGAAGAAAAATTTGCACAGGATGCCATAACCACCACAAACATCTTTGTCAATGGGTCCAATTAAAATTATAACTATTATTATTATTCTTATTATTTTAACTGATATTAAATCCTGTTTCATCATTTACATTAGCACACTAGGCAGAAGTTCCAAAATACCGTACAGCCATTCGAGGCGCCAAATTCTTAATAGCAGAAAATACACTAAATGCATCATTAATACTTAACAGTTTTCTTAGAAGATATATACGTAGATGCAGTAAAAAAATGTTGTACCAGGGCGCCATGACTGCTAAAGCCGCCTCGTGTCAATGGGTCAACTAGAAATGAAATTTTGTTTTCTTTGAGTTGGGTTGATTATTGACGGCCAATTATCTACACATGGGATATAGGCCCGGGGGAAGTGCCCTTCGTGGGGGTCTTTCTAAGGTAACCTAACCCGTATTTACGCATGGATAAATCCACGGCTCGAAGAAAACCACGAAAACTCCGAACGATTAGACCGACGGGCGCGATTGGGATCGAACCCAGCACCTCCCGTCTACCAGCTTCGAGAGCGGAACCTCTCAGCCACTGGTGGGGCATTTGTTTTCTTTGAACTAACACCATCCTCTTTCGTCGTTTGCACATTCCCAATATGTAGAAACACTAAAATTTTTGGCAACAATCCGAGGCGACAGATACTTAGCGGCAAAAAATATGCTAAAAATGTGATTAATACTTAAGTTAGTTTTCTGAGGAATTATCATTTGTAGAGGCGCTTACAACAAAAATCTAGCCCAGGATATTATTTTAAATTGTAAAATAAAAAAAAATTATTTTGTTTGTCCTTTAGAATACATTATTTTGAAAGTATGCTTCTAAAAAGAAAACAAAAAATCGACGAGAGGCGAACCGGGCATTTGCCTCGTTGTCCGGTGGGCCAGTACAGTCCTCTTTATGACATATTTTTTAATTCATTTTTGTTGGGGACTCATGAAATTGGCAAGTGTTCTTATTCAGAAACTTTGCAATCGAAAAAGTTTTAATTTTTTTGGTAAAGGCAGAAAATCTCTCAGAAAATACTGTCAAAGTTGGCTTTTTGAAAATTGCCGACGCTGCAGCACGAAAAAGGGGGAAAACGTGTCGTCACGTGATACGAATCGCATATAACTCAATAAGTAAGTAAAGTAAGTAATACCAGAGGGCCCGTGCGAAGATTTCGCACTGAAATCTAATAATTTTTAGGTACTTCTCTATTAACCCGTCGACCGCTTTTCATAAATGCAGTCCCATTTACTTGATGTCAGAATCATTATGCGTGTTTGTTACGTCATCTAGTGGTATTACATTCGACATTTGCGTGTATTTTTTATTATGTTTTACTGATTTAGTAGTTATTTTATTAATTAAAATAACAATTGTATCCTTAAATTCTTATATTTTATTTATTTTTTGATATTCCAATGGCAACGTTCACCCGTTTATTTGGCGATAGTTTTTTGTTATGAGAAGTGGTCGACGGAATAATAGAGAAGTATCATTTTTTATCAATATGTAATAATTATTAGATGCAGGTTTAAACTTCTAAAGAAAAAGCAAGGATAAAAATATCTGCAAACAACATTTAGTTGTTAGTCAAGCCAGAATATCAATTTATTCCATAAAAGTTAGACTAAAAACTGATCCAAGATTGCTAAAGGCACGCGCGAGGAAAAAAAAAATTAGCAATCGTATTTTGACTGCATTAGAGGATGACGTCATCCGCTTCGGAAAAACCATGGGACTTAGAAATAGAAATCTAAACATTTCAATTTCAATTTCGCTTTTTAGTCATAAGTATAAAATAAACCCGTGCGGTGTTTTTTATAATAATTGCTATGATCATCATATAATGTGGTATTTTATTTTTTTTGGCAACAAAAATTTCAGGAATACCTTTCATTTCTTTCATGAAAACAATGCCGATTTAATTTTTTAATTTCATCAAATTTTAATCAAAAACATGTTTTAACGAATTGTTAAGCGGGCTATGTCAGAAGCCGGTTCTAAAACCTTTCATATGGTATCTCATTCGTTGTTCTGCGTTTCATATTTTCTGAGTAAAAGGGATGTTGACAGGAGAAATAATATATAAGGATATTTATAAAAAAAAATGGAAAACTCATTTCGATTTCAAATCACTTCAATAATCAGGCCTGCCAATTTTATACCTTTGCGCTTAAAAATAAGTCAGAAAATGTGTCGGAAATTTTCGTGTTGTTGAGCAGGTCATTTCAGAACTACTTTAAGGAGAAGGCAGTCATGGAACAGTGGGCGCACCATTTGGGCGATTGTCGCCACTAAATTTTAATAGTATTCTTTCCGTTAAAAGTCTCAGAAATTCTACGAAGACGAAGAATACTATTTAAATTTAGCGGTGTGAATTAGTTCTCTGGTGCGCCACTGTTCCATCATTGAGAAGGCCAGCCGGCAGGGCCGGTGAGAGGGGGGGGGGGACATGGGGGTCCGGGAGCAAAGGGGGCCCGGTCTGTATGGAACAAGTTTAGAAATTTTATAATGTTTCAAATCTGAACTTACTCTTTTTTTTTTTTTTTTTATCTTTACAAGCGGAAAAGCATTTCCTAGAATTGTAGTTTAGAATGTTTTCAACAGAACCACAGGAAACACCCCACCGAGAAGGCTAAAAGATGTTAAATAATTGATCATTCATGTTACAAATAGACCGGAACTTCCTGTATTCTTGAAAGGACTATGGTTTTAGTTTCAAAGATCGCCGGCAGCCATGCATATGCCTTAAGCCAAAAATGTTCATCCCTTATACTCATGCCTCATTATTCATTGTCGTTTCATCAGACAGTAAGTTTCAGTAATTGCCTAATTGGGATTTTTTTTTTTCTAAATTGATGGTACATGATACTTACGTTGCATTTATGCTTTTTCTGTTCTGTTTCTTTTATTTTCCCTAATCCTTATTTTTTTTTTATTAACTTAATATTTGTTACAAAGTATGTTGTTAAACATTATGCGTCGTATGTATACAATTAGTTAAGAAAAGAAAAGAAAAGAAAAAGCAAAACAGAACCCTTCCCACTTGCGTTTTTATCGGAGAAAAACGAAAATAGCAATTCAATTGCGAAAATAAATCTTTCTTAAAAGTATATTAAAAAATAAGTTTGAGGGAGCCGTCTCCATATTGAAATAGTAAAAGGATTTTAAATTTCCAATACTAAAATACGATTTCGCTTCATATTTTGAATCTAGGTCAAATTTTAACTTTGGATGTCAAACTAAAAGCTATTCAGTCAAGAATTTAGGCATTATACATATGTAAAGTTTACCACTGTAATTGGTAAACTGATTTTTATTCATATCGCCTATCTGTGATACTTATTTTTTTTCACGTTGAATATTCTGTAGCGTTAGAATTAACCATCCCAAACATATTGTGATTTTTATACATTTTAACAATTTTTGTATGTGAAATATAAAGTATGACATGAATATTTGAAAAAATTATATTCCTATGAACACTGTCGAAATGGGTTTTTCAAAGCAGTTTTTGGGATACGAAATTATGAAAAGTAAGTCATCAAGTAGCAACTGATTATAATCAAAGATGCATCACATCTATTGAGAGAGGAACGCGTTTCTTAATTCTGTACCTTATTAAACTTAGCTGAAATTTTCATTTTACTTACCCATCATACGTAGTATAGGGTAAGTCTTGTAATCGTTTTGAAAATCGAAATTCTTTTTTGACGGATTTACACGTTTCAGACACTGGAGATTCCGAAAAACATATTTTTAGAAAAAAAAAAATTTGCCGTCCGTCTGTGTGTCTGTGTGTCTGTGTGTGTGTCTGTAAACGCTCTATCTCCCCAAAAAATTGAGATAGAGACTTACAATTTGGTATGTACTTAGTATGTAATAATAGGAAGAAGCCTATTTCATTTCAATAACCTCGATTAACCGGAACTACTTTTTTCGGTGTAAACTACTTATAAAATAAGTAGTTTACACATTTTTATTTTAATATTTTACATTATACATATCCATGATGGGTAAGTATTACGGTGGCCCTCAACGACTAGTTTTGTTTGCAAATGTGTCGGAAACGGGATTGTCAAACATGTATAATGTAAAATTTCAAAATACCTTTGAGTAAATTATTTTAGGGAAAGTATTCGATCAAAGTTTAATAACAACCTTTTAAAATTAACCATGTTTGTAAAGCGGAATCTGATTCAATCAGAGGGGGTGGTCCTGATTCAAATAAGCGGCAATGATTGTAGGCAATTATTGTAGGCATAACAATGAATTTCAATACCGTAAATATTTCCGTGTACTATCAAGAGCAGTTTCGTGGTATTTATAGATTGATATGTCTAGATACTTTCCTGAACTTAACGTTAATTTCAAAATTATGTATGACTCAAAAGAAAAAGAAAAAACTATGAAGATTGATCTCAATTACAAAAGAGCTATTTTCTGACACATTTTTCAATTCATTTTTGTTCGGAAACACAGGAAATTGACAGATGTTTTTATACAGAAACTATGTAATCGAATGACGGTTTACCTTTTTTGGTAAAGACAAAAATTTCTTTCAGAATATACTTTCAAAGTTGGCGTTTTGAATCGAATTTCCAGACGCGGCAGCGAGGGAAGGGGGAAAAAGTGGTCGTCACGTGACAATAATCATTTGTAACTTGGTAAATAATTTATTTATTACAAATGGAATGCTCAATTCAATTTCAAATAGTTTTTATAGCCAGGCTTGGAAATTTTATGCGTTTACGTTTTAAAATGTGTTAGGAAAAGTAGTCAGAAAGGTTGGTCTTATTCCGTAACTAAAATGCAAACTAAATTTATAAAGATAATTTTATTAAGTTTCGAATAACAGACTTATTTTAAAATTTATAATATGTAATCATAAAATATATAATATTGAAATACGTATCGTAATCACCTTTGTCAAATACTTATTCATTATAACCTGTGAAAACGGAATCAAAATTACAGAAAAGATTCCCCTTTATACGCAGGTTTATGTCTTAGCAGGTATAATTGTTAGTATTATTTTTGTTGGAACCGTGTAATTTTTTCATTTAAGACAAAATTCCATTTTGTAAAGATTTGTTCAGGAGGGAATTTGACAACAACCTAAAGTTTTCACTTAATAGTTAGTGAATTTCACACACCTTAATTTTTCATGTCCCGGGAAGTCGCCGAACCACGCAGTTTCTGAGGCCATTTCAAGAAAGTATATAGCCTAAAATGAAGGTAAAAAAAATATATAGCGTAAAATGTAGCTTAATGTTCGTCGTGTTGGAAAATGTGTAATAAGTAATCTATGCGTGAGGCATGACTTTATGATTTTTTTTTACTGTCTGTCCGTTCGTACTCTAACTTTCGGGAAAATATTAACAAATAAAACCCACAAAATTTATATATGTCATTAAGATAGTTTTCAAATTCCTTGCTCAACAATGTGGAACTTTCTGAGACATTTTCTAACTCATATATAAATTTAAAGGTATAAAATTGGCAAGCCTGATTATTGCAGGGATTTGCAATCGAATAGCGTTTGGCAAATAAATTACCTATCGAGTGATAAGTGATTGTTATCACGTGACAAGTATTTCCCCTTTCTCGCGCTTCCACGTAGGGAATTCGGTTTAAAACGCCGACTTTAGAAGCATTTCAAGAAAGTTCTTCTGTCTTTACCATTTCCAAAAAAATGAAAAACGTCTTTTGATTACATAGTTTCTGAATAACAACACCTGCCAATTTCATGCATTTCTGGACAAAAATGATTTCAGAAATGTGTCAGTAAGCACATTCCTTTGACTTGAGAAGGGTCGTAAGAAAAACTATTCAGCATGTTCCTTATTAAAAAAAAATGCTATATCTATCATTTATAGTTTTTACACGGGGTACACAAAAGAATTCGGACACTTTACGGTCTAGTGACAGAATTTATTTGAAGTACATTTTGATCATGTTTTTCTAGAACAAATTCAAAGAAATTTATTTAATCTTTAGCATTACATGAAAGTACAAAATATATTTAAAAAAACTGAAGGTGGATAAATGCAATAAGTAAAAATAGTTGGAAAGTGTTTTACAATCTATGCAATCGACATTATTTTTCGTTATTATTTTGTTCGTGTGTGCTATCAACAGGAATTAGGCACAGATGGAAAATCAGCAATAATATATATATTTTTTCATTTGAAAATAATCTCTAGCCATCTAAATATAACTCATTTTAAAATTGGAAAAAATGATTTAAAAAAATACTTTTAATATTACAAATTTCAATAGATATATTGTATTCAATACATTGAAACATAATACATATATGTAACAAAATTCAATTATGTATTGTTATAAATATAACAATACATAATTGAAACAGTATTTATATTGTTTCAATTATGTATATATATGTATATATTGGTGTATTATGATCCTCGTAACGTCTACAGATTTCTAGATAAATAAGTACATATAAGTACGTTAAGTTCACGGCAAAAATAAAAACTGTACGTAAAAGGGGATATATATACAGGGGTCGGATATCCAACTCTCGACGAGCGTGAAAATGTTCTAGCACTGGATATGTGTAAGGCTCCTGTAAGGGGAGCCTGCGCATATCCATTATGTTGCCCAAAATAACCGCCATATTGCAACCTAGCTCAGCATTAGGAAACCGCCTGAGCAGGTGTTTGCCGTCCCTGTTACTGTCACTCGCCGTCCACTATTATACTATTATACTCTTATAGTACGGTAAGCTAACCGATTTTAGCTTGGTTTTGGTCCGCTGGGTTATTAAATGGCGGTATGATTCAGCCTGGTATCCCCTCTGCTGTGACGCCAAGATGACGTATGGGGACAGATATACAGGGGACGGATATCCAATGCTCTCTTCAAAAGTAGAATGTCCTAGCAGTGGATATGTACCCCCTTGATATGTATCCCCTTTGCTCTGACGTCAAAATGACGTATGGGGGAAGATATCCAAGGGTCGGTTATCCAATGCTCTCCTCAAAAGTAAAAGGTCCAAGCATCGGATATGTGACCCCTTGATATATGTCCCCTTCTGCTATGACGTACGGGGATGCATATACAGGGGTCGGATATCCAACACTCGACGAGAGTGAAAATGCTCAAAAACTGGATATCTATCCCCTTCTGCTGTGACGTCAAGAAGATGACGTATGGGGGCAGATATACTGGGGATGGATATCCAGGTCTCGACGAAAGTAACATGGTCTGGTTTTGGATATATGTCCCCTTCTGATATGGGGGCAGATATACTGGGGTCGGATATCCGACTCTCGAAGAAAGTGAAATGCTCAAAAGCTGGATATGTATCCCCTACTGCTTAGACGGAAAAATGAGGTATGGGGGCAGATATACTGGGGATAGATATCAGCGTCCCCAGGGCGAACGAACGCTGATGGGCTTTCTTGCAACTCTCTTTTCTTTGATAAATTTAACATGTAACCATCAAGCTTTACTTCCTAAATTAATATTTAGAATAGAATTGTTGATCACTACATTTACATAAAATAAAAGGCCGCATTCTAAAGAACACAATATATATTCTTGCTAAGAAAGACCTGCTAAGAGAGTCGTAACTCTTTCGACTGGCCATCCTTTTCTAAAAATTCTGTGGTCATCAACAAACGAAAGGGGAGTCTCAACAAAGTTACGAGGAGAACTTTATCCACCTCCCCTCTTATTTTACCATGCATTCTTAAATCAAACTACGACCTTCAATTCCCGGCGGTCTAAATGTCCCTGGTTAAGGTAGCGATCAGAACGACATGATGACAGGGTGTTCTAAGTGTCAAATTATATGCTTGCTAAGAATGTCTTGCTAAGAGAGTCATATATTTTCGACCGATCATTCTTTTCTAAAAATTCTGTGGTCATCATCAAAAGAAAGGGGAGTCTCAACAAAAGAAAGAGGTGGCGATATACCTGTCATCGTCGCCCCCTGATGACCTCTGATCTTTAGACATATTAGATAAGTCATAAAACATGAAACAGACCGCCTTATCGCAAGAAAGAGACCGCTAAGGAAAACCTAGTCTGGGACAACCTTAATAATCATCTAGTTCAGCTTGGTTGCTTTAAGTTGATGACCTTGGCTACATATAATGAATGAACACTATCTCCGGAAAATCGCTTACATGAACCTGAAGAAAATTTAGAAATAATCAACTGAGACATCTTACGAATATGTGAAGTAAGAAGAAAAGGTGAAGAGAAGACTGATCTTGCCAGCGGACATGTACTATACTACAGAGGCACAGAAGATGGAAAAACAAGTAGTGCAGAATTTCTGATTCCTAAAAGGTGGGAAAATCACATTGGTGGAATATGATAGTGCATCGTATAGAGTTGCAGGTTAGTTATACAAATTTCAAGAACACACAAGATGCAAATTATCCACGTTTATACACCAACGATAAATAAGGTACACTTATGAAGAAGTTGAGGATTTCGATGAAGAAGCAACTTCAATGAATTAGAAGGGAAAATTTTACATCAAATTAATAATGGGAGACTGAAATGCAGGAATTAGAGAAAAAAAAGGAAAGGGGAGTTCTCAGTAGGAAATCATGAATATGGGTTGCGAAACGAAAGAAGAAACAAATTCATTTATTTTGAAGAATGTGAGCAGATGTATAACATGGTAATTTCTTTTTGGTATTGTAAATCGTATGATAATTCGTCTTTCAAGAAAAAGCCACAAAGAAAATGGACATGAAACAATGTGGCAATAAGCGAAGTCGAGGACATCGTGACTAACAGAAAACATCTAATTCAGTATTGTAGCGTTCTCAATAACTTCCATACAGGAAGAGATCACACATTGGTTAGATGCAAAATGCTGCTAAATACTAAAGTAGAAAGAGTGAAGCATTTCCAACACTACAAGAAATCAGTCAATATCATAAATCTCTTGAAATGTAAAGAAGAATTTCATTCGGAACTTAAAAACCGTTTCGAAGTACTGCAAACAACTTTGGAAGAGGGGCAAGATGTTACAATAGTGAGCAAGAAACTAACCAATGATCTACAAACAATTGCAAAGAAAATAGTCGACAAGTAGCAAAAGTAAAGCAGACAAAAAATAACAGAAGAAACTAAAAAGGTTGATGAAGAAACGCAGACAATTTAAAACGTAGAAAATTGATCCCAAATTACATCAGCAGTAGTAAAGTCTTTGGAGAACATCGGTATAGACAAACCTTACATCAATACTATGAAGAAAATTTACAAGAAAGCAACAGCAATCATTCGATTGGTCAGAGGAAAAGTAAAGCTCAAGAAAAGAGACACCATTTCGACTAGACTTTTCACTGATATCTTAGAAAATGTTTTTAAGAAATTGGATTGGGGAACCAAATGGATTACAATAAATGGGGAACATCTAAGTCATCTCCGGTTTGATGACGACATTTTAATTTTCAGTAAAAGTCCTGAAAATGGAAAAGATGTTAGAAGATTTGGAAGAAGCTAGCATTAATGTGGAATTAAAAATAAATTTGGTAAAGACTATATTTATGTTCAATTTATTTGCACAAAAAAAAAAAGATTATCTACAAAAAAAAAAGATTAACTACCCCCCCCCCAAAAAAAAAAAAAAAAAGATCATCTGCAACATTTAGATTAAGGAAGTGCAGTTATGTGTACCACAGACAAGAACTAACATCGTACAACAGCATCATTATTGAAACCAACAGAAGAAAAAGAAATAGATGGAGTATTTTTGGAAAGAACAGTATTGTTCTGAAGAGTAACCTATGCCTCTTTGCATGAAAAGGAAAGTGCTTAACCAATGCGTTTTACCGGCACTAACTTATGGTGCGGGATCTTGGACTCACTATATTAAAAAAAACTTTTCTCCTTTTACTTTCGCTTCGTAAAAACCTTGTAGGCGGGATTCAATTTCCACGACAATTTTTATAAATCATTTTCTTTTTATATTTCTACGATAATACTGAAATACCGAACTCCATTACTTTTAAATTAAGAGTGTTTTGGGATCATAGATATTATTTATGCAGAAATTACAACTCCATAATAGAATGCTTCACATGGGTAATTTCGATGAATAATTTGCGTGTGTGGAAGTATAAAAATTAAAGATTTTAAAAAAATGCTCACGTAAAAATTTGACAAAATAACAAAATTTATTTACATTACATCCCGCAAATATCTTGGAAAAAATTTTAAGAAAGTTTCTTCAACAAGAAAAGTTTCTTTTAAATGAAGTCTTCCAAAGTCAAATCTGACAGATTTTTCCCACGAAGTTTTCCATTGTTACATTTTCCTCTGAATATTCTTGGCAGTCGTCTTTTATATATCCATTTGATTCTTTCATCGCACTTGAATCGTGAGTTTCCTGTAAAAATAGACGAATAAGAATGGAGAGAAATTTAAAACTTTTAATATGTGTGTATCACAGCATGAAATACATATCATTACATTTATTTACACTTTTGAACAAATTTTAACGAACTTCCTGATTCCCAACATACATTCTGGGTATTTTACAAATTTTAGGGCGCTAAAAATTGTTGTTAGAATTTTTCTGTCTCTCTCCAATTTTAAGAAATTTCATTTAAAACTTTTGGATTATATGGGTATTAATATAGCAATTATGATAATATAACATTATCATTTTAATTGCGCTTAACCTAGAGGTGTACCGAGTGCGCGGTACATACTTTGTCTACTCGGAAAATTTGCCGAGTACTCGGTATTCGGACAAATGTTGACTATGTACTCGCCCAATACGAAGTAGATATAAAAAATTGATTTTTTGTTTAATCATCGTTAAAGGCAAAAACAATTCCTACCCAAGTGACGTGAAAAAAATTATTCAAATACAAATATCTATATATTTAAAGCTAAAAGACCATTTTGTCAAATTCCAATTCCACATGAAATTGACCTCAATGTGCATGCTCCAACTTTTCTCAAAGCAGGAATAGAATACCAGGGGGATTCTCCCCTTCTATAGTTTGAAAGTCTGAACAAAAAAAAAAGGGGGGGGTTCAAACCCACACAATGAGAAACCCATTCATCCTTCTCCCCACTTCCAATGGGAGGGAAAATTTCTCTTCCTTTGAAATGGCAGCTGGGTCAATTTTCGTTCTGCACCCTTCGCACAAAAAATAAATCAACAATCACAGATTTCAAAAATACGTTATTGCAGTTTTTGCAGGATTCTAAATGATATTTCCTTTTTTTTTAAATTTTAAATCCGAGTTGACCGGATCCGAAGACAGTGCCCAATCCTAAGTTCGTTTAATTTGAGGACCGTTTGGAATAAACCGACCAGCGTATCAGGCGAAGCTCCGCTAGTAAGTATTATAATATAATATATGCAATAATTCATAAAAACTATTACCGGGTATATAAAAATGTGTCTACACATTTTTTTAAAATGTAGAATTAATATATATAACGGAATTTTAATTATTAGATTTATACAAATAAGTCATTATTTTTGAAACAGTGGGACAAGGATTGGCGATTTTGGATAAAGAATAATTCGTACACTGTTAAAAATCTGCAGCAAACTGACCACTCATTCAACCGTCTTTATGGAAAACGGTTACATAACCGTTTATTTATCTCTAATCTGAACTTTGAGAATACTTCATAATATGGTCAAGTCACCGTTATCTATGAAATCGGTTGAATGACTACAGATTTTTAAAAGTGTAGAAATAGAAAATACAATAAATACTTCTTTATTCTATTTTAAATTATTGATGCAAAAATACCAAGAACACTTTTAGCAGATGAAAATTTTTATATAGGTGTATGTACACATATATCTTCATTCTGCAATGTTCTGCAACATTTCATAAAAGCATGCAATTTGTTTATCTAATCTCATTTTAAAAAAGAATTTTAATTGTAAAATTTATGAATAATATATCAATCTAAAAATAATTTTACAGCGAATTAAGAAAAAAATTAAAATTTAAAATAACAAGATTGTAAATGTTGTGCCTATGGAAGATAGTAAGGAACTGTAATGCCAATATATACGTTTTATAATTTTTTGTAAACTACAAATAATTTCTAAAATCAAGAGAAGATAAGGTAAAATTAGAAAATATAGAATTGTTTTATATTCAATAAACTTTAAATTTTTTATATCAAAATTGTTACAGCAAGCAACAATCATTAGATAGATAGAATTGATATAAGAAACAGCGATAATGGGTTAAAGAATCAATTTAAAATTTTAAAAAAAATTATTGACTAGTTGTACATTTTGCATACCATTCTTTTTTCATAACTTTTCAAATAATGCTGCTTGTTTAAAACATTAAAAGTTTTGAATTATATATAAAATAACTTTAAGAGAATGCGCAAAATTTATTAAATTGGAATTAAAGTTAATTTAAAAAATATACTGGCATGCTCAAAATGTATGTTTTCAAGTAGTTCGGAACATTTTCTAACTGTGTGCGTGTGTGTATGTAATTGCGTTTGCAACATTTTTCTCTTCTGGGTGTTATCTCTAAGCTCGCTTTTATGTGTGCATGAGTGGTTTTTCTTTACACTCTACTACTCGGTATTCGATACTCGGAAACTCGGCCAAAGCAGTACTAGGTACATCACTAGTTTAACCTACAAGCCCATATTTTGATTTGTAACCTTAAATTATTACGTAGAAATAAATTTTACTTTGGTAATTTTGTTTATAAGACCGTCATGAATTTTTATACTATGAGTAATGTTCAAATATGACCCGTTCGACAGTTCTAGTAAGCGAAACATCAATAAAGAAAGCACAAAACTGAATGACATAGAAAGAATAGTTTATATTTCAACTTGCAGCATACACATTTGTTTAGAAAAGGTCACGTTGAGACACGTTGGCGTTGAGACACGCATCCCATTCTTTGGGAAGACATCGAATGCCGTCGGTGAAGAAAGATTTTGGTTGTTGCTTCAACGTTTGATTTACTTGCCAAGTCACAAATGCTTCGTCGACGGTTCATTTTGACCGCAGTTTCAATATCCAAGACGCGGCAAATCCACCGTTTCCTCACGGCCGTTGCGGAACATTCGCGACCAATCCGTAACAGTTGTCTTTGATAAGTACTTTTCTTCATACACAGAAACTATTTTCCAATGAATCTGAACAGGCTTACATCCCTCTGTCGATGAAATCTGCATTACTGCACGTTAGTCTTGTTTGGATGGGTTCGTAATCACTCCAGCAATTTCTAACGTACTGGCACCTTCAAACAATGAAAGCAGAATGACCGTTTTGCAAAGCAATGCTTGCTGCATACATATGACGTTACTTGCTCATGCGTATTTCCTACCATTAGCACGGACTCGTCAACTAGCACGCTTAGAATGGGTTTCATTTGAACACTATTAATAAATTTAATTTAGTTTACAAAATTTATATTTCTTTTTCTAAAAAATAGTTTTTCAAGATTGTAATCTTACCTTCATTTCTGTAAGTGGTCATTTAATCATTTATTTTATTACTAAAACAGTATTATCATAATATTGATATGAAAAGTGATAATTTTTATAAATTCAGATTATTTCCAAAGGTATAGTTTTTTAACCCATTATATTTCCCCGAACCTTATCAAAAAACACAAAACGTTAATTATCTCCTTTTAAATAGTCTTTTTCCAAAAGTAATGATATTTTTTAATTTAAAAGTCCATTGTTCGAACATTATAAAACGTAATAAGAAAATCTTAAGATTACAATAAGCTTGCGAAGCTCTTATTAAAAACATTACACTTTTCTTCACAATGACAAAACTCTTTTGATAAATTTTCTAAATATATTCAAAAGTATATTACATAACTAGCCTTGAAATCGATAACAGCATAAAATGTAAAGTAATTCATAATATGTTTGATTTGTTTAAATCTTCCGAAAAATATGTTTGCGGTACGAATTTACGTTTTTAGAAGCTATCTTGAGTTTGTTCTGCATATAGGATATCAGGTATAGTCTATAACTAACGGAGCTTCGCCCGCTTCGCTGGTTGGTTTTTCCCAAACGAACCTCGAATTAAACGAACCTGGGGTTAGGGAACCCCATTGCCTTTGTCAGTGCATACTTCGCTTCGGTCTTGAATCAAGTGAAGCTTAAGTTATTGCGATTTTTATTTCGACAGGATTAAATTGAAATTTTCAGCATCATCATTCACGTTGGTATAGGAACCGATTTGGCATTCTTTCAACTTGAATTTAATCACGGTAGTACCAAAATATATCGACAGGTTATTTCCGTTACAGAAAAAAATTAAAAAATCGCCACGAAATGCTAAAACACAAGAAATTGCAATTGGTAAAACCTCAAAGATAATAACGAACAAAATTTACTGTATTTGGCTAAAAGATTAAAAAAGGTTTCCTTTTATGAATGTCAAATAAATTCCACAGAATGTTAAAAATTCTATAAAAATTTAGCGAAAAAATCAAAAATCAGAAAGGACAAAATTCACTATACTGAACTATTAGTACTTTGCTCAAAACAGTTAAAGAATTTGTTAGTCTTACATAAAATAACGGTATAAGTGAAGTTTTTTTTTTTGCATAAAATGGAAGAAGTGAGTCACAAATGCAATTTTTTCTCATTTTCAAACTTCGGAGTATACAAATTTTCGGTTTGACGTCAAAATCGACGCTTTAGCGGCAGCGAATGAAATTTGGCTCTCAATTTACTGAAAGACAAAGCAGAAAACAATGATAGACATTCAGTAAGTGCTTTGTTTCAATGATTGCGATGTTTCAACGAAGTCATTTAACGGAATAAGAAGCTTTGAGAGTTATTGGTCAGTTAGAGGGGTAGAGGCAAACACAAGCCGAAGTAGCAGAAGCCACTGGAGTTTTACAAAGTGCGAATTCCAGGATCTGGAACTGTTTTTTGGAGACTGGGAATGCAGGCCGAAGACGAGGGCAAGGTCATAGATGTGCAACAATGCTCAATGAAGATCAATATTTAACGTTAACGGCTCGGAGACACCGAAATATAAATGCCACTCTCCTTCAACAACACCTTCGCTTTGCTACTAGCACCAAAGTTTCTACTCAAACTGTCCCGAAACTGGCTCCACGCTGTAGGTCTCTATGATCGCAGACCAATGGTATGTGTTACGTTAACAGCAAGACACCGTGGCGCCCACAGTCCCATTTTTCTGTTCATCCTGATAATAGGCGTATTTTCATCTGGAGGGAACGTGGCTCTATAAACAATCCTGTGTTCGTGCAAGGAAGTGTCAGATTTGGCGGCGGGGCAGTTATGGTCTATGCTGACATCTCTATTGATGGGCGCACCGACCTCTATATCATTAGAAATGGAGCTCTGATCGGTCAGCGATAAAGAGATGATATCCTCAGACCTATTGTAGTCCCTTATACTGCAGTAATTGGAGATTAATTCATATTAATGGACGACAATTGCAGGCCACATTGTGCTCACTTGGTGGATGATTTCCTTTTCGAGGAGGGAATCATACGAATGGAATGGCCAGCGTGTTCTCCGGACATGAACCCAACAGAGCATGTTTGGGACATTCTAGGCAGACGAGTTGCTGACCGCCTACCACCCCCACAAACTCTTCAAGAACTGGAATGAACTCTTCTGGAGGAGTGGCACAGAATACCCCATCTCCTCATTAATAGCTTCATTAACTCCATTTCTCAAATGTGTTCAACGTTGCTGGCCGTCCGGGGAAACCATGCCCCTAACTAAAAACAATTTTCATTGAAGGAAACAACCTTTTTTTATTCGTTTTTTCTCATATGCACAAATTGTGCTTTTATACCTTTCGTACCCAAATGCTCAATACAATGCATTTTTTTCTTCCAGACATGTGTAATTTTTTTTCATATAGCCTACCACGTCTGTCTATCATGCATCTATCATCTAAACAATTCCTCAGCCGCAAGATCCATCCACAACCTTAATATCCTTTAATTGTTTTGAGCAATGTAGATTGACATTGGATTCCTTTTACGTATGTCCAAAAATCGCCTCGGACCGCGAAAAAATGCTGCAACTTGCATAAAAAATTCGGCAAAAATACAAAAATGTAAAAGTACAAAATTTACTATATTGAGATAAAAGAATGAAATCCGATTTCTTTTACGAATGTTAAAAAATCGCCGTGAAAAAGCTGTAAAAATTGCATCAAAAAATCGCTGTACAAATTCCGAATAAACTTTATTGAAAAGAGAGCAAAATTTACTATATTAGGGTAAAAGATTGAAACTGGGTTCCTTTTACTAATGTTGAAAATTTGTCAAAAACCGGAAAAACTTGCATTAATTAAACCTAATCAAAAACTCTAAAAACCTGTTTAGAAGTGAATAGCTTCAGACATATAGATAGGTTTCTGTCAAATCTTGTAGCTCTGCGCGCAACAGCCTCTTTAAAACACAGCACACAGACACATAAACATCAATTTCTATTATTATAAATTCAAATACAGATAAGCCTCACTTATAGTAAATAATTATAAACTAACCAGTTGTTTAAGAACGATTATCATTTTCGGAAACTTCCAGAATGTTTTTTATTAATAAAATATTCTTTGTATACAGTGAAAACAACTTTATTTTAACTTTAATAATATTCAAATGCAACTTTTAACAATGTTGAGAGAAAGCAACCGTCAACTTCTAGGGTTTGTGTCTAAATCCCACCAAGTTTGCCGTAATTTGAAGCGTTATCAGAAAGTGAGGGAATCTCCTGCTACCGTATCCCTCTCTCTCTTAGTAGCACCCAGTGAGAATACTTTCCACAAAGCAGATTTTACGTCCATGTATACGGCAGAATTTTAACTAATGCCCTAAGACTACACATGTTTTCATCAAAGTAGTCCTTATGGAATATTAACCTACCTCTCGAGTTTATGGCTACAAATTCCCTTTAATTTTGATTGTTACCCGATAGGGGAATTTCTGGACATGGTTTCCCACTTCATACCAAAGAACCAAAGACTAGCCATATTAGGGATTTCACGTGCAGGTATATGACATCTACACGACAGTTTATCAAGTGTAAAAGTTTCGAACTGGAGTTCTCAGGGTACGAAATCGACACTCTAAGCATTCACACTCTTTTAACAAAATACACAGATGAATAAATAAAAAGAAAAATGTGAATTCCATTCAGCTGTTTAAAATTAAACGTTAAACTAAAACAATGTTACCCGCCATCATATTGTCTCTGCAATGCAGAATCAAAATGGGAAAAATCTCTGTTTTTCGTTAGATAAAAATATTAAAAACTAAAATTATTTTCTATACATTGAAAAAATTGTTTGAAGGTTTCTTAATAATATTTCAAGTTGCATTTGTTCGTTACCCACTTCCCCTTAGAAAAAAGAAATGTTAACCAAGAGACGTAAGAAAAAATTTGTACAGATTGCATAGTTCAACACTGCACTTTTGATGTTACTACTTGCAAACGCGTATAAAAATCTTTTAAATAAACCTCTACATCTCTACGAATATACATGCTATTAATAAACAAATGAATTCAAATGTTGTACACAAGCCACATAATAAAGTACCACAGCTGCAGACCATTTCGGGTATTTTTTTTACAGAGTGAACGCAAATGTTATTTTTTATTAGTTTTTTTCTTGGTGCCTTAATTGCGCTCATGCTCAAACCCTTGTTGAAAAATATGAGGTCATACATGTTCTTTTTATTTCTGGAGCTCCAGAAGGATTCGTCAAGTATTTCTCTATATTCGCAAAACATCTAAAATTGAAAGTGTCGGGTGACTTTTTGCCATAAAGCGTACATATATGTGTGGTGTGTGTGAGTGAAATAGCGTGAAGAAAAACGTAGAGAAAGATTGGTTTTTGCTCCATAACTTCTCAGGAAATCACCTGTTGGGCGTTACCTACGTCACTGTATACCCAAAGGTTACATAAAAGCGATCTATTTCAGAAATGAAGTGTACAGATACTGTAATTGTAAAGACTGAAACAACAACGGGTTATTAGTGAGAATAAAAAGAAAACTGCCCAGTTAAACTGAGGGCATTGAGCTCACAGGTTATTCACACTAATTGTATATTATACTCTTATTTCAAAGAATTTGAAATAATCCCCTCGAAAAATAACCAAATCTACAATATATTAAGGGGCTCATCCCCCCGTTCCCCCTCTTATAATTAACCAATGAACTCCCATAGCTAATCAGAGAAGCGCCTTATTACAATGAACATATACACAAAATTTGAAGAAAATCGGATAATTCTGCATGAAAAACCCACTTAAATAAATTAAGGGGGTATTAGCCCCCGTATCTTCCTTCATATTAACCAATGAACCCCCAAAATTAATCAGGAAAGCGCCTTATCACAATGAACCTATATACAAAATTTTAAGAAAATCGGATATTTCTTCATGAAAAACCCATTTATGTAAATTAAGGGGTTTAGCCCCCGTCCCCCCCTTTATACAAATCAATGAACACCCAAAACTAATCAGGGAAGAGCCTTACCACATAGAACCTATATACAAAATATGAAAAAAATCGAATAATTCTGCATAAAAAACACATTTATCTAAATTAAGGGGGTTTATCCCCCCCGTTCCCCCCTTTATACTTAACCATTGAACCCCCAAAACTAATCAGGGAAGCGCCTTAGCACATTGAAACTATAACCAAAATTTGAAGGAAAACGGTTATTTCTATCAAGAGTTATCGCGTTACGTACAATCGTACATACATACGTACATACAGAACCTGCGGGCACATTAGCTGTCAGGCTCTGATAGCCTGTAAGCTAAAAAAAAGTGTGAACAAAAACCCGACTAACAAATAGGAAGAATACCAAACAAATGACCCTTAGTAAAAGATATGGTCTCTTAATTGCAATGGTTGATAGACATCGGTTCTGTATGCTGAATACAACTGTAACCACGTGCTCTGGGATATACATACTAATTTATCAAAGAGCGTTTCTTTTGTCTGTTGTGTATCAAATTTTATTTTCCGTATGCTGCTACTTTATATTTCTTTATACCGAACTCGAGTTCGTTTTCCTTCTTGCTTCAAACCACTTTCGCATACATATATACATACAGATTGATCATAATTAAAGCTGCATTTTCAATCATAGAATTAAAACTACTGATAACTTGTAAATATAAAAAAAAAGTCATGGGATTGTATATACTGCTATATAAAAAATAAATAAATTAGTTTTAATAGTCGCCTTTAGAGAAGAGGAAATGGCGTTGTATGATGTATTCAAGTCCAGGAGTTTTGACTTTATGAACATTTCAGTATTTATGCCACTTCCCAATGACTTGTAAAGGGCCTTACTACCCGAGAAATCCCACTTTATAATTTATGAAAATTGACATTAACTTATCAAAAGCAAGCTACAAGTCACAAACACACACACACATTAGGAAACATCATATTTGCAGATTTATGTAATTTCGCATTATACGTCATATGGTTTTCATCGAGGCTAACGAAAAAGACAGGCTACCGCCGTGCATTCTGCATATCTTTTTTTACAGACCGCGAGAGTGACGTGATGCTCTTTTCGTACACCTGCATTGGTGGATTCGAGCATCACGTGATTCCGCCGGTCTGTAAAAAAAGATACGCGTAAAGTACCGCGGTAGCCTTTCTTTTTCGTTAGCCTCGGTTTTCATCTATCTATTTAGCTGCGTATTTTTTACAGAATCTTCAGTTGTTGCAAGTCAACGTCTTTATTGTTAAAATATAGAGCTTTATTTTTAATGTTCTATCATCAGTGCAATAAAGCACGGAATGCATTGGAAGTGTCGAACATTTAGAGGATTACCACAGTGATATTCTAAAATATCATAAGATATAGTATTCAGTATAGCCGAAATGCTCTGGATGGTTGAAATATTACTATAAACAGTCATAGTGATCTCCTCTGGATCTCAAAATGTCACAACTGTAGATGTCCTGCGGATGGCTTTTTATGTCATTTTTTGTACAGTTATAGCACATACGAAGGTGGAAAGAAACCAAGGGACAGGTCGATTACGCATGTGCGTCCAAAAAGAGAATCCATGGACTTGAGAATATGATTGGATAATTCGACCTTCATATCCTCTGGATATCTACTGGATAATTCTGATAGGATATGACAATTACAAAATCTGTAGGATCGTTGTATGTCGTCCGAAGGACGATTGTACTTGTATAGAACGAAAAGTAGAAACTTACTGCTCCGGAATTGAAGGAAATGATGCAGAAATTTGAAGCCATAGGTATGTTATCTATCGTATTCGAGCGAGGAAAAAAACGTCTTCCTGTTACATTGGGCAATCATCATTGGACATTGTTTCAGGAATCTGTCACATTGGCAGTAGAGTAAGCGTACACGGAAGTTTCAACGGACGTGGTGTTTCACGTCAAATGAAAATACCATTCAATACTGGGAAAGAAATCTTTCGGCAAATGCTTTATTACTTATCCTGACGAAATTAGATATGTTCAGGAGCTTCAGCCTATTGATGCTGCTCAAAGAGAAGCGTTTCCATTGCAGTTCCTTCAAAGAATAAAGTTTGATGATGCTTACAATCTGGAACATATGTTAGTAGATGAAGAGCATTTTCTTTTAGATGTAATCGTCTGCAGAATTTGATCACAAGAATCCCTTGCGTTGTCTATCATATCCCACAACATTAAACCAAATCACCGTGTTGTGTATTGCCAGTTTCAAAGTTGGACCATCTTCTTTGCCGAAAAATTTGTGTCATGATCCATCAGATGTTACGTAACTGTCATCCGCTACGCACCTACGTTACAAAGATTTGTGGTACCTGATCTTCAACAGCAAGGCATTTTAGGCAGCATGTTGTCCTCTCGTATATATCCTGTCTATCTTTATGCAGAACGGGGCTCCACCTCATATTAAAGCATGTATGGAATAGTTTCTTGGACCAACTGTCGTCCTATATCATGTTCACTTCGGTTACCAGACCTCAAACCAGGTGACTTTTGCCTTTGGGGTTATGTCAAAAACACTGTTCATCATGTAACATTAGAAATTTGTCAGAGTTAAAAGATGTTATCCGTCGACATTTTTGTAACATTCCGGGTTATATGTTTCCAGATACTGTAGAGAAAGCGATATTGCGCTATAGTTACAGAAAATAGCTGACAGACTGTAATTTGTAAAATATTTATGATGTTAATGCCAGGAAAGAAATTTTATTTACCCCTTGGTGGTGAAGTTTTGAACTTTTTGCAGAATATAAAATCCCATGACCTCTTTCACAACATTTCCAAGTTTGGAAACTTTTGGGGTAGTAGTTTTCATTTTATAGAAGTTTGAAAGTGAAACTTTAATTATGAACACTCTGTATAGTTCAGTTTTTTTCCTAATTTCCAATTTATTTTATTTTATTTTATTTCATTTTTGGGTAGCTTTAGCAGATTCAGAATTTATTGCAGTTTTGTTGTATCATGCTTTGGTCACTTTTGAAATCTAAATGACACATGGGATAATATATTTATGGATAATATATTTATGGAATTTATATATGATATTTAAAACATAAAAATATTTATGGAATTTATATACGGTATTTAAAACATAAAAATATTTATGGAATTTATATACGGTATTTAAAATAAAAAGAAATAAAAGAAATAAAAATTTTAAAGCCAGCAAAAATTTGATTTATATCTGGCTTAGAAAAACATTTCTAAAGTATAGTGCTTTCTTTAACAACACAATAAAATTTATTAAAACACTACATTTTGGACAACAGAAACAGTCACGTAAAACGCATATAATGTTAAGTGTTTTGCCCTGTTACTGCACGAGGTTCTTTACTCGCCTGAAGATGTACCATTTTTTTCTTATTTAATAAAGTTAAATATTCAGACAATCCTTCAAAATAACAAAACTATTATAGAAATATAAAAACTATAAACTATATTATATAACACTGTAAATACACACACACACACACGCACACACATATATATATATATATATAACCATAAATGAAACATTATCATAACACCAACATAAACAATGAAATAATTAGTTGACAATGAAAGATTCCCCAACACACTTAATATGGAATCAAAAACATTGAAAGAATAAGAAATTAAATAAAAATTGAATAAATGGAATTAAATGAATTATTTGAAATGAAATTTGAAATGAAATTTGTGGAATTTAGACAGAATTATCAAGTCCCAATTGTCTAAATACCACAAATAAAATGAAATGAGATGTTTCATCATCATATTAGCCATACATTGCTAAAAAATATCATATTGGGACTACATCTCAAATACAATGAATAAAATCAGTGATAAAATAAAAAATAAAATACAATATTAAAAAGGAAAGAAGCCATACTAATAAATTACAGAGAGAACATTTAATAGAGACATTAAGTATAAAATCCATAAAGATGAAAAGAGATATAAATAAGATACCTTGCAGTTCATGAACCATCATGAAAACCAACATGACTGGGGAATGAATTGCATAAAAAATCATAACATGTTGCCAATTTTAGAAATATAAATTGTTTAGAAATATAAATTGCTTTGCAGTGATGCCAGAAATAATGTTAAAATATAATGGATTATAAAATAAACAGGAACATTAGTGCTGCCATCTATTAGTAAAAGTGAATATAATCTAAATCGAAGGAATTGGATGGAAATAAATGTTTCATAATTCAACCAAATTACTATCTTAATTGATAGCAATTAGTTAAATAATAAATAAATGAAATTAATTAATAAATAGAAAATCGAATTACATTAAAGGATGTATTAATGAATAATACTATGTTATAAATAAGTATTAAGATGGAAAAATTAATAATAAAAAACAACTTAAAATAGTGCTGCCCTCTAGTTGTAAAAGTAAATATAAAGTAATGGATGGAAATTAGTGTTTAATAATTAAACCAAATTACTATCTTAATGATAGCCATTAGTTAAATAATAAATAAATGAAATTAATTAATAAATAGAATGTTGAATAATATCTAAGTAATGGATGTATAAATTAATAATACTATGTTATAATTAAGTAGTAATATGGAAAAATTAATAATTAATACAACATTAAAAATGTACCATTAAATGACAACAACGATTAAATAACTGTACTAAAAATGCAACATCAATTAAAATAAATTAAATTAAAATACTAAAGATTTGAATTAAGAATCAAAGAATTTAAAATTAATATTGATTAAATATTGAAATGAATTAGTCACAAATAATGTGGCTTCAAACAGAGTTAAATTAAATAAAAACACTTAATAAAATTAAAACATATTATATTAACACTGTATAAAAGTAAACATTATCTTAGAAGTAAATATGATATTGTCCACCAAAGGTATTAATCCAAATCATTAGATCAAATACATTCTTAATATTAATGAATATAAATTCATTTAAAATAATTAAATAATGAATAAGTAAATCTAACTAAATGAATATACATATAAAAATAACACATCGCAGTCCATTATAAAATGTGTATGATCAAACAATTGTGTAAATCAAAATGCCCCCATTTTTTTTTAATAATATAAATTAACCATGCGTATTTTTCCATACAACGCCGCCACACACCTCCTCAATCCAACGTCTACCCACCCAACCGTCCTATTATAATTTTTTTTTTTTTTTTTTTTTTTTTTTTGTAAATATTTATGAGATTATATGCTTTTTTTATACATTTTTTAAACGCATGTGTTAATTTGGTTGTAAAGATCAAATAGGAACTAACTATATATTAAGGAATAAATGAATTTTTTTGGAAAACCATGTTGTAATGCTTCATAGATAAGTTTTTTAATATTTTTGTTAATAAGTTGAGTGGAACATAAACTTTTTATTCTATAAATATGATTAAGGAGTATATTACGATATACAGAATTATGAAGACATGATTTAAAATTAGTAAATGAATTAACTTTAAATTTAAATTCTTTACGTTTATCAAATAGATCTATTATTGTTTTGTTTTCTTTTAGTGTAATTTTAAGATCTAAAAAGTTAATAGTATTGTTAGAAAGGAGGTTTTCCGTTAATTCTAAATTAGTAGGATAATCAACTGGAAATATAGAAATATTAGTGTGATCAGTGGCAATTAAAATAATGTCATATATATATATATATATATATATATATATATATATATATATATATATATATATATATATATATATATATATATATATGTGTGTATGTGTGTGTGTGTATAATAATTTATGTATATATATATATATATATATATATATATATATATATATATATATATTATATATCATATATATTCATTTCATAATTTATGCATTATAAATTAATATTAGAAAACTATGTTTTCTAAACTATGAAAATTTTAACAGAAATGAATTTCTGAAAACTTAAACATGTGAATTAAAAATATTGCAGCTCATTCCGCCATGTACTTTTTGAGTTATGCTTAAAATACTACACGCATTGAAATTTGTTTTGCAACTATCAAAAATCATTTTAGCATTAGATGATCAAAACTTTACATCTGCATAATTCCTAAAGTACTTTACCGAATGATTTCCTTTTTTATCTCAAGGTAAAGTTTCTTTTGCTACCACTGGTTTTCGGAAACGTTTCTGAGTAGTTTTTGCAGTCTTCTCAACCCGGAATTTAAGTATTTTTCGGGTGCTATCAAATTTTCAAGTTAACAATTTCATGTTCAACAAACATGTTTTAAAGACAAAAGAGGATAAATTAACAGCATTACCATTAACATTAAAATTAATATTATTTCGTTACTCTTGTATGTATAAATTCAGTTACACCAGCTGAAAATGTTTACATAAGAATTGATAGCATCCGAAAAACCTATACTCCGGGTTGATAAAACAGATTAATGCTCTGTAAAAATTACTTGAAAACGTTTCTAAAATTTACGGGCTGGAAAAGAAACTTTGTTTTTATAACTGATTCTTTAAATCTCGAAAATATATTGTTTTCGGAGGTTTCTAATGATAAAGGAATGCTTTAGGGAATTGGGAGACTCGGAAGAAGTTATATTATATTTTCTTTTTTGTTTATATAATATTTTTGTATAATAAGAAACGTCTTTTTTTGCATAGTACTTAAAGGTGAAAAATACCGATAAATTCATTTTAAACTCACAACACCGAAACACTGATTAACTTATTTCACCGATCCAAGAGAATGTTTGATAGCATGTTTTAAATAATCAATCAACATAAAGTTAATCATCGTAACATAATTATACAAACTCAACATTTAAATATGAATGTTGTAATAATTATTTAGACATCACTTTTACACTGTAAAAAATGACCAATCTTTCTTATTTTATGAAAATATGCTATAAGCACGAACGAAATATAATATAATCTTCTGAGTTATCCGAAATTTTAAATAGCATGTTACATTGTCTTTTGAATCCCCAGAAATGAATA
This sequence comes from Maratus michaelseni, assembly GCA_963931845.1. Lineage (NCBI taxonomy): Eukaryota > Metazoa > Arthropoda > Arachnida > Araneae > Salticidae > Maratus > Maratus michaelseni. The sequence continues at coordinate 122,975,761 of OZ007586.1, forward strand.
CATTTTCAAAATTTAAAGAATAATTTATAAAAACAAATTATTTTTAGCTGCCCGAATTTTTCAGAAACGTTTCCGAAGGATTTTTATAGTGTATTAATTAGTATCCTCCGCCTGGAATACCTGTTTTTCGAATGCTATCAATTCTGAAGTAAACATTTTCATGCTCAAAAAAAATGTTTAACAGAGAAACATGCAAAATTAACAGCGTTAACAATAACATTAAAATTAAGATTATTTATTTACTCTTTCATGTATAAATTAACTTATGCGGCTGAAAACGTGTACTTGAGAATAGATAACGTTCGAAAAACAGGTATTCAAGCCTGAGGACACTAATTAATACACTATAAAAACCCTTCCGAAACGTTTCTGAAAAATTCGGGCAGCTAAAAATAATTTGTTTTTATAAATTATTCTTTAAATTTTGAAAATGTATTCGTTTCTGGGGATTTAAAAGAAATTGTAACACGCTATTCGGAATTTCGGATAACTCAGAAGATTATATTATATTTTCGTTCGTGGTCATAGCATATTTTCATAAAATAAGAAACATTGGTCATTTTTTACAGTGTACTAACAAAATGCTTTGTAACAATTTCTATTGCATTCTTCAACATTTCTATTCAAGCATTAATCATGATTAAGTGCAGTACAAAATAACTTCATATATACATTTCTTTATAATCTGTTCAATAATGTGTACTTTACAAAATTACTTTTGATATTGCAATATGTAGTTTCATGTAATATTTTTAGGAAATAAATTAACATGGCTTTAAGCTCAAACCTCGCAAATTGAATGCAACTTCTGTATACACGCTTTTCATTATTGTACAAATGAGACCGAGTTGAATTCCTAAAATACATATTTTTCATTTATCGAGAAATTTACTGCTATTATTTCGTATATAAATGTCTTATGAACAACAATTCTGAAATAAAAGGAATCTGTATAAACACAAGCGACAAAATAGGAACTAGTTAATGTAAAATTTTAGGATGCTTCAAAATTCACTTAAATCTCAACAAAACGGTTAATGTATGCATACTTTCCAGATATACTTCATCCAACTGACTCCATATATTTCCCCAAGTTGCTTCTGGCACTGACTCCAGTTTATTTCCTGCGACATTAATAGATTTTAAAACAGGCATATCTTCAAAAATGTCTTGAGGGAGTTCTTCGATGCCACTGAAACTGTATGAAAAGCTTGTAGAGATAATAAATGCAAATGAAACGAAACAAAGGAATATTCAAATTATTAAAACATCAACTGAAGCTTGTCAAAATGTGAAATGAAAATGTCGAAATTTTCTCAACTAATTTTACATTTTAAGGAATATATTAGTAATTTGGGAATTTTTATTACACGTATACAATTTCTAGAATAACATTTCACTCAAAATCGAAAGATGAGAGTGAAATTATATGTCTGATACCTCAGTCATGTCTTTATTTATTAATCTTCAATCTTAAGTTATAATACTTGGAATAAATTATTGTATATAAGACTTAAATATTACACATTAATATATAAACAACGTAATAGTGACAAAATATAAACAGAGATAGAAGTGTAAGTTTATAGCATTTAACATCTTAAGGACTTCCTTACTCAATTAGGGTCGTTTTGAAAGGCTTGCAAAATTATCAATTAATATTGTTTTCTTGTCACCAGAACGAATGTAGACAATCTGGCAAAGAATGTTTAAGTAATTATCTAAGAGATGACACCGCTAAACCGTGGTAGTCTATATACTAGTGGTATTTATACTATCTCAGAATATCAAATTGGCAAAAAGGGAAAGCGTTACGACTCGACAGATTATAGGCAAAAATATCTACTCATTTAAATAAAATATTTAAATATGGTTTATTTTTGCAGGTATTTTATGCTAAGAAATGCATAATGATTATTTATAATAATAATAATAATAACAGTAATTATAATGGCATTATTATTACCCTACCCGCATGTTTTGTCGATGTGAAATCACAGCTCTGTCACAAATGATCACAGGTGTCAAAATAATACCATTATCAAAATGTGACATTTCTAGTTAGTCACATAGTGACTTTTATGGTCACCGTGACTATTTTCACGTGACAAGTCATCAGAAGACATCACAAGGTTGTCAGAATGGACGCTTCATAAAGTGAATTTTTATTTATATGACATAAAGAAGCATGGCCTGATTAAAGCTATTGGGACGACTAGGACGTACCCCTAAGGTTCCCAAATTTAATATGCAAACTTTTGTGAAGCTTATTTTATATCTATTTTCACCTTGTACTGATTATAATCAATATTCTGTACTTTTAGTGTAAGACATGATTAAAACAAAAATTTATATTTATCGAGTTATGTATTTATATACTAGATTAATTTTACCACAGTTATTCTAATGGGGAAAGAAATCATATGAAAGGTAATCTTCCCAACTGGGCGAAAAATTCCGGGCCAGGATTCGAACCCGGGATCCCTTGGCTGAAGCTGCCAATGCTCTACCAACTGAGCAATACCGGACGAATATGGCTGAACTAATTCACCCAGTTAACCTTAATGATCATAGTATCTGGTCTGATATCTGAATCAGCACAACAGAATAAATCACAGGTAATGGGACCTCCAGTAAACCATGGAAACGTAATAACATTAGATTAATTTTACCACAATTATTCCAATTGGTAAAAAAATCATGTGAGATTTAATCTTCCCAATTGGGCAGCTACAATACCAGAATAATTGTAGTAAAATAAATCTAGTGTAATCACATTTCCAGCGTTTACTGGAGGTCCCATTACCTGTTATTTATTCTGTTTTGCGTATTCAAACATCAGACCAGATGCTATGATCTTTAAGTTTAACTGGGTGAATTAGTTCAGCCATATTCGTCCGGGATTGCTCAGTTGTTTCCTTTTCAGCTTCAGCCAAGGGATCCCGGGTTCGAATCCTGGCCCGGACTTTTTCACCCAGTTGGGAAGATTACATTTAATATGTATTTATATATTCATATCTGTACTATAAGGCTTAATTTTTTTTTTGTGACAGTATAAAAAGGGGGTCTCGACCTGGGATCCTCTTTGACTTGATCTGCTCCAGTAAATAGGAGCAAGGTAAAGGGAAATTTTAGCTTGCTTCAAAATTCAAAAAACTATTTACCTCATGATAAAATAAATTTCTTTATTTTTTTATTTAAATTTTGTCTCGTCCTCAAATGTGACATATGGGAAGTTGCAGTGACATTGATTTGACTCATTTTCCACGTACGAACCGAAAATAGGCTTCGCAAGGGACACGTTTTGATGACGTGTCACTTGCGAAGGTAATGTATATGTTAACATTATTAAAGCAATTTTTTAATACTGACTCTTAGTAATGATATTTTTTTTCACAAGTACTAAAGTTATCTGAAACTATTCGACACTCTTTTAAAAGGATTTCAAAAGATTAAATATATTTGTGTTAGCACTATGCCTTTTAATATTCTCTTTCCATTTTTCTCCCAAAATGTTTTTATATAAACACATGTTCACAAAATGTTATATATTTTTTTAATTTCTCCTTTCATCTTTAATTTTGTGCTTAGTTAAGTATAGTTAATACATAATATATAATACATGATAATATAGTTATGCATATAATTATAGTATAAACAATGCATATTATGTGAATATGTTACAGTTATTGAAATCTTATTCTTTTATTTAAAAGACTCTTGAATGTGAACGAAATTCTCCAAGCATAGTCAAGGCTCCCAACTGCTCCGCTTTTTTATTATCGCTTTTTTCATGCAACAATACTTCTTTTTATATTTTTCTTGCAAATTTTGTAGAAGCCCCTATCTCGAATGTTATTTCTATTGCAAATATTGTAGAAACCTACCACGAATTTTTTTTTATTAAATACTGGAATTTAAGAAAACAAGAACGAAAAATCAGGCGTCAAGCATAGATTATGTAACACTTTCTAACGCTTCCAAAATAATTTTACAAATCATACCGTTTAATAAGCTAAAAGATAACATCTAAGTAAACAATTTGGAAAACGCATAACATATTTAAAAACATAATTTCAGGAATTTCCAACATATACAATATTCAGAAAAATATCCGAATACTTTTATTCAGCCCTGTATAGGATCTATAGATTTGTATATATACTACATAGGATGCTAAATTTTAGTTCAGTTACGAAACGCGTAGCACAGTTTAAAATTCTCCGTCTGCAGTTTCTGTCAATAAACGGAAATGTGTTCGCAAACTTTTGTGCTTCCCTGTATAGGATCTACAGAATTTATACACACCACGTAATAGACAAAAATCGAGTTAAAATTAAAATCGCGTTCAGTAACTTAAAACGCACTTCCGGGAATTATTGTTAACAGACAGTAGAGAATTATTTTGTGTGTCCCTGTAAATGAACGATGACTGCTATACACACACTGTTCTGTAGTAAGCCTCTTGTAATGCACCTTAGTGATATATATAAATTTCAATGCGTTTAAAATAGTGAAACATTATTTAAATAAACCGCAGACGAATTTTCTCCATAGACGTAATGTAACGGAATTCTTTTGACTGTCCCTGTAAAGTAACTATAAGTGCTATGCACACCCTATTCCATATTAAGCTTCTTGTAATGCACGTTCGTGATATATAAATTTCAATGCGTTTAAAATAGTGAAACATTATTTAGATAAAACGCAAATGATTTTTTCCCATAGACTGCAATATAACGGAATTCTTTTGAGTGTCTCTGTAAAAAACTATAAGTGCTACACACTTCCGTTGAAATAGGGAACATGCTATAGATAACGACAATAACATATAAAAATTGCAGAGCAATCCGAGCATATTTACGGCAGTTAGAGCACGGACAGACGGCCAGACGGCAGACGGCAGACGGCCATACGGCAGACGCCATACGGCCAGACAAACCGAAGTCATAAACACTTTTCAACTAGGTTGGAAAGTGTTAAAAAACGGAACATTTGGAAGCCCTGTTTGCTAGACTAAAACTTTTTACTGCCGGGTCAACTTTCTGACTCTGAACTAAATTTATATTACTTTTATACTCTTTTATTGCTCTGATATTTTCTGTAGCGTTGTTTTATATTTTGATGAATGTGTTATATGCAAATAAATTTGAATTTTATTTATTCCACCTTTTTTAGAAATCTAAAAGTATCACAACAGCAGACCTCAAAACAATAGTGGTTCGCGAACCACAGTTTGAGAAATGCTGATTGAGAGTAATTTTTAACATTTTACGAGCATAAACTATACAAAACTTACCTCATTTCTAGTAATTGTAGTTTGGAAGCAGGTCTAGGAAACATAGATCTGGAGACTTTTTTAAATCGGTTTTCACCCATCCAGATTTGTTCCACATTTACCAAAGAAGTAAATGCTTTGTCACCTAATTCTTCGATATCATTTGCTTCAAGAAATAAATGCCTCAGTGTTGAAGGTCCTCCAACAAACCAGTCATTACCAAGTTTTGTAATATCATTTCCTGAAAAAATTAAATTTTCTAGATTTTTCAAATGACCAAGAGGAAATGTTTTCAAGTCCTTCTCCCTTTTATCTACAGATGCATCGATGTAAAGGCGTTTCAATGTATTCTCTAATCCCGTGAATGGTTTTTCACCAAAAGAACTTATATCACATTGGTCAAAGCTGATATCCCCAGATTTCTGGCCTTCGAACAAACTGGACGGGATATCACCTAAATTTGCTTTATAAAACACGTAAGTGACGTTCAACCCTCGAGTATTTTTTAGAGCTCCATATATTTTCTTTATATCATCGATTCCTTCACAGTCAATGCGTGTTTCCTCATAGTCATGCAAACATGAACAGGGATGAATGTTTTCCCGGGATGGACAATCTGGAACAACTGAAGCAGCAGTGTAAACTAAGCCAAGAAAGATTTCTAAAAACATCCAGCACCACATGACTTTATTCTAAAAGAAACTATAAAATGAAATTATCAAAATTTTAGTAATTAAGTAATTAAATAATTAAACTAATAAATTAAATAATTAAAAACAATTAATAGCTAAGTAACCTTTGATTCATTTTTATACAATGGTGTGCATTTGTGTAAGAATAACACGTATGTTCATAGAGATATACAGGTTGCTTCAAAAAATTAAAGCTATTTTTGCATGTTTTTTGTTTATAGAATGCAGGGTTTTCAACCAAATTTAATGACAACTTTTACGAAACTTGACAAAGTACAGTAGAAAACCATACTGCAATTAGAATATAAATGTACTAAAAATATGATGAAATATGAGCATTTGTGTGAAATAATTTTTAACTGCGCATGCGCTAAAGATTAAAAAAAAAATTATTTGCATAATTTAGCAGTCAACTATATAGGGCAACTCATATGAAATAGTCAACTTGAATATCGTTAAAATTCAGAACGATATCGGCAATAGAGTGAGCTGAATTTCAATTGCTTTCTAAAAGTAGCTGTATAATAACAGATTTTCCATAAATAGTTATTTTTTATTAAATAACTTCCAAAACGAAGTCAGTGTTTCTAGCTTTGGGGCGGAAGCTTTCATTTTGATCATTCTTTTATTGTTGGAATGGGCTCTTTATGATTATTCCTCGAAGAAGAACTAAAGCATCAATATAAAATAAATTAATTAATAAATGTGACAATTTGTAGAAAATCTATTATCATTCAACTACTTTTAGAAAGCAACTGAAATTCAGCTCCCTATATTGCCGATATCTTTCTGAATTTGCACGATATTCGACTGGCCTTTTTAAAAAAGCTGACTTATATATAGTTGACTATACTAAATTATGCAAAAACATTTTTGTTATCGTTAATGATGCATGCGTAGCGCGCATGTGTCATTTGTGTGTGAGCATTTGTATGAAAATTATTTCATACAAATGCTCAAATTTCATCAAATATTTAATATTGTTATATCGTAATTGTAGTACGTTGTTTCTACAAGTTTCTTGAAAATGGAATTACATTTGATTGAAAACCCTGCATGCTATAAACAAAAACATTCAAAAATTTCTTTATTTTTTTTTAACCTTTATATTTCTATGAATATACGTGTTATTCTTACACGCATAAACATAAATGTTGTACAAGATCCTCGTAGTCTTATGATTGAGCTACAGATCATTTCGAGCATTTTATTTTACGGGATGGTCGCAAATATTATTTTTTTGCTTAAATTTGTTAATCGTCCGCTAATTACCTTCGTGGTCAAGCTTAAGCTGAAAATATGAAGTCAAACATGTTCTTTCTGAAGTTCTAGAAGAATTTGTGAAGTATTTCTCTTAGATATTCGACAAAACGTCTAAAATCAAAATTGCCGGTGCTTTTGGCGATATAGTGTGTATTGTAACATTTCTTTTCAACTGAAGCTTTTCAGCGTACCACTTAAGATACTTCATTCAGGCGAAAACACCCGCTCGCTAATGTTCCCTACGGGGGAAATAATTTACGATATCTCGGTCGCATTTCAATATTTTATTTTATTTTTTGCATTGGATAGCTGAGGTCAATCTCTATGCACGCTCCTTTGTACTTTTCGATTTTTGTTGCAGTTTTTTTATGGAGGATACTTCCACTTTCGAAACCGGTTCCGAAAGAGAAAGTATCTTAATAAAAAAAAAACGTGTAATCAAAATCGAAAAAGTACAAAGGAGCGTGCATAGAGATTGACCTCAGCTATCCAACTAAAAAAAATTATAATCATTGAAATACGAACGAGATATCGTAAATCATTTCCTCCATAGGATTAACATTAGCGAGCGGGTGTTTTTGCCTGAGTGAAGTGGCCTCTTAATGATGAAACAAGACACAAACACTAAAGCAGATAGAGTGTTATGTATCAGGAAATTCACAGTTATTATCTATTATGAAGGAGACTACCAACTTTCAAATTTAGAAAATTGACGAAAATATTGATTTTGATTTTTTATGCTAATTCTGTTCTTAAGTATCACTCTTAGAAAAACGTTCGTTATACGCAAATTAGTTCGAAATGCAGTTTAGTTCGGATCAGTTTAGCTCGGTTGTTACAGATGTTTCAATAAACATCTCTCGTATGTCTGATTTCGTAAATTCCAAGCCCATTTCAATTGCTTCACTTTACATTTTACGTTCTACATGTTATACTTTAAAGAAGTGTGCTTTAGTGTAGTGTGGGTGGCTGTTATCTGTGGCTTTTATTGAAAAAACATTGAAATGCTAAGTCTTTGTTAAATACCCCTTAAATGAATTCCAATATACTGATCACATAAATTGCACAGATACATGACGCAACTGTACCTATAGTGAGTCCTGTACCAGTAGTGAACCACTAATTTTTAAAGTTTAAAGCCTTTAACGGGCGGTGGTCACAAAAAAGGACACCTAATTTTAATTCCAAAACTGACAAACGGCCCCAAAAATATTTAATTAAAATTTTCCTTTTGTTAAGTACCGGAAGATAAGCAAGTTTATATTTTCTAATGAATTCGTTTGTTATTTCTGGTGTCAGTCCATTATTTCATCATTTAACAAACAGACTTACTCCGCGCCGGAAAGGGTTAAAACCAAGTTCTCAACGCAATTCCGAAAAAAGACTAAAAAAAATCTAATTTACTAAAACCTTTAACTTTTAACTGCCTATAATCTGTTAGGAATAATAGATTTTTTTTAGATTTTTTGGTTGATAAATTTATTTTCTAGAGTGTTTTCCAAAATGAATTTTTCGGGGTAAATTAGTAGAGACTTTATAAGAGATAAACTTTTATTTAAAATATTGTTTTTTTTTTAAATATTTCGTTTTATTTTGTTTTCAACTTCTGTTTATATACTCTATTACACTCTAAATAATTTGTTTGATAAATCAAAAACTCAAAAAATGAATATTTTATTAATTTTGAGAGGTGTCCCACTTCTGAGTTATGATTTATTAAATAGTACCAATAGAGGTCGTGGGGGTCATGGGTAATCCAATTCATTTCTTACTTACAGATGCGATATTAACAGACTGAGAGGGACTGTTCAGACGAGGAGACCAAGTCTGTAGAGCATAGATGTCCCTCACGATTCCTTTTATTAAGGTGTTATTTAAAAAAATACAATTTTCATCTGGAACTGAACCCGCCGGAAAACGCGACAGGATGTGGGTTGGAGAATAATAATTAATTACAGATGTGGTATAGCAGTTTTCGATTTATTGCTAGTTTTCGTAACAATAAATTTCTCGCATATTTTTCGAAAAATTGCCTACTTGTTCTATAATGCGCCGGTACAAAATAACCGCATACGCTGCGTTACAATTTACTGACAGTGTGAACAACAAAACTACAACCAACTTCATTTTTTTATGTAAAATTAAAGACTTCCGCATTTGTATGCATGTAAACTTACAGGTTGTTGGCTATTTTTCATAGATATAAATATACAGAGTCTACGGTAAATTTACAGAATAGTTTATTTTCTTAACATAATCTTGGTTTTTAGCTCCCTGTAAATTTACATAAGACATGAGATAAATAATTACCAGTAGATTCTCAAATTTTTCAGAAAAACTTTTAAGAGTGAACTTTGCACGTGAAGTTTAAAAATTTATTATAAAAATTCTATTTAAATACTGCAAGAAATTTTATATTTCCCAGTAAGACAGATAGAAGATTTCGAAAAAGTTCTTTTTCTTTCTTATTGCATTTCTTGTATACTGTCAGATATACATCGATACCTTTTATAAAGTTTACTTAAAACATAATTTTGCTTAACTCAGTCGCAGATTTGTTGTAAAATATTGCAATAAATTGTGACAAAATATTTCGATGTTTCACGATGTACGTATAAAGCTGATAATAATTAAATGTGTCTACTCAATAATAGACTAGTATCAAGTGAAAGAGAAACAATACTCAAATTTATGAAATGATAGTTCAGTATTCCCTTTTTTTCTTCAAAAGACTTACCTATTGTATAAGTAGTAACTTTTCAACAATGCCTCACTTGTTAGTTTCACACGTATCACACAAGTTAAATATTTAAAAGCGAACAGCTGCATATCTATTTAAATTGAACTTTGGTGTAAGATAACAGATTAATTTGCCACAGCAGCATGAATCTGTAACATTTTCTAAAAAAAAAAAAAAAAAAAAAAAAAAAAAAAAAAACTTGTGAAATGATTAAAAACTGTTAAAACTGAAAGCAACCACAAATAATAACCAAAAATGTCCCGTTAATTACTTTTTTATGTTATAACTAGGAAACTTCAAATCAAAGCCGAAATAATTCACTAAAAATATTTACAGCAAGTTAATCCTAAAAATTAAAAAAAAAAACATAATGTATAATGTATTATATTTTAGGAGCCGCGCAAATAAGTTCAGACCATTGCCAACAAATTCGTCAAATTTGTAAATCATAAATCATGCTTCACAAGTGTAATCCTAACGTTACATTTGTTTACTTTTTTAACTATTCTCATTTTTTAATTTATGAAACGTCTACTTTATTAGATACTTTCAAAATTTTCTTAAATACTTTTCCCATAATAAAATGGCAATATTTATTTTTTCAACACTAATTCCGAAACTAGACATAAAAAAATTCTTCACCCTTCAATTATCCTACGTAAAAAACTCAAAGTTTCTGTGATCCAGAGTACAATAGCAATTTGATATTTAAAATTTACATTAAACTTTAAATATGTAAATAAATATGTACATAGTATTAGCTTATGAAATAAATATGTTTCTTACTCATGCTAAGCATACTAAGTACACTATAGTTTACAACATACACTACTTTTTTTTCATTTGGCAGTGTTGCTATTTCTTTTAAAAATTCAGATTGCTTGATTGCAACTTTTTGAAACAGTATAATTTTTCTTGTTTTCGTCTTATTTATTCTGTCATTAAATAAAGCGAATAGTATTATTTCAAAAAAGTGATGATAATTAAGCCATCTGAATAATAAAAAAAAAAGTAACGGACTGACAGCACTGGAGCAGGCATGCTGGGATGCACGCACGGGCACAAGACTCGTAACTGATATTATACGGAGACAAAATGGAAAGTGTCTTATTTATAGTACACTGGGCGTTAATAGACTAAAGAGTGACACTTGTTATTCTCATGAGATTTGTATTTTATACCCCGTAATTCGAAATATATTTTCACTTTTATACACAGTCGTGCATATACCCTTACTAAGGTAAACACCCCTTACTAATGCCAACAAAAATAATTGTAAGGAAATGAAACTGATACCAGTCCACTAGAAATAACGTCTACTTTGTTAGATATTTTCAAAATTGTCTTAAATACTTTTCCCATAATAAAATGGCCATATTTATTTTTTCAACACTAATTCCGAAACTAGACATAAAAAAAATTGTCCTAAGTAAAAAGCTCAAAGTTTCTGCGATTAGTTCTGGAGATATTCGATACTTAAATTTGAGTTAAATCTGGGAAAAGTCTCAAAAACGAAATGCATCAATGTAAAGTTAATATTCAATACAAATTATATTAATACTTTTCAATAGAAAATATTATTAGTATTAGAATAGTATTGATTAAATCATTTAAATCTGCCATCATACCTACGAGTGATATATTCAAAGGAAAATATTGCTATAACTAAGTACTTGAATATTGTCGCCCCTAAAATGCCCTTAAATGATAATTTTCCTTTTAACTGTTAGGCAACGTTTAGAAACGATCTTGAGCAAGTCGTCCTGAGATAGCCAGAATTCATACAAATTCCCATTCTTCCCGAACCATTTTGTGGTCTTCGACAAAAGAAAGGAGAGTTTCAACAAAGAAAGAGGCGTTGGCGACCTGTCAGCATGCTCCCCTGCTTGACCTCTGAACTTTAGAAATGCTAAGAAAGTAATAAAAGATCAAAGAGTCCGATATACTACATCATAGAGGGCGACACAAAAGAACTGTATCTGTTTAGACCTTTGGCGTCCCGGGCGGTCACCCAACCTAGCCCCTTATATTCACGCACTGTCTGCAATACTTCCTACCATTACCAGACAGAAAGAAGACTTACTTTTGCTCTCACAGTAATAGGACGGTTTTTTGTGGCTGATGAAAAAAGATTATATCTTTTGAAGCACGTTTCATTGGCTAATTTTTTATGGTATATTTAAGAAGTGGCTTTCTTAAATATACCATAAATATACCATAAATATATCAAATATACCTCCATGGTACTAGGAGGCAAAACTTCAATAATTCTTATTTCTAGACGTTGTAAAGATATTCGAAAAATTGTCGCTATATATAGATATATATATATTCATACTTTAAGAATACCAGAAATATTTAAATATATATATATATATATATATATATATATATATTCATACTTTAAGAATACCAGAAATATTTAAAATGACGAAAATTGACTGAAGTTTGCTCCTGCATTAGAAAGTCTGTATCTAATTTAAACTACTTCTTTTATTACTTCTTTTTGCATTTATTTATTTATGTTTTATAGAAATTAAAAATAATCTGTTAAATTGTAAAACACAGTAACAAATGTTTTAATACTGTACGACAAAATTAATATTGCAAAACTAATTTTGCCACGATTTTGAAATCCAGGTTCCATATTTTGGAGTCGCCGTTTCTTCTTTATACTGTTTATTACATTGTCTTTCGATTATACCTGTAAAACAAACAAGAAATTTTAAGAAATTTTTAAAAATTATAATAAAATATCCAAAATCTGTTAAATTGATCATAATTTTTTTTATAATTTGAAAACAAAAATTTTTATTTTTGTTTGATTTTCAGGTGTAATCGAGAGACAACGTAATAAACAGTATAAAGAAAATATGACGGTACAAAAATATGAAAACCGAACTTCAAAATCGTTTCAAAGCTAGTTTTGCCAGATTAAATTTGTCATTCACTATTAAAACTTTTGTTATTGTTTTATGCTTTATTGTTTGTCATACAATCTAACAAATATTTCTCAATTCTATAAAACATAAATAAATAAATGCAAAAAGAAGTAATAGTCTAAATTAATTACAGGCTTCCTAATACACGATAAAACTTCAGTCAATTTTCGTCTTTTCAAACATTTCTGTTCCCCTTAAAACGACTTGGGTTTTAACAGAATAAAATAGTTTTCAGTCTAATTCAACAAAATTAAAATACAAGTGAAACTGAACCTAAATGACTTGAATTATCTCGAAACATCAGAAAGAGTGAAACGTTTTGCAGAAGCCAAAGTAATCAAATACAAAAAACTGTTAGCTCATCTTCTAAACAAATTTGATGGAACATAAAAAGAAATCGTTTCATTCAAAAAATCGTTCTTTTGGCAGCAATTAAGCTCCAAACTTCAAATCGTTCGTTAAAGCCTTCAAAGATGTCTTTGATTAAATCGCTGCGTCTGAAAATAAACTGTAAATGAAAGGTTGTATTTTTGTCTTTCGTGAAAGAAAATTTCTTTCCTGTTTTTTTAAAAGGACTATAAAAGCAGATGTTTCAGACTATCTCGAGAAAACTCGTAATACTTTTAAATACTAAATAAAATGCTTACTACATACTTTTTGCATATTTATGAAATTTCTAAATTCGTAACCAGAAATATGTTAAAGTTGTGAAAGTATTTGAAAGCTAATATGTTTATTATTGAAAAAAAATAAAAAATGCATCAATTCTAGTAACTGTTTCAAAATCATTAGAAATATTAATAGTCTCTCTAAATAAAATAATAAATGATGATTTGAATCTTTGAAAACAATAAGTTACAGTTTTTGGAGAGCAACCTTGTCAGTTTAAAAATTAATATATACGACAGCAGAAATTCTCCTTAATTTTACGTTTAATCCGTGGTAAAGTGGACAGGATTATTTGTCTGATTGACATTCTTTCTCATGCGTATTCAGTTTATCCGTACATTGAAAACAAATTTGTGAAAATTAAATCAAAATCTGCAGGCAATTTGCGTACCGGCATTCTTCAGTGGAAATTAACCGTAAAATCTGCTTTAACTCTTTCAGGGAGAAAGTACTTCTGTTGCTAAAATGTTGAAATGATTTAATTACACCAGAATTTACAAACAAATTTATTTAAAAATAAGTAAAATCTTTTCTTCACGTACATTATAAATGCAAAATTGTATTCCAAAAGCTGGTGACATTGTGGCATTTAAGGATTAAAATTAAGTTGGATATACGCTGGCCTCCAAAAGTTAAAGTACAATCAGTTTTTTGACGCTAACTATTAAAAGAATGAAAATAAAGGTAAAAAATATGGTTTACAAGAATGATCACAAGTAACTTCAATAAAACCTTGTAAAACAATTGTGCCCATCTCTTGTTTTTTTAAAAGAATTAGACACTTATATGGCAGTCGGAGGAAACTGCGAATATCCCACTTTTGTAATTTGTGAGGAGTTATTTTTATATTTGTTGATCTTCAATTGTTGGTATTAAAATATTTGTCCATATATAAGAGATGTAGTTTAATTGATTTCTTAAGATGGCGGGCAATCAGATGGATAGAAATGTAGTTATCACAAGCTGATGCTTCTCAGGCGTCTTAATGTGTCTCGTACTGTATCCAAAGACTCTGGAATCAATTTGAATCCGCTCACGGGTTACAACCCCTGCATGAAATAGCTTTTCAACTCTTTTGGCCCAAAGGACGAGGAACAACTCTCGAAGAACAACTGCAGCTCAGCTCATTTCAGATCAGCAAAACGCAACAGGGATGACAATATCTGCTACTACAGTGCACCTGCACAGACATTTTCATAATTAAGGGTTCTATTATACAAGACTACCCGTTGTGTGTGTCCCTCTTAATCGAGACAATTAAGGATTCCATGTAAGACGACCCGTTGTGTGTGTCCCTCTTAATTAACAACACAGAAGTACCCGTTTGTGTTGACCAAGAGAGCACGTTACCTGGACCAGACAACAATGGGTTTCTGTTATCTTCACAGAAGAATTCCTTTTTGCTTTGGAGAGTATTTTAGTTCGTGTGCTGATCTGGAAAGAACAAGGCATCAGTTTCTACCAATGTAGCATTATTTAACGACACAGTTATAGAGGAGGTAGAATCATGGTTTGGGCTGGAATCTCTCTGGTAGTCACAGTAACCTCCATGTGTGCCATGGAGGAACTCTGACTGTGAGATATTGGGACGATATCCTTGCTCCGTATGTCCCACCATATGCTGGTGCTATTGGTGATGAATTCACCTTAATTGGTGATAATGCGCTATCGCAACAAACTAAGGTCATTGATGAATTTCTTGAAGATCAAAGTTTTTAGCGAATGGAATAGCCAGCTAAAGTTTCGGACCTTAATCCTGTATTTGGGACTACATAGGCAGACAGGTGGCTGCCGTAAGTCCTCCTCCAAAGTCGTTAAATGGGCTAGAACAAGCTTTGCTCCATGTGAGGGCGTTGCTTCTCATTCCAGTGTCCGACAACATTAATTGACGGTATGGAAAGTCAATACCACCAATGCATTACAAGCAGGGCCGGGCACATTCCTTACTAAAACACGTTTATTTAAATAATTTTTTTCACAAAAGGCTGTCTTTTTTTTTTTAATCAAACAGTAGACTTTTGTAAAAAATGCAACTTTTCATTTGTAACTCATTCTCGATGTTAAAATTATGTAAAATTCGATAAATAACTGTTCAAAGCACAATTCTTCTAAATTTAATGTTTTTATGTTTATTTGGTTTCAAATTAGACACAGTCGAACCTTAACATTTAGAGGCTAGTGTATACTATCCCATCGCCCTTCAAGATGTTAAAACTCTTTCTAACCTTTGCATGTTTCTATCAAATTTGGCTGTAATGAAGTAAAGTACTACAGAAAAACATGCTGTCAGCCAAGTTCCATATTTTGATGGCCTACTATACCCTTAACCGTTCAGCGGATTCGTGCGCGCAAGTTTTACGACAAATGTAATATGTCTTAAATTGTTGACAAATACGGCACCAAATCTATCTGACGACCATTGTTATTTCTCAATTCATTTCCTTTAGAGTACAACCGGTTTCTTTGACTTTCCCAGTGCAGTTTGTATGTCTTTAAAAAAATTGAATAGCAATCCGCTCATGCAAATAGATGAATTATATTGATATTTCATGATTTAAAGATTTATTTCTGTGATAATGCAATTGATATATATATATTTTATGCATATATTTTTTTTTACGCTGGGTTATTATTTCATTTTACATAGTCAAAGAAAACTTTTTAGTAGAATTTTTGAAATTATGGCTCAAAACTCATAAAAGTGGAAGATATTCAATATATACTTGACGACAATCCAGGAGAATCAGTTGAAGATAAAAAAAATTATATTTGAAAAGATAAAACTACAAAAGGACGTAAAAAAGAATATGCAAAGAGGCCAAAAGCGAAAAATCTGTACATTGTGAATGTTCTTTCTAGCATTAAATAAATTTGCGAAAAATGTAGAAGGTAAAAGATCATTTTCTGAAATTAATAGATTTTTTTTCATACATAATAATTTCTTATCTTCGTCTTCTTACATTAAACCATGATTGATATATTTTTTATGAAATAATCTTATAGTTTCAAATTTAAAAATTGGTATGTTTCTGAATATTTTGTTATCTGCTAGTAAATATTATTAAAATTTAGTTTTCTCTGTTATTCTACATAATGGCTTGTTTATATTACCTATTTTATTAGTGTTTTGAAGTATCTTACATTTATAACAGTGTAACAAAACGAAGCACTAGTGTCGTTAACAGTACGACGTGCGCCAGCTGTAAGGTTAATTAATAAGAAAGCAACATCAGAAATTCATCCGTTGTTCTTCGTTTATCATTATAAGAAATGAATAAGGTTAGGTATTCTTAAATTGAATCACATTCATTCAAATATACCTCCTGAAGACTACATTTAATAAAATTACAACAGATGTAGCCGTTCACATAAAAAAGATTCATTTTGTTGATGAGAGATAATCGTCTTTCTTTATGATAATATATTTAACATTGTTCCAAAAGTTAGTCCATTTTTGATTCCATTTTTCTGAGAAACGTTCGCTTTATATTTTAAGTTTGAATGAGTATAATTTATTTCCTAGTTTTTTATGGTTAATTTCTTATAAAAAAAATACCCCCCTCCCCCACACACATACACAAAAAATAATGCGAAATTAGATCGAGAGTATGACCCTATGCATAACTCCATACCAACAAAGCAATCCTTTTTTCTTGCAAACGGCTACATATAGTCTAATTAAATTTTTACATGTCAATCAAATCAAATTAATTTTATTTATTATTTTTTTTATTACGGTATTTATTAATGTTTTAATAGATAATATATCGGGTGCGCCATAATTTCTTTAAAACTTTAAAAATTCATTAAAAAAGAACAAATGATGCTAAAAAATTGCGGTTTGCACGAATGGGATTAGAGAGAGATAGAATGTTTTTAATAACAAAAAAAGCTGTGGTTCAAAAAATTACCGATTGATGACGCGGGCATGCATAATATGAAGCAGATTTATGTAAATTAGGCTTATAGCCCAGTCAAATAAGGATACAACCTCGGAATGAAAGATAACAAGCTAAAAATTTGCAAAAATCTTTGTTTTGACATTCTAAAAGTAATCTAAAAAGTCTCATATAATCTCGTGTCCGCGTCTCGAGATATTCAAGGTCAAAGGTCAAGAAAATCGGTTTTTTGCTTATACCTCGAAAACTCGATTACAAAATTAAAGTAGACTAAATTTCCTATGAAATACATATATTATCTTTAATTTTCTGACAAAGGGTTTAGGCGCTAGAGCGCTCTGAAGAAAGACAACTTTTTGACCTTCAGACCAAAACGAGAGAAACTTCATCTTTCACCCTCGATTTCTCAAAAACTGTGCATTTTATCGAGATAACATGTTACAAAATTGAAGTAGGCAGCATTTTCTACATAATTCATAACTTAACTTTAATTTTTTGACAAAATTTTTAGGCGGTAAATGGCGCTGAAAAAAACCCCGACTTTTTGACCTTTGAACCAAAAATCTAGAGAAACCCCCTTTCATATCCTCATTTACCCAAAAACTAGGCATTTTATTGAATAACACCAGCTACAAAATTAATGCAGATAACATTTTCTGCAAAATGCCTATATTAACTTTAATTAGTTTTTGGCCCTCTGGCCTAAAAGGGAAAAAAACCCACTAAAGATTTTTTCTTATATTTCAAATGATATTTGAAGCTATTACAAAACTTGTAGAAAATAAAATTATCTACAAATTTAGTCTTAATTAGTTACATTATTTACTTATTAATAAATGATAATTATAAATGAGAATTAATTATAAATATATTTGATAATATTTTGTTAAATTATGTATAAATAATAACATATTGAAATGAGTTTTTATGTATTGTAATTACATTTTTATTTATCATAAGATTATCAAATCTATTATATTTTGTTTAAGTTAAATTATAAGGGGATTATTCCCTCTGATTATCAATAGCAGGCATACAGCTTACGCTTCCTCTTGTTCGTCGTCGTCTCCTTCTTCTGGTCGCCCATATAAAATTTCCAGATCGTTATCATCATCCTCGTTGTCCGTAATACTTGGCTCTAAAACCTCAAGAATCTCAGGTACATATTCACTTTCTTCATCAAGATCATTTGGATATGATGAAGCGTTGAGACATGCTTGTCCGTTACACTGGCCACAAACTGAGGAGCATTGCAACTCTACTTTTCTACATCCACAGTTCGCACCACAGCCTTTCTTCCAATTGCAGAAGATCGTACTGAGTAGTTCTTCTGGGGCTGAAGGTAATAATGTTGTTGTGGGTTCCAAGATCTCGTTTTGTATTACCCACCCCTATTCTCTGGGTTCTAAATCTTTCCCTAACCAAGTTTGGATCTGATAGTAGACACGATAAATATGCTGTTGAGCTGCTGCACTTGTTGGTGGAAGAGATGATAATTGCACCGGTTTATTGAGTCTTGTTGATTTAATGAATTGTGTGTACCTATAATTGTCAATACTATGTTCTGATTTTGAAGCATTATACATTTCTAAAAGAACACGTACTCCATTTTCAAATAATGTGTTTGGAGGGCAGTTGTCTTCCTGAAACAATTGAGCTGATTCGTGCAAATTGGAATGTTTCTCAAACATTTTTATAATTGCCAATTTTACTTTTTTAAACAGCGCAGATGTTGTGTAACATCCACTGATAGCGTGCAAAAATAAAATATGTTCTTTAAAACGAGGATATTTGTCGAAGCGTTTAGACGAATACATTCGTGTCTCCACATTGCCTTTACCCATTTTTTAAAAAAAGATTTCTCATTGATGTGACTGTGTTCGTCCTATTAAAATAACTAACAGATCAACATCTTCTCCAACTATGACGGCGGTCTTTTAATGTTTCGATTCTTCAATGGCTGATTCGATGATGAGGGTATCAGCATCATCTCTGGCTTGTTTTGTAGTGATGTCAACAGTTTTTAACTGTTCAATAAGCATTTCAATAAAGTTTTTTTTTTATTGCACCGGTTCGATAAAAACTTTTCCTGGCTGATTGGCACAATCATTGTCTCATCAAAACGAACTTCGTAAGATGTTGAAACAGCAACAGTTCTTCTGAGTTGTTCCATTGCTTTTATATTTTTACTGTTATCTGAATAACCGTCGAAGACAACAACAATATTTGAACCAAAATGTATTTGCAAATATTCGACGTATTTCTGAAGAATATTTGAGAAAATATCGTCTTTGCTTTATATGACGCGATGCAGAAGAAATCCACCATCGATAATGTAAGTCACATTATCTTCATCCAACTCAATATTAAGAGGTTCCATATCGTTTTTGCTTTTGTAGTTTTTCGCATGCCGGCATTATCAAAAAGCGATGTTGGGTATGGAATTAATTCATACTGCATGTATTCTTTGAGATTATTTTCAAACTTTTTGTTTACTGTTATTCTTTGGAAGAGTAGCAATGGATCGACAGCAACTTTGCAGTTATTTACCTTGATGGATTTGTTAACTGCAGAAATTGGAAGAACTTTGTCTGCTTCCTTTAATTTTATTTCATTAAATTTCAAACCAATTATTTTGACCATTGATTCAAGACCAATATTATGGGCTCTGTGGCAGTTTATCTGTTCATTTTCCACCATTCCAGTAGCTATAGATACTACTTGTTTCGTATTTGGGAAAGGATTATGAAGAGTGAACCATTCAACAAGTTTACTTACATCCGTATTATCTCTTTTAACTCGTGATTAATATAAATAGAAAAAAGAAAATGGTCTTATTAGGAGACCGTGTTTCAGAAAATAATATACGTAGGTATATCCAAGCACTTACATTGTTCGAAAAATAAATACTTAATTCCTTCCTACTTAAAATAGAATTATTATAAACAAAAATGTAATTACAATGTATTTAAACTATTTAATTTCAATATCTTTTTATTTATATAAATTAATTAAATATTATCATACGAATGTCTTATTTATGAATGTCATTTATAAATAAGTAAACAATTTAAATTTCTTAATTTTGTTATATTTCAAACACCATTTGAAGCGTAGGAAACAATCCTGAAGGATGTTTCTCTTGTTTTGGCAGAGGGCAATAAACTAGCCCTTTTTCAGCGCGCTTTAGCGCCTGAACCCTTTGTCAGAAAATTAAAGTTACTTTTGCAATATTTAGGTAATGTTGTGGACTTTAATTTTGTAATTAATGTTCTTTGATAAAACGAACAGTTTTCGAGTAATCGAAGGTAGGAAAGGGCCGTTGTTCTTGTATTGGCTCGAAGGTCAAAAAGTCGCTTTTTTTCAGCTCTATTTAGGGCCTAAACATTCCGGTCAGAAATTAAAGTTAATATGAATTTTGTAGAAAATATTGCCTACTTTAATTTTGTAACAGATGTTTTCTCGATAAAATACATGGTTTTTGAGAAATTGAGGGTTAAAGATGAAGTTTCTCTCGTTTTGGTCTGAAGGTCAAAAAGTTGTATTTCTTCAGCGCGCTCTAGCGCCTAAATCCTTTATCAGAAAATTAAAGATAATACATGTATTTTATAGGAAAATTTGTCTACTTTAATTTTGTAATTGGATTTTTTTTAATAAAATGCACAGTTTTCGAAGTATAAGCAAAAAACCGATTTTCTTGACCTTTGACCTTGAATATCTCGAGACACGGACACGAGATTATATGAGACTTTTTAGCTTACTTTTAGAATGTCAAAACAAAGATTTTTGCAAATTTTCAGCTTGTTATCTTTCATTCCGAGGTTTACCCCTTTTTTCACCTTATTTGACTCGGCTATTATAGTAAAATACCCGTTTCTTAAAAGCGTCTGACGAGCTTCAGTATCCCAGCACATAAAACGGGCATTTTTCTCGTCTTGAGTCTTTTTGACGTGCGGAATTTTCGCTATACGCCGGTTCCTGATTCCCGTTCATGTAAAAGGGCTTAACCAACAACACTTGATCTGTTAAGGATAGCATATTGCTGGCATCGAATGAAGAATTTGTGTGCATTGAGGCATTTTATTGACAGTCTGATTTGCATAAATCGACTTCATATTATGTATGCTAGCACCATCTATCGGTAATTTTTTGAACAACTTTTTTTTGTTATTAAAAAAAATCCAATCTCCCTCAAATCCCATGCGTACAAACCACAATTTTTTAGCATCATATTTTCCTTTTAATGAATTTATGGCCCATCCGGTAGTTACGCCTTCATTTTCAAAGACGTAGTTTTTTTTTCTGCATGTTATGGAATGTAGATTATGTAGTAGTTTTACACGGTTGTTTTATCAAAGCAGAAGGTAAATAACATAATTCGTAAATATTAGTTTAAATATATCGTTTTAAAAAAAGTCATCTAATAAACATGAGGACAATACTTTATCATATGCATCATTATTTCTATCTCCTCGAAAAATTGATATATCTTATGAATATGTTTTTCAAATATCATAAATGTTCAAATATGTTTTTTAGTTTGGCATTTACATTTCACTGGTATTTCTTTTTGATTACTTACTCCTGATTTGTTTTTATTTAATCTAAGATTTATAGACTATTTTCGCAGTATTTTCGTCATTGCTTTTGTAAAATATTCATTAAAACTATTAAGTTTTTGCACATTTTTCAAAATTACATCCTAAACTTCGAATTACTTTCTTATAACTCATTTTAATTCAATTCTTAGCATTAAAAAATATTTAAAAATATGTATATCCTGCACTTATTTAATAATTAAACGAATTCACAAAACTCTTCGATTTACATGTCTAAAAATGCATTTTGTAGAAGGGTTTTTTGAGCCCAAAGATTATGAGAATTTGTCCGTACTTTTCTAAATCAATTTCAATCAAAATCAATGAAAAGTCAAACTCTTTCCATTTCATTTCTATGAGCTATGTAAAAATGAATTTTATCACATTAATGTACGTACAACGTAATGATGCTAATTTTCGTAAATTTCAAGGCTGTGTATTTTTTATGTATAGTTTAGTATAAGTTGTAAGATAAAGTATTTAAAACCTATCACATGCAACCTTTCAAAAGACTTGTTGGCTCAGAAATATCGATTTTTCGATTTTATAAAAACTAAGGGATACTACCTGGCTTCCGGGTTACAGAATATTATGTGAAAGCCATTTTTTATTGAAAACTCTAATTGATTTTTTACATTTAGTGCATTTTATTTACATTGTCCACTAACAACATCAAAAAGCAATTTTATATCAAAAATATTAATTATGTATTCAAACAAAGTTTTAATTTTTTTAAAATAGGCACTTTGGTATTAGCCGCATGTTAATAACTGAAGAAATCGCCAAAGATTTCGCTACTTACAGCAGTCTTTTTTATTCTGATTATTTCAGTGGTTTAAACGCGTTGCTCGATTTGTGTTTTATTTATATTATTTTATTTATTTGTTGATGAAGTTTTAACTTTATTATGAAATATTAGCCGGAAATAAGTGCTAAACTATTTATATTGTTTTAAGTGTAAACTGGTTACTCTTTTGTAATCGGGCTGCACGCGATAGAGATCTATTTTTATCTTAAATTTCGTGCTTGAAAATTATTTTTAAAACCTTAAAAAATCTTTAAAATGAGGTACAGTTTCCAAACAAATTACATTTGAAAGAATATTTTCTTTTTCTATTCGACGGTGTAAAAATTGAAATTGTGCGATGTTTAGAAGTTAAAAAAATTTCAGTAAAAGCGAAATTTATGATCAGGTGTTGCCACCGTCCATATGTCGTTAGTGTTGCTCACGGATATGACGGATGCTTTATAAATAGATGATAAATCTGGATCATTTATCTTTCTATAAGCATTGGAATTTTTTCTGTTTATATTATGTGGAAAGTAAATCATATTAGCTTAAAAATTAAAAGTTTATTACGCAGAATTAATAAAATTGGCTACTTTACCGATAGATTCAAATCTCCATTTCTCTAAAATCTAACGAAATATCTTTCCTGGAAGCAACGATATTAATTCAGTCACATTCCGTTGTTATTTTCTCTTAAACCTAAATAATATATTTGGTACTTTTCCACTATAGGTGACTTTGGCGAGATAGAAAAAATGGCCTTGGCGAGAGAAGAAAATTTGACAATATATTTTCTGGCAACATATTCACTTTTTTCAATATTTATGTAATTTTTTAATACAAAGAAGCGATTTATCTATTTTTATATTACAAACAGGCGTAAATTGCATATAAAAACATTATAATATTATATATAAATAAAATGATTATATATAAATAAATACATCTATAGAAAAGTACAAAAGTTCATTAGGTTTGTTTTCATAGCTGTTTATATCAATTGTCAACAAATCTCACTTTCTGAAGCACGAATTGCGCCAAACTTTTTAAAGAAACGCCAAGGCCCCTAAACTGGAAAAGTACCATATATTTTATTTTTAAAACCTTCCGATGCAGCTGAAAAGTGTTTATGATTTCAGCTCACCTGTTTATTTAACAGTCTGTTCTGTATCTAACTTTCATTATACTTACAAGGAGACCGCCAAACATGATGCGCACAGATTTTGATGATTTTAAAGTATGTTATCCCCTAACTATTCAGGTCAAAGGTTTCCTTCAAATGGGCTTTAGTTTTCGAGAAATTTCGTTTTAAAGTTAAGCATGCATTTCAAATGCCGTTACTTCGCGATCCTGGACATGGTCTCAGTGGCTCCGTGGTATCGTTCGCGATTTGAGATACGCAGATGGGTGTTCTGTCCTCTCCTGTGACTTTTACCTTTTTTTTTTTAACAAATTTTATATATTTGTCGCGTTATAAGTTGTATGCAGAATTATGAATTCTGCATCTTTGAACTTTTTGATATTTTCCTAATAAATCCCATTTACATTTTCGAATATTGCGTGAAAATTTATAGTTTTTGCGCAATTTTTATTCGAATATTTCTGCTGGCGAAAATCCAAACTAATTTATGTCTTGATATCTCGTATTTTTAAAATGATTATTGTTTACATTTATGTATATTTACTTATTTATTTATTGTATTTATGAAATAATACATTTTTTTTAATTTACATTTTCTATTTTAAAAAAAATTAAATGATTCAGAAAAAATTAACAAAATAATATATCCTTTTAATATTTGATTTGTTCTAAATATATTGAAATATGTTAACTGCTGAAATACTAAAATATTTATCATCACCGACATCGACATTTTTAGTTTATTAAATATGGAACTAATTGTGTTATACCTATCGCAAAAGTGGTTTTCTTCGAGCCGTGGATTTATCCATGCGTAAATACGGGTTAGGTTCCCTTAGAAAGACCCCCACGAAGGGCACTCCCCCCGGGCCTATATCCCAAGTGTAGATAATTGGCCGTCAATAATCAACCCAACCCTATCGCAAAAATATTCTAAACAAATTTCGCATTAAAAATCGCCTTTAAATAATTGTTTTAACAATATTGGAAGAATGTATAAATTAGCATATTATATATTCTTTAAATACTTAAATTGTGATAAATATATTTAAAAATGCATTAAATTTGAAAAAGAAATTATTTCAAACGTAGTATTTGTCTGCAAAGGAAGCGAAACGAAATTGATAAAAAGAAAATTTTATTTATTCTGCTATTACCGTAAAAGTTGTTGCAGACGATTTTTTTTTTCAGATTATTTTTTATATGTATTGTAATTTACAAACGATTTTTCATTTCTAGTTGAATTTTTCTGTATGGCATCGACTTGTTAGACTGAAAAAAAAATTAATTGTAATACATTATTTTTTATTTGTGCAAATCAAAAATGACGGTGAGTTTGAACTTTACAGTTAAATGTATTTAAATAACGTAAAAAATATATATATATAACTGGCTAAAACTTGGATATAATCGTTATATTTTATTACTTCTTTCAAGATATGTTTTTGGAATTAGTTAGTTTGGAATTTCGTCAATAGAAATATTAATTTCAAAACTATACAAGAAAAAAAAAAAAAAAAAAAAAAAAAAAAAATGTAAATTTCTACGAAATATTCGAAAATGTAAATGGAATTTATTAGGAAAATATCAAAAAGTTCAAAGATGCAGAATTCATAACTCTGCATACAACTCATAACGAGACAAATATATAAAATTTGTTAAAAAAGGTAAAAGTCACAGGAGAGGACAGAACACCCATAGGCTGCAAATCGCGAACGCTACCGCGGAGCCACTGAGACCTTACCCAGAATCGTGAAGTAATGGCATTTAAAATGCATGCTTAACTTTAAAACGAAATTTCTCGAAAACTAAAGCCCATTTGAAGGAAACCTTTGACCTGAATAGTTAGGGGTATGATCCCTACAACATACTTTAAAATCATCGAAATCTGTGCGCATCATGTTTGGCGGTCTCCTTGTTAGATGCCTACGAAATGGGTATATGTTACTGAGGTTTACTGTAGTATAATCCCTACTTTAAAAAGTGTGTAGCATTTATAGAACGTTTACAGGCCACTAAAACTTATTCGGATACATTTATGTCTATGGGTGATAATTGTTTGAAGTACATTTTAAAGATGTTACACTACTTCAAACATTATGAAATTGATACACACTGTTAATATGGACAACAACATACTTTCTATAGAAAATGGTGTCTGTAACGTGTATTGTTCATTTATAGGGACACAAAAAAGAACACAATTGCATTAGTGTTTGTAGGTAGTAAGATTGTTTGAAATGAGTTTTGGGAAAATGATAGACGTTATTGAGGTGCACGATAACATCTTTCGTGTAGAAAAAAGAGCATGTGACATTTAATGCTCTTTTACAGGACCGCACAAAAGAATTCAGATACATTGTTGTTTATGACCGGAAATTGCCAGAAGTGTGTTTTCAGTTGTGTTATGCGTTTTCCAATTTAACTCATTAAGACCTAGCCTTACCATATGGTCCCGGAGTAGCTGCCGACCAGTTTGTTTTTTTTAATACCAGTATTTTTTAAGAGAAATATGACATTTATCTGATTACAGAAACTTCGTGATAAAAGGAGACAAAAGTTGCTATTCTGAAAAATTTATAAGAATTGCAATTTTTGCATTTTAAAGAGAGAAATAATTCCGTTTTTAATGTGTTAACTAATTTTTGGTATATTATGTGGTGTGCGTATAAATTCTATAAATTACGTACAGAGATGCCGAGAGAGAAGAATTCCAATCGATTAATTTCAATCGACAAAAATTTCTGAAAGTGCATTTTCAATTATATTATTCGATTATTGGCTGAACTGAATTTTACTATTTTGTATGGTGTTAGAATAGTACAAATAAGTTCGTATGCATTGCCGTCTGCGGATGCAATTGTCGGGAAAGCGTTTTCAGTTGTTTTATGTGTTTTTAGCTGTGTTTTACGTTTTCCAGCTAAATAAAATTTTAGCACACAATATGTATATATAAAACCTATAGATCGTATACAAGGCTGCACAAAAGAATTCGAATTAATTAACTTTTATGGACGGGAATTGCTGATAGTGTGTTTTCGATAGTATTACGTGTTTTTCAGAGGAACTAGATTTTACTTTAGCAAGTGATGTATGTATAATATGAATAAATTCATATACAGGGCTTCTTAAAATGATATGGAACAATGCCGTTAATGAATGTTAATCGTGTAGCATTTTTAAATATGATATGCGTTTTCCAGCGAATTAAGTTTTAGTTCACAATGTGGTATATTAAAAAATGTATAAATAATATGTAGGGCTCTTCACAAAGGAATAGGAATAAATTAGCGTCTATGGGAGGTAATTACTGATAACGTGTGTTCAATTGTGTCATATGTCTTCTAAATTGTTTATTTAGATATATCCTTTCATCGTATGAAAAGTAAAGTTTCTTAACAACATTCTGATAGTGTTGGAAATTGTTTCATAAATCTGTGCGTAATGCATGATTTTTCCATCTTGTTTTTTTTTTTATTCTCTAAAACAGGTTGTTTTATTTATAGTTCCAATAGTTTTATGACTTGATTATCTACATTTTCTAACAAATTAGCAATTAAGAGTAAACTCTCCTTATGTTTCCAAACAAATTTGTTAATCATATATATATTATAAAGCAAGAAGCCCTAAAAGTATATGTCCGGGATAATTTCAAAAACTACCCGATGAATTTTTTTTTTTGCGGTTTGCACCATCGAATAGAGAAAATTTCCGCGGTCATTTTGATGTATAATATACCGATATAACCATGATTTTTGGTAATAAAATTTGGTATTTTTTCCTTATTTTGGACGAGAAGGTTGCCTTTGGTATATGGTTTTCACCTTGGCGGCGGTTAATTATGCTGTCATTTGGTTAACGGTCTTTGATAAATGGCTATATCAGTTATACAAATGCCTCGAAAAATAAAATAAAAATACTATTATTGATTTTATTTAAAATACAAAGAAAAAAATTATAATGAGAAATAATATTATAAAAGAAAGATATTTCATTTAAATATGAAAGGAATGTTTGTACGGCCTCAGAGAAATATTCAATGTCAAAGGCGGCCATTGAAACAATATTTGGTAGTTTATCACTTTTGTTGTCTATATTTGGCGCCTGGATAAGAAAACAAGAACGAAAAATCATGCGTCAAGCATAGATTATGTAACACTTTCCAACGCTTCCAAAATAATTTTACAAATAATTACCGTTTAATAAGCTGAAAGATAACATCTAAGTAAACAATTTGGAAAACGCAAAACATATTTAAAAACGTATTTTCAGGAATTTCCAACATATACAATATTCAGAAAAATATCCGAATACTTTTATTTAGCCCTGTATAGGATCTATAGATTTGTATATATACTACATAGGATGCTAAATTTTAGTTTCGTTAGGAAACGCGTAGCACAGTTTAAAGTTCTCCTTTTGTAGTTTCTGTCCATAAACGGAAATGTGTTCAGGAACTTATGTGCTGCCCTGTATATGATCTACAGAATTTATACACACCAAGTAATAGACAAAAAGTGAGTTAAATTTAAAACCCGTTCAACAACTTAAAACGCACTTCCAGGAATTATTGTTAACAGACAGTAGAGAATTCTTTTGTGTGTCCCTGTAAATGAACGACGACTGCTATACACACTATTCAGTAGTAAGCCTCTTGTAATGCACTTTAGTGATATATATAAATTTCAATGCGTTTAAAATAGTGAAACATTATTTAAATAAACCGCAGACGATTTTTCTCCATAGACGCAATGTAACTTAATTCTTTTGACTCTCCCTGTAAAGTAACTATAAGTGCGATGCACACCCTATTCCATGTTAAGCTTCTTGTAATGCACCTTAGTGATATATATCAATTACAATGTGTTTGAAATTGTGTAACATCATTAAAATAAACCGCAAATGATTTTTCCCCATAGACCGTAATGTAATGGAATTCTTTTGAGTGTCCCTGTAAAAAACTATAAGTGCTATACTCTTCAGTTGAAATAGGGAACATGCTATATATAATGACAATAACATATAAAAATTGCAGGGCAATCCGACCATATTTACGGGAGTTAGAGCACGGACAGACGGCAGACGGCCAGACGGCCATACGGCTGACAAACCGAAGTCATAAACACTTTTAAACTAGGTTGGAAAGTGTTAAAAATGTACTTTTAGGGCCTTTTGCTTTATGATATATGTGATTACATTGAAAGTTATAACAGACGATTTAAAAAATATTTTTTTTTATAAGTATCAAAAATTTTATCTCTCATTTATAAACGATTTTTGCATTTCCTATTGAATAATTATGTATGACGTTGACAGTGTTTTTACTTGATAAAAAAAAAAAAAAAAAAAAATTCAAATGTAATCTGTAATTTTTTATCTGTGCAAATTAAAAATGATGAGTTTGAACTTCACAGATAAATGTATTTAGAGGTATCTTTAAATCTTTATGGCACCCGTGTGAAGCCGAAGCAGGTTGCTAGCATACTATAAAGATGAAAATTTTAAAGTTGTTGCAACAGCAGCAATCATTGTAAGTTTTTTAATGCCTTCTAATTATCCAATAATTCAGTATTTTTTTCTCTGGCTTTTGCGAACTACTGTACGCTATAAATACTTATATATGCCGACATCAACAGTGAGCAATTCCTTACCTCGATATTCATTTTCTACATTCAGGGTGACCCAAATTGAAATTCAGTAAGTCACTTCTGAAAGTCACTTGTGACACTTTCACAAGATATTTCATAAATTTTGTAAACATTAACTTTGAAATAGTTCAACTTTTTGCCAACAGACGGCGCTTCTCTTACTCCATCTGTAAGAAGCTTAAAGTTGTCTTCAAAACGCTAAAATATATCGTTTTGGTTTAAGCAATTTGGGATGAGTGGCAGGTACACGTACCATATATACTATTCAAAATCTTTGAATTCGAACGCCTCTTTTATTAAGAGAAATTTTTGCCTTTTCAGCGATTAAAAAAGGTGAAAATATCTAATTAATAAAAGTGGTGCACAAATATTAGCAAAAGTGTACGGGACGCCAGCCGCGAATGGGGTCTATAAGCTAGTCACACGACGAAACTCCCAAGCTATATTGTTAAACCAATGGCTAGATTCTTTACAAATTTCTCGTTTGCATTTCAATATTTTTAAATGATTTTTTTATGTGGACATTTTCAATTTCGGGGTTATCCGGTTAAACACCGACCTCAGATAAAATTTAAAAAATCATTTAAAAATATTGAAATGCAAACGAGAAATCTGTAAAGAACGCTAGCGTTAATTTAATAGTAATTTGCGAGTGCCGTCACATGACAAGCGTAGACTCTTAAAACGAATGAAGGGTGGAAACTGACTGATTTTTGACCTTAGCTTTACACGTCAACTTAGGATAGTTAGAGGTTGAATCAATGCAGAGCCATCCATTTGTTAAGATTTTAACTATTTTTAAAATACTCTATAAAATGTATGAGTTGCCTTATAAACATGTTATTTATTTCATCTTTATATTTATTATGCAGGAATTAATGCTATAGAAGACGGAGTAGCATAAGGCACCATAAGAAAATTCCTTTTTAGACAGGTTTATGTGTTAGCCGATATAATTTTATGGCATTTTTTAGCCGGAACATGGAAATATTTCCGTTTAAGTAACGATTCCGTTATGTACAGGTTCCATTTTCCCAGGTTTTACTATAGTTAATAAATGAAAGAATTTTAAGGTTCGAGAGTTCTTACAATAACCACTACATTTCGGAAATTTCACCATTCCCTTATTTGCATTTTCTTATCAGAGCAGTTTGTGAGTTCCTTTTATGCCATGTTAATTCTATGTTATTAATTTTTTTTTTCAATATTTTTGGCCTGATTTGGCCAATATTTCTAAGCTTGAATGATTTCAATGAGCAAAAATAAATGGTTTAGCAATATCTTTCATTTTATTACTATTCTTTATTAAATAAAATAAACAATTTTTTTGGCATCAATAAATAGGATTTCTACTTAAAATTAATTTCTTTCATTCGAAATCAGCCAAAGTAAGGTCTTTTAATTGTTTTCCACGGTGCTTTTCAGTTGAACATGTGCCTGTCAGAACCCTCGGCAGTTTTCTCTTGTATATCCATTTCAGATCGTCATCGCATCTAAATCCTCTGTTTCCTAAATTAAAAAGAAATACATTATATATATATATATATATATATATACAGTGTTGATATAATATGTTTTAATTTTATTTAATGTTTTTATTTAATTTAACTTTGTTTAAAGCCACATTTTTGTGACTAATTCATTTCAATATTTACTCAATATTAATTTTAAATTCTTTGATTCTTAATTCAAATCTTTAGTATTTTAATTTAATTTATTTTAAATGATGTTGCATTTTTAGTACAGTTATTTAATCGTTGTTGACATTTAATGGTACATTTTTAATGTTGCATTAATTATTAATTTTTTCATATTACTATTTTTTTATAACATAGTATTATTAATTTATACATCCATTACTTAGATATTATTCAACTTTCTATTTATTAATTAATTTCATTTATTTATTATTTAACTAATGGCTATCATTAAGATAGTAATTTGGTTTAATTATTAAAAACTAATTTCCATCCATACTTTATATTTACTTTTACCACTAGAGGGCAGCACTATTTTAAGTTGTTTTTTATTATTAATTTTTCCATCTTAATACGTATTTATAACATAGTATTATACATTAATACATCCTTTAATGTAATTCGATTTTCTATTTATTAATTAATTTCATTTATTTATTATTTAACTAATTGGTATCAATTAAGTTAGTAATTTGGTTGATTTATGAAACATTTATTTCCATCCTATTCCTTCGATTCAGATTATATCCACTTTTTTTTTTACTAATAGATGGTAGCACTAATGTTCCTGTTTATTTTATAATCCATTATATTTTAACATTATTTCTGGCATCAGTGCAAAGCGATTTATATTTCTAAGCAATTTATATTTCTAAAATTGGCAACAAGATATGATTTTTTATGCAATTCATTCCCCAGTCATGTTGGAGTTTTCATGATGGTTCATGAACTGCAAGGTATCTTATTTATATCTCTATTCATCTTCATGGATTTTTTTATAAGTATGGTTTCTTTCCCTTTTTTATATAGTATTTTATTTTTTATTTTATCACTGATTTGAATCATTTTATTTGAGATGTAGTCCCAATATCATATTTTTTAGCAATGTTTGGCTAATATGAAGATGAAACATCTCATTTTATTTGTGGTATTTAGGCAATTGGGACTTGATAATTCTGTCTAAATTCCACAAATTTCATTTCATTTAATTCATTTATTCCATTGATTCAATTTTTATTTAATTTCTTATTCTTTCAATGTTTTTTGATTCCATATTAAGTGTGTTGGGGAATCTTTCATTGTCAACTAATTATTTCATACTTAATTATTTCATGGTTTAAGTTGGTGTTATGATAATGTTTCATTTATGGTTATATATATATATATATATATATATATATGAAAACACATGTGAAAAACAAAGGATGAGACATTATAAAAAGCAATGGAAAGTAAAGTGCAGGAATTAAACTTAAAAATCCCTGAAGGCTCGGCCTACAGGCACAGGTAGATTTCGAAGACGCAGACCGTGGGGCGCCTGTTTGTTGGGAATTGTGCAAGAAATGACCTTTTTGCCGTGATGCCGCAGTTGGTTTCCATAAGGGACCGCCCACTTCTAAATCTAACTTGTTCGCAGGCGGAGCCAGCAGGGATTTTTTTTTTTAATTTTTTTTTTTTTTTTTGCTATAAGGGTTGGTCCTATAAAAAACTTGTCAATATAAAAGTTTTAGATAATAGTAAGAGAATTTATAATAAATTGAAGCGGATTTGATATCTTGAAAATTGACGAAGTTATGAATTTATTTCTTCTAAATCCTCCCTTCCCCCTCCCCCTTGGCGCCATTTTTAATGATATCAAAAATTTGTTATACATAAATTTTCGTCCCTTTTACTAGAAGTAATAATAACTTTAACCGGATTCGATACGTATTATAACTAAGACGTTATAGGTTTTTTTTTCTGTTTTCACAAAAAGCCCCGCCATCTCCACCCCTTTGGTCCGACTTTGTGCATTAACGAATTTCACCGAGATTTTCTGCCCCTTGATTTAATGTATCAGTTTGGAAGAGATTTGTGCAGAATTATGGAAGTTATTGTGTCCATAAAAAAGTGATATATATACCTTGTACATGGATGAAATCGTACATTTTTGTGGAATCTGTAGTAATTTGGGACCGTTGATTCTGCTACAGTTCCACAAATATTTCATTAACTCATTTCTTGTTAATTTTTTTTTTATCTTATCTTGGTAATATATTTTATTTTTTTCTTCTACATTTTCTGGATATTATTCTAATAGGTGTGTGTTCATTTTTCAAATTGTCTTTTTTTTCCCATTTGTGCATGATGTTTCTGTGTTGTCTTTTAACAGTTATATATAAAAGCTTTATTATATATATATATATATATATATATATATATATATATATATATATATATATATATATATATATATT
Source organism: Maratus michaelseni (assembly GCA_963931845.1). Lineage (NCBI taxonomy): Eukaryota > Metazoa > Arthropoda > Arachnida > Araneae > Salticidae > Maratus > Maratus michaelseni. Next base: position 123,009,355 of record OZ007586.1, read on the forward strand.
ATCATCAACAACAACAACCATTTTCCATTGTTTCCTGCCTAGTGCTTTAGTCTTCCAATTAACACCGTCCACTTTTCTGATTTCGTCACTCCATCTTACTTAAGGTCGTCTTCTTGGTCGTTTTACATCTCTGGGATACCACTGTACGGTGTTTGTGCCCTATCTATTGTCTTGTCTTCTTGCAATGTGCCCAGCCCATTTCCATTTTAGCCGTTTAATTCTCTCAATGATGTCAAAAACTTTCGTCTGACTTCTTATCCAGGTTATTCTCTTTCTGTCTCTTCTAAGTTATGCCTAGCATACATTTTTCCATACTTCGCTGTGTTGTTTGTAATCGTTGCACCATCTGTTTTGTTAGCGTCTATGTTTCTGCTCCATAAGTTAGTGCAGGCAAAACACATTGGTTAAAAACCTTTCTTTTCAAACAAAGAGGCATGTTACTCTTCAGAATAATATTGTTCTTCCCAAAAGCACTCCATCCATTTCTTATTCTTCTATTTATTTCATCCATGATACTGTTGTCCGGTGATATTTACTGTCCAAGGTACACATAACTTTGCACTTCTTTAATCTCAGTGTTGTTATAGACGATTTTCTTTTTTGATGCAAATGAATTCAGCATCACCTTAATATTTTCCAAATTTATTTTTAATCCCGAATTAATGCTAGCTTCTGACAAATCTTTTAGAATATTTTCCAATTCTTCAGGGCTATTGCTAAAAATTAAAATGTCATGAGTTCCCTTACTATTTGAATATGATCCATTGTGCTAAATCCACTTCGGAATCCTGCTTGTTCTCTAGGTTGTCTGAGTCCAGAGCTGATCCCAGTCTTGTCGTTAAAACTTTGGTGAAGATTTTATAACTCACTGACAGTAAGCTGGTTGGATGGTGATTTTTAATGTTTTCCGTCTACCCTTTCTTGTAAAGTAGCAACATCTCAGCATTATTCCAATCTTCTGGTACATCTGATTTCTCGCGACATTTGGAAAACCGTAAGGCTAGCATTTTTGCAAATTTGTCTCCTCCTTCTTTGATAAGGTCAATTGTAATTCCATCTTTGCCAAGGCGTTTACCTTTTTTCATGCATCTAATGGCTTGTACAACTTTATGTGTCATCACTGGGATTATTTCTTCAGTTTCTGTTATGTTTACTCGTGGATGACGTAGGTTGATTTCCCTTTCATCTTCACATTTATATAGATCGTTATAGAATTTTTCGACAATGAGTACAATTTCATTATTGATTTTGGTGATTGTTCCATCTGCCCCCTTCAGTGCAAAAATACCTTTACTTCGAACACATTGTGTGCGCTTAGCTGATTTTGAAGTTTTGTTAACTTCTGGAACTTTCTTGACAAGATCACAGTTAAATTTTCTGATATCTTCTGTAACGCAGTTTCTTGCCGTTTTACATAAATCTGCATATTCAACTCTTGATTTAGGATAGTTTTTCCTTATTTTAAATTCTCTGCGTTTCTTCATCAATCTTCTTGTTTCTTCTGTTATTTTCTTTGTCTGCTTTACTTGTGCCTCACCAGCTATCGTCCTTGCAATTTCTTGTAAAATAATGGTTATTTTCTTGTTCACTACTGTAACATCTTGCTCTTCTTCTAAAATTGATTGAAGTACTTGGAAACGATTTTTATGTTCCAAATTAAATTCTTCTTTATGTTTCTGGAAATTTATAATATTGACTGATTTCTTTGCGTGTTGCAAAAGCTTTATTCTTTCCACTTTCTTTCCACACAGTTTGCATCTAACCAACCTGTGATCGGTTCCTGTATTGAAATTATTGAGAACGCTGCAATCTTGAATAAGATGCTTTTTGTTTGTCAAGATGTAGACTATTTCACTTGTTGAGCCATTTTCACTACGCCATGTCCATTTCTTTGTGGATTTTCCTTGAAAAATTAATTCATAATATACATTTGTTCACATTCTGCAAACTCATTCAATCTGTTTCCTCTTTCATTACGCATCCCATAACCATGATTTCCTACTGAGAATTCACCTTTCTTTTTTTCCCCAATTCTAGCATTCCAGTCTCCCATTATTAATTTTATGTAGCATTTTCCCATTTGTCCCATTTTTTATAGAAAACGGTCGAATGACCGGTTACTTAGCTGCAAAATTTTTTACAGTATATATATATATATATATATATATATATATATATATATATACCAAAATGCGTTAGAAGTAAAAAATATAATAGATATTTTTTAAGTTAATACGTATAACATTAGTGCTACCATCTGTTAACAGAAATGGTAAAATTCTAATTTTTAATTTTTAGGTAAAATAAAACAAAAGTTCTGAGATCTGTAGGAAACTAAACTTAATATTAAAATAATAAGAAATTTAAAATTTGTAAGGGAAAAATCAGGAAATAGTTAATCATTTATACAATTATTATTAATAGTATATTTTAACAATTCAAAAATATTTAAATAAATAAAAATCAATTATCGTGAGAGGAATTAAAATATACTTTATGACTTATATTTAAAGATAAAAATGCATAAAACGTTATTCACTTTGGAATAAGATGAACAGGTTAAAATCGAAAACAGAAATAATGCAGTTGAATTTATAATTGGGATAAGGAAGAATAAAATAAATTATCAATGAAAGATATTGCAAATTACACTATAATTTAAAGCAAAAGTATAAAAATTTAATTATTTAAGTATTTAAATTATACACAAATGGAATTAATTAAAACTAATTAAAAAAAAAATATGAAAGGAAAATTAAAAAATTTATTTTTTTTTATGTTAAGTGTTGAAACTATTAAAAATGATTGTGGACATAAATAAAAACTAGAGTTAATGACGATGAATTAATATAATTAAAATTTAATAAAACGAAGTTTAATGAAATTAAAAAACGGTATAAATAGTTCAAATATATAGAGAAAAAGTTAAATATTTAATATTAAAATTAAAAATTCTTAGTTATTAATTTAAATTAGAGAGTAATTGTAAGAACTAACATATAATCAATAAGTTTATAAAATTATGTAGCTATTACCATGTGTTGCAATAAAATACACTAAATGCAACTCAGATTAAACCAGTGACTAATAATTATACAAGATGTTATTATGATGATACAAGATGTTATTATGATGATACAAGATGTTATTAGATGTTATTAGGATGACAGCATTATTAGTTTTTTTATGATATTTTTTTGTGTTACAAATAGTATTCCCGGGAGTGACTTAGCAGAATTAGCATTTTATTAAACAGCTTTATTTCTCTTTAATGCTCCCTGTATAAAAACACTTGTAATATATAGAGTTGTAGTTATTTCAGCCACCCTTGTACCCAGGATATTCGGATGCTATCTGATATATGCTATATGATATGATAATAGAAGATTACATGCTATATGATATGATAATATAAGATTACATGCTATATGATATGATATGATAAGATTACATGCTATATGATATGATAACAGCCTATTGATCACATTTAGATTCAAATTTCTTGGTCTGACAACAAAATTTTCCGGAAGTAGTTTGGTTTTTTGCTTGCACTAAGCAAACTTTCTCAAAAATAAGTTTTAAAATGCAATGTAAAAAATAAAAATGGTAATTTAAGGCCCCGTTTTTCAGTGATTTGTTTGGGGGAGGGGGTTCTAAAATTTTAGAAGTGAAGCTCGTGCCTCCTTTTCAGTAATCAGGCCTTGTGTGTTTGAAACACCATTTAAACCAGTTCCTAATCCTGTCGCATTTCATGATAGTAAATTCTGTATTTCACAGCTCTGCCATGGAAATATTACAAATCCAGAGTACTGTTCTTCGGATCATAACTTAGGAAGTGAGCTTTTTGAGTGAGAAGGAACTTTTTGAGGCACCGCATTGTTTTTAGAAAGATTTTTAAACTGATAAAAATAGTTGCATACCATAAAGAGTGATATTGTTTACCATACTAAACACTCGAAACTGATACACTAAAAATCCATAGCCATATAATTTTCCAGATGAAACAGGAATTCCACTGAATGCTTGTTGAACGCAACTCATACCACATAGAGTCCCACATTAAACATCGCATAGAAAGCGTAACTTACAACTGTTGCCGTAAGAACAGTTCTATAAGCTTATTCTGCATAGCCTACACTTTTCTGTATGGATTGACTGATATCAATTCTGATACAGCTATATGCTTTTCCTAACAACTTTTGTTCAATGTTTATTTTTAATTTTTAACGCTTCAGTGTTCGTAAGAACAGCTTTATAAGCTTATTCTGCATGGCCTACACTTTTCTGTATGGATTGACTGATATCAATTCTGATACAGCTATATGCTTTTTCTAACAACTTTTGTTCAATGTTTATTTTTAATTTTTAACGCTTCAGTGTTCGTAAGAACAGCTCTATAAGCTTATTCTGCATAGCCTACACTTTTCTGTATGGATTGACTGATATCAATTCTGATACAGCTATATGCTTTTCCTAACAACTTTTGTTCAATGTTTATTTTTAATTTTTAACGCTTCAGTGTTCGTAAGAACAGCTCTATAAGCTTATTCTGCATATCCTACACTTTTCTGTATGGATTGCCTGATATCAATTCTGATACAGCTATATGCTTTTCCTAACAACTTTTGTTCAATGTTTATTTTTAATTTTTAACGCTTCAGTGTTCGTAAGAACAGCTCTATAAGCTTATTCTGCATAGCCTACACTTTTCTGTATGGATTGACTGATATCAATTCTGATACAGCTATATGCTTTTCCTAACAACTTTTGCTCAATGTTTATTTTTAATTTTTAACGCTTCACTGTAGCTAAAATATTTTATACTATATATATTAACCCTTTTTATCCTGACGGTACTTATAAGTACCACTTTAATAAAACGCCTATATATTCGTAATATGACCGTTTTTCCTAACGGTATTCACAATGGCACAAAGAGTGTATTTCTGACAGCAGGCAGAAGATGCAAATTCAAGCACATATCATCTTTCTTTGCATTGTAGGGATTTTACATTTGACACGCTACATTCGAAATCCATTTTGCAATAGAATTGACATGCATGTTGTTCTTCATTTGAGTAATTTTAGTATTTAGTACTATTATTTTCTATTTTTTTCTATACTTTACAGGTGAACATTTCCTATATTTTATTTGAAGTTTACTATTTGAAATTTACCATTTTATTTTATATCATAGGGTAAAAAATTTATGGTGGTTACAGTTGCATAATTAACCACTGAAACACTATAAAAATTATTTTCCTCTTTCCTATGTATATTCTGCACCAAAACTTATCCAATAATGCAAAAATACAATTAAAAAGTAGCTGGAAAATTAATTCAGGATAGGGTTAAAAGAAATGCTTAAAAAGAAATAAGATAACGTAATAAATGTAATAATAATGTAATGAACAAATATACATACGCTCCAGATAAACTTCATCCAACTGATCCCATATTTTCCCCCATGTAGATTCTGGAATTGACTTCAAATTATTTCCTGAAACATTGATGTCTTCCAAAGCAGGCATGTCCTCAAAGAAGTCTTCAGGCAATTCGTCGATCTCATCGAAACTAAAATTGAAAGAATTGTTACAACTGTCTTGTATTTTGTTCTTCACGACAATTTTATTGATATAGACATCTAGACAATTATTAAGTTTCATAATTAAAATTATGCTTACTTGTCTTTATTATTTATTATGCTAAGTCGTAGAAATATCAGCTGTATTAATATACTATGCTTAAAAGGGCATTTAAGCAAAATCATATAAAGGACAGAAATTTGCCCCATTTTACATTTTAACATTCATTTCTTAATCAGAAATTTGCATAAAAATTAAAAGAGTAAATAGCCTTTCAGTTATAACAAAATAAGATATTTAAATATCAATTAATAGAGAAAACTCGATTTCGAATCAAAATCGAATACCATAAATTAACCCGTACTCGGTACCATTCATTTAGCGAAAAATGACAAAAATATCAATTTTCTAGCTTTTTTCTTATAATTAATTTAGATATCTGTTGTATATTCTGACAAAATGCCGTAAAGACCCGATAAATGTGCGGAAGTGCTTTTTACTGTATCCATTTCCCTTTAAATGTTTCAGAGTAGCAATCTTTAAATTCATTTTTCCCAGTTTGTGTTTTTTCTATATATCGGTATTTGTTAAAAACTCTAAACTTGAACATACACTGTTCAATTGATTCGCTAATTTTTATGGATGATTCTTAAGATGCATTTCATAAAATAGCATTTTTTTAAATATAGAAGTTAAGTCAATAGTTATTTTTTCTGTATTTTTACATACGTCATGACATTTTATTATTTCTTCTGAAACTATTTAACTCTTTGTAAATCTTGTCCTCATGGTTATAAGGTCTTGTAAGAAAAATATGCAAAAGAAAAAGTTTCAAAAAGTTCAAAATCGTAGAAGAGGTGGGGTTTTAAACTTTTTTAGATTTTATTTTTCGCATTTTACCACAACAATTGCATTTTTAACAATTTCCAACCTAATTGAAAAGTGTTTATTACTTCGGTTTGTCTGCCATCTGGCCATCTGGCCGTCTGGCCGTGCTCTAACTCCCGTAAATATGCTCGGATTGCTCTGCAATTTTTATATGTTATTGTCGTTATCTATAGCATGTTCCCTATTTCAACGGAAGTGTGTAGCACTAACGATTTTTTTACAGGGACACTCAAAAGAATTCCGTTACATTGCGGTCTATGGGGAAAAATCCTTTGCGGTTTACTTTAATGATGTTACACAATTTCAAACACATTGTAATTGATATATATCACTAAGGTGCATTAGAGAAGCTTATTATGGAATAGGGTATGCATAGCACTTATAGTTACTTTACAGGGACAGTCTAAAGAATTCCGTTACATTACGTCTATGGAGAAAAATCGTCTGCGGTTTATTTAAATAATGTTTCACTATTTTAAACGCATAAAAAATTGAAATTTGCATTGAAATTTATATATATCACTAAGGTGCATTACAAGAGGCTTACTACAGAATATTGTGTGTATAGCAGTCATCGTTCATTTACAGGGACACACAAAAGAATTCTCTACTGTCTGTTAACAATAATTCCTGGAAGTGCGTTTTAAGTTACTGAACGCGATTTTAAATTTAACTCACTTTTTGTCTATTACGTGGTGTGTATAAATTCTGTAGATCATATACAGGGAAGCACAAAAGTTCGCGAACACATTTCCGTTTATTGACAGACACTTTAGAAGGAGAATTTTAAACTGTGCTACGCGTTTCCTAACTGAACTAAAATTTAGCATCCTATGTAGTATATATACAAATCTATAGATCCTATACAGGGCTGAATAAAAATATTCGGATATTTTTCCGAATATTGTATATGTTGGAAATTCCCGAAATTATGTTTTTAAATATGCTATGCGTTTTCCAAATTGTTTACTTCGATGTTATCTTTCAGCTTATTAAACGCTATGATTTGTAAAATAATTTTGGAAGCGTTGGAAAGTGTTACATAATCTATGCTTGACGCATGATTTTTCGTTCTTGTCTCTTGATTAAAACATTTTTCTTCATAAAACCATTTGAGGGGGTCGGGACAAGAAAGTGCAAAACTACGTTTTTGTTGAAATAAATCTGACACTGTAATCTGTTGCTTAATATTGTATATAAATTATAATATCCTACATATTATTTTTCTCTAATGTCATTAAGTGGCAGTATATGTCCCAGGTTTCGTTTTTGTCCCAGATGTTTCTAGAACTTTTTTACCAGAAAGAAAGTGTATATCATTAAAGTGATATCATTAAAGTAATGCCATATTGTTATTCAGAATATCTCAAATGTTACTCAGAAATTGGCAAAAAAAACTTTGTTATACAGGGTGTCCCAGGATTATTGGGACAAACTTTAAGGGGAGATAGGGGACATCACAAGGATTCAGATTTTCATAGCAACCCATGGTCGGAAACGGCTGCGTTCGCCGTTAGGTGGTGTTGTTCACAAGAACACTGGAGGAAACCTTACTTGTTGCCAGCACCTCTAACATCTGCATATTATCTCATTTTTGTGCAAGAGGTGCTACCAAGCTTATTTGACACTATGTCAAACATGTCAGACGCCATATGTGGTTTCAACATGATGAGGCACCTGCCCATTATATCAAATGTGTTCGTGAACATTTGAATCAGGTGTTTGGTCACCGATGGGTTGGCCCACGCTCTCCTGATTTTAGCAGCATAAATTTCTTTCTTTGGGATGCGCTGAAAAGTGCTGTGTACGCAACGAATGTGGATTCCGATATGGATCTGGTTGCAAGACAGGTTTGTGCTGCTGCGGATATCCAACAAAATCCAGGTGTATTTGAGCGAGTCCGCCAATCCATGGTCTGACGGTGTAATCACTAGCAATGGTGGAAACTTGGAACATTTTTGTGACATTTTCACATATCATCTACCACAGCACATGTAATATATTTGGCCAATAAATTATTTCAGATGATCTCAGCCTTGTGTCTCTTCGTTTCTTGTACCTGTCATACTACTTTCCCATGACGTTTCCGACCATGGGTTGCTATGCAAATCTGAATCCTTGTGATGTCCCCTAGCTCCCCTTAAAGTTTGTCCCAATAATCCTGGGACACCCTGTATATTTTGGTTTCTATATATGATCTAATTTTCAAATTGATATATTTGAGAAGGTCAAATATGTGTCTTAGAACATAGAGCTCGAAGCCAACAAAGGTCGTTCGGTAGCTTCATAGCCACGAGCCCAATCCTTTCCGCATTTCGAGGGGTTTAATTTGTTCATTTTTCCTTTTAAATTTGTCCGGTTTCAATTTTCAGATTTTTATTTCTTCTTTTTTACCTGGTTTCAGCCAGTATCTCGATATATAAGGGACGTAGCAAGGACCATCACGTGAAACGCCGCGCTCCGCGAATTCTGTGGGGGTATTATCTTGCCCCTACCCCTTCATTTAAAAATATGTTTAAAAGATATTATAAACTACTCAAATAAAAAAAATAGTTCAAAAGGTACCTAGGAAAGATATCCCCTTAAAAAATATTGTATTACTTGAAATAATAGAAAATCATCAAATAGTAGGTAATCACTAATTCGTAAAATCATTACATTTAAATTTAATAGTATTAGTTAAACCTTAATCATCGTTGTTAAATTATTGAGTTAGTCTGATAAAATCTGAGAAGTTATATCATTTCTCTTTCCGAATATTATACTGTATTTCTAAAAATAATATGATAAATTATAGGCTTTCAGACATAGGATAAAATTTCAACCATAATAGTATTTGAAGGTTAAAATAATTTAAAGTCGCGTCTTGTTACGTGTTTAATGAAAGTAGACGTCAATCACATGCAGAAGGTAATTATATGAAATGGATAACATTAAATTTTAATTAACTTCCATATATCATTTTATAAATTTTCGTGTCTGGTGCTAGCAAATCTCAATATTCTGCAAACTATAACTTTGATAAAGATAGAATCGTGAAATTATAATTAACTTTTATATATTTTGTAAATTTATGAGTTCCCACTTGATCCCAAGTTCCTATGATATAAAGAAATATATAATTTCGGTTATAGATAACTAGTACACCGTTAAAAATTTCTGTAAATACATAATAAAGAAACAAACATTAACGATAATTTTGCATTAGTTCTCAGCTAACCCTTTCAGGGCCAAAATAGCTAAAATGTTGAAATGATTGGTTGTCATCAGAATTTACAAACAAATTATTTGGAAAAATAAAAACACATTATAAAAACAGGTTGTTTTTGAAATATTCTGGTGAAATTTCGGCAGATAGGAATTAAAAGTAAGTAGTATAAATAATATATTACGAGGGTGGATTGATAAGTTCTCGGCCTGACAGTGAAAGCACTAGATTTTTGACATAATTTCATATTATTTTTCAATGCAGTCCCCTTGAAACTTAATACGAGGGGCAGTCGGAAAATAAGTTTCCCCTGGCGACTGTGGACAGAGGTGTGTATGAAAGACAAAAAATGTAATGAGACATTAAAGATAAAACATAACTTTATTTTTCCACATAAGTACCAAGTACATTGAGACATTTGTCATACCGCTTTATAAGCTTCAAAAAGCCCTCCAGGAAAAAATCAGGGCTTTGCATACGGACGAAGCGTTGAATGGCTATGGGCGAAAGACAACACAGCAAGTGAACGCGAACGTGCAAGACACCGATACACCATTGGGTAGTCGACCGCGATCAAGCAGATGGCGCTGTTGCAGTGCCTGCGCAGATGGCGTTGTTGCAGTCAACAGCGACATCTGCGCAGGCACTGCAACAGCGCCATCTGCTTGATCGCGGTCGACCTCTACCAAACAGTATCGGTGTCTCGGACGTTCGCCTTCACTTGCTGTGTTGTCTTTCGCCTATAGCCGTTCAACGCTTCGTCCGTATTCAAAGCCCTGATTTTTTTCCTGGTGGGCTCTTTGAAGCTTATAAAGTGGTATGACAAATGTCTCAATGTACTTGGTACTTATGTGGAAAAAGTTATGTTTTATCTTTAATGTCTCATTACATTTTTTGTCTTTCATACACACCTCTGTCCACAGCCGCCAGGGGAAACTCATTTTTAGACTGCCCCTCGTACATTTAAGACACACTCTTATGTGCTAATTCTTTAGTTCAGCCCTGTACGAGGGTGGTTCGGAAAAGTCCTCGGCCTGACAAAAAACAGAAGATTTTTGCCAATATTTAATTTTATTTTTCAACTTGCAACACTATACATTTCAGAATACTCTTGAGAAATACTCATTCTTTGGCGTTTTTAGTGGACGTTCAACAAACGCGGGACGCATCGAACGGAAAGCTTTTTCATACGCAAAATATCGTGTAAAATGTGGTGGACGAAATCTATCGAGATGTTTACAATGTCAGCAAGTTCGCGTATCTTCAATCGACGATCATTTAATACGGAATTGTGAATTTTTGAGACAATTTCGTCGGTCGTATCGGTTGTTGAATTGATTTCCTACCATGCTTAAATTCAGCAGCCCACTTTTTTATCGTCGAATATGAAGGACAAGAATACTGTAAGGAGGAATGTAACTGTTTTTGTACGTCCGTGGAGGTTAAATCCTATTTAACAAAGTATTTTATGAGAGCTCGAACTTCATTTTTTGTCATTTTTAGAAAATGTCAAAACTTGTTTATTTTACTTTATCGCCCAGCAAATTTTCAGAGAAGCTCAAAGGTGTAATTTACTTTACATTTCAATTCGCAACAGCAATATAGCAGTTTTCGTTTTATTGAGAGCCTTTGAAGCAATAAATTTTACATAGTTTCCAAAAAAAATTCATGCTTTTTAGCACTTTCCAACCTAGTTGAAAAGTGCTTATGACTTCGGTTTGTCTGGCCGTATGGCCGTCTGGCCGTCTGTCCGTGCTCTAACTCCCGTAAATATGCTCGGATTGCTCTGCAATTTTTATATGTTATTGTCGTTATCTATGGCACGTTCCCTATTTCAACTGAAGTGTGTAGCACTTATAGTTTTCTTACAGGGACACTCAAAAGAATTCCGTTACATTGCGGTCTATGGGGGAAAATCATTTGCGGTTTATTTTAAAAATGTTTCACTATTATAAACGCATTGAAATTTATATAGATCACTAAGATGCATTAGAAGAAGTTTAATATGGAATAGTAGGTGTATAGCACTTAGAGTTACTTTACAGGGACAGTCAAAATAATTCCGTTACATTACGTCTTTGAGAAAAATCGTCTGCGGCTTATTTAAATAATGTTCCACTATTTTAAACGCATTGAAGTTTATATATATTACTAAGGTGCATTACAAGAGGATTACTACAGAATAGTGTGTGTATAGCAGTCATCGTTCATTTACAGGGACACACAAAAGAATTCTCTACTGTCTGTTAACAATAATTCCTGGAAGTGCGTTTTAAGTTACTGAACGCGATTTTAATCTTAACTAGCTTTTTGTCTATTACGTGGTGTGTATAAATTCTGTAGATCCTATACAGGACAGCACAAAAGTTCGTGAACACATTTCTGTTTATTGACAGAAACTCCAGCAGGAGAATTTAAATTGTGCTACGCGTTTCCTAACTAAACTAAAATTTAGCATCCTATTTATATATACAAATCTATAGATCATATACAGGGCTACATAAAAGTATTCGGATATTTTTCCGAATATTGTATATGTTGAAAATTCCTGAAATTACGTTTTTAAATATGTTATGCGTTTTCCAAATTGTTTACTTAGATGTCATCTTTCAGCTTATTAAACGGTAATGATTTGTAAAATTATTTTAGAAGCGTTGGAAAGTGCTACATAATCTATGCTTGACGCATGATTTTTCGTTCTTGTTTCTATTATGTGCCGATATGAGACACCCGCATGCAGTGTTTCCAATTGGGTGGCCTTTTTTTATTGAGCTTGTTTTATTGCTACTACTTTTTTAAAACAGTAATATTCGCCTTATCTAATCAAAATAAGCCAAATATTCGCCTTAGTTAGATTAGACAAGGCGAACATTACTGTTTGAAAAAGTGGTAGCTATCAAGCACTCTGAATATTGAAAGCGAAAGGGAGTCAGATCGTCAAGGTTTCCCAAGATGTCGAGCTTTGGCGCCTCCCCTGGAATGTTCCCCGTACGCAGGGGCTCGTTAGGAAATTCCAGTCTCACAAACTCGCAACAAATAATATCGAAAGACCTATACAAAGGCGTTAAATGAAGAGAAAACAAAAACCCGCTTAATTGGCAACACTGCCCGCATGCAATGTGTTATAATTTACGTACTACAATGTTAACAACAAAATCACACCCGCCTTCGGTTTTTTATTTCATGTAAAATTACAAAGTTCATATTTGTATGCATGTAAATTAACAGGGTCTTGGGTATTTTATAGATATAAATATACAATGTCTACATAGGTGCCAACCTCTCATTAATATTCCTTAATATGCGGGTTAATTTGACCCAGTTTAACAACGCTTCAAACCAGAAAAAATATTGGATGAATCTTTATTTATTCAATTTCAGGTTTCCACTTGGAATTTATTTATTTAATTTCATTTCTTAAAAAATTTCTGGTGCGAAACGTGTTAAACCTGGGTCAAGTTAACCCGCATATTACGGAATATTAATGAGAGGTTGGCACCTATGTGTCTAGGGTAAATTTACAGACTAGTTTTTGTGTTTTTTAACGGAATCTCGCTTTTCAGCTCCCTGTAAATTTACGTAAAACGTAAAATAAATTATTACCCTTAGAATCACTGTTTTTTCACAGAAATTTTTTAACAGTATTTGTTGGCTTCAATATCGTTCAGGTTGCTAACATGAAATAGTTTTGGGAATTATACCGTGTGTGTTTTTCAGAATGCTTCGTAAATATTAAAAATACTTCGATTCCTTCAAGAGGTAAAAGAAAAAAGAAATTAAGGTTCCTTTAAAAATAATGAAATTTTGTTATGGTATTTGTACAACCCTAAAACGATATTTAGGGGCTATATAAAATTTTAAATATTTTTTCATCCCCAACGAAAAATGTCATGTCAAAACCTGCGACTCTCTTCTTGATACGGAAAAAAAATTACCCCCTAATATGGATAAAAAATTCATTCAGTTATCAGTGATTAAAGTTCGTGACTTAATCATTGTTCATCTACTGAGATAATCTAAATTTCTGAAATTTAATATGGGGGGCATCCACAAATTTTGATTTGTAAATAAAGTCTGTTATCGCTCAGAGGAAAATAAGAGTAAATTTCGCCGTAAATTATAAAAAATTCTATTACTATGCATATAGTCAGTAATTATTACTGACCATACAAATGACTAATTAAAACCAGTTCCTCAGTAACGTTATATTTTCATTAAATTATAGAAAATTAGAATTTATAATTTTTCCATAACGAATCTTTTAATTGCATACAACTGAATTTAAAAAGTAAAAATATTTATTTTATTAATTTCTTATTTCTAATATTATTATTTGCCCTAGTTTTATTTTTTGTTTAGTCTCCTGAAAAATAAATGTCTTTCAGGTAAATTTCTTTCAGAGCTTCTTTTTCTTTTATTTTTTTTCTTACATAATTAAGAAACAATGATTATGTGTTCAAGAAATAACTTCAGAATAGCAAAATAATTTTTTCAATAACAATAGTAATTTCTATATTTTCTAATATAAGCAAACGCTTTTAACGTTGACTTTTTTAAGGGAGCAACAACAGTTTTGAAATCAATTGTGACATTGAAGCACCTTCTGCTCGGGAACTACTGAAGCGATTACAATTTTTTTAAAGAAATAGTTTTGGCAGTAGCTAAACTAAAAATTTATTGTTCTTAAAAAACTGCAATAATTTCGCGATTTCGCAAAGAAAATAATATCTAGGATTTTTTTTCACCCTTTCGGCCCTGGCGTCTTATTAATAGGACAGATCATTTCATTAAGCATTATTTTGTCTTTAAAATTATTTTTGATATTATTTACATGTAGTAATGATAGTATATGTCTATGCATTTCTTATTATGACTTTATTTATGTTTCAGCATTTATTATTAATAAAAGATTGCTTAATGCGCTTTATATCGTTAGCGATTTTATTATTCTACTCTTTAAATTTAAAATAGGAGATACTTTTTCGAATGAATAATCTGTGTTAAATCATTATAACAAATACCAAAAAGTTGTTATGTCTGTTTAATCCTGTGTAATACAACATTTTCCAAACGTCTTCCAAAATTATTTCTTAGCCGTCCTATGAAAAGTACTTAAAATAACTATATTCGTTAGATATCAGTAAATGACATATTCTTTATTTCGGTAAACCATAACTTTTATAATTTAGATAGCTAATTTTAATATTATTAATGCAAAAGTAATTTTTTTTTTAATTAAAAAAAATCGGATCCAAAAGGGTTAATTACTGTTACTAAAATGCAATTGATTTTCCAGAAAATCACAAAAAATGATAGAAATATACCTAATTGAAATTTAAAAAACCCATTGAAATCGCTTCATATATTTCACAAATATATGAAGTATGTAATATATTTGAACAAATATATTTGAACAAATATATTGTACAAATATATTGTAACGAATATATTATATTGAACAAATATATTGTAATATATTTGAACAAATATATGAATGTAACTAATATATGAAGTAACCCCTGCAGCTTCCGAGAAAAGGTACGTCACTGTAACCTGTTTTTCGTGTGATTTCGCAACTCTTCTTGCCCCTTTAAATTACTACTTCTAATGATAATTGTATATGTTTCAGTCTAAATAGTGTTTATTTAAACTAAATAAATAGGCACAATACCTATGCATCTGTTAAAAGTACGTAATAAATAAGTTTTAAAATGTACTTTACCTTATTTCTAACGTCCTCAGTTTGTTTGCAGGCCGAGGAAACATTGATCTGGAAACTTTCTTAAAACGACTATCACCTAACCAAATTTGTTCTATATTAGGCAGCGCAGCAAAAGCTCGGTCTCCAACTTCCTCTATATCATTAGCATCAAGCAATAGTACACGCAGTGAAGCTGGTCCGCTTTCAAACCAATCATTTCCAAGACGTTTAATATCGTTTCCCATAAAAGATAGATCAGTTAATTTCTTTAAATGACTTAAACGGAATGTTGTTAGATCTTTTCTTCGTTTATCAACGCTTCCATAAATATAAATATCCTTGACTGTATCTTCTAAACCTGTGAAGGGTCTGTCACCAAAAGATCCTATTTGACAATTTTCGAAATGTAAATTAACTGACTGCTGTCCGTCGAAGAAATCTGATGGAATATCTCCCAGTCTTGATTTCCAAAAAGCAAAAGACATATTTAATCCTTTGGTATTCTTCATGACATGCTGTATTTTGTCAATGCTACCTATTCCATCACATCCTATAGATGTGAGGTATTGATCACTGTCGCATCTACATGGGTAAATATCTTCTCTTGGTGGACATGTGGGAACTTCAGAACCCCCTATACTGAAGCAAACTAACACCAAAAACACTTCTCCAAACAGCAGCCAACTCATGATGCCGGTGATCTGAAAATATTCATAAAATTCATAAAATTCCGAAATTCATGCACGGAAGACAAATATACAGAGTGGTTCAGAACTATATGTCAAAAATGTAAAGACAGGTAGAGGGGACCTAAATAAGAAAATTTCGTATAGGAATGTTAGTGTGGAAATCCAGCGTTGAGGCAGTAGAGGGCGCTGTTGAGTTCGGCGAATGAAAGCACTTCGCTGGCTTGAATCGTCATTTCCCGCATGGATTTCTAGTAACATGCATCGTTACACCAATGTGAAGCTTACCGACATGCATTTCATGTATGGGACTGCTCAAGGAAATGGAGCGACTGCTCAAAGGATACGCATGTACAACGTCTCTCGAGCCTGTCGAAGGACTATCCTCTACTGTGCGTAATACTTCTTCTTCTACTGCAGGAATTCTGCGATATCATCCAGTGCTCGTATCACACCTGGAAGTATAAAATGATCCACTCGTGCACAACATTCGATGAAGATGCTCAAATGTTCGGCGATCCCGCAAATTCCTACACGGGAATCGTTCCATGTACATCCTTTGAGCAGCCGCTCCATTTCCTTGCTCAGCCTCATACATGAAATGTATGTCAGCAAGCTCCGCATTGGTGCAACGATGGATGTTGCTCGAAATCCGTGCGGGGAACGACGATTCAAGCCAGCGAAGCGCTTTCATCTACCGAACTCAACAGCGCCCTCTACTGCGTCAACGCTGGATTTCCGCACCCACATTCCCATACGAAATCTGCTTATTTAGTTCCCTTTCTACTTGCCTTTGCATTTTTGACATATAGTTCTGAACCACCCTGTATTAGTATTTCAAGCAGTGTTGCCAATTTAGTGGACCTTTTATATCAGAAATTCCGAATAGTAATTTTCGCATTATTTAACCCCTTCAATGCCTGTCATTAAATAATGCAAAAATTACTGTCCGGAATTTCTGAATAAAAAATTCCGCTTAGTTGTCAACGATAATTTCAAATCATTTTTTTTATAAATAGTGTTGTACAGTCATAGAAAAAAGGACACCCGACGAACCCTGCAGTAAATCATCGTATAAAAATGTAATTGGTACCAACAGAATAGTAATAACGTCTACTAATTAATGCTATACTTAAATTAAGCTTCGGTGGCAGTCTACATATCGAAATTGTAACAAACTTTAAAATGTTCAATACTAACACCCAATTTTGACATCATATTTGGATTCTGTGGTAAATTTTACCTTCAGATATCACACGTGAAAGTAATTTAAGAAAAATGCAGCTTCATAGTTTGGAACTCTTAATGTTAAATTCCTTTTTTAAGCGTTGTAAAACAGATTGTAATGCGGGTGTTTTTTAAGCATAAGGTAAAGCCAGGAGAGATGGCGCGGTCGGAGAGATTGCGCACATAGAGGTTCGGGGGGAAGGAGTAGAGTGAGAGCGCAGCGACTTCAGGTAGTTATACAACAACAGTAGTAGAGTGTCTACTTGAAAGTGCACGTTGATTGCTTTGAGCGTCTAAGATAAAGTAATGCTATTTTGTTTTGTTTTCCCAAAGTAAGTGCTTGAATTTTCATAGCTATTCATCAGAATTTTTATACAATGTCAGTAGTACAAAATATTTTAAACTTAAACGATTTCTCATAAGCTACTAATCTAGACTAACAGTGTGAACATCAACGGTTCGTTTTAGTAGCAGCCATATTTGAATAAAAGGCCGCGCAATCTCTTCTACCGAAATTGGACAGTTTCCGCAACTGCTACTTAGGAGAGATGGCGCATTGTTCCCACTAGTTTCCATGCTAGGAGAGATTACGCAGCTTATTGGTAAATTTGCATTAAAAAATGAAAAATGAAAATGGACTAATTTTAAGTTAAACGTGTTATCAAGTAACTTAATGTTATTTTGTAATCTTATCTGGACTTGCTTTTCCTGATTCTTTAATTTTTTTTCCTTTAATTAAAATTTTTTAATCGTTTTTAAAATTATTTCCTTTTTTTGATTCTTTAAGCATTATGTTGAAATATTTACACCCAATACAATAAAATTTGTTCACAATAACCTTACAGCAATGTCATTTAAGTGTAATTATTATTGTTAACAATTTAAATGTAGTTATTATTAGTAACAATCTCTCCTACCCATGTGCGAAATCACACCAACCCTGTAAGGAGAGATGGCGCAAAATAACTTTCTTGGTTTTATTACAACTGTTCTATTAAATTGCAACATAACAACAAAATAGCAATGGAAATGCATAAAAAAACAAATGAAGTAAAAATTATTCATGGATAGTTTAGCAAAAAATTAATATTTAGATTTTTTATTGCTATTCTTTTGAATTGTGCGCAGACTATCCTAGCTTTACCTTAACTCAAAAACTACTTGGCGGAAGGAGCTGTAATTTTATATTCATACTTAAAGCTTCTACAAATCGATTTCTGAAGTTTTATGGGTTACAATTAATTTTTTTTTTCGAATATTAAATTCAAATATTATATTTATGAAATTGAAAGGGGGGTATATTTTTCTCCACCACTGTACATCAAGGCATTTAATCAACTTCAAAGTACAAGTACATTTGTAAGACTTGCAAGAACATTTAATCGATTTCAAAGAAAAAATGCTACTTAATTTTACAAAATATAACAACTATCAATATACAGGATGTACCAAAAAAGGACATTAAAAATTTAAAATTCAATAATTCATTAAACACTCGTTTATTGCTTTCACTTCAACCTGTAAGATTGCTATTTTAACCTGTAAGATTGTTATTTTAACCTGTAAGATTGCTATTTCAACCAGTAAGATAGATCAAACTAATTTCATGATTTTTCAAAACGCAAATCTTTATTATGCTTTTTAGGGTTTCGTACTTAAAATGTAAAAACGGAACCATTATAAGATCACTCCTGTGTCTGTCTGTCCGTCTGTCAGAGCCCTTTTTCTCGTAAACTATGGGACGTGGAAAGTTCAAACTTGAGAAAGTTATAAATCCTTTTTACCCACATATATTCAGATTATTAGCCATTCACCATTATGTTTAGGGAAAATTTAAGGGGCTAATTAAGTTACCATCAAAAACACAGAAATTGTCAAGATTTTTACTAAGGAACAAATGAAGGTCATAAAGCTCTTCTTCAATTTTGGAGAGAGTATGCCGAACATCTTGAATACAAGCTCTTAAAATAATAAAATGTGATCGAACCATAGCTTTAGAAATTCTGACAGAGCTACTAACAGAACACTTAAGTTGAATAAAATTAGGGATAACATTATTTTTCTTGCAATTTTGAAGAAAATTTAAGTGGTTATGAAATTTTACACGCTTAGGTCTGAGTTTAGTAAATCTGTTAAATTGAGCAGTAAACATAATAGCAACACAAAAAATAAACACAATACAATTATAGAATACTAAACTATAAATAATACATAAAAATAAATAAGGAAATAAATTCATCAATAAGATAAATAAAGAAGATAAACAATGCAAATAAAAAAAAATGTACTTGCATACAAAAAGGGGGGGGGAAGTATAAAAAATTGTTGAAATGAAGAAGCACATTGAAGAAGCACAATCAAATAAAATAAGTTGAAACTGGTATGAAACAATAATAACTAAAATATCTTCTTAAAACACCATCAAAAACATGATGATGAGAAGATTTTGATGGTGTTTTAAGAAAATATTTTAGTTATTATTGTTTCACACCAGTTTCAACTTATTTTATTTAATTAAGTTACGTGAAAAAACAATGTTTTCTTTTTGCATATCATATGGGGTAATCGTATGAAAGATCTCGTAAAAATGAACTCAAAAATATATTTGTTTTAATTTTGGGTATTACATTTTCAGAGATATCGTCGAAAATGCACTGCAAAAACAAATCCCCCCCCCCCCGTATTTCTGAATCTAATGAAACTAAAATTATGAAAAAAAATTAGGGCGTAGTAGGAGTTTATTTAAACTTTACGGGGAAACTACAGCGATTTTAAAAGGTAAACTACTTTTTGACAAAAACGCATTTTTCTGTTGCACGCAAACTTTACTTTTCGGGCGGTCAGCGGGGAAGTTGACGGGCGCTAGGATAGTTGATAATGATTTTCGAACAAAATTGTTGGTAATTAGCAGAGATATTAATTAAGTTACTTGAAATAAATTCTTTTTGTATATTGTGTAGGGTATCGTTCGAAAGATCTCGTAACACCGAACGCAAAGAAATATATTCGTTTTAATTTTGGTATTATATTTTCAGAGATATTGTCGAAAGTGTACTTAAAAACTGCCCCCCCCCCCATTTTCCTATTTCCGAATCTACTGAAACTAAAATTATGAAAAAATAGGGGTATTAGGAGTTTTTTAATTAATAAATAGTAATTACTAGATTAAATGTACGGAACGCTTTGAACGCGAGTTATACTCGCACTTGACCGATTTATTTAAAATCATTATTTGGAATCGAATAGCTATACATTTTTTCATAAATACATTACATCTTGAGTTATATGTGACTGTTGTCTTATGACGACCTTTCTCTGGCTGTAACATCCAGAAAATAAGTTCCAAAACTCCAACTTTGTCAGCATTTTCTAAATGATACTTTGCTTTTGTTAAAAAATGGAAACACTATTCGATTTCATAGTTTCTGTATAACAGCACCTGACAAGTTTTTACGTCTCAAATTAAAATTCACTCCGTGACTATGTCAGAAATTTTCGAGGTTATGTTTGAGTACATTCTTAACTAAAGAACGTTAAAATGCTGTATTGAGATAAAGAAGTTGGGAGTTTTTCTTCTTTAGACTCAAACTATTAAAAAAGAAAAAAGAAAGAAAGAAATATTGAAAAAATCCCTGACGGCTTGGCCTACAGGCACAGGTAGATTTCGGAGACGCGGACCATGGGGTGCCTGTTTGTTGGGAATTGTGGAAGAATTGATCTTTTGCCATTATGAGGCAGTTGGGACCACCCACTTCGAAATCTAACTTGTTTGCAGGCGGAGCCTGCAGGGATTTTTTTTAATTTTTTTTTATATATATATAAGGGTTGGTCCTATAAAAAAATTGTCAATATAAAAGTTTTAGCTAATATAAAGAGGATTTATAATAAATTTAAGCGGATTTGATAGCATGTGAATTGACGAAGTTATGAATTTTTTTCTTCTAACCCCCCGCCCCCTTCCCCCTCCCCCCTTGGGGCCGCTTCGATACGTCTCATAATGAAGACGTTATGGGTTTTTTTTCTGTTTTCACAAAAAGCCTTGACCTTGACCGAGATTTTATGCCCATTAATTTTATGTATCAGTTTGGAAAAGATTTGTGCAGAATAATTGTATCTCTATAAAAAAGTGACATAGATAGATAGATACATAGATAGATAGATAAAGTTTTGAACGGGGGGTGATTTTGGGTTCTAAGAGTCATGATCGGCGTAGATCTGCAAAAAATTTTCAAATATTCCAACTTAGGGGAGAGTGTAATAAGTAGTATTTCTTACCAAATCTACCTAAAAACTTTGTCTTTTCTGTGCCACGTTGTTAGACAAAACATTTAAAAACCAATTTAAAGTTACTTGATAGAGTTTGTGAGTGCAGATTAAACAAAAATAATAAATAAGAAGTAAAATAATAAAAAAATATCATAAATAATTAATTTTTAATTTCGAAAGATCTGAAAATTTTATAAAATGTTACACTAGGTACATTTCGCAAGCAATAAATTATGCATTAAAAGAATTGTATTCAAGAATAAAAATTAAGACAAAAGCAATTTTCTTTTATACAATTCAAAATTAAATTATCATAAAATCTAACTTAGGTATTCTTCAATTTATTCAAAATGTAGCTTTTCAGCAATGGAATAATAGTATTCATTCCCTCTTTTCGATGTATTCCGAAAGAAAATTTATTTTGCTTCAATATACTTTTATTTATTTATTTCACATTGCTATTTAATCTTCAGAAAGTATTTTCTTTTTTAAATATCACTATCATCTCATGAATTGAATTTTTTTTTTTAATAAATTCTGAAATTTTATATTTTGGATTTTATATCCTTTATATTTTTATTTAATATTACAAATATATTAGAAAATATGTTTTCATTTTTTTTTTCTCATTATCTTCAAAATTGTCTCATGTTATAGAAGGAATGTCTAGACACACTTCTAATATTATATTATTTTTACATAGAAACTCTAGTAATATGTTTCATTAAAATTACGTAAGTTACTGCAAATATAATGAAAAAAAAAGGAAATTGAATCTGTATTTATTTTAATTAATATATATATATATATATATATATATATATATATATGTTTGATTAATTTAATGAAGAAAAAATTCATATAAAAGTTTTTAATAATTAAAAATATTTCATTTTGAAAGATACGTTAAATTAAAAGTAACTTTCACACCTGGAAAATCTATCTTTTTTAAAAATAGCATGTATACAAAATAACTATTATTCTGACTACAACCATAGCTGAGTATATACAGGGTATTTCACAAAGGACCCCTAACTTTAAAAATCAATAACCCGTAAACGGTGATAGATAGAAGCATGAAACCAGTGGTATGTTTATTAAAAAAAATCGCAAGAATCTTATACATAAATCTCAAAATTTAGTTTAAAATATCACCGATAGATGGCGCTGAGAGCGTTAAGAATCCTTCTAAAGAGAGTTCAGAAGCATAGAAAGACTAGTCGTCGGAGATTTCGCCATTGAAATCTGACCGCTATTAGCGTATAGTAAAAATAATTTGCATCGGACACGTTGCCTGTCTGTTGAACTTTTTTGAAAAGCTCACGAATTGTTTTCCCATCTGGGTCTTTTGCGACTTGAAATCGCGTTTGAAAACTTCTCCTTGTGGCAGTAGGACTCTGATTTAATCTGTGGTACTCCAACACAATAAACACACGTTCCACCACGGTATACATCACTTTCGGAATTATTTTCACTATGCGCTAATAGCAGTCAGATTTCAATGGCGAAATCTTAGACGGCTAGTCTTTCTATGCTTCTAAACTCTCTTTAGGAGGATTCTTAACGCTCTCAGTGCCATCTATCGGTGCTATTTTTAACTAAATTTTGAGATTTATGTATAAGATTCTTACGATTTTTTTAATAAACATACCACTGGTTTCATGCTTCTATCTATCACCGTTGCCGGGATATTGATTTTTAAAGTTAGGGGTCCTTTGTGAAACACCCTGTATGAAGCGTTAACACTTCAATGGAACTAGTGGTCGCAATATCGTATGTGAAGGTCAAAGCAGATTACTGCAGCGATGGGAGTGCGGTAATCTGCGGTAATCCTTTAAAAGCAAATGTCTTAAATTTTCTATACCAGTATTTCTAAGCAGTAAATTTTAATAATCATTTTTAGTAACTTTTTATAGTTAAACACAACGATTACGATTCGGAAAAAATTAACGGGATCCGTTGTGTCCTCTGGCGTTTGTTTTGTGGAAATGTTTTTTTTTAATTTTGATCTTGAAGAAATTCTCTTCTCCATGTTACTAACCAGGGCTATTCGCTACGGTTAGGGTGCTTCTATATGAGAGTGACGACATGCGAGATATAAAATTTGATTGGCTGAGACGACTTTGGACAAAAACGAACCACCAAGCATCTTGGCGAGCCTGCAATTATCGTCAAGCTAATGTTTGTTAATTTGTATCTCTCGTTTAATTGAACTCTTCCAGGAGACTATAGCCAAGTTCTGTAATATAGGTTTGCCATAATTTGGATAAAAAAGCTCAGTCTGAGCATGTGCCTTCTGTCTATGTGTCCACTCTCATACAGAGGCACCTAGTTTTTCTATATTAGCACCAGAAATGTATCATTTTCAAATGATAGTCAATGTTTTCATTTCTCCGTGGTTTTACAATGAAATTTATAGGTTACGATTCTCATTTTTTTTTTCGAAAATTATTTTTGAAAATAACTTTTTTAATCAATTTTCGAAAAAATATGAATTATAACATACAAATGTTTTGACAGAAATTGATTTCTAGAAGCTTCAAATATGCGAATCCAAAATTACAGCTCATTTCGCGAAGTAGTTTTTGAGTTATGATTAAAAAGCCACACGCACTGCAATCCGTTTTGAAACGATTAAAAACGAATTATTAGGAGTTTCAAACTTTAAACCTGCATAAGTTTCTAAATTACTTGCCCAACTAAATTCCCGTTAGATACAAGAACTTAAAATTTACCCCAAAATTTAAATATGACGTCAAAATTAGGTATTAATATTAAATAGTCTATAATTTGGTACAATTTCTATATGTAGACCACACCCTAAGCCAAATTTAAGTATAGCATTAATTATTAGACGTTATTACTAATCAATTGGTACCAGTCATACTTTTATACGATGATTTGCCGTGGAGTTAGTAGGAGTTGATCACTTTCTTTTCCAAGGACTGCACTATTGCATGGATTGTTTTTTGTGTAAATAACAATGTATATTTTCAAATACCTCCCTTATCAGAATCTAAGATGAACAAAATAAACAATATGCTACCGCCATTACCATTACCCTATTACGAACTAGTAATGTTCTTAATGCGTTCCTCATGTACTAAATCATTGAATAAATTATAAAATAGGTTAGACTCAAAATATGTTTCACTCATAAATGATCATGGTTTAACAATGTAACAAATTATGGCTAGATTTTGAAAGAAATTATTATTTCATCTGTAGCTAGTTATGATTCAACAAAATAAATCCTAAAGTATTGATCAACCTCTGGCTAGTTGTAATTTGACACAAGTTCGAAATTGTACGTTAAACGTGACAAATGAGGTGCGTTCGAACTATAGATAGTTATATAAATATTCAGATCTTGATGATTTTTAATTCTGTGAAATGAATTATATCGTCTGCAGATTAATTTCTCTAATAAAATAAGTATCTCGGTCGCTTGACGATTAAACCTCGGAAGCTCCTATAACAAGAAAGCACCGATTTTTTAAAAATAATTAAAATTTCTTAATAAATGTTTTTATTAATATATTATAAAGTTTTGATTCGATTTTCATAAAATTTGAAATGTCTCGACAAAATTTTGCGAAGATAATATAGCTTAAATTTCAAACCATTCGATTGGGTAATTTTTGCGTTGTTATATGCGGACAGACGGACGGACCAGACGACGACAATAGGTGCTACGTATTTATATAATTACAAACGCACCTAAAAATGACAAGTTATGAGTTAGGTGTAATTTAAAGTTATATTACCTTGCATATCCCTACAAAACGCAGAAGTATGGTTTAACCTAAAACCAAAATTTTATTTGAGATATTATTGCCTATTATCTTTCAACAAAATTCCCAGTCACAATTTATTACAATGAAAATTCATGAATCGCATAAAGATTTACCATTTCCAGGTTGAGTTAAAGGAGCACGAATATTTGTTTCAACAGTGATCTAAATTTATTACATTGCATTAGAATAGAAATACCAGCAGGGTTTGTACTATCCATGAATTTGAGTACAACATTTTGCAAATAGCAATTTTCCCCTTATTTAATCGCAGATATTGTAACAATTTTCTGCTCGGATATAAAACGAAGAATAGCTTATATCATTAATATCTAATTTGAAAATAGTAGTATTGATATTCAAGGACAGTACGAACTCTTACATTTCGATTTAAAAATAAATCGAAATGTAATTATAAAAACATGATGATTGTAGGCGCATCTTTTAAAGCATGCGATATTAATTATCTAAAATGCAATATAAGGAATACATTATTGTAGTAAAATCACAAATAAAATTTATATTTCATTAAATGAATAAAAACAGTACCTTTAAACAGATATTAAAAGCTAGACATTTACATATAGTTAAAAGATGTTTTATTATATAAAACAAATAATAAAACATCCTTAAATAAACATCCATCGCGCCTTTAACTATGTGTAAATGTCTAGCTTTTATTCATTCATTTATATCGTCAAATGATATTCTAATTTATAATAATAAAATTAATATTATTTTAACGTTGTTTCTAAATTAAATGCTAAAAGAAAATTAACCAAAAAGTAAACATTTAAATATATATATATAACATTTAAATATATAATGTGCCTTTCAACCAAAGCTTACCTGTATACAATCTGCCAACCTCAAATTCGCTTCAGGTTATCATTTATATGTATAGCTTGAATATTGTAGCAGATGCCAGTTTTCCCGTTTATTCCAAATCTTAACTGATAAACTGAGCCGGATTATCACTACTTGATTAGGTTGAAAGATATATATTTCTTTCATATGTCACTTTTTTTAAAAAATAGTTATTTAATTATATATTATTTATTAGTTAGTAAATCATAAATTCATTTATTTAAAGGGAATATTTTTTTTTCAAAAAAAGAGGAAATATACGTAAACTAAGTGTTTGAATAAATCACACTAGTAAAACAAGAAACTGCGTATTTATTGAACAAATGTGCACATTTTAATCTTAAACATTGTACATTGTTTCCCTATATCACTTTCTTTGAATTTTTAAAATATATATTCTGTTGATTATACATTGATGTCCAGAAATTAAGGGGCAGTGGTCGGACATTTTCGATTTCAGACATTTTGTGGAATATCTACTGAAATTCGTGAGGAAATGCCCAAAATGCCCTTGAACTTTGAGGATGTAAAGAACATGTTTGACTTCATGTTTTTCTTGAAGATTTAGTCCCGAGGACAATTAGGAGGTAATAATGAATTTAATAATAAAATAATATTTGTGTTTCCCAACGAAACATAAAATGCCCAAAATTATCCGCCACTGTAGCAAATGACTATGTAGGTCTTGTTCAACGTTTTATTGCATTTCTGTAAGTATAGCACGCATATTCTTGAAGATGTTAACGTTTCTGTGAAAAATTCAATTTTTTTTATAGCATGCAGAGTTTTCAACCAAATTTAGCACCGCTTTCCAAAAATTGAAGAGAAGTTCAGTAAAGATCGAGTGCTTGTCGGTAAAAAATGCAGACGGCACGGAAAAAATTAAGCTCTTCGTGATTGGTAAATCACGAAACCCTCACTGCTTAAAAAAATGAAGAGTTTGTTTTGTGAATATGCAAACCAGAAACAGACTTGGATGACCGGGTGATCTTTTCGTCTCATAGATACCCAACTTCGACCTAAAAAGGCAGGAAAGATGTGGGAATGTAATATTATTGTAGAGAACTGCTCAGCACACCCGAAGTAAATTCCGGGCTTTAAAAACGTTCACGTTGAGTCTTTGTCACCAGATTCGATAGGTATTCTGTAGCAAATGGATCAAGGTGTAATTAAGGCCCTGAGATAAAACTAAAATATCTAGATCATTATTTCCCCGTGGAATTATTTTAAAATGAAAATTTGGCATTTTTCAGTGTTCTGGATAGGATATGCAGCTTCAGTACATATTGAGATAGTGTCAAATCAAAAAGAATGCAAACTCTTTCCGGAAAGCTAATTTTAGATCAAAAGTTATGTTCAACGCGAGAAATTGGATGACCAAACCTTGTCTCAATATTGAATTGCTGAGAGTCAACGCACTGGGGGAAAACCAGATTTTACTCGAAGTCTAATTGACATTACGAAGGTTTTAGTACAAGTGACGAAGGTACAATAAGACATTATCAAAGACGCAGAAAGGATATCTCTATGTATGTGTCCAGGACTCCAAGAACGAAGCAAGTGAGAGTAATAGCGACGAAGAACGGGAATCTCCAACTACTCTGACAATATCTGCTTTCACAAATGCCTTCATTGTCTTGCTCAGATTCGTCATAAAAATTACCATGGTTAGATAAGATTATATTCATTGTTAGTGAATTTTTAATGTATAATATATCACCACTATGTTTTATAATGAATGTTATAGCAAGCACGTTCATCACCATGACATTTTACAATGTCAGATGATGAACAATGACACAGGCAAAAGTAAGACTAAAGAAATGCAACTGTCGTTGCATATTTCTTTTATGATTTTTATGTTTTGTTTACATTTTTCCATTCTAAACATATTTTTTTAAAGAATTAACAAGGATATTTTTTCTTATTACATAAAAATTAAGGACGGATTATAAGTTTATTTATTATCACAAACACTAAATAAGATTCTAATAACCTGCATTTGTCATATATAAGTAAACTAAGTGTTTGAATAAATCACACAGTAAAACAAAAAACTACGTATTTAATTTACGAGTCAACTGTTCCGTTCCGTGATGATGAATGTTTTCTTCTACTGCTGAATAGATACATTTATTAGTGAATATCTGCGCTACAAAATTTGTATTTACCATATGACTAGTTCATCATTTGTATTATCTGTACAGTAATCCCTTAACATTCGCGAGTTTTAATTATTCACGAAATAAAAAATGAAGAACATTTTAACATTCACTCAAAGGTATACTTTTTTGGCTTGTGTTAAAAAAAAATTAGGGTAGCAGGAAAATTATTTTTGTCCTTTTATTTACGGTTGTAAAGTATTAATCGACGATAAACTCATATTTGAATCCTTTTCAATCAGTTGTTATTTAATTCGGTCCCATAAGAACAAACAATGAGTTAAACTTGAATATAATTAAATTTAAATCGAAATATGCGTAAAAGACACGATTTTTAACCGTAATTATATAACCAAAGCTTTAAAGTAATTTTATACAATTAGATGTGTAAATAATCTCAATGCCTGGAACATTACAACCACGCTTATTAAAATCATGTTTAATACGTGACTTTTGTGCAGTCCCTTTAAACTCGACTTAACCAATTTCGACTATAATAGAAAAATAGAATCGAATACAGGGTTACCAAATAATAAGTTACCTACTTAAAATTGCTCTATGGGGGAATTCTATTGCTCCGAATATGACGATATTTAAACTACAGATAACTCAAATGAAGCGCTTATCATTTCTTAAAATAAAAATTGTACGAAAATTCATCGAAAAATGGCGCTGTAAAATTCAAGTTAATACTGTAGAAGCATTTTCCCAACATTTCACTCAACACAACATTATGGACAGCATAAGATGCTTGACTTTGTTTAAAGATCCGAAATGTTGATCCTTCTCCCAACTCTGTGGATTCTTCGCCAATTGAAGCAATCAGAACAAAGCCAGTAAAGATATGCGTACTTATCTAGTAACCTTACACATTCAACATGATATATAACCCTATAAAACTTTTTCACTCAACTTCCGTAACTTCCGGAAAAGCTGAGTGATCATGTTTTTTGTAAAATGTTTGTTATTTATTTTTCTTCCAACTGATATGGCTTTAAGTGTTCAGGTGGTTTATACATTTTAGTGCCTATTTTGCCTTCACGTAATTGTTTAATGTTCTTAAAATAAATTCTTTGAATGTCTACTTTCATTGCCAACAACGTGCTCTAATGTCAAATCCATGTTTCCTATAGCAAAGTGCAGTGAGTCTGGCCAAATATTCAAAAAAACGTGATGACGAATGTTTTGTTCTATTGCTGAATAGTTACATTTATTAGTGAATCTCTGTGCTACAAAATTTGTATTGACCCTATGACTAGTGTATCATTTGTATTATCTGTATAGTAATCCCTAAACATTCGCGAGTTTTAATTATTTGCGAAATAAAAATTAAAGATCATTTCAACATTTGCGAATACTTAAATTGGCTATTCGCGAATTTTGTTTTATAAAGAATATTTTTTTACAAAGTAAACTCACTTTGTTGTACCAGTTCCATGAACTAAGTGACACTGGACACTTGAATTGTACTGTATAGCCTAAGTTCCGAGAACTTCAACCCTTGTGGTGAGGAAAAATATAGAGAAACTTTTAAGACCCCTTAATGAAGTTTGATCAAGCTGATAAACAAAGTCATTCAACTGTTTGGATACATGTATTTGTGGTTCAAATTTGAAATCTCCTGCTCCCCTGTTTAAAAGTTAACAATTTTTAAACGTTTTTTTGCGATTTGTGAGGCGCTTACAATCCATTAAGGATCCTGGCCTACAATGCCCAACTTTGTTTTCTTGACCATGGGCCCTGAGGAGCATATGCATACAGGATATATATAGTATATGTCCCGTCATGTGACCAACAAAACGCGGAACCCTAAGTATTTAGTTCCCAAGCAAGTGTGGTACTCATTTTATCGATTCCGAAGGGATGAGAATTTGAGTGAGCTTTGCTCAAGCCCGGAGTCTAACTCTGGACCTGTAGCGTGGCAGCGTAATTCGCTGACCATTAAGCTACCGAACTTCACAGGGTGAATACACTCCTTGGAATTTCCAAGGAGTCAGACACCACTATTTCTTATTAGAAAATGTATATTTAATACACTACTTGACAAATGCTAAGGAACAGAGACATTTTTCGTCGTAACTAATGCTAGGCATCGATTGAAAAAATGATACTTCGTACATATTTATTAGACGTCCCGATGTATATTATGTAAAACGATACAGATATTATCACATGGAAAAGCAAGATGCACAAAAGAATAAAATATGCTTCTTACAGCATTTTTCAATAATTACGGAAAATGCTTGTTCTTCCCAAAAAAAGAACTCATATGAGTCGGTGAGTATGGTATATCTCCTCCAACACTGATGCACATTTTGCATCGTTTGTGCATGCTGTTCACTAAACAGTTGAGGAGAGCTAGGGGATTCTTTTTCATTCGTTTCACAAGGCTATTTTCAGTTCCTGCATGGTTCGAGGAAAGTTCTGTCTTTGAGCAATAAGTCTACCGAGTGCATTCCAGGCGTGCTCTATAGGATTTATGTCCGGAGAATAAGAAAGGCATGTAATATACTCTATATCGTCTCCTGCTAGTGTGAGGGACACTTCAGCAGTCTTGTGGGTGAGCATTGCTATCCATGGACAGAAATTATGGATTATTCCACCACGTGAAAGATGGGTATAACCCTGGAGAACGCCTGTGCAATACCACTGCGATGTCACTCTACCTTTTTCAAATATGTGAAGCAGAATTCTGCCATTATGCCAGATACCCGCTCACACAATCATTCCTCGACCATAGTTATAATTTTCCTAGACATTCTAGTGATGGGAATGAATTCCTTTCTTTTTTCACACTAGCTGGCGTTCAGAATCACTGCTTATGGTGAAGTGGGATTCATTAGAGAACATGATTCTGTATAGCTGTTTCTGACCCCCAACGAATATGCTCCTTAGATCGAAGTAAACTTTCCCTACGATGATGTGCTCATAGTGGAATGCATTTAAGGGGACTCTTCACTCACTTGAAATTACCCACTTCGTAATGTTAATCAGCAGATTATTTTCGAATTTCTCGTTTAAATTTGGATATTTTTAAACGATTTTTTTTGTATAGGATAGATGAGGTCGATCTTTAATATGACTATTTCTTTACTTTTTCAATTTCGGTTGCAGATTTTTTTAATAATTCAGTTTCGAAAACGGTCCTGAAAGCGAAAGTACCTTTATTAAAAAAGTCTGCAACTGAAATTGAAAAAGTAAAAAATAGCCATATTAAAGATAGACCTCAGCTATCCCCATTCAAAAAAAATCGTTTAAAGTATTCAAATTTAAACTAGATATTCGAAAACAACCTGCCTATAGGTTTAACATTACGGAGCGAGTGATTTCATGTGAGTGAAGAGTCCCCTTAACAAGCTTCTGTGCATCCAAGCCAACATTATTCAATCACCGAGAAATGGTTCTCGCAGATAATTAAGTACCAGTAGCGTTGGAATGGTCGGAGATTATCTACCATGAAGTATTATTTATGTTCCTCTTGGCCTCTAGGCAGACATATCGATGTTCTTGTAGTGTGATGATCCTACCACAATCTTCAGCATACCTTCTTGTAGCACTTCCATATACAGAGGTCTTTTTAAATCACAAAATTACACTCTTCGACACGTCTCTTGCTTTGGTAACTTGAGTGGCACTTTGTCCTACATTGAGACATCCAACTGCTCAACCATGATCGTACGTAACCAAATGATGTCTTACAGACATTCACCAGTCAATACCTGTCGTCCAAACAGGAAATTTAGAGTTCTATCTTCAGAAACTGACAGTGTGACTTTCACCTCAAATGTTACTACTTGCAATTTAAAAGAAGGAAATCACGTGGATGCACTACCTTTAATACAGACAAGAGATCTTGTCATACAACATCCTCTACCGTTGTTTGTTCTCTGATTGCGCGACTTAATGAAACGCAATTTTGAACAAATTCTTTGTTCCTTAGCATTTGTCAAGCAGTATATTTAAATCACAGGCTTTCCAATCATCTTGCTTAATTGCAGACATTGTAATATTTTTTCTGCGATTAAATAACACGAATTATTCTATTAACAATTTGAGTTGAAACTGTACTGATCTTACTACCCAGGCAATAAGAACAAACGGGGTAGTCAGAGACATGGCTGAAAGTACGAAACTAAAAAAAAGTTTCAAAGATTACAAATTAGAATTTCTGGTCCGAAATATCTGGTCATCGAAGGTTAACATCAGAAGCTCATGTAGCATTAATCGAGGAACCAGGTAGCAAGTATATAGCTCATACATCGTTAACTGCTGGTGAAACTGAAAAAGAAATAACCTGAAAACGTGAAAAAAGACAAAAGAAAAAAACGTGAATTTTGAGTTATCACCGCTAAAATCATAAGTAAACATTCATCTATAATGTAACAAAAGTACATTAATTCCATATGCCCAAAGCTTACATTGTGTGTCAGTTTACATGTTGCAAATAAGCAATGAATAGTTGCAATAATACAGTATATCGACTGTGGCTGAAAGCTAAAATTTAAAGAGTTTTATTTTGGGTTGTTTTGCATAAAATGTGAAGCACCAATTAGCAGTATTTTATGTTAATACAGTTTTGTTGATCCGAATGTAAGATAATTTTTTTATTTAGTGATATGTCAATTTAACCATTCAATATAATTATAAAGACTTTCTTACGTCTTTAATTATTTTGTTTCGACATGCATTAAAAAAAATCACAACTCAAAAAGGAAATTTTCCAAAGACCAGGGCTTAAAAAAACTCAAAACGGAGATTTATTCTTACATTTTATAGTATTTTCTTTATAATAATACTGTTTTCAAATAATTCATTTTTATTAAATCCTTTAAATAGTTTTTTTTACTTAGTTTTTTAAAAAAACTTACTTTTCTAAAATGTGTCATTTTAGAAATAAATGTGCAATATATAAAATTTTAACCCATTTTATTCTATAAAAATTTATTGTGAAAAAATCGAATGATTATGAGTAGGTTAAAGTGAAGGTGTTTTTCAAAAAAAAAATCTTATATATATATATATATATATATATATATATAATGATAACTTTTTATTGGATGGGGAAATATCGTATTTACTCGTGTATGTGCACATTTTTTTTTCAAAATTTTAAGTCTAAAAAGCGAGTTGCGCATTATACACGGACTATTTCCGACAACTGTGTGCAACAGTATATGGATCAAAATGTCATAAGTGTGATTTTTGGCTGCTGATTTTCAGCTGATATCTGATTTTTAAGGCTATTCTCAAATCCATAGGAGCTACTTTCAGACACATTTTTAAATTCATTTTTGTTTCCATTCGCAATTGGCATGTGTTTTTATTGAGAAACTATGTAATCGAAACACGTTTTCCAATTTTTGTTAAAGGCAGAAGATCTTTCAGAAAATACTGTCAAAATCGACGTTTTGAACCGAATTTCCGCCGCGGTGCCACGAAAAAGGAGAAAAACGTGCTGCCATGTGACACAAATCGCTTATAACTCGCTAAGTAATTCATATATCAAAAAATTAAAAACTCATTCCGATTCCAAATTTCTTCAGTAGTCAGTCCTGCCAATTTTAATGGCCTTTGCGTTTAAAAATGAGTCTGAAATTGTGTCAGAAAGTTTTTCGTGGTTGAGCAGGTCCTTTGAGAACCACCTTAAGTGTCTCATATTATGCTCAATTTGAATTTTTAATAACCACTTATACATCACATTATAATAATTAGTAGACGGGCACAAACCTTATTGAAAAATATATATATGATATGGCAGTTTTTAACGGTTTTTATCAGACAAAACACAAACTATAAGGGATAGTAGTGACATTTTTTGCAATTTTGCCACTTTACTTAAATAAGAACATTTTTAGAATGTTGCATGCACTATTTTCAAAGAAATATCAAACCTGTGATTAAATGGCTAGATATTGGCTAATCTGTAAATATCAATATTTAAATTAACAATAAGGTAACATAAAGGTACGCTTATGCCTTTTCCCCAATCTTTTCAATTCAAAAAATCATCTTTATGAACGAACAGCAAGCAATGGCGACTTTTTAAAAACAGCAGGCGCTCCCCTACTGAAAAAAGTATTGAAAATGACTGCATACTGCCATCTGGTGGAAATATGAGGATATTCATACACCGGAACAGTAGTGTCCAAAAAAGTGACGGACACAACTTTTAGCCCAACAAACACAAATATTACACATTTCACTCATATAAAAATTATATTATTATGCTCCATGAGATTCATATTTATAATAAATGCATTGGTGTTTCAAAATTTTTTAATAATTATTGTTTGTTGGTGGTTTTAACGATCAAGTTATGCGTTGAGGACAGGGGACAATATTGGTTTTGAGATATTTAAGTTCCATTTTAAAAATTTAAAAAATATATTTTCACTGTATAAGTAGCATAATAATGTTGAACAATAACAGAGAAACATTTTAACATTAAATGAGAATTTATGTTGCAAAGAAATGCCGAGAGATATACTGGGGAGTGAGAAACCACACTTATGAGATTCTGGCCCACATGCTTTTCTTGTGTCACTGAATACAACATGTAGATATTGCGAAACAATTGTACTAATATAGAAATAGTGAGTACAATAAGCGGTGTAATTGCACTTTTTCATGCTATAGTTTGTTTATTGTGAGCAAATACGCAGTGATTATTCTTTTCTGCGTTTTCTTCCCATATGACCGGGAAAACGATTATTTTATGTGACTTTAAATTAGAATAACTCAAAAATAAATATAAAGTCAAACTGACTAAATATAAACACATCATAATTCTTTATTATGTTACCATTGCAAAATTTAATTATTAGGGAAATAAAAATACTAACACTTTCAAAATTCCCTTTGTGCAGTTCATTGTTAATTGAACAAATTGACAAGCACATTAACATTGTCACTATTGCAAGGCTGCCACTGGCGACTATTGTTTAATTTCATCTCGCACCACTTTCTAAAAACAAAAATCTTTTAAATCTTTTACTTACATTTTAACAACATGTGTAAAAGAATTAAACTACAACATTTATTTTCTGTAAATAGTGGTCCGAATAGAATATAAAAATAGTCGCCAGTGACAGCCCTGCTATTGCTACTGTTGCTGGAATCGTCATTAGCACAGTCTATGTCTTCATATATTGTAACATCTTTTCTTCCATACATCATGTTTTATATTCCTGTCACTTTGAAATTTTTACTGACTATCTTTACAGGAAGAGGTTTTTATAGTTAGAATTTCTACAGAATATTTTTCAAATTTCCAGATTTCCTGCTGTTAAAATACTATGATGTGCATTATGCATAATTTTTTTTTTGTTTATTTTTCCCACTGAAAAACAGGAGTGGGCATTATACCCAAGTAAATACGATTATAATTCAAAGATTAAAACAACATCTTAGCATATTATTTTATATTTATTTAAGGTAGTGTGTTGCCCGTTTACCCCTGCTCCATTTTGCACCCCAACCATCAGTATCAAAGGCAGAAGAATGTGGAGTTGTATAACGAAATAATTCCTAATCACATAATAAGATCACTAATTATAATTAAAATATAGATAAAACGCTCTCATATACGGCGCCATTTTCAAGATATGTAACGATAAACAAAAATATTCTGGCATTTTTTTTTTTTAAATAAACTTGAAAACATAAATCACGAGATCATATATGTAAAAAAAAGCAGGTGCTTGAAATAGAATTCAAGTGCATTTGAATTAACTAAAATTTGGCACGAGGTTTTAAAAAAGCAATAAGGAAATATTAATTTTCATGTTTACAGTTGACTATTGAGCGCTGAAACATATGTCGATCATTAAAAGGTTTTTATAAGCCTTTTTGTGTTCCTCTTTGTATCACCTAAGCATTTTACCTATATTTTAATTGAACTAACTCCTTTTATTTCTTTTCTCAGCTTCTGACTTCAGACCTTTAACCTTCCAATTATTCCACATCTTAATTTTCCCTATTTCTCATTTCAAATGTGACACACAACATTTTTTATAGTAGGACTTAATGCAGAAGCAACATTAAAAAAAAGCATTAAAAATACATTTGAAGTTAAAGAAAAGTTTTTAGATAGTTTACTTCTAACGAAAATAAATGTGCTGTATGAAAATGTTGTAAATGGTTGTAATGTAAAATATATAGCATTACAAAAACATATCCACACATTTTATACCTTGGTTCATATAACTATCCACTGTGTAAAATCACAAAATATTTATTAACAAAACCGTACTGACCCAATAATACATTAATATCCTATTCATAGTGTAATAAGAATATTTCGAAAACATTGTCATTGTACTGGAAATTTTTCCAATTTAATACATACGTTATTAAATTAAACTGGATAAATTTCCAATATAATATTTCAATCTCAATTTATTGAGATTATTGGTATCAAGTACCAATGTTGGTATTTGATTAGAAATATAGAATGCCAATGGCATACTAATATTTCATTGACGTTGATAGATAATATTTTTTCGACATTTTTTGGATGTAGACATCTTTTAATTGGCTTTAGATTGAGCCAAAACTTATCTGATATTTCATCAATAATAGTTAATCATATGGAATGGTGCTCATTTTATAACTGGCTTTCTTAAAACGTTTATTGGAGAAAACAAACTTAATTTTAAATTCAAATGGCATAAATTGATTTGAAATCACTAAAAATCAACACCTATGTGTTTTTTCTAATAGGTTATGTTGTAAGATTGTTGATTTCACCTGATGAAATTATCTTTTCTCCCTCACTTAACTTACATCAAGTTAATAATACTACAAAAAAGTTTTTCTGTGACGATATAGATCTACTACATGTAAATAAACTTATCTACCCTATATATATAAAATCCTAATGAAACGAATTTGTGAAACGATTTTAAGAAACGAATTTATGAAACGATTTTATGAAACGACTGATTAAACGACTGATTATGTTTCAGGGCTATTTTTAATAAAATATTAAACGCTTGATGGTGAAATTAATACCAATTGTCCATAAAAATCCGCGGATGTCAAAACTGGTAATAGAATTTTGAAATTGGAATTAGTTTTCGAGATATTAATTTTTTTCTAATTTTAATGACATTTCTGTAATGATGGCAACTAATTACTCAGTTTTTGTGACAAAAAAGGGAAAAAAATTGAAAAGGATCCCGATAGGGATTATGGATTTCTTTTTATTCATCATTTTCAAATTGAAATTGAATTTATCTTTTATTTCAATCGATAATGAAGACAAGATCGAGATTAAATTATGTTTTTAAGGAAAATTTGAAAAAAAAAAATCACATTTCTATCGTCAGGATTCAATTGTCTGTCAGCATTTAATTTAATTTATAAACTGGAAATATTTTGAATAAATTCGTCCAAATGACGTCATTTATGTAAACGCAAAAGAAAGGGGGGAAAAGGAATTAATAGTAATTATTATTTTTTGTTATCATTTTGTTATTTTATTGTAAAATTTAATTAAACGAATTTATAAAATCACTAATTCGGATATTTGAAACGTATATATAAAATAGTAATTGCCCAACTGAACGGAAGGAGAATAAAATATCCTGCTTGGTTTTTTCCGCCAAACTTTTTAAAAAAGCTTCAAGATCCCTATGATAGAAAAGCACCAAAAGTTCATTGGGTTTGTTTTCATAACTTTTGGCAACAAATCTATGTATATTAACGAATCTATCCCTTTTTGAAGCTCGAATTACGCCAAACCTAAAAGCAAAGGATCCTATACTGGAAAAGTACCCGATTTTCTTATGGACAATATTCAAGTGACATAGCATTATGTAAAATTATCGCGGATAGCAAATTTGTTTAAATATCTCATCAATTGATGCCGAATAAATGAAGGCATGCATGCACAAAATATTTAATTAATTTTGTAAGATAAATAATTATTAGAAAATTCGTATATACATATTTATTAGAATAAATAATTTACATATTTAAAATAACATGAAAATATGCATGATGGTGCACTAAAATAGAGAGAAAATTAAAACCTGTTACTGAAAATGTCTATAACATAGTACTTTTCAATACCGTGGATCTTAATGTTATTCACAAGCAGATGGAATTTTTCGCATCCTTAAACGCAAAGGAAGAATCAAATACAGATCGTTGTTATAAAAGTCCGAGAGGTAGCCACAATTTAAACCTAACCATTTTATACAAG
This sequence comes from Maratus michaelseni, assembly GCA_963931845.1. Lineage (NCBI taxonomy): Eukaryota > Metazoa > Arthropoda > Arachnida > Araneae > Salticidae > Maratus > Maratus michaelseni. The sequence goes on from OZ007586.1 coordinate 123,047,946, forward strand.
CTGGTTTTCAAGTTGTAATTGATTTTACTTATCAATCCCGGAAACAGTCGTCAGTTGTCGCAACAGCCGTGTATTAGGCCATGATAATCAAAAAATGCTCCATTAAAACGTTAAAAGCATGGCAACCCAATTACAGATTTACCAATATTTTAAAAATAAAGCACGATGTCATGTTTTTAGAGGCCTCGAAGTCTGAGCGGGGGTTGGCGAGCGTAGCTCGCAGGGGGTAGGCCCCCTAGTTTAATATAAGTGTTGAGAATTACTCAGAAAGATCATTAAAGAAAACCAACTAGACCCGTGCGAGGCTTTCGTTCTGCAATCTTTAAAAATATTCGATGATATGCTTTTCATTAAATTTTAATTAACTGCAATTTTTATTCAAGCAATGTATTTGAACGAAATGTGAGAGTATTGTGCTTAAAAGGCTGTTTAAAAATATTCTAGATCTTAGGATAGCTTTATTAATGCTCAAAATTCAATCGGTAAATTTAATAATTCGTTATAAAAATTTTAGTACCGTTTTTATTGACATAAATGATTTTAAATTAAAATTATGGTATGCATATCAATGTATGCATGTGTGTAATACTTGCATGCATGTAATGTGTTACTCATGTATATATTCCAATAGGAATAGTGCTTAATTCGTCATATCATTATTCATTAATTACATTTAGAGAAATATCACAATTCACTTTCTATTTGCATTGCTGTATCGGAGCAAATTGAAGATTTTTATGCGCCTGTTCACTGCTATCTCTGTTGTATTTTATTTATTTTTTTTAGTCAAACTTTACTATTTTAACCAGTAGATTAACAGTTCCTTTTATTTTATTATTCCCTTTTACCAAATAAAGTAGACAAATTTTTCGGAATCATAAACAGGCTTTCTGCATAAAATTTATCTTTTATTCAAAATCCGCCAAAATAAGGTCTTTTATCTGTTTCCCATAGTGTTTTTCATCTGTACATTTTCCTGTCAGAATTCTTGGTAGCTTTCGCGTGTAAATCCATTTCAGATTTTCATCACACGTAAACCCTTTGTTTCCTAAATATAGAAAAACAACAAATATGCTTAATAAAAAAACTGTAGAAAATAAATATAAGTAATTTATAAAGAGCACATATTTAAAGCATTTTTAATCAGTAAACAAAGAGAATACGCAAAACAAGTACTGTCACATTCAATGCCGTAATTATGAGTGTTAGAGCCTATATCGCAAAACAAAATTCTAGGACCTCTCTGTTGGATTTTATACTTAACTAAAATTGGCTAACTATACGTATACAGGGTATCCCATCAAGACCGCCCAAACTCTGCACAGCAGGATTTGAAGTACATAAAAAATGACCAAATAACTATACCTCTACGATTCATAGTTTTCGAGAAAAATGCAAAAGAAAAGTATGACATCATATCCAGTGCAAGGAAAAAAAACTTTATTGGAAACATGAACATCAGTCTATTAACGAACGGAATTAATTATCACCATGCGATAATTAACGGTAGTTACTAGATACAGCCTATTAAATACGATTCAAACCAATGGTTTGACGTCATTCCACGACGCGCGAATGCATGCCTTGATATGCGCGGTGCATATTTTTCGTATCTTCGTCATACAAACATATTCAAATATGGAAGTGAACAACATGTTCATGTTTCCAATAAAGTTTTATTTTCTTGCACCGGATATGACGTCATACTTTTCTTTCGCATTTTTCTCGAAAACTAAGTGTCGTAGAGGTATAGTTCTTTGGACATTTTTATGCACTCCAAGCGAGTAATGTAGCTGTGCAGAGTTTCGGTGATCTTGATAGGACACCCTGTATATACTAGACTATACGTAAACAAAAATTGTAGAAAATGGGCATGTGTTGCATTAATTATATGAATAGCCATTGCTAATGCTTTGCATTAAAGGAAAACTTTGCAGATAATTTGCCAGTGAGAAGCAAACTAATTTTATATGATTCTAGTTAACAGTAAAACTTACAGCACTCAAATTTATTTATTATAGTACTGTCAATGTCAAATAAATTCATACGCCCCATAGGTTTTAATTGCCAAATTGTCGCAGAAAAAACGAAAATAGCCATTCGTTTGGGAATTATGTCTTCCTTAAATTTATGTTAGAAAATAAGCTATATGGTCGTCCTCATAGTGAAACTGTACCAAAGACTGAATTTCCAATACAAACACCAAAATTTTGACATCATATTTGGCTTTTTCGGAAAATTTTAACTTGGGATACTGAATTATACCTCATTCGGTTAAGTATTTGCGAATTGTGAACGTTTAAATTTGGGGATTTCTGATGTTAACTTCATTTTTATTTGACGGAGAAACCTTTTTTATGCAGTTAATTAATCTCCACGTGCAGCGAACGATTGAAAAACATGTTAAAAACCAGACCCCAATTAACTATAAGTACTTTAAGTGACAACCGCAGATGCAAAACAGTGAATAAAACCAGAGACTGTCGAAACTAACTAATTGGAGAAATACTGCAGATGTCCCTCCTTCAAACTACAGCTGTTGTCCCGCGCGTGTGCACAGAACTCAAATAACAATCTCCCTTCAGTTTCCAAAATGTATCCGAGCAGTTAAGACGCTCTTGTATATATATGATGTAAATATATTTTAATATAATGTAAAATTGGAGCACTTATACGCAGCCTCCAAAACGCGATTTTAAACATGTACATCTAGCCAAGAATTATAATATTATATTCAAAGGAAAATGAATCTTCTGTTTATTTCACACAATTGTTATTTTCTACTAATACTATTTCTTATTACTCCAATATAAGTGAATCAATGGATAAGATAAATATCGCTACAACACTTTGGATTACTGTGGATATCACTTGGCGCAAAAAGGAAAATTTCAGGTAAGCTGAACAAACTTCTTTAACATATCAAAAGATGAAAATGTATATTAAATTTGAAGACTGATTTAACTATTTATAAAAATAAGAAAATTTATTACGCTACCGACGGTTCCCCTAACATTATTTGTTGCAAAACAGATTCCATGGTGGGTAGTTTTTTAAAACATAACTCAAAACTACTTGCTGAATAATCTGTAATTTTGGTTTCGCAAATCGATCATATTTGGATTTTTCTGTGAATTTTATCATCGGATACTAAATGAAGAGTCATTAAGTAGTTTGGGAATTATGTACCTTTCTCTGAAAACTAGGCCTACGCGCTGACAGAAAAATGGCGGCTGTAGAAGGCGGATTTTTTTCAGCGTTTGTATGGTCCCCTGAATTTGGACACCAGTATTTTCTAAAAAATTTCTCCGCCATTTTTTACTGAGATTAAATAAGTAAAAAACAATTTTAGAAAATACTGGTGTCGAAATTCAGGTGACCGTACAAACGCTTAAAAAAGTCCGCCTACGATAGCCGCCATTTTTGTGTCAGCGCGTAGGTCTAGTATTCAGGGAGCAGTGAATTATGCAGATGTAAACTTTGGAAAACCTAATGTTTCTCGATTTTCCAATAAAAGCCCACTGTTGCAGTTCTTATAAATTTCTAATCATACATGTTCTAAGATTTCGAAATGTGAACTAAATTACAATTTATCATTTCGTCTGTATATTTTTTTTGATTTTCTACGTTAAATACACTATAAATGTTATTTTTATATATTAAAAAGTAAAAATTCCTCAAAAAGCAATCCCGATTTTTTACTGCTTCTAAATCTAGTGCTTTAGAATGAATTCTGGAAATTTAATAAAGAATTTTGTGGCTTCTCGTATGTGAGTACATGGAAAAAAAAATTGGTTCCTTTCTAAAAATATTCATAGAATAACTATTAATATGTTTTCAATTAATTTTTTAGTTTTAAACGAGTTACGTATTTTCCCATCAGTTTTAATAAAATTTTCTATGATTTAATACATTTATAGTGTAACACAAGTACGTCTTGAATAAAAATAATTGGGTTTTGCCTAGCTAAATAAATTGAATCTTTGATTAAATTCATAAAAAGCATCCAGAATAATTTGGAAAACATGTCTTAAAGACGTTGAAATAAAACTGAGACTTTCAAACTTAAAAAAAAAAAAGAGAGAGAGAGAAATGGAAATAAAAATAAAATTTAAATTAAATAGAAATGGGACAAGACACGAGTGGAAGTTATGTTATTACTTTTCTCAAAAATTGTTATTATATGGAAGAAAGCGGTAAAACTTAAATACTAAGGTTCTAATTATTCTTGAAGATATGAGCTAATAAGATTGATTGCTTGATCTCATATTTAATATCATAGATATGATATTAGATATCATATTAGATATCATCTATATGATATTAAATATATAATATTAAATATATGATATCAGATAGTAGATTTGATTGATCTCGTATCTATCGCATCTAATATCTAAATCTATATCATAATGATTTATTCATCTCATATCATCTCATATACGGTAAAAACATCTGTTGATTTTACAGAAAAAAAAACTCAGCCAGGACGCCAGTAAAAAACTGTATATTTCATGGAAATAATCTGTATTTTTTACAAACGTTCTGTTATATTTTTAAAAAATTTGTCCATAATTTCGTAATAAATACAGATTTTTTCCGTAAAATAAACAGATTTTAATGGCGTCCTGGCTGACAGTTTTTTTCTGTAAAATCAACAGATTTTTTGTTTCAGTGTATTAATCCCATATCTAATCTGACATCATATCTAATATCATATCATATTTCATATCTATGAGATTGCTTGAACTCATATACTTAATAATAAGATATGAGATGTGAGATTATCTTGAAGATATGATATAAAATTAAAATAAAATAAAAAAGGGAGAAGACACATTGGAAAGGTGTTATGTCATACTGTTCTCAAAAATTATTCTGTTTTATGAACGAAAGCTTTATGAGGTAATCTATCCTACACTAAAGTTAAATTCTGTTTATTCTTGATTATAGGAAGATTCTGTTTATTCTTGAAAGATATGAGCTTTTTAATATTTAATATTTTTATATTTAATAACTTAAATAACAATATTATTATCTAATACTAAATAATTACCGTAAATTCTGGCGTATAGCGCGTACTTTTGATAAAAGAAAATCGAAATTTACACAAGCGTATTATACGCCGGTTATAGCAATAAAAGATTAAATATTAAGAAAAAATAAGATGATCATAAGAACTAAAAGATGTAATTTAATGAACATGCTATTTATATACAGAAAAAAAAATGTTCGCTATTAGAATGCTTGAAAAATTATAGTAATTATAAATTACAGTAATCTGTATTTAATTTTTTGCTATGTATCTCATAAAAGCTCCTTAGAAAAGAAAGAGATGCTTTTTATACAGCAAATATACCTAAAAATAGAAAATAAAAGCTGAAAGTTTAGACACGCTTTATACACCAGGCCGCGTGATTATACTACGCTGGAATATACAGTAAATGTAAATAAGTTTTTCTGAGAGAGAGTTTAGTGCCAACTGCAGTAATATTTTAAACAAGCTATCAAGAAGAACAAAATTACAACAAAAAACATTTCACTTCCATTTTTTCAAAATTTATTTTTTGTGACACAACACCTTTTCATGTCTTCTTTTAGTATAAAAGATTACAAGGATGGATATTTAAAAGTTGTGAAATCATCATCAGTATAAGTAAGTTAATCTTTTTTCTAACCTAAAATTTGGAAGCGTGTGGCTTTTCTGTCAATCTGTAACTTTCGATGAATGTGAGTAAACAAAAAAAGATTTTAGAATTATGTCATGCAAATTTTAAGGGTGTCAGGCAGACCAAGGTACAGGGTACAAGCTAAAGTCAGAAAAACTCAAATAAAGCTGGAATTGTAGGACAAGTGTTTACTTACAGTAAAACGACTATGCGCTATCATATGAAAGTGAATAAAGCGCCTTCTAGGGACGAAATTTGGAAGTTTTCGGACATATCTTGAAAAGTATGAAAGATAGCGAAACAAAGTCACACTGTAAAAAATTTTCGCATAATTTCAGTAGATGTACAGTAAATTAACGGTACTTGTACCTTTTTCACACTTTACGGTATAAGTACCGTACTTCTAAGGTATATTAAGCGTAATAAAACCGTATATGTGCCATTTCGATTATAAATGGTATTTATACCGTAAAATGATTGTTTTTCAGTAAAAAATCGCTATTTATACCGTAAAATAATTATTTTTCAGTAAGAAAAAAGCTGGGAGCCCTGCCTCGGTGTACGGCAACCCCTGAAGTGATGCTCTTGTTCTTGTTACGTAATGCGTGCAGGCCTGAGGAGAGAAGGGAGTGCATATACTTTAAATATTTTACGGTATATATACCGTCCAGTTAAATTACGGTATATATACTGGTCACGAAGTTGCCAGTATATGTACCGTAATTGCTGACCAAAATTTTTTATAGTGCAATTAGAAAATAATAGAACTTTTTCGATTTAGTATGAAATGTTGTTTTACATGTAAAACTTCATTGGTAGCCTTGAAATGCATATTAATAGATTTGCAATCGCCGGCTTAAAAACATCACTAATCGCGTACAGAAATTTGAAATTATAATGCAAATGTACATTTGTTAATGAAATGACATATGTGAGCAAGGTAAAATTTACTCTAATAAACAAAAATAAATTTAAATATGCTCAATGTGGTTGTCTACCATCAGAAACAATGCATCATGTTCTAATGGTATGCACATTGAGCATACTCAACTTGATATTTTTTATTAAAATAAATTGTACTGTAGTTTTAAAAATTAATAAATTGTACTTTAATAAATTCTTTAGTTTGCACCCTGTATATACAAATATGTTTTTGACAAGTTAAGCATGCTATGCAGTGTTGCCAACTGGGAAGGCGGGGTTCCTCCAGATTTAGGGGCAAATTTATGACTATGATTATTTCTAGATGTTAAATTGCTTTATAGATTTTTGTTAGGGGGAAAATGAAACTCGATTCTAAGGTAGAAATCAAGTTAGATTTTCATATTTACTTTACATTTTTAAATTTCACCATAAAAAACAGAAATATTTTTTTTTCTCATATTTGGCTTTTATATAAGATAACGGTTTACATGAAAGGAAATTTATGATACATAGAGATTAATATACCTATTACCGCTAATATTATTTATTTACTATATAGCCGCAGCAACGCCCCTTATCCCATATTATGACATTAATATTAGGTAGCGCTACTGATTTTGGGGGTTTCAGCTAAATCTACAAAGATTTAAGCTTGTATCTAGGGGAAATACTTAGTAGAGGTCTGCAACACTGGTGCTATACTGGTCTGTTCAACATCAAGTAAAGCACGAGATTTGTAAGCTGAAGCTGCTAAAATAGTAAATTACAAAACTGGGCCAAGACCCTAAAGAACCTGATTTTCGGTAGAAGCCACATTTGGTATGCATTTTTCATAAAGCTGGCATTTTAATTCTGTTTTCACCTTGTACTGTGATTACAATCAATATTTTGTACTTTTAGATAAAATTAAAAATGCATATATATTTGTCTAAATATGTACTTATATATTCACATATGTATCCTAGGGCATTGAAAAGGTTTAATTTTTGTGTCAGTATAGTAAGGGGGGGGGGGGGGCACGAATGAATACCAGGCCCTGTGTCACTCTTTGACTTGGTCGGGACCTGTTCATCGGAAAAAACAATCAAAACTAAACTGTTACGACAAATCTAGGACGTGTGATAGGCCTACTTAATGAATAATTCTAGCTATAACATCCCCACACAAAAAATTGCTAATATCGATAATTTAATACTGTCGTGGCAAATACACTGTAAAAAATGCCTTTTGATATAGCCAGAAGGTTTACGAAAATATAACATATCCTCTTTCGATTACCCACAATTTCGAAAAGCGTTGAACATGAAAATGTTTACTTGAAAATTGATAGATAATGTGTATATGGCATCTTTGTAGGCAGAATTCGGTCTGCCTACAATGAACTGTCAATCCTACGGAACATGTGCGCAGTAGATATTTGAACATGTGCACAGTAGGTAAGTGGGGTTATTTACAAGCATGCACATTATCTATAGCATCTAAAAAAACTGATATTTCGTGTTGAAACCGGATTTAGAAAACTGATTAATGCAGTATAAAAACTACTCGGAAACTTTTTTAAAATTACGGGCAGCAAAAGAAACTATGTTTCAGAAATGTTTCTTTAAATCTCGGAAATCTATTGGTTTCTGACATTTCTGAAGTTAAAGGAATGCTTTTCGGAATGGTAAATAACTCGGAAGAGGTAATATTACGTATATTTTCGTAAATTTTCTTGCTACATCAAGGAAAATCTCTCTCTCTCTCTCTCTTATTGTTTTTTTTTTTTTTTTTTTTTTTTTTTTACAGTGTCCAGCTGCAGCTAGAGATGGCTAATCCTTTATATCCAGACTGACTGACATCAGCAGCGGCAAAATTGGGTGACACAGATATGAGCTTTGTACAAGTGTATCTACCGAATGTTCATTTGTATTATTTTTAATAGTTTTAGTGTAGTTTTAAACTTCTGCATAGATTAAAGAAAAAATATTTTAAAAAATCAAATACATACGCTCCAGATATACTTCATCCAGCTGGTCCCATATTTTTCCCCATGTAGATTCTGGAATCGACTTCAAATTATTTCCTGAAACATTGATAGCATACAAAACTGGCATGTCTTCAAATAAGTCTTCAGGCAATTCGTCAATCTCACTGAAACTAAAATTGAAAGATGTGCAAAATTAATCTTATTTCTGTTTCTTCGTGAAATGTTTATTGCATATATACCACTGACCAAATATTAGCGTTTACAATATTTTTTTTCGTACTCTTCTTTATTATTTATTATGATAAGTTACAAAATATCGGTTCTATAATACACATTGCTTGATAGTGTACTTCATTACAATCATAGAGAGGGAAGAAAGGGAAAAAAATATTATTTTACTTTCTTGTGATCGACTACTAAAAAATTCTACACAAACCCATGCACAATGAATTGTCTCTTGATTATGACAGAAAAAGTTTTTTTTAAATATTATTTATATTAAAACTCTCAACTGTGTCCGTTGCTGATAACATCTACATTTTTTGTATAGATTTGAGAGGTAACACCACTTTAACCTGTTCAAAATTTCGAAAAGAAAATTTTGACGCTAAAAATACTTTTTATCATACTAAAATTATATCTATACTATAAAGCAAAAAAATGTCCGTAAGTAACGCTAGCATCATATTAACAATAGCATCATATGACCAATAAATTTTACTTTTACTGTATTCTTTTTAACTCCTAAACATCCCACAATTTCAATTTTTACATTGTCCAATAGGAAGAAAATGTTCTTTCAAATGCAATTTGTTTGGAAACTGTATCTCAATTTACTGATATTTTAGGTTTTTTAAAATGATTTTCAGTCATGATTTTTTTTTAATTTATCTCTATCGCGCGCAGCTTAATTACGAAAGATTAACCTGTTTGCACTTTAAACAATATAAATATTTCGGTATTTGTTTCCTAACGAGATTAAAACTTCATCAATAAATAAATTAAATGATATAAATGAAACACAAATTTAACAGACATGTAATTGAACTACGCATTCACACTACTGAAATTATCATAATTAAAAGGGTTGCTGTATGTAGCGAAATCGTTGGCGATTTCTTCGGCTATTAGCCCTTGACATGCGACTAATACGAAAGTATTGCTTTTAATAAATTTCAAAACTTTATTTCTATACATTATTGACGTTTTTCATATAAAAAGGCTTTTTTGTGTTGTTAGTGGTCTATCTAAAAATGTATATTAAATGTAAAAAATCTCTTAGTTTTCAATTTTTTTTAAAAAGTCTGCTATGTTCTGTAGCCCGGAAATCCCGGGTTGAATCCCCTAGTTTTATTAATTAGAAATCGATATGGAATGTGAAAGGGCACTTTGGGGGCTATTGAAGTACAGCGTACCACAACAAGTAAATGGTAACAAAAACTTTTTTTTAGATCACTCTTTTTAAAATTAGTGAACACTCTAGCTCCGCCAATTTTTAATCAATCAACTTGATCTATCGGGCTGGTTCAGATGTTCGAAAAAACGAAAAAATAGACCGGTAAATTTTTACTTTATAAAAAACACGACTTTTTTTTTTTTTGCTAAATGAAATTTATCTGGATTTATTAAAGAAAGGATAAAGTGTTTTGAAAGGAATATTAAACGAAACCCTTTGAGCGATCTTCGATCACACTTACCCACTTGTTTTTTTTACGCACAAAATTTTAAATATATAAGTGAAATATCAATAAATATAATGCAAAAAGTCCGAAGGCTCTATTTCTTTTCTTTGTAACTGAGAAAAAATCGTAAAAATAGCGTGAATTTTAGGCAAAAAGAGTAGAATCTCCCCTAAAACTTAATTTCAAAGTTAGAACTTATTGATGTCTGCTTGACGACATCGAGTTCATATTTGCAAATTAACACTCGCTCAGCTCAATTTTACGTGCAGGCCCCGCATGGGCTTCCCTTAGTAATATAAAAACAGCAGTAAATAAAAAAATTATTTTTACCTCATTTCTAACATCTCTAGCTTGGCAGCAGGTCGGGGAAACATCGTCCTGTAAACTTTTTTGAAGCGGTTATCACCCATCCAAATACGTTGGATATTTGTCAGCGCAGCAAAAGCTTGATCTCCAACTTCTTCTATGTCATTGGCCTCAAGCATTAAAGTCTGCAACGAAGTTGGTCCGTTTTCAAACCAATCATTCCCAAGTCGTTTGATATCGTTGGCCATGAAAGTTAAATATTCTACTTTCTTTAAATGGCTTAAACGAAATGTTTCGAGATCTTTCCTTCGTTTATTGACGCTTCCATAAATATAGATCCGCTTCAGTGAATCTTCTAAACCTGTGAAGGGTCTGTCGCCGAAGGATCCAATTTGACATTTCTCGAAATGCAAGTTGACAGATTGTTGTCCGTCGAAGAAATCTGAAGGAATATCTCCCAGTTTTGATTTCCAAAATGCATAAGACATGTTTAATCCCTTCGTATTCTTCAGAACCTGCTGTATTTTGTCAATGCCATTTATTCCTTCGCAGCCTACAGATGTAAGGTAATAATCACTATCGCATTTACATGGGTAAACGGCTTCTCTTGGTGGACATGTGGGAACATCAGATAATCCAAAGCAAACTAATCCCAACAACACTTTTCCAAGCAACAGATATCTCATGATGCCTTTATCTGAAATTATTTGTAAATTCAAAGGAAAGAAAAACATAGTAGTATTTCAAATGTATTTTAGTGTTGTACACTGTAAAAAAAGGAGAAATATTTCTTGATAAAGTAAAACAGTTTATACGAAAATATAATATACACTCTTCCGAATCGCCCACGATACCGAAATCAGAATCCTCAGAAACCAATAGATTTCCGAGATTTAAAGAAGCGTTTCTGAAACAAAAGTCTCCTTTATAATTATTTTTAACACAATGAAATGATTGGTAAATGGTTCATAGGAGTAGTAATTTTCCCATCTGAGCGAAATGTGTCCAGGCTGGAACTCGAACCCAAAACCTTTCGCTTCAATTGCCAATGCTCTTCCAATTGAGCTCTCTGGGCGACACAACAGACAACACAATATTCGCTCAGAACAATCATTTGGTCATGACATCGACATCTCGACTGTTATTTGAAACAGCACAACAGAATAAACTGCAGGTAAAATAACACAAACAAACTATGGATGAGTAATTACACTATAACGATTTTTTAATAAATAATTGTAATAAAATGATTATAGTGCAATTAAGCATCCATAGTTTGTTGGATTACCTTTACCTGCGGTTTCTTCTGTTGTGCTGTTTCAAATAACAGTCCAGATATCATGACCAAATGTTTGTTCTGAGCGAATATTGTGTTGGCTGGGATGTCGTTCAGATAGCTCAATTAGAAGAGCATTGGCAATTGAAGTCAAAGGTTCTGGATTAGAATCCTAGCCTGGACACATTTTTGCTTAAATGGGAAAATTACTACTCATAAAAGTATCTTTTGCAGCCGTAATTTTGAAACGTTTTCAAGTTTTTTTCACAGTGTATACTAATCATTTTTCTCAACACGGAATATTGGGTTTTTTGGATGCTACCAATTCTCAAGTAAACATTTTCATGTTCAATACACAAGTTCAACAGACAAACATGTTCAATTAACTGTGTAAAACAAACATTGTTTTGTTACTATTGCATGTATAAATTCTGTTACGCGGCTAAAAATATTTACTTGAGAATTGATAGCATCCAAAAAACTGACACTTCGCGTTGATGCTTGGATGAAAAAGCTGATTAAAACACTGTAAAATCTACTTGGAAACCTTTAAAAAATTATGGTAAATAGAAACTTTTGTTTCATAAATTTTCTTTAAATCTCGGAAATCTATTAGTTTCTGAGGTTTCTTGAGGGAAAAAGATTACTTTTTGGAATCGTTGGTAACTCGGAAGATATTGTATAATATTTTCATAAACATTCTTGCTATATCAAAAGACACTTCTCTTTTTTTTTTACTGTGTACTGGTAAATTAAGGCGTTACATTTAACATTTTATTATTGTAACAGAATCACACTGATTGTAAAGAAATCATAGTTAATCATTGTAAAGAAATAATAAAATATAGATAAAAATGCTTAAGTGATCCAAAAAGAACACAAAAAGGGTTATAAAAACCTTTTAATATAAAAATCGACATCCGTTTCAATGCTCAAATGGCGCCATTATGAAGATAAACAAACGATAAATAAATTATTCTCGCAAATTATTTGAAAATGAAGATGAAAAACGTAAATCACAAGATCTAAATGTAAAAAAAAGCAAGTGCTTAAATTAGTCAACTGTAAACGTGAAAATTAATTTTTGCTTTATTACTTTTTTTAAACTGAAAAATACCTCGTGCCAAATTTCAGGTAATTCAGATGAGGCATATTTATTGCAAATGTGCTGGTTACGCATATAGATTTCTATTGATTCATGGATTCCATGCAGGAGTAAAACAGAAAACCTTTGTCTTAAATTGCCATTGTTCTACCAATTTAACAACATTGTAAAAAAAAAAGAGAGAGAGAAATGTTTCTGGATCTAACAAAACCTCTTCAGAGTTATCCACGATTCCGAAAAAGCGGTCTTTTATCTTCAGAAATTTCAGAAACCAATAGATTTCCGATATTTAAATTAGCATTTCTGAAACAACTGCGTTTATTCTTCTGTCTGCTTCAAAAAAAAGGAAAAACCGGCACGTTTCCCAGTAGTATTTACAGTGCATTAATCAGTTTTCTCAATGCGAAATAATGGCATTTTGGAAGATATCAATTCTCAAATAAACAGTTTCATGTTCAAAAAACATGTTCAACAGAAATACATGCTAAATTAACAGCATTAACAGTAATATTAAACGTCATATTATTTTGTTACTCTTGCATGTGTAATTTCTGCTACGCAGCTGAAAATGTTTACTTGAGAATTGATAACATCTGAAAAAAAACGACATTTCGTGTTAAGACCAATTGGGTACTGCACTCATCAAAAACTGTACATGACAGGGCTTTTAACCAACTCCGGACACTGCGGTGGAAAACTGATTAATTACACTGTAAAAACTACTCGGAAACATTTCGTTTATTCTGTTTTTTTAACGGGCATCAAAAGAAACATTTGTTTCAAAAATGCTTCTTTAAATCTCGGAAATCTGTTGGTTTCTGAGGTTTCTGAAAATAAAGGAACGCTTTTTGAAATCGTGTATAACTCGGAAAAGATTGTGTTACATTTACGTAAAATTTGCTACATACAGAAACATTTCTCTTTTTTACAACGTATCTGGACAACATCCGGCCGACAAAATTCACACAGACAATCTTTTGTCAACATCTAGTTAGTTATCTGAAACAGCTCGACAGAATAAACCGCGGGTAAAAGAAACTAAAAAAACTATGGATGCGCATTTACACTTTTAATATTTGAACACAATCATACTAATTGTTAAATGAATAATACGATTTCTAATTATTTTTTTCAGCAGAGCTGAAATTGAGCTCGCAATTAATGAATATAGCAAAGGTTTGAATAATCATTTGCTACTAAGCATACTACCAACAGAGTGAAAAACATCCAGACCGGAAATCGAACCTGGTCCATTGATATAACGCACCAATGCTTGACCATTTGAGCTATCAGGACGACATCCATTCTGCCATTTCTCACCCTTATATGTTGGCAAGGTTGCTACTTTGCAGCACAAAATAATACGAGATGTATACGAAATAATAAGAATTGTAATTTTTTAGATTAAGTGAAAATTATCCTCTCCTTTTTTATTTTATTCATTCAAAAAATAATTTTCCTGATTTTAACACATTTTATTTATTCTTTATTGGATAATAATTATTCGTTCAGGCAACATACTTTTTAATCTGGGCTTGATTACCAATTTATTTCTAGTGTTAATATTTAACCATTTGTGCTTCAGCAAAATAAATACCAAATTGTTGTGAAGCGCTTAACAAATTTTAACGAACTTTCTGTTTTTTAACACTTTCCACCCTAGTTGAAAAGTGTTTATGACTTCGGTTTGTCTGCCGTATGGCCGTCTGCCGTCTGGCCGTGCTCTAACTCCCGTAAATATGCTCGATTTTTATACGTTATTGTCGTCATCTATAGCATGTTCCCTATTTCAACTGAAGTGTGTAGCACTTATAGTTTTTTTTACAGGGACACTCAAAAGAATTCCGTTACATTACGGTATATGGGGAAAAATCATTTGCGGTTTATTTTAATGATGTTACACAATTTCAAACACATTGTAATTGATATATATCACTAAGGTGCATTACAAGAAGCTTAATATAGAATAGGGTGTGCATAGCACTTATAGTTACTTTACAGGGACAGTCAAAAGAATTCCGTTACATTACGTCTATGGAGAAAAATCGTCTGCGGTTTATTTAAATAATGTTTTACTATTTTAAACGCATTGAAATTTATATATATCACTAAGGTGCATTACAAGAGGCTTACTACAGAATATTATGTGTATAGCAGTCATAGTTCATTTACAGGGAAACACAAAAGAATTCTCTACTGTCTGTTAACAATAAATCCTGAAAGTGCGTTTTAAGTTGCTGAACGCGATTTTAAATTTAACTCACTTTTTGTCTATTACTGGGTGTGTATAAATTCTGTAGATCATATACAGGGCATCACAAAAGTTCGCGAACACATTTCCGTTTATTGACAGAAACTCCAGAAGGAGAATTTTAAACTGTGCTACGCGTTTCCTAACTAAACTAAAATTTAGCATCCTATGTAGTATATATACAAATATCATCATATACAGGGCTGAATAAAAGTATTCGGATATTTTTCCGAATTTTGTATATGTTGGAAATTCCTGAAATTACGTTTTTAAATATGTTATGCGTTTTCCAAATTGTTTACTTAGATGTTATCTTTCAGCTTATTAGACGGTAATGATTTGTAAAAATATTTTGGAAGTTATTGTCGTAAAATGAAAAGTGGAAATGGAAAGTGTTACATAATCTATGATTGACGCATGATTTTTCGTTCTTGTTTCAATATACATTATGTGTTTCCTATAGATTTTAGAGCACTAAAAAAGAAAATGTTGTTAAAAATTTTCTATCACCCTCCAATTTTAAGAAGTTTTACTTTAATTTTTTGGATTATATGGACATTTTCATAAATAGCAATTAAGATAACATTAACGTTGCATAACATAACTTTCTGTTTGTCGATATACACTGCGTCTTTCCTATAGATTTTGGACGCTAAACAAAATTGTTTAAAATTTTTATCGCAATCCAATTTTAAGAAATTTGACTTTATATTTTTGGACTATATGAACATTTGTATATGTAGATAACATTACATAACATAATTTTCTGTTTTTCGATATACACTGCGTGTTTCCTATAGATTTTAGGGCGCTAGACAATGTTAAAAATTTTCTATCATCCTCCATTTTTAAGAAATGTTACTTTAATTTTTGGACTATATGCTGACATTTTTATAAATAGCAATTGAGATAACATTAACATTACATAACATAACTTTATGTTTGTTGATATTACACTGCGTCTTTCCTATAGATTTTAGGACACTAAAAAAATTGTTTAAAATTTTCTATCACAATCAAATTTTAAGAAATTTTACTTTTAATTTTTGGGAGTATATGAACATTTGTATATGTAGATAACATTACGTAACATAATTTTCTGTTTTCGATATACACTTCGTGTATCCTATAGATTTTAGGGCGCAAGATTTTTTTTTAATTTTCTATCGTCCTTCAATTTTAAGAAATTTTACTTTCAATTTTTGGACCATATGAGAATTTGTATATACAACAATTATGATAACATTATCATTTTAATTACATTTAATCTACAAACACATATTTTGACTCGCTACCTCAATTTAATATGTAGGAAGAGAGTATAAACAATTTTTACTTTAGTAATTTTGTGTATAAAACCTTCATGAATTTTCGTACTAAATTTCATGTATGTTTTTAAAAAAATTCTTTAATTTTTCGAAAAATTAATTAACAGTCTAACTTTACAATATTATATTCTTACTTTTCAACTATATAAGTGTTTATTTAATCATTTATTTCATTACTAAATTCATATGTTATATTACTTAAAGCAAAAATGTATATAAACTACCATATTTTTTTATTTGTAGGTGATGGAAACTTTGCAGTGCCTTATTCTTTATCAGCAACCTCTAAACTATAAAAACCACTTACTTTGTGTGAAACAGATACCCAGCTGAATAGTTTAATAAAAGTTTAACTAAGTGAAAAGTTTATAGTTTAAGCATAACTTAAATTATGAGTCAACATTTTGGATTATATAGCGAAAACAAAAAACAAAAGTTTTATTTAAAATAAAACCAAAACTATGTTTCTTATTGTATATATTTTAGCTGAGTTGTGTTTCAGCATATTACAAGTTCATGGTTCACATATGAAACGCGTTTTACTATCTGGTTGCATGTACTGCAGCACTGAGATTTAGTTCGAGTTTTATCTAAATTATTAACAAGGCATCAGAAACAAATCGCAAATCAGACAAAATAATAAGCAAGAAATAATGATTGTAGGTCCATCCTTCAATATGCGAGATTACTTATATAGAGTAGATTAATAGATTCATTGTTTCATTAATAATGCAAAAAAATATATTTAAGCTTATTTTTCTTCATCAAATTCTAAAAGAAAAGATCTTAAAAATAAATAATATAACTTTATTTTCAGCCAAAACTTACCGATATACAATCAGCCAACCTGAAATTAGCTTTTGAAGGTATCATATATATGCATGACTTGATTGCAGCAGCAGATGCCAGTTTTCCCGTTTACTCCAAATCTTAACTGATAATCTAAGAGATATTTTTTAACCGAGTCATTTCTCTTTCATGTAGTTAAAAGATATAACTTTATGCAATATAAAATGCTCTTTAATAACTTTTTTAATTATTTTCAAATGTTATTACAGCAGGGGAAATTTTCCAATACTTTTTTCCAAATAGTAATTTTCGCCTCATTGATGGCAAAAATTCTGCATTTAAATAAGGCGACGATTTCTACTCAGAAATACTGGTAGAGGTTTTCCCCTGCAAAAATTAGATTCTACTCATTAATTTTCTGATATTACACACTTGCTATCAAATTTTTAAAAAATTATATAGTGAATATTAACACTCAATATATATATATATATATATATATATATATATATATATATATATATATATATATATATATATATATACAGGGTGTCTGAAAAGTCTGGAAACGGTCGAATAACTCGAGAAATATACATCGGATTGAAAAACGGAAAAATGGATGTTCAATATATTTGAAAAATCTGTTTAGGGATATCAAAGTTGCCCCCCAACTCTTCCCCCTGGGGGGAAATGGGGGGCAACTTTGAAATCTTAAATGATAACCCTCGTTTTTTATTGCAGATTCGGATTCTACTGGAAAAAATACGCAACTTTTATATTGAACATTTTCTTCGGAAAATCGTAGATGGCGCTGAATCGAGTAAAATGCAGTGAAAAGCGTTTCCATTGAAAAGTCTGGAAACAGTCCAATAACTCGAGAAATATACATGGTATTGAAATACGGAAAAAGGCATGTTCAATAGTTTTGTAATTATCGAGCGATAGGAATATTAATCGCCGTCACTATGGTCAAATTTCCTTCCAGAAAAATTACTAAGTTTTGCAATTGCGATTTTTACACTCTCGGATACACATTAGACAATCTATTGTAGGACATCTCGATTGTAGAATTTGTGAATTAATTGATGACTTTCTAGTTTCTTATTTTCTACGATGGCGATTTTTCTCGATTGTTGAAACATCAAGAATTTCCCGCCAATAGTTGAAAATTTGCTCATAATTCATGCATTGGTGGAAACAAATTTTAATCTATCCCAAGAACAATTATAAAATGTGTGAATTTAAGAGCATTTTAAGAAATGTAAATTGTGTATGGATGGACATGCCGGCGGCAAACAGATTAATTGCGTACACCTTGCGTTTGACTGTTTTATGTAACAACTTAGTTGATATTTTAGTATCAGTAATGGATATAGTAATGCATCGTAATGTAATATATAGTAATGTATCTTTGTAGCTATTTCCATATTCATAATTTAAAATTTTGTTTACATTGTGAAATAAATTTAGTTGAAAGTTATTACCGTAAATGCCTTCATACGGTATATTATAAAAATAAAATCTATTTAAATGTAGATAGCCTATTTCCCGTCAGGGATCGTCGTAAACGCGAAAAGTTAAAACGAGAAAATCTTATTAAAGCAGTACTACCTATTTTAATCTTAATGCTGTCATACAGTGATACATAAAAAAATATTTATATAAACTTAATATAATTCACGCTAGGAAGCCTTATCAGCATAAAATAAAGTTGAGTTGAATCTGTCCTATCTAATTTTAACTTGGAGTATGGTTGCCACATTAAAAAACATAAAAAATATCCATTTTAAAATTTTAGTTATGCAATTTTCCACCAGGGGCGCTACTAGTGTAAAAAAAACCTCCAATGCGAAAATTCTTATCGAAACAAACATTTGACCATAGCAGAAGCGTAGTCTAGATTTATATAAAAAAACATTAAAAAAATCAAATTTATTTAAATTTAGTTACTCTATTGCTTTCTAGGAAATTCTATAAACACAAAAGAAAATTGCATTAAATCTGTGCTATTTATTTTTATCTTGAATACTACCTATTTTTATCTTAACACTGTCATACAGCGATACGTGAATTTTGAATAATTATCGCCCATAGACGGTAATGTAATCGAATTCTTTTGTGCAGCCCTGTACAATAAATGTAAATGCTATATACACCCTCTTTAAGAAAAAACATGCTGTAGGTGACTGTAAATATATACTAAAAGTACATTACCGTCAGCTTTCAACAAACCGCGCATTTAACATATATTCGTATTATTTTGTGCGACCGTGTAAAACAATTATAAATGCTATGTACATTAGGGTGAAGCGCTCGTCTATGGAGAATTTGTTTTCCTTCAAATCAAAATGGGCCGGTGTATGAAAGTTGCTCTGTCACAGCCTCATTCTGAATATAAAATATCTTTGAAAAATATTACTATTTACAGGGGTGATTGTGTTCCGGTATTTGGTACACCACTAAATTTATATAGCAATATTCTTAGTATGTCATCGCAGAATTTATCAATTAAAGAAGAAAAGGATTGTTATATAAATTTAGTGGTGTACAAAATACTGGAACACAATCACCCCTGTATTTAGTACTGCTCCAAGGTTATTAATTATTTAGTAAAAACATGAAAGTTGTGCATTTTCCCATTTTTAAGGGAATTTTCTTTTCTTCAAATCTGGTGTGTTCTGTCACACCCTCATTCTGAATATAAAATATTTTTGAAAAATATTAATACTTAGTACTGTTTAAGGTCATTAAATATTTAGTAAAAACGTGACAGTTTCCTATTTTCTTGTCAAACATATAAACTATGCAAATATTATTAATAGTAATTGAATTTAAAAGGATGATCCTTAAATTATTATTATTGTATATTCCTAGTAAAACTATATAATATTTATATCAAATTTAGATTCCTACAATTACTTCTAATTTTTGAAAAAATTATGTAAATTGGGTATAATTGCAAAGCATATCAAAACAACAAAATTGTCTTATATTTTTTATTTAACCTTTAGAAGAAAATATTTTTTGAAATTATCCTTAAAGATCAACAATAATAAGGTAATAATTTACTATTACAATTTATAATCATCAACAGTGCCATTTTATTGTAGTGCATAATGTACTTTGGTTTCGAAAACTGGCATTTTTTTTTTTTTTTTTTTTTTTTTGCGATACTCCAGACGAGTTTTAATGAACCTATCGCATTCCAAAGGACCACAAACAGCAGAAGAAGCTTCCGGAACGAATGTCACACATTTTTCAGTGGCTTGGTTGTGCCAAGGGAAAGTTTAATCTTAGTTAAGATGTCACATCTATTTATTGTCTTTGGGTTTAGTCTCTATTGGGTTTAGTCTCTATCTATTTATTGTCTTTGTAACAATGTTATGATCTAAGAACTTCGTTAATGATGGTTCTGACACTGTCACTTTAACCCAGTTTATAACATCGATATAACATTTGGCTTCAAAATTGATCTCAGGTAACTTGAAAGTACGGAAATTATTTCTTGTCTTTCGAGTTTTTATTACGCAGACACGTATTTATTGCGTATTTTTCTGCGTAGTGACAACAATCTTACGTAGTCCATATCGTCAGCCAACAATGCAGTCGAAATAGTTTCCAGGTGACAAAAGGAACTGTTTCGTTTAATTACTGGATCAATTATCTTTAATTCATTTGGTAAATAACGTACTGATATTAATATTTGATATTAATTCTCTGTAAATGCATGAAAGCTTAGTCTTAATTTGAAACCATACAGATGCATAAACTTTTAGTATAAAACTTGTCAAAATCTACAAATTTTCAGACGATTCAGTTGAGAAAACATATAGCCTAAGAATAATATTTGACACTGTAAGCCATCGAGAATTCTTTTGAACAATTTTTGGGACACGATCGGGAAGAAATTGCTTCACATATCCCCAGCAAATGCAGTTGATCCGTGCATAATTTTTTTTATTAGTAATTTCTAGCAAAGTACAGCTTATTATCGTAAAAATACAAGAGAAAGCAATTTACAATTTTTGAGAGATTTGCCAATAAATTCTGTAAAACTTTGAGACCCTGTCAAACAAATGGCATAAGATAAGCTCATTGACATGTAATTGGCAGACAGGTCATTAAAGCAGCTTTCCTTCTTTTTTTCTAGAAATCGCACTCAGAAAAAAGTTTTGTTGAATCAACAAAAATTTGTTTGACCCAACAAAACTTTTCGTTTAAATATGGGTCAATGGAAATTTTGTTTGAATCAACAACAAAATTATTGTTGATTTTTTTTTTTTTTTTTTTTTGCAATTCCAAAAAAAAATTTTGTATCGTCAGCAAAAAAATATTTTGTTAAGTCAAGTAAAATGGTTCAATTTTACTTGAATTAACAAAATTATTTTTGTTACATATAGATATATGCTATGTGTTATTTTAACAATCTATTTTCTTTTTTCAACAAAACATATTTTGTTTGTTTAAATAATAAAATATGTTATATTACGAACTTGTTTCGTTTATACTACAAAACCTTTTGTTAAATGAACCAATCTGAATATGCAATTATAATTATTTTTTAATCAGTGAATTACGCCTGTAAACCTTGAATAATAACAAGTTAAATTTTATCCTGCTTTTTTTCACGCGAAAACCGAGAGAGCGAAAATTGCCCAAGCCAGGAGTCGATCCCGGGTCCTCAGAACAGCGGTCTGAGGCTCTACCACTGAGCTACAAGGAATGATATTTGAGATCGGCAATTCTTATGTATGTCCCTCTTATGTATGTCGGAACGGCTGTAACCGCAGCACAAGGTAGAAATGTCATCAGGAGCACGCAAATTTCTGCGTTGAGTTGAGTTGAGTTGATTATTGACGGCCAATTATCTACACTTGGGATATAGGCCCGGGGGGTGCCCTTCGTGGGGGTCTTTCTAAGGGAACCTAACCCGTATTTACGCATGGATAAATCCACGGCTCGAAGAAAACCACGAAAACTCCGAACGATTAGGCCGACGGGCGCGATTGGGATCGAACCCAGCACCTCCCGTCTACCAGCTTCGAGAGCACAACCTCTCAGCCACTGGTGGGGCGCAAATTTCTGCGGCAAACATGAGACGACATTACAAAGCCCAGCATTCGGCAACACATAGTTAATTTTTAATTCATTTTCAGCAGTAAATTACGCTTGCAAAAAGCAGGATAAAAATTCGCTGTTATATTTTACCAGTGTACTTTCTTCCAGTACGAGAGTACTTATGTACCAGAGTGCTTTCTTCTTGTAAAGATAGAAGAAAGTAATAAATGGGACAGGGGGATTTTTAAAACTACCTTGGTCCGTCCCAATGAAAAAATGTTTTAATTATCCAAAAATTATGTTAATCCTTTAATTATATAGCTATATAAGTCAAATAAACTGAGTTACGTTCAAAGATTACAGGCGAAATTCACTGCTGAAAATGAGATTAAGCTATTGCAGAAATCGCAAAAAATGCAACATAGCAGCGCCACCTGTTGCGCGATTTACACCAAAAACTAATCAGCAACAATTTATATCAGGAAATAATTGAATATAAAGTTTTATTAAATTCCGTGCATTAGTTCTTGAGATAGAGCGCCCACAAAATTTTTGTCACATACAAACAGACAGAGTCATTGACAGTCATTTTCTAAAAACAGTCAAATCGTGTTCAGGACCTTCTAAAATCCGTCGGAAACCGGAAGTCGAAAATTTTCATGATTCCAATACTTTCTTCGTGTAAAGATAGAAGAAAGTAATAAATGGGACAGGGGGATTTTTTAAGCTACCTTGGTCCGTCCCAAGGAAAAATAGTTTTAATTATCCAAAAATTATGTTAATCCTTTAATTATATAGCTATATAAGTCAAATAAATCGAGTTACGTGAGAGAGTTATGGCTACTACACAACAATTTAAATTTTGCAAAAACAACAAAATTTTGCTGGAATTACAAAATTATTGTAAAATTAAAAAAACGGATTTTGTTAAATCAAGTAAAATTGATGACATTTTGTTAAAATTTTTGAAGAATGTTAACATAATTTTTTTGTCCAAGCAACAAAACCAATGTTTTTACCTCAACCAAAAATTTTGCTAAAACAACCAAAATGTACTCAACAAAACATGTTTTGTTGTTTTAATCAATTCCTTTTTCTGGGTGCGTATGACATGTCCTTTGTAACCTGTGTTAACTGTAGGTCCATAACAGTCAATAACAACAAGTTTACTGGTAAAAATATTTTTCGCAGTTAAGAAGTTTTTGATTTCTTCACTTACAGCCTTTGCAAAATGTAAGGGGAGGTGTCCCAGATCCTGGTTCCTTTATTAAGCTTATGTGTAACTCTAATACAACTTTTCGCCATGCGTCACCCATGATAAGAGTTTTCTCCTTACGGCCATCAAAATATAAACCAAATTGCTTGGTTTCTAAATCCACGAACATATTGATTAACGTGTATATTTCTTTTTGCCGTGCTCGTCTAATTTTGCTTAAAAAAAGTGTCAACTTTTGCTTAAAAAAAAGTGTGGGTAAGTGTGATCGAAGATCGCACAAAGGGTTTCGTTTAATATTCCTTTCAAAACATTTTATCCTTTCTTTAATAAATCCAAATAAATTTCATTTTCAAAAAACAAAAAAGTCATGTTTTTTATAAAGTAAAAAGCAGCATTCTATAAGACCCATATTTAACATATATTCGTTTCATATATTCGTATTATTTTGTGCGGCCCTGTAAATGCTACATATACACCCTTTTCGAAGAAAAACATGCTGTAGGTGACTGTAACAACATACTAAAATTTCAGTACCGTCAGCATTCTACGAATCCACATTTAACATACATTCGTATTCTTTTGTGCGGACCTGTAAAATAACTATAAATGCTATATACACCCTCTTCGAGAAAAAACATGCTGTAGGTGACTATAGCAACATACTAAAATACTAGAAAATACTGGTATCCAAATTCAGGGGACAGTACAAACGCTTAAAACAATCCGCCTACAACAACCGTTATTTTTCTGTCGGCGCGTAGGCCTAGTTTTCAGGGGACGTTCACAGTGGGGCGTTTTGATGATCTAGGTGGACAAAATTCATTTTTCCGATATTCTCGGAATTTAACAAGACCGCATATTCTGGTAGCTGAATGTCTCTTTTGCCGAGATCCGTACGGTTTTTGTCGAAAAAATTCATGGTGTCGATTAATTACGACCGTAAAGAAGACATTTGCGCAATTGGTTTGAAGGTGTTTCAACGGTTGCATTTATTTCCCTAAGTTCGAAAGCACATTTTATCTATTCTGTTTAATGTGAAAGCAAGAGTTTACTGAAAACATATTACATATTTGTCAAGGTAAGATTTAACCTACTGTTGTTTGAAAATAAGCTCCATTAAACTAGTTTAAGTGCTTTTTTCAGAAATTGTATTTTTGGATGATTCATGTTGTTGTTTACAAACTTTATCTTGACTTTTAATACATTATTAAACATTATTAAACAATAAGATTTTTTTTAAGTAAAAGTGTCATTCCTAAAGTATTGGAAATTTAAGAAAACTCCTGCGAAAGATTGCGAATCGTAAAGTTTTTATCAATAAACCAGCTTTATATTAATTTTCAGTGTATGAATTATATTTAGTGAAAATTTTGCAAGTCAATTTTAAACCACTTTTAATTATCCGATTAATCTGAAACTTTGAATGCATGTGTAGTTTTAATGATAATACAATATTATTATCATTTGACGAGCGTAGAAGTTATACTGTTTCTACAGGGTTACACAAAAGTTTAGTTTAAATCTTGCAAGTTAATTTTAAACCACTTCCAATTATTCGATTAATCGAAAACTTTCTATACATGTGTAGTTTAAATGACAATACAATATTATTGTAATTTAAGGAAAGTAGAAGTTATACTGTATCTACAGGGCTACACAAAAGTTTAGTTTGAATCTTGCAAAACAATTTTAATCTACTTATAATTATCGGATTGAGCTGAAACTTAGCTTACATGTCTATTTTACATGATAATTTAATTATATTATAATTTGAGGAACGTGGCAATTATGCATTTTTTACGGGGACACACAAAAGATTGTGAAAATATTATTATTTATAAACACAAATTTTGATTCAATTTCAACAAAATTAATCTAGATTATCGAGATGAACAATACCATCTTATAAAGTGAAAATAAAGTGAGCAGCAGCTATATTTCTCTTAAGGGACACACAAATCATAATTCGGATGCATCACTGTCTATAAGCAAAAATTTTATTTCAAATTCAATAAAATTTATACAGATTATTGATTTACGCAACAGCATTTTTTCAACTGAAAATAATTTGGGTAGCATATATATTTTTGCAGAGACACACAAAACATAAAAGCTTATTTTTTAAAATATGTTTTTATTTTTAAACTTTTATTTTTTCAGGATGACTACACAAATTTCTTGACAATCTGCTGTTGACTTATGGGTTTCCAACCCAAAGGAAAGCAAATTCGAAGCTGTCCTTTCATTTTTGTTGGAAAAACTGGGGAATCCTCAGTTAACTGAAGACATTTTTAAGAACCTCAAATCACGTGTCCGGACATTTTGTTTTCAAATTCAACAAAAATGGTCTAAATCAGAAAAAGATAGACAACGGTTTTATCAATACAATTCCGCCTGGTTTCAAGGAACCTTTCACATACCAGATTGCGTTATTCAAGCATAGAAAACGAAAAAGTCTTAAATAAAAGCCACCCTGGTATATCAGTGAAACCTTATTATTATTATTTTAATTATTATTTAATCATTAAGTTATATTAACTTAGAGTGTAAGTATGTATGTTTTGTTCAAATCTTGCTAGTAAATTTTAAACCACTTTTAATAAATAATAATAATAATAATAATAATAATAATAATAATAATAATAATAATATAAATAATAATAATAATAATATAAATAATAATAATAATAATATAAATAATAATAATAATAATATAAATAATTAAATAAACCAAATATTTATCACTGTTTGAGCATTTTATTAGTGATACATTCGAAAAATAGGCAAAACATAATTAAACTCAATAATTTTGTCCACCTAGATCGTCAAAACGCCCCACTGTGGGACGGTGCAAAATTGCTTGTTTCAGTTCACTTGTGGACATGGAGGCAAAATAGGCAATCAGGCATACTTCTACCAGTAATTTTAAAAAGTTTCTTTTTCCTTTTTAATAAATGTGATTACTTAAGATAAAAATAACATTTTAAAATTAGTGGTGAAAATCTACCGGATTGCCCGTCGCTCCTGCTAGGTCGGCGACTATACTTGTAGAATTGAGTTGTTTTCCACCAATATGTGCAGCCAAGTGTTCTATGAGGTTTTAAAACAAATCATACCAACGACCAGTCATTTGACCGGTACCAAATGAAAATGTGTTGATTCGAACCAAAAGTTTCTTTGTAAAATAAACAAAATGTAAATCACACAGAAATAAGTTAAATAAAAAAGTTAAATTGTTTTAAATAAAAATTCTAGTGTGAAATATTTTTTATAAAACTTGAGTAAAATTCCGGCATGTTTAGTGTTAATCAAGACTTAAAGTAGGGTAGTAAATAATGTGCACACCATTGAATTGAAATCACTCAAACACAGAATTTGCAGATTGAATTGGAGCATTATCTTCTTGAAACATAAACAAAAAAAACCTCCAATTTCTTTAAAAATTGGTGTAATTATTAAATGTCTTACTTGCGAGGATAACTCTCTTTGGCAAATCAAAAAGAAACTCAATAATAATTATACCCCTATTCCTCCCCTTACTGCCAATAATCAAACTGCGTATACTGACGAGGACAAGGCAGAATGCCTCGCTAGCTCATATGAAAGGCAATTCTCTCCAAATCCCTTCCTCGCAAGTCAAGCACACTTTAACAATGTCAATGATACTGTTAATGACTGGCAACCCCTCAACCCCTCCTATCCCTCTCCCCGAAATTCAACCCATCATGATCAACAATATTATTCAAAAACTTAAGAATAAAAAATCTCCTGGGTACGATAAAATTTCCAACTATACTCTTAAACAACTTCCTATCAACTGTATTCTCTACATTACGAAGCTCACTAATTCTATCCTCAAACACTGTTATTTTCCTAAACCCTGGAAAACCTCTATCATTTCTCCTATTCCTAAACCATCCTGCAATCTTAATGACCCAACTAATTTCCGTCCCATCAGTCTTCTCTCCTGTCTAAGTAAAGTCATCGAACGCGTCATTAGATCACAGCTCAATGACTTCCTTCACAACAACAACATTCTTATGCCTGAACAATTCGGCTTCAGAGCCAAGCACTCCACCCAACACCAACTTCTTCGATTTGTGGAATTCTTAACTGAAAACTTCAACGAGAAGAAGCCTACTGCTGCCATATTTCTTGATGTCGCCAAGGCCTTTGACAAAGTCTGGCACGCGGGCCTCATTTACAAATTAATTCGGCTTAAGTTCCCGTCTGGACTTATCCATTTAATACACTCTTACCTTGGTGATCGTGACTTCTATGTCCGTGTAAACAACTCACTTTCTCTACTACACATAATACTCTGTGGTATTATTCAGGGTTCAGTCATTGGCCCTATTTTATTCATAATATACTTTAATGACATTCCACGCACACTCTTCACATCACTCGCACTCTATGCGGACGACACTGTTCTCTATGGCACTGCACATCACCCATACAATCTTTACAAAAATCTACAACACCACCTCAACATCTTCATGGAATGGTGTGATCAATGGCGCATTAAGATAAACGAATCTAAAACTACTGCTGTTTACTTCTCTAGAACCTTCTCCACTCCTAATAGATTAACCATCAATAACACTACCATTCCCTGGTCTGACGATGCCAAGTACCTGGGAGTTACCATTGACAAACGCATTACCTTTAAAAAGCATATTCTTAATATCCGCGGTAAAGTCGCCGGAATTTCCAAAACCCTCGCCCCCCTTCTTCGCAGTCACTCACTCTCCACACACAACAAACTCTTAATATATAATGCTTGCATTCTCTCTGTTATCACATATGCATGTCCAATCTGGGGCTTCACTTGCAAAACCAGTATGAACAGCCTCTCTAGTACCCATTACAAACAGCTCCGTTACATCAGGAACGGGTCTAGATACCTCAAAAACTCCACAATCCTCAAGGATCTGAAAACGACTTCACTCAAACATCGCATTAAACACCTTGCGAAAAAATTCTACAATGGCATTAATCACATTCCAAATGAACTCATTTATGAGCTACCTGACTACGATGCTTGCAGTCCATCCAACCGGAAAAAACCAAGGTACTCCACTATTCTTGATGAATAGTCCTTCCGAGCTATAATTCTTACCTCAAAATTTTTCTCTTTAATT
Organism: Maratus michaelseni; assembly: GCA_963931845.1. NCBI lineage: Eukaryota > Metazoa > Arthropoda > Arachnida > Araneae > Salticidae > Maratus > Maratus michaelseni. Next base: position 123,076,663 of record OZ007586.1, read on the forward strand.
AAAATTATATATATATATATATATATATTATTATATAATTTTTTACTGATAATTTTATTTTGACTTTTCTCCTAAACTTCTCTTAACATCTTTACTTTACCTCGTCTGGCATATTTTTTTTTTTTTTTTTGAACTATGAACTATTTTTACTTTTATACTTTAACTAGTAAATTTTCATTATTTTATAGATATACTTAACACTATCCTATTTTATGTAGTCAATTCGACTACGGCTAGACATTTCATATGGCTCTCTCAGGATTTGATATACACCTACTCAAAGCCAGGGTGTGCAGTTGCTTCGCAACTTGGAAGCCCATTGAACCTATCACAAGTTCAAGTTCAAGTTCAATTATTAAATACATTTTGGAAATCTCTAGCCGTCAGGTGATTATTAAAAAGTGCATGTTAAGCTTTGCTATACAAAGCCTGCCCAAACCATTACAAAACCAACTCTCCCTTGCTGTTTCAAAAAAAAAATTATTATTCTCTTCGCAAATCATTCCAACACAACCATCTCATCCATTTAAATTAACTTTTTTTTCATCAATATATTTTTTTATGAAAGAGTAATATTTATTGAAGAAACAAGTTTAAATTAGAGGATTCAGATGTTTGGCAATTTTACTGGCATGACCTACAAGAAGAACAATTTTTTCAAACGGTAAAGGGGAGGCATTTCTGTAATGGTTTGGGTACCATGGGGTTAGTGCCCAAACCATGAGGTAGAGTGACAATGGTTTGGGCACTGAAATATCAATAGAAAAATGACAATAAAAATTTTAAAATAAAAACTGACAATTTCTGAGAAATCTCTTGTCATCTAGCTACTTTTAGAAAGCAACTAAAACTCAACTCACCTATATCTTCTATATCAACAATATCTATATATATCAGCAACCTATATCTTTCGGAATTTTCACGAAATTGGACTGGCATATTTATATACTACGTTGCCCAATATAATTTACTACTAAATTATGCAAAAAACGCGTTGCTATCGTTCGCGCAGGCGCAGTTAAAATATTTTATATAGATGCTCATTTTTCATGAAATATTTAATATGTTTATATTCTAATAGTAGCGTGTTGTTTCTACTATACTTTGTCAAGTTTTCTGAAAGTGGCGTTAAATTTGGTTCAAAATTCTGCATGTTGTAAACAAAAAACATACGGAAGTTTCTTGAAATTAAAAAAAAAAACTATCACCATGAACATACACAAATAAACACATATGTTATACAAGACAAACATGGTCATGTGCAGCAGATATAGATTTTGAACATTTTATTTTGCAGTGTGACAGCAAATATTTTATTCAATTTGTTGTTAGTCCCCTAATTATCGATATAGTTAACTAAATTGATGTGATCAAACCTTCTCTGAAAAATATGAGGTCAAATATGTTCTTTATATTTCCGAAGTTCCAGAAGAATTCGTCAAGTATTTCTATAGATATTCGACAAAACGTCTAAATTCGATAGTGTCAGATCATTTCTTATATATACAGGGTGATTATAAAAAAACTATCCCGATATATGAGCCCCTAACTGTCATACCGTTCACAGAAACTGAATGAAATTCTGGCCTAAAGTATTTTGAGGTATGCGCTCAAGAATCATGTGAAAAACAACAGTTAAATTCTAACAGTTACGGTTACAGTGACAAAATTTCGAAAATTTCAAATGGCAACACCTACTTTTTTTGTGATCTTCACAGTGAAAAACCATAAAAAGCGTTGGAATGGTACCTGTAGCACGAAAATCGCCGGCACTAGACAGACTAAGAAGAAAAGTGAAAACAACCAATAAAGGACAGAGAAGCAACAGAAAGTAAAACATTTTATTGTTCAGTGCTATCCACCATCTGCTGCATGTAAAGTGTCGTCGTGTGTGAAATGGAAAATGTATGAAACACAATAAAATGTTTTGTTTTCTGTTGCTTCTCTGTCCTTATGGGTTGTTTTCACTATTCTTCTTAGTCTGTCTAGCGCCGGCGATTTTCGTACTACAGGTACCGTTCCAACGCTTTTTATGGTTTTTCACTATGAAGATGACATTCCAATAAAAAAAATAGGTGTTGCCATTTGAAATTTTTGAAATTTTGTCACTGTAACCGTAACTGTTACGATTTAACTTTTGTCTTTCATATGATTCTTGAGCGCATACCTCAAAATACATTAAACCAAAATTTCATTCAGTTTCTGTGAACGGAATGATAGTTAGGGGCTCATATATCGGGATAGTTTTTTTATAATCACCCTGTACATAATTATCTTTATAATATTTTGATTTAGTTGTTAATGTAAAAATATAGATCATAGTTCAGTTTTAAATTAACATTGGATAAAACTAAGAATGTGTACGCGTGTTGGATCTGTGACAATAACTCCTTTCGAATTTTTAAACGGTTAAAATAATGAACATACCAATGAAACAGTTTCGCGAATATTTAGTTACAAAAAATCTCATGTTCTGAGAAGGTATTAGTTTTCATCTAACTCAGACTTTGTTTTTCAAACTGTCAGACCCGCCTCCCTGGGGAGGCTCCAGCAGAATCTTTCAGATTTCTTTCAACTAAATTAATATCTAGACGGAAAGTGTCATTGTTAATCCCTTCACCTCATATATTGACTGTCAAAAACATTTTCTTTGAATCAATAAATGTGTCAAGGAATTCCTTTTGTAAGTGAAAGTAAAATACTTGTGGTTTTGTTATTCTGTTGATTTGTAGCTGCCTTAGCAATGTTTTGAGATACAGACTCGTAGTTGGAATTTATTCATGTGATTATCAGAAATTTCTGTTGTACTGAATCGTATTTAGGCCGACTGACTTTCATGTGTTTGTGAAATGTGTGGATGAATATTTGTGATATTTTACTATTGTTAATTTTCTGATTATTTCGGAATATTCAATATTCGTAAAAATAAATAAGTGTGACGTCCAAAAAAATGTTTTTTTCTTCGGCTATCAACCCACACGAACTCGTAATTTGCAACAACTGGTGTTGGGGTGAAGGTTAATTTTAGTTGAATAGTTTACTAGGAAGAGGCATGGAGGTGCAGTAACTTCTAAAGTTAATAGATGTCATTGAAGCCCTAACGACCTATATGGCAAATGTAAAAAACGGACAAGACCTAATTACGGAAGAAATAAAAGCCAGTCAAGACCAACAGGCCGAACAAATACAATCTAGCCAAGAGGAAATGGAAAAAGAAATGAAATCTAGTCAAAAGAAGATGAAGAAAGATCTTGAATCTGTGAAAGATGGGGTATTGGAATTAAAACTCTCAGTTATAGAAAGCAGAATAGATGACACAGAAGGAAAAATTCATAAAATTGACGTGATAGAAGATAGAGGTAATGAAATTGAGGACATATAAAGAAAAATGCAAAAATAGAAGTAGCACAAAAAAAGGTTGAAATGATAGAAGTCAAAGTTAATAAAATTGAGGAGAACTTCGACCTGAAAATGGAAGAAAATTTTTAAAAAAGCAGTAGGAGAGAAATTTAATCAGAAAGTTGAAGAAAACTTTCTCAAGAAAAAAGGATAAAATGTTAAAAAGAAAATAGAAGGAAATTTTAACAGAAAAGTAGGGGAAAATACTGGAAAAGAGATTAAAGAAAAACTGTCGTCAGTAAATGGGAAGTTCGAGTATTTGGAGAAATGAATGAAGAGCTTATCCGCTGAAGAGTTTAACTGTGGACCAATATCAATCCCCAGAACTTGAAAAAATTGTCCCCGTACGATGGAAATTAGTCTCGACAAGTTTACAAGACACAATTTTCGATCGTAGCGGAAGCCAAAGGGTACGCGACGGCCAAGACTTATCATGTAGCAGCATCTTTGCGGAGTTATGCTGTTGATGTCCTTCAGACGCTTTCCAAGGAGCAGCGACATATCTTCGACGTCCTCTCGAATGCTTTGGAACTACGCTTTGGAGAAAAGTGTCTGAAAGGATTTTAGTCATTTGCAGGTTATTTCCCGCTTCCAAAAAGCGGATGAAAGCCTAAAGTAATTGGTCACATATGTCGAGCGACACTCTCTCAACTACTTTCTACTATCTAGCTGACGTTCGAAACAATGTAGCTCTCCGGTTCTTTGTAGGCGGTTTTCGAGATTTAGAAATGCACAGAGCACTTCGATTAGTGTATATTAAAGACCTAAAATCCGCCTGGTATATGCTTTAAAATTTTAAACAGCCATCATGCCTCTCACGGGGAACGGCACAATTTTAGAGCTGTCTCTGCACAAGGTTCTGATTCTCGTACCGATACACCCCAGAAAAATTTCGAAGACCTCACAAAAAAGTCCGCAGCTTAAAAGGAAACAGACGCAGAAAAATTCAATGTTAGAATTGTGGTAAAGAGAACCATATAATGAAGAACTGCCCAGAATGTCGGCATGATTGAAATATGAACTCGGATGTACAGAAGGAAAACTAAAATATGGCAATCTCGTGGGACGGAAGTTGCCAGAAAATATAAAGCCCCATCTGAAACCCTTACGAAAATAGTTCATAGAGCTGTATAGAACTCTATAGAATTCTTTACAAGTTCTATAGAATAGCCATACTATAGAATACCATTTCTATAGAGTTTTGAAGAGTTCTATAGAATAATTTTCTAAAAAAATGTTTCTATAGAATTCTTAGAAGTCCTGTAGATTTTTTTTCTATAGAACAGTTTTGCTATAGAGTACTATAAACCTTATAGAGTTCTATTGGTATTAAGTTCTATGGACTAATGATTCTACAGATTTTTTTGTTTTTATAAAAAAAAATATTTCTTGGTCTTTTAAAAATTATGTGCGTAGTAATTTAAATTATTTTTTAATTTTAATGTATAGTTATAAATAAATTTATTTATAATTATACATTAAAATTAAAAAAACAATAATCAATTTTGTAATACAGCAGTTTAATATATAATAGTACTTCATAGATTTAATATTATTATATATATATAATTTAATTCAATTCTAATACATTGTGATTCAATTGTCAATGTAATAATACATCAGTCGAACTACTGAAATCATGATTAATTAATTTCCTTATAATTCCTTAATTTGTTGGTTAATTTTATAATAATTTATTAATTTGTTGTTAAATTTATAAAACCATCCATCTTATTTAATAAACTTTATTCACTTTAATAGTATTGTAATTTTTATTCAAATATTTTAATCTGAAGTATAAATATTTAAACAATTGTTTTAGTTGTAACAAATAATTTATTAGACTTTTAAATATTTTTACAAGACTATATATGATTAGGAATGCAAATCACAATAGAAATAAAGATTAAATAGTGTAATAAGAGTTTTGAAACTGTCAATGGTTGTATCATACTTAAAATATTGGTTCTTCGTCCGATAACTGAAGTCACGCAGCATCGAGTGTGGTTAGTAATTGGTAGAGTGACCACCTGGATTCTATATATATTTTTATAGAAGCTCTATAGACATTTCTATTGAACTTCTACAGACATTTCTATTGAATTTCTACAGATATTTCTATAGCTTTAGATTAAACAAGCTTATAGAAAAACGGGCCATAATGCTATAGGATTCTATACAGCATTTTCTATAAATTTTTATAGAATTATGTAAGAAATTTTTGTAAGGGAAGTTTTTCACATTTCTTCGATTAGTAGCGGAAAAAATTTGCTTTTTGTTATAGGTCATGAAAAATAAAACTCTCTGTCGTATTATCATCGATACAGGAGCTAATATTACGATTATTAGGACATATGTGACTCGAGATCTGGGAGAGACATTTATATGGACGCCGCCTTGTGTTACCTTCCAAACTGTCAATGGTGATAAAATTCAAATTTACAGAAAAGTAAAACAACATAACTGTTATGAAGATAATCGATTTCTTCACACCATTATTATTCCATCTCTATTCTACTTGAACATTTAACTCCATGTCTCATTTCATTTAAGTTCAGTTTCCAGTTGTCATATTTTCTTTTCACCATGGTTCTAAAATTATATCTTTTCAGTATCGATATTTTTACATATTTGTTTCATCGATATTCTCATTTTTCATCTAACTCCATGTATTTTCTCCATGTATTTTTGAATCTCCAGTATTCATTCTTTTTATTTCAATCAGTGCTTTCAAAAACATGCACTTCTACTTCAAGCGTGGAATAAATTTATTCCCGCCTCGTTCCCATTGGTCAATCCTACTGTATTCTCGAATGTTCTCTCCAATAGCATTTATTCAACTCGCAGGTTATCTATTTTCGCCAACTCATCTTTTTCCCCCTCTTTTCTTCAATGCTCTCCCAATAGAATATATTTTCATCTTGGCGATCTCGCCCGCTCCAGCTTGAAGCGTTTGTTTTTATGGCAACCCATCGCTTGCTTCTTCTCTCTCACCTTTCTTCAGTCAGTTCGAATTGGATTTTGGTTGTGAGATGTTGTTTACTGCGGTTGTGTGATGAACTGTTTTACACCATTTTCGCCTCGTGGTGGTTCGGATATATTTTTCGTCGAGATGTTTCAGAATTGTATCCAGTTTATTTCAACCTTTTTGAAATCTCCTACATACCCAGTCGTCAATGAGATAAGTATCTATAATATTGTTTTTCTCAATTTGTTTTAAATAATGGATATTAACTAAAAATGAGTAATGTAATACATTTAACTGTGTACGAGGGAATGTCATGCAAGTTTAAGGATATTTAAGTTTAAATGTAAGTGGTCAAATAATAAAAATGAGAATTTATTTAATATCTATGAAAATAAATCGAATTCAAAGAAATAAATGTCTTTGTCAATAGATTATGTGTGTTTCCAGAAGAAGTAAAATAAGTACTTTATCCAACATGAACTTTAAAAGTCCATTTACAACAATAACATTTGGAAATGCTACTTACCATAACGTGACATATGTATCCGACATTACTGATCCTTTTATTCCCAGAATGGCTTTCACGAGAGAAAATAATTTTAAATTGGATTTCAAGACTAATGAACTGCACTTGAGATCAGAAGATGTGGCTTTGTTTAAAAACAAGAATCCAGAAATTGAACCTGTTCATCAAGTAATAGCAGGACTTGATATCTTAATTCAAGATATCTTGATATCTTATTTAAAAATTCTTCAGCATTCAATGTAAAAGATAGGTTTGATGAGCTTTGGAAAGCTCTAACAGCTGTGGATAAACTCTCCACACATTCTTCTTCTTCCTTAACGATTTCAGTAAAATCAATATTGGCCTTTTCTTCAAAGAATGAAGCTTTCTTCCAACAATTTTGGATTGTAGATGCTGTTATCGAATTCCAACTTCCGGAGACCCAATCAGTGTTGAATCCAGGGGGTGGCCCGGGGGGGGGAATGTCCCCCCCGGAAGATTTGAAATTTTATGCTTTCAATGGTCAAAATGTGTAATTTCCCCCCCGGAACTCTATAATGTCCCCTCCGGAGCCACATAAATCCCTCCCGGAGAAAAGTGTCTGCATTCAACACTGGACCCAATCACATGCATTTTTTACATCAACTGCATATGGATTTGGGAGATTGTTATCCAGATTATAAACAACTTTCTGAACTAACCTTTTTTGATAATATCCCTTGAAACACTTGATAATGCCTAAATCTAAAGGCTGCAGGATCGACGTGCAATTTGGTGGAAAGTAAAACACTTTTATATTTTTCAAACGTGGGGGATTGTTGTGAGGTGTACAGTTATCAACTATGAGAGCAACATTCTTCTTTTTATTTTTCATTTCTTTATCAACATCAAGCAGCCAGTTGTTGAAGATTTCCTCCGTCATCCAAGCCCTCTTATTTGCCTTGTAGTGAACTGGTAAACTCTTTACATTTTTAAAGCACCTTGGCTTCGCGTACTTTCCAATCACTAAAGGCTTCAATTTGTCGGTTCCAGTACTGTTTGAACACAGCAGGATTGGCAGCCTTTGCTTTGATTTCTTCCCACCTTTACAGCTGTCTCCTTTAAAGGACATTGTTTTATCTGGCATTAGCTGATAGAACAAACCAGTTTCATCAGCATTGTACACATCATCTAGAGAATTTTTTTCAATTTTCTCTTTTTCTCGCTGTTTCCAGGATAATGCAGCCTCAAGTGGAGCTGACTTTTCTTCTCCCGCAATAGTTTTAAAAACAATTCCGTGACGTTCACGAAAGGAAGTAAGCCATCCATTGCTGGCTTTTAAATCATTGTTGCCTAGCAAAGAGGCGAATTTTCTTGCTTTTTCAGAAATCATAGGTCCACTAATGGGCACGTTTCGGTTTCTCATCTCGTGGAACCATCTTAGGAGAGCTTTGTCAACATCATCATTTACAGCACCTTTAGATCTTTTTCGTTTGCTATCCACTTTACTTTTTTCCACAGCATCTTCAATATCTTTTCGTTTTTTAAAAAAGTAGCTATCGTTGACTGTGAAATCCCATACTTTTTAGCAGCATCAACTTGTTTCATTCCTTGATCAATATCCGAAATGATTCTTAACTTTTCTTGAAATGACAATGCTTTACGCTGAGCCATCACTTAAAACGAATAATGAAAAATACGAACTTACAATGAAAAATACGAGCACATAAAAATGAATTGCAACGAAAAAGTGGTCAGTCCGAAGTGAGGGGTGTCTAACCTAGGAATGAAAAGATTCGACAGTGACTAGTCGAATTCGGAGAAAGAGGTAACATCCCTCCCAATTCCTTATCTAGTTAAACAAGTTTGACAATGATCACCTGTAAAAACTTAAGCTCCATACACGCAGCAAAGTGGCACCCCCTCCCCAACATCCCCTAATCCCTTCTACAAAGAGGTCAAAATGAAGAAAGAATCAACACTTATAAGCACAGACTTTTGTATTTTACATTCCGGATGATGGGGTGTCGTTTTCCAAGAAAAATCTGGTTATATGGGGAACCTTCAGCTTTCGAAAGAGAAAAAAATATCGTTGTTGACAGGTGCATCTAAAAATTGATTATTGCTGTACACAGGTTCAAAATACATTGAATTAATAGGAATTTCGCTGGGACCAAAGGAAAATGTCGTTATGGACAGTATTGTTATACACAGGTTTCACTGTATAAGTTTTGAACAGTATCTGAAAATTAAAATTACTTAGACTCACACCGGAAAACTTTCAATATATTTTTTTATTTGTAGTTATTACACTGTCTTCGTGATACATGATAAAAATTGAATGTAACGCAACTCCAGTAAATGTCATTCTGACGAATGGCTTATATTATACAATATACTAAACTCAAAGAATCTCTAACTTATTACAGATTTTTCTCTTTACTTGGCCAATGTCGTCAAATACCACAGTACAGAATGTTCTATGCTTCTTTCTAATGGTTTTATTTCGCAAAGCTGTAAAGATACATACTGTCATTACTTATAAATATGAGAAACAGTAATATTTCATATGCATTATTTCATGCTAAGATATATAATTTTTCACTTTCTTTTATACAGCGGATTGTCTATGAGATTCTTATGGCTTTGTTGCATAATTTCAAATTAAACCTTCCTTTCCATCAATTTTTTTTTTAAATAACCGCAAAGGACAAAAAGCAAACAAGTTTTGTAATTTATCTTTGAATCCTTAAAAAAACGGTCTAGGGTGTTTAAAATTACACAGAAGAAGTAAAAAAAATTAAAGTTTTCAACACATATTTTAGTTTTCATAACAAATTTTGTTACCCATATAAGGCAAGGATATCGGCCACGGTGCTGTAGTCGTAAAAGAAACAGAGGGTATACGAAGTTCCTTCTAAAAATTCAGAAAGTATGCAGCGTGTACAACCTTATACCCTCCACTACACCCCTGATCGGCCAATGTCCTGCCAATATTTCAAATGTCGTTCAATATCATACATCAAATTTACATCTGCCGATATTCACTGATATAATGCTCAATCCACGGGTGTGGGCGTGTCTGACACTCTTACACATAAATTAGCTTTGAACTTAAATTGTTAAGAGCCCAATCTTTTAAATTAAATATTTTTATATTTACCCAACATTTATTTATCGTAATGTAGCAGCATCGATTTTCTAAATCAGAATTTTCATTCTTAAAAAAAATATTACTTTTCATTTGCTACTGTGACATGCATGTCACATCTGCAACAAATGAAATTCCTCTTTTTCATACATGAAGCTGATGTTTAGAAAATCCAGGATGCTATATAACGATAGATAAATGTTGGGTAAACCGAAAAATATTTAATTTAAAAGTTCAGGCTATATACCCTTTAAGTACAAAACTAATCTATGTGTAAAAGTGTGAAAAATGACCACATGACTTCAGCAATAGCTTAAAATTAGTTTTTAAAAGGAAGAATTTAAAAGAGTAGGTTGCAGAGGCATGTCCTCCTATTCAAACTGGGCATGCCTTTTGTCCCCAATAATTTCTAGCAATATTTGTATAAAGTTTTCCAGGAGGATTTTACACTTTCGCAAAAACAGGTGGGAATGGTTTCTATTCCCAGATTTGATAGCAGAATCCGCAACTTGTTATTTGAATTACTTAATAACATTATTATTAATACAATAATTTAATATCGTTAATACAATGTTGAGCAGCAATTTTGTATGAAATCTGGGTTTTAAAAATAATAGAAGCTCCACCCTCTTCTGAAAAATCATTTGTAAATCGGTGTCTAGATAGCTTTTCCTTGTTTATCCCCTTGAAGGGCACCGGTATATTATATATACCACTTAATTTTAATGCCACAATGACACCAGAATTTTATAATCAAATTTTGAATGTATAAGGTACATGAGGAAATGCTTTCACTTATTTTAAAATAAATTCATTCTTGAATCCTGATGTCAATCAATCATTTCAATATTTTAGCTACAAGAGTACTTTGACCCTGAAGGGGTTAAACATCGGTAAATCTCTTACAATATACTCATTTAATATAACATTTCTTAAAGTTAAAAAATATATTGACAAAAATGACATATAAATGCATATTCTTAAAGGTAAAACCTTATCAACATTCTATGCAAGAAACATTTTGCAGGTGAAACAAAATATTAAGAATACGCCCTTGTCCATGATGTTTGGTTAAATAATTATGAGAATATTCGCAACCGGTCAACAAAACAATGCGTGTTAATTGTTGACCGGCAATTTCCTATGAAATGTGTATTTTAAAACAGAAGAAGGCCTGCCCTCTCCTGAAAGTCTTAGGAGAAATTAGTTGCCTAGACAGTTTTTCACGTTTATGCATCAATAAATACCTTGCAATGTATGATTTTTATTTCAAATATATTACAGTCTAACGAAATATATCTAACTACATAATATAAATATGTAGTAATAATATAAATGTGTACTACACCCCACATCGGCCAATATCCTGCCAATATTTCGAATGTCGCTGAATGTCATACATCAAATTTACATCTGCCTATAATCACAGATATAATGCTCAATCCAAGCGTATGGGCGTGACTGACACTTTCACACATAAATTAGTTATGAACTTAAATTGCTTAGAGCCCAGTCTCTTATATTTTTTATGTTTACCCAACATTTATCTATCCTAATATAACAGAATCGATTTCCTAAATCATAATTTTCATACTTAAAAAAATATTGTTTGTCCGTTACTGCTGTGACTTGTATGTCACACCGACAACACATAAAAATCCTATTTTTTATACATGGAACTGATGTTTCAGAAAATCGATGGTGGTATATAACGATAGGTAAACGTTGTCATGTTGGGTAAACATAAAAAATATTTAATTTACAAGTTTAAGTACAAAACTAATTTATGTGTATTATGTGTATGAGTTTGAAAAACTATCACATGAATTTTGCAATAATTTAAAATTTGTTTTTAAAAGATAGCATTTTTCCAGGAAGATTTACGCTTTCGCAAAAACCGGAGGAAATGGGCATGCCCACATTTGATAGGTTTCGCAACTGGTTGTTTGCATATGTTAAGGTACATGCACTCCTTACAATTTTCAAAGAATCTGACACCGCTGTATAAGTTTAGAAAATTTTTATTTAACATTTAAATAGCGAAATCTGTAATTACTACGCCTCATCATATTTTTTTTTTCAAATTAATTAAAACCAAAAATTTTATTAAAAATTTCGGGTGGCACCCCAGAAATAGTATTCTAAAAAAATAAAGTTTAATAAGTTTGCCGTTTTTAAGAAATCTAATTTTTTTTTTGTTTTTTTTCTTTCTTATATCTTTTCAAGAAGAAAGTATTGGATTCATGAAAATTTTCGACTTCCGGTTTTTGACCGATTTATACGTTTTAGAAGGTCTTGAACACGATTTGACTGACGATTTGACTGTTTTTAGAAATTGTCTGTCTGTTATTCTGTCTGTCTGTATGGTATGCAACAAAAAAATTTTGGGCGCTCTATCTCAAAAATTAATGTTCAGAATTTAATAAAACTGTATATTCAGATAGTACCTGATATAAATTGGTGCTGATTACTTTTTGGTGAAAATCGCTCAGCAGGTGGCGCTGGCATGCTGCATTTTTTGCGATTTCCGCAATAGCTCTATCTCAAGAACTAATGCACTTATTTTCATCAAACTTCAGATTCAGTTAAACCTTGACATAAATAGGCGCTGATTACGTTTTGGTGTATATATCCCAACAGGTGGCGCTGCTATGCTACTTTTTTCATGATTTTCACGATAGCTGTATCTCAAGAACAAATGTACGGAATTTCATCAAACTTCAGATTTTGTTAGACCGTGACATAAATAGATGCTGATTACGTTTTGGTGTAAATAGCCCAACATGTGGCGCTGCTATGCTACATTTTTCATTTTTCACGGTAACTATATCTCAAGAACTAATACACGGATTTTCATCAAACTTCAGATTCAGTTAGATGTTGATATAAGTTGTTGTTGTTTAGGTTTTGGTCTAAATCTCCCAACAGGTGGAGCTGCTATGCTGCATTTTTTAGAATTTTCACAATTTTAGCGATAGTCATATCTGAAGAACTAATGCACGGAATTTAATAAAACTTTAGATTCAGTTAGACTTTGATATAAGTTGGTGCTGATTCGTTTTTAGTGTATGCGAAACCTGTGTGAGATAGAAGAAAGTTTTTGGGATTGGCACATCCGACTAGTTTTTCTGTGAAATTGTGAACATTTTTTTTATATTTGCAAAAAATCAAGTCATAATTTTGCGAATTTAAATTGGCCTTATATTCAGGTTCCTGTTTATCTATTTTCAACAAGATCTTTTTATAAAAAACCTAGTTAATAAGTTCGTTGCGATTTCAGCTGTTTTGTGACAAGTCAGATTTAATTTTAAAATGATTAAATTTGTGAAAATTTCAGTTTGAAGACGGGAAAGTTTTGTGAAAGGTCTATTTTAAGACAAAGAATGTTGTGAAGGATCCTATTTTAAGGTAAAAAATTTGTCAAGTATTCTGTTTTAGGTTTAAAAAATTGTGAAGGGTCCTGTTTTTAAATGAATATTTTAAAGCGCCTAATTTTTTCCTAAAAAGATCTCTGCAAGTATAATGCCTATAATAAAAATTCTGGGGATTCTATATTTACTTATATAGAAAAAAGTCTTTTGAAATATTTATATAGAAATCTATAGTGATTGCTATTAATACATTTCTTTAGAAACATTTTATATTAAAATCTATTGAGAATAGAAATTTTATACGGAAATCTGCGATTGCTGCACTAGAATTATTTGTATTTAAAAAAGTAATTTAGAGCCTATAACGCTATTAAAATATAATAAAAAACTACAGATGTGTTTTATACATAATAACATTTTTACATAAAAACAAATCTTTTTACGTAATTTTTATATTGATGCTTCTTAATATGCTTTCGAATTTCCGACTTATATAAATAAGAACTTTATTTTTTATTATTAAAAGAATACAAGTTTTTATTTCTATAGTACAGTATATTTCAATAGATCATTTAAATCAGACATTATTCATCTAATCAATAATAATTATTATTATTATACACTAGTAATATTAGACTTATACGGCTAATTTATGTGCGTTTTAACTTGTAAGTAGTTCTGAGAAAATGTACATGTATTTATGACTTAAAATTAATAAAAAATCTATATTTAAGTTCTTACAAAGCAAAATTCTAAAAAATAGGGATGTTTAAACTATTCTGTACAGTTTGTGTAAGTGGATTTTTAAGATAATAAGATCTAAAATTTATTATAAACTTAAAATTTCCTACCAGTTTTAAAATTTGTTACAAAATAGCAAACTTAATAATAAAAAGTAATATTTGAACAAAACTTTGATAAAAAAGACGTAAAAAAAAGAAGTCTATTGTGATTTGAACAGATGGAAGGGCAAATGCTCTTAGATGATAGTTTTGAGAGACATTTTACTACTATCAGAAAAATCTATTCCCACCACTTTTTATTTATACATTTTTATAACAATAATTTACCTATGATTCCTTTTGATTTTTCATTTGCTTGGTTAAACATGGCTGGACTATAAAGTTTTGAGAAACTATTGTAGACCATAAAGTCCACATGACCAGGGAATAGGGATTTCTTTCTTAATGAGGGCTTCCTTGTTGCTTGATGTGCGAAAATAATGTCATTTCATATTTGAAAATCTAAAAGAGTAGTGTAAAAAATATATATCATATAATATCTAAAAATGTTAGAAAAAGATATCGCTCAATGTCAAATGATGAAAAGATAACGCTTAATTGACAAATACATGGGGGCGTTTCTCACACTTTTACACATAAATTAGTTTTGTACTTAAAGGGTAATTAGCCTAAACTTTTAAATTAAATATTTTTATATTTACCTAGCATTTATCGTTATATAGCGGCATCTATTTTTTTAAACATCAGTTTCAAGTAAAAACAAAACAAGAAATTTCATGTGTTGCGAGTGTCATTTGGAAGTCACACCGTCATTCCCGCAACAAAAACGTAATATTTTTTAAGGTATAAATTATGTGTGATGATTTAGAAAATCGATTATTCTATATTAGGATAGATAAATGTTAGGTAAACATAGAAATATTTAATTAAAAAGTTTGGACTATTAACAATTTAAGTACAAAGCTAACTTATGTGTAAAAGTGTCAGACACGCCCATACCCATACCCATGGATTGAGCATAATGACAAAAAGTGATATTCACAGATGTTGGGAAATGTTGGTCAATATTGCCAAATGTCAAAAAAAAAATATTCACGGATATATGATTCAGAGGTAGTTAGAGTTGCAAAAAACCCGCAGTTTTTGAGGGACGGGAATAAACCCGGGAATTTTGGGGCATAAACCCGAAATTTTGGGGAATATTGGAAATTTTGAAGGAGTTTTGAAAGTAAACAACACTATAGTCATTTTCAGTTTAATTATTTTTATTTTTAAGAAATTTCAAGCACTGTTCTGAAAAGTTTAAAATAGGTTTTTCGTTATGAATCCACAAAACTTTTGTGCTCTATTTTTTTATAATTTATTATAACTCATTTGATTTAAAACAATGGCGACTGGGAATTGGTAAAGATTTGAATGCTTCTTTAAAAATTAAGATTGTTTAATTTCTATTAGCTGGCTATTTAGTATTTAGGCAGACTCTATATTAATTTGCTTGTGAGATAGTGCATTTTTGCATTGATTTCTATCAGTTTTGCTTGTTTTTGTTTACATTGCCTGAATCGGAAAACAGGGGTGATGTTTATATTCATGTCAGGCAAGATGAATCTGTTATCTGCCTCTCGCACTTTTTACTTATCCACGATTAAAATATTAAATTACTTATGATATTTTAATTATCTTACTTAATATTTCTACAGCTTAACCATATATGTCGTGAGTTTTCATGTAAACTGAGCTATTTTTCTGCATTTGTGTTATTGATTTTGTTTACATTTGTAAAAAACATTTTTTTTTACAAATAAAAAAAAATTCTATGTCTAAAACTTTCTGAAAACTCCCGGGAATTTTTAATATTTCCCTCCCAAAAAACCCGGTTTATTCCCGGGAATAAACCCGGTTTTTTCCACCCTTTGCAACTCTAGAGGTAGTGGTCATTTTACGTTGGCCAATATTAAATTTTGATTTGGGGCGATATGTTTGTGCTACTTGGGTGCTTGTTAATCGGTACATTAAATGTGCTGACTTTAAAACTGTCTACGCTGTTTTATGGATCAGGTCAGATATTTTTCGACACATCACAAATTTCCAAATGAGCTATTTTATTTTCTGTATGTGTTTTCTAAACACAGATATATAAACTAATAATGAAACATCGAAAATGTATCAGCGTTATTTTTTTAATTTTTCTTTACTTTATCCTATAGATCAGTTTCAACCACGTGATCACCAGCCCACCAAAAGTTATCAACCAATCATAATCGTGGATTTGTAGCCTGTATTACGAGCCAACCAATCACAATCCACCATTTTTGATGGGCAAACAAAAAACAAATCTAGTTGCTAAGGTGGTCGCTAGAGTGTGACGTCAGTTGAAACTGATCTAATAAATCAGTTTCAACTGACGGACCAGGACTGTCTACTACTTTTATATTCAGTTGTACCACAATTTACAAAAAAAATTTCTTTGTGCTAGATTTCTCTTAAAATTTTCCTATTACAAGTATGCATGACAGAGATAAATTTTTAAAAAGTGATCGCTGGGACGTGTATGTCCTGACCCCATAATCAAATGGTTAAAAATAAAATACTGTTTTGTGTGAAAACTTCTGTTTTTTTTATTCTTAATTTCAATTTTAGCTTTATCACATATGAGTTTAGCGCATAGTTGGCTGGTAATTTAATTTGAAATCTGTTTTTCGGTGTTTGAAGCAATGTAGAAGCCCCGCCTCCTAGGAAAGTTTTTGGTACATTGGTTGCCTAAACTTTTTCAAGCTGCATCAATAAATATGTTACAGTCTTACAGGGTTTGAATTTTAAAGCAACATTTTCTACAGCATAAAAAGAACTAACGTATAATTATATAAATACATAATTCATTGTGAGAGGCGTCAGTTATAGGGAAGGTAGGTAGCGCAATGGACGACCCGCAGGAGGCGGAGCTTAAAGTTTGAGCCAGCGCTTGTGGGGAATATCGCTTGCGTTTTTTCTTTGCTCTGAGTTTTATTTAAACCCAGATAGCAAGCAGGGTTCCGAAAATGGTCCTTTTTCATTTTCTTTCGATTTTTCTGCAAAGGTATATTATCTTTACCGTATATCACGGTCACAGTAATGTTTTCAATATTAGATTTTTGGAATAACCGTCAGAAAACCTACGTTCTAAAATCATAATGCGCGCATTCATTTTCCGCGCATGCGCAACTTATTTCGAGCTACAAATTGCCCTTGTGCTTGCGTTCACTCACTCATGACTCATTGAAGGTGATATTGACGTGCTAGCAGGTCACATATATCGTCGCTCTGCGAGTGCCGGCTTTGCATTTGCAATCATGTTCCATCTAAAGTATGTTGAAATATTTTGTATTAATTTAATTTCATAAAGCTATACCTTATTGTAAGAACTACATACATACGCATATTTCTGTTGTATTTCTTGAAATTTCCATTTATAATATGTTTTTTATTCTTAACGAATTAATGCGAGTTCTTTAAACATATTTTCATTGCAAAATACAATAGATAGAGAATAGCATTTGTTTATCTTTTACAATATATTATTATCGTTTATGTTATCTATTGATGCTCCCCAATTTTAAAATATTAATCTTATAGTTCATGTGCTTAAAAATTACCGTCAAAAGTTTGAAATATTCCGTAATAATAATAATAATAATAGATTTTGTACTGGTATTTAAACTGTAATTTAGTCAAAGTTAATTATTTTTACGCATACGTTTTATTTTCTTATATTTTAGTAATTTATTTGTATAAAATTTCATTTTAAAATAACATTCAATGACAATTGTTTTTATATTATGTACGTTTAAGATACAAAATTTTTATTGTATGCGTTGCTACAATATTTTAAAGTGTTGTTATTTTTATTACTTTGTTTAATACATTTTATTTTCATGAAGTTTAAAAAAATGTGTTTTAATTTAATTATTTAAATTTTTGACGTTTCAATATACATACTAATAATTATGAAAGATTTTGAAAATGAATTTTTATATTTTAAAGGGGATAAAAAGTCTAGTTAATCTTAACAGATTATTATTATTTATTTTTAATTACGGAGCATCAATAGATTTAATTCAGAAATAAATCATTCTGAAAAATTATTGTTCTTCTGTATTAAGTAAAATGAAAACATGCTTAAAGTAGACTAAAAATAAACAAATAGGTAATATGCATATGATATAAAAATTTATAAATGGAAATTGCATATTTGTTTCTATTTTTTTTTTCTCAGTAATTATATAAACACCAAAATTTGGTTTTATATAGTTCTTAAATGAAGTTCTTAAATCTTTATGAAATTAAATTATGCAGTAATGTTTAACTTACTTCAGTTTGTCAATCAACTAATAAATGAGAGTAATTGCATGATAGTGGGCTGACCATTATCACTTTCCAAATATAAAAACACAAAAGTTAAGACAACATAAAAACTAAGACATAAACAATTCCAAACTCAGACATTTAAACTATTGTGAAACTTTCCGGATAATGTAGTAGGGCTTAAGCAAAAGTATAAAATACAAAAAAAATTTCTTGTTGCCCAAATTCACTTTAAAAGGAAAATATTATCCCCGGTATATTTTAGACTATTTTTAAAACTGATTAATGGTAACAGATACAAAAAAAATTAAGTTATCTATTTTAGTTAGTTCTGTCAAACTCAAACAAAAGTTAGAAAACTTCTGTAAAATTAATCCTCACAGTTCATTCTAACAAAATGCATATATTAGATTTAAAAATTTTTAATGTTATCAACAATTAATTTTTTTTTAGAAGCAATATATTAATTAAAATATAAAAAATAAAATATATTCAAATTTTAGCAATTACATAGGAAAGGAATTTTAGCAAATAAAAAAGAAATATATTAATTAAAATATGATTTCTTAAATATAATGTGGGCTAATAAAAATCCTTATTTTCCATTTTTTTTTCTTCAGTATATAAAAATTAAGCTAAAATTTAGTTTCCAACAGAAACAAAGAAAATTTCTAAGGCAGGTTATTTTGATGAAAACCTAATGCCTCTGTCAATTAAGATTTAAAACTAACAGATTAATCAAAACCTTTCTCATTTCCTTTATAGATGCTTATAATAAAAGCATTATTATCTACCTTTGATTGTAATTCTTGTTACAATGGTTAATAAGAAATACGTAACTAGCCTTACATTTCTACCTTTTGGTATGCTTGTCCTAAAACACTTACAAAGTACCTCAGATTGTGTCAACTAGCAACCTTTTATAATCCTTTTTACAATGTTTGCAAACCTTTCAGACAAAGCCTTTAAAAAGCATCTAGTCATTTACATGTTAAGGTCAGAAAAATGTTTTAAAAATCAAAAATTGTTATCCGGGAATGTGCTTTTCATTTTGAATGCAACCCTTGTTAGAGCTGAATAATTTTGTTTGGGGCTATGATCTCACAAGATTATGTGTTTTTTATTTTACTATTGTTCACCCCCCCCCCTCCGAGTGTTAGTCTTTTCGTATTATAATTGCCTGTGTGGGGATCTGGCATCGCCGAAAACTTAAAACCAGCTAATGAGCTGGGTCCATGGTTTTTCATCTATGCTTAACGGGAAACCGCGCGGAACAAGACTTCGCCGTTGAGCGCGAAGAAACAGTTAGTTGGACTCTGGACTGCCTGTTGAACGCACGTATTTTAGCGTGCTAATGTAACGATTAATGCTGAATTGCCGCACGCTGGTGCGAAGAGTGTATTTTGAGTTTACAATATAATTTATTAAGTTTTAAATGTGTTCTTAATTTGTGAAGTGCAATATTTTATTTAATCGATAATTAGTAATCGGGTTTAGAATGCTCGCTACTAAAGTGGTGACCTCGGTGTTTGAACAGTTCGTCTGATAATCTAAGTGCATCGACCTTATAATGGCCTCAATTACGGCGTGTGTGCATCATTAGTGACCCAAGCGGGTATATTTTTCATATTTCTTGAAGAGTTTGTGTGAAACACGATTGTGTGCATTATCGGTAAACTGTGTTGTTAATCACCTATTGGCATGTGGAGACATCAGTGCTACGAGGTAAAGAGCTTGAATCCCGGTGAGTCGTATCTATTTTGATGCTGTTCAAATCATTAATACCCCTGTGTGTGCATATAAATTTTACTTGCCCCTGGATAAATTCGACATTAATTTTTTTTGCGCATTTTATTTAATTTTTGTATATGTATTTATATTGGTAATAAGCTTTCAGTACTTAAGTGCTTTCAAGCTGAATATTTTTGTTTGCTTTGTAATATGCTAATTTTGAAATTCGGGGTATGACGCGATTTATTTCGACGCGTTATTGTTAAGCCTGGCCAGATCGAATCGCATGTGTAGGTGATCCAAAATAGTGTTTATCGTATTATATTATGCTAAAAAAATTTGTTTACATACTCTCCCTTGAATTATTATTTTTTATTATGTCTTAATTAGCATTTGTGTACATAATTTGTTTGGTAGGGTTGTTGAAACCAGTTTTTCTGTATACAGTATATTTCCTGCATATATATTTTTTTCGTGGTTTAATTGTGTAGTAAAATTTAAAAAATGTCAACAGAAACACCAAATACTGTCCCTCCAGGCATTCATAGGGTTGGGGTAAAGGCGACCCCATTTTGGCGTGCAAACCCGGAACTTTGGTTTTTTCATTTGGAATCTCAATTTAAGCTGGCAGGGGTTTCTGACAGTGTTACCCAGTTTCACCATTTAGTTGCATCAATGCAACCGGAGGAACTGGCGATATCATTAGTGAGCAACCTACTGATCAGCCATATGAAAGGCTCAAAAATCGGCTCGTAAATCAATATTCCATGAGTGAGGATCAGTGCATTCGCGAGTTGATTTTTGGTTTGCAACTGGGGGATAAAAAACCTTCCCGTTTGCTGCTTGAAATGCGGAGTAAGGCTGGTAGTCAGATCAAGGATGATTTGCTGAAAACCTTATTTCTCCAGCGCCTACCCACTCATGTGCAACAAATATTAGCAATTTCGAATGACCCGCTTGACAAATTAGCCGAGATGGCCGATGGTATCATTGCAGCAAATGGTCCACCCCCCATGGTTCAAAATATCCAATCGGGTAACGAGGAGCTTAAAACATTAATTCTTGCACTCTCCACACGCTTGGAGAAGTTGGAAGTGCAGGGGAATAATAGCAGGCAGAGTCGTTCCAAGTCCCGTGACCGTTTTAGGCATTATAAACGTGATAAAAGTCGAGAAAGGAACGCTAATTCTAAACATTTATGTTGGTACCATGCTACTTTTGCTGATAAAGCAAGTAAATGCCGCAAGCCTTGCTCATGGGAGGGAAACTAGTACAGCCGTCACTCAATTCTGAGAGTGACGGCGCAGTTCTAATAAATAGGCTCTATCTCAATGACAGAACTACTCATTTGAAATTTTTAATTGACACGGGGGCTGATGTGTCTGTCTTACCTATGTCAAAAGCTGATAGAACACGTACAGCAAATAAGCTACAACTTTTTGCCGCGAATGGCACGATCATTCCTACGTTTGGTCAGCAGCTCTTAAAGCTAGATTTAGGCCTGCGCAGGGAATTCCATTGGCTATTTATTCTGGCGGATGTTTCGCAACCAATTATAGGGGTAGATTTTCTTCGACATTTTGGTTTACTCGTTGATGTGCGTCAGGGAAAATTGCACGACCCCATTACTAATTTGCAGGCGCAGGGTATAATTGATAAGTCAAATAGTAGCAATATACGCACGGTTTCTGAAATGACAACATTCCATACGCTGCTTAACAAATTCCCTAGCCTAACCAATACTTGAGCCTCCCTTAACCCCCCAAAGCATCATGTGCAGCATATTATTGATACCAAAGGTCCACCTGTGTTTGCTAAGCCTCGCAGACTTCCTCCAGATAAGCTTCGCGCGGCTAAGCAAGAATTTCAGTTTATGATGTCGGTCGGTATTTGCAGACCTTCTAGCAGATCTTGGGCTAGCCCGCTGCACATGGTACCCAAATCGAAAGGCGATTGGCGCCCGTGCGGGGATTATCGTCATTTAAACGCTGCTACAATTCCGGATCGCTATCCTGTTCCTCATATTCAGGATTGTACACAAGCGCTCCACGGTAAAAAGATTTTTTCGACTTTAGATCTGTCTAGAGCATATCATCAAATTCCGGTACGACCTGAGTATGTTCCAAAAACAGCAGTCACAACTCCGTTTGGTCTTTTTGAATTTTTGTATATGCCGTTCGGTTTAGCCAATGCTGCGGCGACGTTTCAGCGATTTATCCATAGAGTGTTGTATGGGCTTGAATTTTGCATTCCATATTTTGATGATGTACTGGTAGCATCGGAGAATTACGAGCAGCATGTCAGACATTTACAAATAGTGTTCAAGCGTCTATCTCAATATGGGGTACGTTTGAACCCATCTAAGTGTGTTTTTGGCCAATCTAATGTTAAATTTTTAGGGCATAACATCTCTGTGGAGGGCATTAGCCCACTTCGGGATAAGGTTGACGCGATTAAAAATTTTCCTCGTCCCGAAACCATTAAAGAATTGCGACGTTATCTGGCCATGCTTAATTTCTATCGCCAGTTTATCTACCATGCTGCGCACACACAGGGGGTTTTAAACAAATATTTGCAAGGAGCCAAAAAGAATGACAAAAGCATAATTCAGTGGACAGAAGAATCTAATGATGCTTTTGTACGAAGCAAGGAAGAACTTGCAAATGCTGCCACCTTGGCATACTTCATAACTACGGCACCTCTATCTATTGCAGTGGATGCATCAGACTTTGCAATGGGTGCAACCTTACAGCAGCAGGTGAATGACAATTGGCAACCTCTAGCGTTTTTTTCAAAATCTCTGTCACCAGCTCAACAAAAATATAGTGCTTATGACCGCGAACTTTTGGCGGTGTATTCCGCAGTACAACATTTCCGGCACATGATTGAAGGTCGGAACTTTACAATTTTTACTGACCACAAACCACTTATTTTTGCATTCAGACAAAAAGCAGACAAATGCTCACCGCGGCAAACTCGACAACTGGACCTTATAGGCCAATTTTCCACGGACATTCAGCATATTAGTGATGTGGAAAATGTTGTGGCTGATGCTCTCTCCAGGGTAAATATTTCCTCCATCAAATCTTGTGTTATTGATTTGGAGCTGATAGCCAAGTTACAAGCAACCGATATTGCTTTACAACATGCGAGGCAAGACAACATTAGCTTAAAACTTGAACCAATGCCAGTAGGTGATTCAGTGATTGAATTGCAGTGTGACATTTCCACGGGTCGCATTAGACCTTTTGTGCAAGCAGACATGCAAAAAACAGTGTTTCAGAAATTGCACGAACTGTCCCATCCTGGTGTCAAAGCGACACAGAAACTGATTGCTGAACGCTATGTTTGGACTGGAATGCAGAAAGATATTGCTTTATGGTTACGATCCTGCATCTCCTGCCAGAGGAGCAAAGTACACCGGTACACAAGAAGTGCTATTGCAACATTTGAACAATCGTCTGCTCGGTTCCAGCATGTTCACATTGATTTGGTTGGACCATTGTCACCGTCTAATGGGTTTCGGTTTTGCTTAACATGTGTTGACCGATTCACAAAGTGGCCAGAAGCAATTCCATTGGCTGATACTACTGCTGAGAGTGTGGCGGAGGCCTTTTACGCCAGTTGGATCGCCTGTTTTGGCCCACCTTTACGTCTAACAACTGACCAAGGTCCCCAATTCGAATCATCACTATTTTCGGCGCTGAATCGTTACCTGGGCATCTCGAAAGTTCATACTTCCCCATACCATACGGCAGCGAACGGTCAGGTGGAGAGATTTCATCGACAGCTCAAGGCTGCAATTATGACCCACAACACCACGGATTGGGCCCGAGTTTTGCCAACTGTACTCCTGGGCATACGAACAGCGTGGAAAGAAAATCTGCAGGCTACAGCAGCGGAAATGGTATATGGTACCACCATCGCCCTTCCAGGAGAGTTCCTTGTTCCAGCAGCCGGCTCACCTAATCCAGTCGATTTTCTTGGCAGGCTACGGGAGGTGATGCGACGATTACAACCAGCCACTTCTCGGTTGACACCTGAGCGTAAAATTTTTGTCAGCAAGGATTTGAAGTCTTGCTCACATGTTTTCTTGCGCAGAGAGGGGATTAAGAAGAGTCTGCAAGCTCCATTCGAGGGGCCTTACCAGGTTCTGCAACGGACTGACAAAAATTTCACTGTTAAGATCAACGACAGAACTGTGACGGTAAATATAGACAGAGTAAAACCTGCCTTCTTCTGCACTGAGGAGCAGCCGTCGAATTCTGAATCCGCAGAAAACCACTCTAAAGTAGATTCGCCAGCAGTAACATTCACAGAAGAAGCGGAAATTCCAGCTCCCAAAAGTCCGGTAACTACTCGTGCTGGTCGGCGCGTCAGATTTAACCCTCGCTACCTCTGATGGTGGAAATTATTTCGCTGTCGCTCAGGGGGAGTGTGTACTGTGGGGATCTGGCATCGCCGAAAACTTAAAACCAGCTAATGAGCTGGGTCCATGGTATTTCATCTACGCTTAACGGGAAACCGCGCGGAACAAGACTTCGCCGTTGAGCGGGAAGAAACAGTTAGTTGGACTCTGGACTGCCTGTTGAACGCACGTATTTTAGCGTGCTAATGTAACGATTAATGCTGAATTGCCGCACGCTGGTGCGAAGAGTGTATTTTGAGTTTAGAATATAATTTATTAAGTTTTAAATGTGTTCTTAATTTGTGAAGTGCAATATTTTATTTAATCGATAATTAGTAATCGGGTTTAGAATGCCCGCTACTAAAGCCTGTGTCTTTGTTTTCATTTTAGTACTTGAAACTTTTCATTTGTTTTAGCAAATATATTTTGCGATTACATGTAAGTAAATTACAACACTAAAACTATTCTTTTGAAAATATGTATGGAAAATGAATTCATAAGAAATAGTTTGTTTCAAGTGGACAGAAACAGAAAATCTGTAAATACTATGTCTCCCCCCCACCCCACAAAAAAAAGACCCTTTTAAGCAAAATCTTTTTGATAAAAGCATGCTAGCATTTTATCCAAGAAGAATTACATAGAAGGATTAAGGATGCGTTTTAGTCAATGACAATGATGTTTTTGGTCGTATGGTTGTAGAAACGCGAGTTTATTTGTAACCGGTCAAAAGGCCTAAAGAAAGCGCTAATTGCAGCTGCCAGTATAAGAAAATTGACCTTTTAACTACAGTTATAGTGCCTAGAAGTAAAGAGTGCTTATCGCCAATACAACCAAAATAAAGAAATGTGTCTGAAAAAAGAAAACCAGACTCTCAGTGAGAGGGCGTCGAGTTCCCACTGCTGTTATTTGCGTTTCCGCGAGAGGGCGTCGAGTTCCCACTGCTGCTATTTGCGTTTGAAGTTTCATTTAAAAGGCTTAATCCTAATGTTAGTTTCGATGTAATTACCGCTATATTTTCAAACAAACTATACGAATGTTTCTTTTTCTATAATATTTTAAAGTAAACATATATTATACCTGTTTAATAATAAATCAGTATGGATAAATCCGCAAATACTAAGAAAAGAAAAGCTGATCGAACATGCTTCGTTCCTGGATGTACTTAGTGGATGTAAAAGCAACAAAACTAAAATAACTCTATTTTCCACCCCCAAAAACAAAAACCAATTTTAAAAATGGTTAAAAGTTGGATAATTTGAAAATTTCCTAAATAAATAGTACCCCCTTATCAACGACCAACCTCTTCTTACAGCGTCTAAAAATTTAAATTAAAAAAAAAGATGATTATTTGTTAATTGTATTTCCAGTAAATAAATAATGAATCAAATGAAATTTTGTGTTAAATTTTTTCATACCCCTCCCTCCAAAAAATAAAAGTTTGTAAAAAAAAATCCTGATTATGTAATACAAATATTTAATGTATTTCAGAAAATATAAAATTAGTATGCTAATTTTATTAAAGATAAGTTTAAGATTATATATAATCTTAAACTTATCTTTAATAAGTATTTTTTCTGAATGTTCATTGAATTATGGTTTTAAATATATTCACAAAATCGATTTATTACCTTTTGTAAGGTGTCTATTACTGGAATTAAAAGTGTTTGATTTATTTCTGTTATTAAAATTTTGATTCACATTGGGAAATGTCAGTAAGAGAATGGTTCAATATTGTTGATAGATTAATGTAATATTTAAAAACGCTAAAATATAATAATAATAACTATTAATAAAAAAGAATTTTTTTAAGGATCATTAGCACATCTACCCTAATTTAAAGAAAATGCATGCTTGTAATATTTTCAGGAGAGTAATTATTTTTTTTTCTAGATTTGAAAGAATCATTAATTTCTCATTTGGTATTTTGCTAGTATACCTTAAATTATTTTACCCAAAATTAAGCACTGAAATATCAGAAATTTTTAACACCTCAATTTACTCTTAGATTGTTAAGTGGATGTAAACATATAATAATGAATACCGATTAAAAAGTTGTAAAAATAGGTGTAAAATAATTTAACTGTATAAAAAAGGACATGTTTTTACAACAATCATCATCGAGGCTAACGAAAAAGAAAGGCTACCGCGGTGCTTTACGCGTATCTTTTTTTACAGACCGCCAGAGTCACGTGATGCTCGAATGCACCAATGCAGGTGTACGAAAAGAGCAACACGTCACTCTAGCGGTTTGTAAAAAAAGATAAGTGGAATGTACTGCGGTAGCCTGTCTGTTTCGTTAGCCTCGATCATCATAGTATGATGTATTTATTCAATATATTGTTTTAGAAATAACTAAATATTGTAGGAAGAAAAACATTGTCCAATGATAAAGTTTGTAACTGTTTCAATTACATTTCTCCTGAACTGCATTTTCATTATTAGAATTTTTTTCTTGTTTATTTTTCATCTAGAGCATTGTAAAGTACTGATTTATTACAGAAAAAATTAGATTTAAAATAATGTTTATGGAAAAACGAAAGTTACCATAGCCGCGGCGGGAACACTAGCGCCATATATCCGCGTCTTCTATTTCTGGAGTATAATTTACTTCTAAACACTGTACTGCAGTGTCTAGAAGTATATTTCTAGATACTGTACTTTAACTAATGCTAAAATGCCATTGAAATCATTATTTATTGTAAGTGTGTTTGAAAGTGTTAGATATTCAAATTCGGATAATTTTTACCTTGTCATATAAACACAAAATACTGATGTCACTGTCACATGAAATCTGAAATTGTACAAAAAATATAATCATTATACAAAACTTAAAAATACATGTAATTCAATGGGCTTGCATGGGATTTTCCTGAAGCGAGTAGTTATACTTTTCCTCCACCAGATGGCGTATTCGAGCACTTGAATGTTGAATCAACGCCCCCCCCCATCAAAATTTCACAACAAAACTTCGATTTTGTCTCGTCATTTTGAGAATCCTTATGTTCACCATAACGTTGTAACACATGCATTTTAAGAATAATCTGTTGCAGGTTTAATTAAAAACGTCTGACGTTGCACATGACTTTTGTTTACAATAACAATTATCCGGATATATAATTGAATGTGGGAAATTAATAGGAATTTTATTCTCTTGATTTTTAAAAAGAAATTTTAAAATTCCTCAAAATGGATAAACGGGATTTATTTTTTTGTTGTAAAACTGGAAATCTTTCCCGCATTCGGTAAGCCAGTTTCATTGACTTAGAGCTACTAAATCTCCCTAAAAGGTTTTTAACTGTTAGAAAATATCCCTGTTTTATTAAGATTGACATTAAGGAATGGGAAAAAAAAAATAAATGGAGTGTATTGTCTGTTATTCTTTTTTTTTTTAAGATCTGAAATCTTTAGTAAAATTCAATCGAAAATTTGAAATGTATAACTTTTACGTGTGCTACCAATGTTTTCAGCTTTCTTTATATCTTCAAAAAGTTAATAATTAGATAAAAAGTTGAACAAAATGTTGTAAATTGGATCACGCTTGGGAAAAAAAGGTTTGGACCGGATGCTTTACACTCATGCAGCGTTGTTTGGCGATTTTTTGGTTGGCGCGATTTTCAAACCTGCGCCAAACCAATAACTTAATACAATTGCTAGGTTGCCATTAAAGGAAAAAAATCCCCTAAATTTGACGACTTTTTTCCTTTTTATAACCGATTAAAAAAAAAAAAAACTGCGTGAGTGTATGACATCATAGCCAAAGGTTTATTTTATTATTTTTTTTAATTAATTTCTCCATTTAATATTAGACAGTATTGTTATCGTTTTTTTTTAGTAATTAATTAAGACGAGTAATGATTCTAAATAATGACTCTAATAATGATTATGAAAACCAGTGGTACAGCCAGAATCCACATCTGGGAGGGGTTTTGAACCAAAATGTTACTCATAAAATGAACAATTTCGTTGTGTTACATATACATAAGGTAGTGTTTAGTAAATATATGACACATACAAACCGACATAATTAAAAGCACTAATAACTATAATAAATTTAGCATTTATATGTTTAAAAGTTTTAAACAACAATAGTTTTCAATCTTCAGAGAAAAAAGAAAGAAGATGGGCAGAAAGAGCAGTAGCAGTGTAATACACGCTCTACTTTGCTGCTATTGCTCAACTTTTGCTTTCATTTATTCTGTGTAGAAATAGAGGCTCCTATTATGAAGCCTTGAAACAGTTGAATAGTAAAAATTTTATGCTGTTTATGGTTTTCTTTGCTTTGGTTTTTACATATATTTTTTTTAAGGCAGTTTTCAAAAAATATTTTTTTTCTTGCTCAACAACGCAAAACTTTCTAACGCATTTTCTGACTCATTTTTAAGCATAAAAGTATTATACTTGCAGTCATGGTTATTGAAGTGATTTGTAATCGAACAGTTCCTTTCATTTTCCAATAAATTAATTGCATCTTGGGTTATAAGCAATTGTTGTCTCAGGGCAGCAGCTTTTTTCCTTTCCTGCATTGTTGCATCTGAAAATCCGGTTCAAAACAAAGACTTTGTCAGCATTCCCTGAAGAATGTTCTGCTTTTACCAAAAACAGTTCGATTAATAGTTTTTTATTTTATTAAGAGCACCTGCTAACTTGATACATTTGCAAACAAAAATGAATTTAAAAATGTGTGAGAAAGTAGCCAGTTTGGATTTTAGGGTTAAATTCTAGAACATGGGAGACACTTGGTGAAGCGATAAATGAGTTTTTCTTGCTTCCAGTTTTTATCTTATGTTACTACCATGCCTACTGTGGTTGATTGGTTGGTTTATTGTTTGTTCTGGAAATTGGATTGGGTTTTGAGCTCAGAGCAAAGATAGAAGATGTCCTTGATTGGTTTATTGTGTCTCAGATTTGTTGAATTACGTTTGTAGAATGTGTGTGTTTTGTGAAGTTTAATGATTTGACGTTTTGTCGTATGTCATAAAAGGATAATTCCTGTGAAATAAAAATAAATAAAAAAAGATGAGAAATAAAGTTGTTATATATATTATTACAGTGGCAACACTATTTTTCTATGAACGTTTTAGCAATAGCAACAAGACCGTTTATTTCAATATTTGATAGATGCTGCTATATTTGTTTGTATACATTTATTAACGCTGATTAGATTGTAAAGTGATTAAAAGATGAATACAAACAATAATAACAAAAGGTATGTGAATTTTTGTTGAATTTATTTGATAAGATGTAGGGGAGACCGGTACACAGTGGACCGCCTCCTAATATTTTATTTATTTAAAAAAATTTTAAGCTTCTCTTATATCCTAATAGACAACAGCACTGCACTGATTTTTTTTAGCCTTCAGAAAATGTGTTTAGCTCAGATTGAACTATTTTATCCTGATTGGTTGTTTCAAGCTTCTAAAAGTAAAATTTTTCATCATTATATTTAAATTTTTTTAGTAATTAAAGGTTGTAGATAAATAAGATAAAACAGCTTTTTTGTAAAGCTAAGATACTTGTTTTTATTTAACTTTAAAATTAATATGTTTAAAAGAATGCTATAAACAATATTAATATGATTATTTATTGAACTTCAACATGGGGCACAGTGGACCACCCACTCTTGGGGCACAGTGGTCCACAATCCACTCTGCTCCTGTAATGCAGAATGTTCAAAATATTTAATAATTGCTTATTTTCTATCAAGAAATATTGTTTTAAAGTAGTTATTTAACTGTAAAATACAGTAACCAAAGAAAAATAACAATTTATTTAACATTGTAAGAAATATTTTGTTTTGTATTTACTGCCTTTGATAAACATAACTGTAGTCTAATTGGTAATGATTCTATTCAAGTAGGATTCATGAAATGCAAATTGAATGGAAATCAGTTTATTTTTCCCGAAACTGTAGATGAATCTGCTGTTGATGTCAATTATTTCATAATGTTGCTCCCAGACCCAAAAGCTAGACCAACATATGATCCTAAAAGACCCGACCATTCGCCGATTTTCTGCGTGCTAGTTTCGGAAGGCACCGTTTGGTGTCTCGTGGTCAGCACTAGAACAATAAACTGCAGTTTATAGAACACGTCAATGTTATAGTTTGTGATTTTTTTTCATTCTGGTTGCTATATCATTACAAATATGAGGTGTTGTGTGCCTTTCTGTAGTATTGATAGTCGGGCAGACTATTTTGACCCTGATGTTAATAAAATTTCGATGCATTATTTTCCAAAAGAGGAAAAAATTAAACAAGCATGGATTCAAGCAATCGGCAGGCAAGGTATGTTTATTTACCTTTTACTGTCTTATTTAAGTTTATTAAATGTTAATTATGCATTTAATCTTGGCTCATAATTTTACTGTAAAAGGAACAGAAACTTATAGAATAATAAAATATCTGTTCTAAACATTATGGCTATTAAAATAAAACTACTTTTTTTTTTCATCACAAGCACGCCATACCTAGACCCACATGTGCGGCTAGCGCTATACATTTGTAAAATCATAAATCTATAAAACATTCTAATATTAAGAATTTATACAATCAAACTTTTCTTTTATCTATCACTGTAGCCAAGGGATGTGCATAGGAAATTATCCTGATTTCTGGAATTTTCAGGAATTTTTTTATTAATTTTAAGTGACGTTTATAATAATTCACCCATGTGAAACATAATCTTTTGAATTAAAAACTTTTATTGCGATGACGTTTTAAATTAATCTTTTTGCAACTTGAATCACTCAAAGATAATCAATATTTTATATTTTAATGAGTAAATTTTGAATTTTCTCAGCATTTTTAATTTATTTTGTACAATTGAAACTTTTGAAAACCAGTGATAGAAAACAAACAATTTTAGAATAGCTTTAATATCACAATATTACCGTATTTTCGGGAATATGTGCCGCACCCATCGTAAGCACCGCATCATTGAAAAATCGGTACAAAAAGAACAAATATACACGTAAGCGCCGCACCCATTAGAAGCGCCGCATCATTGAAAAATCGGTAAAAATGAAATAGTCACGATAAAAACGATCGGCAAAATTGGATTAAAAGTAACAAGAATAGCGATAAAATCTTACAAGATATATGAATTAACAATAAAACACAGGTTATCTTAAAATAAAATAGGAAAAAAAATTGTACGAAAAAATTCAATTTAACAAAATTTACTTTGCCAAACATAAATGTGCCAATGAAAACCCTTTTCTACAAAAATCATGGAAGTGAGGTGTGGCCAAAACATGAATAATCACGAGATTGGGGAATCAGACAAAGACTTGTCTGGCGCCATCTCTCGGAGCAAAAGCGTACTACGCCAATTGATTATTCAATTATCGTTTTAATCGAACATCGCCGTATGCCATGTGCTTATGAAATAAATATAATTTATCAACTATTGTAAAGTATACAATAAATACTTTTAAAGAGTGAGCTATTAATATTGAACAGAAAATAGAGAAATATCGGTAAGTTAAATATATTTTGACTATAGTAATTACGTTTTTATAATAAAGATATATTGTGATATGTACTGTTTATGAACTTTATACTGAGATTAAATGAATGTAAATAAAGGTGAAATATAAATGAATGTTAATGAATCCATGTGTTTAAAAGTGTATTTGAGGCAGTAAGATTAAAAAAAACATGAAATGAAGGCTTGTTTTTCACAATATCCAGTTTTTGTTATGTTGAGAAAAAAAAAATCATTGTACCCGCCGCCCTTGTGTATGCGCCGCATCGCCGATATTTTGAACTTTTAAACACATATGCGCCGCGGCGCTTACTCCCGAAAATACGGTACTTGCATAATACTGCATTAATTTCCTTTTATATATCTATTAATAATGCAAGCATATATTCAGTATTTAGGATTGTCAGCATCTGATAATGTATTCCCAAAGAAGCATTATTTGCCCGATTCCTATCACTTTAATTCTTTAAGGAAATGTCCATTTTTTTTCTTTCTTTCTTTCTTTATTTCTGTGTGTGTGTGTGTGTAAGTTGTAATGCTGTTAGTCGATTTTTTAGTGAAAGATTTTTTTCTTGTTGCACTGTTTTGTTTTAATGAAGTTATTTTTGTGAAAGTTTTCTTTTATCTAATGAACTTTTAAAATTACAAGTTATATATTTGAAATCTTATGGAGATGAAATATTTATGAAGTGTTTACTTTCATGGGATGAAATTTTGTCAGGGGCATCAAAGCTGGGACCCAGTTTTTTCTCAAATTCATACACAGGATGTAAAGCAAACTTTCCCTTAAAAGTTGAAAATAGTTTTTAAGGTGCTTAAAAGTGATTACTTTTTTTCTGTAAAGTTCATATTTAAAAAAAAAAAGTTTCAAGGATATTTACAGGTCAAAATATGATGAAAGGGGTAAATACTATTGGCCTTCAATGAATGTTAGCTTATTGTTTTTTTAATCAGCGCCTGAAGGAAACATGGGCTGAGGCTCTAGGGCACCTCCAATTTTAGTGCACAATTTTCATAAAACTGATGTTTTAAATCCATTTTGATTTTGCACTGTTTACAATAAATGTTTTCAAGGGTCAATCCAGACAAAATTTGGGGCCTATACTTCACAAAAATAAATTGAATAAAATGGACCCCTTCACAAAAATCAATTTGATAAAATGGGTCCCTTCACAAAAATCAATTTGATAAAATGGGCCCCTTCAAAAAATTCCTTTTAACAAAATAGGCACTTTCACAAAATTTCATTTTACAAAAACTTACTATTTATTATATTACTTTTAAATGCTAAAGGTGTAAAATTAACAACTATAATATAAATTAAAATAACTTTTATTAGTTGTTTTACATGTTTCAACTCTTTCCGAGTCATTTTCAAAAACAAAATGAGAATATTCTAAAGCTGCACGGGCTTTGAAATTATTATTTTCATGTACTTTTTTTAAAATTACGCACGTTATCTATTATTTTTTACTTGATTGTTTATTTTCATATCTTTGACCATGGAGTAATCCTAACCACAGTTTCGGTAAATTAAAAGATGCCGCATCGAAAACTGTGGCTAGAATTATTCCATGGTCATATGAAAATAAACAATCAAGTAAAAAATAATAGATAACGTGCGTAATTTAAAAAAAAGTACATGAAAATAATAACTTCAAAGCCCGTGCAGCTTTAGAATATTCTCATTTTGTTTTTGAAAATGACTCGAAAAGAGTCGAAACATGTAAAACAACTAATAAAAGTTATTTTAATTTATATTATAGTTGTTAATTTTACACTTTTAGCATTTAAAAGTAATATACTATTACAAGGTGTTATATTTTATTATATTGTTACTATTTATTATTTATTTATTATTCATTGACTTTTAAAATGTATAATTTGTAAACAAACAAGATCACCAGAGAGGAAAACTTAAGCAAAAGTATTTAAAAAAGTTTTTTTTTAATAAACGCTTTCTTCGAATTTGAGTAGCTGGATTTCGACTTTCATTAGAAAATGTTATTTTTCACAAAAATATAATAAAATTTCACAAAAATAACCTTTACTTTCACAAAATGGGCCCCAAGAAAACACCTGCATCGACCCCTGGTTTTGTTCATTTAGAGTAGAATAAAATTAAAAACCAAAAATATATTTATATAAATATGCATTTATTTATATATTTAAAAATTCGCCCTTGTTTTAAAAAATATGTTTTAGCACCCAATTACTCCCTTGAGGATAACTGGATGCTACATCTTTTATAACTATATGATAGTGCATGCTAATTTTTGTAGCAAGTAGGTGCTAGAAAAGAAAAGCAGAAGTAATTTATTGATATATATATATATATATATCACAAATTAAATCAAATGTTTAGACATTGTACAGAACAGTCCAATGTCCAATCTATGAAATTATATACTTGCTATTATTCATGGCACAGGTGTCATATATGCTGTCATACCCCAATAGATGGAGGGGGGGGGGGTTGGTAAAACTGATCTAATCGATCTTTAAATAAGGGGAATTTTTGATAAAATAACATATCAATGTTAGTTATGTTAAAAATGAATTTTATAAATTGCAACTGGGCCATAGGCACACCTGTTAAAATAATTTGCCCCTCCCTAGATTTTATTTTGCCGGTGCTCATATTTTTTAGTATTTGTCCCCAACAAAATTAACTCTCAAATCATTGTGTATTATATATGTTATATAAGCAATAATTTAAATATGTAAAATCGAAGCAATAATAGAATAGTCTTGAAATTACTTTTATCTTAAAATAAAGGGGGAAATTATAAAAGGATATATAATAGAACCACGCCAAAACGCAATTTCTGAGATGGATCTTTAAATTATTGATACATTGTATTTGTCTCAAAAATGAAAATCCTAGATATTGTTGAAATATTTAAAAACTTATCTTAATCGAGCTCTTACATCATATCTAGTAGTTTACTAATCAGATATTCTTTTAACACAATATGAAAATTTTATTAATAAACACTTTTTTGTGATGAGACTTTAATTCTCAACTTTAAATATGTTCTTTTCACCAGTTTCATCCATCCTGAATAGAAATATATGCTAAAAATATTAATAAACAGAAAACATTTCTAACGTATTTAAAGGGAAAACCCCGGAATGTTGTTCTATTATTCTATGCTATCTGCTAGCAGAAGACGGAGAAACGGGCATGTTTTTATGAATGGAAAGTCGGCGAATGGGCAGGTCTTTAGGATCGTATGTTGGTCTAGCCCAAAAGTATTTCAGGAAAATTCCAGGCTCAATCTTAATCATAAGTATTTTGGAATTTCATTTGCAAATTTTGATGTGCACTGATTTTTTTGTACTTAAGTAATAACTTCAACTAAATTGCAATTGTCCCTGTATTAATCTGTTATTTTTTTCAAACTATAATAATTTTTTTTTTGTTTTTGTTTCAAAATTTATATTACTATGTTATTTTATGGGTAAAGGTGAAATAAAAAAGAATTAAATTAATGAACAATAGATTTATATTGTATTTCAGATAATACCTAATAGCAGTCCACTGTGCCCTGGTGGGTGGACCAGTGTACCCCACTTCTGGGACACACTGGTCCACTTTACAGATGCATATAATTTTTTTTTTTTTTAATGTATTGAAAACTATGTTCTGAGAAAATTATGATGAATGTATAAAGGTTTAAGGAATATTCAAAAATATTTTCATGCAGATCGGTTTGTTTGTTAAACAGAAAAAAAAATTAACTGAAAAAGTGGGCCACTGTGTACCAGTCTCCCCTATTTCATGCATTCTAGAGACTTCTGCACCACTAGTTTCATCATGCATCCAGAGTTTTTTTTTTTTTCGGTTAATGTACGCGAAGCGTACATTATATGTAAATTACTAACCGCTGCTTGTATGAGTTTCATGCATTCTAGAGATTGCTACACTGCGAGTTTCATGTATCCAGGGGGGGGGATTCAGTAAATGTACATGAAGCATACATACATATATATAAGTTACTAACCACTGCTTGTATGAGTTTTGTGCATTCGAACAATCAGGAATCTTGAGATGCTCCCCAATCAGGGATCAGTCTAGAGAGTTTCGGAAGGGTGCCCTGCCCTCATGCCCTTTTTAGATTAGTGGTGTACCGAGTAGTGCTTTGGCTGAGTACCGAGTACTCGGCCATTTACTGAGTAAATACCAAGTACTCGGGCAATTACTACTTGGTCGAGCACCGAGTAATTGTGTTTAAGAAAGAATCACTGCCGTGAACATGAACTGTGCTTAGTGGTAACACTTCTATGTGTGTGTGTTTATATATATACCTATTTATAAACATGCATCTTGAGCATATAATCTAATCATATTTTTTAAAATTAACTTCAATTTTTGAAATTTCATTTATTGTGAACCTTTTAAAGATAATTTTTGTATATTCAAAAGTTTTAAAAGAGTAGCATTATTTAAAAAATATATATAAAAAAAAGAATTGATACATAAAAAGTTCAATTAATCAATATGAAATTAAAACTGATTATTTAACACATCTTTACCCATTAAAGTACCTTATTTTCTTTTGATTAAAAAAATTGGGTACTTTCATGTAATAGCAGCCCCTGAGGATGAATTGCCAAGCGACCAAGATTTATCACCAAATTATAAAGCATGTATGACATAATATGCTATATTATTATCATTAAATCATTACTTTTGTGATGTACATGGCCGATTTATTAGTCATATATAACACATATATGATGTATACATATAACATGTACATAAGTCGTATAGGATATGTATATATATATATGACATATAAGATGTAAATAATATGTATGTAATGATGTGTATTGTATATATATGATGCATATATAAGCTTTTCGATGATCTTGGCGAAATCAGAGCTGAAACCTTGGCATAATTGTAATTGTGGAGGCTGCTATAACACGAAAGCACCAAAAAAGGGGGCTTTATAGTTTCTTTTTTTTTTTTATGTGTAATGTACAGCTAAAATGGTATTTTATCAGTGCTCACAGTGAACACCTTTTTTCTGAAGCAGGCCAAATTTACAACAGTAAAAGAAATGCCCTATCTCCTGAAAATGTAGAATGATTATAGTGTTTTTGTACCATAATTTGCCATACAGCAAATTTAATTATTTTTTTTTAACTGCATTTATTGTATTTTCTGTTTCTACACACTGCTTCTTTATCCAAAATCACAGTCTTTTCCTACAGTTTTAAAAATGACTTTTTTTTAAAAATATAAATATCAAACTAAACTTTAATTTACATTAATTTTGCATGTTTTGTTTTTTTTGTTTTTTTTTTACCTTTTTCTATGTTTTATAGATAAATTTTTATGTACCGAGTAAATAGTTTTTATGAATGATGGCATATATTATACATTTATATTCAAATAACTTTTTATAGATAGATCACTTATAAATTAATTTGTCTTTAAATATGCTTAAAAAATTAAATTCTTGCAACTACTCGGTATTGGCCGAGTACTCGGCTGAAATTTGGCCGAGTACCGAGTACTCGGTATGGCTCTATTTTAGATAAAATTTTGCCCTTTTTCCAGTAGAATCCCACCTTCCTTTTATTCGTCAGTAGAACCTTGCCTTGTTTGCATTGTACTTTCAAAAATTCTTTACCTATCTTTTCTTTTTGAAATGCTAGAATGGTACTTCAGTATGGTACTCCTCTTTCCCTCTCAACCACTTTATTTCTCTCTGAAATGTCCTGACATTCTTAATCTTGGACTCTGTGATTCATTCTTTCCATTGAACGAGACATAAAGGGTAACAAGGTCATTGATTCATTTCACCTTCTCTAGTGAACTAGTATTATATAAGATGTTCTGGCCTTTGACCACATGATTGATAACTTACACAAGTTGTATAAAAAAATTGAGAAGTAGCTTTAGAACTTTTATTTTTAGTTTTTTCAACCTGTTTAGTTAAAACCAGGAAAAAGTTATCTAATGAGTAAAAGTTTCTAAAGATCTTAGGATAAGGAGGGGGGGGGGGAATGACCATTCTATTTTTAATACTTTTCTTACGGTGAGGAATTACTTAAATATTAAATGTTATTGTATTCTTTTAATTAAGGAGGACTTTAGAAGCTATGGTTTCTTTAAGCAGTTGTCAAACTTCCTTCCCCGCCCGTACATTAGTGTATACACTTCTTACAAAAATGCCTTTTTTTATGAAATGATGTGCCTTTTTTATGTAATGTGCACCCTGCCTTTTTTTTGTTCTAGATTGATCCCTGCTCCAATCATAAACTGTGTGCTTTGTGGCAGAGAACTTACTACTTACACAGTTCCTATGAGAATTTCTTTCAAGACATAAACATTGTGACAATTTACAAAGTTTAAGCAAGGAAGAAAAAATAGCTAAAAATTTGTAAAAATAGAATAATCCGGAGGAAAAAAATTGCTAAATGTTTGTAAAAATCGAAATATCCAGAGGAAATATTGCTAAAAGTTTGTAAAAATCGTGAAGTAAAACTTGCTAAAACTTTGTAAATAGTTGCAAAACGGAATAAAATCAATGTTTACTTTGTGAAAAAGCTTGTCGTAGGAAGCACACGTTCTTATTGGGTAGAATTTGGAGGTTGCCTATTTTTTGTTTGGTGCACGTCAAAAAAATCGCCAAATCGGGTGTCTCGCTTGTTCTAGGAATTTGCCGATTTTAGGACAGCTTTAACACAAGGAGGTTTGAATGCATCCTTTAAATGCTCTGGGAGGGGTTTTAACCTCAAAATCCCCCCCCCCCTTCCCTGTGTCAGTATGAAAACTGATTTTTAATGATTATTATTGTATTGTTTGGCTAGTGTGTAATTTTTTTTTAAATTGTACAATGGTTATGCTAATAAAATGCTGCACACCATTTTGACCATAATATGACAGTATTTGTTGATCGACTTGTTGACCACCTATGTACAGAGCCAGTGCAACCATTGGGCAAACGGAGCCAGGGCTCCACACCAATTGGAGTCTTGTTAGGTTCCCCGAGCCTCTTTATGCATTTCAAAATAATGTTACCCAGTTTAAAATATTGATGTTATTTCTCTGAATGTGTCTTTAAATTTTTTTTGAAAAAAAAAGTTAGCATTAACTTTATTTCTTACAGCCAAAATTTATATAACTGTCAGGAAATGTATAGATGTGAGAATCCTGAAAGTAACCGTAAACGCATCAAATAAATATTTAAAATATTCTAAAGGACAGAAATTTTTTTTAATTAAAAATAATTATGTAAGGATTGCCCAAATGAAAGTGGCATTGCTGTAATAACTTTGCCATTTGAAGAGAAAGATGACTGTGCATGCTCCTATAGAGGGCACAGAGTGCTGGGAATGCATGTGATATCATCAGATCCCGCAAGATGCGTGTCTGATAGCATGGGAGCAAGTTAAAAGGGATCGTTCGCATCATGGATGCCTCCAAATCGTGTCAACACACGGTCGTGCAATTTTTAACAGCAGGAAATGTGAGTGCTAGTGAAATCTATCATCAATATGTATCGATGCACTGTCATGTGTTTTGTATTTTCATTAATACAGTAATCTTACTTGTATAATTACTCGATTGTGGAATATGCTTCATTAAACGACTGTTAGAATCAGATTATGATCAAACAAATGCTGTTACGAGTAGTCTAGTAAACAGGGAAAATAATTTGTACTTCAGGTAATATAGTATATTATGCTAATATTTTCTTCAATTTAAGATCATGATTTTAGAGAAATTTTATAAAAATATGCGCTAAAATATAATACAGTAAAAACTTGTTAAACCGTCATTCTCTTTAAAAAATTCACTCCATATATAACAGTAGTTTCTCAGAGTCCTGCACAAAAGAGATTAGAAAATATTGTAAAAAATCTTAGCAAACCGTCATTCCAAAAATATGAGAGACTAATAAAACACTATTTTCAGTTTACGATTTCTTTTTCTTTCTATAATTCATAGCTAGTAAACGATAAAAGGAACAAAAATTTGTGATGGGCTATTAAATGAGAGTGACAATGAACTCATTGGAGAAAAACTAGGTAACACCTAAATTTCAAAACATTATAGCTGTATGTTACATAGTTTTTTAATTTCTTTTGAAAAATAAAAAGAAGAGAACTTTGCTGTGCTAATGAAATTTTAAAATATAATTTCATCAACTAACCAAAGAGACTTTGTTGACACACCTTTTTTAGGAAGTGTTAGTTTTATTTGCTAAATTTTTATATATTGTAATATAATTTAATAATCATATAATTTTCCATTTATTAACAATTATAAAATAAACTAGATGGAACCCATTAAAACTTGATGGCAAACAACTTAAGGTACCATAGAAAATAAGTTCTTAACTACTTTAGAATGTTAAAATTTTTTACAGAATAATTCTTAGTAATAATTCAAATAAATAAAAATATTCTCATGTTAAATCCAGGCTGGGAACCCATAGTTAGCAGAGTTACACACCCAGGATTTCTGTTATTTCTCTAATCTCACATTTTTCTATTAACCAGCACAACAACGATAAATTGTATACAATTGTCATTATCCAACATTGGCGTGCACAATATGCATTCATATATACTACGTGCTTTTCCACCTACTGATTCAATAATTATTTTGCCATTACAGTGTATACAAATACAGTTAGGGAGCAATCAATGCCAAATAATGACAATCGTATACAATTTATCAGTGTTGTGTTGATAAATAGAAAAGCACTGTTAAGTTATTTGCATTAACCTAACGTGTATACAGATATCATGCACTACATGCATAAATACATACAGTAAAAGATCTTTATAACGCAATTCCATATAACGCAATTCTCCATATAACGCACAACTTCTCACATGTAAACAATGAATTTTCAGTTAAAAAACACCTGAATTCCCATATTATAAATAGTTGTTATTCTCTAGAGGACGAAATTTGATGCATTAGTTCATCTTTATCTCCGTAATTCAGAGCTAATTACTGAAACAATTGCTATGATTTGATACAGATATGTTTGGACGATGTTTATAAAGTAAATTTAACAATGTGTGGAATGATCTATATTATGCAAAAAATTATAATCTGCACAACTCCTAGTAATAAAGAATGCAATATAAAGATACTCTAATGTATTTTGGTATGTTTCACACATATTTGGCCATGTTTTACAAGCTAAATTTTATGACGTGTGAAATGTGATCTATATAATTCAAAATTCTATAACGCACAACCTCATGTTTTTAGGTTTGCGTTATAAAGATCTTCTACTGTATCCTTATTTTCCTGTATACTACATTAAAAGTTTTGTGAAAATTTGACCGTAATTGAATCTTTAGAACACTTTTGCATTAACTGGCATGACATCGATAAATCATACATCATTGGCCGAGTACATAAGCAAAATTTGGCCGAATACAGAGTAGGGGAGACCGGTACACACTGGACCTATGGGCACAGTGGACCACCCCTGAATATTTTATTTATTTAAATTTTTTTAAGCTTCTCTCCTATCCTAATAGAAAACAGCACTGCACTGATTATTTATAGGACAGGCCTTCAGAAAATATGTTTAGCTCAGATTGAACTATTTTTATCCTGATTGGTAGTTTTGAGCTTCTAAAAGGAAAATTTTTCATCATATTTTTATTTTTTTAGTAATTAAAGGTTGTAGATAAATAAAATAAAACAGTTTTTTTTTTTTTTTTTTTGCAAAGCTAAGATACTTGTTTTTATTTAACTTTAAAGTTAATATGTTTAAAAGAAAGCTATAAACAATATTAATATGATTATTTATTGAACTTCAACATGGGGCACAGTAGACCACCCACTCCTGGGGCACAGTGGTCTACAATCCACTCTGCTCCTTTAATTGCAGTATGTTCAAAATATTTAATAATTGCTTATTTTCTATAAAGAAATATTAGTTTTAAAGTTTTTATTTAACTGTAAAATAAAGTAAACAAAGAAAAATAGCAATTTATTTAACATAGTAAGAAATATTTTTTTTGTATTTACTGCTTTTGATAAATATAACAATATAATAATATGATGATTCTATTCAAGTAAGATTCGTGAGACACAAATTGAATGGAAATCAGTTTATTTTTCCTGAAACTGTAGATGATGAGACACAAATTGAATGGAAATCAGTTTATTTTTCCTGAAACTGTAGATGAATCTGTTGTTAATGTCAATGATTTCATAAAGTTGCTCCCAGACCCAAAAGTATTTCAGGAAAATTCGAGGCTCAATCTTACTCATAAGTATTTTGGAATTTCATTTGCAAATTTTAAAGTGTGCTAATTATTTTGTACTTAAGTAATAACTTCAACTAAATTGCAATTGTTCTATTAATCTGTTAATATTTTCAAAATATAATTTTTTTTTTTCAAAATGTTACTTGTAAATTTATATTACTATGTTATTTTGTGGGTAAAAGGGGAAATAAAAAGGAATTAGATTAATGAAAAATAGATTTATATTGTATTTCAGATAATATCTAATAGCGGTCCACTGTGCCTGGTGGGTGGACCAGTGTCAACACCCCCTATATTCAAAGCCTTCACAGTGAATTCTGGAAGAGGCAATATGGCGGAGACGGTAGTCCGAAGTTATTTCCGCTTATCGTTGACCTTCCCAGTTGCCTCTGCTTGATCGGTCAGCTCACCTTTAGGATTAAATGCGAGAGCACGTATCACGTATTTACAATTGTGAAAATAAATACAACTTTGGATATGGAGACATATTTTAAAGAATAAAAGTAAGTTTTGTCTTTGTTTTCTTATATCATTGTTTTAATAACATTATCATTATATAATTTCTTTATATGTATGTAAGATACAAATTTAGTTTTTAAACCACGTGTATATTTACAATAGCTTTCAATCATTTGCCTAGAATAAGTATTGTGTTTTAAGTCATAAAAAAAAGGATGATTTTGCATTTTATCTGATTATTAGTTTACTTCAACTCACTATATTTTCACAGGACTTTGTTATTAATTTATGTGTCTAAAGATAAACTTTATGCATGCAGATTTTAAAAAGAAAAAAAAGATCCCCGTTTTTTAGCTATGCTTTATTTCGTTATTATATATTTTTTAAATCATATAATTATTTTACTTTCTAATAGTTTCTAATCATTTACTATGAGTAATCTGGATGCACTATTTTATTAATTTACAAAATATGTCAAGAGTGTGTTTACTATTATCATAGTATTAACTAGCAGCAGTTCGTATATTGCTTTTGTCAATTATCTTTTTCCTTTTTTGTTTCTTTTTACTCTTAATTTTAAAGTTGATTTTATGGGAGCAAATTATTATTACTATTTATTCTCTTTATAATTAGAGAATGCTGAGAGTTGTTTGATCTTGTAAGTGCTATTTTTTTTTCTTTTTCTTTTTCTCAAATTTATTTTTCAATAGCACCTGGCGATATTTATAGAGTTATATGTTGACTTATAAAATTATTGTAGCATAATTTTTTTTTAAATAAAAATAGTTTCTATATGAGCAATTTGAGTACAATAAGGCCTCGTTATTAATTATTTACATTTGATGGTTTAAATACCAGAAAGTGTTTACATCCGCGTAAGGGGAGGGGGGTAAATGACTACATTGAATAAATAAAAGCTTTAAATAGATACAGAAAATAA
The DNA here is from genome assembly GCA_963931845.1 of Maratus michaelseni. NCBI lineage: Eukaryota > Metazoa > Arthropoda > Arachnida > Araneae > Salticidae > Maratus > Maratus michaelseni. Next base: position 123,120,405 of record OZ007586.1, read on the forward strand.
TTTAACATATATAAATATCATATGATTTAAATTAGCAAGTATTTTCGAATACAAACTAACATATAAACAAAGTCTTGTAAAAAGTATTGAATAATAAATGAATTAAAAGCTAGAAAACAAGTAAAATCTTCCTTTTATGATTTACTGAAAAACATTTTATCTCTCTCTAGGCAAATGACTCCAGTTTTTGTCTTCAAAAAACGAGATTTCTATCTTACATATGTATAACAGAACCGATTATACATAATAATTACATTAAAACAATGATATAAATAAATAAGAGATAATACTTAGTGCCCCAAGTCTTTAAAATATGTCTCAGTATCAAATAAGAAAAAAAATAAAATAAATAAACAGTGAGGGGGGGGGGGGTAAAAATGAAAGCCATGGATATCTTTGAAAAACAATTATGTATATTTTTTTAAATGCTGCGATTACATATATTTTCTTTCTTCTTTCACAATTTCTCACACAATGCATTCTTTTAGTACATTCTTTTTCTGTATTTACAGATATCTGTTAAAAAAAATTTTGGCTTCTTAAAAGAACCCTTCACAAATTTTTCATTCCAAAACTTCACAATTTTTTTCATCTTAAAATAGACTTTTCACAAAACCTTTCACAAATTTAATCATTTAAAAATAAAATCTGACCTGTCACAAAACAACTGAACTGATCACAACTGAACATATTACTTAGCTTTTTCATTTGTAAAGGATATACAGGAACCTGTATATAACGATAATTTCAAAATTTACAAAATTATAACTAGAATTTTCACAAATATAAAAAAAAAAACCCACAATTTCATAAAAACAGGACACTGTGAGAAACAGACCCCTGATTTTTATTTCTAGATCATCAAATTTCAGTCATGTTAAAAACTTTAGCTTCAGGGTTTGAATGCTACGTTAAATAATAATTAAAACTGCAAATTTAGCATATTTTTTATAGAAAAATTGCAATATTTTTATAATTAAGCTTCAATTTTTTTTCTAAATATATTTTCTCATGTAAATATATTTAATTCTTTAATACAGATTTTTTTTTTTCTATTTCTAAATTACATCACATTTATTGCCTTTTATAAAATTTTGTATATTGAGCCTTTTTTAGTATATTTTTTAAACAATTAGTATCCGCTTGGTACTTTTACGTTTGTCCAAAGTATTATTATTATTGTTATTATTTTTTATACCAGGTTTACTTCAAATCTGTTGACAAACCTGCATACTGTTTAGGTGAAAAAATAAAGAAAGATAGAAAGAAAATTTAATTCTTAGAAAAAAAAAATAATTTCAATAAAAAAGAATGATTTAAATGAATAAAGAAAATGAAGATAAAGAACTTGACTATATACGAAATAATCTGAATCAAATGGAATAAATGCAAGTTTGATACAACAAATCGAGTAAGTAACTTATGTAAATTGAAGAACTTAAAATTGCTCTAAAGGTAGCACAAGAAGAAAGCTCTTATTTTATAGCCTGTAAAAGAAATTTTTCAGGGTAACAAAAATCTATTAAAAGCAAACATTTGCTATATTAATGTTTAAAAGAGTTCTGAAATAAAAGATATTAGGTTAAAAGGAAAGCCATGGATACCCTTGAAAAACTATTATACAAAAAACGCTGTAATTTTTTTTTTTTTTTTTTTTTTTGCATTTGAAGGAGTGAAAAAAAAAAAAAAAGAAACTCTCTCACACAGCATATTTTTTATTAGTACATTTTCAACCCTATATTTTTATTTCTAGGCCATCAAATTTCAGCCATGTAAAAGAATTTAGCTGCTGTTTGAAAACTAGTAATTATTAAAATTGCAAATTTTAGCAATTTTTATAGAAAAATTGAAATGTTGATATAGTTGAGCTTCAGAAAATATTTCCTCGTAAATTAATTTTTTTTAATACAGATTATTCTTATATTTTATTCTTTTAAAATAGTGATTTCAATAAAGTAAAGAAACTTTTGTATTTCTAAATTAAAAATTCCCTTTTAGTATATTTTTTAAGCATTAAGTACCCCTTCATGTCTTTTTTGTTTATTAATGCTCCCCCCCCCCCTTATATATATATGTATATATATTAGTAACGAGGCTTCAAATCTATTGAAAAATAATCTTTATATTGTAAATAGTATATGTATACATCTAAAGCTAGAAAGAAAATTTGGTTCTCAAGGGGAGGGGGGGGGGGGGTGAACTACTGTAATTTAAAATATCTGATTTAAATGAAGAACTTGATTACATTAACAATAATTTTATTCAAATGGAATAAATGCAAGTTTAATACGAAAAATCAATTACATTTTAGTAGTTTTTGATATTTATCGTAATTTATTTAAATTACAAAATTTTTGTATTGGGATATGTTAATTATTAAAAAGAAATATTCAATAAATATTGGAGACATTGGTTTTTATTCAATTTATAATTGAATGGAGAAAAAACACTCATCCTGTTGAAATGTTTAAAAAAAGTTATGGGAAATAATTCTAAATGCAACTTTCACGGAGGAATTAAAGTTCCAACTTCAATCTGTGAGCGTACGCAAGCTCGCGAAAACGTGTATTGTTGAAGTAGGAATAGGAAGTCGGACTACGGGATCGGCCATTACAATTCACTGTGGAGGCTTTGTATATAGGGGGTGTTGCCAGTGTGCCCCAGAAGGGGGGCACACTAGTCCACTTTACAAGTGCATATAATTTATTTTTTTATTTTTATTTTTTTTTTGAACAATGTATTGAAAACTATGTTCTGAGAAAATTATGATGAATGTATTAAGGTTTAAGGAATATTCAAAACAAAAATATTTTCATGCAGATCGGTTTGTCCATTAAAGAGAAAAATTTAACTGAAAAAGTGGTCCACTGTGCACCAGTCTCCCCTACTCGTCAAATTGAGTACCGAGTATATGGTATGCCTTTAATTTTAACTATTATCAATCTAAATATATTGTATGCATTTAATAAAGATTAATTTAAAAAATGGGAACAGATGTGCTACACTCACGCACCAATGTTTGGCGATTTTATGATTGGCACAACTTCTAAGCTCGCGCCAAACCAATAATTTTACACAAGAGCTAGGTTAAAATTAAAGGAAAAAATCACTGAAATTTGGCGACTTTTTCCCTTTTTATAACCGATTAAAAAATAAATAAAACGGCATGTGAGTGTAAGACATCATAGCAAAAAAATGCAAACAATGATTTTTTTAATGAGCGAAATAGTATTTAATTATCTCGCAGATATTTTCCATTTCCAAGTTAATGTTTTCAGGTGGGAGATAGAATGTTTTATGTAAAAATGAAAAAAACAAAAAAAAAAAACAGACTAAAATTGTATAGCTAATATTTTAATATTTCACAAATGAAATTTGAAAATTAAAAATTTTTCAAAGTGAAAAAAATTTTTTTTTTTTCAAGCATTCCTATCTATAGTTGTATGAAATTTGAAACTTTAGAGCACTTTTCATTTTTGACACAACATTAATAAATCGAACAGATTGTTGCTCATTCATATGTTACAATATGCACTTTTCCATCTACCAATTCTATGACTATCATGTTATCATAAAGTATATGAATGCATTTTGCAGGCAATCAGGTATGTCTGATAATGACAATTGTATAATATTTATCAGTGTCATGTCAATAAATGAAAAAAACATTCTTAAAAAAAAAGAAAAAAAAAAAAAAAAACATTAATACAATATTCATGAAAATTTAATGATAACAGTAGAAGATCTTTATAACGTAAATCTAAAAACACGAGGTTGTGCATTATATAGAATTTTGCATTGTATAGATCACATTTCACACATCATTAAATTTAGCTTGTGAAACATGGCCAAATATGTGTGAAACTGAAACATACCAAAATACATTAGAGTATCTTTATATTGCATTCTTTATTACCAGGAGTTGTGCAGATTATAATTTTTTGCATAATATAAATCATTCCACATATTGTTAAATTTAGTTTATAAACATTATGCAAACATACCTGTATCAAATCATAGCAATTTTTTCAGTAATTAGCTCTGAATTAAGGAGATAAAGTTGAACTAATGTATCAAATTTAGTCCTCTAGAGAATAACAACTATTTATAATGTGGGAATTCAGGTGTTTCTTAACTGAAAATTCATTGTTTACATCTAGAAGTAATGTGTTATATGGAGAATTGCATTATATACAATTGCGTTATAAAGATCTTCTACTGTAATTCAAAAGCATTTTGTTTCCAACTCTAATAATTCAACGAAGGTAAATTATGAAATTAATAAAATCAACTTCTTATTCGACATTGTACAGTTTTTCAATACACAAAAATAAAACTTTTAAAATTTGAGAAAAATTGTTACATAACTACTATTATAGACTGTCAATAAATGTGATATTAATTTAGGGGAAATATATATATATATATATATATATATATATGTGTGTGTGTGTGTGTGTGTGTATATTTAAATAAGAAATATTGTTTTAATATTAGTTTATTGTTTCAAAAGTGATACTTAAGAAAATGAATTTTTATGAGGATATTCACAGTGTGACTGCACAGTTTACCCCTGCTTGGCACGAAAAAAAAAAAATCACCAAATTGGTGTGCTTTTGCATCTTGTTTCCCAGAATTGCAACCTCCAGTAGACACTATGCAAGAGCACCAAATTCAAGATGATGACAATTAAAATAAATCAAAAATATGTTTTTAAAAATATAAGTTGTCAAAATTACGGTATGTAACAGGTTACATTTTATACAAAATCCCAAAAAAAACAATTTTCTCACTTACCTTAAAATTGAAATTTGTCCTAAGAGGTGAGTCTGGAAGGGGGAGGGGGATTTAAATAAATGATTTTATATTCCTTATATGTACTAAATGGTTTACAATTCAAAATTAAGAGGACTAAAAAAAATATATCGCAAGTATATTTAAACTATCATCTCTGGTAGCAGAAAATGCATGATGTGCAATATGCGTCACAGATTTTTTTTCCTCTTGCAACCGTCGCTGCAAGTAGGTTGCCTGTTTCGGTCACGGGAAACAAATTGTGAAACATGCCTAATGGTCATGGGAAAAATATCACAAAATTCGTTAGTGCAGGTAAAAACCACAAAATTTTTCAGTTGAAAACGGAAGGAAAAATCGTAAATTACATTAAACTGCCGCAGGATGAAACCACAAAATTTACCAATCGGCTGCGGAAACTATCGTGAAATTTGATAATCAGTAGTAGAAAACAATCTGTGAAATTTGCCCCTCAGTTGCGGGAAAATAAATAGTAAATTTTGTCATTCGGTGATGGGGAAAACATCACGAAATTCATCAATCGGACACAAAAAAAAAAATAATAATAATAATATTCATCAATCGGTCGTGAGAAAATATCACAAAATTTGTCAATTGATTGCAAGAAAAAAAATCTCGAAATTTGTCAGCCGGTTGTGGGTAAAAATCGCAAAATTATTCAGTCAGACATAAGAAAAAACATGCATTTGATCAATCTGACACAAGATGAAAATGTGAAATTCGATAATCGATCAATAAAATTTGATGATCAGTCGCAGGAAAATATCGTAAATTTCACCATTATTTTGCAGGGAAAATAATGCAAAATTACCAATTGGCAATGGAAACATACTGCGCACTTTGTCAATTGATAGCACGAAAAAAAAACATGAAACTTGTCAATTGGTTGCAGGAAAAAAATCACGAAATTCTTCAGCTGGTCAAAAAAAAAAGTGAAATTTGTCCATCATTCGTGGGAGTGTTTTATGTGAAAAAAGGTTTCAATATAAGTTAAAATAGGTTTAGACTTAACTTCAACCATATATAAAGAACCGCTTTACATTTTTTATTATCTAATTTTCCATAAAACACTGGTTTTGCTATTTACTTATTTAGGTCGTGTTATAATTGAAATACCATTTTTATAATAATTAATCATTATCAACCCTATTATTTCAATGTTTGTAATGTACATAAGAAAATTGAAACATGCTAATCCCGCAGACAATTTTCATTCCACTGAATTGCTGTTGCAGACACAAACATTAATGAAATCCCACCTACCCAGTTACTCCCTGTATTAGTGTTTTCCTGTCTTGAAACGAATCAATGCGTCTTAGGATTTGTTCATACCTAATATTTTTTGTAATCAAAACTCAACAGCATGAAACATTGCATCAATGTGTTTGTGCAGTAGAGAATCGGCTCGGCAGTATCAATGACTCCTAAAAGAATCCTCGCTTTGTATCTGCCTCTGCACAGGAAAATACCCTGAAAATGGCTTCTGCACATGCGTTAGCTACGAATTCTTTCTACGCTGAATGATTCACTTTAATAGGAGTCGGTCGACCCAGAGAACTTAACACATGCACAAAAAGGTCGAATTTGCACTGATCTTACAGAAATTCTTGCCGTTTTAATATATAGGATATTTGTAATGGTGATTTTTTGAAAAATTTTCTACTTTAAATTAAATGTCTATTTTCTTATTCAGTTTATTATAAAGGAAAATCACCTCTATTATAAAGATAACTGATTTTAAAATTCCTGACTAAGTTCAATATCATGATAATTAAAAATGAATATAACCAATTTACCTTTACCATGAGTAAACTAATTTGTTTCTACAGTCATATCTCACCTAAAGCTGCATGGTTGTTGATTCCAAAGGGGTCACAGTTTGAGGAAGTGTCTCTGTAGCTACATTTAAAACATTTCAATTGATTCATTAATATGTTTTACACATTTTTTAAAATTAAAATTGGTAAAATATATATCCATGTATGTATGCATGTGCACATGCATAGTTTATTAAACAAATTGTATTTTTGTAGTTAAAGATATCTATTTTTAGTAGTTTTTATATTACAATGAAGTTTCTATATAACATTCTCAAATGAAGTTTTATTTAATGTTTTGCAAAAGTAAAATATTCTATACTTATCAACTGAATATAACAATTAAGAAAAGCATAATAATTTTTTTTAATTGGAACACGTCCTTCCGGCTCAATTGGGAGCAGTGGCGCAGACTTCTGGGTCTGCGGGTCTGCGGTGCAGAGCCTGAAAAGTATCTGCAGACCTTGCAATATCTCGGCAGACCCTGCAAAATGTGTTTAAAATATCAAGAAATGGTAAATTTCATCGTAGGATCGTGAAAAAACAGGGAATTCTGTCAAAGAATCGCGAGACAAATTTCGTCGAAGAATCACTAAAAAGCGGCACATTTCGTCGAAGTGTCTCGCAAAAACGGCAAATTTTGTCGAAAGATCTTGCAAAAACTGCAAATTTCGTCGAAGTATCTCGCAAAAACGGCAAACTTTGTCGAAGTATCTTGCAAAAACAGCAAATTTCGTCGAAGTATCTTGCAAAAATGGCAAATTTCGTCGAAGTATCTCGCAAAAACGGCAAATTTTGTCGAAAGATCTCGCAAAAACGGCAAATTTCGTTGAAGTATCTCACAAAAACGGCAAACTTTGTCGAATATCTTGCAAAAATGGCAAATTTCGTTTAAGTATCTCGCAAAAACGGCAAATTTCGTCAAAAGATCTCGCAAAAACGGCAAATTTCGTCAAAAGATCTCGCAAAAACGGCCAATTTCGTCAAAAGATCTCGCAAAAACGGCCAATTTCGTTGAAGGATCTCGAAAAACGGCCAATTTCGTCGAAGGATCTCGCAAAAACAGCAAATTTCGTTGAAAGATCTCTCAAAAACGGCTAATTTCATCGAAAGATCTCGCAAAAACGGCAAATTTTGTCGAAGTATCTCGCAAAAACGGCAAATTTCATCAAAAGATTTCGCAAAAACAGCAAATTTCGTCGAAAGATCTCGCAAAAACGGCAAATTTCGTCGAAGTATCTCGCAAAAACGGCAAATTTCGTCAAAGTACCTCGCAAAAACGGCAAATTTCGTCGAAAGATCTCACAAAAACGGCAAATTTCGTCGAAGGATCTCGCAAAAACTGTACATTTCGTCGAAGGATCTCGCAAAAACGGCAAATTTTGTCGAAGGATCTCGCAAAAACGGCAAATTTTGTCGAATGATCTCGCAAAAACGGCAAATTTTGTCGAAGGATCTCACAAAAACGGTAAATTTCGTCAAAGGATCTCGCAAAAACGGCAAATTTCGTCTATCTCGCAAAAAAGGCAAATTTCGTCGAAGGATCTCGCAAAAACGGCAAATATCGCCGAAGGATCTCGAAAAAATGGCCAATTTTGTCGAAAGATCTCGCATAAACGGCAAATTTTGTCGAAGTATCTCGCAAAAACGGCAAATTTCGTCAAAAGATCTCGCAAAAACGGCAAATTTCGTCAAATCTCGCAAAAACGGCCAATTTCGTCAAAAGATCTCGCAAAAACGGCCAATTTCGTCAAAGGATCTCGAAAAACAGCAATTTCGTTGAAAGATCTCGCAAAACGGCTAATTTCATCGAAAGATCTCACAAAAACGGCAAATTTCGTCGAAAGATTTCGCAAAAACGGCAAATTTCGTCGAAAGATCTTGCAAAAACGGCAAATTTCGTCTATCTCGCAAAAAAGGCAAATTTCGTCGAAGGATCTCGCAAAAACGGCAAATTTCGCCGAAGGATCTCGAAAAAATGGCCAATTTTGTCGAAAGATCTCGCATAAACGGCAAATTTTGTCGAAGTATCTCGCAAAAACGGCAAATTTCGTCAAAAGATCTCGCAAAAACGGCAAATTTCGTCAAATCTCGCAAAAACGGCCAATTTCGTCAAAGGATCTCGAAAAACAGCAATTTCGTTGAAAGATCTCACAAAACGGCTAATTTCATCGAAAGATCTCACAAAAACTGCAAATTTCGTCGAAAGATTTCGCAAAAACGGCAAATTTCGTCGAAAGATCTTGCAAAAACGGTATATTTCGTCGAAGTATCTCGCAAAAACGGCAAATTTTGTCGAAGTACCTCGCAAAAACGGCAAATTTCGTCAAAGGATCTCGCAAAAATGGCAAATTTCGTCGAAGGATCTCGCAAAAATGGCAAATTTCGTCGAAGGATCTCGCAAAAACGGTAAATTTCGTCGAAGGATCTCGCAAAAATGGCAAATTTTGTCGAAGGATCTCGCAAAAACGGCAAATTTTGTCGAAGGATCTCGCAAAAACGGTAAATTTTGTCGAAGGATCTCGCAAAAACGGCAAATTTCGTCTATCTTGCAAAAACGGCAAATTTCGTCGAAGTATCTTGCAAAAACGGCAAATTTCGTCGAAGTATCTCACAAAAACGGCAAATTTTGTCGAAAGATCTCGCAAAAACGGCAAATTTTGTCGAAAGATCTCGCAAAAACGGCAAATTTTGTCAAAAGATCTCGCAAAAACGGCAAATTTCGTTGAAGTATCTCGAAAAAATGGCCAATTTCGTCGAAAGATCTCGCATAAACGGCAAATTTTGTCGATGTATCTCACAAAAACGGCAAATTTCGTCAAAAGATCTCGCAAAAACGGCAAATTTCGTCAAAAGATCTCGCAAAAACGGCCAATTTCGTCAAAAGATCTCGCAAAAACGGCCAATTTTGTCGAAGGATCTCGAAAAACGGCAAATTTTGTCGAAGTATCTCGCAAAAACAGCAAATTTCGTTGAAAGATCTCGCAAAAACGGCTAATTTCATCGAATATCTTGCAAAAACGGCAAATTTCGTCGAAAGAACTCACAAAAACGGCAAATTTCGTCAAAAGATCTCGCAAAAACAGGGAAATTTCGTCAAAAGATCTCGCAAAAACGGGCAATTTCATCGAAGGATCTCAAAAAACGGCCAATTTCGTCGAAGGAGCTCGCAAAAACGGTAAATTTCGTCGAAGGATCTCGCAAAAACGGCAAATTTCATCGAAGGATCTCGCAAAAACAGCAAATTTCGTCGAAAGATCTCGCAAAAACGGCAAATTTCGCCGAAGGATCTCGAAAAAATGGCCAATTTCGTCGAAAGATCTCGCATAAACGGCAAATTTTGTCAAAAGATCTCGCAAAAACGGCAAATTTCGTCAAAAGATCTCGCAAAAACGGCCAATTTCGTCAAAAGATCTCGCAAAAACAGACAATTTTGTCGAAGGATCTCGAAAAACGGCCAATTTTGTCGAAGGATCTCGCAAAAACGGCAAATTTTGTCGAAGGATCTCGCAAAAACGGCAAATTTCGTTGAAGTATCTCACAAAAACGGCAAAATTTGTCGAATATCTTGCAAAAATGGCAAATTTTGTTTAAGTATCTCGTAAAAACGGCAAATTTCGTCAAAAGATCTCGCAAAAACGGCAAATTTCGTCAAAAGATCTCGCAAAAATGGCCAATTTCGTCAAAAGATCTCACAAAAACGGCCAATTTCGTTGAAGGATCTCGAAAAACGGCCAATTTCGTTGAAGGATCTCGCAAAAACAGCAAATTTCGTTGAAAGATCTCTCAAAAACGGCTAATTTCATCGAAAGATCTCGCAAAAACGTCAAATTTTGTCGAAGTATCTCGCAAAAACGGCCAATTTTGTCGAAGGATCTCGAAAAACGGCCAATTTTGTCGAAGGATCTCGCAAAAACGGCAAATTTTGTCGAAGGATCTCGCAAAAACGGTAAATTTTGTCGAAGGATCTCGCAAAAACGGCAAATTTCGTTGAAGTATCTCGCAAAAACGGCAAATTTCGCCGAAGGATCTCGAAAAAATGGCCAATTTCGTCGAAAGATCTCGCATAAACGGCAAATTTTGTCGATGTATCTCGCAAAAACGGCAAATTTCGTCAAAAGATCTCGCAAAAACGGCAAATTTCGTCAAAAGATCTCGCAAAAACGGCCAATTTCGTCAAAAGATCTCGCAAAAACGGCCAATTTTGTCGAAGGATCTCGAAAAACGGCCAATTTTGTCGAAGGATCTCGCAAAAACAGCAAATTTCGTTGAAAGATCTCGCAAAAACGGCTAATTTCATCGAATATCTTGCAAAAACGGCAAATTTCGTCGAAAGAACTCACAAAAACGGCAAATTTCGTCAAAAGATCTCGCAAAAACGGGCAATTTCGTCAAAAGATCTCGCAAAAACGGCCAATTTCATCGAAGGATCTCAAAAAACGGCCAATTTCGTCGAAGGAGCTCGCAAAAACGGTAAATTTCGTCGAAGGATCTCGCAAAAACGGCAAATTTCATCGAAGGATCTCGCAAAAACAGCAAATTTCGTCGAAAGATCTCGCAAAAACGGCAAATTTCGCCGAAGGATCTCGAAAAAATGGCCAATTTCGTCGAAAGATCTCGCATAACCGGCAAATTTTGTCAAAAGATCTCGCAAAAACGGCAAATTTCGTCAAAAGATCTCGCAAAAACGGCCAATTTCGTCAAAAGATCTCGCAAAAACGGCCAATTTCGTCGAAGGATCTCGCAAAACGGCCAATTTTGTCGAAGGATCTCGCAAAAACGGCAAATTTTGTCGAAGGATCTCGCAAAAACGGCAAATTTCGTTGAAGTATCTCACAAAAACGGCAAAATTTGTCGAATATCTTGCAAAAATGGCAAATTTCGTTTAAGTATCTCGCAAAAACGGCAAATTTCGTCAAAAGATCTCGCAAAAACGGCAAATTTCGTCAAAAGATCTCGCAAAAATGGCCAATTTCGTCAAAAGATCTCACAAAAACGGCCAATTTCGTTGAAGGATCTCGAAAAACGGCCAATTTCCTCGAAGGATCTCGCAAAAACAGCAAATTTCGTTGAAAGATCTCTCAAAAACAGCTAATTTCATCGAAAGATCTCGCAAAAACGGCAAATTTTGTCGAAGTATCTCGCAAAAACGGCAAATTCCATCGAAAGATTTCGCAAAAACAGCAAATTTCGTCGAAAGATTTCGCAAAAACAGCAAATTTCGTCGAAAGATTTCGCAAAAACAGCAAATTTCGTCGAAAGATCTCGCAAAAACGGCAAATTTCGTCGAAGTATCTCGCAAAAACGGCAAATTTCGTCAAAGTACCTCGCAAAAACGGCAAATTTCGTCGAAAGATCTCACAAAAACGGCAAATTTCGTCGAAGGATCTCGCAAAAACGGTACATTTCGTCGAAGGATCTCGCAAAAACGGCAAATTTTGTCGAAGGATCTCGCAAAAACGGTAAATTTCGTCGAAGGATCTCGCAAAAACGGCAAATTTCGTCTATCTCGCAAAAAAGGCAAATTTCGTCGAAGGATCTCGCAAAAACGGCAAATTTCGCCAAAGGATCTCGAAAAAATGGCCAATTTCGTCGAAAGATCTCGCAAAAACGGCAAATTTCGCCGAAGGATCTCGAAAAAATGGCCAATTTCGTCGAAAGATCTCGCATAACCGGCAAATTTTGTCAAAAGATCTCGCAAAAACGGCAAATTTCGTCAAAAGATCTCGCAAAAACGGCCAATTTCGTCAAAAGATCTCGCAAAAACGGCCAATTTCGTCGAAGGATCTCGCAAAACGGCCAATTTTGTCGAAGGATCTCGCAAAAACGGCAAATTTTGTCGAAGGATCTCGCAAAAACGGCAAATTTCGTTGAAGTATCTCACAAAAACGGCAAAATTTGTCGAATATCTTGCAAAAATGGCAAATTTCGTTTAAGTATCTCGCAAAAACGGCAAATTTCGTCAAAAGATCTCGCAAAAACGGCAAATTTCGTCAAAAGATCTCGCAAAAATGGCCAATTTCGTCAAAAGATCTCACAAAAACGGCCAATTTCGTTGAAGGATCTCGAAAAACGGCCAATTTCCTCGAAGGATCTCGCAAAAACAGCAAATTTCGTTGAAAGATCTCTCAAAAACAGCTAATTTCATCGAAAGATCTCGCAAAAACGGCAAATTTTGTCGAAGTATCTCGCAAAAACGGCAAATTCCATCGAAAGATTTCGCAAAAACAGCAAATTTCGTCGAAAGATTTCGCAAAAACAGCAAATTTCGTCGAAAGATTTCGCAAAAACAGCAAATTTCGTTGAAGTATCTCGCAAAAACGGCAAATTTCGTCGAAGTATCTCGCAAAAATGGCAAATTTCGTCAAAGTACCTCGCAAAAACGGCAAATTTCGTCGAAAGATCTCACAAAAACGGCAAATTTCGTCGAAGGATCTCGCAAAAACGGTACATTTCGTCGAAGGATCTCGCAAAAACGGCCAATTTCGTTGAAGGATCTCGAAAAACGGCCAATTTCCTCGAAGGATCTCGCAAAAACAGCAAATTTCGTTGAAAGATCTCTCAAAAACAGCTAATTTCATCGAAAGATCTCGCAAAAACGGCAAATTTTGTCGAAGTATCTCGCAAAAACGGCAAATTCCATCGAAAGATTTCGCAAAAACAGCAAATTTCGTCGAAAGATTTCGCAAAAACAGCAAATTTCGTCGAAAGATTTCGCAAAAACAGCAAATTTCGTCGAAAGATCTCGCAAAAACGGCAAATTTCGTCGAAGTATCTCGCAAAAATGGCAAATTTCGTCAAAGTACCTCGCAAAAACGGCAAATTTCGTCGAAAGATCTCACAAAAACGGCAAATTTCGTCGAAGGATCTCGCAAAAACGGTACATTTCGTCGAAGGATCTCGCAAAAATGGCAAATTTTGTCGAAGGATCTCGCAAAAACGGTAAATTTCGTCGAAGGATCTCGCAAAAACGGCAAATTTCGTCTATCTCGCAAAAAAGGCAAATTTCGTCGAAGGATCTCGCAAAAACGGCAAATTTCGCCAAAGGATCTCGAAAAAATGGCCAATTTTGTCGAAAGATCTCGCATAAACGGCAAATTTTGTCGAAGTATCTCGCAAAAAGGCAAATTTCGTCAAAAGATCTCGCAAAAACGGCAAATTTCGTCAAATCTCGCAAAAACGGCCAATTTCGTCAAAAGATCTCGCAAAAACGGCCAATTTCGTCAAAGGATCTCGAAAAACGGCCAATTTCGTCGAAGGATCTTGCAAAAACAGCAAATTTCGTTGAAAGATCTCGCAAAACGGCTAATTTCATCGAAAGATCTCACAAAAACGGCAAATTTCGTCGAAAGATTTCGCAAAAACGGCAAATTTCGTCGAAAGATCTTGCAAAAACGGTAAATTTCATCGAAGGATCTCGCAAAAATGGCAAATTTTGTCGAAGGATCTCGCAAAAACGGCAAATTTTGTCGAAGGATCTCGCAAAAACGGTAAATTTTGTCGAAGGATCTCGCAAAAACGGCAAATTTTGTCGAAGGATCTCGCAAAAACGGTAAATTTTGTCGAAGGATCTCGCAAAAACGGCAAATTTCGTCTATCTTGCAAAAACGGCAAATTTCGTCGAAGTATCTTGCAAAAACGGCAAATTTCGTCGAAGTATCTCGCAAAAACGGCAAATTACATCAAAGGATCTCGCAAAAACGGCAAATTTCGTCGAAGTACCTCGCAAAAACGGCAAATTACGTCAAAGGATCTCGCAAAAACGGCAAATTTCGTCTATCTCGCAAAAAAGGCAAATTTCGTCAAAGGATCTGGCAAAAACGACAAATTTCGTCGAAGGATCTCGCAAAAACGACAAATTTCGTCGAAGGATCTCGCAAAAACGGCAAATTTTGTCGAAGGATCTCGCAAAAACGGTAAATTTCGTCGAAGGATCTCGCAAAAACGGCAAAATTCGTCTATCTCGCAAAAAAGGCAAATTTCGTCGAAGGATCTCGCAAAAACGGCAAATTTCGCCGAAGGATCTCGAAAAAATGGCCAATTTCGTCGAAAGATCTCGCATAAATGGCAAATTTTGTCAATGTATCTCGCAAAAACAGCAAATTTCGTTGAAAGATCTCGCAAAAACAGCAAATTTCGTCGAAGGATCTGGCAAACACGACAAATTTCGTCGAAGGATCTCGCAAAAACGACAAATTTCGTCGAAGGATCTCGTAAAAACGGCAAATTTTGTCGAAGGATCTCGGAAAAACGGTAAATTTCGTCGAAAGATCTCGCATAAACGGCAAATTTTGTCGAAAGATCTCGCAAAAACGGCAAATTTCGTCAAAAGATCTCGCAAAAACGGCCAATTTCGTCAAAAGATCTCGCAAAAACGGCCAATTTCGTCGAAGGATCTCGAAAAACGGCAAATTTTGTCGAAGGATCTCGCAAAAACGGCAAATTTTGTCGAAGGATCCCGCAAAAACGGCAAATTTCGTCGAAGGATCTCGCAAAAACGGTAAATTTTGTCGAAGGATCTCGCAAAAACGGCAAATTTCGTCTGTCTTGCAAAAACGGCAAATTTCGTCGAATATCTTTTAAAATCGGCAAATTTCGTCAAAAGATCTCACAAAAACGGCAAATTTCGTCAAAAGATCTCGCAAAAACGGGCAATTTCGTCAAAAGATCTCGCAAAAACGGGCAATTTCGTCAAAAGATCTCGCAAAAACGGCCAATTTCGTCGAAGGATCTCAAAAAACGGCCAATTTCGTCGAAGGATCTCGCAAAAACGGTAAATTTCGTCGAAGGATCTCGCAAAAACGGCAAATTTCATCGAAGGATCTCGCAAAAACAGCAAATTTCGTTGAAAGATCTCGCAAAAACGGCAAATTTCGCCGAAGGATCTCGAAAAAATTGCCAATTTCGTCGAAAGATCTCGCATAAACGGCAAATTTTGTCAAAAGATCTCGCAAAAACGGCAAATTTCGTCAAAAGATCTCGCAAAAATGGCCAATTTCGTCAAAAGATCTCGCAAAAATGGCAAATTTCGCCGAAGGATGTCGAAAAAATGGCCAATTTCGTCGAAAGATTTTGCAAAAACGGCAAATTTCGTTGAAAGATCTCGCAAAAACGGCAAATTTCGTCGAAGTATCTCGCAAAAACGGCAAATTTTGTCGAAAGATCTCGCAAAAACAGCAAATTTCATTGAAGTATCTCGCAAAAACGGCAAACTTTGTCGAATATCTTGCAAAAGCGGCAAATTTCGTCGAAAGATCTCGCAAAAACGGGCAATTTCGTCAAAAGATCTCGCAAAAACGGCCAATTTCGTCGAAGGATCTCAAAAAATGGCCAATTTCGTCGAAGGATCTCAAAAAACGGCTAATTTCATCGAAAGATCTCGCAAAAACGGCAAATTTCGTCGAAGTATCTCGCAAAAACAGCAAATTTCGTCGAAAGATTTTGCAAAAACGGCAAATTTCGTCGAAAGATCTCGCAAAAACGGCAAATTTTGTCGAAGTACCTCGCAAAAACGGCAAATTTCGTCAAAGTACCTCGCAAAAACGGCAAATTTTGTCGAAGTACTTCGCAAAAACGGCAAATTTCGTCAAAGTACCTCGCAAAAATGGCAAATTTCGTCGAAGTACCTTGCAAAAACGGCAAATTTCGTCAAAGGATCTCGCAAAAACGGCAAATTTCGTCGAAGGATCTCGCAAAAAGGGTAAATTTCGTCGAAGGATCTCGCAAAAATGGTAAATTTCGTCGAAGGATCTCGCAAAAACAGCAAATTTCGTTGAAAGATCTCGCAAAAACGGCAAATTTCGCCGAAGGATCTCGAAAAAATGGGCAATTTCGTCGAAAGATCTCGCATAAACGGCAAATTTTGTCGAAGTATCTCGCAAAAACGGCAAATTTCGTCAAAAGATCTCGCAAAAACGGCAAATTTCGTCAAAAGATCTCGCAAAAACAGCCAATTTCGTCAAAAGATCTCGCAAAAACGGCCAATTTCGTCGAAGGATCTCGAAAAACGGCCGATTTCGTCGAAGGATCTCACAAAAACGGCTCATTTCGTCGAAAGATCTCGCAAAAACGGCAAATTTCATCGAAAGATTTCGCAAAAACGGCAAATTTCGTCGAAAGATCTCGCAAAAACGGCAAATTTCGTCGAAGTATCTCGCAAAAACGGCAAATTTCGTCGAAGGATCTCGCAAAAACGGCAAAATTTGTCAAAGGATCTCGCAAAAACGGTAAATTTCGTCGAAGGATCTCGCAAAAACGGCAAATTTTGTCTATCTCGCAAAAACGGCTCATTTCGTCGAAGGATCTCGCAAAAACGGCAAATTTTGTCTATCTCGCAAAAACGGCTCATTTCGTCGAAGGATCTCGCAAAAATGGCAAATTTCATCGAAAGATTTCGCAAAAACGGCAAATTTCGTCAAAGGATCTCGCAAAAACGGCAAATTTCGTCGAAGGATCTCGCAAAAACGGTAAATTTCGTCGAAGGATCTCGCAAAAACGGCAAATTTCGTCGAAGGATCTCGCAAAAACGGCAAATTTCGTCGAAGGATCTCGCAAAAACGGCAAAATTTGTCAAAGGATCTCGCAAAAACAGTAAATTTCGTCGAAGGATCTCGCAAAAACGGCAAATTTTGTCTATCTCGCAAAAAAGGCAAATTTCGTCGAAGGATCTCGCAAAAATGGCAAATTTCGCTGAAGGATGTCGAAAAAATGGCCAATTTCGTCGAAAGATTTTGCAAAAACGGCAAATTTCGTCGAAAGATCTCGCAAAAACGGCAAATTTCGTCGAAGTATCTCGCAAAAACGGCAAATTTTGTCGAAAGATCTCGCAAAAACCGCAAATTTCGTTGAAGTATCTCGCGAAAACGGCAAACTTTGTCGAATATCTTGCAAAAACGGCAAATTTCGTCGAAAGATCTCACAAAAACGGCAAATTTCGTCAAAAGATCTCGCAAAAACGGGCAATTTCGTCAAAAGATCTCGCAAAAACGGGCAATTTCGTCGAAGGATCTCAAAAAACGGGCAATTTCGTCGAAGGATCTCAAAAAACGGGCAATTTCGTCGAAGGATCTCAAAAAACGGGCAATTTCGTCGAAGGATCTCAAAAAACGGGCAATTTCGTCGAAGGATCTCGCAAAAACAGCAAATTTCATGGAAAGATCTCGCAAAAACGGCTAATTTCCTCGAAAGATCTCACAAAAACGGCAAATTTCGTCGAAGTATCTCGCAAAAACAGCAAATTTCGTTGAAAGATCTCGCAAAAACGGCAAATTTCGCCGAAGGATCTCGAAAAAATGGCCAATTTCGTCGAAAGATCTCGCATAAACGGCAAATTTTGTCGAAGTATTTCGCAAAAACGGCAAATTTCGTCGAAAGATCTCGCAAAAACGGCAAATTTCGTCGAAGTATCTCGCAAAAACGGCAAATTCCGTCGAAGTACCTCGCAAAAACGGCAAATTTCGTCGAAGGATCTCGCAAAAACGGTAAATTTCATCGAAGGATCTCGCAAAAACGGCAAATTTTGTCGAAGGATCTCGCAAAAACGGCAAATTTTGTCGAAGGATCTCGCAAAAACGGTAAATTTCGTCGAAGGATCTTGCAAAAACGGCAAATTTCGTCTATCTCGCAAAAAAGGCAAATTTCGTCGAAGGATCTCTCAAAAATGGCAAATTTCGCCGAAGGATGTCGAAAAAATGGCCAATTTCGTCGAAAGATCTCTCATAAACGGCAAATTTTGTCGAAGGATCTCGCAAAAACAGCAAATTTTGTCGAAGGATGTCTCAAAAACAGCAAATTTTGTCAAAGGATCTTGCAAAAACGAGAAATTTCATCGAAGAATCTAGAAAAAACAGAAAATTTCTTCAAAGGAACACTAAAAAAATGCGAATTTTGTCGAAGGCCCAAGAAAAAAAAAAGTGAATTTTGTGAGATAGTCACAGAAAAGCTGCAGCATTCCTTTCGAAAACAGCACACACACAAAGTTCTATGCTTTTTAATACAGGTAAAGTTTTTAATCTGAAACAATATACTGAACTAATTTTTGAAAAATCGGGTTAACCTGAACCCAATTTGCAGGAATCTACACTCAGTCTGAAATCGACTCGAACCAAAAACAGGGTTATTTAAAAGTTATCTAAAAGTGGTAAGTGGTTCGTCGAAGTATCTCGCAAAAACGGCAAATTTTGTCGAAAGATCTCGCAAAAACAGCAAATTTCATTGAAGTATCTCGCAAAAACGGCAAACTTTGTCGAATATCTTGCAAAAGCGGCAAATTTCGTCGAAAGATCTCGCAAAAACGGGCAATTTCGTCAAAAGATCTCGCAAAAACGGCCAATTTCGTCGAAGGATCTCAAAAAATGGCCAATTTCGTCGAAGGATCTCAAAAAACGGCTAATTTCATCGAAAGATCTCGCAAAAACGGCAAATTTCGTCGAAGTATCTCGCAAAAACAGCAAATTTCGTCGAAAGATTTTGCAAAAACGGCAAATTTCGTCGAAAGATCTCGCAAAAACGGCAAATTTTGTCGAAGTACCTCGCAAAAACGGCAAATTTCGTCAAAGTACCTCGCAAAAACGGCAAATTTTGTCGAAGTACTTCGTCGTACTGCGTCGAAGGATCTCGCAAAAACAGCAAATTTCGTTGAAAGATCTCGCAAAAACGGCAAATTTCGCCGAAGGATCTCGAAAAAATGGCCAATTTCGTCGAAAGATCTCGCATAAACGGCAAATTTTGTCGAAGTATCTCGCAAAAACGGCAAATTTCGTCAAAAGATCTCGCAAAAACGGCAAATTTCGTCAAAAGATCTCGCAAAAACAGCCAATTTCGTCAAAAGATCTCGCGAAAACGGCCAATTTCGTCGAAGGATCTCGAAAAACGGCCGATTTCGTCGAAGGATCTCACAAAAACGGCTCATTTCGTCGAAAGATCTCGCAAAAACGGCAAATTTCATCGAAAGATTTCGCAAAAACGGCAAATTTCGTCGAAAGATCTCGCAAAAACGGCAAATTTCGTCGAAGTATCTCGCAAAAACGGCAAATTTCGTCGAAGGATCTCGCAAAAACGGCAAAATTTGTCAAAGGATCTCGCAAAAACGGTAAATTTCGTCGAAGGATCTCGCAAAAACGGCAAATTTTGTCTATCTCGCAAAAACGGCTCATTTCGTCGAAGGATCTCGCAAAAACGGCAAATTTTGTCTATCTCGCAAAAACGGCTCATTTCGTCGAAGGATCTCGCAAAAATGGCAAATTTCATCGAAAGATTTCGCAAAAACGGCAAATTTCGTCAAAGGATCTCGCAAAAACGGCAAATTTCGTCGAAGGATCTCGCAAAAACGGTAAATTTCGTCGAAGGATCTCGCAAAAACGGCAAATTTCGTCGAAGGATCTCGCAAAAACGGCAAATTTTGTCGAAGGATCTCGCAAAAACGGCAAAATTTGTCAAAGGATCTCGCAAAAACAGTAAATTTCGTCAAAGGATCTCGCAAAAACGGCAAATTTTGTCTATCTCGCAAAAAAGGCAAATTTCGTCGAAGGATCTCGCAAAAATGGCAAATTTCGCTGAAGGATGTCGAAAAAATGGCCAATTTCGTCGAAAGATTTTGCAAAAACGGCAAATTTCGTCGAAAGATCTCGCAAAAACGGCAAATTTCGTCGAAGTATCTCGCAAAAACGGCAAATTTTGTCGAAAGATCTCGCAAAAACCGCAAATTTCGTTGAAGTATCTCGCGAAAACGGCAAACTTTGTCGAATATCTTGCAAAAACGGCAAATTTCGTCGAAAGATCTCACAAAAACGGCAAATTTCGTCAAAAGATCTCGCAAAAACGGGCAATTTCGTCAAAAGATCTCGCAAAAACGGGCAATTTCGTCGAAGGATCTCAAAAAACGGGCAATTTCGTCGAAGGATCTCAAAAAACGGGCAATTTCGTCGAAGGATCTCAAAAAACGGGCAATTTCGTCGAAGGATCTCAAAAAACGGGCAATTTCGTCGAAGGATCTCGCAAAAACAGCAAATTTCATGGAAAGATCTCGCAAAAACGGCTAATTTCCTCGAAAGATCTCACAAAAACGGCAAATTTCGTCGAAGTATCTCGCAAAAACAGCAAATTTCGTTGAAAGATCTCGCAAAAACGGCAAATTTCGCCGAAGGATCTCGAAAAAATGGCCAATTTCGTCGAAAGATCTCGCATAAACGGCAAATTTTGTCGAAGTATTTCGCAAAAACGGCAAATTTCGTCGAAAGATCTCGCAAAAACGGCAAATTTCGTCGAAGTATCTCGCAAAAACGGCAAATTCCGTCGAAGTACCTCGCAAAAACGGCAAATTTCGTCGAAGGATCTCGCAAAAACGGTAAATTTCATCGAAGGATCTCGCAAAAACGGCAAATTTTGTCGAAGGATCTCGCAAAAACGGCAAATTTTGTCGAAGGATCTCGCAAAAACGGTAAATTTCGTCGAAGGATCTTGCAAAAACGGCAAATTTCGTCTATCTCGCAAAAAAGGCAAATTTCGTCGAAGGATCTCTCAAAAATGGCAAATTTCGCCGAAGGATGTCGAAAAAATGGCCAATTTCGTCGAAAGATCTCTCATAAACGGCAAATTTTGTCGAAGGATCTCGCAAAAACAGCAAATTTTGTCGAAGGATGTCTCAAAAACAGCAAATTTTGTCAAAGGATCTTGCAAAAACGAGAAATTTCATCGAAGAATCTAGAAAAAACAGAAAATTTCTTCAAAGGAACACTAAAAAAATGCGAATTTTGTCGAAGGCCCAAGAAAAAAAAAAGTGAATTTTGTGAGATAGTCACAGAAAAGCTGCAGCATTCCTTTCGAAAACAGCACACACACAAAGTTCTATGCTTTTTAATACAGGTAAAGTTTTTAATCTGAAACAATATACTGAACTAATTTTTGAAAAATCGGGTTAACCTGAACCCAATTTGCAGGAATCTACACTCAGTCTGAAATCGACTCGAACCAAAAACAGGGTTATTTAAAAGTTATCTAAAAGTGGTAAGTGGTCTAAATTGTTCTGAATTTGCATTAAAATGCTCAAATTTTAATGACCCGGGGCTTTGCTCCAGACCCCGCTGAGGGAGCTCAGAACGCTCCCCCCAGACCTCCTAATTCATTGGGCTCGCTTCGCTCGTTGTCTACCTCGGCAAATCGCGTGTTTCCCATTTCCCTCAAATCTGCCCTTGTCGCAGACCCAGCTATGAGACCAAAGTTGGCTCCTATGATTGGGAGGGAAGGTTGATTTCTTTCTTTTACATTTTAAAGTACATACACTGTTAAAACATTTGTGGTAGATTGAAACAACTTTTGGTGCTGCAGTAGCTGCAACCGTACGATGGTGAAATCTCATTCGAACATTTGGAATTCCGGTTGAACGATAACTCCAAATGTTGTAACGAGATTTTACCATCTTCTGATTGCAGCAACAAAAGTTGGTTCAACCCAGCACAAAATTTTTAACAGTGTGCATCAGATTTAATACAAATTAAACAGATTGGTTTCAATCCTTCTAAGTTTGCTATTTTGAAAAGGTGGGTAATTTCCAGGGAAAATTTTAATTTTGCCTTACCAAGTGTAATTGAATGCATATGCTGCAATTATATAAAAATGTTAAAAATTTGTTGAAATCATAGTTAAAAAATTGCCCAATGGATATAGAATAATTGGATTTGAATTGGTTCAGTATTTTGGAGGTTATCGTGATAACAAGTTTTACATGTTTTGCATTTGTGTGTCTCAATAAATGAGCCATAAGAGCTTCATACTGGCTTAACCCTTTTATTCATGATACTTACACAATTCCAATACACTATCCCAATTAGATTCTAATTGGTTTAGTATTTTCAACAATATTGTAATAACATTTTGCACATTTTTTTTTTGTGTGTCTTTGTAAATAAACTATAGGAGCTACATACTTGCTTAATGAATTCATTAAAGATACCTGCAAGATTAAATATACTTTTGCAGGTAAGTTCGAATTAGTTTAGTATTTCAGATGTTATTGTGATAACAAATTTTGCACATTTTTTTGTGTTTGTATGTCTTTGTAAACAAACTATAAGAATTAAATGTTTGCTTAATGAATTCATCCAAGATTAATACACTGTCCCTGGTAGGTGCGAATTGGTTTTGTGTTTCAGACGTTATTGTGCTGACAAATTTTGCATGTGTTTTGCTTTTGTATGCCCTTGTAAATGAACTGAAAGAACTATAGTGTATATGCAAAAGTAAATTTTGTTTTTCTAATAGATGGCTTAAGGGAAGTCTTCACTCACTTGAAAACACCCGCTCGCTAATGTTAAACCTATGGCCAGGTTGTTTTCTAATTTCTCGTTTAAATTTGAATATTTTTAAACGATTTTTTTTGCATAAGATAGCCGAGGTCGATCCCTAATATGGCTATTTTTTACTTTTTCGATTTCAGATGCAGATTTTTTTTAATAAAGGTACCATAATTTCTGGCATATAATCCGCAGATCAAACAATTCTGTTTCAACCCAGAAATTTTATTCAATAATTGAAGTGAAATATTTACAGAGATCTAGTAAGTTACATTTTATAATATAAAATTTCTGGGTCGAAACAACATTGTTTGACCCGCGGATTATACGCTGGAAATTACGGTACTTTCACTTTCAGAACCAGTTTTGAAAGTGAAAGTGTCTTTATTATAAAAATCGGCAACTGAAATCAAAAAAGTAAAAAATAGTCATATTAGAGATCGACCTCAGCTATCTTATGCAAAAAAAAAAAATCGTTTAAAAATATTCAAATTTAAACGAGACATTTGAAAACAACCTGGCCATAAGTTTAACATTAGCGAGCGGGTGTTTTCAAGTGAGTGAAGACTCCCCTTAAGTGGTCTTATATATATATATTGTGTGAATCTGGTAATACATGCTTTTGAAATATCTCTTCATAACCTTCAAAACGTAGTATATGACATTTGATTAAAGTGTAAACAACATAGTTTTTTATTCGATTTAAAATGCGATGTTTTGTGCCAAATAATAGTCATTTGGAGGAAGTTTTGTTATACTTGTATAATTTAAAGAAAAGGGCTGCTGAAAGTCATTGTTTACTTGTAGAAGCTTACGGTGAACATGCTTTTTCTGATAGTATGTGTAGAAGGTGGTTCAGGCAATTTAAAGAAGGTTTATGGTTTATTCAATGTTTGTTGAAGACACAGAACATGAAGGTAGACCAAAGCTACTGAAAATGTTACTGGTGAAGTCTACTGATGACAACTAATGTGTTTGAAGAGAGCTATTCAAGAAAATCGACAAGAATGGGAGAATAGACACAATAAACTGATTTTGCAGCATGACAATGCAAAACCACATACTGCAAACGTCATTAAAACCTACTTAGAAGGGCAGGACTGGGAAGTTCTATACCACCCGCCATATTCACCAGACATTGCTCCTTCAGATTACTATTTATTCCAGTCGATGCAGTCAGCCCTTCAAGACATAAGATTCACATCTTATGAAAGTATAAAAAATTGGCTTGATGAATGGATCACTTCAATAGACGATGACTTCTTCAGATAAGGAATCCATAAATTGCCTGAAAGATGGGCGAAGGTTGTGGTTTCTGGTGGGGCATAGTTTGAATAATCTACCACTTTTATATACTTGCTAAATAAACATGTAATTTTAACCCAAAAATGGAACTTACTTTTGCATATACCCAATACATACCTGCTTAATGAACTAATCTAACATACTTTCACAATCAGTACACTGCCCCAATTAGGTTCTAATTGATTTAGTATTGTGGATGATATTGTGATGACATTTTGCCTGTTTTCTTTGCTTTTGTATGTTCCTGTAAATGAACTATAAGAGCTACATATTATCTTAATAAACTCATCCAAGATACTTGCAAGATCAATACACAATCCCAATTAGGTTTGAAATGGTTCAGTATTTCAGACGTTATCATGATGATAAAATTTGCATTATAAATAGATAGACAGGTAGATATGTAAACAAAGTGATTGCAATGGGTCATTTCTAAAGAAATCAACCTAAAACTCTCAAAATGTTGATTTTAAAATAATTCATATATACAGTAGAGTCTCGATAATTCGAGGTGGACGGGACCGGCTTACCTCGAACTATCGAAAACTCGAATTATTGAAATCATAAAATCTAATTAATAAATAAATGAAGATAAAGCAAATTTTAAATTTCAGTGTATATTTAAATGAAAAATGTACTTACAAATTATTACATTACTGCTGATAGCAACAGGTTAATTATATCTTAAAATAATTGTCAATTGATTTTTGTTTTGACACATTGCCCCGTTTCTGTGCAGCAATATCACGCCATCGTTGAAGCAGTATAATGTCGGCTGGATTTGACTCAGGCTATTGCTCCACGTATCGCATGGCGGACTCTAGCGCAGCAGGCAGCCCCTTGCTGAGACTCATTAGCGGTGCGGAATCTGTCTGATTCTGGTAGAATCCGTAAATTCTAGTTGTTCCATTCCTCTATAACTTCCAGCACAAAATCATAAAAAAAACAGTTTTTAAATATTTCTTGAGTCATCCAAGCACTATTTGGTTCCTATACGTAACCGGCAGTGAAGATATCGAGACATGCTTAAATGCCTTCTGGCTTTGCAGCTTTTCTGATAACAAGTTTAATCTTGTGATTTCCTGAAGCATTTGATGCAGCAAGAAGTGTTAACTTCTCTTTGCTTTTATGTGACCTGGAGTACATTTCTCTTAGTTTGGCGCTATTGTTTTAGATGGTAGCATTTTGAAATTAAGGCCAGATTCATTGCAATTATAAAGCTGGTCGTTCGTAAGGTTTTCATTTGTCACGACTTCCTGCAACTTCTTGCAAAATTGCACGGCGACAGCCTCAGAATCTTCGGATAGCTTCTCTCGACAGATCTCTAGTTGCCGGATACGATATATTTTTTTCAACTTGTCAAACCAGCCTACACTAGCAGTGAAGTTTTCACCACTTTCTTCAAATTCTTTTCGAAACAGCAAAGCTTTTTCTTGAAGAATCTGACCTGAAAGAGGGCATCACTTTTTACTTTGGTGTGTAAACCATATATAAAGTGGCTCACCAATTTTTTCATATTCATACTTTTTTAAGGATTTTCTGTCCAAGGATAAATCAGAGCAGATGACAGTCCGATACGTTCGTAGTAGACAAAAGGAGTGCGTGGGCGTGAGCTTGTTTAACAACTATTCTCTGATTCTCTCCGATTTCACCCAGCGTGATCTCCTGCACGTATAGGAAGATTACACCCATTTTCTTTAAGAGGGTGGATTTCCGTAGGTGGCTTTGAGGAGCGCAGTTGACATATAATCTGCCGAACAACAATAAAAACCAGATTCTTGAATTTTGTGGTGCGAAATAATTCTTTCACGTGTTGTGTATATGTCGGTCATTATTTGGAAGCTAAACTGATTTTTTTCACTAACTCGGATTTATGGGAAACTCGAACAATCGAGACTCGAATTATCGAGACTCTAATGTATAAGTAAATACATATTTATAAATTTTTATATCCTGTATTTTCTAAATTGAAATGATTATTTGTGAGCTTTGCATGATGAAGAGAGTATCACCTTTTTGCTTGCAAAACAAAGTACTTATTTTAAGCATTTGCGAAGTTTTAATCAGTTTGTGTTATGCTATTAATTAAGCCATAAGCTTAATGCTGGGACACATTTGTACAACTTTTATCTGAAAGTGTAAAGACAAATTTATGTTTGTTGCAAAATAATAATAACAAAGGTTTTATTTACAATGCTGGACATGATACTTTAGTTTTTTCTAGAAGTCAGGGGCCAGAAGTATCCAAAAATTCAATATTTATAGGGGCAGACAACGTTAGTTCCTTATTAGCGGAATTTCGGACAAAATATGTGTCATTGGATCTAGAATCTTTAGATAAGATTTTATCAACCAGTTTTATAATTTAATCAAATTTGAAAGTGCCCAAAAATTTGTTATTTATAGGTGCATAGCCCTAAAAAGTTAGCACCCATTTTACAGAACTTTGGGACCATTGGCGCACCCAGGATTACGCTTTGGGAGGGGCTAGTATATTTTATAGTTTTGTAGGGTCTGGGCTCAGGTCATTTTTCTTTCATTAGACTTAAGGCCAGACTTTGTTTTTTCCGGGATGTGAAGGACAAGCTCTTTAAAAAGTAATAATATTGTACATTTTCTGATGGAAACTTTAAAAATTTATTTTGATTTAATAAATAAACGACAAATATTTTTACAAAATCTACATTTTTTTTTTCCTTCATAGAATTTTAAAAGTATGATATTTTTAATAATCATTTTCTTTCTTTCTAAACTATATTCAGTGTTTTACTGAGTCTTCATTTGAACATGTTTATGTGATTATATATGTTGTAATTCTTTATACCATGTCTTGCGAACATATAATCTGAAAAATGCTGTACTTTAAACAGTTTGTAGAACTATGAGTGTTATTCTTTTAAAATAAAAAATCAGAAGTAATGCTGATTAAGAAATATAGGGATATTTTGAAGAAATTGGCTGGTCTACTGACAAGGTAACTTGCTCGGGGTGAACTTTTAGCTTTTGTACTGGACCGATGCCAGGCCAAGATAGCTTTTTTCCAGGCCGAGCTTCACCCGATTCTGAAAATTTTGACCAGTGGAGACTAGTATATTTGTGTGATACTTTTGATCAGCCGACAATCAATTAAAATTAAACAAAATCAAGCTATCTTTAAAACATCTTGGACATTCGGCTACTGTACTTCATATTATGGCAATTATGAATGTGAGTAAAATGAAATCTTTTTAATTAGCATGTAACAAACATGTTTATATTTTTAATTTAAAAGACAATTTTAAAAATATGGTATATTCTGGAAGCAAAATAAATATTTCCCCAAATTTCTGGTTTTCTAAGAGCTTTTTTTAAAAAGTTAATCTTTCATAATTTTAGGAAACTTTAAGTCATAAGTGTAATATGTGGGTCTGGGAGGGGCTTCAGCCCCCTTAGCTCCCCCCGTGGGTGCGCCACTGTTTGGGACAAAATTGATGTCATCGTACGTAGAATCATTAGATCAGATTTGATCAACCATTTTCAGTGTTCGATTAAACCAGGATATGCTCAAAATATTTATATTTGTTGCGATGGATCCTTAAACTTATCCGTCTCTTGACAGAATTTCAGAACAAAGTTGATGTCATCATACGAGGATCATTTAATCAGATTTGTTCAATTATTTTCAATGGTTGACTATACCCAAAAGTGACTAAAAAATCATTATTTATAGCAGATTAAATCTAAAACCTCGACAAATCCTTGACAGAATTTTTGTGACAAAATTGATGTGATCAGTCATAGAATAGTTTAATGAGATTTGATCAACTATTTTTAACATTCAATCAAAGCTGAAAGTGCCCAAAAATTTGATATTTATAGCAGTGAAACTCCAAAACTTGCCCCTGAGAGCATTGTAATCGAGTTCATTAGGTGTTAATGCTTTTCTAACAGATGCCTGTTAGGCACACAACGCCTGAATCCAGGAGTCCCAGAGGTACACCTGACAAAGGGGGAAAAATGTGCAAAATAAGAAAAAAAAAGACTTGTTCAAATCAGAAATCTTTAGAACAGATTTGATCAGCTATTTTCAGCATTTGATTAAACCCAGACATGCCCGAAAAATCAATATTTATAGTGAGAGAACCATAAAAGTTAGACCAGTTTGCTGCAATTTTGGGACAAAATTAATGTGATCAAAAATACAATTGTTTGATCAGGTATGATTAACTGTTTTCAGCATTTGATCATACCCAGAAGTGGATGAAAAATCGATATGGAGAATTTTTAAAGTTTAGAATCCCATGGCATTATTTCGGGAAAAACCTGATGTGATCAGGCGTAAAATTGATTGGCCATATTTGATCAACCCTTTTCAGTGAATTGTAGAATCAATAGTTTTTTTTTTCAATTTTGGGTATTTTTACCTTGTACCTTTACATTGTACCCTCTGAATATTTTTTATTATAACTCATTAAGTAAAGTTTATCAAATGACGAAAAAGGAAGTTGGTCAAAGGAAATTCATCTATCACTTACTCATTTTCTGTTAAGGAGAGCCAATTTTTATGAGATCATTTTTATTCATTTAAATTTCAAGTTAGCAGTTTTTTATTTTTTTTTAAGAGATGCAAAACTTCTTAAATAATTTGATTATTTAAAATTTTTTAGATGTAAAATTAATTTGATCTATATTTGTTTTCTTTGGTAAATTATAGTTACCATATT
Source organism: Maratus michaelseni (assembly GCA_963931845.1). Classification (NCBI taxonomy): domain Eukaryota; kingdom Metazoa; phylum Arthropoda; class Arachnida; order Araneae; family Salticidae; genus Maratus; species Maratus michaelseni. The sequence continues at coordinate 123,149,334 of OZ007586.1, forward strand.
AATTTACTTATTCTTAAAATGTTTGAGTAATGGTGAAAAAACAATTGCGTCATTGGAGTGGCAAACTAATGCTCGCCTCAGGTGGCAAAATGTCTAGCACTGGTTCTGGGTATATACAAATTTTAAAAAGGATTTTTGTTAGTCGAATATTGCAGTCAGAGACGTTGACATTGACTCCCGTTTAGTGATATGGCCAGGTCCCTGTGCAACATTGCCCTGCCTATGTATCTCTCTTAATTTGTGCTACTCAGGACTGTAGTGAAAGGTACACACTAGTTTACCTTTACACTTTCTGGATTGAATCTCCATATACTCTTTTGAGTATACCTTCTGACAGTGATGTAGTTGTAAAAAAAAAAAAAAAAACAGAGTATATACTAAAGAGTATAAGCTATAGCTTTAGTTAAGAAAAAGACAGTATACACTTCTTTTTAAAATCCAGAGGATATACAGTGTGTACACTGGTGCACGTTAAATCTGTTCGTGGCTCCAAAAGTCCTCCAAGTTCTATATAAGCGCTACCTCTGAGGGTGCCAATCCATGTGCAGGTCTCTCATCTGGAATTGGTTCAAAATTAGGAGACCAGCTCTAGAAGTCCAACCTCTCTTGAGGCTCTGGCACCCCTTCTTTCAGAGAAGTGCCTTGGCACTTTCTCTGTCACGCCAACAACAACAACAACAACCTTTGGTGTTTTTTTTTTTACTACAATTACAGCACTGGTGCTACTGTCTTTGAAAGAAGTTAAAATAAATAAAAAATATATGAAGAAATAAATGTAAACATGCATTTAATTTGCAGCCTGAGAGTAGGATGCAAACAGTTCATTGTTCATTCATTCGTTCCACAGTAACGATTTAAGCTTTAGGGTTTAGCTTTTGTCATGCTATGTAACTTTAAATTTAAATGTAGAGGTTAATATTAATCAAAATTTTAATTTCCAGACTCGTTATAAAGTTGTTTTTGTTAATGTATAAATAAAAGTTGAATAGTTTTTACTCATATGATTTTTAATTTCAGGTACCTAGTTGAACAGAAAGATGTAGATTTACAAGCACGAGATAAATGGGGTGGTACTCCTTTGTAAGTACTCTTTCTTTCCTATTTTTTATTTCTTTTGCTTTTCCCCTCTTATTTTCATTTCAATCTGTGAGATTTTTTTTTCTTTTCCTGTATAATGGTTATTTTATACAACAAAAGTTCTTTATTAGATGCATCCAAGGTATTTCAGTAATGTTTATTTCCACACATCCAGACATAAACTAGTTTCTCTCACTTTCAGTGATCACTGAAATACTAAAATTAAGAGTGTTCTCAAAAACTATTTTCCCCACACCCCACAGAACTTTCTGACATATTCACAGACTCATTTTAGGTAGATTTCATAAAAAATACTACCTATTACATTCTCTCCTAAGTTGGTATTCCTGAAACGTTTTTGCAGATCTACACCGATCATGACTCCTAGAACCCAAAACCACCCCCAGTTCAAAACCTTATCTATCTATCTATATCACTTTTTTATGTACACAATAACTTCCATAATTCTGCACAAATCTCTTCCAAACTGATACATAAAATCAAGCGGCATAGAATCTTGGTGAAGTTCGTTAATGGGCAAAATCAAACCAAGGGGGGCCCAATGGGGGGGGGAGCTGTTTGTAAAAACAGAAAAAAGCCCATAACTTCTTAATTTTGATACATATTGAATCTGTTTAAAGTTGTTATTACTTCTAGGAAAATAGGAAAAGGGCCAAAAATTTATGTATGACAGATTTTTGATTTCATTAAAAATGCCCCCAAGGGGGGGGGGGGGATAGGGATTTCAGAAGAAAAAAATCATAACTTCGTCAATTCACAAAATGTCAAATCAACTTAAATTTATTATAAATCTTCTTAATATTATCTACAATTTTTATATTGACAAGTTTTTTATAGGACCAACTCTTACAGCAAAAAAAAAAATAATAATAAAAAAAAAATTCCTGCCAACTCTGCCTACAGGCAGAGGTATATTTTGAAGTGGGCGGTCCCAACTACCGCATCATGGCAAATAGGTCTTTCAACTGCAATTCCCAATAAACAGGTGCCCCATGGTCTGCATCTTTGAAATCTACCTGTGTCTGTAGGTTGAGGCGTCAGGGATTTTTTAAATGTAAAAGCATGACTATTGAAATGCTTTGGAATTAGTAAGTAGTTTTATTTTTTCATCTTTTGATAAATAAATTATATTTTAAGTTATAGGAGATTGTTGTCTCATAGCCACTTTAATCATGCTGATGCTTCTGGAAATTTGGTTGAGAATGACAATTTTGACAGCATTTTCTGAATTATCTTCCATTTTTATCAAAAAATGGAAAAACTATTTGATTTCATAGTTTCTGAACAAGATAACCCACCATTCTCACGAGTTTATGAACAAAAATGAAATCAAGAATGTGTCAGAAAGTAGATAGTTTAGATTTGAAACAATAAAAGAATTATTGTCTTTGCTCAGAAAAAGATACAATAAAAGAAAATTTATAAATTTACTTGAGAAATTTGTTAATGATAGGACAAACTTTTTTCCATTCTTTTATAATGCCATAGTAAAATTTCACACTATTGATAAGTGAAATAGAGATTTAATTAAGATGGTGAGACACTCATTAAGTGCACATGTGTGCATGAGTAAATCATAATTTGTAAAATGTGAAATAGTCTAAATAACTACTGATAAAATTGTACAAAATTACTGGTGGAGATATCATGTGATGAAGGTAAAACTTTTCAGTTAGTGTTGGAATGTGCATGATGTTTGTTTTTTGGTTAGAGCTAGAATTGAACCTTAGTGGCTAAGAGTTCTTTACCAGTTGGGCTACTGTGGCCCAAGGCTAGTGATGAGCCGTTTCAAGATTTTTTTTTTTTTGTTATTTTCATGCTTTCATGCAGATCTTATTTTCATGCATTCAAGCTCTGAGAGAGATTCAGATCGTCATAACATTTTCTTTTTTATATAAATATTGAAAGTTGAAATTTTCTTTGGGAATTTAAATGATAGACTTTATGTTATTTTATGTGGTTTTTTTTTTGTTATGTTTAATTTTAAATTTTATTTATATTATGTTTCTAAACAAAAAAGATGAAACATGGCAGTAAAATATTAGAAGTTTGAAAATGCTTCCAATAAATGGATGGTGGTACCTTTTGTTACTTGTCAGGTTTGTGCAATGATTTAGAGTTCTTTGGAAACACTAAAAATCTTAATTTGCATTTTGAAAGACTGCATAAATTATAATAAATTATTTAAAATTGATTAAACTGTGATTAACTGTGATTAATTCTTTTCAGCTTGTAAGCAATTTTTCTTTAATTACTGTTGTAATAATAATAAAAAAAAAATCTTTTCTAAAAAGCAAAATTTTACTTTCCAGTATGAGAAATTATTTTGGTTGTTATATTTCCAAAAAATGTAATACAACTTTATATTTATGATGCTTAAATCATCATATAAAGTAATGGAAATGGATTTCAAGAAAGTTTGAGTGTCTTTCTGTAAAAGGAAAATTAGATAATTAATCTTTTAGCCAATATGAATATGCCAAGAATCTGTTAGCAAATTGTGAATTTTATTCATGTCTGGGAAGACATGCATGTGCTGTTCTTCAAATAAGTTAATAAAAAGGATGCATCCTAATGAAAAATTATACAATGAAATAATTAAATTTCAAAAAATCACTGAAGTTTAAATTGCATCATTAACTTATTTGTCACTGATACCTTGAAACTAAACTATCTCAAGTAAATGACCACATTTGTGTTGCCTTTCATGGGGGCTCATACAGTGTATTACTGGCTATATAGGTGAGACTTTGCTTTCCACTCATTGTGTGTCACTCTCCTCAAGTATGTCAATTGATGAAAATTAATACTACAAAACAGAATTATGTGAATTTGTATATATGGTAGCTCCTCAGATATCTGACCTTTTTGAATAATAATGCAAGATAGTAATTTAAAACATTTGATTCCACTCAACTTTTCTGAATGTTTTATAGAATACAGTCAATTCAGATAAATTTCTGACACAATGAAATCTGCTGGATTCAAACACTGGACCTCATATTTCAAAACTAAAGATGTTACTTCTGACTTGCTAATGCTTGACTATATTACCGTAATATTTATCACTTATACTCTGTCACATTTCGTTGGTGATTTTTTCTGTACAATCTCTTGCAAAATGGTTTGGAACTGGTTTAAATACTTAATCTGTTGGCTATTAGCACGGAAATCTATAGAGTTCTTGTGACAGTGGTCTATAACATATTTGTCAAATGGAAGCTCAATCGGAAGTACCATTTGGAAGCTATTGTGTTCATTCATACACACACATACATCATCATTTCATTTGCTTTCTTTACACTATGTATTCACAATGATGTCAGGAATGTGTTAAAAACACATCATTTAAGCAAAAAATTGGAGAAGGGATGCATAAAAAAAATTGTGATGGGTCTTTTAGGATGTATAATTTTTACATTGAAAGAATGCAAAAGAGGCATATTTTCTATTAAGTACATTATACCTTATTTCTAAAAAGAGAATTCGCTTTTGTAAAAAAGGACCCAATTTTTTGGAAGTGTCCCAGCGACCCAGAATTTCAAAATCCTAGCTACATCATTGTGTTCAGAAATAAAAAGAAATGAAGCAAAGAGGTATATTAATATAATAATAAGAACTTTTATTTCTTGTATTCAAAAGCAGAAACAGAGCTTAGATACAGAAATACAGTCGAGTCTGCTTATTACAAAGTCAAAAGTGCTTTGAAAAACATTTGCTATATCCAATATTTGTAAAAGCTGATACAATAAAAAAAAAATAGTAGAAAGGTATCTTTTTTCCTAAAGACTATCATCCAATGAGTTTTAAAAGTTTAACATAATTTAAAGTAAAAATCAGTAACGTTTTTGAACAGTTAAATTTGAAATTTATTTGCAAAATTTCTCTTAATCTCATATAAATGATAGTTGCTGTCAATATTTTATCCTTTGAAATATTTGTAGGGATGAAATAGGATTGTTAATTTCCTAGAAGGTATCACAAGTTGTTAAAAGAGAAAGAAAAGTGGTTAGTACAATTTTAAGAGCTTTATTGCTTAATCGCCGCGTTGTGAAGACGATAAAAATAAAGCAAGCTCTGGTTCGATATTTTAATGCTGATCTAGATTACCTGCGACCGCAATATAATAAAAAAAAACTAACATAAGAAAAGGAAATGTACTTAATGAATACAATTACAAAAAAAAATGAGAAATGCTGGGAAAGAAGCATCCTATAATTTTACAAAAAAGTATTTTTTTTATTTTTAATTAAAAAGAAGATAATTAGGATTGAATTGCTAAAAATGGTTTTCGCGACTCTGAAAAAGAACAAAGACACAAAAAATACATAATCTTAATAATCGTATTAATACAGTTTTTTTTTTTATAAATTTAAATACCTGAAATACTCTTAAGTATTTTTAATAATCACACAAACTACTGTTTTTTAAAGAATTTCATAAAAGGCCAAAATTACCATTAAAAGTCGTGATTTATTCATATGGTTTTTAAAAAAATGTACAGACTTGAATTTTACACAGCCACCATGTAACTATATTGTTTTAAAATGATGAATACTATAAAATTTTACATTCTAGATAATTATTATTTTGGAGACATTGTGGAAGAAGTGAGAATAAAATTTAAAAAAAAAAAAAAAAAACTATTAATGAATATAGGCACAATGTTGCCTCAAAAATTTTTATTTAGATTTTAATAAATTAATAGTTAAAAAAAGGGTAAATTTGAGAATTAAATAATGAAGCCAAAAGTTACTATTACATAAAAAATATAAAATTAAATTAAAATGGACCAGCCAGGCACGAGAATCTTATTCTTTAAAAAAATGGCTCACCCATACTGAAGGCTGAAGATAACTGCATCCTGGCGTTAGGGCTAGGTCGCCCCGACCCGAACCTACACGTTACTTGGACGTCTACATGAGAGATGTTGCACTATGTAAAAATTCAGGAACACTGAAGGCTTTTCAGAGGGGAGCTTGCCTCCTCCACTAGGGGCCCTTTTTTGCCGCCCCTCTCCTTACGCAGAGATTGGCTGGGTCTTTATCTGAAGTGGTCACTCTCTGTAAAAGTGACATTGAGAATGCATACGTGCTGCTGTTATGAGGTCACCTTTCCCAAGACAACACGTACTATCCTTTGTATTTTGGTGAATCGCTGGAGTTGCTGTTACTAGGGTGAAAATTGCCAATACCCGCTGATCCAAAATAATAATATGGAATAAAATTTAGAATATTAGATTAATGGAAAAATAAATAAAATACTGAAATTTAACTATTTAAATGCTTTGAAATGATATCCATATTATGGATGGAAAATAAAAATTAAAGAAGATATTTAAAAAAGAAAGCTTTTGAAAAAAACAAAACAAAGAAAACGATTGCTAAAATAAAAAAAAACATTATTAATTACAATAAATTAAACTTAAAGAAATTAAAAAAATGTGCCATGTTGATTGTTTATCTCCAACAATATTCTTGGTAAGTTTTTAGACATTCCACAGCACATTTTCATGTCACTGATTCTTTGTTTTTGAAATCTGTGTTATCATCTTTACATTCATCAGATTCAATTGGATTTAGAACTTTAACAATGATGTTTTAATCTGTTTCTGTATCTTCTATTTCTAGATTGCTATTACTGTTAATGGAATTGGTCAGTATAATGTTACATTTCTCTTTTCATTCAGTCTATCCCAAAGAAAACTGTTCAGGATCAATTTTTGGAAGGGTGTTTTTGTCCATTGAGATATCTTGCATGTTTTCAGCAGTTTTGAATGTTATTTGGTTCAATAGAGCACCACACATCTTTTAAAAATTCACATGCAGACATCAGCAACAAAAATCTGCTTTAATTTAAGGTTCAACAAAAGTCATCCAATTTACTACATTCTGTATTTCCCTTTGATACATTTCATTATGCACATATTTAAAGGCTGGATTTTTGATGTGGCGTTTGGCAGAAAACGGCCTAGTGTAATGTTTTTGAGCATGGATGTTTGTTTTATGGGCAGTGTAGTTATCAATCAAAAGCAAAATGAGCCTAAACATTTTGTTATTAAATTCTTTCAACCATTTGCCAAAAATTTCTGAAGTCATCCATTCCTTCTGATTATTCTGATATTTTACAAGTAATTCCATCATTTTGAGACAGTAGGGATTCTTAGATTTTCCTATAACTAAAATTTTCCTCTTATCAAATCCATGCATATTGCATGGATCAAAATGGCATGCAGCAAAATAATGCAGTTGGTCTGATTTTGGTATGATTTACACCAGTACAGGTTTTTCTATTCAATGCAAATATGTTTTCTGGTAAAAGTTGATTTTTTTAAAAAAAGGCCCTGTCTCATCAGCATTGTAAACATCTGAAATTTTTAATTATAAATTTTCTTTTCTTTACTTTTCGTTTCAACCATTCTTCGATTACTGAGTTTTCTACTTGTGCACTTTCTCCACCTACAGCTTTAAAAACAATTGCATGACAATTTTTAAAGTGTTGAAGCTATCCATTACCTGCAACAAAATATTTTTTCCTGAAGTCTTAACAAATTGCATCGTGTTTTCTTTCGAAATAGGTCCATTAATGGGTAAATTTTTTGCTCTTACTGACATAATCACTTAAAAAGGCATTTTTTGACATCATCGTTTGTTGAAAAACAAAACTGTTTTTCGTCAAAGACAATAAAACTTACATCACATATTTTTTAACAAATCACTTTTATTCTCTAAAACTGTTGCTAAAGAACTAACTCTAATCCCAAATTTGTTTGCAAGTTCACACTTTTTTATTCAACCTTCATCAGCCAGTCTTATAATTTCTATTTTAGTTTCCAATGACATTTTCTTTTTTCACATGATCTAAGAACACTTAAAAGTGCTAACTTCTTGGTCCTTGCATTGAAAATCAACCAAAAATCATGGTGACTGTCATCCTTATATGTACCTTTTTAATGTCTAAATGACCTCTTGCCCCCTCTCATCAGTGTAGAACACAACATCTCAGAAGAAATGTGCCACAAAGATGACTCATGCTGCATTCTGAGAAAAGATACAGATCTGTCCTTTCGTTTCTCGATCCTTTGTTTTTCCAATATCACATTTTCATCCATTCAAGACAGTAAAATAGTGAATCTTTAGTTATGTACTCAAACAGAAATACTTTGCTACATCTGATCTCACAGTAAGCGGGCTTGACTGACTGTAGTTGCAACTTAGAAACAGAAATATTATAATCTAATTATGTAATAAAAGTATTAATCTCAAAGGAAAATATTTACTTTATGGCAGTTGTTCTTTAGCAGAGTTCTTCCCTTTATCACCTTCACTCTCATTATCTCCACCTTCCATAGAATATGTGTCCCAAAGCCATTAGTTTCTATCAAAAATACAAATTAAATCTATTGTAATTAATGATGTAATCAGTATGTGAATTACCTAACAGCATATACCTGCAATTATGCTGTACATATGAACTGTCAACACATCATGATATCATTTTAACTCATTATTTTTATCTTTCATTCATTATAATCTTTTTAATTTTTAAGGTATTATGCTTGCTTATGTGGCCATTATGAAGTGGTTCTCTATCTCTTGCAGAATGGTAAGACATGCTTCTTAAATATTTTTTTATAAAATTAACTAAGTTTAAAACATTGGTAATATTTGAAACTTGTTTTTCTTTTTTATACCTATGATTGTAATTTTTGCTTAAATATTTATGTTGCTGGTGGATACTTAATAAAAAAAATTATTTTCAACATGATGAAAATTTTATCGCTTTGATTGTACACTGCTGTCCAAAAAATTAGGGGCAGTGACAAGATGCTTTCGCTTTTCACATGGTTTGTTGAATATCTACTGAAATTTTTGACAAATGGTTCTTGAAATTCGAGGATGTAAAGCACATGTTTAACTTCTAGAGCAGTAGAAACAGTATTACTGCAATTAAAAAATTAATATATTGAATATTTGATGAGATATGGGCATTTGTATGAAATAATTTATAACTGCACATGCACAAACAAACTATACCAAAGATTTTTTTCATGATCTGGTAGTCAATTCTATAGAGTAACTCATATAAAAAGACCAGTCAAATATCATGAAAGATACCAGCAATACAGTGAGCTAATTGAGAAATTTGGGTGACCATTCCAATACATGACTGAGATCTTCTATTAATACAAATTTTTTAATTAACTTTTCAAAAAGGTATCCGTGACTATATCATTAATATCTTACTTCTTGCATATTTTAAAATACTTCTGTCATTTTTTTCACCTACTTATCTCTAACAGGTAATAATATAAAAGCGCATTTCAATATTTTTCAGACATCCTGTATGTAGTGCATGATTAAACTATGCTTACAAGTTTACTTTTAGTATAATTTTAAACCTGCTGAAACTGTCTTACAACATGAAAATTTAGTTCATAATGCTTCTGAATATACTTATATAAAATATGGTAAACTCAATGGTAAATTATTTAGCCATAAAATATAAGTTTTGAGACATATATCATGTTATCACTTATTTAGAATATAATTAACAGATCAGAATATCCAATGTGTTCTCAGAAGCACATTATGCTACGCATTCGGAATTATATTCTGTATACTAGGAAATTTGTGATTGGCATAATGAATGATTTTTTCATTCAAATGCATCATTCGGGCATGCACAAAAGCATAGTTGCTAACCTTCGTATTTTTTAAATTAATCACTACCAGAGATTTTGTAAGCAAAAACAAAAGAAAAGCATAGTTGCCAAAATTTGTATTCCTTTTAATCGATTTCCTCCAGCAATTTTGTAAAACAAAACGCATTTTTCATTTTTATTTGGCATTTAATCTGATTTTAATTAAAATCAGAAACTTTTTTTTTTCTGGTAGTAATTGAATTTTTAAAATATTCAAGTTTGACAGATATGCCCGAATGAGGCGCATGCCCGAATGATTCATTCGAATAATCAAAATTAATCGTATGCCATCACTATAATAGACCCAAACATATTAGGGGCATTTTTTCAATTCAAAAAGGTATTTTTAATAATGAAAATTATCATTAAATTCATATAAAATTATGAATTACGACCAACATTAGTTTTAACATAAAACGAACAACAATCGTCAAAAACATGGACGCGTATATTTACAGCTCATTCCAATCATTAGTTTATTTTATTGAAGAAATTAATCATATCATATAATAACACACAATATTTATATAATGGGATTTCCCCCTGAATTTGTCAATTAGCTCACTGTATTGCTGGCATCTTTCTGAGTTTTCATGGCATTTGACTGGTCTTTTTATATGAGTTACTCTATAGAATTGACTACCAGATCATAAAAAAAAAATCTTTGGTATAGTTTGTGCATGCGCAGTTAAATTATTTCCTACAAATGCCCGTATCTCACCAAATATTCAATATATTAATTTTTTAATTGCAGTATACTGTTTCTACTGTTCTTGAAGTAAAACATGGGCTTTACATCCTCATATTTCAAGAACAATTTGCCAAGAATTTCAGTAGATATTTGACAAACCATGTAAAAAGCGAAAGCGTCCGATCACTGCCCCTTAATTTTTGGGCCGCAGTGTATTTTTTTGTTAAAATTTAATCTTTTGTGTTGGTACATTTTTTATTTTATTTTATTTTATTTTCAACAATAATTAAAATAATAGTTTGAAATTGAGTTTTCGTTATTTTTAATTTTATCATATTAAACTCATGTTTGTATAAAGGAATCCCAATATAAAATTCACTTTTATTATATTTTAAGATCTTTAAGACTGTTTTCAAATTTAAAGGAGCTACTTTCTGACACATTTTTGGATTAATTTTTGTTTAGAAACACATGAAATTGGCAGGTATTCTTATTCAGAAATTGTGTAATCAAATGGTGTTTTCCATTTTTGATAAAGACAGAAGATCTTTCAGAAAATTCTGTCAAAGTTGGTGTTTTGAACTGAATTTCCGGATGTCACAGTGCAGAGAAGGAGAAAAACTTGCTGTCATGTGACAACAATCGTTTATAACTTAATAAGTAATTTATTTATCAAAAAATGGAAAACACCATTTGATTCCTAATTGCTACAATAATCTGGCCTGCAAGTGCCATCTTTTGTGTTTGAAAATGAGCCTTTAGAAAGTTTCACAATGTTGTGCAGGGGGGGGGGGGAGGAGGAGGAGTATATTTTTTGAGAACCACTAAAAATTCATGTTTCTCTTTCATTAATCATTCAGACAAGTGTTTATATTATTTCTGCCCCCATTTCAGTAAAAACATTCACTTATTTTCTCAAAATTCGTGACTAGAGACCATCTTGCTTTGAATTGTAGTCATTATTTTCTCTTTATAGAATTTATCTTAGCATGGAGATATCAATGTAGAAATCTTGTAAAGAGAAATCCAAACTTAATGTCATTTTCAGGTAATTTGACAAAGTACAGTAGAAATAATATATTATAATTTGAATACAGTACAAATTCCAAAATCTGGAATCCTTTAAAACTTGGCGATCCCGATATTCAGACTTGAATTACCGGATGACTCCAAATTTTGGATCATTTGCAGTTTATGAAAAAGCAGATATTTTAATAGAGAAGTATTTTTTTTTAAAGGTAAAAAAATATATACATAGTTTTTTTATTTAAATTTTTTGTGCAATTTTTAACATTTTTTTCGAATTTCATGATGATTTTTCCACATTAGTAAAAGAAATCTGGTTTCAATCTTTTAGCCCAATATCCTCTTTTCAATAAAGTTTATTCGGAGTTCGTCAGCGATATATATATATATATATATTTTTTACACAATTTTTGTATGTGAATTTTAAGTGCATTCCATGCTGATTTTTTGACATTCACAAAAGAAAATTTCCAACTTTTAACTTAATATAGTAAATTTTTCCTTTGGAATTTTAGATTTTTTTATCATGATTTTTAGCATTTTGCGACAGGTTTTTGACATTCGTAAAAGAAATTCTGTTTCAAACTTTTAGCTTAATATAGTAAATTTTGTTCTCTGTGTTTTTAAAATTTTAGTGATTTTTTTTTTTTTTTTTTTTTTTTTTTTTTGTAATTTGCTAAAATTTAAAAAAAGTTGATTAGCAAAACATCTGGATTTTGGAAAATTCTGAAGTCTGCATTTGAGATTTTGTACTGCTTGTAATATATTAAATATTTGATGAAATACAGTGCTGGAAAAAATTATAAAGTCGATAGAAAAATTTACAAAGTCAAAAAGTAATGGAATTGTTGATAACGCAAATTCTATTTTTATTTGCATGATCAACATCCCAATAATACGCATAAACTTTGTTTAGAAAAATGGAAGGGGGAACATAAATTATGTTAATTTCTTACAACCAATGAAAAACAACTTGGAAAAAAGTATAAAGCCGATGTTTCTAACCTCATTTGGCATAATGCCAGACTTGAGAAAGCAGGTTGCCATGAAAGTTTAGGCAAATGTAAACGTACGTGCATTCATTTTGTGTTTTGTGTGTTTAATACAATGCCAAGAGGAAAAAAGTTATCTGATGGTGAACAAATTAAAATATTAACTTTAAATGAAGCTGGAATGTCTGGTTCTAACATTGCAAGAAAAATAGGAAGGTCCAAGGCTGCAGTAAACAGTTTTTTCAGAAATCCCGAAGATTACGGCAGTAAGAAACGTACAGGAAGACTGAAATCCTTAACTGCAAGGCAATCAAGACAAATCTGGAAGCTAGCTTGCGGACAAAAAATGTCGTCTGCCCAAATTCAAGAACAGTTACAATTACCATGTACAAGCCGAATGGTAAGAAATGTTTTAAGTAACAATCCGATTGTTCAATTAAAAAAATTTAAAGGAAAACCCCCTCTTTCTAAGCACCACAAAAATGCTCGCTTAGACTTTGCACGAAAACATTTAACCGAAGTCACAAATTGGAAAGATGTTATCTTTTCCGATGAAAAGAAATTTAATTTCGATGGACCTGACAGCTATAAATATTTTTGGCATGATTTACGACAGGAACCTCATATTTTTTTCAAAGCGTCAATTTGGAGGTGGCTTGAATTGGGCTGCATTTGCTGCCTGTGGAACCACTCCAATTGTTTTCATGCATAACAAAATTAATTCAGTTATGTATCAAGATATGTTAAGAGATAATTTATTACCCATTGCTCCTCTTATAACTTCAGGAGACTGGACATTTCAGCAGGACAACGCTTATGTTCATGTTTAGAAGTCAACTAAATCTTGGCTCGAAGCTAATCAGGTGAAATGCCTTCAATGGCCAGCTCGTAGCCCTGATCTGAATGTAATAGAAAATCTTTGGGGAATTTTAGCCCGAAATTTTTACAAAAATGGACGACAGTTCAATTCAAAGTTAGATTTGATGAATGCTATTAAAAACTGCTGGAACAATATTGATGCAAGTTCTTTGTGTGGTCTGATAGATTCAATGAACAAGAAACTGGTCAAAGTCATCGAAAAAAAAGGGTCTCACTTCGATTATTGATGAAATACATGTATCGACTTTATAATTGTTTCCAACTTTCTTTTGTACAGAAAATTTTCTGAAGTCTATTAACCTTTTATTAATGTAGTTATTAATGAATTTATTTTTTTTTCTTTACTTCCTTGTAGCATATAATATATATGTATGAAATTTTATGAATATTACATCTTTTGCTTTTTAATTATATCATATTTTCAAGTGGCTTTATAATGTTTTCCACCACTGTATGAGCATTTGTATAAAACAATTTTTAACTATGCATGTTCAAAAGATAATAAAGTTTTTTTTTTTTCATAATTTAGCAGTCATTTTTATAGGGCAACTCATATAAAAAGGGCAGTTGAATGTTGTGAAAATTGAGAAAGATATCAGCAATATTGTGAGCTGAATTTCAGTTGCATTCTAAAAGTAGCTGAATGATAAGGAATTTTTTACAAATTGTCCTTTTTTATTATTTTTTTATATGTTTTATTGATGCTCTAGTTCTCCTATCAAATTGAAGCATCTGTTCTAAAGCTATGTATGGACTTATGTTAAATACTTTGTTCCTTTGTTGAAAGCCAGTTAATAAAAAAATTACAGTTTGTGGAAAATCCCTTATAATCCAGCTACTTTTAGAAAGCTACTGAAATTCAGGCCAGTATATTGTCATCGATATCTTTCTGAATTTACATGATATTTGACTGAATATTTTATATGAGTTACCCTCTATAGTTCGCTACTAAATTATTCAAGATAAAACTTTATAATGTTTCATGCTTGTCTAAATAAAAAGTATTTCATACAAATGTTCATATTTCATCAGGTATTTAATATATTTATAGTCTAATTTTAGTATATAGTCTCTCATGTACTTTGTCAAGTTTCCTGAAAAGTGGCATTAAATGTGGTTGAAAACGCTGCATGCTATAAACAAAAAACATGTAGAAATTTCCTGAATTTTTTAAGAAAACTTATATATCTGCATATGCATATATGTGCTATTCTTAAACAAATTAACACAAATCTACATAGTCATGTGATAAGCTATACAGATCATTTCGAGCATTTTATTTTACAATGTGATAGCAAATATTTTTTTTAATTCCGTTTGTTGTTGGTCTTTTAATTGCCCTCGTGATCAAACTTTCACTGGAAAGTATGATGTCAAACCTGTTTTTTATATTCTGGAAGTTCCAGAAGTTTCGTCAAGTGTTTCTCTAGATATTCGACTAAACATCTAAAATCAAAAGTATCTAGTGACGTTTGGCCATGTAATGCCTGTATTCTTTACTTAATAAATTATATAAATTTGAACATACCTTTATTAAGACATTAAGGATCGAAATAATCACTTATTTTTGTTCAGCAGCTTGTTTCAAGTTCAGTCTTGGTGTTACGTCATTTGATTCTTCCTCCGGATTTAAAAGTTCTGTCTCATTCTCGTTGATTACATTGCTAATAATTGCATCATCCAATATTTCTTCCAATGCATATGACATTAGAATCTACATTTAAAATGTCCTGGATTGAAACTTCTGGCAACTGTAGGTTTCTACAACGAAATTCATTTGAGTAACTCATTTTCACTGAAGTCATGGGATGTATTGTCATGGAATTCCTTTGTTTTGTCTATTTCTTTAATATAGCCTATATCTTAAAAGATTTTATAAATTATTGTATCAGGAATATAATTTTATGCACTAATTCCCAAATGCATTGTCCCAAGAATATTGATCTGGTAAGGTTCTTCAATTCAAAACCAAGGATTACTGTTTGTTTAAGCATCCTTTTATATTTTCACTTCAAACTGTTGATTATGTCTGGTTCATTAGCTGTAAAAATGAAGTTACACTTGATGGGATATACTCTACATAGATTGCCTGAAGATCAGAGACATCTATGTGTGCAGTACAGTTGTCCATGATTTGTGTATCTCAGTTTAAAAAAAATGGTTTTTTAAATCCTTCAACAATTTTCTGTAAATGCATCAAAGTCACCATCCAACCCTTAGTATTAGCATAGTATGCAGCAGAAATTGTCTGAATATTTTTTAAATAGCAGGACTTAGGATATTTTCCAATAACGATCAGAGACAATTTTTGTCACCCACTCATGTTGACTTCAATCAAACTATAAGTCTCTGCTTAGCTTTCTTAACTACAATACATTCTTACTTCCAAAAGTGAAAAGTTGTGTGGCTTTTCATGTTAAAAATATTTTCTACAGCATACACGAAAAACAATAATTTTAGCTTTTCAACTTTTCATTCATTTGTTGATGCTATATTTGCTGCTCCACTTTCACTGCAGCATTTCCTAAAACTGAAACCATTCTGAAATTAAAATTTCTTTAACCAACCACCCAACACCTTAGTGTCTTTGATGTTTAATTGGAATGCAAAAAGGTGTAATTTTTCTTTACACACATTTCCATCAACTATATTGTTTAAGTTGTTTACCTTTTAAAGCCCAGCCAGCAAAGCCTGGTCAAATTTGGGTGTTTTGATTCTCAAAAATAGTTTTGAGAGGGTGCACTTTTTTTACTTAGTGTCATTCCATGTCAAATTATCCAAAATTTCTAAAAATGACACCCACCACCTCCCAATTTTAATAAAATTTGGTGTATTTGTAGAACTTTTAATGCTGATTCCAAAAATATCAATCGTAGTGAAATTGATCAAATGGTTTAAGAGTTATGAACTTTTAAATATCTTCCAAGATGGCTGATTTGCCACCATTTTGAATAGCACATGTGACAGCATAAAAGTTTATAATTCCAACCTAGAACCTTCAAATTTGTTTGTTGTTGTTCAGAATAAAGTAAACTTTCATTGAAATAGATTTCTGTGCAGTTTATTCCGTTAAAATGCTTTCAAAAAATGATTTTTTGGCATTTTTTTAATTAAAAAAAATGTAACTTCAACAGCTAATTTCCCCCATTGCCTCCCCCCTTCAATTTTCATCTAATTGTATACACAGACAACTCAAAGTGTGTTTTGAAGCCTGATAAAAAAATTTTAATGGGCAGTTCACAGATGTTTTGTTTAAAGAAGAATTAAAAATTTTTTTACCTTCCAGAAATAATGGAAAACACAAGATATTTGATATTTCTTTTATTATCAGAAGTATCATACATCTTTACATCTAAAAGTTTGATAAGGTTTGATCTATCTTACATAAACATAATATTTTTTTATAAATGTAGCTAAAAAGAAGTGGAATCCCATGGAAATAAACAGGAATGCTAAAAATGAATTCCTCCAAGACGTAGAAATATTGTCATGTCAAATTGAAATCTGTTGCTAAACTTCAGTAAATTATAAATAAAAAAGAAGTCATGGAAAAAATCCTACAAAATCACATTTTATAGCAAAACCATATTTGTATATTATACCAAACCAAATATGATAAAGTTACAACTCTTAAATAAAAAATATTGTCAAGTAAAAATTATTGTAGTATTTTAAAATTATACATAATAACCTTTAGCACATACACAGTAAAAACACACTATTAAAATATACCTGCATCAATAACAATTTAAAGTAAAGATATTTAATTAAAAAAATTAACTCTATTATAATATTGATTAAAAATCACAAAATTGTTTTAGTTAAAAAATTTTCATTTTATCTTTCAATTTTATTTCCCTCTCATTTTATGTTTTGCCAACTTAGTGTTTATTAAAGCACTGAATATATCAATAAGTTTACATGTTCTACCAGTTGTGATATTGATGTCAGCAGAGGATATGAATGAAAGGCACAATACAACTGTCATTTTCTGGCTAATTTTACAAAGGTGATGAGCCATTATGGATGCGTGAATTTAACAGTTACGTCGCCTTCTACTTTGTGGACTTCTGAAACTAAGCTTATATACCAATTTGATTCATATATGCATGCTACATAATTGTTAAGAGATGGAATATTCAGTCTCCAACATTTCTATCAAAAGATGAACAAACTGAAAATTTTTCATCAGTACTTATTCTTTTTCCACCTTATTAATAAATTTCCTGTAGATTTGAAATAATGCATTCTATGTGTTCCAGGAATTGTAGCAAGTTGCATCTGCTGAGACATTGCTGTGCAGTTTCAACATGTCACTTTTTATGATGCTAAAAATGTTATACCTTCAATGCTTTGTCTGCAATATTCGTACATCATAGTCACATTTGTTTGACCATGCAGCAGCTTTTGCAGACTTGCTTTTGTCACAAGTCTTTTAACAGTCTTTCCCACTCCATCGCAAACAGATTTTTTGTGACTTGTAGCAAAAAAGCTTCATTTTGCTTTCATTCCACTAAAATCATATTCATGGTAACATAGGTTAAAAAATATTTTGCAATTTTTATACTGGGCATCACATCTGTCAGTAAAGTATTCTACATCTGTAACTAAGGGATACTTATTATTCAGGATGGCTACAGAAATTTCAAATAAAAGTTCTCTAATTTTTTCTGATTTCACTGACCTATACTTATTAGATTTCCATTATTAATGATACACATACGATATTTTTAATATATGCCACTTCCTCGTATAACATACTTATACAGCTTGTCAATACCTCATTTGGGAGGAAAAATGAAAATTGCACATTATTCATAAAGTACTGGCTCACAGTTTCCTAAATTCAGACTCAAAATGTAGTCCAACAACTTCATATAGTGGCTAATGAATATATGGCGACCAGAAAATTTCCTCATTTTCTGAAGAATGTTCAATTCTAAGACACATCTATATCTGATGGGATAGCTAATTGAACTGTTCAGCTTATGCTAATGTATCATAAAATTTTCAGAAATGGGTAAATTGCCTTCAATATAAGCGCTGTCCACAGAAAATTAGGACATCTGATCACCTTAACCACTTCAACGGCCACCTCGAGATAGGTCGAGGGAAAGAATACTTTTTTCTCATCTCTGTGTCCATTGAAGTGGTTAATTTGTGTTAAATACTAAAAACTCATATCATGTGCAGTGCATCTTTTAAAAACTATATAAAAATTTTACTTTTCTTCATCGCATACTATTATTGGCTTAGATATCATCTGTTTGTCGACGAATCAGTCTCGTGAGGAAACACAAATTTTTGCATATAGACAAATTTCCCTGATTTTCAAGTACTGTATTTTCCGGGAATAACGCCGCGGCGTTAAACTAGATTTTACTATTTTGAAAACAAAAATGTGGCCAATAACTAATTGCGGCTTATAAATGGTACTTTCGATCTTTATTTAAAAATTTGGAAATCTGGTTACAAAAAAAAAATCTATAATCTAATGTCGTCGTGGAAAAAAAAAAGTCTCACATGGAAGAAACGTATCTGCGTGTTTACAAACGATTAATTTCAGGAGTAAAAAATTGCACTTTGACCGGACATTGCATCCAATCACAATTGCTCTCCTTAAGTTCATGTCAGAACGACTTGAATGCCATATAAGGAATAACTCCTCCCATTTACTCACTCTTTCAATCTTCGTCAGCGCCAAATCCTAACTACGGGAATCTATTTTACTCCATGTTCATTAATTTTTTTTCAGCAATAACGTATGGTTTGGCAACAGCTCGACTAATCATAATCTTTCGTTAAACTTTCAATATTCCGTACATGTGCACTTATAAATTCAATGTTTTAAGAATCTCATGCTTTTATTTGGTTTTTACTTACCGATATAATTTTTTTTAACGATGTCGTCTAATATGAGTTCTAAGCGCCGTAGCTACCCAGCAATATTCAAACTCAATGCTATTAGATTAGCAAAAGTTAACGAAATCGTAATGCAGCAAGAGAACTAAACGAAAGTTATTTATTTGTGTTCAAAATGTTTTATTTTATATCAGTTAATAATTTTAATTAATTGCTCTAATATTCCATGTGGGGTATAACTGGCACGGCATTATACCGGGTGCAGCGTTAAACTATTTTTTTTTTCTTTTTTTTTAAGTAAGTGTGGCATTATTCCCGGAAAATACGGTACCTTTATGAAATTCCCTGACTTTTATAGATTGATAAACCTCCCTGATTTCCAGAATCTGTAGCCACCCTGTTATTTAAATACTTCATGATTAATTTTTGAGTCTGACAAACTATTGGTATATCATGGTTCATATCATCTGAAACCATACAAAGGCTTTCACTTTTTAAGCTGCTTCCAGTTTCTTTTACATAGAGTACAAGTGTGTAAAATAGAACATCCATCAGTCCAGTGGTAGCCTTGTGCTTCATCTTGCAGTACAAAAAAAATCTCTCACTAAAATCCATTTGTATGAGAACCTCATGAGTAGTTCTTTTCTTTTTTCAAATAAACATGTTGGGACCATACAAGAAATATTGTATATGATGTCTATGTTTGGGACTTGGATATGTATGTATGGGGTAAGAGCTTTTCAATCTTTCTAAGAGCAAGATTGATGAAATCATCCAGAGTAAATGTATATGATGTTAAATCTACTTTATCAGTTGATATCCACTGTTTAGATTCAATTGTTTCTTCAGAATCAAAGTCTGAAAATTCTAACTTTAAAAAATCTCCAAGAACATTTTTCTTGGGACATTTGCTGCATATACGTAACATACCAACATAAATATTAGAACTGCAAACCAATTTCTGGATCAAATCTTAATATTTTTCTTCAATCAGCAACTGAACATTTTGTATAATTTTAAAGTACGATAATTTTTATTTTTACTTACTGCATTTTTTATTTAAGAGTTGTAAATTTATCATATTTGGTATAATATACAAGTATGATTTAGCTATAAAATGTGACTATTTATAGAATTTTTTCCATCATTTCTTTTTATTTATCATTTACTGAAACTGCAAAAGATTTCAATTTGGCATGAAAATATTCCTATGTCCTGCAGGAATTCATTATTAGCATTCCTGTTTATTTCCATGAAATTCCACTTCTTTTTAGCTAGATTTATAAAAAATATTATCTTTATGTACGATAAATAAAACCTTATCAAACGTTTAGATGTAAAGATGTATATTTCTGATAATAGAAGAAATATGAAACATCTTGTGTTTTCCATTATTTTTGGAAGGTCAGTAAAATTGAAATTCTTCTTTAAACAAAATGCCTGTGAACTGCTATTAAATTTTTTTTATCAGGCTTCAAAGCACACTTTGAGTTGTCTGTGTGTGCAATTAGATGAAAATTGAAAGGGGGGGGGGGGCAATGGAGGAAATCAGCTGTTGAAGTTACACCTTTTTTTAATTAAAAAAATAACAAAAAATAATTTTTTGAAAGCATTTTAATGGAATAAACTGTACAGAAGTCTGTTTCAATGAAAGTTTACTTTATTCTGAACAAAAAACAAAAAAAAAATTGAAGGTTCTAGGTTAAACCTGTAAGGAGTTATAGACTTTCATGTTGTCACATGTGCTATTCAAAATGCAAATCGGCCATCTTGGAAGATATTTAAAAGCTCATAACTCTTAAACCGTTTGATCAATTTCAATATGTTTGATATTTTTGGAATCAGCATTAAAAGTTCTACACATACACAAAAATTTTATCAAAATTGGTGATGGTGGGTGTCATGCTCTGGGAGATTTGACATGGAATGACCCCATATCCATTTTTAGTTGTTTTATTACTAAATGCTGAAACATAAATGAAGTGACCATAGTAAATGTAAAGACATATACTATTGTTACTACATGCAGGTAGTTACACAAGTAATTGTGAAGTGAAAATAATTGTAAATTTGCTATTATAAGGATGGAGATCAAAAAGGGTTAAGATAGAATGCAAATTTGTATTTAGAATAACTTTGGCATAACAAATCTAATGAAAGGAAACATTTAGACTTTATATTGAGACTTTCAAATTTTGCATAAAAATAAATAGGTTTACAGTCCCTCAAGAAATTTTAACTATAACAGCAGTATAGCAAATCATAAGCAAGGAAGTTGGTTGTGACTTTTAGAACTGGTACCTACTGTAGATTTTTTATTGTATCACATGCCTTTTTATAGTTATTGATTAAAATTTTATTGATATGTTTATTCTATCCTCTTAAATTTTAGGTGTTCAGTGTGATGCCAATACATTTGATGGGGAACGATGCTTGTATGGTGCACTGACTGATAGTATAAGGCATTTACTTCAAAACTTTAAAGTAGTCTGTGCTACAATTATGAGACGAGATAAATATAGTGAATTTTTAAGAAGGTAAATTTATTTAAATCTTTATGAGTATCTACTCATATACTTTACTCTTATACTCATATACTTTAATTTAAATTTTTAAATTTTAGCTTTAATTTAAGTATATATATATATATTTAAATATCTTTTCTACTGTGACTAGTTTAAATAGTTTGAAGGCATTGTTTTACTATATGTGCCTCAGGTGTGCATATATAGTGTGTTTAAAATTTATTTTAAATTTTAATCCCGCACTTGTAAAGAAAATGACAATTTCAGTCAAATAATGTACCATTTCTTTATTTTCTATATGTCTGAGTGCTTAAAATTCTTCAGTTCTTACATAGGATTTACTAGAGCTGTTTTCATTTTTTTTTTTAAATTGCTGTTGGTTAATTGGGTCATTTCAATTTTACACGCAGATTTCCACTTTTACAGAAGTAATTTTTTTTGTTACTTTTTGTAGCTATATAAGGTTCTAAGTACAGCAAATAACTGAATGTACAAATTTGTAACCTCTGTTACTGGACACAAAGATGCAATTATAATATTTATAAAAATAAGCAGTCAAGCAATTCTCTTTACCACTCTGTTTAATAGATGTTCTTAGCCAAGTTAATGCTGCATATTGGCCAAAATCTGTTTAAGGAGAATGAATAAAAGAATTACCATGTAACCTCTGTTACCAAATTACAAATTTGTATGTTAAAACTTTTTCAAAACTCTTTAAAAAATAACACAATATCAAAATTGGCATTTAGTGATTGTATGGCGACTTATTGAGTAAATAAATCTATTGACAAATTACCGAATAATCAAAATAGAAATTTTTCAGAAATTACTTACTACTTATAACAGAGGTTACATGAGGCAACATAAATTAGATAAAGTAACAGAAAAGTTACCAAAACCAAATTAATTTAGTGATTTTGTTCTCCTCATACGTTAGGAATGATGTTTATAATCTACTACACCAACAATTTTCTTAATTAAATGAGTTAATAGATAATTTTGAAGAATAACATCTGCAACATTTTTTTTTTGGTAACAGGGGTTACATAAGGTAACCTCTGTTACCAAAGCCAACATAAAATCACCAATACCAACTTAATTTAGTGATTTTGTTATTCTGATATCTTAGAAATGTTGTTTTTAGTTTAAAACATAAAAGGTTTTCTTCATTCAATGAATTGATAGCTAATTTTCAAAAATAACATCTGTATCTGGTAACAGAGGTTACAGGTAACAAAGGTTACATTCAGAAAGAAAAAAAATTATACCAAGAACACATTTTATTTTGTTTACCCACCAGTCTAATTATTTAATAGTGGTACCAAATGTGATTTGATTTTATTTGTAATAATTATTCTAAAATTATAATATAAAGGTGATAAATAATGGGTAACAGAGGTTACAAAGAAAAAAAAAACCCCTCTCGAGAAAAACACAAATTAGTCCACTGTATCTGATATTCATAACAAATATTGAAAAATGACTATTGCAACTACATGCTTACATATAAACTTCATTTGTGTCACATGGCATATTGTTTTGACAAGAAGAAAAATGAATTATATGTTGTAACAGAGGTTACATAACAGAGATTTTAAAAACCAGCGATACCCACTCTTTATTGAAAAAATATAACAAAACATGGACTTGAAGAATTAATTTATGTAATATTTTAATTATTCTATTATATTCAATTATAAAAAAAAAATGCTTGCACATGAGAATGTTATAGTACTAAATAAACAATATCTTTCAAAGAAACTTCATCTTGGGACTGTCCAAAAAGTGGATGATGAATTTTTTAATATTTTTATTTTTGCTTAGTAAATAAAATCTTAAACATACTTAATGTATCTTTTTTAATGAGCAAATAAGATATATTAAAAGTGTTAATAACAGTGAGTAAAATCACTAAATACTTTTCAAGTAAAAAATTCTTCATTTTCAGGACATGAAATCTGCGTGTAAAATTAAAATGACCCAATTATTTGACCTCTAAATAAGACAAATACAGTCGAACCTTGTTAACATGAAATCATTTAATGCAAAATTAAACTGAGGTCCCGTCAGATAAATCTGAAAATCAATGTTGATTAATTCATTTAACATGAAATAAAATTTTGCAAAATCCTACTTAGGGCAAAAAAAAAAAAAAAAGTTCTCCTAAGTCAAAACATGATTTTTACACAAAGTTTTTGATATTTAAAACTTACATGTTGCATCTTCTTATTAAAAATGTAATTTTTGTCACGACTTGAAAATGACCTAAAGAGGAAAAGGATTTCAGAAAATGGTGAAATGTGGAATTCCTGACTAATCCCTGCTTTTCTGTGTCCTCTGACATGCGGAAGTTTTCCTACACTGACCATATGAGATTTTAAGAGAAGATTTTAAATAAAGTCTGCGATAAAGTTCTGAAAAAAATCAGAAATTGCAGCAAGGTATGAAATACCCAATGCCACACTCGTTATGATTTTAAAGAATAGTGAAAACATTGAAGAGGCTTATGCTGTGCATCATTTAAAACTAGCAAGAAAATGAATGCATACAGAAAAGAATGAAGTTGAAATTGCTCTCTTGCGGTGGATAAAAGAGGCAAGAAGCCAGAGCATTGTTTTAACTGGTACAGTTTTGCAAGAGAAAGTAAAGGTTTTTGCTGATGCTCTCAGTGAGAGCAATTTCACATGTTTTAATGGATGGCTGACAAGGTTCAAAGAGTGTCATAGAATTGTCTGCAAAAAGATATGTGCAGAAGAGTCTACCATAGATGAGAATTCTATACAGTCCTTTTTCATGGAAAACTGGTTAGATGTTAAAAATAATATATTCTCCCCATGATATTTTTAAAGCCAATGAAACTGGACTGTTTTTCAAAGCACAACCCTCATGAACCATTACTTTAAAAGGTGAAAAATGTACTGGAAGAAAATTCAGCAAAGAAAGAATTACGATTATGATCAACTGCAATATGGACACAGGTGAAAAATTACTACTTCTTGTGATCGGTAAGTTGGCCAAGCCCCCCGTTGTTTAAAAAACGTTAAAACTTTACCTCTTTGCTCTGCTTCTAGCAAGAATGCATACACAAAATTTTCACAAAATAGTTACTTGATCAGGACTTAAAACTCTACTGAGAAAAAAAAAAATCTGTTTATTGCTGGTCAATTGCAGGGCTCATAAAGATGTTCCTGTATTAAAATCGTCTTTCTTTCTTCAAACACTACTGCAACATTTCAGCATTGTGACCAAGGAATTATTCAATGCTTAAAAATGCAGTACAGAAAATGATTCAATGTTTTGATAATAAAACTGAATTTTCTCTGAGCTTATCTAAAAATTGCTTGGAACAGTATTACTACTAGAACTGTGAAAAATTGTTTCTGACACGCATGAAGTAAATAAAGAAACTTATGAAACAGAATTTGAAATAATGATTAATTTAATAGAAGAGGCTGTGTCAGATGAAAATGAAGAAATCGACACAGAATGGAAAAGTTTAGTGTCATTAAATGAAGTTCAAGTATCATAGTATTACAAACTGTGTGTCTTCTTATGGAACAGTAGGATGTTTCCCAAGCTTTGGACAAATTAGATGAAGTCCATATGTTCTTAGAATGAAGTCTAACTAAGAAAATCTATAATGTTCCTAGAAAGAAGAAGAATTGAAACAAAAGTCAATAATGGACTTATTCAAAAATGATTAACATGTAAATAAATTTATTATTGCCTAAAGTGATGACCAATTTATTTTATTTCTTAATTAATTTTTCTATTTCTTATTAATTTATGATTTTAAGAGCAGGGATATATTTGTAGGTTAATTTATTTAGTTTTTATATCTAACATAGATGGTGCCACTATTTTGACTGTTAAAACAAAGAAAAACATTGCAATCCCTTCAATTTCATGTTAACAAGGTTCTACTGTATTTGCAATTTTCATGGGTTTTTTTTTCTTTTTGTTGCTTTATTATCAGACACTGCAGTTTCCATTAGTCACTGGAACAATAATTTCTTGACAATTTTCATACAAAGACTTCTAAAACTATTATACTAACAATAAATCATGAAAAAATGTCAGTACTCACATTTTAAAAGTCATGGTAATACAAAACTTACACAATATTGAAGTGTCGTGAGTCAAAAAGGCATTAGGAAGTTTGGAAAGTTATGAAAAAGCATCTGATTAGATATCAAAAATCTTCATTAAATTTCCCAAGAAGCCAGTAGATGGACCTTTGCAATTTTTCTAAGAATTACAATGCCAAAGAGCGGCACACCATGGAGGGTGCATTGGGAACTGGAGGTTATGAAAAGTGTAAATTTCATTACTAGAATTTTCTGTATCAATCTGCAGCAAACCAAAATTTATGCATGTACCAAAAATACTGGAACAAACCTACTATCATAAGAAATAATAACAACCCATAAAATAAGCAAAATTATCATTTATAAAGAAAATGTAATACAATAAATCTAGAAACTTAAAGTATATTTCAACAATTGTTTTCAAACTTTCTTTTTAAGTTGTTAGATTAATTTGCAAGGTCTAAAATAATCTGCAAAGCCCTCTGCCATGCTGCACTGTTACTGCTACCATGCATATGGGAAATAATATATATATATATAATATGTATTCTAAACATGGTTTTGTGCATTTGGAAAAGAAAATCAAAACTAGTTCAGGTTGACAGAAGTAGACGCAATTTTTCTATACTCAAATTGTGCTTGGACCAATACATCACATACATTTTTGTTATATTTATATTAAGAATTTATATTGTATATTAGTATTATAGTCTTACTGTGAATATTTATTTTTAAGAAATGCAATTTTTTCCCATTTTTACACATTTCAGGACTTTAGAAGTTTCTGATTACAGTGATATGCACTTCCTGATACAAAATGAAAAAATATTAGCTCACCGAACAATTTTAGCTTGTCGGAGTTCATCTCTTCGAAACCTTTTTAATAGCATGTGGAAAGAAAGAACATCTATTGATCTTTCTGATCTAAATGTATGTTGAGTATTTCTATATTAAATTATTTCTGTAATATTTTTATGTGATACACAAAGATAGAGTCAAAGTTAATTATGTCAATCTTAATGTTTCATTCTGATGAAACTCGTCAGTTTAAACAAAAGTATTATTTTCATTATTGCACTTTATTAAATGTCATCAAGAATATTAATTCTGTTAATTAAAACCATAAGAAATCTATATATTTGTGCAATAGAATGATTCATTGTCAATGTCTTTTTTTAATTTACTCATTTTTGTTGTTTAAATACTGTAGCTCCCTCACAAATCTGTTTTAACAATGTATGTAAAAGCTGTGTGCATAAGCATCCCATAACTTTCAAAATTTAAAAGCTTATAACAGGGATGAAAATCTTCTGCAGATCTGCAATTTTCTTCTTTTTAGTAATTTTATAAGATTGCCTTTTTTCTACTTTTTTGATAAATTAAGGGATGCATAAAAAAAATTGTGATGGTTCCTTCAGAATGCATAATTTTTTCCTTGAAAAATCTCTTAACGATTCAAGTGAAATGTTATAAGGAACTCAGGACTAAGGAACGATCCCAGGAACTCAGGATTTCAAAAGTCTAGCGACATCACTGAAAAGACTCCCAATTTTAAGCCTAACTCCTGCCTACATGCTTTACAATATATTTCCCTAATTTTTTATTTTTTTTAAAGACATTTAATATTTTCCTAGGATTTGTCACCAAAAACCATATTACACTCTGACGCAAAAGTTTAGACAATGACGTCATTCAGCTTTAAAATGTAGAATTATGACGTCAGAATTACAAAAACCTGTAAATATATTCAAAAACAGATTTAAATGCTATGTACAAAAGACAGTCGTTTTATTTGCTATAATACTAATTTTTTTCATAAAAATTCAAATGTGCTTGTCGCAAAAGTTTAGACACTATTCTAAATTTCTTTGAATATTCGCTGGCATATGCAAATTTAGACTCGATGATGTCACAAATTTGGAGTACTTAAGTTCTGCAAACGATTGCGCTTCATAGTCGACATGCCGAGAGCTAAAGAAATTCAAGTGAATGAGGTTTCAAGGATTTGGCAGTTGAAAGGTGAAGGGAAGAGCGTTTCTGAAATTTCTGCTATTATTAATAGGTCAAAAAAATCTATTTATCGAGTTTTATCGAGTGGTTCCGAATATAAAGCAAAATGTCGGTCTGGGAGGCCACGTGTGACAAATGTACGAGAGGATCGCCTGATACAAAGACTATCGAGTACTCAACAAATGAGCGTACGTGGAGTTCAAAGCTCATCGGGACTCTCTGTATCAAAGGATACGATTCGTAGACGAATTTTGGAAAAAGGAACAATCGTTTATAGCAAAATGCAGAAGAAACCAGCTCTGAAGCCACATCATAAGTTACAAAGAATGATGTGGGCTCGAAAGCATATGTCATATGGAGAGAAATGGCAGTCAGTCATATTTAGCGATGAAAAAAAGTGGAATCTGGATGGTCCAGATGGTTGTTTATCGTATTGGCATGACTTGCGGAAGGAACCTCGACGTTTTTTTAGTCGCAGACAAGGAGGGGGCTCGGTGATGGTTTGGGCAGCCTTTTGCTATAATGGACAAGTATTTCTGACCTTCACCAGTGGTCGTCAAATTTCACAGCATTATACACAGACATTAGAAGAAAACCTACTGCCATTTGCTGAGCTTCTAGGGGGTCCTCAGTGGGAATTTCAGCAAGACAATGCTTCAATTCACACTGCAAAACATTCAAAATCTTGGTTTAATTCCCATAATATAAGAGTTCTCGACTGGCCAGCATGTAGCCCAGATCTTAACCCTATAGAAAACCTTTGGAGCATCATGTGTCGCAAAGTTTATAGCAACGCTAGACAATACTCTTCTGTACAGGAACTTAAGACATCTATTGAGGATGCATGGTACGATATCGATCCACAAACTATGCAAGATTTAGTTTCTTCCATGCAATCTCGTGTATATGACGTAATACATAAGCATGGATGTGCAACCAGGTTTTAAAAATTGTTTATTTCGATTTTATTTAATTTGTGTCTAAACTTTTGAGACAGCAGTTTATTTTTGTTACCATTTAATTTATTGCAATATGCACAATTCCACTTTTCTTTGTTATAAATATTGTTTATATGTACAGCACATTAATTTCAAGCAGTGATTTGAAAATTGAATAAATATTTTTCAAAGTATGTAAGAATTTCTTCATTGTCTAAACTTTTGCGTCATAGTGTATGATGGCATATGTTCAATCTTTCTCCATCCACTGCAGGAGCAGCTGAGATGTTCTGCTCTCAAGGCTGGTAATAGGAGGTGCTGGGTTCAAATATATGTTGTGCTCATCAGCCTGAGTTTTCCATGGTTTTCTTTGAACCAGTGTAACACTGTATAAGTGTTAGGTTTCCTTAAAAAAACCCTGCAGAGGGCTGTATGAATGTTGGCGTTCATGTTGTAGTTCTTTCTGTAAAATTTTAAGGCAAAAAAAATAAATAAAACATTTTGGATATATTAATTGTATTTTATTTTTTTATAGTGATGATTAATTTTTGTTGCAGTGTGAAATGGGCCATAAAATTCATTATTAAACCTTTCATATTGCTCTTTATTGATGAAATTAGGTCAATCATAGAAGATTCCTAAATGTATAGAGAACTAATACCATTCTCAGGTGTTTATTCTGTCATCTTAATAAAATTGCAATAAATAAAAATACACATGTGTATTTTTCTTTTTTTTTTCTTTTTTTTCTTTTTTTTTTTTTGTTTTTTTACCTTTGTATATTTCCTCTTTTTTGAGTGCTTACTGTTTTCCTGTCTGTTTCAAATCTTATCTAAAGGAGAATAATTTTTTTTTTATTTATCTATTTATTGAGAATTTAAGAAAATATATTTTTAATTTAGAAATCAGTAGCTTGACAATTTGTGTAATTTCTCTGAACAGTCAGACATATTTCAAGTAATCACAATAGGCTGGCTGCAGAGTTATTTGAAATTTTATACTGGTGCTGTGCTTCTAAAAATCTTTCTTAAAAGCATTCCAAAACTAACCAATACATAAATGAAAACATACCATGTAAACTAATCTGTACCTAGAAATAATTTTCTTTCATAATTTTTTTTTAATTATATTCAACAAAAAAGGATGTTTTGATATCCTGTTCCACCCTTCTCCCTAGATACCAATGATATTTGGCTGTATGCTTAAATACTTTTGAAATAATGTCTTCTATTATATTAAGACTAGCTGACTTGCCCAACGTTGCCGGTCACTAGATAATAACATTAACCATGCTTAACATCAGCGTTGAATTCAGAAATTTTCCTCCGGAGAGAATTTTGTGGTTCTTAAACAAAAGATAATGTTATGATCAGGAAAATACCCTGAATAAGTAGAAATTTTTTTTACTTCCAATCCAACCCCCATGGCTGTTTAAACATGCAAAAAATATGGAAAACATAAAATCAAACTTCAGAAAATATTTTTTTGGAATAGTAAATATTAATATTTTTTTTAACAAAAGGTACTGTTAGAACTGGAAAAGTATCCTGAATAAGTGGGTATTTTTATTTTATTTTATTTATTTATTTATTTTTTTTTTTTTTTTTATTATTTTTTTTTTTTTTTTTTTTTTTTTGCTTTTCCACTGAGAGCATGCAGATAAAGGTTTAAAACTGCAAAAAAAATGGAAAGCATGAAAACTAATACAAAATTAACTAACAGAAAAAATATTTTATAAAGTAGTAATTATTCATTTTTTAATGAAATATACCTTTAGTGTCAGAAAGGTACCTGAATAAGTGTTTTTTTCTTTTTTGTTACTTTGTAAGGAAACAGGCGATTGTGATTTTTAAATACAAAATAATAATAATAATAATTAACCATTTCCCTTTATCTGCTTGAAGAACCAAGCAGTACTGGACAGACACAGACAAAATCAGTAGCAAGGTGGAAGCTTGCCATTTTACAATGTTCATTAGGATATTTAATTAATGTCTTGACTAATTATTAAAATATCCAAAAACTGGCTTTGAGGTACATAACTCCAGACCTTCCAGGTACCTTTCTCATGTAGCAGTCTCTTCAGAACACCTCACACGCAGAAAGAGAGAAACAGGCAGGCAGACAATCATCTATTAGTACTATTATATATGTACTTTACTAAAGGTATTAACTTAATAATACTAGCTTAAGGTTTATTGAGCTTTTTAGAGTATTTTTGCTTGTCTTATCTTAGTTGCACTATAAACTGTCCTAATAAAGTGAGACTCGTTTCTATTTTTTATTGTATAATTTTATGTTTTTGGTTATATTATCCCATTTCTAAAATAAAAGCCTTAAAGTGCTTAACTATT
Source organism: Maratus michaelseni (assembly GCA_963931845.1). Lineage (NCBI taxonomy): Eukaryota > Metazoa > Arthropoda > Arachnida > Araneae > Salticidae > Maratus > Maratus michaelseni. The sequence goes on from OZ007586.1 coordinate 123,180,501, forward strand.
ATGAAAAAAAAAAGTATGCAAAAGACTAAAATTTCCAAATATCTCAAAATAAGCTTTAAATGTGTAACATAAAATTTGATTTTAGATAATTCAATATTGTTAGCTTTGATGTGTCTATGATTTTTTTATTATTTTTTTACACAATTTAATGTGTAACTAATGAGATTTTCAAACAAGTATATTTGATAAGAACTAAAATAACTTCTTAAAACACCATCAAAAACTTTAAAATGCACTAGGCCTTTCGAAAGATCTGGGTCTTTCTTCGTCAGGCGCAAAAAGTTGCAGCTGCTTTCATAGTAGACGCACGTCTTTTTACGCCTGACGAAGAACGACCCAGATCTTTCGAAAGGCCTAGTGCATTTTAAAGTTTTTGATGGTGTTTTAAGAAGTTATTTTAGTTCTTAGTGTTTCACACCAGTTTCAACTTATTTTATAAGTATATTTGATGTTTGCTATTTTTTTAAGTATTGAAGAATTATATGACATCATTCTCTGTTTCAGATATCTTCATCAGTATTTAAGAATGTGATGCAGTGTTTGTACCTAGGTATGTTTCCCTTAATGTTTAAATGAATGAATAATAAATTTAAAAAAGAAAATTATATAGTGCAGAAAATTTATTTACTTCAGCTGGATATCAGTAAAGAATTAAGTGATTGAATTATTAAAGCTTCATTAAAAAAAAAAAAAAAACTTTTCTAAACTTTTTGTAAAAAGTGTTAGAAAATGTCATAATTTGATAACAGTGAGCTATTTTCATGAAAGAATAAAGCTATACATGTGATAGTTTTAACTTTGTATTACTAAGTCTTCCTTTTCATAATGACATCATTACTAATCCCTTGTAAATTCAACATGTTACAATTTTAAGGGTTTTTTAAATTTTAACCGTTTTTACCTGCTCAAAATTAAAAAAAAAAACAAAAACAAAAAAAAAAACAATTCACTTAAAAGTATTCTTTGTGTATACAAAAATATTTTATTAGTTAAAAATCAATATCGAAAGTGAAAGGGAAATTTTCAAGCTATAGAAGTAGAAAGCACCACACCGAGTAAACAGTATAAAAAAAACTTTAAGTGTTTTTCAGAACAGCATTTTCAAAATTCATGGACAATCTAGCTTCACCAATTTTCAACCAATGAACTTGATCTTTTTGAAAATTATTTGTCACATATTTCTAGTGAAATATGCAGGATTTTTTCAAAATATTGGCATCACTTTTCTGTGTAACTTTATGTAGTGAAATTTGTCGCTAAAAGTTTACATTTTATTTTGAATTGATGTCATGTCACTGAAAATGCATATTTTTTCAAATGGCTCTGTATTTTACTAGCATTTCGACTAACAAAACTACAGTTGGATCCAATTAAGACACATTTAAAGGGACTGGACAAAAGTTGCATATTAAATATGATTTGCATAATGTTGCAGGAACTAAGCTTATTTACACATCTAATCGTCTAAATGAACTTCAGCTTTTGTTTATATATTTATGGTCAAAAATTGTATCTTTTACATGTATTAAGTTTAAAATTTAACTGTATTCAAGTTCAACTCATTGTTTGTTTCTATAGGACTGACTGGAATAATAACTGGAAAAAAATATGGATTCAAATATGACATTATTGTTGATTAATACATTACAACCAAAAATAAAACCACAAAAATAATTTTAGTGCTAGCCTAATTTTTTTTAATGCAAACCAAAAATATTAAACCTTTGCAGAACAACAAAGTTATTAAAATGATATTTAGTACTTGCAATAATGAGTAATTTTATATTGAATCCTTTATTTTTTCTATAATAAAAAAATCTATCCTTGTTAATCTTTGTTTAAAAATATATTGCTAGCACAGCAAAAAGTAAGCAAAACATAAAAGAAATGTAACAACCGTATTGCATTTATTCAGTCTTCATGAGTGTTGACTCACAGCAATTAAATATTAAAACAAGAGGTTGTCATTCAATTCTCATGTTGAGCATCATTTTTGTTTGATGTAAAACTGGCTTTCCATAAACAATTTGCATTGCTTTTGGTTTGATGCAATCTCTATATACTGAGACTGCATTTTATCCATCAAATTAGCATATGCCAGTTTTTCATTTTTATATTGTTCCACAAGGAACCGATAAACTATACATTTTTATTAGTTTTTTCTTTGGAACTTAATTATGGCTTGATCCATCTGCTGAGGCACACTCCTCAGATCTGATGACAAAAACTTGACATAGACGTTGTTAAAATAAGGAATTTTCTTTGGTGGGGCAGAACAGTTCTCCACAAAAACACTGCCTTCTGAGAGTTTTTCTGCATTTGCACTTCAAAGTTGTGCATTTGTGGGACGAAAAGATGAACCAGTCATCTAAGTCTTCTTCTGGTTTGCATTCTTTTTTTTTAAACTCACAACTTTTTAAACTTTCAATCACAAAGAGCTTAATTTTTTAAGTGCCATCTGTATTTCTTCTGACAAGTACTTAATCTTTGCTGAACTTCCCTCCAATGTATTTGTCTCTTTTTACAGGGAATGTTTTATCAGGCATTTATTACTTTGAAGAACAGTGCAAATTTGACCACATTGAAGATAAAACAACCAATGTGTACCTGAGCAATTTGCGAAAACATGCTGGTTTTCCAACAGTCTATATCTTCAGTGTTCATTGCTGCCATTTTTCTAGAAACATACTTTTATATGATTCCATACCAATTTTCAAATAGGTCCAACCACCCATTTGATGGTTCAAAAATTTTTTTGACAATCTTTGCTATCTGTGAAGTCTGCTGTTTTACCATTGTCCATTAAGAGATATGTACAAAGCTCGAGTATACCAGTCAAACAATATCTTTCATATGCCATTATAATAGTTTTATTCTTTTAGACAAATTTTATCGATTATGTCTAGATTTTTTAGCAGGATACTAACATTGATTCAAAAATATTTATTGATTTTCTGAATCTTTTTTTTTAAATTTACCATGGCCTTCAGAGTCATATTTTTGCATAATATCTAATTTATCTGACACAAATAGTGCTTTCCTTCAGTTTTTTTTATAAATTTCGTGATTTCTGCTTTTTTTTAAAATCTGCAATTTCCACTTTTTTATATAAAATTCGCAATTTCCACTTTTTATATAAAATTCCATGATTTCCGCTTTTTTATATATACCAAATCCATGATTTCCTCTGATTCTCCTCCATAATCTTTGATATTAGCTTTTTTTTTCTATTGCCCATAATTAAAAAATATATGCCTTAAATGATATGACTTCCTTGAGTTTCATCTCACTACCCTGTATGGTTTGCTACACAGTAGCGAATTTTCCCGCAGATGTGCGGGAGTCGTGAGGGAAGTTCTACTCTCCATCCTGCTTATTATAAGGAAAAAATGCTACTTTTTTTTTTTTTTTTTTTTTTTTTTAATTTAGCAATTTCTTTTAAATTTAGCAATTTCTGCGGAATTGTTAAAAAAAAATATTGTTTCGATGTTTGCCGGGAAAGAAGCCAAGAATTACATCAAATGATCCATGAATAAAATCACAAATTTATGTCAATCACTTGAGAAAAAAATCGCGACTTTCTTCAAACGATTGCAGAAAAACGTGTGAATTTTGTAAAGAGGTCGCAAATTTCATCAATCGGCTGCGGGAAAAAAATCTTAAATTTTATCAGTCGGTCACGAAAAAAGGTCAAAATATTGCAGAAATTAATTGCAAATTTCCTCAAACAATTGCAGAATAAAATCTAGAATTTCATCAGACAATTGTGAAATAAAATCGCAAATTTCATCATACTATTGCAGAAATTAATCTCAAATTTTGTCAAACGATTACAGAATAAAATCGCATATTTTGTCAATTGCTCAAGAAAAGAAAATTGCAGATTTTGTCAATCGGTCATAGAAAAAATTATGAATTTCGTCAAACAATTACAGAAATTAATCACAAATTTTGTTAAACAATCGTGGAACAAAAGTACAAATTTCTTCAAACGATCACAGAAAAAAAATCATGACTTTCGTAAAAAAATTGCAGAAATTAATCGGGAATTTTGTCAAACAATCACGGAATAAAATCGCAAATTTCATCAAACGATCACGGAAAAATTCACAAATTTCATCAACAGGTCACGGAAAAAAAAATCATAATTTTCATATTCAGTCATGGAAAAATATCATAAATTTGATCCAAGTTATAGTTTTCTGTACATACAAAAATGATTTAACTATTTAATATTCATGTAAACTCTACATTTGGATGAAAGAATGTTAATGTAGTATAAAACTGTACATATTGACAGGTTGTCTTTTTCTTCAACTCAACTGTTAAAATGCAATATATTTATTACAGAAAATACCTTAAGTGTGTATACAAATCCAAACTCTTATTTTGAGACACATTTTTAAATTCATTTTTGCTCTAAAATGCATCCAATTAGCAGGTTCTCTTATTCAGAAACTTTATAATGTCCCTTATTGGTCGATTTTTTGATAAAGGCAGAATATATTTCAAAAAATGCTGTCAAAGTGAATATTTTGAACCGAATTTCCCGAAGTGATAGTGCTGGAAACAAAAAAAAATTATCGTACTGTGAAAATAATTGTTTGTAAATCAATTTCTAATTAATTGAACGAAAAATAAAAACACAGGTCCTTTATAAATTTCTTCATAAATCATGCTGCCAAGTTTCATGTTTTTACTTTTAAAAATGAGTCTGAAAATGTGTCTCAAAATTTTGAGTTGCTGAGCGTGGAAAAATATATTTTTTTTAATACCGCCTTAAAATATTTTAATATGAGAAATTTGTTAATGTATTTATTTTATATTCAATACAATATAGTTCACAAAATTCACACATAAATGTTATGAAAAATGTCATAAATTTTACTTTCATGCGTAATTTCTTCCTTTTTGTTATTTTCTGAGTGGTATCCCAGGTTAGTGACCTACAGTTAAAATTTTTAAGCTTCATAATATTTTTACTATATACTTTAGTAGTATTTTAATTAACTATACTATGGGTGTGATGGAAATAGTCTAAAAAGAATAAAACTCTCGAGTTCATTCTAAACTATAATTATGTAGATATTGATCACAAAAGAAATGAATTCAGCTATTATTGTTCTAACTCATAAAGTGGTAATTAAGAAGCCATATATATATATATATATATTTTTTTTATATGACTTCAATAATAAAACATTCACAATTAGTGAAATTTGTACTACTCTTTTTTTTTATACCAAAAAATAATTTTATCCTATATTATATGAAGAAAAATCTGCCCAGATATGAACTATTTAAAAACAACTCAAAATTTACATTATTTTTTGCATGTTAAAATGAACAAAATATGAAAAAGAAATGACAATCATATAAAAATTTTGATTTTTAAATAAAATGAGTTATAAAATAAATGTGATTAAATTTCTATCAAAGATTAAATTTTATCTTACTTAAATATATTTATCCTTAGCCTTAAATATATTTATCCCATCTTTAACTTTTTGCATTTCAGTATTGAAACACATAATTGTTTGCTGACTTAGTAGTTGATAAGCATTTGTGTGATGCTGGAGATAAGACTAAAAATTTGCATATAGTTCAATAAAAGTTTTATAGTTTTTTAACTGAATACAAATTTTTAGTGGCATAATTTTAAATTTCAACTGATAAAAGTTGCTAGATTTCAAATTACTCTTACCTAAATTATTATTAAGTACTAGATGAATGAAAAAAACTAATAAAAATAATTTTTTTGATAACATCAGATTTTAATTATGAATTTTTTTTTTTAATTCACCTATGTCTGCTGATTTGATTTTATTGTGCAATTTCAACTAAAAACTTTTTCATTTTTATTTTACAAGGCTATGCTGTTTTCTTTTATTAGCATCTGGATTCAACATAAAAATTTAAATGGCCTATATAATGCCTGTTTAAAATTACTTCTTCAGATATTTTGAATTATTTATTTTATCTATTTTTTCATTTTAGGTTGATTTTTTTAGAAATCGACCTATTGCAATCATGTCATTTTTAAATCTATATATATATATACACACACACACTCAGTAGAATATCTTCATAACACAATTCTATATAATGTAATTTTCTATATAACACTTAACTTCTCAGATGCAAACAATGAATTTTGAAGTTAAGAAGCTCCTGCAATCCACATTGTAGAAATATTGCTACACTTTAGAGGATTAAGTTTCAGATAATATTTCATATTTATCTCCTTAATTCAAAGTGTTCTAATAAAAAAATTGTTATTTTGAATAAAAAATTAAATTTTTTGGAAATGAGTAATATAATCATTTTGTTCAGACATATTTATAAGATAATTTAACAAAGTGTGAAATGATCTAAATTATGCAAAAAATTATAATTGCACAATTTCTGGTCCCAAGGAATGTAATATAAAGATCTTCTATTGCATATTGATTGATATGTTGCAGACATATTTGGCCATGTTTACAAGGTAACTTTAATGATGTGTGAAATGTGATCTATATAACGCAAAATTCTATAACACGCACAGCCTCTTGTCTCAAAGTATACATTATAAAGATATTCTATATATACTCGTGTGTGTGTATATATATATAAAATATAAATTTCCAGACCTTTGCCTGAACAAAAGCTATCTTGGGCCAGCCTGTTTATATTTTCACATTTCATGTCCCGGTCCTTGCAAAAATCAATAAAATTAGGCTCAGCTGGATTCAACTTCTACAAAAAATGCCTATTTTTCTTAATCTTCAGTTAAGATTCTTTTAAAGAATACTGTATACATATTTATATGAAAATTTTACAGTATATTTCAGACTATATGTCCTCAAGCTATAGAATACAGAGTAGCATTATTAATGATCACTTGGATTCTTAGACTATTAGATTCAAATAAGGACATTAAAACAATGAATGTAGTTTTGAATAAAATTTAAAAAAAAATGGATAAAACATCATATCTTTAAAGCTTTATAATAAAAATAAATTTTTGAATTTCTTTAATTTGTTAAATCAAAGTTGATTGAACAGAAATTTGCTGATACTTTTATGCATTGAATAAAATAGGTATTTTAGTTAAACTACTTACAGATCCTTGGTTTTCTTTTGAGTTTTAATATAATAATTCATTGCCTTATCTGTGTATGTCTTACTTTAAAGCTATTTAAGTTAGAAATTTGGCAGCAAAAATTATAGACTGTGCATTATAAAAGTAAAAAAATACTTATTCTCTTATAACAGTAAAAAAAAATTTAAAAAATACAATGTTATACCATCTGCCAAATATCTGAACTCTTAATTTATCTCTCTGTCTAAAATAATTATTCACTACCTCTTTCCTATTTTTTAGTATGTGTTTTTGTTATTGTTTTTTGTTTTTCCTTTATTCATTCTAAAAACATAAGCAATTTTGTTGCTCTAAAATATTTATTTTCTGCTCCAAAATGGTTCTCTTCTGCTCCAAAATGGATGATTTTGCTGCTTCTAAATGGCTTTGTGCTGTTCCAAAATTATGTTTATGTTGTTTCATCACTGATATATATATAATGCTAATCTTGTCATCACTATAACGTCCAAAATGCTAAATCGATTTGAAACTAATTTGGACAGTGTGTTGATCTTGCCAGTATCTTGGATGAGTTTATTAATCATTTATGTAGCACTGTAGTTTGTTTACAGTTACAGAGATACAAAAAAGTAAAAGGCATGCAATATTTGTCATCAGGATAATCTCCAAAATACTGAACCAATTCAAACCTAATTGGGACAGTGTACTGATCTTGCCAGTATCTTGGATGAATTAATTAACCAAGTATGATTTTAGTTTGTTTATAGGGAGACACAAAAGCAAAAAGCATGCAAAATTTGTCATCACGAGAGAATATCTGAAATACTGAACCAATTCAAATCTAATTGGGGCATTATATTGATCTTGCAAGTACCTTGGATGAGTTTGTTAATCAAGTGTGTAGTTCTTAATAGTTCATTTACAAAGAGGCACAAAAGCAAAACATGTCATCATGATAATGTCCAGAATACTGAACCATTTCAAATCTAATTGGTACAGTGTATTGATTTTGTAAATATCTTGGATGAATGTGTTAATCAAATATGTTGCTTTTGTAGTTCATTTAGAGGAATGCAGACAAGTTTTTAATAGCATTCATTGAATTGTTTGGGTTATATTGCAACCTAAGGATGACATTTAAACTATAATTTCAAAAATTTTTTAACATTTGTGATGTAATTGCCTCATATCTATGTATTTGATTACATTTGGTAATTCTACTTTAAAATTTTCCTGCAAATTATCTTTCTTACCAAAATAGCAAACTTAGAAAGACTGAGACTATTTTGTGTATGGTCCTGTGCCTCATATCTATTTGATTACATTTGGTAATTCTTCATTAAGATTTTCCTGCAAATTATCTTCTTATTAGCATTGATGTTTTATTCACAAAGAATCCTGGTGATGTAAGATATGAATACCTATTCACTCTATCATTGTTCAGTCTGCTTAAACAACTGCGAGAGAGAGAAAGTGGTGCAAGCCACAGTGCATGTAGACAGCCCATTAAAATGTACTCCTGTAGTCTTCTGCAGTCAATGATGCATGTATAATTTTGGTTCAATCAAATGATGTTAAAGATAAAATGTGTTGCATTCAAAGCATTTTTCTGTAATGAAATCAGAATTTGATAAATATATATGTGAGTTACTGTTTCATTTTTTTTTCAATAATTAGCAATTTTGCAACCTTTATTATTATTGTCTTATATTAAATTAAAGAAAATGCTTTTAATTTAGAAAAGGTCTAGTAATTGTTTTCCATTTTTTAAAAAATGTGATATTTTTCTTTGCTTTCATAAAGATGCATAATTATACTTTTGGTATTTCTGTAATTATTATTCAAAGAACATACTGTCCAAATCATTAATGAATATTTTGATTAAAATGCACTTGTGTTCATCATAATTCAACATGATCAATAAAACATGTCTCTTATATTATCAAACTTTTAAAACTATTTAGTATTGTTCCAAAGATTCATAAATCTGCTTGTATTCAAATTAATTCATTGTTTATATTATTTATTATTACAGGCCAAATAAATGTGAATAAAAAAGACCTTAAAGCACTCTTGGCTATTGCTGAACATTTCAGTATGACAAATTTAGTTACTGAACTGAAAAAGATTTTATTATCAAGTAAGCTCTTTAAATCCTCAATCTGAAATTTGTATTTATGAGATGTATTTGATTATTGTGAGATTATTTTTATAACGATCTATGCATTATAAAAATGAAAAAACAGGGCTTGCATTTTATGCATAAATCTCATAAAACTTGTGAAACCATGACTCTTAAAGACAAAAAAAAACTTCTTAATAACACTATAAAATTAAGAAATGCACTAGGCCTTTTGGAAGAACTATGTCTTTCTTCTTCAAGCACAAAGAATACATACTACCACTTGGAAGGCAGGGGCAAGACTAAAAGGAAATGGACAAATTAAAGAAATCAGACATTAGGAAAACAGCTAACCCTACAAGAGCATTACCCAAGCAGAAGAACACAGAACAGAAGGGTAAAACAAATTGAAAAAAAAAAAAAAATCAGAAAAGTTAAAAGAAATTACCAGAAAATATAAAAAATATATATAATAAACAAATTAGATGTAATAATAATAAAGCAAATAAAATAGAGATTAAAAATTAACAATATATACAAATATAAAAATTAAATACCAAAATATTAGTAATAATTTGTTTTAATAAATGCCCATAATTTATGGAAGAAATGCCACACCCATCGTTAATTCTGCACCCATGAAAATTGACATCGTTTTGTAAGAAGTTGTCACAATCACCGTACCCATCATAAACACTGCAGTCAAAAATTATTATTTTGCCCTATTAGGTGGCAATAAGTAGAAAAATTATCACATATACAGCTAAAATAACTTAATTTTTAAAATAACTAATTGTCTAAAAATGTGTAGGATTAAAATATTTACATTGTAGGACCGATTACCCGAAACTCCAAAATCTGAAATGATCCAAAATTCAAATATTTTCCTGGAACTTTTTTTGAAAAGACTTTTTTGACCTGTTGTTTCTTTACTTTAAATATTTATATATATATATATTATTATTATTATATGTGTGTTGCTAATAACAAAGTTTCAGTAACTAGGTTAAGCAATATTTAAGTGAGATGTTTGATAATTATGGTGAAAGAAAATATTCTTGGAAGATTTTAACAAAAAAAAAAAAAAAAAAAAAAAAGATGGTAGAATGAATTCTGTGCCCCTCAATTTTTGGCACCCGGCGCAACAATCACCATTGCCGCCCCCCCTTTTTTTCATATTTTTGAGAGGGACAGCACTCAAAAAAAAATTTGCAATGCAAGCAAGAGAATTTCACATTTACGAAGTACAGAAAAAACAAATAAAAAACAGCTTAAATAAGGAAAAGGTAAAAGAACCTCAAAGCATGTGACCTTAACTTGCTCATATGGGTATAAAAAAAACTATAGATTATGCCCAATGAAAAATAATTTCTGTCTGCTTTCCTGTCATTTTGAAATGAGCTACTCAACTGAAAGAGACAAAATGGAACATCATGACCTTGTCACGCTTAACCCGCAGCACAACATTCATTCTCGTAAGAACAGGAATTTCAAAATCATACACTAACAGAGAAGCGTTATAACAGAGACTTTAAATTTCGTTTAAAAAATAAACTTCTAAAACTATTATTGAATAAATATTTTAAAAATCTGCACTATTGGTTTATCGTAAGAACGGGAATTTCAAAATCACATACAAATGACTATCGTTATAACAGAGACTTTAACAACAAAGTTTTTTCAAAAAGCCAAGCACATTCCTTAATTTTATGGTGTTCTTAAGAAGTGTTTTCGCCTTTATTGTGTCACACTAGTTTGTTAAATTTTTTAACATGACTCGCAAATTGACAGCTTTTCCCAACTTGAAATAATAAAAAAAATAAATTAAATACTATTTTACAACTGTCTTAGTTATTGTCTGTGGCCTCAAACCCACCACTACTCTATCTTTTACTAGCAATAAAAGAAATTGAAAAATGATAAATTGTTTTAGTTGCTTAATTAGAAGACAGAAAAAAAATCTTCCAAATATCTAATTGAAGTCTGTATTTATAAAGACTGTATTTAGAAAGTAAAGATTGACTTGTTTCACTTTCACATTTTCTAAACTTAACTGTATCTTCCATGACTTATTGGAAAAACTTATCAGTGTCAATGCTTTTGAGTATGTGGGACAAAATTTTTACCAGTTTTCCCTATCTGAAGAAAGTAGATAGGAAATGAAGGAAGGCATGTTAAGGAAACAAAAAATAGAAAAATATATATTAATTTTCATTATAATAATATGTATTTATGGTACTTGCTAGTGAAAATCTCCAATTATAGCACTCATTAATATGTATGCAAATATCTCAGTCTTCTAATAAATATACAGTTTTATTTTTTTTTCCTTGGCTTGTTAAAAACTGACTTGTGATTTTTCTTAATTGTGTCCCATTTTCTTGTTGACTGGCTCACAGTTTATGATTAGCTAGTCAGGCCTGCTTATAACAGTTTAAGTGAAATGCAAACCCTGAAAAAGTATCTGTTTAACATCATCATTAAATTGTAAAATTAATTGTTCTGTAAATTTGTTTTCATTTGCAGGCTTGATTTCTACATAAAATTACCTGGAAATGGAAATTTTTTGTGTGAAATATGTGAAATTTTTTTTGGGGCAGGAGACTCCTTTCCACGATATCCTTGTGGGTGGGATTTCAAATTTTGAGTATGAATCCCGCCATCCCGCACTGAAATTCAAGCTCTGTAGTACTTGCAAAACAAACTGCAATGTGGGCAGTTTTTTAAGCATAACAAAAAACTACTTGACAGAATGAGGTGATATTTTAGATTCGCATATTTGAAGCTGTTTATCAATTTTTGTTAAAACCTTTATAGGTTACAATATATATATATATATATATATATATATATATATATATTATTAATTTCATAATTTATATATTTTATTAGTATTTAAAAAAATATATGTATTGTAACCTATAAAAATAGAAATTGATTTCTAGAACCTTCAAATATGTAAAACTGAAACATCACCTCACTTCAGCAAGTAGTTTTTGAGTTATGTTTAAAAAAAATCCGTGAATTGAAATTTTTTTTGCAACTACTAATGTTTAACATTAGGTGTTCAAAACTTCACTTCTGCATAATTCGTAAGCTATTTCACCGAATGATTTCCAGTTTAGTATCTTAATCTAAATATTACGGACGAATCCAAATAGGATGTCAAAATTAGGGGTCATATTGAAAATTACAGAGTTTGTAATAATTTCAGTTTGAGGACTACCTCCTAAGCTTATTATTTTAACATAAATTGAAAGAAGACATCATTTCCAGTTAAATGGTTATTACAGACTTGCCAAGTCTCCTGATTTTGGCGAGAGACACCTAATTTTCAAATGTTTTCCTGTGCTCCTGATTTTTGTACACATTTTTCAATAGTCTGTAAGTTTTATTATGGATAATTTGCCTCAAATAAAAATTGAAGTATTCACTGTTGTTCTGTAGGTGATTATGAGGAAAGAAAATTTTCCTCCATTATTCGTAGTTAATTTAAAATCATACTAAACAACCTAAATATTATATGCTTGAGTTTTTTTTATATGTAAGTATGTATTTTTTACTTATTTGAGTAAAAGGGATATATTTAATCTTCAAAGGCTACCAAGCACAATTTTAAATTAAACTTGTACTAAACATGCTTACACTGTTAAAAATTTACAGCAAACTGTCCAGTCATTTGACCGTTTTTATAAAAAATGGTTACATAACTGCAATTTAACTGTATTCTGACCATAATATGGGCAATAATATGGTGAGAATAAAGTTAAATTACGGTTATGTAACCGTTTTCTGTAAAAATGGTCAAATGACTGGACAGGTTGCGGCAAATTTTTAACAGTGTACATTTAAAAAGTAATTTTTTTTACTGAAAAAAAATTTCCTGATTTTCAGGCTTTAGAATTTGGCGAGTCTGCTATTACCATTGTTTTCTAGGATAATTTGTGATTAAAATGCATGTGGTGTTCTTTGCTTTTCTGCTAACTGTAGCTGTAAGAGCTATAATGATCCCGAAGCCACCAGACTTGTCTAATGTATTAAATGCTCTGACCCACCCAAACTTGCTGGTCCATGTCTTAAATTTATTGAATTTTGCTTTTAATTTTTTACGGTGGGAATCTTTTGTGATCTGGGTCTACTATGGATCTGGTCAGAAACTGAGAGAAGGGGCCTTCTATTCTGTACACATGCCTCCTTTTCCATAAAATAGCAGTAGTTTGCCTCCAAGAGTTATAATGATCTCAAAGTCACAACGGTCATCATATGTTTTAAACACCCTGGCCCATCCGAATCCTGCTGGTTGATACCTTAAACTTATTGAATTTAGCATTTATTTTTTCCTGTACCATCTTCCATGATCAGGTTTACTAGTGATCCTGTCTGTAACAAAGGTAAAGGGACCTCCTATTCCGTGCACCTGCTGACTGTTTTGAGAGAGTAGTGATGATCTACTACTACTTACTTCTTCATATCTATCTTTAAACTTGTGGATAGAAAATACATAGAGATATATTATAGTTGTTTTAGAGACAGAGATATATTATACATGTTGTAGTTTATTTAATTTTTCAAAACAAATTGTTTCTACAAACTGCTGCTACTTGACTATATTCCAACTGCTTGTTACTACATTCTAACAAGTAATGGCTAAAATTTAAAAGGGTAGCAAAGTTTTAGTGCATTTGCAGAGGAAACGCTAATGCTGAACTTTAATGATGTAACCAGATTATAGAAAAAAAATATAAGTAAAGGAATTTAAATAACTATTAATTTAAATCATGACATATGTAAACAAACTTTAATAATCTAAACATGTGGTAGATATAAAGGAAGACAATTTAAAAGAACTAATATATTTATTATAATAAAGAAACAATAAATAAATAAAATTAACTTTCAAATAAAACATAAAATATTGCATTAAAATAAATACCTTAGTATTTTCTATTTCTATTATAACAAGAGATTAACGGCTTTAATTACATCATTTCTTACTATTTCATTTACCTCTATAAGTTAACTTTTGCATTCCACTTCAAAGATAGGTATATGATTTAAACTTATTAAAGATATGTGCTCTGGAGCTCCGTTTAAAAAAACTGGCTGATCTAAAAGACTGATAACCTTGCGTTATTATGAAGCCTACTAAAACAATGTTTATCCTGAAGAAGAATAAACTTAACACATGTAAGCTTCATTTCCATAAAACTCAATATCAATGCACCATTTAAATATTCTAAAAGAAAAACATATTGTTCTAAATAGAACTTATTGAAAAGCTTTATTCCAAAAAGAGCATGATGGTAGTTAGCACACAGTACTTAACACATCAATGACTCTATGTCATAACTAATTCAATTAGGGTGTCTAACCACCTGGAAAAGTCAGGGAAATTTATCAATTCTGAGAAAACGTCAGGAAAATTTAAAAATTCTAAAAAAAAGTTTAAAAAAATTTGAACTGAAAAGAAAAATAGGGAAATGTTCCTTATAAAACAGGGTGTCTAGCCACCTGGAAAAGTCAGGGAAATTTATATGAACTGGAAAAGTCAGGGAAATTTACCATTTCTCAGGAAAAGTCGAGGAAATTTGAAAATTCTCAGAAAAAGTTTTGAACTTTCAAGAAAAAAATAAAAAAAAATTTCTTATAAAACTAAGGATTTGAAATTGCAGTGCCATTAAAATCAAACTTTGATCTTCATAAGTACTGTAAAGAGTATTTCAACCTCTCATGCAGTTCATTTTGTCCACCCCCTTTCAGTCCTTCTTTGTAACTCAGAGATTTTCAGTTACAGCTTCACTGAAACTTTCAACTGAATGTTGTAGGATTGATTAGGTGTTTCACCCTGCTTACTTATCTTTGTTTGGGAACTGAACATTTGTTAGCTTAATTTATTGAATATTTATTATTTGTATTAAAATATGTCAAAGCAATCTGTATTTAACTGTGACTATTGTGATAAAGAATTTCATTCTGATTTGACAACATGGATAGAACCTGATGCGAAAAGTGTGTGTTCTGCAAAATGTTTAGCATGTGAAATGTTCAACAATTTGTAAATTTTTCAAAAAAATGATGTAACAAGTCAATAATTTGTGCCTCAGAATCAGTTATGAAAGTTTCACTCTCAAATTCACAACTTTTAAGATTTTTTTGTATGTAACATCACAAAATCTCAATACCCTTAATTTTTTTTTTTTTTTTTTTTGATTGGTATGGAAAGCCTGGAAATGTCAGGGAAATTCATTGCTGATCTGGAATAGACACCCTGATAAAACTAAGGATTTGAAATTGCAATGCCATTAAAATCAAACTTTGCTCTTCATAAGTACTGTAAAGAGTATTTCAAACTCTCTTGCAAACCATTTAGTCTACCTCCTTTCAGTCCTTCTTTGTAACTCGGAGATTTTCAGTTCCAGTTTCACTGAAACTTTCTACTGAATGTTGTAGGATTGATTAGGTGAACTCTGCTTACTTATTTTTGTTTGGGAACTGAACATTTATTAGGTTAATTTCTTGAATTTTTATTATTTGTATTAAAATATGTCAAAGCAATCTGTATTTAACTGTGACTGATGTGATAAAGAATTTCATCCTGATTTGACAAAATGGATAGAACCGAATGCTACAAGTGTGTATCTGCGAAATGTTTAGTATGTAAAAAGTTCAACAATTTATAAATTTTGAAAAAAATTATGTAACAAATCAGTAATTTGGGCCTCAGAATCAGTTGTGAAAGTTTAACTCTCAAATTGACAACTTTTAAGATTTTTTGTGTGTAACATCACAAAATCTCGGTACCTGGAATTTTTCTTTTATTGGTATGGAAAACCTGGAAAAGTCAGGGAAATTCATTGCTGATCTGGAATAGACACCCTGTTCAATGAAAGTACACTTCGAAGAAAAACTGTTGCTTCATCCAGGATAAACATATTAAAATTTATCCACAAAAAACAGTGATATTTATTTAAAAAGAAACCACTCTGAGAGTTCACTTAAACTGCTTTAAAGGTAACTCATGCTAACATATGTAATTAAAAGCCTATGTAGAAACTATAATAAAATGTAATTTAAACTGTTAAAACACATGGCTGTATACATCCTCCTCTGAAGAAAAATGATAAAATGTAAACCAAACAACAATAGCGATAAGGCAAGGTAAAGAGTAATTCAAACTGGCAAGCCAAAGTGTATATGTCCATCCCAGTCTCACAAAAACCTGTTTCTACGCATGATTGACATTGTTCACTGCCTGCTTCTCAAACTCTCTCTGGAACATACATGGCTGTGATGATAGTTATGAGTGAATCACGATTGCCTGAAACAGCTGCCGCCTTCTATCAGCAGCCAGAAGTATTAGTTTAGTCAATGGCAAAATATAGAGGAGTTCATGTGCAGGAATGATGAGAGAAAATGTTAAAGATTAGAATAAGATATACTGTAAAGAAAACCTAGTAACTTAAATGAATTATGTAACTGAAAATGAATCGACAGAAAGATGACTTGATTATAAATAAAAGGTAAGAGCTTTTAATAAAAATATAATAAAGTTCATGGCTGAAATAAGTATCTTCTAATATATATGATGCAGAAATAGCAACATGCATGCAGAATAGGTGGTCCCTTTATCTCAGTTACCAAACTCATTGCTAGTAGACCAATCACGGAAGATGCCACCAGAAACATTTAAAAGCTAAATTCAATAAGTTTAATAATAAGTGCTTTAAGCAGTCATGAGATAACCTTTGAATATGATAAAGATACACTTACAGATGACATGGCAATGACATATTTGACAATTGTAGGATGAAAGCAGACTGAAATACATCTAGGAAAATATATAATGCATTATTTTCCAAAGAGAATGTATATGGATAATTCAATCTTCATATCTTTTAGATAACTTGTGGATAGTTTCCATAATATATGGCAACTTTAGGATCAGTAGGACCACTGTAAGATGTCCAAGGACAATTGTTGTTGCATAGGTAGTGAATATGTGTAGTCAAAAGTTTCATATGTTTTGAATATCTAGCAAATTTAAAGATTGCATCTTTTGGGTGCTTTTGAATTAATAGTATTCAACGATTGATTATATTTGTAAAAAAAACAGCAGTTCAACAAAATGACTTAGGTTGTCATGGAGCGGAGTTTTTTTCTACAGACTGCAACTACTTTGCAGAAAAGAGGTGTATGTGCAGAATAGGAGGTCCCTTCACTCACTTACTGATTGGTTCAGCAATAGGCCCAATCATGGTAGATGAGACCAAAAAATTTAAAAGCTAAATTCAATGAGTTTAAGACATCGACTAGTTGTTAAAAGTAGGCTGCCAGTAATAATGGAATCTATTTGGCCATCTAAATTGAGCTTCTCCCTGATCCTCTTCTCAAATTAATTGCCATCTGAATCTTTCTTTTACTAATCAAATTGTTTGTAATATGTTGTTGTACATATGTCAAATATGTATGAAAATGAAAAAACAGCCTTCAAAAAATACAAAAGTAATAAAGTAGAATTTTCTAAAATGTTAGGCCAAAGGTGAAAAATTGTAATTTTCCCAGATGAAAAGTTGTTTAATTTACATGGACCTAAGTAAATTTTGCCTATTAACGGGACACCTGTAATTGCAGTTTTAAGTCCTAAAACAAGTTTAAATTCATTGCTAGAAGTACTGCTTATTACATCTGTAGAATCCATTTTCCAGCAAGATGATACTCCAGTCTATGTTTTATCATCATCATGATAGTTTAAAGCAAATGTGATTTCACTGCTGGAATGGCCATCATATAGAATTTATGTATAAATCCAAAAACCTGTGAGGAATAACAGTGAAATATATTTATGCAAATTGCAAATGTTGTGGCAATAAAGATGAACTACAATCTATTATCAAAATATCCTGGAGGAAATTTCCCAATTTTCTCATGAGAGCATGTCATATTTTATGACTTTCAGAAAGATAAAACTAAAAAATTAAGTACTAACTCTATTTTGCTTGGTGCAAATGTAACTAAAACTACATAATTTGTTACCAAATTTTTGAAAAAGTAAAGATTTTTAAGTGTATTTCCTCTCATAAAGGTTAAATAAACAATGGCAAATACTGTAGTATTTTAGATTTAAATATTCATAACATGTCTGTATCCTTTTTTACCACCTATTTGATAGTGGCTTATATATTTCATAAGTATTATTTATCATTTATATATAGCAAAAATCTGTTTATATATTTGTCTGATATATACTCTCAAAAGCTATTTCTATTTTTCATCATATATGGTACAACCTCCAAAATCTGGAATCACACAGGCTGAAGCAATACCAGATTTTGAAATTTTTTAGATTTTAGAGAGTTTGACAGGAGAACTTAAATTCTAAGTAAATAAATCACACTTAAAAATTGCATTAGCTTTAACTTATTAGAAATAGTTTTTTCTCTAATCCTATATACTGCCAAAATTTCATGATCAGGCATAATGTTTTTCTATTTGAAGTCTAATATTACTTCATTTATCAAATCTTTGATTGATAGTTTTTCATCTTCTGCAATTTCTAAATCACTTTCATAATTGTTACAGTCACCATTATTATCTTTGTTCACCACACTATAAACAATTTTTGAATTCCCGAGTAAACAAACAATTGGCACATTTGATCTATATCATTTTCACTTTAGCTGCTGTTGTGGTCTATCTGAAAATAAAATGACCTTTAAAAGCAAAACAAAAAAATTTCCAGAAGCATTTTGGATTTCAAGGTTATACTGTATAGGATTTTTAAGAAATATTTTATGTATATATAATATATATATTTTTTTTCATTTCAGATATTTCAAAATTATTGTAAAATTTTCAGTATTTTACTAATTTTTTAATAGTATTTATATCTCTTTTTTTCCCTCTCTTGTTTTCTTATTTTCTCTCTTTTATGATTAACGATTTCCCTTTAAAATGACCATTACTGCATTTTTCGTAATGCATTTTTTGTAAACTAAAAATTAAATTAGATTTCAGAATTTTTGATTTCATGAAGACAGCTTAATTTGTTTAAAATTTTTAATTGAATATTATTTTATTGTTTATTTATTTATTTTTTGCTGAATGTTTCACACTTAAGATCTGACAGGAGATTACTAAGTAATTAAAATTAGTTTAATAATAAATAAACTTATTCAAATGTTTGTTATTCAAATCATAAAATGTATATGTATATATAAAAAAAAGTAGCAGTTTTTTTGCAAGTGAAATATTTTTATAGGAACATTAAAAATTGCCTGATCAAATTTGGAACTATTACTGCCTGCCAAATCAAATCATTCAAACAATCAGAATTTGAAAACCCTGAAAAAAATTGTATTATTCTTATAATTTTATTCTTATATTTTATTTAGATTGTATCAAATACTATATAAACATCCTTTGTTGGCTGTCCTTTAATTTGCAATTTCACCTCTCACTTGTATCATGACAAACCTCTTAAATACTTCAAACAAATAAATTAATGTCTACTATTTAAATTTATGCAATATTACTCATTAAAATCCCAGTCTTTTAATTTTGAGTGTGTCTTTATTAATTTTACTAAGTCTAATATTTAGTTTAATATTACTTCATTTATCAAATCTTCGATTGATAGTTTTTCATCTTCTGCAATTTCTAAATCACTTTCATGATTCACCATTATTATCTTTATTCACCACACTATTAACAATTTTTTAATTCCTGAGTAAACAAATGATGCCTACAAACACCTACTTTGCTGTTTGCTGCATCTGAATGGCACCCAATCACCCTCAATCATTTTCTAAAATTCCTGTGGCATCATCTTGTTAGGACTGTATTCCCTTCATTCTTATTTAGACTTTTCTTGCATACCATAAGGCCATATTTTCTTTACTGAAGGTTTATAAAATATTTTTTTTCATTTGCAGTTTCAGTATTTTCTATTGATTTATTGTTTTTGTTCAATATTTCTTCTAAACCTTTCACTGTATTTGAAAACTTTGTGTGTAATAGGAGTTAAATGATAGTGATTTTTTGTTGAAATAACTCATTGTGATAGAAACTTCCCACTTTTGGTTGAAATTATGTGAATTAACCCCTAACTTATAATGCAGCATGGATCACTTTGTCCCTCTTTTCAATTTTTTGTGGACTTTATTTTTTCTCTCTCCAAGCAGTTTTATTTGGTTACATTACATGTGTGCTGTGTTTTGTGCTGATGTCAGAATTTATATATATAGTACATAAAAATTAGAGCAATTTCTATTGTATGTAATTTAAAGTATTTTTACATGTTCAATATTAATATTTATCTTGTCAGCATAATAAAATATTGATAAAATATTCTAATAGTTTGGAATTTCACTCAGAGAAAAAAATGTCTGTTTTACATGTGCAACCACGCCCTTTGCCACAGCAAGACTTCATGAAGCTCTTTTTATCATCTTTACCTAAGGAATTTCTACCTGAGGTACAGAATATCATTGATGCTTTAATTATTTACTATTTTACCTATTATGTACTAATTTTTTGTCTCACCTCCTCCCCTCTTTTTTTAAATTTTTTGCTTTTACCTTTAAATTTTTTGCTTCAAACTCTTTCATATTTAAATGGATCGTAGTAATAATAATTGTACAGTAACAAAAAACAGCAACAGAAAATGTCAGTGCAATATCAATAACATTCTGGGGAGGGAGGAAGGGGGATTAAATTATAAAATACTGTTATTTCTGCTATATAATACAGAGAAAAAATAAAGACATTTCATACCAGAAATTTTATTTAATAAAATGTAGTACTTTCGCTTCATTTGTTAAGTAAAATTTCTCGTGCAAAACATGTTTGCTTTGCTTATTATTATATGCCATAAATTATGGTATTTTAAATTTTTGTTAAAGAAAACTTTTTAAATGTTAACAATTGATGCTTTGTTAGCATTTAATTAAAAAAAAAAATTATCATAAAACTTTTTCTCTGTCTCTTAGCACTAATGAGTTATAAAATAAAGAAAAATCACCTGAGGGAAGAGGGTAAATTTTTCCCCTTAAAGTAAATTCAGGCAACAATATTATGGCTTTGAGGTATTGCATTCCTCTATAAGCCATAATATATACAGTGGTGGCCAAAAGTTTGGACATTTTTTGAAAGTTTCATGTTTTTCAACTTTGTGTGCTTGTAGAATATATTAATTTTCACTTAAATACAAATGTTTATATATCAAATTGAAGGTAATTTAATGTAGAATTTAATAATAAAAACAGTATTACAATATTTGTATTACGAAAAAAGTTATGCTCATTTTAGTAGAACAAACAAACACAAATCGTTTTGAATAAGGACGTGTTTTGTAATAAAAGCGTACTAACCAATCACAAACACTGTTCTGAGGACCCATCAAATGTCTGTAACTATAGTTTAGGTTATTTGGATGGTAAAAGAGTTATTGTTGTGGAAATATTTTGCGGAATGATGCATACTAGTACAATTAAATAGAGTATTGCTGTTTTTGACTAAAGTCCTTTTTTTTAATTAAACTAATTTTAAACAATGTCATCAACAAGACGAACTAATTAGACATCTACAAAAAGAAGCCGAATTGTCATATTGAGATAAAATGGCCTCTCTTATGCTGAAATTGCAAGACAAGTTGGTGGTTCAGTGACTTGTTCTGGTGTACGAAAGTTCTGTTTACATTATGAAAAAACAAAATCAGTGGAAAATAAGGCCAAATAGGCCGAAAAAAATGCACAAGTGCTACTGCCAATAGAAATATTAAATGGCTATGCCTTCAAGATAGAAAAATTTCATTAGATGTGAAATGAATGCAGCAGGTATTGCAGTAAGTTCAAGAACAATAAGAAGGTTATCAGGATTTGGACTACAAGCTAGAATTCCAAGGAAAAAACCATATTTAAATCAAAAGCAACGCGAAAAACGAGTTAAGTGGGCAAAAGAACACATTAAATGGTCAGAAAATCACTGGAAGCAAGTAATCTGGAGCGATGAGAGTAAAATATCGCTCTTTGGTAGTGATGGTAGAAAAAACGTGAGACGTAGAGTAGGAGAAGCACTTCATCCTGTTTGCATTGAAGCAACTACAAAAAACCCAACAAATGTTATGATTTGGGCATGTATGTCTGCAGATCGTGTGGGCCGAATTCAAGTGATTGATGGCATCCTGAATGCCAAAAAATACATCGAAACTGTCCTGGAACCAAAATTTATACCTTCCATCAGGGATCTTTTCCCCAACAACGCACCATTTATTTTTCAGCAGGATTCAGCTCCATGCCACACAGCAAAAGTATGCAAAGCATGGTTTCAAAATAAAGGCATAGATATATTACCATGGCCAGGAAACAGCCCTGATCTCAATCCAATTGAAAATTTATGGCGAAGTTTGAAAACTCTTGTACGAAAAAAACGTCCATCTAATAAAAGACAACTTATTGAAGCTATAATTGATTCTTGGCACCATGTGATTACGAAAGATGAACTCCAAACACTCGTTCACTCGATGAAAAGATGCTGTGAAGCTGTCTTAAAAAATAAGGGTTATCCTACTAAGTATTGATTGTGAAAGTATTACTTTAAAAAAATGCAAATCTAAGATAGATCTTACTATTTGTTGCATAACTTTTTTTGTAATACTGATATTGTAATACTGTTTTTATTAATAAATTCTACATTAAATTACCTTCAATTTGATACATAAATGTTTGTATTTAAGTTAAAATTAATATATTCTACAAGCACACAAAGTTGAAAAACATGAAACTTTCAAAAAATGTCCACACTTTTGGCCACCACTGTATATATTATAAAATTAAAATTTAAAAGTATGTATTATATAGGCATTCCAGAAAATGGTGTCATTTTGAAATCCAGCCACCATCTTGAATTTCTATGACTTTGCATGATGCTTCCCCTCCCCCTCTTATATGCATTGTATTAATATAAAGTAGATACTCACCAATCATGATTTGCAGTTTGATCTTATCACAATTTGCAGTTTTTTTTTTCGTACCTAGTGCCCCCACTTCTATTTGTATAACATTTTGGTTAATTTCAATGAGGAATTTTTGGAAATGTATTTCTGGAGCAAAAATCAATTTGATGTGCATATATTTAGCATTTTTTTTCTTTTGGAGAAGGGAAAAATCATGAACAGCCAAACCGTCCAGAATATTTATTTTAGAAAATTTGATCACTGTACATCACATAAATTCATTAGATATATTTGAATTTATGCCTTTAAAAACTGTCTTCAATTTTCTTTTTTGATTCAGTGAACCTATAACTTTATTGTTGTTAAAATTCGTGTTTTTTTTTCTAATACTTTCAAAGTTATGAAAAGAAAATAATGTGCAGTTATATTTAATTTTGATGTATAAATAACTGTTAAAATGTGTCTAAATTATAAGAGTTTGATGTCATTGTAATAGATGGAAAAATAAATCTCCCTTTTTTTTCTTATTTTTCACTTTTATACTTCGTATTAAAAACCTATAAAATTTTAAACAGAAATCAATTTCTAGAAGCTTCAAATAAATAAATCCAAAATTTTAAATTATTTTGCAAAGTACTTTTTTAGTTTTGCTTTATAAAACTACATGTATTGTAGCTTGTTTTTAACACTTTCCAACCTAGTTGAAAAGTGTTTATGACTTTGGTTTGTCTGGCCGTCTGCCGTCTGTCCATGCTCTAACCCCCGTAAATATGCTCGGATTGCCCTACAGTTTTTATATGTTATTGTCGTTATTTATAGCATGTTCCCTATTTCAACTGAAGCGTGTAGCACTTATAGATTTTTAAAGGGACACTCAAAAGAATTCCATTACATCACGGTCTATGGGGAAAAATCATTTGCGGTTTATTTTAATGATGTTACACTATTTCAAATACATTGTAATTGATATATATCAGTAAGGTGCATTACAAGAAGCTTAATATGGAATAGGGTGTGCATAGCACTTATAGTTACTTTACAGGGACAGTCAAAAGAATTCCGTTACATTACGTCTATGGAGAAAAATCGTCTGCGGTTTATTTAAATAATATTTCACTATTTTAAATGCATTGAAATTTATATATATCACTAAGGTGCATTACAAGATGCTTACTACAGTATATTGTGTGTACAGCAGTCATCTTTCATTTACAGGGACACACAAAAGAATTCTCTACTGTCTGTTAAAAATAATTCCTGGAAGTGTGTTTTATGTTGCTGAATGCGATTTTAAATTTAACTCACTTTTTGTCTATTACTTGGTGTGTATAAATTCTATATTTCATATACAGGGCAGCACAAAAGTTTGTGAACACATTTCCGTTTATTGACAGAAACTCCAGAAGTAGAATTTTAAACTGTGCTACGTGTTTCCTAACTAAACTAAAATTTAGCATGCTAGGTAGTATATATACAAATCTATAGATTATATACAGGGGTGAATAAAAGTATTCGGATAATTTTCTGAATATTGTATATGTTGGAAATTCCTGAAATTACGTTTTAAAATATGTTATGCGTTTTCCAAATTGTTTACTTAGATGTTATCTATCAGCTTATTAAAAGGTAATGATTTGTAAAAATATTTTAGAAGTGTTGGAAAGTGTTACATAATCTATGCTTGATGCATGATTTTCGTTCTTGTTTAACTATAAAAATGCAAAATATTCTACACTGCTGCCGGGCAGTGTGGAAGCCTTCGCTTTTTACACGGTTTGTCAAATATCTACTGAAAATTTTGACTAATTGTTCTTGAAATTCGAGGATGTAAAAGCACATGTTTGACTTCAAGAACAGTAGAAACAGTATACTGCAACTAATATATTGAATATTTGATGATATATGGGCATTTGTATGAAATAATGTATAACTGTGCATGCACAAACAAACTATACCAAAGATTTTTTTACATGATTTGGTAATCAATTCTATAGAGTAATACATATAAGAAGACCAGTCAAATATCGTCAAAACTCAGAAATATGCCAGCAATACAGTGAGCTAATGACAAATTCGGGAGGGGGGAAGGGAATCTCATTGTGAAAACTCAGAAAGATGCCAGCAATACAGTGGGCTGATTCACAAATTTGGGCAAAAATCCCATACGGGATTTCCCCCTTCTCCCCCCCCCTCCCGCCCCCCCAAAAAAATGTCAATCAGCTCACTGTATTGCTGGCATCCTTCCCAGTTTTCACAATATTTGACAGGTCTTTTTATATGCGTTACTCTATAGAATTGACTACAAAATCATGTAAAAACAACCTTTGGTATAGTCTGTGCATGCACAGTTATAATTTCACACTGATGCTCATATCTCATCAAATATTCAATATATTAATTTTTTAATTGCAGTATACTGTTTCTACTGTTCTTGGAAGTCAAACATGTGCTGTACAACCTCAAATTTCAAGAACAATTTGCCAAGAATTTCAGTAGATATTCGACAAACCATGTAAAAAACAAAAGCGTCTGGTCACTGCCCCTTAATTTTTGGACAGTAGTGTACTATTGTAAGTTTTGTCTGCTCATTATTATAAATAGCGCTACTAAATTGCCACCTAGTCTGCTAATGTCTTCTGCTTCCTTCCAAATTTAAGGCTATTTTCAACTGTAATATGTCCATATATTTAATGCTTCACATATTCATTAGTGTTATGTTTCTTGTTAGAAATAGAATGCTTTACAAGACTTCTTACAGAAAATTATTCAAATCAGTTCATCTGAGTACGTTTGATCTAAAGTTGACATTGCTGATTAAAAGTTATTCTTTTATACATTTTACTATTAGAAATTTTTTTAAAAGTCTATAAAATGCCATTATAGGACATAAAATTATATACAACATATTTTAATAAAACATTTTAAAATTAACTAAGTGAATGTTTCTTATAGAGATGAGTTCAGGTTCTTTGTTTGGAACCCGAGCCTGGCAATTTGATATCCGAGCCCGCCCAAGCCCAAAACCTTTTGTGACACGGGAGACACATGTATCAAAAGTATGCAGTAGAAAGTTGTTAATAACAATTTTTAAATTATTTGAAAATTAATTTTATTATTCAAAAACCTATTCTTACATATAAATAAATATTAATCCTAAATACTCCTTTGTGACAATGTTTCATGATTTTCATGTCCCAGAAAATATGTTTAAATTAGCCAGTTTGTTATTTATACCCAACCACTGGCAGAAATCTGCAAAAGTTACAATTTTCATTCTTTTAAAATGTCTTTGTACAACTATGGCAGAAAGACATGAGTTCTGATTTTTAGTATTCCGGGATATGGACATCAAACAGAAACTGGGGATAGACAAATGATATCACATGGCTTCTTTATGTTATTAACACTGATTATGCAAAGGCTTCAGAATTAGATAAATTTTTTCTCTTTGTATCCCATCAATAGTAATTAAATTTCCTTTCAAACTGATTTTTAAAGGATTGTAAAATTAGGCCACATTCTTTTTTTTTTTTTTTTCAATTTGTGTAGCTGAAATTTTCACTTTGAGCACGACAGCTAGTATAAAAATTAAGCATGAGTCTGTTTCAGGCCCGGGCTTAGCCCGTCTCATCTCTGATTTCTTATTGCATATTTATAAACAGGACATGCTGATATCGATCTTTAGAAATGTAAATACTGCAATTAATTTTCATCAAATTTAGAAATGTTTGTTAAACTTTTTGAACCTCTATCTAAAAACCCTGGATCCCTACCTGCTTCCATGTGTGGTTAACACAGATCTATGGATATTTTCTTATTAAATCCTAACAATTCAATTTTCTCTGCATCTTTTAGCAATAAAATTGTATGGAGGTGCTTTTACTGATTGCACATGATATTTTGAACACTATGCTTTGTTTCATTTATTATATATTTTAAGCACAGTTATATTGAGAATTTAAAACATTTACTTTTTTCTAGCCAATTTCTAAACATTTAATTCTGCATATTTAATTTTTTAAATTAAACATTTGAAGGCAGAATATGTTATCTTAATGCATTAAATGATTCTTTTATCTTCTTTCTTTCAGGGTACCTCTGAAGAGCCATTATTTATAGATTTACATATTAAAATTGGCAATTACATTTTTTTCTGTCACAAGGTAAACTTTAATTATTTCTAAGTTGCTATTAGCTAATTCTGTGTGCTCATTTTATTTTTTAATTAAAATATTATTTCACACTGAAATTGTAATATTAACATAATGACATCTGTATATTATAACAGTGTTTCTCAAGATTTTTGAGAGATACTGTTGCACACCACATTTTTGTTTAGCTTTAAATAATCAGAATATGTGTGTGTATGTGTTTCTTTATTACAGAAGAAATAATGTTATAAAAATATGAAATTGATTCACACTTCATTTAACAGAACTTGCCTAAATTTTCAATTTTTGAAAAAATACTTGTAGTTGTTTTTCACCAAATGTTTGATTAAGGGCAAATGATTTTATTAAGAGCAAAAAATAGACAAAGAAATTGTTAGTTCTTTGGTTTGGGCTTGAATTTTATAGAAAAAAATGGTTGTGATTTTTTGCTTTTAATTTTTTTAAATGACAATCCCAGTTCAGTTTCTATAAGTAGGGTGTCAAGTAAAAGAATGAAAATTCTAAATGAAATATAAGTAATAATGAATTAAATTTTTAAAAGCAAAAACTCATTTATTTCAAATATAGAAACTAAAAATTTTAAGTCCATATGTTAGCTATTAAATATTAATTTATTTATTAACTACTCCATCCAATGATTAATCTTTGATCTAGTCTGGCTATAATTTAAAAACAGTTTCAAAGTGTTGGTAAATATGAAAATCCTGATTGTTGAAAATAAATATTGCGTTAAAAATTCCATGTGTTCAAAAAATCAGTATGGGTATAAAATGCAACTTTAAAAGGATTGAATAATAATGATAAAAACATTGGAAAGGATTTCTAAATATATTTACTCATGTTTTCAGTAGGCTAAAGCTAAAGAGATTAGGGAGATTTAATTTTATCAGTAATAAAGGAAATTATATAAATATAAATGAAATTTTAATATACAAAATATTAAAACTTTGAAAACACTTTAATATTTCATGAGATTCACCGCATCATACTGGTTAAGAAACACTGTTTTATTGTAATAATTCACTGAGTTGTGCTAAATAGTGGTAGAAAAGATTTATTATTTTTAAGTATAAGTTTTTGCCTAAAACTAGTATAAAAATATAGATTTTCAGAATTGCATTGCATCTTCTGTGCTTTACTATCGTATTTTAATTTCAACATAATGAGAAATTAATTTTCAATTAGAAGTTTCCTTCATTTTCTTCACATTGAACAGCTTCGTGGAAATTTGAAAAACTCCTATACAGTATTTTGATATTGTATCACATGGGTGTTATGTAGAGGGCATGGTTTGGGTTTTACCCAACTGAAACTCATGAATTCCATTTAAAGTCAACCCAAGAGAAAAATCTCTCCAACTCAACCTGAATCCAAAATAATTTAACTCAAAATGGAAGAAAATTTGTTATATTGTCTTGCAATTATGAAGACAAATAAATGTATATACTCATTCAAATTAAAATATATTGTTTTTTGACCTGAAAAACATTTTGATCTTCCTCTTTGAAAATCAAGTATAACTTGAACCCAAGCCACAAAAACAGAAACCAAACTATAAACTGACTTAACCCCCCCCCCCCCCCAAAAAAAAAAAAAGGAATCCAACCAACTTTCAGAAATAGGAAATAGGAAATAGGAAAAAATAGAGCTAACCTGACCCCATGCAGGACTCTTATTACCATATTGTGATGATCAGACATCAGGTTATATGCAATTACATATTTTAAGACTTTTATGATTAAAACATATAAATACATGAAATACATTTTTAACTTTTAGCTTCAGTATGTTCAGTTTGCTTTAAATCCCTTAATAATTCTTCACAGCACTATATCCAAATAATACATTTGATAAGGTCAAACTCTTTTTCAAATTCCTCTGCTAAACGGATGCTTGTGATAAATATCTGCAGAAAAATCTCTGCATGATCGAAACATTTTTTAATTCAAGCCATCACAAAACTGGAATAGAAGCTTCTGTTGAATGATGTTTGTAAAATAAAGTTTAAAAGAACATTTCTGTCATTCCTGAGTCTGCTGGAGGAAGGAAAATCAGAGAAACGTTTAACTTAATTTTATGTAAAAAAAATAGTTTTAAAGATGTCTTTTCAAAAGGTAATTGAGATATTACAAATACTGCTCAGTAACATCAGTTGATGTTGAAAAAACATTTTCTGCATTTAAAATTCTCTAGACAATAATGGACAAAATCTAACTGTTAAAAATTTAGAAAAATACATAATTGTATGCTGGAATAAAAGTTACTTGCAGTTTAAAATTTGTGGCAATATGCATATATCATTATAACAGTTTTATAAATAATACATTTGTTTTCAAGTAGTAAACATGGATTTGACTATTAATTGACTCAGATATAATAATATTTAAAGAACACAGGAACTGTGTTTACTGGTAAATGGTATTTTTCCTTAAAAGATATAAGTCCATAATTTCATGTACATTTTGGTACTTTTTAAGTACATATAATCTGCTGTCTAGTGGTGATATAGCTGCTTTGTTGTGATGAAATAGTTGTGATACTGAAAATGTATAAAACACACTACACTGTATTTCCATGCAATGTTTTTTACCTGAAATCTGCACAGTTTACTTTTAAAAGTTTTGTATAATCCGGATCACTTATTTCAAAATGTTATTTTTTATCAATCAAAAAATGCTTTCTATGAAATTTAAAGAAATTTACATTTAAGAGAAAGAAAATAGTTCAATCAACAGGTTAAAACTAACTACGAATTATACATTCAAATAATACCTTCATTTTAATTTAAAAATTTTTTTTTTACTTCCTTGCATCCCGGTTTTACCTATTATTAAAACAACATTTCATCTGATAAATCTGGCAACTATATTGTAATGTAGACATGGGAAATTTAACTGTTTGCATTAAAAATGTATGATTTGAGAGAGTTGTAGATTTGCTAGATTCTTCTGTACTAAGAAATGCATTTTGAATATATACAATGTTGTTATGGAAACAATACAGTTATGATTTTGGCATTTATAAGGTAACATGATGTTACGTAACTTTCCTGCAAATGTGCCTGCTGTGCAAGGACAGTGTTCCATTATAAAATTTAAAATGATCACATAGTACTATCATGTGTAAATCACAAAAGGATATATGCATTAAAGATTATTTTTCTTATCTTTAACCATGAAAACTGGCATCTTTTTCACTTTCATTAATTTTAATATCAGGGTTTTTTATTTGACCAGCCCTATACTACATTTATGTGTAGCTAATTATGTATTTTTTGCCTTTTTCCATGTTCTAATGATATTTTTGTTAGGATTTTCCATGTGTAATTTAATGATAACTTCTCCTATACCTTTGATTTTAACATATTGAGATTGCAGCATAAAAAATGTCACTTATTTTATTAGGTGTTCATATGTGGAAGATGCAGCTATTTGAAAGCACTGGTAACTGATCACTTTTCAGAAGCATCTGTTTCTGATGGTAATGAAGTTCAAGTTATTACATTGCATGACATTGATCCCAATGCATTTGTTACTCTTTTACAGTATATTTATACTGATACAGCTGAGGTAAATTTTAGTACATAATTATTAGATTGTTTTTCAGATAGTTCAGTTTAAACATTGTCTGTGTGGTTTTATATTATGTTTATATCACTTTAAGTTTTAAAGAAGTTTGTTCATCATGAAATGCTAATTCTGAAACACACTGTGTATCAGTTATATACTGCATGCTTTGTATAAGAGTACAGTAAAACCTGTTTTTGTGCAGTGAATAGGAACCACATTAATATATATATATATATATATATATATTCTAAAACTTCACAAGTTCCTATAAGAAGTAATCTTTCACAACATTTAATATATATATATATATATTAGAGATGTGTCATTTGTCAAGGAACGATTCCAAAGGAATGACTCCGGCAGTGAAATTGAAGGAACGATTCCAGTCTTTAAAAAGGAATCGGTCCTTTTTTGAACGATTCCTCGGATTCGGTCCTTTCTAAAACGACTCCTCGGATTAGGTCCTTTTTGGAACGATTCCTCGGATTCGGTCTTTTTTGGGACGATTCCTTGGATTTGGTCCAAAATTTATCGAATCCAAAAAGGACCGATTTCTCAGAATCGGTCCAGAATGTACCGACTCCAAAAAGGACCGAATCCTCGGAATCGATTCCGAAAAGGACCGATCTTTTGGAATTAGTCCAAATTGTAGCGATTCCGAAAAGGACCGAATCCTCGGAATCTATTCTGAAAAGGAACAATTCCTAGGAATCGGTCCAAAATATACCGATTCCAAAAAGGATCGATTCCTCGGAATCGGTCCTGAATGTACAGACTAGAGGTCTGCACGAGCCGCAATTTCCAGGCCTGACCCAAACAAAAAAAAAATTTGGCCCGATACAAAAATTAAAAGTTCGGGCCGAGCCCGAGTGAATTTCTGCAAAACATTGATTTTTACGTCGATTTGGTTAAAAATTTGCCTCGTAGGAGGAGATCTAACCAAAAATTCCTATCTTAGCCTTTTTTTTTCATGTTTATAATCTTCATTTTTATAGAGGTGCCGCTACCTGGAATATTTATTTTTTTAATAAATCTCTATTTGTTGTATCTATGTGTTTAAGTTATCATTAATATTGTTAATCCATATTTCATTTATTGAAGTGTTAAAAATCAGAAAAATGCTATACAGTAAAATCTTCTAAGATGGAATTGCATAGGGAAGAAAAAATAATGAGTTATAGACAATTTACCTACTTAGCAGGTGTAAATGTATTATATATTCTTTTCTTACGTATTAGTATATTCATTTTTCATGGATCAACATATTTTTCAGTTTAAGACAGGATTCCGTCATAAGCAGGTTCTTTTTCACACGTTTTACTATATTTTAATTTAGCCATATTTTAATAAGTGTATAAATCTACAATTCTTTAAAAATAATAAATTTTAATGTTTAATTGTAGAATAATAGCGATTTAAAAATGTATGCCTGTTTTGCAAAGATTTTTGTGCCAGGTCTTATTTTACTGACCTTCGAACGGACCAGGACACGTCGAGACAATGATTTTCATACGGGTCAAAACCAAGACTGAAAATTTTGGTGCGTGAAGACTAGGAAGAATGAAACTAGTCCCGGCTCTGTACGGAAAAAATAATTTAAGGCACGGCCTTATCCGTCAGGAAAAAAGTAAAGCCCGGCTCGGCCCGGTCCGAGCCTTCAGAAAAAAGTATGGCCCGGGCCGGCCCGAGTGCCGTGAAGGAAAATAGGCGCGAGCCCGGCTCGTGCAGATCTCTAGTACAGACTCCGAAAAGATCGAGTCCTCGGAATCGGTCCTTGTTCTTGTAGACTGGCCAGTTTTAATAAATTAAAATACGCTATTTTATTTTAAAATAGCAGATTTTGATTCTATTAAAGCTGAGTTTCTGGCCAAAAAATTCTTCTAATGTGTACGTGATAAAAAAAATAATAAAAGAGAGAGAGAGAGAAAAGTGCGAGGTGGGGAGGGGTGCGATTGATTAATAAACTACAACTGTATATTACTTTCTCTTAAATTTATCTTAAGATAAATAGAAGTATATTATTGTACTTCAGTTAAAATATTGTCTATTATTTAGCTATGTACTTATCACCTGCGACTTAATTACATTGCTATTGAAACTTTTTGAGCTAAATTGGTCAGAGAAAAAAAATTAAAACAAAAAATTAATGTAAAGTAAATGCTTGTTTAAATAATAGTGAGAAATATATATATTTTTAAAATCTGATTTGAAACAGTTTTGAATAATATAAGAAATACATTGCTATGCCCTGAACAATTGCATTTTAAATCAGTTAATAATAACTGATTTTTTTTATCAGAAAAAACTGATTTTCGATCAATTTTAGTAATTGCATAGTTGCGCACTTTCGTGTATATTTCACTGTTTCATATGTTTTCCATCAAGCATAATTTTAATTTGAGGATCCTCTCTGTCAAAATAAAAATAAAAAATCCTTGATGGCTCGGCCAGCAGACACAGGTAGATTTCGAAGACGCAGACCGTGGGGCGCCTGTTTGTTGGGAATTGCAGCAGAAGTCACCTTTTTGCGATGATGCTGCAGATGGGACCGCCCACTTCAAAATTTAACTTGTCTGCTGGCGGAGCCGGCAGGGATTTTTTTTCTTTGCTATAAGGGTTGGTGATATAAAAAAACTTGTCAATATAAAAGTTTTAGATAATATTAAGAGGATTTATAATAAATTTAAGTGGGTTTGATATCTTGTGAATTGGCAAAGTTATGAATTTTTTTCTTCTGAAACCTCCCTTTTTTCTCTCTTTGGGGCAATTTTTAATGATATCAAATATCTGTCATACATAAATTTTCGGCCCTTTACCTAGAATTAATAATAACTTTAAATGGATTCAATACGTATCATAATTAAGAAGTTATGGGGGTTTTTCTGTTTTCACAAAAAGCCCCCCTAGGTTCGATTTTGCCCATTAACGTACTTGACCGAGATTTTATGCCCCTTGATTTTATGTATCAGTTTGGAAGAGATTTGTGCAGAATTATTGAAGTTATCGTGTCCATAAAATAGTGAGATAGATAGATAGATAAAGTTTTGAACTAGGGGTGGTTTTGGGTTCTGGGAGTCATGATCGGCGTAGATCTACAAATTTTTTTCAAAAATTCCAACTTAGGGGAGAATGTAATAGGTAGTATTTCTTACGAAATCTACCTCATAAGAGCATTTACGAGCGTTCGATTACCCTTTTTTTTCCTCAGTTTGGGGTCTTATTTTTCTCTCCTGAAAAAGATGATTCAAAAGATCTTGGAACTCCCGTAGATAGTTTTAATCAACTTGCAGTGGATGCATAAAGGAAAACCTTTTGAACAAGGAATTTTTGAAAAACGTTTTCAATTCTTTCTTAAAATTCCTATAATAAAGAAAAAAAAAAAAACATATTTAATAATAATAATAATAATATAACAGTAGCAGTAGTGGGTGGGATTCAAATAATTTAACCGCTGTTCGCTACTCTTATGGCCGTTTTGTGTATGAAAACGAGAAAGAAAAATTACGTGCTACATATATAGATTATCAGACATTTTCCAACATAGTGATATATATGTAAAGCTGCATATTTTATGCTTTTTCTGTTTAATCGATTTATGTTAAGATTACATTAAACTAGTTTTATAATATATGTATATAGTAAAAAAGTATATAGTAAATAGTAAAAATAAAACATAATTTACAGTAAAGACTTTCTTTTTTTTGTTTTTTTTTAACTGATTTTAGTGCTAATATAATTGTATAATTGTGTACGTGTATACAGATTAATAGATAATTTTTATATTTTGCCAAAAAAAAAAAAAAATGGAGCAGCACTATTACGCTAATTTCTTTTTTAATTATTGATTGCTAAAGAATGCAAATTGTGATTTTGTATATATATATATATTTTTTTTTGGTCATTTTATTTCTATTTCTTGCTAAATATCTTTGACTTTATTTTAATACAACGTAAAATAAAAGCAAGACAAAAATCGTTTTTCATAATAATTTCTTGTAACAATCGCGATTCCACGATCAGGATTGATACTTGCAAGTCCCGAAATCAGTTCCCGGATTAATGGCTGTTACTGTGGTGGTGGATAACAGATATTTGCAGTGCCGAAACTACGGAGGAGCAAAAGGGGCATATGCCCCGGGCGCCAGTGTAGAAGGGGGCGCCAAAATAAGATTTGATTCTTCTTTCGGTACAAAAAACAAATAACGAAATTTGAACAAAAAATACTTGTAATCAGGCAACCTAAAATAAAAACATATTATCTTTGCTTTCAACAGGGCTGGTTTTTATCATTAGGTGATCACATAGGGGCAACAAAACAGTACTTGATTATCGAATTCTTCCAAGATACTTGCAAGAACAATATACTGTCCTAATTCGGTTTAAATATGCTCAGTATATTTTGGATGTTATCGCGATGACAAGCTTTGAATGTTTTTTGCTTTTGTGTGCTACTGTAAACGAACTATAACAGCTACATACTTGATTAACGAACTCATCAAAGATACTGGCAGATCAATTTACTGTCCCAAATAGGTTCGAATTGATTCAGTATTTCAGACAACAGAGTTTTGAAATTATATAGCAGTAATTCTTATTAAACAAAAATTATTAGAAAATAAAATCGATTAAAAAAAAAAATTGTTTACATGAATGAATGCAAAATTTTAGAAACAAATTACTATTCCTAGTTGTTTTATATTATTGATGTTAATTTTCTTTACTATCATGAAACTGTTGTTGAATTGTTTGTTGTACTAACATTTTAGCCTGCTTTTTTGTTGCGTATTATTTTAGGATTTCACCAAATCAAAAAATTTTATATATTCCTATTTTTGAAATAAAATCTTTTTTAAGAGTGTCGTATTTTGTATTTTCTTATTTATTTTGTGTATTTGAAATTGTATTTGTATTAAACTATAAAGTTGAGGAAAGTTAGTTAAGTTATTGAAACGTATTGAACTATACAGTTATGATTTTGTTTCTTATCTCAATATCTACAGTTCTAATTATGTGCAATTTCTAAATTTAAATATACTGGTATACCTTTTCAAAAACTTGAAAACACCTTTTTAATGGATTTTTATGTCATAACAGGAAGTAACGACTAAAATTTTACGATTTCAGGTGCAGGCATTTCGGTTTCTGCTGTGCATTGATAATGCAGTCAGAAAGGACATTGTTATATATTAAGACTCTCAAATATACTTCGTTTAATGAATTGTGTTTTCCCAAATCGACAGGTATCCGAATTTGATTTTATAAAAGATTCTATTCACGCATGAACTTAATAGTAAAAGGAGATAGTCCTGGGAATTGTTTAGAAATGGGCAGACTGAGAAAATGACCGATTTCCAAATAATCGTACCGAAATGGAGTGACTTTGAAAACGGCTGATTCCGAGGACTGACATGTAAATGAATGGTTGGTTATCTTGGGGAGGATTTTGAAGAGGGATCTAATTATAAGGCTTAAAATTGCGTAGACGCTGGTGCCAAACATTAGAACTAGAATAAAGATTCCTGCATAAAATAATTAATAGTATAAATGGAGGGTCATTCAACGATATATTTTCAAGAGGAAACCCGATTACTCTAAAAATCAAATGGGTCGCCACCCTGGTGGGCAAAACAAACAGCTACAATAAAATTTCTTTCATAAACTATAGCGGTAAATGAAAGGTCATCCAGGGGTAAATTTTCAAGAGGAATTGAGTTTAATACCATAAACCATAAAGTCAGGGAGTGTACTTGTATTATGGTAATCAGAAATAATTGCTAATTATTTGCACACACTCATCAATGAAATTAACTCTTGAAAACGAAATCATCTGTTCAAAAAATTTAAAAATAAGGCGGATGGATACGTAAGAAAATGGACGAATACGTAAGAAAATAAATTAGTATTATTAATATTATGGATTTCATGTTCATTCTAATGCTTCCGGATTTGTTCCTTTTTTCTCAAAAGTTTCCCTTTTATCTTGAAATCGTTATTTTTATCTCGAAAGCGTTTATTTTTCTCGAAAACCTTTTTTTTTTTTCGGAATCGTTCCTTTTTCTCGGAATCGTTCCTTTTTTCGGAATCGTTCCTTCTTTTCGGAATCGTTCCTTTTTTCCGGAACGACTCCAAAGAACTCGTTCCTTTCGGTGAACGATTCCGGCTGGAACGATTCCCTAAAAGGAACGATGTTGCCCATCTCTAATATATATATAGTGTTCACTCTAGAAAAAAAAAGGGGAGGTTGCTAGTCACAAAAAGGGCACTATTGAAGCATAAAAAGAGGACTAGTTTCAGCAAAAAAGGGCATTGTTTCATAAAAAAGGTATACATTTTCGGAACCAATATAAGAAACTCATTATTGTTCATCATATACTCATCAATGTTTGTATACACATTTAGTAACATAAATTATAGAAATACATTTTTATTAAATTGATATTTTAAGGTTCTAGTAAGTAATTAGGTTAACATATGTGGATATAAAATTATTAGCCGCCTCTAAACTATGAATTTTAAGGGGAAGCAGAAATTTTGAACTTAAAATGACTGATTTAGTTACCTTACTAAAGATTTAAAAATAGGACAAAAAAATTTAAATAAAAGAGTTTTAACTTTAAATTTCGTGTGCTTAGAAAGAAGGGGGGTGGGCATCAATTTTGGGTGAGAGTGTGGAAAATTACTTGATCGATTATTTGCTATAATAAAGTGACAGAGCAGAAAAAGTAAAAAAAAAAAAAAAAAGATAAGGATTTTAAGCTTGGTGAGCTGGGAGAGCAAAAGATGAGTTTTTTTTCCCAGGGTGTTAGGGGGGGGGGGTTGCGTCCCTTTGACGAAATTTGCGTTTTATCGCGATCTTTTGACGAAATTTGCAGTTTTTTCGAGATCTGTTGATAAAATTTGCGGTTTTTTTCGCTATTTTTTTGACGAAATTTGCCGTTTTTCGCGATCTGTTGACAAAATTTGATGTCTTTTCACAATGTTTTTGACAAAATTTGTCGTTTTTCGTAATGTTTTTGACGAAATTTGCTGTGTTTTCGCAATTCTCTGAAAAAAGTCACGTTTTTCTCGCAATTTGTTGACAAAATT
Source organism: Maratus michaelseni (assembly GCA_963931845.1). Taxonomy (NCBI): domain Eukaryota; kingdom Metazoa; phylum Arthropoda; class Arachnida; order Araneae; family Salticidae; genus Maratus; species Maratus michaelseni. Next base: position 123,218,485 of record OZ007586.1, read on the forward strand.
TGCCGTTTTTTGCAATGTTTTTGACAAAATTTGGCGTTTTCTCACGATGTTTTGACAAAATTTGTCGTTTTTCGCAATGTTTTTGACGAAATTTGCCGTTTTTCGCAATGCTTTTGTCGAAATTTGCTGTTTTTCGCAATGCTTTTGTCGAAATTTGCCATTTTTTCACGATATTTTGACGAAATTTGTCGTTTTTCGCAATGCTTTTGACAAAATTTGCTGTTTTCTCGTGATCTTTCGACGAAATTAGTCGTTTTTCGCAATGTTTTTGACGAAATTTGCCGTTTTCTCACGATGTTTTGACAAAATTTGTCGTTTTTCGCAATGTTTTTGGCGAAATTTGCCGTTTTTCGCAATGCTTTTGTCGAAATTTGCCATTTTTTTCGCGATATTTTGACGAAATTTGCCATTTTTTGCAATGCTTTTGACGAAATTTGCCGTTTTCTCGTGATCTTTCGACGAAATTTGCCGTTTTTCGCAATGTTTTTGACGAAATTTGCCGTTTTTTCGCAATTCTCTAACAAAAGTCACGTTTTTCCCGCAATTTGTTGACAAAATTTGCCGTTTTTTCGCGAACTTTTGACGAAATTTGCCGCTTTTTGCAATGTTTTTGACAAAGTTTGCCATTTTTTCACGATTTTTTTGGCCACTTTTGACTAGTTTTAAGAAAGGAAGGGTGCATTTTACCGATTTCAGACAGAGCAGGGCGCATTTTGCCGATTTTAAAAAGGGCAGGGCGCTGTGCCCTTCAAAAAAAGCCTAGCGGGAACACTATATATATATATATATATATATATATATATATATATATATATATATATATATATATACAGTGAAACCTGTAAAGTTGACCACCCTTGTAAGTTGACCACCTGTCTATGTTGACCTCTGTTGTCGGAAACCAAATTTATCTTTTACAAAACTGTAAGACAAACCCTTTGTAACCTGACCACCTGTCTATCTTGTATCTTGACCACTGAAATTATTCAGATTTGACTAGAACTATTATAAAATGCCTATCAAAACCCTTTATAACTTGACCACCCAAAAAACTAACAAATCATGAATGAAAAAAAAAAGTAAATCTCCAAGTATTTTGCTATTTTTTTTCTTTTTAGCTAGAATTTCTAAAAGGGTGAAATAGTATTAACCTGTGAAATGCTTTTAGTAATGATAGGTGTAGGGAAATAATTCAAGGCTTATCTATTCTTACACTGTTGCTCTTGTGGATTTGGCTTTTCAACCCTCTCCCTCCATTCTTTGATTCTAGATTTCTTTCTTCTATTCCCCATTCTCTCATCATTCCTTTCCTTCTTTCAATAACCCCAGGTGTTAGTTGGTACGCAGAAATATTTCCACCAGTTGCAATAGTTTGTGGCAATTGTAACAACCCAGTTAAGAAAATTATTTGTGATGAGTTACACTAGAACTGTGTTGTAGTACAGAAGGATTATTATTTTCATCCAGCAAACTTGGTGTAGAGGTAGTACAAGGCATTTATATTTTGTAATTGCTTTAACAAGGAAGATTTTGTTAACCTAAAATGGCTTCAAAAAGGAAATTAGTTGAACTTTCAAATGATAAAAAATATGAAATATTAAATTTAATTAGAAAAGGAGAAAGCCAGAGAAGATTAGCTGATAGGTATGGAATTTCCAAAACTACAGTGTCTAACATATCAAAGAATGGGGAAGAAATAACTAAATTGTAGTTAGAGAACTGTAGTGGTGATAGAAAAAGAAAAACATCAAATGAAGAAATTAATCTGGCAATTTGGGAGTTTTTTAAGCCATCTCGTTCCAAAAATATTCCAGTTTCAGGACCTATGCTACAAGCTAAAGCTATTGCAAATGAATTGGGAATTTCTGAATTTAATGCAAGTAATGGATGGCTAGAATCTTTCAGATCAAGAAACAATATAAATTTCCGTACTCTTTGTGGCGAATCTGCTTCAGCAGATTGTAATGCTGCAGAAGACTGGAAAAAAAATTAACTGAAATTGTGAAAGATTATCCTCCTGAAAACCAATTCAATGCAGATGAAACAGGGTTGTTTTTCCGTCAATTGCCAACAAAATCCCTTGTAAATGAAAAATGTTTTGGAGGCAAAATGCCGAAAGAAAGACTGACTGTTTTACTTTGCTGTAGTGACACAGGGGAAAAATGGAAACCCGTTGTAATTGGAAACGCTGCTAACCCTCGTGTTTAAAAAAAAAAATGGTGTTAAAGTTGATATTCTACCTGTGACATGGAAATATAATAAAAAAGCCTGGATGAATTCATCCATTTTTGAAGAATGGCCAGGGTAGGAGGATAATTTTATTTATTGAGAATGTATCCAGTCATTAAACTTCCAAATCTATCACCAATATTGAAATAATATTTTTGCCTCCAAATTTAACGTCACTCGTGCAACCTTTATATCAAGGCATTATTTGTGCAGTTAAGTTGCATTATCGTAAACAAATGTTGAAGTACCTCATTACAAAAATTAAACACTGCAATGACGTTTCAGACTTTACTAAATCAGTAAATTTTTTGGACGAAATTTGTTGGCTTAATGATTCTTGGAAAAACTTATATTCTTCAACTATTTCCAAATCGTTTTATAAAGCAGGATTTAAAAGTGTGGATGAAATATTGAACGAAGAAGAGACTGAATTTTGTTTGAAGAGTGATATTCAAACTTTGCCAATAAGTATTCAGCAAGAGCTGGTCGATGAAAAATCGTTTCTCTCATTTGACAATGACATCATTGTGCACGAAGAAGTTGAAGAGAATGCAGAGGACATAGCTGCTAATATCTTATCAAAGATGAAAAAAACTTCTAGAAATAGAAGATAATCAAGAAGAAGACAGTGAAGAGGAGATCATTAATGAAAACACAAGGAAGACTCCTTTAACTTTTTCAGAAGCTTTAGACTGTGTACAAAATTTAATGTGCTGTGCTTCTGATAAGCAGCCTGATATTTCTGAAAAGATAATGGATCTGCATGTTTGCATTGAAAAACATTGGGCTGATATAAAGTCCAAAAACCAGCGTCAAACTACAATAACAGAGTTTTTCTTGGACAAATAGGTAATGTAAATGACAAACTTAAATTTTAAAATGAGTATGTGTCTTAACATGTGATAAGAAACAAGTGTTTTTTTAAATGTTTTTTTTTTATAAATTATGTGTAATAACTAGTATAGTTTGAAGAATCACTGATTGGCTGTATATTGATATATTGTTTAAAAAAATAAATAGTAGTATATTAATTGATTTTAAAATTGATACAAAACTATTAATTCATTCTTGCAGTTAATCTTTTCTTTTATAAGGTGTTAGAAATATGCATGGTATATTTTAAAGCCCTGTCAATAAATGAAATTTTTGTGGTAAAGAATGATATGGTATGCATATTACGTTAAAAAAATAAATTTATCATCACCCTTTATAAGTGGACCACCTCCCTAAGTTGACCACTGAAGTGTGGCACCGCAAGTGGTCAACTTACACAGGTTTTACTGTATATATATATATATGTGTGTGTGTGTGTGTGTGTGTGTGTGTGTAATTGATACGGCCTGCATAAAATTAATCTTGCCAGGGATGCCACTTTTCCGCGGAAACGCGGATTTCTGCTTTTTTGCTTATTTTCAAAATCCGCGGATTTCCGCTTTTTTTTTCTTATTTTTCGGACGCATTTCTCTTTAATGCATCAAGCGGAACCAACCAACTTGTCGGAAGAACTCCTGAACACTTTCTCCTCTGTGATTGGTGAGTACGTTTGACGTCACATCGTCAGTGGGAGTAGTCATGATTCAACTGACCAATGAGCACGAAGTGTCGTGGCTTTCGATAAGTAGTGTTGATGAGCCGTGCCATGGTTGTTTACTTTTTACCGACGCTGCACGGAAATAGATAGTAAGATTTGAAATCTCATGATGGATTAAGTGTTTAATCTCGTCATTTGTTTTTTGATTTATATTTAATTACTGCGCCGCAAAAGACAGATTTTGATAGTAATAAGTATATTGGGTGAAAAAAAGTCCGTATACTGAATGCACGGCATGTTGTTTTGATTTCCAATTTTGCCAGATATAGTAACGCCCGAAATCATATAGATAATCTACAACCCATCAAATTAATTGTTGATGGAATGGATCAAAGAATCATTAAAGCGGAATATTTATTTTCGTCTTTTTTAGTTTTAGTGGATCATAGTTTACCATTAAATGCTTTATAACATGCAGTATTCCTATTTAAAAAGATGTTCCTGAATGGTGCTGTAGTAAAAATAGTTATGCAAAAGGACAAAAGGAACCACAATTGTGAAAGAAATGGCCGATAAATTGTAAATATCTGCACATGATAGAGTTCTGCATTGAAGATATATCCAGCGACTATTTACTCTTGTATTACCTATTATGTTAAAAATAAATTTTTAGTGACTGCTAGTGTTGTTAGAGAGCACGATTTAAAAAATGAAAAAGGTAAAAATTATGTTTTTAAAATCTTTTGTTTGTAGTATTTTCAGTTTTATTGCCTAAAAACTAATTTTATGTAGGAAAATATAGCTAGACCTTCATATAAATAATTTGCTACAACATTGATCTTCTCACCAAATGCTTTTGTAGCTGTGGCAGGTTAAACATTAGCCATATGTATTAACTGATGTTTTGAGTGAAAGCATGTAGGTTTTTAAATGTATTTGCTTATGAAAATTTTAAAGAATAGTTTTACAATTTTGAGGAATTCTCATATTAATATTTGTCATTTATATCAGATAATTATTGAATAAAATTTTGAATTAGCCATTTTTGTTATATTTATTAGTGTTCTTATTTTTGTATTACATGTATATATGTTTCAATTTGAATTCAAATAATGACACAAATTTTATTTCGCGTATCATTTTCACTTTTTTTGCTCGATTTTTACCCCGCGCACATGTTTAACTTTTTTGTTCAATTTTCACCTCACACGTCATTTCCTCTTTTTTGCTCTTTTCTCAGACTCCGTTTTTCGCAATGTTTTTGACGAAATTTGCCGTTTTTCGCAATGCTTTTGTCGAAATTTGCCGTTTTTCGCAATGCTTTTGTCGAAATTTGCCATTTTTTCGCGATATTTTGACGAAATTTGCCGTTTTTCGCAATGCTTTTGACAAAATTTGCCGTTTTCTCGTGATCTTTCGACGAAATTTGTCGTTTTTAGCAATGTTTTTGATGAAATTTGCCGTTTTCTCACGATGTTTTGACAAAATTTGTCGTTTTTCGCAATGTTTTTGACGAAATTTGCCGTTTTTCGCAATGCTTTTGTCGAAATTTGCCATTTTTTCGCGATATTTTGACGAAATTTGCCATTTTTTGCAATGCTTTAGACGAAATTTGCCGTTTTTTCGTGATCTTTCGACGAAATTTGCCGTTTTTTGCAATGTTTTTGATGAAATTTGCCGTTTTTTCGCAATTCTCTAACAAAAGTCACGTTTTTCCTGCAATTTGTTGACAAAATTTGCCGTTTTTTCGCGAACTTTTGACGAAATTTGCCGCTTTTTGCAATGTTTTTGACAAAGTTTGCCATTTTTTCACGATTTTTTTGGCCATTTTTGACTAGTTTTAAGAAAGGAAGGGTGCATTTTGCCGATTTCAGACAGAGCAGGGCGCATTTTGCCGATTTTAAAAAGGGCAGGGCACTGCGCCCTTCAAAAAAAGCCTAGCGGGAACACTATATATATATATATATATATATATATGTATATATATATGTGTGTGTGTGTGTGTAATTGATACGGCCTGCATAAAATTAATCTTGCACAGAAAATATGTCAAAGCCTCACAATATAGCTAAAAATTGCTTTTCATACCAAAGTAAAAAGTACACATGGGAACATTTTTAAATATTTTATTTACTTATTTTAGACATTTTCAAAATGTATATATTTAAATATTTTTTGTAGTCAAGAACACGCATTTTCTTGTGATGAACTTGTTCAAAATTGCTTCAATCCCATACCCCAGTAACCCAACTTGCATTTTTTTTACCATTGCACAGCAATAGACATTTTTTTTTTCATATAATGCACACAAAAAATTAAAAAAAAAAAACACTTCACAAAAACAGGTTTAACAATATGGGTGCTAAAGTGTTCATATAGATATTTGTAATTATTCATCAAATAATTTAAAAGTATTATTTAATAAATTTCAAGTATTTGCTCTTTTATTCAGTTTTTAAGTATTGTGTTTACTATTTAAAAAAAAATATATTCTACAAAAAGAGGAGATAAATTAAAATTGTAAATAAAAATTTAGATATATTTTTAGCAATTCAAGTACCAAACCACACAGTCATCCTGTAAAAGTTTTATGTGAGAACAATCTGCCTACTTTTAATTGTGATGAACACATTACATTCATTCTCTATTCACATGTGTTTATTCAGTTGTTATTTGTTTTCAATGAAAAATTTTTCCTTTATAGCAGTATCTTGTTTTAAGGGGGTAGCAACAGTTATGAAATCTTATGGGAAAACACCTGATATAGATTTACCTTTTTCTTGAGAAGGGTACATATTGAAGGGATTTCAATAGGTTTTTTCATTATTTCATTGGTATTAGCTATATTTTGATTGTTTTGTTTTTCAGGAAAATCATTTCTTTGTTAGCAACGTTAATTTTTTTTTTAACTTAGGGTTTTTTTGCTTAGGAAATTGCTTAGTTATTGTAATTTTTTTTTCATGCTGAACAATCAACTTATACTTCAGCTACTGCCAAAACTATTGAAATAGCTTAAGTAGTTTCCAAGAGAAGGTACATCAAATATTACCTGCTTTCTATAGGATTTCGCAAGTGTTATTGTCCCATTAAAATAAGAAAGTTTCATAATTAATATTTTGACATTACACAGATTATTGTTTCATCTAACTTAACAAGTATATTGACTTTTTTTATAGTATGATTTTTACAGTATAAAGATGTCATTTTATTTAACTTAAAATTGATTATTTTGGTATTAGCCACCCTCTCCGCTCCTTAACCGAGATATAGTTATTGAACATTTAACTGTGTGTATGTGTCTGTTTCTTTCTTTCTTTCTTTTTTTTTTTTGCATAATGTGTCCTTTAAAATGTGCAATAATACCTCAGTGAATGAGTGTTTTGGTTAACAAAGATACTTTTTACTATTTTTGTGACTCAATTAATGAATGTTTTATGAGATGCATACTCTAAGAGAACATAGCCATGTTGCATTTTGATTGGATGAGAAATAATATTTCAATTTATGTAGATTTTAGCTAACACATGTGATTCTGGAATGAATTACATTCATTAGCTAATGTATCACTATATTTATTTTATTTGAGCTTGACAAACTCCTGTTTTTCTTTGTAAACTTATAAAGATGTATATCTGTACATAGGTTTTTTTTATTTAGTTTAAAAAAATTACTCATTGAAATTTTTTTTTCTTTACAGCTTTCACCAGAAAATGTACTTGATGTATTATGCCTTGCTGATGTATTCATCTTATCTGGGTTAAAAAAGTTGTGTGCTTCAGTTGTACAAGAAAATTTAACTACTGATAACATTATTTCTGTACTAAAGCTTGTTAGATTATATAACCTTCCTCGTTTAGAAGACCATTGCACTGAGTTTATGGCTAAACATTTGGAAGAGGTTCGTAGCTGTAAAAAAAAAAAAATAATGTTCTTCATTTTTTAATTTATGGAATATTTTACATTACTGTAAAGACTTTTGTCAATAATCACTTTTATTAATATTAAGGCTGTTCTCAAATCCAAACTGGCTACTTTCTGACACATTTCTGAATTCATTTTTGTTTACAAACGCTTCAAATTGGGAGGTGTTATTATTCAGAAACTATATAATTCAACATTGTTTTCCTTTTTTTGATGAAGGCAAAAGTTTTTTCAGAAAATGCTGTCAAAGTTGGCATTTTGAACCAAATTTCCAGATTCAGCAACATGGGCTAGGAAAATAACTGCTTTCATAAGACAATAATTGCTTATAACTCAAGATTTAATTCATATATTAAAAAAATCCCCAACTGTTTGATCACAAATAACTTCAATATCCATGCATGCAACTGTCATGCTTTTATGTTTAACATTGAGTCCATAAATGTGACAGAAAACTTTGCATTGTTTAGCAGGAAAAAATATTTCTTTGAGAATATTCCTTAAATGCTGACTTTATTGTGATTTTAGTATGAAGAGTATTGATTTGTTTTGCAAAAATTCCTAATTTATGAACTAATACTGAAAATCTTAAGAATACTTTACTGATAATGAAAGAATATATATTAAGGTGAATTTGTTTCAGTCAATCAAGTCTTTATATAATTTATATTAAACTCAGGATTCATACAGTGCTTGAAAGTCCTTCATTTTTTAAGACAGCAAAAAAGTCCTTAAAAGTGCTCGAATTTGTTTCAAATTTATTGAAGATGCTTTTTTAATTGGTGCTTAATTTTTAATTTTGATGTTCAAAATAAAATAGAGAAACTGAGTAAAAAAAAAAAAAAAAATCTTACGTTAAATAATTTGCAAAAATATTTGATTTTTCACAGCAAAACTTTTTTTTTCTACCATGGAATTTAAACTAAAATTGAGAATTTTGAAAATTTTTCCAAAATTGGGAATATTCAAATTATCAATATTAAATATATATATATATATTCAAATGCAATATTTATGTTGTCCTAAATATTACCCCATCAATAAGTTGCTTAATATCAATAAATCACAAAGACCAATACATTTTAAATATTTCTTTTGTAAAACTTTGAAATAAAAAGACTATAAAATAATTATTTTCATTGCTTACAAATGGACAAATATTCTGCACAAGGATACTCAACCTTTTACCTAATTTAATCTTTATTATGTTAACAAGAAGTCATGTTATGAAACATATTATAATAGAAATGGAATTACTTAACAACAGAAAAACTAGTTTAACTACAAAAAATTACTTTACAGATACGTGTATTTTGGCTTACTTTACAATATTACAATTAGTCAATATTTTAACTGTAGTTCTCATATGTAGTGTGTAAATAATACAACAAAATAATTTTATATCAATATCTAAAAACCTAAAAAAAAAATTTATATTGCATAACAGCACTTTCTTCTTGAGAATTTCTTGAATTAGTTTTCTCCCTGCAAAATTTCCAATACAGTCAAAACTGCAAAATTTGCAAATGTATAATAATCAATGAACATCTATTATCCACGCTACTTGTTGGAATGTAAACAGTGAAAATCTAAGTTAACAGTTAAGCTAGTAGATGAAGTTAAATTAGGTGTTTTTTTCATGAATTATCAATTTTCCAATGAAATAAATTATGATTTAAGTAAATTTATATACAGTATGGAACAATTATCTGGAATCCAGTTAACTGGAAAACCAGTTATCCAGAATGGATTTCAAACCGACTGATTTGAGAATATTTCCAGAAAAAGTGCCATGCAGATCCAGTTTGACATGTGAATTGCTTGATAAATTACCACATGCATTGTACAACTTGATGGATTTGAAATGGAAGCATATTCATCATTTTGAGTTTTATGCAGCACATTATTGTTTCCAAGGTATTGTCAGAAATTGTCTTCTTTCAAACTCTGATTAATCTTTGATCTTGATAGGATCTGATCCTTAATCAGAGTAATCTAATAATTTGAAATCAGTAACAATGTTACAGCCACATATATTCTACAAATCTCATCAAATGAATGTTGCTTTAATGTCCACCAATTATCCGGAATACATCTGGCCCTAACCATTCTTGATAAATGGTTCTATACTGTATTTTGTAAAAATAATTTGAGCTACTTAAAAGGGACAACTAAATTGAAATAACAATTTTTATTTTAAATAGTCATTGATGTTTGATTGGTTGGATACACATAACATTAACTTACTTTATGTTTGTTTATTTTACAATACACATGAATATTTTCTTCAGCAAAATTTACAAGAATGTACTACTCTATGTACTACTGTTTCTATCACTAACAATTTGCACCTATAAGTTCCTCCTGCAGCACTGCTACAAACAAGTACAGTCACTCTCTTCATACATTCTTTAAATCCTGCTAAGTTGTGCTCATACTTACTTTTGCATGCTGTTTGCGATTTTTATTATCAATTATGTCCAAAATAAGAAGTAAACTCGATTCATCTAGCAACAGAAAACATGTAGCACTTTTGATTCTTGAAAAAGTGCAAATGATCCAAAAATTGGATGCTGGATCATCCGTGAATTTTATCACAAAAGAATTTGGTAATAATATTACAGTGTTATGCTGAAAGCGATTCAAATGCAGGAGCTCTGAAACATAAAAGCATTCGTTCTGTGAAGTCCAAAATTTTGGATACTATATTGTTTGAATGGTTCAAACAAAGAAGTGATAGTGTCTCAATTTCGGGACCACTTTTTTGTGATAGCAAAAGAGCTGCATTCTCATCTAAAAATTGAGGAGACATGCAGCTACAGTTCTGGCTGGCTAACATCATTCAAACAGAGGCATGGAATCCACTATTTGATGGCATCTGGGGAAAAATTATCTGCTGGTGCTAAACTGATGATTTTAGTGAAAAATTTTCGAATTTCATCGCAGAAGAAAAGCTTAGCCTAGAAGAAATTTATAATGCTGGCGAAACTGGACTTTTTTGGTGCTGTTTCCGAAAGCAAACTCTTACCAGTTCTGATGAGCACAACTTAGCAGGATTTAAAGAATTTATGAAGAGAGTGACTGTACTTGTTTGTAGCAGTGCTGCAGGAGGAACTTATAGGTACAAATTGTTAGTGATAGAAAAATCTGCAAATCCTAGAGCTCTGAAAGGAGTGAAAATTTTACCTGTTTTTACAAAGGGAATAAAAAGGCGTAGATTAACAGACTTGGTTTTAGATTGGTTCGAAAACCACTGTTAAAGAAGCCTGTGATCACTGCTCTAGTGCATGATTACCCAGTGATTGCAAAATTTTGTTATTACTGGACAATTGTAGTACACATCCTTAAAAAAGATCATGTGTCTGTGCACTTCCTACCTCCAAACACAACAGCTTTGATTCAGCCTATGGATCAAGGAACAATTCATAGCATTAAATCACAGTACCGAATGGAATTTTTACGATGTCTGGTTGCCTTGAATCCATCAACTGATATTATAAATACTTATAGAAAACAATACAACATAAAAGATTGCTTACCACTTAGCTGAAACTTGGGATGCTGTTTCTCAAGACACTCTAGTGAATGCTTGGAATAACCTTTGGCCATCATCATTGTTCATTGATACAGAAAGTAGCCAAATTAAAGATTTCATAGAGATGCAGAAGCAAAAAGCACTGAGCTATTAAATTATGCAAAAAGTGCACTGAACGCTGTTCCTGCATTTTTAGAGAAAAAAAAATTAGTTCAATGGATAGCTAGTGAAGATGAACCAGCTATAACTCAGTGACTGATGAGGAAATTATTGCTAGTGTTTTATATCCCACTGAAACTGGCATTGAATCAGAGGATGAAAGCAGTAAGATAACATATGAACAGGGTTTAGAACTGGGTTATAAATATCTAAATTTCCTTGAACAACAAAATTTTCTCTCAGAGCAAAAAATAATGAGTGTTCATAGACTCCAGAAAAGAATTATTGACAACAAACCGAAACTCAAACTATCATTGTGTCAATGTTTAAAAAATAAAATTAATAATCCGTAGAATTTGTATTGTACATACTTTATTTTTTCTTTAAATTAACTTAGTTATTGAATATATTTAAACAATTTTTCATTATATTTTCCATTTTAATTTTTCTGCAATATTTAAAAAAATGAATAATAAATAAAATTTGCATTGTATATAATTTAATTTTTCTTTAAATTAACTTAGTTATTAAATATTTTAAACAAGTTTTGCATTATATTTTCTTTTTCTATTGTAATTTATGTGTTAATATTTCTAATTTATAGTCCAATTTTAAAAAATAAAATGTAAACTAAAGGAATGATCTATAATCTTCCAAACCCTTGGTCTCTAAGTGTGCAGATTTCACAGAGTTGACTGCAGTCCCAAATTTTTTGTTTATTTTTTTCCCTCATTCCAAATTTCCAGGGGTTTTGTAGCTCTATTTTCTACAAAAATTTTGAGAATTTTAGCAAATGGACTTCGTATTTATTTGACAAAAAATTTTACTTTTACTAAAATGGAACTTTTCTAAAGTGAAAGCTTTATTTAGCGTTGTATTTAATTACTGTAGCACTCTTTTAAAATCTCTATCTTGTACCTTTCTTTTGTAAACTTTTCTAATTAAGCACTGAAAGAAATTGTCCAAGAAAATGAATCAACTTGGCAAAAGGCATTTCTAAAAATTATTTAATACCTTCATTTAAAACAAATGCTTTGCCATTTGAGATTGTTTAAGGGCCCTTGGTACCCTTTGAACTTTTTTTAAAATTTCATTATTTAATAACTTTTTGACATATTATTAAATGATTTTATGAAGGAAAATTATTTAATAAAAAAAAATTCAATTCCTGTAGTAAAATTTGAAAATGTATCAATTTATTGATTGATAAAGTAAATTTTAAAACACCACTTCTACATTTTTACACTTTTTTTAATGCTTTCTTACAAGTGAATAACCATGTTGAAACTATAACACTAGGAATCAGATTTTCAAAAAAGTTTATTAGTGCAAAAATGCAATTTTTGTAATAAAAGTTGATTTTTTTTTTTTTTTTTAAGACCACACTTATCCTTCAGTTTTAAACATTAGGTTTCTGAAAAGTTAAAAGTTCGGCCCGAGCCCGGCCCGGCCCGGACAAAAAAAATATTGGCCCGGCCCGATTTAAAAGTTAAAAGTTCGGCCCGGCCCGGAAAAAGTTAAAATCTCGGCCCGAGTGAATTTCTACAAAACATAATTTTTACGTCGATTTGGTTAAAAATTTGCCTCGTAGGAGGAGATCTAACCAAAAATTCCTATCTTAGGCTGTTTTTTTTTATGTTTTATATCTTCATTTTTATAGAGGTGTCGCAAGCTGGAATGTTTATTTTTTTAATAAATCTCTATTTGTTGTATGTATGTGTTTAAGTTATCCTCAATATTGTTAATCCATATTCCATTTATTGAAGTGTTAAAAATCAGAAAAATGCTATACAGTAAAATCTTCTAAGATGGAATTGCATAGGGAAGAAAAAAAAATGAGTTATAGACAATTTGCCTTCTTATCAGGTGTAAATGTATTATATATTCTTTTCTTACGTATTAGTATATTCATTTTTAATGGATGAACACATTTTACAATTTAAGACAGGATTCCGTCATAAGCAGGTTCTTTTTCACACGTTTTACTATATTTTAATTTAGCCATATTTTAATAAGTGTATAAATCTACTATTCTTTAAAAAGAATAAATTTTAATGTTTAATTATAAAATAATGGCGAATTAAAAATGTATGCATGTTTTGCAAAGATTTTTATTCCAGATCTTATTTTACTGACCTTCAAACGGACTCGGCACGCCGAGACAATGATTTTCATATGGGTCAAAACCAGGACTAAAAATTTTGAGGCGTGAAGACTAGGAAGAATGAAACCAGTCCCGGCTCTGTACTGAAAAAATAATTTAAGGCACGGCTTTATCCTTCAGGAAAAAGTAAGGCCCGGCCCGTAAAGAGTAATCACTAGGCCCGGCCCGGCCCGAGCCTTCAGAAAAAAATATGGCCCGGCCCGAGCCTTCAGAAAAAAATATGGCCCAGGCCTGGCCCGAGCCTTCAGAAAAAAATATGGCCCGGGCCCGGCCCGAGTGCCGTGAAGAAAAGTAGGGCCGGGCCGAGTACGGGCTTCGGACCTTGGCCCGGCCCGTGCAGATCTCTACTAGGGATGTCTAAATACATTTAAAGCAAAAAAATTGAAAATGACATTTTCACAAATTTTTGTAAAGTGATGTAACATAAAATCAATTTGACTGTGGATGAAATAGAGCTAAAGAAGAAGATATTCAAAGGGGGGATATTTTTTTTATTGGTATTTCTTAATAAATCATTGATAATCTCTTTTGTGGAATTAATATCTTATTTGAGTTCTTCTCTTGACAGAAGAATAACTTGATTGATCTTAGGTAACTTTTTAATTGCCTATAGGAATTTCATTCAGTAGTGTAGTAGAAAACTAAACAGTGTTCAAGCGGAGCATTTCAATGAATAGGAAACCAGTTCAGCTACATTTATAGCTATAGTATCCTTGACCTATTCCATTTAACACTTCAGCAGACTTTTTTTTTTTTTTTTTTTTTTTTTTTTTTTTTTTTTTTTTAAATCACTAAAATGAATGAGAAAATCTGTATAAATGTACAATTTTAAGTTATATATATATCCCTATAATTGTTAAACTATTAATATTTCATAATAGTCTCACATACTATTATTGCTATATACATGGTAAGCCTTAAACATTGATACAAATCTATGGGATAGATAGTGTTAAATGACAAAGTATTTAGCACTCCAAATGTAAAATTTGTTTTTACATAAAATCATCATTCATGTGTAGGTACGGAAATTGTTTCTTCTAGCATAATTTAAAGAATTTCTGTAGCAGTATTTTTTGCGATCAAATTTATCATTGAGATAAGAAGCTGTGATAAACCAGCAAGGAACAGAGAGATATGGATGTCACTAATTTCAAAGAAAAATTTTCAGCAATTTTAATTTCAGAATTCTGTTAAGCAAATAAGCTGAATAAGCAAAAATTTCTCTTTGAAAATACTGGTATCAATATTTCCCTCCTCCATCTAGCTATGCCACTGGCATGCTCAATAACCAAAATATGAACAACTCTTAGGAGGATATATTGATAAAAAGATATATATATATATGTAATTTATTAATTCATCCACAAGACATGTTGTTGGGTATTTTTATTAATACCCTAAAATTTAAATATTAATACATTATCAGTATAGTATCATTATGTATGAGCTGTTTGTTAGGTGTAAACATTTTAAATACTAGCAAAATGCTACTCTGCATCCCCGGTGAAGATTTGTTATGGAAATATTAACAATAAATGTTAATGAATTAGATACCGATGTATTCTTCATGTCTAAAAGCAGTAATGTATTTCAAAATGCTTTTACAAATAAGTGTGCATGTACAACATGTCCTTATCTTGAAATATGATGAAATTTAAAGCATTAAATAGTTGGACTTAAAAGTCTGAAATGTGTTGGACACAAATGTAAAAATTTTCCTTTTGTTCATACAGAATAAATTTGCCAGAAGGAAGAATGCAGTAAAACTCTGATAGAAGATAAGTAAAAAAATAAATGTAACATTGAATTAGATGTATGGCAAACTTAACTTCTTGATATCATTAATTGTATAAAATATTTTCTATAACTTAGGAAATACACTCAATGCAATAAAATATTTTATTTTGTTAGCCTGTAAATTTTTCTGTTGCTAAATATTTGGCAAGTTATATGTTTTGCTTTATGTCATACTTCACTAGAAAAGTTATTTCTTTTCTTGAATAAATTATATATTTAAAATTATATATATATATTTTTTAATTTGTTTGCTTTATTTTTATTTTTTTTTCAGATTATAGAAATTCCAGATTTTCAGAACCTAATTATTGAGGATGCAAATGAAATAAGGAACAGACAAGAAGTTGACACAATTTCAGTAATTGATGATATACGGTATCATATAGATAGGTCTGAGCAAGTATCCAACTGTTTTCAAAAGCATTTACTCATAAATGAACTTTTACAGAAGTTGCAATTAGATGCTTAATATGCAACTAAATTTTATGGTGATATTATATATTTAATACCTGTTTTAAAATCCAAGAAAATCATAATATGTAACTTAGAAATAAATATGTTCTTAAATTGTTTCTAACTGTGTGGTTATTGATTCAATTAACTGATTAGTGTTTGTAATTTTAATTCCTTTAAAAAATTGACAAAAAATTTTAAGCTTTCAACCTTTATATCAATAGATAAAATGCTAATTAACAGAATCTAAAAACTTGATTAAATTTCAAAATAATATAACAGTACTTGTCCATTCCTGTCAACGACTTGCTATAAAAAATAACTGTCACCAAACAGGATTAATGCCAAAAATGCATAAGTGTGATGTCACATTCATTATGCATTCACAATTTTTGGTTAGTAACTATAGCCGAATGCCTCATCTCCATATCCAGACTATGAAAGATTGTCAAAAATGTACCCTGCTGTAAAATGAAAAAATACTGGGCATGACACCTGTTCTAATCAGAGGCAAACTGAATTTTTCTGGTACAGTATTGAATCTAAACCAATCTTTTTTTTTCTTCTGGGATTCTGAAAAAGTTTGTAGCATAAGCAATAATAGCTAAAAAAAAAATTTCAGCATTAAAATTCTTATAAAATCTACCTTAATAATAATGAAATAAATATCAAAATAATCTGGACTTTGTTTAATAAAAAAAAAAGTCATTAAATTTCTAAACTGAAAACTTTTAAGTGATTAGTTGTTATTCAAAGATGTCTTAAGCTTTATAATTTAATGTTTCAAGATGTATATTTATTTGATTAACTCTATATTTTACAAATGAGAAAGCAAAACAATTAAATGAAATCTTAATTTATCTTTCATGTTTAAAAAATAAATTCCTTCATATATATCAAAATATGATACAACAACCAGTAATTGAATAATTCTTCTCCAAGTTTAATAAATTTTTCATTTCTCGAAATTTTCATTTTTTACTCTTTTTTTTTTTTTTTTTTTTTTAATATCTTCATTTCTTTTTCTTTAAAGAAAAAATTCATAAAAAGTCAAAGTAATTTTCATATGATTTTTTTTTTAATTTGTATAAAATTAAATAAAAAACGGTAATTTTTGGTAACCTCTGAAATGAAGAATTTTTAAAACTGGCTGTCCAAGTGCAATCATATTTTCTTTCATATGAAAATAGAGTAATAAATAAATTTTCTACTGGAATAATAAAATAAAATTCTTTTCTACATGTAATATTTCTCAGGTACGAAAGGGTAATCTTGCACATTAGAAAAACAGTACAAAATTGTACATCACAATCAGGGGAGTAGTAGATTTGTTAAGCATTGGCCAAAATCATGGAAATATTCCTTATTCCATGGCCAAAAATAAGATTTCTATAGGAGGGATGTCTTTAAGGAGAATCTTTGAAAGGAAAAGTGACCCGAATTATCGTTCTCATGTAAAGACAAAAACCTGAAAACCTTGCACAGACTCCCCACAGAAACTACAATGGTTTCGAACCTGCCAACATTGGCAAAATCTCCTCATTTTGTGGGGTCATGGGCACATACAGTGCAATCAGAGAGCAGCATACACCGGAAAAGGCCACATCATATTCAGAAAATTGGATATCCCTTTTCAGGGATATACTCAGAAAGAAGCTGATAAGGCTAAAGCACCTCCCCCCTCCCCCCAATTAGCCAAAAACCATTGTTTTTTTTTTACCTAACAAGAGAAAATTTAACCTTTCCCATAATCCTACAACAGATTTTCCTTGCGCAGCACCCCACCCCCTTCTTTCCTGAAATGAAATCCTTGGATATTCTACTGGCCCTTTTGTTAAACAGCATGGTTTTGCAATGGGCTAAAAGTATCTAGCATAATCTCTCTTAAAATCATACATATCTCTTTTCAAATATTCTCATTATAATCTAAAATAAGATAATCCTATTTTGATTTTAAATGCTTTTAATAGTTGTACCATTCTGCAGTTTTAATGTTCTTATTATTGTTTACCACTTCAATGTAGTTAAAATTTCCTTAAAGGAACATTTATATGTGTAACTTGGTAGCAATAAGGATGAAAGTGATTCTACTATAGTATGATGATAACTGCCAACTCCTACCTAGTTTTTAGTACCAGTAATTTCAAAGAGTAATCTTCATCTTATTTAATTACAGATTTCTTCAAATAAATAAGTTGAAGATTACTCTTCAAAGTTACTGGTGTCAAAAAATCGTCAGTTGGCAGCTACGAGTATAGTATATAGTAGTAACATCAGCTAAAAACTCAAATATAGGTCGAGATTTTTTTTAATGTTTAATCTGTTTCCAGATGGAAAATTTTGATAATCTAAGTTTAAGAAATATTTTTATTTTATGATATATATATCCTGTAGCTGTTCTTATTTTCATTTACAGGCTATAGCTAAAATACAAAAGCTAATTTCGATAATCTGAGTTTGAAAACTATTTTACTTTTATGAATCTTTTTCTTATATATCCTAATAATATTATAAATCTGATTGTGTGCAAATGTTAGGCTGAAGCCAGCGTCAAAATGAAGCATTTAATTATCCTGTATCTTTGCATATAAGTTGATTATAACCCTCAAATGAACATAGAATGGTTTTTGTTTATTTTATTTCAATATTTTTCTTAATAATTCAAAATTTCATTATTTTCATAGAGAATAAATGGACATTTTTTCGTATATTTTAAAATGGTTGGTTGGTTTGGCCCAAAGGGCCCGGTTTTGCAGCTTTTTTTAAAATGGTTAAATTTATTTTACCGTTGCTAATACTTTATCGTTGCCAATATAAAATAAAACCCCTGAGTAATAATTTTTAATCAACAATTTATTTTCAAGTGAAAAATTTCCACATGAAAAATGTAAAGGAAATGAATTATTTAAGAATTAAACAGAATATGAAATGATGTCATATTAGAAACAAAACGTGCGTTTTCAAATATTTGATAATAATACAAAGTGCATAAATACGAGTAAGTATGGAAAGCAAGCGAATATGATGTCATAGAAAAATAAAACAGATTTGTTTTGATGTTGAAATAAAATGATATTGGGTTATCAAATTATTTGTGATTAATTTCTCTTTTTTTTTTCTTTTTCTTTTTGACATGAAAGGAATTATTTTAAATGTACGTAATATATGTATTTTAAATGTATGTGTTGTAAATTAAAGTTCTGTGTTTTAAATGAAATGAGTGAAAGATTTATATTTTTAATAAATTCAGTACGAATGATGGGATAGGTTGGCGATTTATCGTCTGCACACGGCTAACATAAAGATATCATATTTTTCATTTAAATTTTAAAAAGTAAAATATATATATATATATATATATATATATATTTATATTGGATGGCAAATGTCAATGATATGCATTGCAAAATTATCCGTATCGAAAATCAGAAAATCAGAAAATCTTAATAAAAATAACTATATTTTTTAAAAGAAAGTTGCTTTCTCATAAAAGCTAAAGATTTAATATGATTGTGTCGAAGTAACAGCATTTTTCCTCTATCATTTTCCCACAATCAAAACACATTTGTAAATCGTCGTTTCGAACCGGAATTTAATTTTACATTTCTTTTAGTTTTAAAATAGGAAAAATTTGTTGTCGTTTTTAAATATAGCTTTTTTAAAAGTTGTTTCATAATAGATTTTTGTAAAGTCTTGTAGGATAAGAAAAATTGCATAGATTTTAAAGCAATGTGTAAAGTAGAATTACAATATTTTTTAAACTTAAAAAACAACGTTATCGAAAAAAAAATCGATTTTACCAACAAATTCGCGTAATGCAAAAGCAAAGAAGAAATAAAAAAGTAATGAATCTTTTCTTCCAGCCAAATTGTGTAAACTTGAACAAGCTGATCGTGCCAATTCATAACATTATAAACGTGAAAGCACGTTCTATATAGTAGAATTTTTTTTACATATAGGTAGAAAATTTCCGAGAATAACAAGGTTAGGGGTCTGTAATTAAGTCCATAGTCAATTTGCTTTTTTTTTTTTTTTATCAAGTGAAATTTGGCGCAAAATTAAATACATTGTTGTAACCAGATTTGTTTTTTGCGTGGTAAACACTTAATAGTATTTTAGATGATCATTTCCCCCGCTCACCTTTGATGCCAACTATGACTGTAAAACATATTAAAAACTATTAGCCGATAATTTTCTAATTTTCTTATTGCTTCATGATGGTTCATACTTTAAACCTGACTCGGTCATGCCATTGTCGTTCAATTTTTATTCCTAATCCTAACCCTAATCGTATCCTATCCTAATCCTGATACTAACTTTAAAGAATATTCTTTGACACGAATATGTAAATTAAATCAATATCCATAAATGGAATGGCAAAATAAAATAACAAGAAAGTACATTTATTCGACACCTAACCCAGAGAAAGCGTAAAAAATTTCAAGCGCATGAAATAAATTAAAATAATCCTATATATACTAACAAAAATATGTAAATTTAGATAATCAGATTTGTGTCGTCGGTATTTATTTGCTAATAGTGTTCTTGACGCGATAGAGAAAATATCGAGGTTAAATTGGGCAGAATTTAAAGTATTTTCTAGCAACCTTTATTTACATTTTAGAATCACATCAGATTGTTATATCTTTGTGAAATATCTATCAATGTATAAAATCCACAAGCAGTTTGTTCACTATTTACACCACTTAGCATGAAACACTTAATTTAATATATACATAAACAAGATAATGTAGTAAGAAATATATAACATATGTCTATGCAAATAAACAATATAATAATGCCCATTTAGCAATGCACACATATACGAATTGTACACCAAATATCACCTAAAATGCACTGATGTATAGAAGAATTCTGCCAGTGTTGTTTTACGAAAAGGAATTCCTCTATTTTCACGATTTTACTGGGTCCTCCTTTTTTCATTAGTTGCAGTTTCATTTTCGCGATGTATATATTATCTACAAAAACAACTTTTCAAAAGTAAAAAAAAAAGCCAAGCGTAAAAAAAAAAAGTTGTGGCTAAAAAATGGTGTGATATCAAATTTCCAAGCTATTATATTACTTTTTTAACTTTTTTCCATTAAATAAGTTATCATATATATAAGTCGAGTGCCTACGTATATGTTAATAGAAATCGTTTTCTCCTGTACTAAATACATCCTAACGAGTTTCTGAAAATTCAATTTTTTTCAAATTATGCATGATGGGCTTGGCGGCCATCTTTGCATATTATTCACAAAATTCTAAGCATCCAAATCCGTAGTTAAAATCCGAAGTTCAAAATTGTTATTTAAGCAAATATTTTAAGCGTTTCATTTATAGATTTGTATGATCTGAAAATTGTGTCTTAAGATAATGATGACTTATCTTAAAGATTCATCTTATGATTTATTTTTTACAGTAATTAATAATTTCAAACTAGTAAAAATCAATTTCTCAAAATATCAGTCTTATCTAATGTATCTGTCCGTAGTTAAAATCTGAAGTTCGAAATTGTTATAAACATATTACATTGCAAACATATTACGCTTTTACTTTAGAAATTTGGGTGCTTAGAAATATGAAAAGATGGCCGCCAAGCCCATCATGCATAATTTGAAAAAAATTGAATTTTCAGAAACTCGTTAGGATGTATTTAGTACAGGAGAAAACGATTTCTATTAACATATACGTAGGCACTCGACTTATATATATGATAACTTATTTAATGGAAAAAAGTTAAAAAAGTAATATAATAGCTTGGAAATTTGATATCACACCATTTTTTAGCCACAACTTTTTTTTTTTTACGCTTGGCTTTTTTTTTTACTTTTGAAAAGTTGTTTTTGTAGATATCATTTCTTTTTTTTTAAACAGAATAAACATAATTTAAATAATCTAAACGTGAGAAATAATTTAAAATTACATTTTACTTTCAGTCATTGTTTAAAAGGTTAACTAGAAATACCAGTAGATTTTTAAATTAAACTAATAACAACATACTAAATGTGGCTTGTTATAATACTTGTTATCCCCCGTTAAAAAATATCACTGACTTATCGATGAAATGAATAAAAATGCAATACGTACATAGCGTGTCAGCGCTGCATTTGAAATCAAACGTGATATCACGCTCTTTTATTATTAGCACTAGCTGGCTTCGCCCGCTAGCGGACCCCTAATTTATATCGGGGCCTCGAATCTTGTAAAACCTCGAATAAGATAAACCTCGAACCGAATGAACCTCCGACCTGGTTCTCCGGTGCCGAAGGCAGCGGATAATCCCTTAATTTGCACATCGAATAGTATAAACCTCTAACCAAACTAACTTCCGACACGGGTCCCCGCTGCCTTCGGCACCGTATAGCAGTCGTGCTGCGCATGCTCAAGTTCCATCTTCCACCACCAGGTAGCGCAATCTGTTCTGTATGAACCTCGGGCACTGAAATCGTTAAGGCTATAGATGTCGAGTCGAATGAGCTATACCCCGACGTGATCTAGCCCATAGAACCAGAGATAGAAAAGTGCCCCCTGGTGGTGAAAAAACGAACTAAAATCGGAAAGCTCTATTGATGTCGAGTCGAATGAGCCATACCCCGTCGTGATCCGACTCGTAGGAACAGATATAGGAAAGCGTCCCCTGGTGGTGAAAGCTAATCGTGCTTGGGGGGCAAAAGGGGGGATGAACACCGGAGATGCATAATAGGATTAAGCAGTCACAGACCTTTCCAACGATGTATCACATGAGGGGTATGTGCAAAATTTAGAAAATACTCCTCCCCTGCATATTATGATTAAGCGTTCACAGACTTTTCCAACGATATATCACATGAGAGGTGTTGGCAAAATTTAGAAAAGTGCCCCCTTTGGGTGGGAGGGCTGAAAGTGGGAGGATGGAACCCGAAGATACATAATATGAATAGCGGAACAATTTTTAGAATTTCTGAAAGCTGATTTTTATTTATTTATTTATTTATCTATTTTTTATTTTTTGTTTATTATTATTTTATTTTTTTGCGTTGCCCTGTGCATGTTTGGAATTTCTTAGCAATTTCTTAGATTTACCTTATTTTATTCAATTAAACATTGTACTGTTAAAATAAATTTAAATGGAAACTTCACTTCTAAAACAAAAATAATTTAACAACTGGATTTCATTAATTTATAGGAAAACTAGCAAGCTGCGCTGGTCGGTTTCTACAAATGAACCCTGATTCAAACGAAATATATCGTTTAATTTGACCTTGTATTTGAAAGCAATCTGTATATTTACGTGGAGTATCATTCCACATTACTGAAAAATGACGCGATTGCGCTATTATATTTTCTAATGTGCAGTCAAAATTTTAGCTGTTAAGGAACTCTTTTATTTGGTCATTTACAGTTAGGGTTTGCTAAAGAATGATAAAACTATATGCAATATACTAAAACCATCACTAAAAATTATTGAAATAACAATGCAAACAAATCCATTCAGAAGAAGTTTTTATAAAGGCTAATCTTTGATAATCTGATTATTGAACTTTTCCACATAATTCTAAAACAACAAAACGATATAAAATATACTAAAACAATCCTTACAAATTATCTACTTAACAATGCAAGTCGCAAAAAATACGCCCAGTAAAAACTATCAAAAAGGCTAATATTTCGGAATCCGGTTCACTTGACTATATAACGTTCACACATAACTGTTGGACTAAGCAACGTAGGACAATATATAGTACATTAAAACCATTTCTGAAATAGCATCTAACTAACAATACAATTCTCATCAAAATCCGTTCAGTAGAACTTTTTTAGATGGCTAATCTTTCATAATCAAATATTGAAAAGGCTAATATTTGATTAAAAAAATGGTCACCCGATTTTCGAATTTCCCCCTATAATTCTAGAACTAAGCAACGTTATATAATAAAACGTTCCCTAGAAAATTATTTAACAGTATAGGTTCCATCGAAATACATTCGGCAAAATCTTTTAAAAAGGCTAATCTTTCATAATCGGATTGATCTGATTATAGAACTTCCCAGAATAATTATATAACTAAGCTACGTAGAACAATATGTTATACAATAAAACCTTCCCTTAAAAATTGTCTTAGTTTAAGTTCTACGAAAATGCATTCAGCAGAACTCGAGTTATAAGCAGCCAGAACGAAATTTCATATATGTAGAAGTAAATAGAAGTATATTGCCATTAATATAGTTTGCATTTGAATAAAAAAAGGTACTTTTCGGTTAGCCGGGCGCCAGTGATATATGAACACACACACACACACACATATATATATTCATACATATGTGTATATATATATATGTGTATATATATACATGTATATATATATATATATCACTGGCACCCCTAACCAAATAGTACCAAAAAAAAAAAAATACTGCGAAAATGCAGTCGTACACTTGAAAAAAAAAAACACCTTTTGGCCTAAAATCTCTCATCAAAACTGTTTTTCTTTTTTTTCTTTTCTTTCTTTTTAAAAAAAATAAAATTAGTAACAGTTTTTTCTTTTATTTTTCCAGATATATAGCCATTTCAATTCTTTCTGCAACAAAAAAAGACACTTTTTGGCTTAAAATCAAATTGTTTGGGGTCAAAAGTAAAATCAAAATCGCCAAAAACAAAAGATAAATCGCCAAATTTGTTTCAATAGAAATCTTGCCCCTTGAATAATTTTTTAAGCATTACGAACATTTCTAATCAT
This sequence comes from Maratus michaelseni, assembly GCA_963931845.1. Taxonomy (NCBI): domain Eukaryota; kingdom Metazoa; phylum Arthropoda; class Arachnida; order Araneae; family Salticidae; genus Maratus; species Maratus michaelseni. Next base: position 123,242,996 of record OZ007586.1, read on the forward strand.
GTTTAAATTAAATATTTTCATTTTATAATATTCTCTCATCAAAACTCTTTTTTTTTCTTTCTTTCTTTTTTTTTTTTTTAAATAAAATTAGTAACAGTTTTTCTTTTATTTTTCGAGATGTATAGCCTTTTCATTTCTTTCTGCAACAGTAATGATCGCCAAAAAATTAGCAATGGTAACCTTTTCGGCCAAAATAACAGAACTTTCTATCATAATTCGATAGCTAATATACGTAGAACGTTGTGTTACATACTAAAACCTTCCCTGAAAAATTATCTCTCGAACAGTGCAAGTTCCATCAAATTCCATTCAACAGATCTCGAGTTATAAAGGAACGGAACGAAATTTCCGTTTGTGTTTTATATATATAGCGAGGCTAACGAAAAAGACAGGCTACCGCGGTGCGTTCCACTTATCTTTTTTTACAGACCGCTAGAGAGACGTGATGCTCTTATACGTACACCTGCATTGGTGGATTCGAGCCTCACGTGATTCCCGCGCTCTGTAAAAAAAGATACGCATAAAGCACCGCGGTAGCCTTTCTTTTTCGCTAGCCTCGTATATATATATAGTAGATGACGTGAAAGGTATTCCTGCGAACGAAATGCCTGTCCTTTACCGTTTTTTTTATTTTTAGAAATAAATGAATCACATTTAATTCATTTCAAAATTTTTGTTTACGTTTGGAAAGAAATTTTAAATGGCGATAACTCTTAATGTATACATTTTAGAAGGTACATCTTCCCTCAAAAACTAATTTATTTTTAAAGATCTTCCTAAAAACGTAAATTATGTATTTAAAATATTTTTTAAAGCATAAACACTACGTCTGATTACTTTATTTTACAATATTATAAGAACACGCATTTTATCAGACAATTAAATACACTAAACAAACATGAGTGAAAAATTGACCTGGGCCTGGACTCGAACCTGGGACCTTACGCGTACCATGCCGACGCTCTGCGACTGAGCTACCCAGATCCATATCCGTAACCGGCAACTTCTCATACTTATTCATGTTAGAAACAATCATCTGCCACAGTTTGCAGTCATATTTAATTATTTGATAAAATATGTGTTCTTATAATTGTGAAGTTTTATTTTTTTTTTAAATATCTTCAGAAGAAAATGGCTGACTTGCACATGAAATTTGATGTGGTTATATTATAACCTGTAACTGATTTGTGCTATTTTAATACAGATGGTACATGGTCGTTGGCGGGTTTTATCTTTGTTTTGGCATAATTTTTTAATCGCCAAGTTAATTATCAGTTTTTTGCTAATTAAGGATAGAAAATATTTTTTTTTTACACTGAATTTTATAAAAGCACATAGATTACGTAATTACTTGTCCAAAAATGCAATCCTTTTTTTATTCTGCCTAATATTAAGGCCTGTAGCTTGTTTGAAAAAAAAAAGTTTGACGAAGAAAAAAGTGATCATTTTAAGTAACTTGACGTTTTTTAAAAAAAGCTATATCTCTGTTTATAAATCACTTATGAAGATGAGTTTGGTCTTAAATTGAAGAAATTCTTCCTTAGATTCTTCTAGTTTTCGTTTTTTTTTTTCTACAACGCTTGGTTTGTTTGATATCTGATATTTTAATCTGGCATGTTTTGTCGATTTAACATTGCGAAGTTGCTTTCTGTATATAAGCATTAGCGGTCTTTATTCCAGTTCTTGGCGTTGTTTGTGTGGCGTTTTTTTTTAAGCTTGGCTTGGCAGAGCGACCGCCCTGCTTGATTTGGCATGAAATTTCACTTTTTAAGACTGGGTTATGTCAAGGCCCCTATAGCAAACAAATACCGTACGGTCTCCTATAAAATGTGATAAAGCTTTGGTTAATTATATACGTTGTTAATTATCAAGTGAAATGTTTTGCTAAATTAATGCATTTATTCTTTTTTTAATGTTACATGAACGAAGTCACGGGTAACAGCTAGTATATATATAATCTTGTAGCTATTCTTATTTTCATTTACAGGCTATAGCTAAAATACAAAAACTAATTCCCAGGAAATCTATAAAGTGAGTTTCACACATTTACATCAGGAAATGAGAAAAATTATGCTCTTTTGTGAGAAAACAAGAATTCTTGTTTTGCAACAGAGTGTGCTCAACAATGTCCTTGAATTTTCATACCACTATTTCAAATAGCAATTTCTGCTTTATTAAGTTGCAGAATTATTATTTGGAAATACTGTTACTCAAATTCAAAGACTGGTGAGTGTTGAATATTTTATCGTGAGTATGTAAAAGATATACTTGCTATATTTTGAAAAAATTTTGTATTTTATTTACTAGAAAGGGTGTTTCACCAACCTTGAGTGATAAATTCACAAATGTTGCTTTTAAATATATTGCAGTTTTCACCAAATTATTGTTTTAGCAAAAAGTTCACCTTTTTTTGTCAACTTTAGCACATTTGTTTATAAATAAGCATACGGGATCTTCCAAAAAAATTGAAACATGCTTTAATTATTTACTCGTAGATATGTATGCAAAGTAAATTGCAAAAGTGTTCAAAATAAAGCAGAAATTGTGATTATATTGATGAATTAGTCCTTAAAAAGTTACTCTTTAAATTTTTATTGGGCTCCTGGTTCATGTAAGTTATATTTAGAAATACTTTCTCCTTGCTCTGACGCGTACAACAGTAATAATTCCATTCTTATATAATCAAAGTACACTAAGTTGTAATTATATGAAATTTCAGAGTTTTCTGGCACTAAACATCATCTGCCTCTTTAGAGGTTGAAATTTCATAAACTCTAAAGTATAACTCTGTGTGTTTTGGTCTAGAATAATGCAATTTTGACTGTTGTACTTGTCAGAACAGGGATAATACTTTCCTAAATATAACTTGTAAGACCCAGGCATCAGATAAAAATTTCTAAAGTGTAACTTTTTGAAAATTAATGGCAAAACCATTTCATCAACATAATTTTATATTCTAACTTATTTTGCGATTTACATTGCCTACGAATCTCCCACAGATAAAATATTAAAGTGTGTTTCAATCATTTTGGGGCGTCCTGTATTTGTCTTAAAAAACAGGAGATTTCTGCAAATAGATTTTTCTCATAAGATTTGCATGTTTTATCTGTAAAAATCACAAAATATTTCTGTTAAAATAACAGTATATCTATAAATGTAACAATATTTAACCATTAAAAAAAAACAAAGTTTGTTAAAAATTACAGATATTTCTCTTAAAATTTACAAGCTTTCTCTGTAAAAATCACAGAATATTTCTGTTAAAAATACAGGAAGTTTGTTAAAATTTACAGATTTATCTATCTGTGAAAACCACAAAATATTTCTGTAAAAATAACAGTTTAACTCTGTAAATGTAACGGTATGAAACTGTTAAAAAACAGTAACTTCACGTAAAAAATTACAGATATTTCCTGTAAATTAAACAGTTTTAAACTGGCTCCAAAACAGTTTTTTTCTGTTAATTTGACAAAAAATTTTTAGAGTGCGCTCGCTAATGTTAATCCTATGAGACAGTTATTTTATAATATCGTGTTTTTATTTCAAATTTTTTAAATGATTTTTTTATTTTGTATTGGATAGCTGAAACCAATCTCTACAACCACCTTTTACTTTTTCAATTTTATTATCAGGTTTTTTTTTTTTAAAGAGGATACTTTCACTTTTGACATTATAAAATAATTGTTCCATAGGATTAACAGTAGCGAGCTGCTGCTTTTGCGTGAGTCAACGTGAGCCTAAGTGGGTTTTTTAATTGAGTTATTCATTTTCCAGCTGAACTATATTTAGTACACTAAGATATGATTGTAGATTATAAATAAATTCATATACTTGGCTATACAAATAACAGGATACACTGCAGTGTATGGGTGGTTATTTCTGAAAGTACATTTTCAGTCATTATGCCGTTCTCTGAAATATATGCTTAATTCAATATTTTATGTGTTAAAAGCTGACAAGTTGTGAATAAGATTCTAACACTTCAAATGAAATTAAGCATATATTTAAAAAATATTTTATAAACTAAAAAAAAAAATTTACTTGTACTTTAAAAAATGTATACAGAAAAAAATAAGTCAAAAATAATTATTTTCTGAGGAGATATTTTAAAAATTAGAATGCATTTGACATCAATTGGTTTACCATTACCAAAGGGAATTTGAGATCTCACTGACCCTTAAGGCTGCTCGTCAGTAAACTTCCCGATTCCCCTCGCTAATGTTATTCCTATGGGCGTAGGATGCATTTGTATTTTTAAAATATCTCCTCGGGAAATTAATATTTTAAACCTGTTTCATGTGTACTGTTCTTGAAGAATGTCTCTTTTTTTCTTAGTTATCAAAATATTTCTAAACTATGTGCTTAATTTATATTTCTGTGTGTTAAAATCTTAGTGAAACTGAATACGATTTTAACATTTCATATAAAATTAAGTATATATATTTTTTTTTAAATTGACAACTAAGAAAAAAAGAGACATTCTTTAAGAACAATACAAAGAAAACAGAAGTTAAAAATATTAATTTTCCAAGGAGATATTTTAAAAATACGAATGCATCCTACGCCCATAGGAATAACATTAGCGAGGGGAATCGGGAAGTTTACTGACGAGCAGCCTTAAATGAAAAAATCAATAAAAAGATACACTATAATGTTCTTAAATATAATATTTTTAACAGATAATTACACTGACAACTGAATGCTAAAAACACACACAAGTATTTTAGAATTTAATATTAATTGGCAGAAATTAATTATATTAATTACAATATTTTAATTACAACTAAATAGTTTAAGACTTGTCCCAATAGCAAAGTAATTAAAGAAATTTTGACGTCGCTATGATAAATTCATAAAATTATACAAAATATTTTTTTTTCCTTTTTTCTGCTACTTTTCTTTTCCTTATTTATTTATATTTTTTTCTTTAAAAAGTGAGTTTGCTCGTTTAAAAAAAAAAAGAGTTTGAGTGAGTTCATTTTATAAATTTTGAATTTGAGTGTGAGCTAACTTATTTTTGAGAAATTGAACTTGAGTTTGAATTAGTTAAATTTTTATTTTTTTTTTGTGAGCGTGCCCAACACTGCCTAATATACACATACATAACGAGCAAAAACAACCTTCTTTTTTTTTTCCTTTTTTTTTTTTTTTTTTAGTACTAGAAAATGTTTTTTGGAGTATTAGATAAGAAGGGAGCTCACATTTAAAAAAAAAAATAATGCAATTTATAAAACTTGTGAAAAAATTATAAATGTTTGTTTTGGCATAAGAAAAAAATCCTGTGAAACTTGCGTATCAAAATATAAAGAACTTTATTGTTCACCAACAAAAATAATGAAGAAAAAATTGAATGTTTAAAAATTCAATAAAGAAAATATTTTGTTTACAGGAAGTCATCCATGTTGAAATCGAGAAAATCAACAGGAAAGTTATCAGCATCAAAGGTACCAGGATTGAAGTTAGTCATACCAGAATTGCAGGGAGTCGAGTCAGAAAGGCAAAAAAATCTATCAGAATCCAACGAAGTTGTTTGAAAATTCTGGTAAGTAGAGTTACCCAGCGAAGTTGTTTGAAAATTCTGGTAAGTAGAGTCACCCAGCGAAGTTGTTGGAAAATTCTGGTAAGTAGAGTCACCCAGCGAAGTTGTTAGAAAATTCTGGTAAGTAGAGTCACCCAGCGAAGTTGTTTGAAAATTCTGGTAAGTAGAGTCACCCAGCGAAGTTGTTGGAAAATTCTGGTAAGTAGAGTTACCCAGCGAAGTTGTTGGAAAATTCTGGTAAGTAGAGTCACCCAGCGAAGTTGTTTGAAAATTCTGGTAAGTAGAGTTATCCATCGAAGTTGTTTGAAAATTCTGGTAAGTAGAGTTATCCAGCGAAGTTGTTAGAAAATTCTGGTAAGTAGAGTTATCCAGCAAAGTTTCAAAATTCTGGTAAGTAGAGTTATCCTGAAAAGTTTTGCTATAGTCGTGACCATCGAGTGCAACATTCACCGATATATCCTAAAAGAGAAAAAAATAATAAGCATTGAAGTTTTCCTTTAAAACATACATATTTTTATTCATATAACTTATAACCATTTATAATCATTTGTTACTTATAACTATTTTCCACGCAAAAGAAATTTCCTTTTTGGCTAACCAAAATTTACTGAACTATGGTACTTTGAATTTTAAACGTTTTCTGGTACAAAAAATTCAGAGGTGCGTACCTAACTCGCGTAAATATACTCCAATTGCCATGTAATTGATATATGTCATTGAGGTTTACTATGGCATGTTCGGTATTGAAAATGGAATGTGTAGCATTTATAGTTTGTTAACAGGAACACTCCAAAGTGTTTTGTTATGTGGAATGGGGAAGGGGAAAAATAATTTTCAGTGAATTTTAATGATGTTACACTGTTTCAACATAATGAAATTGATATGCATCCCTGAAGTGCATGGCAACATACTTAAGATTACAACTTACATACTTAAGATTACATACTTAAGATTACAAAGAATAATTGATACTTCCTTTATACTTTATATAAAGTATAAAGGAAGTATCAATTATTCTTTGTTTACTTTATGCATAAAAGTATTCCATTGCATAATTATCTATGGGGGAAAATCCTTTGCATTGTATTTTAATGATGTTACATAATTTCAATAAAATTGATATACATTACTGAGATGAACTACATCATGTTTTCTATATAGATTAAGGGGGTCCGGGATAATTAAAAAAAAATTATTTATTGAGTTAAAATTTTGAATTTTTTTTGTGATGGTTAACTTTATCATTTGTAAACAAAATCACATGATAAAACTTCTCATAACTTAATTAATAAAAAAGTGGGGTAATTTAAAATTGTTATAACTCGAAATATTATTTGTAGAATTTCAATTTTATTTTCATTTAAATAAACAGAAATATATAAATTTTAATTTTGATTCAGCATTTTAAAAAATATTAATTAAAAAAATTAAAAATATTTAAAGTAAAAACTTTAAAAAAAATTATGTAACTTTAAAAAAAAAATCATATTTTCAAAAGTAAATATTTTTTTTCAAATTTGCTGAATCAAAATTAAAGTAAAATAACTGAAAAAGACATGTTCCAAGTTTGAACCATTTATCTTTAACTGTATTTGACTCATAACGATTTGACGAGAATGCGTGAAAGAACCCATCATGCAGAAAAAAGCAAAAATGTTTCCATGACAACCACTACTTGAAAACTAGATTTTTAAAACAAAAAATTAATATATCTTGTTCTATTTAAGATAGAAACATGATTTAAATGTCATTTTAAGCGGATAAAAACAGAAAAATTTTTAATACCATAAAATATTTTTCAAAAATTTGAAGATTTTTGTGTCCTGGACCCCCTTAATAGAGTACATAGAATTTATCATTTTACAGAGAAAACTCAAAAGAATATGGTTACAGGACTGACTATAGGATATTTCGATATGACATCAAAAACATGGACCACAGAATCTTCGATTTGCGCAATCTACTGCACATATTTCTGTGCATCTTTAGAGTGAATTTATGTTTACTACATTGGCTGCTTTATGTCCCTTGATTTGATTGCCAAGTACTTCTGTTACATTATAATTTGATTTTGTTTTAATGAAAATACCTAAGTGCTTAACACTGTTAAGATGTGTGTTGTTGTTAGCGTGTAGAAAAAATGAATGTAAACGGAAAAAATTACTAGGTAAGTAAGTGTTTTGTATATTGGTTTCCTTTTAATGATCCCTGTTTAGTTTTATTTGGTATCTCGTATATTATTATTGTTATTTATTTATTTTTTTGGTTAAGTCAATGTTAAAATTTCTGTAGTGTTAGGATCGGATTCTGTTATTTCAACTGCTTTCGCTCCGTGTTATTTTATGTTAAATTTAATATAATAATTAAGCAACATGCAATCATATGTTTATGTAGAGTAATATTAGCATATATTAAAGATATACCTTCTAATCGATGCCATATACATAGATTTTATTAGGGGATGGTGGCAGGCAATGAAAAGTGTGTACCTTCAGCAAAATGTTAGTTCTATGAAAATTAAAAGGCTTAGTAATTGTATTAATTTCATAAGTACAGGAAATGTGAAACGTAATGTCTGTAACAAAATTCTGTCTTAAACGAAAAAATTTCATGTGTCCCGACAAAAGAATTCCATACAGTTATACCTGCTATGATAGAAACCTGTCTAAATGGATTTTTTTTTTCAGTCTCAAGTGATTCTGCTTTCAAACGTTTTACTGTGTATTCATAACTATTTCATTACCATTAGAATTTCTCTTTATGAAATAATTTTAGTTCTTTAAAAGTAAAAAATGTATGCTGCGAATCTGCATTGAGCTAATAGTAATATCTGAAATAACGTAAAACCTGCGAAGACGAAAATTGTCTATAAGGGAGTCCATACCATGTAATTATACCTGCTAAGACAGAAACCTGTCTACAATGGAAATCTTCTTGGTCCCTAGTGATTCCATCTTAACATGTTTTACTGATTTAAGAGCTAAAAGATCAATTAAAAACAGATAAATACAAAAACTCTTGTGCTGTGATGCGTAAAACAATGAAAAGAAATGCAAAAATATCTAAAAAGTTAACATATCATTTTAAGGTTTACCTTTTCAGTGCAAAATACAATATAATAGATACTGAGAAACAGGAGCAGCACATCACTACTTTGCTGCTGTAGTTTTTCATTCTGCTCTAAAAGAAGGGGAGCTCCTGTATGAAGCTGTGAAACAGCTATATACTCATCATCTAGCTGAAAGTTTAATCTATCTGACTGTGTGTTTATGATTGGTTTCGATTTCATTGGCTGATAGAATTAATAATTATTCTTTACTACTAATAGTTAATAATTCCCCAAGCCATCGAAATTGAAACATGCAAGTTGTTCAAATTTTTTTCTTTGTTTTGCCTGCTTGGTATGACGTTTTCGTGACCACGGCTTTCTTATCTAGGGGGCGTTGGTGTAATCCGTTTGACATTCCCCTTATGTGAGCAGGGATGATTTTTCCAAGGAAGAAAAAGGGGATTCATTCATTAGGGAGGATTACACATCACAATACGGTTGATTGATGTGTCTATCAGCAATCAATTGGGCTTTGAAAATACTGCACTATGATACTGACAAAAAGAATGACATCTTTCATGATATTTTTTCTTTTAAATGCAAAATACTAACATGCAAAACAAGAAAAAAAAAAAAACAGAAAAAATTAAAAGAGCCATTGGTTTGAAAAGTGTTTTTTTTTATTATTTATGTTATAAAAGTAATATTGGGGGCGGGGGTCGTTTTCAAACAAAAACTGTACCGAAGTCTGAAATTTTCAATACGAACGCTTAATTTGGACACTGTATTTCGCTTTGTCTGTAAATTTTACCTTAAAATAAATACCAAATGGGAAGTCATTCAGTCAAGTAGTTTAGGAATTACGAATGTTTAAAGTATAGAACTCCTAATGTTAGATTCATTTAGGGTAAGTACAGGTTAGATGCCCCATCAGATTAGTTGCCCTTGTCACTGTATTTCAGCTGTTGAACATGTGTCGGAGCTAGTGACGTTCTTCTATTATCTACTGTTATAAAAAAATGTAGTAGACGAAGTTACAGCAATTTATTTTTTGATCCATCAAAGAAAGATATTTATTTCTTTTATTGTTGGCAAGTTTCCACCCCCACCCCCCTACTCCTCCTAATTCAAATTACATAAGTTGAAACTTCCGTAGAATATATTAAATATTTTGGAACTCATTCATTAAGAAAAATAAAAATCTATGTCATTTAAATTGAGAATATTACATTTCCTTCCTGAATTAGTTTTTAGACTTTGTATATCGAATATAAGAAGAGAGAGAGCGGGGGGGGGGGGGGGCTCTTAGTTTAGATTTAACAAGCTCAGCTTTCGTTAGAATTATTCTAATGGTTTCAAATTTTGTATATACATTTATCCGAAGAACTGGAAATAGCAAATATCCTTTGGTGTGGGAGTATGATGCAGGATTAGTATACTGAGCATGTAAACTCAATTTTTCTTCAAAAAATGAAAAAATAAAATAAAATCGTAAATTGGATATAAATAGGATATTATGTCAAATACAAATCTAGAATTTGAATTATAAATGTTAATTACCTATACTTCCTATTCTTTTATGAATGGGACATCTATCCCAATCTAGTGGGGTGTCTAACCCTGAGGTCTGGGATAAATGGCCAAAATCATTCATTAAGTTTTTTGATAAAAACACTATTTAGTGAAAACACCCGTTCGCTAATGTTAATCCTATGGGAGAAATATTTTAAGATATCTCGTTTGCATTTCAATATTTTAAAATAATTTTCTTTTTGTATTGGTTAGTCTTTATGCAAGCCTTTTTTACTTTTTCGATTTTGGTTGCAGTATATATATCTATATATATATATGCATATATATATATATATATGCAGTATATATATATATATATAGAGAGAGAGAGGATACTTTTACTTTCGAAAATGACAGTTTCTTCATAAAAAAAACTTGTAATCCAAATCGAAAAAGTACAAAAGGCCCTGCATGGAGATTAATCTCAGCTATCCAATAGAAAAAAAAATCATTTAAAAATATTGAAATGCGAACGAGATATCTTAAAATATTTCCCTCATAGAATCAACATTAGCGAACGGATATTTTTGGGTGAATGAAATAGTCTCTTAAAAAACTACTTGCATTTTAATCTGTTTTGCAGCGATTAAAAATGAATCAATCTTTATAATTCCTAATCTATTTGGTTGAATGACTTCTAATTTGCTATCCTAAGGTAAAATTTAATGACAAAACTAAATATGATGTCAAAATTAGGTGTTCACACTGAAAATTTCAGAGTTAATACAATTTCAGTATGAAACCAATCCTTAGGCTTTTTTTTCTCTTTAAACATAAATTAAAAGAAGACAATTTCTAGTCGAATGTCAAATTCATTCTTTCTTTCTTTTCTTTTTTTTTTTTTTGGGGGGGGGGGGGGGGACAATTTGGGGATTAAAATTCATGCGGTGTTCTCAGTCTCTCTCTTTTTTTTTTTTGTCCACTGCACCTTAATATCTTGAGATTTACTTAATAGTCTAACCCAGCCATTACTCAACCTGCAGCCCAGCGATCTTTTATGTGCGGCCTAAGACATATAATCATTTATAAAATTAACAGTTATTTCTAATTAATTTGAAATTATGCTAAATCATCTTAAATATCATTTTCCTACTCAAAAGTTCTTTTTACATGCAGTCCTATTTGCGCTATAGTTTTGTATACATTTCTTAATCTGCAACTCTAATCAAACATTATTCCAAATTTGCAAAAATCTACTTTTAACTTGGAAATTCCAAATTGTTATAAAAAAACTTTTTAACTTTATAACATTATAACTTTTTATACTTATATAGCTAATACTGCTTTTAAGGCTTGAACGTTTGTCAAGCCTTAAAAGCAAACGTTTAAAAAAACGTTTGTCGCAGAAAAAATTGGCAACAAAAATTTTTTACACTACTGTTTCCAAAAAACAAACTTCATAGCCTATTTCTACGACATTTGCAATAGAAATATACAACAAAGTTTATTGTTTGGAAACAGTGGTGCTAAATTTTTTTTGGTAATATTTCTTCTGCGACAAACGTTCAATCTGACCGATAACATTAACTTTGTTATACAACTTTTGTTATCTTACTATTTAAATTAACCTTATTTTAAGTGTGTTGCGGCCCACCTACCTTTGCAAACATATGTTTGCGTCCGCGAGAAAAAAAGGTTGAGTATGGCTGTAACCGGTATTTATGAAATTGGTTATCATATGAAATTTGATAGCACTTAGCATGCAGTTATTTACAGAGAAAAAAAAAGTTGGCCAGGAAAGAAATGTCTTTTGAGAAGGAATACAGAAGATGTCCCCTTTATTCGAGAAGCCTACTTAGTATTAATATATTTGTACCTGCGCGCATAATAAGTGCACCTGTTACATAATTTAATAAAAAGTATCTTTTAATAAAATGTTTCTTAATAAATACATGAACCTTTTTATATTCTTAATTATAATTAACAAGAACGAAAAATCATGCATCAAGCATAGATTATGAAACACTTTCCAACACAGCCATAAAATTGTAATGAAACTTCACCGTTAAATAAGGTGAAAGAAGATATGTAAGTAAACAGTTTAGAAAACAAATACCACATTTTACAAATTACCTTCCAGTGTCAAAAAATAGTCGAATTATTTTGTGCAGCCCTGTATATGATCAATAGATGTGTATATATAGCATAAAATTTAGTTCAGTTAGAATATTCACATTTAGCATTTTTCTCCGATCGATGGAAATGCACTCCAAATCCTTTGTACAGCCCTGTATATTATCTGAAGACTTTTGTACACACGACATATTAAGCTAAAACGCAACTTAAAACTCACTCGCAGCAATTACCAACCGTAAACGACAATGTATTTTTTTCTTTGCGTAACCATGTATATGAATTTATTTATATTCCACAAACTTATATTAATATACTAAATATATTATAGTTTAGCAAGAAAATGCGTAATACAATTAAATACTACCCTTAAACAATTCACTCCCATAGTCTGTAATACTTAAGGATTCCCTTATGTAGCCCTGTATATGAACAACCGAGTTTATAAACACACACGTACTATGAAAAAAATTAGTTACACTTAAAAATGCAAACTAAAGTTGAAAACGAACTTATCACACATAGACTGTACATATCGCAGATGTACTGTAACCAATATCTTTTGTGTGTCCCTGTAAATAAACGCAATGCACACCACACTTTCAAGAGAGCAATTTATAGTGAACCTCAGTAATGCATATAATTTTCATTATGTTTGAAATAGTGAAATATCACTAAATTATACTGCAAACGATTTCTCCCCATAGAACAACGTGTAACAGATTTATTTTGTTTGACCCTGTAAATGAATAATTAATGCTTTGCACTCCATATTCTGCAAAAAGCATGTTTTAATGCACTTCATAATTATATATCAATTTCATCATGTTTTAAATGACATAGCATCATCAAAATGCACTTGAAACAATTATTTCCCATTGACTGTAATGTAACGGAATACTTTTGACTGTCCTAGTAAAAAAACTGTAAAAATTTCACAAATTACACTTTTTAATGGTACAATGAGGACAGACAGACAATTTGTAAAAACATGCTTTTCGGAATCTGACTTCTAAAACGTGTAAATCTGTCGAAAACCGAAGGCCGAAAAAAATTTCGATTACAATACTTTTTTCTATTAAAGATAGAAGAAAGTAAAAATGAAAACACATGTGGAAAGCAGAGGATGAGATATTATAAAAATCAATGGAAAGGATACTGCAAGAATTAAACTTAATAAAATGGAAAATGGAAAACTATGAATATCTTATGGGATTGTCAGAGAAGCTTCATAAGAATATTCATAGTAAATATATGTTATTTCATCAAATATTGTCAGCATTATGTATAAAATCGACAATATTAAGCTCCTAATAACATATATAAGAAACAAAATAAAAATAAAAACCTACAAGAGTTCAAATAACAAAATAAATAAACTTATTCAACATAAATAGAAATTACATTATAAAGCAATGGGCAAAATTCACCAAAAAAAAAAAGAAAAATTAAGATTGAGGAAGATTTAACTGGATGAAAAGTGCATTGCAAAGACTGCAACACTTCATAACACCAAGAAATCCAAAATGGTTAAAAACACATTGTCATTGCATCAATAGATATGATGAAAGGGGAAAAAAAAGGTTTGGTACTGCCATCTACCACATAAATATAAGGAAAAGCTGAAATTACAGGCAGTAATTATACGACAAATTTGGTGCTGCCCTCTATTAGGAAAGAGAAAAAGCTGGAATTAAAATCAATTTTAAACAAAGTAGTAATTAATGTAAATAAAATTTAGAAAGTGATGAAGATTAAAGGATGTACAAATGTACATAAAATTTAAATCTTTATAGAGATGAAATGGGAAGATAGAAGTACAATAATTAGCCATGTATGAGGAGACAGTGTATAAGTAAAATGAAGAATGTATTATGTATGTTGTGTAAATGATTTTGCTAAATGTATGAAACCCATTTTTTTTTATCTTTTATTAGCAGTTCCGCCTCATCGCTTCTTAATAGCATTTTGATTTTATAATTTTTTTTTTGGGGGGGGGGGGGGGGATTTTTTTTTTTTTTTTTTTTTTTTTTGTTAAATAAAAAAAAAATTATCATTTTTTCAACAATCCACACCCTTCTTCCATAATATATTTTGCAATTTTATAATTTTTATACATATTGAATGCCCGTACTGGTAAAATTACATGAATGTTTTAATGTTTAATCCAAGAAAGAAAAGCAAGGGGATAATTATAAGACAAAGCTGTATGTTTTAATTGTAATAAAATAGGCCTAATGAAATGGTAGGCGTATAAACGTTTAATGCCAATTCAGTGGTTTAGAAGAATATTTCCGTAAACTGACATTTTTTAGACAAGAAATAAAGTTATGTAAAGTTAAAAACATTGAAAGAAAAATCATTACATTTATCATAAATGTTAAAGTATGATTAGAAATAATAGAGATATTAATGTCCATAAAATTAATAGTAGAATTATTTAAATAAGTAATACTAAGTTCAAGATTGAAAGGATGTGCTACAGGTAGAGAAATAGAATGATTATCATTAAGGGAAAAGAAAATTATGTCATCCATATATCTACAGAGCAAAATATTATTCAGGGTTCCCAGCAAAACATGTCTGGAAATTTCCCTGACTTTCCATGATTTTCCCTGACCAAATCCAAAAAAATTCCATGACCAAACGGGCATATATACAAAATCTGTTTTAAATAACACAAAATAACAAGCAGGTATAAAAATCATAAATTTGTACTGTAATAAAACTTTCATACTCTTTTCCCAGGAGAAAATTCAAGCACCTTTCAAGAAAATTGCAAAATGAAATTCTATAAAATACTATAAAGCAAAAAAAAAAAAAAAAAAAAAAAAAAAAACTTCACCTTTTCCAGTTTCCATACAACAAATGCTTGAATGTGAAATGTCATGAAAAAGGTCTGAAAAATGTAGAAAATTTTGTTCATATTATGGTTTTTCTGTATTGTATTTGGAGGAATTTCTCGATCTTGAAACCGACAAGAGTCTAGAGATTTTTCAGAGACGCCATGTAGCGAGAAATATAGCAACACTTTTCTAAAACAGAAATGATTTCAAATTATTTTTTACCCCCCAGACCTTTCCATGACATTTTAGAAAATATTTGTAAATTCCCTGACTTTTTCTATAAATTTTTAAATTTCCCTGACTTTCCAGATTTTCCATGTCGCTGGGAACCCTGTTATTATTAATATACTTTCTTTCATAGAAATAAAGATATAAATCTGAATGCATACTGGAACTAGAAGAGCCTTGGGGAATCCCCTGTGACTGAACAAATATAACATTATTTTGGAATTATGAAAAAGTAAAAAAATTAGTTAAGTTTTTAAGCAGTCACTATCGATGTACACTATATGACCATTCGTCACCAGACACTTTCAATTTTAGACATTTTGTCGGAATCTTCTGGAACGTCAGGATTATAAAGAATATGTTTGATCTCATATTTATCAAAGACGATTTGATCAGGAGGACAATTAGAAGGGGGGAGGGGACAAAAAATCAAAGGAAAATAATAATATTTGTGATCATCCTATAAAATAAAATGCAAGACATGATCTCTCGCTACAGCACACGAATATGTGGATATTGTACAATATGTGTATTCATTCATGTGACAATAGCATGTATATTCATGGAGATAGTGATTTTTTTTTTTTAAGTTCAAAAAATTCTTGTGTGTTTTTTGTTTATATCATGCAGGGTTTTCGACCAAATTTAACGCCAGTTTCAGAAAAATAGAAAAAATATAGTTGAAACAATATAGAGTAGTTGTATGAAATATTTTTATCTGCACATGCGAGAATGATAACAGATTTTTTTTTTTTTTAATGATTTATTAGTAAACTCTATGGAGCAACTCATATAAAAAAGCCAGTCAAATATCGTGAAAATTCAGATAAAATTATAAAAAATTCAAAATTCAATAAAATTCAATAATAAAAAATTCAAAGATATCGGCGATAAAGTGAGCTGTTTTTTAGTTGCTGTCTAAAAATAGCTGAATGGTAAGGAATTTTCCACAAATTGTCATTTAAAATTTTTATACTATTTTTCATTTTTTCAATACTTTAGTTCTTTTTGGAAAACTACCATAACGAGCCTATTCGAACAAGAAAGGAATCAATGGCACTCCGCTGTACTTTATTGGAAACTTGGGGAGGTAAAAACTCAAGGTATGTCATGTGAGGAAGACTAATTTAAGAATTTATTTTAACTTTAAACATTAAACAACACCTTGAAGAAAAAGCATGCATTTGTTTTTACAATGATTATTCTCTTTTTGGCGTTGTTCTGGTGAAAAACTATTTTATTAAATAGAAAGAACAATATTTAATTCTTAAATAAGGCTATAAAATGAAATTTAATGCTATTGTAATTGAGAAATTTGGCACATAATCATAAAGGAAATATTTTTATAAGTGAAATATTATGCATTGAATTATCAAAAATAATTTTTATAGAGATTTCAATACTCATGTTAATTTCAGCGAAATGAAATGGAATTTCTTAAACTTATATTTTATATTTTATTAAGAATTTATTATTAATAATTTCTCTATTCTACAAAAAAAGTATAACTAAGTAACTAGCTGCTTTCCACAGTTGAAATTTTTGTCAACGAGGTACAAACAGGCTCGTTATGGTAGTTTTCCACAAAGAACTAAAGTATCAATAAAAAATGCAAAATATTATAAAAATTAAAAATGATAATTTGTGGAAAATCCCTTATCATTCAGCTAATTTTAGAGAGCAACTAAAAATCAGCTCACTCTATCGTCAATACATGTTTGAATTTTCACGATATTTGAATGGCCTTTTTTATATGAGTTGCTCCATAGAGTTGACTATTAAATTATGAAAAGAAATCTTTTTTATCATTCGCTCATGGGCAGATAATTTTTTTTCCATACAGCTGCTAATATTTCATCAGATGTTTAATATATTTATATTACAATTGCAATATATTATTTCAACTATATTTTGTCGATTTTTCTGAAACTGGCATTAAATTTGGTTGAAAACACTGTATGATATAAACAAAAAACATGCAAGAATTTAAAAAAAATCGCTATATTGCCATGAATATACATGGTATTCTTACACAAATTAATACACATATTGTAAATTAGCCACATATTTGTGTGTTGTGGCGATAGATCCTTTTGCACATTTTATTTTACAAGGTGATCACAAATATTATTTTTATTAAATTTTTTGTTGGTCCCCTAATTGTTCTCCTGATCAAATCGTCTTTGATAAATAGAAGAACAAACATATTCTTTATAATCCTCAAGTTCCAAAAAATTCCAACATGTACATCTTTAAATATACAAAAAAAATCTGAAATTGAAAGTGTCCGGTGACGAATGGCCATATAGTGCATATATATATTGGAGGTCTCTGTCATATTTTCCAGTTTTTCTGTAGTTTTAAATGGTCATTCAAGTTGCCCGGATGAACAACAACAACAACGAAAAAAATTACAGAACACCCATGGATGTACCTTTCTGTGGGCATATGACATATGTTTGTCTGTCTGTCCATGCCCAGAGTTTTCTGAAGAAACTGATGCTACTTGCAGAACAACAAGATTTGACAGAAATGTACCTGTATGTCTGACGTTAGGCACCTCAAAATCAGTCTTTGGATTTTGTTTATTAGAGTTTACTAAATTTAATTTTTTATGCTATTTTTAATGTTTTTTGTGCTTTATGATGATTTTTCCACAATTACAAAAGGAATCTGGTTTCATTATTTTAGCTGAATAAAGTAAATTTTGTCCTCTGCGATTTTTGAATTTTTTAAGAGTTTTTTTTTCCCCATTTTGCAGCATTTTTTTTTTACATTCGTAAAAATAATCTGGTTTCAATCTTTTAGCCGCCCCACTAACTACTGAGAGGTTCTTTACTCAGAGCTGGTAGACAGGGAGGTGCTGTGTTTGAACCCTATAGTGCATGTTGGCCTAACCGTTTGGAGTTTTCCATGGTTTCCTTCGAACCTTGCATAAATACGGGTTAAGTTCCTTATAAAGACCCTTCTCAGCAAACTCCCCTCAGGCCAATATCTTTCGCATAGATAATTGGCCATAATGAACAACACCATCAATCGTTTAGAGCCCAATTTACTAAATTTTGTCCCCTTGTAATTTTGATCACAAATTTTTTGTGTTTTTTAGCTTTTTTTCGCGTCAAATCAGTGGCGCCTTTTTTTACATTCGTAAAAGGAATCCAGTTTCAATCTTTTCCGGTTTCAATCTCAGTATAATAAATTTGTGTTCTGCAATTTTTCAATTTTTTGCGAATTTGTTATGCGAATTTTAGTTTTTTTTTCGCATTTTGCGGCGATATTTTGGCATTCATAAATGGAATCTAGTTTCAATATTTTTGTCCAATGTAATAAATTTTGTTTTCTGCAATTTTTACCCTTTTTTTGCATTTTGCGATGATTTTTTCACTTTTTTTTTCTGGAACCGAAGTATTCTTCAGTAGATTTATCTATTTCCATGATTAAACTGAAGTTTAAAGAATACCAACTTGATGCTATCATAGGAATAAATTGATTCATATGACAACGTGAACGATGATACTGAAAAATTTCATTTTAATCTGGATAGAAAGATAAATCACAATAATTCGAGGTTCGTTATATTAGAAATTGATCTGCACAGGTTTACACTGTCAAAGGCAGTATGGCCCCCAAACCCAGGTTCATTTGGGAAAAACTGACCAACAAAGCTCCGCTAGTAGCTTAAATAATTACAAAATATAATTTATGTAATTAGCAGTAGTAATTTATGGAGATAAGAGAAACTGTTAAAAAAGAGCAACAGGTGAACATATAAGGGGGTAGGCTGCAAGTGTAATACACATGGGTGGGCCCCCGCTTAGTGGGGCCCCAAACGAGATTAAAAAGCTTTTTATAAAATCTTTGAATAAAAATAATAAAAGTTTTGAACCTTGGGGCCTACCTTTTCCTCATGCGCTTAGGGGCCCCTAAAACAGTAAAATACCATTTTATTTTTGAAATAGAATTTAGAGCCTCCAATTTTTTTTCTATCTGGGCACTTTTAAAAAGATGGCAACTATAGAAAGAAAGTGCCCATCTGTTTTCATTGAAGTAAGCAATAGTAGAAAGTATCGCAATTCCAAAAAAAAAAATCCCAATCCCTACATTTTCAAAATTTGACTAAGATCTTTGATTAAAAAAATAAGAGATCTTAAATAAAAACATAAATTAAAATATTATTAAAAAAGTATGAAAAGTTAAGAAACTTCATTATTCGGCTCAAAGTTCTATAATAGCTTACTATTGGGCTGAGCGGGGGTGGTCGCTACGGCCCTGTTAAGGAGAGAAACTGAAAGTTTGACATAGCTGCTACTTTTAAGACGCAAATGTTAGCTTAGAATAGTTTCCTAAAAATTCGAAATTTAAAAGGGTGAAGGAGCAAAATTGCTCTAAAATTGTGATACTGTTGCTATAGAAGCCTGGAATTTGGCATGGTGGTTACTTTTAAGATGTAAATGCTTGCAAAGAACGGTTTTAAAAAAATCGAAATTTCAAAGAGTGAAAGCGCGAAAGAGTTATAAAATTACGATTTCTGTGGGATTGTTAAGGACAGAAACTTCAAATTAGACATGGCTGCTACTTTTAAGATTCAAATTGCAAATGCTGCTTAGAACAGTTTTCTAAAAATTTGAAATTTAAAAAGGTACAGGATTAAAATTGCTCTAAAATTGTGACATATGAGATACATTTGGTATAGATCTAGAATTTGGCATGGTGGTTATATTTAAGATGTAAATGCACTTTTTAAAACACAATGTACGAGGGGCAGTCGGAAAATAAGTTTCCCCTGGCGACTGTGGACAGAGGTGTGTATGAAAGACAAAAAATGTAATGAGACATTAAAGATAAAACATAATTTTATTTTTCCACATAAGTACCAAGTACATTGAGACATTTGTCATACCGCTTTATAAGCTTCAAAAAGCCCTCCATGAAAAAATCAGGGCTTTGCATACGGACGAAGTGTTGAATGCCTATGGGCAAAAGACGACACAGCAGGTGAACGCGAACGTGCAAGACACCGATACCATTGGGTAGAGGTCGACCACGATCAAGCACATGGCGCTGTTGACCCTGGCTGGATGGATTGGTTGATCCATGCCATCTGCTTGATTGCAGTCAACCTCTACCCAACGGTATCGGTGTCTTGCACGTTCGCGTTCACCTGCTGTGTCGTCTTTTGCCCATAGGCATTCAACACTTCGTCCGTATGCAAAGCCCTGATTTTTCAATTCTGCATTTTTTATCTTTAAAGTCTCATTACATTTTTTGTTTTTCATACACACCTCTGTCCACAGTCGCCAGGGGAAACTTATTTTCCAACTGCCCCTCGTAAAAGAACTTTTTTTTTAAAACTCAAAATTTAAAAAGGTGAAATGAGCAAAAAAATGTTCTAAATTACGATTTATTTGGAACTGTTAAGCCTAGAATATTGAAATTCGGCATGGTTAGAGATGTAAATGCGGGCTCAGAAGACTTTTCTAAAAATTCGAAATTTAAAAAGGTGCAGGAGCAAAAAGCATTCTAAAATTGTGATTTATGCGACACAGTTGGTACAGAAGCTTGGAAATTGACATGGTGGTTACATTTAAAATGTAAATGCTCGCTAAGAACGGTTTCTAAAAAATTCAAGGATGAAATGAGCAGAAAACATTCTAAATTACGATTTAGTTAGATTTATTTGGGATAGAAACTTGAAATTTTGTATAGTGGTTACTTTTGAGATACAGATGAACAGTATAAACAGTTGACTAAAAATTCGAACTTTAAAGGTGTGAAATGCGTTGAAAACTTTATTAATTGCAGTTTATTCAGAATTGTTAGGGATAGAAACTTAAAATTTGACATGTCTGCTGTGTTTAAGACGTAAATGCTCGCACAGTATTTTTACAAAATTTGAAATTTAAAAGTGTGCAGAAGCAAAAGACGTTTTAAAATTGTGATTTTTGTGATGCTGCTGAGCTATAAACTGGAAATTTAGCATGATGGTTATTTTTAAGATGTAAGTGCAGGCTAAAAACGATTTCTAAAAAATTCGAAATTTAAAAAGGTGAAATGACCAGGAAGCATTCTAAAAACCTTCTAAACTATGATTTATCTAAAATTATTAGGGCTAGAGACTTGAAATTTTACATAGCTCTTACTTCTGAGACATAAATTCATCCACAGAACATTTAAAAATTTTATAATTTTTAAAGCATGCAGGAACAAAATACGTTCGAATATTGTGATTTCTGTGATACCTATTCCATGTTCCTATTTATCATACATATCATTATAGGTCAGGTTTTTCATTTTTTTAAAAATTATGCTCGAATAAAAATCTATTTTTAAAAGAGCTTTTTCATTTTATTAGTATTTTATATTACAAAAACAATATACCACTAATTTCATTAATACATATACAAGGTTTGCAGGTAGTCTCCATTTTTTAATGTTTGCCGCGCAGTTGACAGTCAATGACTTGTATTGCTTAAAGCCTATTTTGGATGGCTTTACAATGATGCCTGCAATTGTGTGGCAACGGATATGGAACAGAATTGGATAGTTTGTTGGACATTGGATTTTGGTTTGTTTTTGGGGCTATGTGGCTCAGTTTGGGTACAAAATGATACCTATTTCCTACTATATTTTACATGTATCCATTTTGATTCAGCTTTTTATTGGGACTGTGATATACTGGTTAATGGGGCATAGGGTCCGGTGGGGGAGTGTTTGCAATATGCTTTCAAATTTGATTTGATTTATGCATTACGACACTCTGGCTGAAACCCACTACCACTTTTTACACTTCGTAATTTTCGTTCCATAGTATGGCTGATGTGTTATATTATACCCACTGCCGATGAGGCCACAGCCTTTTTAGTTTTATTATTTTGTTGTGGTTTGATTTATTTAATTTTGATGTTTTGTTGGTTTTCACTTGTTAATTAATGTTTAAATATTGTATGGAATTCTGGTTCTGGTAAAGATACTTTCATATTATGAAAAAAGTATTATATATATATATATATAAAATCGTGATGTGTTTTGTAACTGCAAATTTTCATTTACTTCATAACAAATAATCTTGAGTGAAAAATAAATTTTTTATTATGATTATAGCTGCCAGCTGTGTATGGAACCTTCTTATCCACTGTATATTTAATAAATATTTCGGCGATAAATTTTAATACTGGTTTTATTAATATTCTTAAATATACATCATACAAATTGTAATACTGATTTCATTTATTTTTTGTTTACCATGTTAGTATGTCAACAAAAATATGCTACAAACTGCCGTTATATGGGGTTTTCAGAAAATCGCCAAATCTCCTGCTCTATTAGCGGTAATGACATGAAAAACATGGAAAAATATGAACATCACATGACTGGTTGTTACATATTGAAATGGTCAATGAATGAACTATAACTGCTGGATGTACGTTTACAGACTGTGATATGCATTTAAAAACTTAACTAATTTGTAGTGTATTACGATGTGTGTAGCTCATATACAGGGTTGTACAAATTAATTTGCATTACCGAATATTTACAGCAATTGCTGAAAATGAATTTTTATTGCATTTGTAAATGCTTATTTAGATATCTTATTTCATTCTATAAACAAAGATGAAATTTCTTAAACAGTATTCCAATAGTGTTGGAAAGTGTTTCATAATCTATGCCATGATGCATGATTTTTTGTTCTTGTTTTAAATTTTCGCCCACTTCTGAACAAATGGTCTGAATGAAACTCTGATTTTACACGAGTAAATACGTTATTTAGTTAAATTAAAATAATGGAATAATTGTAAGTACTTACATCAGATGGAGGTGTCTCCCACAAAAAAAACCCATCAAAGGCATCCAAAATTTCTTCTTCTTTGGATACGAAAGCTTCCATTATTCCTTCCTTTTCTTTCACTGTATTATCAAATTTCTCGTCCTTCAGATGATTTTGATTTCGTCCTTCAGATACTGTCCCTGTAACAACTGTCATGGACTGTCTGTTAGGTGAGCAGGATTCATCATTTCTCAATGTTAATATTAATGGATGGGTTGTTGTGAATTTAATCTTTTGTTTTATGACTTCTTGTTTTTGTTTTATTTCTTGATCTAAGACCTCGGACTTTTCACGTTCAAAATGTCGAAGTAAT
The DNA here is from genome assembly GCA_963931845.1 of Maratus michaelseni. Classification (NCBI taxonomy): domain Eukaryota; kingdom Metazoa; phylum Arthropoda; class Arachnida; order Araneae; family Salticidae; genus Maratus; species Maratus michaelseni. Next base: position 123,266,441 of record OZ007586.1, read on the forward strand.
CCTGATCGTCTTTCTTCCTGACTTTTAAAAGGCAGTCCTCCTTCACAGACGCGTTTATCTTGCGGCGTATCAGCAGAAATTCTTAAATCAGACTCTTTGTGTAGACGTTTTTCAATTGCGTTGTCGAGAAATTCTTTTCTTTCATTCCAATTTTTCCTCAAAATATCTATACAGTCTTTAATAGACGGCATCTTCTTCTCATCGATGAAAATGGAAATCTCAGACCGGTAAATTATCCGGGGCAGTCCTTTACTTTGACCAGCTAGATCACCAGGTATCACGCTGTATGCTATTTTGCTGCAGGGAAATTTCCGATTGAATTTAGGTTTTTTAAAGTTGAATACAAATTCGTAAAATTTTTCAAATGTTTTTTCATTTCTGTCCGAAATGAAGTTTGAAATCAATTTGCTATTATTTCTTTCTGCTGAAACTTTAACTTCATTTACTGAAAAGGATTGGTTTCCAGCGCAAAGTACACTTACAGTAACATTACTGTTTAAAGCAACAGCATTGAAAAAACATTTGGAGTAGATTTCAATATCTTTTATGCTAAGAGCCTTGTTTTTGTTAAATTTTTTTGATTTTCTTTTCTTTTGTCTGTCGCTTTGATAATAGGAAATAATTGTTGATGCTTCACTGTCTTCAATATGATTCTCGGTTGATACTGAAAACGGTGTACACGCTGTAATATCTGAATTATTATTTATTAATAACAAATTGTCAGTTTTAATATTTTCAGATGCATTAATATTGAATCCTGGATGTTTTTCGCTTGCTTTATGTTTATTGCTAAGCTCATTGTCTTCCTTAAAGTCATCTGCTTTTATTTCCCTTTCACTATTATTATCTAATAATATTGAAGACGCTGTAATATCTGAAGTACTTTTTGATAACACATTATCATGTTTAATATTTTGAGAAACTCGATGTCTCTTACTTGCATTATCTTTATTGCTAAGATCATTTGATGGTAAATCGTCTGTAACACCATTCTCGATGGATATAGAAGACAAAGTATTGCACGTTGGAATACATGTTGATGACAAAATGTCGTTTTTCTCATTTTCAGAAACATTAAAATCGTGCCTCAGAAATGTTAAATTTATGCTTGCTGTCTTTCTAAGAGCACTGTCTATATTAAAGTCTCCTGATTTCTTTTCCTTTTGCAGATTTCCGCCAGTTTGGTCATCGGAAATAATTGTTGACAACACATTGTCTTTAATATCATTCTTGCATATTACCGAAGACGTTTTATGTGATGTAGTGTCTGAAAGTTCATAATTTTTAATATTTTTCAAAGTATTAATATTGTGTTGTCGACGTTCTTTGTTTCTACAATGGCACCCTTTTCTTTTTTTGCGTTCATCAAAATTCAAATTACTAAAAGCAGAAATCACTTCATCTGTTACACTAATATCGGATCTCAAAAGTTTTTCATTTGTGTTACTTTTTCCGCTCCTATCATCGGAACTCAATAGTTTTTCATTTGTGTTACTTTTTGCGCTCTTATCATTGGAACTCAAAAGTTTTTCATTTGTGTTACTTTTTTCGCTCTTATCATCCATCATTGCTGATGGATTCTCTTCGTAGACAAATGATATTGGACATGATCCAATTGGATCAATATAATGAAATGATTCAATTTGGTATGTTTGGTTTGAAGTAAAATCAGACGTCTGACTTTCATAATTTGTTAGACTTAATGTCTTTTCTTCTACATGTAATTGTTTACCAAAATCTTCAGGTTTTCTTTTATTTTGCTCTCTTTCATCAAATTTTCCTGAACTCTGCTTATCTTCCTGAAGGGATTGGTCACTCTTTTCATTTAATTCTTGTTTAGATCGTTTGCAATTATTAATAACTCTGCTTGAATACAATGAAATAGAAATCTCTTTGTTGTGAGGACTATCAGTATGCAATTCATTTATTTTCCTTTTCAACCTCTTCCCGTCAGACTCAATGGGTATTCTCTTTACAGTAACTTTTGACTTTTGCGTACATTTTTTCAAGTTTTCAAGATAGTCATCAAGACATTTTTGAAAGTTTTCCTTGCATTTAAGAGATAAACTGTCTTTATTGTAACAATTAAATAACTGTTTTATATATTTTATACCTATTTTTACCCCTAGTTCAGCTGAATAACTTTCTAACTTTTCAATATTTGATTTCAAATCTGGAGTAAAAATTTCTAGTGTTATTTGTTCTTTGTTGCAGTAATTTTCAATGTCTTCCATTTTAACTTCATATTGGGAACAAAAATTATGCAAAAATACTTGGTCATTAATGTGTCTTTGAAAAAGTTGTAAGAGTTCTAAAGGCGAAACTCCTGCATTGCGAAAAAAAAATATTTCATGTTTATATTCATAATTGTCTATTTTTTTTATGCTTGATTTCAAGTTTGAAATGAAATTTTCTAAGGTTATTTGTTTTCCTTTGCAGTATTTTTCAATATCTTCTATTTTAACTCCATACTTTTCAAAATAATTTTTCAAAAATGCTTGTTCATTTACTTTTTTAATTTCTTTACGTCGAAGAAATTTTTGTTGGGGCTGAAATGCTTTTTTTCTTTTAGTTCCTGTAATTTTAGACAATCTTTCACTTAACATAGCTTCTGTTTTTTTACGTAATTCTTCCCTTTTATCCATGGCTATAGAAATGTCTTTCAGACACTTACTGCATACACTAGATCTTTTACCTAGTGATGTACAGATGCAGCAGTCCTTGTCTTTTTCCGACGCAAGTGTGGGATGCATCAATGGCCTGGACATTTTTCCTTATAGCAGGTAAAATCTGTTTAACAATCTGTCAGTTTTGGAAGTAGGTTTTTATGATTAAAGTTTATTGATTGCCCAGTACATATTTTGTTGATTCTTAAAGGATTGTTGATGATCAGGATTTCAACAGAGTCTCTTTTAATAAAATTGCAATCTTACAGAATTGTCTGTCAAGATAAACTTTGTATTTCGTAAAGAACACCTAATTATGCCACTTGAATAGAAGAATCTTTTCTGGTTGGCATCTCATTTCATGAATATGCTCCTGCTCTTCAGATTCTGGAACAGATGCCTGAAAAAATACATATATACATTGTTTTAGATATTTGGTGAAAACAGAAAATTTAAATAAATAAATATAATGAATAATGAAATAAATATATTATTGTATATATAGAAGAATTAGAATTATACTTACACATACTTTACAAAAATATTTACATAACATCCACAACACACCAAATTTTATTTTTTCCGATTTTCCCTGACTTCATATGCATATACTAACTGTTTTCAGAGAATGTAAAAGAAACATGATAATAGGACACTTAGCTATCATTTATACAATTACTATCAGGCTTTGCCCGCTATGCTGGTTGGTTTCTCCAAACGAAATAGTCCCGTGAATTTGATCTTGTGTTTTAAAACAATATGAACCTTTACCTTGGTTGTCCTTCTGCAATGCTGTAAAACGAAACGAATGCCATTGCGCTGTTATATTTTCTAATTTTTACGCAAAATTCAGGCTACTAAAGACCAACTCATTTATTTAATCATTTACAGTAGGATTTGCTAATGAACGATATAACTATATGCGATATACTAAAACTATGTCAGAAAAAATAACAATGCAAATTCCATCAAAATCCATTCTGCAGAACTTTTTAAAAAGGCTAATGTTTAATGGGTTCAACTGATTATAGAACTTTCCCCCCTTTTCGATTAGTAAGCATCGTAGAATGATTATACGATAATCGTTACAAAAATATGCAATATACGAACTATAGGACTTAGAAAAATGACGATTCAGCATACAAAAACACATTAAAATGTGTTATCATTTTGTCACATAATTATAATACCCTATTTTTTAAGGAATTTTTAAAAAGTTTACCCTTTTTACCCCCCTTGGGGGTGGAACTTTAGAAAATCCCTTCTTAGTGCACCTCTACATCTTAAGAAGTATTTTCCCCCCAAATTTCGTGTTTGTAGGTTCAGTAGTTTGGGCTGCCCATTTGTTCTCCCCAGTCAGGACTTTAATATATATAATATGGATAACTGTTTGCGAGAACAGATTTCGCCACATTATATTATAACGATGAAAAGAAGTCCCTCGCATTTTATCGACAGTTTGAATTTCTTCCGTTGCTATAAAAACCCATGTATTTTTAGAAATTATCATTTATAACGTTAGAATTTTGAGGTTTTGGTGCCAAAAACATCGCCAAATTGAAAAAAATATTCAATAAGTCTCGAACTACAAGACTTAGAAGAATGAATGTACTTGGTACCATTCGATTCAGCTTACAAAAATACACTAAAATATGTTATTTGACACATAACTATAATACCTGATTTTTAAGGAATTTTTTTAAAGTTTGTTACCCTTTTTACTCCCCCTTAGGGTAGGTGTTTTTGAAAGTCCCTTCTTAGTGCACCACTACATCCTAAGCAATATTTTCCTTTCAAGTTTTGTGTTTGTAGGTTCAGTAGTTTGGGCTGCGCGTTGATCATCTCCCAAGTCAGGACTTTCATTTATTACATATATATAGATATTTTATTGATGACTTCTTTGCATTCGAATCAGTAACTTATGTGAAAAAAAAAAAAAATGTGTAACTCTATCTATATATAACTGCGAACGAAAGAAAAAAAGTGAAAAAAATTAGATTCTGATAACGATATCATTAGGAAGGGGGGGGGGGTCGAGGGATGTTATCAGCTCAAACTTTCAAAGAAAAAAAAACATGTAGTCGTTAAGTACATAAGAAGTAAAACTTCTAAAAGTCAATCTACATTATGTTATGTAATCACAAATATGTGCATCAGTAACGTTTACGTCATAACAATGAGATTAAATTGCATAAGGTACAACAATGGAGCTAATGTTTTAATTAATAACAAAATATAGCGTTTTTTAGTTTGACCTCGCACTTTATTTTCTTTCCTTTTGAGAAAATAGCTGGTTTCTTTTAAAAATTAAGAAAAATTACCTGCTGATTTTTACAAAAATTGTATTTTTGGCAATGGCGGATCTAAGTGGCGGATGATGGGGCAATTGCCACCTCCCCCTCTTGGGCTAATAAAGGGTGTACAAACTGACATTAGAGATCTGTACGGGAAAAGGTCCGGGCCCCAGGCAAATTTTCATTCACGAGGCTCGGGTCGGGCAGCATATAAGTAACCTTTACATTGATACAGACACAGGAAAGAATCTTGTGCTGTGATTGGCTAATGATATAGGCCAACATCACGCCCATGTTTTTTGGAGGACAGAATCGACAAGTGTAATGGCATGGCTTTATGGTTGATAAACAAGGTTATTTACTTATACAAATGTAGAATTTCAATGAAAAAATATCAATTTGTGGACGATTATTTACTTCTGTTTTAAATTTTGTTTATCGTATCTGATAAAACGATTCGAAATCAAATGACCTCCAGAAAATCAACATTAGCTGGATGAATATTTACAATGTTTTATTGGCATGTTTACAACGTAGCTGCAACAATATGGAATGATTGCTTTACGGGACTAAGTTTATTTTAACCCATTCATGACAAGAATCTTTTACACTTTTTCAATTCTTCAACACCAGTAGACACCAGCTTTTCCATGCTGTAATTTTGACTTATTTAATGTGTCAAAATTTCAGATTAGATAAAGAAAAATTTCCGTTCTAAAATACTGGTACTGTTTCCAAATTTAAATGTTTCGTGCGCCTTAAATGGCAAGTTTTCTTGCCAATTGGCGTTAATGAGTTAATACTATAAAAAAAAAATTTAAATATCCAGCTGGAATGTTCTGGGAGGCTGCAAAGTGAATATTTCGTTTCAGTCTCTAAGTACATATTTGTTATTTTATAGGTTATAATAACAAGTTTTAAATGAAAAAATATATATAGATATATACAAGGTGCATAATGTTATCTATCGCCGACCTTTAATTTCTCAACCGTTGGTTGTAGACATATAATAGTTCCAATTACAAAAGTGTTTAAAATGAGGTAAATATTCATGTTGTGGCATTAATTAAAGTAAAAAACCAATTTTATAAAAATTATGAAATAACTTTTTATACGGTCCCCTGGTCCATATAGTTATATTTAGTAAATGTTTGCACACATCATAACAAATGCAACACAAAAAGTTTGACTTCTGTGCGACAATAATTGACACAGTTATTAAATTTCAAAGTTTGCGAGTTTTTTACATGATTTTGTCTTTCATTCAGGGATTAGTTAAAAAATTAATTGGAGTAATTCAAGATCGAAATCAGGATACAATGTCCTTTTTACGGTAAAACTACCTTTAGCCAGTATCGCTAAATCGGTGTATCACCAAAGAGGGTCATCTAAAAATTTAAGCAGATGTTGAGGGGTCGTATACAAAGCGAAGAATGACATATTGAAATTAAACAGAAAAATAAATATAAATTTATTATCATATTAGAAAATGGTCTACTATAAAAATGAATACATCAAATACCAGAATCTACTAGAGATACTGCTCAAAGTATTCTCCATTGGTGGCAATGCACAATTAATGCGTAAAAGTACTGAGTCCTGGACACGTTGGAGCATAGCAGGTGTAAATGTGCGACAAGTAAAAATGATGCGCTGCTTCAGATCAACCAGAGAAGTAGGTTGAGTCACATACACCTGTGCCTTGATTTATCCCTAGAGGTAGAAGTCCATGAGAGTTAAGTCCGGTGAACGCGGTAGCCGCTCTACATTATAGAGTTCCGAGGAGAAATTGCACTTTTTGACCATTGAAAACACAAAATCTCATATTTTCCGGGAGGGACATTTCATTGCTCCGGAGGGAAGGGGGGAATGTCCCTCCCTGGCCACCCCCTTGAATTCAACACTGCCTAATTTGACTTTTGAATGTTGTTTGACCCCTAAAAGTTAGCTTAAATTTTTAGATTTAAAAAAACCTCTTCAGTGATACCCAGTTTTAGCGATACCAGTTAAAGACGGTTTCGCCTGCTATGCTCCAACGTGTCCAGGACTCAGTACTGTCATGCATTCATTTGTGCATTGCTACCAATGGAGAACACTTTGAGCGGTATCTCTAGTAGATTCTGGTATTTGATGTAATCATTTTTTATAGTAGACCATTTTCTGATATGATAATAAATTGATATTTATTTTTCAGTTTAATTTCAATATTTCATTCTTCACTTTGTATATGACCCTTCAAAGTCAGCTCAAATTTTTAGATGAAATAACCCTCTTTGGTGATACACCTATTTAGAGATACCGGTTAAAGGTAGTTTTGCCGTAAAAAGACATTGCACCCTGATTTCGATCTTAAATTACTCTAATTCATTTTTTAACTGATCCCTGAATGAAAGACAAAATCATGTGAAAAAATCTCAAACTTTGAAATTTAATAATTGTGTCAATTTTTGTCGTACAAAAGTCAAACTTTTTGTGTTGTATTTGTTATGATATATGCAAACATTTACTAAATATAACTATAGGGACCGGGGGACCGTATAAAAAGTTAGATTTCATAATTTTTATAAAATTGATTTTTTACTTTAATTAACGCCACAACATGAATATTTACCTCATTTTAAACGCCTTTGTAATTGGAACTATATCTCTACAACCAACGGTTGAGAAATTAAAGGTCGGCGATAGATAACATTTTGCACTCTGTATATATATCTACTACATTTATTTATCTATATAAAATACAAACAGAAATTTCGTTCCGATTTCTTATAACTTGAGTTATGCTGAATGGATTTTGTTGGAACTTGCACTGTCAGATAGATAATTTTTCAGGGAAGGTTTTAGTATATACCATATCGTTCTACATAGATTAGTTATAGAATTATGATGGAAAGTTGTGTTATTTTGAACGAAAAGGTTACCATTGGTCATTTTTTGGTGACCATTAAAATTGGTGAGAGAACTGAAACGGCTATATCGTATAGAAAATAATGCAAACATTTCGCAAAATAAAAGAAAAATTGTTACTAATTTTATTTTTTTTAAATATTTTAAAAAAAAAAGAAATAATGTTATAAACGAAAATATTTAACTTAAACATTAAAGGGAAAGTTCGTAATGCTTAAAAATTTATTCAATGTGAAATATTGCAATTGAAATAATATTTGGCGATTTATCTTTTGCGTCAGGATAAGAAAAATGCATCTGAAAATTTGATTAGATAAAATCTGAGTAACAATTTTGATTTTGATTTGTTCTTTTTTTTTAATTTAGGGGCTGTCCATAAATGATGTCACACTTTTTTTCAATATTTTTGACCCCCCTCCCCCCCTTAGTCACAAAGTGTCACACTTCACCGTACCCCCCCCCCTCTTGTCACATGTCACGCTATATTTCATAGACCTATACTTGCAGTTCAGAAACAAAGTACTACGTTATAGATCATATTTCAAATTTTATTTTTAAGCTTTAACTAATGACATTTGTGAGCATAACAATAAAAATGATTCGTGTACTTATTTTGTATGAAATAAGATTAAGGTTTACAACAGAAAACATAATTAATATACAATAAAGTAATACAATTAATAATAAAATTTAAATATATATTTTTTTTAAAGAAAGGAATATAAGTGAAAACAAATCACATGAAAGTTGTTTTAGCCCCCATTAAAAAATAACCTCAAATTCTGGTAATTTCAAAATAACTTCAAAATTTAATCTGCTGATTTTAAATGATTTTATTTTAATCAAAATGTGTGATGTCACACTTCTCCCTACCCCCTCCCACCCCCTTCTCACAAACTGTCACAATTTCATGAAACCCCTTCCCCCCCCCCCCCCCCCTTCAAGCGTGACATCATTTGTGGACGGGCTCTTAATTTAATTTTTATCTAGCTGCTCCATCATGTGACTTACAGAAGAAAATAGCAGGTTTAATTAGAAAAATGACTATACTTATGAGTTACATATTTTTTATTTATTTGCGATTTTGATTTTACTTTGGTCACCAAAAAATTCGATTTTAAAGCCAACAAGTTGGAAATTGTACGTCAAATGTGACAAATGAGGTGCGTTCGTACTGTAGCTAGTTATATAAATATTCAGATCTTGATGATTTTTAATTCTGTGAAATGAATTATATCGTCTGCAGATTAATTTCTGTAATAAAATAAGTATCTCAGTCGCTTGACGATTAAACCTCGAAAGCTCCTATAACAAGAAAACACCAATTTTTTTTTTTTAAATTCAAATTTCTTAATAAATACTTTTATTAATATCGTCTAAAGCTTTGATTCGATTTTCATAAAATTTGAAATGTCTCGACAAAATTCTACAAAGATAATATATCTTAAATTTCAAACCATTAGCTTGGGTAGTTTTTGCGTTGTTATATGCGAACAGACAGACCAGACGACGACAATAGGTGCTACGTATTTATATAATTATGAACGCACCTAAAAAGGCATAAGCACGACGTCGGTCATAATAATGGTGTTTTTTCAAGTGTACAACAGCACTTTTGAAGCAATATTTTATATTCAAATGTAAATTATATAAATAGCAGTTAATACTATAAAAATGGAGTCAAAATGTAAATTTTAGTGTAAATGTCTGCCACACACAAATTATTAACACACATTTAAAAATTTTATCCCCATTCATTTCATTTTATTTTTCTTTCCATATATTTTCTTCTTTTTGAAGATTTTTAAAGGATATTGGACTAATCTTCCGTAATCGGGTCACCCGCCAATTGGAGTATTTACTATATTGTTGGAAATTTCTTTTATATTTGAAGGGGAATCTGGACGGGGAATCCAATTGCAGAAGATTACATGAAATTTGTACTTAGCGATTAGTAAATTAAATGTTTTTAGTTTAAAATAAATGGACAAAAGAAGATTTACTATTATATATTTTTCATCTGCAGTTATTTTACTATCACTAAAAAAGAAATACTTGCAATGTAAAAAAAAAAAAACTTTGAAATGCCAATGGTGACCAATTGAAAAATATTTGCTGATTTATTATTTTAGTCCAGATAAGAAAAAAAAGTACCTGAAATTCAGATTAGATACAATTTTGATCAAAACAAAGCAATTTCAGCTGACTCACAGCCCTAGCTGCCAAAAATTAGTGACAAATTAATGATTATGTTCACTATAGGGTTTATTTAGACCAAGGGCGGATCTAGAGAGTCTTCAAGGGGGGGGGGCAATATCAGAAATTTGGAAGTTAATATCCGACCCGCAATCTTGGTCGTGTCAGGCCTAATTTTTTTTTAATTGCGGGTCAGGTTTACTTCTACTTTTTTGCTACGGGTCTGGTTTGGGGCGGGTTGACTCCTACTTATTTACTGTAGGTCGGGTTTGGGTCAGGTTAACTTGTTTTTGGTACGAGATGGGTTCCGGTTGGTTAATTTTTACTTTTTTTGCTGCGGGTCGGGTTGACTTCTACATTTTTCCTGCGGGTCGCGTTGACTCACATTATCGGGTTGGGTTTTTTTACTCTTGCGTCTTGCGTGTCGTGTTCGGGTTGACGCAATTTTTTAAAAGAATGTCTAAAATATTTTTTCCCGATAAAATCTATATGCAGTAAAACTTTCATAACGGATAGTCCCAAATAGCGGAAAGCTTTATGTAGAAAATACTTTTAAAATCTTTATTTAGTAAAACCTCCGAATTACGGACACCTTGGAGCCGTCGAGTTTATCCGCAAATTCAGAAGTAATAGCATGTACAATAAGACCTCCGTACGGTCACTCCTGAAGAGCGGAGACAGTCCCCAATACAAATATGTCATATTTTTGCACACTCCTAACAAAGTACTACGTTATAGATCATATTTCAAATTTTATTTTTAAGCTTTAACTAATGACATTTGTGAGCATAACAATAAAAATGATTCGTGTACTTATTTTGTATGAAATAAGATTAAGGTTTACAACAGAAAACATAATTAATATACAATAAAGTAATACAATTAGTAATAAAATTTAAATATATATTTTTTTTAAAGAAAGGAATATAAGTGAAAACAAATCACATGAAAGTTGTTTTAGCCCCCATTAAAAAATACCCTCAAATTCTGGTAATTTCAAAATAACTTCAAAATTTAATCTGCTGATTTTAAATGATTTTATTTTAATCAAAATGTGTGATGTCACACTTCTCCCTACCCCCTCCCACCCCCTTGTCACAAACTGTCACAATTTCATGAAACCCCTCCCCCCCCCCCTTCAAGCGTGACATCATTTGTGGACGGGCTCTTAATTTAATTTTTATCTAACTGCTCCATCATGTGACTTACAGAAGAAAATAGCAGGTTTAATTAGAAAAATGACTATACTTATGAGTTACATATTTTTTATTTATTTGCGATTTTGATTTTACTTTGGTCACCAAAAAATTCGATTTTAAAGCCAACAAGTTGGAAATTGTACGTCAAACGTGACAAATGAGGTGCGTTCGTACTGTAGCTAGTTATATAAATATTCAGATCTTGATGATTTTTAATTCTGTGAAATGAATTATATCGTCTGCAGATTAATTTCTGTAATAAAATAAGTATCTCAGTCGCTTGACGATTAAACCTCGAAAGCTCCTATAACAAGAAAACACCATTTTTTTTTTAAAATTCAAATTTCTTAATAAATACTTTTATTAATATCGTCTAAAGCTTTGATTCGATTTTCATAAAATTTGAAATGTCTCGACAAAATTCTACAAAGATAATATATCTTAAATTTCAAACCATTAGCTTGGGTAGTTTTTGCGTTGTTATATGCGAACAGACAGACCAGACGACGACAATAGGTGCTACGTATTTATATAATTATGAACGCACCTAAAAAGGCATAAGCACGACGTCGGTCATAATAATGGTGTTTTTTCAAGTGTACAACAGCACTTTTGAAGCAATATTTTATATTCAAATGTAAATTATATAAATAGCAGTTAATACTATAAAAATGGAGTCAAAATGTAAATTTTAGTGTAAATGTCTGCCACACACAAATTATTAACACACATTTAAAAATTTTATCCCCATTCATTTCATTTTATTTTTCTTTCCATATATTTTCTTCTTTTTGAAGATTTTTAAAGAATATTGGACTAATCTTCCGTAATCGGGTCACCCGCCAATTGGAGTATTTACTATATTGTTGGAAATTTCTTTTATATTTGAAGGGGAATCTGGACGGGGAATCCAATTGCAGAAGATTACATGAAATTTGTACTTAGCGATTAGTAAATTAAATGTTTTTAGTTTAAAATAAATGGACAAAAGAAGATTTACTATTATATATTTTTCATCTGCAGTTATTTTACTATCACTAAAAAAGAAATACTTGCAATGTAAAAAAAAAAAAACTTTGAAATGCCAATGGTGACCAATTGAAAAATATTTGCTGATTTATTATTTTAGTCCAGATAAGAAAAAAAAGTACCTGAAATTCAGATTAGATACAATTTTGATCAAAACAAAGCAATTTCAGCTGACTCACAGCCCTAGCTGCCAAAAATTAGTGACAAATTAATGATTATGTTCACTATAGGGTTTATTTAGACCAAGGGCGGATCTAGAGAGTCTTCAAGGGGGGGGGGGGCGATATCAGAAATTTGGAAGTTAATATCCGACCCGCAATCTTGGTCGTGTCGGGCCTAATTTTTTTTTAATTGCGGGTCAGGTTTACTTCTACTTTTTTGCTACGGGTCGGGTTGACTCCTACTTATTTACTGTAGGTCGGGTTTGGGTCAGGTTAACTTGTTTTTGGTACGAGATGGGTTCCGGTTGGTTAATTTTTACTTTTTTTGCTGTGGGTCGGGTTGACTTCTACATTTTTCCTGCGGGTCGCGTTGACTCACATTATCGGGTTGGGTTTTTTTACTCTTGCGTGTCGTGTTCGGGTTGACGCAATTTTTTAAAAGAATGTCTAAAATATTTTTTCCCGATAAAATCTATATGCAGTAAAACTTTCATAACGGATAGTCCCAAATAGCGGAAAGTTTTATGTAGAAAATACTTTTAAAATCTTTATTTAGTAAAACCTCCGAATTACGGACACCTTGGAGCCGTCGAGTTTATCCGCAAATTCAGAAGTAATAGCATGTACAATAAGACCTCCGTACAGTCACTCCTGAAGAGCGGAGACAGTCCCCAATACAAATATTTCATATTTTTGCGCACTCCTCCGAGTAAGAGATAAATTCGATGGCACCTCGGTGTCCGTTATTTAAATGTTTTACAGTATTTGAATATTAATGAGTATATATATACTATATGTTTATACAGTCAATTCCCTCTAATCCGCACAGCTTGGGACCAAAGGTTGTGCAGATTATAGAATTTTGCGGATTATAGGTCATTGCTTTGTTTACGTTTTTTTCTCCTGTAATTTTACAGTAAATTAATTATTAATGCATAAACTAGTTGGTAAAAAAAGGAAGATATTGTAAAACATTGGATTATTTAATTAAAAATCTCATTATGTTTAAGGAAAAATGTCTTTACAATTTTATTTTACAATTTCTTTTGTTTATTTTTACAATTTTCAAACCTAGTAATAATTGTCATTTGTTTGAGAACTTTTGGTCTAGTATTTTTTCTTGGAGTCTATGTATAGTCATTATTTCTTGTTCTGAGACAAAACTCTTTTCTGAAGAAAATCCAGATATTTATAACCCATATCCAAGACCTGTTCAAGAGTTTCTTTTTCACCTTCATCATCATACTCTATCTTATTTTCAGTAGAGTTTAACATAGTAGTACTCATAATGTCATTTGTGAAACTCTCTTTATTGCAGCTTCATCTTGGGAGGATATCCATCCAATTATATTTTCTCCATTCAAGAAATCCAGCACAACTCTTAGTGAATTTTTTAGTTTTATGTTGGTAAATTTTTCTGCAGATTTCTGTTTAGCACTAACCAAACTAAAGCCAACTAAGTAACATCATCACCATTACTGTCTATAACTGAAGATGCTGGCCACAAATTTTGCTTTGCACCTAGTAAAGTGTTTTTGTATACAGAGACTCATGCATCAACCAAGAGATATATACAGCCCTTAATTGTAAATTACCTTCTATACTCCTCCATATTAGCCGATAAATCAGAGGTTATAAATTTGTGCATAAATTCCATTTTGTATTGTCATTTCATGCTACGAATAATTCGCAGATCCATTGGCTGAATAAGAGAATTTGCATTTGGTGGTAAATGTAGATACATTGTCTTTTTGAAATAATTTTGGATTTCTAGCACAATTGTCTAAGAGCAATAATATTTTACAGTTTACAGGTAAACAGACCTTTGTACTACAATGCATATAGGCTTCATTTACAAAATGATTTTCAAACCATTCTGTAAAAACCTGCTGGGTGAAACCATGCTTTTTTATTGTTACAACATGTAATAAGCAAGAAAATAGTCTCGTGATTTTTTACTTTTTTTTTCATTGGAATACAAAAATTTAGGGGCTGTCTACTGATAAATCAATCAAATTGCTGCCATTCCAGAATTTCTCTCGCACAGTTAATGATAACCAAATTTTCATTGTTTACATCTGAAACAGTGTGCGGATTATAGGCGTTTGCGGATTATAGAGTTGCGGATTAGAGGGAGTTGACTGTATTTCTATATAAACGAAAATTGAAATTAGAGATATAATTGCATATATACTACATTTTATACTTCTATTAAAATATAGATTAATTTTCATTCATTTCGGTTTTGGGAGGATGAAGATTTTTTTTTTTCGGGGTTCGGCTTGGTTACAATGGAATTTTCGGGTTCAGTTTGAGACAACCCGATCAGCTCAGGTCTCTAGGTGGAATTTTAAGTTGTATGTTCAAAAGGTGGAATTATTTTAAATGGGATTTTTGTAGTATCTTAAAAATTGCCCAGTGCGCTAAATTTTTTAGGAACTCCAAAACCTCGCTGTATTAAAAATTACGGTATAAGAAACTACAGTAGTCTCTACGGAGCGAGAGCAAATTTTTGAATTGCTACGCGCGCTTAAAACACAGCCTTTGCTACTGATCTTGTATTCTTATATGTGTATGAATATCAATGATTTTGTAAATGTGCCAGAAAAAAGTGAGTTTGTTTTTGAGAACCAAACTTTCAATTCATTAAGGCTTATGGCCTATAGTACCGAGCCCTGCTTTTTTTTTTTACTATGGGCCCTGAGGTGCTATAATGCCCCTGTCAGGTTGTCAGCCTAACGCGGGACCATCGATATTTAGCACGAAGATTAGGAGCGAAGATTATCGTAGATTGTGATAACTTGAAAGTTGTCGCCAACTGGACAGATGTAGGGATGGGTATAGTGAGGCTGGGCGAACTCTTCTCCCTGTAACATCACCTGTAACGCAATCAATGTATTGGACCTTGTAATAAAACGACCAAAGAAACAACAAACACTTCAAAGATAAAACTATAAGGAAGAACGACATCACATTACAGTACTAATAAAATTGTTGCCCAGATTTTTATTAGAAGTATACAGCGGTAGCACGAAAAATATACAAAACATTCATACAGACTTTTTGTAGAGGCAATGTGTATCTCTGTGCACTTGGGAAGATACCTTACAGAAGTCGCATAAAGGCTCATTTTTTTAAGGCTAATATAATCATGGAGACATTTTTAAGCTTTGATTGATCGTCGCATTTCAAAATTCTGTAAAAAAATACTAACTGGGTATAAGACTGCTTGTTTCTTTATATCAAAGATCAGTTTTTATTCAGTAAAGACTGTTTTGAAACTTATTAACGAAACATATATTCAGTAGTTATGAGACGCTGGCTGAAAGAAGCATTTAGAAAAAACATTAAAACTAGCTTAGATATCTCGGTTAGAGGTCTACACTTGCCGAAATTTCCAGCCTCGGGCCAGGCCCGACCCGTACAAAAAATATTGACCCGGCCCGGCCCGGCATAAAAGCGTGAGCTCCACTCGGCCCGCTCCAGTATAAAAGCTAAAAGTTTGTCCCAAGCCCGGATCTTCCAGTACAAAAACTTAATTGGTACTTCACCGCCAGACTTAATCTCCACAAAACATGCCGATATTTCTGAAGCAACATTATTCTACAGTTAAAATTATTCATAAAGCCCACTTATGCGCAGATTTTTTTTTCTCAAATTATGTTTGAAATTCATGGATTACAGAATGGAAACAATATTAATGACAGATAATTGTGTATATAAACACTCATTAAATATTTGAATTATATAATTACATTCAGATGAATATTCAGTAAGAATATCAACGTAGTTTAAAATTAAAGAAACAAATAATAAAAGAAAGTCATAATTTTAAAGCTCTACAAAGCAAAAAGTACATTTTTACTTTCTTCTATATATAACAGAAGAAAGTATTTAAATTGATATCATCAAAAGTGTATGAAGTTATGCATAGAATTAAACCAAATTTCATTAATAGGTTTTTGACTAACGGCTAGCAGGTCTTACTTAAATTTGGGGATATTCCGCCGGATGGGGGGCTCTGTAATAGCGATTTTTGGGACAGTTTCATTATTGTATCATTGGAAAGTGTAGGAAGTTATGCATGAATTGAACCAAATTTTATTTATGGGTTTTCAACTATGGCCAGCAAGTCCTAATTGAATTTAGGGATATTCAGCCGGAAGGGGGCACTGTGATACCAATTTTTGTGCAATTTTTTGTAGTTTAACATCAGTTGTTCATGCAGCGAAGGTAACCTCGCACTTCGCAAGCAGCTGACGTAAAACAGAATTCTGTGATACGAATTTTGAAGTATTAACATGTATGAAATATAAGAAAGTTTTGAGACTGGCACATCTGACTAGTTAAAAATATCTCTCTTTGATTTATTAAACCAAATTAAATTTCTAAAAATTATGTTAAAAAATGCACCATATCACTACAATTTTTCCGAAAACAAATAAATACTAGTATGTTGTGACTATCACAAAACTTTCTTCTATATAAATCAAATCGTCTGCAGTAAAAATTAAATGACGATCTATTCGTTCTTCAGATACAGCTAACGCGAAAATCGTGAAAAACAGATCATACTGGCGACATCTGTTGGGCGGTATATACCCAATTCTAATAAAGATCTATTTATGCCAAGGTCAAACATAATCTAAAGTTTAATGAAATTCCGTGCGTTAATTCTTGAGATATAGCTATCGCGAAAATCGCAAAAAATGCAGCATAGCAGCACCACCTGTTGAGTAATTTAAACCAAAACCTCAACAGCACCAATTTTGTCGAGGTCTAACAGAATATGAATTTTCATTAAATTCGGCGCATTAGTTCTCGAGGTAGAGCGCCCACAAAATTTGTGTCACATATATGTACAGACATTTTCTAAGAACAGTCAATTCGTGTTCAGGACCTCCTAAATTGTAGAAATACGTCGAAAATTTTTACTAATCCAATACTTTGTTCTTGTAAAGATAGAAGAAAGTCAAAAATGCCATCTGAACATAGTCTCGGGGGGGAAGAATTTAGAGGTATGTATGCACGAGCCAATAAAAGTTTTCATACGGGTTGAGTCAGACGCGGTCTGAACTCTTAGCTTTTATATCGGGTCGGGCCCGAGTCTGGAAATTTCGGCTCGTGCAGATCTCTAAGAAAAATGAATTCCATGCCAAACTCGTCCCGGAAAAAAGAAGTCTAGCCCGACCCGGCTCAAGTCTACAGAAAAAATGAATACCCGGCCAGGAAAGAGTCCAGAAAGAACAGGCAAGGTCCGAGTTTCGTGAATGAAAATTGGCTCGAGATTTGTCTTTGGGCGCGACCCTTTCCCACACAGACCTCTGATGCAGAACTTTTATTAGCGCAAGGGAGATGGGGGGGAGGGGGGGTATGATCGATCCACCACTGGTCGCAACCGGGCTGAATTTTCAGCTTTTATGCTGGCCACAGGCCTGAAAATCTCGGCCCGTGCAAACCTCTAGAAAGAATGAAATCTAAGCCAGGCTCGACCCGAAAAAAAAAGAGGTCTGGCCCGGCACCAGTCTCCAGAAAAAGCGAGGCCCAGATCAGGCCCAAGTCTCCAGAAAAAATAAGGCCCAGTCCCGACCCGACCCTTAAAGAGTGAAAACCTGTCCCGGCCCGACCCAGGTCGGGCCGGGCTTCGCCAGAGCCCTTTTCCCGTGGAGGCCTCTAATGTCGGTTTACCGATCCTTTTTTAGCTCAAGGGGGGGGGGGGGGGGCGATCGCCCCTCCCTTAGATCCGCCATTGATTTAGACCCTAACAGACTGGAGAATAATGTAATCTTGAAAATAAAAGAAATAGCAAGCCTATTTATTTCGCTGTGTTATTATGCTCATTAGAGAAATTAAAAAAAAAAAATCTTCTGTTCAAGTATTCACCAAAAAGATTATTACTAAAAATTTTGTATAACTAACTTAATTTATCATTTTCAAGAAATTTTATTGGTGAAATATCTGCAATTTAGTCAACAACAATTTGACATTATTTAATAGAATGTAGTTTGACGAATAATTAATTTCTTTTTCTCTGGTACATTTGTAACCATATCTTTGGAAACACTTCTAATGTTTGACTTCATATTTGGCTGTGGACCCCATTACGAAAGATTAGGAAGACTTTATTTGATGCGAACTAGAGGATTATTTTTCTACCAGAATCAGTCAGGGTTTTTTTTTTTTTTTTTCAGGTTAATGGTTACAGGATTGCAACTGGTATATAAAATAAAAAGGAGGTCAAAATTTAATTTTTCATGTTATTTTATTGTTATTCAAACAATTCAGCTTTAAAAATCCACTCTTTATTATTCACATTTATTTAAAATATGAAAGTTAAACACTGTTCATTGTGTGCAAATAATTTATTACATCTTTTACTGTATTTACATTGCTGGAATCCAAAGATAGAAAACTGTAGTAGATCTTGCAGAAGATGACGTATATTACGAAATATAATGTAACGTAGAGCGAGATTGCGTTTGAGCTACCAGAACCACACATAGCACCAAGCTGATAGTCCCATATTTCAAGAACTAACAAATGAATAACACACACATCATTTAAGTTCAATTTCTGCAATGATTGTAAAGCTTTTTTTTTAGTAGTGTGGTGACTAGAGAACATTTTAATTTCTGTTGGTCATAACAGCTACATTTCTCTACCAAACTCTACTATAAATGATGAAATAAAAGAGTTGATTTTTAATGTCCCGAATTTCGTCTAACGCATAAGATAATATAATAGGGCAAAGGGCCAAAGCACTTTCCAGGTTAAAGTTCATATTACTTTAAAATACATGGTTTAATTCGTCATTTTGTTTGCTTCAAGTTTCATTTGTAAAATTGACCAGCGCAGTGGGCATAGCCTGCTAGTATCTCCTATATATATAAAATACAATAGGAAATTTCGTTTTGACTTTTTGTAACTCAAGTTCTGCCAAATGGATTTTGATGGAACTTGCACTGTTCGATAGATAATTTTTCAGGGAAGGTTTTAGTTTATAACATATTGTTCTACGTAGATTCGTTATAGAATTATGATGGAAAGTTCTGTTATTTTGGACGAAAAGGTTACCATTGCTAATTATTTGGCGACCAATATCGTTGGTGAAATAATAGAAACGGCTATAACATTCAGAAAATAATACAAACACCTCTCAAAAAATAAAAGAAAAACTGTTACTAATTTTATTTAAAAAAATAATAATAAAATGAAAAATTAAAAAAGAAAAGCAGTTTTGATGAGAGATAATGTTATAAAATGAAAATATTTAATTAAAACATGCAATGAAATGTCAGTAATGCTTAAATAAATATTCAATGTGTAATATTGTAATTGAAACAATATTTGGCGATTTATCTCTTGCGTCAGGTTAAAAAAATTAATCTGAAAATTTGATTAGATAAAATCTGAATAAGTATTTACTTTTTCGTTTGTCCTTTTCTTTTTAAATTTTATATTTATTTTTATCTAACTCCTCTATCATGAGACTTACAGAAGAAACTAGCAGATATAATTATAAAAATAACTGTACTCGTGAGTTACATGTTATTTGTTTAGTTATGATTTTGATTTTAATTTTGTCGCCAAACAATTTGATTTTAAGCCAAAAAGACATTAGCATTAGAGATGGGAAATATAGTTATTTTTGGTTAACATGTTACATCATTCCACAGCAGCACTGATAACAAGTTCCAAAACCCTGTTATTTTTGTAACATATAACCAATCGCTATGTATGCTGCCAACGGACGTTTTAATTAAAATGCTGTTATACTATAGACCTTCTTTTCTATTGAGATGAATCTACACAATTAAAACCAATTTACATGGTAAAAATTCAATTTTTGTGCAACAAAAATTTGCCTAGTTAGGATAATTTGAATTTCTTGAATTTTCAGAGTTTTTTTACATTAAAAACACGTTTTTCCATTTTTAGTGACTAAAAATGCCAAAAGGTCATAAAATTCTAAGTATCATACTCGGTAAGTTTTAATCATAGAAGAATGAATTTTTACTGTTTTAGTTGTTAGAACATGGAGAAACATTTTCTAAATGAAACTTATAGGACAAATAAAATTCGTATAAAATTCAACATCGTATAAAATTTTCAATTAACTATTTAAAAAAGAACTTTTTAAAATAAATTGATTTTAATATGATGAAGAACAACATTTGAGACTTTGCAATTGGAATTACCTCTAAAATTAACAGTTTAGGAAATAGCTATTGGTGAACCTTATCTAAAAATAAAACACATTTTTAAAAATATTTGTTGGATAATGAAATATGATGGCAATATTTTACTGTAATACAAAGGAATTAGGAATAAAAAACAATATTTTCTCAATTTTTTTTTTTTGTTTTAAGATGCTAGTAACGCTCTGTTATTCAAAGCAATACGACACAAAGGACTGTTGGATTGCATCTTTCAGTAAACTTTTTAAAATTACTTATAGTAATGTTGTCTTACCAAATTCACAGGAAGCATTTTAATCCGAATTTTTTATCATAAAATATTTTTAAAAATGCTAGTATCTACTATATATACATAAAATACAAATGAAAATTTAGTTCCGACTGCTTATAACTCGAGTTCAGCTGAATGGATTTTCATGGAGCTTGCACTGCTCGATAGATAATTTTTCAGGGAAGGTTTCAGTATATACCATATCGTTCTACGTAGATTAGTTATAGAATTATGATGGAAAGTTCTATTATTTCGGACCAAAAGGTTTCGTAATGCTTAAAAAAATATTCAATGCGCAAGATTGCCATTGAAACAATATTTGGCGATTTATCTTTTGTTTCTGTCGATTTTGAATTTACTTTTGTAGCCAAACAATTTTATTTTTAGCCAAAAGGTGTTTTATCAAGTGTATGACAGGATTTTTGGAGTATTTTTACTTACCCATCATACGTAGTATAGGGTAAGTCGTGTAATCGTTTTGAAAATCAAAAAAAAAAAAAAAATTTCTGACGGATTTACACGTTTCAGACACTGGAGATTCCGAAAAACATATTTTTAGAAAAAAAAAATTGCCGTCCGTCTGTCTTTAAACGCTCTATCTCCCGAACAAATCGAGATAGAGACTTGAAATTTGGTGTGTACTTAGTATGTAATAATGGGAAGAAGCTTATTGAATTTCAGTGACCTCGATTATCCGGAGCTATTTTTTCGGACTCTCAAAATATTCATTCTGATAAAAGGTATATAAAAATTTTCGAAATTGTTTATTTTAAGGAGGGAATATAAAAGACAATAAAAAAACATAAATTTTGCAAGAAGTCGAAAGAAGTGAATGAGAAGTGAAAAAAATGAGGTCGATCGGATAATTAGTGGCCGAGATATTTGTAATCATATTTTCCACAATCTTCGATTTTTCCTGACCCTGTATTCGATTCAAATTTCAATTCAAAGATCTATTTTAATTGGAAATGAAATGCTTAATCCGACGCAGTAAATCGTTAGTTAACATGATTAACAATTTTAGAATAATAGAGCATTTAAAGTTTATGACGTCATCAAGCCACGATTTTATTCGAATTGCAATGCATTTTTTAAATAGTTTACACATGTTTTATTTTCATAATTTGTATTATGCATATCCATGATGGGTAAGTACTACGGTGGCCCCCAGCGGCTAGTTTTTATTCAAATGTAAATTATATTAATAGCAAGCTATTTACTTCTACCATATATATGAAATTTCATTCCGGTTTCTTATTACTCGAGTTCTGCTGACTGTATTTTCATATAACTTAAACTGTTATATAGATCGTTTTTCAGGGAAAGTTTTATTATATAACATATCGTTCTACGTAGATTAGTTATAGAATTATGATGGAAACTTCCATTATTTTGGACGAAAAGGTTACCATTGCTCAATTTTTGGAGAAATATTTGAAACGGCTATACACCTCGAAAAATAAAAGAAAAGACTAATTTTATTAAAGAAAAAGAAAGAAAAGAAAAACAGTTTTGATGAGAGATAATATTAAAAAACTAAAATATTTAATTTAAACATGTTTGGTAATGTTCGTAATGCTTAAAAAATTATTCAATGTCAAGATTGCTATTGAAACAATACTTGTCGATTTATCTTTAGTTTTTGCCGATTTTGAATTTACTTTTGTCGCCAAACAACTTTATTTTTAGCCAAAAGGTGTTTTTTCAAGTGTATAACAGAATATTTGGAGTATATTTTTTATTCAAATGTAAATTATATTAATAGCAATCTTTCTACTATATACCGGATGCGTCATAAATTCGTGCAAACTTAAAAAATTCGTAATAAAAGTAATGCTCAAAAAAAATTTCGGTTTACGCGAGTATGATCAGAAGGATTTAAAATTTTTTTTCATGTGTAATAAAAATAATTCCAAAAACAACCAATAGAGGGCGTTCACACGTCATATTGAGGCGTTTTATGCAAATCAGGCTCACAATAAAACACCTGGCTGGAAATGGATTCGTCATTCGATCTCGGCAGCCTGTTATCGTTACCAGATCGAGCGTTGGTGGTTAAACATTTCTACAAAAATGGTGAATCCACAACTATTGCATTGCAAAAGTTTCGCACGGAGGTGCAAGGAGGACGTAAGGTGCAAAAAAAAAAAATCCTATTTCATTGAATGGGATACTCAATTTAGTACAACGTTTTGAGGAAACTGGAGTTTGGAGGATCGTCTACGTAGTGGCAGACCATCCTCGAGCGCGGATCGCGTCCATGTTGTAAAAAGTGTCATGTAAGAATTGGCAGCCGAGACATCAACGGGGAGTAGCAGTGCTCGTGAAGCTGGGAGAACAACGGAGATTCCGGAATCGTCGATTCGACGTATTCTGCACGGAATCTTGGATCTGTATGCATGCAAGATACAGGCACTTCAACAGTTATTACCGGCAGATACAGATAAAAGACTAAGTTTGCTACATGGGCGCTGGCACAAATGGAGCGTGACCCACAATGGTTGCTAAATGTCATGTGGATGGATGAAGCACACTTTTCACTGCATGGGACGTCAATACGCAAAATAGTTGTATCTGGGCGTGAGTACCCTGTCCTCATGAATACCTGACCAGGCCACTGCATGCTCCTCATGTGACTGTTTGGTGTGGTTTCACCACGTCTTTCATTCCAGGTCCTTTCTTTTTTTAAGAGCCTTGTCCTGAATCCGGCTGGAAAACCTGTACAGTCAATGCAGAACGGTATCTTACGCTTTTGCGTGGCCACGTTGTGCCTGCATTGCAGGAAAGACATGCGTTATCTGTCATCACTTTCATGCAGGATGGTTCCCCGCCCTACTTTACAAGTGAAGTCAAGACGTTCCTGTTGGACACTTTCACTAAAGACCGAGTGATAAGTCGAGGTTGTAAGTTTGAGTGGACCGCACGATCTCCAGATTTGACTCCGGCAGATTTTTGGTTATGGAGGATACTTACAGTCTCGTGTATACCGGGACTGCCCAGCCACTTTGGTGGAACTGAAAGATGCCATTCGACGGACTGTCGATGGCTTCGATGCCGACCTCAGCTGTAACAGGCATATAAACGCGCCTCACTTGCCTAATACCTGGTGGTGGTGATCATGTTGAGCATCTTTTACCTTAAAATAAATGCACAGTGTGATGTCATTTTGATTTGTTTCATTGTCTGTTTGTGTTTGCCCGATTTGCATAAATTGCCTCAGTATGACGTGTGAGCGCCCTCTATCGGTTACTTCTGGAATCAATTTTATATACATGAAGAAAAAAATCCAAAATCCTTCTTATCATATTCGCGCAAACCGAAATTTTTTCCGAGCATTACTTCTTTTATTATGAATTTTTAAAGTTTGCACGAATTTATGACTCACCCGGTATATGAAATTTCGTTCCGGTTGATTATAACTCGAGTTCTGCTGATTGCATTTTCATATAACTTAAACTGTTAGATAGATAATTTTTCAGGGAAGGTTTTATTATATAACATATTGTTCTACGTAGATTAGTTATAGAATTATGATGGATAGAATTATGATGTATAATCAAATGAACACGATTATAAAAGATTAGCCTTTTAAAAATATTCGGCCGAATGGATTTCGATGGAACCTTCACCACTGTAATTTAGATAATTTTCTAAAGAATGTTTTATTATATAATGCATATCATTCTACGTTGCTTAGTTCTAGAATTATAGGGGGAAATTCGAAAATCAGGTGGCTTCTTTTATCAAATATTAACTTTTTCAAAAAGTTCTAATAAACGGTTTTTGATGGGACTTGCACAGATTGTTTGATAATTTTTCAAAGATAGTTTTTAGTATATAATATATTGTTCTACATTGCTTAGTTATAGAATGATAAGGGCAAAGTCTGTAATCAGGTGAACCCGTTTATGACAGATCTCGGATGACAGCTTTGCTATTTGACTAACCATCGTCGATTAATAGAGAAATATTCGTAAATGGGTCCAATTAATCAATTCATGACTGATGTTTGACGCCAGAGGCTGTAAATTACTAATATATGAGTCGGAATTGTATCTTGTAGGACCATCACTTTCTCCTTACAAAATGTTTCGTTTCATATTTCTCTTAGAAACCCGCTACATGATGAGGTTTTCTGCACTTTTATGTTATCCAGGCGCAAATCTCGCCAATAGCATTTTTTTTTCCCAGCAGTAGCAGATTTTATTTTTTGCGTGTTTAAATTAGAAACAATACTTTGAAGATAAAACAGACTTTCGGTTTATAGCATTATTTCTTACTTTTATTCTTTTGTATTTTTAATGAAATTTGTGAAAAGTGTATGTTTTAAATGTATGTAATATGTGTATTTTACATGTTTGTATTTTAAATTAAATGAGTGGAAGATTTATATTTTAAATGAAATGAATGCTATAGGATTCATGGCGATGGAAACAATATTTGGCTGTTTATCACATGCGCCCGGCTTACATTTTCTTGAAATTGTTGTGGAAACCAATCACGAGAATAATTAAAAAATATATTGGTGGCCCAAAAAAGGACCGCTCTGAAGACTGTTAATAATGTCAGAAATTTTGCTAATGTTGAATGTTATGAGAATATTTCATAGGTCAAACTAAAATATGAGAAAAAAACGTTTTAAACAAACAAAAAAAACACTTTTTTATTTTTTTCAACCCTGGGTCAAACTAAAATACCGCGACAATGACAGACATATTTACATCTAGCCGTAACCAATGATCCTGATTGAAAAATAGGTGCAATTTGTACCATATGCATTAAATAAGTAGGTAAATTACATAATCGAGTCTACAGACATTTGCGTAAGTTACCGGGCATAGTTTGGCGCACAATTTGCTTAAAAAGAATGGTTAAATTTATTCTGTGTTTTTAAAGTGGACTAATTCCATAATCGAGTCTACAGAGAATTGGCGTAATTTGGAACAAATATTATTGGATAATTTTGGTAAATTTCCGTTATACCAACACCATGTCAAAATATATGCTAATGCACCATTTATTTCAACTTTAAACGTGAAAAGAATTTTTATTGAGATCAGGGCCAAACATTGCGACTCGCTGTTTATGGAATATGAAACTTTTTTTTTTAAAGAAAATACTATTTAATCGTAGGCATGCAAAACTTTTAAATTACACCATTTTGATGCAATTGTAGTATTTATTCAGAAAAGACAACGAGAAATAACTCGCAGTTTCATAAATTTTAATGATCAGCATTCTTTTGTCTTTTCAGAGAAGTTTTAGTTTATAACATAACATTCTACGTTGCTTAGTTATAGAGTTATGGGGAGAGTTCTACAATCAGGTGAACTCGAATGTGAAATATTAGCCCATTTAAAAAGTTCTAAAGAACAGATTTTAATGAGACTTTCATTGCTAAGTAGATAATTTTTCAAGAATGGTTTTAATATATTGCATATCGTTCTACGTACTTAGTCAAATAGTTATGTGCGGAGATTATATAGTCAGGTGAACCCGATTACGAAAGATTAGCCTTTTTAAAAAGTTCTACTGAACAATTAGATAATTTTTAGGAATGGTTTTAGTATATTGCATATAATTATATCGTTCTTTACCAAATCCTACTGTAAATGATAAAAAAAAAAGAAGAGTTTGCCCTTAACAGCTGAAATTTTGACAGCACATTAGAAAATATAATATTGCAATGGCGTTCGTATCGTTTTCAGTAATGCAGAAGGATATTCCAGGTAAAGGTACAGATAACTTTAAAATACAAAGTTATATTCACCGATATATTTCGTTTGATTCAAGGTTCATTTGGAGAGATCGACCAGCGCAGCGGGCGTAGCCTGCTAGTATATATATAAAATACAAACTGAAATTTCGTTCCGACTGCTTATAACTCAAGTTCTGCTGAATGGATTTTGATGGAACTTGTACTGTTCGATAGATAATTTTTCAGGGAAAGTTTTAGTAAATACCATATAGTTCTATGTAGACTGGTTATAGAATTACAATGGAAAGTTCTGTTATTTTGGACAAAAAGGTTACTATCGCTCATGTTTTGGCGACCATTATCACTGGTGAAAGAATTGAAACGTCTTTACACATCGAAAAAAAAATTGTTAATATATTTTTTAAGAAAAAAAAGAAAAACAGTTTTGATGAGAGATAATACTATAAAATGAAAATATTTAATTTAAACATGATTGGGAATGTTCATAATGCTTAAAAAATTATTCAATGTGAAAGATTACTATTAAAACAATATTTGGCGATTTATCTTTTGTTTTTGGTAATTTTGATTTTAGTTTTTTCGCCAACGAATTTGATTTTTAGCCAAAAGCTGTTTTTTCAAGTGTATGTCAGCATTTTTGAAGTAATTTTTTTTATTATTCAAATGTAAATTACATTAATGGCAATCTACTTCTGCTTACTTCATATGAAATTTCGTTACGGCTGCTTATGACTCGAGTTCTGCTGATTGGATTTTCATAGAACTTAAATTGTTAGATAGATAATATTTTGGGGGAGGTTTTATTATATAACATATCATTCTACATAGATTAGATATAGAATTATGATAGAAAATTCTATAATCAGATGAACCCGATTATGAAAGATTAGCCTTTTTAAAAGATTCTGCCGAATGGATTTCGATGGAACCCACACTGTTAGCTAGATAATTTTCTAGGGAATGTTTTATTATATAACATATCATTCTACGTTGCTTAGTTCTAGAATTATCACAGGAAATTCGAAAATCAGATGACCCCTTTTATCAAATATTAGCCTTTACAAAAAGTTTTAATAAACGGTTTTTGATTGGACTTGCATTGATAGTTTGATAATTTTTTAAAAATAGTTTTTAGTGTATAATATATTGTTCTACATTGCTTAGATATGGAGCAATGGGAGTAAAGTCTGTAATCAGGTGAACCTGTTTATGACAGGTCTCGGATGACAGCTTTGCTATTTGACTAATCATCGCTGATTAATGGGAAAATATTCGTACTTGCGTCCAATCAATCAATTCCTGAGTGATATTTGACGCCATACGTGACTGTAAATCACTAATATCGCGTTAGAGTTGTATTTTTTATGACCACCCCTATCTCCTTACAGAATGTTTCGTTTTATATTTCTCTTACAAATGTCATAGAAACCAGCTACACGATGAGGTTTTCTGTACTTTTTTATCTTTGCAGGGTGCAAATCTTGCCAACAGCATTTTTTTTCTCGGGAATAGCAGATTTTATTTTTCACGTGTGTAAATTAAAAATGATACTTTGATGATGAAATAGACTGTTTTTTTTATAGCCTTATTTCTATTATTTTGCACTTTTAAGGAAATTTGTGAAAGGCGTATGTTTTTAATGTATGTAATATGTGTA
The DNA here is from genome assembly GCA_963931845.1 of Maratus michaelseni. NCBI lineage: Eukaryota > Metazoa > Arthropoda > Arachnida > Araneae > Salticidae > Maratus > Maratus michaelseni. The sequence continues at coordinate 123,294,738 of OZ007586.1, forward strand.
TTTTACATGTATATATTTAAAATTAAATGAGCTAAAGGTTTATATTTTAAATGGAATGAATGGAATAGGAATGATGGCGATGGAAACAATTCATCACACACGCGTCCGGCCAATATTTCTTTGCAATTGTTGTAGTAACCTATCACGAGAATAATTAAAAAATATTAGTGGTCGAAAGAAGGACCGCTCCGAGGACTGTTAATAATGTCAGAAATTTTGCTAATATTGAATGTTATGATAATATTTCGTAGGGCCAGGGTTGTTACGTTTAAAACATTACATTTAAAACAATTTTTAAAACATTTTTTATTTTTTATAATGTCACTATGTGACAGTTCACAAATTAAAATTTGCCAATTAAAATTGTATTAAAAACTTCTAATTAGCTCTATACACTAAAAGACATTCAAATTTTATTAAAATTATAAATCGGTTATTTAATTTTAATTAAGTAATTTAAAGTAAATTTATTTCCTCTAAAATTGAAAATATGTAATTTATTTTTTTAAAGATCTCAATTATGATTTTTTATATAATATCAAAATTAAAGTTCTATAATATATTAATATAAATAATCTAATTTTCAAAAACTAACCGTATTTCAGTGTTGTTACATTTTTAATAAAGATAGAATTATCTAGAAACATGTATTTCTGTTTCTCTACTATCTTATTTTTGTACTATCTGCTATCTTTAATTTTTGTGGTTTTTCTGTCTAAAAACCAAGAAGTCGTGCAGTCATCTTTTTATAATTGTGTTGCTCAAATTTGTGTAATACCACGATTGCGAAATCTCAGTTATTGCTGTTTTCTTTAAAATGAGCAGAAATTGAGAACAATTAGTGTTCAGTTTAACTTGTAGTAGGATAGTTTTTTTTTTTTTTTTTTTTTTGTGAAGGTTTCATTTAACTTTATACTTTTTTTTAATCATATTGTGCCACCCCAATAATGAAAAACAGTGAACAACTTTTTTTTTTATGTCTTTCTGTTATTTTTGTGTTATCAAAAAGTGTGCACAAACTACAACAAAGTTAGAGATTAAAAGTTAATATTAATAGCATGCATACCCTTTATGGATTTACTTTTTTTTAAGGTAGTATCCTATTTATACTTTTGATCAGGAAACTAGGTACTAGGTTTCTCCTGTTTTCTGAATAAATTCAGCAGTTGGTGAACAGAGAACATAACAATATTGAGTAAAGAACCTGAGCTAAACGCCTTCTTAATATACTATAAATCAGGGGTTCTCAAACTTTTAGACCGACGTACCACTAAATCGAAGTTCATACTTCCGTGTACCACCAGGTAACAAACGTAAAGCTAAAATAGAACAACCTGTCTAAAACGAAACATCTCTCGGGTCTTTTGTATTTCCTTCATAGCAGATTTTGATGCATTTAAAAATGAATTATTACATTACTAAATTAACTGCTTTATAATAAACATTCAAGCAAAAAGTAGTATCATCATTAAATTTTAATAATGAATACAATATCAAAATACAGTATTTTGGTATAGTAAAAAATCCACACTACTTAACAACATATTGGCGCACACTGATTCATATACTTTTATAGTAGGCCAAAGAAAAGGGTGGGTTTGTTTCATCAAGCACAACTTCCTCATGTCTGGCTCAATATTAAGAAGTTTTAGTCATAAGTCAGATTAGATGTTTAGTTTATTCCTATATTTGTTTTTCATATAACAAAGGGCGGAAAAGAACATTCACAGAGACTTGTTGTCCTAAACACAAACAGATTTTGACAATATAAGACGGTACTCTGATATTCTCGTCAGCGAAAATTCTGCTGCATTCATCCTTTTGAATGTGGACTCTAGTAATCCATCACAGGAGATGAGAGCTGAATAAGTTTACTCCTTTCCTCTCGCGTGAGATAGAGTGGCAGGGTGTCTCAAATGAGAAACTAATTTCCAGAGCCCGATTAAGGTCATGAGGAGCCCAAGACCCAGTACCTTTTCAGAGCCAGTCTCAAACCAAGATAATAGCTATAAATATTTTTGGGGAATATTCGGTGGTTATCCTTAGATATTATGATATGGTTACCAAGTTAATCAAAATCTTTTTTGGCGTTGGGGAAATAATTGCAAAAAACTGTATTTTTAATAAACTTTTTGCAAACAATTTTATTTATTTTGGAGGGCTCCATTAGTGGTGGGCCCTAGGCTACGGTCTAGTCGGCCTCTGCATTAATCCGGCCCTGCGAATTTTATATCTCAAGCTTAGTTAGCGCATTTAACATGGGCTGAATACAACCATATTAATAATCTGCATACCTTTAAATTCGACAATAATGTCGCTCAGTAGGCAAACACGTGGAAGTCTCTTCATACATTTAATTATATGCCACCTCAATCCATATGTACAATCTTTACCTCAAATCCGCATTGCATATAACTACAGTTTTTGTTTGATTTAGTAATCTTACTCTCTTGACTATTTTAAATATATTATTTTCACGAAATAGGAGAAATCTATAACACTTTTTGCACAAGAGAAGAAAAATATTTCAATCAACACAATGAATCAATTTATGGATTATGTTTGAAATAAGACTTTTATTTCAACACCTAGAAGCTCTGCTAGTGCAAAGAGAACAATGGGTTGTAAATTACACTTGGAATGTAATTTTGTTTTAATTCCTCCTACTCACACAAGCACCTCCTACTTGTAAGCATTCAGACCTTCAGATAATTCAATTCATAAAGCACGTTTAAAAATAGTTCTTCCGCTAATTAAAAATACTTCATTCATTTATTAATTTTAAAAAAAGGTCTTTATTACAAAATTCAACTTTGATCTATATAAATCTTATAATTGTGTTTTTAATTCTGGAAAACTGATTGTATAATAAGCGTTGTGTTAGAATTTCAGCAAGTCTTTTATAACAAATATTTCTGGCAAAAAAAAAAAAAAAAAAAAAAAAAAAAAAAAAAAATAGAAAAAGCGTTTACAAATCCTAAATCGCGTTCGAAATTTTTAAAAAACATTTCCAAGTTAATAAAGACAAGACGTTTTCGATTCCATAATAATATGCCGCATTATTTCACGTACCAGTAACGGACTTCTGCGTACCAGTAAGCAGAGCTTCACGTACCAGTACTTGTACGCGTACCATAGTTTGAGAACCCCTGCTATAAATAATTCTTTCTTCCATCAATAGATAATGCTAAAATACTACATAGATATTTTTTTAGTAGTTAAAAACATTTTTATTGTTTTTCTTTTCTCTTTCTTTATTAAAATTATAGTAACTTCATTTTAAATTATTCATATTTAAAAATTCAACTTTTGAAATTTTCATTTCTTTTAATAGTATTTTCTTTTTTAATAATTCATTTATGAAAATAAACTGAAGTGAAAAAACTTATCTACTTTCAGTTCCTTTTAAATTCTAACTGTTTAAATTTGCTTTTCAATCCTCAGAGATATAATAGTATGCTACCTACCAACCAATCTATTTTGATTTTCAGTTTGAATCCATGTTCTCAAAAATAAAGAAATAAAAAAAAAAAAAAAAAAAAATGGACATGTTTAAAAATATTTATTTCTTAAAATTATTAATTAACTTTTTACGTATTTCATATATATATATATATATATATATATATATATATATATATTATTTGAGAAAAGGAAACTGAAGTGAAGATAATTATCTCTTCTCTATTGTATTGCCATTCCATGTGTTTTTAGTTCAGTGTGTGTCTACAGTTTGTTTTACATAAAAGTTATTAACTGACTTATAGCTGAGTTGTTTAAAATTATGGCTACAGGGAGGAAAAAAGATTTGATTTGGGAATCCTTTGAACAGAAAGAAATACCTGGTAAAGTAGGTTTAGGAGCTGAATGTAATAAATGTAAGAAGGAAATGGCAGGGTTAGAGGCAAGAATGGGTTGGGTTGGGTTGATTATTGACGGCCAATTATCTACACTAGGGATATAGGCCCGGGGGGAGTGCCCTTCGTGGGGGTCTTTCTAAGGGTAATCCGTATTTACGCATGGATAAATCCACGGCTCGAAGAAAACCACGAAAACTCCGAACGATTAGGCCGACGGGCGCGATTGGGATCGAACCCAGCACCTCCCGTCTACCAGCTTCGAGAGCACAACCTCTCAGCCACTGGTGGGGCTAGAAGCAAGAATGAAAGCTCACTTTAACAGTTGTGTTTTATTAGATGCTGGAACTTTAGCTCAGGAAGATGATCCACCTAAACTAGAAAAGGTTGTAGAAGTTATTAGAGTCAGGAAAGAGACAGGCTACTGATCCTTACATAAATACCAATAGGAGACATGCACCAACTACAAGTTTAAGTGATTTTATTGTGAGAATATCTAAATATGATGAAGAATTGTTTGATATTCAAGTTGCCCGCTTTATTTATGCAACAAATACATCATTTTCATGTGTGGATCATCCAGAATTTAAAAAGATGGTGTCGAGATAAGACCTGGTTACAAACCACCAAATCGCCCTGAAATAGCTGGCATATTGCTTGACAAAGTGCATGAATCTGTGCTGGAAACCTATAAAAATGATTTAAGAGAACAGATTGTTTGTGCTGCTCTTGACGGATGGAGTAACATTTACAATGAGCCAATTGTAGGATTTACAGTATCTTGTAAAGACAAAATTTACTTAGTAGATTCAATTGATACATCGGGCCATTGTCATGAATTTAATTACCTTTGTGAGCTTGCAAGTATTGCCATAAATAAAGTAGAGGAACGCTATGGTTGTCTTATTGGCAGCTTTGTAACAGACAATGCTGCCAATGTTATGAAGATGAGAAATGAACTTAAAAAGACTGAGAGGAATAATATGAATATTTTAACTTATGTATGTTCGGCTCATGTGTTAAATCTTAGTTGTAACGAGCTCAAGTTGTTGATATTGTTAAATATTTTCGAAATAATCATTTTGCTTCAGCAAAGCTTCGGGAAACAGGTACTAAAAAGCTTGAGTTACCATCAGATGTCAGGGGGAATTCCACGTTGCACACAATGGAGTCTTATGTAAGCAATTGGCCACAAATTTTGAAAGTTTGTAAAGATAATCGAGAGAAAATCAAATCTGATATTTCTAAGAAAGTCATAGATTTTCAGTTAAAAAGAAATGTTGAAGATTATATCCAAAGGCTCAAACCTATTGCAGTTGCATGTGACAAAGCTCAGAGAAATAATTGTACTATTAGTGATGTAGTTGAAATTTGGAAAGATTTAAAAAAAGAAATGTCAGAAATATGTGCTGCTAGTAATCTTACCATGATTACAAAAAACATTGAAAAAGCCATAGAAAACAGATATGAAATGGCAATGACACCAACACATTTCTTGGCAAACATTACTGATCCACACTTTAAAGGAGAATCACTTACAATTGATAAGACAGAAAAAGGCATGAACCTTGCAGACGAATTATGTCCTGAACTAATTCCAATAATTATAAACTATAAAGCTAAGTCAGCTCCATTCTTCAGTTATATGTTTAATGCTGTTAATAATATGATTAAAAAAAATGATATGCTGTCAGTTACCAATTATGAATTCGCCACTCAAGAGTCGAGGATCAAATAAAGTGGACAATTTTGTAGAAATAACACCTTTATCTTGGTGGATAAGCCTTGAAAAACACGTCGATAAAAATGTCATGCAGAACATAAAACAATTACAAACTGCTGTATGCTCTGCTGCTGGTTTAGAAAGAGTGTTTTCTACTTTTGGATTTGTGCAGAGCAAAACTAGAAACCCGTTAGGTGTTGATAAGGCTGCCAAACTTGTAACTATTTTTAAAGAACTTAATAATTAAATGTTTTAGTTTAGAATAAAACATTAATTGTTAATTAATGTTTGGTATTTATTATATAATTTTTTTCTTCCTTACTGTTTTTGAAAATATTTTCATTCTTTATATTTAATTTATAAATTTTGCTCACTTTAATCAAAATTGTGCTGTTGAATGAGAAAAAAACGTTTTAAACAAAAAAAAAAAAAAAAAAAAAAAACACATTTTTTTTTTTTTTTTCAACCCTTGGTAAAACTAAAATACCGCTACAATGACAGACATATTTACATCTAGCCGTAACCACTGATCCTGATTGAGAAGTAGGTGCAGTTTGTACCATATGAATTAATTAAGTAGGTAAATTACATAATCGGGTCTACATACAATTGGCGTAAGTTACCAGGCATTGTTTGGCACATAATTAACTTTAAAAAACGGTTAAGTCGATTTTATATTTTTAAAGTGGACTTATTCCATAATCGAGTCTACATAGAATTGGCGTAATTTGGAACAAAGTTTTTTGGATAACTTTGGTAATTTTTTAGTATACCAACATCATGCTAAAATGTAAGCTAATGCGCCATTTATTTCAATCCTGAACGTGCAAAGAATTTGTATTGCAAACAGGATCAAACATTACAACTCGCTACTTATGGAACGTGAAACAAGCATGCAAAACTTTTAAATTACGTCATCGTTTCAGAGAAGGTTTTAGTGTATAACATATCGCTCTGCGTTGCTTAGTTATAGAATTGTGGGGGAAAGTTCTACAATCAGGTGAAAACGAATATGAAAGATTAGATCTTTTAAAAAGTTCTACTTGACGGATTTTAATGAGACTTGCATTGGATAATTTTTCAAGGATAGTTTTAATATATTGCATATCGTTCTACCTTGCTGAGTAAAATAGTTATGTGTGGAGGTTATATAGTCAGGTGAACCCAATTACGAAAGATTAGCCGTTAAAAAAGTCCTACTGAAGAGTTAGATAATTTTTAGGGATGGTTTTATAGTTCTATCGCTCATTACCAAATCCTACTGTAAATCTAAATGATAAAAAAAAAAGAGTTGGTATCTAACAACTAAAATTTTGACTGCACATTAGAAAGCGCAATGGCGTTCATATCATTTTCAGTAATGCGGAAGGATATTCCAAGAGATTACTTTAAAATACAATGTCAAATTCACCGATATATTTCGTTTGATTCAAGATTCATTTGAAGAAACCTACTAGTGCAGCAGGCGTAGCTTGCTAGTATATATATAAATCAACATTTGAACGGAGTGCAATTTTGGGGTCTAGGGCTCATGATTGTTGAAAATATACTGAAATTGCTTTCCTCCGAACGGCTGCAATAGACAGCTTTTTTACTTTTTGTCTTGAAAGCTACCTAATAAACATTTCAGTAGACATTTGACAAATACAAAACGAACCATTCAGCTATTTTCCAGAAATATCATGTTTGCTTATTAGGCAAAGTAATTTTAATTCCGTACTTTTTGTATGTACTATAATATTTTGTGAATTGTGCAACCATTGCTTATTTGTGTGAGATGATACTGAATGCACATTTTTTTAGTCAGTAAATTACATTTACATCTGTAAATCATAAACTTACACTTTAGAAAACAAGAATGTTTTTTGTTTTATATTGTTAAAGACGTATAAAAATCGTTTTGGCTTGGAATTATGTATTACTTGAACATTTGAATTATAAATACATTATAACATATTTGTGTAACTATCAAAATTGTAAAATTTTAAATATGAAGAAATTGTGTTAGATTTTTTTTTTTTAATTATAATTAAATATTCTTATTAAATATGCTGAGAACAAAATTTATATAATATTGTAATTTTCAGAAGATATTTGTGATCGTATTGCACTGTTTATAGTGAATAAAGCCTTTTTATTGTTCTTATATATTGGCATCAGTCCTTTCGAACCCCGAGCTCACAACAATATTAATAAAAATAAAATAGATTTTTTTTTAAATCCCTTTTTTATAACAAAAATTAACTTTGGTTACCCTTATCATTAGGATGCAATCAAATCATTGCTGCATTAAATCAATAATTACAGTACACTCTCAAACAGTTAAAATCTCATTGCTTTGTTATAGTCCAGGGGAAATGTACCAAAAAAAGGCGTTACCTTACAAAAGGTCGGGTAGAAGATTTTATTTTTTTGACTTTTATATAATGAGGCCAGCATGGAAAAACCGAATTATCCAACAAAATTTCTTAAGGGAAAAATTTCTGTGGCCAAAAAACACCAAAATTTTGGGACTTTTATTGTTGTTTTTTAAATATCTAGAGATCCGTTGTCGTAGCGTATTATTTGTTAATTACAATGTTAAAGAGGACAAAATTCTCTAGAACTTTCATATTTACAACTTTTTTATACACTCAATAGCAAGCGCAGTACGACATTTCAAAAATAAGAGAATTTTTTCAATGTCCTTAAAAACCGTGAAAAACATAGTTTTGTCCCGACGCGCGACGATCCAAATGTTCCCCACGGATGTAATGATGTATGTCATCTTCTACATATTGATAGCAGTAAATTATCTGTTATTTTCACCCCCCCCCTATTCTTAAGTGCAGTACGGCTTTTCAAAAATGAGGCTATTTTTCCAACTTACATACCCGCTCTATTATGCAGAGTGGGTATGAGGAAGAGGGGACGGGTGACAAATAACTGCCAGGAAAAAAGAAAAGATACATCTAGAGCAGGGATTGATAAAAACTATGGTACGCGTACCAGTACTGGTACATGAAGCTCTGGCTACTGGTACACAGAAATCCGATACTGGTACGTGGAATAAAATACAGAAATCAGCATATCATATGAGACACCCTATCTCACGATAGAGGAAAGAAGTGAACTTATTCAGCTCTCCTGTGATGGATTACTGGAGTCCACATTCAAAAAGATGAACGTCACAGATTTTTTATTGGCGAGAATATGAGAGTACCGTTTGATATCGTCAAAGTCTGTTTGTGTTTAGCACAACATATATCTGTGAATGTGCTCCCCCTCTTCGTTAAATCAAAAACAAACACACGAATAAAGTAAACATCGAATGTGACTTATGACTAAAACTACCTAATATTGAGCCAGACATGAGGAAGCTGTGCTTGATAAAACAAGTCCACCCTTTTCATTAGCGATAGAAGCAAATTAGCCTACTGTAATAGTATATGAATCAGTGTGCGCCAATATGTCATTAAGTATTGTGCCTTTTTTCCTATACCAAAACATTTTTTTTCTTTATATTGTATGCATTATTAAAATTTAATGGTGATACTACTTTTTACTTGAATGTTATTACAAAGCAGCCAATCTTAGTACCAATTTAGTTATGTAATTATTCATTTTTAAATACAATAAAACCTGCTATGACGGAAACAAGAAAGACCGAAGATATATTTCTTTTTAGGCAGGTTCCTTTTTATAGGTTTTTCTATATTAGCTTTACGTTTTTTATCTGGTGGTACGAGGAAGTATGAACTTCGATTTAGTGGTACGTCGATCTAAAAGTGTGGGAACCCCTGCTCTAGAAGAACCATGATACATGATATATCTTCTATCCAGGAAACTGAACGCTAATAATCCTTATAAATTATCGTTATTAAAATACATTTTTTCATTTAGCTTATGCAGTCATATTGCGTACCTTACTTTATTGTGTAGGGAAAGTGGACTTGAATGAGATATGGAATGAATGTATAACAACAAAAATGTTTATATGGTCTACAATCATAAATAACTCGGTATTTCATTTGATAGATGGTAGCACTGAGATAATTCAACAGATATAGTTTCAAAACAGTACATATTACAGAAGATTAGAATATTCCACAAAGTGTATTTTTCAACAACAAGTTCTTCTGTTTGAGCTTTAAAGCATTTAATAGATAAAATCTTAAGATTTTATATATTTTTGCACGCTAAAATGTTATAATTTCTTGTTATAATTATATAATAAAAGTGGGAAAATATTGACAATATTTACTAAAACTAATATTTTGAAAATATTTATGAAAATAGTTATCTCAAATATTTTATTGATAGAATTTTTAAATTTTACAAGAGATATAAATGCATAATATTAGTTAATGAAATAATATGTTGTCATTTTTATTGTAGACATTTTATAAGGTAAACATATTTGTTACATAAGATATATTTATTTTTTGAGTCCCTCCTTTTATATAGAACTACAATCCAATGTTTGATATACTTAAAACAGTAAAACATTAAAACATATATCATCAATAATCGGTAAATAAAATATACCATTGTACTATAGAATAAAATGTTTATGGAATAAAATGAACATATGCATGCATTATAAAAATAATTATTAAAATTAAACAAGATTTTTTTTTATTGAAACTGTCGTGCCAATAAGTTACTAAATACTGAAATATTATTTTAAACAATACTTTAAAATTAACAATTGTATATACTTAAAGTTATTGTCTAAATATGAAAATTGTCTTAGTCATCCACACTCTCCCCTACTTACTAAATTATATAGATTTATATAATTTAAAATTATGTCTGTTGTGATGAAAATGAAGAAGAGGGTGTGCAAATAATAGATAATTTTCTGCTGTCAATCTGTAGAAGTTGACATACATCATTACATCCGTGGGGAACATTTGAATCGTCGCGCGTTGGGACAAAACTACGTTTTTCACGGTTTTTAAGGAAATCGAAAAAAATGTCTAATTTTTGAAATGTCGTACTGCGCTTGCTATTGAGTGTATTAAAAAGTTGTAAATATGAAAGTTGTAGAGAATTTTGTCTTCTTTAACATTGTAATTAACAAATAATACGCTGCAACAACGAGTCTCGAGATATTTAAAAAACAACAAAAAAAGTCCCAAAAATTTGTTGTTTTTTGGCCACAGAAAATTCTCCCTTAAGAAATTTTGTTGGATAATTCGGTTTTTCTATGCTGGCCTCATCATATACAAGTTGGAAAAATAAAATCTTCTACCCGACCTTTTGCAAGGTAACATGTACATTTCCCCTGGACTATTAGTTCACATTTTTACTTTCTTCTATCAATAATAGAAGAAAGTATTGTAATCGAAATTTTTTTCAACTTCCGTTTTTAGTCGGTTTTACACATTTTAGGGGTCAGAGATTCCGAAAAACATGTTTTTACAAAATGCCTGTCTGTCCTCATTGTATCATCGAAAAGTGTATGAAGTTATGCTTCAAATTGAACCAATTTTTTTTTGTTGTTGTTGTTGTTTTTGGCTATGGTCAGCAGGTTCTAGTTGAATTTGGGGATATTTCGATGGAAGGGGGCGTAGCGATCGCGATTTTTGTTCCATTTTCGCTATTGTATCATCGAAAAGTGTATGAAGTTATACAAAAAATTTCGTTCAATTACCTGCATATGTTTTGACTATAGCCTGCAAGTGCCAGTTGATTTTGGGTGATATTTCGACGAAAAGGGGCACTGCGATCGCGATTTTTGTTCCATTTTCAATATTGTATTATCGAAAAGAGTATGAAGTTATGCAGATAATAAAACCAAATTTTTTGTATATGTTTTTGTCTATAGCCTGCACGTTCTAGTTAAATTTGGGGATATTGTGCCTGGAGGGGGCGCTGTGAAAGCCATTTAAAGATTTCAATTTCAAAAAGTTAATAAAAAAAATTAAAATCCTAAAAACTTTTTGCGTTAAAATGTTCGGCCTTGATCCAAGGATTCCAGAGCATTTTTTGTTTAGCCTCTATCTTAAAAAATGGCTGAGAAATAGCAGTTTGAAATTATAGGGTGGCTGACATTTTGAAACAATACAGCATGATTCCTCCATAAACGGTTTTAATTTATGAGTTTTAGTGAACATGGTTTCGCATGGTTTTTACAATTTTCTTTCATTGTTGTAACCATCGTTTCAACACTTAGATGTTTAACATTATGTATTTATATTCGCCAACGTCAAATTCTCGCCAAGCTTGGTGACAATTGGTGAAATATCAACAAATTTGGCGATAAAGATACGTTGCCATATGTGAAGCCAACTTGTTTTTAATTTGAATCTATGTCTGTCTAATTTGGCGATATTCTCATTCAAATTCAATATTGACAAGAACTGGGAATGAATCTTCTGTAATCGGGTTCCGTGCATTTTAGCTTTGTGTATTTTCAGTAGAATTAGCTAAAATCTCAAAACCGAGCAATAGCGAGGTTATATTTTCCTGCCGGTACAGGCCAGAAGGACTTTTTGTAGTTTAGTATAATACATCGGCTGCTGGCATCCAGGTAACCTGACGATTCGCAAGCAGCTGACGTGCAACAGAATGATGAAAAATACTGATTTTTTTTTGGCGATGTGATAGCGAATTTTGAAGAATTAACATGTATGAGATAGAAGAAAGTTTTGGGATTGGCATATCTGACTAGTTAATATTATATTTCTGGTTGTATTTTTTAAATTAACTATACTATAAATATTAAATGCTTATAAAAATCAATATTTCTAATGAAAATCTATAAAAAGATATTTATTTAATTGATAATTTTGTTAAATTATAACAGTTTATTATTAAGCATTTGAAGTTTCCAAGAAAACAATTTGTTTCTCCACTGTGTTTGTAGATGGCAGCACAAAACAGTTTAACTCTTATAGAAAAAGTTTCTTTTATTTATGTGGACAGTTTCATTATTAATAATATTTTTTTTTTTTTTTTTTTTTTTTTTTTTTGTCTGGATTTGATTATATTATCTCAAATCTTCGAGGAATTTGGAAAGTAGAATTACATATTCAGTAATTGCCAGGATTTTTATTTATTTATTTTCATTCTAATTCGAAAGTTCTAATAAATATCGCAGGCCATTTTTTTTTTTTTTGGCACAATTTAGTAACGCTTCCAAACGGGAAATAATTATATTCTGTGTTTTTTTTTTTTTTTTTAAGTATATGTAAACAACTGGGGTGCATTTCCTGTGGAATTGAAGATTTATTGTAAGGATTATATATATATATTAACCCTTAACTGACAGAAATAGTTGCATAGTTACTGTGAGCGGTCTCGAGACCGCTTGATCGAAAGATGAATAAAAGGCTAGATTAACTCATAGGATACTATTTCTGTAACTTTATGTATAGGACGATTATATTTAAAATTAATCTCTCTATATTAAAAAAAAGTAACCACCGTCGCCGCAGTCGCCACTGTCAATGAAGATTTTGTACCTTGAAGTCTTTCTGGACTAATATCCAGAAAACTATTGCATATAACAATATAATAAAGTTGGTCAAAATAGTTCTCTTAAAAAAAGTTTTATGGGAATGAAAACTATGCACAGGAATTTAACCACAATGTATAAGGATATGACAAGCTAGCAGTGTGCAGACTACAATTATTTTTTTTATTTTGAGTAATTTTTTGAGGTTATATTTCAAATTTTTATTCAAAATTTTCATTATTTTGATGAAGATTTATTTCATATTTCATAAAATCCATTATTTGAATTGTTGCCAATTTGTAAAATAGCACACATAATAATATTCCCTTTCAATTAAGAAATATAATTTACACGTGACTATTAAAAACAGAAAAAAAAACTTTAAAATAATAATTAAATGATCATGTGTTAAAAGCAGTAAATGTAGAAAATTACGTAATAAAAAATATACCAGAGCGTGAATATTAAAAACAGAAATAATTACATTACTACGCGTTTTCAAAGCATTAAGTAGAGAAACTTAAGTCATATTTAATGCTCAAATAACAATATTTCCAAACACAGTTTCATTTAAAAAATATATTTACACAAGAGATTAAATTATTTCGACAAATCTTTTACCTATTATTGCAAATTTTAAAACAGCGTAAGTAATAATATTTCCTCTCAATTAAAAACTATTTTTACGTTTAATAATTATTTGTAAAATACCGAAATAACTAATACAATGTTAAAATATCATTAACAATAGGGTACTTTCAGTGCCTGATTTACGGCAGGGCATTCGGGACTCGGGCCCAGCCCAAAGCCATGTTGTTCTGCTAATTACTTGTATATATATATATATATATATATATATATACGAGGGCATTTCGAAAAGTAAAGATACAATGGCTCGCATTCCTTAAAAAAAACATTTATTTAGAAAACGTAAGTTACATCTTATTAACTGGATTATTTATTATTTTTCGACATAATCACCCCCGTAATCCAAACATTTGTTAAGTCGGGCTACAAGCTTTTGTATCCCACAGTCATAGAAAGTTTCCGCCTGTTGCCGGAACCACATTTCAGCTTCATCTTTGATCTCATCATCATCGTGGAATTGTCATTGATACTTCCGGTATTTGAGACGTCTATTCGCACGAATTGCTTCCTCCGTTCTCTGAAGAAGGGCATCAGAGATCACAGATGGCCGACCTGTTCTTTGTTCGTCATGAACATCGGTCCTACCTTCAGAGAAATGACAACACCATTTCGTTACATTTTGTCGATTCATAATGTTCCCATAAACAGAAACAATTTCTTTGTGAATATCCGCTGGTCGCTGACCTCTTGCATGAAGAAAACGTATGACGGAGCGCACTTCGCATTTGGAGGGATTCTGAATCGGCGGAACCATTTTAAACACGACCTACTCCAACCAGAATCAACGTTGAAATGCCGAACGACCGCGAGGAGAAAGCTAACGGTTCAAGGTTAACACCTGTGTTGCCAACTTGCTTGCCAAAACTTTTGATTTCCTCCGGCGTACGGTGTATCTTTACTTTTCGAAATGCCCTCGTATATATATATATATAGATTTACAGATTTACACACACGTTTGCTATTACACATTTTATAATGGACTGTGATATGATACTTTTATATGCAAATTAATGTAGTTATATTTACATATTCATTAATTAATTTAAATGAATTTATATTCATTACTAGTATGGATGTTTTTGATCTATTGTATTTACATTAATGCCTATGGTGGACAATATCATATTAACTTCTAATATAATGTATACTTTTCTAAAATGTTAATATGATACATGTATTAATTTTTATTAAATGTTCTACCCTAACCACTTATATCAAGTGTATTTAATTTTTAACTTTGTATGCAGAAACATATGTTACTAATTAATTTCAATATTTAATTAATATTAATTTCAAATCCTTAGTATCTTAATTCAATTATTTAGTATTTGAATTTAATTTAATTTATGTAATGTTGCATTTTTGGCACAGCTATTTAATAGTGGCTATGTCATTTCAAGGTACATATATTTTTTTATGTTGCATTAATCATTAATTTTTCCATCTTCCATCTTATTTTTAACATAGAATTATTCATTAATACATCCATTACTTTAATGTAATTGGATATTCTATTTATTATTTATTTTTTATTTCATTTATTATTTAACTAATCGATATCATCTTTAGATAGTATTTGTTTTCATTTTTAAATATTATTTTTCTTCCACTGGTATTTTCTTTCATCGTATATTCACTTTTCCCTCATAGATGGCAGCACCATGGTTTGTGTTGCTTTACAATACTATTCATATTATTCTAAAACCTTTTTTGGCAACATGTAATGATTTTTTTCAATCCATTCCCTCTGTCTAGTTATGCTCATATTTGGTTCATGAAGTGCACCAATAGGGCAGTTGCAACTGACGTCACCGTGGGAACGAGGGAAATTCCACAGAGATGTGGAGGATATTGATGTCCCAGAATATATGTTGGAAGGATTAATGGAAGAAAGCACAAAAAGACTTTTCAAGTAACATTAGATAATACATTAGAAGAAAGGAATTATACCAATACAACTGAACTACATCAATATATTAAATCATCTTTACACCAGGCTGCAAATGAAGCACTGAGATAAAAAAATAAAGGAAAAAACTACCCCAAAATTCTTTTTGGTGGGACGAAGAAATTGAAAAGACTACAACAGAAGAAAGAAGCTTATATTATAGTACAGGTAAAAGATATTGGCAGTTCAAGGACAAACGTCCTGCAGCCCCGTAACTCTTATCTTAAGTCAGTAACTATGGTAACAGCTCACGTGACGGATTGGCCATTCTCATTTTCTCCACCCCACTTGAGACTGAACGAGAACTAGCGAGAGATCAGTTGTTCAGTATAACTGCTTCTGCTTTGTTTGATTCGTACTTTCTTTGATTTTCTGTTCATTTTGCTTTCTTTTAATTATGGCTTCTAGTTCTAGTCCTGATATTAGAAAACAGTCGAAGAACGTTATTTATCATGTATATCAATATTTGAAAGAGCTTGTTGCTTCCAATCCTGATGCAAAAATCAAAGATATATTTATGAAAACGCAAGAGGCTACCGCAAAAGCATGTGGCGTATCTCCTCGTACTGTTGCAAGGATCTGTGCTGAAGCTAATAGTTTTCCAGACTCCAGCTTAGAAAATCCGTCATTTTCATCGCCTAAAAAAAAAGTTCCTCACTTAAAACGTGTGACAGGTAGTGCGGCTTCCACCTTATCACTGCCAGTACAATCCAATCGAATTAATATGGGCTCAGGTGAAAGGAGAAGTCGGCAAAAGAAATAATACGTTTAAAATAAAGGATGTAAGACAACTGCTCCAGGAGGCTCTTTCCCATGTTACTGTGGATAACTGGAAAAAATGCGTCAAGCATTCCGAAGAGTTGCAGGAAGCAGATTTTGTCAAAGAGGGCCTAAGAGATGAAAATGAATTCACCCAACAGATTATCATCAATCTGCAAGATGATAGCGAAAGTGGCAGCGATAGTGAATTTGAATGTTGAATGATTAAACTTTCAATCGACTGTTTTCTAATTCAAAAACTATACAAAAAAGTCCTTTTAAGGACTATAAAAAAGTTCTTTTAAGGACTAAGCCTTACCCAAGGCTAAAAAATAAAAAGAAAGTTTCACTTTAAAACACATACTTTAAATCAAGCATTTACCCCCTTCCCCGAAAGATTTTGAGGCAAAAAATGCAGAATGTAAAATGAATTATACTCCCCTTCCGCCGCCCCCACATACCAAGACACCACCGTTTATAGTGGTGCGATTTGGTTGAGCCGCACTTACCCCCCCCCCCCCCCCCGGCCCCTATTTTAATATTTTTGTCGTTGTTTTAAGGATATTGGTCAGTCAGATCTCAAATTCCCGGAATCCAATCTGAATATATTACTCGCAACATTCATGAAAGCACTTCCCTCCATGAAAACAAAATACATGAAGTTTTTCTTACCCAAATTTCAATAAATGGAACAACGATTTGAGTTCTTTCATAGAAACAAGGTATTTTTTAGAAAATGCTGTTAAAAAAGGCACAAAACACATAGTTGTAAGTTTGCATTTACCCCTACACTTGACGATTTCGGAACTAATAATGTAGTATGAAATTGAATTATACCCCCCCCCCCTCCCCCCACACATCACACCAAGAACAGGAATTATTTTAGATTTATACAGAATGAATTTACGCCGTGCCGTTTACAGTGGTGTGATTTGGTTGAACCACACTTATCTCCCCCCCCCCTCCTCTTAAAATATTTTTTGTCGTTGTTTTAAGGGTATTTGGTCAGTGAGATCTCAAATTCTGAATATATTATCAAATCTGAATATATTACTCGCAACATTCATGAAAACACTTTCCTCCATGAAAACAAAATACATGAAGTTTTTCTTACTCAGATTTCAATAAATGGAACAACAATTTGAGTTCTTTCATAGAAACAAGGTATTTTTTAGAAAATGCTGTTAAAAAAGGCACAAAACACATAGTTGTAAGTTTGCATTTACCCCTACACTTGACGATTTCGGAACTAATAATGTAGTATGAAATTGAATTATACCCCCCCCCCTCCCCCCCACACATCACACCAAGAACAGGAATTATTTTAGATTTATACAGAATGAATTTACGCCGTGCCGTTTACAGTGGTGTGATTTGGTTGAACCACACTTATCTCCCCCCCCCCTCCTCTTAAAATATTTTTTGTCGTTGTTTTAAGGGTATTTGGTCAGTGAGATCTCAAATTCTGAATATATTATCAAATCTGAATATATTACTCGCAACATTCATGAAAACACTTTCCTCCATGAAAACAAAATACATGAAGTTTTTCTTACTCAGATTTCAATAAATGGAACAACAATTTGAGTTCTTTCATAGAAACAAGGTATTTTTCAGAAAATGCTGTTAAAAAAGTCACATTAAAACAGATAGTTGTAAGTTTGCATTTATCCCTTCACTTGAAGATTTCGGAACTAATAATGTAATATGAAATTTAATTATACTATCAATAACATATGAAATAACAGCCAATAAAATTTAAATTTTATAATAATTCCAACATACTTAAAATTATTAAATTACTTTTGAGTTATATTATTTCTTTTTATATTGTTATTTTTAAACTCTTGGTCCCAAACTGTGCACCTGCCAATTTCATGCATTTACGAAGAAAAATGAATTTAAAAATGTGTCAGAAAACAGCTTGTTTGGATTTGAGACCGTTTTGAATGCCGCAGTAACTCACTCTTGCATGGGGAAACTTGTTTCTGCGAAAGTGCAGTGGGGAAAAAAGAGACGAGAGGCTTGCGTCCTGCAGTGCCATGGCAACGGAGAGATAAGAAAGCAGGACGTTTGTCCTTGAACTGCCAATATCTTTTACCGGTACTATAGATGGATGAGTTCAAAAAAGGAAGAGGATAGGCAGCTTTATAGAAATTTACGAAAATATTTGCGAAAATAACGCTAATTTCATCAGAAGATCGCGAAAATAACGCTAATTTCGTCAAAATATCACGAAAATAACGCTAATTTCGTCAAAAGAACGTGAAAAAAACGCTAATTTCTTCAAAAGATCGCGATAAAAACGCGAATTTCGCCAAAAGATCGCGAAAATAGAGCTAATTTCGTCAAAAGATCGCGAAAAAAACGCTAATTTCATCAAAAAGATCGCAAAAATAATGCTAATTTCAACAGAAGATCGCTCAAATAACGCCAATTTCGTCAAAAGATCGGGAAAAAAATGCGCATTTCGTCAAAAGATAGCGAAAAAACACGAATTTCTTCAAAAGATCGCGTGTTAAACGCGAATTTCTTCAAAAGCATCGCTGAAAAAACGTGTATTTTGTCAAAGGATCGCTAAAATAACGCCAATTTCATCAAAAGATCGCGAAAAAATACGCGAATTTCGTTAAAAAATCGCGTGTAAAACGGAAATTTCTTCAAAAGCATCGCTGAAAAAAGCGTATTTCGTCGAAGGATAGCTAAAAAAACGCAAAATTCGCCTCGCAAAATTGGACTAAAGATCACAGAAAACGCGAATTTCGTCAAAGGATTGCTGAAAAAACTCAAATTTTCTCAAAGCATTGCTGGAAAAGCGCAAATTTCTTCAAAATTTACTGCACTGGATTAAGAGATTGTAACCAGATTTCTTTTAGTAATATAGAAAATTCGTTACAAAATTCCAAAACAAAAAAAATTATAGAAAGTTATGCAAAAAATCCAAAAACTGGCTTCAAGCTGACTGGTAAAAATGTCCTGGAATCACCATGCACTGATTAGTTGGTGCCACTGATAATGTCCTTGGAAAATCTATTCAATTCCTTAAAAACTTATTTTTTATTTAAAAAAAGGAATGGGAACTCTGGTCTATCATTTATTTAAGGTGGTTGCAATTGTTACTTGATTATTATTTACTTGATTCAGGGTTGCTACTCAAGCAGGAGAAAAAAATTCCCTGACTTTTCCCTGACTATTTTTAAAAAAATTTCCGACAAGTGTGGTTATACGTATTGGTTGCGGTGAAGGCAAATTAAGTTTATTATCAATTGAAAAAAAAAACTTTTCTAAGTACAGATAAGATTAACTTAACATTCCACCTTTGAATCTTGTAGTGAAGAAAGAAAAATGCTAAAATAATATCAAACAGTGTTATTTAATAAAAAATATATAAAGTTTTAACTCGAGTATTTAGTCAGTTCAAAATATAACTTGCTGTCAGTTCAAGATATAATCACATACGTTTAAAAATAAAAGGAATTTATATATCATCTAGACACCAAATAAAAGAAATCCATGGAGCAAGAATAAAATAATTACACAATTTCTTCATAATAGTTTTAATGAAACCTACTGAAACTATCAATTTTTTCCCCACTATTCAGATAAAAAACATTGTGAAATCCTTATTAACAGAAAAACCACTCTCTACTGTGGCATTACCATGAGATAAAATTAAAACAATTTTCGTAACCTTCCAAAGTTCTATAAATTCTGAATTGTTGATTAACTCTCGGTAAAAATGATCTAGACGCATGGTGGAGGAATACTTAATGAAAGTGTCTTTCCACATTCCCTTACTTTTAAACAACAATTCTTTAAACTGCATTTTTTCTTTATCAGCAGTTTTAGCATGCCCCAAGGTCAGGGATTTAGCTTTACTGCTGTGATCAAACATTTTTTTGAATATAGCAGCAGCTTCATTAAATGAGTTATAGGGAATGTGTGAGAACACAAGTTTCATTGCCCATATTAATTCTGCAGACAAGACATTGTCTTTTGTCACAAAAGTGTTAATATCTGATTTCTGAGCCGATACATTTGATATTGAAGATGTTAACCACAGGCTCCACTGAGGATTCAGATCAGGATCTTCCCATTCAAGATTGAAAAATGTCTGTTTTTCAGACATTATAGTATGGCTAAAAAGAAGAAAGAAGCCAATTTAAGTAATAATGCAGAATAAATTGAAGTACTGTGCTGTCCTCTTAAAAAAACCCATTTTTTGAAATGTTCTCTATATAGTCTAATAAAGAATTTCACGAAAAAAGCGATCGCTGCGAAATTTTCCCTGACTTTTCCAGATTTTGGAGGAAAAAAATGAAGTTCCCTGACTTTTCCAGGTTGCGTACTGTGTGGCTCTCATTAGAAAAACCCTGAGTAAGTTTCCTGTTTTCGAAGGTTCCAAAACTTGTAGGGAGGGAACTTCGTCCGTAGGAGCAAAAGGACAAAAGACTGCGATAATTCTCGGAATGACCGATTGAAAGGGAGAAACTTGGCATTAAAAGAAAATGCCGGACTTCCCTAAAATAAAGTCGACTGACCAGTTACCCTGGCAACAGGACTGTGCCGAGACCGGTTCTAGTGTCTTTCTTAACTCGGTAACACAGTAGCAACCCTGTTGATTTGCTGTTTCAAGAAAAGTGTCTTACTATTTTCAAAATTTCAATTAAAAAATGTTAAAGCCAATGAAAGGTTTTATTAATGTGCTGTATCTTGGTAAAATAGACTTTTTTATTAGAGTCAGTAAATATTTTATTTTTAATTTACTCAAACCTAAATTGATGTAATATATATATTGTATGTAATATATATATATATATATATATATTAATGCCAATTATAATATTTGTTGCGCTTGAAATTCATAACGATTATTGCTGAAACGTCGTTCGCGCAGTTTTCAGCTTTTTTGCCCATCTCATCCCTGAAATTAGTACTAGAGAAAAAAGAACATCTTGGGATAAAAAATGCAGAGAAATTGAGACGTATATAGGAGGAACACGATGTACAGAGGTATGGAAGTTTTAAAAGAATATTAGAAAAGAAAAGAATGTAGTAATTCATGACAGGGAATTATCTGTTAAGAAATAGGAAGAGTATTTTAAGACTTTGCTTACGGAAACTAGAAATGAATTTCAAGCAAATCATATAGATATTGAAAAGAAAAAAGAGAGACAACTTTGGGACAACCTATATTGCTGGAACTTGAGAGAGTTAAAAGAGCAACTAAGAAATTAAAAAAATGAAAGAACAAGGGGTCCTGGAGGCATATCAGACGAGCTGATCAAAAATGGAACCAATAAATTGCTCAGATTAATTACACAATTATTCGAAAAATGCTTAAACGGAGAAGAAACACCAGAGGAATGGAGAATTGGATATTTAACATCATAAGAAAGGAGACCGACAAAAATGTGAAAATTATCGTGGCATTACTGCAACAGCAACGTTTAGTAACTATATGGACTAATCTTAAAATATTTCATTGAGGAAGAAATTAGAACAAAGGACAGTGAAGAGCAGAGTGGATTTAGAGCAGGAAGATCATGTATGGATAATATATTTTGTCTTAAACAAATTGTTGAAAAAGAAATGGCGGTGGGAAATCAAACTCATCTTCTATTTATTGATCTTACGAAGGCATACGATAACGTTCCAATCGCAAAATTATGGAATGTATTAAAGGAAATTAATATACATCAAAATATTATTGGTGCAATTCAAGATCTTTACAGACAATCAAAAACAAAGATTAAAATAGGCCAAAGACTGTCAAAAGGTTTTATAACAGATAAAGGACTCAGACAGGGATGTTGTGTCTCCCCAACACTTTTTAAAATTTATGTTGAAGAAGCATTGAAAATTTGGAAAGAAAATTGCAGAGGAATGAGACTTAATGTGAATGGAACATTAATTTTCACTCTGCAATTTGCAGATGATCAAGTTACAATTGCAAAAAGTAAAAATGATTTAGAGAAAATTACGATAAAAATTAAGGTACATTAGGAGAAATGGGATTCTACATGAACGTTAGTAAGACCAAATACCTATGTATAGGAGGAAATGAGACAGAACTAAATTTAAATAATAACATAAAAGGAAGCTGTGAGTATTATATATACCTTGGTGTAGACATTAATAGAAAAAGCAGACTCACAGGAAGTTAAATACAGAATCTGCCAAGGAAGAAAGGCTGTAAAACTTTTAAACTATTTGGTGGAGTGAAGAGATCTCCAGGAAAAAAAAAATATATAATATATACGATTCTATACTAAAGAGCATTATGCTATATGGAGCAGAGGGATGGAGAATTATGGAGACAGAAAGAAAAAAATTAGCAGCAGTGGAAATGGATGCCTTAAGAAGATCATGCAGGATATCAAGAATAGAAAGAATAAGAAATGAAAGAATAAAAGAAATGATGAAAATAAAGGGAACCATATTAGACGATCTCCAAAAGAAACAATTAATCTGGTATGGCCATGTTAAAAGAATTAGTGACAAGAGACTACCCAAAATCGCATCTAATTACAGAACAAACCAAAAGAGGAAATGAGGAAGACCACGAAAGACCTGGATGGATGATATAAAAAAAGCCATGAGGGATAGGGGTCTGGAGGAAGAATGGACCCTTGACCGGAAGAAATGGCGTGGTCTCTTGTAGATTTTTCGGATGGCGGCACCTGACGCCACAAACCGAGTTTATATATACAAATTTACATTTTAAAGAAATTATTAAAGTCAATAGTGATTATCTTAAAAAGTACTGTTCTGCTCTCTAAGCTGGTAGACGGGAGATGCTGGGTTCAAACCCCTGTCACGCTCGTCGACCTAACTGTTCAGAGTTTTCCGTTGTTTTGTTCGAACCTTGCCGTAAATACGGGTTAGGATCCCTGAGAAAGACCCCCTCAGAGGTCACTCTCCCTTAGGGCCTATATCCCTCGAGTAGATAATCGGCCATCATAAAATCAACCAACCAACTTAAAAAGTACTGCTTTCAATGTTTTTACTCAAAGCCTCTGTAAGCATCGGTGCAAGAGCCCCCCCCCCCCCAAACGCATCTGTGCCTAGGGGCCCCCAAATTTGTAAATCGGTCCTTGGGTACATCTTATAGGTGCAGATTCCCAACATTTGGAAGGAGTCACTGGCTCCTAAACCCAAAAAATCCAGTGGCCACAATTGTAAAACAAATGCATAAAAACAATAGTGTTTATATAGGGTAAAAAACTAAAAAAAAAAAAAAAAAAAAATTCAAAGTGTAAAGTAATTTATTTAATATAAACACGTGTACAACAAAATTTGAATATTAATTAAATCTTAAATCATGTACAGTCAGAAGATAAAGTTGGGCAAGATACGGTTTTAAAAAAATATTTCTTATTTTGATTTTGCCAGACAAAAGTACATGTGAAAGAAAATCTGAATTTGTGAGAATATTTTGCACTATAAAAATAAAAACACACTTCAAACATTTGTTTATATATATATATATATACAGGGTGTCCATAATTAAACGACCCTACTTTAAAGTTGTCTACAGACGAAACTATTGGTCAGAAAATTGTGAAATTTTGTGAAGGACATAATGAAGGGACGGGAATTTTTTTGAGCGAAAAAAATTAGCTCAAAATTTCGCCACCAGGGGGCGTTTTTGAATGAATTACACATTTAGCATACATTTATGATTGTTTAAAATTTTTATTACATCATGTTTCACATGATGGCCATCATTTTCATCTACCATCTGGAGTCGTAAGGTAGCATGTTCCACATTTGACCGCAGTGTGTTTTGGGAAATGCCATAATGCGAACATGTGAAAAAAGTTTTGTTGAACATCTTTTATTGTAATAAAATTTGTAAACTATCGCAAATGTATTCTAAATGTGTAATACATTAAAAAGCGCCCCCTAGTGGCGAAATTTTGAAATAATTTTTTTTTCGCTCAAAAAAATTCCCATCCCTTCATTATGTCCTTCACAAAATTTCACAACTTTCTGACCAATAGTTTCGTCTGTAGACAACTTTAAAGTAGGGTCGTTTAATTATGGACACCCTGTATATATATATATATATTTAAATCACAGTCTATGTAAAATAAAATTATCAGATTCAAACTGTTACGAATAACATTGCTATTCGAATATATTTCATAGTTTGCTGTGTTAAACAGATCATTCTGAAATGTTATTAAAAGATAACAATAATGTGTGTGTTTTGGTCTTAATCTTTAAAAAAAATATCAACATTTCACGATGGGGACTGGGAATACCAGAAATTTATTACTTTTAAATCACATGGCGACTTAAACACCGAAAGTTAGTGGCCACAGCAAAAAATTTAGTCGCCACGTGGCGACTGGCGGCCGTGAATCTGCACCTATAGTACATCTCCATTATCCCGTCGACCACTTTTCATAATAAAAAAAACTATCGCCAAACTATAGTACTTTACACCAAAAATGCATGATCGTGGCGTCACATTAACTTGACGTCAGAGGCTGTTTGTTATGGCATCGAGTGGTTTTAATTCAACATATACATATATTTTTCATTATGTTTACTGATTTAATATTTCATTAATTAAAATCCTTAAACGGCAGTGCCATGATATTAAAAAAGAAAAGGCATTGAAAAATGTTGCGATGAACAGTTACATACAATAGATCAGTTTCAACTGACGTCAGAAACATTTATTCATCAGTCGAGAAGGATAATTAAGATAAATAATGTAAATAAATATCCAACGATTTTTTTTTCTGTTTTCATTAATATATTGTAAATTTTATTGCTTAAATATACTGATAGTTGACACTTTGGTGAGTGGGGTTTTTCCGAATTTCTTGTATTTTTTTTATTTGTTTATTTATTTTTTGAGATTCCAATGGCAAAATTCTTCTATTTGTTTATTTGGCGTTACAGTTTGGCAATAGTTTTTCTTAAATGAAAATGGATCGACAGGATAATGGAGAAGTATCAAAAAGACAAATAAACGTTGAATTAAAAATCACTCGATGAAATAACTAATACGTATAACGCATCTGATGTCAACTAAATGCGACGCCAAGAACATGCACTTTCGGCGTTAAATCACATATTTTGGTGACAGTTCTTTCCTTTTATAGAAAGTAGTCGACGGGATAATGGAGAAGTAACCGATGATTTTCTATAGCATCGTTATAAAATTCTCCGATGCAGCGACATTGTTTACTTAACCAATTTACACAAGTTGATTTTTAAATGTTTAATTGATCTTATTTAATCAACAGGAAACATTAGGAAAACAGTTGTTAGCTGTTTCGACAGCGGTTGATTCGATCTTAAAATCCCTCAGTCAAAGGAAAATGAATGGAAATCCGGTTACAGGAGATCGCCACTGGTCGTTTAATTATAATACAATCTTCTGTAATCGTTTTAGAGTTGATCAAATCAGAGTGTTTTTAAAGTTTGCGGTGTCAGAACGGGGGTTGGCTATTGCAGCTCGTAGGGGGCAGAGCCCTCTAGTCTCTAGTCCATTCAAAAATATCTAGAGATAGTAACAGAGCTTGAAACGAAACAAAATTTCACTAGTGTGTATAGTTAAGTTAACCTGAAAGTTGGATGTTAAACCATGAAGATTGAAAAAAGCTGCGGTCTACGAGACCGCTAACAGCAGTTAAGGTACAAAATAGCATAGTTTTAATTATTGTCAATATTTTTGGTGGTTACAAAAAACAAATGGAAGTAGAAGTTAATTTAAAAAGTTGTTGTTTGCACAATAGAATTTCATATTATTGAAATATTTGCATTTATTATAATTTTTAATGGATTCATCTTTTTTTTTATATATTAGTATGCGCATTTTACATTTAATAATTTTCTTGCTTAACAGCTTCATTAGCCGGTTTCCCAATCAGATGCAAAATTTCAAATTGAATACGAGTTGCATCAATAAAATTATTGCCGATCCAATTCTTATCGTTGATCTTATCCGGATCTGGTAAAATCTTGTTATCCGAATCTATGCGAAATCATTTATCAGGTTCGATCGGGTTGTGGGCCTACAGATTTTTTGTTGTTGTTGGGTTAGGGTAAGAATACAGGTTGAATCGAAATATAGTTTCAGTCAACCATCATTCATGTTCAAGTAGACATTCAATCATGTTCAAGAAGTATATAACCGGATTCGTGTATGACTCTAGATCCGAGCCAACATCAGAAATTGTATCGTAACACAATTTCTGATAAAATCTGGTTACTCGGTCGTATGCAAGCAGTGGCGTATCCAGGATTTAATTTCGGGGGGGGGGAGGGGGGGGGGTGTGACTTAAATTTCGATAATGTTCTGAGTCTTACGAAACAACCCCCCCCCCCTCGCCGAAATAAGTTGAAAAGTGATAATGGATTGTTTCATATACTTTCATTTAAAAGAAAGTCATTGCAACTTATAATCTATAAAGTTGTCACCTTCTCCCCTAAATTCTGGCTACGATTCTTGCTTGACAATAAATTAGTTTTGCTTGGGACAATCTCAAACAATTGTTTTTTCATAATCTGTTTTCTATTTTAGGATCAATTCCCTATTACTGCCGAGGCACGTGGGGCACTTTCCCAGAACCCACATATTTAAGGGGCCCAAAAATTTATGGTGTTTCAAATCAATTTTATTGTAAACAATGTTAATAGAATAAGAAATTAAAATTTCTAGATTCATTACACAACTTATGTAAGCTAAAATTGTCAATGATATCATAAGTATATTTATAATTTTTCTTCTCATTTGAAGATTTAAGTTTCTCATAGTGCGCCCAATTTATTTCAGTTTCTGCATATGTGTTTTAAACTTGTTTAAAAATGTTTTAATTTTAGGACTATTTTATTTATAAACTATCATTTTATTTGGGTTGCGTATGGTTTTAAAGTTCGTGCAACATTAGTTCATGTTTATTTAACATGATATTTGAGTCTGTCAAGTTAATTTTTACGAAGAAATTTCAATAATAATAATCCAACTTCAGTTCACATTTATTCTCAGTCTTTCATTTAAATGGGCGCATTACATACCTATATTCATACACTTCTCATTCACAGTATTTGTAAAAATGTGAAAATCTACGATTAAGGCCAAAAATATTTTCTTTTGCCATCGCCCAAAATGTTGATGGTCGGGGTCTGTTCAACATAAACAAACTTTCTTTGCAAAATCCCTTTTTTAATACCAATAAAAATTTAATTCCAAATCTTTGGGGTAGCAAGCATTCTTTCTTGATCTCCCCCTTCCCTTCGTATACATGCTCCTGGGATTTTGATCAAACGTATGGCTATTAACCTTCAAGAAATATATGTTAAAAAAAAAAAAAAAAAACTCAAATTTGTGAAGGAAGGGACAAGTTAAGAATTAATTGGAAACTAAACATCAGATTTCCCTTTTTTAAAAAAGAGTTAAAGTTATTGAATTATGGCTAACAATATTACTGAACTTTAAAAAAAATGGTTAAGGAAAATTGTAAGAAAATTTATTTTTAACCTGTGAATTTATTTAATGCTTCTTTTGTTAAATATTCCAAATGGTAAAAATGCCGATACTAAAGTGTGTCATGTCAAAATAAGAGTGATTGGAAAAGAACACTATTCGTAATATTGTATTTTCATAGAAGAGTAATTAAGAATTTTTATCTTTTGCTGGATCACTCATACTCTGAAATATTGAAAAAGGCATCTTCCCCCCTGCTCATCAACGGGAAACTTTCTGACACATTTTTAAACGCAAAGGCAGTAGACTGGCAAGCCTGACTATGGAAGAGATTTGGAATCTAGATGAGTTCTCCATCTTTTGATAAATAGATTACTTATCGAGTTATAAGTGATTCTGATAACGTATTAACGTAACCTCATCAGCCACCTTTTCCTTTTTAGGTATGCTCTGATGTCAATGTGGACTAATATAGGACTAAAAAGAAGAGAGTGGATAGTCTATTCTATTACAAAAAATAAAATAAAAATTTATTTCAAAGAAGAAAGAAACAGCACTATTTCATGAGATGTTCGACTATTTCGGGAAGGGGGGGGCTGTAACACAAACAGCCCCCTTCTCCTTTTTAGGTATGCTCTGGTGTTATTGTAGACTAATATGTGGTTAAAAAGAAGAGAGTGGGCAGTCTATTGTATGACAAAAAAAAATAATACAAACTTATCTCAAAGAAGAAAAAAAAGCACTATATTCAAGAGATGTTCAACTATTTGGGGAGTGTGTGTGTGGGGGGGGGGGGGGGGGCTGTAACCCCATCAGTCCTCTTTTCCTTTTTAGGTATGCTCTGATGGCAATGTGGACTAATGTGGGACTATTAAGAAAAGAGTTGAGAGTCTGTTCTCTGACAAAAAAAAAGTACAAATTTATCTCAAAGAAGAAAAAAACAGCAGTATTTCCATGAGATGTTCGACTATTTCGAGAAGGGGGGCTGTAACACAAACAGCCCCCTTCTCCTTTTTAGGTATGCTCTGGTGTCATTGTGGACTAATATGTGGTTAAAAAGAAGAGAGTGGGCAGTCTATTGTATGACAAAAAAATAATACAAACTTATCTCAAAGAAGAAAAAAAAGCACTATATTGATGAGATGTTCAACTATTTGGGGAGTGGGGGGGGCTGTAACACCATCAGTCCCCTTTTCCTTTTTAGGTATGCTCTGATGGCAATGTGGACTAATGTGGGACTATTAAGAAAAGAGTTGATAGTCTGATCTCTGACAAAAAAAAGTACAAATTTATCTCAAAGAAGAAAAAAAAACAGCAGTATTTCCATGAGATGTTCGACTATTTCGAGAAGGGGGGGCTGTAACACAAACAGCCCCCTTCCCTTTTTAGGTATGCTCTGATGTCAGTGTGGACTAATATGGGACTAAAAAGAAGAGAGTGGATAGTCTGTTGTATAACAAAAAAAAATACAAATTTATCTCAAAGAAGAAAAAAACAGCACTATTTTCATGAGATGTTCGACTATTTCGGGAAGAGAAGGGGGAGGGGGGCTGTAACCCCATCAGCCCCCTTCTCCTTTTTAAGTATGCTCTGATGTCAATGTGGACTAATATGGGTTTTAAAAGAAGAGAGTGGGTAGTCTATAGTATGACAAAATATATATACAGTGTCTCACAAAAGTGATGGGACACTTGTGCTTTATAAAAAGAAACTGCAATAAAATAAATAAACAAACATGTGCAAAAATTTTTTGGGTGTGTTTCATATTTAAAGTTAGTAACAATTATTACATAACATACATTTTGTCAAAATATTAAAATATTAATTTAGTAAAAATACAATTGTTCAGAACGGAGCAAAAAATGGCTCACATAAGTGATGGGACACTTACTTTTCCATCAAATATTTATCCAAAAATTTTACTTTTTAAAAGGTTTTAATATTTTGTTGGATTTCCTTTTACTTTTAAAACATGATTTAATCTTTTTGGGATGGATTCGACTATTTTTTTTGTGATTTCTGGAGTGATTTTACCCCATTCTTCTTGAAGCACCGATTTTAGTTGTTGTTTTGAAGAAATGGTGTGTTTGCGAATTCTTGATTCCAATTCTTGCCAAATATTCTCTATGGGATTTAAGTCTGGAGATTGTGGTGGTGTTTTTATTATTTCAGGACAGTTATATAGCAGCCAGAGTCTAACGTTCAGAGCAGTGTGCTTGGGGTCATTGTCCTGGTAGAATTTAAAATCGTTATGAAGGTTCAATTTTCGTGCTGAAGATTTCAAATTTTGCTTTAAAATATCAATATACTTGTACTGATCCATTATACTGTCAATAAAAACAAGATTACCAACTCCAGCGGACGACATACACCCCCATACCATAACTCCTCCTCCACCATGTTTTACTGTTGGTACCAAGTTCTGTTTGCGAAGTTCTTCCCTGGGTTTTCTCCACACCAAGATTCTACCGTCAGAACCAAATATATTAAATTTACTCTCATCAGCAAATATAACTTTATTCCAGTAATCAGAATTCTTATTTATGTTGGATTTTGCGAAAGCTAGTCTGAGTTTTCTATTCTTTTCACTTACGAAGAATTTTTTCCTGGCTACTCTACCGTGATATCCAGCAGATCGAATTACCCTTCTAATAGTTTCAGGATTAACAATTATTCCATATAATGCTTGTAAATCAGCAGCAACTTTTGAAGCACTAATTCTTGGATTTTTTTTAATATTTCGAACGATAATTCGCTTTATTCCATTGGATAGCTTTGATGGTCAGCCAGGTCTTCTTTTATCCTGAATCATATGATTCTTTTTATATCGTTTAATGATATTGAAAACTGTTGAACGACTCAAGTTAACTGTTTCAGCAGTTTTTCTAATAGATTTTCCACGTTCAATATGCAAATTAATAACTAATTTTCGAATTTCAGGCGAAG
This sequence comes from Maratus michaelseni, assembly GCA_963931845.1. Lineage (NCBI taxonomy): Eukaryota > Metazoa > Arthropoda > Arachnida > Araneae > Salticidae > Maratus > Maratus michaelseni. The sequence continues at coordinate 123,325,512 of OZ007586.1, forward strand.
TTTCTTTTCGTTTAGCATTCATGACTACACAGAGCTAAAAAACACAAAAATTCCAAAACAAACTGGAGAGAAATACTGCAGACGATTTTATAAATTATTGCCAATTGCTTTTAAGTAAAAATAAAACCCCAAAAAATATTTTTATTGCTTATTTCAGACGATTTTTGTTGCATATATAATGGTGTCCCATCACTTATGTGAGCTATTTTTTGCTCCGTTCTAAACATTTGTATTTTTATTAAATTAATATTTTAATATTTTGACAAAATGTATGTTATGTAATAATCTTTACTAAATTTAAGTATGAAACACACCCACAAAAAAAATGTGTACATGTTTTTTTAATTTATTTGATTAGTTTCCTTTTGTAAAGCACAAGTGTCCCATCACTTATGTGAGACACTGTATATACAAATTTATCTCAAAGAAGGAAAAAACAGCACTTTTTTAAAGAGATATTCGACTATTTCGGGAAGGGGGGGAGGCTGTAAACCCATCAGCCCCCTTCCTCTTTTTAGATATGCTCTGATGTCGATGTGAACTAATATGGGGCTAAAAAGAAGAGAGTAGGTAGTCTGTTGTATAACCAAAAAAAATTACAAATTTAGCTGGAAAAAAAAGAAAACAGCACTTTTTTCATGAGATTTTCGACTATTTCGGGCGGGGGGGGGGGGGGGGCTATAACCCCATCAGCCCCCTTACTTTGTTTATTCTGTGATGCCAATGCGGACTAATATGGACTAACGGGAATGGCTAATCCGCTGTATAACAGAAAAAAAATTACAAATCTATCTAAAAAAAGCAAGAAAAAAGCACTTTTTTCATTTTACTCTCGACAATTTCGGGGGGGGGGGCTGCAGCCCCATCAGCCCACCCCCTGGATACGCCACTGTATGCAAGATTCTATTCCAAACAAGACTTACAGTAAAAACATTATACCCGACTCGGGTTCATGAAAATCAGGTCACACGACAACTAATCCAAATCTATTCTGAAGCCAAACAAATCGTAAAAGATCGATCTGAAGTTTCTGGATTATATTCGGGTAAAATCTGGTCACCCGACCCGGTGAAGTGTCGTCACAAACGTGAACCATAAAAAAATTTTGATCCGAACAATCCGTATAGGATTCGGGTAAAATCTGGTCACCCTATCCGATGCAGATTCGTCACATTTTTCACATTGAAGTCGCACGGCGACTTCACAAAGTAGTCACATTGTGAGGTCACAGAAAGCCTTGAAAACGGCCATAACGACCTCGCATTTAGGTCACAATGACTTCACATCGACGGTCACAAAGTCACAGTGTGACTTCACCATGCCTTACGGGTTAATTATATATATATATATTAATCTTTAACTAATAATAATCAAATGCTTTTATTAAATCATAGAATATTCACTAATTTTCCCATAGCTGGCAGCACCTTATTAATTCATTTGAAAACATGTTTGGTGTTTTATTTTAAATTTACTACAGAGGGAGCTGATTCTATATTGGTTTGTGTTTGACTTTGCTATACAATAATATTCCTTGCTCAATCATCTTTTAAAACTTATTTTGGCAACATGTAATTATTTTCTCCAATTCATTGCCTGTGTTATGTGTTGACTCTTGTTTGGATTATGTATTCTATCTGGTAACTGTTGTTTTCTTTTCCCTATATCCTTTTTAATCTTGTTGTATTTTGAACTTTATGATTATATTTCACAGTTTTTTACGGGTAAGGTTTCTTTCCTTTTTAATATTGTTTTTATTTTGTGAACTTTATGATTTTCTCACAGTTTATTTCTCTATTTTGGTGTGGTAGTTCCAAAATCATATTCTTTAGCAATATTATGGCTAATATGATGATGAAACCACACATTTTATTTGTGGTAATTTAGGCATTTGGGACCTAAAGATTCTGTCTAAATTCCAAATTTCATATTTTCAATTTAATTTCTTTTTTTTTTTTTAACCATGTATATGGAATCTATATTCAGAGTGTTGGGGGAACACTATTGTTGTCTATTAATTATTACATTCTAATTCATAATTTCATAGTTTTTGTTGGTGTTTCGATAATGTTTCATTAATGGTTATATACAGGGTGATTTTTTTTAAAGTTGTGAAAGTAAAACCCTATAACGAAAGAACCACTGATGTATGTTTTTGATATACAGAATGCAGTAATTGGGAAAAGGAACTGCAAACACCTGCATAAACAGAACGAAATAAAAATATGGAGTAAAACATTCGTACAGAACTGCGCAACTAACGCATACAATTTTCAGTGTGCTGTCCAATGTTTTCAGCTACGAGTTGGAAACGTGAAACCGCATGTTCCACAACAGAGTGAAGAGTATCCACTGTGCGTGTGTCTTGCACAAGCTTCTCTCCCGACTTTACTGCATATACAGTGCCATCTGTCGGTGAGATTTTAAGTTTTTTTTAACCATGCCTAAAAAATTCCCATTGCTTTGGCAGCATACTGGTGACATTTCCGGTCATTTGGATCAGTGGTTCTTTTGTTATAGGGTTTTACTTTCACAACTTTAAAAAAAATCACCCTGTATATATATATAAATTTACTTCATATATGCTGTTAAATCAATTCTTTATTTACAATTTTTTATTAAATTGGACTGATTTTGTTAACTGTATTGAATTAAAAATATATAAAAATACAATTTATCACAGCTTATTTCCCCAGTAAAAAAAATGGAATAAAATTACATCATTTGAAGGCTATTTTCCGATTATATAAAATACAAGGCATTTAAAATATCATAATTTAAGTTCACACTTTTAATTAAGTTACTTGCGAAAACTTTTAAAAACACCTGCCAGTGCATACATATCTGCTTAGCAGAAGTTGCACAGAACAAATACTTGGAATAATGTATTAAAAAAGTCCTTCCGGCCTGTACCGGTAGCTTTCATAGTCCATGTTTTTAAAAATTCAACCCATTTTACTCAAACAGCCGAAACTATATTGCTTGAAACTGGATTATAGAAGACTCAATCCTGGTTTTCGTTAATACTGAAGTTGAAAGCAAATTTCAGCATGAGAGTTTCAGCATAACAAAATGTCAGCCACCCTAGAATTTCAAACTGCCATGTCTCTGCCATTTTTAAAAATAAAGCCAAAACAAAAAATGTTCCGGAATCCTTGTATCACGACCTAACACTTAACCAAAAACAACTTTTTAAATTTATAATTTTTTTTTATTTAAAAAATAAAAAATGTAACTTGCCGCTATTTTGAAACAAGATGGCGCATGAAGCTGACCAAAGGACTCTGTCGAGACCTTAGTATGTTCTGTACACATGATCGGTCACATTCATATCGATTCATAAATACGAGAGTTACAGCATAACAAATATAAGATTGTTTCAAATCTCAGCTACCCTAGAATTTCAAATTGCCATATCTCAGCCATTTTTTAAGATATAGTAAAAATTAAAAATGTTCCAGAATCCTTGTATCATGTTCTAACACTTAACAGAAACAATATTTTCAATATATAATTTTTTTGTACATCGTTTTGAATTTTTTAAAATTTAATTTTTTTTAACTGGCTGCCATTTTAAACAAGATGGCGGATGAAGCTAGCCAACGAACTCGATCGAGAGCTTGATACATCCTATACACATACTCAGTTACATCTGAATCTATTCATAAATAAGAGAGTTACAGCATGACATATTATATATATATAAATCAACATTTGAACCGAGGGTGGTTTGGGGGTCATGATCGTTGAAAATATACCAAAATTTTTTGGAATTGCTTTTCTACGAACGGCTGCAATAGGTAGCTTTTTGTAATGAAAGCTACCTAACAGACGATTTTTTTTTTCATTTCGTTCTGCTGGCACTTGAGTATAACATATTGTTCTTTGGATTAATTTTGTAAATAACAACCACATAAGTACTTTTAAATATGTTGAAGTTTTTTTAATACCATAGTAATGTTTTTAAGTTTCTAAATTGCTATACATATTTCTCAATAAATTACTGTTTGTAGCCGAAAAAGATACAACTTGTTTTTCGATTGGAATGCATAATTTGTTACTTATTAATAAAAAAATCTATCTGAAATTAATTACCTATTTATCCATAGTTTGCTGCTACTTAAACTAAGCTGAAATTTCCTAGGTCTTCATGTAATTTCAATCTCATTTTTCCCAGAAAAAAATATTTTTCATTTATTCTCCAGCGAAAAGAAACAAATTTCAAAAACTGTGCGTTTTCGAAATTGTTTTTATAAATGTTTTTATATACTAAAAAGAAATTTCATATGCATATTATATGTTTATGTTTAGGCATAACAATAACGCAATTAGGAAAAGTATTTACAGATTGTATTTACGATGGTGTAAAAAAGAAGTTCCATATTTTTAAGTTTAATTTTAGGCATAATTCTGGTATCGTAATTAAGTAAGTAAAATAGTAATAGCAGGGGTGATTGTGACACAAGGTAAAAAACCCTGAAAATTATTGATACACAAGTGAAAACCCCTGAAAATTACCGATGCAAAATACTGATATCCATTTACACCATAACTTATTATGTAACTGCATGAAACTCAAATAACATAAGAATACCATAATTACTGCAATTTTTTGTAATGTAAATTGTAAGAAAACATAATTTGATTAACTTATCTTATTTGCATGGAAAATTGAATTACTTCATTCAATGATGAGTAAACATTGTCTTGCTAAATATGATATGGAAAGTTCAGTCTTTTTATTTTTTTATCATTGAAGAAATTTATTCCAAATATTCATAAAACAAACAACAAGGTGTCTATTCCAGATCAGCAACAAATTTCCCTGACATTTCTCTGACTTTTCCAGGTTTTCCATAGCAATAAAAAAAAATCCAGTTATCCAGTTAAAATGGCTTTGATCATTTTTGAAAGTACAGGATATTTTTGAACATTTGCTTCTTTAAGATCAATCTCTTTTCTCCAAAATACTGTTAGAGATTTATTTTCGAAATTTTTCAAAGAACTATCGGTCTGATAATTTCTCAGTTCTAAATCCATTTGGAGTTTTTCTGTCTCTGAAATTACAATTGGCAAAAATTCAGCCAATTTCATTAGAGCAGAAAATGTTGATGTTTCACCTCTTAGGGTAGGATAAAGGGCAGATAATTTTATTAATAGAGAATTATCCAAGGGAAGTTTTTTTTGCATATATGCAGAACTTTTTTTTCTTTTATTCTAAACTACATTAACTTTTTAATGAATCCTTATTTGAATTTTAAAACATCTAAGACTAAGCAGGGTTGGAAAAAAACATGTTTTTTAAAAAAAAAAAAACAAAAAACGTGTTTTTTTTGTTTAAAACATGTTTTAAACGTTTAAAACGTTTTTTTCTCATTCAACAGCACAATTTTGATTAAAGTGAGCAAAAATTAATAAATTAAATACAAAGAATGAAAATATTTTTAAAAAACAGTAAGGAAGAAAAAAATTATATAATAAATACCAAACATTAATTAACAATTAATTTTTTTTATTCCAAACTAAAACATTTAATTATTAAGTTCTTTAAAAATAGTAACAAGTTTGGCAGACTTATCAAACACCTAACCGGTTTCTAGTTTTGTTCTGCACAAAGCCAAAAGTAGAAAACACTCTTTCTAAACCAGCACTACAGCATACAGCTGCTTGTAATTGTTTTATAATCTGCATGACATTTTTATCGACGTGTTTTTCAAGGCTTATCTACCAAGATAAAGGTGTTATCTATCTATCTATCTATCTATCTATATATATATATTTGTCTTACGTGGCGCTGAAATAGGGCTGAATTTCTAGCTTATTGTTGGCAACAACCGTAGTTTCCAGAGCTCAGACCAATGAAAAGACTAGATTGTGTTAGATAGATCAGCTCCACCTCCAATATGGCGGTCATTATCAGAGCAGTGAAAATCAAGATAGCAAATATTAAAAATAAAATAACATGTACGTGATCCAAAGCGCCTGAGATTTCCTCATTTTAATTATGAGTAATATTCCTAATTTCAAATGAATTCTCAACTCTTATTTAGAATTTATGAATTTCCCTCACATGAAAAATCGGAGAGAAGTAAAAATATCAACTGTCTAGGTTGCACCTGCTGCCATCTGTTGCAGAAATCTATAATCAATTAGAATAGTAAAATGTCGAACGAAATTTAAACAATCATTGATGATAAACTATCTGCCTATTACGTAGTGTTTTTAATGAATAAACCGTGCTGTACAATATTAGGTGCAATAAGTTTTAAACAAATTATGTTTCCAAGATCCTTTATTCATAGTATTTAAATGATTTATATGCTCATTAGTAGCTCCAACTAAATGCATTTTTAGTTATGTTTTCAACAGAGTTCAATTACTTTTTTACATTAAAAAAAAATTGTCAATTTCATATGTTCAAATGATTTTATGATAGAACTTATTCCGGATTCCTGCTAGAATTTCTGCAAAAATAAAACGGAGCGAGCGAAAGAAGCGAGCTGGGAACGAGTAGCGGTCTCAATGTGAATTGCTTCGCTATTCACGGGGGGTTGGCAAGCGTTAGCGAGTAGGGGGCTGAGCCCCCTAGTTTCTACAAAATTGTCCACTTTATTTGATTCCTGAGTAATGAATTTATGATTGGTAACTGACAGCATAACATTTTTAGGGTTTCATTCATCTCACGAAACCCTATTCGTCCTACTTCTCGGTCTGTCCGTCACAGAGCCGGTTTTCAGAAACTGTATAACTAACAGACTTGAAATTTTGTGTACTTACAGCTGAATACCTACTGTCACGCTGAAAATCATAACATTTTGAAAAAATCATATTATTTTAATATAGAGAGATAAAAAACTAAATATCTAACAGCCTTTTCCTATTAAATTTAAACATTTTTCGTTATAGCAGTTGCCAACAATTTAAAAATCCACAATAAAATTCTTTCTACAATAATTAATTTTCTATTGGAAGATTTCCACGTGAATTTAATTTGTGAATTGTCACATTGTGACATTATAAACAATAAACATGTTTTAAACATTGTTTTAAATGTAATGTTTTAAACAGCTGTTTTAAACGTAACAACCCTGAGACTAAGTAATCATTAATATTGCTATAGTGTATTTTCTGTCTTGCAAACACATAGTAATTTTAAAATATACCGTAAAATTATCCTATAAATATAGAATCTTAATTCTATAAGAAAATCTGAATTTTTTTTATATATTGAGTCAGGCGTGGTTTAATTGATTTTCCACGGTTCGGGCCTGTTTTCATTGAATTGTGTACGGGCTGGGCCAAGCAGGGGTGATTCTGAGTAAAAAAAAAAAATCTGAAATTCACAGCAAATTTTCTGAAAAATTACAAAGGGGGGGGGGGGGGGTCCACTCCCGCCACTTCTTTTTTTGCGTCCCTTTGACGAAATTTGCCGTTTTTCGCAATAGTTTTGATGAAATTTGCCGTTTTTTCGCGATCTTTTGGCAAAATTTGCCGTTTTTTGCAATGTTTTTGACGAAGTTTGCCGTTTTTCGCAAAGGTTTTGACAAAATTTGCCGTTTTTTCGCGATCTTTTGACGAAATTTGCCGTTTTTTTGCGATCTTTTGACGAGATTTGCCGTTTTTCGCAAAGTTTTTGACGAAATTTGCCGTTCTTTCGCGAACTTTGCCGTTTTTTGCAATGGTTTTGATGAAATTTGCCGTTTTTTCGCGATATTTTGACGAAACTTGCCGTTTTTTTGCGATCTTTTGACGAAATTTGCCGTCTGTCGCAATGGTTTTTACAAAATTTACCGTTTTTTTGCGATCTTTTGATAAAATTTGCTGTTTTTCGCAATGTTTTTGACGAAATTTGTCGTTTTTTGCAATGTTTTTGGTGAAATTTGCCGTTTTTTCGCGCTTCTCTGACGAAACTCTAGTTTTTCCCGCGATCCTTTGACAAAATTGGAGACTTTTCTTCGAACGAATGACGAGATTGGTTTTTTCGGCGATCATTTTCCGAAATACCGACACATGTTATGTCCGAATTTTTGGATTTATGACCGATATTTCTTTTAATTTTCGAAAATCATAGCCTCAATTTTTCGGAATTTTAGGAAAATTCGGACCAGAATCACCCCTGGGGCCAAGGTAGCTTTCGTTCGGCCCGGCCCTGGAAATTCCGGCCCGTGCAGACCCTAATCTACAGCCTACTTTTTTTTTTTCTTCTTTTCAAATTATGCGCTACCGAGAGCCATTTCGCCGTAGAAAAGCGCAAATTTCGAGGGGAAGAGTATTGAATGAAGGCTTACGAAAAATATGCACTCATTGACATCTGGTGCAGCCATAAACCTTACAATAAACAGATTCCATACATAGATTCTTTCTCTGAGGGTGCAGCCCATAACAGAATTTGGGGGAAGTTCAGCATTGTTAAACGAAAGGGAGGGGGGGGGAGAGATGAAGATTCGTACTCCTGCATCTTTTAAAAGACTGATTTTTGTCTCCTGGTTAGGGGTAGGACAAAGAATATCTTTCAGTATTGGTATTCTCGTTTATATTCTTTGGTTAAAACAAGACAAGGGGTTAGGAAACACTCAGGACAGAGGGTTTGCTAGTTTTGCTAGTTTCTCTCCGATCAGGTTCTGGGTAAGGGTTGCCGTAACTGAAACGTTTATCGCTAATTTGGCGAAAGTTTTGCACTTTTTGCAACATATTTTCAGTTCGTTTTTTCCGCTAAACAGGATGATTTTATGACCCCGGAAGAGCCGAAAGAAAAACCCGGAAGGGTCGACGAAAAAACCCGGAAATCCGGGGTACCCCCGGAGCACAATCACCCCTGTAATAGGCATAACCGTGGTATCTCATATCTTGTTGATTTTATTTCACAATTCCTGCATTCTGTTGGTTTCATAAAAAATTGAATAGGTTGCTACATTTATAAAAGTTATTTGTTTGACTACATAAAGTGAATAATTTTCATTAGTTCTGAAATTTTAAAATTTGAATTTATTTTAAGAATATGAAGAGAGCAAATATTGAAAACTTTACATTTAATTGCTATTATATTTCAAGATATTTTAGCTTATCTAAGCAACAACAAATTATGAATAAATAACTAAATTACTTTCCATGGTAATTATATAAATATGTTACAGTTTAATTATGAACATTCCAATCATAGAAATTTTACAATTTTACTTTTTAATATGGGGTAGTAGTTAATTTAGGAATTATATATAATAATTTAGAAACGTTTGAGAAAATTATTATAACATTAAGAAAACTGATGAACACATGATTTATTAGAAGATTTTTTAAACAGAAAGTTACTTATTCGCATACCTTAACTTATTCGAATTTTCATTTTAACATTAAGTAAAATAATAATTAAATATAATTATATCATTCGACTGTCAGGAAATTATATTCTTGTGCATAGCGTGGAAATTTAACGTGGCAAGCAGCAACCAAAAGTATCAAAATAAACAACTCATTTTGTATTTGTGAAGGAAAAATATAAACAAATACTGACTATAACCTGCAAAATTTGAAAATTCGCGCTATATTTAGTTTGAAAGTTTTTCAGATTAGAGGGAGTTGACTGTATATATAAAAAAACTTCCAGGTATGAATGATCTTGAATTATTTGCAGAATTGTGTATTAAATATATTTAAAGCTACTGTCTTGAAAAGTAAAAAAATACTGCTGAACAATGGGAATTTTTCTGTCACAATGAGAAAGCCATTTTTATATGCGGATGAAACTTAGATCAAACTTAATTTCCAAGTGCTTTAAAATAGAACAGCTTTTTTCACTTTTCTATAAATGTATTGCATCTTGATTTGTAATTTATTATTCCCAATGAAGATTCTTCCCCAACAGTCAACAGATTTATTTTAAAAAAAAACAAGTTTGACAACATTTTCATATTCTGTTAGAATTTTAGATTTTTTTTCTATTGGAAAATTTCATTGGATTTTTTAGAATCTGAATCAGAATAGCTGAAAATTTTATGCGTTTAGGAATGAAAATGGCTTCATGAATATGTCTGAAAATCAAATTTTAATTTGAGGTAAGCATTGAACGAAAAAAAGAAAGGGGAATATATTATCCTGAATTCATTCGGGTAAATATCTGACACTATTCGTATTTCGTATATTGTATTTTTCTACATTTACTATCCCAAGCAAAATTTTAATTCCAACCTGAGCTGAACCAAGAATAATTGTAGACGACCCCATACGGGTCTTATCTGTATCTGGTAAAGTCTGGTTTTCCAGCTGTATGCGGAATTCTAATCTGAATCCGACCACAAGTACAAAAATTACAGTCAGACAGCACCGGAGTGATCGGTTCTGGTAAAATCTGGTTACCTGACCCTATTTTGCATAATTTCATAAGTAAAAACAGTAAAAGAAATTACTGCCTACCAGATTACAGCCCTCCATCGGGTCGGGACAACCGATTTTACCTGCACCCGGTCTGTTTCGGTCAGGTCAGGTTGGCATAATTTTTTTTTGTTGTTGCGGGTCGGTTAAGGATTTGGTAAGTACAAAATATGCTAAAATTAATTTCAATTTGTCTATACTTAAGAGTTGCAAATTACATTGATTTAAATAAATCATTTGTAATATTTTAAATTCATAATATGAAACACTACATTCTTATTTTATGAAGTTTTTAGAACTTAATAGATTTTTAAACATAAATATAAGATTTTGTGAATTTCAGTAGATTTGTTTACAGTTACTATTTCTGATGCATAATGTATTTCATTTTAAAGAGACTTGATCAAAATTATTAATAATAATATATCAAAGGTTTTGCATAAAATATGAGTTTTATTATTAAGCATTGGGAATTAATTTCTAATATAGAACTTTAAAGTATTACAAAAATATCACGATTGCTATTATGTAAAGAAGTACTTGGAAATTTTTAATGTTTAATAGAGAAATTAACGTCTGAGGGGTACACTTTCCAGTAACGGGTACTTTTAAGAAATTTCATTAAAAAAATGTTTTTAATTACTAGTGTAGTTATCATTATTATATTCCATTTTTTAATTCAATATATGAATCTATCAACAATATTAAACCAATGTCATTGCCACATCTCCACTTGTGAATGTAAATTTAATTGTAATAGAAAGAAATCAAAATACTTAAAATTCCTGCAACGGGCATCCACCATTCCAGTACTGGCCATTCATTGTGCCAGTAATGGACTTCATATAAAAAAGGTCATAGGTAATTGTTTTATAATTGCGTTTCGAATCTGAACTTAATCAAATTAAACTAAATAAACACAATATTCGTTTTAAAATACATTTACCAATTAGGATATCAATAATTAATAAAATATTTATGTTAAAAATTAATTGTTCAAGCTAATTATTGTTATTATCAAAAAATAAATACTTTATGTATTGTGATAGAATATTTGAAATACTGAATTTTAGAGAATTACATTTCTTAAATTACTGAGACAATGATTTTGTATAGACTTTAATATATCTTTATATATATAAATATATAATGAGAACATTTTTCGTAGTGTCAGAAGAATAATAAAATTGCGGGTTGAATGTTTTAAATTCCTATATAAAAAGATTTGGATATAAAATTATGGAACTGACGTTTGAAACCCCTGATCTGAGAATTTACTAGCTTCACTGATATTATAAATGTAATTACTACTTATAGCATTTTGTATATGTAGTTACTTTGTCAGAAATGAAAAGTCAAACACTAAAGACAGAAATTAATACATTTTTAAAAACTCGTGTGACTTAAAAAATGTTTTTATTTTAATTGGGATGGCTTTGAGGCCACATGAGCTCCTTCTTTTCCTATGCTTTTGAATATCATTCCTGCTTCTAGATTGACTTGACAGATTATAAAATATGTAAAGCAGAGTTAATAATAAAATATTAAAAATAAACTAGTTTAACCTTTTGAATCCCACGATAGCCGAAAATAGCCGGTTACTCTGAAACCCACAGTAGCCCAGGATAGCTGAAAAGTTTTTTCCGTCCCCTTAACCACTTTACTGGCGACAGGTATGGGGAAACAGTGCTTTTACCCCTGACTTATCTCGGGGCAAACGGTGAAGTGGTTAAATTGGTTGGGGCGCTGTCAAAGGGGTGGTCTCCCTCAGTGATGGATGGGGTAATGTGTTGGCATTTCTGGACAGTACAGAAAGACAAACGAGATTTTTTTTCTGTAACTGGTCGGTGCAATGATAAAGAGGTGTCCAAATTTGTATAAAGGGAGAAAGCAGTAGAGTCATTTCCACTACTTACCTAGTGAAAAAGGGGAGAAAGAAAAAATCGAGTATTTTGGGCTATTTTGCTGGGATTCTAAGGTCATTCAGTTTTTTAAAGCTTGGGACTTAGAGTTAATATTAAAAAGGTTATTAACCACATTAAATTAATTAAAAGCAGCTATTTATAAAAATTTTGTTCTTATTATATTCTGGTAAGTGCAATTAAAAAATCAAATTTTATTACTTAGCTGTTTAGTTAAATCAAAAGATTTTATGTGCTATGAACATTACTGAAATTACACTTTTAATAAGGGCCACATAGGGTGTCCATTACTAAAAATGATTAATTAAGCATTCGAGTAATAGACACTGGTCCTCAAATCTTAAAAATAAATTAAGTTGTCTAATTGACCTTTCATATATAAAATTCAAAGATTTTTTTTTATCGCTATCAAAACAAAAACATGAAATATTTGCAAGAAAATAAAGAAGATATAAAATTAAGTAAAACCAGCTTGTTCAGTAAAATTGTCACAGAAAAACAATGGAACTGTGAAATTTTCTTTTCTGTTTCCGGACTGGTTTGATTAAGACTCTGAACAATAAACTAGATTTTAAAACATGGAAGGAAGAGCAATGAAAAACTTAATAAAGGTTGAATTATTATTGGTTATGTTTTTATAAATAAAAAACATTCGAGTGTATCCACTACTGGCGTATTTACACTTATGTTTTATTGATTAATTTTTAGATAACGGAAAAAAAAAATATTTTAAAACTATTTGATATATTACTTGTAGTAATTAGCAACATAAAAATAATACAAATAAAATTGCATATTGAATGTTTTAAATTCCTATATAAAATTATTTCGATATACAACTATGGAACGGACGTTTGAGACTCCTGATCTGCGGATTTACTAGCTTCACTGATATTATAAATGTAATTACTACTTATAGCACTTTTTATATGTAGTTACTTTGTCAGAAAGGAAAAGTCAAACACTGAAGACAGAAATTAATAATTGCGCGACTGGCATTTCAAGATTACAGAAAACTGTTATTAAAATCATATATAAAATAAGTTTGGAAAAATATATCTATAATCATATGCATGAAATAAATACAAATAAAAAAATACAATGTATTCAAAAAGACCGATATTTTTATCTAAACTAAAATAGGGGAATTTCCTAGCAGATAGTGCCAGGTATGCCCGAATCCGACCTATTTCCAACAAAACACAACCCAAACTCAACGCTCAGAAAGAAAAATCCCTGACAGATCGACCTACAGGCACAGGTAGATATCGAAGATGCAGACCGTGTGGCGCCTGTTTATTGCGAATAGCAGAAGAAAGACCTGTTTGCTATGATGCGGAAGTTGGGCCCATTCCACTTCCAAATATACCTCTATCTGTAGGCGAAGCCAGCAGGGATTTTTGTGTTTTTAATTTTTTTTTTTTTGCTGTAAAAGCCGGTCCTATAAAAAACTTGTCAATATAAAACTCGTAGATAATATTAAGAAGATTTATAATAAATTTAAGCAGATTTGATATTTTGACCCCTATTCCCCCCCCTTGGGGACATTTCTAATGAAATCAAAAATCTGTCAAATAAATTTTTGGCCCTTTTCCTAGAAGTAACAATAACTTTAAATGGATTCGATATGTATCAAAATTAAGAAGTTATGGGTTTCTTCTGTTTTCACAAAAAGCCCCCATTTCCCCCCTTCTGGTTCAATTTTGCCCATTAACGAACTTGACCGCGATTTTATGTCCCTTGATTTTATGTATCAGTTTGGAAGAGATTTGTGCAAAATTATGGAAGTTATCGTGTCCATAAAAAAGTGATACAATATATCTATCTATCTATATTATATAAAATTTTGAACTAGGGGTGGTTTTGGGCTCTAGGAGTCAGTGGCGTACCCAGGATTTTATTTCGGGGGGGAGGGGGGGGGCTGACTTAAATTTCCATAATATTCTGAATATTACGAAACACGTTGAATTGTATTGTAAACAACAATAATTTTTGACAATAAGGACGCAGCCAGAGGGGGGGAAAGATGTGGGGGGAGGGGGTGATTCTGTTCAAAATTTTCCGAAAATTTAAGACATGAGGTTCCAAAAACTAAAAAAAATTGGAAAATTCGGATTTAAAAATATATCGCTATTTTTGACAAACGGCCGCCAAAAAAAATCAACTTCGTCAGTTGTTCGTAGAAAAACAATCTCCAATTTCGTTAAAGGATCATGGAAAAATCCGAATTTTGTCAAAGGGCTGCGGATAAAATGCGAATTTCGTCAAAGAGCCGCGGATAAAACTCAAATTTTGTCAAAGGGCGCGAAAAAACGCGAAGTTTGTCAAGGGGTTACGGAGAAAAGGTCAAATTTCGTCAAATGATCGCTGAGAAAAAGCAAATTTCGTCAAATGATTGCGGAGGAAACGCGAATTTCGTTTAATGACCGCTGAATAAACACTAATTTCGTCGAAGGGCTGCAGAAAAAACACGTATTTCGTCAAAAGGAAAAAAAAAAAAATTTCGTCGAAGGATCGAAAATAACGCAAATTTCGCCAAAGAGCCGCAGAAAACCTCGAATTTCGTCAAAGGGGTATGGTAAAAATGCGAATTTCGTCAAAAAAACGCTGAAAAGCTTAAATTTCGACAAAGGACCGTGGAAAAAACGCAAATTTGGAAAAAGGATCGCGAAAAAAAGGTAAAATTTCATCTAATGATCGCGAAGAAAACACTAATTTCGTGAAATGGTCACGGAGGAAACGCGAACTTCATCAAAAAGCTGCAGAAAAAACACGAATTCTGTCAAAGGGCCACGGAAAAACGCGACTTTCATCAAAGGATCGCAAAAAAAAAAAAAAAAAAAAAAAAATTGTCAAAGAGCCGCAGAAAACCTCGAATTTCGTCAAAGGGCTATGGTAAAAATGCGAATTTCGTCAAAAAAACACTGAAAAGCTTGAATTTCGACAAAGGACCGTGGAAAAAATGCGAATTTCATCAAAAAACCCTGAAAAAATGCAAATTTGGAAAAAGGATCGCGAAAAAAGGTCAAATTTATCTAATGATGCGTCAAAGGACCACGGAAAAATGCAATTTCGTCAAAGGATCGCAGAACAACCGCGAATTTCGTCAAAAAGATGCGGAAAAACGCAAATTTCAAGAAAAGATATCAGAAAAAACACGAATTTCGTCAAAAAGCGGCGAGAAAACGCAAATTTCGACTAAGGGTTACGAATAAATAAACGTTATCCGCCAAACGGTCAAAGAAAAACGTTAATTTCGTCAAAAGATCGAAAATAAACGCGAATTTCGGACTAACGAGAATGGCTAATCGCTGTATGACAGAAAACAAAATTTCAAATTTAGGGTAAGGGGGAATTACAAATTTCTCTCTCAACAAATCAGCACTTTTTTTTCATGTCATTTTCGAATATTTTGGAAGGGAGAGGGCTGTAACCCCATTAGTCTCCTTCCCCTTCTTTCAGTATGCTGTAGTGTCAATGTGGACTAATATGGGAGTAACGAGAATGGCTAATCCATTGCATAACAGAAAACTAAATTGCAAATTTATCTCAAAAAAAAAAAAAAATCAGCACTTTCTCATTTCATTTTTGACTATTTCGGGAGGAAAGCTGTAACCCCATTGCCTCCTTTAACCTCTTTTGGCAACTGTGCACTGATATAGGACTAAAGAGAAAAGTCCATTGAATGATAGGAGAAAAAAAATACAAATTTCTCTCAAACAGAAAGGGAAATATATCAGTGCTTTTTTCCATGTCACTTTCGACTATTTCAGAAGGGAGTGGCGGGCTGTAACACCATCAACCCCCTTCCCTTTCTTTGGGTATGCTGAGGTGGTCTATGTAGACTAATATAGGACTAACGAAAATGGCTAATCCGCGGTAAAATAGAAAACTAAATTACAAATTCATCTCAAACAGAAAGAAAAAATACCAGCATCATTTTCATTTCATTTTCGACTATTTCGCAAGGGGGGCTGTAACCCCCATCAGCCCCTTCCCCTCGTTGGGTATACTGCAGTATAACTGTGCACTGATGAGACTACATAGCATGGGTAGTTCGTCGTATTGCAGAAAACAAAGTTACAAATTTATCTCAAACAAAAAGAAAAAAATCAGCATTTTTTCATTTAATTTTTGACTATTTTGGAAGAGGGCTGTGACCCCAAACCACCCCTTTCACTTCTTTGGGTATAATGTGGTATCACTGTGCACTAACATGGAACTAAAGAGAAGAGAGCTGCTAGTGTGTTGAATGATATGGGAAAAAATACAAATTTATTTCAAACAGAAAGAAAAAAAAAACACTTTTTTCATTACATTTTCGATTATTTCGGGAGGAGCGGGCTGTAATCTCATAAGCCCCCTCCTCTTCTTTTGATACAGTGTGATGTCAAAGTGGACTAACATGGGGCTAACGAGAATGGCTATTTCGCTGTATGACAGAAGAAAAAACTACAGATTTATCTAAAAAAGTAAGGATTGCAGAAAACAAAATTACAAATTTATCTGAAACAAACAAAAAGAAAAAAATCAGCATCTTTTTCATTTTATTTTCGACTATTTTGGGAAGGGCCTGTAACCCCATTAGCACCTTTCACTTCTTTGCGTATAATCTGGTGTCACTGTACATCAATAATATGAAAATGGAACTAAAGCGATGGGTCACTAATCTGTTAAATAATAGGGGAAAAAATGCAAATTTATATCAAATAAAGAAAAAAAAATCAGCACTATTTTTTCATTTCATTTTCGACTATTTCGAGATGAGGGGGCTGTAATTCTATCAGCCCCCTCCCCATCTTTGGGTATGCTGTGATGTCAATGTGGACTAATATGGTTTTAACGAGAATGTCTATTTCGCTGTATGACAGAAGAAAAAATTACAGATTTGTTTAAAAAAAGTAAGGAAAAAATACTTTTTCAGGGTTCATACAGACTTCAGAAGAAAAAATCCAAGGAGTCTAAGAATTTTAAAGGAATTATTATTTTTTTTTTTTAAGTACACTGTCCTCTTATGTAACATGCACAATTTTTAATAAGAAAAAAGATTAACAGAAAAGTATTCCAAAATATCTTGTATACTATTAGATTTTAATGTCAGTGCTACAATTCCACAGTATTCACAATGTATTGCTTACTGGTTACATATATTTAAATACAAAATTTCAAGTCCTTTGTTTTATGCAATAGCCAAAATGGCCATATACATAGAGGCCAGTCAAATCCCAAATACTCACCATGCATCACATGAACTTAAAATTTTGAAGTAAATTTTGGAGGGGGAAAACACATGGAACATATGAAAAAATAGGGTAACATTCTTTTTTCTCTTTTGAATGGAAAGAAAAAACTTGTAAATCACACTAATCATTTGAATTTTACTTTTGTAAACAGAAAAAGATTTTTTGTTTTACTTTCTTTAAAAGTGAATTGTTTTCACGACATATCTAAGAAAGATGATTAATTAAGGCAATATTATTCAGTGTATGAGGTACGTCTCTATTTTCTAATCTTGTATACTTCAATTAAGTGCATGAAGTCACTTGATTTTGCTTCTTGAAATTCTAAGGAGTTTATAAGGAGTATTTTGTATGTCTAAGGAGTTCTAAGCACTGCTTGGAAACTTTTTCATTTATAAGGAGTTTCTAAGTAGTCTAAGGAGTCTGTACGAACCCTGCTTTTTGCATTTAATTTCCGACTATTTTGGAAGAAGGGGGCTGTAACCCCATCAGCCCCCTTTCTCTTTTTTTGTGTCAATGCGGACTAATAAGAATGGCTAGCCCGCTGTATGATAGAAGAAAAAAATAATTTTTCCAAAAAAGAAAGAAAACCATCAGCACTTTTTTCATATCACTTTCGAAAATTTCAGGAGGGGGGTGGAGGAGTGCTATAACCCCATCAGCCCCCTCCCCATCTTTGGGTATACTGTGATGTCAATGTGGACTAATATGGGGTTAACGAGAATGTCTATTTCGCTGTATGACAGAAGAAAAAAATACAGATTTGTTTAAAAAAAGTAAGGAAAAAACACTTTTTTCATTTAATTTCCGACTGTTTCGGAAGGAGGGGGCTGTAACCCCATTAGCCCCCTTTCTCTTTTTTTGTGTCAATGCGGACTAATGTGGGACTAATGAGAATGGCTAGCCCACTGTATGATAGAAAAAAAAAATTCCAAAAAAGAAAGAAAAACATCAGTACTTTTTTCATATCACTTTCGAAAATTTCGGGGGGGGGGGGGGGGGGGGGGGGGGGGGGGGCTGTAACTCTTCAGCCCTCTCCCCATCTTTGGGTATACTGTGATGTCAATGTGGACTAATATGGGGTTAACAAAAATGACTATTTCGCTGTATGATAGGAGAAAAAAATTACAGATGTCGAAAAAAGTAAGGAAAGAACTTTTTTTTCATTTAATTTCTGACTACTTTGGAAGGAGGGGGCTGTAACCCCATTAGCCCCCTTTCTCTTCTTTTGTGTCAATGCGGACTAAATGTTGGACTAATAAGAATGGCTAGTCTGCTGTATGATAGAAAAAAAAATTAATTTTTCCAAAAAAGAAAGAAAACATCAGCACTTTTTTCATATCACTTTCGAAAATTTCAGGGGGGGGGGGCTGTAGCCCATCAGCCCCCACCCCTTGGGGACGCCCATGCTAGGAGTCATGATCAGTGTAGATCTGCAAAAATTTTTCAGGAATTCCAGCTTAGGGGAGAATGTAATACATAGTATTTCTTATGAAATCTACATAAAAAAAGACAACTTGACACAAACGTTACCCAAATAAAAAAAATTGAATACAATTCAATTAGCGGGTTGGATCGGGCTACAGACAATCCTAATCCACATAGAAACAAAAGACAACCTAAATTAGACATATACAAAAATTAGTATTGCCCAGCAGAAATGGACTCACTGCAAATCACGGCTTGAGTTAGGTAAGACGAGTACGAATGACCAATCCACGAGTACCAAATAATAGCTCAAACATCTCTTAAAAAAAAAAAGAATCATTAAATCCAACTCGAAAGAAACTCCAGCGAATTTAACACATGGTGTGAGATGGATACATGCAACCTTAACACGAAGAGTAGCAAAATACTCTAAAAATTCGATACAAAGTAAAATAAATACAGTAAAAACAACTAACTGCTTGGGTCATGTTTGAATAAATTCAAATCATCCAGCACAGGTCAAGGCACAAATCGCCTCACAAAATTGTCACTCGTCATAGATTCGTCATAAAATTAATGGCAAAATCGTCACAAACGACACACTTTTCATAAATTGGTCACATCTTCGTCAAAGTTAATGACAAAATCATCACAAATCACACACTTTTCACAAAATTGTCACTGTCGTCACAGATTCATCACAATGTTAATAGCAAAATCGTCACAAAGGACACATATTTCACAAATTGGTCATAATGTAACTTCAAAATATTGTCGCTTTCATCACAGATTCGTCACAAAGTTAATGGCAAAATCGTTAGAAATGACACTCTCTTCACAAATTTGTCACAGAGGGACTTCACAAAGTGTCGTCAGAAAAGAGCTCTAAAATGGCCATAACGACTTCACATCGACGGTCACAGTATGCAGACCTGCCAACCTTTGAAAATGAGAAATAGTAGCACACCAAATTCAATTTTATCTGAAGGTTGGTTGGTTGGTGGTTGTTTTTTATGCAGTAAACTTTACGCGAGCAAATACTAATCAATTAAACGCATGTGTATATCCATAAGCACGCAAAGTAGGAGACTCTTTTGTTTTTGCTAATTTTTTTGTTGCGGGTGGGATTGATTAAACATAATTATTCCTATTCAATTAATGCTCTGTCCACTCCTAAGCCAAATTTCTGAACTTCACAGTGAATATTCTGAAAGATTCCAAGGCAGTTGGGGGGAGGGGGTGATGGAACTACGGGTATATCTTCCAGAGAAAAATGTCTGAGTTAGAGTCCTTCATCAGGTCGAGTAAGCTGATACAACCAGGAGTGGGGTGTCCACACCCGCCACTTTTTTTTGCATCCCTTTGACGAAATTTGTGTTTTTTCGCGATCTTTTGACGAAATTTGCAGTTTTTTTTCAAGATCTGTTGATAAAATTTGCGTTTATTTCGATATTTTTTGACGAAATTTGCCGTTTTTACGCGATTCTCTGACGAAAGTCACGTTTTTCCCGCGATCTTTTGACGAAATTTGCCATTTTTTGCAATGTCTTTCACGAAATTTGCCGTTTTTTCGCGATCTTTTGACGAAATTTGCCGTTTTTTGCAATGTTTTTGACAAAATTGGCCGTTTTTTCACAATTTTCTGACGAAAGTCACGTTGTTCACGTGATCTGTTGACAAATTTTGTCGTTTTTTCGCGATCTTTTGACAAAATTTGCCGTTTTTCGCAATGTTTATGACGAAAATTGCCGTTTTTCGCAATCTTTTGACGAAATTTGTCGTTTTTCACAATGTTTTTGGCAAAATTTGCCATTTTTTCGCGATTTTCTAACGAAAGTCACGTTTTTCCCGCGATCCTTTGACAAAATTTGGCGACTTTTCTGCGAACGAAAGACGAGATTGATTTTTTTCGGCGATCATTTGCCGAAATACTGATACATTTAATGTCCGAATTTTCAGATTTATGACCGATATATATATTTTTTTCGGAAATCATTGCCTTAATTTTTCGGAAAATTCGTACCAGAATCACCCCTGAACAATCTTTTGACGAAATTCGCATTTTTTCAGCAATCAGTTGAATGAATTTCACGTTTTTTCGGTGATACTTTCGCGAAATTTGCTTTTTCCCACCAATTTTTTGACAAAATTCGCGCTTTTTCAGCTATCCTGTAACAAAATTCGCGTTTCTTAGCTCAATCCTGTGACAAAATTTGTGATTTTTCACCCGATCCTGTGACAAAATTCGTGATTTTTCGAGTGATCCTGTGACAAAATTCACGTTTTTTTTTTTTTTCAGAAAATCGTAGTTTTAGACAGACTTTTGTAGCATCGTAGTTTGTGGTTCAAAATCGTAGCAACTACGATTTTTTCGTAGCAGTTGGCAGCTCTGCAGTATGACACAACGGTTACGTCACCATGCCTTACAGGCAGTCACGTTTTTTTCATGATAATTAGCTGGGCTTAAGGGTTTTTTTTACATGACATATTATTATGATAGAGATTATTAATGCAGAAAACTTTATTTAACAGATTATTTCTTATATTTGCGAGGATGGAGAGGGGTAAGGGTCTAATTACATTTAATAATTTTAACATTTTTAGCTTCACCTGTAGCGTTTAATTGCTGTTTTACATAGAGAATACCAAGTCTCAGCTAATAATGTTCTGAACTTCTCCATACCAGTATTTCAATCCATGATCTTCTCTAATGTCATTTTTAATTAATAAATCTTCGAACTACCAGTTATTTTAGACATTATTTAAATTTTTAACACATATAGACAGGCACTGTACATTCTCAAAAACATATTTAAAAACATATAAAACCAGTCCACATGCTAAAAGTTTCGTAAAAGTAAAATATTTTCGCCTGTTTGCTCAGGCATCTTCAATACTGATGTATCGTATTTCTGCTCTGTCAGTCTGATTTTTCTTAGGAGGGGATAGAGGGAAAGTTTCAGAAAAATCGGACTGACAGAGCAGAAATACGATACATCAGTATTGAAGATGCCAGAGCAAACTGGCGAAAATATTTTACTTTTACAGGGGTAGTACTAGCCCTAGATGATATTTCAGGACATACTTTTTTCGATATTTCAGGACAATTTCGGGACACATTTGCTAGGCATTCTCAATTCTAACCGAAAAAACTCTTAACTACCTCTTCAATACATTTTATTATCATAAATAGCACACTACATACACATTTTTTTTGTTGCAAAAGTATACATTTAAAAGAAAAGTAATTTTACCAGAACCCTTTGACCAAGCTGCTAAAAAATTGCGATTTTTGCATTACCGAAGGACGAAAATCTCGATTTTTTTCTTCACTGATCGACGAAAATTGCAAAAGATTTTCTTTTTTATAACTGATTGTTAAAAATTGGTTTTTTTTTTGTGACTGAGAGACGAAAATAGCAAAATTTTTAAATGACTAATCAATAAAAAATGCGAACTTTGGTAACTGATCACCAAAATTTAGATTTTTTTTGTGCAAATTGATGAAAATCACTATTTTTAACAATAGATTGAAGAAAATTGTGATTTTCGGGAACGTTTTGCATCAGTAAAAAGGTACACCTACCCCCTATTTGACGATTTCAAATGCCGATATAGCACAAAACTCGCAAAATTTCAGGAATATTAGGACAGACTACCATATTTCAGGACATTTTTATTTTTTTCAGGAATATCAGGACAAGTACTACCCCTGAATTTATAATCAAAAAAGATATTAATGAAATGTAAGTATACTTTGTCAGAAGCCAATTCAAAAAATTTTGGAATGGTAAATTATTTATTGTTGTGCGTTTTGTAAAAGTGTAGAAAAAGAGATGTTGACAACAGAAATAATATATACCAGTAGACCCTTGCGAGGATTTCACACTGCACTCTTAATATTTTTTAGCAATATCTAATATTTTTTAGATGTAGGTTTAAACTTCTAAAGAAAAATTAAGGATATAAATATCTGCAAACAACATCAGTCAAGCCAAAATATCGTCTCATTTATTGCATGAAAGTTACAGTATAAACTAATCGAAGAAATATTAAAGCTTTTAAATATTTTAATTTAGTTTAAAACCTTCAAAAGCTATATCATATAAAACATGAATATCAACGTTTCTGTAAATGTTTTTTCAGAAATAGCGGTGATTTCTTTTGTAGCAAGGATTTGAGGTGATCTATCCAGTATAGTGGTGCCATCTGCCGGTGGATTTTGAAATTTTAATAAAATTTGAAATAACTCGACAAAATTCTGCAACTATTATATACTATATTAAATTTCAAACCATTCAATTGGGTAGTTTTTGCACTGTTATATGCGAACAGATGGACGAACCAGACGACGACTATAGGGACTACATATTTATATAATTATGAACCAGGGTTGGCAAGTTTTAGACGCATGACGGTTTTTACCGGTTTTAACCATGGTTTTTACCGTCATGTCAAAAACCTCCTTGTCAAAAACTGTCAAAAACCCATTTTTTAGTAGTTTGTTTTTACATTTTTTTAAATTCTATCTTTAATATTAAGTTTTTTACATAAAATATTCAGTATCAAAAAGACTCTAAAGTATATTTATCCATCCAAGAAAAACAAAAAAGAATTGTATTAGAATAATACGTGTACATGTCTGTTAGAAGATCTCTACAATATCTTAAGCTGTTTAGCAAAGTCTAAAAAAATTCGATTTTTTGAAGAAATCCTGTAGCCTATAAATATTAGATTAAACAATGTGTATAATTTCGGTACAATTTATTACATTGTTGAAAACAAAACTTTAAGATTCTACTTATTGAAGTGCAAATGAAAATCACCACAATTGCATTTATGAATATATAACATGTGCATTTTAAAATATTATATCGAAGAATATTCAAATTTATTCACTGCCAGTCTATGCTTAACATCTATTATTATACAATGTAACAGCATTTTTGCATCTCTAAAATAATTTTAATGTACTTTATTAAAAATGTATATTGAATGTTATTTAATAATTATAATAACCTTTTAGTATTATTTAATATTAATGTTAATTGCAGTTAGTCGAATCTATATTAGCGCAGATTATGACAAATATATTATTCTTTTCTTTTAATCTTGTATTTTTAAATCTTTCCCATATTAGGAAATGATCTTCTTTTAAATAAATTTAACAAATATAATTGTAAATAATAATAATAACAAGAACAACAAGGTAAAATCAATCTAGAAATGTATTGTATGCTACCTTACACCATAAATTGGAGGACAATCGAAAATGATAGGTTTTTGACGGAATAAACCGGTAAAAACACGGTTTTTACCACTGTCATGTCAAAAACCAGTTTTTGACGTCAAAAACCCAACCCTGTTATGAACGCACCTAATAAACCCGTGCAAACACGTCCACATTATCTTTTTTATTCTTTTCTTTTAATATATCATTGTTGAGCGCGATATACTGCTGGATTTTATTTTTGTGGCAACATTTATTTGAGAAAAACCTTTCATTTCATTCTTGAAAACAATGCAGATTTAATTTTTAATTAGCTGCAATTTGTAATCAAAAAAGATATTTTGACGAAATGTAAGTGTACTTTGTCAGAAGCCAGTTTAAAAAACTTTGGAATGGTAAATCATTTATTGTTGTGCGTTTTGTAAAAGTGTAGAAAAAGGGATGTTGACAACAGAAATAATATATACCAGTAGACCCATGCGAGGATTTCAAACTGCACTCTTAATAATTTTTAGCAATATCTAACATTTTTTAGGTGTAGGTTTAAACTTCTAAAGAAAAATTAAGGCTACAAGTATCTGCAAACAACATCAGTCAAGCCAAAATACCGTCTCATTTATTCCATCAAAGTTACAGTAAAAACTAATCAAAGAGATATTAAAGCTTTTAAAACATTTTAATTTTGTTTAAAACCTTCAAAAACTATTTCATATAAAACATGTATATCAACATTTCTGTAAACAATTTTTTCTGTAAACTTTTTTTTTTTTTTTCAGAAATAGCGGTAATTTCTGTCATAGTGAGGCTTTGAAGTAATCAATCCAGTATATTGACGCCATCTATCGGCGGATTTTAAAATTTTGCTTCCATCGTAAATAAAATGATTATTTATATACGTAATTAAAATATAAGGAATACATAGTACCGCGTAATTTGCATTTAATTTTGCTTATGTAATCAAACAATGAGTTATGTGGTGAATCAAGCTGTTTAGAAACTCATTGATAACACTTTTTTACAAAAACTTTCGCACAAGGTTATTTATTAATATTTAATTTAAATGTTTTGTCCAATCGTTGAACTATTTCAGAAATTTAATACTAAATATATATATATATATCCTCATCATTTTTATTTGTATAAAGTATTATGAAAATGAAACGCAGATCAAAAATCCGTCATTTTTGACGGGGTTATATACTAGTTTTTTAATAAAATTCAGGTTCAGCAGATATTTACAGGTTATGTTTTTTACAACCTTAGAGGTAGGAGGATGGGATGTTTTTTCGTTATTTATGTCATTTCTGTAAAAAATAAAATAAACATCTACCAATTTTTTATTTATTATAAAAAAATGCAATATATCAAAAATTTTTGTGCAACACTTAAAGTAAACAAATTTGTAATTATGTATACTAGCATACGTATCTCAATGCTGATTTTAAAAGATAGATGTTCTAACAATAAACTCTATGAGTATATGCTAAAATTCTTTTAAACTCTCCAAGTTTTGCAGGCCTTGAAAGAATGTTTCCATCATTTGCATTAATCTATTCTAAGTTGAGAAATTGATTGCAGTAGGGTTGTTCGATTTAAATCGTGATTTAAATCAAATGATTTTTTTTTTAAATCTTCGATTTAAATCAATATTTTTAACATTGATATTTACAAGCTGAATAAGGATCAAATTAATCATTCATGTTAAAATAAATGTCATCATTCATGTCAAATTAAAAATTATCTTTTTTTGAAAATACTACTTTTTTATGAAAGTAAATGGAACACTGCATTCAAAATATTATTTATCCATTGTGCATCCCAAAATAAATACTGATAAATGATCTCTCATTTTTAAGCTTTTTTTCTTTTCTAGATGATCACTTCATTTTCGCAAGATAAATAAATGCTGATGATGCTAAATTCAAATCTATTTAATAAAAATGTATTTAATATAATAGTATTTTCACTGAGGAGTTACTTCCTCTAAGGGAGATTTTACATGATTCATAAGTTTACTTTATGTTTAGTTGCTTAGAGATGCAGTTACAATATCCCATATGTTGATGGTTGATCATATATTAATTCATTATATGGTCATATAATGGACTAATTGTAATATAGTAAATATTTGGATTATTTGTCTAGCATAGTTACAGAATTCCAATTTCATGTTTTTTAATAACTGGAAATAATTTAATCTGTGTGACTGATCCCTTTTCTTTCCTAGAATTCATTGCTTACTGCAAGGGAAAATATAAAATATGTACCTTATTTCTAAGCTACGCTGTCATTTCTACTGTACAGTAAAAAGGATTGATTGTTGAAATTGTAAATGGCTGAGGGCTGGATATCACTGATAATTGATAGCTTCGTATTTTTAGTTATGCGATTACCTTGCATATCTCGTAACTGTTTTGTAATCATTAATCTAGTATAGTGTGAGACACAAGTTGGGACATCATCATCATTTACTAATACTAGTTGGTACAGTACAGAGAGCTTTTGGATACATAAGAAAAATGGCTGGCAGAAAGAAAGATCCAATGTGGCTTTAAGCAATATGTATAACTAGCTATTACCCATGACTTCGTTCACGCAACATTAAAAGAAGAATAAATACATTAATTAAGCAAAATATTTTACTCCCAATAATTAAAAACGTTAATAATTAACTATTTATCACATTTCATAGGAGACAATATGGTATTTATTATTATAGTGACCTTGACATAACCCAGTCTTAAAAAAGTGAAATTTTGTGCCAAATAATCGCGAAAATGAAATTGCAACCAATGCAAAAAGGAGGGCCAAATAAAATCGTGGAAATAGACGAATTGGGGAAAAAAAAAATGTCAATTTTACCTGATAAACAATTTTACTTTTAATGCCTTTGTGAAACGTTTTAACAGCCATCCTTAAAAAAAAAAAAACATTAATTAGTAATAGTATATGCTTTTTCTTTAAATTTAATTCTGCCTCCTTGGTTTAATATATAGTTGAAACAAATCTTGTTTTCTAAATGATAGTATATTGGCAGGCAATTTCTGTTCTCCAGAATAAATTGATTCATGAAGTTCGAATATGTGAAAATATGTTTGTATTTTTCGGATAATTTTCTGAAATCAAGATTTTGTTTTCACCATCTATTCAAAGTGAAAATAAATTCTGTTTTTCAGTTTTAATGAGAAAATGGTGTAAAAAATATACTGATCTGTTTTATTTCTCCTTTTTTATACACAAATATGGAGTAAGTTACTTTCTGTTTTTAGAGAAACTTCGTTAAAAAAAAAAAAAAAAATTTGATTTGGTCTCGCGAGTTGAGTCCCTTTTATCTGTTTTCACCGCACGTGCTAAATTTATCTTATTATTTTCTGAATTATTTTTATTCATAATACCAATCATTTCGCTTTCTGAACGTGAACTATTTATTTTTGTTACTTTCGCTTCATTGTATGAATTGGCAACATATACAGAGGTGTCGTTAACAGTGTCGCGAATTCAATGGTTTTTTCCCATCTCAAAAAATGCCCAACGCGCCTAAAGAAGTTTTCACTTCAAAAAATGGCATTTAATTTAATTTTTTTAATTCTGAGAGTTTGTGTGACATCCTCGGATCAATTATAACCAGTATTCGCTAAAACGGTAGTAAACTAACCGGTAGTAAATCGCGTTGCGTTCGATAGTCTAGGAGTAGTTGCGAAATACAAACACACGGTCAGATTTTAATATAATAGATTCGTGTTCATTTTCCTTTTCTTAAAATTATGATGTGATTTTTAGCAGAAAACTCGGATACTCATGCGGAACGAAATAACGGATACTCATGCTTAGTAATCAGTATAGATAACAAAACATTTAAATTTTTCGTTATAAATATGGCGTGAAAGTCATCTACTTTCTATACTTATTGATCCTTGTATTATTAATGTAAGGAATTGATTCACACTTATTTAAAAATATATTGGAAAAGTCCCGTTTTATTTCAAATAAGACGTCTCCTTTTCCCCCCCAGAGAAATCCCTTTTTAATGACATAATTCTTGTTAATTTTATTTTCCAGGGCAATTAATTTTAATACTGGCATAGGGAAAATTATGTTACTTTAACGAAATATTAAATCTTTAGGTTTTATCAATCAACAAAAATGGAACTATTAACATTCATTTTTTTTTTTAAGTAATCGAGTTATTTCTTTTAGTTTTAAGAATGAAAAATCACTATTTCTCGCGATCCATGACATCATTTACGACATGGATAATTTTGCGGAGCATATTATTGACATTTGCTAACCATTTTCTTTTGAAACTTCTTTTTACTTTTTTAAAATTTAAATAAAAAATACGGTATAGTTAGTTATATTAGCCGTGCGCAGATGGTAAAACGGCAAGTATTGTTACCATACAAAAGAAAAAAAAAAGGAAAAAAGTTAAGGAAAACACCCAAGATCATTTTATTTCACTAATCGAAGCATATCCGCTTTATTTTCAATAAATGATGTCATATTCGCCTGTTTCCTATGGTTATGCATATTGAAACCTTGTATTATTATCAAAAACTAAAAAAAGTACGTTTTATTTCTAATGATATTATTTAATCTTCTTCTTAATTCTTTAATTTTTTTAATTTCATTTTCATTTTTCCCGTGAAAATTTTTCAATTGAAACTAAATTGTTGAGTAAAAATTATTTTTTCGGGTTTTGAATTAGTTTTGGCAACGATAAAGTATTAGCAACGGTAAAGTAAATTTAACGATTTTAAAATGCTATACGAAAAAATGTCCATTTATTCTCAATGAAAATAACGAAATTTTGAATTAAGAAAAATATTTGAATAAAATAAACAAAACCCAGCCTATGTTCATATGAGGGTTATAATCAGCCTATATGCAAAGATACAGGATCATTAAATGTTCCATTTTGACACTGGCTTCAGCCTAACATTTGCACACAATCATATTTATAATATTATTAGGATGTAAACCATGCAGTATAGAAATGGCTGAGATTGTGGCAAGAATAATTAAAAAAAACACACTCAAAGAAACTTGCAACAGTCTATGTGATAAAGATGCCATTATTGAATCTGAATCAGTTGAAATACACATATATATTTAGCATTCTTTGCTGCATTTATAATGTGATTATATATTATATACAGGGCTTGATAAATGCAGTTGCCAGACACCGGAACTGGTGACTAAGTTATTTAATCTTGCAGTTTTCTTTATTTTCGTATAAAAATTGACCTAAGAAATGAGCACAAACAGCATTTTTCTCTGTTCACCTTTACTCGTGTACCGAAAGCAGTAATCTTAATCTTCTCTCGTACTTTTATTGGAAGAACCAAGTTTAAAAGGCATTTTCAATTTCATGCACAGAAAAATCCATGCTTTTCCACTCTAACCAGCTAGCATGTCACATGATTAGAATGTGGGGGGGGGGGAGAGAGAAGAAGGTATGTTTCAATACAACAGTAAGAAATATTGTCAATTCAGACTTTGTGACATCTAAAGCTGGATACAATGCCAAAAAATGGTCACATTTCAAATCGTATTTTTGTTCCCTGAATTAAAACGGATTACTCTATCACATTCATAGTAAAGATTAATAAGTGATTATAAGTAATTCAGTTGAAGTTGGTCTATAAAACTTAATTAAAATTTAAAGACTAATTAATTTTAGTTATATTAAAGAATAATATGTATTTCTTTAATATTTCCACCTCTCTTAAAATGCTTGGCGACTTTATTAACATGGCACTGCACATAGTGCAAAATAGATTGGTGCTAACCTGTTTTGAAAAAAAGTGTCTGGGTACTGCATTGTAAATATCTTTTACTGGCGACTAGAATTTTTTGCTGGTTACCAGATTTTATCAAATTTGTAAAGCTCTGATTATATATATTATTGGTGTAATACATTAATGAAAAATGTAATAACTTAAATTAACTAGAAATTTATGCACATACATAGGTATATCTATAACAGTTTAATATATAGTAAAATAATATGATTTTAAGTTTTAAGTCTGAATTTGTTTGCAACAATTTTTTTTTATTTAAATTATATTGAATTTTTATCTAGGAAGTGTAATAAAATTAATAGAATTGTGCAAATCTATACAGAGAAAAAAAAATAAATACAATGCACACAACACAAATAATATTAATCAAAAATATCTGATTTAAATAAAAAAAAATCAGATTTTTTTGATTTTTTTAAAAAAATCACGATTTTTATCAACCCTGGATTGCAGCATCCTAGTGCTAAAATACTTTTGTTTTGTCATACCATGTTGCACTGTAGTCAGGAAATTGGAGATTTTAATGAAATCTTTCAATACAGTAATTATTGTATGTTAGTTCCCTTAATAAAATGGATGTAAATTAAAAGCACCGTCTTTTTTCTTAAATGAGTTTCATTCTACAGTAGATAAATGATCCACATATTATTTATTACTGGTTACAGAAGTTTAAATAATAAAAAAAAATGTGCTTGTTTTGAATCTAATTACTTTTAATTGATTTTGTGTATTTTGGATAAATTTATTTGGTACATTTCCGTTATACCAACACCATTGTCGTTGTCAAGTGTAATAAATGGCAATAATTGGCATAAAATGACATTCATGTATAATAATTCATTAAAAAAGAAAAAAAACATTGTTGGCACAAAATTGAGCAGTTAAAATATAACATTTGAAAATTACAGACTTTCACGAACTATTTTATTAAATCAATACAAATCTAGACTTAAAATAAAAGATCAAATAAATATACAATAAAATAAAACTCAATTTAAAATACAGGCATGGAATTGTAATTGTCTCTTAGCGTTGCAGTAAACATTTCACTTTTTGAATGAAGACATTCATGTTTTTTTTTTTTAAATAAAACTTATTTTTATGTAACCAAAGTCCTGAAACAATTTTATTGCAGCTTCCTTATCATCTGGTAACTGCCAAATGGTAAAATCCATATCAGTGTCAACAATAAATATAAGTTACAACTTAATATTAAATATTTTCTAGTTGAAATATAGCAAATTAAGATGTTTTGCGAGGTTATGATTAAGTAATAATAATAACTAAAAAGATTCATGTTCAATAAATAGCAAATCACAATGTTTGGCAGGGTTTGCAATAAAAATCCTTTGCATGTTCAGGGTTGAAATAAATGGCACATCAATATACATTTTGGCATGATATTAGTATAACAGAAAAGTACCATTTATTTTATTCAGGTACGCAATGATTGGAAAGCTTTAGACAGGTATGTAAAATCTTGGCTAAAAAACTGATGTAATTATCAATTTATTTTATTTCATTAAATTTTTATAGGTCTAATTAAATTTATTTAAGGTTATCTATTAGAAAAATGCATTTATTTTTATTGTAGCGTACAAAATTGCAACTTATATGGTAAATTCCTAAAGAAAAACAGTTTCTTCCATTTGGAAGAAACCTATTTCTTCCGGCCGGTTTTTTCAACTTTGGAAGAAACTTTACAATAATGAAAAACCACATTTTCTCATGTCCTTTGACAAATGATGGCAGTTATAAGAAAATATTGAGTGTCCATATCTTAAAAAATTTTCTACAACACTATGTGACAAATTTTTGCCAGAAATCAACAGATAATAATAATTGTAAAGAAAAGACCAAATCTAGAGAAAATTTTAAAGCTTTAAAATAGTAGATTATTTTGCAGATTTAAAAGTGTGTTAAGAGGCTACTTCACACACGGGAACATACCTGCTCTCTAAAGTTAATCCTATGGGACAGTTATTTTAGAATATCTCGTCTGTATTTCAAAAATTTTAAATGATTTTTCTTGCACTTGATAGTTTAGATCAATCTCTATGTAGGCCATTTTTTACTTTTTCGATTTTGTTTACAGTTTTTTTTTTTAAATGAGGATACTTTCGCTTTTGGAAAACTTTTCAAAAGTAGCAGTACCCTCATGAAAAAACCCGCAACCGAAAAAGTAAAAAACGGCCTGTGTAGAAATCCACCTCAGCTATCCAGTGAAAAAAAAAAAGAAAATCATTTCAAATTATTGAAATACAAATGAGATATTGTAAAATAATTGTTCCACACTAGCTAGCGGGTGTTTTCCCATGAGTCTCATACTCTTAAGCAATAGAAAAGCTAATAATGATCCGTCTCATACTCTTTATCATTTATAAAGATTTTAAGCTATAAATACTAAAAATATTAATTTCATTTAGAGTAATAATGAAACTAGCAAGTCTTCAGGTCGGGGGCCTCAAATGTCACTCTGCAATTTAATTTTAAAATTCTTTTAATTTAGTATTTAAAATATTCAAGCCACTGTTTCATTTCTTTTATATTTGTATTATCAATTGCTACAAGTAATTTTAATTTAATCCACTACTTGGTATTTTGCATTAATCTTTTTAAAACTTGCTCATAGTTTTTGATCTATTAATTAAATTTTATAGAGTTAATAAATATTTTCACTCCATAAGCATTGTTTTATTTTTATGGAAATCTATTTATAAATATAGATCAGTGTTTTTAAATTTATATATTATAATTTTAAAAAAAAAACTTTTATATTAAAAACAAATATTTTAAATTAAAAATATCAGTTACTACAGCAATTTAAATTGTTATTTATAAAAGAAAAGATAATAAATACATTTGTGAAATTCAAAAAATTAATTACAAAGTTTGTTTTTTAACTTTCCATATAAACATTCCCAATACAGCCTTGTTTACATTATTTACTGATCACTACCTCCGTAATATATACGTTAATGTATTACAGAGGTAACATACTATGTCAGTTGTTGCTGATAGATGGCACTGTACTCTGGGAAAAAATTGACTTTGCAATTACAATCGGCATTTAGTATTAAGGAGGCAGTGCCTTAACATCATATTTCAGCCGTCTATCCTTAACATACTGTAATTTCCAGCATATAATCCATGGATCAAACAATCATGTTTTGACCCAGAAATTTTATTTTATAAAATGTAAATATTTAACTTCAATTATTGAATAAAATTTCTGGGTTGAAACAGAATTCTACGATCTGCAGATTATATGCCGGAAATTATGGTATTTCAGCTGTCTATCCTTAATATTTTCAGTCGTCTATCCTTAATATATATATTTTTTTTTCAGCTCCTATCTTGTATCATTTCAGCAATCAAAGCTGCAATTAATCCTGCTAATTTTATAATTGCAGCTAATTCAGTCATCTATCCCTAATTTATCTGTAATAATCCATCCCATATTTCTTATTTTTGTTACATTTTATTCATTAATATCTAAAAAAGAAGAAAAATAATGTATAGGATGCAATTAATAGGATTACTTAAAGAAAAATAATAATGTAAAATAGATGTATTGATAATTTAATATTCCAAATATGTTTTGCAAAACTTTATTGGGACAAATAAAAAGTCATAACTAAAGCTGCATCTTAACCATTAAAACATAAATAAAAATTTTAAAATATACTAAAACTATGAAAAAAATTATTTAATATGTTCTTCAATATTCTATTGCATTGCATGCATACAGCTGCTAGTTGTTTCACATGTTTATATTATACTATGTATTTATTAAAATCAAATAATAATAATAATAAAAACACATATATTTGAACCATTTGCATTAAAGTGACTAAAAGAAATTCAACACTAATTAATATTTAGAATAATAAACTCCAACATGATAAAATTTTATTTGCATATTTAAGACAACTTACAAAATGAAAGCCTTCTATGCAATTTATGATCAATGTTAAAATTAACATAACACTTTTGAATATATTCAGAGCAAACTACAACATTACTTAAATAAATTCAATAAATTTGCCTTGCTTTATCTTACTTGAGATGAAATTAAAAGAAATTTTGCACATACAAAATAGTGTTTACAAATATCTAAAGCAGATCAAAGCATAAAACTCATATTTTGTACAGACAGTTATATTCAGTTTCAAAGGTGCACACAATATAATTTCTAATGCTGAAACAGCAACAGGTTAGAAAAAAATAATAATAAACCACTTGTTTTAATATTAGTTTCGCTCACTACAATTTTCAATTTTTCTCTATATTTGAGGCCCTAGTATTGGTTCAGTGTTTAAAAAAAAATAAGAAAAAAATATATTCATCAGTTCTTATTACCAGTTATTTTGCATAAAGAAAAAATTTCAATTTCTTATGAACATATAAAAAGTTATATAAACATAAATAAGAAAAAAAAGAGATGAATAAATATTGTATGAAAAAAATCCAAAGCAAAAATTTAGAAGTAATTCAAATTTTTAATCAGGCTAGATGCATAAGAAACAAATCAGAAAAAAAAAATAACTAAACAACTCTAGCATGTAGAAAAAGACAAATCTAAGTTTTCATCCTGCTTATAATTGAAGTAAAGCAAAAGGTAAGCCAAAAAAAATGATTATTTGATCAACTGTTAGTAATAGTTAAAATGCAACATTAACTTCTTAATTGTTTTAATGTCTACTATTTTAAATGTTTAATCCCATACTACAGCAAGTGACAATCTCTAATTTTTTTTTCTATAACTAACCCTGAAAACTACTGTTTGGATTTGCGACTGTTTTGAACAAAAAAAAAATAATAAATGCCTAAAAAATTTATTTTATGTGTACTACACATAGAAGCAAAAAGGAAAGAACTATTACATTTATTTAAGCAATAAAAACAGGGAATTTATCATTAAAAAAATGATAGAAATGAAAGAAGAAAATATGATATAAAATAAAACTTTTTAGACTTTTTAAAGATTTATCACAATAATTTTTTTCCTAATACATATAAAGGATCAGGGTCTATAAGCCGTGTTTTTGGTTCATGAAATAAGACTAAAACTCAATTTTGTTATAGTGACTTAATTATTTCACTTTTTAATATTTGAAGGTTTATCCTGTATGATTTCAACAATATTTTTTGCATTATGTTTGGATTTATATAATGTACACAAGCGCAAAGTTCATATTGTTTGCAGTTTTTGATGAAAAATATGCAATTTCTCTTAATTTTACCTCAATTATTTATATGAGCGCAATCGTGCAACACTTTCTTCTTTACATATATTATAAAATACATCAAAATGTACAATATATGTAAAAATAAAAGTGTTGCAAAGCTGCGCTCATAGTAAAATATTAAAAACTGTATAACATATTGAGTTAAAATTAGGAGAAATTGCATATTTTTCATCGAAAACTACAAATACGAACTTTGAGCTTGTGTAAATTATATAAATCCAAGCAAAATGCAAAAAATATTGTTGAAATCGTACAGGATAAACCTTTTTAGTATTAAAAAGTGGAATAATTAAGTCAGTATAACAAAATCGAATTTTAGTCTTATTTCATGGGCCAAAAACATGGCCTATGGACCCTGATCCTTTCTATTTGAAAGTGCTTTTTAAATTAATGCAATGATTAAGATGTTTAATAACAGCTGTATGCATTAACAAAAATTTTCATTCACTAGTAATTTTAATTGAGGTAAAATGCACTTACCTCAACAAAAATAATTTTTTGGGTTCCTGAAAAGTATAAAAAATTATTATAATGGAAATGTTGTATATATATATAAACATAACAAAACAAATAGAAATTCTCATATTAAGCAAATGTGTTACATTTTATCAAAATTATAAGCAATAAAAAAAAACAGTTGCATATTATGATAGAAAAGAAATGAAGAATGATTGAAGAGATTAACCCAATGGTTATTTTTTCAAGTAAAACACAAATACTTTTTCTAACTGAAATATGAGCTTCAAGTAGCTTTATTTTGATTTAAACCTTATTGAACAACATTATTTAAAATATTGCTGAATAATATCAATAATTAAAATCTTCCTACAAAAAAAAGGTTTTTTTTTTTCAAAAAAAGTTATTATAGCAGTAATATTAGTAGATATCTCCAAAAAAAGCCTGAATTAAAATAATGTACAGCTTTTACCTAAATTAAATACTTTTATTTAATTATCATCATTAACATTAATTATAGATAAAAATACATTAAAGTTTCATCAGAAGTGCAATATTCCTAACTGTATTTTAATTTAAAATTTTTATGCCTGTCATACTGTGTTAACTTTTTTTTTTTGAAAAATAATCAATCAATTTCTTCAATTTTTAATTACAAAATTCAGAATAAATCAAAATAAGAAAAAAAACTGAATAATTGCAACAAAACATTAAGGTATCAACAAAAATTAATAAAAAATACAGTAAACACCATCAAAGGCAGAATCAATTAGGACCGCGAAAATGTTCCATCCTATAGACAGTATTCCACTTTACAAGGTGAGGTTGCAAGTTTAGGAGCACAGAATGTGGTGAACATCTGTGTATCATTAGAATATAGTTAGTATATAAATATATGAAAGCCATAAATTGCGATACTCAGGAGATGTCTTGAGAGAAAAAGTATCAAGTTCATGTTACAGTTTATAATCAGATAAATTTTCTCCCTTCAAAAGAGGCTCAGCAGAATGGTTGGTAGTGTGCTGCATTCTAAAATTTTGAGTTTGAATCCCAGTCAGACTCATTTTTCAGTGAAATTTTTTCACAATTATTTTCAAACCACAGTTGAAAAAGTACGTACGTATAATTGAAATTTAAGAAAAACATAAATATATATTTTGTAGCATTAAGTACAGTTTTTAACTATGAAATTTGCATGTTTATATATTTAATGAAAAGTAAAAAAAAAAAAAAAGTAGGCAATTTATATTTCTATAGACCAGAAATTTTTGTTGTGATTTAAAATTATTTAGTTATTTAAATGAATAATTTACTTCTTTTCCCAGAAAAATAAATTAAAACATGTGATATAAATCAATAATATAATGCAAACAACAATTGAATTGGATAGTGCAATCTCTTAAATTCAAATTGCATATACATTGGAATCATAGAAATGCAAGGAATGAGGACATCTTTACCTTTGAAAGGTCTTGTCAAGATTGTTGCTTCTACAATGTTCTCATTAATTTTTTTACCGCAAGCCACACACCGTTGCAAAGCTTTGGCTGGTTGATATTTCACAAAATGATAATTGGCACACCAATTTTCAATTGCAGTAGGTGTGGTGGCATCCCTTGCAGATCGAGTGAAATAAAAAATTCTGTTATATAATTATAACCGCTTCATCTGCATTCTACAACAGTATCGATAGATTTGTATGTGAATGCCTCGCTTTGAATGTTAGACTGAATAATATTGTGAAGTTCGTTGATGTCTATGTTCTTGCCTGCAAGAATAGCTTGTTTATATAGCCAATCATGATTCTTATAATTCATTTGAATATTAGCAATGACTTTTTCAACCAATTCTTCTGACATTACTAAATTGTAGAAGTTAAAGAGGCAATGAGTTCGTCCTGAGGTCAGAGCAACCGGCACCTTTCTGTTCCCAATTTTCAGCATTTGATGTGAGAATATCTCAGCTGATCGATAGTTTTGCAGCTGAAGACTGATATTTGTAGTTAATTTTAACGTCTTTGTGTGTCGCCACAAAGTACAGTCTATTTCAGGCAAGCATTTATTTTGTTTGTTGGTGTCAATCGAGGAATTACAGGTAACGCTTCAGTGAAATCTCCTGCAAGCAATATTAATGTGTTCCAAAATGGTCTGATGTTTCCACACAAATCTTGCAATGATTGATCAAGAGCCGAGTGATTTTTTGTGTGCAATTGTGCATTCATACCAAACAATAATTTTGCATTCCTGCAATTCTTTTCACATGCAGAAATGTTGCACGTGGGAGTTTCAATGAATTGCATGTTCAATGGCAAATTCAAATTAGTTGTTGGGGGCTACCGTAATACTTGCCCATCGTGGATATGCATAATATAAAATATGAAAATAAAACATGTGTGTTCATAAAATGTATTGCAATTTGAATAAAATTGTGGCTTGATGCCGTCATAAATTTTAAATGTTCTATTACTGAATTGCATAAAAGAAACATCCTTATAACTCTAAAATTGATAATCATATTAACTAATGATTTACTGCGTCTGATTAAGCATCTCATTTCCAATTAAAATGTATCTTTGAATTGAAATTTGAATGAAATACAGGGCCATAAAAATTAGGGGTGCAACGGATATCCGGCGAACATACTGCATCCGGCCACTATGCCGGATAATTGGCAGTAGCCAGATATTATGATTATCTGGCAGTACATCCGGCCTGAAATTATTTTATTGAACTCATTGTTAAAATTTAAAGCTTAGAGTTTAATCTTGAAAAATACAAAGTATTAATTTATTAAACTAAAAATAATTTACTTATATTTATAGCAAACTGTGTTTCTAAAACTATAAAAGAGCAAACATGCAGACAACTATAACTATTCATACACATGTGCCTGCATATATGACTGACATATAGACATATATGACTCAGTTAAAAAGGAAAAAGTGGCAGAATGACTCATGAAAGAAGAATCCTTTTTTGCTATGTTAGTAGCAAGCAAGAAGTTAACTTGTTTTTATAAGGTAAAGTTGCGCATAGATTAGAATGAAGTTCCAAGGAAGAAAAAAAAAAGGAGAAGATATTAAATAAAACATTTCGCTACAAAAATATTCAGTTAAGTTATTTTCGTGAAAATAATCTACTATTACTAAACTAATAATTTACTATTTGCTACATAATCACATAATAAGATCACTAATTACAATTAAGATATAGATAAAATGCTTAAGTGTTACAAAGGGGAACACAAAAGGCATATAAAAAATCTTTTAATAATCTATATGTTTCAGCGCTCATATATGGTGCCATTTTCATGAAATATAAAGATGAACAAAAATATTCTCGCAAATTTTTTAAAATAAACTTGAAAACATAAATCACGAGATCCTATATGTAAAAAAAGCAGGTGCTTAGAATAGTCAACTATAAATGTGAATATTTCCTTATTGCTTTTTTAAAATTGAAAAGTACCTCGTGCCAAATTTTAGGAAATTCAAATAAGGCGGATTCATTGCAAATGCATGTTCACGTTACGCATATAGATTTCTATTGATTCATGGATAATAGATTGGGAAAAAAACCTTGATGGATAAATTATTTTACTATTTTTAAAATAAATTTTTAAAGTCTCGGTTCTATATAGTCTTGCCAGTGCTGCAGTACACTTCTGTCATATTTGATATCTGCCATATGCTCTTTTAAACTTTCTAGTGGTCATTCCTATATTTATTATCTGTGAATCAGTAGAAATCTATATGCATAACGTGAACATTTGCAATGAATCCGCCTCATTTGAATTACCTAAAATTTGGTACAAGGTACTTTTCAGTTTTAAAAAAGCAATAAAGCAATATTAATTTTCACATTTACAGTTGACTATTTCAAGCACCTGCTTTTTTAGGTAGATTTCGTAAGAAATACTACCTATTACATTCTCACCTAAGTTGGAAATTTTGAAAAATTTTTGCAGATCTACGCCGATCATGACTCCCAGAACCCAAAACCACCCCCAGTTCAAAACTTTATCTATCTATCTATCTATCTATGTCACTTTTTTCTGACCACGATAACTGGAAAAATTCTGCATTAATATTTTACAAACTGATACATAAAATCAAGGGGCATAAAATCTCGGTCAAGTTCGTTAATGGGCAAAATCGAACCAAGGGGGGGGAGGGTGGGGGGGCTTTTTGTGAAAACAGAAAAAACCCCATAATTTCTTAATTATTATACGTATCGAATCCATTTAAAGTTATTAATACTTCTAGGAGAAGGGCCAAAAATTTATGTATGACAGATTTTTGATATAATTAAAAATGGCTCCAAGGGGAGGAAAAAGGGGGGGGGGGGTTTAGAAGAAAAAAAATCATAGCTTCGTCAATTCACAAGATATCAAATCCGCGTAAATTTATTATTAATCCTCTTATTATTATCTAAAACTTTCATATTGACAAGTTTTTTATAAGACCAACCGTTATAGCAAAAAAAAATCCCTGCCGGCTCCGCCTCCAAACAAGTTACTTTTCGAAGTAGGCAGTTCCAACTCCCGCATCTTTTCGATACTGATACATAAAATCAAGGGGCATAAAATCTCGGTCAAGTTCGTT
Organism: Maratus michaelseni; assembly: GCA_963931845.1. Classification (NCBI taxonomy): domain Eukaryota; kingdom Metazoa; phylum Arthropoda; class Arachnida; order Araneae; family Salticidae; genus Maratus; species Maratus michaelseni. Next base: position 123,365,812 of record OZ007586.1, read on the forward strand.
AATGGGCAAAATTGAACCAAGGGGGGGGGGGGGGCTTTTTGTGAAAACAGAAAAAAAAAACATAATTTCTTAATTATGATACGTATCGAATCCGTTTGACGTTATTATTACTTCTAGGAGAAGGGCCGAAAATTTATGTATGACAGATTTTTGATATAATTAAAAATTGCCTTAAGAGGGGGGGAGGGGGGTTTTAGAAGAAAAAAATTCATAACTTCGTCAATTCCCAAGATTTCAAATCCGCTTAAATTTATTATAAATCCTCTTAATATTATCTAAAACTTTTATATTGACAAGTTTTTTATAGGACCAACCGTTATACCAAAAAAAAAAAAATTAAAAACAAAAAAATCCCTGCCGGATCCGCCTGCAAACAAGTTAGGTTTCGAAGTAGGCGGTTCAAACTGCCGCATCATCGTAAAAAAGGTCATTTCTTCCGCAATTCCCGACAAACAAGCGCCCCACGGTCTGCGTCTTCGAAATCTACCTGTGCCTGTAGGCCGAGCCGTCAGGGATTTTTTTTACATATATGATCTCATGATTTATGTTTTCAAGTTTATTTTCAAAAATTTACGAGAATATTTTTTATTTTTATATTTCTTGAAAATGGCGCTGTATATGAGTGCTGAAACATATGTCGATCATTAAAAGGTTTTTATATGCCTTTTGCGTTCCCCTTTGTATTTTAAGCATTTTATCTATATTTTAACCAATTTTATTGTTATGCAATTCAGTTGTTATGTTAGTAGCAACAAGCAAGAACAAGTTTTTGTTATCAGACAACACAAAACTTTAAGTATTAAAGCAATAAAAGATAACAAGCGTAGTTTACAGCTTGAACATCATACTGTTAAAAGAAAAAGAGGAAGATAAAAGTATTAAATATTGTCTTTCCAAAGTATTCAGTAGTAAGTTTTCTCATAAAATTAATTTATTATTACTAAACTATTTAGCTGATACTAACTAAAAATTTAAAATAATGTAGTTATAATATTAGTACTAAAACTGAAAACATCATAAAAGTAATTGTTAATAGAAAATTTATAAATTAGATAAAAAAGAAAATAACATAGTAATGGCTAGCTAATCTAAACCCATGTTTAATGTATGTAAAAATAAATAAATTAAAAAAACAAAACATACTGCAGCTGGATGGCCGGCTGCAAGTTATGCCGGATATCTGGTGTCCGGCATCCGGCCAAATTGACATCCGTTGCATCTCTAATAAAAATCGAAGAGTGTGGGAAATGTAATTATAAATATCTTGGCAACTCATTATCCGATCAACTTCATTCTTGATGTAAAATTTATGTACAGTCAAACCCCGATTTAGTGCCATCTCGAAATAGCGCCAATTCCGTTTAACCGCCAATTGCGTCTATGAACAAATATGAATAAAGCGCCAACTCGATATACCGCCAAAAAAAAAATGTCTAGAAATTACTGTATTTTCTTTGCATATCTTTCTTTTTTAAATTTTTTGTTAGAATTTCAAAGGACACTTCCTTTTCATGTGTCTAGATGTTTTCAAGCTCAATTCAAACTTTATTGAATAGCAAAGAATTTATATTGTTCTCAACACCTGCCAAAATGCACCTACTACCCATTCTACTTGTCATTGGGAGAAGAAAAATAACGCGCACTGAGTGCCAAGCAAGTAAAACTTCTGATTCAGACTGGCGAGTCACGTGATCCGATCCGCTTCTGGAGCGGGGAGAAAACAAGGCATGGCACGCCATTGGCTGAAAGGGTCTCTCCTCTCTCAGGTGAGAACAATGTAAAAAATAACTTCTCCCTGTACTTTATGTCGATTTCTTAGAAAGAAAACGGTGTGCAGTGCAAAATCTCTCATTCAAAATTTTGGTCGGACGTTGATTGAAACATCGAAGAATTCACCAGCTAAATCTGTAAAATATCATTCTGTCTCTTTATTTTAACTCATTATGGCGAAAAGAGCAGTTTTATCAACTTCAGAAAAGCGGGAAATTTGTGAATATAAAGAAAGAAATGTGAATGTATCGCAGCAACACATCTCCAATCATTTTTCTACACTCTGGAAAAAGCCTGTTAGCAGGCGCTGCATCGAAGACATTTTGATGAATACAGAAAAATGGATTAACACCAACGAACTGCAATCATCTGTAAAAAGACTGAAAACAGCAAAACATGAAGACTTAGAGGATGCCCTTTGCACATGGATACAACAAATGAGTGCTAAAAATGCCACTATCAACGGAGATGTCATCAGAGAGCAGGCAAAAGTTCTTGGCCAGCAAATGAATATTACAGATTTCGAATACAGTAGTGGCTGGTTGAACAGATTTAAAAAGCGACGAGGATTCTCTCAGTACATACGAAGTGGTGAAACTGCAGGTGTTGATGAAGATATTGTGTCAAATGGTCGCAAAAAACTGAGTGCGCTGATTTTAGAATAAAAACAAGAGGACGTTTACAATATGGATGAAAGTGGCCTTTTTTACCGCTTGCAGCCAGATAAAACAATTTCTAGTGGGCCTGCTAAAGGATTAAAAAAAAAAAAAGATCGTGTGTCTCTTGTGTTCCGTACGAATAGTGATGGATCTGATAAAAGAACTATGACAGTGATTGGAAAATCAGCTAAGCCACGATGTTTTAAAATTTTTAATCCTGCTCTTTATGTAGATTATGAGAATAATAAAGCGTGGATGACTTCAGCATTATTTCAAAAATGGTTAGCGAATTTCAACATAGAAATGAAAAGAAGCAAACACCATATTTTATTGATTTTGGATAATGCCCCTTGTCACAAAGCACATCCAATGAGTAATATCCACATTGAATTTTTACCTCCTGACTGTACTGGATTTTTGCAACCTTTGGATGCTGGTATAATAAACTCATTCAAAGCTCATTATCGAAAGTATCACGTCCGCCATATCATTGAAAAAATCAGTAAAGATGATTTTTCTCCAATCCTTTTACATGATGCTATTCGCATGATAAAAAAAGCATGGGATGAAATTTCATCAGAAACTATTGTTAACTGCTGGAAACATACTCGATTGATTAAACCTGAAGGATCTACTAAAAAACAAAACAGTACAGCACTTCAGGAACTACAAGACGAAATACACAAATTAACAGAAATTGAGCATCCTCTATCGGCAATTGAGTACATTAATATAGACAAAAGTGTTTCAACATTTGAAGATTTGACAATCGAAGAAATTGTTGCCAATCAAAATGAAAATGAAAATTCATCTGACAGCGAAGCTGAAGAAGCTGAAACGCCACATGTTACATCTGATGAAGTTAAAAAATGCATTGGGAAAATAAGAATTTTCTTAGAAAAACATGCAACTGATAAAAAAATGATGAACAATCTTTTAGTTGTAGAAAAAGATATTGAAAAAATCAATATTGAAAGAAAAACAAACTAGCATATTAAAATATTTTCCTGTAAAAGATAATTAAAGTAAAATAATTCAGTGTGATATTTAATGTATGTGTGTGTCTGTTATGTGCATAATTATCTACTTTATCTAAAATTGACTATATAAAGAGGTAAGTGCATGTTAATTTCATACATTAATTTGATAATTTTGAATCATGTAGCATTAATTATATTATGTATATTAATTATATTATGTATATTAATTATATTATATTAATTTATACTATTATAATATACTATATACCATTGGATAATTTAATAAAAAGGCATTACTGATATTTATTTTTATAATAATAATAATATTAGTATAATAGTATGAAAATTAATTTATTGTATTTTAATTCGATATACCGCCAAACTCGTTATAGCGCCAAAAATTTCTTGAACGGATAATGGCGGTATAACGAGGTTTGACTGTATTTTTATTGTCTTTTATATTCTCTCCTTAAAATAAACAATTTTGAAAATTTTTATATACCTTTTATCAGAAATATTTTGATAGTCCGAAAAAAATAGTTGTGGATAATCAAAGTTACTGAAATTCAATATCCTTTTTCCCATTATTACATACCAAATTTCAAGTTTCTATCTCAATTTGTTCAGGAGATAGAGCATTTACAAACACACATAGACAGATGGATAACAATTTTTTTTTTCTAAAAATATGTTTTTTGGAATCTCCAATGTCTGAAACATGTAAATCTGTCAAAATTTTTTTTTCGATTTTCAATTTTCCATTTTCTAGATGCACTGATAAGCGAACAACAGCTGGACTTTGTTCATGTATGGGAAATGAAAGAATTCGCCATACAGCTTTATTGCTGCTTATGTATCTTCCAGCCTGATACTGTGTGATTTCATTGATATGTACGAGCGCATTCCTATCACTTCTTTCTGATTGCACACAAAATCTGCCATGTCACTGCCTTTATTCATATACTTATAGTGATGTGGGGGAGGAAAATTTTTCCATTGTTTTCCCAGAAAATTTTAAAAGGCAATTTTTTAGTAAATTTTTTATAGGACATATTTGAACTTTCCATATTTTCTTTTATTAGTCAATTTCTGTACCATTTAAACAAAAACTACAGGTTATAATTCTAACTTTGTAATCCATATGAATAAAATTAATTTTCATGCTGTTTTACTTAAGATTTGTCATATTGTTTAATTTGCAGCTCATAACAAGTCAATTCACACTTTCATAATAAAAGAGTACTCACAGAAAATGAATCCCTCATTTGTCTTGTTATTTGATATTTTGTCCAATATGGTATTTTTTAATTAATTACTAAGACATCATATATGAATAATAGTTATTAAGGCTGTTCTCAAATCCAAAGTGGCTACTTTCAGAAACATATCTTAATTCATTTTTGTTCAGAAATGCATGAAATGGGTAGGTATTGTTATTCAGAAACTTTGTAATCACAACACATTTTCCATTTTTTGGCAAGTACAGAAGATCCTACAGAAAACACTGTCAAAGTTGGTATTTTGAACGAAATTCCTGATAATTCAGCTCCAGAAAGGAGGAAAACGTGTTGTCACATGATACAAATTGCCTATAACTTGATAAGTAATTTATTTATTAAAAAATGGAAAACTCATTTCGACTGCAAATCGCTTCAACAGTCAGGCCTTTTATGCCATTGCATTTAAAAATGAGTCAGAAATTGTGGCAGAAAGTTTTGCGCTGTTCAGCAGATCACTTGAGAACCACCTTAAAGATTTACTATATTTTAACTTTTCAGCTTTATACATGACTAGCCGGTCACTTCTGAGTGGGGCCCAAATACATTCTGCAGTGTATTTTCTTGACTTCCTTTAGGGCCCAGAAATTGCATTTTACAAGCAAACAGAGAAATTTAAATAAATACTTTAATGAAATACAAAGGTTGAGAATTATCACTTTACTAAACAGCGTACAACCATTAGAGTGAAAAAATGTCCAGACCGGGGTTCGATCCTGGATCCCTTGGTATAGCGCACCAAGTGCTTTACCAATTAAGCTATCCAGATGACATCCAGTCTAGCATTATCTTACTCTTATATGGTAAGGCTACAATCAGCCAGCACAAGATGGAAAGTCAATCATGAGCACACCACCGTTGGCATGCATGAGACAAATTAAACCTAGTATCGGTGAATATATGTACACTAATTAATTTTTCAGCTCTGCTGATAAATTAATTAGTGTATAAAATACTTTATTTTAAACTATACGAAAATAACTAAATTATATATATATATAAAACTTTAAGTAAAATTTAACCATTGAAACATAAGAAACTGACCATATACATTGAAATCACAATACCAATATTATATATAAGCACGTAAATAAATATTTCATGACATTAATGATATTTTTTCCATAATCCCTCTGACAAAATACTAATGGCCCTGTGCGTATTTATCTAAGATGAGTGGAGAGCTTTCAGATGCAGGGATCACTCTAGAGAGTTTCAGAGGGGCGACCTGCCCTCGTGCCCTTTTTAGATAAAATCCCACCCTCCTTGCCCCTTTTCCCAGGTAGAATTCTAACCCCCTTGCCTTTTTCCAGGTAGATATCTACACTCCTTTTATTCCTGGGTGAAATCCTGCCTTGTTTGCATTGCTTTTCAAAAATTCTTTACTTATCTTTTATTTTTAGAATGCTAGTATGATACATCAGGGAGTACTCCTCTTTCCTTCTTTATTTCTCTGTGAAGTGCCCTGGTATGTCTAATCTTTGACTCTGAGTGATTCATCTATCCATTTATCATTTTTTCCATTGAACAATACAGTAAGGGTAATACATAAAGGGTAGCAGGTTTATCAAAACACTTGTGCAGTGCTGTAGTTGGGTGGGAAAGCAGTTCCCAGAAATATTTGGTTTGTTACTGTGAAAAAAATATCACGTACGAGCACAAGCCTTTTTTTTCCCCCCTTCAGCCTGTGAAAACTATACCTATTTCAATGCCTGAATGCGAAAGAGCATTCAGCTGTATGAATAACATCATGACCAATGCGAAAAATTCTCTCCTTATTGCAAGAGCCAGTTTACTTATATTCATAAGCAGTGTAGGACCTCTCTTAAAAGAATTTTGTCCTCAACCATGTGAAATCTTGGTTACGATCAGAAAGAAGAATAGCAGACGAGACAGCTTGTTGTAAATCAGAGAGCACAGAAAACACCTGTCATTATCATTCTTTATAGAAACTTCTGGGATAGAAATGCCAATAACGTATATATGGATTTATTTCTGTTATTTCAATTAAATTTTGATTCATAATGGAAAATGTTATCATGAGATTGATTAAATATTGCTTTTAGATGAATGCTATACAAATACAATAGTATAAAAACTAGAATATAATAATTATAACTGCTAATTGAAAAAAAGGCGGCTTTTGGCTTAGCAAAAATCTGGTAGCATTAACATCTACTTTATGAAAAGGTGAGTTCCCATAAATATTTTTTCCAACTACAGCACTGCACGTGCATATTCGAATGCAATGTTGTGTCAAAATTTCAAAGCAAATGGTGAAGAACTTTCGGAGATTTGTGATTTTGAACAAATGAACATTTATATTTTTATTTATATAGATTTGCCTCTACTTTTTATTAAATATATAAACATACAAAATTTATTTAAATTATATTTCCATTGTTAAATTTTATTATAAAAACATATTGAAAAAAAAAAAGAATTTGAATTGCTAAGAATAATTAATTACATAGAGACTTATTCTAATTGCACAATCAATTTAAAAATTTCAGTTATGCCTCTAGGCTTTTGAAATCCAGGATCCCTGAGACCCATACACTTCCAAAATATCAGGTCCTGTTTTACAAAAGGAGGCCCTCTTTTAGAAATAAGACGAATTTAATGTATTTTATACAACATATTTTATACTTATATACATTTACGATCTTTCCAAAAAAAAAAAAAAAAAAAAAAAAAAAAAAAAAAGACTATGCATCCTAAAGGACCCATAAAAATTATATTTAATGCTCCAGTTTTTTACTTAAATGATGCACTATAGGACATCCTTGGCATCACTGAATTCATATTAAAAATCTAAAATGCATATTTTTAACAAATCATTTTAATGTTTCGATAATGAAACAAAATTAAAATACCATATTATAGATTTATATATCATGTATTTTAATTTATTTCTTTGCAAAAAAAAAAAAAAAAAAGTAAATTACTCATTTAAATAACTGTAAATAATTTAAAATAACAGTAAAATTTTCTGTTCTATAGAAAGATAAATTGCCTACTTTTTTTCCTTGTACTTTTCATTGCATATTTAAACATGTAAAATTTCATAGTCAAAACTATAGGGGAGACTGGTACACACTGGACCTATGGGAATAGTAGACCACCCCGTAATATTTTATTTATTTGAATTTTTTTAAGCTTCTATTCTATCCTAATAGACAACAGCACTGCACTGATAATTTATAGCCTTCAGAAAATATGTTTAGCTCAGATTGAACTATTTTATCCTGATTGGTTGTTTTGAGTTTCTAAAAGTAAAATTTTTCATCATCATATTTTAATTTTTTTAGCAATTAAAGGTTGTAGATAAATAAGATAAACAGCTTTTTTTGCAAAGCTAAGATACTTGTTTTTATTTAACTTTAAAGTTAATATGTTTAAAAGAAAGCTATAAATAATATTAATATGATCATTTATTGAACTTCAACATGGGGCACAGTGGACCACAATCCACTCTGCTCCTGTAATGCAGAATGTTCAAAATATTTAGCAATTGCTTTTTTTCTATAAAGAAATATTGATTAAAAGTAGTTATTTAACTGTAAAATAAAGTAAACAAAGAAAAATAATTTAATAGTAGTAAGAAATATTTTGTTTTGTATTTACTGCCTTTGATAAATATAACTGTAGCCTAATTGGTGATGATTCTATTCAAGTAAGATTCATGAGATGCAAATTGAATGGAAATCAGTTTATTTTTCCCAAAACTGTAGATGAATCTGTTGTTGATATCAAGGATTTCAAAATATTGCTCCCACACCCAAAAGTATTTCAGGAAAGTTCCAGGCTCAATCTTACTCATAAGTATTTTGGAATTTCATTTGTAAATTTTAAAGTGCACTGATTTTTTTGTGCTTAAGTAATAACTTCAACTAAATTGCAATTGTTCCTGTATTAATCTGTTATTATTTTCAAAATATAATTAATTTTCTTTTTTTTTTTCAAAATGTTACTTGTAAATTTATATTACTAATGTTATTTTACGGGTAAAGAAGAAATAAAAAAGAATTAGATTAATGAAAAATAGATTTATATTGTATTTTAGATAATACCTAATAGCGGTCCACTGTGCCCCACTTCTGGGGCACACTGGTCCACTTTACAAGTACATATGATTTTTTTTTTTTTTTTGAAAAATGTATTGAAAACTATGTTCTGAGAAAATTATGATGAATGTATAAAGGTTTAAGGAATATTTAAAAATATTTTCATGCCGATTGGTTTGTCTGTTACAGAGAAAAAATTTTTTAACTGAAAAAGTGGTCCACTGTGTACCAGTCTGCCCTACTTATATGCTTCAAGGCATAGATTTAATTTATATTTTTGATAAATTTGAATGATTATACACATTTTTTCAATTGTGGTTCGAAAATAATTGATAAAAATTTTCGTTGCATAAAATGAGTTTGACTGGGATTCAAACTGGAAAATAAAATTCTGAAATCCAGCGCAACACCAACTGCTGAGCCACCGACCAAAGGAAGAAATTTACCAGATTATAAATACTGTAACATAAATTTTGATACTTATTTTCTCAAGACCCACTGTGTATCGCATTAGCTTTCATATATTTATAAGCCCAGTAGCAGAATTTTCTGTGTTAATCTACAGCAAATCAAAATTTATCTGTGAGGCAAGAATGCTGGACCAAGCTTACTATCGTTAAGAAATTATATATTCTATATAATTATCATAAGAAATTATAGTAGCCCATAATAAAAGCAAAATTTGCATTAAGAAATTATAAAAAGAAAAGAAAAGAAACCCAGAGACAAAAATTATATTTTAGCAATTTGTCAGAGCCCAGAATTTTTTTAAAGCTGTTATTGCCGAACCAAACTTTAAAGACTGGTCACATGAGTATGAGGCAGTATTGAATTCAGACACTTTTCTCTGTGAGGGATTTCTGTGGCTCCGGGGGGGGGGGGGGGGGATTCCACTTTTTGATCATTGAAAGCATAAAATCTCAAATCCACTTGGGGGGGGGGGGGGCATTTCTCGAGGGGAAGCTTTGTGGGAATGGCCACCCCCTGAATTCAACACTGGTAAGAGGTCTGGGTAAGACGAATCTATTCTTGATAATAGGGAAATAGTTAATGAAAGGGAAGTCTCGCCTAATTTTGCTTTTGTGGGGGATAAATAGGAGAATTTTGCTAGTTTCATATTTACTAGTACAAGAACAGACAGAGAAGAAATGACACGCTATCAGATGGGTTTAGAAAAATCTGAAGTTTGTCTCCTCTTAATCCAATGCTTCCCTCCCTTCAGATTTTTTTTTTTTTTTTTTTTTTCCAGCATGCCAAAGATTATTTTTTAAGTGTGATCAAACAGTAGATTGATCTGCAAGGTATAAAAAAATCTGCAGCACCCACTCCTAGAGACGTACTGAGTACTCTGCCAATTGGTCGAGTAGTTGTAAAAATAGCATTTTTTAAGCATATTTGAAGACAAAAGAATATTTGAAGCATATTTGAAGCCATATTCATTTATAACTGACCTATAAAAAGTTATTTGAATATAAATGTACAATATACGCAATCATTCACAAAAACTATTTGCTTGGTACAAAAAATTAAATCTACAAAATATAGAAAAAAGTAAGAAAAAACCCTGATATAAAATTAATGCAGATTAAAATTAATTTAGTTTTATAATAAAACAAATAAAAATAAGTCATTTTTAAATCTGTAGGAAAAGACTGGTTTTGGATAAAGGAACAGTTTGTAGTAACAGTAAATACAATAAATGCAATAAAACAAATTTTAATAATTTGTTATATTGCAAATTATGTTACAAAAGCACCAATTCTTCTACATTTCAAAAGATAGGGCATTCTTTTATTATTGTAAATCTGGCCTGACTCAGAAAAAATGCACTTGCTGCAAAGCACTGCTAAAACAATGCCTTTGTATGCTGTACATGTGAAAAAATGAAAAGAAACTGTAAAATAAGGTACAGTTAAAAAATATGAAATATTTTGCATTATTCAATGAATTGTTACAGCAAACAATAACCATTTTTTAAAGAGAGATTTCAGGTATCTGAATGAGTAATGATGGGTTTTAATTTCATACCAGTGGACCCGTGCGAAGATTTCGCAGAGCAGTTTAATACTTTTTAGCCACATCTAATACTCTTTAGATGCAGATTTAAACTTCTAAAGCCAGAATATATCATCTCATTTATTCCATCAAAGAGACAGTAAAAACTGATCAAGCATAGCAAAAGCAAAAAAATTATCAATAGTATTTTTACTGCTTTAGAGGATGACATCATCTGTTTTGTAAAAAAAACATGGGACAAAGAAAAATAATTTGAGCACTTGAATTTCAATTTTACTTTTTATTCATAAAATAAACCCACTATCTTTTCTGTACTATTTATTTTTTATAATCATTTTGAGCATCATATAATGTGGTATTTTATTTTCGTGGCAACACTAATTTGGGGAAAACCTTTCATTTAATTTATGAAAATAATGCTGATATAATTTTTAATTAACAACAATGTTTAATCAAAGAACATGTTTTACCAAAATGTAAGTGAACTATGTCAGAAGTCTGTAAAAAATCCTTTCACATGGCATCTCATTCATTGTTGTGCATTTTGTATTTTCTGAGAAAAAGGGATGTTGACAATAGAAATAATATATATGATTGGTTGAATGTAATTTTTAATGTATTAATTTTTTTTTTCATATTTTGTAACTAATGTTACTACTGTCTTAAAATTTTGAATTTACAAAAAGTTTCTTTAAAAGGTGCACAATAAATAAATTTCTAATTGAAGTTAATTAAAAAAAATATGACTATATGCTCAAGAAACCTGTTTATGTATGTACACACACACACATATATATATATATATATATATATGAATACACACAAATAGGAATGTTATCCCTAAGCTCACTTCATGTGTGCATCAGTGATTCTTTCTTACACACAATTACTTGGTACTTGGCCGAAGCACTACTCGGTACACCACTACCCACGGCCATGTGCACTGTTTCTACTAGTGCAAACATTTGCATTCTGTGTCTCTGAACTCAGAACCTTCCCTTCTTAGACAAACTACTCATGTTCATAGATTCTCCAGGACTTGAGAATTTTTCCAACTTAGACGGATTTCTGTCTTACACAGAATTTACCGTAATGATATTTAAAATATGGACAACTCACAAATAAAAGGAACAGTATAATTATATAATATAAATCAAAAATAAAGATAAAAAATCACATTTTAAAACAATGATTACAAATTAACAAATGTTGAACTACTTCATACAAATCTTCAATAAAACAATTTTTAATTTAACATAAAGCAGGACATGAAATTTAGAGTCTAAAGGCAATCACCATATTAATAATGAGAAATCTCAATAATTTTATGCGACTCAACTGAACATATATTGCAGAGCTTTTTTTCATTTGTTATGTGTTTATTACACTTTATTTTACAGCTATGTTATGTGTTTATTACAGCTATTAATTTATATAAAATACAAAACCCATTGTCTATTAATAAAAATTGTTCAAGTTGTATTCATAGTTAAGATACAATTGTAAAACTTTTTTTTAATCAAAACATGGATACAATCATAACTAAAACTAGTGATTGAGATAATTTTGATATTTGAATGAAATCATTTGGACATGCATAAAAGCATAGCTGCTAACCTTTGTATTCTTTTTAATCAATTAAAATACGAAATGGTCTTAATTTTTTTAAAAGCATTAAATGAAAGAAAATTTATATACAGTCTGCACAAGAAAATTAAAAAGAATAAGAAAAAAATTTTTAGCATAGAAAATTTTACTCTTTTAAAAGAGGAATTTTGGTGTTGTTCAGAAACTAAAATATAGAGAAATCTAAAGCAAGGATTTTTCATTTTTATCCAGTGTTTACATTATTTTCTTTAACAAATTCATCTATTAAATACTTAAATGTATGTAAAATTCAAAGATACCATACTTTATAACTTTGAATATTTTTCTCAGTTCTACTTTGTTTTTAATTATTCAACAATATAAAAATACCACACAAAGTAAACATTTAGATGCCAAACTCTTTAAATTCAAAATCAGCACTATAAAATACAGATTAAAACTTCTTAGTCATCTCATACTTGTAAACCCCAGAATTATCCTGGTCCGTATGTATATCATCTCATAGACATTAATATATATTAGTGTATTATATGTATTAAAAAACCCTCTCTAATAGACTTTAACAAACACACCAACTTTTTTAAATTTCAGGGGGGTTTTCTTTGGGGGGGGGGGGGTTGCAAAACTGGGAAATTTCATTAGCAGGGGTCGATCCAGGCAAAATTTGGGGCCTATTTAGGGCCGCTTCACAAAAATCAATTTAATAAAATGCAGGGGTGATTGTGACACAAGGTAAAAAACCCTGAAAATTATTGACACACAGGTGAAAAATCCTGAAAATTGCCGATGCAAAATACTGATATCCATTTACACCATAACTTATTATATAACTGTATGAAACTCAAATAACATAAGAATACCGTAATTACTGCTAGTTTTTGTAATGTAAGTTGTAAGAAAACATAATTTGATAAACTTACCTTATTTGCACTGAAAATGGAATGACTTCATTAAATGATGAGTAAACATTGTCTTGCTGAATATGATATGGAAAGTTGTCTTTTTATTTTTTTATCATTGAAGAAATTTATTCCAAATATTCATAAAACAAACAACAGGGTGTCTATTCCAGATCAGCAATAAATTTCCCTGACTTTTCCAAGTTTTCCATACCAATAATAAAAAAAAAAAATCCAGTTATCGAGATTTTGTGATGCTACACACAGAAGAATCTTAAAAGTTGTGAATTTGAGAGTGTAACTTTTACAACTGATTCTGAGGCCCAAATTACTGATTTGTTACATTTTTTTTTGCAAAATTTACAAATTGATGAACATTTTACAGCCTAAACATTTTGAAGATACACACTTTTAGACAACGAAATTTGCCGTTTTTTCGAAATACTTCAGCGAAATTTGCCGTTTTTTCGAGATCATTCGACGAAATTTACCGTTTTTTGACGATTCTTCGACGAAATTTTCCATTTTTTCGAGATCCTTCAACAAAATTTACCGTTTTTTAGCGATCCTTCGACGAAATTTGCCTTCGCGATCTGTCGGCAGAATTCTCCGTTTTTCGCGATCCGACGACGAGATTTGCCGTTTCTTCGACGAAATTGACCGTTTTTTCCACGATCCTTAGACGAAGTTGGTGTTTTCTCCATAACCCTTCGGCAAAATTCGCATTTTCCCACGATCCTTCAACAAAACTCATGTCTTTTTGACGGCCTTATGATGAAATTCACATGTTTTCACGGCCTTTTGACTAAATTTGAGTTTTTTCCGCGATCTGTCAACGAAATTAGACATTTTTCGACGAAATTCGCCGTTTTTTATAACGATCCTTCGACGAAGTATGCCGTTTTTTCGCGTAATTTACCAGCTATAGCGCGTCCGTGGCATTGCTGTATGTTTTTAGTCTGCAGGTGCCCTAAAAAGTCTATGACGTCCGTCGCAGCGTCGCGTACATTCTGCCACAGGGACCGTAAAATTATCCCATAAATATAGAATCTTAATTGTATGTTAAGAAAAATCTGAATTTTTTTAGATATTGAGTCAGGCGTGGTTTAATGGATTTTAAACGGGCCGGGCCTGTTTTCACTGAATTTTGTACGGGCCGGAAAAGGTAGCTTTCGTTCGGCCCGGCTGTGCAGACCCTAATCTACAGTCTACTTATTTTTTTCTTCTTTTCAAATTATACTCTACCGAGAGCCATTTCGCCATAGAAAAGCACAAATTTCGAGGGGAAGGGTATTGAATGAAGGTTTATGAAAAATATGCACTCATTGACATCTGGTGCAGCCCATAACAGAATTTGGGGAGGATCAGCATTGTTAAACGAAAGGGAGATGGGGGGGGGGGGGGAGATGAAGATTCATACTCAGGTATCTTTTAAAAGACTGGTTTTTGTCTCCTGGTTTAGGGGTAGGACAAAGAATATCTTTCGGTATCGGTATTCTCGTTTATATTCTTTGGTTTGTTTAAACAATACAAGGGGTTAGGAAAATGCATGACAGAGGGTTTGCTAGTTTCACTCCGATCAGGCTCTGGGTAAGGGTTGCCGTAACTGAAACGTTTATCGCTAATTTGGCGAATGTTTTTAATTTCGAGGTTTTTCGGCGATTTTCCGACGAAATTCGCCGTTTTTTCGCGTAATTTACCCGCTATAGCGCGTCCGCGGCATCGCTGTATGTTTTTAGTCTGCAGGTGCCCTAAAAAGTCTGCGACGTCCGTCGCATACATTGTTTTTGCAACATATTTTCAATTTCGATTCGTTTTTTCCACTAAACAGTATGATTTTATGACCCCGGAAGAGCCGAAAGAAAAACCCGGAAGGGTCGACGGAAAAACCCGGAAATCTGGGGTACCCCCGGAGCACAATCACCTCTGAAAATGACCCCTTCACAAAATTTCTTTTACTAAAATAGGTCCTTTCACAAAGTTCTATTCCATAAAAACTTACTATTTATCATTTATTTACTATTTTGTGATGTTTTAAAATGTATACAGTGCAACATCGTAAATCCGGACTCATTCGGAATTAGCGATTCCGAATTTTAGAAAATTCCGGATAATGTAAGTGTTCTAGTGGTGCCATCTAGTGAAGTTCTTAGAAACAAAAGAATCTACTTAATTTCATTTTACACAAATACAACTATAAAATCCCCATATAAATCATTTATATGGTCAGATTAGCAATTAACTATTAATAAAATTGTTTATTTTCTATTGAAATTTTAAATTCTATAAGCTACTTTCAATGCCAACAATTGCATTTTATACCACAATTTCTTAAATTTATGAATTAAATGTCTCAGAAACCATCATTCTGAAAGCAACACAATCACCTTTTCAAAAAAGGCTCTAAAAAGTTTTTAGCTCAAAAAATGTAGCTAGATGTAAAATAGTGGAGATATATAATAATCAATTGCTTGTACAATTATTTCCGTGATAGCTAAACTCAATAAAATTTATTCAAAAGAAATTATCAAGGCTTGTTTTTGAACTTTATTTTTGTACTTATTTACAAAGTAACTTACATCGGTAAAAGAAAGAAACATGAAATTATTATTCATCTATTAGAAAATCAAATTCTTATTTCTCATTTTCATTATTATTATTTTAGTATGTATAAAAAAAGCTTTCAGGGAAGAAAAATATCAATGCATTTTTACATCAATATACATGTTTCCAAGTTTCATTAACTTTCGTCAAAAATTGATTGCAGAAAGCTATTATAATTTTTTTCAATCGGGACCTTTAATAAATATTTTATATTGTAAATATTTTCACAATATCTTACTTATAATAAAATCCAAAGGCGAGAAAGTGTCTGTAACGGTACCGGGCTGTACCACTCTGGTCTGCGAGTCGACCGTAGTTAAACGCCATGTTAGGCTTACTGAAAAAGATATGCTAACACATGACCACTAAACGATAATTTCTTCTACGTGAAATCATGTTTGTTCGGCATATTTTCACATAAAACATGTATATCTTATCCAATTATAATGTATTAAGTTACAAATTAAAAATAAGCTATTATAAACATCAAATTACTAAATATAAACAAACAAACACTGTTGCCATTCAGAATTTCTAAATCTTGAAACAAATGAACTCTTTGAACGCTTCATTAATAAAAAAAGGTTAATTATCTGATTCTGGTCTTAAAATATTTGTAAAAGCATATTAAAGTCTTTAAATATTTTAATTTTGTTTAAAACCTTCAAAAACTATTTTTGCAGCCATCTTTCCTCAATTAATATAAACAATCGAACTTTGATAAAAATACAAGCTAATATTTGCATATAATTAGCATATTAAAATTTAATGTGAAAATTTCAGAAATTACATTTCACTTTGCTAATCATTATTATTATTGTTGAAAAAAAAATGTGAGTCATTCACTTTTGAGAATCATTCATCAAAATTATTTCTATTTGTGATGTACTGATTGCTATTTGGCAACGTGAGTTTTACTGCTTTAACATCTTTGTTGATCTTTCTAAATGCTGTTTTGGACGCGCGGTGGATTTGAATATGTTCAATCAAATCAGTTTTTATTGTTGTTTTATATTATTTAAGGATTGTTTTAGCGATACCTGATTAAAATGATGAAACGCCGATTGAACGTAGATGGCGATTAATTAGAGAAAGACAGTCGAGGTGGCTTGCTTGGAAATCACAAGCAACATTGGACCGTATAAGGGAATATGGTGCCATCTACCGGTAGATAATACAAACAAATTTTTAAATTTTGCTTCCATCGTAAATAAAATTATTTTTTTCTTATGAAACGTAATTAAAATATAAGGAATAAATAGTACCGAGTAATTTCCATTTAATTTTGCTTATATAATCAAAAAATGAGCTATGTGGTGAGTTAAGCTCTTTAGAAACACATTGATAACACTTTTTTTTTTCCAGAAAATTTCACACATGGATTATTTTTTTTAAATATTTAATTTGAATGTTTTGCCCATTCGTTGAAATATTTCAAAAATTGAATATTGAGTCAATATCCTGTCATTTTTGACAGGGGGTATATACTAGTATATATATATATTTAAATATTTATTTGAACTTTTCATATTACGCCATAAAGCCCAAAAATGTAAACTTAAAAAATAAATAAATAATGAAAATAAAATAATAAATTACAGCTAAAAAATAAAATAAAAAGGATTCGTTTCATAATTTAAATAAAAATATTCCACATTTAGAACATAGCTTTCTTTTCTTCTTTCCTCCCCACACAGTAGAAGGGGAAAGAAAAAAAAATCTGTTATATTAATTTCCTCTTTTACAACGATTTTTCCACGCTCACAACTATAGTACCG
This sequence comes from Maratus michaelseni, assembly GCA_963931845.1. NCBI lineage: Eukaryota > Metazoa > Arthropoda > Arachnida > Araneae > Salticidae > Maratus > Maratus michaelseni. Next base: position 123,383,470 of record OZ007586.1, read on the forward strand.
GTGAAAGATACTGGCTGTTCAAGGTCAAACATCCTGCTTTCTTATCTCTCCGTTGTCATGGCACCGCAGGACGCAAGCCTCTCGTCTCTTTTTTCCCCACTGCACTTTCGCAGAAACAAGTTTCCCCATGCAAGAAGGAGTTACTGCGGCATTCAAAACTCGCTTTAAGGCTGGTTTCAAATCCAAACAATCTATTTTCTGACGCATTTTAAAATTCCTTTTTGTTTGTAAATGCATGAAATTGGCAGGTGCACAGTTTGGGACCATGCGTTTTGCAGATTCCTTTGTTTTCTTTTTAAACTGAATTATAAATTACTAATATTTGTATAAAAATAACAATATAAAAAGAAATAATATAACTCAAAAGTAATTTAATAATTTTAAGTATGTTGGAATTATTATAAAATTTAAATTTCATTGGCTGTTATTTAATTTTTTGAACATTTACTCAATAGGAATTTAAGTTTTGGCTGAAATATGTATGTGTATATATATATATATATATATATATATTTCTGTCTGAGTAGTCATTATCTCTTGTACTATGATAAAATTTCTTTGTCAGAAAAATCTACATATTTATATCCCAGTCGTTTAAGATGTATTTAGCAAAAGAGCCTTTCAAATAAGACCAAATCAGTTACTGATTACTTCAGATATAACTTTAGTCAGCTGTTACATGAATGTATAGTTTAAAAATGTAAATTACTCCTCTGATATTTGCATTTTGTTATTCCATTTGCTTATCTAAAGTTATTATTTTAGTATGCATCATGCAAATCGCATAAAACTTGTTAAATCATAATTTAAAGCATTTAAAAATTGATAATTTATAAAAACCACTATATTACATTTGAAAATGGAGGGCGGATTATAGAGATTTATGGATTATACATCGGCGGATTTCACGGAGTCGACTAATATAATTATTTTCTTATAACTTACATTACACTGTATTGCTTGCTTGGGATCACCTTTTTGTGCTAGTCATGAGCATGACCCAGATATCAAGATAAAATAGCAAATTCACAGTATTTTTTGAAAAATACTTTTTGCATTTATAAGACAACGGAAATCATTGTTAAATTCATTGAAATCTGAATTTCAATATATGGAACTGTTTTCTTTAATATAGGAAGCGATACATCCAGATTTGAATCCGGGAATTTGAGATGTCACTGACCAATATCCTTTTCTGCATTATCAGTTCCGAAATCTTCAAGTGGAGGGATAAATGCAAACTTAATACTATATGTTTTAATGTGACTTTAACAGCATTTTCTGAAAAATACTTTGGTTCTATGAAAGAATTCAAAACGTTGTTTTATTTATTGAAATCTGAATAACAAAAACGTCATGTATTTTGTTTTTATGGAGGGAAGTGTTTTCATGAATGTTTCGAGTAATACATTCAGATTTGATTCTGGGAATTTGAGATCTCACTGACCAATACCTTTAAAACGACGACAAAAAATATTTAAAAAAAGGGGGGGGGGGAGTATCACAGGCGGATCCAGCCTTCCATTTAGAATTTAGAGAGGGGTCATATACATTTTTTTTTGGGGGGGGGGGGGGCAGGGGGGACCACATGTTTTCATTAACAATTTTTATATCTTAGATCCAAATTAACTATTTTATTTTCTGACATATACCCGAATTCATTTTCTTTCGTAAATGCATGAAATTTGCAAGTATATTCGTAAATGAATAAAATTTGCATGTTTCATTCAGATACCAAGAAATAAGAATTTCCCCATTTACTTATTAAAACATAGAATCTTACAGGAAGTTTTCTCAAAGTTCGCATTTTAAGCCGATTCTGATAGGCGGGCCAGCCTTCCATTTAGAATTTAGAGAGGGGTCATATACATTTTTTTTTTTGGGGGGGGGGGGGGAGGGCAGGGGTACCACATGTTTTCATTAACAATTTTTATATCTTAGATCCAAATTAACTATTTTATTTTCTGACATATACCCGAATTCATTTTCTTTCGTAAATGCATGAAATTTGCAAGTATATTCGTAAATGAATAAAATTTGCATGTTTCATTCAGATACCAAGAAATAAGAATTTCCCCATTTACTTATTAAAACATAGAATCTTACAGGAAGTTTTCTCAAAGTTCGCATTTTAAGCCGATTTTTTGGGCTCGGCAGTTATGGAAATATCGTCTTGAGGAAGCAATCAAATACATTTCAAAATGTACCACATTTATAGTAAAATTAAAAACCATGTTCTTTGGTGCTTAAACAATAATGCCTGCAATTTACATGCATTTTTATATAAAGTTAATACTGTGAATGTATTAGAGAGATTAGAATTTTTAAGCAGGATAAAAAGTAAAAAAAAGAAAACACATTTAATACATATTTTTATTTAAAAAAATTGTATTGTTCAGCAGATGGGTTGTTCGTTTAGAGGGGGTCATGACCCCCCATGACCTATCACTTTACATTCTGCATTTTTTGCTTCAAAATCTTTCGGGGAAAGGGGTAAATGTTTGGTTTAAAGTATATGTTTCAAAGTGAAACTTTCAAATACTTATATACATGATAAACAACGTTATTCGACTGTTTTCTAATATCAGGAGTCACAACCATAATTAAAAGAAAGCAAAATGAACAGAAAATCAAGGAAAGTACGAATCGAACAAAGGGGAAGAAGTAACGAGGAACAACTGAGCTCTCGTTCTTGTCTCATGTGGGGTGGAGAAAATGAGAATGGTCAATCCCTCATGTGAGCTGTTACCATAGTTACCGACTTAAGATAAGAGTTGCGGGGCTGACCTTCAATGGCCAGTATCTTTTACCGGTAGTATAGTAATGACGAAGAACAGAAATTAAACATTGAATGTGTCACTTGTTTGTATATAGGTCAAACAGCAGTGTTGTTGATTGGAAAAAATAAATAAATAAAATAAAATAAAATAAAATAAAAGCATTACAAAAACGAATGTTTATTTTTCTGACTCAACACACAAATTCCGGACTGGAGTCCCTTGGTCGTAATTTTTTTAGTAATTCCACCTTCTTTGCAATCGATAACGTGCAATGTTTTTTTTTAATGCTATTCGAAGAATCGATGGCTCGCTTAACTACTCATTATGTAAGCTTTTTATTTGTATTTGTTTCACAAATGCTATACTAAATGTCAAATTTGGTAAGAAAGAGCGAAATATACAAATCCAGATACTGAGAAAAATAAAAATGGCACTAAAACATTGAATGACAATGAATGGTAGATTCCATTCATTAGCCTATTTTGCCGGGTTCAACATCCTCCAATCGTATATTACTTAACAAAAAAGGGGAAGAAACATGTACTGTGATTGGTTTCCATATAAAACGTTTTAACGAAATACTTTTAGCGTGGTTTGCATGGTGGCACCATCTGTTGTTGTTTTGAATAACTAAAATGACACGAAGATTCGAGAGTCCGGATTTTAGATAACTCCGGGTTTTGGAAGTCTGGATTTAAGATTAATTTATAAACAAACACGTTCACCAGAGAGGAAAACTTCAGCAAAAGGATTTAAAAGAAGTTTTTGTTTATAAATGCTTGGTTCGAATTTGATTAACTGGATTTCAACTTTCGTTAAAACATGTTATTTTTCACAAAAATAACCTTTACTTTTCACACAATGGGCCCCAACAAAAAAACCCTGCATCGACCCCTGATTAGTGGCCAGCAGTAGTAGTTTTGTAAGCGAAATAATTCAAGATAACACTTTATCAAAAATAAACTTCTCTAATGAAGTTTGAAGTTTGAAATTGATTGATATGACAGCACCATACTAATTAAGGCATAATCAGCATGGGAGGTCTTGAGGATCATAAACCACCTGAATGTAGATCTTTGACCAATAGTTAGAATTTTCTGTGTCATCTGCAACAGTATCACAAACCAAAACAGATCTATAAGATTAGGTCTACCACCATAGAATATACCAGAAACCTGTGTTTAAGAGGCTACTTCACTCAGACGAAAACACCCACTCGCTAATGTTAATCCCATGGGGAAAATAATTTACGATATCTCGTTCGCATTTCAATATTTTTAAATGATTTTTTTTTTTTTTGCATTGGATAGCTGAGGTCAATCTCTATGCATGCTCCTTTGTATTTTTTTGATTTTGATTACAATTTTTTAAAATTAAGATACTTTCACTTTCGGAACCGGTTTCAAAAGTGAAACAGGGGTCGATCCAGGAAAAATTTGGGGCCTATTTAGGGCCCCTTCACAAAAATCTATTTGATAAAATGGGACCCTTCACAAAAATCAATTTGATAAAATGGGCTCCTTCACAAAATTCTATTCCAAAAAACTTACTATTTATTATTTATTTATTATTTTGTGATGTTTTAAAATGTGTAATTTGTAAACAAACAAGTTCACCAGAGAGGAAAACTTCAGAAAAAGGTTTTCGTTTATAAATGCTTGGTTCGAATTTGATTAACTCAATTTCAACTTTCATTGCAAAATGTTATTTTTCACAAAAATTTTAATAAATTTCACAAAAATAAGCTTTACTTTTCACAAAATGGGCCCCAAGAAAAAAACCCTGCATCGACCCCTGTGAAAGTATCTTCAATAAAAAAAAACTGCAACAAAGATCGAAAAAGTACAAAGAAGTGGACATAGAGATTGACCTCAGCTATCCAATGCAACAAAAATCATATTAAAGATTTGAGAATGCGATATCGTAAATTATTTCCCCCATAGGATTAACATTAGCAAACAGGTGTTTTTGCCTGAGTGAAGTAGCCTCTTAAGTAAAATTTGCCTTTACAAATGGTGGGTATGTACAATATACACAGAAAATGTTTCAAACTAAATTTGCAGCGGATGCAATATATTTAAAAGAAAAGATAAAAACAAACAATTCAATCCTTTAAAATAAAGCTTATTGCCTCCTTAATCATTCAGGACATTGTTAATAACTCTTAACCCATTTTAGGCCAAGCATAGAAATTTGCTTAAATTACATTCATTAAGACACCAAAAAAGTTTCGTGCATGAAAAATAATATTTTATTTAATTTGACGTTACCATTATTAATTTACCATACCGGTTCGGGTTGCGTGACGACGAAAGTTATTTTTCGGGTTCGGATCGGGTTACGGTTCGATGAAATTTTTTTCCTGTTTCGGGTTAACTATTTTCGGGTTTGGGTAAGAAATATGTATGAAAATTTCTGTAATAAGTATTTCTACAGATGAGGCAGATTTTTTATGTTTCTCAGTTTTACTCAGATGGTCTCTAAAGAACATTATTATAATATATATGTAAGAAAATTTTTGCAATAATGACACTTACAGATCAGGCAGACTTTTGTTGATTTTCAACGTTACGTAGATGGGTTACTGAATGAAAATATTATAAAAATAAATAAGAAAAGTTCTTTGTCTAAGAAAACTGCAGATGTGGCAGATTTTTAATATTTTTTTGTAGAGAAGATGTGTTACTGAATGAATTTGATAAAAAAAGAAAACTGCTTTATTGATAGATTTCATTTATGCGCCTTGTTGATAATTAAGATTAATAAACACATTCTTTTTTATAGATAAAATTTGCCCTCAGCCACAATACAAAAAACAATTTGCAGTCAAGACGAAAACGGTTTGCGACACGAAGGAATTTATTTTATCGGGTTCAGATCTGGTTACGGTTCTATGGTATTTTTATGTCTTGTTCAGGTTGGGTTACTGGTTAACATGAAATTTTTAGGTTCGGGTCGCGTTGCGACATGAACGAATTTATTTTGTCGGGTTCTTATCGGGTTACGGTTCGATGTTTTTTTTTGTCGAGTTCGTGTCGGATTTCGGGTTATCTTGAGTTTCCGGTTCGGGTCACGCTGCGACTCGAAGGAATTTATTTTGTTCTTTTAGGATCGGGTTACGGTCCGATGGAATTTTTCTGTTGGGTTCGGGTTGACTTCGAATGGAATTTTCAGGTTCGAGTTGGGTACAACACCATATTTTGACAAAGAACTGGTCATTTTCTAAATAGGCATGGTCATTTTTCAATTAGCCTAACGCTATCTAGGCACTTTGCAATGAGTCTAAAAAATGTCAGGCTGATTGAAAAATAAATGGCCATATTACAATTAGCCTAATGTTGTCTAGGCTCTTTGCAATAAGCCTGAAAAACATCAGGCTGATTGGGAAAAGGGAAATGAATCTCCAATTAGACCGGCTCTTTGCAAAGAGCCTTAGGTTGTTTGCAAAGAGCCGGATTTCCCAATTAGCCTACGACATATACATTTTATTTCTCATGCAGTAAATTGAATATATACTCATTCATATTCAAATACGCATTTATTTTTAACTGAAACAGTTCTGTTCCACATTTTTGTGAAAATCCCATCAGCCTGGCTTCCAAAAAATGCAAATCTTGCCCGCAAGAATTATTTTAGAGTGAACCCGGCCCGCAGACAGAAAATTAGTCGCCCCGACCCGATTTAGAATTCTATACAACGATTCCGAGGCGTCCCCTATTCAAAGATTTTACTATACATTTGGAAAAGAATATAGACATGTCCATTTTTTCTATATAAAAGATAAAATTGGTATTAGAGATATAATTGCAGATTACTTTTCATAAATGCATAAAAACATGGTTTACTTTCCTTTCATCTCGGGTTCGGATCGGTTGCGCATTGAAATATTTCAGGTTCAGGGTCGGGTTGACTTCAAATGAAATTTGCGGTTTCGGGTAGAGTTGCAGGACTAATTACCGCTTTATTAGCAGGAAATAAAGGATAAGTTTCGGGGAGACCTAGATCCAGCCATAGATTGAAAACGGTTTTATATAATATAATCGTTTTTAATCTACGGTTTATATATATAATGAGAGAGAGAGAGAGAGATGAACTCCATTTCCATTACAGAATTAACGCATGTTTCTTTGATTATTTTTGTAAATGCTTCAATAACCGAAAGCATGCATATTATTGTCACGTCGCAGGGCCGGCTCAACCATCGGGCAAACAGGGCGGCTGCCCTCGCGTTGAAGTCTTCTTAGGGGCCCCTGAGTCTCTCTATGCAATTCAAAATAACGTTATTCTGTGTAAAATAATGATATTACTGCTCTAAATTTGTCTTTAAAGGTTTTTTCACGAAAAAGGTTAGTATTGTATTAACTTTATTTCTTACAGCCAAAGTTGATATATTTGTCAGGAAATAACATTAAATTCCAAAAATAAATATTTAAATTATTCTAAAGGACAGAAGGTTTTTAGAATTTAAAAATAACTATACATATTACATGTGAAAGAATTCACATGTTATTTTTCATACATTTTATATGCTACTAAATAATTCTATGCTATATACAATTTTTAAAAAGGATTTTTAGTAGTCGAATATTGCAGTTAGAGACGTTTGGCCCCACTAAGTAATTTGACAGGGGTCTGCGCGACATTGCGCTGGGCTCTGATACAATAAACTTTTAATAAAATTTATAAAAAATTATCTACCTTCTAGAACAGGAAATCCTATAAATTGTTTATTTTCATAATTCCATTTTTTAGAAAATCTCCAAATTTGTCCATTTGATGTTCCATTTTTGTGTAATAAGTAGATTATAATATAATACAGTATATTTTCACTTTGTATCTTTATAAGATTTTTTTTTCTTTTTTTTAATGTCATATTCAACACTTTTATTTTATTTTTATCCTTTTGGAATATTTTATGTCTCAAGTATTTTTAACCATGTACTTTATTTTTTTTATTTAATTTAAGATTTAAAATTCATATATATCAATGCAGCATAGTTGAATTAGAATGCAATGTCTCTACTTTGAATTTTCCTGCTCAATGTGTGTATATATGGCAAAATAATAACTGGAATAACACACGAAAGATTAAATCTAAATTAATAATTATTATATTAGTTATTAAATTCAATGTTGTTAATTATAAAATAATTAACATAAATAGCTATAGTTAATTAATTAATGGACAATGTTTCACAGGATCAAGTCGATTCAAAATTTTATCGCTGGGGAAAATTTTTACTCGGTTTCATCTGAAAAATTGCATTTAAACACTAAACTCTTAGAAAGTAAAAAATTGATTCTTGAAATTATTTAAAAATTAAATAACAATGGGAATCTCGCATAATCTGAAAAATAAACGTTTTAGCCAGATATTGAAAATTTCTGCATACTAATTTTGTGACTGACTGATTCATAGAATTTTTCTTATTACTATTTGCATTTTCCTCTCTTTCTTTCATTCTTTTTTAATAGAGTGAAATAGAATATCTACCACTCTTTCAAACACCTCTTCCTCCCTCTCTTTCTGAGGTCAAGCCAAGGGGTCAAAAGACGTTCAAATATAGGAAGCGGGTAGATTCCCCCCCCCCCTCCCTTCAAAACGAAATGTACGCCTCATATAATCGGTACCCAACAGTGATATCTGATCCCTGTTTAAACTGTTCTGTTCTAATTGGAGAATTTTTCTGTCAATCATTTGCACATAGTGACGCCTACATACAACTGACCAAGACGAGTATTTTATGAGAAACGGAAAAAGTAATCTGTGAAGCGGCCCCTTAACACCAGGAACAGTGTTAAACTTAGCAAATGAGGGGGGAATAAATAGACGTCCCTTACAGACAGTTAATAGGTTGCTTGTTGTTTTTAGCTTCTAGAAGTAGGCCCGATATTAAATTTTCAGTTATTGCTTTATCTCAGTTTTCTAATAAGCCATCATGGGATCACTGGAGAAATTTGTGTTAGGTTTTGCAATATGTTATTGATACAAAAGAATTGAGTTTAAATCTATCTAGAATTTCAAATTGTAATATTAATGTCTATAGTGATGCTACATGGGCTTCAGATTTAGTTGATCATAAATCAGTTAGTGGTTTAGTAATTTTTGTTGACTAAATACCTGTTATTTGGAATTCTTCCAAACAAAAATATGTTGCCTTATCAAGTATGGAATTGAATATGTTGCTTTATCAGACTCAAGTCAAGGAACTGTGTTGGTTAACAAGAATAATTGATGACTTTTCTTTTTTGAACTTAAACTTAACTAAACCAACAATTCATTGTGACAATCAAAGTACTATAAGTTTTTCTAAAAACAATATAGAAAAAACAAGAACAAAATATATTGATACACGTAGTTATTTTGTAAAAGAAAATATTGGAAATTTTGAACTTAAGTATGTATCTAGTAAGTGTAATGTTGCTGATGTAATGACAAAAGCATTGCCAAGTGAAAAATTTCTCTATTTTAGAAAATGGTTGTTTGGCTAGGCAGAGGACCTGGAAAAAAAGGGGGCATTTGTAGGCTTAAAGTTATATTTTTGTGTTTTCCCAACTCCTCATTTTATTTAATAACCACCACCACCATATACAAGCTTGCTTCTATTTTTAGTTTATTTTCTAAGTATCGTATATAGTTAATCATTTTTAATGTTTAAATTCAATAGTCTAGTACTTACAGCAAGTGTGCATGCTTGTTTACCTTTTTCAGCATATGGTTGGGTGGTTGGTAATGAAGTTAAGTTTCTGTTACTTTTTAGTTAACCTTTTCTGATTTGTTGCTTCCTTTGATGTCATTCTGACACAATGATGTCATTTTGTTCTAGTAGGTGTGGCTTTCACTGATTGAAACTAATATTTACTAACTTGGCAACATTAAAATGCAGATTTTGTATTGTGTTTGAAGTATATATTTGGGAAGTTTGTAGTTTTACAAATCAGTTCAACATGTGAGTAGTTTTTGCAAATAAGCTTGATTTTGGTTAGTGTTTTATTTAGTAGCAGGTGACTACTTGTTTTTAGTGTATAAAATATGCAGTAATATATGCAGTTAAGATATGCTGTTAATATATGCAGTTAATATATGCAGTATAAATGAACTATGTTTGGACTTCAGAAGTTATTGGGAGTTTGACTCATTATGTGCCTGTGATGATGTATCTTCATGTGTTTGCTAAATATAACCTACAGTTTTAATAAACTTTTTATTGTTTCCTTTAGAAAATGTTGAATTATTTTAGCCTCCATCATGCACATAGTTATTTTTAATTAAATGGTAAGCAGTGCAGCTAAAGATATTGTGGGGGAGGTGTTATCTAACCCCTACACTTTTCAGCAATATTTTGACGAAATTTGCGTTATTTTCCGTGATCCTTTGATGAAATTCGCGTTATTTCAGTGTCCTTTGACAAAATTTGCGCTTTTTTCAACAATCCCTTGATGAAATTCATGTTTTTTGGCAATCCTTCGCCGAATTTCAAGCTTTTTACACGATTCTTTGACAAAATTAGTCTCTTTTCAGCTATTCTTTGACAAAATTCGTTCTATGTTGGGTACAGGGCTGCCACTGCCTAATGGCATAAAAAATAGTTGCTTTAGTAGCCTACAATGAAAAAAATAGTAGCCAAAATAGTAGCATTTGCACAAAAATAGTTGCATGTTTACTTAAGAAAAGAGGGGCAAGAATCCTTTTCCGTAAAAATAACAACATCACGAAAATCTAGATTTTCCCCTACCATCCAAATTTTCTACTTTTTGTATTTTAATTATAAAATCACACACACACACAAACGAAAAGAAAGAAGAAACTTTTTAAATTATCATCTGAGATAAGGATCAGAATGCAGTTTGGTTTTCCCAAACTAAATTGAATATACTTGTACTTGAGCATTACTGTGAGGTAACTGAAAACAATAAAACTTTTATTGCATGTTATTAGCTGCAATTTTAATTCCATCTTGTAAACAAAAATTAACTGAAGCAAGAAATCTGCCAATCAAAAGTGGTTTTGTCAAAAAAGGATGCATTTGATAAAGAAAATGTGTATATACTAATCTATTCTTTAGAAGAAATTTATGTAAAATAAAATAGCAAAATCGTCTGAGAAAAATAAAGTCTGATTTTATAGACACCAATGGGCCAAATAAAGCTATCTAAATACCTAAGAAAGGCAATATTCTAAATGTTTTTCTCAACATTTTAAATCTGTTATTAAATTGAAAAATTGCGATAGAAAACAAGATTTTCTTATTTTTAAGTAGCATTTATTTCAGCTCGTTTGTTAATTCAAATTTTTGGAATGAAGCATTTATAAGAGGTTAGAAACAAATACGATTCACGCAGCACAGTGAACAAATCTACAGTTAATTGTTTGTGGTTCATACGACAGTTAAAGGGTTAAATACCTTTAAAAACAATCAAAAATTGGACAAATATACTGTAAAGCATAAGGGTTATGGGTGGTAGCCAAACCAAACTAGTCGTTAGGGGCCACCGTAATACTTACCCATCATGGGTATGCATAATGTAAAATATTGAAATAAAAATGTGTAAACTACTTATAAAATGCATTGAAATTCAAATAAAATCGTGGCTTGATGACGTCATAAACTTTAAAGGCTCGATTACTGAATTGCTTGAAAGAGGTATTTCCTTATAACTCCAAAAATAATAATCCTATTAACTAGCGGTTTATTGCATCTGATTAAGCGTCAAATTTCCAATTAAAATATATCTTTAAAGTGAAATTTGGATGAAATACAGGGTCATGAAAAATCGAAGAGTGTGGCAAATAGGATTCCAAATATCTCGGCAACTAATTATCCGATCGACTTCATGCTTTATGTAAAATTTATGTTTTTTTATTGTCTTTTATATTCATTTCTTAAAATAAACAATTTCGAAAATTTTTGTATACCTTTTATCAGAACGAATATTTCGAGAGTCCGAAAAAAATAGTTCCGGTTAATCGAGGTTATTGAAATGAAATAGGCTTCTTCCCATTATTACATACTAAGTACACATACCAAATTGCAAGTCTCTATCTCACTTTTTTCAGGAGATAGAGCGTTTACAGACACACAGATGGACGGCAAAATTTTTTTTCTAAAAATATGTTTTTCGGAATCTCCAGTGTCTGAACCGCGTAAATCCGTCAAAAAATTTTTTCCGATTTTCAAAAAAATTACAAGATTTACCCTATACTACGTATGATGGGTAAGTAAAATCAGTAATTAGTTTTTCACTGAAATTTGGATGTTGGTATCTTTGCACTACATTTATATTGAAAAAGTAATTTTTTTTAAAATTTTCAAATGGAGGTTTTTACATATTTTAAAAATTTAATAAAAAACTTTAAAAAAAAATTATACAGAAATATTAGATTGGGGTATTGGGTTAAAAAATTGGCAAAGTTGAGATTTTTTTTTTTTTTACAAAAATAGTAGTTGGGACTGGAAAATAGTCTCCTTTTTTCTAGATTTCCTCTAAAATAGTCGCTTTTGAAGGTTTTTGGGCTAAAACAGTAGCCATAGTTGCCTGATGCTGAAAATAGTCGCTTTTAGTAGTATTTTAGTTGCAAATGGCAGCCCTGTTGGGACGGGGTTGAAAACTGATTTTCATCAGACGATCGTGAAATCAAACTATGATTTTCATCAGACGATCGCAAAATCAAACTGGTTTTCATCAAACGATCGCCAATAAAAAACTCGATTGGCAAGGGATCGCGAAATAAAATTGCAGTTTTCAGCAAACAATCTCGAAATAAAACTGTAATTTTCTATCTCGGAAAATTATGTAATTCATTGTTAAAATCGAAATCAATTGTATATTTTCCCACAAAATTTCCCCAGATGACTAAAATTTCTCCCGATCCTAGATCGCCGGATCGGACATATTCTGCACCCCTGCATTTAAGTAAGTATTTAAGATGAATTAGTTAAAGAAAATAATATAAACACTGGAGAAAAATGAAAAATTCTTGCTTTAGATTTCTCTATAAAGTAGTTTCTGAGCAACACCAAAATTCCTCTAAAAGAGAAAAATTTGGAACAGATGCTTTACACTCATGCACCGATGTTCGGCGACTTTTTTCTTAGCACAATTTTCAAGTCCGCGCCGAACCAATAACTTAATACAATGGCTAGGTTGCCATGAAAGGAAAATTCCCCTAAATTTGCTGACTTTTTACCTTTTTATAACCGATTTAAAAAAAAAAAAAAAAAAAAAAAAACTGTGCGCGAGTGTATGACATCATAGCAGACCTGCCAACCTTTGAAAATGAAAAATAGTAGCACACAAAATTCAAATTAATTTGGAGGTTGGTTGGTTGGTTGTTTTTTTATGCTGCAAATTTTAAGGGAACAAATGCTAATCAACTAAACGTATGTGTAATGCATAAAGACGGTTTTCTTTTTGCTAAATTTTTTTGTTGTGGGCGGGATTGATTAAATATAATTTTTCCCATTCAATTCATGCTCTGTCCACTCCTAAGCTAAATTTCTGAACTTCACAATGAATTTCCTAAAAAATTCTAGGGCGGTTGGGACGGGGGGGGGGTATCCCCCTCTCCTGATGAAACTACAGATCTTTTTCCGGAGAAAAATGTATAAATTTGTCTAAAATGTCCAGCATCAGGTTGAGTAAGGCCCGCATGTCAGGTCTGTGTTAATTGTTTTTTTTTATTGCAGGTCAGGTTAATTTCGTTTTGAAAAAGTTGGTTCAATATATTGTTTCAGATGAAAAACTATACCTGTAATAATAAACATAGATGTTTGTCTCTGTATGGGCTGTTTTGTGAAGAGATTGCTGCCATGCACACAGATTTATATGATTTGGCAGGAAGGTACCTGTTACGTCTGAAGTTATGCACCTTGAAGCCAGTTTCTGGATTTTTTATTTATTTTTTTTTTACGTTTTGTGGTGAATTTTCTACATTAGTAAAAAGAATATGGTTTCAATCTTTTAACCCAAAGCAGTAAATTTTGAAGAAATTAGCATTTTTCAACATTTTTTCGACAAAATTTGCGTCTTTTCAGCGATTGTTTAACGAAATTCGCATTGTTTTAGCAATCCTTTGAAGAAAGTCACATTTTTTCAGCAATTTTCTTCCAAATTTCTCGTTTTTACATGATCTTTTGGCGAAATTTGCGTTATTTTCCGTGATCCTTTGATGAAATTCGCGTTATTTCAGTGTCCTTTGACGAAATTTGCGCTTATTTCAACAATCCCTTGATGAAATTAGTGTTTTTTGGCAATCCTTTAACGAATTTCAAGCTTTTTACACGAATCTTTGACAAAATTAGTCTCTTTTCAGCTAATCTTTGTCGGAATTCGCGTTTTTTCAGCGATCTTTTGACAATATTCGCATTTCTTTTCAACTATCTTTTGACGAAATACACATTTTTTTGAGGCAATTTCCATTTTTTCCACTATTTTTGGACGAAATTCCCATTATTTCAGTGATTTTTTGACAAAATTCGCGTCTTTTTGCAAAAAATCGTAGTTTTCGACCAATTTTCGTAGCATTGTAGTTTTTAACTCCAAATCGTAGCAACTACGATTTTTTCGTAGCAGTTGGCCGCTCTGTCATAGCCTAAAATTTTCTATGCTAAATTTTTTCTTCAGTTTTTTTTTTTTTCTTGTGCTGACTTTCTATCAATTTTCTTTCATTTAATGCTTTTAAAAAAATTAAGACCATTTCTTATTTTAATTGATAAAAAAGAATACAAAGCAGCTGGGCCATGGTAACTTGCGTTACATTTAGAATAATTTTCATAATATAACACCAAAAAGTATTGAAAATGTAATGTTGACATGATTTGTTAATTAAACTTATCCAAAGCGAAATTTGGATGAAAATTACCTACCTTTAGTGCTATTTTTTGAACACTGGCCATTATATTTATTATGGTAACTTACGTTCTTTTTGTCAGAAACGTAAGTTACTATAATTTTTAGCGTTAAAAAAATAGTTCTAAATTTAAGTAATTTTTATCCAAATTTAGCTTTGTTAGGTTTAATCAACAAATCATATAAACATTACATTTTGAATATTTTTTTATTGTTATATTACTAAAATTACTGAAGTCAATTATTCTAAATGTAACGTAAGTTACCATGGAATGACCCAGCTATGCTTTTGCACATTTCCAAATGATTTCATTCAAATATCAAAATTATTCATTATGCCAATCACTAGTTTTAGTCATGGTCGTATCCATGATTTGATTAAAAGTTTTACAATTGTAACTTAACTATATATACAACTTGATCAATTTTTATTAATAGATAATGGGTTTTGTATTTTATATAAATTAATAGTTGTTGCTGTAAAATAAAGTGTATAACAAATGAAAAAAAGTTCTGCAATATATCTTCAGTTGAGTCTGGCATAAAATTGAGATTTCTCATTATTAATATGGTGATTGCCTTTAGACTCTAAATTTCATGTCCTGCTTTATGTTAAATTAAAAATTGTTTTATTGAAGATTTGTATGAAGTAGTAGTTCAACATTTGTTAATTTGTAATCATTGTTTTAAAATATATTATTTTTTATCTTTATTTTTGATTTACATTATATAATTATACTGTTCGTTGTATTTGTGAGTTGTCCATATTTTAAATCTGATTTGATAGAAAATCTTATTTTTATTCACAATCTAACTGAAGAAGAATTATTTTATGCTATGAGAAAGTAACTAAATAAGCAAAAAATAGAAACAAAGCTACATTTAAAAAAAATCCTTTGTGTTGTTACTTCTCCATTTCTGAATAAACCTTTACACTCCTAATTCAAATAAAAATTCATCCAATACGCCCGATTTAATTAAAATCGTAGCAATTAATCTTTACAGATTTACATTCTTAAACAAGTTAAAATTAGTTTGAGGCTTCTTTATACTCGAAAATACCGCCTTCTATGTAAATACATACTGACAAAATTGTAAACATAAATTTAGGGTTAAGTTGTCCATATTTTAAATCTGATTTGATGGAAAATCGTATTTTTATTCACAACCTAACTGAAGAATTATTTTATGCAATGAGAAAGTAACTAAATAAGCAAAAAATAGAAACAAAGCTACATTTAAAAAAAATCCTTTGTCTCGTTACTTCTCCATTTCTGAATAAACCTTTACACTCCTAATTCAAATAAAAATTCATCCAATACGCCCGATTTAATTAAAATCGTAGCAATTAATCTTTACAGACTTACATTCTTAAACAAGTTAAAATTAGTTTGAGGCTTCTTTATACTCGAAAATCCCGCCTTCTATGTAAATACATACTGACAAAATTGTAAACATAAATTTAGGGTTAAGTTGTCCATATTTTAAATCTGATTTGATGGAAAATCGTATTTTTATTCACAACCTAACTGAAGAATTATTTTATGCAATGAGAAAGTAACTAAATAAGCAAAAAATAGAAACAAAGCTACATTTAAAAAAAATCCTTTGTCTCGTTACTTCTCCATTTCTGAATAAACCTTTACACTCCTAATTCAAATAAAAATTCATCCAATACGCCCGATTTAATTAAAATCGTAGCAATTAATCTTTACAGACTTACATTCTTAAACAAGTTAAAATTAGTTTGAGGCTTCTTTATACTCGAAAATCCCGCCTTCTATGTAAATACATACTAACTGACAAACATAAGTTCAGGGTTAAGTTTCTGTAAAAATGACCACCAGATTAATAAAATAAATACAGAAGATTCAACCGATATGAATCAAACATTTAACAAACACATAGAACTTACCAGAAAACAGTAATCTATATAATAATAAACCTAGTACTTAATTAGTTTTAAATAAAAGAATTCTCATCCTTTGTCTTGATGTCATGTGAATCAGATGACGCCATTGAAAGTGAATGAATATGAAATGCCGACGGAGAAAACAGGGTGGGGAATACAGGCGCTTATTGCGCATGCTCAACCAGCCAGTGGCCTAGCCCTACTTGTGTATCCTTCCGTGTAGAGGCGCTGATCACAGCCGTCGGTACAGGAAAATTGTCCCTTTAACTAATGCTAAAGTGCCATTGAAACCATTATTTATTGTAGACGCGTTTGAAAGTGTTAGATATTCAAATTCGGATATTTTTTACCTTGTCATATAAACGCAGAACACAAATATCACATGAAATCTGAAATTGTGCAAAAAAATAATCATTATGGACAAATTAAAAATGCATGTAATGCAATGGGTTTGCACGGGTTTTTCCTGAAGCGAGAAGTTATATATTTTCTCCACCAGATGGCGTATTCGAGCATGAGTTATAAAAGAACACATCCATGGTTTCGATAACATTCATGTAAAAATTAATGTAGCCCATAAATCATAATTGGGACTTAAAACGGCCTATAGAGGCGCTGATTGCAGCCTTCGGTACAGGAAAATTGGCCCTTTAACTAATGCTAAAGTGCCATTGAAACCATTATTTATTGTAAACGCGTTTAAAAGTGTTAGATATTCAAATTAGGATAGTTTTTACTTTGACATATAAACACAGAACACAAATACCACATGAAATCTCAAATTGTGCATAAAAATAATCATTATGAACAAATTAAAAATACATGTAACGCAGTGGGATTGAGACTTAAAACGGCCTATAGAGGCGCTGATTGCAGCCGTCGGTACAGGAAAATTGGCCCTTTAACTAATGCTAAAGTGCCATTGAAACCATTATTTATTGTAAACGCGTTTAAAAGTGTTAGATATTCAAATTCGGATAATTTTTACTTTGACATATAAACACAGAACACAAATAGCACATGAAATCTGAAATTGTGCATAAAAATAATCATTATGAACAAATTAAAAATGCATGTAACGCAGTGGGATTGCAAGGGATTTTCCTGAAGGGAGAAGTTATAAATTTTTTCACCAGATGGCGTATTCGAGCGCAGCATGGCTTTCTGCGATCTCTATACGGCTGTCCAAACGCATAATTTCCCTGTCCACCGCCGATAGACGATTGCGATTATCATGCTTTCTGATTAGTTGTTAAACCGAACGCTTCTTAAGTCATTACTGGTTGAACTTGGTTTCTTATATAATATCTATTAATTTCTATATAATCTAATTAATTTATAACTGTAATATAATAAATATTATAGTAATATAATCTAATTAATTTCTATATAATCTAATCTCTATCTAATTTAATATTTCTATATAATCTAATAATATATATTAATTTCTTATATTATATCTTCTTATATCTTCATAATCCTCTGAAATACCGGAAATGACTTAAAAAGCGTTTGATTTTACAAATAATCAGAAAGCGTAAAAGTCCCAATCGTCGATCGGCGGTGGAGATGGAAATTATGCTGTCCAAACGGCGATGAAAACGCGAATATGAAGAACTTAAGTTTTCTCCCGCTGCGACGATTTGGCGCTGGCGTCATGCCAGGGCTACACTACATACCGGGCTTGCTCATTCATTATGATGACGTCACAAAAGGTGGCTGACTAGGAGGAAAGACATACAGCGATTGGCACAAAACGATGGGCGCGTTGCGTTGGACCAATCGCTGGTCGCGGTCAGCCACCATTTGTGACGTTTTGAGAGTGAATGAGCAAGCCCGGTATCTAGTGTTGCCTTGGTCATGCACAAAGGGACCTAAGTTAAAGGGCTAGTTCATTAGATAAACATTATAACGCGAGGTTGCATTTAGCTCTTAAAAAATTATTTTGTACTTACAAAAAATGAAAAACAACCGCAGAATTATTTATAATACATGTTTTTGTATCAAAAAATCTTTGGAGTATTTTCTTAACGTGAAAAAAAAAAATGAACACAGATATTTTTACAAGCTGAGCATGCACTTGAAAAAAACTAATAATGCTTCTATAATATACAAATATGCGTTTTGATTGTTTTCTAAATGCGTTTAAAAAATAAATGAATTTATACTATTTGTTTGAAAAAGTAGCGACTACAAACTACTTTTCAAAAGTAGTCACTACTTCACAACTTCAGATTCAGTAGTCGTTATATCGGTGTAGGACTGGTTTGACGGGTTTTTATAGTATATGGTCTCGGTAGTTGGTACGGTATGTGGATTAGGACAGCTATATAGGTATAGAAAGCTGCTCACCGGGCCTGAAGGGTCAAACAACAACAACAACAACAACAACTTCAGATTTCGTCAAAGTGTTCAACACTGGAAATTAAAGACACGGATTAAATAAATAAAACGACTACTTGTTATATCGTGCCTGTTGGGATACAATTAAATAAATGCGACATAATCGAGGGCATTAAAAAAATAAGAAAGATAATATACAAGAAAATGTTTTGTGTTTGTCTTTAAAATATTAGTTTATACTCGTAGTAAAATTAAGAGCGATATTGTAATATAGGAAATTACAGGAACTCTAAATGTAAACAAAAAATAAATAAGTAAATAAAGCAATTTCGAATAATAAGAAACCTGACGCTAAAGCATGAAGACATAGTAACTAGTAAATAGACAAATGTTGCCAGAAAGAAAATTAATTCTTTTGATGGATTAGTACTTGAGTTTTATATTTTTTCATATAAATAACTGTTTTTATTAATTTCACGTAATTAATAATTTTTTAAGATTGTTATCAAATTATTCTTTTGTAAACCGTACCTTGCATATTTCACAATATGGCAATCAACACTCATCAGGAAACAGAGAATAATCTTTAAGGGCATGGGAAATTGAGGGGCTCATGGGGTTCAAACTCTTCCCCATTTCAAAAAAGACAATTTTTTAAGTCACACAAGTTCTTAAAAATCTATTATTTTCTGTCTTAAATGTTTCATTATTCATACCTGACAAAAGAACTACATACATTAAAAAAATCCCTATAATATTAAATTTATAGTAGCAATGAAAGTAGTAAATCTGCAGATCAGGGGGCTCAAATGTCAGTTCTGATATTTTATTTTGAAATAATATTATTTAGTATTTAAAAAACATCCAATCTACACTTTCATTTATTTGATATATTTTATACAAATTGCTAAAAGTAATATATAAAGCAGTTTTAGGAAGTTTAACTGTTAAGAATAAAAATAAATATGATTACATGCACTGGTACTCCAAGACACTTTTCTAAAAAATCTTTTTTTTTTTTTTTAACTAACCCTTCTAAATCCCCTCCCCCTCTCAATGACTTAATAATTTGATAAATATATATTTCTTTGAAATTTAGTATTTCAAGCCTTCTATCTAAAATAATTAAAATGTCAATCTTGTGATACTGACAATAATTAATTTAAATAGTGAATTATTCTCATAAATATTTTATTAATTATTGATATTTTAATTGTTAAATTTATTTGAAAATGACTTTTTATTTCATTAATAAGCTTACATTAAATTCTGGTTTTAAATACAATCATAAAATAAATTGCCTATTATTTTTTGTCGGGTGTCCATTACTGGAACAGAGAGTGTCCTATTACTGGACGAGAGGGTGTCCATTACTGGAATTTAGGGTGTTTTGATTTATTTATGTTATTTACAATTAAATTTTTATTTACATTGGGAAATGTGACTATGAGCATGATTAAATATTGTTGATAGATTAATATAATATTAAAAAAAGTGGACTATAATAATTATGACTATTAATTAAAAAATAATTTTTAAAGAAATTCCTTAAGGGTATCCATTACTGGCACATCTATCCTATATTTACATTATGCCAAAAATAGAGTATATAAGAATAATGGCATTTCTAGAATTTTTTTATTTTATTTATTTATTATTTTTATTTTATTTTATTTATTTATTTATTTTTTTTTTTTTTTGGGGGGGGGGGGTACAGAAAATTAAAACACAGAGTCATAAAAACACTTATTTATATA
The DNA here is from genome assembly GCA_963931845.1 of Maratus michaelseni. Taxonomy (NCBI): domain Eukaryota; kingdom Metazoa; phylum Arthropoda; class Arachnida; order Araneae; family Salticidae; genus Maratus; species Maratus michaelseni. Next base: position 123,404,112 of record OZ007586.1, read on the forward strand.
TATAATTTGTTTATTAACACAAGAAAACACAGCTTCTCGTATTAAAAATTGTAAAAAAATATATACCTCATTATTTTTAATTCAAAAATTTCACACACCTTCAAGTAACATCTAATCAATATATTTTTAAAGCATATATATTATGCAAAAGCAGTTCAAAATGTATAGAATCTATCACTTTTTATTATCCCTCAAAACAATGTGTTTTTTTTTTTTTTCTTGATAAACAGACATGGTAATTATAAAAAACTTTATGCAAAAAAAGTATTTATATTATTATTATTTTTTTAATATTAATTCTTATTTCAATTAATTCTTCTTATCAATCAACTTCGGCGATCTGAATCGTATTAAGATGCCTTTTATTTACATTCTACAGAAAGAAAATAAATACATATATAATTTTTTTTTTTTTTTTTTGAAACAGGGAATTTTAAACTCACAAATCTTACACTGGAAAGGTACTAAATTAAAAGATTAAATTAAATTTATGTTATTTACATGAAATTTAATATTCTACAGATTACTGGGTTAATTCGGAAATGTGTATAGCTAAAAATAAATTAGTATATAGTTATATATTTTTGGACAGTATAAAAATTAAAGGGCTTTAGCATATGTTTACAATGGAGAATATACTGGTAACGCGTGTACAGTGTCTAGAATATTATTCTAGACACTGTAACGCGTGCATGAAAGCAGCGCTCGTAGTGGAGGAAAGATTAACTACGGCTTTTCGCGCTTTCCTATTGTTCGGCGTTTCGTTTGGACAGCCGTATAGAGATCGCAGGAAGCCATGCCTGAAGAGAGCAGTTATATCTTTTTCCCACCAGATGGCGTATTCGAGCGCTTGAATTCCCAATATTTTGAAATGAAATTATTTATAATTTTTAGAATTAAAAATATGTTTATGCTAATTAAATTTTCCAGCAGAGCTGAAATTACTTTGGAGATTACTTATATAACAAAGGATATGAATTATCATTTACTACTCAGCGTATAACCAACAGAGTGAAAAAGTGTCCAGACCGGGGATCGAAGCCGGAACCTTTGGTATTACGTACCAATGCTCTACCATTTGGAGCTATCCGAATGACATCCAGTCTAACATTTTCTCACTCATATATTGGCACGGCGGCGATTTTTCAGGACAAGATGGAAAGTCAACCATGAGCACACATCTTCACCTTTTGGGAATTCAAGCGCTCGAATACGCCATCTGGTGGAAAAAAGATATAACTTCTCCCTTCAGGAAAATCCCGTGCAATCCCATTGCGTTACATGCATTTTTAATTTGTTCATAATGATTATTTTTATGCACAATTTCAGATTTCATGTGCTATTTGTGTTCTGTGTTTATATGTCAAAGTAAAAATTATCCGAATTTGAATATCTAACACTTTCAAACGCGTTTACAATAAATAATGGTTTCAATGGCACTTTAGCATTAGTTAAAGGGCCAATTTTCCTGTACCGACGGCTGCAACCAGCGCCTCTATAGGCCGTTTTAAGTCCCATTAGTGGAAAATTTAATTAACATACATATATTTTCCTGAGGGTCCGTACAGAAATTTCAGGGATTACGTGGGCTTGAATGACAAAAATTAGTCGATCATATCTATCTTAAGTAAGATTCAGTAAAATTTTACATTTTCTTCTTTTGTAATGTATGTCATAAGTAAAAGTATTATTAATTGTATTTTTTAAAACAATAGCAACGCACACAGTATTTTAATGCAGAGCAGTTTTTGCATATCTAAATGAAATCACATGTGCTTATCTGTGTTAAAATGTGTTAGAATTACAATCGTTTTTAGAACTTCCATTCCGACAGCATCAGCTTCCACCAGACTCCAACTCTCCACCAGACAACCCATTGAAGGAGGAATAAACATTTAACTTTAACTCCATGACCCTCATTGTATCACCAAGGCAACCACTTTCTTTCTTCTGTTTGGAAAGTTTCTGTACACAAACAATGATTTTGAGTTTCGTGATGGCGAGTGTTTGATGATTGTCATCTTTAAAATAGAAGATGCAGTGCTTTATGAGTAAGAAGGTAACAGAGAGTGAAATTTTCATTTATTAGAAATATATAGCATCATTGTTATCCATGTTTTCTTAGTCTTAAGAGTTATATAAAATAATACCACTTTATTTGATTTACCTCCAATATTTGTATGTTATATTGGTGAAAATTTATTTTGTATGACGGAATTTGGCTTCTTTTATTTTCACATAAAATTAAGTTTGAGACTAAATATATTTTCTCCCATTTCACGATTTATTTATCTTTATTTAAGTATATGTGAAAAGCTCACAGTTCTATTTGAATTATTAATTTTAAATTTTTAAGTGATTTTTAAATATCTCCACATTTGAAAAAAGAATTGTTATTTGTTTAGGTAATACAACTCATTAGCAGACAAAATTATATTTCAATGTAAGTTTTAACTGTTGGTTAACCACTTTAAGTGAACTTTGTATGCACAATCAATCAAGAGAAATCAATGTGGTTTTGGAGTTTGTATTTTCACCATTTCTTAATTTGCTTTATTGTGTTCATTTTCCACACATATTACCTTTGCTTTATATTTCACATTTGAACATTTATGATTTTTTTTATTACTATTACCATCCCATCTAAAAGCAATATTATAATAATAAGTGATTTATTGTTCTATATAATAATCTATTTCGACTATACACAAATCCTTTATTAGTTAATTAAAATAATAATAAATTCATTCTTTTGTTGAAGATGATGCATTTTTTTCCTTTCCAATTTTTAAAAGGATTCTAAAATTAAATAATAACTAGCTGAACCTCTTCTGACATTGCCGGGCCCATGATAATAAATAAATAATAATAAAAAAAATCCAGTTTTATTATTTTATATCTTTAACCTGATTTTGTATGAAATTATATTTTAAGATGAAAAATTTGCAAAAAAATATTGATATTTAGTGATAAAAGCACTCATTTTGTTGTTTTTTTATGCAGGGTCGCTTCATAGTTTTAAAATAAGAAGTTCTTTTTGTCCGAACTCTTTAAAATCATTATTGGTGATAAATAGCCCTAAAGAAGTCCTAAAATTACAACCCACAATACTTGATACCTCAAAATTACTGCAATCAGCAAATAGAAAAATTTACTCACAATCTGAAAAGTTAATGCAATTGGACAGAAATAGCTTAATCTGGCAAACCTAGTATGGAGGCGGACAGATCTTGTCTGCATTGGAGGAAAGGTACAGCTGATTTGCTTCTGGTTAAACATATTTCCTCCTTTTATTTTTGTCACTGATCTGAAGAAAGTAAATTTTTTCTAGTTATGCAAAGTAAAATTAAAATCTTCACATGCACAGTATTATTTTTAATCTCTATATAATTCCTTATTTTTGTACCCTCTCAAATCCCGCTTCTGGGGCAGCTGTCCCCTCAGTTTTGTCACTGCATACATCCCACATGAGGGGGGGGGGGATTTGCTTTTTTAGTGGACCAATTTCTTATTTGTTATTAATGCATTCTCTGTATGATTATTTTTGTCTTCTTATTAAAGTAATGTTGTAGATTAAAAATAAAGTAATACGAGGGTTACTCTGAAATTATTGAGATACGCGCAGACGAGAATTTACAAAATAAAAATAATGGTTTAATTTTAAAATACAAAGTATTTTAACACAGCAGACGATTTTTTACTGACTTACTTCAACTTGTTTAGCGTAGAATAAATTTTAAACAGAAGAGAAAATGGAGTTGACACGAGAACATTTTTGCTCTATGATTTTCTACGATTTTAAAGCAGAATTAAATCAAGAAGAATGCGTTCAACGGTTGAAATTAGCATTTGGGGATGAATCTCCAGCTCGTGCTACTGTATTCAGATGGTTTAAAGAATTTAGCAGAGGTCGCAATTTTCTTCAGGATGAAGAACACACAGGAAGGCCGCCGTCGGCAGTAATCCCGGATGATGTGTCTGCAATACAAAAAATGTTAATGGATGATAATCGCTGTACCTATAAAATGATACAGAAGGAACTTAACATTGGATCTGCAGCCATACACAAAATTATTCATGAAGAATTGCATATGAAAAAAGTAGTTTGTCGTTGGGTTCCGTGTAATCTGACTGAGCACCAAAAAGAGGAGCGTGTCAGAATCAGTAAAGAAACTCTTAAATTGCTAAATGATGGTTGCCACCGCATCATTTCTAAAATTGTAACGGGTGATGAAACGTACATACCGTTTTTTGACGTTCCAACACGTCAAGAAAGCAAAGTATGGGTCTTTGAAGATGATCCCACGCCGACAATGGTGAAAAGACAATGCGCACTGAAAAAAGTGATGTATGCCATTTTCTTCAGAAGTACGGGATTGGTCAAAGCCATCAAGTTGGAAGGACAGAAGACGGTAACAGCAAACTGGTATACCACTAAATGTCTTCCAGAAATTCTACAAGAAGTGAGTGTTAGGGGACTAATGCTTCACCATGACAATGCATTTTCACATACAGCCGGATTAACAGTTGAGTTTCTAAAACAAAAATGAATTAAAGTGATAGAACATCCGCCGTATTCACCTGATCTAGCTATGTGTGACTTTTGGTTATTCTTTAATCTGAAAAAGAACTTACGTGGACGTCATTTTCATTCAGAATAAGAGATTGATGTAGCTATAAATGCATTTTTTCATCTATTCCAAGAAATGAATGGCTTGAGGCATTTAATCTGTGGAAAATTCATCTACAAAAGTGCATTGATGCTGGAGGAGACTACTTTGAACACACCTAAAATTTTGTAAGTGTAACTTTAAAAACCTACTTGTATCTCAAAAATTTCAGAGTGACCCTCGTACATGCAGATTTTTAAAGTAAAATAAAAAATAAGTTTTATTCAATTTTCAAAAGTTTCCCTACAAAATTTCAAAATACAATCATTACCGGAATAATTATATGGATAAGTTTTGTCAATATTTCGATACCTTTTTTATATTTAAAAACTTTTATAGTTTTCCTGGTTATAATTGTGTTTTAGAATTTTTTTACAACTTTTCAACCATTCTTTTCTGAATGAGACCTGTATTTCTATTCACTCTGCAATATGTCTTATGAAGAAACTTTTGCACATGAAATTACTTAAGGCCATACCTAAATAAAACTGGCTGTCTTAAAAATATTTTATCTAAAAAATATTTGAAATATCTAAAAGAGATATTGCTACCCTTTAAAATTCATAAATTCCCAACTGGGCATCTTAGAAGGAAATGGGTAAATAGTAAATTTCTTAAGACACTCTTTCAGTAAACTTATTCAGTCAAGTCAGTATATAAACATACATTATGACACAGCTGCATAATATGCATCGCTACCAACCTTCTTTTTTTTTCCCCCAAGTCAAGTAAATATATTTCAACAAGATTTATTTTGAATTAATAAAAAGGATATGATCTACATTAGAAGAAGGATAACATTTTATTTAAATTTTTCTGGGTCAAAGTATGTACATCTGATTTAAAAAAAACACACACACACAGAAGGTTGGCAGCTATGCTTATGCATTTAAAAATTTAAAACCAGTTTATACACAGTTGTCAACCGGCGATAATTGGAAGGGAAAGCCCATTAACAAAGAAATCTATTATGGTGGGATAGAAAAATTGCTACTTAACCCTCTGACCACCGAGCAAAAAAGCAAAATTGTAATGTTGTTTGCTCTGTAATTTTTTAAACATGCTGATAGAAGGTGATTTTTCAAACTTTACATAAATAAATTAATTATGTATATGAATAGAATTCTTGAGCGTATTAATCATTACTCAGTGTTTTAAAACTGCATTATATCTGTAGAATTATATTAATTTAAATAATGCTTCTATTGGAGTGACACCTACAGCATAGTGAATGTATATATCAGTTCATGATGCTTGGAAAGTTAAAATTGATAAGTATAAGATTCAAGAAATACTTGTTTAGATTACTGTGTAGATACTTAATGTCCAAAAAGTTTTCACTTGTTCTTAATTAAGTACTTAAATCAGTTATTATTTATCAAATGTTTAATGTCAAATGTGAGAGTCTGTTGAAGGAATTTTGTGAAGATAAAAATGGAGACTATTTAACACTTTTGTTTCACAGTGAAGTAAGTTGGCAAAGAGCAACAAAACTGTTTTAGATGTAATGATGAAGATGTATGACTTTGTTACATTTATAGAGCTATGTTAAAAACATATTTGTGACAAAATTTTACCTATTTGGTAAGTTAACAAATTGTGAAATGATTTGTCATTGATAATGCTCATTTAGGCTTCCTTGATATAAATAAGAATTTGCATTTTAAATAACAAAAAGTTATATGTTACAGATGGAAGGGGGAGACATCATGATTTTAGAGATTCTTAGGTGGGGCGTGGCAAACAAGAGGTTGGGAACCACTGCATTAGCAGAAATGGTAATTACTGAATTGGTTTCTGACACATTGCTTCATTCTGCATTGATTGCAAGAATATTTGCAATTGCTGAGGTCTTTTGTTCTTTTTAAAATTTTATCTATTATTTCAGTGTAGCTGTGATATGTATTTTTATTTTTGAATACAAAATAATAAAAGCAATTAGAATTGTAAAATTTTAAATGTAGATTTTTTGAATGATATGTTGTTAAAAAGCTATTATAAATAACATTTTAACTGTATTCTTTCAGATTGCACTGCCTAAAAGCATTAGTACAAAGTCTATTGCATGGAATAAGACACATGGATATATTGCATGTGGAGGAGATAATGGCATTCTTAAAGTTTTAAAATTAGAATCTCGTAAGTTCCTACTTATTAAAAATTCTATTTTTGTGCAAATAATTTTTTTTCAGTAAACTTACATGTTGAATGAGCATTTAAATATTTTTCTGTAAACTTACATGTTGAATGAGCATTTAATCACTAAATACATTAGTCTTCTTAACCATAATATTAAAGTATGAAATGTGTTTAAAAGAATGAATCATCTAATCTCAATTATTAATAATATTATATCATCAATATTATAGGAGCAGAGCTAAACTCATGTGAATCTGATGTAGTTGCATATGCTTTTCACCAGAGAAAAAATTATTTTTTGAAATGTATTAATTTATTTTATATATTTACGATGTGTGTGTATAAGTTTGTAATGAATATTTACAACCTTCAAAACAAGAGCTGTACTCTGCCAGTGGTCAGTATGCTTATTTTCTACAAACATGAATAGCTTGAAATTGAAATTTCCAGGTTCTTTTATTGTCCAAGTAGAATATCTGATATGATAACTATATGAAATGATTTTATTCATAATTTTTACGGCAAAATCCAATGTTCATCTATGCTGAATTCCCGTCCTGCTGTGCGATTTCCAATCACTTCAGCCCTCTGAATAACACTAAGCCAGTAGAGCTCAATGTTGCTTTCAAGTCATTATAAATTAGAGAAAAAGACTTGTGCAAAGAAACAAAGTGCAAATAACCTTCTCTACACAAAAGCAGTGAGAGATATGAGAGTTTTGAAGATGACAAGTTTGGTTCTTTCCGTCCTCACCAAGCAATTCTTTAAAATCCAATCAGTGAGAGGTGCAAAATATCATCTGCCAATCAGCAGGAGGCACAATGTCACATCTGTTTCTTTCCCTCTCCCTTTTCACTTGCTGTATGTGCCTGTACTGCATTATGGGTATATTTCCATAGGAGAAAAAGGCAATAATCAAATTAAATAATCAAAAATATTTAGAAATCCATTATCGGCTGTCGTAAGAACGGCAATTTCAAAATCATGCATTAACAGGGCATCATTATAACAGAAACTTAAAAAAAAATAAACTTCCAAAACTATTATTGAATAAATAATTAAAAAGATTTTTTAAAAATCTGTAGTATCGATTCATTGTAAGAGCAAGAATTTCAAAATCACGCATTAATGGGGCATCGTTATAACAGAGACTTTAAAATTCGTTTAAAAAATAAACTTCCAAAACTATTATTGAATAAATAATAAAGATTTTTAAAAAGTCTGCAGTATCGATTCGTCATAAGAACTGGAATTTCAAAATCTCACTCTAACGGGAGATTGTTATAACATAGACTTTAAAATTTGTTTAAAAAATAAACTTCCAAAACTATTATTGAATAAATTTTCAAAAAGATAAAAAAATCTGCAGTATCGATTCGTCATAAGAACAGGAATTTCAAAATCCTGCATTAATGGAGGATTGTTATAACAGAGACTTCAAAATTCGTTTAAAAAATAAACTTCCAAAAAATTATTAAATAAATAATAAAAAAGTTTTATAGAAAAATCTTTACTATGGGTTTGTTGTAAGAATGAGAATTTCAAAATCACGCATTAACAAGGGATTGTTATAACAGAGGATTCAAAATGCATTTAAAAAATAAATTTCCAAAACTATTATTGAATAAATAATTTAAAAAAGTTTTAAAAAATCTTCACTATTGATTCCTCGTAAGAACGGGAATGTCAAAATCACACATTAATGGGGGATTGCTATAACAGAGGATTCAAAATGCATTTTAAAAATAAACTTCCAAAACTATTATTGAATAAATAATCAAAAAGATTTTTTAAAAATCCACAGTATCGATTTGTCATAAGAACAGGGATTTCAAAATCCCGCTCTAACGGGAGATCGTTATAACACAGACTTTAAAATTTGTTTAAAAAATAAACTTCCAAAACTATTATTGAATAAATACTCAAAAATATATATTTTTTTAAATCTTCCTTATTGATTTGTTGTAAGAATGGGAATTTGAAAATCACGCATTAACAAGGGATTGTTATAACAGACTTAAAAATTCATTTAAAAAATAAACTTCCAAAACAATTATTGAATAAATAATCAAAAAGATTTTAGTAAAATCCTCACTATCAATCTATCGTAAGAACAGGAATTTCAAAATACTGCTCAAATGGAAGATCTTTATAACAAAAATTGAAAGAAGCAATTACAGCAACATAGTTTTTTCTTTCCAATGAATATAATGTTATGGAAGTGTGGAATATAATGTAAAATAATGTAAAGAATAATGTAATAAAATATAATGGAATGGAATATAATGTCAAATGGAAGATCTTTATAACGAAAATTGAAGGAAGCAATGACAGCAACATAGTCTTTTCTTTCCAATGAATATAATGTAATGTTTTAATGAGTAATATAAAAAAGAAACAAAAGAGATAAATTTCCACTGCTAACTTCAGAAAACAGCTTTTTAATACTATGTTTCTACAGTTCAGTGCAATAAAAAGAAATTTCCATTGTGGCTCCCTGTCCCATTCACCATATTTCCCCCAAAAGGGTGACTTGTGTATTACATTCCTTGATTTAACTTACCACTGGCAACATCGCTTCATGATCAAGATGAAAGTTATTCAAAGAAAAAGAGGGATGAGTGAAAAAATTTCGAAACTTTTTTCGCAACACTGAATATTTTCATAAATGCTGCCCCAGTATAAACACCGGATTTCACAAATTTTAAACTTGTAAACACCATGGCCTTACTTTCCTAAATTACGGTACTGTTTAATGAATGTCAATTAGTTGTTTTGGAACGGATGCTTTGTTTTTGATAAATCATTTTTTGCTCGAATAGGTTCATTATGGCAGTTTTCCAAGGAGAACTAAAATATCAATAAAAAACTAAAAGTAGTATAAAATTAAAAATGACAATTTTTGGAAAATCACTTATCATTCAGCTACTTTTAGAGAAAAACTAAAAATCAGTTCACTCTATCACACATTTTTTTCTAAATTTTCATGAAATTCGACTGTCTTTTTTTATATGAGTTGGTCAATCATGAAAAAAAAAAAAAATCTTTGTTATCATTCGCACACGCGCAGGTAAAAAAAATTTATACAACTGCTCATATTTCACCAAATGTTTAGTATATTTATATTCCAATTGCACTATATTGTTTTTACTACATTTTGTCAAATTTTCTGAAACTGGCATTAAATTTGGTTGAAAACCCTGCATGATATAAACAAAAAACATGCAAGAATTTTTTGAACTTTAAAAAAAAATCACTATATCTCCTTGAATATACATGCTATTGTTACATGAATGAATACACATATTGTACAATATCCACATATTCATGTGCTGTAGCAAGAGATCATGTCTTGCATTTTATTTTACATGGTGATCCCTAATATTATTATTTTTCTTTGATTTTTTTGTTGTCCTCCTGATCAAATTGTCATTGATAAATATGAGGTCAAACATATTCTTTATAATCCTGAAGTTCCAGAAGAATCTGACAAGTATATCTGTAAATATTCAACAAAATGTCTAAAACTGAAAGTGTCTGATAATGTTTGGCCATATAATGTACTTGCAAATTGACAACTTTCCCTCATATAACAAAATAATGAAATAATTAAAATACTCTTTTGCAAATATCTCAATTATTGTCTGCACTCCCAAATAAACTATCATTTACACTTTTACAGCATTGAGAAATGGTAGATTGTTTTAGTTGCTGAATTAGACGAGAAAAAATCTTCCAAAAATCCAATTACAATATCTTTTTATAAAGAACTGGCTTGTTTCAATTTTCATATTTTCTGAATTTAACTTTAACTTCCATGGCTTATGTGAAAACTTAGTGCTGATGCCTTTGTGTATGTGTTACAAAACTTTTACCAATTGTCCATATTTGAAAGCCAAAGCCTTAATACTTTTGGTCGAATGAAAGAGAGACAAAAGTAATATATCACTTTTCATTATAGTAATATTTATTTATTTATTACTGCTTGTGAAAATCTCCAAATACAGCAACCATTAATGTGTGTGCAACATATCAATGTTCCTTTGGAATAAATATACAATTTTTTATTTTTATTATTGGTTTGTTAAAACTAACTTGTGATTTTTCTCAATTGACTCACATTTTCTTATTGACTGACTCCCCTTTTTATGATAAGCAAGTCAGACTAACCTGTAATACATTAAGTGAAATGCAAATCCTGTTACACATACAGTAGCATAGCTAGGGTTGTCTTTTTAAGTGAATATTGGTTTTATTAAGATATTTAATTTCTTCTTATGTCATTTTACAGCATATACTTGCTTATACAAAAGAAAGGAGTATTCTGTTTTATACTATGTTTGCAATTATGTAAAATCTTACTTCTCATAATTTGACTCTTTTCGATTTATATTTTTCAAATTTTAAAATTCCTTTACAGTTTTTCATTAAAGAAAATCTAAGAATATTATATGCTTTAAATCTATAAATTAATAAAATAATATTGCTTAAAAGCATTAAAAACTAGTAAAAAACTTGAAACAATTTTTACTAGTTTTTAAAACTTCTAAGCCATAATATTTAATTAATTTGTAAAGAAGATATTTTTTTTTCTTTCATTTCCTTTTAGGTCGAGAGCTCACAGCCACTGTCGTTAGTTCATCTAGTCTTTCAACTAATCAAAGTTTAGAAGGGCATACAGGTAGTAGAGTTATTTCTTGAGTTGTTTTAAATGTGTGTTTTACTGCATGAAGTAATTATTGTATGTTGATTTTTAGTCATCTTCTCTTATTATTATTGGTCTATTGTTTTTATATTATATTATTATGATTGTGAATGATTTTGCTTTGGAAAGTGTTTATGACTTAGTTTGTCTGTCTAAGATATAACTCATGTAAATATACTCAGATGGTCATGTAATTGATATGTGTTATTGAGGTTTACTATGGCATGTGCAGTATTGAAAATGAAGTGTGTAGCATTTATAGTTTGTTTATAGGGGCATTCAAAATAATTACATTACATTACAAGGGATTGTTATAACAGACTTCAAAATTCATTTAAAAAATAAACTTCAAAACAATTATTGAATAAATAATCAAAAAGATTTTAGTAAAATCCTCACTATCAATCCATCGTAAGAACAGGAATTTAAAAATACCGCTCAAATGGAAGATATTTATAACAAAAATTGAAAGAAACAATTACAGCAACATAGTCTTTTCTTTCCAATGAATATAATGAATAGTCTTTTCTTTCCAATGAATATAATGTTATGGAAGTGTGGAATTTAATGTAAAGAATAATGTAATAAAATATAATTATATTCCATGGGAAAAAATCATTTGCAATGTATTTTAATGATGTTACACTATTTTAAACATATTGAAATTGAAACTGATATATAGCACTGAGGTGCACTACAAAATAGTTACTGACTGTGGAATATCGCTTGTTTATCATTTATCGTTCATTTACAGAGACACATAAAATAATTTGGTTACAATATTCTTTGTGCATGATAATTAAAACAAGTCCATTTTTAGTTGTGGAATGCATTTTAAAATGTAGTTAATTTTTTGCATATTACTTAATGTGTATGAATTCTATAGATCATATACGGGGCTGCACAAAATAATTTGTTTACATTTCCTTGTATTGATAGAAATTGCTGGAGAATTTTCAATTGTGCTATGCATTTCCTAACTAAATAAAATTTTAGCATTTTATGTATTGTTTACAAATCTATAGATAATATACAGGGCTTCACAAAAGAATTAAAATGCTTTCACATTTTCTAAATCATATACTTAGATATCATCTTTCACCTTATTAAGCAATGAAGTTTTATTATACTATTCTGAATGTATGTTGGAAAATGTTTCGTAATCTATGCTTGATGCATGTTTTTTTTTCTTGTTTAATATATGTGCACTGTAATTATTTAAGTGGCATATGTATATAAGGTTATCTGATCCTGTAAATTGGCTGCATTGAGATTGTTTATTTGTATTAAGAATACAAATTGACTGTCCAGGCTTCTGAGATATAAACCCCTTAGTGGTTGGTGCCTGCATGATTGACTTATTTAAGAACATTGTTTTGTAGGAAATTGAGTTGTTTGTTATTTTTAGAAGTATGACATTTTTTCTTTCTTGTTCTGTTATTTTAAAGAAGGGGTTTGCTGTGTTACTTTATTGCCAATCTCAATATCTACTTCTGATTAATAATAATACTAATAAATGTTAAATGTTTAAAAATATGACTGTTCTCCCATTTTGATTAAAGTATGACTTTGTTTATTGTTATTTACTTTCTTTTTATTGAATATTTTAATGTTTCTGTGGTCCATAATGATATTATATTCTGATCGGTGTTTTGAAAAACAGTGTTTCACGATCATTCATTGTCTTATGAAAGGTCTATTTTTAAGACAAAGAATTTTGTGAAGGGCTCTGTTTTGGGATGAAAAATTTTCTGAAGGTTCCTGTTTTAAGGTGAAAATGTTTGTGAAGGGCTCTATTTCAGGATGAAAAATTTTGTGAAGGGCCCTTTTAAGGACCCAAATTTTTCCTAAACAGATACCTGATATAATTGTTATTTATTATAACAATTATATACGGGTTGTGAGTTTTAATTAATTTTAATAATGATGCTAAAACTTTGCTAATTATATTTAAAAATAATTTGCATGATCGCCACTTTTGATAAGTTATGATGCAGGCTGTTACTGACGTTTTCTTTAGCCTTATCCTTCTGTTTACCAGTTTTAAAAAATTGTACAAATATTACATTTTAAATAATTCTAAATATGAACTATATGATATTTCTGTTATATCTGAGCAGAGTTTGCAACCCTAAGATTATTTATATTATATTGTATCCTTGAGATTATACAACTGTGTATATTATTTAGATTATTATCCAAAAAATGAAATAGAGTCAACATAAGTTAAAATGTTTAAATGTAATATTTATTGGCTTTTACTGTTTAAACTAATTTTCTGATGTTATTAAGCTTTTCAATTTCATTAAATCTTAATCATTTGAGTTCCAAAGGGTATTTGAAAATCTTATTGAAAAGTACCAAGTTGCATGTTAGTGCTTACTTTATTTTAGGACAAAAAATAGCAAGTGTAGCGATGACACTTGTCTTATTTTTTGTTAAAAATACTCAAGGGTAGACTACCAAAAAGTCACTAGTTTTTGGTGGATTAACAATATAATCTTATTTTTGTCAAAAATTTTGTTAATTACTGTTAATTTTTATTGAATGAAATTAATTAAAGATGGTGGCAACTGCAAACAAAATGTATTACTTATGTAGTTTGCTTTAATAAAAGCAATGATGCTACAAACAAAAATAAGTAAAGTTGAGTGTGTGCTGACTTAAGCAGAATTCAAACATATTGATACTTACATGTCAAGATCAAATTGGTGTCATTTTTTGACATAAAATCCGAGCAGCATGATTGCACTGCATGGGGCTCAAGCGGCTAAAGAATATTGGAAATTAATTGAGTAGTTGCAATCAGCAGTGATTAATCCATAAAGGTCACTGAGGCGCGGTTGTAAAAAAAAAAAAAACTTACACTAAATTTTATTGAAATTACCTCAAACAGAAAAGCAAATATCAGTAAGAATATCATTTAGTTAACAAGGAAAGTAAAACTTTTTAAGATCAGTTCCAGCATTCTCCTTTATTGTAGTTTAAAACAGTCAACCATTCCAGATTCAGTGGGACAGTCCCTGAATAGCAAGGAGAATCACACATTATATATTACTAGAACATCCTGCAAAATATCAAATGCGTCTCCCATTACTTTATAAAAATAAATAAAATCAAGCACTAATGAGGAAATATGATCCTAATTACTATGAAAATATGGCTTTTGTTTGTATTCTATAAGAAGACAAATATTTGTTGTTATTGTACTCCTGGCAATGGCAAGTAAAAAAAAAAAAATCTAATCGCAGATTATAAAGCCCTGAAGGGAAAAACAAAAGGGTTAAAATGGTTACTCCATTCAGAAAGCAGTATATAATAGTATCTCAAATAAGACAAACAAAAAACCTTTTTGCTATCTTTAATAATTTTTTCTTTGTTCTTTACAGTGACTGCAAGATTTTCATGCTGTATTGTAAGCTTAAAAATTTAGAATGTGTATCATAATTAGTGAACGTACGATGAATTTTCTTTCTGATTATTTTCATTATACCAAACTAATTAACTAAATTATTTGTCTACAGGGGCATTCAAAACTGAATTTCTTATTGTATTAAATGATAGGCCTGTGAGCAAATTGTTGGTGGTATTATTTTAAGTGCTTGCAATCAGATACATCCATTGTAGTCATACTACTCTGAATGAGATTTTTTTCAGCATCTCTATGAAGGATTGCTTCAAAATAAACTATTAAGTATTTTCTGTCCTTTAGTTTTTAGTACCCCCAGGCAGTTGTCCAACCTCATCCTTCTCAAAAAACTGTCCCTGGTTACAATATGTATGTTATGATTTTTAACATCTTGTGATGTCTGAATATTTGGAGAGACTGACTTCAATTGTCCACTGAAATGCTGTTCTTTTTTTTTTCTCCTTTTTAAATTTGAAATCTGGAACTTAAGTTTTTTGACATTCACAGTTACTGGATTTTTATGAACTAAATAATAAAATATTGTTTTTAATAAAGATTTGTTAAAAATGCAATGCTGCTTTCACAATTTTATTAAATCCAATGAGAACATACAAAGTCACATTTTTTTAAGGTGGAAAAATTGCTTTCCACTTTCCCTATTAACAATGTTTCAAACTAAGATATGATAAGGTAAGCAGGAGGGATTGGGTGCTAGTGTTTTTTCTTTTAAGGAGATCTCTTTTTCTCATCATATAAAAATTGCAGTGATAGATAATGATTGTAGCTACTCCTGCATGTGTTTGTATTTATCTTAAAACAAGAGAGTAGCATTATATATATATATAAAATACGAAAACCACATACCATACTTTCAATCCCAAATCTCCTGAAACAGCAGAAAGAAAACAAACAAATAACCATAAAAATTCAAACTAACAAAACTTAAAACTTGTAAAAAAAAAAAACTTACACTAAATTTTATTGAAATTACCTCAAACAGAAAAGCAAATATCAGTAAGAATATCATTTAGTTAACAACTAAAACTATAAACAGAAAAAACACAACCAATGGAGACAGGCTGCAAGGCTAAAGACTTGCATGCTGGGTTATACCGGTAATTACACATGAAACTTCCCCCATGCCTGTCACAACCGAACTGACCACAGGAAGCATTAAACCAAGATGAAAAGAACGACTCAGCCTGACGAAGCTCCTTATAAAACCTACACTCACTTGGCGATTTTTTTAATCGCCAAAAGGAGAGTATCACTGTATTCTTTACCTTTGACAAAACTATTCACCAAACTATTTAACAAAGCAATAGGATAACTCTGAACCATAGCACCATGATAGAGATTTATTATGTCACTCATTATACTATCATGTTCAGAATTTAATTTTATTATCCTAATTAAACTGTTGATAAATATATTTCTAAAAATTGAAATATGTACATTAGAATTAAAATTTAATATCTTGATTGTTTCAAAGTTGTAATCATTTCTCTTATCGTAAATGCAAGTACGCAAGTCACCCCTCTCGATGTCGATAGCAAGGTCTAGATAATTTACATGTTTTGTGTCATATGAAGTTCTCTTTAATGTCAAACCTTGGGGGTAATAATCTAAATTTAATTCACTGTTGGAATCGTTAATCTTTACCAGCAAAACATCATCAATATATCTGAAACTTAAAAAGTCCTTGTTTAATGTATCATTAACTTCGTATAAAAATAAATATATGTCTGCAAGTATCGAGCTGCAACTACCCCCCATAGGTATACCCCTAATCTGCTGAAACACATGTTTACCGTCAAATAAGTAATTTTCATTAACTACAAAATTAAATAAATTTATTAAATGATCCAAATCTTTACCCAAAGTATTGTAACGCCTAAAAAAATCAAAAATTTTATTTTTAAGATCTATTAAATCAATGCTATTATATATATCTTCAAAATCATAAACATATAAGCCTTTTATATTACTCAAACCTTTCAATCTATTAAGTAACTCAAAACTATTTTTTATAATACAAGTGTTATTATGTTTTAATGCCACATCAAATAAACTCTGCAAAATATCCAAAAACTTTTTATTAGCAACTTCTAAATAAGTTCCAAAACCACATGTAATTGTACGAAAGGCAACAGGGTCCTTATGAAATTTAGGAATCAATACCATATAAGGTAATTCTTTACTACGTTGTGTGTATTTTAACCTTTTGTAAAATGTGCCAATTCTTCTTTCTGTCTCTTTTACATTGGTATTTAATAACCTGTAATTATGTTTTTTATTATAACTTTGTTTTAGTTGGTCACTGTATAGCTTTTTGCAAATAATTGCAAAATTTGTATTAGTTTTATCTATATAAGTTATAACAAAATTAGTTTTAGTTTAGAGTTTTGTTAGTTCGAATTTTTATGGTTATTTGTTTGTTTTCTCTCTGCTGTTTCAGGAGATTTGGGATTGAAAGTATGGTATGTGGTTTTCGTATTATATTAACCTTTGTAGTTTGGTGGCATAGCTACGTCTTCAAGTGGTTCATTTTACATTTAGCTTTGGATTTTATGAATTGTCTATATATATATATATAACACTAGCACCCAATTCCCCTGGTTACTCTTAATTTTTATTTTGGTCTACTTCTTTTGAATGTTGTTTCAGGCATGAAGTATATCATTTACACCTGGACTTAATTTCTAACAAAATAAGTACAGGAGCCCTAATATTATACATTACTAATGAACATAGTGAATCCCTACACCACCCCTGCCCCTTCCACCACCTCCACCACATTATTTGAAAAATTGAAAGCAATTTTTTCTTCACCATTTTTAAAAAAATATATCTATATACATTTATATATAATAAAATCTAATGAATGAACAGCTATAAGAAAAACATTTATAATCAGATATGGGCAGTTTTCAGAAATTTTTTAAGGATTTTTTTTTTTTAATCAACCAGCAAAATACAGTATACAGTACTGTTCTGGTGGGCTTTGGTACACTTTATTTATAAGTTCCAGCTAATATTTAAATATTTACTAAAAATAAAGGACTTGCAGAGCTGAGCTCTGGTGAGCTCCACTGCAAACTAAGCACTGATTCATATTGATTCACAGGTAGGAACAAATGGATGTATATCTTGTTACTTTCCTAATCAATATCATCAGGGAAGATTATTGGAAATAAATATATATATATATATATTGTGAAAAGTAAAAGGGTTTAAATTTCATTTCATGTCAGTCTTGATAATTTTTATAAAGTTATGACATTATCAATGTTATTTGTTGCTTATTTCCCCTATAACGTATTATTAATGGTGGAAAACTCTGAACTCTTCAGTTGACTCAATAATAAACCATGATATTGAATATAATGTGAAGTCATAAAAGTAATTCCTTATAATTTTTTAAATTATCAACTCTATATTAGACTTTCTCTTTTAGGAACTGTTTCATTTGTACAGTGGAATGAACCATATCAAAAATTAACCTCTTGTGATAGCAATGGGTTCATTATGGTGTGGATGGAACATAAAGGTATGTTTAACTTTATTATAAATTCAGTTAAACTCAGTTTTATTAACACTAGAATTACCATGAGCCGTCATTTTGACGGTTACCAAATGAATATATTCCGATTTGTACCAGAAATTTCTTTTTAAAATGAGTTAAATATAAAACTCACAGAATTTTTTTGCAAGCTACTTAACTTAAATGAATAAGTTAAGTAGTTTTAAATAAAATTTCTGGTGTAAAATAGTTAAAAAAAACTTGAGTAAAATTTCCGGTGGGTCTAGTGTTAACTGAGTTTCAAGAAGCGATGATATTATAAAATTTATCTTATTAGCTGTTATTTTTAACAGCCATGAAGAGAATAAAAATCTTTAAAAAATGCATCCATAATAAAATAATTAGTACAATTAATTGCTCTAACTAATCTCAAAAACTAAAATTATCTCAATATAGTTTAGTTAACATTGAATATTCTGCTTTATCTTTGAGTGTCATTTTCTGTTGATTGTAAGGGAAAAAAGTACACATGCAAATCATGATGCTTTCACATTAACATTTATTGAAAAGATGGATGAATTTTGATTGTTTGGTTTGCATATTCATTTGTGAATGTCATATCTCTCAACATAAAATGCCAAGAGCTAACATAATATATACTTATATCTGCCTACTTATACTGTAATATGATAAATCACATTACAGTAACTATCTTATCTTCTTGATAACTTGCAGATGTTTTAGGCAAGTTTTTACATCCACCATCATATTTATCCTGGTTGTTCTTTAAGATATCTTCTAAAATTTCGTCCTCTGTGTTTCAATTTCACTGTTAATGAAGTGTCACTTAAAGGCCAGTCTTAAAAGTAATAAAAACATCTTTTGTCTAACAATTTTAATAATGGTAGATCTTCATACTTTTTGTCAGAAATAGTGCTGTTGTTTTTATTGATACAGATGTTTTTAAACTCTGCTTTTTAAAATAATTTCTGAATGGCTAAATTTATCACATTATCCAAGCATTATTTAAGTGATAAATTGATTCAAACAGATTTAGTTGTAACTTTTTGCTTCATTTTCTCAATTAAATGTAAAGTAAGAGACATTTAAAACTTCTGATATGAAGTTGTACATAGAAGTAATGTTTTTCAGCCTAATGTTTTTCAGATTTTGTACAATTTGATGGGCTGGATAATTATCCACTAACAAAAGAACTTTTCCACCTATACTTCATAATTTGGTACAATTTTTTGAGTTATCTGAAAAAAAAAAAATTGAGAAGTCATCCAACACTTGTAATTTATTGTGATATAAGCTATAGGGTGGTTATTTACATTTTTAAAACATTAAGGTTTAAGCGCTTTTCCAATTACTATTAATATCTGCTTTTCTGTTTATGACATATTAGCATACACTAAAAAAGAAACCATCCTTTAGACAATTTTCCACCTGTAAAAATTTCGCCTTTATATTTAAAGGTCTTCTCAGATCTTAATTTGTAAAATATTTCAATCCATGATATCTATATCATTGATATCTTCATTGTAATCAGACACTAATTTTAGCCACACACTTTTTATCCATTTATTTGCAGTTTCCAAATGTACAAACCTCCTTTCTCTGGATAACTGAGTGTAAACAACATTATGTCTGATTTGAAATGATCCAGCCATTCATTATTGCATATGAAATCAGTATAACTTATTGTCTCTGTAAATTTTCCAGCTTGAGCTTTTAAAATTGTTCCCCTATAAAGAAGACCAGCATCATACTGACATTTAAATTGGCATAATAATGCTTTGTAAATATCCTCTTTATCACATTTAAAACTTTTTGTACATTCAGAAGATTTTTTTTCAAAATTTATTTACACCCTTGGTTTAGGTTGGTGCTAATCTTTTTGTTATAAGTTGGGTTGACCCTAATTATTTCAGATTTGGGTTAAATTCTGACTGTTCTGGGTCGGGTTTGGGTTAACTTGATTTTTCAAAAGTCCAGAATTTTGTTTTTGATTAAAAAAAACTCTATATTTCATAACGAATAAGTCTCTACAGGTTCCTTTTTCTACATAAAAGGTAAAATTGATATTTAGAGATATAATTATAGATAATTTTTTCATAGCTCCATTAAATTGTGGATCAATTTTCTTCGATTTCATGTTGCAAGTCAATGGAAGTTCTTTCTTTCTTTCTTTTTTTTTTTTTTTTTTTTTTTTTTTTTGTATGTTTAGTTTTGGTTATTAGTGGATTTCAAATTGAATTTGTGGGTTTGGGTCAGAGAAACCTGACCTGTGCAGGACTCTAATGTGTACATGTGTACATATTTTTGCAAGTTGCAATTCTGTCAGGTGGTAAAACTGCTAAATTGCTATAGTTCTTAGGTGCAATATAAAAATATTATCTCTGAAAGAGAATACTTGTCACCAGAAAAAGATATTTTCTCACAAAGGATCATATATTTTCTGTATACAGAAAATCACATTATAATGAATACTTTGCTCATATTAGCCTTGATCCTAGTTTTGTAGCCCATAAAATGTTTGAGATCTTATTGTTGTTTAAGTGATAACCTATTTTTAATGTTCCAATTGTTCATTTTAGCCATGCTCATATTAAGTGTGTTTGACTGCATTTATTTACAGGCTCTACTTGATTTAATATTTATAATTATATTGGGGATTTGAGTTTCAAAAATTTCATAATAAAAGTATGATTTGTATTCTTTTCTTCTCTTACTTTAAATTAAATTGCACATTTTCGATCATGAGCTATAGCTTTTTTTAAATTTACTGGTTAAAAATTAGTTATATATCTATATCTATCTCTCTATCTATTTATATATATATATATATATATATAGAGAGAGAGAGAGAGAGAGAGAGAACTAATTTTTAATTAGTAAATTTATGAAATATTTTTTAATTTGTATCTCTTTGAAGGGAAACTATTCTTCTTTGTCTATAAAAATTAAAAGGGAACAATTTTTATGCTATTTTATTTATTCTGTTAGACTGTTTTATTTAGAAATGGCTTACTATGTATATATATATATATATATTTGTTTAGGCATCTGGTATGAAGAAATGGTTAATAACAGGCAAAAATCATTAGTAAAAGGAATGGCTTGGAATCATGACGGTCAGAAGATCTGCATAACGTATGATGATGGTAAAGTATTATCATAGTTTTCCAGGCATATGTCAGTGCTTGTTTTTTTTTTCTGAAATAAACACTTTCATTAATTTTTCTAAAATATATTCTTTGAAAACTTGCACGTTCCTATAAAATTTATTCAATTTTCAATCTTAGGTTTTTAAAATTAATTTAAAATTTTTAATGTGTGCTTATTATGTTGCTAGGTGTAATAATTGTTGGTTCCGTGGATGGTAATAGAATATGGGGCAAAGAGTTAAAAGGCTTAAATCTAACATGTGTAGAAGTAAGTACATAATGATTACTAATTCAGTCTCCATTTAAGTTTTTTTTAAATTCTGCAGAATGAATTTTTACAGAACATTAGCATAACTTTGCCATTTAAATCTTTATATGATTATTTGTAATTTTTAAATTTATTTCTGTTATAAGAATTGTGTTCTGTTTAAAGTAGAGTTACAGTGTAACTTGATATGATGTTGTTAAAAGATGAAATATTAAAAAATATTTTTAAAATGTTGTTGTTATTTTTTGAAACACTATATACTAAATCACTTAACTATTTTTTGAACTTGAACTATTTTTTTTATTTGAGTTTTTTATATTTGACATATTATTAAAGAAAAAATACATTTCCTGTTTTAGAATTTAAAAACTGCATTTCTCCTACAATTTTGAATTTTTCTTTTGCATGCTTTATATAAAAGTGTGTTTTATAATGGTAGGTATCAGATTTCCAAAAGTTAATTAGTTTGAGAAAAATAAATAAAAAGTCATGACTGATATAAAAATGACTATTGACTTAACATTAAAAAAAAAAAAAAACTATTTATATTACTGAAAATTTGAGCCTTAATTTTATGAAATGCACCTTAAGGATTGTTAAAAAAATAACAAGTCAATGAAAAGTATATGTTGTCAGTTTATTCTGATTATACTGATATATTAAAGAAACATGAACTGAGACAAATGAAGATTGGAATTCTGAATCATTTAAATGTAAGTGAATGCAGTAAAAATCCTTTTTCACATATTTTTAATCATTGAATCTTTATGTAACTTTGCCAGAATATACTATGGATGTCTAAATACATTTTAAGCAAAAAATTAGAAGATTGATATTTTCATCATTTTTCACCAAATGAAGAGTACTAAGTTCTCATAACATTTTATTCTCTTTTCACCTTCCATAGATTTCTTCTTAAATAAATAAATAAATATATATATATGGTAGACGTTGGATTGAGGAGGTATGTGGCGGAGTTGTATGGGAAAAATATGCATGGTTAATTTATATTATTAATATATATATATAAAAAAAAGGGGGGGGGGGCATTTTGATTTACACAATTGTTTGATAATACACATTTTATAATGGACTGCGATGTGATATTTCTATATGTATATTAATTTAGTTAGATTTACTTATTCATTATTTAATTAATTTAAATGAATTTATATTCATTAATATTAAGAATGTATTTGATCTAATGATTTGGATTAATACCTATGGTGGACAATATCATATTTACTTCTAATATAATGTTTACTTTTATACAGTGTTAATATAATATGTTTTAATTTTATTAAGTGTTTATATTTTATTTAACTTTGTATGAAGGAACATTATTTGTGACTAATTCATTTCAATATTTAATCAATATTAATTTTAAATTATTTGTGTCTTAATTCAAATATTTAGTATTTTAATTTAATTTAATTTAATTGATGTTGCATTTTTGGTACAGTTATTTAATCGTTTTTGTCATTTAAAGGTACATATATTTTTATGTTGCTTTAATTATTAATTTTTCCATCTTACTACTTATTTATAACATAGATTTATTCATTTATACATCCATTACTTCTATGTAATTCAATATTCTATTTATTAATTAATTTCATTTATTTATTATTTAACTAATGACTATCATTAAGATAGTAATTTGGTTTAATTATTAAACAATAATTTCCATCCATTACTTTCTATTCAGATTATATTCACTTTTATCAATAGATGGCAGCACTATTTTAAGTTGTTTTAATAATTAATTTTTCCATCTTAATACTTATTTATAACATAGAATTATTCATTAATACATCCATTACTTTAATATAATTCGATATTCTATTTATTAATTTCTTTTATTTATTATTTAACTAATTGGTATCATTTAAGATAGTAATTTGGTTTAATTATTAAACATTAATTTCCATCCAATACTTTCGATTCAGGTTATATTCACTTTTACCAATAGATGGCAGCACTAATGTTCCTGTTTACTTTACAATCCATAATATTCTAACATTATTTCTGGCATCATTGTAAAGCAATTTATATTTCTAAAATTGGCAACATGTAATGATTTTTTTTTGCAATTCATTCCCCAGTCATGGTTGAGTTTCATGCTGGTTCTTGAGGCGCAAGGTATGTTTTTCAATCTTTATGGATTTTATACTTACTGACTCTATTAAATGTTTTCTCTGTAAATTATAAGTATTGCTTCTTTCCTTTTTAATATTGTATTTTATTTTTCATTTTATCACTGGTTTGCTTCATTGTTTATGAGATGTAGTCCCAAAATCATATTTTTTAGAAATGTATGGCTAATATGGTGATGAAACATCTCATTTCATTTTATTTGTGGTATTTAGGCATTTGGGACTTGATAATTCTGTCTAAATTCCACAAATTTCATTTCATTCATTTAATTCCATTTATTCAATTTTTATTTAATTTCTTATTCTTTTAATATGTTTTTGTTTCCATATTAAGTGTGTTGGGGAATCTTTCATTGTCAACTAATTATTTCATACTTAATCATTATTTCATAGTTTAAGTTGGTGTTATGGCAATGTTTCATTTATGGTTATATATATATATATAGTTCTTACTATATATAGTCTATATATAGTATACATTCTTAGTATTAATGAATATAAATTCATTTAAATTAATTAAATAATGAATATGTAAATATAACTAAATTAATATACATATAAATATATCACATCACAGTCCATTATAAAATGTATAATATCAAACGTGTGTGTAAATCAAAATGCCCCCCCCTTTTTTTTTATAAATTAACCATGCATTTTTTCCATACAACTCCGCCACACACCTCCTCAATCCAACATCTACCCACCCAACCGTCCTATTATTATTATTTTACTATTTTTTAAGATATGTTTTTTTTATACATTTTTTAACGCATGTGTTAATTTGGTTGCAAAGATCATTTAAGTACTAATTATATATTAAAGAATATATGAATTTTTTTGGAAAACCATGTTGTAGTGCATCATAGATAAGTTTTTTAATATTGTTGTTAATTAGTTGAGAAGAACATAAACTTTTTATTTTATAAATATGATTAAGGAGTATATTGCGATATACAGAATTATGAAGACATGATTTAAAATTAGTAAATGAATTAACTTTAAATTTAAATTCTTTACGTTTATCAAATAGATCAATTATTGTTTTGTTTTCTTTAAGTGTAATTTTAAGATTTAAAAAGTTAATAGTATTGTTAGAAAGAAGGTTTTCCATTAATTCTAAATTAGTAGGATAATCAACTGGAAATATAGAAATATTAGTGTGATCAGTGGCAATTAAAATTATGTCATCAATATAACGATATAAATGTATATTACTGTTAATAAAAGTACATTCATAGTGATACAAGTATAAGTCTGATAGTATACTAGATGTACATCCCCCTTGTGGTATACCGACTTTCTGTAAATATAACGTGTTATCATGCATTATATAATTATTATATAATGAAATTTGTTAAAGTTTTAAAATAAGCCGTATCTATATGAATTGGTAAATTTAGTGAATGATGATACTTATTAAATAATGCATTTATAATATTACAGGGTGTTTTAGAAAGGACTCCCCAACTTTGAAATGACATAACTTCGAAACAGTGAGAGATAGAAATGTGAAACAAGTTGAATGTTAGACAGATAGGTCTGGAATTTTTTATACATCAATTTAAAAAAAATAGTTCCAATATTGGACACGAGAGGGCGCTGCAATCACAAAGCTGTGTCTTTGAAATAGTTCCTGAAAGTGAGCTGTTTGAACTGAGATAAAAATCACATTACAATGGTTTCGATATGGTTACCTTTTTCAGCAACAACATGACGCAACCTAAAGGTAACATTCGAAATCACTTGTTGCAATACTTCTATTAAAATGGATGCACATGCCTCACAGATGAATTGTTAGAGCTGTTCAAACGTTTGGGGATTCTTAGAATAAACAGCATCCTTCAAGTAACCCCACAAAAAGAAGTCGCATGGATTCAGATCCGGGGAATATGGTGAATACGGCATGATATTCTTGAATTCCGAATTATTCTCTAATTCTATACAACTTTTTTACACGTGTCAGCAATGAAACAGACGCATGAATGAAATTTCTGTCCTTCTGAGTACCATTTAAAGTTCCATGTGCTTGTGCTGCCATCTATTATCCAATATTGGAACTATTTTTTCACATTCGTGTATAACAAATTCCAGACCTATCTGTTTAACAGTCAACTTGTTTCACATTTCTATCTCTCACTGTTTCGAAGTTATGTCATTTCAAAGTTGGGGAGTCCTTTCTAGAACACCCTGTATGTAGATCTAATAAATCTATATTATTAAATAGATCTTTGAAATCATATGTCATTATATTGTTAACACATTTAAGATTTTTCAAAATATTGACTAGTTGATAGCTATTTTTTATACAATGTGTATTATCAGTAGATGTTGTCAGTGTATAAATTTGATTGAGAATTTTTAATAGATGTTTATTGGCTATATTATTATATGTATTGCATCCTATAGTTACAGTCCTAAATTTAATTGGATTTTTATGAAATTTGGGTATAAGAACTAAATAAGGATAATTAAAGTTAGTAGAAAAAATATTTAATAATTTATAATAACTATGAATTTTACAATTGTTTACAATTACATTTTCATTACTTTTTAAAAAAGAATTGTTAGTAGAAATACAGGATGTAAGTAGTTGGTGATGATAAGCTTTACATATGATTGCATAATTATTAGGAGATTTGTCAATGTATGTGATTACATAGTTTTTTTGTAATTTAGTAATTTGCTGGAACAAATGTTTTGTATTAATTTTAACCATATGTGATAAATTATGTTTTAAAGACGTAGTTAATTTTTCAATAACTAGTATTTTCCATTGATTAAAATATTCAATAGGTTTACTATACGAGATTGAAATTTTATAAATAAAAATATCTATATTGTATGTAAACTGTTTTATAATAGAATTTACATTAAATTTAGAAGGAAGTCTATATTTAGTACCATAACCCATTAGTTTTTGTAGTTTCACAATATTAAGATTACCAGTGATTATATGTCCATGATCATTATTAATGTATTTTTTTAGAGTGGGGTCATTGCATTTACACGGAAAAGTACTAGCATCAGATGTATTTTTTGAAAATGCATTATAGTTAAAAATCTTTCTTCCGATTGTATTAGGATATTTAAACGTTTTTGAAATTTGAAGATTATTAATAGGAAAATAACAGTTTTTATCATTAATTATAGAATTAATATTAATTTTATTAAAGATTTGATTTGAAAAAGTTATAATCATTTGAGTATTAGTGTTTTGAATATTTTGTTTTTTATGTAAATTAATGTTGAAAAGATTAGCTCTTGTCATAATTAGATCATAAAAAATATCAGAGAAATGATTTGAGTAAGATGTACTAAGAAATACATTTAAATATTGTACTATCTGTTTCTTTTTAATAGCAAATATGTATTTTCATATTAAAAACCAGTTGTAATTTTTAATATAGTTATGATGAAGAGTATTGATTTGTTTAACAATAAATTTTTTGGAAATAACAACTGTAGCAGTACACTTTCCTCGCTTGTTTCGTGTTGTTTTATGATTTAAATTATGATTTAGAGTAGGATAAATAGGAGAATAACCTATAGTATTATTTGTTGAAAAAACTTTAACTGGTCTGTTAAATATTTCACTATTAAGTCCATAAGGATAAATAGTGTTATAATATTTCATATATGAAGACTCCATAAACAAACGTTCTGATTTAGTTTTTATAATTTGTATAATTTCAATTGTAGTATTGATAAATTTATGTTTATGAAAATGCTGTATTTCTGCTGTAGACTGTATATTTTTTGCTTTGTTATTGTTAGAGTCTGAACGATGTTGATTGATACGTTTATGTAATGGACCTGATGTTTCACCTACATATTTCAAACCACATAAGTTACATTTAATACTATAAATAACATTAAAGGCTTTACAAAAAGTTGATAAATTTGGATCTGATACAATTTGTTTCTGAGAAGCAAATGGACAAGTCTTGCATCTAGCATCATTACACATTCGATATAATAATAGAGGAGGAGGGGAGTAAAATATATATATAATAAGATGTCAATTTAATTTTGCTAATGTGATTGACAAGTGCAACACCCATACTACTCAAATTGCTCATCACATACAACATTGTCGTAATTCAAAAACTATCACTTTGTAGTCAAGTGTTTTAATTATAGTTACTTGAGAGCCAAAAAGGTCTATGCAGGTATTCATATACAGGGTGGTTATAATTAAAGTTATACTATTCAGACCAATCTGGATCCTATTCCAGATTGGTCTGAGTAGTGTAACTTTAACTATAACCACCCTGTATATACTGATTTGTCAGAGGCTACAGGGTCAATGTGCCATGTCAAATCAACCAAAAATTTTCAATATTCTACCTGACCATTTCAGATTTTAATGAAACCTTCCGGAATCATTCTCCCTGATGATACAAATGAGAATATACATTTAGAATTTTTTTTATCTCGGTAAATTTTCATACAATTAATTTTTTTAATTAAAAAAAATCACCATTTTTTGGCTTGTATTAATGTTTTCAATTTTGAATTTCTCAAATTCTATCAGACGTAGAGAGTTGTTTGACCTCTTGTTTCAAAGAGAATTTCATAAGGTTTAATTTGATATGCAAGTTGACTATGCTTGTTTAAAAATTTTAATTTAATTTAATTTAAAAATTTTTAAAATAGTGTTTTTTAAAAATTTTGAAAAAAATATATTTTTTGAAATATTATAAACTTTAAATTCTGAATGTTTTAGAATGGGATCTCAATGGGATCAGCAGTTATAAAAAAAATAATGTTTAAAATTAATAAAACAATACTATCTTTAGCACAATCATAAAGTTGGCGAGGTGCCAACTTTAAATACCAGCCCCAACTAGTGTTTAATATTGGTTTTTTAACATAACTGCTGATCCCATTGAGATCCCACTCTAAAACTTTCAAAATTTAAAGCTTATAATATTACAAGCAACATATATTTTTTTTTTCAAAAATTTTAAAAATGCTATTTAAAAAAAATTTTAATTTAAAATTTTTAAATTAAATTGAATTAATTTTTTTTTAACCAAGCATAGTCAACTTGCATATCAAATTAAATCTTATGAAATTCTCTTTAAAACAAGGGGGCAAACAACTCTCTACATCTGATAAAAATTGAGAAATTCAAAATTGAAAACATTAATACAAGCCAAAAAATGGTGATTTTTCAAAATTTAAAAAGTTAATTGTATGAAAATTTACTGAGATAAAAAAAATAATAAAAGTATATTCTCATTTATATCATCTGGGAGAATGATTCCAGTAAGTTTCATTAAAATCTGAAAGGGTCGGGTTGAGTCACTGGTTGATTTGACATGGAATGACCCTATAATGACATACAGTGCTTTTTGCTGGTTAGTCTTTAACTTAGATATGTAATTAAAACAATTTAAAGTTAATAACAGGTATATTTCAGCTAAGTAAATAACTTAAAATTTATGATTTTGTAGTTGGTTTTGTTGTATTTAATAAGCAAAATAATAATAATATTTTTTTAAAACTGCTGTAGAAGACCACTATTTCACACAGCTTGTTTCCAAGCGTTTTTCAGATTTAAGACATTTTGAGGATTACGGGTCATATCTATTTAATCTTTGCATAATTTTTTTTTCCCTACTTTGGGCAAATTTAGATTGCTAATGCATAAAAATAAATAAATTACACACTGAAACATTTAAATAAAGTAAGAATTATTTAAAAAATAATTTATTGGATTTTCTTTTTCTGTAAGTGTTAACATCAATAGCGGTTTGTTTTAAAATATTTGCTTTATGTTAAAATTAATGGATGGAAGTTTGTGTTAATATAATAAAATACAAATAAACAACATGATAAAAAGTATAAATTATTTTAAAATGTAGAATGTAGAATGCAGACAGCTGTTTCAGCATTTAAAAGTTTTCATCATTTGCACACGTTCAAAAACATTAACATAATAAAAACAAATGCATGAAAGAAGGGGTGCAAACTGTATAGTTTATGGCCAAAGTCAAAATGTCAAAGAGCGAGGAATCAGTAGAGCTAACAAGGAAGGTCTCCATAAGCACACAGCCAGAAAATTTTGAGAAAATTACAGAATGTTCTTCTCATGAAGATATATGTCTATAAAAAAAAAATTCTGCAGAACCTTGATATAACGTCCATAAAAAAATTATGAAAATTTCGTTTATTTGCCAATTTATCACCGGTTGGTGATGGAATGAAATTTAAAAAAATACACTTTTATGACAAATACTTTAAGGAAAAACTTGTTTATGTAAATTTAACTTCATAATAAATAAATTTTTATAGCTACAATTTTGTATACACATTTATATGTATATATAATGAAATTTAACGATTGTATTTTACGATTTAAAACAAAATTTAAATTGATTGGAATTGTTTCATGCTCAAAAATAAGCCTGATTCCGCACATTGTCAATTCAAGGAAAACATATTGGTACTATGGGAACAACGACTTCTTCGATATGGAAATGTATAATGAATGCATTTTTCATTGGCTTTTCTTTTTAAAAATCATTTAAAAATTTCTTATATAACCGGTGAAGCCCTTTAAATTAGAAAAAATTGTGGAATGGGGGATAAAACAATAGCAAAATTTCATTCAATTGGTAATAAATAGAGAAAAAAAACGTGAATGATTTATTTAATCTAATTTAAAGAATATTTTAAATTAATATTACTGAAAATGTATGAGAGTTGAAAATGTTGAATGCAAAATGCAAACGATTCTGAACAACAGGGTATGGTATCATGAGCCCTAAAATTAACCCAATAGTTTAATTTTTTTTAAGCTAATGACAATTTTAAGCATTCAAATTTTACAAAAGTCTCATAGACATATTTGGAAATTAAAAAAAAGCATTGTTGAAAATACGAAAATCATACAAAAAATAATAAACTTTCCTCGTTTAAGTTTAAATTCATTAAGTATTGCTCATTCGAATAATCATTTTACAAGCAATTTCAAAATGCATTAAAATTGTTTGTGTTTGGTGGATAAAATGTTGCTAGCCAAGTCGCGTCATTTTGTGCCAAATTATCAAAAATATTTTATTTTTTTGCAGATTTTCTACTGGGATTCCACAGCTAAATTTCACTGTTCTTTTATTACATACATGAGTATCTTCATTTGCATTTTTTTCAAAATTTTTTGAGTATATGCTTTAAGGAGACCTTCCTTATAAGTAACCTTGGTATGTGTGATGTTGTAGGAGGCCAATGAGAAGGCAATACCAAATCAATTCAGAATGAGATAGAAAACATGTGAAAACGAAACAGAGTGTGGACTGAGGGAAGAGTAAGTTAAAGAAATGACATCCAAACTTGTGAAAATCTGTGAATACTTGTTACATCATTCCCTAAACTATTTGAAAATTTCCAGATGTGAAATGCTTCCCAAAAGTCAAGATCACAAATTGAGGGACATTTTTGAATTATAATAACCATTGGAAAAATTGAAAATGTAGTTGTTAGACCAACAATGGTTAGCAAATGCAGAACCTTTAATGTCCTCATTTTTAGCATAGTTTTCATTTTTTTAAAGCAGTCTTTAGAGGGCATTTGTTTGGTCTATATACATTAGACCACATTCACAGGAAATTTTATAGATTCCCCATTCAGAAAACTTATCAATTGCATGTTTGATATTTATAAATGTCATTTTGTTAAAAGGAGTATAGATTACTTTAAAATCAAATTTCACAAGGATTCAAGAAATTTGATAGCCAATTTTTTGGAAAGTATGGTAATAAATATCGCCCAATTTCTGTTAAGGCAGTATTAAAAAAAAATATTTTTCCACGCTCAACAACTAAAAATTTTCTGACACATTTTCAGACTTATTTTTAAAAGTAAAAACATGAAACTTGGCGGCGTGATTCATGAAGAGATTTATAAGTGACTTGTATTTTTATTTTTCATTCAATTAATTAGAAATTGATTTACAAACAATTATTTTCACAGTACAGTAATTCTTTTGTTTCCAGCGCTGTCGCTTTGGGAAATTCGGTTCAAGATGTCCACTTTGACAGCATTTTTTGAAACATATTCTGCCTTTATCAAAAAATCGACCAATACAGACATTATAAAGTTTCTGAGTAAGAGAACCTGCCAATTGGATGCATTTTAGAGCAAAAATGAATTTAAAAATAAGTCACAAAATAAGCAGTTTGGATTTGAGTACACCCTTAAGAGCAGATTTGATACTAGAATAGGTATTTTTAATGAATTTATAATAAATTGACTCAATTATTCTATCTGAAAACACTTGATCAATAGCAACAGATTTAATATAGTTTAATTCTAATTTAAGTAAATTATGTATAGAGCAAGCAGGGGGGGTGCCCGTCATATAGGGCACTTGGGGCACGGCCAAACCTATACTTCGCTATTAAATTTTCTTAAATTTAACATTATTTTTTAATAAAATATCAGCAATGTCAGATAGTTTCAACTCCAGACTTTTCCAGCCCAGTTCAAAATTTTCTCTCGCTTCCATCCCTGAAGAACGTTATCATTCCCTTCCACCGGATGTCGTAAATCGCCCTTTTGACAACTGACCGCTCACTGTTCTAGTAGTATTCAGGAGGGCCCCAGAAAGCTGTGCCCGTCTCACGATAGAGCTCTATGGCATTTTGCACAACCGCATATCTTTGAGTCTTCCTCGTATTTATCGCCAAACAGCGTGAAGGAACAGCTTGAATAGGACACTTTTGGGGCAAAATCTGTCTGGCCCCATATAGAAAAAGACTATGTTTGTTTCAGAAGATATCAGCGTTTAAGAATTATCGACATAATTGGCGACTTTTACTGATAGGAATCAGTCATTTTTTTTTTTAATTATCCGAATCTTTTTTTTTTTTTCAATACCAATAAAAAATTTTACATTTATTTATGGTGTATTTAATACTTTTTTTTGAATAATAATAAAAATATTTTTTAATTATATTTTTGAGTTTATGTAGTTGGTATTTTTCTTCAATGATGAATGTTTTTACTTTTTAATTTAACTAGGTTTTATAGACAAGTTTCAGCCAGAAAATCTTTTGTCATCTAATTGTTAACTTGATGTTAAATAATATAGCAGTGCAATTGGATATATGAGTTTAAAACTACATATTTTTAATTTATATAGAATCTGTTAAGACTCTTTCATTTACAAAATAATTATTGCCAAAATCGGCAGAATAAATGGATATAAATAATTGAATTAGTAATATACATTACATTTAATCTGTGTTTTAAATAAAAATAAATAATGTTTGTGGTAATAAAAAATTTTTAATTAAACAAAGATAAACTTATTTTTCGGTAATTTTCTTACGTGTGTTGCGTGATTTTTTTCCTCTTAAATTTACTTTAAACAATCGAAATTTAGTTTATACATGAAGATTTTGGATTTGACATCTTAATTGGTATCTGTAAAAATTACCATTGGCCTTTAAAATTCTGAACGGATCGCGTTGTGCCCAAACCGAAACTGAAAATTCTGCTTAGTCTTTTCGAAATACGACAAATAAAATTTAGTCAACCTGAGACCAGTTCACTTCAACGTGAACCCGGCCTGAAAACAAATTATTCAAACCTGAACAAGAAAAAAAAAATAAAAAAATCATATTTTAATTTGATTATAGAAAAATAGTGTTCAATTATATATCTTCTCAATCTGATAATTTTTTTCTATGAAAATGAACACATTTTTCGTTCACTCGTTAATATTCAACTATTTAGTTTTGTTCAGTTGAAAAATATTCAGGATTTTCTTTTGAAAAATTGGGTCAATCCGAACCTGACCCGAAAGCTTCAAAACCTAACCTAAAACCGACCCGTACCCGAAACATTTAAAGACAACGCGATCCACAACAAAAAATAACGTCAGCCCTACTCAACCCCATCTGCTGGTCCTGTCTGATTCGGGTTAAATCATTTTACCCAATCTGATGGAGGATTATATTGGTCATTTCACATTTAAATTTCCGCATCAATGAAGGAATTATTTGTGACTATTCTGTAACTTTAAAAATGACTTTTACATTTTAACAGAATAAATTTTAAATGTTTTCTCTTATTTTTTAAAAAATTTTTCTCCCGAAATGTATTAAAAATTAGGGTGCACGTTTTACTTGAGAGGGCGGCAGACACAGGGAAAAATAGTAATGTTGATTTAGATTTTAAACCTTAAAATAAAATAATACTTTAATTAAACATCTATTAAGAATAGTTGTTTTGTTGGAATAATAGCTTTATGTTAAACATGAGTAATATACATCTTTGGTAAGTTATATAGTGGCATATTAGCAGTAATAATTCTAAGAAGTAAAAAACAAAGAGTGTTTTATTAAGTATGGCAGTGACAACTTTACTGCATGACTGAAGATCTCATCTCAAACTTCAATTTCTTTTTCTATACAGCGAAACTTCCATTTAACGAAGTCTCATCGTTACACTTAAACACTTCGTTATGAAGAAAATTCGTTAAATAGAAATCAACTTAAATTTATGAAACTTGTATACATATAACTCACATAAAATTAAAAGTACACATAAAATGGAAATATTTGAAAAACGTATTTTAATTCGGGAAATAATTTATTATGCAATGTAGATATGAGAATAATTTAATTAGAGTAATGTCTAAAAAAACACAATACAAAGAGAAGTAAACAAAAACCGAAGCGTACCCTTTTTTTCATTAAAATGTGATTAAATATGTGTGTTTTGATTAAATGATTCAATTGTGT
Source organism: Maratus michaelseni (assembly GCA_963931845.1). Taxonomy (NCBI): domain Eukaryota; kingdom Metazoa; phylum Arthropoda; class Arachnida; order Araneae; family Salticidae; genus Maratus; species Maratus michaelseni. The sequence goes on from OZ007586.1 coordinate 123,438,909, forward strand.
TCATTTTCATACAGTCCGCTGAAATAAATTCATACATCCATCGCAACAGTAACGTCTCCCTTTGAATGCTGTACACGCACGAAAGTGGAATAAACTTCGTTATATAGAATAAGTTTTTCGTAATATGGAGATTAATTTACATGTAAATCATGTGCAAAGTCAAGGTTCTGCAGAAAATTTCATTAAGTAGAAAACTTTGTTAAATAGGGACTTCGTTAAAGGGAAGTTCCACTGTATTTTCAAAATCATCAAAACTTTATACATTTTCACAGTATGAGAAATGTCGGTATCTAGATTTTTTTAACTATCTAATATGTAAAATAAACATCCACAATAATTTTAATAAAATGCAAAGTGTATTTTTTTTCTTTTTTCAAAATTTAGTTGCTTTATTGTTGTGCAAATCTTGTTTTCGGTACACACAGTACTATTTGCATTATAGTAAAAAATATAGTATATGACTCCAGTTTACTGATATCTACTACACTGTCACACTTATCATATAGGTGCCCCACCTGTGAAATAGGGCACGAGCCGCCACTGAGAGCAAGTATTTAAAGTAAGGTAGACATATGTATTAAAAGCTGCCAACTTTTTATTTGTTGGATGAGACGAAAGTTGATGCGGGGGGTAAAAAAAACTGCAAATGGTTTACGATATACAGTAGTGTGAAAAGAGATATTTTTATGACAAACTAAAATGTCAAGAAAGGAATGTTGATTGTTATTATCTTTTTGATAAGTAAACTGTATATATGCTCATCCAAGGAATTCATAACTGAAAGAATATTAGGTAAATCAAGTTCACTTGAATTCAACAAGACAAAACAGTCATTAATACAATGAGTGTAAAATAATTCAAAATTATTCATGTAAATGTCACTAAAAATGGGGCTGAGCAGGTAGGGGGGCTGAGCAATAAAAATTACTATTGAAAATAAACATGTTTTGTGATAAACAAATTTTAGTGAGGTTTATTAACTCATTAATTTCAAACTGTGAAAAGTAGAATTCCTGAAAGTGTTTTTAAGGGCAATTCAGAATACCTTGAACAGGTACATTTGTAAAAAGCAATTTCATGTCAAATGAACCATAATATCGTTTTTAATAGCTTTTAAAATTGCATAGTTTATTAACATAGGGATATTTACGAGTGTATAGTAATTGTTGGAAAGAAATGGGGAGAAAATTGAAACGAGATGTTTAGCCAGTTATAAGAAGAAGTGAAAATATTTGACACTATCAATCTGAAAGGAATGCCGAGTTTATGAACTTTTGGTAGAACATAAAATTTTGCACAGTATGAAACAGAAAAAAATGAGGTAAGATTTTGAGGTAAGATACTGTTTAAGATAAGGGGGAAAGACCATATAACAGATTTAACTGTTTTGAGTTTTTTTTTTTTTTTTTGAGCAGCATCATTTTTGATATTTTAATATGGACCATTATCATTTAACTGTTGTATTTTTGTCAAGTAATCAGATTTATCCATAATTATAACTTGGCCACCCTTATCAGCCTTGTTGATATTGACATTCACATTAGTTTGTAAATTCTTAATGCAACTAGAAGCTGTTTTATTAACTTTCGACATAGGAAGGTTTGAATTGAAGTTAATAGTGTTTGCATCAAGATGTCTAATAGAATCTTTTTGAGAAGGACTTAAAGCACTGAATTTGAAGGCTCTTTCAATGGGGACGATAAATTTCAGGAAAGACAGTTTGAATGATAATTTTGCACTTTGTTCAAAACCCTCTTTTTCCGAACAGGAAATATAATTAACTGCTAATTCATAATTATTACAGTGTTCTGTTTCCTGATTTTGTTGAAAATAAATGAATTTATTAATTTGAGTTTTGGATAATTCAAACATTATCAGTGCTCCTTTGGAGTTTGAATTAAAAGAGAAGTTTATTGTATTATAACATGTTTGTTGTATTATAACACAAATAGCAAATTTATTTTTTTATATTATGTACATATGCATTAAACAAAGCAGCATTTAACTAAAACGTGTCCTAATCTCTTCACAGTTGATTTTATTTTCAGAATAGGGAAAACAAGATATATAGAAGTGTCTGGAAAAAAAGTGTTGCTTGTTGTAAAATACATTTTCACTCACTTAAGTAAAACTGTGTAATCTGAATTGCATTTAATGGTAATGTGCTGTATTTATTGTAAAAATGTCACTTAATGTTTGTGTATCTGTTTATATTGAAAATATTTTGAATTTCCTTTTTTAGTGGTCTCCTGATGGCCGTTTGTTGCTCTTAGGATGTAGTAATAGTGAAGTTCATATTTATGAATTTGGAGGTGCTTTTGTGGTGAGTCTCTTTGTTTTATATATCTTTGGTAATATTTGCTAATGAAGTTTTTCCCTTTTCTGTGTTTTACTTTGCAAAACAAAAACATCATAACTTCCAACATTTTATAAAAATTAAATATTTTTCTACTAATATATTTTATTGTCAAGATTTTACATGTTTTACTTTATAAAATTGCAAGCTATGTGGTAGGCTTGAAAGTTTGTTTTAGCTTGGGATGAAGGAGGCCAGACTCTGTTGTAACCCAATTTCTACAAAGTTCAGCTACATATGCTTTCTATTACAGGAGAATGGGGAAGAGACTTTTGATTTGTTAAAAATATAAAAACTAGATTCGTCATATTTTATATATGTATTGATATAGAAGTAACTTATGCCAAAATGTTTTTATTTAATCATATAATTAAGTAAAAGAAAATGATGATGAAATCTTTTTCTTCATAGTCATTGACTTAAAATTTTATGTAACTGAAACTATCATAAAATTCATAAAGGTCTCGCTTATAACTATTTGCAAAGTTCGAGGATCATAATACTTATAGTTATTTAATACCTATTGAATTTTGTTGTTCTTAATATACCACCACTAAGCTTATTGAAAACTAATATAATTAAGGTTTCCAACTGTAAAATTTCCTGTAATCAGACCTGTCTGGCTTTTGAAAAAAGGAAAAGAGAGTTGTGCATACAGATAAATTTTGTCAGGAATGTTACATGAAAATATGATCTTACATTTCTTTTTCTATTTAGTAATCAGTCTCTTTATGACTGATATCTGTAATGTCAGCATAATTAACAAGTATTTCTCCTGCAAAATGACAAGAAAATGTGAAAAACATGTTATTTTTGGTACTATTTTATAGCCTTAACATTCATGTAAAGAAATGTCTTAATCTTCAATGTAAATTATATATTTTTTCAGGCTTTTCCTTTTCAGATATGATTTTACCTGTTTCTCAGAAAAGAAATGTTTCAAGTTTGTCTTAGAGTTAAGCAAAGATAGAGATTTATTGAAATGTATTTTCCAATGTACTAATAAATTGATATTTTGTATCCAGTCACATATGAGGGCCTGTACCTTTATAAATTGTTTTTAAAACTACATTGTCTGGTTGAAAACTGGATAGTTAGCAACTTTAAATATAATATTGATATTTGCTTTATTGAAGATAATTTTTTTTTGCATATTTAAAAAAATATATATTGCTTTATTATAGGGTAAAGTTCCTATGTCTTTTTTATCTGATAATAAGAAAAAAGATGATTTAATTATGATCAGCTGGTTTAAAAAGCAACGGGATCAGGACTTGCCATCCCTGGCAATTGTATTTGAGAGTGGCATAATACAGTTGATGAAAAATGAAAATGACAATGGTGAGGATTGAATTTTGGATTCTGCTTTACTTAATTTATGTTTGTTAATAAATATTGTGTATGATAGCATGATAGGTATTTTAATATATTTTTATATCTGTATAGTTTCATTCTTTATTCTAAGAGTGCTCAGTTTCCTTTATGACCTTTAATTTTGCAAAAAACAGTGAAAATATCAATTTTCCAACTTTTTTCTAAAAATTAATTTAGACATCTGTATTATAGTGTCATAAAGATCCAATAATTAAAAATCTGTGCCCAACCAGTGGTTGAGAGATTTTGCTCTCAAAGCTGGTAGATGGTAGGTGCTGGGTTGGAACCTATGTCATGTTCATCAGCCTAACCTTTCAGAGTTTTTCATGTTTTTTTTTTTTCAAATCTACATAAATGCTATGTAAAATGCTATGCATAAATGCTGTATGGGTTAGATTCTTTTAGAAAGACCTGTAGTGGGGGCAATCCCCCTTCTCAACCTATATCCCTCCTGCAGATAATCCAGCCAGAACAAAACAACACCATGCTACCAATTAAAAAAAAACATTTTACTGCATCCATTTATCTTTGAATGATTCAGAGTGGCAATCTTTAAATTAATTTTTTTCATTTCAATGACTCACTATTTTTAATGGATGATCTTTAAGGTGCATTTGATAAAATTAAGGATCAGATTTAAGTAATATAAGGAGTTTATTTTATAAAAAGAAAAATGTTAAGTAAATTGTCGTTTTAATGTAATTTTGCGTATGTCATGACATTTTATTTATTTATTTTTAAAACCTATTACCTTTTTGGAAATTTTATCCTTACAGTTATAGAGCACACTTATAACAACAGTATGCAAAAAGAAAAAAAATGCTTCAAAAAGTTTAAAATTGTAGGAGAAATGTTGTTTTAAAATTTTCTTTAAAAAAATAATTTTTTTTTTTCAGATTTCACAACAGAAACTGCATTTAAAAAAAATTAAATCTGATATCTTAAATCTAAATATTAAATCTAAATCTGAAATCTTAAATCTAATTTAAAATTATTTTTTTAAATTAAATATTTTTTCTTTCATAAAACAGTTTAAAAATATGTCAAAAAGATACAAAATACTTCAACAAAAAAATAGTTCAATGGGTACCAAATCTCCTTAAGGGGATGTTACCATTCACCAGCCCAAAAATTGGTCAACTTTGGAACTTTTTTGATAGAAATATTAAAGTAACACAAAAACTGAATTTACCCACTTAATTCATAGCTTTTACTATACATATTTTATTAAACAATAATTATTAAAATTGATGGAGATATTGTGAGTTGCATATGTGCATGCTGTGAGTGTATCACCCTGTGTCATGTAGTGTACAGCTTGTCAAAGTCATCTGAAACAAACAAAATAATTGTTTCCAGAAAACATATTACATTTCAAGGGGTGGTGGGCTTGAACCTATTTTTAGTGAAATTGAATGAAATTTGGTAAGATGGCAGTCATTTGAAAAAAGTGTAATTTTTTTCACCTTTTTTTTCTGTAATTTCAACGAGGCTTAAAACATATTAATTTATTTTTTTACATATGAAAGGTTCATGGCCTCACAAAATAAATAATTAATTTCCAAAAAGAAAAAGTGTTTGGTTCATTCATTTAAACACTACTTTATATGGCCTGCTGAAAAATATTGTTTCAATGAAAAGATGCTTAAGCTTTTACTAAAGAAAAGGGTATAAAAATTTGTAGTTAATCATTATATTTTGCAATTTACAGTTAGTCCACGATTCTTGAATTTACATACAAAGAACATAATAAAGCATGCTTGTAGCTGTGTCCTGCCAGGTCCCGTGTACCTGATTTTCAGCAGGTCTGCACTCGTTTTCAAATGACTGTAACCTTAAATATTTTTAACTTCACTCAACCTTTTTAGGGGCTGATTCTACACACTATAAGAATTCAAAAAATGTAAAAAGAAATAAAATGGCTTTTTTTCATGAGCAGTAACCCCCTTAAATGAGAATCTACTTAGTGTAATTCGTAAATGCAAAATATTGTAAAAATGAACATATAAAAATACCTTTAATTTGCAGCTCTGAATTATTTTATGTTGCAAAAGGAGTCATTGTTGCTCTTTTAAAGTAGCTTATCAAAGTAAAAAAAGCTTTGTATTTAAAAATTTGTAACCTTTTTGGAATTTATAATTGTGTATAACTGCTGGAATTTGCTAAGATTTTCTCACATGAAAAATGGCTGGTAGAACAGTATTTTAGCATTTATTACAGTTTATTATTAATTTTAAAAAATGTGCAAGGATTAGAATTACAATCAAAACAAGAGAGAATAATAAAGGTAAAGAAAGCATATATATACACACAGAATGACAGACAAAGAGTACATATATTTCAATTTAAAATCAAGTGATTGTGCTATGACTGTGTGACTAGACGCTGAATTTTTTTTTATTTAAGTAATATTTAAAAATTAATTAAATGATATGCTTATTTTTAGTGCATCATGTGTTTGCTAAATGTTTAATTAAGTGTGTTGTAGTTTATCAAAGGTTTATCTTAGCAATAGAATGCTTTAAAGATCAGTGGTATTCATTTCATTCTATTCTTTCCATTCGGACCATGAAATATTTCTTTTTAAGATAGCATTCCATTACAGACACAAGTTTACTTTATTATAAGGAACTACTATTATATGTATATTAATTATTAATACATAAATATTAATTTTAATAAGAATTAACTATTTAATATTAAATTTGTGGTAGATAAGGTCCATAAGCTAATAGGGGAAGTTCCTGAAGGTGAGAGGAAACACTATTGATCAGACTTGTACTGTTCTACTTCAGTATTGGAGTTATTACTTGGAAAATTTTTATAGAAGCCTCATGTTTATTTTAATTGTAAATTAGATTTTGAAAACTATCCCAAGATCTTTAAAAAATACCCTTTTACAAAATATATATAGCATCTATACATATTTATATATTTTATTAATTGTTTGCCCACCTTGCAGGGCCACATGAAATGAACTTGCAGGCCTCATAGTTAATACCACTACTGTCGAGAAAGAATCCATTAATCTGTATCTTTCATCTGTTCCATGCTTACATTGTTTCTCGAATAAATATATCAAAATTCAAGACTGTCAAATTGACCCAATATATATCATTATTGGGTCAATATGATTAAGATTGCATTTGATGTTATTTTTTAGCCAAAATCTGTCAATATTTTATATCTGGTCCACTGTTAGACACATTGTTAAATTTTGATGTTGCTAATGAAGTAGATACAGCAGCCAGATTTTATGTATTCTGTCTTAGACTGTGATTTTCCCTCTTTTTTTAAATTCCACTGTTTGTGAAACATTATAAAAATTATATTGAAATATTTTTTCTTTCTGTGTATCCTTTAGTTATAAAAATGTCTAGATGACTTTTCATTTTGTATTTATCACATTATTTATTTCTCTAATAATATTGTTATCCATTGAAGATTTTCGTTAAAATAAGGAATTATTATTTAATCTTCTAGCTTCTCATATAATTGATACTGGACTAATAATAACATCAATAGAATGGAACTTTAATGGGAGTATAATAGCAGTTGCTGGTAGGAAAGAAAAAACTTCTCATACAGATGAAAAGTCCCATGAAGTCAAATTTTACAGCCCTCAAGGGCAGGTTTGTCTATATTGCATACAATGACTTATTTTTAAGCTTTCAAATGTCTGTTTAATTTTTGAAAGGTATTTGAAATTAAAAGAAATATTTTAAAATCACTAGGTGCTGCATATTCTTCGTTTTGCTGGAAATATTTGTGGTTTGTCTTGGGAAGGAGATGGACAACGAATTGCTCTAGCTGTTGACTGCTATATATTTTTTGCTACTGTCCGTCCTTATTATAAGGTAATTACTGTTTGATAAATAAGGTTATATATAATAAGATTATATATATTAAATAAGGTTATATTTAATCAGTTATTTTTTCATAAGTAATGATTATATAGTTTCTTAAAAGTTGTTATGTAAATGTCAGAGGTTTAAGGGGTTAATGTTTATGAAGTTTAAAGTTTTAATTTTTATTTCCTTTGTGGGCTTCTTAAATGATGAAAAGACGACAGTAATTGTTATTCATATGCTGGATATTATATGTTCTTTTATAGGGCAGGCTATTCATAGCTTACTGCATCTAAGCAAAAAACTTGCTTCTTCAAAATTATTTTAGCATATTACCTTAAACAAAATGTAGGGTAAATGGGAGAACTAGGTACTGTTTAGAATTGGTGGTGTGCATGTTATTTATTTTACTATAATGCTGCCTTCTTGGTTAGTATAAACACTTCTAGGTGTAGCTACATTCTATTAATCAGATTTACTGAAAAAATGTCAACATTACATCAAGAAGATGCAATAGGTTTAATTGGAAGCAATAGTAGAAGGATTTTAATGAAATCATTTACATTTTAAATTGGTTACTTTTATTGGGGATTTTATCTAAATATAAATGAAATGCTTCTGAAAATTTTTTGACCAAATGAATATTTTAAAATACATGTTCAATGTAATATTCATATCTCAGAAAATTCAATAAATCGGTCAAGTGCGAGTATAACTCGCACTCAAACGGTTCCATACATTAAATTTATTAATTACTACTTATTAATATTAATAAACTCCTACTACCTCTAACTTTTTCATAATTTTAGTTTCAGTAGATTTGGAAATAGGAGGGGAGGGACATATTTTTGAAGAACACTTTCAACGATACCTCTGAAAATATAATACCTGAAATTATACTTAAATATATAATAGCTAAAACGAGATCTTTCGAACAATACCATACACAATACGTAATTTTTTTTTCAAGTAACTTAATTAATATCTCAGTTAATTACCAACAATTTTTTCGAAAATCATTATCAATTATCCTTTGATGATTCTGCATCGATAAATATCCCAAGCGCCCATCAACTTCCCTGCTGATTGCCCTTAAAGTAAAGTTTGTGTGTAACGGAAAAATGTGTTTTTCTCTAAAACTATGTGACCTAAAAAAATTGCTATAGTTTTCCTGCAAGGTTAAAATAAACTCTTACTACCCCTAATTTTTTCATAATTTTAGCTTCAGTAGATTCAAATATAGATTGAGGAGGGTGGAGGGACATATTTTTGCAGTGCATTTTCGATGATATCTCTGAAAATATAATACCTAAAATTAAAACAAATATATTTTTGAGTTTGGTATTACAGGATCTTTCACACGATACCACACATGATATACAAAAAGAAAATTTGTTTTTTCAAGAAACTTAATTGGCTCCCCTAAATTTTTTCTAAACATGTTTTTGAATGGCTAATAATCTGAAAATATGTGGGCCAATAGGCTTTATAACTTTCCCAAGTTGAAACTTTCCACGTCCCATAGTTTACACGTAAAAAAGCTCTGACAGACAGACACAGGAGTGATCTTATAGTGGTTCCGTTTTTACTTTTTAAGTACAGAACCCTAAAAACAGTTATAATGTGGTTAAATTGTTAAAATATTTTCAATGTATTTTTGTTTCAATAAATTTAATTCCAAAAATTTTAAGAAATGATTCTTTGATTAAAACTGAAAATAAGAAAGTTTGGTTAGTAGCAACCAGACAGTAGATGGAATTATTTTAGTCTTCAGTTTCTGGCCAATAGTTACTTTGTACTTAGTAACTATCTTCTAGTGAGTATGAATACTTCCATTGATAGGCCAGACATATATAAATATCATTTGAAAATTAAAAAAGTAATATGTAGAAGCCACTTAAAATTGTTTTTATTTAAATCTAACAATAAAGGAAAAATTTTATTTGGAAAGAAATTTTTGAATGAAAAATTATCTGGCTGGTCCTGCAAAATTTTTAATCACCACATTTCAAAGTTTAATCACCTATAGGTGACTGGCGAGTAGTTATATGTGGCGAGTAGCTCTATATTTTATGATTATTTTTTGTATGAGAATCCATTATTAAAAATATTTTTCTTCAAACATTTAGAATGAAATCTACTGAAACAGATATAATCTAGCATAAAAAAATCCCTGGTTTCTATTCATTTGTTTCCATTACCCATTGTGTTCTTCTCTTTCCATTACCCTTTTTATCAGAAATCTATCTGATAAAAAGGAAGTCTATTAAGATGATTAGAAAATTATAATTTTAATCATCCTTTAAAAAATATATTTATCTTTGAAATGACAAAAATGTATAATATAGATCCATAAAACAATAAATTTTGAAGATTTTAAAGTTTATCTACAATGTAATTCAATTATTTGCATAAATTTTCTGAATTTGTGACTTAATTTTAAAATGTAAATTAAATTAAAGAGTAATAAATAATAATTTCTTAGTACTATTTCTTTTTTAAATTTTAGTGGTGCTTTTTCTCGAATACATTAGCATATGCATTCAGCAAGATTCATGATAAAAAGGAAAACACCATAATGTTCTGGAACTCAAATTCTAAAGAGGTATGTTTTTGCATTTTTGAAATAATATTTTTAAAAGTTAAATTCCATTAGACAATTTTTATAATTTTAATTCAATATTATAGAAACATGTGAAAGTGGTAAAGAATCTTTCAAGCATGGCATCTTGGGGAGATTTTTGCTGCATAGCTTCAAAGAGTGATGATATCTCTAAAGAAGTATGTATTTGAATCAGATATTATAATTGAGGTAGTTAGAAGAATCTAACTTTTCCCCATTTAAGATTATAAGCTTAATTCATTTTAGTAATTGTAAAATATTTCGTTAATCATGAATTTAGTAACCTATTTCTGAAACTTATGTCCAAAAACTGAAAATTTTCAGGAAACAAAAACTTGTTGCAGTCATAAAAATGTAGATTTTGTTTTGTTTTTTTATATTATTTTTTTACAATTTCTTAAGACTACGACCAAAATTATTACAGTTTTAGTTTATTTACAAGATTAAGAAAAAATATGTTGGATATTACAAGTTTTGGAATTGAATAATGGACATAATGAGTTCTGGAACATGTTCTAAAACTCATTATGTATATTTTACATCATTCAGTGAAAATACTAACAAACTCAAGTTACAAAAGGCAACAGTTTTACAAAACTATTTTATTATATAAAATAAAAAACACACACTAGGATTAGGTAAAAAAAACTGTCAAAAGAAAAATATTAAAAAAAAATGTTAAACCCCCAAAATATTTTTCTGTTTAAAAAAGATATGTCACCAGCATCATCCATAGCTATGACATGTTCTTGGCTGTTGTCTTATTGTAAAATAATTTCTTGATCAATAAAAAGTTATTTTTAAAACTAAAGGTTTGACTGCATATTCACCCAGGCCCATCGTGCGTTTGAAGAAGAGACATCAGGTCACTCAATTTTTTAGCCTTTATAGTGACACCTTTATTGCCACACCACATTATGACAGAAGTTATACCTGTGCCTGTGAAGATTGTTGATCTCTGGGAATTGGTGGAGAGGGAGTTTGTTTAACAAATGGGTTGTGGTGTAGTTTCTTTCCAGGATTTCGCTGTTTTGCAGATACTTTGTGGAACACTAGTATTCAAGTTGTAGCCAGTTTTGCCTTGCACTTTAAAAGTTTTTTTTGTCAGAAAATTGTTTTGCTGGACATAAACAAAGTGGCAATTTCCTGGAGCTTTGACAGTGTCTGGCATAGCAAGAGTTTCTTCGTTTTGGAATGGCTATTTTTCAGTCATACTTCCAGATCTGTATCTAATTTAAAACAGTTCCAACATTGGTAAAATGGTTGGCATTAACTTTTCTTTCAATCCGGCCAAAAATATGATCTGAGGGGGGGGAGGGGGATATAGGAATGACCAACAACAGGGAACAAAAGAATTTTTTTTTTTTTTTTTTACTGCTGGTGGAGCATTTTTGGCTAGTCAAGTGCAAACCATTCCTACAACAATATAATTTTTATTCTGTTCACTGCAACCATATGCAATAGGCTTGATCATATTAATGTTTTCTAAATTAGTGTTGCACAGTGGTAAATTGCTGATGGAATTTCACAGGAGCCATTTGATGGACAATACTAATGTAATGTCTGGGGTTTAACCCTGTGACTTTTAGAGGTGGGAAATATTATATCCCACCTAATTTTAATCCGGTTCGAACCAGAAACTTTTAGTTAAATTTTACTTTTTTAACTTTGACGGGAAAAGTTGAAAAATATCTTTTCCTTATTTTGAACTAAATTCTTCATAAATACCGGTGTGAGTTCGACGTTACAGGAACAAAATTGCTTGCCCCTGAAAGGGTTAAAGGAAAGCAGAGATGCAAATCACAGAAGAAGCATTATACTAATTTTATTAACCCTAGTGAATAAGTATATGAAATTAAATAGTTTAAATTAACTTAAATAAACATGTCCAGAAAAAAAAACTGAAAGCGAAACTTTTATATATGTGGTGGAATAAAAGTAATGATGACTAATTAAAAATACAAACACAAGATTTTTTAAAAATGTAACATAAACATAAATTAAAAGTAAAATATATCTTTGAATATATCCATAACTTCTCAATAATGTACTACTAATAAAAATATAATTAACTTACTTGATAACTCATAAAAGACATCATGACATGGGAAAAAGAACTCCAACTCCATTTAAAGGCTTGTTTAAATGTATGAGCAATGCTTTTGCATTGCAGCCAGCTTCATAGAATAAGAAGCATTTCTGAAGCTCAAAGAGGATATAGAACTTTTAACATGATAATAAGAATTATCAAGGCTTAGCTAAATAAAGAGATAAATTTTACAAAAAACTTACCATATGTTAAGTAAACACCAATCCATCATAAGAAGTCCTCCAGCACTTCTCCCAATGGAATACAGTAGAAGATCTTAATAATGCAAACCTAAAACACAAGTAATTGCATTATATAGATCATTTCACAAATCATTAAAACTTATAAACATGGCAAAAGATGTCTGAAACATATCAACATACAGTAGAAGATCTTTATATTTCATTCTTTGAGACCTGAAATTGTGCAGATAATAAATTTTTTCAGATAATAAAATATAGATCATTTTACACATTGTTAAATTACCTTATAAGCATGATCCAAATGCGCCTAGGGTCAAAATCATTATATTACTTATTTTCAAAAAAATTAAATTTAACAATAGCAATATTTTCACTAAAACACTGAATTAAGGAGATAAAGATGAAATAATGCCTGGAATGTAGTCCTCCAGAGAGTAGTAATATTTCTACAATGTGGAATTCAGGCACTTTTTAACTGCAAAATTCATTTTTTACATCTGAGAAGTTATATAGAGAAATATAAATGTAAATAGTTTTATAGTGTGCATCATATAGAGAATAAAGATCTTTTACTCTATCAATTTAAAAAAAGACAGAATGAAGATTTATTTAATGACCATAGCTTTACTAAAAGGTCGTTTCAATTCATTTTCAGAATCACAGGAAATCAAATTTTATAATGACGATACAGCAAACATTTTTTGAACTAAAATGAAAGAACAATCTTGTTGAATGTTGATGTACTGAAGTATTTATGCATCACCGACACTCTGAAAAAGGCTTCTATGCATGTCCAAACTCAATTCCTTCTGTCTTTTTGAGCACAGCTCGGAAGTGTAAAATAGAGATATGGATCTCAGAAGGAAATAATGTAATTGTGTCTGACTGCAATTGCAATGCCATCTCATACCATCTGAAAGAACTACTCCAAAAATATAAGAGCTACAATTAAACACATGTGTATGGAAAAGAAATGCTGTGAAGTGATAACACCTATGGTAAATAAGAAGCTGTAAAGTAAATATATGTATTTTCAATGATAAAAGAAAGAAGAAACTTAAAAAGATATGCTTTATTGCTGCAATATCCCAAATTTTACTTCATGCATAATATTATGAGTGGTATCTCTGGTGATAGCCTTTTGATATATAGCAGACTCCTGATTATCTGACACTTATTGAACTAAGATTATGATGCATAATTGATTATTAAAAGCAGCATTTTATAATGTTTTTAATATGTCTTGTCATTTATCTGACTATGTAAATTATGCATCATAATCTTAATTAAATAGGTGTTAAATAATTAAGAGCTTACTGTAGTTTATTTGCTCATTAAAGAAAATATGTATTTTTAGTGATTATTTAGCTGTTAAAGTCAATATATGTATATACATAAAATATGTTATCATATTCTATTCTGTAACCAAATAGTAATTTATATTGTTGAGTTTTTAAAAAAACTACAGTTTTAAAAAAAAAATTAAGAAAAATAAATAAAATTTAATGTTTAAAGAACCTTCAAAAAGCAATTTCACAGAGGGTCTCTGAGTATTGTTAGTTGGCTTTGATGTACTGTTTGTGTTATAGATATGTGGAGAAAAAAAGAAATATGATTGTGATATGTTTTATCTTTGTATGGATCGCAATTTTAATGGTTAACACTGAATATAGCTTCACCTATTCAGTTTTTTTTTTTTTTTTTTTATGCTGCGTATGTTTCTTACCAGCTTTTGTGTTATGAAGAATTCATATCCTGTGTTTTAATTTTACTTATTTGTTGAAGACTTTAATGAATTACTTCATTTTTAGGCTGATTTGTCACTTTATCTTATGAAAAAATGCTGAAATACAATACATTATAATGGCATATGTTCTTGATGATACAATCAAAAAATGAGATAAAGGTAGACTACTCAAAAAATATTGAGAATGGATATACAGAGTGTTCCAAAATTTGGCTGACAAATTAAGAGGGGGGATAGAAGGCATCAAGAGGATGAAAACTTAACATAGAACATGGGGTCGCAAACCACATTTAGTGGGAGAAAATTACAAAAATATTTATGAAGCATGTGATGTCTAGTGGAACAAAAAGGGCCAATAATAAATATAAAAAACATTTATTCGACATAAAGCATTATTACAATGCATTACAGTTCAACGTCAGAAAGAATATGACGAGGCATTTTTATAGGAATATGTTTTAACATGTCCGGCAACCCTTCGTCCATCAGTGTCAGCTGTGCAATGACCTCCGTGGCCACAACTTCGAACAATTTCTATAAAAATGTGTCAACAATCCTGAAAGCAAACAGGCAAGAAATATGGTTTCTCCTATTTCAAGCAAAGCTAAAATTGTGCAGCCAGTAGGAAAAGTAATGGTTATTTCTGTTTTTCGACTTTCATAGAATTTTTTATCAACCTGTGCCAGAGCATACAACTGTTATAATCTGACAAGTTGGAACATATCTGACAAAAACAACCTGTGTTGCATGCATCTAATTAGCACTTATAATATGATAATGCACTCCTTCATGTTTGTATACTTGTTATCCTATATTTGGCCTGAAAAGGAGTAAAATGTGCACCACACCCTCCATATAGCACAGACCTGAGTACACATAAGTATTTTACATTCCCTTGTTATCAGAGTTTTGAGGCCATCGTTCTGATTCATCAATAGCTGTTTCGAAGAAAACAGAGATGATTACAAAGATGATGTTGAAAATAGGTTCAAACTCATTTTCCAGGAGTGGTAGACACATTGTGCCATGTGTATAGCATTTAATGGTAACTACTTCAGAGAAGAATGTATCGAGATTCTTTTTTGACTTAATCTTGTTCAAATCATCTTCTCTTTTGAACATTATTACTCTAGTCTTTTCATATTCCAGCATGCAATTTGACATGGTCATTAACTCTGTTTTATGCTTAAGAAAGCAACGCTAAAATATTTTTTAAACTTGTAACTGTTTCATTTCACTTATAATTTTGCAGAATGATAATCCATCTATCATTTCCATGTACATCAGCTTGTCTTTTCATTTGGAATTTACACTTATTGGATACATCTCTTTTCTAAATGTTGAGGCAGGATATCAGTTTAAAATGTTCTTTCAAATATTGTCAATGCAATCTTGCTATAAATATTTTCAAATAATTTTATTTTTCTTTATAATTAAATTATTATGGTTTAGTTAAAATTTCTTGATATATTTTTTTCAGTATTCTCTGGTTGTGTCCAATGCCATTGGTTCTCCTATTGATACATGTAACATTACACTTGAACCTATATATCTTTGTATGAATTCATCTGATGTTTTTGCTGCATCTCAGAACACTTTCTGCAAGTTTCATTTTTATTCACCTAAAAGTAAAACACTGATGCAATTTACAGCTGAAAAGTCTGGCCTTTCTGAAGAAAGGTAATTTGTAATCGTATTTTTTAGAGAAAGATGATGTATGGATATCACAAGTATAGTTTCATGAAAGTTAAATGTTTATCAATTCAAACACTTTATTAGTGTGCAATCCAACATGATTTCTGCAATTAATGATCTATAAAATGATTCATTAATTGCAACAAAATAATGTTTAACCTTTTACATCCCAAATTATACACTAATCAAAATTTTAATTTTCAAATCATTTTTCCATAATTTTTGAAAATATGTTAGAAGATTTGTGCAATCATTAAATAAATTTGAGAAAGATTTTGTCT
The DNA here is from genome assembly GCA_963931845.1 of Maratus michaelseni. Classification (NCBI taxonomy): domain Eukaryota; kingdom Metazoa; phylum Arthropoda; class Arachnida; order Araneae; family Salticidae; genus Maratus; species Maratus michaelseni. The sequence continues at coordinate 123,455,125 of OZ007586.1, forward strand.
ATTAATTAAAATTAATAAACTAAATCAGTTTTGTGGAGTATTTACAACTGTACTCAAATCATTAAATTAAAATATTGTTTTTTGTGTTTTATAGCATTACAAAATGGACAAATACAATAGCCTTACGTATAAATATAGAAAATTTTCAGATTTGTTACTTTCCACTCCATGTCTTTCAACATTAAGAAAACTGAACAGTTATAATTGGAAAAGGAAAAGAAATTATCCATTCAAAAGTATTTTTGTTTTGTACAATGAACAGTGCTTTTGGAATATGACAGAGTGAAGTATTCATAACTCATCCTGAATTTTAATACTCCCAATTGATGTGATAAATGAATTTTATTACAAGTTTTTTTTTTAAGGTTCTTTAAAGTACTATTGGGACATAAAAGGTTAAGTCATATGATATAAAATTCACCTAAATGAAAGAAAAAGGTAAAATCAGGAGAGAATCATCTGAGAAATTATAATTTATATGGTTGAGATTTGAAAATAGTTTAAACTTAAATTTAAATATCAAATGCTGATATTTTACTTTGTAATTTTGAAAGGCATAGGAGTATATTCTTAAATCATAGAAAATATTAAGTTGTTTTGTGTCATAAACTCGAAACGCAGAGAGATACAGCCGTCCACACACTCAGCCTACAACAAATGCTGTGGGTTAAAGTTATAATGTTGTCATTATTGTTCTTAAAGTTAGGTTTAATTTTAATGTATGAATGACCTCTTATGACAATAAAACCTATATATTTATAAAAGTTCTTCCTTAAATCAAAACGATACTTTTCCTTTTTCTTATAACTGAGGCTTTTTCTTATAGTCCATGTTCAGATTTCTTTTTCCATACTGTACAATATTAGGTTTCATTCATGTTGCTTAAGCTTAAGGGGACAACAACAGTTGCTAAATCACATGTAAAACAGCCGATATTAATGTACATTTTTCTCAGGAACTACTGAAGGGATTCAATAATTTTTTTAATTGTTTTGTCAGGTTGATTGTTTGACAAGGAATAAAAATAACAAATACAATAGTTTTTATAATACTTTTTTAGTTTTTATATTTAGTAATACACGAATTTGAAAAAAAAAAATTGTATGTAAAAAAAGCTGACATTGATGTATCTTTTTCATGGAAACAACTGAAGGGGTTTTAATACTTTTTTAAAATAGATTTTGCAGAGACTGAACAGTGTATTGATCATTCAGCAAAATATAAAATTAAAATATGCATTAATTATTAAAAATTTAAATAGCTAATTAAAAAATACTAGAATTTTTTTGTTTTCAAAATTGCGTAACTATTGTATTTTTTATTTTTATTTCTTGCCAATTGATCAATTTATAGTTAAGCTTTTGCCCAAACTATTTAAAAATGTATTGAAATCCCTTCTGTAATTTTTGAGAAAATGCTATATCAATGTCAGCATGTGATTATTTTATTTTATTTTATTTATTTATTTATAATTAATCACATATTTTTTATTTTTATTTCCTGCCAAATGATCAATTTATAGTTTAACCACCGAAGAAACTGTAAAAAGGTATTGAAATTCCTTCAGTAGTTCCTGAGAAAAAGGTACATATATGTCAGCTGTAGAGATGTAAAATTTCCGGAAATTTTGAAGTGGCAGAAAAAAAAACAGTTTTTTTCTGGAAAAATTGGAAAATTGAATTCTTACAAATGTTTCTCAAAAATAAGTTACATTTTCTTGAAAGATATAAAATAATAAACATTTTTTAAATTTCTGCATACTAAAGAAAATATTTTATTTTCACTCTACATGAAAATATTACAAAAAAGAAAAAAAAAAAAAACGCCAGCTTTTAAAAGTTAGCCTTTTAGCCTCAGAATTTTCACAGTAGCTTTTCTTTCTTAATTTAACACCATTGTTTGTAATATATCATGTCTCTGCTGAAACGATTTTTCAGTTGCATTTGTTCAATTACCAGTAGAGATAAATAATAAAAAAAATCTTATGCGTTTCAACCAGTATTACTGCAGTTTGTAAGCAAATTTAAGTCCTCTCTACATAGTAGCTTTGTATATAAATGACGATATTTCAAAGAAACAAATTATTGTAGTTGTGGCATAATAAATATTATCATTTTTATATCTCTTATTGCTTAAAAAGGGATAATAATTTACAATATTACAATTTTATTTTCGTATAATTATAATTTTCATTTATTGTGTATTTAGTTTTGGTATAGCTTTCCAGTCTAAACCTAAACCAACCCTATGTTTAGGTTTTAGCTTAAGTTTTAAATTCTTAATATGAAAGTATATATATATATATATATATATATATCTAACAAAAATAAAACATTACAAATCCAAATAACATGACCCTACTATTTCTCTGTCTAGTAAACATGTCTTTTAGCTCAGTTTAATATTTTTAATCCTTATTTGATTTATAATTTGCTTTTCATGAAATTCTAGCATTTAGACCAAAATACTGCATTTTCTACAGAACTGTACTTTGATTCAACTCCACATTTCAGTGCACCATTTCATGTTGCATTCACCGAGGTGTTTTCTGTGACCTATACACAGGAACCTTACTCTTCTACTGCCAATTGCCCTCCTGAACATTTCCTTGATTTACCAGTCGTGTTTTGCTTGACTTAGACATCCCTTTGTTAATGTACTTCTAATTTTACTTCAAATTTCTTCATAACTATAGCTTACTAGTCTACACTTAAAAATTTTGTTACACATTGATTTCTGGGTAACTAATCAACTCTTTGTGATGTTTTGTTAATTTTATTATGCTTTACTAGCTCAAAAATTGAAAGGCAGCAAAGAACTTTAGTAACTTGATAGCAATCATAAAAAATAGTGATAAAATTCTTCCTATAAGTACCAATATATGGCATATACATTTTTTTTGAAATCCTACCCTAGCTTTGATTTGACACATTAAACAAATAAAATGGGATCTGTTTCTCACTCCAAACATTCATATGCATTGGCTACATTCAAGAAAAAGAAAAAAACATTATCATCAACCTAACCAGTTTTATTGCCTTTTTCTAATTATTTGGCTATAACGTTTGACAAATTAATTAGAATTGAACAAACTGTATTGCATGATATTATCGATTAAATTATCTTGCCAGTGGTATATAGCTTTTATGGTATTACTAAGAAATATTGGGTGTTATGAGCCATCAAACTTCAAAAAACGTTTTCCCCAAAAGGTTTCCACAATTTTGGCCACTACTGTATATACAGCGAGATAAGAGATTCATTGTCGATTTCAGCTGTTATGTGACATGTTTTGTTATTCTAAAATCATCACATTTCTGGAGGATTCAGAGTGTAGATTGAAAAATAGTCCGAATTTTTTGAATGGTCCTATGTTTTGAAGTGAAAAAATTGTAAAGGATCCTTTAAAGGACTCAAGTTCTTCCTAAACTGCTTACAGATCATATTTTCTATGTTAACATTTTCATGGGAGACACTGAACATGAAAAAACACAAAGAAAAAATATCAGAATGCAGCCGTAATAACATTTTGAATATATTATTTTATAAATTAAATTTCAATTTTTCTAATTCGGAAAAATTGAAAAATATCTCTTCGGAAAAAAACCAGTTTTTTTCCCAAAGTTTCCGGTTTTTTTCCAAGCATTCCCATTTCTAGTCAGCTGTTTTACATGTGTTTTTGAAGAGAAATTATAATTTACCCATAATTGTTGTCAGCCCCTTAAAAGTTGGAACTTCTACAAATTCCATATTTGTTTGTGTTTAATATCAGACAAAACTTTTCTGTACTTCATAAATTTGCTTACTAATATTAAAATGATTATCAAAATTATAAACTTTTAAACTCTTGCACATTTTAACTTTTTCTCTGGAGTGTTAAAATTTTGATCCAATTTCCTTTTGGAGAGGTATTTTAAGAGATGATTCTCAAATAACAGTAACTTTAATTTTTATAAAACACTTTGAAAGAATTGACAACAATTTTGTTTCCTTGCCAATGGCAAATAGAGATTAAATGTAAAATTGTATTTAGCATTTCATTTACTAACTCTTTTGAATGCAATAAAAAATATAGCTATTTCTTGAAGAAAAATCTAAAGTTATTATCTGCCCCTGAATCTACATATTATTAGAATAATAATGCAATTTTTAGAGGTACATTACTCTAATAAATGTGATATTAAATTATTCAAGACTATAATTTCATGCATTTTCAGGAATAATCATTGAAACATAACACATTATTGAATTAGCATTAAATACTTAAATACAGCTAACTCTTGTACAACATGGCATTCTTACCACATGGTTTCACTGTAATATAGTTTAAATGGGAATTCATATAACATTGTTCCATTTTAATATGGTTCAGTTATTAGAGGTGGGGGAATCTTCCTTTAATGCAGCATTCTTAAAAGTTTTCAAAATTAGATAAATCCTTTTACAGTTGAAAAAAAAAAAGTGTCCCCAGTCCGTGAGCCACCATTTGTCATAGAAGAAATAGAAAAATGTCAATTGTTTGGGAATAATGCCTATTTTTATTTGATATTTCCATAGTTTCCTTATTTTTTTCTTTATCTACATATTAAAATGAACCTAAACTTTAAAATTTTCAATAGTAACTCCCAAATTTGATTCAATAAAAAATGTTCACCCATCAATTAGCCTAAATATAAATTATCAGTGCATGTCTGTCATTAGATTCAGTTATTAGCTATTTTATATAGATTTTGTATTAGTATTATATATGAATCAGTGATTTAAAAAACTACATAAGTTCAAGATTTAAGATTTTTCAGGAATCAATAACTGTGCTACACACAAATTCTAAATATTTTAAGAACTTTTCTGTCCTCACTATATTTCTTAATCTTTAAACGTGTTTGTTGGTTATCAGTTATTTATGTTATACGAATTTAAAAAACAAAACAAAACTTTGGACTTATGTTGTTTTTCCTGTCAATGGGATTTAGTCAACGTCCCTAAATTAAGGAAAAAGCCTAAACATGTAGTTTTAATGTCATCAAAAGCAGGGAAAAAATCACATCATACGAATTAAAATAGTTATGCATGTTTCAGTACTGATTGACTATCTCTTCTGATAAGACTAATATTATATTGCACATTATTTGATAAAATTAATTGATTATTATAAGTTTAAATTAAACACTTTGAAATTTTTAATACATATATATATAAATAGAAATTCATCAAAGAAATTTAAGTAGTTCTAAATCTTGTTCAATCATATTTATGTATTGGTTAAACTAATTACTTTTGTGAGAACAGATAGAGGAAAAGTAAATACAAACATATCAAATAGTTGAAATAAATAAATATGCAACTGGTAAAAAGTATTTTATGGCATATTCTAACTTCTATATTTAACAGATAATGTGAATAAGAAAAGTTATTTAGTTCTGCCATGAATTTATGTTAGATTTCTAGTTTTTTTGATTTTCTGGTTTTTTTTAATTTTTGGTTTTTGATTTTCTAGTAAGATTAGCAGTTACTGATTGTTTTATGAAATGAGTAAAAGTTTGAAGTAAAAATTGTTACTTATAAAAATAGTGTGATTTTACTGATCACAAATTTATTCCATTTTTAGTTGTCAAATATACAATTATTGTTCACAAGTGATAGATCTATCATTAAATTGTTAACAACAAACTACTGCAAAGCTGTAAATTCGCATACATACCTGAGAATGTAATTATAAAACAAATAAAAACTGTGTTCAAAACTTTAGATTGCATCAGATTATTTCAAAATGACCGTCGGTAAATTTATTTTATTACCAATTGTCACCAAAATGCTAAGAACTATTCCATTAAGTATATTTTTGTACTAACTCGTAAATTAATTTGTGTCCCCTTTTGATTAACTACAACTCATTTGTAGTGTGATACAAGAAGTTATTTAAAATTACTCATTTTAAATATAAAATAAACATATTACAAGACAACAACATAAAATTATGACTACGACTTTACATATAAATAAATAAGCAGTGCTGGAAATTTATCAAATTAAATTTTATAGCAAGTATTAAAATTTACATAAAATGTGTTCTTGTCTTCATTTTATAAAACAACTCAATGTTTTTAAAAATGAATTGTTAAATTCTTTTGGATGAAAAACTTTTAAAGTAGTAGTACTCAAATGTTTCAGTAAAAGCTAAATATTGGTTTAATGATCACAAAAAGCTGCTAATAATATTCACTGTTTTTTTAATAATTTAAGGGGTTTTTTGTTAAAAAAGTTTAATTTGCATCAGTGGTGTAGTCCTAGAAAAAAAAGTGGGGGGACGCTAAAAACGATACATAATGGTCTTTGATACCCGGGGTAAACGTGATTTTGAATGAACCTAGAAAAGGTGACTGAGAAAAAAAGAAAGTTAATTTAGTTTAAATTTCTGCACATGTAAATCCTTTAGCTTGCAACAGGTTTAAAAAATTAAAAACTTTGATGATCAGTTTATTTATTTTATTTTTCTGGAATAGAATGTGGAATAGTTTTAGAATGCTTTGGTACATTTTCTCTCAACAAGAATTTTGATTAAAAGGTTGATTAATTATTCTGAAATTTTTTGTTTTGAAAATTGTTGGGGAACAACATTACACTAGTTATCCACTAACACCACCAAAAAATGAAAGCGAGTTACGAGGGGCAGTCGGAAAATAAGTTTCCCCTGGCGACTGTGGACAGAGGTGTGTATGAAACACAAAAAATGTAATGAGACATTAAAGATAAAACATAACTTTATTTTTCCACAATTGCGCTGTCACTGCAACAGCGCCATCTCCTTGATCGCGGTCAACCTCTACCCAATGGTATCAGTGTCTTGCACGTTCGCGTTCATCTGCTGTGTCGTCTTTCGCCCATAGCCGTTCAACGCTTCGTCCATATGTAAAGCCCTGTTTTTTTCCTGGAGGGCTTTTTGAAGCTTATAAAGCGGTATGACAAATGTCTCAATGTACTTCGTACTTATGTGGAAAAATAAAGTTATGTTTTATCTTTAATGTCTCATTACATTGTTTGTCTTTCATACACACTTCTGTCCACAGTCGCCAGGGGAAACTTATTTTCCGACTGTCCCTCGTATTACCAAGTGATTAGAAGAATGGCATTTTTTCCTCCTTTCCAAGTAGCGTAAAAAATTTCTTTTCGGAAGTGTCCATTATGGAGGTCTTATTTTATACATATTTTTAACCTGCAAAAATATTGTGGACATTCTTTTACAAAAGCGGGTCAACTCGAACCCGACCCGCAATACTCAAACCCAACCCGAAACCGACGCAAAATAATGAAAGTCAACCCGACCCGAACCCAAACCGCAACAAAAAAAAAGAAGTCAACCCGACACGAACCCTAACCGCAACGAAAAAATTTAGCACCAACCCGACCCGACCCAAACCGCAAATCGGGTCGGGTGCGGGTAAACCGACCCGATGCCGGACTCTAGCAGGGAGTGGCAAAGCTTTTTTTAAGTATACATGTTATTTAAACATATATACCATAAAAATGTTTGTACAAAATTTTAAATAATTAATAATAATATTCAGCAATATTTAAATATATATCTATATTTAAACCTCTATTAAATTAATAATATTTATAGTTATAAAATGGTTAAAACATATCTATATATTTAAAACGCTAAGCGTTTTCTTTCGACAATCCGTGAGAACAAATTTACTGAATCAAATTACATCATTCTTTTTTTAAATGAAAGGTATTTGGACACAGATTTGTTATCGTACATTCGTTTGTTCGAAAATTTTATTAATTAGTCGTAATTTTAAATAAATAAAACTTTTACATCTGCGTATGACGTCATAAAGTCGGCAATCGGAATACGCCCACTGTTGCGAGGCGCATAGTTTATTATCTGAACTCTGTGGTTGCGAGGATAAAATAGAAATAATAAATATTAAAAGCACGTGGCTTTTAGGCGGAATTTTTTAATTTGTAAGTTAAATTTCGGTAAAAATATTTATCCGTGTGTTTTATAAGAGAATAAAAATTCATATTTATTGTGACGTCACGGGAATATTGTCCATTGGGTTTATTTTATCATTATGCATTATAACTTTGCTGATGCCATTTTTTCATTACAATTAAATACAAAATATATTTTTATTTGTATACATGGTGTTTAAGCGTAAAAGTAACGTATACAAAGTACGTGGGAAAAGTTTGCGCCGGTGAAAATGACGTTATGCTTAGCTTGAAATGCATTTTAACATTGATAAAACTTAAAAGAAAAATTTATATGATTGTGTCAACATGACGTAATTTTAACTGATTTTTCAATTTTTAATTTTAAAGATTAGAACTGGAGCTTTTATTGGGTGCTTCATCTTGATTACATACCTTGATTACATGCTACCAATTACGTTTTTTTAAATTATAGGTTAGACGATTTCATTTTTTAATAAAAAAAATGACAAAAGTAAAGGATTTCAAGAAAATTAAAATTATTAAACATAGTGTTATGGTTAAAAAAATTGAAACAATGATTGTTTTTTTAGCTAGAATAAACAATGTAAAGCTAATTAATATTTTATAGGAATTATTTTGGTAGGTTTGTTATAAGTACATTTAACAGTTCCTTATTAGCGGCAGAGTCCTATTTCTTTCACTGTGAATTTCTCTTTTGATGTCAAAAAATGGTAGTCTACTTGTGGACGCCAGCCAAAACGCAGTGGCAATTTTTAGAAATGTATAACGGTTGTGATAACAGACGGCGCTATCGCTTTAGCTTTTATCTTTCTTAAATATCACTTTTAAATACTACAAATTTAATTTTTATTACTACATTTTACAATTTCAATTCTTACATCATCAATTAGAAAAAAAATGCTTTCGATTGAAATTTATTTTAAAACTGCCGCTTAATTTAACGACTTTTTAAATAATTTTCAAGCATGAAATATTTTTCAATTCTATTTCAAATATGACCATCAGTTTGCTTTAATAATGTAAAATAGTCCCTGGGAAAGTTGCCACAATTGAAAATAGATTTCCCGAACCACTTTGAAAAGTGTAAAAATAATTTAAAAAAAAACCTGATAAATCTTAAGATCAGAAAAAAACCCTATTTTCAGTTTATGTTTAACATAAAATTGATATGTTGAATTCGTTGATGTATATGTTGCATCAGAATATGCTAGGAATTGTATTTTTTAATTTTTTTAAAGATCCATTGGGTATTTAACTGTGTAAGAAGGAAAATATCCCCGACTGTGATGGATAATTATCCTGATTATATAAAGGGACCGAAGAAACGATACAAATAAATTACACTTGAAAACATTAAAAATCTCCCTCATCTGCAGATTGATTTATTATTGTAAAAATAATTCTTCATCTTTATATAAATATTGATTATCTTAAAACAATGGATGCGTTTTAGAAGATATGGATTTGAAACAAACAATGATTAAAGAGGACACTTTAAAACTTTTAATTTAAACATTTTAAAACTTTTTTGTTAACGTCGTATTTCGAGGGTGCTTTTGGGCATTGGAGGTCATTCGGTTGCATTATCAGAGGGGGGGGGGAGAGAAATGTATGTTTTTTTACTGTGTTCTTTTATTTACTGAATATGAGATGAACGTAGGAATATACTATTTGTATAATACTTCATAGGTCCATGAAATTTTCTTTCTTGCCGTGGGGAATGTGGCGGTAATCTCAAACTGATTTGCATTACACAGTTGTTTACTGATTGTTTGTTCGGAGTTTGCATCGGAAATAGTACTGTATTTCACGGGGGGAAAAAACTTTTAAAATAAAATATTTTAAAGACTGTTTCATACGCACCCCTTCTTAAATAATAAAGTAGCTTATTTTACTGATATTGTTATAGTATTTTTTTTTCCGTCAAGTTTTGACGGGTTCCATCTAGTTTAATGTTAATTTCCTAAAAAACAAACTTTTCAGTACTTTATTCAATCAATTTAAATGCAAAATATTAACGAATTGAAAATATGAATGTATTTAAAATTTAAATATCCATTATTGAATTTGTTTTACATTATTTAACAACATTGTCAATTAATTATTGATAAATGCCTATAATTATTGATTGTTATAAAATAACAAAATATAAAAGTTGTATTAGTTATGTTTCATTTTTATTTGAAACCGATACATACACGTATATATGTACGTTTGTTTGTTAGAAATGTGGTTCAATACACATATAACTAATAAATTAATTAGTAACGTAATTAGTTATTATTAAGTAATTATAAATTTTTTGTTATTAATTAATTAATAATTATATGCAGTTATGTATGTATTAATCAGTTTTTAATTTTTTTTTTTGCACTTTTGGTTTCGGTTTCGGCCAAAAGTGGACAGATCACCGAAATCCGGTTTCGGTCTTAAAAACCTGTTTCGGTCGATCTCTGCTTGTAACCCACGTTCGTGATTATATCAATTTCAATATGTCTGAAATAGTGAAACATTATTAAAATAAACTGCAAACGATTTTTCATGTAATGTAACGGAATGTAACGGAATTATTTGAGTATCCCTGGAAAGGAACCACGTTCTATAATTAGTCTCTTGTAGTGCACATCAGTGATATATATCAATTTCAATATGTTTGAAATTGTGTAACATCATTAAAATAAACCGCAAATGATTTTTCGCCATAGACCGCAATATAACGGAATTCTTTTGAGTGTCCCTGTAAAAAAACTATAAGCACTACACATTTCATTTTCAATACCGAACATACCACAGTAAGCCTCAATAACATTTATCAATAGCATGATGATCCGAGCCTATTTACGCGAGTTAAAGGACAGACAGACAAACCGAATTCATAAACACTGTTCAACTACGTTGGAAAGTGTTAAAAATATTCGCTGAAGAATCACATGCCTGTGAAGCGAAGTTAAGAGGGCAAAATCCAACACAGCATTTTTAGGCAGATTTCGTAAGAAAAACCAGCTATTACATTCTTCCCTATGTTGGAATTTCTGTAAAATTTTTGTAGGATCTACGCCAGTGTTTCCCAACGGGGGGCAATTTGACTTTTCAGGGGGGCAATTTAACTTTTCAAAGGGACAATTCGGAATATCTGTGAACCCATACTTTCTGAATTGTTTTTCTAATAGTAATGTTGTAGACTGAAAATAAAAGTTACACACTCAATTTTCAAAAACAAAATTTAAAAAAATAAGTTTTTTATTCAGTTTTTAAAAAGTATCCATTCAAAAGTTTTAAATACAATTCTACCAGAATAATTATAGATAAAACTTTTAAAGATATTTAGATACTTTTATATATTTAAAAATTCTTTATAATTTTTCTGATTTATAAGTATTTTAGAATTTTAAACAACTTTTTCGATTATTTATGATATGTCACATAAAAATCAATTTTACACATGACACTATTCAAGTGTATATTTATCAATTGCTTGACGACCTTCATTTATTACAGAATCTTTTATCACGTTTTATTCTGATTAGAAATTGTTGCGTAATTTAATCGCAGAAATTCTGTGATTAAATAAGAAAAAAATTGTTTTATTCAAAATTATCGATTTTTCTAATCAAGGATTCTGAGCACTCTATGCATCACGCATACCTGTGCGACCATGTGCCAGTAAACAAACTACAAGGAGTATCAGATGATTATAAAAAATATTTGATTCATCTATTACCTTCGGTACATTTCAGGATCAATGTTAAATTATTGTTACTCTATCAGGAGTAAATTCTTTTAAAATTTTATAAGAATTATGTGTTATAGAGGGGGGGGGGGGGACATCATCATTTTAGAGATGTTTTGGTGGGGCGCGGCTAAAAAAAGGTTGGGAACCACTGATCTACGCCAATCATGACTCCAGAAACCAAAACCACCTCCAGTTCAAAACTTTATCTATCTATCTATATCACTTTTTATGGACACGATAACTTCAATAATTCTGCACAAATCTCTTCCAAACTGATACATAAAATATCCGTCAAGTTCGCTAATGGGCAAAATCGAATCACGGGGGGCGGGGAAGGGGGGGAAGGGCTTTTTGTGAAAAAAAAAAAAAAATAATAACTTCTTAATTATGATACGTATCGAATCCGTTTAAAGTTTTTATTATTTCTAGGAAAAGGGCCGAAAATTTGTATGTGTGGCAGATTTTTGATATCATTAAAAATGGCCTCAAGGGGGCGGGGAAAATAGGGGTTTAAGAAGAAATAGATTCATTGTCAATTCACAAGATATCCAGTTCGCTTAAATTTATTATAAATCCTCTTAATATTATCTACAACTTTTATAAAGACAAGTTTTTGATAGGACCAACCCTTACAGAAAAAAAAACTCCCTGCCGTCTCCGCCTACAGACACAGGTAGATTTCGAAGTGGGCGGTCCCAATTGCCGCATCATCGCAAAAAGTCATTTCTTCTGCAATTCTCAATAAACAGGCGCCAGGCGGTCTACGTCTTCGAAATCTACCTGTGCCTATAAGCCGAGCCGTCAGGGATTTTTTATTGTGGGTGCTTATTCCTATTTTGGGCGCGAATTGCGCAATCCTTCACGCTATTTCAAATCCTGTCCCTCAAAGAAAATCCCACCTCCCCCAAAGAAACTCTTGAAATGGCGCCCCTGCAGTAAAACTTACAAAGAAGGAGTTGAAAGGAACTGAAAAAAAAGCTCCGTTTTAGACAGGTCTCCGTCTTAGCAAGTATAATTGTATGGTGTTTTTTTTCCGTTTGAGAAAGAGTTCTTTTACAGACAGGTTTCACATAGACAAGTTTTACTTTAATATTCAGAGGTGCACTATAGACTGTAAATTTTAATAGTCTTAAAAGATACATGAAAAAACGGTACCCGTCTATAACTGGAAACTTTCATATTCAATATTTTAAAATTTTACCTGCTAAGACAAAAACCTGTCTAAAACGGAAATTATCATCTTTTTCTTGCGATTTCGTATTAGAAGTCGTTCAGTCTTTGTATCCATAATTCAGTAAACTTTTCTCGTTCGGAAGTAGAGCCCACTTCCCCAACCCCGAGCCACATCCTTGGCTATGACAGCACCCTAAAAGAAACTTTGCCCCCCCCCCTCCCCCCTCTCAACACGCAGTCTTAAAACAGAACCATACTGAACTTTCCCAAATATCTAACCTTATTATCAAAAATTCTTTACATAACATACCATACAATGAACAAATATTATTGGTCAAAACTTGATAATTAAAAAGATACTTACCGATCTCTTGGATCGGATATTTTATCACCAATTGCAGTTGATATTTTCGTGTCTGTTTCTGTATGACTGCGTTTGGAAAAAAACATAAAACTTTCCAGGCTTGGCTGCCTGTATCTTTTCATTGCTATTTTATGAATGTTCAAAAATGGATAATTTTAAAATTTCGATACAAAGAAAAAAACAAGAACGAAAAATCATGCGTCAAGCATAGATTATGTAACACTTTCCAACGCTTCCAAAATAATTTTACAAATCATTACCGTTTAATAAGCTGAAAGATAACATCTAAGTAAACAATTTGGAGAACGCATAACATATTTAAAAACGTAATTTCAGGAATTTCCAACATATGGAATATTCGGAAAAATATCCGAATACTTTTATTCAGCCCTTTATATGATCTATAGATTTGTATATATACTACATAGGATGCTAAATTTTACTTTAGTTAGGAAACGCGTAGCACAGTTTAAAATTGTCCTTCTGGAGTTTCTGTTAATAAACGGAAATCTGTTCGCGAACTTTTGTTCTGCCCTGTATAGGATCTACAGAATTTATACACACCAAGTAATAGACAAAAAGTGAGTTAAATTTAAAATCGCGTTCAGCAACTTAAAACGCACTTCCAACAATTATTGTTAACATACAGTAGAGAATTCTTTTGTGTGTCCCTGTAAATGAAAGATGACTGCTATACACACAATATTCTGTAGTAAGCCTCTTGTAATGCACCTTAGTGATATATATATAAATTTCAATGCGTTTAAAATAGTGAAACATTATTTAATTAAACCGCAAACGATTTTCTCCATAGACGTAATGTAACGGATTTCTTTTGACTGTCCCTGTAAAGTAACTATAAGTGCTATGCACAGCATATACCATGTTAAACTTCTTGTAATGCATCTTAGTAATATATATCAATTACAATGTGTTTGAAATTGTGTAACATCATTAAAATAAACCGCAAATGATTTTTTCCCATAGACCGTAATGTAGCGGAATTCTTTTGAGTGTCACTGTAAAAAAAACTATAAGTGCTACACACTTCCGTTGAAATAGGGAACATGCTATAGATAACGACAATAACATATAAAAATTGCAGGGCAATCCGGGCATATTTACGGAAGTTAGAGCACGCACAGACGGCAGACGGCCAGACAAACCAAAGTCATAAACACTTTTCAACTAGGTTGGAAAGTGTTAAAAGAGTAACAACTAAAGAGTACAAACTAAAAAAAAAAAAGAGATACTGCAGAGATACTTGTTTGAACGCAAACTAATCCAATACTTCTAGTTTTTTTCCTAATCACCAATAGTGCAATAGTTATTCCTAATCCTCTAATCAGGAAATAATTGTCAATGTGACTGATAAATGAAGATGTTAGGTAGAAAAAGGGGAGATAATGGTTTATGAGGTTCTTGTACACCATCAGAAGTGGTCGGCCTGCATTGATGTCACCTGTTGTTGATTTATATTAGCAGCTTATATAGATTCGACTACAGACTCCCTACGGTCCATGTCCATCCATCTGAAGACCCATACGAACCAATGGTAGGGACAGCTATGACAATTACTCTTACCCTGAATGTGTTTAAAAACGGGCCTTTTGTTAATTGCGTTTAAGAAAAGCATGTCCTAGCTTTCAGAATAGAAAAACTTGCGACATCTGGACTGGATATATTTTCCAATCTGAGACTGGGGGTGTATACAGACCTTTTTCAGAGATCTAGGGTGGTCTTTCATTTGGGAACGGGAGGGGGATAATAGTTTTCCATTACAGACTTCCAAGTAAAACGGATGTTTATATCTGCAGAAACTAATGTTAGCACTGTATTTTACGACTGGTGGAATATCCCTATTTTCCCCAATTCCCTTGAATTTGTATTTTAATGCAAAATAAAGAGTTTTTTAAAGAAATCTAAAATAGTTTAAAAAATCCATTCCTTACTTCCTAAAATTCTTAATTTATTAATGTGTTTCTTCTTTTAAACATTTAATAAATCCGAAAGGCTTGCGTCCGCTCGCGTCCATAGCGTCCCCCTTTACGAAAAAAAGTAAGGGGACGATTGAAATAAAATAAAAAAGTGGGGGGACGCCGTCCCCCTGCGTCCCCCCTCGACTACACCACTGATTTGCATGATACAATAAAATACAACAAAAATAAACAGAAAACATAATAGAAATAAATGTTATACTTACTTTACTGATCTTTGTATTATAAAATGCTTTTGATTTATCTGCAATAACAATTTTTCTTCAATACTTCATCTTTAGGGAAAGAAAATAAGTCAATTTTTGTAATGCTGCAATATATTGTGATTTACATCATGTTTAAAAGAAACATCAAGCAAAAGTTAAAATTAAAATATGCTACCAGACTGAAGGTTACATTATTTCTCCAAACAAATCTTAAACATCTAACACAAAGGTATAAGATCCATGAATGGAGAAATACTGAGCCAGTATAAACTTTGTTAAAAATAAGAGAGAAAAATTTACACTAAACAAAAAACATTAAAAGCATGTTACATGCTGCCATTTAACAAACTGCATGGAGAAGGAAAACCATCTCTCAAAGGTAAGCCTTTACTCTTCAGCATAAACATAAAAGGAAGATATAAAAAGGTCCTGGCCTTCAGAAGAAAAACTGAAATGTCATTTTGTAAAACCAAAATACTATCCTACAGAAAAGTTAACAGGCAATTCTCATAACAGTTTGTTGAGCCATCTTGTGATATTAAACATTAATTTAAAACTAAAACTTTCCATCATGCTTTAAAAAAAAAAAAAAAAAAAAAAAAAAAAAACTGTACTTTCACAAAACGTATCTCGCTAAACTTTGCGTCACCATAACATGATTATAGGCATGGGTCTGACATTAAGCCACACTCCACAGAGGGTTAAAATGAAGCTAACTAATGAGCAAGAGACAGCAGTATAAATAACCCATTCTTGGCAAAAAATAACCCATTATGCAACTCCCTATCTCCAACATTCACATATCACCTCTAAACAAGTGATGATCTGTCACAAGGAGACAAACACAGACAAACACAGACCTGCAATGACATCTGTCATCAACTGCCATATTTCCCCAGAACACAACATGATATGAAAAGTTGGTACGTGAAGATGGAAAGCAGGAAAAATGTTAACAGTAATTCGACTGGGAGTATAAAATATGACATTAAAAATAGAGAAAGGGTATATGCCTGGAAAGTTAAAAAGAACTGCTTGGCTGTAACTGTATATAAAGTAAAGAAAAAATATATATTAATATTATATTTAAAAATTAAAATAAATGTTAATATCTGTATATAAAACAAAGACTTAATTAGTTGAAAAAGGGAGAGTATAAACACAAATATGTATAGGAACTAAGGTTTACATGGTTGAAGTAAAATGATATGAACTATATTAGGAATAAGTAACAAGGATAATTTCATCACATGGATGACATAATGGGGAAAACGTGATGTTGATCAATGATGCCTTCGTCAATCGTGAAGAAACAAACAGGTTGAAGCAGATGCTCCAAGATGGTGATCCTTGATTAAAAAAATGCCAGCCACATGTGAATTAAAAGTTAGGAAAATGAAATTGCTGAAACATGAATGGATGGGTCAAAATTAATGGGAATGGTATTAAATTAAAGAAGATAATCTAAAAATTACAATTAAGTATTAAAAATAATGATAAATAATCTACAAAATTAAATAAATGTCAGAACATTACAAAGGCAAGTATTTGACAAAATAGACATAAATCATTTATGCATGCATGTTAAATCTTAAATACTTGCACAAATTCACACAGTAAAACTTTCTATACAATATATTTTGTGCACCACGTATTTCTAAATTTATAGGGAAATAAATTAATGTTTTGTAAGATTAATTTTAAGTCAAATACAATTGTCGTGTAGTACAATATAATGAAAAATCCTTATCATAGGCATATGTGACAATATTTTCAGACAATGTGCATTTGTAACATATATATTTAAATTTGTAACTTCCAATAGTGTACAAAATACACCAGTGTGTGTAATTAAAGGTTAAGGATTGACATTAAGTGCATAGGTGCCAAACATCATGTATTTTGAATACCACTCTTTCCAAGTATTAATATTCACCTTACTAAGTAGTAGAATTCTGAGATTAAATATTACAAAGATTACTATTTACAAATAGTGGTATTTAAAATCTATAATTCTTGGCACCTATTCATTAAGGTACATCATGTTTGATCACATTTTCTTCTTGTTCTGTTGTTAGCCATATATCTTGGTATTGTCATTGACTAATGTTGCTTTTGCAATAAATGACAATTTTAAGTAGAGACAGACAAATAAACCTATGTAATTTTTGCGTACACATGTGGGCTTACTTTCAAAGATACGTTCGCAAAAATAAATAAATAAATAAAATAAATAAATAAAATGCATTTTGAAAAAAAAAAAGAGGGAGGGATGTGTAGTTTTTGAAATTACCAATTCGAATAGATTTGACTATTTTGAGAAGAATAATAAGTCTCAAGCTTTAAAGCTGCTTATCTTATGTCCATGACAAATTAGACATCTTGAAAATTCAGATTTTTCTCTTTATAACTTTGTTAGTTCTTGAGTTCCTCTTTCCTCTCTAATTTTTTCTCACATACATTTTACCTCATTTTACCCTAGGATGTTGCATAATTTTTTTTTAAAACTTTTGAATGGAATTAAGTAGATACACATCCAGCTTTATAGATATGAATGCCTTTGTATAACATCATTTCTATAGCATAATTATAATCAAATGATTGCAACTTTTATATCAAATGAATGACTAAATATACACATTCTAAAAATTTGGAAATCAAGTGTCAGAAATAATAGTAAAATATTGCTTTAATCAATGTTACATAAAGTTGGTTTGACTATGTAGTGCTAAACAGAATTTCATTGATTTATTAACTGTATCCAAAACAATTAAAATGAAATAAAAAATAAATCATTGTAACTTTCTATGGATAAATTTGAAGACAGAATCTCTGCCTTATAAAAATAATTTACTGAAAATAAAGATTTTAGCTTTATACTATGTTAGAAGCTTGACATAATGCAATTCAATATATTGTGGATTTGGATAAAATGTGGAAATAAACATGTCTTCTCCCCCCCCCCTTCCTAAAAAAAGAATTAAAATATGATTCATAATTATTGCAGATTATTCCAGCTATAACTTGATTAAGTAGTAATGTATATGTGCATTATGTCTCCTGACAGCTGTACTGTATAAAGTTTATATTCTATTGTATATCATATTTTATTATCATGTTTAAAAAGGACAAGCTTTACTATAACTACTAAGGTATATTTATCTTTCAGATGTTCTGTATTTGATTTTCCAGACATTGCATTATTCCATAGTGACAAAAATGTAAGTATTTAATTTTAAGATTATGATTAATTTTAATTTCAGGTAATTAATAAAATTTTATTCTAACTTATCTGATTCATTATTTTTTTTTTATAGAATTTTGAAAATACATTTTTAATATGTTTAAGTTGCAGTTATATTATATTTTGTTTAGTTACTGTAAGTAATGTTAGTTCTGCTAGTTAGTGCTTTATGTGATAGTTATGTATTTATTACTATTTTATTATATCTTAGCTAAAATTTTAGAAGCAAAATTAATAACTAAATAATAAAGATTTAAAAGCAGTCAGAAATAGATATTAAATGCATCCCATTTTGAATGCAATAGTTGAAGAATAAATTTTATTCTCAAATGTAGCTTTGACTACTAATGTATTTTTTTTTAATTGCCTTGCACAACTCTATCTTTGCTACTTTAATTTGAATTATTGCTATAATTTAAGTTTCATGAATTAGTACTATTCAAAATGGTGCTACCAGCATAAAGACAAGCATAAATATTAATCATATGATAGGTTAATTTCAGAGAAAGATCTAAAATAATAATGAATAAAAATGTTTTTGCAGTTTTATCATTTATTAAAATGTCATTGTTAAATCTTCATTTTTAATTCAACTCTGTTTATTATGCAATTTCCATTGATGTACTATGAATAAAATATTTTTCCTTTTCAAACTTTTACTAGGTGAATGTTAAACCTATCTGTTGCATTACCTGTAGTGATTCAGTCTTAGTTTTGGTAAGTTTGCATCACAAATTTTCTAATAAAGTGTTTATCAGAACTATAATATTATTAGGATTATGTTTTACACTTAGTATCTGCCCATGATTCAATTTCTTTTGGTATTGGTATATTTCAATTAAAATTTTGAGGTTTAGCTAAAACTAAGATTATAGGGGGAGAAGAGAGAACATTTGATACAGTAATTGCAATTTGTTGTAATGCTTTAGTTAAATCTAGAATTAGAAAACATTGTTACTTTTTGTTAATAGGTTCTTTGTCCCACAATAGGTTCTGAACAATTTGTTCTGTAATAGATTCAGGCGTCAGAGTGACTTGTTTTTCTCTCTTTTTCTCACTATTTTTGCATTTATCTCTTTTAGTCTATATTTTTCAGATTTTTTTTTTTTTTTTTTTGATCATCCTTTATATATTGTTTTTTTTTTTATCATTGCTATTCCTTCTCTGTCCCTCCTAAATTTGTCTTAACTTATTCCACTTATATTGTGTGAGCATGCTATTATATGCATGGCTGAGACAAATGAATATGTTCCTACAAAGTGAGATCAAATTAACAAATCATTCCATTCAAATTGGGGAAATATGACTTCATTTCTTATTATGTTAGATGTTCACATCCAAGTGCAGGATCACACAATATTTTTGAGAATCCCACTTAAAATAACTTAACTTTTTGAACATCCCACTTAAAATTTTAGTCAGAATCTGAAAATCTACCTTATCATTTTTCATTGTGCAAACCCTGATTATAGTTATTTCTTTTCTGTTAACAAGAGATCTGTTGGTGGTATAATTCAAAATTACATTTAGGTAATCTTTTTTTTTTTAACTACAAAATAACTGTTAAATTATAATGCTATAATAAATAAAATAACTTCTAAAATAAATAAACAAAATTATAAATGCTGGAAATGTCCATTGCAAAGCTGTCTATGTTAATGGGAAGCAGTGAAAATGTATATTGAGAGTTTACAGTAACAGCTATAATGGAACATGTGAGTATCAGATTGCATGCAGAGCATAAGCGTTTAATTTGTAGTCAATCTAATATCCAATCCAAACCAAACTATAATTTTCATTGACCCGATTGCACATAAACTATATTTGTTAAACTAACCCAAACTGTAGCATTTTAATTAGTCCAAACTCAATTCAAAATGGAGGAAAATCAATACCATATTTAAATGCAATGGAAGGATCCCAATTACCCACAGGAAGAAAAGTTGAAACAAAATCAACATTTATCACTATTACAATAACTAAAATAGTTTGGAATCGTTGATCTCCAGAAGATGTCATCACTCCAGGGTTCTTGATCAGTGTTGAATTCAGAATTTTTTTCCTGTGCAGGATTTCTGAAGGTGAGCAGAAATTACACTTCTGGACTTATATAAGTACAAAATCACAATCCTTAGGTGTTAGAGGTTGTCTCTCCTATTTTAGTTCTTCAGGGAACAGGAGGGGGGGGGGGAGATGTCACTCCTCTAAAGCCACTGCTGAATTCATCACTGTTTTTAATAGAATGGAAGAACACAAAAATCTGCCACTTTTTGAAAAATAAAATCTTACATGAAAACACTTTATTTTATCCAAGTGCAGGATTTTCACTGAGGGAAAGCATTTTTATCATTGGCTAATTCCTTTACAGTTTTCTCTATCTTTATAATCACCTAAATATATACAAAAATTAAAAATATTTTAAAAATAAATATATAAATAATGGTGTGAACTAAAAATAGTTAATAGAAGAAAACAAAGCCTCCTGTTTGCTCATTAAAAGCTTGTAAAATAAATCCTAGCTCAAAAAAGTATCAAAACTAATTAAATTCTCAGCTGTCAATTAACTAAATATGATTGTGTAACACTGATTAATAAGTAAACACTTTTTCGAGGCTGAAATCAGAAATTGCAGTATCTGGTAAAAAGAAATCAAAGTTTATACTGATTTGATTTGAATCTGAGAGCAAAAAATAACAAAACAAATAAGCATTCTTGCATATCATTCCACCTTTGCTTTTGCTCCATGATTTGATTATTTATATCCAGATGTCATGTAATAGAATTTCATTGTAGTCGATTAATCATGCTTATGCAAATATTTATTTTCTCAAAGTAGAATAAATGAAGAAATATATTTTTTAAATTAATTGTTTCTATGATCTAAAACTTTGGTATGAAATTTACAAACTAATGCAATAATAGAAAATATATATTTAAAAAAAAAAAAAAAAACGAAAACAATTTAAAGGAAATGCATGCTTAGCATTTAACCTAGAAAAGAAGATGACAATAGGGCACACTCTGAAAATAGCATTATTTTTGTCAAACATTGTCAAAAACACAGTGCCATGCTATATCTAGAAATATTTATACTTTGCAGATTGGAAATGAAACTGAAAATTTAAAAAAAAATTATATACCCAATAGAGTAAATTTTCTTTATGTTAAATAGTCCTGGTTGGGTTATCCACACCCAATGTCAGCCCAATAAATTTGACAATGACTGCAGATGCTATGGAACTGGAGTCCTACATAGATGAGGTTATACCCATTGTACTTCGACTTTGGGTCGTAGTCTGACCCAAAATCCGAAATAAAAGAAAATTTATAGATATTTTAATCCACTTACTGAAAAATAGTCTACAGTTCTATTTCTAATATGAATCTTATCCTTTCTATTGAAAAATAAATGTATACATATTGATATATATAGTTTCTTCATCTAAAACAATATTCTACTCTTTCTTTTAAAAAATCAGATTATCCCGAACCTGATCAAAATCCAACCTGAACCTGACTCAAACCAAAACAATTAGTGTCAACATGACTCGTACCGGAAAAAAAAATTAGTGTTGATCTGACACAAACTATAGTTCTGTGTGGTTTGGGTTATATCCGATCTGAACCCACAATCTATAATCATTAAAGAAAGATATTTGACAGTATGTCTGTGCATTGGCAATAGCTAAGCAAATCTACCACACATAGAGATTTGAAAATTTAGATGAGGATAGACAAAGACAGGTCTGAATGTACCTGAAGTTTTTCATTTTTTGATAATTAGCCAATATATTAATTAAAATCCCCAATGAACATTGCAATGTGGCAAGCTTCCATCATTCCACTGATTTAACCTGTGCCTTTATAGGCTTTTCTTGGATCTTCATGCAGACAAAAGTGAATATTTTGGCTTTTTCTGCAATTTGAAATTGTGATCACCCATGAGTTACACAAAGAAGAAAAACATGAAAATTTTTGTTGTACCTTCACAGTTCAAATAACATCTTTCTTAAAAAAAATTAATATTTACTATTTAAAAAAAAAAAAAAAATTATTGAAGCTCGATACGCATCAGTTTTCAAGTTTTTCTTTCTTTTTTTTTTTTTTTTTTAAACTGTTGCACTTGTTTCCTGGGCAGGAAAAAAAGAAAAAATATTCACTTATTTGGAGTACCTTTCCCTTTTTAATGGTGTTTTTTAAAAAATATATATTAATATTTACTGTTTCAAAAAAATATTTTCAGAAGTTTGATACTATGTTGGTTTTCATGTTTTCTGATCCCTTTTCAAGTTTTCTGTTTCTTCTAATTTTGAAACTGCTGCATCCACTTTCCAGAAGAAAAAAAAATCCACTTATTTAGCATACTTTTGTGGTTCTGGCAGTATCTTTGGTTTTGTAAAATATTAATATTTTTTAATTAAAAAAAATGTTCTGAGGTTGATTTGCATTAATTTTCATCTTTTCCACTTTTCTTCCAGTTTTAAAATGCAATAATTGTGTATCTTAGACTAAAATAACAAAAACATTTATTCATGGTATTTTTCTGGTTCTAGCACTATCTTGTTAAAAAAATATTAATATTTACAATTTAAGAAAATATATTTTTTTTTGGACGTCATTTCATGGATTCACAGCTTTTTCCTCTCTCTCGGTGCTTTTGAAGATATCTTGCCATTTTAAGAGAATTGTGTTTTCAAACATTTTTGAAGGTGTTTTCATTTCTGTGCATGTCTGTAGAAACCTAGATTTTCAACACACATTCTCAAAACTGTAAGATATAATTTTGTGTTTTAAAAGAGTGAGGGACAGGTTTTAGTTTATTTAGATTATCTCAGGAACTTTTGGACATTTTAATACATCTAAATGTCAGAAATTAAATTAGCAATCACTATAACAGGGCCTCTTTGTTTATTTTGAAAAATTTTTGCTAATGTAATGGGAAAAAAAATTATCTTCTTTTTTAAATATTTTACTTTCTTTTTAGACATTTTAGTCCATTTTTCTCTTTTTCAGGAGTGGTTTATCACTCCTACACCTGTTACATTTGAAAATAATTAATTTTGTTAATTATTAAACTTTGCTGGATATGTGACAAGCTCTATATTTTAATTGAATGAGTTTTTAATTTTTTACTTTATGATTTTTTTCTATTGCATGCAATAAATAAATAAATAAATAAAATAAATATTTGAGTGATTTAAAATGAAAAAAATAATTTTAAAAATATTGCTTCAGTTTTGAAGCCAAAATTT
The DNA here is from genome assembly GCA_963931845.1 of Maratus michaelseni. NCBI lineage: Eukaryota > Metazoa > Arthropoda > Arachnida > Araneae > Salticidae > Maratus > Maratus michaelseni. The sequence continues at coordinate 123,479,059 of OZ007586.1, forward strand.
TGAGTTTTATTGTTTGTGACGACGAGTAATACAAGTACGTAAAATGTAGCTTATTTGTTTAACCTGTTCATGACAGAGCGCACATTCTGAAGTGCGCATCTGTGGACAGAGTTAGAAAATTTGATTTCTCCTTCTGGGCTGAAGGATTTTGCACAGTTAAGCCTAATCTTTGTAAAATATTCTTTAAAAAATTTTCACAAACTAAGTTTTTCATGAAATTTTTTAAAATTCACAGACATGAAATAAGTTGTTATTATATATATATTTATGCAAAAAAATAGGTATATTCTCTGATATTTTAATACAAAAATGATTTTTAATAGATATTATGCATATGTTTAAACACGTTTTTAGTCTTAAAAGTAATACAATATGATAGAAAAATACTTACATGCCTTTAAAATATAAACATATGAAACATTTTCCTCTAAATGCAACAATTTTCTTACTTAATAATTTTTAACACTCTCACAATAAATGTTTTAAAAAAGCTGATTTATTCACAAATGAAAATAATTAAATAAAACTTCCAAACAACCTGCGGTGTTACCTCATAACACTTATTGTACAGATATATATAAAATTAGACACAAAAAACTTTGTTTTAATTTTAAAATACTTTCCAAGATGTTTTTTATGTTAAAATTATTTTTCAAAACAAAAAATATATATACTAATGTATAATAAAGCATATCAAAAATAAAAAGATTGGATAATTATCACACATTAATTACATGATAACTTAAAATATATACTTCAAAACTGTCATTGATCTTAAAAATATCTTTTAAAAATGAATTTGAACTTGTAATCAAATATATAAAGTAAAACATACTGAATAATAATGAGTAATAGTTGTAATACAGATGAGTAGAAGTAAATAATTGTTGTACGATAATTTAAATTACATTTTACAAAAATTTTGTTCATGTTAAGATTAATTTTCAAAATGATATATATATATATTATATAACATAAAAGCATATTAAATAAATATATATAATTATAAGGGACTACTGAATAATAATTCAAAATGTGCACTTTCTAATATTTGGCAATTTTAGGGTTCTTAAACAATAACAATAACAAACATAGTAAATTTTAAAACAATCCTCTGTGCAAATACCAACATCGCATTCTTTACATTCTAAGTAGACTGATTTAATGATTGTGTTAACTTTCACTCTCAGAAATTTCACTTTCTGCAGACGTACTTTTATTCATAATGTTTGCTATTTCCTCGGCAGTCAAATATCGGCGTCTTTTAGAAATTTTAACTAGTTAAATTGAACTTGTTTTACAAAATTTTTTATATGCAAACAATAATATTTATATTTTTTTTCTTCAGAAATTAATGTTAAAATAGGAATAAGAAAATAATAGGAAAAAAAAATTATTGCGAGTGCAATTTCTTTTATTTCAATTGCCTTCATCTTTTTATCAAAACAAATAACTGAAAACCTTAGAAAAATGATACCTAAATATAGATAATTTAATTTAAAACAAAGTAATTTAAAATGTTCTGAAAATATTAATTGAAAAGAACAAAATAAGAGCCAGAAAAGAAGGCAGAAAAGTCCTCCTAACTTGATTTTTTTTTTCTACTGAGCAATGTGATTAGCCGAACCAAAATAAAAGTATAAAATAGTCTCTCCCCCCCCCCCTTCCTTTTACAAAGTCTGGTAATGACGCTGACATACAAATAAACAATTTCCGATCAAGATAAAAGTAAAAAAAAACAAGTAATGGGGAACATGCATGAGCTTAGTCATGCGGGAGGGTGAAGCATATGTCATATGTTTATCAGTGATCAGAGCTCTAGAATATTTTCTGATAAGCAAAAAAAAAGTGTTATTAGTCGTGTTAAAAATCCATGATAGAAAAGATTCATGTATAAGAAACACAAATACGTGGTGAAAAAACAGACTTTTATTTCATTGCAGTAATTGTTTGAGAAATCAAATTAACATGGATTGAAAAAAATATTAATTGGTTCCATTTGCTTCCCTAGTTAGAGGAAATATGTTTTTCCCTAATACAAATTCTAATATGATTATGATAAAATTTTGTATGTTAAACTGTTTTAAAACAAAACATTGCAAGTGTGAGGCACGTATACCGGGCGCTCGGAATCTGAAACCACAAGTGTCGTCACGTATACCGGTCGCGTGAGATCTGAAAACCACAAGCCTCGGCATGTATACCGGTCACTCGCCCCGTAGGGGTTAAGGCATTGCAGCAGATATGTCACTAAATCCATTCATATTTATTAGGACTACATTATTAATAGTATTTTTTTTCCTATTTAGAGCTTTAACACTAGAACTACCATGAGCCATCATTTTGACGGTTACCAAATGAATATATTCTGATTCGAATCAGAAATTTCTTTTTTAAATAAATTAAATATAAAACTCACGGAAATATGTTAAATGAATAAGTTAAGTAGTTTTAAATAAAATTTCTGGTGTGAAATAGTTTTTAAAAACTTGAGTAAAATTTCCGGTAGTTCTAGTGTTAAATAATGCTCAAAAATAAAATCTTTTGAAGAATTTTAATTTTAAAGCAAGTAAATTAACAATAATGGGTTGAGAAATATGATGAATTCTATATAATACATATTTTTCTTAAATTCAAAGATATCAAATCTACTAAGCATGTCTGTAGATTTATTGTCTGTAGATCATCAACTATGTAGTATAAAATCAAAGATAACAGAATTATTTCTGTATAGTTTAAGGGATGTGTTCAAATTATGTTAAGAAGTGCAGTATAGTCTTCCACCTTCCATGCATTAAAGACTTGTAGTGGCCTTGCCAAGATAGGTGGAATATAGTTACAAAATTCCTCAAACAACAATAAAAAGAAAATGCAACAATGAAAATCTAAACTATAGAAAGTAGTCAATAACTATTATGTTCAACAATGGATGGCATATAGTGTGCAATTATATGGTTGACTTTGGCAATGAATTTGATGGCTTTTTGGCAACTTTGGTAACCAAATAAAGCTCCAGAATGTTTAGTTTAGTTTAGTTTTTAGTCTCAAACAATTTCATTTGGGAAGCAATGTGTGGCTGTGGACCTATCATCAGGAAAAAGACCATGAGTAGGGCTACTTCCTCAGAACATACCAACTATGAGAGGTGGGTTAGAATTGGAATAGTTTACAATCTTGGCACAATTAGCATTTGTTTGAAGCTATCGATTTTTTTCTCTGTTCAACAATGCAAATGTAGTCCTATTTAATGTATAAGAAATAGTGAAATGCATTTGTAAAAACTATCACATATTAAGTTGAATCTTTAGAATATGTTTTTTATAAGCATTAAATGATTAAAAATGTGAATTACCATTATAAGTGCCCAACCAAAACAAATTCTTCTGGCCGAAATTGAACTGAAACTGAATCTCGATCCTTTCCGAATTTCACCCAGAAAAGAAAATAAAACTCTCAAGTGTAAATGTTAATCTATTAATAATATATGTCGACACAAAAATATTGTTAATCAACCACAAGCACACATCCTATAGAGACATTTTTACTTATGCATTATGTGCATGTGTTTGTTTTAAATAAAAGCAAAAGCATTATTAAAACATAATTTTTAAACATTTTTATATCCAACAAACTCATTTATTTTTAGGTGCGTTCATAATTATATAAATACGTAGCACCTGTAGTCATCGTCTGGTCCATCCGTCTGTCTGCATATAACACCGCAAAAACTACCCAACTGAATGGTTTGAAATTTAATATATATAATCATTGCAGAATTTTGTCGAGTCATTTCAAATTTTATGAAAATCGAATCAAAATTTAAAAAGATGTTAATAAAAGTTTTCTTCATTCTATTAAATCCTATCATATGTAATTAATTCAGTGATATCCCATGATAGGTAATGATTCTAGGTTGCCATGGTGATTACGTCATAGGCTTAAGTTTCCCATTAGAATTTTCAGTAAATGTCAACAAAAGATAAAATGTTGCCAACTTAAAATCTACTTATTTTATTATGAAAATTAATCATATCATAATAACAGATGATATAATTCATTTCACTGAAATAATAACTATGAATTTTTTTTTACATTGTCTTATATTGGATGTTTGCACATAGTATAATTTTAATGTAACAATTGTAATTAATTGTTTGTAAAAGTGTATTGAAACTTAATGTCATAAAATAAAATTAACATCTATAATATGAAAATCTGCACATAAAATAAATTTTGTATTCATGCATTTTTGCATAAGAGTGCAACAGTTATTGCACCAAGATCTGATTATTTATAAAACTAGTTATAGTACTAATGCACCTCATTTGTCACGTTTGATGTATAATTTCTAACTTGTTAATTTTAGTTATTCATACAGTAGAAAGTTTGCACAAAGCGTTTTGAATGCTTAAGGCTATTCTTAAATTCAAACTATCTACTTTCAGACACATTCACAAAATCTGTTTTATTCTTAAATGCTCATAATTTTCAAGTGCTCTTATTCAGAAACAAAACAAATTCTATAAAGCAAAGGATCATTCTGAAAATGTTGTCAAAGTTTGTTTTGATCCAATTTTTGGGACGCAACAGCTTGAGAAAATTGGTCATGAGACAGTAATCAATTGTAATATATTTATTAAAAAATGAAAATCACCATTTGACTATAAATTAGTTTAATAGTCATGCCTTCTATTTTTATGCTTCTATCTATAAAACTGTGCCTATGTTGTTCAGCAGGGTTTCTTTAGAGGGGTGGGGGAGCTGTAATATTTAGCTTTTAATTTGATAAAAAAAAAAGTATTTAAAATATGATGCTGTAAGACTACCCTCAAATTCAAATTAGCTATTTTCTGACAGCTTCATGAATTAATTTTTATTCATACATGCATAAAACTGGCAATTTATTAAGAAAGTTTGAAATCGAATAGCATTTTACATTTTCTGACAAAGACATATGATTTTTCAGAAAATGCTATCAAAGTCAGCACTTTGAACAGATTTCTGGATTTGACAATCCAAGAAAGGTAGACATCATAAGAGAACAATTACCTATAACTCAATATGCAATACCTTTATTGAAAACTGGAAAAGGCTATTTGATTCCAAATCATGCTTTCTTTTGTGGAGAAAAAGTTCCATGAATGTTTACTGTACTCATGCAGAAAACTATCCAAAACACAGAACAGTCAAATTAGCTCAGAATTGTAACAGGGATATTTCTGCTGAATTAAACATTTTTGTTTTGTGAAATTAAATGATTCAGGAAAAATATGATTTATTTTTTATTAGTTTTTATTAAAGGAATTAATTTTCTATTAAATAAAGCAGAGTTTCCCTAGGTTCCAAATGGCAGTAAGGGCACCATTTTTAGATTGGGGAGCAAGAAATGTGGTAGCAGCACCCTTCTGAAACTGTCAAAAGGAAACTCTGAATAGAATTGTAGTACTTTCATAACAAAGCAAAAAATTAACAAATTTCTATATATATTTTATAGAATAATTATAATTAATAAGGACTTTATGTTGCACATATAAATACAAACATCAAAAACTTTCTTTCAACGTATATTTTGTTTAATTTAAATATGAGTTACTTTAAAAACTACATAGATAAACAATTCTTGACGTTTCGGTTATTCTTCATAACCATCTTCAGGAGAAAATTTCCATAAATACAAACAGCAAAAATTAAATATGTGTTACATAATTGAGAAAAATGTAATAAGTTAAATGTAAGAAGTATAAATGTAAAAGTTACTGAGTAAATTATGTGTTTTAGTGTAATTCTTTTTTTTTTTACATTTTAGCCATGGAAACAGCTTAATGCTTAAAATGAGCATTTATTAGTTCTTAAGAGGACTGTTTTTTATGAAAATGAAATTGATTAATCTAAAAGCCAAATGTTATCAAAATCACTTTCGTTATCATCAGTGTCAGTATCCGAATCAGACTCATAATCACCCACTTCAATAATTAACTTATCTATGAGATCATCTACAAGTCCATCTTTTTTTTCCAATACTCATTTTCAATATTCTCAATATGTTTTCAATGGTTTGCCCTGGAGTTGGGCAAATTTGTAATTGGAATTATCTGCTATGTAATTACAATTTAATTGTATGTAATTGATTATAGTTACACACATTCTAACACAGCAATTCCATCAAGTAATGGGATGGAGGGTGGTTCTGGTTACAGTGCTGCAAGAATTTTTTATGGCATGTAATTTTAGCTATAATTAATTACATAAAATTAAATTGTAATTACATTGCAGATAATTACAATTATAAATTTGCTCAACTTTTTTGTCCACTCACTTGACAGCTGGTGCACATAAAATCTGTCCGTGGCTCCAATGTTCTCCAAGTTTAGAATAAGCGTTACCTCTGGGAAAGCCAATCCAGATGCAGGTCTCTCATCTGGAATTGGTTCAAAATTAAGAGACCAACTCTTCTGGATGGGGCTTGTGAGTGCTTAAGCCATTTGGTAGGCCTCCCCATCCAGCTGATTCTTGTCCACTCACTTGAAATAATTTTTGAGAATGCCTTTTCAGTAATGATTGGAAGTTTTTCAAACTTAAATTGACAGTTACGTTGTTATCTCTTGTAATGCTTAGCAGATGACCACACATATTTGATTGCATTAAGGTATCAATGATATGTTGGTAATCTGAGAACTTCATGTCCTTCATCTTTTAATATAAAGTATCTATTTATATTCAATAGATTTAGGGGCATTTTTGGTGATTATTTCAAACAATTCTGCTTTTCACTTGTTCAGTCATGCGCTATCCCTTTCAACATTAGCTAGTCAAGCATTACAGCTTTCATTGAATATTTTGTGGAAACAGGATCAACCTTTTTTGCATGATGTGGAGCATTTTCCATACAAATTAATGCTTTTTGCCAACAAGTTTGGTATCTGTTTTTCTAAAATCCATTTTTGAAAATTATTGAAGTTCATCTGACCATGATAATTTCCAACATTTGTTGAGGATATAAGGCGATTTTTAGAATTTGTGTCCACTTGGATACCTGTTATTTTGTCATCTTGCCAACATTTTCCAAATGCTAAATTACTATTGATTGAAGTTTCATTGGTGTAAGCAATACATCAATCATTACTTCTCTGGTTTTTTTTATTTCATGCAGATGCTGATTTTTACCAAAACAATATCAGGACTCTCCATCAGAATTTTTCTGTTACTGATGCTTTTTTTCTAACGAAAATTCATAGAATGCAAAATTTTTCATAGAGATTCTCTGTGCCATTTAAATTCAGTTTTTTCTTGCAATAATGGAAATAATTTTGATATTAAAGGAACTTTCTTTTTAGTAACATAAAAATCCTGGATGACTTGTCTGATTATGCATTTCTTAAATTTATCAATAATGCAATTGCTAATTTTTGGTCTTTTGCAGTGTTTTCCTGGAGTAGACAGAACATCCTCACCACTCTGCTCCATTTTAATCACTTCACATTAATTTTTTTTAAATTCTGAATTCAGACACTCCTGTTGCTTTATTTGCTGTTTTAGTGGCTTGATAAATTGGTATTTTAAAAGTTTTTGCAGAAGCCTCCAATTTAAAGAAATTAGTCATATTTTTTATTATTTCATATGCTTGAGAATGTAAAGTTTTTCCTTTCTTTAATACGGATGTCATTTTAGAAGATAAGAACATCTGTCAGTGCTATTCAATCACAGATTACAAGCATTGATTAAAGGTTTAATCAATATTAAAAAAAGTGTAAAAGCAAACTCAAAATAATCAGAAGAGAAGAAAATAACTGTCTGGCAATGGTAAAAACTGACTGCACTTTTCTTTTTCCTAGTTCATACAAATGAAGCTAATGATATTCTGACTACCTAAAATTAAGTGGACAGGTTCGTTTCTATAGTAACCACAGAAAGAAAGAATTTCCTCACAGTCTTTCTTTTAATGGGTAGAGATTACTGTTATGTTAATTCGTGCTTTCCCGAATTCATGACTTTGTTTATTTGATATTTGCAGAACAACTTGAATTATTTAAATTATGTTTCTGGAATATTCTTCTAATAAATTGCATTCATCAACTAAGAAACTGCCATTTTAATTACAAATTTACTTTCATCACACTGAAACTTGGTGATTTCATAACAATATGCTTCAAAAAGCTAAATGAAAAATACACATTCCAAAAAATAAATGTGGTATAAGAGGCTATCAATTGCCACCAAGAGTGAGCAGCTTTTTAACACTTTCCAACCTAGTTGAAAAGTGTTTATGACTTCGGTTTGTCTGTTGTCTGGCGTCTGTCTGTGCTCTAACTCCCGTAAATATGCTCGGATTGCTCTGCAATTTTAATATGTTATTGTTGTTATCTATAGCATGTTCCCTATTTCAACAGAAGTGTGTAGCACTTATAGTTTTTTTACAGGGACACTCAAAAGAATTCCGTTATATTGCGGTCTATGGGGAAAAATCATTTGCGGTTTATTTAAATATTGTTTCACTATTTTAAACGCATTGAAATTTATATATATCACTAAGGTGCATTACCAAGAAGCTTAATATGGAATTGGGTGTGCATAAAACTTATATTTACTTTACAGGGACAATCAAAAGAATTCTGTTACATTACGTCTATGGAGAAAAATCGTCTGCGGTTTATTTAAATAATGTTTCACTATTTTAAATGCATTGAAATTTATATATATCACTAAGGTGCATTACAAGAGGCTTACTACAGAATAGTGTGTGTATAGCAGTCATCGTTCATTTACAGGGACACACAAAAGAATTCTCTACTGTCTGTTAACAATAATTCCTGGAAGTGCGTTTTAAGTTGCTGATTGCGATTTTAAATTTAACTCACTTTTTGTCTATTACGTGGTGTGTATAAATTCTGTAGCTCATATACAGGGCAGCACAAAAGTTCGTGAACACATTTCCGTTTATTGACAGAAACTCCAGAAGGAGAATTTTAAACTGTGCGACGCGTTTCCTAACTGAACTAAAATTTAGCATCTTATGTAGTATATATACAAATCTATAGATCCTATACAGGGCTGAATAAAAGTATTCGGATATTTTTCCGAATATTGTATATGTTGGAAATTCCTGAAATTATGTTTTTAAATATGTTATGCGTTTTCCAAATTGTTTACTTAGATCTTATCTTTCTGCGTATTAAACGGTATGATTTGTAAAATTGTTTTCGAAGCATTGGAAAGTGTTACATAATCTATGCTTGATGCATGATTTTGCATTCTTGTTAAAATTGCTGGAGAAATTGATATTGATCTCTGAGTCAACTAGTTTGCAAAATAATCAAAAAGTTACTTCTTTAGTTCAAGCTAAAAAGTAGCTTTGATTATTAAAAAAACTGCAGTTAGTTTAAGCTAAAAAGTAGCTTTGATTATTAAAAAACTGCAGTTAGTTTAAGCTAAAAAATAGCTTTGATTATTAAAGAAATACAATTTTTCTTTCAGAAATACTCTATCTTTTTGTTGATTCTACTTTATTAGATTTTTTTTTTCATTCAGAGGAATATGATAAGGAATTTAGATGTTTTTGTTTCATGTTCAAGCCCATAAGTGTAAGTAAATTAGTTTCTGCAAAGTGAATAACAAGTTAGAGTGCTTTGTTTCAGAAAGAACTGCTTTATTCAAAGAGTGCTTTATTTCATGTAGAAAGTTACAGTACTTTTTCTTGGGATAGTCTGTTTTTATTTCTTTGGTTATTAGTTTTAATAAAAGCTACTATTATGGTAAAAAGATTTTATTTTTATTAGTGTACTACAAATATAGCATTTCATTTATATTTTCTAAAAGAGGTTTTAATTTTAATTCTGAAAGAGTTGCATTGAAGACATATTCCCTTTTCTAATTATTATAATTTGTATCTAAAAAGGTTTTTAGGAATTTTGCTCTTTTTAATAGCTACTTTTTTAATGCTTAGCCTAAATATTTTTTTTCAAAAAATTTGATTCAACATTTAAAAAGAAAATATTTTAGGTTGGGTAATATAAATCTGAGATAATGTCATATGTACAGAAATAATAAAATTACTTTTTACTACTGTTTTTATTATTCATATAATTTTACAGTAGAACAACTCATCTGCAATCCAAAGATTTTTTTTCTCAAGAAATGTACAAAATATATTTTTTAAATTATCTTATGTATTGTAGTTTTTTAAGCAAATATATTTTAATATATCATTATTACTCTTCCATATCCTTATACTTGAAAGTTTGTATAATTATTTATTCTTTTAGGCTGATACTCTAGGGAGATTCTTTCTGTATAACTTACCTCAAGTTACTTTATATCACATAATCCAAAATCAGCAACAAGGGATGCCTTCAAAAATTGCTTTAAACTCATCATCAAAGTAAGTGTTTTGTACAATTATTTTTCTTATTTTATGTTTTGGTGATCTTTTTCTCTCCCCCTTTTGTTTTCTTTGTACATAACAGTACTAATTTTTTGCTTTTTTTATTTACAGCATTTTGGCGTGCATTAATATTTATGCAGAAATCACATTTCATAATATTTTGGACTACTGGTCACAATTGAAGAATAATCAAGATATATCTAGTACTGTGAATCATGCCGGACATGGGAAACATGTTCTTCATTCTTCCTCAAAATTACAGTCTGATGATTTTTCACTCTCTAAAATAAAAGCCAAAGATTCCGGTGAGGACTTTTCCTCATTTTCAAGGAATGGTATTTTAATGGATGAGCCTGCTGTTTCTAGTACCATGCAGTCATCTGATAACATGAAACTTTCATTGGCAGATCGCATTTCTGGAAAAGAGTTGCCTTCATTGAATAAGTCTGATCACATGAGAAATAGTGCAGAAGGGTCTTCTGATATTTCATTTGATAATGGCAGAAGTTATAGCAATGATATTAAATGGAATAGTAATAAAGATGCACCCGAGTTTGGAATAAAATCTATGAAGTTTTTAGCTAATGCAAATGATAAATTTGATGCAGAAAATGCTAAATTGCATTCTGAGTTCAATGGTACCAAATTTTCTGGTTCATCAATGAAGAATAAACTTAATGCTGATAACTTTAGAAAAATAAATCTGTCTCCAGTTGTATCAAAACCTTTGGAATTTGACAGAAAGTGCGCTTGGGATATTCAGTGGGCAGCAGTAAGTAAAATTAATTTGATACTTATATTTATGTTTTGTTTTCTAATTGTTATAATAATTTTATATTTTTTATTAAAATGATTATGCACATGCAATATAGTTGATTTCTATTGTATGATGCTAAATTTATATTTTTAAGGAAAAAATTAGAATGAAATAAGAATTATTCAATAATTCACTTGTATTATTGTAAAATCTAACATAGAATAATATAGAATATATGGAATCATTAGGCAAAAAGAAATGTTAGAATGGGGTGTGAGAATATTTTGCATTTCAGTGGATGTTTGATTTTGTTTCAAAATTTTATCTAAATCTTCTTCCCTGCCCAGAAATTAAATCTCTATAATCAATCTCCTAAAATATCCTCCACCAAAAATTATACTTTCCCCCCTTTTCTAGCTCCTTCTCCCCAAATATAAAGTTTAAAATCACCAAAGCGTGAAGAGTTAAATTAAAATTATTAAAAAAAATATTAAAATTTTATTGAATTTAATTTGATTTTGATTTTGATTGCTTTGAGGTATGTGCTGCAGCTGTGCGCCGGCATGACCTCAACTGATCACAGGGGGATGGAAAAAACACTCCACAAACCCAGTGCAGGCACTGATATATCTGTGGTGCAGAGAGCATGCAAAAAACACTGAGGACAAAACAGACAAAACAAAACCCACACTACACAGTACAAACTGCCCACCAAAACAAGACAAAACCTGAGTGATGACAAAAAACAACCTGAATACCAAAAAGTCCCACTGGACTGAAGGATCCGTACAACTCAACAAGATCAGCAACAACTAAAAACAACATGTCAACAACCGCCATGACAAAAACGATACAGACGACGAGGAGTTAAAAACGACCGCTCCCGAGGAAGAGGTTCAGAAATAGCCGAAAACCACGACGATTTTTGTTCAAAAAGGACCAAAGATCCGACCAGCCATCCAGGGTCAAGTTCAACGGCGACATATATTCCAAAAGTAGAGACCTTTCCGCGTCAAACGCGCGACTTATTGAATTTAAAAATAACAAAAATATTAAAATTTTAAATTTATTTAAAATAATTAAGAGTTTATTAAGTTTAAATTATTAACAAATTTTCTACCCCATTTGGTAATATTCTTATTACATTTGTAATAACAGTGACAAGTTAGCCATCTACCCTTCTAAAAATTTCCACATCCACATTTGCTGCTCCCCTCCTCCAACAAATATGGACTTATCTGGGTCTGGATGGGGGGAGAAGAGCAAAACTTTCATTTAAACTATTCTCAGCCCTTTAGAAAAGGGCTGTGCAACACAGTGCCCGCAGGTGCCATGGTGCCCTTTGAAAAATTTCTTGCTGCCCATTTTCTTGCTGTTCTGTTACTAGCCTTTCTAAAAAATAAAATTCCATTTTAAATGATGCTTTCTTTAAAATCATTAACATTTGTGTCAGAGATGTTTCTAAAACCTCTGGAAGTTTATTTTATGCTTTAAAAATGAATACACTTTAAAAATTAAGTATAAGAATAAAATCATTCAAAGTAAAAGTGAAATAATAAAGTAATTTAATTTGCTCTTTCTATAGTCAAATTCAGTGTCTTTACTATCCTTCCCACTTTTTATTGGCACTATCTTTAGACCCCTCTCTCTTTTTTTAGTGGTGAAAAATCCAACAGTTATTTTTTTCTTTATATGGAAATTAAAGATTTTAAATTGTTTTTACTTTTAAAATTTAATCTTCATAAAATTTTATACAGTGTAATATGATGGTTAAAATAGGTAATAAATGTAAATAACTTTACTATGTTAAGAAGTAAAATTTAGAATAATAAGTGTTTCTCCCCCCTCCCCTATGCATGACAGTTCAGGCTTTTTTCTTTGTTACACTATTCCATTGGCTCTTTTATAGGAGGAGTAAAGAGTGATAATTTCCCCTTCCAGATCTTTGAAATTTTAGATATTTTTCTCATTCTGTTTAGAAAAATAGATAAAATCTTATGGAATGATTTCAGTCAATGAAAGCTCTTCTAAGCCATTGCTCTGGAGCCACTCATGGATTGATCACCTTCAAGCCTGTCTTTGTTTTTGAATGTCTGAAAACGAATGTTAAATTCATGCCTCTAAAATAAGTTAAGAAGTAGTCCAAGTTTTATATCCAAGAAAAAAAAAAAAGAAAAAAAACTAGCATTATCTCTGATTCTCATATCTATTATTATACGTAAGATTAAAGTTTCTAGCACCTTCCGTTACAAAAATTTGAGATTGTAGCTTTTTGATTGCAGAAAATTGTACAGTTCAAAATTTACTACGATTTGTTGTTTTGTCTGAAAATTATTTTACATGGAGCTCCTCTGAAGCCTAGAGACCTTGTGTCTAGCACTGTGCATTTGCATATCATGTAAGACATGTGTATCACTACTAACACTACGAGATAATTGTGTCACATATTTAAATCATGTGAGTAATGGCGCTTTTTATTATATGCGAAGATCTGAGGTGCAGCCTTGCTTTCTCAAAGGTTTGACAGGCTTGCTCTAGAACATATTAAATATCTGTTTTCTGGGTGTTTGCAGTAAAAAAAAAAGGTCAAGTTATTAACAGCTTACAAAAATGTCAAAGAAAATTGAGTTAAATTTTCTGAACATCTATGACATTTTAGGTGTAATTTTAATATATGTCATAACTAGTTATAAAGCCTAATAAATTAAATATTAGGTGTATGTCTAAAATTAGTGATCGACTGAAACTTCATTTTCGGCCCAAAATCTGAGTTTCAACAAACATTCAGTTTCAGTAAAACACCAGCGGAACATTTGATGCATACCTAAAATGTATGTAGATAGATCTTATAGGAACATGATTATACAAGAAACCATACACAACCTATTATGTCTTTGGATATTTTTCATGCTTTCTATCATTAATTGATGTTCCAAACAGTATTGATGACAGTGAAGCACTTAGTAATAACAATAACTTCTTTGTATGAACAGTTATTGTTATTGCTAAGTGGTATCTTTTTCTTTTTTTTTCTTTTTGATAGTAGGTAGAATTTGGATTGGAATCTTGTATCTAGTTAGGAATCCAGGCTTTATACAAAACCGACCCGAGTACGGTTTAATAAAATCTGGTTACTTGACTCAATGCTAAATTTTTATCCAAATCTAACCTACAGAAAACAACAATAAAAGAAATCTGACTCAATTATTTTTGTGTGTGGGGTTCAGATAAAATCTCATTACTCGACCCAATTCAGACTCATCACATGTGTTTTGAATATTGATATTTTTAAAGAAAAGTTTTAAAAGAGTGTTTTTTTAAATTGCAACATCTTTCAAAAACACATTTTTTACTATATTTCAAGATAGTAAGAACCTAAGCTAGTAACGCAGATGAACTTGTGAGCTAATGTTAAACCAATGGCAGTGCTTTTTATTTCACATTTGCATTTCAATATATATTTTTTTTTCTAGAGGTACTTTCAATTTTGGAACCAGCTACGAAACTAAAAATAACATCAGAAAAAAACACTGCCTCCAAAAAATTTAAATTATAGGAAGTTACCTGGTAACACCTAAGATATCCTATGAAAAAAAAAAATGGCAAGTTTCTTCGCATTATTAGTGTAGGCTGTTAAGAGGCACATGACGTTTAAATATAAAGTGCCTTTTCTCTTAAAAAAACTCTAACTTTTGAAAAATGTATGTATTAAAGAGCAATATATTCTGAACATTTTAAAACAAACTGCACAAAAATTTCCCATAATTTCAGTAATTTTGACTAAAATTGTTTCAATTATTCATACTCGAAGAATGATTAAAAGGATACAAGAGATAATATGTAATACTTTAAAGTGGATAGATAATAATTTAAAGGGATTTATCTCAAAAATGTCCTTTAAAAAAAATTGCATGCAAGATTTCTATTAAACTACTTTTCATTTTTGACACATAAATTTTACGGGTTTACAGATTATATCTTAAGACTGGGCCAAAATTTGTTTATAATTCCAGACACAGAAAAAAAAGGGAGAGATAAACTCAGAAAAAAATATGCAATCTGTTAAACTTTATTTTTAAAATAGAAATTTTACTAAAATATATACAAATTTAGGTTCAATCTTAAATATACAGTCTTATAATAAATTTGAAAAGATTGCAGGTAAAATTATTAACTAATTTAATAGAAATATTGTACACAATTTAAAGAAAATAAATTTGTACCTTTTTGGGATAAACTACTTTGAAGTGTTTTTAATCATTGCTTACAGTAAGAACAACAGACTCTTATTTTTTTTAGCCATAACTCATGTAATTATAGGTTTTTAATGCAGGTTGTGTTAAAATGCTCAATGTTGTTCTAAATCAGGCATGTCAAACACGTGGCCCACGGGCCACGACTGGCCCGCGAAACCTTTGGCATTTTACCTGTATTTAATTTAGTTGTTAGAAAACGCTTACTGGAAATACACTTTGCACGAACATGCTTGCACCAACCTTAGAGATGGCAAACATAAGAAAGATATGTATGTCATTGAATACCAGTTTGTCGAGATTTTATTTAATTCAGAATGCTACCACTATTTTTGAACAATAATTTTTGTCTTATTTATTCTTCCATCAAATAAAGGAAATATTTCTCTTCAGAAAGTCATAGCATTCTGCATTTAAAAAAAAATCTCGCTCATCTGACAGCAGTGATATATAGACACATAGACAGATAACTCAATTTTACATTTTAGTACAAAAAAAAAAATTGTGGATACACAGGTAATCTCTTGGAACGTAGCAAAGCGTGGGATCTTTAATCTGAAACTTTAAAGATTCGTAAAAAAATTAAATTATTTTGCTTTTAATATTATTTGTTTTATGTTGAAACTAATATTTATCTCTCTTGGATTTTACACTACTTTACAAAATAATATGATATATTTATTCAATACTAAGAAATGTATTGTAAAATTAATAAAATTCGGAGTTAATTAAGAACAGTTAAAGTTTAAAAAATAGCAAAATTTAAAATTAAATAGCTTTTAATCAGTCGCTTTGAAAGTGACACAAGTTATCACTTCTGTGCTTGATACAGAAACCCTGAATATGTCATCCAGGTTCTTCACTTGGGCTTTAGTCGAACATGAGGATTTTGATTTAAGCTCGTTAATTATTTTCCTTTCTTAGGTTAGTAATTGTGTGTGATATATCTGGAATTCTGTGTGATCTTTCTTTCATTCATTTTTCATTGATATAGCCACATTTTATTTACACACTCTCATACATCCCGGGATTTATATATATAAAAAATATGTTAAAGCTCTTTGTCATTATGAATGAATTGATAAATTGAAGATGAACATCAGATTTTTTTAAGACGATTTATAATACAATTATATTCAAAGGAAAACTGAAATTTTATGTTTGATATGTAGACATTGTTGAAGTTTGGAAAGAATGTAAAATTAAGAGGTGCTATTGCACAAAGTATAAAAAAACTCACAAAAATCTGGCCAAACATCGGAAAGATAATCTGTCAGAATTGAAACTGATAATTCTTAGTGAATCGGAATGCTTTCACCAAGCGTATTGAAGAATGCATTTGCTTTAAAAAACTAATTCTTGTCTATTATATTACATATTCTGCAAATCGAAATTGTTCACTACGAAATTGAAGAAATGATGTCTAGAACAGTTAAAGAAATTTGAATATACTCTAAGCATAAGTACCATTGCTAGAAAGATTTATATATAGCGGATAAATTTATAAAAGCCATTTATGTGCTTTAAAACTTATAGTGGTTATGAACTTATATTATATTTGTACACACATACTTAATCATCGCCAATCAAGAAAATATATTGGAAATATGGGTAGTGAAGATAAACAGATCTACCTTCTTATACAGATATTTGACGGCTTTCCATCATAAAGATTTAACTGTGAATTTTGAACTGCTAAACAAGGTTACAATTTTCATTTAAAATCGATAAATTATGATTGTTGATTATTCAAAGACCACCAATAGATAAAGTATTTGGAATTTTAATTTTAAATTACAAAGCACGTGATTAAACTTCAACTTCAATCAAAAATTTATAATGCTACCTTGTTAATTAATTGTATTAACGTTTTTAAATAGAATTTATTAGTTTGATAAAATAATTTTCAAAAAGAAAATGTATTTCATTTTAAATGTTGCCAGGCATTATTACATAAATTATTGCAGTGGAATATTTTAGAATATACAAAAATATATTAAAAAGCAAATACTTGAATTTCAAGAAATATTAAAATAAGTTTAATATATTTACTTCACTTCTAATGATTGATGTTGAAATTATTCTTCAGAATTTATTACTGCAGCTAATCAAATTTCAGTGCGATTCCACATTAGAGCGAAAATGGATATGGGGGTTTACAAATTTCTGTAATTATTAATCAATCGACGGATTTTTTAAAGTATAATATGCAATTAGACATATTTTAGTTATGTTGCGTGTGCACTTTTATATCCGCCAATATTTTGTTATTTTTCAAGTCAAATAAATATGATTTGAATCAGAAAATGTGTTTAATAAATGAAATTAAATAAGTAGCAGTTAGATACGACACTTAATTTCCCGATTCAAAATCATATATTCTAATACGAGCAAATCTTGTGTGTGGTTATATATAGATATGCAAATTTTATCTTAAGAATGGCTCTAACGATTTTGACGAAATTTTGTATCCTACCGTTTTGGGGCATCAGAAAACCATTGGGCTAGGTCACATGTTCAAGAAAATTCAATTAGTGGGTCATTTTGGGTCAATGCGGGTCAAGTTAATTTTATCGAAAAAACAGCTCGAACAATTTTGATTAAATTTTGTATCCTACAAGTTTCGGGCACGAGAAAATCATTGGGCTAGGTCACATGTCCGAGAAAATTCGATTAGTGGGTCGTTTTGGGGTCACTGTGGGTCAAGCTAATTTTATCTAAAAAACGTCTCAGACTATTTAGACTAAATTTTGCATCCTATGGTTTTCAGGCACGAGAAAACTGTTGGGCTAGATCACATGTTCGATAAATTTCGATTAGTGGATCATTTTGGTCATGGGTCATTATGGGTGAAGTATTTTTATCGTAAAAACGGCTCAGACAATTTGAACTAAATTTTGCATCCTACGGTTTTTGGGCACGAGAAAATCATTGGGCTAGGTCACATGCTCGATAAAATCCGGTTAGTGGGTCATTTTTGGGTCACTGTGGGTCAAGCTAATTTTATCTAAAAAACGGCTCAGACTATTTTGACTAAATTGTATGTCCTATGGGTTTAGGGCACAAGACGACAATTGGGCTTGGTCACATATTCAAGAAAATTTGATTAGTGGGTCATTTTAGTCATGGGTCCTGGGTATTTGAACTTAAAGCTAATCTTGACAGAGCATAGCTCGGTCTTCCCTGCTCGTAGAGTTTTTATATTTTTAACTTGAGAAAACATGGAATATTGACAGGTTTCTAAAGCAATCTAAAAACTTTGCAAGATCAGCGTATACATTAAATTTTTAAAATAAATACAATTTGGAAAAATTCAAACAAAATTTTATAAATTTGATTGATGAAAAGTAATTTTAGCATTTTTTCGGAAAATAAGATAAAATAAACTATATGTAATAACTTTGGAAGTTTGCCTTCACATGGCTGTGTTTTGTACGTACAAATTTTTTTCTGTGCACTGATTTATCTACTTATTTTATGTGGCCCGCGGCTTTGTATAAAAGGCGTAATTTGGCTTGCGGTGGTAAACGAGTTTGACATGCCTGTTCTAAATGCTATACGATGTATAGTTGTTTTCTTTTTTTCAAAAATCGAATTTTTTGAAGATTAAACAGTTGTTTCTTTAAGATTTCAATTTTTTGTGGCTAATAAAAAATAATTTAATTCCTACTAAAAAACAGGCATACTTCAAATATACAACCATATTAATATTTTTGATTTATAAATATTTGCATATTTTAAAATATTATAATCCTGATATATAACTCTTATTTTCAGTTTGTCGAGTGATTTTTACACTCCCATTTATGGATTTAATTTTGTACAAAAAGCTAGATATACAACTTAAAAAGTGAAAAGAACAAAAATAATAAAAGTTTTAAGCTATATTTTCCATTTCGTAAAAACATAACTTGAAGTTTCTTTATGTAAGTTTTCACTAAATATGTTAAATTTAATGTTCAAACTCATAAATCAGTACAGTAATTCAAAAAATATATACGGTATAGGACCCATTATTCAAATTCCAAAATCTGGAAAAAAATTTCATTCAAAAATTTTCCAAATATGTAAATTTTTACTAAAATTTTACACATACCTGAAATTTTTTGAAAATTTTATGGATTCCTAATTTTTTTGTTGGATTGTTTCAATGTGTTAACCACTAAAATAATATGTTCCTTCAGATTTGTAGGTAGAGACCTCCCCCCCCCCCCCTCTCCACACACAAAAAAAAAAAAATCGAGAATTCCATCAAACAATTGTAAGAAAAAAATCGCAAATTTTAAAAAACGATTGGGGAAACAAATCGTGAATTTAAAAAAATGATTGTAGAAAAAAAATCGTGAATTTCGTCGAACGATCTCAGAAAATTTTTTATGAATTTTATCGAATGATCACTGAAAAAATCACGAATATCATCACAAAATCATGCAAAAAATTGCAAATCTCATCAATTGGTTCCATAAAAAAATTCTTAATTTTCATTAATTGGTCCAAACGAAAAAAATCGAGAATTTTGTCAAACAAGTGCAGAAAAAAAGTCAGGAATTTCGCCATTTGCTTGCGATAGGCGACTGCGAATTTCAGTAATCAGTCACAGAAGAAATTGTGAATTCTGTCATTTGCTTGCAAAAAAAATATTGAGAATGCCATCGCACAATTGTGGAAAATAATCGTGAATTTCATGAAGCATCAAAATTAAAATGTCTTAAAGCATCGTGAAGAACATAATCGCAATTTCATCAATCAGTCAATTAAACAATAGTGATTTTTGTCTGACGGTCGCAGAAAAAAGAATCGAGAAATTTATCGAATGATCATGGGAAAAATCGAATTTCATCAAGAATAAAAATATTGTGAAATTCGGGAGGAGGGATTCCAAATTTCGGAAGGACCCGAAATCTGGAAAATTCTAAAATCCAGAAAGTCTTTGGTCCCAAGGTTTCTGGATAATGGGTCCTGTACTGTATACCTCTTTTAAATTTTTGTGTGTGGAGGTTCATAATTCTGCTGAGTAGTCATAAATGTGCATAATATACCGGGTGTCCCAAAAATGACTGATGGATTTTAAAATTCAATAACTAGCAAGCGGTGACAGATATTAAAAAAATTCTTGCAGGAGGGTTATGTATGATGTCGGGAGTTTTTTTACTGTGATTCTTGATTTTAGTTCGAATTTCAAACAATAGATGGCGCTGACAGCGGTTGGTGCTCATTCGAGGCCGAAACTGACGTCACTCAGCATTGATGCGAAGAAAGGAGATTAAGGCTATGGAGTGGATCTCATTCGCCCGTACAATCTTGATCTTAGGCCCCGATTCTGAACTCATTCGATATGATTTCAATGGAATGCGTTGTTGCCATGGAAACAACAAATTCTTTGTTAGTGGAATACAGCGTTCAGATCAGGGCATGAATTTAACAAGCAGTATTCGAGTTGCAGGCGATTTTACATTTATGAGTATTTATGGGAATTTTATCTAATCAATATGAAAATTTAGTTTCGAGAAATGACGGCAATGAAGGTATATGAGAGCTGCACAGATATCGAATCCGTCACATCTTCATTCGTTATTTTGCTAAGCAGTCTGCTAGTGAGTACTTTTAAAAGAGTGTACACTATTTATTGAAAATGGTTTATTTCACCTAGATTTAAAATACGATGAATAAAATATTCTTTAAATCAGGCTATAAAAAGTAATTTAATCCGGGAAAATAAAACTTCATAAATGTAAAATCACCTGCAACTCGAATACTGCTTGTTAAATTCATGCCCTGATCTGAACGCTGTATTCCACTATCAAAGAATTTGTTGTTTCCATGGCAACAACGCATTCCATTGAAATCATATCGAATGAGTTCAGAATCGGGGCCTAAGATCAAGATTGTACGGGCGAATGAGACCCACTCCATAGCCTTAATCTCCTTTCTTCGCATCAATGCTGAGTGACGTCAGTTTCGGCCTCGAATGAGCGCCAACCGCTGTCAGCGCCATCTATTGTTTGAAATTCAAACTAAAACCAAGAATCACAGTAAAAAAACTCCCGACATCATACATAACCCTCCTGCAAGAATTTTTTTAATATCTGTCACCGTTTGCTAGTTATTGAATTTTAAAATCCATCAGTCATTTTTGGGACACCCGGTACATTCACATGAACAGATCAGTAAGTTACTTTTGACTGGTTTATAACTCAGATAATAATTAAGATTTTGCTACAAAAATTTTACTAATTTAATAAGATGACTATAATTTAGCTTAAATAATAGTTTTTATGATAATATTTTCATAACACATGCAAATTGAACATTATCTCAATATGTTTTATCTGAAAGAAATCTCAACTAGAAAAAAAAAAATCATTCTTACAGAAAAAGCGGCCAGTATTTTAAACTAAATTCCAAATTATATCTTATTATATAATTTCCTTAATTTTACATTGTATATGTTAAAAACTTATAGCTGAATGAAGAAAAAAAACGAATCGTGAAAAATGTTTATAACAATTATAGATTTAAAAGTTTTTTTTATTATATTAAAATACTTACATACCTTTGTTGTTTTAAATCTAACTTTTTTCCTCTGAGAATCGAGAGTCATAGATATGAGGTGTGTTGCGTATTGGCGTTGCCGGGATTCGATCCAGAGATCTCATGAACAGGAGGCGAGAGCACTAGCGTCAAGCAAAAGGCCAAGCCAGTTACTTTCAGCTAGTAACTCGCTTTAAACTGTTCATGTGAGATGAGATCGCTATAGATAGAATAAAAATCCAAATGAAGAACAATTAATTAATAAAAGATTAGCTAAAAAGTTACCAGATAACATTGAAGAAAATATCAAAAGCACCTTGCCAACATTATCCAGCTACCATTTGATTATTATTACATAAAATTAGATTAAAATTAAAAATTAAAAATATTTTGGCTAGTAAAAGAATGGCCTCCATCTTATGGTTAAAAAAATGACAGCTTTTAAACAGTGGCAGGCAGATTTTTTTTCAATTTTCATGAGTTTACTTGCACAGACGATTGGATATTCTAATTTAATTTTCAGGTCTGATTTTTTTTCCTTTTTTTTTTTTTTTTTAGAAATGAATAAATAAATGTTTTTTTGAACATAGATCATTGCTTTTCAAAATATATGTGCATATTACAACTGATGTTTTTTCAATAATTAACTCATAGTTTTTTTCATTAATTTTAAGGAGTTACATAGTAGTTCTGTTGAGTAGTCATAAGCATGCATAATGTACATTCACATGAGCAGATCAGCAAGTTATTTTTGACTGATCTATAACTCAGACAATAATTAAGATTTTGCTATGAAAGTCCTTTTAATTTAATAATGACTACACATGTATATATAAAAGAGCTTTACGTTACTATTAAACCATTCTTTATTAACTCACCTATTCTGAGAATTAGTTCTTTTTTTTTTTCAATTAAAATATCTTGGATGCTACTACTTTTTTGAAATAGTATTATTTGCCTTATTTAATCTGACATTAAATAAGGAGAATATTCCTGATGCAAAAATGTTCTAGCAATCAAGCAATTAAAAAAGAAAAAAAAAAAACGCCCACCCAACTGACAACACTTTATACCCTGTATTTACAAGCTAAATTTAACAATGTGCAAAATAATCTATATAATATAAAAATTTATTATCTGTGCAACTTCTATTTCCAAGGTGTATAATATAAAAATATCGTACTGTATATTGATATGTTCCAGTCATATTTGGTCATGTTTACAAGATAAGTTTAATGATATGTGAAATTATCTATCTAATAAAAAAAATCTACAATACATACAACCTCTCATCTCAAGGAGGGCATTATAAAGATTTTCTACTGTATCTAGAGACAAAAGTAGCTTATTTACTTCAGTTGGAGTGAAATATTGAAAAATGTTTTGTATGTACATTTTAAATGTTCAACTATCTCCCATATAATAAAATCCAACGGCAAGAAACTGTCTGTAACGCATCCGGGTGCGACCACTCCGGTTTGCGAATCAACCATAGTTAAACGCCATGTTAGGCTTACTAAAAAATCTATGCTACATTCGATTCTGCTGTTAAAATATTTGTAAAAGCATATTAAAGCTTTTAAATATTTTAATTTTGTTTAAAGCCTTCAAAAACTATATCATATAAAACATATATATCACCATTTCTGTAAAGAAAAAATTCTGTAAGCAAGTTTTTTTTTTTCAGAAGTAGCGGAGATTTATTTCGTAGGGAAGATTTGAGGTTGATTCAGTATACAGGTGTCATCTACTGACGGATTTTGAAATTAACTTCCATCATAAAACTCATTATCTGGAATCCTCGGGACCAAAAATGCTTGCCGAGTTTTGGAATTTTCCGGATTTCGGGTCCTTCCGAAATTTACGATTATTTGACAAAATTCATGTTTTTTTCGTGATTCTTTGACAAAATTTGCATTTTTTTCTGCTATTCGTTGACAAAATTTGCATTTTTTCTGCTATTCGTTGACAAAATTTGCGTTTTTTCGTAGTCCTTTGAAGAAATTTGCGTTTTCTTTTTGCGATCCTTTGAGGAAATTTGTGTTTTTTTGCTATTCTTTGATGAAATTTGCCTTTTATTCACAATCCTTTGACAAAATTAGAGTTTTTTCTGAGATTCTTTGACGAAATTAGCGTTTTTTTCCGATCTTTTGACGAAACTTCACTTTTTTGGCGATCCCTTAACGAAATTAGAAATTTTTTCGCAGTGCTTTGAAGAAATTTGTGTCTTTTTTTTTCGCAACCCTTTGAAAAAATTCATGTTTTTCTGCGATTATTTGACGAAATTCGAGGATTTTTTTTGCAATCCTTTAACCAATTTTTTTTTTTTTTTTTTTTTTTTTGTGATCCATTGATGAAATTTTACACTTTTTCGGAGTCCTTGGAAGAAATTTGCATTTTCTTCGCAAGTCTTTGACGGAATTCGCGTTTTTCTGCGATTTGTGAACAAAATAAGCGTTTTTATTTTTTTGTTTGTTTGTGTTTCAATCCTGCGATAAAATTTGCGTTTTTTTTTTTTTTTTTTTTTTTTTTCGATCCTTTGACGAAATTCATGTTGTTTCCACAATCATTTGAAGAAATTGTCTACTGTTTTTCTGTGAACGATAGACATAATTGATTTTTCCGGCGACGATCGTTCAAAATTCGAGTTCGAATTTTTGGACTAAAGACAAAAATTTTCGAAACCGAATGCCTTAAATTTTTAGGAAAACTTGAACCGAATCACCCCTGATGAAATAAATATATAACTATTTTTTTTTTTCTAGCGAATCGTAATATAAATTAATTTTAAAATAAAATTTGAGAGAAAAATGATTTGTTTTTAATTTCGGGAAGAGGGGACCGTGTTCACCCGCCACCGAAGTAACAATATTTGAGTGATTAGACATTGAAACACAATGGACTGAAAAAAGAAATTAAGACTTGGTAAAATTTTCGAAAATTTTCGGAAAATCTAAAAATTTAGTAAAAATTTTTTAATTTAGAAAATTTTGGAATTTTCTCCTTCTGGATTTTGGATTTCGGGATAATGGGTCATAAACTGTAAAATGATTATTTCTTACCAAACGTAATTAAAATATAAGAAACACATAGTACAGCGTTATTTGCATTTAATTTTGCTTATATAAACAAACAATCAGTTATGTGGTGAGTCTAGCTGTTTTGAAACTCATTGATAACACTTTTTTACAAAAACTTTCACACATGGATTATTTGTTAATATTTAATTTGAATGTTTTGTCCAATCGTTGAACTATTTTAGAAATGTAATACTAAGTAAAAAAAAAAAAAAAAAAAAATATATATATATATATATATATATATATATATATATGTGTGTGTGTGTGTGTGTATATCCTCATTATTTTTATTTGTAGAAATCATTTGTCATTTTTAAAATGTATTTTTCTACAATACAAACCTTTCAATAATAAATCTTCATGCTGTTTGTTTGTATGAAGTCTTATGAAAATGAAACGCGGATCGACAATCCGTCATTTTTGACGGGGTTATATACTAGTTTCTTTGATAAAATGCAAGTTATATTACTAAATTATTATTATTATTTAAAGGATGATGGCCAGATGTGTGCTGTGATGGATAAAATGAGAATGTACATATATCGTGGCACTGAACCTGAGGTACAGTATAGCATTAATTTATTTTTAAGGAAATTTCTTTGCATTGGAAAATCATATATTAACCCATCATTTGTCATGTATTTTTTAACATTGCCATTAGTCGCATGTGAGTATTTCTCTCACACCATCCTCACCCATTGTATAAGCAGTGCACGCAATGAAAATAGTTATAAAATCTTTCTTTAGGTAAAATACAATATAATTTATATTTAAAGGAAAAGAAGGGAATTTTTCAAGGTTATTTCTAAATTAAATACATGCTTTTTAAGCCTAGCATGAGAGAAATGTTCATAGCACTACCAACAATGGATTAAAAACCATATCTATTGATACTGTATCTGATTCAAATTGTTAATTTTGTATAGCTTGAATAACGCATGTTTATTGTTGAGATATTGCTCATGTTGGTCTCTTTTACTGTAATCTCATTCAAGAGAAATATTTATGTTACAGCATTTGTAGAAATGTTATGGTACTTCAGATATTTATATCAAATGTAAGTGAAAACATATGCAGAATTTGTTTTTAAACTTATGAACACGTGCATGTAAAAACAATATTTTAAGATAAAGTATAATTTTCTTATCCCTTTAGAAATTCAATATACATGAATGCTTATGAGAGTTTCATTTAGTAAAACTACCATGTTGGTGTTTAGTAATATTTTAAAGATTAAAATGTTAAATAATTATTGTGTTTTTTGACTTTTTGAATCATTTATTGTTTGTGTGACCAGGTTATAACATCACATCTTTCAAATGTAGAATAATAATGCTATGTTGAACTTAAAAAAGTTTTTACTGTTATTTTTAAGCATTTGAAACCTATATGATACTACAGGAAATAAATATTTGTGATTTGTGAAATACACTTAAAAAATAAAATAGAATGATTAACAGTACTATAATAGATAATCATTGATGGATAAAAAATAAAAATTCAAATTATTTAAATGTACTTTCATAAAAACTGTATTCAAAATCCAATCAGCATATTAAAAAATAATAGTTGCAAAATATAGTTTCTGAATTTGAATATTAATTGAAATTCATTCATAGGTCTGTTTTTTTTTTTCAATTACTGTAAGTATTGATTGCTCAAATTGACAGATTTTGAGATTTTTTTCTTTTTTCTAATAAATTTTTATAAATTTGTAGACCGGTTATCAAGACGTTTATTTATGGAAAACACTCATTTGTTACAGGAACCCATGACATGTCTAGGATATATGTGTGAATTCAAAGATTTAGAAGTAAAAGCTGTACTTCTATCTGATTTGATGCAAAATCCTGATGATCCAGAAGATGGTTATTTTTTCAAAAATGATGTGAAAGTATGAGCCCATATGTATATATATATATACTTATTTATTTATTTTACATATATTATTCTGCATTTACTAATTATCAATCTTCACTCAATTCTTATTACCATTATTTTACTTTAGCTTAGTATAGTAATACCTGTATGAAATAAAATTGTGTCTTAAACAAAATGACAATAACAAAAAATTCATCATCCTTGCTGAAAGAATACAATATTATTGCAGTATATGTGTAATGAAAACTGTAAGAACGGAATATTGGCAAAATGGATAAAACTCTTAATGAGAATGAATATTAGTTATAACAACAAATTAAGATAAATATAGAATAAATTTAATTAATTATGAAGAAACATCCAATTACAACTTTCTCACAGAGATCATCACTGGCTGAATAATAATTAAAAAATCGTATAGTATTAGAATCATTAATACTTAACATTGTGTTGTTTTTAAATTATTTAAATAATAGTTAAATTTGAGATATTAAGCTATAAAATTTTAAGATTAAATTATTAGATCATAAAATGATTTCCACATAACTTATTTTGCAAAAGATTTAAAGTGAAATTGTACTTAACAATGGCAGATCTAAGGGAGGGTGATGTGGCGATCGCCCCCTGCTTGGACTAATAAAGGGTCTTCAAACTGACATTAGCTGTCTGCACAGGAAAGGGCCTGGCCCAAAGCCTGACCTGCAGACTAGGCCAATTTTCATTCACGAGACTTGGGCCAGGCCTGATCTCCACTCTTTCCTGGCCGGACTGCCTATTATTTTTTTTCTGCAGATGTGAGGCAGGCCATTGCAGACTTCTTTTTTTCTGGGTCGAGATTCCCATAGAATTCATTCTTCCTAGAGGTCTGCACACTGCACAGGCCGAAATTTCCAGATCCATGTCTTGTATCTTTACAAGAAGAAAGTATTGGATTTGTGAACATTTTTTTATGGATGTATATACATTTTATGAGGTCTGAACATGATTTAAATGTTTTTAGAAAATGTCTGTACATAAGTATGTCTGTCTGTATTTGACACAAATTTTGAAGTGCTCTATCTTAAGAACTAATGCATGAATTTTATTAAACTTTATATTCTGTTAGATCCTGACATAAATAGACTCCAATTAGGTTTTGGTGTAAATCACTTAACAGGTGGCACTGGTATACTGCATTTTTAACGATTTTCATGATAGCTATATCTCAAGAACTAATGTATGGAATTTCACCAAACTTCATATTATGTTAGACTTGGACATAAATATATCCTTATTAGCTTTGGGTGTATACCACTCAGCAGATGTCACTGTTATGATCTGTTTCTTATGATTTCCACATTAGCTATATTTCAAGAACGAATAGATTGTCATTTAATTTTTATTGCAGATGATTTGATTCATGTAGAAGAAAGTCTTGTTATGGCCACAACATACAAATATTTATTTATTTTCATAAAAATTATAGTTATGTTGTACATTAGTTCAGCATAATCTTTAGAAATTTAATTTGTTTTAAAAAATCTCATAGATGTATTTTTAAAAATTACCTTTTTTCTTTGTAGAGCTTTAAAATTATGATTTTCTTTTATCATTAAGATATAGGTGATAAAAGAAAATCATAATAGACTATGTTGATTTTCTTACTGAATATTCATTTGAATATAATTGTATAAGTAAATTTTTTTAATCAGTGTTGCATGCAATTGTCTAACTGTCATTAATATTGTTATTATTCTGTATTCTATGAATTTTGATCATAATCTGAAAATTATGCCTGTGCATAAGTATAGTTTATGAATAATTTTAATTGTAGGATAATGGTGCTTCAGAAATATCAGCATGTTTTCTAGAAATTCAGTCAGCTGGGAATTAACTATAAAGTTTTTGTACAGGCCATGCTAGGGTTAGGCCAAACTTTTAGCTTTTATACTGAGGGCCAGGCCGAGCTCGGGCCAAATGTTTAGCTTTTATACCAGGCTGGGCCAGGTCTCTAACCGACATACCTAAGCTAGTTTTAATGTTTTTTCAAATGTTTCTTTCAGCCAGCATCCCATAGCTATTAAATACAGGTTTCTTTAATAAGTTTCAAAACATTCTTTACTGAATAACACACTGATCAGACAACTGAATAACAACTGATGATATCAAGAAACAAGCAGTCTTATACCAGTTAGTCTTTTTTACATAATTCTGAAATCTGGCAAGGCATCAAACCTTAAAATTGTCTCTCAGAGCATATTGAAGAGGAAGCAGTTGGCCTTAAAAAAAATTGAGCCTTTATGCAATTTTGGGAAGGTTAAGTGACAATAAAGTTTTTGTATGGGCTATGCCAGATTTAAACTACTTAAATGTACCACTTAAACAAACTCCACTCCCCAAGTACCCTCAGATACACACTTCCCCTAAAAAAGGTTTTGTATGAATGCTTTATATATTTTTCGCCCTACTGTTGAATAATTCTAAGAAAAATCTGAACAACCTTTTTTTACTTGTACTGTAATGTGATAATGTTTTCCCCTATAGTTCTATCTTTGAAGGGTTTGTTGTTTCTTTGGATATTTTATTACAATGTGCAGTTTGCCCATTGAGTCATAGGCAATGTTACTGGATAATTTTCCACTTCCATGATGCCACACTAACACCACACTTGACTTGAAATCATTGTTAAGATAGTATCTATTTGGGAACCATACATGAAAGATCAGCAGGTCATAAATTAGCCAAGACTGGTGTATAGATGTTATTCAGTGTCACACTTCAAAAGTCACTTTTGTAGGTTCTCATATATTGGAGTTATTTCATCTTTCACAGTATCTATCGGCAATGATATTTTTTGCAGCAAAAATATGCTGCATGAGAGAAGATTAAAGAAACGTTAACACAAAAAAACTTAATGAGCTGGAGATGCCAGCTGTTGCATTCGCCTCGACACCTCTAACTACTTTTCCCACCTTCCAGTATAAAGATCACATTCAGAAGAGAATTGCTTTTCCAGATACCATCTAATTGATCGAGCAGTTTAAACTAAGCCAATCAGAGCAGTTTACAACTGTTGTGAAGAACCAGAGCACTCATGAAAACCTCCTGACATACCATTATGGTTATGTCCAATCTAGTTTTGGAGATAAGTTTCAGTGAGTGGCAACACTTATCTGAGACATCAGAATGTTTATTACCTGGTTGACAAACTTATTCTCAACATGGGTTCAATATTCTAAAACCAAAATGGAGTCTGATTGACTAAGCTGATTGGTTTTAGCTTGGAGAAGAAAGGCAAATAATAGCAAAACAGCAGAAATCTGAAAAGCTCAGAGAATTTAAAATACAGAAAATGAAGGAAATATATTTTTTTAAATTGATGCATTAGTTTTCGCAAAAAAAAAAATTATCAGAAATGCTTAGAAAAAATAGGATATATTTAATTAAGCTTACTGAAAATAAAATAATAGCGATTCATTTATTATTTTCAAATAACTGAGAACAATTAAATAACTGAGAACAATTAAATAACTAAGAACAATTAAATAACTTAGTTAAAATGGATATTTACTTCAGAAGAGGTCATTGAGAAAAATAATAGTTGTTAATATTTATGAAAGGCAAAAAAATATTTATTGTAAACAGAATTAAATACTAATGATTTTAATTACTGAAATATATTATTTAAAAATAATATTGTAGTTTTTGATATAGAATTTTAATTACAAAAATGCTTTATTTTAAAATATTATTGTTGTTTTTGATTTAGAATTTTAATTGATTATAGCAATCAATAGGAATTTTGGACCTGAAATTTAATAAATAAGTAGAAAATGTTACATATTGTAACAATATGTTTTATTAGATAAGAAGGAAACTTTTACAGAATTTTTTCTCTAATCCTTTACTATTTCAACTTAGCAGGTTTTACTACTAGATGCAAGATTTTTAGCAACAGTTTTAATTTTAGACTAGAAGTAACTAAGAAGCAGAATACATTTTTGATAACTTTTCCTATATTATGTTTTGATAGAATCTAAAGTTATCTTTTTAACATTTTGTAGTTTATTCCTGTTTTTTAAAAAACTTGTTTGTATTTTATAATTTTAGAAACCTATTTTGAATGATTGTATTAATCTATCATACATAATTTTTTATGTGAATTTTGCTTAGATATTATTTATCTCTTTTAAATATATCATTTTTTGTTTCTTTAGTCTCTGAGGGATACAAGAAATTTAATTAGTAATGTTGGTCTGAAAGATGCTGCTCAGTTTATTGAAGAAAATCCCCATCCTCGCTTGTGGTAAAATGTGTTTTTATTCATTAAAAAATTTCTATTGTAATCTTGTTTACATATGTGGTTATTATTATTATTATTATTATTATTATATTACAAAATGTATAACTGCTTTTTGTTGCTTATGATTTTAAAACTTTGAGATAAAATAAATGGTTAAATGTATCCCAAAATTATAAATAATTAAAAAATGAAATTTTTCTGTCATTATTGATTTATTGATGCTTTTTTCTGGGAAAAAAAATAAAGTTAACCATTTATTACATTAAAAAAAAATCAGTTTTTATTTAATTTGTAATATTCTGGTCTTCAATATCAATATCTGTTTTGTAAAAATCAAATTTTCTTATCAAAATGTCATATTTATTTAATTTTTTTTTAAGATGATCATATAAGCTTTTTCAACATAAATTAGAATGCTGAAAGTATTTCACTGTGAAAAAAAATCTATTATACCATATTTTAGATTTTACACTTTGATATTAATTTTTAGACAGCTTTTAATAAAATTTCAAATGCTATGTGAAGTATGTAAAGTTTATTCTTTTTTTTTGTTATTAAAAATCCATGTGTGGTCTTTCAAGCTTTTTAACTTTTTTTCTGTTTTAAAATGTGAAAAATTTATAAATGGGATGGTAAAAAAAGAAAAAGAAAAACTTACAATGAACTGACACATTGATGATGTATCATGCAAATATATCTTTGAGATTAAATTGATCAGTAATAATATCATTTAGTTATATAGGTTTATATGTTATTAACTATATATTGTATTAAGAGATGGAATGTTCTGAAGTAGATAGGGACAGCTAATTCTGTAGCTTTATTATCCTAACCAGTGCTTAAATTTCACTAGAGATCAGCTCCGGGAATTCTTTGTTTTTAGTGAGTATTTAAATATTGGTCAGAGTCTATTGGATTTCACAAATACAGCATACTAAAGCCCACCGCAACAGTGCTGTGTGTTGTATTTTGCTGGTTGATTAAAAAAAAATCTTGGCAAGTATCATTTTCTGAAAATTTTTCTCCCTGATTATGAATGTTTTTGCTACCCATTCATTAATTAGATTTTATTATATATATATATATATATATATATATATATATATATATATATATATATAAATAACCATAAATGAAACATTATCATAACACTAACTTAAACAATGAAATAATAATTAAGTATGTAATAATTATATATATATATATATATATATATATATATATATACACACAATGTATTAAGATCCTGATTTAAATCAAAATTTTAAATTAGTTTCCAATTCAATACTTTTTTTACTTTTAATGTCTGATTCTGAATCTGCTCCTTATAAGTTGTTTTCTTAGCCCAAAAATGATTATGTTCAATTCTTAAATTTGAGTAGCTGTAAGATAGAAACTGCTGATCTGAGTGCAACTTTACTTTGTCTGGGATTAATGTAGATCCAGGTCTCAGCCAAACCTTGTTTTGTCACAAAGCCTAGATATCAATCAAAAGCTAATTAACAATTAAAGTTAAAGTATCCTCCCAAGATGTCCCCATCGCCCCCCCCCCCTGCTGGACTGCTAAATAAAAATGAAAACCCATGCAAAAATGACAGACTTTTGGTTGTTTTGAGGCACCTACCTAACTTACAACCAGACAAGTTCTTAAAGAATAATCATGGCTCCTTTGTTGCTTTCTCCACATGTCTTTCAAGTAATTTAAAAATATCTACCGGCATCAATAATACTGTGGATTACACAGAAATACACCCATTAAATCAGAAATATTCTGTGTATATGCATATATATATATTTTTATTTTCCTTTGCTGAAGAAAAAATTGCTTTAAATTTTTGCAAATAATGTATGAAATACAAAGAAATTGGTGGAGGGGACAGGAGGATACACTACCATTGTTAGTACTGAAGAATATTAGAGCTCCAGTACTTTTTTTTTTGTTAGAAATGAAACCCTGGTCCTAACTATGTATATGGTATATACAGGGTGTCCCAAAAACATTGACCTCTGTTTTTATTCCTTAAATACTGATCATAGACATATATTATAAATTACAAAGTTATGTAAAAAAAGGTACCGAATTTTATGAAAGTGATTAAAATTTTCAGGGGATTAAATTTAAAGAAATACAAAATTTAAATTTTTATACAGTCTCCATGCAAAAAATTTCCCAATGAGTAAAATGTGCCCCATACACTAATAACGTCAGGTTCAAAATTTCAGCATTTTATCATAAAAACTCGCAAAGATATGAAATTACATAACTCTAGCTTAAACCAATTTTCAAAACCTGGATATGAGTTTGCAAAGAGGAAAAATCATGTTGGATGATTACGTTTCAGGGGTTGTACACAAATTATGAAAAAAAACATTGATTACATAAATAAATAATAATTGTGCTATTTATTGGTACCAAAGTATTTTAACTGTGTAGAAATAATAACTTTACACAAAGATTACAAAGCATGTTCAAAATGCTTACATTATGTTTATATTTCTGTCACACATTTCTAAGCTGTTTTAATGTTCATTGACTGTGCCATTTCCACTGTAATTCTTCATGTAAAATTTTAAGGTATTTTTCAGGAAGCACAGTTTCATATATTTGTAAATAAAACTAAAGATAAGAGCCATATTTTATTTGCTTATGATTCATTTCTGTGTCACGTCATTTGCACTCTAGCTGTAAACATTTATATTTTAATTTATGATTAACCCCTCACCAACTTTGTTTAAACATAACTCTGCAGGTTATTATGATAAAATTCTGAAATTTTGTATATGACCTTATTAGTGTGTGAAGCACATTTTATTCACTGGAATATTTTTTGTACGTGGGACTGTATAAAATTAAAATTTTGTATTTCTTCAAATTTAATCCCCTGAAAATTTTAATCGATTTCATAAAATTCTGTACCTTTTTTTATGTAACTTTGCAACTTATAATATAGGTCTATGATCAATATTTAAGGAATAAAAGCCGGGGTCAATGTTTTTGGGACACCCTGTATATTGCTAAATTTAGGGTGTATCCCATATTTTCGGGTTTTTCTATCAATCCTTCTAAGTTTTTGATATCGTTATGTTTAGTGGAAAAAGCGAATACAAAACTTGAAAATCAAAACTGAAAATATAGTGTGTAAAAAAGCAAAAAATTCACCAAATATTAGTGATAAACATTTTACTTATAGCAAGACTTATGAGAAAACAGATCGTAACAGAACTGTCAAATCCTCTGCCCTACATCAATTTGAGATAGGATAAGTGTGTTTTCTATCCACAGGACAGAAATTTATCTTTTGAAATGTATTATTTTAGGTCCTGCAGACTCTTTTTTTTTTAAAGGCATAATTTTAATAATTTGAGCATTACTTTTTGGTCATTCAGGCCCAAAAAAATCCAAGCCAAAGAAAGAAAAAATGCAAATTTTTACTATTTCGACATTATTTAGGATCCTACAGATTTGAGGAAAAAAAAAATTACTATTTGGACATTATTTCAGATTCGCAGACTCTGAGAAAAAAAAAAAGGCAAAAATTTTACAATTTTGGCATTACTGCAGGTCACACAGATCAGAAAAATATGAGGGAAAGAAAGAAAGGAAAAAGAAAAAAGCCAGGGGTAATTGTGTTCTAGGTGTGCCCTGGATTTCCAGGTTTTTCTATTGATCCTTCCGGGTTTCTGAGATCATTATGTTTAGTAGAAAAAGAAAATCAAAAACTTGGAAATTGAAACTGAAAATGTAATGTGTAAAAAAGCGAGAAATTCACCATTTTAAACATTTTACTTATAGCAATCCTTATGCAGAAACAGATCATAATAAAACTGTCAAATCCTCTGCCCTACATCAATTGGAGATAGGATAAGTGTGTTTTCTATCCACAGAGCAGAAATCTGTCTTTTGAAATGCGCTATTTTGGGTCCTGCAAAAAAAAAAAAAAAAAAAAAAAACAGCATTTTAATCATTTGAGCGTTACTTTTAGGGGCTCCAGATATGAAAAATTCTAGGCAAAGGCAGAAAATTTTTTATTATTTCAACATTATTTAGGGTCCTATAGGCTCTAGGAAAAAAAAAGCAAAATTATACTATTTGGGCTTTATTTCAGATCGATGAACTCTGAAAAAAATAAAAGGCAAAAATTTTAAAATTATGGCATTACTGTAGGTCACACAGATCCGAAAAAGATGAGAGAAAGAAAGAAAAGAATAAAAGCAGAAACTTTACCATTTCTGCATTATTTCAGATTACGTAGACTAGAAAAAATGCAACAATTTTATGATTTCGGCGTTACTTTTAAGTCCCTCACACCGAAAAATCCAAGGCAAAGGAAAAAAAAAAGGCAAAATTTTACTATTTAAACATTATTTAAGGTTCTATAGGCTCTATAAAAAATAATTAAAATTTTGCTATTTGGGCTTTATTTCGGATTTGCAGATTCTGAAAAAAAAAAGGGCAAAACTTTTACAATTTCTGCATTAGTGCAAGTCTCACAGATCTGAAAAATATGAGGGAAATAAAGAAAAGAAAAAAAGCAGAAATTTTTCCATTTCCGCATTATTTTGGATTACGCAGACTTTGTAAAAAAGTTGATAGTTTTATGATTTTGGCGTTATTTTTAGGTAACCTCACACCCAGAGAATGTAAGGCAAAGGAAGAAAAAAAGGCAAAATTTTACTACTTTGGCATATTTTGGGTCCTGAGGGCTCAAGGGGAAGAAAATGCAACAAATTTATAATTTTGGCATTACTGTAGGTCCCATAAACCCGAAAAATGTGAGGAAAAGAAAGAAGGAAAAAACTTTACCATTTCTGCATTATTTTAGACTCTGCAAACTTGGAAAAAAAAGGCAAAAATTTTACAATTTCTGCAATTCTTCCATTTAGATTCTCCACATCAGTGCTATTATGTATAGATGCAAAGGTCACCAAAAAATTTTGGGGTATCTCTGGAAGTGTAGGTTAAGGTTGTAAGTATAAGCAATAAAGTTGAAAATATGAAAATCGGCACCTAAAGAGGAAAATTTTTTTTTTTTCCTAACACACTTTGATTTCAATTTCCCATAATCCCCAAAATTCACAAGCCTGTGATGTGATTTTTTCGTGAACTTTTGCGAGTATATATGCTTTTATTTTTCTCGGAATTCCTCAAAATCAGTAATTTTTAAATTAATTGTAAAAGAAAAAAAACACTAGCTAAAAAATAGTCCTGAAACAATAAAAAAATGTAAATTTTGCCAACTGATCATGAATAAAATTGCAAATTTTGTAAATCAGGCACAGAAAATAATTACAATTTTTGTGAATCGTACACAGAAAAAATTACAAATGCCGCTTATTATGTATAGATGTTTGTAAATTACCTAAGGTATTAAATACGGCCACAAATTGGTGTAATATTTTGATGTATCGACTTGAATTTACAGTTTCCTCCATAACATAGGGCCCAATAATGCCAGTGATGGATAAGGCTGCCCACACAGTAATTTTTTTTAGTAGACTGGTCGTGGAACGCACGCATGAGGGTTCTCAGTTCCCCATATCACCAAAATTCACAGGAAAAAAACGTGAATTTTGTCAACTTAAAAAATTATAAATTTTGTCAATCTGTCGCAGATAAAATTTTGAATTTTGTAAGTCAGCACAAAAAATAATCATGATTTTCATCAATCATATGCAGGAAAAATGGCAAGTGCTGTCAATCTTTCACAGGAAAAAAGTTGCAAATTTTGTCAGTGTGTCGTGGAAGAAAATAAGAATTTCATCAATTGGTCATTGAAAAAAATCTTGAATTTTATCTTCTGGCTGTTGAAAAAAAAATGCAAATTTCGTCAGTTGGTCATAGAAAAAAAAAATCGCAAATATTGATCATGAACAAAGTTTGCATCTTCTTAAAAATAAAAATTAAATTTTGATTTTTTTTCCTTAATACTTCACCACTAAAATTAGTTTTGACTTTTTTTGACTGTTTTCAAGTAGCTAAGTGTGATAAAATTGCATTAAATCTAGTAAGAACCCTTTGCACATAATTTGTGCTTGTTTCATAAATACTTTGAATAAATTTCTTTACTGGTTATAGAATTTGAACTCTCCATATTTAGCAAGACAAATTGTACTCTCCATTTGATGAAGCCATTCATTTTTCAATAAAATTAATGTAAGTTTAGCAAATTATGTTTCTCTGGAATTGTTCATTTTAAACAATAGCAGAAATTATATGCTATTCTTAGGTTTAAAATAGGTGAATTTAACTTTGTGCTATTATATTAAAAATAAATGAACAACGTAAAATAGCACAAATAAAGTTATATAAAAGGGCAACCAGCTGTTTCGGAGCCCCTAAAGTTCCATGATCAGTGCCAAATTCAAAAGATTAAAACCGAATCAAATGTTTAAGCCATGCAAATATGCTTGCGTCTCTCGCACACGCCTAAAATTGCATCTCTTGCATGTGCGCATATTTACATAGCTTAAACATTTGATTCAGTTTTAATCTTTTAAATTTGGCACTGATGATGGAGCTTTAGGGGCTCTGAAACAGCTGTTTGCCATTTTATATAATTTTATTTGTGTTATTTTACATTGTTCATTTATATTTAATATTCTTAGATTGTTTGATTGTCATGCAGTTATACAGTATCACTTGTGATATAAACTGATATTAGCATTTTACATCGATAATTTTCAGAGATTTTCATTTTATGTCAATAATTATCAGGGTTTTTCACTTTGAGTCACAAGTCACAATCACCAATAACAGCTAAAGAATATAACTGCATGGTAAAGTGATAATTAATTTTAAACATTAAAATCTAAATTTTATACAAAAAGAAATATGAAAAATCTGCAATAAAACTGTTATTTTTCATTTGAAATCCTTTAAAAACATCTTTTTAAAATTAACTTATATGTAAATGATATAATTTTTAAAATTCAGCTTTTTTACTCTAATTACAGGAGATTACTTGCTGAAGGTGCTTTGTTAAAAATGGATTTTGGCATGGCTGAATCCGCTTTTGTTAGATGTAAAGATTATCAAGGAATACAATTTGTAAAAACAGTCCTTGAAATTAATGTGAGTTTTTACTTATTAATTTTTTTGTTATTCTGTAATAAATATATTGCATTTAAGTTTCATAATAAATATTGCAATGATGCAATTGTACCGATTGAAAAATTTTATCTTGTTAATATGCTTTCAGAACTTGAGTTGATTATTTGAATCATATTATATATAAAATTTTCTTTGAAGCTTTTGTCACTTGTCTAAATCATCATTTTATTCTGCATTGCTATTATTAGCAGAAACTGTCTAAAAAAAATCTAAATTTAATTGCATGTTTAATGAATTCTCAATAAATTAACAATTTGTAAGCTGAAGTGGTAATTAAATATGTTTATTATTTGTGTTTTTAGAATGAAACTATCAGAAAAGCTGAAGTTCAAGCATACTTTAAAAACCAAGAAGCAGTTGACAGAATATATCTTGAAACTGATAGAATGTGAGCCTGCTAAATCTTTTTCAAAATAATAGAATATTAACTTGTTTATCATGTTAATTAAGATAAAATAAATTTCAAAATTTTGAATATTGTAAATCTTAGTAATAAATAACTTATCTTTCAGTGTTTCAGCAATTGATTTTCATAGACTTCTTGGTGATTGGTTTCGTGTATTTGAACTTTTGAAAGGTGATGTTTTAGAAGTCAAAGAGATGGAAGAAGCCTGGAATGGTGTTGCTGAATATTACTTTGATAGACAAATGTGGTAAGGCAAAGGTTCTGTGCTACTGTTATCATGCTTTTAAAAATGCATGTGTAAATAAATGATGTAAAGCATCTCTAGCAGCTAGTAAATTCATTATGTAATGGGCTAATCAACTTAAAATTGAAAATAAGTTTCACCTCACAATGTTGTTGATACTAAATTTACTAGTGCTGGGAAGTCTTGTTATCTTATTTAGCCCACTTATTGCGTTTTGCACTGACATCTAGGTAAAACTAGTCGTTGGAAGTCACCGTAATGCTTACCCATCATGGATATGCATAATATAAAATATGAAAATAAAACATGTGTAAACTATTTATAAAATGCATTGCAATTCAAATAAAATCATGGCTTGATGACATCATAAACTTTAAATGCCCTATTACTGAATTGCATAAAAGAAACATCCTTATAACTCCAAAAAAAGTAATCATATTAACTTACAGTTTACTGCGTCGGATTAAGCGTCTCATTTCTAATTAAAATATATCTTTGAATTGAAATACAGGGCCATGAAAAATCGAAGAGTGTGGAAAATGTGATTACAAATATCTCGGCAGGTAATTATCCAATTGACTTCATTCTTAATGCAAAATTTATGTTTTTTATTGTCTTTTATATTCACTCCTTAAAAAAAAAAAAAAAAAAAAAAAAAAAAAAAAAAAAAAAAAAAAAAAAAATGAAAATTTTTATATACTTTTATCAGAACGAATATTTTGAGAGTCCGAAAAAAATAGTTCTGGATAATCGAGGTTACTGAAATTCAATAAGCTTCTTCCCATTATTACATACTAAGTACATACCAAATTTCAAGTCTCTATCTCAATTTGTTTGGGAGATAGAGCATTTACAGACACACACATAGACAGAGAGACGGCAAATTTTTTTTTCTAAAAATATGTTTTTCAGAATCTCCAGTGTCTAAAACATGTAAATCCGTCAATTTTTGTTTCTGATTTTCAAAACGATTACAAGACTTACCCTATACTACGTATGATGGGTAAGTAAAACTCCTGTTTATTCTCATGTAAAGAATGTTGGTAATGTTTTTCACATTCTGAGAAAAGGAAAAATGCTTCTTAACTGCACCATAAAAAAGAATAATCTGTGATTACATTTCTTATATACATTTCATTTTTTCTCATGCAGTAAATTGAATATGTACTCATTCATATTCAAATACGTATTTATTTTCATTTGAAATATAGTTCTGTTCAAACTTTTTGTGAAAATCCCAATAATAGAGAATTAATAAATAGAGAATTATATATTATAATAGAAAATAGAGAATCATATATTTAAATGTGCATTTGAAAGGAAAATGAATTGAATTCACTCTTTATGTAAAAGAATCAAATATTGCGCAAATCAAATTACATTTGAATAATCATGTGTAATGCAAGTTTGAGTTGTCCAAACCCAGTTCAGGATTAACTTACATATTTTATTTTATTTTTATATGTTGTGTTCACTTTCATAAAATTTATTCTCATATATCTATTTTAGGGTTTAAAAAAAGATACAATTATCCTTGTAATTACAGCTTATAAAGAGGGTGTTCACACATTTCTAGATGATTTTGATGGTACTTACAGAACTATTTTATATTGAATATTTGTGTTTTAAATGTGCAGTTTGGTAACCCTTATTCTGAACTACCTTTCTATATCTTAATTTCCATGGCAATGTTGCCTTTTCTAGTTTTGAAAGAGGTATTTTGGTTCCTTCCTTCTTTATAAAGTCTATGAAGGGTTGTAGGTCAATGTTTGGATAATGCGCTTTTTAAAAGTCCAAAAGTACAAAAATCCATGGAGAGTTAGCAGGTATATCAGCAAATTGGTATAGCCCTGATAACCATTTCTCATTCTATCTTTTCCAGGAAACTGACAGTGGCTTGTGATGTATGGCTGCTTGCTTTATCTTGATGCATTTCAGCAGATTGATGACACTGGGGTAAAAAGATGGTAATTCATGTTTGAAGATTGGGAGTAAAATATGTTTCTGATAGTGTGTGGAGTTGATTTAACATTTTTCTCCACTCTCTTTGTATTGATTTGCTGTTATATGCAAAGCCAGCAACACTCATAAATCCTTTGCTATAGCTTTATTTAGATACATTGAACCATGTTTTAATGTGTTTTTCTTTGATGATAATAAATGGATCTCTTTTTATTACATCAATTTAAATAGACCTAAACTTCATCTATTGTAACAATATTTTTCCATTTTTCTCCAGATAAATGCTTTTCATAAAGAATTTTGCATCCTGTTCTACATTTGGCGATATGTTGTGGAGATAAACAGAAGACAATGAATATTGTATTTTTTGGCATTTTTACAATTCAAATCAGTGTTAATGATTGTGTTAACAGTTGACACTGAGCATTTTAAAGATTTAGCAACAGTATTTTGACTTTGAGGATTTTTCCTTTACCATAAAAGATCTTACCTTTATAATATTCGAAAAAATATTTTTTTGTTCTTGGGTACATATTTGGAAGAATTTTTCTACTTGAAGCCAGACATTCATGTTTTTTTCTCTGTCTTATTGAAAATATTACTTATTGTGGCTTTAGATATAAAAAAACATGCCTTTCACAGCATCTTCCAATAACCAAATATGAATAATTCTCTTCAGAAAGTGTAGAAATATAGCCTTCCATCCACTGGTTTTTTAAAATCACTATTTTGCATGTAAACAAAAAATCAGGTGCCAAATGAGAATTTATTCTTTTAAAAACATTATAGCTGTGAAAAATAATTTTTCTATGCAGACGATTTCTTTACACCAAAACAAACTCATCTAAAAAATGTGCGAACAACTTCTCTAAAATGAGTACATGTCTTTTTTTTTTTCATTCTAATACTGGTTTTAAATAATGCTCTTTTATATAAAAGCTATTTGTTATTTTATTTTAGTTTAATCTTGCGGTTTATTCTGATAATAAGTAATGCTTTCTCCCTTGAAGGTATGTGAGTAGTAAAAATGGAATCATGTAAACTATTGAACCAATTTAATGAAATCTTTTTCTTTTCTCCCTTCAAATAATTCAAAGTAACAATTTTTGCTGGAAACTGTCTGAATTTTGCTTTTTCAACACATTGTATTACCTGAACGGTTTTTTGCAACCATTTAGCACTTCTAGTCTGAAAAATAATGTGTTTATGATGATGTATCATATGAAGATGAGTATATGATATATCATAAACGCCAGAAAACCATACCCTCTTACCAATAAATTTTCTTTATTTTTTGACATGATATAGTATAGTATTGAATATTACAGTACATCAACAGAATTGTGTAAGTCATGATTTTTATTTGATATGTGTATTGCTGTTTTAGATAATACAAGTATTTTATTTAAAATTTCCATTTGACCTACCGAATTCATTAATTTTTCACAATGTGTTTTAATCTCTAAAAAAAGGGAGAAAAGTGAAAAAAAAATGAGTAAATACAATGCAATTGATAGGATGTAATGTTAAAAATGTTAAAGTATATGTTTCTATTTGTTAAATTCCTTATAAAAGGTCTGATGCTGTTAATTATTATGAAAAAGCTCATAATGAAGAAAAGATTGCTGAATGCTATTATATGATGGAAGATTACAATGGGCTTGAAAAATTATTAAATGACATGCCAGAAAACCACAAACTCTTACCAGTAAGTTTTTTTTATGATTTATTTTTACATGCATGGATATATGTCAATTTTAAGCCTTTAAATAATGTAATAATATCATGATTCCTTTTTCTTTTATCTCATGTACACATAGTGAAAGTGGAGTAACATATTTTAATTTAATAATTTCATATTTCTTACAGCATACTTTACAAATTTAATAATTAAATAATTAATAATAAT
This sequence comes from Maratus michaelseni, assembly GCA_963931845.1. Taxonomy (NCBI): domain Eukaryota; kingdom Metazoa; phylum Arthropoda; class Arachnida; order Araneae; family Salticidae; genus Maratus; species Maratus michaelseni. Next base: position 123,521,853 of record OZ007586.1, read on the forward strand.
AATTTTTAAATTTAAAATATTTAGAAAATATAATCACCCTTTTGTGTAATATCTCTCATTATTATCCATAATTGGTCGTATGTTATATTAAAATTATTACATCTGTTTTTAACTATTTTGTGATGTAATATAAGTAGTTAATTCTTCATGTTGTAGTTATAGTTAAGAACAACTTACAAGAAAGGTGTCCCTAATTTGCATATTCAGAATACTTTTTAAAAATGCTGTTTACCTAATATAAGATCAGGAAATTTAACTGCAGAATTTCTATAGAAAATTTGGAAAATGAAATAAACTCTCAAGCTTTTACTGAAGAAATGATTTGGTGAAGAAGACAAGTTGCTTGCCAAATGTGTGTGATTGAATTTGCAATGCTTACTGAATTTAAATTTAAATAATGAAATATTTTACTGCTTTTTTGTCAAATGTTATAGTACTATAACACATGCAAGTTGTGTGTATTTCAGTTATTAAAAAATAATAATAATATATTTTATTTTGCAAACTGCAAATACTTATTTTAATGTGTAGTCACATTAACATTTTTTATCTTATTTTTCAATCTAAAAATTAATCATTATTTGGAATTTAAAAAAAAATAATGGCTATATAATTGCAAATCAATGTGTAAAATACCGTCTAGATTTTATTTAAATAATATGCAGAAAATAATATGGGAGTGACAAATTTTACAGAAGAGAAAATTGAATTAAAAAACTATTTTGAAGAAATTTTAAAATGATATGAATGTGCAAACCATGTTAATGTGCATGAAGGATATGAAGTGTTATATTGTATATCCTTTATTAAACAAAGTTACTGATTCAGAAAACTATTATAAAATATCAATGAGAGTAAAGAGGGGGAGAGGAGGGTCTCACATCTTTTAATGAACCATTTTTTCAATATTAACATGTATTAATATACAACAAAGTATGTTGTCTGGATATTTTTTCTTCATTATTCATAACTCCCTCATCTTGTTTAGAATCATCTTAAATTTACCTGGGGAGGGTGGAGATGATATTGTCGATTCTATATAATTTTTACACAAAAATTCATTTAAAATATTATTTTAAGTTAAATTAAATAAATAGTGTTTCTTTGGCACATAGTTTATTTTATTTCTGGTTTGATTGATATTCTATTCTTGTTTAATCCTCCACTTCAAGGTTTTTAAAAGTTTCACAGTTGGGTTAATTTAACCCATGTTTTTAAAAATAATTTTTAGTTTCTAAAAATTTCTTAACAATAAATTTTGTTCTAAAACCTTCATTATAAAGTTGTAAAATTTGACAAATAAAAAAAAAATATTTATATATTTGTGAAAATTGAAGTTATAAAAAATGTACACTGGTGTGCAAAACTTAAGCAGCAAACACAAAATGCTAATTTCTGAACACGTGAGTACTCAAAAGGAAATTCTATAAAGAGCAAGTGTAGAAAAGAGGTACTATCCTAACAGCACGGCCAGTCGATGTGAAGTCCCCTTGACGTCACACATGGTTAGAAGTGTCACAATCGCTATGGTGAATCAAAATATGGGATATTTCACTGCCTCATTATTACTCTCAAATGATTGTTAACACTGAAAAGTCACTGTGACTGTCGTTTTGTGATGGGTCACCAGGTGACATTACAATGAAGTCACCTTGTGATTCTCAAATCACTGTCAGTTGAAGACTGAACTTTGAAGTCATTGTGAGCATTGCATTGTGATGAGTCGCCAAATAATGTCACAATGAAGTCACATGGTGACTTTCCGGTGATCGACACTCTATTGTGAAGTCATCATTGCACTTCTTTGTGAAAAGTCACCAGATGATTTCATTTTCTGTCACTTGGGAACTTGTCACAGAACAGCTATCATGGTGACTTTACAATGGAGTGTCAAAATGACAGTCATATGAGAGTCACAAGATGACTTCATTGTAAAGTCACCTGGTGACTCATCAAAAAACGGCAGTCATGGTGACTGTTCAGTGGAGTGACCAAATAAGAGTAAGAATGAGATGAATGAAAGATATCACATTTCTGTTCATTGTAGTGACTGTGACAATTGTGACCATTTATGATGTCAAGAAGACTTCACATCGACTGTCTGTGCTGTTAGGGTAGTACATATTTTCTACACTTGCTGTTTATAGAATTTCCTTTTGAGTACTCACGTGTTTAGAAATTAGCATTTTGTGTTTGTTGCTTAAGTTTTGCACACTAGTGTATTTATTTAAGTTAAACTTATTTAAACTGGTTTAGTGTGTAGAGTAAGAAAGGCTCTAAAGCAAATATTACCTAACATGTAGAATGGAAGCTTAACATTCACAAAAGATCATTTCTTTTATATTGAAATGTATTTCCATAAAACAAAATTTGGTTTTATGTTTGGCATCATTTTTCTTAATTCAAGGGTGTATGACCCCTCTCCCCCCCTCTCATTTAGAATTACTTATGTTTTACATTTGACATTTTCAATTCTCTATACTTTTACGACAAAATTATTTAAGTTATTTTAAATCACGTTAAATAAATAAATTTTCTTTGTCGTAAACTTAATTTTATTATGTTTCTCTCATATTATATCCTTGTTTAACCCCTTTGGGACTAAGGTTGCACATTTGCCTCCTACAGAATTTCACCCACTGGCGCAAGGACGTAAATCAATTTCTGTTTAAATATGCATAGGTTAGAATTCATAATTTTTTGAAAATATGTATTTATGAAAGTAATTTTCAAGAAAAATATGAATTATAACATATGTTTTTTTTAAAACAGAAATAGACAGACTTCTAGAAGCTTCTAATATGTGAATCCAAAGTTACTAAGAAGTTTTTGAACTATGCTTAAAAAACCACCCTCACTGCAATCTTCTTTGCAACAAATTATAAATGAATTTAACATTAGGAGTTTTGAACTTTCCTACCTTCATAATTTCTAAACTATTTGAGTGAATGACTTCCAGTTTGGTGTCCTATGGTAAAAATTTCCAAAAAAAGACAAATATGATATAAAATTTAGGTGTTCCTATTAAAAATTTCAGTGTTTGGTACAATTTCATTATGAAGATGACCGCTAAGCATTTAAAAAAAAAAAAAAAAAAAAAAAAAAAATTGAAAAAAAAAAAAAAAAACAATTTCTAGTCATAGCTATTTCTATTTTATTTTTCTGTGACAATTTAGAGATTAAAATGTATGGGAAGTTTTTTTTTTATGCTTGTACATATTAATAAAATAAACTATGCATTGTTAGCTATCCTGTAGGAATGCTAACAATGGGAGGCATTTCTTCCTTCAAACATGCTCTTGTATGAATTTTTTTAATCCCACTAACTATGCTCCAAAGTAATGATTCCCGATAAAGCTTGGTGGAGGTATATATCTTGGAACCCTTTACTCCTATCTGCAAAAGATCTTTACAATCAGTGATGAAAAATTACCTTAATGATGAAAAAGCACCTGTCTTTTTAAGTATCACTTGTAAAAAATTTGATTTTCTCAAAATGACTTGTTTAAATGTTTATAATAAAGAACTTATTTTTAGAAAATGATGAATAATGTATATGAATTTCCTTACAGGATCTAGGTTCTATGTTTATGTCTATTGGGATGTGTGAACAAGCTGTCACTGCTTATGTAAAGGCAAGTGCTCTTCTTTTCACATTAAATAGAAATTATAAAATCATGTTTAGTTGAAAATGTCAAAGTCAATTATTCTTGAATTTGTCACATTCTACCATCCCATTTAAATTCTTTCTTCTCTATGTTTCATTCACTTTATGTTTTATGAAAATATATAAAGGAATAAAATAAATACTGTATTTTCCGGTGTATAAGTCGACTTTTTAAACCACAGAAATGCAGGAAAATTACAGGGGTGGACTTATACACTGGATATAAAATCAGACACACAACGATCATCATTTATAGTAGATTTAGTGATACTTAATGACATTAGCTTTGATTTTTTTCCTTGCTATTATGAACCACTAAACTTATCCTTTCTGATATATTTTACATAACTTAAAATTATTATTGTTATTTTCTATCATCATTGTTTAAAAAACATTAATTTCTTTTTAGAAAAAAAAAGTTAATAGTTGACTTAGGAAAATTTATAACTGTTGAATACCGTGAGAGAGAAAAAATTAATTAAATTAATGAATGACTGTATAGTAGATGTACATTTAATAACATTGAACATAAATAAAGTAATAATATGTTTGGTAAGTTTTGTCTGACAAGAATGTATTTAAAATTGAAAGTAAGACCATCATATCATAACCTTGTTTATCTTAAATACAGAAACATGATTCTTTCTTGACGTATTTTACATAGGTATTGTTAAGTATTCTTTTTAGAAAAATACAATAAATTATTCAATTATTGTTTTTATCAGCAAAATTCATATTTTGAGAATATTCGTATGCAATTCAGTTAACTTATTTTTATACCATATACATTATTCAAACATTTTAACATTCTTTTTTATTAAGTTGCCATATAAGTTCAAATACTTTATTAATTTATTTGTCTGCAGAATTTATCATTAAATATATTAAAACTTATAATTATCTAATATTATCAAGATAATTTTTTAATCCATCAATCAGCAATGCTTTATCATATTTTTTTACTAAATATGCCAAACACACCAACAATTTTATGGACCAGCCAGCTAAAACTGAAAGAAGAATGCAAACAAAGTGCACACTAAGCTTACGCAAAATGAATTAGCATGTTTACAGTCCCAGAAGGGGTAATGTATGTAGCATTCACTGATAGAATTTAAAAAGAAATCTTAATATATATTTATATATATACATTGGTGGCCAAAAGTGTGGAACAATTTTTGAAAGTTTCATGTTTTTCAATTTTGTGTGCTTGTAGAATATATTAATTTTCACTTAAATACAAACATTTATATATCAAATTGAAGGTAATTTAATGTAGAATTTAATAATAAAAACAGTATTACAATATCTGTATTACAAAAAAAAGTTATGCAACTAATAGTAAGATCTATCTTAGATTTGCATTTTTTTAAAGTGATACTTTCACAATCAATACTTAGTAGGATAACCCTTATTTTTTAAGACAGCTTCACAGTGTCTTTTCATCGAGTGAACGAGTGCTTGGAGTTCATCTTTCGTAATCACATGGTGCCAAGAATCAATTATAGCTTCAATAAGTTGTCTTTTATTGGATGGACGTTTTTTTCGTACAAGAATTTTCAATCGTCGCCACCAATTTTCAATTGGATTGAGATCAGGGCTGTTTCCTGGCCATAATAATATAGCTATGCCTTTGTTTTGAAACCATGCTTTGCATACTTTTGCTGTGTGGCATGGAGCTGAATCCTGCTGAAAAATAAATGGTGCGTTGTTGGGGAAGAGATCCCTGATGGAAGGTATCAATTTTGGTTCCAGGACAGTCTCAGTGTATTTTTTGGCATTCAGGATGCCATCAATCACTTGAATTCGGCCCACACCATCTGCAGACATACATGCCCAAATCATGACATTTGTTGGGTTTTTTGTAGTTGTTTCAATGCAATCAGGATGAAGTGCTTCTACTCTACATCTCACATATTTTCTACCATCACTACCAAAGAGTGATATTTTACTCTCATCGCTTCAGATTACTTACTTCCATTGATTTTCTGACCATTTAATGTGTTCTTTTGCCCATTTAACTCGTTTTTTTGCGTTGCTTTTGATTTAAATATGGTTTTTTTCCTTGGAATTCTAGCTTGTAGTCCAAATCCTGATAACCTTTTTCTTATTGTTCTTGAACTTACTGCATATAGCCGCTGCATTCATTTCACATCTGATGGCATCTGATGAAATTTTTCTATCTTGAAGGCATAGCCGTTTAATTTTTCTATCGACAGTAGCACTTGTGAATTTTTTTTCGGCCTGATTTGGCCTTATTTTCCACTGATTTTGTTTTTTCATAAAGTAAACAGAACTTTCGTACACCAGAACAAGTCACTGAACCACCAACTTGTCTTGCAATTTCAGCATAAGAGAGGCCATTTTCTCTCAATATGACAATTCGGCTTCTTTTTGTAGATGTCCAATTAGTTCTTCTTGTTGATGACATTGTTTAAAATTAGTTTAATTAAAAAAAAGGACTTTAAATACTCAAAAACAGCAATATTCTATTTAATTGTACTAGTATGCATCATTCTGCAAAATATTTCCACAACAATAACTCTTTTACCATCCAAATAACCTAAACTATAGTTACAGGCATTTGAACATAAATAAAGTAATAATTTATGTGAATAAACCATAACTTTTTTTGTAATACAGATATTGTAATACTGTTTTTATTATTAAATTCTACATTAAATTACCTTCAATTTGATATATAAACGTTTGTATTTAAGTGAAAATTAATATATTCTACAAGCACACAAAGTTGAAAAACATGAAACTTTCAAAAAATGTCCAAACTTTTGGCCACTACTGTATATATATTTTAAGTTGAAGATTATTTTAGTTTTGCATTATGATGAATTGTCAACAGTAGACTGGGAATTATCTACCTCTACTAAATTTGATCTTAAATGTTTTTGGAGAAATAATTAACTAACATGAACTTTTTTATTGATATCTCTACCATCTATCCCCTTAGAAATCAAACAATTATCATTGCAAAAATGTTTGATGATTTCCAATGGGCTACCGTGCTTATCCTGAAAGATTCCAGCATGCTGAAATTTTTCAACAAACACTTTATCTTCAAATTGTAGAGTTGGTTTTGATCTACCCTTTCCAGTCTAATATATTGCAAAATATTGATGCTTGTTCTCAGCAGTTTCTTTTTTCATTTTTGCATTTAATTGTTCAATTTTTTTTATATTGTTCAATGCTCCCAACAAATTTTGGATCACTGAATGCCCCTAAAGGAATATTAAATTTTCTGCCTAAAAAAAATTATGCAGCTGTAAAATTTGTGGCTGAATGAATTGAATTATTGTAGTGCAATTTAAATATTAAGAGATTCACAGACCATTGAAATGTTTCATTTGAAATAGCAGATAACTTTCTTTCATAGTTCTGTGGGTCCTTTCCAGTAAAACATTCAAGGTGGGATAATAGATTGATGCTTTTCTATGTTCTACCTTTTAAACTTTTTAGAAACTCTTCAAATTCACCTGAAGTAAAACATGTCCCATTGTCTATCTGATAAGACTATCCTATGAATTCCAAATCTTGGAAATTATTGCATCAATTATTTTAGGACAGTGGATAATTTTATATCTGAAAAAAGTATGGTCTCCAAATAGCTTGAATAGTGATCAATGATTGTGAGACAAACATTTACCATCAGTAGGAGCATTTAGGGATTTTTTAAAAAAGTATCTTCTGTAACAATATGTTTGCATACACTAAGAACAGTTCTCATAAAAGTTTTTTGTATCTAAGAATATGCCCTCCCAATAATGTTTATTTTTAATAAAGTTATAAGTTTTGTTTGTGGTAAAATGAGGAGCTTGCTCAAACTGTAAACAATTTCTTATTAAGGAATTTGGAAGTAGAATTTTGTTTACAATGGAACTTTGATTATTACATTTACTTTTTGATTTAAATTTTACCATAACCAAATTTGAATGTGAATCAATAAAATACCTCTCTTTAGTTTTACAATCAGTAGAATTAATTGTATCTATAATTTCCCTGATACCTTTATTCAAATTTTGATATTATTTTCTATTTTCCTTTGTATATTTTTACTGTCCAAAGAATCATTTATTTCAAAAATATACATATGTTGTTTACAACATAGTTGTTATTGATACTAGAAGATTAATTACGCTTTACACTATTTTCATTATTAGGATTTGATTTTTCAGTTATCTTAACATTATGATCTAAATTTAAATTGTACATCATTTAAATCATTGGTAAATATATCATATGATTTGACATTTTTCTCAACTGAGTGAAAAAGAGTCCAGGCCAGCAGTTGAACCCAAGACCTTTGGATTAAATTGCAAATGCTCTGCCTATTGAGCTATCTGGGCTGACACAATTCACTCAGATAACCTTTTGGGCAATAGCATCTGGTCTGCTCTGTAGACAGCTATTTACCATAAATAATGGTATTCTATGAAACAATGGACAATTAGTTACACTTTATTATTTTTAACTTGAACATACTGATTGGTAAAGCTAGTATGATTTGATGTTTTTCCAACTGAGTGCAAAAATTATTATTGTTATTTTCTATTATTTTTCTATTGTTATTTTCTCCCGACCTGGACACTTTTTCACTTATGCAGCTCCAGTAATTATTATCCATAGACATCAATGTATCCATTTCTTTGGATAGCCCTGTATATGAAATTATTTGTATTCTTCAAACATCCCTTAGTATACTAAATACAGTTCAGCTGGAAAAAGTACAACACAACCAAAAACAATATTTAAGCAATTCATGGCTATAGTCAGTAACATTTTTGAATTCTTTTGTGCAGCCCTGTATATGATCTGATTTGAACACCATATAATATAAAAAAATTTGTAAAAAGCATATACCACAACTGAAAACTCACTTCCAGCAATTATTGTTCATAGACAGTACTGTAACTGAATTATTTTGTGTGTCCCTGTAAATGCATGATAAATGCTTTTCACTCCATTTTCTACAGAAAACGTGTATTAGTGCACCTCAGAAATGCATATCAATTTCATTATGTTTGAAATAGTGTGACACCATTAAAATACACATAATTAAAATTGTATTTGAAATGATTATAATTAATTTGTATCAAGTTTAAAATCTATTTTAGTAGTGGAGAAAATAAAGAATGCAAAATTACTTTTGAAAATTCTGCAAATTTGTGCTGTGTATATAGGATGATGTTAAAATATGTGTTAATGTTAGCTTTTCTTGCTGCTTTTTTAAAGTAAACTAATAATACTTGAAAGTTACAAATTTATTATAATAGTTAAATTACTTCACTGCAATTAATTTATGCACTTTTTCTATTTTAATAGTGTAACAAACTGAATTCAGCTATTGAATGTTGTACTGCCCTTAATCAGTGGAAAATGGCTATAGGATTGGCTCAGAAATATGATATCAAGGATGTTGATTCATTGCTTTCTCAATATGCTGTATATTTGAAACAAGAAAAATCAGTATTTACTGTTGTTGAGCTGTATAAAAAAGCATGCAAGTTCTTACATGCTGCCTTAATGTTATACAAAGTAAGAGTTCTAAAGAATTATGCTTCTTAATTTTCCCCCAAACTTAATATGTGCATTTATTAAATGTATTCTTAATTTTAGTTTGTGAAGGACCTGCCAGACAAGCATAAAGATCCATTACTTCTGAGAAAAATTTATGTTCTTATTGCTATCCTTGTTGAAGAGTATAAGTCAAACAGGAAAGTTACTAATTTTGATAGAAATGATGTGAGTAACATTTTTAACAATGTGAATTCTAAGAAAAGATTTTTTGATAAATAAATGTTGTACTTTAAACTATTTAGTACAGTAAAACTCTAATATGAGCTTCATTTATCTAGATCGTAATATATCTGGACTACTATCATAAAATAAGAAATTCTGCTATGTCTCTATTCAAAAATATTTTCAAAGTGTTCTTTTCAAAGGTGATTTTATATGTTAAATACTTTTTTACCTTTGTGCTTTAATCATATATATTATTTCTGATGTCACATTCCTTTTTACTATGCACATTCAAAGTGCACAATGATGTATGAGACATTATTATATGAAAGGTTTTTGAACAGGCTTTTGACACAGTATACTCCCATTTCATTAAAACACATTGTTTAATTAAAAATTGTAGTTAATTAAAAATTAATATAAAAATGTATCATCAAATAATCTCAAAAATTGCTGTGCTCGCCTTGCATAGGTCAACTGGTGGATACCAAATGTGCAAAAAAGACCAACAACATCAAAAAGGTACAAATGACCATAATAAAAGTAACATATAGTTATTACAATGCTTTTGAAGCTCCTGCTTCAGTCCAAAAATGAAAAAGGATTATGAAACATCAGAAGCAGCATATGCACATACCTGCCAGATGGAAAAAAAAGGATGAAGATTTCTAATTCTCTTTTTCTTCGTATTAATACTTTCAATACCTTCATCCTCATTTCCATTCTAACCTGTACAATAAGCATGCATGCTGGTTCTGCTGTTCTTTGCTTTTTATTATTATTATCTTTTTATTGAAGGAGGTGCTCTAAAAGCTTTCAAAGAATTGTATACTAATTCTATTGATATGATTTTATATTTATTCACATTTATATTACAGTAAATAAAATACTACTAATATTGCTTTTTAAATCAATATGTTATAGTTATTTTTTTATAGCTCTTCTTTTAAAAAATCAAGTTTGTAAGTAATAAATTGAAAAACAAAACAAAACATGTAGATGTGCTATTTTTATATAGACCCTCCAAATAGAATTTTGGGCTTTTTACTTAGTTGTTTTACTTTAGTGTCAGAACCTTTGACCATTTAGTACTAGTGATTTTCCGCTACTAGTCATTTTTATAGATTTGAAAATAAGTATAAGGAAGTAGTAAAAAAATGAAATAATTTGACTTTGCACTCATCTTTTCTAAACATCTTACCACGTGATATTCGGATTTTTTATTTTAGCTGTCAGTGCTCTGTGATTGTAGACAGTTGACCTTGCCTTGATTTTTCATATTTTAATTTAAATGTAGCATTTATAGTTTGCAAAAATAGTTTAACAGTAGGCTAACTGATAAAAATCAAGGATAATTTTGAAACTTTGGCAACTAATGCTGTTAAAATTATCTTTTAAGCCATCTGCTTAGTTATGTATGCTGTGTCTAGTATTTCTACTGGTCAATTCATTTTTAAACTTAGAGGTGGCACACACAACATCAGAAATGCCATCTATAAAGAGGTGACACTAATGGTATGTAGGATATAAATTCACACATATATGTATTTAACTTCATCTATTAAAATTTTATAGAATTTTATAGTAAAATGCATTGGTTTTTCTTTGTTTTATATGTGAACAACATCAAGGGCAACATCTAGTATATAATGAAATAATGATACTGCAACTGTTTGTTTACTGAAACAAATAAAAAAAATTTCTTCTAGTTGAATAAGTTTATATTATTAGAATTTATATGCTCATTGAATATGTTTACAATGAACACTTGAGTTGTACTGGAAAGCAATAAATATGGCTTTTGAAATTAAAATTAGTACTTGTTATTTCTAGATTAATGATTTAGGTATAACCCTTGAGGAAGAAGTTAGCCTCCAGAGTGTTGCCCCTCGTTTGATTGATGATCCATGGAGAGGTGCTAAAGCTTATCATTTTTACATGCTAGCACAGAAGCATTTATATCAAGGTAAACTCTTATTTTTTATATCATTAAATTTCTAATATTTTTTTAGATTATATTTTTATGCATATTCCACATGCTATTAAATTCTCAATATCGTATTTATTCATTATTATAAAATTACAAACTAATAAATTGTTTAATTTATTTTAGTTCTTACCTGTATTTAACTTGAATGCTTTTGAAATTATTATTTCATCCTAATTGATTATCAGTTATTTATATATTATTTAAAGCCATTTTTAGACATTCAGAGGCTCTGAATTCAGTTACTGTTTAAGGTCTCTTTACTGTAATTAATTATTTTTAAAGGAAAAATATTCAGCTGTAGGAATGTATACCATTACTTTTTAGTATATTTAAATTTCCTAATACGCAGATAGGCATATGTTGATGCTGCTAAATACACACACACGGACACACACATATACATATATGTATATCATATATTATAATATGAGCAAATCTTGTATGTCTGTCTGTATGTATGCAAATTTTATCTTAAAAACGGCTCTAACGATTTTCACGAAATTTTGTATCCTACTGTTTTGGGGTAACAGAAGACCACTGGGTTAGATCACATGTTCAAGAAAATTTGATTTGTGGGTCATTTTGAGTCACTATGAGTCAAGGTCAAGCTAATTATATCTAAAAAATGGCTCAAACGATTTTGAATAAATTTTGTATCCTACCATTTTCAGCACAAGAAGTCCATTGCGCTAGGTCACATGTTCATGAAAATTCAATTAGTGAGTCATTTTTGGGTCACTGCAGGTCAAGCTAATTTTATCTGAAAAACGGCTCTAATGATTTTGACTAAATTTTATATCCTACGGTTCTGAATTACAAGAAGACCAATGGGCTAGGTCACATCTTCGAGAAAATTTGATTAGTGGGTCATGGTTGGGTCACTGTGGGTCAAGCTAATTTTCTCTAAAAAAAGAAGGCTGTAACAAGTTTGACTAAATTTTGTACCTTACCATTCTGGATTACGATAAGACCATTGTGCTAGATCACATGTTCGAGAAAATTTGATTAGTGGGTCATGTTCAAGTCACTGTGGGTCAAGCTAATTTTATCTAAAAGATGGCTCTAATAAGTTTGACTAAATTTTGTATCCTACCATTTTAAGGCACGGGAAGTCCATTGCACTAGGTCACATGTATGAGAAAATTTGATTAGTGGGTCATGGTTGGGTCACTATGGGTCAAGCTCTAATGCTCTAATGATTTTGACTAAATTTTGTATCCTACAGTTCTGGATTACAATAAGACTATTGTGCTAGATCACATGTTCAAGAAAATTCGATTAGTGGGTCATGTTTGGGTCACTACTGGTCAAGCTGATTTTTACAAAATGGCTCAAATTATTTTGACTAAATTTTGTATCCTACTGTTTTCGGCACGAGAAGACCATTGGGCTAGGTCACATGATTGAAAAAAATTGATTAGCAAGCCATTTTGGACACTATTGGTCAGGGTCAAGCTAATTTTATATAAAAAATGGTTGAAACGATTTTGACTAAATTTTTTATCCTACTGTTTTCAGCACGAGAGGAACATTGGACTAGGTCAATAATAAAAAAAATTCTATTGATGGGTCATTTTGGGTCACTATGAATCAGGGTCAATCTAATTTTATGTAAAAAACGGCTGAAACCATTTTCACTAAATTTTGTATCCTACCATTTTGAATTATGCAAAGGCATTAGGGCTAGGTCATGTGGTTGAGAAAATTCAATTAGTGGGTCATTTCGGGGTCACTATGGATCATGCTAATTTTATCTAAAATATGGTTCTAAAGATTTTGACGAAAATTTTGTAGCCTACTGTTTTGGGGTACAAGAAGACCATTGGGCTTTGTCACATGTTCAAGAAAATGCGATTACTGGGCCATTTTGGGGTCACTACGGATCAATGCATTTCAGAGCGAATCCATGAACGTTGAAACAGTTATTAAGTTGTTGAACAGTTGGCAGCAAACAAAGTCGCAAAGTTGGTAACATTTTACCAAATATTGCCAAATTTGGTGAGATGTGAGTGATATTGGTGAGACTTGGCAGGAAAATCAAATTTCATGATTAGCAATGTCAAAATGCATGCTTGGTGCCAAATAAAAGAAGTGCCAAATTTATGCATTTTCACCAAATTTTGACAAATTTGAGAAAAAAATTAGCTTTTAGAATTTGAAGGAATTTTTTAGAAATTCCCAATAGGAGCCGAGACATGATTCAACCAATCAGCGGCCATAGAACATTCTCAAAACCAGAATTCAATCAATCAGGACACATAGAATTGATTATTATATGTTGTACAGAGAATTTATTGTTATATTGAGTTGAACACAAAGCTAATTTTAACCGAGCATAGCCCGATCTTCCTTGCTGGTATATATATATATATATATATATATATATATATATATATATATATATGTTATGTCTAATTAAATTTTGAGGCATAATACTGTCAATTGTTAATGGCAAGAGTTAAAGGAAATCTGAATCAAAAACTGTACACCATAAACTTTACAATTATTGGAAATGTATTTTCATCATAATAGCAATACCAGAATACCCACATACTCACTGTAAGATTAGATACAGTAGAGTACTGCTAACTTGTGAATCTGTAATCTATAGTTTATCTGTGCAGTTAAAAAAATCTCTTATGGCTCTAAATTTATAATTTTTCTTTCTTTTTGCTATTTTGTTTCAGGTATGTGCTATATGACATTTAAAATTCTTCTTTGCTTTGAAATGCTATCATATATTTATTCATTCATTTAAGCATTTAAATGTCAATGGAAATTTTTAATTTGAGCTCTTTAAGATGTATTTGTGTTAAATGAATGATAGGGCTATCTTAGGCAATATATTTTCTTATTTTTTTCCCCAGCTGAGTAAAAATGTGTCCAGACCAGGACTAAGCTATCCGAAACAAGTCTGGAAAGCCTACCAGATTTTTTTAGGGTAGCTTAATTGGTAAAGTGTTGGCAGCTAAAGCCAAAAGGTCCTGGGTGCGAGTCCCAGCCCAGACACATTTTCACTCAGTTGGAAAAAAATCAAATTGCATGAATTCTTTATCAATCAGTTTGATTGAGTTAAAATAATTTAATATGTTTATCTGTCATCCATTGTTAAATTGAAAATATTTTAAAGATTTTAAATATGATCCTTGTAAGCATACTATAATTTTAATATTTTAATGTATAATAGAAAAACAAACTCAAAATAAGTTTTTTGATAAAAATTTTATAATAATGTTAAATATATATATATCTATATTCTTGTTTAGTTCTTAATTTACTAATACTTTGTTTTCTGAACTTTTCTTTCACTGTACTTTCTAAATACTACCTTTATTATCAGAAATTGAAAGTGAATGTGAAATAATGTAGTAAATGATTGCTGTATTCATGCACATAATCCTCATTGACAATTCAAAATTTCTTACATTAGAAATATTGCAATAAAAGTTGCTTAATATTTTTTTCATTTCATAATGATCACCCTGCATACAATCTTAAATATATTTTTTTATCAAAACACGAGGTAATAAAGAAAGGAATTTAATTTAAGAAAAATGTCTGTCATGGCTCTAATTTATAATTTCTTTCTTTCTTTTTGCTATTTTGTCTCAGATATGTGCTATATGTTATTTAAAATTCTTCTTTGCTTTGCAGCTATCATATATTATATTTATTCATTCCTTTAAGCATTTAAATGTTAATAGAAATTTTCAATTTGAGCTCTTTAAGATGTAATGTGTTCCAAAATATGTTAATACAGTAGACTCCCTCAAATCTGCATATCATTGCAGATGTAAACTGTGAAACTTACAGTTAAGTTGAAGGAACAAAATTCAATATGGTGCTGAAATCAGCGGTGATCGCGAGGTTTTTATTTTAACTAATTTTTTTGTTAATCATGTTCTTTTGGCTATTACAGCTAGTTAATTACTAAATAAAATTTATTTACTTATGATTTTGATATAAATTAGTGTATCTAAAGCAAAAATTCACCCTATTGCATCCTGCACAATATTTGCAAGTGTAAACTGTAACCAAATTGTTTGTTTATTTATCTTGCATTCATTTCCCAGTTTTTCGATATTTATTTTTAGGTTTTCATTAATATGTATGCATTTTAATATGCAATCATTGTTAATATGGCCAAAGTCAAGCTTTCGTATGCAGAAAATATGAATTTTCTTCGAAGTTTCAAACTGGCACTAATATTAGTGCTGATCGTGATCTTTTTTCCAAGACAATTTTTAATTAATCAAGATTTTTTGTTTACTAAATATGCATCATGATGAAATAAAATTTTGTTATTTTAAGTTTCTGATGCAAATTCTTTTTATAATCTAACAAAAAAATGACGTAACAGTAGCCATTTTGCATCGGCATTTAATTTTGGTTTTAATCTTTAATGATTTTTATTTTTATTTTTTCATGATTTCTTTAATGATTTTTATTTTTTCATGATTTCGTATGTAATTTTGATTAATATGGCTGAATGAAAACAAGAAGGATTGATATTTCAAGCATATTTACTACTGCATCATTAAGTGTTATTTACTTGACCTATATTTTTAATATTTTTAATTTTTATTTATTTTACATAATTATTTTAATAATTTACTTCAATTATTTAATAAATTTACTTCAATTATTTTAATAATTTATTTCAATTATTTAATAAATTTACTTCAATTATTTTAATAATTTATTTCAATTATTTTAATATTTTACTGAATTATTGTAATATTTTACTTATTGTAAGGATTCATTATAATTTTCAATGCTTTACTACAGTCAAATCACTGTTTAAAAAATGTGAACATAACAGTGACCGGAAATCTGCAAAATTCTAAAATCCACACAATCTCTGGTCTCAACCTAGGTGGATTTGAGAAAGTCTATTGTATAAGGTTAATATTTATTAAAATTCTTTTAATGTTCTTCCTATTTTAAGCAATCATGCAAAATTTTATCAAATTATGTATATTTTTCATAATTTTACATCTGATCATAGGTTACATGGATGCAGCTATGAAGACTGCATTGCATCTAAGAGAATATGAAGATATTCTAAATTTAGAAGATATCTATTCACTTCTTGGTAATTATTTTTCAGATACTCTTTCTTTATTTTTTATACGCTTAGCATTGTAATTGTTTTACTTTCTTAATGTGTTGGTTTTAAAGAAATTTCTTCTTTTTTGGTATTATATAAGGGGGTTAGAATGACAGTGGAGTAAGTCAATATTTAGTAATTTGAGAAATGAAGGGTTTTATAAAACTTGTTGTATTGTTGTTGCATTGAGTGGTCCAACTTGTTTTGCCCTCTAGCAACTCCCTAAGTGAACTATGACTTATTTGAATGTCACACCGAACAGAAATTAATAAACGTTCAGTAAAAATATGGTTATCTAGATTTTTCAAATTTTTGACTTACTCCACTGTCATTCTAACCCCCTCATATGTAATTTATAATGTTATTCATGTCATCATAAACATTTGGTATTCAAATAAATATCCCCATTTTATGTATTGAATTTGAAGTTTAATGTCATTTCTTGGATTTTGATTTTTTTATAAGTTACAACTTTATTGAAATAAAGACCCAACATGAGTCTTATTTAAAAAAAATAACATTTTAAGTTTTGTTCCTTATCAATTTATTTTTTCTGTTTTTACAGCTTTTTAAAAAAGCTTTTATATGTAAATAAAAGAAAAAGAAAGATCAGTGTTTAAATACATAGAGAATATGATATATTTATTTACTTAATATATGGCCATATGTTAAAAGAAACTGTGCTGAAAATCATTTAAAAATTTACTTATAAATATATCATTTGAAAAACTGATTTGTCCATGGTATATGGTCATGTAGTAAATAAAAGTTTTGCTAAAATTAATTTGAAAATAACTTCTATATATATCATTTAAAAAACTGATTTGCTCTTTTTTATTTAATAAGAGACTATTTTTGCATATCTTTGTAGAAATATAAAATTTGAAATAATAAAAATAAATTAAAAACAAACCATAAAAATAATATTTACATTCAAATGAAAGATGTTTTGAACAGCTATAAAGAAAGAGATTACTACAAGTTAAAATACAGCAAATATTCATAAAGAATCACAAAATTAACACACCCCAACACTGAGTTATTGATTAAAAATTGACAAACTATTTGTGGATTTTAGATAAAAGAATTTTAAATAAAAAATACTATAATGTAAACTAGGTATACCATACATCTATGAAAACTTTCATATGTAAAAGAAACAAATATTAAATTCTAATAAGAAGTTTGTATAGAAAATATAACAGGGTAGTCCAATTTTTATATAGCAGAAGAAAAAAATAATACAATGTGGGCTGCATTATCTGACATCTTCTCCATATCCAGAATGCTCCAAAAACCAGAATGCAAAATGATAACCAAAACTTAATTTGTTTCATTTCAAAAACATAAAAACTAAAGATGTATTCTAGTGTGAATTCTAACCAATATGGCAAGGCACTGTGCCTGGTGGCGCTTTTAAACTACTTTATGCAGCTGACAGCCCTTTCTAAATATTTTACATGCTGGGTGGCTCTTACTGCTCTTTTTAACACAGTCTTTTGATTAATTTATTTTTCTGATCACGGAAGAAAAACTCACTAAATAGGACCATTGATCACTGAAAAAAAATGTAAATTTTGTCATTCAGCAGTGGGAGAATATCGCAAAATTTGTCAATCAGTTGTGTGAAACAAAGCAAGACATTTGTCAGTCAGTTACGAGAAAAAATCACAAAATTCTTCAGTCAGTCATTGGAAAAAAATTGTGAAAATCGACCATTGATCATATGAAGAAAAAAAAAACCCGACAAATTTCTCCAGTAAGTAGTAGGAAAAAAAAATCTGGAAATTGAGCAAATGTTCATTGGAAAGTATTATGAAATTCATCAACAGGTCGTAGGAAAAACACAAAATTCGACAGTCAGTTGCGGGGAAAAAACAGTGAATTTTGTTGTCCATTCATGAGGAAGACTACAAAATTCTTCCATTGGTATAAAGAAAAAATTGCCAAATTCATCAATCAGTTGTAGGGAAAATGTTGCAAAATTTGTCATTCAGTCATCTGCAAAATCAGGAATTTCATAAGTCAATTGTCGTAAAAAATCATGAAAGCCTTCAATTGGTTGTGGGAAAAAAATCATGAAATCCTTTGATTGGGTACTGGAAAAGATCACAAAATTTTTGCCCAATTGGTCGCAAAAAAGCAACAGAATTCGCCAATTGTTATAGAAGGGAAATATTGTGAAATTTGCCTATCGATTGTGGGAAAAAAATTGCGAAATTCATTAGTCAGTTTGCAGAAAAAAAAACATGAAATTCTCCAATCAGTCGCAGGGATAAAATCGCAAAATTATTTGATCAGTCATGGGAAAAAATCATAAAATTTGTTTGTTGATCAAGGGGAAAATCTAAAATATTATATAAATCGTCAATCAGTCGCAAGAAAAAAATCATGAAATTTGTCGATCTGTTGTGAAAATATATTGCAAAGATCCACTGATAAAAGGGGACAAACCAGTTCAAAATATGTTTTTTGAACAAGGTGCAAGAGTGTTTTTTTTTTTTTTTTTTTTAGAACAGTGTGCCTGTTTTTAAAAAAAATTCTCACTCGGCAGCTCTTTTGTTCTAGAGTCAACACAAAGGATAAAAATAAATAAATAATTCATTAATTTACAAATTCAATAAATAAATATAAAAACATTATGATGCAGAAAACATTACAATGCAAAACATTAAAAACAGATGAGCAACTCATATTTTTCACTGAAGAATTGATTTATGGAATGTGGTAGAGAAGCTACTTCCACGAACAGCAAATGATGTCATTTCACTGGATACAAGAACAATTAGTGCTGCATTCTGGTCCCAAGTCATAAAACTAACTTTTATGTAATCATATAATGTTTTTATAATTTGAATTGTAATTTAGAATGTTTTTTATTTTGTGTAAATAAGTTATTTAATTTAAAAAGTTGTAAATATATATTTATGTATATTATTCATATTTATCACTATTTGTGAAATTAGTTATTTTATACATTTCTGATACTTATAGTAAACTATTCTGCATTATAGAAAAACCTTTTATCCAGCATACCCCAGCTCCCAAGCATTCTGGATAACAGATCTTATACTGTAATAAATAATAATAATAAAATAAAGTAAAATAAAATAACTGTTCATAATTTTCTACACATTGTACGAACAATCCAGAAAGTCATCAACAGGATGACCATGTGATCTATCAATTTATTATAGCAACAATGTTTGATGCCTTCAGAAAAAGGTATGACCCCAGAGCTATTTGTGTCAGGATAAATATCCCAAATGGCATTTAAATGACCTGTTTGAGTTTGATAAATGACAATAGAGGAAAACAGTTATCAGGTTTCTTTAAATAATATCACAACTAGAAATGATTCTCAGTCAAATCAGGTGGTCAGATAAGCCTCACAATCCTGGACTGATGACATTGCTCTACCAAAAGTTTTTAAGAAGAAATGATTTTACAGGATTTATATAATAAGATGTTGAACTATCCTGCATCAAATTTACTACAGATAAAATATTTCTTTGATTTAACATGGACTGGATTTTTTTAGATAGAAGATTGAGATAATGTTTAGCAATCACTGTACATATTTTCTTTTCTGCTACAGTTGAACCTTGAAAATCTGGAATCAGCTGGACCGCGGCGATTCCGAATTTTCAAATTTTCTGGATTTTGGAGATCTGTTAAAAATATTTTTTATGATAGTATAATAACAAACAAAATGCAATTTTTTCCCCACTGCAAATAAACTATGATCAAATTGGCGAATTAAATAATAAAATAGGAATAATACAGTAAAATATAATACCTATGCTGAAATTAAATATACATATTAAAACACAATAAATTAAAATATAGTACACAATAGATAATACAGTATAGGATCTATTATCTGACATCCTGATTTCCAGAATGCTCTAAAAACCAGAACACTGAACGATCTGAAACCGAAACTTTCAATTAAAAATATTAGTAGATTTTTTATTTTCTTTTTCATATCTTTTTGAAGAGTTAACATGCTTTATTATTCAATATTTTTTAATATTTTTTACTTTTTCACATACATATTAAGATAACGTAAAATCTTGTTACCTCTCTCTCTCCCTTGCAAACGCGGTAAAAAACCGTAAAATAATCAGAGGTGGCCCAGTTGTGATGCTCCACGGAATACAAGCGTTGAATGAATGCAACCGTCGGACATATGTTCTTTTTTGGATCATTTTTATAACTTCGCATTGGCAAAATCGTTAAAAATATGGAAGAATTAACTACATGTTCTTAAATTTCATACTTTTCTTTCTTAAATGCCAAAATTCATCAAAAATTTTTTGAATTTTAACCATTTGAAATAAAATATTTTTTAAACATCATCATGCTTTTTTATTTTCTCCTTCTTCCCCTTCTTTCTTAGAACACGTTTTTGAAGATAGAAAATCTGATTTTCATGATAACAGGAACCTTTGCTGTCTAAAAGCACACCCATAATTCGGCCAATCAGAGAGATCAAATAAAAAGAATGAACAAAGGGGGAAGTATTTGTTTCCTCATGATTCAGCTGGGAGAGAAAACGAATGAGAGAGGGTGGGGCAAAGAATGAATAAGAGAGTGATAGGATTCCTTAACTGTTTAAGATCATTCCCAGAATATTGTACTTAGCGTGCTTTATTTATTTATTTATTTATTTATTGGAAAGACTGCTTTTATAGGATTATTTGAAATTTTTTAATTTCTTTACAAAATTGCGGGGGAGGGGCGAAAAAGCAGGATATTACGGTAATTATGTATTCCTTTATCTCCATTTTATGTATCTAACATTATTTATTCATTAAAAAATACTCAAATAAAAATAAGGAACCTGATAAAATATTTTTTATTGTGATTTTTTAAAACACTTCAACGTTCTCAAGGGTTAAAAAGTGCAAAATTCTCTCACTTTATTGAGAATCCTGTACCTGTTTTTTATGCCTTTTTTTACTTGCTCGTTTTTTAATAATTAAAGTCTTAATTAACTTTCAGGTGGTATAAAAATATACCAGAACATGTCCATATTTATTTATTTAGTTTTCAGTTAAAAGCGTTTAACTGAATTCCATGAGAAATATGGAAATTACAGCTAAGTCTTATTTAAAAAATTAATAAAACTAAAATCGAGAAAATGTCTGGATTTTAGAGATTTCCGGAATTTGGATATCCGGTTTTTTGAGGTTCAACTGTATTAAGAAATACTTTTCAAAGAAGAAACAACAGACAATGAAAGATTGTATAACGCCACCAATTTATTACATGAGGTGAATGCAGTGGCTGTGTCATGTATTCATGGCATATCATCATTGCCTACATGCAAGTGTGCAAAATTATTATATTGTAAAATGATATTCGTCTATCCAGAACACACCAAGTAATCAATGGGGATCTCATTCCACTTGTGCCAGTACCCACTTAGAAAATTATTCTTTTGCATCTGAAGGTAATAACTGCTCCAAAACTGCAATTTGTATGGATATAGATTTAATATTCAGGTTAGATTAAACAAATCGATGAATCAAGCATTCACATTATCTTTAAGCTTTGCAAGCACTGCTTCTCTTTAGAAGGAAATTCTGCTGCTATATCCTTCGTAAAAAATTTCTGGTAATGACACAGTCCTCAGTTGATGATGGTTTTCCAGTAGGTGATATGATCCTCATATCATCCTGTTTCTTTGAACTATTTGATGTTGCAATATACCAGCTTATGGCATGAAACTTTTTCTTGTTTTCAGTCATTTCATTGTACAAAGGTTCCAAAACATAATGATTTGTAATTCACAGCTCAGGTAAAAGTCAGTGATACTAGAATCAAGTAAAAAAAATTACCTGCATACAATTCTTTTACTATATGTGTGATCTACATAATCTGCTGAATATCTTGTTCATTAGCACCATTGATGTGTGTGTTTTTTTAAACCTTTTTTTTTCACTACAAGGAAAAAAATTTGAAAGAAAAAAAAAAGTGGATAAAAATGGGTTCAAAGAACCCCTCGGTTATAGCCCCGAGTACTGGCTTGAATGAAAATGCTAAAGCAAGAGTTTATATATCCCAAAGAAATGACGTATTTAACTGGAAATAACTGAAAAAAAGGAGTCACTGCACAGGATCCCTCCACACATGCTTTATCCTTTTTTTTTCACACTGAGGAAGGGGATCGATGAATCCTTGAAATGGCCGTATGTGGTTTTTATGCCAATTTTTCATATTTGTGCATTACAACGTTGTTATTGGTTTCAGTATATGAATTAAAATTTGCACAAAGTATTCGATCTATGCTTAAAATAATGCTTGTTTATCTTCATTTGTCTGTTTTATGTTTTTTCAAAGTTTTTATAATTTATGGTTCATTTAACACTTTTTTGTTGTTAATATAATCATTTCTGTTTTAAAGCATTCAATTTCTTTTATTTTCTAATGTATGTATTATATACACTCAGCCTTAACAAGTTGTGGAAACAGAGCTTTTGCTACTTGTTCATCTGCATTCATGCGACTTGAATCATTAGAAACAATTTCCACTGAACAAAAATCCAAATATGAAAGTTTGGCTGCTGAAATTTTTATAAAGTAAGTAGTTGTACTCTTTGTATTATTATTATTTTTTTAACTGTGTCTATTTTATGTGCAATATACTAAAAGAAAATAATGTTTCAGGCATCCTCCTAAAGACAGTAGAAGTAATACAGTTCATTGCAGGGGCTGTGCTGAGTCCATTCCTGATTGGTAATTTATGATCAGTTTGTTTACTTTATGTTAGATAAAATTTCTGAATGAAATTGTTTGAAAATATTTGTGAAGTAGATTTGCTTAAATCCTCTGATATAGTAATATAATGAAATGTTATTGAATTCTAATGTCTGTGGATGACAAGAATAGCTCTCACCAAGAAGTCTGGTTAGTGGCTGTCACTATAGTAACAAGACCTGTCCATTTTGAATGGGGGTTACGCGTGTGAGAAATCGGAGGATTAAAAGGTTATCTCACATCATTCTTCTTTTCGGATTTATAGCAGTTGCACCTGTCATCTTACTTTTGATTTAATTTTGCTTTTGCTTTTAAAATTATTTGTTCCCATTTGTTTCAATCATTTTGCTAATTTGTTAAACTAGAAAGATGCCCTTTCAGTTTAGGAAAGGTGAAGTCTTGAAATCGCAAGCACATAAAATCGTATATAATGTTACAGAATTTTGTTCCACTGAAGCTTCATCTAAATCTGTATTAACTCCACTCCCACAAGCTCTGAAAAGGGCTTCTTGAGCAATTGGAGTTTCTGAAGCTACAATAAAAAAAATATAAGAAATGAAGTTTCAGCATTGGGTTCAATGACAGTTTTAAAATCACCTGGTAAACATCATAAAACACCTAGTGAGCGAAATTGCAAAATAGATGACTTTGACGAGTATTTTACAATGTCTACCGGGTGATTTTAAAACTGTCGATGAACCCAAAGCTGAAACATTGTTTCTTATTTATTTATTTTTTTTTACATCAAACAATTCAAGACTTTTATGTAAGAGAAAGAAAAGTACCATCTCTCAGAAAATTATTACCCATGTTGAAAGAAAAATTTTGATTTTTGTGGAAAAGAGACACATTGTGCAAAGTTTTACATTCAATGAATTTTCAAGGAAAAAAGAACGTGAATAAAAGAAAAGTTCGCATGGAAAGTCCAGATATTGTTTTTTGAAGACACAAATATTTGGACGACCACTTGTGTATATTGATGAAACTCGGGTCGACATCAACTTGACGTTTAAGAAATGTTGGCAAAACGACCCAGTTTTAGGAGTTACAGCAAATGTTAATGCTAAAAATAGACTTATAGTTGTTCATGCTGGATCATCAACAGGTTTTCTGACAGATGCTCAACTAGTATATAAAGCATCGACAAAAAGCGGTGACTAACACGGCAAAGGAACTACAAAAACTTTTAAAAAATGGGTGTTGGAAAAACTTCTTCCAAATTTGCAACCGAACAGTCTACAAAGTGTTCCACAAAAAAAGTTATGATAGACTGGCTGAAAAACAACAAAATATACTGTGACGTACAAATGCAGAAAGCAGAACTGTTCTCTCTCATAGACAGTGATCGTCCTAAGAAGATTGTCTATAAAATTGATAATTTAATAGAGAAAGAAGGACATGAAGTTCTATGACTCCTCCCATATCACTGTGATCTATACGCAATAGAATTTGTGTGGTTGTCTGTGAAAAGAAAAGTAAAAGAACGAAATGTTACTGGTGATTCAAGTTTGGACAACCTATAATCTCTACTTCAAACAGTTATCACTAAGGTTACTTATGCAGAATGGGAAGCACATTACAAACATGTGGAAAACATTGAAAATAATTACTGGGAAAAAAAGATGGACTGTTAGAGGATTTATTGGATGAACTGTCATTTAACATTAATACTGGTGATTCTGATTCAGAAGAAACCAAGACTTCTGAGAGTGATTTAAAAGACTTTCAAATGCTTGAATAAATTCTAAAAGTTTAGAAGGTATTATTTTTTATATTTTTAATGATAAAAAAAATTCTGCGCCCTTGCAAATGGTTTAAAAATGCATGCTGAAATTTATAATAATCACTGAAGTTCGGTCATTGTATTAATAATTTAAAGTCATTGATAATTTATTAATGGCTATGAAAATATTAGTTTTGAAACAATTATTTAAGTTAATTTCATTTCATTTTTACTGTAATAAATTTCATGATTAATTCATATTAATTCATATTTTATTTTCATTTGTAAAATTTAATTTAAATATTACCATGTAATAGCACTGGGCGATGCATCGATACATCGTGAAAAATCGATTTAAATCATAAATCGTCAAACCGGTTTCTTGATCTTTCGTTTAGCGATGCATCACACGCACACCAGATCTACGATGAATGAGGGCAAAGCTTTCTCCCGTGATCTTCAAAATGGATAAACAACGCATGCCTGAACTAGACCGGTGTCAGAGATCGTCTTCCCCTTCGATCTTTGATGTGCATAACGATGCATGCGCGAACGAGACCGGTGTGGAAAGGGCGATTTCGTTTCTCCTCTGCAGGTCTTGCATTTCCAAAGTGGATAAACAACGCTCCCGTGAAGCATCGTTGAGAGATCGCATTGTTGATTTAGTGGACATCGGGATTATCCAAAATCTATGCCGATCGCAAATAACTGCATGCCCAATTACATGGGGGGGGGGGGGGGGGAGGGGGGCAAATTATTTTACGAATTGTTTGCGAATTATTTCATTTGCTTCATGAATTTTCAGTTTAGGTATTCATCTGAAATTAAAATGATTTTCTGTTTTCTCAAAGTCAGAGCAGTAAAATATTATGGGTTATTATAGTGCTTGTTCTTAGAATTTCTTTAGGAACTAGTTATTGGTCAGAATTAAAAGTGTAATACATCTAAATATCAGATATTAATATTTGGCCAGTACGGAAAATCGGGCTTCGCCCGCAAATCAATAAAATCGTTACTATTGAAGATATTTGCTTAAAAGTTTGAGAGTGAATAGTTAAGTGAAACCTATTAAAATATTACAAATTAAATTTTAGTCAGTACAGGAAGTGGTCTACGCCCGCAAATTGATAAAATCGCTAATATTAAAGATAATTGAATAAAAATATGAGGGTGAATAGTTAAGTGTAACCTATCTAAATATCAGAAATTGAATTTTGGGCAGTGCAGAAATGCGGGCTTCGCCCGCAAATAATCAATAAAATCGTTAATATGAAAGATAGTTGCTTAAAATTTGAGAGTGAATAGTTAAGTGTAATACACCCCGTGGCAGAATGTATGCGACGCTGCGACGGGTGTCGCAGACTTTTTATGACACCTGCAGACTAAAAACATACAGTGATGCCGCGGACGCGCTATAGTGCATAAATTACGCGAAAAAAAGGCAAACTTTGTCGAAATAAATGGCAAATTTCGTCAGAGAATTGCGGAAAAAACGCGAAATTCATTTAAAGATCGCGAAAAATGGCTAATTTCATTGACAGGCGAAAAAAACCGCAAACTTAGTCAAAAGGCCGTGAAAAAACGTGAATTTTGACCAAAAAAAACCATCAGTTTCGTTGAAGGATCGGGTAAAAATGCGAATTTTGCCGAAGGGCTACGGAGAAAACACCAACTTTGTCAAAGGATCGTGGAAAAAACTGTTAATTTCGTCAAAGGATCACGAAAAAATGGTCAATTTCGTCGAAGAAATGGCAAATTTTGTCGTCAGATTGCGGAAAAATAGAGAATTCTGTCGACAGATCACGAAAAAACGGCAAATTTCGTCAAAGAATGGCCAAAAACGGGTAAATTTCGTCCAAGAATCTCGAAAAAAGGGTAAATTTCGTTGAAGGATCTCGAAAAAATGGTAAATTTTGTCGAATGATCTCGAAAAAACGGCAAATTTCGTCGGAGGATCGCGGAAAAACGTGAATTTTGTATGATATATTGCGTATTGCAGACTATTTTTGAAAACATTAGTAGCATTGCAGACACTTGAAGATAGTTCTGCCACTGGGGTAATACATTAAAATATCAGAAATTAAATATTGGCCAGTACAGGAGGCAGGCTACGCCCGCAAATTGATAAAATCGTTAATATTAAAGATAATTGCATAAAAATATGAGGGTGAATAGTTAAGTGTTACCTATCTAATTATCAGAAATTGAATTTTGGGCAGTATAGAAACACAGGCTTCGCCCGCAAATAAATAAAATCGTTAATATTAAACATAATTGCATGAAAATTTCAATGTGAATAGTTAAGTGTCATTTATTTCAGTATCAGAAATTAAATTTTGTCCAGTGCAGGAGATGGGCTACGCCCGCAAATTAATACTAAATTCATATACTAAAATCATATTAAAGATAATTCCATAAAAATATGAAGGTGGAATAGTTAAGTGAAATACATCTAAATATCAAATTCTGGTTTTTGATATTATTTTAAGAATTAAAGCTCATTTTAAAAAAGATTCTTCTAATTAATTATAACATTTTTTTCAAATTTTTATTTATTTTTTGCAGCAAGTTTTATTATATTTTGCATTTTTGTCTGTAAACATAAGCCTAAAGAAAAAAGGTTTTTTAAAACATAATATAAGCTTAACGTGTATGTATAATAAATACTCTTAAATTTTATATTAAAATTACCACCATGTTTGTAATACTAAAAGTCTAATATCGTGATGCATCGCAATATTGCGATTTAGCCTCGATGATGTATCGCGATGTAGAAATCCTAATATCGCCCAGTCCTACCATGTAATTAATATATGAAACAGTTTTCTTTCATTCAAGTAATTACAAATAAAAAGTAATAATAATAAAAACATCGCCAACATGCCCTCAAAATGCTCAGTAAACCGATGTGAATACCTATCTTCTGGCTTTCCCTGTTGAAAATGGAGTGAGTCTTGTTTCCACGGCAACAGACAGGCACAGACTTCTTGGTGAGAGCTATTCTTGTGATCGACAGACAGTACTTGGCCCTCTGCTTAGAGAAACATAGTCAATAGACATAGTTTTAATGACCTTTCAATTAGAAAGCGTGCAGCATTTCACATGATGGTCCCTTTTATACCGAGACACTTGTGGAAGCCAGGCAGAAAGGAAAAAAGTCTGAAATTTTAAATTGGACAAATTTAAAAGGAAAAATTAACAAATTAAACACCTCAAAAAGCGGGAGAAGGGTTGGGCCCGGGGCTCTGAACTACCAAATGACCTTTGCAGCTTTGAGCTTTATGTTCATCTCGGGCGGTGATCAGAGGTTGGTAGGCTGGGAGACCGCCGCAGAATTCGCGGAATGCAGCGTTTCGTGTGATGGTCTGTTGCTATGTCCCTTTTATACTGAGACACTTGCAGAAGCCAGATAGAAAGGAAAACAAAATCTGAAATTTGAAACTGGACAAATTTAAAAGGAAAAATGAACAAATTAAACAAAATGACAAATATGGCTGAACTAATTTATCCAGTTAACCTTAATGATCATAGCATCTGGTCTGATATCTGAATCAGCACAACAGAATAAATCACAGGTAATAGATGTTTTTGCTCAGTTGGGAAGCTTACATCTCATATGATTTCTTTACCAATTTGAATAATTGTGTGTCAAAATTAATCTAATCCATAATCGTTTCAGGCATATGTCCTACTCACTTCAGGGATGCAAAAAACTAAAAATTGATTTTTTAGACCCCAAAAAGTAGACTTGCTTCCTTAAAATAGATTTAGAACACTGGCTTTGCTTAAAAGAAAAGTCTCGTGTTATTCTTACAAAATTAAATGAGTTATTTTGATGAATTTTTTAATAAAATAAAAGCTGTGTTAGTTAAAGAAATGTTTTTTACTATATATTTAGGTATACTTCCTGTCCAAGTTGTGGTATAAATTTTCCTGTTTGTGTTGCATCTGGGCGGCCTATAATGAACCCAAATTTACAGTGGACTTGTTTACAGTGTCATCATTCAGCTTTTAAGCAAGAAATGCTTACTAGATCTTGTTGTGCTTTATGTCATTATTTATTATCTATACCAGTTTAATATGTCAAATTAGTATCTCCATCTTCTCATTCCTTTTTTATTTATTGTTTTTTAAAGTGGTGGTGGTGATGTAGCAGAATAAGCAATATGCATACATTGTATAAATGTTTAAGGGAAAAGTTTATTAAAGTGAAATATTAGACCTTTTAAATTGATCTAAGGTATACATTTAACCTGTTTCAAGATCTCTCTGTTATAATAGTCTTTGTTTTAAATATATATATATATATTTTTTTTTGACATTGTAGCTATTGTTCAATTTAATCACTATTTATGTTGTAATGAGAGCAGAAAAATAGAATTAAACTTAACTTTTCCATTCTGTAAAATTTAAAATTTTTAATAATGTATTTTTAATCAAATTATTAAAAAATGGGTACTGAATTTTTCAACTGAAATATAACAAAATATAAATATATAATGTTAACGAAATACATGTTATTGTTATAATGTTTAATAACAAAATATAAATATATATCATTCTGTCATATATTAGTTTATGTGTGAGGCACATAGGTAAAGGGTAGGTTCAACCAGTTCAAACCCTTCCCATTATACATAGAACAATTTATATAATGGCTAAAGTTAAGAAAACTGTTTTTGCTTGACTTTCTTAGCTTTGGGCATTATATTAATTGTTCCATGTATAATGAAACCCATTGAACTCACCCATACTTACATGCTTGTATCTGTACATGTATCAATACACATCAATACATAAGTAATATGTTTCTTGAGTTAATGTATTTCATAAAAAAGGTAAATGGAAACTTCATCATTATTAATTGAAATCATACCACTTTGTTATACTTATTTACTTTTGCAGTGTACATCAGTGCAGCAGATGTAGATCTTGAAAAGACATAATTTTACTTGTAAAGGTTTTAAATGTTAAAAACTGTAAATACTTACCTATTTTGCTATACATATCCATACTTTATTTTTATAACTGTTTCCATCTTTAGTTGGGTGATTTTGTTTTTATTTTTTGTCTGGTTGTGTAGATAACATCTTGTGTTGTAAGTAAATGAAGTAGCACCAAGTTTGCCTTATACGTACTTTTATAAAACTTCATACAATTACTGCTTGGAGTATAATACTAAGCCTTTTTCAATATACTTTCCTTAAAAATCTGTGTCTTATTTTTGTTCTACTCTAAAGCAGTGATTAATACTTATGGATGTAAATAGTATAGAACCTCTGCTTTTGGCAGATATTTAACTGCTGATTATTTTTTATGGTTATCTATCTATCTATCTATAAATAAAATACCTTTGAAAAAAAAAAAAAATGTCTGACAAGTTCATATAGCAATAATGACAGAATCTCTATATATAATATATACAGTATGCGTCCTAAAGTCCCTTGCCACCCTCTTAACTTCGGAACGGCTGCTGCTATATTCATAAAAGTAGTGTTTAGGTATAGTAAAATAGCCATGCGCTACTCAATGAAACTGCCTATGGCACCACCTGGTGGAATGTTGAGGAGTTAGCATTCCTATCTCGAAAACGGAAAGAGATAGAGAAAAAAAGTGATTTACAAAGTTGTAGGGCATCATCGATTTAGTACGAAAAGACACATTGTGGACATTAATGTGCAGAATAGAACAGTTAAAACACACATTTGTCTTTTCATGATTTCCTACACTGTGACGTGACAAAACAATCTTAGAAAGAAAAAAAGCAACTAGTTATAATAATATACTTTTATTTTAGATTTTCAAACTTCTCATCGTCAGCTGCAATGCATATTTGGATGTTTGTTTGAATTTTACATTGCACATGTTGGAGCATAGATGGTGACACGTTGGCACAAGTGTCCGTAATAACGTCGTTTAATGTCCTGCAATGTTTGTGGAGGGGTCGCACAAACCTGCTGTTTTATAACTGGTTGTTTCTTTCTTTCTAAGATCGTTTTGTCACATCACAGTGTAGGAAATCACAAAAAACAAATGTGCGTTTTAACCATTCTATTATTCACATTAATGTCCACAAGGTGTCTTTTCGTACTAAATTGATGATACTCTACAACTTTGTAAATCACTTTTTTTCTCGATCTCTTTCCGTTTTCGAGATAGGAATGCTAACTCCGCAGCATTCCACCAGGTGGCGCTCGCTGTAGGCGGTTTCATTGTGTTGTGCATGGCTACTTTACTATACCTAGACACCACTTTCATGAATATAGCAGCAGCCGTTAAGAAGTTTGCAAGGGACTTTAGTGGGCATACTGTATATATAGTATATATGTACAAAGAGTGCTTGCTTAAATCTACTTTGCTTCATAACTGATGAACTGAGTTAGCTATAGCCTTGAATATGATGTCTAGGTATAGTGAAATGGGTATGCACTATCAGATAAAATAGTTGGAAGTACCCCTTAGTTGCAAACTTTGGAGTTAGC
The DNA here is from genome assembly GCA_963931845.1 of Maratus michaelseni. NCBI lineage: Eukaryota > Metazoa > Arthropoda > Arachnida > Araneae > Salticidae > Maratus > Maratus michaelseni. The sequence continues at coordinate 123,553,344 of OZ007586.1, forward strand.
ATTCCTATTGCAAAAACAGTATGAGATATGAAAAAAAGAGTCAATTAAAAGTTGTAAAGTGTTCTCAAATTAGTATGAAATGATTCCTTATATGTAAAAATAACTTTATTAGAAGCCGTCAAATGTAATTTTATTATAATCAATCACCAGCTTAAGTACAGCCCTAATTGAATACAGAAACATAGCATTATAAAGCATTATGTGGCATTAGATGCAAATTTATTAATAAAGATAAGACCTGTAAGCAATAAAAAAAAATAATAAAAAATCAAGTTAAGTAGGCTCAATGTGTCTGTCATCAGGTAGCATGTATGTGTATTGTTGCCAATGATGGATATATTGCTAACTTGGTTCACCAGTTATTTAAGATAAAACAGAATAAGGAAATACCCTGTATTTATACATACTCACTCATATATATAAATAAAATGAAATCACGTGTATGAAAATAAATGCCCAATAGAAAATAAAAAGGTATTAAATGAAAGAGCAGTAAGTAGCAAGGTAAGAACTAAGAAATAATGTTAAAAATAAATAAAAAAATAGTAAACACATGCAGATTTTGAGTGAAAAATTGAATAAAAGTGCAAATGCAGCTATAAATTTCTGTATTAAGAGAAGTAAAATGAAATAAAAAGAGAAGACAACAGCTAAAAATAAGCTATAATGAAATATCAAACATGATTTACAAAGTACTTGATATTGAGAGTACTATTAATAATGCTAACTTGAAAAGAGTGTATATAACTGAAATAACATTCATAATATCATGTGTGTATGCAGCAATGTTATTAATGCTAATATAATACATATGTAAATAAAATAAATACCATATTGGAAGATCTTGAAAAAAAGCAATTAATCTGGTATGGCCATGTTAAAAGAATGAGTGATGAGAAACTACCCAAAATCGCATTTAATCATAGAACAAATCAAAAAGAGAAACGCAGAAAACCATGAAAGAAGTGGATGGATGGTATAAAAAAAAGCCATGAGAGATAGAGGCCTGGAGGAAGAATAGACCCTTGACCAAAAGAAATGGAGTGGTTGCTTGTAGATTTGTTGGATGGTGGCACCTGATACCATAAACTGAGTTTATACATATAAATAATTTGAGGAATTAAGAAAAAGTAGAATTTATGATAGAAGTTAAAATTTTTATTTATTGATAGGATACCTTTTTGGGGGTAGGGATATAATGTTATATTTTCTGCATGAAAATGTGATATCTTCTGTGTGTCTTTTCTATAAAAAATATAAAAGTAACTAGTTCAAGCTCTTGATGACTTTTCTTATGACAAGAAATTACTGTATAGTCAAAGATTATTTTATCAAATTTTAAAGATAGTTTATCCTTATTGTATGCATAATTTGTAAATATTTTGTTAATACATTAAGAGTTTTTTTTTTTTACCATAATAGAGCTTAAGAGCGAAGTACTAAACTGTCTTTTGTGGCATTAATCATTTACCAGTCTCTATATTAGGCATGCAACCAAGTATGTCTTTTTATGCAAAATTATCTTCAGCCATGGCTTTTTATATGCATGCACAAGCTTTCAATAAATAATTTATATCTCCTAAACTATACAAAATATTGTTACATTTTCAAGTTAAAAAAGAGACATAAAATAAACATTTTTAATAAAAAAATTGACTTTTTTAGTTATTAAAATAGCCATAAAATGAGACTGTTAAGTGATTAACAATTTATTTAATACTAGAACAACAAATTTTAATAAAATAACTGACTTTAATATGATAGAATTAAGTGCATTTTCAGTGTTGTTTTATCTAGTGTTAAGGTGGCGGATCAGTCAGATTCTGCATTCTCCTTTCCCATGTTAAATCAATGGCATTAAAGTTCCTCGGTTTGCTTCAAATATCTCATCAAATAATTAAGTTTTTCGAATTTTGTTTTTTGTGAGTGATGCTTTAGATGAATCATCACATAGTTACAAATTTCATTTTTCTATTATTTAAATTTAAATATTTGTTTTAGCGTTTAAAAGACAGCATATAATGATGTAAATGTAAATGCTAAAACAAATATTCATAAAACAAATATTGAAATTTATATAAGAGAAAAATGAAATTTGTAACTACACAATGATTCATCTAAAGTATTACTCTCAAAAAACAAATTTCAAAAGACTTAATTATTTGATGAGATATTTGAAGGAAACTGGAGAACTTTAATGCCATTGGTTTAACATGGGAAAGGAGAATGCAGAATCTGATTGATCCGCCACCTTAAATAAATGTTTTGAAGTGAAAAAAAGGGGAGTACAATTTTGTGTAGTATACATTCATATAATTTTTTCAATATTTTATGTAATTTTTTGCATATTTATTATTGTATGGATATGGATATATTTTCTAAAGGTTCTCAACACCTATCTTATATACTGTGTGATACAAAATTGTGGTTATGACAATTATCTTCTAGTCCACAAATCATAGACATGTACTACCAATTACCAAACGTAAATCAAGTGTAGCTTTTAGATTTATTTGTTCTAAAAGGAGCTCTAAATGTATTAAAGTAAAAAATTAATCTTTTGTATATCTTTTCTTATAACTTACATTTAGAAAATATTGTCCTGCACCTAAGAAAGAAAAAAAAATCCTGTCTCTGGGTGGAATATTTGCTGAGATTATTGTACATGGAAAATAAGATTTTTTTCCAATTTATCAGGGGATGTTTGTAAAAAGAGTAAACTGTAATTAAATAGCAACTCAAAAGAGTTGCAATCAAATGTACTCTGTTGGCTTTGATAACTGGTGATATGAATGTTACTAGCAGAACTGTTTTTTTAATACATGTTGTATGATTATCAGTGTACAATAAAAACAACAACAATGGATAGTTTCACTATGAACCATGTATAGTTATACACTTTGTAACTGAAAGTATGTTTCTATGACCTGCAGTTAAAGAGATAATTGCCATAACGTCTGTTTAGAATCACAGAGTATATTACTTTTCTGTAAAATTTTCTTATAATTATATAATCTGAATCATAATTAAATGACAGGTGATAAATATTTTAATTAAAACCAAAGTTTTATTAAGAACATTAACACTGTATATCACTTACCGTCAAGGGATTGTTAACATATTAAAGTACAGAATATTATTACATTCATGTTATTATTTATCTAGAATCAGTTAAACCTATAAAAATCACCATTCAGTGAGAAAAATCACAAGGGATTCTTAAATGAAAATTGCACTATAATTAGTGTAATGATTAGTTTTCTGATAAAAGGCAAAATTTTTGATATATTTTGCAATAATGAAAGTTTTTTTATATGTAATTTTTTACAATATTAGAGAAAAAATCAAATTTAAAGCACAATTTACCATTAAATTATCTCATAGAAGGTGTAGTAATTATAAATAATTTGCTGTTCTTTCTTGAGACATTTAGAAAAATATATCATGCTGTGGCATATTAAAGTGAATTATTTCTATTTCATTGTTTTTGTATTAATTGGCTTTAAAACAGCAATTATAAGTTATTCTTACAGTTTATTTGTCAGTATTTGTTTTTTATGCAATTAATTCCTTATGAAACTTTAATGCAAGTTTTGAGACAATTTTCATCTGCCTAATTAAAATTTATGCCTTATTTTAACTTTTAGTTTTTTTAAAAATTATTATTCATTATACTACATGCTTTTAACAATTTGTTTTTGACCAAATTAAATAATTTTTTTGTTCAAAAAGATAAAATGGAAATTCTGTACAAATTCAATAATTTAGCGAATATGCCACATAGTTATGTTGCATTAGTTTAAATGTATATATTGAATTATCTTTTTTATGTATTATCTTTCTATTGAATTTTTGAAATAATATCTCAAATGAATGCACTCAGATATTTTTCATATCTAATAATTTATCCATTTTTTTATTACTTTTTACAAAAACATTTATTCTTATATTTTTGCATTTCATAATTGTTTGTGTGTCATCATGCATATTTAACTGCTCGCTCAACTCCATATGTACTCTTGATCATAAAGGAATTTATCAAAATAAGAGCAACAGCATTGTGATTGAATTTGTGTTTTTAATTTATTAGAGGAAAAAAATGTTAATGAAAGTTCTATTTATGACAATAACAATACATCTATTAAAGAAGAGATATCAACTACGATTTACAATGAATAGCCCCCCCCCTCTCTCTTCTTCTTTCTGTAATCATATATAATATGTGGGTGATCAAATTATGTTTTCTAAATTGTCTTAGATACATAAGATTGCCTTTATAAATACTATTCTATGATAATCTTCAATTCAAATTTATTCTTTTTAACAAATTATCAAATTAGGAATAAACAATAAAACATAACCAATTATAGTATCATTTCTTTGATAAGCAAATTTTTTCTTTTTCTTTTTTTTATAAGATTGATTAAAAAAAATGTATAATAGGTCACATTACCTAAAATTAATTGGAGTGCAAAAAAATAAGTTAAAATATAACCAATCATAGCTTCTTGGAACTTCATGTGATTCACTATAAGACAGATGCATTTTAAGTATTTTTTTTAGTCAAAATATTTTTGTAATCATTTATGAAAGAAATTTATGTAAAGGAAGAATATATATATATTTTAACTACATAAGAAAAAAATATTTTATTTTCATAAAAGAAAGCTTAGTGTTAAACTCAAAACTCAATATTTAATTTGCCAGGAAAGTGTCTACAGATCTAACACAAACTCAGATACCTTTTTTTCTAGGTTGGAATTGGGTTTTTTTTTTCCATCTATTATTATTTTTTTTTTTTTTACTTTGTCTTAGAATGTAATGACTCCTACACAAACTTCAAACATGTTACAGCCCAGGATAAGGGAAAGAAACTCTTTATTAATCATAATTTATAAAATACCACCATTGTAGAGAGTATAACATTTTGGAAAAAAAATTCTAGAATATGAAATACCATTAGAAAATTAAAGCTGATTACAACAGTTTTTATATAGTTCATTTAAGCACTATTGAACAGTCCATATATAAAAAAAAGATACAATCACCTTTATTCACAGATTGTTTACAATAAAAACAAAACAAAGGTGCCATTAGATTCAAAATAATGTCTTCTTTCAGATTATGGATGCAATTTTTGAAATAGTACATATTTAAAAATGTACCATCTTTACTTTTTTAAAATGGTAACATGCACTTTTGAGACAATATTTGAGTTTATATTGAAGCAGCCTGGAAAAAAAGGTATAATTTTTACACTTTTTCTTATTTCTCTATAGAGTTATGAAAGAAAGTGTGTTAGAGTTAATCCTTAAATTTAGAAAATAAACTTAGTCTGACAGGGGAAACTTCAAGAGTCATACAAGTATTAATCAGAAAATTAATTAATAAAAAAATTATGTACAGAATAAGCTAATTGTATATATTTTTAAATCATCAAATTTTCTGATGTCTCTCTATGATTTTCTTATATGTGGTTGAATGATAACTGGAGATTGTCCCTTTGGATTGTCAATAAGGAGATGGTCCCTTTAGACCATCAGTAAGTGACATTTCTTTATATCTTGAAAAATAATAATTGGAAAGAGCTGCAAACTTACACACTCATGTTTTTTTATATTAATTTGTTTTATGCAAAAATTGATGTAGATCATAATTCCTGATTTTTTTTAATATGAATTTATTTATAATTAAAAATATGTTGTTGAATTGAAAAAATGCATAGATTATGTTTGAGTCTATACACCGTATCTCATCAAAAAGAAAGAATCCATCAAATTATTTTTGGTAATATATAATTTAAACTTTGCCACATAGTTTTATCATTAGCAATCATCAATTTTGAACCCTTTTAACTCAGTGAAGATTTTTTTTTTTTTAAATCGTGAATTGGATTTCTGTTTTTTCTAGATTGATTTAATCTGAAATTGAATTATCTTGATTGAATCTGAATTAATTGAATTGATTTAATTAATTAATTGATTGATTTAATTGAATCTGAATTGAATGATTTAATGATGAAATTTTCTGGGTTGATTTAATCCAAAAGACTCAGAGTGTCAAAAGTGGGTATTACTATTTGAAAAATTAGGGTTGGTATAATTTTTAATGTGTAGATTTCAATAATTTAATTCATCTTTTGAAATAAAATATTATTCTAAATCTAATGCCACTTTTGTTGTGATTTTATTGTGAGTGATCTGTGAATAAAGGAGAGCATATTGTTTTCATTTGGCATGGACTGTACATATGCTATAGATTTCTCATGAAATTTAGTTCTGTCAATCTGGAGATAAGTTTGAAAAACTAAGATGACATTTACATTTTGCAAATAAATTTTATCTTGCTCATTTCACTGAAAATGTTCTTTATTGCATTTTATAAAATCTATAATGTGATGTCAGATTTGTCCGAATCAAGTTGTATTTAAGAATCATGATGCATTCTTAATATTTTGATTCTTTTTCTTGTTGTAAGGAAAAGTGTTTATTGATGTTTTTGAAATAATTTTTGTGGCTTTTGTAATTAAAGAGAGCTTGTTCCCAAGACCAATGTAAACTGCAATTGACAATCATAAAACACAGCAACATTTTGAATAAAACTAATTGTTACTGTAATATTTCTGATAGTAATTTATCAGAAATTTTACACAGCTAATGTAAATAGCAATAACTATAATAATGATAACATTGTATGGAAAATTTGTCATATATTTTATCATACAAATAAGATTAATACAATTTTAGCTAAACTGGTATAATTTTTAAATCTAATGTTTAAACATCTTTGGAATTTTATGAAAGTAGATTATGCCACTTCAAAGAGGATTCTTTTAATTTACATTTAAATGATGACATTCATAAAATACTTTGCATACATATTTTATTATAACTGTGACACCCTTCTTCTAAAAGTGGCACAGCTCAAAATATATGATTTTTGAGGTACTGATGTGAGTGAATCATAAAAATAATCTTCAACCTGTCATAAAAAGCATACTTATTTATCCTTAATTTTGGTGTATGAAAGTGTTTTAATCATTCTTTTAATGTTTCCACAAATCATTGAATAATTACTTCTAATCTAATTCAAATAAAAAAATAAATTATATTTCATTCTGATTATAGAAACTTTGAATTAAGTTTTGATCTGTTGTATTTATGTACTTTTATGCTTGGAAATGATTTTGATTTTTCTACGAAATGTCACTTTTAAAATAAGAGTGTGATATGTCTCAAATGAGAGAAAAAATGTTTTAAAAATAGATGCATAATGTACTTTGTGTAATATAATAACATACAACTTGATAACATGGTCCTTCATCAGGTTCATTTTTATTTATTGTGGCATAACCATTCATAATCATGATCAATGCAGTATGGAGCCATTTATCCAGAAACAGTCTTCCCATGGGTGTTTACTTTTGAATATCACTATTTCCAAATAGTAATATTTGTTTTATTTAATTACAGAAATTCTGAGATTAAATAAGCTGAAAATTACTATTCAAAGATAGTGGTATTAAAAATTAAACACTTATGAGAATCCTGTTTCTCGCTAAATTGTTCTATACTGCCTTTCTATGCAGTATTATTTAGGAAAGAGGAATTCTACATTCATATATTTGTTATTCATGTTATTACTTAAAAGAAATGGAAATGTACCAGGATATTTTAAGAAAAACTTGAACTTCATTTCTCATCTGTTTAAAATCACTATTATGGTTGTGATATTGGTTGTATCTTTGTGAATTCTATTTTATACATTACATTTGTGATTTCCATTTGTTTCAATAAAGTTATTTTCTGCCATATTTGTTTCAACCTAGAATCTTAATGAAATTGAGAGCAAAATCATGACAAAATGAACAGTTATACTTAAAAGTTTTTATTTTCCTTATCTGAAATATTTTCATAAGTAATGAGTTAGATAATAATTTCCAATTTAATAAATTTGGAAATTTTTACTTATATATAAGTCAATTTACTCTATTATATGACCTTTCAATCACAGACATCCAGCATCCTTTGCATGTGAAACAATAGCTAACCATATATATACACACTTGTATATATATAGTCGGTCTTTCAGTCACAACATATTAAATGATTTATAGAACAATATTTGATATGGGTACATATATTTGACTTCTACAAGTCGTCAATATCTAAATTTAAATAAAGACTTAAGCATTTTGTCATGTGCGTATAAATCCAGTATTTAATGTTAAAAAAGAAACAAGGAGAGAAAATTGACTTCTTTCTCGCTAATATTCAACATGCGATTTTTTTTTTCAAATTACATTTTCTCTCCAGAAATATCAATCTGGTGTATACAATGAATAGAGAAACATGATGGGATATTAACCTTGCTAATAGATCAGTGTAAAATAATTAAAAAGACTAAAATATGTTATGCTAATTATACATTTCCCCTACATTCATAATTCTATCACACGGATAATATTAAATCACCTACTATCAACAGAATTTCAAAATATTTCTAAATCATAATCCTTAATGGGCTTGAAAACATTATACTATTTATAAAATCAATAGAATACTTTTATAATTTGATTCTGAGGAAGGCTTTCTATATATTAAAATGAAATACAAATTACAACTTTAATATTATAATTACAATATTATAATTACAAATTATACTTCTTTATTGTTAATAGATTATAACTTTAAACTATTACTTCAAAACACAATTTTTCCTTTTTTAAAGAAAAATACATGAAACAAAAATAGACTTTTCATTCGATATATAATTTCTTTTAAAGTATTTCTTACTACCATGTTAGAATTCTTACAAGTTCCTTATATTTTACATTTTAAGGAGGAATACAAGCCTAAAAATCATTGGTCATTTAAATTTTGGTTTACATAATGTAACATTTAACTTCTACTTAATGTAAAATTTTTAATTTAGATGTACATTTTAAACTTTTTAAACATATTTAGTTTAACTGTTTGTTAGTTTACCAAAATTGTATGGAACATGTACTTTTGTTAAGATTTCAAGATTTTCTGCTAATACAGTAACAACAACAACAACAACAACAAAAGAGTCCTTTTTCTTAGCAGATCTGTAATTATAAAAAACATTGGAGAAGTGTTTCCAGTTTGCTACACTGTCTATTCAGATTGTTTGATTGCCACTGCTTTTTTGAAATAGTATAATTCGCTTTATTTAATATGTCATTAAATAAGGCAAATAGTACCACTTTAAAAAATGATGGCAATCAAGCAATCTGAATTTTAATAAAAGTAGTGGACTGGCAACACTTTACATAAAGTTAAGATGCTTTAAAGATTTTTTTTTTTTTTTTTTTTTAAATGCTACCGTATTGAAAACCATAAACTGGAATTATTTGGACCTCAACAACAACAAAAAAGTTTTAAATCAGTCCTGGTTTTACTGTGTTGAGAGTATCTATATTATAAAGCAAAGACATGCCTGTGAGTAACGCTGATGTCACATTGATGTTGGCAACACCTAACTAATAAATTTTGCTTTTACTGCCATTTTATTAACTTTATTACATCACACAATTTCAGTTTTTACACCATTGAATAGGAAAAAAGGTGTTCTTTTAAATGCAATTTGTTTGAAAACTGTATCTCAATTTACAGATTTTTTATGATTTCTAAAATAATTTTCAAGCATGATTTATATATATAGATATATCTATTGCATGCAGCCGATAACGAAATATTAACCTGTTTGCACTTAAAACAATGTAAATAGTTTAGCATTTGTTTCTGGCTACTTAACATAATGAAATTAAAACTTTATCAATAAATATAATAATATAAATAAAATTCAAATTTAGCAGACATGCAATTAACCCACACAACCATAAATTATCCTCTGGATGTCTTGTAGTGATCCTACAGATCCTATAGTTGTATCCCATGAGAACTAACTACTGGATATCCTTAGGAAATTATCTAATTTCATTGTCTTTAGAAAATCCTGTGGTTTCTATTTTTTGACGCATTTGCACATTAAACTTCTTTCTTTGTTTATTTTTATTTCCTTAATCCTATAATTTTCCAAAACAATTCATAAAATATATCTACATTACATCTATAGATGTGACATTTTGACTACCAGATGATATTCTGTGACTATCTATAGGACAATTTCAAACATACAGAAGATATTGGTTATTCTGAGTATGATATCCTCTGGATATTTTTAGGATGTCAGTGTCTTGTCTTTGGAACTACTTGCTTAAATCACTGAAATTATCAGAATAAAAAAAACTGCTACAGGTAGCGAAATCTTTGGCGATTTCTTTTGCTATTAACTCTTGACATGTGGCTAATATGGAAGTATTGCTTTTGCTAAATTTCAAAACTTTATTTGAATACATTATTGATATTTGTCATAAAAATGCTTTTTGGTATTGCTAGTGAGCAATCTAAAAAATATATTAAAAAATCTGTTCGAGTTTTGAATTTAAAAAAATGGTTTTCACCTATGTTCTGTAACACAGAAAGCCCGTGTTGTATCCCCTATTTGACATAATTCAACAATAGTCTGTCAGTCACATCCACACTCACAACCCAGGACTGATTTAAAACCTTTTTTTTTTGTGGGTCTAAGTAACCCCAGTTTGGGTTGCATGCCCTTTCTTACAATTTTAAGCTAAATTACAATACATTGATTATACAATAAGTGACAGTTTAATTATCAAAGCTGACTTTGTATGCTAATGATATTTTTTATTCATATCAACTCTTGATGATTTTCAGTTAAAATAATTTTTGAATTTCAAGTTTTTTTAGCAAAACGACAGTTTCTCACTGAAGAAATTGTCTGGAAAGGACTTCAGAAAACAGATATCCCACCATTTCTCTCTATTCAATTTGTATATAACATAAAATAATATGTGACAAAGTCAGTGGCGGCGCATGCTCTGGTTCATTCTTGTCATTCATAAAAATAATAATTGTTTTTACATTGAACCAAAATTCTTCATTTTTATTAATTAGTTAAAGACCATTGAACTTAACCTTTTTTGAATAGATGTTTTTATTAAAATAAATTTAGTATTATTGACTTTTTGAAGGAAAAAAATAGAGATATCGATCTTTACAATAATATTACAGTGAATGAACCTCATAACACATGGGACTTAACTTACATAGTAATCGGATTTGTGATATAAATAAATAATAAAGAAGAATATTTGTATTAGTTTAAAGCAAATATTTAAAAAACAAAATCTCAACTGTTATTTGCTGGATGATATATTTTACAAGCTTTTAAAATAAAATAGTACAATTTTGATTTAAAAAAAAAGTAATAATATGTTGTTTAGAGTTGTTTTTTAGCTTTTTATTTTAGAAAGTTTAATTGCTTGAAAAATGTTCTGGAATCATTAAAATTTAGTTTTTACCCTCTGACATTATATGATAACATATTATTTAATCTTAATCCAAAGTACTCATACCAGAAAAAATACGTTTCTTCTTTTCCTTTTATAAATAAACTATTAAGTAGTTGAATGATATTTGATACATGTATTGGTTGTGCATTATCATTATTTTTTGTTTCTAAAATCATTGCAAAGAAAAATATATCTGCATAACAGTATAACTTTGAACTGTGATCACTTGTGAAATCCATTCCCTCATTTTTTTTTTCTGTTGAAAAGAAATTTCTAGGTGTTTCTATTTTATATCAGTTAATAGAAAGTTAAATATACATTTATTTGTCATTTTAAGCGAGAATCAAATTGATACTTTGTATTTTAATTTTGAAAATATTAATTCACTTTTTCATGTAAAACTTTAGCCATAAATACATATATTTTCGTACAAGAAATACAATTGTTTAGGAATTGGGAGAACACATAACATTTCCCATATCTCAAAAGTACTGACAAATAAGGAAAGAGCAGGAGATGTATAAATTTTCAATACTAATCATTATAAGCCAGCCAAAAAACTACAAACATTAAGCTAACAAAAAATGTCTCAATTAAAAAACTGTCTAATTATTCTAGTACACAGTAGGATTTTATGGTACAGTATATTTCAGAAATAAAATTTCCTTAATCATGTTTTCTTTAATAATTATGAAAAATATCAAAAGAGCTGGTGAAATATTGCATTTTGAGTTAAAAATGTGAGAAAAGAACAGTTTAATAAAGTTGGGAATAAAGAAATGCTAACTGACCATCGCTAGACCACACAGTCCTAAAATTCTTTCAAAAAATAAATTAAATATTGCTAATATGGTTTAAATGTAACCAAATTCTATCACTGCTTTTATTGTAACCCGGTAAGAGTTATCAGATGGTATTATCTCTGAAATGTGTAAAATGTTCTGTAAATAATAGTTTTGTATGTAAAAACATACAGCTAATGTGACTGCATGTTTTTGTGATGTTTAAGTTGTCTCATAATTTCAAAAAAGTTCTTTGAAAATTTAGTTAAACTATGGTTTTTGAATTTGTTGTTTAGGACTTGCCTTTTAACTAAATGATCAAACCGTTTTAACTCTTGGTTTCTTTTTTTTTTTTTACTTTCCTATTCCTTATCATCTGATTTTTATTTCCTTCTTATTTATTATTATTTTTATTAAATATGTTTCTTGTTTCCATTATCTTTTTCTGATCGTGACTCAATGTACAGGGTTATTCTAAATGATGGACCCATTTTCAAAAAATTGTATTTATTAAAGTACAAATCCAAAATGAACAATCTTTATGCCAATGAAAAGAGGAAGTTTCAAAGTTTTTTTTTAAGATGAAATGACCGCTGCACTGCAATTTGCTACTCACTTCTTGTGAACTCAAGAATGCAGAAAACCTTGTGCTCCACAGTAGCCATCTCATTCACAACTGACAGTGAAACAAAATCGCGGCTTAGTGCCGCGCGACCTCTACCTGCTGCCTCTGGAACCATCACCGCTTTGAAAGCCGTGCACTCAGTAACAGCAGATACGCTTTCTTGTATGTGGGACGAGTTTGGCTATTGCGTAGATGTTTGCCATGCAGCAAACGGTGGACACATTGAACATTTATAATGTCTTAAAAAAAACTTTGAAACTTCCTATTTTCATTGGTATAAAGATTGTTCATTTTGGATTTGTACTTTAATAAATACAATTTTTTGAAAATGGGTCCATCATTTAGAATAACCCTGTATTGTAAATGTTTGAAACAATAATTGCAATGCTTTACTGTGATAATTTTCTGTTAGCAGCTCAAAGAAGAATTATATACCTATCTCTTTTAAATATTCATTGTGTTTGAAGTGCAAAAAAGTATGGTTAAGTTTAAAAAAGTAAGGATTAGGTGCTTCTAGAAGTGTGTGCTGCTCACCCAACATAATGAATAAAGTTTTCCACAACAGAACAATACTGTTTTATATTACAAGTAAATTTCATTGTTTCTGTAAAGGTTTTCTTGTAATTTTAAACTTCTTTTTTCTGACGGGGGGGGGGGGGGGGGGGAACTGTAATTGAAGTAGATTTTGAACCTGTGAATCTGAGATCTTAAAGAAGTCAATTCCAAAAACTTTCCCTTCATCATATCTTTTATATTGTTTTGAATATTCTACAGTGTTTGTTATCTGGCTGGCTTTCCATGACATTTTGTCCAAATCATTGTATTTTAAATATATTAAAGACTTTCTGACTTATTTAAAGTATTCAGAATATTATTAAAATGATCTAATTTCAGATAGCTCACATCAATAATTTTTTATCTACAAATTATGTTATTAGTTTCTTTTCTCTTTCTTTTTAATTTTTTTCTTTTTAAACACACAATATTGCACATGTTGGAATTTGTGAATTATTCTCAATACCTTTATGATTTCATGGAATATTAAATGCACTACCAGTGTAAGAAATACTGTATGCAGAAGAATGAAATTTTGTATTTTCTGATGCTTGATGAAAAATTTGTATGTCTATGACATTAGGATATGCTCTCAGCATATCATAAAAATATATTCCAAGAAAAAGATAAACAAATGTATATATATATATCTGTGTGTGTGTGTAAACAATTTCTCAAAATAAAATTTTTTTAAAGAATTTTATAGCTATTACAATTTTTAGATTTTTAAATATTTCTACATTTTTTTTTAAAATGAGAAAACTTTATGAACCCCAAAGTTATAGATTATGAGCCGCCACTGTTATATATAAATAAATAGAAATATATTTACTAAAAGATTATGTGTTTTCAATCTATATTAGCTATACATATGATATTTTTATGCAGGTTTTTGAAAGGCTAATGTTTCGTTGTATAAATCATTTTATTCAACAGTGACATAGAATTTTAATTTTGATTTTAAGTGAATACTTAGTTAATTTGTAACGAAAATAAATAATTGTTTAAGCACAACATATACAAAAATAATATTTATTACATTTTTTCTATATTGATTTTCATGAAAGACTTACTTGAAAAAACTTGTGTTAGTTTTTTAAAAATATGCTACCTTCAACATATTTTTAGGAATTTAGTAATTGTATTTTTGTTTCTCTTATTTATTTAAACATTAATTTAAAATTTTCATCAAGAAAAGTAGCAGATTCATAGCAATGGTTTAATTAAGTATCAATTCCATTTGCCTTGTATGAGTCAAAAAATAACACAACATTTTAAAGTGATGAATACGAAAATTTAATTTAGTTTAATAGAATAATTGTAATAATCGATGTAGTAGCATGCAATTATTGATATGATGGTTATAATAGAATTATTGTAATCATCAAAACATATCAATAACATACTTTTGTTTTAAAATGTAAGCATATAACAAACTTCTTGTTGAAGAGAACAGCCAAAAAAGCTGTAACAATAGATGTTGCAACAGCAGTCGCATTATATATAATCTACAATATGAAAAAAATGTAACATGATATGATACTGTAGCCACCGTGAGCTTATACAGATATATTCACAGATAGAAGTCAGTTTATCATTTTTAGAGGGATTATTTTTGGCTTCCCATACAAAGCTTTCTCTCAATATCCGAGTATTGTTACAAACATACTCAAGGCATTATTTTTAGCTCTTGAATCAAACAGTCTTACAAAATGTAAATATTTAAAACACAACAATGTTAAAAATTATGTATATAAAAAATCCACTTAGTATGAGAGGGAAAATGAAACTGGTTTCTTGAAAGAAAATATGCAAGCTGAATCTCTTGAATTCCTCTCACACTAAGTAATTGAGTGTAACATAAAGAAAAATTATATAGTCTAGATATACAGCATTAAAATCTTCTGTTTAAATCCCTTTCTTAATTACATGAGTCACAAATAGTTACAAAATATCAGCGTTATCTGAGAATAACAGAGGTTAATTACAATGATTTTGACAAAACCAAGTGTGCGCTATATCTTCAAAAATTAATAGATCTTCCTTATTAGGAGTGCATTGCTTGGAAATATGGCTGTACACTTATTCAAATTTTGAACTGCAAATCAAAATGGAAAATTTGGAAAATTTAAAACAATTTCAATAAAAGATTCGAATTTTTGACTGACTACTATTGTGTATCATTATATCTACTGTTTTTTCCATTTAACTAGCACATAGTCTTTTGACTTATGAGAGTGTATAAAAAGGGGAAAAGAAAATAGAGGAAAAATCATTTTCTTTTCTTATCTAGCTTAATAATACTAAGTCATAAAACTGCCTTTTAGAAATAATGGCCTGAAACGTTGGCAACTTTACCAAATGCATCGTTCAAGCAATGAACGAGACCATCCTTTCTATTTTGAAGATAGAAACACAACTTTGTTCCTTTGGCAATTAATTTTCTGAAATTGGAGCTTTGGCATTATTTGATGAGATATTTAAGTGGGTCATTTTGATTCTTTCACTGGACCCCTATGCATCAGTGACGTCCTGAGTGAATGATACACAGTAAACGTGCACAAGAAGAAGTTTGCACTGTGGAACAGGATATAAAATATGAATATTTGGTTTTGAAGAAATAGGAAAGAGTAAGTCATGATGAGGAATAATTCTATTTGACGTAACATATCAGGCACTCTTCCCATTGGAAACGACGGTACGGGCGTCTGTGCATAGACTTCTTGGATTCGTAGTCTGCTGGGTTCCCAGTTACCCAGCAGCACAAGTGGCACTTTGAAATGTCAGATCTGATCTAGAAAAGGCTAAGGAACGCTTTAGTCAGCCAAAGCTATCTGCTGATACCATTGAATTTTGTGGCACGCTAGCTGGAAGGTTGACCAACGAAGAATGATGGAATAGTTTATACCAACTGATCACAAAGTTTGAAAGGTCCAATTCATCTAACATTATTTGGGCTACTCCCATGAACACTTTTTTCTCCATTCGGCCATAATCACCCCAGACTGTAACCTGCAAAAAACCGTCTTTTTAATTCAATATTGGTACTAAACTAGAATTTAAACAAATTTTTATTTGAAAGTTTTGATACCTGTTCTATTGCTACTAAAATATAATATTAAAAGCAAAGTATCGACAGCAGTAGCACAGTAAAGCTCCTAATAATGGGAACTGCCTGCCTAACAAATTCTTCAAAATAAAGATAATTTGTCATGACACAGTCATTCAACCTGTTTATCTAAATACATTTCTTAACAGTGGATAGTTTTTAATCATACTATAATCCACTGTATATAATTTTTTATACCTATAATAATAACTACATTACAGTTAATAGTAATAATACTAATAATAATAAGTACAAATAATAATAATAATAATAACTACATTATAGTTACATATTATATTGCAGTATAATATTTTAGTTAGTGGTCAGTACTTAAACTATTTTAAACCAACAGGAATTATATCTAATGGAAAAAATTTCCAATTTCATCATATATGTAAAGTTTTTGACCTAATTATTTGTTGAATTTTTAATCAGGACCCGTGCTAGACGTGATAAGCACCATGGTAACTGACTCAGCATGGCAGCTAAATGAAATACTGTGTATGACACGAAAAGAGGGGCGAAATATCTAGTGTTTGCTTATACTTTAATACTTATTTTATTTTGGTCTTTTTCACACTGTTATATGAATACAAAACATTTATACGTTTATCTCCTATACAACAGGGATATCAAACAATAAAGAAAATGTGTTTACCTGTAACACGCAGCCTCTGTAATCCTCGTGGAAAACCAATTGTTGTTGATAAAGAGGATCAAGAGTCTTCCGTGCAATTGAAGTTTTCTGCTTCGCTACACATTTTCTCCCTTTAACTAAGTATACTTTAACATAAGGCGCTGAAATAAAAGAAATTGTACATTTTATTTATTAAAATTGCAATAATTATACACTGATAAAATTATATTAATTTTACATTGATAAAATTGTATAAATTACAATAATTCTTTATTAGCAAAAATGTACTAGTTCTATATTGATAAAATTATACACTGAAGTGTCATTGAATAGGGGATAGGATAGACAATGCTATGCAAATATTGTGGTGTTGCTGTCTCATTTCAGCACAGTTGCAGACGGATATTTATAGCTAGAAGCGTAGTTAAACAATTATCGAAAGTCACATGATGGGTAAAACTCGGAATTTAGTTGCCTTCCGTCGACGATAAAT
Source organism: Maratus michaelseni (assembly GCA_963931845.1). NCBI lineage: Eukaryota > Metazoa > Arthropoda > Arachnida > Araneae > Salticidae > Maratus > Maratus michaelseni. Next base: position 123,570,949 of record OZ007586.1, read on the forward strand.
AATAGGTGCTTGACACATGTGTGGCTTGGATGAACTTTTAAAATCTGGAATTTCCCCAGTTTTATAAGGCATAATAGGCACCCCTCATTTTAAAGCACGAAAATTTTGACTTAGTAGAAATGTACTGAAAAATCAAATTGGGGTTTCAAAATTGTACGAATAAAGTTTGAGTACGTAAAAAGTGTATTCGAACTGAGAGAAATAATTAACAAGAATAACTTATCGTTAACCAAACTGAAAAGAAATCCAAAAGTTTCAAGAAGCAAAACTGTCAAGGTACCAGAAAGCATAATATTAATGAGCATAACTGTGATTTAACCCTTTCCGGCGCGGAATAAATCTGTTTGTAAAATAATGAAATAATGGACTTACACCAGATTTTATGAACGATTTCCTTAGAAAAGAATAACTTGCTGATTTTCCCTTACTTTATAAAATGAAAATTTAATTAAATATTCTTGGTGTCGTTTGTCAGTTTTGGAATTAAAATTAGGTGTCCTTTTTTGTGACCACCGCCCGCTAAAGGGTTAATGCGGTGGGATGTTGTCCCAGTCATAAGAAGTGATAGTATAAAATTATATTTTGGATTGTTAGAATAACTTTTGAATTTTCTAACATTCAAATCTTTATATGTATTTTTGTTTAAATGATTCTGAAACTTCAAATAAGATTTATTTTCTGTTAATGTATTTGACAATTCCATGGATTGGGGATGTGTTATAGCTGTTGAACTTTAAATACTATTTCATGCGTCCAACAGTTGAAAAGCAAAGTTTAAAAGTAAATTTCGTATTGTGAGTCGAAAAATAAGAAAAACAGTTTCGCGTTATCAAAACAATGAAGATATTAGAATTGAACAATGTGCCAATGTTTTTGTGAATGATGTAGACGTTTTTATAAAACACTCGCGATTTTTTCGTAATCAGATATTCAATGATAAATCCAGTTTTAACAAACATGTACATTCAACAAAAATTTTAGCTTATGTGGAATCAAAACAGATGAAAAGTATTGCTCTTCTGTTTTAGCGATATATTCTTTACACGATTATACCTACTAAAACTAAAAATGGGGTATCTCTATAATCTTTGTTCATTTAATTTCCTGAACAGACCGGAAAGCTTGAGCCTGTAATACAAACGAGGCTATTTCAGGCAAAGAATAATTATATTGAAACTAACTTGGAAAAAAAATGGGTAAAGAAGAATAAAAAAATATGGGTATACAAGGCGTATTTTAAAATCAATATTTCATTGCTTCTCTATTCATTTCATGTTATATATTCATTGCTTCAAATAGTTCATTGCTTGTCTTCGACATTTTTTCATCACTTAAACATTATGCGTGGTTTTCTTTATGAAAAACGGGATGAAAAATACTTGTAATGGATAAACACTGCTGCAGAGAATTTTTCTATATTAGCTCCAGAATTGAGTACTTTTTAAAGAGACCCTTCCAAAAGAAAATATAGAATCTTTCTCTCTTTTTTTTTAGGGGGCGGGGGTGGATGAAGCATTTTTTTTTCAGTATTAATATGTATTCCCATACAGCAAAATGATGCATTTTTTTTCCATTTAAGCACTTATAACCCCCTCCATCCACTTTAGAATTATTTTGCGTTTTTTGATATTTCCAATTCTCTATACTTTTACAGAAAAATGAATTTAAATTATTATTTAAGTTGGGCTAAATGAATAATTGTTTGGCACAAAGCTTATATTATTTCGAATTTGACTGATAATATATTCTATAATGATCACTATATTCTATATAGTGATACCATTAAATATATGACTATTACTCTATAATAGAGTAAAAGCGGGTTCAACCCGCTTTTACCCAAAAATGACCCGCGTATCGTGTCGGGTCGGGTCGATGTCTACTTTTTTCATGTGGGTAGGGTTGACTTTCATTGTTTCGGTTGGGATTTGACTCTTACAGGTCGGGTTCAGGTTGACCTGATTTTTCAAAAGAATGTCCAAAATATTTTTTCAGGTGAAAAATCTATATACAATGAAACCTCCATAATAGACACTCCCGAATAGCGGACACCTCTATTTAGCCAAACACTTTTAAAATTCTCCAGCACTTATATATTTGTACGCTTTCACCTCCGAATAGTGGACACCTCCGAATCTACACATACGTAACGTGTGTGTGTGCATAAACTATCACAGATACGATACATGTGTTTTGTGTGTATCAAAAACGAAATGTCTGTAATATTTTTCCTATTCCAAGAGAAGAAAAAGGGGGTTCTTAACTGTACCATAAAGAAAAAAAATAATCTATGATCACATTTCTTATACTATACATTTTATTTCTCATGCTGTAAATTGAATATATACTCATTCATATTTAAATATGTATTAATTTTCATCAGAAACATAGCTCTGCTCATTTTTTTAATTGCAAAAATCTCAACAACCCGACTTCCAAAAACCTAAATCTGGCCCGCAAGAAATATTCTAGAGTGAACTCGATCCACAGAAAAAAAAAAATTAGCGATAACCCGGCCCGATGCAGAACTCTATTCAACGATCTTGAGATATCCGCTATTCAGAGGTTTTACTGTCTGTATTTCAATATTAAAGAATATGTTCATTCTTCTAAAAAGATAAAATTGGCATTAGAGATATAACTGTAGATTACTTTTCATAATTGCATGAAAACATGAATTAATTTACTTTCATTTCGGGTTCTGGTTGAAGTATTTCGGGTTCGGGTCTGTTTGCGGGCAGACGAAAATTATTTTATCGAGTTTGAGTGGAGTTAGATTCGATGCAATTTTTTTATCGGGTTTGGGTCGGGTTGCAGGTTGATTTCAAATGGAATTTTCGGGTTCGTAATCGAGTACAATCCGACCTGTGCAGGGCTCTACTCTATAATAATCACAAAACAGTATTTTTAGACATTTCATTGTGTCGCCAAATAACAAATTAGGAAATTTTCATTATTTTTTAACGAGCGTAATATAAACTCTACCATTTTTTTTATAAACATGTTTTCGTACATGAGAATAATATTTCATCCTTTTTTTTTGCTCACAAGGTTATCAAAGTCTGACAGCTAATGTGCCCGCCGGTTCTGTATGTATGTACGTAAAGCGATAACTCTTGATAGAAATATCCGTTTCGCTTTAAATTTTGTATATAGGTTTATTCTGATAAGGCAATTCCCTGATTAGTTTTGGGGGTTCATTGATTAAGTATAAAAGGGGGACGGGACGGAAAGCTAATCCCTTCCCTTAATATAAATAAATGGGTTTTTCATGTAGAATTATCAGATTTGCTTCAAATTTTGTATATGGTTCATTGTGATAAGGCGCTTCACTGATTAGTTTTGGGGGTTCATTGGTTAAGTATAGAGGTGGGGAACGGGGGGACTAATCTCCCCTTATTCTTTGAAATAAGAGTATAATATACAATTAGTGTGAATAGCCTGTGAGCTCGATGCCATCAGTTTAACTGGGCACTTTTCTTATTTTAATGTTTTGAGTATGTGCTTATAGAGACCTTCCTTGTGCGCTAAAGAGTAATGCTCTTTATTTACAGAATCTAATCATTTCTTTCGAAAAGAAAACTTTTAATCAGAATACATTTTGTTCATTTATTAATTCTTGTCCCAGAATATGCTGTTAACTCTATAATGCTAATACAATTAATACCATAACATCTACAAGGATATGTGGATGTATGTACGCTTTGGTACACCTGTTGAAGGTAACTGCTAATATTTACAGAAAAAAATAGTCGCGTTATTCTTGATATTATGGAATTCAAAGAAGGTTTTTAGACTAAATATAGGTTTTTCGCATTCAGTTTATTTACAATACCAGGAATGTTAAATTAAACTATATTTTAAAATATGCAAATAAACTTTGGTATTTCAACATTTTAATAAAATAAAAACAAATTAAAATATATTTGAAACTGCATACCGGGTGCAACTTTGGTTCCAGGTTTAGCTTGTAATCCTCTTGCTCTTATAACTTCTACTTCTAAGTTGCCTTTTTTATCCCCCAAGCTCAGTTGGATATCTCCTAGGCTAGGTGACGCTAAAACTTGACGTCCAACTAATTGACCTGGGCCAAGTCCTTCTATGAAATTTGAAAATTCACCTTCAGGAACTAACCTTATTGATGGTAACCACCTATTAGATAAATAACTATGCATAAATTTCAACTCTTTCCAATCTATAATACAAACATTATATCTTATAATAGAGAGCAAATAAAATGGCAAAAATTATTTTCATACAAAAATTGATTTTTTAAAATAAATATTGCAGTTCCAAATTTGTTTTGAAAATTGAAACATACTACATAAACAAATATAATGATAGCGTTGACTATTTTATTTCACAAAGATAGGATTTTTGTTATAAAGAAATGTGATGTTATTTCAAAACAGACTCCAATTTCTAAGAGAACGCAGCATTAAACTGGTCTGAGAGGAGAAAAAAGCTATTCTGGGAAAAGAGAGACATGTAGAACCCTCTAGAACATGTAATTGAGTGATGAAAAGTTTTGAGTAAAATAAAGGCATTTATCAAAGGCTAGATCACGACGGAAGATCATCACATAATGATCGACGTCATCTGCGGAAATTTGCAACTTTTCATCAAAAATAAAGCCTGAAAACTATTGCAAAGTATGAAAATATAAACATAATGCGTCTGTCGACGAACTATTGGTATAATTCTGAAAGATACTGGTTATTTTAAATGGGTCCTCCGAAATGTACCAAACAGTAAAATTTCTGTAGAATTGTGGAATTCAACAATTTAATGACCCTTAAACTTCCCAAACTTCAGTAATATTAACATTTAAAAAAATTTCAGTAAAAAAACTATTTCTAAAGCATACTGCAAATACAAACATAATACTTTAGTCTTTCTATGAACTACTGGTATAATTTTGAAAGATGCTGGTTATTTTAAATGGGTTCTCTGAAATGTACCAAACAATAAAATTTCTGCAGGATAGTGGAATTCAACAATTTAATGACCCTTAAACTTCCCAAACTTCAGTAATATTAATATTTAATTAATTATCAGTAAAAAAAGACTTTCTAAAGAATATTCAACCAGTAATATGGAATGGAAACTCATCGTTTTGGATTCATGGGACAATATGTATTCATTACCTATGGAGTCTTTTTTCATTCGTGTGAAAAGAAGATTACAAGAGTATATCTCTCGAAATGATGAAAAGATTAAAAAATAAACGATTATATAGGGTATTCGAAAAGTCTTTCTCTGATTACAAAATTTATTCATATCCGCTATACAGGGTGTTTCACTACCAGACCGACAAATTGTAGGAGGTGTAGGGAGCACAGAGACGACTCGGAATCCCATAGCAATGCAGGGTCGAAAATGCCGTAGTTGCGAGCTATGGTTCAAAGAAGCAGAGAAAAAGAACAGAAACAGCAACACATTAATGGGACAGAAAATATTTTATCGAAAGTTTGTGCTACAGAAGGTGTTCGAAATTACGACCAGAAGTCGTCAGGTAGGTTTGGCAGCGGCGCCGCATGGATTCCCTTACGATCTATGGAAGATTCCTGGCATGTCGCGTATCCTCCCGGCAGTTACAGATATTCAAGCAGCCTTCCGTTCAGCACCATCTACCACAAAACTGCAAGCGCCGCTGTCAAGCCTGCCTGATGACTTCTGGTCGTAATATCGAACACCTTCTCTAGTACAACCTTTCAATAAAATGTTTTCTGTCCCATTAATGTGTTGCTGTTTCTGTTCTTTTTCTCTGCTTCTTTGAACCATAGCTCGCAACTACGGCATTTTCGACCCTGCATTGCTATGTGATTCTGAGTCGTCTCTGTGCCCTCTACACCTCCTGCAAGTTTGTCAGTCTGGTAGTGAAACACCCTGTATATAAGCAAACATGTGAAACTGATCCCAAAATGTTGGAAAATTGTTGAAGTTTTTTTATTGCAGGTTTCGTAACGTGGCTGTAGTGTAGCAGTGTCAGTGTCCAGGAAACCGGACTACATACCGAGCACTGACCGACCATCAACCTCGGCTGAAAGGTGGAAGTAGTGAGACAGTCTTTCGAGAATTCCCAAGAAATCAGTGCGTACGGCCGCACGTGAATTAAAGATGCCAAAATGGTCTCGTGATACCAGAGGACACGCTGAGCTTTTTCCTGATTTGTGAACATTTCCGGTTTCCTGAACACTGGCACTGCTACACTACAGCCACGTTACGTAAACTTGCAACAAAAAAACTTGGTTAGTTTTCCAACATTTTGATATCAGTTTCACATGTTTGCTTATATATAGCGGATATAAATATTTTTTATTTAGGGAAATAATTTTCGGACACCCTGTATGTATTGTAAATTACAGTTTCTTGAATAAAATAATGTAAGGAATGTTAGAATAAATGTTTTTGTAACATAGTTATGTTTATTTATATGTTTAGCAATTTTTCTGCTCCCTTCTATAGATAATTAAGAACAGTTAACAAAGGACTTATACCGTTTTATACGAACCTAATACTCCACCGAATGTGAGACGCACCTTATTTTTTAACTATGGAAATAATGATTTTTGTTTAAAGATCGCAAACATACAAAAGAGTTTGAAAGTAAGAAAACATTATGAAACTTCCGAAAAAGTTAATCCTAATTATATCTATTCATTTGTATTTATTAATTTTATATTTATTACATTTGTAAATCTTAATTGTTCTCCACGTGCTTCAAAAATTAGTATTCATTGCTCATAGATGTCTACATCATCAGAAATTTCAATATATGAATTTTTATCTTTATTTTCGTACGTTATCTGTGTGGGATTCTTCGAAGATAGTGTCATTTTCATAGCGTCCATTGCATTAGAAATGTCGTATTTAATTAAATCACGAGGAATGAACTTCCATGCATCCAAAATATTTTCTACTACTGCAGAGAGTGTTTATTTTTTTGTCAGTTCTGTGTTTCAGATGTAATACATGCATAATAACGTAATCGAATTGTCTCTTTAAAAAAGGTCTATTTCGCACGATTTTCCCCGAAAGTATTCACATAGTAACCGGAAAGACGAGATGCACGCTGCTCCATACATGGAGAAATTGAAGTTGTGAACTCAATTCTCTACACACAACTACTAGATCAATTATGTTTTAAAGTAAAAAGTAAGTAAAGTGAAGTAAAAAGTCCCGTTTATATCCACCGTACGATGAAACAGTGAGGGAAAGAAGGATAAATAAACTTCCTAATATATACTTGAGACATCTGGTTTTACAGTAGGGGAGGTGCGGGATGGATGGGACGCTCTCAATATTTCAGGCAATAAACATTTTTTTTTAGTTTCTTCCTATCCTAATAGATTTCACTACCATAGTGTGCTTCAGAACCAAAAGCAAGAGCAGATGGCTGTTTTCAGTTTTCTTCAAATTTGCATTTCCTGAAAACTCTGCTTAAAAGTAATTTTTTTTACATTTGAAGTTACTTAAATATCTTATGCAATATAAACAATTAAGATATGTTGTAGTTTTTTATTTAAAGGTTCAATATTGGTAATTAAAATGAATGCATATTAACCATTGTGACAAAATAATTTCTGAGACAAAATAGCTGACAATTGAATATATGCATCATGGGGATGATTGGGACATTTCAAATCGGGATGAATGGGACTGCTTCATTCGTCCCTAGAGGATACTGAAAAATTTTTATTAACTAAATAATATTATATAGGTTGATAAATTAATAATTTATGGTAATTATTTTTTTAACATTTCATCCTCTTTGTAGCCATCGTCTCCAGTCCACCGTTTATGGGCCTTTTACGGCAAAGCTGAGATGAGTCCAAGATCATTGACTAACAAATAATCCTGGAGATCATATTACAATTTATAATCGCTCAGCTTTTGCCAAGGCGGCATTTTTGTTCAGCTTTTAGTCCTTAACATTGAATACGGGGAGGAAAATGTTTGTGTCCCATTCATCCTTGCTGTGGGGATGATTGGGACATAGAAGAACGTTTTTTAAAATTTAATTTATATATCTGTATAATAATAATCTTGAACAAATATTGTGCATAAGATGTAGTCAAACACTTAAAGTTTGACATGTGATATATAATATTGATAATAACTTATATAAAATATTTAAAATAAATATTTTTGTGAAAATGTCCCATTCATCCCCCATCTCCCCTATTATATATTGCGACTTGTCTTCGCATGCGATTGCAAGACGTACGCAGTTAAATGGGTTCGATTTTTGAGAAAAAACTACATCTTAGATTTGAGTAAATACGGTATTTATATAAAACATACGGGATGGTTATAGTTAAGCGACCTATTTAGATCATTGTGAAGGCTAAACCATTAAACGGATTGATACAGAAATTGGTATATAGACTATCCAAAAGGTGCCATATGGAAAACGAAAACAACAACAACAACAAAAACTGAGTCCAACCTTTTAAGCTAGAAGGCGTTTTTAACGAAATATGGCAAAAAAATCTTATACAATGGAGAACACTTAACAAACCTAACATTTTTAGCATTTATTAGTAACTCATCCATGAAATTTTCATCAACATTGAAAATAAAAGTTAATAAATAACAAATAATATCTGTTCATCGCTGCAGGCATAAAACGAAAAAAAAAAAAAAACCCATTGATTTGCACATGCATACAGATTGCACACAACTTGCTATGCATCCTGTGCAAGGCGATGCAATGGATACTGTTGAATATGCATACCATAGTTTTAGAATATTCATGCCATAGTTGTATTTGTAAAGTTTCTAGTAGGTGAACAGTGTATTCAATAGTGGATCGCAACTGATCCCGTGTGATGTTTCACATGTACAATGTGAAGAGTAGTATTTTGATTCTTCCAAAGTGGAATCCTTTCACCATAAACTAAATTCTTTAAATTGACCCACAATCAGAAATCACATAGATTGAGATCGTGTGAGCATGGTGGCGAGGAATTATAAAATATGGCACTGCAGCGTCTGATACATTAAAAATGCTGAAATAAATTTCAAAATTGAAGTCTTTTATCGGGTTTCAATCGCAAAATATAGTAAAGAATAAAACTTGTGAGATTTTTCAATGCAATTTTACATGTTAGTTTGAGTTCTCTTACAATTTAAGACAGTGCAGTGCCCTTTATTGATGAAAATTTGAACTGTTTTTAAAATTACAGCATATGAAATTTTAAGAATTTTCAGATATAAATGTCACTTTTTTTTCATCTCCATATTTATCATAGTAATGAATTATTGAATTTTCAAATTGAGACACTTATTTCTTGTCACCCTGTATATTAAAATCCTTATGAGAACAAAGATGCAACAAGACCGGTTGCATATTTTACCTGCTAAAGCATCCCAAGTGCCCTGCATAGTGTAAAGTATAGAAGGGCACTTGGGATTCTTTAGGAGCGCATTGGAACATCGCTCTCCTAAGTTTCGAAAGTTTGCAACTCCGCATATTTCCACCACTAACTAAAGGTGAGGGGTTATATACATTGAGCTGGTCTTTGGGTATAGCTAGAGAACCTACCTCCGTGGAAAAATTGAAAGAGATATTTTGCGGTTTTTATTTCAACTTCACAGAACCTCCAATACTTTCTTTTAATTTGAAACAGAAATATTTCGAAAACCATAAGCAATAATTGTGTATCACTTTATATGTTTTAGATAACCTTGGGGAAAAAACGTGCATTATTTTTTCAAAAAAGAAAAGTATATACAGGAATTTCTTAGATTAGACATTCTATATATTTGGTACTTGAACACTTTTGTTAATAATATACTTCATCCGTAATCATCTTTGGTACCTCTAGCACTTAGAATATTTCTTAAGTCCTTTAGAGAGCTGAGTTTTCAACTTAAAGATTCCAGTGTACTTTACCCATTTCAATTTTACAATTTTAATTTGAAGTAAAATACAACTTTATTAGAGTCAATTTTTTAATTATTTTTTTTTATAAGCAATCAGAATGCAAATAGTTTTCACATATATTGGGGCAGAAATCATTAAAATACTTTAATTTTTGGTGATATTTGTTTAATGAAATTCGTAAAATGATTTTAACTATAAAAAATATGTAAAATGATTTTAACTATAAAAAATATGTAAAATGATTTCATAAATTTCATGAAATGATATTTAATAAAATCCATAAAAACTTTTCAGTTTATATTATTTTTCCTTTTTAATGTTTAATATTCACTGGCACATCAAATGAGGAGGATTTTAGGGGGTTTAAACACCTTCTAAAACACTTAAAAACTGATAAGGTGCATAGAAAACTCACTGGGTTAGAATGAATACACGATGCTTAAAAAACAAACTAAAGAAAAATCCTAAACAACTAAAAAAAAAAAATTAGCATACGTCATAAGAAAAGAAGTCACGTTCAAGACGTTATAATAAAAGCCTCATCTTCAGTATAAATTATATGAAAGCGAGAGTTAAGAACAATAGCAACAAAGTACATGCTTCTGCTGTTTCTCATTCTTTTTCGTTTATTTTGTTATGAAGATTTAAGAAGGGACTATCTTTAAAAAGCTTTGGAATGCTAAATTTATTTTGGCTGCTTATAATTTTCATTGTGTCCGATTTTACACCATGTATTTACTAATAAATAAATAATTAAATGAAAATACTTTGTAAACATTTAATACAACGAAATGGTTCATTTTATAAGTAATAATGATTAGAGATCGACCGAAACAGGTTTTTAAGACCGAAACCGAAACCGAATTTTGGTGATCTTCCCACTTTCGGCCGAAACCGAAACCGAAAGTGTAAAAGAAATTTTAAAAGTGATTATTACATACATAATTGCATATAATTATTAATTAATTTATTAATTAATAACAAATAATTAATAATTAGTTAATAACAAACAATTAATAATTACTTAATAACTAATTACATTACTAATTAATTTATTAATTATACGTGTATTAAACCACATTTCTATCAAACAAATGTACATATATATGTGTGCATAAGTTTCAAACAAAAATGAAACAAATATTGCAACTTTTATATTTTATTTTTTTATAACAACCAATAATTATAGGCATTTATCACTAATTAATTAACAATGTAGTTAAATAATGTAAAACAAATTCAATAATGAATATTTAATTTTTAAATATATTCATCATTTTAAGCCTAGAAATTATGAATTATAGACTTTATTTTCCATTTCAATATTCTCAAAGTGAGACATATTTAACATTATTTTGTTCTTTAGCTAATTTTAAATATATATAAGGATGAAAATGTAACAGTTGTCAATTTTCTTTTAGGATGTGCACAATCAGATAAAAATAAATTACTCACTCACCGTCTCCTCCTCCCCCCCCCCACAAAAAAGCTAATAAAACGTAATTAATTTATCAATAAGACAGAAATAGTTTCCAGCTATACGAATTTCATCTAATCAAAAAATATTTTAAGTATACATACCTCGATATATCTTTTGTAATAAATTTCATAAATCTTCATATGTTTTAACAACACCTTTCTCATAAAGCATTCGAAACAATCTGGAGTTTCAAAGTAAAAATTTTCTATTACTGTTAAGTTTGCAACTTTTAAAGATCACCTGATAAGCGTCTTTTAAGTTTAGTCCTATATGCATTGCTTGCTTTATAATTTACACTCACATCATCAGTTATGACGGATAATGATAAACAGAGGAATTCACAGCAATAAACAGTGTCTCATTTGAGCCAATACAACTCATATCAATGAGTAAAGTTGAAAATTTCCGAAAGAAGGAACGGGATTTTGAAATACAGATAGTTTCGGTCATGCCGAAATTTTGGCAGCAGTTTCGCCGAAAACGAATATTTGGCGAAACTCCGATTTTGCGCAGAAACCGAACCCGAAATTTCGGCCAATCTCTAATAATGATTCAAAACCAGAAAGTGGAGATCCTGGCTGCACCAGGAATATTGATATTGAATTCTAGCTTTCTATATGCATTTTTGTCAAAACTGATGAAACACAAGTTTGAAAATTCGGGCAGTAAATTAAGACAAAAATTACGTCCTCTTTGGAGCTCTTTCACAAAATTTCATTCCATAAAAGAGGTCACCTTCACAAATTTCTATGTAATAAAAAAGAGGCCCTTTCACAAAAAGGGTCTCTTTACAAAATTCCATTCCAAAAAAAGCCAATTCTTCATAATTATTTATTTTGTGAGGATTTGAAATGTGTAATTTGCAAACAAAATGACATCACCAGAAAAGACAATCTTAGCAGAAGGACCTAAAAAAGTTAGTATTAATAAATACTTTGTTTGTATTCGATTAACTAGTTTTGATCTTTTTTTACAAAATTTTATTTTTTCACAAAAATATTATAAAAAAATCCCAAGAAAATCTTTTTTTTTTTTTTTTTTTTTTTTTTTTTTTTTTTACAAAATGGGAACCTAGGAAATTTTTTTGCATTGACTTATGAATAGTTGAGTTCGAACAATTTAAATTTTCTCGTTTCTTTAAAAAAATAGTATCTGACATTTGTTTAGGCCATTAAATAACTACTAAAGTTGATACCACTGATTCCATACACCTTTAAAATTTTCACAGTTCTCTAAGTTGGACACTGTTTTGGGAACTAAATGTATCCAAATTTTCACTATTACTACACTAAGTTGTATTACTTTCTCTGCATAATATATGAATATGAACAGAATAAAAAAGAGTGCATTTTTATCAGAAATAATATTTGTTAATATTTAATAATATTTATAGAAAGTTTTTTTTACTATGCTCACTTTCCAAATGGACTTTTTTTTCAATATTCGCATAATCTCTCACTTAATTTTCACACTTTATGAGAGCGTGAGTGAAATATTTTTTCTGCAAATTAAAAAGAAAATAATGTAAAGACATTGGTAAATTATAACTAGTCGGATGTGCCAATCACAAAACTTTCTTCTATCTCAATCATGTTAATACTTCTAATTTCGTCCTCACATCGCCAATAAAATCAATATTTTTCGTCATTCTGTTGTACGTCAGCTGCTTGCGAATCATCGGGTTACCAGGATGCAATCAACTGATGTATACTAAACTACGAAAAGTTCTTTTGGCCTGTACCGACCAGAACAGATAGCCTCCTTATTCCTTGGTTTTACGATTTTAGCTAATTTTACTGGAAAACACGAAGCTAAAATACGTGGAACCCAATTAAAGAAGATTCATTCCAGGTTCTCGTCAACATTGAATTTGAATGAGAATATCGCCAAATTAGTCTTCTATAGCCAAGTTGGCTTCATTTGTGGCAACCTATTTTTGTCGCAAAATTTGGCGATATTTCGTCAATTGCGACCAAGCTTGGCGAGAATTTGACATTGGCGAATATAAATATATAGTGTTAAGCATTTAAGAATAGGAACAATGGTTACAACAATGAAAGAAAATTTGCTGAAACCCTGTTAACTAAAACTCATAAATTAAACCCGTTTATGGATGAATTCTGCTATCTTGTTTGAAAATGTTAACCACCGTAAAATTTCAAACCGCTATATCTCCGCTATTTTTTAATATAGAGACAAAACAAAAACTGCTCCGGATTCTCCGGATCAAGGCCGAACATTTAACGGAAAAAACTTTTAGGATTTCTAATTTTTTTATACATCTTTTTGAATTTGAAATCTTAAATGGCTATCACAGCGTCCCCTTCCGGCGGAATATCCCCACATTATAGTAGAACCTGCTGGCTAAAGCCAAAAATATATTAAAAATTTTTGGTTTAATTATCTGCATAACATCATACACTTTTCGATGATACAATAGTGAAAATCGAACAAAAATTGCGATGGCAGCACCCCCTTTCGTCAAAATATCCCCGAATTCAACCTGGACCTGCAAGCTATGGTTAAAAACAAAGAAAAAAAATTGGTTCAATTATCTGCATAACTTCATACACTTTTCGATGATACAATAGTGAAAATGGAACAAAAATATCGATCACAGCGCCCCCTTTCGTCGAAATATCCCCAAATTCTGATAGAATCTGCTTGCTATAGCCAAAAACATAGAAAAAAAATTAGGTTTAATTTGAAGCATAACTTCATACACTTTTCGATGGTACAATAGTGAAAATGGAACAAAAATATTGATCACAGCGCCCCCTTTCGTCGAAATATCCCCAAATTCTGATAGAATCTGCTTTTCATAGCCAAAAACATAGAAAAAAAAATTAGGTTCAATTTGAAGCATAACTTCATACACTGTTAGATGGTACAATAGTGAAAATGGAACAAAAATATCGATCACGGCGCCCCCTTTCGTCGAAATATCCCCAAATTCTGATAGAATCTGCTTGCCATAGCCAAAAACATAGAAAAAAAAATTGGTTCAATTTGAAGCATAACTTCATACACTTTTTGATGGTACAATGAAAAGACACACAGACGGACAGACAGACATTTTGTAAAAACGTGTTTTTCGGAATCTCTGACCCCTAAAACGTGTAAATCCGTCGAAAACCGGAAGTCGAAAAAAATTTCGATTACAATACTTTCTTCTATTATAGATAGAAGAAAGTAAAAATGAAATCAATCATTAACTATATAAATCCATGAGACCTTTTTTATAGCATGTATATATATTGAAGCTTATTAATGTTACCCTGGATATACCACGAAGAGATTGGCTCAACATCTCTAATATCTATATGCCATCTGGTAAGACCGAGCTACACTCGGTTAAAATTTGTGTTCAACTCTATATAACATCGACGTTGATGTCACAGTTGTATTTCTTCAGCAGGTATGAGTTGCATGTAACAACGTCTGTGTTGCTCAAGAACATCGCTACGTATATCACGTATACGTAACTATCACGTATATCGGTTGAATCACGCTCCTATTGAAAATTTCTGGAAAGTTCCTTCAGATTCTGAAAGCCAGTTTTTTTGCCAAATGTCACCAAAATTTCACGAAAAGTCGTAAACTTGGCGACTGACTTTCTTTCATTTGACGCTAAGCATGTATTTTGGTATTGGTAGAAAGTCGATTTTCCCGCCCAAATCTCCCCAATGTCGCCAACATTTCGCCAAATTTGGCGAAATGTTGCCGATTTTGCACTTTGTAAACTGCCCACTGTTCAACAATTTAACAACTGTTTCAACCTTCATTTCCATTGTAATGCATTGACCTATAGTGACTCC
Organism: Maratus michaelseni; assembly: GCA_963931845.1. NCBI lineage: Eukaryota > Metazoa > Arthropoda > Arachnida > Araneae > Salticidae > Maratus > Maratus michaelseni. Next base: position 123,586,139 of record OZ007586.1, read on the forward strand.
AGAATGACCCCCTAATTGAATTTTCTCGAACATACGACCCAGCCCAATGGTCTTCTCGTATCACAAAATGGTAGAATACAATATTTAGTCAAAATCGTTAGAGCCGTTTTATAGATAAAATTAACTTGACCCGTAGTGACCCCAAAATGACCCACTAATCGAATTTTCTCGAACATGTGACTTAACTCAATGTTCTTCTCGTAGCCAAAAATCGTAAGATAGAAAATTTAGTCAAAATCGTTTGTGCGGTTTTTCAGATAAAATTAGCTTGACTCTGACCCGTAAAGATCCAAAATGACTCCCTAATCGAATTTTCTCGAACACGTGACCTATTGCAATGGTATTCTCGTGTCCGAAAACGGTAAGATACAAAATTTAGACAAAATCGTTATAGTCGTTTATAAGATAAAATTTGCATATATATATACACACAAACAAGATTTTCTCATATTATAATATATGACATGAAAGAAAATCCTAACTGAGATCAAAACGTGAGCCCAAAGAGCCCAAACTACAGAACCTAGAAACATGAAAAATGGCAAGGGGGGAAAATACGTCTTAGAACGTAGGCAAGAACTACGAAAGGATTTTTTAAAATTCCACTCTAAAAAGAGTAAAAAGGGGACCAAACTTTAAAAAAATTCTTTAAAATTTGGATGTTATAGTTACGTGTCAAATGATAACATATTTTAATGTATTTTTATATGCTGAATCGAATGGCACCAAGTAAATTCTTCTAAGTCGTGAGATATTGCTCATTTTGTAATTTGGCTATGCCTTTGGCAACAAAATCTCAAAATTTGTAACATTACAAGTTATAACTTCTGAAAATATATACGTTACTACAGCAACCGAAGAAATTCGAACTGTCGATAAAACGTGAGGGACTTCTTTTGATCGTTATAATATAGTATAACGTCCCGCAGTGGCGCAGACGATTAAGCTCGGTTCCCGTAAGATCACCGAAAGTGAAGCAGCATCTACCATGGTCACTGCTTGGGAGGGTGACAACCTCTCTGGACTGCGGCTGCTGTGGGACCGTGTATGTTAATGGGAGCTGGTGCACGTAAAATCTGTTCGTGGCTCCAATGTCCTCCAAGTTTGAAAGCGATACCTCTGGGGATGCCAATCTAGAGGTGCAGGTCTCTAATCTGGAATTGGTTCAAAATTAGGAGACCAGCTCTAGAAGTCCAACCTCTCTGGATTCTTTCAGAGAAGTGCCATGGTACTTTCTCTGACACGACAACAACAACAACAATATAGTATAACGAAATCTATCTCCGGAAACAGTTATTTCCGCACGGACTGATTTATTTCTTCCGTTAATTTCACACAGCAGGTGAACAGTTTCTCAAGAACTGCATCTGTATCAACATGTTATAAAAGCAATTTCATTTTTTGAACTTGTATATTATAAAACAAAAGACCCTGAACGTGTTTGTCTGTATGTCGGGGCTAATTGCGAAAACTACCGAATGGATTTTTTTTCTGGTTTATACCATTGGATAGGCAATTTTCCCGGGCTCCGTTGTATGTATAATATGCCGATATAACCATGATTTTAGGTAGATTTCGTAAGAAATACTACCTATTACATTCTCCCTTAAGTTGGAATTTTTGAAAAATTTTTGCAGATCTACGCCGATCATGACTTTCAGAACCCAAACCCACCCCCAGTTCAAAACTTTATATCTATCTATCTATGTCACTGTTTTATGAACACGATAACTACAATAATTCTGCACAAATCTCTTCCAAACTGATACATAAAATCAAGAGGCATAAAATCTCGATCAAGTTTGTTAATGGGCAAAATCGAAACAGGGGGGGGGGGGGGCTTTTTTTAAAAACAGAAAAAAACCCATAATTTCTTAATTATGATACGTATCGAATCCGTTTAAAGTTATTATTACTTCTAGGAAAAGGGCCAAAAATTTATGTCTGACAGATTTTTGATATCATTAAAAATGGCCCCAAGGGGGGGGGGAAGTGGGATTTTAGAAGAAAAAAAATCATAATGTCAATTCACAATATATCAAATCCGCTTAAATTTATTATAAATCCTGTTAATATTATCTAAAACTTTTATATTGACAAATTTTTTATAAGACCAACTTTTATACCAAAAAAAAAAAAAAAAAAAAAAAAAAATCCCTGCCGGCTCCGCCTGCAAACAAGTTAGGTTTTGAAGTATCATGGGCGCCCCACTGTCTGCGTCTTCGAAATCTAACTGTGCCTGTAGGCCGAGCCGTCAGGGATTTTTTATATTAAAATTTGACATTTCTCTCTTATTTCGGGCGCAAAGTTTGCCATTGGTCAATTTTTCTTATCTTGGTGACGGAAAGTACGTTAAGCTACCGTTGATTAAAGAATTGAATCGACTATGTTAGTTAGGAAAAAATACAAACACCTCGAAAAATAAAAGTAGAAACTGCTACTAATTTTATTTATTTATTTATTTATTTTTATTTTTTTTAATTTTTAATGATAAATTTTATTATGAAACGGAAATATTTAATGTAATTATAAAACAACGTTTGTAATTCTTAAAAAAAGTTTTCGATTTCAAAGATGGCGATTAAAACAATATTTGGCGATTTAGTATCTTTTATGCCAGAATAAGAAAAAAACACCTGAAAATTTTATTAGATAATGACATATTATTATATTTTTTTGACCGAGTTCTAAGTTTCTAAGTTTCGTGTTCTGTTTTTCAAATTATTTCCAGTTTTGACATGCTGACAATTTCACTTACAGAAACAATCACTGCTAGCTAAGGATTATTCTTATGGATATTTATGAAGTTATGCATTATTTACTATCACAAAAACAAGCATTTTGAAATAAACCTTTCTTGCTGAAGTAAAATTTTTATATTATTTTTACTTCATTTCTTTTTAGTATTCTTTTTCTCCCGCCAATTGGCATAATGAAAACACCTTTTTATTTAAACCGTTTTTATTTAAAATACGAAAAACAAACAAAATATTTACTGCTATATTTTTTAATCTTCAGTTATTTCATGATCACCATAAAGCAATGCTTGAAATGTAAAAAAAAAAAATAAATGTAATGTCAATGATGAATGGAAAAATATATTTGGCAATTGATCATTTGGGGTTTGGTAAAAAAATATACCTGAAATTCAAGATTAGATGAAATTTCGGTGATTATAAACTATTCATCTGAAGTTACAGTGAAAAAATAACGAGTATTTACATTATTATGGTTACTTAATTTCGGGTAACAGACTGAAGAATGATTTAATTTTAATTAATTAATATACTAGAAATAGCAAGCATACATTATCTGTTTAAAAAAAGTAATATAAAAAAATAAATTTTTTACAATTATTATCGGATGTTATTATGCGTATTAGAATAATGGAAAGAAGATCTTGGATTCAAATATTCAACAGAATGTTATTACTAAGAATTTTGCATCGCTAACTTTGTTTATCTACGCGGTCCTATACGAGTGATTTTGTTGGAGAAGGATACATAATGGAGTCAACAGCAATTTGATATTATTTTAAGAGCCTGTAATTAACTCCGTTTTGCAACTTTGCTACACTTCTCTCTATATATAATTCCGTAAAAAAGTTATTAAAGAAAACTATCGGACCGATCTACACTTTTTAAACAGCTTAACAGAACCAGAATCCGTTAACGAATGTCAAAAAAGCGGCACAAATTTCGAGAAATCGCTAAAAATCGCATTGAAACTCGCGGATGACAAAATGAACTATATTAGGAAAAATGTTGGAAACGAAATTCCTTTTACGAATGCCAAAAAATGGCCACTGAAAGCCAACAAATGGTAAAAAACTAGTTGAAAATCGCAAAAACGTCAGAAAAAAACTAAAAACAAACAAACAAAAAAAATATATATACTACATTAGGCTAACAATTTGAAACCTAATTCTTTTTTCGAATGCCAAAAAATCGCAGCGGATCGCAAAAAATAACGCTAAAAATTGCATAAAAAATCGGTTAAATATCAAAATTCGCAAAAGCGCATTAAATATAGCGGAGGACAAGATTTCCTATAATTGGCTAAATGTTTAAAACCGAATTCCTTATACGAATCTTAAAATATCGTCTCGGATCTCCCCCTCCCCCCACAAAAAAACGCTAAAAGTCGCATTACAAATCCCCAAAAATTCAAAAATCGTGGAGGACAAAATTTTTAATAGGCTAAAAGTTTAAAACGAAATTCCTTTTCAGGATGTCTAAATACGCCGCGGTACTCGAAAAACGGTAAATATTGCATTGAAAATTGCATTAAAAATCACTAAAATTGAAATATCGTGGAGGACAAAATTTATATTAGGTTAAAGTTTGAAACGAAATTCCTTTTCAGTATGTCTCAATTTGCTGCGGTACTCGAAAAACGCTAAAAATCGCATTAAAAATCACTAAAATTAAAAAATGAAGGAGGACAAAAATTTACTATATTAGGCTAAAAGTTTGAAACCTAATTCCTTTTTCTAATGTCAAAAAATAGCCGCGAAATGCAAAAAACTCCCCTAAAAATCGCATAAACAAATTCGCGAAAAAGTCAAAAATCGCTGTACGAATTCCAAATAAACTTTATTGAAAAGAGGGCAAAATTTACTGTATTGGTCTAAAAGATTATAACCGAATTGTTTTTATTAATTTAGAAAATTCGTCTCAAAACGTAAAAATACGCTAAAAAATCACTAAAAATTGTATTGAAATCGCAAATATCGCTAACAATAAAAAATCCTGGAGGACAAAATTGTCTATATAAAGCTAAAAGTTTGCAACCAAATTCCTTTTCCAACTATCATAAAATTGCCGCGGTACTCGAAAAAACGTTAACTCGCTAAAAATCGCATTGAAAATCACATTAAAAATTGCTAAAATTAAATAATCGTGAAGGACAAAATTTACTATATAAGGCTAAAAGTTCGAAACGAATTTCTTTCAGAATATCTAAAATTTGCCGCAGAACTCGAAAAAAAAAAACCCCGTTAAAAATCGCATTGAAATTCGCATTAAAAATCGCTAAAATTCAAAAATCGTGGAGGACAAAATTTCCTATATTAGGCTAAAAGTTTCAAACCAAATTCCTTTTCAGAATGTTAAAAAAAAGCGCCGCGGAACTCGAAAAAAAACAAAAACGCTAACAATTGCATTGAAAATCGCTGAAAATCAAAAAATGCTGAGTACAAAATTTACTATATTAGGCAAAAAGTTTGAAACAGATCTCCTTTTACCAATGTCAAAAAATATCCGCAAAATGCAAAAAAAACTCTAAAAATCGCATAAAATTATCCGCGAAAAATTAAAAAATCGCTGTACGAATTCCAAGCAAAGTTTATTGAAAAGAGGACAAAATTTACTATGTTGGACTAAAAGATTATAACCGGATTATTTTTATTAATTTAGAAAAATCGCCTCAAAACGTACAAAAACGCTAAAAATCGCATTAAAAATTACTAAAAATAAAAAACCGAGAGAGCAAAATTTCCTATATTAGGCTAAAAGTTTGCAAACTAATTCCTTTTCCTACTATCAAAAAATCGTCTGGGTAATCGATAAAACGCTAAAAATCACTAAAAATCACCTTGACAATCACATTAAAAATCACCAAAATTCAATAATCGTGTAGGGCAAAATGTACTATATTAGGCTGAAAGTTCCAAACCAAATTCCTTTTACCAATGTCAAAAAATCACCGCAAAATGCGTAAAAATTCTAAAAATCACACAAAAATCAAGAAAAATTCAAAAATCGCTGTACGATTTTCGAGTAAACTAAAAAGAGGACAAAATTTACTATTTTGGGCTAAAAGACTGAAACCGGATTCTTCTTATTAATGTAAATAATAGCTTGAAAACGTAAAAAAAACGCTAAAAAAAATCCAATCAAAAAATCCAAAATCGGATTTCGAGATACAAAACTATATACATAGAGGTATCTTGCTTCCAAATTTTGTAGCTCTGCGTACAGCGGTCTGTCTCTTCAAATCACAGTCCACAGACACACACACACAAACTACTATTTTTTTTATATTTACTAGCTGTTACGCTCGGCGTTGCCTGGCCGGACCCGTTAAAAAATAATAGGAAACGCGAAAACACTCTAAAATTCGCTGCACGAAACCGTTCTTCTAGTAACCCTTTCGTCTGTTGGAAAATAAATAGGAAGACGGACTCCGAAGCGAAAGTAAATTCAATACGACCTCTTCAAATGTTTGGGTCATTTGCTTCACGTCGAGTCAACTTTTGGACAAAGTTAAGAAAAGTAACCTTCCTATTTTCACAAAATTTGCATTCTCGGAATCAGAAAAATAACTACATATATTTCTCTGACTTTCGAATCGATACCTCCAATAGTTTTCTTAATATTGGAGAATGAGTGAAAATGACAATATTTCGTTGTCTGGATTTCTCAAATCGGTAATTTCATTTTGCGGTTTCGATAATAATAGCCATTTTCAGCGCAGGCACTTGAAAATCTTTTAGTTCGACCTTCCACTGCCAGAAGGTGCATTCTGTTCTAAACTAACCTCCGACACGTGTCCCCACAGCCTGCGACGCCGTATAGCAAGCGTGCTGCAAAATCTTTTAGTTCCACTTTCCACCGTCAGGGGACACATTCTGTTCTAAACAAACTTCTTTCCAAACGACACTTCAGTTCGGGCCACCAGAGGTGCCCCGAACTGGAACCGAGTATCGTTTGCACCGTATAGCAGTCGTGATCTTTCAGTTTCACTTTCCTTAACCAGGAGTCGCACTCAGTTCTAAACAAACCTCTTTCCGAACGAAACTCCGGCATGTACAGGGTGATTAGAAAATGAGTATATATTTGAAAAATTAATAATTCACGGAATAATGTAGGTACAGAGGTAAAAATTGATACACATGCTTGGAATGACATGGGGTTTTATTGTAACCCCACAAAAAAGGTTAAAAAAAAGGCCGACAGATGGCACTGAACAGCAAAACATCAGTGACTCTGCCTGAGAATCGTGTATAAAAGGAGCTGTAATGAGAGAGATAATCAGATTCACCAGCAATCGCAGCATGTTGACGTTACCAGAAAAGGCAATGTTAGTGAAGCTCTACTATCAAAATGAGGAATCTGCCGCAATCGACCGACATCAATAGGCATGCTAAAAGACAACATCCAACGCCAATTTCTCACCATAACTACAAATATGCTGCACAGTGCTGTACACAACATTGTCCCTCGGCTACAGCTATTGTTGCGGGATGACGGTGGACATGTTGAGCATTCGTTCTGGAGAACATCGTCTTTGCTTTGTCAAAATTTGTTATGCTAATTATTGCTTTTTTTATCACACGAAGCGCCATCTGTCGGCCATTTTATGAACTTTTTTGTGAATACAATAAAACCCCATGTCATTCCAAGCATGTGTGTCAATTTTTACCTCTCTACCTACATTATTCCGTGAATTATTAATTTTTCAAATGTATACTCATTTTCTGATCACCCTGTATATCCGCTGCCCACAGTATCGTACAGCAGGAGTGCCACGCACGCACTGCAAATAATTTAGTTCCCCTTTCCACTGCTAGGGGGCGCCAAATCTATATATCAATTAGTTATCTATATCTTAATTTGTTCATTTTAAGTTGAACGAACCAACTCTCGTTCAAATCGAGCCCTTAGAACCCGAAAATATTAATCCCCTTGGAGATTAATGTTCAGAAATAGTGGTAACCAAGGACTGAAAAAATGTTACCGAAGTTCATTTAGTACTTGGGAACCTGGGAAGAATATTAGAAAATATTTCGTTTCAATCGGACCAATATTAAAGGCACAATCTCTTAGTTCCACTTTCCACCACCAGGAGGCACACTCTGTTCTAAACAAACCTCTTTCCGAGCGAAACTTCGGCACGTGTCCCCGCTGCCTACAGCACTGTATAGCAGGCAGTAAAATCTCTCCCCCCCCCCCCCCCCTGGAGATTAATATTAAGAAATAGTGGTAACCAATGGCTGCAAAAATGATTACGAAATTTATTTAGTACCTGGGAAATCTCGGTAGAATGTTAAAAAAATATTTCGCTTGAATCAGACCAATATTAAATGAAAAATCTTTTAGTTTCACTTTCCACTGCCAGGGGGCGCAAAATCTATATCTTGTGTAGTTACCTATATCTTAATTAGTTCATTTTAAGTTGAATGAACCAATTCTCGTTGAAATCAGGCCCATAGAACACAAGAAAATTAATCCTCCCTGGAGATTTATATTCAGAAATGGTGGTAACAAAGGGCTGAAAAACTGATACCGAAGTTTATGTAGTACCTGGGGAACCTGGGAAGATTTCGTTTGAATCGGACCAATATTAAAAAAGTTCTGATTTGGGGGGGCAGGGAGGGATGGTGGAGTATTGATGAAAGTATTAACGTGATATTTAAATTACGTCCGGACACCCCCCCCCCCTCAAAATTAAAGCAGGGACCTTTAACATTAACAATTACCGTTAACTTTTGAAACAGAAACAAAATGACGTTTTTTTTTTTTTTGGTTTGCCTTTGAAATTTGCGTTTTTTTAATTAATTTTATCCATTGTTAATTTTTTATAAACATTTGCTATAAACGTTCAACTTTTTAAATATTCTGCTGAATGGATTTTGATGGAACTTGCCATGTTAGTTAAATAATTTTTAGGGAAGGATTTAGTATATTACATATCGTTCTGCGTTGCTCAGTTATAAAAACATAAGGGAAAGTTCTATAATCGTGTGAACCCGATAATGAAAGATTAGCCTTTTAAAAAGATTCTGCTGAATGGATTTCGATGAGACTTGCACTGATAATTAGATAATTTTTAAGGAAGGTTTTAGTATATAACATATCGTTCTAAGATATTTAGTTATAGAATTATGGCAGAAAGTTGTATAACCAAGTGAGCACGGTTATAAAAGATTAGACTTTTAAAAATGTTCTAATACGGATTTTGATGAGACTTGTATTGTTAGTTAGAATTTTTCAGGAATGGTTTTAGTATATTGCATATCGTTCTATCGTTTTTTACCAAATCCTACTATAAACGATTAACTAAAAGAGTTGGTGCTTAACAGCCCAAATTTTGTCTGACATATTAGAAAATATAATAGCGCAATGGCGTTCATATCGTTTTCTGAAATGCGGACGGACATTCTAAATAAAGGTCCATATTGCTTTAAAACACAAGGTCGAATTTACAGATACATTTCATTTGGAGAAACCGGACTACCGTAGCGGGCGAAGCTTGCTAGTATATATATATATATATATATATATATATATATATATAACTTATTTTAACAATATTTTTAATTGCATCTACATTATAGAACTAACAATATTCTCAATTTAAAAAATAGAATACAACTGGTCTACATACATCAAATATTTTTGCAATAAATTTTCTGATGGTTTTTTTCTCTTTAATGGATTTGAATCTATTTCTGTTTCTAAATTCTGGTTATTATCATTATTATGGGTCATTTTTTTCTGAAAAAACCCCGACACACTGTCCTCTAAATGCAGCTTAGCAGGGTATATAGTACATTATCTTCTAATTCCATGTATGTCCTTGTATAAATGCTTTATATCTCGAATATAAAACCTTTTCTTCCCACTTTGATTGTATGCACTTATCAGTTTATTTGTTGCTTTCATTTTATTAATGAATGGGTATCTTTTTTGAAAAGAATGAAAACTGGGAATAAACATTTTGCTGGCAAATTTCAAGTCAATCTTTCTAGTTCACCCCTGTAGAAATGCAATCCTTAAAGGCTGGCTACACACCGAGGCGATAAGCCACAAAATGCGCGAGTCGGGAGAGAAATTCTGAAATTCAAACCCGTTTTTAGGTGCGTTCGTAATTATAAAAATACGTAGCACCTATTGTCGTCGTATGGTCCGTCCGTCTGTCTGTCTGTCTGTCCATCCGTCCGTCTGTCTGTCCGTCCGCATATAACAACGCAAAAACTACCCAACCGAATGGTTTGAAATTTAAGATATATTATCTTTGCAGAATTTTGTCGAGACATTTCAAATTTTATGAAAATCGAATCAAAACTTTAGAAGATATTAATAAAAATATTTATTAAGAAATTTGATTTTATTTTTTTAAATTGGTGCTTTTTTGTTATAGGAGCTTCCGAGGTTTAATCGTCAAGCGACCGAGATACTTATTTTATTACAGAAATTATAGATTAATATTTAATTATAGATTAATTATAATTGCAGAGAATATAATTCACTTCACAGAATAAAAAGTCATCAAGATCTGAATATTTATATAACTAGCTATAGTACGAACGCGCCTCATTTGTCACGTTTGACGTACAATTTCCAACTTGTCTTCTTTGTTTCAACCTGTTCCAAACCCGTTTCTTCTCCTAAGACGTGCGTTGTGTCGCCTCGGTGTGTGCATGACAGTGCCTGACTTACAGTGTTGTTTCCTGGTCAGTTGAACCCTCCCTGTTTCTTGAGGAGTTGCAAACTTTGAAATCTGGCGAACTCCAGCATTTTTACGAAAAAGTTGCGGAGCTTCAAAACACCCGCATGAAAACCGACCTGTTATGCAAGTTGTTATGAGATATTTTTTGCAAGCCTTGAAGATCTAGTGAAAGTCCAATAACAACAGAGTAGAAAAATCTTCGCAGATTGCAAAAAAGTGGAAGCACTCAAAAATGAGCATTATTTTCCATCATATAGTAAATTTTGTTTCATTTTGAAAAGTAAATATATTATTTTTTAGATTTTGAATTACAACGCAACAACTTGGGAGCGCTATTTAAAAAAAAATGCATATAAGGGCTCCAGTAGATCTAATCCGCCAGTATTCTTAGCATTTGGTGGATTTAAATATGTAAATCTAAAATATGCTGATAGATTTAACTGTTAAATTTGTCAACTTTTACGGACTTAATCTCAGGGTTCGTACGGGTACCGTTACTTTTCCAGGTGACATACCAGTATATTTTTCTAAAAAAATACATCAAGTTCAAACGTTGGAAGTTTCACTTTATTTAAGAAGAGATTATTTATAAGAAAATACTGGTACCGAGAGAGAATAATTTCCTGATCTTAAAATTCCAGGACCCGTACGAACCCTGTAATCTTTTCTGCTAAAGTTTAACAAAAAGGATGAAGTTCACGAAATAACTATTCGAAGGAAGTTAATGGCGCGATAATCAGTCACTTATCTTTATGCTATGTAATAAAAGCGCATTTTTACGTAAATTGCGGATACTACCATATGATTTATATAGTAAGTTATTTTTAAAGCTGTAAACTTAGCATAACAATTCGCATTTTTATTTGTATAAAATTTTAAAATGCAAGAAGAGAAAAAATTATAGAAATTTGACTTACACAGAGCTATCTCCACTCAGACTGCCTTCACCATCTGAAGATACACTACTGGCTTGTTTCACAAGATGACGGCATTCTAATGGAGCGACTTCTTCGCTTCGATGGACGTTAATAGTGGAGGATTTCTTTCTTCTAAAACCCATACGCTTTTTATGACCTGAAATTAAGAAAAATAAAATCACCTTCACACCAAATTCAATTTCGAGTTTTTTGAGGCTAAATACGAAATTTGACTTTTGTGTAAAAAAACAATATATTAAGGTACCGGTATCAAAAAAGGCCATGTTAAGGTGTCAGATCACAATAAACTGTGTTATATCAGAATTAACATTTTAAATGTTGTTAGATGTAATATTTATACATAGTTTTGCAATATTAAATCATGCATAGATTTTTCGCTGTTTAATTGTGGCCAGGAGAGTTTAAAACAAAAGACATTTTAAAGTGGCTTTATTAAGAGTATGTGTTTTAAATAAGGCCATAACTTTCTAAATATATGATTTAACTTCAATTAAGAAAATTTTTGCGTGTATTACACCAAGTTGTTTCAAACAGCCAAAACTGCTGATTCCATTTGCCCATCACTTTATTGCGAGCTCTTTTTACCACCAATTTGGTAGATTCCATAGCTTTCTCCAAATATTGACACAGAAAATATATAATTAGCTTTGGTATTGTTAATATACAATGAAAATGAAGTGTCCATTAATAGTACCAAGCCTTATACAACCTGGCCTAATTAGGGGATTTCTGTTTGTTACATATTTTACTTTTAAACACAAACATAATTAAAAATACAGAATATTTCAATGTACATTCTAAAAGATTGTTAAATTATCTCGAACATCATACAAAAATTGTAAAATGAAATCAATAATTTACGATGATTTCATATGAAAGTTTACATATTGTTTTTAACAACGACGTGTTGAAAGATTCCGTGGCTCAAAAATGATGACGAAGCTGATATCGGTTGTGCTTGAAATTATCCGCACATGTCAAGGATACATAAACAGTCAGATATATGCTGCCATTTGTCGGGCCTAGACCGTTCCCTGCAGCTTATTGGCTGATAACATATTAAAAGTATGCCTTATTTGGTACAGGTACCTTATTTCTGATCTCATCATTCCTTTTTCTATGCACATACAAAACGCACAACGACGACGAGGTATCAATGAAAGGTTTTTCTACAGGATTTTGACATAGTATATTCACATTTTGTTAAAACAAGTTGTATGATTAAAAATTGCAGTTACAATAAATATAGATAAACCAGTGGACACATGTGATGATTTCGCACTGCAATCTTTGAGATTATTTGCCGATACGTTTTTCATTAATTTTTAATTAACTGTAATTTTTAATCAAACAACATGTTTTAAGGAAATGTGAACGTACGATGTCAAAATCTGTTCAAGAACCTTGCGTATGATACTTCATTCATCGTTCTGCGTTTTGTATGTGCATAGAAAAGGAATGTTGATATCAGAAATAATATATATATTTGTTTTCAGAATTAAAAAAAAAATGGTCATGATTTATGTTGAGATAACATTGGAAATATTTAATTTAACCCTCTCGCGAGGAAGGTCGCGTATACGTGACGCATAGGGGTGCGTGCAATGCTTAATTGTTTCTACTAGAATTTCCAAACAAAAATTTTTGCCTTATTTAATCATAGAATTTAAGAAAGTTTTCTATTTGGGAATACGGGTGCTAAAAATTTTTAAATTGTGTTTGGGACACTCTTCCCGATGGGGTTAAAGTGATGTTTAAAAATTACATTAAAGATCTTATTTGCGGTTTAAAAAAGTATTCTTACACTCGAGCGGTGTTGGGCCCCAATAGTAGCCATATAAATTATAAAAGGTCTGGAGTGACTTTACTCGACTTTCCGAACACTATGGGCGCGTTCACGAAATGAACCCCGAGTTACATAGGGTAACACATGGGTAAACCGAAGCGTTCATAGATCGATATCCCGTGACTTTTTGCGGGTTACCAGTAGCGTTCGTGTAACCCAAATTACCTGGAGAATTTTGTTGGGTAAAGTGATCACGTGGTTGGAAAATCTGATTTGTTTGTTTGCTTTATAGCTAACTGCAACTGTTAACTGTCGTTCTTTATGACTCCTACTGTACGTTTGAATCTTGACCATTTTATTGGTCTACCTTTAACAGGACTATGATATAATTGGATAACGTCGCTAGGATGGTTCCTGAAATGTTCCTACGATCAAAATGTAATGGTATATTGGTTGACGGAAGTGTTTGATTGCAAACATGCCCATAACTTTACCCAAAAGTGTTCACAGCCGTTTTAACCCATCTTTACCCTGAGAAAATCAGATGACGCCATTCCCCAGTTATACGAGTAACACCAACGGCCCCTAGATAAGAAAGCCTTGACACGCGTCACGAAAACGTCATACAAAGCAGACAAAACAAAGAAAAAAATTCGAACAACTTGCATGTTTCGATTTCATTGACTCATAGAATTAATAATTATTCTATACGACTTATAGTTAATAATTCCACGATGCATCAAAATCGAAACATGCAAGTTTTTCGAATTTTTTTCTTTGTTTTGCCTGCTTGGTATGACGTTTTCGTGACGCGTGTCACGGCTTTCTTATCTAGGGGGCGTTGGTAACACGCGTTTCGGTCTCTAAACCCTATATCGTACGTGTCCAGAAATTAAAAAAAAAATAGTATGTTGTGGCCATCACAAAACTCCCTTCTATATCAATCAAATGAATTAAGTTATTTAACCCATTATGACAGCAATAATTTTTCTTTTAAAAATGAAAAAAAAAATGCATTTTACACCAGTTTTTTTAGAATAAAAATTTGGTGTCTTATTCTAGGAGTTTTTGTCCATCAAACAAATAAAGTATTTCGCTTCCATATTACTGGTGTGCAAGCAACAAAACTGTTTTTAGTTATGCTGTTACTTTAATGCAACGCTAGGCTAATATGGGTTAAATAGTACAAGAAATTACATCGATTACATCGACAGAAATTACATCGATGTCTTTTTTATATACAGAGTGTTTCACTAGCAGACCGATAAACTTTGAGGGGTGATAGTAGACATGAAGACAAACATTATTAAATAGGAAACCATGGGGCGCAAACGTCTTCTGTAGGAGCTAGAGGCCATTAAAGTTTAAGGTTCAAAACTTTAAACGATGATAAAAAACGGAAAAAGGGTCGATTCGCTTGCGGTTTTCGCTAAAATCATTCTTTATATCACGATTTTCTTCAAATTTTTTTTAAAAAGTTACGTTCAAAAATTGTCGATAGAGGGTGCTTTAGACTTTAGAGTAACGAACAACTACTTTTTACAGTTATTTTTTGTATGGGGTTAAAATTATTCTAAAGTTTAGACTTTAACTTAAATTTTAAGCCCAAGATCGAAAACATTGAGATCGGGTAACTAGCGAAAATTGAACTGTGAACAGTGGGGGGGGGGGGGGTAAACGCTCATAAACATTGAACAAACTAATCAATTTTATTGCGGTTTGCATGCAGGTCATTTCCTTGGTAATTATTTTATTCAAAATGACGTACAGCTTTGGTGTCCTCATTTTTTGTTAGAGGGCGCTTCCGACACATCTCCGACATTTCAATGACAATACTCCTGAGTGTTTTACTACCAGACCAACATACTTCCTGGAAGTGTTAGGGATGCAGAGATGACTGGGAATTACATAGGAATGTAACGTTGGAAATTCCTTTTTTGCGAGTTATGGTTAAAAGAAGCAGAGAAAAAAGCAACAGAAAGAATCAAAGAAACAGCAACACGTTAATGTGACATAAAACAGTTTATTTAAAAGTTTTACTACAAAAGGGGTTCGAAATTACGACCAGAAGTAATCCGGCAAGCTTGACAGCGGCGTCGCATGGAATTCCTCACGCTCTGGAAGATTCCTGGCATCTCTGATAGCTTTCTGGCAGCTACAGAAATACGAGCCACGAGGTCTTCAACTGAAGGTACGGGAGTCACATACACCCAACTTTTCATTTGACCCCAGCAGAAGAAGTCCATACATGATAGGTCCGGCGATCTGGCAGGCCAATGAACCGGGCCACCACGACCTATCCACCGCTGTCCAAATGTTACGTTTACGGCGAACGTCATTGGTATAATGTGGAGGAGCCCCACCGTTTTGGAACCACATAGAGGGGCGCAGTGAAAGAGGAACATATGTGCTTCTTCCAGAAGTTCCGATAGAACTTGTTGTAGGACTATCAAATATGTCCTTCCGTTCAAACGACAGGGTAGAATGTATGGTCCAATATGGTAGTCCCTAAGAATGCCGGCCCAAAAATTGATAGAAAAACGCCTTTGAGCAGCACGTGGTCTCGTACCATGGGGGTTCGCCAAAGCCCAAATATGGGCATTATGTTTATTGAAGGCTCCTTCTCTTGTAAAAGTTGCTTCATCCGTAAACAATACAGACGCCGCAAATGTGTTGTCTGCTGCAATCTGTTGCAAATACCATTCAGCAAACGTCTTCCTATGTGGATAATCTTCAGGGTTTAATTCTTGCACGCTTTGCAGATGGTATGGGCTCATTTTGTTTTCCGATAGTATCCTCCAGACAGTGGTGTGCGAAAACCCCACCTGTTGGCTTATCGCACGAGTACTCGTGCTTGGATAGCCTTCTGCAATATTTAACACTTGTTCCTCATTGTACGGTATCCTTGTCGTTTGTTCTCGATTTATCTTAACATTTGTTAAAAGCCCAGTCTCACGAAGCCTTCTATAAATGTCGTATGATGGGGTGTACGCCTATGCGGAAAACGCTCTTGTACAACCTCAGAGCGGCGTGTCCGTTACAGTCCGCAGCTCCATATACGAGCAACATGTCGACCAGTTCATCGGTCCAGTACTCCATCCTACTACATTTGGAACCGGTTCGCAAATGATCACGCGCCTTACCGTTCAGCGCTATCTACCGCAAGGAAACCGCAGCGCCATCTACCATCGCTGTCAAGCTTGCCGGACTACTTCTGGTCGTAATTTCGAAACCTTTAAATAAACTCGTTTTCGGTCACATTAACATGTTGCTGTTTCTCTGCTTCTTTCTGTTGCTTTTTTCACTGCTTCTTTTAACCATAACTCGCAAAAAAGGCATTTCCAACGTTACATTCCTGTGTGATTCCGAGTCGTCTTTGGATCCCTAACACTTTCTGGAAGTATGTTGGTCTAATAGTAAAACCCCCAGGACTCCCCCATTACTCCTGGAGAGTGTCGATGGAGGTGGAGATGTGTCGGAAGCGTCCTCTATCAAAAAATGAGGACACTAAAGCTGTATGTCATTTTGAATAAAATAATTACCAAGGGACCTACAATTTATAAAATACAAAATTTATAAAATAATTATCAATGACCTACACGCAAACCGCAACAAAATCGATTAGTTTGTTCAATGTTTATGAGCGTTTAAAATCCCCCCCCCCCCCTCCCTCTGTTCACAGTTCAATTTTCGCTAGTTACTCGATCCCAATGTTTTCAATTTTGGGCTTAAAATTTAAGTTAAAGTCTAAACTTTAGAATAATTTTAAACCCATACAAAAAATAACGGTAAAAAGTAGTTGTTCGTTACTCTAAAATCTAAAGCACCCTCTATTGACAATTTTTGAACGTAACTTTAAAAAAAATTTTTGAAGAAAATCGTGATATAAAGAATGATTTTAGCGAAAACCGCAAGCGAATCGACTCTTTTTTCCGTTTTTTATCTTCGTTTAAAGTTTTGGACCTTAAACTTTAATGGCCTCTAGCTCCTACAGAAGACGTTTGCGCCCCATGGTTTCCTATTTAATAATGTTTGTCTTCATGTCAATGTCATGTCATGTCTTATACATCTGGAGGCACGACAGTGCCTTCGCCAAGTCGAGAATGCACAGCCGTAAGCATCCTTTTCTGGAAGCAACTTAGGGCACTTTTGACACCCCCATATCTTTGCGCTGGAGTATCCCAAAATCCTGAAACTTTGTTTATCTAGAGTATGCGGCAAATAGGACCAAAATATAAAATTTCACGTTTCTGTCTTTTCTAGTGCTGACGATATATGAACTCAAAGTTTCGATTTTTTGTCACTCACTCACTCACGTGGCATCAAGAAGATTAGGTAGATCCCGCAGCCCTAGAAAATTGAAATTTGGAATAAACGTAGTGTTTAGATATACAAAGAAAGGAAAAATTATAAAATCCTGAAAATTCTAAAAAAAAAAAAACATTCGAAAATTTCAAAACTTCCAACAAAATTAAAAATTGAAAATAATACGATCTTGTAGTCTTAGAAACTTATAATTTGGTCTGAAGGTAGTGTTTAGAATTCAGAAAAAGAAAACATCAAAAACACAATAAAAATCGAAAATAAAATAAAAAAATCGAAAAATTAAAAATAATCCGATTTTGTTGTGCTAGAAACTTGGAATTCGGAATAAAGGTAGTATTCAGCATACAAAATAAGGAAAAATTAAAAAATCCGGAAAATTCGAAAAAAAAAAAAAGAAAATCCCGAAAGAGTCGAGAAAAATTGAAAAAATGAAAATAATTTGATATTTTATCCTTAGAAACTTAAAATTCGGCGTAAGGATAGTGTTTAGAATTCAGAATAAGTTAAAATGAAAAACACAATAAATATCGAAAATAAAATCAAAATATCGAAAAATAAGGAAAATTTGAAAATAATTCAATTTTATAGCACTAGAAACTTGAAATTAGGAATAAAGGTAATATTTAGGATACTAAATAAGGAAAAATTAAAAAATATGGAAAAAAAAATTCGAAAAAAAATATGAGAAATTGAAATTAATTTGATCTCGTAGTCTTAGAAACTGAAAATTGAAAAACTGAAAATACTAAATAAGGAAAAATTAAAAAATATGAAAAAAAAAGAGAAATTGAAATTAATTTGATCTCGTAGTCTTAGAAAAGTCTTGGTTGTAAAGGTAGTGTTTAGGATTCAGGAAAAGAAAATTTTAAAACACAGCAAAAATCGAAAATAAAATCAAAAAATCGAAAAAAAACGAAAATTTGGAAATAATTCGATTTTGTAGAACTAAAAACTTGAAATTTGGAATAAAGGTAGTATTTAGGATACAAAAAAAAAAAAAAAAAAAAAAAAAAAAAAAAACAACATCTAGAAAATTTGAAAAAAAAAATAGAAAATTCGAAAAAAATTCGATCTTGTAGCTTTAGAACTTAAAATTTTGCGTAAAGATAGTTTTTAGGATACAGAAAAAAAATTCAAACAAAATAAATTCAAAAATAAAATCAAAAATCGAAAAAGATCGAAAATTTGAAACTCATTTGATTTTGTAGCGCTAGAAACTTGAAATTTGTAATAAAGGTAGTATTTAGTATACAAAATAAGAAAAAAATGAAAAAATCCGAAAATTTTGAAAAAAAAATTTGAAAAAAAAAATCAAAAAATGAAAATCATTCGATCTTATAGTCTTAGAAACTTAAAATTTGGTGTAAAGGTAATATTTACGATTTAATAAATTGGACAGTTAAAAAATTCGTTAAATTCGAAAATAAAATCGAAATATCTGTAAAAAATCGAAAATTCGAAAACAATTCGATTTTGTAGTGCTAGAAACAAGAGTTTTAAGATAATTGTCCTATTAGCTAGTACACAGCCCCTAATTGTTTTATGTTATTTTCCCCGGATTAGGCTTTTCTTTTCTTTCGTTTACGAATTTCGTCATAGAAAAGTTCCGCGATAGACTGGCTACGTTATGGGCGATTTATTTATGGACAAGTTTGTATTTTTTCACAGGTTATACTCTGTTTAATTTGAACGTGAAATATAAATTGTTAAATGATGTTAGACCCACAAAAATTTTCACAGCTGCCCCTCCCATCCCGACATTACTGGCTGGTTATGGCTTGATAGTAATTTCTAAATAAAATCATGGTGACTCTAAGATTCTTTTGATTTATCTCTGAATTGAACCTAAATGATCCTAAGAAGACGGATCAAAGCATTACTATATTGGCATGACAATCAGGAATCTTAGAAGTAAAATCGAAAAATCAATAAATTTTTAACGTCGAAAGTTTGAAAATAATTCTATTTTGTAGTCCTAGAAGCTTGACATTTGGCAGAAAGGTAGGGTTTAGGATACAAAGTAAGGAAAAACTTAAAAATCCGGAAATAAAAAAGAAAGGCGAAAAAAAAAAATGAAAAAAAAAAAAAAAAAAAAAAAACATTGAAAAATCGAATATAGTTTGATTTATTGGAAATTTCCGGAAATTTTAATTTTGGCTTTCTTTTTATCCTATAAAGCACTTTTATGCTAAATATCAAGTATCTAGGGCTGCGAGTAATATCTGAGATGGATAGGACCTTTCCTGGAAGCAATTGAGAGTACTTTTGACTCCCTTCTCCCATAACTTAGTGCTTACCTAGGAACCTGAAACTTCTTTTTATCTACAGGGAGTTTGCAAATGAAACTAAAGCTTCAAATTTTTGGTACCAGCATATGGACAGTGTGGGCTTAGCGAAAATCAATGGGTGATCTCCAAAAAAGCCCAAAATCAAGAAAGGGAGGATTACTTACAAAAAGAAGTGAAATCGCATAAAAAAGTCACCTGTAAAAATGCAGCCAAGTCTCGTGACTTTTTCACCGTAAAAAGTTCTTAGATCGTGTAAAGCCAAGTTTAGCTATCTTATTACCTCTGAAAATTTCATTCACAAATCACTCCTAGTCTATACATCTTTAGTTAATTATTATTTTGTGACTTGGCAATTACATAGCACGAGAATTTGATGTATATAGTTAGTCTTAATCATATAGTACCATCCCATCCCATAAAATATTAAGGTGTAATAATTTCCCTGTGCGTATATAATTAGCCTTAATCAAATTATTTCATCGCATCCCATAACATAGTAAGGTGTAATAACTTCCCTGTGCTTCGTAATTGCCAAGTCACAAAATAATAATTAACTAAAGATGTAGAGACTAGGCGTGATTTGTGAATGAAAATTTCAGAGTTAATAAGATAGCTAAACATTTACTTTACACGATCTCAGAACTTTTTACGGTGAAAGAGTCTGCAGCTAAAAAAAATTCGATTATCTTGTGAGCCCTTTCCTGCAAACCGCACTTCTTTATCACAATTTCTTCCTTTTTTTAGGAATTTTTAAAGTTTTAACGAACTTTTGGTTCACCCGGTATATAAACACGCATATCATCAGGTTTGTTTTAATTGCTGTTTATATCATTTGACAATAAATCTCACTTCCTTAATCTCCAACTGTGCCAAACTTTTAGTCCAGTCCATTTCAAGACAACCTGCACAAGCAATTTTGATTGGATGATGATTTCAATAAAATACTAGAGTTTTAGCCATTAGTATTTTTTTCCCTGAAGGTTATTAAAAGCCCATTCCACAGCAAGAAATTCTCATTAGTGTTTATTTCAAAACAAAAATGTATTTTAAAGGGATTTTTTCTTGGTTGGTCAAATACTAATATTAAATAACATTAAATTAAATTTAATGTGAGTATCAGACTCCCAAATTTTTATTACTAAACTATGAAGTTATGATAAAATTTGTTATTATTAAAAAAAATAAATGCTAATCTCCGCGTAGTGATATTCTATGGAATAAATGTCAAACGTTAAATATCCATTTGTTACGATTTAATCGCATGAAAAATAACTCCTTTTTAAAAATAAAAACTGAATAATTTAATAAGGAAGAATCAGAATTTTTCGTGTTTCGACTGATTTGCATTTTTAAAAATTTCATCTAAATCTCCCTAAAAATCGTTTCCCCCAGCACAAAAAGTTCAAAATCTGTAAAATTTTATTATTTTTTAAAATTTCTGTTCATTTGTTACTTTATTGCAACAATAAATAATCCGAACGCACCAACATTGCAAGTTTAGAGAAAATTTAAAAATTTAACCAGATTTCTAGCTATTTTATCTAATTTGTTATAAAATTTGTTTAGAATCACTCCACTGTTGGTCCCACATTCCTGCTCCGCAAATATTCTCTAAGGAGAAGCCTTACTTTAAACCTTTTTATTTTTTTTTAACAAACGCATTATTTTATTTTTAAAGTACCCACACGTGCATAAAAACGTGGTTACGGTGTCATTCTAATACTTTTACACTCAGTGTACAGGTAATGATTTGAAGAAACTATAATTAAAACAAAATTGATAGCTTATTGAGCACAAGAAATAAACACAGAATCGAAAAAAAATCTATTAAAATATACAGCACAGAAGACTTATCCGAGTGATCCAAAAGTCATAAAATAAATAAAAATTTAATAATCGGTAAAATATAGGCAGTTGCACGATACGATTTTCATAGAAATGCATAGAAAGATGTGGGATTTTTCTTTAAAAACGAAAATTTTCTTGGCAAATTAATTCCATTTGCCACCAACAAATTGGCGTTTCACAGGCGTTTAACAGGCGTTTATACAGGAATTTGTACAATAGCGCCGCACAGTTCACAACGAAACTAGAATTACAAATGTTAAATTTGATGGATACTATTAGTGAGGATAGTTGCCAGATTTCATAATATACTCTGCAGACCTTCGAAAAAGAATTCGGCTGTAATTCCAGTCACATAGTGGTTTAAATAGCGACAGGCAGTAGCTTTGGAGCCACTAGAATTCTAACTATTGATGATAAATGTAACTGTTCTAGAAATTTTTTTTTGTTAAAAATGTCCCACGCAATTCTATGCATTTCTATAAAAACCGGACCACGGTACTTCCCACTTTTCAAATTACTGAATATTTATTCTTTTGTGGCTTTTGAATCAACATGTATTTTAAATTTAAACTGTTGTGGAAAGGCAAAATTTTCGATCTGCCACTTACCGGATACACTTAGCTGAGACGTACTGTTACTCCTCTTCGCAGATAATCCGCCGAATTGGGGTATTTTTCCGCTTACGTGTTGCTGGCTTTGCTTGGCTCCTTGTTCGGTTGCAGACCCGCCCAAAGCCGTGTCCGAGAGGCTGCCATTATTAGCTTTGCCATTGTTGGCAGCACCATCGCTACTACTCCTATTAAGCGATCCGCGGGATGGCCTAGGAGGGTGGACAGGGCCATAACCGGGTGTAGGAGACGTAAATTCCCTACAAAAGAAAAACACAATAATATAGAACTATACTTTTTAACTTTTTTGCATAGAACAGAATTCATATACACAGTGAAGCAAAATGATTCATCCGATTTCAAAAGGCTATAACTTTTTGGGCGAAAAAGAAGCTTATGATAAAGCAAAAATTATATGTCTTTATATAAAGTTTTATATGATTGTTATAAATTCTCAATATGTACCTCGCGGCTGATAAGTATGATATACATCTACATGATAGTGAAATGTGTCCTATATTTGAGTGATCATATGTGTTGTTAATCCCAATAACACAAAATGGTTGGGCCAATGTTGGCTAATTCGAGAGTACCACGTACAATAGGGCAACAGTAAAAAATATCCGCCTTCCGTACAATTGGCAAACGAACCATTTACCAACAAAGGTCCAACAGTGGTCCAAACGACAGTTGCTCAGATATCTGTACAATTCGATGTGGCTCGACGAAATTATTTTTGGTTGGCCGAACAACTTTCCAAATTAGAAGGGTCTTTGTTGGCGTTTTATTGGCATATTAACCCTATCATTTCCGAACGGTTTACAGAAACTGCAAACGATTGGCAAACTATCTGTGCTGCTTGGGTACTGCAACAAGTGTTATTATTTTGCAATTTTACAGTTCGTCCAGAACTATACGAAAAGGGAAATAGATAAAATGAATCTTTCATAGTCTCACTCCTCATACATATACTCAAAATCATAGATATTTGATTCAAGCAGCCTTGGTGGTTAGTGGGTAAATGCAGAATCAGCAAGTTCCTCCTCACCGGAAGTACATTGTTGGAAAATGCTCAAAACTTCTATCACGTTTAATCTATGGAATTTAAGCAACTTAGCTTAACTTTCTAAAATTGGACGATACAGAATTAGGCTTCACCCGTTCACATTACGAAACATTGAAATAGGATTAATATAGCTAAACAGATGTCCAGGCATGTGAATAAGTTGTTAAATTTGCAACTGCAACTTCTGACTCTACATAATTTATTCTTGTTGTCATTCTTTGAAATAAATAAACGATTGAAGAGATCATTCGAAACGGCTGATAATTATATGTAGAAATGAACTCGAAATTTAAGAGCAGTTTTAAATAATAAATATAGTTCAGAAGGCAGAAGGTTAGAACGCAAATGTAGAAAGAAGACTCAACTCATAGTTGAGAGAGAGTTACAATGTGAAGAAAATTTCAGAATCATGATTATGTCGAAAATGTTAATTTCGGGTCGTCCGCTTAAAAAAAAACTTCAAGTTAAGTGACTTAAATACCATGGTCTGAACCCGATATTACAGATCCAGTGCGGTAGCGCTCCGGTTTGCTGAAAATGAAAACATTGGAATTTCCTTTGCTAGCGGTAAAAGCTCTGTCAAGATATAATAGCCAGAAACGTTATAGTAAAAAATAAAATAAAGGAAAGGAAAACTTCAAAACTGTAGATGATCGGAATCGTATTTTGAAATTTAAATTATTTAAAAATACATTGAAAAAGTTTCAAGTTATAAAATGAAACAGGAATAAAATAAAATATAGGAAGCAAAAAACGACTTCATAATGTCCAAAGAAAAATCTCAGTAAAATTGAAACATGATTGACTATGGTAAAGGTTCCGAATAGTAAAGAGTAATGAAAAATTTAGAAATGAAAAAGTATGCATATATAATTAAAATAATGATAACACCGTAAACTCATTAATTTCAACTTATCTTCATTGATTGTATCAAAGTCTGGATGTTTAAAACATATTGGCAACAATAAGATTAGGGGTTAAAAATACAATGTAATTACGAGCAAACTGCGAGTTGAAAACTGAACTATATTTCGACTAACAACTTCTGCTATAAGGTCATTGTCATGTATTGATTAAATATTTTTAACATGCATGGAATGATACACAACAAGAAGAAGATTAGAATTCAGTGTAAATTTAAAACCAAACTATTAAAGAACTCTTGAAACAAGTATGAAATAAGATTATTTTGGTTGTTTTAAAGAATTTTAAACACTAAAAATTACATTAAATAGTTACAGTTCAAAAGTAAATGGATAATTAATGTTTAGAATGAAGGTGACAAACCACCTATTTTTAAATTTTTTTAATCCTTTGCATTCGTGGTTCGAACGAAACCCAAACGTGTGATATTTGCGATCATATGTGATTCTATGGGAGCAAAAACTACATAAGTCCACTTGTTTTCGAAATGCGCTTTTTGTTGCAAACGTAGCCTTGAAAACAGGTTCACATGTGTAGACAAAATTACATAGATTTATTTATCCGCTGCCACTCAGAATTTTTCTTTTATTACAAAACAACATGAACAAATGAGAATGCCAAGATATATTCCAATGGTTAACAATAGAACAAAAATTAGGATCGAACACGATGATGAATATCACTATGCGTCTTAATGAATACAGTAGTGTGCGAATTAATGCGAGCATAGCGAGACTTTATTCGTTTAGATGTTTGCACCACAGACTTCTCATATACTATTATTCTATTGTTGTTTCCATTATTCCTCTGAGGTTTACACCAGATATATTTCAGCAGAGCGGCTCTCTTGTTTATTGTACAATTGTTTAGTGAGTAACTATATGTTGCGAGCTGTTGACATACAAATTTGCACATTTATCGTTAAATATACTATATTATTACAAAGGACTGTTGTATATCTGTGTTTTTCTGTTCAAATGTTAAAAATATGGATATCTCGGACAAGAAACGAAAAAAGACTTATCTTCAGTGAACATACTTCAATGACTCACAGTGACATTGCCAAGTAGTGTAATGTGAATTTAGAAACTGTTAACAAGATTTTCAAGCAGAAAAAAGGAAACAGGTCGATTTAACTGAACCGAAAGGAAAATATAGAAGAGCGCAAGAAAACAGTTCGAGATGAAGCAGTTAAAATCAGAAAACAGTAAAATAAATTCGATAAAAACCAGTCTTCAACAAGATTTGGCACATGCTGGAGTGATGACTTCACCGTATGAAAACGACTTGAAGGTGACAGAAAGATTGTCAGACCTCAGAAAATACAATTATTGGCTGCAGTAATAATGAAGAAAGTGTGTTTTGGGCTAAAAAATATGCAACATAAAAGATTGACATTGGAGAAAAGTGTTATTCTCGTATGAAACATTTTTGGTTGGGGGACAGTGGGACACGCTACATAAGAAAAAGCGACAACGAAAAACTTACAGCACCTCGCATTGACCAAACAGTCAAACATACGTTACAGAAGATGTTTTGAGAGTGCTTCTCGTATATGCGTGTACTGGATGTCTTGTGTCAATTAAGGACATGGCAAACACACAAATAAGAAGAGACTTATTGGAACAAAAATTGAAAGCAGAACTCAAAAAAAGGTGGCGACAAAGGTCAAGCAGTTTTTCAACTTGATTCAACTTCATGCCATGGTAAAATGTTTTAAAAGGTAAAAAGATAATTTGCTTAGACTGGCCAGGGAATTACACGATTTAAATACGATTGAAAATTTGTGTGCAATTGTGAAAGTAAGATGTCGTAAATTGTATTGCACTACAAAAATTAAACTGATTGAGGCTGTGTATCAGTTATTGTTCAGAGACAAGGATATATTAGAGCAAAATGAGCAAAGGTAGCAAGGATATACAGCAGTGTTGCTACGAGTCAGGGAATTTTTCAGATAGTATACCAGTATTTTATTATAGAAAAATTTGACTTGTGTAATCGCGCAATTTCATAAGGCGAGTTTTTGTGTAAATAAATACTGGTATAAGTAAATAATTATCTTGAAAAATTCCCTGACCCGTAGCAACCCTGATACAGTGCAAAATCCTTATTGATTCTATGCCAAAACGTGTTCAAGATGTTATTAAAGTCCAAGGAGGTCACATTTCTTATTAAAATAGTTGTAATACACATTGATAATTACAATAATGGAATATTTTGAAATTATCACTTGTGTTCACATTAATTTCGCATACTACTGTAGACGCCAAAGTTTACGGGTTTTGAATGCTATTACTTTCGAATTAAGTCGAATATTACTTTTCGGAGATAGTGGTATTCAAAATCCGAAATATTTGGCATTTAATGGCAATCCTTCAGATAAAGAGGTAAATGATTTATGTTGATTTTGTCAAATAGTAATAAAAATATGATTATTATATTTTTATGTATCATTTATAGGGGGCGAAATCCCATTGACATCAAAAACAACATAAAACTAAAGGTTCTTTAACCCTTTCCGGCACAGTGGTCCCACTCCGGGCACACCTAATATTAATTCCGAACTTGTATACGGCACCAAGAATATTTTAATAAAATTTTGTTTTTACAATGAAAGCTTAAAATAAGGAGTTCATATTATCTAAAAAAGTCGTTTGGAAATTCCGGTGTCAGTCAGCAATTTCTCATTTTACGAACAGACCTTGTCTGTGCCGGAAAGGGTTAAAGGTTTTAAAATTTGAATTCTTATGAAATAAATAACTATTAAACGACATACATATTTAAAGATTTAAGAAATATAGTGAACGCAGAAAAGTTCTTAAAATATCTAGAATTTGTATTTTGCTCCGTTTTTATTGATTCCTGAAAATATTTAAATCAGACATACGTAGTTTTTGAAATTAGTGATTCATGTGGAATATATGATTCTGTTAAGTGAAAGCTAAATTGTATTAGTTTTCTTTTTCAATAAACATTTCGCAATATACAATAATATATATATAATTCACTGTATATATGTATATAATTCACTGTTTTCTTATTCTTATTGTACAGGGTGACGGAAAATAACTCGGACAAACGCTTTCTCTTATAATTCTTTTAATAACCACAGAAATCAAAATCAGATTGCTAATAGAAAAAGTATAGATCTGTGACTTACAGAAAAACTACATTTTTGCAAAGTGGCCGCCTTTCGCTTTTATGTAGAAGTGAAATTTTTTTATAAAAGTTTTAGCAATATCCCGCAATTCATCTCCTGATATTTTTGCCATTTTCCTGAAGAGATTTCCTTCAGAGGAAGTCTCTGAGGCCTTTTGAGCCTCTGTTAGAAGCCTCTCTGAGGCTTATAACAAACTGTTCTCTGTAAGATGATCATACAGAATAATTCATTTGGTTGATATACAGAGAGTACGGGGGACATTTTTGTGTTCTTAAGAAATCTGTCAGATGTGACTCGCCTTATTCCTATGTTCTTCTTCTTCAGTGCGCTGAAAGAGAATCTTGCTCGAAAGCCCATTTTTTATTTCCAAAATGCTCTTGGGGCCAGGGAATAAAAACAATCTCCAGGATGTTTCAATGGTACGTTTGATGATTGCTTTTGATGCCTTCATTAACAAAATCAAGTGGTTTCAGTTGAACAAAACTCCCTCCAAACCATAACCGTGTGGGCTTTTGCCATCTTTCGACAATGTCTAATTGACTAGGAGCATACTTCGATCGAATTCAATTACTGTGTAGATTGAGGACCAATTCGATAGTATTTTTTTTATTTTTTTTATTTTTTTTGCCGTTGATCATAAGCGGCCTGCTTCAATATCATTTTTTGAAATCTTTCTTTTTTGATGGTCGCTGTAAGATTCTGGTACTGTTTCATTTTATTAGACTGATATCCAAGGAACTGTTCTACAATTTGTCTAACCGTCTCCCGGTACATTTTCATCTTTTTTTGACAGTTTTTACGGCATCCGGATGGACGGATACATTCGAAATGCGGCCAGTCCTCTTTATGAGCACTTTGTATTTTTGGAAATGTTAGCTTTTTGTTTTTTATCTCTACCAGGTCTGTCTCTATTATGGTCAAGCTATTGGAACCATTTCATGGTATCCAATACCATCTATCTTGGAACTTTCAGCACCTGAACAAATTCTCATGGCCTCGTGGCTTCAGTATGTAATGTGAGAACCGCATTTTTCTGGGAGACTATTATCACAAAGCTTAAATAGCCTATTTCAGTGATATTCTAGATTTATTTCTCACGTAGAGATAATACAATTTTAGTGGTGTAGTTTAGTAGTGTTTAGCCTTTCGTCCCTTCCGGGTTGATAAAATTAGTACCAAGTTTGCATGGGAACTAAACACTGAAGGTTCTGCGTTGGGTTGACCACCTGACCGGAATATATATGCTGTATAGCACCATAGGGTCATAGTAAAGTAAACAGGGTTTAACACTGTAGGCCATGATCATTAATGGATTGTAGCGCCACAGAGTTTAGTTTAGTTGAGTAGTGTTTTTAGGTTTCCGTACTTAAATGTAAAAACGGAACCATTAAAAGATCACTCCTGTGTTTGTCTGCCCGTCTGTCAGAGCCTTTTAACTCGTAAACTATGGGACGTGGAAAGTTATAAAGCCTATTGACCCACATATTTTCAGATTATTAGCCATTCACAAATATGTTTAGGAAAAAATTGGGGTGGGGGCAATTAAATTACTTGAAAAACAAATTTTCTTTTTGTATATCGTGTGGGATATCATGTGAAAGATCTCATAGTATCGAACTTAAACATACATTTGTTTTAATTTTAGATAATATATTTTTTTCAGAGATATTGTCGAAAATATACTGCAAAAATATGTCCCTCCCCCCCTTCTATTTCCGAATCTACTGAAACTAAAATTATGAAAAAAATAGAAGTAGTAGGAGTTTATTTAAACCTTGCAGGAAAACTACAGCAATTTTCTTAGGTCACATAGTTTTTGAGAAAAACGCATTTTCCGTTACACACAAACTTTACTTTAGGGACGGCCAGCGAGGAAGTTGACGGGCGCTCGAGATAACTATCGATGCGGAATCATCCAATGATAGTTGATTAATGATTTAAAAAAATTGTCGGTAATTTGCCGAGATATTAATTAAGTTGCTTTAAAAAAAATCATTTATCTATCGTGTATGGCATCACTCGGAAGATCTCGCAACACTGAACTCCAAAATATATTTGTTTTAATTTTGGTATTATATTTTCACAGATATCGTCAAAAGTTTTCTACAAAAATATACCCTCCGCCCTCCCCCTCCCTCCTATTTTCCGAATCTACTGAAAGTAAAATTATGAAAAATTTAGGGGTTGTAGGAGTCTGTTGATTAATAAATAGTAAGTAATAAGTTTAATGTACGGAACCCTTTGAGCGCGAGTTATACTTGCACTTGACCAATTTATTTAATTTCAGTTGGAACGTAGTTCGTTTTTTGTCATCCTACACTCTCAAAATATATTTCGTCAAAAAC
The DNA here is from genome assembly GCA_963931845.1 of Maratus michaelseni. Taxonomy (NCBI): domain Eukaryota; kingdom Metazoa; phylum Arthropoda; class Arachnida; order Araneae; family Salticidae; genus Maratus; species Maratus michaelseni. The sequence goes on from OZ007586.1 coordinate 123,615,883, forward strand.
CGTAAAAAGTATTAGCAGCAAGTTGACGGAATACCCCTGTAATTGGAAGAGATTTTATCTGGAATATGAAGAAATTTCCATCTTTTAACTGAAGAATATCAAAAACATTATGATTCGGTTCGCAAAATGCAGCTTTAGCTTGGAAGATTTTAGGTAATGTTTACGTTAGATGGGTGAATAGTGTAGACTTGGGAAAGAAAAAGCTAGCGGTGCAAATGGCAAAAAGGCTTTCCGGATCTGTCGGAAAAGTATATTGATTTCTTTTTCCTTTCCTTTCCTTTTTTTAAAAGGTATAGGCCTCAGATTTAATACAAATTAAACTAAATTGGTGTTACGCCTTCTAAGTTTTCTATTTTGGCGAGAAAGGTAATTTGTAAAGAAATTTTAAATTTGGCTTACCAAATGTATTTGAATGTGTATGAGGTAATCATATGAAAAATGCTAAAAATTTGTTGAAATAATAGTTTGAAAATCTCCCATAGACATACATTTCCGACGCTCAAATGAGGTCCGAACCATTCAATGAATGCCATCGAAAATTTTTAATATGTCTCAATTAACAAAGTAAACAATTTCTACAAACTTACTGGAATCGAAAAATTTTAATATGTATTAATAATTAATTGAAGATATAACCCCATTGATAGTAATGTTATTCGGATTTTTAAAGATCCTTTTTTTATGTATTATCGGAGCTTCTTGATTAACGAACACTTCCATGATATTAGCAAGATTAATTCACTGTCTAAATTTTGTTCTAATAGGTCCAGTATTTTGGACGATATCATGAAGACCCAAGGATGTAGCATACGATGATACTAAGTTATACAATATTTCCGACACTCAAACGAGGTTCGAACCAAAACCATTAAACGAACACAATAATATTATTTTAGTGTGTCTCATTTACCAAAATAAACAACTCCTAAAGATTTTATTAAAATCAAAGAAATTTAACATGTATTAATAATAACTTTCGATATAACCCTATTGACCGTGATGTTATTGCGATTTTCGAAAGAATTACCCAATCTTCTTGATTGACGAACTTATCCATGATATTTTACTTAAAAATACAAAGAAATAAACCCTATCTTTTGACTTAACCAGAAAGACTTTTATATTGTAACAATTCACGTCTATAGACGGTAATGCTTAAGAACATTTTTCTGAAGCCCCGTATATGATCTATATAGAATTTATACAAACCAAGTAATAAATCGAAATTTAACTAAGCTTAGAAACGTATACAACACTTCCAGAAATTGTTGCTCATTGATAGTAATGTAACTGAATTATTTTGGCATGTCCATGTAAATGAACGATAAATGTTTCGCACTCTGTTGTAGTGCACTTCAGTAATACACATTAGTTTGATTATGTTTGAAATTAACATCATTAAAATATACTGAAAACAATTTTTTCCGATAGACCGCAATGTAACAGAATTATTTTGTGTGTCTTTTTAGATGAACGATATATGCTGCGCACTCTATAGTTTACAGAAAGTATGTTGTTGTAGTGCAATTTTATTACGTTTCAAGTAGAATAACATCATTCAAGTACACTGCAAACTCTTTTCTCTCCATATATAATGCAACGGAATTCTTTTGTGTGTCCTTGCAAATGAACTATAAGAGTTAACATACTTGATTGGTGAACTCATCCTAAATACTTGCAAGATAAATACACTGTGGCAATTAAGTTCAAATAGGTTCAGTATTTCGGACTTTATCGTGACGCCAAGTTTTTCATTATATGTAGATATATACTATATAGAAATATATAAATGAATCGATTGCAATGTATCAATTTCTAAAGAAATCAACCTAAAATCAAATTCTGACTGCAGCAGTACACCAATTGCTATGAAGATCATCCTTTGAGGAAAATCTACTCAACAATTTTCTAGTAAAATAACATGGAAGTGACATATTAGAATCTTGCAGCTTTATTTTCAAAATGAGTCAAACCTAATTTAGCGTAAAATTTCCGAACAACGGCTCCCCACAGTAAAAGACAAAGAAGCTCGTTTGAAATATGCTGAAAAGCATATTTTTTGGACTATGGAATGGTAAGGTTATTTTCGGTTGTTATTTTTTCTGATGAAAAAGAATTTTACCTGGATGGACGAAAGGAATCAAATATTAATGATCTCATTTATGAGAGAAGACACTTCACTGTTTTGTCGTGGAGTAGGATTAGTGTCGCCATGTCCAGTATGGTAAAAAGTGGGATAGGCAATTGAAAAAAAGCGAGACGAATGCTTCTCAATCGGGACATATGTAAACGTAACTTAGTTTTCTTTCACCAAAAATAAATCTATGTGAATTAAACAATTCCTAATAGATCCAGTAGGGAGTTAGTTAAATATAGACATTCTTTGGATTAATTCACAAATATTTTTATATGAATCATTTTTCATAAAGGATATTTATTAGGCGAGTTCCAATGAAACTCGTTCGAAGCGGGCAATTTGACGAGTTGGTGCTTACAGTGGGAAATGCATATGGAGCAAGTAACGTCATATGAATGAAGCAAGCATTCCGTTACGAAACGGTCATTATACATTCGTTGTTTGAAGGTGGCAGTACGTTAAAGATGGCCGGAGTGATTACGAACCCGCACAAAGAAGACCAACGTGCATCTCTCTACCGATAAAAAGTGTATGTTTTACACATTTTATCGGCAAACGGATGCACGCCTGTTGAGATTCATCGGAGAAGGGCTGCGGTATATGGAGAAAAATGCCTCCCAAAGACAAGTGTTATGGATTGGTTGTGAATGTTCTGCAACGACCGTGAGGAAACCACGGATTTGCCACGTCCTGATCAGACGCTGATATCGACATTGCAGTCAAGATGAACCGTCGCGAAGCATTCGTGATATAGCAAGTGAATTAAACGTTCAAACAACAATCGAAATCTTTCTTCGAAGACGGCATTCGACGCCTTCCCAAATAATGGATGCATGTCTCAACGCCATGGGTGACTTTTCTAAACAGATATGTGTGCTGTAAGTTTAAATATATACTATTCTTTCTATTTCATTTAGTTTTGTGTTTCTTTTATTCATGTTCCATTTACTAGAACGGGTTTCATTTGAACACGCCTGATATTTAACAAACATATGAACACACTGTTAGCTCCAATGCAAATCAAAAACTCAAATTTAAACACTGCGAAGAAGTCTTCTTATTAATTAACAGTATTAAAATAAATGAAACGGAACAATTTTAACACAATTATTCAAATTGGTAAATAAATCATATGAGTTGTAATTTTCCAACTGGACGAGAAATGTCCGGGCCAGGATTCGAAACTGGGATCTCTTGCCTGAAGCTGCCATGCTCTACCAACTAAGCCATCCCGGTCGAATCTGAAAGGCACAATTCATCCAGTCAACCCTATTGATCATAGAATCCGGTCTGATATTTGAATCAGCTCAACAGAATAGATCGCAGGTAATGGAACTCCAGTAAACGCTGGATACGTGATTACACTAGATTAATTTTAACACAATTATTCAAATTGGTAAAGAAATCATATGTTTTCTTTATCATTCATATGTCATTCATATCATATGTTTTCTTCATTTTTTTTCTCATATGATTTCTTTACCAATTTGAATAATTGTGTTAAAATTAATCTAGTGTAATCACGTATCCAGCGTTTACTGGAGTTCCATTACCTGCGATCTATTCTGTTGAGTTGATTCAAATATCAGACCGGATTCTATGATCAATAGGGTTGACTGGATGAATTGTGCCCTTCAGATTCAACCGGGATGGCTCAGTTGGTAGAGCATGGCAGTTTCAGCCAAGAGATCCCAGGTTCGAATCCTGGCCCGGACACTTTTCGTCCAGTTGGAAAATTACAACTCATATGAACAATTTTTCTTTAAATTTTATACTGTGCAAATAATTAATCTTAAAATTAAAATGTTAAAGCTTCAAATGCTTTTATTTTTTTTTAGTCATGGATTTCATCCCACTTAAAAATTATATAAAATAAAATGCTTGTTTGTACAAAAATAAATAAATATATAACTAAATAAATAAAAATTTGCCACAAAAATTCTATTCTAAAACCTATGTAAATCAAATCTTCAAAAATTTAATAGTTTTACTTTAAAAAAAAAATATTTTAAGATTTTAATTTCGTTAATTTAAGTTCGTTTTAATTTAAGTTTTAATTTCGTTAAGGAATATTAGCCGGAAACAAATGCTGAAATATTTATATTGTTTTAAATGGAAACGGGTTAATCTTTTGTAAACACAGAGACGGAATAGTATGATGCATGTTAAAATTTAAAAGAGGTAGTATACTGGGGAAAATCGAGACATTTGGCGTCTCGCGCGATGCTTTCGCGGGACGTACCATCTAATCGAACCTCTAATAATTGGAACGTCCCGCGTAAATCGGGATACCTGGCAACACTAAGTTGGCTGCATTTTGCTACAGTAAACAAGTGGATTTCGTTTTCATCAACTGTCGTATGAGTTCTGAAGACTATCAGGCACAGTGATGGCTCATGACTGGCTTTTTAGGGCGCTACATGTGTTTTTAAGAAGAGTTCGGGATCTAACCGGACTTCTCGGGATACAAAATATAAATGAAAACCATTTTTTTTTAAATTGAAAACTCTAATGGATTTTTTACATTTAATATATTTCTGTAGGTAGACCACTAACACCACCAAAAAGCATTTTTATATGAAAAATATCAATTACGTATTCAAGTAAAGTTTTGAAATTCATTAGAGATGCTTTCGTATTAACCGCATACCGCCAGGAGTTAATAGCTGAAGAAATTGCCAAACAATTTCGCTTCTTACAGCAGACTTTCTGATTCTCATAATTTCAGTGGATTAAGAGCGTTCGATTATATGTCTGTAAATTTTGTGTTTTATTTATGTTGTTTTATTTATTTATTGATGGAGTTTTAATTTCGTTAAGAAATATTAGCTGGAAACAAATGCTGAAAATTTATATTGTTTTAAGTGGAAGCGGGTTAATCTTTTGTAATCGGGCTGCATGCGATAGAGATAGATTTTTTTTTAAATCACGCTTGAAAATTATTTTAAAAACCATAAAAAAAATCAGTAAGTTGAGATACAGTTTCAAATTGTATTTGAAAGAACACTTTCTTTTCTATTTAACGGCGTAAAAATTGAAATTGCGTAATGCTTAAAAGTTTAAAAAAAATTGCAGTAAAAGAGAAAATTATTGGTCCGGTGTTGCCACCGTCAATATGACGTTAGTGTTACTCACGGATATGTTTTTGCTTTATAATATAGATTTCCTGCAGTTCTTATTTTTATTAACTTTATTACTACTATTTCAGAATACTAATCTGCACATTATTTAATCGGAGAATATTCTCGGATTAAATCAGCCAAAGATTAGCGCACAGAAAAGCTAGTCACGAGCCGCTACTGGTATCATGATATGAAAGTAAAAAAAAAGAAGAAGAGCGAAGCCAAAATAAATCGGTCAAGTGCGAGTATAACTCGCGCTCAAAGGGTTCCGTACATTACATTTATTAATGACTATTTATTAATTAACAAACTCCTACTACCCTTATTTTTTTTCATAATTTTAGTTTCAGTAGATTCGGAAATAGGAAGGGGGAGGATATATTTTTGCAGTACACTTTCGATGATATCTCTGAAAATATAATACCAAAATTAAAACAAATATACAGGGTGTCCCAAAAGTCTCCGTACAACTTCAAAAATTTATTACAAAAAAAAAATAATAGGCCTACAGCAAAAATAATTACTACAGTACATAGAGTAACTTAAAAAGTTTTTTTCTACTACCTTAGTATACTTGTACATTAGATCCTTTTGTTGCACGAAGAATATCAAGTCGATATTCCAATTCCATCCACGTGTGTTTCAACATGCTAACATCAACAGTAGTTACAACTGTTTGATGAAATCTGAACAAAAGTTAATAGTCTCATGGAATTGAAACAAAAGATCCAAACAGCAGTAGCTACTGTTGATGTTAGCATGAAAAACGTTCGTGGATTGAATAGGAATATCGTCTTGATATTCTTCGTGCTACGAAAGGATCTCATGTTGAAGCTTACTAAGGCAGTAGAAAAAAACTTTTTAAGTTACTCTATGCACTGTTGTAATTATTTTTGCTGTAGGCCTATTATTTTTTTTGTAATAATTTTTTGTAGTTGTACGGAGACTTTTGAGACACCCTGTATTTTTGCGTTCGGTGTTATGAGAATCTTTCGAACGGTACCATACACGATATATAAAAAGAATATTTTTTTCAAGTAACTTAAATAATATCTCGGTTAATTACCGACAATTTCTTTCGAAAATCATTATCAACTATCCTTGGATGATTCTGCGTCGAAACATATCTCGAGCGCCGTCAACAACCCGCTGACCGTCTGTAAAGTAGAGTTTGTGTGTAACAGAAAAAATGCGTTTTTCTCAAAAACTATGTGGCCTAGGAAAATAGCTATAGTTTTCCTGAAAGGTTTAAATAAACTCCTACCCCTAATTCTTTCATTATTTTAGTTTAAGTAGATTTGGAAATAGAGGGGGGGGGGGATATTTTTGCAATGTATTTTCAACGATATATTTTTGAAAATAAAATACCTAAAATTAAAACAAATGTATTTTGGAGTTCGATACTATGAAATATTTCACATGACACCCCACACGATATACAAAAAGAAAATTTGTTTTTTTAAGTAATTTAATCCCCCCCCCCCATTTTTTTAAAACATATTTGTGAATGGCTAATAATTTGAGAATATGTGGGGCTTTATAACTTTCACAAGTTTAAACTTTCCACGTCCCATAGTTTACGAATAAAAAGGCTCTGATAGACGGACAGACATACACAGGAGTGATCTTATAATGGTTTTGTTTTTACTTTTTAAGTACGGAAACCTAAAAATGTAAGAAATAGAGAAAAAGTAGGGTAAAAAAAAAAGAGACTGCTTTCAACTTCAGATTTGGGATATCCATGGGCATTTAAGGAGATATTAGAAATAAATGTTGATTATGATATTAAATTCCCATAAGGGATAAAACATATTTTTCAAAATATTTTGCAAAACTCATGTATGTGTTCTTTTATGAGGTAATAACGACAACTCATTTTTAAATAATGAGTTCCACACGGTTACTTATTATTATGTATTTTCTCTTCTACTAATTAAAAAAAAACATTGATTTTGTGCAGTACTTACATAAAATAATCTAAATTTATCTAATACCGTTTTCGTTTCCGTTAACAAAATAATATTTTATTTGCAACAGATGCTATCAAACATCACTTTTCCATTAAAAAATAAGTTTAATTAATTCATCAATATCATAGCATACTTTTTACGAGGTGAGTTGTTAAGTAAATCAAAAATAAGTTAATGGAATGAATAATAATACCATTTACGAAGCAGAATATTTTATATATATATTTATTTAATTCAGTTTATTAAAAAAAAAATCAAAATAAAGAGCAATTTTTGGTTGAATTGAAGGAATTTAATTTCAATCTAGAATTGTGATTTGGATGTCGAAAATAAGCAACATTTCGACAGATTTTGTTCCAAATGTAAAGATAATTTCAATGAAACAATAAAAGTCACTTGACGCAATGTTAATGAAAGTTTAGAAACAATGTATTATACGTCAATAAAATGTAAAAAAAAAAACCACTGATCCAGGTTTTGTCAGCGTATAAGCATGCCATCCTCAGTGCGATTGAAACATTGAAGGATTTTTCTCAAAGACAAATGGAAAAGTTCATTCACTGGTCACGGGAACCAATAAGAAAGAAGGGCGAAATTATGTAGAAACAAGGAATAATAGGTCGAACAAAAGGGTGAGCTTCTAATTCACCCTTCTATTTCACTATTAAATCACAAAAATTAATAGAGTTGTAAATGTCGGTTTCGCTCCTAGGTTTTGCTCTTCGACGTATAAGTTACCACCAGCTACCGTAAATGAAGAGTGTCAGAATACTTGAATTCAGAGATGGTTGTTTACCATTCCGGAAAATCACTAATAGTTTGGAACAAAATATCAGAGCTGTTTATTTCTGTGCATTCAAATACAAGATATGTTTATAGTAATTAAAGATGAGGTGTTAAGAGCCAGATTATTGAAAACCTATTAAACCTAACGGAAAGAAAAAAATTGGTGGACATTCATTTCAGAGCACCGAAATTCAATTTTGAAAAAAGTAGTTCCAAAAGTTCCCACTAGGAGTGAAAATTAGCGCTCTGTCAATATCGTGTTAATCAGCATATTCACATGGTGAGGTGAAAATATGCCAATTTCAGTCACCTGAGATCATCAGATTCGCGATATATGATGATTAAGAATAGTATCGGTATTGCACTCTGGACTTTTTAAATTTTTGTTTTGTTTCTTTATTCAATGCTATGTTTAAGACAATGTGCTTTTCTCCTAAAACTTTACTACATGAAATAGTGGGTAATGCTTCTTTTTTATTTCAGTCATCCCACATAGTTAACCCATTCTCTGTTGATGGCGCAAAAACGCACCATATTTTAAATACTTTTTTTCTACAAATGCTTTGATCAGCAACAATATTTTTCTTGAAAACTTGGAATGTTTGTTTTAACTAATTAAATTATTGTTGGTTGTCAGTCGCAATTTTTTATGTTTAAGAAACAATGTGAAATAATAGTTTTTGACTCTTTGCAAAAAATGCGATGTGACTGTACATGATAAACGTTTTGAAATATTTCATAAATAATAATTTTTTTTATTTCTATGAGTTTTTTCTCATTTTTAGAAATAATTCATTTAAGTCAGTCATACTTTTATTTTTTGTTTTACCAATGTTTGATTACATTTAATCTTTTGATAATTATGGTACTGCGGTGTGTTTTTGACCCGTTTTATGATTCTTAAACAAATAAAACTATTTTTTTTCTTTACAGTTTTGTCAATAGTATGATCTGTTTATCATAAAATATTAGTATGAAGCAAAAGTTTTAATAAAATGTTATTGCGACAGTAATGAATTAAAGACTTTCAAAAGAGAATAGGTCCGATGACAATTAAAAGTTTTCTAATGATGATTCTATGCTTCGCAAATACGGGGTCGTACATTTTATGTACACATGATAAACCTTGATTCGGTGCAACCGAGTCAAGGACATAAGGGAGAACCAAGAACACATTGCAACTGAATCAGTGACAGTTAATGTTGAACAATGATTCAGAAGTACTTGTTTAATAGCACGAGAATTGGATATATTCCGATTTTCATGTCACACCATCAACATATAAAAAAAACATATTTTTAAATATGAAAATGATATTTTAGAAAATCGATATTCTGTATTAAGATAAACAAAAGTTACTTAAATAATAAAATATATATATAATTGAAAAGTTTAAACTTTAAATCCTCAAAATACAAAGCTGAACTTAGGTGTATGAATATCATTCCCGAATCAATACAAAATCAGATTAGTTTATGAGCTGCTTATATGGGATGTGGAAACATGCTTACACTTTATCCGTATTTTGTTAGATAGGATAGCGCTCGAAAGTGCTTGGACATCTTACGAGGCAATGAAGTCCCGTAAAATGACAATGTTTTGTTTAAATGACACTGTCATACACCAAACTGTTGTATTTGAGATAAACGAAACCGGCATTAGTTCTAACAACAGCCGTCATATCAACTGAAATTTACCATATGGCGTGTTGTATTGTCTTTTTTTATCATTCGTCCCTACATTTTGAAAGGATATTCTCCGACAGGACTAGTTTAAATGTGCTGTCAATACAATGATATATTTCGCGATTTTTCAACTCTATCAACCTCGGTATTTGGAAATTACAGTATTTGTTTGCCACTTACATCGCAACATCGATGCAGCGTGTCTCACGTTAGTATTTTACTAAAAACCACATAATCAGAAGAATTTTAGTACTGGAAAGCCAGATCGTTCACTGAATCTGACGCTTTTGAATGCGGAGTTATCTGAAACACTTTATTTGCAAGGGAACAGTTTGCATGTTTCTCAACTTTTAAAAATTGAATAACGCTTCACGTGAAATAAATCATTAGACAATTTTTATGTTTTGCCGTGGAATGTTTTATTTATGGAATTAGATTTTTTAGAAGAGTGAGAAGTGCAACATATCGAACCCTACTTGTCTGTATAAAGTTTTTGTCAACTGAAATTATTTGTTTTTATTATTAACTATGAACATACAGTGCCAGTTTCGCCTTGGTAGGCACTACTACAACTAATTACGTTTATGATAATTATATTGTATTGCTCTGAAACGTATATATACAAAATTAGGTATGTTTGAGAAAGATGTATCTCAAAATCAAGTCACAACACCTGAAATATTTGTAGTACAGAAAAATTGATTTCAATTAGGCATGATCTTACCTTTTCTACACGTAGCTGACTGTATCTTGAAGCTTGAAATTTTGATATTTGCACAATAAAGATACAAATATAACTGATTATTATAACAAATTTACAGCTTTCCTTCTTGAGGTTGAAATTTCAGTGTTGAGGGGTGCATTGTTGGGACAAATACATTTCTTTGACAAATACAGAACTTGTTAAAGTGGTCCTTCCCAGTCTTTTAATTATCATCTTCTTTTCACCAGTCATTAACTATTCATAGTCTTAGCTTTTGTAGATGTGAGTGTAAAATAATCTAATTACAAAAGAACTTTTACTTTTTTCACCGGTGTCATTCATTTAAAAAACTACTTTTTTTTTAAAAATAAACCCGACTTCAAATACTGTATACATATATTTTAAACGATAATCGAAAATGGATGATAGTATATTTTAAATCTTTAGTGCAGTCACATATAGAAATCATGTACATTAAGGCAACTTTTTTGAAAAAAATAAATTTTGTACTTTACCTCAATGTCATATTGGTTTTTGTTCATCCTTGTATAATCGTTATATCCAGACCAAAAAGTAAAAACTTACCTTCGAGTTTGTATGGCTCTTTTATCTACTCTAATGCAAATAAGCATTTATGACTGTATTTCTTTCCTTGCTATTTTTACAACACTGAAAATTACAAGAAAGCATCTAAACAGGTACACTACCTTGAGACATTCATAAAGCTACATTTAGTTGATCTGCCCTTTATGAGATTTGAGAATGAGTATTTATTAAGTACAATAATGATTTTTTACTGTCTTGAAACAATAATACTCTGGAGCTAAAAAAAGGAAAAGTAAAGAACATATTCTGTAATCTGCATGTATTAGATTTAGTAAGATTGAATCCATGCTTCAACAACATATTTAAATTTTACTACAATTTGTACATTTTTACGAAAGTTACAGCATGTGAGGCAAACAAGCCTCATCAAAGCTTAATACAATTTATATAATCACCAGAAGAAACACCAATTAGAAAGAAAAACTACTCTTTAAAAAGTGTATTTATATCAATATTAAACGTGAACGGAACTAATATAACTATATCAATATTAAATGATTTATATGTGGGTCAAATTGAGAGCCTCCTTGTTTAAAAAGGCTGTCAAGAATAATATAAAAAATCTTGTAATAAATGGCCTTGAGGGTTATAAAAGTACAAAAGACAGTTATACTGACATTACATGAGGTGAGAAATGACTCAGTTAAATACCATGATTGTTTATAGCATTATAGCTTCAAAACAAGTGGCAAACGGCAATTTTGTCCAGGTAAATGAAAAATTGTCGCCTGTAAAGGGTTACGCAGGACTTACCAATAACTTTCAATCATACAGTATATGTTTTCATGAATCTCTGAGAAGGTCATTGTCGAAAGGACAAATTTGTTGGCAAAAAGTTTCACACCCCGTGTAATATCGGTATAAAAATATTGCTTGTAAAGGTTTCGAAAATTTCTCATTATGATCTTACTTCACAGTTCTGCTACCTCTGGGGTGTTCTGACTGAGAAGAGAAGGCACTAGTGACACTGTATTTAGAAACCGAGCTGGTTTCGGATCCATCGCTCTCAAAGGCAGTGGGTCCCCCTGTTTCTTTGTCCAGTCTTTCGGATTCCCGAGCAGACGGCTCTGTCCCTCGCATTCTGCTGCTGGGGGCTGCCGACTGACTGGCCATTCTAGAACTCCTAGGGGGAGGGTGGGGATGGACATTGAACTGTTTGTCCATGTGGCGAGGAGAGACTTCACTGTCCGAGACGATCATGGTTGACACACCTGAAATGACATGGAAGGCAATTCATGAATTAACCCATTTGTTCCGCTTGGCAGGATTTTCTGCCATAAGATATTTTAACGATTCGTAGCACTAGTTTCGAAAAGTAATATTTTTCAATCAAATAGTTCAAATACAGAACACCCTGTTTTTTTCTAATGCCCATACATATGCTTAAATTTTACTTTATTTTCTACCATTCCTCAGGCATTAGTCGCGAATTACGACAATCTACAAAACGCATTAATAAGGGAATCCATTGAAATTTGATTGGCGGGAAAAAATGCATCTAATGATACTGTTCATGCGGCCATCGACAGTCGTTGGCGTAAAATGTTGAAGGAGAGGGAGAAAAAGAGGGAATAATTAAAATAAATTTGAAAAGGTTTTATGAATCTCGTGCCAAGAAAAAAACAAAACGCTAATTGAAACATCATATGGACTGATTAAGCTCCGGAGAGGAGCGAAAGTAGTTTACATGAAAGAAATGAGTGGTGTATATTTGTGTCTACATGGTTAAAAATGAGTATAAGAGTTTTTAAAAGGAATAAAAAGCAAGTGAAATCGTGAAAAGATAGTGAAACAAGGGTTAAAGGAAATATGTGTGAAAGAACTGGGTATGGATTATGTTTTTTAAAAACGTCGAACGTAATCATATGTGTTTTCTAAGTGGATATCTGACTACGTTTTTAATGATGACTTTTAATATCTGTATGTTAATGAAAATACAAATAAATTTATTTTAAAGAAGTGTAATGGTAATTAACAATAATAGTACTATTAAAAAAAGACACATTTATACGACTACTACTCTTGAGAAAAATAAATACTAATGTCTGAGGAATGGTAGAAACTGAAGTAAGATTTAAGTAATATTTTTCTTAGTTAATGAGAGAAATTTGCGATTAAATAAGGGAAAGATTGCTATTTTAAAATAATGGTATTCAAAAGTGATAAAACCACGAATCCTGTTTTTGAACCTATGTATACATAGAATGAATAGAATGGGAAAGCAATATCAATTCAATTTGCTACTTATTTGTAACTCTCCACTGAAGCATTTAGTTTTTGTTGTCTGAATAAAGTCGAATTACTAGATTTGGTGTTGCCTTATGAAATTTCACATCATTTGACTGTGCTGTTTCCCACTGGCAAGTTTTCCTGACAGGCAAAAAAACAACTATTAATTAAACAATAAATGCTAAGCTTGTCCTCAGGCATCAATAATAGATGACAAATGAAAACATTGTAATGTTTAAAAACTCTGAAAAACTAATTCTCGGGACAAATGGGTTAATGAAGAACAATTAAAATGAATATAAGTCAGTTAAAGACAAACGTAATGTAGCAGTATAAACGAATCTAAATTCAAACATTGGTTTTCAAAACATTTCAACTCAAATAACATTGTACGTTTAAAATGCAAAGAGTCTGAAAAAATAATTCTCGGGACAAATGGGTTAATGAAAAACAATTAAAATGAATATAAGTCAGTTAAAGACAAACGTAATGTATCATAAACGAATCAACATTCAGATATTGGTTTTCAAAACATTTCAACTCAAATACTGAGCAATATTTTTGTCAAGACTAATATAATATATAGTCAACCATTTGTTGCATCATATATATTCGTAGTGTGACCTACTTCGGCTGGTAATCAGAAAATGAATTTCATGATCTGTATTTGTTGCAGCACATAAATCATAAAAAAGGCACATATTTATTATGACTACAAAGTATACTAATATTTTGGTGTATTTGCTGCGAATGTAACGTAATTATTATGTTACTCTTGTAGAGGCTTTTATATGGATGGGCAATAATTGCTAAAAGTTATTTTTAAGGTGATATTAACCTTAAAAATTGTTAAAATAATTTTAGTGTAGGGGGAGTCAGGTCTTTATCTGACTACACAAATTTATTGCGCAAAAAATAATATACCTATACATATATGGTTTTTGAAAACAATTGTAGTAACTGAGAATTTTATTAATACCAATTACCTTAGTAAATTTCAAAGTGTGTTTGTTTTGTAGTTCAGAAAATTCCAAGTAGTCATTGCAGTTCTCGATAAGTGCTCTTAATATTTTTTCTGTAGCATTTGATTTTGTATTTGTTTATCTGTGTAACTCAGCCCTTAAAAGCTATAATATCACGGACTAATGTGACAAAGATTCTGTCCTTGATTAATCCTTAAGAAAGTAGTGCTACAGTTCAAAACACAAAAGGCTATAATTGGAATACCAATTCGAAATTTTCAAATACAAAGAGAACGCAGTTTGAAATTTACTAAGGTAATTGGTGTTAAAAAAACCCGCAATTACTACAGTTTTAATTTCTAAAAGCCATATATGTCTAAGTATATTCGCTTAAGCACTATACATTTTTGTAATCAAAGAGACTTTATTCTCACTCTGTATATGTTCTCTGATGATTTACATTTTTATTTGTTATTCGATGATAAGTGTATGCATATGTGGAACGGTTTCGAGGAGAATAATTTGCGTATAATTATGCGTTTTAACAGTGTGGTTCTTAAAATAATATATCGATATGTCCTGCACATATATTGAGTTTATTCCAAACCATAGGACTTAAAGATACAAACTATTGTGATTAGTAAAAATATGCGTTATCTTCTGCTAAAGTAAACTGATTTCTTTATCACTGAATCAATGATTTTGATGACTCATTTGGGTTTCCATAAAGTGTTATACATCCTAAATTAATATTTTTACACTTTTATTACTGGATACTTTATAATTTCGACATGGTCATCTTATCTGTTCATTTACTCAAACCTAATATTCACGCAAATAAAACAATTAATATCAGGAATATTTGTCTATTCAAAAGTAATGGACTATGCATCACTACCACCCAATTTAAATATTAATTCTATAACATTAAGATGCTTCTCTCATGTGTTTTCTGGAAAATTCCCGCTAGTTTCATTTACGTGTTCTCAACTTTTGTCTTTGTCTCATATACAAATACATGTGCGTCTTTAAATAAATACCAACACGTTAGGTGGTGTTTTTTTAAATAAATACCACTAACCAATCGTCCCATCTGTACGTTTTGGATTTAAGTGACATGAAAATCATGTGTTTCTCCATCATTAACTATAATGACTAATATCCATAATATCAACTTCTGTAAAGAGGCTTACAATTGCTTCGATGGCTTAAAAAAGTGATAAATGTGATAAAAGATGTAGAAAATATGACTTACTAATGTAAAAAATTAACTAATAAGTATGATAAACCTTCAATTAAATATATATTTTTTATTTTTTGACCTTCTTTTCTCTTTTAAATAATTGCGGTAGCTTTTATAAGCCCTTTGAAGAAATGCAATTGCTAGTACAGTCATGAACACAAGTAGGGGAAGATGGGGCATAGAAGTCCACTTTTGAAGTTTTTCGGCTCTAAAACTTACAGATCAAAATAAAAAAATTCCTGAACATAACTTAGTTCCTGACCTTCATTTGCTAATTTTCTCAAAGCATAAATCTTAATAGTTTATTAAAAAAATCTTTTAAAATTTAAAAATATGTTTTTCTGTACCCCAGGCATGGAGTGCAGTAAACCACGAATAGCAAAAGGTTAATTACAATATTAATACATATTTAAAAGTCAAAGTCCTGCATTAGAAACTTTTATCTACCTTTTTCAATGTATAGAACAAAACAATTGACTGCTTTCACAACCATAAAACATTTAAAAGAATGTTTGTGCGCTATAAAATTATATACATAAATAGATTTATTAATATTTTACTTAGATATATAATTTTAAATGAAAATATTTAGCATGCTTTAAACAATATGTAAATAAGATAGTTTTACGTTTTTTTTTCTTCAACATACTGATGACCAGGCTACAATTACAGCACATTAAAAAATATACATTTTGGCTAATCTATTTATGGCTTAAATGATATAATTGTTATGTTGTTAAAAGAAGATAAGATAGGAAAGTAAATAACCTTCTAAATAAAATGTTCTGAGTAGCCATAATATAATTAGTAAGCCATACTCTTCAAGATATTACAATTGTGCAGAAAAAACAAAAGTGATTGAACTACTTTCCTTTTTAAAAATTAACAAAAAAAAAGAGAAAAGTATACTAGAACATTTTCTTAACTACATTTTTAATTTTTAATTAAAAAAAGGAAACATTGTTGTAATTGTTGAAGCTTTTCTATTGAAACTTTCACTATTAAATCAGTATTAATGGATGTGCCACCATACCACTTTTTGAGATGGTCCAATGTAAAGAAAATATTCTAAAACATTTTATTTGCTATAAAAGGCAAATTTTGCATCGATTTACCAATAAATGAGTGACTTATCATTAACCTTCACTTGTTTTTCTTCAATATTTCTGATCTGTATTAGCAAAAACTCTAAAATTCTAAAGATGCACAATTTTACTTTTTGTAGTTAAAAACAAAAATTTCCTCTAAAATGAATAAATTCCGTTTTGGCCACATGATTTAAAGCTGGAACTAAGCATTACCATCCTGTCATTTATGAGTACTAATATGAAGTTAAAACAATGTAAAATAAAACATTTTGAAATGGTGGTATACTATACCCCTGGTCCACTGAGTCCCATCTTCCCCTACTGTTTTATTATTGTAAAGCTCAGAGGATCTTTGTTTGTCATTGCCATTATTTGCCCACAAGAGCTAAGCAATTCAGGACTTCTATTTGAAGTCCTACCTCTTGACTAATAGCATCTTGAAGAACCTCTAGAGAAACAGGTGGGTACATCAACAATCTTTAGTGATTAAATGTGAATTAAAATCATTGAAATGTTATATTCTCCTCTCCCGTGAGTACTTTATTCAGGGTTCGTACGTTTTTACCACAATTTTTTAGTAAAATTTGTCGCTTTATTTAAATGCAAAAAATTATTACAAATCCTGCAATTAAATGAGGCGTCTACAATTTCTACAATTTAAATATTTAATAGAAGAATTCTATTAAAAAATTGTGATAAAAGCATACGAACCCTGTTACTTTTTAGAATACTCTTCCTTGACACAATCATTGCCACGAGAAAAAGATTATGAACATTTAATATGTTTCTTTACTAAAAAACACTTGATACACAGGCTACAACCTACATTCTTAACAAGTGGCGACACTTTTAATCAATCCGAGTAATTGTTTCAGACACTTTCTATTTAAGCCGTAACGATTTATATTAATCTTTCAATTTACTATTAGGATTGTCTAGTGTTCCATCCCTAGGCTTTGGATGTTTGAATGGAAAAATAATTACTGTGCACAGGGGCGAATTTTCCTACAATCTTAGCCAAAACTCGAATAACTTTCCCCTTTTCTGAGTTTTCCTCCAAAATAAGCAGATAGTCAGAATGGAGAATTGTGTTGCTAAATTACTATAGATCAATATTTTATGAAAGGCAGATCTCACGAAGTACACAAGGATGAAATCTTACGAACCTCGGTATAAAATTCAAGTAGTTTAAAGCATATACTTAGTGAAAATAAATAAATAAATAATGAAACTGCATTTAAAAGAAATAAAATCTCTTAAAAGCAATTATAAATACCTACTAATGATGTAAAGGTAATATTACAAATTTGTTCACCCATTTCTTATTTCTACGGAACACGATGGAATTTCAAACTTTTTTTTTGAGAGAAATATGTATTTAAATGTGAACTTACTCATTCTTTGATGGCTTTTCTTAAAATCTTTATATAATTAAAAACAAATCTACTGATACAGCCTACCTCAAATATAGTCCATCTTGAAACACTGAGAAAAGATCTTTAAAAAATAGTTTTTTAGTATGATTTTAAAACATTGAATATAGGTAATTTTATGAATATTCAACATCCTCAACATATAACATAAAATAAATTGTTATGCGTTTTCCCGACGCCGCGCCATAACTATGAGCTAAACATATTCTAAGGACGTTAATCCGCAATTATGCAAAGTTGTGCATGAAAATAATGCAACTTTTATTTTAGGGTTTTGATTTTGGTCAGCATTTTTGAAAATTTCTTTAGTGTGCGGCGTGCCCTCAGAGTGAGAGAAGAACGTCTAGTCGTCAATATCAGTCACATCATTGATATTTTTAGTGAAATATAATTAATGTGAATGGTGTGACTGACATTGCGTCCATTATCAAAGCATACTCAGAAGATTTAAGATACAGGATTGGGATTGATTGATTTCCACATAGATTTAAACTACCAAACGTGTGTTATCAAAATTCTAGATGTTGCCAAGGAGTTTATTAGTTAGTTTGCACTTATAAATCCAAAATATAAAAACAAGGAACAAATTTATCAAAAAAGTGACTAAATGCGACTTTCTTTCTAAAAATAGACAAAAAGTTATTAATAGTAAATAAAGTATCCAGAGAGAAAAGCGATCAATTGCATGTCTGGTATAACTTACAACTTTAAACTTCGTGATTTATTTTAAGGTTAAGTTTTCTGCCTAAAGTTTCTTATGTTTCAATAAAGCGTTGCATTGTTTGCTTTAACAATAAGGAATCTGGTTTAAAATTAAACGTTCAACAAATTTGTTAAGTATATTTAAATGAACTTTTACAGCATTTATTCTGTTCCAAATACTGTTTTCGCAATAACTTTATTGTGCATAAAATCTGGAATTTCGTGAAACCTATTTGTTAGCACCTTCATGTTCTGCTAGAATTTCTTTTCTAAAAATTAGTATGATTTAAGTTAAGAATTCATATTTAAATTGGATAAAAATGTTTAATAAAAAAACTAACGCTTTCTAATTTTAAAAATAACGGGATGTATTCTAAGCCTTCTAGCGGGCAACATATTGGGAGAAATGTAACACAATTTGGTGTATACGAATAATGAAGCATGTGGTTTCGATTTTAAAAAAGATAAAAAAGAAATAGTATAAAAAATCACCGCCACGGAAAATTTTGGCGCTGTTTTGAGGCAAAAATGAACTCGTGTCGGCTTTCGATGCAAATTATTTACTTATTCAAAACGAAGCATTAAGCTACAAGAACTTGCATCAACGTAAGGTAACAGTTATGTCTAATTAAAACCTGCAAAGTGCAACAGGTCCTGTGTTTCAATATTGCATTTATACAGATGTCTATTCAGGAGTTTTTGCATAATAAGATTGTTGGAGAATATATAATTGGAGAATAAATTTCTATTTACTGCGCAAATCTAAGTGAGTTTAAATTTTAGATAGATGTGGAAAATGTCGTTTATCGCATGCAGCTATTGAAATATCAGAACGATGATCATATTTAGCCACATTTGTAATTAACAATAAGCGTTATCAATTATTATAAAAAATAGTATGTGTCGTTTCATTTTGCAATTACACATTCATTTATCACGAATACCACGCTTGTAGCGCCAAAATATTCCCTAGTGGTGACTTTTGGTCAAAACTTCTCTTCAGAAATCGAAACCACATGCTTTACTGTGTACGTAGATCAAAATGGTGTTACATTTCGTCCAGTAGATTACTCGCTTGAGGGCTTAGATCACCTCATGTTATTTTATGGTTACACTGTATATTACAGGAAGCAGCAAATAATATGTATTATACCATCAGGTCGTCGTTGCATTCTTAATTTCATCTGTCTGGCACGTTCTTCTAATTCTAGTGTCATCTGGTCCCTTGTTGACCTTTTTGGCGGAATTTGTGGTAGTTGTCGTTTCTTAGGCGATGGTGTACCTGAAGGCTGCCGCAATCCGCTAAGAAAGTAAAGAAAAATATTTCATTTACAAATGTGACAAATAAATTTGCAACAGTTCTTATTAACAGCAAAAAAATTTGGAAAAAATTGTTCCGCAAGGGGCTAAAACAGTGGTACTCCCTACGTGTCCGGCGAGTTCCTTTTGTGTGGCGACACAATTGAGGCACATAATTAAAATAGATAGATGTTTTTTAAAACACATTTTTTAAAAATAACTCACAATTCTTTTTAAAATGTGCAATAAAAATTACAATAAAAAACACATAATTATGTAGAATATACATTTGGAACATAGCTGCAGAATTATGTTCGAATTTTAATTGAAGAATATGTTCGAATTCCTTTTGTGTGGCGGAACAATTGAGGCACATAATTAAAATATGTATATTGAAATAGATGGATATTTTCTAAAACACATTTTTAAAAAGAACTCACAATTCATTTTAAAAAGTACAATAAAAATTAGAATAAAAAACACATAATTATGTAGAATATACATTTGAAACATAGCTGCAGGATATCTTAGAATTTTAATTGCACAATATGTTCGAATTCTTTTTGTGTGGCGGCACAATTGAGGCACATAATTAAAATATGTATATTAAAATAGATAGATAGATATTTTCTAAAACACATTTTTAAAAAGAACTCACAATTCTTTTAAAAATTAAGTACAATAAAAATTAGAAGGAAAAAAAAAACATAATTATGTAGAATATACACTGCTCAAAACAATTAAAGGATATTGCAGTTTTAGGTGGATTTTGAATCTGGGAAACTTTTTAGCTGATTGATACATGGTCGACAGACATAGTAGGTTATATGAGAATAAATTACACATGTTTGGCAGAAAAAAATGCATTTTATTGCGCATTTGTGTACAAAAGGAAAAAAACACAATTTGTGCATATGGGAAAAAAAGAATAAGAAAAGGTGTTTTCTTCAAAGAAAATCATTTTCAGTAGGGGGTATGGTTTCCACGGGCGGCCAGCAACGTTGAACACCTTTGAGGCATGGACTCAATGAGGCTATTAATGACGAGTTGGGGTATTCTGCCCCACTCTTCCAGAAGAGCTCTTTCCAGTTCTTGGAGAGTTTGTGGGGGTTGTTGGCGGCCAGAAACTCGTCTTCCTAGAGCGTCCCAAACGTGCTCGATTGGATTCATGTCTGGAGAACACGCTGGCCATTCCATTCGAACGATTCCTTCCTCGAAAAGGAAATCCTCCACCATGTTTGCACGATGTGGCCTGCAGTTATCGTCCATTAAAATGAAGTTATCTCTGATTGCTGCAGCGTAAGGGACTACTATAGGTCTGAGGATCTCATCCCTATATCGGCGACCAGTCAGAGCTCCATCTCGAATAATGTAGAGGTCAGTGCGCCCGTCAATGGAGATGCCACCATACACCAACACTCCTCCACCGCCAAATCTGACACTTTCGTGCACGAACGCAGGATTATTCCTACTGCCACGGTCCCTCCAGATGAAAATACGCCTATTATCCGGATGCACAGAAAAACGGGACTCGTCAGAAAACAGAATATTGCTCCATTCATTTCTCCTCCAGTTGACATGCTCGGTTGCCCACTCCCTGCGGTTGCGACGATGCCTTGATTTTAATCTAACACATACCATCGGTCGGCGAGCATACAGACCTACAGCATGGAGCCGGTTTCGGACAGTCTGAGTTGAAATCGTGGTGCCTGTAGCCGAGCGAAGGTGTTGTTGGAGAAGAGTAGCGTTCATGTTTCGGTGTCTCCGAGCTGTTAACGCTAAATACCGATCTTCATTGGGCGTTGTTGCCCGTCTACGACCTTGCCCTGGTCTTCGGCCTGCACATCCACTCTCCAAAAAACGGTTCCAGATCCTGGAAATGACACTTTGTGACACTCCAATGGCTTGCGCTACTTCGGCTTGAGTTTGGCCCCCTTCTAACCTACCAACAATTCTCCAAGCTTCTGAATCTGTCAAATGACTTCGCTGAGACATCGTACTCATCGAAACAAAGCAATCACTGAATGCCGATCATCCTTGTCTTCATTCTCTTTTATCCAGTTGAAAGTCAAATTTCATTCGCTGCCGCTGAAGCGACGTTTTTGACGTCGAACTCAAAATTTGCATACTCCACAGTTTGAAAACCAGAAAAATTTGCATTTGTGATTCTCTTCTTCTATTTTCGGCAAAAAAATTTCGTTTATATCTTTATTTTATATAAAACTTCAAATATCCTTTAATTGTTTTGAGCAGTGTACATTTGGAACATAGTTGCAGAATATGTTCGAATTTTAGCATCTTGTGTTAAAAGAAAATATTTTGAGCCTTTTTAGTTCAAATTATCGTTGCCAAATTAGCGGATTTTTTTTATTGAAAATACTACCATTATTTTCGAATAGAATACTTCACTTTATTTAATCATGGAATATCTGTCATTAAAAAAGGGAAATATTACTATTTATAAATTCTAGTAGATATTTTGAATAAAAAACCCTGCTAAATTGACAACACTGGATGCCATTTAGGCGTTTGAAGATAACGAAAAATAAATACAGTTCTCGCCTGACACACGAAAATCTTGAACATCTTCAGCGAATCTCGTTGAAAAAGTTATGCAAGTTTAATTTTCTCATAATTATGTGTACTCATACTAACTACTGCCAATTTATTAAAATTAATAATATTATATAAATTATTATTTAATAAATTTATTAACTATTGCATGTAATATTAAATTGTTAACATTGGCAAAATATGAATAAGTGTGTATTATTAATTAGCATATATTAGAAATTCCTTATGATATATTGACATACGACTTCAAAAATATAAGTGCGGCTTATTTTCTCGAGCTCATTTATCTACCAGATTATGGCTCTTACAGAAATATTAGTGAGTACCACAGGACTAAAATGTAATATTCATATTATAATACTAAGAAAAGCTTGGAAATTAGGCTGCCATTTCACCGATTTTAAGTTAAATTCATAACAATACTTTAAAATTTGGAAAGCACTAGGGTCATAATATTTCAAATTTTAATTGCTTAATAGGCGTACATAGTGAAAAAGTACCCAAGGCGGGACTTGAACCCGGGTCATCAGTATAGCGCACTGACGTTCTACCAACTGAACCACTCGGGAACGATACTCAGCCTGGCACTTTCTCACTATAACATGTTTGCAAGGCTACAAACGCAGCACAATTTGGAATAATTTCGTGAGCCACCAACTCTGGGGCAAACACGAAACCAAAGAAAATCAAGAATTATTACGCCTATTAAGCAATTAAAATTTGAAATATTATGAATGCAAGGTGGATTTTCTATGGAAAAATTTCCAAGTATTAAATATAGCACTAGGGTCAATTGAAAGTGGCTCCTTTCACTGGAAAACACAAGTTTCTTCTAAGTAAAATTATTATATATTTTTTAATTTTTTATTATCCATATTCAAAGTTATATAACACTTCGGTTCACTGCAATTAGAAATCTTCCCCCTTTTTAATTCTTTTCGTTAGTGGCCAAAGCTTGCTATCTCAAATAGCACAGTTTGTTGGCCTATCATTGGCAGTTTCTGGAAATCGTTGGAAAATGGTAGAATAGGGAAAAGGTTGGGATATGGTAGGTACAGAGACCCTCTAATTTCGAGCGTATCTGAGCAGGATTCTTAGCAGCAAACGATTGGACCATTGTTGGGCCTTTGTTTGGCAAGTGGTTCGTTGGCGAATGGTACGGCAAGGAGGACATTTCCTACTTTAGACCAACATGGAACAACATTTAGCCAATGTTGTCCCAGCCAGTTTATGGTACTTGGCATTTTATTCACACTTTATCACATTTTTTCACACAGAGAGAACGAAGGTATCATTTTGATTTTGATGTATATTTATATTATGTGTATAAGGTTTTATAAAACATTAAAATAAATTTGGTACCTTAATTTACTCATATTTGAAAAAAAAAGTTTTCATTTGCTAAATTTGACTGAAAAATTTTTCTATTCATTTTTCTATTCATTTCACACAAAGAGAATGAAGATATCATTTTGATTTTGTTATATGTTTATGAGAGTATAGAGGTTAGGGTATAGAGACAGTAGTAGTATAGGGTATATACTACTAATATATAGTAGTATATACCCTATATATATATATATATATATATATATATATATAGGTATATAGTAGCATAGTAGTAGGGATAGTATAGGGATTTATAAAATATTAAAATAAAATTGGTACCTCAGTTTGCTCATACTTAAAAAAAAAAAAAACCTTTTTCGTTTACAAGGAAAAACAAAGTTTAGTATGTTATATTTTCAAATGTTTATTTTATATATTTTTATATAGTTATATAAAAATACATTTATGTAATACTAGCTAATTTGCCCAGGTGTTTCCCGTTCCGTCAAAAAATAGCACGAAATGCGAAAAAACTTTAAAAATCGCAGCATGAATTCCGAATAAAATTTGATGAAAAGAGGACAAATTTTACTGTATTGGTCTAAAAGATAGAAGGTTGGATTGGGTTGATTATTGACGGCCAATTATCTACACTAGGGATATAGGCCCGAGGGGAGTGCCCTCCGTGGGGGTCTTTCTAAGGGAACCTAATCCGTATTTACGCATGGATAAATCCACGGCTCGAAGAAAACCACGAAAACTCCGAACGATTAGGCCGACGGGCGCGATTGGGATCGAACCCAGCACCTCCCGTCTACCAGCTTCGAGAGCAGAACCTCTCAGCCACTGGTGGGGCTTAAAAAAAAAAAAAGATAGAAACCGGATTCATTGTAATAATGTGGTAAAATTACAGTAAATCACGAGAAAACGCAAAAGTCACGAAAATTTATTTCAAAAATCGCAAAGGACAAAATTTACTATATTATAGGCTAAAAGATTAAAGCAGTATTTCTTTTATGAATGTCGAAAAATCGCCGTGAAGCAGGAAAACTCTCAAAATCGCATAAAAGATTCACGAAAAATTAAAAAATTGCGGTATGTATTACGATTAAACTTTATTGAAAATATGACAAATTTTACAATATTGTGCCAAAGATTAAAACCGGATTATTTTTACTAATGTGGAAAAATCACCGCGAAACTATAAAAAGAAAATACCGCTAAAAATCTCATAATAATTGCTAAAATTACAAAATTCGCGAAGTCACAAAATTTACTACATTGGACTAAAACATTGTAACCGGAATTCTTTCACGAACACAAAAATCGACGCGAAACGCAAAAAAACTCTAAAAATCGCACTGAAAATCGCGGAAAACAAAATGTAGCTATTATATTAGGCTAAAAGTTTGAAACCGAATTACTTTTACTAATGTGGAAAAATCGCCGCAAAACACGAAAATACTCTAAAAATCACATTAAAACAATTCTCGAAAAATTAAAAAATCGATCTTACGATTCCGAGTAAACTTTATCGTAAATAGGACAGAATTTAGAATGTTTTGCTAAAAGGTGAAAACCGGATTATGTTTACTAATGGAGAAAAACACCACGATACAATAAATAAATAAATAAATAAATAATAATATAAACTTCGCTAAAAATCGCAAAAAAATGCTAAAAATTAAAAAATTACAGAGGAAAAAATTCACTACAGTGGACTAAAACATTGTAACCGGAATTCTTTCATCAATTTCAAATATTGGCGCAAAATGCGAAAAAACGGTAAAAATCACTTTGAATATTGCGGAAGACAGAATGTACTGTATTAGACAAAATATTTGAAACAAAATTCTTTTTACGAATGTCAAAAATGTGCCGCTGAACGTGAAAATCTGCTTAAAATTGCTTTGAAAATCGCATCAAAAAGCACAAAAACTTCAAAAATCTTGGAGCACAAAATTTACTACACTGTAAAAAAAATAATGGGTCGGTCTACTAAAAAAATTTTAGTTTCTCTCATTGATACTTGCAATTACTAAAATTTTTTTTGCATTCTTACTCAGTTACAAGAAAATCTGTAAGAATTACTAGAAAACAGCTAGCAACGATTCCGGTTTATAATACCGGTTACTAAAAAATTCTGTGGAATACAAATTTACTAAAAAAAATTTAGTATCCTCAGGAATTTTTTTTACAGTGTATATTAAGGTAAAAGTTTGAGATCGAATTCTGTTTACGAATGTCCAAAAATCGCAACGGAACGTGAAAAATCGCATAAAAAATCTCTAAAAATTCAAAAATCACAAAGGACAAAATTTACTATATTAAGCTAAAAGTTTGAAACTGAATTCCATTCACAAATGTAAAAACATCGCCACGGAACGCGAAAAACGCAAAAAAAAAAAGCATTTAAAAATGCTAAAAATTCAAAAATTTCAGAGAACAAAATTTGTTATAGTGAGCAGTAGTATTGTAACCGTAATTCTTTCACAAATATGAAAAAAAGTTGAAACGGAACGTCCAAATCGCTAAACATC
The DNA here is from genome assembly GCA_963931845.1 of Maratus michaelseni. Classification (NCBI taxonomy): domain Eukaryota; kingdom Metazoa; phylum Arthropoda; class Arachnida; order Araneae; family Salticidae; genus Maratus; species Maratus michaelseni. Next base: position 123,642,291 of record OZ007586.1, read on the forward strand.
ACAATAAAACTCGCTAAAAATTCAATGATCGAGGAGGATAAAATTTACTATACGAGGGTGAGTCAATAAGTAATGCCTCCATTGCTCTAACTTTTATTTCTTTCACAGCTACTCGATTGTCTATGTATGATATTATAGAGGTAACCTTACTCTACTTATAGAGTATGTTCCTTTTCAGATTGACTGATTAGAGCTATGGATCTGAAGCTAAAAGAAAGAGACGTCATTGAATTTCTGACAAAATAAGGTTGTGCACCTAAGGAAATCCATAACGCTTGAAGAATGTTGATGGGGACGTTCAATGCATCAGCAATATTCTGAACTGTAACGCGTCCGTCTCCTCGAATCAATTCATCAAACTACATACATTAGAGGTACCTTTCAACCAAAGTTTGTAATTCTGCGTGCAGCGGTCTCTTCAGAACACAGATTTACACACACACACACACAAACTTCTTTCCTTATTATAAAACAATAAGCGGGCATTGACTGAAACATGCTATTGAACGTATGGACGGCACTGGATTACCATTGGTATGTGTGCCGGGCGGCTAAGAGCACGCACATTGAACATTTGTAGTATGTACCAGAAACTTGGTGAGTGTATGTATATTTTCATGTATCACCCGTCTTTGTACGTCGTATGCATGTAAATAAACAGTCTTTTGAAATTCGATGAATCATTTAGGCTAACCCTGTATATTCATAAAAGTAAAATCATGATAATTAAAATTGCTGTATAACAATAATAAATAAATGCATTTGTATAGCCAATGGAAAATCGCAGTGTCCAGACAGATTTATTTTTAATTATATGCCAATCCCCTTCCCTCCCGTTTATTCAATGCCTTATCATAAAATGTGATTTCAACAGAGAAAAAAAATAAAAAGTCTGTCCTTTCTCTAATCGTAGCATGTATAAAAAAATAATTTATTTAATTAGAAAATATTAAATTTGCTAATATTTTAAAATTAATTAAAAAATTTAAGAATAAGAAAAATTTTAAGACAAAATCAATATTTTAACAATTCTAGTTTTCTAAGGGCCTATTAAAAAAAAAAAAAAAATCTTTCATAATTTTAGGAAACTTTAAATCATTAGTCTAGTCTCGGGATCTGGGGGAGGGAGTGCTCATATCCCTCATCCCCCCCCCCCCCCCGCGGATGCGCCAATGGATACAGTTTTATTTTCACATACACTCTTAAAATTAGCGAAAGTACTCCTTAATGATAAAGGTGTCTCACTTTGAGAATGTTGCAATAGCAAGGTTTTAGCGAATATTATTGTTAAGTATTAATTTCTGTGCTTACAATGTTTTTTGAATGATAATGTTTCTAATTTAGTCAAATCTGAAAGAAAGATGTTAGCTTTTATATAATTTCTGAAAATTTGTGTTTGAGTCTAGCATTTTGTTAAGGAAAAAAAATGCCCGATTTGTGTTAGTACTATGCATTGCAAAGAGGGCGTCTTGTAAAATATTTTTAGGCTGAGAGCTGAGAGATATGGAGGTTGGGGCAGAGAAAAGGGGGTTAGCAGATTGCTTCAGAGATTGAGTGGGAGATACTATACATAAACACATCACTGCGCATATATTGTCTCAGTACCCTACACTGGAATTTCGCTAATTTGTGTGTACTGACATTTGAAAGGGAAAAAAATCACTGACGGCCTGGCCTACAGGCATTGGTAGATTTCGAAGACTCAGACCGTGGGGCGCCTGTTTATTGGGAATTGCAGAAGAAAGACTTATTTGCCTTGATGCGGCAGTTGGGACCGCCCACTTCAAAATATACCTCTGCAATTTTTTGCTTTTATTTTTTATTTTTTGCTATAAGAGTTGGTCCTAAAAAAAATTGTCAGTATAAAAGTTATGGATAATATTAAGAATATTTATAATAAATTTAATCGGATTTGATATCTTGTGAATTGACGAAGTTATGAATTTTTTTCTTCTGAAACCCCTATCCCCTCTTCCCCCTGCCTTGGGGGCATTGTTAAAGAAATCAAAAATCTGTCATATATAAATTTTTGGTCTTTTTCCTAGAAGTAATAATAACTTTAAACGGATTCGATATGCATCAAAATTAAGAAGTTATGGTTTTTTCCTGTTTTCACCCCCCCCCCATTTGTGCCCTTCCCCCTGGTTCGATTTTGCCCATTAACGAACTTGACCGAGATTTTATGCCGCTTGATTTTATGTATGAGTTCGGAAGAGATTTGTGCAAAATTATGGAAGTTATCGTGTCCATAAAAAAGTGATATAGATAGATAAAGTTTTGAACTGGGGGTTGTTTTGGGTTCTAGGAGTCATAATCGGTGTAGATCTGCAAAAAGATTTCAGGAATTCCAACTTATGGGAGAATGTAATAGGTAGTATTTCTTACGAAATCTACCTGTTTTTAACGGTGAGAATTTTTTTTTTTAGGAAATTATGAAAAATCTGAATGAGTTTGAGTAGTAATTTCGTAATAGTTGTAATAAATAATATTGTAATAATAATAAATAATAAAAATGTAATAATAATAAATAATAATGTAATAATAGTTGTAATAAATAGTTATCGACTCCAACTCGTCGATATTTTTGAGTTCAACTTAACTCTCGCTCGTTTTTCAAAAAGTGAATCAAACTCCACTCAAAACTCATAGGAAGTGATTCAAACTCACGAGTTTCAACTGAATGAGTTCGCCCAGTTACAACACTGGTGTCAATAAATAAATAATTTTACTGTATCAATTTATGTTAAGTCATTTTATCACCTATTATATATTATATACTTAGCGTTTTCAAAATAATTTTAATTGCGTACACTGTAAAAAAAAACAGACATATGTATTTTAATCTAAGAAAATATAACATAAACGACGACCAAAAATATACAAAAACCTCTTACGATTTACTAACGAATCCGAAAACCTTTATTTAGCTTTAGAAACCTCAAAAAACAATATATTTTCGAGATTTAAAGAATGATTTATAAAAACAATGTTTCTTTTGGTGGCACTTATTTTCGGAAACATTTCCAAGAAGTTTTTGCAGTGTGTTAATCAGTTTTCAAAACCCAGCAGGTAGGTTTTTCAGATGCTATTAATTCTCAATTAAACATTTTCATGTTCAATAAACATGTTTTAGAGACAAACATAATAAATTAACAGCATTAAGATCAACATTAAATTTAATAATATTTTGTTACTCCTGCATGTATAAATTCAGTTACGCAGTTGAAAATGTTTAATTGAGAATAAATTACAACCCTAAAAACCTATATTCTGGTTGTATTAATACACTATAAAAACTACTAGGAAACGTTTCCGAAAATCAGTGGCATTAAAAGAAACTGTTTGCTTTTATAAATTATTCTTTTAGAGGTTATATTTATTTCCATTCGTGGTTATATTATATTTTCGTAGATTAAGAAACGTTTTTTTTTTCAGTGAATTGTTAGTATATAATCATTCTACAATTACCTTAAAATGTTCATGAATGTCGCAAGGGTCACCTTTAAGGCCTTATCGGCTATAGTTCTTGAACGGATTTCTTTAGTTTGACGTCGTTATTATTTAGATTGTTTTTAGTTATGTAAGATTTCCGAAAATATAACTTCGTCTGAATTACCAACGATTTCCGAAAAGCGTTCCTATACCTTCAGAAACCTCAAAAGCCAATATATATCTAACGAGGCATTTTTGAAACAAAAGTTTCTTTTTCTGTCCGTAATTTTCGGAAACGTTTCTGAGTAGATTTTGCAATCCGTAAAAAAAAATTCCGTAATCAAAATTTTCAACCCGTATCCGCACGAAATATCGTTTTTTCGGATGCTATCAATTCTCAAGTAAACATTATCATGTTCAATTTACAAACATGCTAAATTAACAACATTACCATTAAAATTAACATTATTTTGTTACTCTTGCATGTATAAATTCTTTTATGCAGCTGAAAATGTTTACTTGAGAATTGATAGCATGTGTACCGTTATAGAACCAGCAAAATTGAGAAGATCAATGAAATATTTTCAATACGACCATCTGTAGGGTGCCTTTATAAAAGAGTGGCGACATACGTACAAAGCGCATTCTTAGACTGAAGTTTTTTCCAAATTATGGCAAACCCACATACCAAAACTGGGCGATACTCGCCTGGAAGAGCTCGATTTCATGAGTCAGACAAGTTAAAAAAATTATCTTGGCGATAAAGGAAGGCTCGAAAAGATGCTTCGCTATTCATTTTTGACCAAAATTGTCTCAACTAATCAAATTTTATTACCTGTATGTTGCCACTCTCTTATAGAGGCACCTGATCAGGTGTGGTTGGAATATAACGTTCATGTTGAGTACGAAAAACATACCTTCAAGCACCGTCTATTTTTTAAATGACTTTTTGCAAATAACTTTCGAGTTAAGACTCGAGTCGAATAACTCAAGAAATACACATGGGATTGAAAAACGGAAAAGTACATGTTAAATATATTTAAAAAGCTATTCAGTGATACCAAAGTTGACACCCCACCCCTAACCCCCCGGGGGGGGGGGTCAGAAGGGATCCAACTTTGAAATCTTGAATGAGAATCCCCTTTTTTTATTGAATATTTGGATTCTACGGGAATGACTCTTGAAATGACTTCGTGATTGAGGGGATTTTGTACAAAAACAGACTTGGCGAGCCTGTAATTATCGCCAAGATAACCTTTGTTCGCTCATCTAACTCGTCTAATATCTACAAGTTATGTAATATGAGATGCCAGAGCCTGGACAAAAACTTCTAATCTGATCATGCGTAATGGTTCGTTAACATTTATCATAATGGGGAATAATGCAGTTGAAATACTGGTTTCGAAAGTCAGTATTTTTCGTCAACCCTTAACTACAGTTGTGGTGCCATTTAGTCCCACATATTTTTTTAATCGTGAAATTTCTTCATCAATCAGCAATATTCAAATAAAAATAATAAGTGATATACTTACTGATTTATTCAACAGACAAATACCGTTATGTAAATATACCATTGTTTTTATAAAAAAAATGTTTTTTGTAATTTTTTTTTATTTTAGCTGGGGACGAAATGGTACCATGACTCCAGTTGTTCACAAAAATTTCACGAAGCCAGTTAAGGGTTAATCTTAAATCTATTGACATTTACTGCAATCACTTTTTACTGCAAGATGTTTCACAACAGCTTCAAATATAGTTTTGTTTCCGAAATTGCAGAAAGAATAAATTCTGTACTAGATTAAATTTTCAGTGAAACAATGTTAACACGCACAAAAGTTTGTAAAGCATTATTTGACAACTAGTAGTAAATTTAGTGTAAGAGAAAACAGAAAAATATTTCAATTTTAGATCAATTTTCTTAGCAATCATTGACTTTTAGAAGAACCTATCTTGAAAGTTTGTACATGGAAACTTTTGACTATTATGGGGCCATTTATTATTTTTGATTTATTGAAATATAAACAATCTAAAGAGTATACAATATAAGTACAAATATATTCAAGCAATTTGTATATATGTATGCAGCATTACAATATTATGAAACAGATTTAACTGTTTTTTTTTTTTTTTTCAAGGAAAGCTATTGTCGTTTATCACAAAAAATTTCTTCATATTTCTTTCATTTTAATGCACAATAAATGCTTAATTTGATAAAGATATGACTTAGTGGACTGTCAATTTAATGTAAAAAATATTAGAGACTTATCAATATATGGGCCATTCTCAGATAATAGTAAATTTTATGTCTTTGGCAAAAAATTCCAATTTAAGCAAATCAACATGAATGTTTAAATTTTTTTTTGGCAACATTTCTTTTTAACATTCTGCACTAGTTTAAATATGAAGAAAATAAAATAAATTTCAAGATTGAAAAAAAAATTAAAAGATGTAAATGTCATTGCCAAGGCTTGTCTCAAACTTCAAATTTATGAATTCAAATTTTTATTTAAAAAGATTTATTTTTAAAAATTAGAAAGCTTTTGAGCAAAGACAGCGATTATCTGAAGTATATTTCACTTCTCTATTTTCCAGATATATTTGGCACTTTAGACATAACATAAAAGATTTTTATTAATTATCCTTATTTAAAGTTTGTTCCTTGAGGTAATTGCCATTAAACAGTAATTTTTCATTCAATTCTTACTAGATGGCATTTTCACATTGAAAACGTTTTTAGATTGCACAGTTCTACCGAGTGAGCAATAAATTCGTTAAAACTTTTAAAAAATCATTAAAAAGGAGCAAATGATGCTAAAAAATTGCGGTTTGCACAAATGGGATTAAAGGGAAATCGGATTTTTTTTAATAACAAAAAAACTTGTGTTTAAAAAATACCGATAGATGGCGCTGGCATGCATAATATGAAGCAGATTTATGCAAATCAGTCTGTCAATAAAAAACCACGATGCACAAGATTCTTCATTTGGTGCAGCAGTTTGCTGTCGTTACCAGATCAAACGTTGTTAGTTAAGTTCTTTTACAATGGGGAATCAGCAACCACCGCATTGCGAAAATTCCTCACGGCAAAAGGACTCAAGACGAGAAAAGACCCATTTCATGTGCTGGGATACTGAAGATTGTCAGACGCTTCGAAGAAACGATATCGTTTGGAGTATCGTCCACGAAGTGGAAGGCTTGACATATGCTTCATATTATGAATGCCAGCGCCAACTTACGGTAAGTTTTTCAACCACAACTTTTTTGTTATTAAAAAATATCCAATCTCCCTCTAATCCGATTCGTGCAAATGGCAAATTTTTCGCATAATTTGTTCCTTTTTAATGAATTTTTAAAGTTGTAACGAATTTATGGCGCACCAGGTACATTTTCTTAAAAATAGCGATGTCATTTTTATTTGAATATGTAAGTACTACTTCATTTTATTGCACTTGTTCCAAAATTTTAGTCAGTGTAATTATTATGCGTCAATATCAAGTTTATTATTGCTGAAATACATATTAATAACTTTGCTGAATGAGTTGTAAAAAAAGGTTTGGGCTGCTTTTAGAATGACTATATCATAAGCTTTCAATTGTTATAGTTTAGCCTTAAAATAGGCTTAACGTTAAAAATGTCATTGCCATGATATTTCAGTTGGAGTTATGGTAATAACGTTTCCGGTAATGACATAGTTATGACAATTTAAGACATTTAAAAAAAATAATTGCTATTCCTTTGACTTACTTGCCATTATTTTATTATACAGTGCATTATGAGCTAAAAATCAGGAATTAAAACAACAAAATATAAATTTAAAAAAAAAGCCAAAATTTAGCATTATCTGAGAATAATCCGTTTGCCTTTATAAAATTTGATGAAATAGCATAATTAAAAATGGCATTTAAACATACCCTCTTTCTGGTGATATTGACCTAGAAGCACTATCTGTTAACCTTCTCGTTGAAGACCTCGACCGTGTTATTGACCCATCGTCTGGTACAACAGATCTTGATCTTACCCTACTAGATAATCTTGGATGATAGTCCAGTTCAGCTAACGACTCTCCTTTTTCTATTCTATCATAAGAATACAAATCTCGAGGATGAACTGAAAATATAATTATACATATTCTGAAATTAGTTCTATCTTTACGTGTGAATCATCAAGTATCGTTCAGGTTGTATAAATATACTAACGCCAAATTTACACATGCAATTTATTCATTGTTAAAAAAGGTCGTCTTCACAAATCAAAAACGGTGATGTGTGTTCACCATTTGTACTGACGGAGTAAGTAGGAAAAAATCCTACGCTTTAAGACAAATAAGCTTTTATGTAAATTTAGCATGATATGCACAACAGTTTGGTCGTTAAGTTCATTGTGATTTAGTTCAATATAGAACAAAAGGTTATGACATTTGTTCACACAAAAATGTGTTCAATAACACATTTTTGTACTACAATAATTATATTATGCTTAATTTTTTTTTTTTTTTTTTTTTTTTTTTTTTTTTTTTTTTTTTAAATCTTACTAAGGATTAGTCAAATAATCAAGTTCACAAAACATTTAAAATATTGAAATATTTTATAGAAAAAGTCTAAATTTAAAAAACAAAAGTTGGTTAAGAAATGAAAATATAGAAAAAACGCTGTTTAAAAACATGTCTGATATGAAAGAAATTCTAATTTCTGAAGAACAATAGAGTGACATTGTACAAAGATTTAAAATAGTTATACTTCGAATTCATTTTAAGTAAATGGATTTCATTCTATATAAATTAAATGATTTAGCTAGAAATACAAAAAGTAATAACAAATTTAACCCCTTCGTGAGTACACGTCTTTACATTTACAATTATTTTGTTATTACAATAAATATTATTATTATCTGCATATAGTAATGTTAGTATATATCTTTACATTTACTATTATCACTTCATTTATGTTTCAAATAAAATAAAATAAAAGGTTCGCTTTAAGCTTAATACAACGTTTTCCAAGATTTTTATTTTAAATGTGTGTTTCATTCTTTATATTTAAATATAGAAGCTACTTGTACAGTGCCCCACTCTCTCAAAAAAAGAAAGAATGATGGTCATTATTTTATCGCAAATCATCGTATAAAAATTTAATTGGTACCAGTTTACTAGTAATAGCGTCTACTAAATAATGCTACATTAAAATTTTTTCTTAGGGGGTTATCTACATATAGAATTTGTTCCAAACTTAAAAATTTTTCAATACTGATATCTAATTATGGCATCATATATTTGGATTTTCCGGCAAATTTTACTATAGGATATCAAACGGCAAGTCTTTTGGTTAAGTAGTTTAGAAATTATGTAAGCTTAAAGTTTGAAGCTCCTAATGTTAAATTCATTTTTAATGGTTGCAAAACAGATTGCAATGCTGGTAGCTTTTTAAGTAATAACTCGAAAACTACTTGACGGAATCAGCTGCAATTTGGAGTTCCATATTTCAAGCTTTTATAAATTGATTTCTGTTACAAAGTTCATAAGTTACAATTTGATATCTTTTTCGAAAGTAAATCTCGAAACTATATATATTTTGAATTTAATTTTCGAAAAACATATGAATTGTAACATATGAATTTTTTAACATAAATCAATTTCTAGAAGCTGATTTATGCGAATCCAAAATTAAAGCTTGTAGCGTTTCTTCAGAAAACGAATATTTCCAGGACATGAACAGAGGTCGAGGATGTACAGAAAGTTATTTTAGTGGGTTTCTGCAATAATCGAAGTGTTTGTTAATTAACTTTGAAACACAAGTGTTAACTCCTTTTCAGATTTTTTGTCAGTTATGAGGTTTCTGAAATAAGGGATTCAATTACAAACTTAAGGATCAATTACAAACTTAAGGAAACTAGTCACGGGAAAAAACGCTCAAGCTAATGTTAAGTCTATGGGAAGGTTTTAGTGCCATTTCTCGCTCGCATTTTAATATTTTTAAATGCTTTTTTTTTGCATAAGCTAGCTAAGGTCAATCTCCAATGTTGTTAGTTTTTACTTTTTCAATTTTTGTTGCAGTTTCTTTTATAAGCGGGCATTTTTAATTTTGGAACCGGTTCTGAAAGTACACTTATATAAAATAACTGAAACCAAAATCGAAAAAGTAAAAACTAACAACGTTAGAGATTGACCTCAGCTATTCTATGCAAAAAACAGCATTTAAAAATATTAAAATGCGAGCGAGAAATCTGCTAAGAACATTCCTATAGCCTTAACATTATAGCTTGCGCGTTTTTTCGCGTGACTGATGTAGGCTCTTAAGAAAGTAGATGTAAACATATCTATGACTTTTATGGTTTCGTGTCATGGTTTTAATCATAATTTCATTTCTTATCATGGTTTGAATTTGAATTTAATATAAAAATTTTCGTAAGAAGAAATACGTTATATTACCAGTACTAGATCGTCTTCTATCATCTGGCCATAGATCTCTTCTAGATCTCCTTTCACTCACGCCAATATCTTCCCCCACCAAAGTAGGACTGCTACCTACAGAACTAATAATACTACTGGTATCTCCAGGAATCATATGGTCTGAAAAAAGGATAATTGATTGATTAAGGAATGCAGGCAGTTAACCTAGGCATTTAACCCCTTGACTATATCCACGTACTATACGTAAGTGATTAAAACTACACAGGGCTCGTACTGTCCTTGAATTTGAGTAACAATATTTTGAATGGCAATATTTAAATTATTTAATCACAAAAAATTCTGTGATCAAACAAGTCAATGATTGCTATTCGTAAATAGTTTTCCTCAAAAGTAAAAACCGTACGAACCCTGCTACGTGGGTTTTAGAAGTGACAAGGGGTTAAATTTAAAATACAAAAGGAAGAATTGCTGCAGTGCTTTACGAGAAGGAATTGAAAGAAATTTGCCGCAGTAAAAAAATATAAAACTTTTTCCCCTAACTTTCAAACACACATGTATCACAAGGATGCGTTTCTAAGTTTGTTACTTTAAATGTAGCATACATTTTTAAAAAAAGTTTAGATTTCATTATTAACCAAAGTACTCATTTCTATGTCTATTATTATATGTCCTTTCCACTAAAAGAAAACCAATCCATCAATGTTAAAAAAAAATTGTTAAAAAAGTAAAATTTATTCGCAATCTAGATTTTTTTTTTTATGTATCCAATTTTATTGCCCGTAACAATTTTATGTATTACTTCTTATATGTAGGAAGAGGTAAAAATAGAAATAACGCAAAATCAAATTACGAATTATAAATTAAAGACCAGAGATCGGAAGGTTTGGGCGTCAACGACAAAACTTGATTAAGCTCCCTCCCGTTGCGAGGTAGTACATTTGACGACTCCCTTCCCAGTTTTCGGCCTGCCACTGAAAAAATCATAAAATTTCGGTTATTTCATGATCACGTTCACTCATTGTTACGTATCTAATAATCTGTACCATTTGATCTAAATGACTTAAATCAGGAGTAGAGTCAAACAGAATGGAGATGATGTGTGAATGAATGTTGCTTCTTTCATATTAAAAATGTTTTTTTAATATTGATTCGCAATAATCTTCAATACGAAGGAAGTCCAAAAATTGCAACCTGCATACTTAATAGCCTCCCAAAAACTGTATTCGAAACTAAAAATTTTTACCCGCAAATATAAAAGTTGTTTAACATAATTGGTCTCAAATAGAGAAATCTGACCAAACTGGTAAGGATACGTGCTGCTCTTGCCTACTCGTGAGCGATCACAGTGGCGGGAGGTACATAGGCGCCGACTGCGGGGGGGGGGGGGGGTTATTAACCGAAGTACTTATTTATATGTCTATTATTATATGTCCTTTCCAACTAAAAGAAAAACAATCCATCAATGTTAAAGAATTTTTGTTTAAAAAGTAAAATTTATTCGCAATCTGAAGAGGGTTTTTTCTTTTTTATGTAACCAATTTTATTGCACCTAACAATTTTATATGTTACTTCTTATTTGTAGGAAGAGGTAAAAATAGAACTGACACAAAATCAAATTACGAATTATAAATTAAAGACCAGGGATCGGAAGATCTGGCGTCAACGACGAAACTTGATAACCCCCCCCCCACCCCGATGCAAGGTAGTATATTTGATGTCTCCCTTCCCAGTTTTCTATCTGCCACTGAAAAAATCATAAAATTTATGTTATTTCATGATCACGTTCACTCATTGTTACGTATGTAATAATCTGTATCATTTGATCTAAATGACTTAAATCAGGAGTGGAGTCAAACAGAATGGAGATGATGTGTGAATGAATGTTGCTTCTTTGATATTATTAAAAATATGTTTTCTTTAATAATTGATTCGCAATAATCTTCAGTACGAAAGAAGCCCAAAAATTGCAAAATGGATACTTAATAGCCTCCCAAAAACTGTATTCGCAACTAGAAAATTTTACCCGCAAATATAAAAGTTGTGTAATATAATTGGTCTCCAATAGACAAATCTGACCAAACTGGTAAGGAGACGTGCTGCTCTTGCCTACTCGTGAGCGATCACAGTGTCGGGGGAACAACATAGGCGCCGACTAGGGGGGGGGGGAAGGAGCACTTGCCCCCCTGGAAATTTTCAGAAAGGCCTTTGCTCCCCCTCCCCCCCCAAAAATGTAAAATAAATGATGGGAGGTCTGTTTCTCCTCTGCATCTCTTCGATTGACTTCTGCAATCTTCATGATTGACTGTGCCCCCCTCTCCCGAAATTGTAAAAAGCCAGCACCTCAGGTGGGAAAACACCTGTCTTCCCTCTTTTACTTCTGATTCTGGCCGGACCAATGTGAATTTCCCTAATTATGTAAAAGTAAAATGTAGTAATATCTGGACAGGAGCAATCTTATTTTTAATTTGTTTTTAACATTTACATAATTTCTTGATTTTACACCTTCTCAAATCCAGCGCTCGAGGCATCTGCCCCCCCCCCCCCCGCCTTCTACCCACCCAACCCAACCTAGTTTTATCACTGATCATTTTCGGATTGCAGTGCCGTAGTGTATGTATGTATGTACTTCCTCATATGAACATTTTGAAGGGAGCTTTGGGTAATTTCATCTTACGCTTTACTGATGAACGAAAAAAAAAAAAATTCTTCTAAATATGACTTTAACTTAATTTGTGAATATATTTCTTTCCTTAGCAAAGTTAAATATTGTATAAAACAAGTAAGTAAATAAATGGAAATCTGAAGGAGTAAAAAGAAAATTAATTGTGTTGCAATTTATTTGTTACACAGAAAATCAAGGACAAAACTTTCTATGGAAGAATAGAAGCATTTACTTATTGTATGGAAATATTTCTTCTGAAATATTTATATAATGGAGAATAATAGTTTTTATAATACACTTTAGCTTATTTTATTATGCTGGCTCGGAACGAGAAAATAATATTCAACACTGAAACGAATAAATGAATAGAGATGAAGGAAATTTGGTGGTTAGCCTTGCTTGCATGCTTTGAAAAATTTAAATTTTATGATAATAATCAGTTACGAAAATTAAAATTTTAAGAGTTATATGCATTTAATTGTGCTATTTTTTAAAACAAAGCATTTCACTTTATTTAAAATACTAGCTGAACCGCCCGGTGTTGCCTGGGTCCATAATAATAACCTTAAATATACCTAAAACCAATGTCGAATGATTTTATATACAGTGAAACTTCCATTTAACGAAGTCTCATCGCTACACTTAAACATTTCGCTATGAAGAACATTCGTTAAATAGAAATCAACTTAAATTTATGAAATTTGTATAAATGTAACTCATATAAAACGGAAATATTTGAAAAATATATTTTAATTCGGGCAGTCCTTTTTTTATGCAATATAAATATGAGAATAATTTAATTAGAATATTATTTTAAAAAACACATAACAAAGAAAAGTAAACAAAAACCAAAGCGTACCTTTTCTTTTTTCATTAAAATGTGATTAAATGTGTGTGTTTTGATTAAATGATTCAAATGTGTTCATTTTCATACAGTCCGCTGAAATAAATTCATACACCCATCGCAACAGGAACCTCTTCGTTTGAATGCTGTATACGCACGACAATGGAATAAACTTCGTTATATAGAATAACTTTTTCGTAATATGGAGATTAATTTACATGTTAATGATGTTCAAAGTCAAGGTTCTGCAGAAAATTTCGTTAAGTAGAAAACTTTGTTAAATAGGGACTTTGTTAAAGGGAAATCTTTCCTAACAATTCTAATGCTGTGAGTCTTACTGTCTTCGGTAGAGTACATCTCCCTGAATTTGTATGATTTTATACTTTGAAATAAAAATATATCATAACAAATCTAGAGTACCTAGCCTAAAACCTGTTTTTGGCAGCATTCACCAGGTGTGCTAAGTATGCTCCATTCTGTTTTGTTTTTATATTTTTAACCCTCTTACTGACACGCCCGGGTTAATACGTTCACTAAGCTCCAGGTTTCACAGCAATGCCAGCATTATTTAAATTAATATAATTCTACTGATATAATGCAGTTTTAATACACTGAGTAATGATTGACACTCTTACTTTGATATATGTAATTATGTTTTTTATATAATTTTGGAGTAATCATCTTTTTTTAGCATTCAAAATAAAATACAGAGAAAACAACATTACAATTTTACCCTTTTGCTGGACAGTCAGAGGGTTTTAAACAAAAGAACGGTGTAAAGCGCGTGATCATAACCTGAAATATACATATAATTAGTGTTGAATGAATTCATATATTTAAACGAAAATTTTCCCCCAACGAACCTAAGGGCGTCTAAGAAGATTTCTTCTCATTTTTTTTTTCACTTCTTGTCATTTAATATTAAAAACAAAATAGCTCTTATCGTCAGAAGTATTTAATTTTTCTTAATTATAAATATAATGTTTCCGAAGCCTGTGTATAATTTTCGTGCAACAATACAGACATTTAGTTGTAAAAAGCAGTGTTTTTCTTCTCACTTTTTGGGTTTTTTCAGATCGAAATCTTAGGGGAATTTTTTTATCTTCAAATCCCTAAATCTCATTATTTCCAAACCAAAATTATACTTAAACAACATCTATAGATGATATAAGGTTAGTTAAAGGTATTAAAATTTTAGAGAGATAGCGCAAAAATAATTGTATGTTATAAGTGTAAAGAAGAGGGCGCAATGTTAACCCTATGGGTTTTTAATTTCAAACTGATTATTTTTTCCCTAAATCTAATAATTTCTCAACCAAATTTATACTCGATAATTAGGTAAAATGTTAGTATATTGTATTAAAACTTGAGAGTCATTGTATAAAATTAAATGCATTTAAAAAAATCAAAATGTGTGTAATGTTAATCCTATGGGTAAATGAGCGGGAAAAAAACGAAAATTGCCAAATCTGACTTTTGGAACTGAATTTCTTTCAACTGGTTAATATTCATATTTTTTTAAAACGAAATGCACCCTTGGAAAGAGAACCCTTGGACCTTATTATTATTATTATTTTGCGTAATTTTGACTTCCCGAGCCGAATCGTAAGTTTAAAATATAAAGAAAAAAGGAGGGACGTCTTCGTGAACATAATAGTTTTAAAAAAAATAGTCTTCATTGTCCAAACTTTTCGAAATTTTTATGAGTTAAAAATATAAAGCTTCCATAGCCTGCGTAAAAAAATTCGTGAAATAATATTGATATTTAGAGGTACAATCTATTCTAAGACTTTTTTTATTTCACTTCGGATCGTTTAACAGTTTAAAGAAAAATACTTCTTATTGTCTGAACACTTTGAAATTTTTATCGGTTATAAATATAACGGTTTTGAATTCTGTGTAAAAAATGCGTGAAAAAATATTGATATCTAGTTGTAAAAATGTTTTTTTTTTGGTTTTCGCGTCGGGTGTTTTAACATCAAAACAAAAAATAGTTCTTATCGTCCGAACACTTTGAAATTTTTATCAGTTATAAATAGAACGGTTTCAAAGCCTGCGTAAAAATTTCGTGCAAAAATATGGATAATTAATCGTAAAAACATGAGCCGAAGCCGCCCGCGTGTTCGTGTTCTGAGCGAAAATTTCGCAGTTTTTATTTTAAAAAAATACTTATAGTCGTCCGAATGCTTCGATATTTTTATAGGTGAGGGAAATCCAGAGTACTAAGAACGTGTATAAAACTTGTGTCCAAAAACCGAGGTTTAATTACTTTTAGCGTAGAAAAAAGATTGTCTTCGGGAGGCGCGAAGTGACCTGCAGTCGCGATATTTTTCGAAAGAGTTAAAATTCGTATTTTTGAAAATACGAATAATATTGCACCGTCGCGTCGTTGAGAAGAAGGTTTCTGCTTTAAGTTACTACTTTTTAATCGGTATCTCTGATATTAGTTGCTGCCAGTTATTCGATTGATCTCGATGCGAGCTTAGGCGAAAGGAAGAAAAAACCCCCGGCAAAATCGAACTTTTTATATATATTTTTAAAGGTTTAATGTTAATATATTTTTTAAAGAATTGTGACGTTTTAAACATAAAAGTACGAAATTTAAGAATATGTCTTCCATTTTTCCGTAATTCTAACGATTCGTCCAACGCGCGTTTAGAAAAACAGTTTAAAAAAAAAGCCGATCCCGCACACTCTTTTACTTTCGGCTTCGGAAAGCTTCAAACATGAGCATACGCAAACACTTTTGCCGATTTGAAAAAAAAATTATCTTTCGATGCTTTCTTAATTAATAGCTAGGCCAATTATCAAAAAATGAAAAATCTGAGCCAAAGGTGCATCAGAACCTGCCCTTGGACTATCCTCATCCAAATTATCAGACTTCTACGCGCGGTATAGATATCGCTAGCCATCGTCGACGCGCACATACACACACACAAATCTTTCCTTTATTAGTATAGAATTTATAGTTTTCCTTTAGGTTGTGGCGCTGTTTACGATACTAAAAATATTTTAATGAATGTTATTTTTTTTGTTAAATTACAGATTTAAAACATTAAGGGAAATAAAAGTTATTTAAAAATATTAACTTTTAAAGTAAAGAGCAAATTTACTTTCTAGCTATCTAGATTTCTGTAAAAATAATTTGATAATGCAGCAGAATCCAACTACTTAATCTACTATGCAAAATGTTATTACTAGGTTTTTCTACTCTACTAGGTTTTTCTATAGAAAACTAATATTGTATATTCTAGAATGTTACCTCTTCTAGAGAGCCCTTCGTCAAAATCAAGCTCAGAAATATCACTGTCCGATAATCGTGAAATGGAAAGAGAAGATGGAGGAGATAAACGATCTACAGATGCTATGGAGCCAGACATTTCTGCTTCCAGGTACATGTTGTTTCGCTGCTATATTAAAGGAAAAAGTAACAAGTTATCAGTAAAACGTAATTTTTTAAGTACTGAAGACAAATTAACATGAAATCTTTTCTGCACACAATAGTGAAAAAAAGTAATGAAATCGGGCAAGTAGTTCATGAGTTATATAAAAAATTAAATAAGTTTAAATTTTAAATTAAAAAAAATCAATTCAAAAACTTTTTATCTCAAAAGTAATTTTTATGGAGAAACATATTTCAAGAGGAAAAAAAACATTAAAAAATGCCTACAAATAAAGAAATAAAATTTTGACCCCCCCCCGGACCTTTTTAAATATTTAAATTCGTATGATTCCACGCAGAATTAGTCCTAGTTTTTCTTTAATTTTGTTATTATATATTTATTAACATTTCATTATGATTGGGGATGAATAATCGTTAAATTTTCATAATTTCAATATATACTTTTTAATAGAACTACCATTTATAAGTATTTTGGAGATATATCATTCCAGGAAATATAGGCTGTGAAACTATAGCCTATGACACTTAGGAGAAAAAAAAACCCAAGCATTTTGGTACCACACTTACTAAAACCTGTTCTCATTTTATCAGGGAATAAAGAATCTTACACTGTCAAAAACAC
This sequence comes from Maratus michaelseni, assembly GCA_963931845.1. Taxonomy (NCBI): domain Eukaryota; kingdom Metazoa; phylum Arthropoda; class Arachnida; order Araneae; family Salticidae; genus Maratus; species Maratus michaelseni. The sequence continues at coordinate 123,659,660 of OZ007586.1, forward strand.
TACCCTTCTTTTCTGCGTGCATTCGAGCAAAAAGTATGTCTCACATAAGGGTTAATTAATCAAATGTCATATTATTTTTAAGAAAAAGTTTTATTAAATTTTCAGAAAATTAAAAATGTCGATGAAAATCTTCTTTAATCCTCTTACTTTACGGATTGGGATTTACTTCCCAGACCTCTTTTTTTTCAACTCAATACCATATATTTTTTTAATATGACATGATTATCTTTCTGAGATTAAAATTCGTTAGCTGAGCAATTATATCAACAATAATTGCACTTTATATTGCATGTTGAAATTATGATCACCAAATCTTCGTCAGGCGTATGAAATGTATACGATTAGGAGAAAAAAATATTGTTTTCACGCCTCACTATTTCCAAACATTTTCACATTTTTTCACATTTTCCAAATCTTAGTTATTGTTCCTAACATGTTTTGTTTGTATAAAACAAAACTAGGGGGCTCAGCCCCCTACTCGCTAACGCTCGCCAACCCCCCGTGAATTGCGAAGCAATTCGCATTGAGACCGCTTCGCGGTCCCAGCTCGCTTCGCTCGCTTGCCCCTTTTTATTTTTGCAGCAATTCTAGCCATAATAAGTACTACCATAAATCATTTGAACATATGAAATTGACAATTTTTTTAAATGTAAAAAACTAATTGAACTCCGTTGAAAACACAACTAAAAATGCATTTAGTTGGAGCTACTAATGAGCATATAAATCATTTAAATACTATGAATAAAGGATCTTGGAAACATAATTTGTTTAAAACTTATTGCACCTATAATATAGTACAGCACGGCTTATTCATTTTTAAAAAAAAAAAGAGAAAAGAAAAATTATTACGTAATAGGGAGATAGTTTATCATCAATGATTATTTAAATTTCGTTCGACATTTTACTATTCTAATTGATTATAGATTTCTGCAACAGATGGCAGCAGGCGCAACCTAGACAGTTGATATTTTTACTTTTCTCCGATTTTTCATGTGAGTGAAATTCATAAATAAATTCTAAATAAGAGTTGAGAATTCATTTGAAATTAGCAATATTACTCATAATTAAAATGAGGAATAATCTCAGACGCTTTGGATTACGTACATGTTATTTTATTTTTAATATTTGCTTGCTTGATTTTCACTGTTCTGACACTGACCGCCATATTGGAGGCGGAGCTTATCTATCTAACACAATCTAGTCTTTTCATTGGTCTGAGCTCTCGAAACTACGGTTGTTGCCAACAATAAGCTAGAAATTCAGCCCTATTTCCGCGCCACGTAAGACAAATATATATATAGATAGTATTCTGTTGAAATAACTATTTTAGAAATATTTATTTCGAATATATATATTTCGAAATAAAGTAAAAAAAAAAAAAAAGAATCTATGAACTTTTAAAAAGAAATCGATTTCTAGAAGCTTGAAATATGCGAAGAATTTAACATTACAACCCACTCCGCTAATTAGTTTTTGAGTTATCAGAAATTATCCGAATTGCAATCTGTTTTACGACGATTAGAAATGAATTTAACTTTTGGAGTTCCTGCACAATTCCTAAACTACCTATGGCCAAACGACTTTGCGTTTGGTGCCTGGACGTAAAATATACCGACAAATCCAAATATGATGTCAAAATTAGGTATGTAATGAAAGTTTTAAAGTTTGATACAATTGCAGAATGTAGAAGACCCCTCAAGAAAATTTCACCATAACAGGGTTTTGGAAAAAAATAAACAATGAGTTTTAATGCAAACATATTTATTCTGTGACTTTAATGGAATAATGACCATCGTTCGGGGATTTTTTGGGGGGACTATACATCTTATGACAATGTAATATATAATTTGCTACCAATCATGGCTTCGATTGACAGAGGGTTTAAAATGTTCTGCAGGAACTGCAACTTACGGAAGACACTATATTGGATGCATACCCAAAGAGCGGGTGTATACATTGTATCAGAAAAGTTTCAAAGGTGTTTTTAAAAATACCATTATCTGTGACTGAAGGTCTTCCAGAATTTATTTTCCTTAAAGTCCTTTTATCCTTCCCCTTTTTAAGTTTTTGAATTAATCAATAAACAGTTATGGCACAAAACTAATGCTGCTTCTTTTCTTCAATTCCTATCAAATTCAGTTGCTAGCAGGATCGTTCACAGGGAGAACAAGGGTTATAAATAGCCAAGGGTACCGCCCCATAAGATGTACAATGAGAGAGAACAATTTTAGATTAAGTATGCAGGAAACATAGAAGCACTCCAGGCTGCTCAAGAAGTTAGCTTTTAGAGCAGATTAGTCCAGGAGATCAGAAACTAGTCCACCATGTGACTTTAACAATACATTTTTTGTTTAAATTAATTACATATTGATGAAATTTATGTCAATACAATTTTACAAGAAATACAAGAATTAAAATGGATGCTGGTTTGCAGTGGATGTAGTTGTGTACTATACTGACACGATGTAGGATCAATCAGGGCTATTATGAGATGCAATTCTAAACCTTCCACAGTTACTTTCGGTCTGTTGACTCTTGTCCCAAATAAAAAATACCGTAATTTGTGCTTTGCTTCCTTTATCTGTTAATGGATAAGAAATATTGTTAGTCATAAAATAAAGGTAAAAAAAAATTAAAACCTCCTCTTGTATTACCCCTACGGAAGGGACTAATATTAGAGAGCTATGGGACTAAAGTTAGACACTGATATTTTTAAGTGGTTGTGTTGTAAGCAGTAAGAAAATGAGAGGCCTGTAACAAAGTTTCCCCGGATCTAATGTTTCTGCTGTAGTATTCAAGTTTTTTTTTAACCTTTCATTTTGCCTAAATTTTGGGACATCTTTCATGCGTTCACCAGAATACTGATGAAAATACACTACAATAAACTCTCTTCCCAGTTTATTATATGATAATTTAGGATAAAAAAAAAAAGAAGAAAATTATCTGCAACACTCAAACTAGATTTTTATGAGTTTTTAGAAGTAAATTTGCAGTGGAAATATAAATATCCCCGTTATAGAAAAAGAAAGAATTAAAAATGTAGTCTACTAATCTTGACTGACTAATTCATTAATCATTAATATTTATACAGCCAGGAAAATCACAAGTAGCTTTCCAGATCTTTAAGGTAGTTTCAGGGAAAGGCAAGACAGCAACAGTGTCCGTAATGTCTATTGTAAAGATTTCGTTTTATTTATATAGGAAATAAGTCCTTCGATCGATCATTCGAACACTTCAAACCTTGTACCGTTACCTCTCCTTCGTCTTCATATACTTGGTTTATGGCACAAACATATTTATAGTGACTTACTAACTCCCCATTTAATGTCACCTAAAACAAAAGTTCCCTTTTTCATATTTTTTAAAAATATTGGTGTTACGTAGACAACTGGATCAATTTCTCCCCATGTGACATTTGCAATGAAATCTGTCAATGATTATTCATCTCACTGACATTCAGAGAAGGCAATTCTTCACTGTCTGTGCTGTCCCCTGTAACCAATTTATCAAATCAACTTCCTTTTCGATAAGTTTAAAAAAAATTATAACTCCTTCACTTTCAGTTTAGTCTACTGGTATCTCACCTGCTATTTGGGTAATAACTGTTGTGCTTGTGCAAACTTCTGAATCTTAATTTTTCCCTGTATAGTTTCAACACTTATACCTTCTTCTCCACATATACCATCATGATTTGGTTTGTCTTTTATCTGAATTTTTTTGGTTTTATTACCCTTCTATGTCTCCTTTTCTTTATAGCACCTGTTAAGGCATTTAAATTCTTTTGCTTTTGATTTTGCTTTCTCATTTTACATTCTTAATTTTCTGTCGTTCTAACTACTCCACCTGTAATTACTTTTGAACTAGCATCTATTATTTTCCTTTTCTTCTTTGCAACAGCATTTTTCTTTATTATCTGTAAAACCAACATCTCAAAATAACTTGGAGAAATTTATGAATCTTCTCTTGCAGAAGTTACGTTATCAGATGCAGAATGTGAACTGGTGTGCATTGACATAGTTTTATGGCATAAAAATCAACAATAGATCTTACGATTTTTAACTAGACAACGTAATGATTCACCATTGAATATCCTTTTTTTCGGCTTCATCTAAAGTACTTTGTGGATAAACTTTTCTACTTCCTTTCGGTTTGTAATTAAGCACCATTTTCAATGTTCAAAAATACATAAGCTTTAACCTTCAATGTCACTTTTAGCTTGAGATGTAAAACTAATTTGTAAAATAAACCAGCTAGGATTTCATATCATTCGACTAAAAATATGTAACAAACATAGAAGAATATACTATTAGGCTTAGAAAAAAGAAAAGAAACATAATTGGCATATGAAAACCAAAAGACAATCAAAGATTAATACATTCTGATTTTATTTGTAGGGAATGTTTCAAGCTATATGATAGAACAGTATTATTACAGCCCCAAGCACTGTCTCATATTAGCCCCATACATTGTATCACATTAGCCCCTGAGCTTTATTGTGTGTAACTCAGACTACGTTAAACATATTTCAAATTTTAAAGGCTAAAAAGACTCACAATTTCTTAAAAGGCTTATTAGAATAATTTACTTGAGATTTATTTAAGTGTTGAAAAATCAAAAGTTTTGAAGTCTTACAGAAAATTTTTCTTATCCAAAAGGTAAGCTTATGTAATGTACATTTTTTCGTATTTTTCTTTTTAAATTTTAAGTGTTTTCATAATGGATATAAGTAAAATGATGTATTGCTTACAATATAATCACAAAGGCAATTTGATTACTGTAAAAATTGGTACCTTTTTTGCGTGTCCCCGATTGACACTATACAATTTTTTGGTATAAGTTATAAATGAGTTATACAATAATCAATCTAAATACAAATTAGAGAATAAAGAGGTAGATATATAGTAAAGTAAATTGTTTGCTGAACAAAAACAGTAAAATAAACAATATGAAAATGTTCGATGTTTTCCAATGACGATTTGTTAAAATCAACAAAACCAATATACGGGGACGGGTTCTCAAAGAAAGATTCATTAATTGAAATAAAACGCATATAATTTGTTATTTTGACCAGTAAATCAAATAGACTGGGAGGCGGCAGCACGGACAATCACCTCATCGAGTTCACGGCTGAAATTCCAGAATTAGTTAAAACTTCATTCGCATTTTAAAACACAATCTGTCTGCCAAGTCATATCTTGGTGGAAAACACTCGAAAACCCGATTTTATCAGTTGGCTCGTAGGTTTACCATTGTGTGTTCCTGCTCCCAGTCCTCCATGTTTTCATACCTTTGGGTGCAGGAAAACACAATGGTAAATCTACGAGTCAACCGCTAAAATCGGGTTTTAAGGTGTTTTCCACCAAGATATGACTTGGCAGACCGATTGCGTTTTAATATGCAAATCGAGTTTTAACTAATTCTGGAATTTCAGCCGTGAACTCGATGAGGTGATTGTCTGTGCTGCCGCCTCCCGGTCTAAAAGCACTGTATTAAAAAGTTACTCCAAATGGGTGGAGATGGTTTAGAGGAATTTTTAATGTGTTATGTACTGGTAAAAGTACAGCCAAAATATAATGCAATATACAATGCAGGGAGGCCATAAAAGTAGGGGCCCTATCCAATCCTTTACGAGACTTCACAATTTCTGTGCACGCCTCTGGTTGCTAGTGTGGTTATTTGACTATCGCGGAATAAGAATGCTGTCAACTCAGTTTTTTTCAAATTGAATAACAAAGTACCAAAGTTAAAACAACTAATCAAAAGATGGCACACATGTTTATAAAATGTGTTGGTAATATCACAAAAGAACGGGTAAATCCGTAAACGGCATAAGATAAAAATTAATATTTTTTTTATTAAAAAGTATTTTTTAAAGTAAATTGTCTTACATCACAGTCATACTTCTTGTGCGTACAAATCACTTATGAGTGTTATTATGGATTTTTCTTAAATCCCTATTTCAATTGAAAAATGGTTTTCTAATTATTTATTTTTTGAATTATCAAATTTTGAAGGTTTGTTTGTGTTAATTTTTGGTTTTATTAAAACAAAGACAAAAAAAATTCAAGTTTTTACTTTTAGAGGTCAAATTTAATCAATTAATGTTGAACTGGTGAAAAACTCAAGTGGAATGGTAGAATAACAGAAATAGTTATATTTTTTACATTATTTACTGTAGATTCGTTTTGATATAAATATATAAATGCAACACCTCTTTATGGTACATAATGGACAATTATTTTCATTTCATTTCTCAGTTACTTTTCATTTTCATTAGACAATAACATTTTTGAATTTTCAGACATTGTTATACATTGGCAACTGTAATTATGGACGACCGGAATATAGGAACTTGACTCATAAGGGCAAGTTCCTATGGGTGTATTCTGAGAAGCAATTGGTAGAAAACATTTATTACTGGTAAAGTATATATTTAATTTTTACCCGTATTTATCAAATCACTTGCAACGTTTTGCTTTTCAATTTCTTTAATAACTAGTAAATAAGAATTGCTATAAAAATTACTGTACCCCTTTTTTAAGACCAGGAGGTAAATATATTCGCTTTCTAGACAAATTTATCATTTTGTAAATAATAAGTGATTAGTTTTAGTTTTTAAATTGCTTTTCATCTATTCATTTTGTTGGTAATATTTTTTAAACTTTCAATTGAGGACTTGAGAAACAGAGTGGACCAAACTCGCCAGCTTCGAGAAAAAAGCCTTACAAAATTTGTACCAATTTTTGTCAAACTCTTTTTACACCAGTTATGCCAGTGCCAGAAGAGACCAAGTTTCTTCTGCAATCATATGGGGATTAAATTGGCAGTGCTATAGTGGACCAAGTCACTTGATTCACTCTAATACTGGCAATCTGATGTCCAAGTTAAGTTGGATCATTTGTTAAACTAGCTCTATAGCTTGAATAGTTTCAAAATTAATAAAATTCATAGATGAATAAAATTCATAGCCAATAGATGGCATGTCATACAATGCTTTGACACTTCAAACTCATTTTTTACAAAAATGTGGGGTAGTCAACTCTGGTTCTCAATGCCTTAATTAAGCATTCAGACTGAAAAAAGCGGTTTAAACCTGGGAATGAATCGGGTATTTCGTAATTCTAATTCAGATGCACCTATTTAGCAACTGACAACAATGACTGTAAAAATGAGCTTTTGCATAAATCTCATTTTTATTTTTTTACGCTGCATTAAAAAAAATTTTTTTGGGGGGGAGAAAGTTTGTTTAATACAAAAGAAAATCCACATATCTAACTGGAAAACCTGAATGTGATCAATAGGATGTTGACCAATCATATGGCATTCTGATGTGCTGGTTAGAAACCATCCAGGTAACAGAACATATAACAACTATATTTACCAAACATGTACTCTATCTATAGTACACTCAGGGAACATAAAAAAAGATATTTAATATATGTTAACTCGACTAAGCCATTTCCGGATATAACATTTGTTGCATAAATGAATTTCCATACATGTAGAATTTTGAATACGTTCCCGAATGAAATAGTGCCCTGAAATAATACTGTGCTTCCCCTAAGCTTCAAAGGTTAATTGGGCACTGTTCACCCGCACACTCTTCTCATTTGTGGAACAAATAAATAATTATTGACATATTTCCCTACAGATTTTGGAAACTAATAAGAGAAACAACCAGAATTAGAAATTTTGGTGTTATGATTTGCTTCACTATTATTCAAAGGACTTTATCTCTCAATAAGCAGATTACGACACTAAGTGCAAGTAAAGAAGACACGCATTAATAATGACACACATCTTAATCATCTTTAAAATATTAATGTTAATTAACCCATTTATTCCAAGAATTATTTCTTGATATCCTTTGCATTTTAAACATACAACTTTTTTCTTTGTCATCTATTAATAATGTCTGAGGACATATTTAACATTTAATGTTGAATCATTCGTTGTTTGTAGCCTGGCAGGCAAACTTGTCAGAGGGAAACAGCACAGTGAAACGCAAATGAAGTGAAGTTCACGAGACAATACTAAATACAATAATTAAAATTTATGTATAATAGTGGACAATAACAAATAAGTGGCAAAATGAATTGCTGTTGCTTTTACATTGTTAAATAAAAAATAAGATTCGTAGGGTTTTAACATTTCACTATCAATTTTTTCGAATAATAATCTTCGCCTTACTTATTCACAAATTTCTGTCATTAAATAAATAAGATATTCCTTTTCAAAAATAGTGGTACGAATCCTAAAAATACACGTTGGAGGGACATCCTACCAAGCGAGTTAAATATGTTAAAATCAACTACGAATTCCGCTTTAACCAGTGGCGAATCCTGGTCGCGAGAGTTGTTCATCGGATGTATGTTTTTGTATAAACATTTCACAATTTTACCTGTTCTAGGTGGTTTGTATTTATGTTGGATTTTTTAAAATTACAATAATTTTCTTAAATAATTTATGCTAAATTATAGAAGTATTAGGCTAGGGCAACATGTTTACCATGTTCGGAGGAAACATGGTTGGCTTTAAACCTATTTGTTCTGCTTGGTAGGATTTCCTTCCAACATATATTTTCCGAATTCATACCACTAATTTCAAAAAGTAATATTTGTCTTATTTAATAACAGAAATTTGCGATTAAATAAGGAAAATATTGTCATTTTAAAGTAGTGGTAGTCAAAAGTTAAAACAGTGCGAATCCTGATTTTTGCACCTCTGTCAGATACAGGGTGTTTCACAAAGGACCCCTAACTTTAAAAATCAATAACCCCGAAACGGGGATAGATAGAAACATGAAACCAGTTGTATGTTTATTAAAAATATCGTAAGAATCTTATACACAAATCTCAAAATTTAGTTAAAAATAGCGCCGATAGATGGCGCTGCAATAAATAGGCGCATCGCATAAAAAGTTATTCAATATGTGCACCTTTTACACAATAGACATGTCGCAAATGCAGACTGAAATTGTCAGTGACTCTCTGTAGTGTGTCACCGGAAATCGACACACAAGCTTGACAAATAGCCTCATCGAGCTCGCCGATCAGATTTCAATGGCGAAATCTTGGACGGCTACTCTTTCTATGCTTCTGAACTCGCTTTAGAAGGATTCTTAACGCTCTCAGCGCCATCTATCGGTGCTATTTTTAACTGAATTTGAGATTTATGTATAAGATTCTTACGATTTTTTTAATAAACATACCACTGGTTTCATGTTTCTATCTATCCCCGTTTCCGGGTTATTGATTTTTAAAGTTAGGGGTCCTTTGTGAAACACCCTGTATCTGATTTCTACTGCCACGGTTTTTAACTGATTTCATGTTTCTATCTATCACCGTTTCTGGGTTATTGATTTTTAAAGTTAGGGGTCCTTTGTGAAACACCCTGTACATAGAATATAAAAGCAACAGCATTTCATTTTGCTACTCAACTCTTTACCACTAGTCTTTTCTTTCTGCGTAAAGTCTAATTACTATATGTGGTGTTGTCTCATGAACTTTCACGTCATTTGACTTGTTATTTGCCTCTGACCAGTTTTCCTGTCCGGTAAAAACAACCAATATCTCAACAATTATGCCGAAATATCATCAGGTTAATAATAGATAACAAAGAAAAAGAGTTGTATGTTAAAATACAATGGATTTAAAAAAAATAACTCTTGGAAGAAATAGGTTAATGTAATAAATTGATTAAGCCCAACAAAAAGCAAAAAAAAATCCAGCTTTAATGTGCTAAATTGACTAAGATCAACCAATATTTATATTCTATGTCAAAACTAGATGATCTTTAGACTCTCAATCCATGCTACTCTGTGCATTTTACACTACGACCTGAGTTCTGGTACATAAATTTGCGCACAGTCGGCCAATTTTACAGATTTTTACCAAATCGCAGTTAACAACATGTAGCTTCTTTAACTTCTCAGATAATTTGAAACATGAAGACATTCAGATGATAAATAATACTAAAAGTAGTTTCTGAAATAATAGTTATTATATAGCTATGGCAATTAAATTTCACAATATATTTTACCGAATAGTATCTTTAAAACATTTCTTTTTATAGGTCGCAAAATATATTGGCTTCAGCAAATACAATGAAAAATAAATGCTGTATGTTACCGTATCACAATCGCATTCACGCTTCACATATACTGTTTATGATGATTACAGGAAATTTATGTATTATGTCGGAAAGGATCAGGGTTCATAAGCCGTGTTTTTGGCCCATGAAAGAAGACTAAAATTCGATTTTGTTATACTGACTTAATCATTTCACTTTTTAATATTAGAAGGTTTATCCTGTACGATTTCAACAATATTTTTTGCATTTTCTTCGGATTTATATAACTTACAGAAGCTCAAAGTTCGTATTATTCGTAGTTTTTGATGAAAAATACACAAAGTCTGCTAATTTTACCTCAATTTTTAATATATTTTTTAATATTTTACTATGAGCGCAGCTTTGCAACACTTTTATTTTCGCATATATTGTACATTTTGATGCATTTTATAATATATGTAAAGAAGAAAGTGTTGCACGATTGCGCTCATATAAATAATTGAGGGAAAATTAGGAGAAATTGCGTATTTTTCATCAAAAACTACGAATAATCACATAATTCACATAATTCACATATACTGTTTATGATGATTACAGGAAATTTATGTATTATGTCGGAAAGGATCAGGGTTCATAAGCCGTGTTTTTATGAACCCTGACAATGACATTCCATTCACTCACATTCCATTCACTTACAGCTAATTACACTGTAAAGGCAAAAGCCTTTACAGTGTATTAATCAGTTTTCGCAAATTAGAATATCGGTTTATAGGATGCTATTAATTCTCAATTAAACATTTTCAGCTGCATAATTGAATTTATACATGCAAGAGTAACATAATGTTGTTAATTTATCACGCTTGCCTGTAAAACATGTTTCTTTACTTGAAAATTGGTAGCATCCAAAAAACCTATATTCCACGTTAAGAAAACTGATTAATACACTATTAAAACTAATTGGAAAAGTTTCCGAAAATCAGTGGCAGCAAAAGAAACTTTGTATTCTAGTTTCTGAGGTTTCTACAGATAAGGAACGCTTTTCGGAATCGTGGGTAAATCTGAAGGGGTTACTGTATATTTTATTTCGTGGTTATATTAATTTTTCCTTGATTAAGAAATATTTGTCTCTTTTTATAGGGTAGATACAGTTTTGCTTAATTTATAATTTTATGTTAAATGACGTGAAACATTTTTAAATACATATATAAAGTGCAAATATAAAAATAAATAACAAATCTAATTTCTTAAAGCTTTTCATTCTGTTTTAGTATATGCTTATTTCTTATAATAATATTTCGTAAAATGTACCACTTACCAATTGAGCTGCCAGACTTTCTTCGCGCGTCGTCATTATATACCATTCACTTTCGTTATCCATATGAGCTGTAGATAAATCTATTAAAACCTGTAAGTAACAACAAATATGACGTTTCACTTTAGCATCGTAAATTTATTTGACAATTTAGAGTAGATAAATAAAATTCATTTTTGTTATAAGAAATATTGACTTTTTTGTATCAACACTATACATGAAAGTCTACATGAAAGAAAGAAATCAGTTTCTTTGAAATACAAGCACTTTCTTTTTAAAGTGCAACTGCAATTGATTGCGTAAATGGCATGTAATATTGATAATGTTAAAAATATTTAAATTTAGCGGAAGTCAAAAAGTATATATTTCTACCAACACATACTCTCTTGCAAAGAAAATATTAACCCAAAATTCTAGATGCTAAAAATAACTGCAAAATATATCGCTACCAAATATGCCTCATACCGACTTTTAAATATAGATTTAAAGTTTTATTGATTATGTAATAACATCATTTTTATATTTTGACTATATATATATATATATATATATATATATATATATATATATATACATGGTGTACCAACAGATTGAGATTATGTTGGTGAAATAGTCCTATAATAAATTTAAAAAAAATTACACTTTTTAAATTTGTGTGTGGTCGCTGGATACAACGGAAATTCATCGTCGGACACTTTCAATTTTAGACACTTTGTTGAATATTTAAAGATATTCTTGTCGGATTATAAAGAATATGTTCGATCTCATATTTATCATCGACCATTTGATCAGGAGGACAATTAAGGGGCCAACAAAAAATCTAAGAAAAATAATAATATTTGGGATCACCCTGTAAAATAGAATGCACGAAATGATCTATTGCTACATCACAGAAATATGTGGATATTGTACAATATCTGTATTTATTTGTGTAAGAATAGCACGTATATTCATGGAGATACAGCGATATTTTTTAAAAGTTCAAACAATTCTTGCATGTTTTTTTTTATATCATGCAGAGTTTTCAACCAAATTTAACGCCCTTTTAGAAAATTTAACAAAATGTAGTAGAAACAATGTCGTTCAATTGGAATATAAATATATTAAAAAATTTATGAAATGTGAGCAGTTGTATGAATATTATTTAAATGCGCATGCGCGAATGATATCAAAGTATTTTTTATGATTCAATAGTTAACTCTATGGAACAATTGATATAAAAAATCCAGTCAAATATCGAGAAAATTCAGAAAGATATCGGCGACAGAATGAGCTGATTTTTAGTTGCTCCCTAAAAGTAGCTGAATGATAAGGGGTTTTCCACATATTGTCATTTTAAATTTTTATACTATTTTTCACTTTTTATTGATACTTTAGTTCTCCTTGGAATTTATGTAAAATCCCTTATTATTCAGCTACTTTTAGAGAGTAGCTTAAAATCAGCTCACTCTATCGCGATATTTTCCTGAATTTTCACGATGTTTGATTGCCTTTTTATATCAATTGCTCCATAGAGTTGACTATTAAAGCAAAAAAAAAAAACAAGAAAAAAAAAACAAGAAAAAAAATCTTTGGTACTGTTTGCGCATTCGTATTTAAAATGTATTTTCATCAAATGTTTAATATATTTATATTCCAATTACACTATACTGTTTCTACTACATTTTTTCAAAATTTCTGAAATTGGCGTTAAATTTGGTTGTAAACCTTGCATGATTAAAAAAAAAAAATTGCAAGAATTTTTTGAATAATAAAAAAAAACCCGCTATATTTCCATGAATATACGTGCTATTCTTACACAAATGAATAAACTGCTGTACAATATCCACGTATTCGTGAGCTGTAGTGATAGGTAATTTTGTGCATTTTATTTTACAGGGTGATCCCAAATATTATTATTTTTTTATTTTTTATTGACCCCCCCCTTCCCCTTAATTGTCCTCTTGATCGAATCGTTGTTGATAAATATGAGGTCAGACATATTCTTTATAATCCTGAAGTTACAGAAGAATACGTTAAGTATATCTTTAAATATTCGACAAAATGTCTAAAATTGAAGGGGTCCGGTGACGAATGGCCATATAGTGTATACTATAAGTTATAGTTAGAAAATATTTCTCCATGCTCGCACAGCAGTAAAAATTTCATTCTGCTATGACATAAACTCACCCAGTCATTATAATTTGAACTTTATGAAATTTCTGAGCTTTCCGGCTCTAAAAACAGAAAAACGCGTTTTTAGTGCCGGATAAATCCGAAATTTCATAAAATTTAAAGCGTCATAACTCGGTGAGTTTTGGTCGTAGAAGAACGGAAATTTTACTGTTTTACTGACAGGATTATTTCATCAATATAATTTTAACTCTTATCCTATTTTGAGCACTTGTGCAATTTACATTGTCTAGGTATCTTCAACAGGAAAAATATAAAAGCGCGATTCATTCTTCTTTGGATATTTTGTATATTGTAATTTCATTTACATGGCAGTCTGATAGTTCAATTAAAGAATTCAACTTTTGTCAGTTGACTACATAGAAATGTAACAATTCCTTAAACATAAAGAAACTTTATTTCTCAAGAGAAATTGTATTAGAAAATTTTGTTGATATTATGATTTATTTACTTCAATATTTTTTTTTTTACTGTATAGTACACTGATGTCCATAATTAAAAAGCACAAAATTCTAATTTCATACGCAAAAATTAACTATCTGTGGTTAAAAGAAAGTGATGTAAATGACAGGTGCAGCAGAAAGGTATTATCTTAATAGCACAGTCACTCGATATGACATCACTATGACGTCCCAAATGGTTGTAAGTGTCATAATCTTTATCGTGAAACAGAATACAATACATTGTATTCATCTCATTATTACTTTAAACTGACCATTATTTATTAACTCTACTGTGAAGTTACTGGAACCTTTGCATTGTGATGAATCACTCAATGAAATCACATGGAGACTCTTAGGTGACCGTCGTTTGGAGACACCACTGTAAAGTCACTATTCCCATTGCTTTGCAAAAAGACAGCAGGTGATTTCGGTGTGATGTCATTCGGGAACTCGTCGCACTGTCATTGTGAATTCACAGTAGCGTTTCCGAATGACAGTCACTCGAGAGTCAACGGATGACTTCACTGTAACGTTATCTGGTGATCCGTCACAAAGAAACAGTTACGGTGTTTTTACAGTAAATTCAGAAAATGACAGTCACTTGAGAGCAATAATGAAACGAATAAATGTATTCCATTTTGGTTCATCGTGGTGACTGACACTTTTGACAATTTGTGGCAACATAGTGACGTCACACTGACTGGCTGTGCTATTACCTACTTGCTCTACCTGTCGTTTATATCTTTTTTTTTAACCACTTACAATTACTTTTTGTGTTCAAAAATTAGCAATTTGTATTTGTGTCGTCTAGTTGCAAAAACCGGCCAACTCCTCAAAATTTGAAAATGTGTTTTTTCAGCTTTTTAAGTTCTAAGTAAACTTTTCTACCATCTGGAAACACTAAACAAGACTAAGCTGGTCAAATCTCGGTGTTATATGCGTTTGAAAATCACGATGTGCTGCAAAACTGGCCAAATCCATAAATTAGTGAGGTTCAAAAGCGGCCATCTCCATATCCGCTAGATGGCACTTCTGCTGCTTCCCACAGTAACCTCTCACTTGTTGATTAGATTAATGTTATAGTGTTTTCTCTCGCCTGTGACTGCTCCTCCTTGGTGTATGCAAAGTTTCTAATAATTTAGGTCCGTGTTTTCTCTGACTATGGAAAAGTTTGTGGAGGAAGTATCTCCTAATCAATCAAGGAAGAAGAAAAGTGATCCCACGACGTGGAAAAGGAAAAAAAGCCAAAGTTCACCTTGTGATAACCAGGGGCGGATTAACATGTTTTTATGCTCTCCCTTCGCTTTTATAAAACTGTGAGTGAATTTTCTCGGATAAATTTAAGAATTTTTTAATCTATTTAGTTTTTAATAAAATATTCATCCATTTAAATTTTTTTTATAAATTTTAGTATTTTGAGGATTGTAGATGCGCAATGAACGGGCTTTTGCTACAGTTAAAATCTTAGAGAATGCATTTATGATTACATTTTCATAATTTCTGGCATTATTTTTTCAGGTATTGCCCTACTGGTAATCCAAGAAATCCAAGCCGTGGGCACTCTTCAAAAGCTTACCAATGCTCCTTAACGCTTCTTCGAACATTTTTGTGTGTTTGCTACCCCTAAAAACCCAATGTCGCATTAATTCATCACTTTCTTCCCTAACTAATAGCACAGCTAGTCAATTTGATGCTACTGTGACTTCACAAATGGTAAAAAGTGACACGGATTCAGGATTGAGTCACAAATTGAGAATTATATGAGCATACATTTGTTTTCTCCAAAATATAGGTTTCAGGTTCTAAAAACATGTCTTTATTTATTAAAAAAATAAGCAATATTTGTTTTACTATTAAACAAAAGTAATATTGAACAAACATACAAGGTGTGACCAATAAGTAGGGTGAATCACCTCTCAAATAGAAAATGAGAACAACCCGATTATCAGCAACACCTTCGTCGTGTTCTGTAATATTCAGTTAACAGTAGTGCGTCGTTTCATGCGCCTGAAAGTCTCAATAATTTTATTATCGACTTTTTTCTATACGGTGGTTTTGTGGTGTGTCATGGAGCAGAGAATCAATTTGAAATTCTTGTATAAATTGGGTAAATCAGCAGCCGAAAGTCATGCAATGCTGAAACAGGTGTACTGAGCAGAAAACAAGACCTTGAAGATTGTGTACGCGGTGGTTAAAAAAGTTCCGCGAAAGCGTTGAAGACATCGAGAGCATCGGAGTGTGCAGCCCACCACCAGCAGAACAGAGACAAACATAGAGAGAGTACGTGAACTGTCGCACCCACCGTATTCCCCAGACCTGTCACCACCGGACTTTTTCCTTTTCCCTAAACTTAAAGTGGCTATGAAAGGGCAAAGATTTACAGACATTAAGCACATTCAAGCTGCTGATGTTACACAGGAATTGAAAGTTGTACCATTAGAGGAGTTTTCGAGAGCTTTCCACAATTTGTACACACGTTGTTAGAGGTGCATCGTGTACGACGGGGACTATTTTGAAGGATTGTAAACAGTTTCTATGTGAGGTCTACTCAATGTAATATTTATTTATTCATTCACCATACTTATTGGTCACACCTTGTAGAACTTGGTGAAGTATATGTTGTTATTAAAGTTATGAATAAAAAAAAGTTTGAAAGTTTAAAAATGTGATAAAAAGTTGAAGTCAATGATTCCTCACAACGGTTCTTGATTGTTGTAAATGTCAGGGATTATGGTTTTCGGGTACTGAACTAAAGTTTTCCACATGCAATCAGTATAATTTCTAACTTGCAGATTTATAAATTAATTACTGAGATATTAGGCATAGTTTGTGTGGATAAAAGGATGACGTATATCATGGTACTTAAATTCAAATATTGTATCACACCATTTTTGTAATATTATTTGAACATTTATTCATGAATCTAGAAGCCTATATTCAGCAAATTTACAAGCATATTATCCATTCAAATACATGGATGCATTATAAAGGATTTAAAATGAAGAATCACTCAAAGGAAGACTTACAGTTCATTTCGGAACTATGTCTAAAATAAAGTGACAAGATGTCCTCGTTTTTAGAGGACAGTGTTTCTTTTGAAAGAATTTTACTCAGTTTTGCAAATTTCAATTTAGAATATATTATAGACATTAAGATAAGCTGACCAAATAGTCAGCTTATCCATGGATAAGATTATATTATAGGATTATATATTATAGGATTTATTATAAGATTAGTATTATAAGATTATATATTATAGGATAACATGATCAAATGGTCATCTTAATCCAATAAGCTATCCCATAAAATATAGATATGCCTTAAAAATGAATATTGTTTATTTTAAAAAAGATACCTTGTGGTAATTATAGTCTAAAACCCATATGAATGATGCGAATGGCATTGATAAATGACTTCTTTCTATTTTAAAGCCTTTTTTTTCTTCAAGCGATAAATAAAAATATAAATCCATTGAATAAAGTAAAAGCTAAATCAATAAAAAATTCGACCAAAATAATTTATTGGCTATTTGAAAACTAGTCGTGAATTTATTGAGATAGCAAAGTATTTGACATTTTGATTTTAAGGGTGGAGGGGCTGTCAAATTTAAAATAAATACATTTTTCGAGAAAAATATATCTGAAAGAGCAATATTTTTTTACCTTTTTAAACAAACCGCACAAGAAATTTTTTAGAATTACGGCAGTTAAAATTAAGAATGTGTCAGGTGTTCTCTGTGTATAAGCCCCAACGCTTAAATGCACACTTTAAAGTTATTTATTTTAAAATGTTAAAATGTACTTTGTTTATATTGCTCGCAAGATTTCCCTTGAACTACTTTTACAAGCTATTTTTACTTGCAATCTTCACTATTTGATACATTATATCTATATCTTAAGGCTGAACATAAATTTGTTTATTATTCCAACCACGAGAATAATTTACTCATACATACACATCGAAAAAAACGATGCAATATAATTTCACCTTTATTTTAAAAATGCAAATTTTTCTAGAATAAACACACACCCAGAAAAAGGAATTGATTAAAACAGCAAAACATGTTTTGTTGAGTACATTTTGGCTGTTTCAAGCAAAATTTTTAGTTGACGTAAAAAGTTGGTTTTGTTGCATTGACAAAAAAATATTGTTAACACTCTTACAAAATTTTAACAAAATTTCATCAATTTTACTTGAATTAACAAAATCTGTTTTTTTAAATTTTACCATAATTTTGTAATTTGTAATTCCAGCAAAATTTTGTTGCTTTTCCAAAATTTAAATTGTTGTGTAGTAGCCATAACTCTCTCACGTAACATGGTTTATTTGACTTATATAGCTGTATAATTAAAGGATTAACTAAATTTTTGGATAATTAAAACTTTTTTAATTGGGACGGACCAAGGTAGTTTTAAAAATCCCCCTATCCCATTTATTACTTTCTTCTATCTTTACAAGGAGAAAGTATTGGAGTCATGAAATTTTTCAACTTCTGGTTTTCGACGGATTTTAGAAGGTCCTGAACACGATTTGACTGTTTTTCGAAAATGATTGTCTATGACTCCGCCTGTCTGTATGTGACAAAAATTTTGAGGGCTCTCTATTTCAAGAACTAATGCACAGAATTTAATAAAACTTTATATTCAGTTACTTCCTGATATAAATTGGTGCTGATTAGTTTTTCGCGTAAATCGTGCAACAGGTGGTGCTGCTATGTTGCAATTTTCGCGATTTCTGCAATAGATTTCTCAAGAACTAATGCACTGATTTACATAAAAATACAGATTGAGTTAGACCTTGACATAAATAGAAGCTGGTTACGTTTTGGTGTAAATAGCCCAACAGGTGGCGCTGCTATGTTATTTTTTTCATGATTTTCACTATAACTAAATCTCAAGAACTAATGCAAGGATTAATTTTTAAATCATTTTCAGCAATGATTTACGCCTATAATTCTTAAATAATAACCAGTGAATTTTTATCCTGCTTTTTTTCAAGCGTAAACCGACAGATTGAAAAATGCCCCAAGCCGGGAATCGTACCCGGGTCCTCAGAATAGCGCTCTGAGGCCCCAGTTTACGGCAACACAGTTCATTTTTCATTAATTTTCTGCAGTGAATTACGCCTGTAATCCTTGAATAATAAACTGTGCTTTTTACAGGCGTAATTCACTGCTGAAAAGGAATTAAAAATTAACTATATGTTGCCGTATGCTGGGCTTTGTATTTTCGTCTCATGTCTGCTTCAGAAATTTGGATGCTCATGCAGGGTCTGTTTACCGAATAGTCCCGGGAAACCCTTGCTTACCCAAAGAAATACAAAGGTGCCCCCAAATTTACTTTTCAGAATAACTTTTTACAAAAAAAAAAAAAAAAAAAAAAATCAATCAGGGTAAAAAATGCATTTTTTCCTTACGAATTTTTTATCTAAGAAGCTCGCTCTTTCTAAATTGTTGTTTACTCGAAATTTTGATGGTAAAATTTCAAATTGTTGCAGCATATAAAAAATGGATTTAGTAAATAACAAACCAATTGGTAGAGGGGGGCCCCAGAGTAACGTCGGGTTTCCCCTACTTTTATTGCCCCACCAGTGGCTGAGAGGTTGTGCTCTCGAAGCTGGTAGACGGGAGGTGCTGGGTTCGATCCCAATCGCGCCCGTCGGTCTAATCGTTCGGAGTTTTCGTGGTTTTCTTCGAGCCGTGGATTTATCCATGCGTAAATACGGGTTAGGTTCCCTTAGAAAGACCCCCACGAAGGGCACTCCCCCGGGCCTATATCCCATGTGTAGATAATTGGCCGTCAATAATCAACCCAACCCAACCCAACGCCTACTTTTATTCTTAAGCGGGCCCTGTGCTCATGATGACGTTTCCATCTTGTTCTGCGGTTACAGTCGGTCCGACATACATAAGAGTGAGAAATTTCGAGTATGGATATCGTTCCCTCTGGCTCAGTGGTTGGAGTCACAGATCGTTATTCTGTGGACCCGGTTTCGATTCCCAGCTTGGGACATTATTCAATATGTAGGTTTACGCTTGAAAAAAAGCAGAATTTAAATTAACTTGTTACTGTTCAAGGATTACAGCCGTAATTCACTGCTGAAAATGAATTAAAAATTACCTAAAAAAATAGTTTAGTTTAGACTGGTTCTAATACAAAAAATAATTTTAAAGTTAATATTATAATTGATTATGCAACAAAAATTTTTTGTTTTTAAAACAAAGAAAATTCTTAAAATTACACAAAACAATTGTCCTTTAAACAAAAGTTTTTGTTGCCGAAACTGAAAAGAACTCTTAAAGTAACAGATAATTATATTTATTTTGAGAAAACTTTCAACAAAAGAATTTTGTTTATTTGAGTAAAATTGAAACATTTTTACTTGAATTAACAGAACATTTTTTTGCTGACTATACAAAAATTTTTGTTGGAATTGCAAAAAAATCAACAATATTTTTCTTGTTGATTCAAACAAATTTTCCATTGACCCATAATTAAATAGAAATTTTTGTTTGGCCAACCAAATTTTTGTTAATTCAACAAAACTTTTCTCTGGGTGCACGTTTAGGTTCAGTCGTAAAATCTAGATATGATATATAAATCCATAAAGATTGCATGCGAAAATAGTAAGTAGTTAAAAAGAAAAAAAGAACGCTTTTAAAATTTGGAGATAATTATTTTAAAGTATCCTTTCAATCATTGTTTACATTGATAACACCTGACAAATTTTTAGTTTAGCGTAATTGTACAAATTTTATTTTGAGGTTTGTTTTAAAATATTCAGAAAATATTGCTCTTTAAAATATACAAGGTGATCGGAAACTATCTGGTAAATAATTATTGAGATGATACCTGGTGCGAAATGATAGAGATGTAAATAAAACAATGTTATAAACACCAGAACTTAAAATTTCCACGTAGTTTCGGTAGCATTTAGCGTACCATCCTCAGTGTTAAGAATGCTGGAAATTTGCTCATATATATAAGAAAAGATGCGGATTCAACGAAAGGTTTAATGATCAATAGCAAAACAGCATATAACGGGTTACAGCCACAAATAGGAATCCACAATTTCCTATATATGAGCAAATTTCCAGCATTCTTAGCACTGAGGATGGTACTCTAAATGCTACCGAAATTAATATGCTATAGAAAATTTAAATTCTGGTGATTTTAACGTTGTGAATTACGTTGTAAATAATTATTTACATCTGTATCTGGTAAAATTTTAAAGGGTGGTAGAGGGGGCCAAAATAAACATTTTTTGTTATAGAATGTGTGTCTAGAAATGATGTGTATAAGCGCCATCTATTGGCGATTATGTTAAACGCCGTCTTTCATTGCACCTTTCATATTTTCCTTCGCCACCAGTGCTTAAACGTACTATTTCCGGCACACATTCTATTGCACACATTCTATTACAAAAAAATACTTGTTTAGGTTCCCTCTATCACCCTTTAAAATTTTGTCAGTTATTTTACGCAAAATTATGTATATATTCCGAAAAACGTAATTTTTTAGATTTAACAGTTGCAACACCCCCCCCCCCCTCCCAACTTTAAACATTTAATTTACCAACAATAAGAACATAAAAGTAAAACGAAGCGAGCATTTTACTTACCTCACCAAGGAAGTCATTTGAATCATATCTATCATAATCCCAGCAAATAATTTCTAATGTTCTTGTTTGTAAATCTGCCCTGCGAAGAGGTGAATATACAAAAGTTTGGTTCCATTTGGGCGAATTGGTTTGGGCAATTGTTTTGGTTCGTCTTTTACTTTTTTCACTAAAAAAAAAAATATCACAATTAGCAAGCAGTAAAAGAATTTTCAATATAACTTTTAAGTATACATAAAAACAATGATTTATAAAAATAATAAATATATCAAATTCAGAAATTTAAAATAATTTTAAGCGATTTTATCAAGAAATTCAAATAATGTGATACGCAAAAAACAAACAAATAAATAAATATTTGGTTTAAAGGGAAACACAATACCAAACATCAACAAAGGGTCAATGAAAGTGAATGGAATCTGGAAAATGTATTTACATAAATTACAATAAAAAGAAATAGATATGAATGTAAAGATATTTTTGAAAAAAGTATTACATTGTAATAACTCGTGAATGAAGTGTGAATTCGCACCGACCAAATTTTAAATCGTCGGTGTCTCTTGAAAACACAGTTTAATTAATTTGTATTTTTTGTTAAGAAAATGAAATTTTTGATAAAAAATAAATATCACAGTTCGATTCCTCTTAAATTTCGTATTGGAATCCTGCGTTATATTTCATTATCACTATATTGCCAGAAAAGTTATACGCAATTAAATTTACGGAATCTCAAATCCTACTAGTGTGAAGTGCGCGGGTACTGAATCGAAGTGTGGAGTATTAATATTGTTTCCCATAAACTGTTCAGGGCGAATCTATTTAAAGCCAAAGATATGTTAAATAACTCTGAAGTTATGGCAAATTAACACACTTTTTATTAATCTCATGATTCATTTTGAAAATTATTGTTAAACTGAAACAACCAACATTATTATTAAAAATTATTTATTCAAAATAATCAGTTTACTTGGATGATAGTAAAAAGAAAGCACTCTAAGTTTTGGAACGTCACCTAAATTTGCAGTGATATTAAAACTTTATTATTCTTCATAGCCATCCTAAATAAAATATATCCCCATGTACTAACTGTTTTTAAAATATTTTTCAACAGAATCTTTCGGAACTAAAGTTATCGTAATACATTTAGTTTTTAAAATAAGTTTGTAACAAGTTCTTTCAGACGTAAAATCGCCATGTGAAGGAATAGAATCTACAGATGTCGATTCAAAGAAACATTTGATGTAGACTTATGTAACGCTATTTTTTTTTTTTAATGTTTAATGATTTTGAAGAGTGTGTTGTTCTGAAATAAAATATTAAATTCGGATACTATACCGCACAAATTTTCCAGAACGAGGATCCACGCTCAGAGTACATGAAATATGTCGAAAGAATCATGCTTCTAAAACGCATATTTTTGAACAAAAAAACGAAAAAAAAGTATGACGTTACATCCGAAGTAGTTACTCTACTTCGGGGACTTTTTACGGGTCGGGTAACCCGACCCGAACGCGCATATTCCATTTGAAGTCGACCCGCAACCTGACCTAAACCCGACATATTTCAACCCGCACTCGACCTGAACCCGACATATTTCAACCCGCACTCGACCTGAACCCAAAATACTTCAATCCGCAACCCGACCCAATATATCATGTTTTAATGCTATTATGAAAAGTAATATGCAATTATATCTCTAATTCAAATTTTATATTTTATATAGAAAAATGGACAAATCTATATTCTTTAATATGCAAATATGCAGTAAAACCGCTGAATAGCGGACACCTCGAGATCCTTGAATAGAGTCCTGCATCGGGTCGGGATGTTTCTATTTTTTTTGGGTCGGAATAACTCTAATTTTTTTTCTGCGTGTCGGGTTCACCCTAGAACAATTCTTACGGTTCATATTTAGATTTTATGTAAGTCGAATTGTTGATATTTTCACAAAAAGTTTGAACCGAACTATGTTTCAGATGAAAATAAATACGTATTGGAATATGAATGAGTATGTATTCAATTTACTGCATAAGAAAAAATAAAATGTATAAGAAATGTAATCGTAGATTATTCTTTCTTTACGGTGCAGTTAAGAACCATTTTTTCTTTCATCAGAACCGCGACGAAAAATATAGCTCCAACCCAACCCGATGCAGGACTCTAATTCGAAGTACCGAAAATAAGCTTTTTTGAACCTCATGAAAATGCAAACCGAATGAGAAACAAGATTAAAAGAAAAATAAAAGACTTTAAAACAAAAATTGAACCCCATAGGTTTGTGAAAGGGGAGCAATTTAAAAAAAGATGGACGGTAGGCATGTGTCTAATATGCAAATGAACAGCCACTGTTCGGCTTGCTTTAAAAGACGTCAGCTTGAAACTATTGGCAATTTTCGCATAGTGATAATGTATTCCGGTCGTGAGTATTGCGATATGTAGTACTTTACTTTCGGTCAGTGCAATGGCAATGCATTACAAACTGCTAGAAAGTATGTGATGTCATTCTTTCTCTTTTGCATTTTTCTTGAAAATTAGGCGCCATCGAGATATGGTTCTTTGGATACCATTTATGTACTCATAGCATGGATTCTCTTTCCGCACACTTTGTGCGGTGGTATTGGAATACCCTGTATATACGTTTTCCTGTGACCAACGGAACATGGCCGTATACATACGTTTTCATATTTTACTGTACGAGGAGTAAAAGCGTACATATACGCTGTGCTTGAGGATTATCAGGGAGCTAATGCCGTCTATTGACAATGTTTTAAAACATTTTTTCAACATTATTAGCATGTAACGGCGCTGCAATCCACAAAATTCGAGGCTGTTCACAACTTTAACTTACAAAAAAAAAAAAAAAAAAGAAAGAAAGAAAGAAACCTTCAATGCAACTTGATGCAACGAAAAATTATATTCCTGAAAAAGTTAAACTTCATTTATTTTAATTTATGATATAAATAATATGAAAAACGTTTATATTCTCGTTTTTATATATTTAAAAGGCATGAATGCTTTTGAAAGTTCAAATAGTAAATTAGAAAATTAAAATTTGAATTTAAAAAAATTGAGCAGGGCTCTGTCGGGGAGCACGGTCGATGTTTTAACGTGAAATATCTATCGAAGTGAGTGATTTTTAGCCTATTGGATTTAAATGAAAACGAGACATTGACTACGTGCCAAATTTTAACATAAAACAGACACTGAGACTGAACGGTACATGATATTTACTTCGACTAGTATTCGACGACAATTTTGTTTAACATTAGCCTGTGATATGAGAAGTAAGAGACATAGGGGCATAATATAAACATCGATGTGTCTGGAGAATCGATCGTAATATTGCCTAGTGTTGTGGGTTGTAGACACGTAGTTGAGGCCGAGCATTTTTGAAGCGTTCGTCTGCTGTTCGCCAATAGTCCTACATCGTATAGATGCCACTCGTCTCGTATGCCATCGTATAGATGCCAAACGTCTCGTATGCCATCGTATAGATGCCAAACGTCTCGTATGCCATCGTATAGATGCCACACTCTCCGAACTCTCCCATCAGCTCGGAGACGTCTTAGACAAATGTATGAGTGTCATGTTCACTCGCTATGTCCATCGGTTCGGGTACAGCTGTGATACAGGTGCTCGTGCCAGTTCGCCAAGCTCGCTGCATCAACTTTGCGATGCTCCTGAAACAGTCTCGCTCACTCGGCGCCGGACATTGGGGTACCTGTGCGTCACCCATAACCTCATCTTTCCAACGATATGCGTGATCTACAGTTTTGGCTGGTTCTTGCGCGGGCTAAAGCCGTAATATTGATTTTTTTTTTACTTTTTTTGCACGCTTACTTAATTTTTTTGCATTGAAATATTGTGCAACACACACTTATTATTATTTAAATTAATCAGTCTCTATAAACTATACACACAAACACCCGAATCACTGCGCTACCACGTGTGAGTAGCAAGTTGGAATGGAAAGAAGGGATATTGCCGGTTTTGCACACATCAATCACACAAATACTTAGTGATGTACGCTCTCTCCGCCGCCCCGCTCGAGAGTCGTATTAGCGATCTGACCATATTTTGTTAAAACACGACATTGGACTTACGTCTCTGAGGCTAATAGTTAGAGAGTTATTAAGGCTAACGTAGCTACGTATCGCTAAGCTAGGGAGTTAACGTAAGGCTAGGGAGTTATTATGGATACGTTTTTGTTACGGTCCAAATTTCTGTCCCGGTGTAATTTTAAAGACGTTTCACGTCAAACATAGAAATACTAGATATTTTTTATTGTGAAAATAAAAATTAACTAACAGTTTATGAATAATTAACAAATTAAAAAAAAACATTTTTAAGGTTACTTCTCCCCTCAAGTTTCTTTTTCGCCATTCAAATGAAAAAGCTGTAATTAATTTTAATATATTACTTTATTATTGCGTATAATTAATTTTGATGCTAATATTTTATTACATTATTACTTTACTATTTAAAATAAAGACACGTGGTCGAAAAAAAATAAATAAAAAGAAGAATAGAGAAAGAGAGATTGAAAACTAAAAAGTTTGCTAAATAGAAGTTTTAATTAATAAAAATACCCCAGAGTTTAAA
Source organism: Maratus michaelseni (assembly GCA_963931845.1). Taxonomy (NCBI): domain Eukaryota; kingdom Metazoa; phylum Arthropoda; class Arachnida; order Araneae; family Salticidae; genus Maratus; species Maratus michaelseni. The sequence goes on from OZ007586.1 coordinate 123,685,877, forward strand.
ATTCTGCAAACATATTCGTTATTTAGAAAAACTAGCTAAACGGAAGTTCACTAAATAGAGACTTTACTGTATTAAGAATAATAAAAGAAAAAAAATATGTATGGTCATTTGAAAAAGATAACAGCAAATAGTTAATTAATAAATCAAACTTATATTTAAAAAAATGGTAAAACCTCTATAACGGCACTTCTATTTAGCGAACACTTTCCCAATTCTCAACACTTATATATCTGTATGCTTTTACCACTAAATAATGGACACGTCCGAATAGTGGACAAATTCTGTGGTCCAGAGGTGTCTGTTATTTAGAGGTTTAACTGTTTTAATTTAGAAATTAATTATTTAGTTAATTGAAATAAATGAAATGAATTTATTGATTAATAAAAAAGTATTACTAATAAAAAAGATAAATGTATATGGTAATGTTTTTAAAATATATTAAAATAATAATAAATAAATAAAATTTATATTTAAAGATATAAAAAAATAATTAAAATATAAATTAAGTTAATTAAAGCATTAAGTTAAGTTAATTAAGATATTAAATATAAGTAATTAAAATATTTAATTAAACATAAATATTAAAAGTTAATTAAATAATGAAAAGTAATTAACATTTAATAACAATTATCTAATGTACTAAAAAATAAATAAATAGAAGTAGCAAAATATAGCTAACTCATAAAAAATATAAGCTTATCAAATCGAATTCGTTTTTTTTTTTTTTTTTTTTTTTTTTTTTTTTTTTTTTTTTTTAAGGAGAAAAACTATTAAGTACTGTACTTCAAAATCACTCATGAGATCTGCGATCATTTTAACTTCCTAGAACGTCTTTAGGAATGTCATGATAGGCTGTTGCTCCATAGGACGTTCTCGGGAGCTCAATCCTGAGGAAATCCTTAAAGTTTCTTTCTCAGGAAGTCCTGATCGCGTGTCATTTTACAATCAGGAGGAAATTGGGATGACTCGGAGCCTCTGAGGAGGTCTTTAGGAGCTTTTGTGCTATATGGGATCTTTAAAAAAGGTTTAAGAGGCTATCTTCATAGAGAAATGATAACAAACTTTAAAATTTTCAATACGAACACATAATTCTGATATATTTGGATATTTCGAGAAAAAAAAATTAGGATACTAAACAGGCAGTTATTTAGTGAAATTGTTAAGGAATCATTTAGATTTGAAGTTTTGAACCCCTAATGTTAAATTCATTTTTAAAAATTTCCAACATAGTTGAAAAATGTTTATGACTTTGGTTTGTGCGGCCGTTTGCCTGGTCGTGCTGTAACTGACGTAAATATACTTGGATCGCCATGAGCTTATGTTATTGAGTTTTAACATAAGGTATTTTCTATTGAAAAGGGAGTGTGTAGCATTTATAGTTCGTTTACAGGGACACACAAAATAATTTTGTTACATTATGCTCTATGGGCAAAATCGTTTGCAATGTATTTTAATGAAGTTACACTATTTCAAACTTATTGAAATTGTCACGCATTATTGAGGTGCAATACAACAATGTTTGTAATGTATTTTAATGATGTTATACTATTTCAAACATAATGAAATTGACATGTATTATTGAGGTGTAATAAAACAGACTTATATTGAGTGCATAGAATTTATCATTCATTTACAGGGACACCCAAGATGGGGAAAAATATTTCTTGTGCATTTTAAATTTGTTACACTATTTCAAACATAACGAAATTGATGTGCATTTCTGTAGTGCACTACAACGTACTTACGATAGAATATGGAGTGCATAGCATTTATTTGTTCATTTGCAGGACAGAAAATAAAATATATTCGGTTAAACTGTCTACGAGCGATAATCGCTGGAAAGCGGCGTGCGTTTTTAAGCTCAATCACATACAGTATACGTTATGTAGTGTATAGAAATTCTATAACTCATATGCAGGGCTGCACAAAAGAATTCGCAAGCATTACTGTCTATGCACCTGAATTGTTCAGAGATGTGTGTTAATTGTGTTATGCATCTTCCAATTTAACTGTATTTAATACTATAGCTGATCCACCCGGCGCGGCGTTGCCCGGACTCCGTCAAAAAATAGCACAAAACGCGAAAAAACTCTAAAAATGTCATAACCGTTTCTAAAAACACAAAACTCGCAGAAGACAAAATTTACTATAGTGGACTAAAACATTGTAACCGGAATTATATTTTAGGAACGCAAAAAAAAAAAAAAAAAAAAAAAAAAAAAAAACCCACTAAAAAGCGCATTGAAGATCGCGGAAGACAAAATGCACTATATTAGGCTAAAAGTTTGAAACCTAATTTCTTTTACTGATGTGGAAAAATCACCGCAGAACGCAAAAATCAAATTAAAAATTTCCCGAAAAATTCAAAAATCGTTGACGAATTTCGAATAAACTTTGTTGAAAAGAGGACAAAATTTACAATATTGTGCCAAAAGGTTAAAACCGAATTATTTTTACTAATGTGGGAAAATCGCTGCGATAAAACAAAAACAAAAGAAAACAAAAAAAAATCCTCGCTTAAAGTCGCATAAAAAATTGCTAAAAATTATTGTCTATATATGGATGATAATTTCTGAAAGTGCATTTTTAGCTCTGTTATGCGTTTCCTTCCTGAAATAAATTTCAACTTAATATGTGGTGTGTATAAAAATCTGTTGTCATACATAGGGCGGTACAAACATTTAAAGTTACCTTCTAATATGAGCGGTAAATGCGGAAAGTAAATTTTGAAATGTATTATACGTTTTTTGTTCAATTAAATATTAGAAAGCCTTAGCTTATTTTATTTTACATTAATAAATAGTGTAAATTCGCTACATTATTCTGAAAAATGTTTCATAATCTACGCGTGACGCGTGATTTCTTGTTAAAAGTTGTGTGTCAAAAATTCGATTTTTTTTTATTAGCTTATAATTAAATATGATTCTTTAGGAACATTTTTAAATAAATCCCATGCAAAAATTCACTTTAGAAGAGGAGTTATGTCTAAATAAATCTGAGGTCTTTTTATATGATCAAGGGGTAGTTTGATTTTTAAAGTCAATTTTCTCAAAATGGCGATTTTGGTCATTGCGCGCACGATTTCTGTAAAATGTTTGGTTAGAATTTAATGAAATTTTGATTGAATGTATATACCATATGCAGATGACCTATTATTATGTTTCTCAAGTAACAAGTTTAGAATTCATGACTAGTTTTGCATAAAAAAAATCCTCGATATTTCAAATTTCTCTCTAAAAAAAAAAAAAAAAAAAAAAAAAAAAATCTCAGGATCTACGCATTTTATTTTTTTTATCGAAGGTCATTATGAGAAAACGTTATAGCTGAACTCATTAAAAATGTTTAATTGGTTTTAGCAATTCAAATGTGAAAAATCATGCGCGCAATGCATGCAAGAATAATTCTTTCGTAAAAAGTGTATTATATTTTAAAATAAATAAAAAATCTTTATGTGAGTGTATACATTTTTTTGAGAATTTTAATTTATAAAATAAACCTTTATTAATCTGTGTTTTTAATTTTATAATTCAAAGTCAATTAGTTATGGAATTACTGCAATTCTTATAGAGGTCCCTTTTCCATGTATTTTGTGAGTTCAAAATGTACCTGACTCCTTAAGCAGAACTCAAGAACTACTTGGCAGAATGATCTGTAATTTTGTAATAGAATAATGGAAGATTCTAAAAAAAAGTGATTCCTGTTAAAATTTTTATATGTTGCTATACATATATTTTTAAATATTAATTAAAGATTATATAAAACATGAAATACATATTTGAAAAAATATATATATGTATTCCGATCTTTAAAATTTTGAACAGAAATCGATTTCTAGAAGTTTCAAACATGCGAATCCAAAATTACAAGTAATCCGGCAAGTAGTTTTTGAGTTATACTTGAAAACCTACACGCATAGCAGTTTGTTTTCCAACTATTGAATAAAAATTTAGGCGTTCCAAACTTTAAAGCTACTAATTACTAAACTACTTGACCAAATGACTTCCCATTTGGCATATATGGGTAAAATATCCAATTATGATGCGAAAATCGCAATGTTCGTAGTGAAAATTTTAAAGTTTGTTGCAATTTCTGAATATAAACGGCTCTCCAAACCTTTTTTTTAAACATAAGTTAACATAAGTCATAATTCCCAATGGAATGGCTATTTTTTCTTTGCAACAATTTGGTGATTAAAATGTATGGGGTTTTCTATTTTTCGAAGAATCTTGAGACATGAAGAAGAAGAGAAAAAAAACTTTCGTAGAACACGAGCTTTTGGTCAGGTGATATCCTTATACAATCTGGTGTACTGTCATTCATTAAACTCACCATGAACTATCAATTTTTGATAATAAATTACGGTACTTGAAAATTAATACATCTCCCAATGAAAAAAAAAATAGCGAAAAACATTTTAATTATCATTTGACTGAGAAAATTGACAACTAACGTGAAACAATCACATATTTCCTGAGATATTAGTTCAGAATTAGAGATATAAATTAGTATTCTCTGTAGAAGAAACCCCCTAAAAAATAGATTCCAGAGAATGTAGGCGGGATCCCCCCCCCCCCCACACACACACAATTTTTTTTATTTCAAACGATATTTACTAGAATTATCAAGCTTTTTATAAAAGAAAAAATATTAGAGTGTGTTGGGATTTTTAAAACTGTCTCAAGAGATAATAACATCAAATGTATCTATATAACATTTTTCTCCAAATTATTTTAATTTCTTTAAAGTGTTTAGAAATTGTGAACATTTTAAAGTACAAATTTTATATAGAACTAGTTTACGCGAGATTCGGGCATTGTTTTTAAATCCAGAAAATACATTTCAACTAAAAATCATACAAAAGTGTTTTTCCCACAAATTAAAACATTTTGAATATTTAACCGTTAACTGCTGCAGCGGTCTCACAGACCGCTGCCTTTTTTAATTTTTCACAGTTTACTCATAATTTTCAGTTTAAGCATAGATACTAGTGAAATTTTGTTTCGTTTGGAGCCCTATAGTATTATCGCTAGAGATTTCTGAATAGGTAAATTTTAATTATAATAGTCCTGTACATAAAGTGTAGTACAGAAACTACGAGTTAATTGAACCATTTATTCAACTTTCGATCAAGCGGTCTCAGAGACCATTCACAGTAGCAATGCGAGAATTTCTGTCACAGAAATTCAGTGTTAAATAGCTTTTTTTTAAGTTAATTTTTCAATTTGAAGGCTCCAAGAGTAAAATTACTTCAATCCGTGGAAATCAATCTGGAGAAAACGCAGATGAAAGTTGGGACCAGTCTTAGAATCGATTACAGTAGACTGTAATCGACTACGATTATGATTACTCTCAATTTTTAAGAACAAATTGCGATTACTTTTCTGATCATCAAATTTTAGATCCTAGAACATGATTACGTTTAGATTGGGATTTTTTTTTGTTGCATTACGATAAGTTTGTAGAGAATTTACTTTATTTTAGAAAAATAAACATATAAATCCGTTAACTTTTTCAACAAATGGCGAAGAAAACACGTGGCAAAATCGGTGGAAAACAGTGTTTCGAGATAATTGAGTTTAAAGCATTGCCTTCGCAGGTATCGCCGGTCTGCGAGGCTCAATGTTTACAGTTTGTACGACCGTAATTTTAGGAATTTTCCTATCGGACTAACTGCACGACATTCTTAACGGTTAAAATCTTATAATAATAATAATAATAATAATAATAATAATAATAATATATTACATTTTTATGTAATTAAAAACCTCCCTGGTCTTCCTAAGGATTTTCCAAAATAAAAACGCATCAAAATGTTTTTTAATCTGTTCAACAACGCGGATATTTCTGATATATTCGTAGCACATCGTCTGAATTTGATGAATGTTAACGGTTTACAGGGTTTTTCTCGCATAAAACTGTGAATCAAGGTTATTTTCTATAGGAAAACCCTTCTTAAAAGAAATTCACTCGTGCTAGTGTGGTTAAAAATGACCATTGGCGAATAAGCCATTCACTATATCTAGTATACATTTATTGATTTAGAAACAATCGGAATTCCAAAGTAGATTTTTTTTTATTGATATCACCAAAATTAAATTTCATGAACACTGTTGTCCTATCAAAGTGAAAAAACAGCTGTTAAATGAAAGCCGATACCGATTTATTTTAATATTTATCTCTGAGTTTCAGATCGCTATTCAATAATCAGTTTACTGCATTTAAAAGTTTGGAAAAAATGCTAAAGTATATTTAAGTAAAAGTTAACATTTAAGTAATCTATAAAATAAGTGTTTCTCGCAAATAGCCACTCTGAATTTGATTTTTACTTTTTCTTTTTCAGAAATAAATTGACAAAAACATGATTCCTAGTGCACTTTTAGATAATGACACATCTTAATGTAGTTTGTATAATAATAAATACATCATTTCGATTTTTTTTGCCTAAGATATTCTTAGAAGTTTCCACTTTGTTACAGAAAGTTCAATTTACTACAATATTCCAAGCGAAATCATCTAACATGAAGATGGATTTTATAAAAAATAGGAACGTTAATTCATATTTACCTACGGTCTGGAAGTAAAAACATTTTTACATATGGATTTCTTTTTTGACTAAGTGGTCCAGGTGGCAGTCCCGCTGCCTCTACAATGGTTACCACTAGCTGTAGGGATCTAGCATCGTACCATAGCTTCACCTATTAAAGAAAAATATAGTATAATCGTAAATATTGAAACATTTCTATAGCTTTAAATACCATAATAATGTGCATTTCCACAGATTAAATAAAACACTTACAGAAAAGAAAGTTATTCTACATAATTTGAAGTACGAGGGTTAGTTTTAAAGTAACTTGCATGTGTTGAAAGAAACATTCAGATATACATATTTATTAACTTTTGAAACACATTTCGTTATTTTTCTACATAATCACCCAGCACATTATGGTATTTGTAGCAACGAGACACAAATATGTGTATGCCAGCCTCAAAGAAGGTGGTCGGTTGTGAGTTTGGCCATAATATAATGGCACCTTTCCCCTCCTCATCAAAGCGCAGCCCCCCCCCCCCCCAATAATATCTTCAAGTGTAAGAAAAGGTAAACGTAATCATGTTGATCAGCTAGACGAAACAACACATCATTCGGTTCTTGCTGCAATGTACACATTCGTCCTGCCTAAATTGAACAATCAAATCCATCATCTATTCATTTCACCACTCATAACTGTATCATCGCATACCTCAGAGATAAGAGTCTATGGATTTCGGTTCGTCTGTTGGCTACTTGCATACAAAAAATAACTTCTATTGTCTTAAACATCATTAGCTCACGATTACGTGTGACAACTTTTCACCATACAAACTATGGTGTTACGACACACACTTTAGCCATTGAGAGTGCGATACAGAGTTACCGGGTTCACTGTAAAAAAAAGGGACAGGGAGACAAAAAAAAAACGAGACAGTTGCTTCTAAACTAAAATACAAAAATACAGTAAATCCTATGAAAACGGAACATGCATGTAACGGAATTCTATGTGAAACATAAAAAATTCAAGAGTCCCGGAAAGAGTGCGGAAAAAACACCATAGAATTATATTTCTGTTAAGCTAAAAACCTGTCTAAAACGGAATATTCTTGCTGTCGACTTTCCGACTTAGTAGGTTTTATTGTACTAAATAAACACAATAAACTTATACAGTGAAATCTGTGAAAGCAGAATCTCTAAGGACCGAAACAAAATTCCGTTTTGGGGAGATTTCCGATTTAGAAGTCATCGTATGATATTCTTTCCGTAGCGGCTATGAAATTTTTACGTTTAAGACAGGATTTCATTATGAACACGTTCCGTTTTCACAGGTTTTACCAAACAAACTACATTAAAACCTATAAAACACAATAGCTAAGGGACCGGAAAAATATTTAATTTTAGCAGTACAGTATTCCTTTCAGTGGAATCATAAAATTTTTCCGTTATAGATAGGTTCTACTGTATTAATTTCCACTCGATGCAGACTACCGAATAGTATGGTACTAAAAGAGATGTAAAAGACTTGGCAAATCGAAATGAAAAATCGGGACTTTTGGTGTTCTGCGCAGTAGTTCCGCAGAACGGGTCTTGGAGCCCTTGAAAATCAGGACATCTGGCACCACTAATGTGGCCCCACTACGGTATAGTAGCGCGATCCTTTGGAGTCGGAAATTATAACGATCCGGAAAATTTATTATCCGAATTTATTTCCGAAAAATCCACACACTCAGAAATCTGATCGGTGGTGGTCATGACTTCCGTTCTAAAAGTCGCTTTATAAAGTTTTACTTGAAATTTCCTCGTGTATGATATTCTATACTACAGTTATAAATTGTCTTGGGGGATCGTATAAATATTAATTTTTATACATATTTTGGAAAACTGAATGCTAACCCCTACACTTCTTATGCGCATTCGATTTGTACTGTCGCATTTACTTTATATCAAATTTGCATTACTCTATCGGAAAGCGCGTTAAATTTGATTGCAAATGTATTAGGAGTGTGTGTCCGTATTGTTAATCGCATTTTAAATACAGGGTGGTTATAATATAAGTATCTCTATTTCGAGCTGTCGGTAGCTTGAAGGAATAACCGAAATGAAACCAAAATCGGTACACCTACTATTCGAGAAGGGGGAAGAAGATTGAAAAAAAAATAATTGCAATAATCGCTGACAGATGGAGCTTTTGAGTGTGACATGTATTGTGTACCGCGGAGGTGTCGCAAACCTCAATGACTTTACCGCATATCACAACATGTGCGAAACATCACTCCTGGTGCTTTACATTCCGCAACTGAACACGTCGTGCACCTCCTAGATTGTGTCCTCCAGCACAATGGCCATGTGAAACCTGAACATGATCGGAACCACCATGCGAAAGCGTAATCACATCCACTGTGACATTTTCCAATACATTTGGTATGCCATCCGGCTTTACACCTTAATTCTTTGTTCTTGTACTACACATTACATTTCATAGAGAACCTGGACATAGTAAGAGAAGCGTCATGAGTGGCAATAGACTCTGATTCGTCCAAAGCTCTTTTCAACCGCCACGGGCAATCGGCTGCAGCGCTACCATAGACTTTATACAGGGCGAAAATACAAAGTTTATAAATCCATATCATTCGTAATATTTTCATGTGTGTTTAGATTTTTAACGCCGATTTTCAGGTTCAGGGATGTTTATATTATGGATATAAACAAAAGTTTTTCTAGGAATTGCGCAATTTTCAGTAGAAAATATTTTTTTTCCTCCTGAAGTTTCGTTTTCACCCAGTCAGCACGAGCATTATTATTTCTTTTTCTCATTATATTTTAATATACATAAGAAAAGCGTGGATTAGTTTTATTTCTATAAGTATAGTGTATATATATCCTGCGTTATTTTTGTGGAATCGCATCACAAGTATTTTTTATTAATATTTTTCCGCTGCCAGTGTTCAAAATTGGTGTTGGCGAGGATTGAGATCGCGCCAAATTCTTGTATGACTTGCTTTGAATCTAATATAGTAGTTTCGCTGTATGTTGGTAAGATTATATGGTGTAGTGGTCATGAGCATGCATTTGTCACGGCAGAAATCGCGGGTTCGATGCTCGTTGTTTTTTTTAAACATTTTAGAAATTTTTTTTTCGATTTTTATTCATTTCTTATGATTGCCTACTCTGATTTTTTTCAGTAGATTCTTGTTAATGAAACTAAATTATAATATATTTTATTCTTTTTTAAAATTATTATGAATTATTATTATTATATATTATTATTTATTTATTTATTATAAGTTACTTTGAATTTTTTAAATATATTCTTGTTAATGAAACTAAGTTTTAATATTTAATATATAAGGGCTATATTATAATAATTAAATTGAAACATATATTTTAATGCAATTATAACATCAAATAAAATTACATTAAAAATATTTTTAAGTTGTAACGTTAATAGCATAAAATTATCTAATTACCAGAAATAACTTATTCAAGTATTCATTTTTATAAAATAAAGTTTGATACTTCATACACAAAATACGCACACAAATTCTAAGGAATATGGGGAAGATGGGTATATATGTATATTAAGTTAGGATTTTATAATTTTTAATTATAAGTGATGCTGGGGGAGGGGGGAGTGTCTAAGAGGATTAAATGTGGAAATTTTGGGGAGTGCTAATTTAGAAGAATATATATATTGTTACTGCACAATTCCAAATACAGCAATTAAAAAAAAAATTACAGCTAAAAAAAAAAAATTGAATTCGTCCTCCCCATTCAACAAATAAATCTCTGCATCAGCCGTCATTATAATTTAAAATGTAGTATATTTACAGGCAAACGAAAAACGCTATTCGATTGTAAAGAGCTGGAAAATAAAATTTCATGCATGCTTATTTGCAAATATCACGCATTTATGCATAAAAATGACATCGTGAAATATATTTATTTATATATTTTAAAATTTATTTATTAGATATGGAGATGAGCAATATACATACATAGATTTTTTTTTTCTCTCTCTCTCTCTTTCCTTATGCATTTCAGGAATGTAGGAAATAAATTAAAATTTTTCAATTGTTTGGGAAAAAAAGAAATTCAAATTTATTATACATTTAGATAATATTTATAGTATTGTTTTCATTAAGTGCTAAATTCAAAGTAAGCAATCGTATTTAGAATAAAGATTAAACGTTTCCTGAATAAAAATGCGTGTTTCTACCCCTCCATAAACGCAAGGAATATTAGAAAATTGTTAACATGGGCAAAGTTATATTTGGCTATTTCAAAATTTATTAAAAATTAATTTAATTGCAGAGTTTTCAAAAATGGTAAAAATAAATATAGTTGTCAAAATTTGTGTAATGTCTATTATGTATTTTTAAGTATTTTATTTTCAGTGAATTACTTGCCTCTCACTTTGGTACGCTTAAGCCTAGGCTATAAAAAGCCTAGGCTTTTCTCAAATTCAAATTGGCTACTTTCTGACACATTTTTAAATTCATTTTTGTTTGCAAACGTATCAAATTGGCAGGTTGTCTTATTCAGAAACTATGTAATCAAACTGATTTTTCGTTTTTCGGTAAAGGCAGAAGATTTTTAGAAAATGCTGTCAAAGTGCATGCATTGAACTGAATTTCCTGATGCGACACCGCAAAAAAGTAAAAAAAAGTTTAAAAAAAAAAAAAAAAAACTATCGTTTATAACTCCAGATGCAATTTATTTATCGGTAAATAAAAACTGTTCTATTACAAATAATTTCAATAACCATGCCTCCCAGTATAATGTTTTTATGTTTAAAAATGAGTCAGAAAATGTGTCAGGAAATTTTCGCGTTGTTCAGAGGTGAGAAATATTTTTTTTTTGACAGCCGAAAAAGTAAATTAATGGTGGAGACAACCAAAATAAATAAAATACAACTGCTTCCCCCCCCCCTAATTTTCTAAATATTTCATAACTCCCCCCCCCCCTCTAAGGAATTTTGAAGGTAGCTCTCAAATTCAAACTGATTACTACCTAACATATTCTTGAAGTTAAATTCATCCGCAAATGCACAGTAATTTCATCAGGTGCAATGCAATGAGATAAGCGATTTCATTTCATTCGTTACTCTTTTACAAACAAGTTTAATTAGAAGACTAATAAATAAATATTTATTGTTACATTCTAAATAACCAATTTAATTAAAATATTAAATGTGTTATAAATAAGTAAATTGCACTTAGTGAAACTTTTGACATAATAGCGACAAAAACAGAAAATTATCCACTTTTTACAACAGATTCGTCATAAAAAAGAAGAAAAATTGTTTTGTTTACCTTGTTTCGTTTCTAAAGAACGCGCATTAAAATAATAATTAAAAACAGCCAAAGCACGAATACGCGCCAAGCGTGGAAAATCGGGTTTGCTACAATTTGGATGAGATTTTCGTCCAGCCGCCATTTTTCTTCCACAGAGCATGAGTGACGCTTCTCTTACTATGTCCAGGTTCTCTACATTTCACACTCAATAGCGCCATCTGTCGGGGATTATTGCAATTATATTTTTTTATTGTTCCATTCTTATTTCCCCTTCTCGAATAGTAAGTGTACTGATTTTAGTTTTATTCGGGTTTTTCCTTCAAGATACAGACCGCTCCAAATAGAGATACTTATATTATAACCACCCGGTATATTGAGGATAAAAATATTAAAAAATTAATAAAAAATTATTTTTTCATGAGAATAACAATATTCACATGAAAATCAATAAAGAGTATAATGTTGATTTGTAGCATTATGCATAGATGAAATGAATGGAAATAGATTTACAAGTTTAATCTAAAATAAGGGTCTTCAACATTTTTGCCTGAAAATCATTTGTCACCAGAAACTCTGAAAGGTACACTATATTTCCAATGATGACCGGTCACTTGCGATTTTAGACGTTTTGTTAAATATCTAGAAAGATACATGAGGAATTATCCTGAAACTTCAGAAGTGTAAACAACATGATAGACGTCATATATTTCCGCGAAGATTTTTTCTCGAAACCCCATAAGGGGCCGTCAACAAATTGAAGAAAACAGAATATATTTTGGATAACCCTGTAAAAACTAATATTGCAAAAGCATTCAAACTGTAGATTATGATTAAGTGGGTTATTGTAATAATTTGGGTTCATTTTATGAAGATAGCATGTATACTCGAAGAGAAATTCAGGTTTTTATAAAAACAGTCCCAAATTTTATCAAGTTTTTTGCTTATAATTTGCAGAGTTTTTAATATAAAAACAAGTTATTTTCAGAAAATATGACAAACAAAATTGTACACAACACCCTGCAATCAGAATTAAAAAATAATAAAAATTGTATGAAAAATGAGCAGGTTTACTAAATATTGTTTCACTGCGCATGCGCGAATTCAATCAAAATATACTGTGCATAATATATTAGCTAACTATATAGTCCAACTTTTATGAAAGTCTCAAAAACATAGCTTGAAAATTCTGATAGTAATCGTCGATAGAATAAGCTCGAAATTCGCTGTTCCCAAAAGGAAGCAAAAAGATGAGGGGTTGTATCAAATATAGAATGAGAGACACTTCATTTTTATTATGTCAACTTTCATAAGCTAGTATATTTGGATACAACCCCTCATCTTTTTGCTTCCATTTGGGAACAGCGAAATTCGAGCTTATTCTATCAACGATTACTATCAGAATTTTCAAGCTATGTTTTTGAGACTTTCATAAAAGTTGGTCTATACATTTAGCTAATATATTATGCACAGTATATTTTGATTGAATTCGCGCATGCGCAGTGAAAGAATATTTAGTAAACCTGATCATTTTTCATACAATTATTATTATTTTTTAATTCTGATTACAGGGTGTTGTGTACAATTTTGTTTGTCATATTTTCTGAAAATAACTTGTTTTTATAATAAAAACTCTGCAAATTATAAGCGAAAAACTTGGTAAAATTTGGGACTGTTTTTATAAAAACCTGAATTTCTCTTCGAGTATACATGCTATCTTCATAAAAATGAACCCAAATTATTACAATAAGACACTTAATCATAATCTACAGTTTGAATGCTTTTGCAATATTAGTTTTTACAGGGTTATCCAAAAGATATTCGATTTTCTTCAATTTGTTGACGGCCCCTTATGGGGTTTCGAGAAAAAATCTTCGCGGAAATATATGACGTTTATCATGTTGTTTACACTCCTGAAGTTTCAGGATAATTCCCCATGTATCTTTCCAGATATTTAACAAAACTTCTAAAATCGCAAGTGACAGGTCATCATTGGAAATATAGTGTATAATATTCGGCCTTATTTTATCGCGCAGATTCTGTTATTAAGTAAAGCAAAATTTTCTATTCTAAAATAGTGATAGGTTGATGGCCCGCGGGCGAGAAGTTGTACACACTTAATCTAGAGTATGATCATAAAGTTGAAAATTTTACATATTTATTCAAAACTTCAAAATCATTGTCCAGAAGTGGACGAAAAAAATTTTTTGGAAGGTTTTCGACCCTGTAGACTCTAGCAGTAACTTAAAAAACTCTGCTTCTATTAAAGAATTTTTAATATATATATATATCCGCATTATTATTTAATAATTAATATTTCAGATACTATTTAATCCAAAATATTCATGCGTGTTGTGATTGGGCTCTTACAAATAAAAATTGAGGAAATACGTAAATAATTGTTGCAGTTATATCTAAATAACTAATATTTCTCTAGCTTATTAGTTCATATTTTGATAATTCATACTCCAATAAATAATCATATAAAATCAAATAAATTTATATTTTCACGTTGTATGGAATGCTGAGCTTAAATATATAATAAAATTATGATGTTGCTATCGAATATTTTAAAGTTGGGAAAATAATGATAAAGGACTTTCTACGAATTGAAATGATGTTTTCCTTCCGCTCTTCCATGAAGTAAAACTAAAGTCAGCTTTCGTTTTTCGTTCTTTCTTTTTCGTTTTCTTTCTTTCTTTCTTTTTTTTTTTTGTCTAATGTACAGTCGGCCAAAAAAAAAAAAAAAAAAAAAAAAAAAAAAAAAAAAAAAAAAACACCGTACATTTTAATCGCCATATTGTCACAGAAAGAAAACGTCCTTCGACTGGAAATTTTATCTTCTTTTAATTTATGTTAAAAATAAGAGGCTTAGAGGTCGTCTTAAGACCAAAACTATACCAAGATCTGTCATTTTCAATATACGAACACCTAATTTCGACATCACATTTGGATGTTTTGGTAAATTATACCATAGGATACCAAACAGGATGTCATTCCGTTGCATAGTTTATGAATTCTGAAGGTTTAAAATTTGGAACTCCTAATGTTAATGTCATTTATAATCGTAGCAAAACATATTACAATGCAGGTTGTTTGTTTAAGCGTAACTCAAACAGTACTTAGCGGAATGAGTTGTATGTTTCGATTCGCACATTTGAAAACTTCTATAAATGTATTTCTGTTCAGATTTATAGGTTACAGTTGACATGTTTTTCGATAATTTGTTTCGAAAATAAATATTTTTAGAAATTAATTTTCGAAAAAAAAAATATTGGAATTGTAACCTATAATTTTTTAACAAAAATCTATTTATAGAAGCTTTAAATATACGAATCCAAAATTACAGCACATTCCGTCAAGAAGTTTTGAGTTATGCTCAAAAAACAACCCGCATTGCATTATGTTTTGCAACGATTACAAATAAATATACATTAGAAGTTCCAAACTTTAAAATTTCAGGAATGACTTCCCGTTTGGTACCCTAAGATAAAATGTATTAAAAAAATCCAAATATGATATCAAAATTAGGTGTTTGTATTAAAAGTTTCAAAGTTTTATACAATTTCTGTATGAAGACGACCCCCTGAGCCTGTTTTTCAAACATAAATTGAAGACATAATTTTCGAAATAAGAAATAATTTTAGTTAAATGGCTGTTTTTGTTTTTTATTGTGACAATTTTGAGATTAAAATGCACTCTTGTTCTCTGGCCGACTGTAAAATTATTTTTATAGGATGAATTGCTTTTTTAAAGAAATCATCAAACAAAGTGTCACTTATATATATTTTACTCCTTATGTTGAATTAGCCACACATAGATTAATCTCCATCCACTTTCATCGATGTTTACGTACTATATACTAGCAGGTGGAAAGGGAAACAGATTTAAGGACCTGAAAACACCACCAATAATTAAAATTACTTGAGTAATTTATTTAGTAACAATTTATTTGTATGCGAAATTAAATTGTTTTTTATTCTATTTTTTTAACTTTTAAAAAGCCCTTCCCAAGACAAATGCATGGCATATACATTAATACACTATAAAAAACTACTCGGAAATGTTTCCGAAAATCCTTGGCAGCAAAAGAAACTTTGTTTTTATAAATATATTCTTTAAATTTCGAAATACCGGATGAACCAAAAGTTCGTTTAAACTTTAAAAATTCATAAAAAAGGAATAAAATATGATAAAGAAGTGCGGTTTGCAAGAAAGGGCTCAAAAGGTAATTTGATTTTTTTTTTACCAGCAAAAAAAAAAAATTAGATAGAAAAGTCACCTGTAGATGGCGCTAACATGCGAGAGATTCAGCAGAATTATGCAAATTAATCCTGCAATAAAAACCGGGATACACGAGGATTTCTCATTCACTTTCAGACCGTTATCATTACCCGATCGAGCGTTGTTGGTGAAGTTGTTCTATTTGAAGGCAGAGTCAGCAACCGTTGCGTTGCAAAAATTTCGCACGGCGAGAGGACTGAAGACGAAGAATGTGGTCTGGAGGTTTTGTTGAACAATTGTTATTGCAAGAATAAATAGATGGCGTGTACTGTTGTCCTGTTTATTGTGTTTCGGGTCGTCAGCGCCATCTACCAGTGACTTTTTTAGCTATTTTTTTTCTGCTAAAACAAATCCGACTACCTTGTGAGCCCTTTCTTGGAAACGACACTTCTTTATCATAATTTCTTCCTTTTTTATGAATTTTTAAAGTTTTAACGAATTTTGGTTCACCCGCTATATTGATTTCTGAGGTTTCTAATGCTAAAGAACGCTTTTCAGAATCATGGGTAACTCGGAAGAGGTTATATATTTTCGTTCGCATAGTTATATTATATTTTCCTAGATTAAGAATAATTTGTCATTTTTTTACAGTTCATGTCAAGATAAACAAGTTTTGTTTACGAAATGAGAGCCACAATCCATTTATTCAGTCAAAAATACGGGGTGTCTCACACCAGGCGGAATCCAGATTATCGTTCATAACTGTAACAATAATGAAGATATTTTAGCGAAATCTTCAACAGACTTTCTTTGCTTTACACATTTCCCTGTGAAATGAAATGAAATTACAAGACGTGCTTGAAATGGCCATCATCCACGTCCAAACAACACTGAGTTAGATGCTTTAAACTTCGGATAGCAGATGACAGTACATATATGTACCAAAGTATAATTCTATTCTTGAACTTATCTTGATTTTCACCGAAAGCGAAATTATTCAGTTGAAGATTTTGCTAAAATGGCTGCATTATTGTTACAGTTATGAACGAAAATACGGGTTCAGCTTAGTGTGAGACACCCTGTATTTTTTATTGAATAACGGAATTGCGACCCTATTTCTTACAAAAAAAATTATATTGACGTGTATTATTTTTCCTTACAGTTCTGGCTATCGCTTCAGATGCACACTATATGCGTAAAAAAGACAGATGTTTCTTAATCTAGGAAAATGTAACATAACTAAAAACGAAAAAATACAATAAACTCTTCCGAGTTCCCCACAATTCCAAAAAGGGTTCTCTATCTTTAGAAACCTCGGAAAATAAAATATTTTCACGATTTAAAGAATCATTTATAAAAACAAAGTTTCTTTTGGTGCCACTGATTTTCGGAAACGTTTCCGAGTAGTTTTTATTGCATGTTAATCAGTTTTCTCAACCTGGGATGTAGGTTTTTAGGATGCTATCCATTCTCAAAAAAAACATTTTCATGTGTGACGAACATGTTTTACAGACAAACTACATAAATTAACAGCATTAACATTACCATTAACATTAAAATTACTATTATTTTATTACTTTTGGATGTATAAATTCAATTACGAAACTGAGAATTGATAGCATCCTAAAAACCGATATTCCGGTTTGAGAAAACTGATTAATACACTATAATCAAACTAGTCGTTGGGGGCCACCGTAATACTTACCCATCATGTATATGTATAATGTAAAATATTAAAATAAAAATGTGTAAACTACATATAAAATGCATTGATATTCAAATAAAATCGTGGCTTGATGACGTCATAAAAAGGCTCGATTACTGAATTGCTTGAAAGAGGTTTTTCCTTATAACTCCAAAAATAATACTCCTATTAACTAGCGGTTTATTGCATCTGATTAAGCGTCAAATTTCCAATTAAAATATATATTTGAAGTGAAATTTGGATTAAATACAGGGTCATGAAAAATCGAAGAGTGTGGAAAATAGGATTACAAATATCTCGGCAACTCATTATCCGATCGACTTCATGTTTTATGCAAAATTTATGTTTTTTTATTGTCTTTTATATTTACTCCTTAAAATGAACAATTTCGAAAATTTTTATATACCTTTCATCAGAACGAATATTTCGAGAGTCCGAAAAAAAATGTTCCGGTTAATCGAGGTTATTGAAATGAAATAGGCTTCTTCCCATTATTACATACTAAGTACATACCAAATGGCAAGTCTCTATCTCAATTTGTTCGGGAGATAGAGCGTTTACAGACACACAGACGGACGGCAAATTTTTTTTTCTAAAAATATGTTTTTCGGAATCTCCAGTGTCTGAAACGTGTAAATCCGTCAAAATTTTTTTTTCGATTTTCAAAACGATTACAAGACTTACCCTATACTACGTATGATGGGTAAGTAAAAAGAAAACTGCCCAGTTAAAGTGAGGACATTGAGTTCACAGGCTATTGACACTAATTGTATATTATTCTCTTGCCCCTCGAAAAATAAACAAATCGACAATATATTAAGGAGGGCTCATCCCCTCGTCCCCCCCCCCTTATAATTAGCCAATGAACTCCCATAGCTAATCAGAGAAGCGCCTTATTGCAATGAACATATATACAAAATTTGAAGAAAATCGAATAATTCTGCATGAAAAACCCATTTATCTAAATTAAGGGAGGATTAGCCCCCCCCCCCCGTATCCTCCTTTATACTTAACCAATGAAACCCCAAAACTAATCAGGGAAGCGCCTTATCACAATGAACCTATAAACAAAATGTGAAGCAAAACGTTTATTTCTATCAAGAGTTATCGCGTTACGTACATACGTACATACATACGTGCATACAGAACCGGCGGGCACATTAGCTCTTAGTCTTTGATAGCCTGTGAGCTAAAACCTATTCGGACACGTATCCGCGAAAATCAGTGGCAGCAAAATAATTTTTTCTTTTAATAAATGCTTCTTTAAATCTCAAGAATATATTGGTTTCTGAGGTTTCGTAGACTTTTGATGGTTTCGTAGACTTTTGTTGGTTTCGTAGACTAAGAAACATTTGTATTTTTTTTTTACAGTGTATACGTTCATACATGCATATGCATTCATAAGAATACAGATGCGCATAATGAGTGTGCATTCACGTGCGAATGAAATTTTTTTATTTAAAATAATTGTTACAACAAATGGGATAATAACTAAACAGGCCCAGTGCCCGGTAACAGTTCGAATGAAGTTAAATGTTAAAGAATTACTAATCATAATCTAAATTTAAGAAAGAATATTTTGGACCCGGAAACATCGCAAAGGTTCCCAAACTGTGGGTTGCGAAACGATCGGTTATGTCTTTAAAATGTATAATTAGTTTTATTGTTGCAAAAATCTATTTATTTTATAAAGAAAAAACATATTGTCGGTGGCAACACCTGATCAATTAATTTCGTTTTTATTTCAATTTCTTTAACTTCTAAACATCGCACAATATCAATTTGTACCCCATCGAAAGGAGAAAAAGATGTTCTTTCAAATGCAATTTGTTCGAAAACAATATCTCAATTTACTGATTCTTTTTATGGTTTTTAAAATAATTTTCAACCATGAATTTTTTTTAAAAATCTATCTCTGTCGCGCGCAGTCCGATTACAAAAGATTTACCCGTTTCCAATTAAAACAATATAAATAGTTCAGCATTTGTTACCGGCTAATATTGAATAACGATATTAAAACTTTATATATATATATAAATAAAATATTATAAATAAAACACAAATTTAACAGACATGTAATCAAACTACGCGATTAAACCAGTGAAATTTTCAGAATAAAAAAAGCTGCTGTAAGTAGCGATCTTTGGCGATGTCTTAGAATATTAACTCCTGACATGCGGCTATTACGAAAGTATCGCTTTTAATAAATTAAAAAATTTTATTTGAGTACATGATTGATAATTTTGATATAAAAATACTTTTTGGTATTGATAGTGGAAAATCTAAAAAAATATAATTATTAAATGTGAAAAATCTATTAAGAGTTTTCAATATAAAAAAGGATTTTCACCTTTGATCTGTAACTCCGGAAGCCCGGTGTTGGATACCCTACTTTTATTAAAGTTAATTAACTGAGCTTAGTGTTACAATTTTAAAATAAAATATCCTGAAAATATATAGATAAGTAACTCTGTGGAAAGTCAGTATTTTACTGAACTGCGTAGAGAGTAGCTTAGGGCTAAAATTTAAGAGTTTCAACCGTGACGCATGCTGAAATGATAACTTTTAAGCTCTATTTTTAGGTAGATTTCGTAAGAAATACTACCTATTACATTCTCACCTAAGTTGGGAATTTTGAAAAATTTTTGCAGATCTATGCCGATCATGACTCCCAGAACCCAAAACCACCCCCAGTTCAAAACTTTATCTATCTATCTATCTATCTATCTATCTATCTATCTATGTCACTTTTTTCTGACCAGAATAACTGGAAAAATTCTGCATAAATCTCTTCCAAAGTGATACATAAAATCAAGGGACATAAAATCTCGGTCAAGTTCGTGAATGGGCAAAATCGAACCAGGGGGGGGGGAAATGGGGGGGGGCTTTTTGTGAAAACAGAAACCCCCCCATAATGTCTTAATTATTATACGTATCGAATCCGTTTAAAGTTATTATTACTTCGAGGAAAAGGGCCGAAAATTTATGTATGACAGATTTTTGATATAATTAAAAATGGCCCCAAGGGGGGGGGAAAGGGGGGTTTTAGAAGAAAAAAAAACATAGCTTCGTCATTTCACAAGATATCAAATCTGCGTAAATTTATTATTAATCCTCTTAATATTATCTAAAACTTTTATATTGACAAGTTTTTTATAGGACCAACCGTTATAGCAAAAAAAAAAATCCCTGCCGGCTTCGCCTGCAAACAAGTTATTTTTTGAAGTAGGCGGTTCCAACTCCCGCATCTTTTCGAAACTGATACATAAAATCAAGAGGCATAAAATCTCGGTCAAGTTCGTTAATGGGAAAAATCGAACCAGGATGGGGTGGGATTTTTGTGAAAACAGAAAAATCCCCATAATTTCTTAATTATGATACGTATCGAATCCGTTTGAAGTTATTATTACTTCTAGGAGAAGGGCCGAAAATTTATGTATGACAGATTTTTGATATAATTAAAAATTGCCTTAAGGGGGAGGGGGAAGAGGGATTTAGAAGAAAAAAATTCATAACTTCGTCAATTCCCAAAATTTCAAATCCGTTTAAATTTATTATAAATCCTCTTAATATTATCTAAAACTTTTACACTGACAAGTTTTTTATAGGACAAACTCTTATAGGAAAAAAAAAATCCTGCTGGCTCCGCCTGCAAACAAGTTAGGTTTCGAAGTAGGCGGTTCCAACTGCCGCATCATCGCAAAAAGGTCATTTCTTCCGCAATTCCTGACAAACAGGCGCCCCACGGTCTGCGTCTTCGAAATCTACCTGTGCCTGTAGGCCGAGCCGTCAGGGATTTTTTTAAATTGCAAATGCAAAACGATAACTTTTAAACTCTATTTTCTTAAATACATTCAATAATATACACACATATATATATATATATATATATATATATATATATATATATATATATATATATACGTGGTAAAACTTTCTTATAACTCCACTGTTACATTAATATTAACTATTATTATTCTTGTACGCATGTTTTGTGACAAAGTTCATCTTTCCCTCAGGATGGATTATTCAAAAGACTACAGAAGTAGCACAAATTGTTTAGGCCAACGTTGACTAATTGTTGGCAAATTGCTATCCCACGTTGGCTCACAGTAAGAAATGTCCGCCTTGCCGTACCATTGGCCAACAGACTATTTTTCAACAAAGGCCTAACAGCGGTCCAACCATTAGCTGCTCAGAAACGCTCCAAATTAGAAGGATCTCTGTACCTACCATTTCCCAACCAATTACCAACCCAACCATTCCCAACCTTACAACTTCTCAACGGTTTCCACAAATTGCCAACGGTGAGCCAACAATCTGTATTACTTGGGTATGCTATAATGATCTCGAAGCCGTCGGAGTTGTCCGATGTATTAAACTACCCAGCCCGCCAAGACCCGCTGATCAATGTCTAAAACTTATTGAATTTAGCTTTTAAATTTTTTCGGTGACATCTTCCATGATCGTGTCTACTACCGTTCCGGTGGGTAACTGAAGGAAGGGACCTCCGATACCACCGCGCGCTACTTTTTCTGCGAAGTAGCAGTGATCTTATAATACCTTAATACTAACCTCTTAATAATTTAATATTTAAGTAAGTGGCGAAAAATTTGAAACTTTAAGATAGGTCGCGTAAGAATAAAGTTTGGGAACCGCAAATCTAAAGGACAATATTATAACAATACATAAACTGCAAAAGGACAGAAACCACAAGATGACTACGTACATTGATGACCAAATTTCAGCCAAAAGTTTGCTATTTGTCAGGAAATTTCTTTTCTTTGCATTTTGCTTTATTAAAATGAAAAAAAAAAGATAATTTAAATGTATTCTTAGAAGTATATTTGCAAAGGTTTTAATAACTCGCATTTTATGCACAAAACTTTTCTGAGAACAGATAGCCTTTTGTTGCAAAACTTTATATTTTTTACGTATTCCTAGTCTTAATACGCGCGAAAATTATTGTCCATGCTTTTTAAATAAGCTGCATAATGAAAGCAAAGTACACAGATGTACGAAACAAAAATTTATTCACGTTAATAAATATCCATTCCGCATATTTACTATGACGATGATTAAACAAACAAATCATATAAAGAAGGAGGAACAAGAGAAACTATACATATATATAAGCAAACATATCAATGTTACCTTAATCCTTCCTCCAACGGAAGCATGGTGAGGCCTTAAAGGCAGCCTATCTGGTGAACTTGGAGATGTCACCAGGACACTAGGCCTTCTGTCTTCTTGAAGGCTCATCTGTTTTCTTGTATCTAAAGTACCGATCCAATCTGTTTAAAAATAAATTATTCACATAATTTTAATCTTAATAAATACTAGGCCGCATATATAAACTCAATATGAGAGCATTTAATTTTAACATGTAGTGATATAGAAAAACTTCATTATTACTAGACAGACTAATTAATCATTTTATTTTATAATATTTATATCTACATAACACATTTATGATCGAACTTTCTCAAAACTACTTATTAAACTTTACTTTTCGTTTAATATTAATCCTGATGTTAGCGGTGGTTTGCGAAAGCCGACATAACTCCAATGCAGACTAAGCACCAGACAAATTCTGAAACGTCATATTTCAAATCTTTTCCATATTGTTTGACTATTCTTATTTTTTGCATAGCGTTTGATTAGTCTTTGACATCTCAAAAGCTAGTCGATGTCAATTTTAACGTCCCTAATAAAATTTCAAACATTTTGGTAGATTTATTTTTTTAATATTATGAGATGAAGTGACTGTATCTTGAAACCAAAATTTATGCACCGCCAGAAGACCAGTGTAAAAATTTTATTAGATTTCAAACAATTTCCAACATGTTATTAAACTTATTTTTTGGATAGTCTGAAATGAAGCGATTATGTTTTAGAACAAAAAGTGATGCACTGCCATAACACCAGTTCGTGTGGCCATATAGCAAGAACTCCATAACATTAGTGCTTGCAGATCACAAACACACATTATATATATGCAGAGTGTCAGAAAAGTCTGGAAACGGTCGAATAACTCGAGAAATATACATCGGATTGGAAAAGGGAAAACATGTGTTCAATATTTTTCAAAAATCTATTTAGGGATATCAAAATCCCCCCCCCCCCAACTCTGCCCACTGGGGGGAAGGGGGGAACTTTGAAATCTTATATGATAATCCCCCCCCCCTTTTTTTTATTGCAGATTCAGATTCTATGGGGAAAAATACGTAACTTTTTTATTTAAGATTTTCTTCGGAAAATCGTAAATGGCGCTGTAATCGAGTAAACTGCAGTGAAAATCGTTTCCATTGAAAAGTCTGGAAACGGTCGAATAACTCGAGAAATATACATTGAATTAAAAAACGAAAAAATAAGTGTTCAATATTTTAGAAAAATCTATTTAGGGATATCAAAGTTGCTATTTTTTTTAAATATTGAACACGTATTTTTTCGTTTTTAATTCGATGTATATTTCTCGAGTTATTCGACCGTTTCCAGACTTTTCAATGGAAACGATTCTCGCAGCATTTTTCTGGATTACAGTGTCATCTACGATTTTCAGAAGATAATGTTAAATACAAAAGTTACGTATTATTTCCTATAGAATCCGAATCTGTAATAAAAAGGGGTTTTATCATTTAAGATTTAAAAGTTGCCCCACCTTTCCCTCCAGGGCGCAGTGTTGGTGGGAAACTTTGATATCCCTAAATATATTTTTCAAAAATATTGAACAAATATTTTTCGTTTTTTAATCCGATGTATATTTCTCGAATTATTCGACTGTTTCCAGACTTTTTGGATACACTGTATATATATCAGGATGCGCACAGCTGTAGCACCATTTTTTAATAGAATTTCTCCCCTTATGTAATCGAAGAAAATATTACAAAGTCAAAGATTAAAAATGGTGACTCCTAAGACTGCGATTTAAATAGTAAATAGAAATTTTGAGATCTTGAATTGTGGGGGCAGACTTCTTGGTATTCCAAGGAGTATACGTACCTATATATACCGTATATATATATATATATATATATAATACCTTTAAAATAAAAAAACAGCTTACAAGTTCGTATAACAAAAATGACCGACTCTCTTATTTAAAACCCTCGATTGTTAGTGAGATATAATATATCCCACTTAAATTTAATTCCCAAATGCCACATTGGCACCAAAATTATTAAATAAAATGTTGCTGTATAATGTACGTGAAAAAAAGCTTTTTATTTATTTCAAAATAAATTTGTAAATCCTGGCGTTATTCAATCAGTTCAACATTTTAGCAACAGAAGTACTTTGCCCCTGAAAGGGTTAATGATGGTATGTAATAATATGTTACATTAATATATATATATATATATATATATAAGATAAAAAAAGATTAAAATAAAAATAAAAATAAAAATAAAAATAAAATCCATGCGATAAACGCTATAGCTGCAAATAACCACACAGATTAAATATAGCACATTATGTATGGAATGCATTCGGCAGACCCAGAATTTAGCACCATAATTAAACTAAGAATAAATAAAAAATCAAAGAAATTTCAACAAAAAAAATATAACCTGAACAAGAAAAAACCGAGAAAAACCAACCAAAAAGCTGTGGCCTCGTCTGCAGTGGGCATATTATAAAAGCACAGCAATGACTATTTCAGACTAATTAATATACACAAAAAACTATTATTCGGTAGTGGCGGTGGGTTTCAGCCAGAGCGTTGCTAAGCATAAATCAAATGCATAAAAACAATTGGAAGCATATCACGAACACTCCCCCACCGGACCCGTCGCCACAAATAAACAGCATATCTCGAAGATACAGCTGATACAAAACGTATGTGTATATCCTACACTGAAACAGCAATAGAATTATTTAAGCCTGAGCCACACAGCCACAAAAAACAATAAACAATAACCAACATCCAGTGATCCATAATCTGTCCATGCTCGTTCCATGTCTGTTGCCACATAACTGCAGACATCCTTGTAAAACCGTCCAAAAAAGGCTTTAAGTGATACAAATCATTAACTGTCAATCATGTAGCAACTACTCAAAAATGAAGACTGTCTGTAAAACTAGTATAGCTATTAATGAAATTCAAAGGTATCTTATTTTTATAATATAAAATACTGGTTAAATTAAAAAGTTCATTAAAAAATAAATTTTTATTCGTATAGAGTTTATAGTATCGAAAAAAAAAAAATTCACCGCCACTACCTAATAATAGTTTGTTGTGTATGGTAATTAGTCTGAAACATTGCTGTGCTTTTATAATGTGCCTATGCCCACTGCTGACGAGGCCACAGCTTCTTTGTTGTTTTTTCTTGTTCAGGTTATATTTGTTGAAATTTCTTTCATGTTTGTTGTTTATTCTTAGTTTAATTATGGTGCGCGAGATTCTGGGTCTGCCGAATGCATTTCAAACATAATATGATATATATATATATATATATATAAGAAAACTTTTTTGATGTGTTACATCTTGTCCAATATAGTTTCAAACTCTCTGAGATCTCACTGGGAAATCGGCAGATTCAATTTTCACATTATTGTTATTTTTTAATTACTGACCTCTATCTAACATGGCAGTTGGAGCTCCAATATGGGTATGACGTCTCAAAGGCTGGTCCCTGTCTATCCTCACGTCCCTAATAAAATTTCAAACACCATATAAGTCTTGTTTTTGACATTTTGAAATAAAGCGATGGTATTTTGAAATTAAAAACAAATATTATGGATTACAGTTTTAGTTTTTACCTTATGGGCCGCGTAACAATAATTTCAACTTGAGACTCATGCCTTGAATCGGCAATTATCTGATAAACCTCTTCATATGATTTATTTTGAAGAAGTCTTCCATTCCATTCGACGACTTCATCTCCTGAAAAAAAAAAAAGAAAAAAAAAACTTTCATTAGAGAGAAAAATCTTGCTGAAAACCAGACACAGAAAATTTCTGTTATATTTTTCTTCACTTTTACCTTTTAATCTTCTGTAATTTTCGACAAATTTTTCGAACTTAGGGAAACGAAAAATGCATATATTATGATAATTTGTAGGAAATAGGTATGACACACAAAGAATCTTAAAAATATTACGACTCTGTTCACAACAAAAAAAGCAGTTCTTTTTTTGTTTTAAGTGAATTAATTCCATGTATTTTAAATCCAGTGGTGGGAAATAATCCAATAAACACCTTATTGAAAATGTTTTTTTTAAAGGTTCTTTAAATTAGTAACATGATTGTAAACATATAAACTTATGGGATGCAGCGTCACACTTTTATTTACATTTTTTTTTTAAATCAACGTAGAAATATGGCACTTTGGTCAGTTTTTAAGTACTTTGAATGAGAATTAGCGCTCTGAACAGTTTATGCGATATTTTCAGAACACCCTGTATAATTGTCCTCATATTTTGTAAAAGGCAAGAAATTCTTAAAACTTATGTAAAATTTATTGCTTTTTAACTTTTTTTGTTTCAAAATTCAAGAAAATAGTTTTTGAGAAAGTACATAACACGGAAACTTTCAGATAGTAATATTTTCCATAGTATTAAACTTTCTTATCACTTGCATAGCATTTGACTAGTCTTTGACATCTCAAAGACTAGTCCCTGTCAATTTTAACACACCGAGCTTCATAATAAAACGGAACGCTAACTTCGCTAACTTCCCATTCTGTTACATTGAATCCAGTGGTCCTCCCATGCCATACAATCTCGGAAGAAAAATTATGGCAAAACACAAATTTCTTCCCATAGGATAGTATGGGATGAATATTTTACAAATCGATTTTCTTTTTAAAATATGACGAAGATGCTACAATTTTCACTGAATTACATTTTTTATACAGATATTATTCAATTTCACTACAAATATTTAATTTTATCATATATAAACATAAAATCTCATGTAGGGGAAGGTGGCCTAAACTGATCCTAGCGGGCAAAACGATCCACATGTTTTTTTTTTTTTTTTTTTCTGACAGGTCGCACAATCTACCGGGTAACACAAACTAGTTGTGCCAAGTGAAGAAGCAGCAATAGCAGTATTACGCGTCTGAATAGAATTCTTTGAAGGGTTTTATAACATCTGTTATAAGGTAAGCCCTAACTTTCATATTTATTTAGCTATACAGTCTTTCATGTACAGAAATATGACTTGGTTTACTTAATGGAGTTTGTTTTTAGATGTGAATTACACATGTGTTGTCATAATTACTTTTATATCCTTTATTTTGCTCATAAAAACAATTTACAATTATTTTAAAGTGAAGGATCATTTTGCCCTTTGGTGAGGGTAAAATGATCCTTTGGTCACTTTTTAAATATCTATTTTTTTCATTACTCAATTTGGGTTTAAAATATTATTGAAATTTGTTTATAATGCAAAATATAGTGTAAAACATAATAGCAAAGGGTAAAAGTTTTATTTAAGCAGTTATGTTATTTTACACAAGTTTTCCTCTTAAGAGGATCATTTTACGCCACCTTCCCCTAAGTTTAAAAAGAAACATGAAAAAATTTATATTGCTAAAAAAATGTGTTAAAATAACCAAAAATTATAAAAAAATATGCCAACAATTTGAAAATATGCCGTTAATATTAAGAAAAGTTCAGACTTCATTACTTACACTCATTAAAAGTGTGATGCGGTCGCACAGAAAGTGGACCGGTGAGTTAGCGCCCCGTTCTATTAGAGTTCAGTGTTTTAACGTCCCTAATAAAATTTCAAGCATTTTGTTAGAATTTTTTGTACATTATGAAATGAATATCTTGAAACGAAAACTTATGCACCGCCAAAACACCAGTTTAAACATCTTATTAGATTTCACACAATTTCCAACAAGTTATTAGACTTATTTTGTCAAACGCAAACTTTGAATTTTTAAATAACGAAACTTTGAAACTAAAAAAAAAATGAAATGAAAAAACCCTTAAATGGAATTTCTTCGTAGCTTAACATGGGGTTATACGATGTGTGAGAATTTTTTCACGTAACTGAAGATTGACAATTTTCCACATGTCCGACTTTTAATTAGACAACACTAAAAAATGGGCTACTAAAAATACGAATATATATCCGATAGGATAGTATGAGGTGAATATTTTACAATTCAATTTTCTTTTTAAAATATGACGAAGATGCCACAATTTTCACTGAATTACATTTGTTATTTAAATAATTACAGCTATTATTTAATTTCACCGCAAATATTTTATTTTATCACATATAAAGATAAAATTTCATGTAAGTTTACAAAGAAACATGAAAAAATTGATAAGTATTGCTAAAAAAAGTATGAAAAAGTCATGAAAAATAGGCCAACAATTTGAAAATATGCCGTTAATATTAAGAAAAGTTCAGACTTCATTACTTACACTCATTAAAAGTGTGATGCGGTCGCACAGAAAGTGGACCGGTGAGTTAGCGCCCCGTTCTATTAGAGTTCAGTGTTTAACGTCCCTAATAAAATTTCAAGCATTTTGTTAGAATTTTTTGTACGTTATGAAATGAATATCTTGAAACGAAAACTTATGCACCGCCAAAATACCAGTTTAAACATCTTATTAGATTTCACACAATTTCCAACAAGTTATTAAACTTATTTTGTCAAACGTAAACTTTGAATTTTTAAATAACGAAACTTTGAAACTAAAAAAAAAAAAAAAAATGAAATGAAAAAACCCTTAAATGGAATTTCTTCGTAGCTTAACATGGGGTTATACGATGTGTGAGAATTTCTTTCACGTAACTGAAGATTGACAATTTTCCACATGTCCGACTTTTAATTAGACAACACTAAAAAATGGGCTACTAAAAATACGAATATATATCTGATAGGATAGTATGAGGTGAATATTTTACAATTCGATTTTCTTTTTAAAATATGATGAAGATGCCACAACTTTCACTGAATTACATTTGTTATTTAAATAATTACAGCTATTATTTAATTTCACCGCAAATATTTTATTTTATCACATATAAAGATAAAATTTCATGTAAGTTTACAAAGAAACATGAAAAAATTGATAAGTATTGCTCAAAAAAATATGAAAAAGTCATGAAAAATAGGCCAACAATTTGGAAATATGCCGTTAATATTAAGAAAAGTTTAGACTTCATTACTTACACTCATTAAAAGTGTGATGCGGTCGCACAGAAAGTGGACCGGTGAGTTAGCGCCCCGTTCTATTAGAGTTCAGTGGATTCTATTAGAGTTCATTAGAGTAGCATACTTCTATTTTAGATTATACAATAAAATTTCAAAAGTTGTTTTAGTATTTACTTCCATAAAAAATTCGCGTAAATTCTAAATAAGATAAATATTTAAAAAATCACGAACTTGGGCGAACAAAATTATTTTCACCATTTTTTCTCGACAAGAAAACAAGCTGTTAATGGTGTGGTAATGGAGCTTCACGGTTGTATGGTATACATCGGGTCGAGTAACACTATTTTACCCGTACCCTACCCGCGCCGCGCCGCGCCGCGATTCGGTTACGTGTTGAGTTTTTATTCTTGCAGGTTGGTTCAGATTAACCCGATTTTTCAAAAGAAAGTCCAGAATATTGTTTCAGATGAAAATTTATACATATGAATACAAATGAGTTTTTACATGCACATTTTTCTACATAAGTGACTAAATTGATATTAGAGATATGATTATGGACTATTTTGTCATAATTACATTAAATTGTGGATCAATTGGCTTTGATTTCGGGTTTCTGTCGACAGAACTTTTTTCGTTGAGTTCGGGTTTGGTTGATGGTTAACGAATTTTTTTGTCGGACTTGGGTCAGTTTGTGGGATGACTTTAAATAAAATTTGTGGGAACCCGATTTGTGCAGGACTCTATACTGTAAGCTTATAAATTACGTTGATGAGGGAAATGATGACGATGCCCATGAAATTGTTATTGATGTGATTACAATTATGGTTGGACAAATGGGATATTTGCTCCTTTCTTAGATCATAGGTAAAAAATGTCTAACTATTTTATATCTAAATTCTTTACATAAAATAAATAAAATATGCATATAATAATTGTTAAACAACTCGGGTGATATTTTTAAACAATTAACAACTATATTTTATTATTTAGTCATAAACAAAATTTTTAACAATTTAAACAGATATTCGATTTTTTGAACTGATGTTTTTATATCTCATTAGATAAAATCTTACTAAGTATAAACAGAAAAATATGAGACTTTAACTCGTTAAGGGTTACCCCTCATGTAACCAATTTGACAGGTTAAAAATTTCGCATAGATTAGATCAATTAGAAAAATTAGATCATAGGCAAAACATGTCTAACTATTTTATCTCTAAATTGCTTACATAAAATAAATAAAATATACATTTAATAATTGTTAAACAACTCGGGTGGTATTTTTAAACAATTAACAACTATATTTTATTATTTAGTCATAAACAAAATTTTTAACAATTTAAACAGATATTCGATTTTTTGAACTGATGTTTTTATATCTCATTAGATAAAATCTTACTAAGTATAAACAGAAAAATATGAGACTTTAACTCGTTAAGGGTTACCCCTCATGTAACCAATTTGACAGGTTAAAAATTTCGCATAGATTAGATCAATTAGAAAAATTAGATCATAGGCAAAACATGTCTAACTATTTTATCTCTAAATTGCTTACATAAAATAAATAAAATATACATTTAATAATTGTTAAACAACTCGGGTGGTATTTTTAAACAATTAACAACTATCTTTTATTATTTAGTCATAAACAAAATTTTTAACAATTTAAACAGATATTCGATTTTTTGAACTGATGTTTTTATATCTCATTAGATAAAATCTTACTAAGTATAAACAGAAAAATATGAGACTTTAACTCTTTAAGGGTTACCCCTCATGTAACCAATTTGACAGGTTAAAAATTTCGCATAGATTAGATCAATTAGAAAAATTAGATCATAGGCAAAAAATGTCTAACTATTTTATCTCTAAATTGCTTACATAAAATAAATAAAATATACATTTAATAATTGTTAAACAACTCGGGTGGTATTTTTAAACAATTAACAACTATCTTTTATTATTTAGTCATAAACCATTTTTCTAACAAAATTTTTAACAATTTAAACAAAGATTTGATTTTTTTAACTGATATTTTTTATCTCTCATTAGATAAAATCTTATTAAGCTTAAGCGGAAAAATATGCAACTTAACTCGTTAAGGGTTACCCCTTATGGGGCCAATTTGACAAGTTAAAAATTTCGCTTTTTTTTTCATTTAAAGTACAATTTATGCACACAAAAATAAAATTTTTTAGTCAAAAATCGATAATGAAAGTGAAAGGGCAATTTTGGAGCTATAGAAGTAAAGCGCGCCATAGTAACAAAACAGTAGCAAAAAACTTTAAATGCTTTTTTCTCAGAATAGCATTTTCGAAATCGGTGGACACTCTAGCTCGGCCAATTTTTAATCAATCAACTTGAATATTTTTGAAAATTAATCGTCACATATATCGTATTTCTAGTGAAATACTTAGGTTCTTTCCGAAATATTGATATTTTGTTTTCTGCGTAACTTTAAGCAGAGAAATTTGTGGTTGAAAATTTACATTGGATAGATGCCAATTCTCTATAAATGCATATTTTCTGAAATAACTACCTATTTCACAAGATTTTGGACTAAGAAAACTACCTTTTTCGATTCCTGCTATTAGTTCACACTCTCCCTATATATATTTATATATCTTGTTCAAATTTTCAATCGTTAATAAAATACTTTTTATTCATCCACTCAAGTTCAAATACATTTTTTAAAACTTGTAGTGGATGACACTTGATGTTAATACAGTTTTTTCAAATATTAATTCATTAATTTAATTTAATTAATTAATTTTAGTTTTTGCATCATAAAAAGCGACTAAAATAAGTAGCAGCGCTTAAGACAGCGGAATACCTAGTCATGGCGTAGTGGTCGGGACCTCCTGTTTAGTATACGAAGATTGCGGGTTCGATTCTCATTGCGGCAGGGTTTTATTATTTACACAAAACTCACTCAGAAATGAGAAAAAAGCAGAAATATATCTAGGTTGTATATAAGGTTGTTCTTGAGAAGTCACTTTTTTTTTTTTTGGGGGGGGGGGGGGGGTCCTATAATGTTTATTTTAACATTATAAAAATATTTATAATAAATTTAATTAATTAATTTTAGTTTTATATGGGAGAAAAAAAATTCTCTTATATAAGATGTTTAGCAGGATATAAAAGGAATAAATACCATCAGTGGCGAAGCGTGTAGATCGCTGGAAAAAAATTTCTTTTTTACCTAAGTAGGAATTGACTTTAATTTTTTTTTTATATTACTTGTTTTCGTTGTTTTAGGTCGAGTCTATGATGCGTTATCGTGCCCACCGCTTGACCCTCTTTTTTCCCCCTAGCGCTGCCGCCCATCAGCTCTCAAATAAGCCATTTTTAAATATATCAACTCAAAATTAAATATATATATTCTACTTTAATGTATGTATAATAAGTTAGTGTAAATGCTTTTTTATCGCTTCGCATTTCTTTAAAAAATATCCCGAAAAAGCCTTAAATTTCATGGCATCAAAACTAGTGTTACTCATTAAGATTATCCACACATAAAAGATTTATGTATTTTTCTCATTTTATGATAGGGCACAACTGTTAGTAAAGACTCTCTTTGTAAGAAAAATTTGCAGTTTCAACATATTAAATGGGAAAATAAGTGGCTTTAAGTTATATTCTATATTTTTTATCTTAAATAGATCTATGTATAAAAATGTATAGATGATATACATGGCGATACAAAGAATTCGCACACATTACTGGCTATGGAGAGTAGTTCTAGGATTTGACGATCATTTTGACAATGTATTTTTTACTGTGTTATGTGTTTTTTAAATTTTCCATTTTCATTTCATTCTCATTTTCTTTTGTTTATTTATATTTCTCATTTCATTGTATTGAAAACATAAAATTTCTTAACAATATTATGATAATGTTGAAAAGTGTTTTATAATCTATGCCTGGTATATGATTTTTCATTCTTGTTTAAAGATATGGTTTCGAAGATTGGTTGGGGACATAGCATAGACATTTGCAGATGAGCTCTTTAAATCCGATTAATCAAAATTCTCAACCTGGGGAGATCATAAGCGGATATATCTAACAAAGGAAGTTTTCGAACGCAAAAAAAAAAAAAAAAAAAGTAAAAGTAAAAGAAAGAAAAAGCAAAGTAAAATTATTACAGCATAAATGCAGGCGATAATACATACAATAATAATCAAAATAGAATCCTCATTAAAAATAAATAAATACCAAATATTTGGCTGATATCGTTTGTTTACAGTAATTCTTGAAGTGGTTACTAATCGTATAGCGGGTAGCATAGTTGATCATTTTTTAAGGCCAAATGGCGGCATTATTTTGGAAATCTCTTTCTATTCTTTAATATTTTACGAGATTTTTGTTGCAAGTGAGCAGCTAAATTTAAAGTTATGTTTTTATTATAGCATGTATAATCGCTTGTACTTTTCAGGTACATACCGTGTCAAACAAACAAACAAAAAACTTATATGTGTATAATATACACCGCCTTTATTTGCAGATCATTTACATCAAAATTATTGCAAAGGTGTCATTAGACTCGGAATATTGTGTTCTTTTCATATATGAATGCATTTTTGTGTATGAGGGGTTAATAAAATTATTTATTTTTTTCTAGATCAGGGAGTTATAATACCTCATAAGACAATAAGTAAATGTTTTTTCAATATAACATTAGTGATTTTAAGTAAAGTAAGACGTTATGTTGTATTACAGAAATACACACATAATGAGTTTTTATTAAAAAGTACTAATAAAGGTTCAAATTATAGTCGATTTAAACAGGTTTCCGATAAAATGTTTGAAGTTAGCAAGTTTCATTCTCATTGAACCAAACATGTGAATAATAAATATAGAGTTACCAGGGTAGTCGTGTTATCCAGGTGTCGCGTTATCGCGGTTGTATTTCACGAAAAATATAACTGAAAAAAAAAATGTTTTTTAGTGAAATTTTAGTGAAACACTAGCTTAGAAGAAATATTCCTATTTAATGTTTGAGAACTCTGACATTAAAAAGGGCAAATTTTTAAAATTTGTCAATCGGAACAAACTTATCGCAGAAAAAGTTCAACATAAAAACAGCTTTTTTAACTGACTTTTGGGAATTAGGTTACACAATTAGGTTGAATTTTTTTTTCGTATGTCCACGCAAATCTCTTGAACGAATGGGCCTATTCTTATACTTTTTTATTATAAAGGTCTCTATATGTAGATGGTCCCTTTGCAATATCATTAAGATCTAAAAATGATATGTTTGTCTGTATGTCCATTTTCACGTCTTTTTTTTTTTTTTTTTTTTTTTTTTTTACTTTATAGGATTTAACTTTCGCAATAATTGACAAATTGTCAAGAGTTTTCAATATGGTGTTAGAGAACGCAGCATTACTTTATATTTTTAAATAGTTGCCGTATTGTGAATAGTTTTATTAAGGTGCCACGTCAAAAAATTAATATATCATCGCGTTATATATGCGCGTTATAAGCGATATTGTCAATAATGCGATTTAAAATGAATGTCAATTACAATTACAGTCTTGCATCTGGTCGGGAAACTCGATTCTACCCGAACCCGGGTTGGGTTGGCAATAATTTTTTTTTTCATTGCGTGTCGAGTTGACTAATTGTTTTGACTTTGGTTTTGACTCTTTCGGGTCGAGTTTGGTAACCCGTTTTACAAAAGAATGTCCACAATACTGTTTAAGATGAAAAACTATGTATTTGAATATAAATAAGTATATAATATGTTTATTTTTCTATATAAAAGATAAATTAGATATTAGAGATATAATTATAATTTTCTTAATTACATTAAAATATGAATTAATGCATTAAATATGGGGTTCAAGTGCGTCGGTATCGGGTTAACTGCAAATAGAATTTTCGGGTTCGAGTTCGTGTAATCCGACCCGAGTAAGGACTCTAGTGCGGATAACAATACTGGAATGCCACACAAACAGGAAGGAAAGAAACAACCCCTTGAAGTCCGTTTCATTTTTTTTTTTTTTTTTTTTTTTGTTAAAATTATTTTTATAGTTTTTTTTATCGGATATCTTTTTTAATTTTTGGTCAAGAATCGGATGCATTAGCTATACAATTGAGTTTTAAAAGTCAGAAATATGCAGCATTATTTTGAAATTAGAAGAATTTTCAATGAAGAAACTTCTTTTTAAAGCCAACATGTATTGTCCCCCCCCCCCTTTTTTTTTTTGAAGAAACAAGAATATTAAAAATTTTCTTATAATATTTTTCCAATTTTATTTATTTGCATCGTTAAATTATTCGGGACCATGGATGCATATATGCACCTTCAAAAAGAGCATACAGAATTTGTTTTAGGCACCAGTAAAAAATAAAAGTAATATTTGCTTTTTCTAATTAGAGTATTTTTGTGATAGTTTAAGTAAAGGTAGCTTTTTTTTAAAAAGTGGTGCCAACTGAATAAAACTTGTGTAAACGCCGCCGGTCCCGAAGGGGTTAACGTGTCGTTAAATGTAGCAGATTATGATATTTTTCGCGTTTTTAAAAAACCCCTAAAAGTTGTATAAAATAAAAATTTGGGGAAGTTTATGGCAGGTAGAGCGTGGGAAATGTATGTGTGTGTGTGTGTAATGATTGGGTCCTTTTTAACACTTTCCAACCTAGTTGAAAAGTGTTTATGACTTCGGTTTGTCTGGCCGTCTGTCTGTGCTCTAACACCCGTAAATATACTCGGATTGTCCTGCAATTTTTATATGTTATTGTCGTTATCTATAGCATGTTCCCTATTTAAACTGAAGTGTGTAGCACTTATAGTTTTTTTTACAGGGACACTCAAAAGAATTCTGTTACATTACGGTCTATGGGGAAAAATCATTTGCGGCTTATTTTAATGATGTCACGCAGTTTTAAATACATTGTAATTGATATATATCACTAAGGTGCATTACAAGAAGCTTAATATGGAATAGGGTGTGCATAGCACTTATAGTTACTTTACAGGGACAGTCAAAAGAATTCCGTTACAATACGTCTATGGAAGAAAAATCGTTTGCGGTTTAATTAAATAATGTTTCACTATTTTAAACGCATTGAAATTTATATATATATCACTAAGGTGTATTACAAGAGGCTTACTACAGAATAGTGTGTGTATAGCAGTCATCGTTCATTTACAGGGACACACAAAAGAATTCTCTACTGTCTGTTATCAATAATTCCTAGAAGTGCGTT
This sequence comes from Maratus michaelseni, assembly GCA_963931845.1. Taxonomy (NCBI): domain Eukaryota; kingdom Metazoa; phylum Arthropoda; class Arachnida; order Araneae; family Salticidae; genus Maratus; species Maratus michaelseni. The sequence continues at coordinate 123,722,959 of OZ007586.1, forward strand.
TTAATTTACTGAACGCGATTTTAAATTTAACTCACTTTTTGTCTATTACTTGGTCTGTATAAATTCTGTATTTTATATACAGGGCAGCACAAAAGTTCGCGAACACATTTCCGTTTATTGACAGAAACTCCAGAAGGAGAATTTTAAACTGTGCTACGCGTTTCCTAACTAAACTAAAATTTAGCATCCTATGTATAGTATATATACAAATCTATAGATCCTATACAGGGCTGAATAAAAGTATTCGGATATTTTTCCGAATAGTGTATATGATGGAAATTTATGTTGGAAATTCCTGAAATTACGTTTTTAAATATGTTATGCGTTTTCCAAATTGTTTACTTAGATGTTATCTTTCAGCTTATTAAGCGGTAATGATTTGTAAAATTATTTTGGAAGCGTTGGAAAGTGTTACATAATCTATGCTTGACGCATGATTTTTCGTTCTTGTTTCAATTTTCTTCCTGCTTTCACCTGATGTTAAAGTTAAATAGTAAACGCAAAATGTTTTAGGTAAATTATTTAAATTTATTATGCACTTTTTTCAAAAATTTTATGTAAAAATAAAGTGTTTTTTTTCAATTTGTAAAGAAAAAAAAAAGAAAATGTTTTTCATAACCCAGTTTAAGTGATATTACATATATAATATATATTTATACGACTGTAAAATCAAAACTAAATGTACATTTTGGAAACTTCAAGGTATACGAAAACTTTCTTTTACTAAAATTTCTTTTTCATCCTCCTCACATTTGAAGATAAAAGATGTTGAAATAGTACCTCTTAATTATTTGGGTGAAGGGAATTGGGTGGTATTATTTTAAAAAGGCATGTTTTACAAAATTTTAATGTTTTTAACCTATTTAAAAATGCATGAATAAGTAAGTGATTGAAGAAATTTTTCATATTCAATATTCAATGTTTTGTGTATCATCATCGTGTTTCTATTAGTGCCTTTTCAACGTTAGTGATTTGTGGTCATCATTGTGACTCATCTTAAAGTAAATAGTTTTTGTGATCATCATGATTTTTTTCTAATGTCAAAAAATCGCAGCGAATCACGAAAAAACTCTAAAAATTACATTAAAAATCGCTTTGAAAATCGCATTAAAATCACATTAAAAATCGCTAAGAAATCAAAAATTGCGGTGGACAAAACTTCTTATAATTGGCTAAATAAATGAAACCGAATTCCTTATATGAATCTAAAAAAATCGCCGCGGATCACGAAGATAAGCTAAAACTCGCATTCAAATCACATTAAAAATCGCTAAAAATTTAAAAGAACCCATGGAGGATAAAATTTACTACATAAGGATAAAAATTTGAAGCCAAATTCCCTTTCCATATGTCATAAAATTGTCGCCGTACAAAAAACTGCTAAAACTCTGAGAGAACAAAATTTACTATAGTAGGATTGAAGTCATGGTTAATGGAAGTTTGAAGCCTTATTCATTTTACGATGTCATTTTACGAATGTAAAAAAAAGCGTAAAACAAGAAAAATTTCTAAAATTCAAAAATCGCGGAGGACAAAATTTACTATATCAAGTTTAAAAGTTTGAAACCAAATTATTTTTCCGAATGTCAAAAAATCGCAGCAAAAATCGAAAAAAAACGTTTAAAGTCGCATTAAAAATTGCTATAATTAAAAATCGCGGAGGACAAATTGTACTATAATAGGCTAAAAGTTTAAAACAAACACAGGAAAAAAAAACCTAATTCGCAAATTAATTCAACTTTTTTTTAAATTACGCATTAATATAAAAAGTAACAACTATTTTTCTTATTTTATTTAAAAGTTATTAATTATTAAGATTAAATTAAAATTATTTCACAAGCTATAAAAATATAAACAGGTACCTTCACAAAAAATTATTAATAACTTTATCACTTGTCACTTCACAAAATTACTATTAATAAAACAGTGTCCGTCACAAAATTCTCTTAATAAAATACGACCCTTCACAAAACCTATTTTTATAATAACATACTATTTTTTTAATAATTTTCATTTTCAAAATTACTATTTATTAATTTTTTTCAAGTTAAAATATATAACAACACATAAAAAAATATATATCCTAAATTAATGCTGTATATAAATAAACATCCGCTAAGATATTTATTCCACACCTTTAAATAATAAATTAATTTCGAAGTACACACGCACAGAGCATTTAAAAAAATTCACCTCAAAATCCCATCTTTCACGTCGTCAAATTACCTACCAACGAAAGAAATTCCTGCTTATATCCCCTTTTGACCCTATACAATCAAACCTTCCATAAGACCCATTGGCTCAGTACGTAAAGCGCTCGACTTCCATTCCAACCGTATCACCCTCAGTTCGAATCAGATCTCAGCAGGTGGGGAGAAATTATTCTTTTAAAATATTTACAAATAATTACGCGAAGATGACAAATAGATGGCGCCATTAAAAAAGAAAGAAAAGCAAAATAGTTTTTTTGCAAAATAACCACAGTTTATAAACTGTAGTTATTTTGCAGTTGTATCAACTTAAAAAAAACTGCAGTGATTTGTGCCAAATCACCACAGAATTCCAACTGCAGTTTCACTGCAGTTCATTTTTAGCTGGGAGATTTCGTTAGAAATGTGAAAAAATAGCGGCACAACCCGAAAAATTGCTAAAACTCGCATTGAAAATAGCATTAAAAAACGCATTAAAAATCGCAAAAAAAATCGCGGAGTACAAAATTTATTATGTTAGTCTTAAAAATTGAAACCAAATTCCGTTAGCTAATGTCAAAAAATTGCCGCGGTACTTGAAAAATGCTAAAAATCGCATTGAAAATTGCAATAAAAATAGCTAAAATTTAAAAATCCTGGAGGATAAAATTGAACATATTAATAAACCAAATTCCTTTTCCGAATGTCAAAAAATTGCAATAGTACTCGAAAAAATGCTAAAATCACAATGAAAATTGCATTAGAAATCATGGAGGAAAACATTTACTATATTAGGCTAAAAGTTTGTAACTATATTTGTTTTCGGGATGTCATAAAATCACTACGGTACTCGAAAATACACTAAAAATCGGACAGAAAATTGTTGAAAATTTAAAAATCGCGGATGCCAAAATTTACTATATTACGCTAAAAATTCGAGACCAAATTCCTTTAACAGATGTCAAAAAACTGCCACAGCGCTCGAAAAATTGTTAAAAATGGCGTTAAAAGACGCTACAACTCAAAATTATTAAAGGAAAAAAAATACTATATTAAGCTACAAATTTGAAACCAAACTTTTTTTCGGAATGTCAAAAATCGCCGCGGAAGGCAAACAATTTCTGAAAATATCATTGACATTCGCATTAAAATTCGTTAAAATTCAAAAATTGTAGAGGATAAAATTTACTACATAAAGCTGAAAGTTTGAAATCGAATACCTTTTACCAATGTCGAAAAAACGCCACGAAATGCATTCAAAAATCGTGGAGGAAAAAATTCACTATATTAGGGTAAAAATTTGAAATTAAATTCCTATTGAAAATGTCAAAAAACTGCCGCGGTACTAAAAAAGCTAAAAATCGCATTAAAAAAAATCCTGGAGAATGAAATTTACTATTAGGAGGCTAAAAGTTTGAAACCAAATTCCTTTTTCGAATGTTAAAAAAATCGTCCCGGTACTGAAAAAACATTAAATATCGCATTGAAAATTTCATTAAATATCGTCAAGGACAAAATTTGCTCTATTATATTAGTCTAAAAGTTTGAAACCATATTTGTTTTTCGGATGTCATAAAATCACCGTTGTACTCCGCTGTACGAAACTTTATTGAAAAGAGAAAAAATATACTATTTTGGGCTAAATGATTACAACCGGTTTTAATTTATTAATGTAGAAAAATCGCCTCGAAACGTGAAAAAACTATAAAAATCGCATTAAAAGTCGCTGAAATTCAAAAATCATGGAGGGCATAATTTACTATATTAGGTTAAAAATTTAAAACCAAATCCTTTTGCGAATGTCAAAAAAAGTCATCGCAGTACTCGAAAAAACTCAAAAACTCGCTAAAAATTACATAGAAAATTGCATTGAAAATCGCATTAGAAATCGCGGACAACAAAATTTACTTTTATGGTAATTTTGTTATGGTTTTGGTTGGGTTTTGGGTATGGTTATGGTTTTACATTTTTAGCCTATTATAGGCTAAAAATGTAAAACCAAATTCCTTTTGTGAATGTCAAAAAATTATCCCGCTACGCGATAAAATGCTAAAAATCGCATTGGAAATCTCATTAAAAATTGCTGAAATTCAAAAATCCTGGCGAACAAAATTTACTATATTAGGCTAAAAGTTTGAAACGAAATTCCTTTTTGAATGACAAAAAAAAAAAAAAAATCAACGCGGTACTCGTAAAAACTCGAAAAATCGCTAAAAATCACATTGAAAATCGCATTGAAAATCTCATTGATAACCGCATTAAAAATCACTAAAAATCAAAGATCGTGGAGGACAAAATTTACTATATTAGGCTAAAATTTTGAAACCGAATTCCTTTTACCAACGTCAAAAAATCGCCCAAAAATTTCGCGAAAAATTCAAAAATCGCTGTACGAATTCCAATTACAAAAGATGACAAAATTTACTATATTGGATTAAAATATTAGAACCGTCTTATTTTTATTAATGTAGAAAAATCGTCTCGAAACGTGAGAAAACGCTATAAAGCGCATTAAAAATAGCTAAAATTGAAAAATTGCGGAGGAGAAAATTTACGATATTAGTCTGAAATTTTAAAAGAATCCTTTTCCAAATGTCAAAAACTTGCCAAAAATCGAATTACAAATCGCTAAAATTCAAAATCGTGGAGGACAAAATTTACCATAGTAGGCTATATGTTTGAAACCAAATTCCTTTTCTGAATGTCGAAAAATCGTTAAAAATCACATTGAAAATCGCATTAAAAATCGCTAAACTTCAAAAATTGTGCAAGACAAAATTTATTATATTAGGCTAAAAGTTTGAAACCAAATTTTATTCACCAATGTAAAAAAAAAAATCGCCGCGAAATGCGAAAAAATTCTAAAAATCACATAATAAAAATCTGCGAAAAATTAAAAAATTGCTGCACGATTTTCAAATAAACTTTGTTGAAAAGAGGATAAAATTTACTATATTGGGCCAGAAGATTGAAACCGGATTCTTTTATTAATGTAGAAAAGTCACCTCAAGACGTGATAAAACGCTAAAAATCGCGTAAAATATTAAATAAAAAAAGTCCTTCCGGCCTGTACCGGGAGGAAAAGGTAGCTTTCCTATATCTTCGTTTTAAAATTTTAGCTAATGTTTGTATTGAAAGCTACCTAAAAGCTAATCAATAAATTCAAAATCGGGCTTCTTTATGCATTACAGCATATATAGAAGTAATACCTTCCTATCAAATTTTGTAGCTCTGAATGCAGCGGTCTCTTCAGAACGCAGCACACACATACACCACACAAATTTCTTTCCTTATTATTAGAGATATGTTCATATCTGTATATTTTTTAATCCACTTACTGTCTAGTACGAGAATGCTCGTTCACTATAAGCTACAAGGGTCAATGTGATGCATGCATCATTTGAACTCGCATATCTACGGATTTAACACAATTTTGGAAAATTAAGTTTTAATTTAATTTAATTTTTAGTTAAATTTTTTAATTTAATTTAATTTAATTTAATTTTTAATTTAATTTAACTTTTAATTTAATTTAATTTTTAATTGAATTGAATTGAATTTAAGTTTAATACTTTTAATGTAACCAAACTTTTCATATCATGTTGCAATCATCTTTTTTTTAACATAAAAAAATTTTTACAGAAAGAAAAATTAGAATTTTACACTTTGCTACATATTTACAGGATCTCGACTTATTTGCATTTTGTTTTAACTCGAAAAGATTTTTTAATTTATTTTTCTATGAAAACTGTAAAGTCCCACAAATCCATAAGTATTTTTGATCGGACATTACTTCTAGAAAATGCGATAAATGCTTCAATACTTAACATAATGTTTAATTAAATTATTTTCGAATAAATAGCAAGTTGCGCCAAACCATATTTTTATTTCCATTTACTTTCGAAATTAATTTGTTCTGGTTTGTGCAACTTTTGGTTAATCTTTCCAACAAAATTGTTAGACGAAAAAATTTTTCATCATACGAACTAGAACTTTGTGATGATTGGAAAGTACTCTATTTTACTTCAAGTGCCCTCGCAATCTGACAAAATAACTTCCGCCGTCGCGTAAACTTAAATCAACAAAATATATTTTTACTGATTTACCAACCCTAAGAACCCCCATTCAAAGTTAACCCGATCTCGAAATGAAAGAAAATTAATAACATACTGAAATGCAATAATAGGGCATATGTGTAGTCATATATGTAATATAAATTTTGTTGTTATGGCGTTAATAGAATATATAAAAACGAATGCATTCAAATTTTCAATCATTTTCATCTTAATCAAATTTCTGAACTTCCTCGCAGTAAAATCGAGTATACTCTATACATGTTTCATTTTTGGTCGACTCGAAACTCGACAAAATAATGATCAACAACTTAAAGCGCAAGAAGGTTTTTCGTCAACCAAACCAGAATTCAACGCGCTTTAACCCGACTCAAAACTCTAAATATGATAATTTGTTTTTATTTCATTAAAATGAAGCAAAAATAGTCTAAAATGTATCTCTAATATCAGTTTTATCTATTTTGATATAAACTGAATATATATCTACTCATTCATATCCCTTTATACTTCCAGACTTTTCTTTTAAAGCATCGGGTATTCATGAATTCTACCGGCAAAAAGGATAAAATAATCCATCCAATCTTCAATAAGGAAAGAGAAATACATTCGATCGAACCCGGGTCGTGTTCGGGTAAAATATCGACTTAGGAGTCTAATTTGAATCTCATCTGCAGGAAAAGAAAAAAAGTACAGCCGGCCCGAACTGGGTTTTGCTCAGGTAAAATTTTGGAGACCAATGCGGAATTCTAATCTAACCGAATAAGTCTAAATACCACCCGCAGCAAAAAAAGCCGACCCGATAAGTTCGTATTGAGTTCTGGCCACCCATCCCGACCGGTTAAAATCTAGTCACCGGACCTGATGCAGAATCGCCATCACAAAGTTGTCACACTGTGGCTTCACAAAATGGTCACAGTGTGACGTCATAGAAGGGATTAAAAACGACTATAACGATTTCTCATCTACGTCACTATGGTTTCACATCGACAACCACAAACACAGTCACAGTGATGTTGCCTAGATATCACAATGCTATAAGAAATGACATGTCTGAGAGGTATTTTCGCTAAATGCATACGTCTGAATTTGATTCACTGAATTCAGATATTGAACATTTGTAACATTAAGTATTATGAACTGTGCTGCGCTGCTGCTGACACATTTGAAACGCCTTATATTGGTGGCCAATATAATTATTCTGGCATAAAAACTGTCGTTGTTAAAAAAAAAAAAATCTCATGTCTTTCTATACATTTTAGTGGAAACCGCATCGTGCTGTTGCCTATATTTCTCATGTTAATGACTTTTTATTTATTCGTGACTATTGGATCACCCGGTATAAAAGCAAAATATCTGATGCTTCCAAGGTTTGAGAAGCACCCTGAAAACAGCGCCATTATCATAATTGTCACTTTTTTCCAATTTTATGATATTAGATACTGAAGGTGATCCTTGTATAAAATGACGTGCAAGGATAACAGTAGCATCAATAAAAATAAATTAAAATGACCTGAAAGGTTTTAAATGACGAAAAAATGTATTTTGTGTAATTATTGCCTTTTAAATTTTTGAAAATTTAAGAATGTCCCACAATTGTCCCGATAGGAAAAGTCCTAAAATTACGGTCGTACGAGCGTAAACGTTTAACAGCGAATCGGCATTGAAAAATTATTGTGCAAAAAATTAAACTTAGTTATCGCGAAAAACTGTTTTTCAGTGGTTCTACCATCACGATAACTTGTTAACGGATTTACATGTTTCTTTCTTTCTTTCTTTTTTCTTTTTTTTTTCAAATGAAAGAAATTAAAGTCTCTACAAACCATAATTAAAAAAAAAAGTTTTATTTTTTTTTAATTATAACAATAAATATTTTATTATATATTTTTACATTTTGTAACATATTTTTTTTTTTGTTTCAAGTATAATCGATAGACAATGTAATAATAAGCAGTATAAGTAAACTCAAAAGTATGTAACCTGATACTTCACAATCGTTGAAAAACTAGTTTTGCAAGATTAATTTTGTCGTACAAAATTAAAATTTAATTAATGTTTTCTACAATTTAACAAATATTTTTTTATTTCTGTAACACAAAAACTAATAAATTCAATAAGAAGTTGTAATCTAATTTAATTATAGGCTTCGTAATCCACGATCAAACTTCAGTCAAACATTTCCGATTCCCTTAATTAATTAAAAACACACAAAGAAGATTCCAGGGATAATCAAATACTATGTTAATAGGACAACGGATAATCAAGGTTCCACTGTATATCTTCCTCCAAAAATATATCTTATATCCGCTCTTCTTTTGGGCAAGACTTATTTTAAGGAAAAAATTTAAATGCATTTTCCATACATGCAGATTAGATTTTAAATAAATGTGTCATTCGTTTTTCCAAAATATCGTGAAATAGTTAAAATTCATTATAAAATAGATTATAATAATTTGAATATATTTAAATTCGAAAAGAACATTTTTTTTCAATGAATAGGCTGTGAAACATCTTTCTATTTACGTTCAGCTATTTTTTTTTCATTCTATAATGTAAAGGTTAAACTTTGATAAAATCTTTTAGGTTGGCGGTCTTAACCAGTACAACTCGATTTTTGGTGAAACCAGTATATTTGCATGTTTCACTATAAAAAATATTATACCTATGGGCGGTTAAAAGGGTATAAGTTAATGTGGAAGGTAACGAACTGTTTCAGCTAGTAATCACAACAGTACAAGAAAGAAATGTTCGCTATTATATGTATTACAGTACTCACTGCACAAAATTAACAGTAACAATTATTTCTTTACACTATCAAAACAAATTTCACGGTTAAAACATTGATATTGATCAAAACAGCCTGTAGATAGTTAAACCAAAAAAAAAAAAAAAAAAAAAAAAGGGCGTACACTGTTTTTCACTTTCTTCTAAAATTGCAATTTCGAACTTGTACTGTTAAGACCTCCCACCTAAGATATAATATTTACAATTTAAGAGTCAATGGTCTATTATTGTACTTACAATTTAAGATTTCAATTTTAAGTGTTTCAACGCTTAAGGCGATCCAGAACACGCAAAACTTCAAACTATCACATTTTTACTTTTCTTGGGCTTAAACGAAATGTGATACAGTAAAATAAGAATAGACTTTAGAATAAAATGACGCAAACTGCATCACAATTCGCCATATTTAAATTAATATATATAAATTTCTATAAAAGTTAAATTTATGAGACTTCTTCAGTTACATATTGATTAAACTATCTTCAATATCTTTGGTTTGAGAGAAACTTTTCTTAAATATCACTCTCGCAGTAAAAAATACACTCTTAAAAAGAATTTCGTCAAAAAACGTAAAAAGTGCAGGAAGCAAGTCGCCAGAACACTCTTGTGATTGAAAGATATTTTTCTGTTATTTGAAAAAATTTCCATCTTTTGACTGGAGAATTTCAGGAAATTTTGAGCTTAGGTTCGCGAATTTTTCGTGTTTTGAGGGAAAAATGACATACGTAAAAATTCCTTTTCCAATGCGAAAAGTATTGAACAACCCTGTGCTTTGACGAAAATGCAGCTTTAGATTGAAGGATTTCAGGTAATTTTTACGTTAAATTGGTGGATTTTCTGTATTTTTGGTGAAATGAGCAAATCAAAGTAGAAATTTTCTTTCTTTTTCTTTTCTTTTCCTTTTTTAATGAAATGTAATCAACGGAAAAATTAGTTCAATTCACAGATTTTTTGAGAGTATATGCATAAAAAAATTACATTAGTTAAAAAAAAATCTTTATAAATCCTGAAGACAAATTATTATTAATTCTTTTCTGCACTCATAAATGGAAAAGTACGCAAATTTTTTTCAGAAGATATTATCAATTTTTAAATATGGCTAAAATCAATGTTTTCTAATTCCTAAAAATTAAATTTTAAATGTTTTAAAAGTATTTACATGTTGAAAAGGAATTTTTATATTAATATACATTTTTAAGAAAACAAAAATAAACAAAAATTCCGTACAAAATTTTTATAAATAAAAAACAAATAATACAATTTTGTTGTAAAAGTTCAGTTGTAAAGAGTAAACTAGAAAAAATTTAAAAACTACTTACAATTTTATATCACAATAAAAATATAAGAAATGTTTACACAAACTTTAGAGCAAAAATCTCAATCCGTTCAAGAAAAATACATTAAAAAAAAGCGTACATTAAACGTTTGTTAGGTACCGGGAAATATTATGCATGTGATAACTGCAGATTTTCTCAAACTGATTTTTGAATTGGATATCAAAATATTATGCACATTATGTTTTTAAAAGAGAGATCAAAATTGAGATATTTTCAAATAATAATAATAATAATAATAATAATAATAGGTTAAATAAAAAAAAAAGTATATCCATAAAGTCACCCAAAAGAAAACTTATTTATAAGCAGTAAAGGCAAATAATAATAATAATAATAATAATAATAATAATAATAATAATAATAATAGGTTAAATAAAAAAAAGTATATCCATAAAGTCACCCAAAAGAAAACTTATTTATAAGCAGTAAAAGCAAATAATAATAATAAAAATAAAACAGTTATTAACAAAAGCATGTGGTGACAACTTTTGCGATTCCATATCAAGTAAACTGCCCGTGCTTTTGTTAATCTGATTAAACACTGGATTACTTTTCTTTACAAAATGACCGTCATTGTTTTATTTTATATTTTGTAGTGCTCACAAAGGTTTTATAACTTACTACAATCTATGATTTTAAGTGCTCCACTTTTGAAATAATTATCAGGGCCAGATTAAGTCACGCGCACACAAGACGCTAACCCCGAATCAGTACATAACGATTTAAAAAAAAAAAAACTGCAGTAGATCTTAATGATTTACGCATTATTATATTGTACTACAGCAAGATTAGGATCATTAGACGATGTTGCTTTTTAAATTTTGATTTACTTCGCAACCCGTCAAACTGATTCAGAGCTTAATGGTACTGCCCAATCTTATTTTAAAAAGTTCCCTAAGTTTGGGGACCTAAAATGTAATGACTCCTGTTTCAAAATTATTATCAGAGATGTTTCTTGTGCGCATGCTTGTACTATTATACATAAATCTGACATTCTATTATTATAATTATTATTATTTTAAAATTCCTCAGACGCATTTTTACAAGAATATTTTTATGAGAGGTATACAGTAATTTATTCTTGTTTACATCAATTAAAATGTTTTTAATTATGATTTGCCCTCCTCTTGGGGTGTCTATGCTAAAGGCACCCAAAAGTCAAAGATGGACCCTGATAATTGTTGTTGAAAACATTCTAGGCTATGACAGTTTACCTGGCTTTATCCTTCCAACTGTTTCAGCAATGCTTCCTCTGGCTACTTTCTCAACTACAGCGATGGTCTGACCATTTTCCTGGACCTTTCCCCCAGTTACCTTGAGGCCGATCATGGCTGCCCCGGAAGAAAATTCCATCCCATCTTTATAGGGCTTCTTTAAAATCATGTGGCCGATTAGTCGCTGCCCGTCCTTCGAAGGCCGCCAAGACACTGGGTGCTACAAAAGGATAAAGAGTTTAATTAAACAAAACAAGAAAAACAATATTCGTCAGTCACAGATTAAAAAACTATTTCTAACATTATCGGAATATTGCTAAGAAATTTCATTTTTTATACAACGAAATGAAATATCTATATAAACAATACAAAAAACACATAATGCACTAAAAATCCCTTTTCAGAAATTATTGTTCATAACCAGTAATGTGTGCGAATTCTTTCGCGTTGCCCAATATATGTTCTATAAAATTTATGCAAACTACGTAATATACGAATACGTAATACACTAAAAAATCAGATAAGTTTAAAAATTCATACCAGAGTTGAATATTCACTTACAGCAATTATAGCTCACCGCCAGTCCCATAACCGAATTATTTTGTGAGTTATAAGCAGGGTTTTAGTGGGTAGCTGCCCGGGTACCCACCCAGTTACCCACCCGGGCTGGGTTTTTTACAACTCTAGGGTTGTAGTGGGTAGCTGTCCGGGTACCCGCCTAGTTACCGCCCGGGCTGGGTTTTTTACAACTTTTGTTATAACTGTTACGCACTCCACAATCTATAGGAAATATGCTGTTGTGCATCTTAATGATGCAAAGCAATTTCAGTATGTTGGAAGTAGTGTAACATCATTTAAATACTCTGCAAGCATCCCCCACCATAGATCATAATGTAATGGGATTATTTTGTACGTCTCTATAAACGAACTATAAATACTACTTACTCTATACTCTATAAAAAGCATGTTGTGGTTTAATCTCAGTGAAACTTATGAATTTCGTTATGTTTGAAATATCGTAACATCTTTAAAATGCGCTGCAAAGGATTTTTCCCATGAACCATAATATAACGTAATTCTTTTGTGTGTCCTTGTAATCGAACTATAAATGGCACACACTTTATTTTTAATAGAGAATATGCCATAGTAAACCTCAATAACATCCTTTATGGCATTGTGACATCACGACGACTTCTAAGTGACGTCACACTGTGAGTTTGTGACGGTAAATAAGGCTTCTACAATACAGGCTGACTCACGCTACCATTTAATTGCTCAAACTAACGCCTGACTTGGCGTCTTATCGCATAAGGGGGCTAGTAAATTTAGTTACTTAAGGCTGTTCTCAAATCCAAAGGAGCAACTTTCTGACACAATTTTGAATTCATTTGTGATCGGAAACGGATCAAATTGGCAGGTGTTCTTATTCAGAAACTATGTCATCGAAATGATTTTTCAATTTTTTGATAAAGGCAGAAAATCTTTCAGAAAATACTGCCAAAGTCGGCTACTTGAACCGAATTTCCGAGGCAGCAGAGCCAGAAAGGGGAAAATCGTGTCGTCACGTGACACGAATAGCTTTATAACTCGATAAATAATTTATTTAACAAAAAATAGAAAACGCAAATCGATTCCAAATCGCTTCAATTGTCAGACCTGCCAATGTTATGCCTATAAGTTTAAAAATGAGTCAGAAAATGAACGATTATGATTAATGATTAATTATTTAAAAAAAAAAAATAGTCGGATGAGCCAATCTCAAAACTTTCTTCTATCTCATACATGTTAATACATCAAAAAGGGTATTTTTTTATTATGCATTTAAGAGTCCAAAAATGCATCTTAAGCAAAACCCTTTAATTTTTCATTTTTTCTGCCCTATTTTTAATTTTATAGTAACAGTAAATGAATAATAAATCGTCAAAATTATCCCACCTTCCGGCAAAAAAATCTGCTACCCCCTCCACTTCTCCAACTGACGAAATTAAAAAATTTTAAAACTTTTTTTTTCGGATTTTTTTAAAATTTTTTTCTAACAATACATATTTAATCATATAAATCACCCCGCTCCCTCAGAACTTTCATCTTTTTCCTTTTGAACCCCGTCCCTCCGCAGAATACGAAGTCTAAAATATTTATATTTCGATTAAAAAAACTGTATTCTTTACTTTTTAGCAATAGTAAATGAATTCAACCATCTAAATCAGCGTCCTCCGCCCATCAAAATAAAATAAATAAATAAATAAATAAATGAATAAAATAAAAATAAAATATAAAATAAATATATAAATAAATAAAGTGGACTTTCTTGACATCAGGGGCGAGCAAGATTTTTCCCCATCTTTTTTACAATTATTTTTTATTCAAAATATCTATCACTACGTATTTATAGTAATCTTAACTTCGTTTAATTTCGGATATTCCGTGATTAAATAAAGCGAAGGTTACTATTCGAAAATAGTGGTAGATATTTTGAACAAAAAACGCGATAAATGTGTAACATTGATAAGACATGTGTGTGTATCGCTACACTGTAAAAAAAAATTCCTGAAAAGAACGGAAATTGTACTGGCAATCGAGACGCCAGTACCATTTCCGTATTTTAACGGAAAAAAAATCCGTAAATTCCAGGAAATTTTCTTTGATTTCTGAAATATCCGTTTTTAAATTTCCGTTTTTTAACACATATCTTCCGTATTTTTTAGGTATTTTTATTTCGTTAAAATAAATTTTATAGGACCAAAAAATATATATTTATATATATTTCTCAAGGAACATCTTATAACACTTTTTATTTTTTTTCTTTCATTTCTGTGCGAGTTTTCAGTAAATAACCAACACTTGCCACGAAGGGGTTCGAACGCGGAAACTTCTGTGTAGTAAACTGGCAGGCTGTACCATTACGCTAAGACCGGACACTTCGTTACCTCAAATGTTATTATTTATTTTAGATTCTTTTAATGATGCAAAAACTTGAAGGTTTCATAGTTAGATGGATTTTTTCAATATTTTATTTTCATAATTTTTAATATCTTGCTTTATTATTTGATGCTTTATAACAGATAAATTTTAACTTTTTATGTATTATATGCGTAAACCATTGTATTAAGACTAATGATTGCTTCTTTTTGCAATAGTACATATACTTTTTTAAATTATTTGTCTGTTGATCTATTTATCAATTCCAGTAAAATCAATAATTATCTTAAGTAAACGTATTTATTACATGCTATTAAAGTAAAAATTTTCTTTATCTCTTATTTTAAAAACTTATGTGAATAAACAATTTTATAATAAATTAAATTATTATATTTAATCTTTGCTGAGAGCTTTTGTGTACGATTCTGTTAAACTGAATAATTTAAAAAAATCAAAACAAGAAAATAGACTTTTAGAGAAAATTTTGAAATTAATGACCTTAGGATGGGTAAGTTTAAATTTGGACTTGATAATTTAGTTTAAATTAATTTAGTTTAATTTATAAAATTATAAACTATCGAAATAAATTATAAACTTTATAAAATTATTAACTTCATTTTTATAAAAGTAAACAAAAAGTTATTAATTATTTTTTATAAATTTAAAGAAAAAAATATGAACTTAGTAAAATTATAATTTATAAAATAATAAATTTTAGTTTAATTCACAAATTTATAAGACAAATCAGCTTAGTTTAACACCTACATACCGATAATTTGCAAAAATATTAAAAAAAAAAATATTTTTAGCAAAAATTTTGAAATTAATGATCTTGGGATAGGTATGTTTAAATTTGGACTTGATAATTTAGTTTAAATTAATTTAGTTTAATTTATAAAATTATAAACTAACTAAATATATTATAAACTTTATAAAATTATAAACTTCATTTTTATAAAAGTAAAGAAAAAATCATTAATTATTTTTATAAATTTAAAGAAAAAAATATAAACTTTCTAAAATTATAATTAATAAAATAATAAATTTTAGTTTAATTCACAAATTTATAAGACAAATCAGTTTTGCTCAATACCAATAATTTGCAAAGATATTATTTTACGAAACCTTTAATAACCTAATATTGCCTCACGTTAATAAAATTAAAATAAAATTTTAAAATGTCAGTGAAAAAATTCATAATTTGAAGCACTATAAAGAAAAAAGTAGATTTAAAAAAATATTTTTCTGTAATTTATATAAATAAAGTAAATTTCTAAAGATTTCACTAAAAAATAAAATATATCATTATTATTTTCACAAAAAATTACCGTCCAGACACGGGCCCGGTTAGAATGAGCTCCAGGATTGGCCCGAGTCTAATGACAGAAAATAGGTCCACGGGTAGGACCGGTCCAGGCCTGGATCCTAGAAGACCCTGGACCCTAGTAAATACAACAATCTTAATTCGCATTTCAAACAAGACGATATCTGTATGCAAACCTTTGAACGTTATTTACGGAAATGGGGAAATACGGACATTGTACTGTTTTGAAAAAAATCCATCAAATTTACGGAAAACTTTCTGCATATCTACGGATGACAGAAAATAGGTCCACGGGTAGGACCGGTCCAGGCCTGGATCCTAGAAGACCCTGGACCCTAGTAAATACAACAATCTTAATTCGCATTTCAAACAAGACGATATCTGTATGCAAACCTTTGAACGTTATTTACGGAAATGGGGAAATACGGACATTGTACTGTTTTGAAAAAAATCCATCAAATTTACGGAAAACTTTCTGCATATCTACGGATGACAGAAAATAGGTCCACGGGTAGGACCGGTCCAGGCCTGGATCCTAGAAGACCCTGGACCCTAGTAAATACAACAATCTTGATTCGCATTTCAAACAAGACGATATCTGCATGTATGCAAACCTTTGAACGTTATTTACGGAAATGGGGAAATACGGACATTGTACTGTTTTGAAAAAAATCCATCAAATTTACGGAAAACTTTCTGCATATCTACGGATTTGAAATCTCCTTTACGGAACTAATGTCATTTACGGAAATTGTACTGTTGTTTTGGAAAAATGAAACTTCTCCGTAAAATTTTACGGAAAATCTCTTGTATTTTCACGGATTTTTTTTAGAGTGTACTACAACTTACTGTGATATAATATTGTTGTCTGTTTTCAGTGATGTGAAAAATAGCGCCCTTCATTCTTTGCCACCAACTGAAGTGCGCCCCTGCTGTCTGAAAGGTTGGACCGGCCTGCATTACAGTATACTGTTCTGCGTGCTCAGTGTGTTTTGAATATTGATATTGTTTAAGAAAGGTTTTAAAAAAGTGATTTGTTTTTTTAAAATTCAACATTTTTGAAAACAGATTGTTTACAATATTTTAAGATATTAAGAACCAGTATTTGAACCAGTTGCTAGTAACGCAGTAGACATACTTGCGAGCAAGTAATGTTAAACCAATGGCAGAATTCTTTTCAAATTTCTCGTTTGATTGAAACGTTTTTAAATGCTCTTTTCTTTTTCTTTTTTTTTTCTTTTTGGGAGGGGGGGATACGATATCTAATGTCTAATCAGGTATCTTTTTATTATTTTTTATTTTGGATGCAAGATTTTTTAGGGCACTTTCAATTTCGAAACCGGAACGTTCCCTAAACAAACTGGTACCAAAATCGAAAAAGTACCAATTTACCAGGTTAGACATTAACCTTAGTTATCCTGTGCTAAGAAAATAAACATTTAAAATTATTGAAATTCAAACGAGAAATTCGAAATAAGGCTGCCATTGATTTAACATTAGCTGGCGAGTGCCTTCACTTTAGGGCTCTTAAGGGGCATACGATTGTTAAATCTTCAAAATATTTGAATGTTCGAAAAAGGTACGCATTAAAGTGCAATATATTCAGAAAATTTTAAAGCAAACAGTACAAAAAATGCACATGATTTCAGTAGTTATGACTAAAAATGTGTCAGTTGTTCTTACTATAAAAATGATTAAAATGATACTTTAAAGTGGTTTATCTCAAAAACGTGCTTAAAAATACGCGCAAGGTGTCTATTAAACTACAGTGCGTGTAAAACCTTGACAGCAAAAAATTGTAAAAATTTTGATAAATTTAAAATGAGATAATTGAAATGAAAATTTAATGTTGATCATAAGGTTGAAATACTAATATGAAAGTCGACAAAATGTATCTGTGAGCTTTTTATTGCAAGAAAATAATAATTATGCAAACAAACGCTATTTTTGCTTGTGTAAAAACTTTAAGGACACTATTATTTTTTATAGAAAATTTACGTATAACTATTATTGATTTGCATGTTAAAAACTCTTGTGTATAGTGATTTTTGTGACGTTTTGCATTAAGAGTTTTTTTTAATTTTATAATAAGGCCAAAAGCAAGTAAACTGACTGAATATGAAAAAGGTGCTGTTGAACTTTTGCATTGTCAGGAATGAGGTGTCGATCTAGTGAAAAACAGATAAGAAGATCTGAAACCGTCATCAGCAATTTTGTAAGTTTAAAAGACGAGACGAGTATGGCGAAAAGAAAACGCTGGAGCCAGACCAAAAGTCTTGTCACCCAGAGAGGAAAAAGAGGGTTTTAAAGTTAGCATCAACTGAAAAAACTCAAGTGCAGAAATTTTACGAACGACTGGGTTCAATGTTTGCAAGAAAACAATATGCAATACAATTACTCGATCTGGGGATTTCCAATACATAGCAAAATTGTGTAAACACTCTTTACTGATTCGACACAAAATCCAGCGTTTACAGTTTTCAAGACGAGTGATGACTTGGGACGACAAATAATTGCAGGTTGTTTTCTCCGATGAAACAAAATGGAATTTAGATTGTCCTGATAGCTGGAAGATTGGCATGATTTGAGAAAAGAAAAATAAATTTTCTCAAAACTTCAATTAGGTGGTAAATCCATTATGACATGGGGCTGCTTTTTGTTTAACGGTGTGGCGTCACCTGCATTTCTTTTAGAAAAAGTTAATTCAAAGGGTTATCTAAAATCTCTTTCTGGCTACCTTTAATTTGTTGCTACACTTTTCGCAGCGTAAAAGTGGATTTTTCAGCAAGATAATGCGCCTATCCATACAAACCGTAAGACAAAACTCTGGTTCCAGAAGAGAAATATTGGAGTTTTGCAATGGCCACCCAGAAGTCCTGATCTAAACTCTATCAAGAACTTGTGAGGGAATTTAGCGAGACGAGTTTACAAAAATGGAAGACATTTTTCTTCAGCTTCAGAACTCAGATCTACGATTCAAGATGGATGGTAAAAAACTACTCCCGAATTGTGTAAAAAATTAATAATGTCTATGAAAGATAGAATATTTGCGGTCATTAAAAACAATGGTGGGTGCACAACATAGTAAGTATTTGTTTCTTCATTACTGTATTGTTAGGTGCGTTTTTAATTATATAAATACGTCGCACCTATAGTCGTCGTCTGGTCCGTCCGTCCGTCTGTCCGTCAGTCCGCATATAACAGCGCAAAAACTACCCAACCGAATGATTTGAAATTTAATATATATAATCTTTGCAGAATTTTGTGGAGTCATTTTAAATTTTATGAAAATCGAATCAAAACTTAAAAAGTTATTAATGAAAGTTTTCTTTATTATGTTAAATCTTATCATACGTAATCTATATAATAAAAGCGCAAGTCATGTGACTAAGGAAAACAAATATGGGTTAACCACATCTTTTTTCATATGCTAAGCGGCCACTTTTATTCAAAATTATTTTTTCGCATAAAACTGCATAAAAGTTACATTTTTAGAAAGATCGTTCAAAAAAAAATGTTTGCTTGAAAGATGAGTTACGTTCAACAAAGTATAGATTCTGAGATAACTTCAGTGGCAATTAGGTTAACTGAATATCTCAATCCGTTAGAGTAAATAAAAACAGAAGATTCGTTTATTGTGAGTCATAAAAATATTAACCCCTTCGGGGGCAAAGTACTCTTGTAGCTAAAATATTGAAATGATTGATTGACACCAGGATTCACGAACGAATTTATTTTAAAATGAGTAGAAGCTTTTGCTCAAGTACCTTATAAATTCAAAATTTAATTATAGAATTCTGGTGTCATTCTGACATTTTGGGATTAAAATTAAGTGGTATATATAATATACCGGTGCCCTTCAAGGGGTTAAACCATGGAGGTAATCATTCGGAAAGCAAGATATCCATGGTGAAAACAAAATTCGCATTTGTAAACGTGGCATACGTAATAAGAAAAAAAAGGCATGCTCATTTCGCTCATAGCAGACAACATAATTCATTTTACTAAAATAATGACGGTGATTTTTTTTTTAAATTGTGAAACTAGTTATAAAACGAACACACCTCATATGTCACGTTTAACGTACTATTTCAAACTTGTTTTTATTTTGCTGTCCTTAAAGTTTTTTCACAGGCAGGCAGAAATAGCGTTTTTTTTGTATAATTAGTTTATTTTCATAATAAAATAGTTACAAATAAATTTTGTTGACTTTTTTATTAGCTTTTCAACTTTATGCTATACATTACAGTAAACTTTTTTTTACATCTGATTTGAAATTAATACAAAAAATAACATTTTATGCTTTTCTTAAAGTTTTTACACGCACTGTAAGTGTGTTAAATTTAGTTGAATTTAAACATATAAGTTTTTTAAATTTAGTGTCCAAACTCAATCAGTACAATAATTAAGAAAAGTATATAATTATTTTGAATCTTAATAGGTGGACGTTCATAATTCTCACAGAGTAAGCATGCATAATATTCATTCGCAAGAACAGATGCAAGCTATTTTTGACTTCTATATAACTCAGATAATAATTGAGATTTTGAGCCAAAAATTTAATTCATTTAATAAGATAACCATTATATAACATAGCATTAAAATTCTACATATTTACTTTTAGTAGTTTCTAAGCTAGGGGTCTTCAACATGTGACCTATGGGCCACCAAACTACTACCATTTATAAAAAGGAAAATTTGCCTTTTAAAATGACAGAAACTTTGCGATTAAAAAAGGCAAAATTTATCTTTCGTAATTTGTGGTGGCTAACGACTTTCATGCAAAAATAATTGAAGACCCCCATTCTAAGGTGTAGACAGAACCGATTATATTTTGATGTAAAAGAATGGAAAATAAAATAATTGTTTATTTAATGATTGCTTCGAATTCTGAGAAAAAGCAAAGTTTAGCAGCGCATCAAACAGATAAATATATATACAAATTAGATGAAAAATATTCATATGAAAAAGCAAAAAACAACAACAGCCAAGATCTCATTGGAATGATTTGTTAACGATAAAAGTTTTTATAATATAAAATAATTTAAAGTTACATTTGTATTTAACCAATAGTTTGATATTAAATAAATATATAATAAAATGTTATGAATAATAACTTAGATTCAAACATTATTAAATTTAATAAACGTTAAATTAATAAAATAGTTATATTTTTTTATGATAATACTTTCAGATCAGATTGAACATTTTCTCAAATTTTTATATCTGAAAGAAAACTTAACTAGAAAAGTATTTATTCATACGGAGAAAAAGTATTAAAAATAGAAACTCCGAATTTTATCTTAATTTGTAAAAATAATAAGAATATAAATGCTTTTAAACAACATGTAAGTTCCCTAATTTTAAATTGCAGAAGTTAAAAAACTTATAACTCAAAGAAGAAGAAACTGAATTGTGAGAAAATTTTATAACAATTGTTGATTTTTTTATAAGAATAAAATACTCGCATACCTCTTTCGTGGTACATATACCCCCAGCGGCATATGGTATGAAGCTGAGCTGTGCCGAAATGTGACTGTCAGGCCCGTCAAACGCTGTGCCCAGGGTCGTGAGACCTTATAACTTGCTCGACCACGGGAGTTCTTGAAAGCGCTACGGTAGGTGGGGGCGCCGCCACCTGCTGACCCCCCCCCCCCACTTCCCAAAGAATGACGAGAGAGGTCGCTGCGATTTTCGGTGGAGTCCAACCTCTTGGGCCACCGACTTACGCTGACATCATCCGACTTACGCTGACCTCTAACGACCAGTCGGTGTTCGACTCCGTATGGAAACTGCACAGAAATACACACCAAAGTTAGTAGATTGAAAATTAGGTTTAGACACCACTCTCGGTACCAGAAGGCTGTGGAAAGTGCCTTCTCAAGCGCCATAGAGACGCGCCCGATCGGGAGTTAGTCGCATGAAAGTTAGTTATTAGACTCCTGCTCATCCAACCGTCGGACGCAGCAAGCTCCGACTACGGAAAAACACGCTGGATTGGTTTTCGACCCTGGGTCCGACTTCGGTCCGATCGCCGCCGCGTTAATCGGCGAGCCTCTCGGCCGGTCTCTCATAGTCGGTTACCAGTCGGGGAGAAGTGAATTCCCATTCGAGGGGGAGATACGAGCCATGACATAGAGGGTCGCATGACCCGCCATGGACACGAACCCTGCTTTGGTTGAGCGGGGCTTTTCCCTTTCCAGGCCGACCTTCAAGACGACGCACAACTACTTCAGCTGCAGAGGGAGCCGCGATGGATGAGCAAGACCATACGTGTACGCCCGCATGCTGCTCATACGCTCTGCCACCTGCCAGTAAAGAGGATCGCTTCATGCCACTTCACGCACTGACCAGGCGTGACAACAGCGCCAACGCTGTCCGTGTTCTTCGGAGTCCGATCGCGCCTCCGTCATCGCCCCAGATAATCGTGGAAGTGGTCCTATCACTTTAGCTAGACGTTGCCCACAGTCACCAACCCGGTCAGGGGGGAGACCGGGCCGGGAAGCTGGGATAAGCCTTAAGGTGCTTTCCGCCGCCTAGCGGAGTTATGCTTCCGCGCCATAGGCCTAGTCCCCTTGCCGCCGAGAACCGGCGCTAAAGGGGGAGAGGTTCAGAACTCGCTACACGTTTGTCCGGCGTCTCCGGCTCATCAGACACCCCTCTACCATCGTCCACCGCGTTGAGGTGGTAATTCGTCCACTTACATGTCCCTGTAGTGTCGAAAAACATCTCGCAGTGCTGGGCTCTCGCTCATCTTCCCCATTTAAGGGTGTATTCAAATCCAAACTGCTTATTTTGAGACACATTTGTAAATTCATTTTTGCTTTAAAATGCATCCAATTGACAGGTTCTCTTATTCAGAAACTTTATAATGTCCGTATTGTCTCGATTTTTTGATAAAGGCAGAATATATTTCAAAAAATGCTGTCAAAGTGGACATTTTGAACCGAATTTCCCGAAGCGATAGCGCTGGAAACAAAACAAAAAAAAAAATGATCGTATGGTGAAAATAATTGTCTGTAAATCAATTTCTAATTAATTGAACGAAAAATAAAAACATGGGGTCCTTATAAATGTCTTTATAAATTACGCCGCCAAATTTCCTGTTGTTACTTTTAAAAATGAGTCTGTAAATGTGTCTCAAAATTTTGAGTTGTTGAGCGTGGAAAAATATTTTTTTTGAATACCGTCTTAAGGGGCTGTTTCAAGACCACTAAGAGGGACGGGCGGATTAGCATATGGTATATACCCCAAGAAACATAAATGACAGATAGAATAAAATCTCAGGAAGAACAATTTATTTTAAGAAAATTGTAAAAAGTAACTGGATAACATTGGCAGTTAACAAAATCATCCCGCCAAAGTTACCCAGCCCCCATTTGGACTAACATTACATTAAATTAGATTACGTTTAAAATTTTAAATATTTCAGCTGATAAAAGAGAACACCTTAGAGACCTTCTAAGCGACGAATCTGAAGGATAGATACTTTTTCAGTTTAATGTACATCTGCTAATATAGTCATGGCGGCATTTTGACGAAAATAGGCGTTTTGTTTCATTGCATTTTTCGCGAGTTTACTTGTGATTATAAATAGCGTAGGTTAATTAGTTCGCCATACATATTTTCGAGATAGCAAATTCTGATTCATCTCGAAATTGTTGGAGGGCATACCGTCCCTTGGATTTTGACATTTTAATTATGTTCTTTTAATCTTTTATGGTTTTGAAAAAATATCACGAATTATTTAAAGTAATTAAACAACTTTGCACCATACCACCATATATATTTTTTTTCTGCTGGCTCCGGATGTAGCAGTAATTTATAATTAAAAAAATTGTTGAAGTTATTTTAACATAAGTTATTAACTTGCATAAAAAATAACACGCAAATGAAAAACGCCCTTAATTTAAAATAAAAGTATTTTTGTAAAGTGGATTCAGAATTATGTTTGCGTCATAATTTCTAATTCCTTATTAACTAAAATTGACCTATTTAATATTCATTTTCCGTAGTTTGATAAATAAATAAGATTAATTTGCAAGGGGGCTCACAGAAGTCAATCGGGTCTAGGCCCACAAGTCCATTAAGATGGCCCTGTTTAAAATGTTTCCTCCCATCTTCAAAGATTTTTTAAATTCACATTTTTATCACAATCTGACTTCAGAATATGGTGTTTTGTTTTTGGTAACATGACGTACGTAACTTTCGAAGACGTCACAATGACATCACAAAAAAAATGACAGAAAGATAATTTTTACAATGAATATCATGTTTTAATACTCATGTACTTCTTAAGTTTTCGGAGAAGTTTACATTTTAGTCACTGTGTGGTGACATTTTTTGTCACATATGTAACGCGAACACTGTGACTTGTAGTGATATCCCAGTGAAGTCACTGTCACCATTTTTGATACACGGCATATATATCAATTACATGGCAATCCGTGTTTTTTACGAGAGTTAGAGCACGGAGAGACGGCAGCGAGCACGCAAAGAAATCGAAGTCATATACACTTTCTGTTGGAAATTTTTAATAAAAGGGATTAAAAAAAACATTTTACAATTCTAGTAGAATAAATTAATAAGTCGTACAAATGTTTCATATTGTAGTGGTACAGCGAAGGAGGGGGTTTTAAGGGTTAAAACTACTTACATAAAACGTATAAACTGATAAGATGCATACAAAATTCATTGTGTTAAGATGACAGGTAAAATCAAATGAAAAGAAAAGCATAAATATCTAAAAGTATTTTAGCGTACAACTGTTTCAAGGCTTCATAGTATGAGCCCATTATTCAACGCAAAACGTACGACAGAAAAAATGAAAAACAATAGAAGCAATGTTGCAGCTTCTGTTGTTTCTTAATCTCTTTCCTTTAACGTGATGTGAAGATTGGTGAAGGGGCTCTTTTTATGAAGCCTTGGAACATCTGAATGCTAAATTTATTTTCGCTGTTCGTCTTTTCATTACAACTTTTTTTATAGGTCACATAGTTTCATTATCTTGCATGTATATAAAGTACTGAAAACTATTTTATAAAAATGTAAAAGAACGAAATTAATCATTTTATGAGTAATAACGATTCTAATCGTCTATGCAACTGTATTGTGATGTAGAGAAAAAAAAAATATATATATAAATTACAAAACAAACTATTCACTAAACCTTCCAGAAGTTCAGCGAAAAAACTATTTAATATATATTTTTTGTTCCTTTGAATTAAGTTCCAATATTCTGACTCAAACTTTTACAAGTCATTAAAGTGATTTATGTCAACTTAAAATAGCCGGTGACTAGAGTGTTGAAATCGGAATTAATTAGAGAAAAAAGCTGGGGATTAAAGCCTGGAAATTGTTTTAATCCCTTTAGTTTTATGTCTGTAATGAACATTCTAAATTTTCCGTTTCCTAACTAGGCGTGCTTTAGCCGCTACATGCAAATTAGTAGTCAGAAACCATGTTTTTGCGATTAAAATAAAAATATCTTAAAAATAACAAACACTATCAAAATATTGTTTATACTTAAGTTGTAGATCTTGAAATTCTGAATAAAATGAAAACCAACACTTTATACTATGATTGAATAAAAAGCTCACTTTGCCCCTCCCCACTATGTATTTCTTTTCTGCCGTTTTCAGTGGTAGCTTTAATTTATAATAATAAAAAAAAAGTTATTTTAACACAAGCTATTTATTTTCATAAAAAATGCTCTTAATTTAAAACAAAAGCATTTTTTGGTGGAGTACATCAAGATTTATGTGTATGTCATAATTCCCAATTCCATATTAACTAAAATTGACTTATTTAAAATTATTTTTTCTGTAGTTTGATAAATAAATAAGGTTGATTTAGAAGGGGACTTGCAGAAATCATCCGGGTCTAAGGCCCACAAATGCATTAAAATAACCCTGTTTAATATGTTTCCTCTCATTTTCAACGATTTTTTAAAATTCACAATTTGATCACAATTTGACTTCAGAATATGATTTTTTTAGTCACAGTTGTGACGTGACGTATGGGATTTGCAATGACGTCACAGTGACATAAAACGAGGCTAACGAAAAAGAAAGGCTACCTCGGTGCTTTACGCGTATCTTTTTACAGACCGCGGGAGTCACGTGATGCTCGAATGCACCAATGCAGGTGTACGAAAAGAGCATCACGTCACTCTAGCGGTCTGTAAAAAAAGATAGGTGGAATGTACCGCGGTTGCCTGTCTTTTTCGTTAGCCTCGGACATAAAAAATAAAGGTTGGAAACATAATTTTTACAAAGAATAACTTGATCTCGAAGAAGTTCACATTTTAGTCCCAATGTGGTCGTCACAGATGTGACGTCACAGCCAACATGCTTGATATACGGGAT
This sequence comes from Maratus michaelseni, assembly GCA_963931845.1. Taxonomy (NCBI): domain Eukaryota; kingdom Metazoa; phylum Arthropoda; class Arachnida; order Araneae; family Salticidae; genus Maratus; species Maratus michaelseni. The sequence continues at coordinate 123,749,163 of OZ007586.1, forward strand.
ATATCAATTACATGACAATCCGAGTTTATTTACGAGAGTTAGAGTACAGAAGGCAAACAGCAAGCAGACAAACCGAAATTATAAGTACTTTCTGTTGGAAAGTGTTAATAGGGGTAACAACACCCCTAAAATGATATTTATAACGTAAACGCGACTAAAATGATTAATATATAATAAATAAATAAATAAATAAATAAATAAATAAGCACTATTTTATTGAATATTTTTATTAGAAATACAGATTAGTTACTGAAAGCAGTAAAACCTGTTAAGGTGGACTTCACTATAACAGAAACCTGCCCATAGCGTTAAACGATTAATCTATAATAATTAAGAAAGAAGTTTGTGTGTGTGTGTCTGTCTGTCTCTTTATCGACTGTATTCTAAAGAGACCGCTGCTCCCAGAGCTACAAAATTTTGAAGCAAGGTACCTACCTCTATGTATGTAGTTTTGCAACTCGAAGCCCGATTTTGAAATTTATATTAGATTTTTTTTATTTAAATTTTTATGCGATTTTTAGCGTTTTTTCACGTTTGGCTGTGATTTTTCCACATTACTAACAAGAATCCGGTTCAAATAATTTAACCTAATATAGTAAATTTTGTCCTCTTTTCAACAACATTTATTTGGAATTCGTACAGCGATTTTTTTCCCTTCAAAACTAAGAAATGTTCCCAGAATGCTTTATTGGTTGGTTGCTTTCTTCAATTTCGGCCTCAGTTATGTTCAAAATCGTTATTTATTTCCTCTTTTTAGCTTGGAGGGGGTTGGTAATTCTTTAAAGATAAAAAAATTATAATTTTAAAAGGGAAAGGTGGTCTATTAATTATTCCGATTTGGATTTTAGGATTAGATTTTTTTAAATGTAATTTTTTATGCGTTTTTAAAAATTTTTCACGTTTTGCGGCGATTTTTTTACATTATTAAAATGAATCCAATTTCAAAGTTTCGGCCCAATATATTAAATTCTGTCCTCTTTTCAATAAAAATTATTCCGAATTCGAACATAGACTATCAAAGCTTTTTTATGTACGTGACGTCATTAATGTATTTCATTTCGGAAATTGGTAACGATAACTTACTGTATTTGCATGTCAAACCAAAAAAAAGCACCAATTTTGTTTCTGCTTCAAAAGTTAACGATAGTTGTTAATGTTAAAGGTCCTAGATTTAAATTTCAGGGGTGGAGGGGGTGAAGGGGGTGTACAATCGTAATTTAAACATCGCGTTAATGCTCTGGTCGAAACTGCCCCGTACCCCCTACCCCCCCACCCCCCCAAACCAAAACTTTTTTATATATTGGTCCGATTCAAGCGAAATCTTTTTTACATTCTTCCCCGGTCCTACAGGTACTAAAAAAGAAATTCGGTATCACTTTTTCAGCCTTTGGTTACCACCATTTTTTAATATTAATCTCCAGAGGGGGATGTTATATTCTCAGGCTCTATCGGCTCGATTTCAACGGGAATTGGTTCATTCAACTTAAAATGAACTAATTAAGATATAGATAAATAATTAAGATATAGATTTTGCGTCCTCTGGCGGTGGAAAATGGAACTAAAAGTTTTAAGCGCGTGCGAAGCACGCCTGTTATACGGTGCCACATGCAGCGGGGACAAAGTGCCGGAGTTTCGTCAGGAAAGAAGTTTCTTTAGAACAGATTGCGGCCTCTGGCGGCGAAAAGTGGAACTAAAAGATTTTGCATTTAATATTGGCCCAATCGAAACGAATTTTTTTCTAACATTACTCTTACCCTCCGGACATTCATAGCTCTAAGCCGAAAGGCGGGTTGTCCGGAGTGGGAGATTACTGTCCCCCAGGTACTAAATAATCTTCGGTATAATTTTTTAAGGCCTTCGTTACCATCATTTATCATGTATTCTAATACGAGCTATATATTCAAAAACGGCTCTAACGATTTTGACGAAATTTTGTATCCTACCGTTTTGGGGCACCAGAAAACCATTGGGCTAGGTCACATGTTCGAGAAAATTCGATTTGTCGGTCATTTTAGGTCATTTTGGGTCATGGTCAAACTAATTGTATCTAAAAAACGGTTCAACCGATTTTGACGAAAATTTGTATCCGACTATTTTCGGGCACGAGAAGACTATTTTAATATTTTAATGCCTGAGGAAGACCACTCGGCTGAGGGCGAACCCAGCCGTTGAGCGTTTAATGTCTTCCCCGGCTAGCTCCCCGGCACGCAGGGATTAAACGTGGCAGTACAAGCTTCGCCAATGGCTGGTCCTGCCGGGCAAAGCAACACGCGACAGGTGGCAGGAACTAAAGACATACAAAAAAAAATTATAATTTAATACAGGGTCTGTCGCTGGAACCAGCGTTCCTACGCGACAAGGAGCGACAGACAGGGTAGACGAGGTCCACAGGTGCGCCTGCACCAGTTGTACAGTCCGCTAATTTAGTAGAAAGGTGCAGTTCTTAGGTAAGACTGTACCAATTGTACAGTTCGTAAATGACGGCACTTGAGATGTGGACGTGCCAGTGTGAGATTCCCACGCGACAAGGAGCGCCACACAATTGCGCTGGAACCCTCACACTGGATGGAGGCTGGATGCACTTCGTGTTAGATGTAACGATACGTTGCTTGCTGACCAAACTTGCGGTTCCCGATAAAAATAAATTAATTAATGGGGACTCAGCCCCTGCTAGGAAGAGAACATTACTTGCGGATGAGAGAAACAACTAAGCTGCAAAACAGCTAAATGGAGAAAGCTAAGCAGATAAAAAATGATAGAATGATTACGTTAAGGACTAAAATAAGCGAGTTATTATTATTAATTTATGGAGAAAGAAAACTGCTTTGAGTGATTAAGTTATGTTAGATAGGTGTGTTAGTAATTTGTAAATTTCTGAAAGTTTATGAGTTAAGATGGGACGCGTAATTATGTTCAGCAGCCAAGAAGGAGGTGGGTTAGAAGGAGCAGGCCTAAGATGCCAAGCAACAGTCAGTGGGCAGGAGAAGTAATAATGCATGGGGGTACCACTATCGCCGCACTCGCACACATTGGTTCGTGAAATTTTAAATTTGAAGAGGTAATTTTTCAACGGACCATGCCCGGATAAGAAAGCACTTGTATAAGGAGTGAGGTTAAGTAGTTCTCTGGAAACTTTTGGAATTAGGTTGTAAGTGTGTCTACCTTTTGTGGAGGTGTCCCAGTAGATTTGCCAGTTGGGGAGTATTTTAGATTTGAGTTTTCTGCGAATAAAAGATGGGGGTACCGGAAGAGAGAAGTCTATTGATTGGCGTTTGGTGGCTTCTTTTGCAAGGTTGTCCGCCAGCTCATTGCCTGCGATACCAATGTGTGCAGTGACGTGGCCAAGGGTAACTTTTTTGTACAGTTGGTGAAGTTTAATTTTAATTTCCAGTATGAGAGGGTGTTTTGTCCGTAGGGCAAAAATTGCTTGAAGTCCAGAAAGACTATCACTGAAAATTTTAAAATTTTCCTGCGTGGGGGAGGCAGCAATCCATTCCAAAGCCTTCAGAATTGCAAACAGTTCAGCTTGATATACTGAGTTATCGTCTCCAATTCTGGAGGCCCACTCATAGGTCGGCACTCCATTTACCACGGCGCAGAAGGCTGCGGCCACGCCGGTTTCAGTGCGCGACCCATCAGTGTAGATGGTTGGATGCTGCGAGGGTCTGTGACTGTTCTTGGCGATGCATACCTGTAATTGTGATGTCTCCTCCGCGGGGTGCAGGTGCCAACTTGGAACATTTCTCTGTATTATTGTTTTTGGGAAGTGTAGCATAGTAGTTGGTTCATATTCTAGGTGTTGGATTCTGTTTTTCTGGTGCTCGTATTCTAGTGATATTAGGATTGGAGGGATCCCCGTTAGTACTGTGAGTGCGTCCGTTGAGATTGTCCTATACCCTCTCACCATTTGCAGCAAGAACATCCTTTGGATCGAAACCAACTTTTCTTTGACTGCCTTGGTGAGATTTCCTCCCCAGACGCCCACACAGTAAAAGAGGATCCGTTCTATGATTGCGTGGTACCAGATTTTTAACATTGCAGGTTTAATTCCCCAAGACTTAGAAGTTAATCTGCGTGCATTGTGTTGATACTTAGTTAGTTTTGTCTTGAGGGTGTTGATGTGTTCCGTCCAGCTCCTGTGTTCGTCTATGACGATTCCTAGTAATTTAAGGTGTGTGACATGTGAAACGCTTTTCCCATAAATTCTCATTATGGGTTTGCGGTTAAGCTTCTTGGGTTTTGTGAATGTTGGGGATTGTGTTTTGTCTGTAGAGAGCTGGAGGTGGAGACGTTCCAAAAGTTGACAAAAGACCGGGAGAGCTCGAGCTGCCGAGTTTTCCAGGTCCAAACGCCTGCGGCCCGAGAGTACAAAGCTGAAGTCATCGGCGAAGGCATACAGGACGAATCCCAATTTTTCTAACTCTACTAAAAATATATTTGCAATAATTAGCCAAAGGATTGGCCCAAGGCAGGAGCCCTGAGGACAACCCTTCTGCAATTGGTGTACTGAGGACCCAGAGCCCCAGTTTATAAATATACTCCTATTGCTTAGATAAGATGCGATGACTCCCGCTATGTTGCCCGGGCAGTGAATATCTATTAGTTGTAACAAAATGTCCCGCCACTCCGCATTATCAAAAGCACCTTTGATATCGAGGGAGACGAGCGAGGTATAGTTGCCTTCCTCTATGCTTTTTGTGCATGTAGAAAGGATGTCAAATAGGGCCTTGTCACATGACCGACCCTCTCTGAATCCATACTGCCTGTGGTGGAGTAGATTGTTGCTTTCCAGGAAGTGAACTAGTCTGATGACTACTAGTTTCTCCAGGAGTTTTCCTAGAGTTGGAAGCAAACAAATCGGACGGTATGATGTGGGTTCAGAGGCATCCTTTCCTTGTTTGAGGAAGTATACCACTTCGCCCTGTCTCAAAGTGAGCGGGAAGTAATTGTGCTTAAGGCACAGGTTGGCCCAACTGGTGAAAACACCGGGTATAATTTTGTGCGTGAGTTTTAGGATTTTGAAATCCACACAGTCTGGGCCTGGGGCTTTTTTGTCATTTAATGTTTTGAGTGCATTTGCTATTTCAGATTTTGAAAAGGGTTTATCTGGAGGTGAGTCGAAACGTAGGTCTGAGTTATCTATGTTTGGATATTGAGATGGGCCGAAAAGGGTTGTCGTGAGGTGCTCCATATTATGCTGTCTGGATGATCTGCTAGGCGGCAGTTCGAGCTTTATTTCGTCAGGCGTGAAGTACTTGCCTGAGAAAAATTTTTGTGCTGTGCCGAAAGGATCTGTTTGGTTGCTGCAGAAGTTCCTCCAGGCCGTTGTTCGTGCATCCAGAACACTGCGTTTGTATTTTGCCGAAAGGTGTTTGTATTTGGCACTTAGATCGCGGAAGTATTCGGTGTCTTGGTCTGTGTTGCGCAGTGCTTTAAGTTTTTTACGAAGTGCCGTGAGTTGGTTTCTTTTCGTTTTGAGGTCGGATGTCCAGAAAGAAAAAATAGGTGTTCTTCGAGTGTTTTTGAGTCTAAAGGACGCTCGCGCTGCTGTTTGCATGGTTTTGATTAGTGTGGATGTAAATTCGTTAAGTTGTGCTGTGTTTGAAACGTCTTTTATCTGACTGGTGAGGAGTGATTTTTGTGTTTTGATAATGTGGGTAAATTTTTTGAAGTTGCCTCGGGTTGTGTTAAATCTACGCTGTGTTGTATAGAGTGGTGTAATTTCGAAGCCAAATTCTATGTATTTGTGATCCGAGGCGGTGTGAACATCTGAAACACGCCAATGTCTGATTTTTTGGAGTGCTTTGGAATTCACCAAGGTGTGATCAGGGAAGCCCTGAGTTATTATCTCACCTCTGATGTTTGTTTTGACAAAGGTGTGTGATGTGTTGTCTATGTTAGCTAGGGATAGTTTATGGATTGTCAGATGTTCAATAAGGGTATCCCCACGAAGGCTTTCATGATCGTAACCCCATAAGGTGGAGCTAGCGTTGAAATCACCTCCGCAGATAAAGAATAGCCTTTGCGTGATAAGTGAGCTCCACTCCTCGAGGGAATCTTCAAAGTTTGTTTTGGGTGCTGCATAGGTGGAACCAACAATTAGTTTGCCCTCCTTTGCAGTAATTGTGACAAATGCACAGTGCATGCCTGTGTAGAGATGTGAGTATTGTAGTGATGTGTTCTGGATTACTAGATGTGCACTCTTTGCTTTGGATGAGAAGATAGCCCAAGATGTGGGTATGTCCCCAAGAGTGCCATCCGGCCCGCAGTATGCGTCCTGTAGCAGGGCTATATCTATTTTATTATCGATTAGATGCGCCTTAAGGGCCGCATTTGCCACTTTGCAGTGGTTAAGGTTGATTTGTAGAATTTTGATGTGGCCGAAAGGGGGGGGGTCCTCTGGATTGGAGGGGGACGGAGAAGACATTGCACAGATAATAAAAATAAATTAACTAACAAGCTAAAGATAATAAGCAATAAGATTTCACTTACTAGATTAAGTTTTAATTTGTTTACCGTGAGTTGCGGGAACCGCTCAGCTGATCCATTGGTGGCCTGAAAGGGTTTGGAAGATTGGGCGAGCGGGAGTACGGATGGAAGTAGGGGAACCAAAAGTTACTCCATTCATCCTGGTGTTGAGTCTGCAGTGGGAGGATTCCCTCTGGTGGGGGTCTCGAGGTGCTGCGTTCTTGTGGTCGTGATGATGTGTTTCTGTCTTGGCGTAGTGGTGGCTGTGGCTGTGGCTGTTGTTGGTATGTTGGGTTTCTCAGTGTGGGTGGTGTTGGTGATACTGGGGCAAATTCCTCATCCAGACGTCTTCTGAGGGTTGCATATTTTTCCCTGTATGTGGGGCAGGATGAGTCCGACGCCTGGTGTTTGGTGTTGAAATGTGCCCCTTGTTCTTCATTGTAGAATTTGCAGTTTACGCAACTGGGAGACTTTGCGCAGTTGGGGTTGGCATGTTCTTCTCCACAGTTGACGCAAGAGTGTGCGACGCTCGGGCAATGCTTTTCTACGTGTGTTAGTGCCTGGCATTTACGACATCGGGGAACTGTGGTGTGTGGCCGGAGCTTGTGAGTGTTAAGTCCTACAGTGAGCCCCCCGTCTGTAATGATGGAGTGTCCCAAGGTTTTCGGTAGAAGCAGGATTACGTCTTTGGTAGTCTTGTCTCTTCTGTTGGGGAGCTCCTTTAGGGCTGGGTCACATGTTCGAGAACTTTCGATTAGTGGGTCATTTTTGGGTTAACGCGGGTCAAATTAATTTTATCTAGAAAACGGCTCTAACGATTTTGATTAAATTTTGTGTCCTACGAGTTTCGAGCACGATAAAATCATTGGGCTAGGTCACATGTCCGAGAAAATTCGATTAGTGGGTCATTTGTGGGTCATTGTGGGTAAAGATCTAAATGCGGCTCAATTTACACTTAATTTTGCATCCAATGATTTTCGGGCACGAAAAGACTGTTGGGCTAGGTCACATGTTCGAGAAAATGCAATTAGTGGGTCATTTAGGGTCATTTTGGGTCATGGTCAAGCTAATTGTATCTAAAAAACGGTTCAAACGATTTTGACGAAATTTTGTATCCGACTGTTTTCGGGCACGGGAAGACTATTGGGCTGGGTCACATGTTCGAGAACTTTCGATTAGTGGGTCATTTTTGGGTCAAAGTGGGTCAAATTAATTTTATCTAAAAAACGGCTCTAACGATTTTGATTAAATTTTGTATCCTACGAGTTTCGGGCACGCGAAAATCATTGGGCTAGGTCACATGTTCGAGAAAATTTGATTAGTGGTCATTTCTGGGTCATTGTGGGACAAGATCTAAAAAGCGGCTCAATTTACACTAAATTTTGCATCCTATGGTTTTCGGGCACGAGAAGACTGTTGGGCTAAGTCCCATGTTCGAGAAAATTCAATTAGTGGGTCATTTTGGTCATGGGTCATGATATTTGAACTCAAATTTAATTTTGACCGCTCTTCCCTGCTCGTGAATATTAATATCCAGGGGTGGATTTACTTTGTCGGTTTTTATGGGCCCGATTACAACGAAAATTGGTTCATTCAACTTAACATGAACTAAATATATAGTTAATTAATTAAGATATAGATATGGTGCCACCTGGCGGTTAATATTTGAACTAAAATATTTTGCAGCATATGCGCAGAACGCCACGGTGCCGTAGGCAGCAGGGGCACACGGCGGAGTTTCGTTCGAAAAGAGGTTTGTTTAGAACAGAGTTCGCCACCTGGTGATGGAAAGTGAAATTAAAAGATTTTGCATTTTATAATGGTCCTATTCAAACAAAATCTTTTCTAACATTCTTCCCAGGTCTCCCTGGTACTAAATAAACGATTTATGTAACAGAGCGCAAATTTTTCCCCATTCACTGTCTATTCCTCCGAATGATTTGAAAAGTCCATGCCGAAAACCGTCTCTTAGGTATTTTTCCCTATTTTCCCCATTTATGGTTGTCCTTATTTATATCCCCTCTTAGTTGCGTTTCCAAGATCTCACCAAATAAACTTCGGTATAATATTTTCAGCCCTTGGTTACCACCATTTCTGAATATTAATCTCCAGGGGGGGGGGATTTATTTTCACGGGTTCTATGGGCCAGATTTCAGCGGGAATTTGTTCATTCAATCTAACTTGAACTAATTAAGATAGAGATGACTAATTAAGATATAGATTTGGAGCCCACTGGTGGTGGATATTGGAAGTAAAAGATTTTACAACGCGTGCACAGTACGCCTGCTATACGGTGTGATTGGCAGCGGGGACAAATGTAGGAGTTTTGTTAGGAAAGATCTTTGTTTAGAACAAAATTTCCCCCCCTGGTCGGAACTAACAACTTTCCCAACGTGTGCGCCGAAAATGGCTATTTTTATCGAAACTGAAAAAGAAAATTGTCGATTTGATAATCCCCAGTCAACTAAATATTCTCATTTTCATTCATCTTGAATATTAGAAAACTATTGTATGTATCGATTCGAAACTCGCAGTATATACGTAGTTTATTTTTCCGATTCCGAAAATGCAAATATTGTGAAAATCAGACGATTATTTTTTTTTAACATTGGCCCAAAACTGACCCGCTTTGAATCAAATGACCCAGACATTTGAGGGGTTCGTACTGAATTTACTTACGCTTTGGGGTCCGTCTCTCTATTTAATTTCCGACAGACGAAAGAGGTGCCAGAAGAACGGTTTCGTGCAGAGATGTTTAGAGTTTTTTCGTGTTTTGCACCATTTTTTGACGGGGCGACGCCGGGCGGATCAGCTAGTAACTAATAAAATTGAATGCTAAATAAATAAATGGCTAATTAAATGAATAAATGACTAAATAATTATATTTAAATCAAATAAATATTATTTATTAAATTCAATAAAACGTGTGAGAATGGAACCTGGCTATAACGCATTGTTTAAAAGAAAATGACTCATATCTTTAAAAAATGAAAAACAAATGTGTAATTAAAAGAATATTAGCGCCAAAAATTTTTGCTCAGAACATTAATACTTGGGTGGATTTTCTCATGTTTTTACAACTGAATATCCATATTTGTGCACAAAAATTATATCCAAGCTTCCGGAACATTATATTTATAACTTATAAAAATTTCAAAGAATTTGAAAGATAAGAACTATTTTGTTTTTAATATTAAACGACCCGATGCGCAAAAAATGTGCAAAGAAAACACAGCCCTTTTACAACTAAATATCAATATTTTTTCACGAATTTTTTACACAGGCTTCGAAACCATTATGTTTTGAACTCATATTTTTTTGTTTAACGTTTGGACGATAACGAGTATTTTATTTATTTTTTAACATCTAATGTACACGACGACCTGCCTCCTTTCCTTCCTTCTTTCGGCATACTTCAAAATTACGCATCGGTTCGGGAAATCAAAATACGAAAAAAAGAAAAGTATCAAACTACATGTACGTTCATTTTTCTTTCCAACGGTGCGCTTTGTTTACTATAAATACTTATTTTTATTAAATACAATAAAACCTGTGAATACGGTACGGTTCTATGACAGAAACTTCACTTAAGCGATTAAATAATCAAATATAATAATAAATGAATTCTAAATGAATAAACGATTAATTAAACAAGTTTTGTTTAAGATAAATTCTCATTATTTCCTGAATACTGTAAAACTGGAAGCCTGCCTTAATCATTTATGCTTCGAATGTACTTCAAAAAACAAGTAGTATCCTATTGTTATAAAAAATATAAACCGGGTGCATCATAAGTTCGTTAAACTAAAATAAAAAAATCATTAAAAAGGAACAAATGATGATACAAATTTGCGGTTTGCACGAATGGGATTAGACACACATAGGATTTTTTAATGACAAAAAAGTGGTTCAAAAGATTACCGATAGATGGCGCTGGCATGCATAATATGAAGCAGATGTATGCAAATTAGGCTTAGAGTAAAATATCTGTTTTTTTCGAGGCGTCTGACAAGCTTCAGTATCCCAGCACATGAAACGGGCCCTTTTCTCGTCTTGAGTTCTTTTGACGTGCAGAATTTTCGCAATGCGCCGGTTTCTGATTCTCCATTCTTGTAAAAAAGCTTAAATAACAATGCTTGATCTGGTAACTATAGCATACTGCTGGCATCGAATGAAGAACGTACGTTCATCGATGTGCTTTACTGATAGCCTGATTTGCATAAATCTGCTTTATATTATGCTTGCTAGCGCCATCTATCAGCATTTTTTGAAACACATTTTTCGTTATTAAAAAAATCCGAACTCTTTCTAATCCCATTCGTGCAAACCAAAATTTTTATCATTATTTGTTACTTTTTAATGATTTTTAAAGTTTTAACGAATTTATGGCGAACCCGGTATATTTAATTGTTCAATTAAAATTGTACTCTTCAGTACCAACTGTTAATACTTCACTCTATCATCGATAGCTAGCATTAGTACTTTTTCGGAGAAAAAAGTGTTTGAGAAGGACATTTTCTCGCTCATGTACCTCTTTCTAGATTCAATCTTTTTGTGTGATAGATGGTTGATCCCTAACCGGGCAAGTTTTTAGGGTTTCGTTCATCTCACGAAATCCTATTACTCCCGCTCCGTTGTCTGTCCGTCACAGATCCCTTCTTAGAAACGATATAACTTACAGTCATGAAAATTTGTGTATTTATAACTAAATACCTACTATGAAGCTCAAAATATTAAAATTTTAAAAAATCGTATTATTTTAATATATAGAGATAAAAAACCAAAAAGCTAACAGCCTTTTCCTATTAAATTAAAACATTTTTCGTTATAGCAGTTGCCAACAATTAAAAATCCACAATAAAATTCTTTCTACAAGAATTAATTTTCTATTGAAAGATTTCCACGTTCAAAATGAAAATGAAATAAAAAGTTTCACCAATTGCAAAAAAAACAATATTAATATGACGTCATATTGGTAATAAAACGGAAATTTTCAAACATTTCTCAATAATATAAGGAGTATGAGTATGTGTAAATACAGAAAACAGTTTAATATGACGGCATTAGAGAATTAAAAACAAAATTATTCTGACTTCATAACAGATTTTTCAAATGTTTCAGAATAATACAAAGAGAGTATCAGTATGAGTAATAGAGAATAGTAAATATATAAGTTTGAGGAACGTATTGAATCATGATAAAAACCCGATTACGGAAATATTGGCATATTTTAACATTTTGAAGGTCTCTATACAACATGTTTGATTTTGAAATTGATTTTTTTTTAAATATCGCATTTAGTCCACATGACGGATATTATTATGACAGAGTATAATAGCGGGCTTCGTCCGCTATCGGACCGGTTCAGATTTTTGATAAAACAAGAAAAATAGACCGGTAAATTTTTACTTTATAAAAAACATGACTTTTTTTTTTCTTTTTTTAAATGAAATTTAGTTGGATTTATTAAAGAAAGGATAAAGTGTTTCGAAAGGAATATTAAACGAAACCCTTTGTGCGATCTTCGATCACACTTACCCACTTGTTGATTTTTTTATTTCGGTTGCAAATCTTTTTATAAAGTTACTTTCCCTTTCGGAACCGTTTAAGAAAGTGCTGCAACTAAAATCAAAAAAGTAAATCTAACAACTTTAGAGATGGATCTCATCTATCTTATGCAAAAAGAATCATTTGAAAACATTAAAATGCAAGCGATGAATTTGAAAACAACTCTCCTAGATATTTAACATTAGCTTGCGAGTTTCTTCGCGTGACTAATATAGACTCTTAAACATTATGCATGGATAATCCATACTAACAAAAGAAAGATGTTTGTGTGTCTATCTGCGATGACTATGAAAATCAACCGTGCGTAGAGCTATGAAAATTTGAATGAGGATAATCCAAGGGCAGGTCCCGATGTACCTGAAGCTCAGACTTTTCATTTTTTGTTAATTAACTTATTTCTAATTACTTATTTCTAATATTTAAGGGTAAAATAATCAGTTTGAAAATTAAAAAACAAAATGAATATAGAAAAATGTCGCGAAAACACCCAGTGGGGCGACCAAAACGCAGTGCCGAAAATTTTTGCTCAGAACATGAATATGCGGGTGACTTTTGCTCATGTTTTTACAACTGAATATCCATATTTTTTCACGAAAATTATACGCAGGCTTCCTACGCAGACATTATATTTATAACTCATAAAAATTTCAAAGAGTTTGGACGATAAGAACCATTTTGTTTTTAATATTGAACGGCCCGACGCGAAAAAAAAGGGAGAAAGAAAACAACTAACACTAACTTTTGCAACTAAATATAAATATTTTTTCACGAATGCTTTACACAGGCTTCAAAACCATTACGTTTTTAACTCATAAAACTTTTTAAAAGTTGGATGATAACGAGTATTTTTTTAAACATCTAACGTACACGACAACCTCCCTCCCTCCTTTTTTTCGGCATATTTCAAAATTACGCATCGTTTCGGAAAATCTAAATACGCAAAAGAGAAAAATATAAAACCACATGTACGTTCATTTTTCTTTCCAACGGTGCATTCTGTTTACTATAAATTCTTATTTTTATTAAATACAATATTAAATACAATAAAACCTGTGAATACTGTACGGGTATATGACGGAAACTTCACTTAAGTGAAAAATAATCGAATAATAAATAAACTCTAAATGAATAAACGACTAATTAAACAAGTTTTGTTTAAGATAAATTCTCATTATTTCATGAATACTGTAAAACTGGAAGTCTGCCTTAATCCTTTATGCTTCGAATGTACTTTAAAGTACAAGTAGTATCCTATTGTTATAAAAAATATAAACCGGGTGCGCCATAAGTTCGTTAAAAATTAAAAAATATATTAAAAAAGGAACAAATGATGATAAAAATTTAAAATTACGCATCGATTTGGGGAATCAAAATACGCAAAAAAGAAAAATATCAAACCACATGTACGTTCATTTTTCTTTTTAACGGGGCATTTTGTTTAAAGAAATACGAATATTAACGTTTAAAAAAAAATATTTCGAAAGCCACTTTTCCTTTATCCGCGCATTTGCCCGTAGGATTTAACATTACGCACATTTTGATTAACAAAATACACTTAATTTTATACAATAGCTCTGAAATTTTAATACCATAGATTAGATATACCATATAGAAATTAAGAAATAAGTAATCAGTTTGAAAATGAAAAAGTTCCCTTAGGATTCACATTGCGCTCTCTTATTTACACTTATAATGTAAAGTTATTTTTGCGCTAATGTTCTAAAATTATACCTTAAACTAACCTTTTAGATATTGTTCAAGTAAAACTTTGATTTAGAAGTAATAATATTTATGGATAAAATAATCAGTTTGAAAATCAAAAATTTTCCCACAGGACTTTGATCTGAAAAATAAAGTGATAAGAAAAACACTGTTCTTTAGAATTAAATATTAATATATTAGCACGAAAATTATACACAGGTTTCGGAAATATTATATTCACTCATAAAAATTTCAAAGAGTTTGGACAATAAGAATATTTTTTTAAATATTAAATGACCCGTTGTGAAATAAAAAAAATCCGCACACATTAAAATTCTAAATCTGCTATTTTTTGTCGAAATCTGGGAAAGCATATATAACATCCACTTAAAGAGAATACATTTTATTTTAAAAAGACGCATTCGGTTTAAAAAATATATATAAATGTTTTGGGGCCCTCGATACAACGTTCGTTTGTAAAGATTTTCGTTTAAAACTATAAATTCTTACAAAATCGAGTTAAAGTTATAAAGTCATACAAATTTGTGGTTTAGTTAAGGTTATCACGGGCCCGGACAACTACGTCCGGGTCAACTTGTAGTTAATAAATTGCGCGAGAAAGCAGACACAAAAAACAACAGGGCTTCACGATAGTTTTCTATGCACGTTTGTTTGTTATAACTTAGCTATGGAGGAATATGCAGATTTTTGATAGAAAGTAGTGATCAACGCGAAAGAATAAAGGACAACAAACAAAAGAGAGACCGACATTAAAAAATGTGACCTATGCGCTGAATACATATCCCAAATTTACGCAATATTATTAAAACTCAGCTCTACTCTTCTATTTATTAAACTCTATTGTTACATGCATAACAGCTAAACAAGAATCTAATGAAGAAAATAATTAAGTTAAGAAGTAAACTATGAATATGATTATGCTTAAATTGCCTGATTCGCTTCTAATGTAACTATGGAGGAATATGCAGTTTTTTGATGGAAAGTAGTCAACAACGCGAAGGAATAAAGGGCAGCAGACAAAAGAAAGACAGCGATGACATTAAAAATGCGATCAATGTGCTGAATACATATCCCAAATTTAAGCAATATCGTAACAACTCTGCTCTACTCTTCTATTTATTAAACTCTATTGTTACAAGCATAACAGCTGAACAAGAATCTAATGAAGGAAATAATTAAGTTAAGAAGTAAACTATGAATATGATTATGCTTAAATTGCCTTGGCTAGTAGGCGAAATTGCGATAAAAGTTTTAAAAAAAAGTTTTTTAATGAAACATATCCAAAATCAGATAAAAACGGACCACGGAAACACACACATCCCTAAAAACGGATTTTGAAATACTGAAGTATTTCTTCTCGATGCAAAGAAAATTAATTTACAATTTTTATGGAGATAGTTGATAGCTTTATTTTCACAATTTAAATATTGATGTATCATTGCTTTTTAAAAATATGAATACTTTTCTTTTTGACACTGGACACCGTTATAGACAGGTTTTTCCCTCACACGTTTTATTGAATTTAATAAATAATAGTTATTTGTATTAAATATAACTGTTTCAATTAGTCATTTATTCATTCTATTAGCCATTTATTTTTTTATCATTCAATTTTAGTAATTATTATTTATTTAACGTTACACGCAAGATTATGTTCTACAGAGGTCTACCTTAACAGATTTTACTGTTTTCATTAGATAATCAAAGTTTCTATAGAAAATACTCATTAAAATAGTGTTTTATTTATTTATTTATTATTTATTATTATATGTTAATCATTTTCCTTTTTAGAAAGATTTACGTTATAAAGAGGTAACTTTTTAGGGGCGTTCCCATGAACTTCAATGATAGTATGAGTGTGAGTACTTATTTTATTTAGAATTTCAATATGTACAACTTTTGTTTGAATATTTTTTCATAGATTTTGTTGTTTTTGAGATATTTTTATTTTAATCATAAGAACATGCTTTCTGACTACAAATTTGCATGTAGCGGCTAAAGCTCACCTAGACAGAGGCGGTAAACTTAAGACGTTTATTACTAATCTAATCTTAAGGTATTAAAACAATTTCCAGCTTTCCCCTAATTAATTTCGAATTTGACCTTTTTTTGCATCCGATCACTAGGATAAAATGATTTTAGGAGCAGGGAATTTTCACCTAACGGATAATCTAATTTCATTGCAGAAACTGAAATTTGCAATCATTCAATTACACAAACGTCTGATATTATAGTTATTCATTAAAAATTATATTTGGTAAAAAAAGTAAGAACCCTTTTAATAATTTTTCTATTTTTTGGTAAATAAAACAGGTTACCATTTAGTCTAACTTTCCAAAATTAATACAAGATAAATGTATATAAGAATGCATTTCCATATATAACTTAAAGGAAACAAAATTAATTTTTATTTCAAAAGTTTGCCAAGACACAAAAATCTATTATTCCGTACAAATTACTACTTAAGATATTTAAAATGCAGGGATGTTTTAGAGAAAAAAACTTTAATTGGCCATTTTGATCTATTCATTGTTAATTTCTTCACTTAACTTTTTTCTTCTTCTTCAGCTGATATGCCCTAACAATATTGCGTACAGTTGAGTCAATAATAACGGGACTTGCAATAATATTTCGGAGAGTTTGGATATGGATTCTTGTACTCTCTCAAAAATAAAAAAATTAATTAAAAAATAAAATAAAATAAAATAAAATAAAATCCATGAAAATAATGGATATTTCCGTTGATTATGTTTCTTTAAAATACGAAAATTTTCGCTTTGATTTGCCCATTTTCTCCCAAAATGCATAGAAAATTCCCCAATCTAACGTAAAAATTACCTGAAATCCTCCATTCTATAAAGCTGTATATATATATATATATATATATATATATATATATATATATATATATATATATATATATATATATATATATATATATATTTTTTTTTTTTTTTTAAGCTGTATTATTAGAAGTTTTCCGGCAAGTGTTGCCTGTTACTTTTTCGTAGTAGCAACGGAATTTTTACGTATGTCCTTTTCCCTTCGAAACGTAAAATATTCACAAACCGAATTACAATTCTCGAAATTCTCCAGTCAAAATACGGAAATTTCTTCAAATAACGGAAAAACGTTCTTAAAATCTCAGAATGTTCCAGCTACTTGATGCGTGTACGTTTTACGTTTTTGACTAAATTTCTTTTGAGAGTGTGCATTGGACACCTTTTTAATGTCTTCGCTGTCTCTTTTTTTATCCGCTGTCTTTTATTTCTTTGTCCATTACTTTACATCAAAGCCTCAGCATAGCTAAATTGTAAATGAAGTAAACAGGTATGTCATGTAGCCCTGCAGGTATGTCATGTAGCCCTGTAGGTATGTTATGTAGCCCTGTATGTATGTCATGTAGCCCTATTTTCTGTATCTCCGCTTCCCGTCGTCAGTTTTATTAATTATTATTTATTTATAATTACGGCCCTATAAATTACGCGGAAATTTTACCAATATTTTCTAACAAAAATATTTTTTTAACAAATGACAGAAATACTGATATTAAATAAGACGAAAATTAATTTTAGATTATAGTGCGGTGAAACTTCCGAATATTTTATAGGATTCTATTTAAAATGTTTAATTCCATTACAGAAAGGTTTCGTCTTAGCAGGTTTTACTGTACTAGATACTTACTAGATATTTACTAGATACTTTTACCGTAGTCAAAAATGAGCATTTATCTTACACAAAGGTCATTTAATTAATTATTTATTTTTGTTTATTGCTATATTTGATTATTTTTCGCTTTTTTGATTTTTTTTGTGATTTTATTATTATAGATACATTTTGTATTCACAGGCTGTTACTTTATTTAATAAAAAAAATAGTATTTATAGTAAATAATAGTCTTTTAATCGTACATTTCTTACTCATTGATTTTTTTAAAAATATATGAATTACTTTCCTCTTAACATTGGATACCGTTATACACAGATTCCGCCTTCATATGCTTTATTGAATTTAATAAATAATATTTATTTATATTAAATACTAGCTGATCCGCCCGGCCCCCGTTGAAATCGGGCCCATAGAATAAATTCCCCCCCCCCCCCCGCCTGGAGATTAATATTCATAAATGGTGGTAACCAAGGGCTGAAAAAATGATACCTAACTTTATTTAGTACCTGGGAGACCTGTGAATAATGTTAGAAAAGATTTCGTTTGAATCGTACCAATATTAAATGCAAAATTTTCTAGTTCCACTTTCCACCGTCATGGAGAGTACTCTGTTCTAAACTAAGTAAATCTACAGATCAGAGGCCTCAACGTCAGCTCTACAAACCATTGTTCATTAATCTTACTCATTTTTAACGTTATCTGCATAATATTTGATACCTAAAATTCAATCTTTTTTTAAAGTTATTTATACATTTATAAGAATATAAAATTTATCGAAAGTTCCGGAAATTTTAGAAGTATCGCATTAAACACAATGTTATGCAATGATAGGATACACTACTTATTACTGTATTTTATCAGAATAACAATACATTACTTCAGGGGAGCTCCGCCCCTGAACCCACCCCCCGTTGTTCCTTTCATATTCTATTCTCAATTTCCAGTAATTGCGCTAATTCATTTCTTGAGTATATGTCTGAATGTATTTACTATTTTAATTTCATTAGAATAACCATCTCTTTGTACAAGACATTTTATCCTATCCTTAACAGAATACTTACATTTCAACTATTAACATCATATGTTACTGAAATTGAATAAAATTTCGTGTATAAAATATACTTATACAAATGTAAATTCCTCTTATGTGACCTATATTCAATCTACGCATTCAACGTTTTTATTATTTTCATTTAGAAAACCGATTTGGTAATCATTTTTTAGAAGTTAAAATAAATTCTCATCTATTTCATTAAAAAAAGCACATTAAAAACTCATATAACCCGAAAATTAGCTATTTTTAATAAAATTTCGCGTCAAAATAATGCGATTCACTTGAATTTTCCTTTGTTGATATTCCTTAAAATATAGTTGCTTAGCAACCATTTAATGAAAGAGAGAAAAAAAAATGCATTGGAAATTTTTGTAAAAATGAGAAATTAAGATGTTTCATATATTTCAAATTAATGCATGAAATTTCCCAATAATTTATGCAATTAATTTCGAAATTCTAATAAATGTATTGGCAAATTATCAAAGCGATAGGATTAAATTAAGATCTTCATTTCGTAAATTTAGAATCCATAATTTTGCATTTACAATTATCCAAATGCGACATTTTCTTTTCGGTTTATGTTAAAATTACAAAAACATCGTCTGACTTGCCATTGAAAAACATTATGACCTAAAAATAAATGTTCTATATTTTTCGAACGAATGAACCAAATGTAACAAAAAACTATACAGCTAATACCATATACCTCGCCAACATACTCACCAAAAAATCAACCTAATCGAACGTTTTTTACGGCAGTTACCGCGGAACAGACAGACAAACAGACAGACAGAAACCAAAAACTTTTCGCGTCTCCACAGTGAGCCTTCACTGACATTTCGGCAACAAACCTCTTTCCGAACGAAATTCCGGCACGTTGCCTACGGTAACGTATAACAGGCGTGCTGCGCATGCACTGAAAATCTTTTAGTTTCACTTTCCAGGGCCAGGAAGCGCCAAATCTATATCTTAATTAGTCCATGTTAAGTTGAATGAACCAATTCTTGTTGAAATCGGGCCCATAGAACCCGAAAAAATAAATCTCCCCGTGGAGATTAATATTGAGAAAAAGTAGTAACCAAGGGCTGAAAAAATGATACAGAAGTTTATTCAGTACCTGGGGTACCCGGGAAGAATGTTAAAAAAGATTTCGTTTGAATCGGACCAATATTAACAAGAACGAAAAATCATGCGTCAAGCATAGATTATGTAGCACTTTCCAACGCTTCTAAAATAATTTTACAAATCATTACCGTTTAATAAGCTGAAATATGACATCTAAGTAAACAATTTGGAAAACGCATAACATATTTAAAAACGTAATTTCAGGAATTTTCAATATATACAATATTCGGAAAAATATCCGAATACTTTTATGTAGCCCTGTATATGATCTATAGATTTGTATATATACATAGGAGGCTAAATTTTAGTTTAGTTAGGGAACGCGTTGCACAGTTTAAATTCTCCTTCTGGAGTTTCTGTCAATAAACGGAAATGTGTTCGCGAACTTTTGTGCTGACCTGTATAGGATCTACAGAATTTATACACACCAAGTAATAGACAAAAAGCTAGTTAAGATTAAAATCGCGTTCAGTAACTTAAAACGCACTTCCAGGAATTATTGTTAACAGACAGTAGAGAATTCTTTTGTGTGTCCCTGTAAATGAACGATGACTGCTATACACACACTATTCTGTAGTAAGCCTCTTGTAATGCACCTTAGTAATATATATAAACTTCAATGCGTTTAAAATAGTGGAACATTATTTAAATAAGCCGCAGACGATTTTTCTCCATAGACGTAATGTAACGGAATTATTTTGACTGTCCCTGTAAAGTAACTCTAAGTGCTATACACCTACTATTCCATATTAAGCTTCTTCTAATGCATCTTAGTGATCTATATAAATTTCAATGCGTTTACGATAGTGAAACATTTTAAAAATAAACCGCAAATGATTTTTCCCCATAGACCGCAATGTAAGGGAATTCTTTTGAGTGTCCCTGTAAGAAAACTATAAGTGCTACACACTTCAGTTGAAATAGGGAACGTGCCATAGATAACGACAATAACATATAAAAATTGCAGAGCAATCCGAGCATATTTACGGGAGTTAGAGCACGGACAGACGGCCAGACGGCCAGACGGCCATCCGGCCAGACAAACCGAAGTCATAAGCACTTTTCAACTAGGTTGGAAAGTGCTAAAAAGTACTGATTTAGGGGGAAGGGGGGAGTTTCGATCAGAGCATTAACGCAATATATTTAAATTACGACCTGACACACTTCTTCCCCCTCAAAAATAAGCCAATGACCTTTAAAATTGACAATTATCGTTAACTTTTGAAACAGAAACATAATTGCGCTTTTTTAAACACTTTCCAACATAGTTGAAAAGTGTTTATGAATCCGGTTTGTCTGTCTGCCTGTCTGTCTGTCCGTGTTCAAACTCGCGTAAATATACTCGGATCGTCATGCAATTGATATATGTTATTGAGGCTTACTGTGGCATGTTCGGTATTGAAAATGAAGTGTGTAGCACTTATAGTTTTTTTACAGAGGGATACTCAAAAGAATGGGGGGGGGAATCCTATGGGGGAAAAATCATTTGCGGTTTATTTTAATGATGTTACACAATTTTAAACATATTGAAATTCCTATATATCACTGAGAGGCACTACAAGAGACTAATTATAGAATGTGGTGTGCATAGCACTTATAGCTCCTTTACAGGGATACTCAAAAGAATTGCGTTACATTACGGTGTATGAAGAAAAATTGTTTGCAGTTTATTTTAATAATGTTTCACTATTTCAAATATATTGAAATTGATATATATCACTAACGTGGATTAAAAGAGGCTTACTATAGAATATTGTGTGTATAGCTTTCATCGTTCATTTACAGGGACACACAAAATAATTCGGTTAAAGTAATGCTTATTAATAATAATTGCTGGGAATACATTTTAGTTGATGAACGCGTTTTTAAATTTAACTAATTTTTTGTCTATTACTTGGTGTGTATAAATTGTATAGATTGTATACAGGGCAGCACAAAAGTTCTCGAGTACATTTCCGTTTATTGTTGGAAATTCCAGAAGGGAAATTTTAAACTGTGCTACGCGTTTCCCATATGAACTAAAATTTAGCATTCTATTTAGTATAGGTACAAATCTATAGATCATATACAGGACTGCACAAAAGAGCTCCGATATTTTTCCGAATATTGTTGGTATTTCCTAAAATTGGATTTTTAAATATGTTATGCGTTTTCAAAATTGTTTAGTTAGATATCATCTTACACGTAACGGTAAAGATTTGCCAAATTATATTGGAAGTGTTGGAAAGTGTTACGTAATCTTCGCTTGACGCATGATTTTTCGTTCTTGTTTTTTGTTATTTTGACATACAAATAGAGTAAGTTATCGTTTCTATTTTCTGAAATGAAACGTATAAGTGACATTACGTGCAGGAAAAAAACTCTAAAAATCGCATAAAACAAATCGCGAAACATTCCAAAATCGCTATTCGAATGCGGAATCATTTTTGTTGAAAACAGGAACAAATTTACTATATTGGGAGGGTATCCAAAAGATTGAAATTGGATTCATTTTAATAAATTACAAAAATCGCTGCAAAACGTGAAAAAAACTTAAAAACGCATAAAAAATTAAATAAAAAAGTCTATTGAAAAAATCCCACTCAGGATAATTAATAGCCCGCTTTTCCTTTTTGAAATCATGATTTTTTAAGAATTGTCAACCCTCTTCAAGCTAAACAGAGATAAAGATAAATGAGGATTTTGCACATAACTGATGCAAAAATGGAGGCAACCAACCAACCAATTAGGCATTTTGTGAAAAAATTCTTAGTGACAAAGGACAAAAAAATCGCCAAAAATTTAAAGATCTCTGTACGAATTCTGAATAAACTTTATTGAAAAGAGGATAAAATTTAGTATATTGTGTTAAGAGATTGGACCCATATTCCTGTTACTAATGTGGAAAAATTGCAACAAAACGTGAAAAAATGCTAAAAATCGAATAAAAAATTAAAAAAAAAACAATAAAAAAATCCAAAATGGAGCTTTAAGGTAAAAATTACATATATAGATATACTTTCTGCCAAATTTTGTAGCTCTGCGCGCAACGGTCTCTTCAGAACACAGTCGATAAAAGACATATATATATATATACAAATTTCTTTCTTTAATATTATACATAACTTTTTAAATTGGTCATTTATTCATTTCATTAGCCATTTATTAGCCATTGCCTGAGCCCGTGTAATAACTCAAATCTCTTAAAAAGCGAAACTCTGGCCACGGTCTCCGATGGCTTCGGCAGCGTATACCAGGCATGCTCGTACGCTCCGGAAAATCTTTTATTTTTCCGTTCCATTGCCAGGGTAGCATTCTGTTTTAAACAAAACTCTTTCCGAACGAACCTCTGAGACAGGTCCTACGGCACTATATAGTGGGCGTGTTACAAAATTGAGCTGGTTTAGAGAAGATGGAAATATTATTAGCCGAGTTATTGAAATAAGGCACAGTTAGAGAAAATAACCTTGAGAGAGGTGACGGGGGTAGGAAATGTTCAAGCGTCCTTTAGTAAATGACTAATTAGGAGGACCACTATGCATCTTTAAAAATTCGTTCGTTCGGTTAAGATAGGAACTTAATTACAAATTTGGCTTTAAGTATTATTCGGAAATAGTGGTAACTGCTACTCATTAATTTACTTTAATGTTATAGAGGGTGACTATTAAGTTAATTATAATGTTTGGAATCAGTTGTATGGAAATCGGAAAGATAGTAGCTGAGTTATGGAAACGGATCATAGTTAGAGAAAAAAAACCTTGAAGGAGGGGCTGGAGAAGGAGGGGATGTTGAAGTGCCCTTCACCAAATGATTAATTAGGAGAACCACAATGCATCTTTAAAAAATCGTTCGTTTGGTTAAGCTAGGAACTTAATTACAAATTTGGCTTACACTATTATTCGGAAATAGTGGTAACAGCTACTCATAAATTTAATTTAATGTTATAGACGTTGACTATTAAGTTAACTATAATGTTTGGAATCACTTGCGTTGAAATCCGAAAGATAGTTGCTGAGATATGGAAACGGGGCATAGTTAGAAAAAAATCCTTAAAGGCGGGGCCGGGAGGGAGGGGGGGGAGCGAATGTTGAAGTGCCCTTTAGCAAATAACTAATTAAGAGGACCACTATACATCTTTAAAGATTGATTCATTTGGTTAAGCTAGGAACTTAATTTGAAATTTGGCTTAGACTATTATTCGGAAATACTGGTAACTGCCCTCTAGAAATACACCTAGAAGCTATGAATGCAGATTTTTACGACAATTTAGTAAAAATGCAACTGCTTTGGAGAAGTTCGGAACATTATTAGCTCAGATTTATAAAAGCTCTATTATCTATATGAAACAGAAATTAAACGCTACGGGTGAAGCTAAAAATGTTGAAATTGTTAAATGTAATTAGTTCTGTTGAAATCAGAGCAGTAGATTTGGATTTATTAATAAGGGTGGTCAATTAAGGATAAAGCCGACGCTAGGTGGCGCGCGGTCAAGTAAAATAAATGCGATATTTAATAAAAAGTTGTTTACCATTACTCCTCTCCAACCCCGCATATATAACAAATAAACCGTTAAATAAAGTATTCTGTATTCATAATATCTATCACAATAATATATGTCATGTAAAGAAAAAAAAAAAAAAAAAAAAAAAAAAAAAAAAAAACCTTAAGCCCATCTAATAATTGTGAACAACGAGCCTGGAAAAAGTTTCAAGCAGGTGGCGTCTGTGTTATTTAACGTGTGCAGGTGGCGCTACATTAGCATGGCTGTATGCTGGTAACTGCAATCCATATTAACACAACTTCGTTATAAGTCCTTATCTATGCATCGGTACTCTCGTTTATTTAATTTCCTCTGTGAAGACTCTATACAACCAACCAACCAAAGAAAAAAAAAGCTTATTTTTGATGAGAGTTCTTTGTGGATTTTAATTAATATTTCAGTAAATAATTAAAATATTACAATTCTGAGTCTCCGGTGCACCAGGAGAGGGTTTGGACTACCTAAATGTAAATTTTCAGGCTTCTAGGTGGGCTAGATTTTGCTAGCCATTGCAGACAAACACATACACATACAGAGGGAAACTTTATTTTATTAGTTTAGATTATTATACTAGCTGACCCGCTCGAAATTTCCCGGTCCCGTAATAATAAATTAATTAAAACCTCAAGTTTGTATCATTTTTTTTCTTTAACCCGATTTTGTATGAAAATTTTTTAAAGGATATTTAAATCGATAATGCGTTAATGAATAACGATTATTCATCAACAAATTAGTGTAATTATGATCCATATTCTTACTCATTGATAAAAATTAAAATTTCATGTATTTATTTTTTAATAATTTATATTTCATTAAAATATTTCTTACATTTTATTAACATTTTGCATGCGACCCCCGGTGTTGGAAAGTGGAACTAAAATCTCTTAGGCGATCGAAATCAAGTCGAATGAGCCATATCCCGCCGTAATCGTGTACATAGAATGCGAGATAAGAATGCGTCCCCTGGCGGTAGAAGGTGGAACTAAAATATGTAAGGCTATCGATATTAAGTTGAATGAGTCAAACCCCGTCGTAATCGGGCCCATAGAACCCGAGATACTTTGAAATTAAAAAAAATATATATCTGAAGTTATTATTCGAAATGTGTGGTATATAAGTCATACATGATGCATTAATGAATAACGATTATTCATCACTATTTTTTAATAATTTTTATTCCATTAAATTATTGATTAAATTTTATTAACATTTTGCATGCGCCCCCAGGCAGTGAAAAGTGGAACTAAAATCTCTTAGGCGATCGAAATCATGTCGTATGAGCCAAATCCCGTCGTTATCGGTCCCATAGAACGCGATACACTTTGAAATGAAATAAAAAGTATCTGAAATTATTATTCAAAAATTATGGTATGTAACTCATACATGTACTTTAATGTTATAGAGGGTGGTTATTAAGTTAATTATAATGTTTTTGAATCAGTTGCGTCGAAATTAGAAAGTTAGTTGCTGAAATACGAAAACAGGGCACAGTTAAACAAAAAAAAACATGAGGGAGGTGGCGGGGGGGGGGGGGGGGTGCGGATGTTCTAGTGGCCTTCATTAAATGACTTATTAAGACGACCACTATACATCTTCAAAGATTAATTCAATTAGTTAAGCTAGGACAATAATTTCAAATTCGGCTTAAACTATTATTCGGAAATAGTGGTAACTGCTACTCATTAATTCACTTTAATGTTATAGAGGGCGACTATTAAGTTAATTATAATGTTTGGAATCAGTTGCTTTGAAATCGTAAAGATAGTTGCCGAGTTATGGAAACGGAGCATAGTTAGAGAAAAAACCTTGAAGGAGGGGCTGGAGGGGGAGGGGATGTTCAAGTGCCCTTCACCAGATGACTAATTAGGAGAAGCACAATGCATCTTTAAAAATTCGTTCGTTTGGTTAAGGTAGGAACTTAATTACAAATTTGGTTTAACTATTATTCGGAAATAGTGGTAACCGCTACTCATAAATTTAGTATAATGTTATAGAGGGTGACTATTAAGTTAATTATAATGTTTGGAATCACTTGCCTTGAAATCGGAAAGATAGTAGCTGAGATATGGAACCGGGGCATAGTTAGACAAAAATCCTTAAAGGAGGGGCCAGGGGAGTGAGCGAATGTTGAAGTGCCCTTCAACAAATAACTAATTAAGAGGACCACTCTACATCTTTAAAGATTGATTCATTTGGTTAAGCTAGGAACTTAATTTGAAATTTGGCTTAGACTATTATTCGGAAATACTGGTAACTGCCCTCTGGAAATACACCTAGAAGCTATGATTGCAGATTTTTACGACAATTTAGTAAAAATGGAACTGCTTTGGAGAAGTTCGGAACATTATTAACTCAGATTTAGAAAGCTGTATTATCTATATAAAACAGCAAATAAACACTACGGGTGAAGCTAAAAATGTTGAAATTGTTTAATGCAATTAGTTCTGTTGAAATCAGAGCAGTAGATTTGGATTTATTAATAAGGGTGGTCAATTAAGGAAAAAGCCGCCGCCAGGTGGCGCTCGATTAAGTAAAATAAATGCGATATTTAATAAAAAGTTGTTTACCATTACTCCTCTCCAACCCCGCAAATATAACAAATAATCCGTTAAATAAAGTATTCTGTATTAATAATCTCTACCATAATAATATATGTCATGTTAAAAAAAAAAAAAAAAAAAAAAAAAAAAAAAAAAAAAAAACTTAAACCCAGTTAATAATTGTGAAGAAAAACGAGCCTGGAAAAAGTTTCAAGCAGGTGGCGTCTGTGTAAGTTAACGTGTGCGGGTGGCGCTACATTAGAATGGCTGTACGCCGGTAACTGCAACCCATATTAACACAATTTCGTTTGAAGTCCTTATCTATGCATCGCTACTCTCGTTTATTTAATTTCCTCTGTGAAGACTCTATACAACCAACCAACCAAAGAAAAAAAAGCGTATTTTTGATGCGAGTTCTTTCTGGATTTTAATTAATATTTCAGTAAATAATTAAAATATTACATTTCTGAGTTTCCGATGCACCAGGAGAGGGCTTGAACTACCTAAATGTAAAATTTCAGGCTTCTAGGTGGGCTAGATTTTGCTAGCCATTGCAGACAAACAGATACACATATACAGAGCCAAACTTTCTTTTATTAGTATAGATTATTATACTAGCTGACCCGCTCGGCGTTTTCCGGGCCCATGATAATAAATTAATACAAACCTCAAGTTTGTATGATTTTATATCTTTAACCCGATTTTTTTAAATTACTTTTTTTATGACATTTAAAACAATAATGCATTAATGAATAACGATTATTCATCAACAAAGTAGTGTAATGATGATCGATATTCTTATTCATTGATAAAATTTAAAAATTCATGTATTTATTTTTTAATAATTTATATTCCATTAAATTATTTCTTAAAATTTATTAACATTTTGCATGCGCACCCTGTCAGTGGAAAGTGGAACTAAAATCTCTTAAGGCGATCGAAATCAAGCCGAATGAAGCAAATCCCGTCGTTATCGGGCCCATAGAACGCGTGATACTTTGAAATGAAATAAAAATATCTGAAATTATTATTCAAAATGTGTGGTATATAACTCATACATTTACTTTAATGTTATAAATTGTGGTTATTAAGTTAATTATAATGTTTTTGGAATCAGTTGCTTTGAAATTAGAAAGTTTGTTGCTGAGATACGGAAACAGGGCACAGTTAGAAAAAAATTATGAGGGAGGTGCCGGTGTGTGGGGAGGGGGGGGGGATGTTCAAGTGGCCTTCATTAAATGACTAATTAAGATGACCACTATACATCTTTAAAGATTAATTCAATTGGTTAAGCTAGGAACAGAATTTCTAATTTGGCTTAAACTATTATTCGAAATACTTGCAACTCATTTCTAGAAATAAAAGTGCGCCTGCTTTCATTTATTACTTTTGCGATTAGCGCCATTTTCAGATGTGATTGCACTTTTGCGATGTTTAATGAGTTTTTAATTAATATCTAGGCTAATTTTCAAAATATTAAAATTCTGATTCTCAGGTACACCGGGACAGGTTTTGGACTATCCTAACCAAATTTTTCAGACTTCTAGGTTGCGCTAGATTTTCCTAGCCATCGCCGACAGACAGACGGACACACAGAGCGAAACTATCTTCTATTAACTAGCTGACCCGCCCGGCGTTTCCCAGGCCCGTGATAAAAACAATCTGTTCTATACGAACATGACTGAAATCTGTAAGGCTTTCGAAATCAAGCCGAATGAGGCAAATCCCGTCATAATCGGGTCCATAGAACCAGAGATCGGAAAGCGCACTATGGCGGTAGAAAGTACAACTAAAATACTTAAGGCTATAGATATCAAGTCGAATGAGCCAAACCCCGTCGTAATCGGGCCCATTGAACCAGAGATACTCCTGTAGTTCCACCTTCCACCGCCAGGGGGCGCAATATGTTCTGGAAAAGGCCTTTTCAGAACACTTCACCCAACCAAATTTCCTAGTAGAATTGAAATTTAACCACGAGTTTTGCAAAAATAGCTGAAAACGTGAAAGTGGGTTACGTAAACGACCGGTTTCGAAAGGGCTAATGAAGATATTTTTTAAAACTCAACTATGCGTTTTGAAGAAAATGAACATGTCTATGATCTGGTGTCTTCTGTTTGTCCGTATTAGCATTTGCCGAGTCGAAGCCGATTTTTAAACCTGGGCCGAAAAACGAAAATCGCGTGAGTGAGTTTTGGAAACGATTTTTTTCAGAGGGTTAAAATTCAAATTTTTCGAAACGGATACGAGATTTTAAAAAGAAAAGGAATGTAGATTAGGCGCGGTATTTTTAGTTTTTAGTATCTTGTTTATAAACGCAGATTCGAAATTTTAAATATAGGAGAAATCGTTAAAAATGCGAAATTGACATACGGTGAAAAACGTTTTCGAAAGGGTTAAACTATTTTTTTTAATTAATAGGTTTCTGCCTGAACCCGATGGAATGCTGATGTCCTTACGTGTGTTTATTTTTTGTTTGGTTATTTTAGAGAGCCAATGCGCAATTTTATATATCGCAAAAAATCGGAATTCGCAAAAACAGTCCTGCGCACGAATTTTTTTCGAAGGGTTAATATTCGTATTTTTAGTAAACGATTGCAGATTTCGAAAAGGAAAGAAATGTAAATATTGTTTGGTATTTTTAGTTTTTCATAACTCTCTTGGAACCACCGATACAAATTTTTAAAAATCGGTAAAACCCGAAAATCACGAAACGGCGTACAGAAAATATACTTTTTTGAAGAGTTAACTTTCGTATTTTTTAAAACTGTAGGTGGCTTTGAAAAGGGAAAATCTGATCTTTAATTTGGTGAACTTGGTTTTAGTGGATGCGAGGCTCAGACAACGGGAGAAAATAAAAAAATAGGAATTCGAAACTTCTTGATTTTTTTTTTGAAAGGGTTAAATGTGAAATTTTTTTCGAACCAACCAGATTGTTCGAGACGTAAAAGTACGTTCTTTGAGAATATGTAGACGATTTTTCCGTATTTCCGGCCGTTCATCCGTGGCAAATTAAAATATAAAAATGAAAAAAAACGGGCTGACTCGAGCCTTGTTTCTTTTATTCTCTGAAGGTGCGGAAAAAGGGCTTCTGAGCATGCGCGCGCGGATATCTGAAGAGTGATTTTTTATTTGTGATCTTTGATCAGCTTGTAATTAATAACTACTATAATTTTCAAAATATTAAAATTCACAGGTGCACCAGGAGAAAAGCCTTGGACTACCCTCACCTAAATTTTCAGACTTCTAGGTGCGGTAGATTTTTCTTGCCATTGCAGACAGACAGACACACACACACCCACACACACAGAGCGAAACTTTATTTTATTAGTATATATATATAGATGTTAATCCTTTTTAGTTTTAGTCAGGTTTACGCTATAAAGTGGTTCCGTTTTAGTGGTGTTTCCGTGAGTTTGCTATTCAATCATAGTATAAAGTGTGAGTACTTACTTTATTTTGATTTTTACTATCATGAACTTTTGTACAATTTTTTATAGTTTTTACTGGCTTTAAGATATTTTAATTTTAATCATAAAAGTATGCTTTTTGACTACAAATTTACATGTAGTGGTTGAAGTTTATCTTGTACGAGACGGAAAACTTAGGATATTTATTATAGACCTAAACTTAAGGGATTTAAACAATTTTTAGTTTTCGCCGCTATAATTTAGTGTTTGGCTTTTCGTTTGTTTGCACTGAACTAAAATGATTTTAGGAGCAAGGGATTTCGACATAACTGATAATCTAATTTCACTGCAGAAACTGAATTTTTGTTATCTTCAGAAATTTGTATCACACAATCGTCTGGTTATTATAGTTATCCATTAAATATAATGTTTAGAAAAACAAGAATGAGAAAACATGCGTTAAGCATAGATTATGAAACACTTTCTAACACATTCAGAATACCGTAAAAAAACTTCATAGATTAATAGGTTGAAAGATGATATCAATTTGGAAAACTCATAACATATTTGAAAACCCAATTTCAGCAATTACCATCTATAGTCGGAAAAATATCCGAATTATTTTGTATAGGATGAATAGTTTTGCAAATATACTACAAAGTCGCAAAAATTTAGTTCAGTTAGGAAACGCATAACACAGTTGAAAATTTCCATTTGGCAATTTCCGTCAATGAACGGCAATGTACTCGAGATCTTCTGTGCGGCCCTGTATATGATCTATAGAATTTATAGATACCAAGCGATAGACAAAAAAATAGTTAAATTTAAAAACGCGTACAACAACTGAAATCGCACTTCACTTCCAGTAATTATTGTTCAGAGTCACTGTAACCAAATTCTTTTGTGTGTCCCAATAAATAAACGATAAATTCTATGTACTCAATGATCTATAGTAAGAATCTTGTAATCTACCTCAGTGATATATATCAATTTCAATATGCTGAAATACAGTATCATCATTAAAATACATCGCAAGCGATTTTTCTAAATAGGCCCGTAATGTAGAAGAATTATTTTGAGTGGCTCTGTAAATGAACTATAAGTGCTACATAGTTCATTTTCAATACCGAACATGCCATAGTAAGCCTCAGTAACATTTTTCAATTGCATGATAATCCGAGTACATTTAGGCGAGTTAGAGCACAGACAGATAGTCAGACGAACCGAATTCATAAATAGTTTTCAACTTTGCTGGAAAGTATTAAAAAAGGTTACTTACAAATCTTTTTAATAATTTTTCGATTTTGCAGCAAATAGAAAAGGTTACCGCTTAGTTGAATTTCATAAAAATAATTCAATAGAAATGTATACAACAATTAATTTCCACATATAACAACATTAACTTTTTAATTAAAAACGTTTGCGAAGTTTATTTGCCAATGATTTTTACTAAAAGTTAAAACTAATTTTTGGTTTTAGATACTTATTAATACAAATTAAAATCACCTTAATAAGTTTACGTTATGATTTAACCCTTTAAGCGTTAGGCCCGTGTTTTTCCGTTTCATGTAATCATGTTAAAATGGCTGTAGACAAAAATATTTTTAACATAATACTTTTTTGAACAGTATATAGAATGAAGAGTTATAAAAGATATTATAGCATCAAACAGCGATTAAAAAATATATATATTCTGAGATTTACAAGCATATTTATAGAAATATTGGAAAAATCTTCAAACGGTGAAAGGGTGCTATTAAAATGATTTAAGCGAGTTTAAGAATGTATGTGCAGAATGTATATGCTGGAGTTATAAGAAGCTATAAATATTGCCATCAGCATATCAAACTACGGAATGTGAAACATCGTTGAACTTTTTTCTCAAAACAGTTTTTGCGGGTCAAAAAAACAGTTTCAAAATAGAAGACAAAATTATTTTCGCTGTTTTGCAAGGTATGTAAGGAGCCGGCATCCACCTCTCCACGATTGAGAAAGTAATGAAGAGTACAGAACATGCCGCAGTGGTGTAGTGGTAGCACAATGATTTGCAAATCAAATGACCGTGATTCGAATCCCGGCTGCAGCAGACAGCATAGGTAGTTTAAAGGCCAGGTAGTAAAAAGAGAAATATTTATTGATCTAGCAAGATGGTTTGCAAAAATATAATATAGTCTCTTCCGAGTTACCCACGATTCCGCAAAACGTTTCTTTATCTTCAGAAACCAATAGATTTCCTAGATTTGCATTTTTGAAAAAAAGTTTTTTCTGCCTATAATTTTCAGAAACGTTTCCAAATAGTTTTTACAGTATATTAATCAGTTTTCTCAACAGAGTATCAACACGAAATATCGGTTTTTCGTATGCTATCAATTCTGAAATAAACATTTTCAAGATTCATGTTCAACAGACAAACATGCTAAATTAACAGTGTAAAATGAAAATTATTTTATTACTCTTGGATGCATAAATTCTGTTATGCAGATGAAAATGTTTACTTGAAAATTGATAGCATCGAAAAAGTAATATTTCAATTTAATACCAGGTTGAGAAAACTGATTATTACACTGTAAAATATTCTTGGAAACATTTTCGAAAATTGCGGGCAGCAAAATAAACTTTTGCTGCCCGTAAAATATTTCTTTAAATCTAGGAAATATATTGGTTTCTGAAGATAAAGGAACAGTTTTCGGAATGGTGGGTAGCTTGGAAGAGGTTATATTATATTTTCGTAAACCATCTTGCTCGCGACGATATGAGCTTGAGCAATATAACATCATTAAATCTTGCATATGTGAAAGAAAAATCATTAAACCTATTTCCTTAGAAATATAGACAGAGATCCATACATATTTCCATAATTTAAAAAAAAAAGTCTTAACTAATTAATAACATATATTTTTATGAAATTGCGGTAAATTTCATAAAATACAAGACAATGTTGGTCAATTACGTTTCACAAAATTGCAAAAATAAATAAAAGATGTTTTGAAAAAAGCCTGCACTAATGTAGTGTTAAACATTACCTAAAATGTCAATAAAGATATAATACCTAATTAAAATATAACTAAAATTTAAGGTAGGTATCTTAATTTTTTTACTATTCGAAGTATTTATAATAGAAAAACATTTTTTATAATCTTAAAAATATATAACATTTATTTATTTTTTAATCTAAAAAGTGATTTATTGTAGTTAACTTTTAGGACCTTTCAAAACCTGTAAAAATGGCATAGGATTTTACGGATATTCAAAGTAAAATCGCATACCGTATTTGGCCTTAGCAACCAAATTTACATAATTTCTGCTAAAAATTAACCGTTTCTTGCATTTGGATAAAAATTGCATTAATTTTTATTTATTTTTATAAATATATATCTTAGCTTAATTGTACCTCTGCCGTAGCCATTTATTAATAACAATTTTTGACTTACCTGCCACGTGGTCAGATATGTCTGACTCCTTAATATCCAACTAGTGCTCACCATTTGAATAAGTAAAGAAATAAATCCAGTATACAATAATTCTTTTTCATTAAATTCCGATGAAAACAGAATGCACAAAACACAAATCACACTGATTCGAAATTTGCTTAGACCACATTTCAGAGTGCTTTTATCACGCGACATTCAAGTACTACAGTGCGTCTCTTTCGTAGGCTGTGATCGAACAAAAACTACGATGTGACGCAATTCAGTTGAAAAAGCTATGTTACATGGTACTCGATAGTTAAACCTATTAAGTTGCAGTGAGATTGCATCTGCCTTATTTGTTGCTTTTATTAATCAGACAGTCTTTTCTACGCAGCCCAGACTGGAAGAAAAGTTACAAATCTTGTCCTTTAATGGCTTCACTTTCTTCTTTTTTTTTTTTTATTCTTTTATGTGTGTGTTACAGAAATCACTCTTTATATTTCGGCATTAATATGTAATATATAAGCATTTTTTAATTGTCTTAGATTATCTATGTCACACTTTTTTCCCCACTTCAAATTATCCATAAACGTAGTAACACTGTGTGAAGATGGGATCAAATTTATTATGTAGGTAAAAAAAAAAGGAAATATATCCTTTTTTTTAAAAACTATTTATTAACGTTTTTATCTGCAGGAGACTACTTAACGCTTCAAGCACTTTCACAACAACAACAACAGAAATAATATTGACAAAATATATTAGTTTTTAATTAAGTTATGATGTAAATTTATGAAACTAAATAAAATTTAATACATTTTTACCCAATAAATTCATATTTAATACTTTGGAAATTTTTCATAGAAAATTTCACACGCATTGCATTCATAATAATCAAATTTTAATTGCTTAATAGGCGTATAGCCAAAATAGTGAATAAGTACCCAAGCCGGTACTCGAACCCGGGTCATCAGTATAGCGTATTGACTTTCTACCAACTGAACCACTTGGGAACACTACTCAGCCTGGAACTTTCTCCCTATAATATGTTGGCAAGGCTGCAAACGCAGCACAAGATGGAATATTTTCCGTGAGCCACCTCCCCAGGGGCAAACACGAAATGAAAGAAAATCCAGCATCGATAATTGAATAAATTCATATTTCATATTGAAAAATTCTATGAAAATTTCCAAAGTATTAAATATGAATTTATTCAATTACCGATGCTGGATTTTCTTTGATTTCGTGTTTGCCCCTGGGTAGGTGGCTCACGGAAAATACTCCATCTTGTGCTGCGTTTGTAGCCTTGCCAACATATTATAGTGAGGAAGTTCGAGGCTGAGTATCGTTCCCAAATGGTTTAGTTGGCAGAATGTCAATGCGCTATACTGATGACTCGGGTTCGAGTCCCGGCTTGGGTACTTTTTCACTATGTTGGCTATACGCCTATTAAGCAATTAAAATTTAATTATTATTTTTATCAAATTTTGAAAAAAAAAACCTGTTAATTTTGAGCAGACATTGGTAAATTTGGTTGCTAAGGCCAAATACAGTATATGCGATTTTACTAAATAAATTTCAATATCCATAAAATCCTATGCTATTTTTACAAGTTTTGAAAAATCCCAAAAGTTAACTAAAATATATCTCTTTTTTAGATTAAAAAAATTAAATGTTAGATTTAAAAAAAAATTCTATTATAATTTAATATTAAAGAATTTACCACATCTAACACAAATTTTAGTTATATTTTACATATAGTATTATTTATTTATTGAAATTTAAGGCAATATTTAACACAACATTAACGTCACTTCATTCTTCAAAACATATTTTATATAAAATAATCTACGGCCTATCTAAATATCTGATACATAAATAAAAAGTTTATTAGTCTACAGTTTGATGAAACTTCTTGAAACTTCCAGTTTAAGAGTAAATATTTTCTGGAATTTCAGTATTAATTTTCGAACTAATTTCGAAACCATAATAACCTTGGAAAAACCTTGAAATAAAATTCACAATTAGTTGAAATGTAAATATATATTTATAAAGGTTTGTATTTCGCCCGATAATAATAACTTCTGAACATAAACAATCTTTTTAAGGATAGATATTTTTAAAAAAATCAAAAACTGATTATATCCCGAATAAGATAAATTTGGATTAAATTTTGTAAACAAATAAAGTATTGTTCTCATAGAAAATCTGCTAAAAAAATAATTAAAAAAATCAGCAGATACAAATTTCGTGTTTTAATCAATTATTTCACGGAGATGGTGCGAAATGAAATATAGATGTATACAAAATTGAACAGATTTTCCATATGCATTCCATATTCACAATATGTCTATACGTGGGTTTTATTTTCGCAGTCGTGTTTCATAATTTAACCCCTTCGATCCTGACGTCCTACTAATAGGACATATATTTTATTGAGTATTATTTTGTCTTAAACATTATTTTTATTAATTCCAGCACCTAATAGTGATAGTATGAATCTCTACATTTCCTATTATGACTTCACTTATGTTTAGCATTTAGTAATAATAATAATAATAATAATAATAATAATTTTCATAATTATTAGCAAGCCGTTGGCATTTCTTTTAATTAAAACATACGTTTCACTATTTAAATTAAAATTTGGGAATCCTTTTCCGAATTGGTAATTTGTGATAATAAAAAATATTACTAAATTTTTATGCTTGTTTAATTTAGTTGTAATACGACATTTTCCAAACGTCTTCAGAAACTCTTCCTTAGACTATTGTTATATGAAAAACACGCAAAATAACTACACTTGGGAGGTTTTGGTAAAGAACGCATTCGTTAACTTTCATTAAACCCTAACTTCTGTGATTCCGATAGCTATTTTTAATTTTGTTAGCATAACAGTAATTTTTTCCCAAAATTGAAAAAAAAAAATCAGGGCCGAAGGGGTTAAGCATAAACACAAGTATTTTAAATAAGGATGAATTACACTAATTGACCATTTAGTGGATATTTCTTCATGTTTTCTTTCTAATATTATTATTGTCATATTTTTCTAAAAATATGTGTAAATACCAATTAATATGTGAGGACTGCTTTTTCGAAAACACTCTCCTGTTTAATTTCCTACAATTTAAATTATTTACAGGGTTAGTTGGAAAATGAGATTCCGCCAGTTAGTGACACCGTATATTCAAGTAATTGACCATAGTGGCATCAGCAATCGACCACTTTTTTTTCAAATGAAAAAAATCAAAATGCAAATGTTCACATTAAAAACTAATGTTCAATGAGATATACAGGGCGTCCACTCTCAACGGTGTCTATTGACTAATTCCTAAACAATTAGACATAGCCATATAGTTCCAATTGCAAAAATGTTTTAAATGAGGTAAAGAAGTATTTTTTAAAAGCGATTTGGGTCAATAACACCATTTCTTAAAAAGTTACGAAATTTAATTTTTATACGGTCCCCTGCCCTATAAGTAATATTTAGTAAAAAATTCCTATTACACTAACAAGTAAGACAAAAAAAAAAAAAGTCCCGTTCATTTAACACTAAAATTGACCGAGTTATGAAACTTTGAGTTGCATGACTTATACCAATTTTCAGCATCTGAACACAGATGACTTGGGCCATGCTTCGAGGGGTCGTACACAAAGTGCTTAAAGTATTAGTAGAATTTATTTCGCGTGTATTTGCACTTTAACTGAAAGTAGTCGCATCGTACAAGTATTACGATAGTGTTAATTTTGATTAATTAAGTTTCATATTGGTTAAAGTAATTGTATTTTAACATTTTTTTTTTATTTTATAAAGAACTGAGACTGTTGCTTTTTATCATTTCATTTGACAAAAATTCTGTTATTTTTTCTCTTATATTTTCAGTACAAGTTTTATAGTTTGATTTAATATGTCAAAATGAAAAGAGATTTCAAATTTATATTGTAATGTTAATTTTACTCTCAACTGTTATTTATATATATATATATATATCTGACGATTCTTTATATTTCTGGTACATTTTAGAATAACCCTTAATTCGTATCAAAAAAGATGCTTCAACTTTAAACAGCTATTATTCGGTCAGTTTTGATCGTAGAAGAATGTAACTTTTTTGTCTTAGTTGTTAGTGTAATAGGAATTTTTTACTAAATATCACTTATAGGACCAGGGGACCATATAAAAATTTTAATTTCGTAACTTAAGAAATGTTTTTATTGAAAAATTCACTTTTAAAATACTTCTTTACCTAATTAAAAATGTTTTTGCTACTGGAACTATATGTCTATGACTAACGGCTTAGGAATTAGCCAATGGACACCATTGGGAGTGGAAACCCTGTATACTCGGTGAACCAAAAGACAGAAAACATTTAAAAAATCAATAATTCACAAGTTAAAGAAGAAAGTAAAATGATATTTTCAATATTTAAATGCAAATACAGAATGTCCATTAACGTCCTTTCTCAACTCTTTAACTTTTGAACGCTAAAAGATATAATCATAAAGATAGTTAACTTTTGAACGCCTAAAGATATAATCATAAAGACAGTTAACTTTTGAACGCCAAAATATATAATCATAAAGATAGTTAACTTTTGAACGCCAAAAGATATAATCATAAAGATAGTATCTAAACAAAGTAAAGTGGTTATGCACTAAATATAATGAAATAGAGATTTGTTATTAAGAGAAACTGGGCATTGATGAAATATCCGTCATCTTAGTTTCAAAATCAACGAATCGCCATAGAATATATTAAAATTTCACGAAGTTTTGACACTTTTCGATCTATTAAAATTGTGGGAAAATATTTTTATATCTCCTCAGAAAGACACGCAGAACACACACACATATATATATATATATATATATATATATATATGTATTTTCACTTTAATCAATGAGAATTATATGAAAATACCTTATTTTAATTTGGATGAACTGCAAGATTATCATTTCGAATTTGATCGAAAACAGATACGTCTTGAAAGAGGTGACAAATTTTGGTACTTGTAGCTGGTACAAATATCGGGAGAGTTACAAAAATGTACGTTGTAGAATTCATATTTTTTTAATTGCACTTTTGACCTTCTCTTAACAATAGATTTTAAAATTAATCATTACAAAAATGGTACAAATACCGGGAGAGTTGCAAAAATGCACTATGTATAGAATTCATATTTTTTAATTGCACTTTTGACCTTCTCTTAACAATAGATTTTAAAATTAATTATTACAAAAATGGTACAAATACCGGGAGAGTTGCAAAAATGTACTATGTAGAATTCATATTTTTTATTTGCACTTTTGACCTTCTCTTAACAATAGATTTTAAAATTAATTATTACAAAAATGGTACAAATACCGGGAGAGTTACAAAAATGTACGTTGTAGAATTCATATTTTTTAATTGCACTTTTGACCTTCTCTTAACAATAGATTTTAAAATTAATTATAATATTAAAATAATTATCGAAATTCATTTATTTTAATTAATAAGTAAAAATTCGAATGTTTTATTTATTAAATAAGATAAATACAAATATCAATTTCTTGAATAAATAAAAAGATATATATTAATAACTTGAATAAATAAAATTAATTACAAAGTTTTTATTTGTTTATAGAATTCGTGCTTTTCAGCAGTCATATTTTTTACTTGCTTTTATAACAAGCGTCTGTTTATTTACTTTTTTTTAATTCAATATTTTAGCCGTATTACACATTCTAATGCTATATGTACCCGACGTCCTTACTTAGAATTTTTCAAAAAGCGATAGTAGTAGCTATAGATGTTAATTTTAGAAGATAAAATAGGATTTTTTTCAAAAAACGTCGCCTTGGCAACGTTATCTATGCTCAATTAACCTGTGAGAACATTTCTCGGTGATTAAATAATGTTGGCTTAGATGCACGAAAGATTGTTACATGCATTCTGCAACGTGCGTGCCATAATGGGGTTGTTAGTTTAAGTTGATGTAAGTAGCATGATTGTTGGGATCAGAAACAGTGATACAGAGTCATGTTCTCTCTCGACCGCTTCACCAAAAACAGTGATTTTGAACACCGGCTCAATGTGGAAAGAGAGAGTAATTTGTTCTCATTACAAGAATGATAAGTAAACTTATAGCTATGACAGAGGAGTAATTGTGTGGGAGGATATCATGTACAATGTCAGAATTCCGCTTCACATATTTAAATCGACATCACAGTGACATCGCTGTGGTATGATATGTTCTCTAGGATCATGTTCATCTTTCTCGTGGTGCGGTTAGTTCAGAATTTATGTTCATGGATAACAATGCCCGCCCTCGTAGGACAGGTAAAGTGCCCTTCACACTAGCAGTGGACGACATTGAGCGTATGATATAGCCGGCTTATTGCTCGGACTTCATCTTGTACAGCACTCCTGGGATGCACTCAGTAGACGTATTGTTCAAAGGCAAAACTCTCTTTGAAAAGCACAGGATCTCAAAATCGTCATGAGAAACGAATGAGAGAGAATTCACCAAGCTCACCTCAACTGTTCAGTGCACAGCAAGCACAAACGATGCCAAATGCGCATCAGTGCCTGGGGAGACCACACCTCATACTGACGGATTCATATTTGTTCTTATTTTGAACAAAACGACCATTTTTCGTAACTGCTGAAAATTGCTGTAAGAATCATCTATCGCTCTTTTGCACATCGTTTTTTGCTATGCGGTAATTAATTACGTGAAATTAATTAGTAAATTTAATTAGTGAAAATTTTCTAAACAATGCCTGTCATTAGTTATGATTTAAAATACCCCTATTTCTTAACAAATGTCAAGCAGCATAGTTTATAATACTTGCTCACTAAATGCCGCTGACCTTAAATAAAAGATAATTGATATTTGCAACAATATTAGGGGCGAAGAACTTCAAAATATTTACAGAAGCATTAATATCTAAGTTCAGTCATTTATTGGAATGTAGCGAAAACATTTTAAGAATTCCTGGCAATTTTTTCTTTTGTTCGTGTTTCTAAGATTTTAAAATTACATTTGATTCTTAAATGGTATTTGCCTGTGTAAGATTTGTCCATTTAGATGTATTTGTGATGCAATTTTTTTTTTTTTTACACTTGTTAATATATTTTTTTATCTAAAAAACAACATCGTCAATTTGTATGAGGCCCATATTTCCATTGATGAAGATAAGTGGGAGATGATATTATAAGTGGTACGAAAAGTGGTATAAGTTAGCATTTTTCCTACATTATAATTCAGTTATATTTTATGATACAAGAATGCGTTTTTTTTATAATGGTCTTGTTGCAGCAAGAGGAAAAAATTGTAATTGACCAATTTTGTCGAGAGAAGAAGGAGGAGGGCGTATAAAATTTTTTAAAATGTTAAATTTTTGAAAATTATTTGTTGAAATATTTCATGAACTTAATTTTATTTCCTACCTTATTTTGAATGTGCGCTTTTGAAATTTACATTTCCTACTTAAACATTAAAACATTAAAGTGCGTTTCAACCGTTTTGAGGCACCGTGGATAGTGTTTGTTCACAGAAGGAATTAGTGCAGGTTGTTAAAATTGCAGTTTTGTATTTATATAATTCTTTAAATATTCAATTTCTTAGAAATCATATTTCTGAAAATACGAAAATTCGTACTTTTGCCGAAGAATGCAAAGTACCAAATATGCGATTTGCTTTTGTAAATTTTACATGCTTATATGCAGTACCAAATAATAAATGTTATATTTATTTTCTTAGCTTTATTTGAACTTTGAACTTGCATGTATGCGTACTCAAGCCTAAATAAAGTTAGCCGAAAAAGACAAAACAAAATGCAAGAAAAACTAAGTAGATTTTTTTAACTATACCACTAGACATTTTAAGAATTTTCCTTGCCGATTTTTTAATTATTCTTTGTAGGATAGTTTAAACATTAACTTCTTACCTCAAGGAACTTTTTAATTTTGGCATCTAATAATTCTTCTTTTTTCAATTTAGAACCCGTG
Organism: Maratus michaelseni; assembly: GCA_963931845.1. Taxonomy (NCBI): domain Eukaryota; kingdom Metazoa; phylum Arthropoda; class Arachnida; order Araneae; family Salticidae; genus Maratus; species Maratus michaelseni. Next base: position 123,790,641 of record OZ007586.1, read on the forward strand.
ACGTCTATTTCACCTGAAATGAAGAAAAGAGAGTTTACAATCAGAAGCTCATAACATATTAATGATTTGTAATCAATATATTGCAATCGAAAATTTTAATTTATGCAGTAAGAAAAAAAAAGTAGAACATTTTCAATAGGAGTGGTTGATTCAACAAATTTTGGTATCATAATGTCACAGGAATTGATATGAACCAGTTTGAAATATAGATTCAAGGCATAAATGCCATTTGTTATATGTGAATTTATACAGAATATTTGAAAACTTCTTCCTACCATATTATGTCCTGTATTAGATTATGTTTTCTTTTCATCTAAATCTGTAGTTTATCTCCAAAATGAAATATCAATGCAGTAACCTTTATATCGCTCTTTTATCGTGTCTCTCGAAAACAGTCATTTCTACATTTACCGTAGTTTAAGTAACTTTATATATGTATCAATTTCAATAAGTTCAATTTTCTATTATTAGCCTTGTAAAGAAAATTGTAATATGCGTATAAACTAACACTTTGGACATAAATAAAAAAGCTTACTTGTACATTAACATAAAAAAAAAATTATATTAGTATCCTCGATTATATTGCGCATTTTTTTTCTCCCGGCATAAGCGATATAATATGCACTGCAAAAAAAAAAGTGTTGATTTTACAGTATAATACTGGCACCCCAGCTGCCAGTATTATACTGTAAAATCAACACTTTTTTTTTTTTTTTTTTTTTTTTTTTTTTGCAGTGTGGGTATTACTTTTGCAGATATTTAATATTATTCATTAAAGTAAGTTTTATCTTATCATCAATGTGGATTTTTGCTTCAGTGGGATAGAAATAAAAGATCTAATGTATTTTCTTAAATTTCTTTAAAGCGTCTCATGCATGTTATGTAGGCTTGAGGTTGATATTTAAATGTTTCTTTCATTCTGTTAATATCGTTAACTAAGTGAAATGGATAGATTTTCGCTTAAAAATATAAAATCATACAAATGCGAGGTTGTACGCTGCCGAAGTAATGGCGTCTCCAACATTAGGTTCGTTTGGAAGGAATTTCGTTTAAAAAATAAAATTATACAAATTCAAGAGTTATTTGAAAAAAAAGATCTGAGTGTACATAGCACTCCCGGGTGTATACTGCCGAAGGCAGTGGGCACCCACATCTAGATTCGTTTGGATAGATTTTCGTTTAAAAAATTTAAAAAAAAATCATACAAATTTGAGGATATACGCTGACAAAGGAAAGCGGGGCTAACAATATTAGGTTCTTTGGAACGATTTTTGTTTAAAAATTAAAAATCATACAAATTCAAGGATGTACGCTGCTAAAGACATGTGAGGATAACAATACTAGGTTCTTTTGGAACGATTTTCGTTTAGATATATAAAATCGAAATAGACCGTTGCATGCATAGCACGTCTAGTGTACACTGATGAAGGCACTGTGGCCCCCATGTCTATGTTCGTTTTGGTGGACTTTCGTTAAAAAATATAAAAATATAGACATTCGAGAGTGTACGTTGCCGAAGGCATTGGGACCCCAACATTATGTTCGTTTGGAAAGATTTTCGTTTAATAATATAAAATGATTCAACACTGATTTTAGGTATATTTAAGGTTATTATCATGGGACCGGGCAACGCAGGTTGGGTCAGCTAGTTAAAAGCAGTAATAAAAGCAGTTTGAATGTATTAAGTACTTTGTAAAGGCATCCCATAAAGCTTAATAAAATTAAAATTTTTTTTTTTTAGTTTCATATGACGTGTCTTTACAAAGTACTTTATTTAACGGACACAAATTTCTAAGTATATTTTGATTTATGTAGAAGTTTGATTTCACGTGGCAACAGAAATGAAATACCACAGCTTGGGTTTACTTGGACCCAAGAGAGGTTACTTTGTTCCAAATAAAAAATGTTTTAAATCAGTAATAGGTGTACTGCGTTACTAGTTAGTGCGTTACCTGTAGAGAATTCGTCCAACATGTAGATACTGTCATTGCAGCTGGACAGATCCCGGACTGATTAAAAATCCCTTTTTTAATTTTGGGTCGAAGCAGGGCACCTCAGGATACAAGCAGCATCCCAGGGTCCAAACAATCCTAATTTGCGATACCTAAACTGCATATCAGAATTGTAGCTATAGCCTTACCTCCAATATCTTAGCTTATTTTTAGTTCATCATGAATTACAAATCTTGTAATTAAAGATTTTTATTATCAAGCTTAATTTATATATATATTTTTTCTTTTTGGAGAATATCTTTTGAATATGGTAAACAATATGGTAAGTGTATGAAGCAGCGGTACATGGTCCAGCAAGTTGGGCACATAAAAAAAACAAAAAAAAAACATAAATGTAAAAACATTTGACGATTTTTTTTAATTTTCTGCAATAAAAATAAACATAAAAATTCTGTAACTTTTTTACTGTTAAAAACCCCAATGCTGAAGTTGAACATGCAAATTTGATTTACAGCGCTTCGTCTCACCTTCACGAATCTCCTCTATAAGCTAAAGAACCTTATTCTCCAAGTAGTTAGTATTAAATTGTCAACATTGGTTAAAATTAATATTTACGTATTAATAATTAGTATATATTAGTAGTTTATTATAATATATGGACCAAAGTGCATATCTTACTTAGAATTCCCAAAGAGTAAGGTATCATTAATTCAGATTAGAATTTAATCGCAGAATTTGCAATATTTTTCTTCAATTCATTAAGGCGAAAAGTTCTATTCAAAAATTGTGGTAGAAATGTACGCGTCCTATTAAACACATGACGGCAAAAAAACGTAAGTGTGGGCGCCGAGCACAATTCTGACACCAGATTTTGTCTCTTACAGAAATTTAGTACCACTTAAATAAAGGGCGTATCTCATTATCGTTGAATAATAGCTAAAACCTAAACTATTTAATTCCTAATCTAATTCCTTGAGAATAATAGTTCAAATTGCAAAATTTCTTCAAATGTTGTTCTTCAGCATATGAAAACTCATTTACGTATTTTTATACTTTTTTCACAATTACGACATTAAGATTTTAATATGTCCCTGGATCTTATAGGTTATATTTAGGATAACTTTCGCCATGCTCTATCAAGTAAAACGTTAAAAACTCCATTCTTTTATGATCAAAACTTATCGATTTGTGAAACTTTGAATTTTATGAATTTTTGGCGTTTTTGGGCACTAAAAATCTAAAAATGCATTGTTAGAGCCAGGGCACATTGAAAATTCATAAAATTCAAAGTATCATAACTTGGTAAGTTTTAATCGTAACTGTTTAACTAGTTAGAATGTGGAGAATGTTTTTCTAAATATTGCTTATGGGATCCAATATTTAAATATTGTAATTTTTTTTAAATAACTATTTTTACGTAGCGAATAGCTTTGATATGTAGAGTAATAACATTTGAAACATTTTTGCAATTGAAATTATACCTCTAAAACTAACGGTTTAGAATTAGAAATTGGTCAACGAAAAGAAGGGACAACCTGTATGTTTAGAAATACTGGAACAACATCGATACCTCTAAGTAGAACTGAAACTGTTGCGATAAAGATATGACTACATCATAACGAGATATGATTGTTAATACTTCTAGGTCTGAGTTTTTTTTACTATATTCTGCTCTGAGGTATGATGTTTTTTTGTAATTTTCATTGTTATTTAAAAGGAATTTTACCCAAAATAAATTTTATCAAAAACGAATATTAGAAATTTCAAACTTTATCCATTTGTAAAGAAAAACTTTTTTAATAATTTGATTGCTGCCTTATCGCTGGCGGTCCACAAATATGTACTTTTTGTCAAAGCGTACTTGTATACCGCCAGCGGTGCTTCAAATCTTTGCTTTCTTCCCTACTATACTGACAGCCGGTGTTCAATTTCATTGTTTAATTTATAAGGTCCGCATAGTTTGGCGTATAAGCTATGGGATAAAAGTCGGTCTATCAGTATAAAGTACATTTGAACGCTAGTGCTCATTATGCAGATAAAGTGTTAATGTACTGTGATTGAATATTTAATGAGAAATTATCGAATGAGGTACATTTAAATGTCTAAAAGTTAGTTTCGCATACGACAATATTAATTTAACATATATTTTTCATTAGTTTCAAACGAAAACCTTTTCAAACAGTACTGAAATTTATGCTAATAACATAATGGTATGTATATGTATACAGGGTGTCCGTAGTTGCTACTGTCCAATACTTAATTCCTAAACTATTAATCATAAGCAGATGATGTGTCACTTACTACACTGGTGTGCAAAACTTAAGCAACAAACACAAAATGCTAATTTCTGAACACGTGAGTACTCAAAAGGAAATTTTATAAAGAGCAAGTGTAGAAAAAAGGTACTACCCTAACAGCACGGTCAGTCGATGTGGTCCCCTTGACGTCACACATGGTTAGAAGTGTCACAATCGCTACGGTGAATCAAAATATGGATATTTCACTGTCTCATTATTACTCTCAAATGATTGTTAACACTGAAAAGTCACTGTGACTGTCGCTTTGTGATGGGTCACCAGGTGACATTACAATGAAGTCACCTTGTGATTCTCAAGTCACGGTCAGTTGAAGACTGAACTTTGAAGTCATTGTGAGCATTGCATTGTGATGAGTCGCCAAATAATGTCACAATGAAGTCGTATGGTGACTTTCCGGTGATCGACACTCTATTGTGAAGCCATCATTGCACTCCTTTGTAAAAAGTCACCAGATGATTTCATTTTTTGTCACTTGGGAACTCGTTACAGAACAGCTATCATGATGACAATGGAGTGTCAAAATGACAGTCACATGAGAGTCACAAGATGACTTCATTGTAAAGTCACCTGGTGACTCGTGAAAAAGCAGCAGTCATGGTGACTGTTCAGTGGAGTGACCAAATTAGAGTAAAAATGAGACGAATGAAAGATATCACATGTCTGTTTATTGTAGTGACTGTGACAATTGTGAACATTTTTTATGTCAAGAAGACTTCACATCGACTGTCTGTGCTGTTAGGGTAGTACCTATTTTCTACACTTGCTGTTTATAGAATTTCCTTTTGAGTACTCACGTGGTCATAAATTAGCATTTTGTGTTTGTTGCTTAAGTTTTGCACACTAGTGTATTTGCTAAACCCAGTAAATCAGCAAGTGAAACGCAAAACTTCAGTAAACAAGAATTAATGAGTATGCATTCTACTTTAGTTATCACGAAATATATCTAACAACCAAAGAAAGACACTTTTGCAAGTTATAGTTGCAACTAAAGGTATGATTGAATGTTAAAGTGGAACAATTTCAAATACGCCGAAACACAAAAGTTTAGACAATGATAATATTTTACGAAATGAAATTTACCGAGTAAAAAGTTTTTAAGCCGGAAATCAAACCTAGAATCTGCAGCTTAAATTACCAATGCTCTTTCAATTACTACTTTCAAAGCTACCTGGAAATACAACCACCTGCCACAATTTCTTCTGACAACATTTTGGCAATAGCATCTAGTCTGCCAAAAAAAGTATATCTAATTTTCCATCTTTTAATAGCGTTCCTTTACATGCGGCTTATTCTGTTGAGCTGTATACGTGGAAGATCAGACTCTGCCACGTGCTCAGAAGATATCCTGAGTGAATTGTGTCGGCCAGTAGTCATTCCAGGTAGCTCAATTTAAAGAGCATTGGTAATCGTAGACAAATGAAAGAAACAGGTGTTACAGTTCAACGAAAAATCAGGAGATGATCAGTGCTGAAATCTGAACACAAGTTGCAGAGTATGGAATGGGCCTTTAGGCATATGGATAAAAGTGGTATCAGTAATATTCAGTGAAAAAAAATGGAATCTAGACGGTTTGGATGGCTGTGCCAACTACTGACATGACTTAAGAAAAGAACCACGCAGCATTTTTGTTGAACACAAGTGTTGGTTTGGACTGGATTTTTGTTTCAATAGGGAGGTATCGTTGACCTTTCTCGATGGACGCTAAACAGCTCAAGCATACGTACGGGCATTGGAGGATAATCTACTACATTTTACAGAACTTTCAGCTGGTTCACAATTGGTGTTTCAAGAAGATAATGTTTAGATAAATAAGATGTGCATTACAAAACACTGGTTTAATTCGCGGCAGAAAACAATTCTTAAGTGGCCATCTTGTAACTTTGATCTTAACCCAATCAAGAAGTGCTCTTGATTGCGTTATGATCAGGGATCATAATTCATGAAATATATTATGACTCGAAAAGTTTATGAAAATAATCGGCAATATTTCTCTCGAGGTGAACTTGAAGTTTCTATTGAGAATGCTTGGTATAAAATTGAGCCAGAAAATATGCAAAGCCTCATTTAGAATAGCCATTGTCGATAGAAACTCGCATATTTGAACTGATTAATAAGAACAGTCCCATTAGATTTTTAATTTTGTTTAATTCTGTCAAATTAAGACATGTATTTTAAACTTTAGAGGCAATATAGTTATGTCCTTTTGTTACTGAAGTACAATTTACGAAATGTATTACAAGTTTTTATTGCTCTGTGTTCAGTCTAAAGAGTATTTAATATAAGGGAGTATTTATGTGACCTTTAAAACAGTATTTCCTCAGAAACTGCAGAAATTCATTTGCTGTGTAAACTTTTGCATCGGAGTTTATTTTCTGATAGCTTCGAGTAAGTAGCTGTCAGTATATATCAAGAGATTCATTAGATATTCAGTTTAATCTTTCAGTATCAAGGAAGTGTCAACATTGCTAGTAATTGAAGAAAATGATCAACAACTGAATTTTTGCTTGTTTTCAAACTTACATCTGAAATCCAAAATGAACATAAAGTTTCTTACTTATATTACATTATTCACTTGCTTTTAATATGGAATAAAAGGTTTCTTTAGTAGTTAAGCAGCGTGGTTATTTAATAACTTTTTAGGGGCAATTACTGTTTAAAGACAATTTCCAGTAGTCTAGTTTTTACTTGCATTAATATTCATAATTTCCTATATAGATTATTTAAAATATATAAATATACAAAATATTCACAGCGTTATAGATTAAAAAATAAAATCCGATTTAGATATTGAATTTTTACAAATAAACGGGGAATGAATAAAATTAAACAAGGTAATAAAGTTAAAAGAATTTTTGTTATAGATATATGAGCGTATAAACTAAGAATACAATTATAATATAGAAAATCAGAAGAAATGAGAGAGAAAAATTGAAATATTCGGGAAACTGCCAAAATATACAATATTAATCTATTTTAATTAAATAAATAGAATAAAAATTAAAATGGCTTAATTTTGAAAAATGGGAACTCCAACAATATACATACAGCTGCAAGAAGAACACGATGTAACTGACATATGTAACTGAATAAATGCAAATGAAATAAGGAGGATTTACTATTTAAAAACGATTGCGTTTAGAAACATCTAAAGAAATAATATGCTGATTGTTGACCCAACTCATTTCATGAAAATAAACATGGTGTTACTTGGTTCAAAGACTTCTTGAAACTTCATCCACCAAATTATTGAAATACACGCGGAAAGTATTTACATAGCTCAAGTTAATCAGGTATCAATTCGAAAAGGGCGCTTTGACTTGCAGATTTACTTAATGTGTATCTTATCAGAAGGAGATGAACTTTGATTTGATATATAGTTTGACATAATACTGCAATGCTAAAAATAAGAATAAATTTAAAATAATTATTCTATAATATTTTATACACTTGCTTTATTTTCATTATAATGATATTTTTGTATTTGTATCCTTCTATCTTCATTAGTTTTTGAATTATTTATTTTTCAAATGCTTCTATATCAGCCGGTATATATGTATTTTAACAGTACTTTTCAATACAAACATTCATATTTTGATTTTTACACTGAAAAAGAAGTCATTTGCTGACGAAAGATTTTTTTAAAAATTCAATATGGTCATTTACCGGGTATAATGCGTCAATTTCCGGTGAAATCCCATTTTGTAGCAAATATTGTAAATAATTTAAATTGTAGAAAATAAAACTGTAAAACATTCCCTAGTTAGTAATACACATACATTGAAAATTACAGACAAATGCGTTAAAAATTACATTAGAAAAAAGAAATGAAATTTTTAGAAATTTCCCGTAAATGCTCAATTACTGGTGCATTCACCCTATATTATTCCAGTTACAAAATCAATTCCATATCCAATAAGCTGCAGTTAAAAAAAATCATTGACTAACACGCACATAGATACACACATGCTCAAAAAGAAACTTTACCACCAAAACTGACAGAATTAATAAACGTTCGCTAAGTTTTAAAAGGATCGTAAAGAAATTTAAATTATGCATTCCAGTGTGACTTCATCTAGCTACATAACATCAGGAGGTATTAGAAAACTCCAAAAAGTCTTTTAACACTTCTAACTTGTGCAGAAAGAATTAATGTATAAGTTTATGTGTTATATACAGGTTTTTAAAGTAAGCTTTAATTTATTTTCGTCAGAAAGTATCACTTTTCACCGAAATAATTTCTTTTTGCTTTTTCTCTCTTTTACTGCAGATGTATGATGTTTCTCAAGCTACTCTTGATTTATTAACAGCATTGTGAAGCTTCAGAAGAAAAATTTGGAAACAGAAATTTTTATTAAAACCTTCTTTTAGCTTTCTTTCGAGATCATTTTATGTATTAATACGTCAAAATGAGTTAATGAGCTATTTATGTGATAGTAATCAAATTTTTATAGCCATATGGACTTTTTCTTGGCTCGAAAACCAGACCGGGTCTAGCCCGCGACTACAGTTAATGCTTTGCAGTCAACGTGTTAAGCCTCAACCACTGTGGCAGAAATTGTCGCATAAGTCTGTAAGCTGTCTCTAAGACCACTTGATTCAAATATGAATAAAAGGTTCCTAAGTCTATACACTTAGGACACTTATTTCGGAACCATAGTCTATCGTATGGGGTTTACGAAAACAAAATATAACCCTTTTCGATTTACATGCGATTTCGAAAAACGTTTGTTTGTCTTTAGAAGCCTCTAAAATCAATATAATTCAGAGATTAAAAGAAACATGTATTTCATTTGCTGCCCGTAACTTTCGGAAGCGTTTACGAGTAGCTTTTACTATTACAAATCAGTTTTATCTACCCAGAATATCGATTTTTTTTAATGCTATCATTTCTGAAGTTAACCGACGTTACATAATTTGACATGCAAAAATAACGAAATATTGATAATGCAATTAATTTTAATGTTTATGTTAATGCTGTTAATTTATCATGATTGTTGAACATAAAAATGTTCACTTGATAATTGATATCCCATAGTTACGTCCCATAGTTTACGAGAAAAAGGGCTGTGACAGACGAACGGACAGACACAGGAGTGATCTTATAATGGTTCCGTTTTTACTTTTTAAGTACAGAACACTAAAAAAATATATATTAAAGAGTAATCCTTTCTGAACACTTAAAACTAAATGAATGACGCTATAAATAGTTATTAAATATGAAATATTTACAAAGAGAGATCTTTAAAGTCATGTTTCTCAAATGTTTGGGGCATTGCACGCAAATCAGTTAAAAACGGTTAGATATTTTTTCATGAAAATTTCAGGATATATATTGTAAGGTAGGCTCTATAAAATAAACCTAAATTTTCATTTTTTTTAAACATATTTTTTCTTGGTGTTATATGACTAAACTTTTGAAAATTTAATACAAGCAAGGTATAATTTTGTTTTTAAAAATGCTATAAATGAACCCTTTTTTAGATTCAGTGTAAGCACAAAACTCTCAAGTATAATTATATACCAAAAATTACATGCAGAAATTACACTTAGTTTATTAGTTTTACATGCAGAAATTCTATTGCAGTCCTGCGCGCAACCTGTGATTCCAGCTACTCGACAAGTTTAAAAATCCCCAATAACAACTGATTTTCCCCATTATAATCTGAAAAAATGTGAAATGAAAGAAGAAACATATATCTATTACTACGTTCAAAAGTAGTGTTTTTGAAATGTATACTTTTAAAGATATAAAATGACAAATATGGTCATGGGGGCCTCCGTGGCAGAGTGGTTAAGGCACCACTCCGCTAATCGCTTGAGAGCATAGGAGTCAGGGCGACGGGTTCAACTCCCGTCACCTTGCACACTCATTGTGGAGGGCCGGGCTGTAATTCTTCGTTGATGTAATTTCCTTGTGTCTGTATCGTCCTCATCAAGAAGATTTATGTAATTGTCGAAGTCATGTATGTGTGTTTCTGTGAATAAAAATATATGGATCATTCGAGACAACAGCCTGGTATAGCTATAGGTCTCAAAGCAACACTCCTTCAAATGTTCAAAATGGTCATTCAAAAGGGTCATACATTTTAAAACTTCTATGTCCCCTTAATATGAAAAACACAAAAAAATATTTAATATGACGGAGAGCAAAATATTACACACATTTTGAATTAGGAGTTTACCTCTAAACCAGCGGTTTTCAACTGGTTTTTCGTGAGAAGTTCTCTAATGCATAGATTAACATGCAAAATAGGACACTATCACATAGAGCATAATGGTGACGTGATGACGATCGCGGCCCCTGTAGTGATAATTTGAAAGAAACATCTCAAACACGGAATGTTTCTGCTTTTGAACGTCTATCTTGTTATGATTTTTCTTTCTTTAAATGTCACTTGTTAACGTTTTCAACTTAGTAGAAAAAGCAAAAAAGCAAATCTTTGAATTCCGATTTGTATGCTGACAAGATTCTGCTTGACATACTTTAACATGTTTTGACATACTAAAAAGTTTTGAAAAGAACTGTTGCTTCAAGAATAATAAAAGGAAGAATAAAAATAAAGTCATTTAAAAAGAAACGTAAACAACGCACCAATGGTCAATTTGAAGAGAATCGTCTTCATCGTTACAAGAAGAAATATATATTAAAAAAATAGAGCATAAACAGATTTTATATACATAGGTAAATTTCGGAAGCTTGTCAGTTTTTCCCCATTGTCACTAGTGATGCTAAGCATTGCTGCCATTACAGATTTTGTTGTAACTGTCCTATCTTGTATGTTAGTCTAGTGTACCACGAAAATTTCCAGTCACGTTCTGGCTTGATTCCATGAAGTATCACAAAAGTATCGTTACTTTTACACTGGCGACTGTTTTTTTATTATATTGCCTACTACTATTTTGTAAAACATAATAATCTACCTTGAAGATTAGTAGACATGTACAACGGAGATTATTGTTTTAAGAAAGTGGTAAGCACAGTAATAAAAAACAGTCGCCAGTGGCAGCCCTGTTTTAGATATGGTATGTTAACACTAGAACTACCGGAAATTTTACTCAAGTTTTTTAAAACTATTTCACACCAGAAATGGTATTTAAAACTACTTAACTTATTCATTTAACGTATTTCTGTGAATTTTATATTTAACTAGCTGACCCGCCCGGCGTTGCCCGAGCCCTTGTGATAAACTTAAATCTCTTAAAAAACGGAACTCTGGCTACGGTCTACGATGGCTTCGGAACCGTATACCAGGCATGCTCGTACGCTCTAGAAAATCTTTTATTTCCCCCTACCACCGCCAGGGGAGCATTCTGTTCTAAACAAACCTCTTTCCGAACGAACTTCTGAGACAGGTCCCCGCTGCCTACGTTACTGTATAGTAGGCGCACTACAAAATTGAGCTGGTTTCGAGAAGATTGGAACATTATTAGCCCAGTTATTGCAATAAGGCACAGTTAGAGAAAATAACCTTGAGTGAGGTGTCGAAGGGAGGAGATGTTCGAGTGTCCTTCAGAAAATGACTAATTAGGAGGCCCACTATGCATGCATAAATATTCGTTCGTTTTCTTAAGCTAGGAACTTAATTACAAAGTTGGCTTAAACTCTTATTTGTAAATAGTGGTAACCGCTACTCATAAATTTAATTTAATGTTATAAAGGATGACTATTAAGTTAAATATAATGTTTGGAATCACTTGCGTTGAAATCGGAAAGATAGTTGCTGATATATAGAAACGGGGCATAGTTAGAGAAAAACCTTGAATGAGGGGCCGGGGGGGGGAGGGTTGTTCAAGTACCCTTCAGCAAATGACTAATTAAGAGAAGCACTATGCATCTTTCGAAATTCGTTCGTTTGCTTAAGCTAGGAACTTAATTACAAATTTGGCTTACCCAATTATTCGGAAATAGTGGTAACCGCTACTCATAAATTTAGTTTAATGTTATAAAGAGTGACATTTAAGTTAATTATAATGTTTGGAATCACTTGTGTTGAAATCGGAAAGATAGTTGCTGAAATATGAAAACGGAGCATAGTTAGAGAAAAAAACCTTGAAAGGAGTGCCGGGGGGGAGGGGTTGTTCAAGTGTCCTTCAGCAAATGACTAATTAGGAGGACCACTATGCATCTTTCAAAAATCGTTCGTTTGCTTAAGCTTTGAACTTAATTGCAAATTTGGCTTAAACTATTATTCGTAAATAGTGGTAACCGCTACTCATAATTTTAGTTTAATGTTATAAAGAGTGACGATAAGTTAATTATAATGTTTGGAATGACTTGTGTTGAAATCGGAAAGATAGTTGCTGAGATATGGAAACGGTGCACAGTTAGAGAAAAAACCTTGAAGGACGGGCCGGGAGGGGTGGGGGAGGGGGTTGTTCAAGTGGCCTTCAACAAATAACTAATTAGGAGGACCACTATGCATCTTTCAAAATTCGTTCGTTTCCTTAAGCATTGAATTTAATTACAAATTTGGCTTAAACTGTTATTCGTAAATAGTGGTAACCGCTACTCATAAATTTAGTTTAATGTTATAAATGGTGACTATTAAATTAATTATAATGTTTGAAATCACTTGCGTTGAAATCGGAAAGATAGTTGCTGAGATATGGAAACGGAGCAGAGTTAGAGAAAAAACCTTGAAGGACGGTCCGGGAGGGGTGGGGGGGGGGGTTGTTTAAGTGGCCTTCAGCAAATAACTAATTAGGAGAATCACAATACATCTTTAATGATTGATTCATTTGGTTAAGCTAGGAACTTAATTTGAAATTTGGCTTGCTACTTTTACACTACTATTCGGAAATTCTGGTAACTGCTTTCTAGAAATACACCTTGAAGCTTAAATGTAATTAGACCCTTGTCCCTCTTAATTCCCGCAAAAAAAGAATCTGTTAAATAAAGTTTTCTGTATTAACAATCTCCATCATAATAATAAATGTCATGTAAAAAAAACTTAAACCCGACTAATTGTCATGAAGAAAAATATGCCTGCAAAATATTTCAATCAGTGGGACGTATGTGTAATTTGTCATGTACAGGTGGCGTGACATTCGCATGGCTCCTCTACGCTAATAACTTCAATCCATGTTGACACTATTTAGTTAGAAATCCTTATTTGTGCATCACTACTCTGGTTTATTTAATTACTTCTGTGAAGAATCGATGCAACCAACCAGTGAACCAACCAACTCAAGAGAATAAAAGCGTATTTTTAATGAGAGTTCTTTGTGCATTTTAATTAATATTTCAGAAAGTAATTAAAATATTAAAATTCTGAAGTAATGTTGCACCAGGAGAGGGTTTGGACTACCTAAATCTAAATTTCCAGCCTTCTAGGTGGGCCAGATTTTCCTAGCCATCACCAACAGACACACACACAGACACACAGAGCGAAACTTTCTTTTATTAGTTTAGATTTATTTTAAAAAGAAATTTCTGGTTCGAATAGGAATATATTCATTAGGTAACCGTCAAAATGACGGCTCATGGTAGTTCTATAAACCTGCAATAGAAAAATGGGTCATTTTGACTCTTTTTCTGGCTAAATTAAGGAAGGAAATTACCTTGAAGCGCTGCATTCTATCTTTAAAATACATGGAATTTGTTGACGGAATCTATAAACAAGTTAGTATGAGAAAAAATACCATTTTCAAGGAGTATTGACTAATAATACTTCCGATGAAGGGAGTTCACAACCCCATTTAGAGCGATTCTTTCATTCCAGGGTTAAAGAAACATACAATATTAAACGATTTGCTTTGTAATGAGGTTTAACAATGTAAAGTTGGACTACTTGGAAATTTATTTCAATATTTGTGTACTCTCTAACTCTTTATGTGTCAACGGTACATTTAAATACCATTAAAGAAAATTTCATATAAAATTTATCTAATCCATCTATTAACCCCTTAACCGTCGCGTAATGTTCGGAAAATTCCTTCAAAAATCGTCGATTTTTTTATAGCCCCATTTTATTATTTATAAAATTCTGAGTTGATTAGTAAAAGAAACAGTGTAATTTTTTTTATTTAAAGTATTGAGGATGGATAAAAATTTTAAAATCACAATTTTACTTACCTTATTTGGCCTCTTTTTTTTACACAAGCTACTTTTTAAAAAAAAATTCAGATTGCTTGATTGCCACCACTTTCTTGAAGTAGAATTATTCGCCTTATTTAATGACAGATTAAATAAAGCGATAAGGCGGCCAAATTAAACTATTTTTAAAAAAGTGGTGGGAATAAAACAATCTGATAAAAAGTAAAATAGCCTACACTGCCCGTGTGGATCACGGGCACGACAAAATTTGTTTACAAATGACTGCCCGTGAAGGTTTCGGGCGCGACGGTTAAAGGGATTTAAAATAATCTCGGGAGTGACAAAATCATTGAATAAACCATAATATCACGGCTGCCACTGGCAACTATTTTTATAACCAATATTCAAAAATACAAATGTTGTATTATATTTCTCTTGCAAGTGCTGTTAAAGTGTATTAAAGATTTTTATTTTGAGAAAGTTATGCGTGATAAGAATTAAAATTATGAGGAGTCCAACCCGTGAGGGTCACGGGCGCGACAAAATTTGTTCTCAAATTTTGCGCCTGTGGCACGACGATTAAGGGGTTAATAAAAGTAGATTTTACTTTTTATACAAAATACTTTGCTCGATCACATTTAGAAAGAGCGAAACAGTCTAGCTAAATATTTTTTTAAGTGGTTTTTTTCTAAACCATTCACATGCACCGCAAAAAAAAAAAAAAAAAAATGTTGATTTTGCAGTATAATACTGTCACCCCAGCTGCCAGAGCTAAGATGCTAGTATTATACTGTAAAATCAGCATTTTTTTTTTTTTTTTTTTTTTTTTTTTTTTGCAGTGTAGGTGTATCTTTTCTCTTATTAAAAAAATGTTATATGAAAAATTTGCAGCTACAAAAACTTTTCCATTTACAGATACGATCGTAACATTTACCGTACATTTATCTACATTGTTTTTATAAGAATTGCGAGATTTCCAGAATAATCTTATATAAATTGTCTTAATATCTCCAGATATTTAGGAAGATAATTATCGAGTAGGAGCAATTTCTTGATTCACATTTTGGGGCATAAAGGGTTAAAGAGACCAGAAATGTATGAAATGACGAAAATTGATCATATTTTTTGTTGTAGCTTGAAAAGGAGGGAAAATTTTTCTTTTACAGATATAGTTTGTAGAAAATTTAATTTTTTTCTTTTCTTTTTCTTTTTTTTTAAAGAAACATTGTAAATCCGGTAACTTATTCAAAAATTATCGTGGCAAAACTGATGAAAACAATGCTTCGATATAATTTAAGTTTTGCCTTCGCAGATATTGCCGTTTTGCATGGCTCAATGGTTATTGCTCGTACTACCATAATTTTAGGAATTTTTCTATCGGAGCAACTGTACGACATTAGTAAATATTCAAACATAATAATAATAGTAATTAAAATTTTTTCATCATTTCATACCTTTCTGGCTCCCTTAAAAGTGTATGCGGGGAAATCATGAAAAAGGCTTTGCATATAGATAAAGATATTTTAGATAAAGTTAATATTTTCAGAGAAAAGTTTTTCTCCATGAGGAAAGGAATCATATATTACTATTTCTGTTGTCAACATCCCCTTTTCTATGTATTTACAAAACGCACAACAATGAATGAGATATCATTCGAAAGGTTTTTGAACCGGCTTCTGACATAGTACACTCATATTTCGTTAACATATCTTATTTTTTAATTAAAACTTGTAGTTCAATAAAAAATCAGCGTTGTTTCCATAAATGAAATGAAAGTTTTTTCTCAAATCAATGTTGCCACAAAAATGAAATATCGCATTATATCGTGCTCAACAATGATTATAAAAAAAATAAATATTACAAAAAAGATAAAATAGGACGTCTCTGCACGGGTTTATTTTATATTTATGATTAAAAAGCAAAATTCAAATTCAAATGTTTAGAAGGAAAAGATACCATCGATCGATCGAAGCAATGGTATTTCACGCGTAGCCAAAAATGTATGCTTTGTTTTAGTAAATTAAATTGTATTTTATATGTATTCAATTTATTTATTTTTTGTCACGTGCTTTTCGCAAAGCATATAACGTCATCCTTTAATACTGTTAAAATACGATTGTAATATATATATATTATCACGCGTGCATTTTGCTATCTTCGATCAGTTTTTACGGTAAGTTTGATGGAAAAAAATGAGATGATATTCTGTCTTAAATAATGTTGTTTGCAGATATTTTTAATTCTTAATTTTCCTTTAGAAGTTTAAACCAGAATCTAAACAATATTAGAAATTGGGGAGTTCACTGACCAACAGCCTTATGTCGTGAAAGTTTAACGACGGATTTAAGTGTGCCGTGAAGTAAAAAAGGTTTAGAAACATTGCTCTAAACTAATGGTTTAGTAATTAGCTATTCTCCAGCGGTGAGAGGAGTCACCCTGTATATTTATATGAAGTAAAATATTGTTTTCAGAGCTTGAGTGAACACATATAAGTGACATTATTTTGAGGATTAGAGGCCTCTAAGGCATATAGTTCCTTTCACCAAAATTTGACACCCAAGCGCTTTTTCGGCTTACACAAAAATTGCAAGTAATTGTAAGCAAACTGGAAAAGACTTATACAGCATAAAGTTTTGATCAAATTAAAAATTTTAAATTTAAATTTTTTAGTTTTCTCGCATTTAATTTCGCAATACTGATTAATATAATATTTTTAATTTGGTTAATTTGGTTAAATATTACTCGAGAATAACAATAGATTATCTCCCGAAAATCTATTTTTTTTTTCTGCAAATTCATAATAATATTTTTATTTAGTTACAGAAATGTTTTTTTATTTCAGTAGTTTATTATTCGACGATTCTGAAAAGAATTTCATAAAAAAATGACTTTTATCAGCATAAAGAAAGAAAAACATGTTGACTAACTTAAATACTTTTAATTATCAAAATAACCCTGAAATCCGGAAATTTAAATCATCAAAGTGACGTCTAATTTAACTAGTTAAGAAAATGAAAGCTGATACTTGACAAACTGTTCCGGTTTTCGACAGTTCTTCAATTTTGTCCTCGAAAAGAAAAACACAGAAATAAGTATTGCATATTTCCAAGAAAATCCTACCTTAGCCTAAGTATGAATTATTCCTAACTAGCTGACCCGCCCGGCGTTGCCCGGGTCCGTGATAATAAATAACCTTAAATAAACCACAAATTTGTATGATTTTGTATCCGATTTTGTGTGAATTTGTAATTTTAAATGAAAAAATTGCCAAAAAAAAGTGATAAAAGTGCTCGTAAGAACCATTTTTTCTGTTTTTTCAAGTAGGGTCGTTTCACGATTGAAAAAAATAGTTCTTATTCTCTGAACTGTTTTAAATTTTGATCAGTTATAAATATAATGGCTTTGCAGTACGTGTGAAAATTTCGTGAAAAATTATCGATATCTAGTTGTCACAAAAATACATTTTATTCTCACTTTTAGGTAGCTTTCAATACAAAAAAGTATAAAGCTACCTATTGCAGCCGTTCGGAGGAAAGCAATTCCGGAAAATTTCGATATATTTTCACCGATCATGACCCCCAGACCTCAAAACTACCCTCCGTTCAAATGTTGATTTATATATACAGGTGGTTATCAAAATAATGGAAACACTTGTGAATGAAAGGGACATTTAAGAATTCCCTTCGTAAGCATTAAAATATAATCTTAGCTACCAGATTTTTTTTTAATATAAAAAGTACATGTATTAGGTAGTATGAGAGAGCTCTAGAAGAGTTGTCTACGTTTTGATTTTTTTTGTCAGAAGCGTAAAATGTTAGACCTCACAGATTTTCAAAGAGGCCAAATTGTAGGAGCCCGACTAGCTGGAGCAACGGTGACCGAAACATCCCAGCTTATAGGCGTTTCTAGAGGTACGGTGTGTAAAGTCATGACAGCATACACACAGCGCGGAAAGCTCAGCAAAGCAAAATAGTGGACGGAAGGAGAAGCTGAGTGAAAGAGACCGACGGGTATTGAAGCGGATTGTAATGTCTAAAAAGAAAACAACTGCAGGCAAAGTGACCGCAGAGCTCAATCAGCATCTGGATTCCCCAGTGTCAACAATTACAGTTCGGAGATACCTTCATAAAGAGAACATTTACGGCAGAACAGCAATTCCCAAGCCACTTGTCACAGATGCTAATGCCAAACATCGTGTAGAGTGGTGCCACAACCACAAAACCTGGTCGATTGATAAGTGGAAGACTGTTATATGGTCAGACAAATCATCTTTCACACTTTTCCCCACAACAGGACGGTTACATGTCTGGAGAACACCTGCACAAGCGTATGATCCTGATTGCCTCCGTCCAACTGTCAAGCATGGAGGTGGATCGGTCATGGTATGGGCAGCCGTGTCATGGTTTTCTGCTGGTCCAATCGTAACCCTGAAAGGAAGGATCACTGGGGAGAAGTATAGAGAAGTTTTAGCTGACCAGGTCCATCCCATGATGCAAATTTTGTTTCCTGCAGGAGATGGAATTTTCCAGGATGATAATGCCCCTATTCATGCAGCCAAAGTTGTCCAATCATGGTTTGATGAACATGAGGATGAGGTGGAACATCTACCTTGGACCGCACAGTCCCCAGACCTCAACATAATCGAACCGTTGTGGTCTATTTTAGAGCTTTCAATCCGGAATCGATATCCTCCACCGGCATCTCTCACGGAACTTTCACAATATCTCCATGAAGAACGGTACAATATTCCTCTAAACACTATTCAGAATTTGTATGATTCGATTCCCAGGCGAATCCAAGCTGTATTACATGCCAAAGGCGGTCCTACGCCATATTAATAAAGAATTCCTTCAAAATCTAGGGTGTTTCCATTATTTTGATAACCACCTGTATATATCTGATCTATGTCATACGATAACGCTCGTATTTATAAATTAATTTTGATGAAACTATTTGTGTCTATTAAGCTCACCAATGCCTCGACCGAGTTCGTTGGCCAGCTTGGTCCGCCATCTTGTTTCATGATGGAGGCTGCTCAAAATTTTAAAACTAAAATAGCTATACAAAAAGTTAAAAATTCAAATTTATTTTTTAATTACGTGGTAGGCCTTGATACAAGGATTCCAGAGCATTTTTTGGTTTACCTCTATCTTAAAAAATGGCTGAGATAGAGCAGTTTGAAATTATAGGGTGGCTGACATTTTGAAACAAGACAGCACATTACAAAAAACCAACGATTAATTTATGACTTTTTTTTAACGCGATTTCTCGCAAATTATTTTCTTTCATTGTTGTAATCATTTTCCCAATCATACGCATAAAACTATATATTCATATCCGTTATCGCTAAACTTGGCGACATTTGGCGAAAAATCGCCAAATTTAGAGACCAAAATAAGTCTTCATAAATGAAGCCAGTTTGGCTATAGCTCAATAATTTAGCGAATTTCTTATTCAAATTCAGTATTAACGAATCGTTTGTAAACGGTTTCTTTGTATTTTAGCTTGCTGTTTTCGAGTAACATTAGCTAAAATTTTAAAACGAAGATATAGGAAAGCTACCTTTTCCTCCCGGTACAGGCCGGAAGGACTTTTTTGTCTTCGCGTCGGGACTTTTCACATAACAAAAAAAAAAAAAAAAAAAAAAAAAAAAAGTTATTATCGTCCGAACTCTCTGAAATTTTAATCGGTTCTAAATAGTACTGTATTCAAGTCCTGTTTAAAATTTCGTGAAAAAATATGCATATTTAGTAATGAAAACTAGAGATCGACCAAAATTTCGGTTTCGGTTTCGGTGCAAAATCAGAGTTTCGCCGAATATTCGTTTTCGGCGAAACTGCTGCCAAAATTTCGGTCTGACCGAAACTATCTGTATTTCAAAATCTCGTTCATTTTTTCGGAAATTTTCAACTTTACTCATTGATATGAGTTGTATCGGCTCAAATGAGACACTGTTTATTGCTGTGAACTCCACTGTTTATCATTATTGATCATGGCTGATCCATGATGCTAGTGTAAATTATAAAGCAAGCAATACATATATGACTAAACTTAAAAGACGCTTATCACGTGATCTTTAAAAGCTTCAAACTTAACAGTAATAGAAATTTTTACTTTGAAACTCCATATTATTTCGAATGCTTTATGAGAAAGGTGGTGTTAAAACATATGAAGATTTACGAAATTTATTACAAAAGATATATCGAGGTATGTATACTTAAAATATTTTTTTTATTAGATGAAATTCGTTTAGTTGGAAACTATTTCTGTCTTAGTGATAAATTAATTACGTTTTATTTTATATGAAAATAAATAGTTTGGGATAGAGGCAAGAGAGTTAACTTGGCACTGGAGATAAAATTTTCAAACAGGGGTGCCATTTCAATACTTTCTTAGGGAGGCAGGAAGTAGCAAAGCTTTTTTTTTGGGGGGGGGGGAGGCGGTGAGTGAGCAAATATTTATTTTGATCTTATTGTGCACAGCCTAAAAGAAAATTGACAATTGTTACATTTTTATCCTTATATGTATGATATTTGGTTTCGGTTTCGGTCTTAAAAACCTGTTTCGGTCGATCTTTAATGAAAACATGAGCCGACGCTGCGCCGAAACATTTCGCGTTTTAGCATTTTCATCGAAATTTTCTCAGATTCTCTCTTTTTTTTTTTTTTTTTTTTTTTTAATACTTCTACGCGTCCGAACGTTTCGAAATTTTTATAGGTGATGTAAATCCAGCCTGCCGAGATATTCTAAAAAGATTGTGTCGAAATACCAACGTTTAGTTACTTTTAGCGTTGAAAAAATATTGTTTTCGGGAGGCTCTGCAGTCGCGAATTTTTTCGATAGTTTTAAAATTCGTATTTTTCAAAACCAATTACAACGTCGATGAGAAGAAGTAATATAATAGGTATTTTTGTGAAATATAATATAAATAGGTATTTTTGTGAATTGGTACCTCTGAAATCGAGCCCTAGAGAAGCGTCGCCGAAAGGGGGGAAAATGTCAACCGCGAAAATGACACTTTTTGAAACTTTTTTGCAAAAAGTTAACAACAATATTTTTTCGACCTGATTGCGGCATTTAAAACGTAAAAGTACGAAATTTAAGAATATATCTTCCATTTTTTCTTATCCCAAAATGTTCAGCGGATGGACGTTAAGACAAACAGAAAAAGAAAAACTGACTTTGGTTCTTCACTTCTACGCGCTCCGGAAAGAAGGGACTGAACATGCGCCGGCGCGCTTGCCGATTTTCAGAAAAAAATGCGTTTTAGACGAGTTTTTAATTAATATATCGGCTAATTATAAAAAAAATCTGAGACTCAGGTGCATGAGGACCTGCCTTTTACCATCCTCATCCAAATTTTCAGACTTCTATGTGCGGTAGATTTCGTTAGCCATCGCCAACAGACAGACACACACAAAGAGAGATAGTGAAACTTTCTTTTATTAAAATAGATAGATACTATTGGATAGTACACCAACAGTGCAGCATAAATTACTATTACTCCAAACCTGTATCTCATTTTTGAAAAAAAAGTTATGACCAGGTATATTTTAAGAGTTTTTTTCGGCTTAACTTGAAAATGAAAAGTTTTTTTAAATGAAAAATGCTTTAATAATGAAAAATAGGTCTTGAAGATGCAAAAGCTGGTGCACAATAATAGAGTCTAAGCTATGGACTACTTGGAGCAAAAATTGACCGCTGTCTTTTGATAGGAAGTTATACATCGTTGCCAAGAGTGTGCCGGATTTTCCGAAAGATATGTTGTGAAGTATAAAACGAAGTTTAATATGTCAGGAAAATTTCGGCACCCGCTTGGCAACAGTGTCAAAAGACTGACTGAGTGAACTGTGTCCACCAGAATTATCCAAATTGTTCAGTTGGCAGAGCGTTCGCACGGTATACGAAAGGTCCGCATGGTTTGACACATTTTTACTCAGTTTCAAAAGTTTCAACTCGTACGATTTCTATATCAATCATTTTGATTGAATCAAAAATAATATTGTATAACTAAACTAAGCTTAAATTTATACTGCTGCACCTATCTGCTCTTCTGACTAACAGATGACCTGTGTAAACAAACGCACCTTACGCATACGGACTCTCCTATATGCATTAACTATTATGCATTCTCCTATTATGCATTATGCGTTTACTTTAGCTCGTGTAAGCGTCTTTGGCTAATATATCCAGGGGTATATTTTATAAACTACTAAAGATAGTGAGTTGCGATAAAAGGAAAATGTGTCTAGCTTTAGATATAGTTTTTAATTATAAAAAAGTCGTTGTGTTTTAAGTTCGACCCAGAGCTACGAGACGAAAGGCGGTGTCTTTTTCGGCTTCGTTGACGTGGTGATTATTTTGTCCCACTGCAAGAAAATACGACGAATAGCGGGGGCGTGTTCCTGACATGTTTACCACCTTCCCTGGGGAACATTTCTTTTGTTGATTTTTGTGAGTTTTGCTTCCAAACCTTTTTAAAGAGCAATAAAATGATCACATCTGATCACAGAACCTTTAGAAAAGAAAGCTCAGAGAAATTATTTATGACTCTCGTCGAAGAATTTGATCTGTACGAAGCTTTAGTGTCGAGGCAGATTTCCTACAGTTTCGCAATAGTCTTTTCAATTAAACTAGTTACATCACCATACTAACGTCTAATAAGCCCTTAAATCTTGACAAATAAATTGGTCATTTGAGCTGATTAGTGATTATATAGTGATTACAAAACTACTTCTTTAATCTGAGTTACTTGCTGAAAAAAGTCATAGTCTAGACATGTCTAGTTAAATATATTATAATCTAGGTGATTTATTAGACAATTTTAGAACAAAATCGGAATAAACACTTCATAATGAGCTTGTGTAACTTAATCTTTTCTAAATTGAAACTAAATTGTTTGATTCGTTGACATGTTTCGTTGTTAGAAGATTAACCTAATTTAAGGAAGTAGAGTAAAAAAGTTGTTATATTACAGTTTAAATTGCTAATGAATTGTTGGAGATTAGCATGTATTTTTTTTTTAGCTTATTTCGACGAAACAAATTTATTGTTCTTCTTTGGACTTTTTAATACAGATCTTGGCGCTTTTATTCTTTGTCATCTGGAGTTTGATTGTTTTATAATTCCCAACTTGTAATGGCATTAGAAAGTTTTAGAAGATTTTTTATTTTTACTTTTTACCAGATTATTTAAAACATTTATGCTATAATAACGTTATAATCGGTATTAACAATGAAAAGATAGAATATTTCATAAAATATATGAAAAAAGGGAAGAATGAAATGGAAACTTAGTTTCCAAAGCGTACTTGAAAAACTGTTTTTCCAACGAATTATTTTGTTAAGGGGTCGCACCATTTTGACCTGCTCAAAATTTCCATTTTTCTGTCGCTTAGAGTATTCGTTATACACTAAAATCATATTTTTTTAGTTAAACATCGATATCGAATGTGAAAGGGCGTTTTTGGAATTATAGAAGTAAAGTGCATTACGTCAAGTAAACAGTAACGGAAAATTTCGGCGCATTTTATTTAGGCCCCACCAGGGGCCGAGAGGTTCTGCTCTCAAAGCTGGTAGACGGGAGGTGCTGGGTTCAAACCCCCGCCGACCTAAACATTCTAAGTTTTCCGTGGTTTTCTTCGAACCTTGCCGTAAATACGGGTTAGGATCCATTAGAAAGACCCCCACGGAGGGCACTCCCCCCTAGGGCCTATATCCCTCGTGTAGATAATAGGCCGTCATAAAATAAACCAACCAATCAACCATTTTATTTAGAACAGCATTTTTAAAATCAGTGGATGCTCTAGCTTTGCCGATTTTCAGTCAATCATTCTGATCATTTAAAAAATTAATCGTCACTTTTTTTTTCACATTTCAACTCGTAATATTTCAATATCAATCTGTTTGATTGAATAAAAAATAATAATGTATAACTAAACTAAGCTTAAAGTTACACTGCCGCACCTATCTGCCCTTCTGAATAACAGCTGACATTCGTAAACAAACGCACTATATGGCATACGGACTTTCCTATGTGCATTAATCGTGATGCGTTTAGTTTAGCTCAAAATCAGTGGACAGTGTAGCTTTGCCAATTTTTAATTAATCAATTCGATCTTTTTAAAAATTAATCGTCACATTTTTTAAAGTGAAATACGTATAGGATTTTTTCGAAATATTCATATCTCGCTTTTCTGTGTAACTTTAAGTAACGAAATTTTTGGTTAAAAATTTACATTTTTACTTTGAATCGATGCCATTTCACAAAACATGCGTATATTTTAAAACAGCTACGTATTACACTAACTTTTGAACTTAAAAAACTTATTTGTGTTATCTCATTGTACTTGGTTAAGTCAACGATGAGATATTGTGCTCAATGCTTGAATTTTTTTTCTTTTTGAAGCGCTCCAGCCCATCAGATGTAAAGCGGCCATTCTATAATATATCAACTATAACAATACAGTACTTAACATTAAATAGTAGACATTATTCCCGGTCGATTGGTGCCTATATATTTTCATATCATTACTTTCAGCCGAACTAATAAGGGGTGATCGCTTTTTTCCCCAGGAAGGATTGTACATTTTTTGTCTAATAATGTAGATATTTTTATAACTGCCGGCAACAATTGTGTTACCAAACTGATATATAAATCATATTATTTTAATAACAATACATTAGGAAATATCAGGTTTTTTTAAAACCTGGTTAGAATGCTAAAATTTTCTAAATCCGATTCAGTTGTTAAAGCTGCAATTAACCCATCAATCTACCAAACCATGTTACAAATTGTTGAAAAGTAAACAATTCAAAGTAACTATTCAACGCAACCAAACATCTACCAATCTACCACGTGATCAAATCATCCAGAAAATGATTTGATCATTTATGAGTGAGTTAACCCCAAGTAAAAGAAATCTTCCATTTACAGGCACTGTGAGTTCTAAACCCAATTCACATGATGTCGTTCCTGAACGCTATGAAATTTACCTGTGTTGAGCATGTAACACGAGAGACGTATTGTGAACACAAATTCCATAAGAGTTTTATAAATTTTCTTAATAAGTGATGGCGGGAAAAATATCAACGCTCGATAGTATTATCTAACGGGTTCGAACTACACAACACAGGTTATTAAGCTATTGGTACTAAGCTTACCAAAACCATTGGGTAAAACATAAAAATGACGTCAAAAGAAGAGATGTAGCGTAGTAGTATTGTACAGTTATGCGAAAATAATTTTCAAAATGGGGAAATCATATTGTGTGACTCATTTTGTTGCTGAAGGTGTACAAAAATAGAACTATTTATGTACTAATTAAACATGGAGCAACTGAAAGAAAACTAGAGAGTGGGAGAACAGCAAGAATTATGAGTGAAAGAATAAACTGAAACTAAACAAACTTTCACAGAACAAAGTTAACTTAAGCCAGAGTGAAGCTGTGATAAATTTAGCTATTCACAACAACATGTATCAAAAATTCTTCAGAACAATATATATTAATTGCCATTAAATACTATAAAAAGGAAAAACACCATCGTATGCAGAAGCACATAATTAAAATCTATTAAACCCACTTGCCATTAAATGGTAAGAAATTTTAGGCAAAAGTCATTCGTGTTAAATGATGAAAGTTATTTTACCTTTTTTATATCCCAAAAATTCGTAAATGTGATATTTATTATTCTACAGACAAACAAAATATATCCCCTAATGTAAAATATAAGCTTAAGAAGAAAATTTAAAGCAAAGTTATGCTTTATGTAATTGTCTCTAACAAGGGAATTTCCAAACCTTATTTCAAACCTATAGAGGCTTGGCAATTAATCAAATAAAAGTATACTAGAAGCAATTCCTTTCAAAGATTTTAATTAAAAGAATATAATTCTGAGCAAAATTATGCTTTTGTCCTGAAAAAACTCTGTCTCGTTATGCCCCCCCCCCCCCCCAAAAAAAAAAAAAGACTCAAGAGTATTAAAATTAAAGAAGATACCAATTGTAACCAAAGACAAAAATCTAACAAACTCCTTTCAGTGTCGGCAAATACAGGATTTGTTTTAATTTTTTTTAAACATTTAGTAAAAAAAGCCTACAAAAATAACTGGAAAGAAAAAAAAAGTGTTAAGCAACTTGAAAAAAGGATTCACAAAAATGTGAAAAATCCTGACACGAAACTTGTCCAAATAGGTTTTGCATCAGTGTCAGCATTCGTGTAAATTATTTATGTATATTTAAAAAAAAAAGACAAAAAAACAAGTTTAGTTTGAATGTATTGTTGCTTGTTGCCAATGTGCTGCATAATTTTGTGCTGACCCGTTCTAACCCGTTTTCTTCTTAAAGTGTTTTACATAAATTTTGTATTTTTCTTATGGGTATTTTCGCAAAAGTTTTAATGTCAAATTTACATAAAAGTGTTTGTAAAGATGTCGAGAATCACTATCATATGGAGCATTCTCTTATTCAGTAATTTTAATACGCTATGGCGGAATATTTAATATGTCATCATTAAAATAATTATTTAAGTGCATAAACCCTTAACTAGTGTAAAGGTGTGATTTAGTTCCCCACATATTTTTCTACTCGCGTATCTTTTCACCAATCGGTAAGATTCAGATAAAAATAATAAAGTATCTAAGTCATATACTTATTAATTTATTTAACTGAAAAATACTGTCATGTAAAAATACCATTGTTTTTACAAAAACTAGTTGCACCCGTCAAAATTCGACGCAAGAGAATATATTAAATAAGTATTAAACTAGTTTAAGCTTATGAATAAAATAATAATATAATAAAAAAAATGACACTCCAAACGCAAAGCACGATATTCTCACAAACATATCCACATTCCATTGAAGTCCTGTACTGATCTCAGTAAAAAATCTAGACAATTACATCATTTAGCTGTGTAAAAATCGAAACTTTATATTTGAAAATGCACGTTTTAAAAATTAAATCATTTTCATAAGCAGACGATTTAGCTATAAATTTCAGAGTTCATGGAATAAAAAACTTGGAAAATGATGTCATTTTCACGAAAATATATAGGAAAATATTACCGTAAGAGCCATTTAAGCAATTGTTTTAAAATTCCCGAGTTTCATTAAATATTTATTATAATTAAATGGAAATTATATAATTTCAAAAATATTTTATTTTGTGCATACCAAGGATCTTTAAATAAATAGCAGAGATTCTGGTCTATTTAGATACAGGAATAAAGGTCAGAACCAGGGCTACACTAGATACCGGGCTTGCTCATTAATTATCATGACGTCACAAATGGTGGCTGGCCGCTACCAGCGATTGGTACAAAGCGAAACAACAAAATGAAAGACATACAGCGATTGGCACAAAACGACGGGCTCGTCGCTTTGCACCACCAGCCACCTTTTGTGACGTCATGATAATGAATGAGCAAGCCCGGTATCTAGTGTAGCCTTGTCAGAACGCAAATACTAGTGAATATGACGTCATACTGACACAGGGGTAAATACTTTATATTCATGGAGGAAAATTTATCTTTCTTTTTCCGAATGACGACATTTTCCTTAGAATTAAACATTTCGTTTTACATATTACTTCGCATGATAAAATATTTACTGTTATTTTATTTACAGATTTCTTAATATTATTTCTCAACAAATAATCTGTATTCTGCTCTTGCGTGATTACTGCATAATTAAACACAATCATATTAATATGTTTAAATTTTATGAAAACCTTTGAGATTTTTCTTTTAAATATGACGACATTTACATTGATGGAATCATGCAAATTAATTTAATGTTATAGGGAGAAAATCTTGATCCAATTGCCACAATTTTGAAGAAATTTCATAAAAACTTTTAAAATTAAAATTAAAATATAAAAAGGAAATATTTTTAAAAATAGCAAGTGCGAGCACATCTACAAATGATCAGCTTTCATTTGAAAAAAAAAAAAAAAATATCGAAATTGGTTCAGTAGAAAGTTCAGAGTAGATGACTGAAAAAACAGCCTTCTGTTTTAAATATATAGATTCATGTCATTTGTTTTTTCTTATAAGTTATAATACTAGTTGGGGACGAAATGACAACATGAAGCCAGCTGCACACAAAAATTTTACCATGAAAGTTAAGGGGAAAAAAATTGGAAAAGAAAGAAACAGAAATTTGATGGGTACTAATAGACTTCTTCAACACTGTAAAAGAAAAAATATCTCTCAAATTGACAGAAAAAAACTGTCAATTTTGGCGCCAGTGGAATACCGTTTAATTTACAGAAAATATCTATATATTTTCATTAAAACAGTTTTTTTCTGTAAAAAATATAGATTTTTCTTTTAAAAATTACAAAATATAAATTTTTTCACAGGAAAAACTGTTTTTCTTTAAAACGAGTTTTTTCTGTAAAATATACAATATTTTTCTGTGAAAATTACAGTTTTTTTTACAGTGAATATATGCAGAACAGTCGAAAATTAATATTGAATGAGAGTATATTATCCTTATGGAAATCCCACATGAAATACGACAAATTTATTAATATATGAGTAAGCAGAAGTGATTTTCCGTTTGCTATTCATACTTTCCTATATGCAGGCAATTAGATCAACAATCAAAAAGATACAATGTTGCAAGGTTACTGGAGTTGCTAGATGGTGATTCAGAAGGAAAACACGAACACTGCATTCTTTGTTGGTCTAAATAAGATCTAAATAAGACAATACGATGAAAAAACTTTCAAAGAAAGACTTGTGTTCGCTATTTAGATATTCCATAGTATACAGATTGCTCAAAATAAACGGATGCTACACAAAGCATTACGATGGGTCTATCATGTAAGGCCTCATGTATCATGAAACCTGACGAAAATATCCAAAGATATCCAGCAGAACTATCTACTTATAATAAAATCCGAAGGCAAGAAAGTGTCTGTAACGATTCCGGGATCGACCACTCTGGTCTGCGAGTCGACCATAGTTAAACGCCATGTTAGGCTTAATGAAAAACCTATGCCATCCGATTCTGCTGTTAAAATATTTGTTTTTACTTTTGTTTAAAACCTTCAAAAACTGTTTCATATAAAGCATGTATATCAACATTTCTGTAAACATTTTTTTTCTGTAAGCACTTTTTTTTTCAGAAATAGCGGTGATTTGTTTCGTAGGGAGGATTTGAGGTGATCGATCCAGTATATTGGCGCCATCTACTGGCCGATTTTGAATTTTTTCTTGCATCGTAAATAAAAATGATTATTTCTTATCAAACGCAATTAAAATATAAGGAATACATAGTACAGCATAATTTGCATTTAATTTTGCTTATGTAATCAAACAATGAGTTATGTGGTGAGTCAAGCTCTTTAGAAACTCATTGATAACACTTTTTTACAAAAACTTTCGCACATGGATTATTTGTTAATATTTAATTTGAATGTTTTGTCCAATCGTTGAACTATTTCAGAAATTTAATACTGAGTAAAAAAAAAAGTATATATATATCCTCATTACTTTTATTTGTAGAAATCATTTGTCATTTTTAAAATGTACTTTTCTACAATACAAACCTTTCAATAATAAAATTTTCATGCTGTTTGTTTCTATGAAGTCTTATGAAAATGAAACGCAGATCAACAATCCGCCATTTTTGACGGGGTTATATACTAGTTTAGAATTATAGTAAGAAATTTAGGACTTGTACTACTTTCTAAGGTCATTACTCTAAAAATACAGTTAAACCTGCTAAGACGAAACCACAAGTAGCCAAAATTCCGTTCCAGGCAGGTTTTTGTCTTAGCAGATATAAATGTATTACATGCTTTTCTTTGATAATTTTAAATTTTTTACAAGTGACATAAATTAGTTAAACATTAAAGAGAGGTTTTCTTGATACGGCTTGATTTTTAAGGCATTTTCGGGCCCTTTTTTTTTTGTTTGTTTGTTTAAATAAAGCATGTAGGAAAAAATGGTTTTTCGCATTGAATTTATTGTACTTTCGCCAGTACAAATACTTTTATATAAAAATATTGAAAAGATAAATCAATATTTCATAAAATAGTGATTGTTTGAAGTTGGGGGTCATTTTTTCGCACTCATTTTTAATTTTCAAAATTCAAAATTATTAACAATTGTAAATTTTTAAATGTTTGACTCAAATTAAAAAATTCTAAATTCTAGTTTAATACGCAAAAAACAAAACGTCGATGGCTTGAATAGTTTAAGCGCCAGAGACAACACCGATTTAAAAAAAAACGCGCTTAAGAGCCTACATCAGTCATGCGAAAAAACGCTCAAGCTAATGCTATGTCTATGGGAAGGTTCTAGCGTGATTTCTCACTCGCATTTTAATATTTTTAAATGCTTTTTTTTGCATAGGATAGCTGAGGTCAATCTCCAACGTTGTTAGTTTTTACTTTTTTGATTTTGGTTCCAGTTATTTTATATAAGGGTACTTTCACTTTCAGAACCAGTTCCAACCGGTTCCAAAATTAAGAATGCCCGCTTATAAAACACTGCAACAAAAATCGAAAAAGTAAAAACTAACAACGTTGGAGATTGACATCAGCTATTTTATGCAAAAAAAAGCATTTAAAAATATTAAAATGCGAGCGAGAAATCGCGCAAGAACCTTCCCATAGACTTAACATTAGCTTGAGCGTTTCTTCACGTGACTAGCGTAGGCTCTTAAGGTTTTGATCAGTCTTGTTGTCACCTGTGAAAGGTCTGTTAAATACTCACTACTGTGACAGAAATTGCCCCGTAAGTACTGTGAGGAATAAAAGCCTTGCTTAACTCATATGGGATACAGTTTCTGTACTAGACTTTTATAGTCCGTCTCAAAAGTTTAAGTACTCTGCAAATCTAGTTAAACAAAATTGAAGTAGAAAATATATGAAGTCAATTTACAATAAATACTCGACATTTAATCAAAATCAAATAAAATAAGTAATTTTTGCTGGTTAAAATAAAAATTACATTAATTTTCATTTAATTTACTTTTTTTCTTGAAGAAACACTGTCTCAAAAGTTTAAGAACTTTATGCAATTTTCTTTAGAAACACGGGATTGGACGGGTGTAATGACGTTGTATGACGTCGCATTCCAGTTTTATAAAAGTATAAAAGTGGAGAAATTGTTTCCACTAATTTCAAAAATGCCTAAGGATAAAAAATTCACAAAACGGAAGATTTTAAAAGTTTTTAAATTGAAATCACAAAATAAAACTTTTTCTGAAATTGCTAAAAATTATAAATCGATCACAGCAAGGTATATATCAAATACTCTCTAGAAATGATAATTTCAAACGAAAAACAAGATGTGGACGACCACGTATGACGACTGTTCAGGCAGATCGGAGAATACAGAGATTGTTGTCTAAACAAAATTTTCCCATACAGCAAATTAAAAATAATATCTGTGTACAAGTGTCCAAAGGCTCTGCACATAGACGTATTAAAGAATGTGTTTACATCATGCGAAAGAAAAGGGCTCGCAAACCGTGTCTCAAACTACACCACAAACATGCAAGAAGGAACTGGGATAAAAAACACATGTCCTGCGGGACAAGTGGCTTACTGTTTTATTCTGTGATGGGGAAAAATGGAGCTTAGATAGCCCTGATGGGTGGAACACGTATTGGCATGATCAACGAAAGGAACAGAGGGCATTCTTCATCAAGCAGCAAGGCCAATGTCTGTTATGGTTTGGGGGCGTTCGGCTTCAACTATCAGACCTCTCTCTCTCTGGCTTTTCCAAAAGGAAGCCAAAATCGCCCAAAATATCAAGAGATACCGAACCAACATTTGCTTACATTCGGTGACATTTTTTTTTGGGGGGGGGAGGGGTCAGAATGAATTTTTCAACAACATAATGCCTCAATCCACATATAACATTCTAAAAAACTGTGGCTTTCAAGGAAATATGCTAAAATTCTTTACTGGACAGCTGTAAGTCCAGACGTAAATCAATTTGAGAATTTCTGGGGCATTTTAACCCGTCATTTTTACAGCAAAAGAAAGCAGTATGACTCTCTTGAAAAACTCCAAGAGGCCATTGAGAAAGCATGGTACTCTTTGCCACCAGAGACCCTACAGAAACTAATAATTTCGATGGACGCACGTTTATTTGAACTAATCCGAAATCAAGGAAAAATAATTTGTATGTAATAGTTTTGTAAAAATGATAAAAGTAGTTGTTTTTGCCATTCAGCTTAAACTTTTGAGACAGTTTCTTTGGAAGATATTTTAAATTATATTTTTTACAATTATGTAATTTATTTATTTTTTTTACTTTTGATATCATTTATTTAAATGAAGTTGCAAAATCCGCAAATTTAAAAATGCTATTTATTCTAACTTTTTATTATTCTTTACAAATCGACATTTTATGCTTGTACTTAAACTTTTGAGACGAATCTTATGTAAAGAAAAAATACAAAGAAAATTCACCTATTCAGAAGTTTCTAGCGATAATACTAGCCCTCCAAAACGGATAATAAATGTCACTAGTGTCTGTAGTTGAACTGGAAATTACAAGTTAAACAGTGAAAATTTAAAAAAGCAGCAGTCTAACCGCTAACAGCAGTTAAGGGTTAAACTGGTTGTTCCGACTTAAATATGGAGCGGAACAAAAAATGGTTTTGAGGAGTTAGTCTAGACACTTTAAGAATTCCAATAATGCAAAAAACAAAAATAATTTTCTGAAAGTTTTACGGGAGAACACTCCCTTAAGAGAGATAACATGATTGATGTTTAAAGAATTTTATTTATTAAAATAATGCATCAGCCCATTACAACTCAACAAAAATATGACCCCTGTAATTTGTTCTGACGGCATCCATGTGCGAGTGCTTTTAAAATAGTAAAGAAAAGAAAAGAAACTGGGCGTTTAAAATTCTAGAATAAAGTTTTTGACAGCAGATATTCTGAATCTCAAAATTCTTAACGTATTATGGCTTATTGATTTAATAACATTCAATACATATCTTTATTTTTGAACAGGTATAAAAAATATATATATATATTCACAAGCGCTCAAAAGTATTTGGCAGCCTAATTTTTTTATTATATTTTTAGTTTTTCTATTTTATTAAAGCTATAAATAAAAAGCAATTTGATATATTTGTGAAATTGTCCTTTAATCCAAATATAGGTTATTTCTAATGGGTAAAATGACTTTTATAAATAAGCTGAACAAAGCATAAAATTTCAGATAACTCGTTTTTTTTTTCAGATATTTTATATTACTGAAGTTAGAATTTAAGATTTTTATACATCAAATTCCCTATAAAGTAGTGTGTATCGAATTATAATAAATTAGTAACTGGTGTTTGCTGATTTTTCCGACTCCTGTAAATCCACTAATTTTTGAAATTATGCATTTTAAGTTTACAGTTGAAAATATAAGAAAACCATAATTTAGAGATGTGATAAGTGATCTATAGTTATTAGTTGTCACATAAATGACAAAATATTTTATGTTTCTATTAACCTCTTCGCGACGAGCGTTCTTTACAGAATATTTAATCTTTTATCACCGGTTTTTCAAAACATAATTTTTTTTGCCTAATTTAATCACAGAAATGCTTTGATTAAATTCGGAAATTTTTTCAATTAAAAGTTACTAGTAGAAATAATTAAAGAATTTGAGCACTTTATACGTTACGTATACACGACGCTCTTTGCGGAGGGGTTAGTAAATGAAATGGAAGAACCTCGTAAAGATCTCTGATGAGAAAGATACAGTTATGACTAATAAACATATATTAAGAATTAAAATTTCAGAAACAACCGCCCTTGTAAAATTAGACACACATAAATCTCTCAGTGAACGATAGTAAAAGATGTGTAGTGATTAACATAATACAACATATAACGTAGACTTAGACGAGTTGCTGCGCTTTACGGATGAATAAGTATAAAAAAGTAATGTCGCTAGTTTTTCTGTAGCATGTTCTTGAGTTGCTGTCATAATGAAAACGCAAATATAAAACAAACAAGTAGTTATTAAATTTCAATGTAATAGAGCTGATCACGTTCCGGGGTTTATTACGGAAATGTTCATCAAACTTACTAATCCCATTTAAACTTTTAGCGTACGTCACATTAGGATCTGCACATGCCCGGGATGGGATTAAGCCAGTTTTCATCCACGAGACTCGGACATGGCCATGCCTGGTCTTCACTCTTTTCTGGCCCTGCCCGGCATAAAAGCTAAGTTCGGGCTGGATCCGACCCAGCCCTTATGAACACCATCATTGACCCGGCCCGGCTATACGTGCAGACTTCTAATCCTGCCCAAGCCCATGTTCGGCTGACATTTTATTTATTTATTTTTGTAAATATTATAGTAATGTTGTACATTTTTTAGCGAAATGTTTAGAAATTTAATTACGTTTTATAAATTACAGACATACGTTTTTAAAAATCAACTTTTTTTCTTTGTAGAGCTTTAAAATTCTAATTTTCATTTACCATCTTTTCTTTCAATTTAAACTACGTTGATTTTTTTATTGAATCTTCATTTGAATGTAATTGTTTAAGTCAATTTTTTTAATCAGTGTTTATGTACGTAATTGTTTATATAGTCATTACTATTACTGTTATTCTGTATTCCATGAATTTCGAACATAATCTGAAAATAAAATCTATACATAAGTAAGTGTGCTTTTTGAATAAATCTTATTGTAGGTAATGTTGATTCAGATATATCGACATGTTTTGTAGACGTTCAGTCGGGCCGAGCCGCGCCAATTAAATTTTTTAGGGTCTGGGTCGGGCTCGGGCCGAACGTTTAGCTTTTTTTACTGGGCCGGGCCAATAAACTTTTTGTACGGGCCGGGATTGGACCAAGATTTTAGCTTTTATACCGGTCTGGGTCGGGTCAATAATTTTTTGTATTGGTCGGGTTGGTCCAGGGACTGTAAATTTCGGCCCGTGCAGATGTCTATTTCACCTATAGAAGATGCTTTCTTTAAGCTCAGTTAAACTGGCACAACAATGGTTACTTAGTTAGCTTGAGCACGAAAACAATGCCCTACCGAATATTGCCTAATTAGCCCCTTTTTTATTCAAAAATCGATCATCTTACTATAATTTCTGTATAGAAATTTTTCTTTTATTAATTCACGGAATATCTTGTCATTAAATTAACCGAAAATTATTATACAGAAAATCTTACAATCCAGTTTTAACACAAGCATTCCATGGTTTTCTTCGAACCTTTCCGTAAATACGGGTTAGGATTCCTTAGAAAGACACGGATGGCACTCCCTCCAAGGGCCTATATCCCTCGAGTAGATAATTGGCCGTCATAAATAAACCAACCTTCAACAATTTTTTCTTTTTAGTTTTTTATAATAAAAGCTTGTCTTTAAAACTTTTTAAGTGCGTTCGTAATTATATAAATACGTAGCATCTATATTCATCGTCTGGTCAGCCCGTCTGTCCGTTTGTCCGTATATAACAGCGCAAAAACTACCCAACCGAATAGTTTGAAATTTAATATATGTAATCATTGTAGAATTTTGTCGAGTAATTTCAAATTTTATGAAAATCTTATCAAAACTTAAAATCATATTAATAAAAATATTTATTATGTAATTTGAATTTAAAAAAAAAAGTGTTTCTTTGTTATAGCAGTTTACGAGGATTAATCGTCAAGCGACCTAGATGCCATAATATCTGACATGTTTGACGTATATGACATTTTATAACTTCTATGACCAAGTTACAGTCACATTCTTCATTCTATTAAATCTTATCATACATAATTAGTTCAATGATATCCCATGATAGGTAATGATTGTAGGTTGCCATGGTGATTACGTCCTATTTAAGACGGAGTCCTATTATTTCCGTATTACTGAATTTAAAAACCGAATTTGTATGCTAAAATTGTTTAATTATAACAATCCTATAATCTACCGACAGTTTTTTAGATAGATGTTTCCGGAGAAATAGATATTAAATGTAAAAAGAGTCTAAATATTGATTTCAAGTTCAGAAATTTTCAAAGCTAGGCTTAAGTTTCCCATTGAAATTTTCAGTAAATGTCAACAAAAGATAAAATGCTGCCTACTTAAAATGTACTTGTTTTATGACGGAAATTAATCATATCATAATAACATACGATATAATTCATTTCACTGAAACTAGTTATAGTACGAACGCACTTCATTTGTAACGTTTGACGTACAATTTTCAACTTATTTTACTTAAAATTTATCTTTTCAATCAAAATGTGAGTAATGTTAATCCTATGAACAAATGCGCGGAAAAAAATGAAATTCGCCAAAAGTGATTTTCAGAAATTTTTTCAACAAATTTTTTCACATTCGTATTTTTTTAAACGAAATGCAGCCTTGGAAAGAAACATGAACGTACACGTGGTTTGACATTTTTATTTTTTGCTTCTTTTGATTTCCCGAGCCGATGCGTAATTTTGAAGCACGCCGAAAAAAGGGAGGGTGGTCGTTATTGTCATTAGATGTTTTAAAAAGCTTCTCGTTATTGTTCAAACACTTCGAAATTTTTGTGAGTTAAAAATATAATGCTTTTGTAGCTTGCGTAAGAAATTCGGAAAAAATATTAATACACTCATTGCCATAAAAATTTGCGCACCAAGAAATAATTGTGGGATTGTAACGAAACTTGGCATGAAGGTACATATCAGGCAGATATGCAAATGATTAGAAATGCAGCGTGATTGCGCATTGCGTAATGCCACTAGAGGGCGTTGAACTTCGTCTTTCTTGGAGTATAAAACTGTTAAGCAGAACTTGTCTGAGTGTACCTTTTCTTTTGCAAAGGAAACGCTGAGGTAGATATGCCGTTACGCATTCATCGAAGACAATATGAGCAGCTGTCAGAGTTCGAGAGGGGAAGAATCATCGGGATGATGGAAGCTGGGTGGTCAGCTCGGCGAGTAGCTCGTCAAGTAGGCCGTTCTGATTTTACTGTGAGGAGGTTTTGGGACCAGTGGACTGATGAGACGTCTTTTACACGGCGACCAGGCTCGGAACGCCCTCGACAGACCAGTCGTCGAGAAGACCGTCGCATCATACGAAACGTACGCGTAGATACAACTGCCTTATTGGCCGCTATCCAGACACAGGTAGCACCTTCACTACGGACCCCTGTGTCTTCCCGAACCATCGCAAGGCGCCTGGCTGAAGGGAATCTGGTGTCGCGGCGTCCATTACGTGTGCTGCCAATGACACCCACCCACCGACGCCTCCGTTTGGAGTGGTGTCGCGCACGACGGGATTGGACTGCAACGGAATGGAACCATGTCGTCTTCAGCGACGAGTCTAGATTCAATTTGGGCAGCGATGACAATCGTGTTCGTGTGTGCAGCCCCCGTGGTGAACGCCTCAATCCTGCCTTCGCTTTACAACGACACACCGCTCCCACAGCTGGTGTGATGGTATGGGGTGCCATTGCTTACGATACACGATCACCCCTGATATTGATCCGTGGCACAATGACAGCCCAGTGGTACGTCCAGGACATCCTTCAGCCACATGTGTTGCCACTCGTGGCAAGGCTCCCAGGAGTCATTTTTCAGCAAGACAATGCTCGGCCACACACAGCAAGGATGTCACAAGCCTGCCTCCGCCACATTACCACACTTCCCTGGCCTGCTCGATCCCCAGATTTGTCACCAATCGAGCATATCTGGGATCATTTGGGACGGCAGGTTGGACACCCTACGAGTTTGGTTGAACTCGAGGCGCGTTTACAGCAACTGTGGAACGAGATGTCTCAGGACATCATACGGAACTTGTATGCCTCAATGCTCGCTCGTATCGCATCGTGCATTCGCGCTAGAGGGGGTCCAACAGAGTACTAAAATTTCCGTTCATTTGTACTTTTTTCTGCAATAAATGATCCCTTTTCTTTGGTTTTCTAATCACTTACTTATATCACAGTAGTACTTACGCGTGTAAAATTTCGTTTCATTTGGACGTCTTTTTCTTGGTGCGCAAATTTCTATGGCAATGAGTGTATTTAGTGGTAAAAGTGCTTGTAGGAAGACATTTTTTTTTCATTTCGGCTCGTTTAATAGTTAAAAAATATAGTTCTTATTGTCCGAATTCCAGTTATAAATTATAACGAATTGGAAGACTCCGTAAAAAATTCATGTAAAAATATTGATGTCTAGTTGTAAAGGAACTGTGGTTTCTTCTCCCTGTTTTTAGGTGCGTTCGTAATTATATAAATACGTAAGCACCTATAATCATCGTGTGGTCCGTCCGTCTGTCCACATATAACAGCGCAAAAACTACCCAACTGATTGATTTGAAATTTAATATATATATTCGTTTCAGAATTATGTTATTTAAAATTATATAGAATTATTTTAAAGAATTATTATTTAAAATTTTATGAAAATCAAATCAAAACTTAAAAATATATTAATAAAAGTTTTCTTCATTCGATTAAATCTTATCATACGTAATTAATTCAATGATATCCCATGATAGGTAATGATTCTAGGGTGCCATGGTGCTTACGTCCTATTTAAGATGGAGTCACATTATTTCTGTATTACTGAATTTAAAAACCGAATTTGTATACTAAAATTGTTTAATTATAACAATCCTATAATCTACCGACAGTTTTTTGGATAGATGCTTCCGGAGAAATAGATATTAAATGTAAAAAGAGTCTAAATATTGATTTCAAGTTCAGAAATTTTCAAAGCTAGGCTTAAGTTTCCCATTGAAATTTTCAGTAAGTGTCAACAAAAGATAAAATGTTGCCTACTTAAAATGTACTTATTTTATGACGGAAATTAATCATATCATAATAACATACGATATAATTCATTTCACTGAAACTAGTTATAGTACGAACGCACTTCATTTGTAACGTTTGACGTACGATTTCCAACTTATTTTACTTAAAATTTATTTTTTCAATCAAAATGTGAGTAATGTTAATCCTATGAACAAATGCGCGGAAAAAAATGAAATTCGCCAAAAGTGATTTTCAGAAATTTTTTCAAGGGGTTAACATTCGTATTTTTTTAAACGAAATGCAGCCTTGGAAAGAAACATGAACGTACACGTGGTTTGACATTTTTATTTTTTGCTTCTTTTGATTTCCCGAGCCGATGCGTAATTTTGAAGCATGCCGAAAAAAGGGAGGGTGGTCGTCATTGTCATTAGATGTTTTAAAAAGCTTCTCGTTATTGTTCAAATACTTCGAAATTTTTGTGAGTTAAAAATATAATGCTTTCGAAGCTTGCGTAAGAAATTCGGAAAAAATATTAATATTTAGTGGTAAAAGTGCTTGTAGGAAGACATTTTTTTTTTTCATTTCGGCTCGTTTAATAGTTAAAAAATATAGTTCTTATTGTCCGAATTCCAGTTATAACGAATTGGAAGCCTCCGTAAAAAATTCATGTAAAAATATTGATGTCCAGTTGTAAAGGAACTGTGGTTTCTTCTGCCTTTTTTTAGGTGCGTTCGTAATTATATAAATACGTAAGCACCTATAATCATCGTGTGGTCCGTTCGTCTGTCCACATATAACAGCGCAAAAACTACCCAACTGATTGATTTGAAATTTAATATATATATTCGTTTCAGAATTTTGTTATTTAAAATTATATAGAATTATTTTAAAGAATAATTATTTAACATTTTATGAGAATCAAATCAAAACTTAAAAATATATTAATAAAAGTTTTCTTCATTCGATTAAATCTTATCATACGTAATTAATTCAATGATATCCTATGATAGGTAATGATTATAGGTTGCCATGGTGATTACGTCCTATTTAAGATGGAGTCACATTATTTCCGTATTACTGAATTTATAAACCGAATTTGTATACTAAAATTGTTTAATTATAGTAATCATATAATCCACCGACAGTTTTTTGGATAGATGTTTCTAGAAAAATAGCTATTAAATGGAAAAATAGTCTAAATATGGATTTCAAGTTCTGAAATTTTCACAGCTAAGTTTCACATTGGAATTTTCAGTAAATGTCAACAAAAGATAAAATGTTGCCAACTTAAAATGTACTTATTTTATTACGGAATTTAATCATATCATAATAACAGGCGATATAATTCATTTCATTGAAATAATAACGATTTTTTTTACATTATTTTGTATTGGATATTTGCGCATAGTATAAGTTTAATGTAACAGAATTGTAATTAATTGTTTATAAAAGTGTATTGAAACTTTATTTCATAAAATAAAATTAATATCTATAAAATGAAAATCTGCACGTAAAATAAATTTTGTATTCATATGCATTTTTGCATAAGAGTGCAACAGCTGTTGCACCAACCAAGATCTGAATATTTATAAAACCAGTTAAAGTACCAACGCACCTCATTTGTAACGTTTGGCATACAATTTCCAACTTGTTTAGTTTTTGCGGCTGGTACTTTAACAATAAAAAAATAGTTCTTGTCGTGAACTCTTGGGAATTTTTATCAGTATTAAAAATAAAGGTTTCAAATACTGCCTAAAAATTTCGTGCAGAATATGGATATTTAGTAGTAAAAACATGAGCCGAAGCCGCCCGAGTGTATGCTTTCTGAGCGAAAATTTGTCAGATTTTATTATTTTTTAAATACTTCTGGTCATTCGAATCCTTCGCTATTTGTATAGGTGATGTAAATCTATCGTACTAAGAACGTGTAAAAAGATTGTGTCGAAATACAGACGTTTAGTTACTTTTAGCATAAAAAAATATCGTCTCCGGGAGGCACGAAGTGACCTACAGTCGCGAATTTTTTCGATAGGGTTAAAATTCGTATTTTTCAAAACCAATTACAACTTCGATGAGAAGAAGTAATATAATAGGTATTTTTGTAAAATATAATACAAATAGGTATTTTTGTGAATTGGTACATCTGAAATCGAGCCCTAGGGAAGCGTCGCCGAAAGGGAGAAAAATGTCAACCGCAAAAATGACATTTTTTGAAACTTTTTTCAACACGTTAACAACAATGTTTTTTTGAACTGATTGTGGCGTTTAAAACATAAAAGTACGAAATTTAAAAATACGTCTTCCATTTTTCCTTATCCTGAAAGGTTTGGCCGATGGACGTTAAGACAAGCAGAAAAAGAAAAACTGACTTTGGTTCTTCTCTTCTACGTGCTCAGGAAAGCAAGAACTGAGCATGCGCGGGCGCGCTTGCCGATTTTCAGAAAAGAAAAAAAAATGCTTTTGACGAGTTTTTAATTAATATATCTCCGGGAGGCGCGAAGTGACCTACAGTCGCGGATTTTTTGGAAAGAGTTAAAATTCGTATTTTTGAAAACGAATTGCACCGTTATAGAGAAAAAGGTCTGCACTTTAGGAGAGTATTGTTTGTTAATCGGTATCTCTGAAATTGAGCCCAATACGAGTTTTGGCGAAAAGGAAAAAAAAGAAAACGAGTAAATTGAGCTATTTTGAAAAATCTTTTTTTTTGAAAGAGTTAATATTAATATTTTTCCAAATAGATCGTGGCGTTTTAAACGTAAATGTGTGAAATTAAGAATATGTCGTTCGTTTTTCGTATTTTGAATGGTTTCGCCGATGGGCGCTTTTGATCTTCTGTGCTTCGGCGCTCCACAAAGGTGCGATCGGACACAACCTTTGATGTTTTTGACGATGATGCGACTCTTAATTGCGGGTTTCTATTAATATCTCGGTTTATTGTCAAAAAGTGAAAGATTTGAGCCTCAGATGTATCAGGACCTGTCTTGACTATCTTCATCCAAATTTTTAAACTTCCAAGTCAGGTAGATTTTTCTAGCTTTCTCCAACAGACATACAGACACACAAAGATAGACAAACTCTCTTCTTTTATTAGTATACAATTTTTATTTTATATTATTTGATATGATATTTTAAAAAACCTTTTTTTTGCGCAAGCGTAAATACCTTTGAATTACAGAAAAAAAAAAGAATTTGTTGTATTAATTTCATTATAATCAAGTAAAGTTTAAAGGGTGATTAAATACTTTTGAAGGTAAATAAATAAAAAAAAATCATAATTTGCATAATCAAATATTCAGTTGTTTTTCAAAAGATACGTTATTTTTTGGTTAAACCTTGTTTGAAAATTCTTTCTGAAAGATGAATAAAGATACTAATAAAAGATAAAAACTAATTTTTTGAAACACATTTTATATCAAACAAAAATGCTTGTGCGGAAATAATGACATTGAATGAGAAGTCTTGAAAGTTTCCAAAAAGTCTGGCACCACTATTTCTCACAAGAAAATTTCTATTTAGTACAGAAATCGCAGAATTTGTAATCCTTCCTTTAATCTCAGTTTAAAAAAAAAATGCGATTAAGCAAAGCGAAATATTCTATAAAAAATTGTGGTAAAAATGTACGTACCCCTGACTATAATGATTTGGGCTTGAGATTTTCTTAATTAAGTTACTTAGTACTGACATTATTTATATCAATATAATATTCACTATACCTATAAGTATTCAGCTCTTGAGAAGATATCCGTGTTTACCACTGATATTTAAACTTACGCTTAGACCTACATTTATCTATACACTAAATTACTTATTACAGTTTTTCTTCAAATTGCATTCTTTTACATGTATTGTTTTAGTATGCTCAGTACTTCTTTAGAGGTAAAACATTATTAATAGATACACAAGCCCTGAAAGTTTATACGTATGAGTTTTTTTACGAAATTGTTAATTGCTTAAAAGTTACTTAAAAAATGTTTGAGTGAAATTTACATGAAAGTGTTTTTCGAAATGATATTAGAAACAAATGAGGGTGTTATAATGACAGTGGAGTAAGTCAAAATTTTGGAAAATCTAGATAACCATATTTTTACTGAACAGTATATTAATTTCCGTTCAGAGCGACTGTCAAATAAGTCATAGTTCACTTAGGGAGTCGCTAGAGGGCAAAACAAATTGGAGTACTTAATGCAACGGTAGTACGACAAGTTTCATAAAACCCTTCATTTTTCAAATTACTGAATATTGACTTACTCCACTTGTCATTCGAACCAACTCAAATGAAGAAAGAATCATGTATTATTTCGAATTTCATCGAATCGTAAAATAAAACTGCTAATTCCAATGGGTATTTTTGACTTAAAACTAAGCAATGCATTTTAACACTTTCCAACATAGTTGAAAAGTGTTTATGAATTTG
Organism: Maratus michaelseni; assembly: GCA_963931845.1. NCBI lineage: Eukaryota > Metazoa > Arthropoda > Arachnida > Araneae > Salticidae > Maratus > Maratus michaelseni. The sequence continues at coordinate 123,834,090 of OZ007586.1, forward strand.
GTTTATCTGGCCATCTCCCTGTCTGTCCGCGCTCTAACTCGCATAAATATGCTCCGATTGCCATGCAATTGATATATGTTAATGAGGTTAACCATGGCATGTTCGATATTGAAAATGATGTGTGTAGCCTTTATAGTTTGCTTACAGGGGCCTCAAATTAATTCCATTACAATACAGTCTATGGGGAAAAATCGTTTGCAGTGTATTTTAATGATAATGATATTACACTATTTCAAACATATTGAAATTGTATATACAACATTGAGATGCACTGCAAGATACTTACTATATAATATCGTGAGCATAGCATTTATCATTCATTTACAGGGACACACAAAATAATTCGGTTACAGTACTGTCAATGAGCAATAATTGCTGATATTGGATTTTCAATTGTTGTATGAGTTTTAAATTTAACTGGTTTTTTTAAAAATATTTTTTGCTGTGTATAAATTCTATACATCATATATAGGGCTGCACAAAAGGATTCGATTACATTTCCGCTTATTGACGAAAATTGATGCAGGTGAATTTTCAACTGTGTTATGCGTTTCCTAACTGAACTAAATTTTTGCATACTATGTAGTACACATACAAATCTATAGATCATATACAGGGCTGCACAAAAGAATTTGGATATTTTATCAACTGTAGATAATGATTGCTGAAATTGAGTTTTGAAACATGTCATTTAGATTGAGCGGGGCTAGTTGAGCTTAAGCCGAAAGGTAGGCTTCCCCGCCCGGTTTGACCTTATAACCTTGTTTATTTATATACCATCTTTCACCTTAGAAAACTGTGAAGTTTTGTTACAGTGTTCTGAATTTGTTGGAAAGTGTTTCATAATCTATGCTTGACGCATGATTGTTCTGTCTTCTTATTGAAAATGATACAAAACTTCACATATTCCTTCTTTATAGGTTTCGTCTGAAATATTCAATAAAATAATATCACGCTTACTGAACTTTTAAATCAAATTTAATATCTAGATAGTATCTGACAGGTAACCAATCTAATCTACATACTCCTATAAAAATCAATAAATCATAAAATCACTTTTCTTTATTACGCATGTTTCCGTGCATCATTTTGAAAATAAGGCATCATACTGTTAGAATGATGCCAGTTGAGCAGGTTTTTATTCAGATTGCTTGATTCATAACATTTTTTGTGAAATAGCAATATTCGCCTTATTTAATTTGTCATTAAATAATGCGAATATTGCTATTTGAGGAAAAAAAAAGTGGTAGAAATGCAATCAAACAATCTGAATAAAAAAAACTCGCGTAACTGACAAGACTGATTGAAATGCAATTTATCTCTCTACATTTCTATTTATAAATGTAGAATTTTTTGAAAGTGAATAACATAAATTCCGTATGAATAACTACAAAATCTAAACAATTTAATTTTTTTTACTTAAAAAAATAGTACCGCAATTGAAGAATCATATAAAATAAAATAATAGGGCAACTTATTATTATTTTTTCTTATGAATTGCGTGCCGATCATATTGCCGTCACGTGTTTATATCACCAGAAATAGTTCATGTTATGTGAAAACCTGTATTCTACCAGACCTAAACAATCGTCATGAACTTTATTATAAATTTTTATGGTTGTGTGAACAATATTTTAATTACTTATTTTAGTTAGATTCTTTAAATTTGGTTAGTTTTATAAAAATATGATGGTGAGAGATTTACCCAAACATATAAATGAGGGGGTCTGGGCAAGAGAATGCTAAGCCACATTTTTAAACCTCTGAAATATGTCAATTTGAAAATTTGATAAAATACTCAAATCAAGATATAACAAAGTTTTTTCGCCAATGTCTTAGTAACATTTGAGATATTCTGCGTAACAATATGGCATTACTTTAATGATATTACTATTACGTTCTTTGTAAATTAGCTATTTTCATTGGGGGCATAAACGTCTTGGACAAAACGAAACCTGGGACATATGCTGCCACCAAGTGACATTAGAAACAAATTATATGTAGTATAATATAATTTAGAATATTAAGCAACAGATTACAGTGTTAGATTTATTTCACCAAAAATGTGGCTTGACATTTTCTTGCCCCGACCCCCTCAATTGTCATAGAACAATTCTTTTCTATCTAGAATATGTATTTGATAAAATACTCAAATCAAGATATATAACAAAGTTTTTTCGCCAATGTCTTAGTAACATTGGAGATATTCTGCGTAACAATATGGCATTACTTTAATGATATTACTATTACGTTCTTTGTAAATTAGCTATCTTCATTGGGGGCATAAACGTCTTGGACAGAACGAAACCTTGGACATATGCTCCCACCAAGTAACATTAGAAACAAATTATATATAGTATATTATAATTTAGAATATTAAGCAACAGATTACAGTGTTAGATTTATTTCACCAAAAATGTGGCTTGACTTTTCTTGCCCCGGCCCTCTCAATTGTCATATAACAATTCTTTTCTATCTGGAATATATATGTATATATATGCATACTTCAGTGAAGACGGGGAAGGTTTGACTCTATCGAAAGCTTGATCCACATTCATTTATATTATTTATAGCTTTAAAATTTGCCAAAGCCATTGTATATGCAAGCTGTTATCCACGTTAGTTTAGTAGTTATGCCATGTTCCTTCTTACAAGGATAGGGCCAGACATTGAGATTGCAGGTTTACTTAAAATGCAGTAGATAATAGAAGACCAAAGGCAGACAATAGTGTCAAATTCATGAAGTGAAACTCATAAACATACAAAAATAAACAAATAAAGATGAAAAAGAACAAAAAATCATGCGTCAATCATAGATTATTAAACACTTTCCAACATATTCAGAATAATCTAACAAAACTTCAGAGATTAATAAGGTGAAAGATGATGTATAAGTAAACAATTGGAAAAACGCATAACACATTTGGAAACACAATTTCAGCAATTACCGTCAATAGTCGGAAAGCAGCCAAATTCTTTTGTGTAGTTCTGTATAGGATCTATAGATTTGTATATATATTTGTATATAAACATAGAACATAGTATTCTACAATTTACTGCAGTTAGGAAACGCATAGAACAGTTGAAAATTCCTCTAGATCAAATTCCGCCAATAAACGGAAATGCACTCGAGATCTTTTGTGTTTCCCTGTGTAGGATCTTTAAAATTTAAATACACCCAGTAGTATTCCAAATATTAGTTAAATTCAAAAACGCGTACAACAGCTGAAAACGCACTTTCAGCAATTATTATTGATAGACAGTACTGTAACCGAATTATTTTGTCTGTACCTGTAAAGGAACGATAAATTCTAAGCACACCTTATACTATAGTAAGCATCTTTTAGTGCATCTCTGTTACATACATCACTTTCAATATGCTTGAGATAGTCTAACATTAAAACACATCGCAAGCGATTTTTCCCCATAGACCGTAATGTAATGGAATACTTTTGAGTGTCCCTGTAAATGAACTATTAATGTTACACACTTTATTTTCAATACAGAACAAGCCATAGTAAATATCAAAATGATATTTTTATTGTATTGCAATCCGAGTATATTTACGCTAGTTAGAGCATGGGCAGACGGCAGCAAACAGACAAACTGAATTCATAAAGACTTTTCAACTATGTTCGAAAGTGCTAATAAAAAAAGCTTGCAAAACTATTACAACTACTTATAGCTTTTTGTTGGGCTTCCGAATTGAGCACCATAGTACAATGTGTAGTATGTCAAGCTTAAGGCTAGACGCTAAGAGTTCTGTACCGATGCATTCCTTTTATTTCATACTTTATCTTTTTTCTTTCTTTAATGATGTTTCATTAGTTGCTTTATATTTTTTTTATCGTCAGTGGAATATGGTTAATAAAGCTGAATTTTAAAATGTGATATCGCTAATCATATTTATTATTATTATTATTATAAAATATTTATTAAAATACGATAAAAAGAACTCCTAAAAATTGCCCTTTCGAGTGGGGTGTCCTATTAATAGGATAGGATGTCGTTTCCCCTACTATTATTTTGTCTTTACAATTATTCTTGTTATAATATGCATGTAGTAATGATAGTACATGCCTTTAAATTTACTATTACCACTACATTTATGTTTCAACCTATTTAGTATGTATAGCATTTTTGTACAGAATTTAATAGTGATAATAATAATAATAAACGTTCATTGAAAGCTCTATAGACCGTTACTGAGACTTTTATTTCAAACATATGTTTTATTCTTTAAATTTAAAATTACGAACTACTTGTGCAAACCAATAATTTATGATAAAAAATGGAAAAAAATTACTGGAAAATTGTTGTATCTATTATGCAACTATAATAGATACAGTAAATATATTACGCAACAAATATATACATATACAAATATATATATATATGTATATATATTTGAAATTCAAAGGTATTACAATTATATATATACGCACAAGTATATACAACAAATATAATATGCCTGTTTTTAATACGATATTTTCCAAACACCTTCAAAACAATCTTCCATAGCTTATTGTCAAATTAATAGTATGCAGCTTTACTATATTCTTTAGATTTCAGTAAATAATTACATATTCGTTAAACTTCGGTAAAAATTCATTTTGACAACCACTTTCAAATTTTTAAACCTAAAAGTAATCCTCCTTGAAAAAAAATAAAGTGAAAATGTTAAAAAAATCTTTTTGCATAACAAGATCGATGAAACAAACATTTAATTAAGAAAATTAATTTATAATAATATAATTTTCTTAAAAAGTTTAATTCTTCACACTTCTAAATTATATTATTTATGATAAATTACTATGTTTCCTTCATGTTACGATTGCGTATTTTAATAAAGTAAGAACAAAAGGTTATATACAGTTTTAGAAAGAAATAAGTTACCAATTTCAAAGGGTTCTAAAGCACGTTCCACTGTTCCAATTGAGAGGAAATTAAAAATGCAGATAATTCCAATGTTCCGCTTGTCAGTTATTAAGTAACATTTTTCTGAAAGGTTATGCTGAGGCACTCAAATAAGTGTTTAATAAGCTGATATATTTTAATGTCTATATTCCTTCAAATAAATGTTTAATATGCTATAAAAATGCTCAATATGCCCAATTCATTCTTAACAACGTGTTGTAATCAGCAGTTGTAGATTAACTGGTGATACAACTATCAATCAACCAGTTGTAGATCTTGAAATTCGGAGTAACTTGCACTATATATTATGATTGAATAAGAAGTTCACAACTCAGTTTTGCCTAAATCGCAAATCAGGAGCTGTGAGCCTGAATTTATTGGCCTAATCTGCTTAATTTTATTTTGTCAAGAAACCATGATATTTCTGTAATTATGTAATTACTATATGTTACATATTTTGAGGAATAAAAACATTTGACGTGTGTTTACATATTTCACTGACAAAAGTACATCGCCAAACTCAAAAAAGTCTTAAAACAAACCATATTTTCGGTCGCTGAGTGCAGCCAATCTGGCCGAATATCTCGAACATAGTGACAAAAGCTTTTTTGTCAGGGCAGGCAGAAGTACGAAAATAGGATTTTTCGATTATAACACGTTTTAGACAATGAAGGGAGCATATTTAACATATATTGTAGCAAATTAAACATTTTTGTGAAGGAATATTGGATATTAAAATGTATAAGTCTATTGAACTTTTATTTGAACGTTAAAGTGTCAACATTCAGAAAAAATGTACGGAGAATTTTTATATAATAAATGACAAGTGCATCATTTGTATTATCCGTAGATTTAATTTCATCTTAATTGGATCCGTAGAACACAGTTCAGAGCTCCTTGAAATATGTAACTTATTTCTTGCGAACTCTGTACAAAATGAAGTCATTATATATATAAATTAATTTGGATCTGGATATGAAAACGTGTTAGTACATCACGTGCAACTTTTAAATAATAATTTCAGTAGAAAATACTTTTCATTGATGATTTTTCATTTATCACAAAGTTCGGAGGCAAGCAATACATATTTAAGCATATGCAAAAAAGTAGGTGATAAATAAAATAATGAATTAATACTGTACTTTTTATTCTTCCGTTTTAGCGTATTTTCGTGATTGGCGACTTTTACACTCGTATGATATGCTTTGCATTCGCAAAAATAATTCACAGTTGAAATCCTTCATAAAAGAAAATATATAGTAAAAAAACTGCAAACGGATTTAGTTACTATTATACTATTCCTATTTTTCTTTTGCTCACAAATTCTACAATATTGGAATCAAACTTTAAACATTAAAAGACGTTGTAATGTAAAAAAAAAAAAAAAAAAAAAAAATCAATTAGAATTTTAAGAGCTCGTATTATTGTATTTTAATAAAAATTTATTTTTAATTGTATCAAAAAATATTATCTGATATTAGATACCAAGTTTCAATTTTAATAACAATATTTAGTTTACGTAGATAAATCTGAAGCATATATGTCAAAACGGTATCAAATAAAGATAGAAACGACAAGAAACGTGCGGACACAGAATTTGCAGTGCCTGGTCTCGACTGTGGTGCTTTTACCATTACTCGACGGTGAACTCCAATGCGACAAAACACTGCAAATAGATGTAACAGTTTTTGCAAGATTTTTAAATTAATTCTCTCCTATTTTAATTTTTGAGATGAGCACTATACAGGGTGTTTAAAAACTGTATGCACAATTAAAATGGATTTAACGTAATTTTTAATGAATAAATACTTCACTTTGAGTTATGAAAGGGAACTATAATAATGAACGTTTTATAAAATTAACGCTTGTGTTCAAACTGATGGTCGTTCTGGTTCAGGCATTGAATCGGAAACATCTACCTGCCAGCCTCTCTTCTTTTGCAGAGTTTTTTTATGACCACTGTCTTCCCGAATGTTGCTTGTAAACGTTTTGACCTGCTACACCTGTCTGAAACTTAATCTCTAATTCTAGCGATTGTAAGTTGCGTACGGGATGTTTAAAACTTTCTCCAAAACTGTCTCTGTACTTCAGCTACGTTTTTATACTTCCAGTAGTACTTTTGGATAAATTTATTTTGCTTCAAGCTTAGTCTGGTTTCAGACATTATTTCAAGTTAGTTAAACCTGAAAGGTAAAGAAGAACATGCCAGTTATTAACAAATAAATTGTGTATACATTTTTTGGTAACTCATTTATTACTTCGAGGCTAATTTCCATCTTTGGTCTTCTATTAAAATACAATTTTTTAAGGATTTCGGTGCCCTTAACGTCTAAGCACTCTTCTTTTAGACGACAATGGATCACACGCAATGGGCGGTGCTCGCAATGTTTGTGGGGAATTATCCATATTTGATTAGTATATACTCGCGTATAAGTCGAGGAATTTCTGACAATTTTCGGCAAACAAATCGGAGGGGTCGACTTATACGCGAGTCAAATAAAGCAAAAAAAAAAAAAAAAAAAAAAAACTTCAAATACTGCAGAAATTCTGGCTTTTTATGAGTAAGAATAATTAAATAATATTTAAAATATACAAATAATAATAATTTATCATTAAAAAATATTTCATTGATTTGTTTTTGTATACTTACCACTTTTTCTCTCCTACCATATGGAGAAAGCGAAATCTTTGTCTTCATTTTATGCGAAATTGTAGTAAAAATTTTGGGGGTCGACTTATTCGTGGGTTTTTGATTATTTGCAGAATTTGCACTTAAAAGTTAGGGGGTCGACTTATACGCGAGTATATCCGGTAGCTCTTGCTAACGGTTGTGGGAAAAAATCGGGACACTGATTAGTTATATGAAAGAAAAGCGTCATCGTCACATTGAATGACGTCAAAAATGCTTGTTACCTATTAGTATTTGTGTTTTGTTTAGCGAAAAGTAATGTTGAAATGAAACGAAATGAAACAAAATCGCCCACTCTAGGAGTGGGCGACGAGAGTGGGCCCACTTCCCTTACGCAAGGAACTTTTCCCCAGGAGGGAAAATGTACTCCTATTTAAAATTATAGATGTTGGATATTACATTTGAGATTAATGTCTGATTATAAAATTAGTGCAATGTTAGTTTTTACAGTTCAAGTTTAGTGTCACAGCAGTTTCTTATCTAAAATAAGAGAGAGAGAAAGAACTCTGAATCTCCTGAACCATTTATTTAAAACAAAACTATACATCAAGTTAAACTGGAAGAAATAACTTAAATTGCGTAAAATTTCTACTCAATATAAAATAATAAATAAGTTAGTAGAAACTTTAGGAATAAATAATCTTTTGCATAACATTTCTAGTAATCCCCTGCATACAACTGTCAAAATTTCATCAAGAATTGCAACTGATAATTACTAATTACAGGAATGAGTATAATTTCAGGGCAAAGTGTCTTTAACACCTTCAGGGGCAAAGTACTCTTGTAGCTAAAATATTGAAATGGCTGATTGACACCAGGATTCACGAACGAATTTATTTTAAAATAAGTAAAAGATTTTCCTCATGTACCTTATAAATTCAAAATTTGATTATAAATTTCTGGTGTCATTGTCGCATTTTGGGATTAAAATTAAGTGGTATATATAATATACCGGTGCCCTTCAAGGGGTTAAAACATCTGACTAAAATTGATGGAAAATAAGCAACAGACTTCATAATAATTTAAATATAACGAGTAGTAAGAACAATATAAGTTCAAAGATGCCAACAAAATTTTAATTATCATATACAATTTACAAAAATATATACATACTATTAAATATTCTGTTTTGGAACTAAGTAAAAACATGTTTCTTTAGAAATTTTTGAAAAATTCTTGTTTAAATATAAGAATACAATTTTTAGCTTCTAAAGTATACATATTTTATCTAACAGCAAAGTGGTTATGGAGCAGAAAAAAGACCGAATTCAAAATTAACGAGTGGAAAGGTGGAAATTTAATTCCTTCAGTGTAGATCTGATATGAAAATAGTAATAAATTTTGCTTCCCCTTCTAGGTAAGCTTTAGCCACTACGAACAAATTAACAGTCAGAAAATATGTTTTTTTATGATTAAAAATAGCTGAAATTCAGCAAAACTATCCAAAAGATTCTTACACAAAAGTTGTAGATCTTGAAATTCGGAGTAACTTGCACTATATATTATGATTGAATAAGAAGTTCGCAACTCAGTTTTGCCTAAATCGCAAATCAGGAGCTGTGAGCAGATATGGACTAATTTATTGACCTAATCTGCTTAATTTTATTTTGTGAGGACATCATGATATTTCTGTAATTATGTAATTACTGTATGCTACATATTTTGAGGAACAAAAACATTTGAAGTGTCTTTACATATTTCACTGAGAAAAGTACATCACGAAACTCAAAAAAGTCTTAAAACACAAGAGCAAAGTATTCAAATATAATTTTTCATTCAATAGAATGAAAATTCCTATTATTTCTTTCCTAAATCTACTTATTACCTCCAAAAAATTCAAATTGTGCTAATTAAGTTTTATCAATTTTTGAAAGCCTAACTTATATCCACTTACATTTTGAAATTCTGCTTAACTCCTATTATAAATAAAATAACAATATTTCTTATGACATGGAATTAAAATTTAAGATACATATCGACACCTAAGAACAAAGATGTGCTATGTACATTTTTTGCCAATCTGAGATTTGGGTAAAATTAGAATTGTTATCAAAAGTAGTGTCAAGACCACAAGCATTTCAAGTCCAGTTTGTAATAACAAAAGTGTAAAAATAAGGAAAACGCAAAATACTATGTCATGGTAAATCCCTTTTAGTTAGTGCACATTTGTACTATATCTAGATTTCTACCAAAAAAAAAAAAAAAAAAAAAAAAAAAAAAAACTATGAAGACCGTTTGGAAATAGTGGTAGACAAACTTTAAAAAATAGTCGTTAGTAGCAACCCATCTCAGGTGAAATTGAGAATCTAGTGCACTCTAGTGAATGGAATGAGGATGCTTGATCATATGGGATATTTGACCCACCCCTTTTATCTGTACAGTAGGTTTATTTTTCTTTCGAAACTTAGAAACATCTTAACATAAGTCGGGTTAAAACAACGCTCTGACGACAGGAGGGTGATAGCGGAGGGAATAAGCTTTCCTCTTCCTCCCGAGAGTGTTATCTAAGAGGAGGAGGTGGAGATACCCCCCCCCCCCCCTCTGAGAGCGTTATCTAGGAGGAGGGGATATCAGGATTGTTTTCAGCGGATATTTTTTTAGATGATTAGAAATTTTTGAGGATGTCTTTTACGAGTTACAACTTGAATTAAATTCATTTTAAATACTAATTTAATGATTAATTAAAAGAGTTAGATTAACCCATCTCAGGTGAAATTGAGAATCTAGTGCTCTCTAGTGAATGGAATGAGGATGCTTGATCATTTCGGATACTTGACCCACACCTTTTTTCTGTACAGTAGGTTTATTTTTCTTTCGAAACTTGGAAACATCTTAACATAAGTCGGGTTAAAACAACGCTCTGACGACAGGAGGGGGATAGCGGAGGGAATAAGATTTCCTCCTCCTCCCGAGAGTGTTATCTAAGAGGAATAGGTGGAGATCCCCCCCCCCCTCTGAGAGCGTTATCTAGGAGGAGGGGATATCAGTATTGTTTACTGCGGATATTTTTTAGATGATTAGAAATTCTTCAGAGTGTCTTTTACGAGTTACAGCTTGAATTAAATTTATTTTAAATAATTTAATGATTAATTAAAAGAGTTAGATTTAATTTTTGATTTTTTATTATACTGTTCATTCAAACTGAATTGTTCTAACGCATTTTCCATTGTGGTAAACGTTAATATAGCGATGAAGTAAAACTAAATAAATATTTTATATTGAAATTATAAAATTAAATATTCGTAATCATTTTACACTCTCAATTAAATAATATTTTTCCTTTTTATAATTCGAATTACATTCCGAAAAGTGATGAACAAACAGTGCACATGTTTCAAACTTAATCTATTTTTATAGAGTGTAAATATAAGTTCTATAGGTACACAGGGCTGTAAAAATATATATTACATCGTCTTATAACATTTAAGAAATAATTTCACAAGCGATATTTTTTTCCTAGTGGACGATTAATGCATTTTCAATTAGAATTTAAATATTGAAATAAATTTAATTGAAAAAAAATGGAATTCATATTTTAAATTTTCGTGTGAAATATTATTTAGAAAATTCACATAGTGTTTATTTTTAGACTGAGTCTATCTAACATATTATTTATTTATCGATGAATTTGAAAATAATTTAAATAAAAGATATATTTGACTTATACAATTTATTCTAATATATTCTCAAGAAAATATACCAACTGATACAGTAATTTTAATAAAAAAAAGAAATGACTACTTCTGATAAAAATGTATAATTTATTTCTTCAGAGATTCATTGGTTTTATATCTATGCTTTATATGACTCATAACCACTAGTTTTTATTTAATTAAAAATATATATACAAAACTAAAAAACCTGTATTCGACACCTGTAACACCTGTATTCAAACACTGGACCTCCCGTTTTGAGACTGGTGGTGGTGTTACGGCCGATTATCTGCACGGAGGATATAGGCCGAAGGGGGGGGGGGGGGGGAATGCCCTCCGTGGTTAGCAAGCTTTGAAGAAAACCACGGAAAACTCCGAAAGATTAGGCCGACAGGCGCGATATGAATTTGAACTCAGCACCTCCCGTCTACCAGCTTTGAGAGCAGAATCTCTCAACCACTGGTGGGGTCGTTTTGAGATTGAAGATGCCGCCTTTGATAAATTATTTCACCGCGATAATTATCACTTATAATCTGTCTTATTTCCTTGGTGAATTTCCCTATAGACTCGGTCATAAAATGGTTTGAAAATGCTTTAAAAACGAATTACTTACCTAATCCTTCAGCCGATTTTTACGAAAATCTATACAGTCCTTGCGACCATAGTCTATAACGTATTCGTGACATGGGAGCTCAATCGGAACTACCGTTTGAAAAATATAGTATTCACACAAACCATGATTGCAATACTTTCCTTATACTATGTGTTCACAAAGTAAAAAGTTGAGTACTGGTCCGACTAGATTTTTTTTTTTTTTTTTTTTTTGTCACTCACCACATTATTATTTCTTTTATTTTTATCCATCCAGTTTCTGACAATTTTTCATTGGATATTTCAATATGTCAAAAATTGATGATATATATTTTAACCCCTTGCCTGTGGAATATATTTGCGAAAAACGTTAATTGAAACACGTTAATTGACCACGTTAATTGAAACACGTTAATTGAAACGTTAATTGATATACGTTAATTGAAAAACGTTAATTGAAAAACATTAATTGGAAAACGTTAATTGAAAAACGTTAATAGAAACACCGATTTTTCTTTTGCCCAAACTCAGGTCGGGCATTCAAAAAATTGGCGCATTTGCGTTGCCCGAATTGAGTTCGGGCGTCACAGGCAAGGGGTTAAAATCTTAAAATATCATCTAAAACAATATCTGAAACAACATCCAAAATATCATCTGATTTTTAGGGTTTCGTTCATCTCACGAAACCCTATTGCTCCCGCTCCGTTGTCTGTCTGTCACAGACCCATTCTCGAAAACTATGTAACTTACAGAGTTGAAACTTTGTGTATAAATCAGAATATCAGCTGTGAAGAGCTGAAAATATTAAAATTTGAAAAATTCGTATTATTTTAATAAATAGAGATAAAAAACCAAAATTCTAACAGCTTTTTCCTATTAAATTGAAACATTTTTCGTTAGAGTCGATGCCAAAAATTAAAAAATCCACGATGAAATTCCTTCTACAATAAATAATTTTCTATCAGACGATTTCCACGTGAAAAATGAAATAAAAAGTTTCACCAAATAAAAAAAAAAGATTAATATGAAATAAAATTGATTGACGTCATAGTCGTAATAAAACGGAAAATGTCTAAGATTTCTCAATAATACAAGGAGTATGAGTATGTGTAAGTACAAGCAGATTAATATCACGTCATTAGGGAATTAAAAAGACAATCTGACGTCATTTGGGAAGTTTAACTAATTTTTCAAATGTTTGAGAATAATACAAAGCGAGTATCAATATAAATAATAGAGAATAGTAAATATATGAGTTTGAGAAACATATTGAATCGTGATGAAAATCCGATTATGGAAATATTCGCATATTTTAACATTTTGAAGATGTACAATTTGTTTAATTTTGAAATTAATTTTTTAACTATTGCATTTAGTCCGTATGACGGATATTATTATGACAGAATATAATAGCAGGCTTAGCCCGCTATCCGGCTGGTTTAGATATTCGAAAAAACAAAAAAATAGACCGGTAAATTTTTACTTCATAAAAAACGACTTTTTTTTTTTGTTGTTGTTGCTAAATGAAATTTGTTTGAATTTATTAAAGAAAGGATAAAGTGTTTTGAAAAGAATATTAAACGAAACCCTTTGAGCGATCTTCGATCACACTTACCCACTTGTTTTTTTTATTGTTACAATTAAATAAAAGAAAGACTGTTCAACTGATTTCATATAAATTTCAAATCCCCGTCATCGAAGATAATTTAAATACCTCTATCCACACCATTGCCTAATCAGATATCACACCTAATTTATTCATCATCCCAAAACGCTAAATTTAATCTTAAAAGTTAAATAATTAATCCAATTAACATTTTAATTAGCTCATTATAGTGAATCTTCTTCCCCTTTTACACTTACCTGTTTTATTGCATAAATAAAAATTCCCTTTCTAAAAATACTCTAACACAGAAAAGTGCCTAAAAATCGATGCACTGATTCGATCGTTTTCAGCTCCCAAGCTCATGTTCGAGTTCTTAGACCATCATCTTAAAATGATGATGCCGTTTTTGAATCATGAACGACCGAGCAAATGCGTCATCAACCGTTTTGAAGCATCAGTGTATGTCTCTTTATTTTGAAATCTCTCATAAATGGATCATAAAATTAATTTTTGATGTACATTTAAGATTATAGCTCTAATGATTAAAGAAGTTTTCATGTCTCCTCTTTTATGACTTATGAATATGTTAATTTCACTTTGATCTTTTCTTAGTAGTAACCTTTTCTCAGATAAATGGTTGTTGCGTTTAACCCCTTTCGGATCCGATTTTTAAAAAAATTGTAGAAAATATAGGTTTAAAAGAAATTAAAAGTAGGTATCCAAATGACGAAAATTAAGGTTTACTGAAATTTAACGAATATAGTTTTTTTTTGTGTACTATTAACAGGACAATAGGCTATGGAAGAATATTTGAAGACGTTTGGAAAATATCGTACTAAAGCAGGATTAAATGAACATAACAACTCTAGTATTTTTTTTCAGTCATAAATTATTGGTGCGAACAAGCAACCCCTATCATTAAATTGAAAGAATGAAACCCGTGTTTGAAAAAACAAATAAGTGGATGTTTTCATTGCTAAGCGTGTAAGCCATTAGAGCGACCCTTAGGCGTTAAGCCGACAGAGTGAAAAATGTTCCAAGCCGGGAATCGAACCCGGGACCCCAGAATGGCGATCTGAGGTTCTACCACTGAGCTACAAGGAACGATATCCCAACTCGGCATCTCTCACTCTTATATATATGTCGTAAAGTGTGAGAGATGAGGAGTTGGGATATCGTTCCTTGTAGCACAGTGGTAGAGCCTCAGAGCGCTATTTTGGGGTCCCGGGTTCGATTCCCGGCTTGGGAAATTTATCACTCTGTCGGATTAACGCTCAGTTTCGAATAAAAAAATCCACTTGTTTGTTACTCATTAGTTTCGGGCGAATTTTCCCTTTTGAAAAATTAATTGGAATTTACTTGTACATGTTTGAAATAAAGTAAAAGTTCCAAGGACAGTGTGCAGGGCTATAAGCGAATTTTATTTTGTTTAATTACTAAATTCTTAAACATAAATGATGCGATAATAGTAAAGACATAAACTTTACGAATATGTCATTTACTGAAATCCAAAAAACATAATTATTTCGCGTACTATTAATATGACAATAGACAATGGAAGAATTTTTGAAGACGCTTGGAAAATGTCGTAATAAAGTAGGATTAAATGAACATAACTCTGTAGTATTTTTTTCAGTTATAAATTATTGGTGAGAACAAGTAACCCCTGTCTTTAAATTGAAATAATGAAATAAGTGTGTGAAATAAAAAGTCCCACGAACAGTGTACAGAGCTATAAGCGAACTTTATTTTGTTTAATTACTAAATTCTTAAACATAAATGATGTGATAATAGTATATGTAAAGACATGAATTTAACGAATATCATTATTTTGCGTACTATTAATATGACAATAGACTATGGAAGAATTTTTGAAGACGTTTGGAAAATGTCGTATTAAAGCAGGATTAAATGAACATAACTCTGTAGTACTTTTTTTCAGTCATAAATTATTGGTGTGAACAAGTAACCCCTGTCTTTAAATTGAAAGAATGAAACACGTAATTAAATAATGAAACTTTGTATCAATCACCATACAAAAGAAACAACACACAGGACGCGTTTCGAACTGATCCCCGTCATCATTCGAAGCAATTGTGCACGTATTTGAACACGTGTTTGAAATAAAAGTCCCACGAAGAGTGTACATAGCTAGAAGCGAACTTTATTTTGTTCAATTACTAAATTCTGAAACATAAATGATGTGATAATAGTACATGCAAAGACATAAATTTCACAAATTTGAATATAATTTCATTTATTGAAATCTGCCGAATATTATTATTTTGCATGCTATTAATATGACCATAAGCTATGGACGAAATTTTTAAGACGTTTGTAAAATGTCGTTTTAAAGCAGAATTAAATTGGCATGACAACTCTCTAGTATTTTTTTTCAGTCATAAATTATTGGTATGGACAAGTAATCCCTATCTTTAAATTTAAAGAATGAACCACGTGATTGAAATAAGTTTCAACAACAGTGTATAGAGCTATAAGCGAACTATATTTTGTTTAATTAATAAATTCTTAAACATAAATGATGTGATAATAGTACATGTAAAGACATAAATTTAGCGAATATGTCATTTACTGAAATCTAACGAATATTATATTTTGCCTACTACACTGTAAGAAAAAACGGCAAAAATTTCAGCATAATTTGCTGTAAATTTATACACACAAATTGCCAGCATTTTTTGAAGTAAAATTTAATATGATTATAGTCGTATTTGCAGTAAAATTAGCATGTTTGAAGCACATTTTGCTGTAAAATTCCAAACATAAGGCGTATTTTGCTGTCAATTTACAGCAAAATGTGCTGGAAATTTGGGTGCATAAAATTACAGCCAATTTTACTGTAATTTCTGCCGTTTATTCTTACAGTGTATTAATGTCCATAAGCTATGGAAGACATTTTTAAGACGTTTGTAAAATGTCGTATTAAAGCAGAATTAAATTGACATGACAACTCTCTAGTATTTTTTGTCAGTCATAAATTATTAGTATGGACTAGTAATCCATATCTTTAAATTTAAAGAATGAAACACGTGATTGAAATAAGTCTCAACAACAGTGTATAGAGCTATAAGCGAACTTTATTTTGTTTAATTAATAAATTCTGAAACATAAAGGATGGGATAATAGTAAATGTAAAGACATATACTAGCGTTGCCACATGCAGAGAATAACAAAAGTAATTGTAAAGAGAAAATGCTAGTAAATGTAAAGACATGTTCTACTATTAGACTTCCATACACAAAGGGTTAATTAAATGAATAAAAGCTGTACGGAAGTTCATGTTATAAAGGTTATATTAAAAAATGAATTAATGAATTGTAATTAATCTGCCGCCAAAATATTTCGATTTTCAAGTTATCAACAAAATAGTTCACTTTATTTATTTAAAAACCTATTAAATTTTGCGAGAAAATAATATTCCTTTATTTAAAAAGCTACAAAAGAAATTTCTATTTAATATGC
Source organism: Maratus michaelseni (assembly GCA_963931845.1). Taxonomy (NCBI): domain Eukaryota; kingdom Metazoa; phylum Arthropoda; class Arachnida; order Araneae; family Salticidae; genus Maratus; species Maratus michaelseni. The sequence continues at coordinate 123,851,029 of OZ007586.1, forward strand.
AAATTGAAGCTTTAATACAATTTTACTAATATTATGTTTCAAACTTCTAAAATCAAACGTAACCACACGAATAAAAGTAAAGAAGAAGAAAAATGAAAATAAAAACGTTATTACTATTTCATGACTTATCTTAAAATGCATTATTTTTAAACATTTATAAGAAAAAATACTAAAAATTTATGACTTTTAAACGAGTGATATTATAAGGATAGAAAAAGCCTTTATATAATAAATTTTCAGTTGCTTTCGTAACATCCGATTTATTTTTAAATTAAGAAAATTAAAATGTTATTAATCTTTGAAATAAAAAGAAAACAAAGCGCTAAAAATTATTTAGAAAAACAGTTAAACCTCTCAATAGTGTACACCTCAGGATTTATCCGCTTTTCAGAGGTAAAATATACAAATATGTCTGTGTTGTGGATTGGAAAAAGGGCTCGCTAAATAGGGGTATCCGCTATTCGGGAGTGTCTATTTTGGAGATTTTACTTTATTAACCTTCACGCTTACCTGAACCTCGATGCTCCTATCTTAAATCGTAAAAGGAATATATTAAAATCGGTTTTCCACTAAATTATATGTTGAGTGATATCTCTTGCATATCCAGGCTTCATACATGTAAAGATATTTTATTAATAATAATATTTTTAAATAAACATTGAATTAGCATCTTATTTATGGGAATTCAAAGAATGAGTTGTGGAAAAAAAAGAATAGTCGTAAGCGAGAGGGTTAATCTGTTATGATTAAACAGTACAAAAATATTTAACTTAAGTAACAATACAGACAAAACAATATTAAAACCGAAATTTTATTCACTGCTTTGAAAAAAAAAAAAAAATGTACTTCCCTTGGTACTTTCGTATAAACACTCGAAAAAACACTTGAATACTCACAGTTACGTGTGATGTTTTTGTTATGCATTGTGAGCCTTTCTTCGTATAGATTACTTTAGTAAATTATCATTAACGAGCAGGGAAGACCGAGCTATGCTCGGTCAAAATTAAATTTGAGTTCAAATATCATGACCCATGACCAAAATGACCCACTAATTGAATTTTCTCGAACATGTGACTTAGCCCAACAGTCTTCTCGTGCCGGAAAACCATAGGATGCAAAATTTAGTGTAAATTGAGCCGCTTTTTAGATATCGACCCACAATGACCCAGAAATGACCCACTAATCGAATTTTCTCGAACATGTGACCTAATCTAATGATTTTCGCGTGCCCGAAACTCGTAAAATACAAAATTTAATCAAAATAGTTAGAGCCGTTTGTTAGATAAAATTAATTTGACCCGCTTTGACCCAAAAATGACCCCCTAATCGAAAGTTCTCGAACATGTGACCCAGCCCAATAGTCTTCTCGTGCCCGAAAATAGTCGGATACAAAATTTCGTCAAAATCGTTTGGACCGTTTTTTAGATACAATTAGCTTGACCATGACCCAAAATGACCCAAAATGACCCACTAATTGAATTTTCTCAAACATGTGACCTAGCCCAACAGTCTTCTCGTGCCCGAAAACCATTGAATGCAAAATTTAGTGTAAATTGAGCCGCTTTTTAGATCTTGACCCACAATGACCCAGAAATGACCCACTAATCGAATTTTCTCGGACATGCGACCTAGCCCAATGCTTTTATCGTGCTCGAAACTCGTAGGACACAAAATTTAATCAAAATCGTTAGAGCCGTTTTTTTAGATAAAATTAATTTGACCCGCGTTGACCCAAAAATGACCCACTAATCGAAAGTTCTCGAACATGTGACCCTGCCCAATTGACTTCTCATGCCCGAAAATAGTCGGATACAAAATTTCGTCAAAATCGTTTGGACCGTTTTTTAGATACAATTAGCTTGACCATGACCCAAAATGACCCAAAATGACCCACTAATTGAATTTTCTCGGACATGCGACCTAGCCCAATGCTCTTATCGTGCTCGAAACTCGTAGGACACAAAATTTAATCAAAATCGTTAGAGCCGTTTTTAGATAAAATTAATTTGACCCGCGTTGACCCAAAAATGACCCACTAATCGAAAGTTCTCGAACGTGTGACCCAGCCCAATTGACTTCTCATGCCCGAAAATGGTCGGATACAAAATTTCGTCAAAATCGTTTGAACCGTTTTTTAGATACAATTAGCTTGACCATGACCCAAAATGACCCAAAATGACCCACTAATTGAATTTTCTCAAACATGTGACCTAGCCCAACAGTCTTCTCGTGCCCGAAAACCATTGAATGCAAAATTTAGTGTAAATTGAGCCGCTTCTTAGATCTTGACCCACAATGACCCAGAAATGACCCACTAATCGAATTTTCTCGGACATGCGACCTAGCCCAATGCTTTTATCGTGCTCGAAACGCGTAGGACACAAAATTTAATCAAAATCGTTAGAGCCGTTTTTTAGATAAAATTAATTTGACCCGCGTTGACCCAAAAATGACCCACTAATCGAAAGTTCTCGAACATGTGACCCAAGCCCAATTGACTTCTCATGCCCGAAAATAGTCGGATACAAAATTTCGTCAAAATCGTTTGAACCGTTTTTTAGATACAATTAGCTTGATCATGACACAAAATGACCCAAAATGACCCACTAATTGAATTTTCTCAAACATGTGACCTAGCCCAACAGTCTTCTCGTGCCCGAAAACCATTGGATGCAAAATTTAGTGTAAATTGAGCCGCTTTTTAGATCTTGACCCACAATGACCCAGAAATGACCCACTAATCGAATTTTCTCGGACATGCGACCTAGCCCAATGCTTTTATCGTGCTCGAAACTCGTAGGACACAAAATTTAATCAAAATCGTTAGAGCCGTTTTTTAGATAAAATTAATTTGACCTGCGTTGACCCAAAAATGACCCACTAATCGAAAGTTCTCGAACGTGTGACCCAGCCCAATTGACTTCTCATGCCCGAAAATGGTCGGATACAAAATTTCGTCAAAATCGTTTGAACCGTTTTTTAGATACAATTAGCTAGACCATGACCCAAAATGACCCAAAATGACCCACTAATCGAATTTTCTCGAGCATGTGACCTAGCTCAATGGTTTTCTGGTGCCCCAAAACGGTAGGATACGAAATTTCGTCAAAATCGTTAGAGCCGTTTTTAAGATAATTTTTGAATATATATATAATATGTTTTTGAAATTCATAGATATTATAATTATATATATATATATATATATATATATATAACCACCCACAAGATTTGCTCGTATTAGAATATATGATTTCTGATATGTTACAAATAAATTTAATTATTGAAGCTTTGAAACATTTAAAAGCTGCATTATAAAAAACAGATTTTATAATGTATGGCCATAAATCGTTTCGTTCATACTGAAAATTTTTGTACTCAAAGAAGTTTAAATTATAGTTCATACATTAACATTACCTAAAACAATCTTCATGTCTATTTTGAGTAATTTTAACCCTTAACTACTGTTAACGGTCTCACAGACAGCTGATTTTTTTCCTTTTTTACAGTTTAACTTGTGATTTTCACTTTAACTATAGCTATTATTAAAATTTTGTTTTGTTTGGAGCTCTAATATTATCGCTGGAGAATTCTGTATAGGTAAATTTTAATTATAACAGTCTTGTACACAAAGTGTAGTACAGAAACAGTATCCTATGAGTTAATACAGCGGTTTATTCATCTTTCGATCAAGTGGGCTCAGAGGCCGCTCACAGTATCTATGCGACAATTTTTGTCACATCAGTTAAGGGTTAACACGTTCACTGCCGGGTTAAAATTACCGGAATTTTATTTTATTTAGAAAGTTTGAATTTATACCAGAAAATACTAATAACAATATTTACTTTATTTAATTACAGACATTTCGTGATTACATAAAATAAAAATTCTTCTTTCTAAACTTCTTTCTATTCTCTTTCTGGGACGAATTCGTAATTTTAGATTGAAAAACCACGAGTTTACTCGTGGTTGTCAGCGAATGGGTTAAATGAAATTCAGGCTAATGTTTCTATCCTAGCAAAGAAAAAAATGCATAGAAAGCTGATAAACAATCAGACGGTAAATTTTTATAACAACATTCTGGCAATTTCCACAAGTATTAATAAGATTCTAATAGTTTAAGAGTGAGATTCTCCGAAACTGTTTGATAAACAGAGAATTATATAAATTTGAAACAAAAAATTAATTCTTTTTTCTTTATTTTTTAACATATGTTTTTGAAGTAGGGGATATATATATTGCCGAAATGGCATTTTTCCGATCGCATTTAACACAATCTAGTATTTTGAAGCGTTATTAAGATATGTTTTTAGGTGTTAGGGTTAAAATAAGAATTTAAAATTTTTTTCTCTTTCATTTTTTGTAATGTACAGTGCGGGAAAGGAAAAAAAAATACGCACCACCCCCTACTAACTTAGCCGCAAATCTTCGTATATAAAATGTGACTGATATAAATCGACTAGTAATAACGTCTACTAATGAATGTTGTACTTAGATTTTGCTTATGTGCTCTTCTAGACTTGAAAATTTTCAATACTAAAACCTAATTTTGTCATCATATTTGTATTGTTCAGTACATTTTACCTTCGGCTACCAAACGGATAGTCATTTGGTCAAGTAGTTTAGGAATTATGCAAGTTTAAAGTTTGGAACTCCTAATTTTAAGTTCCTTTTTAATCGTTGCAAAACTGATTGCAATACGAATATTTTTTTAAGCGTAATTGAAAAACTACGGGGCGGAATGAACTGTAATTTTGAATTTGCATATTTGAAGCTGCTAGAAATCGATTTGTGTTTAAAAACTCGTTGGTTCCAATTTATAATTTAAAAAAAATAAAATTATTTTTCGAGAATAATTTGAAACGTAACTTACGAATTTTTAAACAGAGATCAATTTCTAGAATCTTCAAACCTAGAAATCCTCAATTACAGCTCGTTCCGCCAAGTAGTTTTTGAGTTACATTTCAAAACTACCATATTTCAATCTGTTTTGCAGCGGTTTAAAGTGAATTTAGCATTAGTAGTTTCAAACTTTAAACCTGCATAATTCCTAAACTAATTGACCGAATGACTTCACGTTTGGCATTCGAAGGTAAAATTTACCAAAATATACAAATATGATATGAAAATTAGTTGTTGGTATTGAAAATTTTCAAATTTGGTATAATTTCTAAATGTAGACGACACCTTAAACAAAATTTAAATATAACTTTAACTAGTAGGCGTTATTACTAATCGATTGGTACCAATCACATTTCTATGCGATGATATGTAGCAGAGTAATTAGCACGCTAAGGGGTTTTATTTCCAGGACTGTATATATTTTATCGGTTTTGGAAAGCTTTGTATTAGATGTAACAGATTCCATGAACTCAATAATATCTTTATTCGATGAGCATAAAATGGAAATGAACACAGCGCCCAGTTTTTTTTACTTGAACTAGGTGACACTGCAAAATACTGCCAATCTCAGAGAAATCACAATCTTAAATACTATCTGAAGAGCCATGAGCTGAAACTACATTTGCATAAAGTGTATTCTGCTAAGAAGCTCTCATTTTGCCAAGATTCAATCGCAACTTCAGAAACTTAGGAGAGTAATATCATGCACACAGGAATAGTTACGAAGACAAAACGTCCGCATTCAAGTAGGATGTTCGTAGATTGCGTTTATAAGCAAGAGTACGAACGCATTTCTCACAAACCCTTCAGATGAAATCGTTAGCCCATGTTTCCTGACCAAAAATATTGGGTTGTTCGGAAAGTTCTTTACGTTTGGGAAAGTTGGTTTTTACCGGAAAATTCTATCATTTAATCATTAGCCATTAATTCCGATATCTAATGTTTAATAATTGACGGGCAGAATTTTCCGACACGAATGGTTTTTCCCAAACGGGATGAACTTTCCGAACAACCCAATACATCGTTTGTTATTCAAAATCCGGCACACTTTGAAAAAAAGAATTATATAAAGAATTAAATTAATTCCCTTTTTTCAAAAAGTAATTTATTATTAACTTCTGTTGAAGTAGATGAAAGATTTGAGAAACCATTCGGGTTTTACAGTTCGCCTAGAAAATCTAATACCCTTAAAAATGTTTAGTCCATTCAGTATGTAATCAGCTGTATAGATTTTCATAAAGTATGTAAACCCATTCAAAAAATGAAAGATTTTGGCCGCATGCCATTACAATTTACCAAATTATACATTAAATTTTAACTGCTAGTTTTAATACGTATAATTGGAAGTTCATTATGTAATTTGATACTTTACAAATATTTACAGTTTTACATTTCCTAATAATTATATCAATTAAAATCTTTTTTTTATTATTTTAAATAATCTCTTTAAGTAGTTTTATTTTTTATATAATTTACATGTATAAACAAAAATGCTGTAACTACCAGTTAGTGTTCATACAGGGTGTTTCACAAAGGACCCCTAACTTTAAAAATCAATAACCCGGAAACGGTGATAGATAGAAACATGAACCCAGTGGTATGTTTATTAAAAAAAAATCGTAAGAATCTTATACATAAATCTCAAAATTTAGTTAAAAATAGCACCGATAGATGGCGCTGAGAGCGTTAAGAATCCTTCTAAAGAGAGTTCAGAAGCATAGAAAGACTAGCCGTCGAAGATTTCGCCATTGAAATATGTCCGCTAGTAGCGTATAGTGAAAATAATTCCGAAAGTGATGTATACCGTGGTGGAACGTGTGTTTATTGTGTTGGAGTACCACCGATTAAATCAGTCCTATTGCCACAAGGAGAAGTTTTCAAACGAGATTTCAAGTAGCAAAAGGCCCAGATGGGAAAATAATTCGTGAGCTTTTCAAAAAAGTTTAACAGACAGGCAACGTGTCCGATGCGAATTATTTTTACTATACACTAATAGAGGTTAGATTTCAATGGCGAAATCTTCAACGGCTAGTCTTGCTATGCTTCTGAACTCTCTTTAGAAGGATTCTTAACGCTCTCAGCGCCATCTATCAGTGCTATTTTTAACTAAATTTTGAGATTTATGTATAAGTTTCTTACGATTTTTTTAATAAACATACCACTGGTTTCATGCTTCTATCTACCACCGTTTCCGTGTTATTGATTTTTAAAGTTGGGGGTCCTTTGTGAAACACCCTGTAAAATCATAGCTGCAACATTCCACTTTTTTCAAGTCAAACAAACGTATTCTCTACTAGAAATTTCACTTAATAAATCAAATAGAAAAAAAAAGCACACTTTATTAAACAAAAGTTTGTATTCAAAACATGCTTATTTGACTTGGAAAAAATCTGAAGGTTATAGCTATGCCTAAAATTCTACACTTTTACCGTAACTGAAAAGTAAACGATCGTGTCAAAATGAAAGAATTCCAATGTTAAATTCTAAATTGAAATATTCAATTTGTAGTTAAATCTTCACCTAATCAAATATCTACGACTATTATAATCTGAAAACAAATTGGGTGAAAGGTTAAAGAATATTACATTATATTCAATATATAATCTGTTAATTCGTTACATAAATATTTACTCAATATCAAAATCTATTAGTATTTAGACAAGTAACTTAATGGATTGTGAATGAAAATGACGATTTTCTGTTGTGTGAGATGTTATTTTTGATAATACAGACATTTTTCGTAATCTAATACTAGCAATTTAATTTTTTAGGTGCATGTGAAATAAGACACATTATTTTAAAGAAAACTAATTAAAAAAACTTATTCCCAATAAAAAGAATAATAACTAACATTGTTTTAAATCACATAATAAAATTTAAATAAATAAATATTTTCTTTCGTACTGATTTTTGTATTTGAAGAGAGTCTTAAACAAATTATTCATTTGTTTGTCCATTGAAGACATTTTGACGTTGCAGTTTATTCTGTTTAAGCGATTTCAAATGAAGAAGCTTCTGTTTTTGGTCGTTATGTAATGTTTATATGCATGTATATATCTGTATATGCCATTTTCTCTACAACCACTGAACGGATTTCAATGTAACTTTTTACGCTACAATTCTAGTAAACTAGGGAAGGTATTAAGCTATAAATAATTATTGTATTGTGCATTGTTTTTTCAATAGGGACATGTCAAGTATTTCAATATATGATTGTCTACTGCGTGTCAAATGAAGAGTTGTAAAAGATGGTTGAAACAAAGTTCTAAACCTGGAAATAAACTTACTTGTATTTTTGGAACTATGTCAAACAGGAGCACTGCTAGAAATTAAAGTGCCTTTAAAAATAAGGGAGTAGCGATATGCGTCAAAAAAATTTTTTTGGCTAAGAGGATTTTGAACAAACCCTTGGCGAGCGGGCCATTATCACCAAGAAAGTCTCACAAGGAAGGTCTCTTTAAAGCGCATACTCATAAAATTTTGAAAAATATGCTAATGAAGCTATTCATGTATGTAATAAAGGAGCAGTGAAATTTAGCTGCGGAATCCCAGTAGAAAATCTGCAAAAAAATAAAATACTTTCGACTATTTGGCGCAAAAAGACGCGATTTGGCGCAAAAAGACGCGATTTGGCTAGCAAAATTATTTCATCGCCAAACACAAACGATTTTAATGCAGTTTGAAACTGCTCGTAAAATGATTATTCGAATAAGCAATACTTAATAAATTTAAACTTAAACGATGAAAGTTTATTATTTTTTGTATTTTCAACAATGCTTTTTTAAATTTCCAAATATGTCTATGAGATTTTTATAAAATTTGAAAGCGTATGAAATTTTCATTAGCTTAAAAAAAATTATACTAAAGGGTTAATTCTAGGTGCTCATGATATCATACCATCTTGTTCGAATCGTTTGCATTTTGCGTTCAACATTTTCAACTCTCTATACGTTTCCAGTAATATTAATTTAAAATTTTCTTTAAATAAGATTAAATAAATCATTCACGTTTTTTTTCTCTATTTATTACCAATTGAATGAAATTTTGCTATTGTTTTATCTCCCATTCCACGATTTTTTTCTAATTTAAACGGCTTCAGCGGTTACATAAGTAATTTTTAAATGTATTTTAAAAAGAAAAGCCCGATGACAAATACATTCGTTATACATTTCCATATCGAAGAAGTCGTTGTTTCCATAGCAACACTACTTTTTACTTGAATTGACAATGTTCAGAATCGGGGTTATTTTTGAGCTTGAAACAATTTCAATCAATTTAAATTTTGTTTTAAATCGTAAATTACGATCTTTAAATGTCATTATATATACATATAAATGTGTACACAAAATTGTAGTTATAAAAGTTTATTTATTATGTAAGTTAAGTTCAGCATGAAAAAGTTTTTCCTTAAAAAGTATTTGTCATAAAACCGTATTTTTTTTAAATTTTATTCCGTCGCCAACCGGTGATAAATAGCCAAATAAACGAAAATTTCATAATTTTTTTTACGGACGTTTTATCGAGGTTCCGTAGAAATTTTTTTTATAGACGTATATATCCTTATGAGAAGAACATTCTGTAATTTTTTTCAAAATTTTCTGAGTATGCGCTTATGGAGACCTTCCTTGTCAGTCGTCTAATCGAACTTGTCCAGGAGACTATTGCAAAGTTCTGGATTGTGGGTTGCCATAGTTAGGACAAAAACTTCCAAATTGAACATACGCCCTTTGTGAATGTCGTCACTCTTTTCCCCATGAAGACCCTCTACTAGCAACAAAATAAATTAAATTGAATGTGGTTAACAATAAAATGAGCGGATATTTCCCAAACGGCTACGTAAGATGATTGGTTCACGATGATGTGACAGCAGTGGCTTTTTGTGTAAGATCAGTTTCGTTTTCAATTTCCATTGGCTAACTTTTGACGAGTTTTTAAGGCTAAAGTAACCTTAGCAAGTAGTTTGTTTAAAATTTTGTCCTACTCTGTTTTGGAATGAGTGTGTAGTAGCTTGGTGTTACGTCGTTTGTCTCGTGATCTGTGGATGTGAATTCGATTCCGAGAGGAGGAAAGTTTAAAAAAAATTGGTAAGTTTTTATTTTTTTAATTTTAATTAATTTATTAAAAATAATTTGAACAAGAAAATGAAAAGTTTATATTTTTCAATATTCAATTAAGTTATAAAAATAATTTTAAACAATATTAACCATTTACATAATGTTAATTCTTTCATATTCGTTGTAATGGTTGAAGTTTTAACGAATTTCCTATTTTTAGAGATTCCAATACAACAATTTAACCGAATCCATTTATGATTTTTCTTCTTTTAATGGTCACTAATTTATCCCACACGTTAGAGTGATTGCGGCTTTAAGGAATTCTACGCCTTTTTTGAGTTTGCTACACTTCGAAGTTGCTGCATCCAGTGATTTTTTTTATTTTCATGGGCCCTAAGTGCTCATGCATGTGTTAGTGATCCCAACTTTAACGAATTTCATGAAATGTTTATTTTGCTACATGTCGAGCTTGCTGCATCCCGTAATTTTGGCGGTTTTTGCTTTCATGGGCGCGAAGCGCTCATACATGCGTTAGTGACTGTGGCTTTAAAGAATTTCATGCATTTTTGAGATTGCTAAATTTTATTTAAAAATTATATTTTTAGAGATTTATAATTTTTATACTGACTGGGAGAAAATGTTATAATATTCAGAAAAATTGCACAATTAACCGTTCAATTTTTAAAAATGAAATGACTTAATTTTAAAATAGCTTAGATTTTCTACCTTAACGATCCTTGAACTAAAACGAAGGCATATTTATATGCACGTCCGACAATTAATGTTGTTTTTACCGAGCGCTATATTGTCACCAGCAGCACATTTTTTATTATAATAGTCGCCAAAATTTGTAGCGCTACTTTATTTGTGAGCATGCACACTGAGAGTGCCATTACTGTGAGGAACAAACTGTATCCGAAACCAATTTTCTTTCGGAGACGGTTTGGGACATATCCACTCCTAACAATAAAGGCTTATAAAAACACTTTCTTATGCCAAAGCACTCTCGCTAAAACACACCAATTGAGGCGCAGTAAATAAATAGCAAAAGTCATCAATGTTAATAAAATGAGGCTTTATTCCACCTTTCAAGCAAGTTGTAAATTAAGAAACAGTTCCTTGAAGTTCCTTTAATTTTTTGTTAAAAAATTATTTGTTCTTTTCTTACTTGCTTATGCAACTTTTTCAAGATACTTTTTTTCGATGCACTTTAAATAGAAGGAATATTTATTTGGATTTCCCTTACATTCCAAATGCGGATATTTAGATTTGTGATCAAAGAAGAGAGATTTACAAATTAAAACCGAAGCAAATAATAAAATTAATTTTTTAATTGTAAATTTAACTATGTCATTAATAATTTCCAGGTCAAAAGTATTATTATCATTATTATTTCAACCTTTTCAAATAAAGTTAAAAATATATCTTAAAATTTCTGGTGTCTAATCCTTAACCCTTCAATGCATAAATTTTCTTTTACAATTGTTTTTTTTTTCCCTTATCTTATATTAAGGATTAGACACCAGAAATTTTAAGATATATTTTTAACTTTATTTAGTAGCATATTTATGTGATTTTTACAGGATTAATATTTTGATATAAATATAGTGGTTGCGAAGAACTTTATTTGTTTATTAAAAGTTAAATAAAAAGTTTTACAAATTTGATACTCTAGGCATTTAAGGGTTAATAAAGTGTATGGTAGTAATTATAGCGCTGCTATGAAAGAAAATCATCGTCTCAAAATATAATGATATAAAATGAGTTATTTTTGTTAATATTTTCTAATAAAAAATCCCTAAGATGCAAGCGCTATCTAATGGTAAAATTTCGAACTAATCATTTTTATTGCATTACTCGTTCCGCATACTCAAAATAGTATAAATTTTGCTTTTAAAACTTTTCCATATTTTATCTCGTTGAGCCCTTCAAACACGTGCACTTTAAGTATTGCCACCCTGTATGTTAGAAGTTCTAAAATGTAAGTTTTCCTATATCCAACCACCGACTTGTATAAGTCACTAATCGTGTTCAAAAGTGTGGCATTATAAGTCAGATACGCATTTACTAATAAAAATAACACATGCAAGCAAGGTGGAATTTATTTTAATAAGAAAATCAAGTTAAGTATACTTAATGTGTTCACCATTGGCAGGAAGGAACACCCACTCGCAAGTATACACGTTCATTGCTGATCAGAAAACTTACATGTTAGGTCTTCTAATAAACTTATTTTTGCATGCAAAACATCATTTCATGCTAAATAGAGGACGCTCTGCATTTTTCTGATTGACTTTGTTTTCCTATCCCCCAAAGTTTTGGAGGTATGGACAATAACTTTCAAATTTCGACTAAGGGCGCTTGCATTAGCTCGGTTTTAGTCAATTTACAATAAAATTATAGATAGCACTTGCATAGCTGTAGCTCCTCCTTTCACAGGTTCTTTCAGAATCAAGAGACTTTCCTATGCACCATGTATTCAAACAAATCACTTTCCTTTTGCTTAAATTTCCCTTTTTTACGAAAACTTATTTTTCAGACGACGCGTATGCTCATCAAGCAACTTTAACAGGATAATATGTACAAGAATAAGAGATTAAGATGGGGTAAATAATTTGATTTTCCTCAACAGTTATTTTAAGTCTGAGTATGTACCGAGTAAACTCCGTCCTATAAATGTAGGGAATTTATTCCAGAACGAAATTGAAGAAGACGTGAATTATATGGATGTTTTGTTAAATATTGGATAACCGTAAAATATATTATTCTATTTATAGCGATCAGGCCTAAGAGAAGATATTTCCGTGAAATATGGTATCTACAACAGATGGACAGTAGGGGTGAAAGTGGTACGATATAAAAATTAGTTCAGTTTTAGACTAGTAGATGCCATTAGTGCGACTTTCACATGTTTTAGCTGTATGGAAATTACGCACGGATATCATGTTGAACAAAACTTGTAATAATTATACAATTACTAAATTCATATTATTGTAAATTTGTATATTTGCTCATGTTTCCGTCCAGTAGCATGAAAATTTCACCACGTGGTAGAAATTTGAACTCCCCTATTGATTTCACTTGCTCTAATTCCACCAAATATCAAATTCCATGCCAATATCTTGACTAGAATTTAAGCTAGATTGCTCTGAATAGGCTAAGTTATTTTATGAATATCCAATACCTATATAAAACATTAATATAAAATTATTAGGGTTAAAAAAACTTCATATGTGTTTGTTTACAGCACCTAAACAGTGAAAAGCATGTAAAAAGCAACTACAGAGGCCTAGGAAGAAATTTTTTCTTTAAAGAAAAGTATGTTTTTTATGTATTTTGTAATACTAATTTCGGAAAAAAAGTAGGGGAGATAGGGGATGAATGGGACATTTTCACAAAAATATTTATTTTGAATATTTTATTTAAGTTATTATTAATATTATATATCACATTTCATACATTAGGTGTTTGTGTACATCTTATGCACAATATTTATTCAAGCTTATTATTATGCAGAAATATAGTATTAAATTAAAAAAAAGTTCCTCTCTGTCCCAATTTATCCCCACAGCAGGGATGGATGGGACACAAATATTTTCCTCTCTGTATTCAATGATACCAAATAAAAATTTATAATTATAAAATTATATATAATTATATTTCTAATATATCAGTGTTAGTAATCTAAGAAGTGAAAACAAAGTTAATTATGCATTAAAAAACTGTAATTTATTTTATATATTTTAACTGAAATTTTAATGAATTACAAAGTTAAAGTTGCACGGATGTGCAAATATCAGTAACACAATAAATGTGGTCTGTCTATAATGTTCTAAATGTGGTCTGTCAGTCGCATAAACTGGTATAAAATCATTTTCAGTGAATGTATTGCTGTTAAAAAGGAAAATGGCAGTTTTCCTAAAACCACTTGCTATGTTTATGTTGCTATTACTAAAAGCTGATAAAAATGCCTCCTTGGCAAAAGCCGAGAGGTTATAAATTGTAATACGATCTCCAAGATTATTTGTCAGCCAATCATCTTGGACTGATCTCAGCTTTGCCTTTAAAGGCCCATAAACAGAAACAACCAATGGCTGAAGACGACGATGACTACAATGAGGAGGAAATGTTAAAAGAATAATTAACATAAATTATTAATTTATCAACTTATATAATATTATTTAGTTAATAAAAAAAATTCAGTATCCTCTAGGGATGAATGAAGCAGTCCCATTCATAATTAACTATAACATATTTTAATTGTAAAATATGTAAACAACTTCAAATATATATAAAAAAAATTACTTTTAAGCAAAGTTTTCAGGAAATGCAACTTTGAAGGAAATCGAAAACAGCCACGTGGTCTTGCTTTTGGTTCTGAAGCACACTATTATAGTGTCATCTATAAGGATAGGAAGCAACTAAAAAAAAAAAAATTATTGCTTGAAATATGAGAATGTCCCATCCATCCCTTGTCCCATTCATCCCCCACTTCCCCTACTCAAAAATTTCTATCATGTACAGTTCCGCCTCAAATCTAGACTTCCTGTCTGGTTAGTAAATGGCAAATAAAACCATAAAGACATCAAAACTCTTCGCAAATATTCTCATAGTAAATTCGCAAGTATTTTTGGACATGAATATAAACAGAAAAATATCCTACAGCTTAAAACAGAATGTGCAGCTTTCGTAATGTACTTAGAAGATAAAAGGGAAATAAACTCTAAAGTTAAGCAAAATAACTTCAAACACAACTGAATCTTAACCCTTTATGTACTGAATTATGAATTCATGCAAATTTTATCTTCTAAAGCATTTTTCGTGAATTTTTGAAACTCTATTAGAAGATTTCCATAATCATTTAATAAATTTTAGAGGGATTTTAGAAGGATTTAAAAGGATTAATTAAATTTGAATTTATAGGGATTTTGTGCAATATTTATAACCCCACTCAAATATTTTATTTTAAATATTTTTCATAGTATTTTGTAGAATTAGGAAATGTACAAATATAATGTTCTTACAATAGAAATATAGAAATATTTCCGAATTGAAAATCCCCCCCTCTCCCAACGCCAAGAAAGCTGAAAAGATGCAAAGGCAAAAGAAATCATCCTTTTAAAAATATTTTTGTTTTGTGTAACCAATAACGCTTTTGGAACAAGATAAATCAATGCATCTATAACTCATTCTAAACTGTATTACTACTAATCGATGTATTAAATGAATTTTATAACAAGTTATATTACTGGTACTTATAATTACCGTCAGTAGATAAAGGGTTAAAATATGTCTTCTTATTTTTTTCCCTTATTGTTACTGTAAGCATGCTAGGTAGTTATCTCAACCTTAATTATTTAACACTTTATTAAAAACCTGTGATATTACAGAATGTTTAAATACATTCTACTTTCAAAAGTCCAACTGTAAAATCCACACATTATTCATAATGATGGTCTCAATGAAATTTTCAGTTAAGACTCGGTGAAAAAAATCTTGGGTGACTTGTGCTAATGACTAAATCAAATACAATTCATTAAATATTTATCGACATTAAATAATCTTCGATTTACAACTTTGCAATTCTTTTATTATGCATTATTCATCATAAATATAGTTTGTGAAATATTTTTTTACATCTCATTTCTCAAAAAGTTTTATTATTATTATTATTACGCAAATTAGGAACTTGAGGTGATACTTTGTCACTGTTATTTATTTAATCGATTGCCTTACACTGTAATATATTTTATATATAAAAAGCAATGAAAGAATTTGAAATGTCGATATTTCTGCTATGGAAGATATAATATAATACCTGCCACGTTCAAAACTGAACTAGTATAAATATCTATAATAAATATGAAAGCAACATAACTTGCTCTTTAAATGCCAACAAAATTATTCATAAATACAGACAATGAACATGCTATCATACGCAGCATTGAAAATGCTATCTCTAAATTAGGATTAAAAAATACAATTTGGTAGTGAAAAATATGATTTTTATTTTTAGGATCTTTCATTGGTGCAATAATAGAAAAAAATAATCTAATAGAATTTGCGAAAACAAAATTGTAATTCATTAAACTACAAAAAAAGAAAGAGCAATTTATCTTAATTACATATTAATGCTCCAATGAAAGTAAAAAAAAATAACGAAATTTTATTTAATATGTTCTGTTATATTTTTCCTTTGATAAAAAACATACCATTATATATCTAACGATTATTTACCTGATTATTTTTAATAATTATCTCTTATACCTTACTCGTGGCCCTATTTCTCTGCGCACCAGTTTCAAAAGTGAAGCTTTTCAGAGAAAGAAAACGCAAATTTAATATTTTCTAAATAAGCAATCAAATTCTTGTAATGCCAGTCATCTAAAATGAATTGCATTGAATAGAAAAAATAAAAGAAGTCGGGCACTTAGATTTGGATACGTAAAACATTTTCCATTTTAAAAATAGAAAGCCCTATTGTTTTGCGCATGTGCATTTAAAGGACGTTTTCGCAAAATGCGAATGGTTGGTTGTTTCCAATCAGGGGTTGGAAAAATCACATTATATTGTAGTGAACTACAACTACAACTATTTTATCGAAAATGTAGTTAATTACAACTACAACTACTTGTTTTAAAAACTAGCGACTACAAACGACTTTTAAAAAGTGGTCACTACTTCGCTACTTTGAGATTTTATCAAAGAGTTCAAATTACACCCGAAATTGAAGACACGGATTAAATAATAAAGCTATCCCGTTACATCGCGTCTGCCGGGAGCAAGTTAAATACATGTGACAAAACTGCATTAAAAAAATTAAGGAAGATAACATACAAGAAAATGTTTTGTGTTTGTCTCCAAAATAGTTAGTTTATACCCACATTACAAATTTCGTTGCAAAATTAAGAGAAATATTATAATCTAGAAAATTACAAAAAAAAAAAAAAAAAAAAAAAAAAAAAACCTTTAAATGCAAACAATAAATAAATCTGCAATTATCCGAATATTATGCACCCCGGCGTTAAAACATGAAGACCTAATATTGAGTAAATAGGCAAGTGTTGACAGCAAAAAAAATCTATTCCTTTGGTGGGTTAGTACTTGATTTTAGCAGCAAGTGTCAACTGGAAAAACCGAAGATTTCATGCGCTGCTCCTATGGCAAGAAAAACAAATGGCTACAAAAAGATTGCATAAAACGGGCTTCAAATCTTACAAAAGCAAACGTAAACCGATGTTAATTCCTGCTCAAAAATAAAACCTTTCCTGTGGGCCGTGGACTACTTAAAATGAACAGATCAGCAATGACAAAGTGTTATATGGTCGGAAGAATCCCTTTTTCCAGTTCTGTATGGAAATATCAGTTGTCGGGTTGTACGACAAGCAAATGAAGCTTTACATTTAAAATGCGTCAAACAAGAGTGCAAGTTTCCTTCATATGTTCAAATTTAGGGATGTTTAGGTTATTCTGGTGTTGGCCAAATGATGCCATATGACGGGACTATTAATGTACCACGTTATCCAGACATTTTGCAGAATCAGTTGTTGCCATCAATTCAACAACTTTCCTTCAATCGGGTTACCTGTTTCAACAAGACTTAGCTAACCTGCATAACAGCTAGGACAATAAAAGCCTGGCTTCAACAAAATGGTATTCCTGTGCTAGAATGAGTTCCGAATTCATCGGACATCAGTCCCATTCTGTTTAAAAAAATTCATATTTTTTCGAAAATTAATTTCGAAAAAATATATGTATTTTTAAATTAATTATCGAAAAAAATATGGTAGTTATTAAATGAATTAAACAATACATGAATTAGATAACATATATTAGCACTGTATTGTTCATCATAAGAACTTTTTAAAAATTTATTTTTCTGCAACAGTTCGACACACTTAAAACTTTAATATAAATTATTACAATAGGTTAACATTCCAAAAAATAAATATTTCTTTTTAAACTTTATTTATTTTTATTTAATAATAATTTACTGGTGATTAAATTTAAATTACCGTATTTTCCGGCGTATAATTCGCGGATCAAACAATCATGTAAACAATCATGTTTAGACCCAGAAACTTTATTTAATAATTAAAGTCAAATATTTACATCGATCCAATAAGTTACATTTTATAAAATACAATTTCTGGGTCGAAACGTGGTTGTTTGATCTATGGATTATACGCTGAAAATTACGGTAATAAACTGTAACCTTAGTAATTAAACATCTTGTCTGTTCAATTTGTCTCTTATCGGTAATCGTAGTATAATTGTTGGATTTATCTATAGTGCTTCTCACATGGTTAGGAAGACCGTGAGTACAGTTTTATTATTATTAGGTTTTTTTCTTTTATTTTTCCTTATGTTTCTATAGGACATTCTTATTCACCAATTTTCTCTATTGTTTCTTCATTTTTTACTTCCATCCAATGCAAACGGCAAGTGATAGACCAACTTTGGCTTCTAGTCTGTCTTTCATATGAAATAATGTTTTTTTTTTTTTTGCTACAGGCGGGTATTCTTGCGAACTGAAAATTAAATATTAACGTGCAGCTTTATTTTCACTTTTCCATCATCCTCTAATATCTATATTTCATTTATGTTCCAATTTATTATATAAATATTTTTTACAATATTTATTCGAGACTTAAAACTTTATTTGGTATCACCAATCTTTAAAATATGCAAATATGCTTAAGAACTAAACAAGAACAAAACACATTCTTAATTTTTCGCCTTATAGCAACGGCGCCCGAGACGACCGCCCTCTTGTCCCGCTCGAGTTGCGGCACTGTTAAATTCAACATTGCTTGACGTTGCAGTGGCGTATTTTCCCGAAATCTTGCCCAAAACGCGAATGGCTTTTTCTTTTCTGAATTTTCTTACATAAAAAACTAATAGGTGAACGGCGAGCTGCGTTATTAAATAACTAAAGGGTCTGTATTTTATAAAATGTAGAATTCACATGTAGCATATACTGTAATTTTGTAAACTTTTTGCAAAATTCAAGCAATTATGTGTATATATTGAATGTAATAATTAAATGATAAAACAGCATTTTTTTTTTCAAAGTAGCAAAAATAACAATTAAAATTAATCATGCTATAAAAGTGATTATAAACTTATTCTCTTATTTACTAATTCGACTGGATTCAGCTGAATCTCAAACTTTTTTCATAAAGATATGTAAGAAAATAGCAAATATCTCATTTTGGAACGGCTTCTTCAAAAATTCTTAAATGCTTACTATCAAAACTTACTGATAACAGCCTTCCTGAAACAGAGGCCCTCATAAAATCGCTAGAAAAAAAAATTGTGTATCGTTTTCAACAATGAAGATCATTAATTTTGAAAATATTCAACATCACAATGATATGAGCTAAAATAATCTTTAATGCCTTTACTTTATCCAATGAAGGTGAACAACATATTTTAAGGACATTCAAGGATCAATTTTAAGGATAATTATGCAAAGTTGAGCGTAGAATGAGCGCGTAGCTTTTGTTTCCGGGTTTTGGCTAGCATTTTTGGAACTTTGGCGGTTCTCAAATTCCCTGCTGAACAACTCGAAATCTTCTGACACATTTTTAAAGATAAAAGCACAAAATTGGCAGGCCTGAATATTGAAGCGATTAGGAATAGAATAACGTTTTCCATTTTTTGATAAATAAATTACTTATCGAGTTTACTTAAAAATTTTTTGTCACGCGACGACAGGTTTTCTCTTTTCCTGCGATTTCACGTCTGGAAATTCGGTTCAAACCACAAAATTCGACAATATTTGCTAAAAGATCTTCGGACTTTAACAAAAAATGGAAACCACCATTCGAGTACATAGTTCCTGAATAAAAATACCAGCCAATTTCATGCGTTTTCGAACAAAATTGAAATCAGAAATGAGTCAGAAAGTAGCACCTTTGGATTTGTGAACAGCCTTAAAGGGAGGTTCTTCCAACAACTTGATTTTTAGGGCATATTCGGATTCTTTTTTTTTTAATAATGCACGCAGAAGAAAATGATTTTTGGAATTGAATTTGCAGTACTTTCATCTAAGCGTGTGAATATTGTCATATAAAAATGTTTATATTTTATTTGACCTAAGCACGTCCAAATTTCCTCCAACGTTCCTGATCTAAGCTCCTGTGCAGTAAATCGGTGTAAGTTATTGCGATCTTAATAATCATCTGAAACAAAAGATATACACGGTTTCTTAAACTATATTAAGTTATCTGGATGCCATACCTCAAATTGATAAGATAAATCAAAATTTCACAAAATAGCGGCTGTTTGAAGTTTGAGGTCAATTTTTGCCACTAATGTTTCAGATTCAAAACTGTTTAAAATATCGAAGTTATTAATTTTTTTTTTCAGTTTTAAAAAGGTATTTAACCCTTTAACGGGCGGTGTCCACAAAAAAGGACACCTAATTTTAATTCCAAAACTGACAAACGGCACCAAGAATATTTAATTAAAATTTTCCTTTTATTAAGTATCGGAAAATAAGCAAGTTTTTATTTTCAAATGAATTCGTTTTTAAATTCTGGTGTCAGTCCAATATTTCATAAGTTTACAAACAGATTTACTCCGCGCCGGAAAGGGTTAATTCAACTAATTTATTACACAGGATTAGCATAAATGAATGACCGGGATTTAAAAATTTGTATTTTCAAAACTGTTACACATATTATATTCGGAATTTTTTTTTAAATAATGCACGCAGAAGAAAATGGTTTTTGGTATAATATAAGTGATGGTAATTTGGTAGGATAAGTGATATATGAAGATAAATAAAACGCTGCAAGTTCTTTTGTCGTTGCTCAATACTGGATTGGACGTGCGGGTAACGATTATTTACATACTTATTCACATGGAAACCCAGAACCCCGTATCTTACGTCATGTGATTTCTTTTTGTGGGGTTACATCAAAGATCTTGTTTATGCACCACCATTGCCGAAAACACTCAAACACCTTAAAGAAGGCATAGTGTAAAGCTGCAAAACGTGTGAAACGAACTTGATTACAGATTAGATCTTTGCCGTGGTACGAAAGGTTTTCACATATCATACATTTGTAACTAAAAAAAAAAAAAAAACTGTGCATGTTTTTCTTTATTTTCATGTTTCACTTATTATAATATGTGTAATAGTTCTGAAAATGCAATTTTTTAAAGTTCGGTCATTCATTTATTCTAACCCTGTATTTTAAGAATCCATGTGAAATGTTCATTTCATATAATTATTAAGAGCGCAATCAGGTATACCGATTTACCGTGCATAGAAGAGGAGTTTAGATAGACTAAAATATCAACATTTTAACTTGAAAATATTCACACACTTAGGCGAAAGTACAATAAACCTATTCCAAAAACAATTTCGTTCTATATGGTATCATTTAGATAACAACAACAACAGCATCAACAAAAATCCTTAAAAATGCGATAAAAATCAAGCCGCATCGGAGAACTTTTCTTTAAGTTCATCAGGGGTTTGGGTCACGAGCCGATAAATCCAATGCCAAAAACAATTTCGTTCTATGAGGTATCATTTAGATAACAACAACAACAACATCAACAAAAATATTTAAAAATGCGGTAAAAATCAAGCCGCATCGGAGAACTTTTCTTTAAGTTCATCAGGGGTTTGGGTCACGAGCCGATGCATTCAATGCCAAAAACAATTTCGTTCTATGAGGTATCATTTAGATAACAACAACAACAACATCAACAAAAATATTTAAAAATGCGGTAAAAATCAATTCGCATCGGAGAACTTTTCTTTAAGTTCATCAGGGGTTTGGGTCACGAGCCGATGCATCCAATGCCAAAAACAATTTCGTTCTATGAGGTATCATTTAGATAACAACAACAACAACATCAACAAACATCTTTAAAAATGCGGTAAAAATCAAGCCGCATCGGAGAACTTTTCTTTAAGTTCATCAGGGGTTTGGGTCACGAGCCGAGCTAAAAACCGGAAAAAATGTTATTTCTGATGGAAAGAAAACCGGAAAAAAAATAAAAATTGTTATTTCAGTATCAGTGATGAACCGAAATTATTTTTTGCCTCGTAACTCAACTAAAGAATTTTTATATTTAAAAATTCAATTTAAAAAAAAGATAAATTAAGATATAATCTACCGACAACGTTTAATTACGGTCTATAATGTTCTGATGTAATTTATGTTGAAAGCGAAATGAGAAATGATGCCTACTAAACTTAATTAAACTGACAAAAATGTATAAAACCGAAACAAAAACCGGAAAAACCTTTATTTCTAATTGAGCTAAATACGGAGCTGAATGAAAACCATTATTTTTAAGGGGACGAAAGCCGAAACCAAACCAAAATATTTTATTTATAAATATTATTTTATATTTTAGCTGAAATCGAACGATAACCGGGAAAGAAATATTACGTTTTAATGCTTAGAAATCCATGTCCAGTCGCAACCTACGTCATACACGGCCGGTGCATTACGTTTGAAACGTCACATGAAGTGGATCATTTTTACGGCGATTGGTGCAAAGCGGTACTCCCACCGTTTTTCACCAATCGCCGTGTAAAAAAGATCCACTCCATGTTACGTTTTAAAAGTCATGCACCGGCCGTGTATAACGATATACAGGGTCATTCATAATTCCCTCCGGGGTTTCGAAACGTTATAGTAAAAAAACGAAGACGAATATGAAAAAAAAGAAACATATGAAATTATTCCGAAACTATTCAAGTTTTACTTACATACATTACAGGTGTTCTATGTGTGAACCCTTGGTTACACGGCATACATCCATGCGATAGTCCAGTTCCTGCCATACTCCGTTTCTTTAAATTTCCTGTACCACACATGAATTGTTTTGTCAGTTGGTCCCTGTTTTCGATATTTATTACGAAAGGCCCGTTGAACTCACACCACTGATTCAGATTTAAAGAAACGGAGTATGGCAGGAACTGGACTATCGCATGGATGTATGCCGTGTGACCAAGGGTTCACACATAGAACACCTGTAATGTATGTAAGTAAAACTTGAATAGTTTCGGAATAATTTCATATGTTTCTTTTTTTCATATTCGTCTTCGTTTTTTTACTATAACGTTTCGAAACCCCGGAGGGAATTATGAATGACCCTGTAGTAACCTTGTGTGTAACGTAGGTCGCGGTCCAATTCGGGAACGCCGTGACATTACTGCTGAAAAATAAAAGCAGTACATAAAAACCAGCTCATTGTCCAGCAGACCTCAACAAATGAGGGGGTTAGAATGACAGTGGAGTAAGTCAAAAATGTGAAAAATCTAGATAACCATATTTTCACTGAACGTATATTAATTTATGTTCAGTGTGACTATCAAATAAGTCATAGTTCACTTAGGGAGTCGCTAGAGGGCAAAACAATTTGGACCACTTAATGCAACGGCAAAAATACAATTTTCACAAAACCCTTCATTTCTCAAATTACTAAATATTGATTTACTCCACTGTCATTCTAACCCCCTCAAATGAGAAAGAAGTTAATATGTTCGTAACCACCGTCCCATATATGAGACACTGCGATTCGTCCGTCTAAGCTTGACGGAGATGATGAGTTCCAAATAGGAAATACCTGTGTTCTTTGGCACTTTATAGTAATTTGTAGCAATAAATCCTGCTGAAAATCAATATGTTCAGTTACAAATACTGGGTGCGCCAAAAGTTCGTTAAAACTTTATAAATTCATTAAAAAGAAATTATGCTAAAAATTTGCGGTTTTCAGGACTGGGATTGGAGAGAGATAGGATATTTTTTAATAACAAAAACATTTTGTTTAAAAAAGTACCTATAGATGGCGCTGCAAACATAATATGTAGCAGATTTATGCAAATCAGGCTGTCAATAATTCTCTTCAATGCGCACAAATTCTTCATTCGATGCCAGCAGTATGCTATCAGTTACCGGATCAAGCGCTGTTGGTTAAACTCTTTTTCAAGTACGGGGAATCGGCAACTGGCCCATTGTGAAAATTCTGCAAGGCAAAATGATTGAAGACGAGAAAAGGGCCTGTTTCATGTGCTGGGGTGCTGAAGCTTGCCAGACGCTTAGTCTTTTACTATAAGCCTAATTTGCATATATCTGCTTCATATTATGCATGCCAGCGTCATTTATCGGTAATGTTTTATCCGCAACTTTTCTTTTTGTTATTAAAAAAAATCCAATCTCTCTCTAATACCATTCCTGCAAACAGCAATTTTGTAACATCATTTATTACTTTTTAATGATTTTTTATAGTTTTAACGAACTTTTGACGCCCCCGGCATACTAAATATAATTGAAAATTGCAGTAAGAGTCGTTTCATGTCAAGTGGCCTAAATTTTGAAACGATCCCTAGTTGACCACCTTCAATTTTGATGCAATCACAAAAGGACGTACTAACATTTAGGTCTAAGATATTTTATCTCTGCCAATATTATGTCTCTGTTTCAATATAGGCTATATTATATGTCAGAACTACTACCCCGAAAAGGGGGTACAGGAGCAAAAAACGTTGTAAAATTGCGATTTTTGTGATATTGAAGGGGCTTGAAATTTGAAATTTGACTTGGTGGTAACTTATAAGATTTAAATGCTCGCTGAGAACGCGTTTCTGAAAAAAAAAAGTAAAATTTTAGGGTGAAATAAGTGGAACACTTTCAAAAACAGCTTTAAATTACGATTTATTTGGAATTGTTAGGGATACAATCGTGAAATTTCACATCGTTGTTGCTTTTAAGATGTAAATATTTTCACAGAACAGTTTTATTTATAAAAAATAATCGGTCAAGTACGAATATATCACGCGATCAAAGGGTTCCGCTCATTAAATGTATTAATTGCTATTTATTAATTAATAAACTTCTATTAGCCCTAATTTTTTCATGATTTTAGATTCAGTAGATTCGGAAATAGGAGGGGGGAGGGGAAACACATTTTTCCAGTATACTTCCTACGATGTCTCTGAAAATAGAATACCTAAAATTAAAACAAGTATATTTTTGAGTTCGATGTTACAATATCTTTCGAACGATATACTACACGATAAATAAAAAGAAAATTTTTTTAAGTAACTTAATTAATATATTGGCTAATTACCGACAATTTTTATCGAAAATCATTATGAAATATCCTTGGATGATTCTGCGTCGATAGATACCTCGAGCGCCCGTCAACTCCCCCGCGGACCGTCGGAAAAGTAAAGTTTGTGCACAACAGAAAAATGCGTTTTTCTCAAAAACAATGTTACCTAGGAAAATCGCTATAGTTTTCCTGCATCGTTTAAATAAACTCCTACTACCCCTAATTTTTTCATAATTTTAGTTTCAGTAGATTCGAAAATAGAGGAGGAGGGGTTTGGGGTACATATTTTTGCAATGCATTTTCGACGATATCTCTGAAAATATAATACCTAAAATTAAAACAAATACATTTTTTGAGTTCGATATTATAAGGTATTCCTTACGATATCCCGCATGATATACAAAAATAAAACTTTTTTTTTTCAAGTAATTTAATTAGCCCCCTAAATTTTTCCTAAACATATTTGTAAATCGCTAATAATATGAAATTATGTGGGCAAAAAGGCTTTATAACTTTCCAAAATTTAAACTTTCCACGTCCAATAGTTTACGAGAAAAAGGGTGGTGACAGACGGACGGATAGACACAGGAGTGATTTTATAATGGTTCCGTTTTTATTTTTCAAGTACGGAACCCTAAAAATTAAATTTAAAAGGGCGCAGAAGCATAACATGTTTTAAAATTGCATTTTCTGTGATGTTGTTTGGGCTGGAAACTTAAAATTTGGCATGGTGATTACTTTTAAGATGAACTCACTAAGAATGGTTTCTAAAAAAATCAAAATTTAAAAGTGCGAAAGAAGCGGAAAACATTCCAAATTAGGATTCATTTGGGAATTGCTAGGGCTAGAAACTTGAAATTTGACATAGTTGTTATTTTTAAGACGTAAATTCTCATACAAAACATTTTCTAAAATTTCGAAAATTAAAATAGTAAAATGAGCGGAGAACGTTCTAAAATAACGAATACTTTGAAACTACTGAGCCGATTTAGAAAATTCGTTAAGGAACATATTGGTGGCAGTTTTTGCTTAATATTGGGCTACTTTTATCTTTGTGGAATTGTCCTCAAATGACTTCTAAAACTACAATTTCTTTGCATATGTGGAGACTAGAAAAATGAAATGAAATAAAACTGTAACAATTAAATAAAATTAAAGTGATGTATCAAACTTCCGTTTATTCAGTTATTTCTTTCAAAATATGCAATTCCTTTGTGATAAAAACCTTGCGTAATTGAAAAAAAAAAGGAATTCCATTTTTGGAATTAGAATTGAAAATAACATGAAAATTAGTCCCCAAAGTTAAAACAATTATCAAAAGTTTTTTTTTTTTTTAAATCAAATTTTGGTTAGAAAGCACACGACTTGAAGCTGAGCAAATTACTGAAGGGCAACGTCCGAAATACACAAACTTTAAGATGACAGAGAACATTTATTATTTTTAATGTATCTATGAAGAAACTTTAAAAGAAATCCATCCTTATGAAGATGCATTTTCTACACTGGAACATGTGATCACCAAGGGATTCATTCCAGTTGTTTGGGTTCGTGATAAAAATATTGTGGCGTTATTTTCCTGTATTTTTTTTTCTACGCACAAAAGATCGTTAAAACTTCGCAAACGAGAAAGGTCAGAGAGGGTTAAATATAAGACACAATTCTAATTTTTTCACAGTAATTTTGATCTATTGACTCTAGACCCAAATAAAAAATACTGTACTTTTTTTGTTTCCTTAGTTTGTTTATGAATAAAAAATATTGTATATCATGAAAATAAAGATGAAAAAATTAAATTCTCATATTAGCAGACTTGGGCAAAATACATCGACAGCCATTTTTGATACAAAACACATTAGTTTTAAAACCCAAAATAATTTTCAAATTACA
Source organism: Maratus michaelseni (assembly GCA_963931845.1). Classification (NCBI taxonomy): domain Eukaryota; kingdom Metazoa; phylum Arthropoda; class Arachnida; order Araneae; family Salticidae; genus Maratus; species Maratus michaelseni. Next base: position 123,877,959 of record OZ007586.1, read on the forward strand.
AAAAAATTCCAAATACAAAATGTATTCTCAAAACACAATATAAAATATATTAAATATATTTTTAAATTTTGAAAAATATTGCGTATTCGATTCGATTGCACTATGCAAATGCAAAGTGCTTGTGTAAACTTATTGAAATCTAGAAGTGTTTGAACTCTTTGAAGTATTTGAACTCTTTGAAGTGTATATTTACAAAGTCAAGAAGCAAAACTGATAAAGTCAAATAAATATGAGAGGAGACATTTTCAGTGATGAAACATCTGCGCACTAGCAGGTCGATAGTCGCCAATAAATTTTAATCGCCTCATTAAATCTTAGAAATTCTGTTATTAAATAAGGCGAATAACACTATTTAAATTGAATGGTGATAATTGACTTGCTGGTTCGCAGAGGTTCCATCACTGCATTTTATGTATTAAGGAAATAATACTTAATAATTAAATTGTAATTTAAATTAATATTACAAAAATAACTACGTTGAAAATGCCTGTGATTGTTGGTTAGAAAAACAATACAGTATTACGGTTTAATAATATTTTTTTATTTTATTTTAAAAGAACATATTCACATACCCGTTTATGCATAATCATAAGTGTATTTGTAAGGGGGTGTGAGTTTGTGATTAGCTAATTTAATAATACTATTGTATGTCTGTATGTATTAGAATTTAGTTTGTAGATGGTTTTGTTTTCGTTTTCTACCTAAATTCGACGAAACTTTGGCCCAAACTTGACTGAAAAAGCGAAATTCTGTATTTGGACAGCAAAATGTGTTTCGGTCGGATGGTAGGTTATATTTCTACTGTGTAAAGTACTATACAATATAAAAGAAAAAGAAAATCCCTGACGGCTCGGCCTACAGGCATAGGTAGATTTCGAAGACGCAGACCGTGGGGCGCCTATTTGTTGGGAATTGTCGAAGAAATGACCTTTTTGCCATGATGTGGCAGTTGGAACCGCCCACTTCAAAACTTAACTTGTTTGTAGGTGAAGCCGGCAGGGATTTTTTTTTTTTTGCTATAACGGTTGGTCTTGTAAAAAACTTGTCAATATAAAAGTTTTAGATAATAGTAAGAGGATTTATAATAAATTAAGTGGATTTTATATCTTGTGAATTGACGAAGTTATGAATTTTTTTCTCCTAAAACACCCCCTTCCCCCCCCCCTTGGGTCCATTTTTAATTATATCAAAAATCTGTCATACATAAATTTTCGGCCTTTTTCCTAGAAGTAATAATAACTTTAAACGGATTCGATACGTATCATAATTAAGAAATTATAGGGTGTTTCCTGTTTTCACAACCCCGCCCATTCCCCCCCCCCCCCCACCCCTTGTTTCGATTTTGCCCATTAACGAACTTGACCGAGATTTTATGCCTCTTGATTTTATGTAACAGTTTGGAAGAGATTTGTGCAGAATTATTGAAGTTATCGTGTCCATAAAAAAGTGACATAGATAGATAGATAGATAGATAGATAAAGTTTTGAACTGGGGGTGGTTTTAGGTTCTGGGAGTCATGTTCGGCGTAGATCTGCAAAAGTTTTTCAAAAATTCCAACTTACGGGAGAATGTAATAGGTAGTACTTCTTACAAAATCTACCTAAAAATGAAATGAGTTAAAAATTTTTAATTGCAAAATCATGATATAACCGTTTTCTTCTAGAAATGACATATTCGTCACCAAAAGTTTAATATTTAATACACTGAATCTTAAATACAGTTAATAAAAATTTTCATTCGATATCAATAAATAGAACTAATATAATAATAAAGTTCACTCAGAATTTAACGAATACCACAAGTATGACATATCATACTAGAATTTTTATTCGGTGAGTATCATGTACTAGAAACAATAATATTTCAATCGATGTTTAACGGTATAAACAAACAAATAATTTTAAACACAAATTAAAGAAACTTCAAGTGACTGCTTTTGAATTCGAGACATAGTTGCTAAGTTAGGCATCTGAAAGTGATTTTTGTGGCAACCCATTCTTGTTGTCCAAATTCAATTTAATTTACGTTTTTGTTATTAGAGTGCCTTTATAAATAAGAGAGTGGTGATAAAGTACAAAGCACGTACTTAGATTGGAAAATTTTCTAAAAAATAGACCAATGCTCACCCCGGACAAGTTCGATTAGGCAAGTGAGACAAGTCAATTAACATTAGTTTGGATATAATGGCAGGCTCTCTCACAGACCTTTTAGAATTAGACGAGTATGACAACCTTTTTAGGGCTCTGCACTTAAAAAGTAAAAATGGAACCATTATAAGATCACTCATGTGTCTGTCTGTCCGTCTGTCAGAGCCGTTTTTCTCGAAAACTATGGAACGTGGAAAGCTCAAACTTGGCAGAGCTGTAAAGGCTATTAAGCCATATATTTATAGAATATTAGCCATTCACGAATATTTTTAGGAAAAATTTAGGTGGCTAATTAAGTTACTTACTTTTTTAACGTGTGCGGTATCTTTCAAAAGATCTCCTAACACCAAACTAAAAAATATATTTGTTTGTATTATATTTTCGGAGATATCGTCTAAAATGTACTACAAAAATATGCCACCCTCTATTTCCGAATTTACTGAAACTAAAATTATGAAAAAATTACGGGTAGTAGAAGTTTATTTAAACCTTGCAGGAAAACTATAGCGATTATCATGGTTCACATAGTTTTTGAGAAAATTGAATTTTTCCGTTACACGCAAACTTTACTTTGCAGGCATTCAGCGGGAGAGTTGAGAGACGTCCGAGGTGCCTATCGACGCGGAATCATCCAAGGATTGTTGATAATGATTTTCGGAAAACTTTGTCAGACAAGATATTAATTAAAAACCTATCTACAAAAACGCTACACCGACCAAGGTGGCGTTGCAACTTTGCAACCTCCTTTCGAAGTGCGCTTGGCACAATGCGTAACAACTTTGTAACAACTTTTTAACAACTTTGCACTTTTTTAAAAAACTTTGTACAAGCTCTTCGTTTTAGGTAAGTCTATAAGTGTTTATAGATTGCCAAGATGCTTAATAAACTTCATCATAGAATGTATAAATAATGTCATATTTTAAAGCATAGGTCAAAGAACATTATGGCAAAATTTAATTATAGCAGGTGATTTCAATGTCAATTTCTGAAACAATACTAGAAATAAACTGTCGGAATATTTTTTAGTCCTTTCATTAAAGTCCATTCATAAGTCCATTCATTAAAGAACTACTACCAGAGAAAACACATACATCTATAGTTTGTTAGTATATAGTTATACCCTACCCTAGAGCTCCTATAATAGAGGCTGACGCATCCTCGCAGATTTGGTGCTCAAATTGAAGTTCAGTCGAAAAACCAAGCTAAACAGAACCAGTTCAGCCAATCAGAAGCGAGTCTTAGGCAATCCCAACTCCAACTGCGGTAGATTGATGCTGAACTGAGCACCAATAATCCGAAACAAAATGGATATGCGTCAGCTCCTATTATAGGAGTCTTACCCTACCCTACATTGTACAGTTTTATTTACAAAGCCTTATTATTCTTTTACCAACGATTTTTTGTAATATTTCAGTTTGTAATTAATAAATTTATTGTACGGAACCCTTTGTGAAAACAACGTTCTTTCTGAAAACAAAAACCTCGCCCACATGGACGCATACTCATAATACCTACTCGTTTCAGATCTAGCGTACTTCAGAACCGTTCTGATTGGTTCGCCAGCTATCCAGATCATACTGATTTGGAAGCGGCGATCGGTGAATTAAAATTTTGTTATAATCGGAATGAACGCGTAGTAGTTGTGTAGTAAGTCGTTAGTCTCGAGTTCTGTTTACCACAGTTCGGATACCAGCACCGTAAATTTTGAAAAATGAAAAGTTTTTATTTTTCAATATTTATTTAAGTTTTAAAAAGTAATTTGAATTCTAAAAATGAAAAGGTTCTATTCTTCAATATTTATTTAAATTATAAAACATAATTTGAAACAATATTACCAATTTATATAATGTGATTTTTTTAAATATTCGATATACTGAATGCGGTTTTAATGAATTTCCTATATTTAGAGATTCCAATACAACGATTTAGCCGAATCCACTTACGGTATTTTTGTTCGTTTTAATGGGCGTTAATCGCTCATACACGTGTTATAGTAATAACGGCTTTAACGAAAGTTATGCATTTTTTAGATTGATACACAGCTATATTGCTGCATCCAGTGATGTTTTTTGTGTTATTGTTTTCATGGGCGCGAAGCGCTCATACATGCGTTAGTGATCGCGGCTTTAACAAATTGCATGCATTTTTAGATTGCTACAGGACGGGGTTGATGTATCCAGTGACCTTTTTTGTTTTCATGAGCGCAAAACAATTATACATACGTTAGTGATCGGGTACATGATAGACAAAATACGCACTTACAAAATTTACAAACCCTTGCTCAAACAATTCTGACATTATTAAAAGCGCGCGAATCGCGCAATTTGCTTTATTTCGTTTGTAGAAATTAAAAAAAAAATGATAAATGTACGTAAATTATTTATTTACGTATCTTTTAAATTATTCAGATTCATCATTAAATTGCGTTAGAATTAAATTATGTGCATCAAAAATACGCGTTGCGTGATGAAGTCGATCACCGCTTCCAAGACATTAAAAGTCAACTGGTCTGGATATCTGGCGAGCCAATCACAATGGCTCTGAACTACTGAGAGAGAACAGAATAGTTCTTATAATTATGCCATATGGACTGTCTAATTTAGATGTCCATCTTTATTAGTTGAATGTCGCCACTCTCTTATTTGTGCAGGTACTATAATTACCAACATCACTAACGTTTGATACGCAGCAAACAATAATATATTAAAATATTTGACGTTTCCTTGTAAATAAAAGCTATATGATGGGATGACTACTTTTAACATAAAATCCTTCCCTAGTGTATCATAATTGTATAGTAAAAGTTACATTCAAATCCATTCGGTCGTTATTGAGAAAATTGCGAATATACATACATACAGACATAACGGCTTAAAAAATATATTATTTTTTTAAGTGGCTTAAAAGTCTTGCCTTTAAATAAGTTTTAACGTTTGTTGTGGCTTCAGAAATTCCACTTAAAAAATCTTGTTTTACACAGTTAGCATTTTGCTGTAACTTTTCCATTATCATCAATAGATATTACTTTAAATTATATCCGTCCAATGTACCACACCGTGTATTATCATGAATACTTCCATTAACACATTTCCACCGAAATCTATATAGAAGTTTCTGATAGCAGAAAAATATCGATGTATCAGTTCAAAAATATTGATTTTTGACATCAATGGTACACTGTAGAAAAAATTCCGTTAAAATACGGAAATTGTGCTGGCAATCGACATGCAATACTATTTCCGTATTTTAACGGAAATTTTTTCCTGTAAATTCCAGGAAATTCCCCCCCCCCCCCCCGTTTTTTCATATTTCTGTATTTATAATTTTTCGTTTAAAATACAAAATAAATTTAATTTTTCAAGGAAAAACTTACATCTATATAAATTTTAATCATCACTTTTCAAAGACAAGTTTATAACAAAAACAGAATTTCTCTATTTAATTCAAAGTACACTAAATAAACAATACGTATCCACCGCGGGATACGAACCGGATAGCTGTCCTCTTCCAGCGTATCGCCTTGACCATTCAGCCACGATTTCAAATATCGTTACCTTGTAGAAGGTACTTGTCTTTTTTTTTTATGAAGTACAAGAAATGTTTTAAACATGGAACGTATTTTCGGTAGCGATAGATTTTTTCCAATTGAGTATAATTCTGAAAATTTTACACATTTTCTTTCCATAATTTTGAATATTTGACTTTTTAATTTCATGCTTTATAAAAGATAAATTTTAGCCTTTAAAATATATACATGAAAGAATGTATTAAGAGTAAGTAATGATTGCTTTTTTTTTTTTTTTGCAACATTTTTAAAAATTTTGTAGTAATATTATTTTATTTAAAAAAAAATCGCAAGAATACCAAAAATTTTTTTTTTCAATTACGTTTCCCACATGTTAACCTATGGGAAAACGTAAAAGCTCGTTATATATAGATTACTCGTTATAATTAAATAATAGATATAATTACTCGTTATATATAGAATTATTAAAATATGATGTGCTTTTCAGCATCAGAAAGTAGGCGTGAGATGCCGATGGTGTACATTTTTTTAAATTGTCTCCGTAAATTTTAAGTATTTAAAAAAACCTTATAAACTTTGAAATTTTATCATCTTCTTAAAAATACTTACAATTTACGGAGACAATTTTAAAACCCACACATCTTTGGCATCTGACGTGTACTTTCTGATAGCTAAAACCGTATTTTAATAATTATATTAGGTAATAAGTAATCGTGTTTCTAAGTTTTTCTCATAAGTTAACATGGGATTTCGCGATCAGAGAGTTTTAGTGAAGTTGTACTAGTTTTCCCCTTAATGTAGTAGTTATCTTCGTATATTAAACATTTTTTATTACTATTCAACAAGTAAGTTTATAAAAGTAGTATATCTTCTCAAAGTAATGTTTGATGATATTTTACCCAAAATTAATTAAACTGATGTTAAAGACCATTTTAAAAATGAAAAATACTAATACGTTATCAGAAGAAACTATTCAACAATCACCATCAAAAGGATTAGATAATAAAATAGCTTTATTTAACTATAGCATTTTTTGCCTCAAATATACAAGAAATAATTTGATGGACTTTATAAGCATTAATGTTTAAACGTTTAAAGCATTCGTGTAAAAAAATTAAAATCCATTTTTAAAGAAAATATTACATAGCATAAATAGAAATAAATAGTTTCGTGCACTAAAACATTAAATAACAATGAAAATATTTCGATATATCGAAAAACCGATTTCGATATTTTTTGTTAGATATTTTTCGAATATCAATGTTTTTAAGACGATATATCTAAATATCTGTACATTGTTATGTTGAAAAAAATACCATCACTAAAGCATCGTTTACAAATACACGCGAAACCCGTTTTCAACCCGCTTCGGCACGATCATTTTATTCCCGACACCGTTCACAAACCTACGATCCGGTTTGGAGGGGAATCCAGCTTAAGTAATTTTTTTCGGGAAATCACACCTGCAAGCTAAGTAGCTTGCAATTTGCAATAACAAAATACAGTACATTTCTAACGTACTTTTAACATGAAATACGCATCAAAACTCAATGATTCAGCCTGTCTATCACAAAAAAATATTTTGTAATTCTCATAGCAACGTTAAAAATTATAAAAACTCTTTTTTAGAACCATTCAGCATAAATGCTTCAGAAGAAGATAAACATCATATTCATTAAAATCTTTCTCGTATCAGTAGTTGAAATGTATATTAATATTAACTTTCAGAAACGAATTTAAAGACTAGACAAAACAGACATCTATTTCCCTGTTATAAATCTTCGATGTGTGGTTTAGAAACAACAGTTCGAAATCTGTAGGAAGTATTTTGTGTATTTTGAAAATACAAATAAAACGCATTACAAAATACATTACCGAAATACTTTAGTTTTATCTGTTTAAAATACAAAATACAAATGTATTTTGAAAATATATTTGAAATACATGTATTATACATGTATACTCACAGGATAGGGCTAATAGAGACGACTAAAGTGAGACACCATTACTTTTAAGTTGCTGTAAGTATTGGGAAATGAGGGGCTATTTTGAAGATTTGTCTCAAAGTTGCCCCGGGGCTAATGTTTCAGCTGTATTATTTACATTTTTCTTTTAATCTCTTATTTTACATGATTTTTGGAAAATGATGAGTGCATTTTCAACGGATATAGGTAAAATTATGTATTGTTTGCAAAATCGTAAAGCCAATTTTATTACTGTAAAAATTGGTACCTTTTTGTGTGTTTCAATTTAGCTGCATTTTCTTGGTATCTCATATTAGCTCCGATCGAACTTACAGTTTTCGTTACTGCATATTGGTTTAATTTTTTTTTTTATTATCATTAGTAGCAAAGAAGTTCCCAAACTTTTACATTTTAATAAAATATTAACGGATTTTATTGTCATCGTAGGTTTAAAGAATATTAAATGAAGAGTGATAAATAATAAAACCTCCATTTTCTGCCTATTTAAAATGTATAAATCCAAGCATTTTCTATTATTACCTATATAAAATGACGAACATTATTTTGCCTTAGACAGTGTTAAAAATAATCAGCACCGCAGCAACTCTATTTGGCGCGTGGTTCCAAACACTTCGTTAGTTTTTCTACCCATTGTCGGTGCTGTAGTAGTGGTACGTGGCGGGAACGATGAAACCGAAACCTGGCAGCGCTTATCCGAACTGACGGCGCCTGGTGCAAAACACCACTGGAACCAACCTTGCTGCAGCTATGATTCAAATTCAAGTGTCAAATTTTATTTACCAGAATAACAATAATTTACTAAGGAATATTAGACTGAAATGCGTTCGTACTATAGCTAGTTATATAAATATTCAGATATTGATGATTTTTAATTCTGTGAAATGAATTATATCGTCTGCAGATTAATTTCTCTCATAAAATAAGTATCTCGGTCGCTTGACGATTAAACCTCGGAAGCTCCTATAACAAAAAAGCGCCGTATTTAAAAAAAAAAAATCAAATTTCTTAATAAATGTTTTTATTAATATTTTCTAAAGTTTTGATTCGATTTTCATAAAATTTGAAATGTCTCGACAAAATTCTACAAAGATAATATATTTTAAATTTCAAACCATTCGGTTGGGTAGTTTTTGCGTTGTTATATTCGAACGGACAGACTGACAGACGGACGGACGGACGGACAGACAGATGGACGGACCAGACGACGACAATAGGTGCTACGTATTTATATAATTAAGGACGCACCTAAAAATTAAATAGTATAATATATATATATATATATATATAAAATATGATTTTAACAGAGAAATTTTATCGGTTCAATAATTCTTATGTTATTAACTAGTATGTTATTATTATGTTATTAACTTTTAATTTACAAAATGCCCCAGGCCTTGATACTAGCTGCGAGCTGCACCAAAAGTGTTAGTTTTACTGGTATACTGGTATAGATCTTGTATACACTAGCATAGTTGTAGCTTTGTTTCATACAATGCACTGTTTTCATAAATGCTTCTTTAAATCTGAAAAAAAAATATTAGTTTCTGCAGTTTCAAAAGATAACGAAAGATTTTCGAAATCGTGGATAACTCGAAAAAGGTTATTCTATATTTTACAGTGCAGTGCCACGTTTCTTAATCTTTCCTGCTAGTTGTGTAGCAAAACTAGATGAACAGAATTATTTTTCAATGTATTGAAAACCAGTGTTGAGATGAAACAAATATGGTTTCCGAAATAAACATCTGCATTAATTATCGTAGATTGGTAATTTATGTTGAGTCTAGGCGTATCTAATTTTATTTTTATTTACTTATTTATTTATATATTTATAGTTATTACTATATATTAATATATATATTTATATGTTTATAGTTATTATTATATATTAATATATATATTTATATACTTATAGTTATAGTTATAACACCACTTTGATCGGTTCAAAATTCTATTTTTTTTTTTTTTTTTTTTTTTTTGGTCGCTTAAAGTCATATTTTATCACGCGAAAGTCATATTTTATTAGTTAGAAATCGATAACGAAAGCGAAAAGAAAATTTTAGAGCTATAGAATAAGAGGGCCCAACAGTGAGTAAGCAGTAAAGAAAATTTAAAGCGTGTTTTTTTTTTTTTTTTTTTTTTTTTTTTTTAAGAACAGCATTTTCAAAATACATGAACGCATAGTTCCGCCAATTTTCAGTCAATCAACTTTATCTTTTTGAAAATTAATGGTCGCATACTTTTTTAGTGAAATAGTACGTAGGATTTTTTCAAATATGGATATTTCGCTTTTCTGTGTAATGAAAATTTTGGTTGATAATTTACATTTTAATTGAATCGAAACTATTTTACTAAAAATGCACATTTAAAAAAGAACTGCTACGTATTTCACTACTTTAGAACTAAAAAAAACATTTTTTGTCTTATTATTCTTGGTTAATTCTACAATGAGTTATCATGTCACCGTTTGATCCCCTCTTTTCGAAGTGCGCTCAACCATCCTTTTTAAAACCGACATTTTTTAATATACCAACAAAAAATATACAGTTTTCTATTTTAATATATGTATAATAATTTAGTGCAAATGGATATTTATAATGAATATTCCTACGATGAGTTATCATGTTCACCGTTTGATCATTTCTTTTCTGAATGATCCCACCCACCCTTTGTCAAGCCGACATTTTTCAATATATCAACAAAAAATATACAGCTTTCTATTTTAATATATGTATACTAATTTAATGTAAATGGATTTTTATAAAAACTTCTTACTTCTTGAAAAAAAATTCTCGGAAAAGATGTAAATTTGATGGCGTCAAAGTTGGACTACCTCTTAATTCTATTTCAATTAAAATTACCTTATCTCTCTTTTTCAATATACTTTTTATAACCATGATTAGTTTTTCGCCTTGGGAGACTACAAACAATAGCAAATTTAATGAAGTACATAAAGAACTCTCTTGCTAATTTCATTACAATTTTACATTTGCTCATTTAGTCAAAGTATTAAAAAGATTGATTATGAAATGGTAATTTTTTACTTTATAAAATTAAAGCATTTACCGAAATAAATTAAGTTATTTTCAAGATTCTTCTAGTATATTCAATAATTCTGTGTGAATAGCATAATTTTAATATATGAAAAGATAATTATATTTTCTACAATTCGATCAATTTTTTTAACAATAAGAATCCGCAGAAAAAAACATTAAAACGAATAGTATATAATAGCACAAGACTAGAGGTAATTTCAAACAGAATATTAGAAAGTACTAGACAGAAAGAGGTGTAATGTAGCCTATTATAATCATATAAATATTATAAAAAAGTAAATAATATACATGGTAAATTTATATTATACATAAGTATTATAAATAAGTAAATAATATATAATCTCCCACAAGTTTTGAAGAGATAAGAAGTAAATGTTTTTATCTTGACTAGAAATATCCTTTTAAACAGGACACGCTAAAAATATATTTTCGTTTTCCTATACATTTTTTTAGAGCGAAAATATTACTTTTCCAAAAGTAATTTAAGAAGAAAAAAGAAAAAGAAAAAGAAAACTAACTCACCTACTGCCTTGTCAGTCATGTTTACGTCCGTGCAAAAGCTGATATAACTTGAAGTAAGATTTGTCAGTTCTGTGTCAGTTTAGAATTCCTTGTAATATATAAAGAGATCCCATGAAGGCCATTGGGTAGAATGCATCAACCAATGATCTTGAGTTGCAAAGGAAAACAATACAAAATTATGCGCTCAAGTAAAGTTTAGGAAATTGTGTTTGTGATAAAAACACGCCCTGTTGTCTGATGGGGGGAGCTTCTACCCCTTCTACCCTTTCTGTCTGAGATAACGACGCGACAAAATCTTCATTCCAACCATTAGTAGCTTCACTGTATTCGCACATCCAAAAAATTATGCGTGACGCAGCTTCTGTCACACATATTTTTAGCCTGTCTCACTCGTGTCTCGTTAATCGTAATTTTTGAATTTTTTGTCTATCTTCGGTGTTGCTCATGTTTCTACATAGCCGTCTCTCGCCCCTCCTCCCCCCCCCCCCCTAACTCCAGCTCTACCAAAAATGTTTAGATTTAATGTATATTTCTTGGGCGTTATTCAACAGGTGTTATTATTATTTACTTCAAAGCAGCAAACGAAACAAATGGAGAAAAACAACAAATAATTAGGACAGCATTAAAAAAAAAAACTTAAGAATTTTAAAGATTCTTATCTGTGTGCTGAGGGCAGGGGATTTTAAATAATAGATTTACACATCGTTTCTGCAAAGTAACAAATAGGACAAAACAATTTCTAAAAAAATTATATTAAAATGTGTCTGATGCGTCAGGGCAGGGGAAGTGAAGAAATTTTGTGCGAATTGGGAATTAGATGACTTATCATTCATTTATTGTTGCTTTAAAGAATAAATGTGGCAGATTTTAATATTTTCCAAATTAAACAGTGTTAAAGGTTTTAAACTATGCTGGGTGAGGAGAGCAAAAGGTAGATTGAAATTTTCAGGGGTGGGATGAAGAATTTTTGATTTCTTTATTAGTTCCTTAAAATAACAAATAAAACAACTAGGGTTAAGCAATAAACAAATAAAAAAAATCGAGGGTGTCATTCTGCTCATTCACTAAGGAATCCAGCCAAAGGGTTACGTACTTAATCTATATGTAAACAATTTTCAAACAATTTTGCGATCTATTCTATAAACAAAAATCACCAAAAAAATGTGACACACTAATAGAAATATTGCGGATAAATATTGCGGCGATCTAACCCAGTTTCAAAGCGGAAGATCCAGCGTTTGATTCCAGCGAATTCCATTGTATCAGAAATTTATAAAAATTCTCTTTTTATTATTTTATTTTTTACTTTCTGAATACGCGCAGCAGTTTTTGAAAGATGAGCTCTCCAGATTTTTGAGATAGAGATTACGTTTCAGTCATATAAGGGAAAAACTCACAAAATATATAAAACGTCAATAATTCGAAAAGTATGTAGCATGATACGGTTTTCGCTGAAATTAACAGAAAGACATGAGATTTTTTGTAAAACGTTGACTGCACAGAACACGGATCCACGTCCAGTCGTTCACTAACGGGGTGCGGCGGTGACAGGACACAGATTCGAGTCCTATCCAGACTGTATACACTGTATTTTTTTAGCTGCTGCATTCACATTGAGCGTGCGAAATTCTGTCAGCACATAAGTAAAGCATCTCGCCTGCCGCGTTTGTCGCCTTCTCTCTCTCTTTTTTTTTTTCTGTGCGTGTTTGTGTGATACGGAAATGTGCGATCCTGGGCTAAGTGGTCTTTCCCAACCCTTTGGCTTTTCATGTTTATCAGTATTTTTGTTTTTTATAGATCAAAGTGTATTTAATATAATCTAATGTTCGAAATATTTTTATTTTTGCTGAATAAACGAATGAAAACAAGTCAAATCTGCTCATTTATTCCAGACACTAGCGGACGCGGATCCGTGTCTGTTAGTACTGAAAATAAACATTTCAACTATAGTGCTAACGACGCGGATCCGCGTCCAAGTAGTAAGATATATCAAAATGAGTTAATGTGTCAATTATATGATAAAAATAAAATTATTATAGCCAAAGGGACTTTTTTGTTTTGAAAAACAGACCACCTCTATCCCGCGACAATAGATAATGCTTCGCAGTCAGCGTGTTAATAAGGAAAACGTTATTGTCAGAATAATTACATTTACCACCAACAAATGGAATTTCATTTGTAGCAGCAGTTTGTACAGAGAAACAGAATTACAAAATGTCCAATTTGACGGATGCCATTGGTTAGAATAGTTGTTAGACGTGGAAAGACATTTTGCAGACCATTGAAAAGGCTTTCTGTGGTAATTCCTATTGCATCATGGTTTAAATAGCGAGAGGCAGCAAATTTAGGACCACAATAGTGGTAACTATCAGTGACGAATTTAGTTATTATGTTTATATTTTTTACAACCAAAAATGATCCCATTTTTTAAAAATATTTATGTGAAAACTTTCACCGTATTACTGGCTATATACTTTCCGAATTATTGAACTTTTATTTCTTTTGTGATATTTGGATTTTTGTACTTAAAATCATAAAGTTACTTTAATTGTAATTGTGTTCTGTACACAATTTAAAAACGCTTAAAAAAGTAAAAAAGATCCAACACTACTACAAATCAGTATACAAACTGAAAAAGATGAGCCGGAGATCGAACTAACATGTTTTGCACCAGAAGTTTTACTTATGGGGAATACCAGTGATCCTTTACCAGTGGGGAAAATCTTTAAAAAATCATTTTTTAGCTTAAAAAAAATCTATGTTTCTTTATGTTTTCAAATCCGTCTCGCCCAGCGCTCAATTAAAAATAATCGTGCTTCTACGGTCTTATTGCGTCGTTCGCTTCAATACCCCTTCTAATATTTTTAAATGCTTTTTCTTCAAAATTGTGACTTTTAAACTGGTAGTCATTGTCAGAAAGTTAATAAGGAAGTTTGTCAACTTCAAAATTGAGTAGAGCTACATTATATATGTCGGTACAAAAAAGGGAAACTATGTGATTTCATCACTTGTAAATAGTTTATTTTATTATTATTTTTTTTTTGGTCTTTTATTTAAATGATGCTATTATTTTTAAATGTTTTTTCTTCAAAATGGTGTTCTTCGAACGGGTGCGCATTGTGAAAGTGTTTGTAATTGAGGGTTCGGGGCAAGAGAGTGCTATACCACATTTTTGAACTTCTGAGATATGAGTATTTGATCAAATTTTCAAATTGATATATCAAAATATACAACATAAAGTTTTTTTGTTAATTTCTGAGTAACTTTTGAGATATTCTGAATAACAATATGGCATTACTTTAATGATATACACTTTCTTTTTGGTAAAAAAGTTCTAGAAACATCTGGGGCAAAAATGAAACCTGGGACACTTGCTGCCACCTAATGACATTAGAAAAAATAATATGTAGGATATTATAATTTATTCAATATTAAGCAACAGATTACAGTGTCAGATTTTTTTCACCAAAAATGTGGCTTGGCACTTTCTTGCCCTGACCCGCTCAATTAAGTTATCGACTTCAAAAGGAGAGTAAAGCTACATGATACCTGTCGATTAAAAAAATAACCCCATACCATTTTATCTTTTTTAAATTCCTTTATTGCTTTTATTTAAATTATCTGATTACTTTTTAAATGATTTTTCTTCCAAATGGTGGTTTTTTAAAGTTAGTATAAATGTATGTCAGTATAGCTTTAAATATGGAGTGAAGCTACGTGATGCAAGTCGGTCAAAAAAGAAATCATACGATTTTATCACAAATTTATCGCAGAGAGGAGCGAGAGGTACTATTCAATTGAGAATTGTGCCTTCTTGCTGAATATAAATGTATTTTTTGAAATAAGGTTCTCATACATTAAAAAAAATAGTATTAAGCTTGACTTTTCAAGTGGTAACACCCACTTCTGACATCATATTTGAGTTCCTCGGATCAAATCCGCCCAGAAAGAGGTATAGTTTATATACTTTTTAAGAATCTTCATAGAGATATAGTTGATTTTAGGACGGCCGATTATCATAGAGATATAAAAGAAAATACGTTAGGACTTTAACATAAAATGAAATTAATATGGTACAAGGAATAGTACGCAAATACTCAAATTGTTACCATAAATTTATACAGAAATGCTAAATATAAAATAATTTCACTTTATATGAAAGAATACCTCACAAAATTTTTCAGGTAAGTTTCTAAGATTTTGTTTTCTGTGAAAGCAAATGGCAGTCCTCTTAGACAGCCGAAAATTAAAATTTCTCTATATATCGAAAACTAATTATAGGAATGGATTCAAAGCACATAGCCATATTTTAGACGACAAGTTCATTTAACAGGAGTATTCTCAAACTTTGATATACTGTACACTATAAATGTTTAAGAAAAATTATATAAACTATACCTTTTTTTGGGCTGTTTTGATCCAAGATATTAAGAAAAGTGAGTGTTACCCTTAAAAAATGAAAGTTGGTACAACTTTTAATATGTAGACCCTTATTGCATTTGTATTCAAAAATTACACACATTTTCCTGTCGAATGGTACCTCTCGCACCTTTCTGCGATAATTTGGTGATAAAAAAAAAAAAAACGGAGGGAGCTTTTTTTTCTTCTTTTTTTTTCTGACTCTAGCGAACCATTATATTTCGTGTTAAAAAAAATACGGGTCGAGTATAATGCGCACTATACTATTTTAACGAAAGAAAAACCAAGAAACTGAAGAAAATTCTGTAAAAATCCTGACAAATTTCCGCATTTAATCTCGTATATTTACGATACCATGAAACACAATAAAATGAAGTTTTCCGCAATATATACTTTTCTCATATTAAAAACTTTGTAATAAAATACTTAACGGCATAGGAAATATAAATACAATTAGTAATTAGTAGAAATTGTAAAAGGCGAAAATAATAGGTTCTGTACTGCGTACGTGCATTTATTCTGTTTTCAGAGAGTGTACGATTACAATGGGAAAAAAAAGGAAAACTACCACCATCGCTTTCAAATTGCAAATTTTGCATTATGCTACCAGCATATTGCATACAGCAAACGACAATACAGCTCAAAAAGAACGAAAAGTCATGCATCAATCATATATTATGAAACACTTTCCAACACTAACAAAATATTATTAAAAAAATTCATTTTTTCATACAATGAAATGAGATACTTAAATAAGCAATTTAAATAAAATACACCGTAAACGAATTTCTCCCACAGATCATAATGTAACGGAATTACTTTGTGTGTCCTTGTAAACAAACTATAAACGCTACACACTTCGATTTCAGTAAGTAAACATTATATAAACCACATTATATATATAATATATATACCATATATATATATATATATATATATAATATATAACCACATTATATATATAATAAACCACATTAAAAAAGAAAATTTACATGTCAATCCGAGTATATTTACGCCATTTAAAGCACGGAGAGACAGACAGCGGCCAGATAAATTCATAAACATTTTTCAACTACATTGAAAAGTATTAAAAAGTCGATGTTTGCAAGCCTTTCATACGATTATAGAGGAAAGAAGAGAAAAGTATTAAAAAAAAATCTATTCCTGAAGTGGTGATTCAGATACTTAGTGAAAGCATGTATGGTTTCACATAGTTTTCGAAAATATCCCGGTGCACAATGCGAACCACCCCCCCCCCCCCCTTTTTCCATCTCAAACTTTTGGAAAAAGTGCGATTGTACACGAGTAAATGCGGTAATATAATATGTTTTTCGTAAAAATGAATGTTTTTTAAGATTTCTACGATGAATTTAAAAATTTCATATGGGCGATTCTCACATAATTTTGCTTTTTATGCCCCTAAATAATAATTTTTATTTTAATACGTACTCTTGGTTTTCTTTTATTTCTTATATATTACAAAACCTGTCATTGCATGATAGTATAACAATATTAACGAGATAAATAAGTGTTAAACGATTTAGGGATTCAAAATGTAGCATTAAATTCTTTTCCGCCCCTTGTACCTGATGCTAATTTTTAAGTTTGGAGCTAGCTGTCTGCATAAAATTCTTTCAAGAAAAGTAGTTCTACTTAATTTTTTTAGAAAACTAGAACTATTGTTTTATATAAATATGTAACAAAAATTAAGCTACACACATTTTTACGGTTATTATTATTATTTTTTATTTATTTATTATTTTGCGATTCCTTACCGTCCCTGTTACTAAAATTATGCAGAAAATCACTCCAGATGCAGCCACAGAATATTTTTCAAATTTTTTCACATGCAGAACTATACTAGAGAAAAAATTGCTGTAGTTATTTGGCAGGAAATTTTCTGCAGAATTTAAATCAGCATTCATTTCAAGCATTGTGGCTTTATTGGTAGTCTTACCGTCCCCGAGAACTTTTAGAGATAAATTAAAATAACTTTGATACTTAGTTCAATGTAAATAACTGTTGCTAAAAATCAATGAACATTGTGGCTACCACTTAGGCTTAACATGACATGACTAAAAAATAGGTGGTCATTTTACTTACTGCCCCTGTTCTATTTCACTATTCAGGCGGTATTCAAAAAAGTATTTTTCCACGCTCAACAACTCAAAATTTTGAGACGCATTTTCAGTCTCATTTTTAAAAGTAAAAACATGAAACTTGGTGGCATGATTTACGAAGAGATTTATAAGGGACCCATGTTTTTATTTTTCGTTCAATTAATTAGAAATTGATTTACAAACAATTATTTTCACAGTACGATAATTTTTTTTTTGTTTCCAGCGCTATCGCTTCGGGAAATTCGGTTCAAAATATCCACTTTGAAAGCATTTTTTGAAATATATTCTGCCTTTATCAAAAAATCGAGACAATACGGACATTATAAAGTTTTTGAATAAGAGAACCTGCCAATTGGATGCATTTTAGAGCAAAAATGAATTTAAAAATGTGTCTCAAAATAAACAGTTTGGATTTGAGTACACCCTTAAATGGAGGGTAAGGGTCTCATATTGTGTTAAATTTTAATGTAGAACAAGAGTATGTTTAATTATAGCAACAAGAACAAGAAATTTTAAAACTAGAAGTTTAAAAATGCTAATTAAATTGAATTTCACAAGTTTCTCATTCGTATTAGCTAAAATTATGCGTGAATGGCTCATATCCTTGTTTATTTGTTTTAAAATCGCCTTTACCATGCATCAATGTCCACCAGTCAAAAGGGTTTTCTGTGCCGAATAATCTCTTTCTTATTCTAATCTTCTTGATGATAAGATTAATTTTATTTTTATAGAATTCTTTGTTTAACCCAGGGCCTGATTATCCTTAAGAAACGTGAAGCACGTGCTTACACACTAAAATTTAAAAGGGCCCCCAAAATGACTGCGAAGAGGGTCTTCTAATCCCCATTAAAAAATTTTTACATTGCATTTTTAATTTTTTTGGAAAAGAATGTTTGTTTAAACCAAGAGGAAATCCATGCACTACTACACGAAACTTATTTAACAGGGAAATATGAATGTCATCTATAGGATGGTAATTAATCATATAACATCCTGATATGCACGTTAGAAACCACCCGGGAAATTGAGCATACATCTATCTGTACTAAACTGAAGTATATTATACAGGGAACATAGAAAAAACTGTTTAATGAAATATATGTCACCTCGGCTAAGCTACACCCGGGAATAATATTAGTATCATCGGTGAGTTTTGATGAATGCAGAATTAAGAAAAAAAATCGCCAAACGAAAGGGGGGGGGGGCGGCAAAATGATACTGTGCTTTCCTTAGATTCAGAGGTTAATCTGGCCCTCGTTTAACCTTTTAAGACCGAATACACACGATATTGCGGGTTTGAATTTATTGGACTTTGTGATTTTCTGGCTAGTCGTGCAGTCCTAAAATGTTGTGATGTTTAGAATTGTAAAATATAAGAAGATAGTTCGGAAAGAATTGTTGAACATATAAAAAATAATTTACGTATTGCTTTAAAAAAATTATTTTCCCACACCGAAAATTACCGCCACTTGTCTTAAAGGTGTTGGTCAGTGAGATATTAAATTCCCCTCCTTAATGTTAAACCTATGGGCGTGGAATGCATTCTTATTATTAAAATCTATCATAAGGAAAATAATATTTTTAACTTCTTTATTCTGTGTACTCTTCTTAAAGGATGTCTCTTTCTTTTTTTAGTTGACAAAATATTTCTAAAACCTATGCTTAGTTTAATATTTTATGTGTT
The DNA here is from genome assembly GCA_963931845.1 of Maratus michaelseni. NCBI lineage: Eukaryota > Metazoa > Arthropoda > Arachnida > Araneae > Salticidae > Maratus > Maratus michaelseni. The sequence continues at coordinate 123,897,415 of OZ007586.1, forward strand.
AAAATATTAGCGAAGCTGACGAGCTGTGAATAAGATTTAAGCCCTTCAAACAAAATTAAGCATATATTTTAGAAATATTTTGACAACTAAACAAAAAAGAGACATCTTTTAAGAAGAGTATACAGAAAAATGAAGTTGAAATATTAATTTCCTGAGGAGATATTTTAAAAATACGAATTCATTCCACGCCCAAAGATTTAACATTAGTGAAGGGAATTTAAGATCTCACTGAACAACAATTCTTAAAGGGTTATAATTTGACTAATTTAATGGTGACTTCCGTTCGAAAAATGGTGTTAATTTCTTTCTCCGAAAAATCTACAAAATATGATTTAATGTAACCCTTTGTAGCTCAACAACTCTTATTTGAAAACTAGTTACTCAGATATTAGAATAAATCATTTCAAGCATGTAACAAATACAAAAAAAAATTATACATAAAAATGAAAAAGAAATATTTACAAAAAGGTGCTTCTTTCATATCTACAACAAGAATTAAAATTACATATTTAATATAAATATTAAAAATTTTCTAATTCAAAATTGTAAAGCATATAAATTTGCCTTTAAGAAAATTTATTTTTGGAGACGTCTTCAGCTTTTTTTATTTCACTAAATTCATAAAGTTTAATTTAAGAATAACCACGTGAAACAGCTCAGGTGATATATTAAACTTTTTTATAAAAAAAAAACCCACTCAGTATCACCATTTGCTGGAGATTCTACTAACAATTTATATTAACTCCAGTTTTGGAAGATAACAGTAATCAATAAAATCGTTTTTTAAAGATCACTTTGGAAATAACATTTATTTTTGGGTACGTTGTAGATATGCAACCCGGTGATGCAAAGGGTTAACATGCGTTACATCGGCATTCTCCCTTTATAAATAAAGTAAAAAAAAAGTACGGTATATAGGTTATATTTTATCAAATAAAATTTCTGATTTTAAACACGTTTGTTTGATCTGCGGCTCATACGGCAGATTTAACGGTACTTAATCCCTTCATGACGGGTGTCATGTATGCGTTCCATATAGGGTGTTTTTTGTTTTTATTTTTCAGTACTAGAATATTTTAGTTATAATCTTTCCCTTGTCTAACCATAGAATTCTTGTATTTAGTAAGGCAAAAAATACAATACTAAATTACTGATATTAAAAATTTAAATGTAGTTAAATTACGCCCATTCTGAAGGGGTTAAAGAAATTCTTAAAAGAACATAAAAAAAATAAGACATTCATTTTTGTAATTCGTAGTAATTCGTGTTCCTAACTGGGAATAATGGCCTGTAAAAGCGGGATTAGCTTATGAGAGAGATGATTATATTTAAGTTGCTCACTATGTATAAAAATATTTTTTGTAATTGTTGGCTTAGTAAGATTATTTTCATTTCAATTTTCAAATTTTCTATCTAATTCATATAATATGTGCTTAAATTTAAAAACAATTTTTTAAAATCTCTTACTGCTTACTATTTAACATGTTTATCACTAGAGATCGGGTTATATGCATATGCATGTACATATTTTGACTAAATTTTCGATTCATATAATTGCACAAATACTTAGAAAATTCATTTTTGGTGCATATTTATATTGTTTTCAATTTGTTAAAAAATATAAAACTAAATTTTAGTACTTACATGGAAATGAAATAGATAATAAAATGTAATGTCTTTTATATTACAACAGTCCCTGTAGATCACAATTTACCTATTTCACTCAATATAAGAAACAGGCTATTTGACTAATAAGATGTTATGTTTGCACGAAGGTATATAGCAAGGGTCGTCAACCTTTGTATTATCGCGAGCGCATTTAGTATAAATACAAAGTATTCTCTTTCTTTTATTCAAAATCAAAACTTAATCCACAAGTACACAACTTATAGTTATACACAAATTTATGGAGACTTTGTGGGCTCCGTAAATTTATAACTGTCGGTGGCCGCGAGTGCATCCGTGGGCACAAGATTGACTTACCACTGGTATATAGGAAGGGGCAGCCTGTCTGTGGAACGAAAATGCATTGTGTATTCTGATTAACAGATTTAGAGAGGATATAAATGTTTGTAATTGTATCTAAACTTGTCGAATGAATTGATAATAAACAAATATTCTTTCTTCAAACGTTTAGCATTATTCATAGCAGATAAGGGTCATTTCTGATTCTAAAAAGTCGAGGCTTGAGTCAAGTTTGGCTCACGTAAAAAAATGTCGTCTGAAAAATGTTTCATTTAAAAATTAAAATAGTTTGTCGATTCAAAATAAAGCTCTAATCTAAGGGTCTAATCAAATGGGTTGAAATGGAGGGGTATATGCCTGAAAGATGCTCGTGCACAATCTGTCTTATCGTCAATAGTGAAATTAGACGTACCGTAATTTCCGGCGTATAAGCCGCGGCTCAAATAAATCTGTTTCAAACCAGAAATTTTATTTTCTTAAAAAAGTAAAATAAGATCAAGGTAGATAGAAGTTACTTTTTATAAAATAAAATTTCTGGTCTGAAAGAGATTTATTTGAGCTGCGGCTTATACGCCGGAAATTACGGTAGATCAGAATTGTACTAATTTAAAAATACTTAAAATGAAATCTAACGAAATTTGTTTAGTTCTAAAATAGGTTAAAGGGTTATACCTTCCTGCAAAGTAAAAACAAACGTGTATTTTTGGGGATTATTTTTCAGGAAAATGAAACGAGATATTTGAAAAACTCTTTTTGTATTTTGTTTTATTACACTTTAAATAAAAGAAATTGCAAATAGTATAATAAAATCACTTGTTAACTTTAAATTAAATTGTAATTACTGCTTAAAGTGTAAAAACATAACATAAAAGGCTTAAAAAATACCTTTTAATATACAGATTACATATGTTTCATGCTCTCAAACGGCGACTTCTTCAGATCAAAATGATAAATAAAATATTCTTGCAAAACTTTTGAAAATGATAAACATAAATCATATGATAAACATGTGATCTCGTGATTTATGTTTATCATTTTCAAAAACTTTGCGAGAATATTTTATTTATCATTTTGATCTGAAGGAAGTCGCCGTTTGAGCGCATGAAACATATGTAATCAATATATTAAAAGGTATTTTTAAGCCTTTTATGTTATGTTTTTAACACTTTAAGCAATAATTATAATTTAATTTAAAAGAAATTGACTTTTGTACTGATAAATGAAGGTTGTATGTTCCCATCAGACCCACTCCCCGGAGATGGTATCGTTCTGCTAGCCGTCCACGGTGATCAACGTAATTCTGTCAAATGTCTGAAATTATAAAACTCGCAATGTTTTTACTCCGAATTCGAACACTTAAAACTAGAGAGTAATCGTTCAATTTTCAACAAAATGACGGTGATTCAAAGTTAAAGTACCGATTTTCAAAAAAATTTTTAACCTTGATTGTTTATAAAAAAAAATAGAAAAAATCATCAGATCACCAAAAGGAACGTTTCATCTCTAGATAATACTGTTGTTAAAAAATTGGTCAAAATTTGAAGAAGATTAATTGAGATTTGTTCGAGTTTTCATGATCACCGATTTTAATAGTTTTGATATAATCACGTTTAAAAGTAAATATACATATATTGTATTAAGGGGTACCTTTGGTACTGACAAATTGCATGTAAAAGCGACACTGATATAGATTGTAATCAGATGTGAAGACATCTGATAATCTTTTGGACATGAAATTTTAAACACACATTAAAAAAGATATATACTAACAGTGAATGTTCTGAAAAAGAGTCTAGATGCATATAATTTTTTTTAATTTAATTTGAAATGTAATGCGTTTTTAATAAATGTATTCATCTTATATCCCTTGCGCGCAGGATTTCTCATAATTGAATTGTCACAGCGAGGCAGAGATTTTTTATTGAGTAGAGATATAGTAGGTGCTTAAAACGACTTACACTGGAAAAAAATATAATTATTAGTTCTTAAAAAAAAATAATCTGAAAATTTTGATTTTTTAAAAATAAAATAGCCATAATTTCTAAATTTGTTACTTTAAGAGCATAATAGCAGGTCATTTTTGTACATCTATATGGTTTACACCTCCAGTCAAAATTTCATGAAATTCTATTGAGTCATTTTTTAGAAATCATGCGCGTACTGACAAAAATCACAGTTATCAGGGAATTGACTTTAAAGATCAAATTCTCTCATTGATCATGTAAAAATAGCTCACACTGTTTTAGGTCATAACTTTTCTTCTAAAGTGACTTTTTGCATGAGTTTTTTTTTAAATGTTCCTAAAGAATCCAGTTTTAATATAAGCCATTAAATAATTGATTTTCCGGCACTTTAAAAGGTACCAGACCCTTTAAATGTGAGAAGAATATCGTGGGGGAAAAAATGTAATCTGGAAAAAGGCGGTATGCATGGTAATAAAATACCTCTAATAAAAGGGAAATTTTGCATTATTTATTATTATGATTTATCATTGCATCTTTCTTGCATATCTGGAGATACTGGAAATATGCGACTTAATATAAAAACGAGAGGAAATTTAAAATTTATCAGTGCATATTTTGAAGCGTTTTAGTGAATATTTACATGCATACTTTGACACTTTTAATAGTGCACATAATCTGAACTTTGCTCATCACAATAAATTTCATTTTTGAATTCAGTTTAGTGAGAATAGTTAGATGTGGTTAGTGCTCTCAATTGGGAACACCATGAAAATCATACATTACATATTTTTTCCCCATTTTAAATTATTGATATCTTTAAACTTAGAAAATAAAATATACAAAAAGAAATAATTTAAAACTACATGGATCTGAATTCAACCGCTAAAAGTTTAAATGTAGAAATAAAAAGCGGGTATTTTTCGTTTCCTTCAGTTATTTATGCATAAAATTTTACGCGCTTCAGAATATGTTTAAAATCTAAGCGTAAATATGTGTTTTTGAAGAAAATCGGTAGTTATATAGAAACAGGTAAATATTATAGATTGAACAATTCAATGAATATCTGCATCTTATCTTTGAATCACTGGTTGAAATGTAACATTTAGAAATTTAAATCTATTTAGAAAGTGATATTTTATATCTCAAACATCACATTGGATATTTAATAAGAGTAAGAGCTCAGTGAGAATTAATTTTTACTGAAAAAAAAATCGTCTTTAACATTGCAGTTTTATTCCTACACACATTGGTACAATGAACCTTTAAAAACAGAGACATCTAATTGTGTACACCACTCAGTGAAAAAATAGTTGTAAATTCCAGAATAATCCAGTGATTAACAACTTGCGTCTTCAACCCAAAGATCCTTCAGTTATAAAATAGTGATAATAAAAAGTAATTTTTTGTTGTTGTTGGTGCTCTCTTTCAATAATTTTTAATGAAAAGTGATCACTGCGTACGATTACGCCATTCGTATTTCAAATTTTACACGCTAAAAACATACAAAAATAACCAAACATACCTGTGAAAGCTACTGTAATTGTTTATGAAATCCCAATGATTTATCCGGGTGACTGATTTTCTTTTTAAATTTCTTATTTGCTTTAGTTTCAATTTCATAATACTGCAAATTAATCGTCAACCACGTTTTTTAATAGTGTTTCGTCATATTAATTTTAATTAATTTAGTTTTTTATTTTATTTTATTATATTTATACAATTGCTAGCTATTTCATTAAACAAAAATCTCATAAAAGTGTATATTTAGACTTTAAAAATCATTGGCGTATAAAGGCCACCGCCCATGTTCTTATATTATCACAAATCGTCTGCGTTCCTTATGCTAAACATTAACATTTTATGCACCCAACATATCAATAAATGCTACATACCCATATGGGCATCGAGTGGGTATCGAGTGGTATACCAGTAGGTATCGAGCGTTAGAGGTACGATTTATTTTCTATTCTTATTCACAAATAATCTGAAATTAAACAAAAAATTTAGGAAACAAATTAAACTGACCTCAAGGGACTGATTCTTACATTATTGCACGCTATTTGGCGTATTCTAGTGAGCGCGGTTTAGCACAACCGCATATTTTTCAGCAATCATTTATTGTCATCTACATTTACTTTAAATAACATTATTGACAATATTTGTTCTTGATTATATTATATTTTAGTATATTAAGAAATATTTGTCTTTTTTAACGGTGTAGTACTGCGCACATTAACAAAATATTCGCTCATTTTAACATGCAATAGACGATGACATATAAAATGTTTTTTCATATCCCTGTAAAAACAACTATGCACGATACGGCGATTATTTTAAAAACATGAAGTACACTGAAAAAAATAGACAAATGTTTCTTAATCTTGGAAAATATAATATGATCACGAACGAAAATATGCATTAACATCCCCCGAGTTATCCAAAATTGCAAACTTACAGAAAGACAGAATACATTTCTCCTTCACTCAAAATATTAGTGATTTAGGACAACAGGATTGCAAGCAAAATCACGAAAACTCACTTGTTGAACAGAATATCTGATAAAAGAGTAGCCAGGCATACTACCACAAGTGTGGGACAAAAAATACATTGACTTTAGTTGCAATGTGTTTAATAATGTATCCTGTAAATGTGAATTTTTACAATTGCACATAAATCTGACATTTTGTTATTTTACAAAGAGTTTTCTTCATGGCATTATAAATGTCTAATTATGAATACATATATTTAAAAGTTATCTAAGACATATAAGTGTCTTAGATCACATACTGTTCTGGTGTGTTTTTAATTTTTTTCGTGACATTATTTCGGCATATGGATGGAATTTCACCAAATTTAATTCGTAAGATGTTTATTAAAAGTTATATTGATTCAATTTTGAATATATTTACTCGACAGGGAGTGTTTCAGTGTTATTTTGTTTGCTATAAACATTATAGCTGTATCTTAATTTCTATTGAGTATAAATGCATGAAAAGTATTCCATATTATTAAACACAATCATCCCGCCATGTCTGTGTCCAGAGAATCAGAAAGTCATATAGTCGGACCCTGATTTTTTACACAGTATTAAAAGTCAACAAATTTAGTCAAAAATTTATAATTAAAAACTCCATAAAATGAGTGAATAACACTGTAAAAAAAATTCTATGAGGTTATTAAGAATTTTCTAGGAAACTAGGATGCCTCGAACGTTTTATGTAACTGCAACAACAACAAAAAAAAACATGTAAAATTACAAAAGCTGTTTTAGTAACTGTTACTAAATACAGATAAAATTTTACTAAGCATACAGATTTCTGTAGCTTTACAAAAACTAATTTTGTAGATTTACATTTTTTTTTTACAGTGAAGTGAGTTTAAATGCAAATATAAAAATCTCACACACAGTTATGTAATACATTTAACAAAACAAAATTTTAATAAAGAGAATTGTTAAGTAAACTTATTTAAAGTGGTGTTCCTTAAAGTTTTCGTATATAGCTTAATACTTAATTCAATAGAGGTCAAAAGTAAACATAATGTATTGCATCAGTAACTAAATGCAGATAGCAATAAAAAGAAACCTTTTATACATGTTCCACTTTTTGACGTTTTGACTTTCGGAAACTAGTTATTTTTTTAGATTTTCGAAAGAGTGGTAATAATACTTTCAGTAAGTCTAAATAAGGAGCTAAAATGTGTGTTGTTACATCAAGTAAATTTAATTGGGAAAAAGAAGACAAAAAATCCACAACGGAAAATTACAAGTGAATAGTAATTATAGAAAAAAATCAACTTATTTTTAATTTATTTTTGATACCGCAAATTAATACAACTAGTAAAAAGAAGCCAAGTAATGCAGGACCGGAAATTATCAGTGTGTAGCAATTACACAGAAATCTTACAGTTGTTCGCAGAAAATTATTCCGTTTAAGAAAGCAAAATATGTACTTTTATAAATAACTCAATGTCTTCTCAAAGAAGGTAAACAGAGTGACTAGTTTTGACTAATAAAGTTAAAAAAGATGCAGTATCCACTCCTGATATTCCACGTGCTTAGAGATTTAAAAAAAAAGCAATATATCAGAGGGCATTTAAAAATTAACGCGATGACCTACAAATAAATGTTTATATTTCTACAAAATATTAGTTTATACATATATTACAATTTCCTTAATAAAAATTAACGTTAAAAATTAATTAGGGTTTATTATCAATTTGATGCCCAGAAATTCCCGGCTTTTTCGGGAACTTTTAAAAACTAGTCGTTGGGGGCCACCGTAATACTTACCCATCATTGATATGCATAATGTAAAATATTAAAATAAAAATGTGTAAACTACTTATAAAATGCATTGCAATTCAAATAAAATCGTGGCTTGATGACGTCACAAACTTTAAAGGCTCGATTACTGAATTGCTTGAAAGAGGTTTTTCCTTATAACTCCAAAAATAATAATCCTATTAACTAGCAGTTTATTGCATCTGATTAAGCGTCAAATTTCCAATTAAAATATATATTTGAAGTGAAATTTGGATGCAATACAGGGTCATGAAAAATCGAAGAGTGTGGAAAATAGGATTCCAAATATCTCGGCAACTAATTATCCGATCGACTTCATGCTTTATTCAAAATTTATGTTTTTTTATTGTCTTTTATATTCATTTCTTAAAATAAACAATTTCGAAAATTTTTATATACCTTTCATCAGAACGAATATTTCGAGAGTCCGAAAAAAATTGTTCCGGTTAATCGAGGTTATTGAAATGAAATAGGCTTCTTCCCATTATTACATACTAAGTACATCCAAAATTACAAGTCTCTATTTCAATTTTTTCGGGAGATAGAGCGTTTACAGACACACACACACACAGACACACAGACACACAGACGGACGGCAAATTTTTTTTTTCTAAAAATATGTTTTTCGGAATCTCCAGTGTCTGAAACGTGTAAATCCGTCAAAAAATTTTTTTCGATTTTCAAAACGATTACAAGACTTACCCTATACTACGTATGATGGGTAAGTAAAATAAATACGAAATGTGTTTTTAAAATATCTTAAAGCTAATTTATTATACTCATATTAAAATAGAAAACTGTGTTTTTCTATAGTACTTATTTTAAAAATGGCGGATTCGATTGACAGAAGATGGGTGGGGGCGCTTCGAAAAATGAACGTTAAGCAGTGGACACTAATTCATCGTAGACTTAGACTAGAAAAATGAGAAAAAAAATTAGTTTTTTTGTTCCAAAAGCTAGTAAAATACGTAGCCACATTAAAAAAAAAAAAATGCGTTTTTAGTAAAATAGCATCGCAATTCAAAGTAAAATGTGAATTTTCAACCAGAAATTTTGTTACTTAAAGTTACTCGGGAAAGCGAAACATCAATATTTCAAAACAAATCTACGTACTTCAGAAGAAAAATACGTGACAATTATTATTAAAAAAGATGAAGTTGATTTATTGAACTTTCAAAGCGGTGTCACTACTTAAAACTTTCGTTACCGTTTATTTGCTGTTGCGCGCTGCACTTTTATAACTCCAAAATTGTTCTTTCACGTTTGATATTGATTCATAACTAATAAGATATGATTACCCAGTGCATGTATACAGAGTAGTGGAAGGTGGGCAAAACGATCCACACATGTTTTCTTCCAGGCAGGTCGCGCTATCTACAGGGTAACACATAAACTAGTTGTGATAAGTGAAGAAGAAGCAATGGCGGTATTCAAGCGATCGCAGTATTACGCGTCTGAATAGAATTCTTTGAAAAATTGGGTTTTCTAACATTTGTTATAAGGTAAGCACTAACTTTCATATTTAATTAGATATAAAGTCTTTCATGTACAGAAATACGACTTGGTTTACTTAATGGACTATGTTTTTAGATGTGAATTTCACTTATGTATTGTCATAATTACTTTTATATCCTTTATTTTGCCGATAAAAAATAATTGACAATTATTTTTAAACGAAGGATCATTTTGCCTTTTGGTGAGGGTAAAATGATCCTTTGGACACTTTTTAAAAAATCTATTTTTTTATTACTCAATTTAGGTTTAAAATATTATTAAAATATATTTATAATGCAAAATATAGTGTAAAACATACTAGCAAAGGGTAAAAGTTTTATTTAAACAGTTATGTTATTTTACACAAGTTTTTCCCTGAAGGGGATCATTTTAGGCCACCTTCCCCTACTTTAACCGACAAATAATTGATATTATGAACTGGTCAAAGAGTTAACACCACTTTGACGCCTTGAAATTTAACCCCTTCGCGACGAGCGCCCTTTACAGAATTTTTAAACTTTTACCACTGGATTTTCAAAGCAGAAATTTTCGCCTAACTGAATCGCAGAAATGCTATCATTAAAAACGGTAAGGATTACAATAAAAAGTAACTAGTGGGAATAATCGAGGATTCTGAGCATCTTTTGCAGCACGTATACGTGTCGCTCGTCCCCAAGGGGTTAAGGCACTTTCGAGAATTATTTTTAAAGAAATGCGTGGTATTTGCGAAAATTTATTTACCCTAATTTTTACGCACACACTTAAAGTACACTGCAAAAAAAAAAAAAAAAAAGACAAATGTTTTTTAATCTACGAAAATATAATATAACCACGAACGAAAATATACAATAACCTCTTCCGAGTTACCCACGATTCCGAAAAGCGTTCTTTATCTTTAGAAACATCAAAAAACAATGTATTTCGAGATTTAAAAAAGCATTTATAAACACGAAGTTTCTGTTGCTGCCACTGATTTTCGGAAACGTTTCCAAGTATATTTTTTATAGTGCATTAATCAGTTTTCTGTAATCGGAATATCGGTTTTTAGGATGTATCAATTCATAATTAAACGTTCTCAACTGAGTAACTGAATTCATACATGCAAGGGTAACAAAATAATGTTAATGTTAATGTTAATGTTAATGTTAATGCTGTTAATTTATCATGTTTACCAATAAAACACGTTTGGAGAACATTAAAATATTTACTTGAAAATTGGTATCATCCTAAAAACAAATATCCCAGTTTGAGAAAACTGATTATCCCATTAAGGACGGAATTATTTTTCTCTTTAGAATGCAAAAATTGTATTTCTTACAAATTTTTCAGAAAAGCAACTTTTGTCTTCTTTTATCGCGGAGTTTCTGTCATCACATAAAGAGAATATTTTTCTTAAAAATACTGGTATTCAAACAACAAAACGGTTGAAAGCTTATTCCCGGGACCATGTGGTACCGCTAGGTCTTAATGGGTTAATAATACGCTATAACTACTTTGAAACGGTTCCAAACATCAGCGTCAACAAAAGAAACTTTCATTTTATAAATGTTCTTTAAATCTTGAAAATATATTGTTTTTTGGTATTTATAAAGATAAAGAACGCTTTTCGGAATCTTGGGTAACTCGCAAGAATCTATACTACCCACCATACGTAGTATAGAGTAAGTCTTGTAATCGTTTTAAAAGTCGAAACATTTTTTTTGGACGGATTTACACGTTTCAGACACTAGAGATTCCAAAAAAACATATTTTTAGAAAAAAAAAATATGCCGTCCGTCTTTCTGTGTGTGTGTCTGTGTGTCTTTAAACGCTCCATCTCCCGAAAAAAATTGAGATAGCGACGTGAAATTTGGTATGTACTTAGTATGTAATAATGAGAAGAAGCCTATTGAATTTCAGTAACCTCGATTATCCGGAACTATTTTTTTCGGACTCTCGAAATATTCGTTCTGATAAAAGGTATATAAAAATTTTCGAAATTGTTTATTTTAAGGAATGAAAATAAAATACAATAAAAAAAATCATAAATTTTGCATAAAGAATGAAGTCGATCGGATAATGAGTTAACGAGATATTTGTAATCCTATTACCACACTCTTCGATTTTTATGACACTGTATTTCATTCAAATTTCAATTCAAAGATATATTTTAATTGGAAATGAGACGTTTAATCCGACGCAGTAAACTGTTAGTTAATTTGATGATAATTTTTGGTGTTATAAGGATGTTTCTTTTACGCAATTCAGTAATAGAGCATTTAAAGTTTATGACGTCGTCAAGCCACGATTTTATTTTGGAATTGCAATGCATTTTATAAATAGTTTACACATGTTGTATTTTCACATTTTATATTATGCATATCCATGATGGGTAAGTATTACGGTGACACCCAACGACTAGTTTTATTATTATTATCTGTATTTTCGTAGATCAAGAAACATTTGTCTTGTTTTTACTTTGTAGAACATCGTACTTTTGTTTAGTTGATATTTTAAAAAATGGGTGCTTGACAGCCGATGGGCAGAAGCGAAGCACTTCGAAAGAAGACGGCCAAGCGGTGGGCACTTAATTCGAAATAGACATGACCTAGAACAATGTATAACAAAAGAATCAGTTTTCTTTGTTCAAAATCGAGTGAAATACGAGATGTTTAAAAATATATCATTTTTGTTGAAATAGCACCGATTCAAAGTAAAATGTAAGTTCCAACCAAAAATTTCGTTACTTAAAGTTACACAGAAAAGCGAGATATCAGTATTTCAAAAATACGCTGCGTATTTCACTAACAAAAATTCGTGACGGCTATTAAAAAAAAGTTGGGTTTATTAAAAATTCGCGGAGGTAGAATGTTCACCGATTTTTGAAAATGATGTTCTGATGAAAACACGATTAAAGTTTTCTTTACTGTTTACTCGCTATGGCGCACTGTACTTTCTACAGCTCCAAAAATGTTTTTCACTTTCGATAGGGATTTTCAACTGATAAAATATGATTTTCGTATGCATAAAGTGTACTTTAAGCGAACAGAAATAAATTCGAAATTTTGAACCTCTAAAAGGGGTTTACCCTTTAATAAGTGCGGTTAAAATAAAACTGATTCGTATCCAGGAGACACGTAAGAAGAGCGATATATCCAAATGAACGCTATAACGAAGCGCGATATACGGGAGGCTACTGTGTATAGAAATTCGTGAAAGTTTCATTTTTTTTTCATGGAATAAAAAAGTAATTTACTATAACGGACCTTATATATTTAATATTTTTTAGGTTTTCTAGTTACGTGGGGTAATCTATTTCGATTTATCTGAAATCTTTCCAAACAATTGCTCAATTCAAAGTGACACGTCAGCAATATTTTCATATTGTAAAAACGCATGTTAACTTATCTGGAATTTCCATTACAGAATAATGTCCATAACTTATACTTATTATTAATGCATTTTTTAAAATTCAATATTCAAAATTAGATATTTGGCACTGATTTTGATGTTCTGTGTTTTGAATAAACGTGTCCCAAAATTTAAGCGTTTCAACAATACAATAATAATAATAATAAATATAAAATAAAATTTCCTCTTTAAATCTTTGGCTGTTAAGTTTTTGTCTTTCGGTTCTTCCGTGCATTTATTCGAAAACGCCTGATTACTAACGGCGTACACTTCCACCAGTAAAAATGTATAGAATTTATTTTCTTATTCATAATAGTAATTTTGCATGAATAGGGCGTTTAAATAAGGCAAAATGTTTTCTATTAAAATTTAATAATGGAAGTTTGCCACGTTGGTAATAAGGCTCTGAAATTCAGATAGACGCGTGCCGCGCGTCCATATAATGTTAAGGGGATAGACTCAGACGCGCGCGTTCATAACGGCCGAAGGGTTAAAACGCCTTAAATTTATTGAAATACTTTTTGAAAACGCACTACATTGGCCTCAGACGTTAATTTTTTTGATGATGGAAATTCAGTTTTCAAAAAGGCGTTATTTAGTGAGTAATCCTATATGATGAAGTTTCCTGATAAGATCAACAGGGTATATCCCGATAGGTGAGATTGCTGGTGCATCCTTTTAATCATTCATTCGACACAGGTTATCAGAAGCAACATGTGTTCTCGAATGTTCTTACGTTGAAAAAAGGGATAGGTGCCTATTATTTATCTAGCAAGAAGCTTTACGAAAATATAATATAACCTCTTCTAAGATACCCATGATTTCGAAAAGCGTCCTTTTATCTTGAGAAACCCCAGAAACAAATCACTGTTAAAAATTTGCAGCAAACTGTCCGGTCATTCGACCGTTTTTATAGAAAACGGTTATATAACAGTAACTTAACGCTATTCTGACTATATTATTACCCATATTATAGTCAGAATACTGTTAAATTACGGTTATGTAACGATTTTCGATAAAAACGGTCAAATGACCGGACAGTTTGCTGCAAATTTTTAACAGTGATAGATTTCTGAGATTTAAAGGAGCATTTCTGAACAAACGTTTATTTTGCTACCTGTAATTTTGGGGACGTTTCTGAGTAGTTTTACAATGTATTAATCAGTTTTTAAACCCGGTATCAACACGAAATATCGGCTTTTCGTAGGCATATATTCTGAAGTAAGCACCTTCATGTTCACTCAATGCACTTTTCATTTCAATGTATTAATCAGTTTTCAAACCCGGTATCAACACGAAATATCGGCTTTTCGTAGGCTATATATTCTCAAGTAAGCACTTTCATGTTCAACAGACAAACATGCTAAATTGACAGAGTGAAATGAACATTATTTTGGTGCTCTTGCATCTATAAATTATGCTACACAGCTGAAAATGTTTAATTGAGAATTGATTGCATCTGAAAAACCGATATTTCATTTTCATACCGAACTGATTACTACACTGTAAAAACTACTCGGAAACGTTTCCGAAACATCTTTTGTTTCAGAAATGCTTCTTTAAATATTACAAATCCAGTGGTTTCTGAGGTTCCTGAAGATAACGGAACGCTTTTCCGAATCGTGTATAACTCGGAAGAAGTTATATTTGCATAAACTTTCTTACTAGATCAAGAATCGTCTCTCTCTCTCTCTCTCTCTCTCTCTCTCTCTTATTTTATTTATTATTTTTTTTTTTACAGTGAATTTAAAAAGTCCGTAGCAGATGCTACATCTTATGGAGATAATATCAGTCTGTTTTATGTTTTTTTTTTCAACCTCATCATCAGAATAAGTATGAAAATAATCCATATGAAAAATAATGTAGTACATGCACTGTAAAAAATGACCAATGTTTCTTATTTTATGAAAATATGTTATAACCACGAACGAAAATATAATATAATTTTCTGAGTTATCCGAAATTTCAAATAGCATGTTACATTGTCTTTTGAATCCCCAGAAACGAATACATTTTCAAAATTTAAAGAATAATTTATAAAAACAAATTATTTTTAGCTGCCTGAATTTTTCAGAAACGTTTCCGAAGGGTTTTTATAGTGTATTAATTAGTGTCCTTAGGCTGGAATACATGTTTTTCGAATGCTATCCATTCTCAAGTATACACGTTTTCAGCCGCATAAGTTAATTTATACATGAAAGAGTAAAGAAATAATCTTAATTTTAATGTTATTGTTAACGTTGTTAATTTTGCATGTTTGCCTGTTAAACATTTTTTTGAGCATGCAAATGTTTACTTCAGAATGGATAGCATTCGAAAAACAGGTATTCCAGGCTGAGGACACTAATTAATACACTATAAAATCCCTTCGGAAACGTTTCTGAAAAATTCGGGCAGCTAAAAATAATTTGTTTTTATAAATTATTCTTTAAATTTTGAAAACGTATTCGTTTCTGGGGATTCAAAAGACAATGTAACATGCTATTTGAAATTTCGGATAACTAGAAGATTATATTATGTTTTCGTTCGTGGTTATAGCATATTTTCATAAAATAAGAAACATTGGTATTTTTTACAGTGTGGTTATTTGTCTTTATTTTTCTTATGTAATATTAACGCTCGCGGTACGGCTTACAACTTTTGCTTTCTTTTATTTATTGTAGCGGAAACATAAACAAAAATTCTATAGATTGATTCCAATGACATTTAATCCTGTTTAAATTGAATTAAGTTCATGAGGTAGAATTCGTTCCATTCGATTGAAGTAATGATAACTGTTGTATTTGTAGTTACATATAAAATTATAAATTTGAAAACAGAAATTCAAGAAGAAATCTTAATGTTTAATCAGTTTGAAATTTCATGAATAAATGCAACAACTCAGAAAATTGATAACATTTGAGAGTGCTATTCGGAAAGGAAGTAATCGTCAAAAATTTTATAAAACACAGACCACAACACCCGGGACATCATTTTAACCACTTAAATAATTTTATGAAAGTTTCTTGTTAAAAGTGAATTATCAAGAAAATAATTTATCTAAATGACCATTAAGTTAAATTAGAAGCACTCCAAAACAAGTTATTTGGATAAACCAAAACAATAGTAGAGATAGAAGCTGGCTTTCATAAAATAAGTTAAAAGACCTTTATAAGGAAATCAGAAAATAGAAAATTAACAAGTTGGAAATTGTACGTAAAACAAAACAAATGAGTTGCGTTCGTAACTGTTATTATTTCAGTGAAATTAATTATATCTTTTGTTATTATGATATGATTAATTTCCGTAATAAAATAAGCACATTTTAAGTTGGCAACATTTTATCTTTTGTTGACATTTACTGAAAATTCTAATGGGAAACTTAAGCCTAGCTTTGAAAATTTCAGAACTTGAAATCTATATTTAAACTCTTTTTTCCATTTAATATCTATTTCTTCGGAAACAGCTATCCAAAAAAATGTCAGTAGATCAGTTTTAGTATACAAATTCGGTTTTTAAATTGAGTAATACGGAAATAATATGACTCCATCTCAAATATGACGTAATTACCATGGCAACCTAGAATCATTTCCTGTCATGGGATATCACTGAATTAACTACGTATGATAGGATATAATGAAATGAAGAATTTGACTATAACTTGGTCATAGAGGTTATAAAATGTCATATACGTCATATATGAGTATAACGTCAACGTCCTACATGTCTGAAAGCTTCGCGACACATCTCGGTCGCTTGACGATTAATCCTCGACAGCTGCTAGAACAAGGAAGTACCAATTTTTAAAAAATTCAAATTACTTAATACATATTTTTATTAATATTTTTTAAGTTTTGAGTCGATTTTCATAAAATTTGAAATGACTCGACAAAATTCTGCAACAATTATAGATATTAAATTTCAAACCATTCGGTTGAGTAGTTTGTGCACTGTTATATGCGGACGGACCAGACGACGACTACAGGTACTACGTATTTATATAATTCCGAACGCACCTAAAAAACGACGATCGTTTCGAACTGAAAAATACCTCAGTCTTTCATCACGTTAAATGAAACACGTGGAGGCAAGTTGCGTGTTTTTTTCTATTTTATGGCGTCCAAAAAGAGTCTTATTACTTGATATTCATATATCTTCTTTTTTCAATTCCAACTTGTCTCGGGATAATATTAATTTGATGTCAACATGATTTAATTCTGAATAATGAGTTACCGATTTAAATCACAGGGAGGCATTTTTGAAAACTCTCGAGTATAATATCGCAATAAATAAATAAATAAACTCTTTTTATAGAAGTATTATTATTTTGTATAATTTAGTATATTTAAATAATTTGTTCTACACTTAACTGACGAAAGAAACAGATTAAAAATATTTTGTCTTATATATTTAACAAAAGTTTTTAATGCATACATAAAAGTACTTGAATTTCTTTACGCATTATTCGTATATTTGGGACTTTAACTTGCGATTAGTAATTTAATATTTTTTCGTTTATTTGTGTTAAACGCAAAATGGTGACCTACATCACAAACTCTATGACCTATGATCTTTCTCGGCAGTTATCTAGAATGAAATCGATGAACCCAGAAAAATGAGGAAAAATAACTATGTAGAAATATTACGTGGTACAGCACATTTACGTAATTAATGTAGACAAACACGAATAAGCAAATTTTTTGCATGGCCTTATTTATGCTTTGAATTTTTTAAAAATAATTTTTCCGTTTATCTCAATTTTAGAGTTAATAGTTACGTGTGCTGTAAAAAAAAGCTTAACGGTTTTTCTAAAATTTTAAAAAACGTTTCTAACTTGAAAAACTATTGTAAAAGTATTAATTGCTTTATATCATATGAAAATGCCCTCTAATAGTTTTCTAAGAATAACGAATATCTATATAAAATATCAGCCCCAAGCGCTAAATGAGGGAAACATTTTGTAAAAAGGGTGCAGTTTTCTACGGATGCAAAAATCATGGGCATTTAAAGCATATAGGATTTCAACCTTTTGACTACGTGTCGGGATAAATACGTCGCAGTGGACTATTTTTTTTTTATTCTATTAGTACCACGCTTTGAAAAATAGTCTCTGCCATACACTTAAACTAGGATATTTTCAAGAGAAATCTACCACTTTTTTTTTTTTTTTGGTACGATTAAATATAAAAAATAGGCACTAGTCATGACCCGTAATCAAAGTGTTAATAGAGATTAAAGATTAATAAATCAAATACTTTATTCAAAATATAAATTGGGAAAAAAAATAAGAAAATCAAGGTCCTTCAATAATTGAGAAGAAATCATCCATGGGCAAAAACAAAATGTAACTATCACAATAATTCCTCTTATTCTGATTTATTAAACACAATGTTTTCGACACTAAAAACGAAAAGACGCGTTTATATATATATATACATATACGCCATATACACGCCTTAAGGTATAATTGAAAATGCGGCTCAACAAGTTGCTTGACTTTTTGGTCTGAAAAGCGCATTTTGAAAAATTAAAAAAAAAATATATATATACAAAAGATTCTACACCAGTAAATGATATAAAATCAATAAATCTGAGTGAGAAAATATCGATACATAAAAGCGAAAAAAAAAAAAAGTTTTATCGCCAAATATTTCGTTGGATTTGGTAAACATCCAGTAGAGTACCTCGTGATTGTAATGCACCTTAAAACTTCTTGCTGAACAAGTATTTTACATTTTTTCATGAATCTTCTACATTTTTATGTACTTATTATATTTTCACAGACGCAATCTAGAATTTCTAAAAAAATATATATGTATATCACCACATTGCAAATTCCCAGCACACATTAGGAACAAATATGAAACACGTTGATTCAGAAAAAGTGTTCCAGTTACCTTAATGTGTACTGAAATGTGTTCCGAATATGCTCCTCTATAAAGCAAATGTTCCGAAAGTGTACCGAAAGTGTTCTGCTCAGGATATTTGTTAATCTAAACTTGGGAACACATTTGAGAATATAGGTTGGGAGCACATTTGGGCACACTTATGAAATCATCGCTTTCAAAAAGTGTGCTTGAACAAAAGAAGTGTTCTCAGAAGTATTCTAAAAACTCTTCCAAAAAGTGCGTTTCATAGTGTACTAAAAAAGGTGACAAAATAAGTGTTCTAAAAAGTGTTCTGAAAAGTGTATAACGATGTGCAGTGCACGAGTATCTTTTTCAAACTTTTTGAGAATGCACTTAATGAGATTGAATGTTGCTTTTCAAATTCTGAAAGTGTGAGTAATTAAACAAATTAGTATGTAGTCGGCAAGAATAAAAATAAATAGAGAGAACACCCCATGCATTCAACTTTATTAATTATGTTAACATGGAAATTATGTTTTCTTTCAATTTATGTTAAAAAAAAAGTAAGCTGAGGTGGTCGTCCTCATACTGAAATGGTACCAAACTGTGAAATTTTTAATAAGAACATCTAATTTTGATATCAGACCTGTATTTTTTGGTAAATTTTACCTTAGAATACAAAACGGGTCAATTCCAAAAAAAAAAAAATATTACAATTAATTTTCTGCGAAAATTAATTAAAAAAAAATATTTTCAATATTTTTCGCTTGAATTTTCGAAAAAAAAAATGCTTTTTTAATATAAAATTTTAATTGAAATAGATCTTTAAAATATTCAAATATGAGAATGGTTTCCTAAGATAAATTTGATTTCCTAAGATAATAATATGGTTTCCAAAGATAAATTTTGCTAAAAAAGTCAAATATGCTGGCAAAATCCGGTGTTCGTATTGAAAATTTCAGAGTATGGTACAATTTCAGTATCAAGGCGATCTCTATGTTCCTTTTTAGGGTTCCATACTTCAAAAGTAAAAACGGAACCATCATAAGATCCCTCCTGTGTCTGTCCGTCCACCTGTCAGAGCCCTTTTTCTCGTAAACTATGCGACGTGGAAAGTTCAAACTTGGAAAAGTTATAAAGCCTTTTTACTCACATATTTTCAGATTATTAGCCATTCCCAAATATGTTTAGGAAAATTTTTGGGGCTAATTAAGTTACGCGAAAAAAAAGTTTTCTTTATGTATATCGTGAGGGGTATCGTCTGAAAGATACCATAATACCGAACTCAAAATATATTTGTTTTAATTTTAGGTATTATATTTTCAGAGATATCGTAGAAAATGCATTGCAAAAATGTGTCCCCCCCCCTTATTTCCGAATTAACTGAAACTAAAATCATGAAAAATTTAGGGGCTGTAGGAGTTTATTTAAACCTTCCAGGAAAACTATAGCAATTTTCTTTGGTAAATAGTTTTTGAGAAAAACTCAATTTTTCGTTACACACAAACTTTACTTTTTGAGCGGTCACCGGGGGGAGTTGACGGGTGCTTGAAGCATGTATCGACGCCGAATAACCCAAAGATATTTGATAATGATTCTCGAAAAAAATGTCGGTAATTACCCGAGATATTAATTAAGTCACCTCAAAAAAATTGTCTTTTTATGTATCGTTTAGGGTTTTGTTCGAAATATCTGGTAACGTCGAACTCAAAAATATATTTGTTTTAATTTTAGGAATTATATTTTCAGAGACATCGTCAAAAGTATACTGGAAAAATATGTCACACCCCTCCTATTTCCGAATCTACTGAAACTAAAATTATGAAAAAATTAGGGATAGTAGGAGCTTATTAATTAATAAATTTAATGTACGGAACCCTTTGAGCGCGAGTTATACTCGCACTAGACCGATTTCTTTTTAAGTACGGAACCCTAAAGATAATTGAATTTTTAACATCTAATTAAAAAGCATTTTTATTAATACTAGAGGATTCAACCCGGATTTCCTGGGTTACAGAATATAGATGAAAAACCATTTTGTTTATTAAAAACTCTTTTTTTTTTTTTTTTTTTTTTTTTTTTGCATTTTTTTGCATTTTTTATATTTTTTAGATTGCCCACTAAGAACACTAAAAAGCATTTTTATATGAAAATATCAAAATTGTATTCAAATAAAGTTTTGAAATTTATTAAAAGCGATACTTTCATATTATCCGCATGCCAGGAATTAATAGCCGAAAAACTCGCCAAAGGTTTCGCTACTTAAAGCGGCCTTTTTGATTTTGATATATATTTTTTTTAATTTAATTTTGATTTAAGCACGTAGCTCAATTATACGTCTGTTAAATGTGTATTTCATTTATATTATTATATTAAGTTATAGATGAAGTTTTAATTTTGTTATGGAATATTAACCAGAAACAAATGCTTAACTACTTGTATTTTTTAAGTGCAAACGGGTTAATTTTTGTAATCAGACTGCACGCGATAGAGATTTAATAAAAAAAATCGCGCTTAAAATTATTTTAAAAAACATCAAAATTTTAGTAAATTCAGTTTCAGTTTTCAAACAAACTACATTTGAAAGAACATTTTTTTTTTCTCTAATCGACGGCATAAAAATTGAAATTGTGCGATGTTTAGAAGTTAAAGAAATTGCAGTAAAAGCGAAATTTATTGGTGAGGTGTTAGCACCGTCATTTCCCACACACATGTTTTTGCTTTATAATATTGATTTATTTATATATAATAAAGTTTAGGGTTCCGAAGTTAAAAAGTAAAAAATCGGTAAAGTGCGAGTTTATTACTTTGTTTAGTATTACATAAAATACCATTTAATAACATCAAAAACTTATGTATCGTATTGTTAAATAATATTAACAAACCTGCACTGAATAATTATTTGTTTATTAGATAAGGGAAATTTTGATATTTTTGATAAAACAACATCTACATTAAATAAAAGAGTTTTAAAATTAAAAAAATAATTAATTCTTTCAGAAATTCTTATAAAATACTTTTGAACTTCTGAACTTATGAAAGAAAAATAGAAAGTCTGTGTCAAAGTTATGTCCCCACATATTAGTTCAGTACCAATCTTATTTTCTATGTTAGATTGCAGAGGAAAATCTCCGAAATGAAGTTATAGATAAGACAGCAAATACTGAATAAATAAAATCAATTTCGTTCTATTATTTTCTCTGCTTACCCCACTGCAAATGAAGCAGCATAAAAATAAAAATTAATGCATTTCTAAAACTAGTCGTTGGGGGGCCACCGTAATACTTACCTATCATGGATATGCATAATATAAAATATGAAAATAATACATGGGTAAACTATTTATAAAATGCATTGCAATTCGAATAAAATCGGTGCTTGATGACGTCATAAACTTTAAATGCTCTATTACTGAATTGCGTAAATGAAACATCCTTATAACTCCAAAATTGATAATCCTATTAACTAACGGTTTACTGCGTCGGATTAAGCGTCTCATTTTCCGTTAAAATATATCTTTGAATTGAACTTTGAATGATATACAGGGTCATGAAAAATCGAAGAGTGTGGAAAATAGGATTACAAATATCTCGGCAACTAATTATCCGATTGACTTCATTCTTTATGCAAAATTTATGTTTTTTTATTGTCTTTTATATTCACTACTTAAAATAAACAATTTCGAAAAATTTTATACACCTTTTATCAGAACGAATATTTCGAGAGTCCGAAAAAAATAGTTCCGGATAATCGACGTTACTGAAATTCAATAAGCTTCATCCCATTATTACATACTAAGTACACACCAAATTCCAAGTCTCTATCTTAATTTGTTCGGAAGATAGAGCGTTTACAGACACACAGACAGACGGACGGTAAAATTTTGTTTCTAAAAATATGTTTTTCGGAATCTCCAGTGTCTGAAACGTGTAAATCCGTCAATTTTTTTTTTCGATTTTCAAAACGATTACAAGACTTACCCTATACTACGTATGATGGGTAAGTAATAAATCATTTGGAATTCAATTAGATTAACTAAACAGGTTTAAATTTTCTTTTTAAAAAATAAGTAAATTTATGCATATTAGAGATCCATGGTGATACATTTACTTCTGTAAACTGTCTTTTCAGAATCGACAAAAAGTTTCTCCAATTTTAATTTCTTTTGATTTATATTCCTCGAATACTAACAAAAAGAATCCCATCTTAAAAATTTACGATATAATTAAATCTATCTTTTCAAACGGGATATGCCTAAAGAAATATTGAATTACAGGTTTTTTTTTTTTTTTTTTTAAACCTCTTTTACTGGCGATGTAGATAAAAATACTTTCTTTAAAGACCTAAAAATTGCGATTTACCAGTCTAATTCTATTGGCACTTTACGGTTTTCTTTCACCTCATATATTTTATTATTAACTACACAAAAGCCAGGCTACATTTACTTAAATGCATGTTTACTTCAAATACTAATTAGTATTTAGTCATTTAAGTGCTCTTTTACTTTAAAATTTAAAGGAAAGTGTAAATGCACTCATAAAGAAAATATATGTGGATGGCAGTGGTTTGACTATATGTGTAATAAAACAAATACCAAAAGGCACTAAGAAAAATGGGCAACAATTAAATAAACAAAAACTTACATAAAATTGACGCCACGTGATTAACTGATGACGTCTGAATTATTTTTTTCTCCGAAACTAGCGTCGTTTTAGAGTGCCCTAACAATAAGCGCGTTTTTTATGGTGTAGTGAATATAAAAGCTTGATTAATGTTTCATATAATATAATGTTATAAATAATATTTTATTCTAAAGTGCACGAAATGAAATTATGTTTAAAACTCGAATTTCTAATTAGTATACAATAAGTGAAAAATAAAATGTGACAAGCATCTTTTGAATATGAATCGATTTTTTTATACATTTACACAAGTATACAAACAAATGCACATGTAGCACTAGAACTACCGAGGCGGTGATTTTTCGCTCGTATCACTGTTGTTGTTTAGAATAAAAATTGGAAATTGCTCGACTTTTCCTAAATATACAGTATAATGCCTTAACACGAATTTAGTTGAAATGCAACGGATAGTTTATTTATCTACAGGTCTGTATACCTAGAATTACCGTGCGTAAAATGCAAGTAAAAAATCATGGAGCTATATATATATATATATATTTAATTTTTGTTCAGTTTATTATATTTTTAATATTTTATTAATCTTTAGGAACATTATTACGAAATTCAAATTGATAATTAAATGTATATTATTTGAAAGATTCAAAATCTCAAATTACCTATTCTGAAATTAGAATTTAAAATTTTCGCTGATGGTATCTGATTATTATATTTCATATTATGTAATATTCTAGAAGCTAAATTTTATTAATCATTAACTAGCTGACCCGCCCAGTGTTGCCCGGGCCCGTGATAATAAATTAAAAAAAATTTCAAGTTTTTATTATTTTATATCTTTAACCCGATTTTGTATGAAATTATATTTTAAAATGAAAAATTCGCGAAAAAATATTGATGTTTAGTGATAAAAGCACTGATTTTCTTGTTCTTTTTGTCCGAACTCTTTGAAATCTTTATTGGTTATAAATAAAACGGTTTTACAGCCCGTGTAAAAATTTCGTGAAAAAATATTGTTATCTAGTTGTAAAAGAAATGTTTTCTTCTCGCTTTTTTGTTTGTTTGTTTGTTTTCGCGTCGGCTCCTTTAACGTAGCAATAAAAAAAAAAATACTTCTCATCTTCCGAACTCTCTGAAATTTCAATCGGTTATAAATATAACTGTATCCAACCTCTCTTTAAAATTTTACGAAAAAATATGCATATTTAGTAGTGAAAACATGAGTTCTTTAAAAGAAAAAAAGCTTTCAACGCAATGCCCATTTTACGCCATCCGTCTTCAATCCACCCTTTTCAATCCCCCTAGGCTAAACAGCTCTAGGCTAAACAGATGAAGGCTAAACGCCTTTCCCGTTTCTGAGGGTAGAAGCCTTCAAAAAAGTTGAAGCATACGCAAAGAGACATTTTCGCGCGGAAAAGAGTGTGTGAATTTCACAGAATGCGCTTTTCGCTTTAAATATATAGATTAAAGACCATTCTATTAAACACCAAACTTTATTGTGTGTCTGTATCTACTATACAAAATCCATCGGTCAGCTGTGACACACGTATACAAATATGTTCCACGTATGTAGTTCCATGTATACAAGAAACACGGTAGTTCTAGTGTTAAGAGCCTACGCTAGTCACGCGAAGAAACGCTCACGCTAATGTTAAGTCTATGGGAAGGTTATCGCGCGATTTCTCGCTCGCATTTTAATATTTTTAAATGATTTTTTTTGCATAGGATAGCTGAGGTCGATTTCTAACGTTGTTAGTTTTTACTTTTTCGATTTTGGATACGGTTTTTTTTTATAAGCGGACATTTTCAATTTTGGAACCGGTTCTGAAAGTAAAATTACCCTTATATAAAAAAACTGGAACCAAAATCGAAAAAGTAAAATCTAACAACGTTAGAGATCGACCTCAGCTATCCTATGCAAAAAAAAAAAAAATCATTTAAAAATATCAAAATGCGAGCGAGAAATCGCGCGATAACCTTCCCATACACTTAACATTAGCTGGAGCGTTGTTTCGCGTGACTGATGTAGGCTCTTAAACAATCTTCAAACAAAAATCAATCAAAGAGTCAGTAAATATACATCATAGATTATATTAAAAGAGTCAAACATCTTTTTAAAAAAATGACTCTCTCTCGGGGGGGGGGGGGTGCAAAATGTTCCTTATCTACCGAATTCCTTTATTTCGAGTTACAGACAATGCAGTATAATTTTCTAAAGGAAATTAGTCGAAAACTTTCCCACAGTTCTTTTCTTTTTCTTGAAATGGGATGCACAACTTGTAAATATTTAGCTCGTTTTATTTCCTGTGCTGAAGAATGAGCACGAAATTTCATACAAAAAAGCAATTCCTAAGATGAATAAAGATGCAAACAGAATCTTACCTATTATCTCGGAAACGGTTCTTTATTTCGGAATGATAGATTGAGTAAGGAGTTAAGGATAGTTTATAAGTACAGTAGTCGCTTTGTCAGTCGAGATTGTATTACATAACATCAGTGTAAAGGGGAAGCTGAGAAAGGAGGGAGGAAGAGCATGGAGACAATTCTTTTAAATCACGCGAGTTGTTCCAAGATTATTATTTTCAATCTTGAATGTTTGATAATTCATCTCTAAAAATACAACCATGTACATAAAGATGCCCTATACCAAGGTTGTCCAACGCGGCGACCTTTAAAGGTTCTCTTGGCGCTCCTTTACTCTGTTGCTTGGGGGGGAGGGGGAGGCTTTACATAATAATCCATTTTTAATTATTTTAAAGCAAAGTATCTTTTATGATTTTTCGTTTTTTATGACAGACAGCATGACGATTTTTGGTTATTTCCCCTGCAAACATTTTGAGATAAGCATTCTCAAAAACATGTAAGGTTAAATTTACTATGGTTTATTTATTTAATTTTTTTTAATTTAAAATTTTTTTTTAACTTTACAGAAGGTTCCTACATCGTAGAGGGCCTTGTGACTACCACTGGGGAGGCTTTACATAATAATCCATTTTTAATTATTTTAAAGCAAAGTATGTTTTATGTTTTTTGTTTTTTGCTTTTTGCTTTACTTTTTTATGACAGACACCATTAAGATTTTCGGTTCTTTCCCTTGCAAACATTTTGAGATAAGCATTCTCAAAAAAATGTAAGGTTAAATTTACTATGGTTTATTTATTTATTTTTTATTATTTTTATTTTTTTTTAAATTTAGCTTTACAGAAGGTTTCTTACATCGTAGAGGGCCTTGTGACTACCACTGGGGGAGGCTTTACATAATAATCCATTTTTAATTATTTTAAAGCAAAGTATTTTCTATGTTTTTTGCTTTTTTATGACACACCATTAAGATTTTTGGTTCTTTCCCCTGAAAACATTTTGAGATACGCATTCTCAAAAACATGTAAAGTTAAATTTACTATGGTTTATTTATTTATTTTTTATTACTTATTTTTTTGCAATTTAATTTTACAGAAGGCTCTTACATTGTGGAGGGCCTTGGGACTACCACTGTGAGACGTATGTATATTGTGCAGCAGGTAGACGTGTGTGTATCGCTACCAGTACTATAGTGAGTAAATATTGTTACATATTCCCAATCATGTGAATACTGGCGCCCTTTAGTATTTGTCATCAGCAGAAGTGCGCGCCTCCTTACTGAAAGGTTGGACAGGCCTGCCCTATATTATATTCATTATATTTCTAATGTATAAATCTGCATATAAGGGGTCAGGACGTCAGCACTGCAAGTCGCATTTCTAGTTTGAACTCATTTGCGCTAGATAGACCATAGATTAACATACAAAATAGGAAACTATAATAGAGCGTAATGGTAACGCGGTTACAGATTTTGCCGTAACTGTCCTACCTTGTATATTAATATATGAGATACACTGTTAAAAATTTACAGCAAACCGTCCCGTCATTTGACCGTTTTTATAGAAAACGGTTACATAATCATAATTAATTGTACTCTGACCATAATATGGGCAATAATATGGTCAGAATAGAGTAAAATTACGGTTATGTAACCGTTTTCTATAAAAACGGTCAAATGACTGGACAGTTTTCTGCAAAATTTTAACAGTGTAGACGTACGTACCACACTAGGAGAATTTCCTAAATTGCAGGCCAAAACCCGTAAAAAAAGTTCACTATTTCTATGCAAAATTTTGCATAATTATATACTGGTGTCTTTTAAATATGTTTAGCTCACCTTTTATTACATAAAGTAAAGTCTTAAAGTATTTACGAAGTTTTGAAAAAGCGACCATATAATTAGCTAATTTATATTTCATTACATGCCCTTCTAAAAGAAGTCTCAGATCCATCCGAATCCAGTCGAATTAATACTAGAACGACCGACAATTTCGACATCCTAATTCAGCCGCCTGTGTCATTTCGACAGCACTAATTTAATTATGCAAAAGTGACGCTATAAGTTCTAATTTGACACTATATTGCGCCACTTTACTTTAATTAAACTTATATTATTGCATTTTCACAAAAGAACGGTGATATATTCTACAGAAAAATTCATTAAATCAAGTTAAATTTCGCATTTAAAGAAAAGGGAAAAGGGATCTTTTTAAGAAAAGGAGAAATAAATGTGTTAATTTTCTTCACATTAATAATATTTAAGCTTTCTGCCAGATGTATAGGATGTGTATAGAATATATCTAAGAAAAGTAATCGGCAAAACAAATCGTACATTAGCTGTCAGAGATGCAGATTTGCTTGGTGTCGAAATAACGCCAACGGACTTTCTAGATGAATTTGGCTATAATTTGTTTAAAAATCGAATAACATAATAAAAATTTCGACTGTGTTCTTATTACGTAAAATGATCAAAAGTCACAAAATTTCAAGAATATAGAAGAAAAAAATGTGATAAAGAGATAAGTCTAAATTCGGTTTGATGTTGAAATGAAACCAACGGAAAATAGTGTTAATAATTGAAAGAAAAAGTTTGTAATCTTCCATTTACAATGTGATTAATGATAATTGCTACTTTTTGCAACTTTGAGAAAAAATTTTTTTTGCTTTATTATTTCATTATTTCACTCAATAAAATCACGAAACGGCTTGAATTTTGCACTAAAATTCACAAAATTACACTCTATTCGACCTGTAAACTCTACAATTCATAAATCAGAGACCCCCTTTTTATTTAATTACGCAATCCACTATTCTGACTATTAGCTTGTTCTAGTACACTGTCAAAAAAGACAAATGTTTCTTAATTTACGACAATACA
Organism: Maratus michaelseni; assembly: GCA_963931845.1. NCBI lineage: Eukaryota > Metazoa > Arthropoda > Arachnida > Araneae > Salticidae > Maratus > Maratus michaelseni. Next base: position 123,926,235 of record OZ007586.1, read on the forward strand.
GAGTGGCCAAGATAAGAGAGGCTCGGTATACAGAAGTACAAATACTAATTTTTATTTAAAAGTAGTACATACAGAATATTATGAATAACAACTTACTGAACATTCAATCGTTCACAAGAGGTGTTGTTATTCATAACATTCTGTATTTACTACTTTTAAATAAAAATTAGCAAGTATGTGTACTTCTGTATACCGGGCCTCTTTTATCTTGGCCACTCTGTAATAACCACCTTCGAAAATATGCAATAACCTCCTCAAAATTATACATAATTCTGAAAAGCGTTCTTTATCATTAGAATCTCAGAAACTAACATATTTTTTTATATTTAACGAAAGTTTATTTTGCTGCCACTGATTTCCGGAAACGTTTTCGAGTAGTTTTTATAGAGTATTAATCCGTTTTCTTAACCCGGAATATAGGTTTTTCGGATATTATTAATTCTCAATTAAACATTTTTAGCTGCGTAATGGAATTTATACATGCAAGAGTAACAAAATAATATTAATTTTAATGTTATATTAATGCTGTTAATTTGTCATGTTTGTCTTCAAGACATGTTTGTTGAACATGAAAATGTTTACTTGAGAATGGATAGCATTCGAAAAAAATCTATATTCCGGGTTGGGAAAACTGATTAATACACTATAAAAACTACTTGGAAACGTTTCTGAAAATCCGTGGCAGTGAAAAAAACTTTGGTTTTTATAAAAGCTTTTTTAAATCTCGAAAATATATTGGTTTCTGAGGTTTCTAAAGATAAATACGCTTTTCGAAACGGTTAGTAACTCGAAAGACGTTATTGAAAATTTGATTTTGTGACTATATTGTATTTCCCTATTTTCCTAGATTAAGAAACGTCTGTCATTTTTACAGTGTAGAAAAATCAAAAAAGCAAAAAGCGCGGTTTAAATTTTGGGCAGTCTATTGGGAAAATATGTCACTGTGTGTCGTGCACCACACATGTCGAGATGTTTTTGTAAATTTGTTGCATAGATGCCAAGTATGGTACCACTGTATTTTAATATTTAATCTTCGTCAGTTCTTTTATCATCCACTTTCTAGATCAATAAATTTCACAGAAGTAAAGGGCACGTTTTTCTATTTAGTCGTGAGTTTGATGTCAAAGTTATACAAATATTATTTAACCGAAAACAACTAAAATTCTCCATATAAAAAGTATCACGTGAACAATGTTATTTAATAAAAACTTATAGATGATACAAACATATAATATATCAAACGCTATTATTAAAGTATATCATTGGTAAAGTATTTATTATTAAAGTATTACCAAACACATCAAACACGATTGTTAAAGTATAACAAAATTTTCTGTACCTAGATTAAGAAACGTCTGTCATTTTTACAGTGTAGAAAACTCAAAAAAGCAAAAAGCGATTTAAATTTTGGGCAGTCTTTTAAAAAATATATGCCATTGTGTGTCGTGCACCACACACATCGAGATGTTTTTGTAAATTTGTTGCATAGCTGCCAAGTATCGTACCACTATATTTTAATAGTTAATCTTCGTCAGTTCTTTATCATCCACTTTCGAGATCATTAAATTTAGACAGAAGTAAAGGGCACGTTTTTCTATTTAGTCGTGAGTTTGATGTCAAAGTTATACAAATATTATTTAACCGAAAACAACTAAAATTCTCCATATAAAAGTATCACGTGAACAATGTTATTTAATAAAAACTTATAGATGATACAAACATATAATATATCAAACGCTATTATTAAAGTATATCATTGGTAAAGTATTTATTATTAAAGTATTACCAAACACATCAAACACGATTGTTAAAGTATAACAAAATTTTCTGTACCTAGATTAAGAAACGTCTGTCATTTTTACAGTGTAGAAAACTCAAAAAAGCAAAAAGCGATTTAAATTTTGGGCAGTCTTTTAAAAAATATATGCCATTGTGTGTCGTGCACCACACACATCGAGATGTTTTTGTAAATTTGTTGCATAGCTGCCAAGTATCGTACCACTATATTTTAATAGTTAATCTTCGTCAGTTCTTTATCATCCACTTTCGAGATCATTAAATTTAGACAGAAGTAAAGGGCACGTTTTTCTATTTAGTCGTGGGTTTGATGTCAAAATTATGCAAATATTATTTAACCGAAAATAACTAAATTTGTCCATATAAAAAGTATCACTTGAAAAATGTTATTTAATAAAAGCTTATACATGATACATATAATACATCAAACTTTATTATTAAAGTATATCATTAGTAAAGTATCTATTATAAAGGATCACCAAACGCATCAAACACGATTGTTAAAGTATAGCAACATTTTCTGTACCTGGATTATGAAACGTCTGTCTTTTTTACAGTGTAGAAAACTGAAAAAAGCAGAAAGCGATTTAAATTTTGGACAGTCTTTTAGAAAAATATGCCATTGTGTGTCGTGCACCCACACACGTCGAGATGTTTTTGTAAATTTGTTGCATAGCTGCCAAGTTTCGTACCACTATATTTTAATAGTTAATCTTCGTCAGTTCTTTTATCATCCATTTTCGAGATCAATAAATTTAGATAGATGTAAAAGTCGCGTTTTTCTATTTAGTCGTGAGTTTGATGTCAAAATTATACAAATATTATTTAACCGAAAACAACTAAAATTCGCCATATAAAAAGTATCACGTGAGACAATGTTATTTAGTTAAAGCTTATACATGATACATGTAATACATCAAACGCTATTATTAAAGTATATCATTAGTAAAGTATCTATTATTAAAGGTATCACCAAATACACCAAACAAGATTCTTAAAAAAAAAAAAAAAAAATCTGTTATCAACATGCTAATAAGGGAAAGTAATATCGTTGAAATATACATAAAGGAAAATCATATGTAATGCATTGACTATTGATGATTCCTGACCAGAATCAAGAATTCGACAGATGTAATGCATTGATTTCAATTGCTTACATAATATTTTTTACTGATGTTTTCAATTTATTCTTAGAAACAAAATACGTATATATAAGTAATACAGGGTTAACATAAATGAACGACTAGATTAAAAAAAAATGATATTTAAAAAATATTACACATAAGTGGTATATGAAAATAAAGGAAAGCAGTCAAAGTTTCTTTTGCGGTCACTCAACGCTGGAATGGACGTGAGGGTAACGATGATTTACATTTATTCACATGGCCACCAAGATCCCCGGATCTTACACCATGTGATTTATTTTTGTGGAGTTAGATGAAAGATCTTGTTCATGAGCCACCATTGCCGAAAACACACAAAGAACTTAAAGAACGGTACAGTGCTACATTAAAAACCGCTCACAGTGTAAAACTGCAAAATGTGTGGAACAAACTTGATTACAGATTAGATGTTTGTCGTGAAACGAAAGGTTCACACATCGCGAGCATTTGTAACTGAAAAAAAGTGTAATGTTTTTCTTTATTTTCATATATTATACTATGTATAATAGTTTTGAAAATGGAATTTTTTTTAAATATCCTGTCATTCATTTATAATAATTTTGCATAATGAAAAAAAAAATATATATCGATGTATTTCTTTTTATTTTAAAGATTTTAAATATAACAATTGAATAACTAGGGTGTACAACCAGGTAACTGACAAAACGCAAGTTTCAAGTTATTCCAGATTCAAGTCTTTAAAAATAAAATTACAATCATAACCCTAGAAATTGCTTCCTCTAAAACAGCCGATTTGTTAGAGCTGGGTTTTCAGTTAACTATGTTCAACGGTTTTTTTTTTGTTGTTTTTTTTTTTTTTTGGATAGATTTTAGTTAGTGAACTTATATTGAATTTCAATAACAAAAACTCGTTGCACTTATCTAATTTATTATTGATAATGATGACATATATTGAATAATAAATTAACCTTGCACATGTCAGAATGCAGAAAAAAAAATGATGGCACACTGTAAAAAAAAGACGAATGTTTCTTAGTCTACGAAAATATAACCACAAACGAAAAAATACGATAACCCACTCCAAGTTACCCATAATTCCGAAAAGCGTCTTTATCTTTAAAAACGTCCGAAACCAATATATTTTTGAGATTTAAAGAAACATTTATGAAAACGAAGTTTTTTGTTTTGCTTCTAAATATTTTCGGAAACGTTTCAAAGTAGATTTTATAGTATATTAGTCCTATTTCTCTGACCGGAATTTTGGTTTTTAGAATGCTGTTTATGCCAAATAAACATATTCAGTTGCGTAATTAAATTTATTACATACAAGAGTACAAAAAATATATTAATTTTAATGATAATGTTAATGCTGCTAATTTATAATGTTTGTATAAAACATGTTTGTTGAACATGAAACTGTTTATTAAAGAATTGCTAGCGTCTAAAAAACTCATGTTTCGTATTGAGAAAACTGATTTATACACTATAAAAAGTACTCGGAAACGTTTCCGAATATAAATGGCATCAAAAGAAACTGTTTTTGTAAAGGCTTCTTTAAATCTCGAAAATCTATTGGTTTCTGAGGTTTTTAAAGATAAAAAAAAATACCTTTCGGATTCGTGGGTAACTTGGAAGAGATTGTTGTATATTTTCATTTCTGGTTGCATTATATTTCCCTAGATTAAGAAACATTTGTCTGTTTTTACAATGTATGTAAAAACAGAAATACTCGCTTCATATAATCGCAGAATTCTAGAGATTAAATAGAAATAATATTTCTATTAGGAAATATCGATAGTCGAAAATCGAGAGACTTGTCAACTATGATATACATATAGGAAAACTGTATGTTTGACCATACGGTTTGACCCACTCCTTTTATTTTCTTTATTAATCTTTTTTGTTGCTAAGCACAAAATGATATATTGTAAGTTTTTTCTACTAACGTTCTTTTTCAGTTATTTGTAGTGATAAAAAAAAAAAAAAAAAAAAAAAAAAAAAAAAAAAAAAAACTAAAATGGAATTTTACAATTTCCCCTCAAAAAAGCAAGTTTTCCTTTTGTCATTCATAACCTCTCATGCTAGTAGTGAATATTTTTTTTCCTTTAAAGTGTACTTTACTTGATGATTTAAAAGATAAGATACTTAACCTCTTGATTACGGGATAGGACTGAAGACTATTTTTACATTTACTCATATCCCAATTTACAAAGAAAGATTCTTTGTGGTAAATTTCTTTTGAACGTATTCTAGTATAAGTGTAAGACAGACATTTTTTTTGAAAAAGTGGCTGGGACGACCTATGTCCCAACCCCGTATTCAAAGGGTTAATTAGAGCTTGGTATCGCTATTGCTAGGGAGCGAAATTTTTGGTCGACAGAAATTTGAGGCTGTTGACTTGACTCGGATTGCCATATAAATTTCTATATGTTATTGATGTTTATAATAGAATTTTTGGTATTGAAAATGGAGTGTGTAGCATTTATAGTTCGTTTACAGAGATACACAAAAGAATTCCGTTACATGGGTTCAATGGGTTAAAATCATTTGCGGTTCATTTTATTGATGTAACGTTATTTCAAATTTTATGAGATTGATAGGCATCTCAGAGAGAGACTACAATATACTTTCTCAGGAGTATAGAATAAGTAGCATTTAATGTTCATATACATGGACGCACAAAAGAATTCTAGTACTTTAGTACTTTATGATTTATGGAGAAGAATCATTTGCGGACATTTTAATAATGTTTTGTTACTTCAAACATATTGAAATGAAAAGGATCACTGAGTTGCACAACAACATATTTTCTATAGATTATGGTTTGAACAGCATTTTTCGATCATTTATAGAGACGAATAATTTGGTTCTGACTATGATCGAAAAATGCATTTTCACCTGTGGTATTCATTAAATTCGTGTAATTTTTGTGTATTACGCGGAGTGTATAAATTCAGTATATAATATACAGAGGTGCATGAAAGGAATCGCACACATTACCGGATATGGACATCAATTTCTGAAAAGGTATGTTTACTCAGTTATGTGTCTTTTTTTTAATTGCTTATTAAGATTGAGTAGGGCTAGTTGAGCTTAATCTGAAAGGTAGGCCTCCCCACCCGGTTTCACTTTGACTTTGCTTATTTAGATATCCCATTTCATTCTGGGAAAAAATGAAATTTCTTAATAGTATTTTGTAAGAGTTGGAAAGTGTTTCCTAATCTATACCTGATGCATGATTTTTCGCTCGTGTTTAATATCAAATTCAGCCTTTATACTGAGTACCGTCACGTGACTGTTTGTTTTAGAGGTGCGGGATGTTATTTTCAAAAATCCTTTATACATTTTCATATTCAACAAACAAACACATTAAATTGACAATATAAAATGAACATTATTTTGTTATTCTTGCACGTATAAATTCTGCTACTCAGCTGAAAATGTTTACTTGTGAGAATTGATAGCATCCGAAAAATCAATATTTCATGTTGATACCGAGTTGAAAAAAAATATTATACAGAGTAAAAACTACTCGGAAACGTTTTCGAAAATTGCGGGAAGCAAGTTTTAGAAATGCTTCTTTAAATATCGGAAATATATTAGTTTCTGAAGATAAAGGAACATTTTTTGGAATCGTAAGTAACTTAGAAGTGATTTTATTATATTTTCGTAAACCTTCTTGCTAGATAAAGAAATTGTTAAAACTGTTAAAGAAATTGTTGTTTTTACAGTGTACACAAACGTGTCTAATGCGTAGAACGGAAAATGTTTATTATTTTTTTGTACTAAAATTAGCCGAATAATAATAAACTATAAAATTAATTAAATTTGAAGCAGCTGCATTTAATGTAAAAGGAAGGGTAGTTATACACGAATTAATTTATATTAGAGCCAAATAAGTAGGAGTAATCAGTTGTTGGTAGCGAAATTTACATTATTGTCAAATATATGAAGACATAGTTTTTGTTCCGATATGTAACAACATATGTAAAAAGAATAAAATAATTTGCGTCAAAATATAAGCCTAAAAAGCAGAAGTGAAAGTTATATGGATTAAGGAAAATCAGTAGTCTCGTTCGCTTACAAAATGAAACTATTTGTAAAATGAGATTACGTTTCTATAATTTTAAATATTATAAAAAAAAAAAAAAAAGAAACACCAGAAAATGAAAAAAAAAAAGGTCAAGCCTTTAATAAAATATATTAGTCCCGGCAAATTTATATAAACATATCTTCATCGAGGGCAAAATTTCAACAGAAACTTTGCAAATTGTTTTTGAATCCGTAATCATTGCTGAAAACATATTCAAAATCACAGAAAATCGGAACACCGAACATACTTAAAACGAAACTTCTCTGTAATGTAAATCTGCCTAAATCGGAAAATAATTAACATATAATAAGATACAAAAAAATAAATAAGTAAAACACTAATTAATTTAGTATAATTATTAGAAATACCGACTATTTACTGGAAAAAAATAAAAACAGTTACGACGGGCCTCTCTATAACGGAATCCTGCCTATGTTAAATGAATAATAAAAAATACAATTGAAAAATAGATTAATAAATGACGAATGTAATGAATAAATGACTAATTTAAACAAGTATATTTAATACAAATAAGTATTATTTATCAAATAAAATAATATTAAATAACGGAATATAATATTAAATTCAGTATGGCAACGAATCTAAAAAAAGGTTTTAATAAGGAGGTTCGTTAAAAACTATCCTCCGAATCCTTCACGATGCGGACTTGATTTATGTTTATCACGGGTATTTTTATTTGATCCTAATCTACTTTTATTTGGTCATCCGGCGGCTCTATTTCCCCTTTTCCGATCATCGGAAATGACCCTTTTTTCGCTTCCATACATTTAGCAAAAAATGACGACAATATCAGTTTCCAATTATTATTTTTGCTTAAAACGTCTTTAGACATCTGTAGTATATTCTTACAAAGTTTCGCAAATATGCGATAACTATAAATATGCAAAAAAGGCTTTTTACTGCATCCATTTCTCTTAATAAGATGAATCCTTAAATTCATTTTTCTCATAGTTTGTGTTTTTTCAAGTAATCAGTATGTTAAAAATGCTACAATTTAAACATATATTTCTCAGTTGACTTGATTTTTTTTTATTGATGTTCCTAATGGTGCGTTTTATAAAATTAATAATGGTATTTTCAGTAATATAAATATTTTTTTAAGATAAAAATGTTAAGTAAATAGTCTTTTGTATGTATTTAAATATGTCACGACATTTTTTAAAATCTGAAACTTGAAATTTTTATTAATCTGATTCTTAAAGTTCCAGGCAAAGCTTCTAAAAATATTCTAAACAAGAAAGAAAAATCTAGTGTCAAGCATAGATTATGAAACACTTTCCAACACACCCAAACAATTCTAACGAAACATTGTTAAATAAAATGAAACACATAACGCACTTAAAAATAAAGCTTCAATATTTACCGTCAGTCAGAAAAGTATTCTAATTATTTTGCATAGCCCTGTGTATGATCTATATATTTGCGTAGATACTGCATAGAATGCTAAAGTTTAGTTCAATTAGAATACGCATAACATAGTTGAAAATTCACTTTTAGCAATTTTCGGTAATCGACGGAGATGCACTCGTTTTCTTTTCTACAGCCCCATATATTATGTGCAGATTTTATGCACACGACATATTAAGCAAAAATTTAATTCAGGCAAAAACACTTAATACAACAAAAAATGCACTTCCAGCAGTTACCAACCATCAACGACAACGTATCCAGTTCTTTGCGTAGCATTGTTATATGAATTTATTTATATTCCACAAATTTATCTTAGTTTAATTAGCTAAATATAGTTCAACAGAAAAATGCATAACACAATTTAAAAAAATCCTTAAGCAATTCACACTCATAAGCAGTAAACTTAAGAATTTTTTTGTATGGCCTTGTATATGATCAGTAGAATGTATGCGCACCACGTAATAAGCAAAAATTTATTTAATTTTAAAAAACGCATACACAACTTATAAAGCAGGTCCAGCAATTATCGTTAATAGACAGTACTCTAATCGAATGCTTTTGTGTGCCCCTGTAAATAAAATATAAATACTATCCACACCATATTTTACAGTAAGCATCTTAAACTGAACCTCAGTAATGTATGTCAATTTCATTATGTTTTAAATATTGTAATACCATTAAAATACACTGCGAACGATTTTTCCCCGTAGAGCATTATGTAACAGAATTATTTGGTGTGACCCTGTAATAGAATAATAAATACTTTGCGCTCCATATTCTACAGAAAGTATGTTTTAGTGCACCTCAGAAAGGCATAATAATTTCATTCTGATTTAAATAGTGTAACATCATTAAAATGCACTGCAAATGATTTTTCATCATTCACCGTAATGTAACGGAATATTTTGAGTGCCCCTGTAAACGAACTTAAATGATACAAACTGTATTTTAAATAGCGATCATGCTATAGTAAACCTCAATAACATATATCAATTACATGGCAATCAGAGTATATATTTATGACAGTTAGCACATAGAGAGACGGCAGACAGACAAACCGAAGTCTTAAACACGTTTCAACTATGTTGGAAAATGTTTAAAAAAAAAAAAAAACTACTGCGAAATATTAATATCCATCGGAGAAGAAAGGTGTTAAACTTTTCTTTAATTAAAAAAAACATAATTTTTGAAACTGTACTAAAACAATTGCCTATTTTTTTTTATAAAAAAAAAAAAAAAAAAAAAAAAAAAAACATTTTCCTTTATAAAATCCTTAATTTCCTTTATATATATATATATATATATATATAACCATAAATAAAACATTACCATAACACCAACTTAAACTATGAAATAATGATTAAGTATGTAATAATTAGTTATATATTTTATAAGAGTAGCAAGTCGCTTTAAAGCCTGCATAATGCCTGCATAACGTCTGCATTATACACTGCTAAGTAAAACTACTGCGAAATATTAATATCCGTTGGAGAAGAAATAAGTTTTAAACTTTTCTTTATTTAAAAAACTTAATTTTTGAAACTGTACTAAAACAATTGCCCATTTTCTTGATAAAAACATTTTCCTTTATAAAATCCTTTAATAATATACCAAAATGATATTGTAAAATACTTAAATTCATTATTTTTTTTATAAGAGTAGCGAGTCGCTTTAAATCCTGCATAATGCTAAGTGTTGTAAATTGTTACATCTTTGTCACAGTTATCTGAATGCTAGGCCTACGCGCAGAAACAAAAATAGCGGCTAGCGTGGCGGATTTTTTTCAACTTTTGTACAGTCTCTTGCATTTGGATACCAGTATTTTCTAAAAGAATATTTCACTTTATTTTTTTGAAAATAAATAAGGTAACAGATACTTTTAGATATTATTGGTATTGAAATTCAAAGGATCGTACAAATACTGATAGAAATCCACCTACGATAGCCGTCATTTTTCTGTTAGCGCATAGGCCTAGTATTCAGAGGGTCTCGTCTTAAATTAAATCACCCGATATTCAACGAAATATGTACAGGGAACACATTTAAACTAAAATATAAAACAGGTTGGAAATTGTACGTCAAACGTGTCAAATGAGGTGCGTTCGAACTATAGCTAGTTATATAAATATTCAGATCGTGATGATTTTTAATTCTGTGAAATGAATTATATCGTCTGCAGATTAATTTCTGTCATAAAACAAGTATCTCGGTCGCTTGACGATTAAACCTCTGAAGCTCCTATAACAAGAAAACACCGATTTTTTTTTAATTCAAATTTCTTAATAAATAATTTTATTAATATTTTCTAAAGTTTTCATTCGATTTTCATAAAATTTGAAATGTCTCGACAAAATACTGCAAAGAAAATATGTCTTAAATTTCAAATCATTTGGTTGGGTAGTTTTTGCGCTGTTATATGTGGACAGACGGGCAGACAGACGGACGGACGGACAAACAGACGGACAGATAGACGGATAGACCAGACGACGACTATAGGTGCTACGTATTTATATAATTACGAACGCACCTAATAAACAAACAAAAACTATCTATTTTGAGGGGGCATCTCAGTTTAATTATTTAAATATCAATGGAACCATCCGAGGCTTTCATACGGCAATCTCTGATTTACTCTTTCATGGATGGCTAATTAATATCTTTTCATAGAGAAATATGAACTCTGAGAAACATGAACTCTGAGTTACAGAAAATATTTCGCGCTTATATGCTTGTTTAATATCTCTACTATTATTGTTTTACCAGTTACCCCTGCAAGTAGAGTTGCAAAGAACGGGTTTATTACCAGGTTTATTTCCAATAGACCCGGTTTATTCCCGTTTATTCCCAAAAGACCTGGTTTATTCCCAAAAAACCTGGTTTATTCCCAGATTTAAACCGGTTTTTCTTTGCAACTCTACCTGCGAGTATTTTGGACTACAATATTTGAAATTATTTGCTGATAAGTTTTTGTTTAATATTTAATTAGCTGCAATATTTTATCAAACAACGTGTTTTAACTAAATATGTTTGTACAGAATGTTCAAAAACCTTTTGTATGATACCTTATACCTATTGTGTTTTGTATATGCAAGGAAAATGGGATGTTGACATCAGAAATAATATATATGAATGGGTGAATGCAAATTGTTTCATAGCGCAGGTGAAAGACAATCACTGATTTTGGCGGAAATCTTACAATAAAATACGTTTTCGTGTAAAAAGAAAAGCAATTTAAAATTATTCTGCAATAATCTCGCGATATAGAAATCTCAACAAAATGTTCTAGATCATTATTTAAAGGAGGATGTCGGTGTAAAACCTTCACAAAATCTCTTTATTAACCTACATAAATTCTATGCTACTTTTTGTTTCCAACACCGCCATAATGTGGGACGAAATGGCCAAGATTTAAAAAAAAAACATTGACTCAAAATACTAGATGAACGCGTTGTACATATTCCAGCATTTATGAGGAATCAATGAACGGTACAAAAATACAATATTTACCTTCAATAAACTGGAATTGTGCATAATTTTGAGGTTTTGCCAAATTGTTTAGTTGGAATTGGCAGTTAAAATTTCCCTTTCAAAAATTATCAAGTTTTTGTTTTCGTTCTACATTATTCAATCAAATGCATTTTAATTCTAAAACTTTTTTTTCATAGCGTTTTTTATCTTTTGTTTATAAAAATACGTGTTTTTAAATGTAATTTTTATAAAGACAGCGATTCAAATTTTTTTTCGAATTGTTCCAAAAATGGGGCTTTGTTTTCTTTTTTCATAGGTATTGGGTGAGATAAATTCATAATAATCACATCCTCCGCAATCCCATCGGGATCGGTAGGTCCGCGATTATGTTTGAAGTTAATTTTGTAGTAGAATTTTGAAAATAACCAGGTTTAAGCATAAGATTCTTAATTTTCTCCATTTTGTCATAGAAATTTCCCAATTCTGACTTCAGATTCACAAACATAAAGTTACCAAATATCATGTTATTTCGACGTCTTTTACGGGCTCTACAACCATGTCCCCGAAAACACGTCTTTCGCCCTACTATGCGCCGCGCTCCTAAAAGTTTTATTTGCGTAGCTTGCCGTAAAGTCAATACTTCATCCAAGACTTTTAAATGTATTTACTCAAAGTCACTGAGCTCCAAATATATAGAGCGCCAATACTCAAAGTAGTGCTTTGTTGAACTGATGGACGTTGTGTAAAAGTTAGTAATTGATTTATCGACTTCAAATTTCCAGTGAAGCTGCATGAAACATGTCGGTAAAAGAAGAAGAAACAAGAACGAAAAATCATGCGTCAAGCATAGATTATGTAGCACTTTCCAACGCTTCCAAAATAATTTTACAAATCATACCGTTTAATAAGCTAAAAGATAACTTCTAAGTAAACAATTTGGAAAACGCATAACATATTTAAAAACATAATTTCAGGAATTTCCAACATATACAATATTCTGAAAAATATCCGAATACTTTTATTCAGCCCTGTATGGGATCTATAGAATTGTATATATACTACATAGGATGCTAAATTTTAGTTCAGTTAGGAAACGCGTAGCACAGTTTAAAATTCTCCGTCTGGAGTTTGTCAATAAACAGAAATGTGTTCGCGAACTTTTGTGCTGCCCTGTATAGGATCTACAGAATTTATACACATCACGTAATAGACAAAAAGCAAGTTAACATTAAAATCGCGTTCAGTAACTTAAAACGCACTTCCAGGAATTATTGTTAACAGACAGTAGATAATTCTTTTGCGTGTCCCTGTAAATGAACGATGACTGCTATACACACAATATTCCGTAGTAAGTCTCTTGTAATGCACCTTAGTGATCTATATAAATTTCAATGCGTTTAAAATAGTGAAACATTATTTAAATAAACCGCAGACGATTTTTCTCCATAGACGTAATGTAACGGAATTATTTTTACTGTCCCTGTAAAGTAACTATAAGTGCTATGCACACCCTGTTCCATATTAAGCTTCTTCTAATGCACCTTAGTGATACATATAAATTTCAATGCGTTTAAAATAGTGAAACATTATTTAAATAAACCGCAAATGATTTTTCCCCATAGACCGCAATGTAACGGAATTCTTTTGAGTGTCCCTGTAAAAAAACTATAAGTGCTACACACTTCCGTTGAAATAGGGAACATGCTATAGATAACGACAATAACATATAAAAATTGCAGAGCAATCCGAGCATATTTACGGGAGTTACAGCACGGACAGACGGCAGACGGCAGACGGCCAGACAAACCGAAGTCATAAGCACTTTTCAACTAGGTTGGAAAGTGCTAAAAAAGGGAAACCCACAGTATTTTAATTTTAAATATGTTTATTGCTCTATTTACATGATTTTATCACTTTTAAATGTTTTTTATTCAAAATGGTGTTCTCGATCTTGTGGGCATTGTGATCCATGTTATTTTTGGCTTCTAAAAAAAACATCTGCATTTTTTTTCTAAAATTTCACTTTAAAATTAAAAAAAAAAATACTATGTGTTTATGGGAAATTGAATTCTTTTCCAGATTTCTATATCCAGTTTCAAAATTTTAAACACTTGTTTGTTTCAGGACCATCTTCGACTGTGTCCACCAGTCAGAAGCATTCCGTGGTGAAGACTACGAACCATTTTCTTATTCTAAACGTCTTGATGATCAGGATAATTATATTTTTATGGATTTTGTTTTTTAAAGTTTGTCAATTCAATGATGATTTTCGTTTGAAAATAAATTGTCAATTTTCCCTCCAAAACCTACAAAAATGATTTTAATTTAACGGGCGTTATACCGGCGTATCACCTTAATGTAAAATGTCGTACTTTACGGGAAAAAATGATAAAATCATTTAAATAGAAGCAATAAAGCCATTTAAAAGTGATAAAATGGTATGAGATTCTTTTTTTTCGTCTTCTTCTTCTTCTTTGACCGACATGTTTCATGCAACTTCACTGCAAATTTGAAGTCGATAAATTCATTTTTAACAATCCCACAATACCCACCATTTCAAAAAATACTATTTTGAGAAATATGCATTTAAAAGTTTGGGATGAAGTATTTGACTTTACGGCAAACGACAAACAAAACCTTTAGGTGCGCGGTTTTTTAAATTAAGTTCTAAGGAAGACGGCGTTAGAAACGGAAAGTACGTAGAACAGAATTTCTGTAGGCTAAAAAGGTTATTTTTTAAGGTTTTACACCCCCCTTTTTACATTTTGGATTACAGGGTTAGGACATATGTCGTCCCAGCAACTATTTATTTATTCTATTCAGACAAGTTTTTGACATATACGAAGATATTTTCAAGGATACTCGTCAGTCCTAGCCCGTAATCAAATGGTTAAATAAAAATATAGGACATTTTCCTGAGATTTCTATATCGCAGAATTATTGAAGACCGTTTTTAAATTCATTTTTACGGACATTTCATACTCTCACTATTATTATGTGCAAGAATATGATTTGTTTCATTTAAAATAAAGCAGAAAGCCTCCTGTTCGAATAGTTTATTATTATTATTATTATTATTATTATTATTATCATTACAAAATTATCAATATATTCATAAAATTAAAAGTATTATGTAATGGCAAGCTAAGACAAAAGCATGATCTGAAAACTGATCTAAGACAAAAGCATGAAATGTGATTTTTTATTTAATGAATTGACTGATGTTAATAAAACACTTTATATCTATTTTCTCAAATAAAAATTTCACAAGTTTTATCATCGAAAATGAAACGAAAAAAAATCCAAAGTTTTGGTATAAATACTGAGCAAAACTATTAATTTATTTAACGTGTAAAATTGACTTGGGAGCATTTGGATAAAGAGTTATAAAAAAATGGAAATCAAAATTATTAAATTTTACTAAGTCAAATTTTAAATGGCGAAAAATCTTTTTATTTATAAAATATGTCTGCATAACTACACTTTCCTACAAATAATGTCATTTCATACTGTTTAAATTACAAAATAGTGTGTCTCGTTCAAGATTATAAAAATAATATTTTTGTGCGAGTTAACAGTTTCAATTTCCTTATCGTCATCAGGGATGAATATTATATCATCAATCGTGATGAGATCTTTCACATCCTTAATATGTTTCCTCTCTACCATGTTTCTCAGAAAAAAATACCTAACCTTACATTAATTTTAGATCAAAAAGCCGCACAGATATCGTTTTCTCTGGATGTCTTTTGACACGCACAATAATTGAGATTTATTTCTTTGCAACAATCTATAATTATTTATACAGAGAAACTTCGGGTATTAAGGAATAGTCGGGTAATATGGAATACCAAGGTTTCTGTTTGGTAAAGTGCTGCCACCAAGCGGTAATATCATAAACTACTTAAGAAAGTTTCCAGAATGCCCCCAGAATGCGCAGTTTGTCGGTCGGCGTCAAGGCGCGTTATGTAAATATAAATAATTTTTTTCCACCTTTGGAAAATTTCAAGAGATAATTTTTCGATATTTTTTATTCTTTATAAGAAGTAATATTTTTATATTGAAATTAAGCATAATATAGACCGAAATACTAACAGTTCATGATGTAAATACTCATTTTTTGGCTCACGATTCATACGAATAAACATAGAGTAATTTTTTTCCCAAACCGGCGGTGTCGAGTTATATGGCATACCAATATCTTATATTACTCCGCATGATTATGGGGGCACAAAGACAGGGTATAATGCATTGTTTTCCTATTAATAAACATGTTTTATGCCACCGTGAATGAAATAAATCATTACAAATTACAAAATTATCGCTTCGTTTGAGTATGATTTCAAAAGTGAGAAATACTAGGTTCTTTTTTTATCCAAACATACTCAATTCGATATGAGTACATCGATTTAATCATTTCTTAGTACTTTATTTTTTACAGTGAAAGTTGTGAGATACGACAAAATGAGTTAATGCACCGCCCCCTGAATACTAGGCTTGTGCGCTGATAAAAATTATGGTTGTCGAAGGCGATTTTTTTTTTCAGCGTTTGAACGGTCTCTCGAGCTTCAACACCAATAATTTCTAAAAGTTTTCTTCGCCTTGTTTTTCTGAGATCAAAAAGTCAAAGAAAACTTTTAGATATTATTGGTGTTGAAGTTCGAGGAACCGTACAAACTTTGAAAAAAAAAATATCCACCTGCGACAATCGCCATTTTTGTCAACGCGCAGGCTTATTATTCAGGGGGTGGTGGTTAATGTGTCATCTATATGATCTATATGATAGTAATCAAATTTGTATGGCCATGTGGACTTTTTCTGACTTGAAAACCAGACCGCGTCTAGCCCCGTGTTAAATTTAGAATACTTTCTTAGACAATGATTGATATTAGAAAGTGGGAAGGGTTTATCTTTGGGGTAGGACATTTTTTCGATGTAGGGCTTATACTGCAATTGTTCTGAACAATAATGCTAGGTGTTATTTTTTAGATCGGTATTGTTTTCGAAGAAACACAATAGTTAGATGATGTTTATTGTAAAAGAGTTTGTTCTGCATTGAAATGAAAAAAAAAACGTTTTTGAACCTTTATATCTTACTCGTGATTTTGTGTTAACTTGAATAAACTTTGATGCACTAAAGTTAGTTTAACCCCTTAATCGTCGCGCCCTTTTAGTGTAGGCTACTTTTTAAAAAATGAGATTGCTTGATTACCACCAGTTTTTTTAAGTAGAAATGTCCGTCTTATTTAATAGGCAGATAAAATAATGCAAGAATAAAGCCAATAATACTATTTAAAAAAAACTGGTGGGAATCAAACAATCTCAATAAAATAGGCGTAATCTACGCTGCCCGTGAATGTCTCGGGCACGACGATTAAGGGGTTAATAATTCCAAGGGAAGTGGTATATTATTTATACCTCTCAAATGTAATTTCCAAATGTAACAATCTCACCAGAATATTTTAATAAATCTTTGCTTTTATAATGTACTCGATGAAAAACTTTTTCTTATTTTCAAATTCATTTGTTCATAAATTCTGGTGTCATTCAATCTTTTCTACATTTTAGGAACAGTTGTAATTTGCCCCTGAAAGGGTTCAAATTTTGATAACAGAAATGGCTTAAAGGAACATATATTATTTACTTCTAATTTATGTTGAAAGGTATACGATTATTTTTATGATAATTTTTTTTAATTAAAAGGCGATAAAATTGACTTAGATAGAAGAAACCTTGTTTTTGAGATATGCATAGTTAGCTTTAACTGGTTACATAATCATATCATTGAAATGAATTTAATGTAATACGTAGTAATGTTCAACGTTAGCGTTTCTAAACAGTGCAAATTAATTTGAAGTATAAAATATTTTTTAAGCATGGGAATCTGGGTTGTAATATCTATTTGAATGTACACTGCTTCACAATATCTAAAATGTAAGTGTCTGCACAGTTAGAAGGTTTAAGCTGTTTATTTAAAATCGTTGGCATAGCCCATGCATTGAACAATTATGTCCCACAAGTTTTTTTAAAATTTGCTATTGCTTCCACACAACTAATTGCATCAAGAATTTGGTTGAAAAACTTTTAATTTCTTGAGTATCCAATTGCATGAAACATTTATTATGATGTATACTCATATTAAATGCCTCCTTAGTCCCTCGTCAGGCGCACCTCTAGACTCCCGTGTTTGGTCGCAGTGCACTTGACAGGCGCTTGTTAGAAGATCGTCATTAGCACTTATTTAACTAAATTCTAAAGCTCTTAAAGTGATTCATTAGGACGTACAAAAAGAAAATATTCGAAGTCTGATTCAAAAAACCTCATTTATTAACCTCAAAGCAAATAAAACAAACAATATTTAAACGACCTGTTCAGTTTAACGAGGCACAGCTGCGCCCGACCGAGGCTTAAATTACATCTACTATTTCCAAGACTACATCTGCAATAACATAATATATTCACTTGCGTAAATAAACGACCACTTGAAATAAGTTGAACTAATGTTATAATATACTAAGAGATGTCTGATATATTTTACATCAACTTCCGAAGGTTAAGTCAAACTTTCCGATTAAATTTGCCCATGCTTTCCTAATCTATAATACATTCAGAACAATCAAGCTCCCTTTATCTGCCTTTGTAATAATAAACCTATCGAATAAGAACAAGTTATAAAAATGTTTTTCATTAAAAGGGACAAATAAACGAATTAGTTAATTTATCTCTTCAAAATCAAACACTGTCTTTTCAAATGAGCATTTATATATTAAAAATATATAAATTGGTATGTTTGAAACACATTTTATCCCCAGAGTAATTTGGAGAATCAAACCTACTTAAAGGAGGTGGGGAGATAAGACACATTTTTGCACCTCCGAACCCTTCCCAATGGGGCCACATTTTTTTCTTTTTTTTTTTTTTTAATTTTTTGACTCTTTTAATAAAATTTTTTATCTGTATTTAGTGTTTTTCTGATTGATTTTTCTTTGAAGATTGTTTAAATGTGTTACACTTAAATTATATTAAAACAGTCAGAATGTTTTAGAAAAAGGGGTGGATATTGACCGTATCAGGGGACCAAAAGCGAGCCTTATCTACGCACCTCCTTAGTTTGATTTACTCTATTTGATTTATCTTATTTATAAAAATCGAAAAGTACTTACCCTTCTCACTAATGCTTTCACTTTCCGCGTCTCTCTCCTCGCAACTGGAGCACTCTGGAGTGGATCTTATTTCATCGTCCGAACTACTGAGAGACTTTTGTCGAAGTTTCCGACCACGTTTGTTTTTGTGAGGTTTTGGAGGGGGTGGTCGGACACTCTCCGACTGGTCTGAACTTAGAGAATCGTTCCGTACCACTGATTCTACTTTTTTTCTGTTGTTGTGGCCCCGACCTCGACCGTCGGACGCATAGCCCGGCTCGAGATGATTTCTCCTCTCGTCACCTGTTCTCATTGGATATAACCTCAACCGGGGATCATCACTATGCACTTCATAGTCTCTTTTCCTAGAGTCCCTCCAGTCATCATCTGCGTAACTCACCCGTGAGTCCCGATGTGGTCTGTCGGAGTGATCTCTCAAGGATTCTTGACTTATCCTCCGAGAGAAGGCAGCGGAATCACTGTGAGTCCTTTCATCTTCTTGACTAGCCCAATGTTGGTCCCGTATGGTATGCCTTCTATCACCGCTCTGGTAGTCGTCTCGAGACTTATGGTGTTCATTTCTCCACGTCGAGTCTCTTTCCCTTATTGTGTCTTGACTATGTCTGTGGTTACTTGGTTCGCCATACCTATCCTTCTGACGGTCATAGCTAGGATCTGAACAACCATCGTAATACCTTCGAGAGTCACGTTCATTACCGCGCACTCTAGAGAAATTATCACGAGCAGAAATATCAGCCCCTCGAACTCGTTTGACTTCGGGAGGACTTCGTTCATTACTTGGCCGGCTTCTTTCAGGATATCTTTGGTGGTCGGACGTATCCTCTGGTTTCGGAGGTTCTTTTTCCTGTGAAAACTGTCTCCTAAGCTCTCTTTGGCTGTTTGCTCTGTGTATCTGCTGCAGGGAGCCTCTGCGACTCATACCATGACCTAAAGAGCCCTGAGTGACGTTCTCTTTACCTTCGCTGTGAGCCCGCTCCAATTTAGGACGCTGGTCGATGTCCTCCTTTTCTAGAGCTTCATCCTCTTCACCTGCCTCCATTGCTCGCTGTTTGGCGGCCATACCACTATGCAGCCACTGCCCTGTTTTGATGAGTAATTCTTGCTTTTTGCGACAAAGTATACATACCCATATCACCTAAAAACAGAAAAATAAATATTCAGTTTTTAATCAAATATATAAACCGGAATAATGAAATATTTGTTATTTGAAATATATTAATTAAATCTAATTTTACATCTAAAAATTTCCCCTCCTTAATTCAGAATTATAATTCAATATTTATTTTGTGATAGAACCATGATATTATATTTTTGGTATGAAAAAACACTATAAACATCTTTTGACATGTCAGAAAAAGAAATGGAAAGGTGCATAAAGGCTAAAGCACTTTATCTAATGATAAACTCATTAAACAAAATCATCAATACTATTTCAAAACTCATATTGCAATAAAACAAGAAAAAGAATCATGCATCAAGCATAGATTATGAAACATTTTCCAACACTTCCAGAATACTGTAACGAAACTTCACCATTTAATAAGGTGAAAGAACATATCTTAAATAAACACTTTAGAAACGCATAACAAAATTAAAAGTTCAATTCCAGCAATAACCGCCCATAGTCGGAAAAATATTTGAATTATTTTCTGCCGCCCTGTATATGGTCTATAGATTTGCATACATAGGGTGTTCCAGCTAAGATGTCACAAGCTTCGAGGGGAGGTAGGGTACACCTAGACGGCTCGGAATCACATAGGAATACACATAGGTGCTGGGTCGGAAACGCCTTCCTGACCCAGTAGAGGTAATGAAAAGGCTGGATCGCTCCAGTGTTGCCAGTAGGCTACTTTTTTTTAATTCAAATTGCTTGATTCGCACCACTTTTTTGAATTAGTATAATTCGTCCTCTTTTCGCTTTATTTAATCTGTCATTAAGGAAGGCGAATTTTATTTTCTCAAAAAATTGGTGGTAGTCAAGAAAAATGAATTAATAAAAAGTATCCCACTGGCAACACTGGATCGCACAAAAATGATCGTTGACCCTGGCAGTGTTGCAAGTGGGCCACTTATTTTAATTGAGATTTCTCGATTGGCACCACTTTTTTGAAATGATAAAATTTCCCTCATTTTCGCCTTGATTAATATGTCTTTAAATAAGGCTAATTTTATCATTTTAAAAAAAGTGATGCCATTCAAGAAATTTGAATTAAAAAAAGTAGCCTGCTGGCCACACTGGGTCCTGGTGTTGCAAGAGTGATGCCAGCGGAAAAGACGGGCAGTGTTCTCGACGCAAAGTTTCTCGAGAGAGTGTTAACCCTTTCAAGCGCAGTGTTCCCACGGCGAGACCACCTAATTTTGATTCCAAACTTACAAACGACATCAAGAATATGTTAATAAATTTTTGCGTTTATAGTGAATACTTAAAAATACAAGTTTTTACTTTCGACGAAGTTCATTTGCAAATTCTGGTGTCATTTCATCATTTTACGAACCTTTTCGTAAAATAATTCTTAAAAAGATCCTTTGTGTACCCCTGTACATAATTTTTTAATGCACCATGTACAATGCAAACATATAGTTATACTTAAAAACACAAATCAAATTTGAAAACGTATTTTCAGCAATTATCGCTCATAAGCAGTACTGTAATCGAATTCTTTTGTATGTCTCTGTAAAGGAACGATGAATGCTACTCACTCTATATTCTACAGTAAGCATCTCGTAATGCACCTCAGTAACGTATATAAATTTCATTATGTTTTTAAATAATGTAACATCATTAAAATACGCTACAATCATTGAAATACACTGAAAGTTAATTTAATTTGTCTGAAAAACTCTCTCTGAAACAGAATGGGGATGTTGAACGGAAAGTGTGAAAGCTATGCTGTACCAAGCTGCTGAACATTGTAATGCACTAGAAGAGTTTAAAAAAAAAACACTGATGATGTTCAAGCAAAAATTAATGATCAATTGTTAGTCAGTCAAATAATAAATTCCAAATTTCTGTTCTCGCTAGGTTTTTCGCACTATATCAAGTAAATTATGTGGATAAAGAACTTCAGAGCAAGGCTACCACTGGCGACTATTTCTTTCATTCTATCTCGCACACTTTCTCACAACAGAAATCTTTTACATACGCTTTGACGACATGTGCAAGAGAAATACACTACAAAATTAACTTTTTAAAAATAGTGGTGCAAATAAAATATAAAAATAGCCACCAGTGGGAGCCGTGTTAAAGTGATAACATGGACGTTTCTACAGGGCTTTTTTTATTACAAAAGCTTTGTACCTAGCAGTGTTGCATCGAAATGTCCTTCCCGCAAGATTTCGGATTTTATGTTTTTTATTCAACTGCTGACCAGGCCCCTACTTCCCGGTCGGAGTGCTTAGCTGAATGGGTTGTGAATCTGGCAGTGGGGCGAAATTCGCTTGATCGCCGCATGGCGGTGATCCACACGACAAACTCCATGGTTGCAGCTCTATGTAGTGATTATCTATAGTTTGCTGTGAAAGAACATATCGCTCTAGATATGTCTATCAGATCTAGATTGATAGTGATTGATTTGTTACTGCACAGCACAGCATAACAAGTAACACCCTCATGCTAGATGAACAGGATTTTTATGTTTATTATTAGTTTTGAAGTGCAATCCCTCTTCCTTGAACTCCCTAGTCCCCTCACAGGAGCTGCGGAAAGCACTCCCGGAGCAACACTGGTAACTAGTAAAAGCCACACAGGGTAAAAGTTTTGATGAAGGCTTGATTGACGCTAGTGAACTTGTGAGGAAATGGAAGAAATAAAGTAATTTCTATCACCAAAAATTCAAAATATCATGCGAACGTCTGAATTATTTGCTTGCAACAGCAGATCTACCGGATTTCGAAATTTATTTATTTCTATTTGGAACTTTTTGTCATTTTAAGTTTTCGTAGCCTTTGGAGAGAGGCGTTTTTCTAAGATAAAAATTTATAGGAAATCCCCAATTCAGCAAGAATTTTTGAAGGGCTTAACAATTATGTCCATTGAATCTCCAATTAGCAGGACTTTAAACTTCGACAAAATTCTAAATGAAATTTCAGAGAAAAAGCAAAAACTTTAACACTTAAAGCATTAATATTTTCTCATTTTTCATTTCCGTTTTTGGAATGTTAAGTGATTTTTTGACGTCCATTAAAGAAATTTTTTTTCCAACAGAGCAATTAAATTCTAAACTTTTTCCTAAACAAAAATAAATTCATACTTTTAATAAATTACTTCTCAGCCACTAGAACAAGTGGCATTAAAAAATATATATAACTTTTCAGAGGTGGTATAAAATTTTGCTTGCATGCATGCAAATTTATAATAAGGTGCAGCTTACATCGGTTTGGTCAATCAGCCTGCACGCACGTTTTAAGATGACAGTTTGATTGTTTTCTGTTCTACCACAGAGACATAATCTACAATGGATTTTTTTAATCATTTTATGACTATATGCACACTGGGTGTATGTTGGCTAGTGACCACAGGGTGCAGAAAAGTGTTAATTTTGAGTAGCACTATTTCTAAATAGAATTATTCGCTGAATTATTCAGTTAAACAAGACGAAGATTACTATTCGTAAATAGTGGTTACAAAAAATTAGTACCTCTACGCACCTAGACCTAGGGCCGACTAAAATTGTTCCCAATCGCTTTCTTCCGTCCTAAGGCCGGCCCTGAATAAAACTGCATTAATTGCTTTTCAGATGTGCACAACAAGATCGAAATACCACCCCCCGCCCTTCCCAAGAAAGTTCTGAAAAGGTGCCCCTGATGGTCACATTCCCGTTATATGCGCGATGCATCATTAACCAATAACTAATTTTATTTCATTTTAAATTATATATAAAAAAAAATTACAAAAATATCTCACTTAAATAATTATAAAATTTTGTATTTTTTCGTGTATTAAACAACATAGAATGTTTAAACTGTTGAAACAAATTATTGTTATAATTGTGGAAATACGATTCGTGTAATCACAAATGAGCCCTAGACGTTATGAACGAAGATAGCAACTAAGAGTCTTACGAACGTCCACAAATTCTGTTTAAAATCAACACGCAACCCAATCTGAACCCTAGAACATCATTTTGCTCACCCAAACCCGCCAAAAAAAATTTCGGCGACCCACAACCTGACCCCAAAAATACATTCAAAGAAAATTTATACACAATTTAATTTAATTATGGAAAAAAGTCTATAATCATATTTATAATATCAATTTTATCTTTATGTTGGAAAATGAACATGTAAATAAAAGTCATTCATATGGAAAATAACATAATTAAAATATAGTTTTTCATTTAAAACAATATTCTGGAGTTATCTTTTGAAAAATCGGTTTAACCCGAAATCAACCAGAAACAATTAGAGACAACCCTATGCGAACCCGACCTGGAAAAAAAATAGTGCCACCCGAATTTCGGGTAACATCGAATATGGGTAAAACGGTGACCCAACCCAATACAGGACTCTAATATTTGCATATCCTTCCTCTTGATCACATACAAAAACCGTTTAACTCTTCTAACCCTAATTCTTCTGTAAATAGTTTACATGAAATAAAAAAAAACACATATAATGAACGTCAGTAATTTTTTTCCCTTGCTTCTTCAGTAACCAACAACTACTTACGTAACAATCAACAACTAGTTATGTAATTCACCTTTAAACGAAAAACGCGTTTGACCTTTTGAAACTATCTTTCTGATGTCCCCGAAGTAAATTTCGTACCAAGAACTAAGTACTAACGGAAAAAGGTATTTCTG
The DNA here is from genome assembly GCA_963931845.1 of Maratus michaelseni. Classification (NCBI taxonomy): domain Eukaryota; kingdom Metazoa; phylum Arthropoda; class Arachnida; order Araneae; family Salticidae; genus Maratus; species Maratus michaelseni. The sequence goes on from OZ007586.1 coordinate 123,951,112, forward strand.
AGAGAATCTTAAAAAAGAAAAAAAAAGTGCGTTAGCGAGATAACTCAGTCGCTTCGAAGCCTAAAAAGGTAAGAATAAACTAACATCGTAAAAGTCATTTTTATAAGAAAAATCAAAATTAATATGTACCGTAATTTCCAGCGGATAATCCGCGGATTAAACAATTATGTTTCGACCCAGAAATGTTATGTAATAATTGAAGTCTAATATTTACTGCGATCTAGTAAGTTACATTATATAAAATAAAATTTCTGGGTTGAAATACAGGGTTATTCTAAATGATGGACCCATTTTCAAAAAATTGTATTTATTAAAGTACAAATCCAGAATGAACAATCTTTATTCCAATGAAAAGAGGAAGTTTCAAAGTAATTTCAGTTTGTTTAAGACATAAATGTTCAATGTGCCCACCGTTTGCTGCACGACAAACATCTACGCGACAGATAAACTCGTCCCACACACGAGAAAGGGTATCTGCTGTTACTGAGTCCATGGCTTTCAAAGCGGTGATGGTTCCATAGGCGGCCGGTAGAGGTCGCGCGGCAATAGGCCATTGCGAGCTGAATGCACTGCTGCCGTGCACTCAGTAACATGAGTGCACGGCATGCTTGGCGTGCTTGGCGACACTTGGTGAAATATCGCCAAATTTGGCGACAAAAATAAATCCCCATAAGTGAAGCGAACTCGGCTATAGCTTACTAATTTAGCGAAATTCACATCCAAATTCAGTATTGACGAAAACGAGGAATAAATCTTCTTTATTCGGGTTCTTAGCATTTTAGCTTTGTTATTTCAAGTAAAATTAGCTAAAATTTTAAAACCAAGAAATAGGGAAGCTACTTTTTCCTCTCGGTACAGGCCGGAAGGATTATTTTAATAATACATTCATTAATAAATGTGTTTTTCCACTCATAGTAATAGAAAGTTGTGTTTAATGATTATACTGCATTATTATTATTATTATTATTGACATCAGAAATACCTAAAACTATTTTTGTATATATGCTTCGTCTTTTCGTAGCATAGATTATATAAAAGGCTTCATATATCTACATATTAAGTGGGACGCAAAAAAATTTCACGCTTTAAGATGAGTCGCATAAGAATAAAGTTTGGGAATTGCTGACCCAGGGAATTTTATAGATCATATTGGCATGAAACTTGGACAATGGACACCTCAATTTATGTGCTTGAGATTTATTTTTAAAAGTTGCATAAAAAGCGTTCTGCATAAGTTATGCAGGAGGAACGCTTTGATCGTAGCTGGAACACCCCAAGTCCCAATATTGGAGAAAGCTAATAATTTAGTAATTGAGAAATTAATTAATATTATACATAAAATTAAAAAATATATAGAAGATAATTGTTATAAACAGAATAAAAAAATTTCAATTGTTTTCGAGAAAGCGTGTATATTTTTAGAAAAAAAAACAGAAAAAAACAGGCTGTCTTATCGATTATTTGTAAAAAAAAATTAACATACTAGACTAATTTGTGTCAATAAACTTGGACAACTGGTTTCTAGTTGACAATAAGCATACTTACAGCTCAGCACAAAATTATATTTATATACTTAAACTGCATATTAATCTTAAAATGATGCATATTTAGGTGATTTCACCTCAATAACCATATGCCCTGGATGTTTTTTTACATGCATAATGTCCAGAGTTTGAACTATTACAGAAAGAAACAAATTTTATGTATTACTAGAGATTTTGAAACACAATTAACTACAAGATTAATATTTGGCACGAAGCCAAACTCATCCGGCAGTTTAAATATTTGACGTTCGTGAAAGACTTCATCTTAATAGTTATGTGACGTTAAACAGTTTGATGCCTCTTTTTTACTGACGTTATTTAAGACTGTATTAGTGCTAAGCAAAATGCAATAAATGCTTTGTATCATTAACGTTTGTCGGAGAGGAAAATGAAGGAAAGTTAATCTGTGGAAAAATGTTTGAAAAGAGATAATTTAAAAAACATAACTTCCTTTGTATGACATTACATTTTTAAAAAGAAAAAAAAATGAAAACACGATGATCTGTTTTAATTTACTTTTTAAACTAAGTTTTGGGAAATAAAATAAATAAACGGACATATAACGAGGTAAATAATTGTTTTGTTATTGCTGGAATAAGACCCAGCAAATTTAATAGTCGTTTATAGGTATATGCGCAGCTGGTATTGGGAAATAGAAAAGAATAAAACCTTAATAATGGAAGGCTATTTTTCACTCGAAAAAGAAATGACAACAGGATACATGAATTAATACTAGAGGATCATTACTGGAAAAACGCAAGAAACCGATGAGATTTTTGGTAATAGAAATATAAGAATGTCAACCCGAGCGAACAGTTGTGTATTGTACAAAACGAATAATAATAAAAAAGGATAGTAGGACTTTTTATAGAGAGCAAATTCCGTTTTTTACTCCAATATTTAAAATTTTGCATCTGCTTCGGAAATCAAAATACAAAAAACAAAAAATACCAGACTGCATTTACGTTCATTTTCCTTTCGAATGCAACAACCCGTTAAGAGCCTACGCTGATTCATAATCGTTCCCACTACCAATTCACTAAATAGAAAACGTGTTTTGGTGATATAAAGTATTTTTCTGATAGCTATTATGTTCTCAATTTCCAGTAATTATAATATTTCAGGATCGTTTTACTACTCTTATTTCTTTAGACTAACCACCTCGTTGTACGAATGATTTTATCCTATTTTTAAAATTATATTAACTTTTCAACGACGAAATATCCACATCTGTTCCATTAAATGAATAATATCTCATCTAAGAAATATTCATACATACAAATGTAAACTTATACTACGAGACTTGAGTCCATATTACACGTATTGTAACGATTATTGTAATTTTCGTTTGGGAAAAAAAAAAATATTTCAGTAATCATTCTATAGTAGTTAAACGGCAACTTGTATCAAAATAAATTCTCTTTTATGTCAATAGAATACGAAAATCAACTAAAAATAATGTATTTTGCTAATAAAGTATTGCAGCAAAATAGTGCGAGTTATTTGAGTTTTATTATTTTGATACTGTTTGAAATATGGTTGCTAAGCAACTAATAAATTAAAGAGCAAAGCAAAAAGAAATGCATTTTAAAATTTGTAACAGTTATGAAAATAAAAGTTTTATGTTTCCCGAACAAATGCAAAATAGTTCCAATAATTTAAACAATTATTTTCTAAATTCTAATAAATGTATCGGCAAATTTTCAAAGCTATTGGACATATTTAAAACCTCCATATCGAAAATTTAGCATCCATAATTTTACGATGAAATCCATTATTCAAATATGCGATTTTCATTTCAGTTAAAAAAGAAATTTGAAAATCGTCTGTATTCCCATACGAAAGCATTATGACCTAAAAAGAAATGTTCTATAGTTTTCGAACGAATGAACCAAATGTAACTAAAAACCATGCAGAAAATTCCGGGTAACTCACCAACATACCTACCAAAAATCAACCTAATCGGATAATTTTTGCAGCAGTTATCGCGGAACAGACAGACGGAAACCAAAAACTTTTCCCATCTCCATAGTGAGCCTTCACTGAAGTTTCGGCAATAATCTGGCAGTCCTTGCTGAGATTTCCCGATCTCACCGAAGGCAATATACTTCTTCATGTACTTAATGAAAGAAAAATTTTCATTCCAAAATTCTGGTGCCAATGTGGCATTAAAGGATTGAAGATTAAGTGGTTCAAAAATGAACCACCGCCCTTGAAAGGGTTAAAGTGTTTTCTTCGTTTGAGAACGGAAATTCAGTTTACCTACTTTTCAAAAGTCTTCAATAAAGGCAACTCTCTTTTGAAGCATGCCCGAAATTGCTCAATGTCCCGCTAAACCTTATTTGTAACTTCCCTCTATTTCCTTCTAGATTCTAGACTATCAATGTTTAAAAAAAAATGTATACGCCACAATCTGCAGATTCAATTCATTGAAATTTTTGCTAATATATATATATAAAAATTATAAAAATATATTGATTTTAAACTGTCGTATTGGCAGGTTTTATTTACACTGCAGATTAGCTAAGATTAACACTTAACTGTGGTTAGTGGTCTCACAAACCGTTGCAATTTCAATTTTCACAGTTTATCTTGTAATTTTCAGTTTAACTCTAGATTCTAGTGAAATTTTGTTTCGTATGAAGCCCTGGTACTATAGTTAGAGACTTCTGAATAGGTTAATTATAATTATAATTGTCCTGTACACAAAGTTTAAAACAGAAACAGTAAAAGGCTCGATTAACTAAGAGTTAATCGAGCCTTTTTTTTTCCTACTTCGATCAAGCGATCTCAGGGACAATTTTTTTTTAAGATAGATTTTGCGTCGTCTGTGCATCAATAAAATCTGTAGATGAGGCAGACTTTTAATGTTTCAGGAACAATAACTACTGTAAAATCACCCAAACCGGAACCTGTCTATAACGGAATCCCAGCTTAAACTGAAAAACCCTGGTACTATCGTTAGAGACTTCTGAATAGGTGAATTATAATTATAATAGTCCTCTACATAAAGTTTAATACAGAAATAGCATCCTAAGAGTTAATCAAGAATTTTTTTCCCACTTTGATCAAGCGATCTCAGAGACAATTTTTTTTTTTTTAAAGACAGATTTTGCGTCGCCTGTGCGTTAATAAAATCTGCAGATGATACAGACTTAATGTTTCAGGAACAATAAATACTGTAAAATATCCCAAAACGGAACCTGTATATAACGGAATCTCATCTTAAACTGAATATTTTCATGATCTCTGTCAAAAGAATACCATATATATAATTATTCACGTTAAGTCAAAAGCCCATCTAAAATAGAATATTTTCCAGTCCTTTGCGATTCCGTCTTGACAGGTTTTAATGTATTTTTTCTCGTGGATAGGATAAAAGCGTAGCACTTCCGAAAAGTGATGGGAACTGATAACTAATGTTTTAAAAATTGGTTTGTTGAAAATCAAAGACACTCATTAGACATTCATTCGTAACATTCGTTCGAAGAATAAAGCAATTTACAGAAAAGACTAAACTTGATAGCTTTATTTTTACTGTTATTATTAATCCTTAACTGCTGTCAGCAGTCTCACATATCGCTGCTTTTTTCAATGTTCGCAGTTTAACTTGTAATTTTCAGTTTAACTGTAGATATACTAGTGAATTTTTTATTTTGTTTTGACCCCTTTTACTATCGCTAGAGACTTCTGAATAGGTGAAAATTAGTTATACTATTCCTGTACATAAATATTGGTACAGAAACAGCTCCGATAATTTAGTCGAGTATTTTATTCACTTTTCGATCAGGCGGTCTCAGAGACCGCGCACAATAGCTACGCGACAATTTCTGTGACAGTAGTTAATACCTTAACTATTCTTAGCGGTTTCACAGACCGCTGCTTTTTAGGTGCGTTCGTAATTATATAAATACGTAGCACCTATAGTCGTCGTCTGGTCCGTCCGTCTGTCCGTCCGCATAGAACAGCGCAAAAACTACTCAACCAAATGATTTGAAATTTAAGCTATATAATCTTTGCGGAATTTTGTCGAGACATTTCAAATTTTATGAAAATCGAATCAAAACTTTAGAAGATATTAATAAAAATATTTATTAAGAAATTTGAGTTAAAAAAAATCGGTGCTTTCTTGTTATAGGAGCTTCCGAGGTTTAATCGTCAAGCGACCGAGATGCTTATTTTATTACAGAAATTAATCTGCCGACGATACAATTCATTTCACCGAATTAAAAATCATCAAGATCTGAATATTTATATAACTACCGTAATTTCCGGCGTATAAGCCGCAGCTCAAAGAGTCGTTTTTCGACCCAGAAATATTATTTTATAAAATGTAACTTAAAAGATCGCTGTAAATATTTAACTACAATTATTGAATAAAATTTCTGGGTCGAAAAATGACTCTTTGAGCTGCGGCTTATACGCCGGAAATTACGGTAGCTATTGCATGAACGCACCTCGTTTGTCACGTTTGACGTACAATTTTAAACTTGTTTCTATTTTCACAGTTTAACTTGTAATTTCCTATTAACTATATTACTCTGGCTAAATTTTGTTTCGTTTGGAGCCCAGGTACACCCGAGAGACTTCAGAAGGGATGGATTTTAATTATATTTTAATTATAATAGTACATAATAATGGTACATTATAATAGTACATAAAGTTTAGAACACAGAAACGGTATCCTATAAGTTAATCGAGCCTTTTATTTCTCTTTCAATCAAGCGATCTCAGCGACTGCTCACAATAGTTATGCAACAATTTCAGTCACAGCAGTTAAGGGTTAATATAAACGAGTATCTATAACGGTTTATACGAACACATATATAACAGTTCGACAAAACAAATCTTTAAATTGAAATCATAATTGAAAACAAATGCATCTGAAAAACTTCGAAAGTTAAAAAATACCAAATACCCTAAATGTTCTATAATTACATTCAGTTCATGAATATTTTCGCAATAAAACTTAACATTGTTGAACATGAATTCAGAGTTATTCTTGTGACTGCAGCAGAATGACATTCAAAGCTTTAGCTTAATCTACTCGTGGAGCCAGAATAGATAACTTAGTGATTCGATTATCAGAAGTCATTCCTGAGACGTCGTTAAGATTCAAAGTCGTTTAATTTAATGAAGCTCTATTTCTAGCAATAAAAGTCATGGTAGCAACAACCCATTACATTAATTTTGAAAAGGAAAAATGTGGAACTGAAATTATTGCTGATTACAGAAAAGTATATTTAATAAAATATTTACATATATATATAATAAAACTTTGGTTAATAATAACATTAAATCACATAAAAAATCGACAATATATGAACCGATAATTATAATACAATACAAAGATATATATCCAAAAATGTAAGATTCTCAAAATGAAATAAGTGGAAAATATATATATATGTGCAGAAAAAAAATCCAATGTGCAGAAGGTGAAAATATTACAAGAAGCAAAAGGGATCTTATAATGTGAAACACTTTATCAAGGGCAATATTCCAAAAATATAAGTAAATCGCAATTGATTTCTTTTTGAGTTAATAAGCCTGAGCCGAATTTACTTTACTTAAATTGCCTGATCAACTACGAAGCCTAATGTGAAGAAATTGAATACAAATGGATTAATATAGAATAATTAAACATAATAGGTGCAAAATCAATGATTAGGAAACATTATTAAATGTACAAACACTGATTTAATGAAGAATTGATAAACAAAAATAAAAATATAGAAGCAGAACATACCCAATGAGTGACATTTCGACTAGCTAAAAGCCACGGTATGTTTGACGGGAGCACATTACATGAATATATATACAGTTTTGAAGGATTTCTTTTTGCTCTCAATTTCATCACGCCTTTTTATTGGAAAATATGAGTAAATAGATTTTATTTGCATCAAAATGGTTTCCTTAAGATAAAAATTTTCATGTTTTATAATATTTGAAAAGAAGCTCTATATGTGCTTTTAGACTTATCTTCATATAGGCCTGTTTATGAAACGCTACCTTGAAAGGTAAAAATAACCAAGAAGCATTTTTTATTTTCATTTTCATAATACAGTTTTTGAATTCAACACAGACAGGTTATTTTTTTCTGTCTAAAAAGCTGTATGCTGGGTGATAGTGAACAGCATTTATATGGTTTTGCCAAAAATAAATATTGTGCAAGTAAAGTTAAGCGCGTGTAAGAAATGAACAGCAAAAGAATTTCACCACTGGAATTCATAGGGATGTTGAAAAAAAATTGAACGGCAAAAATTTCATAACATCTCAAAAACGGAAAGTATTTTGACTATTATACGACTTCAGGGGCTGCACTGGAGAATATTTTTTAATTACATCTCGCACCACTTTCTCAAAACAAAATTTTTTCACTGTAAAGATTGAAAAAAGAAACTGTCTGTGAGACCGCCAACAGCAGTTATAAGGGTTTATAAATATATATATATATATTTTTAAGTTACGTGTTTCAGGCGGTATCATGAAATGTTGATGTTCTATGCTTTCCTCCTTTAAATATTACTTCAAAAATAAAATAGATGTAAGAAACCTTAGTAACAGTTTTTTTTTTCGCCACAGGGTGACTAAAATTCATCAATATTTTTTAATTTTTATTTCAAAGAGTGTATTTTGTCTGCTTGTGTGCCAGTAAAGTCAGCATATGCGTCTGATTTTTATCGGTTACAATTGACAATCTGTTTGCATATTTCAGCCATTTTTCTTCCCCTTTTTTTCCATAATCGACATGAGTCTCCCTTTTACACGATCCGTGTTATTTTCCGTACATATTATGGAGAAGCATGAAAAAAAATATTTTTTTTTTTAAATAAACATTTAAAACAAACATTTTGACGTAATTAGAAGAAAAAATATATATATTAAACATATCTTAAATGAAAATCACATTTTACATAAAGTTTTAATTCATCCCTCGTGGATTATTTTGTAATTTATAAACTTTGATTCAACTAAAACTTAATAAATATACAGGGTTAGCATAAATCAAGTTTTTTTCTGTTACAAATGTTTGACGTGCGAACCTTGCGTAATACGACCACAAACATCTAATCTGCAATCAAGTTCGTTCCACACATTTTGCAGTTTTACACTGTTCTTAATGCACTGATGAGTTCTTTAAATTCTTTGAGTGTTTTCGACAATGGTAATTCATAAACAAGATCTTTCATGAAACCCCACAAAGAGAAATCACATGGCCTAAGATCCGGGAATATTGGTAGCCATGTGAACATGAGTAAATCATCGTTATCCGCATGTCCAATCCAGCGTTGAGCGACGCACAGTGGGGCGTTTTGAGGATCTAGGTGGACAAAATTATTGCGTTGAAGTTTAATTAGGTTTTGTTGGGTTTTCGAATGTATCAGTAATAAAATAACCAAACAGTGATAAATATTTGACTTATTTAATTATTTATATTATTATTATTATTATTATTATATTATTACTTATATTACTATTATTTTTTAAATTATAATATTGTATTGTCATTGAAACTACACATGTATTCAAAGTTTCAGCTCAATCGGATAATTAAAAGTGGTGAAAATTGACTTGCAAGATTTGAATTAAACACTCAGACGCACACTCCAAGTTAATATAACTTAATAATTCGCAAACTTTCGCAGGATCTGTCTTAAGTTTTCAATACTTTAGGAATGGCACTTTGATTTAAAAAAATGCTTATTGCTTAATAATGCTTAATACTGTATTAAAAGTCAAGATGAAGTTTGAAAACAAGATGGCGCTTATTTTCAAACAACAATAGGTTAAATCGTGTGACAAACATGTGACATATGTCCAGTAAACTCCTGTGCTTTCAAATAAAACAGAAAAGTCACGACTTGCTTTCGAACTTACAGAAAAATAATGCAACTGTTGAAAGTCTCTCAAATCAACTGCCTTCTTTACGGTCGTAGTTAATCGACACATCGGGTTTTCTTCGACAAAACTCGTACGGATCTCGACAAAAGAGACATTCAGCTACCAGTATACGCGGTCTTGTTAAATTCCGAGATAATCGGAAAAAGGAATTTTGTCCACCTAGATCATCAAAACGCACCACTGTGCGACGGTAAGAAAACTTGGAATGTTTTTTTTTTTTTTCATATTTTACTTATTATAATATGTTTGAAAGTTTTAGAAATATATTTTTTTTTAATCCAGTCATTCCTTTATGCTAACTCTGTACACTTAAATTGGAGAATATTCGGTGCCCTACACTGTAAAATATGACCAATGTTTCTTATTTTATGAAAATATACTATAACCAGGAACGAAAATATAATATAATCTTCTGAGTTATCTGAAATTCCGAATAGCGTGTTCCATTGTCTTTTGAATCTCCAGAAACCAATACATTTCCAAAATTTAAAGAATTATTTATAAAAACAAAGTATTTTTCGCTGCCCGTATTTTTCAGAAACGTTTCCAAAGGGTTTTTATAGTGTATTAATTAGTGTCCTCAGCTTGGAATACCTGTTTTTCGAATGCTATAAATTCTCAAGTAAACATTTTCATGCTCAAATAATATGTTTAATAGACAAACATGCAAAATAGGGTGGAGCCAAAAAAGTTATTTTTTTTTTACAAAAAACGGGTAGGTGCCAAAAGTTGCCTTTATACTAGTACATTAAATACCTGAAATTTTACTGCTGAAAAAAAATGCCTTGAGTCTGCGCTTTTGGTCCAAATGTCAAAATTTTGGGTAAAATTTGAAAAATTTTCAAAAAAAATATAAATTTTCTGTAGAACTGGTTATGATTTAAAAGTGTCATTTGAACCTTTATTAATAAAGATTTAAAATATTGAAACGATAAAACGATATCTTTATTCTGTATAACTGGAGCAAAACTGACAAATTTCGGTAAAAAAGGGGCGTTTTCATTCTGGTACAGCATACAACGAATCGTTGTTTTGAATGCAGCTCTTCGCTAGTTGTTTTTACAACTACCCAGGAGTGGAGGTGGGTGCATATCATGTCCCACCCGTAACCAGCACAACCACTCTAACATCTGAGCAGAATGTTTTATTTATACAATAAATTATGATTTTTTATCAGACTGGCACGAGTTTTCTGTATATCAACCTAGTCTTGGTGTATTCATCTCTTCTTTCGTATTCACAGACTTTGTATGATGCTGGCTGTGACTTCCTTCACGTATCTTTCTACTGCTTGAGTATGAGAAGGCATGCAAAGTAACTCATTGGGCATGTTAGTACGGGAATCTATACAGCCGTCTATTATCTTCAACAAACTTGCATTCGATAAATGCATAGTGACTGGGGGTCCTGTTACCGCAATAGTTTTCCAATCAGTTAGATTTATATATAATCATCTGCTTCAATATTGATTGTCAGTATTTCAAATTTGCGTATGTCATCATTTATTCTACCTCTTGCATTTATTATGGGATGAGCAGCTAGTTGTTTAATGTGATTGCAATTAGAATTTGCTCTGAGTGTGCAAAGTAACCGTTGTCCTGAATAACATTTTTAACTATTCGTTTTATGGCGTTTTCTGTGTTTAGTAGCCGAGTAGTTTCCCATAAGGTTTTATATACATTCTTCAGCTGTGGATTACATTTGATGGTAAACCATCCTGGGGAATAAACTTAGATCACATACTTTGCGAGTGAAAATAGAGACTCTGACGCACAGTAAATGAGAATAATTAAGGTGAAGAATTCTATTCGTCATTGTGAGCCATATTGCGAGGAACAATTTTCCTACGCTCCTATTCGCTAGTTTTTTAGAGCACTATCCTGATGAAATAGCTTTTCAAATGTCCAGCAGGTATTTCTGGTCTGTGCTGAGTGCCTTTTCATAGATTTCAGGAAATATGTTTTCTAAATTACTCTTTATAGGTTCAAAAACTGCAATAGGGAGTAAAAATGGCACGTGGACAAGGATTTCCCTAATACATTTGGGCCAGAAGTTTTCCCATCGATCATGTCTAACAAATGATACAGAGGCAATTCATTTAACTGGAGCTGGCATATGATCCATTGCAATGGTCTTGCAAGCTTCTCTTCCATTCGGCGGATTACTTCAGTATGCTTCCCCGTATTCACAGGACACCGGACACCCATCACAACTCAAGCATGAGAGGCTGGACAAATCAATATTTTCATCTTTTAAAAACTTTGATATGCATTTAAAAAAATCTTTTGATGCTCCAGATGAGGAAATGTTAGGCAAAATTAGTCCCCAAATATTTGGAGCCAGACTCTTCTAAGATAGTAACACGTTCTTCTTTCATAATTCTACGATACGCATATGTTTATCACTTCTCTTTTCTATACACATTATGTCATCTTTTCAGGAGTCGAAATATAAGGCTCTTATTTCTGTTTTAGGGTTCTGTTCTTTACGTTTAGACGCACAAGCCGATTGGCTTTCACGCCTTACCTTGCTTCTATCTCTAACGGGTACGGGTACGGGTACATTATGTTTTCCAGTGTCATTTGCTTTACATACACAATCCTGAAGAACCGCTGCAGCAAGAACTGCAGCAGACCGATCAGAAGTTCTATAGCTATCACATGCTCTAGAAAAAGTTTCAAACTTCATTCGAGTTTCGGTATAGGAGGATGAAGATGGGAATTCAATTGTATCTATTATTGAATCATTGCATACTGATTCGTTTATTTCAATTTCACATGCAGCATCTTCTAACTGCGGTGCTTCTTTATTTAATCTTCTTTCTATTTTTTTTTTTCAACGAGTCGTTGTATGCTGTATCAGAATGACAGCGCCCCTTTTTTAGCGAAATTTGCCAGTTTTGCTCCAGTTAAAAATAATAAAGATATCGTTTTATCGTTTCAATATTTTAAATCTTTATTAATAAAGATTCAAATGACACTATTAAATCATAATCAGTTCTATTGAAAATTTTTATTATTTTTGAAAAATTGTCAAATTTTACCCAAAATTTCGACATTTGGACCAAAAGCGCAGACTCAAGCCATTTTTTTTCAGCGGTAAAATTTCAGGTATTTGATGTACTAGTATAAAGGCAACTTTTGGCACCTACCCATTTTTTGTAAAAAAAATATTTTTTTTTTCGCTCCACCCTAATGCAAAATTAACAGCGTTAAAAATAACATAAAAATTAAGATTATTTCTTTACTCTTTCATGTATAAATTAACTTATGCGGCTGAAAACGTTTACTTGAGAACGGATGACATTCAAAAAACAGGTATTCCAGGCTGAGGACACTAATTAATACACTATAAAAACCCTTCGGAAACGTTTCTGAAAAATACGGGCAGCGAAAAATACTTTGTTTTTATATATAATTCTTTAAATTTTGGAAATGTATTGGTTTCTGGGGATTCAAAAGACAATGGAACACGCTATTCGGAATTTCGGATAACTCAGAAGATTATATTATATTTTCGTTCGTGGTTATAGTATATTTTCATAAAATAAGAATGGTCATTTTTTACAGTGTATACTTTTTTATAACAATGCTTTTTCAACAAATGGAAATAAGAACTACCCTACACTATTGCTAAAAACTAATTACGTCATCCGCTAAAAATAAGAATTTACAAATAAACAAATTTCTGAAAATCATCTTCGAATTAAAATAATAATAATAATAATAACATTGCTTGCATATAGATTTTTTTCTTTGGAGTAAAATGTATTTCTTCAATGTTTTCACATGCTGATTTCGAGTAAAGAACTCAAAATGTTCCATTACGTATAGTTTGTACACAAATCGATAATTTCTGAAGGACAATTTCCAATTAGTAAATTGTAAATTTAGTTAAAATTTCAAAAACAGCTCAATATTTTTCATGATTAGTCACAACACATATACGGCATGCTCACGGCACGCTTGTGTGTTACGACACAGTTATTGAAAAAAACTGGTGTAAATTATACAAAAAGAGAAAAAAGAAAAAAGAAAAATCTATTTTTTTTAATCATACGAATAACTGAAAATTAATTGTTTCAGATTTTTTTCTTCTCCTAACCAATTTCTTACCGAGCTTGACTAGAATTGCAGTGTAAAAAATAATATACAAAATTTATTTTTCAAATAAAACGTACTAGTTGTACCCGTCAAAATTCGACGCAAGAGAATATATTGAATAGGTACACTGGAAATCCAACGCATGATACTCACACAAACATACTCAAAAAACTTTGCACATGAACACTACATTCTATTGAAGCCCTGATCTCAGTAAAAATCTAGACAATTACGTCATTTAGCTTTGTAAAAATTGAAACTTTGTGTTTGAAAATGCACTTTGTAAAAATGTATCATTTTCGTAAGCAGACGATTTAGCTTTTAATTTCAGAGTGGGTGGAATAAAAAACTTGGAAAATAAAATCATTTTCACAAAAATATGTAGGAGAATATTACCGTAAGAATAATTTAAGCGATTGTTTTAACACGTTGACGGACAGTTGCGGCTATAGCCGTCAAAGCGAAGTTCACAATGTGGCATGACGGCTATAGCAGCACAAATGTGCATTTACAGGCGTACAAGTAGAAGCCCAGTGTCATGTTTTGGAAACATTTTTTTAGGTTGAAGTTCGTTTTCCACCTGTTATACGAGTTGCAGCTTCAGTATGCACGTGCAGGGTGGCTAGTAGTCAGGGAAAAATACAGTAAAAAAAATGATAATTACCAGTATATTCTTATAGAAAAATTCAAATTGATTATTTGATCGAATAATCTAATTTTTTTTATAAGAATATACTGGTGTTTATCACTTTTTTTGATTGTATTTTTCCCTGACCACTAGCCACCCTGACGTGGTTGTGAAGAGAGTGTGCAACCTAATTAAAGGTGCTGAATTAATCAAAATTAAGTTTATTTAAGCAGAAAGAGTAAAACTATACTTCTAATATTCTAAAAATTACAAAAACATATATAGTATCAATTTTCGAACTTCACTATTTCCTACTGTCCGTCAACGTGTTAAAATTCCCGAGTTTCATTACATATTTATTTTGATTAAAACATTCGCTGCCAAACACGAGTATACTCGTGGTTGTCAACATTCAAAATAAAAGTGTATGATAAAAAAAACTCTGCCTAGCCACCACTATTTTAATATGTTAAAAAATACTTTATTTAATGACAAAAACTTTGCTGTTAAAGTGACCAAATATTACCTTTCGGAAGTTTTGGTAGGAAACGAATTTCAGTAAAAATATCGAAGACTACGCCCACACAGTTTTCGCAGCGAATGGGTTAAATGGAAATGATGTAATTTTCAGACATATTTTAATTTGTGCCTACCAAAGATCTTTAAATAAATAGTAGAAGCTCTGTGCATTTACATGCAGGAATAAGGATCAGTGAACATGACGTCATACTGACACAGGTTAGTAAGATACTTTATATTCATGGAGGAAAATCCATCCTTTTTTAGGTGTGTTCGTAATTATATAAATACGTAGCACCTATAGTCGTCGTCTGGTCCGTCCGTCCGTCCGTCTCTCCGCATATAACAGCGCAAAAACTACCCAACTGAATGGTTGGAAATTTAATATATATAATCGTTGCAGAATTTTGTCGAGTCATTTCAAATTTTATGAAAATCGAATCAAAACTTAAAAAGATATTAATAAAAGTTTTCTTTATTCTATTAAATCCTATCATGCGTAAATCTGTATAGTAAAAACATCATGTGACTGAGGAAAACAAATACGAGCTAACCACATCTTTTTCCATATGCCAAGCGGCCATTTTTATTCAAAATTATTTTTTCGAATAAAATTGCATAAAAGTTACATTTTTTTTAATAAAATTGTTCGCTTGAGAGATGAATCTCATTCAGAAATGTATAGATTCTGAGATAACTTCTGTGGAAATTAGGTTAACTGCCAAATATCTCAATCCATTAAAGTAAATAAGCAAAATATTCATTCATCGTGAGTCATAGAAATATTAAACCATGGAGGTGATCATTTGCAAGATCTCCAAGGTGAATTTTACAGGACTGTCTGGCGTCGAAAAAAAAATAGCATCTGTAAACATGACATACGTAATAAGAAAAAAAAGGGCATCCTCATTTCGCTCATAGCAGACGATATAATTTATTTCACTGAAATAATAATGATGATTTTTTTTACATTGTAAAACTAGTTATAGCACTAAACGAACGCACCTCATTTGTAACGTTTAACGTAACAATTTCCAACTTGTTTCCGAATGACGTCATTTTCCTAATCGGAAACATTTCGTTTTACATATTACTTCTTATGATATATTATTTACTGTTATTTATTTCCACTGATTAGCATATATGCTCGTGTATAAGTCGATCCTCCCAATTCTTACGCAAAATTTTGAAAAAAAATTGAATTTTCGTGTATAAGTTGAACCACATTTCTGGCAGCATGTTGAAAAATTATTTGTAATAGAGGATAAAAATAAAATTAATAAATTTTCATTAAATTAGTAAATTTTTTTTTCTTTTTTACGTTTCTAAACAAATTTTATTTTTTAAATTCACTGTTTTAAAACTGTATAGTTATGTAAAACTGAAGAAGCTTAAACTATTTTGAAACCTATTCACATCAATTTAATGATACATACAAAAAAAATCCTTGAAATATTTATTCAAGCCTTATTTACAATGGTAAACAACTTCTTAAAATGCTAAATTATTGTACTTCTTTGTATTGTAGGACTTTTAGGAGAGAAATCTAGAAGCATTCTCAAGTTGAACTCTTTTTAAAAAGGGAATTAAAATGCTGAAATGAATGCCCCTGTATTGAAGGGAATTCTATCCCAAGAGAAAATGGGTGCAGAACAATTACAGGGACATTATTGTTGAGTTTTTTTCTTTGGTCAGTCATAGGGAAATGACCATTGTCCGCTTTTATCTCTCTCTCCTACCTAGACCGGGTGACTCCGGTATTCCACTCTGTTATTTCACATTCCTTCCGGAGCGTGAAATATACTTTATTTATTTTTATTTTTTTTTATACTAACTCGTATATAAGTCGACCCCCCATTTTTAATTTCCAAATTTTGTCTAAAATTCTTCGACTTATACACGAGTATATACGGTACTTAATATTAGTTCTCAAAAAATAATCTGTATTCTGCTCTTCCGTGATTACTGCGCATAATTAAACGCAACAATTTTAATATGTTTAAATTTTATCAAAATTATTGAGATTTTTCTTTTAAATATGACGACATTTACAGCTATGGAATCCTGCTTCTGATTGGTGGAATGTGATAAAACAAATTACTTTTATGTTATAGAGAGAAAACCTTAACCCGATTGACACCATTTTGAAGAAACTTCATAAAAAAAACTTTTAAAATTAAATTATATAAATGGGAATATTTTTAAAATAGCTAGTGCGAGCACATCTACAAATGAAAACAGATTTCATTAAAAAAATTATCAAAATTAGTTCTGTAGAAAGCCCAGGGCAGATGACTAAAAAACCAGCCTTCTGTTTTAATTATATACAGGGTGATTATAAAAAAAACTATCCCGATATATGAGCCCCTAACTATCATACCGTTCACAGAAACTGAATGAAACTTTGGTTTAAAGTATTTTGAGATATGCGCTCAAGAATCATATGAAAGACAACAGTTAAATTCTAACAGTTACGGTTACAGTGACAAAATTTCGAAAATTTCAAAAGGCAACACCTACTTTTTTTTATTGGAATGTGATCTTCATAGTGAAAAACCATAAAAAGCGTTTGAACGGTACCTGTAGCACAAAAATCGCCGGCGCTAGACAGACTAAGAAGAATAGTGAAAACAACCAATAAGGACAGAGAAGCAACAGAAAACAAAACATTTTATTGTGTTTCATACATTTTCCATTTTACACACGACGACACTTTACATGCGGCAGATGTTTGAAAGCACTGAACAATAAAATGTTTTACTTTCTGTTGCTTCTCTGTTCTTTATTGGTTGTTTTCACTTTTCTTCTTAGTCTGTCTAGCGCCGGAGATTTTCATGCTACATGTACCGTTCCAACGCTTTTTATGATTTTTCACTACGAAGATCACATTCCAATAAAAAAAAGTAGGTGTTGCCATTTGAAATTTTCAAAATTTTGTCACTGTAACCGTAATTGTTAGAATTTAACTGTTGTTTTTCACGTGATTCTTGAGCGCATACCTCAAAATACTTTAGACCAGAATTTCATTCAGTTTCTGTGAACGGTATGACAGTTATGGGCTCATATATCGGGATAGTTTTTTTAGAATCACCCTGTATATTGTTAGAAAAATGGCGATTTTATTCTAAAATAACTTATTTTCTATAAAATCCTTAAAATTTATGAATTTCGTCTTTCAATCTACAGGAAAATTACTTTAATCTTTCAATATAAAATATTTCATTGTAATTGGAGTACAGAGTTAAAATGTCTTTAGTGTGAGAATGCCCTAATTTATACTTTATCAAAAAAATAATAAGTGATTTCAAAGTAATGAAAGTTTTCAAAAAAGTATAAAATCTCATTGTACTGATCTCTCATTTGATTAAATTTAAACATTTTTAATTATATTTAAAAGTTTTGTAAATTTATTGCTAAGAAATTGTTTATGAAAAAGAAAAGAAATTGTGAAATGTTAGCGTTACCTATTTGTTCCGCTTTTTAAATTTTCCAACCAACTTTTATTTTCAGGATTCCTACCACTAATTTCGAAAAAGTAATATTTGTCTTATTTTATGACAGAGTTTTGCGACTAAATAAGGAGAAGATTGCTATTTTTAAATAATGGTATCCAAAAGTTTAAAAAGTGTTAATCATGTTTTTAACAGCAATGTCAGATACATAGAATGTAAAAGCAACAGCAATTATTTTTCCTACTTGTGTGTAATTCCCCACTATTACGTTTAGCCTTTGTTTTCTGAATAAAGTCTAATTACTAGATTTGGTATTGTCCCATGATCTTTCTCGTCAATTACAGCTGTTTGCCACTGGCAAGTTTTCCTGCCAGGCAGAATACAGCCAATAATTTAACAATAAATGCCACATATGTCCTCAGGTAATAGACTAGCTGTTATATAATAGACTAGCTGTTTAACCCGTTCTACGCACGGGAGTTCATGAATTTAATTCTAAAACCAAAATTAAAAATAAAATCAATACAACCAAATGTATCTATGGCATATGTAGAAAAATATTTTTCTACTACTGTGCATTTTTTTAATGAAATTTAATTTATCATGTTGCTAAGGCAGCAGACGATAAAACGATATCTTTGGAATAAGGGAATAAATAGAATAAAAAGTTTTGTTGATGTTTGTGATAAAATGTTTTTATTTATTTAAAAAAAAATGTAATAATTAAGCGCAGTTAAATAATCTCTAATTATTTGCATGCGAGGTAAAAGAATTATCGTAATATCCGCTAGGGCTAATTAGTATTGCAGCGTGGCGTACGTAATATGTATATCTCACATTGCAGTAAACATTTAGAAATGGTTAGAACTCGCGCAATTACGGGTTAAACATTTAAAAAAAAAATCGTCAAAAACATAAAATAAAAAAATCTATTTAAAATTTTCGAAATTTTTGCCCCAATTGTTCATGGGCCCCCTATCAGCAACACGTGTGCCAAATTTCATACCCCTGTGCCCTGTGGTTTCCGAGTTTTTGAGGTTACATAGATACGCGCACGGATTTTAATAGGGTACATGTCAAAGGAAAATGTTGTATGTTTAAAACGCAAATATTCTCAAAAATAATTCTTGGAACAAATGGATTGATACAGCTGTAATTACTATTATCAGTTTCATTTATTTCCAATAATCTGATAAAAGCAAGGCTTCCAACCGGAACGGAACGGCAAACGGAAAACCGAAAAAAAAAAACGTTATTTCTGATGGAATGAAAATTAGAAATGAATAATTTTCATTTCCTGAATTGAACCGGCACTATTTTTATACTTTTAACTGTTTAAAATTTAAATTAAACTGCAAGTCATAAACATCAATTACTTCTAGTCCATAATGTTTTAATATAAGGCAATATCAAATGTTAAATCAGAAATTATTTATACTGAAATATCCAAACCTGAAAATATTTATTAACTAAAATATAGGAATGATCAGTGCCATTTTAAGGCATGTGCTGAAAGCAGAGCTTTGAACTGGAACTGAACCGAGAATCGAGAAAAAAAAACGTTATTTCTGATGGAACGAAACCGGAACTGAACTGAAAATCGTGATTTTTAATTTAAAGAAAACCACAACAGCCGAGATAAAATATTTGATTTTAACTGAACCGAAACAATAACTGAAATAAAAAATATTACGGTTCAAAACCCTGGATAGAAGAATCTCAATTGTCCAAAAAAAAAAAAAAAAAAAAAAAAAAAAAAAAGTTATATTACACATCAAATGAATAATGCAATTTTTTGATGATCCATTCTTTTTAACACTTTCCAACCTAGTTGAAAAGTGTTTATGACTTCGGTTTGTCTGCCGTATGGCCGTCTGCCGTTTGTCCGTGCTCTAACTCTCGTAAATATGCTCGGATTGCCCTGAAATTTTTATATGTTATTGTCGTTATCTATAGCATGTTCCCTATTTCAACTGAAGTGTGTAGCACTTATAGTTTTTTTTACAGAGACACTCAAAAGTATTCCGTTACATTACGGTCTATGGGGAAAAATCATTTGCGGTTTATTTTAATGATGTTACACAATTTCAAACACTTTGTAAATTATATATATCACTAAGGTGCATTACAAAAAGCTTAATATGGAATCTGGTGTGCATAGCACTTATAGTTACTTTACAGGGACAGTCAAAATAATTCCGTTACATTACGACTATGGAGAAAAATCGTTTGCGGTTTAATTAAATAATGTTTCACTATTTTAAACGCATTGAAATTTATATATATCACTAAGGTGCATTACAAGAGGCTTACTACAGAATATTGTGTGTTAGCAGTCATCGTTCATTTACAGGGACACACAAAAGAATTATCTACTGTCTGTTAACAATAATTCCTGGAAGTGCGTTTTAAGTTGCTGAACGCGATTTTAAATTTAACTCACTTTTTGTCTATTACTTGGTGTGTATAAATTCTGTAGATCCTATACAGGGCAGCACAAACGTTTGCGAACACATTTCCGTTTATTGACAGAAACTCTAGAAGGGGATTTTAAACTGTGCTACACGTTTCCTAACTAAACTAAAATTTAGCATCCTATGTAGTATATATACAAATCTATAGATCATATACAGGGCTGAATAAAAGTATTCGGATATTTTTCCGAATATTGTATATGTTGGAAATTCCTGAAATTACGTTTTTAAACATGTTATGCGTTTTCCAAATTGTTTATTTAGATGTTATCTTTCAGCTTATTAAACGGTAATGATTTGTAAAATTATTTTGGAAGCGTTGGAAAGTGTTACATATTCTATGCTTGACGCATGATTTTTCGTTCTTGTTTAAAATTGTAGTTTTTCATATTGTGGCAGTCTGCTTCCATGTGAATGACATGCTAAAAGTTTCGTTTTTTTTTTTTTCGTTAAAATTTGCAGGCAATACATATGATGTACTTATATCTTCTATTATGCACAAAATGTAATATTTCTTAGAAAAATACCTATGCATTAATTCATATATTTGTTTTACGATAAAAAAATATGATGGAAAATGCTGCGATTTATTTATATCCCCATTTATTGATTTAAAGAAAACAGTTGTTTTAAACTTTTATTTTTGAAATTTAAAAAAAGGCATTTTATAGGATTTGCACTTTAATGTTAAAAAAATTATCTAACGTCTATATTACCTAAACAAAATTAAATCCCTCGAATTATCAGATTTCTTGAACTACTGATATTGAAAATTTAAATGCCCAATTAAATGCACGGCACACTCACTACACTAACATTCCTAGCAGGGTGGTGCAAAATTTTAATTAGATTAACTATTGAAAACTAACGATTAAAAGTTTTAGTCATGATTAAACATTTACTCGTTAGTTTTCAATAGTTAATCTAATTAAAAGTTTGCACCACCCTGATTCCTTGTAAACAAAGCATACCTTTACAGAGCATATCTTAACAAAGCATGTCTTCCATTACCCAATTCCTGATATTAAGATAATTCATTACACAATGATTGATATTGGATCAAAGTTTAAATAAAACGGGCATCCACATTCATTTCAAAGTTAGTTCTGATTGGTTTAGTTTACTATATTTTGCAATATATCTTTACAACGCAGTTGAAGATATTTTAAATAATATTTTTAAAAAGGCCACTTAAAGTGTATGAAACCAATAAAAATGGCACAACAATTCATCAAATTTTAATTAATTAAGAAAATGAGGAAAAAATTAAACGCTACGTGAGCGAAAATATTATATAATTTAAATTTATCGGTTTTAATTACTTTCCTGGAAATAGTGCAATCGTTAAGAAAATTGCCATCATAAGTTTTCAAAGTTTTTAAACGATTCTATTCAGAAATTTATTGAATGAATTTGATAAATAGAATGTCCCATAATAAAGGGTTTTCATATAATTTTATCAAAAAATCGATTATGCATTCTTATTAAGAAGTTTTCTGTTTAAAAAGAATGCAAAAAAAATTATAAATAAATATTAGCATCAATTTTCACAACACGCAGAATTTTTCATCAAAAAATTAAAAAATATATTTCGGATATATTTTCACAAGCTTTATTGAAAGAAACACACAGACTTTTGAAAACTGAGACTCATGACAAAGGACTTATATATATATATATATATAGGGCAAGTCCGGTGTTGTGCACATGTAACATATCTACTCAAAAATTTTATGTAGAACATCATGAAAAAATATTACTTTTATATAAATACCATATAAAATAGTGTTTTTATATAAAAAAAAACTTAATGATTTTGGCCTTTTATCCCGCACCTCTGGGTTAGACACCTCACTTGATCGGGATAGATCCCCCATTCGTAAAAGAATAGGAGGCATAGGTAATTAACATTTAGAATTCGAAATCTAGATTTGCATGTGACTTAATATCCTATTTATATCAAATTTACGATTTTTTAAAAACAAAATTGAGCTTACAGACTCTGTATAGTAATTCTACATTACACTCCCACATCAAAGGATATTTGCTATTTCCAATTCTTTGAATAAATGGGTACAAAATTTGAAGCCAATCAGATAATTCTAACAAAAGCTAAATTTGTTTAATCTAAGAGGGATTATCTGCCCCCCCCCCCCCCCACACACACACACACATTCTTCTTATATTCGACGTACTAACTCTAAAAAGTAATTCTAGAAGCAAATTTAATATTCTCAAATGAAATGCGTCAGATTTTTATGTCTCTTAACCCTTCTTTGCATGATTTTTTCTTTTACAATTGTGTTTTTTTTTTTTTTATACATATATTAAATATTAGACACCAGAAATTTTAAGATAGATTTTTAACTTTGTTCAGCAACATAGTTCACGGGAAATTTACTGGATTAATATTTCTATATAAATATAGTGGTGGCGAAGAAGTTGATTTATTTATTAAAAAGTTAAATAAACAGTGATGGAAATTTTCATCACTATGCAATTAAGGGTTAATGAACGAGTTCAAAATATTTTATATATTCTACGGAAGGTTCAACTTATGGAATTTAAATTCAGGCGGAAGTAACATGCGAACGATAAAAGAAATATTATTTAAATAAATAAAACAGCATAAAGAGGGTTTACACACGGCCTACTCCATGAATCGGACTATAAAGAGCTGAAGACCACGTGATCTGACATCATGAGGTCCGTCTTTTTTTTTGGATGGAGAATATAATTTCTTACCGATGCAGTTCGTGTGTTGTGATAGCCATTGCTCGCCACTCGTCCTTTTGCTTATTATGTTTACGTATGGAATCGTTAGTATTCTTTCTATTTGATAGTATTTATTAATATTTATTTAATTTCTGGAATGCCTGATCATTGTAGCGTTCCCAAGTGTTCTTCAAATTACGATAAGACTAAGACTTATATATAAGACCCAAAAAACATAAAGGAACCAAATATCAAAACTTTCCCTTATGTGCCCTTTTTTAGCCCCTAATTCATGGACTAATAATGCAGTGGGATTTTTTGTGCGTCCTTGATGTAAACGGTGTCCCTGATATTATCCATAAGTACTACTTATTCTATACTACCTTAGTTATGCATATCAACTCATTATGTTTGAAATAATACAACATAAAAAAAAAACACCGCAAACGATTTTTCACCATAGACCATAATGAAACGAAATTTGTTTTGTGTGTCCCTGTAAACGAACTATAAATGATACACATTTGATTTTCAATACCGAACATTTTATAGTATGAACCTCAATAATATATAAAAATTACATGGCAATCTGAGCATATTTGCGAGAATTAGAGTACTGATAGACAGACGGATGGACGGGCAGACAGAAAAACCGAATTCATAAACACTTTTCTATGTTGGAAAGTGTTAAAAAGAAAAGTACTGTTTTATTCATATAAAATTCTTTATAATTTTATGTCTTTATTTTTTCATATATTTGTCATCTGCACATTACAATTGTACCTATCTTTAAAATGATTATCAATACCAAAATTTTATTAGATATTTAAGTTCAGTAAAAATATAGAAATATAAATTGGCAGCAATTCTGAATAAATTAAAAAAGGACCAATCAATTTTAAAGATAAACGTCCATTTTTTAGGCATAAGTCGAACAAAAATATTTCATTACTTTTTGTTTTATATGATACTGTATAAAACGCGATTATTAAAAAACTTAAGAAGAAAAATATATATTTATTACACAAAATTGCTTTAACACGTAGAACTAGTGTAAATTAATTTATAGCGCTATATAGATTATGGGTGGCCACTTGTGTAAAATTATTCGAAGTAATATTTTCCCGATAATTCTTTCAAATGTGTTTGAAATTCAGATTTTATTCATCAACGAATTTTTTTAACTCTAAGCAACACAAAATGGTTGGGCCAACGCTAGGTAATTGCTACCGAGTCTAATTGCTACCACACATTCACTCACCGTCCGTAAGAAATATCCGCCTCTCCGCAGCATTAGTCATCGAACGATTTGCCCCTCAAAAGCTGCTCAGAATGCTGCCCAGATAAGCTTCAAATTACAGGGGGCCCTGTATTCCCAAGAATTAAAAAAAATTACATTTTTTAAAATAGAAGTAAAGCATTTAACAAAACCCCGCTAAAGTACTTTTTTTTTAATTATAAAATATGGAAAATTCCATTTAGTAAACGTCAAATTCACCTTTTTAACACTTTCCAATAGTTGAAAAGTGTTTATGACTTCGATTTGTCTACCGTCTGCTGTCTGTCCGTACTCTAACTCCCGTAAATATGCTTCGATTGGCCTGAAATTTTTGTATGTTATTGTCGTTTAATATAGCATGTTCCCTATTTCAGCAGAAGTGGTTTAAGCAGAAGCATTTATAGTTTTTTTACAGGGACAGTCAAAAGTATTCCGTTACATTACAGTCAATGGAGAATAATCGATTCAAGCGCATTTTGATGACGCTGTCATTTAAAACATAATGAAATTGATATATAATTATGAAGCGCATTAAAACATGCTTTTTGTAGAATATGGGGTGCAAAGCATTTATTAATCATTTACAGGGTCAAACAAAAGAATTCTTTTACACATCGTTATATGGGGAAAAATCGTCTGCAGTGTAATTTAGTGATATTTCACTATTTCAAACATAATGAAAATTATATGCATTACTGAGGTGCACTATAAATTGCTCTCTTGTGTGCATTGCGTTTATTTACAGGGACATACAAAATATATTGATTACAGTACATGTGCGATATTTTCAGTCTATGTCTGATAAGTGCGTTTTCAACTTTGGTTTGCATTTTTAACTTTTTTTTTTTTCATATAGTACGTGTATGTTTATAAACTCGGTTGACCACATACAGGGCTACACAAGGAAATTCGTAAGTACTGCAGACTATGGGAGTGAATTGCTTAAGGGTAATTTTTAATTGTGTTTACGCATTTTCCTGCTGAACTATATTTAGCAGACTAATAGAAGTTTATGGAATATAAATAAATTCATATATAGAGTTACGAAAAAAGAGATACATTGTCGTTTACGTTTGGTAATTGCTGCAAGGGAGTTTTAAGTTGCCTTTTAGCTTAATAGGTGGTATGTACAAAAGACTTCAGATAATATACAAGGCTGTAATTGGCGAAAATTGCTAAATGTAAATATTCTAACTGAACTAAATTTTATCATACTATATATCCACATCTATTGATCATATACAGGGATGCACAAAATAATTCGACTATTTTTTTGACACTGGAAGGAATTTTCGAAAACTATTTTTCAATGTGTTGCGTGTTTTCTAAACTGTTTACTTACGTATCTTCTTTCACCGTATTTAACAGTGAAGTTTGGTTACAGTTTTCTGGCTGTGTTGGAAAGTGTTTCATAATCTATGCTTGACGCATGATTTTTCGTTCTTGTTTTAAATTAAATTAATTTGGTTTCAAAGGAAATATAAATAATCCAAACTCGTAAGGGAGATTTTTGTAAAATACGAAATCATACTTAGATTATATGAAGTTATTTTGGCGCTAAATTGTCTGGGGAATGTCTGTTTAAGAATTCGGAGTCCGAAAGCCAGTGGGGGAGGTTTATGGGGGAGAATCGGATAAAATTTCAGCTGGGCTAATCAAGAAAAAATACATAGGTGATTATGGAACATTTTAGAGAAAGTATTTCCAAGGGTCACTTGTCTCTTTTTGTGGCCTGAAGAGCTCTTTGAAACAATTATTCTAGGCAGTGGTTACCAAATTTTCTTGTTATGTGGCCAAGTTTGAAATATTTTCGTGGTAAACACAATATGTAGATATATAGAAACTTTTGTACAATCTGTACTAGAAAAAGAAAAGCGCATATGTACGGAGATAGCAATAGATATTTCTAATTATCTATAAAATGAATGCAGTATAATAATAAAACGTAACTTAATATAACGTTACTAAACATATAAAATAATAACTGTATAATAAAAAATTTCATTTTAAAAAATCAGTGAGATTTTGCTTTGTATCAACGAGATTGTCTATATCAGAATTGAAACTTGATATTTTTAGTTTCAAGGCGCTCTCAACACAAAGTTTAATCAAACATTTCTCATTCCACGAAGTTGATTATCTATATTTCTTCAAGATTCGTCTTCTTTAAAGATGTAACATATAGTATCCGTTACATTTTTCAGAAGCAGAATTAATATGTACTTTTTGGGAACTGGTTAATCATTCCGCGACCCATTGGTGACTCGCGAACAACAATTCGGGAACCACTACATAGTGAGTTTTTCTCTGAGAAATAAATAAATTATAAGTAAAAAAATATTGTAAGACAATTGATTAAAATAAATACCTTTTAGGAAATAAATAATATAAATTGCGAATGACTCTTTATCAGTTTGTTTAAAAATATATATATTAAATAGCAATTTATAATCCAGCTTCCTGGCAAGAAAAAAAATATTAACACCTGCATGAGGATCGAACCCACATCCATTCACTCCCGCGCGTAGCTGACAGACGGCACATTTACCAACCATGTCACGGTTCAATCGAAAAACATCAGCTTAATTCTGAAGCAATCAATCTTTGTCGTTTTATGAAAATGCAAAGTTATCATTAAAAGCGTTAAATTAAAGATTATAAAATATTATTTCATTCCAAAATATGGAATACTCCTATGTTTGACATTCCTATCCATTTGCCATATACGCATATAATCCGCTGTTTGAGAAACTAGGTGCGAAGTATGTTTGAAATAATACTTGTTGTGTTTACTAAAAAGAAAAGAGAAATGATGTTGTCTACCTGTTTTGTTTATAAAAATTTCTACTTCCCTCCTCCTCGTGCAGGAGGCAAATGCAAGAAGACAATATTACTGCTGAATACATTATGCAACAAAAGCTATTATCAAATACTTTTAAATAGTAACTATTTCTTTTAAGTATTAGATGATATGAAGTTATTTCATATATAATCGATATATTTAATTAACATCTTCTCTTAATTTGAATCTGTAAAGTATGCGTATAATAAATGTAAAATCATATCTGTGTAACACTGCAAATATATAAAAAGGAAAAAATTGTAAATATAAATTTTTTTTTTAGACATTCATAACAATATCATTGGAGGTGGTGGTGGTGTGTGTGTGGGGGGGTCGATGAATGATAACTTATGATATCGTAAGGGGGGGGGGACGGGGTTCAAAATAATTAAAATGTTGATATCGTAATATATGTACAGCTCCTAGGGGGTTCCGGGGACAAATTTCAAATATATATTTTTTTACAGAATATTGTATTGTTACCGGAAATACGTCACACTACCAAAAATTAGATCAATTGTAGCGCAGGAAGTGTGTTAAAATTGCACTGCAAGATTTGAGTCGAACGGACACACAAGCCAAGTTAAATAAAAGCTTTGTTAAAATGAAATCGCAGAAAAAATATTTTTTTTTATAAATTCAATGATGCTCATTTAATTATACATAGTTAATAATGTACTTTTATGTTCATGTGAGCCGAATATTAGCAGAATGTTTTGCTACTTCAAAATGTATGCGGTCCACAGCAAAATTTCGTACGTGGCCCGCAAATATATTCTAGTTGGAAATCCCTGTTTTCGAGAGTAAGTTATAAAGTTTAAGAGTTCAAAGTCTTGTGGGGTCTGTAAGCATATAGTTGTAAATTAGAATGTATCAATCAATATTTAATTAACACGTTGACTGCGTATAATGCTTTCTTTAGAATATGGGGTGCAAATAATTTATTTATCTTTTATAGGGTCATACAAAAGAACGCCGTTATACATAATGGACTACGGGGGAAAATCGTTTGCAGTGTACCTTAATGATCAGAATGAGATGTATTTGAATTACTGAGGTGCACTATAAGTTGCTTACTGAAAAGTATAGTGTGCATTGCATTTATCGTTCATTTACAAGGACACACAAAAGAATTGGGTTACAGTACTTTCTGTGAGCGATAATTGCTGCAAATGCGTTTTCAACTTTGGTTTGCGTTTATTTGAGGAAGATCATGTTGAAGGTTAAAAATTAAATCGATTTTTCAAAAAAAATTAGTATGGATACTTTGAATGTAACAAATACACTGCAAAGAGAATTTTATAAAAATTTCAATTAGAACAGAAGTTATCGCTAAAGATGTCTTGCATAAAAACAGTTGCTGTTATGCTATTAAGTCAACTTTGAAGCCCTTTTTTCTCAAAACACTGTTTTTTGGCATTGCGCGCACTCTCATTTAAAAACTAATTATCACTGAATCTTGAAATATTGCGTATAATTAATTTTCATGTATATTTTTATGCTAAACGTAAATTTAACCTGATTTTTGTTATAGAAAATTTTGTATTGAAAAATTCAATCTAAAATTTTTGGTAAATTTAGTGAATAGCATTATAAAAGTCATTAATTATGCTAATGAATTCGAATATACTTTTTAATTTAGGTTCAGTGTAAAATATAGTAGTATAAGTGAAAATAAATGAACTATTAAATATGTATCTGCAGTATAGAATGTTTTAAATCTTGTGCACAAAATGCATATTTTAGTATTTATATTTTTAAAAAACCATTTTTGTCGTTATCATTCAATTAATTAATAGTGCTAAATATATATAGTTTGATTGTTTTATTTAAACTACAAGAATGTGTGAAATTATAGAAAAAATATTGTTGTATTTCATTCATTGGTTTGAAAACTAAGTTTTTCATACTGGTTTAATTATTGTCAGTTTCCGGCTGCTCAACGTGATCTCCCCCCCTAAGTTTAACTAAAATTTGCACAGTACCTGCTATGTATAAATTCTAATATATCATACACAGGATTGTACAAAAGAATTCGAGTACATTTCTCTTATTGACGGAAATTGCTAAAGGTGAATTTTTAAGTGTGTGATGCGTTTCTTAACTGAACTAAATTTTTTCATACCATCTAGTATATATAAAATAATCTATAGACCATATACAGAGCTTTACAAAAGAATTCGTATATTTTTCCGAGTATAGATAGAAATTGCTAAAATTGGGTTTTCAAATGTGTTATGCGTTTTAAAAACATCATCTGTCACCTTATTAAACAGTGAAGTTTATTACACTATTATGGATGCGTTGGAAAGTGTTTCATAATCTATCCTTGACGCATGATATTTTTTTTCTTGTTTAATTTTCAATTTGTTCATTTTTTATAAACAAAATAAAGTCCTATTTTTATTGAAAACTGATACATTAAGTTTGATAATCCGTCACTTTGTTAAAATTACAGAATTTAAAAAGAAGTCTGTCAAGAACTAGACTATTATGTGTATTTTAATATGCTTCATTGGTTTCAGATGAAACCACTCAGAGAAAGCTTGAGTAGCGCGAAACACTACAAGCCCCGCCACATCGGGGAAAAGCGAGCCCAAAAGCGCATTATTCAATAAAAAAATATTAAAAATATGGTTTTTGAAAGCTCCAAATATGTGTTTTTTATGCGAAAACCTACATATTTCTTCCTCCTTCTTGGACTTCAAAACAACTTCATAAAATATGCTTAGTTTTTCGAGCCGAAAAACTCCCATAATCCCCTTAAGTCGGTTGTTTAAAAAATATTTTTCTTTCGCACACGTGAAACTTTCTGACTAATTTTTAACGTAAAAGCATGAAACTAGCAGCCATGATTGTTGAATTTATTTGTAATCGAACAGTTTTCTTCATTTTTGAATTAATTAATTACAACTTGACTTATAAGCGATTGTCGTTTCAAGACGGCAGTATTTTTCTTCTCCAGCGCTGTCGCATCCTAAAATTTGATTCAATACACCAACTTTGATAGGATTTTCTGAAAAAGTTTTTACTTTTACCAAAATGGAAAAACTGTTCGATTACAAAGTGTTTGAATAAGAGAATCTGCCAATTTCATGAGTTTGGGAGCAAAAATGAATTAAAAAATATATAAGAGAGTAGGCCGTTTGGATTTGAGAACAGCCTTAAGAGCATTAGTCGCGCAAAAACACTCGTCAGCTAATGTTAAACGTATGGGAGTGTTCTTTTCAAATTTCTCGTTTGCATTTCTATATTTTTAACCTTTTTTTGCATAGGATAGCTCAGATCGATCTCTAAAGAAATCATTTACCACTTTTTAATTTCGGTTGCAGTTATCTTTTAAATTAGGATTTCACTTTCGGAACCGGTTGCAAAAGTGAAAGTATCCTCATAAAAAATATAATAAAAAGAAAACTGCCCAGTTAAACTGAGGGCATTGAGCTCACAGGCTATTCACACTCATTGTATATTGTACTCTTATTTCAAAAATTTTGAAATAAGCCCCTCGAAAAATAAAGAAATCAACAATATATTAAGGGGGGGTCATCCCCCCGTTACCCCCCTCATAGTTAATTAATGAACCCCTTAAACTAATCAGGGAAGTCTCTAATTACAATGAATATACATGCAAAATTTGAAGAAAATCGGATATTTCTGCATGAAAAACTCATTTATCTAAATTAAGGGGGGGATTAGCCCCCCTTTCCCCCTTTATACTTAACCAATGAACCCCCAAAACTATTCAGAGAAGCGCATTATCACAATGAACCTATATACAAAATTTGAAGAAAATCGGATAATTCTGCATGAAAAACCCATTTATCTAAATTAGGGGGGTTATCTCCCCTTTCCCCCTTTATACTTAACCAATGAACCCCCAAAACTATTGACAGAAGCGCATTATCAAAATGAACCTATATACAAAATTTAAAGAAAATGGGATAATTCTGCATGAAAAACCCATTTATCTAAATTAAGGGGGGGATTAGCCCCCCTTTCCCCCTTTATACTTAACCAATGAACCCCCAAAACTATTCAGAGAAGCGCATTATCACAATGAACCTATATACAAAATTTAAAGAAAATCGGATAATTCTGCATGAAAAACTCATTTATCTAAATTAGGGGGATTACCCCCCCTTTCCCCCTTTATACTTAACCAATGAACCCCCAAAACTATTGACAGAAGCGCATTATCAAAATGAACCTATATACAAAATTTGAAGAAAATCGGATAATTCTGCATGAAAAACTCATTTATCTAAATTAGAGGGGTATCCCCCCCCTTTCCCCCTTTATACTTAACCAATGAACCCCCAAAACTATTGACAGAAGAACATTATCAAAATGAACCTATATACAAAATTTGAAGAAAATGGGATAATTCTGCATGAAAAACCCATTTATCTAAATTAAGGGGGGATTAGCCTCCCCCTTCCCCCTTTATACTTAACCAATGAACTCCCAAAACTATTCAGAGAAGCGCATTATCTCGATGAACCTATATAGAAAATTTGAAGAAAATCGGATAATTCTGCATGAAAAACTCATTTATCTAAATTAGGGGGGTGGGGTATCCCTCCCTTTCCCCCTTTATACTAAACCAATGAACCCCCAAAACTATTGACAGAAGCACATTATCAAAATGAACCTATATACAAAATTTGAAGAAAATGGGATAATTCTGCATGAAAAACCCATTTATCTAAATTATAGGGGGTTAGCCCCCCGTTTCCCCCCTTTATGCTTAACCAATGAACCTCCAAAACTAATCAGGGAAGCGCCTTATCACAAGGACCCTATAAACAAAATTTAAAGTAAAACGGTTAGTTCTATCAAGAGTTATCGCGTTACGTACATACATACATACGTACGTACATACAGAACCGGCGGGCACATAAGCTCTCAGGCTTTGATAGCCTGTGAGCTAAAAACTGCAGCCAAAATCGAAAAAGTACAAACGTACAATGTTAGACATTGACCTCAGATATTCTATGCAAAAAATCATTTCAAAATAATAAACTGTATGCGACAAATTTGAAATGTTTTCGTGTGCCTAGTGTAGGTTCTTAAATAGTAAAATTTCTGGCTCGAAATATATTTAATTGACTGGGCAAATGAGTAAATTTACTGGTCCTCAATATGTTGTCGTCTCACATTCAAACTTTAAAAATCAATGATAATTTTCATAACCAGACAAGTCAAATTTCATTTTAACAGTTACTCTTTACCTCTACTTGTGATTGGATGGTGTAGCTTAAAAAGACCATCAGATAAAACTAATGCAATACAGTGGTAACCTCGGTTCTTGAACATAATTCGTTCCGAAGAATTGTTCAAGAACCGAATTGTTCGAAAACCTAATCAAATTTTAGCATAAGAAATAATGAAAATACGATTAGCTGACTTCCTCCCTCCAAGTTACTCCCAGTATTTACCTGTTTTAAACAACACTCTGTATAATTCAATACAGTAAAATTTAAAAATGCATTACAGTATGCTACATTATGCATGAGACGACGACTTCATAACATTTTAATAAATGCTTAGCAAAAACCGTACCCATAAATTTATTGGTGAAACTTTGAATGACTTGAGATAGCGGAAAAGAAGAGGGACAAGTGTCCATTCTCATCATTTTTTACCATTAGGACTACTAAGTTAACTTGCAGTTTTTGAATCTCAATATGCATGAAATTCGTTAGCACTGGGATCACTATATCGCATGTATATGTGCCTCCCGCCCATGTAAAAAAACATAAGAAGAAAATAAAAAAATGCAAACCAATAGATTTAACAACCTCGTTGTACAGGAATATCAAAATTCATAAATTTCTTTAACGCTGCATCGCTGTATATCATGTATGTGTTTGTGTAAACAATAAATAAATAAATAAAATAATATTGATAATATTTCAATCGCTTTAGCTCCCATTTTTCAATCGGTTGTTTTGGCGATTATGATACCCTCATCATTCAAGAACTGAATTTTTGTTCGAGAACTGAATCAAATTTCGCTCGAATTTCTTGTCCGAGAACCGAATTGTTCGACAACTGGAACTTTCGAGAACTGAGGTTCTACGGCACATTTAGCCACCAAGGTATGATATATACAATATATATATTTAAGATGTATGTAGCTGCATTCTGAATACAATTTTCAGAACTGTAAAACACTTTTATTTGAATTTACATTTTAGTTTATATATTAATTGGTATTTTTGCATTCAGCTTGAAACTAAATGTTTTATCTATTACATTAAAATCTGACTGTATGTGTGTATTTCACCATTCCTCCTCCTAGTTGGGAGATGAAAATAACGCCAGTTATCCGCATGATGTTATATAACGTTACAGAAATTTAAATTTTGAATTAGTTCCTGACATATATATATATACATATATATATACACACACACACAAAAACACACACACACACACACATATATATATATATATATATATATATGTAATTTTTAATGACATTTTTGTAATGGTGGCAACTAAATAATTCTATTTTTGTGGATAAAAGAGAGAAAAGGGGAAACGATAGAGATTATCAGATTTTTTTCACGTCATTTTCTTATTAAAATTGAATAAAATTATTTTCAATTTAAATAGAAAAAAATCTTGATTAAATTAAATTTTACAAGGAAATTCGAAGAAATAAAAATATATTTTTACATATTCAAGCTTCTTAAATCAATTTATTCTACAGTAACAAAAATCGCCTGTCGACATATTGACATTTAAAAATCATTACATCATAGATTTTTTTTAGCTTTAGGATGGATCATTACTTATTGGATTACATCATTACTTCAACCAAGGAGGAAGATTGGAAGATTGCTCCTTGCATTTAGGTGAGCAATTATTGGCCTCTATTCACAAGAATTGAATTTAAAGAAAAAGCGTATACTATTCATTAATTATTTTTAAAAGATGGCGGTTAAAATGTTTCACAAAAGGCACTAAAAGTAAAACTGTTTAATTGGAAAAAATGACATAAATTTTTATTGTTAACATTTATTTTAATTCAAAAAGCTAAAATATTTTTTATAAGATTATCAAAGTGACGCATTTCACTAACTATGGCATTAGAAACCAAATCTTAAAAGACCAATATATCCTTTTGACAAATAAAGTTTTCCATAAAAAATCACGTATTCTACAAAATGTAATTTTCACAATTTCTTTTTAACCTACATTGTAAATATGATTGCTTATTTTAAATTTAGTATTTAATAAAATTAATGTTATCAATTTTTTTCCTAAATGCACAATAATATTGAATTTATTTTTCCATCAAGAAATTGGAAGGACTCATGCAATGTATATGAAACACATAGGATTATCCCGCAGCTAGTCTATAATATTAAATTTTGCTTGTCTGTATTTTCCCCCTACTTTCCTAGAATATCGAATGTTAGGCATTGACATTAACACCAGTTATCCCCATGAATCCGAAATTATAATGTCATATAACGTCTCAGCATTTTAAAATTTTAATTAGTTCCGAGATATTTTTTTATTTTATTTTTTAATGACATTTCGAAAATGGCTGTATCTAAATTACTGTATTTTTGTGGATAAAAGAGAGAAAAGGTGAAACAATAGGGATTATTAGATTTTTTTACGCCATTTTCTCATTAAAATTGAAATGTGGCATTATCTTTTATTGTAGTAGAACGAAGGCTAAAACAATATCGTGATTAAATAATATTTTTAAAAAAAATTAAAGAAATGAAAACTTATTTTCACATATTCAAGTTTCATGAATCGGTTTATTTCAGAAAGCAAAATATTTGTCTGTCGGCTGGGACTTTGACATAAATTATAATCATTCCATCGTAGCTTTTTTCAGTTTTAAATTCAACCAAGGATGTTAAACAAAAGCAAATTTAAGTTTCTTGTATTCCTGTAGATCATTGTTGCCCCTATTTACAAGAAATGAATTTAGAAGAAACACAGATTTTCAAGTAATTATTTTTTGTAGATGGCAATTAAAGCATTTTAGAGAGGCGCTTAAAGAGGGATAGTTTAGGGAGAAAAATACATCTTTGTAAGCATTTATTTTAATTCACAAACTTGAAATAGCTTTGAATAAATTCGTCCAAATGACGTCATTTTTGCATACGCTGTTGTTCATAACAGAGGAAAAATAATAGGATTATTATTTTTTATGGATGCCTTTTTGTCGTTAAAATTGATAACATTAAATATTTTTTATTTGCATAGATTTTGAAAACAATATCGTGATTAAATTACATTTTTCAAGAACATTTTAAGAAATAAAAACTTATTTAAGCTTCGGGAATTTATCTTGAAAAGCAAAAATTCGTTTGCCGACAATTTAATGTAAATAAATTACTCCATTGTAGCTTTTTTTCTTTAAATTTTATATTCAGCCAAGGATGTAAAACAAAAAACAAATTAATCTCCTTGCGTTTAACTATAAAATTATTGCTTCCTATTTACAAAATAAAATAAAATAAAATAAAATAAAATAAAGAAGAAACACATTCACAAGGGTGTTAAAAACGAAATGCTTTAGCGAAAAAAATTACATTTTTGTAATCCTTTAATTCATAACTATAAAATTATTAGACGTTTTGGTCTACAACCTTTTGGATGATCTTAATCTCTCTCAGGTAGTCAAATATGCTTTTGAATAATTTTGTCAAGGTAACGTCGTTTTTGCGTAAGCTCGTTCAAATGACATCATTTTTATTTCACCAGCTACGGAATTAGAAGCCAAACCTTTGAAGAACGAAATGCTTATTGGGAAAACTTTTAACCTAAACTATAAATATGATTTATTACTTGAAATGTTTTTCTTAATCAAATTAATACTATAATTGTCTTCTAAATTTCCATTAACGTTAGATTTCATTTCCCCAAGGAATCGAATGATTTCATACAATTTAAAGGCAACACATCGAGTTGCCAGGCAGCTACTAATAGTTTGTATTAAAACAACATTTATATTAATTACGCTTATAATTATTGAAATATAAATATAAAAATAATTTAGAATGAATTAATAAATAAATTTAGATAATAAATAAAAAATAAATTTAGATAATAAATAAAAAATAAATTTAGATAATAAATAATAGTTTAAAATATGATTAACTACACTAGATTAAAAGTGGGAGGTTTGACCCGGGTCAAACTACCTTTAAATGCAGTGAGTGAAACATATTCGACAGCTACCATTTTTAAATAAAAGCATATATCATATAGCAATACCAATAACCAGGGCTTAACAAGTTTTTACAAATCTGGTAGCCAGGTATAAATTTTAGTCGCCAGTAAAAAATTTTAACCCTCGCCCCCCCCCCAGTTAGTTTTCTATGAATTAAGTGAAAAAATAATAAAAACAAACATAGTTTAGAATTATTAGTTGCATAGTTTAAAATAGTACATAATTAAAAAAGATAATAAAACTAAGTTTTCTAAGGGAAATTATCAAAATTATATATCTCTTGGGGACAAAAAGGGGGAAATTATTGTAAATTCTGAATTAACCGGCATGTTCGGGAAATGCTGATTGCCGAATGCTTCAAATGTCCGAATAGTTGAGTGCTACAAAATCTATATCTGATGAGAAGGCATCAATAAAATAGTGAAGCCGGAAAACGATTTTTTGCCTATTTAGCCCATCGAATTCAGTCAAATAATTATGATTTTATTATTTTAAAATTGGCATTTGATGAACTCTCTTAGTTTTGCCAAATTAAAAATAAAAGTTTATTTTAATATTATTATTTTTTTTTTTTATGTTTGAATATAATTTCAAGTATATTTCTTAATATTTTGCAACTTTGCAGCAACTCTAATGAGACATCTTACAAGAAATTTAATTAAACATTGTGACGTTTGCAAACTCGAGAGCTATTAAGAAAAACATTTTCCCGCGCTGTGACTACATAATCGGATCAGCAACCAGCTGAGGTTTATTTTGATCCAACGATTTACGACAAGAATTTAAGAATAAATAAATTAAAAAACTATCTTACCCTTCTGAATTGCAATCAATGATTTTTTTATTTCCATTTACTGCAGATAATAATCCAACCAATGCAATTATAAAATATTCTTGATTAACAACCCAGTACCAGACACTTTGTCCCCAAAAGACAGAGTGACGCCGAGCTACTGTCCAACGTGTGTGGTGCACACAGGAGCTAGGCGCCAAGCATTTTAAGCGGGGAAGAATTATTTAAAAAATACATATTATTTATATTTAAATGAATTATTCTTGAAATTTCAATTAAGTTTTACAGATTTACTTCAAATGAATTATTTGTAATCAGTTATATGTTATTATTCTTTAAAATGAATGTGATAAATTAACCAGTTTTACTTCTGAACACAAAAATCTGATTTGAAACTTACAAAAATTCGAAAGCCTTTTTTATCAGTGCATCCAATTTTTAGATGCCACATAGGTTAGATTGACAATATTTCTTATTGAAACTTCCCCCCCCCCTTCCAATCACGTGACATGCTAGCCGATTAGTGTGGAAAAGAATGGCGTTTTATGTGCATGAAATGGAAGAGAAAAGAGAGATCACTGCTTTCTGCCCGCACGAGTAGGGGTTTTGGAGAAACAATTGCGCTCATTTCTTAGTTCAATTTTTAAAGGAAAAAAAAAAGAGTCAGATTAAATAACTTAGTCGCCAGTTAAAAAAAGTTAGTCGCCAGTGGCGACCTGGCGACCGCATTTGTCAAGCCCTGCCAATAACCATATATCTACAACACCCATCTATAATAATTCATTATCTTATCTTTTAAATCATTAAGTAAAATATATTTTAAAGCCAAAATATCTTTATTAACTTTATTTATAACTGGGATAAGATATTGCGATTCGTAATTGCAAAATTTAATTTTTGGGGAGTAAATTGCAAAATTTCACGTTCCTTTTTTATTATCACTGTAAATGTTTGAAAAACAACATTAACTTGTAGATAAGGCTTGTACTATACTGCTATCTTGAGCTTATCAACAAAAATATTTTGAAATAAAATAAAGGCTGAGTCGACCCCCTCATCTCCCCGGAGCATTGAAATGCCCCCCCCCCCCCAGAAATCTACATTGTTGTCCCCCCCGGAGCCACAGAAACCCCTCCCGAAGAAAAATGTCTGACTTCAACATTGCCCTCTCTCCCTCCTATAGTCGAACATCTCAAGTTACTCCTATATCTTTTTTCATTATAAAGTTTGTATTTATTTATTTATTTATTTCGTTACTAATGGAAGTATATTCTTAATAAAAATAAATTATATAAATAAACTTATAAAAAGACCTTTAAAAAGCGTAATTTTTTTTTATAATAATATAAAATTTTTACTTTTTTCGGTATTATTGAGGCAATAATCTTCATAAAAGCAAGCATAAAATAAAATATAAAGAAATAAAAATATAAAAAGTATCGATAATAAACGTAATTATTTTTTCCATACTCTAAAAGCTTTTTATTTTCGATATTATTAAAGGAGCATTCTTAATAAAACATAAACAAAAAAAAAATATATACATGAACAAAAGCATACAAAAGCATTGGTAATAAATATTAATTATTTTTCGATACTCTAAAATCTTCATTTTTTTTCTGATAACCTCAAAAGAATGTTCTGAATAAAATATAAATAAAATGTTAAAAATACATAAATAGAAACATAAAAAGACATCGATAATAAGCATCGATTTTTTTTCAGTACTCTAAAAACTTTACTTGAAAGCCAAATTTTATATAACCTGTTACATATGCAAAAATCTAAACCTTGGAAATATGCCAGTATTAAAACATCTGCCAAAACATTCGGCAGGTTGCCAAATTTTACAAGATTAATTCAAGACGATTAGAAACTCTACTGATACTTTAGCTTCATTACCAAAATTTAATATCAATCCAGTATAATACACATCATTAACAATAACAGTTTGCTACCTACTTAGCTAATATTCTGTACCGATATAGAATTATTCAGGAGTAAAGGGGAAACAGCGAACTCACAGTTTGACAAATGCCAGTTTCTCGGCTGAAATATATTTATTGGTGGGAAAATATCTTTTTGCGTCCTTATGATTAATCTCATTTAAAAGTTAATTATATAGACATACATACATATAGTTGAGAAGATTTTTTAAAACAGCGATTTCCAATCTATAGGTCGCGACTCACTGGTTGGTCATGGGCGATATTCTGGCAGGCGGTGATTAACGATCGACAAGATTTTCAAAAGTGTAAACTTAAGGGGAGGTTCAACTTCTTTGGATTAAATTCATATGATTTTTACGATTATTTTTTCGGGTGTAAAGAAAAGAGATGTCACCTTTGGACTTTTTCAGCATATTTATTGACATTTCATTTATATATTTAAATTTTTTCGTGCAACAAAATTAATAATGCGACTTGTGTGACGCGGGGAGTACCTGCAGGTGCACGCCTTGAACTTCCATTCGAACGACCGTTTTTCTCCGGTCACAAGCAGCTGCAACAAATTTTGTCGTTAAAGTATGAAAAGGCATTCAATCATCTAGAGCTAATAGCAACATTTAGTTTAAAAAGTTGATTTTTCACAAAATGGCGGTCATATCAACAGTTAAAAAATATAACGAATGTAATATGTTGCAACTTTAAACGAGAAAATCGTGAAGAACTATAAATAAATAGCTTTGTGAAAATACAATGTATTATATGCAGCTGCTTGAGGTGGAATTTTAAAAAGTTTCATTTCTGATAAAACTCTGTTGTTGTATTTGTCAAATGTCATAAATTACAATGACTTTTGAACTGTACTTACTTACAATAACACTGCATTAATAAATGTATTTTACGTACGTTACATGATTATTACGTAATAATAATTAAATAAGTATTAAATACGCTGTTTAAATAAGTAATAATAATGTATTAAATACGCTGTTTAAATACGTAATAATAATGTATTAAATACGCTGTTTAAATACGTATAATAATAATGTATTAAATACGCTGTTTAAATACGTAATAATAATGTATTAAATACGCTGTTTTAAATACGCAATAATAATGTATTAAATACGCTGTTTAAATACGAATAATAATGTATTATTACGTATTTTTACCTAATAATACATTGATAAATATATATTACGTAAAAAACGCGTAACATTAAAGTTTGAGAACCGCTGCTTTAAAAAATGCGTTACCTACGTTCCCTCTTCGATGCATGGGACAGTTTTTATTACAAATGAATTATCATTTTGCTATTAACTTCTTTTCTTTTAAGAATGGTGATGTAAATGGAATGTACGTCTTCATTTCGAATACAGCCTCAAGAGCGCGAAGGCACCAGCAAGCTAAATATTAAACTAATGACAGCGTTCTTTTCAAATTTATCGTTTGAATTTTAATATTTTTGAATGATTTTTTAATTAGGATTTCTGAGGTCGATATCTAACCGGGTACTTTCGTAGTTTTTCGACTTTTATTGCAGATTTATTTTCTGAGGATGCTTTCAATTTCGAATTAAAATACAAACGAGAAATTTCAAAAAAACGTTGCCATTTGTTTAATATTAGCTTGTGAGTGTCTGCGCAGGCTCATAATGGCTGACCGAATGGATATTCCTTTTTTTTTACCCATTCAAATTTCAGTCTATATACAGAAATTATGTAAACAGACGGTGAACTTTAAATATTAATTTTTATTATTTATATTATTCGATCGAAAGCTCTTCAAAAAAGTGTTCTGTACCATAAATTCAATAATTGTACCATAATAATAATAATAATAATAATTGTAATAATTGTAATATTTGCACCATAGACCAATTTACTGAAAATTAAATATTTTTTAAAGCGATTAGTTTGTTTATTTATTTATTTATTTTAGTTCATGCGTTCCAGTTTTTTAAATATTTTATTAATTTTTTTTCCTTTTATTAATTTTATTGCTTTAAAAACGTAAAATACATTATAAAAAAATATGCATCCATTTTTTAATTTTACAGACAGTTATTTAAATATAAGAAAAAATTGACACGAAATTGAATTTTCATTAACAATTAATATGTTAACAGACTTTATTACTAATCTGGGGCAAAACCAGAATTCCAAAACGGTTGCACAGATTAGTTGTAATAACGTATCAAGATGCTACCTTAGACACACTGAGAAAACAAAAATTAAAACGCATGGAGCATTTTAAATATGTATAGACTACTAAATATTTGTTTTGAGACACATGCATTTTTAATACATTATGATATTTATTTTTAATACTTACACTAGGCATCCAACCCGGGCTTCCCGAGTTACAGAAATACGTGAAAACCATTATTTTTTTATAAACAAAATGGATTTTTTTTTATATTTAATCATTTTTTCTTAGATTGCCCACTGATATACCAAAAAGCATTTATAATTTAAAAATATCAATAATATATGCAAATAAAATTTTGAAATTTATTAAAAGCGATACTTTTATATTAGCTGCATGCCACAGGAGTTATAATAGCCGAAAATATCACTTCTTACTGTAGCCTTTTTTAATCTAACAATTCCAGTGGTTTAAGCGCGTAGTTCGATTACATGTCTGTTAAATATGCATTTTATTTATTATATTTTATTCATTTATTGGTGAAGTTTTAATTTCATTTTTAGAATATTAGCCGGAAACAAATGCTGAACTATTTATATCGTTTTAAGTACAAGCGGGTAAAACTTCCGTAATTTGGTTGCACGCCATAGTGATATATTTTTAAAATATCATGCTTGAAAATTATTTTAAAAACCATAAAAAATCAGTTTTCAAATAAACTGTATTTGAAAGAACGTTTGCTTTTCTATTCGGTGGTGATGAAGTTTTAATTTCGTTATAGAATATTAGCCGGAAACAAATGATGAACTATTTATATTATTTTAAATTGAAACGAATTAATCTTTCATGAACAATATAGATAAAAAAATATATCATGTTTGAAAATTATTTTAAAAACCATAAAAAATTAGTAACTGAGCTACGCCTTCCAAATAAATTGAATTTGAAAGAACGTTTGTTTTTCTATTCGATGATGTAACAATTGAAATTGTGCAACGTTTAGAAGTTAAAAGAAATTGCAGTAAAAAGCGCACTTCATTGGTCAGGTTTTGATACCGTTAATATGACGTCAGCGTTACTTACGGACATGTTTTTGCTGTATCATATCGATTTAAGAAGTACTAAAATACACTTTCTTCCAAATATATGGCAATATATTGATATTTAAATAAAAATTAACAGGTTTTAACATTACAATAAAATTTCTTATTTTTGATGGATTTTTCTCATTTCAAAGTTTACTGTCCACTTAACAGCCTACACAAGTCATGGGAAGAAACACTCAAGCTAATGTTAAGTCTATGGTAAGGTTCTTGACAGATTTCTCGCTCGCATTTTAATGTTTTTAAATGATTTTTTCCACGTTGTTAGGGTTAACGTTGTTAGGGTACTAACGTTGTTAGTAACGATTTTAGTTAGTTTTTTTTATAAGCGGACATTTTCAATTTCAGAATCGGTTGGAACAGGTTCTGAAAGTGAAAGTACCCTTATATAAAAAAAACTGGAACCAAAATCGAAAAAGTAATAACTAACAACGTTAGGGATCGGCCTCAGCTATCCTATGAAAAAAAAAATCATTTTAAAAATATTAAAATGCGACCGAGAAATCTGTCAAGAACCTTTCCACAGACTTAACATTAGCGTTCGAGTTTCTTCGGATGACTAGCGTAGGCTCTTAAGCAAATAAAAAGTATGACTAATATTATTTGAAAAATGTAATCCCAATAAGTCATTTTTAATCGTTCATAAGGGAATTTCTTTTCGCTGAAAAAAAAAAAATTGACGCACTTATTTATTAGATACTACTTCATAATGCACTACATTTTGGTAGTTAAAAAACGATTACCTTATTTAAATAGAAAAATAATTCTTGACATTATGATTGTCAACTTTTAATTAATTGCTACTGTTCTAATTAATTTTGAGCATGGAAAAGTTTAGATATTATCTACGTTTTCACTATTAAGCTAAAGTTTCGTTACTTGTGGGCTTATACCTCATTAAAAAACAATGTTATAAGGGTGGATCAAATATAAAAGAGACTTTCTTAATACCAAGAGACATCTTTATTACGTGTTGTCATAGCAACACTAATAAGTTGTTTACGGTTTAAAAATTCTTTTAGCATCGTTATATTCTTCATACGTTCATTTATTTGGTAGCTATCATTATGGAGTAAACACAAAGTACCTAGTGTGGTTGTACAAATTATTATAATTATTAAACTTTTAACAAATGAAACTATCAAAATTATTAAAATTTCGCAGAGATTAAATGTACATTTCGGTACTGACAGCCTATCAAGATCTCAAATATGAAAATGGTGCAAGTTGTTTAAAATGGCCGTGAATAAAGTGAGACAAGGCAATCCAGTATTTAAAAAAAAAAAATGCGCAAAAAGTAAAATTCCTCCACTGAAACAAAATTGACAAAGTTCTGACTAATAATTTTTAAATTTAATATTAATTTTTAGAATAATTTTTAGATTGTCTGACACGAGATATCAGTTACTGGTTCATAAATGTCAGTTATTGGATATCTGCATTACTAATAATGCACTACTAAATATTGCTGCTATATACTCTTACTATGTACCCTGCATTACTAATAATGCAATACAGCTTACTAAATCCCACTATTTATAATAAATATTAATCTATTTTGTTTTTATAATAAAGAATAAAGATTTTTAAAGCATTTTAATCTTTTAAAATAAAATGTCTGTCACTAGTTCACTTTGTATCAGTTACTGGTGTTTCAAAATAGGGATGATGTCAGTTACTAGAGTTTTGACCATATTTATGAATAAAATTAATTTTTAATAATAAAATACATAATTTTTCAAAATATTGCCAACAATATTTTTTAATATATCTCTACTATCTTTTCAAAAGCAAAGATAAGTATAAAATAGATTTAAATTTTTGTAATAGTGATTTGAAAAAGAAAGAATCCTTAACGTGTCAGTTATTGGGGTTTCTTACAAATTTTCTAATGTCTGTTCGCCGATGTTACCAATCATAATGCAATACAACAGACCAATTTTTCGAGTATTTCGCAAAACTGGAAAATTATATCATAAAAAAATCATTTGCTCAAGTAACGCAAATAAAAATGAGAAAGTACTTTAATTAAAATAAATTATGTAAGCACGGCATTTCCTTTGTATATTTTG
Organism: Maratus michaelseni; assembly: GCA_963931845.1. Lineage (NCBI taxonomy): Eukaryota > Metazoa > Arthropoda > Arachnida > Araneae > Salticidae > Maratus > Maratus michaelseni. The sequence continues at coordinate 123,995,843 of OZ007586.1, forward strand.
TTTGTCCTCAGTAATTTATTTTTTTTTGTATTAAAAAATTGTCACTAACTTGCTTTTTAATTAAAATTAATAATTTAAAGAATATGTTGTTTATTTTAGCATTAACCCTCTAATGCCTATGGTAGAGCATATATGTTAACACCGCTGTTTCCAATAAAGTAGATTTTTTAATTCAGATATTCCATATCCATTAAAGAGATTTAAAATTGCAATATTTGCTTCGTTTAATAACAAACATTTCGTCATTAACTAAAGCTAAATTTATTATTAACATTTTCTGGTATGAATTCAGATTTTCTGAACTACGGAATTTCTAGAACGCATTCTACCATGGGAATTAGAGGTTTAACCCTTTCAAGGGCGGTGATATGCTTATGAAACCACTTAATTTTAATTCCCAAATGCCACAGTGGCACAAGAATTTTTCATAGAAAATTTTTCGTCTATTATGTATGTGAACTATATCTTTTTCTTATTTCCAAATAAATTTGTTCGTTGATTCCGGTAGCATTGATTCATTTCAACATTTTAGCGATGGAAGAGCTTTTTCCCTGAAAAGGTTAAGCTGGTAACTTATTTAACACGTTGACGGACACTTGCGGCTATAGCCTTCAAAGCGAAGTTCACTATGTGGCATGACGGCAATAGCCGTCCAAAACGAAACTGTCGTTTTTAGACACTACAGCTATAGCAGCACAAATGTGCATTTACCGTCGTACAAGTAGAAGCCCAGTGTCATGTTTTGGAAACAATTTTTTAGGTTGAAGTTCGTTTTCCACCTGTTATACGAGTTGCAGCTTCAGTATGCACGTGCAGGGTGGCTAGTAGTCAGGGAAAAATACAGTAAAAAAAATGATAATTACCAGTATATTCTTATAGAAAAATTCAAATTGATTATTTGATCGAATAATCAACATAAATTTTTCTATAAAAATATACTGGTGTTTATCACTTTTTTTTACTGTATTTTTCCCTGACCACTAGCCACCCTGACGTGGTTGTGAAGGGAGTAGTGCTACCTAACTAAAGGTGCTGAATTAATCAAAATTAAGTTTATTTAAGCAGAAAGAGTAAAATTATACTTCTAATATTCTAAAAATTACAAAAACATATAGTGTCAATTTTCGAACTTCACTTATTCCTACTGTCCGTTAATGTGTTAATGTCTGTAAAAAAAAAAAAAAAAACTAGTTTTAACTTATTTAACACTAGAACTACAGGAAATTTTACTCAACCTTGATTTAAAAAAACATTTCACACCAAAATTGTTATTTAAAACTATTTAACTGATTTACTTACTTTAGTTCTCTGTGGATTATATTTAACTTATTTTATGACACAAATTCTGGTTCGAATAGACATTTTGAATGTTCCTGTCAGGTCCATTGGACCAATTTGGTAGGCCGAGGATTTAAGGGGTCTTGTACCTTTTAAACGCGACGAAAATCGACAAAAACAATCAAAGTTTGGATTGGTGTATTTTAAAAACCTTTATATGTATAAACATAAAGTTTTGATTATTAATTAAATAGATTGTGCTTTTTAATATAATGCTATTAGAAACTGACTAATATTTTACTGAATTTGTGCATCGTTGAAATTAAAATAGTTCTTATTTTTAATCCGTAAGTCATTGCGCGCATGATATCTTGAGAACGTATGCATGGATTGTTATGAAATTTGAGTTAGATAATAAGCGCATATGTGTGTTTAAAATTATCTACTTTTAAATATTTACAATGATAAGATTTTTAATTGTAACTATTTTTATTCATTAAAAAATGTAAAATAATTTTTTACAAAAATATTTTTTTACATGGGTAATGAAATAATTTTGACCTAAGAGTTGGTCATTTTTAAAATACATATGTGTTTATTATCTATTTCAAATTTCATACTTTCTCAAGATATCATGCTCGCAATGACTTACGGAGTAAACAAAAGAGCAACTTTATTTTCAACAATACTCAAATTCTGTAAAGTACTAGTCAGTTTCTTATGGGGTTATATCAAAAAGCACAATCTGTTAAATCAATAGTCAAAATTTCATGTTTACACACAAAAAAAGTTTGAAGATACACTAATTCAAAGTTTGGAAGATTTTGTCAATTTTCAGCTAGTTTAAAAGGTACAAGACCCCTTAACGAAAATAATTATTTTACACCATTCAAACGTTTATATCGTTTAATGCGGACTTTGGTTAGTGTGGATAATAAATGGCTTCCCTTGGAAATCCGCACTAACGAGAGTTCACTGTATAATACCAGGGATTTTTGGATAAGATTAAGCAAACACATCTGTCCTAAAAACTTTGCATTCCCATCCCAATGTTTTTCTTCTCTGGGACAATGCAAAAGCACTCACTGAATGACCGACACACAGATAAAAACATTTCTAATATGTGTGAAAAAGAGTGTAGATGTTAAAGAAAGTTATATATATATGTAAAATTAACACTGTTATAATTTTGGTAAATTATATTTAAAAATAATATTTTTAAAAATTCTCGTACATATTTGATTCATCCTGAAAGGAAAGCACAAAGTGGCCAAATTGAAAAAGACTGTGTATGCAATTCAAAAACCAAGTAGTATTAATTTAATGGACAAATTACAGGCTATCCAAACTAAACAAAAACAGTTTTACTAGTCTGATCCATTTTAAATTGCGAATTACTCCCTTGGGAAAATATGGGATGAAATACATATGGATACAGTGCGTGTGATGGATTTGAAAATAATTAAAGCTGGTAAAGAATTCAAAAAGTGAATCAAAGCACATATTGTAAAAATTGTTATTGTTATAAGGTTTTTTTTCTATTCGACGGTTTTTTGTGTGTTTTATATTTTAGTTATAAATAAAAATTTAATGTTGCATGAGGATTTATTGTCCGTCCTACGTAAATAAAGGAATAATTTTGAACAAAATATTTATGAATATAAAAACAAGGCGAAATTACCTCTACATATAAATTATTCTAAAATTTCTTAAAACAATAGACGTTATAAAATTACGTCAATGAAGGATTGAGTAAATTCGAAAACCTATGCACTGTAAAAAATTTTCCGGAAGGTTCCGGAAAAAAATGGTGGCATTAAGATGCCACGGCTTTTTGCTGTTACGTTTCACAACAAAGTAGTGAAACATTCCAATTTTTCAGAAACATTCCGTAACATATACTCCGAAACCTTTCATATCAAAATACTAAAATATTTCAGCGTCACGATACGCTTTTTTCCGAAACCTTTCATATCAAAATGCTGAAACATTCCAACTTGGAATGTTTCACTACTTTGTTGTGAAACGTAACAGCCAAAAAAGCCGTGGCATCTTAATGCCACCATTTTTTTCCGGAACCTTCCGGAATTTTTTTTACAGTGTGAAGATTTATTATGATTGCTGAATGTCCCTAATATTTTGTTTATTAATCGTTTCTCAGAAGTTTACAGCTGATTTCTTTTTTCGGAACCTTTCATATCAAAATACTGAAATGTTCGAGTTTCACAGAACGTCTTTTTTCGAAACTTTTTTTTTTTTTTAATTCTGAAAATATTATTTTTTATTTATCAGGTAACAAAATCGAAGCTGTACAACAAAAATATATTAATCGAAACTCATAACTAAACATAAAAAATACTTGCTAAAACTGAATTCCGAGCTCGGATTTACGCGAGTAAATAAAGTGTAAAAATGTTAATTATATTTTTAAAAATGCAAACATTATTTTTATTCCTTTATTAAAATCTTAAGTTTTTAGAAAATATAAAATTTCCTTTTAATCAATTTTTTCTGATTTAATAATTTACATCCTTGCTAGAACATTCGATAAGCAATACAAAAGATAAGTATAAAACGTGCAAAAACTTCTTTTATGTGTTAATTTTTTTTCCAAATTTTACATAATAAAATGAGAGAAATAGTACATTAAAATTATTTTACATCTATCATATGTTATAAATAGGAAAGGTGGGACATTAAAAATTCTAAAATTATTTCAACTGCCCTAGACACAAATTTATTAAAATCATTGTTTATAATTAATTAAATGAAAAAAAGACAATATATGGTTGTATCAACGGATAAGATTTTTGAAAACAATTTACATATAACATAGGCTTAATGATGTATATAAAAGACATTTTAATTAATTTATAAATTAAAGAAAGTACCAAAACTGATTAACAAAATATATAATTTTTTTGAAAGATAACAAAAGGTGAACATGGACTTGATTTTATTACTCATTTAAAAAATACATAAATAAATAAAGAAAGAAAAACGCTTGTAGCACCAACATTTTTTCTATGATTTCAAATGCATTAATCCTTTGAAGGGCACCGATATACAACATCAAAAGTACGATGTTTTACAACCAGTATTTTTCTATAATTTTTACGTGTAAAATCTCCAAAATATAAGAGCAAAAATTTCTATTCGAAAATACTTGTGGCAAATTTGTGAATTATTAGTGTTTGCGCCATGTAAACGGCATCCATTAAAGAGTTAAACAAGAACGGAAAATCATGCATCAGGCATAGATTATGAAACACTTTCCATTACATCTAGAAAACTGTAACGAAACTACACCGTTAAATGAGGTGAAAGAAGATATTAAATAGTTTAGGAAACATCTAACACATTTAAAAATCCAGTTTTAGCATTTACCTTCCAAATATTAGTCAAAAAAGTAGTTAAATTATATAGTGCAGCCCTGTATATCACCTATAGACTTGGATATATATACTACATAGAGTGATAAAATTTAGTTCAGTTAAAAAATTCACATATAGCAATTTTCGCCAATCGATGGAAATGCACTCGAAATCTTTTGTACAGACCTGTATATTATCTAAAGATTTTTGTACGCACCCCATATTAAGCTAAAATCTAATTAAGGTAAAAAAATGCATAAGGCAACTTAAAACTCACTTCCAGCAGTTACCAACCATAAACGACAACATATATTGTTCTTTGCTTAGCCCTGTATATGAATTTATTTATATTCCACAAACTTCTATTAGTATACTAAATATAGTTGAACAGGAAAAGGCGTAACACAAATAAAAATACCATTAAGCAATTTACTCTCATAGTTAGTAATACGTACGAATTCCTTTGTGTAGCCCTGTATATGATCAACAGAATATATACACACCACGTACTATGCAGACATTTAGTCAAACTTAAATTCCAAACCAAAATTGAAAACACTTTTATCACTCATAGACTGTAATTATCGAACAAAGACTGTAACCGAATTCTTTTGTGTGTCCTTGTAAATGAACGATAAACTCAATGCACACCATGCTATTCAGTGTGCAATTTATAATGCATCTCAGTAATACATATAAATTTCATTATGTTTTAAATGTTGAAACTAAATTACATTGCAAACGATTTTTTCCTGTAGAACCTTGTGTGACAGAATTATTTTGTGTGACCCTGTAAATGAATAACAAATGCTTTGTACACCCTATTTTAGAAAAAGCATGTTTTAGTGCGCTACATAATTGTATATCAATTTCATCATGTTTCGAATGGCGTAACATCATCAAAATGCACTTGAAATGATTTTTTTCCATTGACCGTAATGTAACTGAATACTTTTGATTGCCCCTGTACATAAACTATAAATGCTACACACTTCATTTTCAATAGGGATCGTGCTATAGTAAGTGCCAATCACATACAAAAATTTCAGGTGAATCCGAGTATATTTACGGGAGTTAGAGTACGGACAGACTGCCAGACGGCAGACAAACCAATGTCATAAACACATTTCAACTACGTTGGAAAGTGTTAAAAGGCTAAATTTCATGAAGCAATACAAAAATTATAAACACCGTTTGTGGCATATTTAAATATGCTTTATTTCATAAATTATTAAAAATATTAATTTTTAATAGCATAACTGAATTGGATTGTACTGCAATTCTATGAAAATTTTAAAATTAAATATGATGTTTATCTTAAAAAATGTATATATGTCACAATGTTTTTAACTTATTAATGCAATTCTCGTATTAAATAGTAGGAAGCTTATTTCAAAAGAAAATTGAGAAACATTACTTATCTATACATTTTAATAAAAAGCATTTTCTCAATTGGCAGATACATTCAGTTTTTATTACAAAGAATAATTATTTCATAATTAGGCATTATAAAAAATAATCAATATACTTTTTTTTATTATTCGGTGTCTTATTTAAGCAATTAAATTTTAAAGTTTCGTATTACTGATAAAATGAAAATTCAAATAATAAAGCATAAAAAGATTTAAATTAGCTACTTACTTTATCGGTTGATATCCAAACAAAGAATCGCATTTGTTCAGATTGCTTTTGTCTCTACTTACTTAGGCAGCTGTTTTTTTATTCTTCTTTAGTTATCAAAATGGCTAATGGAACATAAATCATGAAGCACGCATGCGCAGAATGTAGTTTACGGAAAAGTTGAAACCTTTCAAAAATATTACACGAATTATTGCCGTAATTGAATTGGGACATAAAGAAATTTCAAATTCCGGTAAAATATGCGAAATGTTTCAGGATAATTTCCTGAAACGTTCCGAAAATTTTTTACAGTGTGTATACAAACGCAAAGTAAAACAAATTCAACAGACATGAAATTTTATTATGAATTCTGTTTTTATATTCATCATATTGTTAATGCAATTTTATACAGAATAATATAATTATATATTAAAACCGCTTTTAAGGGACACACCCGAAAAAGAGACACCTCTATTTAAAGGACTATTTCCTAGGTCCCAGACTTCTCAATTAAGACTTATAACGAAAAACTCCAAATAAGGATTCTGCCATTTAAGGGGCAGCAATAAATCTTCCAAAGGCAATTTTTCCATTAAATGAATAAAATAAAATAAAAATAAAAAGTTTTTTCATAAAATCTGATAAAACACCTTTCTAAAAAAATTATTCATTAACGATTTATTTTTTATTTTTAGCGAAATTGTAATGTGTCATTGCAAAAACCAGAGAAACACTTTTAAAAAGGCTGCAAAACCCTTCCTTATAAGCATATTTGTTTAATATAGGTGATATTGAAGGATTATATACATATAGTTAGTAATGTGCATATAGAAAATTTTGATTGAATATTTTAAATAAACACTTGTAAGTACTCACATTTTTATGTCTTACTTGAAATATTTTATGATAAATTCCATATTGTACTTAACTAATAATAACTAATAATTTTAAATTTATACACAGTATTGACTTAATTAAAGTATAAACTTTTGATTTATTGTTATTATCATCTATTTTTTCTATTATCTTGGATTTCTTGGTAGAATAGGTATTACAATATGGTACTTATGCACAATTTTTTTTTAAATGAACTCCTAATCACAGACACATTTATTTAAGTGACAATATATCTGGCCCCATGGGTGTCCCATATTGGGAGGAATTGTTTGGAAAAGTTATTTATGCCTGATGATGTAAAGTGGTAAGTACATTTTTTTTTATCTCTTAATATTTTTTCTTAATAAATCAATGAGATTTATATATATTAATTTAGTATTTTAGAATTTACGTTGACTTTATTCACAACCAGCATTTTGAATGCGAATTTGGGGTGAGATTTTCTCAGGACAAGTCACCACAAAATTAGTTTATTTATTATATTTTACTTTTCTGAAAATATAAAGATAAAAGTAAACTTTTATTGCAAATATAAACGTTGCAATACTATATATTTATAAATTGTTTGCGCAGGTACTGATGTAATAATGCCTCATACGTATAAATCTCCTGAAGGTAATCGCAATTATAAAATTATACTGGTGGGAGCTGCAGAAAGCAGTAGATGATGTTCTGCTACATGTATTAAGAGCTTACATCCAAGAAACTCGAACGCTAATGTTAAGTCTATGGGAAGGTTCTTGACAGTTTTCTCGCTCGTATTTTAATATTTTTAAATGATTTTTTTTTTTGCATAGGATAGCTGAGGCCGATCCCTAACATTGTTAGTTTTCACTTTCTCGATTTTGGTTCCAGTTTTTTTATATAAAGATGCTTTCACTTTCAGAACCGGTGAACCGGTTCTGAAATTCAAAATGTTCGCTTATAAAAAAAACTGTAACTAAGATAAAAAAAAAGTAAAAACTAACAGCGTTATGGATCGGCTCAGCTAGCCAATGGAAAAAAATAATTTAAAAATATTAAAATGCGAGCGTGTAGGCTCTTAAGATCCTACACTAGCCACGCGAAGAAACGCTCACGCTAATGTTAAGCATATGGGAAGGTTATCGCGCGATTTCTCGCTCGCATTTTAATATTTTTAAATGATATTTTTTTTTTTTTTGCATAGGATAGCTGAGGTCAATCTCTACCGTTGTTAGTTTTTACTTTTACGATTTTGGTTACGGTTTTTTTTTATAAGCGGACATTTTCAATTTTGGAACCGGTTGGAACCAGTTCTGAAAGTGAAATTACCCTTATATAAAAAAAACTGGAACCAAAATCGAAAAAGTAAAAACTAACAACGTTAGAGATCGACCTCAGCTATCCTATGCAAGAAAAAATCATTTAAAAATATTAAAATGCGAACGAGAAATTGCGCGATAACCTTCCCATAGACTTAACATTAGCTGGAGCGTTTTTTCGCGTGACTGATGTAGGCTCTTAAGCCAAAGAAAACTCGCTGAAAATTATTCAATTCTAATCATTACTTTAAAAAGCAAGCTAAAAGGTCCTAGAAAAAAATGGGTCTTAGAAGGTTAATATTTTTAAAAAAAATTAATCCTCTAAGATCTATTTGTCTAAAAGAAATGTTTTTTCAGTTCCTGAAATAAATTATTATATCAAAAATTTTGTTTCTTGAAAAACAGTAATCTTAATATGTCTTAGTTGTTAAGTGTTTTTACATGTCTTGCATAATGGTCATTTTTTAATAAAACTTCGTTTTCTGTTCATTTTCATACAAAATTTGTGCTTTTTTAATTACGAAATGACATTTTTTATAATGTTTTATTAATCTATCATAATAATAGGGTTGCATTATCTTACAATTTTTTAAAGGCTTATTCAGTGATTTTTTAGTTATCAGACAAAGTCATCCCACTTTAAAGAAAAAACAATTAAAAAACCCATTCTTTAAAAATACCAAATGTGGATTTTAAAATTTACAATTGATATCGTAGAACTATAAAAAATAATTAAAAAAATTTTAAAGTAAAATTCAATAAGATTTGGATATTTAAAGACAAAAAGAGGCAAAAAATGAGACAAAGTCATCCCGGTTGACGGTACTTAATTGTTACTTAATCTTGTTAATGTATTGGAGTATGTATTTTGTCTTTCCAGTTTTGAAGTATTATCTCCTGATTCCATTCGTTTCATTTCCTGTTTCCATTTGTTCATTAGTTCCTGTAATCCTTTCTTGGTACTATATAAATTTTTTTGTGCGTGTAGTTGGAGTTGAATGAGACTGCATTAAGCTGAAATAGCTAATCCCATGACAGAAACTTTGCATTTTTGGCTTATATTATGGAAATCACCCCCTGATGACATGTCTCGTGGTCGTGATTGTAACCCATATATTTTTCTTTTATTAGTTGCTTGTTGATTCCTATTTTGTTTTGTTTCTATTCGAATTTTGTGTTGATGTTGGAATTATTATATATATATATATAGTCTAGCTGAATTCACTGATAGTAACTAGAACCGTTTACAGGTAGTTTTGCATACTTTTCATTGACGTTTACGCACCCCTAATAAAAAAAAAAAAAATAAAAAACTGACTTTAATTAAGAGAACATTACATAAATATTTAGATATCGTTAAAGTAATCAGGACTGGGGTTTTTAAAAAGGTGGATCTTACGATTACTGGAAAAAACTGGTACCGAGAACAATTTAACAGAGCTAATAATCGTCTTACAACTGCGTAAAAATAACACCCATAAACACAACTAATGTTTCGAAAACAATTAATTAACGACTCTCTTCATGAAGAGGTGAAGTGTATGCTGTGTGTACTATATTTACATAGTAATTAAACAGATTCTTTCCAGTATTACACATACCCTTGTATGTCTGATATACACTATGTGGCAGTACACACATTATGTGTACTCTTTTATAAATATATTCTATTGGACGAGAGAGTTTTTGTGATTCTGAGTGTGATCATGTTGCCCTGAATAACTAACATTTGTGCATGATTGGGAAATCTATTCTGGTTTTTTCAAGGGAACCAGAAATGTTTGAAATTATGAAGGACTTTGAAAATTCCCAAAACTACGGTCGTGCGAGTCGTAAATGTTGAGCCGCGCAGACCGGCGATACATGCGAGGGCAAAACTTTAAACTCAATTATTTAGAAACACTGTTTTTCAGCGGTTTCGCCACGATAACTTTTGATTAAGTTAACGGATTTAAATGCCTACTTTTTTTAAATAAAAATATTACATTATCTACAAATTGTATCTGAAAACCGGCTAAATTTTTTTCTCTTTTTTACACGTTATAAAGAAATATGATACATTATAAATTTTGAATTTTTATTATAATTTTTGACATTTTTTGCAATATGACGACACAAAAAAATTGAACTTGGACTTTATAATCGTAGCAAAATTAATTTTGAAAGATTAATTTTTTCTTAGAGTACTAAGACCGTTATTATTGTTTTTTTTTAATGTAACAAACATTTTTCATTTCTATAAAACATAACTTAAAAAATGCAAAAAGAAGTAATAGTCTATAACATAATTAGTGTATTCCTAATCTACGATCAAACTTTAGTCAATGTTCTTCATTTCAAACCTTTCTAGTCTCCTTAAGTTTCGCAAAGTGCGGGTGGATCTCCGGAATTTGGTTGTCACGAATATTTTGCAAAGATATGTTAATTAGGTGACTGTGGCTGTGTAATGGTACGGCTCCCACATGGTCCGCCTTTTTATTAATAGTATTTTCTAAGAAAAGTTTTCGTGGTAGATTTCTACAGCATTTGTTATCTAAATAATCGTTAAAGTTTCTACAAAATTTGCAAAAAAATTCTAAAGAGAAAATTTTCTTTAAAAAAAAACTTGTATACTAAAAGTGGACCATTTGGGGGCCCAGTAATGGCTATATGTAGTTAGAAGGAGACCGGATGTATAGTGGATCTCGCCGAAAGGTACTCTAACTGCAATAAAGACTTGCCGTGGGGGTTTTCCTGATATTGAGGTACTGGTTTTCCGTAGCACATGGATAATCGATTTTCTGAAAGACTTATGACGACACAAAATTATAAGAAGTGTTATATATAATACATATATATATGATGTAATATATAATATGAAAATATATGATAATATATATATGAAAGTTATATAAGAAGTGTGGTGTTTTCGTCTACTTAAAATATTGTGTTATTTGGTGTAAAGGAGTCCTCCTAGTTGTTTAGCATTATGTAATGATTGTGTTTCTAGGAAAGATAAGTGTTTCAGAGACATTGTGAATTTAGCTTAGGACTTGATTTTAACGAATCGGGAAGAAGTGTTTTTATGTTTAAAAGCAAACTTGTACTCCACTGCTCTTCCTCCTTTTAAAGTGTTTTAATAACCTTCTTTTGTTGTTAAAATTAGTATTATGTCTTTATTAAAAGTTAACAACCCTGAGAAGCTTATTACAACTATGCCGCAGCATGAAATGAGCAAATAAATTTCTCCCAAAATTAGTTTCTCTTTTCTTTTTCATCGCCATTAAATTAAAATTTTATTATTCCTGTTATAAATATTTTACAGTCCATTTCCATTTATAATGTGATGAAATCACTGTACAACCACCCAAACAAGCGAAACAAATTGGAAAATTGTTGCTTCTGTAACATTCAGCATACATAAATCGTATGTTTAAGAACATGTTCCCTCTAAACCAGTTCTATAATTTTAAATTATATATTTTAGTAATTTGAATTGATACGATTAAAGCTTATTCTATCATTCCTTTGAATTATATAGATTTACCTAGACAATTTGTTCAAAGCAGTTGCATAACTTAATTTTTTTTAAAAAATTTTTATGCGACTTTGTAACTGAGATATATTACTATTTTAAAAGAACTTTACTTTTGCTATACGAAAACTCCATTCCTTTTCGGGAGTATAACCCATTTCTCTTCTTAATTTATATCTTATTTCCATCTGCTTCCACACGACGCCCCTAATTCAATCTAGTCGACTTTTTACCCAAATGCCAAAAGGGAATAAGTTAATCTCCCTTAAGCAACCGTTAATGTTCGTTAAGAGGTACTTTTGATAATGGTGCTTAATGCAAGTTTGGCGCTCGGTCGACAGTCGGACAACAAAGATTAATACTTCTGTGGATCGATGGAGATGCATCGATTAACACTTCTTTGCAGGCTTCATCCCATGAGTACAACTTCAATTTTTTTATAGCTCTTTCTCATCGGCATGTAGTGTTTCTTTTAAAATTTTATCTTTACTTTATTCTCTTAGAGAAAACTAAAGGTAGCCAGTTGAGTCTTGAATGGCACTAATTTAAAGTGAACGAAGGGAAAACATTCCACGATGATATTCTATCCGCAATGAATTCTAGTTCTCAGTACAATATTCCTTTTCATAACAAGTAAATTTTAAACAGAAATATGAAAGCGACTTGTTTCTTAGTCCACGACTTGCTTGTAATTGTCTAATAAAATTACCTATTTTATTTATTTACTTATTATATGCCAGTCGGCTTGTTGTAGGAGAGTGATTTGGTTGAAAACCATTTATTGTTATCCACATTCAATTTAATCTTTGTAATTGCCAATAGAGTGTTTTTATAAATAAGAGAGTAGCGGCTTACATACAGGGCACATGCTCAAATTGGATTTTTTTGCTTAAACTGGGGCAACCCACATTTCAGAACTTGGAAGTGCTAGCCTGGACACGTTCAATTAGATAAGCAAGACAGGTGAATAAACATTAGCTTCGCGATAATGGCAGTATCGCCAAAATTTTGTTCAAAATCCTCTCGACCATTCTAATTTTATTGTTCATTTGTCGACACAATAAAGACACTGTAGTTGTCAACATCGCTCACGTTTGACACGCGGTAGATAATCATATATTAAAACTTTTAGTGTGTCCCTGTAGGAAAATCCATACACGATACGATGAATATTTTTAGCTTAAAACCTTCTTTGTATCCTATAACTGTAATGTAAAAAATTACATTAAAATTTGTTCAGTGGTTGTTGAGTAAATTGCAGACATTCAAATATACATAATGGCCGGCAACAGCCAAAATATTATATAAGTCGCTTAAAAAAGGAATTTGGCACAGTAGCAATGACAAACTAACTAGCAATATTTATAAACGGATTTAGACGGAACATAAATCAAGAGACTTGTTCATTTAATCGAAATATTCAAAGCAAGTGCAAAATAAATTTCCAATAATATTAAATATACATATTAATCTTCAAAATTTAGACTCAGAAGCAATAAAACGGATTCTGAGGATTTTTTAAAATTATATTAGAGAACCAAATTTTCAAATCATATTCACAATTCATCTTTTATTAAAATCTTCAAATACATTTTACAATAAGCAACAAAACGATTCAAATTCATTGGATAAGCATCGATTGTTACTGTTAACTGATTTAAATGAGTTTTCATTTTTGTTTAAAATGAAGTTTTCAGTTTCTTCTCCGCGGACTAAGCTTTTAGAAAATTACGGAATAGGGGTTGTGGGATGCTAGTTTAAAGCATTAGGATGTTCAATTTTGTATATAATATTGAAAACTTTTACACTGAATCCCGCAGAATAATAATGTATTTTCTGTGTGTGTGGGTTTTGGATTTTGAAAAATGACAAGCCAAAAATAGACTGTCGGTCTAAATCTGTTATATCTATGTGTTACGTCAAATATATAACCGGTTGTATATATAATAGGTTATATATTTGATAATTTTCTATGGAATTTCTGTTCGTATTTAGAATTAGTGTCCAATCGTAACAAGTTTTTCAGTCCGAAACTGAACCGAATCCAAAAAAACCTTTCCGAATTTAGACAGTAAACGAAAACGAAAATGAAACCCTCTCAGAGAAACTTATAAACCATTAACATATAATTGTTTCTAATTTGTATAATAATTGCTCGTACATGGAAAAATATTATTATTTTTTCCCAAACTCTCATATCTGTCTACAAAGAGAGTTTTAATTAATCATCCGCGTTTATGTCAGTGGGATATTTATATGTACAAAGCAAAAACAATATTCAGCCCCTACAACTTTAAAAAAACAATAATCATAAGCATATACCGATGTTTAGCTATGCAATAATTATTTTAAAAGTATTTTAAAAATGATGCATTAAGGGAGTAACAGCAATTTCATTCCTTGGGGGGAGCGGGGGATAAAAAGAAAAGAAAACAACAATTTTCAATTTACAGGTACTATTATTATTTCAGAAGAAATTAAGAAATATGTTATATTAATTTTTAAATGCAATTTTACACTAAAATACTGAAGATATTTTATACGTTATCGATGTTTACTCTAATGCAATGACCTCTCACTTACGCGCAATTTAAGGGACCTGTTTTAAATAACACATAAGAGCGACGCATAAGGGCGAGTCTCTTGTGGCTTAATTTATTAAACACATCTTTTCCATATAAAAGTAAAAAATCAACATTTAATTTTAGAACATAAAATTATGCGTAGTGAATCTGATAAGTGATAAAAAGTACTATAAAAAAAATAAACATTTAGCTATTCAGTTTTTTTATTGTTTATTTTAAAAACCTTTAGTATCGTATTATGTTATATAGTTTATCCTGAAGAAACATTATTTGTTATACTTTACATAAGAGAATGTCAATTAATCTTTTAGAAACGAGACATCGACATTAGTTATTTTCTTAAGCCGTGTTTGCACAATGACATTTTTTAATTCATTAAAGTGCCTGTGTATTTACGTGAAAATTCGGAGACATTTACCAGAACCATCATCATAAAGTTCCTGTCAATCATGATTTTTTTCAGCCATAAACTACTGAAAACAAATACAGCCCATAAATGAAGGGACAAACACAAAATTATGATTTCGTACACAAAAGTTATTTCTGAATAGTCAAAAGAAATTTATATAAAGTTCAAGTTTATTAAATATGTACTACCGTAATAGTACAGCCAGTCGATTTAATGTAGGTTTGACGTTACAAATAGTTACAAGTCATTGCGGTTTAGCACAGTGACAAATGTTTTATCCATCTCACAATTACTCACAAGTAATGGCGATCTGGTGACTCCACTGTGAAATTACCGTGACGGTTGCTTTGTGACGAGTTATCACGTGACTCTACTGTGAAGTCACCTCGTGACACTCATGTGACCGTTATTTGGAGACTCCACTATGAAGTTATCATGACCCTTGCATTATAAAGTTTCACAAAGCTTCATCAAAATGAAGTCACCTGGAGACTCTTAGGTATATAAGAGTTCAAAAGTCACAGTTCAGTTTTTTATTATTTTTGTGACCGATTGAATAAGTTTGTGTATGTGTTCTTTTTATAATCGCACACACCCTGTGCGATACGCGCGCCAGGAGAATATTTTGAGTGGAATTTTTAGTAATATAGTGTAAAACGCGTTATCCCGCGTACTAGCGTGAATCCTGCTTTCAAGTTACTACTGAAGAGTATTAGATAGATCCACTTAAAAAAAAAAAAACTACAGTTTAGTTTAGATTTTACTGAGAAAAAGTATGGTTGATAAAATAAAAATTTCTATTAGACCATATCCAAGCAGAAAATTTTATTGAGACACATACAATTTTGTTTGTATGAACAATGATTAAACAAAAAAGTGTTAATCCAACAAATTTTTTTTCGGCTCAACAAAATTTTATGCTTAAATATAACCCAATAGGGATTTTGTTTATCAACAATACTGCTTCCTGGATGTGGTAAAATAACATTTTAATACGTTTCACTGTCATGGATAGTTATTTTCTATTGATAAAAGTTGTAGGGTATTTTGAAATCTTGTTAATATTCAGTGCGAAAAAATATATTAATACCAGGATTAAACCAATTCTCACAGATACATATTCTAATTTTCTTTTCCAAAGAGAAAGAATTTTTAAAAGAAAATAAAACAAATATAAATATGGATTTTCTACTCACTAGTATATTGTTTTAGAAGAATTGGGTCATCTCATTCAACAATAATCAGATCATTCTAGAAACTGAAGAAACTATAGTCCTCTCGCGATAGTTTAGCCGATGACCTTGAAAGAACTAGCGACGATACGGGGAAAAAGTTGCTAACAGGCACAAATGGTGAAGGAAATGAATTATTTAATTAATAAATAGATTCTGCTAGTTGCTAATAGTAATTGTCCCCTTCATTATTGAATAAATTCATCTAAATTTCCATTATTTATCAGCCAAGTTATAGTTGGAGGATTATTGTAAGAAATTTCAATTATGTCTCGATTTAATAATGCTTTAGATTTTTTTCCCCCAATCTGTTATATTGAGCTGCTCAGTAATGCTGGACTCAAAACAAATTTTTTTAAATAAGTAAATTAATGATATTTCGATGTTTGAACATGTAAATGACTAAAAATTATTTTAATCGTTTTAGTTTATATAGTTTAGTAAACTAAAATTCTCTTTTTTTTGTAATGAGGAATGTTTGAGTAACATTAGCCTCTCCCATCCCTACGCCTCTGCAGGAAGGTATTGAAAACTCGAAAAAATTGGGGAATAACTGATAATTCGGAAGAATTGCTTTCGCCTAATTTAAACATCGTCTAGATTTCCAAATATTACTTTTTTTAATTGCTATTAAAGCAACATGAGATATAAATGTGATTTCGAAATTATTTTTTTCAAACACGATAGCTATAAAATTGAGGGGGTCGGAGCAAGAAAGTGCCAAGCCACATTTTTGGTGAAATAAATCTAACACTGTAATCTGTTGCTTAATATTCTAAATTATAATATCCAACATATAATTTGTTTCTAATGTCACTTGGTGGCAGCATATGTGACAGGTTTTTGTTTTTGCCCCAGATGTTTATGCCCCCAATGAAGATAGCTAATTTGCAAAAAACGTAATAGTAATATCATTAAAGTAATGCCATATTGTTACTCAGAATATCTCAAATGTTACTAAGGCATTGGCGAAAAAACTTTAGGTTGCATATCTTAATTTGCGTATTTGATCAAATTTTCAAATTGAAATATCAGAAGTTCAAAAATGGGGCTTGGCACTCTCTTGCCCCGACCCCCACAATTGTATGTAATTGTATTGTAATTAAAATAATCGAAAAAAAATCCATACTTGCATGTGTTTTTATTTTGTCGATTTGGTTATCCATCACACGTAGAAATTTGTATTGCTTTTTAGAAACAACTTTGCACTTTTTGTTCAAAATTATATTATTTCTTTCAGGCAAATTTAGTCCTAACTTCTATAATTGGAATTAATTCTAAATGTTTACGAAAAAAATTCGTGTGTGTGTTTGTGTGATCTTGAATTACAGGTAGCGTAAAATTATTATTAGGAAATTATCATATAATCGTAGTTAAGAGTCATATGTGTCGTTCAAAAGACTATTATTTTCTGTCTTCAGTGTTTCTCAGTGTCTTTCAGTGTGTGTAAACAATTTATCTATGAAAAAAAAAAAACTCTGTACATAAAGAAGCATTATAAACATTGATTACATTTATAAAGTGTAAGTGTGCAGATCAGAGCCTGCACCGTTAGATCTTCACGACGCGTTTTAATTTTGAATTCATTTCATTGAACATTCTGAAATTTTCAAACTTGTTTAATTTCTCTCATATCTGTATTATAAAGCAAAAACATGTCCATGAGTAACGCTGATGTTATATCGACGATGTCAACCACCTGAACCATTAATTTCGTTTTATCGCGAACGTTTTAATTTCAAAATATCGCACAATTTCAATTTTTACACCGCCGAATAGAAAACAAAAAGGACTTTAAAAGTATTTTTTTTTTTTTGAAAACTGTATCTCAATTTAGCGTTTTTATGTTTTTAAAAATATTTCAAACATGATTTTTTAAAAATCTATCCGAATAATGAATGTACAACCCGATTAAAGAAAATCAACCCATTTGCACTTAAAACAATGTAAAAAAATTCAGAATATCTTTGTTTCTGTGTAATATTCCTTAACGAAATTGTCAAATGAAATTAAAACTTAAAAAATTAATAAATAAATAAAACACGAATTTAACAGAAATGTAATAGAACTACGTGCTTAAGCACTAAAACAATTAAAATCAAAAAGGTTTCTATAAATACCGAAATATTTCGCCATTAACCACTGGCTTGCGGCTAATACAAAAGTACAAAACATCTTTTTGATGTAGTTTGTGGGCAATCTAAGAAAATGTACTAAGTGTAAATAATATATTAGAATTTTCAAATAAGAAATACCTACATTCTATACACCGAACAGTACACCGAGCATAGCTCGGGTTAGATCGCCTTCTCCCTATACAAGTAAGATTTCAACTAGTTTTAGGAAATGTAAGTTATGTATTGTAACGGAAATTACAATTACACGCATTGATACACTAAGGCTGTTTATTTCCTGTAACTTTTTTTATTATATGAGCTGCCCCCCCCCCCCCAACCTCAAATCCCTGTTCTCTCATAATTTCATAATCGTAACTCCCTACAATTTTCTGTACATTAAATATTCAGTCTAAAACAATAAAAATATTGATTTCACGCTAATGTCATTAATAATTAGTTGGGACAATTAATTATTTTCGTCAATATTTTATTAATTATTGATAATATTAATTCATAATATTAATATTGGTAAAGCACTTAGTGCGCTATACCAAGGGATCCGAGATCAAACCCCGGTCTGGACATTTTTTCACTCTGTTGGTTGTGCGCTGTTAAGTAAAGTGATATTTCACATCCTTTGTATTTCAGTAATTTACAGCGAAATTTCAGCTCTGCTGAATAATTAATTAGTATATAAATATTAACAGTTTCATTTATTTGAAAATGACCACTTGTGTTCCTTCTGTATTTTTTAAACAGATACACTACGGTCTTCTTAAGTTTGAAATAAACAATGTTATAGGGATTAACAAGGGAAATATACAACTATTATTTACACAGAAGGAAATTTAATTTGCGGTTACGTTCATTATCCTTTAAGTAATTAAGTCATTTGAATAGAATGAGTTCAGTATAATAATGCATCTTCTTTTGGACAATAAAAATATAGCTTATACATATCTAAAAGATCCTCTTTGTAACAACAAAAAAAAAAAAACAGGAAAAAAATTAGTTTAGCTATTTCCATTTCTACTCAATTCTCAAAATTCTGTTTATGATAATCATACTAAATCGTTGAAAATTCTGAAATGTAATAATTTCAAGTGGTTTTGCAATAATCCGCCACCATAACTAATTCTCAGGAGTGAGATATTTTAAATTTACAATCTACATGTATTATAATATTTTATTTCTGATTTGTTGTAATAACGCACGTTTTCCGACAAAATTAATTGAATGTGACTAAGCATTATTGTCGGACATAATGCATAATCATAAATCATCTTGACAAATTTGCTAAGTTTTGCTAAAATTATCATTTTTACAGGCTATTATGATAAATATATATGCTTAAAATCCTTCGATGAATGCTAGTGAATGTTTTTTAACTATTTTTCGAATAGTTTCGAGGCATAATTCACAAAAATAGATAAATAGCTCTAAATAGTTTATGTTTTGCTGCTTTAATAAAGCAACTTTATAAACTCTTTTATAGATTTCAGTTAAAACAGATATAAAATCAAATTAAATTAATTGCTAAAATGAGCATGAGTTTACTCGATGATACACTATTATATATGCCAAATTCATTTTTTTTATATTTTTCGTTTTTGTGCATAAATGAGAAGCAAATTTAATATAGGATGTATATATTGCATTGAGCTGCCTAGAATAACTGATAAATCCAACAAACCTACAATAAATGAAAAAAAAATAACATTTACGAACATCTTTCTTGATTGTATGTATTATCTGGCTATACGGATAATCATAGGATTAAGCACTCCCACCTTAATCCGTTCGGGTCTGGCGTCCTATTAATAGGACATATGTCTTTTCATTGACTATTAGTTTTGTCTTAACAATCATTTTTGTTATTATCTCTATGTAGTAATGCTGGTGTATGTCTATATATTTATTATGGCTTCATTTATATTTCAGCATTTAGAAATAATAATAAAAGTAATAATTTGTTTTAATTCTCTTTACACTGCTGGCGGTTATTTTATTTGAAATATATGTTTCACTCTTTAAATTTAATAAAGACTATTTTTTCGAAAGAAAAAATATAATAAGGTATAAAATATAATAGAAAGTTACGTCTGTTTAATCGTGTAAGAATATGAAGTTTTCCAAACGTCTTCAAAAATTCTTTTTTAGCCTATTATCATATTAATAGTAAGCAAAATAACTTTATTCGTTAGATTTCAGTAAATGACGTATTTGTTAAATTTCAGTAAACCTTAAAATTTGTTATTTGGATAGCGACTTTAATTTTATTAACGTACATAAGAAATAAACCGCAAGATGCGACAAAACAGTGGCTTGAGGATATAGAATTATAACTACCCTGATGATATCCTATAACTGAATACATTTGTTGATATTGATAATATTTTACAAATGGCTTCATTTATATTTCAGCATTTAGTAATAATAATAAAAATAATAATTTGTTTAATTCTCTTTACACTGCTGGCGATTATTTTATTTGAAATATATGTTTCACTCTTTAAATTTTTTATAAAGACTATTTTTCCGAAAGAAAAAATATAATAAGGTATAAAATATACTAGAAAGTTACGTCTGGTTAATCATGTAAGAATATGAAGTTTTCCAAACGTCTTCAAAAATTCTTCTTTAGCCTATTATCATATTAATAGAAAGCAAAATAACTTCATTCGTTAAATTTCAGTAAATGGCGTATTCGTTAAATTTCAGTAAACCTTAAAATTTGTGATTTGGATAGTGACTTTAATTTTATTAACGCAAAAGTAATTTTTTCCCAAAATTGGTAAAAAATTCGGACCCGAAAGGGTCATAAGAAATAAACCGCAAGATGCGACAAAACAGTGACCTCAGGATATAGAATTATAATTACCCTGATGCTGTCCTATAACCAAATACATTTGTTGATATTAATTATATTTTACGATCCTCATGTTCCATTTTTTTCTCTTATAAAAATTATATCTCTTTAACACTTTAAGGAACAAAGTAATTCTGATGCTAAAATGTTGAAACAATTGAATGCCTACAGAATTTACAAACAGATTGATTAAACTCTTAACTGATGTTAGCGGTTTCACAGACCTCTGGTTTTCACAGTTTAACTTGTAATTTTCAGCTTAACTATTAGTACTAGGGACATTTTGTTTCGTTTGGAGCCTTAGTACTATCGTTAGAGATTTCTGAATATGGGAATTTTAATTATAATAGTTCTGTTACATAAAGTTTAGTACCAGAAATATGAGTTAATCGAACCTTTTATTCATCCTTTGATCAAGCAGTCTCAGAAACCACTAACGGTAGCTATACGACAATTTTTGTCACAGCAGTTAAAATATAGAAAGACAGAAATGTATTTCTTCACGTACATTATAAAAGCAAAATTTTTGTGCAAAGTTCTGGTAGAAATTTGGCAGTTCGGAATTAAAATTAAGAAGTGTAAATAATATACCACCACCCTCCAAAGGATTAAAGGGTTTGTTGTAAATGTTTGTATGAAAGAATAAATTGTATAAAAGTAATTGTAGTAGTAAGTTTAGTAAATTGTAAAAAAGTAAATTACTAATTTAAAAAAAGGCATTTTTAGAAAAAATATATCTGTAGCTTAATCGCAATATAATTAAGTTATACAAATACTCTTTGAAAAAAAAAGAAAAAATAACCTTTCTTCCAAAAACAAATGGAAGTAGCCAAAAGCAATATATATATATATATATATATATATATATATATATATGTATGTATGATTTCAGATTTCTTGGCATTCAGATTCAACACAACATTAAGTATCTCTCAATATACATTTTAAAAATACATACCTACTTTTAACTTTCCTTATTATAGATAATGAACACTTATTACTAACTTTTTTATAGTCATCAATAGTACATGAATATAAGACCCAAAGATACCATAGTTCCTGCATAGATGGATGTTTTTTATGGATACGTCTACAGCTAAGTGCAGTTTCAACTTTTGTCAAAAGTTCGGGTAAAAATTGAATCTTCGTCAAAACTCTGCTTTTGGGCTGAAACTACACGAAAACAAAAACAAACCTTTTGTCAGACAAGACACTAATTATATGGGACACATAAAATTCTATCCTCAGGGCCTGGACCTACCAAATTTTCTCTAATAAAGAAAACCGACCTCTAAAGGTAAATTTAATATCTTTGGTTATATAATAATTGTTTTTTTAATTTGCTTTTTAAACGTCTTATAAAGCTACTTTTTATTTATATCTAAAATTGAGCGTTACAATTACGTATTTTAAAAATAAAACAATCTATTTTTTTTAAATAATTCATTTAAGATTTCTCATTAAATAAAACTTTTAGACAAATAGTACGAACATTATATTCTACTATAAAATATTTTTTTAATATGTGATTATTATTATTATTATTATTATTATTATTATTATTATTATTATTATTTTACAAGATGAAAGCATACAAGATCCTGATTCATAATACTACAAGCTAGAAACGTAAAATCCAATACTTCAGACTTGCAATAAAAATGATAGAAAAAAAACTTAAACGTAAATCAAAAGAATTTGTTTACATGTGATCTTTTAAATTTTACGTGCTTTTCAAAAGTTTCTGAACACGCTATGGCTATGCTGGTGATTGCAATTTCAATATTTCATGGGACGAAGTTCATGATTTCAATTCTGTATGCATGCCATACTAGCGACTTATAAAAATTTTTACCATTTTCCACACTCATCTGCTACATAGCAAGGGGTGACAGCTAATTTTTAACTTTAATTTAAATAAACTGAACATATTGTTTCAAATTATCTCATTCGAATCTACTATGTAAAATTTTCAACCTCACTAAAAATACAAATAAACAAGAATGGTATACATTGTGGCATTGTGGGGTTATTCAGAAAATAATTTATCATATATACAATTTATTTATAAAGTGTGTTCTGAATTTGAATATCGCGATCATAATTTATCTATCAGCAATTTTATTTACTTCTTAATCTGACTCGAGTGTTTTTCTTCTTATCTATACTAATATAATAAAGAGAGAACTCCTGACTGACTGACTGACTGACTCATCAACGCAGAGCTGAAACGACTAAAGTCAGGATCACGGAATTTCGACAGTAGATTAGAGGTCTGCACGGGCCGAAATTTATAGTCCCGGGCCCGGCACGACCGGAACAATTTTTTTTCGGCCCGGCTTGGTTTAAAAGTTAAAAGTTCGAACCAAACCGGCCCGGTATAAAAACTAAAAGTTCGACCGAGCCCGGCCTGGTATAAAAGCTAAAATTTTGGACAAAGTCTGGCCCGGCCCGACCCGACTGAATTTCTAGAACACATGTCGAAATTTCCGAAGCAATATTATCATAAAATGAAAATTATTTAAAAAGCACCTAATTTTGCATAGGTTTTATTTTCAGATTATGTTCGAGATGCATGGGATGCAAAATATCAACAATATTAATGACCACTTAGACAATTACGTACATAAACACTCATTAAAAAATTGACTTAGACAATTACATTGAAATGAATATTCAGTAAGAGAAGAAAAATCAGGTAAGAAGATAAATCCGTTATAAACATGTTCCATTTTTAGCAGGTATGTTGTTTACTGTAAATGTATTTTATTCTTTTCGAATGGATTATTATATTCATTTTGTACGGATCAAGGCATTTTTCGGTTAAGACAGATTTGCGTCATAGACAGGTTCTATTTCACAGGTTACTGTACTTTAGTTTTTTTTTTTTTTACTGTTTTGTTTTCATACTGTCCTTTAGGTTTTTTTTTTTTTTTTTTTTTTTTTTTTTACTAGAAATGTATGTACTATTCTTTAAAAATAATTTAAATTGTGGAATAATGGCCATTTGAAGATTACGAGCGTTTTTGGCAAAAATTGTTTTGCCGGTCCTCATTTTACTGATTTTTGCACGGACCGGAACAACGATTTTCATATGAGCTGGGTCGGGACCGGACAAAATTTCGGCCCGTTCTCTAGAAAGAGTAAAGTTCAGGTCCGGATTGGTTCGGTCTGACCCGGAAGGAGTGAAGACCAAGCCCGGGTCTCGTGAATGAAAATTGGCCGCTAGGGCTTCGCGCCAGGCCCGGTCTCGTACAGACCTCTAGAGTAGATTGTTGTTATGACCTAAGCAAACAATAAGAAAGGTTTTTGAAATTTTATACCCTAAGGGGTTTAAATGGGGATTGAAAGTGTTAGGTCATTTCACCATATCTCAGCAGCAGTTTTAGGTAGGAGTGTAAAATTAAGCATAATAAATGACAAATCTATTAAAAAATAGTTAAACACGTATTTTAGCGATTTTAGAAATTCAACCACTAAGGGGATTAAATGAAGGGTCGAGAGTTTTCAGTCATTTCACCATATTTTTACGTATTTCAGCAATTTTAGAGCTATTTTAGTGATTTCGTCGCCAACATCGGATATTAATCCGATTATAGAAGTTTAGACGAATAAGACAACGATTGCTGATTTTTGATTAGATATTTTGCGTAAGACATTTTTTAGACGAAAAGCATTTTTTTAATTTCACATTTTATAAATAGTTTTTGTGCTTTTCGTCTTTTAACGATCGGATTTCAATCTTTATGCAAAATATAGTACATTTCCTCCTCTTTTCAAAAAACAGTTTTTGGAAGTAAAGATTTACGATTTAAATATTGATCGCTATATTTATGGGCTCGGGTACTTAATCAAATTAGCCGCTTTTATGAATCAATCAAAACTGAAATCAGTATTAGTATTGTTACTTTAATCGGAATCCACTGCTTTATTGAATCAAATTCTATTGAACAAGATTCGTTAAAACTGTGGTTATTGTATTTAAAAATGAGAAAATGGATCATAGAATCCTGTGAAAATTGGCCATTTCTTTCTAAAAAGGACAGTATTAGTTAGAATTATACCGAATAAACCCTACGCTATATGAATGATCATTTCTTGTTGCACTGCTGCAGAGTGGGGAGTCAATTGCACTTTTTTCTTTGCTCCTTTTTCGAAAATGAGACAGGACTATCAAATTCCCCGAGGGAAAAAAACAGGAAAATGCAATTTTAGTGACTGAAATACTGAAACTTCATAAAATGCAAAGTGTCATAGCTTGGTACATTTTGGGCATACAAAAATGAAATCTTTACTGTTTTACTTGTTAAAGCTGGGAGGAAGTTCTTTTAAATACAGAAAAACCTGTGATAATAGAACCTGCATATAATAGATTCCTGTCTGTAAACGAAAAATATCTAGGTTCCGATGGAAGGAAAACATAAATTTATACCTGATAAGACGGAAAATCGTTTAAAATGGAATTTTTTCCGGGCCCTAGTGATTCCATTTTTACAGGTTTCGCTGCATATCTAAATGAATTATGAACCGCTATTTTAATTAGATCTGGGGCATATTTTCTTTCATTTGGATTCGGGCCTACGGGGACGGGGCTTGCTTCAGATTTGGACCGAGACTGGTTCTTTCTTTTCCCCGGTCAGAAACTGAACTTCCATTCTTTCCAGTCCCGGCCGATCCTACGTCACTGTGGCATTTTTCTTCTAAAAATAATAGTGATGTTGTGTATTTGTTTAACGAAACTTTAAGAAATTTAATTTGCTTTAATAAACTCCTGAGCAATATTTTTAAAAATGTACTTTTT
Organism: Maratus michaelseni; assembly: GCA_963931845.1. Taxonomy (NCBI): domain Eukaryota; kingdom Metazoa; phylum Arthropoda; class Arachnida; order Araneae; family Salticidae; genus Maratus; species Maratus michaelseni. The sequence continues at coordinate 124,021,822 of OZ007586.1, forward strand.
TCTTCATCTTTAAAATTAGGATTTTCTTTAACCACCTCTTTTTTTCATTCTAAACTACACTAATTTTTCAATGAGTGTATATATAAGTAAATGTCTGTAATTGATCATTAATATTGTTATTCCATATTCCATGGATTGCGAACATATAATCTGCTGTACCTTAAAATTCTTACATAAATACGTATATGTGATGGTGAGAAATACCACCATCTAGATCTAAACTAGCACACACTATAAAAAAAAAAGTATTTGGTTTTTTTTCTGCATATTAGCAGAGTATTTGGTATCATTTTAATCAGTGAACAGTGAACAATACAAATTAATGATCCATTTTAGGATCAGCGCATACAGATAGATAATTATGGAACAAAGTGAACCACGGCAGTCAAGGAAATATTTGGTTTTCCGTTCCCACGAATGATTTAACTACACCTAATAAAAATGTCATGGAGAAAATTGTCTGAACAATAATATGACACATTTATTTATGAGAGCTTAAATAGGCACGAAGACCTCACAAGTCAAAGCATCTTTACCTCCCAGACACAGCACGGCGTCAAGAGGAATCGCTATTGTACCGACGGACCTATGAAACACTCAAGGGGAGTACCAAATTTCTCCCGCATGCCAATGGGCATCTCTCTAAAATCAGAGGTATGGCCGAAACATGCAAATTTTCAAGAAGTTAAAACGTATAAGGCCTTAATTTTATGTGAAAAGGGAAAAATGGTTCCATCCCTTTTTTTTTGCTCCACGAAAAGAATGTGATTTTTCTTGAGAGTTCAGATTCAAAAAAGATGGAAAAGTAGAAGGTTGACTGCTCTCTAACTAAAAAAACAGATTTTGAGTGTGTGTGCCAATAGATGGAAATGTACGCGCTAAGAAAAAGCGAAAACGCGTCAGCCATTACCTCCTGCTGTCAACGTTATCTAGTAATATAAGGTAACAAACAATCTTCCTTCACCATTGTTCCATTTTATTTAATTAAGCTATATTCTTTTAATAATACGAATTTAAGTGTGTATGAAGATCCTACCCCGATCTAAACATAAAAAGGCTAATCAAATAAATACTTCTAGGGTATGGAACTCTGCCTTTCAAAATCGAATTTTTTTAATTCAGTAAGATAAACTGTAATTCTCAGAAAATAAATGTTGAGAATACAGTTCTCAACTAGGATTGAATATTTTTATTTTTTTTAAACATTTATGTTTGTTTTTAATCATATGCTTATAATTACCTTGTAAATAAACTCAATTTTATATTCAATTAATTTTAGTCAGTTTTCCTTTTGTTTACTTAATTTATTGAATTAATATTAAGTCTTTTATTTTAGGAAATGTTTTCTTTAATATTACAATCTAGGTTTTAAAATAAGCCATTATATATTTAATGTTACATAACTCTCTGCAGGTAACCTTTGATGATTGTAATTGGCTCAAAGAGGATCCGAACATCAAAAATAATTCACAACGCAACTTTTTCTTTTCTATAATTAATTGATAATTTGTCTAATAAAATTTTCTAAGTATAAATTATCATATCAGATCCTTAGAGTCATAGGTGCAAAATAAATACTATACGTCTCGGATAATTTAAAATACTCATATTAATCAATTAACAGCAATATAGTGGTAAATCCTATGCAATCAGACTTAAATTCAAATAATTTAATTGATCACTCTGTAGCATTCCATCATAGGGTTTACCGAATTAGAAGTGGTACCGTTACCTCTTTCTAAATTATTTTAATATATTAATTTAATTTTAGAAATAGAACTTTAGGTTATTGTATAATTTTTTAAATATAAAAATATATATGCAATATTAAGACTAACAAAAAAAAATTTTTTTTTGCTAACATAAATGTTCTTAATTCTAATTCTTTTGAAAAAAATTTTTTTTCCTCTTTTCAACAACTAATTAAAAAAAAAAAAAAAAAAAAAAAAAAAATTTTTAGCATTCATTGGGGAATCTTCATACACTCTGTAACATGCATATACCTGGCAATTCTTTTTGGGTACCTCACTAAATATATAATGATATATTAAATAATAATAAGTGTTATTGGATTGATTTGTATTAACAAAGAATTGAAAATATGACTTGTGTTACATATACTGCAACAGCAGCAAATATAAAATAAATACATAATAATGCTCAAATATTGAAATGATATATATTATATATAATTAATTTCTCGAACAGTGCATAACAATTCACCATTGGGTATCTTTTATTTTATGTTAAACAATTTTTTTTTTGCTCTCTCTCTATTTTATGATTTTTGTACTTTAATTGGATGAATAAGCGTAAAAGTCAAAGAATTAGTAGAATAGATACTGGTGTCAAAACTAGACAACAATTACGCGAATTAAATAATCAAACTGTAGACACTAATATTATTTGTAATAATAGTAATAATAATAATAAGAAAAAAAAGAAAGAGAAGAAAATTATAAATTCTGAAAAAGCTACTCCTAAAATTACTACAATGGACACCCCAAATGCAGATAGCCTAATTAATCTGATTCCATACTATGATGGAAAAAAGGAAGCAAATATTAACCATTTTTTCTTACAATTTGACAATCTCATCAATAAAACTGAATTGAATAATGATTCTAAATTAACTATATTAAAGGCGAAAATTGTAGGACCTGCTAAAGATAAATTGATGAGGGATCAAAATTTGTTCGTGGAACAGAACTTAGAAACCTTTAAAACAAAGTTAAAACAATTATTCGAACCCAAAACCACATTTCTAGAAGCGCAAAAGAAATTTTGCAATCTCAAACAAAAACCGGAACAAAACATGAACGAATTTATATTAGAGTTTAATGCGGCAGCAGACCTTTATCTAAAAAAAAGTGGGCAAGATATAGGAGCTAACAACAGCTCTACATTCATGGAAATGATCAAATTATCTCAGTTTTTGGAATCAATTCGTAGTGATTTAAGTCTGGAAGTAAGAAAAAACTCTCCGCCGGACTTTAAAACAGCGTGCAACATAGCCTTAAAATTAGAGGAGGCTTATTCACATGTCAATTTAAAGGACATCAACAACATTTCCAAAACTAAAGATTCTGATTTGTTAAATGAACTGCTTAAACTCAATGTAGAAAGTGCAGAGAATATAAAATTATTAACCGCGGAATTAAATAACATAAAATTAAAGGTAAATGCCACTAACAATGATACAACTAGGTTTTGCAAGTACTGTAAATCCACATCCCATACGAACCCACATTGTTGGTTTTACAAGGGCAACGAACAAAACAGCAGTAATTACGTGGACGAAAATAAAAAAATTCCTGAGAATATTCAAATCGAAAAACCAAATTTTTATCAAGGGGGAAACCAACAAGCTCAGGGAAACTTTCAGCAAACCCCAAATTACACGCACCAAAACTTCAACCCTATGCAATATTCTGCTCCTCAGTACATGTACTATGCACCACCCCCACCCCACCAACAATTTATGCCGATATCATATCCCAGTTTCGGAAATTATGGAGGCAATTTCAACGAACAGAGATCATATGACCAGCGAAGAAATTATAGAGGGCATAGAGGGGGCTACAAGCAAAATAATTATAAAAAACATGATTATACAAAAAAAAATAATTCACAGCACACATTTGAAAACAATAAACAAGATAAAGATCATGATCAGAATTCTAGTAACAATAAGGGAAACTAAAGTCGAGACTTACATTCTCAAATACAAGGCACCCGCGTAAGTCTCACTGCGGGTCTAAAAAAAATAACAAAATTATTGCTAGTGTCAAAAGTAATGACAATTCTCAACTTCCGATTATTACTTTTGAAATTAATGGTGTTAAGATTAATGCTTTGACAGACAGTGGGGCGGCAGTAACTTTGGCATCACCTATATTGTTCGAACAATTAAAGAATGCACACGTAAAATATAAAAATCTCTGTAACCAGGTAAAAATTCAAACATTAACAAATTCGACAATCTCTTTTAAGCAATGCATTAAATTAACTTTCAAATTGGAAAACGTTTTTGTATCGGGGGCATTCTATGTTACAACTCAAGATTTTGGTCGGAACTACAATATGCTATTGGGATTCGATTTCCTCAAAACAAATAATATTATCCTAGATTTTGAAGATAAAACCATGAAATTAAAAAACAAAAACATTGCACTTCAATTTCTAGAAAATGAACCTCAAAGTCTGATAAGTAACTTAACTGCTAACTCTAATGAGAATCAAAATAAAGAAACAATACACAAAAAGAAAAAAAAACGTATCTCGCACAAAAATTTTGTTACAGCAAAACTAACACAGACAACGGAGTTACTACCAGGCGAAAAAAAAATTGTTGCATTACTATTAGATCCAGATAAATTCGCAACTACAAATACAATACTCTTGGAACCGATTAAACATAATATGAAAATTTATTATAAAACATCAATTCACGAAATTGCCAAGGATAATAAAATTCATATAATAATCACTAACAAATCACAACAAAAATTAATCTTAACAGAGGGAATGAACATTGGCAAAATTTCTAAACATTTTGAAATAAAATCAGTTGACACTGAGGGTCAAGAAGTAACGAAGCAGGTAGTGCACATTAATAATCTGAATTTAGAGCAAGTTCGTGAACGGAGAAAAGCAGAACTTAGATCAGACGACTTTAATTTACAACATTTAGACTCGGACACAGCAGAAAAATTAAAAAAAAATACTTCTAAATAATGCACATGCCTTTTCTAAGAATTACGATACACTCGGACAATCTTCATTAGTCGTCCCAAGATTTAATTTAATACATAATTATCCTCTGCAGACTAAACCATACAAAACTGCACACAATGTTAAGGAGTATGCTAAAAAAGAAATTGAAAAACTTTTGAGAGCAAATATCATTCGTAAATCCAACTCTGATTACGCTTTCCCTGTTATTTTCGTTAAAAAAAAATCTTTGCAGAAAAACGAACAGGCTAATGAAGTTAAATATCGTATGGCGGTCGATTATAGACTTTTAAATGAAATACTTCAAAATTATGCGTACCCCATACCCGAAATTAAAGAGATTCTGCGGAGAATGAGTGGAAAAAAATATTATACAGTACTGGATCTACACAGTGCGTTTTTCCAAATAAATTTACGTGAAGAAGACACTGAAAAATTAGCTTTCATAACGGAGCACGGTAAATTCTCCTTTTTAAGATTGCCTTTCGGAACGCGACTCAGTACTGCGGTGTTTGCAGAATTAATTGATAAAGTGTTGGGCCACTTTAATGAAGATCAAGTCGCTTATTTTATTGACGATGTGATCCTAGCATCCGACTCACTCGAAGAAATGTTAGATCTGTTAGACAAAGTCCTTAAAGCTTTTATTGAAAATAATTTAACTATTGAGCCTACTAAAATACAAGTCTGTATGTCAGAAATCGAATTTCTCGGTTTCACCCTAAACAGCGAAGGATACTCTCCTTCAAAAAGAAACATAGATAAAATTCAAAATTTAGTTAAACCTAAAAATAAGAAGGGAGTTAAATCTCTACTTGGTCTTTCGAATTATTTTAGATCGCTTATTAAAGACTATTCTAAAATAGTTGACCCATTAATTAATCTTACTAAAGACAAAGTGAAATTTAAATGGTCTGACATAGAAGAAAATGCTTTCAAAGAAATCCAAGCAGCGATAGTTAAAAATCCCACATTAAAACCCCCGGATTTCTCAAAAGATTTCATTTTAATCACAGACGCTTCTAAAACAGCTATTTCTGGAATTTTAGCACAAGAATATGACGGAGAACAGCTGCCAATTGAACATTTTGGGCGAAAATTAAGGGATCCCGAAAAGAACTACCCCAGTTTCAAACTCGAACTACTGGCGGTTCATGAAGCGGTGATGTATTTCAAGCATATTCTTGCAGGGAGAAAATTTAATATTTATACAGACTCCAAAGCGCTAACGTATTTTTTAAATTTGGAAAAGCAACCAGACATTGTAGCAAGGTGGTTGGACAATTTGTCCCCTTTTAACTACTCTTTTCAGCATATCGAGGGATCTAAAAATCCTGCTGATTATGTTTCGAGGAACATTAATAATATAATTTCAAGAGAAAAATTGCAAAATTCATTGTTTACGGTAAACAAAGCTCTATCAGATGAAAACATTAAACTACAACAATTAGAAGACGAAAAATTAAATAAAATAATAAACAAAATTAAAACTGACAAACAAAACAAAACCACAAAAAAATTCACTCTCAATCAAAAAGAAATATTAATATTAAAGCCAGGCTCTGATACAAATGAACTGTTAATTGCTCCGGATAAACTTAAAGCTGAAATAATACAGGAAGCTCATAAACCACATTTAGGATTTTTTAAAACTTATCAAATAATAAAAGCTAGATTCTACTGGTACGGGATGTACAGGGATGTAAAGAATTATTGTACTAAATGTATACCATGTAACACGACTAAACAACATCAAACTATTAAAGTTCCCACACAAAAAATAATCAAAGATAAAGAAATTGGATCAGTTTTGCATATAGATTTAATTGGTTTGCTTCCAATGACGCTACGCAAAAATAAATTTGTATTTATGATTATTGATTCCACATCAAGATTCTTGGAGGCTGTACCGGTTCGCAATTGTGAATCACAAACACTTCTAAATGTATTGAATCGCTATTTTAGTAATTTCGGATTGGCGCGATCCATAAAATTGGATAATGGCCGGTATTTTCACTCTGATTTATTCAAAGAATACATGGATTCTCTTAACATAGACCTAGATTTTACGTCCGTGAATAATCCACGCAGTAATGGGCTCTGTGAAATCAGTAATAAAATATTAAAAAATTCAATTGTGGCTATGTGTAAAAACTCTTTAGAATGGGATACCAGGATTGATTTTTTTAAAATTAATTATAACAGTACGCCGCACAGAGCTACGGGATTTTCTCCGGCACTTCTATTTTTCGGTAGAGAAATAAGAACTCCTTTTTCCATACACTTGCCCGACCAAGACATAATCGTCAAAACCTATGTTAAAAATAGAGTCCAACATATTGAGGAAATAAAGAAATTAGCCTTACAAAACCAAAAGAAAATGATGGCGGAGTACATCGACAGTACTCCAGTCCAAAAAGTAAAATTTCTACAAACGGGACAAGAATGCTACTTAAAAGTCGTGGGTAAACCAGGTGTACTTCAGCCAAAATTCTTGGGACCATTCGAGGTGGTAAGGAAGCTTAGGAATAACAATTACCTATTAAAGGAAATTGCATTCCCAGATAAAGCGACTATTAAACGCCACATAAATAAATTATTCTCACCAACGAAAGTGGAATCACAGACTATACACATAAATTCCTAGATAGGGAAGCGAGAAATTTTTTTTCTCTTTTATTGCTGTCGAGGCAATATGTATATATTTATTTTAAATTTTTATCGTTTATAGATGTCCTATTTTTCTTTAGTTTAGTACACATTTTATAATTTTCCATTATTGTTTATTTACAGTACATTGAGGACAGGTTACTATGTAAAAAAAAAAAAAAAAAAAAAAAAGATCATTTAGGGAGGATACTGCAAGTTTTTTTTCTTTGCTACACAGTGTACTACTGAGGGATTTGGCTCGTCAGAGGGAGTTATGAACAAACATGCACGTTAAATAAAAAATAATAATAATTACGGTAAAAATAAAAACAGAGGCAGCCTTGCCAGGGTATCACCCTTTCAAACCCATTTTATACTAATTTATATAACAAAACAAAAAAAATTTTTAATATATAACCTTACCCCCTCTACTAAAAGTGAAAATAAAAGTCTTTATATGTAGCACAAAACATATAACTAATCGATTTAAAATTACAAGTCAACATCTATTCACTCGGCGACACAAATATAAATAATAATAATACAACATTTTATATTGACCAATATTTATAATAATTCATCCTTTGCTTAAAGCCACGGATTGACGAATCCACTTGAATTATTATAACAAAAAAAAATCGGTCAGATTTTACAAAATTATTTTAGTTTAATATTTGATATAATCTATAACTTGGTTAGAACAACGCGTTTCAATTTTAATTTTAGAATAATCGTACGATTTCATATTATAAAACAAACAAGTAAAAAAAAAAAAAAAAAAAAAAAAATTATTAGTTGTCCCTAAGGATTAACATTTCAAATAATTTAATTACAAAAAAAAAATAATAAATAAAAAAAAATACCATTGAACGTTTCAATTATTACAAAACATAAATTGGATGTTTAATTTATACCTTAAATATTTAGGTAAATTATTTCATACTTAAAAAATAATAATAATAAAAAGGTGTTGGATACATGTCAATGATCATTTCAGCAATTTATTGGATGTTAAAGTCTCGTTTTTGCAGGCGAAATTGAGACTATCTGCGCAGAGCATCTAATAATGCATTTAGCTGAGATATTTCTAATTAACTAAATTTCCAAACTTTACAAAAAAAAAGAATTTGTTTAATTTTTTTTTTTCTAACTATATGTAATATTTTATAAAACAAAAAATAATAAGAGAAAAGAAAAGCGAACGCTCGCTTTTGATTCCTTAAATATGTATATTTACACGTTAATATATTTTAAAATAATAATAATAAGAAGAATAAATAATTAAATAAATATTTTACAATTGCATGCACATTTTCGTTTGTGCAAAGCAACGCTCGCTTGTTCTCGCTAACTTAAATTGTAACTAGAAAATCAATATTATATTAAAAATATATATATATTATAATACATTACGTTTTTATACACAATATAAATAAATAAGTAAATATATAAATTGACGAGAAGATAGTGCGATGCAAACGGATTTGACCACGTTACACGTGTACCGATTTTTTTTTTTTATAGAAAATATTAAGTAGATATACAGATTTAAACATACCTCATTTTTTTTTTAAATCCAAGCCGGGTATACACGACTTTTTTTTATTTTAATCACACCTGTAATCTTATTTCAACAATAAAATACAGATAGCTGAATTTTGGCGAGTAATCCAAAATCTGCACAGACACACGTGCAATCAAATCGTTTCACTGATTTTTTTTTTTTTCCCCACTGTCAGTAATACAGGAGTTTAGTAAACGTCACCCACAGGTGAGGAAAGATACCTAATACACGGCTTATCATTTCGCAAATCGTCCCCTGGGTACAACTGAATCCGAAGGTAGGGAGATGAGTCATTGTCCACAGGTAGGGTCATCTAGCTGTCATTCTCTATCCTTCCGCTTAGCGGTGATGGATTAGAGGGAGAAAAGATTACTGTTTTTTTTCTTTTTCTTCTTCTGCCTTGTTTTTTTTTTTTTTTTTTTTTTCCCAACCCCGTCCATTCCAAGGCAGGCAGTTTAAAAGGGTATTGTGTTTGACTTTATAGATGGATATTTAAATTTTTGGTATCGAAAGAAGAAAACAAATTTTCATTTTTTCGATCTGTTTCTTTTATGAAAATATATTATTATTGAGAATATCTTTCATTCATAAAAGTAGCCTTTTCACATATTCCAAAACAATTGTTTTAGTAAGAATGATAAGATTTTTTTTTTTTAACATAACATTTTCTTTATATATATATAAAAAAAAATAAAGAAGTTTTCCTTTCTGCTCAAGAGAAAATAATTCATGTGAGAATTAGATTATAATGTTTATAATACAGATTGTAGTACAACAGACATGTGATTATATAGATGTGTTTTCTCTCAATGTTTTTCATATATTATATAATTTTTTTTTTAATTGTATGGTATTCATTATCAATGCATACAGCTTACTGATTATATTGAGTATTTGTTTTAAATGATTCTGTATATTGTGTTTCAACGTATGGGTACCTAATTAGCCTGTAATAATTAAAATAAAAGATTTGCCAATTTATATGTATGTAATAACTAAAAATATAAGAGTGGAAAAGAAAATTAATTTTTTTTTCTTTCTTCTCTCGGGCATTTTATTTTATTATTTGGCTTATTCAAATTTTCCTGCTTTATTTGGATTTGGACCTATTAAAACTCAAAATTTTAATAAATGTTTTTGGAACAATGGAAATTGAAACCAACTACACATGATAACTTGCTGAAGAAGTCATGTCTTTCATCAGATTTTTCAACAGTGAACTTTTGATTACGCTTTATTTCACCAATGTGTAAAACTTTTTTCTGGTGTTGCAAACCTACTTACACTCCAAACCTAGTGACACCCCAGCTTATCCCAAGTTCCTAGACTTTTCCATGTGAACATTTTCAGTTTTGATCTTCAATATAATACGACGATGGACTTTCATCGAGTACTTTGTGGCTATATATATATATAAAAAAAAAAAGATACTGTGGACCTTTTTTTTTTCTAATGTCGGGGGAAGAGATGATGGTGAGAAATACCACCATCTAGATCTAAACTAGCACACACTATAAAAAAAAAAGTATTTGGTTTTTTTTCTGCATATTAGCAGAGTATTTGGTATCATTTTAATCAGTGAACAGTGAACAATACAAATTAATGATCCATTTTAGGATCAGCGCATACAGATAGATAATTATGGAACAAAGTGAACCACGGCAGTCAAGGAAATATTTGGTTTTCCGTTCCCACGAATGATTTAACTACACCTAATAAAAATGTCATGGAGAAAATTGTCAGAACAATAATATGACACATTTATTTATGAGAGCTTAAATAGGCACGAAGACCTCACAAGTCAAAGCATCTTTACCTCCCAGACACAGCACGGCGTCAAGAGGAATCGCTATTGTACCGACGGACCTATGAAACACTCAAGGGGAGTACCAAATTTCTCCCGCATGCCAATGGGCATCTCTCTAAAATCAGAGGTATGGCCGAAACATGCAAATTTTCAAGAAGTTAAAACGTATAAGGCCTTAATTTTATGTGAAAAGGGAAAAATGGTTCCATCCCTTTTTTTTTGCTCCACGAAAAGAATGTGATTTTTCTTGAGAGTTCAGATTCAAAAAAGATGGAAAAGTAGAAGGTTGACTGCTCTCTAACTAAAAAAACAGATTTTGAGTGTGTGTGCCAATAGATGGAAATGTACGCGCTAAGAAAAAGCGAAAACGCGTCAGCCATTACCTCCTGCTGTCAACGTTATCTAGTAATATAAGGTAACAAACAATCTTCCTTCACCATTGTTCCATTTTATTTAATTAAGCTATATTCTTTTAATAATACGAATTTAAGTGTGTATGAAGATCCTACCCCGATCTAAACATAAAAAGGCTAATCAAATAAATACTTCTAGGGTATGGAACTCTGCCTTTCAAAATCGAATTTTTTTAATTCAGTAAGATAAACTGTAATTCTCAGAAAATAAATGTTGAGAATACAGTTCTCAACTAGGATTGAATATTTTTATTTTTTTTAAACATTTATGTTTGTTTTTAATCATATGCTTATAATTACCTTGTAAATAAACTCAATTTTATATTCAATTAATTTTAGTCAGTTTTCCTTTTGTTTACTTAATTTATTGAATTAATATTAAGTCTTTTATTTTAGGAAATGTTTTCTTTAATATTACAATCTAGGTTTTAAAATAAGCCATTATATATTTAATGTTACATAACTCTCTGCAGGTAACCTTTGATGATTGTAATTGGCTCAAAGAGGATCCGAACATCAAAAATAATTCACAACGCAACTTTTTCTTTTCTATAATTAATTGATAATTTGTCTAATAAAATTTTCTAAGTATAAATTATCATATCAGATCCTTAGAGTCATAGGTGCAAAATAAATACTATACGTCTCGGATAATTTAAAATACTCATATTAATCAATTAACAGCAATATAGTGGTAAATCCTATGCAATCAGACTTAAATTCAAATAATTTAATTGATCACTCTGTAGCATTCCATCAATATGCAATATTCTTTTAAAACAACTTAATTTTATAGGATGATGTTGGTAAAGAAATATTGTCATATTTTGCATAAATTGGGTCGGGACGGATCAGTAAACCACGGAAAGAAAAAAAAACAGCCTGTACCGGAACCAGGCCGAACTTTTAGCTTTTATAATTGGCCAAGCACGGACAATAAAATTTTCGTAAGCATCCAGACTGAACCTTTAGTTTTTATAATGGAGTGTGCCAGGGTTGGAAATTACGGCCCGAGCAGATACTTTCCCCAGACAACCAGCATTTAATGTTTATTCTGGGAGAAAGGAAGAAAAAACTAGTATGGCGTACTTAAAACATTGAAAGTACCATAGAAAAGGTAAATGTACAAATGGTACAGTGTGTGTGCCATTAAATGTGAACTCATAAAATCACAAATGTTTCATTTTATTTTTTCCTTTAAAGGAAATAAATTAAAATATTTGTGACATACAAATTGTTTAAAAAAGAACGGTAAATACGATAAGACATGGTAGAGCACACTACAATAGACAATTGAGGGGGCCGGGGAAAGAAAGTGCCAAGCCACATTTTTGGTGAAATAAATCTAACACTGTAATCTGTTGCTTAATATTGTAAATTATAATATCCAGCATATAATTTATTTCTAATGTCACTTGGTGGCAGCATATGTGACAGGTTTCGTTTTTGCCGCAGATGTTTATACCCCCAATGAAGATAGCTAATTTACAAAAAACGTAATAGTAATGTCGTTAAAGTAATGCCATATTGTTACTCAGAATATCTCAACTGTTACTAAGACATTGGCGAAAACATATTAGGTTATATATCTTGATTTGAGTATATGATCACATTTTCAAATTGAAATATCTCAGAAATTCAAAAATTCCCCGACACCCTCAATTATTGCATAGGAAAGCAGAATCGCAATCCATTTTTCAAACAAAAATTTACGGTATCTACTTCAAGCCAAACTCAGGTATTGATGCAGACGTTATCAATAATGAAGCTACTTTAACGTAATTTTTAACAAATGCGAAATATGATATCACGAAAAGCACTGTAAATTCACAGTAATTCGATCATTGACATCATAAGCAATTTGAACTTCATTCCGGGATATGGAGCGTTCAGCATTTTCTGGAGTAGAGGATGATAACTTCCCCCATTTCTTGTGATACCATTACATTTGTGATAAAGCAAGGTGAGTCTATTGAAAATTTCGTTAAAATATCTACATTAGTGTTTAATGTATGAACAAGATTTCGTGTTCGGTTTGGAGTGAAACATCCCGTGTTTTTGATTGAAGGAATGGGCATGATCCTGCTTTCAAGCACAAAAATTGTTTCGTGCAGTGTGTCTTTTCAACCCTTCTCCTTTCTAAAGTTTGTATAATCTTATTTTAAACAATTTGCATAAATATAAGATAAGTTTTATGTTATTTCATTCATGCATTTTACGTTTTGTAACTCTAAGATTCTCAACGCTGTTTTAAAGAATGTCTAACATTGATACTGATTCTAATATACGGAAACCAGTAGTATTATCATTTAATTTATTAAAAATATGGATTCGAGCAACCAGTAATTGTAATAAGCGGTGACTCCTGGACTAGCTATCAATAACTGAACACTTCCCCCCCCCCACATAGAACTGAATTCTGGCTGCGCCACTGGTTTGTATATAGATGTTCAGAAATCCTGGTGCAACCACGTCATATACCAGATTTCTCGATGTGTGAGTGAAGCAAAATAAAAAAAACCAGCACTGTCTCACTGTGTTCTAAGTGTGGAACACAGTGAAACGAATGGTAATATTATTTTTAAGTGATTTTTTATCGGTTTCTATTCCTGTGTACAGTGTTTTTTTTATATTGAGATTGCTTGAATGCTACTCTTTTTGGAAATTTTGAAATTTGCTCTATTTAATACTAGCAGGCTACGCCCACTTCACACTGGTTGATTTTTCCAAACAAACCTCGAATGATTAAAACATCTTTTAGTAAAACCTTTCACCGTCAGGGGGCTCATTCTGTTCTAAACAAACCTCTTTCCGAACGAACTTCCGGAACGGTTTCCCGCTAAACTACCTCAACGTACAGCAGGCGTGCTAAGCACGTGCTGCAAAAATACATTAGTTACGTCTTCCACCACCAGGGGTGCCAGATCTATATACCTTTAACATTAACGCGATATTTAAATTACGACCGAACTCCTCTCTACCCCTCAAAATTTAACTAATGACCTTTAACATTAACAAATATCGATAACTCTTGAAACAGAAACAAAATGGCGCGTTTTTTGGTTTAACAACTTCGCATTTTATTTTTTTTTCCTTTTGAGAAAGCTATTTCACGAAAATCTGATTTCTGGAAGGATTATATTGCTAGACTTCTAACATTTGAACTGACCTATAGAACTTCAATTCTTAAATTATAGCTGCATACCTTCCACTATTTTTCAAGTCAAACAAACAGAGAAAATGTTACTTAATAAAATGTGTCTTATTTCTGAGTAAACTTGCATAATTCCATTTATTATGTAAAATTTCTGGTAAAAAATATGTTTATTCGACATTGGAAAAAAAGCAGCAGGTTGGCAATTATGTGAAACTCAATCTAAGTAAATAGGTTGAAGTTTATAAGTTAATTGGTTTTGTCTCCAAATTTCATTTTACCCCCCCCCTCCACCCCCCCTTTCCCCCACTCTCTGTTTCTCTCTTAATTGTTGAAAAGAACTAATCACAAATTAATTGTTACACTGAATTCGATCAAGAATCCTCTTTCAACCAAGATTTTTTTCATTTATTTGACATTTAAAAAATAGATTTTAACAAAGTAATTATAGATATGTGATTATATCTTGTGAAATAGTAGAAACATCCTTAGACAATAGTTTAATTTCAGTTTACAGTCATTCGAAATTGATACAACCCACGCAATTCGATTGCTACTAGGAAGATTAAAGCACTCAGTTTCCTTTGACGTCACTACGTTGAAGCACCGATGTTTATTCAATAATATGCTTATTTTAGAAACTAATTCCAAATTATGTCCACCATTTCAAGATTCTTTTTTTAACTTGATGGATGATTAAAGATATTGTTTAGAGCATACGTTTTGCTTGGCATGTAAGAAAAAGTTCGAGTGGTGAAATAGACAAATTATAATGTTCCGTTTTAACACAAAGGAAATTAAAATAGTTAACTAAAAAACACACAATGAATGGCATAAATTAAGTACAAATAAAGTACAATTAAAGTACCAATAAATTACAAATTAATTGCAACAGTAAATTCGATGAAAAAATTCCTTACAACCAAGATTTATTTCCTTTTTCTGATATTTTAAAAATAGATTTTTAACAAAGTAATTACAGATATGTCATTATATCGTGTGAAATAACAGAAACACTGTTAGACAATGGATCAATTTCAGTTAACAATTCAGTTTAAAGTCATTCAGAATTGATACAACCCACGCAATTCTACTGGTACTAGGAAGATTAAAGCACGCAGATTCCTTTGACGTCATTACGTTGAAGCCGAAGCTAACGAAAAAGACAGGCTACCGCGGTTCATTCCACTTATCCTTTTTTACAGACCGCTAGAGTGACGTGATGCTCTTTTCGTACACCTCCATTGGTGCATTCGAGCATCACGTGTCTCCCGCGGTCTGTAAAAAAAGATATGCGTAAAGCACCGCGGTAGCCTTTCTTTTTCGTTAGCCTCGGTTGAAGCACCGGTGTTTATTAAATAATATGTTTATTTTAGGAACTAATTCCGAATTAAGTCCACCATTTCAAGATTCTTTTTTTAACTTGATGAATGATTAAAATAATTGTTGTTTAGAGCATACTTTTTGCTTGGCATGTAAGAAAAATGTTGGGTGGTGAAATATACAAATTATAATATTCTATTTTAACAGAAAGGAAAATAAAATAGTTAACTAATAAACACACGAAAAACTGATATAAATTAAGTACAATTAAAGTATCAGTAAATTACAAAATAATTGCAACAGTAAATTCGATGAAAAATTTCCTTTCAGCGAACATTTTTTTAATTTTTTTGACATATAAAATAGATTTTAACAAAGTAATTACAGATATTTCGTTATAGCTTGTGAAATAACAGAAACATTGTTAGACAATGGATTAATTTCAGTTTGCAGTTTGTTTAAAGTCATTCAAAAGTGATACAACCCACGCAATTCTATTGGGAATAGGAAGATTAAAGCACTCAGTTTCCTTTGACGTCACTACGTTGAAGCCGAGGCTAACGAAAAAGACAGGCTACCGCGGTGCATTCCACTTATCTTTTTTTACAGACCGCTAGTGTGACGTGTTGCTCTTTTCGTACACCTGCATTGGTGGATTCGAGTATCACGTGACTCCCACGGTCTGTAAAAAAAGTTACGCGTAAAGCACCGCGGTAGCCTTTCTTTTTCGTTAGCCTCGGTTGAAGCCGAGGCTAACGAAAAAGACAGGCTACCACAATTCTTTACGTGTATCTTTTTTTTTACAGACAGCCGGAGTCACGTGATGCTCGAATGCGTCATCACGTCACTCTAGCGGTCTGTAAAAAAAGATAAGTGGAATGCACCACGGTAGCCTGTCTCTTTCGTTAGCCTCGATTGAAGCACCTGTGTTTATTCAATAATATGCTTATTTTAGGAACTAATTCCGAATTAAGTCCACCATTTCAAGATTCTTTTTTCAACTGGATGAATGATTAAAGTTATTGTTTAGAGCATACTTTTTGCTTGGCTTGTAAGAAAAAGTTCGGGTGGTGGAATAGACAAATTATAATAGTTGTTTTAACAGAAAGGAAATTAAAATAGTTAACTAAAAAACACACGAAAACTGACATAAATTAAGTGCAAATAAAGTACAATTAAAGTATCAATAAATTACAAATTAATTGCAACAGTACATTCGATGAAAAATTTCCCTTCAACCAAGATGTTTTTCCCTTTTCTGATATTTTAAAAATAGATTTTTAACAAAGTAATTACAGATATGTGATTATATCTTGTGAAATAACAGAAAAATTGTTAGATAATGGATTAATCTCAGTTAACAACTCTGTTTAAAGTCATTGATAATTGATACAACCCACGCAATTATATTGCTACTAGGAAGATTAAATCACTCAGTTTCCTTTGACGTCACTACGTTGAAGCACCGATGTTTATTCAATAATATGCTTATTTTAGGAACTAATTCCAAATTATGTTCACAATTTCAAGATTCTTTTTTTTAACTTGATGAATGATTAAAGTTATTGTTTAGAGCATACGTTTTGCTTGGCATGTAAGAAAAAGTTCGGGTGGTGGAATAGACAAATTATAATGTTCCGTTTTAACAC
This sequence comes from Maratus michaelseni, assembly GCA_963931845.1. Classification (NCBI taxonomy): domain Eukaryota; kingdom Metazoa; phylum Arthropoda; class Arachnida; order Araneae; family Salticidae; genus Maratus; species Maratus michaelseni. The sequence continues at coordinate 124,039,115 of OZ007586.1, forward strand.
AAAGGAAATTAAACTAGTTAACTAAAAAACACAGAAAAATGGCATAAATTAAGCACAAATAAAATACAATTAAAGTATCAATAAATTACAAATTAATTGCAACAGTAAATTTAATGAAAAATTTCCTTACAAGCAATATTTCTTTCCTTTTTCTGATATTTTAAAAATAGATTTTCAACAAAGTAATTACAGATATGTGATTATATCTTGTGAAATAACAGAAACATTGTTAGACATTGGATCAATTTCAGTTAACAACTCTGTTTAAAGTCATTCAGAATTTATACAACCCACGCAATTCTTCTGGTACTAGGAAGATTAAAGCACTGAGATATCTTTGACGTTATTACGTTGAAGCCGAGGCTAACGAAAAAGAAAGGCTACCGCGGTGCTTTACGCGTAACTTTTTTGACAGACCGTGGGAGTCACGTGATACTCGAATCCACCAATGCAGGTGTACGAAAAGAGCAACACGTCACACTAGCGGTCTGTAAAAAAAGATAAGTGGAATGCACCGCGGTAGCCTGTCTTTTTCGTTAGCCTCGGTTGAAGCACCTGTGTTTATTCAATAATATGCTTATTTTAGGAACCAATTCCGAATTAAGTCCACCATTTCAAGATTCTTGTTTTAACTTGATGAATGATTAAAGATATTATTGTTTAGAGAATACTTATTGTTTAGCATGAAAGAAAAGTTCGGGTTGTGGAAAAGATAAACTATAATAGATGTTTTAACAGAAAGGAAATTAAAATAATTAACTAAACAACACATGAAAAATTGATGAAATGATGTATTAAGTACAATTAAAGTATCAATAAATTACAAATTAATTGTAACAGTAAATTCGATGAAAATTCTCCTTTCAGCCAACAATTTAAAAAAAAAATTGACATTTAAAAATTGATTTTAACAAAGTAATTACAGATATGTCATATCTTGTGAAATAACAGAAACATTGTTAGACAATGGATTAATTTCAGTTTACAGTTTTGTTTAAAGTCATTCAGAATTGATACAGCCCACGCAATTCTATTGGGAATAGGAAGATTAAAGCACTCAGTTTCCTTTGACGTCACTACGTTGAAGCACCGGTGTTTATTCAATATAATATGCTTATTTTAGGAACTAATTCCGAATGAAGTCCACCATTTCAAGATTATTTTTTTAACTTGATGAATGATCATAGTTATTGTTGTTTAGATCATACTTATTGCGTGGCATGAAAGAAAAGTTCGAGTGGTGGAAAAGACATTTTTAATGGCCGTTTTTTAACAGAAAAGAAATTAAAATAGTTAACTAAAAAACACACGAAAAAGTGACATCAATTAAATTAAGACCTTTGTGATATGCATATAGTACACTGTAACAGATATTTTAAAAGAAATATATAACCGACTTCAAGGGATTCTTTCTGATCTTATTTCACTGATGTGTTCTTATTGCACGCCAATTGGCTTATTTGAATGAGAGTAGTTTATCGCAAGTAGGTGTATAGGAAAAACTATTTTTTACTGTAGCGAACTGCAACTATAACTACTTTATCGAAAATATAGTTAACTGCACAACTACAACTATTTGTTTTAAAAAGTAGCGGCTACAAACTGCTTTTCAAACGTAGTCACACTTCGCTAGTTTCATATTTTATTAATGGGTCCAATTTACATTAGAAATTGAAGACACTGATTAAATGATAAAGCAACCTATATCGGGTTTGCCGGGATACAATTAAATAAATGCAACATAACCGAGGGCATTAAAAAATTAAGAAAGATAAAATCGAATAAAATGTTTCTTATTTGTCTTCAAAATTTTTGTTTATACGCACATTACAAATTTCGTAGCAAAATTAAGAGATATATCAATAATAGTCTAGAAAATTAAAGAAAAATAATGCTAAATGCAAGCAATAAATAAATCTGTAAACAAAGCAATTCCGAATAATAAGAAACCCGGCGTTAAGAGACTACTTCACTCAGGCGAAAACACCCGCTCGCTAATGTTAATCCTATGGGAGAAATAATTTACGATATCTCGTTCGCATTTCAATATTTTTAAATGATTTTTTTGCATTGGATAGCTGAGGTCAATCTCTATGCACGCTCCTTTGTACTTTTACGATTTTTATTGCAGTTTTTTTTTTATTATTGAGTATACTTTCACGATCGAAACCGGTTCCGGAAGTGAAAATATCTTAATTTAAAAAAAATTGTAATCAAAATCGAAAAAGTACAAAAGAGCGTGCATAGAGATTGATCTCAGCTATCCAATGCAAAAAAAATAATTTAAAAATATTGAAATGCGAACGAGATATCGTAAATTATTTCCATAGAATTAACATTAGCGAGCGGGTGTTTTCTCCTGAGTGAAGTAGCCTCTTAAAACATGAAGACCTAATAACGAGTAAATAGACAAGTGTTGCCAGCAAGAAAATTAATTCCTTTGATGGGTTAGTACTTGATTTCAGTAGCAAAAGAAGCAATTTTCGGCACGTGATTTGCAGAATGGCACCCCCCCTCCCCCTGAAGTATTGTTAAAAATAGCGTCGGTTCTCGCTACAAACTATTGATTTTTTGTATCGCGCTACTCGCTACACTATATTGTTGAAAATGTACTACTGTAAAAAGTAGCGACTACTGTATAGTCTCGCTACTTGTAGCACATTACTTCCGACCCCTGGTTGCAAGATAATGTTTTTGTGGCAACTCTTTATTGTTATCCAAATTCAATATAACCCGGGAGGACGCCAATCATTTTTTGTTACATGGAAGCGCGCGCTGGACTTGTGTGCTTCATGAAATATGCAGGAAATTATGCATTTTTATGCAAATATTCTATGTGAGAGTTCTCATATTCTTTTTTACTCCATTTAGTAATTCCATCACTGTTAAGATAATAATAAGTAAATTCACAAATATCTGATTTGTCGCTTGAATCTAATTTTTTTTCAGATTTCTTCCTCAACTTTTTGCCATCATCATCATTAAGAGATTCCTCATCAGTTCTTAAACTAATAAGTTCTATGATTACTTCACTCCATCCTTGTAATTCAGATAACGATGCATTTTCAAATTATATATATTCGATTTTAAATAAAAACAAGAGCATTCGCACTGCGTCTAATATCACCGAAAAGTTTTTCTCTCATAATAGCAGAAATAAAAACGGAAATGCCTATGATTGGCACGAAGATGATCTTTACTACAGCTAATGAGCAACTGGATCATTTTTATTGCAAGGGTACAATGTGAAAAAAGAAAAATGTTTCTTATTAAAATATATATATATATATGTAACCACAAACGAAAATATAATATATCTTCTTCCGAGATGTCTACGAATGCAAAAAGCGTTCTTTTATCTTTAGAAACCACAAAAACCAATTTTTTTTTAAAATTTAAAGTAGTAGTTATAAAAATTAAGTTTTTTTTGCTGCCCGAAATTTTTGTAAACGTTCCCCAACTAGATTTTAGAGTTAATTAATCAGTTTTCTTAACACGGAATATAGTTTTTTTCGGATACTGTCAATTTTCAAGAAGACATTTTCATATTCAACAACCATATTTAACAGACAAACGTGCTAAATTAACAGCATTAACATTAATATTAAATTACTCTTGCATTTATAAGTTCAGTACGCAGTTGAAAACGTTTAGAGGAGAATCAAAATAGCATAAGAAAAACCGATATTCCGAGTCGAGAAAACTGATTAATACACTGTAAAAGTAACTGGGTAACGTTTCCGAAAATTATGGGCAGCAAAAGAAACTTTGTTTTTATAAATGCTTCTTTAAAGCTAGAAAATCTAGTATTTTTTGAGGTTTCTAAAGAAAAACGAACGCTTTTTGGAATCGTCGGTAACTCGGAATAAATTATATTATATTTATGTTTGTAGTTATGTTATAAAAAGTTTATGTAACCACAAACGAAAATATAATAAAACTTCTTCCGAGTTGCCTACAAATCCAAAAAGCGTTCCTTTATCTTTAGAAACCAGAAAAACGATTATTTCTTTTTTTTTCAATGTGAATTGTTTCAGCATATTTTTGTAGCGTCAGGATATGAAAGACTCGATGACGTGCTCGTGGGTCACATTGTTGGTCCCATTGTTGCCAATATCGCTCATTTTGACGCGCTTAGTAGACGATCAGCTATTAAAATTTTTGGCATGTACCTGTAAAAAATCTATTCACGATATGCCGACTGTTTAAAAAATATAAAATAGAACTGCGTACCTTAGAAACATACTAAAATTTCGTGATGACTGGCAAATATTTATCAAAAATAGAGCTTATAAATTCAAAAAAGACAAGAAAACAGACAGAAAGGTAACACACACCATGTTGGACCTTTACCTTTTCAGGGGCAAAGTAATTCTGTTGCTAAAATGTTGAAATGATGGATTGACACCAGGATTTACAAACAAATTAATTTGGAAAAAAGTGGAAGCTTTTCTTCGAGCACGTTATAATAGCAAAATTTTATTTCAAAATTCTGGTGTCAATGGGGCATTTGAGAATTAAAATGAAGTGGATATATTATATCCCACCGCCTTTCAAAGGGTTAATGAATTTGATAATGGGCCACCACCAGAACGGGTCCTTTCCAATACAAAAAAAAAAAATATATATGACACACGGAGAATCCTTTCAAATGCTGTGCGTATCGGAGCATCCGTTCAAATGTTATACGTAAACATACATAAACAAGTTGGAACTTGCACGTTAAACATGAGAAATGAGGTGCGTTCGTTTCGCGCTATAACTAGTTTTACAATGTAAAAAATCATCGTTATTATTTCAGTGAAATAAATTATATCGTCTGCTATGAACGAAATGAGGATGCCTTTTTTTTCTTATTGCGTATGTCATGTTTACACATGCGATTTTTTTTTCGACACCAGACAGCGCTGTAAAATTCACTATGGAGATATTGCTTTGCGAATGATTTCCTCCATGGTTAATATTTCTATGACTCACGCTGAATGAATCTTTTGTTTATTTACTTTAATGGATTGAGATATTCGGCTGTTATCCTAATTTTCACTGAAGTTATCTCAGAATCTATACATTTTTTAATGTAACTCATCTCTCTCAAGCAAACAATTTTTTTGAACGATCTTTCTAAAAATGAAACTTTTATGCAATTATATTCGAAAAAATAATTTTGAATAAAAATGACCGCTTGGCATATGGAAAAAGAAGTGGTTAGCCCGTATTTGTTTTCCTCGGTCACACATGACTTGCACTTTTATTATATAGATTATGTATGATAGAATTCAATAAAATAAAGAAAACTTTCATTAATACCTTTTTAAGTTTTGATTGGATTTTCATAAAATTTGAAATGACTCGAAATAATTCTGCAACGATTATATATATTAAATTTCAAACCATTCAGTTGGGTAGTTTTGGCGCTGTTATATGCGGACGGACAGATGGACCAGACGACGACTATGGGTGCTACGTATTTATATAATTACAAACGCACAAAAAAGAACATGCAAATGAACTGTAGAACCTCCATTGTTGGAAGTTGGTTAAAAATAATTTCAGAAGTATTTGCGAACATTCAATGCAAACTCTTAGTTATCCGCTGTTTTGGAAATATTTCCTTTATTTACAGAAAACTTCAGGAGAAGAACCAATCAGAATGAAGCATCACTAATGAATGAAGCAATTAGTGAACACCGGTTGAAAAATGTAATAGCCAATAACTTTTTAGGTTGGCCTTATACGGTAAAAGTATGTATATTACTTCCCTTAATCAAAATACAAAAAGTTAAACGCAATCTAGCTCACTATTTTACTGCAGCTCCACTGGCAAAATTACGTCTACTATAGAAAAGGAAGAGGTTTATTATGCGCTTTCTGGCTATATTACGGCAGTAATATAGGTAACAGATATAACTTCCGGGATGGGTTAAATAAAATTTTTATAATTGTACATATTGCAAAATTAAAACCTTAAGTGACCATGCTTTCTTAAAGCGTTCGAGATAAAGCCAATGACACAACATTCCACAATCCCCCACTGTCTCCGAGCAACGTGCTCGCTAATTACAGGAATAAATGATCTGGTAGATGAAACAGATAGCTTTTATTTCCACCAGTAATTTTCAGGAAGTAAGTAATACTGATTCGCAAAATTTATAACATGCTTGACTAAAAAATAAATTCATTTGGTTCAGGAGTTTTTATTATTCAGTATCAGTGGTTTAAATGCTTAGAAAATTTTGTTATATGAATGAGTGAGTAGAGAAATTTAACATTAATCTCTAGCTTAGAATATACGCTTTTCATGTTGAATTTCATTTCATTGTACCTAGACAGTGACTGATAGCTTTGTTATCGCACGTTCTATAATTTCTCTTAGAAGAGACTACGAAAATGTTAAAATTGCTTTCCATAACACATAATTTTAGTCTCTAATGAAACATTAATATAGTTAAAAGTCTGAATATACAAGAAATCACGTAATTTTATCTCCTAATATCAGCATTTAAGAAAAAATATTTGAAGTTATTGACTAATTTCTCGTTTAAAAAAAAATCTATCTCTATTTAAAAGACATGGCAGAAAAAGCTTCAGTCTACTTTTAGAGTTAAAATTCCTTGACAAATTAAAAGATAATAAAATAATTATTCTTAAAGGCAAACATGCGCTATTTATTAATTTTTCTTCATAAGAAAAATATTAAGAATAATTTGTTTAATTATTAAAACACTGTAAAAGAAAAGACTAATGTTTCTTAATTTACTAAAATGTAATATAACCGTGAACAAAAACAGGCAACGTCCACAGAAAATGGATAATTCTTCCGAATTATCCATTATTCCGAAAAATGTTCTTTATCTCTAGAAAACTCAAAAACCAATATACTATCCAGATTTAAAGAAGCATTTATAAAAAACATTTCTGTTGCTGCCACAGATTTTTTGAAACTTTTCCGAGTAGTTTTTATAGTATACTAGCTACCCGCCCGGCATTGCCCGGGCCCCAGATAATAACAATCTCAGAACAAGGCGTTAACCCCCTCCCTTCCCATACCCGCAAATATAACGAATAATTTGTTCAAGAAAATCACCTTCACCTATAATAACGCGATCATTAAAAAAAGAATTAAATTTTTCTGATAATTAGAACATAACGAAGACCCTACGCTAAAATAGCCGGCAGATGACAACACTTCCCATCCTCAATTTCAGATCTATATCTTAATTAGTTATCTAAATTTTTCTTCATTAACAAAAATTGACAATTATTTCTTTTCATTTTCGCAAACTAAATGGAGGGATCGGCCAGAGAAACAGATCTCTTTGCAGTTCAGTTTTTAATGAAAGCAGATCCCTGTCTGAAACTTTCTCGGATTTTTTTCACTGGCGCTGGCAGATTTTTGGCAGATTTTTGCATAAATTAAGAAAAATTACCGGCCGAATTTTTTAAAAATCACATAGTCGGATGTAGATTTTTTTTTTTTTTTTTTTTTTTTTTTTTTTTTTTTTTAACATATGCTCAGAAATTTTCCAAATTGATATCTTAATTAGTTTTCTTAAAATTCTCTAATTAGTAAAATAATTTCGAATTCGTTCATTTCGGCTTGCAAATCCACAACAGCAGATCTTTCCTTTAACCATTTTGATTTAAAAGATGGCATTTTCGATGCGATGTTTAATGATATTCTAATTAATATCTTGAGTAATTATCAAAATATTAAAATTCTGAGACTCAGGTGCACATGGTCAGACCTTGGACTATCCACACCTAAATTTTCAAACTCTAGGTGGGCTAGATTTTCCTAGCCATCGCCAACAGACACACAGAGTGAAACTTTATTTTATTGGTATAGATTAATCAGTTATCTCAACCTGGAATATAGGTTTTTCGAATGTTATCCATTCTCAAGAAAACATGTTCATGTTCAACAAACATATTTTACAGACAAACATGCTAAATTAACAACATTAACATTAAAAATAATACTATTTTGTTACTCTTGTATGCATAAATTCAGTTAGGCAGCTGAAAATGTTTACTCGAGAATTGATAACAACCTAAAAACTGATATTCTGGTTTTAGAAAACGAAATATATATTTTAGAGATTTAAAGAAGCATTGAAAAAAAAAGTTACTTTGATACCACTAATTTTCGGAAACATTTCCGAGTAGATTTCATGGTGTATTAATCAGTTTTCTGAAACCGGAATATTGGTCTTTACGATGCTATCTGTTCTCAGTTAAATATTTTCAGTTGCGTAACCGAATTTATACATGGAATAATAACAAAATTATATTAATTTTAATAATAATGTTAATGCTGTTATTTTCTTATGTTTGCCTGTAAAATATTTTAAAAATAATTTAAAGTCAAAAGCTAAAATTTTACATTTAAAAAAAAATTGTGTGTGCGTCGCAACATTGAGTGTGTTTCAAAAAAACTGCATAAGTATAACTTGATTTTATCTATATAAAAATTTTAAGAAAAGCCTTTACAGTGAGTAAGAGTGTAAAAAGGTAACATAAGATTTGCCCTACGACACTTTATATCGCATTTCCTTGATTGAATTTTTGTTTTGTAGAAATATGGATATTCCGCATTTTATGGATATGTTAGGCATGACAAAATAAGTTTCATACATTTAGCAACAAAATCATTCAAGTTACATGAGTTTTTATAGTTGTCTCTTTACTTTTTCACACCAGTGTATTATTTTTGTAAAGTTAATATTGCAATATTTTTGAGGCATTCATTATTTTTACGGAATACGGTAAAATTTTAAACTTTTTTGATAAAAACATGTATTTAAATATAACATGTATGTGTATCTATACTCAATACATCTGTATATATCAATATACTCACATATACGTTTTCATCAAAAAATTTTAAATTTTACCGTATTCTGTATAGAAATAAGGAATGCCTTAAAAAATTGTAAACTTTACAAAAATAACTGTCGTGTAAACTGTTTTTGACTCGCCTGAAAAATTAATAGGACAATTACAAACACTCATGTAATTTGAATGATTTTGCAGCTAAATACATGGAACTTGCAAAAGATCATTATTTTATATCTTTTGCATATCTTTCGAATGCAGAATACACAATTTCTACTTAACATAAATTTAATCTAGAAAATGCGATATAAATTGGAGTAGGGAAAATTGTATGCTATTTTTTTTTTACATCTTTTTAAATATATGTAGAAAACTTTTATAGAGTGCGTGGACCCCTGACCGAAATGCAAGCTTTACAGCTTTTACAAGCTCATAATAGCCTCCTTTTATTCTCTCAATTAAACGCTATTTCTCCTAATCAGTCAAATGCAACTCAACGACATGTATTATCTTCCAAGCGCGAAAATTTTATCGAATTTGCATATTTCTGTGTAGCGAAGGTGAATACCGCCGGATTAGGTAATAAAGTTAAACTCTGAGTTTCCAACTTATAACCTTTCATTAGACTGCATTTAATAGATTGAACATAAAGTGACTTTTTATAGTTGTCACTTTAATTTTTCCCTTGAGTGTACTAATGGCTGCTTTTAAGGGCTTTTAGTAAAAATAATGAACTTGTATTATTTAATTATTTCACTAGCTCGCATAACAACCCTATGGATTGCATTTGCACTGCAGCATGAGATCTTTGGATTTGGGGGAGGGGAGAAGAAATCTAATTTAATAACTACATTTAGAAAAGATTTATAATATTCCTTTTATTAAATTTCTTATTATCAGCAAGAAGTCATGTTTACAATGTAAATGAACTAAAAATTACGAAAATTACATTTTTCTTGTTAAGTGAGTTTGATGCAATTACAGTAGAAAGCTTTTATAAGAAAAAATGGTGACACACGAGCAATGCAATTCCATTGGTTGAGAGGATTTTTTATAAAAATTTGGAGAGCATGCCATTATTACCAAGCTAATATTTGTTTACTTGTCTAATTCGTCAAGCGAGTTTCATTAAGTTCCGTAGCGTGGGTTGCTATGGTTCGGGTAAAAACTTTTTATCTGCTAAACTTTTTGATTGTTTTAGAGCCAATATTTTTTTAAGTGCTTTTGAACATCATTAATATTTATATAAAAGTTTAGTACATTATTGTGATTGACTGTTGAAGAGAAAATATATAACAAAGTAAGTTCATATAGCATACATGAAAATGTGGAAATAATGTCATAATTTATGCAGATTGATTATTTAACTTCTATGAGTATGAATTTGTTTACTTGTCTAATTTGTCCAGGCGAATACCGTTAAGTTCCTGTAGCGTGGGTTGCTATGGTTCGGATAAAAACTTTTAATCTGCTAAACTTTTTGATTCTTTAGAGCCAATATTTTATGAAGTGCTTTTGAATATCATTAATATTTATATGAAAGTTTAGTACATTATTGTGATTTACTGTTGAAGAGAAAATATATAACAGCGTAAGTTCATATAGCATATATGAAAGTGTGAAAATAATGTCATAATTTATTCTGATTGTTTATTTAACTTCTATGTGAAAGGAAGTCTTCAAGAAAAAATTGTTGATAAATGATTACACACAGTGGTGGCTCGTGATAAACTATTTTTGGGGCACTGAATACACAGATGAAAGATTTATTCTTTTCGGATCATTATTTTTTAAAAGAAATTTATTGTTTGTTTAATGGCAGAACTTTTTGCCAATAATTAAAATAAAAATTTCTTTTAAAATATAGTGGCAAGAAAAGAATAAATTTTTCAGACATGCATTTAGTGCCCCAAATAAAGCAAATCACGAGCCGTCACTGCTTACACAAGTTACATATGTTACCTGTTGGAACATTTTGTTACCACGTAATAGTTTATAGGTAATATAACTATCTATATTATAAAGGACAAACGTATCTGTGCGTAACGCTGACGTCATTTTGCGAATGGCAACACTTGACGATGAAAATTCGGTTCTGCGATTTTCGCTACTGCAATTTTTTTTAATTTCTAAACATCGCAAATTTTAAATTTTTAAACAGTTATGTAGGGACAAAAATCTACTTTTAAATGCAATTTGTTTGAAAACTGTATCTTAATTGACTGATTTATTGTTATAAATGAAAGTGTGAAAATAATGTCATAATTTATGCTAATTGCTTATTTAACTTCTATGTAAAGGGAAGTCTTCAAGAAAAAATTGTTGATAAATGCTTACACAAGTTACATATATTACGTGTTCGAACATTTTTTTTTTTTGCCACGTAATAGTTTATAGGTAATATAAATTTCTATATTATAAAGGACAAACGTATAAGTGCGTAACGCTGATGCCGTTTTGCGAATGGCAACACTTGACGATGAAAATTCGGTTCTGCGATTTTTGCTACTGGAATTATTTTAATTTCTAAACATTTCACATTTTCAATTGTTAAACAGGGATAAAAATCTACTTTCAAATGCAATTTGTTTGAAAACTGTATCTTAATTGAATGATTTATTATGGCTTTTTCAAATAAAAAAATTGGTAATTTTCATTTTTTTTTCATATTTAATGGTTGCCATTAATAATTATTTTCCTCTTGACGACCGAATATTATCATTGGTTAAAGATTTGAAATGGCTATTATTAGTTATAAAATAATACAGACACCTAGAAAAGTAAAAGAAAAAAAACTGTTACTGATTTTATATAAAATACAGAAAAAATAAAAAGTAAATAAAATAATAATAATAATAAACGTTTTGATGAGCGATAATTTCATAAATGGAAATTATTTAATTTATACATGAAGTGAATGTTTGTGATACTTAATGTAAAAATTGCGACTCAAACAATATTTGTCTATTTATCGTTTGCGCCAGGATAAAAACGATCAAAAATCAATTTATGATGAAGTTTCGCTTGCTGTTTTAAATGGAAATTCTATGGTTTAGTTTATTGACGCGCTAAGAGGCACTGGCAAAACATTTTTATTTAATGCAGTTTTAAAAAGGTGAGATCATATAATATGGTTTCGTTAGCTGTTGCATTATCTGGGATCGCAGCTTTGTTATTAGTTCAAGGTAGAACAGCATATTCCAGATTCAAAATACTTCTGAATTTGAACTAAATATCTATAAGTGTACCATGTACCATGAGTAAGCAATCTGACCTTGCTGAATTAATAGGAGTAACGAAGTTAATCGTCTGGGATGAAGCACCCATGGTGAGTAAATTAACATTTAAATGTGTAGACCGTACGCTTAAAAACATTAACAAAATGATTCGTCATTAGGTGGAATAATATTTGTATTTGCTGGCGACTTTAGACAAATTTGGCCTGTAGTGAAGCACAGCAATAGAGCTGATATTGTGTTGGCCACTTTGAAATTGTCTAATATTTGGAGAAATGTTAATATTAGGCATCTCATAATGTACTAAAATGTACTCATGATTATATATATATATATATATATATATATATATATAAATAATTTTTTAAATTATAAGACAAAATTAACATTTTTCTTAGGGCTGAAAAACGAAAACAGCATTACGAAATGCGTTATTCTTTCAGACAATACATCAATTTTTAAATATGGCTAAATTTTAATTTTAAAAAAGAACTTACACTGGAAAGGATATATATATATATATATAAACGTGGATAAGAAGTCAGACGAAAGTTTTTGACATCATAGAGAGAATTAAACGGCTAAAATGGAAATGGGCTGGGCACATTGCAAGAAGACAAGACAATAGATGGAGCACAAACACCCTACAGTGGTATCCCAGAGATGTAAAACGACCAAGAAGACGACCTCAAGTAAGATGGAGTGACGAAATCAGAAAAGTGGCCGGCGTTAATTGGATGACTAAAGCACTAGACAGGCAACAATGGAAAAATCTGGGGGAGACCTACATCCAGCAGTGGATTGAAAACGGTTGATGATGATGATGATGATATATATATATATATATATATATATATATATATATATATATATATATATATATATATGCACCTTTCAAAAAGAAAACAAATAAAAAAAAATATTTATAAATTAAATTTTTGTCCTGGACCATCTTACGAATTTCCCATAGAAAAACTTCTAAATTTTTTAATGAATTGTATTTGTATTATGAAACGATTTCCTGACAAATTATTATTGAATTATTTATTTTGTAGACAATTAATGTAAATCAGAGGTCGCAGCTTTTTATCAGTATTTTTGCGAAACTATATTAAAAAAAATTTCGCGTGTCAACCCAATTTCACTAAATGTTTGTGAATCAATAAAGCACATTATATTCAAATATATAATCATTCAATATTATCGCAAAAATTATGAGAGTACATGCATGTTCTTGTAAAAAATAACTAATTATAAAAAAAAAAAAATATTTTTGTTAATTCTATAAAATCACCAGCAAGCTTTATTAGTTTGATAATTCGGATATATTCTATCAATACAAAATAGTGTGAATAATAAAAACAATGTGAAAGACAATAAAACAATAATAATGTTACTATTGATATAAACTACTAAAAATTGCATTCTGCAACAGTTGGCACCTACTAGAAAAGAGAACGAAAAATTCGATCTGCGTGCCACTGAAAATATATCCATGTGCCAAGTTTGGCACATAGGTTGCCGACCCCTAATGTAAACTATTTCATTTTTATAAAACATTAACTGAAAAAGCAAAGAAATTATGGGGAAAGGCATGTAATAGTTTTAATTAACATGCATACAGTACGTAAGCATTTCTGCCATTCACATACATGACAAAATAACTAACGGAATACAATAACATGGAATGAAAACTATGTAATGTTTTTAACTATCACCAAGGAATCATGCAAGCATACCTATCACTCACGTGAGTGAGCCAAATTTTGATTTTGATTACCCTTAATATTTAAAAAATATATACAGCATTGATTAATACTTTTGGCGATTAAAAATGTTACTGATAAATATTTAATGAAATCATAACTTTATACTTTATTTATTCTTTTTAAATGACATTATCTTGTATAGTTATGTATTTATATAATAAAGTCAACTATTAAACAAATTAATTTTTAAGAATATATCAAATCTTTATCAAATTTATTAAATTCTAACGCAATTTAAGTATTTGACATTCTAACTAAATATTGACAATGAGATTAAATGTTTAACAATTTATATTATAATCGAACTTATAATCTAAAATAGTATCAATCTTCCTTTAAAATATTTAAAATTTATATGCTTTTATTAATCTATATCGATTTAAAATAGCTTCGTAATATTTCAAAAACAAAATTTATTTAATAAATAAAATAATAATTATATTGATCAATGAATTTCAACAAATTTTCTCATCAAATTGTATTCACTTCAAATCCGGCTGAATAATATAGTCGCCTGTTTTATAAACATTGTGAAAAAAGTTATGTAATATCTTTTTAGATAGTCAGAAAGCTGCTAATAAATAAAGATCTAAATGTACCATTTATCTTCTATAAGACTATCGTAACTGAATGTGAATTGAAGTATTTTATTTTAAAGTGAATGGGACAATACCGGGATAAAATCTACCTACAATAATACATTATTTTAACTGGTGAGGGAAGGGAGACGTTTCTCTCTAGCAATCCTACTAATTCTGAATTACATTTTTTTTTTTTTTTTTTTTTTTTTTTAGACAAAAATCCTCAAAATTTATTTTACTATGAGATATTTTATTAGAATACCTCCAAAATTTCTTTAAAGGCCCCTGTTCAGTTTTATTATCTGGCAACGCCTATTTAGATGGTTGTATACCATCGATATGTGTATGTTTAAAGTTATTGGGAAATCTCTATATACGTCATGCTGAATTTTCTTATTCATTAATTTATTTTCTAAGAGACTATAAAAGTTGACGATATGGAAACTTTGTGAAAATTAGAGTAATTTGTTTATGCATTTTAACGTCTTTTATTTTTCTATTTTGAAAATTTATTTTCACAGAAAATTTTAATCAAGAGCCAGTTCTTCGTCTTGCATCTTCAATACATTTAAATTAAATGAAGAATCGCTTTTCAATAAATCATAAACTTCTTGCATTAATATAAACAAAATTATACCAAATAAATGTTAGAAAAATTTTAAATCATTTTTTAAAGTATATGGACGCTGAAGATCTATACTTTGAAATAAAGAAATTTAAACATTTTGCAGTGACAAGCTCTGAAAAAAGTCCCCTTTTTTAATATATATGTATTCGCGCATGCAATTAACAAGGCCACTTCACCACTAAAAATATTTTTTCACTATTTAATGCAGAATAAAGTAAAAATCGTGTTTTGAGGTGGTTTATGCCTGCTGTTCGGAAAACTTGTCACACCATAAACCAGTTATCATTCGTGGTATTACTAGTTTTGTTGTTTCACAAATACGAGGAAAAGTCATTAAATAAGTCACAAAAGATAATTAAAAAATAACTTACAATGATATTCACTTCAAAACTATTTTTATTTCTCAACATATTCTCCACAAATATTTATGCACTTATATCACCGTTTTATCAGTGCCCCAACACCAGCTGCATAACATTCTTTGGGTTGCTGTCTCAGCCATATTAAGACGTGTCATATAGTCGAACCTTTTCATCATCTGCGAACATCAACTTGCAACTTCTTCAACATCCACCAACATCGACTTAGCCCAAAGCGATTTTCATCAGTTTAGTCCACTAAAAATCCATCTTGGAAGAAAGATGATGTTCACAGATGAAGAAAAGATTCAACTTGAAGTCCTAATGTGGCTGAGACAGCAACCCAAAGAATGTTATGTAGCTGGTGTTGGGGCACTGATAAAACGGGGTTATAAGTGCATAAATATTGGTGGAGAATATGTTGAGAAATAAAAATAGTTTTGAAGTGAATATCATTGTAAGTTATTATTTAATTCTCTTTTTTGACTTATTTAATGACTTTCCCTCGTATAAAATGAGTAATAAAAAAAATAAACAATACAACATTACATATAGGTTTGTTTTATGCACTTAAATGCGTGTAAAAGGTCATTCGTATTTCTTAAATGCGAATGTAACATACCCTGCGAACTTATGATAGATAAATAGTTAACCATCGAAAAAGATAACGACAATGTATAACATTTAAAACATGTAAATTTATAAATCGCTGCAAAATAAAGTACTTGCGTGCAAGTAACGTACGAGTTTTTAAAATAACTTAATATAATTCATGGAAGAGATGAAATTGCCATTAAAGTACTCGCAAATTCACAAAAAATATATACGGCAGATTTTTGTCCACGATGAAATTTGCATCTGATGAGGTTTAGGAGGCCTGGGTATTTTCAATATACAAATTAAAATTTCTAGTACACAATCTACTTATCCAAGTAATTACCGAAGTGTTCGGAAAACTTGGACAATCATTATCGTAAATAGCCCAAATCTTGTATATTGTATTAATAATTTAAGTTGCTTTTCAAAAAAAAGTAATAAAATAAGAAATAAGTACTTCAAACAACAATCAACATTCATATCGGTAATTATTCCGTTATTTTGACATGCTTAAATATGTACAAAAGGTCATGTGTATCTCTTAAATGAGAATGAAATATATTTTACAATAGCTTGATTAATAGTCACTGAAAAGGATGTCGACAGACACTGAAAAGGATGTCTAAAATTTGAACATGTAAATACGTAAACATGTAAAACCGCGTATAGGAAAAGTAGTTTTGTTCAGGTCACGAACGAAAGTTTTGGAACAATGTAATGTAATATATAATTGATCTATCCATTGAGATTCATATTACAGGGTGTCCCAAAAAGATTGAAACGCGCTTTATTTTTTAACTGTTCCATATACGTAGGCAATGTTAAATTGCAAAAGTATTCAAAACAAGGTAGGATTTAAGAATTATGTGGATGAAACAGTCCTGTCAATCATTTTTAAATATTTATATGTTCTCCGAGTCCTATAAGTTATAGTTAGAAACAGTTTCTCCATGCTCTAACAAGTAAAACAGGAAAAATGTCATTCTTCTACGAACGAAACTATGATATTTTTAATTTTTTTTTTTTAATTCGTAGCTTTCCGGCAATAAAAACGCGTTTTTCTGTTTTTAGTGTCGGAAAGCTTTAAATTTCATAAAATTCCAACTACCATATCTCGATGAGTTTTAGTCGTAAAATAATGGAACTTTTACTATTTTCATTGCTGTCAACCTTCCTGTTTTATTCAAGTCAAAAAGCGCACATAAAACCAGAAAATCCATATTCTAAAACTCTTTAATAAGAGGCTTGTTTCTGTGTGGTCGTTAGTTGATTCCATTTATTCTTTAAACTTTTTTAGTTTAAACTATGTTTATTTGATTTTTTAAAAGGCAGATGGATGGTTGCTAATGCTGTTTTACTTGTCAGAACAGGAATTTTTTTTTTTTTCTCAATACAACTTATAGAACCCGAGATCTGTATAAAATATAAATTGCAGCTTTTTCAAAATTAATGGCGCAGGACTAATTCAGCGATATAATCTCAATTTCTTCCGTATTTTGAACAGTTTTGCAATTTCCATTTCCAACATATCTGCTACAGGTAAAAAATTAAACGCGTTTCAATCATTTTGGGACATCCTGCATCCTGTATAGTCTTTAGGTAAAAAAGTAAATCCATTCAAGACAAAGATTTGTAAGGCAACAAGTAAGGCGACTTACTTTATTTGAGCGAAGGGTAACTTTTCCTCCGCAACGGGCACAACATCTAACATTGCAGTAGTTACAAATGTGGCCAATACCATCAGCAAACTTTGTTTTCATGCATATTTGGCAGGTTGCTTCAAGCTCTATTCCTTTGCGGCGCTGCTCCTCGTTCCTTAGTCGTATGGCTGTTTCCAGAAGACGTACTTCATCTTGCTTTTTCCTAGAAACATAAAAATGATTTCACGTTATATAGTTTTCCTTAACAATATGCAAACAAAAAATATATAAACAAGAAAGAAAAATCATGCGTCAAGCATAAATTGTGAAACATTTTTCAACACATTCAGATTACTGTAACAAAACTTCACCGTTGAATAAGGTAAAATAGGATATTTAAGTACACAAGGTCAAGGTGAACCGGGCGGGGAGGCCTACCTTTTGGCTTAGGCTCAACTAGCCCCGCCCAGCCATTTAAGTACACACTGAACTTATATAGAAATCTATAGATCATATACAGGGCTGCACAAGGAATTTGGATACTTTTCCGACTATAGATGATAGTTGCTGAAATTGGGTTTCCAAATGTGCTATGCGTATTTAAGTACACAAGGGATGACAAGGGATGCCCGCCGGAAAACGCATAGCATATTTGGGAATCCAATTTCAGCAATTACCATCTATAGTCGAAAAAGTATCCAATTTTTTTTGTGCACCCCTGTATATGATCTATAGATTTCTATATAAGTTCAGTTAGGAAACGCATAACACAGTTAAAAATTTCCTTTCAACAATTTCCTCCAGTAAACAGAAATAAAGTCGAATTCTTCTGTGCATCATGACCTATAGAATTTTATACACACCAAACAATATGCAAAAATTAATTAAATTTAAAAACGCATACAAGAACTGAAAACATAATTCCAGTAATCATAAACAGTACTATAACCGAATGCTTTTGTGTTTTCCTGTAAATGAACGAGAAATGCTATCCTCACCAACTTATACAGTAAGCATTTTGTAGTGCACTTAAGTGCAAGTATATCAATTTCAATATGTTTGAATTATTGTAACATTATTAAAATACATTGCAAATGATTTTTCCTCGTAGACCATAATGTAACAGAATTCTTTTTAATGTCCCTGTAAACGAACTATAAATGCTACACACTTCATATTCTATACCTAACATGCCATAGTAAACCTTAATAAAATAAATCAATTTCATGACAATCCAAGTCTATTTACGTGAGTTAGAGGACAGACAGACAGACAGACGGCCAGATACACCGAATTTGGTAACACTCTTCAACTATGATAGAAAGTATTAAAATTGAAAATTTCATCTTCAAAACTATTCTTTCATTATTCTAGATTATTTTGCAATATTTGCAATTTCTTATAACATGAACCAAATCTAAACTTTCTAAAACTGAATTTTATAAATACGAGGGTCACACTGAAATTTTTTAGATACGGCTAAATGGTTCAAATTAAACTTACCAAATCTTAAGAGTGTTGCAAATAGCTCTCTCCAACATAAATTCAATTTTGTAGGCAAATTTTTGAGAGATTAATTGTTTCAAGGCAGCCCATTTCCTGCAATCAATGAGAAATATTCTTTTATAGCTTCATTAATATCATGTGAGAAATGAAAACAACCCTCACTGTAATTCTTTTTTCACATTAAAATATAGGTAAAAATCACACACAGCAATATCAGGATAATAGGGCTGATGCTCTATTATTTTGATTTTTTTTCCTTTTTAAGAAATTCGACTGTTAATCTTGCTCAATGAGAAGATGTGTTTATGATGCAGCATGATTTTCCTAGCATTCACTTCTTGAAGATACTGAGTGGCATGCTAGTTAGTCGTAACTGTCTTCTGTTCCTCTAGCTTTATGGCATTGACCAATCCTGCACTTACGAAGAAAACGGCATACATTTCTTTTTTCATTGTTCGTTATCTTTTCACCGTTTTTCGTTTCAGTTCATGTTTAAAGAGCCATTACCTTACTTTCTTGACGTGTTGAGACGTCAGAAAATGGTATGTACAGCCAGAATTAAAAAACGCGATAAACATGACTTTATTTACTGACATATTACCATAAAATCGCACCAAAGTTGTCATCAGACCCGGAATATTTTCTTCTTTCAGAATATGAATGCTATTTTTGAAGTAGGGATCGTCTACATATTAAAAATGTCTTTTGAAATGGTAACACACACTTTTGACACCATATTTGAGTTCCTTGGTCAAGGCATGGTTTATATATTTTTTATTAATTTTTTATAGGTTTATATAAGAACATTTACTGAAGGTATATCCACAAATTTAGAAAAATTAAATTGAAATATAAAAAGAAAAAACTTTCAGAATCACACCAGTAAAATTGTAGAAGTAATCGATGTATAAAAGAACCAAAAAAGAAACTCTTCTTCCGCCAAATTTTATTTAACCCCTCGAATGGCGGTGGGATATAATATATCCCACTTAATTTTCATTCTCAAACAGCACAATGACACCGGAATTTCGTAATCAAATTTTGATCTTATAACAATCGTGAAGAAAGTTTGTTTTTTTTAGTTAATTTCAAATAAATTTGTTGCTAAATCCCGGTGCGATTCAATGATTTTAACATTTTAGAAACGTAAGTACTTTGCCCCTGAAAGGTTTAAAATAATGTTTCACTTAAATTTTCTGGCTGCACTTTTCGATTTCCTTATATGTGATTAAACGGTAACACACATTTTAAAAAAGTTTCATCAAAAAAAGTAAAATATACAGGCACAAAGTTAACGGAACACTTCTGTGATTGGAAGATATTTTTCTGTTATTTGAAGTTTCCGTTTTTTGACGGAAGAATTTTAGTCTTCGGTTCGTGTTTTGATCTTCGGTTCGTGATTTTTACGTGTTTTGAGGGGAGAAAAAATACGTAAAACTTACGTTTCTAATAGGGAATAGTAAGACGCTACACAGTAGCCGATCCCTATGATTTGACGAAAATACAGTTTTATATTAGAGGATTTCAGATAATTTGCACGTGAAATTGGTGAGTTTTCTGTATTTTGGGAGGAAATGGACAAATCAAAATGGAAAACCTTTTTTTTTTTTTTTTGAAACTCTTTAATTCGTGTTTTTTTTTCTTGAAAGTGCAAGTATGGTCCCTTTAGGCCTTCGAAAAGTAAAATTCCGTTATATCTCGAAAAATAATAATTGGAATGATATGTGCAATTACACACCCATGTTTTTGGCGTATTTTTATGTAAAAATTGATGTAGGTAGTAATTTATAATGTTATATGAATTTATTAATAATCTTCATAATTAAAATTATGTTTTTGCGTAAAAAAAAGCCTAGAACATGTTTGGGTTCATTCCATGTACCTCACTCAAAACAAAAATTTTAAATCGGAAGATTTTTTGGAAAGCTATAAATTAAAGTTTGTCACATAAATTTAACATTATCATCCTCAAATTTTGACCTCTTCCAACTCCATGAATATTTAACAAAAATACATAAACTATATACTTTTTCGGGCTGATCTGACCCAAGTAACTCATATAAAGTGTCAAAAGTAGGTATTACCGTTTGACAAATCGAAGTTGTGCAATTTTTAAAGTGTAGATGCCCCTATTTAAAAATTTGTATTCATATTCTGAAAGAAGACAATATTTCGAGTCTAATTACACCTTAGGTGTGATTTTACCGTAAACGGTCAGCGGAAAAAGGCAGGTGTATATTTTTAAATATTGGCTGCACATTTCATCAGCATTTATGAGTTTAAAAATAATGCCATGTCCATCATAATTAATTAATTTCAGGGTTTCTTTACTGATTCTGGTACGATACTCTATTTGGCGTTTTGTTAAATTATAGGTTTCCAATGACAAACTGCCGTAATTTCCGGCGTATAATCCGTGGATCAAACTATCATGTTTTAACCCTGAAATTTTATTTAATAATTGAAGTCAAATATTTACGGTGATTTAGCAAGTTACATTTTATAAAATGAAATTTCTAGGTATGAGCAAGATTGTTTGATCCGCGGATTATACGCCGGAAATTGCGGTACTTTTTTCATATTCTATTCTTCATGGATATTTTATGTATTGCTGTGGATCCATTGTGAAATTCCTTTTGTATCATTTAGTAAGTACAGCAATTTTCACTGATTAAAATTTTTTAGTAGGTCGATACATTTTTTGAGACTTTAGCGACAACGGTCTTTTTGTATGTTCTTCATTCAGGCGAAAATTTCGACCTCTACAAAATTCTGTAAACCATCTGAGTACAGTGACACAAAACGAGCTTTATTTTCATATGCTATTTGTAGACATCTAAATCATTATTCTTGATTTAATCCTACTTTAAAATCATAGAAAATTACAGCGCGATATTGCTTTCGCTCCAATTCTATTTTCCTTTTCATCAAATTTTATTCGACGATAACTAAATTGGAATTATTGGCACAAATTACCATCTGTGGACATAAAAGATTTCTAATATATACATAACTGACTAATATAGTAGAGTCCCGATTAACCGAGTTTCCGCTTTGACCGAGTCACCTACAAATAACCCGCCTAACTGAGTTTCCACTTTAACCGAGTTACTGAAAAAGATTTATGGCTAATTTATGCTAGGGAATCAAGGAACGGGGTTAAGGTAAAAGAAAATTGGAAATTTCATGATGAAAATGAAGCTGCTGATGAATCTTTGTTGATCCTGGCACAAAGACTTCCTGTTTCTAAAAGTTTTTCTGAAGAATATATTGCTGAGTGGATGAACGCAGATGATCAGCAATAAAATACAGATGTCATGATTGCAGACATGTTTGAAAATTGCAAATAAGAGAGCAGTGATGATTAAAACGATATCTTTCAGAAGAAAATGGCACATTTCGAAGGTCTGAGTTCGATTGAAAAGCTATTGAATACATTTTGAGCAGCAAGAAGCGGCTGCACCCGCACTTCTGATGACACTAATACAATTGCAGCAAAGAAACGTTTATCGTCCAACAAAACAAAAATTACCAAGGGCTTCTTCAAATCAACAATTTTCTTCCCCATTTTTATAAAAGTATTTGCAATGCGCATCAAAGAACTGTAAGTAGTACTATAAAAATGAACAAATTGTGTGTAAATTTTTATTTCATCGCCTTACTTATTGACAATTTATGAAACTCTGGTTTATCCGAGTATTTTGCTTATCCGAGGTGAGCTTTGTCCATATTAACTCGGATAATCGGGACTCTGCTGTACTTTTTTTAGCGCATATCATCGGCCTCGGTATATAAAATTTCGGCTACCCTCGTATTACTCAAATGGTGTACGTCTTTTTTGTCCCAGTTGTAATCTTAAAATATTATGCAATATGCAAAGTTTTGATGTTTTTAGTTCCAGTTTCATATGAGGGGGTTAGAATGACAGTAGTGTAAGTCAATATTTAGTAATTTGAGAAATGAAGGGTTTTGTGAAACTTGTCGTATTGTCGTTGCATTAAGTGGGTATTTCTTTTCTAAAAAAATATAGCTACATGGTTTGTAAAAAAACTCTACAAAACAGTGCTACAGTCGTAAACAAACAGAGAATATACGCTATAGCTTTACTTTGGAAACAGAGGGTATAGTAGAGCTTATTTTAAAAAACATCTAGCAGGTATACGGCATATACCACTGTCTCCCCTCCACTTCTGCACTGCTACAAAATGTTTTAAACAAAACGATGATATATCAAGTAAAAGTGTATTTTTTATAAAGATGAATGAAGGATTTTTATTTTATGCGTATATTATGTGTATGTTCTTATGCATCTTAAAGAACAATTTATACGTAAAGTGCACATATTTTTTATAAAGGTCAAAGAAATGTTTTATATAAGTGTATGTGATTGTTTAAAAAAAATTTTTAATCTATTTGTGTGTATATTTTTTCTAAAAAAACATATAGCTACATGTTTTGTAAAAAACTCTACAAAACAGTGCTACAGTCGTAAACAAACAGAGGATATACGCTATAGCTTTACTTTGGAAACAGAGGGTATAGTAGAGCTTATTTAAAAGTAAAATCCAGCAGGTATACGGCATATACCACTGTCTCCCCTCCACTTCTGCGCTGCTACAAAATGTTTTAAACAAAACGATGATATATCAAATAAAAAAGTGTATTTTTTATAAAGATGAATGAAGGATTTTTATTTTATGCGTATATTATGTGTATACTCTTATGCATCTTAAAGAACAATTTATACATGAAGTGCACATATTTTTATGAAGGTCAAATAATTGTTTTATATAAGTGTATGTAATTGTTTTATAAAAATTTTAAAAAAATCTATTTGTATGTATATTTTTTCTATAGAGGTCAAAAGAAATGTATATCTGTTTTTTTTTTATGATTTTCATGGGTTTTTCACGGATTTTCTTTTTTACTTTATAAAGATTTCTATCTTCAATTTATCTAAAAGCTAATGCAATTTATCTCCACTTTATCTAAGTACTATCAAAATAATATTTCTGATTTAGAAAAAAACTAATTGTGAAAAAAAATTTTAAATTCAAAATCCTTTGTTTCTCTAATAACTATTTTTTTTAGTTATTTAAAATTTAAATAAATGTGTTTTTCGGAGTGTTTTTGTTTTGTTTGAATGGAGTCAAATTGTACGACATTTGATTTTATTTACCAAATAAGTCCATAAATATACTACTTGAATTTACTTTGCAAATGCTTCAATTTAGCAAGCTTCCTTTAATCATGCACATATTTTAATTCTTTTACAAAGCTTAAAGCTTAATACTTTTGTAATGCTTCACTTTCAAGGTTATTTTTACTGCTTTTTATATTACAGAAACATTCCTTTTAGCATATTACTTTTGCATTGCATCATTCTATTTCCTTCTTCTTTTTCTAATATTTTTTTCTTGCTATAAAAAAAAGCATCCAAGTATCGTGAAATGAAAATGTTTTTATTTTTTAACATCTGTACATTTAATTGTGTCTGGGGAATTTTTTTTTTATGTCAATAGAAGTCGAAATAAAATTTAATTCTAGAAAGATCCTTTAAGCGAAGAATTGTAAGATGGCAAAAGATAAGAATAAAATGTTATCATGCTCTTCTTTCTATTCTTGGAATCTTCAAATCCTGATTCTCCCTCCAGGAAATTCCCTGAAACGCTGATTTGCGAAAAATACAATGAAAGAAAATTTGTAATATAACTCTTGCATTGACTTAAGATCTGAAAATTGAATTTGCTTATTCTTAGTTTCGATATGTGCAACAATTTTGCATGTAACAATCAGGAAGTTAAAAAATAATGCCAAATGTAATGTATATTACAAAAAGTAAGCTTTGCATTAAATTATTTTGTATTAAATCTTGTGCTTATACATTGTTAAAAATGTGATTCAACATTTCACCAAAACGTGGTAACAAAATAGTTGCCACGATAATAGGGTGAAACGTTTTTCCAACATTTGGTTCTCTGGTTGAACCAAAAATCTTGGTCGGTTGAACCATGAACTGGTAAAAAGTAGAACCATCCATTTAACAAAGATCTGGTATAATATTCAACAATAAACGGGTAAAATATTGAACAAAAAAAAGGGCACTCATTCTTCCGAAAAGGGATTATCAATAGACCTCTCTTTAAAGTGAAATCCGACATACTACGAACATCCAAGCCCGAACCAGAATTTGAACCTGACACCTTTTGACTTGAAGCCGATTAGCCGGTGTTCTAACTACTAGACCAATATGTGGCTATCACCGAGCTCTAAAGTAGCATAATAAGAGTGCATAGAAGTATTTGTTGTGATTGGCTGCTAACATAGATGGTGAAAAGTTGAATATATTTGTTCTGATTGGCTACTACATAGATGGTGAAAAGTTGAATATATTTGGTCTGATTGTCTGTTACATATTGCCATAGGATGTTGAATGGTATGTTGAATGCCATAGGTTTTTTGATTGCTGAAGATTGTTTGATCCGCGGATTATACGCCGGAAATTATGGTACTTTTTTCATATTCTGTTCTTCATGGATATTTTATGTAGTGCTGTGGATTCATTGTGAAATTCCTTTTGTATCATTTAGTAAGTACAGCAATTTTCACCGATTAAAATTTTTTAGTAGGTCGATACATTGTTTGAGACTTTAGCGACAACGGTCTTTTTGTATGTTCTTCATTCAGGCGAAAATTTCGACCTCTACAAAATTCTGTAAACCATCTGAATACAGTGGCACAAGATGAGCTTCATTTTCATATTCTATTTGTAGACATTTAAGTCATTCTTCTTGATTTAATCCTGCTTTAAATTACAGCGCGATATTGCTTTCGCTCCAATTCTATTTTCCTTTTCATCAAATTTTATTCTACGATAACTAAATTGGAATTGTTGGCGCAAATTACCATCTGCGGACATAAAAGATTTCTAATATATACATAACTGACTAAAGTTTTACCATAAACAGGAGATTTTAAAAATCAAGTGAACCATGTTTTGCTGCTTCTGGTTTTCATGCACCGTCAAATGGTTCAACTTTGAGCAGAAATTATTTACAATGTAACATCGATAAAGAAAATATTTTACATATTTGTTTTTGACAATTATTGTAGATTACATTATAGCCCATGAAAGAAAACATTTTTAATTATCAATTGTATATGATATTGGTTATTTTATAATCTGTAACTTACCATTGTGGTTTTAAATGTATACTACTTTTTTAATTTAGCGAAAATTCTAAAACATTTTAAAAAGACAAAGAATAAATATATGGAAACGAAAACAGATGATACCGACAAAACTATCAGGATGTCTATGTAATTATATGTATTGCATACTTCTATCGCACAGGCAAATGTTGTTTCAAATCAGTGCTGAAAGTTCTATGCGTGCTAGATAAAAAAAAATTAAAACAATGAGATTTATATCGTGCTTTAAATACAATATGCATCTGGATTTTGAAAAAAATATCTCGCTTCTGTAGCCTTTGAACGGTACTGAAGTTATAAAACCCAAAAATGTCTCGTGAACGCTTTAAAATTTCTGAAGTGCAAGAATTTCTATACGAAAAAATACCTTCTTAAATTATAATTTTACATTAATTTGAAATCCGTTGTTTTAATATTTATTATTCCCGATTATAAATCCCGGAATGATTTTAGTTACTTACACGGCCTAATTCATTTTTCTTCCTGTTAGGAATCTGACCAGGGATTGATAAATGCAATTGCCAGATCGCTACTGGTTACAAAAACATTTTATCTGCCGACTATGTTTATATTACTTTACAAAATTAATTCATTAACTGAGTTGAAGAGTTAAAGTTATTCATAATATATTATTACTATAATACTGTAATTCTTCCTCAATCTATTTAAACTTATGTACTTTTTGAAAATCTATGATTAAATAATGTGTGTGTGTGTGGGGGGGGGGGGGGGGTCTTTCTAGCAGCTAGAAAATTTTGTTTGCGACTAACGTTGCTTCCTATTTGTACAGCGCCGGCCATTACAAAGCAAAACTTTATTCATAATTTCTTTTTCTTCCATCTGAAACAATATGAAGGACTACTAATCACCAAATATATTCGTTTCTCAGTACTTTCTTGTATGTATATTATTCTTATTTTCTAGAGCATCAACTGAAAAGTCCCCCCCCCCCCCCACTCCTGCCTGTAGTGACACCCAAAACTTAAAAACTTTTTTCCCATAAGTTAATAAAGGAAAAAAAAGTTTTCAAAAAATAACACACATTACAAATTATTTTCTAATTTAATTCAAAAAATTGAGAAGCGCACAGAGAAATGAAAAACCAAAATAACGTTTAAAGTGACGAAAAGGGTTTGAATTGACGAAAAAATGTATTTACGGTTTTTTTATATAATGTTTGAACTTTTAAGAATATTGTGTATTTGCTCCAATAGGTAAATTCCTAAAATTACGGGACTACTAAAAGAAACAAAGGTAAATGAAGTTAATGCTGTCTAGAACTTTAAACTCAATAATCTCGAAACACTGTTTTCAGTGGTTTTTCCGGGATAACCTCTATACCTGAAAACAAACAAAACAATTTAATGTTCTAACAAAAAAAATATATAATTTTTTATAAATTTTGAGTTTTTATTATAATTTTTTTTTGAAATTTTTTAAAGGTATGATCAAGGAAATAACGTAAAAAGTAGTATAAAATTGAAGTGACAAATGAAAAATATGAAACCTGGATCTGACCGTGGCAAAACTAGTTTTGCAAGATTAGTTTTGTCGGACAATATTGAAATTTTGATTATCGTTTAATACATATTATTATTTTTTAATTTTTATAAAACGTAAATAAATAAATGCAAAAAGAATTAATAATCTTAATTAATTACAGGTTTCCTAATATACGATCAATTTTCGGTCAATTTTCGTCATTTCAAATCTTAACTGTCCCACGAGGACAGTTAATTTTGCTTTCAATGGATAACTTTCCACCGGGAAATGTTACCCTGCTCGTAAAACCGACAACGACTACATAGTTGTCATAACAACGTCTCCACAAAGTTTATAAATCTAAATAAGACAGCTAGTTGTCTGATTTTATGATATCGGTAAAAGTTTTAAAGAAGAATGGCACATTCGTTTTCAAAGCGAGAAATTCTCGCCAACTTTATTTGTTCTTCAGGATAAATTTTCAATTTAAGATACGGTGTAAAAATGCATTTAAATGTAAAATTTGCCAATTAAATTTGAAAGTAGAATAAAGTATAATAAAAAATAAAATTGTAAGTATTAAGTACGGATGAGATATTTTACATCGAATACACTGTAATGACCCCCAAAAAGTCGAAAATTCTTACCTACTGTATTATTCATTTGCATGTATTTTATGTATCTTTAACATACATATCCACTTTTGAGCGCACTCGTTCGAAGACAAAGATTTGGTTCTTACGATTCAAAAATCCTTTAAAGTTATCCTGTATTCAAAACGCCTAAGTTTGAAAAAATATTCCGGAAGCTTGTACCGGTGTAACCACTATTTGTAAATAACAGAATTAAAAATATATAATTTTTACCACATGTTTTTCATTCTTTTGAGAAAACATTGTTCACACAAGTTTCCAAATAGTCCTGGTAAACGCCCAATCGCTTCTGTACTTAAGCAAGCGAGCATATGTGAGGCATAGTTCGGCAGTTACTGACGCTTTTGCTAAAATCGTGAAAGTGGCGAATCATTGTTAGTTATGAGATAACAAACATTCCTAATAACCTCCTAATGTCATTTGTCCAACCCAGAAATATTCAACCTTTTTTTTTCGCGGGCCGCAAACAAATGTTTGCGGCCCGCGAGAAACACACAAGACATTTTGTATAATACTGTAAAAAAGGGGTAATCAAAATAGTAAGATAACAAAAGCAGTACAACAAAGCAAAATAAAAAGTTAATATAATTAGTAGTATTGAAATGTTGAGGAAATATTGAATGGAAGGAATGTTACCAAAAAATTTGAACACCACTATTTCCAAAAAAATTACTTCTGGGTAGGTTCCCATTGAAAATGATGTAGAAATATGCCGCGAAAATTGTTGTGTAGAAATAGCAATGTAAAACTTTTTTCTGCCATTTTTTTCCATGACAACCCGAATAAGTATTATTAGCGATATGATAAGTATAAAACATAATAATATAGCAATGCAGCATCGCCAAATTCTAAAGGTAAAAAAAAAAAGAAAAGACATAGATTTTTTAAAATAAATCATTCATTTTTCAATGAAAAAACTTTTTATTTATTTTGTAATGTAGAAAT
Organism: Maratus michaelseni; assembly: GCA_963931845.1. Taxonomy (NCBI): domain Eukaryota; kingdom Metazoa; phylum Arthropoda; class Arachnida; order Araneae; family Salticidae; genus Maratus; species Maratus michaelseni. The sequence goes on from OZ007586.1 coordinate 124,068,558, forward strand.
ATATAGTGCAAATTTAATTAATTTGGAATAAAGTTTCATTAGTGTACACCACCATAGCACGATTAGAACTACATGAAAAAAAAAAGAATTTTTGACTAAGGAAATGACACTTAAGATGTTTTAATATGATTTGAAATTAGTAATTAGAAATAACTGGCGGAAATTGTTTTTCTATGAAAATATATAAAGGATCAGCGAAGGTGTTAAACTTTTAAAGAGCATCTTAATTAATTTTATAATTAGACATTAATAATTATGTGTCTCGGGCCGCACATAAAAGGTCGCCGGGCCGCAGGTTGAGTATGGCTGGTCCAAATGATGTGACGCACGCTGTCGTAATCAACAGCTATAGATGGAGACCTTGGATGAACGCCGAGGTTCTTGGTACACAAACGAAAATTCTCGTGCCATCAACATGTTGTACTGTGGTAATGTGCGTTTTAGTCTTTGGCGCAACAAAGTTTTGTTTGGTTTTGTGGGGTTATGACAAAGTTTGAATCCATGAAGAAAGAGAGTTTCTCGCATATTTATAGACTGAAACACATCTATTATATTAAAATATGACTGTGTACTTGTGCTTCCCACTTACTTCTCTGAAAATATGAAAATTTTGAGATGAAACTAACGTCCGACAAGATCCGATCATATTATAATAAATCTCAAAATTCAAAATTTTAGTTTTCGAGATCAATTTTTTATTACTTTTAATTTGAAATTTCTTAAATTGTGGCATTACTCCATTGTTGTGAAAAAAGGGGGGAAATAATGAGATTATTATATCGTCTGATGAAATTATCTCATTAACCCAATTGCGCCCAGATGAAATAACTCTACGTAGCATGTATCCGCTAGTGCAGGGCTGTTCAACAAGGGGCTCTCGGGTGCCATTGCACTCTTTTGAGTGCTTCCTGTTGACACAGTGACACTAAACGTGAACAAATTCTACTCTTCTTTCAAATCTGCTTCGGACACAATCCTAAAATTACCTCGCAAATTCATCTTTTGGGAACAATTTTTTCTTATTACTTAGATGAATTTCTTTTATTTTTCGTTTGTAATATTGATATATTTTTTAAACAGTGTTTCTTTTAATACTTTTTTTAATTGATGTACTATTTTGTAACTTTCGTAACTTTAAATAAGTCGCATAAAATTTGTTATCTACGTAAATCATACTGGATAAAGGCATCATGCTGCCATCTGCACATATGAATGCAAGAGAATATTCCATATCAGATATCAATTGTAGTCTGCAATTACGATTAATCTATGTGCTCGAGATCTTCCAGGACCTTCAAGATTTTCAAGTAAAATCTTTCAATGTGGTGAAGAAGAAGAACAATATCCTGATCGATTCGTAGACGATAACAACGTATAATTTTAATCTTCAATACAATCTTCAACACATACTTTTATCACAAGCCGACTTGAATGATTTATCATGGCGATAAGAGTTGCAAAGTCACGTGTAAAATAGCTGATTTTGATGTGTCATTTTCTCCCGAACTACTGAAGCGATTTCAATACATTTCATTAAATATTTTTCGCAGCAGCTAAACTGTAAATGGATCGTTAGACAAGGAATAAAAAAAAAAGTAGAATAATAAAAAAAAAACGTCTGAAACACTTAAATGCACAGCTGACATTGGTGTAACATTTTTCTCGAAAACTATTCAAGCAATTTCAGTACTCTTTTTCATATATATTTTCGGCGTATTTAACTAAAATTTGATCGCTCGCTAAAAAGTTTTTTAAAAATGCAATAGTTATATGTTAATTAAAGAGAAAAAGCCAATATTTCTTTTGTTTTAAAATTAACATAACTATTGCAGTTTTTATTTTATTTTTTTGGCGAACGATTAACTTATAGCTTAGCTATTGCCAGAACTATTTTTTTAAAAATCCGTCAAGTGCGAATACAACTCGCACTCAAAGCGTTCCGTACATTAAATCTATTAATTACTATTTATTAATTAAAAAACTGCTACTAGTCCTAATTGTTTCATAATTTTAGTTTCAGTAGGTTCGGAATAAGGAGGGGAAGGGCATATTTTTACAGTACACTTTCGACGATATGTTTCTGAAAATATACTACCAAAATTAAATTTAATTATATTTTTGAGTTCGGTGTTACAAGATCTTTCGAACGATACCATGAACGATATATAAAAATATATTTTTATTTTTTTTAAAGTAACTTAATTAATATATCGGCTAATTACCGACAAGTTTTTCGAAAATCGTCAACTATCCTTGGATGATTCTGAGTCAATATTATATGCCTCGAGCGCCCGTCAACTCCCCCGCTGAACCCCCGAAAAGTAAAGTTTGTGTGTAACGGAAAAATGCGTTTTTCTCCAAAACTATGTGACCTAGGAAAATCACTACAGTTTTCTTGCAAGGTTTAAATAAACTTCAACTACCCCTAATTTTTTCATAATTTTAGTTTCAGTAGATTCGGAAACAGATGGGGGGGGGGGACATATTTTTGCAGGACATTTTCGACGATAACTCCTAAAGTATAATGCCTAAAATTAAAACAAATATATTTTTGAGTTCGGTATTACGAGATCTTTAACACTATACCACACACGATATACAAAAATAAAAGTTTTTTTTCAAGTAACTTAATTAGCCCCCTGAATTTTCCCTAAACATATTTGTGAATGGCTAATAATCTGAAAGTACTTAGGCTTTATAACTTTCCCAAGTTTGAACTTTCCCCGTTCCACAGTTTACGAGAAAAGGGCTCTGACAGACGGACAGACAGACACAGGAGTGATCTTATAATGGTTCCTTTTCAACTTTTTAAGTACGGAACCCTAAAATGACCGAAGACAGATGGAATACATCCCAAAGTATAATGTAAAAAATTCTGTAGCTTGCAAATATAATTTTCACATTTCTAAGGTTTTTATTTTTCTTTTCCGATGAAGGTAGTTTTGTGAATGTTTCAACATGTAGCGAATATGAGTTTGAGAATATACTTGACAGGTAACAGTGATAAAAACGGAAAGACGCGTTTTTAGTGCCAGAAAACACTGTAAATTTATAAAATTCAAAAAATTGTAATTCGATATGTATTTTTTTCTTTGGTCGTAAAAGAAGGGTATTTTATTTTAATTCATTCTTAGACACAGAACAAGAATTTTCTAAATAAAAGATATAGGAAAAGGAAGAGCATATAAAAAATTAAATTTCGCATTTTGATAGGTCAACACTTGTGAAATCCCGTGTTATCAATAACAATATGTTATTAATCAAACTGATGACATTGATGTACCTTTTTCCTCTCAATACTTTTTTAATAGTTTTGGGCAGTAACTAAACTATAAATTGATCATTCGGCAATAAATAAACATAAACAATAAAATAATTATGTGATTTCGTAAACAAAACAAAATCACATGTAAAACAGTTGACACTAGTGTAAATTTTTCTCGAAAATTACTGAAGCAATTCCAATACACTTTTTCTTTAGTTTTGGCAGTAGTTAAATTATAAATTGACTGTTTGGCAAAAAAGTAAAAATAAAAATGCTAAAATTACATAATTTCGCAAACAAAGGAAATATAGGATTTTTTTTTATTACTAACAACTATTACGTTTTTTTTTTTTTTTTTTTTTTTTTTGAACGATTAATATTGCCAAAGCTATAAAAAAGTACTGAAATCGCGTCAGCAGTTCTCGAGAAAAGGATCCATTAATGCCATCTGTTTTATATGAAATTTGTTTTCGAAATCGCCTACCTATTGTATTTTTTTATTTGTACCGATTTTATTTCTTGCCGAAAGATCAATTTATAGTTTAGCTACTGTCAAAAGTATTAAAAAAAGTATTGAAATCACTTCAGTAGTCTTCGAAAAAAGGGTGCAATGTCAGCTATTTTAGAGGTGTTTTAGAAACTCTCCACCCTTAATATGTGTTCAGCTACTTGTAAAACAAATACCACATCTGTAAGCTGTACATTATTTGTGTACTTTTTAACACTTTCCAACCTAGTTGAAAAGTGTTTATGACTTCGGTTTGTCTGGCTGTCTGTCCATGCTCTAACTCACGTAAATACACTCGGGTCGCCCTGAAATTTTTGTATGTTACTGTCGTTTACTATAGCATGTTCCCTATTTCAGCGGAAGTGTGTAGCACTTATAGTTTTTTACAGGGACAGTCAAAAGTATTCCGGTACATTACACTCAATGGGAAATAATCGTTTCAAGTGCATTTTATGATGCTACATCCTTTAAAACATGATGAAATTGATATATAATTATGAAGCGCATTAAAAAATGCTTTTTGTAGAATGTTTTCTAAATTGTTCATTTACATATCTTCTGTCACCTTATTTAACGGTGAAGTTTCGATACAGTTTTCTGGCTGTGTTGGAAAGTGTTTCATAATCTACATTTGACGCATGATTTTTAGTTCTTGTTATAAATGGAAATATGTTTCTAAGATTAGCGGTTTAAGAGACAATCGTCATTATCTCTATTTTGAGTCATCTGGTATATTTGAATATGAATGAGTTGATACATATTCAACTAACTTCATAACAGATAAAACTGAAACTAGAAATATGGTTGTGGATTATTTTTCGGTAATTCCATTTAAACCTGGTATTAATACTTTTTTATTTGTGTTTTGGAAGTAAGTATTTCAAATTAGTGACGATTTCGTTTAAAATAATTCAAGTTCACGTCGAGTCTGTTTTCAGATTGATTTCAAATGAAATTTCAGGTTCAAATCCAGAACTGAAATTCGAGAAACTATTACATGAATGGAGGTCTGAGACTTTACTTCTAATATTTTATTTTATTCAAATGTTAAGCTGTACTTTTTGGGCCCCAGATTATCGGAAATATATCTTCATGATATAGTTCTATTGCGTATGTTAAAGAAATTTATCCTGAAGATTACTGATTAGAGATACCGGTAGGAAGAATAATTTTTTTTCTATATGCTACGAGCCCTGAATGCGTTTATCTTAGTATTTTGGATTTTTAATGTGTTTCTGTATTTTGATAATTTTAAAGTTTGTTTGCAGCCCAAAGTTTGACATTTTTGTAATGTAATAAGTATGCTATTATTATTAAAATATTATGGGGAAAAGAGTGGTTTCAAGAGATTCCAGAGACTCAATCCACCTCACCCTCATCTGGTTACGCCCAGAGTCCGATTAACCCCTGGAGTTAAGGGATCATTGCAGAGCCAATTTCATTCCGTTTTTTAAATTCTTCATACAGGAAAACTCATGAGTGCTACAATTATTATTTCCAGGTATAGTGGCTTAGCAGAATTAAAATTTCGTTAAACAGCATGATTTAACCTTCTCATTATGAAAATGCAATGTTTGTAGTATATATAATTTTTGTATGTTCAGTTCTTTGTGACATTTCTAACTAAGAGATTAGATTTCCATATAATTGGTTGAGTGTTCATTCATGTTTAAATTTACTGCAGTCAGATTGCAAAATTTTCCAAAAGTAGTGGTGAATTTCTGTTTTATTATATAGACTTTCTAAAACAAGATAAAACTTTTACAAATGCAATATGAAAAATTTAAATAACAACTGAAGGTGAAAGCCCTATATTTTTCGGTCATTTTTGGGGGCCCTCTTAAATTTTAGAGGGAAAGCTCGAGCTTTCCGTGTCTTTTGCGTAATCAGGTTTCGTTGCGGCACTCACTAGTACGACCTTTATTTTAAATACAGGCATTAATTTTATATATCGTTCATTATTGAAGTTTCATTTCACAAATTCGAAAAAAGTGTGAGTTAATAAAAAAAATTACGTTATAATCATTTTAATTGTGTCAGCATTTTTTTTAAACACACTGTATTTTTTAAATTGTTGTTTTTATTCAATGACCACATACGCAAAATTGTAATAATAACAATGGTCAGCTAAAAACATGGGCATAAACGCTAAAAGGTTTTCTAGTTGAAATTGATGGCTACACTTAACTGCGGTGCTATTATTCAGGGGTAAAAGGGGCACTCGGGAGGCTCAAACATACCCCGTTGAAATGAAAGCACGTCACATGAGCTTTTCTAAAATCTATTATTTTCTGTCTTCGATGTTTGATAAATCATCTTTGAAAAAATATCTGCTAATGAAGAAGTACTATAAATATTGATTGCATTTCTATCCACTAAATCTGCAGATCAGAGGCCTCTGCGAGTAACATTTATACTTTTAATTCCTGTTATTTAATATTTGAAACTTTCAACCAACAGTTTCATTTATTTCATAGGATAATCCGACCAGTAAATAAAAAGTTAAACACATTAAAAAAAAAAAAAAAAAAAAAAAGATTGATAATATTTTAATAAACAGTACCTTTTGGTGTCTGACAGTGTAAATACATGTGTTGGTATACAAATGATTAAAAATAATTAAAGGAAGTTTATATTTCATTTGTTTGGGATGTTAGGAGTGTCTTAATAAAAAACTATCAAAAACCAAGTAAATGAACAGTTCTTACCAGTGAATGAACGCAAAATTTTCCCGTGAATGAACAGGCAGCAATTTAAAAAGATTAAGTTTCATACTAGGTTATTTATTTTACAACTTGTACAAATAACTTATAACACGTTTTTACTGAATTGCGGGTTTTTTAAACTCAGCATGATAATTAACTAGTGGGGAGTTTTTCAAACCTTATTCTATTAAAATATTTACTTATTGTTCATTCACTGAGGGCTGTTCACTTACTGGTTGTACTACCCTATTAGCATTACTGCAAGTGAGATTTCAAGTAGTTTCAGAGATTTAACTCTTATGAAATGTAACACAAAATACGATTAAATGCACTGATATTCAAAAACTATTTATTTTCTGTGAAACCTTTTTATTATATGAGGGGTTGCGGGACACTCCTCAACACCCCGTTGTCTCATAAATTTCATAATCATAACTCTCATAATAACTATGCATAATCAGTGCCTGATTTATGGCAGGGCATTCGGGGCACGGGTCCAGGGTCCCCGATTTTCCGGGGCCCGCAAATGATACTGAAGATTTTTAAATTATTAGCCAAAATCTGACGAAGTTTTAACTTTTAAAAATCAAAATTAATATGGAAAATATTTTTTATTATTTTTTTCATGTAAAAATAACTTTTAAGGGCTACATCACTCACGCCTGCTCACTAATGTTAATCCTATGGGAGAAGTTTTTAAAAATATCTCATTTTCATTTCAATATTTAAAAAAAAATTACCATTGGATATTTAAAATCGATCTCTATAAAGGCCGTTTTTTATTTTTTTGACAAGTTTTTTTATTAGGATACTTTCACTTTCGGAACCGATTTCGAAAGATTGAAAAATCGTCAGCGAGATGATACTGAAAGATTATGAGGATGTTATAAAAAACTTTTACTGCTAAAAAATTGAGAAGAAAATTTATAAAAACATCATTAAATATCACAAAATTATTAAAGTCAGTAGTGGTTTTCTTAATAAGTACCGCTTTCAATAATATATTTTTTAACTCAAGGCCGCTGTCAGCATAGGTGCAAGGTGCCACATAAGCATCTGTGCCCAGGGCCCCCAATTTGTAAATCGGTCGCTGTGCATAATGTACAGTTTTCCGTATATTAAATCTCCTATTTTAAATAATTAAAATGTTCATTTCGTAACAACGGCATTCAAATTTCTTCTGAACGTTTAATTATTCTCATAAGTATCTTATTAATTACTGATAATTCTAACTGTTAAATTTATTTGAAAATGACTCTTGAGCCCTTGACATAATTTTTAAATTGCAACCCCACTGCTATTAATGCATCGCTTATATTTTTGAGGAAATAGTATTTGAAATAGACTGAAATCATTTCCAGGCATTTCGACAAAGATACTTCTATGATCTGCACGGGACTTCTGTATCTCGTCATAACCCGATTAGTGCTTCAAGGATGTCTTACGAAGCATGCAAAAACGTCACGCAGCTGACTCGCTTATTTCACGAACATTAGTCAAATAACAGCGAACCTCGTCACTATAGACTTATTGCGATCGATATTACGATTATTTTTCCCCCTCCAGAGTAGATCGATATCCAAAAAGCACATTTATAAAATTCGGAATCAAGTTATAGGCAGTAACCAACAGGACCGATTACATCACGTATATCAGATCTATTATTTTAATCCGTTAAAGGAGTCTGTTGTCATATTTCACAATCGAAATGTGCAACAGGTATATAACTCCAGCCAACCGCTTCGGTAGTAAGTATAATAAAGGGCGGATATGTCCGAAAACAGAAATATTAGCTTCTGGAAGCACTTCGTAAATAAATAACATTCTTTCGGAACAATTGCTGTCATCACAATTATTTTATTCTCCAGAAAATATCTAGGTATGTTAGATTCCGTTCTTTTATTCTCGTAACAATAGACTTCGTCAAAATGCGAACTTACAGATGTCAGAAAAGTAACAATTCTAATCATGTTTTTTTTTCTAATTATTTCATTAGTACATGATAGTCATTTCTAATGTTTATTTCGTCAAGCACGATGAACTGTTTTAAATGTAAACTTACAGATGTCAAAAAAGTAATAATTCTAATCATGTATTTATTCTAATTATTTCATTAGTACATGATAGTCATTTCTAATGTTTATTTCGTCAAGCACGATGAACTGTTTTAAATGTAAACTTACAGATGTCAGAAAAGTAACAATTCTAATCATGTTTTTATTCTAATTATTTCATTAGTACATGATAGTCATTTCTAATGTTTATTTTGTCAAGCACGATGAACTGTTTTAAATGTAAACAAACAAATAATCTATGACAGAGGCTGCCAAACTATGAGTCGCGACCCACGATATCGATCAGGTCTTCAAAAATATATTATCAAAATTATTTGCTATAAAATATAACGAACATAGTATGTTACAACTTACAAGTTTAAAGAATATAGTATAGATAAATAACTTTGTGAAAATACAGTGTTTTTTATGTATATTAAGGGGACTCGGTATCCTTGGAACTTTTTTTACTAAAGCATATTCACTTACCTCTTATACATATTATTAGACGTTATTACTAGATAAACTCATTTTAACTCGAAAAAAATAATTTTGTTGGTAAAATTTAAAATTTTTAATTATTAAAATAACATTCAACGATTTTAAAATCCTTTCTTATCCTCCAATTGACAATAATAAGCCCTGATTTCTTTATTATGTTTATAATAGTCTACTTTATAATTTTAAGGATCGATTTTGCAATTAATTAATTAGTTTTTGAGAGAAAAAACGCATATACCTATGGAAAAATGCTGAAAAAAACACGGATTCTGTTACATTTTTATTTTTTTTTCTCATTGTATTGCAAAATACACCCTTAATTTATTAAGTACTGAATATATAAAAAATAATCAAAATACTTGAAAAATAATTGTTGAAGTTTTAGCATTTTAAATACGGCAAGTTTTCAAAAAAGAGCAAACTCCGAAAAATCAATTTAAAGACTTTATGCTTAGAAAAAATTATTAAAAACTGTTCCTTTTTTCTTAATACTAACTTAAATGTTTGCTTCTTATCTTATATACCTGTAAGTTACGCAGATGTTATGGTTTTATTGGTGAACATTTTAGGGTGTGAACATTTAGTGAGCGTGTTATTTAAACGCGTTAAATATGCGCGTTTAAACACATTAATACAATACACGCGCACATTAATACAATACACACGTTTTAATACACGCGCGTTTAAACGCGCGTGTTATTTAAACAAAGGGCTGACCAAATAATAAAAAGTGTTCTTACTACACTTATAATTGTCAGATTGTTTCAAATCTCAACTCAAATATATTAAAGGTGACAAAGATTATTTTTAGCAAAAAAAAAAAAAAAAAAAAAAAAAATCGATATTTTCGTAATTTTGTCCCCTTAAATTTTGCGGAAAGAGCAATTAACATTTTTCAATCCTGATATATAATCTCCATTTATTGCAGAATGTCAAAAATCGTATTAGTTTTTAAACTGCATTTTTTATGAATACATTCATTAATAAAAACATTTTTTAAGTAGTAAAAAGAGGTTTTGTTTTATAATTATTTCATGTTCACATTAGAATTACTTATTACTTTAGCCGCGTTTGTAATTATACAGAAGTTGAACCTTCATCATAGGGTAGATTAAATAAAAGGGTTCTATATATCTCCCTATGAGATGGGCCGGGAACATTTTTCAAACTTGGTGGGTCACATAGCAATAAAGTTTGGGAACCACTCGTCTAAGATATATGCTGATAACAGTTATATTAACAAAATAGAAATGTCCTGTTTAATACACACGCCAGTTTACTGGTAAATAATAGAAAACAAAAAATCCGTTATTTCAGAATTTGAAAAAGTAATTAGGAAAATTATAAAATAATGTTTCCAATTTAATAAATATTAAATTAAAAACAATATAATTCAGCTATATCGTATTACTTTGTAGTACTTCGTTGCGCGAGCCCCCCCCCCCCTCCAATGGTTCTTGTAAGAGTAAATTTGTTAATCCATTTTAGTGCCCGGCCGAAACAAGCTTTTCAGAGCGAAAATGAACCGAAATTGAATTTAGGTCCTTTCTTGAAATTAGACCTAAACGAAACGGAATTTTCTCAAATTAAAACTCTAAGCTAATTACTATATGGGAGTAGTGAAAAACAGTGTAGTCAAGTGAAAATGAATATCTCAGTATTGACTCAATTTGAGTAGCCCTCAAGGGGGTAATTATTGAAATGCTTAGCTCTAGGCAAGAAGGAAAAGCGATCATTACGGTATATCCATATTGGCATTTGTATAGTTTCTGTGCTGTACAGTTTGTTATAATTTTTTTATTTTAATTGTTTGCTAGTTTTCAAAATTCTTAAATATGAACATATTTTGAGTTATTGATTTTTTAAAATATATTTATAGAGTGGATAGTATGTTTAATAAGGAATTGAATGAAACTGTTGCTAGCATTGATAGGTGTAATTTTATGACTTGATTTGCGATATTCATTCTCTTGGAGTTAGAGCGGATATCTTACGGTGGATAGAACCGGCTGTTGAAAAAAGTGCTTGAAGAGCCGGTAAACAATGCTTGAAGAAAAAGCAGTCAAAATTACATGTGTGATTATGATTTTTTTTTTATATTTAATAAAGAGGTGAACTTTTTTCATTAAATTCCTCATATTGTAATGAAGGTAATTATCCTCTTGTCTTTAAACATTAACCTTTTGACAGGAGCTTTTTCAACAATACGTGTTAAAGCGTGTCACAGACCCCGTGTAAAGGTTAAATCATTAGACTTATAACTGAAATATTGTTAATTAAGTTATTTAGTTAAAGTGGTAAAACGAAATATTTTATTCCTTTTAAAAATAATGTCTAACTTCTTTCATTTCCTATAAGATTGATATGAAAATGCTGTCTGTAGCCCGCTGACAGACCGAATGATTTGACTCTTTACGAGTTGTAATCTTTCAACTGGACGAAAAATGTCCGGGCCAGGATTCGAACCTGGGATCTCTTGGCTGAAGCTACCATGATCTACCAACTGAGCTATCTCGGTTGAATCTGGAGGGCATAATTCATCCAGTTAACCTTATTGATCATAGCATCTGGTCTGATATTTTAATCAACTCAACAGAATAGATTGCAGGTAATGGAACTCCAGTTAACGCTGGATACGTGATTACACGTGATTACAAATTACAACTCGTATGATTTCTTTACCAATTTGAATAATTGTGTTAAAATTAATCTAGTGATTTGACTTTTTTCTAAAAAAACAATTATTAATAGAACTGTGATAAAACAAATCAGATATTTATAATGATAATATTGTACAAGAATAAGTTCAGAGTGTTTATGCAAATTCTCGTTAAATTCCGTTGGAAATTCTTACTTGAAGAAGCAACTAATAATAAGGTATCCGATTTTCCCCTACATACATACAAAAATATTACAAACTAATTATTCAGAAACAGACAAACCTGTCTACCGAGACATTTCTATTTACGCATTATGCGTAGATGAGCATGTATTTGTTTTCAATAAAAGCAAAATATTATTCAATCATGATATTTTAAAGATTTATAACCAAAATTTTCAGACATTTATTCATTATTAATTTTGTAGCTATTCATAAAGTATGACGTTTTAACAAAGGGTTTCAAAATATTTATATTTTCACTTGGTTGAAAAAAAGTAACACTTAAAGTATCATACTTTAAGAGAACAATAGCACATTCATTCTTAGAAAGGAAAAAAATAGCTATTTCAGAAAATGATATTATGAATATCTATAGCTTGATCAAAATATAAAAAGTGTTTATAAAGTTGTATAAACATTCTTTATTTTTTTTTCTTCATATACAAGTATCAAAAGGATTATAAATTTAAAGTATAATTATTACATATAAAAACACAAAGGATTGCAGATTTATGCATTATTCAAGAAAAATAGTAAATCATTACAGATTATTTGTCATTCAGTCATTCAGATCCAGTACAACTTTAGAGTCCGTCGATGTCAATATATCTTAGTCATACAAATCTCGTTCATTTTTAACAGTTTCCAACCTAGTTGAAAAGTAATTATGAATTCAGTTTGTCTGTCTGTCTGTCGTCTGTCCGTGCTCCAACTCGCGTAAATATATTCTGATTGCTTTGAAATTGATGTATGTTACTGGGGTTTACTATGGTATGTTTGGTACTGAAAATGAAGTGCGTAGTATTTATGGACAAATTATTTTGTATTATTGTTACAGGGCCACTCAAAATAATTCCATTACATTACGGTCTATGGGGCAAAATCGTTTGCGGCGTATTTTAATGATGTTACACTATTTTAAATATATTCGAATCGATACATATCACTGAGGTGCACTGCAAGGCGCTTACTGTCTAAATATTTATATTATTACCCCCCAAAACCTTTAAACCGTTTAATCCGAACGTTTTCGATTCATACTTATGAGATACTTTTATCCGAATATTATTGTTTTTTATTGGTAAAGTTTTGATGTTCTCTTATCATTATTGTTTCCCATGTATTCTTCTTTAAAAAAATTTAACATTCTTTACTCATAATTCATCTATGCCTTAGCAAATTTTTATTGCTTTTAAAGCATATTTTATTTATATAAATATTTATTTACCTAATTTAAATTGAATACGAGTATCTGTATATCAAATATAATTACAGGAAAAAAAATCAACCAATACATGTGAAGTTGAATTTGTATCTATACGTCTACTGTATTTATACGTATTTGTATCTGTAAGTCTGCACGGGCCCGGGTCTGGTCCGAGGGCCGTACCCAGCAACATGAAGGCAAATTTTCAAACGGGCCGCACCGGACTGATAAAAAATAATAAACAGCCCGGGGCTGGCCGATAAAAAAAATTAAACGGGCAGAAGCCAGGCCGATAAAAAAATTAAGTGGGCCGAAAGGTCCGATATAGCAAATTTTAAAAGATCAAACTAAACTGATAAAATATGAACAATTCTCAATGGACGTGACTGCAACGAGAATAAGTATAAATGTACTGCACGAGCCGATGCTAGCTTGACAACATGAATACAGAAATATAACATGTCCAGCGTAGAGATCGTCATCGGACAGTTACATCGTATCTGAGCCCGGGCTTAATTTTTTCAGCAGACTCGGGCAGACCGGGATCTGGCTTACATTTCATTCTACATACTCGGGGCGGGCCGAAACTGGACTTAATTTTTCCCATGACGTGTCGAGCGAGCGATTTGTTTTGTAAAAATAGTAATAGCGATAATGATCTTCTGTTAACGAAATCTTTGGAAAAATACTTTTATAAATTATAGAGAAACATTTTCAAAAATCTACACTTTTATTATACCGCAACAAAAGTTATGATGTTTTAATGATATTTTTTCTTTATTCTAAACTACATTAATTTTTTTTTAATGTCTTTACTTGAATGTAATATTCTAAGAATCTAAGTGATCTATTCTGTATTTTACGGCCTGTGAACATTAGTAATCTAAAATATACTGCAAAAAATTCCCCGTTAATATGTACGCAGTATTCATTAAAAGAATCTTAATTGTAGGTTATGAAAAATCGGAATGTTTTTGTAAAAATTGAGACGTGCTCTGATTTCATTGAGTGCTGATTTCATTGAGTTTTGCACGGGCCGGGCCTGTTTTCACTGATTTTTCAACGGGCCTGGCTGAGCCAAGATAGCTTTCGTTCGGAACAGGCCGAGCCCCAGCCTGGAAATTCCGGCCCGTGTAGACTTCTAACTCTACTCATCTTCTACACCAGAAATGAATGTTAATCTTAAAAAAGGAAAGCCTACTGATGATGAGATGCGGAAGAAATTATCGCATGCGAGAACCTTCAAAAGCTAGGAAGTAATTTTCAATAATTCGACGTTCTTTCAAAATATCCATATCGTCTGCGTTCATGAGTTATACTAATTAAAATTCAATGAATAATAGAATCAATGATTTAAAAAACTACATAAGTCCCGGATTTAAAAATCTTCAGGTATCCACAAAACTGCGTGTACACATAAATGCCACGAATATATTTAAATACCTTTTTTAAGAAAGGTAACATATTAACGAGTTTAACTTGTTTCTTCGGTTAGAATAATATAAATTAATGCGTTTAAAAAAGATTTGGAGGTAAAGTAACGTGTATACACCAATGTGTATAAAATAATTTGTTTGGGATAATGTGCGTAACTACGTCGTAACCAGAAAAAAGTTTTGTTGAATCAACAAAAATTTGGTTGACCCAACAAAACTTTTTGTTTAAATATGGGTCAATAGAAATTTTGTTTGAATCAACAAAAAAAAATTATTTTTGCAATTCCAAAAAAAAAAATTGTATCGTCAGCAAAAAATGTTCTGTTAATTCAAGTAAAATGGTTCAATTTTACTTGAATTTTGCTAAAAAAACAAAATGTACTCAACAAAACATGTTTTGTAGTTTTAATCAATTCTTTTTTCTGGGTGTAATGCGTTTAAAAAAGCTTATTTGTATCAGTGTAAGTATTAATTATAATAAGTATTAAGTATCAAAGTATTTTGTAAATAAGTCTGTATTTGCTGTACTTTCTAAAATTATTTCTACGTCTCAGTTTTAAGTTTTGATGTTATTTACAAATGGTTTTGAACTGTGAATTATTGTAACGCATACCTCTCATGTTTCAATAATTTTTCATACCCGTGTATGCATCAGACATGCTTTTTTCGTTCAGAATATTTTAATCATTCATTATGGTACTAGATCGTTCTACAGGAAACTTTACATTTTCAGTACATGGTAATTAATTTTTGACAGAATATATTTTTAAAAATGTTTTAGAGGTTTTACATGACATAACACATTTAAAATATACAGGATGTCCCAAAAACATTGAAATGTCATTTAATGTTTTACTTGTCGGAGATAAGTAGGCAGTGTAAATTGTAACGTGTTCAAAAAATGGTAGGAATTAATATTATGTTAATTGAATAGTCCTGCCATTAATTTTCCAAAAGTTGCACTTTTTAAATTTTTATACGGTCTCTGGACCTTATAAGTTATATTTAGATTTGTTTTTCTCCATGGTATGACAAATACAACAGTAAACCAAATTAATAATTGTTCTAACACTTTGAATTTTATGAAATTTTGGAGCTTTCAAAAGTTTAAAAAAGTTTTAAATTTAAATTTTAAAAGTGTAACTTTTTGAAAATTAATAGCAGAACTATTGCATCCCCATAATCTTAATTTCTAACTCTCTTTGAACACTTTTGCAATTTACACTGCCTACATATTCCCAGCAGGTAAAAAATTGAAGCACGTTTCAATCTTTTTGGGTCACTTTAATAAAGATTGATGATTTGTGGCTTTTTTAAAAACAGAAGTATACATGTATACCTCCGTTACGTGTTAAAACTAATTTACTCCATTGGCATCTTTACTTATTTTGTGAATGTGATAAATGTATTTATTCATTCAATAATGTATTTTTTTTCTGCAAATTCCTTTATATGTAACTAAAACTTTGTTATGAAAATATATATATATTTTTTTTTAAAAAGTGTGTTTGAAATACTGCTACAACCCTTTCTTGTATCTTCCATTTGAAGATAAATGAATAAATAAATAAATAAATAATACTTCCAATAATGTCCCAAATATTGTAGCATTTGTCACCTAATAAAACTATTCAGAGGAGAAATCATTCCGGGGCAGGAGGAATTCCTTTTATATTTCAGTCGTTAGCCGTGGATGTGAACATTGTTGTTTGTCATTCATTTTGAAGTAGTCTAAATGAACAAGAAATGTCGTGACCGTTATGCATCCTCCGTTCTTGATTTAAGGCTGCTCGTCAGTAAACTTCCCGATTCCCCTCGCTAATTTTAATACTATGGGCGTAGGATGCATTCGTATTTTTAAAATATCTCCTCGGGAAACTGATATGTTAATAAAATTGATATTTTTAACTACCGTTTTTTTTTGTACTGTTCTTAAAGGAAGTCTCTTTTTTTTTCTTAGTTATCAAAATATTTCTAAATTATGTGCTTAATTTATATTTTTGCGTGTTAAAATCTTAGCGAAACTGAATAAGATTTTAACACGTCACATAAAATTAAGTATACATTTTAGAAAAAAATTGACAACTAAGAAAAAAAGAGACATTCTTTAAGAACAGTACAAAGAAAACAGAAGTTAAAAATATACATTTCCTGAGGAGATATTTCAAAAATACGAATGCATCTTACGCCCATAGGATTAACATTAGTGAGGGGATCGGGAAGTTAACTGACGAGCAGCCTTAAGAGATAAGCATAATTTATTTCAGAAAAATAAGTTTTTAATTCGTATGCATAAACTTTTTTTTTCCAAATTTTACATCCTGCGCTAGATAGGCATGACATTATGAAACAAAACATTGTGCGTTTGTATCCTCTGCTACAATATTATTAAGAAAATTACTATCTGATTTTTTATAAAATAAATTAGATACTGAAAAATGAAAAGACCGCCTATATAAATCTTAAGATTTGAAAGGTGAATCCTGAATACTAATATTATCTTTTTAATTGAAATTTTTATGCACAAAAAGTAAAAGTTTTCCATAGAATGACCTGGTAATCGAACATAATTAAGCAACCCTTTTATGAATTAAAATTAGAATTATATTCATGCCTAATGTCTGAAAGATAATCAATACTACCCACTACCTGGAAAATGAATAAGGAAAAGATTTTTCATTTAAATGGAAAACCCTCCGTTTTCTGAAAAAAAAATTCTTGAGACGTCCGAGATGCCTAGTATACGGTAATTTAGTTTTTCATTTTAACAAGTAAGGAACTTTCGTTAAAATGAAGAACTAAAAACTGCATATTTTTACGTGTTAAGTTAGTAAGTACGGGACACACAAATCTCGAGAATATCGTATTTTTATTTTTTGGCTTAAAACATACGCTAAGAGCAAGCCATACTCAATCTTTTTTACTCGCGGGCCGTAAATATATGTTTACTACGTTAGGTCAACCGCAACACACTATACTTATACAATAATATATAAAAAAAGATGAATTAAAGTAGTAAGATTACAAAAGTAGTATCACAAAGCAATAACACAAAATGAATATAATCAGCGAATAAAATGTAGTTATATAACAAAGCAGAATTTCCAAATTTTAAAGATCAAAATCAGAAGATTTTCATTAATAAATCATAGTTTTGCTTAGTACAAATTTTTTTAACTTTTTGAAATGTAAATATATTAAATTTAATATGAAAATTTAATTATTTTAAAATAATGTTTGATTAGTGTTGAAGATAAAATATATATATACGTCACTGCAACGCAACTGGACTACATGTAAAAAAAAATAAACTTTCGATTTATCATGGTTTAAAGTACTTTTAAATTAGAAATAATAGGGCAGATTTTGTCCTACCATTAAAAATATATAAATCAATAATGAAGGTCTTAAATACCTTTCAGGCACTTCTGACATTTTTCCAAATAGAAATTAATGATCATGTGTTTCGGGCCACACGTGGCCATAGACTGCAATAGACTGCAGCCATAGACTGCAAAAAAGTGTTGATTTTATAGTATAATACTAGCATCCCAGCTGCTAGTATTATACCGTAAAATTAACAGTAATGAACAGTAAAATAAGCAGTAATACGCTACCGCGCATGTGCGGCATATAAATAAAACACAAATTTAACAGACAAATAATCGAACTACGTGCTTAAACTACTGAAATTTTCAAAATAAAAAAGGCTGCTGTAGGTAGCGAAATTTTTGGCGATTTCATTGGCTGTTAACTACTGACATGCGGCTAATACGAAAGTATCGCTTTTAGTAAATTTCAAAACTTTATTTGAATATATTATTGATATTTTTCATATAAAAAGGCTTCTTGTTACTGTTACTATGCATTATAAAAAAATATATTAAATGTAAAAAAATCTATTAGAGTTTTCAATTTAAAAAAAAATGGTTTTCACCGATGTTTTGTAACCAAGGAAGCCCAGGTTGGATCCCTTAGTATAATTTATAGGAAAAAGAGGACCATATATGTATTTAAAAAAGATATTGTTTTTATATATAAACAGCTTCTTGTTTTTATGAAAGATAAAATTATGAGACATTGTACAATTATTTTCAGTTTTATATTGATTAAATCAAATGCATTTAGGATTTTTGGTTTTAAAAGAAATTTTTAAAAATATAATAGTACTCATTTTTCTTTTAAAAATAATTTTGTTTACTAAATATTTTTGTAATTTTCAAAAACGAATTAATATTTATTCTTTTCTGTACTCAAATAGTAAAAAGAAGTATGCAAAAGTGTTCTTCGTGTGGAGATATAACAATTTGTATATATGACTAAAATTGAAAATTTTTAATTATTAAATATAAAAAATACTTTTTTTTTAAGAATTTACATTTTAAAATGAATATTTATTTAAATATACTTTTTAAGGAAAAAAACTAGTAAAAAATATTTATAAATTAAAAAAAAAATGCGTCACGGATCACCTTAAATGGAGCGTACACCCAGAAAAAGAAATTGATTAAAACTACAAAACATGTTTTGTTGAGTACATTTTGGTTGTTTTAGCAAAATTCAAGTAAAATTGAAACATTTTACTTGAATTAACAAAACATTTTTTGCTGACACAATTTTTTTTTTTTTTTTTTTTTTTTTTTGGAATTCCAAAAAAAATTTTTTTGTTGATTCAAACAAAATTTCCATAGACCTATATTTAAACAAAAAGTTTTATTGTGTCAACCAAATTTTTGTTGATTCAACAAAACTTTTTTCTGGGTGTATAAATAACTAAATGAATTTATTATTGATACCGAATGCATTGAATCAGGCTTCGTAAATAGTGAAAAAACTGAAGCGACACTCAATATTAAAATCAAATAATTTGAATACACCCAAAATGTTTCGGCTTGCATCTGTTCCCCTAGTTATAAGATGCGATTTTGTCTCGAGAGAAAGAATTTATGTAATATATCAGACATCTTCAAATATTCATTTAATTGCTAAGAATAAATTTTTGAATAACTTAATAAAAAGTTGAAATACACCCAAGAAAAAAGTTTTGTTGAATCAACAAAAATTTGGTTGACCGAACAAAACTTTTTGTTTAAATATAGGTCAATGGAAATTTTTTTTGAATCAACAAAAAAAATTTTTTTTTTTGCAATTCCAAAAAAAAAATTTTTGTACGGTTCTATTTTACTTGAATTTTGCTAAAACAACCAAAATGTACTCAACAAAACATGTTTTGTAGTTTTAATCAATTCCTTTTTCTGGGTGTAGGGTAGATTGTGTCTGTAGTTTTTGATTTATTTTTTTTATAAAATCGCCTGTTGTTTTTATTTGTTATTCATTTTCTTGTTAAAGTTCATACATTTACGTATGATTAAAAAATATCTTTTATTTTACAAATGTTATAGAAAACATGAAAAATTTTGCTTTTATACAGCATTAAAAAAAACGTTTAAGAGATAACGTTTAATAGAAACGTTCTTTTATTCAACTTCGAAACGAGTTGCTTTTTCTAAAATTTTATGGCATATTTAAAAAAATTCTGTTGTATTATAGAAATGCATTCAATCCTTCTTTTAAAAATAGCCATTTTGCCAAAATAAATTATTCCATTCCGCATGATATTATATTAAACCGGGATCACATTACTAAAAATAAACTCGCTGTTTAAAAACAAAGTCACTAAGATGTCAAAGAGTTTTAAAGTTCAATTCTCGCATTTTTTTTAATAATAAATTATTAAAAAATCATCGTAAATTTAAAAAATTCTACAATGCATTAAAATATTAAATCAGAATAATATAAAAGGCGTGCAGCATAGAACTGACACCGCTTATCTCCTAAACAGTGTAAATATTAGTTTTGTATCTGTTTTGTTCATACAGTGTAAAAAATAAGAAATGTTTCTTAATCTAGCAAGAACATTTTTTAAAAAATACAATATAACCTCTACCAATTTATCCGCAATTCCAAAAAGCGTTCCTTATTTTTAGAAACGTCAGATTGCCAAGATTCAAAGAAGCATTTCTGAAACAAAAGTTTATTTTACTGCCCCGTAATTTTTGGAAACGTTTCCGAGTACAGTAAATAAGACGTGATCGATCGGTACTGAGAAGTTTTTCAGTCGCAGACAATATTCCGCCTTAGACAAACGCTACTCTATGTCTGTGAATTCGCCGAGATTTTTTCGAGTTCGACCGATTTCCGTCTTACAGCGGGTCTGATTTAGACAGAATTTACTGTAGTTTTTACAGTGTATTAATCAGTTTTCTCAACCCGGTATCAACTCGAAATATGGGTTTTTCGGATGCTCTCAATTCTGAAGTAACATTTTCAGTTCCTTAATAGAATTAAACATGAAAGTATAACAAAATACTGTACATTTCCCTCTGTTAATTTAGCAAGATTGTCTGTTGAACATGAAAATGTTTACTTGAGAATTCATAGCATACAAAAAAAAAAAAAAAAAAAAAAAACGTTTCTAATACTTTCCAACATAGTTGAAATGTGTTTATGAATATGGTTTGTATATCTGTCTCTCTTTCTTTCCGTACTCTAACTCGCGTAAATATACTCGGATTGTCATGCAATTGATATATGTTATTGAGGTTTACTATGACATGTTTGGTATTGAAAATGAAGTGTGTATCACTTATAGTTTCTTTACAGGGACACCCAAAAAAAATTCCGTTACATTACGGTCTATGGGGGAAAATCATCTGAGGTTTATTTTAATGATGTTACACTATTTCAAACAAATTGAATTTTATATATATTACTGAGGTGCACTGCAAGAGGTTTACGATAGAATACACTGAGCTCCATATATAACGGAGCTTATATAATGGAGCTCAGTGATAGAATATGATGTGCATAGCACTTACAGTTCCTTCACAGGGACACTCAAAAGAATTCCGTTGCGTTACGGTCCATGGAGAAAAATTGTTTGCGGTTTATTTTAATAATATTTCACTACTTCAAACATATTGAAATTGATATATACCACCGAAATGCATTACAAGAGGCTTACTATAGAATATTGTGTGCATAGCATTGTTCATTTACAGGGATACACAAAAGAATTCTGTTAAATTACTTAACGTTAATATAAATTACTTAACGTTAATATTTATTGCTTAAATGCGTTTTCAGTTGCGGTACGCGTTTTTAAATGTAACTAATTTTTGCCTATTACTTGGTATGTATAAATTCTATAGATCATATACAGGGCAGCACAACACATTTCGAGTACATTTCCGTTTATTGGGGGAAATTGTTATGCGTTTTCTAACTGAACTAAATTTTAGCATTCTATGTAGTATTATATACAAATCTATAGATCACATACAGAGCCGCACAAAAGAATTTGGATATTTTTCTGAATATTGCTGATAATTCCTGAAATTGTTTTTTCAAATGTGTTATATGTTTTCCAAATTGTTAACTTAGACATTACTCCGCCCGATTTGACATTGACCTTATTTACTTGCCATCATCTTTCAATTAATTAAACGGTAAAGATTTCTAAAAGTCATTTGGAAGTGTTGGAAAGTGTTACATAATCTATGCTTGATGCATGATTTTTTTGTTCTTGTTTCATGTTGCTATCGGGGTGATAATGCTGATTAATAGACTATAAAAACTAATATATAACTATATAAAACTTGGAAACTTTCCTAAAATTACCAGCGGCAAAAGAAACATTTGTTTCAGAAATGCGTCTTTAAATCTTAAAAACATAAACTTTTCTGAGATTTCTGAAGGTACAGAATTTCTTTTCGGAATCCTAGATAATTCGTAAGAGGTTAAGTTATAATTTCGTAAACCTTCTTGTGAGATCGTGAAACTTTTTTTTTAACCGGTAGAAACTGTGGTTATGCGATAAATTCATCTGAATCGTGTCGTTTCAATTAATTACACAGTGAAAAATTGCAGAAATTTTTCCTGAAATGAAAGAAACGCTGAGAAAATTTAATCTAACATCGTCTTTACTCATAATTCTGGAAACAATTCCCGTATTTTCAGAAACTATTTGAATAGAACATGTCAGAAACTTCAAAAAGTAACAAGTTTCCCTGATTTACGGGAAAATTCCTTAAATAAGAGCATCATTTTGCTTCCCGTAAATTTTGGAATCTGTGTTTCTGTTAATTTCATAAACTACTGCTTACTGATTTTCTGATTGGTGCTATCCAAATAATTCCTGTAGATAAGGGAAAAGTTTCCAGAATAATGATTTACTGCTATGTTAAACTAAATTTTCTTAAACTTTTCTTGTATATCAGGATTTTTTTTAATTTGCATTTTCTTGCTTGTAGTCGTCAAAAAAGTGTCTAATTTTATTTGAAAACAGTTGATGGGAAATTCTAATGAGAAAGAAAGAGCGAACTTCTGTTTATTACTTAAGGGTACGTTCTGCTTCTTTGGGTGAAAATTTTCCGAGTTTTTTTATTTTTGCATTTATAGCATCCCTCAAGTGTATTAATTCTTGCCCTAAAGCAATGTCATGATATTCTATTTCCTTACAATATTTTTTGCTCATTAAATGTAACATCTTCTCGTTGAACGTAACACTATTGTGAAATTTTAAACTTGCTTTTCAAACTGGGGGGGGGGGGGGGGCATTTTTCTCCAGAACTATTCGACCGATTTCCTTCATTTTTTATTTAAAAGAAAGCTAATCACTTTTTCTGGAACTTATAGCACCGAAAAATATGATTTTCATTGATTAATTATTTTTTCAAGCTCGTAAAATGTAAAAAAAAAAAATCGAAAAAATAACATTTTTTGTTCAAATGACCGCCATTTTGTCAAAAAAACAACTTTTAAAACTAAATGCTGGTGTAAACTCCAGTGAATTTATCTTTTCTTAATTTAGCGACCCAATTTGTTTTAGATGCTTGTAACCGCAGAAAAACGGTCGCCCCATTGGCGCGCGCCTGCAGGCACTCCCCCTCTCACAAGACGTATTATTTTTTTTTACACACAAAAATTTAAATATATAAGTGAAATGCCAAAAAATATAATTCAAAAAGTCTGAAGGCTATACTCTGTAACTGAAAAAAAATCGTAAATATCACTTGAATTTTAACAGCCGCGATCTTCAATTCTAAGATGTTATGATAAAGCTACACTTGCTTTTGTATAAAATCATGAATGAATGGTATAAAATATGGTTATATGGCTTTGAAAGTATATATTCAAAGATTATTAAGTCTAAAATTCACTTATTAAGTCAAAAATACGGGTGTCTCGCTCTTAGCTCAGCTCATATTTCCGTTCTTAACATTACCAATATAGAAGATATTTTGACGTTATAATCGTTACATTTTCCGTGCCTCCAGTAAAATGGGATTACATTAGGAAAAGTACTAGAAAAGGCCACCATTCATGTCAAAACAACACTGAGCGAGACACTCCATAATTCAGAATGTAACTGAAAGTAAATGACCGAATTATTGTGCACTTTCAGCACTTCACCTAACGGGATAACATTTGACGAGGTCGGTCTGTTGATAATACAGCCAAATTATCTTAAGTATCAGTTGTTATCTTAAGTATTATGTGTTTAATTTATTGACAAAAATCCGGGTTTGACTTGGAGTAAAGCACCCTGTATGTTTGACTAAATAACATAGGCGTACAAATATGAAAATTATTGATGGGGCTCAATTCTTTTTTTACATAAATATGTGCATGTGAGTGTAAAAAAAAAGATAGATTACCTTTAATATTGCTTTTTTAACTCCCTTTTAAAGAAATTAAACATAATTGTATACTGATAAAAAATCACAAATTAAATAAAACATTAAGACAATATAAAAATTTCAATGTATAGACCTGTTTATAAAATGATACTCGCTGATATTCGCGAATCATTTATAATAAAATTACAACGAAAGTTGTCTTTGAATAACGTCTTGTTTTTTTTTTTTTTTTTCCAAATATGGATTTTTTTTTTCTATTTTCATTTTTATATAAAAATAGAACATAAAGTGAAAAAGTTTTTTTTTTTGTCGTTTATCCTTATAACAAAAGAAAAATAAGAAAAAATGGAATATTTAAAAATTGTAAAAAAAAAAAAAAAAAACTTTTTTTTTTTTTTTTTTTTTATATTAAAAGGGAAAAAAAGTGTACATTTTAGAATTAATGGTGGAGCTAGATCTCCACGAGCCCATACAACTAACTCTACGCCTATGCTAAATAAGTGGATGGCCACATCCTTATGGATTCTGTCGCCCTTTTTATTTTGTCAAATCGGTTTACGAACTCCTTGTATAAACAATCATAATTAATTCTACATAAGTACATTCTTTGTTTTCTCTACGACCATAATATTTTCATATATCATTACTTGTCAGTTACTCAGGATTTCCCTATTAGAAGATCTTTTTCAAACTATTACAAATTATAATTTATCAGCAAATCTTTTAGATACCCACCTTCATCTTGTGTAGTGAATTCTCGTGTATTTTTTATGAATGATAAGTTAATGTAACTATCATGTTATAAATTGTAAAACAAGACAGTTTTGCAGCATAAAAATTTGCTTCCATCGAGTTGATTCACAGCCATAAAATCTAAGTTAATGTAGAGGTTTAGTGATCCAAAATTTACGTATAATGCAGTTGGATATGTCCCAAAGCAATGTATATTTTTATTAAATAATTACGCTAAGTTAAAGTTAAACATATCGTAGCATAGTAAACATAAGATCACGAGATCTGGTTTTTGTAAAACTACAATTATAATAATGAGTCATTCTACAGCAAACGTTCCTTTTTGAGCGAAAAATTTCAAAAAATAAATTACACCAAAAGATTTTTTGTAATTTATACAGTTCAGATTTTATGTTAATATATACAGTCTCTTTACATATTTATATAAGTAATCATAGTTTTTCTCACTATTTACTGCTTAATTTATTTTATAAGGATATGGGGGTTGATTTCTTTCAAAATATTGGGCTGAGGGATAAATCTACGGAGCATAAAATTACAATGATTTGTTTCAAAATACTATGATTATTTGGGGTAGGATATTGAAATTTAAACTAAATATATCAAAAAAACGGCTTTATGTATATGAATTGAAAATTAATTTTATTGAATAAATGATGCTTACTTTGTAAATCAGTAACGGGGATGTTTAATATTCATGGCTTTTTCTAGTTCAAAATTCTTCCACTTAAAAATTAATGACAATCTACAATATGCATATTTTCAATTTACAACTGAAATAAAAATGATTTGAAATGGTTTAATAATAGATTAAATACCTAATCGTTCGGCCTAGTTTTACGAAAATCTAAACAGTTCTTGTGACAGTGGTCTATAACGTATTCGCCAAATGGGAGCTCAATCGAAAAAAAAAAAACGTTTGGAAGGTTACCGTGTTTATTCTCTTTCTTTCACACACACACGTGTGTGTGTGTGTGTGTGAGAGAGAGAGAGAGAGAGAGAGAGAATGAACAATGGTTTAAAACACACACACACGTACGCAGTTGCAAAGTAAGGCCCTACATATTTTTAATGCGGCATGAAAGTTTAGGTAGGTAGATGAGGGCTAGATAATGCATTGACGTCGTTCTTTGTTCATGACTCATATTTATAGGCGATATTCTGATCGTGGTTATTAAGAGCCTACGCTAGTCACCGGAAGAAGCGCTCAATCTAATGTTAAGTCTATGGGACGGTTCTTGCGCGATTTCTCGCTCACAATTTAATATTTTTAAATGATTTTTTTTTGCATAGGATAGCTGAGGTCGATCTCTAACGTTGTTAGTTTTTACTGTTTTGACTTTGGTTCCAGTTTTTTTTTTTTATAAGCGGACATTTTCAATTTTGGAACCGGTTGGAACCGGTTCTGAAAGTGAAAGTAGCCTTATATAAAAAAACTGGAGCCAAGATCAAAAAGTAAATACTAAGAGCGTTAGAGATCGACCTCAGCTATCCTATACCAAAAAAAAAAAAAATCATTTAAAAATATTAAAATGCGAGAGAGAAATCGCGCAAGAACCTTCCCATAGACTTAACATTAGCTTGAGCGCTTCTTCGCGTGACTAGCGTAGGTTCTTAAGAATTTTTGAAGTCTAGAGAGGGCTCAAGAAATTGCGAGGAGGGTGGGGGGGGGGGGTGATTCCACCTGTCCTAATCTGTTTATGGCCCTGGCTGCGACCCCAGTTATCTCTCTCTCTCTCTCCTTTTCACGATATTTGCATGTATTTTTTATTTAAAGGTGTAACATATTGTTTTTATTATATTACTGCAGCAGATAAAATTAATTATGCATTTTTTATGATCTGGCCGACCCAACAAAACAGCGCCTGCAACCCATAGTTTGTGAAACGCTGTTCTATGATTTAAATTTAGGAAGACCTACATTTAAACGCGTCCACTGGATCCGCTGTGAACCCAGTAGTACCCAGTAAACACGTGCGCAGTTAAAAAGTGATTCCCTACCTATTTTCAATGCGGGGTGAAAGTTTACATAGAGGAGTGCTAGATAATGTAATAACGTCGTTCTTTGTTCATGACTCATATTTATAGGCGATATTATGATTGTGGTAGGTGAAAATTCAGCTGTTCATAAATCGGGAATAGAAAATGTAACATTAAACTGTAATGTTTGGAAGTTCAGTAATAATATTTATTGTTGTGTAGTACTCTGAATCGTTATTACAAAAAGAGATTCGTAACCCGAATAATGTGATATAACAGAATTAGAAATTAATCAAAAATTCAGTTATAATTTAAAACCTGCCTGTTGTAGAAATTGCATTGTTTTCTATTTATTTCTATTTTAATTCATAAAATAAGCGTATTAAGAAAAAGAATTACCTGCGGACTCAATTGTTATAAACATCATCTTACTCAGCTCAAGAAGTTATTTCTATAAAACAGTTCAAGATTTTTTTTTATAACAAGGTATATAAAGAAACAAGTGTGTTAAGTTGACATTTTTAATAAATTGTTCAGAAACATTTATTGTTATTCATTGTTTCAGAAATAACTTCACGTTCTTATGTATAGTGCCTCCAGTAATAAATCTCTTCATTAGCTTTTTTCGATAAATAACACAGAAATATTCATTGTTATTCAAGCTTCGTCATAGTCATATTGAGCTTCAAGTTCTTGTGTATAACTAAGAGATCTAGTGGTCTTCTTGAAACGCTTTAAGATATATGACAATGCCGAAATATTTCTTTAGCTGTCGATTTTAAATTTGCCACTAATTAGAACATGTTACTAAAGGGTTATTAGCTAAAAAAAATTGTGCATTCATGAATTTTCGGTTAAAAAATCTCTTCACCTTCAAAATCAAGAATCTTAAGAATCTCGAAAAATTCAGTGCGTGGAAGTACTTTTTTAAGGCGTGTAAGAGGTGTAGGAGGGTGTGGAAAATTAATATTTGTGAAAAATTGGCAAGTGGTTTATTGTTTTTCATGTTTTGGTAGTTGAAGCAAATGAAACCAATATAAAGTCAATAGACTCATTCTTTATTAAGATAAAAGTAAATTAAGATATCAGAATAAAAAAATCAATAACTAACCAAGGTGCATAGTGAAGCCGGATACGCCTAAGTAACTTTTAAGCAGATAAAGCTAAAGTTATGTTAAAAATATCTACCTACAGTAAAATGACTATGCTCTGTCATATAAGACTGAGAGAGACTTCCCCTTGAGGCAAAATTTATACGTTATCGATCCTATCTGAAAAACTACAAGAATACAATGAAAAAAGTAAGTTTCAAAAATGTAGACTGGCGTCAATTTAGTATGAAATGATGTCTTACATATAAAAATAACTTTATTAGAAGTCCTGAAATATAAAATGTGCCGTATCCAACACACGTTTAAATACGTTATTAATCGCATGCAGCAGTGCAGCACTGTAAGTCAGCTGAACATTTACTTATATAAATAAAACATGTAAGCAAAATACATTTTAGCTTAGGAAAATAAAAAGTTTGCTCAATGTGTGGACCATCGACTATAACGCATGTGTATACATACGATGGCAAGTGTATTACGGCTGATGGTGGTCATATTGAGCATACTTAACTTGATTTCCTTATTAACATTAATTTTATGTTCTTTACATGTGTTATTTTTATTAGTAAATGTACATCTGCCTTATAATGCCACACTTCTGCACGCGATTAGTGACTTACTTTAGCCGGTAATTGGATATAAAAAAATTTACACATTTCAAGGCTTCTACTGTGTTTTCCGAAATATAAAACCTAATAAAAAAAAAGAAAAAAAAACCTATCACGAATTTCCAGTATACTCCTAATATAATCCCTACCCAAAAAACAAGTCCTACTTCAAAATAAGTTTCGCTGTATTTTTAAGATATAATGTATGCATTAAATTTGCACTCAATCATGAGAATGCATTTAAATACTATGTATTTCGTTGAAAGAAATCATTTAGAATTCAATTTAATTTTTAACAGCAAAAAGTGGGAAAGAAATGCAAAAAATCTCCTTTTTCTATTATCGTTCTCTCAGCTTTATAAATTAAAATTAGATCCCTACCGAAAGTTTGGTTTTGTTTTAATTTTCAGCCCAAAATTTGAGTTTCGGCAAATATTCGGTTTTGGTGAAAAAAGCAGCCAAACTTTCGGTTCATACCGAAACTGTAGTCGGATCGCATAAATACTTGCTTACAGAAAAGCCCATGAACAGCTCATGCTGTCTTCGGGTAATTTTCATTCATGCTATCATTGTTTTACGATTCAAACAGACAATAAAACACTTAGTAATAACAATAACTGTTTATTCTTTGTAATAATAAAAATTTAAATAAGATGTATAGGATTAAAATGAACTGATGGAAACAGCAGTTGCACTGGACCGAATGCCAAACAATCTCTAAGAATTTATTATACAGGGTGTTTCTAAATGAATATCGGGGTTTTAAAGCTTTGTAGTATCTATTATAAAAAACTTAAAATTATACTTAATACATAAAATGAAAGAGCAACTCAAACACTTTTACCTACAAGCTTACAAGTGTTCAATGTAAACACCTTTCGTCACACGGCACACATCAAGTCGATAGCTCAGTTCTTCTCAAATGCCACTCTACGCTCACCGATCTGACCGGCCAGAGAATCACATAATCTGACGCCATGTGATTTCTACCTGTTGGGGATCATAAAGGATCGAGTGTATGTGCCTCCGCTACCAGCTGACCTACCCAACCTAAGAAACAGGATTGAGGCAGCTGTTGCAACAATTACCCCACAAACACTAAATATCGTTAGGGAAGAAGTGAGCTATCGACTTCATGTGTGCTGTGTGACGAAAGGTGTTCACATTGAACCCTTGTAAGCTTGTAGGTAAAACTGTTTGAGTTGCTCTTTCATTTTATGTATTAATTATAATTTTAAGTTGTATGTAATAAATACTACAAAGCGTTAAAACTCCGATATTCATTTAGAAACACCCTGTATTTACTTAGAATCATTATTATACTTGCATTTGTTTCTGCAAGAAGAAAGACTATATATTTCAAATTATGTTAACATAACTTTATAAAACTTTTTGAATCGTGATCAAGCTATAGATGGGCAAAAATCTCATAAGTGTGATTATTGGCTATTGAATTTCTGCTGATAGCTAATTTTTAAAAGTCTCATTATACTAAATTTTAATTTTTAATAACCACCGATATATTGTAGAATAATAATGAGTAGATGGGCACAAATTTTATTGAAAAATAAATATGATATGGCAGTTTTTATCAGACAAAACATAAATTGTAAGAGACAGTAGTGAAATTTTTTTTCAAATTTGCCACTTTACTTTAAAAGGAACATTTTTGGAATGTTGTATGCACTATTTTCAAAGACATATCAAACCTACGATTAAATGGCTAGATATTGGTTAATCTACAAATATCAATATTCAAATTAACAATGGGGACAGTATTAACGGTTAATAAAGGTATTTTTTTCCTTTTCTCCATTCTTTTCAAACCAGAAAATCTTCTTTATGAACAAACAGTGGCGATTTTTTAAGAATAACATTTGCTCCACTACTGAAAACAATACTGAAAATGACTGCATACTTCCATGTGATGGAAATATCAGGGAATTCATACACCGGGACAGTAGTGACCGAAAAAATGAGGAACACAACTTTAAACCCAACAAAAATAAATATTACACATTTCATGACACTACAAAGGATGTGAATTACTTTTCACTTTGCTAAACAGCGCACAACCAACAGAGTGAAAAATGTGTCCAGACCGGGGATTCAACCCAGATACCTGGTATAGCGCACCAAGTGCTTTTCCATTTAAGCCATCTGGACGAAATCCAGTCCGGCATTTTCACTTATATACGTTGACAAGGCTGCAACTTCGCAGCGCAAAATGGAATGCCATACATGATCACTACTCAGTGGCGTAAATGAGACGAATAAATTCCTAGCATCGGATAATATATCTAAATTTCCAATTAAATTTTCAGCAGGACTGAAACTACGCCATAAATCTTTAAGTGACACTACAAAGGATTTGAATTACGTTTCACTTTGCTAAACAACGCATAACCAACAGAGTGAAAAATGTGTCCAGACCGGGGATTGAACCCAGATACCCTGGTATAGCGCACCAAGTGTTTTTCCATTTAAGCCATCTGGACGAAATCCAGTCCGGCATTTTCACTTATATACGTTGACAAGGCTGCAACTTCGCAGCGCAAAATGGAATGCCATACATGAGCACTATTCAATGGCATAAATGAGACGAATAAATTCCCAGCATCGGATAATATATCTAAATTTCCAATTAAATTTTCAGCAGGACTGAAACTACGCCATAAATGTTTAAATGACACTACAAAGGATGTGAATTACTTTTCACTTTGCTAAACAAAAAATGCCAGACTGGATATCGTCCAGATGGCTTAAACGGTAAAGCACTTGGTGCGCTATACTAGGTTATCTGGGTTCGATCTCTGGTCTGGACACATTTTTCACTCTGTTGGTTGTGCGCTGTTTAGAAAAGCGAAAAGTAATTCACATCCTTTGTAGTGTCATTTAAATATTTATGGCGTAGTTTCAGTCCTGCTGAAAATTTAATTGTAAACTACACATGTCACGCATATAAAAATTATATTATTATGGTCCGTGAGATTCATAATTATAATAAATGCATTGGTTTTTCAAAATTATTTCATAATTATTGTTTTTTGACGGTTTTAATGATTAAGTTATAGGTTGAAAACACATGGGACAATAGTGGCTTTTGATACATTTAAATTCTATTTTAAAGATTAAAACACAGATTTTCACAGTAGAAGTAACATAATATTGTTGAACAATCACAGAGAAACATTTTAACAATAAATAAGAATTTATATTGCAAAGAAATGCCGAGAGATATATACTGGGGACTGAGAAATCACACATATGAGATTTTGACCCAGATATTAGTAATATACTTTTCTCTAATAAAGCGGTTTTTATGTTTAATAATCCACTTGATTACTATTTATAATCCTCTACTTATTACAGTCACTGTTTACTGCTATATTTTCCTCGACAAAAAAAAAACTTAATTAAATGCAACTTCACTTCTTTTGAATAATAAGCTCAATGAGTTACATTTTCTATGCTTAATATTGATTTTTATAAAAGTAAAAATAACTTTTATGAAGTTCATTATATAAAGGTAAAATTTAATGCTTCAGCGACTGCTCACTAATACACTTATCGATTATAGGCGTATCTCAGTGATAATGTCTTTAATATTGATGTTTTTAATATGAACAATTGAAATAAATTAAATAGCTAATTTTTAACTTTTTTTAAAGATAATATAAAAGCGCTATTACCAAAAATATTTATTACGTATAATTTTATGTTCTAAAAATTTCATTTCTGCATTTTTTAACACTTTCCAACATAGTTGAAAAGTGTTCAGGAATTCGGTTTGTCTGTCCATCTGTCCGCGCTCTAACTCGCGTAAATATACTCGGATTGCCCTGTAACTGGTATATCTAATATTGATGTTTATCATGGCATGTTCGGTATTTAAAATGAAGTGTGTAATATTTTTAGTTTATTTACAGGGGCACTCAAAAGAATTTCTTTACATTATGGTCTATGGGGGGAAGTCTTTTGCAGTGTATTTTACTGATGTTTTACATTGTTTCAAACATATTGAAACTGATATACATCAATAAGGTGCACTACAAAATGCCTAATATAGAATATGGTGTGTATTAGCATTTGTCGTTCATTTAACTATTTTTTTGCATAGTACTTGGTGTGTATACGTTCTATATATCTTATAAAGAGCTGTACAAAAGAATTTGAGTACATTACCGTTTATTGACAGAAATTTCTGAAGATGAATTTTCAACTGTGTTATGCGTTTCTTAAATGAACTACATTTTTGCATACTCTGTAGTATATATACAAATCTATAGATCATATACAGGGCTGCACAAACTAATTCAGATATGTATTCGATTATAGATGGTAATTGCTGCAATTGGGTTTTTCAATGTGTTATGTGTTTTCCAAATCGTCCAATTTTTTTTTTTTTTTTTTTACTTAGACATCATCTTTCACTTTATTAAAAAGTGAAGTTTTGTTACAGTATTCTGAATATTTTAAAAGTGTTTCATATTCTATACTGGAGCATGATTTTTCTTTTTTGTTATAATTTATATGTTTATTTGTATTTTAATTAAGACACAATAGTCTCTCTTTTAAGTGTTACTCTCAGTACTCTCAGCTGTGCGCCAGTTTTGATGTAATACATATATTTAATCGCGCATAAGCGAGTTCACTGTAATAAAATTAGTAGAAACATCGATGACAAATTAAATATCTTTAGCATATATAGTGCAAAAATGTAAAAACATATACACATAATTTTAAATTTCTACTGAAGTCATAATAATTACAAATTGAAAATAGTTAGTGTTTTCTTTTTCTTTTCTGAGAATGGGTGTACTATTATTACTGTCTTAAAGCAACACATTTTTCTCTCCAAGGTAAAAGCTAATCGTTAAGCAATTTGAAACTCTTTGTACAAAATTTTAACCGTACGAAAAACTATAAAGTTATTGATGAATAAATGCCTCAAATGTTTAGTTATAAAACTTTAAAAAATAGTTATTAAATATATGTATATATATATATATATATATTAAAAAAAAACATGCACATTTACGCATATCTTAAGGGGTCTTGTACCTTTTAAACTCGCCGAAAATCAACGAAAGCTTTCAAACTTTGAATTAGTGTATCTTCAAAACTTTTCTATGCATAATCATGAAATTTTGACTATTGGTTAAGTAGATTGTGCTTTTTAATATAATACCATTAGAAACTGACTAGTCTTTTACAGAATTTGAGCATTGTTGAAAATAAAGTTGCTCTTTTTTTTATTCCGTAAGTCATTGCGCGCCTGATATCTTGAGAACGTATGACTGGATTGAATGAAATTTGATATAGATAATAAGCACATATTTATTTAAATAATGATCTACTCTTATGTCAAAATTATTTCATTAACCATGTAAAAAAAATATTTTAGTAAAAAAGTTTAAAATTTTGCATTTTTTAATGAATAAAAATAGTCATAATTAAAAATATTATCATTGTAAATATTTAAAAGTAGATCATTTTAAACACGCATATGCGCTTATTATCTAAATCAAATTTCATAACAATCCATGCATACATTCTCAAGATATCATGCGCGCAATCACTTACGGAGTAAAAAAAAGAGCTATTTTAATTTCAACAATGAAAAATTCAGTAAAATATTAGTCAGTTTCTAATAGTATTATATTAAAAAGCACAATCTATTTAATAAATAATCCAAACTTTATGTTTATACATATATAAAGGTTTTGAAAATACACTATTTCAAACTTTGATTGTTTTTCTCGATTTTCGTCGCGCTTAAAAGGTACAAGACCCCTTAAGTAAATCATACTCTGTGGATAGGTATGTATGTTTATGAATAATTAATTTTTTTTTGTATGTGTAATAGCCAATTCATATTAATAGCTAAAAATTTCATTTATAGTTTTGTTTTCGTTTACGGCCGAAACTGGTGAAAGAACCGAAATTTAGTTTCGGTTCGGTTTCGGTCGGGCACTTAAATGAAAATGCACTGTTTCTTTAAACGTAACATGATTTACACAGACGGCAGCATCTCGTCCTTATGGGATTATTGCTTCCAATCTCAGTAACGGTGAATTGTTAAATTACAGAAAATTACGACTCTTTGATACAATCGTATTGAAGTTTGAATCTTTATTAAATGGTAAATTGTGTATAAAAGATAAGCCGACAGTAGAATTCCGCCATTCTAGGATTGGGATCCCATAGTTTTAGCAGAGAAAATAAAATTTTAAGAGCACTTTTGTCATAACCTCGGTACCGGAGATATAAAAAGTCAATGAAAAATATGCATTTTTAATGCAGTCGTACATTTTATTAATAAATATAGATTTTTATAAATGAATAAATGTAAATTGCTGTGCTGGAAGAATATACGACAACCTACAAAAATAAGCCCTAATTTGTTTATTGGAAAACAATTTAATATAAAACCCGGTCTTTTGGGAGTTTGACCACGGTAACAATAATAATATTAAAACGGGTTTATGTATAGAAAGAGTTTATTAATTATAATATGAAAATAGAAAATCCCTTCAAAAGTTATGCAAGGACATATATACTAATTGTATAACCTCTTTTGTTGGAAGCCAGTTAAAAAGAATGCTAGGTACTGATGTAGTCTAAGCTTTGAATTAAAAAAAATAAACTCGCGAGGTACATTTGTTCAAACTTTTTATTTTAAAAATACCGATACTATTTGTTTAGTATTCTAAACTTTTCCTCAAATTAGCAACCATTATTTATGAAAGGTAAATTACAGATTTTATCTGGCAGTATGAATCTATTCATTTTTTACTCCGTCATATTTTTAATTCTGTGTAACTTGAGTAAGTAGGCTTATGGACACCGATCCTTTAAACATGAGATTGTTCATTGCCTAATATAAATATCAATATTTTATTTTCACCATCAGAAAGTTGTTATACAATACCGACGGACTGCTCAGACATAATTTAATATATTTGATGCTCGTGTATTCGATATGGCAACGGTTTCTAATTTTAACAGAACCCATGAAATCGGCAATTTATAATATAGTTAAAAACTTTGAAACTAATCGTAGAAATGTCGTGAAACCATGTATACAAGCTAATTGACGAGTGTATATTACTTTTATCGTGTCGTATTTGGTGGTCATTATTGAACAATTTAAAATTTGTGTATTTTTCAATATGTAGATAGCTCTCTGAGAAAAAATTAGAAACATCAAACCAAAATAGACATTATTCACTAATCGATTGGCAGCTTTTTTTTACGCTTCTACATTGTTCTCTAACTGTGCTCCTATTTTATGCAGCTTATTTCTATCTTTCTCAGTATTTTGTTTTATCTGAAACATTATGTTCTACACTAAACAGTCTGTTTTTCTTATTATCTTTAGACATACAAAAACATAAAATGTAATATGCAATTGATTCAACGCGTTAATAAAGTAAATGTATTTTATATGTATCGAACTATAATTACTCCGATACGTTTACAAGAGAAATATTAACAAGTAACAATTTATTAACAATTAAAAAAAACTGACTGCAAAAATGACACGTGACATTACACCAATTACTTCAAATTGAAAGAAAAACAAAACACGGAGATCCTCATTTTGATGATATATTCAAATTCTTTTAACACGCAGAGCCGTACGATTTCACATTTCATTAACTTCGCTACACGGGAATCGGCTGGGTTCGAACCCGGAACCCCCAGCTCGGAAGGTGGAGACGCTATGGCTGAGCCACAGAGAAGCATTGTTTTTGCAGCAGTACGTTTTTTTAATAGAAGAACCATTTATAAACATATTGCAGATATCCGTTGATTCCAAGAAACATCAGGATATATAACTATAACCTAGGACACTCATGGAGGGAAAAACACTGAGCTCCACAATAGTACGGCGAGCTAACTTCCTATTCTGTTACATTGAATAAAGCAGTACGCCCATGAATACAGTTCCATAGAATTGCGGAGAGAAATTTATATCAAAACACAGATTTAATCCGATAGATTAGTATGCGGTAGACATTTTCAAATTGGATTTTCTTTTAAAATTATGATGAAGTTGCTAAAAATTTCACTGTTATATATTTTTTATTTAAAACAATACAGAATTTATTTAATTTCATCACAAATATTTAATTTGATAATATTTATAAAATGCAATTTTATGTAAGCTCAACAAAAAGAATGACAGATTTGTTAAGTATTGCTCATAAAAATATAAAAAAGGTATCGAAATAACCAAAAAGGATAAAAAGTAGGCGGAAATTTTTTAAATACGCCTCTAAGTTTATGAAAAGTGCAGGATTCATTACTTTTTTGCATTGAAAAAGTTAATAAATGTATGTTATTATCTGCACCAAATTATGCATGTACGTTTTTCAGCGGTATGAAAGTTAAAAAAAAAAAATCTAGTTGGATGTGCCAATCCCAAAACTTTCTTCTGTCTCACACAGGTTTCACATACACTAAAAAGAATCAGCACCAATTTATATCAAGGTCTAACTGAATCTAAAGTTTTATTAAATTCCGTGCATTAGTTCTTGAGATATGACTATTGCTAGAATCGTGTAAATCCTGCAAAATACAGCATAGCAGGGCCACCTATCGGTAGATTTAGATCAAAACCAAATCAACAACAACTTATGTCAACGTCTAACTGATTCTGAAGTTTGATGAAAATCCGTGCATTAGTTCTTGAGATATAGTTGTCGTGATAATAATGAAAAAAGTAGCATAACAGTGAAACCTGTTGGACTATTTACACCAAAACGTAAGCAGCATCTATTTATGTCAAGGTCTAACCGAATCTGAAGTTTGATGTTATTCCGTGCATTCGTTCTTGAGATATAGCTATTGTAAAAATCATGAAAAAAGTGGTATAGCAGTGCCACCTGTTGGGCGATTTATACCAAAATATAATCAGTGTCTATTTATGTCAAGGTCTAACTGAATCTGAAGTTTGGTGAAAATATAAGTCATTAGTTCTTGAGATAAAGCTATTGCGAAATCGTGAAAAATGCAGCATAGCAGCGCCACCCGTTAGCCAATTTTCACCAAAAACTAATCAGCACCAATTTATATCAGGGACTAACTTAATATAAAGTTTTATTAAATTTTGTGCATTAGTTCTTGAGATAGAACGCCCACAAAATTTTTGTCACATACAGACAGACTCATAGACAGACATTTTCTAAAAACTGTCAAATCGTTTTCAGGACCTTCTAAAAAGTATAAATCCGTCGAAAACCGGAAGTCGAAAATTTTCATGAATCCAATACTTTCTTCTTGTAAAGATAGAAGAAAGTAAAAAGGGATTGAATACAGGTTATTGCTGAACTTATCAATTAATGGTAGAAGTAATCACTGTAATCATCGTTGAAGAAATTTTATGAAAACAAAAAAATAAACTTTTATGACCAGTAAACAATACAGTAAAATGAAAGTATGGAAGTAAGATAACACTTAATGCCGTGCTTATGACGTCTAAAAAACTTTTATTAAATTATTTCCATTAGATTTCACTAAATAAATGTTGAAAATTAATTAATTTAACGAAAAAAAAATAAGTTTCCAAAAAGTTTTTTAAACAACAAATTTTTCTTATAAACTTTGAAATGATACCTATTATTTATTTTTTAAGCTCCTCTGCTTCAATTTTACTTACCCATCATACTTAGTATAGGGTAAGTCTTGTAATCGTTTTGAAAATCGAAAAAAAAATTTTGACGGATTTACATGTTTCAGACACAGGAGATTCCGAAAAACATATTTTTAGAAAAAAAAAATTGCCGTTCTTCTGTCTCTTGTGTGTGTCTGTAAAAGCTCTACCTCTCCAACAAATTGAGATAGAGACTTGAAATTTGGTATGTACTTAGTATGTAATAATAGGAAGAAGCTTATTGAATTTCAGTAACCTCGATTATACGGAACTATTTTTTTCGGACTCTCGAAATATTCGTTCTGATAAAAGGTACATAAAAATTTTCGAAATTGTTTATTTTAAGAAATGAATATAAAAGACAATAGAAAAACATAAATTTTACATAAAGCATGAAGTCGATCGGATAATTAGTTGCCGAGATATTTGGAATCCTATTTTCTACACTCTTCGATTTTTCATGACCCTGTATTTCATCCAAATTTCACTTTAAAGATATATTTTAATTGGAAATTTGACGCTTAATCAGATGCAATAAACCGCTAGTTAATAGGATTATTATTTTTGGAGTTATAAGGAAAAACCTCTTTCAAGCAATTCAGTAATCGAGCCTTTAAAGTTTATGACGTCATCAAGCCACGATTTTATTTGAATTGCAATGCATTTTATAAGTAGTTTACACATTTTTATTTTAATATTTTACATTATGCATATCCATGATGGGTAAGTATTACGGTGGCCCCCAACGACTAGTTTTACGTATTGTCACTGGCAACTCTGAAGAGAATTAAATTAGGATTAACTTTTATTTGAGCATGTATAAAACACAAACGGAAACACGTGATATTTTTTTTATAAATAAAAAATACTTTATTAAAAAATAACTGTATTTAAAAAATAAATTCGTATTTGTCAGATTGAATTTTGAACAATAACATTGTGGAAATCTCTTTAAAATTTCCCAAATTGAATAACAATGTTTTCGTATCAAGTGATGCGTAACAACGTATATTTTTATGTTATTTTATGATTTTTTTCATATTATTTATTTTACGCTAGATTTTCAAAATGACTATGAATTTTAAGCCATGAACTCTACACTAGCGCAAGTTGACCACAATTTCAAATGTTTTAGTTTTTTGGAAAACATGCGTTAATTAATTTGCATTTTTTATTTACGTTATAAAAATAAATATCACAGTTCGACTGCTCATTAAATTTTGTATAGGAATCGTGTTATATTTCATTATCACTATATTGCCAACAAAATTCTACGCAGTTGAAGTTACGGAATTCGAAACCTCACTACACTGAGAAAAATGACACTTTCAAATCTGAGTAAATCGATGTTTTCATTTTGTTATGAATTTTTTTGTTTCAAATAGGACGACCCAGTGCTTTCAATGCTGAAATACCAGAAATACTTAGAATATTGAAACATGGACATACTCAAAACTGAGAACATAGAAATCAGTTCATACTCATTTTTGAAACATGGACATACTCAAAAATGATTAGAATCAGTTCAAATTCATTTTTGAAACATGGAAATACTCAAAATTGAGCACATAGAGGTCAGTTTATACTCATTTTTAAAACATGGACATACTCAAATTTGAGCACATGGATGTTTTATTCTTGAGTGTGTGCATGTTTTCAGAAATGAGTATAAACATGTTTCAAATTTGAGTAATTTTGATTCGGAGACATTTTGACTATGCGACATACTCAGATTTGAGTATTTTTTGCTCAGTTTTGAAAATGTCGTTTTTAGAGTGTAGTGTGGTTATGCGCGGGTGCTGAACCGAAGTGTGGAGTCCATGGGTTAAACCTTTTATCCTTTCATTTCTTATTTGCTTATTCAGAACGAATTTTTAAAAACTGATCTCACTTTATATATAAAAGCTTATCGAGTGGAAATATTTCATTCGCATATTGTCATAAAAATACATCGGATCGTAAGTTTCAATGTTTACATATCGCCTGAATTTATCACTGACATTTTTATAGATACTAAAAATCTCTATATATAAAAATCAAACAGTCTATTTCCTTCTAGATTTACGAAATGGCTACAGATATTGAAACATTTTTGTTAATTTATGACATTTCTAAAAATTAAAATTATGCCATATCCAAAAATTGTTTTAACATGGTACATTTTTTCTAGATTTTCAAAATGGCTATGGGTTTCACACCTTTTATTTATTTATTTTTTTGTTCACTTTGAAAAGAGTTTTTAAAACTGAACTCACTTTATCAGTGCTGCCAATTCTCCGGATTTTTTTAATACCAGTATTTACGTATAGAAAATTTTGGTTTATTTAATCATAGAATTCTTCGATTTAAAAAGGCAAAATTGTCTATACGAAAATACTGGTGCTCAAAAAATCCAGATATTTGGAAGCTCCGCTTTGAATCTAAAAGCTTTATTGCGTGCAAATATTTCATTGGCATATTATCATAAAAATTCATCGGATTCCATAACATATACAGTGAAATTTTTATGTATGCATATTTGTTTAACTCTTCAATGCATGGTGTAACTGATCATCTATCTATTCGTTTTTAGCGCGCACATCACATGGAACTATTTTTTTTTTTCGTAAATGCTCTTTTTGTATCCTTTGGATATATTCTTATTTCACCTCCTACTATAAGAGAATGGTATAAGTTTGCAGCGTAACATTCCTTAGGATCGTTTTTTAGATCACGTAACTACATCACTGATAATTTGTGTATATTTTCAAAGAAAACTGAAGAATATAGGAAGTATGTTTTACGGTGTTTGTTTCAGTTGTAAAATACTTTTATGAATTAAAAAGGTATGTAGAAATAATTTAAAACATAACATTTTTATATAATTTTGTGTGAATGAAGAAAATAATAATAATGTGTTTGTAGCTACAGTCCATTATTAATTAATTTTCAGTCTAATTTTTAAGAAAAGTATTTTTTCTGGGATTTCAGACACTAAATTGTATCCATGATATTTTTTTCAATTAAATATATATATATATATATATATATTATAAAAATCAAACTGTTACTTTATTTTTAGTTCTTTAAAATGGATATGGATTTAAAACCTTTTTTTTCTTTTTACTTCTTTTTTGCTCATTCAGAATGACTTTTTAAAAACCGAACAACCTTTGTAGCTGACACTTTTTCGCGTTGAAATATTTCTATTGCATATTATCATTAAAATTCATCGGATCACATAGCAAAATTTACATATCGCTTGCATTTATCAGTAATATTTTTACTTTCTTCTATCTTTACAATAAGGTGTTGTTTTCGTAAAAAAAAAATCGACTTCGGATTTTCAACGGATTTATACGTTTTAGAAAGTCCTGAACATAATTCGACGGTTTTTTGAAGATGTCTGTCTGTTTTTAAGTGACACAAATTTTGTGGGCACTCTATCTCAAAAAACCAATGCGCGGAATTTAATATAACTTCACATTCAGTTAGGCCTTGACATAAGTTGGTGTTGATTAGGTTTTGGCATAAATCGCTCAACAGGTGGCACTACTATGCTGCATTTTTCACGATTTCCCCGATAGCTGTCTCTCAAGAACTAATGCACGGGATTTCATCAAACTTCATATTATGTTAGACATTGATATAAATATTGAACATTGTATTTGGATATAATCAAAACGATGGATAGCATCATGAACTTTTAACCTATGGGAAATGTTGTCAGTAACTGGAGCTCATGTATGCAAAATCTAAGAGTAACTTGTAGCTGAGTTTTTTTAATGCTGAGAATGGTTACATATATCGTCTAAATTTATAAGTAATTTTTTTTTAATATATGAATCTTAATGTAAATGCTAAAAAGATTTTTGTTTGAAAATCAAACAGTCTCTCTCTCATTGCTTCTAGATTTTCAAAATGACTATAGATATCAAAATATTGTTTTGTTAATTGCTATTTTTTTAATCGAAATCATGTTCTACCTAAAAAATCGCATTGAACAATTTATTTGCACAGAATGAAAGAAATGGACTAAATGTACATCTCCAACTATAATAAGAAGGAAGTTTGTGTGTTTGTGTGTGCTTCTCGTTTGTGTTCTGAAAAGACCGCTGCACGAAGAGCTACAAAATTTGGTGAGAAGTTACCTATATGCATGTAGTTTTGCACCTAGAAGCCAGATTTTGGAATTTTTTAATAGATTTTTTTTAATTAAATTTTTTGTGTGATTTTTAGTGTTTTTTCACGTTTTGCTGCGATTTTTCTATATTAGTAATGGGAATCCGGTTCCAAACTTTTAGCCCAATATAGTAAATTTTGTCCTCTTTTCAATAAAGTTTATGCGAAATTCATACAGCGAATTTTGAATTTTGGGCGAATTTTGTTTCTTTGACACTAAGAAATTTTGCCAGAATGCTTGATTGGTTAGGTGGTTTTTATTCCATTTCAGCCTGAGATACGCTCAGAATCGTCATTTTGTTTTCTCATTTTAGCTTGGAGAAAGTTGATAATTCTTTACAGATAAAAAATCATGATTTAAAAAATGCGATTTTTAGTGTCTTTTGACGTTTCACTGCAATTTACCAACATTAGTACGGAATCCGGTTCTAATCTTTTAGACCATATTTTATCCCCTTTTCAATAAAGTTCATGCGAAATTCGTACAGCGATTTTTGGGCAAATTTTTTCTTTGACACTAACAAGGAAGGTCTCCGTAAGCGCATACTCAGAAAATTTTGAAAAAATTACAGAATGTTCTTCTCATGAGGATATATACGTCTATAAAAACATTTTCTGCGGAACCTTGATATAACGTCCGTAAAACAATTATTAAAATTTC
This sequence comes from Maratus michaelseni, assembly GCA_963931845.1. Lineage (NCBI taxonomy): Eukaryota > Metazoa > Arthropoda > Arachnida > Araneae > Salticidae > Maratus > Maratus michaelseni. Next base: position 124,111,752 of record OZ007586.1, read on the forward strand.
GTTTATTTGGTGATTTATCACCGGTTTTCGACGGTATAAATTTTAAAGAAATATGGTTTTATAACAAATACTCTTTAAGGCAGGGGTGCAAAAATTTAGGCGCCAATCGACCGATTTGCACCACTAAATTTTTAGTATTCTTCTCCTAATAAGAATACTGATAAAATTTAGGCGAAGTATACTAATAAAATTTGACGAAGAATAATAATAAATTTTAGTGGTGAGAATCAGTCCATTGACGCCTAAATTTTTGCACCCCTGCTTTAAGGAAAAACTTTTTCATGCTGAACTTGTTTATGTAAGTTTAACTTACATAATAAATAAAGAAATTTAAAGATCGTAATTTACGATTTAAAAAAAAATTTAAATTGATTGAAATGGTTTCAAGCTCAAAAATAAACTCTATTCTGAACATTGTCAATTCAAGGAAAAAGTATTGTTGCTATGGAAACAACGACTTCTTCGATATGGAAATGCATAACGAATGCGTTTGTCATCGGGCTTTGTCATCGGGCTCTTTTTAAAATACATATAAAAATTACTTATATAACCGGTGACGCCGTTTAAATTAGTAAAAATCGTGGAATGGGGGATAAAACAATAGCAACATTTCATTCAATTGCTAATAAATAGATTAAAAAAAACCGTGAATGATTTATTTAATCTGATTTAAAGAACATTTTATATTAATATTACTGCAAACGTACAGAGAGTTGAAAATGTTGAACGCAAAATGCAAACGATTCTGAACAAGAGGGTATGGTATCATGAGCGCTAGAATTAACCCATTCGTATAATTTTTTATAACAATTTTAAGCTTTCAAATTTTACAAAAATTTCATAGACATATTTGGAAATTAAAAAAAACATTGTTGAAAATGCAAAAATTATACAAAAAATAATAAACTTTCATCGTTTAAGTTTAAATTCATTAAGTATTGCGCATTCGAATAATCATTTTACAAGCAATTTTAAAATGCATTAAAATAGTTTGTGGTTGGCGAGGAAAACAGGTTTCTAGCCAAATCACGTCTTTTTGCGCCAAATACTGAAAAGTATTTTATTTTTTTGCAGATTTTCTACTGGGATTCCGCAGCTAAATTTCACTGTTCCTTTATTACATACATGAGTAACTTCATCAGCATTTTTTTCAAAATTTTCTAAGTATGCGCTTTAAGGAGACCTTCCTTGTAAGTAATTTTACCCAGAATGCTTGATTGGTTCGGTGGTTGCTTCCATTTCAGCCTTAGATACGCTCAGAATCGTCATTTTTGTTTACTCTTTTTAGCTTGGAGAAAGTTGATAATTCTTTACAGATAAAAAAAATCATAATTTTAAAAAGGAAGGGTGGATTATTTATTATCCCGATTTTTTTAATTAGATTTTTTTCTTTTAATTTCATTTTTTATGCGTTTTTTAACATTTTTTTTTCATGTTTTGCTGCGTTTTTTGTTTCAAATGACGTCACAAATTGCCCACTACAAGTCAAACACCATTGGAGGGCAGTTGTGATTGGTAGCTGATAGAATTGTAGGCACAGCTGGAAGTCAACCGGGCAATTGTGATTGGCAGATGAAAATATCGTCAGCTGATTGCAATTCGAACAGCGATTTGTGAATTTTTGCGATTTGTTTTATGTGATTTTTAGAGTTTTTTCATGTATATATCAATTATATATTTGATTTCAGAAATTAACAACGATAACTTACTGTTTTCGTATGTAGAAAAAAAAAAAGTCATTTTGTTTCTGGTTCAAAAGTTAATGATAATTCCAAATTTTTTAACGTCGTTGATTTAATTCTGGGGGGGGGGGAAGGTGAGTGTTCGGTTGTAGTTTAAATATCGCGTTAATGCTCTGATCGAAACTCCCTCCTTCCCCCCTGCCTCCAAAAAATCAGAACTATTTAATTATTAGTCCGATTCAAACGAAACCTTTTCTCAGGTCCCCAGGTAGTAGATAAACTTCGGTATCATTTTTTCAGCTCTTGGTTACCACTATTTCTGAACATTAATGATCAGGGAGGGGTATTTTCTCGGGTTCTATAAGCCCAATTTCAATGAGAATTAGTTCATTCACCTTAACACGAACTAATTAAGATACAGATTTGGCTCCACCTGGCGGTAGAAAATGGAACTAAAGATTTTGCTGCACGTGCACAGCACGCCTGCTATACGGTGTCGTAGGCAGCAGGGACACGTGCCGGAGTTTCGATCGGAGAGAGTTTTATTTAGAACTGAGGGCACTCCTAGCAGTGGGAATTGAAACTAAACAATCTTGCATTTAATGTTTGTCCAATTCAAACAAAGGGCCCGATTTCAACGACAATTGATTCATTCAACTTAAAATGAACTAATTAAGATATAGGTAACTAATTAAGACATAGATTCCCCCCCTGGGGGTGGAAAGCGGAATTCATCGTGTGCACAGAACGTCTTCTATACGTTGTCATAAGCAGCGGGGACACGTGGTGGAGTTTCGTTCGGAAAGAGGTTTGTTTAGAACAGAGTGCACCCCCTGGCTATGGAAAATGTAACTAAAAGATTTAATTTAGACTGCATTTAATCTTGGTCCGAATCAAACGAAATCTTTTCTTACATTCTTTCGAGGTCTCCCAGGTACTAAATAAACTTCGGTATCATTTTTTCAGTTCTTGGTTACCGCCATTTATGAATATTAATATCCAGGGGGTGATTTATTTTCTCAGGTCTATGGGTCCAATTTAGACAGGAATCGGTTCATTCAACTTAACATGAACTAATTAAGATATAGCTAATTATTTAAGACACAGATTTGGTACTCCCTGGTGGTGGAAAGTGGAACTAACAGATTTTTCGCGCGTGCACGGCACGCCTTCTACACGGTGCCGTAAGCAGCGGGAATGAGTGCCGGAGTTTCGTTCGTTATGCGTCAAAATATGTTTATTTAGAACGGAATGCTCCACCTGGTGGTAGAAACTGGAACTAAAAGATTTTGTAGCGCGTGCCTAGAACTTCTGCTGTACACGGTATCGTAGGCAGTGGGGACAAGTGTCGGGTAATTTGTTTAGAACAAAATCCATCCCCTGGCGGTGGAACTAAAAGATTTTCCTGCACGTGCGCTAAAAATGGCTATTTTTATTGAAACCGCAAAAGAAAGTTGCCGATATGATAATCCCAGATAACGAAAAAGTTTCATTTTCACTCATCCTCGATTATTAAGAAAAGTATTGAATTATTTGAATCGAAACTCAGTTTATTTTTCTGATTTCGAAAATGCAAATTTTGTGAAAATCAGATTGTAACCTTTTTTTAAAAAAAATTTGACAAAAAACTGACCCGTCTTTGAATCAAATGATCCAGACATTTGAGGGGATGGCATTAAATTTACTTCCGCTTCGGGTCCATCTCTCTATTTAATTTCCGAAAGACAAAGACTTACCAGAGGAAGGGTTTCGTGCAGCAATTTTTAGAGTGATTCCGCGTTTCGTATTATTTTTTGACGAGACCGGGAAACGCCGGGCGGATCTGCTAGTACTAAAAATATATTAAAAGAATAGACTAAAAAGACTTTTTTTATATATAAGTATCTGTGTCTTTTTTTTTCTAGATTTTCTAAATGACTATAGAAGTCAAAACTATGTTTGTTGTTGTTAATTCATAACTCTTTTTTTTAATCGAAATCATGTTCTTTCTAAAAAGTTTTTTTCGCATGTCATGAACTTTTGATCCATGGACGATGTTTTTGGTAAGTAGAACCAACTGTAACTAACAGCCCAGTCTTTATGATACTGACGATGTTTACATATTACCTGAATTTATCAGTGATATACTGATTTGGTTTAAACAGTAAAAAACCTTTAATATATGTATAGTCTTTTCCCTTTTATACATGCCTATATAGGTAATAACTAGCTATAGATAATAAACTTTCTAATTAGCTATCGATATCAAAACTTTTCTTGTTAATTCATAACATTTTTTAAACAGAAATCACGCTCTATCTAAAATTTTTTCACATGGAACATTTCATTTGCATAGAATTAAAGAGATGGATTGGCTATATATATATATATATATATATATATATATATATATATATATATATACTAAAAATATACTAAAAAGGATATACATAAAAGCAGTTTTTTATGTAAAAGTTAAAGTCTCTTTCTCTCAATTTATATATATATATATATCAAAACTTTTTTCTAATTTGCAATATTTTTAATCGAAATAATAATGCTTTACATAAAAAAAAATAGCATGGAACATTTCATTTGCAGAGAATCAAAGGATAGGATATATACTAAACATATATATTTTGTCTGATTTTTTTATTATATATGAAAATCCGTCTCATTCCTTCTATATTTTTTTAAATGGCTTTATATATTAAAACTGTTTTTGTTAATTCCTAACATTTCTTTAATTGAAATCCCGCTCTATCTAAAAACTTTTTCACGCATAGAATATTTCACTTGCATAGAATCAAGGGGGTTAAAATATTAAATATATATACTAAAAATATACTAAAAAAAGATATACCAAAAAGCCGTATTTTATATAAAAATTAGAGGTTTTTTTCCCCTCCTCTAAATTTTCGAAATAGCTATAGATATCAAAACTTTTTTTGTAAATTAATAACTTTTTTTTTAATCTAATTGTTTTTTACAAAGAACATTTCATTTGCATAGAATCAAAGAGATGGATAGATCCATGAACTTTTAACCTATGGGCGACGCTGTAGGTAACTAGAGCTCGTGCCTATATCAATCCAAGTGTAAGTTGCAGCTCAGTCTTTCTAATGCTGACCTCCTTTTTAGAGAAAAGGCTCAATCCAAACTGCGATTTGATCCACCGTGGTGTGCGTGTGTAGCGTTGCGCACGCGCGAATCGATGGCCAGCTCAACGATGTGGAGCCTCTCAGTAAGAAAGAAGCTCGTTTTTCTGGACATAAAAAATGTTTTCACATGGAAAATTTTCTGCTTCCCCTATAGTCATCGGGAAAAAGTTTGCAAAAATTGATTTCAGAATGCAATCCTAAGAAAAATTTGCGTTATTTATATTTCAAGAAAATGCATTTTAACTGATAAGGCGGAAAACGTAGTAGAAACTTCTAAGTACTAAAAATTCTTTTTATAGTTTCAGTTGAAAAAAGTAATTTGGACTTATTCCCAAAGAGTACCTGTTTTCTATTGGGACTTATTTTATCCGTGTTGTACCTTATCTGTGTTTCAAATTTCGCTCAGTGTTGGATAAGTATCAATTCATCATGTTGTTATAATGTCCTATAAAATACGACAAACCTATTGCTGAGATGGACTAGTGAAAAGTTTTTTGGGTTTTGTTCGAGGACTTTTTAAGGGGAGCTGACGCAAGGGGAAAACTGTATTCTAAGTTTTTAATTCAAAATTTTCATGTAAACTGAATTTCCTTTTCGGTTGAAAATGTTCATATAAACGGAAATAAGTTTTACTTAATAAACCTAATCCGGACTTTTTTTTATTCCCAAAGAGTACCTATTTTCTATTGGGACATATTTTATCCGTGTTATACTTTATCTGTGTTTCAAATTTTAATGGAAAGTCTTTGGGTTCGAGGTCTTTTTAAAAGTAATAGATCCAATGGGAGGTAAGAGAATTATCTAAACTGAAAAAAGTTTATAAATTTTTTATTCAAAATTGTTACGTGAACTAAAATACGTTTTTAATTGAAAATTACCACCTAAACTAAAATAAGTTATATTTGATGAAAGTAATTTGGACTTAATCTCTAAGAGTACTTGTTTTCTATTGGGACTTCTTTTATCCGTAAGAGCCCTCTTTATCCGAGTTTCAAATTTTGTTCAATGTTGGATAAATTTCAATTTATCATGTTGTTATAATATCCTTTAAAATTTGACAAAACTACCTGTAAGACGTGCTAAAATAAAAGTGTTTTTAAGGGTAGGTGGCGCAAGTAAGGAAAAATAAATTAACAGTTAAACTGGATTTCCAAAAGTTAATATGTTTAAGAAAAAAATACGACATATCTAGAAATACAGTAAAAATGACTATTTACTTTACAGCAGAGTTGCCAAGTCTCCGGCTTTTTGAACACCAGTAATTGTTTAGAGAAAATGTTCTTTTAAATCGCAAAATGCTCCGATTAAAGAAAACAACATTTTCTGTACTAAATTACTGATATCCAAAAAGCCGGAGACTTGGCAAGTCTGCTTTACAGTAATAACATATAATATTGTTCCCCAGACTTAAAAAAAAACGATTTACCTATAAATGTTGAGATGTTTTAACGCAGAAACTTAGTATCGCACATCGCATAACAAGATGGAAGCTAAAACTAAATATATAAGTAGGGAAACATCCTTTTAGATTAGATTTTAAAAAATAAAATTTTTATATTACTGAAAATCCGATCCCTACTTTTATAAAATAGGACTGTTCAAAAGTGAGTCAATTGAAAAGTATATGAAAAGATTTAGCATTTTGGTCATACCAATATATTTAAAAACCACAAACAAAACAAAAAAAAAATTAAAGATTTCGACTCTGATTCGTTTAAAAGGAAGAAGATTCAGTAAAAAGTCGTTTGCACATATTTATAACGACCGGATCTTTACGTAACTTCGTCAAAATATACTAGGGACGTTTAAATATATGTTAAGCAAAAAATTGGAAAATTGATATTTTCGTCATTTATTGCCAAACGGGTACCAAGGGTTATGGGGTTATACATTCCTGCAAACTTTCAGAAAATGCCTTTTTTATCGCATTTTCTGAAAGCACAATTACCAAATAATACTCAGTTACATTTTCTAGTCGATCTAATAAAAATTAAGAAAGTTATGCCGTTTTAATTTACTTTGTTCTATCTAGCATAAATCATAACTTGAATCTTTAAACGTGATTATCTCAAAACCATATTTTTAAATTCGGTGATCACGATAACTCGAACAATCTTCTTCAAATTTTGGCCAATTTTTAATAATAGTATTATCTAAAGTAATCGTTCCTTTTTGTGGCCTGTTGATTTTTTTCTATTTTTTTTATAAACAAACAAAGTACAATTTTTTTTCTGAAAATCGATTACCTTAACTTTGAACGGCAACTATTTAGTTCAAAATCAATTTTTCCAAAAACCGAACGATAACTCTCTAGTTTTAAGTGTTTGGAATAAAGGCATTGTGCTTTTTATAATTTCAGATGACATCTGAGAGAGTAACGGTGAACCCCATGGACGACTACCAGAATGACACCATCCCCGAGAAACGGATCTGCTGGAAAAACTCAACTTTATTTCGTTATTACATAAATCAACTTATTTTCTTTAAAGTGCAATAAACAAAATACAAAAAGATTTTTTCAAATATCTTGTTTAATTTTCCTGAAAAAAAAATTCCCAAATATACACTTTTATTTTTTACCTTGTAGGTAACTATAATCTTTTAAGTTCTCCAATCAAAATCATTTACATGAACTCATGTCAAATTTCCGGAAATAATAACGAAATGCAATGTATTCTAAGAATAATTAAATCGTATTCAATACATAACGATTGTTTGCATGAAAAATTCCTGATTTTCTTTTATTTCCTTCTTTATTTTGCTAAAAATCCGTTCTTACGAATATTGAAACGTACGCTTCTGAAACTAATTACTACAATGAAATGATAATTATTTTTTCAGTGTTGATCTTGAGTTATTTGTATTTTCCATTGTTTAGTAATAATTAACATATTTTCCCAATTTTTGATTAAAATGTAAAGTAAACAAATTATTTTATGTTTGCACTAAAAAATTAATTCTTGCTACGATATCACGAAGAAGAAGAATCTCCTAAATTTAACGCAAGGAATCAAAGACAAAATTATTGAAATATGATATTTTACGAAAGGTTTCGACAATGCAGCACTGTATATACAAAAATCCCTGACGGCTCGGCCTACAGGCACAGGTAGATTTCGAAGACGCAGACCGTGGGGTGCCTGTTTGTCGGGAATTGCGGAAGAAATGACCTTTTTTACGATGATGCGGCAGTTTGAACCGCCTACTTCGAAACCTAACTTGTTTGCAGGCGTATCCGGCAGGGATTTTTTTGTTTTTAATTTTTTTTTTTGGTATAACGGTTGGTCCTATAAAAAACTTGTCAATATAAAAGTTTTAGATAACATTAAGAGGATTTATAATAAATTTAAGCGGATTTGAAATCTTGGGAATAGACGAAGTTATGAATTTTTTTTCTTCTAAAACCCCCCTCCCCCCCCCTCTTAAGGCAATTTTTAATTATATCAAAAATCTGTCATACATAAATTTTCGGCCCTTCTCCTAGAAGTAATAATAACTTCAAACGGATTCGATACGTATCATAATTAAGAAATTATGTTTTTTTTTCTGTTTTCACAAAAAGGCCCCCCCATACCCCCCCCCCCCCCTGGTTCGATTTTGCCCATTAATGAACTTGACCGAGATTTTATGCCTCTTGATTTTATGTATCAGTTTCGAACAGATGCGGGAGTTGGAACCGCTTACTTCGAAAAATAACTTGTTTGCAGGCGGAGCCGGGAGGGGTTTTTTTGTTTTTAATTTTTTTTTTTTTTTTTTTTTTTTTTTTTTTTTTTTTTTGCTATAACGGTTGGTCCTATAAAAAACTTGTCAATATAAAAGTTTTAGATAATATTAAGAGGACTTATAATAAATTTAAGCGAATTTGAAATCTTGGGAATTGATGAAGTTATGAATTTTTTTCTTCTAAACCACCCCCCCCCTTCCCCCGCTTAAGGCAATTTTTAATTATATCAAAAATCTGTCATACATAAATTTTCGGCCCTTCTCCTAGAAGTAATAATAACGTCAAACGGATTCGATACGTATCATAATTAAGAAATTATGTTTTTTTTATGTTTTCACAAAAAGCACCCCCCATCCCCCCCCCTTGGTTCGATTTTGCCCATTAACGAACTTGACCGAGATTTTATGCCCCTTGATTTTATGTATCAGTTTCGAAAAGATGCGGGAGTTGGAACTGCCTACTTCGAAAAGTAACTTGTTTGCAGGCGGAGCCGGCAGGAATTTTTTTTTGTTTTTAATTTTTTTTTGCTATAACGGTTGGTCCTATAAAAAACTTGTCAATATGAAAGTTTTAGATAATAATAAGAGGATTAATAATAAATTTACGCGGATTTGATATCTTGTGAATTGACGAAGCTATGATTTTTTTTCTTCTAAAACCCCCCCTTTTTCCCCCCCTTGGAGCCATTTTTAATTATATCAAAAATCTGTCATACATAAATTTTCGGCCCTTCTCCTAGAAGTATTAATAACTTTAAATGGATTCGATACGTATAATAATTAAGAAATTATGGGGTTTTTTCTGTTTTCACAAAAAGCCCCCCCACCCTCCCCCCCTTGGTTCGATTTTGCCCATTAACGAACTTGACCGAGATTTTATGCCCCTTGATTTTATGTATCAGTTTGTAAAAGATTAATGCAGAATTTTTCCAGTTATCGTGGTCAGAAAAAAGTGACATAGATAGATAGATAGATAGATAGATAGATAGATAGATAGATAGATAGATAAAGTTTTGAACTGGGGGTGGTTTTGGGTTCTGGGAGTCATGATCGGCATAGATCTGCAAAAATTTTTCAAAATTTCCAACTTAGGTGAGAATGTAATAGGTAGTATTTCTTACGAAATCTACCTAAAACGGGTATAAATCCATTATCTTTGGTGGGTATTTTATTCCGTTTGAAAGAGTCGGGATTTCATATATAATGTTCAAAATTGTTTTTATTCATTTAACCAATTCGCTGCCAACCACGAGTATACTCGTGGTTGTCAACATTCAAAATAAAAGTGTATGACAAAAAAAAAAAAAAAAAAAAAAAAAAAAAACTACCTAGCCACCACTATTTTAATATGTTAAAAAATACTTTATTTAATGACAAAAACTTTTCTATTAAAATTACCAAATATTATCTTTCAGAATTTTTGGTGGGAAACGAATTTTAGTAAAAATATCGAAGACTTTGCCCACATAGTTTTGGCAGTTAATGGGTTAATTTTTTTTTTAAATCCATAACATAGTTTTGGTTCATTGGCATTATAATTCGGATGCACATTTACTAATAAAACTAAAACTCATGGGCATGGTACAATTTATTTTAACAAGAAAACCAAGTTTAATATGATCAATGTATCCACCATCAGACGCATGCAGATTGCATACTGTCGTTGGTGGACACATTGCACATATACTAAACTTAATTTTCTCATTAAAATAAACTGTACCTCGCTTAAATTGGTAGTTTTATCAGTAAATTGTTCATCCGCCTTAAACTTGCACACTTCTAGGGACAATTTGTGACATTATAAAACTAGTGAATAGGTATAAACAAATTGCATTTCGGGGCTTTTAAAACAGTTATTTTTACAGGTAAGACATCATTTCATACTAAATCAACTTTGTAATCATTTTTCCACATATATCTTATCGTTTAGAGAGAGAACACTAAAACCGCAATTTGACGCTAAGGGGTGCTGCGATATAACCTCATTGTAAAGCACACAACACTGAAAAAAAAAAAAAGGCAAAATGGAATAACAAAATAATCCTCTTTATATATATGTGTGTGCAAAAATTATTAACAGTTAACATGTAGTCTTTCCCATGAGATTGTAACACTCAATTTTCTAGTTCATTTGGTTAGAGTAGTACTGGTAAGTGGTGTTTTTATATTTTTTCATTTCTCATATTGGATTTATTGTTTTTATTTTTTTTATTTTTTACATTCGCTAACAGAATATATTTATTACTTACTGACCCACCCGGAGTGGCCCGGGACTGTGACAATAGCATTAAATGTACCTAAAATAAGTGTTGAATAATTTTATATTTTAAAACGAAAATCTAAGTTAAAAGAACTTGCAAGACGCGTTCTTCTATTCTTTTTCCCTTCGACTACCATGGAATACATTTAAACTTTAAAAAATATATATTTCTTACTGTCCAAACTCTTTGCAATTTTTATGAGTTATAAATATAATGTTTCTGAAGCTTGTGTAGAATTTCCGTGCTAAAATATTGATATTTAGTTGTAGAAAGCAATTTTTTTTCAATTTTTTTCACATCGAAATCCTATGGGATAAAACGAAATTCGCCAGAATTGACTTTCGGAAGTGAATTCTTTTCAAAAGGGTTAATATTCGTATTTTTAAAAACAATTTACATCATTGGAAAGAAAAATAACCGCACTTCTATTAGTATAAGCAGCTCTTTGTATAGGCAGCAATGCGGTGTTTTTTTTTTTTTTTTCGTATTTTGATTTTCAAAGCTGATGTGTAATTGTGAAGTATGCCGAAAAAGGGAAGGAGGGAGGTCGTCGGGTACATACAAAATAGTTGTTATTGTTAAAACTCTTTGAAATTTTTATAAGTTAAAAAAATAATGTTTCCGAAGCCTGTCTAAAAAATTCGTGAAAATCTATTGATATTTAGCGGTATTAGAATAAGACTTTTTTCTTCACTCGGGTCATTTAACAGTTAAAAAGTTAGTTCTTATTGTCCAAACTCTTTAAAAAAATTTATGAGTTATAAATATAATGTTTCCGAAACCTGTTCATAATTTTCGAGCTAAAATATTGATATTTAGTGTAAAAGGCAGTATTTTCTTCTCACTTTTTTTTCACATCGAAATCTTATTGGAAAAACGAAATTCGCCAAAAGTGATCTTTGGAAAGGAATTTTTCGCAAAGGGTTAATATTCATATTTTATTAAGGGATTGTACCGTTGGAAAAAAAAAAAATTAACGCACGTGCGGCTTAGCTTTTTCTTATTTTCTTATTTGGATTTCCCAAGCTAATGTTGTAGGGGACTAACAACTCTCTTATAAAGGAAGTCTAGTTTTTTGAGTGAGAACGTTCTGTCGGTATCAACCTGTGTGCGCAAAAGCGACCTTTAATTTTCCGAAGTGTGTTTGTAGCTCTCGGAATCTGCGGTTAGTGGTTTTAACTGTAGTTTTATCCAAATTATGTTACGCTGATCAATCTGCAGAGTATAAAAGCAGGAGAGAAAGTTTGTATCAGCGAATCTTGGTCTAGACCTGCCTATCTAGGATTACGAGACGTCTACTGTTGTGGAGTTAACGTTCGCCATGTGTTCTGAGGTATCGAAGCGTGTAAAATCTGGCCGAGTACAGTTGCCAGTTTTGGTTAGAGTAAACTTTGATTGTAGTACAATAAAGTTGATCGACAACCACGGGTTGCTAGTTTTAATGACATTTAGATAGTAAAATTGTGAGCTAACCTTTACTTTCAGCGATATCCGGGCTTAATCTCGAAGCCATTAGTAATTTTCATTTGAGCCGCCAGTGTTATACACTGGCGTAACGTAAGTGACGTTAAGACACGTAAGTCACACGTAAGTGAGTTTTGAATTAGTTATCTTGCATTCATTGTATTATTGAGAGTTGATCGAAGAACTAATTTATCGATAAGTGCAGAATAGATTAGGGTAAAACTGAGCTGCGCCGTCAGGCACGATTAAAGAAGCTCTGTACAACCATTCCCAGTTTGATTTTAATAAACAATGTTTTTAAACTTTAATTTTCACTTTAATTAATCTGACATTAAATAAAAAGGATAACACTATTCGGAAATTTTGATAGATATCTCAATATAAAAATCCCAGTGGGCAACACTTGAGAAGATAAAATAAATTCGCATATAGGTCCATGAATTTGTGTATTAAGCGAGATTTTTTGCCTCAAAGAGCCGAAAATGTATCTCGGTATAAGCGGGATAGCATAATAACCGTTCGCTTGATATTTTTGCATTAGTCTTATGGGCGATGTTCAAGGGTCCTGAAAAAACAGCGTATTAAGCGGGATTGCGTATTAAATGGGATTGCGTATTAACCGCGAGCGTCTTAAACGTGCTCGACTGTATATATGAAAAAGTATTTCCTACAGAGTGTGTCACCTTCTTGGCAGCCATCATGCTGCACGGCCCGCACACTCATCCACATATTTGAGATTGTGTCTCTTACTGCTCAAAGAAACAGAGATATATGTCCTTGAGAATTACATTCGTCTTTTTCGAACTGTTGTTTTTGTTGGTCCTAGATTCATATTCATGGATGACAACGTGCCTTCTCAGCAAGCGCTTCTGGTAGACGACTTCCTACTAAATGAAGATATACAGCGTACGCTTTGGCATTCAAGCTTTCCTAATCCTAATTTTATAGGGCATGTGTGAGATATTCTCGAGACAGTTTTCAGCCGTTCATCACCCACCAAGTTCCTTTCCGGAATGAAAACTGTTCTCCGTCAGGCTTTGAACTCCCTTTGAGCACACAATTCCTTAATATTTTCATTGAATGTATGGGAAATCATTGTGCCGAGTACATGGCTATTAAAAGTAATTACACACCTAATGAACTCTATCATTACCATTTTTAATAGTTATTTTCCTCTTATATTGAAACTAGCAATACGCCAATTTTTTTTTTCAAAAATTTTATTTGGAATATAGAAGTTAATATTATCCTTGTGATTCCTTTTTCATTGTTTACCTTTTTTTGTAACCGTATTACACCCGCAAACAATGCTTCCTTTCATTCCGATTTCAAAATCCTTAAATATTTACAAAATCAATAATCATGCTTAACTTTTGAATGCTAATGTAGGATAGCATTTTCAATTTTAACTTTAACATATTCATTTGTAATTCTGAACTAGTTAAATGACTCATGAAAAATGTTTTAAAGTCTGAACCTGGAAGCAAAGCCTAAAACATTCCTAAAAATATGCATTTACGGAAATTTTTAAGAGTTAAAATTGACCCTAAAAGTTAAAGTTTAACTCAAAAATAGAACAAAATTCATTAAAGTGAAAAAATCAATAATGTGAAAACCTCTTTTGTGTAACAAAATGACCAACATGCAGTAATTCTACTGTTATAGCAACACTGTATGAGTGAATTTTGTTCACCATCAAAGATAAAATTAATTATTTTAAAGATGGTATTCTTGCAGGAAATAAAATTCGATTTGATATTGAAGTATTTCAGAAAGAATTTATATGAAGCTTTTAGCCGCACTTTCAAGATCATTAGTTATGGCACTGGACAATAGACATGTTCGGAATGTTTGCTCTGTAAACACATTAAGGAAAATAACATTCTTTTTTCACGGCATTGAATAGAAAGAACTATGGAGAGTAATATAGATCCCTCAGTGGCATTTAGAACTAATAGCGTGTTTGCCCGTAATGGTGATTATATCTGGAATTATCTGGAAGAGAAAAAATGAGTCTTTATGTATGAGTTATTGAATGTTAGTAATATAAGATAAACATATCTCATTAATCATTTATTATGAAACAGGAATTAGAAAGTTCTCAGTTTTCACATCAGTAAAACATTTTCACATCAATTGCTAATTAAAATATATCCCCTAAAAATTTATTTAGACGTCGCATTCAATTAGTAAATGTAATAGCAGTAAGACTATAAGATAAACATGTATCATTATCCATTTGTTATAAATCGGGAATCGTTTTCATCGAAAACGACGTTCACATGTTTTTAAAACATTTCACATCAATTGTTAATTAAATATATCCACTAAAAATTTCTTTAGACGCCGCATTCAATTAGTAAATGGAATAGCAGTAAGACTATAAGATAAACATGTATCATTATCCATTTGTTATGAATCGGTAATCGTTTTCATCAAAATACTATCGTATTAAGTTGCAACTAAACCTTGTAGCACTTAACGCTTTAAGATCATTGCAGATAAGTTAAATCGTTGCAAAGGCTAATTGAATGTTTAATCTAAAATTCATTTCATACGATACATTCAATTAATAGCTGGATTAGCAATATGAAACTTAATAAAATAAATATATCATAAATCATTTATTAATCAATTGTTTCAATAGAAAGATTCAGGAAATTTTAGTTTTTATGCTGTCGGATATACACACCGTATATTGTCTTTTATAACTTTCCATTGCATAAAATTATAAAATTGCACCCAATCTAAATAGAAAACAAACCCAACTGTTAATTCTAGATTTTGTCAAGAGTGGAATCGTTGGAATGCTTTTGTCATGTGAATTAAGAAAAATATAGCATCTTTCGAAACGAACCTTTGATGGCCGATTTCTTCCGTGACAGCTTATATAAAGAAAAATAAAGTAAATCTGATTTCATCGAGTAGTATTATTGGAAAGCTTTCGCCGTCAAGAAAAGAATAAGCACTACCTGTCCGAGTACAGTTCTTCATACGATATATGAGACCATTTCTTCTGTGATGTTTCGTTATGCATAAAGAAGTAAACAAATAAGAAGACTCTGTTCATTTATGTACATCCTCTCTTATGAAACATAATATTCGTGTTTACATTTTTCTTATTAACAGGATCTTTTATACCGCCATAGATACTTTCTTGTCACTTATGAATAGAGACTTCTTACTTTTCTGCTCATAACGTTACATAAGAAATGGAAACATATCTCATGAATAGTAGGATTCGGACTGATATTTCCAATACGTTTCTTGATCATCATAACAAGAGATTTCCAATGATACCGCTTTTCACAAAATTAGATTAGATTTTTATTTTTTTTTTTATGCATGGCGTCACAGAAGAAACTGACTTGTATCTCATGAACGCTGTGACTCGGGGTGGTAGTCCCTACGTTTTCCTTTACCCTCATGACCAGTGTTGCCAGTGGGCTACTTTTTTTAAATTAAGATTTCTTAATTGCCACCAGTCTTTTGAGAAAGTAAAATTCCACTTATTTAATTCCAGATTATCTAAGTCGAGAACAAGGCGAATTATACAATTTCAAAAAAGTGGTCCCAATCAAGCAATCTGAATTAAAAATAAGTAGCCCACTGGTAACACTGCTCATGACAAGAGCTTTCCAACGATGACAAAATCCAGAACTAACAATTGACTATGCTCCCTAGTAAGTATCATGTGATTTTAAATTGTTGAAAATCTATTACTATTTGATTATATTAACCTTTAACTACTGTCACAGAAATTGTCGCATAGCTACTGAGAGCGGTCTCTGAGACCGCTTAATCGAAATAGGAATAAAACACACAATTAACTTAAAGGATACTGTTTCTATACCAATATTTATGTGCAAGATTATTATAATCAAAATTCACTTATTCAGAAGTCTCTAGAGATAATACGAGGACTACAAACGAAACAAAATTTCAATAGTATCTATAGTTAAACTACAAGTTTTACCAGTTAAACTGCGAAAAATGAAATTATCAGCGACCTGAGCGACCACTAAGAACAGTTAGGGTTAAAATATCTTATTAATCGCTACCATGTTGATTAACCCTATTAAGCTATCGTTCTGTCCAGCTATATCGTATTTCAATGAGAAATGTATGTCAAACTATCGTAGGTTATATTTCTATGGTTAAGATACCTTTTTTAGTTATTTATTTTCGAATAGGATATCTGTTTTCCATTGAAAATGTCAGAACAATCGCAGCTTTTAGGTAATTGTGATTGATTATTACATATCTTATCATAATTTTTACCACTTTATTAAGCTGAATAAACTCAAATAGCACATAAAATTTTTACACAATTGTCAATTATTGTAAACAGTTGTAATTACGCAAGTGTAAAACGCAATTCTAATAACGCAGCTAATTGAATGTATTGTATAAAATATAATTTTTGTAAAAGAAATAATTAAATAAACATCGCATGCTACCAAGGAAACTTTTTTTGTAGCATGTTTTTATTCTATATATGTTCTTACGTGTGATGATATGATAATTAGATATGAATCCAAAATATATCAATAGAAAAGCTGTATCATTAAAGACAAATAAATTCCGCTGCAGAATTCGCAAAGCGCGACGTTTCGCGTGGTTGTCGTTTGCTACGTCCTTTTTATACCGAGACACTTGCGGAAGCGAGGCAGAAAGGTACTTACGGCAGTATTATACCGTGATGGTCCTTTGCTACGCCCCTTTTATACCGAGACACTTGAAACCAGGTAGAAAGGGGAAAAAATCAAATTGAAACCGGACAAATTTAAAAGGAAAAATGAAGGAGCGGGAAAAGCGGAAGGGCTGGGCTAGGGGCTCTGAAGCTACCGAACGACCTCTGCGGCTTCGAGTTCTATGTTAGTCATATTGTTGTGCAAATACATTATTGCTGTTCGGACTTATGCTTACACCCGTCGTCATATTGACGAAGGATTAGTTTTTAAAGAAAAAAATCATTTTCGATATTTTCGTATATCTATATAAAAACAAATAGCGAAATGGAAAAGTTCTTCCTCCCCTTCATCCCACTGTGTGGAGGTTAACGTGTCGAACACATTATTTTCGGTGACATATGTGAAAATAAAGTGAAATAATTGTGAAATATTTATTCAGAACATTTATTAAAATACTCGTTTCAAAATGATTTCAAAACTGTATAAGTTAATATTTAAATGATTTTATTTTATCAAAATTAAAACAAATGCATTTCATGTGAATTGAGCAATAAATATTTTTTTCAATAAAGTAAAAATTATCAGAAGCAAATTTTAATTTTACTGTAAATATTCATACATTAGCATCGAAATTTCAAGTTTTTTGATAACATCACTCAAAAAATATATTCATTTCATTATTTCAGCCCAGACTCACACCACACATTTGAAAATATAAAAAAGGGTCTACATTCCTGTTATGGAACGTTTCAATATCAAAAGCGGAAGTAAATAATAAATCATAATTTTGTTCACTTGAAACTTATAAAATTATCTTTGAAGTTGGAAATTTCTATCACTGTGATACAGCTTAACTCACAGTTAATCTTGTATTTTCGAAATTCGACTATAGAATCAACTTCAAACATGTTAAGGAGTTTTAATTAGTTATGTGGGCCTACCGAACCCCAGAGGATCGCGGCGATGACTGCTATAAATTTATGATGATATTATGAATTTCTCTCGTCCAATACATAAGAAAAAAAAAATAGAACAAAGTCCGTTTTACGGAACAATTCGGAACTTCTTATTAATCGCTGTCTTTGTAAAAATTACATTTAAAAACACGTATTTTTATAAATAAAAGATAAACAAGTAATATAAAAAAAAAATTAAGTCAATTCCTACTTAGGTCAAAAAGACATTTTTTTCCAGCGATCTACACGCTTTGCCACTGACGTTGTTTATTCCTAAATTTATATCCTGCTAAATATCTTATATAAGAGAAATTCATTTTCGAGTACGGGAGAGTGTCCTTCCGTCCCAGGCGAGGACCGATCCTGGGACCTTGTGGTTACGAGCTCAGAGCTTAACCGACTGCGTTATCAAGGCTTGTGAGTAAGTGCTTTTAAATGGAACTAATGTCTGAAATAAGTCGGCTGCGTGTTGATATTTTTTCTCCCATATAAAACTAAGATTAATTAATTTAATTTAATTAATGAGTTAATATTTGAAAAAATTGTATTAACATCAAGTGTCATCCACTACAAGTTTAAAAAGATGTATTTGAACTTGAGTGGATGAATAAAAAGTATTTTATTAACGATTGCAAATTTTAACAAGATATATAAATATATATAGGGAGAGTGTGAACTAATAGTAAGAATTGAAAAATGCTACAAAAAAATCCATTTTAGAACCAAGTTGTATTTAATTGAATGACGTAGAACGAGAAAAAAAAAACTTGATAATTTTTTAAAGGAAGATATCAACCGCCAGCTCCAACTAAACAATTTAGCAAACCCTAAAATTATTCAAAATTCCAGAAAATGGACAAGTTTATTGAAGGTAAATATTATATTTTTATTGATTTCCCATAAACTTTGAAATGTATATAACATGTTCATCTAGTTTTTTTAAGTAATATATATATTTTTTTAATTTAGGCCAATGTCGCGGATTATCGCCATTTCATCTCACCGAAAATAATGTGTCGAACACATTATTTTCGGCGACATATGTGAAAATAAAGTATGGGAAATGTCACGTTTGTCTAGAAATTTACGAAGGCGCTCTCGCTGAAAGATTAAATAGACAAGTTCTTATAACATTAACTAAAACAATTTGAACACTTTATAAAAGTTATTAAAAATGTGAAAACCCTTCGTTAAATTTCTATTTTCAGTAGTCAACTAATAGACTGACGTGTATAGAAAAAAACTCACATTCCGCTCTTCATATTATTTACTCTACGTTATACTATGTAAACATTATTCAAATCGTTGTATTTGAGAAGTAACTTGATGTTATAACTGCGGGGATGGTACTGAACAATTATTTATTATTATTATTATTTTATTTTTAAAAATTTTTTTTAATTTTTTTTGCAAGAAACAAAAGTGAATGTTTGAGAATTTTTAGTTTTTATTATTAAAATTAATAATTGAAAATATAGCATTTTAACCCCTTCGGGACCTTTATTGTATGCAGCATTTGTTTTTTGTACCAGTAATAAGTAAAATTAATATTTTTCCCTATTTAATTAGGGCATGTCCGTGAATTAATAAGTAAAAGTAATGTTTAAAACAAAGAGGTGCAAATAGAAAAAAAATAGCGTATGAGACACCGCGTCGGTCCAGAAGGAGTTAATGGCAAGTTTAAAATATTATTATTGTTACTTACTATTAATAACGCTTGAAAATTTTGATTTAATCCATTAAAATTTTTAAAAAGTAAGTTTCGAAAGTCATTCACACGTGTGATAGATACAATATGTTATAATGCAGCATATGAGTAGATAAAATTTCCCTCGCTAACGAAGTGTTTGAATAAGAATTCATAAAAGTTTTCAACTGCCTTCATTTAAAATCATTATTTTTAGCATTGAAGATGAACCTTATGTTTGCTCTGTAAACACATTAGGAAAACAACATGTATTTTTCCCAGACACACAATACAAAGAAAACAGACAATAACATAAATTCTTTAGTGACATTAAAAATTATTTGTGTGTTTGCCAGGATTGCTATTTCTCAGTTACAACACAACTGGGATTAGTGTTTTTTTCTCGTTGAATGTATGTGTTGAGGCAGAAAGTTTCTAAATCAATGTGCTTAAAGTTCACTAGCGGCGGTTAATAAACGGCATTCGAAACATTAATTTGTATTAAGACTGTGCAGCAACTACTTTAACATCGCTGTACAATTACATCTTTGAATAAAATAGGTGTTTACACATAGAATGCACATTTCTTTCTAAGCAAAATTGTTTAAGGAGTATTTAAATATGGATTATTCGAGCAAACTTGGTTTTGGTAATTGTTTCTTATTCATAATGAATGAGAATATTTAATATAATTATTAAATTTAAACAATTAGACAAAACTTATATTGTAAAAGTATTTTTTATGCATGAGAAAGTATGGTTCTGTTCATGACACATCAATCGGGGCGCCCGATCTTAAGGAGGTTATATATATGGAAAGAACCTTTTTCGGAGCGTGGAAATAAGAAAAAAAAATAATTATTTCAATTATTTTCGGCTTCTTCGGCTCAGGTCAGCTGAAGCCAGTAAACTACACATCCTCATCCTCCCAAAAATTGCCTCTCGTAACAGGAATATATATCTTTGTTCAATCACACAAAATCCCAAAACGTTCATGAAAAGTATCATGAGATCTGCTTTAGCCCAATAAGTGTTAATAACCGGCAGATTTGTCAATCCGGCTTCGCTCGATCGATCCACAGAAATTCTGTGTGTGATTTGATCAGGTGGTTGGGCTTTTTGTGTTTATGTTGCACTTGTTTTAATAGGGTGATTGATACAGCTTTCACAGCTCTATCGGAAATCAAACAATTTTTAACTTTTTAACATTTTAAAACCATTTTTAAAAATTCACATTTCCTAATGACTCAGTATAAAAAGTAATACAGTAGCGGAGTATGATTTATATATCAGGTAGGTTTATTAACGTATAAGTTGATGGCATTTTTAAAATATCTGTATTATTGTACAAACTAATGCATATAATGAAATAACATTTCATTTGTTGTAACGAATGCATCATTCTATTTTGAATGCGTAAATATCTTCTAATTAACATGGAGACGTCCAGACGTTTGGATCACCGATTTGTCTAACACAGTGTAGGTCAATAAAATATCAAAGATAGAAAACAGCCTTGAAGTAATTAGACACAAACTCTCAGAAAGAGAAAAGGAAAAATGAATTTTAAAATATTACAAGTACTATTACATATATTTACGGTGTTTTGCCGCACTATACAGATGATCCTGGGCGGTAAATTTAGAAAGCCCGTGCTCTCCTTTTATTTCAGATTTTCATTTTCTTTTTTATTTATTTTTAAATGTTTCATTAGTTGCTTTGTATTTTTCATAATAAATATAATACAACTAATAAAACAAGCTAATATATCAATGTGTCATGAGATTTATTTGTATAATAAAATACTTGTTAAAATTTGATAAGAAATAGCTTCTAAACATTTCATTAAAATATATTTTTCGATAACAACATTGTTCAAACGCAGATGTTTAATAAGTAAAACGTATAACCATATTAGCAAAATTAATCTCTAAAAATTATTTTTTTCGTAAAATTAATTTATTTGTGTAAACTGCATTGCATATTTTAATAACGTACTATAAAACTTTAAATATTAAAAGGCGGTGTAATGTAAAATTTTAATCGGGAGATAGCTCTTTTTTTCGTATTTAAATAAGTATTTTCTTTTAATAAAAGGAATAAATCTGTAAGGGTTTTTAATATCGAAATGTACTGCTATCAAAAATATTCTATTTATCACGAAAACTATATAGCAACCAATAAGACATTTTTAAATAAAAAAAAGTAGGAAAATAATCTGAAATAAAAGAAGGGCGTAGTATTTTAACTTATAATAATCAAACCCAAGCTCTACGCTCTAACCATTCAACTGCCAAGCTCACTTCAGAAATGAAACAAAACATCATATGTAGACAAATCCGTAATTAGAAGTCACAACCCCCCCCCCCCCCAAGTTCAGAGTAACTGTATGTTTATTATATGCATACACCCATGGTAAAGACCTACTCCATATGTTCCAGCCTCCTTTTTGAGCGGAAAACCCGATCGCCGTTCGGGAACAGAGCCTAGAAGTAATAGATTACCGTTAACCATTACTTCCTTTAAAAATTAACCACACATTACTACTCTGTTAAATCAAGTGTCACTAACTGGTCTCTATAAGTGGATACTTAAAGCTTTCAGATTTTCGATGAATATTTGTTAGATATTAAAACAAAACCATATATTACTAAACATATACAGAGCTATAGTGGTCATCTTTTCCTTCTTCTTAGTTTTCAAATCGAGTTTGTATGCCGATCAATAAATTATGAACAAACAAAAAAAAACTGAATATCCCGAAAATAGATCTTTTTGATTACTCCTGACAAAACTGAATCCGACATCAAATATTTAGTTTCGCGATAACAGATCCAGTGATCCCATTAATATTTTTGTGTCTGTTCAAAATAAATAAATACTTTTTATTGTTCAAATTGATTTTTATATGTTACTTTATATTGTTATATATCTATCAAGTACAAATAATTTTTAAAACGCCAAATAAAAGCTTTATTAAATAAAACACAGAAAATATTTTTGATTTTTGGCCAGAATTGATAGTTTCAACATAATCGACTACTTTAACCCATTGGGGACGAGCGACACGTATATGTGACGCATAAGATGCTCAGAATCTTCGATTATTCCCACCAGTTATTTTTTATTGTAAGCTTTGCCTTCTTTAATCATAGCATTTATGCGATTCAAATAGGCGAAAATTTCTGTTTTGAAAAACCGGTGTTAAAAGATTAAAAATTCTATAAAGGAAGCTTGTCGCGAAGGGGTTAAACATTATAACAGCGGTTTTCAACAGCTGTGCCGCGGCACACTGTGTGCCGTGCAAGGATTTCAAGTGTGCCCCGAAAGGTATAGAAACTAAGACTTTTAATTCTTTTCAAGAATAAATTTCCAAATATTCCAAATAAATAAATAGATAAAAGTAACAGAAGGTATTTGTTCCATTTATAACATAATGTCTGTGTGACGTAAATTTTCCTACATCAAAACGATAAAAAATAACGATCAATCACATTTCATTAGTATCTTCTTATTACGATACCTTTTATGATTTTTTGATTCTGGTATTCATTTTTGTGTTAAGTATTAAAACGTGAAGCATTTTATTTATTCTTTTATTTTAATTACATAATGTAAGTGTACCGCGAAAGTTTAAATGTACGTTGAAGTATGCCGTGAGACAAAATAGGTTGAAAAACATTACATAAGGGAGACAAGAGGGGGAGAGTAAACGAATGTGCAAATATTTCAAGAACTAAAAAGACATGATTGAACTAAACTAACGAAATAATTTAAATGCATATAAATACATTTATAAATGTAGCTATAGTGACTATTTCAAGTAATTTGTATAATCAATATTTATTAACTATGTAAATAATTTTTTTTTTCCAAATTCTACTTCTAAAGCATTCTGAAAATCGAATCTTTTCCCGTATGTAAGAAACAGATCTCTGGAATATGTTTCATTCTAAATTAAATACAATAACTCAGTTATAAACACTCTCAAAGGACCGAAAGAAAAAGCCGTACCATTGAGAGAGATCACCCTAATACCGTAATTACTCGTGTTATAGCGTCTAGAGGATATAATGTGGTAACTGGCTGACCAAAAAGTGCTAAAAATTGAGTACCATAAACGTCTAACGATGCTGAACTATAAATGCCGATCGCAGCAACAGCTGGTAGCTCAAGCGTAAACATTGTATAATTGAATTGAAAAACCAATGACGAGTTAGCAAATGTCGCTGTGATCGACATTTATCGTTCAACATCCTTATACGTCTATCGGATTCAATTTTGTAACACCTTTTAAAGCATTACCGGAATAAACGGTTGCCACGCTATATCTTCTAGACGCTATACTTGTGTGTATTGCGCCTAATTTTCCAAAATTTTAGGTCTAAGAATTGAGGTGCGCATTATAGAGTGAATATTTCCGACAGCGGTAATTTTAAGTTAGACAAACACCATTTCGTGCCAAGCTCAAATGGTGGAGACAAAGTTAAGTAAGACGCCAAGCTCAAATACTATAGGAATCGGAAATTTGGAAGCTAATTAGAAATGAAAATACACTGATGTCCAAAAATTAAGAGGCAGTGACCGATTTTTTCGATTTTAGCCGTTTTGTTGAATATCTACGGAATTTTTTTACGAATTGTCCTTGAACTTCAAGAATGTAAAGAACATGTTTGACTTCATAATTTTCAGTGACGATTTTGTAGGGATTTTGTAAGAATAGCATGCATATTCAATTAGCTCACTGTATTGCCTGTAACTTTTTGAGTTTTAACGATATTTGACTGGTCTTTTTATATGAGTTGCTCTATAAGTATTAACTACCAAATCATGACACAAAATCTTTACTGTAGTTCACGCATGCGCAGTTAAAATTTATTTCATGCAAAAACCCATATTTCATCAAATATTCAAAATATTAATATTTTAATTGCAGTATACTATTTCTACTGTTCTTGTAGTCAAGTTTTTGGAAAGCGGTGTTAAATTCGGTCGAAAACTCTGCATGCTATAAAAAAAAACTTTTGAATTTTTCACAGAAATGTTAACATCTTCAAGCATATGCGTGCTATTCTTACACAAATGCACAAAAACGTTGAACAAGACCTAAATAGTCATTTGTTACGGTGACGGATCGTTTTGAGCATTTTCTCTTTCTTGGGAAAACGCAAATATTATTTTATTATTAAATTTATTATTACCCCCTTAATTGTCCTCGGGACTAACATCAAGGCAACACTAGATACCGGGCTTGCTCATTCACTCTCAAAACGTCACAAATAGTGGCTGACCACGACCAGCGATTGGTACAAAGAAACGCGCCCATCGTTTTGCGCCAATCACTGTATGTCTTTCGCCACGGGCAGCCACCTTTTGTGACGTCATGATAATGAATGAGCAAGCCCGGTATCTAGTGTAGCCCTGCTAACATACGTTTTTATCTTATCATAACATACGTTTTTATCTTATCATAAATTATCATAACTAAATTATAAATAAACTCAAAATTTATGAAATATAAATACAACATATACCGGGTGGTTATAAAATAAGTATCCCTATTTGGAGCTGTCTGTAGCTTGAAGGAATAACCCGAATGAAACCAAAATTTGTACACATACTATTTGAGAAGGGGGAAGAAGAATGGAACAATAAAAAAATAATTGCAATAATCGCCGACAGATGGCGCTTTTGTGTGTGAAATGTAATGTGCAATACAAGAACAAAAAATTAAGGCACAAAACCGGATGGCATACCTAATTTATTGAAAATGTCACAGTGAATGGGGTTAAGATTTCGCATGACGGTGCCGATCAAGTTCAGGTTCAACATGACCAATGTGCTGTAAGACACAATCCAGGCGGTGGACGACGTGCTCAACTGCGGAATGTAACGCACCAGGAGTGATGTTTTGCACATGTTGTGATATGCGATCTTTTAGGTCATTGAGGTTTGCGACACCCCACGGTACACAATAGATTTTAAGTACCCCTAAACCAAAAATCACATGTCGTCAGATGAGGTGATCGAGAAGGCCACGTCATACGAAAATCCCGGCTTATTACTCTATCATCTGTGAAATATTGTCGTAAGAACTGTTGTACTGCTCGCCCAATATGGTGCGGGGCCCCATCTTGCATAAAAAAAATTCAGACAGGCATTGTCCTTGCTGCAGTTGAGGAACTACGAAAGTTTGTAACATTTACAGGTATCTTTGTGCAGTAACCGAACACGTTACAGGGCCGGTTGGCCGTAACTCCTCAACAATATAAGGACCAAGAATGAAACTTGCAGTAAAGCCACACCACACAGGGATTTTTGGAGAGTGGGGGGGTATTTCGTGAATAACAGTTCGTGGTTCTGAAGCCCATATTCTGCAGTTCTGCGTATTGACTGTCCCATTCATATGAAAATGGGCTTCATCTCTCCATAAAATATTCCATGGGAAGGCATCATCCACCTCCATTCTTGCTAAAAACGTTAAAGCAAAATTCAGTCTCTGCTGCGCATCAACTGGTAACAATTGTGGATGACAACTAATTTTGTACGGATAAAATTGGATTACCTTTCTTAGGACTTTTCGAACAGTAGCATATGGAATATCCAAATTTCGGGCAACTCCACGTGCACTAGGACCGGCATCCAGAGTCCCTGATTACTCCACAATCGCAGTAGCAATTTCTTCTTGCGTGCAGAGAGGTACTGGTTTCCTCCCTCTTCCACATTTTACAGTCCTCCTCGATTTTTTTACCATTCTTCTCACTGCACACGGTGTCAAAGGACGTTTTCCTTTACGCATTCCTTTCACACGCCTATATTCACGTAAAGCAGCTGCACTGTCTGAGCTGTTAACGTAGAGTAGTTTTAAAATTAAAGCGCGATCTGGTAAACTGAGAGCCCTGTCGTACAACGTTAATAGCAGTAATGATCGCGTTCTGATTTTACTAATGATTACAACGGCGTTTGCACAGACAGGACCCTTAGCGCCATCTGTTGCCGATTATTGTAACTATTTTTTTATTGTTCCATTCTTCTTCCCCCTTCTCGAATAGTATGTGTACCGATTTTGGTTTTATTCGGGTTATTTCTTCAGGCTACAGACAGCTCCAAATAGGGATACTTATTTTATAACCACCCTGTATTTTTATAAGATTAGCGTTCAACAACTAAAACATTTTAGAAAAATAACAACACTCACATTTTAAAATTTCCTATATGCAGATCACAATTAATCAAAGCCACATCATTCCTGCTACTGTTGCTGAAATAGCCACTGACACAATCTACATCTTAATACTTTAATGAGTCATATCTTCTTCACATCCATCTATCTTATTTGAAATTCCAGTCAATTTGAAACTTTGAATGAAAATTTCCACATTTCGAGTATCCACGAATAGACGGTAAGTTTTTTTTTTTAATTCCTGGATTAAACAGTTGTTATAATTGTATAGTACGCATTACACACAAGATATATCTCTTTATTTTTGTTTTTCCCTGTTAAAATGGTACGCACAATCTATGAGTAAATGTGGTATATCAGTTTAATTTCATATATACATTATCATTTATTGCATCTATTAAAGTCAATATGTTTTCATATAATGTGTCAAACGCTAAATGGTGTATCTAAGGCTGCACTTGATAAAGACTATCTAAAGTTACAATAGTTTTATAAAACGATTTTTTATTCAATGATGTATCATTTTATCAGATATAAAGGAAAATAAAAAACATTAAGAGTAAGTTAAATCAGGTTAAATTTAAGAGAGAGGAGAAAAAGACTATTTAATTAATAACAAATTAATTTAGTGTTGTATAAGTGAGGTAAAACGTCGCATAGCTGAGAGAAGTGTTACATTATTTAAGTGGACGAAATTTTGTAGCGGTTTTAAGACGAGATTATTTTTTTAATTTCATAAATCTAGAATTAACAACATTTTAAGCTTTATTTATTTACTTATTTTATTTTTGTCCCACAAATTTATCACCGTCTTAAAATGTAATAAGTGTTTTAAATTTAAAAAAAACTGCGGAAACTCCGGGAACTACAGTCCTTTAAATTTGCAGACGTCCTCGAATTTCAAGGATGTTTCGTTGCCTAATATTTTTCCCCATAAGGTGCCGTTGGGACTTGATGAAATCGACGTATAACGAAGAAAGTTGTAAGTGACAGGTCACTGGGCAATTCAAAAGAATTATTTTCAATTTGTTTCTGTTTTTTCTGATAAACAATATATCTACATCAAAATTTAATCCAATTTTCGTAATAACGAATATAACATAATTGTCAACATAATATACTACGAATAATCAGAAAATGTCATCTTATTGTGAAAAGTAATAAACTTCGGCAAAATCACAAAAGGTACAATTACAAAGCATTTAAATGTGTCTGGAAGAAGCACTTTTCGGGCTTCTTGCAGAAAACGATGAATTATTATTATATATATTTATATATATATATGCGAGCTTAGTGGCGTAAGTCTCTTAGGATTTGGACTTACAAACGTCTACCACTCTTAAAAGATTATGTCAAGTGTCTTGGAATATTGTATTAATAGAAAAATATATAACGAAATAAAAATCACTGGATAAACATTGATTGGGGAAGATATAAATATAGAAGACCCTTGAGAACAGTATTGGTTGAATATTGATCTTATATTTGTCAGTTTCTTTTCATTCAAATTGAATCTGTAGCATTTTGCATTTTCAAATTTTAATATTGGTTTTATGTTTATCTACCTCCTTTTCATTCACCTGTATTATCTTGAAATTTGAAATATATGTATCGGTCTTACATTTATCTAATTATTTTTCTTTCAAAATTAATCTATAGCAGCTTGTGATTTCAAATCCTAACATTGGTCTTATTTCTTCTTTATTGAAACTGAATCTGTAATATTTTGCAATTTCAAAAAACTATCAATATTGGTCTTATGTTTATCTAGTTTCTTTCAATTGAAACAGAATCTATAGTATCTTGCGATTTCAATTTAGTTTTACAGTCTTCTTGGTTAGAATTGTTACAGAGATTTTTCTTTCACGAATACTGTAATATGTCACAGAATGAAATTCATTTATCAACTTTCCTGTCATTAGCATACTAAATTTTAATGAGTTTTTAGAGTTTTTAGTTTCTTTAAAGTTTATCTTTAGTTTTAATTAAAATTTTGTTGTTATGATTGTACTGTTATTGTTAGAATATCACTAATATGTCTGTTGGAGGTTTTTTTCGTAGAATTTTGGTCCATCTAATAAGGGATTTAAAAAAAATTGTTTTGAGGTAGTATTTATTTATTATTTTCATTTAATTTTAAATATTGCAAGATGTATATTAGGACGTTTAGACGTAGAAATGTAATGAAAGAAAAAATATATTTTAGAGTATTATTCGTTTTATCTTGTTGAGTGTTCGAATATTCGTTTTGTCCAAATACTTTTAGAGTAGCTGTATATACGATTATTAAAAATCTGTACTTAGGATAATACACAAAATACAATGTGTTATTTAAAAGTATGTATACGTCTTATTATCAAAAGATCAGTTAATGGCTTTAAAAAACGATCATTTACAAAACTTTCTACTAATCTAAACCGATCAGAAAGTCTCTAATGAATTAAAAGTTCAAATATTAAAATTTATACTAATATTGGATTATAATTCTTCCAGATTTTTGTGTAAATTAAGTGGATATGTTGTTTCGAAGTGACCTTTATATAAAGTAAGTCCGTAACTTCTAAATTGGTTATCCGTGAAAAAACAAAACAAAACATGTTACACAGCTATTACTGAAATTCGCGGTTTTAGAAATCAAACTTCAAATTTATCTTAAATCTTTTTAAAATATGTCATTTTCTTAAACTGGTTAAACTTCTAAATCGTAGAATTATAGAAACTAAGCTTCGAGACTAAATTATATTTAAGTAAATGTGAACCAAAGTAGGTTACACACTATTTATATTCTTATAAATTTAATTATAACTGGAGCTTTCTTTTCCATGTGAATTGTCGTTCATTAAAATGTTTTTATCAAAATTAATCTCTAAAATCTATTAACATTTTTTTTTAAATGGAACAATGTTATTAAAATTAATGTCCACATTTTTTTGAAGTGAAAACTTCTTTAGGCGCGTTGGGCATTTTTTGAGATGGGAAAAAACCATTGAACTTGCCTCACTGTTACTGTAACCGTCAACTCTGTATATAAGTATGTACATGTATTGTGTATAGTTCCGTATGAGGTAGAGCGGGGTATGAAATGTATGAGTAGCGTGAACCAGAATTTTTAAATAATAAACTAAGCGACATTTGAAATTCAGTTTCTAGCTGAACAAAATAAATCAATCTTTAAAAATGTATAGGGATCAGCCTAATTAGTCATTTAACGAAGGACATTGGACCGTCCGCCCCCCTCCGGATTCCTTTCACGGTGTTTTATCTAACTATACCTCGTTTCCATATCTCAACAACGGACAGTCCAATTTCAACGCGACTTATTTCAAACACTATAATTCACTGAATAATGAATCTCCATAACATTAACATAAATGTATGAGTAGTGTGAACCAGAATTTTTAAATAATAAACTAAGCGACATTTGAAATTCAGTTCCTAGCTGAACGAAATAAATCAATCTTTAAAAACGTATAGGGATCAGTCTAATTAGTCATTTAAGGAAGGGCACGGGACCCCACGCCTCCCCTCCGGCCCCCCTTTTACGGTGTTTTAAATAACTATGCCTCATATCCATATCTCAACAACGGACAGTGCAATTTCAACGAGACTTATTTCAAACACTATAATTCACTGAGTAATGAATCTCCATAACATTAAAATAAATGTATGAGTAGTGTGAACCAGAATTTTTAAATAATAAACTAAGCGATATTTGAAATTCAGTTCCTAGCTGAACGAAATAAATCAATCTTTAAAAACGTATAGGGATCAGTATAATTAGTCACTTAACGAAGGACACTGAACCGCCCCCCCCCTTTTAAGGTGTTTTAACTAACTATGCCTCGTTTCCATATCTCAACAACGGACAGTTCAATTTCAACGCAACCGATTTCAAACATTATAATTCACTGAGTAATGAATTTTCGTAACATTAAAATAAATGTATGAGTAGCGTGAACCAGAATTTTTAAATAATAAGCTAAGCAACATTTGAAATCTAGTTCCTAGCTGAACGAAATTAATCAATCTTTACAGATGTATAGGGATCAGCCTAATTAGTCATTTAACGAAGGACACTGGACCTCCCCTCCCCCCTCCCCCCTCCGGCACTCCTTTTACAGTGTTTTATCTAACTATGCCCCGTTTCGATATCTCAACAACGGACAGAATAGCGCATTAAATGAAAATTGTAATATAATTTTTTGTAGTAGTAGTTAATAATAATGAATAAAAAAAACACTTCATTTAAAAGTATTTCCTGACGATTCAAAAAATACACACGTAATTGTTCAAGTTTTCACTTCTTTCGACACACACGGAGTGCCACATTTTTTTTTTTTTTTTTTTTTTTTTTTTTTTTAATGCAGGAAGTCAACAGTAAACACACTGCATTTCTAATGTTGTTGATGACAGTAAGGATTTGATACATTCTATTAGATGTAGTGTTAAGTTCTATAGACAAGAATAACAATGACGATGAAAATGGATGTAAGTACGACATATATTTTATTTTTAATCATATTATTTGTATTTTTCTCAGTATTTTTCTAATAGTAAGTGATACTAAATTTCAGGTTCATCTGTGGAGCTCTTCATCCTCTTATATCATCACTGGCCTCTGTGTATATGATCTTTGGGTGACCATTTCCGAAATCATGAAGCAATAATGTATGAATACTGTGTAACTTTAATAAAGACTGTTAAATTAAAAATAATTAAAGAAATTTTTAAAATGTTTCTCTTTTTTTTCCGAAAAATGTTTTCCACAAATGAGATATTAAAAGTTACGGTGTGCGGCATACTCGTAAAAGTACCTTAATACAAATTAGTATAATGTATTTGTGTTGAGGTAAAAATTGGATTTAGAACTAACATAAAGCGTTGCCAAATATATCCTGTTCACTATGTGAAAGGTTTAAATTTAACCTATTCCTCTTAGCAAAAGAGAAAATCCGGCTGTCATTAATAACGCGTGTTCTTACCTGTTGAAATTAAGTGTTGAAAGTAATCACAGGCGCTGTGCTAATTATACATGGTAATCCTAAAGTCCCATCACTATTACAAAACGTTATAACTAACGATGTATTTGATATATATGTTGGTTGTTTGTTGTTGGTAGTGGTGTTTATTTTTTTTTGTGCTAAATCTTTTTCAGTATCTAAAGTTTGTTTAGGAATATGTAAAGTTTAAGATGGAGTGGACGAGATGGATCAGATGTTCGTTTACCACATAGAAAGTCCCGGGATTTTTTTGTGCGCGTATACGTTAAAGACTATGAGTATGCATTCAAGTTGATGACATTATGATTTTGGAGACACGGATCACAGAAGCAATCAAATGTGTAGAGCCTAATATGCTAATTCATGAATAGTAGAAAATAAAATGCCTATTTCAGATATTGAGAAAAAGTATAGGCGCACATTTTGAAATATTATTAGTGCTGTTGTACAAACTATAGATACTGAAGAGAACAGCTACAAACAGCAACCATCTCTATCAAATACTTCAGCAGTTATAACGATTTGTAATGGTAATAGAACTTTATGAGCACCTTGTATATAAGACTGAAAAATGACAGTTCAGCACGTACAAATCTTAGAACGTATTCCTCCGTTCAAGTTATTAGACTGTAGTGGTAAGTGCGTTACTTTTATACTTTATCTTCTCAATTTAGTGAAAAAGTACAGTGCAATCTATATTTTTATTTGCTATTTATGCTTTTTAGTGCGTTCGTAATTATATAAATACGTAGCACCTATAGTCGTCGTCTTGTCGATCCGTCCGTCCGTCTGTCCGCATATAACAGCGCAAAAACTACCCAGCCGAATGATTTGAAATTTAATATATGTAATCGTTGCAGAATTTTGTCGAGTCATTTAAAATTTTATAAAAATCGAATCAAAACTTAAAAAGTTATTAATGAAAGTTTTCTTTATTCTGTTAAATCCTATCATAGGTAAGCTATATAATAAAAGCGCAAGTCATGTGACTGATGAAAACAAATACAGGCTAACCGCATCTTTTCTCATATATCAAGCGGCCATTTTTATTCAAAATTATTTTTTCAAATAAAATTCCATAAAAGTTACATTTTTAGAAAGATCGTTCAAAAAAATTGTTTGCTAAATATGAGTTACATTCAACAATGTATAGATTCTGAGATAACTTCAGTGGAAATTAGGTTAACCGAATATCTCAATGCATTAGAGTAAATAAACATAGGCAATTCGTTCATTATGAGTCATAAAATTATTAAACCATGGGGATAATCATTCGCAAAGCAAGATCTCCATGGGGGGAAAAAATCGCATTTGTAAACGTGGCATACGTAATAAGAATAATAATAAAAAAAGGCATGCTCAGTTCACACCTAGCAGACGACATAATTAATTTCACTGAAATAATGGGGATGATTTTTTTACATTGTGAAAGTAGTTATAAAACGAACGCACCTCATATGTCACGTTTAACGTACAATTTCAACTTGTTTAACCTTGTTTTTCATTTCAGTAACAAAATATTTCAAGCATTTAAAGTTTTGAAATAACAGCCTTTACAAGAACATTATGTAGTGCTTGGTGAATCATTTTCTCTGATATTCTCTCTTTAAACTATATTTTAATTCTTCAGCAATTTGTTATGTTATTTATTTATTTATTTATTTTTAAGTATGCTTCGATTTCTGACGTTTAGTTTCGGCTTTCCACCGCAGCTCTTTTTGCCTGAAAGAGACTTCCTATCGTTTGTATTCGAAGACGTTATCAAGGATATAATAAATTTCGATCTCCCCGTGAAACGGGAAATTTCAGTCAGAAATGCGCCAAACAAGCGCATTTCAATAATTCTCACTCTTTGGAAGTCCATTAGCTCTGACATATACTGCCATAATTACGAAAGAACGTGCAAGTTCCAACCACGAATTGAAAGAAAAAGAAAACATTTACCCTTGTAATGTTTGTGCATCATTTAATTCAGATTAGCTTATTAAATGTCGCATTATTCTAATTATTTTGTGCAATAGTTGTACATGGGAATTAAACTAATTAATAATGGTATAATTTTTTTAATTCTCAGCACTCTACTGTTTTTTAATATGACCGGTATTTTTTCCTACTGAAAAGGGCAGAAATTAGAAAGCCTTTCTTTGTCTTTGTCAAAAAATAATTTCTACCGACAACACTTCTCACAACTCGAGTGACCTTAGAACACGTTATTACTCAGGAGTTTAGGACATGTCGTCAAATTAAAAATACAACATACAAGGGGAGGATCCGAGGTCCCTTGTGTATCGATAGAGTATAGTCAATGAATGAGCATATGAAAATGTTATAGTACGCAGATAGGGGAATTGAAAAAAAATTATAGATTATAATCGGTTAACTTAATAACTTCGCAAACGAAATCGGCAGAGTAAGCTTTTGGCCTGGGTTCGATTCCTGAACAAATTCCTATTTCTCGTAGCAAAACTATTCAACAATTATATTCGAAAAACAATTGAAAAATATGTATAATTATTTAAACTTAAAAAAGTAAATATTTTTGTACCTATAGATACAGTTTTAAGTATGAAATTTTACATATTTACAGATTTATTGTAAAGTAAAAAGAAAAAATGTACGCAGTTTGTATTTCTATAATCCACAAAATTTTGGATTCTTTTTAATTATTTACAGTTATTTACACGAATAAACTCCTATTTATAGGAGCAAAATAAATTAAAATACCGTGATCCTAATAATTTTAAAATAATTATGACTTTTTAAATATAAGGTTTTAAGTTTTGAATTCCTTTTTTTCGGATTCATGTGTTTGTAATTAGAAGAACTGCCTATGTAATTAAAAATTTCTTCTGAAAAGATTCTGAATTGCTAAAAAAAAAGTTTTTACACAAGCAGCAACTTCAAAATCAAGAATCCGAGATTTAAAAAAATACTATTTAAAATTTAAAAGCAAACGTTTAAAAAAAAATTTAACGTATGGTCAATGGAGAAAAATTAATTAAAATAACTGTAAATAATTTTAAATAAAAGCAAAAAAGGCATGGTCATAGAAATAACTACTTGCGTACATATTTCTTTTTACTTTCAATTAATTCTATAAAAATATATAATTTTATAGCTAAAACATTATATATATATATAATAAAACCGTAAGTCATGTGACTGTCATCAACAGTTCCGGGATGCCCGCATCGCTTTTTCATATGCCAGACGGCCATTTTTATTCAAAATTACTTTTCGAACAAAACTGCATAAAAGTTACATTTTTAGAAAGATCGTTCAAAATAAATTAATATTTGAGAGATGACTTACGTTCAATTATGTATGTATTCTGCAAAAACTTCAGTTGAAATTAGCTTCGCAGTTCAAATTCTCTATCCATGAAAGTAAACAAAAATTTTAAAAAAAAAGATTCATTCGTCGTGAAGGTTTAAAATATTAAATCATTAAACCATGGAGATAATCGTTCATAAAATAAGTTTTCCGTGAATGATTTTTTGGAGCGCTGCCTGGTGTCAAAAAAATAATTCGCACCAGGACCTGTGAGACAATTAAAGTTTACCATAATTTCGTTGGTACTTACGTATTATCCATGCCAGTTTTAAGCCAACTGCGCCAGGCATGGAGCCAATACTACTAATTATAGTAACCCTTATATTTTTCTTTCTTGCTGCATGGTACATGCCTGGGAATAATCTATAATATTATTCTTTCTTATTTACTATGCTAGTTACCATTTATTAATTTTACTAAAATAATGTTATTTACTATTTTTAACAATGTTATAAATTTAATAAATATATATTACATTTTATTTATTTTATATTAATTACCATTTTTAACAATGTTATTTGATAATGTTAAATTACTGCATTTGAAAACATGACTCACAACGAAAAATAAGATTGGTACTTGGCAACCATTTTTGGCGATCAATCTCCTGGCACGGATAATACGTAAGTACCATTTCGTTTGATGAAGTGCTTATAGAACTCAACTTCCTTCCGAATCTTTTCTTAACGAAAGTTGAATGTAAACAAATACGAATCATGTAATAATCTTTAATGAATCAAATTTTAAAATGATCAGTTAATTTGGTATTTATGTATTATACGTGGCAGGAAGAGATGTCACCGAAAATGATTGTTAATCGGCAATCATATTTAACATTGTTAATGACTAATCGCGTTCAAGACAGTAATTTAATATACATTTATGAAATACATAATATTATTAAGAACCTTTATGTTATTTGGGCGAAAATCTCGCCAATAGCATTTTTAAAATCGCCAATACCAGCTTTTGTTTTTCGCGTGTGCAAATTAGAAACGATATTTTGATTTTGAAATCAAATGTTTTTATTTATGATATTATTTCTTATTTTTCTATTTTCTATTTTAAACTAAAAGTGTGAACGGCATGTATTTTAAATTCTAACAGATGTCGCAGACGCACCGGGGTTGGCACGATTTTTGTTTTGCGCCATTTTGGCGAGAAAACCCTATTTTCAGGTACCTGTTAGAGATTGCTAAAACAACCTGATTCTTTTATTTTATTATCAAATAGTATATTTTATATTAAAAAACACAAATTTTTATTATAAAACACACACAAAGGTTAATTTATTCAGCCAATAATTATATCGCCGAAATGATATCCAGTGCGTCTGCGACAACTGTACCCAAAAGGACCCATCATTAAAAATGGTAAATAATATAGAATCAAAGTAAAAAAATACAAAAAATAATTTAGTATACACATAGTAGTACACATAAAATCATACTGATGGCGTTTAGCTTAGATATTTACGATGTAATTTTATTGATGGTATTTTATATCCGCCGGAATGAATATGAGATATATATTCTAATCACATACTATATACCTATGAATATAATATAATATATATATATATATATATCTACTATATCAATAAAAACGTCTTCAATTGTCTTTTATATTTCTACTACATAATATTAACTATAGAGTTACAATATACAGAGAAAAAGTGGTTTGCTGTAATTAGAATTATAGGCGCCAATGTTGGCGCGGCGGATTTATCTGTTACGGATCTTAATAGTCAGTAGACATTAAGCAGAAATGCCAAAGTAAGAGAATTACGCAATTATGAAAACCCCTGAACGAAATCAAGAAAGGGGAGCAGACAAAAGCAAAGTCGAACAGAGATCGGCATCTAGAAGGAAATTCGTGAATATTTTTAATCAGATTGTACTCCACGGGTCAAAAGTGCTGATAGCAAATATGGTTTAAAGGGAATGTGATTATCAAAACTGCCTTCCAAAAGTTCAATGTTTCACTAAACCATACTCGAAAATTACGTGTAATAATATGCAGCCCGATTATGGCACATTATTCAAGACGTTTTAGATAAGAATAATGATAGATTTTCTAATCTTCCGTCATCGAGTCTACAGCCAAAGTGTGCGAGAAACAAAAAAATATTAGCAACAATATGGTTCAGTGTAAATGTGGATATTATGAAAGACTTTCACAAAATAGACTTCATTGCATCAAATCGTATTAACTAAAATACGCCAATTGGCAAGGACCCAATTACAGAAAATTACTTAATATGTTTGAGAATCTCTGCATTTGCGAACATATAGCAACTGATATGCAAACGGACATGAAGCATAAATGCTTAAGTGGATTAAGCGGTTTTTGCCAGGAAAGATGAAATATATAACAAAAAAAATATACGATATGATACCATGATTGCAAAAGTTCTTAATTTTTCTATTAGAATATTCCGGTTTGGCGAAGGATTAAGGAGAAAAATTAAATAATGAATAAAAGTAACGTGTTACAATGCTTAACATACATTTAAGGGAGACCAAACTGGTCGCTAGTGGCGGCTAGTATATATATATGCTCAAAAACATTCATTTTATGGGGGGGGGGGGTAGCACATTTAAGTAATTATACATGTTTTTTTTTTTCAATTGTGGTTAAAAAAAATAAAAAAATCAATAAATATATTTGCTACGAAAAATAGGAATTTGTTCAGGAATCAAACTCGGACCAAAAGCTCAGGAGGCCAATGCTCCGACCATTCCGTGTCTCCCAGTCGCTTGAGAAGGGTACCAGTTCTTCCGATATAAACAGTAACGTAAACTTAGGGGTTTGTTTTCTCATGACGCCCCCCCCCCCCCCTTTGGCCGCACATTAAACTTTCCTGTGTTTATATATTAACTATACTCTATCGATATACAAAGGGTCGCCGCAATCTCTGGTTCCGACCACGGAAAACCTTTCTGAGTCTTTCATGAAATAAAAGATTTTTGACATTAATAAGAAGCAAAAAGTATTACTTACCCATCATACGTAGTATAGGGTAAGACTTGTAATCGTTTTGAAAATCAAAAAAAAAAAAATGACGGATTTACATGTTTCAGACACTGGAGATTCCGAAAAACATATTTTTAGAAAAAAAAAAATTGCCGTTCATCTGTCTCTTGTGTGTGTCTGTAAAAGCTCTACCTCTCCAACAAATTGAGATAGAGACTTGAAATTTGGTAAGTACTTAGTATGTAATAATGGGAAGAAGCGTATTGAATTTCAGTAACCTCGATTATATGGAACTATTTTTTTTCGGACTCACGAAGTATTCGTTCTGATAAAAGGTATATAAAAATTTTCGAAATTTTTATAAAATAAGTGAATATAAAAGACAATAAAAAAACATAAATTTTTGCATAAAGAATGAAGCCAATCGGATAATTAATTGCCTAAATATTTGTAATTATATTTTTCACACTCTTCGATTTTTCACGACCCTGTGTTTCATTCAAATTTGAATTCAAAGATATATTTTAATTGGAAATGAGGAGCTTAATCCGACGCAGTAAACCGTTAGTTAATAGATCAATTTTGGAGTTATAAGGATGTTTCTTTTACGCAATTGAGTAATAAAGCATTTAAAGTTTAACGTCATCAAGCCACGATTTTATTCGAATTGCAATGTATTTTATAAATAGTTTACACGTGTTTTACTTTCATATTTTATATTATGCACATCCATGATGGGTAAGTATTACGGTGGCCCCCAACGACTAGTTTTATGTCAGCATTGGTTTTTAACCCTTGAATTCACGATTTTTTATTTAATGAAAATAAAACACCATAAATGCATTTTAGTGTCTGAAATGCCTTAAAAATGTTAAAACAATAATATTAAAAAAAATTACGGTTGAAAACTAATTAATAAGGGATTGTAGCTGCAAACAACATTATTAAAATTCTGCAGCAAACTGTCCAATCATTCAACCATTTTTAAAGATAACGGTTACTTGTCTATATTATTAAGCGTATCTGACCATATTATTGACCTTATTATGGTCAGAATAAAATTGAATTACGGCTATGTAACCGTTTTCTATAAAAATGGTTGAATGACTGGGCAATTTGCTGCAAATTTTTAACAGTGAAATTTTTATCATTTTCTTCATTCACACAGAAGTACGTAAAATTTTATTATTTAAATAATTTCTACGCCATCTTTTTAATTCATGAAAATATTTTTTAACTAAAACAAATCTCGTAAAAACACACTTCCTATGTTTCAGTTTTTTGCGATATACTCACAACTATGATATACAGGTTCATTGATGCAGTTACCTATTCTAAAAATTGATCATAACAATTTTATGCTGCAATATGTGACCTTGTTTTTAGTATTAGGAGGTGAAACATGAATGCACACTAAGAGATACAAAGGGGCATTTTGAAAAATATAAGCTCCATGTGATATATGCGCTAAAAACTGATATATAGGCTGATCAGTGACACCATGCAATAAAAGTCTGTATTAAATGGTTCTAAATCTAATTCGAAAAAAGATGCATATTCTTCGCTTTCGTATTTCTGTTGCTCCATGTTTTCATTGTTTATCAAATTATTTTTTGAAATTAGAAATTCGCTACAATTGAAAGAACTCGCATAAATACTTGACAATTACATCTCATTCTACAAATTTTATAAAAGTTGGCAGCTTAAAAGAGACTTGTTTCAAAAATATGAAATTTTAATTGAATGCAATTATTTATTTTCTAAAATTAAATAACTCAAAAAATATTCATTCACGAAAATATTTTTAGAATTTGTTTTTATTTTGTTTAAATTAATTATTTTGGAAATTTCCCTTTCAAATTATTTGATATATATTTTTTTCAAGAAAAATTCTACCTTATTATCTGTTAGTAGCTACGAAGAAATAAATCGTGCATTTGATTTCAGATTTCAATAAAGTTTTTCTCAAAATAAACCTTTCTTTAAAATTGATCAATTTTTACATCCATCATTGTTGCTTTTTTAGATAATTATATGTTTTCCAATTTTTTTTCACTTATTATATGGATGAGTAAAAAAAATCAGTTTTCAAAATATATATGTGTAAATATAATTTCAGCATACATCCATACAATAGGTAAGAGAGGTGATAGTGTTTTTTGAATAACTTTACAAAAGAAAAAACATACTCTTTGAAATAGAATTACTTTGAAATTAATTTCTACCGCATTTTAAATAGCTGTTGCATTCTTATCAATCGTTAAATAAGAAATTTATAGGATGATTTAGAAGATGATTTAGAAATTTGGAGGTGTAAAAGTTTTAGCATTACATCTCTAGTATAATAAGTTAAAAAATATATAATATTTTGAAGGAAGTTTAGCCTTGACTGAAGAAATAATGGGTTTAAAATTAATACATTTTTAAATATTTACTTGAATGCTCTACATAAATATTGGTGTTAAAGTAGAGTAATAAATAAAAGAAAATTAGCGTTTTACTTTAATTTTTTTCTTCAATTAGTAACATTTATTCTTACGTTTCCTTTCCTATTCTGTGTAGTCTTTTTACAAATTGGTTTCACTTGCATTTTTGGGGAAAAAGATTTTTTTTCCTGTAATGTTGATCAAATTATTTAAACGGCAGGCAGAGAGTGCTATATGTGACGGAAAACAATCTTTTCAACTAAGGAAATTGCTATCAAAGATTGTTATTCATTTCAAACTTGTTTGAAAGTTCTAGAAGTTCGAATTCGGGTATGTTTGATTCCTATATAAAATGGATTCCTATATAAAATGAGCAAAATTATTAATCATATGTGTTTAAAAAATAATAATAATAAAGTACTGTATAACTTCGATTTAAAGATTAACGCATTTTAACGATATATTTTAATGGTATGGATTCATCTACATTTATTTCTGTGATAACGATACTTTTCTTCGATTTAACGATGATTTTTATGATTTTCAAATAATTAAAAATATCTTTTCAGTACGCAGAAATGCCATTTAACTTAACTCTTTCAAACATAATTGAAAAGTTACGATTTCGGTTTGCCAGTCTACCGCACAGCGGCGAAATTTTTCGAAAAGCTGGCTAAATCCCGGAAAAAGTTTCTACACACAACTTTACATATTTGTATATCAATGTCCTTAAAATATGTTTAGCTGACCTTTATTACGTAAAGTAAATGTAATTTTGTACATCCTTGATTTAACGATAATTTTTATGATTTTTAAATATTTTAAAATATCTTTTAAGTGAGCAGAAATGTCATTTAACTCTTTCCAACATAGTTGAAGAGTGTTTACGATTTCCGATTGTCGGTCTTCCGTTTGTCAGATTCGCCTGATCTCGGCATGGCAAAGATCTGTTTGATAAACCTTTAGGCAGTTGCCACGTCGGCCTAGATTAGACATTTTAGAAAATGACTTGGAAAAGAAGAAAAAATCGAGTTTTAGCCAAGATTTTCGAAATATTTGCCCCTATGTGCCATCTGTTTGTGTTCTATCTCTCATAAATATATTCGGATTGCCATGTAATTTATATATTTTATTGAGGTTTACTATAGCATGTTCATTGAAAATGAATTGTATAGCGCTTTGCAAAATGATAGAACCACCCTAAAATGTTATGATTTCTATTGAATTATTACATTAGAATATTAAATAATACTTTGTGAAAATTATAAAACCCTTATAAAAGTAAATTATCATGAACAAAAAGTTACGACAAAAGAATTTACAAAAACAAAAGAAATGTATGAAAAATGAATGTTGCTAAATGATAGGTCCACTAAATGAAATAGAGTTATAAAATTTGTTTTATTAGGAAATCTTTTCTCCAGAATAGCTTTATAATATTTTTTGGTATTAAATTAATGAGTTTCTTTAAGGGATGCAAAGTGCTAACACGTCACTGAAACAAAATTGCTTGTTTTAGTTCACTTGTGGAATTATATCGGTTTTCACCAGCATATGCAGCTCTTTCTTCATATTTTTTTTTTCTTTTTATGGGGACCTAAAGCAATCTCTAATGCAGGCCAATCAATAATGTGCATACCATTGGACATAAATCACTTCAGCGCAGAATTTGTAGAGTTAATCGGAGCATTGTCTCGTTCAAACATAAAACAAGACCTTTCAATTTCTTCAGAAACTAGTAAAAAGTAGTTATTAAGTAGCTTTTAGTCATCTCTAGCATTCATGTTATTATTTAAAATTACGATATCTGCCATCTAAAGCCTGTCCAAACAAAACCACCTCCCCCTTGCCGTTTGGAAAAGATATGTTCTCTCTTCGTAAATCATGCCTATAAAATTGCTAAAAATCTAAATTAAAGATTTTTTCAGTAATAAATATACCAAAACTTTCCAAAAGTTTTTTGACTGATGAAAAAAAAAATTATTTAGATGGATCAGATGGTTGGCAATTTTACTTTTTTTTTCAAACAGCAAAAAAAGAGGTGATTCTGTAACGATAATAAATATACCAAAACTTTCCAAAACTTTTTTCACTGATGAAAAAGTTTTATTTAGATGGGTCAGATGGTTAGCAATTTTACTTTTTTTTTTTCAAACAGCAAGAAAGTGGTGGATCCGTAACGATTTGGATTACAAGGAAAAACATGTATCGAATTTTTTAATAATCACATGAATGCTTTCTATAGAGGTTAACAAATGAATACTTATTAACCACTTTTTACCAGTTTCTGAAGAAATTGCATGGCCGTTTTTTATGTTTCAACAAGATAATGCCCTACACATTCTGTTCTTGGGTGATTTCCATTCAATGGTGTGTACATTATTCGCTACCCTGCTTTAAGTCTTGATTAAAATCCCATAGAAAACCGATAGAAAACACTTGCGAGATCCGTGCATATACGCGTTGAAAATAATTCAATTCCACAAGTGAACTAAAACACGCAATTTTGTTTCAGTGACGTATTATCCGATTACGCTTCTTTCAGTAAATCATTAATTCAATACCAAAAAGAATTTACGAAGTTATTCTGAAGGGGAAAAATTATAATAAAACAACTTTTATAACTGTATTTCATTTGATGGATCTATCATTTCGCAAAAGTAATTTTTCATTTATTGCTTTCATTTTTCCAAATATAGGGTGAAACCCCCAGTTATTGACTCCTAACCAGTAACTGACACTTCAGCAGAAATCTAATTCAAATAAGCATTTTCTTGTAAAATTTTGCATAGTAATGTCATCCAGTCGTAACTTATTTGTCTTAACTGTTATAACTTATTTTTCAGCTATTGGTTTTTCAAAAAAGGGATAGTGTCAGTCACTGGAGATACGGACCATATTTATGGCAAAAATTAATTTTTAGTAATAAAAATTATATATATTTTTTCAAAATTTTGTCAGCAATAATTTTTTTAATGTGTCTTTACTATACCTACAAAAACAAAGATAAGTATAAAATAGATTTAAAACGTTGTAATAATGATTTGACGAAGAGAAAATTCTCAAAGCGTCAGTTACTGGGGGTTTCACCCTATTTGTTATAAAATTTTGTTCATAATTTACTTTTATAAGAGTTTTATATTTTGTATGAAATTTTATTTAATATTCTAATTTAATAATTAAATAGAAATCTTAAAATTTTGGGGTGTACCTACAATTTTGCAATGCATTGTATAGCATGTTATAGCATAAATAAATTCATATACAGGGCTGCGTCAAAGAAATTGGATACCATACCGTAAATGAATGGTACTT
Source organism: Maratus michaelseni (assembly GCA_963931845.1). NCBI lineage: Eukaryota > Metazoa > Arthropoda > Arachnida > Araneae > Salticidae > Maratus > Maratus michaelseni. The sequence goes on from OZ007586.1 coordinate 124,155,592, forward strand.
ACATGAAGTACGTTTTTAGTTTTGTTGTACAATATCCAATTGAATTACATTTTATAATAATATGCGGTGCACATAAAAATATGTAGAAGATATACAGGGTTGAAAAAATCGAATGCATTGCTGATTATGGCCGATAACTGCTGAAACTGCCTTTTCAACTGTACTATGCGATTTCTAAATTGTTTGTTTAGGTATCTGCTTTCACCATAGCAAAAGATGGAGTTTCGTAACAATTACTCTGAAAATGTTAGAAAGCGTTTCATATTCAATGCAGGATGCATCATTTTTCTTTCTTGTTTAAATTGAACGAAAGAAAGTCTGATAAGCTGTTAACAGGATTATAGTATATTCACTGCATATTTGATATGGATAAGAATACATAGAAAAATATTTGATCATATAAACATCATAAAATGTATATATGAAAAAACTTATACTGATGGAATGTCACATTCACCTTGAAACTATATCAAAATAAATCAACGAAAACTTGCTAAAAAGGTGCATTTAATGTCACAAATATATAAAAAGATTTTGAAAATATAAAAAAATGTTGTTACATAATAAAATAGTTTCTAAAAACTTAAAAACCTCCGAAATTGCGCGCCAAAGCTGCCCTGACGATCGGGGTTTGATCGAAAGCGCTCGGCGCAAAATTTTGGACGTTTTTATGTTTTTAAAAAATATTTTATGTAACAACATCTTTTATATTTGTAACATCTTTTTATATAATTGTGACATTAAATGCACCTTTTTAGTAAGTTTTCTTTGATTTATTTTGGTATAAAAATCTACGTCAAAAAAGTTTTTTTTTTTAATTTATTTATTTTTTTATACGGTTTCTTGATCCTATAAGTTATGTTTGGAAAACTTTCTCTATGCTCTGATAAGTAAATCAGTACAAATTCCATTCTTCTACGACGAAAATTGCGGCGTTTTGTGGCATTAAAAACGTAAACACACGTTTTAGTACAAGAAAACGCTACAAATTCATAAAATTCAACGTATCATAACTGAGTAATTTTTTATCATAGAAGAATGGAATTTTTACTCATTTACTTAGAGCATGGAGGAACTTTTCTTAATATAACTTATAGGACACAATGACCCTTATAAATATTTAAATTTCGTGACTTTTTAAAATTTAACTACTTTGACGCGAATGGATTTTCATATGATGAAGATCATTAAAAAAAAAAAAAAAAAAAAAAAAAAAAAATCCAGTTGGTACTATATCTTTAAAACTAATGGTTTAGGAATTAGCTATTAATCAACTATAAGAAGGTGTACCCTGTAATATACAGGTGCAATAGATTAATACTTACATATAAATAATTAAATTTAGGTAGTAACCTAATGGATGCATCAAATATCTTAGCTATTCCATGCTTAGTCCATTTATAAAATCTTAAATGAAGTATCATGTCATTTTCCAGGGTTCGTACGCTTTTACCACAATTTTTTATTATAATTTTTGGCCTTATTTAAATGCAGAAAAGTGTTGCAAATCAAGCAATTAAACGAGACGGCTACAATTTCTGCTATTTCAATATTAAATAGAAAAAATCTATTAAAAATCGTGGCAAAAGCGTACGAACCTTGTTTTCATTCATACATATAACAAGTGATTTTAAATTTAAAAAATAGTTTTAAATATAGTTTTTTTTAACCTCAATATTTGAAATATAGTTAACTTCCGAATTAAGATACATACTATTTTGGAAAATATTTTAGCCTCATGCATCACCTATCATGGGATATCATTGGATTAATTACATATGATAGATTTAATGGAATGGAGAAAACTTTTATTAATATCTTTTTAAGTTTTGATTCGATTTACATAAAATTTGAAATGACTCGACAAAATTCAGCAACGATTATATACATTAAATTTCAAACCATTTGGTTGGATAGTTTTCGCGCTATTATATGCGGACAGACGCACAGACGGACGAACCAGACGATGACTATAGGTGTTACGTGTTTATATAATTACGAACGCACCTAGTAAGTCATTTGATCAAGCATGCATCCAAAGTCGAAAAATTTCGATTTTCACTTTTCAACTAAGCTGGTTAATTTCAAACATATTTAGCAATTCACCTTGAGGCAAGATAATATTGATCAAATATGCACACATATGGTTCACCTTGCAAAAAATAGCATTTTCAATTTAATATTAATATCGCGGAAATATTGGCAGTAGCAATATTTATGATGTGAAAATAATATTGAGGTGTTGTTGAATTGTTTTATTCCAAATAGTTTTGGTTTGTTCAAAATATCTCAGTAATATGGGTGTTACATTGAATATATTTCTAATATTATAAAACATTTCGAAAATATTAAATAAGTATGATTTATAATATTACTGTCTGCTTCTAATATATATATATACTACAATATTATGCTAACATTTCAACAATATTTGATAAATGTGACTGAACAATATTGCTTATCTCTTTCCAAAATATATAAACTCCAAGTTGAATGAATTAAATTTTGTAAAATTTTGATCCATTACTTCACCAAGATTAAGCCAAAATTCGCTTGCTATTCAAATGATGTTTTACAACAATATCTCTATACGCAATATCGGTCTAAGCTTTTATATAATGAGTATCATTTTTTTCACTGTTCTCCACTTCATGGAAATATATCAAAATAGTTTTTTTTTATTATTAATATTTCACCTCAACGTAACAAATTGAATCGGGATTGAATTAATTATCAAGACTTTATTTTTCCTAAACTTGATTTAATACGCTCATTAAAGTAAGTTTTCATAAGTAGTTTTTCTTCAATTTCCCGTTCAGGTAAACACAAAGCAATTAATAAATTACCCTTCATTGAAAGAACTTTCGTAAAATAACTTATATTTTTTGGCAATATACATTTGCTATCTGCGTTTACAAGTCCCATTAATCAGAGTTATCGGTTCTACAGCAGCTCATCTAAAGCGTCGCCGAAGCTTTATGTGGCTTCTTTGTTTTGACTTTATGTAAGTGGAAGACCTAGTTTCATGTCTCGAGGGCTCCATTTCTTTCTCTTTTCTCATTACCTGTATCAGAAAATTCTACCGTTTAGGTTCTTGTTTGACATTGTATTCCTTTTCTGTACCTTGTCGCTGCTTGCGTGCTTTTGTTTATTTTCAAATGAGGAGTTTGGCCACCAGTATTCACTTGTATTGATTTTTTTCCCTTAACGTAGGAAGTAATCTGAATAACGAAAATAACCTTATCTTACAAAAGAAAAAAGTGTTTTAAACATTTGAATTATGTCATTCTATTGATCTTGAATTGACCTTGGAAAGAAAACAACGATTTAAATTTATTCAGTTATTCCAATACTTTCAGTTCATTTATGCTGAAGATAAATGAACCGCTTTTATTCATTCAGCATTCAATAAATAAATTTATAAATACTGATTTGCATTTTGATGAAAGCAAAAGGGATTTTTTTAACATTTATTTTAAAATGAACTTTTCATTAATACACACGTACGTACATACCGTATACTGTTAAAAATCTGCAGCAAACTGTCCAGTCATTTAACCGTTTTTATAGAAAACGGTTACATAACCATAATTCATCTCTATTCTTTTCAATGAGAATAATTAATAATATGGTCAAGTAACCGTTATTTACAAAAACGGCTGAATGACTAGACAGTTTGCTGCATATTTTTAACAGTGTTTATCCCAGTGTATAATACGCACTTTTGATACAAGAAAATTGATCGAAATTTACAGGTGCGCGTTATGTGCCGGATTTAAAATTGACAGATTAAAAATTAAGAAAAACGGGTGATCATAAAAATTTTAATTTCTACATTAAAAATCATGCTATCTATTTTCAAAAAATTGTGTACGTTATGAGCTTTTAATAATACTTGCTATCGGATTGCATGAAAAATTTTAACTATTATGCTTTTAAAAGTTCTTTATCATTTATTTATTTATTTATTTATTTTGCTACAAATCTCGTGAAGATTTCTTTACAAACGGAAGGAGTGCGCGTTATATTATGAAAATACACAAAAAACGGAAAATGGAATAAGGATTTCATGTTGTATAACAATTATTTGAACTTTTAATTGCAGATAATTTTATTTTTTGGAAGAAATAATAGACAACTATGTAATGGGGAGGAGTTCAAAGTAGTATAGCACTTTAGAAAGAAAGTCCGGACATATTTATAAGTATTTCTTTCTTTTATAAAAGTTTAGTCTGATATGAAAATAAAATGGCTACTTCCTCTGTTATAACAAACAGGTATGTAATGCATAGTATACTGTGGTATACGCCGTATACCTTCTAAATTTGTTTAAGGAACTCTGTATACCATCTGTTTCTGAAATAAAGATTATGACGTATACTCAATAGTGTATAAAAGCATAAAAAACTTCTTAATAACACCATAAAATAAGGAATGCGCAAGGTCTTTCGAAAGAACTTTGTCTTTCCTCGCCAGGCGCAAAGAAGACGTGCAACCACTTTGATGGCAGGAGCAGGACTGAAAGGAAATGGGTGGGAAAGAGGGACAAGTTAAGGGAACAGCTAATAGGAAATCAAAAAGCATCAGCCAATAGTAAATTCCAATAGTAAATAATAGTAAATCACTATTGGCTGATGCCTTTTGCTTTCCTATTGGCTGTTCCCTTAACTTGCCCCTCTTTCCCTTCCATTTCCTTTCAGTCTTGCTCCTGCTTTCAACTTGGTTGCACATCTTCTTTATGCCTGACGAAGAAAGACAAAGTTCTTTCGAAAGGCCTTGCGCATTCCTTATTTTATGGGTGTTGGTGGAAAGTATTCACCACCTTGTTTTTTTTTGTGTTACACACTTAGAAATGTATATGTAAATATTGAGTGTTCTTCTTTTTTTTAATTCTATAATTAGTAAATATTTCTCCTTGCATTTATATATATATATAAGTATAATTAGTAATTACTGTGTTTTTTTTATATACATGTTTATGCTACACTGTAATTATTTAGACTTCAGAGCGGTACAATGGTTGGTATAAATTTAGCTAACAAAGTGACAGACAGTTTTATGAGCGCTGTCTGGCGAAAAAAAGTGCACTGGAACCATGTTGTGAAGTTTTTATGACTGTAAATTTATGAGGAGTGTCAATCACGCTTCGTGTGTGGTACCGCGAGTTCGAAGCTAGAGGATTCAGAGTAGACACATTGGTGCCTGGTTAATTTTAGGGGGCCAGATAGTTTGTGGTCATTGGCCGGACAGTTCTCCTATGAGCAGCGAAGGTAGGTGTGGTTATTGACACACTGGGCCATTTAGGCACAAGGTCGTAAAAAAGTCAAGTAGGTGGGAGGTGCCACCACCAACTAAAAGAAAGCCAGAACTTTGAGAAAAAGGACATTCGATGAAAAAAGGTGAATGTGTGCAGTCGAAAAAGAATTAGTTGGAAAAATTATGAGAGAGTGCTGCAAATAGTTACTGTAAAAAGATACTACCGGGCTTGTGAATGAGTGTATGCCCATAAGGAGTCACTCTCCCTAGCCTGCATTAGGGTCCAACCTGGGACCCGGGAATTCCCCAATAACTGGAGTTGAGTCTGTCTGTTAACGACTCAGGTATGATGTTTTACTATATAATACCAACCTCATTATGTTTGTACCGCTCAAATTTAATTGTAATTTTTGTTCGGCAGGAGAACTTGATCATATAGTAATTAAAAATGTGTAATGCTTAATTTCAATTGTGAGAACGAATCATTTAGTAAATGATAATTTTTAATGAATAAATTAAATTGTAGAAAAAGGATTGATTTATATATCCTTACTATGTTTTCTGTGCTGCATATTTTAAAACGGATTGATTTATATATCCTTACTATGTTTCTGATATGTTTATTTTAGAAAGGATTGATTTATATATCCTTACTATGTTTTTTGATATGTTTATTTTTTTAATGTAAATAAAGTAGTTGTTTTTTTAGTTTAAAAAAATGTTGTTTTAATTTAGTGTTTGGATGATTAATTTTAAAAACCTAAATATTTCTCTAGAATTTTCTTAACTTAACCCTCTGAGCGTTTTGAAAAAGGGTAAAATTGTAATATTGTTTTCTCTGCATTTTGTTTTAAATGCTAAAAAAATATGATTCTTTCAGAATTATAAATAAAACTTAATTACAAATATGAATGTAACCCTTGAGAGTATTAATCATTCTTCAATGTTTTGAAAATTCATTAAATCTATAGAATTATATTATCTTAAACATTGCATATATTGCAGTGAAACCTGGAGTTTAGTGAACGGAATATTACGTTAATGAGTAATGGTAAAGGTGCACCCCTCATCTTATTTTCTTTATGTGTAGTGATAGTCTTTTATTGACAGTTGTAACCGGCCTTTAGTAGGAGCTGTCTGCAAATCACCAGCAGGAGTTAATAAAACGTTTTTATGCTTTTATAGTATCACACCAGTTTGTTCAATACTTTACTGTCAATAGTGTATACCAAAATGACGCTGCAAGTACTAAAAATATGAAATTAAATACAAACCTATGGGTAATAACATGATAATAAAAGTCGAAAGCATTTTATTTTATTCAGCTTAAGACAAAATTAAATATTGCATAAGGAATTTTTTTAATTAATAACGAAGTGGGCAGTTATAGGTCCTTCGAGTCTTTTATATTTTGCTGTAAAATGCATGCGAATGTTTAAAAATAACTCTCTTTTTCCTACTTCCTTTCAATTACTATCAGCATTCCCGAACATACACCAGTAACTATTAGTTAATTATAACGTATGAATCAAATAAAATTATTTAGATAGAACTTATAGTTTGTCTCTCTTTCTTGAAAAAAATAAATTGTCGTTCTATATTTAGCATACCGTATTTATTAGATGACTATGTTCTTTCAATCACGAGTTAATTATTCCACTAAAAGCAGTAATGTGAAGTAAATTATAAGACATTTGTTTGAGAGCTATAGAATAGAAAATTAAATAACGACGATCACTTTAAAGTAGAAAATAAGACAGCCCTTTATCAGGTAAACAAAGCACACATAAGAGCCAGTCGCCAGAGGTGCAATACGCCGCAAAGATTTTTGTGTTTAGAAATTTTAATCTGAGCTGATCGTCATTTAATTTTTAATACAAAATTATGAAAATAAATATTTTTTTGCGTAATTTTATTTCAGAATTCAATAGCAAACTAATATAATTTGTCAATATAATCCTTATATGTGAAAAGGCTGAAAGAGAACGAATATATATACAAGGTGTTTCAAAAATGACCGGTATATTTGAAAAATCAATAAAAACTAAACGGGCAGCGATAGAAATACACCGTTTGTTGCAATATGCTTGGGACAACAGTAAATTTTCAGGCAGACAAACTTTCGAAATTAGTTACAATTTTCAACAACAGATGGCGCTGCAGTCTGGAAAATCTAAACCACGATATTTTCCACATATCCACCATGCGCAGCAATAATATGGCGTAGTCTCTGAACGAAATTATATGTTGCTTCGCAAAGTTGCAAACAGCTTTACTAATGCAAACTGTCACAGACATTATCTGTAATATAAACACTGTAACGCCTGAATGACTCACTAATACTCGGATACTTATACCGAAAAATACTTTTAGACTAGAATTATAAGTTATTAGCTCATTCGTCCGGCGTTACCCGGAAATCAGTAACTTTCTTTTGCGGTTTCGATAAAAAGTAGTCATTTTCGGCGCGCATTCTGTTCTAAACAAACCTCTTTCCGAACGAAACTCCGGCATTTGTCCCCGCTGCCTACGGCAAACCACCATAGTGCACGATGGAAGACTCGAGGCTTACTACCACACACAAACACCAGTGGTCTGCGCTGGGTAGTTGTGGGTGCAAAGTGAAATATAGGGACACACAAACACTCGTCTATTTATATATATACATATACGTATGTATATAGATTTGACCAGGGAGCATCTCGAGTGGGAGAACGCTAACATAGCATGCCAAAAGCACGTGATACGTGAAGTTGCTAAGCAAATACACTTTGGAAAATAATTTGGCGTACATTTTAGAATTTTTTTTTTAAACGACGGAACTTGAATGGAATGATGTAGTATGTTTTGTGCTTGAGATAGTGAGGGTAAATATTTCAAAATAGGCGAAAGCAATTCCAACACCACTTTGACCGATTGATATTTTTGAAAATATTTTTATGACTTAAATTACTTTTTATACACGCGAAAATCATATTTTATTAGTTATAAATCGATATCGAAAGTGAAAAGGCAATTTTGAATCTCTAGAAATAAAGAGAGGCACAGGGAGTAAACAGCAACTAAAATTTTAAGCATTTTTTTTTTCAGACCAACATTTTGAAACTCGGCGGACACTCTCGCACCGCCAGTTATCAATCAACTTGATCATTTGAAAATTAATCGACATATATTTTTCTAGTGAAAATCGAAGGATGTTTTCGAAATATTGATATCTCGATTTTCTGTGTAACTTTAAATAAAGAAATTTTTGGTTGAAATTTAGATTTTATTTTGAATTGATGCCATTCCAGTAAAAATGAATTTTTTAAAAAATTGCCACATTGTTTACGTCGTGTCCACCGCTTGACTGTCTTTCTTAAAAGTGTTCCCGCCCATCAGCTGTCAAGCCGCAATTTTTTAATATATCAACTAAACTAAAATATAATTTTCTACTTTAATATATGTATAATTATTTAGTGTAAATGTATTTTTATACACATTTTGCATTTTCTTTAAAAAAATCCCGAAATAGCCTTAAATTTAAGGGCGTCAAAGTGGTGTTTTCCCTTAATAACGAACTCTCTAATATAAACATCGTGATCCAGAGATTCACTAATACTCAAATACTTGTGTAAAAAACTTTATTATTATTTATTCTTTTATTATTTGTAATGTTTTTCAGTGTCATTTACCACTTTTATCCTTTAAAGGCACGGGCGGCGTACTGAGTGTGCATTCTTTTTATTATTTAAACTGTTTTAAAATTTAAATTGATGCGTAATCTGCCTCAGTTTTTAAACTTATTAAATCAGCGTCTAAATATACATAATTAACAGTAAGTATATATTTTTTATAACTAATTATTTTTAGAGTAGCTTACTTGTATTAGGAAGAACATTATGGTGATAATCTGGTAATATTGAATGAGTTCGAATTATAAATGCTTTTTACACATGTAAAAATTTAGAATTCGAATGACACACGAAGCGATTTTTTTAACATAGGTGCGGCACAACACTGGTAAAAGGTTGCCAATTCCTGATCTAGTCTATACAGAATCGCTTATACAGCACAATATTTAGCCTGTGTGATTCATTTCAGAATTACGCACCATATATGGCTATTAAGATTTATTGTGATTGAAATGAGGGAACGATTTCAATATTTTCCCCCTTCCTTGGAGGGACATTCAACTTTCATCAGTTGCTGTATGGTCTACGATTTTATTGCTCCGCGCAGAGAGGAGCATAGCAATAAATTGAGAATAACAAATATACTAATCTATTGGATGGTTATTTCAAGAACAAAATGAAACTTTATTACTGAGTTTTTATATTGACCTTTTTTTTTTCAATAATAGTACGACGTTGCCTAGGTGAAATAAAGAAAAAAGCTACTGGATCAAAATAAAATCTCCAGAGCATCTATATTTTATTTGCAAGCAGCATAACTTGACGCAGCTTACTAATATTTGCAAATTGCTTCTGTAAAGCACAATGCCGTGAATTTATAATTATGCAATATCTATCCATTGCAGTTTACTGAATAAATGTCTATATCATAATAAATTTATATTTATATCTTCTATCAATTGCACTGGATAGTTGTATAAATTCAGTTTATTGTATTTGATAGGCATGAAATAAAATAGACACCTATCGCACAATATTTTATTCTAAAGTAGGAGAAAATGTAGATATAATACAATTATTAAGGATCACCTCTGAGATGAAAATATATCATACTTTCCTTATTAAGATTTGATAGCCCAAAGTAATCGTAACTATATTGCAAAATGAACCTTTTTTAAAAATAAAATCAAAGTTGAAATGAAAACTTTCAAAATTATTCATTGCTTCTATGCTATATACATATAAAGGGCCGGCGCGTGTTTTTTGTGTTGTCTGCGCAAAACTGTATAGCACTTTTTTGAATTAGAGAGGAAAGGGATTTTTTTTTTACACATGAATTAATAAATATTGTCCTTTCTTAAGTGCATATATTACACAATATTACTTTTTAGCCAACTATAATAATTCTCATTTTTGAAATCCATTAAAATCTTTTTTTAAATGTCACATATATGGTTTACACAAGTATGAATTACAACAATTTACGCAAATACCCGCATGAGAGTCAAGGGGAGGCATTTGCCCACTCTAGGCTTGCCAAATCCACAGCTTCGGACATGGATTTTACTAGAATCAGGGATATTACTTATTAAAATTAAAATTATTGCTTATTAAAATTTAATATTTCTGAAATATATATTTTTTTCTTTCAGCTACCCAAGTGTATTAAAAATTAAACTTCGCACACGCTATGCTGTAAATATCTTTGAAGCATATTTTTTTTAATGATTTTTTTTTCATTCTAGTTTAAATTATAAGAGAGAGAATAATAACTTAGAAATGTAGTACGTTTCCCGAAAATTCAAAATGTTAGTCATTTTCATTCAAACTCATTAAAATGTTTATGCTTCTTTTTTCAATATTTTTATTCTGAAGCGTATTTTAACGTTGTTTTAAAATAATTGCTCTGACTAATATTAAGCTTATGTATGTCACAGAATATACAGATAGATTCTTTGCGCAAGAAATATAAATAGTCATATTTCTCACTTGGGAAAAACTGTATGTTCTGCAGTTACTTATAATAATTAATTAATAACTTTAATAATTAATGTATTTCTTGATTAGTAGATATATTTAAAAATAATTTTCAAAATCTGAAAAAAATTGTAGGAAACTTGGTTATTTAAAGGAATTCAATAACTTAAAATATATGTCTCAGCTATTTAAAATTTATGTTTGTTTATTATTAAATGCATGCCTAAAAATAATTTTATTTAGAAAATAATAATTTTGAATTAATTTTTTTTTTTTAAAGTTTAAAAAATAAAATAAATTAAAAAAAAATTAAAGATACTTTTGTTATTTTATGTTTTTATTTTTTAATTTTATTTAACTATGTTTTGCTTAGTAGTGTTTTTTTTTTTTTTGTTGTTGTTGTTTACGTGCTGTAAATAATCAACATGTTTAATGACTGAATTTTATTTATTGGCATCTGTTTTGTTGAAAATCACTTTAAACTATAGCCATACGCGAAAAAGTAGAAAATATGTAAAATCACACGTTTAAAGAACCACGCACAAAATGGAAATGTGTCCCCAGTGGAATTAGCTGAAATTTTGTTATGTTTTAATTCATGCAATGCTGATCAAATGTCTCAACGGGCACAATCCTGAAAAACTGGTATTTTTGATGCTATGACCATCGAAAGATCTCATTTCATATAATGATGGATATGTGCGTTGTTCTTTATTATATATATTATACACTTAAGTTTATAATTCTTTTTGTATTGTTTTGCTATAACAAGTAATAGCTTATTATTTAGTCGATTATTTACCCGATTACACTAATTATTTGTCTCATGATAAATAATTGTTGAACAATAACTACATCCCCACTGATCAATGACCAATAACTGTTGATTCAGGACAAATGCCTGTTAATCATACCAAATAGCAATTGTCCATGGCCACACTGATACTTTTGTTTACTTCAACAAAAAGCAGTATAAAAACAAATACAAACTGTAGTATACACTGTTAAAAAAAGACAAATGTTGCTTAATCTACAAAAATTTAATACAACCACGAACGAAAATATACCATAACTTCTTCCAAGTTATCCATGATTTCGGAAAGTCTTTTTTATCTTTAGAAAACTCAGAAACCAATATATTTTCGAGACTTAAAGAAGCATTTAAAAAACAAAGTTTTTTTTGCTGCCACTGATTTTTGGAAAAATTTCAGAGTAGTTTTTATAGTGTATTAATAGTTTTCTCAAACCAGAATATCGGTTTTTCAGATGCTATCAATTCTCAATTAAACGTTTTCAGCTGCGTAATTGAATGTGTATATGCAAGAGTAACAAAATAATATTGATTTACTTTAGTGAAATTACTTTCGGGTGATTGCTAGAATCGCCGGGTAGAGAAAGCCTTTAACTGACAAATAATTTTGAGGTTGTTACGTGACAGCCTTGTGAAACAAGCGTGGACAATTCCAGTTTTGTTCGAGCAGCGAAAATCTCGATCCCCGTCCCGTATTCCAGAGAAGATTGACAGGAGAGGGGGTTGGGTTGGGTTGATTATTGACGGCCAATTATCGACACTAGGGATATAGGCCCAGGGGGAGTGCCCTTCGTGGGGGTCTTTCTAAGGGAACCTAATCCGTATTTACGCATGGAGAAGATCCACGGCTCGAAAGAAAACCACGAAAACTCCGAGCGATTAGTCCGACGGGCGCGATTGGGATTGAACCCAGCACCTCCCGTCTACCAGCTTCGAGAGCACAACCTCTCAGCCACTGGTGGACAGGAGAGGGGGACTTTGCATTTGTTTATTATTGTAAACACAGACTTTGAATAACGCTGGACACTTGCGAAGTTGTAATATGATCATAAGTTGAAGGAGCCCGTAATATTTTATTATTGTGCAATACCACTAATCAAGAATCTGTATTTTTATTTATTTGACGAGATGAATTTAATAAAATTCATTTCGATGATTTGTGGAAGCGGTTCATTTAAAATTTCTACGCTACTCCTTTAATTTATAACATCTTGGACCCGTCACAGCATAAAAACTGTCGAAATCTAAAAAAATTTCCACAATTACAAAATAAACACGATCGACAATTATAAAAATTCCCTAATATTAATCTTTACAGACAATTACAAAAGCACGTTTAGAAAACTTGACATGAAATAATACTAAAATGAACTCTGGAACGAAAATTCTATGGCGAAACGTTTATTAAAACTCTCCTTTAAAAAAGTTATCATTTGAATGTTAAATAAAAACATAATTTTTTCTTAGAATATTTCTCTTTTTTTTCAATGGCGCTTTAAAAAGACACTTATGCTATATTTATATCTGTTATCGTTTCTCCAATGCTAATAGAATTTCTTAGACAAACTTTGTAGTCAGTCCACGCACCACGCGTGGCAATAACTTAACATTATTCTCATGGTTGTTTTTAATAATATTGCAATTTACTACATGAGAAGCAAGATTATTTATCTTAATCAGATTAAATTATATTCCTGTAAGTATATAGAGATGTTTAATAAATTAAATACTTTGAAAAATAGAACCTACTTTACATACCCATTTATCTTCCCGTATTACTTTGAACCAGAAACCAGAAGCACATGAGCTATTTTGCAATGCACAAGACTGCTACTGACGACTATTTTTATATTCTATTCGAAACCAATATTTTCAAAAGGAAAAATTTTGTGGTAGATTTCTCTTTCATATGTTGTCGAAAGATATGTCAAAGATTTTTATTTAAGTAAAGTGGTACGAATCGAATAAAAGAAAATAATCACCAGTGGCAGCCTTGGCTATGCAGTGTATGTCCGAACCGGACCATTCATTTCCTAATCATTCAAACCTTTTATTATTATAACATTATTATGTTATATTTATTATTATGATTATTATGGTTATTATTATGATTATTATGGTTATTATTATGATTATTATGGTTTATTATTATGATTTATTTACCAATCGTACTGATTGGCAAATAAATCATACGAATAAGTAATTTTCACAACTGAACTCAGTTGGACAAGCATTGGCAATTAAAGCCAAAGGTTCTGTGTTCAAAGACATGGACACATTTTCACTCAGCTGGAAAAATTTCTAATAGTATGATTTATTTACCAATCAGTATGATTGTGTTAAAATAATAAAAGTGTAACTACATATCCATCATTTATTAGAGTCTTTTAACATTCAGTTTATTTTATCGAGCTGTTTCAAACAGACCAGATGCCATTACCAAAAGGTTGTCTGGGCTAATTGTGGGGCTAATTGTGTTGGCTGTTATGTCGTCCAGCTAGCTCAATTGGAAGAGGATTGGGAATTTCAGCCAAAGGTTCTATGTTCAAAGGCTTGGACACATTTTCACTCAGTTGGGAGAGTTACTAGTAGTATGATTTATTTACCAATCAGTATAGTTGTGTTAAAATAATAAAAGTGTAACTACGTATCAGAGTCCCTTTACCTGGTGTTTATTCTATTGAACTGTTTCAAACAGACCAGATGACATTACCAAATGGTTGTCTGGGTTAATTGTGTTGACTTTGATGTCGTCCAGCTAGCTCAATTGGAAGAGGATTGGAAATTAAAGTTAAAAGTTCTGAGTTCGAGTCCCGGCCTGGATACATTTACAATCAGTTGGAAAAATTACTACTCATATCATTCAAACCTTTCCAATATTTTCAACAGTTAGCTATTAAGAAATCTCCTAAATTACAACACGAAGATATTATAATAACGAAGAATTATGATTTATTTACCAATCACACTGATTAGTAAGTAAATTTTCCCAATTGAGCTCAGCTGGAAGAGTATTGGCAATTACAGCAAAAGGTTCTGTGTTCAAAGGCCTAGACACATTTTCACTCATTCGGAAAATTACAACTCATATGATTTATTTACCAATCAGTATGATTGCGTTAAAATAATAAAAGTGTAACTACATATCCATCGTTTATTACAGTACCTTTACCTGCAGTTTATTCTATTGAGCTGTTTCAAACAAACCAGATGCCATTACCAAATGGTTGTCTGGGTTAATTGTGTTGACTTTGATGTCGTCCAGCTAGCTCGATTGGAAGAGGATTGGAAGAGTATTGGCGATTAAAGTCAAAAGTTCTGTGTTCGAATCCCGGCCTGGATACGTTTACACTCAGTTGTAAAAATTACTACTCGTATCATTCAAACATTTCCAATATTTTCAACGGTTAGCTATTAAGAAATATCCTTGAAACCTTCAAAATGTTCAATGGGAAATTTGCAGTATAGAGCATTGCTAAGTCATATAATGATGTGGCACCACATTAAAAAATGCATTATATAGTTTGTGGCCATCGACCATATTTACAGAAGAGAAAAACAGAGTGCAATCGACCAAAACTAAATTTGAAATTCCCTGAAATAATGGATTGCATCAGGGAATACTACAACCTGAAACGTCATCAATGAAAATGATACAAATGCGCATCTCTCACATCAATTGATTGATGATAAAATTTGTACTATGGTCTTGAATTTAAAACCATCTTTGATACTGAAAGTGAACCGGAAAATGCCAAGTAAATTCTAGAAAGTAACGGAAGAATTTCGTTGGATAGTATTGTGGTAGCACGTGTTGCAGTAATTAAAGAACTAAAAAAAAAGGTAACATTGTAACTTATGAAAAGACCATGTCTCTGCATAAAAGTAAAGAAAAATCTCTCTCAAAACAATTCACTTTAACATCAATGTTTAATGAGTAACATCACTTTGACGACCTGAAATTTAACGCTTTAAAAGGATTTTTTTTATCGATTTACACGAAATTATTATGCATATATTAATGTAAAAAACTTTATTTTTTAGTAGATATATTTTTAAAAAATTAGCAGTTTGACAGCTGATGAGACGGAGCGCCTTGAAAAAAGAAAGTCGCGGCACGATAACACTTTGTGGGCGCAACAAAGAACAATGTGTCAAAAAATGTATTTTTTTTTTAGTCGAATATGTAGCCGTTTTAAAAAATATGCATTTTTAGTAAAATAGCATCAATTCAAAATAAAATGTAAATTTTCGAAAGTTAGATATCAATATTTCGAAAACATTCTATGTATTATACTAAAAAAATATGTGACGATTAATTTTCGAAAAGATCAAATTGGTTAATTGAAAATTGACAGAGCTAAAGTGTCTATTTTTTCATAATTGTATTAAAATTTTCTTCTTTTTCGGTTTCGGGTTTAAATATTTCAAATTCGAATTCAAGTGTGTCGGGGGGGTTTCGAGTTGACGAATTTTTTTCCTGGTATATAAGCCCAACCCAAACAAGACAAAAAAATTCTTGAAAAATCAATGCGTTTGAAAAAAAATTCAGACTTCCCGGAAAAAAGAAAAACAATAACTTAATCAAAAGTCACCGTTTGCTTGGTGTTCCATTAAAAAACAAAAACAAAAACAAAACAAAAAAAGAAAGAAAAGAAAAAGTCAATTTTTTTTAACACGCTGTATTTGTGACTAACTTCTTAGTAATATGTTATTAGACAACGATAACAGGACTTACTAATGTATATGCAAAATTTCAAATAATCAATTTCAATGAAGGCGGTTAAAATTTAAATTGCAAGACTTGACACGACATCGAAAACAGTCTGAATAAATGTTTTCAATAATCAAAAAGTAAAATGCAACATATGATAAAATATTCGAATCAAATTCATTGATTCCTTTTCGATTGATGTTTCTTAGCAATCTAAATTTGAATGATTAAAATAATTTTGAAAGTAAACGAAATATTTAAAACGTCTCTTTCTCGTAAACAATATTAGTTTATGAAGTTTTTAACGTTGTCGTTTTATTTTCAGTATTAAAATTAACCAGCTAGGATTCATTGAAAATATTTTGAGCTTACATTTTTTTAAAAACATTATAAGTATTAACGCCTGTTTTATTTAAGCCGTATAAGCTGCCAATCTTCCGTTTATTTTTGTTGTTGTTGTTGTTTGTTTTCAAGTTAAATAAACTTACTTTGAACCTGGAAGTTTATTTAGTAAATTGTGTTTTGTTTCTACGTGGTTCTTATTTCACTTTATTTATTAAACAAAATTTCTGGTTATATACTTATTTGACTAGGAAAAAAAACGAAAGGTTGGATGGTATGATTTAAACCATGAAAATTATATTGTAAATATGCGAACAAGTATATGAATATGTTACAGATAACAAAGGTTCAGACATGATCTAAGCCAATGCGCAAACTTAGATTTAAAAACACTACCATACACTATTATGTAATTATAGTTCAATTTTCATTCATTGTGTAAATAATTTAATATTTATAATGATTTTTTAAAAGTGTAGATTCAAACTATTTTAAATGGATCCTACTAGATATTTCATACGCTAAAATGCTAAAAGGAAACGTATATAATAATTGTTGAACTGTAATTTATGGATTCAAAAATACTACTTATAAAAATGGTTTATAAAAGGACTCGTGAAATGCCAACTTTTAAAAAATGCTTTATGCAATTAAAGGCACTTTACGGGCAGGCGATTTTCTTTTTCAAAAGGTGTAGAAATTGGATTTTTATATAAATATTCTGTGAAAATAAAATCATCAATTAAAACAATTTAAGGAAAAGTGCTTTTTTTTTTTCAAAAGCTGTGGAAATTGGATTTTCATATAAATCTTCTGTAAAAAAAATCATCGGATTAAAAGAAGAAAGATATATACAATAATAAAAAATTATGATGTACTTCAATTTCGTATGCATATAATTATGAACGTGTTGTTCTTTTCCACATGCCAACCTTAGTTCTCAAAATAAACTAGTCGTTGGGGGGAGGGGGCACCGTAATACTTACCCATCATGGATATGCCTAAAACAAAATATAAAAAATAAAACATGCGTAAACTATTTATAAAATGCATTGCAATTCGAATAAAATCGTGGCTTGATGACGTCATAAACTTTAAATCCGAGGCTAACGAAAAAGAAAGGCTACCGCGGTGCTTTACGCGTATCTTTTTTTACAGACCGCCGGAGTCACGTGATGCTCGAATGCACCAATGAACGTGTACGAAAAGAGCATCACGTCACTCTACGGTCTGTAAAAAAAGATAAGTGGAATGCACCGCGGTAGCCTGTCTTTTTCGCTAGCCTCGCTTTAAATCGAAGCTAACGAAAAAGAAAGGCTACCGCGGTGCTTTACGCATATCTTTTTTTTTAAAGACCGCCGGAGTCACGTGATGCTCGAATGCACCAATGCAGGTGTACGATTAGAGCAACACGTCAGTCTAGATGTCTGTAAAAAAAGATAAGTGGAATGCACCGCTGTAGCCTGTCTTTTTCGTTAGCCCCGCTTTAAATGCTCTATTACTGAATTGCGTAATAGAAACATCTTTATAACTTCAAAATTGATAATCCTATTAACTAACGGTTTACTGCGTCGGATTAAGCGTCTCATTTCCAATTAAAATATATCTTTGAATTGAAATTTGAATGAAATACAGGGTCATGAAAAATCGAAGAGTGTGGAAAATAGGATTACAAATATCTCAGCAACTCACTATCCGATCGACTTCATTCTTTATGAAAAATTTATGTCTTTTATTGTCTTTTATATTCACTTTTTAAAATAAACAATTTCGAAAATTTTTATGTACCTTTCATCAGAACGAATCTTTCAAGAGTCCGAAAAATATAGTTCCGGTTAATCGAGGTTACTGAAAATCAATAAGCTTCTTCCCATTATTACATACTAAGTACATAACAAATTTCAAGTCTCTATCTCAATTTGTTCGGGATATAGAGCGTTTACGAACACACACACAGACAGACGGACGGCATTTTTTTTCTAAAAATATGTTTTTCGGAATCTCCAGTGTCTGAAACGTGTAAATCCATGAAAATTTTTTTTTTCGATTTTCAAAACGATTACAAGACTTACCCTATACTACGTATGATGGGTAAGTAATAAGTAAATAAATGAAGAGCAATACCAAACTTCTAAGATCTTTGTTAGACCACCATAAAATAGAAAATAAAACGACGATCGTTTAAGAGAGAAAAATAACACAGTGGCCATTTAAAATGAAGTACTACCTACGTGTTTTTGTTAATTGAAGAAGTTTTCTTTTCATGTACGAAACGAATGTAGTTCTATTTTTTCGATTTTATGGGGGCTTAAATATGGTAATACCTTCTTAATATACACCAGTATTTTTCGCTATTTTTCGGACTTTTCTTATATAAGTTTATAGAGATAGTAGAATGCGTATTGCATTTATCCATCACCGATACAATTTCTTGTGTTTTATTCTAATACTTTATGACAAGTTATGATCCTGCAGTAGTCAAGCGAAGGCACTCTCAAGCTAATATTAAACTAATGGTAGCATTATTTAAATATTTCTCGTTTGCATTTTAATATTTTTAAATGATTTTTTTATTGCATGATTGAGGCCGATCTCTAACAGGTGCTTTTTATATACTTTTTTTATTTTGGTCGCAGATTTTTTTTTTTATGAGGTCACTTTCTATTTTGTGACCTGTTTCGAAAGTGAAAGTATCCTCATAAACAAGTAATATAAAAAAAACTAAGTCAATTCCTACTTAGGTCAAAAAGAAATTTTTTTCCAGCGATCTATACGCGTTACCCCTGACGGTATTTATTCCTAAATATCTTATATAAGAGAAATTTATTTTCGAGTACGGGAGAATTTCTTTCCGTCTCACGCGAGGCTCGATCCTGGGACCTTATGGTTACGAGCTCAGAACTTAACCGACTGCGATATCAAGACTTGTGAGTGAGTGCTTTTAAATGGAACTAATGGCTGAAATAAGTGGGCTGCGTGTTGATATTTTTTTTCACACATAAAACTAAAATTAATCAATTTAATTTAATTAATGAATTAATATTTGAAAAAACTGTATTAACATCAATGTCAACCACTACAAGTTTAAAAAAATGTATTTGAACTTGAGTGGATAAATAAAAAGTATTTTATTAACGATTGAAAATTTGAACAAGATATATAAATATATATATGGAGAGTGTGAACTAATAGTAGGAATTGAAAAAAAAAGCTGAAACGAAAATTAAAAAAGTAAAAAAGTACCTGGTTAGAGATCTATCTCAACCATCCCATGAAAAAAAATCATTTTAAAATATTGACATGCAAACGAGAAATTTGAAATGAACGCTGCCATTGGTTTAACATTAGCTTGCCAGTGTCTTCGCATGACTTAATGTTTCAAAAGTTCCCAAAGCTGGAAAAAATAAAGTTTTGAAATCTTTGAATTCACATAATAAGCAGTAATATTCATAAAGATCTCCTTATTCATTGCGTTTTGCAATACACACTCATAATCAAGCGAATTAATATAAACTTACACTGTAGTTGAAACGACTGTTGGTATTTGATAAGTGTTTGATTTTTTAAAGTTATGTTACCTATTTTACTAGTTAAATCGTATTTTTTGCATAAAGTTTTATATTTTATACGTATTTCGACAAAACAATTAACTTTAAGAAATGTGATACACAGAAAGTTATATTTCAGAACACGTGCTAAATGTAATTAAAAATCTCAAATGACTAAACATATTACGTCTTAATCACAATTATTAAAAATTTAAAATATTTAATATATTTCAGACATTTAAAAATACTAAAAAAGTACACAATTATATCACACAATAAAAACAATTTTTGTAAACGTTTCAAGCTCCAAACGAGCCCCTCATCAGTACAGTGTAGATCAATAATCCGTACTGTTTAATTGATTTAAGTGCATATTTTGATCGGGAGCATGTTGTACAACAACTTTGGTTATCGATTGCCATTGTACTGATGAGGGGCTCGTTTGGAGCTTGAAACGTTTACAAAAATTGTTTTTATTGTGTACTTTGTTAGTACTTTTATATGTCTGAAATAAATGAAATGTTTTAACTTTTTAGTGATGAAAAATCGTTGGTAAATCTTTCAATGAAAAATTAAATTCCAATTGATAAATTACAAGCTAGAGAAAAGTTTAAAATTATTAGCATTGTATGAGGCATGGAAGTAGGAATAACAACTGAGGTATGTTATATTTAAGCATTGTATGAGGTATTTCATACACAGGGTGCGTACGGGTTTTCCGATTGCCACCACTGTTTTTCTAAAAGTAATCATTCACTTACTTTATCGCAGAATTTGTAAAAGTTGTCTCAACTGAATAAGATGACGATTATTATTTGTATTTATTGGTAACAAAGTAAAAACCATTCATACCGTGTGTATGTCCGCCTTCTCCCGAGTTAATAATAATCTCCCGGGTCTGTTCATTGTCCCTTTTTTGTGGGGGGGAGGGGGGGGGAAAATAAGCAAATTAATGTTGGCATATAAAGGCTGGCCAATAATATCTTCAGGATGTCAAATTTGAATAATATGAATCTCTATCGGCTCACCCAAAAGTTAGTGAAATAATAAAATTTCAATAATTCAAAAATTGTATCCAATAACGCGATGTAGTTTTCACAAAAACGCATACAAATTCTTTTATTATTATTATTATTTTAAGGGCACCTATTAAAAAATTTCGAGAAAATCGATTTTTTGCTTTAGTGACTTTACCAACTGAAGAGAGATTGTATACGTATCGTACTGTAACTATAATACAAAACTTTAAACTCGTCTTTCTGAAAAGTGCATTTTTTAAACTGGCGACTTCTATTATTCTAAAGTTTACTTAATCTATTCACTTCTCTTTTAGTCAGCTCTTTTTTTATATATTTATGCAGGGCTTTAACAAAGTTTATTATTATTATTATTATTATTATTATTATTATTATTATTATTATTATTATTATAAAAACAGTCGTTTATTAAGTTTAAACATTGCATTTCTTCTTTAAATAACCATTTAAAGAAAAATCAGTTTTATAATTTTCTTCGTTTAGTCACTAGAATAAACCTTATTTAATTAAAAACCGCTAAATATTTTAATTTCACATAAACCAAATTTTAGCTACAATGACCTCCGCAAGGTATCAAAGAAAACTCATCAGAAGAGCGGCGATAACTTCAAATATATTTAATTTAAAAAAAATAAAATACTATATCAAAATTATCGTTAAGTATTGTATTATAAAATGAAAATAAAGTCAAATAAAATAATTAATTCTCTAACCTTTAAAAACACGGGCAGAAACTGTGTGCGCCTCTCAGTGAAAAAACAATTGTGAAATCTAAAATAAATACGTGATTAACACCTGCGCTTCGTTTACCCTCTTCGCAAAGATCTTTCAATGTTTACCCAATGTTTAAAATAGAAGTTCCGATTTTTTTTTCTGCTCTTTTTCATTATGTTTATTGGTAAGTCAAAACTGGTGTACAAGATACGCCGCCCGTGTATTTCTGTTATTTATTCTATTTTCTTTATTTTTTTAATATACATATGATGTCTGTTACTTTTATACTAATACTAGATATTAGGAGCTATTCTTCTTTAGCGGCAAAAGTTGGTATTTAGGCTTTAAAAAGCATTGGTGCACGGAGTACGCCTCCCGTGTATTTACGACAAACCTTCCGTTTTATACAGGGTGTCCCAAAAGTCTCATCCGTACAACTTCAAAAATTTATTACAAAAAATAATAATAATAATAGGCCTACAGCAAAAATAATTACAACAGTGCATAAAGTAACTTAAAAAAAATTTCTACTGCCTTACTAAACTTCAACATGAGATCCTTTTGGAGCACGAAGAATATCAAGACGATATTTCAATTCAATCCACGAACGTTTTTCAGGCTAACATCAACAGTAGCTACTGCTGTTTGGATCTTTTGTTTCAATTCCATGAGACTATTAACTTTTATTCAGATTTCTTCAAACAGTTGTAACTACTGTTGATGTTAGCATGCTGAAACGCACGTGGATGGAATTGGAATATTGACTTGATATTCTTCGTGCAACGAAAGGATCTCATGTACAAGTATACTAAGGTAGTAGAAAAAAACTTTTTAAGTTACTCTATGTACTGTTGTAATTATTTTTGCTGTAGGCCTATTATTTTTTTGTAATAAATGTTTGAAATTGTACGGAGACTTTTGGGACACCCTGTATATTAAATTTTAATTAAATTATTTTTTTTTAAAATAAAACACCTGTTTATTACTTTTAAACTTACTACTGCATTAAACAAGGATTTCATTAAAGATTGTTATTTAGCTTTTAAACATCGATGGCGCATAGATTGCGCCGCCAGTGTCTTTATACTGCAACAAACCGCCCGTGTATTTCAAGGTTAATGAGAAAAATATGAAAACACCATTTTTTTCTACCACATGACCAAGCCACTTAAGGTGATCACACTTAAATTAGGTGTCTTAGGTGACTTAGGTAGGAAATTAGGTAACTTAGGTGAGCCACTTGAGGTGCACAAAAATTTTGAATACGTCACATTATAACTTTTTAGGCTTAAAAAGTACTCTAGTCTGATTTTAGAATAAAATGATGCAAATGGCATGCAAATACGATGATTAAATTACCTTTTCATGTTTTACTGTCTGTAGTTGTCTAAGAAGTTACTTAAAATTTTAAATCCATTTATCTCCGAATGTATTTTTGCAAGATTCATCATATTTTAATTGATATATTTATATTTCTCTGAAAGATAAAGTTATGATACTTTGCATACAATTATTTTCAGTTATATACTGATTAAATTGTCTTCAGGATTTTTTTTTCTTTTGAGAGACTTTTTTATAGATATGACACTTGTAGTAAAAAGTACTCATAAAAAATATTTTTTTCTTTAAAAGATTGTTAATTTTTTTAATAAATATTTTTGTAAATCCTGGAGACAAATTAATATTTGTTCATTTCTGTACTCAAAAATGAATAAAGTATGGAAACAATCCTAATTTCCTTCAGAAGATATATCAATTTTTAAATATGCCTAAAATTAGTAATTTTTAATTTTTAAAAATAAAATTTTTTAAAGATTTAAAGTAACATTTAAAGTAAGTATTTAAAGTAAGTTTTTAAAGTAAGTATTTTTTTTAAAGTAACATACATTTAAATATGCATTTCTAGAAGAGAAAAAAAGGAGTAAAAAATATTTATAAAAAAAGAAATTAAATTTGGTGTCCCGGACCCTCTTAATACCAAAAACCTTTATTGTTACATTTGTTACCAACAGTTTTAGAGCAGGTTTCGAAGCTGCTTTCTGTCGTTATTTAACATCAATTAGCAACCGGCGAACAAAGAAAAAGAAACTTAGGCAACAAGATGAACTGAAACCACGTCGACCTAGAGATTTATCAAGCAAATATTCACCATGCAGAGATCAGACGATTCCTTGTCCCGTGGCCAGGCATCAACCCGTTAAGTTGAGCAAAAGCCCGGCAGGTAGAGGCCTGGTCAGCGGTATATATATATAAAAAAAACATCATGTGGCAAGCATTACAGAAGAAATTTCTCCATAATACTGTGCAGAGTGCCATGTCACGTCTGATGGCCAGTCTCATTAAAGGTGTAAGTCAGTCAGAGGGTAGATGTTATAACTGTTAGGTGTATACTACTAAAAGATCGTAGCTAATTCAGCTTTTATGACCAAATTCATGTTCAGCACATCGAATCCATTAAGAATTACATATTTATATATCGAAAACATTAATATTAACCTTTTTATTGTGCAATGTTATTAATATGTCCAATAGCAATTAAGATAAGACCAAAGTCAGAGCTAAATAAAAAAGTCCTTCCGGTCTGTACCGGGAGAAAAAAGTAGCTTTCATAGCCCATGATTTTAAAAATTCAACTTATTTTACTCAAATACCCGAAACTAAAATACTTGGAACCCGATTATGCAAGATTCAATCCCGGTTTTTGTTAATACTGAATTCGAATGCGAATTTCAGCATGAGAGTTACAGCATAACAAAATCAGATTATTTCAAAATGTCATCCGCACTAGAATTTCAAACTGCCATATCTCAGCCATTTTTTAAGCTAAATCCAAAACAAAAAATTGTTCCACAATCCTTGTATCACGATCTAACACTTAATGGAAAGAACTTTTTCAATTTATAATTTTTTATGCATCTTTTTAAATTAAAATAAATAAAATAAAAATATTTAACTGGCTGAAACAAATTTTGAAACAAAATGGCGCATGAAGCTGGCCAACGAACTCGTTCGAGACCTTGGTATGTTCTGTACACATGATCAGTCACATTCATATCGCTTCATAAATACGACATTTACAGCATAACAAATATCAGATTGTTTCAAAATCTTCAGCCACCATAGAATTTCAAACTGCCATATCTGAGCCATTTTCTAAGAGATAGTTAAAACAAAAAATGTTCCAGAATTCTTGAATCACGTTCTAATACTTAACGGAAAGAATTTTTTCAAGTAAAAATTTTTTGTACATATTTTTGAGTTTTTAAAAATTTAAAATTTTTTAACTGGCCGCTATTTTGAAACAAGATGGCGGGTGATGCTGGCCTACGAACTCGGTCGAGACCTTGATATATAGTATACACATACTCAGTCACATCCAAATCGGTTCATAAATAAGAGAGTTACAGCATGACAAATGTCATATATGTGTATATATATACTCGTAGATATATATATATATATATATATATATATATATGAGGGCATTTCGAAAAGTAAAGATACACCGTACGCCGGAGGAAAAGAAAAGTTTTGGCAAGCAAGTTGGCAACACAGGTGTTAACCTTGAACCGTTAGCTTTCTCCTCGCGGTCGTTCGGCATTTCCACGTTGATTCTGGTTGGAGTAGGTCGTGTTTAAAATGGTTCCGCCGATTCAGAATTCCGCCAAATGTGAAGTGCGCTCCGTCATACGTTTTCTTCATGCAAGAGGTCAGCGACCAGCGGATATTCACAAAGAAATTGTTTCTGTTTATGGGAACATTATGAATCGACAAAATGTAACGAAATGGTGTCGTCATTTCTCTGAAGGTAGGACCGATGTTCATGACGAACAAAGAACAGGTCGGCCATCTGTGATCTCTGATGCCCTTCTTCAGAGAACGGAGGAAGCAATTCGTGCGAATAGACGTCTCAAATTGAAAAAAGTCACATCTTGGAGGAAAATCATTCCACGGCGATGATGAGATCAAATATGAAGTTGAAATGTGGTTCCGACAACAGACGGAAACCTTCTATGACTGTGGGATACAAAAGCTTGTGCCCCGACTTAACAAGTGTTTGGATAACGGGGGTGATTATGTCGAAAAATAATAAATAATCCAGTTAATAAGATGTAACTTACGTTTTCTAAATAAATGTTTTTTTAAGGAATGCGAGCCATTGTATCTTTATATATATATATATATATATATATATATATATATATATATATATATATATATATATATATATATATATATATACATGGAAATTTAGGCATTTGGAACCTGAAGATACTGTCTCAATTCCACAAATTTCCATTATTCAATTTCTGCTTTTTTACTACTATGTTTTTGGTATCTATGTTCAGTTTGTTGGGGGGACCTGTTTTCTTGTCAATTAGTTATTTTAATTTTATTCATAATTTCATAGTTTTTGTTGTTGGTTGTAACGTTCATTTAATGGTTATATATATATATATACATATAAATCAACATTTGAACGGAGGTGGGGTTTGGGGTCTGGGGGTCATGATCGGTGAAAATATACACATTTTTTTGGAATTGCTTTCCTTCAAATGGCTGCAATAGATAGTTTTTTGTAATGAAAGATACCTAAAAGAAAAAAACTCCAACGTTGTTGGGCGATGCTGAAAATGCAGTCATAAAAAACGTTACTCGAAAATGCTGAATGAAACTTATTTCTTTCATGAACTTGAGGGAATCGACATTTCAGTTTTTTTTTTCTTTTTTTTTTTTTTCGACAAAGTGCTGAAACAGCGTACACAACACGCGAACATTGCTTTATCGAGTTCAGTTTTTGATCGATGTGTAATTTCGAGAAATGGCGATGCTAACTGAAGAGCGAGATCCTGAGATTGTAGATCAGCCATACTCAACCTTTTATTCTCGCGGGCCGCAAACATATGTTTGCTTTGTTAGGCGGGCCGCAACACACTTTTAACATTTATATAATAATGTAAAAATTAATTAAAATAGTAATATAACAAAAGTAGTATAACAAAGTTAAATAAGTTAAAAAATAATAAAGTTAACATAATTAGTAGTATTGAACGTTTGTCGGGGAAGAAATGTCACCAAAAAGTTTCAACACTACTATTTTCAAACAATATAATTCAGAGTAGAATTCTATTGAAAATTATGTAGAAATATTCCGCGAAGAATGTTGTTTAGAAATAGCGGTGTAAAACATTTTGCTGCCATTTATTCCGCGACAACTCGAATAAGCATTATTAAAGACATATGATATGATAAGTATAAAATGTAATAATATAACAATGCTGCATTTCCAAGTTATAGAAAAAAGAATCAGGAGATTTTATTTAATAAACCAGTCTTTTTTCAATACAAAACCTTTTTCTTTTTAAATGTAGAAATATATACTACAAGTTTAATTAATTTGGAATAATGTTTTGCTATTGTTGAAAATTTAAAAATGTATGCACCACTATAGCACAAATAGAACTACGTATGAAAAAAAACTTTTGACTAAAAAAAGGTAATTTATGATGTTTTAACTTAATTTTCAATTAATAATTAATAATTATAAATAAAAGGACAGATTTTGTCGTCCCATGAAAATATATAAGAACTGCGAAAGTCTAAAAAACCTTTTATACACATCTCAATAAATTTTAGAAATAGAGATTAATGACTATGTGTCTCGGGCCGCACATAAAAGGTCACCGGGCCACATGCGGCCCGCGGACCACAGGTTGAATATGGCTGTTCTAGATCATTAATATATATGTTTTTTTTAGCTAGTATTTAACGCTATAGTTGAAAATAACTACTCGTCAGTAGCCCGTAAGCGTTTAAACTTTAAAATATGCCGGATAAAAAATTTCCTTTAATTTTTTTTTTTCTATGTTATAATTTTCCATTTTTGTTAGATTTAAATAAAAATAATTTTAAATAACTTCTATATATTGCTTTTTTAGTTTTTAAATGCCACTTGTATGTTTGGCCTATCAATGAAAGTAGCTGTAACCTTCCACTGACCTGTAGATGACTACTATTGACTAGAAACTGATGGCTAAAAAATTTTCATCTACTGGCCATTGGCTACTAGCCAAAATTTCTTATTTTCAGCTTTATTTGAAACTATCTTAATCAGGGTTGGGAACTTTTTACTAGGGCGTAAAAAACTACGGTGAAACTATGAGAAAAAAAGTCGCCCTGGCAAAAATTACTGGTACTTTATTAAAATTGCTCTTTTTACCTCAATAACTGCATTTCCAAATTTTGTTAAATCTTTGACAGTTAAAACTAAATGTTAAAACCGCTTTCATCGAAAAATGATTAAAAGTAGAAAAGGAGATAATGCATGAAAATATTTCCAAGAATTAAACAAGTTGGAAATTGTACATCAAACGTGACAAATGAGGTGCGTTCGTATTATAGCTAGTTATATAAATATTCAGATCTGTATGATTTTTAATTCTGTGAAATGATTTATATCGTCTGCAGATTAATTTCTGTAATAAAATAAGTATCTCGGTCGCTTGACGATTAAACCTTGGAAGCTCCTATAACAAAAAAGCACCGATTTTTTAAAAAAAAATCAAATTTCGTAATAAACATTTTTATTAATATCTTCTAAAGTTTTGAATCGATTTTCATAAAATTTGAAATGTCTCGACAAAATTCTGCCAAGATAATATATCTTAAATTTCAAACCATTCGGTTGGGTAGTTTTTGCGTTGTTATATGCGGATAGACGGACGGACCAGACGACTACAATAGGTGTTACGTATTTATATAATTACTAACGCACCTAAAAATGATGGTAAAATCTTAGCAAAGTGCTAGAATGTGATCATGTTAGTAACGAAGCAGGATGAGAATGTATACGAAGAAATGATAAATGTACTCAGTTATTTTAGATTGAAATCTCTACCCCTTGCTGCTTGTGAAGATGGTAGGGAAATTTTACTTCCTAGTATTGAAACTGTAAAACAGAATATGGAAAATGTAGACGAGGAAAAACCTTTCAAGAGCCTACGCTAGGACAGCGAAAACACTCGCAAGCTAATGTTAAACAAATGGCAGCAATCTTTTCAAATATCCCGTTTGTATTTCTATATTTTCAAATGTTATTTTTGCTTGGAATATCTGAGAGAGATGTCTAACCGGGTACCTCTTAATTTTTCATTGTTGGTTTCAGTTTCTTTAGGACACTTTCACTCCGTAACCGTCTCCGAAAGTAAAAGTATACTCAGGAAAATAACTGCAACCAAAATTGAAAAAGGGCAAAAGTACCCGGTTAGACATCGACCTAGAATATCATTTGCAAAAAATATAGTTTTAAAAATTGAAATGCAAACGAGAAACTTCAAAAGAACTCTGTCATTAGTTTTACCTTAGCTTGCGAGTGTTATCGCGTTACAAGTAATTCAACTATGTTCGGATGCATATACACACACTCCTATATAAGACAACTAATCATAAGAGAAAATTGATGAAATAATTGATTTTTTCTTTTTAATGGATGTAACATTCTTTTTTTTCAATAAAATAGACTTTTGGAAAGTATTATTTGACTACTTTATACAGGATACAAAATAACTATTCAGATTTTTGGACCTAAAAAATTTCTTGCAAGTGACCACCTCACCATTATTCATAATAAATTGGGAAAAGAAATGGTGAAAATTAGCTGTGAAAAATGCAGCTCTAGTAATTGATGATTGGAGTAATATCCATATTGACCAATTATCACGTTATAAGTAATTCAACGAGTGTTATCGCGTTATAAGTAATTCAACTATGTTTGGATGCATATACACACACTCCTATATAAGACAACTACACATAAGAGAAAATTCATGAAATAGTTTAAAGTTTTTTTTTAATGAATGTAACATTCTTTTTTTTCAATGAACTGGACTTTTGGAAAATATTATTTGACTACTTTATACAGGATACAAAAGACCTATTCAAATTATTTGACCTATAAAAATTTCTTGCAAGTGACCTCCTCACCATTATTCATTATAAATTGGGAAATTAAATGATGAAAATTAGCTGTGAAAGATGCAACTCTAGTAATTGGTGATTGGAGTAATATCCATATTGACCAATTATCACGTTATAAGCAATTCAACGAGTGTTATCGCGTTATAAGTAATTCAACCAGTGTTATCGCGCTATAAGTGATTCAACGAGTGTTATCGCGAGTTATCGCGTTATAAGTAATTCAACTATGTTTGGATGCATATACACACACTCCTATATAAGACAACTACACAGAAGAGAAAATTCATGAAATAGTTTAAAGTTTATTTAATGAATCTAACATTCTTTTTTTCAATGAACTGGACTTTTGGAAAATATTATTTGACTACTTTATACAGGATACAAAAGACCTATTCAAATTATTTGACCTATAAAAATTTCTTGCAAGTGACCTCCTCACCATTATTCATTATAAATTGGGAAATGAAATGATGAAAATTAGCTGTAAAAAATTCCAACTCTAGTAATTGATGATTAGAGTAACATCCATATTGATTAATTACAACAGCATGTAGCAAAATCGGTAAAAAAATCATATGTTGGAGATTCTGACAACAGCATAATATTTTATTTCAGTTTTTGTATATTAATTATTTTGGAGGGCTCTTTTGGGGCTTTTTTTAGCCTTTTTTTCCCTCTGATTTGCAGATTTGTACTGTCAGTGTCAAACATCATTTCAATCAAGCAGTTTTTCAATATCATTTAGTGTCAAAATTACTGCTTCAAAAATACAGCGTAGAATTTTTGAATTATAAACAAAAAAGAGATTGCTCAATAGTGGTTATAAGAAATAAATCCAACTTACATATTTGTTCTAATATAATTTAATTTCACCCTTTTTGGTTCTATGTTTTTTTCATTTTGGGAAAAAATAACTTTTCGATAATGAAATTAAAAGTAGCTACCCAAACCGCAACATTAAGCTTTGCTGAAATTTAACGAATATTTAGTTTACTGAAATCTAACGAATATAAGTTATTTTGCAAACTATCACTACGGAAGAATTTTCGAATACGTTTGGAAAATGTCGTATTACGACAGGATTAATCTAACATAAGCCTTCTAGTATGTTTTGATTTATCGTAAATAATTCATTTGGAAAAGTGGCTCTATTTTAATCCTCTAATGCTCCTGGTAGAATGTATGCTAAAAATTCAGAAATTCCGAAATCATCCCAGAAGTTTTGAAAAATAATTTTCGCTTTATTTAATCTCGGAATGTTTTTCATTAAATAAAGATAAAATTATTATTCCGAATTTCTGGTACGCATTTGGAATATCGGAATAAAATAATCCGCTAAATTGAAAACACTGATGATAGCATATATGCTACC
The DNA here is from genome assembly GCA_963931845.1 of Maratus michaelseni. Taxonomy (NCBI): domain Eukaryota; kingdom Metazoa; phylum Arthropoda; class Arachnida; order Araneae; family Salticidae; genus Maratus; species Maratus michaelseni. The sequence goes on from OZ007586.1 coordinate 124,186,954, forward strand.
AGGGACAATAGAGGGATAAATTTAAAGAGTGAATCACATGTTTAAAATAAAATACTTGCCAACGGTGCAAAGAGATTTTAGCAAATATTTATATTATTATTATTATTATATTATTGATATTATTATTAGTAATAATTTTAAATGCTGTAACACAGACTTGCCAAGTCTCCGGCTTTTTGGATACCAGTAATTTAGTACAGAAAATGTTGTTTTCTTTAATCAGAGCATTTTGCGATTCAAAAGAACAACATTTTCTCTAAAAAATTACCGGTGTACAAAAATCCGGAGACTTGGCAACTCTGCTGTAACATAAATGACAATACTATCATTATTACTTCCGATATTACTAAAAAAATGTTAAGACAAAATAATAAATGGAAAGTCATGTCCCAATAGAATGCCAGGCCCGAACAATTTAACCCTTCAGGTCCATGAGCAAATATATTCATCTTCAAAAGGTGCAAACGGTACTTGTTATTGGTGCCAGTAATAAAGAAAAGTAATATTTGTTTTATTTAATTAGGCCATCTCCGTTATTAAATAAGGAAGGTAACTGTTTTAAAATAAGTTGTGCCAAACGAATAAAATTCTTGTATAGGACTGTAGTCCTGAAGCGGTTGAGAGCAGAATCACTATTTTCGCAAAACTATTTTCTACTACACTTTAAAAGGGACAAATATTTCTTGATTTACAAAAATAGAATATAACCACTAATGAAGATGTCCAATAACCTCTTATGAAGATAACCTATGATTCCGAAAAGCGTTCTTTCATCTTTATCTTTAGAAACCCCAGAAACCAATATATTTTAGGGATTTAAAACAGCATTTATAAAAACAAAGTATTTTTCTCTGCCACTGATTTTCGAAAACTTTATAGTGCATTAATATAGGTTTTCAGGATCCAATCAATTCTCAAGTATACATTCACAGCTGCGTAATTGTATTTATACATGCAAGAGTAGCAAAATACTTTTAATTTTAATGTTAATGTGAATGTTGTTAATTTAGCCTGTTTGTCTGTAAAACATGTTTGTTGAACATGAAAATATTTACTTGAGAATGGGTAGCATCCAAAAATCTATATACTGAAAGTTGATCTTGGATTTGAAACACTGTAATTAATTTGATTTTTACTTCTTTTTGCATTTATATATTTATATATTTTATAGAAATTAAAAATATTTGTTAAATTGCAGAAAACAATAACAAAAGTTTTTATATTGTACAACAAATTTAATTCTGCAAAACTAGTTTTGCCTATTTTGTAGCCTATATAGGTTCCATATTTTTTTATGTCATTGCTTCGTTATACTCCCTATTGCATTGTTTTCTCAATTATATTTGAACAAGAAAGAAAAATCATGCTTCAAACAAAGATTATGAAACATTTTCCAACAATTCAGAATACTGTAATAAAACTTCGCCGGTTAATAAGGGGAAAGAGGATCTCTAAGTAGACAAGGAATAGCCAGGGATGGCCACCTCGGGAACTCAGCTTATGCTTTAGAGTGATAGTGCAATCCCGAGGGTCTAAGTAAACAAGGGATTACCGCCCCGGGAACCCAGGGCGTTTTTGATGGAAATTAACATCAAAGTAGTACAAAAAGTTATCCAGTAGTAATATTTTGGGTATTAAATATAAATTAAATAAAAATTTATAATATCTTGGTTTTTTAATTTGTACAGTCGAACTCTGTTATAACGATCTCCGATATAACGACAACCCGGTTTTAACGAGTAAAATACAACTGCGTTTCGTCTATTGTATATTTTTATATTAGACCAAACATTTCCTTCATTTTGCGCGTTAAAACCGGGTTATCGTTATATCGGAGATCGTTATAACCGAGTTCGACTGTAAAAAAAAAAAAAAAAGCAAAAAAAAAACAAGAAATTGTAAATTTTTATTTTATTTATATTTAATACCTTAAATATTACTACTGGATAACCTTTTATTCTACTTTGATGTTAATTTCCATCAAACCGCACTGGGTTCCCGGAGCGGTCATCCCTTGTCATCCCTTGTTTACTTAGTCCTTCGGGATTGCACTATCACTCTAAAGTGTAAGCTGAGTTCCCGAGGTGGTCACCCCTGGTCATTCCTTGTTTACTTAGAGAAAACGCATAACGCACATTAAAACAAAATTTCAGCAATTACCATCTATAGTCGGAAAAATACTCGAATTCTTTTGTGCAGCCGTGTGTACAAGCTATAGATTTGTACATGTGCTACATAGTATGCTAAAATTTAGCTCAGTGAGGAAATGTATAACACAGTTGAAAATTCCTGTTCAACAATTTCCGACAATAAGCGGAAATGTACTCGAATTCTTTTGTGCAGCTCTTTATATGATCTATAGAATTTATACACACCAAGTAATGAGCAAAAAATTAGTTCAATTTATAAACAGATACCACAGTTGAAAACTCACTTCCAGCAATTACTGCTCATAGACAGTACTGTAACTGAATTATTTTGTGTGTCACTGTAAATGAACAATAATTTCTATGCACGCCCTATTCTATAATAAGCATCTTCTAGTGCACCTCCGTGATGTATATCAATTTCAATATGTTTAAAATATCAGTTTAACATAATTAAAATACACTGCAAACGATATTTCCCCATAGACAAAAATGTAATGGTATTGTTTTGAGTTCCCCTGTAAACGAACTATATATGCTACACACTCCGTTTTCAAAACCGAACATTCCATGGTAAACCTCAATAACATATACCAATTACAATTACATGACACTCCGACTATGTTCACGCGAATTAGCACGGCCAGACAAACCGAATTCATAAACACGTTTCAACTGTGTTGAAAAATGTTAAAAACAAACAAAAAGTTGTAACAAAATTAAAAAAATATATATAATAAAAAATTCAGAATGCATAAAAATTGATGATATTTTTTGTTTATATAACTTAATTTTTTTATTTTTTTTTTGCTTGTTTGTTTGTTTTTTAGGTATAGTTTGTTAAGTATTTAATTCTTTTTATTTGAAAAAAAATGTACATCCGTTATCTTGTTCAAAAGTTATCGAGACAAAACCACCGAAAAACAGTGTTTCGAGATAATTGTCTAAATTTTTGCCGTCGCAGGTATCCACAGTCTCCGTGTCTCGGCGGGGACGACTCGTAGGGCCATAATTTTAGGAATTTTCTATCGAACAAACTGTACAACATTCTTAAATGTTCAAACATAATAATTAATATTATTATAAAAATTACATTTTTTCATCATTTTAAACCCCTCTGCTCCCTTTTATACAATAATTTTATGCTCTGGTTGAAGTATACCTTTTGAATTTTTATTTGAATAAAACAAAGTTATAATTTTGTGCTTATGTTTTGTGCTTATGTTTTGTGCTTAAAGTTTTCATTCTTATTATAATGATCCTTTTTATTAAAAAAAAATAATAATCAGATTTTTACTAAAGCTTGTCCTGAAATATAAAGAGTGAGAATTTTTCAATGGAAAATTATTTTTTATTTTTTCTAATTTATTTTCCATTTTGACCACGTGTTTCCATTTTTGCCACTTTTTACCAGCAAAAACCCAACACTGATGTTAATTTCCATCAAACGTTTACAGTCGAACTCAAATATAACGAAGATGAAAGAACAGCAAACTTTGCTTGTTATAATCGAATCCTCGCAATAACAATAAGATTTCACTTGTAAGAATACATGCAAAAATTCGGTCTAATTATTAAAACTTATTGAATGATTATGCATAGGGCAATTTTACATTTTTGAAACTGCATTGCTAAATTAAATTATAATGATAACTTGACATTAATTTAATTTATTTTTCTTAATTCAGAATATACAAATAACAAAAGTTCTGTAAAGTTATTGAAAATATAAGGCTTGCCATTTATTTATTAATTTTTTTTTTTTTTTTTTTTTTTGCTGTTTTAGGTTAGCTTTCATTACAAAAAAGCTACCTATTGCAACCATTCGGAGGAAAGCAATTCCAAAAAATTTTGGTATATTTTCGCCGATCATGACATCCAGACACCAAAACCACCCTCCGTTCAAATGTTGATTTGTATATATATATATATATATATATAACCATAAATGAAACATTACCATAACACCAACTTAAACTATGAAATAATGATTAAGTATGTAATAATTAGTTGTCAATGAAAGTATTCCCCAACACACTGAATATATGACATATGCCATGCTGTAACTTTCTTATTTATGAACCGATTTGGATGTGACTGAGTATGTGTATAGAACATACGAAGGTCTCGACCGAGTTCGTTGGCCAGATTCATGCGCCATCTTGTTTCAAAATGGCGGCCAGTTAAAAAATTTAAAAAATTTTAAAATTCAAAAAGATGTACAAAAAAATTATAAATTGAAAAAATTGTTTCCGTTAAGTGTTAGAACGTGACACAAGAATTCTGGAACATTTTTTGTTTTTTGCTATATCTTAAAAAATGGCTGAGATATGGCAGTTTGAAATTCTAAAATGGCTGAGATTTTGAAACAATCTGATATTTGTCATGTTGTAATTCTCGTTTTTATGAACCGATATGAATGTGACTGATCATGTGTACAGAACATACCAAGATCTCGACCGAGTTCGTTGGCCAGCTTTATGCGCCATCTTGTTTCAAAATGGCGGCAAGTTAAATTTTTTTTATTTTTTTTTTAAAAAATTCAAAAAGATGTATAAAATTTATAAATTGAAAAAGTTGTTTGCATTAAGTGTTAGATCGTGATATAAGGATTCCGGAACATTTTTGGTTTTTGTTTTATCTTATAAAATGGCAGAAATATGGCAGTTTGAAATTCTAGGGTGGCTGACATTTTGAAACAATATGATTTTTGTTATGCTGTAATTCTCATGCTGAAATTCGCATTCATATTCAGTATTAACGAATACCGGGATTGAATTTTCTCTAATCGAGTTCCAAGCAATTTAGCTTCGGGTGTTTGAGTATAAAATGAGTTGAATTTTTAAAAACATCGACTATGAAAGCTACCTTTTCCTCCCATTACAGGCCGGAAGGACCTTTTTTTTTTTCGTTGGCCACATTCATTTCATGTATTTTTTTTCTAATTAATTCAAGGATTCTGAAAGGGGAAAACGTTACCATTAGTTTGTTTTGTTAATCAGAAGCAAAATCATAATAGAAATGAATGCATAAATTATTATATTTTGAATACATTACACCCTTTTTCATTAAAAGTGAAGAACGCCCAGGAAAAATCATTGTTTGTTTGAGAAAAATCAGAAAAACTATTTTACGAGTTTGCAAAAATTTGTGCTCGTTAATTTCGAGCTTTCTCCGTTACAATTGCGTTTCCTCTAATGTATATTTATATATTAGACCAAACATTTCCTTCATTTTGATCGTTAAAAGCGGGTTGTCGTTATATCGGAGATCATTATGTTCGACTGTCAAAATTTAAAAAATAACAAAAAGTTATAAATTTTTATTTTATTTACATTTAATTCCCAAAATATTACTTATTATATTTACAAAAGATATATACAAAGACTTATATACAAAAGATAACCTTTTATGCTACTTTGAATTCTTAAATTTATGCAGTACCAAACATTAAAAACGTTATTATTTACTGATACTGAATGTAACTAAATAATTATTAATGTCACAAAAAATCTCTCGGAGGCACATTTGACAAGACAGTTTCATAATTGCTAAAGAAAAAAATAGTAAAAAAAGTAAAGTGCAAAAGGAAAACTAACATTGTACATATTGTTCATGAATATTTTATTTATAATAAAATTAATAATTTCTCCCCTGAAGCTATGAAACATTTTGTTTTAGTCAACATTTCCAAACTGTATTTTGCATGATTTCTGGTACACTGTAAAAAAAGATAAATGCTTCTGAATATACGAAAATATATTATAACCACGAATGAAAATATACAATAATCTCTTCCGAGTTACCGACGATTCCGAAAAGCGTTCTTTATCTTTAGAAACCTCAGAATTAAATTTATTTTCGAGGTTTAAAGAAGCATTTAAAAAAACAAAGTTTCTTTTGCTGCTAATGATTTTCGAAAACGTTTCCGAGTAGTTTTTATAGTGTATTAATCATTTTCTCAAACCAGAATACAGGTTTCTAGGATGGTATCAATTCTCAAGTAAACATTTTCAGCTGCGTAACTGAGTTTATGCTTGCAAAAAGTAACAAAATAATATTAGTATCAATATTATTAATTATAATAATATAATAATAACTAAGAACAAAAGTATACAATATTCTCTTCTTAGTTATCCCTGATTCCGAAAAGCATTCTTTCTAATTAGAAGACTCAGAAACCAATATATTCTTGAGATTTAAAGAAGCATTTATAAAAAAAAAAGTTTCTTTTGCTGCCACTGATTTTCGGATACGTGTCCGAATAGTTTTTATAGTGTATTAATCAGTTTTCTCAAACCGGAATGTCGGTATTTAGGATGCTATCAATTCTCAGCTTCGTAATTGAATTTATACATCCAAGAGTAACAAAATAATAGTAATTTTAATGTTAATGTTAATGTAAATGCTGTTAATTTATCATGTTTGTCTGTAAAACATATTTGTTGAACACGGAAATGTTTACTTGAGAATTGATAGCTCCGGAAAAGCTTACATTCCAGGTTGAGAAAACAAATTAACACACTATAAAAACTACTCTAAAACGTTCCCGAAAGTGAATGACAGTAAAAGAAACTTATAAATGCTTCTTTAACTCTGGAAAATATGTTGGTTTCTGAGGTTTTTAAAAATAAAGAACGCCTTTCGGAATCGTGGGTGACTCGGAAGAGCACTCTGAAAACGACATTTTCGAAACTGAGCAAAAAATACTCAAATCTGAGAGTATGTCACATAGTCAAAATGGCTCCGAATCCAAATTACTCAAGTTTGAAACATGTATATACTCATTTCTGAAAACATGCACACACTCAAGAATAAAACATCATGTGGTCAAATTTGAATATGTCCATGTTTCAAAAATAAGTATGAACTGACCTCTATGTGCTCATTTATGAGTATTTCCATGTTTCAAAAATGATATTTGAACTGATTCTAATCGCTCATTTTTTAGTATTTCCATGTTTCAAAAATGAGTTTGCACTGATTCTAATAATTTTTTAGTATGTCCATATTTCAAGAATGAGTATGATATGACCTCTATGTGCTCAGTTTTGAGTATGTCATGCTTCAATATTCTGAGTATTTCTGGTATTTCAGAATTGAAATCATTGGGTCGTCCTATTTGAAACAAAAAGTTTCATAACAAAATGAAAACATCGATTTACTCAGATTTGGAAGTGTCATTTTTCATAGTGCGGTTATTGTATATTTTTGTTCGTGATTATATTATATTTTCGTTGATTAAGAAACTTTTGTTTTGTCTTTTAACAGCGTAAGTGACGAGTCATTTTTGAATGTTTCTGAAATGTATTCATTTATTAAAGACGATTTTTATAATTATAAATATTGGAATCAATAATTGAAAATAGCATTGTTAGTAATTATTATTTGAAATACTTTATTATATTTAATTGAATTAATAATTTGATTATCATAATTGAAGTAGTTTATTAATTAGATACAAATATTGAAATAGTATTGAACTTTCTGTGAACCCAAACATTGTCTCAAATCTGGCATTTAATTAAAATTTTTTTGATATTTTCCAAAATTCGTCTTTTCAAGTGGACGCGTTTCAATTTTTTTCACGAGCGGGCGCATGATACTTCTTTGCGGAGGATAGTTACGCTATTAAAATTGCAAGTTTTTTCGCATAAATAGTAATGAGATATATGTTAGAAGAGCAATTATACATATCAATAAGAACAGGAACGAAAAATCATGCATCCGATATACACTCTCAGAAAAAACTGTAAATTTATGAGCAATTGCCCTTCAATTTTCACGGGCAACAGCCTTATTTGATGAAAAACGGTCTGATCCACTAAATAAGCGGCCTTATCCCTTAGATACTTAGAAAATTAAGTGCAATTCACATATTTTTACAGTTCTAGCCCATATGTTAGCAAAAATACGGTGCGACCCGATACATTTGTCCTCCGCTAGGGTGTAACCCTTCATTTTACTCGTGTTTCGAAAATTTTAACCCGCCAAAATAGCGATTCTGTGATTATTATCTAACGTGCTACGTGCTACGGAACAGTAAGTAAAGTGTTACTGTGTTTTAAAGTGCATTATATCCTGTGCATTATAATGTTGTATTACTTTGCTCCGTAAAATTACGGGCTGCACAAAATGATGGGCATGGACTTTTTTTTTTACGGGGTATGACTGGAATCTCTGCTGCAGTAATTTTACTGCAATTTTTTTAACAGTGTAGATAATGAAACACTTTCCAACACTAACAAAACATTATTAAGAAATTTAACTTTTTCATACGATGAAATGAGATATCTAAAAAAGCAATTAAAAAATACATAACTCAGTAAAATTACATTTTCAGCAATTGCTGCCCATATTCGTGTTATTCGTGCAGCCCTGTATAGGATCTACAAAATTTGTAAACAACACGCAATACACTAAAAATTACATAAAATTGCATATCACAGCGGAAAGAGCACGTCTACCAATTACCGATCACAGTCAGTCGTTAAACCGAATTATCTTGTGCGTCTCTGTACATGAACTCTGTGATCCTACGCACTGCATAATCTATAAAAAATAAGTTGTATTGGACCTTAGTGATCCTTTAAAATCTCATTATGTTTCAAGTATCATAACATGTTCAAAATGCACCGCAAACGATTTTTCCCCATTGATCATAATATAAAGGAACTATTTTGTACGTCCCTGTAATTGAACTATAAATGCTACTAATTGTATAATCCCTTAAAAGTATGCTATAGTCCCCCTCAGTAATGTGTATTAATTTCATTATGTTTGAAATACCGTAACATTGATAAAATGTGCCGCAAACGATTTTTTCTCATAGACCATAATGTAGTGGAATTCTTTTGTACGTCCCTAGATTAGGTAAATGAAATATTAATACTACACACTTTATTTTCAATACCAAACATTCTATAGTAAAATTCAATAATGTGTAAAAATTTCATGACAATCCGAGTATATTTACGAGAGTTAGAGCACGGACAGACAGACAGACAAGCCGAATTCATAAACACTTTTCAACTATGTTGGAAAGTGTTAAATATTGAATTTCAATTTCTGTGCAATTTGTGAGAAAAAATTTTCGGGAAAATCACGTTTTCCATCAAATTTGCGAGAATGCGCCCGCTGGAAGGTCATAAAAACATCAGTCAGTTGTAATTTTTATATTGCCCCAAACTTTAAACACCTTAATAGTGATTCAATATTGTATAAAACTAGCCCCAAATTCTCTCAAAATTGTTTTCAGACGAAGGAAGCTCCCCAAGTTTCTTCCAAATCAATTGCAAGGAATGATACACCCATAAATACATTCTGTAAAGTACTGACCTTTAGCTACAATTTTGTTTAAAAATAGAATTGATGTTTGCTTTTTACCTTTTCTAAATGTGAATCGATTCGCTGAAAAAAGATAAGCAAAAAATCATTTGCAAAATTGCAACATAATAAAGAAACCAAGTTAAATATAAGCATTTAGAAAGTTTGACAAAGAAAAACAGATGTTATTGATTTTTTATTTACACAGAAACGTAAAGTTAAGTTAGTCTGAACTTACTTTAAATTGTTTAAATTGAATCTAATTTTTATTTCTTATTTTGATCTTTGTAATCTCTGTATTGTTGTATCGTTTGCTTATAGTTCAAATCTACATTTAAGTAATATTTGATTTTTATTTACATTTTATTTCCCTATGTTTTTGGGATTCATTTACTGTTAACAACGTCGCAATGCAGCATAAAATATATTTATTTAAAATAAAAATGCATGTGTTTTAACTAGTTGGCGATACGTGATGTTTCGTGCTGTAAATTTTTCTTTAATTTCAAATCTTCATTTAACTGATATTTGATTTTTATTTACGTCTGGTTTTCGTATATTTTGCGATTCATTTACTGCGAATGACGTTGCAATGCCCTATAAAATACATCTATATTATAAAGCAAAAACATATCCGTGAGTAATGCTGGCGTCATATTAATGGTGTCAACACTTGACAAATAAATTTCGCTTTTACTATAATTTTAACTTCTAAACCTCGCACAACTTCAATTTTTATACCGTCGAATGGGGGCAAAATGTTCTTTTAAATGTAATTTGTTTGAAAACTGTATCTCAATTTACTGATTTTTTATGGTCTTTAAAATAATTTTAAAGCATAACTTTTTTTTAAATCTATATCGCGTGCTGCCAGATTACGAAAGAGGTAACCCATTTGCACGTAAAACAATATAAATAATTTAGCATTTGTTACCGGTTAATATGCCATAATGAAATTAAAACTTCATCAATAAATATATAAAATAATAAAATAAAACACAAATTTAACGAACATGTAATCAAATTACGCGCTGAAACCACTGAAATTATCAGAATAAATAAAAGCTGCTACAAGTACAGAAATCTTTGACGATTTCTTCGGCTACTAACTTCTCAAATGCGGCTAATACGAAAGTATAGCTTTTAATAAATTACAAAACTTTATTTGAATACATTATTGATATATTTCACGTAGAAATGCAGTTTGGTCTCAGAGCTGCGGCAGTCTAAAAAATGCATGGAATGTAAACAATCTATTAAAGTTTTCAATTAAAAATTGTTTTCACATATGTTCTATAACTCGGGAAGCCCGGGTTGGATCCCCTAAGTTTATTTAAAATAAATATGCATATCTTTAGATAGTTGGCTATACGAGATGTTTCATTATGGTAACTTTCGCTTGAATTTCAAGTCTTCAATTAACTGATGTGTTATTTTTATTTGCATTTGATTTTCATGTTACAATTTATTATTGCATTGAATTGAATAATATAGCTGCGTTATGACACTATGTTTAAAAATAATGTCACTACTTGATATTTCAAGTAAAATATAAGGTGGGCAGTAAATCCGTTTAAACTTTAAAAATTCTTTGAAAAAAAGAACAAAAAAATATTTATATTGCTGAAGTGCGCTTTTGCACTAAAAAAATTCTCAGGATGCGGGAGGTTTTTTAATAGCTGTAATTCAAAAAATTTCCGAAAGAGGGCGCAAAATCTGCTGCATAATCCAGTACTACGTAAATGCAGATAATTATAAAATAACTGATTCATCCTTTATTCGACTGAATCATCAATATGAAGTATAGAACAAGTTTCTGCTTAGTGGAGATAATTTTTTTTTTTCTTTAAATGTTTTTGTGGTCAGAATTGCCAAAGACTATTAATTACCGTTTCTCCGTTTACGAAATTCATAATAAACATTCACTCAGGAATTTGTTTCACATTCAAATCGATGATTAAATCGAATGAAAGATATATCGAGTAGTCAGTTCTTTAATAATCAACCTCATTTGCATATTTACAGAACATGAATTCGGGTTAGCACCCTCTGCCGGTGACTTTTTAAACTATTTTCTTGTATGCTAAAAAAAAAATCCCGCATCCTGCCAATGCTTTTAGTACAAACCTCACTTCCGTATCATTATTTGTGTGTGTGTGTGTGAATTTTCAAAGTTTATGTGGATTTTCTGCCTACCCTGCATCATAAAAATAAAACGTGTTCTTCATTTTCTATTTTCGACTGTACATTACAAAGATTTCTGTTATGCTTTTTTTTTTTTTTTACCTTACATTACAATGTTTTCGCATTCTTTGAAAGAATTATAAGCTACAAGTCAGTCCATAGTCAATGGCTATTGCTTTTTTTTTTTTTTTATGAATATTGATATGCTAATTCTTTGACCAGTGGTGTAGCAAGTCAAAAATTGTGAACGGATCTACTCATTTTCAACAAAATTGAATAATTAATATTGTTAATGGTTAATTAAATATTTATGAGAATAATTAATCTTTCAAGTTAACGATTAGCGTCATTTTCACAAAATCAATATTTTAGTTATTATAGATAGATTTAAAATACTGAATCCCAGGGAATTATTATTATCCATTTAATGGGACGAGGGGTGAGGGGGGTGGGCGCTTAGGAAAAAAAATCAATATTTTAATTATTTCAGAGAGAGGATTTAAAACAGTGAACTCCAGAGAATTATTATTGGCCAATTAATGGGACGAGGGGAGAGGGGGTGCCTTGAAAAAAATCTGATATAATAATTTAAAAAATTCATAGGAAAAATAGCAGTCTTGAATCAGGATTGCTTGTAATCGTATTTCCCGTCACAATCCACAAGAGTTCAACCGCCTGAAACACGTGAAATTTTATTTGCTGTAATACTAATATCAGATTAAACTACGCATTGAAAGTTTAAAGTTTCAAATATTAAGTAAAATGAGTTTAAATTAAAAATAAGACTTCAAAATAAAAATACAGGGCTCTTGATCGGCACATTTAATAATTAGAAATGCAATCAATATTTATAATATTTTCTCTTATGTCCAGAGTTTTTTCTTCAGACATAAATTATCAAACATTGCAGAAATAAAATAGGACCTTTAGAACAGCTCATGTGATTTTAAAAAGTTGTTTTCATTTTAGCGGGAAAGGTTAGAGTCCCAGGAGCCTCTCCGCTTTCTCGGTCCTTGTTTTTAATTAGTGAACACCTTCAGCAGCGTTCGTGACTTCCGGATTTTCTCACCCTCTACCACTATCTCTATAATAATAAAAGAAAGATGTTTGTTCTTGTATGTGACTATGTGTGTATCCGCGAAAATCTATCGTATGTAGAAGTCTGAAAATTATAGACGAAGACAGGTCCAAATGCACCTGAGTCTCAGATTTTTCATATTTTGATAATTAGCCGAGATATTATTTAAAAACCATAATGAACATCGCAAAATGGCGCACTGTTGCAGTTGACTACCCAAAACGTCATTTCCGAAGAAATGAAGCAGAGAAACAAAAAGCGGGGAACACGTTACGATTATTTCTCATTTTGAAACTGCCACAGCTGCTGTTCAGATAAAATACAGAAAAACAAAATATACGCCTTATTCTGTGTACTTTCTCGATTCTCACGCTGTTATTAGTTTTAAAAAATGTTAATATTTACCCTTTCAAAAGAAATATTTTCGAAACATCGATTTCGTGTTTTTTTATTCTTCTGCATATTTACCAGTCCGCATCTGCTGTCCTAATCAAAATGAAAAAAAAAAAAAAAAAAAAAAAAAACCACTTATTAGGGGTATTTTTCCAATTCCAGCTGTGTTATTTATTTTTAAAAATATTAATGTTTATCGTTTTAAAAAAAATCGTGATGCCGATTTCGTGTTTTTCTTTCTTTTTTTTTTCCGGAATTTTTAAAAGTTTTCATCTGCTTTTCGGGTCGAAATACGATAAAACAAAACCTACTTACTTATTGATGTGGTACTTTTCCCGTTTTAGCGATGTCTTTGTTTTAAAAAAATATTAATATTTACCTTTTCAAAAAAAATAATTTTCTGAATGCATATTTCGAATTTTTCGGGGGGTTTCCAATTTTTAAAAATCCGCATCCACTTTTCGAGTCAAAGTACAAAAAACAAAATATACCCATTTATTTCTGGTACTTTTCTGGTTCCAACGATGTTTTGGGTTTAAAAAAATATTAATATTTACTATTTCAAAAAAATATATTTTCTGGGAGTCCTTATCGCGAATTCGACATTTTTTTTTTCCTCAGTACTTTCCCAGATATCAATTGTGTTACATCAGAAACGTATCTTTCAACTTTATGGTATTCGCGTTTTAAAAGAGGGAGGGGGGGGGGGTGTTTTATATTATTTAGTTTTTCTCAGGAACCTTTGATCAGAACTGAGAGTGTAATATATCTAAATATCAGAAATTAAATCTGCATGCACTGCAATGAAGGCCCCTTTTAGTTCGTTTGGATAGGTTTTTGTTTAAAATTATAAAATCATACAAATTCCATAGTGTACGCTACCGAAGATAGCGTGTCCTTAATTCTAGGTTCGTTTGGATAGATTTTCGTTTAAAAATATAAATCATGCAAATTCGAGAGTGTACTCTGCCGACTGCAGTGGTGCTCTCAACATTAGTTTCGTTTGGAAAGATTTTCTTTAAAAATATAAAATCAAAATAGACCAGGTGCGTAGCACGCCCGGCGTACGCTGCCGAAGGCAGTGGGGCTCTCATCTCTAGATTCATTTGGATAGATTTTCGTTTAAAAATATAAAATCATAAATATTGGAGGGTGTACACTGCTGAATGCAGTGGGACCCATAACATTAGCTGTGTTTTGAAATATTTTCGCTTAAAAATTTGAAATAAAAACAGACCGGAACGTGCGTAGCACGTCCAGCCTACGCTGTCAGAGGCAGTTTATATAGATTTTCGTTCAAAAATATAAAATCTTACAAATGCGTGGGTGTACGCTTCCATAGGCAGTGAAGCCTCCAATATTAGTTTGTTTTCAAAGATATTCGTTTAAAAATTAAATTCATTCAACACTGATTTTAGTTATATTTAAGGTTATTATCATGGGCCCCGGCAACATCGGGCGGTTCAGCTAATGTTCAATATATATGACAGGACTTCACTACTTGTACAAGTTCTTTAGCTACCGTTATTTTTTAATGAAAAATAAAAATTTAATCTATGTATTAAAAATCTATCAGTTTTTAATTTCTTTAGTATGAAAAATATGAATAATATGAAAAATTTTCTATTACTATTTCAACTACTCTACAATTTTTATCAGGTACTTCGTTTTTTAGCATTTTCCAATTTATTAAAAAGTATTTACGGTTTTCGAATGCAAAATGTCCGAGTTACCAATTCAGCCAAGTTCTCGAGTGGTTTCAATCTCAGACAAGAGTATTCGAATATAAGCCGCCTTATATTCATGTTGGCAACGAAAAGTACGATTTTCGACAGTTTTTAGCTCACAGGCTATCAAAGCCTGAGAGCTTATGTGCCCGCCGGTTCAGTATGTACGTACGTATGTATGTATGTACGTAACGCGATAACTCTTGATAGAACTAACCGTTTTACTTTAAATTTTGTTTATAGGTTCCTTGTGATAAGGCGCTTCCCTGATTAGTTTTGGAGGTTCATTGGTTAAGCATAAAGGGGGGAAACGGGGGGGGCTAACCCCAAATAATTTAGATAAATGGGTTTTTCATGCAGAATTATCCCATATTCTTCAAATTTTGTATATAGGTTCATTTTGATAATGTGCTTCTGTCAATAGTTTTGGGGGTTCATTGGTTAAGTATAAAAGGGGAAAGGGGGGGGTAACCCCCCCTAATTTAGATAAATGAGTTTTTCATGCAGAATTATCCGATTTTCTTCAAATTTTGTATATAGGTTCATTTTGATAATGTGCTTCGGTCAATAGTTTTGGGGTTCTTTGCTTAAGTATAAAAGGGGAAAGGGGGGGATAACCCCCCTAATTTAGATAAATGGGTTTTTCATGCAGAAGTATCCGATTTTCTTCAAATTTTGTATATAGGTTCATTGTGATAATGCGCTTCTCTGAATAGTTTTGGGGGTTCATTGGTTAAGTATAAAGGGGGAAAGGGGGGCTAATCCCCCCTTAATTTAGATAAATGGGATTTTCATGCAGAATTATCCGATTTTCTTCAAATTTTGTATATATATTCATTGTAATTAGAGACTTCCCTGATTAGTTTAAGGGGTTCATTAGTTAACTATGAGGGGGGTAACGGGGGGATGACCCCCCCCCCTTAATATATTGTTGATTTCTTTATTTTTCGAGGGGCATATTTCAAATTCTTTTAAATAAGAGTATAATATACAATTAGTGTGAATAGCCTGTGAGCTTAATGCCCTCAGTTTAACTGGGCAGTTTTCTTTTTTTAATTCTCAGCTCGAGTTTTCTACCGTCTCATAAGATGCTCAAGTGAATACTAGTATTCAGATAGTAGACTATTCGACGCTAAATGCAAAATGTCCGCGTTACCGATTCAGCCAACTTCTCGAGTGGTTTCGATGACAGGCAAGAAAGAGTATTTGAATATAAAAGCCACCTGGTATTCATGTTGGCAACGCTATTGCGGATTTCGACTGTTTTTAATTCTCAGCTCTAGTTTTCTACTTTTTCGTAAGATGCTCGAGTGAATGCTTGTAAATTTTTTTGTAAAAATGCTCGAACCGTACTGAATTTTAAGTATGTTGTTGGGGTTCACTTCAACATATTTTTTATTAAAAATTATCATTATAACTTTTTTTACAGAAATATTTAAGAAAAGTTTAACTTCATTTCGACATTTTTCCTGTCTATCTGACCGTTCATTTATCATCCCATTTGGGTTATTCTCCGATATTGATTTTGGCTTTTGAAAGAAGATTAAGTTTTAGTGTTTTAATTCAAAACTTTTAGCTCAAATTATTCAATATAATAAAATAATGACATTTTTTGCTAAGGAATAGTAAGGAATTTTTAAAAATGTTTAAAAGTGTCATTACAATGTCCCTAAAACCAGAACTAAAAAAAACGGCCTTGGTAATGAACACGGTAATGACATTTTTAATGTTTAGCCTATTTTGGGGCTAAACAATAACCGTTGAAAGCTTATGGGGTACTTATTCTGAACGCAGTGCCAAACCTTTCCTATAATTCCCTCAGCAAAGTTATTTTTTAAATATGTATTTAAACAATAATAAACTTGGTATAATTATATTTGGAACAAGCCTTGGTGATGACATTTATAACTTTTCAAATTTTTTCTAAATATTAAAATCATTTTTTTTTTTAATATTTAAACTAATCCAAAGTGTAATGCTTGAAAAGAAATGTAGACAAAAAATTTAAACAGTCATGGTGTACTTGCTTAATTTACATTTTTTAGCCAAGGACATAGCTGCCAACTTTTACGCTTTCTCCTTACCACTATTTTCTCAACAGAAAAATTTCCTTTTTTCATCCTAAGTTTTCGGCGATGAAATAAGACATAGTGTTTTGTTCAAAAATAGTGGTAGGAAAAAAATTGTAAAAGTTGGCAGCTATGCAAGGACATAAAATTTACCTTTAGCTGAGAATGACCTGGTTGTTTTCTATCATACATGAAACTTCGCATACACTGTTAAAAATTTGCAGCAAACTGTCCAGTCATTCAACCGTTTTTATAGAAAACTGCTATATAACCGTAATTTAACTCTATCCTGACCATATTATTGCCTATATTATGATCAGAATACATTTAAATATGATTATGTAACCGTTTTCTATAAAAATGGCCGAATGACTGGACAGTTTGCTGCAAATTTTTAGCAGTGTATGATACTCAAATAGTGAAACATAATATTTTGATGTACCGTAGTAAACTATTTAAAAATTGAAGATATTATTTAAAATTATTCACGATGGTTTAAAAAGCACCATATGCTGTTAAAGCAGTTTCAAAATTTGATTCTTATTGTTGTATTACTTTGTATTGTTGATTCGTATTGTTGTATTCGTATATGTTGCATTAAAATAGGAATGCTTATTGTATCAGCTGCCAGAATGTCTTTACTTAATGAATATTTTTTACGAAATGTTTTACTTAGACTTTCTTCCTCAGAAAAGGCATTTGTAAGTGTTGCTTTAATAGCTGTTAAAAGTATAAAATTGAATTTTTCTGAAGATTTGTCTTTTTTTTATAAGTATAACATTAATAAAATATGTACCCAAAAGATTGTCTCTCAAGGCACTACACTGAAAAAAAAATGTTGATTTTACAGTTTAATACTGGCATCCCAGCTGTCAGTATTATACTGTAAAATCAACATTTTTTTTTTTTTTTTTTTTTTTTTTTTTTTTTTTTGTTGCAGTGTATTTACAAATTATTAAGTGTAGGATTGTCTTTGAAATAAACAAATTTAAAAAAAAATCCGAAATAAAAAAATAAATAAATAAAAGAAAGAGCAAAAATTTAGCTATTTATAGTTTTCTTTCCATATTTGGCTATTTTCGCATGAGAAAGAATACGAAATATTACATGCGATAGAACATAATTTTGGGTGACTGTATACGCGAGTGCGTGATTCTAATAATAAAACTCAATCTCATAAAAACTGCCAATTCTTAGTCCATGAATCAAATAAAACATCAAATCAAAATAAAAGAAGGAATATACTTCTGATTTCTTATCGATTCTCTATCCAATACCTAGCTTAATGCTTGTTGTTCCGGCGACGACGCATTTTTATGGACTGATACGTGATATTCTTCAACATTTTACTGTGACTTTTCTCTAATCATAGTGTAGCAAAACCTGAAGACATTTTTTTTTCTTTTTTTGTCACGTAGGCTCAACAAGCATCATAAAAACAGAAATTAATCAAGAAATACAGGCGAAGTTAATAACGAAAAATGAAAGTAATATTTGGTTGTAGAAAAAACTACATGCATGTCTTTTAAATGAAATTTTTTCAGCTCTAAATATAGTAACTAAATAACTATCTCTAGAAGTAAAACAATAAAATCTCAATATTGAGCTAATTTTAGACAATATTGCGCAATTATTAAGCGGTTTACATTTAGATAATATAAAACTAAGTTATGTATCGAGTATATAAAACTAAGTTATATATTCTAATGTAGTAAATTTTGTTCCCCAGGATTTTGAATTTTAACTATTTTTACATGTATCTAGAATATAATCTTTAACATGGTGTAAAATGAGAATATTTTAACTCGAATAGTAATCAGAACGAATATATACCAAGTAGCAAAACAATTTTGGTACATTACTGAGTCATTTTTAACACTTTCCAACCTAGTTGAAAAGTGTTTATGACTTCGGTTTGTCTGCCGTATGGCCGTCTGGCCGTTCTCTAACTTCCGTAAATATGCTCGGATTGCTCTGAAATTTTTATATGTTATTGTCGTTATCTATAGCATGTTCCCTATTTCAACTGAAGTGTGTAGCACATATAGTTTTTTTACAGGGACAGTCAAAAGTTTTCCGTTACATTACGGTCAATGGGGAATAATAGTTTCAAGTTCATTTTGACGACGCTACGTCATTTAAAACACAATGAAATTGATGTATAATTATGAAGCACATTAAAACAGGCTAGAATATGGGGTGCAAAGTATTTGTTATTCATTTACAGGGTCAAACAAAAGAACTATGTTACACATCGTCCTATGGGGAAAAATCGTCTGCAGTGTAATTTAGTGATATTTCACTATTTCAAACATAATGAAAATTATATGCATTACTGAGATGTACTATAAATTGCTCTCCTGTGTGCATTGCGTTTATTTACAGGGACACACAAAAGATATTGGTTACAGTACATGTGCGATATTTACAGTCTATGTGTGATAACTGCGTTTTCAAATTTGGTTTGCGTTTTTAAGTTTAACAATTTTTTTTTATGGCACGTGTGTGTTTAAAAACTCGGTTCATTATATACAGGGCTACACAAGGGAATTCATAAGTATTACAGACTATGGGAATGAATTGCTTAGAGTTAGTTTTTAATTGTGTTTTACGCATTTTCAAGCTGAACTATATTTAGTAGACTAATAGAAGTTTGTGGAATATAAATAAATTCATATACAGGGTTACCCAAAAAGATACATTGTCGTTTACGTTTGGTAATTCCTGCGAGTGAGTTTTAAGTTGCCTTTTAGATTAATAGGTGGTGTGTACAAAAGTCTTCAGGTAATATACAGGGCTGTACGAAAGATTTCGAGTGCATTTCCATCAATTGGCGAAAATTGCTAAATGTGAATATTCTAACTGAACTAAATTTTATCATACTGTATATCCACATCTATTGATCATATACAGAGCTGCACAAAATAATTCGACTACTTTTTTGACACTGGAAGGTAATTTCGAAAACTGTATTTTTCAATGTGTTATATGTTTTCTAAACTCTTTACTTACATATCTTCTTTCACCTTATTTAACGTTGAAGTTTGTTACAGTTTTCTGGCTGTCTTGGAAAGTGTTTCATAATCTATGCTTAATGCATGATTTTTCGTTCTTGTTTATAACATTATACCTTTTTTAGCTACTTTATATTTAAATAATACAAAGCTAATATGTTCTATAATTATTGACCTTCTGTTTATCAAATAAAGGTTTAGTCTCAAAGATAAGTCAACATTGGCAAAGTAATTACATTAAATTTGAAATAATTCCAATGTAAAGTTAGTAATTTTGCAATGTTGGTAATTAAAAATATAAAAAATATTTTTAATATATTGGCAATAAATATAATATTGGGGAACTATCATTATGTTACTTGGAATGTCCTTAGAAAGTGATTAATTGACGTAAGTATTTTAATAATAAATTCAATGTGATTCACACACTGTATATATATTTTTTTCGTTGAAAATGTTTTCCTTCCTTAGCCCTTAATTCTTATTATCTAATCGTGTGCTTAACTTTGAAGTAAAAAGTAAACATTATTCCAAAAAATTATTAATTAAGAATAAATAAACAAAAGAAAAATGGTGTAAGTTGAAAGATTTCTTTAGGACATAAAAAAAATACTTGGTGTTTGCGGGAGTAAAAGTAAAATATAGTAAAAAATAAATCGGTCAAGTGCGAGTATAACTCGAGCTCAAAGGGTTTCGTACATTGAATTTATTAATTACAATTTATTTATTAATAAACTCCTACTACACTGATAAAAATGACCAATCTTTCTTATTTTATGAAAATATGCTATAACCACGAACGAAAATATAATATAATCTTCTGAGTTATCCGAAATTTCAAATAACATGTTACATTATCTTTTGAATCCCCAGAAACGAATACATTTTAAAAATTTAAAGAATAATTTATAAAAACAAATTATTTTTAGCTGCCCGAATTTTTCAGAAACGTTTCCGAAGGGTTTTTATAGTGTATTAATTAGTGTCCTCAGACTGGAATACCTGTTTTTCGAATGTTATCCATTCTCAAGTACACGTTTTCAACCGCATAAGTTAATTTATACATGAAACAGTAAAGAAATAATCTCAATTTTAATGTTAATGTTAACGCTGTTAATTTTGCATGTTTGTCTGTTAAACATTTTTTTGAGCATGAAAATGTTTACTTCAGAATTGATATCATTTGAAAAACAGGTATTCCAGGCAGAGGACACTAATTAATACACTATAAAAACCCTTCGGAAACGTTTCTGAAAAATTCGGGCAGCTAAAAATAATTTGTTTTTATAAATTATTCTTTAAATTTTGAAAATGTATTCGTGTCTGGGGATTCAAAAGACAATGTAACATGCTATTTGAAATTTCGGATAACTCAGAAGATTATATTATATTTTCGTTCGAGGTTATAGCATATTTTCATAAAATAAGAAACATTGGTCATTTTTTACAGTGTACCCCTAATTTTTTCTTAATTTTAGTTTCAGTAGATTCGGATAAAGGGGGGGGGGGGTGCATGTTACGAGATCTTTCGAACGATACCCGACACAATAGATAAAAAGAATTTTTTCAAGTAAATTAATTAACGTCTCGGCTAATTACCGACAAATTTTTCGAAAATCATTGTCAAATATCATTTGATGATACTGCGTCGATAGATACCTCGAGCGCCCGTCAACTCCCCTGCTGGCAGCCCGAAAAGTAAAGTTTGTGTGTAACGGAAAAATGCGTTTTTCTCAAAAACTATGTTACCTAGGAAAATCTCTATAGTTTTCCTGCAAGGTTTAAGTAAACCTCTTCTACCCCTATTTTTTTCATAATTTCAGTTTCAGTAGATTCGGAGATAGAGAAGGGGGGGGGACATATTTTTGCAGTGCATTTTTCACGATATCTCTGAAAATATAGTACCTAAAATTTAAAAAATATATTTTTTTTATTTCGGTATTACGAGATCTTTCACACGATACCCCACACAATGTAAAAAA
Source organism: Maratus michaelseni (assembly GCA_963931845.1). Taxonomy (NCBI): domain Eukaryota; kingdom Metazoa; phylum Arthropoda; class Arachnida; order Araneae; family Salticidae; genus Maratus; species Maratus michaelseni. The sequence continues at coordinate 124,208,874 of OZ007586.1, forward strand.
ACCCTTTGTTTAAGTAACTTAAATAGCCCCCTAAATTTTTCCTAAACATATTTGTGAATGGCTGATAATCTGAAAATATGTGGGTAAAAAGGCTTTATAACCTTCCCAAGAGTAAACTTTCCACGTCCCATAGTTTACGAGAAAAATGGCTCTGACAGAAGAACAGACAGACACAGGAGTGATCTTGTAATGGTTCCCGAAAAAGATAAAAAGATAAAAGATAAAGGGGTCGGAGAACCATACGGTTTGATAAGAGACCACAGAATCGCCAAGTGGAAAGGAAAAAAAGCTTTCAGGTAGAGAAACTATCCTCTACTTAGCCTTTAGTCAGTTCCATGCTGTATCAGGCATCCGCGGCTTCACTCAGTACTGGAATGTGTTAGTGAACAGGACTTTGCAGCTGTAAATGATGCTAAAATAAAATATAATTTCACATTTATTATATCTTACTGTTTTGTTTTGTTTCGGTTGCAATGCCATCTATTGTCAAAATATTGAACTACTTTTTTCATGCGATACATAAATTAAGTATTAACATGTATGAGATAGCAGAAAATTTTCGGATTGGCACATCCGACTAGTTAAGAAGATCCTTTATGGATAAAAAAGCTAAATATTAGGTTCTTGGTGACTTTCGCTGCTTTCTGACAAATCAGATTTTATTTTAAAAAAATTAAATTTATCAAAAGTTCAGTTTGGAGATGGAAAAGTTTTGTGAAAAGTCTATTTTTAGGACAAAGATTTTTCTGAGGGGTCTTGTTTTAAGGTAAAAAATTGTGTGAATAGGAAGGAGGATTTTTCTAAGTACAGTTTTTTTTTTTACTTTTAGCCTAATATAGAAAATTTTGTTCCCCACAGGTGTTTGATTTTTAACGATTTTTAACGTGATTTTTAACGTTTTTTTTTTCGTTTTGAGGCGATTTTTCTACATTCATAAAAACAATCCGTTTCTAATATTTAAGCCCATTACACTACATTTTGTCTTCTTTTCAATAAAGTTTATTCGGAATTCGTACAGCGATTTTTGAATTTTTCCCGACATTCCTCGCGATTTTTTGACATTGGTAAAAAGAATTCGGATTTAAACTTTTAGCCTAATATAGTAAATTTTCTCCTCTACAATTTTTAAATTTTAACGAATTTAAATGCGATTTTCAATGCGATTTTTGCGACATTTTGAGTTCCGTAAAGATTTTTTGACATTCGGAAAAGGAATTTGGTTGCAAATTTTTAGTTTAATATAGTAAATTTCATCCTTGGAGATTTTTGAATGTTTAGTAATTTTTAACACGATATTTAGTGTTTTTTGCAGTATCGCGGCGATTTTACGACATCCGTAAAAGGGATTTGTTCTGAAACTTTTAGCTTAATATAGTATGTTGGACTCCACGATTTTTTATTTTTAATGTCATTTTTAATTTGAATTATAGCATTTTCTCGTGTTCCGCAAAGATTTATCGAGATTCATATAAGATATTCGGTTTCAAACATTCAGCAATTAAAGGAAAATTTTGTTCTCTGTGATTTTTGATTTTTTAGAGATTTTTAATGCAATTTCTTATACCTTTTTTGATGTGATTTTTAGCGTTTTCTGCATTTTTTGATATATTAGCGATTTTTAATGCAATTTTTAGCGTCTTTTTCGCGATCCGCTGCGATATTTTGCCATTGAAGAAAGAATTCGGTGTCAAATTTTTAGCCTAATATAGTAAATTTTGCCCATCGCAATTTTTGATATTTTTGCAATTTTCAATGCGTTTTGCACCATTTGTTCTCGTTCCGTGTCGATCTTTTGGCATTCGTAAAAGGAATTTGGTTACCAACATTTTGCCTAATATGCTAATATAGTTCATTTTATGATCCGCGAGTTTCAATCCAATTTTTAGCGGGTTATTTTAGTTTTACGCCAATTTTTTGACATTCGTGAACGAATTCCGCTTAAATGTTTTAGCCTACTGAGCTATTTTTATGCGTTTTTTTTTCACCATAGCAAAATGCATCCGATTTTAATGTTTTAGCCCAATATTTTAAATCCTGTCCTCTTTTCAATAAAGTTTATTTAGAATTCATAAAGCAAGTTTAAAAAATTTCGCGAATTTCGCAATTTTTGATTTTAGTTTTTCGCGTTTCGTAGAGATTTTTCGACATTCGTATAAGAAATTCTGTTTTAATCTTTAATCCCAAATACAGTAAATTTTGTCCTCCGGAATTTTTGATATTTTAGCGGGTTTTTTTTTTTTTTTTTTTTTTTCGATTTTTCCACAATAGTAAGAGGATTCCGGTTTCCATCTTCTAGCAAAATATTGTAAATTTTGTACTCTTTTCAATAAAGTTTTGTTCGGTAGCGATTTTTTATTGTGATTTTCAGAGTTTTTTCGCATTTCATACTATTTTTTTTTATGGGACCAAGCAACGCCGGGCGGGTCAGATATTTATCTTAATAAAATAAATAAACCTTTAAACTATTTCTGTAAATTGCTTTTTTTGTTCCCTTTAAAATGTCATCCAAGCACCTTATGAAAATAAAAATAATCATATGTATTATTTCTGATGCCAACATCCCTTTTTCTATGCACATACAAAACGCACGCTGATGAATGAGGTAACATACGAAAGGTTTTGAACAGGATTTTTATATAGTATACTCACATTTCGTTAAAACACGTTGCTTGATTAAAAATTGCAGTTAATTAAAAATGAATAAAACAAGAGACAGCTATCCAAAAAACTGTCGGTAGATTATATGATTGCTATAATTAAACAATTTTAGTATAAAAATTCGGTTTTCAAATTCAGTAATACGGAAATAATATGACTCCATTTTAAATAGGAATTAATCGCCATGGCAACCTAGAATCATTACCTATCATGGGATATCATTCAATTAATTACGTATGATAGGATTTAATAGAATGAAGAAAACTTTTATTAATATCTTTTTAGGTTTTGATTCGATTTTCATAAAATTTGAAATGACTCCCCAAAATTCTGCAACAATTATATACAGGGTGATTTTTTTTAAAGTTGTGAAAGTAAAACCCTATAACAAAAGAACCATTGATCCAAATGATCTGAAATTTCACCAGTATACTCCGAAAGCAATGGGAATTTTTTAGGCGTAGTTAAAAAAAAACTTAAAATCTCACCGACAGATGGCGCTGTAGGTTAACATCAACTGGTTTCCTTCCTCTAACGGGTTTTAGGCTCAGTGAAGCAGTCTGTTCAAATTTCAAAACCATCTTCCGTAAGTCTTCTGTCATCATTGGACCTTTCCTTAAATTCTTACGTGTCCTAAATCTCCTAAGAGCAGTTGCTGCACTGTCATTATTCTGATAATGCAGTTTCACTAACAACGCACGGTCCGTCAACGGCACAGTCATTGTGAGGATATTCGTAGAATAATGAACACGAGGTGTGCGTGCTTCATGTTTTTATCGTCACTGTACGTGTGTCGTGCACAAGCTCATTTCCCGTCTGTACTGCATACACAGCGCCATCTGTCGGTGGGATTTAAATTTTTTTTTAACCACGTCTAAAAAATTCCCATTGCTGTTATAGGGTTTTATTTTCACAACTTTAAAAAAAATCACCCTGTATATTAAATTTCAAACCATTCGGTTGGGTAGTTTTTGTGCTGTTACATGCGCGGACAGACGGACGGACCAGACGAAGACTATAGATACTACGTATTTGTATATAATTATGACCGCACGTAAAAACGCATCAGAAAATAATTTCAATGATTGCATTGCAAAAGCCTTACATGAGTCCACTGATACGAAGAAATAATAATAAAAATAATGGGAGCGTCGTTTGATATTACCATGAATGGAATTGATTTTGATACATTGTTAACAAATATATTTAAATATGATTAACTGAACCTTCTCGGATTTTTTTAAGCATCATTTTATCATAAAGAGAGTATCACATGCTCAAATGTAAGTAACCGTGAGTAATTAAAAGGGATATTGTCGATAAATATAAATATAATCTTGTATTACTCCAGTTTATATAATATAAGTTTCAACAGAAATTGTTTAATAAATGAGCAAGTACAATTCGGAAATATTTTGTCCGAATAGTTGGAAGAATAAAAGTTGCGCGCTTCAAAATTAATGAGCTACAGTGGGTATCATAATATGAACACCTAGTAATTTTGTGATATCCCGGCACAATTTTATAAATAATTAACAAAAAACTCCATCTAGAGACAAATACAGTAATTTTACATAATACATAGCTGTAAAAGAAAAATCAAACTTTAAATTCACTGAAAATATGAATTATCTAAAAAAATGGCGTTGCAAAATATATGGACATTGATCGAAATTATCACTAAACGAGGATTGAAACTGTACCGGAATATTTAATGCCACTCCGAGAGGAAGAAACCGAAAAATGCAAATTAGTTTAGCATATAAAGATACTTCGCAGACAAGGGAATTTCCAAACCTGATCGCAAAGTAAGTTCTAGAAGGGTCGTAAAAGCGCTTTAAGTGGTTTTGAGAAAGGGAAAATTGGGGCTTTTAAGGATCAAGGACTTTCGGCCAGAGCTCTCGCAAAAAAATGGAAAAGATCTCCAGGTGCAATATTAAATTTTCTTCGATTAAAAGAGGATTATGTTGCAAAGAAATTTCCGGGACGTCCACCAAAGCTGTCCAAAAGGGGAAAAAGAGCCATTATAAAAAGAATGAGCAATGGGAAAACAACTTTAGGCGAACTTCCAAGAGATCCACTGACAGCAGTGTCAAAAAGTACCTTGTCCAGAGTAGTCAAGAGCTCTAAGATGATGAGGTACAAGAAAAGAAAGACCCCAACCACGTATGACTAAAATGCATCAGCAATATCGCCTGGATTGGGCAAAAGATCACATGTCCTGGAAGTTAGAATATGAAAGAGTAATATTTTCCGATAAAATAAAAATTCAATTTGGATGGTCTGGACGGTTTTTCTTATTATTGGCACGATCTGCGCAAGAACCAGAAACGTTTTCAAAACGGCAGCAGGGTGGAGGTTCACTCATGGTTTGTATTTCATGGTAAGATCAACGTTGCGTTTCCCTCTGGCAAAATGAGTGCATTAACCTACCAAGACCTACTTGAAGGAAATTTGCTGCTATTTGCTGAAGAAATTGGCAGACCTTTCTGGATGTTCCAACAAGACAATGCATCCATCCACACGGAAAACAGCGCTTGAAAATGGTTTCTTAATAATGGTATACATGTACTTCCATGGCCATCTGTTTCTCCTGATTTAAATCCAATGTAAAATGTATGGAACTTGCAAATGGAAAACAATATTCCACAATTTCAGAATTAAAAGCTGCTATCATCTTCCACTGGAATGAAATCGATCAGAATATATTAAAAAGCTTGGTCCACTCCATGCCTGATCGCGTTTTTACATTCATTAAAAGATCTGGTGCATACACTGGCTATTAATTTATATTTTTGGCCAATGTTCAAATCATTATGAAACACCTCAAAATGGAAAAGTGCAGTTTATTTTATGTATAAATCGCTGTTTCAATTATAGTTTGTTATAAAATAAAACTATTTTCTCTATTTCTAACATTGATTAGACTTCAGTTTGTTTTGTAACAATTTCTTCTTTTTTATGCTTGAAAAACTGGGTGTTCATATCATTTTGAAACCTAGTGTATATCTATTGTTGGATATTATATGTGTCACGCTTTACTTATACTTTATTGTGGCGCATGAATATTTCATGGATGCATTTGTAAAAGTCAAGTTATATAGCAGTGAAATTATATTTTTAAAAAATAAGCATTTGTGTTTTTCAAAATTGAGATTCGGAGGTACTATAAATTTAAGCCCTGAAAAAATATACAAAAATTAATATAGTGAATTTTAAACATTTTCTAATTTGCATACCACCTTTCTTAAATTGCATGAAAAGCGTCATATATTGATCAAAATTTCTATATAATGTTAGAACTACAGGCCGACTCATCAACCTCTATTTCTGGTTACAGTTCATGGTTATGAGGTAATTGAAAAATCAATAGATGCAAGCCCATCTTAATTTACAGTCTAATTCCCCAATAATGTGAACCATAAAATGTTCAGCCGAGAAATCGGAAATCTAAAAATCGTAGATTGAGAAATATAAGCAACAAATCACGATATTCAAATTTACAGGTAAATTGGGCATAATTATAATAAACAGTTTATTTTTATTTCTGAATATAATTCAACTTGTAATGGAAGGGTGTAAAGGCAAAATTCACACTCTCCACTTAACCTAGTTTTTAAAAAAATGCAAAAAACTGATTATTATTAACAAACATGATATAGTAGCATTTTTTTTTTTTTTTTTTTTTTTTTTTTTTTTTTTTTTGTGGTATATTTGTTTCCATAACAACTACTTTCACATAGTCATAAACCTATAATTATTTTGGTAAAGCTAGAATTTAAATTTAAATATGAAAAATGTGAGTTTTGCAGCAAACTTTTATGGTAATATTAGTTATAAACCAAAATAGTTATGAATTTAAAAAAAAAAAAAAAATCTGAACATTTGTTTTTATTATGTTATTTTGGAGGGTAATAATCAACAAAAATCGAAATGCAAAAAACCTTTATTAAAAATAATTTGTGCGAAATTTTTACCATTAGACATGGTTCAACGTCTTCACTGTCATTAAACTAGTGGAACATTTTTTTACACTATGATCCCATATACATTATGTTAAAGTATTTACACTATGATAAAGTATTTGCTAGTGTAGTTAAAGTATTATATTAATGTATTTATTATATATTACTATAATCCCATGATCCTTTGCAAGCCTCCTCTGATTGGTTGAATTGGAGAGTGTGAGTTTTGCTGCAAAATAGTTGTTGGATAATGCGAATTATGCATCAAAACGAGATTTTCGGAATTTTTTTTTCAGGCTTAATGTGTTCATTATTGTCCAAATTACTCCGATTCGCCTTAAAAAGACTAATACGGTGATATGAATAACTCAATACCTTAAAAAAGTGAATAATGTGACTTTTGCACCTGCACCATTCAATTCAAGTTTCACGTGTCGTCCAAGTTAAGAGTGAATATGACAATTAATGCCCTTTGCATAATATTGGAAAATCATAATCTGTGGGTGTTTTTTTTTTTAATTATTCTATCGTGTTTCATGGTCATTTTGATAGTTTCTAATAATTAAATTTTAATCATCTTAATTTCTATTGACTCTTACACATTTTTTACATATAATTAAATCATTTTGGGTTTATTTAAGTTTACTGAAATATATTATAATAAATAAAGGACGATATTTTTAACACTTTCCAATATATTTGAAAAAAAATAACGTTTATGAATTCGGTTTGTTTTTCTGTCTATCGGTCCGTATTCTAACTCTCGTAAAGATACTAGGATTGACATGTAATTTTTATATGTTATCGATGCTTACTATAGAAGCTCGGTATTGAAAATAAAGTCTGTAGAATTTATAGTTCGTTTACAGGGACACACAAAAGAATTCTATTACATTATGGTCGTTGAATAAAAATAGTTTCCGATGCATTTTACTGATGTTACAATACTTCAAACATATTGAAATTGATATGCAATTTCATTAATCACTGAGGATTCACATTAATCTCTGAATATTAATCACTGGGGTGGACCAAAACATACTTTCTCAGGAGCACAGAATAAATAGTATTTTGTAGTTCGTTTACAGAGACTCATGAGAATTCGGTTATAAGACGGACTATGATTTATTGTGTTAAAAAATGAAATTTCTTAATAATATTCTGTTAGTGTTGGAAAGTGTTTCGAAATGTGTGCCTAACTTTTTTTTTTTTTTTTAAGTAATATTTCTCAAACTTTTTATCGCAAGCCCACTTAAATTCATGATTAAACTTCTGCGGAACACTAAATTTACAATGATCTAAAACATATGAAACGAATATGTCGTTTTTAGTTTATTTACTAACACAAACTACTCTATGTTAGCCACAAAAAAGCAAAATAATTTTCTATAGCTTCTAATAAATGCTAATTATTTTTTTTAACTTATTTTCATTTTAGTATAATACATCAACATTCATTTATAATGATCTTAAAAAAAAAAATAGTTTTTTTTTCTTTTTTCAAAATAGACTTTTTGGACAGTTTATGTCAAGTGTTGGTATGTGGATATGTTCTTCGAAATTTATGTAAGATAAACCTGAATTTTATCAAATATGTTCAATTAAATTTAGATTATATCATACTATCATTTCACATACTGCTACTACATTTTAGATTGTAACCAGGGCTTAATTTCTAACAAAAAAAAATGTACCGGAGCTCGAATATTCTGCAGAAATAACAAGGTATTGTATCTCCCGTCCCCTCCACCCGCATATTTACATTTTATACATTTTCAAAATTTAAAGCAATTTTATCTTCATCAAAGAAAAATTTTAATATATTTTGAGTATATCTATATGCATTTATATATAATAAAATCTAATAAATGAACAGAGTAAAAATATTAAAAGCAAGAGTGGGGAATTTTCAGAAAATCCTACAAGTATTTCTTTATATCAACTAGCAAAACAAAACACACAGCTCTGTTCCGATGGTCTCCGGAGCGCAGTATGAGCTCGCTCCGTTTATGAGCAACGTTTATAAGCTCCGGTGAATCCCAAGCAATATTTAAATATTCACTAAAATCAAAGAAGTACCAGAGCAGAGCTGCAGCTCAAATTAAACACCGATTGTAACCCTCTTCCTTCCGGATGAATAATGAATATAATACTTTTCCACTCACTATAGGGGCCGTGATTTTTTTTTTTTTCTTTTTAAATGCTTGGCGCAATTCGGACTTCAGAAAGTGAGATTTATTGCCAAATGATATAAACAGTTATAAAAACAAACCTAATGAATTTTTATGTTTGTTTATATATAGATATATATATGTGTATGTAAACATTTTATTTATATTTATATTATTATTCATTTTACATGTAACTTACTTCTTTTGTATATAAAAATTGATAAATGGCTTCTTTATTTAAATAAATTGTATAAATATTGAAAAATATTGAGTATGTATATATCAGACAGTGAATAGGTTGCCAGAAAATATGTTTCCAAATTTCCTTCTCTCTCTCTCTCTCTCTCTATCTCTCTCTCTCTCTCTCTCTCTCTCTATCTCGCCAAGATCCCTATACTGAAAAGTACGAATAATGTTTCTCTGAAAGTATTAAATTTATATGAAAAATTGAGACAAATTTCATGATTTAAACCAACGCATACTCTTATAAAGATGGTAGTGGGGTGTTACGGCTGATTATCTACACAAGGAATATAGGCCGCGGGAGGAAGGGAGGGGTGGATTACCCTCCATGGGTGGGTCTTTCTGAGGGAACCTAGCCCGTATTTCACAGCCTCTTATAAAGATAATTCAATCATTGAAATAAATTACCAAGAAATGAAACATACTAAACTTCATTACAATGTATATCGCATAATATGGAATGCTGTATATTTATAATACAAATATTTATTAAATATTTATATACAAAGTTACGCTACATATTAAAATATTGCTAGAACTTGACTGAAGACTCGCGGCACACCTGTATTCCACGTCGCACCAGTGTGCCGCGGCACACCGGTTGAGCAATAACAACCAAGATTGATGAAGTTTAAATGATAAATTAAAATATCGCACACTATTAAAAAAAAAAGACAAATGTTTCTTAATCTAGGAGGGTATATTATTAACCACGAACGAAAACATACAATAACTTCTTCCGAGTTATCCACGACTCCAAAAAGCTTTCGGTATCCTTAGAAACCTCCAAAACCAATATATTTTCGAGATTTGAAGAAGAATTTATAAATACAAAGCTGTAACTGATTTTCTGAAAAGTTTCCGATTAGATTTTATAGAGCATTAATACGTTTTCTCAAACCAGAATATCGGTTTCTAAGATGCTATCCACTCTCAATTAAATATTTTCAGTTGCGTAAATGCATTTATACATGCAATAGTAACAAAATAATATTAATTTTAATATTAATGCTTACGCTAATGCTGTTAATTTGTCATATTTGTCTGTAAAACATGTTTGTTAAATATGAAAATGTTTACTTGAGAATTGGTAGTATCCCAAAAAAGGATATTCCTCTTTGAGAAAACTGATTAATGTATACCTATATATATATATATATATATAATAGACGTTTGTGTCTCTATATTTCACTTTGCAGACATAACTACCCAGCGCAGACCACTATAGTGTTTGTGAGTAGTAGTAGCCTCGAGTTTCCCGACATGAACTATGGTGGTTGTATGTCGGTATAGCTGTGGGGGTGTGGGAGTTATGGCGGTTGAAAATGCTCGACCTAGCGCATTTCATATTTCGACCAAAGTGTTCTAAAAAATGTTTGGAATCTTCTTCAACGGGAATTGGTACATTCAACTTAACATGAACTAAATAAGATTATTTCGCGCCCCCTAGCGATGGGAATTGAAACTAAACAATATTGCAGCGCGTGCGTAGCACGCCTGCTATACAATGCCGTAGGCAGCGGGGAAGATTGCCGGAGTTTTGTTCGGAAAGAGGTTTGTTTAGAACAGAATGCGCGCCGATAATGACTACTTTTATCGAAACCGCAAAATAAGGTTACTGATTTCCAGGCAACGCCGGACGGATCAGCTAGTACATTATATAAACTACTCGGAAACGTTTCCGAAAATCAGTAGCAGCAAAGAAACTTTGCTTTTTAAAAATACTTCGTTAAATCTCGAAAATGTATTGGTTTCTGGAGTTTCTAAAGCTAAAGAACGTTTTTCGGAATCGTGAGTAACTCAGAGAAGAATATTGTATATTTTCGTTCGTTGTTATATTATCTTTTTCTAGAGTAATAAAAAATTGTCTTTTTTGCAGTGCATTCAATGCTTATTAACGACGTTTAGTGAATTAAATCCAATCCTTTTTAACGACTATCACCAAAAGAAAAATGCATTCGCTTCTAAACAGCAAATTTTGTTCAATTATTTTGTTACATAAAAGTATAATCTTTCAAAAATTCATTCTTAAACAATACATGTATTTTTAAACACATGCGCCGTTTTATAAATTATGTCATCACCAGAAATAACCTTTCTCCTCCTAGACATACGGATCAATAATTTGATGCAACAAAACAGATTCTAAAGCAAGTATGAATTTTAAATTTGAAAAATGCTATGAATGAGTAATAAATGCTGTTGATTGAATTATTGACAAAATTTTTATAACATATATATTACAGGGTGGGTCGTAACTTTTCATACATAGTAAATATAAACATTTGACTATTTTTAACACTTTCCAGCACAGTTAAAAAGTGTTTATGAATTCCGTTTGTCTGTCTGTCTATCGCCTGTCTGCCGTCTGTCCGTGATCTAACTCTGATAAATATGCTCGGATTGCTTTGAAATTGATATATGTTATTGGGATTTACTATGGCACGTTTGGTATTGAAAATGAAGTATGTAGCGTTTATAGTTCTTTTACAGGGACACTCAAAAATTCTGAAAATCGTTTGCGGCGTATTTTAATTATGTTACACTACTTTAAACATATTCAAATTGATACATATCACAGAGGTGCACTACAAGGCGCTTATTGTATATTATGGTACGCATAGAATGTTTCATTCATTTACAGGGGCACTCAAAAGAATTTTGTTACACTACGGTTTATGAACAATAATCGCTGGTAGCTCGTTTTCAGTTATAGAACGCATTTTTAAATGTAACTAATTTTTCGCATATTTATTGGTGCATATAAATTTTACACATCATGTACAGGGCTGCTCAAAACATCGCACTTATATTTCCGTTTATTGACGAAAATTGCTGAAGGGGTATCCTAACTGAAGTAAATTTTGCATACTGTGTAGTATACATACAAATCTATTGATCATATACAAGGCTGAACAAAATAAATCAGATATTTTGCTTATATATTGGTAGTAATTACTGAAATTGTGTTTTCAAATGCGTTTTCAAATGTGTTTTCTGCGTTTTTATGCGTTTTCAAATGCGTTTTCTGCGTTTTTATGCATTTTCTAAATAGTTTACTTAGTAAACTGTGACGTTTTATGTATTCGGAATGTGTTGAAAAGTGTTTCATAATCAATGCTTGACGCATTATTTTTTGTTCTTGTTATTTATATAGTATGCTACATTCATGAATATTATGAATAGCAATATGAATTAGGCCGTCGGTATGATTTCGAGTCATTGCGCTTTATTCAAACGCATTTTTGGGGGCATCTGAAATACAAAAAATGAAATGTTAAAAAACAATATGTATGGAAATTTATGGCTCACCATGTATATTCATTATACAGTGTTATTATAAATGATTCATCATGTTTAAATGCACCCCATTTGAAAATATATTACACATGGAACAATAATATGATACTTGAAAATAAACGTTAAGTATCCAAGTTTTTGTTCATCTCATCACAATTTTTCGATGAGGCTTTCTTCGATCGCCCGGCGAACGTCTATGCAGCATTCGAATTCGTTTCACACCTGTGTTTATTATAGCCTTACTAATAGCATAAATGCATAGGTAATACATTTATGCTGTTATCCAATAAACAACATTTATGCTATTTATTGGATATCAATCAATCTTGAGCTCAACCAAAATTTCCGGCAGGAGACGGGGTACGCAAATCCAAAGTTGCTACTTTCTGACACATCATTCACGAAGTCAGTTTTAGCCTTAGACCACTAGTACCCAACGTGTGAAAAGCGAGCCATTAAGCTATCACTATTTTAGAATAGAATAATTTCCTTTATATAATGACAGAAACTTTATGATTAAATAAAGCGAAGATTGCTATTCGAGAATTGTGGTGTCAAATGACTTTCAGGCGCAAAGGTTGTGCAGCCTTATCTTAGACGCATGACATTTTCAGGTAACCTTATTCAGAAACTGTGTAATCGAATAGCGTTTACATTTTTGAATAATGACAAAAATAACTGCCAAATTTGGCCTTTCGAGTCAAATTTCCGAACGCAACGGCCAGAAGAAAATTGTCATGAGACAGCAATTGCTTATAATTCAAGATGAAATACATTTATTGAAAATGAATGACTATTTGATTCCAAATCATTTCAATAGTCATGCCTGCTAATTGCATATATTTTTGTAAAAAAATTGACTCCTTGAATGAGTCAGAAAATTTTGTATTATTCAGCGGAGAAAGATATTTTTTGTGAATCGTTTTAAGATACCTCCAAAGAAAAACATCACAAACAGCTAAATCTGGACCGCGGAGGCGTGTGTGAACAGCATTAAATCATATTCAGCGCATCGCCCACTCTAGCAGTGAGGCAGCGTCAAACGCGAATTTTAAAATTGAGATGTAAATTTGGATACTTTAATGTTTAATTTCATGTATTATTCATTACGACATGTAGAATGTTTTTTGAAATACAGTTTTAAAACCATGATTAATCATTTAAAATCACCCTCTATACATATTGAAAACATGTAATGTATATGTATTTAGTGCATTTGCGTTGCATTAAGTCATACATTTAAACTCAACACAACAAACAGCACAGAAAAAAAAATATCCATGGAAGACCCTAATTATAAAGGTCTATTGAGGACGATCTTTAAAATATTTATTTAGAAAGTTTTGTTTATTTCAGCGGATAAAGATATTTTTTGAGAACCGTTTTAACATACCCCCATCTAAATCTGGACCGCGGAGGCCGTGAGAACAGCATAAAATCACCTTCAGCGCATCGCCCACTCTAGCACTGTGGGGGCGTCAAATGCCAATTTTATTATTCATTATGACATGTATAATGTTTTCTTATATACAGTGCTTTAAACCCTGGTGGATTATTTATAATCGCCTTGTTTATACATATTGAAATATTTAATCATTTAATGGATAAGTATTCAGTGCATCTGCGTATATATATAAATTCAAACATTTCAACTCAACCCAACAAACAATAAAGAAAAAAAAACATATACATGAAAAATCCGATTTATCCAGGTCTATTGTGAACAATGATTAAAATATTAACCCATTTGTTCAGAAAATTTTGTTTTATTCAGCGGGGAAAGATTTTTTTTTTTTTTTTTGAGAACCATTTCAACATACCCCAAAGAAAGATATCACAAACAGTAAAACCGGACCGTGGAGCCGTGTGCGAACAGCATAAAATCATCTTCAGTGCATCGCCACTCTAGCAGTGTGGGAACGTTAAACACGAATTTTAAAATTGAGATGTAAACTTGCATACTTTTAATTTCGTATATTATTCATTATGACATGTGTATTTTTTAAATACAGTATTTTAAACCCTGATGAATCATTTATAATCATCCTGTATATACATAGTGAAAATATGTAATGTATATCTATTTAATGCATTTGCGTATATATATTATTTGAAACAATTTAACTCAACACAACGAACAGCAAAAGTATATATATATACATGGAACATCCAATTTATAATGGTCTATTGTGAACAATCATTAAAATATTATCCCATTTGTTCCGAAATATTTTTTAAGAATCTTTGTATTTTAAACATAAACTTTCCTTTGTCATCTACGAAGGGTGTTTTTTAAGTAAGTACCGTTTTGTTATTAAAAAAACACAATGCCATTTTTTAACAATTTTATTTTTATATGAAAGCCTGGAACTTAATCTACTTTTCAGCAAAATTTCCTCGTATCGTACAACCAGCTTTCGTATCTCATCCTCATAGAAATCTGCCCTCTGCTGAGCTAACCACTGCATCACCGCTGTTTTGACGTTGTCACCGTCGTTGTAGCACTAACCACCAAGGTGCTTCTTTAAGTGCTGGAACGAGTGATAGTCACTTGGCGCTAGGTCAGGCCTATACGGAGGGTGATGAAGTTCTTCCCAATCATGTGACGTGATGAGATCCTGGGTTTGATGAGGCGTCTGTGGACGAGCATTATCATGAAGCAAAACGATCCCTCTACTGAGCATGCCACGTCTTTTGTTTTGGATAGCACGACGCAGTTTACGACGATAACGACATCAAAATGACTGTGATGTAGTGGTTAGAACAGAAGGCGGCAGATTGCTATGAAGATGGGATAGAAAAACTGGTCGTGCGATACGATAAGCGCCTTAATATAGGCGGAAAATATGTTGCAAAGTAGATTAAGGTCCAGGCTTTCATGTAAAAATAAAATTGTTAAAACAAATGGCCTTGTGTTTTTTTAATATCAAAACCTTACTTACTTAAAGAACACGCCTCGTATATATTTTAATGTCTGGGAAAATATTTGACCTTTATTGTTGAATTATTGGTTGTTTTTCTCCTAGCAGGAAAACTTTCCAGTGGAAAACAGCACAGGCAGATGACGTGAAAGTTCATGAGATAACGCCAAATCTCGTAATTGGACTTCATGCAGAAAACAAAAACTAGATGTAATAGTGAATCGTTACAAATAAGTAGCAAATTAAATTGTTGTTGTTTTTACATTCTATGTACCCGGCATGTAAAAAAACGGATTCGTACTGTTTTAATATTTGAATACCACTGTTTCAAAATACCAATCTTCTCGTTATTTAATCGCAATATTATGTCATTAAATAAAACAAATATTGCGTTTTGAAATTAATGGTACGAATACTGAAAATTTATAGTGGCATGAAATCCTGCTAAGCGAAACAAATGGGTTAAATGCACACTTGTTCCTCGTGCTGCAGGCTTTCGCAACATCGCAGCTGGTTGCATTTAGTCTTGTTCTTCGCACACAAGTTCTATTTAATAATTTTGTACTAGTTTACATTAATATTCATAGAAAACTAGTCCTTCTTAGGACACAAATGAAAAAAATTTAATATACAGAGTGGCCAAGATAAAAGAGGCCCAGTATACAGAAGTACAAATACTTACTAAGTTTTATTTAAAAATAGTAAATACAGAATATTATGAAAAAGAGCATCTCCTGTGAACTATTGAATGTTCAGTATGTTGTTATTCATAATATTCTGTATTTACTACTTTTAAATACAAATTTAGGTAAAAGTTTTATTTTTAAATAAAACTTTTTTATCTAGGCTACTCTGCATAATCTAATATATAAAAGTGGAATGTTACTGATTTTCAGAAAACACCTATTTCTAAGTTCATTCGACTATTTAGATGACGTGTATAGTTAAAATTAGCATTATTTTTTTTTTGTCTATCCATCTGTATGTCCGGAATAGGTTCAGAAACGGTTGCATAATAAACACTAAACTTATCAGGGGCAGGTAGAGAGTGTTTCTGTCTACAATCTGCAGTTTCTCGCATTCCGACATGTAGAAAATAGTTTTTGAGAAAACCGGGATAATCAATTAATTAGCCGATTTTTCAATGCTCAAACATTCAAGAACTAATGGATCAATTTTAAGGAATCTTACTGCGATTGAAAGGTCCAATTAAGATTTATAAATGATAATAATTCATTTTTAGCTTATGAGTTATACATATTAATTTAAAAACCGTATTGGTAAGTATTTTCCCCAAAAAAACTCGAAAGATCCTATAAAATACAAATACAACGCACAGCGAGGTGCTAAGCAGCTGTTTGAAGTAATACATATTCAATTACGAGATCTATATAAAATAATGTTCACCAACATGTTTGCCGATTCTGATTAAGATAGTAACATAACATGCAGAGCTGCCAAATATCCGAATATTTAATACAACTTTTTTTCTATTCTTTTTTTTTTTCGCTATATTTCGTTTAATCGCAGAATTTCTGTATCAAATAAAGCTAACTTTCCTGTTATAAAATAGTGGTATTCAAAAATCCGGTGACTTGGCAGCTCTGAACATGTTATTAGCTTATATAATGTTTTTTTTTTTCAACATTTTATAGATAAAATTTTACCATAATTAAACTATTAATCTACACGTAAAACATTTTTGCATAGTTCTTGTTCTCATTCAATCTATGGATTAATTTTTCATTCTATTTTTAAATTTTAAAGCGGAATATTTCTTAATTTTTTCTGCAGCCATTTACCTGTTCTAGCGAGCCACGTTTGGGGAAAAATTAAATACATTATTATAGCAAAGTTGTTTTATTTAATGTTTACTAGTTTATTTTATTTTATTTTATTTTATTTTATTTTATTTATTTTATTGCTAACATTTAATGAATTGTTCATCTTTGTTATTCCTTGTTCATCTTTGACGCCAATGTTAGCTGTAAATATAAAAAAAAAAAAAATCCCTGACGACTCGGTCTAGAGGCACAGGTAGATTTTGAAGACGCAGACCGTGGAGCGACAACCTAAGGAATAAATTTCGATTTTATCGCATATTTTTTAACTTCTAAATATCGTACAATTTCAGTTTTTACACCATCGAATAAGAAAACAAATTTACTTTCAAAGGCAATTTGTTTAAAAACTGCACCTCAATTTACTAATTTTTTATAGATTTTAAAATAATCTTCAAGCATAGTATTTTTTAAAAAAATCTATCTCAACAATAAGCATTAGTTTTTTTACATTAATGCAAAGTGACGTTTACAGTAATATAAATAAATATGCAAAACTAAGGAAAAACTGGCAGGGTTAACACAACTGGTAATGTACTGCACATGTTTGGTGAAATCAACGCGGGCGCTTTATACACGAGATTAGGACATAGGCAGTTTTTTAAATATTTAATTTTTAAGGTACTTTTGTATTATCCGCATGCAAATGACGAAATTTGGAGCTCTTTACTATGAACAAATACTTTTTATTTAGGGTGGAAATTGTTTAATATCATTGCAGGTTAATCTTTCGTAATCGGGTTACATGCCAAGTCTTGACGTAAACGAGTGATGCTGACACCTAACTATCTTCTTTTAAACAGAGATGTCATGCCATAAAAAGCGAAAGTCGCATTCCCTAAAATACCATCTGGCCTGCAGCTCGATTAAGGAAGATTAAACCGTTTGCATTTAAAACAACATAAATGGTTTATCATTTGTTTCCGACTTAATATTCAATTACAAAATTAAAGCTTCACAAAAAAGTTAATAAAACACAAGTTTAACAAATATTTAACCAAACTACGTGCTCAAACACTGAAATAATTGGAATCAAAGATATTTCTTTAAATAGTAAACTCGTTAGTGATTTCTTTGGTATTACGTTTGACTAGTGATCCCTATTAAACGTTTATAGGAAAATACGTGTAGTACGTATAATACGGGTACAGATTTTAAATACGTATGATATGGCCAAGGCAGTTGTACCTATTATACGAAACAGTATATACAGTACAGCGTATATACGGATTAATTAAACATATAAACGTTTAAGCGTTTTTCGTTCATTGCGTGAATAAAGAAAGAAAAAAGAAATATAAAACAATTTAAATTGCTCCAGAAAATTTTTATAACATTGTATATCTTAATTCAGTGAAAAGTAGAAGTAATATAAATTAATTAAAATATTTATAGGGGAAAACAATAAGATCCTATGTATGAAACATAATATGCAGATTGCTACAGTAACACCACCGATTTCCAGCTTGTTCTCCGTATAGTGACGTAAGACTGATTAGGTCCATTGGTTTTAAAAGTAAATATGTATACTTAAAATATGCGTATACTTCAATTAAAACGTTTAATTGATATCGAATATACGTATCGCATACGTTTAAACGTATAGTTTAAGGTATATGTATTTCATACCGACGTATTATACGTATGAACGTATATCAATTAAACGTGTAACTGAAATGCGTATCGCGTCGGGAGCGCTAGTTTGGATCTCATGGCTTAAATAATTCATCAACTGGAAATTTAAAATAAACTCTGAATTTTTGGGTTATTCAGATCTTGCAATGTTCCTAATATTTTCTCACTTTGCATCTTTTTTGTAGACGTCTTATTATAGATTTTCAAGGAATCTACAAAGAAGATTTTGAATTTGAAATAGTTGGTAGGAGATGGTAAAAAAATTTAGAAACGCTGCATGCCCTGGATATTGTCTAACACAAATTTTGTGATTTTTTTTTTCTCTTTTTCGGGATCAGTTATCATATCATCATATCATTTCATAGATATTATAAAGCAAGAAGCCCTAAAAGTGTATCTCCGGGGTAATTTCAAAAACTACCCAATGGATTTTTTTGCGGTTTGCACCATCAGATAGAGAAAATTCCCGCGGTCATCATGATGTATAATATACGTATATAACCATGATTTTAAATAATAAAATTTAGTATTAAATGTGACGTGTATTTTTAAATGTGAAGCGTTTTACAAAATGTTTACATAGATATCATATTTCACCTTAATAAACGGTGAAGTTTTGTTACAGTAATCTGAATGTGTTGGAAAGTATTTCATAATCTATGCTTGACTTATGATTTTTCTTTCTTGCTCTCTCCAAAATCGAATTAATTTAATTGGGTGCGTCTTGAAATTGAATACGACTTGTACTATAAAACCAGATATACGTGTGAGTGTGTGTTATATTAGAAAGATAATTTATCCCTCAATTCCTCTGCCATCGTAAGGACATATGCGATGGATGTCAGACTAACTGAATATGACGCTATCTTCAAACAATGCAACAATGAAGCCACATTCGAAAGCAGTAAGTGAAAATTCATGCTGTGGAATATCTAATGAGGTAGACGAAGAGATGTCTATGAGGAATGGATATGGATTTAGAATAGTGCGGAGAATAAATAAAATTGGGATTTACCATATTTTGTAATTTTCCTCAATCTTTTCTTTCTTTCAAATTTTCCTGCGAGTTATATAAGAGTTTTTTTTTTTTTTTAATCTATGATTTCGCAGTTAAAAATGAAGGTTCGTCTTACATTTCAGTAAATACAGTATTTAAAATACTTGGAAAATTATTACTTTGCTGAGTTTATGATTTGTCTTTCTTCAAATAGTTTCTGAAGCTAAGGTAATTGTTTACGAAATTGTGGTTAACGAGGATGGATTGAATCTTAAGAAACATTTCTGCTACATCAATTCACATATACGTATACAGGGTGGTTCAGAACTATATGTCAAAAATATAAAGGCAGGTAGAGGGGACCTAAATAAGCAGATTTCGTACAGGAATGTGGGTGCGGAAATGCAGCGTTGAGGCAGTATAGAGGACGCTGTTGAGTTCGGCGGATGAAAGCGTTTCGCTGGTTGAATCGCCATTCCCCGCACGGATTTCAAGCAGCATGCATCGGTACACCAATTCGGAACATGCCGACATGCATTTCATGTATGAGGCTGCGCAAGGAAATGGAGCGGCTGCTCAAAAGATGTACATGGAGCGATTTCAGGGTAGGAATCTGCTGGATCGCTGAACATTTGAGCATCTTCATAGGAAGTTGTGTACAAGTGGATCGTTTTATGCTTCCAGGCGTGATGCGGGCACTGGAAGATATCGCAGATTTCCTGCAGTTAGAAGAAGTATTACGCACAGTAGAGGATAGTCCTTCGAAAAGCTCGAGAGCCGTTGAACGTGCGCATCTTTTTAGCAGCCCTATACATAAAATACATATCGGCGTAACGATGCATGTTGCTCTAAATCCTTGCGGGAAATGGCGATTCAATCCAGCGAAACGGTTTCATTTTTTACGTATAATTCTGAATCACCCTGTGTATACCGAGTGCGTCATAAGTTCGTTAAAACCTTAAAAAATCATTAAAAAGAAACAAAAGATGCTGAACAGTTGCGGTTTGCAGGAATAGGATTAAAGGGAGATCGGATTTTTTTTTTAATAACAAAATAAGCTGTGGTTAAACAAATTACCGATACGTGGCTCTGGCATGCATAATATGAAGCAGATGTTATGCAAATTAGGCTTACAGTAAAACAACCGTTTCTGCGAAGCGTCTGACAAGCTTCAGTATCCTAGCACATGAAACAGGCCCTTTTCTCTTTCTTCAGTTATTTTACCGTGCAGAATTTTCGCAATGCACCAGTTGCTGATTCCCCGTTCTTGTAAAAGAGTCTAACCAACAGCACTTGATGTGGTAACGATAGCATACTGCTAGCATCGAATGCAGAATCTGTGTGCATTGAGGGGTTTTATTGACAGATTTGTTTGCATAAATCTACTTCATATTATGCATGCAGTGCCATCTATCGGTATTTTTGAACCCAAATTTATTTTCGTTATTAAAAAAAGAAATCCGATTTCCCTCTATCGCATTCCTGCAAACCGAAAATTTTTAGCATCATTTGTTTCTTTTTAATGATTTTTTAAAAGTTTTAACGAACTTATGACGTACACGGTATATGTATTACAATGCACCGTTTAATCCAAACAGAACCACCGAGTTCAATTTCAGTAAATTATATATTTAGGTTGTCAAAAATACGTGACAGCAGTTTCCGCATTACTCAATGAAATTCACTTACAGAATAAATTAATATAATTGAGATAGTTGAATCATTTTTTAATGACTAATTAATTTTTTTTTCAAAAACATTTGTTATTCAAATTTAATTGAAATTTTTAAATAGTTTCTGTCAAAGAATTTATATATCATTAATTCATTCACTGTAAAAATAAATTCTAAAATTGGCAGAAAAAAAAAAAACTGTCAATTTTTTTTTTTTTTTTTTTTTTTTTTTTTTTTTTTTGTAAAAAATATAGATTTTTTCTGTGATAATTACAAAATTCACACTTTTTACTGGAAAAAACTAGTTTTCTTTAAAACAGTTTTTTCTGTCAAAATTACCGATTTTTTTTTACAGTGTTCTATGAAATGTAGTTTAGAAGTCATTTTAACATAAGCTTTATGTTCATATATCTATTTTAAATTAAGTTATCTTACGGATGGTGACATACCACGTAAGAAAAATTCTGAACATTTTGCAATATTCACTGAACCGTATTTCTTATTATATCACATCATAAGTGTTTATTTTTACATTTTATAAAGCCTGAAATATATTAGAGAGGTTTGTGTAATTTCAATAAGTATTTAAAAATTTACGAGAACTCGAAACCGCATTCCTTTCACTGACGGTAGAAAGATTTCAGAAGGTATGGGCGCCCTTAATGTATCAGATATTAACAAAAAAAAATTATTTCGTTCTGTTGAAAAGATGAACGATTAAAGAATTGTAAAAAGCACTGTTCAAGCATTAGGAAAATATTCATTTATAAAATCCAAGGAAAATGGTTCATATATTGCTAAGATATTCCTGGAACATACTAAAAAAATAATGTTGCGAGAAAATCGCGTTTAAAGTGTTTCAACAAGCACCTCTCACTTGTGCATTGGGCAACAAGAATCTTTATATCTTCTATATGTGTTTAAATTTTAAAAAAAGGCTTTGAGAGAACTTTTATAAAATATTAGACATTCAAAAAATGCAAGAAAATAAATTCATTTTTTAAAGCCGGAAAATTCCCATTAAACTGTTGAAAAATAACTGGAAAACGTATTATTCATAGTTGAGAAGAAAAATGAAAAGGATCCGTACATTTTATGTACCTACTCAGAAAAATCTCTGAAGAAATCACACTCTGCGCAATATATATAAACAGAATTACAGCTCGTCACTTCCAAAGAATATTAGTATTAATAACACTTACATATAGTTTGGTATGACGAAATAAATATTTACTACTTTTTCAACCTTCGTAGCATAAGTATTTCCAATTATAGTTACTTTTAAATTCCTGAAAGTGTATTTTTAGATATTTCCCTTTAATCTTGGGTAAGCAGTGATCATTGCAAAGAAAACTATTTCAAAGTTGTTTTCGGTATTAGGGCTTATCAAAGCAATCATTGCTATTGAAAGAAAAACACATTCTACTTATGAATTTATAAACTATCGAAGAATAAACATTTTACATGGAATTTAATTTAATATATCTATATGAATATTGGGCTTCAATAAAATATTATTTAAAATAGTACCGGGTGCGACAGAAATTCATTAAAACTTTAAAAAATCATTAAAAAGGAACAAATGATGCTAAAAATTATGGTTTGCACGAATGGGATTAGAGGGAGATCGACGTTTTTTAATAACAAAAAAAGTTGTGGTTCAAAAAAATTTCAATAGATGGCGCTTGCGTGCATAATATGGAGCAGATTTATGCAAATCAGGCCGTCAATAAAACACCTCGATGCACAAAATGTTTCATTTAGTGTCAGCAGTATGTTACGGCTGTTGACCTGCCTTGCGGCGGTGATCAGTTTTACCAGATTAAGCATTGTTGTTTAAGCTCTTTTGCAAGAACGGGGAATCAGCAACCGGCGCTTTTCGAAAATTCCGCACAGCAAAAGGGCTCAAGACGAGAAAAGGGTCCGTTTCGCGTGCTGGGATACTGAAGCTTGTCAGACGCTTCGAAGAAACGGGTCTTTTACTATAAGCCTATTTTGCATGCATCTGCTTCATCTTATGCATGTCAGTGCCATCTATCGGTAATTTTTTGAACCACAACTTTTTTTTGCTATTTACGGCAAAAGGACTCAAGACAAGAAAATGGCCCATTTCATGTGCTTCGATACTGAAACTTGTCAGACGCTTCGAAGAAACGACTCTTTTACTATAAGCCTAATTTGCATACATATACTTCATCTTATGCATGTCAGCGCCATCTATCGGTAATTTTTTGAACCACAACTGTTTTTTGTTATTTACGGCAAAAGGACTCAAGACGAGAAAAGAGCCTGTTTCATGTGCTTCGATACTGAAGCTTGTCAGACGCTTCGAAGAAACGGGTATTTTTACTATAAGCCTAATTTGCATACATCTGCTTGATATTATGCATGTCAACGCCATCTATCAGTAATTTTTTTAATCACAACTTTTCTTTTTTGTTATTTAAAAAAATCCGATCTTCTTCTAATGCCATTCATGCAAACCGCAATTTTTTTTATATTATTTGTTCTTTTTTAATGAATTTTTAAAGTTGTAATGAATTTGTGGTGCACCCAGTATATACATATACTGAAAAAAAAATCATAAAGATTTTCTGAAATAAAAGAAAATTTTACGAACATGTTATGCAAACTCGTAATCACCCACGACCACCCCTCCCCCTCTCCCCATATTCAGATACATTTAGGAGAAGAACCAATCAAATCATGATCAACTATGAGGGTACACTTAACCTTCGTAAACGGTTTTTTTTTTTTTTTTTTTTTTTTTTTCCAGGAAACTTGTATGCAACATTTTACTACGAATATACACTGTAAAAAAAAAAAAAAAAAAGTGTTTCTTGATAGAGCAAGAAAAAACTTTCTTGGAAAATATAATATAAC
Organism: Maratus michaelseni; assembly: GCA_963931845.1. Taxonomy (NCBI): domain Eukaryota; kingdom Metazoa; phylum Arthropoda; class Arachnida; order Araneae; family Salticidae; genus Maratus; species Maratus michaelseni. The sequence goes on from OZ007586.1 coordinate 124,233,161, forward strand.
CTCTTTCGAGTAACCCACAATTCTGAAAAGCGTTTCTTTATCTTCAGAAACCTCAAAAACAAATAGATTTCAGAGACATAAAAAACAAAAGATTTCTGGAACAAAAGTTTCTTTTGCTGTCTGTAATTTTTGGAAACGTAGTTTTTACAGTGTATTAATCAGTTCTCAAGTGTCAACCCGGTATGAACACGAAATATCAGTTTTTCGGATGCTATCAGTTCTCAAGCACACATTTTCAGCTGCGTACCAGAATTCATATAAATGAATAGCAACAAAATAATGTTCATTTTATGCTTTTAATTTAGTATCTTTGCCTGTTGAACATGAAAATGTTTACTTGAGAATTGGTGGCATTCGGAAAACCGATATTTCGTGTTGATACCGAGTTGAAAAAAACTGTAGAAGTACTCAGAAACGTTTCCCGATGATTACGGGTAAAGAAAAAACTTTTGTTTCAGACATGGTTTTTAAATTTCGATAATTCCATTGATTTCTTGGGGCTTTTATGATAAAGAAGCGCTTTCCGGAATCGTGGGTATCTCGGGAGAGGTTATACTATCGTCTTAAGACCCGAAGTTAAAATAATAGTGCAAATACTCATTCTTTGCTTTTAAACAAACAAAATGACATCATAGATGACAAAAAATATATATTTTTTTAAATCTATTGTTTTAGGGGACTTGTAATTTAGGTTCACAAATATGAACATAAAATTACTAGCCCCCTCAAAGTATCAATTTAATTATCAGTAACCTAAAATTACACAATAAAAAAAATAACAGCTTTAAATAAGTGAATAATCTGCAAATTCTTAAATTTTTTTATTATAAAGTTTTTAAGTTAAAGAATTGTGAAAATTACCTACTTTCTTGGATTCACTGTTTCGAAAGCATTTTGCAAACTCGGGTTAAACTAACATTTATTTTATAAGGAAATCGACATCGGTGCTGCCATTTATTGATTTTATTTTAAAGCAAAAGCATTCAACTTTATAGAACTGAAGTTAAAATGTAAAAATATCAATCATTTTAATTTTTATGAGCAAAAGAATCTAGGTACCCATTTGGGTACCCAGGACTCAAGAGGTTAAATTCCCGTATATCTTAACAATATCAAGAAACATTTCTCTTTTTTACAATGTATATATATCGAAACTTTTATTTCTTTTTTACCATTTTTTTTAATAACAATAAGATTTTCATTTGATATGTTAGACATTACTGACAGCTTGTTCAAACGTATAATATCTATATTTTTTAGATTTTTATATGAGGATTTCAAAATGTTATTCATTTTTGTGAGCCATTGTAGATTCGTATTTGATATTTTGCGAAAAATTAAACTGTATACATTGGGGATATCGAGGGAATAAATGAAGTTTGTGTTTTGCCATTGCAGTGGAAACTATTTTTATTAAACTTCTTATGAGAGAGACTTACTTAAGTAATTCAAATGACAGACTTTCTTTATAACTAGTCAAAGCTTCTCGAATTTAGGAGTATAACACACTGTAAAAAAGAGAATTTTTTCATAATCTAGGAAAATATAATATAAAAAACAAAAATATTCAATAATCTCTACTGAGATACCCACGATTTTGAAAAACATTCTTTATCATTAAAACCTCAGAAATTAATAAATTTTCAAGATTTAAGGAAGCATTTATATAAACAATTGTTTCTTTTGCTGGCCCTGATTTTTGGAAACGTTTCCGAGTAGTTTTTAGCTCACAGGCTGTCAAAGCCTGAGAGCTAATGTGACCGCAGGTTCTGTATGCATGTACGTATATATGTACGTATGTACGTAACGCGATAACTCTTCATAGAAATATCCGATTTGCTTCAAATTTTGTATATAGGTTCATTCTGATAAGGCACTTCCCTGATTAGTTTTGAAGGTTCATTGGTTAAGTATAAACGGGGTATGGTGGGGGCTAATACCCCCCTTAATTTAGATAAGTGGGTTTTTTATGCAGAATTATCCGATTTGCTTCAAATATGGTATACAGGTTTATTATGATAAGGCGCTTCTCTGATTGCTTTTGGGGGTTCATTGGTTAAATATAAAGGAGGAACGGGGCTAATCCCCCCCCTTTATTTAGATAAATAGGTTTCCATGCAGAATTATCCTATTTGCTTCAAATTTGGTATACAGGTTTGTTGTCGATTTCTTTATTTTTCGTAGGGCATTATTCTTTGAAATAAGAGTTTAATATACAATTAGTGTGAATAGCAAGTGAGTTCAATGCCATCAGTTCAACTGGGCACTTATTAATTTATTTATATTGTAATAACCTTCCTGCAATATGGGTTTTTCGGATTCTATCAATTCTCTAGCAAACATTTTCCTGTTCAAAAAACATGTTTTACAGACAAACTTGATAAATTAACAGCATTAACATTAACATAAAAATTACTATTTTGTTACTCTTGGATGTATAAATTCAGTTACGCAGCTGAAAATGTTTACTTTAGAATTGTTAGCGAACCAAAAATCAGTAGCACCAAAAAAACTGTCTTTATGAATCCGTCTTAATTTGTTGCAAATATATTGGTTTCTGAGGTTGCTAAATATAAAGAACGTTTTTTCAGGATCGTGTATAACTCGGAAGAAATTATAGCATACTTACGTTCGTTGTTAAATTATATTTTCATAAATTAAGTAATATTTGTCTTTTTTTTTTTTTTTTTTTTACTGTGCAGTGTAGTTTTAACCACACACAAAAAAAGCATAAAAGCGCAAACATTTTTCATTTAAATGATTAAAGCATAAAATTTCATAAAACGTGTATTTAATCATTGGTGAAAAACTTGTAATTTCAGCTTAAAAATTATCAAATTTTTCCAAAGCTTTATAGACAGATATTTTTTTAGTATTTTTAGTGAAGTGTTTTTCCATTAGTAATTTGTTATTACCTGGCTATAGACAATTAATCATCCTTTTTTTCTGCATTTTTAAAGTAAAGTTATATTTTCTTTTGAGATCATTCACAGAAAAGTAGGAGATAAAAAACATTTTAGTGAAATCTAAAAAAAATTAGCTGTTGTTTAAAAAGTGTAATGTCCTTAAATGCAGTGTGAAAATACAGTCTACAGTTAGAAACCAATTTATTGTTAATTTTTTTAATGCGCATCACAAAAAGACCATTTCGTTTTCAAGAGTCTTTTCTAAAAGTAAGCATTTTAGAGTCCACCTTAATAATACATTAACATTTCACCTTAATTCGTATACTTTTTCGGATGTTAGCGTGCACAAAGACATACAGAAAAATTGAAGTCATTAACTTTTTTCATCTAAGTTGTAAAGTGTTAAGAAATCAATATTAATGATTCAAAATTATGCTTTAGTTTTACGTTTAGGTCAAAGTTAAAAGAAAGCATGTTATTTAGTGAAACTGGTGTTCACCTGCCGAAATAATTAGTATTCTGCTTCATGTCTTTTTTTTTCAGAAACACTGCTTTTTTTTTTTTTTTTTTTTTTTTTTTACAATACTGGCCTCAAATAAACAAATTTAAAATTTTAAGCTACAACTAAGTAAAGAAGAGAGATGTGTTTGACGATAACCCGACCTAAGAGCAACAATGAGATAACTGGTGTCAAACTGGTGTTCACCTGCCGAAATAATTAGTATTCCGCTGCATTTTTTTTTTTAGATCTTCAGCAACACTGCTGAATATATATATATATATATATATATATATTACAATACAAGCCTCAAATAAATAAATAAATTTGTAAGCTACAACTAAATAAAGAAGATAGATGCGTTCGGCGATAACCTGACCTAAGAGCAACAATGAGATAACTGGTGTCAAACTGGTGTTCACATGCCGAAATAATTAGTATTCTGCTGCATTTCTTTTTTTTTTTTTCATTCAATTTTCAGCAACACTGCTATATATATATATATATATATATATATTTACAATACTAGACTCAAATAAATAAATTTAAATTTGTAAGCTACAACTAAGTAAAGAAGATAGATGTGTTCAGCGATAACCCGACCTGAAAGCAACAATGAGATAACTGGTGTCAAACTGATGTTCACCTGCCGAAATAATTAGTACTCTGCTGAATTTCTTTTTTTTTTCATTCGATTTTCAGCAACACTGCTAAATATATATAGATTGTTTACAATACTAGCCTCAAATAAATACATTTAAATTTGTAAGCTATAACTAAGTAAAGAAGAGAGATGTGTTTGACGACCTAAAAGCAACAATGAGATAAATGCAAAATCCAATTTATAAAAAGGTAACACTATTTAAGCCGAGCATATCAAAGGCCATTTTATTTCCAAACTATTTCAACAATGACTAGCAACTGTATTATATTATAACATACAGATACCAAAACGGACCTGTCAAAAACTATCATCCTACCTTAAACGGAAAATTTTCGTCGTCCTAGCGAAAAGAAAACGATAGAATTATCACAAATGGCGGACTCTATAAAACGGAAATCAGTCTAAACAGGATTTTTTTCGGTCTCTTTCATTTTCGTCTTAGCAGGTTTCACTGCATAAAATAAACTTCTAATTCTAAGCGCAGTCAACCAAAGAGACAGATCAGGATACTTCACTCATCTCGGCTGCCACGTAATCAACCAGTATTCAAACTACTTTCAGTCTACCTTGATCACGTGACATTCGAGTATAAAGTCGGGTCTCTCTCGTTAGCTGCTGTTCGAAGAATGCAATTCTTTTCCATAAAGCAACAGTTTTTGTATATGTACTTTAACCATTCGATTTTTTTTAACACTAAAATAACTTTTACAGCAATACTATGATATAATGTATAAATAACTACGGTATAAAACACTTTATATGCTCACCATAACTCAAAAGCGAAAGTGTCGGAATGTTTTATATGGAATATAATATATATGCTAAATTCTTCTTACTCTGAAAATTCAAAAATAAATTTAGGTTATTCCCGAGGGAGCAACTTTTTAATTTAAATACATCGTTTTAACTAAGCATTAAAGTAACTATTCTAGCTGTATGATATAGTGCATAGATAACTACGGTGTAAAACATTTCATATGGTTGAAAATGTCCATAACTCAAAAGTATAAAGTATCGACATGTTTTATATGGACTACAATATATGCTACAATCAGATTATTTTGAAATTCAAAGCTAAATTTATGTCATTCCCGAAAGAGTAAGTATCTTTTAATTTAAATATATCGTGTTTACTTAGCACTAAAATAACTATTCCAACTATCTATACTAATAAATGAAAATTTGACTATGTGTGTGTGTCTGTCTGTTGGTGATGGCTAGAATAATTTACCGCACGTAAAAGTCTGAAAATTGGTATGAGAATAATCCAAGGAAGATCCTGATGCACCTGACGCTCAGATTTTTAATTTTTTTGAGAATTAGCCCAAACATTAATTAAACACTCAACAATTTTTTTCGTAAAAATCCGGAGACCCGTGCGCGCATACCCAGAACCGGATTTTTGAGCAGAAAGGCAGGAAGAACCAAATGCAGGCGTTTTCTGGTCTTTTGTATTAACCTACATCACTCGAGATACGTAAAAACGAAAGACATATTCTTAACGTTTGTACTTTTATGGCTTAAACGCCGCAATCAGTTTGAAAAACTTTTGTTTTTAACCCTTTGAAAATAAAATTCAAATAAGACCGTTTTCGCTGTTGACGATTTCCCCCTTATGGAAACGCTCCCCTATGCTGAAATTTTAGAAGTACTGACAAAAAGAAAAAAAAAAATCTTAAAGCTCAGATTTTCTTCTTTTCGATGATGCAATCGGTTTTCAAAAATACGAATTTTAACCTTTTAAAAACACTGACGACCGCAGGTCACTTCGCGCTTCCCGGAGACGATTTTTTTTTCTATGCTAAAAGTAAGTAAGCATCCGTATTTCGTCACAATCTTTTTAGAGCATCTCGACAGACCAGATTTACATCACCTACAAAAATTTCGAAACGTTCGGAGGAATAAAAGTATTAAAAAAAAAAATCTGAAAAATTTTCGAGGAAAGCTGCAAAACGCGGCTGTTCCGGAGCGGCTTTGCTCGGCTTCGGCTCATGTTTTCACTACTAAATATGCATATTTTTTCACGAAATTTTAAAGAGAACTTTAATACACTTATATTTATAACCGATTAAAATTTCAGATAGTTTGGAAGATGATAACTTTCTTTGGTTATGTTAAAGGACCAAACGTGAAAACAAAACAAAAAGCGAGAATTTTCAAAGAGTTCGGACAAGAACTATTTTTTTTTAAACTATGAAACGACCCTACGGGAAGAAAACAAGAAAATGTCTTCTTACGAACGCTTTTACCACTAAATATCAAATTTTTTTGGGGGGAATTTTTCCCTTAAAAATATAAATTCATACAAAATCGGGTTAAAGATATAAAATCATTCAAACTTGAGGTTTGTTTGGTTATTATGACGGGCCCGGGCAACGTCGGGCGGATCAGCTAGTATGACATAATGTACAGATAACCTACGGCATAAAATATTTCATATAGCCGAAAAAAGTTATAACTCAAAGGTGTAAAGTGTCGAGGTGTTTCATATGGACAATATATGATAAAATATTCTTATTTTGGAAATCCAAAGCTATTCCCGAAGATGTAATTCGCTTTTATATTTAAAACTGACGTGTTTAACTTAATATAAAAGTTTTTATTAATGGAAAAAATGCATAAATTTCACTAAGTTGTACATTTTGATTAATTAAACTTCTGTTAAATTTTGTTAAGATGTAATCTAAAAAAATAAGTCTGCGCTACAATTAGGTTGATTTAAAGTGAAAAGAAGCAAAAATTAATTCACTTAACTGATATAATGCATATCTAGAAGAAAAGGGATACTACAATTAAACTGACAGTAATCATCGTGTTCTGTAGCGCGATCTAATTGCAAGAATGGAGCCATATTTTGTAGGATAATTATACAATATGGGGAACGAAAGATTCTGCAAAAAAACAGCGCCGCATATCCCCCTAGGAGTGAATTTTAGAACTACTTTTTTACGTAATCCTTCGGCTCCCGTCTTCTTTAATCATCCAACAAAATTTGGCTCTAACACTCGCAATTAGATCTCACTATAGAACACGTTGAATACCATCAGTTTAATTATAGCTACCTTGTATTTCTTATGTTTCTACGACAGTTACAGTCAACAAAAGCATTTCTCCGCGCTCTTATAAAAAAGTGCTCGGCGGGAAAACAGTTATCTAAGAGTTTATGAAAGTTTTCGGCTTTAAAAATAAGAATATTTTATGAAGTTTTTTTTTTTTTAAGTCTAAGAATGACATAGAAATATGTAGGTTTTTGCATTTAAAAAAAAGATATTTGAAACTTTCAAAAAACATATTTTTAATAATTTTTATTGAAAAATGCGCCTTTTCAATTTGCCTCTCTTTGATGCTGCACTGCGCGTGTTCTCTGGTTTTATTTGAACTAATTTAAAAAAAAAAAAAAAAAAAAAAAAAAAAAAAAAAAAAAAAAACATGCTAAAATATGTATACTTCTCTTGTCCTTGTTTGATGGTTTTTTGAAACTTTGCATATTTAACAAAATGGCAGACTATCAAACTTAATCTGTCAGATTGCAACAAAAAATCTTATTTTATTTTGTTTATAGAAACAAACGAATTAAACATTTAAAAAAAGAATTGGTCAAGAAATAAGCAAATATATAAGCTTTTATTAAAAAAAACAATAAAATCTATTCATTAGTTGCCGAGGGATGCCGACTTAAAAAACATTATTCCGAGAAAATCACATTAAAAATTTTGCGACAAGTACCGGTGGTTCTCATACTGAGCAGAGAGAATTGCTATATTTTCTATTTATGTTTAAATTTTTACAAACTGCTCCGAGGAAAGAATTATAAAATGTCAGGCATTCAGAACATGCGGAAAAAATGCATTATTTTGACGCCGAAAAACTTCTTTAAAACTCCCTTAAATAGAACATGAAGCAGTATATCGTTTGTTCAAGGCAAAATCTTTAGTGTAAAAAAATAACGAAAAAAGCAAAAATTATAATTGAAATCTGATTGCCTAGTACATTTTCTGTATTTTTAAGGATCACTTTTTTGAGTAAAAATGACATTTAACTACTTTCACCACTGTTATCTGTCAAGGATATTTTCTAATCCATATTCACTACTTTCGGATACATTCACGAAATCACTTTCACCGGGGAAAAAAAGGAAATTGTATTAGTAGTTCAAATGCCAAGACAATTTCCATATTTTTATGAAGCAGTTTTAGAGTTTTATAACATAGAAAAGCAATGTAAAACGTATTGAAAACTATCATTATTATGAACTAAAAAATACAGAAAAAACTGGGATCAATTAAAGAATAGAAACGTATTTGTTAGGGCATCATAAAATAGAAAACAAAACAACGATTATTTTTGGCAAAAAAAAAAATAAAAATAAAAATAAAATAAAATATATATATATATATATATAACTTTAAGTAAATATAGCTTCAGCAGGTTAACAAAATCACGTGGCAGTGAAAATAACGATTATTTTTGGCAAAAAAAAAAAAAAAAAAAAAAAAAAGTTATAGCTTCAGCAGGTTAACAAAATCACGTGGCAGTGATATGCAATGTCGCACAATCTGCCGCGGTATATTTTTGTTAAATTTATGAAGGAATTCCAATTGTATAAAGTGAATAAAGTGTCGTTTAATTTTCTGTGCTTTTCAGAGTTTTGAAAAAATTACCAGATTTTCCCCTCGCCAATAGCGAAATCCCATGTTAACCTATGGGAAATATTAAATAGGTGATTACTTATTACCTACCTTAAGTAATTACTCATTACTTAATGTTAGGGCACCATTAAATAGAAAACAAAACAAAGATCATATTTGGCAAAAAAAGTTATATCTTCAGAAAGTTAACAAAATAATGTGGCAGTGATATGCAATGTCGCACAATTTGCCACGGCATGGTTTTGTTAATTGTTGAAAGACCGATTATTTTACAAAGTGAAACAATTACCGTTTATTTTTTTTTTATTTTTTTTTTTAGAGTTTTGATAAAAATTACAAGATTTTCCCCTCGCCATTCGCGAAATCCCATGTTAACCTATGGAAAAATTTAAATAGCTGATTACTTATTATCTACCTTAGGTAATTACTCATTACCTAATGTTAGGGCAGCTTTAAATAGAAAACAAAACAACAATCCATTTTCGCAAAAAAAAAAAAAAAAAAAAAAAATCTTCAGCAGGTTAACAAAATAACGTGGCAATGATACGCAATGTAATAGCACAATTTGCCGCAGCATGGTTTTGTTAAATTGTTGAAAGACTGATTATTTTACAAAGTGAAACAAATGCCGTTCAATTTTTTTTTTTAAGAGTTTTGATAAAAATTTCAAGATTTTTCCCTCGCCAATCACGAAATTCCATGTTAACCTATGGGAAAATTTAAATAGGTGATTACTTATTACCTACCATAGATAATTACTCATTACGTAATGTTCGGGCACCATTAAATAGAAAAAAAAACAAAGATCATTTTTGGCAAAAAAAAATTATATCTTCAGCAGGTTAACAAAATCACGTGGCAGTCATATGCAATGTTGCACAATTTGCCGCAGCATGTTTTCGTTAAATTAATAAAGGAGTGGTTATTTTACAAAGTAAAAAAATTGCCCTTCAATTTTTTTTTTTTTTTGAGTGTTTTGATAAAAATTAAGAAGTATTTCCCTCGCCAATCGCGAAATCCCATGTTAACCTATGGGAAAATTTAAATAGGGGATTACTCATAACCTAATATTAGTATAATTATCAAAATACGGGCTTCACCATCAGAACGTAGACGTCCGATGCCGACTTAATGAGTTTTTTAAAAATGTCTCCTTAATTTTTATTTTTTTTCAAAGTTGATCAACTCCTTTAACCCTTTCAGAGGCAAAGTACGTCTGTTGCTAAAATAGTGAAGAGATTGAATGACACCAGAATTTATGAACGAATTTATTTTAAAATAAATAAAAGGTTTTTTTCACGCACATTAAAATTTTTCATAAAAACAATCAAAATTTTTATTCCAAAATTCTGATGCCAGTGTGACATTTTGGAATTAAATTAAAGTCATATCACACCGCCCTTCAAGGGGTTAAAAAATACTTAAAACTTAAGGAGACATTTTTTTTAAAAACTCACTATACTGGCCTCGGATATCTACTTTCTGGTGGTAAAAACCGCACTTTTATAATTATGTTAGTTAATGAGTAATCACCTATTTAAATTTTTCCATGGGTTAACATGAGATTTCGCAGTCGGGGAAAATTGATGAAGGGTCCCCAAGGGGGAACAAGACCTTTGAGTTTGTCGAAACGATCAAAGACATCACCATTTTAAATGTACCAAAACTCAAATAATATGCAATTAAAATTGCTTTTTCCTTTCTGACTAAAGTATATATTCTTAAGAAAAATAAATTTACCGAAAAAGAAATGAAATAAAAAGTGATCTCATATAAAAAGAATCTGCACTCAAAATCGAAAAAGTAAAAAGGGGCCCTTTTAGAAATCGACCTCAGATTTCCTACGCAAAGAAAAAAAAATCATTTTAAAATAATGAAACGCAAGCGAGAAATTCGAAAAGGACGCTCCCATAAGTTTAACACTGGCATGCGAGTGTTTTCCGTGACTAGTGTAGGATCTTATTTTTTTTTTTTTTTTTTTTTTTTTTTTTTTTACTCATGCCAACGTAAGTGACGAAACGATAATTTCTGAACCGGGTAACAGGAGACAAATTATAGACTTTAATGAAGCAAAAAAAAATGGCCTTAGAAACAAAACTGTTTAGCGTATTTAAAACTTCATTTATTAAATCTAGTAACATACCAAATAAAAATTTGAAATAAATTATATTTTTTCAAAAAAAAAAGAAGAATTACCGAACTTGTCTTTGATGCAAAGAATAGATTGACACATCTAAGATTGACACATCTAAAGATTGACACATCTAAGTAAAAGACATTGTTAAAGTTGTGAACATAAATGAGAATTTGGTTTCGAGTGAGACACCCTATATTTTTGACTGAATAAACAAATTGTGACTTTAGTTTAACTATGCAAAAAAAAAAAAAAAATTGTTATAGTCAGTGTGTATTATCACCCTTTAAAATTTATCCAATCATTTTTTAATCACACTACTGTGCTATCTTATAAAACAAAACATCCAGAGTGAAATGTATCCTTAAACTATCCCAACCTAGTACTTCATAAAATAAAGTCACTGAATTCAAACTTTTGTTTCATCCTGTTTCTATACGCAATGTATAATAATAAAAATATTAAATATGGGGCTGTACATATATAACGTTATCAAAATTTTGGTAATTTTGGACCCCCTCCCCCCCCCTTACGATATCATACGTTATCATTCCTCGAACACCCCCCTCTCCCTTAATGATATCATTATCAATTTATAAAAATACTTTTTATTTTTATGATTTTTCTTTGTCTTTTTTTGCGTTTCCAGTGATACACAGGTATAGTTATACATTTATTATTAGCATACTTCACGGATTCAAGTGTAGAGAAGAAGTCAACAAAATATCATTACATGAAAATTTTTTATATCAAATGCATCTAAAAGAGATAGTTACTATTTAAAAGTATTTAATAATAGATTATTGTCACATAATTAATGCATTAAACAGTAAAGTTGTCGTTTTGAACCTTCATGGGCAGGGTGAAAGCAAAAATGCTTATCAACAAAACAAGTGCACAGCATTATTTTTCTTTCTTCACTAAACTAGTAAACACAACAAGTATCATTTCAAACATATTTCGCATATCGTTTCTACAACAGCGAATTATATGTGCATATGACAGAAAAACAGGAATGCCGAATGTTGGGGTATTCCATATTTCGAAATGAAATGATGTTTTAATCCTTTAAAACGGTATTCAAAAAAAATATTTTTCCACGCTCAACAACTCAAAATTTTGAGACACATTCTCAGACTCATTTTTAAAAGTAACAACATGAAACTTGGCGGCGTGATTTATGAAGAGATTTATAAGGGCCCCATGTTTTTATTTTTCGTTCAATTAATTAGAAATTGATTTACAGACAATTATTTTCACAGTACGATCATGTTTTTTGTTTCCAGCGCTATCGCTTCGGGAAATTTGGTTCAAAATATCCACTTTCACAGCATTTTTTGAAATATATTCTGCCTTTATTAAAAATCGAGACAATACGGACATTATAAAGTTTCTGAATATGAGAACCTGCCAATTGGATGCATTTTAGAGCAAAAATGAATTTAAACATGTGTCTCAAAGTAAGCAGTTTGGATTTGAATACACCCTTAAAGGCTTTAGTAATAACTTTATATTTTCATAAAAATAGTCTTAAAAAATAAATAAAAGATAACAGGCTATTTTGATGTAAAGAAAAAGTTACAAAAAAAAACTTTTTTTAAAATCAAAAATGATAACGATATCAAAAGATAAGATTCCCCTAGAGATATCTTACGATATCAAGTGCCAGAACCCCCCCCCCCCCAAAAAAAGTGACAACGATATGTATGCACAGCCCCTATAATACCCAAGGAATGTTTATTTAGTTTTAAAAGAATTTAAGCTCATAGTACGGAATTTTGGCAAAACATGAGCTTTATTTTCACAGATTTCCTTGTTATAATATGACATGTTAGAATTGTACATAAATGAAAAATATACATCAAATTCTATATTATTATTATTTATTATTTATTCTATATTATTATTATTATTATATATTATTTCTGTTCAACCAAAAATAAAATGCCGCATTTTCCGCTGATTATGTCATGTGTGACTCAGCTGGCGACCTTTAAAAAAAAAAAAACATGCTTGAATTTAAAACACCCATAATTAAAAAATAATAATAATAAATGGTAAAATATACGAAATTTTAAAAAATATACATTCATTCTTAAAGAACATAATTCAATAATGCAAATTTAATGTATATTTCAATAATTCAGAGAATTTTTTTGTAGCGCTGGATAAAAAATCTACACTTTTCCAAAAACAAAACCCATCTACCATCTTTACACACAAAAATGTTCTTTACTGGTATACAAAATATAATGAAATTTAAACAAATATTTTTTGCACAATTATGGTTTAGAAATAAATGATAATGAAAAAAAGCTATACTGTCTATTTTTTTTTAAGTGTATTTATATATGGGATTTTTATTAGGTACTATGGGTATTTTTTTGGAAAAGTTTTTTTTTTTTTTTTTCAAATTCTTATTTAATTGACTGCCACTTTGTAATACATCAACAAAAGGAAAAATGACATCGTCAATATTAACATCTTAGTCAAAACAAGCTCTTAAAAAATAGCCATAGGGTTTTTTTATGTATTTATTATTACAAAAAAAAACATTTTTTGATTTAGAGAATTTATTTTTTTTTTTATATGAGGAGTTCTTTTTAAAAGGCAGTACAATATACCTTTATGGTGTGTTTATAAGGTATATAATTTATTGTTCCAAAGCTGTCAAATTTGAGAATATAAAATATTTTATTTAGTTTTGAGGACAAAAACTCTTATTTAAGCCTCTTCTTTATTTATCACAGAATTAAAATTCCCCATACATGAAATTTAAAACGAACCTAATTACGTTGTAAGGTACAGGCATAAAATTTTGTATACAATTATTCTGATATATTTTAATAAATTGTTTTTAGAGTTATTTTCTTACGTGAATTACTTTTTTTTTTAGAAAAGTTTGCTTTGATATGAAAGAAAAAAAAGTCATTTATTAAAAGTTGTTAGTTTTTCTTTTTTTAATTAAAAAAAATATTTCGTCAATAATATTTCTGTAAATACGAAAATGGTGAATCCTCTATGTTTAAAAATGAAAGAGTTATGTAAATTGAACAGTGTTTATAGAAGACTTATATCCAATGTCGAATACGTTTTGGTATATAGAGGGTTTTAATATTTAATAAAAAACATTATATATATATATATATAAACAATATATATTATACATATTGTTTATGTGTATAACATTAATATATATATATACTGTTAAGAAAATCCCCCCTTCCCTTGTAATCACTTCCACGCATCAAGATATTCAATGGATAGTATCACATGACATTCTATGAACGTAATGAGTAGGAGTACCGTAGAGTGGGATTTTACAACGACTAATCTCTGAATGACACATTGCAGTAGGTCTGATGTTTCATGTGGGAAAAAATATTGATTCACGACCAAAGTTACAAGAAACGCCTCCACACTCTCTACCAAAATAACTGTTCTCGAAATCGTTTAAATTTCGTAAGGATTTTCAGTTAAATTGGAGGAAAACTGAGACAGGTAATAGTACACGTCAAGAAGACAATTTTTGTATTGCGAAAACAGGAGGATCTGATTTCGCAAAAAACACAGGAAGCGCGTGGTTCCTTTCTAAAAATAAAATAAAAGGACCGAAAAATGGAGCTTTTACTTGCAGTTGTTATTTTCATTTTTTATATTGCATTTTAAAGTATTTTTGTTGTTTTAGAAGGTATGTCTAATAAATTTGTAAGGGGGCGGCATTCTGAACGTATAGCGGACAAATCCAGTTATTACGCATGTGAATCAATTTAATAATATGCTTCTGAATCAATTTAATAATCTGCTTCTGAATCAATTTAATAATCTGCTTCTGGATCACTGATAAGCACGATTGCGTTTTTTCATTAGAAAAAAGTCACTATCCTCTGAGTAATTGCTGTCAAAATCTTATCGTTCACGTTCACGATCACTACAATAATAATTGGATAACTTATCAGCAGTGTTGCAAAATCTGGGGGATTTTTTATTCAAAAATTTCGAATTTTCACCTGAAAGTTTAAGTAGTTATTTTTGTCTTATACAATGATAGCTATTCCGTGAATAAAATAAAAGAAAATTACTATTCAAAATTTTCTGGCATGAATTCGGAATAATCAACTGAGATTACAGTCTCCCGCTTTCAACGTTATTTCTATTCAGGATTGTAATCACAGTCTCCCGTCTGCAAAGTGTTAAAGACAAATTCCACACTAATTTTGGAAACTTTTGTAATCTGAGCATCAATCATAACTAGACTTGTTAACCATTCATATGACAGCCCCCCTTTTTTTTTTATCCTTGACCAGACCCCTACTTGCCGGTCGGAATGACTAGCTTACCGGGTTGTGCTAGTTATTCTATACTCCTGCGAAAGCATGTTTTAATCCACTTCAGTGATACATGTCAATATCATTATGTTTGAAGTATTGTAACATCATTAAAATGCATCGGAAATGATTTTCCCCCGTAGACAATAATGTATCGTAATTCTTTTGTGTGTCCCTATAAACGAACTATATATGCTACTCACTTCATTTTCAACACCGAACATTCTACGGTAAACATCAATAACATATAAAAATTTCCCTGCCATTCCTAGTACATTTACGAGAGTTAGAGGACAGACAGACAAACCGAATTCATAAACACTTTTCGACTATGTTGGAAAGTATTAAAAAATAAAAGAAATATGGATTTGTTTAGTAAATTTTAATATATATCAATTATGTCAATTTGATATTTCTTCAATATAAAGCGCTCATAACACCATCGTAGTTTTTTTTATATATTAATATGTGTATCAAAGAATAAAACATGTAACAAAAAATACGATGGCGTTATTAGCGCTTCATATACACTGTAAAAAAAGATTCTTAATCTACGAAAAGTAATATAACCACGAACGAAAATATACAATAACCTCTTCCGAATTACTCATAATTCTGATAAGTGTTCGTTATCTTTAGAAACCTCAGAAACTAATATATTTTCAAGATTTAAAGAATCATTTATAAAAGCAAAGTATCTTTTGTTCTCACTGATTTTACAGAAATGTTTCCGAGCACTTTTTATAGTGTACTAGTTGACTCGCCCGTCATTGCCCGGGCCCGTGATAAAACCTTTAATGAACACCAAATTAAAAAAATGCTGATAATTAGTGATAAAAGTGCTCGAAAGAAAACATTAAAAAAAAGAGCTTTTGTTGGCCAAACCCTTTGAAAATTTTAATTGTTATAAATATAAAGGTTTTACAGCCCGTGTAAAAATTACGTCAGAAATTTTGTTATCTGGTTGTAAAATAAATATGTTTTCTTCTCCAGAAAATAACCCTATTTCAAATTCTATAGAAGGGGAGAACTCACTTTCTCCCATTTCCCTTTCCAGCCTTCGAAAAAAAGTGAAAATGCATCCCTCCCTTTCCCTTTTGTTCAATCCTCTCTCAAACAAAGCAGGTGGAAGAAGGGATGCTCCCTCCAGGAAAGGGGAATAAAAATAGAATGAAGAAGAATTTAGAAGAAGTATTTTCTAGCGGTAGGGTTGTGAACAGTGAAAGCCAATAGGCGAGCTATTCTTTCCCCAACCCTCTTGATTCTTCTTAATTCTATTTCCTGCTGTATTCACCCTTCAAAAAAAGTTGAGGCGTGTGCAGTAAGGTCGAGTTTGCACTGAAAAATTAAGACATTTTGCTTCTCGCTTTAATATATCAGATTAATCAGTTTCCTGACCCTGGATTATAGTTTTTTAGGATGTCATCCTTTCTCAATTAAACATTTTTAGCTGAGTAATTGAATTTATAAATCCTGGAGCAACAAAATAATATTGATTTAAATGTTGATGTTAATTCTGGTAAATTATCATGTTTGTCTGTAAAACATGTTTGTTGAACATGAAAATGTTTACTTGAGAATTCATAGCACCCGAAAAACTTACTATATTCCGATTTCAGAAAACTGTTTAATACACTGTAAAAACTAGTCAGAAACGTTTCTGAAAAACAGTGGCACCAAAAGGAACTTAGTTTTTATAAATGCTTCTTTTAATTTCGAAAATATATCAGTTTCTCGGGTTTCTAAATACACTAGTGTGCAAAAGCAACAAACACAAAATGCTAATTTCTGAACACGCGAGTGTTCAAAAGGAAATTCTATAAAGAGCAAGAGTTGAAAACAGGTACTACCCTAACAGCACAGCCAGTGGGTGTGAAGTCTCCTTGACGTCGCACATGGTTACACGTGCCACAGTCACTACGGTGAATCAAAATATGGGGTCTTTCACTCGTCTCATTATTACTCTCAAATGGTTGTTATAAAGTGACTCCACTGAAAAGTTACTGTGACTGTTGCTTTGTGATGGGTCACTAGGTGCCGTTACAATGCAACCTTGTGATTCTCACGTGACTGTTATTTGAAGACTCAACTTTGAAGTGATTGTGAACATTTCATTGTGATGAGTCACCAACTAATCTCACAATTAAGTCGCACAGTGACTTTCAGGTGACCGACACTGTACTGTGAAGTCATCATTGCGCTCCTTTGTGTAAAGTCACCAAATGATTTCATTTTCTGTCACTTGGGAACTCGTCACAGAACAGCTATCATCATAACTTTATAATGGACTGTCCCAATGACAGTCACCAAGTGACTTCATTGTAAAGTCACCTGGTGACTCGTCAAAAAGCAACAGTCATGGTGACTTCTCAGTGGAGTGACCTAATAAGACTATAAATGAGCCGAATGAAAGATATCACATTTCAGTTCATTGTAGTGACTGTGACATTTGTAACCATGTGTGACGTCAAGGAGACTTCGCACCGACTAGCTGTGCTGTTAGGGTAGTACCTATTTCCTACACTTGCCCTTTATAGAATTTCCTTTTGAGTACTCGCATGTACAGAAATTAGCATTTTGTGTTTGTTGCTTAAGTTTTGTACACTACTGTATAAAGAATGATTTGCGGAATTGTGAGTAACTGGGAAGAGGCTACTGTATATTTTCGTTTGTGGTTATATTATATTTTCCTATATGAAGAAACATCTGTCTTTTTTACAGTGTATCGGAAAAAAATTAAATTGGTATAATTGTAATACATTAAACTTTTCTAAAGAAACCTACATCTCTAATATTGCATAAAACATTTCAATAACCTTCAAACAAAAATCAATCAGGAAGGCGGTAAATACAAATCCTAAATAATATTAAAACAATCAAAACCTTTTAGAGAAAAAAAATAAAAATACAATAGGGTCAAAAGAGATAGGATCAAAATAAGAAAGAATTGGTCAGAATAAGATAAGGGTCAAATTTGACCCTATCGAGGAGGAGCAAAACTGAGCCTTATCTACCCACCTTCTTTCTAAGAAAAATTGCTATATATTATCGCTAACGCAGCAGAGAAGATGTTTATTAATTTCACGGCAACTTGCAGAAAGTTGTTGTGAAAGTCGATGTACAGGGACGTAAATGTCAGAACGGAAAGATAAACTAATCTTTATTGCCTATTCTCTGATAAATGTCTTTCTAGTTTCGGAGCAATTTTCAGATGTTAGGAAGAAATATTTAATGACACATCATTTACTAACCTAATCAGTATATTTTGTTGCTTTTTAGGTGCGTTCGTAATTATATAAATACGTAGCACCTATTGTCATCGTCTGGTCCGTCCGTCTGTCCGTCCGTCCGTCTGTCCCTCCGTCCGCATATAACAACGCAAAAACTACCCAACCGAATGGTTTGAAATTTAAGATATATTATCTTTGCAGAGTTTTGTCGTGACATTTCAATTTTTTTAAAAATTGAATCAAAACTTTAGAAAATATTAATAAAAACATTTATTAAGAAATTTGATTTTTTTTTTTTTTTTTTTTTTTTTTTTTTTTTTTTTAAATCGGTGCTTTTTTTATATAGGAGCTTTCGAGGTTTAATCGTCAAGCGACCGAGATACTTATTTTATGACAGAAATGAATCTGCAGACGATATCATTCATTTCACAGAATTAAAAATCATCGAGATCTGAATATTTGTATAACTAGCTATAGTACGAACGCACCTCGTTTGTAAAGTTTGACGTACAATTTCCAACTTATTTTTCTTTGTATTTCAAAATTTCCACATTTTCAAGATTTTCTGTTAGTTAAATGTGATCGTTAAAGGAGAATAAGGTTTCGCAATTTAATGAAATTAATATATATTTATAATTTTAACCCTTTCGATCCGATTTTTTTTTTTTTTAATTTTAGGGAAAAAATACTTTTACGTTACTAATATTAAAAGTAGCTATCCAGATCACAAAAGTTAAGGTTTAATGAAATGTAGCAAATATGTTACATTTACAGAACTCTAACGAATATAATTATTTTGCGTACTATTCTTATGACAATATTCTAAGGAAGAATTTTTGAAGATGTTTGGAAAATGTGATCTTTAAACGAGAATAACGTTTCGTAATTTAATGAAATTAATATATCTTTATACATTTAACCCTTTCGGATCTGATTTTTTTTTTTTTTAATTTTGGGGAAAAAATACTTTTACGTTACTAATATTAAAAGTAGCTATCCAGATCACAAAAGTTAAGGTTTAATGAAATGTAGCAAATATGTTACATTTACAGAAATCTAACGAATATAATTATTTTGCGTACTATTCTTATGACAATATTCTAAGGAAGAATTTTTGAAGATGTTTGGAAAATGTGATCTTTAAACGAGAATAAGGCTTCGTAACTAAATGAAATTAATATATCTTTATAATTTTAACCCTTTCGGATCCGTTTTTTTTTTTCAATTTTGGGGGAAAAATACTTTTACGTTACTAATATTAAAAGTAGCTATCCAGATCACAAAAGTTAAGGTTTAAGGAAATGTAGCAAATATGTCATTTACAGAAATCTAACGAATATAATTATTTTGCGTAGGATTCTTATGACAATATTCTAAAGAAGAATTTTTGAAGATGTTTGGGAAATGTGGTATTACAACATGTTTAAACAGATATAAAAACTTTCTAGTACTTTTTATGTTTTATCACAACTTATCCGTTTGAAAAAGTAGCCGCTATTTTAAATTGAAACAGTGAAACATATGTTTGAAATAAAAAAAATCATCAAATGTGTTAAAAGA
The DNA here is from genome assembly GCA_963931845.1 of Maratus michaelseni. Classification (NCBI taxonomy): domain Eukaryota; kingdom Metazoa; phylum Arthropoda; class Arachnida; order Araneae; family Salticidae; genus Maratus; species Maratus michaelseni. The sequence goes on from OZ007586.1 coordinate 124,253,131, forward strand.
ATTAAGAAATTTTTTATTTAATTTATTATTACTAAATGCTGAAGCATAAATGAAGTCATAATAATAAATGTATAGACATATAGTACTATTATTACTATATGCGGATAATAACAAAAATAATTGTTAAGACAAAATAATACTGAATGAAGAGACATGTACTATTAATAGGACGCCAGACTCGAAGGGGTAAATATAATTATATATTTAATATCGCTTTAATATCGCTTTTATTGAAATAACATAATGAAACATCCTTCACTAACCTAACCATTATAATTTATGTTTAAGACTTGTAGGTTTATTACAAATTTTCTGTACTTTTAAGAATTTCTATTATTAAATCTCCTCAGTAAACGGAGATAGAGTTTAATATATCTTTGATGGAAATTAATATATCTTTATCTGTAATATAACGATATAATTAGCATATTAATATATGATTAATATATATATAAGTGGCGTTAGTCTATTTTTGAAAAATGTCAGTTAAAGCGAAATCTTATTACAAATCATTTAATATCAGTATAAATTTGTTACAAGTAAGTTATTTGGCCAACGATATTTCAAATGCGTTGATTTAGAAAGTGAATAGAATTATTCAGTTTGAAAAGAATTATTTTTTATGTTGCATGATATAAACAACAACAATTACAATTAGGAGGTTTACCACAACTGTGGTAAATTGGCAACATTGGTAAAACATTGTTTTATCATAATTTATATTTATATGCATACGACTTATTACTGAATATTTCCCCCCTTTTTTCCTATAAAATTAAATTTATTTTTTGTTTTATTGTAACTTTTTAAAAGAAGAATGAAATATTGAAATAAAATAAATAAGTAAATAAAATAAAATATATATTATTTTTTTTTATTATAATTATATTCCATTTAAAGAAAACCAACGTTTTAAACAAATCATTGCTTTTGAAAGAAAGACAACTCCATTGGCACATGCCAAAACTATGTTCTTTTTTTTTTTTTTTTTTTTTTTTTGTTAGGGTTCCATACTTAAAAAGTAAAAACGAAACCATTATAAGATCACTCCTGTGTCTGTCTGTCCGTCTGTCGGAGTCATTTTTCTCGTAAAGTATGAGAAGTGGAAGCTTCAAACTTGGGAATGTTATAAAGAATTTTTACCCACACATTTTACAGATTATTAGCCATTCACTAATATGTTTAGGAAAAATTTAGTGGGCTAATTAAATTACTTAACAAAAGTTTTCTTTTTGTCTATCATGTGGGTATCGTGTGATAGATCTCGTAATATCGAACTCAAAATTATATTTATTTTAATTTTAGGTATTATATTTTCAGAGATATCGTCGAAAATGAACCGCAAAAAAATGTCCCCCCCCCCTCTATTTCTGAATATACTGAAACTAAAATTATAAAAAAATTAGGGGTAGTAGAAGTTTATTTAAACCTTGCAGGAAAACTATAGCGATTTTTTTTAGATAACATAGTTTTTGAGAAAAACGCATTTTTTTGTTACACACAAAGTTTAATTTTCGGGCGGTCAGCACGGGAGTTGACGGGCACTCGAGGTATCTATCGACTCAAAATAATCCAAGGATATTTGATAATGATTTTCGAAAACAATTGTCGGTAATTAGCCGAGATATTAATTAAACTACTTGAAAAGAAAAACTTTCTTTCTATACATCGTCTAGAGTATCGTTCGAAAGACCTCGTGATATCGAACTCAAAAATATATATGTTTTAATTTTAGGTATTATATTTTCAGAGATATCGTCGAAAGTATACTGGAAAAATATCCCTCCTATTTCCAAATCTACTGAAACTAAAATTATGAACAAATTAGGGGTAGTAGGAGTTTATTAATTAATAAATAGTAATTAATAAATTTAATGTACGAACCATTTGAGCGAGAGTTATACTCGAACTTGACCGATTTATTTTCATCTAACACGGATAACCATTGTTATATATTAAATTTAAGTGAAATGAAACCATAAAATATATAAAACAAGCCTGATGGGTTTAAAAATATTCGTAAAATATGTTTACGAATAATATAACGTAAAATACTTTTACGAATCGTAAAATATCCTTACGAATACTTTTAAACCCGTTCAAATGCAAATAATTCAATATCTACTAGAAATAACACAAATGGACTTGCATCGCTTTTAAAATCAACGGCTCATATCTTTTACTGAAATTAACATAATGAAACACGTTTTCCTAATACAATCATTGATTTATTTTGGGAGACTTACAGACTTTTGTAGGGTAGAGTTGGGTGAAATTCGTGGGAGGGATAATTGGGTTGTAATTTGTTTTTCCATGTTGTCACATGATGTTAAAACCAAATTGGTATGGAAAACATATTCCAGCATTGTACGGTATAAACAAAAGCATAAACATTAATAAAAAAGTAGCTTTTTTACACTTTCCAAAGTAGTTGAAAAGTGTTTATGAATTCGGTTTGTCTGTCTTTCTGTATGTATGTATGTCCGTCCGTCCGTCTGTTCATCCTCTAACTCTCGTAAATATACTCGGATTACCCTCAAAATTTTTATACATTATTAAATTTTACTATAGAATGTTCGGTATTGAAAATGAAGTGTGTAGAATTAATATTTCATTTACAGGGACACACAAAAGAATTCCATTACATTATGGTCTATGGGGAAAAATCGTTTGCGGCGCATTTTATGGATGTTTCGATATTTCAAGCATAATGAAATTAATATATATTACTCACATGGACTACAGCATCCTTTAACCGGAGTATACAATTAGTATCATTTATAGTTCAATTACAGGTACGTACAAAATAATCCCTTTACATTATGATCTATAGAAAGAAATCGTTTGCGGGTGCATTTTGAACATGTTATGATACTTGAAACATAATGGAATTTAAAAGGATCACTTAGGTTCAATACAACTTACTTTCTATAGATTACGGAGTGTGTGGGATTTATTGTTCATATACAGAGACGTACAAGAGAATTCGGTTAAAGGACTGACTGTGATCGATAATTGCTAGAAGTGCTTTTTCGGCTGTGATATGCAATTTTATATAATTTTTCGTGTATTACGTGCTGTTTACAAATTCTGTAGATCGTATACAGGGCAGCACGAAAGACTTCGAATATGGAAAGCAATTGCTGAAAATTGATTTTTACTGAGTCATTTATTTAACGACATTCAAGGAAGGAGGTTATACAAGTCATTTTTTTTTTAGCTCTTGAACGGATGGTCCAATTTTCATACGTTTGTTGTTTTTGTTGGAAAAGTCTCTTTCTGCAGATAGTCTCTAATCAATATCATTAGGATCTAAAAATTATATGTTTGTCTATCTTGTCTGTTTTCATGTATTTTTAATAGGCTTTTACTTTTGTAAAAAAATTGGATAATCGTCACGAAATTTTAACATGGTGTTAAGTTATACAGCCCTATTTTACGGGTTTTTTTTAATAATCTAAGTATTGTGTATAGTTTTTTTTTCTTTACAGGGACACCTCAAAATTTTTAATATATTAACGTCTACATCGTGTCAAAATAAGCAATATTGGCAACAATAAGATTTTAAAAGAGTGTGTATTACAGTCAGGTCATTAATCCGGTCGGTACCCGAACGGGTCTTGTTTGGTGACCTATCTTTCAAAAGAATGTACATAATATTGTTTAAGATGAAAAAACTATGTATTTCAATATAAAAGCGTATAAATATGTTTAAATATGTTTATTTTTCTATACAAAACGTAAAATTGATAATAGAGATATAATTACAGAGTACTGTTTCATAATTACAATAAAATATAGATTAATTTTCTTACATTTCGTGTCTCAGGTAGGTTTTGTGTTGAAGTGTGTGTCAGTTTCGGGTCAGGTTTCGGATTGACTTCAATATAATTTTTGAGTTCAAGTTGGTATAACCCGACCCGTGCAGCACTATAATGTAGATAACAATACAGGATTGTCATAAAAACACAAAGTTCATAAACAACCCCTTGAAATCGGTTTAATTTTTTGCTACTAATTACTTGTTTTAACATTTTTTGAACAAATAAAATTGTTGATGGACTTAGATTATTCACTTTATTCCTTTTTCAAGCTCATTTTGATTTTCGGAACAATTGAAATGCTGAGAAATAGTGGAAAGTTATTCAATACATTGAAAAAACAACTATCAATTAGGTTGACAAATGTGAATTATAGGAAGTTTAGATGAAGAATGAAGTCTTCAAACCCACAATAATGTTAAAGGAACAGCTGATATCTGGGAAGGGTGAACAAAACAGGTTTAGCATGATGTTTATAATATATTAATTTGTTTATAAACATTTATAAAAAGTATATTTGTTTTAAATAAATGTATTTTAATTTGTTTATAACGCAAAAAACACCTCCGACGTACATAATGTTATAAAGTATGGAGGTTTATTTATTTATTTTAAATTATGTCCAAGTAATTATGACTATAGATCCGATAGGTACAATTTTCTACTAAAAAGGATTGAAAATAACTTTTTTAAATCTTGCATAGAGGTTTAAAATACATCATTTAATGATAATAAGAAGAAGCATTTTTTTTTTTTTTTATCTCAAAAAGAAGGGAATTTAAACAGTTGTTAATAAAACATTCAGAAAAACATAGAAAAAAATTAATATATATATTCCTTTATATTCTTTATAATATTATAGATACATTCATACATTACGATAATTTTATCGAAACTAATTAATTACACAAGCATGCCAAGTTTCAATTCTCTAGCTTTAATAGATTTTGTAAGCAGTGTACCTAACTATGTAAAAAGTGTATCTGCAGAAAAATTGAAAATAAGATTTACATACATATGCGTGACGAAGTTTTTTACTAACTTAAAAGCTCTGTTTTAGTCGTTTGTATATACTATTGTGAAACAATATATATTATATATGATTAAAATTGTCTTAGTTTTTTTTTGTTTTTGTTTTTTTTGTTTTTGTTTTTAAGCGCAAAATTGAAAAAATCGAAGCATTTTTACATCTGTGCCCCTTATCTGTGATTTGAAACAATAAAAAGCTTGAGTACCTGTCATAATTTTGAGAGTAAAAATTAAAAGTAACAAAATATTTTTCAACTGTTTAACTTTTTTGTGCTTACAAACTAAATATCTGTTTAGAGGATCGACTTTCTAAGAATCACAGAGATACAGAATTATTTTAAATAATTCAAATTATTACTTCTTTAAAAACTGATAAGTAAAATATAAATAAAATAAGATTTGCACACATATGAGTGATGGTGATTTTTTTTATAATTTAAAGACTCTGTTTTAGAGGTTTATATACTATTGTGAAACTATATAAATTACATATTTTTGGATTTGGCTGAGGTTTTTTTTTTTCAGCAAAAAAAAAAAAAAAAAAAAAAAAAAAAAAAAAAAAAAAAAAATCGAAGCATATTCACATCTGTACCTTCAAGTATCTGTGATTTGAAGCAATAAAAAGCTTGATTACCTGTCATAGTTTTGAAAATAAAAATAAAAAGTAACAAAAGATTTTTAAACTGTTTAACTTTTTTTGTACTAACAAACTAAATATCTTTTTGGAGGATCGACTTTCTTGGAATCACAAATATACATAAATATTTTAAATGTTTTAAATTATTACATCTTTAAAATTGAAAAGTAAAATGTAAACAAAATAAGATTTACACACATGTGCATGACGGTGCTTGTTTACTAACTTAAAGGCTCATTTTTAGGTGTTTATATACTAATGCGAAACTATATGTTATATATTTTTGGAATTGTTTGAGGTTTTTATTTTTTTTAAACGAAAAATTTAAAAGTATGAAGCATTTTTACATCTGTGCGATTAAGTATCTGTGATTTGAAACAATAAAAAGCTTGAGTTCCTATCATAATTTTGGAAATAAAATATTTCTAAACAGGTTAACTTTCTTGTACTCGCAAACTAAATATCTGTTTGAAGCATCAACTTTCTACAGATCACAGGGTTTCATAGACATTTTAAATGATTCAAATTATTACTTCTTTAAAAACTGTAAAGTGAACCGTAAATATTCTAAAAATAATACTAAATTTTTATTTTGTATTTTTAAAGTACTACCACTAAAAAGAATACGGTCGATAAGGCTAAAAATGGGGTCTCTGTTGCATTTGTGTAATTTTAAAATGTGTTATATAACAATCATTAACTAACGATATCTAATTACAATTATTTAAAACGCGCTAAGTATATAATATATAATGGGTATAAAAAGTGACTTAATATGAATTGATACTGTAGTAAAATAATTTATTTATAGAAACTACAGAAATATAATTTCTCTATTAATATTATATGGATATAATTTTTTTTCACAAAAGTTTTATTATTTATATATATATAATAAATGCATAAAAATATAATGTAATAAACTTCATTTATCTTGTAAACGAGACGGGTTTTTAAGCTTGGGCGAATTTAGATACTTCCAGACTTTTTTTGTTTAGTTTTGTTTTTATGTTTTATAAATGTTTATACCCTAACATAAACATCTATAAGCATCTAAGTGTCACCTTCGTTCGCACTGTTCGAAATAAATAGATAAAATTTAAAAAGAAAATAGCAAAAATGTAAAAAGTAGCAAAATGTAATAAGTAGCAAAAATGTAAAAGTTTGGCCACAAAGTAAATATCTGTTTAAAAACTGCAGTAAACCTAACATGTTATATAATATCAAATAGATATAATAAACAATATTTTTTTTATTATTATAATAAAAACTTTTATATTCAGTCACTGAAAAAAGACACTTTTACATTGCTATCGGCCGTAGTCCTAGATCGTATCGTCAACGCAGCAGTGAGAATGTTTCTTAATTTCACAGCAACTTGTATCAAGTTGTTGTAAAAGTGGATGTACAGGCGAAATATCGGGAAGGAAATAAACGGATCTGGTCTGCCCATTCCCCTTTAAAAGGCGATGTCGATGCGAAGCAATTTTCGGATATCTCAAATGAATAATAATTATAAATTAAAGTACTTTTTTTAAACTTGTACATGAACTAAAATTAGACGAAGACAGTAATATAATAGTTAATTTAAAAAATAATAATAACAAAATTAATAAATAATTTCTTTAATTTCTGAATAATTAATGTTTTAACTATTTTGTTAATTATATTAAAAAGGATATTTTTTTCTTAAAAAACTCTTTAGTAATTTAAAATTAATTTTGTTTTAATAATATTTGCTTTTTGTGTAAATTCAATGTAAGACCTTTTTATTATCATTATTATTATTATTGTTGTTGCTGCTGTTGTTTACTTTTGTAAGGAGATTGTTTAAGATGTTATTAGATTCTAAACAGGGTTCGTACGCTTCAGTAAATTTGAACACCAGATTTTTCGTGTAAAGTAACATATGCCTTATTTAATGAAGCTATTCTCTGTTTAAATATTGAACATTCGGGAATTAAATTATGAAATTTCTGGTATCCAAATCCCCCGAGACGTACGAACCCTGCTAAATCAACATTATATCATACTAATAAACAATAATAGTTTAATAAGTGACATAATAAAATTACATAGAAAAGATAACAAAGTGAAACAATTAATGTAGTTATTTTTCTTGCGTTTCTTGCAATTTCTCTCAACTCAAAGTTTTTTTTTTTTTTTTTTTTTTTTAAATTAACGACACATGTGAATATCTTAAAGAGAATCCCTTTTTTATCACTTTTTACATAAAAAATTAGATATAATTTTATCTTAATACTTATACTTTTTTATTATGAATATTATATATCTACTTTTCGAGTAAAAACTGTTTCTTACAAAATTTTCTTTTACTTTTGTAGCAAGTTGCTGATTATTTGTAAACAAAATTGAACACTAGGAAAATTATTAACATAACATAACTTTTAATTTGAAGAAATTAAAAACATTATCATGTATTTTTTATATTATTAGTAAATTATAAATGGGCGTTGTAACGCTAATTGTTGTTGCGTTAAATTTTAACATTTACCAGTCTTTAATATTTTGTAAAATGTGTCGAACAAAAACACGTCATAGGAAGTGCAGTAGTTATTAATATAGATAATTGTAAAGCGGTTTTAAATGCAGAAGCACAGAAAAAAGTCTTCTTTTTACTGCAGAAAACTCATAAAATCCCCCTTTCTACATAGTTATTAAAATTGATTGTACTTGGGTCTACAAGTCGATAATTTCCAATGAATTGTGTATTTATATTAAAACATGCCTGAGTTATTGGTTTATTAAATACAATTTTACTTTGGTAGGTTATTTTATATCACGTATTTTCAGTTATAAATATAAAAGTTTCATTTACCACTTTAGTTATTAATTAAAGCTATTTGTTTGTTGTAATTTGTTTAGATATTTTTTAACTGTATAAAATCATAAACTTATTTTTCTCGTTAGTTATTATAGAAGATGTATGCAATAGTTATTAATAGTGTCTATGTTAATGTTTAGAAGGTTAATTTCTATTAATTGGATATTTGTATTAAACATTCTCTTAATTATAAATATTAAAACTCAGTTATAAAAATAGAAATTTCGTTTTTTTTTTCTTTAGTTATTATTAGATTTTAGCTGTATAAAATAAGAAAATTGTTTCTCTTACTGTTCTCTTTCTGTTATTATAGAAAACATTACTTCCAATAGTTGTAAATATTGTTTATATTAGTGTTTACAGGTTAATATATTTAATTGGAAATTTGTATTACACATTCTCTCAGTTATAAGTCTATTAAAACTTAGTTATAAAACTAGAAGTTCCGTTTCCCTCTTTAGTTATTATTTTTAACTGTATAAAACCAGAAAGTTATTTTTAGCTTTAATTATGATAGAAAATGACTTCAATAGTTATTAATATCATTTATATTAGTGTTTACAGATTACTTTATATTTAATTGCCCATTTTTATTCAACATTATCTCTGTCATAAGTCTATTAAGATTATCTATAATTACCTACACACTTATATCTAATTCATTTTCAGTTTACAAAAATTGATAGTATTTTACCTCTTTTTTAAATAAGCGTTATTTTTACATGGAACGAAGCAGATACAAACGTTAGCATTGAAACACATTATCAAACTGTAAAAGTATGCCAGGATGAATGAGTGATGAATGACTTCCATATATGATGTTGGCTTTTAGATCGATATTTTACATTTTCTCCCTCACCAAGCAAAAAACTGTACTATCATTAACAGAAATAGTGAAATCATAGAATAATAAAAACGCGCGGTACGAAGTATCATAGACATTACCATATATATAACAAAATAATTTTACCCCGAAAAATTGTTTAAATTGTTTTTATACACTTAATTCAAGTATATATCCAAACTCTAATCATATTTATTAGAACTTTCTTACACCATTTTCATCATGTATAAATATATTTAGTTTTTTACATCGTTTTTTCAAGGAAATGTTATAAATATTACCATAGATCTAACTACCTAATTTTACTCCGAAAACCTTTTTAATTATTTTTATACACTTAATTCAAGTATATCTCCAAACTCTAATCATATTATGTTGGATCTTTCTTAAAACATTTTCATCATGATTATATATATATTTAGTATTTTACATCATTTTTTCAAGGAAATGTTATAAATATTACCATAGATATAACTAAATAATTTTACTCCAAAAAATTTTTTTAACTTTTTATATATTTAATTCACGCATATCTTATAACTTTAGTAACATTTTAGGAGCTTTATTAAAAGATTATCATCACATATAAACATAATTAGAATTTTAAACAGTTTTCCCACGAGAAAAAACCAGTGTTTACATTTAAATTGTAGTGATAATTGTCTATGATATAGTAGTACTCATTTTCTGGACTTGATATTATTATATAATTTTCCTGAGCATTATAAAAGAATAAATAATATTTAGTAACATACAAATATAAAGTAAAATTTACAGTGTTGCGCTTCCTAAGAGGAATTGTAATTTTTCTTAATTTGTATGCTTTTTTTATGTAAAAGCAATTCATAAATAGGGGAAGATATTGACAACTAATACTTGATAAAATGTATTACTTAAAAACAAGGTTTTCCCAAATGTCTATACCTCAATTAAAAGAATGCTTATAAATTTATTTTATTACTCTCTTTATTAGCAAGATATCTAATGTGTTTACACTCCTAGGAATTTCCTGAAAGCCTAATCCCACTGGATCAGAAAATTTATATTTAATAATTAAATCGCAGAATTTGCAATCGCCTTGTTTCATTACAGAATTTATAATATTTGTCTGTGGTCAAATAAAGCAAGATAGTCTATTAAAAATTTGTGGTGCACACACATTTTATAGAAATAAACCACCAATAGTTGTTTTAAGGAGCAATTATTTTTCATTTATAAATTTATCGATTGATAAATTTATGAAGGCGATAAAATTTCTCTTGCAGCTTTAAAATTAGCATTAACAAAACAAATCACAAACATCATTTAATAAAGCTGTTCTGCTTCATATTAATTCACGCTATATTTACTCAATGTGTTTCAATTGTGTGATATTGATTAACTACTTTGATATAAATGGCATTTTTTACACATGTAACTCTGAGATTTCATACAATGAAGAAATGTAAAAAAAAAAAAATAATAATAATAATCTAAAAATCCTTCATAAACCAGAAAAAACGTGTTTCCTCGCCTTCTCCACCAAATAGAAACATTTGCCGTTAAATTGATTTAGAGATAGAAAGGAAAATTTACAAGTGGAAAATTTTCGAAAACAAATCAATCGGTAAAAATTCATTGCTACTTAGTGTTTATGAAAACATAAACAAATTAATTTTAAAAAAATCATACGGTACATTTTCAAAATACCGTGAATTAAAACAAACTAAATAACCTTTTAGTATTAGGAAATTGATAGATAAATTAATAATAATTAAATAAAAAAGGGACTTATCAGAGTCTCGCTAAGAGTATTTAGAATAAAATATTATTATTATTATTATTATTATTATTATTATTATTATTATTTAGTCTCAGGAAAAATATATTGCATTGATTGATAATATAAAGTTTCTGAGAAAACAAGTAATACTAATACAACGTTAATGTTTTTGTTTTTGTGCATTACGTAATGCTTTAATAAACCCTGAGAAATGTGTTTAGTCAAACAAGTTTAGATTTTTTGTTTTAATTCAATGAATTTTTAGTGAATTAAAATATAAATGTATAACAATATCAGTAACTAAAGCCGTTATTTTGAACTTTTACTATGTTATGAAAATAATTATTAGACTCCCCCGTGCATTAAATAATGACTTTTTGTTTCATAAAATAAATTAAAATCAGTTAAAACGTATCAGAATCTGTAGTAATAAATTTATAAAAAAGTTTTTTAACTCGTACGTTTTAGTTGATACTTCCATAATATCTCTTGTCATAATTTTATAAATTGCATATTTTTAAGTAAAATAATTTTATAAAGATATTAATTTATTAGCATCAAATAAATCAAGATAAATAAAATAAATGGATCTTAAGAATAGTTCTGTAACAGTTTCACCACTTTCTTACTCTTTCATTTTTAAGTATCTTTCCCGTTTCATCTGAAAAAGTAGCAGTAAATTGAGTCCGTATTACAAAGAATTTTTGAAATTAAGTAAAATGATACTTAAAAAGTTTTAAACTTGGTATTTTTAATCAAGAGTTTCGTAACAGGAACATTTCGACTTTAAACTGAGTTTATCGACTTTTTTCTATTTATAGAAATTATTCAATCAATCGGAACTATTTTTAGATTCATAAGAGAGAAAAAATAATTATTAGTGTCCTAATCATTTCAAAACACAATATCATTTGAGAATCATCTCTTGTAAAAAAGTTTTTAAAAAATGTTTCGAAGAAAGTGAGTTAAGGGAGGGTGGATCGGGAAACTGGGCGTGTTGTGAGAGGTCACATGTAGAGACGGCTAGTTGAGTAGGAGGATGTATGGGACACATGGCACTGGGGAACATCTGTCCCAAAGGATGAATGATTTTATTTTGAGTAGGAGGTATGCAAAACCCTTACCTGAGAATTTCCATCTCCTTTTCTTCTTCTTGTTTCTGGCGGGCCATTACACCTTCGATGATCGCCCGCTCCTCGCTCGTGAGGTGGCTCAGGTCGGGCAGTCCTGGGGGCATGAGGGGCACGGGGCCCCCTGCCTCGTCTTTCGTTTCAGCCATTGGTTCGACACTGTCACTAGGAAAATGGAAGACTGGTGATATCCTAGCGGGCGTCCGGCTCACCCACGGCAACAGCAGCAGCACACATAGCAGCAGCAGATGCGGTTGGCCCGCCAGTACAGCAACAGCAGCAACTTTAAGGAAACAACAGTGTCGAACCCGGGACCAGGAGCGCGTGCTGAGACTAGAATTGCATCCCAGAAAAGGTGTTGAACGGGAGACATGGTCGCCGCACAGCGTTTACTTGGGCTGCTGCGAGGATCGTCTGCGCCATTGCATGCCGGGTATTGAAATCGCAGAGGCTGTCGTGGCTATAGCGAACGTGGCGGCACGGAGTTTTTCGTGTTCTGTTTCTTTTGACGGGGCCCGGCAATGTTTCGGCGCGGGCCATTTAGGTCACTGAAGATCTAGTGAAGGGTCCCTATTCCGTGGGTGCCTAGCGGAGAGCAGTAGCAGTCATGCACCTATACATGTGCCGCGGTTGTCAGAACGGGTCTTCATGAATAAGTTACGGAAATAACACGTCAGTTGCGCGCCCAATCGTAAAGCGGCTGCGCGGTCTGACGTCAGAAATGGACCATTCGTTCGTGAGAATAGGCACGGGGGTGGCGGCGAACGATCGACTCCTAAAATTGATGCGAGTGTGTGACTAGAGCTGCGAGTGGAAGACACCACGCTGAACACTGAACTCGCACTTCCTCCGGATTAATTCACTAAGCACACCCTCTATACCACGCGATTACAAAATTGGATCTCTCCGAATCGCCTTTTACATTCCCCAACTCAGCGCAGCCTCAGAGAGAATCACAAACGAACGAAATGCGCAGCTCCTATATTCCCTACCTGGCACTCCTATCCTGAAGGCTCTCAAACACTCGCGCGCTCAAAACTGGAAACGATCCTCTCAAACGTCGAGAATCGCAAAGCTTTTCATCTCCCTCTAGCTTATGTGGAATAGATCCTTTCACGTGCTTTTCCTTTCTTTTATTTTCGTTTTCTTCTTTTCTAAGTACAGAATATTTATAACAAAGAAAGTAAGAAACTTCAATTTACAGATCAAAATATTTTATAATTTCGTTAACATTTCTGACAAATATCGATTTTTTCCAACAAAAAAAGAAGAACTACAAATCAACTCCAGTTAATAATCCATGTATTTTCGTTACTTACATTATTTATTTAGTATTCAATATTGAAATTTTTCCGATGTGTTTGTTCTATGCTAACACGGTAACCTCTACACTTTCTAAATACAATGTAAACGGTATGTATGAATGTAGATACATGTAGCGTGTTTTTATTGTATATGTGCGCATACATGTCAGTAACTAAAAATAGCTATCTAGATCTATATATATATATATATATATACTTTTTTTTGTAAAGTAACTTATTAAAAATATTATCAATAACAATATATTCACACACGCTTTCAAATGTATTTTTCGATTATTATTTTACTAAACATTTTCTTTGTTTTAAATACAATTGTAAAACTTTTTTTTTTTGTGTGTCTTTGTAGTAACACGTGCTTTCGCGCTTTTAGAATTATTTTTTTTATTATAACAAAACATGCTTTTGTTTTAGAACTTTAGCATAACTTTCATAACTTATGAATATTTTATTATTTCAGTATTCTTGTTTTTTTTTTTTGTTGTTTTTTTTTTGTTGTTGTTTTTTTCTTTTTTTTTTTTTTTTTTTTTTTTTTTGGTTTTTTATTTTTATTATTTTTTTTTAACATGTACACAGTTAAAGTAGAAAATTTTACTTTAAATATCGAACTAAAAATGAAATAAAATTTTACTTTTTCATGAAGAAAACTCTAATAAATTACAATCTGATATAAGTAAGTCGTTTATTCATTAGCATTCAAAACGTAAAATTGCTTCTAATTCTGTGAGCTTCACTTCGAAAAGTTCTGTTTAATGTTTAAAAATAATTGCTGAAATAACAATAAATATATTAAAATATTTTTAATTTTTAAATATTAATTAATAATTTACAGATTTTTTTGTGGAAATGAATTAAATTTGTATACATACATGATGATTATAAAAGTTCAAAATTAGAAATATTCTGCCAGTTGGGAAATATTATACGATACCATTCACCGAAATTCAGGATAACAACGAAAACTCGCTAAATTTGCATAAATATTACAAATTTAATGATTTAATTAATTTATATTTTCAATGTATTATTATTCGTATTTTATTTAAATTTACGAAAGTTTATTATTGTATTTATATTTATACATAGATTTTCCGATAAAATTCCAAAAAGGAGTATGATGAATGTAAGAAAAAAACATTTTTCTCTAATGTAATATTTTTATTTTCATTTATATCAGTGTCCGCTCATTTCTTTTTAGCAAATGTTCATCATACGCTTCTTTTTCCTCTGAAAAAGCTGTGAAAATGCCCATAAATAAAAACAAAGATCATAAATTTCAAAATATCTCACATGAAATAACTGTCGAAACAAAAGCCTTTAAAAAACATTTAAAAATATTATTAGGCGCTCTTTTACCACCAAATCTAAATCTGTGCAGAAAAAATCACTATATTGTTTACATAATTGTTTGCAGTATTTTTAACATTTTTTATACAACATATTTAGACAGTTATTTTTTATTATTATTATTATTGGCTGCTATAAATAATAATGCTAAAGCATTTTGGTATTGTAAAATCCCATAATTCCTGTTTCTAAATTTCTTTTTAATATCCTGTTTTGTTTTGTTTTCATTTTTAACCGATATCATAAATAAATTTACACACTGTAATATTTTCATAATCCATCGTAGATATTTTTTTATAATACGTTTAATTTTTTCAATTCACATTGTATCCAAATCCTTTCATCTTATGTTTAGAAAGGCTATATTGTTGAAATGAAAGCCTCAGAACGTGTAGGTAGAATTTCAAATCTAAACTTTAAAAATAAGGAAAAAAGATCTTGTCTTTGAGTTAAGATATTTTATTACAACTTGATATATAACATGTTTTATAACAACTAGAATTAAAAGCAGAGATTTTTTTTAAACAAATATCTTAAATTTTCATTTACATTGTATCGTCCAATCATATTATGTTTAGAAAGGCTATATTGTTAAAATAAAATGCTAAGAACATGTTGGTATAATTTCAAATCTAAACTTCAAAATAAAGTAAAAAGATTATTTTCAGGTTAACATATTTTAGTTCAACTAGACATTAACAAATTTTATTACAACTATACATTAACATATTTTATTACAACTAGAAAAACATCTTAAATTTTCAATTTACAATTATCTCCCAGTCCCCTCACATTTTGTTTTGAAAGACTATATTGTTGAAATAAAATGCTAAGAACATGCTGGTATAATTTCAAACCTGAGCTTCAAAATAATGAAAAATTCTTATCTTCAGGTTAACATATTTTATTACAACTAAACAGAGATTTCTTCAAAACAAATATCTTTAAATCTTATTTGAAATATTATTGCTAATATGTGGTCAACGACTGAAAACAATGCTTCAATTACAAAACAATATTAACTGCATCCTACCAACAATGCTTTTCCCCTTCAAAATATCTCTATAGTTACATTCGTGCGACTTCTATTACAACGTAACACTTGCTGCTGTAAAACAAGATGTACAGGCAAAGGAAAACCGAATTTTCGCATGTCTCAGAAAAGTGTCAGTTATATTGCAGATTTCAAAATAACTGACAACTATCAGTAACAATAAACAACTATTTTTAATGGTTATGTTGTTGTTGCTTTAATATAAATGTTGTGAAAGTATTGTTAAAAACCTTTTCTATGTTGTGATTGCAGTAGTTTAAATCAGTTAAAGCAAATTTAGAATGTTAGGAACAATTATGGAAGTGTTATGAAATTTAGTTGAGTTACACTTTGTTTTAATAAATTATAAATATCAATTACTTGGAAACTTTAAACAACTACGTTTACTCATAATATTTAAAAATATAATTTTTTATTAAGAAGCATGGGAAAAACATTTTAAAGATTTAAATAATGTATTTTCATGGAATTAATGGTAATCTTGTGATTATTCACACAAATAAGTACCTTGTTTGCATTTATTTGTGTGAATAATTTCTTTCAGAGCTGCTTTAAAGGACTTTTAAATGAAGTAGGTATTTACTGTTACTTTTTAAGTATGTATGTATTTTTAATTTAAGGACATATCTAGTGTAAAGTAAGTATTGTAATCATGATGTATTTACGAGTGAACATGATAGAGTTTAAACGGAGTTTTTATATTGAGCTCCCATTTCTCAAATATATTATAGGCCATTTCTGCAAGAACTGTGTATATTTTTGGCCAAATCGGACTAAGGATTTGATATCTAAACTATTTTCCAACCATTATGTAGTCAAATAAAACCGTTATTTTTTCTAACTCAATTGTTCAAAAAATATTTTTTATTTCTCACACTCATTTTATCTCAATACAACGATGGTGTTTCATCAGAACATGACTAAATGTAGTAAAACTTTTTTTTCCATTAAAATAAAACAAAGGAAAACATTTATATTGAGTTTTATTAGTCTGATAAAAGCATGTGGAAACTGAAGTATTTCATTTTTTTTTTAAGAAACAAACGGCGAAATATTTACATTTTAAACAACTTAAAACTTCTATTAGCGTGGTTATGTAAATTCAATTACAATATTTATTTTACTTTACAGTGTTAAAAATTTGCAACAAACTGTCCAGTCACCCCTTCGTTTTTATAGAAAACGGTTACATAACTGTAATTTAACTCTATTCTGACCATATTATTGTCCATATTATGGTCAGAATAGAGTTAATTTACGGTTATGTAACAATTTTCTATAAAAACGGTCAAGTGACTGGACAGTTTGCTGCAAATTTTTAACAGTGTACAGTCTTTAATCTAAACACGGGCCAAATGGAAACTCATTGAAAATTGCATTGTAATTTTAAAAGTATACGCAGCTTTGTGAAATGACAGTGCACATCTTCTTTTGATCATGAGGTCGTTTTCACCTTTGTAAAAATTAGGATCAAAGTTTTTATTTATTTTTATATTTCTGCTTATTTGAACGCATAGTATTATATAAAGTTTTGAGAAAGACCAGTGAAATCACTCATATATATATTTTAATGTGGACAGACTTCTCAACGAGCAAATAACTGAATTATTGTTAAAAGGACGGTGAACTTTGGGAAGAGCAAAAATACGAATTTTTGTTTTTGTGTTAAAATTCATTGTTTAAAATAAATAAATAATAATAATAATAATAATAATAATAATAATATATTATCATATCTGTGGCAGCAAATGTCTACCACCCAAGTTACCGATAAATTTCGTAAAACTTTACCGATATTTGCTGTAGCAAATAAACGCGTTTTGAACCAGTAAAATTATTTAATAAAATGTCTTGTATTATTGTGGTTCTTATTTAATATGATTCATTAAGAAAAATTATGGTGTTAAACATTTTCATTTAACCTTGGTCAAATTGACACAGTTTTGCGGAAATTATCGAGCAGCTATGCAAATATATTTTCATACTTCTTATAAAGTTAAGTAATGAAAATAATACATCGTAGTGTATTTAAATTGCTTTTTTCTCACGAAAAAAAATTCCGCTGTCTATACATCTTTAAAATGCTTCAGGCATTTTCATTTTTGCTCAAAATTGTCAACATGGCTCAAGAACAAGCTTGATACATAGTACAAGAAATGCGTGCATTAATTTTGCAATGTGTGTTCAGTAAGTCATCAAATTAGCAATAAATATGTGATAACATGTGGATTTGTAATGAAAATTCAGTTTAGGGGTTAGTCTTTTGTCCTTTCTTGAATAACTGTGAATGGGATTAAAAGCTGGATGTACAAGTTTCTTGCACTATATATCAAGATCACCCTTTCGCAATTTTGAGAATTTGGAACAAAATTGAAAACGTACGGGGCATTTTAAATATGTATAGGCTGCGAAAAATTTCTTTTGAGAAAAATGCGTTTGAAATACATTGTGGTATGTTGTTTTCATTACTTAATTTTATAAGAAGCAATACAATACATACACTGTAAAAAAAAAATCCTGAGGTTACTAAAATTTTTTTAGTGAATTTGTATTCCACAGAATTTTTTAGTAACCGGTATTGTAAACCGGAATCGTTGCTAGCTGTTTTCTACTAATCCTTACAGATTTTCTTGTAACTGAAAAAAATCCTAATCGATATGTACTATTTTTTATTAATTGCAAGGATCAATGAGAAAAACTAAAATTTTTTTTAGTAGATCGACCTTTTTTTTTTTTTTTTTTTTTTTTTTTTTTTTTTTTTTTTTTTCAGTGTATATTCTGACATGTACATAGCTACCAACTTATACGGTTTTTTGTTACCACTAAAATTTAATCGAAATGTTTGCCTTATTCAATAGCTAAAAATCATTAGATTTCAGCGATTACATTTAAGCGAAATATGCTAATAAATTTTAGCGGTAAGAAAAAAATGTATAAATTGGCAGGTGTGTACGCATACGGCAAGTTATATATTTTTTTAATTTTAGGAATAAATTTTAACACAAAAACAGAGATTTGCATTTTCGCTCTTTTCAAAGTCCACCAACCACTTAAAATACATTCTTTAAACTTATTTACAAATTAAGTTTTTAAATCTTTTTAATTTCAGTTCTCAACTTTCACGACCTAATGCCAACAGCATTAATAATACATCAGCATTTTTTAAAAAAAAAAGCGCAGCTCCATTCCCCATCTTTTATTATTCTGACAAGGTTTATCACTGAGAAAATATAAAAAGCATCAATCGATTAGGAGACATTTCCTCTGCAAATGTTCGCGTGCTAAACTTGCTCTCGGAGTTATTTGATTTTTAAAACGTGTAATTTCTAAATAAGCATGGCGAATAATCCTAATGAGAAATTTGTATTTAAGAGAAATTTTACAGACAGAAAAGAACAAAATATTGTTTTACATTTAAATAAAATTTTTCTGGATGACCCATAAATGAAAATTTTAATATCTGAATTTTAATATCTTTAAATGTTTCGCTCGTATTATTCATCTTATAAGACAGTAAGTGACGTATTATTCAAGTACATTCTTCAAATTTGTCTACAAACTAAATTGCTAAATCTTTTTTTTTCCTGAACTTTTACGACTAATGTAGTTAGTTACTTTGGAAGGTTGTTATTATCATTTTACAAAGTGGCGTATTGCGAAAGTAGATTATTCAAACTTATTTACAAATTAAATTGCTATTTTTTTTCAGTTATCAACTTTTATAATTAAAACTGTATTAGTTGTGAAAATTGTTATTTTCGAAGAATGTTACTTTTCCCGCAACAACACGATAAATTATTTTAACTAAAATGTATCAAGATCAACCTTTCGCGATTTTGAGAATTTTGAACAGAAAATGAACACGTACGGAGCATTTTAAATATGATTAGGCTGCGAAAAATTTGTTTTGAGAAAAATGCGTTTGAAATACATTATATGTTGTTTTTATCACTTACTTTTATAAGAAGCAATACAATATATTTTCTGACATGTACATAGCTGCCAACGTATACGGTTTTTTGTTACCACTAAAATTTAATCGAACCCATACACTTTTTATTTTTCAATATTTTCTTCACTAAGCCAAAATTAAGAAGTGAATAGGAAATAGATTTATGGCAAAGTTCAAACTCTTGACTTTTTCATAATGGACTTTTGCACGCGACCTGGGGTCCAGGCTAAATCGCAGCAATCTGCTGGCGGTATTTAAATTTGAATATTAGCATAGCGCTCTATGGAGTATTAGTGTTATTAATGTTTATTTGTTAAAAATTCCGCGAAGAAATTCATTGTTGTAGATACATAATATATTGTAATATAAATTCAAAATATCGTTCTGTATCCAAGAAAATTCGCTAAATTTGTCAAATTTTGGTTTAATTTTATGCACGC
The DNA here is from genome assembly GCA_963931845.1 of Maratus michaelseni. Lineage (NCBI taxonomy): Eukaryota > Metazoa > Arthropoda > Arachnida > Araneae > Salticidae > Maratus > Maratus michaelseni. Next base: position 124,273,314 of record OZ007586.1, read on the forward strand.
AACCTGGGTCGAGGTTAAAATTTTCCTGCTAGTGGTATTTGTGGTCAAAGATACTGGCATATTCTTACCGATCAAAATACCACCAGCTCTGGCACGGCCGATCTTCACGCGGTGTTATGAAGATCGGCCGTGCAGCTCTGGGTTGTGACCTCACGTGCATAGAGTCCATCCATCTTTGTAAAAGAGGAATGTCTTCAGGGAGGACTTTTGAAGGGAAAATGACCAAAATTATCGTTCTCGTAGAATGAAAACCCTGAAAATATTGCACAGTCACCCCACCCAGACCACGCTGGTTTCGAATCCGCGAACTCCGGCCCAAGCTACTCATTTTGTGGCCAATATGCTAACGACTGAAATAAGTGGGCCTTCATTTACAAAAAGAAAAAAATAAGAGCCGGAGCAAATACGCTAAAAGATAAATTCAGAGAAATAAATTCAACAGTTTTTGAACAACTCATGCTTGTTTTGAAACTGTTCTCTATTAATTATCAAATACCTAATATAATAAGTAAATTTAAAAAAATCTCTAGGCTATTATAAGCCATTATTACATATTTATTGTCAGAAACTCGAATATATACAGGGCTTGACAAATACGGTCGCCAGGTCGCCACTGTCTACTAAGATGTTTGATCTGTCGACCAAGTTATTTAATATTTCGGTGTGATTTCTGTAAAACATATTGACTTAAGAAATGAGCACAAATGGCATTTTTTCTCACCTCCACCCCTACTCGTGCGCGGTAAGCAGTGATCTTCCTCTTCTCTCGTACTTTTAATGGAAGAACTAAATTTAAAAAGGCATTTTCCAACTCATGCACAGAAAACACCATTCTTTTCAGCTATAGCCAGCTAGTATATTTCACGTGATTAGAATGTGGGGGGGGGAGAGGATATTTGAATAAAACAGTAAGAAATAGTGTCAATCCAGCCTCTGTGGCATCTAAAATTAGATAAATGCTAAAAAATTCTCGAGGTTCATTAGAAAATATAGTTTATATTATCTTTCTAAATTATGTTCTATTTTAAACTATCTAACTAATAATTCTAAACTATGCATGTTATTATTTTTTCTGAATTAATTCATAAAAAAACTCTTGTGTTTTATTTTAAATCAACGACGGGGAAGAGGAGGGGGGTAAATATTTTTTCTTGGCGACTAGTATTTTTTTTCTGGCTACCAGATTTTTATCAAATTTGTAAAGCCCTGTAATATATATATGTATAAAGCATTTCTTTTTCTATGCAACAAATTTTATTATTTATCTAATTACTTTTTAAATGTGTATAAAACATTTTATGTCATGTTTTATTCACATTTAAATATTTTATGTTCAACACACTCCATAAAGCCTTTACAATAATTATTTAAATTCCGAAATCCTTTATTCTCCAATTCTTTGCGTGTTTCAATTCAAACCTACCACAGAAACTTATAATCATTCATCGGATAATAGGAAACCTTTCAGGTGACTCATCGAACAGTTTTCCTATAGAAATTCGAAATGCTATTTTGTATTGTATCGTTTAGAAGTTATATCTTCAATTTATTCAGAATATACTAAGATTACATGTTATTGAAGGTTGTCAGTTGTTGCAACTTTTTGATACATATTTAAATGGCATTTAGAAATCACACCTATGGACTTTAATTTTTTAATTTTTCATAACGGAAAATGTTCATTCTGTTTTATTGAATATGAAATGTGATTTATAGAATTACTTGCATAAATATTTTGAACAAATTTATATCATATGCGAGATTATTTATTTAAATAGTTTGTTTTCTTTTTATAGTTCAGCTGTTGATTTTGAAAGGGAGGGAGGTCTAATTTTGAAAAAAAAAAAAAAAAAAAAAAAAGTTAAAGCTAAATCTTATTACAAATTAATATAAAATTTATGTTTTTAATCAATTTGCACTAAATATATTTTAATATCAGTATAAATTTGTTACTAGTAATTTATTTGGTAACGATATTTCAAATACGTTCATTTTGAAAGGGAGGCAGATCTACTTTGAATAGAATTATTTTTTTCTATATTGCATAATATTAACAAGCACAGTCAGAATTTATCAGTTCTACTACAATTGTGGTAAATTCGAAACATTGGTAAAACATTGTTTTATCATAATTTGTAATTATATACTGGCTGTGCCGTAAATTCGTGAAAACTTTAAAAATTCATTAAAAAAGAATAAATGATGCTAAAAAGTCGCGGTTTGTACGAATGGGATTAGAGGGAGATCGGATTTTTTTTAATAACGAAAAAAGTTGTGATTCAAAAGTTACCGATAGATGGCGCTGGCATGGATAATATGAAGCAGATTTATGCAAATCCGGCTGTCCTTAAACTCCCTCGATGCACATAGATTCTTCATTTGATACCAGCAGTATGCTATCGTTACGAGAAAAAGCATTGTTGGTTAAACACTTTTACAAGAAACGGGAATCAGCAAACGGCGTTTTCTAAAATTCTGCACGCCAAAAGGGTTCAAGACAAGAAAAAGACCCGTTTCATGCGCTGAAATACTGAAGCTTGTCAGATGCTTCGAAGAAACGGGTCGTTTGGAGGACTATCCAAAAAGTGGAAGGCCCCCCTTCGCATCTGCTTCATATTATGCATGTCAGCGCCATCTATCGGTAAATTTTTAATCACAACTTTTTTTTTTTTTTTTTTTTTTTTTTTAATCCGATCTTTCTCTAATCCCAGTCGTGCAAACAGGAATTTTTTTAGCATCATTTGTTCCTTTTTCATGAATTTTTAAATTTGTAACGAATTTATGTCGCATCCAGTTACATACAGCTTATTACTGAATATATTTTCCTCTTTTTTCCACTTTTTCCTATAAAATTAAATTTATTTTTGCTTTATTGTGAATTTCTCTAAAGACGAATGAAATATTGAAGTAAAATAAAAAAGTAAATAAAATAAAATATTCTATTTTTTGTTACTGTAATTATATTCCATTCAAAGAAAATCAACGTTTTCAAAAATTCATTCCTTTTGAAAGAAAGGCGACTCCATTGGCGCATACCAAAAGCATGATTTTTTTTCTTCAGCTAACAGGAATAACCATTATTGCATAGTAAATTTACATTAAACAAGTTTGAAATTGTACGTCAAACCGGAAAAATGAGGTACGTTCGTACTATAACTAGTTTCAGTGAAATTAATTATATCGTCTGTTATTATGCTAGTATTAATTTACGTAATAAAATAATTGCATTTTAAGTTGGCAACACTTTATTTTTTGTTGACATTTACTGAAAATTCCAATGGGAAACTTAAGCCTAGCTTTGAAAATTTCAGAACTTGAAATCCATATTTAGATCCTTTTTCCATTTAATATCTATTTCTCCGGAAACATCTATCCAAAAATCTGTCGGTAGATTATATGATTGCTATAATTAAACAATTTTAGTATACAAATTCGGTTTTAAATTCAGTAATACAGAAATAATATAACTCCATCTTAAATAGGACGTAACCACCATGGCAACCTAGAATCATAATCTATCATGGGATATCATTGAAATAATTACGTATGATAAGATTTAATAGAATGAAGAAAATTTTATTAATATCTTTTTAAGTTTTGATTCGATTTTCATAAAATTTGAAATAACTCGACAAAATTCTGAAAAGATTATATACATTGTGTCCCAAAAGTCCTTGACATATTTTAAAATTCAATAAAATATCAAGCAATTGGCGTATGAGAGTGCGGTTTGAACGAAAATTCTTCTTATGATCTGAAATTTTGCTTAAGCAAATAAAAAATTAACTCCAAAAAATTCTCATAGATGGCGCTGCTTTTAGAAAGTTATCAAATAGGTAGAATTCCTTTATACATAACAATGGCGAAAGACGCACAATGCGTATGCACAATTTTTGTCCAAACTATGGCAACCCACATTCCAGAACTTAACAATACTCGCCCTCTTGAGTTCGATTAAACGAGTCAGGATGGATAGACGAGTATTGCTAACTTCTAGAATGTGGGTTGCCATAGTTTGGACAAAAACTGTGCATACGCATTGAGCGTCTTTCGCCCTTGTTATGTATAAGACATTCTACCTATTCGATAACTTTCCAGAAGCAGCGCCTTCTAAAAGAAATTTTTGGAACTAATTTTTTTATTTGTTTAAACAAAATTTCAGATCATAAGAAACATTTTCATCCAATCTGCACTCTCCTACGCCAATTGCTTGATCTTTTATTGAATTTTAAAATGTGTCAAGGACTTTTGGGACACCGTGTATATGATCTTTGCAGAATTTTGTCGAATCATTTCAAATTTTATGAAAATCGAATCAAAACTTAAAAAGATATTAATAAAAGTTTTCTTCATTCTATTAAATCCTATCATACGTAATTAATTCAATGATATCCCATGATAGGTAATGATTCTAGGTTCCCATGGTGATTACATCCTATTTAAGATGGAGTCCTATTATTTTCGTATTACTGAATTTAAAAACCGAATTTGTATACTAAAATTGTTTAATTATAGAAATCATATAATCTACCGACAGTTTTTTGGATAGATGTTTCTCGAGAAATAGATGTCAAATGGAAAATTAGTCTAAATACGGATTTCAAGTTCTGAAATTTTCAAAGCTAGGCTTAAGTTTCCCTTTGGAATTTTCAGTAAATGTCAACAAAAGATAAAATGTTGCCAACTTAAAATTCACTTATTTTCCAACTTAAAATGCACTCGTACGCCAATTGCTTGATCTTTTTTTTTTTTTTCATTTTAAAATGTGTCAAGATCTTTTGGGACACCCTGTATAATGAATTTCAAACCATTCGATTGGGTAGTTTTTGCTCTCTTATATGCGGACAGACGGACAGACGAACGGACCAGATGACGACTATACGTGCTACGTATTTATATAATTACGGAAGCACCTAAAAGAGACCACAAAAAATATTGAATAAGTCTGTTGTGTTTAAAAATATTCGTAAAACATTTTTACGACTATTTTTAAACCCATTCAAATCCAAACCATTCACTATCTAGCAATAACAAAAATAGTCTTGCCACAGTTTCAAAACAACGGCTCAGTTAAAGATCTAACAAACTGATTGTTTTACGGATTTATTTTTAAGCGATTATCTTCCACCATTTAATTTATTTGATTATAAAGCAGCTCTCGAATCCAAAATGGCTACAGTCTGACACATTATCGAAATCATTTTTATTTGTAAACACATCAGATTTGAAGTTGTTCTTGTTTAAGTAAAAAAAAATCGAGGATGGTTTTTATTTTTCTATAAAGGCAAAGAATTTTTCAGAAAGTTGTATCAAAGCGTTTTGAACTGACATTCTAGATACAGCAGATAAGGAAATGTTGTCATCGGAGAGATATTTACTGACTCAAGATGTACACCCAGAAAAAGGAATTGATTAAAACTACAAAACATGTTTTGTTGAGTACATTTTGGTTGTTTTAACAAAATTCAAGTAAAATTGAACCATTTTACTCCAATTAACAAAACATTTTTTGCTGACGATACAAAAATTTTTTTTGGAACTGCAAAAAAAAAATTTTTTTTTTTGATTCAAACAAAATTTCCATTGACCTATATTTAAACAAAACTTTTTGTTTAAATATAGGTCAATGGAAATTTTGTTTGAATCAACAAAAAAAATTTTTTTTTTTTTTAATTCCAAAAAAAAAAAAAAATTTGTATCGTCAGCGAAAAATGTTTTGTTAATTCCAGTAAAATGGTTCAATTTTACTTGAATTTTGCTAAAACAACCGAAATGTTCTCAACAAAACATGTTTTGTTGTTTTAATCAATTCTTTTTTCTGAGTGTAATACATTTATAGAAAAAGAAAAAACACTGCTCTATTCCAAATCACTTGATTTGCAAATTTCCTGATTATACGTGTAAAAATGACTTCGTGTATATTTCAGATAATCCGCATTGTTGAGCGAGAAAAACTTATTTTTCTATAGATCATCTGTTTAAACTCATTAAAACGTATCTTATTACATAAAAATGAAACCTAATGCAATTCTAAAAATTGCATAAGAAAGTGCTGCATTGAATTTATACTGGCTTATGGATTTCTATATATTCCAGTCACATTATTTCTTTTTTTCTTTTTTTAAGAGCATACACTAGTCATGCGAAAACATTCGCAAGCTGCTGTTAAGTCTATGGGAAGGTTCTTTGCAGATTTGTCGCTCGCATTTTAATATTTTAAAATGATTTTTTTGCATAGGATAGCTGAAGTCGATCTCTAACGTTGTTAGTTTTTACTTTTTCGATTTTTGCTGTACTTTTTTTATAAGTGGACATTTTAAATTTTGGAACCGGTTCTGAAAGTGAAAATACCCTTATATAAAAAAACCTGGAAAATTGAAAAAGTACAAACTAACAAAGTTAGAGATCGACCTCGGCTATCCTACGCAAAAAAAAAAAAAAAAAAAAAAAAAAAAAAAAAAATCATTTAAAAACATTAAAATGCGAGCGAGAAATCTGCAAAGAACCTTCCCATAGACTTCACATTAACTTGAGCGTTTCTTCGCGTGACTAGCGTAGGCTCTTAGCGCCTACGCTAGTCACGCGAAGAAACGCTCAAGCTAATTTTAAGTCTATGAAAAAGTTCTTGCGCGATTTGTCGCTCGCATTTTAATATTTTTAAATGATTTTTTTGCATAGAATAGCTGAGGCCGATCACTAACTTTTTAGTTTTTACTTTTTCGATTTTAGTTACAGTTTTTTTATAAGCGGACATTTGTGATGTCCGAACCGGTTGGAACCGGTTCTGAAAGTGAAAGTACCCTTATATAAAGAAACTGGAACCAAAATCGAAAAAGTAAACACTAACAACGTTAGAGATCGACCTCAGCTATCCTATGTAAAAAAAATCATTTAAAAATATTGAAATGCGAGCGAGAAATCGCACAAGAACCTTCCCATAGACTTAACATTAGCTTGCGCGTTTTTTCGCGTGACGGATGTAGGCTCTTAAGAGCCTGCGCTAGTCACGTGACGACACTCGCAATCTAATATTAAACCAATGGCAGATTCTTTACAGACTTCTCATTTGCATTTCAATATTTTTAATTATTATTTCAATTTTATATAACAACAATAATATTCGGAACCGATTTTGAGATGGAAAGTTAAAAAAAAACTGCAACCAAAATTGAAAAAGTGCAAAGATGCCCGGTTAGACATCGACCTCGGATACGAAAAAAGAAAATTAGTAAGCATTGAATTAGTAAGTAATTAAATTAATTGTACCAGTAATGGGCTATTTACCTATAATGGGCCACCTGATTTGATAAATAACAAAGAAAGATTATAAATCACACTCAAGAGGAACTAAAGTGACTGGTTGATTTTTCAGCAATTAAACCAAACACCTGTCACTTTAGTTGCTCGTGATTATGATAGATGAATTTTTATGTCGTTTGTCAAAGCAAGTGGCCTATTAACCCTTTCAGAAGCGGAATCATTTAACGACGTTTAAATTTTTAATACCATAATCCGTATAATATTTTTCACCACATTTAATCCAAGAATTCTACAATTAGACAAGGCAAAGATTACGACTAAAATTATGATGTATCGACTACTCTGATCATAAGAGTAGGCGAAGTTTTGATTGGGAACGTATTTTTTTGTCCACTAATTGTCAATGTGCGTAAAAGTATCAAGGCTATCATTCTCTAACTTTCGATAAATGCGTGTGAAAACCTCGGAACTCTCGAGTTTTCGCTTCGTATCGATATGTATGCAAATTTCTATGTCTGGTCAATCGATGTGTTAGTATTTAAGCATTGGCATGCGTTGGGAAAGTGGAATTTGGATCGAGTTTCTCCTCCCTGTGATGGGAGGCTGTTAGATCCGGCTATTGTGCTCAACTATCCGAAACTGAGAAAGGAGAGTAGCGGTTGGTAAGCGTATATTACGTTATTTCCTGCTAATTGAAATAAAGTTAATTCGGTGATCACGGAGTGCCACTTTCAGTAGTAGCCTAGGCGGACATATTGCCATTGGAGTTCGACTAGCTTGCATAGTGGAGAATTGGATTTTACTGAAGGTATCTTGACTTGCTGCCTTGTCTAAAGTTGTAAGTGACACTTTGAGTTCTTTATAATGGATATTTGAAGTTGTTTAGCTGAGTGAAGTTTCGGGGGAGCTGATTTCTTTTCGTTTAAGGAAAATAAGTGGGAAAGGATTTTGAGAAAGACACTACTAAAGTTTTAAAAAACTTGACTTTGAATTTTACACGTATTGTGCTCTCTTTCGACTGACTAGCATTGTTCACTGTCACTAACAGCGACACGGCTGTTACAAAATATTCTGGTACTGAAAAATAAAAACAAAAAGCCTCCTATATGGAACGTATAGGTGACACCCGTTCTGAAGGGGACAAAAATAGACCGCCGCCATTAAAAATTTTATTCCTGGCACCAGAATTTTGGAATAAAATTTTCCGTTTATTATATTACATGAAGAAAAGCTTTTGCATATTTATCATTTTAAAATTTTAGCAATAGAAGTGCTTTGCCGATTAAGAATCTTATTACTGGAACAGGTATCTTATCAACTGGTAGCTTATACCATTGTTTCATAACATTTACCATTCCTGAAGTGGCAGATGATTGATTTTAAATTTTACTGTGCAAGATATTTCAAAAAGAAACAGCATATTTCAAGAATTTATTTCATCCAAGATGCATAAGTCGAGAAACCATTCCGGTCATTACTGTATACAGGAAAATGTATCATTTTAAAATTTTAGCAATAGAAGTACTTTGCCGATTAAGAATTTTATTACTGGTACATGTATCTTATCAACTGGTATCTTATACCATTGTTTCATAAGATATACTATGCCTGAAATGGCAGATGATTGATTTTAAATTTCACTGTGCAGGGTGTTTGAAAAAGAAACCGCAGATTTCAAGAATTCATTTCATACCAGATGCATAAGTCAAGAAACCATTCCGTCCATAACTGTATACAGCAAAATTCCATCGTCGTGTGATTTATCATCAGTTAAGTTACATTAACACGAGCATCCTTTCTAGCGCGGCAAACATCAAGACGGCAGCTCATTACTTGCCCCACACGAATTAACTAATCACTGCTTGTTGAATTCACGGCTTCCACAATTCAATTTCGCAAATCATGAAGATTATCAGGCGTAGGAGTAACATAACTCTTCCTTTAAATGTGTTGGTCAGTGAGAACTCAAATTCCCCTCGCGAATGTTAAACCTATGGTCGTATAAATGGGCGGCCCCTTCGTATTTTTAAAATATCTCCTCTGTAAATTAATCTTTTTAACATTTTTTCTGTGTTCTCTCCTTAAAGGATGTCTCATTTTTTTCTTAGATATCAAAATATTTCTAAAAGATATGCTGAATTTAATATTTTATGTGTTAAAAACTTAGCGAAGCTGACGAGCTATGAGTAAGATAAATCTATTTTACTACGTGGAAATTTTTACATAGAAAATTTCTCACGCCTTGCATTCATAATATTTCAAATTTTAATTGCTTAAAAGGCATAAAGCCAACATAATGAAAAAGTATCCAAGCCGGAACTCGAACCCGGGTCATCAGAATAGCGCACTGCAGTTCTACCAACTGGACGACTTGGCTGGGTATCGTACCAAGTAATTCAGTTGGTAGAACGTCTGTGTGTTATACTGATTACCAGGGTTCGAGTCCCGGCTTGAATACTTTTTCACTATGTTGGCTTTACGCCTTTTAAGCAGTTAAAATTTGAAAGATTATGAGAAAGATTTTAACATTTCAAATACAATTAAGTATATATTTTAGAAATATTTTCACAACTAAAAAAAATAGAGAGGCATCCTTTTAGAAGAGTATTACACAGAAAAAAAGAAGTTTGAAATATTAATTTCCCGAGGAGATATTTTAAAAAGACGAATGCATTCTACGCGCATAGGTTTAACATTAGCGAGGGTAATTGGGGAAATGACTGACAAACAGCCTTAAAGGGACAACAGCCTTACGTTAGAATCACTACACACATACATGTTATAATGGGGATCGAAAGCTTTGTCCAGTAGCACGCTCCCTAACCACTTGAAAAGCAGGTGGGGACGCATCCTCTCAGATATGTGTCTCAAAGTCGAAAAACCAAGCTAATTTCCCGCCATTTAGCATCCAGCCTCTTTCAGAAGGTGGAGGAACGAGGCCTTAGGCAACCCCAGCTCCGGCAGCGGTAGATTGAGATGCTGAACAGAGACCAGAATAATGCGAAACAAAATGGATATGCGTCAGCTCCTATTATAGGAGCCTTAGGTTGCCCAAGTGTGAAAAATTTGGGTTACAGGTGCAGTGATAATAAACATATCAATTCTCAAGAAAATATTTTTCGTAGCTTTCTGACACATTTACGGACTTATTTTTAAGCAAAAAAAAAGTACACTATTGAAGTGACTATTGAAGTGATTTGAAATCGAATAGTTATTTTTTTTTCATCAATTTTAAATAAATTTACTACATCTTGAGTTATAAGCGATTGTTGCATCATAATGACCATTTTCACCCATCGATAGCATCTCTTGTTTACCTTGGGAACTATTATTAGTCATACGGAGGCAGTGCAAGTGTTTTTCTAGTTGCAGTGCTCGTTTAAACTTTGTTTGAGCAATTAATTGTTCTTGAAAATAAATTATTTAAAAGAGCAAAGAGTCTGTGTTAAATTTTGTTTTAAACTCAGAAAAATGTCAATATAAACACACTAATTTGCCAAACAGATTTGGATTTGGATTTGAGCTGAGAAGTCATTTGTCTTGAATCACGACAATGCACCAGCTGACATATCTCGGATTGTGCCCAACGTTTTTGCCTCATCAAGTTTCACTAGCATGTCCGACTCTCCGTACTCCTCTGATTTAGTTCTGTGTGACTTTTTTATTTCCTATGCTGAAATTGCAACTTAAAGGACGAAGATTTGACACGGTGGAGGCGTTACAAGAAGTAACAGCCAACGCAGGGTGGTTCCAAATGCCAAAAACGTGGTCATAACATGAAAATCTGTACAAATACGTATGAAAGCTGGTATTTAAGGGTTCTGACATTGCTGATTACAAATTTGATTTCAAAAAGCAAAAATTCAAAATTGCGGATTCAATATGGTGGACGAAAATGAAAAAATCGATGAAATAAAGTAAAATTCTAGTATGCGGTTTTGAAAGCAGATAAATTTTAGGGTTTTTTACATTGCTAATTACAAATCTGCTATCGAAACCAAAAATTCAAAATGGCGGATCCAATATCGTTGACAATGTAAAAACAAGTGGGTAAGTGTGATCGAAGATCGCACAAAGGGTTTCGTTTAATATTCCTTTCAAAACACTTTATCCTTTCTTTAATAAATCCAAAAAAATTTCCTCCCCCCCCCCCAAAAAAAAAGTCGTTTTTTATAAAGTAAAAATTTACCGGTCTATTTTTCTCGTTTTTTCGAAAATCTGAACCGGTCCGATAGCGGGCAAAGCCTGCTATTATACTCTGTCATAATAATATCTGTTATGTGGACTAAATGCGATATTAAAAAAAATCTATTTCAAAATTAAACATGCTATATAGAGACGAGACCTTCAAAATGTTAAAATATGCCAATATTTCCATAATCGGGTTTTTATCATGATTCAATACGTTCTTCAAACTCATATGACGTTATAATAACTTGCTGACGTCATACCTACTTGCTTTCTCTATTACTCATATTGATACTCTCTTTGTATTTTTCTCAAACATTTGAAAAAGTCCGTTTAACTTCCAATATGACGCCAGATTAATTTTCTTTTTGATTCTCTAATGACATCATATTAACCTGCGTTCTGTACTTACACATACCCATACTCTTTGTATTATTGAGAAATATTTGAAAATTTACGTTTTATTACCAATATGACGTCATATTAATCTTTTTTCAGTTGGTGAAATTTTTTATTTCATTTTCATTTTTCAAATGGAAATCTTTCAATAGAAAATTAATTATTTTAGAAAGAATTTTATTGTAGATTTTTAATTGTTGGCAACTGCTATAACAAAAAAATGTTTAAATTTAATAGGAAAAGGTTGTTATATTTTTGGTTTTTTATCTCTCTATATTAAAATATTACGATTTTTTCAATTTTATGATTTTCAGCTTCATAGTAGGTATTCAGCTATAAGTACACAAAATTTCAGGTCTGTAAGTTATATAGTTTCTGAGAACCGGCTCTGTGACGGACAGACAATGTAGCGAGACGAATAGGGTTTCGTGAGATGAACGAAACCCTAAAAAATCGGTGAAGTACAATAAAATAAGTACGTAAATTTATTTTCCCACCAGTAAATTTCGTTCTCGATTAATTTATAAAATTTACTTGCATCGCCATCTTTTAAAGTTTAAAATATTTTTCATAAATAGGAAAAAAAAATTCTTGGTGAGTTACTACATTCATTAACATGTTTAAACATCCAGCAATGGACTGAAATCGTCTGCAAAATAAAATTTATATGTTACTGATATTATTCGCAAAATATTGTATATTTTCCAAAATAGGGAGATACAATAATAAACAAACAAAAATTAAAATATCGTCTAAGTTAAATTCATGTACAATAAAATTGCATATTCTAATTTTTTATGAATATTATAATCATGAATTACTAATGAAATAAGCAATATAGGTTATTATTAAACTCGTAAAGTTATATTAATTAATCGATAATTGAAACAAATTAAGTAAAGCTAGGAGAGTCTGCGCACAATTCAAAAGAATACCAATAAAAAATCTAAATATTAATTTTTTGCTAAACTATCCATGAATAATATTTACTTCATTTGTTTTTTATGCATTTCCATTGCTATTTTGTTGTTATGTTGTAATTTAATAGAACAGTTGTAATAAAACCAAGAAAGTTATTTTGCGCAATCTGTCCTTACAGGGTTGGTGTGATTACGCACATGGGTAGGAGAGATCGTTACTTATAAAAACTACAATTAAATTGTTAACAATAATAATTACACTTAAATGACATTGTTGTAAGGTTTTTGTGAACAAATAATTATTGTTTTAGGAGTGAATATTTCAACCTAATGATTAAAGAATCAGAAAAAGGAAATACTTTTAAAAACGATTAAAAAATTTTCATTAAACGAAAAAAAAATTAAAAAATCGGAAAAAGCAAGTCCAGATAAGATTACAAAATAACATTAAGTTACTTGATAACACGTTTAACTTAAAATTAGTCCAGTTTAATTTTTCATTTTTTATGCAAATTTACCAATAAGCTGCGTAATCTCTCCTAGCATGGAAACTAATGGGAAGAATGCGTCATCTCTCCTAAGTAGCAGATGCGCAACTCTCCAATTTCGGTAGGAGAGATTGCGCGGCCTTTTATATAAACATGGCCGCTACTAAAACGAACCGTTGATGTTCATATTGTTAGTCTAGATTAGTAGCTTATGAGAAATCGTTTAAGTTAAAAATATTTTGTACTATTGACATTGTATAGAAATTTTGATGAATAGCTATAAAAATTTAAGCACTTACTTTGGGAAAACAAAACAAAATAGCAATCTTAGACGCTCAAAACAATCAACGTGCCCTTTCAATTAGACACTCCACTACTGCTGTTGTACAACTACCTGGAGTCACTGCGCGCTCACTTTACTTCTTCTCCCCGAACCTCTATGTGCGCAATCTCTCCGAGCACGCCATCTCTCCTGGCTTTACCTTAAGTATATGTATTTATCTAATTTAATTCAAAACAAACTACACACAAAAAAAAGGTTGAATCTTTATGAATTTGCCCGACTTTGTGAAAAATTTACAGAAAAACGTGAACCAGAAGCAGGAAAGAACCTATGGGCTGTTTTTTGTGATTTTCTATAGAAAATAGTCTACATATTATAAAACATTCAATTTCGTTACATAATTCTACATTATTCATAATTGTGTTCCCTACCAAAACAATTATTTTATAATAATTTTCATTAACATATTAGTTTATTTATTTATAAGTAACTAAATTTTAAATGCTGTAAGTAATTTTATGTGTAGTTATTAATATTCTACGTAACTTTGTCGGTTGAACCCAATTTACAGAATTGAAATAGGTTTATTTTATCAAAAGCAGTGCAATTTTAAAAAACAGTTAGCATTTTCGTCTACGTATTGTCCTCATTTTCATCCACTTGAACGTCATTCGAGCGTCATGTTTTCAAAATGAAAGCCAGGCGCAGATTTACAATATAAATCTGCTCTATATTGTTTCATATGATTACCAAACATTCATATACCTATGTGGATACATAAAAATCCTAAATAGAAAATTTATTTTTTTCATTTTTCGCCATGTTTTAGGGATTTGGGACCACTGTGCGAAACTTGAACACATTGACAGAAAATGACTTCAAGAGATATTTATATTTTCATTTCATACCAATAACTTTTAAAAGTCATTTTAAAATAACGTATTACAACACCTTACCATTGTTAAGTTACAATTTATAAAGTTGTATAAAATATGCATAAAAATGTTTTTTTTTTAAACATAAGAATTACTTTTTTTTAAATATTTGCTACAGTACGGTTGAATTAAAAAATATATCGCACGGCTCAACATTTAAAATCTGAAGATTCAGAAGCAAAGAATGATATATATATATATACACAGTGTGTCCACAAAGTCTCTTTACAATTTCAAGCTTTTATTACAAACAAAAATAAACAGATACATTGTATGGAAAATAGTGCAATATTAGAAGTATATATTGAATTTTTTTGCATCAATTAATAAACCTCTATAGGTGCACCATTGGTAGCACGAAACACGTCAAGGCGATAATCGTCTACGTTTTCCTGTGATATTTTTTCGCCTACTTCTTACTTTATTCAATACTGAACAGGTCTCCATGAATTTATTGTGCCATTCGCGAATTGATGGACGTGAGCACAAAAAATTCGTGGCGAGCAGTGGATACTACGGCCTTCAAATTGTAACCATTTCATTACACATGTGTGGAATTTACGTATACAGGGTGTTTCACTACCAGACCGACAAACTTTGAGGGGTGATAGTAGACATGAAGACAAGCATTATTAAATAGGAAACCATGGGGCGCAAATGTCTCCTGTAGGATTATAGTCTGATAATATAATCCGAAAAATGCAATGCTTGTATTTTAAATGCTAAATAATGTTCACGGGAAATTAAAGTAAATAAAAAAATGAATATTCAAATTATTCAACAAAAATATATACTACTCAAAAATAAATTATTTATAGACAGTGCAGAAATATAATTTATTTATTGATATTACGAAATTACAATTTGTATAAATATATAAATATATATAAAATATAATATAAAAAAAATAATTTTTAAAAGAAAAAGTTTTTCCATTATGAGAAAATTGAGGGTATCAAGTTTATTTTACTCCTTATACCCGTAACGTAAACATAAATCAAAATAGAACCTTCCTTAGCTCTGTCTGAAACAATCAGATAAAATGTGAAAAAACAGCAAGAATGTAAAAAGAAACAGTAAAAATGTAAAAAATAGCCAAGTTTACCCATGAAAAGAGATATGTTTAACTATTGAATTGAACCTAAATATTATATAATATTGAATAGATATAATAAAAAATTTAAAAATTATAATACAAAATTTTTAGAAGAATTTTTTTTCTTCGTCATAAAAAGAGGGTACTTCATCATTATAGTCTTATCGAGTCCTTTAACAAATCATTGAAGAAACCGTATTAAGAAACAGTTAACGATGGCACCTTCCTTAGCTATGTCTGAAACACACAGATAAAATGTGAAAAAACAGCAAGAATGTGAAAAGAAATAGCTAAAATTTAAAAGGAAATATCAAAACTATAAAAAGAAACAGCAAAAATGTAAAAAATAGCCAAGTTTACCCACGAAAGGAGATCTGTTTAACTATTGAATTGAACCTAAATTTTTATGTAATATTGAACAGATACAATAAACAATTTAAAAATTATAATAAAAAAAATTTAGAAGAAATATTTTTCTTCGCCATCAAAAGAGGGTACTTCATCATTATAGTCTTATCAAGTCCTTTAACAAATCATTAAAGAAACCGTATTAAGAAACAGTTAAAAAAAAAAATTGTTAACTAACATTACGCAATGAAGAATTCTTTAAAAACCGTAAATCTATATTATAAAGCAAAAATATTATACAACCATTATTAACTAACAATATGCAATTCAAAATTCTTTAAATACCACTAAATAAATCTATATGACCTGATCAGTAAATTTTGCTTTTTTGCAAGTAACTTCTGAACATAGCACAATTTCAATTTTTACACTGTCGAATAGAAAAGAAAGCTAATTTTAAATACAATTTGTTTCTAAACTGTATCTTAATTTGCTGATTTTTTTTATATACTTTTTAATAGTTTCAAACATGATTTTATTTAAATCTATCTCAATTGCGTGTAGCGCGATTACAAAAGATTTAAACAACGTAAATATAGTTTAGCATTTGTTTCCGGCTAATATTCTATGACGAAATTAAAACTTCACCAAAAATAAGTTCAACAGGTCTATAATCGAACTAAACATAATAAAGGCTTAAACATGGAAATAATCAGACTCAAAAAGGCTGCTGTAACTAGGGAAATTTCGGGCGATTTCTTAGGTTAATAACCCCTGACAGTCAGCTAATAAAGAAAGTACCCTTTTTAATACATTTCAAAACTTTATTTGAATAGCTAATTCACATTTTTCCTATTATATAAAAATTCTGTTTGGTGTTACTAGAGCAAAATTTAAATATATATATTAAATATAAAAAATTCATAAAAGTTTTCAATTAAAAATGTTTTTCACCTATGTCCTGTACACCGTACAACATATTAACCCAGGAAGCACAGGTTTGATTTCCTGGTAATATATAATAGGTATTCAAAATGACTTAATATAAATTGATACTACAGTATAATAGTTTATTTGTTGACTGTATAGAAATAATTAACGTAAATTCAATGTAAAGAAACGTAATTTATTTATGAACACTGCAGGAATATAATTTATTTAATGATATTACAGATATATAATCTTTGCTATGATTTATACTTATGATGCTTTTCTGGTGAATCCATAAGTTATTCATAGTATTTAATATTTGATTTTCATGTGATTGGGTTTAATTTTGTAGTATCATTTGGTTTAAATTTTATACTGTCTCTTTCTTAGTTTTTCACACATGTGATTTCATTTGAACTATCTACATATATATATATATATATATATCTTTGATTTTTTCACATGGGATTTCACACACACACACATTTCAATTATATATACTATATATATATGTTATTTTTATTCCCCTATTTTTTGTATGATGTTTCTGTGTTGTTTTTTACGAGTATATATATATATATATATATATATATATATATATATATATATATATATATATAATATTTCAATAGTTTAATTTTACAATAAGTTATACATATACAGTGGTGGCCAAAAGTTTGGACATTTTTTGAAAGTTTCATGTTTTTCAACTTTGTGTGCTTGTAGAATATATTAATTTTCACTTAAATACAAACGTTTAAATATCAAATTGAAGGTAATTTAATGTAGAATTTAATAATAAAAACAGTATTACAATATCTATATTACAAAAAAGTTATGCTCATTTTAGCAGAACAAACAAACACAAATCGTTTTGAATAAGGACGTGTTTTGTAATAAAAGCGTACTAGCCAATCACAAACACTGTTCTGAGGACAAATCAAATGTCTGTAACTATAGTTTAGGTTACTTGGATGGTAAAGGAGTCATTGTTGTGGAAATATTTTGCGGAATGATGCATACTAGTACAATTAAATAGAGTATTGCTGTTTTTGAATATTTAAAGTCCCTTTTTTTAATTAAACTAAATTTAAACAATGTCATCAACAAAAAGAACTAATTGAACATCTACAAAAAGAAGCCGAATTGTCATATTGAGAAAAAATGGCCTCTCTTATGCTGAAATTGCAAGACAAGTTGGTGGTTCGGTGACTTGTTCTGGTGTACGAAAGTTCTGTTTACGTTATGAAAAAACGAAATCAGTGGAAAATAAGGCCAAATCAGGCCGTTGAAAACGCACAAGTGCTACTGCCGATAGAAAAATTAAACGGCTATGCCTTCAAGATAGAAAAATTTCATGACATGCCATTAGATGTGAAATGAATGCAGCGGGTATTGCAGTAAGTTCAAGAAGAATAAGAAGGTTATCAGGATTTGGACTACAAGCTAGAATGGGGAAATTTCACACAGGAGGAATACGTTTTCTTTTGTGTGTAACTGATAAAGTTTATCTTGAAATCCTCAAAAATTCACTCAGAATCGTTAAAATAATAGAAAATAACTTTGAAATACTGTTTTTAATAATGCAAAAACATAAACAAAACCACGTGAAACAAAACGTGACGTGATTGGTTCTGACGTCATTTGCCGCTAAACTGAAATGTTCACGCTTTGCGCGTATACTTTTTCCCATTGCTTTTCCTATTTGCAATCTTGTTTCATCTGTTTCTTAAAATTTATTTAACGTTATCAACTTCAAATTTGTGAAAAAGTAAGATCTAACTTATCTTAATATAAAATATATCGTTTTTTTTTTTCATTAAAATTTTGATTAGAAAATGCCGATTTCGGCCGGATATGTTAAAGGGCAATCGGACAATCTCCCAAAAATAGATGCTCTTTCCATGTTTGCTTTTTTAGGAAAGAATTCTGATTTCATGGGTGCAGAAATACGAGGAGTTAAATCTAAAAGGTATATATTTCTGTTCTAGATTTACTTTGATTTATTAAATAATAATAATGATTAAAAGCTAAAATAATAGTACGCGATTCTTGATTGTTGTTCTTGAAATGAATTATTTTCTTATTTCATCATATTTCAGTTTAAATGAAATTTTAATTATTTTACAATACTGATAAAGTATATTTGTTATAAAATAAAATATTCAGAAATAAGAAAGGCCTTTTATTTAGTTAGTACTTAGTATATATTTTCTGAGTAAAAAAATTCTCTGTAAACTTTAAAATATTGCATTCATTTTTTGACATTCCTTTTTGCTCTATCTTTCAAAAGTTTCCATGAAATTAAAGTTTTTTTGTCACTGCCTTCCTTTTTTTTTATCCTAAAGCATTTACATGTTTACTTATTTATATTTTTCACCCCCCCCCCCCCCGAAAGCTCCAGTTTTTTTTTTTTTTTTTTTTTTTTTTTTAAAGCCACCAATTTTTGTTTCATATATATATATTTAAAAAATTTATATTTTTTTTTTTTACTTTCTTCTACCTTACAAGAAGAAAATATTGGATTCATGAAAATTTCCAACTTCCGGTTTTCGACAGATTTATACGTTTTAGAAGGTCCTTAACACGATTTGACTGTTCTTAGAAAATGTCTGTCTGCGACTCTTTCTGTCTTATGTGACAAAAATTTTGTGGGCGCTCTATCTCAAGAACTAATGCACGAAATTTAATAAAACTTTATATTTAGTTAGTACCTGATATAATTTGGTGCTGATTAGTATTTGGTGAAAATCGCCCAACAGGTGGCGCTGCTATGCTGCATTTGTTGAGATTTCCGCAATAGCTCTATCTCAAGAACTAATGCACTTATTTTCATCAAACTTCACATTCAGTTAGACCTTGACATAAATGGACGCTGATTACGTTTTGGTGTAGATATCCCGATAAGTGGCGCTGCTATACTACTTTTTTCATTACTTTTACGATAGCTATATCTCAAGAACTAATGCACGGAATTTCATCAAACTTCAGATTCTGTTAGACCTTGACATAAATAGATGCTGCTTACGTTTTTGTGTAAATAGCCCAACAGGTGGCGCTGCTATGGTACTTATTTAATTATTATCACGATAACTATATCTCAATAACTAATGCATGGATTTTCATCAAATTTCAGATTAAGTTAGACGTTGACATAAGTTGTTGTTGATTAGGTTTTGGTGTAAATCTCCCAACAGGGGGCGTTACTATTCTGCATTTTCCAGGATTTACATGATTTTAGGAAGTCATATCTCAAGAACTAATGCATGGAACTTAATAAAACTTTAGATTCAGTTAAACCTTGATATAAATTGGTGCTGATTCTTTTTAGTGTATGCGAAACCAGTGTGAGATAGAAGAAAGTTTTGGGATTGGCACATCCGACTAGTTTTGTTTTATAGTCAGTAGCTGAAACACTAAGGGAATATTTCAGCATCTGTTACATGTGCAGTAGTTAGTGCTTTATCATTTATGGTCAGCAAATTCATTACAAAATCTTCTGTTAAAGATTCTGAGACCTTATTCTTGTCATTTTTGGCATACTCCGCTTAAATTTCTTGTGCTGTTTGATGTAACAGAGGCAAGTTATTAGAAAGTCCTCATTTTTAATTACATATATTTTTTATTGGTACATATTTTGAAGATTCATTCTTTGCTTAAGAATTTGTTTGCCTGTTTGCTTAACAATTTATATTTATTAAGTCCTGCAAATTTTAGAAATTTATTAGTTATTTAAAGATTATCAAACCTTCACTATATTATTGCTTAATATTTAATAATATCACACAACATAAACATATAACATTGAACAATATTCTTTTTCAAAACAGTTCTCCAAAACAGCCAAGGGTGTTTAGGAGAATTTTAAGGGAGGTTCTAACTCCCTAAACTATGAATTCTCCAATATATTTAAATTTCTGTATATTAATATAGAGCAAACATTTTCCTACCCCCCATTTTTTTTTCTGGCTATGCTATTATTGTAAAAATACTTATTAAAAATTCTGAACATGCTTCGCTCAGAATGTATGATTTCAGTTAAAATTTGTTTTCATAAGTGATTGCATTTTTTTTTCATTGATAAAATTATACATTAAGGATGGATATCAAAATTAGAGGTTTCCAAAAAATTGCATTATGATTACTGAATAATGAATATATACATTTCACATATGAACTATCGATTACTTGAAGACACTTCTTAATATGCATAAATAAAATGAATGACTATATGTATGATACATAAATATTTCTTTCTGTTTCATATGTGATTATTCTCATTCATATATTCCAAAAAAGAAAAAAAAATACATTTATTAAAATTTTATTTAGATTCAATCAATAAATAAACCACGGATCTATTTAGGAAGAAATTGGGTCCTTTAAAAGACCCTTCACAATTTTTTTCATTTCAAAACAGGACCCTTCACAAAACTTTTCACCTTAAAACAGGACCCTTCACTAAATTCTTTGTCTTAAAAATGGGCTTATCACAAAACTTTTCTCTCTTCAAACTGAATCTTTCACAAATTTAATCATTTAGAAGTAAAATCTGACTGTCACTTTACATATATAAGGAAAACATCTGTATTTTACATGCATATATCTTCTTAAAAATGTATAAACAAGAACCTGAATATAACGATCATTTCAAATTCACAAAATTTTATTAGATTTTTCACAAATGTAAAAAGCTGTTCATAATTTCACAAAAACAGGACCCTGGGAGAAAAGTCTGGACTTGTACCGATACTTTATTTCTACATCGAGATCTGGAAATGAATTTCTTAAAAATACGATGGAATAAAAATCTCACATGGAATTCATAGTATTATTTATTCATTACAATACTTTTACAATACTTTTAATTTGTTATACTAATCATTTCTAAGAAAAGAAAAAAGCGTAAAGCAAGCCATCCCCCATAGAAAATAACAGGGATAAATACAGTGAGGGTTTGTTTACATGGCTAGTGACGTCAGAACAGCTTTTATCACGTGACGCGGCTTTTTTCCGCGACGACAAAAACTGCGTTTTAAAAGTTAATTTAATGAATTATACAAGTTTCAAATATATGTAAAAATGGTATCAAAATGTTCGTATTTTTATACTCTATCAGATGCAAGTTAAATTGAAAAACGTGAAATTTCCCCATTCCAAGGAAAAAAAAAACATATTTAAATCAAAAGCAACGCGAAAAACGAGTTAAGTGGGCAAAAGAACACATTAAATGGTCAGAAAATCAATGGAAGCAAGTAATCTGGAGCGATGTGAGTAAAATATCGCTCTTTGGTAGTGATGCTAGAAAATACGTGAGACGTAGAGTAGGAGAAGCACTTCATCCTGATTGCATTGAAGCAACTACAAAAAACCCAACAAATGTCATGATTTGGGCATGTATGTCTGCAGATGGTGTGGGCCAAATTCAAGTGATTGATGGCATCCTGAATGCCAAAAAATACATCGAAACTGTCCTGGAACCAAAATTGATATCTTCCATCAGGGATCTCTTCCCCAACAACGCACCATTTATTTTTCAGCAGGATTCAGCTCCATGCCACACAGCAAAAGTATGCAAAGCATGGTTTCAAAATAAAGGCATAGATATATTACCATGGCCAGGAAACAGCCCTGATCTCAATCCAATTGAAAATTTGTGGCGACGCACAGTGGAGTATTTGACCCGAAATCCTGGACAAAAATATTTTTCCATGTAAATATAGTCCGATTGCCTTGAAATTGTTAGATGTTATTGGGTATCAATATGGCATGTTTGGTATTGTAAATGAAGTCTATAGCATTTACGGTACATTTACAGAGACACCCGAAAGAATTCCCTTACATTATGTCTATGGGGAAAAATCGTTTGCTCTATATTTTAATGATATCACACTATTTTAAACGTACTGAAATTTATATACATCACTGAGGTGTATTAAGGCACTTATTGTAGACTATGGTGTGCATAGAATATATCGTTCATTTACAGGGACACACAAAAGAATTTGGCTGAAGAATAAATTTAACTATTGAAGTCTATGACCAATAATTGCTGGAAATGCGCTTGTAGTTGTGATATGCATTTTTAAATTGATTTTTTTTTTAAATATTACTTGGTGTGGATACATTCTATAGATCATATACAGGGTTGCACAAAAGTTCTCAAGCACATTTCTGTTTATTTCCTGAAATGGCTGAATGGAAATGTTTAACTTTGTTATGCGTTTCACTGAACTAAATTTTAGCATACTATGTAGTATACATACAACTTAGTTTAATATTTTATATCTTAAAAGCTGACGAAGTGTAAGTAAAATTTTAACACTTCACATAATAATAAGTATACATTTTATGAATATTTTGACAACTAAGAAAAAAAAGAGACATCATTTGAGAAGAGCACAAAGAAAAAAGAAATTAAAATATTAATTTACTAAGTAGATATTTTAAATAGACTTAACATTACGGAAGGGAGTTTGGAAGTCGAGTGACTAGCAGCCTTAAATGTTTACTGTTTATAAGAGAAAAGTAATTGTTGATAGATTTTTTTATTTACTAGTAATGTTTAATTAAATGTATTTAATTGTACTATCTATAAAATTTATTATTTACATTTAATTTACTTTAATAATAATTACTACATTTAATTTACATTTAATAAAGGTTATTTACATTTGATAATACATTTAATACAGTGGAGTCTCTACAGTATAGAGATGCTGGTTTTTCAGTGTATTTAATAGATTACCAGTTTCAATCTAAGTCTTCAGAACTCTGTTTTTCATCTTCTTCATCACACTCTTCTTGGCTTTTATCAGGACTACCATCAGACCGAGCTGGAAGAAGAAGTTGTAGGGTCTCGCTACTGTATGGCTTGTTCTTTTCCCTTGGTCTTTGTCTAGAGCAGTTTATAAAAGGATCACTGCTTAAAAGAAGCCAATTTGGAACATCTCTATAGCAAACTTCTCTATTGCGAACTTTTTTATTGCACTTTCTTGAGTACTTTGTACGGTACTGTCTAAAGTGTTTGTTTCTGGACTCGGCAGCTTCTTCTGACTGTTGGCCAATGGGTACGACTGCTTTCTTAATTACAGTGCCACCATGAATCAGAACCGTGTGCATTGTTGGGGTACCAATTGTAAAGGGTACCAATTGTAAAGGTTCACATACAGTCTTGCTGTTTCATCAGCAGATGTTTGGAACTTTTTTTCGTGAATGCGATGCCCACTTTTTATGACTCCCAAATGTTACTTACAACCTTTAAATCATTTCTGCGTCTTCTCCAGACTTCTTTAATTCCCTCCTTTCTCCCTTTATTTTCTACCTATGAGCCTCAGAAACTAATTGGAGGCACTTTTTTCAGTAAATAAGTATTTACTATTTGAAGCCGATCTGATATTTCTATCAAGAGGTGTCGAGTTCCGTAGGTATGTACGTACTTACATAGGTACGTACATGCATACATACAGGATATGTAGGGGCAAAAGCTCTCAGGCAAGATCCTGTAAGCTAAAAACCTGGAATGCTAGAGTAAAAATAAAGTTTTTATCTTTTCAATTCGGTTGCCGCAAAAAATGGGATTTAAGTAGTCCACCCGAAAAAAAATTATATAAAAAAATGGCAACAATATGCGGAAGATTTTTTTGCAGAAATTGGCACTCAAGACTATAACTAATACAATTATAATTCAAACATGGTCCGGCAAAGCCCGGCACATACTTAAAAAGCTTTCGATATGTTTAAATTAGAGCGAAAAACGCTTTAAAAATGACCCTTTTACACATTTAATATTTTTTATTACATTAAAAACTAAACTATTTAAATTTAGACATAGTTTAACACTAAGCTCTGACCTTTGTTAAACACGCAAGCCCTGTTTAGTTTCAATTCAACAATTCATTGAGACACAAAAAAATTATATTTAAACATAACAACAATGCCTAAAATCAACAAAAAACACGTCTTCTCACAAAAAAAACTTCCTCTTCAACTGAGTCCAGGAGCCACTAGATATAACTCAGGTTCCAAAAATAGACATAGATCGACGCATCAATTAGTTAGCTATTAAGAAATATGATTTTTACAATTGTTGACGAAATTTTAAATTTTGCATTTTTGTCCAGGTTTTTGGGTCAAATACTCCACTGTGCGACGTTTGAAAATTCTTGTACGAAATAACGTCCATCCAATAAAAGACAACTTATTGAAGCTATAATTGATTCTTGGCACCATGTGATTACGAAAGATGAACTCCAAACACTCGTTCACTCGATGAAAAGACGCTGTGAAGCTGTCTTAAAAAATAAGGGTTATCCTACTAAGTACTGATTGTGTAAGTATCACTTTAAAAAAATGCAAATCTAAGATAGATCTTACTATTAGTTGCATAACTTATTAATATTGTAACACTGTTTTTATTATTAAATTCTACGTTAAATTACCTTCAATTTGATATACAAACGTTTGTATTTAAGTGAAAATTAATATATTCTACAAGCACACAAAGTTGAAAAACATGAAACTTTCAAAAAATGTCCACACTTTTGGCCACCACTGTATATATATATATATATATATATATATATATATATATATGTATGTATGTATGTATGTATGTATATGTTATATAAAATTTTACTTCGCGATATTCCTTTAAATTATTCTAAATTCCGACGTATTCATTATTTTCCTATTTCTTAATAATATCTATTTATATTTATATTCCCTTTAAATTTATAACGCTTATATTAATAGTTATCTTATTCAAAATCTTAATCTAAAGCTTTATGTCAATTCATAAATTTTTATCAACTATCCAATCTATAATATTCTGAGAGAAGCTAGTTTTTTCATTTCGAATGTTTTTAAAAGCCACTTTGTTATTTTGATTCCACGGAGCTGGCTTCGCGCGCTAGATTTTTTTTACTTCGAAAACACTGCGCTACTGGATATGGGATTCTTTCTCCTTAAAATCTCTCCCTCTCGCGTCATTCGCTCAGACGCCCAGCTCTCAATAGTCGCCTCTCACCGATTGGTTTGTGTCCGTATTACACTGAGATCTCTCGTCATCCGCATGTCTAACAAAAAGCGAAGGCACTGACTTCGGAAGCAGAATTTTGTCTTGCTTTCAAATGCTGAAGTACCGGTTATCTGGTGTTTATAATTCATAGTTTTCTAAATTTGCTATTTAAGATCGATTAGTATGATGTAATGATTCATATTCAAGCCCGAGGGCTTTAGGAACATTTCGTCATGTGGGAGTTGTTTTTGGTTTTCCCTGTGGATAAATAAACGTCTTATTTGAAAAACTGGCTTATTCTTTCTGGAGAAATTGCCGAATGGGTAAATTTTCATTGCTTTACTACATCTCGCCATGATTATCTAGATCTGCCAACTGCAATTTATCACCACTGTTCACAAACTGCCAGTTTCTCATGAATTTGTAATACATCCATATAAAACCTTTCATACACACACATATATATATATATATATACATATATATATATATATATATATTATATATGACATTTTTCTTTCGCTTTTTTCATGGTTTGTCGAATGTCTACTTAAATTATTGACGAATTGTCCTTGAACTTCGAGGATGTAAAGCCCAAGTTTGACTTCAAGAACAGTAGAAATAGTATATAGCAATTAAAAAATTAAATGTTGAATATTTGATGAGATATGAGCATTTGTATGAAATAACTTTTAACTTTGCACGCGCGAATTATACGAAAGATTTTTTTTTCACGATTTGGTAGTCAATTCTATAGAGAGCAACTCATATAACAAGACTAGTCAAATATCTTGCAAACTCAGAAAGATGTCGGCAATAGAGTGAACTAATCGATAAATTGGGGGGAAATCCAATTGGATTATAAAGGATTCCCTCCCTCAATTTGTCAATTAGCTCACATTTTCAAAGAAAAATCTTCTTTTTAGATTTTTGTTACAAATTTTCCTGAAACCTACCCAGAAGGTAATTTTTGCTCCAAATTTTGAAAAACGTAATACGAAATTTTTTTTTTTACGGAAAGACTGGTATTAAAAAATTTATTTACAATTATCTGTGATTATTTTAATTCGAAAATTATAAATAAAATAACCATGAAATGAAATCTTTTTAAAGGTCATTTCACACCGGTAGAAATAGTGTTAATAAATAATGCTCGACTGTATCTGTAAAAAAAATATTATTAACACATTGACTATTTAAATGAACTAATATAGGGAAATATGTTTTTAGAAAACAAACAACTTTATTTATCGCGTAAACAATTTTTTTTTCATGTATGAGCGAAATACAAATTTTATTTGAATGTTTTTAGAAATCCTTATACACTGCTCAAAACAATTAAAGGATATTTGAAGTTTTATATAAAATAAAGATATAAACGAATTTTTTTTGTCGAAAATAGAAGAAGAGAATCACAAATGCAAACTTTTCTGGTTTTCAAACTGTGGAGTATGCAAATTTTGAGTTCGACGTCAAAAACGTCGCTTCAGCGGCAGCGAATGAAATTTGACTTTCAATTGGATAAAAGAAAATGAAGACAAGGATGATCGGCATTCAGTGATTGCTTTGTTTCGATGAGTACGATGTCTCAGCGAAGCCATTTGACAGATTCAGAAGCTTGGAGAATTGTTGGTAGGTTAGAAGGGGGCCAAACTCAAGCCGAAGTAGCGCAAGCCATTGGAGTGTCACAAAGTGTCATTTCCAGGATCTGGAATCGTTTTTGGAGAGTGGATGTGCAGGCCGAAGACCAGGGCAAGGTCGTAGACGGGCAACAACGCCCAATGAAGATCGGTATTTAGCGTTAACAGCTCGGAGACACCGAAACATGAACGCTACTCTTCTCCAACAACACCTTCGCTCGGCTACAGGCACCACGATTTCAACTCAGACTGTCCGAAACCGGCTCCATGCTGTGGGTCTGTATGCTCGGCGACCGATGGTATGTGTTAGATTAACATCAAGGCATCGCCGCGACCGCAGGGAGTGGGCAACCGAGCATGTCAACTGGAGGAGAAATGAATGGAGCAATATTCTGTTTTCTGACGAGTCCCGTTTTTCTGTGGATCCGGATAATAGGCGCATTTTCATCTGGAGGGACCGTGGCAGTAGGAATAATCCTGCGTTCGTGCACGAAAGTGTCAGATTTGGCGGTGGAGGAGTGTTGGTGTATGGTGGCATCTCCACTGACGGGCGCACTGACCTCTACATCATTCAAGATGGAGCTCTGACTGGTCGCCGATATAGGGATGAGATCCTCAGACCTATTGTAGTCCCTTACGCTGCAGCAATCGGAGATAACTTCATTTTAATGGACGATAACTGCAGGCCACATCGTGCAAACCTGGTGGAGGATTTCCTTTTCGAGGAAGGAATCGTTCGAATGGAATGGCCAGCGTGTTCTCCAGACATGAATCCAATCGAGCACGTTTGGGACGCTCTAGGAAGACGAGTTTCTGGCCGCCAACAACCCCCACAAACTCTCCAAGAACTGGAAAGAGCTCTTCTGGAAGAGTGGGGCAGAATACCCCAACTCGTCATTAATAGCTTCATTGAGTCCATGCCTCAAAGGTGTTCAACGTTGCTGGCCGCCCGTGGAAACCATACCCCCTACTGAAAATGATTTTCTTTGAAGAAAACACCTTTTCTTATTCTTTTTTTCTCATATGCACAAATTGTGTTTTTTTCCTTTTGTACACAAATGCGCAATAAAATGCATTTTTTTCTGCCAAACATGTGTAATTTATTCTCATATAACCTACTATGTCTGTCGACCATGTATCAATCAGCTAAAAAGTTTCCCAGATACAAAATCCACCTACAACTGCAATATCCTTTAATTGTTTTGAGCAGTGTATTTCTAACATAAACATATATCCAAACAAAGTGTTACCTTCCTTCTCTCTTTGTGGAAAAGGCAAATAATATGTGAAAATAAGTACAAATATAGCAAAAATGTAAAAAATAGCCAAGTTTTGCCAAAAAAAAAATCTGTTTAATAATAGCCATGAACCTAAATCTATGTTATAAAGTAAAAACATGTGATTAACGATGACGTCATACCGATAACAATATCGATATGACGATATTGTTATCGACTTAATATTATTAATAATTAATATTATATTGATTATTAATAATTAATATTATTAATAATAATTAATATTATATTGATTATTAATAATTAATATTATTAATAATAATTAATACTTAATATCGATGATATTGTTATCGACTTAATATTGTTAATAATTAATATTATATTGATTATTAATAATTAATATTATTAATAATTATTAATACTTAATATCGATGATATTGTTATCGACTTGCTTAAATGGTGACAACGATTTAAGCAATCCATTTCCCTTTTTTCGCAGATTTAGTTATTTCTAAAAATCACATAATTTTAATATTTACATCGTCAAATAAGGGGGACAATATACGTTCAAATACAATTTGTTTGGAAACTGTATCTCAATTTACTGATTTTTATGGTTTTTAAAATAATTTTGATGCATGATTTTTTTTTTTTATCTATCCCTATCTCGTGCATCTCGAATGCGAAAGATTTACCCGTTTGCACTTAAAACGATGTAAATAGTTCAGCATTTGTTTCCGGCTAATATTCATTGCGAACTGAAACTTCATCAATAAATAAATAAACTAATAAATAAAGTATTATAAATAAAACACAAATTTAACGGGTATGTAATTGAAATACCCTCTTAAACACCGAAATAATCATAAGCAAAAAGGTTGCTATAAATAATGAAATTTTTGTCGATTTTTTTGGCTATGAACCGCGGCCATACACTGTAAAGAAATACAGATGTTTCTTAATCTATGGAATTATAATACAGGGTGATTATAATTCAAGTCCTACTTTCAAAATGCTATAAAAGTCAGAATGACTTCACACAGTCAGAATGACTTCAAATTTGAATTGAATATACTGGAAGAAAGTTGGAAACGGTATGGCATAAGAAATAAAAAGTTCCAAAGTGTATCCATAGATGGCGCTGTAAGTGGCATAACAAAAGTGGATTCGGCTACAAGTGACATTTTTAATCGAAATAGGACTGCTTTAGCATGAGTTGCACAGTAAACCAACCGTACTGTTCAATGTGCATGAGTGTTTTGGTTGTTTGTCGGAAAAAATGACTTCCAAATCAGTTAACAGTTGTAGTACTGTTAGTGGAAAGTCCATCCACCACGGCAAGGTCGTACCACATTGGATGGGAAAAATCAGTTTTTAATTGTCATTAGGAGAAAAATCGCTTAAAAGCACATAATGATTCGGTTTTTAACTGCGCATGAATGTCTTTTAATTTGCATAGTATGCCACTTGCAGTGCCATCTATTGATACACTTTGGAACTTTTTTTTCATACCGTTTCCCATTCTTCCAGTATATTCAGTTCAAATTTGAAGTCATTCTGACCAGTGGTTCCTTTTTTACAACATTTTGAAAGTGGGACTTTAATTATAATCACTCTTTATAACCACGAACGAAAATACACAATAACCTCCTCCGAGTTACCCACGATTCCGAAAAACATCTCTTCATTTTTAGAAACCTCAGAAACCAATAAATATACTTTCGAGATTTAAATAAGCATTTATAAAAACAAAGTTTCTTTTGTTTCCACTGGTTTTCCGAAACGTTTTCGAATAGTTTTTATAGCATATTAATCAGTTTTCTCAACAAGGAATATAAGTTTTTCGGATGCTATTAATTCTCAAGTAAACATTTTCATGTTCAATAAAACATTTTTTTATAAATAAAATTAACATGATAAATTAACAACATTAACATTAATATTAACATTAATATTATTTTGTTACTCGTCCATGTATAAATTCAATTACACAGCTCAAAATGTTTAATTTAAAATTAATAGAATCCTAAAACTTGATATTCCGGTTTCAGAAAACTTATTAGTACACTATAGAAACTACTCGGAAACGTTTCCGAAAATCAGTAACAGAAAAAAAAATTGTTTTTATAAATTCTTCTATAAATCTCGAAAATATATGGGTTTCTGAGGTTTCGAAATATAAAGAATCCTGTATAACGAAAAATTTAGAAGAAATTTTATTTTTCACTTTCAAAAGGGGTCACTTTCATATGAGTATACAAGTTCTTTATTAAACTATTGGACACTTAGATGCACACTTAGAGAACACTTAGATACATATTTCCTTGCATCCAAATTTCTCAAAAGCAGTTTCACGAATTCATTCCCCTTGTGTAATGTGCGCGTCATCTGTTTCATTCTCAAAATAGTAGATCAGTTTTTCAGACTGCGACAAAGCACAGATCCGCGAAAACAAAATGCCCGGCCGCGTAAAAAAAAAAAGTTTCGATAGAGTAATGTTTCAGTTACGGTCATAAACACTTTTCAACTTGTAGTGGACTAGCAACTCTCTTATAAAGGCGTTCTAGTGTTTTGAATGTGAACGTGATGTCATCATCTAACCTGTGTGAGCCACAGCGACATCTGTACTATCTTTTATTCTAATTTTCAAAGTATGTGTGGAGCCTTCGCAGTTTGTGGTTTATGTGTTTCACTGTGAGTTTATGCGAATTTTAGCTTCATTGGTCAATCGGCAACGTATAAAAGACTAAACGAAAGATTATATCTGCGGATTTTGGGTCGAATCTTTCCCTGTGTTGTGAACTAAGTCTGCGTTTAGTACATTCTCGAACAAGTGTCCGGCGATAGGCATAAATCGTTCTTCTTCCCATTCTTTTCGAATCACTTTGTGGACGCAAACAAAAGAAAGGGGAGGTGCAACAAAAGAAAAGGGTGTTTCCTATGCTGGCAATGGCTTCCCTGCTTGGCTGTTGGGCTTCTTAACATGCTTAAAAAGTCATTAAACTTCAAAGACAACGATATACAACATAAGAGACGCCGCACGTTAAGTCTACGCACTGTTCGAGCCTTAAGGCCTGCGCTGATAAGATACAATTGTGCTTTGAATACGCACCATGGAGTTGAAGTTCAGCTGAGACAAAGATTACCCGTTAGTAAGATATTTTAAGTTAAAGTTTGAATGAAGC
This sequence comes from Maratus michaelseni, assembly GCA_963931845.1. Lineage (NCBI taxonomy): Eukaryota > Metazoa > Arthropoda > Arachnida > Araneae > Salticidae > Maratus > Maratus michaelseni. Next base: position 124,305,243 of record OZ007586.1, read on the forward strand.
TATTCAGAAGCCATGGATTGCTAGTGAATCAAAAGTTAGATTATATTAACGATTTTTGTGAGTGCTTCTTGCATTTCAATTGAAAGAGTGTCGCGTCAATTCGTCGTGCACAATTCATCGCGGAACAATTCATCACGCACAATTCATTGCAGCGTCAATTCGTCACGGCGACAACTCATCGCAGCGTCAATTCGTCGTGGTGTCTATTCGTCGCGACGTCAATTCGTCGCAACGAAAATGTTGCTGAAGGCTATGATGATAAAATAAAGATAATTTAGTAAAATTATTTAATGATAATTTGTTTTTTAGATATAATCGCATGTAAATTGTTAGTTATAATTCTCTATATCTAAAAAGCTAATTATCATTAAACATTTTTACTAAATTGTCTTTATTTTATCATCATAGCCTTCCAACACATTTTTGTTGCGACGAATTGACGTCGCGACGAATTGACACAACGACGAATTGACGCTGCAACGAATTGACGCTGCGATGAATTGTGCGCGATGAATTGTTCCGCAATGAATTGTGCACGACGAATTTACGCAGAACCGTTGAAAGCATTGAGTGACCGCTGGATTTAGTAGTGGATCGCACTACCAGTGGGCTTCACGTAAGTGGAACTTTGTTTTAGTAAAACTTTTTAATACTTTCAAGTGAAGATTAAGTTAGTAGTAATTGAATTTTGTGGATCGCCGTAGGTAAAAACTTGTTAAGTGACTCTGCCACATCCCTGCCCCTGCCCACATACTTTAAATAAATGTATTTTAAACCTTAAACTCGCATGATGACTGAGCTTGCCGGGAATGGCCTTGAGACGCATGCTGCAAACTATGTTAGAGAGTGTTAAAAAACATCCTTCAAAAAGAGTATACATAAAAAAGAAGTTAAAATTTTTCAATTTTCCGATTTGCAGTTTTAAAATCACGAATGCCTTGCATGTTATATAGGTTTAACATTGAAGAAGGGAATTCGATATCTTACTGTCCACTAGCCTTAAAAAGTAAATCTATTTTTTCAATCTTTATTGATTTTTATAAAAACGAGTATTATTCTTATTGCTGTACTTTTACAGTAATTTTACATCATTATATTAATCTTAAAAAATATTTATTTTTAACTATGTAAAAAACTACTTTTATTTAATTCCTTTTAAATATCTAAATGTTAAATTAAATTACTATATTTTTATTATTATTTTTTTTATTTTTGATAAATAATTTTTTATTGGTTTACTTTCATTTATTAATCCATTAAGTTTTATTACCCGTTATTTAATTTATATTTTTATTAATGTACCTTCTTTTTTATTTTCTATTAAAATAAACTTTAGATAATTTTAAAACATCTTCTGTATTAGCCAGCTTACGATAGATTTGATGAAATTTGCTATTTTATTTCAGTCTTATAGTATTAAATCAGTAATATTATCAGTATTATAGTCTTTTTCTCTACATCTTTTTCTTTCATTTCATTTATTTAAAATATCATTTAATTTTTTATAACAATAATTCCATATTATATTATTTTTTATCTAATTTATCTTATACCCAGTTTGTAATTTTTTACTCTCGCATAATTAAAAATTTGTCTCATTAATTAAAAACTTTGACATTTTCCTTTTCATACTGTACATTATAATGTTCACTTTTTTATTTGAAAAATTTGCCTCATTAATTAAAACCTTGACATTTTCCTTTCCTACCGTACATATAATGTTGATTATTTTTATTTAAATAATTTTCTCTGTGCTGTTGTATTTTACATTCTATTGAAAACCCTTTTCTGGCACATCCCATGGTTATAGCCCGCCGACGATATGTTGGCCGATGACTAATACAAATTTAGATGAATTTAATAAGGTGAAGAATGGATATGTTTATAAACAAACACTCCCTTCAACCAATCTACCTGCTACACTCTTTCCTTAGCGATTATTGCAGGAATCACTAAGGCGGCGTAGACCAATCATATCGCAGACGTGTTAATCGTAGATCAATTAGATCGTAAATGACTTACTCGTAGACCAATCAGGTTACCTGAATTATTTTGTACAACAAATAGCATAAACACGGGTTATTTCCCAGCCATCATTTTTCCAGTCGTGACGTAAGCTACCCTTTCCTTATTGTCACTATACCAGCAAATAGCAAAATCTGCTCTTTAATGTACGACAAGCATTTCTGACGTCATTCAACGTCACAATGGTGCTTCTTCTTTTATATAGCTTATCAACGGCCCAATTTTTCCCCACAAGAGTTAGCCAAAAGCCAATCAAATAGGGCATTGCGAGCTCTGCCCAGTGCGTGTAGTCGATTAAACAATGTATTGCATTAAGGTTAGGTCACATTAAACTCATGCCAGAGGAATAAAAAAAAAAGCGAATTTATTGTAGATTAAATCATAGCACGATGTCAATCACGAAGAAATGCAAAACAGCGTTCGCCACACAGAGAAGATACACAGAAAAACTGTTGTCATCCAGCTACAACAAAGTAGATATATAAACAGGGAAGTAAACGATAACGATTACGATTTTTTGATTTATAAATATAACACTTACCCTAAATCTGAATACAATCTTCTGAATAACAAGTTAATACTTACTTATAACACATAAATACTTAAAAGATAACGCTAAATATTAAACACTAAGATTATACATTCCTATAAGTTCTTTCAGTTTTAAAAATATGTTCTTAGAAAGAGGTTTGTTGAATAAAGTATCAGTTTGTCTTTCACTGCTACAATTACACACATCTAGCTGATTATCCTCATATAGTTGCCTAATAAATTTATACCGCACATCAATGTGCTTGGTCCTGTTATGAAATTCAGGATTCTTAATTAGCCGAATAGCATTTTGGTTATCTATCGGAAGTACTGGTACACTTATTGAAGATGACAGCTCTTTTAACAGATTATACAGCCACACAGCCTCTTTAGCAGCTTATCTGCCGGCCATAAACTCAGCTTCTGTGGTTGAAAGAGCTTCACACTTCTGGCGTTGACTCTCCCCACGTTATAGCACATCCATTAAACATTAACACCAAGCCAGAAGTTTATCTTTTTGTTAAAGGGTCATCACCATCATAGTCATAATCATTAAATAATTGAAGCATAATGCTCAGAATTACAATGGAAAACAATGCCACATTTCTGGGTTCCTTTAAGATACCTTACTGTTCTTTTAACAATGTTCCAGTGTACTTGCTGATATTTGTTTAAAACTAATGAAAGAACACCAACAACATATGAAATGCCTGGCCTTATGACAATTGCAAGAAACATTAGACTTCTAGCAGCCTCTCGATATGGTACATTAGCTGAAAGAGGAATCTGAATGCATTCATCTGTTGTAATAGGGCTTTTTTCAAGAGGAAAACTCGATGAATTTGACTCCAACATATTGAAGCGATTTAAAACTTTTTTATAGAATGTTTCTTGGTGTATGAAAATCTTTTCACCCTCTAGGCACTCAATCTGAATGCCTAGAAAGTAGTTAGTAGTTTAAATGGTCACACAGAATTCAGTTTAAGTTTCTCAAGAAGCTGTTTGATACCTTGATCTTCTACAGCAGCAATAATACCATCATCAACATCAATAATCAAAAACAATTTATTTTCTTAATTCAAAAGCAGGCAAGGATCTTACCATGACTGCTTTAGTTCGCTTTGATTAGCAAATGTTTTAAATCTTTCATTCCAACATCTAGGGGACTGTTTTAAATCATAAATGCTTTTGCGTGGTTTGCACTCTTGTTTGGTTCCGTTATCAAAGCCTTCAAGCTGAATCATGTAAATCTCTTCATGGAGGATTTCATAAAGAAAGGCGATCTTCACATCAAATTGAGAAAGTTTCAATTTCTGGCTTGCAGCTAGGATTAGAACTGTTCTAATAGTGTCCCACCGAAACATTGGACTAGAATTTTCAGAGAAGTCAATTCCTGGTTTCTGATTGAATCCACGAACTTTGGAGCGCTAAATTGTACCATCCGCATTTTGCTTATTTCGGAACACCCAGCGACTTGCAATGGCTTTTCTGTCGGTTGGAAGATCTACCAGCTCCTATGTTTTGTTTTCCATCAAGAAATCAATTTCTTCCTTGATTACAACATATCATTTATCTGATTTCTCAGAGTTCATAGCCTCTTGGTATGTTTCCGGATCAATGTGCTCTTCAAGCATTACAAATTCATCATATTTTACTGGTTTCTTCAACTAGCTTCTGTCTCGCAACTTTAGGCCTGTGTTTTAAACTTCAGTATCTGAAGCATTGCTAGAGGCTTCCCCTTCATATTCACCACCTAAAGTATTACTTGCAGCTTCCCCTAAATATTCAGTTTACTCGTGGTCTGTTTCAGATGTGTTTCAGGATTTCGATATAACTTCCATTGCTGGTTTATGACTATCCACAGGAGACGTATTAACCACACAGCTCAGTTTTTCATTTTGAAAAACTACATCTCGACTCAAGATGACTTTATCTTGTTCTCTAATCCATATTCCCTATCCATCTTTTTCTCCACTGTATCCAACTAGAATACCGTTAACATTTTTCTTGTCCCATCTGTTCCTGTATTGCTTAGGTACATGAGCAAAACTTTCAGTGTCAAAAACTCTTAAAAGATCAATGTTGCTAACTTTTGTCGTGAACCACAGTTCATAGGGACTTTTTTCTTTTATGGATGATGACCAGTTCTATTTAAAACATAAACTGCTGCATTTATAGCTTCAGCCCAGCGTTTTACTGGAAGATTTCTTGAATGAATTATGCTCCGAGCACTTTCAACAATGGTTTGATATTTACGCGCTGCAGTACCGTTTTGCTGTGGTGTATAGGACATTGACACACGAGAAGTAGTTTTTTTTCTTCAAGAATGTCTTTCACTCTTGCATTTTGAAATTAGTTTCCACCATCACTTATCAACTCTTTAACCACATACTCTGCATTTTTTATTCCATTTCGGAAAATTTTAAGATATTTTGGGATTTTACTCTTAGACTGCATAAAAAATATTCGACGATACTTAGAATAGCCATCTTCGAAACAAACAAAATACCTTGCACCACCTCAGGACTCTCCCTGCATTGGGCCACATACATCTGTATGTATAAGCTCTCTTGGTTTCAGTGGCCTCTATTTCCTAGTGCCAAAGTGCTTTCTACACTGTTTACCAAAATTTACATATACTTTTTTGGCGTTACAAAAGGATCAAATGTCACAAAATATTCCTTGTGTTTTGTCATGTGAGCTGAAGCTCCACTATATGTGAGCAATATTTCATAATCAGGAACACCCTCTACTATGCACACGAAAGTTTCATCATCTGTTCTATTCTTGTCTGTCATTGTGTTGCAATTTTTAGCAAGGTGACCAGGCTTCCGACAAATATAACATTTTCTTTCGAGCTTTTTAAATACTTTCTTTTTAAAAGCAACAAGAGCTGTGGAATCATTTTGTTTGGGTGGCAAACGCATCTCAGTTAAACGAAGCCGCTCAGTTAACTTGTAAATTGTTCTAACTTCAATGGGTACTGATTCCCAGACACATTTTAATTCAAAATATTCAGATGAAAGTGTAGACATGATTCTACTCATCAGTAGCAGATTTGGAAGGGTTATTTTGGCCACACGATTTAACTCCTCATTCAATCCAGTAAAGTGTTTTTGCAACTTAGGGACGTCAGTAACAATGTCTTCTTCAGATTCTTTTTTAGTGTGAAAGAAGTGTTCCATTAATCGATCGAGTCTTTGCCCAGAACTGTTTTCTTAAACTGAGAGCAATTTCTCCCAAATAGTTTTCGCGCTATTGCAAATTGCCGTTAGTCCTATGTAGCTGTCATCCATATTACCAACTAAAATTAGCTGGGCGAGTGCATCATCCTTCATGAACTATTTTAATTTCTCATCATACGCGAAATTTTGCTCAGGAGTTGAACCTTCATCGAGTACTGGGTGATCTTGATCTCCATTTACGAGATCAAAAACATCATTATGATGCAACAATAATTCTATTTGCCGCTTCCACTTAGTTCGATTAACAGCGCCTTGCAATTTCTCAATATGTGTTTTAAACTCTATATTTATTATAGTTCTAGGTAGGTTCGGGTTCAGCTGAGCGGGGTGGCCTACCGATTGGCTAAAGCTCTACACGCTCCACTCAGCGGAAATATTCACTATCCAAAGACCCTAACGAAGAGACAGGGCCCGACCAAATCCCCACAGAATGCCGGCCCATCTTTAAACTATTTATACAAATATAAACAAATACAAAAGAGAAACAAAATGAAAATATCAAATTAGTTACAATATAAGTCTAAATTAAAGTATCTTTAAATTAAAAACTTGTTTTAAAGTTGAGATTTCTATTAAAGTCAATAAAATCACATGTCACCAATATCACAGAGAGTCACCAAAGTTACTAAGCTTCTGTAGGAGCAGCATCTTCTGCATTTTTAAATAATAGTTGGTTATTTTCTAACACTTTAACACAGTCTATTATATTATGAAGGAGATTAGTTCGCGTTATCCCTTTCAGGGGCAGTAGTATGTTGATGAAACCACTTAATTTTAATTCCCAAACGCCACAATGGCACCAGAATTTTGCTAAAGTCTTTTCCATTTAATATGTATGTGAAGTATAGCCTTTTTCTGATTTCCAAATAATTTTTTTCATAAATTCCGGTGCCAGTCATTTATTTCAACATTTTAGTACTGAAAGTACTTTGCCCCTGAAAGGGTTATAACGTATTGGAACCAATTGGATAAGGCAATTGTAGTAGGCTTTCTAATATGATATTTTGACGTTAGAGTGCAGTTCAGCAAATAATGTAATGAGGTTCCACGATGTCCACAGACACATAATGGAGATTTATCAAAAAGATGAGGTACAAAGGAAAAGGCCATGATTTGTCGCGAAGATGTAGATATTTCTGTGATGTAGAAAGAAATTCTCAGAGACCGACGATAAAAGTTGGTATGTATACCGTCCAGTTTCACCATTGTCCCATTCCTCCTGCCATTTTTGTTGATATTGCATCTGTAGACATCTTTTCAGATGAGAGTATGAATTTGCGAAGAACATTTCCTGCGTTAACTTAGTGGCCTCCTTACCCAAAAAGTCAGCCATTTCATTACCCTTATTTCCAACGTGGCTTTTAAGCCATTGAAAATAAGTACTTTTCTTGGTTTTCTGTAGATGAGAAATTATTCCCGATATTATTAGATTTTTTGAGTGGATATCCTCAAGTGCTGTATGACTGGATAGGCTGTCTGCGTATATTGTGAAGCTATTGAAATTGGTCGCTTCCTCCCATAGGATGGCGTCTTCTGTAGCTAAATGTTCAGTTTGATATACAGATTTTTCGCTTCTTAATTTTATCTAATGAGTATGGGTGAAATCGTCATCTTTAAATGAACAGAAGGCGTAGGTTGTACTGTGATCAATTCTCGAACCGTCGGTGAAAATCTGGATTTCTTTTGGGGCTTGAGAAGCATCAGGATGCAATAAATAGTCCTTATATAGAATTACTTGCGTAGTTAAGGTTTTCGATTGATGCATTGTTGGGAGATGGTTATCAGTTGGAATGTTCAGTTTTAAAACTCTTCCCAAAGTTCTTCCTTTTCCATTTGCAGTGTCAGCGGAATAATGCCAGTTAATACACATAGCGACGCTGTTGCTGTTTTTCGATAGGCTATCGATATCAATAGAAGGCATTGAGCCTGAACAGACGAGATTACACGCAAACAATGATATTTCTGTAATCTATAGAGCAATGCTGATGCGGCATAGGTTATTTTTTTCTTAGATGTTCTTAGATGTTTTTATACCAGATTTTTAGGATAGTTTTATTTATACCACCGTTTACAGCTGCGAATTTCAAGAGATTTTGAGATATTATATTTAGTTCTGATTTTTTTCTTTATAGGTGGTAAGAAGGAAAGGGTTATCTAGCATTATACCCAGATATGTTATAGCATTTTCTTTCTGAATCTTGCGACCATCTAACTTGAAAATTGGAGAACGTTTTAGGTACCGGGTGTCCCAAAAATGACTGATGGATTTTAAAATTCAATAACTTGCAAACGGTGACATATATTTAAAACATTTTTGCAGGAGGGTTATGTATGATGTCAGGAGTTTTTTTATTACTGTGACACTTGATTTTAGTTCGAATTTTGAACACTAGATGGCGCTGACAGCGATTGGCGCTCAGTCGTGGCCGAAACTGACGTCACTCAGCATTGATTAAAAGGAAGGAAATTAAGGCTATGTAGTGGGTCTCATTCGCCAGTACAATATTGCTCTTAGGCCCCGGTTCTGAACTCATTCGATATGATTTCAATGGAATGCGTTGTTGCCATGGATACAGCAAATTCTTCGATAGTGGAATACAGCGTTCAGAACTGGCCATGAATTTAACAAGCAGTATTTGAGTTTGCAGGCGATATTACATTTATGAAGTTTTATTTTCCCGGATTAAATTACTTTTTATGCTCTGATTTAAAGAATATTTTATGCATCGTATTTTAAAACTAGGTGAAGAAATTTAGTACTTTTTGTTGTTGTTAAAAATGTCATAACTTTTGTTACATTCTAAGAAATTTTAGATTTTTTAAGGAAGTTCGTCAGTAGGTTTTTATGAATGTTGAAAAATGATTGTGAAAATGGTTAATAGTATATTGTTGTTCAAAATAACTATCTAAAAACAAATATTAGAAGTTGCCTTATTTAACCCTTTTGAATAGAAGTATTCTATCGTTGCATTAAAATTAAAAAAATAAAATAATTGCTAGTTAAATAAAATTTTGTTTGACAGTTTGATATTAAAATAGTACATGTAGCTTCATCTTGATGTTTGATAAAATAAAACTAGTAAATATGTTTTATTTACATCCAATTTAAATTGTAAAAATGTGTTAAAAGAATTCTTGAAGTTTGAATTTTTACACTTTGGCAACTCTTACTACACACAATGCTAATACGCATATATTTTTTAATAATAAAGATATCAATGATATCTAATGTGATAAACTAAGTTCAAATTAAATTTGACAAGACTCTAAAACTTACTAGTACTTAAATTATTGAAGGCAATAAACAAATTGTTATTGAAATTTTTATCTTGACATAAATTAAGACCGTATTTCTAATAGCACTTTTTGTTGGAATGCAATTGTAATTTTAAAACTTTTTAGTTTATATATATTTTTAAAAAATACATGAATTGTAATAATCAGGGCTTGGCAAATTCGGTCGCCACTGCCAACCAATATTTTTTACTCGACGACCAAGATTTTTAATCTGGCGGTTTTTTTAGTGTTCAAGAAAGAACAAAGTGTAAAAGGCATTTTCCATCTCATGCACAGAAAACGACATTCTTTGCAGCTCTAGCCAGCTAGCATGTCATGTCATGTGATTAGAATGTGGGGAGAGGTTGGGTCGTTCTTACGGGTTGTTTACCAATGTTTTTTGCAGGAGGGTTCGGTTTACAGTTTTTCAGAGAAATTTGGTAGTAGTGGTCCGGGATTCAGAGAGAATTTTTAATATTGCAATAATCACTTTATTACTGAAAAATATTTTATAATTATACGTGTTTAGTGTTTGAATTATCATCATCGATAAGAAATGAAAAAAAATTCAACTGAACTTCAAAAGGACATTTTTTTTGCAGGAGGGGAAGTATTTATCCTTAGCGATTTGATTGTTGTAGTAAATCAATCCTTAGATTGTTGTATTACATCAATCCTTAGATTGTTGTATCAAAATAAGCCTCCTCCACAGCCGGTTGTTCATTCAGATTACATAATACTCTACTCCAGAACAGTAGAGTGGTTTATTTTAGCAATGCATAGGGTAGATGGGGATAAAGATACGCACATTTCATAAATTTCAATTTTTGATGAACACATTAGTCTAAACTTATGTGACGACCGATTAAAATGTTACATTACATTTTCGCACCAATTTACAAATGTAGTTCACATTTTCGCCGAAAAGTGGCACTGCAAAATAGGAAAAATAAAAGCCGGTACAAGAATGTGGAAAGGACTGTTGCAAAAAATTAAACAACGATGTTGTCAAAATAACCACCATTTGAAGCAACAACGTGGCGCAGTCAGAGACAAAAATGTCCAGACACCCGTGCAAATATGTCAGTTGGAATTGTCTCAGATACAGTATAGATGTGGTGGTCTTTAAGGTACCCTCTCCCCCCCCCCCCAAGACAAAAGTCACATGGCGACAAATCTGGAGAATAGGAGGCCATGCCATGCCAGTTCCTGTATGCATATCGTAATGCAAGGCAATTACACGATCATTGAAATGCTTGCTGAGGAAATCGAATATTGCAGGCGTTCGATGTGGACGAACACCATCTTGCATGAACCATGAGGCGTTCGATCGGTCCTCCAAACCGCTGTGAATCGCCAGAAAATCATCCAGAATTTCAAGATATTGTGTAGCATTCATAGTTTCCTCTCGAAAAAATGGGCCAATTATTCCGTTGGAGGATATCACCGCCCAGACCATTAGTTTTTGGGGATGCAGAGATGACGGTACCGTAACATGAGGATTTTCGGTTTCCCAAATGCGCGAGTTCTGCTTGTTGACAAAGCCATCGAGGTGAAAACATGCCTCGTCAGAGAACCATATATTTCCAATATCGATTTCACCCTCATCCAAAAGCTGCAGCATAGTGTTCGCGAAATTCCAGCGTGCGAGAATGGCATCCTCACTCAGGGGTTGGCGAGTCTGGATCTTGTACGGGAACATGTAAAGACTGTGGCGCATGATACGGTGCGTGGTCATTCTTCGGAGTCCAGCACGAGCTGCAACACGGCGGTCCGGGGCCGCTATACCACGACCTACTGTACGGCTTCAGCATTCGATTCTGTTACTGCAACGCGACGCCGCGCCGGCCGACAATTCCAATACGGTCATCATTGACGTTCCTCGTTCGTTCAAATTTTTCGAACAAAGCTTTTATCGTATTGTCTGACGGACAGTTTCGGACATTAAATTTCCTTTCAAAACTGCGCCTCGTTTGAACACAACTGTGTTCCAGGCGGTGATACTCCAAAACAAGAAATATCCTCTGTTCCAATGAACAATCCATTTTCAATAACGTATACCCTTTCAAAAGTACTAGTAAAGCTTACTAGCAGATTGCGTAGCAAAATAACGAATTAAGATGTTACGGATTCGATTTCTGTGCAGCTCTCACATACGTACATTGCCATGATTTCGCGAAATTTTAACAAAATTTGCAAATTGATTGGATAAATTCTCATAAATACCCAAAAATGTAAAATCGCCTGCAAACTCGAATACTGCGTGCTATATTCATGCCCCAATTCCAAACACTGTATTCTGCTATCGAAGAATTTCACTCTAAAAAAAATCCGTGAAAATACAAGAGATTTTCCGAAAAATTTTACGGAGAAGTTTCATTTTTCCAAAACAACAGTACAATTTTCGTAAATGACATTAGTTCTATGAAGGAGATTTAAAATCCCTAGTTATGCAGAAAGTTTTCCGTAAATTTGATGGATTTTTTTAAAACAGTACAACGTCCGTATTTCCCCATTTCCGGAAATAACGTTCAGAGGTTTGTATACAGATATCGTCTTGTTTGAAATGCGAATTAAGGTTGTTGTATTTACTAGGGTCCAAGGTCTTCTAGGATCCAGTCCTGGACCGGTCCTACCCGTGGGCCTATTTTCTGTCATTAGACTCGGGCCAATCCTGGAGCTCATTCTAACCTGGCCCGTGTCGGGACGGTAATTCTTTGTGAAAATAATAATGATATTTTTTATTTTTTTAGTGAAATCTTTAGAAATTTAATTTATTTATATAAATTATAGAAATTGTTTTGTTTTAAATCTACTTTTTTTTCTTTATAGTGCTTCAAATTATGAATTTTTTCACTGACATTTTAAAATTTTATTTTAATTTTATTAACGTGGGGCAATATTAGGTTATCAAAGGTTTCGTAAAATAATATCTTTGCAAATTATTGGCATTGAACAAAACTGATTTGTCTTATAAATTTGTGAATTAACCTAAAATTTATTATTTTATAAATTATAATTTTAGAAAGTTTATATTTTTTTCTTTAAATTTATAAAAATAATTAATGATTTTTTCTTTACTTTTATAAAAATGAAGTTTATAATTTTATAAAGTTTATAATATATTTAGTTAGTTTATAATTTTATAAAGTTTATAATTTTATAAAGTTTATAATTTATTTCGTTAGTTTATAATTTTATAAAGTTTATAATTTATTTCGTTAGTTTATAATTTTATAAATTAAACTAAATTAATTTAAACTAAATTATCAATTCCAAATTTAAAGTTACCTATCCTAAGGTAATTAATTTCAAAATTTTCTCTAAAATTCTATTTTTTTGTTTTGATTTTTTAAAATTATTCAGTTTAACAGAATCGTACACAAAAGCTCTCAGTAAAGATTAAATATAATAATTTAATTTATTATAAAATTGTTTATTCACATAAGTTTTTAAAATAAGAGATAAAGAAAATTTACTTTAATAGCATGTAATAAATACGTCTACTTAAGATAATTATTGTTTTCAGAATTGATAAATAGATCAACAGACAAATAATTTTAAAAAGTATGTGTACTATTGCAAAAAGAAGCAATCATTAGTCTTAATACAATGTTTTACGCATATAATACATAAAAAGTTAAAATTTATCTGTTATAAAGCATCAAATAATAAGGCAAGATATTAAAAATTATGAAAATAAAATAGTGAAAAAATCCATCTAACTATAAAACCTTTAAGTTTTTGCATCATTAAAAGTATGTAAAATTAACAACATTTGAGGGAACGAAGTGTCCAGTCTTAGCGTAATGGTACAGCCCACCAGTTTGCAGACGTTTCCGCGTACAGTACAGAAGTTTCCACGTTCGAACCCCTTCGTGGCAAGTGTTGGTTATTTACTGAAACCTCGCACAGAAATGAAAGGAAAAAAAAATAAAATGTGTTATAAGATGTTCCTTGAGAAATATTTTTTTTTGGTCCTATAAAATTTATTTTAACGATATAATAATATCTAAAAAATACGGAAGATATCTGTTAAAAAACGGAAAATTAAAAACGGATATTTCAGAAATCACGAAAAATTTCCTGGAATTTCCGGAATTTTTTTCCGTTAAAATACGGAAATAGTACTGACGTCTCGATTGCCAGTACAATTTCCGTTTTTTTTTCAGGAAATTTTTTTTACAGTGTTATTTCCATGGCAACAACACATTCCATTGAAATCATATCGAATGAGTTCAGAATCGGGCCCTAAGAGAAAGATTGTAGCAAGATCTCTTCATCTAGTTTTAAAATACGATACATAAAATATTTTTTAAATCAGATCATAAAAAGTAATTTAATTTGGGAAAATAAAATTTCATAAATGTACAATCGCCTGCAAATTCGAATACTGCTCGTTAAATTCCAGCCGAGTTCTGAGCGCTGTATTCCACTATCGAAGAATTTCTTGTTTTCATGGCAACAAGGTATTCCATTGAAATCATATCGAATGAGTTGAGAATCGGGGCCTAAGAGCAAGATTGTACTGGCAAATAAGACACACTCCATAGCCTTAATCTCCTTTCTTTGCATCAATCACCGCCCCCTGAATACTAGGCCTGGCCGCTGACACAAAAATGGCGGCGCTCGTAGGCGGAATTTGTAAAACCTTTGTAAGGTCCCCTAATTTTACACCCCAGTATTTTCTAATAGTTTTCTTTGACTTATTGAATCTCAGAAAAATAAGGCAGAGAAAACTTTTAGAAATTATTGGTATTTAATTTTAAGGCACCGTACACACGCTGAAAAAATCCTGCCTACGACTGCCGCAATTTTTGTGTCAGCACTCAGGCCTAGTATTCAGTGGACGGTGCATCAATGCTGAGTGACGTCAGTTTCGGCCTCGACTGAGCGCCAATCGCAGGACGTCAAAACTGAGTTCTTAGGTATTAGGATGGTGTTGGTCTCTCAAAGGTTGATTCAGAGGTTGGTTGTGTCGTTGTCATCGTAACAATCAAGACCAAATGACGCTCTAAAAATATTCGTGTGATATAACTGCTAATCGACCGACCGCATTTTCGCCAATCCCAACCGATATAAGGGAAATAACGAATTGTGCGTGCGCAAGAACCGGATTTGTGAGGTTGCTGCATATCATCATATTAAGCTGACGATTTCTTTTTGGCTTTCGAAAATGTTTTATGTTCCAATTACTGTGAACACGTGAAAGTCAATCGGTGAAAAAATAACAATATTAACTATACTAGATAATAAAATGTTGCATTTGATAATTTATTATTATTATCAAATATAATATAATAGTGCAATAATATCTCGATTACTATCAAATTATTACTGTTGATATTAATATGTATTATCAATGTAAATTACAGATTATTAAACTGATAATAACAAATAAAAATTATTATTATTATTATTATTATTATTATTATTATTATTATTATTATTAAATTTGCAAAGGTGTTTTAGGATACTTTACTCTTTTGTGAATCTGGTGACTGAAACCTCTAATAGCAATTGATATATTTTAAATCTATCCCCTGGCTTATTTATAATCAATACTTTATTAAGATATTTAAGTTACTTTATTAAGAGTTTATTGAATTATTTTATCATTACTGCGAGTATGTTACATTTTAATAGTATTTATTTATTATCATTATTAACTTATTATCATTAAATATTATCAAATATTAATATTCTTATTATTTTATCAATGTAAATAGAAAAGAGGTAATATTTATTAACCACAATTTAAAAAAGCATTTCATCTTCATCATTAAAAGAGATAATATTTACAATAAATAACATTTTTTTAAATAACATTTATTTATCTATAACAGATAAATAAATTTATAATATTAAGAGAGACACTTTATACTATATATTATAAAATATTAGAATAATATTTAATGAGCTATTTAATATATAATAAAATATTAAATATTTTATAAAAAAAAATGTAAAATATTAAAATAATATTTTATGAACTATACTATATTTAACTATTTTTTTATTTAATATATTTTAAAAATATTATAAAATATTTTGTTGTATTTAAAAATACTCATTTATTATTATCATTAATTTTATCATTAAATGATTTATTGAAATATTTTATCGTTATTGATATTATATACTTTATAATATTTACTTATTATCAAATTTCGTCATTACAAATAAAACAAATATAATTCATAATAAATATTATTTTCTTTATTATCTAAATTAGTCAAAGTAGGGTAAAATAGTTATAAAAACATCGCTTCTTTTATTCGTACTTAGTTTACAAAAAATATATTATTTTAATCTGCAAAAAAATTACATAGAATGTGCAAATGAACATTGCTCCCAACATTTCAACGACAATTTTAACAATAAAATTGCAAATTATTACTGGTAAGATGTAGTGTTTTAAACACATTGCCAATTAATTATTTTATCCCGTGGCTTGGGGAAAAATAGTTAATTGACAATGTGTTTTAAAATACCATTATAAATAATAATTTATAATTTTATTGTTGAAATTGTTCGTAAATTGTTGGAAACAGTGCTCATTTGCGTGTTTTATGTAATTTTTTTGCAGATTAAAATATTATACTTATTGCAAACTAAGTATGAATAAAAAAGGAGTTGTTTTTATAACTATTTTTACCGCACCTCACCCTATTTAAGTCCCTTTAGACGGCAAGTCTAACTCAACACTGAAAATAAAGGTAACCAAATATTTCTGTAATTAAAAAATAATACATTGTCATTAGCAGAAAATTCTGTGAATTTCTTTTTTTAAATACATAGCATCATATCTAATAAAAACTAGCCGTTGGGGGCCACCGCAATACTTACCCATCATGGATATGCATAATATAAAATATTAAAATAAAAAATGGGTAAACTACTTATAAAATGCATTGCAATTCGAATAAAATCGTGGCTCGATGACGTCATAAACTTTAAAGGCTCGATTACTGAATTGCTTAAAAGAAACATCCTTATAACTTCAAAATCAATAATCCTATTAACTAGCGGTTTATTGCATCTGATTAAGCGTCTCATTTTCAATTAAAATATATCTTTGAATTGAAATTTGGATGAAATACAGGGTCATGAAAAATCGAAGAATGTGGAAAATAGGATGACAAATATCTCGGCAACTCATTATCCGATCGACTTCATGCTTTATGCAAAATTTTTTTTATTATTATTGTCTTTTATATTCACTCCTTAAAATAAACAATTTCGAAAATGTTTATATACCTTTTATCAGAACGAATATTTCGAGAGTCCGATAAAAATAGTTCCGGATAATCGAGGTTACTGAAATTCAATAAGCTTCTTCCAATTATTACATACAACGTACATAACAAATTTCAAGTCTCTATCTCAATTTTTTCGGGAGATAGAGCGTTTACAGACACACAGACATACAAACACACAGACGAACGGCAATTTTTTTTTTAATATGTTTTTCGGAATCTCCAGTGTCTGAAAAGCGTAAATCCGTCAAAAAATTTTTTTCGATTTTCAAAACGATTACAAGACTTACCCTATACTACGTATGATGGGTAAGTAATAATTCATTGAAATTATTCATGTTCACCTAATTTAAGAATGATCAGTACTTATATAATAACATGGGAACCGTAATAAAAGACTGAAACGTAAATAAAAATATATGCTATTTTGATAAAATTAAGGTACAATTCCTATCTGAGTGAAACAAAAGAGAAATGTAAGACTAATATTCATTTAAATGTGCCCCTAAAAACAATTTAATATTAGTTCTTTACTCAGTTTTATACACTATAATTGTAATGTGGCAAAAACATCATATCATGATAATCATTCACTTACAAAAATCTGCATAAGCATTAAATAAGTACTAAAGATTTGTAGTTAATGTTATCTTATTGTTAGTTCAAATATCCCCCCCCCAAAAAAAAAAATAATAATAATAATAATAATAATAATAATAAAAAGGAAAAAAATTATAATTTAACAAATTACAATAACCATTAGGAAAATGTTCTGAAAGCTTAAAAAAACAGTTATCGTACTTTCGTGTTATAGCGGCCCCAACAGTTATGATTATGCCAAGGTTGCAGTTATGATTTCGCCAAGATCATCGCAAAGCTTACATATGCATCCTACATACGCATATATATATATATATATATATATATATATATATATATATATATATATATATATATATATTCCAAACACTCCTATATGTCATTATACACATATTATTTACGTCTTATATACATCATATACACAGGTCATATATATACATCATATCATATATGCATCATATATGACTATAACTTGGCCACATACGTCAAGAAATGTTATTATATATATCATATATTATTGTAATGTCATACATGCTTTATAATTTCGCGATAAATCTTGGTCGCTTGGCGATTCATCCTTGGGGGCCGCTATAATACGAAAGTATCAAATTTACAATATATTAATGAAAACAGAAACAAAAATATTTCAACCTTTTGGGGTCGCTATAACACGAAAGTGCCAAATTTCTGCTTTATTTTTCATATCTGATAATTTGCATCGATCCTTTTTGTAACGATTTTATGCATTTCTTTTGCCTACTCAAAGAAAAATTCTTCTAAAATTACAGAATTTCGTTAAAAAAATTTCTAAAGTTACAGTATTTCGTTAAAAAAGCTTAAAAAAACAAGAGGGGAAAATTCTGCTATAAGGCCGAATATAGATTGCCACACACGGCTTTTATTTAAAAAATATATAAACTAGCTGTAACTCAGAATAAAAACGCAATGACAACAAACAATTTTAAAATATCTAAATAACAAATAAAAATTCCCCTGTTAAAGTGTTGAGTTGTTCAATAACCATTCGATTTAGAAAAATATTTTTCTACCACTGAGCAATTTTTTTAATGAAATTTAATTCATGTTGCTATGGCAGCAGACGATAAAACGATACCTTTGGAATAAGGGAATAAATAGAACAAAAAAAAATTTTGATGTTTGTGATAAAATGTTTTTCTTTATTTTTTAAAAATGTATATACATAATTCACTTTTATATTTTAACAGAATAATAAGTTTACTATAATTCGTTACTCATGCTATGGCCAGTATACACGATACACATCGAGCCACAATGCCTTTATCATTATCTTTTTACGCGTAAAAGTTTCGCTACGGTACTCCATTGTGAAGTTTTGTAATTTTTGAAATCTAATATTTGAAAAACGACATAATCATTAGATTTGAAATTTATATCAAGAAAAATACAATTTTTTACCATTCTAACGCAGTTTGTAAAACAATTTTGTGACAAATACTTTTCGAGTTATTAATTTTTTAAGTAACTTCAAATGTTTCATTTTCCGAGATTAATCTGTGGCAACGATGGATTGCTGTGACTTTTCATAAACATGAAAAATGATAGAGATTGAAAGAATAAGCCACCCTGTGTGTGGCTAATAAAGTGACGACGTCAATGAAGTGACGATGTCAATGAAGTGACGACGTCAATCAAATGACGACGTCAATAATATGACGACGTCAAGAGTTCCATTCTCGACCGAAAACAACAACCATTTTCCCAATGGTTAATAATAATAATAATAATAAAATAAAAATAAATCAAAAATAGAGAGAGGGAGAGAGAGAATTAAATAGCAAAATAAAATCATTAAAAAAAGTATAAATAAAATTTTTTAAATCATTATATTTTATCATTTAAGAATTAAAGATCAAAAAGGGATTATATATATCCATAAAGAGTGAAAAAAGAGAGAGAGAGAGAGAGATCACTTTTGTGATGCCATCTTTGTCCAATGATCAGACAGAATTGGTTATTAAAAGAATTTCATAATTTTCTAAATGGAGATTTTAATTGTTTATAAGACAATCAAAGGAATAATTGCCAACATGCTGTATTGAAAAAGAAGACAATAATAAAATATTCAATAAAAATTGTATTTAATAGGTAATAAAATATATATTAAAGATAGGATGCAAAAAATAAATAAATGAATAAACAAACAAAGACATTTGTTTAACTATTGATTTTGTAAAAATCATGAACTATTGTAATTAAATTTAAATTATTTTAATCGCTTAAAAAAATAAAAATGTTAATTTAAAGCAATATTAATTGGCAAGCAGAACATACAAGATTTAAAAAAACATATTTTTCGCTTTACGTTAAAAGAAATTAAGAAAAAAATATTAAATAGAAAAAAAAATAAGATTATCATTATTAAGTAACAACAACAAAAACAAAAAAAACAATAACTGTGTTTAAACAATAACTGCGGAAAGGATTAATATTCATTTGCAGTTATATTTTTATATACATTTAAGTTATTTACTGATAAGCTCATTTGCATTAAATTTATATCCTCATTTATTGAATAAAAAATGATTTCATAATAACGTTGGTAATAAATATTTTAAGAATATCATACTAAACTATTCCCAAAACACAGCAATTTGTCAAAAAATAAATAAAATAATAATAAAATTAACTTAGAAAATTATGAAATAAGTTTGCAGATTATTTAAAATAGTAAACACTGAAAGAAAATTTTTTATTGACGGCAAAAGGGTTTTTATTTTTTTATAAAGCATTGGCTTATTAAAAAACACCTATCTACTTATAATAAAATCCGAAGGCAAGAAAGTGTCTGCAACCATTCCAGGCGGAACCACTCTGGTCTGCGAATCGATCGTAGTCAAACGCCATGTTAGGCTTAAGCTTCATAAAAAAATACAGTTTAACATACAATTCTACTCTTAAAATATTTGTAAAAGCATATTAAAGCTTTTAAATATTTTAATTTTGTTTAAAACCTTCAAAAACTATTTCATATAAAACATGTATATATCAACATATCTGTAAATACTTTTTTTTAGAAAAAGAGATGATTTCTTTCGTAGGGATGCTTTGAAGTGATCGATCCAGTATATTGGTGCCATCTACCGGCAGATTTTCAAATTTTGCTTCCATCATAAATAAAGTGATTTTTTTTTATGAAACGTAATTAAAATATAAGGAATACATAATACAGCGAAATTTGCATTTAATTTTTCTTATGTAATCAAACAATGAGTTATGTGGTGAGTCAAGCTGTTTAGAAACTCCTTGATAACACATTTTTACAAAAACTTTTGCACATGGATTATTTTTTAATATTTAATTTGAATATTTTGTGCAATGTTTGAACTATTTCAGAAATTTAATATTGAGTATATATATATATATATATATATATATATATTCTCATAATTTTTATTTGTAGAAATCATTTGTCTTTTTTAAAATGTACTTTTCTGCAATACAAACCTTTCAATAATAAAATATTCATGCTGTTTGTTTGTATGAAGTCTTATGAAAATGGAACGCAGATCAACAATCCGTCATTTTTGACGGGGGTTATATACTAGTATATAAATGGAATCTGTCAACAGCAAAAATAATTAAATAAACGTTGATCGAAATGTCTCTCTTGACACTTTAAAATCTGGCAACCTTATTCGAGTTTTGTAGCATACGAATTTCAATCTAAGTTTTTACGCATGCCTGATTCGTTTTTTCCCCTTATATTGGATGGGATCGGCGAAAATGCCGACAGACAGATTAATTTTTAATCACGATAACCTTGAGGTTTTCGCGAGTGTTACGGACGTATAGTTTCAGAATTCTTAAGAGGAGCACTGTTGAGATCGGCAGAGACATCAGGCTCTGGTATGTCAGGATCGGAGGACTCTGTCGGCTGAGGATTGCTGGATAGTTCGCAATCCGATGGAGGAGTTTATTGGAGAACTGTTCTTGGATAATTAGTGTACAGCGGAACTTTGTACAAGCGTCAGGATCATCAACCTGGGTGGCTACATTTAATGGTGAGTCATCCGTGTAGTCAGGTCTTAACTGTTCAATGTGAGCGAGATATTTCTTGTCACTCACATTGACATACCATGTTGCGCTACCTTTGAGATTTAGCAAGACACCCTTACACCGTCGCTGGTTCCTATTAGATCTCACAAAGACTTTCTGGTTAGGCACAAAATTACGAATTGTTTTGTAGGATCTGTCATAATAGTACTTTTGAGCTTCTAGTTTACCTTGCACATGAACTGAAGTACTAGGGTGCACAAAAGAAATAGATCTACGTATTTGGCGTTTTAAAAATAACTCTGCTGGTGTACAATTTGTGGTTACATGTGGTGTAGACCTGTACATCATCAAAAATCTATTAATTTTCTGACGTAAAGTTGACTTGTCAAACTTGTCTGAGTTCATCTTGTTCGGTGTGTTTTTTAATGTTTGTACAGATCTCTCTGCCGGACCATTCGCCTGAAGTCTATATATTGCAATTAATGTATATCTCACTCCATACTCTTTTAAAAAGGATTCGGATTCATAAGACGTTAGCTGGCGACCATTGTCTGACACTACTTCCACTGGCAGACCATTTCTAGAACAAAGCCGTTACAGAGCATCAAAAGTATTTGAAGCAGTAATTGAAGACATTAAAATTACCTCAAGCCATTTAGAATGACTATCTACAACTAGCAAATAATTTTTGCCATCCTTCAGAGCAAAGTCCATGTGGACTCTCTCCCAGGGAGATTTTGCCCAAATCCAAGGATTTAATGGAGCTGCCGGAGGTGTTCAAGCATTTTGTTGACATGCTGAACATTTGCACACCATCTCTCCAATATGCTCATTCAGATGTGGCCACCAAATATGGCTACGTGCTATAGCTTTAATTTTTCTCATGCCAGGATGGATGTCATGGATAATTTCTAACAACTGACTACGAAATTTTCAAGTTATAATGACCTTCATCCCCCACAAAACACAATTGTTATCAACCGATAACTGACTTTTTCAGTCGAAAAATGGTTTAAGGTCATCACTGACCACTTTCGAAGGCAGCCACTTTGCACAAATTTGAGAACTAGTCCCAAAACAGCATTAGTTCTAGCTGCAACAGCAATATTCGAACTTGTTATCGGAAGGTCTTCAAAATAAGAAAGCTTGTAAACATCAGGACATTCTTCATATTCATTTTCAACAGGTGATCTCTACAATGCATCAGTATTTGTGTGTTCAGTTCTTTTCTTGTATTCAATTGAATAGTCATGACTGAACAGAAGAACAGTCCATCTCTGTAGACGTGCATCTGCAATGGGAGGTATAGCTTTATCTGGAGCAAAAATTGTGATTAATGGCTTGTGGTCAGTTACTAATACAAAATTTTTCCCATATTGATATTGATGGAACTTTTTAATTCCGAAGATTATTGATAAAGACTCTTTTTCAATTTGCCCATATCTCTGTTCAGTTTTTGTTATTAAAGTGCTTGACGCAAAGGCGATCGGGCGTTCATCATTGTTAATTACATGTGATAAAATGACACAAACTTCAAAAGGAGAGACATCACATGCTAACTTCAAAGGCAATTTCTCACTATAGTAAACAAATACTGATTCTGAAGATAACAGGTTCTTACTGGTTTCAAATGCTTCCTCACATTCGGGAGACCATTTACATGGTGTGCTCTTGTTAAGTAAGCTATACAGAGGTGCAAAAAGTATCACACTATTGTGAATAAATTTTTCATAATGATTTATTATGCCTAAAAATAATTTGAGTTCAGTCATATTGGTAGGAGCCTTGATTTATTTTATACACTTAATTTTTTAGTAGGGTGAATTCCATGTTCATCTATTCTCTGACCTAAAAATTCTACACTAGGTTGGAGAAATGTACACTTTTGCAAGTCCAGTTTAACATTATAATCTGAAAGCCGAGTAAATACTTTCTCGAGGTTTTGATAATGTTCAGATTCATTAGAACCACTCATCAATATGTCATCTTGAAAACATATGACACATTGCAGACCTTTCAATATTTGCTCTATGATAGATTGAAAAATTGCAGAAGCAATGTTTACACCATATAATAATGTACGTGGACGTACTAACCCTAACTGAGTATTCAGAGTTAGGTATTCTTGCGAATTTTCATCTAACTCCACCTGCTGGTATGCTTGGCTTAAGTCCAGCTTGGTGAAGTCTTTTCCACCACTTAAAGTTGAAAATAAATCTTGCTGTGTTCGAAGGGGGTACTGGATTTGGTCTAAAAACATGTTAACTGTTACTTTGAAATCGCCACATAGTCTAATGCCATTGTTTTTCTTTGGATCTATGACGAATGGAGTTGCTCAGCTTGAATGCTGCACGAAATCCATATTTCCCGGCTTCTATATTTTAAAATTTCTTCTTCAGCTTTAGATTTTAGTGAGTAAGGTACAATACGAGCTTTACAAAATTTTGGTATTTAACCTTCTTTAATTTTTAAAGCTGCTTTCAAATGTTTGATCGGTTTCGTGCTGTCAGAAAATATTTTACTGAATTTTGTTTTTAATTCACTAACTGTATAATTTCCAACCTTATTTATTCTGTGTACGTTAAATATTTTCTTCCAATCTAATTTTACTTGTGACATCCAATTTTGCCCAAACAATGTTGGTTGATTTCCTTTAACAATGCTTGCTTGCAAATTTAGTCTGATTTTCATATGAAAGGACAACGCTTCAGCAACTGCATCAATACACTTCTGATTATAATCTTTAAGAGTAAGATTTGATTTTCTTACCTTTAGAGATGGCAGGTTGTCCCTAACAAATTTCTCAGAAATTATGCTGCCATCAGCCCCGGTATCCATTTCCATTTCTAAATGTTTTCCATAAATTTTTACTGGAACAATATACTTCTGAGACACTTTGTTAACTGACTGAATAGAAAATAAATCACATTCATCTGTAGCATCATTATCTATATCAGGATAAACAATTTTGTCAGAAGGATGTCTCTGAGCTTCGGGCTGCACACTGGAGATATATGGCCAATTTTTCCACACGAATGACATTTAGCATTTATATACATATTTACATGTTTTGGGTGCATGAATAGCACCAAAATGGAAGCATTTAACATTGCTCACGCCGTGCATTTTGCTTACGTTTTGATGAGTCACACTGTTTTTAGTCGCATTGTGCACTTCGTTGACACTTGGATTGGGAATCTTCAATACTGGTGCATCCAAGATGGCCAGCTCTATCTCTAGCGCTATGTCGTACGCTTCCGCGAGCTTGAGATCTTTCTTAGCAAGGAGACATGGTTTCGCAGCGTAGACCACACACAAAATGATCGTGTAGAGCTTCTTCTAAAAACACACTCAATTCGCAGCTGGCTGAATGTTTTAACTCGACAATGTATGCTGCAATGGACTCGTTGCTTTCTTGGTTTCGTCTATGGAAACCAAATATTTCTGCAATCAGAATCGGCGCTCGGCGAAAATGCTCTTCCACACACTTGTTCATCTCGGAAAATGTACAGTCCTTTGGCTGTTTAGGAGTCTATTTCTTAAAAGTTTATAAGTTTTTGGTCCTAAAACCGATATTAAAACAGGAAGCTTTTTCTGTTCATCCACGTCATTAGCAATAAAATATTCTTCTAATTTTTCCATATATAGCGAAAAGTCCTCGTTCGATTCATCGAACACCGTAAGTTGACCCACTAGGCCTAACTGCGCCATACCGCTAAAGTAGCAGTTTCACTTTTTACTTTACAAAAAAAAAAATACAGCTTATTTTAATATGAGTTCGTATGTATTTTCGACGCCAATTTAATGTTTTATAATACTATAAATTAATGTACTCAGAAATACTCTGAAACTATACAACTTATTTAACAGTGTTGCACATTGCAAGCGTACGTGCGAGATACTCTCGTACACAAATGTAATGAGTTTAGTTGTAGTGTGCTGACTGCAGTTCAGGATACAAGAAAAATAGTGTGTGAATATATCACAGTTTGTGTATTCTCAATAGCATTAAAATTTTTGTTTAATGAAACTGTATTTTAGATGTTTTATTCGTCATTTTCCATAAAATAACTATACCTAAATCTGTTAGAAATGTATTTGTTTTCTGCATCCTAATTTCTTTTACTCTTTCTATGATTAGGTACATAGTACTTTTTTTTAAATGGGAAACTCATCTTTTGATACCTTTAATATCTAAAATATGGATTAATAGATGTTTTAGATTATTTAAAAATATAATTTTTGATTAAATGTAAAAAAATCCATTGAAAATAATATATAATATATAAATATATATAAATGTATAAATATAATGTGTAAATTACTCACGGGTTTTTAAGGTTAAAAGTACTTTAATGTCAATTTTTCTTTAAATTTCATTAGGGATACATTTATGTGACAAAATTTTAGGATTATAATATTACATTTATACAGCACACTTTTCTAAAAAATGTATCGACGAAGCTCTTGAAAAAACTTGAAACTAATTAACTTGGATTGGGTTAGCATAGAGTAAGAAGTTAAGCCTATATAAATAAAATTTTTAGTTTTATTGTGTTGAAAAAAAGCATGAGATTATTATTCAATTTGTGAGCTGGAAAGAGTGCCTTAATCTAAGTACTTTGCGAGATTTCTTTTTCTTCTTAATATTAATTATAATTATCAGTGTTTCTGTTATTTAAAAATATTTAAATAGATGTGCGAACAATTTAATAGATCATTAATTTTTTTGTTTTCTTTTAAAGACAATAAATAATCTATGAGACGTCGTTTTTTAATTAATCGAGAGGTAAAAAAAAATCAGATTTTAATTCAAAAAATCTGGTTAATTTGATTGTAAAACTAATTTTCTTATAAATAATAACACTTATAATTTTTACATGCCCTGCATGAAACAGTACGGTAGGAAAAATTCGAAACCTTTGGATACAACCATTTGTATTGTAGTATAAAATTAATGTGCATAATATACTTGTGCAAGACTTTTTTAATCAAACTTATGTCCTGAAACAGTTTTTTTCTCTTTTAAAGGTATGATATTTCCATTATCATCCATCTGATATTGAAACGGAAATCAGAACTTTTGATCCAGAAAACGGGAGAAAAAACAGCGAACTATGCTTATATAGATCCTGTGCATATTTTGAAACGTGTGACAAATATTTGGAAAATAATAGTCATATGTCTGGATGCCATTATAATGTATCCGTCCGGCAAATCTTAGAATCCGCAGCCAAGCTAAAGTTACAAAATTCTTAAGTTTCTGCATTCCTTCCAAACAATATACTACAGATAAATTTCAGTCTCCTGTGTGATGCAGATTTTTTAAAATCCCAAAATCAAATATTGTTGACATCACTTGCTTTTAATATATTACGTAAACAAGAGATTACTTGTTGCTATATGGTATATGTATTTCTGGTTATTCATTAGAAAATGTGTTATGAGTAAATAGTAATATTTTATTGAAAAAATATTGTTTAAAAATAATGATCACGGTGTTATTTCCAAAATATTTCGTTAAAGAAAGCTTTCCACTTTCAATAATAATGTGTGTAACAAAGTATCGATATTATAATAAATAAATTTTCTTCTAAAATAGGTATGTTAAATCTACAATTCTTCATTCATTTTTTCATTTCTGAAAAAAATTGCATTGGTCAAAATGTGATTGTTTTATTCGCGGATTATACGGTACATATTTTAATGACTTTTTACATTAATATTTCTTTTTTTTTTTAAATATAAATATCTGAGTATCTAAAATGAATATTATGTTGATCATATTTTGTAGTACTGTGAAGTACTATGCTACAAAAATATATAAAAGAACTGTATTAAATTTTATATAATCAGCTAGCTACTTCCCGAAATAGAGAATAGAATATATTAATATAAAATTTAACTTAAATCCAAATTTTGTTGCAAAGAGTATATAAAAAAATTCAAAATATTATATTAATCTATTAAAAATATTGAACCAATTCCATAGTCACATTTCTGGTAATAAATCAAAACTTAGTTGTAACAATTAAGTTAAGTTTTTCAATTGTAATAGTTAGTTGTAATAGTTAGTTTTAAAGCGAGAAAGGAGCCAAACAGTGATAAACGCGCCATTACTATCCACCTTTCCCGCTATGAATTCTGGGATTGATCCTCCATAGGCTCAAACATAGTGGCTACTTTCAGGTAGAAAGCGGCCTATGTTACGGTATTGATTTTATCCTTCCAGTTATAGATTTCCACTTCCATGGCCCATCATGCAAAGATTAAAATTTTATTCTAAGCTGCTTCGGAATGAGTGCGTAGTAGCTATGTGGTATGTCATTTGTCTCCAATTATGTAGACTGCAGATCGAATCCAAGCAGTGGAAAGTTTGAAAAATAAAACGTTTTTATTTTTCAATATTTAGTTAAGTTATAAAAAATAATTGGGATAAAAAAAATGAAAAGTTTCTGTCTTTCAATACAAAATAATTTGAAACAATATTAACAATTTATATAATGTAATTTTTTTTTAAATATTTGTGATAGTGATTGTGGTTTTAAGAAATTTCCTAGTTTTAGAGATTCTAATACAACGATTTAGCCGAATCCACTTATGTTTTTTCTGTTTTGTTTTAATGGTCGCGAATAGCTCATACACGCATTTCAGTGATAGAGGCTTTAACGAATTTCATGCATTTTTTATATTGCTACACTACGAAGTTGCTGCATTCAGTGATTTGTTGTTGTTGTTTCTGCTGTTTTCATGGGAGCGAAGTACTCATACATGCGTTAGCGATCGGTGCTTTAATGAATTTCACGTATTTTTGAGATTGCTAAATTTTATAAAATAAATTAATATTTTTAGAGATTCATAATTTTCATATTGAGGGAGAGAAATTTTTATATTCAGCAAAGATGTTATAATATTCAGCAGAATACTCTTACGTTGAATAAAACTATTTTTGTTTTATTTATTTATTTATTTATTGTAGAAATTTAGAAAAAAAAAACAAGAACGAAAAATCATGCGTCAAACATAGATTATGAAACATTTCCCAACACATTCAGACTACTGTAACAAAACTTCACCGTTTAATAAGGTGAAAGATGATGTCTAAGTAAACAATTTGGAAAATGTATAATACATTTGAAAACCCAATTTCAGGAATTACTAGTTGGAAAAATGTCGTATTCTTTTCTCAGCCCTGAATATGATTTGTATGCATACTACATAATACGTTAAAATTTAGTTCAGTTATGAAAGGTATAGCACAGTTGAAAATTGCCATTCAGCAATTTCCGACAATAAACGGAAATGTAGGGGAAGGCCGGGCAAAGTGTCCAGGGTGCGCAAAGTGGGTCACCTAATATAATGACGTCACCAGAGCGCTGGTTGTATTCAAACCAGTTCGTTTGATGGCAGTGAGTAACCAGACAATCGTTGAACAATGTGGTTCCGTTCTTTATAATTTTAAAGTGGGTTTTCCAGTTTTTGAAGTTTGTGATCTAAGGTAAGTGACTTATATTACATACAATGAACAATAACTTGTTGTACTTGCATTTATTTATTGAATGTGTAAGGAAAGAACATATTATCAGCTTCCCATTGGTGTGTGAGTGGTTGCTGACTGTTCATTAGTTTTCACTGTAGAATGTATTTTCTGTCATGGCTCCCAAACGGGTAAAGTGGTCAGGGTAGTGGCCGTTTGATTGGATGAAGTGATGAAGGTTGGATCAGATGCAATGTTTGTCACCTCTGGGCTCGTGAGGCCTGTTCACTTCGCGAAGAAGATGACGTGGAGTTCATTTGCGAAAAGTGCAGTGTTTGTTTCTGATTTATAATTTTTTATATGGGTTTGTCAAACTCTTATTGGATTTTCATACCATTTTCAATCTTCCTATATGTTTCATACGATTTGTTATAACAATAAAAATGCTCTAATCATTTAAATAGTGTTTTCAATCTTTTTACACCTGTAGGGCAAAGTAGTCACGGAGTGACCACATTTGCCCGACATAGACGTGCAAAGTGCTCATTTTGACCTTTTTTGGAAAAAACAAATTCTCACTTCCACTTTATTATTTCGTAAAAATTATAAATACTCTTACACTTCTAAGTAGTCACTCTAGTTATATTCAAATTTTCAGTTATGTATATGTATTTTAAGGGGTAAGAAAAAATCACAAAAACTTAGGGTAATCACTTTGCCCGGCCTTCCCCTACTCGAAATACTTTGTGCTGCCCTGTATATGATCTGTAGAATTTATACACACAAAGTATTATGCAAAAAATTAGTTAAATTTAAAAACGCATCTCCAGCAATTATTGTTAATAGACAGTACTGTAACCGAATTTTTTTGCGTGCCCCTGTAAATGGAAGAAGAATGTCATGCACACCATATTCTATTGTAAGCCTTTTTGTAGCGCACCTTACTGATAAATATCAATTTCAATATGTTTGAAATAATGTAACATCATTAAAATACGCCGCAAGCGATCCCCCCCCCCCTGCCATAGACCGTAATGTAACAGAATTCGTTTGAGTGTCCCTATAAGCGAAGTATAAGTACTACACACTTCACTTTTAATACCGAACATGCAATAGTGAACCTCAATAAATTATATCAGTTGCCATGGCAATCGAGTCTTTTTTAGCGAGTCGAGTTAGAGTACGGACAGACACATAGAGAAACCGAATACATAAACACTTTTCAAATACGTTGGAAAATGTTAAATTATTTTTCTACATATTTTTTTAATTATTGAGAATCACTATTAAATTAATGTTATAATTAAATTGTTTGCATAAAAAATATGCGTTGCGTGATGGAATCGATCACAGTTTCCATGGTATTAAAATTCAGTTTGGTCTGGATATCTGAATCTAAAGAGCCAATTAAAACAATGATAACCAGCGGATAGACAGTTACAGCAAAATCTGTAATGGCCAGCAGCACTAGCCCCACTAGTGACAAGGAGAAAAAACTAACAAACTTACGAAATTCACTTATGTATATGAAACCTGTTTATGCTCTATGTTTTTTTTTTATATCTATTCTTTTCTCTTCGGGGCAAACGATTCTCTTCAAATTGTCCATTGGTGCTTTGCTTAAGTTTATTAGGTAGCTTTTCAATACAAAAAAGTATAAAGTTACCTATTGCAGCCGTTCGGTGGAAAGCAGTTCCGGAAAATTTCGATATATTTTCACCGATCATGACCCCCAGACGCCAAAACCACCCTCCGTTCAAATGTTGATTTATATATTATATCCATATATATATATATATCTGACCTATGTCATACGATAACGCTCGTATTTATAAATCAATTTTGATGAAACTAATTGTGTGTATTAAGCTCACCAATGTCTCGACCGAGTTCGTTGGCCAGCTTGGTCCGCCATTTTGTTTCAAGATGGCGGCCAATTAAAAATTTAAAACTAAAATAAATATACAAAAAAGTTAAAAATTCAAATTTATTTTTTAATTCAGTGTTAGGCCTTGAAACGAGGATTCCAGAGCATTTTTTGTTTTACCTCTATCTTAAAAAATGGCTGAGATAGAGCAGTTTGAAATTCTAGGGTGGCTGACATTTTGAAACAAGACAGCACATTACAAAAATTTTCATTGTTGTAATAATTTTCCCAATCAAAAGCATAAAACTATATATTCATATCCGTTAGTGCCAAATTCTCGCCAAACTTGGCGACATTTGGCGAAATATCGCCAAATTTGGCGACCAAAATAAGTCTTCATAAATGAAGCCAATTTGGCTATTGCTCAATAATTTGGCGAATTTCTTATTCAAATTCAGTATTAACGAATCTTTTGTAAACGTTTTATTTGCATTTTAAGTTGCTGTTTTCGTGTAACATTAGCTAAAATTTTAAAACGAAGATATAGGAAAGCTACCTTTTCCTCCCGGTACAGGCCGGAAGGACTTTTTTTAAACGACTTCATTTTAATTCTTTCTTTTATTACTATTTAAACAACAGTTCTTTTCTAAACTTTTTTAGTATCTCTAAACATGTTAAAACATATCAGGCAAAATCTTGCCTAATCAGAATTTAAAACTTTCGTTTTTCGCTGTTCCTACAAGTTGAAAACGTAAACATGCAACATTTAAAAGAAGGAAAGATCAAAATGAGGTAGACGTTCAAAAGCGGAAATACAGGGTGTCCCAAAAGTCTCCGTACAACTTCAAAAATTTATTACAAAAAAATAATAGTCCTACAGCAAAAATAATTACAACAGTGCATTGAATAACTTAAAAAAAAATTTCTACTGCCTTAGTAAACTTCAACATGAGATCCTTTCGTAGCACGAAGAATATCAAGACGATATTTCAATTCAATCCACGAACGTTTTTCATGCTAACATCAACAGTAGCTACTGCTGTTTGGATCTTTTGTTTCAATTCCATGAGACTATTAACTTTTATTCAGATTTCATCAAACAGTTGTAACTACTGTTGATGTTAGCATGCTGAAACGCACGTGGATGGAATTGGAATATGAACTTGATATTCTTCATGCAACGAAAGGATCTCATGTACAAGTATACTAAGGTAGTAGAAAAAACGTTTTAAGTTACTCTATGTACTGTTGTAATTATTTTTTTGTAATAAATTTTTGAAGCTGTACGGAGACTTTTGGGACACCCTGTATTCCGCGTATGAGGAGTTTCTTCCCCCTTGTCACTACAGGCGTTGCGATCGTCATTTCGTTACCACTACGCTCTATGATAGTGTCCTATCTTGTATGTCCTATCTATGGTATGTTGATAACATACAGGGTTGTACAAAAAATTTCAAGTACCTTTCCGTCTATTGGCGGACATTTCTGAAGGTGACTTTTCAACAGTATTTTGCGTTTCCTATAGCAGGACTGAATTATGCAGCATATATAAAATCTATTTATCATATGCAGAGGAAACATAATTCAGCACCTTTCTGGTAATTGCTGGAATTGGGTTTTCAAATGTGTTATGCATTTTCTAAATATTTTACTTAAGCTATCTTCTTTCACTTTATTAAACGGTGAATTTTCGTTATAGTATTATGGAAGTGTTGGAAAATGTTTCATCTATGCTTGACGCATTATTTTCCTTTATTGTTATACTTTCAACGAAAACAAGCTTTTTATGTTATTCTGATTTGTTGTTATGTTTATTTTAAAAATATCATAATACACGTTCAAACCTGTTGATCACGTGTTCCGTTTGGCGCGGTATATGCTATCATCAAGTACTCTAATGCGGTTTTAGAAAAATTGGGGGAAACTTTAAATACGAGCGTGATTTTGGGTGTCTGTCGCTACTTTAATATGTCTAGATGATGCTCTGTTTCTCCAGAAAGAATGCAAAAGATGATCGTAGAGTGGCAGTAGTTGTAGGATATTGAAGCCGTGTCACCTCGTGTGTTGGTATCTAAGTTATCGGCTATATTGTTCAGCTAAAAGTAAAAAGCTAAATGTGGAATATGCTCAAGCATTTCAAAATGCTGCAACAAAATTGTCTAGTGTTGATTCATTAGATGAAATTGACGTAAATACTCAGATAAAATTTACTCTTATTAATAAAAATAAAAATAGTTTCCCAAATAATTATCTTTTTATTACTTGCCAGAATTTAAAACTTTCGCTTTTCGCTGTCCCTACAAGTTGAAAACGTAAACATGCAACATTTAAAAGAAGGAAAGATCAAAATGAGGTAGACGTTAAAAAGCAAAAATACAGGGTGTCCCAAAAGTATCCGTACAACTTCAAAAATTTATTACAAAAAAAAATAAATAATAGACCTACAGCAAAAATAATTACAACAGTGCATAGAGTAACTTAAAAAGTTTTTTTCTACTGCCTTAGTAAACTTCAACATGAGATCCTTTCGTAGCACGAAGAATATCAAGACGATATTTCAATTCAATCCACGAACGTTTTTCATACTAACATCAACAGTAGCTACTGCTGTTTGAATCTTTTGTTTCAATCCCATGAGACTATTAACTTTTATTCAGATTTCATCAAACAGTTGTAACTACTGTTGATGTTAGAATGCTTAAACGCACGTGGATGGAATTGGAATATCGACTTGATATTCTTTGTGCAACGAAAGGATCTCATGTTTAAAACTTTCAGAATTTAAAACTTTCGCTTTTCGCTGTTCCTTCAAGTTGAAAACGTAAACATGCAACATTTAAAAGAAGGAAAGATCAAAATGAGGTAGACATTAAAAAGCGGAAATACAGGGTGTCCCAAAAGTATCCATACAACTTTAAAAATTTATTACAAAAAAAAATAATAGGCCTACAGCAAAAATAATTACAACAGTGCATAGAGTAACTAAAAAAGTTTTTTTCTACTGCCATAGTAAACTTCAACATGAGATTTTTTCGTAGCACGAAGAATATCAAGACGATATTTCAATTCAATCCACGAACGTTTTTCATGCTAACATCAACAGTAGCTACTGTTGTTTGGATCTTTTGTTTCAATCCCATGAGACTATTAACTTTTATGTGACAGCTGAGCTATCTTTAAATACTAACTACTTTTATAATTCACTTTTGATTTCATTGTTTCCAGCATTCATCTTTGTTGCAAAATCTTCATTAGCTGTTTTCTCGTGAATTTCGTCACGACAACGTTGGCTTGATGGCTTATATATATATTATTTTATACCTTTCTGCTGAAATTGATATTTATGTAAAAAAAATTGTAATAAATTTAAAGTTTGAGATTCGTATTGCAAATTTAATGTTATTATCTATTAGTCATGTTTAATAAATATCTTAGTTTCACTATTTACTATATATTTATTGGCATCGCATGTATGAAGCTTTGTCGCTACTCTTTTGCTGTTTCGTTACTTTATGGGCCCTCCATAGCTGCGTGGTTAAGCCGCCCTTCCGCTAATCGTTTGCAAGCATATGAGAAGTGGGTTCTATTTCCACCGCTGGTCCAGGCTGTTCCTCAACTTTCTTTGTGCTCTACATTTTATCTTGTACTATCTGCCCTGTGGATTGAGGAATTGTATGTTGTGGAATAAGTAAAATATGTATATGAATTGTTCAAAACAACAGCCTTAGTTGCTATAGGTCTCAAAGCAACTTCCTAATGTAATCTAATGGATTACTTTGTTAAAGTATACATTCAATATCTATATATATATATTTTTTTTAATTTCATATACTTTTTTCAGTAGTGTATATAATATTCGTTTACAGTTTTCTGAAGATAAATTAATTACACATACATCATTTTATCCCCCCTCCTTAACAAATTCTATTTAAATTTTCGTACATGTAAACTTTAGTACTCTAATACTATACTTTTTATTACTTCGTAAGAATGGATATTCGCAGATGGCAGAATCTGGTGCGAATGTGGGAAAATCATCATAGCTAACTTAAAAGACATTTCCATTGGTGAAGAATAAAAATTGATTAAACAAAGCCTTTTGCGCAGAGTTATTCTCATAAAGAAGAGATAGGGGTGGAAAGAGCTTTGGTAACCCTAAAATATCTCCAACATAACAGTCACGTGATATCTCTTCCCTTTTCATGTAATATTTTCATTGACGAATCGAAATTACGAAAATTGGCATCTGCATCTGATTTTACCGCCATTATTATCATATGCTGGCGAAAGGAAAATAAACAAATTACAATATCGTTAAATTAAATTGGAAAGCTTCTTTTACTATCTTAAAATAGATTTTAAGTTGCTTTGTTTTACTTCGTTTATATTTTCCACTAGTTTACTCCATAGATTGATTTGGTATTATTTTTAATTTTTATTGTTAACAAGCAGGAAAAATTCTACCTTACGGTAGAATATAGATTGGCCACCCATGGCATCGTTGAGATTTTTTCAGCCAAGTCTAACTCGTCAAAAAAAACGTGTTTGCTAGCATAAGCCAGCCGCTCCACTTTAGAATTTAGTTTGCGCTCAGAGATTTTTTGCGAAGCTGCGGAATATATTAGGAACGAACACACCAAGTTTTAAAAAGATTCAGTGACTAGAAGTATTTTTAATAAATAGAATAGTGAAAAGATGTGGCTCCAATGGGCTGAGACGTGGCGAGGTAGATGTTGTTTACAAATGAGCTAGCTTAATGACACCTTTTAAACTATTTTTAATGGTTCAAGACACTTTAACACTTAATAGATAACTTAAAAAAAGTAATGAAAAGTTCTATGATAGCAGCTTTTATGATGGATCTATAGATTCGTTGGATCCTTTAGAAGAGGCCTACGCCCTCGTGGGTCTAAAAGGGCCTGAGAAAGATGGGAAAAAATAAAATTTAAAAAGAGTTGCTTCTTAAGGGAGGGGGGAGCTCTAAGAGAAATTGTTTAACAAATGATGAGTTAGCATTAATTGACGGACTCTTAGAGAGCGGTGGAGGGGGAACGGAGGGGGTAGCTATACAAAACACAAGTGCTCTACGAGACCTTTAAAATGAATCCTCACTTTCAATTGAGAGATGGGACTTTAAAAGGGATGCCCCTTTTGCGCCCCTCTGACGGCCCCCCTTGAGAGATACGTGAAAACCGAGGGCGCCAAAAGAAGCGAGGAAAATACCTTTCGGCGGTCTACAGCTAATTTTGGTGAAATATTGGAGCTGTCCGGCCCATAGGAACAGAGAAAAATGGGAAAAACTAAAATAATTATGAGAAATTGAAAAAAATAAATAAGAAAAGTGCTCCTGACTGAAGGGGGGGGGGGAGAGTAGTGTAAGACAATAGTGCTTGACGAGATCAAACTTTTGATATGTTGCATGATGGGGTTTAAACACCTTGCATGTCTCCAGACTCCGGGGGGGGGGACTTCATTCCTATGGGAGATAGGGCCTCGGGACTCTTTTAGAAATGTCGGTCTCGACGAGTTTAACTTCGTTGGATCCTTTAGAAGAGGCCTACGCCCTCTGTGGGGCTAAAAGGGCCTGAGAAAGATGGGAAAAACTAAAATTTAAAAAGATTTGAAACAGAGAAAAATTCTTCTTAAGGGAGGGGGGAGAGTAGGACCAAACCATAGTGCTTGACGATATCTATCTATTGATATATTACATGAAGGGGTTTGAGCACCAAAAAGGTCTCTCCGCCCGAGAATAAGGAAGTTTGGTTCCCTTACTCAAACAGCAAGTCGTATGTTCTTGAGAAACACGACTGTTTAATCAAAGTTCTAATATAGGGTGACCAAACATTATAATGGTTTCATAATGATACATTTTAAAAGCTTTCATAATTTTTAAATTTATAACTTTATTCTTTATATATTTTTTCCTACGAATTTATCACATTCTTAAAATGTAATAAGTGTTCTAAATCAAAAAATGCAGGAACTGCGCGAACTACAGACCCCAAATTTGATCAGGTCCTCGAATTTAAAAGACGTTACAGTGACGTACCCAGGATTTTATTTCGGGGGGGGGGGCTGACTTAAATTTCATTATTTGTTCTGGATATTACGAAACACGTTGAATTGTGTTGTAGACAACAATAATTTTTGACAATAAGGACGTAGCCAGGGGGGCAGAAGGGGGGGTGATTCTGTTCCAAAATTACCGAAAATTTAAAAAAAATCGGTCATCAGTCCGAAAATTCGAACTTAAAAATATATCGCTATTTTTGGCGAATGGCAGCCGAAAAAAATCAATTTCATCAATCGTTCGCAGAAAAAAAATTCCAATTTCGTTAAAGGATCATGGAAAAATCCGAATTTTGTCAAAGGGCCGCGGATAAAATGTGAATTTTGTCAAAGGGCCACGGATAAAATGTGAATTTCGTCAAAGAGCCGCGGATAAAACTCGAATTTTTCCAAAGGGCCGCGAAAAAACGCGAAGTTTGTCAAAGGATCGCGAAAAAAAGGTCACATTTCGTCAAATGATCGCAGAGAAAACGCAAATTTCGTCAAATAATCACGGAGAAAACCCGAATTTCGTCAAATGATCGCGGAGGAAACGCTTATTTCGTCAAATGATCGCGTATGAAACGCTTATTTCGTCAAATGAGCACGGAGGAAACACGAATTTCGTCTAATAACCGCTGAAAAAACGTTAATTTCGTCGAAGAGCTGCAGAAAAAGCGTGAATTTCATCAAAGGGCCGCGGAAAAAATGAGAATTTCGAGAAAGGATCGCGAAAAAAACACTTATTTCGTCAAAAGGCCGTGAAAAAAATGGGAATTTCGTCAAAGGATACACTGTAAAAAATATTAGTGTTACTTTACACCAAAAACGGTGTAAAGAAACACCCCTTGTAAATTGGTGTAATGAAACACCAAAAATTAATTAGTGTAAAGAAACACCACTTTTGGTGGCAACATGGTGTAATAAAACACCATCATCAATTTGGTGTGCTTTAACACCAAATTGGGTGTCCTACTAACTAATTCAGGATATGCCACTTCGATGCAGCATCACACCAAATTTGGTGTTCAAAATCTGTCGTCCCAAATTATCCTACGAGGAAAAGTGATTGAAAGGTTATGGATATTTATGTAAAGCTACAGGCATTTTTACTGGATTTTTCCCCTCTTAATTAAAAGATAACATATTTTGAAACAACTTTTATAATTAAAATTTAAAAAAATATATTGAGGATTTCAATTACAAATTTGCGAATTAATTTTGAAATATCCTTTTCTGAATCAAAGAGAAAAATATGTCTAAGTTTTATATAAATGTATAACAGTTTACAGAAAATTTAGAGATCTTTTTCTCTTTGATTCAGAAAAGGATATTTAAAAGTCAATTCGCAAATCTGTAATTGAAATCCTCAATATAATTTTTTTTAATTTTAATTATAAAAGTTTACTGATGTTTCAAAATATGTTATCTTTTAATCAAAAGAAGAAAAATCCAGTAAAAATGCCGGTAGCTTTACGTAAATATCCATAACCTTTCAATCACCTTTTCTCTTAGGATAATTTGGGACGACATATTTCCGGTCAAAGACTTGAAAAGAGCTATAAAAAATAATTTGGTGCTGCAAGATTTATCGGGTGTTTAATTACAACAATTATGATAACAACTTTGTTGCCACCATTAATAAAACCTTATTCAATTACAGTTATAATTAAAAAGAATTCCATATAGAAATTTAACAATATAAATGTTGTGATTACATAAATGTTAAAATAAACTTAGTCAGGAAATTCTGTTAGACTTTGTAACACCTAATATTTTATTATCCTAGTAATGAATGTTTTGCGTTTTGAATAAATTTCTTAAGAAATACCCCAAGGAAAATGTTACTCACTTTAAATAAAAATTAATTTTAAAATATCACTCTTAAGAAGCTTAAATTAATTGGATTTAATTACAAGTATTACTTGTTAGTGATATTTAACTATGGCATCCCAACACATCTTACATTTCTGGTTATAACTTAGTTGATCAATAGAATAATCAGGTAACCATGTATGCAGAATTTATTCAAAATTTTAATAGTAAGAATTAAGAACAAAATAACTTTTATGATATTTATTTAACTAATACTAAATTGGAAAGTATAATACACATTTGTCAATACTAAAAGTATTATATGAAAATAATCAGAGACTAATAACTAAGTAAGAACGAATGAAATACAGTGAAGAAAGAAAAAAAGTTAAATTCAAAATATCTTAAAGAAATTTGAATGCATTAATAAACAAAATAACCTAACTTAATTTGAACAGGCAAGCAATGCTTATAATAATTCTTAACAGCTTGCAGACCAATGGGTTAGACACATACTTTTCTCATAAAGTTAGCAAAAAAAATTATAGAATTTTCTCTGAAGACATTTACTTACTCATATCTTAGGTGGGCAAAGTTCTGACAGTAAGCCTTTGGTCAAATCAGTATATTTGCAATTTCACAATAAAAAAATGATTTTTATAAGCACATAAAAAAGCATAAGTCAAGGTTAAAAGTAAAGAACGGTTTTAGCTAATCATAAAAAAAAAAATTGCATATTGCAGTGTACCAAACCACACAAACAGCATATAATTATTACTTAACATTATCAAAACACATTTCATGGTTAAATATATTGATATTAACCAAAATAGTATACCTACAGTTAAACCCAAAACAGGCTTACACAATTTTTTAATTGTCATTTTGGATTTGTACTGTTCAAATTGCCCACTTAAGATATATTACACACAATATTATACAATTTTTATATGTAACAAAAAAAAATCTTAAGTATTACATTCCATGTATGAAACATCATTTAATGTTACCAAAATATGTTTTAAGACAATGTACCAGTTTCCATTTTTGTAGTAGCTGGAAAATGGATATCTAAATTGCAAGAGACTTGCATCCATAAAAAAAAATCTTGAACAGTCCTTATTAGACATTTTTTTAATTTTATATGCACCAAAATGATCATTGAAAACACACTCATAATCTTCTAAAAGAAAAAAAACTTTATCACTATCTGTTATAATGAGCAAAATTTTTGAAAAAATTGGTTCTTCTTCAACTAATTTCCTAACAATAAATAAACCACTAACATATTTTAAAAAGTTAATAGTAAAGTGTGAAACAGAATATAGTTCCCTAATAAATCCTTTGTCTTTCACAATAACCTGAGCAGCTTCTGGTTGTATAGAACTTAATTCAAGTGGTTTGGTAATCCCAACCGATTTATTATGCTGAAGGTATCCATTTGAATTACAAGCATAATATGCTTGACGTAATTGATGGCGATTTGCTAATGTGAGAGTTATATTTTTAAAATTTTTTCCTATTGCAGCAAGTCTCTTAAAATAATAATGCTTCGCTTCAAATCTCAATGTCCAACAGTGACGGAGAGGCCCAAAATTTAACATGTGAGAAGGGTAATGAATAAGAAAGTGCTGCTTTGGTATCATCATTTTATCAGGAAAAAGTTCTCTAAAAAAATGTAGGTGGTCATCAATTCTAATTTTTAAATAAGCAATATGGTCTACTGTGAGAACAGGGGCAAAAATAAGTTCAACAATACCCTTTAAATCTATAAACAATTTCCAATATGAATTGTCTTCAGGAATGACAGCAGCACACATTAACGGGAGTAATCTGACAAGTGTCCACATTCGAGCAGCTGTCTGATTTATTTTACATTTTTTATTTATTAAAGATGGTTTATCAATAGAATCTAAAGGTCCATAAGGCCACATTTCAATTTGTTTATTTATATAATCAATAGAAATTACTTTGTGTGTGTGTAAAGCTTCTAAAACTAAACATGTTTCATATGGGACAACTCCTTCTAGCAAATCATGGGCAATATCAGGAGGGAGACCACGTGTAACATGAAAAAATTCTGAATTAAATGGAGAATTGTTTTTTATTCCATACTGAATTAACTTTGTGTCATCAGCAAGCAACTCTGTTACATGTTGTTTATAGTTTTCAGGAGTCCTCAATGTAATATGATCATCAGTATATGTGTTTTGTATATCAGCCTTATTACACAAGCATGTTCTGCAATAACAGTTTACTTTATTAGAGAATGATTCCACAAAACCACCAATCATATTGCTTCCTAAATTGTCACCACTAATAAAAGACAGACAGCCAACAAAAGTTTCAGCTCTCACAGAAATTCCATCAGTTGCAAGAATATTCAAATCCTTAACTAAGGGTTCAACAATTTTACCAATACCAAAATATTTCACATCTGTACTTTTACAAATAATAACTAATTGAATTATATCAGTTGAAGATCTATACTGTGGATATACATTTCCTAGAACATAGTAAAATGCCAGTAATTTGTGAGTTTTTCTATGAACACCTAATGGGTTACAAATCTCAAATTCATCACAAAACAGATTTAATTTTAAGGAATGGAAGTTGGTAGAAAACAGGGGATGAGTTTTACAGAATTTACCATCATCAAAACTTGTTATAAGATTTTTGGCTTTGTCACACTTAGGGTTCACAACTTGTGTAAATACATCATCTTGCATCAACAAAAATTTCAAAGTTTTTAATATAGACACATAATGAAAACAACACGACTTGTTGAAACTATTATTTCCTAAAATATACTCAACAGGAAGAACCATTTGCATGTTTGTTTCATAGTACTTCATTCTCCTATAATTATTAGATAATGAATCAATGCTCTCAAAAATACAATTTTGTTTCAAAATTTCATTAATCTTTAGAAAACTCTCATTACTTATACTTAAATTAGAAGTTTCATTTTTAATTTTGTTAATTAAATAATCACTCTGCATTTCCAACAAAGAATTAAAATCCTGCAAGATTTTTTGGGTTGTGGACAAAGGTAGCATGTGTTTTTCCTGAGCTTTTAATAATAATAAACTAACATGTCGTTTCATTTTTGAATCAAAATTTTCTTCAGTTGCACCTATATCATCTTCTACATTTATTGATTCAAAGTCCATTAACGGATCTTTACTACAATTAATGTGACTTAAAAATTCTTCATCGCAATTATTCAAATTATTTTTACTTTTATCAGTGTGCGTATAATATGTATGTTTTCTACTCAAATGTGATCGATAAGAGGAAAAACTTTTGAATTTGGCTGTACAGCTTATGAAAGGGCAAAATATTGTTTTATTTTGTTTTGTATGTACATTCAAATGTTTTGAAATATCTGGCAGATTTTTAAAGCAGCTTACTTGTGGACAGTTGATACATGTTATACATATGTAATGGCCAGGAAAAATAGATCTATCTTGAGAAAATGTATTCCTGTGTTTTCTATAAACATGAGATTTATATGCGTGAAAATTAGTAAACGTATTTGGACAGTCATGAACAGCACATTGCAAAAAAAAATTGTTTTCTTGGCTATGAAACAAGTTTAAATGAGTAAGATACTTGGTAAAAACTGTAAATGTTATGTTTGGGCAAAAATTACAAATTAAAACCATGATTATAAAAAAGATAAAGCACTAAACAATATAAATTGACTTAAGTATAAAATGTCTTTCTAATTGTTATCCTTACATACAATTTTTAAGTTTTTGTGCAAAGTTTACAACAATTGATGGTAATTT
The DNA here is from genome assembly GCA_963931845.1 of Maratus michaelseni. NCBI lineage: Eukaryota > Metazoa > Arthropoda > Arachnida > Araneae > Salticidae > Maratus > Maratus michaelseni. The sequence continues at coordinate 124,347,218 of OZ007586.1, forward strand.
CTTCTTGTCTGACTGAATGTCAAAGATGAACTTTTCTATAAAAATAAGGGTTTTGATGCAACGTTTTGGATACTCGCAATTAAATATAAAGTATGATGCTATCAGATTGGTGACTGCTTCCGATAATGAATTGCAGTGGAGAATAATTTCATGCTCAGCTAGCACATAGTATTTTTCTTGTTTAGTCTCAAACCCAATGATTCCTACATGAGGCGATGAATAACCTGCTTTCTTAATGTCATCAATAGAAGTAGTTGCCTATAAGAGAAATTAAAATTAAAATCAGTGCTACTCGATTTCACTGCATGACAAATACAATTTTAATTTTTTTCTTTAAATATAGCATAAACCTCATCATGCGGTCGATGCAGTTTTTTTTTTTTTTTCTTGGGGCCCATTTTGTGAAAAATAAGTTATTATTGTGAAATTTATCATATTTTTGTGAAAAATAACATTTTGTAACAAAGGATGAAATTTAGCTAACTCAAATTCAAACGAAGCATTTAATAATAATTTCTTCTTTAAGTCCTTCTGTTAAAGTTTTACTTTTCAGTGAACTTGTTTTGTTGGCAAATTACAAATTTTAAAACATAACGAAATAAAAATAATCAATGAAGAGTATGTTTTTATGGAATAGAAATTTGTGAAAGTGTCTATTTTTTTAAAATGAATTTTGTGAAGGAGAATGTTTTGTTAAATAAGATTTTTGTGAACGGGCTCTAAATAGACCCCAAAATTTTCCTGGATCGACCCTTGATCATCCAAGCATGCTATTATAAAACTTGATAACTGATAATGTAGAAGAAAGATTAAGACAAGATTTATCGTTTTATAGACAAAACATTTACCACATAGATTTTAGCTATATTTCACTTATACAAAGAGTAACGTGCAGAAAACAAACCAACTTAGAAAGTATGGCATGCAGGAAGAAAAATTATAAAGAAATATTTATTGATACTACAAGTTTAGTAATCCTTTAACAAACAGTTAAAGAGATTTAGCAGATTCTGATATGTAAAATAAAGAATGTATTTTTTCTCTTTCATCTGTTGTAACTGACTATAAATGCTTTATTTTGGCAGTCTATTGTAAATTACATAAATATGGGCAACATCAACAACAACAAAAAAGGTTTGTACAAGCAAATATTTATCATTTTGATGAGATCTTTAGTTTGATTCTTTATCAAGCAATTCAAATCTTTAATGAGATTGTGACATAAGGAAACAGACTACATTATCAGGGTTGTTTAATTTAAATGTAAGATTTGATAGATAAATATTTTTCTAATACTAGGTGAAATCTAAAAGTTATAGCTTCTAATCAATCTTAGAGACAAGTGACTCATTTTTTTAGCATATGAAAGTAATTTATAAACACATGAGCAACAATAGTTAAAGCTGATATTTGCAGTCTCCTTTCATAGAAACCTGTGAAATATTAATTGAGGCGTATAATTTATTTATAAAATGTGAAAACATTGCCGTATTTATTATAGTGCTACATTTTACCTATTATTCAATTGTAATGTTGAAAATCCCCAACATTTTGCACAATCAGCCTTCACCCCCATCTCCCAACCCAAAACCGACCCACAGGGCTTTGTACGGAGGCTCTATTAAATATTATTTAAACTGAAATTTAAATCATGATAAAAATCATTTTTATAAGAATGTCTTTGATTAAATGCAGAGCTAAAACTAGGATTTTTCTAACATATTAGGCAGGAATCTTAGAAATCTTTTCCTGAAAATTTAAGGGCAATGGAAGACATTTTAAACATTTACATGTATGTAATAACAATACTTTTTATGCAAGTCAATAACAGGTGGCACACTGCTAAATAATATTCCTATCATTTTCAACCACATTAAATTCATTTCTAACACATGCAAATAAAATACATACTTTTCACACATTTCATAAAAAAGAAAAATAATGTTACAAACCAAGACATTTTAATTTAATATCAAAGAAATGTTTCTAATATAGATGCACAGAAAATAAAAGTGGGCAAGAAAAATATGGTTACTTTTCCATTATACGGATACCATTGTCGCCAAGCATACATTTAATATATACATTATGCATTAACATACATTTTGGCATGGTGTCAGTATAATGGAAAAGTACCAAAACATGTTATTGTCTTGTACGGTCACTAACACTGTAAATAAATTAAATAGCATGTTATAAAAACTTTAAACATTTAATAAGAGTGATAAAAATTGTATAAAAAAATGCTGTCATTTTGTAAATGTGAAAGCAACATTGCATATAAAATATTACCTAACTATCTTATGTAAACATTAGGCACAACATCCCTTGAGGAGGGGAAGGGGGAAACTCTTACTCTTATGTTAAACCTTTCTTCTCCAAAGACACCTTATTTTTGCAGATAATCAAATAAATTAATAACAGTATTTGTAATTTATCACTTACCGTGTATGTTAAAAATAGCTGGTCTTCAGAAAAATGCACAGGTAATGAGATCAGCAGAAATTCATCTTTAGCTATTGCTGTGTCAGCTTGCTCTTGGAGACATTTCAGAGTTTCAACCCATGAAGGAAGGCTTTTTCGTGCCAATAATAAATTATAGAGCTGCTTATTATATAAACTGAGAAATTTTGGAATACACTGAAAAATGTTAGATTTCCCTGTTATTCGGAAAAATTCATCAGCAAAGTGCTGTTTATTAAATAAGTTTGGATATTTAATTTTTAAATCAGCAACTTTCATATATTGATTGACAATTTCATCTCTTCTAATGTCAAATGTTTCATTTAACTCAGATGAAGCACTAGCCTGTTCATTAATAACCATGAGTTGTTTTTTGAACTGTGGTATTTCTTTCTTTTCATTCGCTTTTTCTCCTTTGTTATGGAACTTATTGGTTATTTTCTTCTGCTTTACTTCCTCACTTTGATCAAATCTACGCATATTTTTCAATTTATCTCGAATAGCCTGTCGCCATCCACCATATCCAGTTCCAATGGACTCTTTTAAATATGGGTATTTAGAAACAATGGCTCTTGCCATGTCGGTCACCATAACTGATGTCGGATATTTTGAATGTTTCACAACAGATGAACATATGGTATGTATTAATTCTGACCGCAAAACCCTAGGTAAGGGTACCTCATCTTGCAAAGCTTGTCTTAGGCGACTTGAAAAGTCTTTAGCGGGTATTGTGAAATTATCTAGGGGAAAAGATGACTGTGGAGTTGCTGCAGCAAATAGATCTGGTTCTGATGATTCACAGGAACCAGAATCATTTCTCTCATCAGTGAAAAATGGTTCAGTTATATGGGATGATGATTTCGATTCAGCACAGTCAGGAACTGAATTTTCAATATATAATACTTTGGGTGTATCTAACACAATTCTATATTTCTTATTTGGAAGAATGTTTTCATCTTTTTGTACATCAATGTACTCCTGCCAAACTTCATTAAAAAACTGTATAATAATGGATACTGTCCGATCAATACAAAATCTAGCATACACCTCCTGAAACGTCAAATAAGAATGCATAAGTTTCAAGTACATCTTGTATAAATTCAGTAACCATACCAGGGGTTGATCCTGACAAAATTGGAGGCCTATTTCATAAAAACTCATTTAATAAAGCAAGCCCATTCTCAAAATCCATTTTACTAACATAGCCATAGGCTTCTTACAAAATTCATTATTTATTAAATAAAAACTACCCTTACATGATTTAATGGAACAGATGTCGCAGACGCACCGGGATTTGTGCAATTTTTCTTTGCGCCATTTTGGCAAAAAAACCCAATTTTCCCAATCTTTTTATTACACACACGCATTTAATTGAATTTATTATTTTTATATTATTTGATTTATTTACACATATATTCATTTTTATTATAAAAAAACAGGTTGCTATACACAGCAAAAATCGCCATTTATGGTGCCAAAAAGAAAACCCTGTGCAGTGACATCTGTACCGATTTAATCAAAATTGTTTGGGTGTACTGAAATTAATGATTAAAAATTGAAAAATTAATTAAATCCATGATTATTGTTTCTTTCTTAGCTTAAAAATCAGAAAATATAATGATTAACGAAATACAATTATTTGATCGATTGGAAATTTTTTTCTTATTTACGGCTATACCAAAAACAACCATTTTACAGGTAACAGAAAAATCGCCAAAAATAACTGCTTCATCAGCAGTTATGACAGTTGAAGTTGAATAAAATCTAATAATCTTAATTTTACAATGTTTATGAGAAACACCATAGAAAACACATGCTATTTTTTTATGTAAGTAGAGGATATTTAAAAGAATAACAGGACAATCTTCAGTAATGTAATGCATGAAAAAGTAAACAAATAAGTGATTCAGCAAATCTTAAAAATGTATTTTTATTAATATAACTATAAAATGCAGAAAAATATTCTGGTACTTCTATATTATCCAGTCAACCAATTTCCGTAAAAAAAAAAAAAAAAACTATCGCCAAATTATTTGCCAAACTGTAGCATCCAATAAACAAATGAAAGAATGTTGCCATTTGAATCTCAAAAAAAAAAGTAAGGAAAAGAAACGAAAGAAAAAGAAATTAGGAAAGCCCCATTCATTAAAGTATCATTTCTCAGCAAGTTTAAACAATAAAATTTACAATACATTAAAGAAAAAAGAAACCAAAATAATCTTTGATATTTATTTATTTACATTATTTTTTTTAATTATCCCTCTCGACTGTTGGATAAATATTTGTGATGTCAGTTGAAAGTGATCTATTGTACGTAACTACACATTGCAACATTTTTTCAATGCTTTTTCTGTTTAAATATCATGATGTCGAAGACGTAATTTTTATTTTAGTTAATGAAGTAACTAATAAATCAGTAAAACATCATTAAAAAATCATTAACATCCAATTAAAAATCATTTGATGAAATAACAAGCACGTGTAACGCATTTGACGTCAACTGAATGTGACGCCACGATCATTATTTTTAGCTTTAAATCCCATAGTTTGGCAATAGCGAAAATTTCTCCATCTTTGCATAAAAATTGATTAGTTTACAACAATGGATGTGTTTTAGAAGATATGGATTTGAAACGAACAATGATTAAAGAGGACATTTTAAAACATTCTTTTAAATATTAAAAAAAAAAATTTAAGAGTATTCAAATCCAAACTGCTTATTTTGATACGTATTTTTAAATTCAATTTTGCTCTAAAATGCCTCCAATTGGCAGGTTCTCTTATTCAGAAACTTTTATAATGTCTGTATTGTCACAATGTTTTGATAAAGGCAGAATATATTTCAAAAAATGCTGTCAAAGTGGACATTTTGAACAAAATTTCCCAAAGCGATAGCGCTGAAAACAAAAAAAAATTATACTGTGAAAATAAATGTTCGTAATTCAATTTCTAATTAATTGAACGAAAAATAAAAACATAGGTCTCTTATAAATCTCTTCATAAATCACACCGCCAAGTTTCATGTTTTTACTTTTAAAAATGAGTCTGAAAATGTGTCTCAAAATTTTGAGTTGCTGAGCGTGGAAAAATATTTTTTTAATACCGCCTTAACATAAAATTTCCATGGTGCCTTTGAGCAGATGCAATGCAGAATGCGCATAGGAGCTCACTCGGTTGTATTATCACAGGGTAATGTACTTTATTTATACTACGTTCTTTTATTTACTGACTATGATATGGACAAAGGAATATACTATTTGCATGATCATAAGTCCTTGAAAATTTATTTCTTGCAGTACTGAATATAACTGCAATTTCGAAATGATTTGCATTACACAGTTGTTTACAGATTGTCTGTTTGGAGTTTGCATCGAAAATAGTACTGTGTTTCACTAGGGGAAGAACTTCTAAAATAAAATTTATGAAACACTTTTTCATAAAGAAGCTTATTTTACTCATATTGTTATAGTAATTTGTTTCTGTCAGGTTTTGACGGGTTCCATCTAGTATACATAAAATAATACATATTTATATAAAGACTGTGTATATTTTTTAACATGTGACACATACAACGTTTATTATTGTCCACCCTGGGTCACCTCCTGAATTCAACACTGTTTGTATCTTTACATTTAAAAATTAGCCCGTCATTGTGTCAGAAAATTTTGAATTTGTTGCACAGTGAACTTGAAAACAGCTTTAATAGAGCTTTAGATTTAACTTTTAAAGTTCAAAGTTGATAAATTTTGGGGAAAATGAAACAATAAAGAAGAAAGTTAAAATTTAATATTTACTTACGTATTAACACCACCGTAGGTACAGATTTGGCGGTTTTTAAGTGCCGCCAATCTTTTATAGCACTAAAAAATGGCGTCAAAAATCAGCAAACAACAAGGAATCCAAAAGATAACTGTGTGCGCGTGCAAACAACAAGATTGTTCTTTATTGGCACATTAGCGCAACTTCTGCTGCGGTGGCGTTAGTACACAAGTACCATTTAATAAAGTAGCATTAAACATCAATATTGTTTAGAAAATAGTAAACATTAATTTCTTTACAAAAAACATTGCAAAATTTAAATATCTTACATTTTCAAATTCATCCAATGATGCTGGTAAATTAAACAATTTACTTCTTGAATTATAGGATACCAAAATATCTTTTTCCATGCTAAAAATGATAAAATATAAACTAAATCAAATTTTAGAATAATACCATATACAAGAGCATAAATCAAGAAAAAATAAGTAAAGTTTCTAATATTTAAAAATTAGGGCTGTAGCTAGATGTGAATAATAGGGGGGGGGGGTCTCAAGAAAATGTAGCGGAGGCTCATATTTGTTTTTCTCTCTCTCTCTGACACATGCACGCACAAAAACACACACACACATATATATATAGATGATCAAAGTATTATGCAGAAAGATAAATTAGTGTATATTCATATTCTAGGCACTATGTTTTTTATTAAATTGTTGATAACATCATTGTATACTAAGAAAAGAAAAGGCTGGAGAATAAAAATTTCCAGTGTAAACTAGTGTATAATTATACTGGTGAAATAATAAGTGATGATGTCAACAATAAATAAAAAGCTTGCGGTTCACCCGTTTCATAAAGAGTTTCAACCTTTAATCAAAGTATTATGCAGAAAGATAAATTAGTGTATATTCATATTCTTGGCACTATGTTTTTTATTAAATTGTTGATAACATCATTGTATACTAAGAAAAGAAAAGGCTGGAGAATAAAAATTTCCAGTGTAAACTAGTGTATAATTATACTGGTGAAATAATAAGTGATGATGTCAACAATAAATAAAAAGCTTGCGGTTCACCCGTTTCATAAAGAGTTGCAACCTTTAATTATTTTATTAAAATTCCCTACCCTTAAGGATTTTAAAGTTGTATTTGTATACGATAAAAAAAATTGACAAAATCAAGGATGTACTTTGCATTTTAAAGTTATTGTTTTTAAAACACTTATTTAAACTAATTTAAAACACTTATTTGCAGTTTTTATACATATTACAATTTAGTATTTGTAAGAATGTTAAAAAATGTAAAAGGATCCCAAAACAAAGTTCGATTTTTGAACAGTTTCATTTGGTGACCTGAGAATCTTTCCTAAGGGGGTGTGGGGGGGGGGGTCATTTTTTTTTTAATCTAGAAGATTTGTAAAAAATACTGTTATTAGGATTATATTAATTATATCACAACTATTGCAGAATTATAAAATAAATAAAAGTAGATTTCCAAAAGCTAAAAATCTTCTACGGAAGCAGCAAATTATATTTTTATAATCACAAAAGTTTGCTTTTGAGCAAATGTTTAACAAATGGTAGTACGAATTTCTAGAAAAGCCAAACACAAAGAGAGTGTAGTCCAGGGAATAAGCTTACTTTTAATTATGCTGCATACAAGATTTCAAAACTCCTCACAGTACAGAGGAAAAATTATGAAAATTCAAATCACTATGGACTGCTTAGATATTTAACAATAAATACTGTTTTTTTTCACATAAACAATGATTTCTAAACGTTATTATTCAGATACAACATACACTACTGATTTTTTCCCCTTTAAAATATGATTTAAATGTTCTTTTAATGGAATCCACAAGTATTTTGCTTTAAAAATAAAACAGGAACTAAATATTATGTTCTAAAATATGATAATTTTTTATTAAGGGCTAATGTTAATTCTATAGGGCATTATTTTTCTAATATCTCGTTTGCATTTAAATATTTTTAAATGATTTTATTTTATTTTATTTTATTTTTTTTGCACTGGATAGCAGAGATCAATCTCTATTTCCGCCGTTGATTACTTTTTCGATTTTTTTCTACGAAGATACTTTCATTTTCGGAACCGGTTTCGAAAGTAAAAGCATCTTCCTAAAAAAAATCCGCAAAGAAAATCGAAAACGTAATCAACGGCGGAAATAGAGATTAATCTCTGCTACCCAATGTAAAAAACAAAAAAAACAAAAAACATTTAAAACTATTCAAATACAAACGAGATATTAGAAAAATAATGCCTATAGAATATAGAATTAACATTAGCGATCGAGTGTTGTCAAGTGCGTGAAGAGGATTATTAAGCAAAAACAACTAACAAAGTAAAAATTCTCATGCTTTGTTTAGTTAATTTCCCTCATCTAACTATACAAACACTATTTAGTATTATCTATTAAATATATAAGGAATAATTACTAGGCTTACCTTATGTTTTTAAGAGCACTTCATAATGAAATCAAAATGGTTCATTCCGTTCTCTGCTCTGTTGTCGTCTGCTGACGCAACACTCTGACGTCATCGTATATTTCAACACCACAGAGCTGGATTGCGAGATAAAAATGTAACACCTATATTGGAGTTTTGGTTTCCGGAATTAATTTCAAATTGTCATTCTTGGTGTGTGATATCACCGATTTTTTTTTTAAAGAGTACAGATAAACTATTTTAAGTGTATTATAACACTTAATTCAGTGTTGACACCAAAATTAGTGCATATTTAAACCTTATTTGGCATTTCATAAACCCAAATTAAGCGTAATTATACTCCCCATTTTTTACAGTGTAGATAAAGCGCGAGTTTCGTCAAAAAGCCGCAGAAAACTTCGAATTTCGTCAAAGAGGCATGGTAAAACGCGAATTTCGTCAAAAAGCCGCAGAAAACTTCGAATTTCGTCAAATGGCCATGCTAAAAACGCGAATTTCGTCAAAAAGACGCGGAAAAAACGCAAATTTGGACAAAGGATCGCGAGAAAAAGGTCAAATTTCATCTAATGATAGCGGAGAAAACGATAATTTCGGCAAATGATCGCGGAGGAAATGCAAATTTCGTCAAAGGGCTGCAGAAAAAACGTGAATTCCGTCAAAGGGCCGCGGAAAAACGCGACTTTCGTCAAAGGATCGCAAAAAACGCAAATTTCGTCAAAAAGCCGCAGAAAATCCGCGAATTTCATCAAAGGACCACGGTAAAAACGTGAATTTCGTCAAAAAAGATGCGGAAAAACACAAATTTCGACAAAAGATAGCAAAAAACACGAATTTCGCCAAAAAGCCGCGAAAAAAACGCAAATTTCAACATAGGATCGAGGAAAGAACGCGAATTTCGTCGAAAAGCGACGGAAAAACGCAAATTTCGACAAAGGATTGCAAAAAAAAACACGTATTCCGTCAAAGGGTCAGGAAAAAAAACAAATTTTGTCAAAGCATCGCAAGAAAATGTGAATTTCGTCAAAGGGCCGTGGAAAAACGCGAATTTCGTCAGAGCGTGCGTAAAAATCTGAATTTTTTCAAAGGGCCGCAGAAAAAACTGCAATTTCGTCAAAGGGAAGCGGTAAAAAAGCGAATTTCGTTAAAGGATTTACAGGGAAATGCGAATTTCATCAAAGGGTCGTGATAAAAACCTGAATTTCATCAAAGGGTCGATCTATGTTTATAGGTATAGTTTTTAAACTGAAATAATATACTGAACTAACTTTTTTTAAAATCTGGTTAAAAGATCCTTCCAAAACCGAAAGTCAATAATGAATGGCAAATCTTACTTCACATTGCCATTCACAAAAAATTTCAGTACGTGCATTTGCTGATTTGGTGAAATTGTTTTTAAATGATCAATTTAACAATAAGTGTTGCACACATAGAGCTATATAAATAAAGTTAAAATTTAAAGAATGTATTGTAGATTCTTAAACTAGATCCCGTTTGAAAAAGAGAATATATTTTTTTTAAGGGGAAGGAAACTATCATTTAGCCATTATCTACAAAATGTTGGCCTATCCTGCATGTAAAGTGGACATACAGCACATATGGATACATCACACCCATTATTATATGCATACCAGTATTATACGTCCTGCATTACGCTATATAGAAAATTATCTTAGAACGCTAAAAAAAACATTTACCCCAAACATATGACATGTTGGTGCTTTTGAAGATTTCCTGATCTTAGACTTCACTTTTAAGTTCCCCCAATTTTTTTTTCTCAATTTCCTTTCAACAAAAACACCCATACAATATATTTTTGTAGAACTCATACAACTGTTTATGAGCTGTGTATCTCTTCTTTTGTTTCCTTAAAATCCAAAAATTATTATTAAATGAATTTTAACCAAAATATATCAGATACTCAGTGGATTAGGGAAGATTTGAGGGGATTAATTGAATGTTAAAGTTTCTTGCTCGAACACTAAAAATTTAATAAAATAAATACCAATTTTTTTTTTTTTTTTTTTTTTTGCTAATAAGAATATGTGATGTGTAAATAGCAGCAGAAAGAAAAGTACAAATAACCAGAATAAAAGACATATCCAACATCATAAAAGGAGTTCAAATTTTTCAGTGTAAAACGAAAAGAGATATACAGCAAGAAGCTCTTTTTATAAACATATACACACAAGATATTTTTATACACATATATAAAATAACGACTTTGCTTATTATTTGTGCATTGCACAATTAATAATAATGACTTTAAACCGTTCCAAATGAAAAATACTGGCTGCAAAGTTAGGACGGAATAGGAAGATAAATGGGGGGGGGGGGAAGTTACCGAACTCCAAAGATGTTTTTGTAGTCAGACAAAAGTCGCTGTGTATCTTACAAATATGAGGAAGTAATTGAGTGCTAAATACGAAAGTTAATGATTATCATTCACAGTTAGTTCATGCGTGCATATATAATGCCGGACTTCCGACTTAGCTAATATTCTGAAGAGATTAGCTAAGGTGTCAATGTGCACTAATATGGGACTAACAAGAAAGACAAGTGCTATACATGATATATATATATATATATATATATATATATATATATATACAGATTGATCTAAGAAGTAAGGTACAAAATCGGCCCTTCTTTTACCATTTTACTCTGACCATTTCTGCAGGGGAAAGAAGCTTAGTCCTTTAACCCTTTAACGGGCGGTGTCCACAAAAAAGGACACCTAATTTTAATTCCAAAACTGACAAACGGCACCAAGAATATTTAATTAAAATTTTCCTTTTGTTAAGTACCGACAAATAAGCAAGTTTTTATTTTTTAATGAGTTCGTTTGTAATTTCTGGTGTCAGTCCATTATTTCATCATTTTTCAAGCAGACTTACTCCGCGCCGGAAAGGGTTAAACATCCCACATATTTCGGTATGGCATGGAGATGTGTCTGAAAAATGAAAGTTGATAAGATACTTTTATAGTCAACTCTTCCGCACCTGATTTCCGATTTAGCCGAAATCGACTTGAGATTAGCCGTGGTGTTACTGTGCATTAACATACTTCCGCATTGACAATCTTTGCGCCGCCTGTGGGAGAGATTTAAAAACTCCTTCAATTAAACTGCTTCTAAATTTGTCGAACTTACTTGTAGGTCTCTTGAATTGAGCATCTATATAATAAAACCGTAAGTCATGTGACTGTCATCAACAGTTCCGGGATGTCCGCTTCACTTTTCATATGCCAGGCGGACATTTTTATTCAAAATTATTTTTTCAAATAAAACTACATGAAGGTTACATTTTTGGAAATATCGTTCAAAATAAATTAATATTTGAGAGATGACTTACATTCAATTATGTATATATTCTGCAGTAACTTCAGTTAAAATTAGGTTCGCAGTTCAAATTCTCTATCCATGAAAGTAAACAACAACAAAAAAAAGAAAAACATTCATTCGTCGTCATGAATGTTTAAAATATTAAACCATGGAGGTAATCGTTCGTAAAGTAAGTTCTCCGCGAATGAATTTTTGGACCGCTACCTGGTGTCAAAAAAAAAATAAATAAATAAATAATTCGCACCAGTGAGACAATCAAAGTTTACCATAATTATGTGCTATACAACTCAACTTCCTTCCAGATCTTTTCTTGCCGTAAGCTGAATGTAAACAAATACAACTTACGTAATAATATTTAATGAATCAAATTTTGAAACGATTTGTCAGTTAATTTGGTATTTATGTATTATGGGAAGAGAGCCAGGAACAGAGATCACCGAAAATGATTATTAGTCCCCAATCATATTTACCATTGTTAATGACCAATCGCGTTCAAAACACAATATACATTTATTAAATCCATAACATCATTAAGTACTTTTATGTTATTTAGGCGCAAATGGCATTTTTAAAATGGAACAGCTTTCGCAGACGCATCGGGGTTGGCGCCGATTTTTGTTTTGCGCCATTTTGGCGAGAAAACCCCATTTTCAGGTACCTGTTAGAGATTGCTAAAACAGCATGTTACTTTTATTTTATTATGAAATATTTTATTTTATAGTAAAAAACACACAATTTTATTATAAAACATACACAATAATCAATTTATTATTAAACACACAATATTTAATTTATTATAAAACATACGGAATCTGCTCTATCGGGTTGCCATACCAAGCGAAATCTAGCCGAAACTGCCGGGTTGCCCACGCATAAAATCGCCATTTTGGCGCCAAAATGATACGCCGGTGCGTCTGCGACAGCTGAACCCAAAATTACGTGTAATAATATGCAGCCCGACTATGGCAAATTATTCAAGACGTTTTAGATGAGAATAATGATAGACTTTCTAATCTTCTGAAATCGAATCTACAGCCAAAGTTAGCGAGAAACAAAAAAATATATATTAGCAACAATAAGATAGTTAAAAAAAACTTTCACAAAATAGACTTCATTGCATCAAATCGTATTAACTAAAATACGCAAATTGGCAATGGACCCAATTATGGAAAATTACTTAATATGTTTAAGAATTTCCGCATTAGCGAACATATTGCAACTGATAAGCAAACGGTCATGAAGCTTAAATGGGTTAAGCAGTTTTGTCAAGAAAGCTGAAATACATAACAACAAAAAATATGCGAAATGCTACCTTGATGGCAAAAGTTCTTGAGTTGTCTATTAGAATCTTCCGGTTTGGCGAAGGATTAAAAAAAATAAATTATGAATAAAAGTAACGTGTTACAATGCTTAACATGCATTTAAGGGAGACCAAACTGGTCGCCAGTGGCGGCTAGTATATATGTATTCATTTATCCAGTAAAACAAGGATGGAGCTATGTTTCAGTCATTTAAAAATATATTTTGTGGTCTCAAGTAAATTAGGCCGCAGGACTGAAGAGGATATTGGATTAACGAGAAATACAAATTCATTGCATGCCAGAAAATAAAACAAATTTATCTCAAAAAGAAAGAAACCATATCAGCCCTTTTTTTCCATTTCACTGCGATCTCTTCGGAGAGAGAATGGAGCTGTAACCTCATAACCCCCGTCCCCATCGCCTTCTTTGATTATTGTATGCTGGGCATCACTGAGCACTAATATATACAACTAACTAGAATAGCTATAGAAAAAAATATATAAATTTATCTAAAAAAAAGAAAAATAATAAGAAGTTTTTTCATTTCATTTTTTATTATTTCGGGAGGGGGAGCTGTAACCCAATCAGCCCCTTCCCTTCTTTGGAATCAATTTGGACTAATATGGATTATTTGGACTAACGAGAATGGCTAATCCGCTGTATGACAGAAAACTAAATTATAAATTTATCTCAAACAGAAAAAAAAAACAGCACTTTTTCATTTCATTTTCGACTATTTCGGGAGGGAGGTGTAATCCCTTTAGACCCATTCTAGCTATTTGGTTATAACTGTGGTAACACTGTGCAGTAATATGGGACTAAAGAGAAGAGTGTGGCTAGACTGTTGAATGATAGGGGTGAGGGGGGGGGATTACAAATTTATCTCAAACAGAAAGGTAACAAATCAGCCCTTTTGTTCATGTCATTTTCGACAATTTTGGAAACCCCATCAGTCCCCTTCCCCTTCTTTCAGTATGCTGTAGTGTCAACGTGGACTAATATGGGACTAACGAGAATGGCTAATCATCTGTATAACAGAAAACTAAAGTACAAATTTATCTATAAGAAAATCTGCACTTTCTCATTTCATTTTCGACTATTTCGGGAGGAGAGCTCTAACCCCATTGCCCCTTCAACCTCTTTCGGTAACTGTGCACTGATGTAGACTAAAAAGAAGAGCGTGGCTAGTCCATTGAATGATAGGAGGAAAAAAATTACAAATTTCTCTCAAATAGAAAAAATATATATATATATCAGTGCTTTTTTTTTCATGTCATTTTCGACTATTTCAGAAGGGAGTGACGGGCTGTAACCCCCCTCAATCTCCTTCCCTTTTTTGGGTATGCTGTAGTGTCTATGTGGACTAATATGGGACTAACGATGTGCACTAATATGAAAATGGAACTAAAGCGAAGGGAGCAGCTAGTCTGTTAAATGATAGGGGGGAAATGCAAATTTATATCAAACAAAGAAAAAAAATCAGCACTATTTTTTATTTCATTTTCGACTATTTCGAGAGGAGGGGGCTGTAATTCTATCAGCCCCCTCCCCATCTTTGGGTATACTGTGATGCCAATGTGGACTAATATGGGGTTAACGAGAATGGCTATTTCGCTGTATGACAGAAGAAAAAAATACAGATTTGTCTAAAAAAGCAAGGAAAAAACACCTTTTTCATTTAGGGGGCTGTAACCCCATCAGCCCCCTTTCTCTTCTTTTGTGTCAATGCGAACTAATATGGGACTAATAAAAATGGACAGTCCGCTGTATGATAGGAAAAAAATTATTTTTTTCCAAAAAAGAAAGAAAAACATCAGCACTTTTTTCATATCACTTTCGAAAATTTCGGGGGGGGGGGGGGGGGCTGTAGCCCCATCAGCCCCTCTTTGGGTACTTCGGAGGGCTGTAGCCTCATCAGCCCCCCCCCCTTGGGTACGACCATGGACGTTTAGTCACTTTAGTTGAAGGACGTAAGGTTAGGCTTTATATTATAAAAAGTTCGAATTTTTTTCAATATCCTCTACACTAATAAAATTTAATCAATATGTTGTTTCAAAAACTACAACTGAATACAGTATCTTTAAATATAAGAGTGGGAACACACGCACAGATTCCATGGCAAGATTGAAATTTTTGTTCAAACTATGACAACTCACTTACCAGAATTAGGTGATACCAGGGCAACACTAGAAACTGGGCTTGCTCATTCATTCTCATGACGTCACAAATAGTGGCTGGCCGCGACGAGCGATTGGTACAATACAAAGCGGCGCGTCCATCATCCAATCGCTGTATGTTTTTGGTCGCGACTAGCCAACGCCACCTAAAGATATTGCCTAGGAGCTCAATTTTGACGTCACGGCAGATCGGCTAATGATTCAAATAATTACATTCAACCCTTCCTGCAACCAAAATTCTAAATGATTTTTTTTTTAACTTGCATGACAAATATGAAGATTAACTGTTTCAAAACAGACACAATTTGCTTTTTACACTCAAAAAAAAAAAAAAAACTGTAGGCTTTAGTATCAAGAAAATTTTGTTTTATACAAAAAAAATTGAAATACAAAATAGTTATTTTTACTGAAAAATAAAAATTTATCTTTTAAAGAGGTTTCATTAACACTTTTTTTCGTTAATGTGTAAATTAAAGTTCATATTTGGGTTTTAGCTTATTTTCATGAAAATTAATAATATTTCGATTAAAGATTAGATTGCTTTCAATTAAAGTAAGTACTTATTTATAGTATATATATGAATTTTTATCAGTATTAACAATGTTAATCATTATCTATTAAAATATGTTTACTTTGTCGCTGCTAAATACTTGATTGAATATTTGCATCATATAATTACATATTTCATTTATTTTGCCATACATTTCATTTTTTTTATAATCACCAATAAAAATCACCAGCGGTAGTTTACTATTATTATAAAATATTTATATATATTTTTAGTTATGTACAATTGGAAAGATATAATTTTGTTTTGGTTTATGTTTAAATATTTTGAATAAATTGATTTAAATTCATAGCAGTATTAAAAATATTTGCTAAGTCTTTACAAAGAATCGCATTAAACAATTTGAAAGTTATCATAGCGAACAAATATGAAATACATGAAATTATTTATGCGCAACTTTCTATTGATATGCATGAAATGGAAGGCAGTTTTTAACTAGAAAGTGTTACATTTACAAATAAAGCAAATTCATATTGAATACAAAAATTGGGAACAGATGTGTTACTATCACGCTAAAATGTAAACAAAAGATTGGCGACTGTTTGTTTGGCGCGATTTCCAAGACTGCGCCAAACGAATAACTTAATACAATGGCTAGGTTGCCATTAAAGAAAATAATCCCCTAAATTTGGCGACTTTTTTCTTTTTTTTAACCGATAATTTTTTTTTTTTTTTTTTAGCGTGAGTGTAAAGCATCTAAGCCAAAAATTGTTGTGCGAAACGTTAATTATTTACTCAATAAATAAATAGTGCAAAAGTAATACAATATTTTTCACATCGAAAGCTTCAACAAAGCTGTGGGATTAAGCCTACTCGTGCAACAAGGACAAAGTAAACATATTTTAATAGATAATGATTAACATTGCTAATATTCATAAAAATGCACATATATATTGTAAAAAAGTATTTACCTTAATTGAAAGCTATCCAATCTTTAATCGAAATTCTATTAATTCCTATTACAAGACAAAAAAAATTTCGATTCCGAAGCACGTTGTCGCTGGAACACACGGTAATACATAGGTTACTTTCCTTATACTGCAGTACAAGGAAGGGAAGGGCAAAAGCCAATCCACAAATACGGCTTCAATCTAGTGTTGCCAGTCCTGAGGCATTATCTGTAGGTAGTGTTGCACCAGCCACTATTTGTGACGTCATGATAATGAACGAGCAAGTCCGGTATCTAGTGTAGCCCTGCTTGTGCCAATCGCTGTGTTAAAATGATTCACTCCGTGTGACGTTTTAAACGTCATGAACTGGCCGTGTATTTCGTTGGTCGCGGTTAAAGTCAAGTAATGCGGCTATGATGTCATACACTCACGCACAGTTTTTGTTTTTTTAACCGGTTATAAAAAAGAAAAAAGTCGCCAAATTTAGGGGATTTTTCATTTGATATCAAACTAGCTATTGTATTAAGTTATTGGTTTGGCGCGGGCTTGAAAATCGCGCCAACCAAAGAGTCACCAAACATCGGTGCGTGAGTGTAACACATCTGTTTCCGTGTAACGCACCACGACAGCCTGTCTTTTTCGTTTGCCTCTTGGCAAAATGGGGACTGGCCGTTCTCCTCGCAGTTAACCCTCCTATAGTACAAAAGAACTTACGCAATCCGATTAATTTAAGAAAGATTCGGCTATGATGCCATACACTCACGCATAGCTTTTCTTTTTTTAATCGGCTATAAAAAGGAAAAAAGTCGCTAAATTTTGGGGATTTTTCCTTTAATGGCAACCTAGTTCTTGTATTAAGTTATTGGTTTGGCGCGGGCTTGAAAATCGCGCCAACCAAAAAGTCGCCAAACATCGGTGAGTGAGTGTAACACATCTGTTCCAAAGATTCCTCTAAGACCTCATTGTCTACGAATGACTTTTTGTGATACGATTGGTCTACACTAGGATGACTCTATATAACAGTGGCGACATACGGATAAAAAATGATTGGTTGAGACGATTTTAGACAAAATCGAATCGCCAAGCTTCTTGGCGAGCATACTATTATCGCCCATCTAACCGCGACCTACGTTATACACGGCCAGTGCATGACCAAAAACGGGACAAAATGGGGAGTGCGCCACTTTGCACAAATCACCGTGTAAAAATGATCCACTCCATGTGACGTTTTAAACGTCATGCACCGGCCGTGTATAACGTAGGTTGCGATCTAACACGTCTCACATAGAGTGCCTCTATATGAGACTAGCAACATACGCATAGGGCGTATGTTCATATTGTGCTCAGACAGAAGTTTTTGTCTAAACTATGGCAATTGCAGAACTTGGCGATACTCGTCTATAAGGAAAGGGCACGTTTACAAACAAACAATTCCATCAACCAATCTACCACTACATTTTTGTCGTATTGATCATTGCAGAAATCGTTATGGCGACGTAGGCCAATCATATCATAGACCAGTTTAACGTAGACCAATCAAATCGCCCCATCTCATGTGTACATTAGGAGTCCTACAGAACGAACAGGTTTTTCTTGCGAACCAACAGTAATTTAACCAACAGTGACGTCAGCTGCCCTTTCCTCGAGGCTAACGAAAAAGAAAGGCTACCGCGGTGCTTTACGCGTATCTTTTTTTACAGACCGCCGGAGTCACGTGATGCTCGAATGCACCAATGCATTTGTACGAAAAGAGCATTACGTCACTCTAGCGGTCTGTAAAAAGATAAAATGAGCTCGCGCCGCCAGAAGCCCACGGGGGTCGCCGGCACGCGTTCCGACCATCGCTCCCAAGTCTCTAAAGGACTTATATCGCACCAGAAGCATTGTCTCGCCTTGGCGCTGCGATCGGCCTGGGGCTGCTCCCCACTGCGGACCCCAAGCCAATTTACCAAGTGTCGACGACACAGGACGTTACGACAGTGACCCCACTCTGGGGAAACTTCCGCATGGGACAGACACCTGATGAACCGCCGAGGGACACCCGGCGACTTCGTTCGCGAAACTCCATAGCGGGAAACGGTCCCTAAGTCATATGCCGAGCTACCACGAAGTCTCTTGCTTTCTCACGGCGTCCGAACATTGACATGCATAGAGGGGCAAGCAACTAGTCTCATCTGCTGTGAGGTTCACATATCATATCACTTTAAAAAAGAGCAGGAGGTGCTTCTGGCCAACCCGGACCTCGAATAAATCTGGTCTCAAAGCGCATAGTCACGCCTGGCTGGGTTGTCACTCACCAATTACCCGCGAAACATTTATTACCCCCCGGGCAAGCCCAGATTGATGCCCAACGACCCCGTTGGGAGATCACGCTCATAAAATATGCACTACAAAAACGGAGAATCCTAAGACACCGCTATCGGAATCTAGAGGACGCGGAAACTCCCTCTAAGCGCGCCAAAGAGACGGGCCCGATCGAGGTTAGTGAAGCTTAGTAGGTGTGCCACTCGTCCGTCCGCCAGATGTGGAAACGCCTGGCTGCACGAGAGACGTGCCGGACTGGGTTTAGGACCAAGGTCTCGAGTTTTGGCTGATCGATGCCGCGTTAGTCGGCAGCCTCCGGCCCGGTTCCTCGTAATCACTTGGTAGAAAGCGGGTTAGTCCCCTCCTCTTAGAGAACGTTCGCGTCCCTGGCGGTCCTCGGTCCCGCCTTTGGATGGTGACCGTCTCTTCGATTCGGGCACTTTCTACGGTGACCATTGAGGTCGGCTCAAAACTCTCCAGCTGCAGAGGATGTCGTGGGGTCGTCTGAGACGACTGTCTCACCTCTGCCGTCGGAACGTCGCAGATAGTTGCTGCACGCCGTATCTCCCGACGCCCGACGCACTACTGAGTCACCACCCATCGTGCTCTTCAGAAATCGATCCTGCCTCCGTCAATTCCTTAGTCAAGTTTTGCAGCCGCCTGATCCGATTTAGCTTAACCTTTGCACTCGAGTCACCCCCTGGAAGCTTAGCGCTCCGGGCACGAGAGTTCGTTCTATGCAGTGTCTTTACACCACCTTTGTCATCCCGAAAGTCCCGCGGAGCAACATTCCCGCGAACCTTTCGTGCTATAAAAAACGGATACGACGCATGGGAGAGCGCTCTACACATAGGACCCTCTAGGGACGGCATCGGCCAATCCTTCTGGAACACGAAAACCGCACCAATACGAAGGGGAATAATTACTCTTCGGCTAGACAGACACCGCTTTCCCGGGGCCTCACCACGACGAGGAATCGGAATCATCGGCTGCTTGTCCCCTCTCGTCGACGAACACTCCATGTGTTGGTCGTCCGGTCTTCTTCCCGACTGAACGGGCCGATTCGGAACAATCCGACGAAACATTCGCGCACTGCTCGGCTTCCGGTCACCTCCTTTACCAAAGGAGTCGGGTCAGAACCACCGAGTGCACCGCGGTAGCCTGTCTTTTTCGTTAGCCTCGGTACGCATAGGGTGTATGTTCATATTGTGCTCAGACAGAAGTTTTTGTCTAAACTATGGCAATTGCAGAACTTGGCGATACTCGTCTATAAGGAAAGGGCACGTTTACAAACAAACAATTCCATCAACCAATCTACCACTAAATTTTTGTCGTAGTGACCATTGCAGAAATCGTTATGGCGACGTAGGCCAATCATATCATAGACCAGTTTAACGTAGACCAATCAAATCGCCCCATCTCATTTGTACATTAAGAGTCCTACAAAACCAACAGGTTTTTCTTGCGAACCAATAGTAATTTAACCAACAGTGACGTCAGCTGCTCTTTTCTTATACGAATTAGAGTAGGCTGCCTCTAGATGAGTGTGGCTACATACGCACAGGGCGCATTCTCAGATTGTGCTTAGACAGGCGTTTTTGTCAACTATGGCAAACCTACATTTCAGAACTTGGCGATACTCGCCTGGAGAAGTCTATTATATGAAGGAGACAAGTTAGCAAGCATTAGCTTGGCGTTAATGTCAGGATCCCCAAGATGCTTGCCGATTTGTTATTTTTTTTCTAAATCGTCTCTACTAATCAAATTTTATATACCGTATCACGCCATTTTTCTATAGAAGCACCCTAGTCTCACTCGTTTAATTCAGCTATCCTCTATATGAGAATAGCGACATATGGGATATAAAATTTGATTGGTTAAAATGATTTTGGACAAAAGCAAATCACCAAACATCTGGGAAGAACCTGTCATTATCGTCAAGCTAATACTCGATAATTCGACTAATCAAACTCACCTAAGCGAGTATCGCCAAGTTCTGCAATGTAGATTTGCCATTGTTTGGACAAAAAGTCTGCATAAACACAGTCTGATCATGCGCCTTGTGCATGTGTCGCCACTCTCATATACATGCACCATAGTATAATTAAAGGAAGTGAAAAATTCCAAGCAAGTAATAGGCCGCTAGACATAGCGGTTAGCACTTTTATAATTGGCTTTTCAGAATCACATATCTTGACCATACCGACTTTTAACGCGACCTACGTTATACATGGCCGGTGCGTGACGTTTGAAACGTCACTTGAAGTCAGGGCTGCAGTAGATGCCAGGCTGGCTCATTCATTATCATGACGTCACAAACGGTGGCTGGCCGCGACCAGCGATTGGTACAAAACGACGCGCCCATCGTTTTGTGCCAATCGCTGTATGTCTTTCGTCGCGGCCAGCCACCATTTATGACGTCATGATAATGAATGAGCCAGCCCGGTATCTAGTGTAGCCCTGATGTGTTGTGGTGAGTACAACTCAACCCTTGTAGACAAGCGACAACAACTCAACTCTACTCTTTTTTTACTGTGCTGTTATTCTGTTCTGTTATGTAGCTCGCTTAAGCAACGTGATTAAAGTATAAAGTTAACACTGCTTGCAGCCCTTTTGGATGTATATTTATATTTGCATAATTAGCTTTTTGTTAATCTGTTGGTAATAATAACAGGTTATGGGCTCAGCATGTTTTAAAACTGTGTGAAGTAATTATTTTGAAAAGCTAATTAACTTAGGCCTAACCGCGTGACGCAAGCATGGCTGAACTTAAGGTGCAAATTGATAAATTGGAAGGTGCTGAAAATGCACTTTGAACAGTACGATATGACTTCGATTATTGAAGGAACTCGTGTGTGTCCGGTCGCTGTAAGTGACGATGCCGATTCGAATAAAAAGGTGAGTGAATGGCGGTGTGATAATGCTAAAACAGCCGCTCTCATTGCAAGTACGTTTAGCCACTCAGTTGCTGATATGGTAATGACTTACACTAATGCAAAGGACATTTGGGATAAATTAGTCAGTGTTTTTGAACAAAGTAGCATTTAAAGACTTAATTTACTTATGACCCAATTTTTCCAATTTTGTAAAGATCCAAATGACAATGTTGCAACTCATGCTGCCAAAGTTGAACGGATTTATACAGAAATGAACAATGAACTTGCTCGTATTGGCTCAAGTTCCATTCCACCAGAGTTGTTACATGGAAAAATTCTTCTGACTGTGGGTCCAGAGTACCAAGAGTTCAACAATGTTTGGGAGTCATTAGACTCAGAAAAACGTGCTACAAAAAATTTAGTTGAAAAACTATGCACGATTGAGCAGCGTGTCAAATCTACTGCTGCTGTGGACTATGGTGCATTTGCAGCTCGTGTTCCTGTTTCTGGACAAAAAGCTGTGAGGAATAGGGAAAATATTTCTGAAACTGTTCCTGGAGGTAATATTAGACCTAGTAGGCAAAAGAATTGTTTTAAATGTGGATCAAGTGCACATTTATGCAAAGACTGTCCAAAGAAAAAATTCAACAATAAATACTGCCATCAAAGAATAACAAAGGTGCATTTAGTGCTAGTGAAAGTTTTGCCCAGCCAGATATTTGGATTTGTGACTCTGGTGCTTCTCACCACATGACTGCAAATAAACAGTATTTTGTAACTTATAAACATTTTCCTGTGCCCATTGAAATTTCACTTGCTGACAAGAATAAGATCTATGCATATGGATCTGGTAAAATAAATATTGAAGTTTGTATCCATGGTATGTGGTATGATGCTCATATGGAAAATGTATGGTATGTTCCTGATGTGCGAAGGCACCTATTTTCTGTTTAACAAACCGCCAAGCATGGTGTTGAAGTAAAAATGACTGACAAATATGTTGAATTTTATCGTAGTAACGAACTTGTTGCTGTTGGATCATGGACTGATGGTACATATGTTATGTCCATGAGAGTCGTTATTCCAGCATGTCCAGCTGAAATAAATATTGCTACAGAATCTGAAACGCTACAGTTGTGGCATGAACGCCTTGGTCAGCAAAACAAACGTCATGTTCGGAAATTATTAAATGACATGAACATTCCTGTGAGACATGCAGTAACAAATGAGTTCTGTGATGGGTGTGCTCTTGGCAAAGCACATAGAAAACCTTTCAAATCACGCCCTTACAGAGCCATGTCAGTTGGTGAAAGCATTAATGCTGATTTAAATGGACCCATGTCTGTGGGATCCTTCAGTGGTGCACGATAATTTTTGAATTTTAAGGATGACTATAGTAAATATCGTAGAATATTCTTTCTAAAAAAGAAAAGTGAAGTGAGTTCCTGCTTGCGTATATTTCTAAATAAAGCTACCAATCATGGTCATGTTGTGAAAGAATTGCGTTGTGATGGAGGAGGTGAATTTGACTGTGGTGAAGTTCGACAAATCCTTGTTGAAAGAGGTACAGTTCTGACTCCAGGGATACCGTACACACCTGAACAAAATGGAGCTTCAGAACGTGAAAACAGGACAATTGTTGAACTTGCTCGCTCTATGCTCTCTACATGTGGATTACCTCGATCTCTGTGGGCCAATGCATGTGAAACAGTGGTATATCTACTAAACCATACTGGGGTTTCACCAGAAGAAAACAAGAGTTCTCATGAGCTTTGGACTGGTCAACAAACATCTAAACTGCATCATTTGCGAGTGTTCGGAACTGAATGTTATGCCCACATTCCAAAAAATTTTAGACGTAAGTTTGACAACAAAAGTGTACTTGGTCATCTTGTGGGGTATGTCAACAGAGATGGCTATAAAATCTATTTACCTTCTCAAAATAAGATCATAAAATCTCGTGATGTATATTTTAAACCTGAACGCCTATGTAACACTCCTGTTACAGTGGAGGTGGAGGAAGACTCATCTGAGAACTGTGAAGAAATTCAGAATGAAGACAGCAATCAATCAGAAGAAAAACAAGAACTTAGAAAATCTGACAGACAGCGAAGCATGCCTACATGGATGAAGTCTGGAGAATTTCTTCTTGCAAACATAGCTGCTGTAGGAGAATCTGAAAGTCCCTCTACATATACTGAAGCTATTTCCTCGAGTGAAAGTGACTTGTGGCTTAATGCCATGAAAGAGGAAATGTCTGCCTTGCATGAAAACAAGACATGGGAATTAGTTGAAAGACCTAAAGGTTCCAAAGTCATCAACTGTCGATGGGTGCTGAAGAAGAAATTCAATCATGATGGTACTGTTGAAAGATACCGAGCACGTCTTGTAGCAAAGGGGTATGCCCAAAAAGCTGGTATTGACTTTGATGAGACATTCAGCCCTGTCGCAAGATACGACACCGTAAGATCAATTTTGGCTGTAACTGCAAAGGAACAACTGCACTTAAAACAGTTTGATGTGAAGACTGCGTTTTTATATGGAATACTGCAGGAGGAAGTCTTCATGACACAGCCAGAAGGTTTTAATGATAATAGTGGGAGAGTCTGTCTTCTACACAAAAGTTTATATGGACTTAAACAAGCCCCTCGTTGTTGGAACCAGTGTTTTGTAAATTTTATGAAGGAACATAAACTGGAGGTTAGTACTGCTGATCCTTGTTTGTTTGTCAGACATAGAGATAAAAATAAACTTTTTGTTGTAATCTATGTAGATGATGGTCTTGTTGTTGGTTCTGATGAAGTTGAAGTGGAGGAATTTATGAGTCAACTTGCTCAATCCTTTAAGATCACAATAGGTTGTTTGAATCAGTTTCTGGGTATGAGTATAACAAAATTTGATGATGGTTCAATTTTTGTAAACCAATGTGTCTATGCAAAGAAAATACTCGCAAGATTCAATATGGATTGTGCTAATCCGGTATCAACTCCAAGTGATAAAAGCTATGTCTCTGATGACGAAGGTAATAAACTGATAGGAAAAGAAATTCCTTATCGGCAGGCTGTTGGCAGCCTCATGTACCTTGCCATTGCCACAAGACCTGATTTATCATATGCTATTAGTGCAGTCTCTGAAAATCTCGAAAATCCTAGATCATCAGATTGGTGTGCTGTTAAGAGAATTTTCAAATATCTGAAAGGAACTGTGTCTACTTTGGTTTGTCGTATAAAGCTAAGTGTCATTCCAATGAGCTTGAAGTATATAGTGATGCTGATTATGCAGGGGATATAAAAACCAGACGCTCAAGGACTGGAATGATTTCTAAATTTTCAGGAGGTGCCATTTCATGGATGAGCCAGAAGCAAAGGAGTGTGGTGTTATCTACAACAGAGGCAGAGTATGTTGCTGCAAGTGAGAGTGCCAAACAGTTAATTTGGCTGAAAAGTTTGTTAAGTGACATAACAACTTTAGAAACTCCTTCCCTATTTGTGGATAATGCCAGTGCTGTTAAGCTCACCAAGAATCCAGAATTCCACAAAAGAACAAAACATGTTGATGTGCGGTACCATTTTGTACGTGAAAAATTCATTAACGGTGAACTGCATATTAAACATGTTCCTGGAAAGATGCAGCTAGCTGACATTATGACGAAACCTCTGACCTGTGTCAGATTCAAAGAACTTTGTGTTTTGTTAGGACTAGTTCCATTTAATTCCGATAATATTTAAGTTAATGATATGTAAGTTGTGGCTTGTGGAGGAAGTGTTGTGGTGAGTACAACTCAATCCTTGTAGACAAGCGACAACAACTGAACTCTACTCTTTTTTTACTGTACTGTTATTCTGTTCTGTTATGTAGCTCGCGTAAGCAACGTGATTAAAGTATAAAGTTAACACTGCTTGCAGCCCTTTTGTATTTATATTTATATTTGCATAATTAGCTTTTTGTTAATCTGTTGGTAACAATAACGTGATGAAGTGGATCATTTTTACACGGTGATTGGTGCCCACCGTTTTGCACCAATCGCCGTGTAAAAATGATCCTCTTTATGTGACGTTTTAAACATCATGCAGCGGTCGTGTATAACGTAAGTCGCGCTTTTAATGTATTTTTTCAAGCATATTTATCAGTCAGAGCGACAGCTCGCAATCTCTTTGGCTGTGGCTCGCTCTGTTACCAGCAAGTTGTCCTACCACTGTTGACAGCTTTGGGCGTGTTTGGGGGAATTACGTTACAAACAAAATAAAGCAAATGTACGTGTTTTACAGCATGATGGATGATCTGCTGAAAATTATTTAATGTATTTTGTAAAATTGCAAATACTAATTTAGTAATATTTGTCTTCAATAATTTTTTAATTAATTTTTTGAACGTTATATTATTTATAACTAAGTATACTTAATATTTAATTTTTATTTGTTAAATAATTCCGTGAGTTTAGAGATGAATGCAAAAACTGTATTTTTTAGAGTAATTTCACAAGTGATGATGACTCTGATTAATTTAAAAAATATGTTCTTAAGTAAAAAATTCGTAAAAGCCACGATCACTAACGCATGTATGAGCACTGCGCGGCCATGAAAACCTAAAAAATATCACTGGATGCAGCAACCTCACTGTGCAGCAATCTCTAAAATATGCGAAACTTGTTAAAGCCGCTGTCACTAACGCATGTATGAGCGCTGAGCGCCTAACGAAACAACAAAAAATAACTAGATGTAACAACTTCGTCATGTGGCAATCTCAAAAATCCCTGAAATTCTTTAAAGCCACTATTCCTGAAATATTCCTAAGGGCGATTCTGCCCTTAAGAACAATAACAAAAGAATCACTGGATTTGGTTAAATCGCAGTATTGAAATCTCTTAAAATAGGAAATTCGCTAAAACCGAAATCACCATAAAGATTAAAGAATATTGAACAAAATTCATCTGATAGAAATTGTTAATATTGTTTCAAATTATTTTTTTATAATTTAATTATATATTGAAAAATAGAAACTCTCCATTTTTTTTATAGAAATCATGTTCTATAATTTAATTAAATATCGAAAAATAAAAATTTTCCATTTTTTCATTGAAATTACTTTTTGGAATCTAATTAAATATTGAAAAATCCAAAAATTCCCATTTTTTCGATTTATTTACTACTTGGATTCGAACTTAAGTTCTTTGATTTGGAGGGAAATGACATACCATGGGGCTACTAGGTATTCACAGCGAAGCAGCTTAAAATAAAACTTAAACAGATACCAGAAGTATTTTTCGCCACGTATGATTATCGCCAAGATACGCTGTAGCACTGGATCAACAACCAATCAGATTGCGAGCTACTTTTCCTATGGACGAACATGTTTGGAATCAAAATACATTGAAAGTCAGTATGGTCAGGATATGTGAATCTGAAGTGCTAATCAGAACAATGCTAACAGCTATATTTAGCCGCCTGTAAGCGATTATCGCCAAGTCCTGTAATATGGTTAGTTTGGATATAAATATTGTATGTGAACCTGTGTTTAGAAAACTTAAAACTACTGTAAATATAGCTACTCTGGGTACTCTTTCCACTTACAGTGGAACGTAGTATAAAAATGATAAGAAAAAGAGATAAAAAAACTAGTGCGATAAAAAGAGTTTGTTAATCAGAAAGTGGGAACTCCACAAGGGTGCCATGAAGTAGGAGTCTTCTGCACATCAGAAGTGTAGCTGCACATTGACAATGCTCCTGTGACAGCAGTAACCCCACAATCTTACTACCATAGTTGCCAACCTCCCGATTTTTTTCATACCAGTATTTTTATGAAGAAATATTTGTTTTGTGTAATCGTGCGATTTCTGCTATTTAATAAAGCGAAAATTTTTGTATGATTTTACTGGTATTCAAAAAATCGGGAGATTGGCAACTATGTACTACTAACAAACAGAATTCATAAATACTTTTCAACTATGCTATGTTGGAAAGTGTTAAAAATACAGTCGATATCCGCTACAACCAAACTTCCTTAAGGTGAGTTTTACGAAAAATAAATTTAGCAACTTGACGTAATAATGAAAGGGCATGTTTATAAATAAACACTTTCGTCAACCAATCTATCTAGTACATTTTTGCCTTTGCTATCATTGCAGAAATCGTCATGGAGGCGTAGACCAATCAGATCGCCTGAAGTTTTGTGTACAGTAGGAGTCATAAAGACAGACAGGTGTTTCTTTCTTTCCAACAGTGACGTCAGCAGCCCTTTCCTTAGTGTAATCGTCATTTAAAACTAGACTGCCCATGGCATCATTTTTGCTTATTATGTAGCATCTAGAAGATAAAGAGCACGTTCAGCGACCAAAACGCGGGTTCCTCGTATAATTGGAGATTGACGTCATATGAGTTAATCAGAGTAAAGTTGGGTTAAAACGGCCGTGAACACTTTTGGGTAAAGTTGTGGGTATGTTTACAAACAAACACTTCCTTCAACCAATCTACCGCTACATTTTTATCATACCGATCATTTCAGGAATCGTCCTGCGACGTTGGCTAATTATATCATAAGAACTGTTAAACGTAGACCAATCAAATAATCAGAACTCAAGAGTACAGTAGGAGTCATAAAGAACGACAGTTAACAGTTGCAGTTTGCTATAAAGCAAATAAACAAACCAGGTGTCTCAACGACGTGATCAATTTACCCAACAAAATTATGTAGGTAATGTGGGTTACCAGAAGTATGGGTAATTTCTGGCTCTGAACGCTACAAGTTACCAGCAAATTGTCACGTGATATCGGTCTCTGAAGGCTTGGGTTATCTACCCTATGTGACTCAGGTTTCTGTCCGTGAACGTGCTCATAGGGTGGCAAGCCGCTACTCCAAAAAGTGAAAAAAAATCAAAGCCGATATACAGGACCGGTGACAGGTTTCACCGGGCCCATGGGCAGACCTAAAGTACGGGCCCCCTACAAGAAAAAGAGTGGAAATCCGCCGCTTATACGAATCTATGTTTAATCAAATCAGGCTTCCTTTTTTAGAAATAAAAATAGAACATTAATTGTTGCTTATTTCAATCACACCCTCTTTAATTGAATCAGACCTACGCTACACTGTAAAAAAACTGAAATGTTTCATTTTCATTGTAGAAAGGTTTCCGAAATTTAGTGTAATCCATGGGTTTTTCAAGGTTTCTATCTAATTCGGAAAAGTAACACGTATTTTCGGAAAAATATTCGAAGCGGTGAATACTCTGAAGAAGTCAGAAACGTTACATTCCATAGCGGAAAAGTTTCCGAATAGGTAGTGTAAAATGTTCGTTACTGAAAAATTCGGAAATGTTACACTCATTCCGTGTAAAGTTTTAAAATGGCGAATGGAATTCAAAATAAAGTAATATTTGCGCCTGCTCATCTACTCTGACCTACTGCACATGTCATTATCACGTGATTTGTATTGTTCTTGAGAGGAAAGACATAGCTTATAACAGACGCAGATGCAACGTATTTGGATAACCAGTAAGTATTCTGTTTTATAATTTCTTTTATTTGAGACTACGATATGCTTTTTTAAAAGAATTAATATTATCCGATTCAGTTTTATTGCATATTAATATTAAATTTGCAGTTAATATTTTGTTGTACATACAAGTTAAATAACTCGTTCGATAGTTTTTTTAACTCTTGTTCCACGAATCTATAATAAATATTAGATATTTGATTGATGAATAATAATGTAGTACTAGTATTAATGAAGTACAGATAGCACGTTTATATGTCTTTAACATCTTTTCGTTTTGAGATTGATTCCGATTCATAACTTTTATAATGATGAAATGTATCGTTTATATGACAGAACAAATTCCTAATTTCACTTATACTACACGTTTTTCCTTCCTGTTTTATGAATCAGATATTTATAAATAAATATCATTGAAAATTTGATTTATAAATCTATAAATAATTCTTTTTTAAAATCCGCTCTCGTGAATTCCATTCTGTAAATAGATACATATACGTTATGAAAATGCTTTATTTCCCAAAATAGATGTATTATTTTTAATACCTTTAAATAAATATATTTTTTAAATCTTGTAAGTAGAGATATTATGTCAAAAGGTCTAGTATCTATAAATAATTATTTTATTTTATGAACTGTATACTTATAAAAAAAATATTTTTTTTCTCAGGTTATCTGAGCACTTTTCAAGTTATACGAATAAAATAATACTTTTAAATAAATATATGTAAAAGCGTGATAATTGTAAAACACTATATTAAAAATATTTACAAATAGAAAAAACATTTTTAACAATATATCTATTTATAAGTATACAATTAGTGAAAATAAAATAATTACCACAGATATAAAATGTTTTGGAATAGTATATCTATTTACAATATTAAAAAAGATGTTGAAACGTATTACTAAAATCTGTCTATTTATAAGTATAGGGAAATTAAACATTTTCATAATGTATCTATTTAGAGGATGAAACTCAATGAGGCTGCATTTAAAAAAGAATTACTTATAGATCTATAAATCAAAATTTTAACGTTATTTATTTACAAATATCTGATTCATAAAAAATGAGTGAAAAACGTATAGTATAAGTGAAATTGGGAATTTGTTCTGTCATATAAACGATCTGCTAGTAGTAATATCAGCTAGTAGATTAAATAATTACAAAATATAATTTATATAATTAGATTAGTAATTTATAGAGATAAAATAAACCTATTGAAAAAGAAAAACAGGTTGAACATAAGGGGATAGGCTGCAAGTGCAATCACACGGGCCCCCGCTTATTGGGGCCTCAATTGAAATTAAAAAGCATTTTTTTTAAACATTTGAATAAAAAAATTGGAGCATTAAAGTTTTGAACCTGGGTCCCACATTTTTCTCACGCGCGTTTAGGGGTTCCCCTAAAGCACTAAAATACCATTTTATTTTTTTAATTTAATTTAGAGTCTCCGAAATTTTTTCTATCGGGGAACTTTTATAAAGAATGATGGTTATGGTGGCCCTCGCAAATGGGGGATATGGGTGGTGGTCGCTATAGGCTTGACTCAATCCAAGCAACAAAACGAAAAAGATATACAAGTAATATTGAAAATTAAAGATTTTATTGAAAGCTTCTTTTGTATCTAAAAGGTGGATTAAAACTTTGTGCCGTTATATTAAAAATAAATGTGCAACGTTAAATTAGCACAAATTAAAATCATTTCCAATGGCAAACAGCTGTTTCAAAGCCCTTAAGCTCCATCTTCAGTGCCAACTCAAAAGGTAAAAACGAATTAAAAACTCCTAAGCCATGACCGCTTGCCTGCCATCTCTCGCCGCGCGGCCAGATGAAATGGCGTTGAATTTTTCAAAACAACAGCGGAGACGAGGAAACACACGTGACAGAGAGACCAATAGGAACACTCCGCCGACCGGGAAAGTTTAAGTGTGGAGGCGAATAAAGGAGGGGGGACGAAGAGAATGAACTAAGCGAAACGCAGCCAGACGTTTGAAACGCTTTGTACGACAGAGAAAAAAACAGAAAGGGGGGGGGGCAATGAGGATGAATTAAATGAAAGGTAGCCAGACATTTGAAAAATTTGGTGTACTGGACAAATCATTAACCAAGCTGCTCGAATTTTTCCATATGTAATAAGCTTCCCAGAAATTTAGGTCGTAAATTGATGAGCATTTCTGAATTATCGCACCTTCCGAAAAATTAAAACTATGACTTTCAGACCAACAATGGTTAGCTATTGCAGATCGTTTAATATCACAATTTTTAACTTAGTTTTTATGCTCCCCCAAACGGACTCTAAGCGGTCTCTTAGTTTGACCTATGTACATTTTATCACATTCGCAAGATATTTTATAAATTCCCCAATGTGAAAATCTGTCTATTGGATGTTTGAGGTCTGTAAATTTGATTTTGTTAAACGGTGCATAAACTATTTTAAAGTCGAAACTTTTCAAAATTCTAGATATTTGATGGCTTATTCTCGGAAAATATGGAAGTATAATTAAATTTTCATTGCGAACATTGTTAACATTGGAATGCGTACGTTTAATTTGTTTATTATGAATTGAATCAACTATTTCAACAGGATAACCCCGGTCAAAGGCTATTGATTTGATGTAGTCTAACTCCGCTTTGAGTAAACTCTCAGATGAACAAATTTTTAGGGCGCGATGAACATATGTATTAAAAGCAGCCAATTTTTGATTCTGGGGGTGAGATGAAAGACGGTGTGGCGGTAATGAAACTGCGAATGGTTTACGATAAACTGTAGTTTGAAATGAGTCATTTTCGCGGTAAACCATGACATCAAGGAAAGGTAGTTGATTGTTATTTTCAAGTTCAGATGTAAACTGTATATGTTCATCTACAGAGTTCATAACAGAAAGGATATGAGGAATATCTATATCACTAGGATCAACTAAAGCGAAACAGTCATCGACGTAGCGGGTGTAAAATGGAAAATTTAACTTATTGAAAAGGTTTGACTAGTAATAATGCATATAGAAATCACTGAGAATTGGGCTCAGGGGCGAGCCCATAGACAACCCATCGGTCATGCGATAAAAATCACCATTAAAAATGAGCGTGTTTGTGATAGACTTCTTTTGTATCTTTGGAAATATGCAGCTTTAACTATAATTATGAAAATAATCTTCACAGAATCTAGGAGATGGTTAGAGGTGCTACGGTCATCTTTTTCCAACGTGGGGTAAACAAACCGGGACCTCCGTTTAAAGTGGAATTCGATTCAGTACACACATCCATGCCTGATTGGGATTCAAATCCAGCACAGCGCCCCAACCACTAGACAAGCAAGTGGACATTGATCTGGGAGAAATATTTTGAACGACGTATCATTTTATTACAGGAAATCAATATGTGTCTTTATTTTTTATTCTGAATAGAAGTTTTAAGTTTTTTTAAATTTTGACTCTGAATCAAACACAAGAAAAACTATCATATTGCACGTCTATCTACAAAATTGATCTTTATAAGACAACAGGGTTGACCTTTTCAACTTATTTTTGAGGAAGGGAAGCTCGGACCCCTGAACCACCTATGTTGCTTGTACAGTACAGGCACTACTCTGCACTCTCACATTAAAGTACCCCTACCATTAATTAATTAAGTTTTTGTGCAAGAAATTTATCCCTCAGCATTAATATAATTTTTGATAGAAAGGGAAGAATAGTCTCTTTCCATGTGGGGACCCAAGTTATGATTATGGACCCCAGTTCTGGTTTTCAGGAAAAGAAATCTATAACCCGGTCAGAAAAAAACGCGTCGTCAAGTGAATTACAGATAATTATGGAGCAACTTTATATCACGCTTCAATTTTTATGGAAGCAATAAACATGACCATCAAGATTTCAATTTTCATTCGACATATTTACTAGGTGCAGACTAGAGCTCAGAAATTCTAAAGGGTGGAGAGCAGATTTTGAATATGATCTTAAATATCATCTTATCATAGTGAATCTCATTTATAATTTAACATTTTAAAAGTTTAATAAAATGTACTATATTATTTCTGATTTCAGAAATTTTCTTTTTTCCCTTCAAATAATAATAATTTAATTTTGCTCGACAGAAGTACACTTACAAATTGTGAGGTAGAAATCTGCATGAGCACGCGCTCGGTCTCGGGCCTATTTTCATTTATGAGATTCGGGACGGGCCCGAGTCTATTATTTTTCTGCAGGCTCGGGCTGTGCCTAACTTTTTTCGACAGACTCTGACCAGACTTCTTTTTTCCGGACCAAGCTTTTTTCCTCCAAGAGGTTTGCACGGGCCAAAATATTCAGGTCCGGGCAAAAAATCAGTAAAATAAAGACCGGCAGAACAATTTTTGAAAAAAAAAATGCATAGATTTTTAAATGGCCATCATTCTACAATTAAAATTATTTTTATAGAATAGCACATACATTTCTAGGCAAAAGATTTAAAGTACAGTAAAACGTGTGAAATAGAACCTGTCTATGATGGAAACCCATCTTAAACAGCAAAATATCTTGATACATTCAAAAAGTATATAATAAATATACAACAGACGATGTACCTGCTAAGAATAAGCCTGTCTATACAGGATAAGAAAAACCTGTCTATAACGGATTTTTCTTCTCTTACTAAATATCTTCATTTGGATGTAATTGTCTAGCTCAATTTTTAAATCAGTATTTATGTACGTAATTGTCTAAAGGTTCATTAATGGTGTTGCTATTTTGCACTGTATGCATTTCGAACAAAATTTGAAAATAAAATCTATGCGTAAATGTGCTTTTTGAATAATTTTTATTTTAGAATAGCATTGCTTCAGAAATATCGGCATTTTTTGTAGAAATTCAGTCAAGCCAGAATTCAGCCAGGTCAGGCAAAAAAAAATTATGAACTCGGGCCGAACATTTTGCTTTTAAACCAGGCCGGACCAATAAGAGTTTTGTAAGGGACGGGCCGGGCCAGAATTTTTTTGTATGGTTAGGGCCGGGCACGAGCTTTGAAATTTTGGCTAGTACAGACGTCTTTTGTGAGGTCCGGTATAGATGTTTGAGGCCCCCCCCCCCAATATATTTCAACTGGGTCAAGGGCCACTCTGGTGTAAGAGGAAATGAAAGGGCAGACGAGTTAGCAAAACAAGCCACAAAACCATCAACAACGACAATAAAGAAATTCAAAAAGCAACAATTAATGTTTTATTTTTAATTCTAAAAAAAGATGCTTGGTTTGGTTATACATAGATTCGTATAAGCGGTGGATTCCCACTCCTTTTGTTGTATGGGGCCTGTACTTTTGGTCTGTCGAGGGGCCTAGTTAAACCTGTCACCGGCCCTGCGTGTGCCCACCCCCCCCTCTCACCGGCCCTGTCGATATATATCGAAGGATGCTCAACGATAAATGTCAATCGCAGCGACATCTGGTAGCTTTAACGTAAACGTTGTATAAGGATTGAATTGAGAAAACATTGTGGTCGGCGAAACATTGTGGCTGGCAGATGTCGCTGCGATTGACACATATCGTTCGACCTTTATTGGTTTTATTTTTGTTTAGAACTGTTTAAAACATTACTGGATTAGCCTGTTGCCACACTATAGGAAAGTTTCAAATGACGTCACAAATCAACCACTGGAGATCAATCAACCGTCGGACGGTAGTTGTGATAATTATGGCCACGGCTGGAGGTCAACTGGGCCTGGGCAGTTGTGATTGGCGGATGAAAATATCATCAACTGATAGAAAATTCCCTATATTTTCTAGACACTATAAGGAAAGGGCAGCTGACGTCATTGTTGGTTCGGAAGAAAACTCTGTTCGTTCTTTATGACTCATACTGTACACATAAGACGGGGCGATTTGATTGGACTATGTTAAATTGGTCTATGATATGACAGGCCTACGTCGCCATAACGATTCCTGCGACGATCGCTACGAAAAAAATGCAGTGGTAGATTGGTTGATGGAACTGTTTGTTTGTAAACATGCTCTTTCCTTATACTTATACGTATAGGGTAGTTGCGAATGACGACATAAATCAACCGTTGAAGGTCAACAGGGTGGTTGTGATTTTTGACTGGGAGGATTGTGGGCAATGTTGGAGGTCTTCAGGGCAGTTGTGATTGACGCCTGAGATCATCAGCTGATTACAGTTTCCCTATATGAGCTAAGTGCCTCAGTAAGAGAGTGGCAACATACGAGAAATAAAATTCAATTAGTCGAGAATATTTTCAAATCGTCAAACATGTTGGCAAGTCTGCCGTTATTGCCAATCTAATATTTGTTTTCTTGTCATACTTGTTTAATTGACTATTGCTATGATCTGGATTGCGGTTTGTCATAGTTTGGACAAAAATTTCATCTGAGCATGCACCCTGTGCTGTATCACCACTTTCTTATAGATATACTCTGACTCTAATAGACGCTTTCAGTCGTGACGTCAATCATGACGTTTTGCTTGGAAACTGACTCCAAACAAACGGTTGCTATGTTGTATTTTCTATTATATTTTATATATGTAGCTATATCTTATAGCTATATCTCACGGTAAAGTGTTTCAATACATTATATGCAGCGGTAACATTTTTTTACGATTTATATTTAATAAGAAATGAAACATAGCAACCGTTTGTTTGGAGTCAGTATCCAACCAAAACGTCATCACTGACGTCACACTGAAAGCGTCTATATGAATATAAGCAGTATTAAAACATCAAATTGCGTGTAGCTGAGAACCCTGACTGATTATTACAAATAGTCCGGGGTCGATAATGTCAGATCCCACATTATAGCGGTCTGGTTTTGTCAAAATTCTTCTTGAATCAATTTTCACTGGCCTGCACAATTGTTCGACAATTCCAGGTGATCAATAATGTGGGTCTAAGGGGGGCTAGTGGTTTGCCAGAGTGGTGCCCGATCCCGGTTTTGTTGCAGGAAAGTGGGGTGTGGAGAAGTGGCCTGAGAAGCGAGTATCTTGCTATCAAAAGGACTATTTCAGAAATAAAATACCAGGACCACACGGAAGTTCTTTCGAAAGACTTAATCCATAGAGAGTTGAATATCCTTAGAAGTTACGGTACGGACATTAATGAAATGCTGACTTATAAGTGGGGTACAAGGATCAATGATCATTTTCGGATATTTGTTAATACCTTCCAAAATAAAGATTTTCCGGACGATGTGATCGAGAATTCTTTTTATGGTTTTTCTCATATACATAAAAATAAGGCTATTTTCATTGCAACGGATGCTTCAAAAGAGAATCATACTACAGCAATTGGTTTGGTTAATCACAATACAGGTAGTCGTTTGGCTTTTCAGATTTCAAACACCAATTCTATTTTTACGGCCGAAGCTATAGCGTTGTTGATAGTAATTAAGCTTTATACGGTGGAAAGTGGAAATTACATTTTTTTCACAGACTCTAAAAGTGTTCTTATGGCTCTACAAAACATAAATCGGAAATTAGGGGCTATTATTACTGAGCTGAGAGATGGGATTAACAGGAAGAGGACTGATAATCATAAGATTACCTTTATTTGGGGGCACAGAGGGATAAACATAAATGAAACATACATGAATGCAATCTGGCTGGGAAGGGCCCTTACAGTACTGTTGATATCCCATGGTTTTCACCTGAAGATTGGATTATGGTTGTGAAAAAAAAAACAGAAAGAATCAGATTGGGAATGGGAGCAATATCGGAAAGATAATAAGATAATACAGGTCGTGGCTGGGATTATGAAAACATACGGCATCCACATCGCTATTTTCTGCGAAAGAGTGGTGTTATTTTTGCTAGGTTTTTGATGAAGATAGTTTTAACACAGGCCCGGCATAAGAGGTTTCTTGGCCGTGGAGTAGCAACGGGCAACCTGTGTGTGTGTGTGGGGGGGGGGGGGGGATCAAACGGTAGAGCATTTGGTTTTGAGGGTGTAAAAAGTTTTCGGAACTTCGTGAGATTATGTTTCGGAAGTTACAGGTATCGAGGAATATTTCGTATGATGATATTTTTGCAGCGACGGGTAGAAATGGTGGCGAACATCTCACTTGGTTATCTCAGTTGTTGGATGAGATCTATATCTACTGTCCAGGTTGGATTGAAGGTGCTGGGTAGGCTAGGATTCAGCTCTATTTTTAGTATCGGCGTCTGTTGGTAGTGGTTTTGAGGCAAGTTTAATCTTTTTGTTTCACCCCTTTGCAGGAGTCTGATTTATGCGGAGTAAGACAACATAACAGAAATAGAAAACTGCTCACCGGGCCCACTGGCCAAACCAACAACAACAACTACTACAATTTTTTAGAATGCTTTTATAAAAGAAAGAGGCAAAATACGTACAGGGTACATGCTCATATCAACACTATCTTAGAGATAATATATAAGGACTGCGTTTTGACATCACAACAGATCGGCCGATCCCAACCATCTTGCAATTTTTGCAGTTGTTTACTATTGACCTAACATTTTAAGAAGTTGTCTTCTGTTTTAAAAGTTAGCATTTCGAGATGTAAGGTGTATATCGCAAAAATCAGAAAGGAGTAGAACATCCGACAGATATTGAGGAGCCAATATAACATAGCATAAGCTTTCACCATGTATGGAACTATTCCTAGAGGTAATCCAAAAACATCCTTATAAGCAAGTAAAATATAAAATATCTGTTAAACTGATTTAAAACAAGCCAAATTCTGAAACATAATGCGAGCAATTTGGCCTCATATGAGGTTGATATATATCATATCCATTTTATTACAAAAAAAATCATGGAAAGAGTGCAATCTTGAATATTTGGAGCATTAAAGCTAAAATTGCATTATCTCATCGAATCACTAATCTTCATTTTCACTTAAATGTTCGTATATTTTTTGTATGCACGATTGCATGAATGGAAACATATTTATGTAAATCATATCCATTTTATGACAAAAAAAATCATGGAAAAAGTGCAATCTTGAATATTTGAAGCATTAAAGCTAAAATTGCATTATCTCATCGAATCATTAATCTTCATTTTCACTTAAATGTTCGTATATTTATGTTCGTATGTTCGTATATTATTATGTATGCGCGATTGGTTGAATGGAAACATAATTATGTAAATCATATTCATTTTATGACAAAGTAAAAAAAAAAGAAAAATTAAAGTTTAAGCTTGAAGCATAAAAATTGAAATTTTCTAGTTATACTATTTCTTATTATCTTACAACAATCTTGAGGAAATTTAACTTTTTTCACTGCCACAAACAAATTCACTTTTAATAATTAAATTTTAATCTTTACATCTGAATATCATTAAGAAATATCACAGATAGGTTCGAATTTTCATAGTATTTCACCCCAGAGTTTAAAAAAATGTACATACAAGCAATTTATTCAGTTATATTCATTTTTTAAATTTCACCTTTTATTAATAAGAAAACAAAAAAGAAAACTTAATACTCATAAATCACCCATAAAAATTACTAACCCAAGATAGTTTGGCTGGAACATAATCCTTCCAATGAATAACAACAATCCAATTTCTTTTTCAATTCTTTATCTTTTGGAAAGCCAAATGTTGCTACTTTAGGACCTGTTTTATAATTACCACTAGGAAAGGGTACAACACATTTATGCACCATGTTACAAAACCATAATCATTCTGAAAATTTATTACAATAAATTTACAAATCTAATGTTGTATAACAATGCGAATGTGTGCATAATTTTTCCCAAGCATGTTCAGTGGTCAGAACCATAGCTTGCAATCTGATTGGTTGGTTCAGCAAGTTGTCAGACAATTTTGGTGACTTTGTTTTGGGGGAAATAAGTTGCAAACAAATTAATCAAAAATATATGTATTATAAAACATAGTAGGTAATCTGCTGAAAGTTGGTTAAAGTATTTTGTACAATTATAAATACTAATTTAGTAATATTTGTTTTCAATATTTTTTAAGTTAATTTTTTAAACGTTATAGTATTTATAACTAAGCATACTTCATATTAGATTTTATTTATTAAATATTTCCGTGAACTTGGACACGAATGAAAAAACACGTATCTTTTAAATAGTAATTTAACAGTTTAATGATGAGTCAGAATAATTTAAAAAACATGTACATAAAAAATTTACTTTACAGTTATCAATTTTTTTTCAATTTCTACAAACAAATTAAAGCAAAAATCCGTTTTTTACAATGTAATGGGTAGTCTGCTGAACTCGCCACTTTATGGCTCGGCCCTTGTTCTATAGCTATCTGAAAAATACATGAAATTTGTGAAAGCCGCGATCATTAACGCATGTATGAGCGCTTTGCACCCATGAAAACAACAAAAAAAATAACATCACTGAATGCAGCAACCTCGCCGTATAGCAATCTCCAAAATGCATGAAATTCATTAAAGCCACGATATTTATCGCGTGTATGAGTGCTTCCCACCCATGAAAACAACAAAAAGTCTCTGGATGCAGCAACCTCGTTGTGTAGCAATCTCAAAAATCCATGAGATTCG
The DNA here is from genome assembly GCA_963931845.1 of Maratus michaelseni. Taxonomy (NCBI): domain Eukaryota; kingdom Metazoa; phylum Arthropoda; class Arachnida; order Araneae; family Salticidae; genus Maratus; species Maratus michaelseni. The sequence goes on from OZ007586.1 coordinate 124,387,334, forward strand.
TTAAAGACGCTATCACTGAAATTCGTGTGTGAACAATTCTACCCTTAAGAACTAAACAAGAACGAAAAATCATACGTCAAGCATAGATTATAAAACACATTCCAACACATCCAGAAAACTGTAATGAAACTTCACCGTTAAATAAGGGGAAAGAAAATATGCAAATAAACAGTTTATAAAACATATAACACATTGAAAAATACAGTTTTCAAAATTACCTTCCACTGTCAAAAAAGTAGTTGAATTATTTTCTGCAACCCTGTATATCATCTCTAGATTTGGATTGGATATATACTACATAGCATGATAAAATGTAGTTCAGTTAGGTAACAGTTAGAAAATTCACATTTAGCAATTTTCGCCAATCGATTCAAACACACTCGAAATCTTTTCTACAGCCCTGTATATTATCTGAAGTACACACCACATATTAAGCTAAAAGGCAACTTAAAACTCACTCGCAGAAATTACCAACCATAACTGACAATGTATCTTTTTCTTTGCGTACATGAATTTATTGATATTCCACAAACTTCCATTAGTCTACTAAATACAGTTCAGCAGGAAAATGCCTAACACAATTAAAAACTACCCTTAAGCAATTCACTCCCATAGTCTGTAATACTTAAGAAATCCCTTGTAATCCCTGTATATGATCAACCGAATTTATGCACACCACGTATTATGAAAAAATTTAGTTAAACCTAAAAACGCAAACCAAAGTTGAAAACACACTTATCCCCTTCGCGACGAGCGTCTTTCACATAATTTTTTACCTTTTACCACCGGTTTTTCAAAACAGAAATTTTCGCCTAATTGAATCGCAAAAATGCTAAGATTTAATAAGGCAAAGCGTACAATAAAAAATAACTGGTGGGAATAATCGAGGATTCTGAGCATCTTATGCGTCACGTAAACGTGTCGCTCGTCCCCAAGGGGTTAAAGACACAGACTTTAATTATCGCACCTATACTGTGACCGATATATTTTGTGTGTCCCTTTAAATGAACGATAAATGCAATGCACACCATACTTTTAAGCGAGCAATTTATCGTGCACCTCAATAATACATATAATTTTCATTATGTTTGAAATAGTGAAACATCATTAAATTACATTGCAAACGATTTTCGCCCGTAGAACAATGTATAACAGAATTTTTTTGTTTGTAACAATGTGTAACAGAATTCTTTTGCTGTCCCTGTAAATGAATAATAAATTCTTTGCACCCCATATTATACAAAGAGAATGTTTTAATGTGATTCATAATTATATAGCAATTTCCTCATGTAGCAAATGGCGTAGCATCATCAAAATGCATTTGAAACAATTATTTTCCATTGACTGTAATGGAATGGAATACTTTTGACTGACCCTGTAAAAAAACTATAAGTGCTACACACTTCATTTTCAATAGCGAACATTCTATAGTAAACGTCAATAACATGCAAAAATTTCAGGGCAATCTCAGTATATTTGCGCAAGTTAGAGCACCGCCAGATGGCAGATAAACCGAAATTATAAACACTTTTCAACTAGGTTGGAAAGTATTAAAAACACATAAGTGGATTCGTCTAAATCGTTGTATTGAAATCTCTAAAAATAAGAAATGCGTTAAAACCGCAATCACTATAACGAATATTAAATAGATTAACATTATATAAATTGTTAGTATTGTTTCAATTTTTTGATAACTTAATTAAATAGAGACTTTCCATTTTTTTCATTGACACAATTTTCTATAACCTAATTAAATATAATAAAAAAATTCCATTTTTCAAACTTTTTGCTGCTTAGATTCAAATTCAAATCCTCATATTTGGGGGCAAACGACACACCATGGGGCTACTACCGCGACCAACGAAATAACGATTCATGTCATTTAAAACATCACACGGTGTGGATCATCTTTACACGACGATTGGTACAAAGCGGCGCGCCCATCGTTTTATGCCAATGACCATGTAAAGATGATCCACTCTGTGTGACGTTTTAAACGTCATGAACCGCCGTGTATCTCGTTGGTCGCGCTATTATGCACTCATATTGAAGCACCTTAAAACAAAATTTAAACAAAGACACCAGTAGTATTTTTGCCAAGTATGATTATCGCTAGGATACACTATAATGCGGCGAACAGCAACAACCAATCAGATTGCGAGCTACGGTTGCGACCGCCGAACATGCTTAGAATAAAAAATTCCATCAAGTGCATGCATATCAGCCAATCTGCAAATACGTTATTCGAACCATTGTTGCCAGTCCTGATGCATTATCTATAGGTAGTGTTGCTCAGATTGGACATTTTTGTCCAAACTATGGCAACTCACGTCACATCACAGAACTCGAGGCTAACGAAAAAGAAAGGCTACCGCGGTTCTTTACGCGTATCTTTTTTTACAGACCGCGAGAGTCACGTGATGCTCGAATGCACCAATGCAGGTGTACGAAAAGAGCATCACGTCACTCTAGCGGTCTGTAAAAAAAGATAAGTGGAATGCACCGCGGTAGCCTGTCTTTTTCGTTAGCCTCGACAGAACTCGAGGCTAACGAAAAAGAAAGGCTACCGCGGTGCTTTACGCGTATCTTTCTTTACAGATCGCGGGAGTCTTGTGATGCTCAAATGCACCAATGCAGGTGTACGAAAAGAGCATTACGTCACTCTAGCGGTCTGTAAAAAAAGATAAGTGGAATGCACCGCGGTAGCCTGTCTTTTTTGTTAGCCTCGACAGAACTTGGCGATATTTCCCTGGACAAGTTTGCTTTCACCAATTAGAGGTCTAGGGTGTATCTTTAAAAGAGTGGCACTATACGGCAATAAAACTTGAAAGTTAGAATCAATTTTGGACAAAAACGAATCTCCAAGCATTTTGGCAAGTCGGGCCGTAACGGTAAGCTAATGCCTGTCAACATAACTCACTTGTCTATTCTAGGGTGTTTCTATAAGAGAGTGACAAGATATGCACAGGAATATAATTGGATGTTTCTTAGTAAATCTTAGTGGCATCGGATTCTGAATCCCTGTTTGTCAAAAGTTGATGCTTAGGGATCTTAAGTTTTGGCACAGAATTACTTGCTTGGCAATTTCGCGGTATTTTTTTCATTCTCATATTCTAATGTAATAGAATTTCTTTTAAGGATCGTTAAGGAAGAAAAAATCAGGTAATTCTAATATTAAAAAGTTTTATTTTTAAAAATCAATCGGTTAATTATGAAATTTATCTTAATATTTTACCCCCCCCCCCTTTGTCCATATAGAAAATATGAATCTCTAAATATATGAAATTCTATATAGTGGCTATCACAATAACACATGTATGAGCGCTTCGCGTCCATGAAAACAAAAGAACCCCATCAGTAGACTCGGCTCAAAAATAAAAAAATCTGTATAGCGCCTGTCACTATAAAGCGTGTATAAATGCGTTGCACCCATGAAAACGAAAAAAAATCACTGGATACGGCTAAATCGTTATATTGGAATCTTTAAAAATATGAAATTCTTCGTAGAGGGAATCCCTATAATGCGTGTATCAGGGTTCATACTCATTTTCCAAAATAAAATCCCCTGAGAATTCCCTGATGTATTTTCCGGGATGAAATAATTTTCACATGTCAACAATTAACGACGTTTTTTATCATTACGACAATGTGATCCCCCACCCCTAAAAAAAATTTTCAGAAAATAATGTAAAATAAAAACAAGGTAATCTGAGAGAAAGAGTGGCTACTTTCAAATTCTATATCTCACGATGTTAAAAGGCGTGTCTTAGTTTGATTTCATTATGACACCACAAAGCATGAAAATTGCAGCGATTCCCCTCATTTCCCAGAATAGCTAATCATTTTGTCAGTTTTTCCCAGGTTTGAGGAATTTTTTGAATTATCCCCTGATTTTTAAATTAATACTGAAAATAAAATCTTACTTTTAATAATATTTTTAACCCTTTCCGGCGCGGAGTAAGTCTGTTCGTAAAATTATGAAATAATAAATTGACACCAGAATTTAAAAACGAATTCATTAGAAAATAAAAACTTGCTTATTTTCCCGTACTTTACAAAAGAAAAATTTTAATTAAATATTCTTGGTGCCGTTTGTCATTTTTGGAATTAAAATTAAGTGTCCTTTTTTGTGGACACCGCCCACTAAAGGGTTAAATTAGACTGAAATAAAATCCCCTGATTTTCCCCTGAATCCCATAATCCCCTGATGAGTATGAACCAAGGTGTATGTGCTCTTCGTACCACTGAAAACTAAAAGAAGAAAAAGAAAACTGGATTCAGCTAAATCGCTGTATTGAGATCTCTAAAAATATGGAACTCTTTATAGTGGTTATCACTATAATGCGCGTATGAGCACTTCTTGCCCATGAAAACAAAACAAAAAAAAACATCACTGGATTCATCTAAATCGTTGTATTGTAATTTCTAGAAATAGGAAATTCGTTAAAACTGCAGTCACTGTAACGAATATAAAAAAAAAATCACATTATATAAATTGTTAATATTGTTTCAAATATTTTTTTTAAACTTAATTAAATATTGAAAAATAAAATATTTCCATTTTTTCAAACTTCCTGCTGCTTGGATCCAAAGTCAAATCTACACAATTGGAGATAAACAACATACAACTGAACTGCTACACACTCATTCCGAAACAACTTAGAACAAAATTTAATTCTGCTTGCTAAGGTTGCTTTAGTATTACAAACTCGCAAAAAGTTATCCAATGGAAATTGAAAAAGGATCTTTGATTACGTGATCATACACACAGAGTAAGGAGATTTAAACAGAGAATCAACTCTCATCACTGCAATGGTAACTTCTTTAACATGGGATTACACATAGACAGTGGCTAGAGCTCCTATAATACAGGCTGACGCATCCTCGCAGATATGTGTCTCAAAGTGGAAAAACCAAGCTAATTTCCGCCATTTAATATCCAGCCTCTTTCAGAAGGTGGAGGAACGAGGCCTTAGGCAACCCCAGCTCCGGCAGCGGGAGATTGAGATGCTGAACTGAGACCCGAATAATGCGAAACAAAATGGATATGCGTCAGCTCCTATTATAGGAGCCTTAACAGTGGCGATAGCTGCGGATGACGCAGAAACTACGGACATAACAGAAGCGAGGTTTCTAATAACGGCTACATATCGCTTTCTTGGCGACAAATGAGGGAAGGGAAAAAGAAAAAAAACGGCGACTGCTTGTTTTTTAAATCTCATTTTTTATATCATTTAACACGTACAATCCGCAATTATTATTTTTTCAATTGCACGCATATTTATAAGCATATAAAATTCTTCGAATGTTCCAGAAATTAGAATCATTAAATTAAACACGGTTTTATACAATGATAGTGTAAAATTCTGATGAATTGCTTATTCTTTTAATTTTTTAAATAAACAGGTATTCATCAGTAACGGATAAATTAAAGTGGAAAGTAAAAATAAACGCTTTGAAAAACTGTAAAAAATATGAAAAGATGTTTATATTTCCCGAACAGATGCAAAAACATTTTCAAATATTTTAAGCAATTAATATCTAAATTTTATTAAATTTATCGGTAAAATTTTAAAACTATTGGTAATCTATATCGAAAATTTAGCATTCTTAATTTTACGTCTAAATACATTAAGCAAATGTTCCATTTTCATTTCAGATAAAAACAAAATTTGAAAAATCGTCTGCATCCCCATAGGAAAGCATTATGACCTAAAAAAATGTTCTATATTTTCCGAACGAATGAAACAAATTTAACCAAAAACTATACAGCTAATTTCGGATACCACGCCAACATACCTACTAAAAATCAACCTAATCGGACCATTTTTATGGAAAACAGACAGATGGAAACCAAAAACTTTTCGCCTCTCCACAGTGAGCCTAACATGACGTTTCGACAAAAATCTGTCAACAATGAATATATGTAAAATATTTCAAACATTACGAAACTTGCAAAACAAGAACAAAAATAACACATGAAAATAAATCATAATTTACATTTTGAAGAATTATAATGACCTATTTGATCTTCAAAGAGTCATTTTAGTAATAAATATTAATCAAGATTCAAAAATCAAACAGTGAACGCCGAAAATTTGCACTTGTGCAAATGACAACAGCAAAAGACGCCAAACAGAATAGGGTGTTACAATTAAACGGAAATCACGAAGATAAAAATCGCCAAAGCGATTATTTATTTCTTAGGTCATCCGCTGCAGTCGCTCTTTTCAGGCGAAGTTGAATCTCTGTTTAAATCTCCTTACTCTGTGATCATACATTTCGACGAATGACGTTTCATAATCAGGTGCTACCTATTAGGGTAGGCCGAAAAAAACTTTTTTTTTTTTTTTTTTTTTTTTTTTTTTGCTTTTTGATTAACTATACTGCGGAAAACTTGCCTCTAGGGTAAATTACTAAAATGGAAAAATAAAATAAATAAATTTTTAAGTCTGGTCGTAGCGGATCAGCCCTAAAATTTGAGAAAATATACAATTTTTATCGTTTTTCTAGGAGGTAATGAAAATTTTTTGGGTTTTTTTTTTTATTCGCTATACCACGAAAAACTTTACTCTAGCGTAGCTTAGTAAAATGCAAAAACAAAATAAATAAGTTTTTACGTCTGGCGGTAGCGCATTGGCCCTAAATTTTGAGAAAATATACGATTTTTATCATTTTTCAAATAAATGGAAATAAATCAAATAACTTCTATATAACAAGTAGACATAGACATATTTTAGTAGAACAAAGTATAAGAAGGATAAATAAATGAAAAACAAAATACATTTTGCAATTTATTAGTTCTGTATTACGTTAAAAGAAACATTTTTTTTTTTATTGACAAATTTTCATTGAAACCAACAGTCATTTTTCTGATTGTGTAAAATTTCAGTTTGTAATGCAATATATACTTGTTTTCACTTTCTTTTGGTAGTTTGAAATAAGATTTGCTTGAAAAACAAGGCACATAATGATCTTGAGATAAGTGTAGTTTTATAAAACCATCTCCGGAATTGGAGCCGACGACTTTTTATGACACCTTGGCTACGAGCTCCACGCATCGTTCTACAGATTGGGTGTGACATGGGAATTGGTCAAAGTTCCACTCAGCCACTGTTCTACCTGATTGGACCTTAGACGAAATCTTTTGATCGGTGATTCTTCCAAGCAAATGTGGTAGTGAAAGTGTAGTAGTGTTCCAGTGAATCATTTTGGTGTATTCTGTCGCTAAGAAATTGATTTTGGGTGGTTGAAAACTCCTGATTGACTTTGTTTTAGAAGATAAGTTTCTAGCCTTTATAATTCTTCTGAAACCTAACTCCCTTGTATAATCACTTTTACTTACTATCATACTAAAAAACAAGTTTTTTGGATGGGAAAAAAATGTGTCTCTCTTAATTACTGTGTCAATGACTTTCAAAAAGTTTTCAGGCAGGAATCTTGAAGATTTTCTAACTTCAAATGCACGTTCTGGTCCATTTGTGATGTATTTACTTTTAAAAAAAATATGAAACAATACAGTTATATATGACTTTAGGAGACAAGAAACTAAGATCTTGTATTCGCCTGTTGGATTTTCAATACTTAAATACAATCGGAGAACTCTGTTCGCCATTGTTAACCAACTTTAGTGGGAAAGTGTGCCAGGTCAACACCTATTTGACTCTACAAAGCCTACGGAAGAATTTGTGACGTCACTGTTCAACGACCGACGACCGTTTCTCCCGATGGAACTTCGCGCTCTTCTTGTGCGTTAAAAAATAATGAATTGTTATTTATTTTAGGAATTTTCCCACTACATGATTTTATTTTATAGACAATTAAATTAAACATTTATTTCTCATTTTCTTCCTACTTTGTAAACAAAAAAAAAGGGGGTATTAATGTTTTTTGTTTGTTTGTTTTTTTCTAATATATAAGAATTTGTTTAACGGTTTTTCAAATCTGATAAATTCAAATTTTGCCAAATACACATTAGTAAATAAAAGTTTAAATATTTTTCTGGAGATTTGTATTTACAGGAGTTAAATCACATTAATTAATGTTTAAAGAGAAAAGGAATAAAACATTAATGCATTAAAGAATAATTAAAAAGAATCGTTAAGCCAATTTGTAAATTTATTAATAATAATTATAGAACAGATATATCTGACAAAAAAAATCAAAATAATCTCTTTGTGAAAATACTTTGTATTTTCAACATTTATTTTTCTTTTGCAAAATTGTTAAAAGTTCAATTTATTTATTTAATTTTCTAAGATTGTTTATGTATGAATAAATATAATTGTTTATTCATTTCTGAAAAGTAATATTTAAATATATTATTGAAAATTTCATTTTCTTTCTTTTTTTGTATGAAATTAGTTTTTATTTTCACTTTTTCTTCATTTATAAGATTAACATTTTACTTTGATAATTCTTAAATTTTTTGTGTATTTATTTACATAACTTTCTTCAAATATTTTTACTTGCTTTTGATATATTGAACATAAATTATCTTAAAATATCTAAGCATATCCATAAGCAAATCCGAGGCATATCATTAAATATTGTACAATTTTATTATTATTATTTATATTTTTAATTTTGTTAAACTTTCAACTACATATATTTTTCAAAGGTCGATCCAGGCAAAATTTGGGGCCTATTTAGGGTCCCTTCACAAAATTCCATTTAATGAAACAGCATCCTTCACAAAAATCAGTTTGATAAAAGGGGCCCTTTCACAAAATTCTTTATAATAAATAAAACAGGCCTCTTAACAAAATTCCTTTTAATGAAATAGGCCCTTTCACAAAATTCCATTCCATAAAAACTTACCATTTTTTATTTATTATTTTGTGACGTTTTAAAATATGTAATTTGCAAACAAACAAGTTCACCAGAGAGGAACACTTCAGCAAAAGGATTTTAAAAAGATTTTAATAATAAATGCTTGGTTCGAATTTGAGTAACTGGTTTTCAACTTTCGTTACAAAATGTTATTTAAAAAAAAAATACAACAAATTTCACAAAAATAACCTTACCTTTACTTTTCACAAAATGCAACCCCACCCCTCCCCCCTCCGTAAAAAAACTCCTGCATCAACCCCTGTTTTTTTATTGCATTATAAATTACATTTACCTATCTTACTAATATACTATTTTTAGTATTTATTTTATGATTTAATTAAAATGACAAAAATAAAATTACCAAACAACTATATCATTCACTTAATCTTCAAAATATTAATAAATATGCCAAATAATATTCAGGGTTCGATGCAGGTATTTTTTCTTGGGTTTTGTGAAAAGTAAAGGATATTTTTGTGAAATTTATTATATTTTTTGTGAAAAATAACATTTGTAACAAAAGTTCAAATCCAGTTACTCAAATTCGAGCATTTATTGACAAATACTTTTAAAATCCTTTTGCTGAACTTTTTCTCTCTAGTGAACTCATTTGTTTACAAAGTGCACATTTTAAAATGTCACAAAATAACAAATAATTTATAAATAGTAAGTTTTTACGGAACACAATTTTGTGAAAAGACAAATTTTATTAAAAGGAATTTTGTGAAGGACCCTGTTTTATTAAAATAATTTTGTGAAGGACCCCATTTTATCAAATTGATTTTTGTGAAGGCCCCATTTTATTAAATAGATTTTTGTGAAGAGGTCCTAAATAGGCCCCAGATTTTGCCTGGATCGACTCTTGATATTGTATGCAATGCTATTTTGGTAACTATCAATAACGAATATTTTATTATCTGAATAAGACACATAAATAGAATAATAAATTTACATTAATTTCCTTAAGTATTAAAATATCATGAGGTACAATAACTCGTTACCTTAAAGACAAACATTTTTGTTGTTTCAGTTTTAAGTTAAAATATCATCATATCATATATTCTAATACGAGCAAATCTTGTGTGTGGTTATGTATATATATATATATATATATATATATGCAAATTTTATCTTAAAAACTGCTCTAACGATTTTGACAAAATTTAGTATTCTACCGTTTTGGGGCACCAGAAAACCATTGGGCTAGGTCACGTGTTGGAGAAAATTCGATTAGTGGGTCATTTTGGGTCATCAAAGGTCAGGGTCAAGCTAATTCTATCTAAAAAACGGTTCAAACGATTTTGACTAAATTTTGTATCTTACCATTTTCGGACACAAGAAAACTATTGGGATGGGTCACATGTTCGAGAACTTTCGATTAAGGGGTCGTTTTGGGGTCAACCTGGGTCAAGCTAATTTTATCTAAAAAATGGCTCAGACTATTTACACTAAATTTTGCACCCTATGGTTTTCGGGCACGAGAAGACTGTTGGGCTAGGTTACGTGTTCGAGAAAATTCGATTAGTGGGTCATTATGGGTCAAGCACTTTTATCTTAAAAACGGTTCAGATGATTTGAAATAAATTTAGCATCCTACAGGTTTAGGGAACGAGAAGACTATTTCGCTGGGTCACATGTTCGAGGGATTTCAATTAGTGGGTCATTTTGGTCATGGGTCATTATGGGTCAAGCTATTTTATCTTAAAAACGGCTCAGACTATTTACACTAAATTTTGCATCCTATAGTTTTCGGGTACGAGAAGACTGTTGCGCTAAGTCACATGTTCGAGAAAATTCAATTAGTGGGTAATTTTGGTCTTGGGTCATGATAGAACAGGAGGCGACCGCATTAACTACCACCTCATCGAGTTCATGGATGAAATTAATGCACTAAATAGAGCTCGATTAGCACGGAGAAAGAACCTGGAGGGGAAACTAGAATAGGCGAGGATATCGAAAATGCAAGTCATATTTTTTTAACGAAAGAGGGCGCTGTAAAATTTGGCGGCTGCCTTTAAACAGAATGTCATTAGATTACATGTTAAATTCCGAAAGTATTTTACTCGATTATTTTTAATTATAGAAATTATATGTCATAAATATAAGATGGGATATAAATGTTTTATTCCGGGATGTAGATCGGGCTATGATGATGAGATAAACAAAAGAAAAATCGAAGAATTTTTTTTTTTAAGTATGTTTAGAGCTCCAAAGATGAGTGCTTTTTATTATACTTTAATTTAAAGTTATATGCATGTAATCATTTTTAAACTAAGAAATTTTTATTCTAGTATATCGATCTTAGTGTATATGTTTTTAAAATGTTATACTTAATGAATGCTAATGTCTGTGGCTAATTGACATGGCCATTTAAATTGTCTTATAGAGTGCTATTTGTTTGGCTGTAATCTGAAGCTGTTTTTATTTGAATAATACTTTTAATCTCTAAAAATTATACGTCCATTCCGTATTTCTTCGCAGTACAATATCCGTGATATTTATTTTTAAATGACTACTATTCAGATGCTTCTGTCAGGATGAACTCTTATTTAAAGAGTTATAAAAAGCAATCGAAACGCCAAATATCTATTAAAATATATGCATGGTGTCAAGAAAACTTTATTTAATGAAATTTCTACTTGTTTGACTTTTCTAAAGTTCAAATTTTCAATCAAAAACATTTAAAAAATGAATGCTTTTCGCATTGAAAAGCATTGCAGAAGCAGGTTAGGATAGCCTTCAGTTTACCGTGGCGCCATCTATAAGGAGAAAAACTGTATTGTAAAATTTCAACGTTACTTTCCCCTCCATCTATCTTCCTCCGTGTCGATTAGCATATTAAAATGGAACTGGTGTGCCACATCATATCTTGGTGGAACACCCGGGCAGACTGAATTTTAGTTGTTGAATTTCAGGTCCCCAACCACCTCATCGAGTTCACGGATGAAATTGATGCACTAAATACAGCTCGATTAGCATAATGGAATGGAAATGGTCTGCCACCTCATATCTTGGTGGAACATCCGGGCAGACTGGATTTTAGTGGTTGAATTTCAGGTCCCCAACCACCTCATCGAGTTCACGGATGAAATTGATGCACTAAATACAGCTCGATTAGCATAATAAAATGGAAATGGTCTGCCACCTCATATCTTGGCGGAACACCCGGGCAGACTGGATTTTAGTGGTTGAATTTCAGGTCCCCAACCACCTCATCGAGTTCACGGATGAAATTCATGCACTAAATACAGCTCCATTAGCATAATGAAATGGAACTGGTGTGCCACCTCATATCTTGGTGGAACACCCAGGCAGACTGGATTTTAGTGGTTGAATTTCAGATCCCCAAACACCTCATCGAGTTACACCTCATCGAGTTCACGGATGAAATTCATGCACTAAATACAGCTCGATTAGCATAATGAAATGGAACTGGTCTGCTGCCTCATATCTTGGTGGAACACCCTGGCAGACTGGATTGGCACAAATGGATGGGAATGGCACAAAACCAAAGCTCTACATAAGTCGGCATTTGAAATTTTGTCTGCGTTCATCGAAAAGGAAATAATAGAAAATGAAGAAATATTTGCATTTACTGACATTTATTTCCAATACAAAGCCATTCTGCATGAGTTATGTGACAGTGAAGATTGCAGTTTTGATAATTACTCTAGTCAGAGTTTGGAAAGTGAATTTCGGAAATATTTTGACAATTTCATTATTATAAAATATTCCAAAATGCTGAACCGAAACATAATATATAAAAAAGATATTGATGTAAATAAATTGGTTGATATATCGGTATTTGACCAAATTAAGAAGCAAGAAAGGATCAATATTGTAGCGTATGAAATGCGGAGGTCTATAATGTCAATAGAAAAGAAGAAACTTCCAGAAAAACTCACTCCGGATTCTATTATTTAAGGTCAGTGTGCTGTCCCGCAGTTGCTTACAGATTTCATAACTTGTTTAATTAAAAGGCCAGACAAAAGAAGGAGTGATAAAAATGAGGATAATATAAGGATTAAAGCGATATGTGAAGATATTATATATAGTGCGCATAAAGACAGAGTGAAACCTGCTAAATATATGAAGTTAGGACTTACAGTTAAAACACTGACAAATTCTAAGAAAGTGATGCAACTGTTAAATAGATTAGGGCATTCCATAGGATACACAACTGCTGAAGAACTAGAAACCGAAATGACGTACACAGCCTATGAAACTAACAAAATGATTCCTAGAGGCATAAACATGGATATTATGAGCAGCACACACGTAGCCTTTGACAACTATGATTGTTTTGTGGAAACGCTGGATGGAAAAGACACATTACATGATACTGTAGGAATCATCTACCAATTTGACAATGATCAGAAAGAAATTGTAACTAGAAATGATTACTATGATATTGAAGAAAATGAGATTGCTAATACCTCTAATGCTTTAACGCCGACACGCAGAAGAAAACGGTTTGATGAAATCCCAAAAGAAATAACACCTTATTGTAAAAAACATAAAACTATTACAACGTAAACTCCTCTTAACTAGTAAATCTACAGATCAGAGGCCTCAACGTCAGCTCTACAAATCATTGTTCATTAATCTCACTAATTTTTAACAATATCTGCATAATATTTGATAGCCTAAAGTTAAATAATTTTTTAACGTTATTTATACTTTTATAAGAATATAAGATTTATTGAAAGTTCCAAAAATTTTAGAAGTATCACATTAAACTTAATTTTATGTCGGATAAATGATAGGATAAACTACTTATTACTGTATTTTTTTTTTCAGAATAAGATTACATATCTTCAGGGGGGCTCCGGCCCCCTGAACGCCCCGTTGTCAAATTAATTTTATATTATCAATTTCCAGTAATTGTCCGCTTTCATTAATCGAGTATATGTCTGAGTGCATTTACTCTTTTAATTTCATTAAATTAAAATCTCTTTGTACAGGAGGTTTTATCCTATCCTTAAAAGAATACCTATTTTTCAACCACTAAATATCATATGTTGCTGAAATTGAATAAAATTCCGTGTATTAAATATGCTTATACAAATGTAAATTTCTCTTATCAGACTTATATTCCATTTTCACATTCAACGTTTTTATATTTTTCGTTTGGAAAGCCGAATTGGTGATATTTCTTTAGTAGTTAAAATAAATTCTCATCTATTTCATTAGAAAAGGCATATTAAAAAATTAAATCACCCGAAAGTTAGCTATTTTGCTAATAACATTTCGCGTCAAAATAATTCACTTGAATTTTCCTTTGTTGATATTCTTTGAAATATAGTTGCTTAGCAACCATTTAATGAAAGAAAAAAAGAAAATGCATTGGAAATTTTTGTAAAAAATGAGAAATTAAAATGTTCATATCTTTCAAATTAATGCGTAAAATTTCCCAATAATTTATATAATTAATTTAGAAATTCTAATAAATATATTGGGAAATTTTCAAAGCGATCAAATTAAATTAATATATCCATTTCGTAAATTTAATATCCATAATTTATCATTTACAATTATCCCAATGCGTGATTTTCTTTTCGAGGAATGTTAAAATTAAAAAATCGTCTGACTTCCCATTGAAAAGCATTATGACTTAAAATAAAATGTTCTATATTTTTCGAACGAATGACCCAAATTTAACCAAAAACTATACAGCTGATTCCGGGTACCTCGCCAATATACCCACCAAAAATCAACCTAATCGGACCTTTTTTGCGGCAGTTATCGCGGAACAGACAGACAGACAGAAACCAAAAACTTTTCGGGTCTCAACAGTGAGCCTTCACTTACGTTTCGGCAACTAGTAAATCTACAGATCAGAGGCCTCAACGTCAGCTCTACAAATCATTGTTCATTAATCTTACTAATTTTTAATATAATCTGCATAATATTTGATAGCCTAAAATTAAATTTTTTAAAGTTATTTATACATTTATAAGAATATAAGATTTATTGAAAGTTCTAAAAATTTTAGAAGTATCACATTAAACACAATTTTATGTCGGATAAATGACAGGAACTACTCATTACTGTATTTTTTTTTTCAGAATAAGATTGCATATCTTCAGGGGGGCTCCGCCCACCTGAACCCCCCGTTGTCACTTTAATTTTATATTATCAATTTCCAGTACTTGGCGCTTTCATTAATCGAGTATATGTCTGAGTGCATTTACTATTTTAATTTCATTAAATTAATCAACTCTTTGTACAGGAGGTTTTATTCTATTCTTAAAAGAATACTTATTTTTCGACCACTAAATATCATATGTTGCTGAAATTGAATAAAATTCCGTGTATTAAATATGCTTATACAAATGTAAATTTCTCTTATGAGACTTATATTCCATTTTCACATTTAACGTTTTTATATTTTTCGTTTCTAAAGCCGATTTGGTCATCTTTCTTTAGTAGTTAAAATAAATTCTCATCTATTTCATTCGAAAAACCATATTAAAAAATTAAATCACCCGAAAATTAGCTATTTTGTTAATAGCATTTCGCGTCAAAATAATTCACGTGAATTTTACTTTGTTGATATTCTTTGAAATAGCAACCATTTAATGAAAGAGAGAAAGAAAATGCATTGAAATTTTTTGTAAAAAATGAGAAATTAAAATTTTTATATCTTTCAAATTAATGCGTAAAATTTCCCAATAATCTATACAATTAATTTAGAAATTCTAATAAATATATTGGGAAATTTTCAAAGCGATCAAATTAAACTAAGATATCCATTTCGTAAATTTAATATCCGTAATTTAGCATTTACAATTATCCCAATGCGTGATTTTCTTTTTGCGGAATGTTAAAATTAAAAAATCGTCTGACTTCCCATTGAAAAGCATTATGACTTAAAATAAAATGTTCTATATTTTTTGAATGAATGAACCAAATTTAACCAGAAACTATACAGCTAATTCCGGATACCTCGCCTACATACCCACCAAAAATCAACCTAATCGGACCCTTTTTGTGGCAGTTATCGCGGAACAGACAGACAGTCAGACAAACAGACAGAAACCAAAAACTTTTCGGGTCTCAACAGTGAGCCTTCACTGACGTTTCGGCAACTAGTAAATCTGCAGATCAGGAGCCTCAACGTCAGCTCAAGTCACTGTTTTTTAATCTCACTTTTCATATTATTTAGCATCTTACAATCCGCAATTTAATTTTTTTCTATTGCATACATATTTACAGGCATATACAATTCTTCGGAGGTTTCAGAAATTAGAAACGTTAAATTAAACATGGTTTATGAAATGATATTCTGAAATTCTTATGAACTTCTTATTCTTGTAACTTTTTAGATTAAAAAAAAAAAACTTGTATTAAAATAAATTCTTCATTTATGTCAATAGAATACAAAAATAATTTATTTTGCCAATAAATTATTGGAACAAAATAGTGCGTGTTGCTTTTATTAGCTCACAGGCTATCAAAGCCTGAGAGCTTATGTGCCCGCCGGTTCTGTATGTATGTATGTATGTATGTATGTATGTATGTACGTATGTACGTACGTAACGCGATAACTCTTCATAGAAATATCCGATTTCCTTCAAATTTTGTTTATAGGTTGACTGTGTTAAGGCGCTTCCCTGATTAGTTTTCGGGATTGATTGGTTAAATATAAAGGGGGGAACAGGGAGGGCTAATCCCCCCTAATTTATATAAATAGGCTTTTAATACAGAATTATTCCGTTTTCCTTCAAATTTTGTTTATAGGTTGACTGTGTTAAGGCGCTTCCCTGATTAGTTTTCGGGATTGATTGGTTAAATATAAAGGGGGGAACAGGGGGGGCTAATCCCCCCTAATTTATATAAATGTGGTTTTAATACAGAATTATTCCGTTTTCCTTCAAATTTTGTTTATAGGTTCACTGTGTTAAGGCGCTTCCCTGATTTGTTTTCGGGATTGATTGGTTAAGTATAAAGGGGGGAATGGGGGGGCTAATCCCCCCCCCTTAATTTATATAAATGGGTTTTTCATGCAGAATTATTCCGTTTTCCTTCAAATTTTGTTTATAGGTTCACTGCGTTAAGGCGCTTCCCTGATAAGTTTTTGGGATTGATTGGTTAAGCATAAAGGGGGGGAACGGGGGGGCTAGTTCCCCCTCTTAATTTATATAAATGGGTTTTCCCTGCAGAATTATTCCTTTTTCCTTCAAATTTTGTTTATAGGTTCACTGTGTTAAGGCGCTTCCTTGATTAGTTTTCGGGATTGATTGATTGAGTATAAAGGGGGGGAACGGGGGGCTAATCCCCCCTTAATTTATATAAATGGGTTTTTCATGCAGAATTATCTCATTTGCTTCAAAATTTGTTTATAAGTTCACTGGGTTAAGACGCTTCCCTGATTAGTTTTCGGGATTGACTGATTAAGTATAAAAGGGGGGAACGGAGGGGGGGCTAATCCCCCCTTAATTTATATAAATGGGTTTTTCATGCAGAATTATCCCATTTACTTCAAAATTTGTTTATAAGTTCTTTGGGTTAAGACGCTTCCCTGATTAGTTTTTCGGATTGACTGATTAAGTATAAAAGGGGGGAACGGGGGAGCTAATCCCCCCCTTAATTTATATAAATGGGTTTTTCATGCAGAATTATCCCATTTGCTTCAAAATTTGTTTATAGGTTCATTGGGTTAAGACGCTTCCCTGATTAGTTGTCGGGATTGATTGGTTAAGTATAAAGGGGGGGGGAACGGGGGGTGCTAAACCCCCCCTTAATTTATATAAATGGGTTTTTCATGCAGAATTATCCCATTTGCTTCAAAATTTGTTTATAGGTTCATTGGGTTAAGACGCTTCCCTGATTCGTTTTCGGGATTGATTGGTTAAGTATAAAGGGGGGGACGGGGGCCAATCCCCCCTTAATTTATATAAATGGGTTTTTCAAGGAGAATTATCCGATTTTCTTCAAATTTTGTATATAGGTTCATTGTGATAATGCGCTTCTCTGAATAGTTTTGGGGGTTCATTGGTTAAGTATAAAGGGGGAAGGGGGGGCTAATCCCCCTTAATTTAGATAAATGGGTTTTTCATGCAGCATTATCCGATTTTCTTCAAATTTTGTATTTATATATTCATTGTAATAAGAGGCTTCCCTGATTAGTTTTTGTTGGGATTGATTGGTTAAGTAAAAATGGGGGGGACGGGGGGCTAATCCCCCCCTTAATTTATATAAATGGGTTTTTCCTGCAGAATTATTCCGTTTTCCTTCAAATTTTGTTTATAGGCTCACTGGGTTAAGACGCTTCCCTGATTCGTTTTCGGGATTGATTGGTTAAGTATAAAGGTGGGGACGGGGGCCAATCCCCCCTTAATTTATATAAATGGGTTTTTCAAGCAGAATTATCCGATTTTCTTCAAATTTTGTATATAGGTTCATTGTGATAATGCGCTTCTCTGAATAGTTTTGGGGGTTCATTGGTTAAGTATAAAGGGGGAAGGGGGGCTAATCCCCCTTAATTTAGATAAATGGGTTTTTCATGCAGCATTATCCGATTTTCTTCAAATTTTGTATATATATATTCATTGTAATAAGAGGCTTCCCTGATTAGTTTAAGGGGTTCATTAGTTAACTATGAGGGGGTAACGGGGGGATAACCCACCCTTAATATATTGTCGATTTCTTTATTTTTCAAGGGGCTTATTTCAAATTCTTTGAAATACGAGTATAATATACAATTAGTGTGAATAGCCTGTGAGCTCAATGCCCTCAGTTTAACTGGGCAGTTTTCTTTTTTATTATTTTTATCTTCTTTGAAATATCGTTGCTAGGCAACTGATAAATTAAAGAGAAAAGTAAAAAAAAATGCATTTTAAAATTTGTAAAAAACATGAAAATAAAAGTTTTATATTTCCGGAACAGATGCAAAAAAATTTCCAATCATTTAAACAATTAATATCTCAATTCTAATAAATGTATCGTCAATTTTTCAAAATTATTGGATATATTTAAAACCTCCATATCGAAAATCAACATCCATAATTTTACGTTGAAATCCATTATTCAAATATGCGATTTCCATTTCAGTTAAAAATGAAATTTGAAAATCGTCTGCAGTCCCATAGGAAAGCATTATGATTTAAAAAGAAATGTTCTCTATTTTTCAAACGAATGAACCAAATTTAACCAAAAACTATACAGCTAATTCCGGGTATCTCACCAACATACCCACCAAAAATCAACCGAATCGGATAATTTTTACGGCAGTTATCGCGGACCAGACAGACAGACAGACAAACAGACAGACAAACAGACAAACAGACAGACAGAAACCAAAAACTTTTCGGGTCTCAACAGTAAGCCTTCACTGACGTTTCGGCAATAATATTGAAATAAATACTGCCTCCAAAAATAATGCAGTTGTTCGTGATTTGATATGGATGCTTTGCATTTCACAAATACCCGAAATGACCCCGATATGGACAGGTTTCACTTCGAAAACATCAATTGATGATAGCTGTATACAAAAAATTGATTACTTACCCCAAATAAACATGTCTCCAACTTCGTACACAAGTCCATGAAACAATGAAAATAGCACAAAATATAAGAAAAGAATGTAAACAACAATATGTAATTGCAACGTACGACTTACAAATAGCAAAAATGGCTATGCAAATTCAGATCGCAGAAGCTCCAACCTTTAATGATGTTTTTAACACTTTCCAACCTAGTTGAAAAGTGTTTATGACTTCGGTTTATCTGGCCGTCTGTCCGTGCTCTAACTCCCGTAAATATGCTAGGATTGCTCTGCAATTTGTATAAGTTATTGTCGTTATCTATAGGATGTTCCCTATTTCAACGGAAGTGTGTAGCACTTATAGTTTTTTTACACTCAAATGAACTCTCACTCAAAAGGGACCCTCAAAAGAATTCTATTACATTGCGGTCTATGGGGAAAAATCATTTGAAGTTTATTTATTGAATGTTTCACTATTTTAAACGCATTGAAATTTATATACATCACTAAGGTGCATTAGAAGAAGCTTATTATGGAATAGGGTGTGCATAGCACTTATAGTTACTTTACAGGGACAGTCAAAAGAATTCCGTTACGTTACGTCTATGGAGAAAAATCGTCTGCGGTTTAATTAAATAGTATTTCACTATTTAAACGCATTGAAATTTATATATATCACTAAGGTACATTACAAGAGGCTTACTACAGAATAGTGTGTGTATAGCAGTCATCGTTCATTTACAGGGACACCCAAAAGAATTCTCTACTGTATGTTAACAATAATTCCTGGAAGTGCGTTTTAAGTTACTGAACGCGATTTTAATTTTAACTCGATTTTTGTCTATTACGTGGTGTGTATAAATTCTGTAGATCCTATACAGGGAAGCACAAAAGTTCGCGAACACATTTCCGTTTATTGACAGAAACTCCAGCCGGAGAATTTTAAACAGTGCTACGCGTTTCCTAACTGAACTAAAACTTAGCATCCTATGTAGTATATATACAAATCTATAGATCCTATTCAGGGCTGAATAAAAGTATTCGGATATTTTTCCGAATATTGTGTATGTTGGAAATTACTGAAATTATATTTTTAAATACGTTATGCGTTTTCCAAATTGTTTACTTAGATGTTATCTTTTAGCTTATTAAACGGTATGATTTGTAAAATTATTTTGGAAGCGTTGGAAAGTGTTACATAATCTATGCTTGACGCATGATTTTTCTTTCTTGTTATAAATTTAGGAGGATTTCACATACAAATTGCCTTTTTTAAAGCTTTGGGAAAGTACATCGATTGTTGTGTCGAAAATATTATCATTGAAAGTAATATTATAGCTGCCGGATCCGTTAACGGAATTATATCTGGTAAACACTTTAATAGGTACAGACGGGTCTATACGTTATTATCTGCAGCCTTACAATCACTGCATTTTAAATTGTTTTTAAAACAAAGTCACTTACAGTCCGTTGAAGACATACATGAAGATCTGATATTTATTGTAAATAATCAAACTAATCCTACAGTAGAGCCGTCGTTGTCCCCGTTATTAACAAGTTACATCGAAGAATACAAAATATTTTCAGAAGCAACCCTGAATGAGCATGGTAAAACAGCCCAAAATTTCATGCGATATATCTTTTTTATGAATATTTATTTTCGATTTTCTCGAAGCATTCGTACAAGCGATGTCCCTCTGATGGTCGGTACATTATTTGAAATGTCTAATCTATTTTTTATATTTAATCACAAAAACTATTCTCGATGGACACTACAATGTATTGCCAGTTTGATAACAATTCAACAGGAAAATCCTTTATTAGTTAAAGAATTCACTAAAAGTGTTGTGGGTATAGAAAGGAATGATGTTAATTTGTCTCGATCTCCTGTAGATTTAGTTGTGGAGCAAACTGTTAACGCTGATGCCGGAAATGCCCATACCGGTCTAACGCACATGAGGAATTCCATTGGTGCTCGGCATCGTTGGGCTCTTAGCCACAGTATGAGATCGAAGATCGTTAATCGAAGATCGAAGATCGATTTGTTGGAAGATGTAAATTTTCATGAAAAAGATGACGTAACATCTGAATTAAAAAGGCATAATTTAGAAAAAAAAACAGGAGCTGCTTAACGGAGTTAATTAATGGAATTGAAAAATGCATGAATCCTTTTTGCGAAGACGCCATAAAAGATCAGCTGTTTAATATTTCTGCTGGGCGTTCGGTAAAAGATGTAACAGCTAACTTTCTTCTGAATGCCTATGAACAAGGAGAACTGGACAAGCTTAAGTTCATAAAAGAGTGTAATGATGATCCAGAACGATTCGAAAAGCCTATAAAAAATAATAAAATTTTAAATTTTGCATCAGAAGCAATGAAAAAAGTACAGAAAAGTAACATGAAAGCGGTCAAACTAAAAATTGAAAGGGACATTTTTGGACGTTTGTTGGCATTGAGTCTAAAGCATCATGTTGACATCGATACATGCATGTCATTTCCTTTAGCTCCTGTGCCACCAGCATTATTTCACTATAATGGTGACATGTTACAAACATCAAAATGTAAGCTCGCAACCGCTTTGACAAATAGTATTCAAAGGGAAAAATGTTCTAATGAGGAAATTTATTTAATAGATGGGTTTCATTTATTGCGCACAATAGGTATGCTTCCGCAAAGTTATGGAAAAATATCAGAACATGTATTAAGAAAATCTGTTGTACTCCTGCGAAAGAAATCCATCTTATTTTTGATGTATACAGATCACCCACCATAAAAGATCCTGAATGTCAAAAACGGCGAGAAAATAGCATACCATACCGTATCAGATTACAGGAGAAACTCAAATTAGAGATAGTAATTTCCAGAAAAGTTTAAACAATATTGAATTTAAAAGAGCAATAGTTAAATTTCTATCTCAGCATTGGGAAAACAATTATTTAGCTACAATAATAAACGATAAAAAAATCTTTCTAACAGTGGAAGAATCATGCTTTTCATACCAAGTACACGAAAATAATATCGTTAAAACAGAAGTACATGATTTCGAATGTCATCATGAAGTAGCTGACACGCGTATTATGTTTCATCTTAATAAAAAACCTTTACATCGCATAGCACTTATTAGAGCGTCAGATACAGATATACTCATAATATTATTGGGAATTATGAATACACTGTCACAACAGGAAATCTGGATAACATCATCAAATAGATTTCAAGCACTCAATTGCACAAAATTGTATCAAGATTTAGGTTCTCAGATCTGCAAAGCTTTACCATTTCTACGCGCTTATACTGGCTGTGACTACACTCCATCATTTAAAGGAAAAGGAAAAATTAAACCACTAAATATTTTAAAATCTAATACAAAATATCAAACAACATTTTCGGAATCGATCGATCCTGATAGCATAAATAATTTAGAGAAAATGAAAATAATCCAATGTTTCACTAATGTTATATGGCATAAAAAAGAACAATAATGTCAATGCTGCAAGAGTCGAGTTATTTCATAAAACATATGGATCCCAATCTAAGAATGAGTATTTTTTTAAGAAAGTGTACAGCTTTGACTCGGCAAATCTTCCACCATGTTGGAACTCACTTAAACAACAAATATTACGCGCAATTTATGTGAATTCTATGTGGCTGTCTGCTACTGAATGCAAGTGTGAAAAGTTTAATAGAGAAAATTGTGGCTGGTATTTAAACACTAATACCAATTCTTTACAACAAAAATGGTTTGAAGGTTTTACAAGTAGAAGATATTGTTATAACAAATGAGACAATAACAGAAGATTATAGTAGTAGTGATGATGAAACTTTAGCACAATCGTCTGAGTCTTCAGAAGAATATTAATTTGTATATTCCTTTAAGCTCGCATTTGAAGTAGATTTGCGTTACGATAAAAACACATTCAGTCATTTAAAATAAATATTATATCATATGCGTTGATTTTGCAGCCAGTGTTTTCAATTTTCTTTTATTAAGTTTGGTCTATTCAGTATGCAATGTCTCTTTATCCTGAAATAACTCTTAAAAGAATAAATTCTGAATTGAGGAACAAGTGTCTACATGTAGTAAAACGGTGTGCTATAACATCAGGAGTGACAGCAGTGACCTTAGTGGGCTAAAATTTAAAGTTATCAACCCTATCTCGAAACCTATGAGGAATAGTGAAAAAAATACACTTTCAAAAGTGTAGTGAATCTTTAATCTAATATGAAGTATTTAAAACGACTTCTTGCGTGTAAAAATAACGTTGTTATAATAGACCGGGAAAAGGCTGGACAGACCATCACCTCATCGAGTTGACGGCTGAAATTCTAGGATTAGACAGATCTCGATTAGCATATTAAAATGCATCTGCTCTGCCATGTCCTGCCTTGGTGGAAACCACATGCAGACACAACATTAGTGGTTGGTCGTTTGGTTTATCATTGCGTTTTCCTGAACCTAAAGGTATGAAACATGGAGGACTAAGCAGGAAAACAAATTGACAAACCTATAACTTAACCTCTAAAATACGATCTGCAGGTGGTTTGCATCAACATAGGACTTGGCAGACCAGATGTATTTTAATATGCTAATCGTGTTTTAACCACTTGAAGGGCACCGGTATATAATATATACCACTTAAATTTAATCCCAAAATGCCACAATGACACCAGAATTTTATAATCAAATTTTGAATTTATAAGGTACTTGAGGAAAATCTTTTACTTATTTTAAAATAAATTCGTTAGTGAATCCTGGTGTCAATCAATCGTTTCAATATTTTAGCTACAAGAGTACTTTGCCCCTGAAGGGGTTAACTATTCCTGGAATTGCAACCGTCAACTCACTGAGGTTGATAATGTGTTCAGCCACCTCCCGGTCCATAAGTTTTACCCAGTAAAGATTTATTTTATGATAAAGAGATTTTTCTACGCACCTAGTAACTTAAAACCCTTATTGTTTACTTTTATTTACTATTTTAATTTTAATTTTCATAATTGTTTTTAAGTAAAAAAAAGTTTGACATACAAATTAAGTCAAGATAATTAGATGAAATATTATGACATTACTAAATTATTATTCGGAACGATGAAAGTAAGAATTTTTTTTAGTATTAGAAATTTTAAATTCATATACAAGAAAAAGAAATCATGCCACAAGAATAGATACTGAATTATTTTTCAAGACAAAAATAACATTGATTAGAAAATTTATCTTTTCTTACAGTGAAAGGAAGTATCTAGGACGAAACCACCCTATCTGTGGCCAAGAGGTTCTGCTCTCGAAGCTGGTAGGCGTGAGGTGCTGGTTTCGAACCCAATCCCGCCTATCGGCTTAATCGTTCGAAGTTTTCAGTTGTTTTCTTCGAACCTTGGGTATCCTTGCGTAAATACGTGCTAGGTTATCTTAGAAAGTCCCCCAAGGAGGGTACTCTCGCCGGGCTTAAATCCCTTTGTGTGGATAATCGGCCATCATAAAAACAACACCCACACTAGGTTGGAACCCTCAGATATTGACAGCTAAACAGTAACTTGCACTTCAGCGAAAATATAAGCAATTACTTGTAAAATTCTGCAATGTAGGTGTAACCTATTCGTCTTAACTGTTGTAATTTATGTTTCGATTATTGTTTTTTTTTTTTTTCAAAATAGGAATGGTGTCAGTTAATGGAGTTATTGACCATATTTAACAAAAACATAAATTTTTAGTAATAAAAACTATGTTTTCAAAATTTTGTCAAGAATAATTTTTTAATGTGTCCCTACTATTACTTTCAAAAACAAAGATAAGAAGAAAATATGTTTAAAACTTTGTAATAGTGATTTGAACAAGAGATAAATCTTAACGTTTCCGTTATACGTAAAGTATTACTCTTAAAGTATGCTCTATATTAAGTATTTTGGAAAAACATTATACAATTGAACATACCTATTCAGATATTACTACTTACAGATGATAATTCAAATTATTTTGAACACCACTTTATATGATATAAAATTTTTTGAACAAACCACATAATAAAACTGAAATTACATTTACATAACACAGATGAAAACGCACTTCCTCCTAATTTCTGTGATAGACGCTAATTATTTTGTTCGTCCTTCTAAAACTTTAAATAATTACGTGAACAGGAGTCGATATGGCCATTTATTCAAATAGAGAAAAATAGTATGTTTTTTTAGCCTGCTGTTTCTGAATGGCGAGCGTAGTTGCTATGGGGGAAACCCAACAGTATATTAAAAAGAATCTCTAATATTTAAATATATCTATAACTCGTCAAAGAAAGATCCGACAAAGCTGAATGAAAGTGGTCAGCGTGACGAAAATGATCGCCCGCGAGGTCAGACACAGAGAAATTCGAAAACTACGAATTTTTAATTTTAATTTGACACAAAGTTTTCACGTAAAATCTTTGCGGTGGTTGGGGACCTAAAATTCAACCACTAAAATCCAGTCTGCCCGGGTACCAAGATATGAGGTGGCAGACCAGTTCCATTTTAATATGATAATCGAGCTCTATTTAGTGCATGAATTTCATCCGTGAACTCGATCAGGTGGTTGGGGACCTGAAATTCAACCACTAAAATTCAGTCTGCCCGGGTGTTCCACCAAGATATGAGGTGGCAGACCAGTTCCATTTCATTGTGCTAATCGAGCTCTATTTAGTGCATGAATTTCTTAGGTGAACTCGATCAGGTGGTTGGGTACCTGAAATTCAACCACTAAAATCCAGTCTGCCCGGGTGTTCGACCAAGATATGAGGTGGCAGACCAGTTCCATTTTAATGTCCTAATCGAGCTGTATTTAGTGCATGAATTTCATCCGTGAACTCGATAAAGTGGTTGGGAACCTGAAATTCAACCACTAACATCCAGTCTGCTCGGGTGTTCCACCAAGATATGAGGTAGCAGACCAGTTCCATTGTAATGTCCTAATCGAGCTCTATTTAGTGCATAAATTTCATCCGTGAACACGATGAGGTGGTTGGGGACCTGAAATTCAACCACTAAAATCCAGTCTGTCCGGGTGTTCCACCAAGATATGAGGTGGCATACCAGTTCCATTTTAATGTCCTAATCGAGCAGTATTTAGTGCATGAATTTCATCCGTGAACACGATGAGGTGGTTGGAGACCTGAAATTCAACCACTAAAATCCAGTCTGCCCGGGTGTTCGACCAAGATATGAGGTGGCAGACCAGTTCCATTTTAATATCCTAATCGAGCTGTATTTAGTGCATGAATTTCATCCGTGGACACGATGAGGTGGTTGGGGACCTGAAATTCAACCACTAAAATCCAGTCTGCCCGGGTGTTCCACCAAGATATGAGGTGGCATACCAGTTCCATTTCATTGTGCTAATCGAGCTCTATTTAGTGCATGAATTTCTTATGTGAACTCGATGAGGTGGTTGGGGACCTGAAATTCAACCACGAAAATCCAGTCTGCAAGGGTGTTCGACCAAGATATGAGGTGGCAGACCAGTTCCATTTTAATGTCCTAATCGAGCTGTATTTAGTGCATGAATTTCATCCGTGAACTCGATGAGGTGGTTGGGGACCTGAAATTCAACCACTAAAATCCAGTCTGCCCGGGTGTCCCACCAAGATATGAGGTGGCAGACCAGTTCGATTGTAATGTCCTAATCGAGCTCTATTTAGTGCATGAATTTCATCCGTGAACTCGATGAGGTGTTTGGGGACCTAAAATTCAACCACTAAAATTCAGTCTGCCCGCGTGTTCCACCAAAATATGAGGTGGCAGACCAGTTCCATTTTAATATGCTAATCGAGCTCTATTTAGTGCATTAATTTCATCCATGAACTCGATGAAGTGGTAGTTTATGCGGTCGCCTCCCGGTCTATGATATTTGAACTCAAATTTAATTTTGACCGAGCATAGCTCGGTCTTCCCTGCTCGTATTCTAATACGAGCAAATCTTGTGTGTGGTTATATATATATATGCAATTTTATTTTAAAAGCGGCTATAACGATTTTGACGAAATTTTGTATCCTACCGTTTTGTGGCACCAGAAAAACATTGGGCTAGGTCACGTGTTCGAGAAAATTCGATTAGTGGGTCATTTTGGGTCATCAAGGGTCAGAGTCAAGCTAATTGTATCTAAAAAACGGTTCAAACGATTTTGACTAAATTTTGTACCTTACCATTTTCGGGCACGAGAAGACTATTGGACTGGGTCACATGTTCGAGAACTTTCGATTAGTGGGTCATTTTTGGGTCAACCGGGGTCAAGTTTACTTTATCTAAAAAACGGCTCTAACGATTTTGATTAAATTTTGTGTCCTACAAGTTTCGAGCACGACAAAATCATTGGGATAGGTCACATGTCCGAGAAAATTCGATTAGTGGGTCGTTTTGGGGTCACTGTGGGTCAAGCTAATTTTATCTATAAAACGACTCAGACTATTTACACTAAATTTTGCATCCTATGGTTTTCGGGCACGAGAAGACTGTTGGGCTAGGTCACGTGTTCGAGAAAATTCGATTAGTGGGTCATTTTGGTCATGGGTCATTATGGGTCAAGCTATTTTATCTTAAAAACGGCTCAGACTAATTACACTAAATTTTGCCTCGTATGGTTTTCAGGCACGAGAAGACTGTTGGGCTAGGTCATGTGTTCGAGAAAATTCGATTAGTGGGTCATTTTAGTCATGGTTCATTATGAGTCAAGCTATTTTATCTTAAAAACGGCTCAGTCTATTTAGACTAAATTTTGCTTCCTATGGCTTTTGAGCACGAGAAGACCGTTGGTCTAGGTCTCATTTTCGAGAAAATTCAATTAGTGGGTCATTTTGGTCATGGGTCATTATGGGTCAAGCTATTTTATCTTAAAAACGGCTCCGACTATTTAGACAAAATTTTGCCTCCTATGGTTTTTGGGCACGAGAAGACTGTTGGGCTAGGTCACATGTTTGAGAAAATTTGATTAGTGGGTCATTTTGGTCATGCGTCAGGATATTTGAACTCAAAGCTAATTTTGACCGAGCATAGCTCGGTCTTCCCTGCTCGTATATTCTAATACGAGTAAATCTTGTGTGTGGTTATATATATATGCAAATTTTATCTTAAAAACGGCTCTAACGATTTTGACGAAATTTCATATTCTACCGTTTTCGGGTACCAGAAAACCATTGGGCTAGGTCACATGTTCGAGAAAATTCGATTAGTGGGTTATTTCTGGGCCTTTGTGGGTCAAGCTAATTTATCTAAAAAGCGGCTCAGACTATTTACACTAAATTTTGCATCCTATGGTTTTCGGGCAAGAGAAGACTGTTGGACTAGGTCACATGTTCGAGAAAATTCAATTAGGGAGTCATTTTGGTCATGGGTCAAGCTATTTTATCTTAAAAACGGCTCAGACTATTTACACTAAATTTTGCATCCTATGGTTTGCAAGCATGAGAAGACTGTTGTACTAGGTCACATGTTTGAGAAAATTCAATTAGTGGGTCATTTTGGTAATGGGTCGTTATGGGTCAAGCTATTTTATAACATTTTAACACATATACACACACATTTTAACACATTTTAACACATTTATATTTTATAACTTAAAAACGGTTCAGATGATTTGAAATAAATTTAGCATTCTACAGATTTAAATAACGAAAAGACTATTAGTCTAGGTCAGATGTTCGAGAAATTTCGATTAGTGTGTCATTTTGGTCATGGGTCATTATGGGTCAAGCTATTTTATCTTAAAAACGGCTCAGACTATTTACACTAAATTTTGCATCCTATGGTTTTAGGGCACGAGAAGATTGTTGGGCTAAGTCACATGTTCAAGAAAATCCAATTAGTGGGTCATTGTGGTCATGAGTCATGATATTTGAACTCAAATTTAATTTTGACCGAGCATAGCTCGGTTTTCCCTGCTCGTAATATAGTAAAATAAATAAATAAAGTACAATAATAATATTATGCAGCTTTATTGCAGTTCAAAGTTTTGTTTGATTGTTAAAATGATAATGAATATTTTATGATCTGAAAATGAGATGTATTATACACAAAGTAAAATATTAAATTTTAATTAAATTGGATAAATTTTTAAAAAAAGTATAGTACAAAAAAATGTGAAATAAAATAAGACAAATATAATATAATTAAAATTTTAATAATATGCATTATTTCAAGTTGTTTTAACCAGGGATCTGTTTAGGAAGAAATTGGATCCTTTAAAAGAACCTTCACAATTTTTTTTCATTTCAAAACAGGAACTTTCACAAAATTTTTCATCTCAAAACAAGCCCTTCACAAAACTTTTCACCTTAAAACAAAACACTTACTAACATTCCTTGTCTTGAAAATAGGCATTCGCAAAAAATTTTCTATCCCTAAACTGAACTCCCTAAAAAGCTGTTCACAATTTCACAAAAACAGGATGCTGGGGGAAAAAAATATCTGAACAGACCCCTGTAAACTTCAGTTTGATTATTAAAATTGAAAGAAATAATACACGTTAGATTTTCCTATCTGATTAAAAACTATTATTAGTATTGTTCGTATTTATTCTATGACTTATGTAACTGAAATCTATACAGTCTAATGCATTAAATTAGCAATAAACTCAACATAATTTATATATATATATATATATATATATATATATATATATATATATATATATATATATATATATATACAGGGTGGTCATAAAAAAACTTTGCCGATATATCGAACTCTAGCGGCCTGTCCGTTCAACCGATCAAGATGGTATTTCAGATATAGTTATTCACAGGTATGAGCTCGGTATTCTGTGAACGGCAACAAATTGGTGCTCACGGTTACGGTTATAGCTACAGAAACTCGAAATTTTCAAATGGTAACGCCCATTTTTTTCATCACAAAATGCTCAGTGCATGCGATAACCCTAAAGAGCGTTGGAACGGTACGTGTATCGCAATAAACGGACGCATTATGCACGCACAAAAACAGCTCTGCGAACGGCAAAAAAAAAAACACGATCAGGGCGCACGAAGGAAATTTGCATATGACAGAGGAAAACACCAATCACGGAACCCCGTTCGCCAGATAGTCAGCTTAGAAAACGGATAAAAAGTCGAGTGGGAATGTTAGTTCTTCAGTCGGGAGCTCGCACATGCCGACGAAATGACTCTTCCAGCGAAAATTCGTGGTGAATTGGTAAAAGTCTATTATTAAAATAGGATGAATGCTGCGAAAACCTTGCGTGTTTACCGTTGAAACCATCGTCAAATACGTGGCCCATGTAGCCCGCAAACTCTTCGTGATTTAGTAAAGAAATTCGAAGAAACTGGCTGCACCTGTGATAGACCGCGATGCGGACGACCAACTGTTCCTGAGGATACTGTTATGGAAGTGCATCACACAGTGACTACAGGACACATGCAAGAGGTGCATCCCATGTATTGGATATACCGAAATCAACAGTCCTAAAGCTACTGCGCTCTGTAATCCGCATGTTCCCTTACCGGTACCAGCGCGTCCAAATGTTGGAAGTGGGGACCATCAGCAACGTATAGACTTTGCTAATGAATTTCTTATCCGATATGATGGAGATAACGACTGGCCTCTTCGCACATTATGAATGAACGAGGCACATTTCACCTTAACTGGCAACGTCAACACCAAAAATTGTGTGCACTGGGCAGACATGAATCCGCACGCTGCACAGTGGGGCGTTTTGAGGATCTAGGTGGACAAAATTATTGCGTTGAAGTTTAATTAGGTTTTTGCTGGGTTTTCGAATCTATCAGTAATAAAATAATCAAACAATGATAAATATTCGGTTTATTTAATAATTTATATTATTATTATTATTATTATTATTATTATTATTATTATTATTATTTATATTATTATTATTTTTTTAATAATATTGTATTGTCCTTGAAACAACACATGTATT
This sequence comes from Maratus michaelseni, assembly GCA_963931845.1. Taxonomy (NCBI): domain Eukaryota; kingdom Metazoa; phylum Arthropoda; class Arachnida; order Araneae; family Salticidae; genus Maratus; species Maratus michaelseni. The sequence continues at coordinate 124,418,564 of OZ007586.1, forward strand.
CAAAGTTTCAGCTCAATCGGATAATTAAAAGTAGTTTAAAATTGACTTGCAAGATTTGAATTAAACACTCAAACACACACTTCAAGTTAATATAACTTAATGATTCGCAAATTTTCACAGGAGCTTTCTTAAGTTTCCAATACTTTAGGAATGGTACTTTGATTTTAAAAAATGCTTATTTCTTAATAATGCTTAATACTGTATTAAAATTCAAGATGAAGTTTGAAAACAAGATGGCCTTTATTTTCAAACAGCAATAGGTTAAATCTTGTGACAAACATGTGACATATGTCCAGCAAACTCCTGCTTTCAAACAAAACAGAAAAGTCACGACTTGCTTTCGAACTTACAGAAAAATAATGCAACTGATGAAACTCCCTCAAACAAACTGCCTTCTTTACAGTCGTAGTTTATCTACACATCGGATTTTTTCGACAAAACTTGTACGGATCTCGACAGAAGAGACGTTCGACTACCAGTATACGCGGTCGTGTTAAATTCCGAGGTAATCGAAAAATGAATTTTGTCCACCTAGATCATCAAAACGCCCCACTGTGCGCTGTGGCACCAGTACCTTTATACGACGTCAAAGTTACTGTGTGGTGCGGCATTGCAGGCACAATTATTCTCGGGCCGTACTTCTTTGAGGAAGCGACACCAACGGGATTTGTAACTTGCTCTGTAACAAGCTCCCGCTATATGGCAATGCAGCAAAATTACGTCATACCAGAATTGCTGCAGCGAAATGCACTGAATGACTTCGTTTGGATGCAAGATGGTGCACCTCCACATATCGTCGGTACCATGTCAAACTATCGAATGTGAAAAAATACATTTTTCATATTCTGTGCCATTCTGTTATATTGTGCATGACACGTATGTTGCAAAATCGTCACGTTTCTAGCTTACTTATAACTTACTTGAAACTTAGTTAATGCAAGTTTCAAAGTATCGAATATGCACATTTTTCCAAAAGTTACCATGTCGAAGTGTCGAATATGGCATATTCGATACTTTGCCGTAAATTTTTGTATTTTTTTTTTTTACTTTTTTAATCATTTGTACCATGTCAAACTATCGAATATGAAAATAATCACTTTTCAGGAAGGCAAAGAACTAAAACTTTTAATTATGGATTCAAAATTAACACAATCGACGCATGTTTTTGATGTTTACTATAGCATGTTTTCTACTGAAAATAGCATGTGTAGCATTAATAGTTCATCTACAGGGGAACTCAAAAGAATTCTTTTACATTACCCTCAATTCGGAAAAAAGCGTTCGTGGTGTATTTTATTGATGTTACTGTATTTCAACAATAATGAAATTGACATGCATATCTAAAGTACATTCAAACATTTTTCATTTAGAATATAGTGCACAAATCATTTATCATTTATTTACAGGGTCACTCAAAAGAATTCGGTTACGTAATGGCATACGGGAAAATGTTTGAAGCGTAATTTAGTAATGTTACAACACTATTTCAAACAAAATGAAATTGATATACGTAGTTGAGCTGCACAAGATGCTTACTGTAGAATATGACGTGCATGCTTGTCATCGTTAATTTACAGGGGCACACAAGACACAAAGTAACTCGGTTACAATGTTTTGTATTAGCGGAAAATTGCTGGAAACCGTTTTTAATTACGGTATGCCTCATTAAGTTTAAGTCTTCGCATACTACGTCGTGTGTAAAAATTGCACAGATCGTACTATACAGGGCTACTCAAAAGAATTTTTAAGCATTAATTCGTATGCGCCGTAAATTACATAAACGAGGTTTTTCTCATTTTTGGAATTTTGTGCGGAATTTTATTTTCTAAGAGATGTTTGAAGAATATAAATAAATTCATAATATATAGGGCTATACAAAGAACTGGATGCATTGCGGGCTATGGATGGTAATTCCTACACTGTAAAAAATGACTAACGTTTTTTATTTTATAAAAATATACTATAACCACGAACGAAAATATAATATAATTTTCTAAGTTATCCGAAATTCAGAATAGCGTGTTCCATTGTCTTTTGAATCCCCAGAAACCAATACATTTCCAAAATTTAAAGAATTATTTATAAAAACAAAGTATTTTTCGCTGCCCGTATTTTCCAGAATCGTTTCCGAAGGGTTTTTATAGTGTATTAATGAGTGTCCTCAGCCTGGAATACCTGTTTTTCGAATGTCATCCATTCTCAAGTAAACGTTTTCAGCCGCATAAGTTAATTTATACATGAAAGAGTAAATAAATAATCTTAATTTTAACGTTATTGTTAACGCTGTTAATTTTGCATGTTTGTCTGTTAAACATATCTTTTGAGCATGAAAATGTTTACTTGAGAGTTGATAGCATTCGAAAAACAGGCATTCCAGGCTGAGGACACTAATTAATACACTATAAAAACCCTTCGGAAACGATTCTGGAAAATACAGGCAGCGAAAAATACTTTGTTTTTATAAATAATTCTTTAAATTTTGGAAATGTATTGGTTTCTGGGGATTCAAAAAAAAATGGAACACGCTATTCGGAATTTCGGATAACTCAAAAGATTATCCCTCTAAGCGTGTGGAACGTAATATTCCGTTCACTAAGCTCCAGGTTTCTCTGCAATATATGCAATGTTTAAGATAATATAATTCTATAGATTTAATGAACTTTCAAAACATTGAAGAATGATTAATACTCTCAAGGGTTACACTCATATTTGTAATTAAGTTTTATTTATAATGCTGAAAGAATCATATTTTTTTTTTAGCATTTAAAACAAAATGCAGAGAAAACAACATTACAATTTTACCCTTTTTCAAAACGCTCAGAGGGTTATATTATATTTTCGTTCGTGGTTATAGTATATTTTCACAAAATAAGAAACATTGGTCATTTTTTACAGTGTAGAAGTGTGTCTTAATAGTGTAATAAGTTTTTTTTGTTTGAATGAAATTTTACCATATTATGCGACATGTATTAAAATCTGTAGATAATATACAGGGCTGTACAAAAGAATTCGAGTACGCTTCCGTTTATTGTCAAAAATTGCTAAAGGTAGAAAGTGCCAACTGCGTTATGCGTTTTGTAACTAAACTAAATTTTCGCATACTATCTAGATTACATACCAATCTATAGATTATTTACAGAACTCAACAGATCCATTCAATTACTTTTTCGGCTATGGACGGTAATTGCTAGATAGTAATTGCTTTTATGTAATGCCTTTTACGAAATTATTTACTTAAATATCTTCTCTCATCTTATTAAATGCTAAAGTTTCGTTATAGTATTCTAGAAGTGTTGGAAAGTATTGCGTAAGCTATGCTTGACGCAAGATTTTTCTTTCTTTTTTTAATTTCTAATTTATTTTCTATAAAGGTGGCAACCCGGTTATTCTAATGTTGCGAGAAAAGACAGAAATCATCTAACGGGAAAACACAATTGACAAATAGCGTGACTTTTGAAATATATCGTGTTAAAATAATGCATTTTCAGTTACTAAAATATTCAGCATTTTTCTATAATTGAATGAAATAACATTTACTTTTCGAATGTAAATTTTGTCATTTTCATTTAATCTATAGTGTAAAAATAATTTCTCATACATTGTAACAATTTTAATGAAATTTATGTATATTATTTTCTACTGTTTTTTATGTTGTAGTTGTTTTTTATTTAATAAACTTTAATAGTGGAACATACTTATATTCCATCAAATTAAAAGTCGTCTGCGGTAGATATAGTCCAGTCAAATAGTCAGAAATAGATGCAAAAAAATCTGCTAGAAGATTTTATGTTTTTAAACTGTTTATGGGGATGCTAATAACAGGAATTAATGGTTTCCCAACAAAATATCTCGAGGCTAAACTTTTTGGAGCCAAAAAACCACGAAATATTTGGGCTTTTTTCAGTTTTTTGCTTATAACTCAAATATTATAAACTTTTTGTGTGCTGTACTTAGTTACAAAAAGAAAGACCATTAAATTCTCTACAAATTTAATTCTAAAAAAAAAGTCTAAACCCTCTACTAAGCGCGCTACGGCTTTTTGAAAATGACACTTTTTTTCAACTTTGTGGAAAATCGCAAAAACCAACTTTTGACACTATTTTTCATTCATTTTATCCTCTTTAATCTAACTTGTTTATATTACAGGTATTTCCATGATATCTATAACGATTAATTGAAACGGTAACATTGTAAAAAAATTGACAAGATTGTAAAATTTTTCTTATTTAGAACTTAAGTGGAGAATATTAATAGTAGGTATTTACATGAATGTAAGTAAAAAATACGTACTGTAACATTTTTATTATACTTAGTAATGTCTGGAGCGCTTGTGGGTTAATTGGTCTGGTTCGTTAACCTCAGCTTGAGGAGCAGACGAGCAGACTGCTTGTTCTTCAACAGTTTTGATCGTCTTTGTGCTACTTGCAACATCATCAATCTGGTCGTCACAGTCATCGGCGTTGTTGGTTTGGTCGATAGTTTCCCATGCATTCATTTGCTTCATCATCCTTTTCTTCTGGGTAAATAATGTCATCCACAGTTTCGCAGTTGACCCCGTTGCAATTTTTGCAAATTGCCGAGCACTTCAGTCCTGATTTTTGACAAGAGCATGCGTTACTGCACCCCTTTTTACAGCTACATGAAACAACATGCAGCACGGATTCAGGTGCTGGGTTTTGCGAGTTGGGCCATTTGAACGGGCTGAAAGAGACCGTCAGTCCTGCGAACCCACCCCCATTCTTCAGGAGGATGTTGTTTCCCAGCCAAGCTTGCATCTGATGGTAACATCGGAGGAAATGATGCTGCGCAGCCTCTTGCGTTGGCGGTAGCTTTGCAAGATGGATTTTGCTTTTTGTGGCAGATTTAGCAAATAACTGGATCCTCAAGATATTCAATGTCTGTGTGGTGCCTATGTATCCAGTGTACAGTGCGATAATGAATTTTTCCCCCGCCTTGATTTTTTGATGGGTAGTCTCTGGTTTATTGAGCACACACGCTATTTCCTCACGCTAATCATGTTTTTTTCAACGTGTTACAAAACTTTGATTTTCCTTGCCCAAAAAGAGTGGATGTTGTATCGCATCCGCTGATTGCATATGTGAACAGAACATTGTTGTAATTGTATTTGTATGAGGTGGTTGAAAACCACTTGGTTTCGATGTTACCTCTTTCTGATTTTGGAAAAACAAATTTTTGTGTTGGTTTCCCAACCCCGTCATGATCACGAGAAGGTCAATATCTTCTCCAACAATTACGACACTTTCAGAAGTTTGAGTTCTTGAAATGGCTGAGGTAACAATTATGACATCAGCGTCTTCTTCTGCCCGGTTAGCTTGAATTTTGTAATTTTAAAACTTTGTTTTCAGAAATTAAATGAAATGGTTCTTGTTTCTGTGATTGGCCAGAAATTTGTCCTGAGGGACTCTGTTTAACTTTTCTGCTGCAACTATGACTTCAGTAGAAGTGTGAATTCTAGATCGACAAACTTTTTCTGAGTTTTTCGTTGCACTCTGCTCCCCCTCAGATGGATACCCATCGAATACAACAGAGACCTGTGATCCAAAATTTTTCTGAATGAAAGAAACATAACTTTTAACAATAGATTTGAAGGAAACATTTCGAGAACAAGTTACTTTGTGAAGAAGGTACCCTCCGTCAACAACAAAAAACTTATCTTTTCCGAAGAGATCCAGATTGTTTAATGGGATGAATGCATTGTAGAACGAGGATTTTGTGATTTTTCTCATCCCTTCGTCGGAGAACAGAGACATCAGATAGGGAGAAAGTTCATATGTTAGTAAACTCTGCGCGTCTTCATCACTCTGCTTCATTAAACAAACCCTTTGGAAGACAGTGAATGGATCAACAGAAGTAACTGTAACGGTTCCGAATTTTAAACTGTTGACAACAGAAGCCAAAGTTACTACTTTTTTCTTTTTCTTGAATTTCACACTCTTGAAATTATCTACAACAATTCTTCTGACTCCCGTCTGTCCAATTCCTTGAACCAAATAGTACTTAACGTCAGCCTCTCCAACAATCCCACTACTGATGGACATTACGTAGTCCCTTTCGGAGAAAGGAGGATGCACCAACAACCAATCTCGCAGTTTGTTTGAGTCATTACTGTCTCTATCAATGCGCGAACTTCTGGTATCCACGTGCTGTTGCGAAACTTCAAAACCTACTTCACAGTATGCCTCTATTTCATCGCATATGTTTTGCATATGAATCATTCCCAGAGTCCATCTCGCCAAAACCTTCCTCGAAATTTTTCCTTTCCACAGTAAGTGACGAAAAGAAATTTTTTCGGGATAGAAGGCAAAAAACAGGCCACTTTCTGTGAAGTTGAAAAAAATGTGTCATTTTCAAAAAGCCGTAGCGCGTTTAGTAATGGGTTTAGAAAAAAGTTTTTATAATGAAATTTCTAGACAATTTAATGATCTTTCATTTTGTAATTAAGTGTGGTACACAAAAAGTTTATAAATTTTGAGTTATAAGGAAAAAACTTAAAAAAGGTCCAAAAATTTCGTGGTTTTTTGGTTCCAAAAAGTTTAGCCTCAAGATATTTTGTTGGGAAACCATTATTTCCTGTTATTAGTATCCCCATAAACAGTTTAAAAACATAAAATCTTCTAGCAGATTTTTTGCATCTATCGGCCCTATTTTTTTATTATTTGACTGGAGTAATACTGTTTTGCAACTCTAAAATCAAATGTTTTTTTTCCATTTTTGCTCTGTAAAGTTAATTTTTCACGACTTCCCTAAAACTAATAACTTAACATGAAAGAATTAGTATGCTGTCGCCTAAACTTTCCTTTGCATAAATGAAATCGTCTGAAAACAAAATTAAATGATAAACTGTTCGTTCATGAGATATATCTATCACGGATATTGTGAAAAACAGAACATAGCAGCGACACCTGTTGGCCGGTATACACCCAAAACCAATAGTGATCTATTTATGTCAAGGTATAACAAAATACGAAATTTGGTGAAAGTGAATTGGTTTTTAAGATATATCTGTGGCGGAAGTCGTGAAAAGTGCAGTATAGAAGCACCACCTGTCGGGCGACTTACACTAAACCTTAATCAGCAGAAACTTATGTGAACGTCTACGTCTACTGAATCTGAAGTTTGATGAAAATCCGTGTATTAGTTCTTGAGAGAGAGCTATTGCGGAAATCATGAAAAATGCAGCATAGCAGCAGCACCTGTTGGGCGATTTAGACAAAAATTAATCAGCATCAATTTATATAGAGGTCAAACTGAATCTGAAGTATGATGAAAATCCGTGCAATAGTTCTTGAGATATAGCTATTGCGGGAATCATGAAAAATTAAGCATAACAGCGCCACGTGTCGGGCAATTTAGACAAAAACTAATCAACACCAATTTATATCAAGGTCTAACTGAATCTGAAGTTTGATGAGAATCCGTGCTTTAGTTCTTGAGATATAGCTATCACGGGAATCGTTAAAAAGACAGTATAGCAGTGCCACCTATTGGGCACTTTATACCAAAATGTAATAAGCAACAACTTATGTCAACATCTAACTGAATCTAAAGTTTGAGGAAAATCCGTGTATTAGTTCTTGAGATAGAGCTATTGCGGAAATTGTGAAAAATACAGTATAGCAGAGACACCTCTTGAACGATTTACACCAAAAACTAATCAGCGGCAATTTATAACAAGGTCTAACAGAATCTCAAGTTTTAGTAAGTTCCGTGCTTTAGTTCTTGATATAAAACGTCCAGAATTTTTTTGTCAAATACAGACACACAGACAGACATTTTTTAAAATCAGTCAAACCGTGTTCTAGGCCTTCTAAAACGTATAGATACGTCGAAAAAAATCGAGTTTTTTCAATAATCCAATACTTTTTTCTTGTAAAAATATAATAAAGTAAAAGAAAGAAAAATAATGCATTAAGCAATAGAATATGAAACACTTTCCAGTACGCAAGTAAACATTTTAAAAAACGTGAAACACATTTGAAAACCAGATTTCAGAAATTACAGGCCAGAGCCAGAAAAGTACTCCAATTATTCTGTGCAGCCCTGTATATAATCTATAGATTTGTATAATATAGTATGCTACAATTTAGTTAACTAAGAAAACACATAACGTAGTTTAAAATTGACCATCAGAAGTTTCAACCATTAGACGAAAACATATTTGGATTCTTTTGTACAGCTCTGTATACTACCTTAACTTTTATACACGCCGCATATTAAGAGAAAGTTTAATTCAGGCAAAAATTCGCTGAAAACTACTGAAATCACACTTCTAAGAAATTATTATACATAGGCGGCCATGTATCCAGTTCTTTAGTTTATTTATATTCTACAAACAACTAAATATATTTCAGGTTCAAAATGCCTAGCTCGATTTAAAAAAAAACCTTTAAGAAATTTACGCTCATACACAGTAATGCTTACGAATTCTTTTGTGTAGCCCTGTATATGATCTATAGCATTTATACATATCACACAGTATGCAAAAATTTAGTTAACGCATACCTAACAGAAAGAGCATCTCCAGAAGTTATAGAGATAATACATCGGATACAGTACTGTATCCGAAATATTTTGCGTGTCCCTGTAAAAGAAAGATAAATGCTATGCACATCATATTATACAACAAGTAACTTGTAGTAAAGCTCGGTAATGTATATCAATTTCATTATATTACAAATAATATAACTTAATTAAAATGCACTGCAAACAGTTTTTCCACGTAAAAATATATGTAACCGAATACTTTTATGTGGCCCTGTAAATAAATGATAAATGCTTTACACTCCATATTCTAAGAAAGCATGCCTTAGTGCACCTTAGAAATTCTTAACAATTTCAATATGTTTATATTAGCGTAGCATGATTAAATTGCACCGCAAACGATTTTTCCCCATAGACCATAATAGAATGGAATACCTTTTCGTTTCCCTGTAAACTAATTATAAGTGCTACACGTGCCATATTCGATAGTAAGCATCTTGTAGTGCACTACAGCGATGTATATCAATTTCAATATATTTGAAATAGTGGAACATCTGCAAAATAGACTGCAAAGAATTTCCCCTATAAACCATAATGTAACTTTTGAATGTCAATGACATGAAGTATAAGCGCTATTCACTTCATTGTGAATACCGAACAAGCCGTAATAAACATCAATAACATATATCAATTCTATGGCAATCCGAGTACATTTACACGAATTAGAGGATGGGCAGTCGGCAGACAGACAAATGGAATTCACAAATACTTTTCAACTATGTTGGAAAGTGTTAAAAATCATGCTACGAAACACTTTCCAGCACTAGAATACTTTAACAAAACGTCGCTGTTTATTAAGGTAAATAAGATACCTAAGTAAACATTTTAGAAAACACATAACACATGGAAAACCAAATTTCAGGAATTATCCAACCATACTCCTCAAAAATACTCCAATTCTGTTGTGTAGTCCTGTATTTGATCTATAGGTTTGAATGTATCCTACAATTTAGTTTAGTAAGAAAATTTATAATAGGTTGAAAATTCACAATCAGAAATTTCTGCCAATAGATGAACACATACCTGAGTTATTGTGTACAGCCCTGTATATTACCTACAGAATTCTATACAAGCCACATAATAAGCTAAAATTTAATTCAGGCTAAAAGACGCTTAAAACTACTGAAATAACATTTCCTGAAATTATCATCCATAGGCGTTCATGTATCCAGTTCTTTTGCGTGGCCCTGTATATGATTTTATCTATATTCTACAAACATACCTTATACTAATAATTTGGAAATACATAACACAATTAAAAACCACCTTTAAGAAATTCAGAATTATACTTTCTAATGCTTAAGAATTATTTTGCATAGTCCTGTATATAGTCTGTATAATTTATACACACATGTGCAAATAGTTAAACTTAAAAATGCATACATTATTTTATATTGAACATGTAAATACGAAAATTTTACAAGTCAAACTATCGAATTTAGCATATTCGCTACTTTGGCTTGTAAAATTGTGCTAAATCTGAGAAAAGTACAACTCAAACTATCGAATTTAGCATATTCGCTACTTTGACTTGTAAAATTTTACTAAAACTGGGAAAAGTACAAGTCAAACTATCGAATATGGCATATTCGTTACTTTGACTTGTAAATTTCTGCAGAAAGTGAGAAAAAGTACAAATAAACACAGCATGTCAAAGTATCGAATGTGATTTTTTAGCGAATAAAATTATTCAAATGGTTTATCATGATAGCATTCTTAAATAGGATATAAAACAGCACAAGGAATATGTAACAATTGATTACTTCCGCCAAGCGCTGATTTTGAATCCATTATTAAAAGTTTTTTTGCCTTCCTGAAAAGTAGCTATTTTCATATTCGATAGTTTGTCATGGTACCGACGATATAGCAAAGTCTGTTTGCAGGGTCCTGGAACAGCATTTTGGTGATCATGCAATGTGTAATTGTCTGTGATGGCACCCATGTGAAAAATGTGTAATCAAAATAAAAGTTTTATTTTCTCCGATCTGTGTTGTAATCAGTGATTGGCGCACTGACTCTGTGTCATATGCAAATTTCCTCCGTGCACCCCGATCGTGTTTTTTTTTTTTTTTTTTTTTTTTTTTGGGGGGGGGGGGGGCGTTTGCAGAGCTGTTTTTTGTGCGTGCATAACGAGTCCGCTTCTTGCGATACACGTACGGTTCCAACGCTCTTTAAGGTTTTCGCATGCGCTGAGCATTTTGCGACGAAAAAAAATGGGCGTTGCCATTGAAAAATTTCGAGTTTCTGTACCTATAACCGTAACCGTGAGCACCACTTTGTTGTCGTTCACAGAATCCCGAGCTCATGCCTCTGAATAACTATATCTGAAATCTCACCTCGATCGGTCCATATATCGGCAAAGTTTTTTTATGTCCGCCCTGTATATCACTACATAGTATAAAACAAAGTCGCTTTTTCTGTCCCTATATCCCTATGTACGCTTAAATCTTTAAAACTACGCAACGGATTTTGATGCGGTTTTTTTTAATAGATAGAGTGATTCAAGAGGAAGGTTTATATGTATATCCATTAAATAGTGGAGAAATACTGTTATTTTTGAGGTTTTTAATGTGATGTCGTAAATAATTTCATTTTTTCCGCTTATACATTGCAAACGCAGGCTGGACCCTACAAGATTTATCAAAATAATGTACTAATTATTGTACACATTAAAAAGGTCTACAGAAAACACAAAGAGATGACGGTTTTCAAGGTTAACCCGAAGCAAAGCGAGGGAGAGCCGCTAGTATATACTAAAATAATAAATTTTATTTACATTCGATAAGTTTTAAAATAGGTCCAGAACTAAAATTAAAACACCAGCAAATTTAAAAATGAAGCGTTTAGTAAAATTAAAAAGCAATAAAATATACATTACAATAATAAAATATCCATTATTTAATGTAGTTTAATTTGATTGAAAGAAAAAATCACGGTGGACTTACTTATCTGATCATTCTATAACTAGTCTAAAATTTATTTAAAACAACAAAAATAATATGTCAAATGAAATATCTTAATCTTCAAACTAGTGTTAAAACATTTTAACAATCGAACTAAACTTTAAATTATATTAAATATTTTATAATTTTATTATCATTATTATTCATATTTAAAAATTTTGTTAAACTTTTAACTACATATTTTAAAATAAAGTAAAATAAATGAAATACAATAGTAAAATTACAGAATTTTAATATAGTTCAAAGTTTAGTTTGATTCTTAAAAGAAAAACTAGTCGGATGTGCCAATCCCAAAACTTTCTTCTATCTCACACAGGTTTCGCTTACACTAAACAGAATCAGCACCAATTTATATCAAGGTCTAACTGAAACTCAAGTTTTATTAAATGCCGTGCATTATTTCTTGAGATATGACTATCGCTAAAATCGTGTAAATCCTGCAAAATGCTGCATAGCAGCGCCATCTGCTTGGCGATTTTTACCAAAAACTAATCAGCACCAAATTATATCAGAAAGTAACTGAATATAAAGTTTTATTAAATTCAGAGCATTAGTTCTTGCAATAGAGCTATTGCGGAAATCGCGAAAAATGCTGCATAGCAGCGCCACCTGCTGGGCGATTTTCACCAAAAACTAATCAGCACCAATTTATATCAGACACTAGCTGAATATAAAGTTTTATTAAATTCCGAGCATTAATTCTTGAGATAGAGCTATTGCGGAAATCACGAAAAATGCTGCATAGCAGCGCCACCTGCTGGACGATTTTTACCAAAAACTAATCAGCACCAATTTATATCAGGGACTAACTGAATATAAAGTTTTATTAAATTCCGAGCATTAGTTCTTGAGATAGAGCTATTGCGGAAATCGCGAAAAATGCTGCATAGCAGCGCCACCTGCTGGGCGATTTTTACCAAAAACTAATCAGCACCAATTTATATCAGGGACTAACTGAATATAAAGTTTTATTAAATTCCGAGCCTTAGTTCTTGAGATACAGCTATTGCGGAAATCACGAAAAATGCTGCATAGCAGCGCCACCTGCTGGGCGATTTTTACCAAAAACTAATCAGCACCAATTTATATCAGAGACTAGCTGAATATAAAGTTTTATTAAATTCCGAGCATTAGTTCTTGAGATAGAGCAGAGTGCCCACAAAATTTTTGTCACATACAGACAGACATTTTCTAAAAATAGTCAAATCGTGTTCAGGACCCTCTAAAACGTATAAATCCGTCGAAAACCAGAAGTCGAAAATTTTCATGAATCCAATACTTTCTTCTTGTAAAGATAGAAGAAAGTAATATATAATGCACATCAGATTTATCTAACAAAAAAACTATTTTTAGAATTTATTCTATAACATAATTAAAAAAATCCCTGACGGCTCGGCCTACAGGCACAGGTAAATTTCGAAGACTCAGACCGTGGGGCGCCTGTTTGTCGGGAATTGCGGAAGAAATGACCTTTTGCGATGATGCGGCAGTTGGAACCGCCTATTTCGAAACCTAACTTGTTTGCAGGCGGAGCCGGCAGGGTTTTTTTTTTTTTTTTTTTTTTTTTTTTTTTGCTACAAGGGTTAGTCCTATAAAAAACTTGTCAATATAAAAGTTTTAGATAATATTAAGAGGATTTATAATAAATTTAAACGGATTTGATATCTTCTGAATTGACGAAGTTATGAATTTTTTTCTTCTAAAACCCCCCTTCCCCACCCCCTCTTGGAGCCATTTTTAATGATATCAAAAATCTGTCATACATCAATTTTCGGCCCTTTTCCTAGAAGTAATAATAACTTCAAACGGATTCGATACGTATCATAATTAAGAAATTATGGGGTTTTTTTTCTGTTTTCACAAAAAGCCCCCAGCCCCCCCCCCCGCCCCTTGGTTCGATTTTGCCCATTAACGAACTTGACCGAGATTTTATGCCCCTTGATTTTATGTATCAGTTTCGAAAAGATGCGGGAGTTGGAAATGCCTACTTCGAAAAATAACTTGTTTGCAGGCGGAGCCGGCAGGGATTTTTTTTTTTTTTAATTTTTTTTTTTTGCTATAACGGTTGGTCCTATAAAAAACTTGTCAATATAAAAGTTTTAGATAATATTAAGAGGATTAATAATAAATTTACGCGGATTTAATATCTTGCGAATTGACGAAGCTATGATTTTTTTTTTCTTCTAAAAACCCCATTTTTTCTCCCCCTTGGGGCCATTTTTAATTACATCAAAAATCTGTCATACATAAATTTTTGGCCCTTTTCCTAGAAGTAATAATAACTTTAAACGGATTCGATACGTACAATAACTAAGAAATTGTTTTTTTTTTTCTGTTATCACAAAAAGCCCCCCCATTTCCCCCCCCCCCCTTGGTTCGATTTTGCCCATTAACGAACTTGACCGAGATTTTATGCCCCTTGATTTTATGTATCAGTTCAGGCCCGTAGCTAGACCTTACTTCCAGGTGGGGCAAATATTTTCCCAGGGGGGGCAGATTGTTTCTTAATTTTTTTCACGTCTCTTATACCTTGAAAAATATGTACTGTACTTTTAGTGTAATTTTTTTCTCATTTAAAACGTAAGATCTCTCCAAAGCCAGAATGAAATTTTTAATGTTTGTTCCAAGACACAATAAAAATATATCAAAGACACATAAATAAAATATTTACATTTACATAACGTAAATAAGTTGTTTCCTTTAAATTAAGTAATTTAAATTTATGTAGGTTTTATGTTCGTTTATATTAATAGATGCATTCAAGTACAATTTATTAAATGATGTTTCGTTATATTTACATCACGCAATAAAGATATCAGAAAGAAAAAAACAGAATGAACAAGAGGGGAAAATTCTGTTATAAGGCCGAATATAGATTGCCACACACGGTTTTTATTTAAAAAATAAATAAACTAGCTGTAACTCAGAATAAAAACGCAATGACAACAAACAATTTTAAAATATCTAAATAACAAATAAAAATTCCCCTGTTAAAGTGTTGAGTTGTTCAATAACCATTCGATTTAGAAAAATATTTTTCTACCACTGAGCAATTTTTTTTAATGACATTTAATTCATGTTGCTATGGCAGCAGACGATAAAACGATATCTTTGGAATAAGGGAATAAAGAGAAGAAAAAAATTTGTTGATGTTTGTGATAAAATGTTTTTCTTTATTTTTTTAAAAATGTATATACATAATTCACTTTTATATTTTAACAGAATAATAAGTTTACTATAGTTCGTTACTCATGCTATGGCCAGTATACACGATACACGTCGAGCCACAATGCCTTTATCATTATCTTTTTACGCGTAAAAGTTTTGGCTACGGTACTCCATTGTGAAGTTTTGTAATTTTTGAAATCTAATATTTGAAAAACAACATAATCATTAAATTTGAAATTTATATATAAAAAAAAAATACAATTTTTTACCATTCTAACACAGTTTGTAAAACAATTTTGTGACAAATACTTTTCGAGTTATTAATTTTTTAAGTAACTTCAAATGTTTCATTTTCCGAGATTAATTTGTGGCAACGATGGATTGCTGTGACTTTTCATAAACATGAAAAATGATAGAGATTGAAAGAATAAGCCACCCTGTGTGTGGCTAATAAAATGAATAGAACAAGTAACGAGGATGTCTTTACCGATAATGAAAAAATATTTTTTTTAATTTTCATGATGAAAAAAAAAAAAAAAAAAAAAAAAAAAAAAAAAGAAACAGAGTACAAAATGAATTATAAGGCCTTTTATTTTATTTTAGTTTTTTAGTTTTAGTCTTTTACAAATTTGACAACCTCTATTTGTTGTAAAAATAATTTATTTGAAAGAATTTTGAAGACTAATAGGAATCATGTATTAAAACCCTCTAATATAATTGCAACCTCCTGTCTCTACTTGTATTTAATTTTTTTAGTACTTCTTCTAAATTTATGTTTTCCGTCCATTTTCTCGAAGGCCAAGAAGGCTAGATCTGCCTTTCTTTGATGTGACATGGACAGTCTTTGAGGCCGATTAATGGCCGTCAATGTGGAAAAAGAAGATTCACAAGTGGCAGTGCTGCAACCAAATGTAGCTACAGCAGCCAAAAGTTCATAAGTGTCCTTAAATGCTTCTTTGTATTTGAATAAAATTTGCAGCTTGCTTTTTTTTGTTTTGCCATTTCAATTGATCTTTAAGTACAGAGGCATTTGACTCAGGTGGCACGTCTTCTGCATCTTCATGATTGACAATTTTTTTTTTACAACAGTCAACTTTTCAATTGAAGGTATGTTTATTCCTACAAACAAAAGGGAAATAGATGTAATTGCATTTTTAGCGATATACAGTTTGCAAATTTTAAAACGGTTTTGGGAAACAAAAACAAAAAATCTTGACGGTTTGGCCTACAGGCACAGGTAGATTTCGAAGACGCAGACCGTGGGGCGCCTGTTTATTGTGAATTGCGGAAGAAATGACCTTTGTGCCATGATACGGTATTTGGAAACGCCTACTTCGAAACCTAACTTGTTTGCAGGCGGAGCCGGCAAGGATTTTATTTATTTATTTATTTATTTTTGCTATAAGGGTTGTCCTATAAAAAACTTGACAATATAAAAGTTTTAGATAATATTAAGAGGAATTATAATAAATTTAAGCGGATTTGATATCTTCTGAATGGAAGAAGTTATGAATTTTTTCTTTTAACCCCCCCCCCCCCCTTCTTGGGGCCATTTTTAATTATATCAAAAATATGTCCTACATAAGTTTTCGGCCCTTTTCCTAGAAGTAATAATAACTTTAAACGGATTCGATTTAAGAAATTATGAGTTTTTTTCTGTTTTCACAAAGAGCCGGCACAATCACAGGAGCGACAAATTGCACCTATATCGTCCCATTGTAAAATTGTCAAAATCTTTCTTTCAGAAAATAGTTTATGTACAGGGTGATCAGAAAATGAGTATACATTTGAAAAATTAATAATTCACGGAATAATGTAGGTAGAGAGGTAAAAATTGACACACATACTTGAAATGACATGGGGTTTTATTGTATCCACAAAAAAGTTCATAAAATGGCCGACAGATGGCGCTTCGTGTGATAAGAAAAGCAATAATTAGTATAACAAATTATGACAAAGCAAAAACAATGTTCTTCATAACGAATGCTCGACATGTCCAACGTCATCCCGAAACAATAGCTGTAGTCGAGGGACAATGTTGTGCACAGCACTGTGCAGCATATCTATAGTTATGGTGAGAAATTGGCGTTGGATGTTGTCTTTTAGCATGCCTATTGATGTCAGTCGATCGCGGCAGATTCCCCCATTTTGATAGTAGAGCTTCACTAACAATGCCTTTTCTGGTAACGTCAACATGCTGCGATTGCTGGTGCATCTGATTCTCTCTCTCATTACAGCTCCTTTTATACACGATTCTCAGGCAGAGTCACTGACGTTTTGCTGTTCAGTGCCATCTGTCGGCCTTTTTTTTTTACCTTTTTTGTGTGGTTACAATAAAACCCCATGTCATTCCAAGCATGTGTGTCAATTTTTACCTCTGTACCTACATTATTCCGCGAATTATTAATTCTTCAAATGTATACTCATTTTCTAATCACCCTGTACTTCTCTATTTATATTTCAGAAGACGGATAACACAATTTCACACCACAGGTGGTCCAGTGATGTGTCAGAAAGTCTCTGAATAGCACACTTAAGTACTAAAGGGTGCTGAGCAATTCCGCTGTTTTGATGGCGCTTGTTTGTGACAGGCGATTTAATAGCAGTCTTGAAGCCAAGTAAAAAACTTTTCGTGCAATCCTAACTATAAGCATTACAAATGAAACAAAATGAAGAAATAATAATAATAAAAGGAACTTGTAAGAGGCAGAAAATTCAAAATTGCAAACGGACGCTCTGGTTTTTCAAGCAGATGAAGTCTTAAAATTCTCACGCTTCTGTTGTTATTTGTTATTCTGTGTTGAGTTCTGAAAAAGCCGTAAATTATGGAAAAATTTAGCATAAAAACAATGTATTTTCATAATTTTTTTAAAGGATTTTTATGAGAGAATATTAAAATTAATACAGAATTAATGTAAATATTGCTAACACTGTATGGTAAATTACACTGCATCAACACTTGCTACAATAACACGGAATCATTTATGTTTAAAGTATTAAACATAGATTATTCAAGATATAATTAGCACAACCCAGTGCTTTCTCACTTTCAGACAAAATAATCCCAGTTTAGGTGCGTTCTTAATTATATAAATGCGTAGCACCTATAGTCGTCGTCTGGTCCGTCCGCAAAAAACAAAAACTACCCAGCCGAATGGTTTGAAATTTAATATATAGAATCGTTAAAAAATTTTGTCGAGTCATTTCAAATTTTATGAAAATCGAATCACAACTTAAAAAGATATTAAAAATGTTTTCTTTATTTTTTTAAATCCTATCATACGTAATCTATATAATAAAAGCGCAAGTCATGTGACGGAGGAAAACAAATAAGGGCTAACCTGCTAAACACTTCTTTTTTCATATGCCAAGCGGTCATTTTTATTCAACATTATTTCTTCGAATAAAATTGCATAAAAGTTACATTTTTAGAAAGATCATTCAAAAAAACTGTTTGCTTGAGAGATGAGTTACATTAAAAAATGTATACTTAGATTCTGAGATAACTTCAATAGAAATTAGGTTAATAGCCGAATATCTCAATCCATTAAAGTAAATAAACACAAGAGATTCATTCATCATGAGTCATAGAAATATTAAACCATGGAGGTAATCATTCGCAAAGCAATATCTCTGGTTGAATTTTGCAGCGCTGTCTGGTGTCGAACAAAAATTCGCATCTGTAATCGTGGTATCACTAATAAGAAAAAAAAAAAGGCATGCTCAATTCGCTCGTAACAGACGATATAATTTATTTCAGAGAAATAATAAAGATGATTTTTTTTACATTGTAAAACTAGTTATAGTACGGTCGCACCTCATTTGTCACGTTTAACGTTCAGTTCCAACTTGTTTGTTTGTTCCGTGCTCCATTAAAAAAAATAATAAACACTATTTATGCAGAATGTTTAGTGTCGAAGAGTCTGTGCAAATGTAAAATAATTTTTAATTTATTTATTTCACTGTCCATTTCCTATAAAGCATCGCTATTTCTTCAATCGCCGTATATTTTTTGAAAAGAACTATACATATTGTTTATGCTTAAGACTGTTATGACATTAAGGTCACATTCACCCGTAATTAAATACCATTTCAGATATCCTCCATGAGGTTCCAATATATATAGTAATTCTGTATATATATATATATATATATATTACAAAATTTAAATTTTTTCCGCAATTATTCTATAAAATTTGTCCATTTAATAATATTCGGTATATAACCCAGCTTATTAAAATAATTCTCATTCTTAAAATAGCCTTTTACTATCCATATGTAAAGCCAATTGTTCCTAATCCACTTAATAATATTTATTCGAATGTAGTTATTCTAAAAATGGCGATAGCTTTTTTAATTTATTCTTTAAATAGAACATCTTTATTTTAATCCATTATTAAAATTCATTAGTATTATTCCCGTGTGGTCAAATTGCTATAACTTCTTTATTTAAATGCTAAAATATCGTATCTCTTAAAATATTCCGCTCAAAAAACCTTATTTCATAAAGTTATCCTATTATTAAATATCAAATGTCTATTAAAATATTTCCGAAAAACTTTAATTCTTTTTTTTTCCCCCTTTTATAAAGATTCATTTTCTTTTCTTCTTATTATTTTTATTACGTATTAAATTCGAAGTTTAGCTACAGCCTCAAAAACAGATAAGCTCGTTTGTTGATATGACAGGCATCTGGTACGAGATTATGGAATATTCTGGAAGGGCGTAGAAAGTTTTTGCATTTTACAACAAAATAAATCCACCGGAAATATTGATAAAGTTCCAAAAGAGACCTTTTGATTCGATAGAAGTGGGTCACGTGACGTATTCTGTATTATTACGCAAGCTAGTTTAAAAACACGATCATCCTGATTCGGAGAGGATTTTTTGACGCTGGTGTTTGCTAAAGGAATCGGGACGGATTCTAGTAAATAATGGAACGTTGTATTTTTTTTCGTTTAGCGTTGGCTAATGAGCATTTTCCCTGAAGAGATGTCTTAAACTGGAAATAAAAGGTTCTTCGACAAAAATATGGACTGACATTTCTTGTTGTTGATGATACCACACGGCCGCCTGATGCGAGCTAAAAGGGAAACCAATAACATAGCTAACCCTATTTATCACGAGCACGACTGCCTTCTTCCCGGATTTGAACTTGGAAACACGACATTAATATAATAAGTCGAACAGGATGCTGGTGATCAACAGAAAGTTTGTGTAGTTAAACGTGAAATTTGCCGATTAGAAGAGTATGTTACGAGGACGTCTACGCCATTACAGCACGTTTACTTCTGGTGTTTTGTTATTTTGTAGTTTTATAATAAATTAAAAATGGTCAAGCCTAAAAGAGAAAAGAAGAGGAAAAGTTGGCCTAAGTGAAGTTGTTGCTAGAGAATATACTATTCATCTTCATAAGCGTCTTCATGGTGTTGGTTTTAAAGGATTGCGAAAAAGCAGAACTTTTGTGTTATCAAGAAATTAAAGATTTTTAGATGTGTGAAACTTTCCTGTGAAATATGCTCAAGAGTAACTGTAAGTTGGTATTTTTATTTATTGGTATCTTTATATGTTGATACTTATTAGTTTATGTTATATTTAAAATGTTTTATTTATTTAATAGTCTACTTTGAAATTTAAAGGTTTTATATACTATGTTATACTGATTAAATTTTTGTTTTTAAAATTTATTTCTGTTGCAAATATTTAAGTGTTGTTAAGGTTAATTAATTTATTTGATGATTTCGTGTGATACGTCATTGTAATATTATAGACAGCGGTATAATTTATATTTTCATGTTTTAAGAACAGATATTCTTAAAAAAAAAAAAAAAAAAAAAAAAAAAATCTATTATTTTTAAAATGTTACTGAGATCGTAAATTACATATTTATTTACTATTTTATCTATTTCGTTATTTGTATGGTATATAGTGTTATAAGTTTAAAAAAATAATGTTTTTAAGATCCGGATATTTAAAAGAAGATCGAGTTAACTCTTTTGTTAGATTAAATATTATGGCAGAACCAAAATTTATAGCATTTGATCCAGATTTAGGAGTTGAGATACAGGCGTGGTTAAAATACTTTGATGATGCTTGTGAAAAAGAAAAGAAGGATGATGATTGGAAGTTTAAAAATATTTCTCAAAATTTAAAGGGAGAAGCTCTTAAGATTTACATTAATGATCGCCTTAATTGCACTAAATACGAACAGATAGCTGATATCTTAACTGAGAATTTTATTAGGGTAAATATCCCGAAATTTTCTGAATTTTCTGCTTTGAAATTGGATAGTTTAAGTAACTTAGAAACTTATTTTAGAAAGAAAATTGAAATTGGTAGGAAATTGCATTTATGTGAAACTATATTACTACAAGGATTAACCGATGGTTTAAAACCAGAATATCAAAATTATCTAATTGTTAACCCTCCTGAAAGTACAACAGAATGGTATAGAATTGTTAAGCAATTTGTGGAAGTTTCCACCCCTGCTGTTACAAGTCCATCATTACCAAGTAAACCTAATGCAACTAATTTTGACATTCCTCGATATAGTGTGCAGCCTAATAGACCAAATTTTCAACAAATTAATACTCCTAGGCATTGTATTCAGTCAAATCGGCCCAATAATCAATTTAATTCTCCTCGAAACTGGGTTCCTCGACCAAACTATAATTTTCAAAGACCTAGAAATTTCCAAAACGGAGTACAAAACAATTATTTTCAGAACCAGTACCCATCTAGGCCATGTAGAATTTGTGTAAACAAGGGTATAATGAATGCTTTTCACTGGGAAAAAGAGTGTATTTTTAATAACAACTCAACACCCTCTGATACTCTTCCAATTGGTACTCCTAATATTTGACAATTAATTGTGTATGGATATACGAATAATTATAATTTACCATGTGTCGTCGATACCGGTTCAACTATCGCAATTTTACCATTAACGTTTGTTAAAAAATTGAATGCTAAAATTGAAATTGTTCCTCCAGTTACTATTGGTCAGGCAAAGGGATTTTTACAAATTAATCAAAAGTGTAGTATTCTTCTTAAAGTGGGTAAAATCCAAAAATATGTTAACTTTTTAGTATGTGATACAGATTTAGATTACTGCATCTTGGGGTTAAAAGAATGTTCAAAATTTAATTTAAATATAAATTGTAAGAATTGTACAGTAAAACAGGGAAGGAAGATTATAAATAGGAGTATATCCATACATGATGAGAGATCACTTCATTTTAATACTGTAACTGTAAAAAAACTACAACAAGGTAAGGATAACTTGATAACTTCTGATTGTGACAATTTGAATTTATTTAATGATGGTAACTTGATAACAACTTATAATGAAGATACTATTTCATGTAAAGATGAGTTATTACAAATGGTGATAGTAATGAGAGTTTAAATGGATATAATGATGACAAAGTATCACCATATACTAATGAAAATTTTGTGAATACTCAGGACTTTTTTGCAGCTAATTACAATGATTGTAACGTGCAGCCTGATTACAGAAGTTCAATGACTCCTCAAAATTTTCGCGATATTAATGATTATAATTCAGATTTAATTGGGGAAATAAATTTAATTGAAAATGGGGATTTAAGAGAAATAGTTCAAAATTATAGGGATATTTTTGCAAAACATAAATATGATGTGGGTAAGATAAATATTGAACCACAACGCGTTTTACTAAAATCTGACCTACCTATAAATTTGAGGCCCTACAGAACTTCCCCCTTAGAGGAAAAAGAAATAAAAAATCAAATTCAATCTTTGTTAGTGGCTGGTCTCATAAAAGAAAGCAATAGTCCTTATTCTGCCCCCGTCACCTTGGCTATGAAAAGAGAGGAAGGTAAAAAGACCCGACTATGTATAAATTATAGGAAATTAAATGCAATAGTTAAATACGATGCAGAACCTTTACCTCTTATCGATGAAATTTTAGATAAATTGAGTAGTGCCCAGTATTTTTCCACTTTGGACTTAGCCTCTGGCTACTGGCACATACCAATACATCCATCCGATACAGAAAAATTAGCTTTTGCCACCAATTTTGGCCTCTTCGAATGGCTGGTGCTCCCCTTTGGTATAAAGACAGGCCCCCGATATTTAATAGAACCATTAGAAGAATCCTCAATAAGTATAAAATTGATTTTGCTTGCCATTATTTCGACGATATCATAATTTTCTCCTCCTCTCTAGAAGAACATTTAAATCACTTAGCAAAAATCTTTGAAATCTGTAAACTAGAAAACCTTAAACTTAAACTTTCTAAATGTAAACTAAATCAAAATAAAATTAATTTCTTAGGCTATGAGATCACCAATGGGACTTTAACTCCAGCTAATACCAATATTGAGACAATTAAAAAATTGAAACCTCCCTCTAATGTTAAAGAACTACAACGATTTTTAGGTTCCATTAATGTTTATCACAAATTCATAGATAAATATGCTGAAATTAGATACCCCCTCAATAAATTACTTAGGAAAAACACAATATGGGAATGGAACTCAGAATGTCAAAACTCTTTTGAGAAATTAAAAAATACTCTAATTGCAAAACCAATTTTAAAAATTTATGACCCAAAATTACCCCTCCACATGTTTGTAGATGCCTCTCAGGTAGCAGTAGGTGCAGTTCTAAAACAACCAGGGAAAGATAATTTTTTGCATCCTATTGCTTACCATTCTAGAATTTTGAAGAGTTATGAACAAAATTACTTTATAACTGAATTGGAATGCCTTGCTATCATAGATACTCTTGATAAGTTTTATCACTATTTTCATGGTACTAAATTCACAATCCATACCGACCATGCATCTCTGGTATGGTTAAAGAATGTTAAAAATCTAAGAGGTAGACTTTTTCGATGGTCTTTAAAACTTAGCATGTTCGATTATGAGATCAAGTATCAAAAAGGTTCTACAAATGTCGAAGCGGACATGTTGTCACGAAATCCTGTTGCTTATCTTAATCAACATGTAAGTTTATTATTGGACAAAAAAGAAATTATAGCGATGCAAGATAAAGATAATGTTTGTGACAGAAAATACAAAAAAGAGAATGGGATTATAATTATTCAGAGAAAAGGATTCAAAAAAATAGTAGTACCAATGTCACTCAGGAGAAAATTATTACATATTGCTCATGATAATTTTGGACACTTAGGAATACAAAAAATGCTTAACTTAATATCTCCAAACTATTATTGGCCCAACATGACAATAGATATTACACAATTTGTTAAACATTGTGATACATGCCAGAGAAATAAAAAACCAAAACAAAAAAGATTTGGCTTGTTACAAGCTATGCCAGCCACAGATCAACCTTTTGAATGTCTTTCTATTGATACTGTGGGTGGATTTAATTATTACAATTCAACAAAAATTTCTTACACATAATAATAGATCATGCAACTAGGTTTGTTTGGGCTTTTCCATCCAAAAGTGTTACTACCGAAACATATACTAACTGTTTAAAACAAATTTTCAATATTCAAGCACCTAAAACAATACTTAGCGATAGACATAAATCTTTTAGGTCTCCAAGATTCAAAAAATTCCTCAGAAAATATCATGTTCAACAACGTTTTACATCATCACATCACCCCCAAACCAATGGGAAGGTAGAACGAGTGAACCAAACTATAGTTACTAGACTTAAATGTAAAGTTAATTCAATTTCTTCTAAAATACCTTGGACTAGATTATTAGACCAAGTTATCCAAGAATACAATAACACACCACATTCCATAACCAAATTCCCACCTGCCTATTTATTTTATGGTCAATTACCTTATGAATCTCCTTTAAAACAAAATTATTACCCTCCTGTTAATAAAGCACTCAAAATTGCAAAAGCGCGAACTTGTGAATTCCACCTTAAAAGTAAAAGACTCTATGATAGAAAATTTGTTTAATCTCCACTAGAAATACAAGATTATGTAATTTGTGAAGAATTTAAATATCCTAACACTAGAAAATTAGAACCTACTTTCTCTGGACCATACAAAATAATAAATAAACTTTCTGATGTGACCTATGAAATAGACAAAGTTAATTATGAGACTAAATTAAATTCAGTTATTGTACATGTGTCTAAATTACGACCCTATTTTTCACCAGATAACTTCAGACTATTTCATGAGCAACCCAAACAACAATCAAAATCACCACAGACATCACAATCACCATCACAAAATCAAACTAAAGTAAAAACAATAGAATAAATTCTAATTCTTTAAATATCTCTTATTACTCTAGTTTCAACATTATCAGGTATGTCTTTGGTGTACAACAGAGATATTACCCATTTTTGAAAGTTTAATATTTTAAAATTTTAAATAAATGTCACAGCTTTTATTTCAACATTGTGGTTATATTTTAGCCTGATCAACTAAAATATATACTTGTTTTTGAGAGTTTTTGAGGTTGAGTAGACACCTTATGCAGGCATAAGATGTGTATTTTGATTTTAGGAATTGTCAAATTGATGTTGAAAAATGAAATTAAATGTTTTAATTCTATATCAAAATAAACTATTTTTACTTTATTTACTTTTTCTTAAACCAATTGTTTCAAAAATTTAATATTATGTTATTTACTTCAATAGATAATCAAATAGTAACCGTTTATAAGTATTTCTATAATTATATAAATGATTGGATAGTGATGATGTGATTTTACAGTGATTGTTTTGGTGTGACAATAGAAAATTAAGTATCTAAACTAATTGCCTTTGTATTCCATTTCTCAGCTAAAATTAACATCTTTTATTTGTTATTTATTGTCTTTATTTATTCTAAGTTTGCCAAAAAACAAAAAAAAAAAACAACTCTCTACATTTAGGATGAATACTTATAACTTAACAGTATAATTTTTTAAAAGGGTATCAGAGGAAAAAATTATTGTAAGGAACTAATGGTTGAGAGTTCAATTTCTAAATATTTAGATTTAAATTTATTTGGATTTTGAAATTATTATATATTTTTTTTTGTATACTTTCGACTGGCAAAAATACTTTCTTATATAATTAAAAAATAAGAAATTTATTTATTTGCTATGTAATTATTTTATCCTCAACCAATATTTTTCCTAACAATAAATAAACACTGTGATATTTTCTTAAATTATACTGATGTTATTATATTATTATTTCTACTATTGAATTATATTATGAATTACTACATATGTTGTGAAGTATTAGTTATATTGAAAGTTATTATTGTTATGTTTATGAATTGAATTTTATTATAGCATTTATTTATATTATTGAAGAGTTATATTATTTATTAGTGAAAAAATGTTTGACAAATATTAGTTAAAGATGGTGGGATCCCAACAGAAATATAACAAATCCCACAGGAATATAACAAAGATAACATATTCCAAGTACAATAAACGACCAAGAGATAATTTGACTTGTTTATTATGTGAGAAAATTAATGTGATACTTAAGAGAAGATGTTGTGACAAGTGCTAGCATTATAAGGTCATTATAAAGTATTGGTAAGAATGACTACAGTTTTAAAATTTTGATGGAGTAATGTCTTTATTTTCAGCCTTTATATAAAAACTGTATTTTTAAGAAAGGGACTGCAGTAACCATTTTTAAAAAAAAAACAAAATGAGGACTTATCACGATCCAAGAAAGAGACTGAAATAAAACAGTTGGATCTAATGAACTCAAATTTGAATTAAGTCGAATTTTTTTTTTAAAACTTTGTTTTAACAATTTGCTAGTGACTACTTATTCTAAAGCTTGTGAACTTGGTAAAAGCAAAATTCTGTTACTATTATTATCCTGTTTTTCCTGTTTATTAATATTTATTATTTATTGTTATTGTATTTTTCATGTGCACTTACAAATGGTAAGTGAGATTGTAACCATTTCTTGTATTATTTTACAGGAGAAATGCTCGTAGCTTTATTTTTATTTATCTATTAATTTTAATTGATTACTATTATTTTATTTTTGTTTTTGTTTTTGTCTTCCAGTTCTTCAGAAATTCTCCATCTCCTTGCTGGCAGTCTCTAAATTTATACTAGTCAAAATTCAAATTTCTAAAGCATTAAATTTATATTGTCTGAATTTATAGTTACTTAACTATTAACTTCATCCAAAATCTTTAGGGAGGGGGGATAATATTACAAAATTTAAATTTTTTCCGCAATTATTCTATAAAATTTGTCCATTCAATAATATTCGGTATATAACCCAGCTTATTAAAATAATTCTCATTCTTAAAATAGCCTTTTACTATCCATATGTAAAGCCAATTATTCCTAATCCACTTAATAATATTTATTCGAATGTAGTTATTCTAAAAATGGCGATAGCTTTTTTAATTTATTCTTTAAATAGAACATCTTTATTTTAATCCATTATTAAAATTCATTAGTATTATTCCCGTGTGGTCAAATTGCTATAACTTCTTTATTTAAATGCTAAAATATCGTATCTCTTAAAATATTCCGCTCAAAAAACCTTATTTCATAAAGTTATCCTATTATTAAATATCAAATGTCTATTAAAATATTTCCGAAAAACTTTAATTCTTTCTTTTTTTTTTCCCTTTTATAAAGATTCATTTTCTTTTCTTCTTATTATTTTTATTACGTATTAAATTCGAAGTTTAGCTACAGCCTCAAAAACAGATAAGCTCGTTTGTTGATATGACAGGCATCTGGTACGAGATTATGGAATATTCTGGAAGGGCGTAGAAAGTTTTTGCATTTTACAACAAAATAAATCCACCGGAAATATTGATAAATTTCCAAAAGAGACCTTTTGATTCGATAGAAGTGGGTCACGTGACGTATTCTGTATTATTACGCAAGCTAGTTTAAAAACACGATCATCCTGATTCGGAGAGGATTTTTTGACGCTGGTGTTTGCTAAAGGAATCGGGACGGATTCTAGTAAATAATGGAACGTTGTATTTTTTTTCGTTTAGCGTTGGCTAATGAGCATTTTCCCTGAAGAGATGTCTTAAACTGGAAATAAAAGGTTCTTCGACAAAAATATGGACTGACATTTCTTGTTGTTGATGATACCACACGGCCGCCTGATGCGAGCTAAAAGGGAAACCAATAACATAGCTAACCCTATTTATCACGAGCACGACTGCCTTCTTCCCGGATCTGAACTTGGAAACACGACATTAATATATATATATATATATATATATATATATATATATATATATATATATATATATGTGTGTGTGTGTGTGTGTGTGTGTAAACTTAATGTAAAATTTAACCATTGAAACATAAGAAACTGACCATACACAATGAAATCACAATACCATATAGCAGTGTCAAATTACAAATTAAATTTATATACATACAATTTTTTCCGGCTGAACAACACGGAAATTTTTTGCTATATTCGCACTGTCATTTTTATACATAAAAGCATGAAACTTACAAGTTTTAACTACTAAAGTGATTTAGAATCGAATAACGTTTTTCACTTTTCTATAGATACGTTAAATTTTGAGTTGTGATCGATTTCTCTCTTATGAACTTTATCAGACTGTCATGTCCAGAAAATTGGTTTATATCTTTAACTTTGACGGTCATTTTCTGAAAACTGATTTGTTTTTACAAAAAAAAATGGAAAACACTATTTAATTTCTTTGTTTTTAATAAGAGCACCTGCAAAATTTTTGAATTTAAGAATAGTGAATGACTTTGTGAATGTGTCAGAAGATAACTAATTTGGATTTGTAAAATCGTAAGTAGCCCGGCATATTTTATTCTTTAAATTTGAAATAATGATTGGTTTATTTCAGAGGCGCCAACTTTTAAAAATTTCAGGGGGGGGGGGTCGTGGAAGAGTAGATTGAACAGATAAAGGGACAGACCTTCTGTTAATTTTTATTTCCAGAGGTGGGGGGGGGGGAAGCGATGGCCCTGTGAAAATTTCCAGAGAATTTCTATGGCGGACGCCTATGATGGATTTAATTTGTTATCTTGTTCATTATTATAAATATTTTCAAACTGTAAGCAAAGGTATGAACTTTTCTAAGCTACTTTTATCATATTATTTCGATATCTGCAAATAAATTCCTTTAAAGAATATATTTTACGCGAAATAAAACATTTTATAAAATCTAAATATACTTAACAACTTAACAATATCATATCGTTAAATTTTTCTTTTTGTTCCTTGATTTATTATTGATTGATATAATTTCGTTCCTTGAAGATTTTGTACTTCAAGATGAAAAGTTATTTATGTTATGTTACATGAAAGTTATTTAACGTGAAATACATACAAACGTGTAACGCGGTAATAATTTCCTGTACTAACCACTACTTGTAAAGCCCGTGGGAAAAAAAAAAATATATATATATAACTTAAGACACATGTATATTAAAAACAATTCACAGATAATTCTGTAAATTTCTTATTTATAAATTAAATTTATATCATTTAATTAAAACAAATTTTACATTCTATTGGTTAAAGATGAGATTTTCATTGCAATTCCATTTCTTCTTTACACTGGAAAACTCCTCCTATAATTTTCTTATTGTGACATAGGTTTCACAAATTTTTATCATTCAATAATATGTAACGAAAGATCAGAAGAATGAAAGACATTAGTCCCCTTTTCCGAAAGCAAACAAGTAAACATAACAATCCGTTTCATGGAATTGGAACCAGTTCCCAGAACCCATGAAAGAAGCAGCAAACTGTCATGTAAGACAAATTCAAAAACATAATTTTAGGCTGTTTCCCTTTATTTCCAGATTCAGAAGCCTTTGGTTTCAACTCCGCTTTCTAAAGATAAATTTCACAAGGTGACAATGGACTTTACCCACGAATGGCAACACCCATGCCGCAGCGGGTATCTACACTCCGAAAAAGACTGTTTATTGGATGAAGGGGAAGCAGTGTTAAAATGTTCTGCACGCCTATTGGTGTTTTTCTTCTGAATACCCGCGGCTGACGTCACATGGGTAAAGTCCGAGGCTAACGAAAAAGACAGGCTACCGCGGTGCATTCCGCTTATCTTTTTTTACAGACCGCCGGCGTGACGTGAGGCTCTTTTCGTACACCTCCATTGGTGCATTCGAGCATCACGTGACTCCCACGGTCTGTAAAAAAAGATATGCGTAAAGCACCGCGGTAGCCTTTATTTTTCGTTAGCCTCGGATAAAGTCCATTCTACAAAGAAAGTAAGCTTTATGGATATCAGTCAATACAGAATTGTTGCTGGGCCGGTACGGGCAGGAATATCCTGCGGTACGGTGTAATTTCTACAAAGCAACAAAGCGGGGAATGTCCTACGTGAAAATTCCCGACAGGTTTGTTGTCTGTTAAACAAAGAGAAAAAAAAGAAGGTTTATAAATGAAACTTTTTCTGGTTTTGTTTCCATTTTAAAAACAATATTGGGAGGAGGGGGGGGAGGGTCTCTTTGCTTAGATCTGGCAAGAAGATGGAAAAAATTGGGAATTTAAAGTGAATTAGTGGCTGATAAAGTGATCGGAATTTTCAGTCTCACACTAGATTAGACTAAAATTTATTTAAAAAAATAATAGAAATTTAATGTTATTTTAATCGGGATGTAAAGTTTCACGCTAGGTCGGGCAAAATCTTTTGCAGGTCGGGCTTTGCCCGACCTGGCCCCCACCTAGCTACGGGCCTGTATCAGTTTGGAAGATTTATGCAGAATTTTTCGAGTTATCGTGTCCATAAAAAAGTGACATAGACAGATAGATAGATAGATATATAAAGTTTTGAACTGGGGGGGGGGGGAGTTTTGAACTTGTTTTGGGTTCTGGGAGTCATGATCGGCGTAGATCTGCAAAAAATTTTCAAAATTTCCAACTTAGGTGAGAATGTAATAGGTAGTATTTCTTACGAAATCTACCTAAAATGAAAATATAAGAAATATCAATAAAAAGAGCATAAATGCATTCCGAAGTAATAATTGTGTTTTTAAAGATATAATCATTAAAAAAAATATTACAAGGCGCTCACGTTCCAAACACGTGGTAAATCTTATATTCAATATATCAAAAGCAGGCAAAAATATTAGAAACAAGTAATATAAATAAGTAAATGCATACACACAGGTTTACGATTTATCAATATAAAACATTTACCTTATAAATTGATTTCTTATTATCCATAATATTATATAAACAATGCTTGAAAAGAACTTGCTAAAATTCCATTTCATTCACTATGAAAAACAAGGAATAATATTACATGAAGGTCGAAAACTAGTTTAGAGATCGGTCCACCGTTCCTGAAGTCAGAGCGGCCAGGAACGGTGACTCTGAAGGCTTTGTAGAGAGTTAAGTAGGTGTTGACAGGTTCATGAACAGATAAATCTTCAAAACAGCTGCCTGATTTTATAGCAGAACTTATGTCCAGCATGTACTGCTGATCTGTGTATATTGGTCATGTTTCACCCTTTTCTGGGTCTGCTCAAAACATTGCCAGTAGCATTCTTTCTTATTTCACAGAAGCTGAATTTCCACTTCATGAACTGAAGGTAATTGGATCTGATTGCACCCTTACTAATACGGGGTGGAAAACCGGTCTTAATCTTACATTTGAAGAACAGGTTAAAAGACCACTACAGTCGGGCGTGCGTCTCTTACATTTCAATGAATTGCCATTCCGGCATTTGTTTCAAACTTTAGATGGTGAAACAGCTGTGCCAAAATCATTTCGTGGTCCGATTGGCAAACAGCTCAGTAAATGTGAGAAACTTCCAGTGGTAAACGTTGTTGAGTGTGAGATTCGAGAAATTGACAGAGAAATTTTAACCATAGTTCTGCTATAAAATCAGGCATTTGTCGTGGAGATTTATCTGTACATGACTTGGCACACTTTCCCAACCAAGGCATTACAAAAGTCGTCGACTCCAATTTCAGAGAGGGTTTTATAAGAATTACACTTATTTCAAGATCATTAGTGCCTTGTTTTTCAAGCAAATCTTACTTCAAACTACCAAAAGAAAGTAAAGACAAGTAAAGGATTATATGTCTTTACAAACTGAATATTTACACAATCAGAAAAATAATTTTTGGTTTCAATGTTCTTTTTAAACCTAATACGCTACTAATAAATTGTGAAATGTGTTTTTTTTTTCATTTATTTATCTTTCCTATACTGTGTTATACTAAAATATGTCTAAATCTACTTGTTATAGAAGTTATTTGATTTATTTCCATTTATTAGAAAAATTGTATATTTTCTCAAAATTTAGGGCCAATGCGCTACCACCCGATGTAAAAATTTATTTACTTTATTTTTGCATTTTACTAAGCTACCCTAGAGGTAAGTGTTTCATGGTATAGCAAATCAAAAAACAAAAAAAATATTTTTACCGAACCCGCAAAAAAAATTATAAAAATCGTATATTTTCTCAAATTTTAAGGCCAATGCACTACCGCCAAACGTAAAATTTCATTTATTCTGTTTTTGCATTTTACTAAGCTACCCTAGAGGCAAGTTTTCCACGGTATAGCGAATCAAAAAACAAAAAAAAAATTTTGGGCCCACCCTACTACCTATGTTTATGTAGCATCAAGACAACACTAGATACCGGGCTTGCTCATTCACTCTCAAAACGTCACAAATGGTGGCTGACCGCGACCAGCGATTGGTCCACAGCAACGCTCCCATCGTTTTGTGCCAATCGCTGTATGTCTTTCCTCCTAGTCAGCCACCTTTTGTGACGTCATCATAATGAATGAGCAAGCCCGGTATGTAGTGTAGCCCTGGTAGCATCTGAATAGATGCTACGAGATTATGGCTACAAATTATAGCATTCACTTTTCGTGGCTTGGCGATACTCATCTTGGCAAGTTTAATTACATGAGTGAGACTAAAAGGTGCCTCTATATGAGAATGGTGACATACAGGATATAAAATTTTATTGGTCATGACCATTTTGGACAAAAATAAATAGCCAAGCATCGTGGTTTATCTGTCCTTATCACCAAACTAATTTTTTTGGACTTATCTCTTTAAAAATGCTTCTGTATGAGAATGGCAAGGTACGCACAGCATGCTCAGACAGAACTTTTTGTCCAAATATGGGAAACCTACATTCCAGAACTTGGTGAGACATATCAGCAAACATTAGCTTGGCAATGGCAGGCTCTCTAAAATGCTTGGTGATTTTTGTTCATAATTGTCTCAACCAATTAAATTTTATATCCCATAAAGCACCATTCTCATATAAAGGCACCCTAAACTTACTCATATAATTGAACCTGTCAAGTCGAGTATCGCCAAGTTCAG
Organism: Maratus michaelseni; assembly: GCA_963931845.1. Classification (NCBI taxonomy): domain Eukaryota; kingdom Metazoa; phylum Arthropoda; class Arachnida; order Araneae; family Salticidae; genus Maratus; species Maratus michaelseni. The sequence continues at coordinate 124,451,546 of OZ007586.1, forward strand.
GAAGCTTAATTTAAAAATGAGGACTCCTCAGCCCACTAAGCTCTAATAGAGTAACTCTGGGAGAGTCGCCGCATCCGGAATAGATGCAATACCTTTGTATTTCTTGTAATTATTGATAGATGACAGTCTGACGCACAGTGTAGGTGTGCACTGAGATTTCTTTAACCAGTGTATAGCGGGAATCCCATTTCGATGTTTACTTGTAGTTGTACAATCCTTATTTTTGACAGGAAAATGTGCCCAGTTTTCCTGTATTTCATCACTCTATAACCACATTACCACTTTTAGCCCCAAATTTATTCCTTGGTTTACATTTACTCAGTTTATATTATACCCATAAAACTCTCTATTATTTATGAATTCTGTTTCTGTTATGTAGTTTATTTCCTTAAGTTATGTATTACAATAGTCACTTTAGTTATACTTTTATATCCAGGCACTCTTAAACAAATATCCAGTTCTGAATTCTTCATTGGTTTTCCATTAACACCACTTTATATTTTTGTCCAGCCATTATTAAATTTCGTAATTTCTATGCCCGTGCGATCGGCATTTAGATCACATGGCTACTAGGAGGATTCAATGCGTGATGACATCAAAGCTACACTAGATACCAGGCTGGCTCATTCATTATCATGACGTTACAAATGGTGGCTGGCCGCGACCAGCGATTGGTACAAAGCAAAACGACAAAACGAAAGACATACAGCGATTGGCACAAAACGATCGGCGTGTCGCTTTGTACCAATCGCTGGTCGCGGCCAGCCACCATTTGTGACGTCATGATAATGAATGAGCCAGCCCGGTATCTAGTGTAGCCCTGATGACATATGGCATAGCCAGTATGACGTCATTAACTTTCTCTCTCCTGTGATAGACCGCCAGTGATTTGCATTTTCCTAAGGTTTCGTATCTGGAAGTGACGTATGTGTGCTGGCCATGGAATTGTGTAATGTAGGAATGACCGCAAACTTCTTCTGGAATGATCTTAAAGCTGCTTGGTAATTTCATCATGTTTATAGCTCTCATCGTGTCAATTATATTTTTCATGGAGGCTTATGGCATATAAATGATGTTATAGAAAGCTGGCTTGATGTGCGTCCATATGTGTCAATGTTTGTCTTATTAAAGGTTTTTAATCAAAGTTTTCATTTCACCCTTTTACCTGTTCATCATTTACATGTTCTTTCCAACCCTTTGACATCTGGTTTTATTTTTCAAATTCTTACCTTGCATCACATTTTCCCCTTTTAAATGTACTTGTCTTTCTCATCGGCTAATAGCCAAGAAATGTTTATGTCAATTACAGAATTGGTCTGGTTAAAGTGACACCTGATAATGTTCATTTGATACCTTCAAAAGAAAGTTGTCATGGGAAATTATTAGTGATGTTTTCTAAGGTTAAGGAAGTTAAATATGGAAAGCTCACAACATGTATATATGAATTGAATCTTTGTGTATTGAATATAAATGCTGAAATGTTTTCCTGTGTCTCTCTGATGTGCTGATTCTACGTTAAAAGTTTCAACTTAATTCCTTTTTGAATATATTAAAGTAAGCTATCTTTCACCTATCAATACTTATTTTTACATTTAAAGTACAGTCAAACCCCGATTTAGTGCCATCTCGAAATAGCGCCAATTCCGTTTAACCGCCAATTGCGTCTATGAACAAATCTGCCAAAAAGGAATTTCAATGTAATGTATCCGTTAAAGCGCCAACTCAATATACCGCCAAAAAAAAATGTCTAGAAATTACTGTATTTTCTTTGCATATCTTTCTTTTTTAAATTTTTTGTTAGAATTTCAAAGGACACTTCCTTTTCATGTGTCTAAATGTTTTCAAGCTCAATTCAAACTTTATTGAATAGCAAAGAATTTATATTGTTCTCAACACCTGCCAAAATGCACCTGCTACCCATTCTACTTGTCATTGGGAGAAGAAAAATAACGCGCACTGAGTGCCGAGCAAGTAAAACTTCTGATTCAGACGGGCGAGTCACGTGCTCCGATCCGCTTCTGGAGCGGGGAGAAAACAAGGCATGGCACGCCATTGGCTGAAAGGGTCTCTCCTCTCTCAGGTGAGAACAATGTAAAAAATAACTTCTCCCTGTACTTTATGTCGATTTCTTAGAAAGAAAACTGTGTGCAGTGCAAAATCTCTCATTCAAAATTTTGGTCGGACGTTGATTGAAACATCGAAGAATTCACCAGCTAAATCTGTAAAATATCATTCTGTCTCTTTATTTTAACTCATTATGGCGAAAAGAGCAGTTTTATCAATTTCAGAAAAGCGGGAAATTTGTGAATATAAAGAAAGAAATGTGAATGTATCGCAGCAACACATCTCCAATCATTTTTCTACACTCTGGAAAAAGCCTGTTAGCAGGCGCTGCATCGGAGACATTTTGATGAATACAGAAAAATGGATTAACACCAACGAACTGCAATCATCTGTAAAAAGACTGAAAATAGCTAAACATGAAGACTTAGAGGATGCCCTTTGCACATGGATACAACAAATGAGTGCTAAAAATGCCACTATCAACGGAGATGTCATCAGAGAGCAGGCAAAAGTTCTTGGCCAGCAAATGAATATTACAGATTTCGAATACAGTAGTGGCTGGTTGAACAGATTTAAAAAGTGACGAGGATTCTCTCAGTACATACGAAGTGGTGAAACTGCAGGTGTTGATGAAGATATTGTGTCAAATGGTCGCAAAAAACTGAGTGCGCTGATTTTAGAATATAAACAAGAGGACGTTTACAATATGGATGAAAGTGGCCTTTTTTACCGCTTGCAGCCAGATAAAACAATTTCGAGTGGGCCTGCTAAAGGATTAAAAAAAAAAAAAAAGATCGTGTGTCTCTTGTGTTCTGTACGAATAGTGATGGATCTGATAAAAGAACTATGACAGTGATTGGAAAATCAGCTAAGCCACGATGTTTTAAAAATTTTAATCCTGCTCTTTATGTAGATTATGAGAATAACAACAAAGCATGGATGACTTCAGCATTATTTAAAAAATGGTTAGCGAATTTCAACATAGAAATGAAAAGAAGCAAACGCCATATTTTATTGATTTTGGATAATGCCCCTTGTCACAAAGCATATCCAATGAGTAATATCCGCATTGAATTTTTACCTCCTGACTGTACTGGATTTTTGCAACCTTTGGATGCTGGTATAATAAACTCATTCAAAGCTCATTATCGAAAGTATCACGTCCGCCATATCATTGAAAAAATCAGTAAAGATGATTTTTCTCCAATCCTTTTACATGATGCTATTCGCATGATAAAAAAAGCATGGGATGAAATTTCATCAGAAACTATTGTTAACTGCTGGAAACATACTGGAAAGATTAAACCTGAAGGATCTACTAAAAAACAAAACAGTACAGCACTTCAGGAACAAGACGAAATACACAAATTAACAGAAATTGAGCATCCTCTATCGGCAATTGAGTACATTAATATAGACAAAAGTGTTTCAACATTTGAAGATTTGACAATCGAAGAAATTGTTGCCAATCAAAATGAAAATGAAAATTCATCTGTCAGCGAAGCTGAAACGTCGCATGTTACATCTGATGAAGTTAAAAATTGCATTGGGAAAATAAGAATTTTCTTAGAAAAACATGCAACTGATAAAAAAATGATGAACAATCTTTTAGTTGTAGAAAAAGATATTGAAAAAATCAATATTGAAAGGAAAACTCAAACTAGCATATTAAAATATTTTCCTGTAAAAGATAATTAAAGTAAAATAATTCAGTGTGATATTTAATGTATGTGTGTGTCTGTTATGTGCATAATTATCTACTTTATCTAAAATTGACTATATAAAGAGGTAAGTGCATGTTAATTTCATACATTAATTGGATAATTTTGAATCATGTAGCATTAATTATATTATGTATATTAATTATATTATATTAATTTATACTATTATAATATACTATATACCATTGGATAATTTAATAAAAAGGCATTACTGATATTTATTTTTATAATAATAATAATATTAGTATAATAGTATGAAAATTAATTTTTATTGTATTTTAATTCGATATACCGGCAAACTCGTTATAGCGCCAAAAATTTCTTGAACGGATAATGGCGCTATAACGAGGTTTGACTGTATATATGTTAAATCTCATATAAAGTTAATCTAAATGAAATTATTTGATATCAACGTAAAGCTTATAGTTTTTTTCTACTATTTAATTACATTTAAAGCTAATCTGTTTTTCCTGTTTAATGAATAAAGTTAATTTGTTTTTACTAAAGTAAACTTTCCATTTATCAAACCTAGTTCATTTTGTGTTTCAGTCTATTTCTACTTATTGCTCATTCATTGTATAGGTTAAATATAAAATCCTGTTTTTGGTTGTGTAATCTCTTACTTCATTTTTGCTTTTATTATGTTTTTAATTGTTAATAAACTTATGTTCGTTTTAAATATATTGGTTTCTATTTCAGCTTAAAAGTAATTTACATTTCCCTTTTCCATATAGGCTTAAACTTTCAGCACATTCTCTCTTCCATCTGTGTATAAATTACCTCTGCTACATTAATATATCAGAATTACCCTTTGGTAATCTCATCAATTTTGAGGTAAGGCGCATGATTTCACTAGTCAAACTTTTAAACACATTATGCTTAAATACTTTTTATAGGCTAATTACTAAATGCATGCATGATTTCGAAGTCAAAACTAAATGTAGCATCTCTATAGAGTACTGTGTGTATGGTTACGTTATTTTCTTTTGCAAGGGCAGGCAACTGTGATATGCTACGTCTGTACCATACAAAATGGAATACATGCCGCACTGTGATCCAGTATATGTGCCGCAGTTTCTTTAGTACTGGATGATGTGATTAATAAAATTCAGCTCATCAGACATTGATGAATGTTCAAACAGTATGAAGTTTACTACACCTAAGGAGAAAAAGGGAAAAATAAAAAGGAAGAAGGCGAAGAAAGATGCAAGTCAAGATGATAATAATGAAAAGTTGGATCACACATGCAATACAGATGTTCTTTGCAAGGCATGTGTAGAAACTAAGAGGAAGTGTGATTGGCTTCGTTGCATCATGTGTCAAATGTGATTACACGAAGACTACTATTTTTGACACTTTTTGTGTAGATTGATGTTGAAAAAACAGATCTATTAACAAATAAAATGTAAACACTATTTTACTTTTTCTGTTACCTCTGTAATACACTGATGTTACATTGTTGCTGAAATAACAATTAAAATCCAATCTTTAAGAAATAAGTAGGTAATTTTAGTGGTGAGCAAAGTAGGCAGAGTAATATTGATTTGAACCTACGTTTCATTGTACTCATTTAGTTTCTTTTTGTTCTTACATAATTAATTATAGTCCAGATATGAATATTTGTTTGAATATTTTTTATATTTATAATTTCATTCTGTTCTTATGACAAGTGTGGTGTCTCATTCTGAACGTACGGGTGACACGCCACAGAATTATTATTATTTTTTTTTTTTTGTAGCAGCACACATGTTGTATACAGTGGTGGCCAAAAGTTTGGACATTTTTTGAAAGTTTCATGTTTTTAAACATTGTGTGCTTGTAGAATATATTAATTTTCACTTAAATACAAACGTTTATATATCAAATTGAAGGTAATTTAATGTAGAATTTAATAACAAAAACAGTATTACAATATCTGTATTACAAAAAAAGTTATGCTCCTTTTAGTAGAACAAACAAACACAAATTGTTTTGAATAAGAACATGTTTTGTAATAAAAGCGTACTAGCCAATCACAAACACTGTTCTGAGGACCAAACAAATGTCTGTAACTATAGTTTAGGTTATTTGGATGGTAAAAGAGTTATTGTTGTGGAAATATTTTGCGGAATGATGCATTCTAGTACAATTAAATACAGTATTGCTGTTTTTGAATATATAAAGTCCTTTTTTTTAATTAAACTAATTTTAAACAATGTCATCAACAAGAAGAACTAATTGGACATCTATAAAAAGAAGCCGAATTGTCATATTGAGAGAAAATGGCCTCTCTTATGCTGAAATTGCAAGACAAGTTGGTGGTTCAGTGACTTGTTCTGGTGTACGAAAGTTCTGTTTACGTTATGAAAAAACGAAATCAGTGGAAAATAAGGCCAAATCAGGCCGAAAAAAATGCACAAGTGCTACTGCCGATAGAAAAATTAAACGGCTATGCCTTCAAGATAGAAAAATTTCATCAGATGCCATTAGATGTGAAATGAATGCAGCGGGTATTGCAGTAAGTTCAAGAACAATAAGAAGGTTATCAGGATTTGGACTACAAGCTAGAATTCCAAGGAAAAAACCATATTTAAATCAAAAGCAACGCAAAAACGAGTTAAGTGGGCAAAAGAACACATTAAATGGCCAGAAAATCAATGGAAGCAAGTAATCTGGAGTGATGAGAGTAAAATATCGCTCTTTGGTAGTGATGGTAGAAAATACGTGAGACGTAGAGTAGGAGAAGCACTTCATCCTGATTGCATTGAAGCAACTACAAAAAACCCAACAAATGTCATGATTTGGGCATGTATGTCTGCAGATGGTGTGGGCCGAATTCAAGTGATTGATGGCATCCTGAATGCCAAAAAATACATCGAAACTGTCCTGGAACCAAAATTGATACCTTCCATCAGGGATCTCTTCCCCAACAACGCACTATTTATTTTTCAGCAGGATTCAGCTCCATGCCATACAGCAAAAGTATGCAAAGCATGGTTTCAAGATAAAGGCATAGATATATTACCATGGCCAGGAAACAGCCCTGATCTTAATCCAATTGAAAATTTGTGACGACATTTGAAAATTCTTGTTTGAAAAAAACGTCCATCCAATAAAAGACAACTTATTGAAGCTATAATTGATTCTTGGCACCATGCGATTACGAAAGATTAATTCCAAACACTCGTTCACTCGATGAAAAGACTCTGTGAAGCTGTCTTAAAAAATGAGGGTTATCCTATTAAGTATTGATTGTGTAAGTATCACTTTAAAAAAATGCAAATCTAAGATAGATCTTACTATTAGTTGCATAACTTTTTTTTGTAATACAGATATTGTAATACTATTTTTATTATTAAATTCTACATTAAATTACCTTCAATTTGATGTATAAACGTTTGTATTTAAGTGAAAATTAATATATTCTACAAGCACACAAAGTTGAAAAACATGAAACTTTCAAAAAATGTCCACACTTTTGGCCACCACTGTATTTACCATTAAATAGCACAGCATAATTTTTTTTTTAGATTATGTGCACCATGGGATTTTATACACAAATTCAAAAAAATATGTGGCATCTCACACGGAATTACTCTATAAAGGAGAGCTAACTTCCTATAGAGCATTGGTGTGGTAACGAATTGTCATTTTTACTGTTTGGGTGGCAGAAACTTCATTTGTTGTCATTTAAATCCATAACAATCTTCTCAATATAGTGTCTTTTATATCAGACCACGATTATTTTCAGCAAAACATAGTCTTGTCTGATTACATTAAGTCTTTGTCTGATGTTCCACCCCCTCCCCCTTCCAACATGTAATAAAATTTAAAATATTTTCCTATAGCATAAAAATTCTGCCCTATTTGTTGCTTTCTAGTGATAAGAAATCAATAATCAATCATGTAAATTACTCCTTCTCATCAAAATTTACAATTACCCCTCTATTATCCTGAGTTTATTATCTTTAAAACTCATCATTTAAAAAAAAAAAAATCTGCCCTATTTTTTCTCACTAATAACAACAAATAAATAATTATCTAAATTACCCCCACTACAAACATCCTAAATTTATGCTCCCCCTTTTGCCCCTAGCATATAAAAAAGTTTAAAATATTTTTAAATCTTTGTTTTTATATTTAAAAAAAAAAGATCTTCTGTCTTATTTTTTGCTCTTCAGTGACAATAAATAATCAATCATATAAATTACTCCCTATTACAGAAAATTCTGCTTCCCCCTTTCTGTCCTCTTACAGAATACAGAGATTCAAATCTTTAAAACTTTTAATTCAAAAAGAATAATCTGCAACATTCATTGCTCACTTATAAAAGTAGTAAATAATTATCTAAATTACCTGCCTAACCTCATAAATTTACACTTTCCCCCTTCCTTTGCCTCCCATCATACAAAGAACAAAAAAATCTTATGGCCTATTTAATGCTCTCTAGTCACTAAAAAGAAGATCATGTAAATTATCCACTACCCCTGAAATTTCCACTTCCCCTTTTGCCACCTCACCTCCAACATACAGAAATTTAAATCATTAAAACTTTTATTTAAAAAAAAAAATCTGCAACATTCATTGCTCTCAAATAAAAATAAATAAATAATCATCTAAATTACTTCTCAAATTTAAACTTTGCCATCCCCCAGTATACAAAGAAGTTCAAAATATTTTTAAATCTCTATTTAATGCTCCCAGGTGACAAAAAAAAATCAATCATAGAAATTATTCTTTTACCCCCCCCCCCCCAAAAAAAAAAAAAAATCTGTTTCCCTTCCTTCCCCCTCCACTCCAGCATACAGAGTTTAAAATAGTTATAATTTTTTTATTTAAAAAATTATTACATTCATTTATCATGAATAATAAATAAATATTGCCCCATAACTTCTCATAATTTACGCCTCTCTCCCTTCCCCTCTCCCAAGAATACAAATAAATTGAAAATCTTTTAAGTTATAAAATATCAATATGAGATTCCATAGATCCCACTTTTACTTGACAGGTGACATTTAAAAGACACAAATAGATGTTAAAAGATGTTTAAACACATTAGGACATTAAACCATATATTGGGTATATTATATGATGCTGTATCATTGTAAACCTGATCTCCTTTACGTGAAATATCTATAGATTATCTGATAACGGATGTATAGTAGTTAGATGATGGATAAATGATTTTTGCTCAATTCAAATCTATTACAATATTTTTTTATAATTTAACCGGGATACCATACATTGTCCTAAATATTGGAAGATAAAGTGTACGACCCTCCTCTCCTTTATGGCATAGTTCACAAAGTTGTTTACATGATCATCCAGAGTATCCATAGAAACCCCAACTCAAGCAACACCCAAGAAATAATGGACTTATCCACCACAAACGAAGCTGAAGTTCAGATGCGCAAGACGGCAGGCAGTCAGTAAGGTTTTCACTCCCTGATGATGGTCGTGGTAGCCAGTCGAAAGTACTTGGACAGTTTTTTAAAGCTCTTTTAACATCTATTAGTGTCTTTTAAATGTCACCTGTCAAGTAAAAGTATCTGTCGAATCTCATATTGATATTTTATGAGTAAAATAATGTGAAATTTGCATTTCGCCCAATATGTTTTGGTTTTAGTCTTATTTTTATGCAAAACAAAATCTTCTGCCCTATTTGTTGCTCTGTAGTAACAATAAATAAATAATCAGTCATATAAATCATCCCCTTCTCCTGAAATCTCAATTTCCAAAACCCCCCTTCTCTGCGATATTTAAAATCTTTGAAACTCATTTAAAAGAAAAAATGCCATATTTGTTGCTGTCTACTAACAATAAATAATCAATCATCTGATATATCCCCCCTAACCCTAAAATTTCACTCCACTGCACTTCATTTCGCCATAGCACACTGTTTAAAACTAACAAAAAATATTAGACAAAATACAAAGAAAAAACAAATACAGTACGATAGGAATTGGTTTCTTCACCTAAAACAGCCCAGTAACTGAATTTGATGTCACAAACCCGTGCGCGTTCTCTATACTTTAACACTGAAGTCAGCAGTCTGAACATGAAAACAATTTTGCTTAGTTGGTTTCACTTTGAAGATAAACTATGGCAAAACAACGAGTTCTCACACTGATTTAAGTCTCCCATTGGTAAAGAAGTCATGCTCAAAATGGTGCGATACAGTTTTAACAGAGAAAGCAGGCTGCCAAGTTACTCCTCTGTTCTATATTAGAGCTCAGTGCCTAAGCCATGACCATTCGGATACACACTTGGTCAGATTTCCATAAGTGTCAAATACTTTCATTTATTATGTAATTCTGATGTCCCTACCATGTTCAGATCATGGATTTGTCAACTCACAATGTAATGTTGAATTTCTGAAGTGAGCATCAGAACGTTGAACTTGAGTCAGCACTGTACGGGTTCGATACTGCTTCTTTTATTTCAGATTTTTTTTTCTCTACTTTATTTTAAAATGTTTTATTGATTGCTTTATATTTTTCATGATACATGAAATATTTTTAATAAAAGTAAATTTTAATAATATATCATATATATTGATATTAATAACACTTAGAAATTTATTTCTATTATTAAAAAAGTCCTTCTGGCCTGTACCGGGAGGAAAAGGTAGCTTTCCTATACCTTCGTTTTAAAATTTTAGCTAATGTTACACGAAAACAGCAAGTTAAAATGAAAAGAAACGTTTACAAAAGATTCGTTAATACTGAATTTGAATAAGAAATTCGCCAAATTATTGAGCAATAGCCAAATTGGCTTCATTTATGACGACTTATTTTGGTCACCAAATTTGGCGATATTTCACCAAATGTCGCCAATTTTGGTGCTAACGGATATGAATATATAGTTTTATGCGTATGATTGGGAAAATTATTACAACAATGAAAGAAAATAATTTGCAAGTAATCGTATTAATGTGCTGTTCTGTTTCAAAATGTCAGCCACCCTAGAATTTCAAACTGCTCTATCTCAGCCATTTTTTAAGATAGAGGTAAACCAAAAAATGCTCTGGAATCCTTGTATCAAGGCCTAACAAGTAATTAAAAAATAAATTTGAATTTTTAACTTTTTTGTATCTTTATTTTAGTTTTAAGTTTTTAAATGGCTGCCATCTTGAAACAAAATTTGGTTACTTAAAATTTTAAAACTAAAATAAATATATAAAAAAGTTAAAAGTTTAAATTTATTTTTTAATTAAGTGTTAGGCCTTGATACAAGGATTCCAGAGCATTTTTTATTTTACCTCTATCTTAAAAATGGCTGAGATAGAGCAGTTTTAAATTCTAGGATGGCTGACATTTTGAAACGATGGCACATTACAAAAAACCAACGATTAATTTATGAGTTTTAGTGAACGGGATTTCTCGCAAATTATTTTCTTTCATTGTTGTAATCATTTTCCCAATCATACGCATAAAACTATATACTCATATCCGTTATTGCCAAATTCTCGCCAAACTTGGCAACATTTGACGAAATATCGCCAAATTTGGTGACCAAAAAAAGTTTTCATAAATGAAGCCAACTTGGCTATAGCTCAATAATTTAGCGAATTTCTTATTCAAATTCGGTATTGACGAATCTTTTGTAAATGGTTTCTTTGTATTTTAGCTTGCTGTTTTCGAGTAACATTAGCTGAAATTTTAAAACAAAGATATAGGAAAGCTACCTTTTCGTCCCGGTACAGGCCAGAAGGACTTTTTTATTTTAAAGTTTCATTTCAATGCAATATTATCAAATTAAATAATTTTGTTAAATTTTTTGAAACAAATGAAAAATAACAATTGTATGAAAATATCCATTTATGTATACAATAATTTCTTTAGGCATATTTTTATGGAGCACTCCAACTGTGAATTAATATTGAGAATAAAACGCAAAGCATATTTTACAATGCAAAAGTCTATGTGGAAAATTTATCAATACAACCTGTTCAAGGATAAATTTGCATTAAGGGAGTACTTGATTTCCAAAAACAGTGCAAACTTTAAAATTATTTGGCTTTTTTTATGCTATTGAAAGCATAGATATATTGTGGGAATAGACTTCATAAAGAAAGGCAATAAGTTTGGATTTTTCTCAAAAACATCTGTGCTTTATAGAGATGTGGCCACAGCATCAATTGAGTTGACTCCAGTAAATGTAATTTTTGACTGCAATGTGTTATTGAAGGGGCAAAGGAATGTGAATTTCTAAATTTTCTCCTAGAATTTAAAAAACTGTTTATTTTCCGATAAGTCAGAGCTTATATTGCATGAGAGATATTGTGCTAGTGGCTTCTAAACCCTATAGTTATGACCACTCTTTCCAGCATGTTATTGAACATCACATTACAAAGGTGTTTATGAAGGATCCATTATTTCCCTATATGCCTCACCAGTTGCATTATGTCATAAAAATAATTGTAAACCAGCAGGAAATCTGGAAAATTGGTGATTCATCATAGATTAAATTTGTTTGGATGGAGTACATGTTATCCTCACTATCATATTCCTGTGATCACAGGCCTCCTTGTTAAAATTTTCAAGAAATCAGTCTTGGATTTAATTTTGGGATATTTTTAGATAGCATTGAAACCATAAAATCTCGAAAATAGCATTTATTATGTAAAAAGGGACACTTATCTTTGAACAACAGAGTTTAGAGCTTTAAGGGGCTCTATTTATCTTTCAGAGACAAACAGACAAAAGCTACTACAATAAAACCTGTGAAAACAGAATCACCATGGAATAGAAAAATTCTGTTTTAGGCAGTTTTCTATCTTAGAAGGTATAATTGTATAGCATTCCTTCCATCAGGACCATATCTATTTTCTGTTTAAGACATGATTATGTTTCCTGTCCCATTAGAGGTTCCATTTTGACATGTTTTACTGCAAGCCTTGTCTATCTGGATATCATCATTAAAATGGCTAATTTGAAGATACATTTTAGTAAAAAGTTTTCAGTGGTTTCAAAAGGCAGGCATCACATCCAAGTTGGTGAAGTATCCTTCATGTAGTAAATTAAACTATTTAAGAAGTCTAATCATTTTGGAGGGAAACATGTTGGAAGATGAAAAACTTAAACCAGTTACAGACATGGCTACTCTCATTAACACAAAACAGATTTCCAAATTTCTTGGTATGACAGAAGAATATTAGGAATTTATCCTGAATTTTACCATTATCTGATCCTTTTTAATTATTGAAATGTAAGAGAGTAAAGTTAGTCTGGAATACAGAAAGTTCAGGACTCTTATTTTTTAAAAGAGGATCTCACTTTTCTCCCAAATTATACTTTTACTTAACTGTTTTGTAACTTTCTTTTGGAATCAAGGCAATGTTGATTGAAATTATGTGACAAGCAAACATGAGTGTTTATCCGTTGTATGGTCCCTCTAAAAAGTTAGATGTTGTTTTGGTAAATTACCAGTTAAAGTAATTATACACCATATTGCACTCACCAAACTTATCTGTGAAGAAGAATTGTCAGCTAGAATTATTTGCTGGTCAATTAAAAGTTAAAGAACACAATATTGTAATTAAGCATGGAAAAGTTCACCAAATGCAATGATAAATGCACTATCTCTATGTGTGCAGGCATTCCCACTGTTATTTTTCGTACTAATAATAATGATCTTTAACAAAATAACCAAAATTTTACTTGGGCCAAAAATCTGTGTTGCTTGCAATGTTTTTACTTTCTGGTCACATCAATAATATAAAGAAAATATTGTAATCATGATAAAATGGACCATGAAAATATTGGTACATCTTTCTTTACATTTTGAGGTTCTTTGAATCAGTTTTATCTAATTTAAAAAAGTATTTTGTAAGCAGTACTTGCGATTGAGATCCCATTTGGCAAATATGTTACAGGATGTCGCAAGAACTGTATTCATTTTCATACAAATTGGACAATAGGTTTTGTATCTAAACCATTTTGTGACCTGAGAAAAATGATATTATATTTTTAACCTTAAATGTTCAATTAAATATATTTATTGCTTACATTCATCTTGATTGCTGATTGAACAATCATGTTTCACCAAAAATTGACTTAATTTATTAAACCTTATTTTTCATTAAAAATTTAAATAATAATTATTAAATATAAATAATATTAAATATTAATAATATTAAATAATAAATTTATAATCTGGTAAAAGTATATGGGAATTTAAATATTGCATTTTGTTGGGAAAAAAATGGCAAAATATCTACAAACTTAAAACTCCCATTAGCATGACTATGTAAATTCAAATTCAAATTTATTTTAATTTACAGACATTAATCTTAATTGAAAATTGCTATAATTTTTTCAAAAAATCAGTTTTATAAATGAGGCGTTCAAGCCGACTAACTCCATTTTTTTTTTTTTTAGAAGTTCAGTAATAACATGATTGGGTTGAAATTTTTCTATATATTTATACAGTGCTGAAAAATTACCCTTCATTTTAAGAAAATTAAGGAGTATAATAAAAATATACTGAAAACATAATAAGAGTCAGTTTGACTTCTGAATGGCTCGAATGAAAGTGAATCAGACCTCATGTTCAAGAAAAACTTAGAACATGAAGTCATTTTCACCAGCAGAAACATTTTACCTTTGTAAAATTAGAATCTAAGTTTTTATTTTTATAATACTATTTATTTGAATGCATAAATAATATTCTGTAAAGTGTTCAGAAAGTTGAAAGGAATCACACCGGATTTTTTTTATATTTAGAAGCAATTTTTAAGCTGCATATGTCATTATTCTACTTTATTCATGAAAACCATTTTTATTAGAACTTTTTACATTGTGCATATAATACAATAACTAAAATAAAGCTTTTGTAGTTTGGGTTAAGTTTAATTGAATTCAATTATGGAAAATCCACATGATGAACATCTTTTGTGCAAGAGTATGCTTTGAGAAGACATTGAAAGTTAGATGAATTTGAGGTTTAAAAATCCCTTTTAAAGATAAAAGGGTTACTCTTTAATATATCAAATGGATTTAAGAAAAAATCTATTCCTTAAATACATTACAGTTTAATATCAATCATATAAAATGAAAACTAACATTAAAATCAAACATAATTATGTGTATCTTTTTTTTTAAACATTTATTCAGAATGTTAAATGACACCTTATTATAATCATCAAAAGATAGTATTTTATTTTTATGCCATTATAACCTATTAAATTTATTACTTAATGCTTAAATATTTAAAAAATCATTTTCAAGTATTAAATGAATTATAATTTCAGTAGAAAAAAAAAGGAAAATTATATTAAAAAGGAAGAAATAATTTTAATGCATGTAAGTAAAACTTTCCTAAATTCAGAATGATAGAGAAATTTATTTCTTTTGACATAAAAAACTAAAATAAATATTCAAAAAAGGTGAAATTTTAAACTTCCAAACAAAGCAATTTTTCAAATATTTTTATTTCTGAAACTTTCAGAGAAATACTTTGTTTACATAAAAATGTATGAAAATTAATTAATGACATATAATTATGAACAAATGTCATGAAAACAAGTATTTGAAAATAGCCACATTTGTATAGAAAGTTATATGACATATATTTGTAAAAAATACAAAGGGTACCAGGAAAGTTTTGCAATATGGATTTATTTATCAAACTTTCTCAAAGTAATTTTCGTTACAAGCAATACAGTTCTCCATCCTCTGAAACCAGTCCTTAAACCAGCTCTGCCAAGTTTCACTAGGGAGTAAGCCACACTCATTGTCCCACGTCCTCAAAAGTGCCTCATCACTGGAAAACCAAATACTTTTCAGCTTCATTTTCACATGACGGGACAGTGCAAAGTCACAGGGGGCAAGATCTGGACTGTAAGGAGGGTGTTCAAGAAGTTTCAGTCCTATAGTGGCCAAATATTCAGTACAGGCTTTGGCCCAGTGAGCTGGAACGTTGTCATGATGAAGAAACCAGGTATTCATTCGTGACTTTGGTCACAAGTTCTTCAAAGATTCCATGATTTTAGGGAGGCACTGTTCAGTGTACCCTTATCAAACATTTTTAGCATCTCCCGGCACCAAATCACACGTTGTGTCATCTGCTCCTCAGTCAGCCTATGTGGCACCCAGAGACAACACAGTTTCTTCATGTGCAAATAACCATGCAGAATTGAATGAATTGCAGGTGCATTTAAGCCTACAGTATCCTCTATCTACTGGTAAGTTATTCGTCTGTCTTCGTGAAGCATTTTCTTCACAGCAGTAATGTTTTCCTCCGCAATTGACGTTCGGGGCCTTCAAGCTCTTTCAGCGTCCTCCATAAAGAAATTTCTCCTTTGGAATTCTCTGTACCATCTGTATATAGTCGTACGATGTGGACAATCATCACCAAGTGCAAGAGTCATTTCTTCTAAACATTGATCTATGTTTAATCTACGCACGAAGTTATACCGCAAAACTGCCCTTATCTTACTTCATGACCAGGATGCCATTGGAAGAAATTCATACAATCACAGCTAATTAACAACTGAGCCTACAGACTTGTGGTTACGTGCAGGTGCGTATGTATAAACATATGTGAACACGCAGCCGCAAGTAGCCACCTGCGACTTTTTGTTTCGTCATATTGCAAAACTTTCCTAGTACCCTTTGTATATCAACAAGACAAAAAAAAAAGCACCAATAATCAATAACAGGAAAAAATAGTGAATATTTATATTATGTCTAACAATGCATAAAATATCACAATTATGAATATTTGTTGGCAGGTACATCTGCATTAGAACTTTGTCATGCAAAAGGATCCAACAAATATTAAAAAATAATATTAGATGACTGTTATGCATTCAATCAAAAACATATTTATAATTCTAAATCATGATATAACAGGGTTCATACAGATAAAATAAATGCAAGCTTTAATAATTAACAAAAAGTAATAGATTTTTATCTTTTGCCTGAAGATTTTTATTCTTCTAAATATTGCATATAGAGTATTGCTAAATTACAATTTTAAAGCTCTGTATCAATAGTGAAGCCACCTTCTCACATTTATGTGTAAAATTAACATCATTTGGTTATTTAGCATACCCCCTCCTTTCTTAAAATTCTTATTTTTACAAATATAAAAATTTGAGAATTTCTACCTGGTTTGAAAATTACATATTTAAGTAAGACATCAGAATTTCTAATAGATCAATAACAAAATTCAGCCATTTTCACAAAAGATACCACTAAACTAGACTGCTGCTGGCGGCAGCATTTTTCTCTGGGGTGAAGAAAAAGCATTAGTATGATTTTCTACTTTGCAGCAGCTATGGCAAGTATAAAAAAAAAAAAGGTGAGATGGCAGCTTATTTGTAAAGAATTTTTTTAATAACTTTGCTAGATGGTCAGCATAACTTCCAAGATCATCTTTACTTTGTGAAACAACTTTACATGATGCAGGGAAAAGTTTTGAATTTTTAAACTCAGTATATCAAAATATGTTAGAAACATAAGTATAATTTTATAGACCTGTTAATCAGAAAATTATCATTAAGATTCATAATGGAAGAAATTTAAGGATTTTTTTTAAATAAGGCAAAAAAATAAGGATGTTTAAAAATTAAACATTAACTTAAAAAATTAAACATTAACTTAAAAAAAAAATTAAAAACTGTACAAACCCTCTATAAGAAAATCAATACATATCAAACTTCTTGCACATGAAACTCTACTTTTAACCCTCTGAGCGTTTTGAAAAAGGGTAAAAATGTAAATTTGTTTTCTCTATTTTTTGTTTTAAATGCTAAAAAAATATGATTCTGTCAGCGTTATAAATAAAACTTAATTACAAATATGAATGTAACCATTGAGAGTATTAATCATTCTTCAATGTTTTGAAAATTCATTAAATCTATAGAATTATATTATCTTAAATATTGAATATTGCAGTAAAACCTGGAGCTTAGTGAACGGAATATTACGTTCCACACGCTTAGAGGGTTAAAATTCTATCAAATATGTAAAATATGCAGATCTATGTACAATTGTTTAAAAAAAAGAATGAACATCTCACACTATTTAATCACAAAATTATAGCAGAAAGATAAGACCCACCCCCCTCTCTCCACACACATAGAATTGGCTCAATTTTAAATATTGAATAATTTTGAAATTATTCATAGAATCTTGGTAAATATTTATATTTAGGCTCATTGGAAGATTTAGAAATTTTTTTTTCCTCTGGTGATAACCCATTAGATAACATCGCAAGTCAGTATTTAAAATTTTAAAGTTTACTTCTATTTCAATAAGCAATGGTTCCTAAACATATTTTATTTACATAACTTTGAAGATGACATAATTCCCAATTATATGGTAGTTTTCACTTTTCTCTGCTATGATTTGGTGATTAAATAACATGGGAATGTATTTTTATTTAAAAACTCTTTTTAATTTTAAAAATGTGAACATGTGGATATATTAAAATACAATAAAAATTTATTGAGTTAAATTTTGCCTATTATTTTTTAAACATGAACAAAAACTCAAAATATTTTTTGCAGGTATTATATAAACAAATGTTACAATAATAAAATTTAAAATGTCCATAAAAAAACTATTTAATCTTTTAAATAATTTTTAACACTTATAAATTTTAAAATATTAATGTTCATAAACATTTCAGATATTTTTCAAAAGTATGGCACTTTTTATGAATAAAATATCACATTTCTTTTTAAATGGCACAAATGTTATGCAATTTAGTTTAAAAAAGTAATGACATGATAAAAAATGTATATATACAGATGCAGGATGAATTCTAAAGTAGGAAAAATATATTTGAACATCTGAAGCTTTAGATTAGCAGTTATTAAACACCAATACCTGGTCACTTGACAACATGATATATATATATATATATATATATATATATATATATATATAAAAGGGGGGGGGGGAATTGAGATTCGAAAGGGATGTTTAAACATACCCATGTTAAATTTCTTAGATGGAGTAGCATGTGCTGCACAATCATGGCATCAAACTTTAGGTGCTTTTCCATAAGGAAACAGAATGGTGATGTGGTGCTGTTATGGTATGAAACTGAAGAAAATAGTTGTTTATGCACAACAATAGCACAAGAAATGGATTTTGGCACTATTCTTGCACTCCTTTACTTATGTTATTACAATAACATAATTTTAAAAATAAAATAATTCTTTACTGTAATTCTTTTTTTAAATATTCATAATAACCACATTAGAGCATAATAATAATAATAAAAATAGGAGACAATTGTCAATAGTTGTCTTAACAAATGAGTTCATTTGAAAACCTTTCCAGTATACTCATGGATGTTCAATACTTTTCCTATAATTTCATATATTTAAAGCCAAGATGAAAAATCATGCATCTGAAATATCTTGTTAGCTAAAAGGATTTTGTTTGAAGTGCACATACAGCTAGAAAAAGGAACAGTATCAACCATATTTGATATAATATTGAAAATTGTACTTATTCCATGAATAAAAAAAATTAATTGCCTATACATTTTTCTAGCTATTCATGGAGTAAAAAATAAAATAAAATACATTTATAAAAAAGCAAATACAGAGAAGATAATTCAAAAGGCACAGCTATAATAATTATTTAAAAAAATAAATCTGTCTAGAATGAATGTAATCTATTTGATAAGAAAAATAAACCTCATTTATTGTATTATTTTAAGCTGTCAATTAAAACTAAATAGTATATAAGCCAAAATATAAGTATTGTCTTTTATCAGATTGAGCAACAGACTTCAAAGGAACTATCAGTGGTCTTAAACATGAAGAAATTTGGACAAATAACTGAAGTCAGTATGTAAGAATCATTTATATATTTTTCATGAAAAAATTATACAAGGACATGAATAAACATACATACTATTAGATATATAGCAATTTTAACAAGTTGCAAAATACAGCCATTTTAACATTTTAAATTAATATGTTACCTTCAATGGCACATTGCATTATAGATGACAACTGGGAAATAATAAAACCTGAATGTACAGAATTTTCAAATAAGTTCACTGAAACATAATCATATTTTGTTACAACACTTCATAGAAACATATCACAGCTAAAATCTTAATAGTAGCATAACATTTTACATTTTTTTCTAGTTTAACGAAGAAATTTTAAATTCCTATGTTCTGTTTATTGATAAAATTACTATTTAAAATTGACCTGAATCACTTAAATGGTAAAAATTTAACTAAATATCACATTACATATTTATTTTTCAATATATGAAAGATAACTTTCAATAAATACTTGGGAAAAGAAAAAAAAATGGAGCTGACCCTTTTCTCATGGTGAGAATGTCAAACATTTGAGTGATGAATGAGATTAAAATAATCCCAGCAGGAAGAATAGATTAAATTTATTGCAGCAAAATAAATTCCCACTAAGAAATAAGGAATTCAGTTTCTTAACTATAGCATGTAAACTACCTTCAAATGGTTAATTAAAAAGGCTTCTAGAAGGAATGTATGTAACAATTTAAACATCAAAATTGTATTAAACTAATAATCGCTCATATTTAATGTTTTTTTCCCAAGACAATAAGTTTTCAACCAAACTTATTTAAAAAAAAGAGCATTTTATAGTCATAAAAATGTGGATATATATGTATATATAATCTGTTAATTGGAAATTTAAAAACTTTAATGACAGAAAACACTAAAATATTTTTTGCAAAATACAAAACTACATGCTACATTTTAAAAACCTCACATTAAGCCTTAAAATCTTATTTGTCTTCAATTGTAAATATCTCCAATACATGTGTTAATTTTTTTGTTTCTACTATATTTGTTTTATTTATTTTTAGACTAAATATTTTAATTTAGATTATCTCAAGGAGGAAAATTTACCAGGCTAATGTAAAAAAAATATATATAATAATAATAAATTAAAAATAAACAGAAAATATTAGCAAAAAGCACAGATGAAATTTAAAACTTCATTGAAAATGTCTGATATACATCATTTAAAAATTATAGTCTTACTTGGAGTGAATTAGGACATTTGTTAACTACACATTAAATAAGTAATATGTAATAAGGCAGGGTTCGTGCTGGAGCACAAAATTTTAAACTAAGAATCTAAGAATATCTAAAATATTGAAATTATCTAAGAATTCTACTTAAAATCATCCTATTTTTCATCATCCTACATTTTAAAAATCTCACATTAAGCCTTAAAATCTTATTTGTCTTCAATTGTAAATATCTCCAATACATGTGTTAATTTTTTTGTTTCTACTATATTTGTTTTATTTATTTTTAGACTAAATATTTTAATTTAGATTATCTCAAGGAGGAAAATTTACCAGGCTAATGTAAAAAAAATATATATAATAATAATAAATTAAAAATAAACAGAAAATATTAGCAAAAAGCACAGATGAAATTTAAAACTTCATTGAAAATGTCTGATATACATCATTTAAAAATTATAGTCTTACTTGGAGTGAATCAGGACATTTGTTAACTACACATTAAATAAGTAATATGTAATAAGGCAGGGTTCGTGCTGGAGCACAAAATTTTAAACTAAGAATCTAAGAATATCTAAAATATTGAAATTATCTAAGAATTCTACTTAAAATCATCCTATTTTTTGAAAATCAAATTTAAAACTTTGGTCATGATATGAAAATCCCACTTTTTTTCCTGATTAACATGAAAATTATTAATATATTGAAGTAACAAATTACCAATACTGAATATTTTTTATAACTATCTTACGAGTTAAATCATCAAGTTCAGTTCTAAATATTTAATCTTCATTATCTATCTGAAATAGATTATTAATGCAAATGAAAACTTAGGAATTACTGGATAAATATACGATTAATGCTGAGGATGTATAATTTTTTAACATTTTAACTCATGTAAACTAGGGTCAACTCCACTTTAATATATAAACTAATCATCAGAATATATAGTCACAAGAAAAGTTTATTAGTAATAACTTCTAATAATTAATGATATACTTAAATTCTGGAATTACATCTAACCTTAAAATTTTCAATAACACTCAATTTTAACATCATATTTGGCTCTTTTAGTAAATTTTCTTTTAGGATACCAAACAGGAAGTCATTCTGTCAAGTAGTTTAGGAATTATGAAGGTGATAAAATATATATTTGAAGTTAATTTTCAAAAAGTGAATTTAACTTGTGAATTTTTTAACAGCAATCAATTTCTAGAAATTTCAAATATGCAAATCCAAAATTGCAGCTCATTCCACTAAGTAGATTTTTTTTTTTTTTTTTTTTTTTTTAGTTATGCTTAAAAAACTACACTTATTGCAATCTGTTTTGCAACAATAAAAAATTATTTTGATATTAGGAGTTCCCAAACATTAAAGCTTCACTATTCCTAAACTAATTGAACCAATGACTTCCCGCCTAAGGTAAAATTTATCAGAGAATCCAAATATGGGGTAAAAATTAGGTGCATGTATTGAAAATGTCAAAGTTTGATGCAATTTCATGAAGAACTGAGCAAATTTTTGCATTAATTAGTAGACACTATTACTAATTTTTGGTACTAGTCACGTTTTTATATTTGTGGCAGAATTAGTAGGGAGAATTTTTTTTTTCTATGGCTGTACATAGAAGTATATAATCTACAAACAATTTAGAAAACCATAAACAGTCAATAGCTATGAAAAGAATATGCCAAAAAAGAAAAATGCTTAATTTGGTTATAAAAAGTTTCTCTTACTATTTTGTAACAAAATATATGTAAAAACATACCACTTAAATGTTAAAAATGATTCTGTTGAGAATACAGCAGAACAGCTTTTCTATGAAACAGGACAATAATTATCATTTTACATGCTTTATATTCCATAATCAATATACCACAGCACATAAATGCCATCACGTGACACTATTTGAATTTTTAAATTTCTTTCACTCAGTTTTACTCTGAACATACAATAAAGAATTAAAAAATTAATGACAACTTAAATTGGTAAAATGACTCAATGAAAATACAATAAAAGAAAATAGAGAATATAACACATAAAGCAAGATGAAAATCTAAACTATCAATAAAACTTTAAACACACAGAATACAAATGCAGTAAACAAACATTCACTACACAAGATAATAAACATAAATAAACTGACTCACTCATTTACTAAAAATTTGAACTAGTGCCTCTTTAAATCCAGGATCACACAATTCTTCTTTTGATCTGACTAGAATTCTATTATATTCACAAAACTTGCAATTTAAATGAAAGACTATCAAAATACCATGGCAAGTGTATAAATATATATAATTTATCTGATAACATTTAAACAACACTTGTTCAAACATATCAATACAGATAGACAGGTAATTCACAAAACATGCTAAATAAATTGCAAGCTTTTAGAAAGAGGAATTTCTGGACAATACAATTATAATCCTCTCTACAGAAGATAATGCCTGAATATTATTCAGTATAAATAAAACAACTGCAAACAACTAAAATTCAATAAAAGAACAACTTTGGTTATTTCAAAATAAAATGATAAACAACAACTCTGCTAAATAAATTGCAAACTCAAACATACACTTCATTAACAGTTAAAACATGGAATTATTAACAAAGTTGAAAATATTCTAACTTTACCAGTGATTCAAAGCTAGTAGATAATATCAGCTGAACAACTAACCTAATTAAATATAGTACAAATATGAATTTTAAGATTTCCAGTTGCAATAGAATTGCTATCATACGAAAGGAATATGTAAATGAAAAGGAAGATGGCATAGCTTTACAAAACTTATAGCAAATTGTCATCTAATAAATTAAAAAACATTTGAAAATATTTTTTACAAATTAAAAAAATTAGTATAAAATTTTAATATTGCATTATGAAATTCAATATGCAGAAATAGTTCTGAATCATACTAGATACCATTCCTTATATATGCATAAGAGTAGATGATGCAAGTAAGCAACTGAACAGAGCAGTTTTTATGGAAATTATCAAAACAAATTTTAGACTTTTTATCATCAGTTAAAAATTATAATAATAAAAAGTGATACAAAACTACTACTAATCAAAATATTTTCATGCACATTTTCTAGAAAAATACAATGAACTCAAGATTGCACAGGTAGCTGTAATCACACAAAAAAGTTTTTGGGAACAATTATATAGAGAACTGCATTTCCAGAATTTTAGGAACTATCAGACAAAAAAGATGAGACTCTAAAAATAAAATTTTAGTTAATTCATTGAGCACTTCGAAGAATCTGAAATATAAAATAAAAACTACTTAGCTAATGTCAAACTTAAAATTTTCAGTCTTTGAAGCAAAAATAAAATAAAACAAATGTCATAACTAAAATAAATGTCAACATATAAAAATAAATATAAAAACATAGTAATATATTGCTCACAGAAAAATGTGAAATAATAAAATGAAAATATAATCTGGAAAATTCAACAGTATTTAGGGAGACCAGAAAGGTTTGAAATGACAAAAAAAGTTTATATTTTTTATCATTATAATTTATATCATGTTTAAACTTTTGAGAATGTCATAATGCTGACCTGATAGAAACATTTTATAAATTACGGTCATATGAGTAAAAAAATGTTACAGCTTGCAGAGAGGAGATACATGCAAAGGCATAACTTTAAACTCAATTATCTTGGAACACTGTTTTTA
Source organism: Maratus michaelseni (assembly GCA_963931845.1). Lineage (NCBI taxonomy): Eukaryota > Metazoa > Arthropoda > Arachnida > Araneae > Salticidae > Maratus > Maratus michaelseni. Next base: position 124,475,996 of record OZ007586.1, read on the forward strand.
AGCAGTTTTGCCACAAAAACTTTTGAACAAATTAACAGATTTATATGTTACCTTTTTTAAAAATAAAATAAATAAATTCTCTACAAACTATATCTGAAAACAAAAAAAGAAAGATTTTTCATGGATCTTTAATGTTTTATTATAATTTTATAAATTTTTCAGGTATAATCGAGAGACAATGTAATAGTGAGTATAAAAAAGAAATGACAACTCAGAAAATATGAAACATGGACTTCAAATTCGTGGCCTAACTAGTTTTGCAAGGATGTTTTGTCATAAATGATAAAACTTTTGTTATTGTTTTTTACAATCCAACAAATATTTTTTATTTCAATAAAACAAATAAGTATGTGCAAAAAGAAGTAATAGTCCAAATTAATTACAATCTTCCTAATCCACAATAAAACTTCAGTCAATTTTCATCAGTTCAAACCCTTTTGGTTCCTTTACGGAGATGATGCTGGACTTTGAAATGAGCAAAAATCAATGAAAAATGTAAATTTTTGTTTTTGTGTTAAAATTTTAAAATATCAATATACTGCCATATACTTAGCAGAAAGTGTGTTTCATACTTCTTAATAGTAGTAATGAAAATAACATATGATGTATTTTTCTTTAAACAATTTTTTAATACTTCTAAGGGAAAACCTTGATACATACTATGACAAATTTGTACATCCTTTTTGGGATGTTGGTTCATTAAGGCCGTCAAATTAGTAATAAAGACTCACAATATGTATGTTTAATGAAAATTCAGTTTCATGCCAATTTAAAAAACTGACGCTGTCTTTTTAAGTAATAAAATGAAAAAAAAATATATATGGGGAAAATATTTTTTTCAGTTAAAACTTAAATAAAAATACAAAATAGCTTAAACTTTTTAAGTTTTTAGTAAATTGACTTTTTTCTTTTTTGAAAAATTTGTTTAATTCATGGTACCCAACACTTCTTACTTCTTTGAATACATTCTTGTTGGAATCTATATTATAAAGCAAAAACATGCCCATGAGTAATGCAGGCCTAGGACTGGTAAGTCACTCTTAAAAGGAGAGAAAAGAGACAAAATTGCAAAAAATAGAGACAAAAGAGACTAACATGTACAAAAAAAAAAGACTAAAAAGAGACAAAAAAAAAAGAGGCAATTTTTGCTTTCGATATAATTTTTTTTGTTAAACAGACAGCTTATACTTAATACCATCTGCAGCATATATTTTTCTCCTATTATTTACAAGAAATGTATAGATTTATGTGCTTATAAGAGCTGTGAGCTAAGCTATATGTGTTTATGCAAATCGACAGATTTTTTAAAATTATATATACGAATTAAGCAATTTTATTAGTTTATGCTTACGTTATATGTTAATGCATAGAGAACATGTCTTCTAGGCTTATGAATGTTAAACAAATTATATTAAAGAATCTACATGTTATTAATTGAATTAAGCTATACAGAATAATAATGTCAGATAGAAAATAAAATAAAACTTTTTCTTCTGCACTTTTTACTTTTAAATCTTATTTTGCTTTGTAACCTATTTAATGCAGTTTTTAAAATTACATCATTTTGCATGTTTTGATTTATAACGTAGTGAATTCATAGATACTCAGAGAAAGAAAACAAACCTGTTGTGATAATTGCAAATCAAATAATATATTTTACCACAAAATACGTCCATATACAAATGTAAATTTAGAAGACATGGCCATAAAAATAGATAAATAAAATATTAAAATAATAATAATTAAAATTTTCACTTAAAACGTTACTTTTTATTTTACAGTAAATAACTGACTTACAAGCTAACAAAATAGTAAATAATTATCAATTAAAAAATAATCTTGATGGAAAAAAATTAAACAAAATATTGACTTTAAAATAAAAAGTTTCAAATTTTAAGTCATCTTAGGCTTTTTGGCACAAAATGTTGAAATTATATTGTCTTCTCTTTTCTGAACATTTCTTTGAAGCTTTACCACTTCCATACGTTTTTCCTACTCAGTTTTACGTATGCTTAAAATTGACTTCCAGCATACCCTGGGCGACACTAACTTCACTCAAATCTCCTTTCTGTAATGCACTTTTCAAGCGATTATTTGCTTCTTTAAATAAATAATCAGATGCTTCAGAAGCTATTTCATGTTCTTTTTTTGATTTGGATATTTTGTCTTCAAACTGATTAATTTGTTTTCTACTTTCTTCAGCCTTTTCTAATCTTTCTTTTTCTTTAGCTGCCAAGCATATTTCTTCATTTTTCTTTTTCTCTTCTATTTCTTTTAATCTTTTTTGTTCTTCTATGTACATTATATAATGCTTATGTGCACTTTGCCCCATAGAGATGAGTTTAGAAGTCATTGGAACAAGTTCTAGTTTATTTGAAAAAGTCTTCATTGCATCTTTTATTGTCAGTATAGCATTAAAAGTTCTTTCAGAAGTAGATGCTTTTTCATCAGTTAAAGCCAATCGTGAAACAGAAAATAGTCTTTCGATATTAGCATTACCAAGCGATAACGATAAGGCCACTTTTACAATTTTCTCTATTTCAGCGTACTTGTTCTGTCCAATTTAATTTTTCTTATTCAATAATTTTTGCCAATAATCATCTATTCTTTCATTTTCATTTGATGATTCTGTCGCCTGTAATTGCAAAATTTTAAATTCATCAATTAAAACATCATCTTTTATACTTATAGGAAGCTTCCTCACAATAGATACAATAACTCGACAACTCTTTTTGTTTTTTATGTACAATGGGCTTAAACATTTCAGAGATTTTATTAAAGCTGTGTTACTAAGTGGTTTTTCAATTAAATGACTACAGCCAGCAACATAATGCTCTTTAACATTTCTCATAAATAGTTCATCAGTTTTGGGATGTTGGTTCATTAAGGCCGTCAGATTAGTAATAAAGACTCACGATATGTATGAGTCTTGTGGATGATTCTGTCGCCTGTAATTGCAAAATTTTAAATTCATCAATTAAAACATCATCTTTTATACTTATAGGAAGCTTCCTCGCAATAGATACAATAACTCAACAACTCTTTTTGTTTTTTATGTACAATGGGCTTAAACATTTCAGAGATTTTATTAAAGCTGTGTTACTAAGTGGTTTTTCAATTAAATGACTACAGCCAGCAACATAATGCTCTTTAACATTTCTCATAAATAGTAAGATATCTTTTTCTGGAAGATGCATGAGTTCTTTTTTAACATCCTGAGAAAAAACTACATCTTTCAATAGTAATATATTTTGAGTTTGAAACAACTCATCATAATTGCTTTCAGAAACATGTTTGCAAACACGTCTGGCTAGCTTTTCAATAAGTTCTTGAAGCTTTAAATAAAGCATATGTACCAGTGACTCATCTTTTTGAAAAGTCTCAGTAAAATTCATGAAGAGGTCTGCCGAAGACATAGCAAAATGGATTTCAGCTTTTACTGTCTGATTACGAATCAGGTTAGAAATCTTTTTGAATGAGGTTGATTGTACTACATCATTTTATTTTTATGGTATGAACTTCTGAAAATAGTAAATAATCCCTTCCCACTGTTCAAGAAGTCTTTCAGCAGCATAAGGAAACATTAGCCATCGAGATGGAGAATGTTTCAAAAATTTTCTGAGAGGTAAACCAAGGTTTTCTTGAATCTTTTCATAATCTTCGCATCTAGCTGGCCACCCATCAAAATAATGAAAAACAGCAACTGCTAATTCAGATGAATCTTCCCCAAAAGCTTGCAAAGCCTTTAAATAAGCATTGTGTACAATATGTATAGGACATGTTCCGACATCTGTTAAAGGAAAAGATCGAATTTCGACTAGATTTTCATTGAAGAGCTTATGCACTTTCTTATTTTCATAAGGTCCGTCTGAACCAACCATTAAAAGCTTTTGTAATAATAAATTTGTATTGCTGATAGCACAACTTATTTTTTCATAAAGTATTTGGGCATCAGCTTTTCCTATAAAATATGTTTGTAGGTGTCTGGAGATTACTTCATCTTTAGCCTTTGACCAATAACGAATCGTTACCTGAAGTTCTTTCTTATCCTCAACATTCATTGTTTCATCAAAACAAATAGTAAAAAATGATTCCCCTACATCCTCTGTCATTATTTGATAAAAATATGGTCAAGAGCATCTGTAATAAGATAATTCCTTTTTTTGGGACTTAATGAAAAATCTTTTGGTACTGCTTCAGGAAACATTGCATCAAATGTATCTTTTATATTTCTACATGATGCTGCTGAAAAGTTACAACAAACAGACTTCATAACCCAAATTAATTCCAAAAATGTTGCAGCGTTTCTTGGACTATAAAGTTTAATCTGTGCAGCACTTGAGTTTGTACTTTCACCATTACCTGCACTTTGATCTAATTGGGAAGAACTATCTTCACTGGTGCCAGCAATGAAAACCATCTGTTTATTATTTTTAACTAATTTTTGGTGATTACCAGTACCTGAATGTTGTAAAAATGCATGAAAACCTTTATTTTTAAAATCAACTGTAGAGGCACAAAATTTACAAATAGCCACATCTTCACTTAATCTGGAAACCCATGAGGAAAGAATGTCACCATTCTTGTCTGTTTTAAACATCCAATCAGTTCTAAATTTACATTTACCCATTATATACAAAGCTTTATAATTTAGCAGCCAGTTAATACGAATCCTGAAAGGAAAAGAAAAATATATTAATTAAATATATATATACATACATACATACATACATACATACATACATACATATATATATATATAGTACAAAATCCAAAATCCGGACCTCCGTTAATTCGGGATTTCAGACTTTTCCGAATTTAAGATCATTTTCAGTTTATTTGTCAAAAAATTAATCTCCTCCCCATTGCAAAATAAGGCGTGATTTATGTCAAGAACACATTTTTAATACTAAAAAACGATAATATTAAAGCAGATATTTTAATACAGAATTTTTTTTTAAAAAAAGGTAAAAAATGAAACTACCCACATTGAACACCTGCTCTCTCTACCAGGAATGAAAGTGCACTAAAGCCCTTTTGGAGCTGTAGGACAAAATTAGCACTCGCCACTTGGCGAGTTACACTGAAAAATTGGTGATTGACTTTATTGCCACCACTGGCCAAACTTAATAGTAACCACTCGCAATGATTGAATGAAAAATGTACGAAATGGGCAGGGACACTGCAGACGCACTATAGTGCATAAATTATGCAAAAAGTCGGAGACTGTATGCAAAAAAAGCTCTTACGCGTCCCACGAGATGCATAATTTCGTCAAAATATCACGGAAAAAGCCCGAATTTCATCAAAGGATCACGGGAAGAAACGCAAATTTCATCAAACAATCAACGCAGAAAAAAGTGAAATTTTCGACGAATGTATGCAGAAAAAACGTGAATTTTAAAGATCGCAAAATAACGGAAACTTTCATAAATAAAATCATGGGAAAAACGTGAAATTTTGTCAAAAGATCGAGAAAAAACAGCAAGTTTCTTCAATAGATCACGAAAAACCAGCAGCTTTCATCAAAAGATCGCGAAAAAAATGTCAGCTTTCGTTGAAAAATCGCAAAAAAATGGCAACTTTCATCAAAAGGTTGCAAAAAAGGCACATTTCGTCTAAAAATCATGAAAAAACGGCAAATTTCATCAAAAAATTGTGAAAAAAAACCCGGCAAATTTAATAAAAAAATCGCAAAAAATGACAAATTTTGTCAAAAGATTGCAAAAAAAATGACTAATTTCGTCAAAAGATTAAAAAAACGTGGCAAATTTCGTCAAAGAGCCATGAAAAATACACATAATGCCGAAAGTTGATTACCCCCCAGACCTCTGTTGCAACTTTTCAGAAATATTTTTTTACTCCGAATTGTCCCTTAAAATCTTAATTTTTTATTTATTTATTTAATAACTTATTTAGAAAAACCCAAATTATAATTTTTTTTTTTACTTATTTAGCAAAATCCAAATTATCAACATAACAATTTTTAAACACTTGTAGGGGTCAATCAGAAGTAACTAGTTTGGATTTGAGAACAACATTCATAAATATATATATATATATGTATACAATATATAACACAAAATAGAAATTATTTTATTAAAAAAAGAAATCACTTACGTAAATATACTCCGAAATTGTAGCTACCATAGATCAACTCAGACACCATAGGAAGATTCTTCTACTAGTGAGCTTAAAAATTAAAGAGAAATTACGGGAGTTTCAATTGTAACTTTTAACTAATAATGAAAGAACAATGAAAAGATTCTCCACACCTTTGCTGTGCTGATTTTGTGGAAAATTGGCAAATCGCCAATAATGATTATTTATCTTGCGCATTGCATTATTTGACTCTCGCGGGAAAGGGCAGAGATAAAGATCGATCAGTAAGAAATATCGGAAAAAAAGTGAGAAAAGAGATTAAATCGGAAAAATATAGACTTAAAGAGACAAAAGCAAAAAATAGCGAGAAAAAGCGAGATTAGCGACTCGCTCCGAGGCCTGGGAATGCTGATGCCATATTGATGTTGGCAACACCTGACCAATAAATTTTGTTTTTGCTGAAATTTTTTAATCTTCTAAACATTGCATAATTTAAATTTTTACACCATCAAATAAAAAAAAAACTTCAGGAACTTGGTATAGCTATCTAAAGACAAATACCTTATTTTCAGTAGAGAGATTGCTTTGGATATGGGTTATGTACATATCCAGGGTTACATTGCTTTAAAGAACAGGCAATATTTCAGTTACTGCAAAAAGAAGTTCCCAAATTTTCACATTGAAAGAGCTCACGGCTTACCTACAGGAAATCAGAATTATTGTCAGAAAGACAATTTTAAGGAATTTGGATCTTTACCCACTCTTACTTTAGGAATTGGGAAGTTTAAGGCAGCAAATGTTTCAGCTGAAGCAGGTGATATTGTTATTTTATTTATTAATATCCCAGACAATCCATTACAAAAAGACTTGGAATTCTCTTAAAAGAGTTTCTACTACTGAACTAAGTGTTCTTGTGAAATTTAATCATATGGACTGCCAAGAAATGGAAAGGACTATACAGTTAATATGTTTTGTAAAGGTAAGCTTTATAGCAAGAGTTTGAACAAATGGTGGGATGGTTATGAAAAAGAAGAAAATGTTTTAATTAGTGATATAGAACCTTTTCATGCAAATTTTATGGGTTATTTTCTAAAAATATGGTGAGATAGATATACCATGTTTGAAGACTGTGTCTATTTATTTTTTGGGGTTTTAAAAATAATTTTAAAAGATTGAATTTTTATTTAAATCTAACTCTGTCATGTGCAGCCCAATTATGAAAGATTAACTCATTTGCACTTAAAATAATATAAATAGTTCATATAAATGTTTCCAGCTAATAATTCATAATGAAATTAAAATTTCATCAGTAAATAAATGAAATAACAAAATAGTATAAATAAAAGACTGCTTTAAGTAGCAAAATATTTGGTAATTTTTTCAACTATTAACACTCCTGAGATTGTATTTTTTCTTGATTAAATGATTTTCCTTAATAAAACCAATTAATAATATGCCAAAAAGATAGTATAAAATTCTGAAAAAAGTAAAATTATTTTCATTATTAATTAAACTAGTGGATCACTTAAATAATAAATGGAATTTGAATTGAATCTGTTACCTTAAATTCTTGATAGTTTTCAAGAACTTTATTTAGCTTCTCAACAGAGTTCTTTAATTTGTTTACCACCTCTTCATCTTCATTTTTATAATGATGCAAGTAACACTGCAAAATAAAATGGAACTTTAAGCTTTACACGATTCATCAATAAACTTCTACACTTCATACCTTAACCCTTACAGGACCATAAGATGTCCAAGACTAAATATGCCAATACAACACAATATTTTAGCTATTGTGGGTGTAAAGTAAGAGAATATCACCAGAAAAACATAGCAGCGTGTATAGGTTTCTTATAATTTCATGGGAAATATTTTTCCCTATGGACCATAAAAGTAAATAAACAAAGAGTTAGGTTTATTATATCGGTATTTTATTTATTGCTTTGTAATACAAAAAACATAATAAAAATTATCAGAAAAGTAAAATAAATAGTTATGGTATTCTAATTTTCTCAAGTCCAAAACACTTTCAAGATATTATTAGTTCAGCCCGCGAATGTTTTGGTTTTGGCGCAATAAAGTTTGACAGTTTTTTTTTTTTTTAATTCGTTCAGAAACACATTTGCCGCCTTGGACATACGTTTTATTTTGACATTCAGTAAAAAAAATATCGATTCAATAATAATTGAACAATCGATAACGATTTTTGTAGAAGGGAAAAATATTTCCCTTGAGCTAGGGTTAAATAGACTAGAAAACTCAATGAAAAAATATCTTTCAGATATACAAATGAAAGCAACATATGTGTTATATCAATTAAAAAATAATGTTTTTATTTATTTGAAACTAAAGACTTATTAAAGTATTAGCAGCAGCTGGGCAGAAAACTTTTGCATTTACCAATAAAAAAGGTGCACAGTCAGGGGTTGATTCAGACAAAATTTTAGGCCTATTTAGGGCCCCTTCAGAAAAATCAATTTAATAAAACAAACACCTTCACAAAATTCCTCTTAGTAAAACATGCCCCTTCACAAAATTCCTCTTAATAAAACGACCCTTCTAGAAAATTCCATTCCATAAATGCATATTCTTCATTAATATGTTTTTAGAATGTGTAATTTGTAAACAAAACAAGTTCACTAGAAAAGAAAACTTCAGCAGAAGGATTTAAAGGAGTAATTAATAAATGCTTGGTTCAAATTTGAATAACTGGATTTCATCTTTCATTACAAAATTTCACAAAAATGGACTTACTTTTTACAAAATGGGCCCCCAAGAAAAAAAACCTGAAATGCCAAAAATTTTAGGACATAAAATATACTAACACTAGCTGGCACAACAAACGGATATGTTGCATTTGCTTTGTATGAGATCATTTGATTTTTCCGGAAGAAAATAAACTAATTCTAATCTATATTTAGAAAAATGGCAGATTTGAATTTTCTGTTCATTGTGCTTATGCTCTAATGCTGTTATGTTTTAAAATTACAGCAGCTGTATTTTTTTGGATATTTCATTTTATCTCAGGCAACTTGCATATCTTTTGGAGAGAGGTTACGAATATGTTTTGAGCAAATAGTGTGTAAATCTTAGGTACCCAAGTATGAGGAAGAATGAAAGGGCTGTCTGGCACCACACAACATTTCATGGGAGAGTAAACTAGAGTAAGAAACCCTGACATATACGGTTCTGGATTCAACAAGTTGCGAGCTTCAGGATAAGAAAGTTTTTGTAATTTTAACAGCAACAATTAAATAAGGATATATTTATATAGTAAGTGATATATGGATATGTCTACAGGGACAAGACCTGGCGTATGCACATACCTATCAATTGTTCCATGATGAATTGATGTAACACCCCAGAATTATGTTGGGAACTTCATCTTTTGACATGGTAAAAAAAGATCTAAACAAACTAGTGTTTTCATAGACGCATTATACTCATTAGTCAATTCCAGGAAAACAACTTTCATAATAATAGTAGAATGACATGGGAGCTATTTTTAGCATTTCATATCAAAAATAGAATTTTATTAAATTTAAAAACACAAAATTACTAAAAATGTATTTCAAGCAATAGAAATTTCACAAATAATGATCCAAAGAAAAGGGAAAACAGTTACTTTTCTTGATGCCATCTTCTGCAGTTTACATTTTAGAATACTCAGATATGTAGAGATGCTAGAAGAGTTAGAAAACATGACAAGAGCTGAAGATGATCCAACAGGACCAATAGGACACTCTGAATGTTGCATAGAGTTAGGTCCCACATAGGGAGTGAGTTTCGTAATCCTTAAAAAAGAATGTATGTTAGAAGTAAATTGAAATAATAGATTAAAATCATATACATCATAATCAAATATTATAAACATTTCAAACAAAAAAAAAGCAAAAAACCCTAAAATTTTCAATGACATTAATCTCTAGGGGATATGGAGGGATGGGACAATTTTTACAAAATATGTTTTGCTAGTACAAAAGGAAATTTTCAGAATAACATCTTGAAACATTTTAACATACTTGAAAAATATAAATTTGATGATAATAATTAAAATTTTAGGTTAATAAGCAATTTAAATTAACAAGAAAAATGTCCAATCCCTCACTCATGTGAGGGAAAGATAGAACATGTTTTTAAAATGAAAATTCATATTTAATTCTTTAAAATGTGGTGGAAAAAATGATAAAAACAGTGTGACATTTACATTCCTAATGTTTCTGATAAATCACATCATCTATTTTATCTAATATTATCCTTGGTAAAATCGAAATAAAATGAAAAATATGCTTGTGCCCAACTAGTGCTGCCAATTATTTTTGGTGGATGTGGCTTTGCAATTATGTCTTGTTTATCAATGATGGAACAATCATAATGTATTTTTACATACCTTTTTAAGTAGTGTATTGCCACATAAAACTAAAAGTTTGTAGTTTAAGTTCATTATTTCAAAACAGTAATATTTCATTTAAAAAAGCTAAGGAAATTGATATTATAGAAATAAATATAAATATTTAATACTAATTGTTGATATTGATAAATAATGCATGTAAGAAAAGAAAAAATTGCACTGTTTTTATTTTTCAATCCATATTTGTTTTTTAAAAAAATCATGAAAGTAGTTAAAATTCCTTTTTAACTTGCAAAATAAGTTTTATTTGTTTATTCTCCTTTAGAGCAATTAAAAAAAAAAAGGGTTTTACAACAATCATGTGGCATTTAGCCTTGACTTGACTGTTCACTCATGAAATATATATTGGTGAGTTTATAAAACATTAAAAACAAGTTAGCAACAAAGAATGAGATGGAAAATTGACATAAAAAATGAGTAATTGGTTATTGATATTGTAAAATAGTCTTTTTAATTCACAAACTCATAGGTGCTTGCAACTAAAAAGATTTACAGCAACAAGTATGACACAATGATTACTCCATCTGGTGGAAGAGTCATAAATTAAATATAAAACTTATTTTAAAGTATTACTGCAGGTGTCCCATCCCTCCCTAATACCCTGTTCGCACTGAACATTTAAGATATCTTAGACTGCCATTTTTGAGGTGGTACCCTTCTGGAATTGATTACCTGTTCACACTGCAAAAATCATCTAAGATAACTCACTGAACATCACTGTATCTGAGATCTGAAGAAACGTAGAAAGTGTGCATGCACATAAGTTAAAAACAGCCTCAACAGCTAATCAGTTAAAGCTAACCTCCAGAACCAATCAAAGTGAGTGGTACTGGCTGTATCTAGCAATAGAAAGTTTGAACTCACTGAGTGAGTTTGTGGAACTCTCTCAGTGAGTTCCACAGTCTAAGTTATCTGAAATATCCGATCTAAACTGAGTATAATCTCCCCTACATGCTGGATGAATTTTCAAATATTTTCTTATTTTGTCATTTAGAAGGTCCATATTTTTTCACGTAAATTCAATAATACTCATTATTTAGAAATGGAAAATATATATTTTGTGAATGCAAAAGAAATTTTTTAACTTTATATTAACATAACTATAATATTAACTTTAAACTGACAATCGTGTCAAACATTACGACTTGCTATTTCTTTGCTTTAATTTCTGTTGCCTTTTTAAGCACCAAAATGATGTTATGATTTGGCAATTGCAAAATAATGAAAAGCTTGTTATCTAATTGTTTGAAGAAAGAGGAGAATAATTCACACACAAAAAAGAAAACTTTATTAACCAGATGTACCAAAACTCTGCTACTATGTATGACCATACTCAGAAGAAAAAAAGAAGATTGTGAACCCAGACATGATTTGTCAGATTGTTTTGTTATAATCAAGTTTTGACAGAGTATTGTTGTATTGATGGGGGGATATTTCCTTCACCTATCTTGACAGCACTACTCATGACAACTTATGGATGCACTTTTTTGCTGCGTCAGAATTTAATGGAATAAAAATTGCTGTTCATAATTCTTGATATGCCCCTCCCAGCAGTGTCAACTTCCTGTGCCATATGATAGCTTATTCTAATGTCCATCACAACCCCACTGCATTAAGGCTAAACTATATCAAATTTAACGGCTACGCAAAATTTTGTGGTCATGAAATGCAATAATTTAGTTGCATTTGATGACTTATACTTTTTTTCAGACTGCTACAGGTGATGTAAGAGGTAGATTCTCACTTTCTTCAGTACATTCAGAAAACTTTCCAAAAATTTAATGTTTACTAAGTTTTTATTGTTATCTAATTTAAAATAAGGACTCTTTTCATCAATTCCCCTAGTTGTATGCAGTTTGGCTAAGTCTTGTTGAAAAAGATAACCAGATTGAAAGCCAATTTGTTGAATTGAAGGCAACAACTGACTCTGTAAAATGTCCAGTAATGTTGTGCACTGATAGTCCCATCATATGGCATTATTTGCCCAACACCAGAATAACCAAAACATCTCCAAATTTGAACACATGGCAAAAACTTGAACTCTTCTTTGACGCATTTTGGGTTTAAAGCTTCATTTGCTTGCCATATGACTTGATGACAAATATTTCTATACGAAACTGGAAAATTGGATTCATCTGACCATATATCACTTTGCGATTGGTGATCTGTCCATTTTAAGTGGTCAACAGCCAACATAAAACATTTCCTTTCTGGAGTAGGAGTTAACATTGGCTTATGTTTGCTTTTGTAAGATTTGAAACCCATTTTATGTAGTCTTTGGTAGACATTTTACAAGTCACTGGTCGCCCAATGCTGTCTTGCCATAGGAGGTGGCTTCTGTCATCCTACCTGGTTTTCTGTTCATTACCACTCGACGTAACATTCGACCTTCTCGGGCTGTGGTTGTTGATTGGCAAGACCAGTACTGTTTCTTGGCTGTATATCTTGGGTTGCAACTGAATTTAAAAAAAAATAATGCACTGTTGATTCAGGAATAATCAAATCTCTGTCTATTTGTTTCATTTTTTGATTATCTTTTTATGCAACTCTACTGTCAATCTTTTACCACCCATTGTCTCCTTATTGATTGATTTAAAACCGCTCTTCTTTTAAACAACAAATGCCATCAGTCCTGGATTAAAGATGAAAATAAGCACTCGCCAGTCGCCACTCGTCGATTAAACTTTAAAAACTGGTGATTAAAAATATGGAAAGAGCCGGCCAAATGCAGGATTTCCCCGATTACCATTTTCCCCTAAATTTCATGAGTTTTCCACATCCGTTCAATGAAATTTGTAATTTTTATGCACCCGTTAGAAGAAATTTGATTTTCCGTACATAATCGATGAAATTCATGATTTTTGTGCACCCGATGGATGAAGTTAGTGATTTTTAGGCGTCCAATCGATACAATTCAGGATTTTTACACGTCCGATCGACGAAGTTCGTGATTTTTACGTGCATAATCGAAGAAATTCATGATTTTTACGCGTTCGATAGACGAAATTCATGATTTTTACGCTCCCAAATGATGAAATTGAAGATTTGTACGTAGCCGATCGACGAAATTCAAGATTGATAAAATTCATGATTTTTACGCATCCAATCGACGAAATTCATGATTTTTACGTGCAGAATCGACAAAATTTAGGATTTTTATGCGTTCGATTGAAGAAATTTGATTTTCCGTACATAATTGGTGAAATTCATGATTTTTGTGCACCCGATGGACGAAATTCATGATTTTTAGGTGTGCGATCGATACAATTCAGGATTTTTACACATCCGATCAAAGAAATTCATGATTTTTACATGCGTAATCGACGAAATTCATGATTTTTACATGCTCGGTCAATAAAATACATGATTTGTACGCGGCCGATCGACAAAATTTAAGATTGATAAAATTCATGATTTTTATGCGCCCGTTCGATAAAATTTATGATTTTTATGCATCCAATCGACGAAATTCATGATTTTTACGCACATAATTGACAAAATTTAGGATTTTTATGCATTTGATCGACGAAATTCATGATTTTTACGCTTCTGAATGATTAAATTCAAGATTTGTGCGCAGCCGATCGAGGAAATTAAAGATTTTTACGTAGCTAACTGACGAAATTCAAGATTTTTCAGCAGTAATTGACAAAATTCGTGATTTTTTTCACGCCTGCTCGACGAAATTCATGATTTTTATGCACCCATTCGACAAAAATAATGATTTTTATGTGCATAATCAACAAAATTAATGATTTTTACACGTTCATATAGACGAAATTCATGATTTTTATGCTCCTGAATGATGAAATTCAAGATTTGTATGTAACCGATCAACGAAATTCAAGATTTTTACGTAGCCGATCGACGAAACTCAAAATTTTTCTGCACCCAATTGACAAAATTTGTGATTTTTCCATGCTCATTTGACAAAATTCATGATTTTTATGCACCCGTTCGACAAAATTCATGATTTTTATGCACTCGTTCGACAAAATTCATGATTTTTATGCACCCGTTCGACAAAATTCATGATTTTTATGCACCCGTTCGACAAAATTCATGATTTTTATGCACCCGTTCGACAAAATTCATGATTTTTATGCACCCGTTTGACAAAATTCATGATTTTTATGCACCCGTTCGACAAAATTCATGATTTTTATGCACCCGTTCGACAAAATTCATGATTTTTATGTGCCAATCGACTAAATTCATTATAAGAAAAAAAAAGTAAACTAAAGAAAAAAATTTCTACATGGTTTCCTTTTTATGCACGCTATCGACGAAATTGATGATTTTTACACACTCGAATGACGAAATTTGTAATTTTTTCCGAAACTAATTGTCGAAATACACACAATTCCTGAATCTGTGGATAATATGGCCTGCTGGCCACAGGTTGTGCATGTGTAATGCATACCATGTTGTGGGTTATTATTTAGTGCACAAACATGCCTATTTTATTATTGTCAGGCCTTAATTCTAGACAAATATATATTTTTTAAAAGTACTTATGTAGTTAGCTATACAAGTACCATAATTTCGGGTAGATAAGCCGCGGCTTGTACGTGTTTAAAAGTTAAATTTTACCTTTTGTGGCTTATCTGCCGGTGCGGCGTATACGAAGTAATAACAGTTTTTCAAGAAAAAAAAAATCGGATCATGTACATGTTCATTGCTTTACTTTGATATAAACATACAAGTATATTTACTGAGCCCACATTAAACTTGTATGTATAGCAGAGTTGTTTCTATAAGGTTGGTAATCCTTACACATTAAATATCTTGTGACACATTAAAAAAATCACATTAAAAATAAAAATGAGAAAGTACTTACAATATGGTGTGTAAAAGGTAAGATAAGTTGACTCCAACAGGTGTTGCATTTAAAACTTTTAATGTTGAAAATGGTTGTATATACACAGAGCCTTCCTGGCTGCAGCTTTCATTAAACAGGTACATATGAAGACTAACTATATTCCAGCACAAACCCTATTTTCTTTGATGAAAAGAACTTTTTGAAGACCTTTTACGAACATTAACATTGAAAATAGCATACACGAGAGCAAAACAAAATATACTTCAAAATTACCGAAACTTTACGGCATAAACGTAACGTATCTTCTTCAAACATTACCTAAATACTTCATATTTCCACTTAACAACGTAATTCTCTCTCAAAAACATCATTTCAGAACTAGATGCTGCAGACGACCTGAAAAGAACATTCTAGCTCTTTAAATGAAGCGGCATGCCAACGGCCAATCAGAAACGAGCAGGACATTTGCATATTCGCAGCCCTTCCTGACATCGCGCAAGCAAAATTACTTTTAGATTAAAAAATGATAACTTATTAAAATGTCATAAAAATTAACTTTAAACATGAAATAAGGCTAAAATAATCCTCACAGTAAATTTAAATGATGAACTAAAAATAGAGAGATTACGACTGCGATCGCAAATCACGATGCAGAATGCAAAGAGAGAAGAACCACCGGCACTCAACTCCGCGAGTCGAATGAAAGGAAGTAAACAAAACATCGCGGCGGCGGTAAAAAACAGTAAGTAGAAGAAACAAATGTGCTGGAACATAGATTAACAAAAGATAATAAATATAATAATAGGGTGGAAAGGGATGGGAAATAAAGAATTAAATCCTACAGTACATATTATAGAGTGAAAATCTGAAAAACAATATTAAAAATGCTTCACGGATTAAAAATAATAATCTTTCAAAATATATCGAGAATTCGGTGATGGACATTTACACAATAATATCAAAGATATAGAAAAACTAAAGCAGAAAGTTTGGTTTGGTTCTCGAAAGACGTCATCAATGCATAGTCACTTCAGTTCATTTCAGTGATACTGACCATCAAACAAAGAACTACTAAGTGGAAGTAATATGAGAAGTTAATTTCAGCCAGGAATTCTGGGAGTAGGGATTCTAGTAACCCAAAATGCTTGGCAAAGTTTTCACTTAAAAAAAAAAACTAAGTAATTTTTAATTTACTTAATATTAATTAAATATCTTCTTTTTTAATTCCTTGTTTTATTTAATCTGTTATTAAATGAAGCAAATATTTCCATTTCGAAAAAGTCGCTGCAATCAAGCAATCTAAATTTTAAAAAAAGCAAACTGGCAACACTGAGTGAGAGGCGGGTGTTAGATATTCAACCAATGAGGTAGCATAAACTCACGTGGGAAAATACCTGAAACATGGTTCAGTTGTGAATATATTTTGCTAGTGCTGTCTATCCTTTTTGCTGTGCAACGATTTATTTTATTAACTATGGCTCCAAGACGAAAGAGTTATATTGCTGGATTTAATCTCGCCATAATTGAGAGAGCAGAGAAGATAGGGGACCGTGCTGCAGGACGCGAATATGAGATCGACGAGCGCTGCATTCGCCAGTGGAAATTGGAAAAAGTTAATCTGCAACAGATTCCAAGGCAGAAGCGGGCGCAAAGGACTGGCGTTGTAGAATGGTCCAATTTAGAGGACAATTTAGCTGTGTGGATCAAAGATCAACGTGAGAAAGGATTGGCAGTGTCAACTGTGACAATTCGCCTGCAAGCCAAACTTATTGCTGAGCAAATGGGAATAGCGAATTTTAGAGATAGCCCTAACTGGTGTTACCGGTTCATGAAAAGAAAGCAGTTATCCATTCATGTTAGAACAACAGTTGGCCAAAAGCTACCTGCAGACTGGGAAGAAAAAAAGTCTTCATTTTTGAGTTTCATCAAAAAAATTGCTGACGAAAGAAAATTAAACGAAAGTCAGATTATAAACATGGACTTTCGATTCTCATCCTAATAGAACAGTTAATAATATAGGGGAAAAAACAATCTCCATAACAACTACTGGAAATGAAAAGACTTCTTTCACATGCGTCTTAGCCTGCTCAGCAAATGGGCAAAAACTGAAACCCCTAGTTATATTTAAAAGAAAAACTATACCGAAAGGGTATTTTTCAAAGCATGTGGTCGTTCGAGTCAATGAAAAGGGATGATGGATGAACGAAAATATTATGTTAGAATGGCTCAAGGAATCCTTTAGAAAACGAAAAGGAGCTTTTTTTGAACCACGGGCTATGTTGATCGTGGACTCAATGCGTTCACATCTTCTCGATTCAGTTAAAGAGGAATGCAAGAAGATGTCTACAACACTTGCAGTGATCCCAAGAGGGTTAACAAAGGTTTTGCAGCCGCTTGACTTAACTGTGAATAGGTGTTTTAAAAGTGAGGTTCAAAAACTATGGGAAGAGTGGATGAGGTGCGGAATGCATTCCTTCACAATCCTGGAAAGATGAGAAAAGCGACGTACGTCGAAGTTGTGAACTGGGTCGCAAAGGCCTGGGAATTAGTGAAAGAAAATGTTATAATATCTGGTTTCCGTGAAGCAGAAATAATTCCGTCGAAAAATGATTTTTCTGTTGATGAAAATTCGGATTCTTCTAATAGTGATTGTGATGATCCAATGACTGGTGAAGAACTCTTCAAATTATTTAACTCCGATAGTGATTCGTCAAGTTTTGATGGATTCGAATAATTAAAAAAATTCTGAAAATAACCTCTTCCCCCCCCCCCTCCCTTTTTTTAAAACAAATTTCATTTTTCGAAAAAAATCTTTTTAAGTTCTCTATCAAAAATCTTTTGTAGAATTTTGTTTTCACTGATATCTTCATGACTACATTTTTAAAAATACACAAACCTCCCTAAATTTTGGATTAATTTATAAATCTGTTATGATGAATATATTATTTATCTATAATGAAACAAAAGTAATCGCCGCATCCTCTTTACTATTTCTGTTACTTAGATTGCTTTTCTAAGTATGTTATAGAATATCCCATTTAAGTTCTTTTTATTTCATTAAAAAAGAAAAAAATTTCTACATGGTTTCCTTTTGCATAATGAAACGTATGGTACTCAAAGATAATGATCTCATTCTGATAACATTCAACTTCCCGCTCCACTCCAACTCCGCATAGTTGAATAAACAAACTGCAGATAGCTCTCTCCCTTTTTATACTAACTAGGGGGGTTTGTGGAGTGCTGTAATTTTCTAATAACTTATTATATTTTAATAAAATTTTGTTACACAGCTTAATTTACTGTTATTGCAACTTGCTGAAAATTTGAACAAAATCGGACAAATAATAATAGAGATATTTATTTTTTTTTAATAGCTAAGAAAAAATGGGTTTTGTTTTTCGTTTTTTTTCTTTTAAATTATTTTTTCTGTTTGCTTGTAGCTCAATAATTTCTTTTTACTGCACTTACGCAAAGTGAAGTAGCTGACACATTTAAAGAATCCTTTTTAAACTTAGTTTTGCATAATCACGGCGTTTTAACAGAAAAGAAAGTAGATTCTCTTGTTTTATTTCGTGTGCGCACTTGCGAATGTTGTATTTTTTATTTTCAATAATGAACATATGTATTTAATTTTCGTTTGGTTATTTTAAAACTTTCTTAGAACATTTTACTTTAAATATATACGGAATATATCAAATAGAGTACCAATTAATTTCCGTTAATAGACATTAATGTTTACAGTTAGTAGTGAAGTGATTTTCAAAAAAATTCTGTTTATACGTCTCTCCCTACTTTTGTCAATAGTTCATGTTGTCAAAATGGTTATTTATCTTTAGTTATTTTCGGAATTTTAAGTTGTTATTTAATTGATGGATTTGAATAAAAAATAGTGTTATTTGTAATTCTAGTGTAATGTTTTATATTAAGAATTCCATCAAATATATTTCTACTTGCCGATCCAAGGCTGAAATGTGCGATGCAATTGGATAAATTCACAAACTAAAAGTAAGTAAGTTATTTATTTATTTATTTATTTTCATTATTTGTATTCAATTTAAAATTCTAATTTTTTAAATGGTTTAAAAAAATGCGCGAAAATATTCAATATGGCGTCTATAGTAGTACGTACACCACTTTCAATAAGTGCGGCTTATACGCCGGTGCGGCATATACAATGGAATTTCAGCTTTTTTTAAACCATTTTCGGACGTAGCGGTGTATACACCAGGGTGGCTTATCTACCTGAAATTACGGTACCTATGCATAGTGTAACTTATGTAGTTAGCTACATAAGCATATTGTGTAGAACTTTACTGTTAACTTATTTTTAAATTTTAAATAGATTGGAAATTAATATCTCAAGTTTATTCAAAACAATATAAATTAAAATATTTTTATTTAGTACATAAATTACTTTTTTACTGTAAGGTCATTGTATTTAAAAAAATTAAATATTCAGTGACATAAGTGTATTTACTGGCTACTAAAGAAATTATTCTCATTAGCCAGTAACTGCCTACTAAAAAAAAAAAAATTCAACCTACCGGCCAGTGGCTACTAAGCGAAAATCCTTATTTTCACCTTTATCTTGGATGGATACGACAACTTCCATAGTTGGAAACAACATGCCAATCAGAATGTCAAAAACATTCTTTAAATGTGTATGCGCAAAACATCAGGGCTTTCTATTTGTAAGAGGGAAAATGTTTTACATACCCAAATCTAAGTGTAAGATAAAAGATACCAAGTTAGAACCTGAGTAATTTCTTATAATCCGTTTTCTTCATTTATTTATAAAATACTGGATTTGGAGTTGAATTCAGAAAAGAAACTTGCCATTATTTACGATTTATTATTATTTTTTTTTTTGGTTGTTATAAAGAAAACTTGGTCCCATATTTACATAAATGTATTTTATCTGATTTCAACACTTTTTGTTCAGTTTTTTTTATTTCTGCAATAAAATTTGGCTTTTTGTAACAATAAAGCTTTTTGCTACTGGAAGTGTAAAAACTTAATTTCTGATTAGTACCCGGTTTTACCCTACCACCAAAATTCAAGGCTGTTTCAGATAGTCCTAGAAAATGCCTTTTCCCAAATTCAGAAGAATTTTTCAGGGTAACAGGTGTGATTTTTTTCAATAGCCCAGATGTCCTTAAAACTCGCATAAGAATGACAACTTGAAAATTCAAGGATGACGAGTATTTAAAGAGCATAATACATATATCAAGAATAACAAACCCTCAACAGCATTATCAAAATTCTATTAGAAGCAAGATATGGACACAGATTCCAAAAACACAAAAATCACAGCCCACATTTCGCATTACTACACCTCCATAATCAGGGAACCATTAGAAATTTTAACTGTAAGAAGAAACATGTGTAATGATATGCTCTCTTACAATATACCCAGGATTTGGTGTAACATATTAAATATTTCTGGTGAATTTGGAACACCCTTCCCCTTCTAATAAATAGATTTGTCTCCAAGTATAAAACCAATGAGAATTCAATTCCTCCTCCCTTGTTGATGATTGTAGTTACAGTCGAAAGCACTCGGATAGTCAATTTTAACATTGTTTTCATATCTACGATGGTTTTAAGCTTTTAAAACCTATATGTAACTACTTTTAGAACGTGTTTGGTAAATTAAAATACAGGGTTATTCTAAATGATGGACCCATTTTCAAAAAATTGTATTTATTAAAGTACAAATCCAAAATGAACAATCTTTATACCAATGAAAAGAGGAAGTTTCAAAGTTTTTTTTAAGACATTATAAATGATCAATGTGTCCACCGTTTGCTGCACAGCAAACATCTACACGATAGCAAACTCATACCACACACGAGAAAGCATATCTGCTGTAACTGAGTGCACAGCTTTCAAAGTGGTGATGGTTTCAGAGGTGGCTGGTAGCGGTCGTGCGGCAATAGGCTGCGATTTCGTATCACTGTCAGTTGTGAGTAAGATGGCTACTGTGGAGCACAAGGTTTTCTGCGTTTTTGAGTTCACAAGAAGTGAGCAAACTGTGGACACATTGAACATTTATAATGTCTTAAAAAAAGCTTTGAAACTTCCTCTTTTCATTGGTATAAAGATTGTTCATTTTGTATTTGTACTTTAATAAATACAATTTTTCGAAAATGGGTCCATCATTTAGAATAACCCTGTATATATATATATATATATATGTGTGTGTGTGTGTATATATATATTTGTATATTTCAAAGTGAACATGACATTCCAAAAAATATAGTTTAATGTATTTATTTTATTTAATACATACCTATCTAGATTTTTTTGTACAACAGTAGACACTAGTTTTTGACCTCGTGAAATTACTACAGCTCCTAAAAGTTGCTTTTTCAATTGATTGCAATAAAAAAGGCAGCTGTCATCACAGAATATTTCATTAAATAGCCGTTCAGCACTAAAATAAAAGCAATATTTTACGAATTAACTTAACTTAAAATTTGAATTAATTAAATATATTTAATACATAAAAATTTAACAGTTAATATTTGACTAAATATACAACATATTAATTAATGTACAACAATTTTCACAAAAAAAAGATACACATGCCTTTATTTGCACAACTTTTATAACAAAACCACAGCAAAGGTGACAATACACACTGAATAATAAGATGGTTGCTCCTTTTATGACCATGTTAAAGTTAAAGAATTTTCTCTGCTGTCCTTTTTTGGAAAAAACATTTTATTATTTTTTAATGTTCTCTGGTTAATAAACTTACATAAAAAAAATGCATTTGCCATGAAAATAGTTTTACTAGTCCCAAAAAAAACAGAATTCTAAATGTCGACAAAGTGGACATATCAGGAATATGTGCACATGATATGGCCACCATTATTCCATGTTTCACCAATTGTGATTTTCTTCGATTTAAAAATGATATTTAGGTGAATTAAATAATTTTGATGTAAAATAAATTGACATGATACTCAATAATTCTTCTTGTTATTCAAAAGTGGATTTGAAACAGAATTTTTCATCAAAAATGAAGTTGTTAACAAAATTGACATTACAACTGAAGTTTTTATTTAGAAAAAAAATGTGAAATCCTTTTAGAGTTTAACAAATTTGTTAACACAAATTACTTATCGCAGCTTTCATGAAAATGGTTTGATTTTGAACAACTCATAAAATTTTGGATGGCCAGCAGTATATTTCAAGTTAATCAGTTAATCTAAAGAACAAGAAATATCCTAAAATGGATTTTTCATAAACATTTATTTAATCACTAATGACTGTAAAAAAAAAGGTACCTTGATTCATCTGATGGAAATATGGGATAAAGACTGGGTAAACCATATTTCAGATGTTCTGCCATATTTAAGTTTAATATCAAATCTCTGAGCGCTTTACTTGACACACTCTCGTATCGAGATATACTAAAATAAGGAAAAAAATATGGATTTTAAGGATCTAAAAAAGATGATGCAGTGAAATAGATAGACAAGAAAAACTAATACTATAAAAATATTAAGATGCTTAAAATATTTTTTTTTTTCACTTGAGCACATCAAAAAAAGAACATGTTTTATTTAAAATTCTATATTTATAAAGATCATTTTACCTTCAAAGAATTTAAAATGTTCACAGTCATTTACTATGTAATATCACAAACAGTTTGAAAAAACTGAAACCACAGGTTAACATTTACAAAGTTGTAATAGCAATCACTAAAATCTACTAACAAAAGAAAGTTGAAAAGAGACTGCTGGAAAAAGCTGAAATTTCTGATATTTAATATATCTTTTTATTGAAGGACATTTTTCTAAGTCATTATACTATGGTAGCTAAGTCATTATACTGCACTGGGTCCAGTAATCAGATTTTTCCTGATCCCAACATGACCTATGGTTCGAGTTGGGTTGATGCTAATTTATTATGCTTTGGATCAGCTTGACCTCTACATTTTTTGCTGCTGGTCAGGTTTGAGTCAGTTTTGGGTTTAGTTTTGTCTCTTGTAGGTCAGGATCAGGTTGACAAGATATTTCAAAAGAATTCAAAACATTTTTCAGGTGAAAAATTTATATGCAGTAAAACATCCTTTATATACCCACCTGAAAAGCAGACACCTCTATTTAATGAACATTTAAAAAATCCCTAGCACCTACTATATGTTGATATGCTACTTCTAAATAGCAAACTGATTCAATGCCCCCAAAGTATTTACTGTTCAGATGTTTTACTATATTTGAATATTATAGAGAAGTGATTCCCAAACATTTTGACTCGCGGAACCCTTTTTAGAATGAGTTTCTATGACAGAGCCCCTTAAGCCTACGATACTATATGTTACAAGGTGGTTTTTAGGTGCTGCTACGGGGCAGAGGAAGAGGGAATGGATAGTAATCTAAACCATTGTGCATTGTCCCAAGAATAAAATGATATTTTGAAAGTTTTATCTTAATATTCAATTTATTTTCCATTACCATCAATACAGGTGATACAGGGATCCCAACATATTTTAGTCTTCCAAAAGGGAGCAAAGGGACCATTTTTATTTAAAATGGAGACTTTGAGGGACCATTTTTATTGAAAATGGAGACTTTGGGGGACCATTTTCATTTAAAAAGGGGACTTTGGGGGATTTTTTACATTTATAATGGGGATTTTAGGGGACCTTTAATAGTAAAATAGCAGGCTTATAAAAGAACCATATGTCTAAAAATGCTGCACCGAGTTTTCCTAAATATGTAAGCAATTTTTTAAAAATTACCCGAGAAAATATGTTAATAGATTACCTTTACAAAGATGACATTAAACAGTGTATACAGTTTTATTTAAATACAGTTAAATATCCTATTGCATAAAGGGTAATACAGTAGACTTCCTCAAATCCACACAGCTTGGGACCAGAAGTTGTGCAGATTATAGAATTTTGCAGATTTCTGGTCACAGTTTGTTTACATTTTTTAAACAGTAATTTGATTATAGTAAAAAAGCATTGGAAATTATAATGAATTCTTACAAGAAGTAAAATATTAAAATATTGAAATAAATTATTAAAATAAAAATTAAGAAAATTGAAAAAATATATTAAAATATTAAAAATAAATCTCAAGTAAATAGCAATTAATGATGCAGTACTAAATATGCATAATAATAATGAAATATCAATCTTTCTTGTTTCATTCAACCCTACTATCCAGAATTAAGTACGAAATCATGAAAAAATAAAAATGATTACAGATTAAAACTGAAATTAAATACTGATGCAAAAAAAATAAACAAACAATATGGCTGCAACAGTTACAGTCGCAGATATTATGAAGAAACTACTGTTGCACCGTATTTTTACCTTACATACTATTAGCTCTATTTGGTCCTTGATACTTACACAAAAATGGTACTTAACTTATTTTCATTCAATTTCTCAGCATTTCTTTTCAGCAGTAATTCTTTTCAGTGGTATCTGTTTCACTTATTCAAATATAATTTCATCATTCCTTGTTATGTTTTGTTCTCAAATCACCAGACACGCTTTCCGACTATTCGTTTCAGATTCGATTGTAAATAGATTCTCATCCTCGGCTCGCTCATTTCCAAGAACAACTATGCTCCATATACTCACTAATGACGTCATATATCGATCGCGTTTCGTTACCTCCGTTCTCCCGTATCAAGATATTTAATTATTTTGCCGAAAGGCAGCAAGACGATTACTCAACTCCACATGTTGTGATACGATTGAAAGGGGACGTTTTCTCAGTGAGCTGGTTTTTCATTTGGAGAACGATTTAAAGGGATGGTATTGTGTTGCGATATATTGTCTCTTCTTCCCACCCCCATCGTAATATCTTCCTATTTTATTTCTCCTTAAAATTCATCCAATTTAGTTATTTAAGTATTCATTAATTTTGTTCATTTTCATCTTGTATTTACATGTCGTTTTATTCATCGTCCTATCTACGTTACGTTATTTCACATTTGCCGTTTTTTGTTTCATTTTTGGCCCAAGGCCTTTTCTCTTCATTTTTGCCATAACGGATTGGTAGCTCCTTCGACTTCGCAGAAGATTCTCCCACGCATGCGCGTAGGGACTCTCTTCCGTCTTCTCCTTGGTGCGATGTCTAGGCGAGCGCATTTTCTACTTGGCGCGTTTTTTAACTTTCATAATTCCGGCAACTGCGTTTTCTCCAGGCAGTCTATGAATAAGCACCAACCAGAGATGTAGGTAGGGTGCTCTCTTCAAGGTACCGTGTCCGGGTTTTCCGGGCACGGCACGTAACAACATGTGCTATTGGAGCACGTACTCAATTCTACAGTTTGTTTTCGAGAAGTAGCAACGATTAAAGTATCGTGTCAATTGTCTCTCATGTCAAGCAGAGACAGACAATAAGAGGAGTCAGAATGAGCCAGATGCCCAGATGGAATCCCCAAAACACCTCCATGTGATTGAAAAATAAAAAGTATGGTTTCCAGACAACAACTGTGTCTTATTTGTTTTTCTTCGAATTACAGGTATGCGTCTTTTCTATTTCTATTTCATTTCCCAAGACAGACAAAGAACCTGATATTTATGCCACTATTCATATAATAACACGATCACGCCTTTTTACTTCTGCCGTAATGCATAAGTGCCGGTAGAGAAAGTAGTTTCTCTATAGATGGTAAAGCTTAGACAAAGCGACTTTAGCTAAAGCGAAAATAGACATGAATCTTAGATGACGAGATAGTAGTATAAGCTTGTTAAATAGATGAAACGATACGCTATATAGGATGAATGTAAAAGTGAAATGTTTACTGTTGACATTTTTAGTCTTTTGTTCTGGTGATATTTTTAGAACCTTCCTGTTTTTCTTTCTCATCAATATTGATTTATAGTAATGACTGGTTTTGCATGTCTTTTTCATCTGAAAGCCTTCTGTACATCATTATGCAAATTGGAAAAACTTTCACCATTATTTTTTGTTAAAGTGTTTCTTCCTGTTGTCGTCCAACTTTTTAAAATATGATATTATGTGAAATGGAAGTGTATGTGGAAGTTTATCATAGCTTATATCAACTGAGAATCTACCAATATGTGAGTTTTGTTTTATTTCTTTTGAAAGTTCAAATGGAACTCTTGCATCTAAAAGCTGAACATGTGTTTACGTTTTTCAATGCCACCGCATGTTATTGTCAATTCATTATAATTATGTTTCGTTAAATTAAGTTGTATTTATTGTTATAACTATATTTATTTATTTAAGTAATTTTTTTGTGCTATGTCATTTAATAAACGTTAGCTAAATACAAACAAATCTACTTCTTCTTTGTGTTAATCTACATTACACGCTTTTGTTACTACCTTGCCTAAGTTACCTGTTATGCTTCCACAGCTCGCTTAAAATGTAATATCTGTTTTAGACCGGTCCCAGCACACAACCTGAACACGGTTATGGGGGCAGGCTCATTTTAAGCCATATTAATTCTTTATGGACCGTAACCCTCGGCAAGTGTTAGCTGACAAGTGTGAGTAGATTACAGCCATAAGACCCACTAGTGAATTTTAGTTGGGGGAAAGGGGGGGGGGGGGCACAATTACAAATATTTTCATAAATTTTTTTGCACAGCAGTTAAAGTACAACACCTAGAATACATAGAATACGTAAAAACCGCCATAGAATACATAGAAATGGCTACAAAATAGTACTAAAAAATTGATTACAATAAATGTAGAATGATGCTGAAAAGATAACGGGTCAATCGCACCGACATCTTCTAGCAGTTGCGAAGACAGGGTGGAGGTCCAGATGGTTTGGATACCACTAATTTTATAAAAATATTTTTGCCTTATCTATTCGGAGAATTTTCTGCAATTTTGAAGAAGAAAACTCTATATTATTACTGGTTTCAAGAGCATTTGGACCCCCTCCCCCTCTCTGGCTGCACCACTGTTTGCTAGCTCTTTTCAGCGCAAACATTGTATAAGAATCGAACTGAGAAAACATTTCAGCTGGTGGTAAATATTTTAAATAATTAAATTATATCCTATTTTCTTTGACTTAGATAGTGATTTTCATAAACTTTGAAAATATGAATGATATTGATCATGGCCAAAACACGCGATATGCATTCTTTTGTGACTGGTTGCAGTACTCGATAGAAGACAGCAAACTAGAAACTATCCCTATTTAGTATACCAAAAGATAAATCTCTGCTAGAAGAGTGGAAAAGATTAATTCCCTGATATGATAAAAAACTAACTTCAAAATCAGTTACATCTGAAATATACACTTTCAAGAAGATTTTATTAACAGAAATTATGTTCATGTTGTCAATAGTGAAACGGTTACTTTTGCTAGAAGTAAATCTATTTTTAAAGCAGATGTCGCTGCGGTCACCCTACTATTGTACCGCATTGTTGCACGTTTATCGGCTACAATTTTTTAGTACTTTTTAAAGCATTACCAGTTTGGCTTTTTTTAAATCCCGAAATTTCGCATTCATACCAGAAATTCCCTATAATATTCTTTTCGTTACTTAATGGCAGATATTTCATTACTTCTTAAAGTAAAAATTCGTGTTTCAGAATTTCTGGTTTGAATTCAAAAATTTTGAACTAAAAGTAAAACCATTTTTCACACTACGTATTCTAGGTGCTGTAGTTAAAGTAAAGATATTTACTTTGAATTTTTTTTTAGACTTGAATATTTTTTGGTACCTTTTTAGGTTACTAGTCCATTTTTAAATTTTTTTTTTTTTTTTTTTTTTTTTTTTTTTGACAACAGCTAACATTCAGGTGAGCATAATGAAATTGAATTTCTATAACTATGGAAACTGGTCAGCAGACATTAAGTACTTGCTATTGGACAAAAATGCCTGGAGCATTGCTACTGGAACAGAAATAGAGCCTGATTCGAGCGACGCAGCAGCCTATAAAGATTATCAAACTAGAATACGATCAGCTTTGTCATTAATTTATCTGAACTTCAAAACTGATTTCCGTAGGATAATTGAGAACATTGATGATCCATATGCTGCATGGATAAAGCTAAAGTCACACTTCCAGCCAGAAAATAGAGCTTGACACATGCAGTTGTTCTCCGAGGTACTGGCATGTAAAATGGCACCAGTTGAATCAATTGACATGTACGCCGCTCGCCTCCAGAGAATCGCTGACTAGTTAAAGGCCATGAATGAACCAATTAAAGAGACATACCTATCATTCCAACTCCTCAGGTGGCTGCCTAGAAAATATGACGGTCTGGTACAGAACTACTTCATTGGCCAGAAGCCAAGTTTGTCGTCAAGAACATACTAACTGAAGTAGTAGCAGAGGAATCATACCTAAAACTACGGTCTGAAGACAGGAAAGAACTCGCCATTCAATCAAATTTTTCCCGAAGTCAACAGCCAAATAATTCCAGTTACCGATGAAAGTTCAGATAGAGATGTCACAAATGTCGAAAGATACGTCACCTCAAATGTCAGTGCAACGTCCCTACTCCAAATAGTTCAGGTCCTGAATCCTCTGTCAGCACAAGCTCCAGGAAATCATCTGTATCCAGATCTAGTCCCAGTCCTATCCATTACAAGAACGGACGTAGAGTTTCTCAATCCAGACCTAACCTGAAACCTCAACATAAAGTCCATAGCCAGGTAAACTATCTTATTCAATCCAATCTTAGTAAAGTTAAGGGTGAGGATGATGCTTGGGGTCTTTGACACTGGCGCATCCCATCATTTCTGCAAGGATTGAGACATATATAAAATTAAAACATCTCCACAACCAAGAACTGGCTGTTGCCGTTGACGATGCAACATTTCCAATTGAAGGAACTGGAACAGTTAATCTTAAATTAAATGGAGCAATTGTATGTTTAGGGGATGTCATGTACTGTCCAAGTCTCAGACGTAACCTTATATCTGGTTCCCGCCTTGATAGTCGAGGTTCTAAGTTCAAAGGAGGGGAAGGGAGAGTTAAAGCTTACCGTGATGACAAAACCTTATTTCAGGCTATCTTCAAAAATGGGATTTATTATATTCACCCTGAAACCAGTCCTAGAAATCAGAGAAATCCTGAACCTAACAATAACATAAAAACTTAAGCAGGTTTGTTTTGAGGCTTCCACAATCCAAAAAGATGATCTTAAATTGTGACATCGTAGGTTAGGTCAGGTCACATTAGTCTCACCTTAATTGAACATACATAGAAATGCAATGGTGTCAGAGGCTTACCACATATTGAAAAACAGAGATTTTCAGTGCGAAATTTGCAGTTTAAACAAACATAGATGCACCTCATTCAGACCACTAAATCAGATAAGGTCTAGGAAGCCACTTGAGCTATTGCATACAGATTTATGGGGACCTAGTAAAGTAACTGGGAGAAGCAGTGAAAGATATTTCTTAACCATAACAAATGATTTTTTACGTAAGGCATCAGTTTATCCTTTATGTAACAAATCACAAGTTTTTAAAGTTTTTAACAAATCACGTCAAAAGGGCTGAACGTTTCCTAAATACTAAAGTTAAACATGTACATAGTGATAACAGGCAGGAGTTTTCAAATGAAGCTTTCAAAAGGTATTTCGAGGACAATGGTATCAAACATGAGTTCACAAACACATACACACCAGAACAAAATGGTGTCTCAGAACGCCTCAATCAAAAAATTGAAGATGGGACTTGAATGAACCTCAAGTTCTGGCTGGAAGCCATTTTGTATTTCACTTATACACTGAACTGTGTTTGCCATAAGTCACATGAGAAAACCCTGTTTGAATACTATTATGGGAACAAACCATATGTAAGAGACTGACACTTATGTCCTTTTGGCACTGTGGTATATTTGGGGTACCCAAACAACTCTGAAACACCAAATTTGAGCCTAAAGCTAAAAAGGGTATTTTAGTAGGGTATGTAATGTCCACAGAAAGGTATAGAATCTGGCTGCTGGATACAAATAAAATCATAGAAACAATTAATGTAAAATTCAGTGAAGAAGCCACCTTACCCAAAAACATCTATATTGAGAATGAACAAGGCCCTACTTATTCTATTGGCACAGATCCTTTCACTAGTTTAGAGCACCACAACGAAAGTGATCTGGGACCCACATACATACTAACATCTGAACCTCACGAACTTGATCCACTAACTGACATCCAAGCTGACAAATCTCCTAACTCTCCTAAGTCTGTAATTCTGACCACTGAACCCAACACCTCAAATACTTCATATCCTGCCCCTGGACACCCATCTAGGGATGTGAGTGATGAGGAGGGCGAAGAGCTTTCTAGAACATTGAGGGAAGCTGTTTGGTTTAGAACTATACAGAAACCTCACAGAAAACGTACAAACATATTATTATGAGGTGGATGGAACACAGAGGTTAAGGTCAATTCGAGAGGTACCTGATTACTGTCTAAAACATGGCATTAAATTCAATCCAACCATCTTTTGTTTTAGAGGAGCAGATAAATATGAAGGCATTGTACATGGACATTCAGGTTGCTCAAGCACCAGTTCCAGTACTAGCAGTACACCACTATATTTCTCCATCTTTGAATCAAATAATACTGATGCATTACTAGATCAAGTCATACCCAACACATACAAACAGGCTTTAAAATCACCTCAATGGGAGCTATGGTAACAAGCCATGCGGGAGGAATTATCTATTATTAACAATAGAAAAGTATCAGTTTTGACTAAACTACCACCCAATAAAGAACCTCTTATTTGTAGGTGGGTTTACACCGTCAAACGTGATGATAAAGGGCACATTGCATGATATAAAGCAAGGCTAGTGGCACAAGGCTACAAACAGATTAAGAGTGAAACATACAATGAGACTTTTTCACCAGTGGTTAATTTCAGCTTAATACGCTTTTTCTTTACAACTTTAGTGTCTTGTCACGAATGGACTCATTCACAATGTGACATCAAGGGAGCATATTTATATGCACCACTCACTGATGAGGTCTACATTAAACAACCCCCTGGTTTTGAAATAAAAGGGAAAGAACACCTGGTTTGTAAACTTCAGAGAGCATTATATGGGTTGCATCAGAGCGGCAGAGTTTGGTTTTACGAATTACATAAAGTTTTAGTTTCTCTTGGTTTTACAAAATTAGATTGGTGCAACTGCATCTACACATTTTCCGATTACATTGTTTTATTATTATATGTTGACGATTTCATCATTTTAAGCAAACATCAGAAAAACATCGACAAGGTTTCAACTCTCTTAACTAAACATTTTGACATTAAAGTTTTGGGCAAAACCCGTAAATTGTTTGGGGGTAGAGTTTGAGGAGAATGAAGAAAGTGTGGTTTCTATCCATCAAATATAATATATAAATGACATTTGCACATGTTTCAAAGATTACAACTTTCCAATTACTTAGCTCTCGATTAGCAAAAAGGTTGTCTATTCAAAATTGCAGTGCCCTCAAACAGATGCAGAGGTTCAAGAGATGTTTAACTACCCATATAGAAGTGTGTTAGGATGCTTATCTTTTTTTAACAAGCAGAATACGCCCTGATATTGCTTACGCATTAAATATATTTAGCCAGTTCCAAAGTAATCCAGGGATTGCTCACTGGATCGGTCTCTTAAAACTTCTAGGGTATGTTAGCTATACAAAACCTTACAAATTAAATTTAACTTGTCATAAAATTAACCTTATCACATATATAAATGCAGATTTTGCTGCTAATCAAGATGACAGATCATCTATGGGTGGTCAATTACTTATGCTGGACAGAGCTCTGATTACATGGAGAGCTTTTAAACAAAAGTCAATATGTTTGTCCACGATAGAATCAGAGTTCGTAGCTTTAACAGAAGTAACCAAAGAGCTTCTTTGGTTCAGTCATATTATCACAGAACGTTACAATAAACATATTTGTACAGGTCCACAAACTAAACCAACCTTGTTAGTAGACAACATGGCAGCTATAAATTTCATTAAATCTCCCATAGAAAACTACCGAACTAAACATATTGACATTAAACTTTTCTTTGTACGTGACTTATTAAACCAAGAGATACTTTTTGTTAAACACATTCGTAGTAAATCCAATCTTTCTGATGTCTTTACAAAACCACTTACAAAAGCTGTTTTACATAAGTTCATTGACGCTATTTTTATATTTGGGTCTTAATACTGATATTAAAAAAAAGGGAGAAGAAGAAAACACATCCCTCCTTTGGACTTTTTTCTCTCTTTTAAGCATTGAGATGCTTGTTTAAAATTTGATAGTTAAACATACACAGTTTAACTTTTTTAATGTAGAAACTTGCATGTTTCATAGTATTTTTAATGTCTGAATCTTGTGCTTATACATTTGTTTTTCTGTAATAATAGCATCACGTTTATACTTTGGTTTAATTTTATTTCAGAAGGATCCTTCACATTATGATGCTGTGTTTTAAAGATTACCCTCATTTTCAACAGCATGGACAATTTAATTCCCGCTGCAATGTGGTCAGACCTCATGTTGGTTCATCCTTCGGGGTCCGAGCAGCCTCAAGAAATGTCTCGCAGAGGTGATAAATGTAATTGCCAGAGTGGCCTGCAAGGGAGCGGCCTTCGTGAGTGTTCTGATCATGGGAAGGCCTGTCTGATAGGTTATTCATTAACTTAAGCAACACCTGACATTATTTAACTTATAGCATGATTTTATTAAACTGCAGAATTATGAAGTACATCAAACAAACGTGTGTTCCACTGAACCAAGATTGAAGTTGCAGTTACATGACAACACAGCTAAAAGATAAAATACAGTTAATGTCACAGTTACCTGATGATCGATAATAAATAAATTACACAATATGTGACATGCTCTTTTTTTTCTTCTTTTTCCCTTTTTTAAAAAAAAAAAATAAAAACCTACAAATGACTAAAATTTAACTAAACCAATACACTTAAAATTTACAAACATTCCTGAAAGAAAATAAATGAAATTTAAGATTTTATGTCTGGAAAAATTAGAGTTTAAACATAGTCTTTAAATCTTAAAGGTATCTTAATTTCTTGCCTAAGGCAGCATGGTGTAGCTGCAGAAGTCTCAATTGCCTTTAGGTTAGGTGTTGATACAGATTGATTCTCCTCTGGTGCCACAAAGGCGTCTGTCGATGGAGGTAACACAACTTCCCTATCACCAGTGGCTGGTAGGGCAGGTGTTGGTCTCAACTGGACCTGATTTTGATGGAGAACTGCACCAGTTGGGGTCTTTACAATATATGAGCGAGGTGTTTCATGGTGTCCTAAAACCACTGTAGGAGTCCACTTACGTTGATCAACCTGGACATATATCTGATCTCCTCCTCTCAATGGTGTCAGCTCAGATGATCCCCGATCATACTATTCTTTCTGTCGCCTCTGGTTCATATGCAACTGCTGTTGGGTCTCTCTTGTTAAAAATTTAGGTCTTAGAATTTTATTATTTATAAGTAGTATTGTTCATAGTTTCCTGCCCATAAGCATTTCTGCCAGTGATAGAAGGTTACTCTTAGGAGTGCTGTTGTATTCCAAGATGCCTATATTGGGATCAGTTCCAGTCTCACTAGCTATTCTAAGTATGTTCTTTACAATAACCGCTGCCCTTTCGGCCATACCATTTGATTTTGGGTATCGAGGTGAAGATGTCATAATTCTTTGTAAATTTTATAAAGTTCTCACCTATATAATGTGGTGCATTATCTGAATGGAGCTTTTGTGGTATCCCATGTGTCCTAAATACTCTTAAGTATGGCTATGATTTCAGAGCTATTTACTTTTTGCACTTCTATAAATAAATTTTGAGTGATAATCTACAATGACTATATACTGTTGTCCCTTTAGATAAATAGATCTGTACCCAATTCCTCCCACGGTAGTTGTGGTATTAAATAGGGTAAGAGTAGCTCTTTAGCATTTGCTCTCTGTGCTGATTGACAAGTTACACACAAACTAACAAGTCCTTTAATGTCAGACAACATGCTAGGCCAATAATAAGCAGATTTTGCTTTGTTCTGACATGAATTAATTCCCTGAGGTGCCACATGCAATTTATTGATTATTTCAGTCCTCATAGATACAGGCACAACCAATCTGTTTCCCAAAAACAAAAGGTCATCCTGCTCATTCAATTCTGTCCAATTGTCCCAGTATGGCTTTACATTTAAAGGCATTTTATCAAATTTTGAAGGAAATCCATTTTTTACATATTCTTTTAACTTACTAATATCTGAATCTTTAAGTGAAGCCTCTCTTAATTCTTTAGTTTTTTCTTCAGTAGCCGTTAATACTGTATAAAGAGCTGCTGCTCCATCATTCAAAAAACCTGTTTTAAATTCGGTGTTGGAAGGACTGCGGGACAAAGCATCAGCAAGATAAAGTTGCTTACCAAGCACATGTTTAAGTTCTATAGCCATTCTTTGTAATCTCAGAGATAGCTTATCTATTGGTTTTTTTAGCAAACCCAATAAAGGCTTCTGATCAGTCTCAACAATAAATTTCTTCTTATATACATAATAATGGAATTTTTTGCAACCATTTAAAATACCCAAAAGTTCTTTTTCAATCTGAATGCATTTTTGTTGAGTTTCATTTAAAGCTGCTGATGCATATGCTACAGGGTGGTCATCCTGCAACATAACCGCACCCAACCCATATTGGCTACTGTCAACTGAAATTACTGACTCTTTATTTGAATCAAAAAAGGCTAACACCGGTGCATTCATAATTGCATCTTTTAACTCTTTAAACACTTTAGTTTTATTTTTAGTTCAAACAAATTCTTTTGCAGAGCTTAACAGCTGTCTTAGTATCGCAGTTTTATTTGATAAATTAGGCACAAATTTACCTAAATATGCAATCATACCAATCTTTGCAATTCAGTTTTATTCTTAGGTAATTTATAGTCCAATATAGCTTGAACTTTCTTTTCTGATACCTCAATGCCATTATCAGAGATATTATAACCCAAATATTTAACTGATAAAGCTTTAATTTGGCTTTTCTCTTTCGAAAGTTTAAGACCTGCCTGTCTAGCTCTTGCCAAAACTTCTTCCAATTTTTTGTCATGCTCTTCAGCTGTTTTTGAAAATATCAAAATATCATCAATGTATATCAAAATGTCACTTACCCCTATGAAGATGCCTTCAATACTTTTTTGGTATACCTCTGGGGAGCTTGCAAGTCCGTACGGCAAATGACAAAATTTGTATCATCCAAAGGGTGTTGCTGTAGTACAAAATTTTTTACTTTCTTCTGAAAGAGGTATCTGGAGGAAAGCTGATGACGCATTTAGAGCTGAAAAATACTTTGCACCTTCTATCTGTGAAAGTAACACATTTTGATTTGGGATAGGATGATGCTGACGCATAATACACTTATTTAAAGCTCTAGGGTCCATACAAATTCTGATATCATTATTAGGCTTTTTAACAATGACAATTGGATGTACCCAATCTGTTGGTTCTGTAACTGGCTTCAATATTCCTAATTGTTGAACAATTTTATCAATTTGAGATTTAGCCTTATCTCTAATAGCACGAGGGATAATCCTGGGAGCTGCTATGCTTGGCACCAGAGTTGGACAGTATCGAAAATACATGTATTTGAAATACATTTTCAAAATACATTTGTATTTTGTATTTTAAACAGATAAAACTAAAGTATTTTGGTAATGTATTTTGAAAAGATTTTTCCATGTATTTTGTATTTTCAAAATACTCAAAATACATTTCTCGATTTTTCAAACTTCGTACCAGACTTGAAGCTGGTATAAAGTTTAAACCACAACTTGTGTTTTAACCACAAATTACTGATTCACAACAGGAAATACATGCTTGTCTGTTTTGTATAGTCTTTGAATTCGTTTCTAGAAGTTAATATGAACCATTTTTTTTTCAAATTTGGCATAATAAGGATTTTTATCTTCGGCTGAAGCATTTTTGCTGAATGGTTTTGCTACTGCTTTTTAATTCTTAATGTTGCTATGCGAAAAAATAAATGTCATGTGATACACAAGTAGGATCGTCCACAGTTTTCCTGAGTATTGCATTTTTAAACTATGTTAGCAGTGTAATGCAGTTAGTTGTTGCATAGATACGTGAAAAGATTGATAATACATACCTGAGAACTCCAAATGAAAGGAAATTAATTATTTGTGATACATCACGCTACGCGATAGATATAAGTATACTCGAAATATTTCAAAATAATATTTTTTGATGACAGTTAGTGCAAGACCAAAACACTATTTTCAGGTCAAAACCAACTGAGTCTGGTCATCACTCTTTTAGGACCGGACCGGGACTTTACTTTTTCCTGCAGACTCGAGCCGGACAGGGCAGATTTATTTTTCCGGACCTAGCCGGACCTGAATATTCTTCCTAGAGGTCTAGACTGGAAGAAATTTTCAGGCCTGGTCTCGACCCAGATCGTATAAAGTCATTGGCCAGGCCTAGCCAGGTCCATGCAAATATCAATAAAATTTTACTTGGTTTAACAATTTTTGCAAAAAATGCATAGATTTTTAAATTGTTATTATTCTACAATTAAAAATTTAAATTTATACTTTTCGAAGAATAGCACATACTTCTATATTTCTGGGCAATAAAATTCAAGTGCATGAAAACATGCGAAAAGAAACCTGTGTATGATGGAATCCTATCTTAAACGGAAAAATGTGTTAATTCATACAAAATGAATATAATAATATGTGTAAAAAAAATATAATGCATTTAGAACAGGTGATGTACCAGCTAAGGTGGGAACTTGTCCAGGGCCGTGAGAAGAGGGGGGTGGAGGGGGCCTTCGCCCCGGGCGCTGAAATTGAAGGGGCGCCAAATTTATACTACCAACCACAGTTTAATTTATTTATTTATTCAGTTTTTCGTTATAGATCATTTTCTGGGAACTTTCTTTTTCTCTTTTCATCATTCTTTTTTTTCTATCTCAAAATATCATGATCTCTCCAACAAATAAGTGCAATTTTCTCTTATACTATTTAGTTGTTTGCAATTTCTGAATTAAAATTAAACCGTTTAAAGTTCCAACATAAACGCGAAATGTTTATTGAATAGAATTTATTTCTGTTTCTGTACTTTATCAGTTTTGTGTTACCTGTCACAAAAAGAAGGGGAAGGGGGGGGGGGGGGCGCCAAATTGAAACTTTGCCCCGGGCGCAGTTTTCTCTTCGCACGGTCCTGAACTTGTCTATAACTGATTTTTTTAGCTCTTACGTGATTCCGTCTTAGAAGATTTTTCTGTATTGAATTTTTCAGATTTATAAGTCTCTAAGACATGGAATATGGTTTAATGACATTAATAATAACTCAAACATTTGCATACAAATAGAGAATCATAAAAAAAACAAAAAAAAAATAGTTTACATGGGCACAGGCAGAAATAAATCTAGGGAGGGCAGTATTTTGGAACGGGTGTGCCTCAACTTCGCAGCTCTGGGCACTTTTTAGAAACTGAAGAATATAAACATGAAAAATAGCTAAAATTAAAAAAAAAAATGTTAGAATACCTTGTACAAGAGAATTTTTAACCACATCAGCTTAAAAATTTATTTTTGTAGAAATTCACTCAGGCCAATTAAGTTTTTGTAGGGCTAGGCTCGTTTGAAATTTTAGTATTCAAACAGGGCAAATAAATTTTTTGTATGAGCTGGTCCAGACTCAGACCAAAGTTTTAACTTTTATACCGGGTCAGGCCAAAGAATTTTTTTGTACGAACACGACCAGGCCTCAGACCGAACTTTTAATTTTTATACTGGGTAAGGGGCCAAATTTTTTTTTCTACAGGTTTGGGTCTGAAAATTTTGGCCTGTACAGACCTCATTTTTTAATTACGGACTTGTCCACAGTAGATAAAAATTTATAACATGGCATTGCAATTAAAACATTTTTGCGTAGTGCAAGATAATTAAAATTGTAATTAATGTATTTTGTATTTTGAATGTACTTTAAAAATACATGTATTTTATATTTTGAAATTTGAGAAGTATTTTGTATTTTAGGCCCTAAAACCAATGTATTTTTTGCATCAAAAATGGTTTTTTGATGTATTTTGACCACCTCTGCTTGGCACTGCTCCTTCTCTAAGCTTTATGTCATGTATCAGCGATGCCACAGACGTGCTATAGCGCGTAAATTACACAAAAAAAATGGAGTTGGGAAGCAAAAAAAATAGTTCTTACGCATCCCATGGGACGTGTAATTTTAACACGAGTAAATTCTTTGAAGAATCGTGAAATCCATCCAAGGACCACGAAAAAACCGAATTTCATCGAAGGATCGCTGAAAAAAGGCAATTTTCGTCGTTGAATCTCAGGAAAAAACTCTAATTTTATTGAAGGATCGCGAAAAAAATGCAAACTTTGTCAAAGGACCGCAGGAAAATAAACAGACTCATTTCGACAAAAGATAGAGTAAAAACGACGTATTTCGTCATAAGATCATGAAAAAACAGCAAATTCTGTCGAAGGATCTCGAAAAAACGGTAAAATTCGTCGAAGGATCTCAAAAAAACGGCAAATTTCGGCGAAAGATCTAAAAAAACGGCAAAATTTCTCGACGGATCATATAAAAAAGACAAATTTCGTCGAAGGATCTCGAAAAAACAGCAAATTTCGTCGAAAGATCTCGAAAAAACGGCAAACTATGTCGAAGGATCATGAAAAAAATGGCAAATTCTATCGAAGGATCACAAAAAAACGGCAAATTCTGTCGAAGGATCTCGAAAAAACTTATATTTCGTCGAAGAATCTCGAAAAAAAAAAAAAACAGCAAACTTCGTCGCAAGATCTCGAAAAAACGGCAAACTTCGTCAAAGGATCACAAAAAAAGGCGAATTCTGTCGTAGGATCTCGAAAAAACGGCAAACTTCGTCGAAGGATCTCGAAAAAAATGGCAAATTTCGTCGAAGGATATAAAAAAAACCCCGTCAAATTTTGTCGAAAGATCACAGAGAAAACACAGATTTCGTCTAAAGGCGAAGGAAAAAACACAAAATTCACTAAGCCTGAAATCTACTCGAATCAAAAGCAGAGTTAATCCGACCTACAACAACAAAAATTGTGCTGAGAGAGAGGGGATTCCCCCACCCAACCCCCGGCTGTAACATAACCTTTCAGAAAATTTGCTGTGAATTTCAGAAAATATTTTTTAAAATTCAGAATCACTCCTGAACTCCTTTCCAAAGAAAATGTTTGATTCCAACACTGATCTATGCTGACAAATAATCCAATGGAAAGTTTAATCAAAGCATCCATTCATTCAACAAAAAGTGCCCCTTTACTCAACAAAAGTATTCTTTTATCCAACAAAATGTCCTTTTCAATAAATCCATCCTCCCCCTTTTAAGAGAAATGCAAATATTATTGATACTTGTTATCTTCTACACTCAAATAATCATTATTTTATAATTAAGCATTTACATTAAAAAAAGGTCAAGAAAATTTCTCTTAATAGTTTAAAAAAA
This sequence comes from Maratus michaelseni, assembly GCA_963931845.1. Lineage (NCBI taxonomy): Eukaryota > Metazoa > Arthropoda > Arachnida > Araneae > Salticidae > Maratus > Maratus michaelseni. The sequence continues at coordinate 124,515,789 of OZ007586.1, forward strand.
AAAAATCTTATTTGTTTGGGAAATGCTGGTTTTAATTATTCATTATTTAATTATTATCAAAACAATAACTATTGCATTTCTCTTTTCCAAATAAACAAGTTCACTTGTTCCTTTAACATATGAATTTGAATTATTATGAATAGGGACCTGCTTTTATAAAAAAGGGACCCAGATATTTGAAAATCCTGGGTCCTTGGGACCCAGGATTTTTAGGATCCAGTGACATCACTGTATATTGTAGGTAGTTTACCCAAATTACCAGTAAAAACATCATTATACTATTTAACAATGTCATCGGTAGTCTTAATTACATTAACATTAACCAAGTGTTTCATTTCTCTATCTATAAGTTTGAGCTTCTCCAAAGATTCTAAACCCAGTAGTGATAAGTTGGTATTATCTATCACAAAAAAATTCAACATTTCTGTTATATTACCGAACACACATGGTAAAGTACAGGTTCCAATTACTTTCAAGTTATGACCAGTGTAAGATTTCAATACCTTATTTGTTTTCTGCAATTTAACATTCCCCCTTACAGCATTAAATTTCTCAATAAAAAGTATATTTGCTTGAGCACCTGTATCAATTTTAAGAGACTTTGTTATTATTTATTTCAAGAGCTTCTGACCAGACAGAATTTACATTGCACACAACAGATTCCAATAATATATATCAGATAAAATCTCACCACTAGTACTTTCAATATTGTTAACCTTTCTACTTTTACACACACTTGCAAAATGATTTAAAACACCACATTTGTTACTTTTTCCCAAATGCTAGACATTTTGCATAAGCATGAAAGATACTACATTTTTGACAAGGTCTTTTAGCTCCTTGAAAACTATTATACTTTTTATCAGCATTTAGTTTATTCTTCCTTGGAAGATACTTTTGTTTTGTATGAACCTGGTCAACCCCAGATGCCAATCCCTCATTCATTATTTTTATGTGTTTTTCACTACATTCCTTTGCTTTACAATACTCAATAGCTTTATCCAAGCTTAAATCACTCTCAATTAACAATTTTTCTTTAATATTCTCATTTTTAATACCTATTATAAGCAAATCTCTAATTAAAGAATCCTCCTGATCCTCAAAATCACAATCCTTAGCCAAAATTTTAAGATTTGTCACAAAATCATCTATGCCTTCATTATCCTTCTGTGTGCAGTTAAAGAATTTATATCTAGCAAAAACAGTGTTCTTTTTGGGAATAAAATATTTATCGAAAGCCTCAATAACTTTACTATATTTCTCTGCATTGCCGGCACCAAAAACGAAGCTATTATAAATATCTAAGCAATGTACACCCACCGTATTTAATAGAAGGGCTATTTTAGTTTTATCTGGTTTATCCCTCTTTTCTGTGGCTTTGAGATAGATTTTGAACACCTGTTTAAAACGCAACCAATTTGACGACACATTTCCGGTGAGCTGCATTTGGCATGGAGTTTTACTTAAATTAGACTCCATTTCCTTTTATTTATTTTTACTTCCAAAAGCAAGAAATTTTGTATAACTTACTTATCACCTTTAGGGAAAAAAATGCATACCACTTCACTAGAGTTCCGTACGAACCAATTACTCAATGTCCGTCATTTTATGTTGCCGATAATAGAATATTTACATTTTAGCACCCCAAACGAACACTCATGACGTGAATTGTCACTGTATGCTGCCACCATGTTAGGTTATTCATTAACTTAAGCAACACTTGACATTATTTAATTTATAACATAATTTTATTAAACTGCAGCATTACGAAGTACATCAAACAAACATGTGTTCCACTGAACCAAGATTGTAAGTTGCAGTTACATGACAACACAGCTAAAAGATAAAATACAGTTAATGTCACAGTTACCTGATGATCGATAATAAATAAATTACACAATATGTGACACTGTCGTGGGCATCTTATTTTTATTTCCGTAAGTTCCTTGTTTTATATCTATGGAAATGACCTGTTTGTCCCAGCCGTGTTGTTGGAAATTGAGTTGTAATATGCATAATTTCTGTTTTATTATGCAATTTTCTTTTAAGAAATTGTTTTACACATATTACATAAGAAGTAGCTTTATTTTTTTGTACACATGTTTTTTTGGCCAATGTTGTTTATAAGTGAGCTCACTGAAAGCTAATTTGCAAACGTCTACAAAATTCTTTTCCTATTCATTGTCAAAGTGTATTGGTAAATGTAGCCACATGTTAATATGGTGAGGTATCTTTAATGAATCAAGCAAAGACAAAACTTTTCTTTAACATAAAAATGGGTGTTTGAAAAAAAAAAGTTTTTTTTTTAATTTTAAAAAGTTTGGTTATTGTAAGATAACTTGAAAGTTAAAGTGTTTCCTCAAAGTGATGAGGATTTCTGTATTTTTTTTATATGGTGTTTAAAGTGTTTGTATATATATTATGAATCATTGTATTTTTGAATGCTGTTCTATAATTGAATGTTGTTATTAACCAAGTTTTACTGTTTAACAATGGTTATTTCTTTTTATTGTTTTACCAGTTATTTCCGGTATAAGTGTCAAAGGGGGGAGGGGGAGAGGCTGTGTCAGCCCTATTTGGTCCTTGATATTTATACAAAAATGGTACTTAACTTATTTCCATTCAATTCCTCAGCATTTCTTTTCAGCAGTAATTCTTTTCAGTGGTTAATCCTTATTTCTGTTTTTCTTATCTGTTTCACTTATTCAAATATAATTTCATCATTCCTTGTTATGTTTTCTTCTCAAATTGCCAGACTCGTTTTCCAACTATTCGTTTCAGATTAGATTGTAAATCGATTCTCATTCTCGGCTTGCTCATTTCCGGGATCAACTATGCTCTGTACGCTCGCTAATGACATTATATATCGATCGCGTTTTGTAACCTCCGTTCTCCTGTATCAAGCTCTTTAATTATTTTGACGTAAGGCAGCATGATTACTCAACTCTGCATGTTGAGATACGATCGAAAGGGGTCATTTTCTCAGAGAGCAGGTTTTTCGTTTGGAGAACTATTTAAAGGGACAGTAAAGCTTAAACAGCGGCTAAAGCAAAAACAGACATGAATCTGAGATGACGAGATGGTAGTATAAGCTTGTTAAATAGATGAAATTATACGCTATATAGGATGAATGTAAAAGTGAAATGTTTACTGTTGACATTTTTAGTCTTCTGTTCTGGTGATATTTTTGGAATTGTCCTGTTTATATTTCTCCTAGAAATTGATTTATAGTAATGACTGGTTTTGCATGTCTTTTTCATCTGAAAGCCTTCTGTACATCATTATGCAAATTGGAAAAACTTTTACCATTATTTTTCGTTAAAGTGTTTCTTCCTGTCGTCGTCTGACTTTTTGAAATATGATATTGTGTGAAATGGAAGTGTATGCGGAAGTTTATCATAGCTTATATCAACTGAGAATCTAACAATATGTGAGTTTTCTTTTATTTATTTTGAAAGTTCAAATGGAACTCTTGTATCTAAATGCTGAACATGTGTTTATGTTTTTCAATGCCACCGAATGTTATTGTCAATTCATTATGATTACGTTTTGTTAAATTAAGTTGTCTTTATTTTTATAACTGTATTTATTTTATTTTATTTTTTTTGCTATGTCATTTAATAATCATTAACTAAATACAAACTTAAATCTGTTTCTTCTTTGTGTTAATCTACATTACACACTTTTGTCACTACCTTGCCTAAGTGTACTATTATGCTTTCACAGCTCTGCTTTAATTTAATATCTTTTTTAGATCGGTCCTGGTACATGGCCGAACAGATGCGAAAGTAATTTACATCCAAACTATAAAATAATGAAATATAATGTTTTAAAATCTGAAAGAAATGTATAATTTCAAAAAAAAAAAAATGTAAATGAAAATTCTTAAATTTATTATAAAGAGTTCAAATATCTACATTAAGAAAGCTGACAATTCTTTAAACTGTTGAGAGTTGGGACTTTTTACTCATGGAAAGGGAACTCACTCTATTTCATATTTAGCACTATAAACAAATGTCACTTTTATAAAGGATGTTGGAATACAATTTGCCAACCTGTCCTATACATATTATTGATAAAACATATGTGTAATAGAGAACCAGATATCTGGCAGAGAAGTCGGATATCTGGCGATTGTGATTCAGATATCCGATGGTATATCAGATATTGAAAAATCAGCCAGTTACCCCAGATATCCGTTGCATCCCTACTTTCATCATAAAAATAATTTGATGATTCAATCAACAATTTATTTATTCTTTTTTTAGAAAATTAACTTGCTCTTTTCACTATGGTTAAATGTAAGAAACTGATTGCAAGAATATCTAAACTCAGATCACTTTAAAAACTCCATCTCTATTCTTTAATATTTATAGACACCCAAAGCAAAACCGATACAAATTATCTATTGTCAAAGACTAAACATAAATGAATGAGTGAAAATATGGAAGAGTAAAATATAAATACTTCTGATCATTTAAGAGTATGCACATTTTTCTGTTTGATAAAAGATGCATAACTCAGAAAAATTTTTCATTCTTTGTAATCTTAAGAAAGAAATGCCTAAAGTGTAAGACCCATCAGCTATGAAAAAACATGCACAAACTGCACTATTTAATTTTAAGTAAAGGATTTTTTTTCTTTTCAATATGCAAAATTGCAGCTTTGGGCTGAGATAAATACATTTTCTATGCTCAAAAGCTTTACTAAACTGCAAAGGAGATTTGAGAATATAATATGTAGAAGATGAACAGGTTAAGATCATGAAATTCTCAGTCTACAATGAATATAAGTTTTTATAAATACCTTGTAGAATTTATAATAGTAGACACAATTAAGTTATTCAATTTCTCAAAATTTGTTAGCTCATCTTTCTTGGGAGTTTTTGGTATCATCTTCATAAGGAATTTGTTCGATTCTAATTTTGAAAAAATTTTATCCATCACCTATAATTAAATAAACAAACAAAAACAAGCTATAATTCAAAAGCACTGAATGAATCAGGAATTTACTTTAGTAGAAAATTTTTAATGCATTAATATAATAAATTTGGTGATAAAGAGCATAATTATATTGTAAACTAAAAATGTATAATTTTGATGAAAAACAACAACACATAAAATTCAAAGTCATAGCGCTAAATCCTGGAGAATAAAAACTCAGGAACTTTTATGTATGACACAGTTTATAGTAGAAAATGGAAAAAGAAAACATTGCAATGATAAAACCATAGGTGCAAGTTCATCCAAGCGAAGACTGAAAACATTTCTGAGTATTAGGTATAACTAAAGAAGAAAAGCTAGACGATTTCAATGCCTTGCATTATAGTTAAAAATTTATCTTTTACAAGAAAAGAAAGTGATTAAAATTTTTTGCTTGAAATTTTTCTATTATTTCACTATATATAATATAATTTACTATTAGTCAAAAATATGTCCAAGACTGACATCAGTCCTGAGACCCATGGATAAAACATTGCAGAAATAAACAGTAGGAAAATTCTGCAGTAGAATAAAGAGTTTTCTTTCAATTATTGCAAACTGTACCAGGAAAAATTAAATTATAACTAAAGATGTAAAATTTCTGGAAATTTTAAAGCGGCAAAAAAAAAAAAAAAAAAAAATCCAGAAAAATTCATTTTTTACAAATAACAATTTTTCTTGCAATTATATTTTCTTAGAAAATACATATAGAATAATAAGCATTTTTCAAAATATATCTTCCAAAAAAATATTTTCACTTTATGTGAATAGGTTACAAAATAAGGTACTTTTCGGTTAGCCGGGCGCCAGTGAAATGTATATATCTATATATACATATCTATGTATACATACACACATATATGTATGTGTATATATATATGTATATATACATACATGCATATATAAATGTGTGTATGTATAGATATATGTATATATATGTATACATAGATATATAAATTTCACTGGCGCCCGGCTAACCGAAAAGTACCCAAAATAATAATAATAAATGCTTTTATTAGTATAATTTTAGCCTTCCACTCTCCGAATTTTTACAGGTAGTTTTCTTTGATTGGTTTAACACAATTGTTTATAATCATTCAACTGTGCAAATGATCATTTCAGTCGCATTTTCTATTTTAAATTACCCTAAAATCTGATTTTAAAAATAATAATAAAAAAAGAAAGAAAAGAAATTATCAATTTCACCCAATATTTTCTGAAATTGGGTTTATTTAAGATTGTTCTCAAATGACCTGTTCAACAAAGTGAAACATTCTGACACATTTCAAAATGCAAAGGTGTAAAATTGGAAGGCCTGACTATTGAAGAGATTTGGAATCAAAATGAGTTTTCCATTTTTTTGATAAATAAATTACTTATCAAGTTATAAGCAATTCGTGTCACGTGACAACACATTTTTCTCCTTCCTCATGCGTAAGAGTCAGGAAGTCTGTTCAAAACGCTAACTTTGATAGTGATTTCTGAAATAGCTTCTACCTTTACCAAAAAATGGAAAACATGTTTCGATTATATAGTTTCTGAAAAACAACACCTGCCTATTTCATGCTTTCCGAACAAAAATGAATTAAAAATTGCGTCTGAAAGTAGCCTCTTTAGATTTGAGAACAGCCTTAATAAAGAACCCTTGGAACAGAGTGTTTATCTCCCAGTATTGTATAATCAATAAATACAGACTCTGATTCATAGAAATTAATTCTAATTACCAGGATTTAAATTTAATTTAAAAACTTGAAAAATTAGAAATTATTGAATTTTATTGTTGAATTTTTGGTAATTTTTAATATAAAAGTAATTAATATTTTAAAAATTAAAGTTTTGCATCTTTAACAAATTGTTTTTGACCAAATTTTGCCAGAAAATTGGTCAGATCTTTGCAGTCAATTTATATGTTAAAAAAAAAAAAAAAATACAATTAAGCATGTCTAAGAATCTATATCTATATATATATTTGTCTTACGTGGTGTGGAAATAGGGCTGAATTTCTACCTTATCATTGGCAACAACCGTAGTTTCCAGAGCTCAGACCAATGAACAGACAAGATTGTGTTAGCTCAGCCTCCAATATGGTGGTCAGTGTCAGAACAGTGAAATTCAAGCTAGCAATTATTAAAAATAAAATAATATGAATGTAATCCAAAGCGTCTGTGATGATTCCTCATTTTAATTATGAGTAATATTGTTAATTTCAAATGAATTCTCAACTCTTATTTAGAATTTGTCAGATTCCCTCTAAGTCCACTTAACTTCGAAGAATAATCCAGTATTTTGATATGCTGCCACCACCGATATGACTACATGATATCGGTCGCGTTATGAGAAGTATGTGAGGAACAAGACGAACTCTTTCAATTAAACTTAAACTAACACTTTATTTACAATATTTACACCTAAAACTCGGATATAGCTTATCTGGCTCAACATTAAATAAAGATACAGAACAAAACTTTCTGTGTACTGCTAAGCTACGTTAATTAACTCAGATCATAGATTACTATTAATCTCGCACACTTTCTCACTTTGCGCCAAAGATCTCTCTCGATACACGTGGTCTCAGAGCATGTTCAACACACCTCTCTCCCAACAACCTACACGCTTCAGTCCTACGTTCAAACTAACCCACTCTCGCCGGTCAACTCACGAGCACCCTTTGTAAAACGGGCTCGTCCTCTCTTCCGGCCAGGTGTTCCCTTTCCTTGACCGAAAAATAATCTCCTTTTGATGGATCTGTCCTCTTATAGAATGGGCGAAATCTATCTTATCTATGAACTTACCATCACAAAGGAAAAACTTCTTCCATTATATTAAACATTCTTCCAACACAGAGCAGGTCGCTTCCCTATTCGGATTAAGATTTCAACTAAGAACGCTTCACAGTACACAGTAGATATACACACAATAAGATAATCCCATAACAATAGTTTCTTTCAGCCTGTAGCTGCCAGGGAAACCTGACAGAATTTATTTACGAATTTCACTCACACAAAAAATCGGAGATAATAAAATATAAACTTTCTAGAATGCTCCTGCTGCCATCTGTTGCTGTTTTATTGAAGTAAAAATTATTTCTTTTGCAGAAATCTATAATCAATTATAATAGTAAAATGTCGAACGAAATTTAAACAATCATTGATGATAAACTATCTTCCTACCACGTAGTGTTTTTTTTTTTTTTTATGAATTTAAGCCATGCTGTACAATATTATAGGTGCAATAAGTTTTAAAAAACTAATTATGTTTCCAAGATCCCTTTTTCATAGTATTTAAATGATTTATATGCCCATTAGTAGCATCAACTAAATGCATTTTTAGTTGTGTTTTCAATGGAGTTTTACTTTTTTGCATTAAAAAAATTGTCAATTTTATATGTTCAAATGATTCATTGTAGTACTTATTCCGGCTAGAATTACTAGAAAAATAAAAAGGGGCGAGCGAGCAAAGCGAGCTGGGACCACATGGCGGTCTCAATGTGAATTGCTTTGCAATTCACAGTCACAATTGCTTTGCATTTCCCCGTGAATTGCAAAGCAATTCACGGGGGGTTGGCGAGCGTTAGCGAGTAGGAGGCTGAGCCCCCTAGTTTAAAATAAAAGCTAAAAAGAGTAAATTTCATCTGCATGTTATTTATTTATTTTTTTAAATCTAATATTAATTAAATGTTCCATATTCATTTCAAATACAATTATTTCTTATTCAAAAATTTTGGTTATAATTTACATTTAAAGTAGTAAACTTACATTATTTCCAAAAGGAACTATCATATCTGCATGTTCAAGTAATATGTAGTTCGATAAAGCAGCATTATACGGTGACGTTATCACATCATCGACATCAAACGATGGATAGACACAGAACGCGACTCTAGATTTAAGAGGGGGGAAAAAACAGATAAACACTTTGCATAAAACTCAAAAATAAGAAAATTCACAAAATCAGTAGCAATTTTTAAATCTATAGAAAACAAATACAATGTCAATTACAGGAAATAAGATTTATTCTTATAAAATACAGAAGACAAAAGAGTATCCGAAAGTTGGCTATACTATACCTACAGTTCCAATTAATGCAGTAAGAAACAAAAGTATTTTATTTTGAAGAAAATGTTTCATATTTGTGTGTGGTTTAATTTTGGTCATAAGGGATAACCTACAAAATTTAAATTGAACACAACTTTTAAGAGTTAAGTAACAACATTATAACTTTATTGCATACCAGCAAGCCAAAAAATGTAGAAATACAAATTTTCATAAATTTTGAATGATTAATTAGTTAAATATAAATCACTGAAAAACAAATGAATCAATGCTAAAGAAGATCATTGGTTATTTAGACATAACTTGAACAACTATTTATTCATATATTCTGTAATTCATATAATTACTTTTTGTTTTATGTGATAATTTAAAAAAACCTTAACTATACACATGCATACACACAGTCACATGCATATTTTGGATTAAAGAAATTTTGAACTATTTAATATTATGATAATTAACACACTGCTACAATACAATAAGGCAAACAGACTTCTTAATAACACCATAAATTTAAGAGATGTGCTAGGCCTTTTGAAAGAACTTTGTCTTTCTTCATCAGGTGCAAAAGACAAAGGAATAGTTTAACCTTAGGTAAGATGTCATCATCTATTTATTGCTTTTGGAATTAAGATACACTTTGTAACAATGTTATGTTCAATGAAATTAGTTAATAGTGGTTCTGTCACTGTCACTTCAGCCCAGTTTATGACATCGATATAGTCTGGCTTCAAAATTGATCTCACCAGGAATGCCACTCAGAAAATAACAAAAAGGAGAAAATTACGCATGCAAGTAAAATTTACGACATTTTTCACAACATTTATGCATGAATTTTGTGAACTATATTGTATTGAATATAAAATAAATACATTAATAAATTTCTTGTGCTAAAATATTTTATAGTATTTTCTGTAATAAATATATTGCATTTTCATAGTTGCAATAAGGCAAACAGACTTCTTAATAACACCATAAATTTAAGAGATGTGCTAGGCCTTTCGAAAGAACTTTGTCTTTCTTCGTCAGGTGCAAAAGACAAAGGAATAGTTTAAACTTAGGTAAGATGTCATCATCTATTTATTGCTTTTGGATATAAGATACACTTTGTAACAATGTTATGTTCTATGAACTTAGTTAATGGTGGTTCTGTTACTTCAGGCCAGTTTATGACATCAATATAGTCTGGCTTCAAAATTGATCTCACTAGGAATGCCACTCCGAAAATAACAAAAATGAGGAAATTACGCATGCAAGTAAAATTTACGACATTTTTCACAACATTTATGCATGAATTTTGTGAACTATATTGTATTGAATATAAAATAAATACATTAACAAATTTCTTGTGTTAAAATATTTTATAGTATTTTCTGTAATAAATATATTGCATTTTCATAGTTGGGTTAAAGAAAATGACTACTTGTCAACATGTACAGTTTTATACTACATTAACATTTTTTCATCCAAAGTAGAGTTTGGTTTCATAGATTCTAATCAGGAGCAAATAACGTGAATATTAAATAGCTAACTATCATTTTTGCATGTACAGAAAACCATAACTTCAATCAAATTTACTATTTTTTTCCATGACTGACTATGAAAATAATGAATTTTTTTTTCCATGACCTGTTGACGAAATTCACAATATTTTCTGCAACTGTTTGACAAAATTAGCATTTTTTTTTTGCCACGATCATTCAGCAAAATTCATGTTTTTATTCCGCAATCGTTTGAAAAAATTTAAGATTAATTTCTGTAATTGTCTGATGAAATTCGCAATTAGTTTTTTGCAAACGATAATGAAATTTACGATTTTTTCTATGACCGATTGACGAAACTTGAGATTTTATTCCGCGATTGTTTGACAAAATTTGAGAATAATTTCTAATAATATGATAAAATTTGAGATTAATTTCTGTAATAGTTTGATATTTTTTGTGACAGACTGACGAAATTTAAGATTTTTTTCATGCGACCAATTGATGAAAGTCTCTATTTTTTCTGCAAACTCTTGATGAAATTTACAAGTTTTTCCACAATCGATTGAAAAAAAGTCACGATTTTTTCCTTGAGCGATCGACCAAATTTTGAGATTTTATTCATGTATCATTCTTTTATTTATTTTTTTTTTTCAATTCTGCAGAAATTTCTGATGGATTTAAAAAGAAGAAAAGTGGAAAAGTGACATCCCTTCCTAATTGTTACACATCTAATTCAGAATGCATCTTTAATAAAATCCTTAATTTAAAGCTTTCTTTAAATAAGTTTAAAATGGCATTTAGTTTTGCATCGATGCATTCGGTTTTTCAACAACTCTGGAATAAGCATACTTACGTATCTGAAACAGCCAGTGCTAACGATTTTCTATGGAAAAATTTCCAAAGTATTAAATATGAATTTATTCAATTATCAATGCTGGATTTTCTTTGAGTTTGTGTTTGCCCCAGGGTTAGTGGTTCAGGGAAAATATTTGTGCTGCGTTTGTAGCCTTGCCAACATGTTATAGTGAGAAAGTTCCAGGCTGAGTATTGTTCCCAAGTGGTTCAGTTGGTAGAACATCAATGCGCTATACTGATGACCCGGGTTCGAGTCCCGGCTTGGGTACTATTTCACTATGTTGGCTATACGCCTATTAAGCAATTAAAATTTCATTATTAAACTTCAATAGTTTAAATATTCCACTATAAAAGGATTCTGTAAAGATTAAGAACGATAAATCTCAAAACAATGTTTAGATCAACAAAGATGTTAAAACATCTGTTGCGGGATAAACTAGTATGTAACCTCCATTAAAAAAATGACAGAATGTTGCGTTCCATTTTCATAAGACTTCATACAATCAAACAGCATGAAGACATTATGAAATAGTCTGCAGTCCTTAATGATATAAACAAAGATATTCCCTAAGGAAATAAACTGTTTTGATTAAACTTCAATAGTTTAAATATTCCACTATAAAAGGAATCTGTAAAGATTAAGAACGATATATCTCAAAACATTGTTTAGATCAACAAAGATGTTAAAACGTCTGTTGCAGGGTTAACCTCCCTCCCTCCCCCCCCCCCCCCCAGCCCGCTTATGAACCCCTAATTACATCGGGGCAGGGCGTCAGATTCATACAAACCTCGTAAAAAACAGCTCTAATACTTCACCAGGTAGAGATGCAAAGAACATTTTTAAGCGACATTTAAAAAATAAATTAAAAAATACGTATTTTACAATATAAATTTCGAGTAATTTGGGCAATCTACATCATTTCGAACTTTTAAACTGCCTGCTGAAACAAACCTGTAATTAAAAACTATAAAGAGTATGAAAACTCAGAAAAACAGAACTTTATTTTTTACTTCCACAGGCAACAACAAAAATTATAAAACTTAATGTGTGAATACAGTTGCAATAATAGAATGTTGTTTTAAAAGGGGGGAAATGACCAGCTTCTGATTAGCAGCTCAGTGAGCAGATAGATGTTTCTGCTTGAAATAACATATGATTTGTTTAAACAATTCTGGAATAACAAATCTTCACTAAAAATGTTCTAAATTTTAATGCAAAATTAGTAAAATGGCAGATGATAAAATAATAATTGTTAAGAAAAAGTTTAACAAAAAAGAAAACTTCATTCATATTGATTTTTTTTTTAATAAGAAAGTTAAATAGGACAGTTGCAATCAGCTGATCAACCATTGTATTCACTTGGAGGTAAGTGTAATTCCACCAATCAGAACTGCCTATTTGTACTGTTTACCTCCAAGGTGACATCAATTGCAACTGCCCTATAAGAATGTTACTGGTAAAATACATTGTACTTATTCAGGATCAATAACTTGGATTTCTAACCATAATGAAGTTATTATGCAAGATTTTCAATTAAATATGCACATCATTGAACATACCCAAATATAACTAAAGAACTCTAGTGTAAAGAAGGGAAAGCTTCGTAGACGTTATATAAATCCATGCCGGCCAGCAAAACAGTGCACGGTGTAAAGCGGTTGAAGTTGCATACAGCGGCAAAAGATACAACGGGGTGCACTTGGCGTGATAATCAGGCAAAGAATGCATGTGAAGGGTGATTTTTTTGTTATGCGTTTTGAGCTCCCCCCCCCCTCACACTGTTTTTGATTTATTAGATTTATTCATCATACATAAATAGAAAGTTTCTTTTAAAAAAGTAAAAGCATGTTAAAAAAAATTGCTGGCAGTTAAGTAGAAAATATCATTATTCTTTTTTATATTTATAATGCTTCCCACTAGATATATTTATTAGTATATTGAATGAATTCAGGACAAAAAACTTTATTTCTGTTAAAAATTCGTTATTTTAATGTACTTTCTCTGTTAAATTTCAACAAAAAATAATCAAATAAACAATGATAAAACAATTAAAATTTAACAAAAAAAAAAAAAAAAAAAAAGAAGAAAGAAAGCAAGAAAGAAAAATGCGAAAGCTCACTCATAACCGTCCCAAAGTTCGACTGAGGACAGAACCCGCAATTGTCAAATTCTTCCAATCTGTAATCTCGGACTTTACCGACTGCGCCAACAGTGCCTGTGCTCCGAGCTGAAAGTAAATGAACTAGTCTGCTTTCCCAGCAGAAATTCTCTACATTTTTTTTTTTACAACTCTCATATTGAGAAGTTTGTACTGATATTCTTTATATAAGGACTTAGAATAGCTTAAGTACCCTTAAAAATAATAAACTCATATTTCTTTTGATTTTTTTTTCTTTTCATAAAAACATCAGTCTAGTGTCGATTTTAATAAAAGTATTCAGAATAAAATATATTATTGCTGTATTTAATAAGTTTCTCTTAAAATATTTTCGGTCCATATTTTATATTTAATAACTTTTATTTAATTATTTTTATTTATCTTAATTGAGGTAACAAAGGTTTAAACATGTTTTGGCAATTTTGCATTTTTAATTACCAGAGGACAAACTTACATCTCTAACTATTAAATATAAATGTATATATATTTTAATCTAGTTGATTAGAAATCAGCTATAACTCAAGATATATGAAATTTATAATAAAATTGAAAATGCTATTAGATTCTTAATGCTAATACATGCAATTTTCTATCAAGTGCGAATTAAAAAATGATTTTGTGAACTGTCTGAAAGATTTTTTGAATTGTTTAAGGATCGGGGCACAATAAAAATTTGAAAACAACCTTTAAAAAATACTACATAGTTAAAAAATTTTACAGAATTTTTCAGTTTTATGTCTGCAAATCATGGGAATACGAAATAACAGTATTGATAATTACTTGAACAATTACATACATGCAGGTTCATAGAAAAATTAATATTGTTTAGGGGAAGAAAAAAAGATGTAAAGAAATACATTCTTTTTTTTAGTAAGATTTTAGCTCTATTTAAAAAAGTAAATTAAAAAAATATTTTTTTTTCTGTATTTAATTTAAAAAAAAAATTCTAAATAGTTCATTAAATGTAAATATCGCTAATAGTTTTATAAAAAAAAGGGGGGGGGAGGGGGAGAAGAGTGGGGGGAGGGGAACCTCTCACTGTATATTTGTTTGAGAGCCATGATATGATAGCTATTGGCGGCCCTGTGTCTAAAATAATACAATCATAGACCTTCTAATATACATATCTTCATCTTCTATTTTTCCTCTGAGAATACAATTTTAATATTCTGGTTAAATTATATTCTTGATAAGTATACTTTTATCTATACACTTAAGATCATTTTTTTAATAATTTAAATAATTAACAAAATAGTGAACTATAACCAGAATGAGTCAATCTTTAGGGTGCAAAACTTGACTAAAAACAAAACTTGTTTTAAATTTTCAATATGGCACGTAATTTGCTTCTATTTTAGGTTTACCGCAAAACAATTCTTCCCATCTTATCAGTTAAAAGGTCTTCGATATAACCATCATGGAACATCAAAATAATTTCACAGAAACATGAAAATATATTTTATAAATATATATATTATATATATTAAATATATATTTTATAAATAAATTTAAATATATTTTATATATTTTCACATTGTTCAACAGCAATCTATTAATTGAGCACTAACAGGACAAAAAATGAACAGATTTTCAGATTTAAAAAAATTAGGGTTTTGATTAATCACACTTTATAAAAATAGTGAATTCTGAAGATTAGCTTATATTTATCTGAAATGATTGTAACAGCATTGTATCTTTTTGTTGAAAAAATAATTACATCATAAATTCAGTGAAATAAGAAAAAACTTGACTTTCAGGTCTTTTAAAAAATGCACGAGACTTGTTATTTTCAAAAAATTATATAAAATGGTCTAAGCAAAAACACACTATTTGCTTGTAAGGTATTTATTAGACACTAATTAATAGCATATTATTAGAATTAAAAAAATGGCTTTTTGAGAAATTGCATTTCAAAAGTAGCGATTTTACAAAAATTTACATAATTTAAGTTGTATGCATCTTAGGCTTAAAATAAAATTTGCTGTGAAATTACCATTAAAGGTCTTTAGATTAAGATCTGTATTTAGCTTAAAAATATTTTTTCATTATGAAAAAAAAAATCATAAAATCAGCAATAACTACAAATTTTGTACTTCAAAATTAATTTATTTTTATTAATTAAAAAGGTCAATATATTTTATAAAACTATAATAAATTGAAATTCAGCTGTTTTGATCCCCTGGATCACATGCATATTTTGTGTTTTACAATAAATATGTTCTCTAAAATAACCTAACCAACCAATTAACAAAACATCAGACGTGAGAACAGCCAAATTAAAATAAGGAAAATCTTCTCTAAGGTATAAATTCTATAGATTTTGTACAAGACTAAACAACAAAAAGAAAATTGTAAGCATTACTGACTTTGGCCATGTATTGTTTAAAAGTGTATTTTAATTGTGTAATGCATTTTCCCACTGAACTATATTTAGTATACCAAGAAAATAATTATTTGCAGATTATAAATAAATTCATACGCAAGGTTACACAAAGAGCTGGATAAAATGTCATCTATGGATGGTTAATTACTGGAAAAACATTTTTAGGTATCTAGTGCACTTTTTAGCTAAATTAAATTTTAGCTTAGTATGTCATATGTATAATAACCTGCAGATAATATACACAGCTGCACAAAATAATTCAAGCAGATTTCTGTGTATTGATGTTAGTTACTGAAGGTGGATTTTCAAATATGCTATGGGATTTCCAGCTGAACTAAATTTTAGCATACTATGTAGTATATATACAGATCTTTAGACATTATACAAGGTTACACATATATTACCACATATCTTACTGACTATGGACCATTATTGACTAGCAAAAACCATTCTTTGTTTGGATTCGCGAAGCATTATTTCATAAGATAAATATTTGAAAGTAACAATATTTTTTATATTATTTTTTTGCATTTTTATTAAGCAAAAACGTTATTTTATGTTTTGGCGCATTTTAATTTTAGAAATGTAAATTCAGCCAAATAACTAAGAATTTTTTATTTATGATATAAGACTGGTATAAATAAAAATATTTTCGAAGCAAAATTTTACAAAATATTTTTTTAATTTTCAACTAAAAGCTCTTTTAAAGATGTTTTACATTTTCCAATAGCCTCTGATGTTTTCTCAAATAGTTTGAAATAGGTATGTTTCCAATCTTTGTAATTCACATCAAATAATCTTTAAATAAATGTTTTTTTTTTTCTGATACTGAAATTTGCACCATGTTTATAAACGTTTGTTGGTCTTAATGTTTGTTTTCATTATTTACTATACATTTATGGCAAGTCTTACAAGATCCGTCAGATTGAATATGCATGTCAAACCAATAACAATGACAAATTTTACAAAAATATAATTTTTTTTTTTTTTCGTGCATCTTTGAAATTTAAAGCATATTTCTGAGCACATGCATTCTCCCTCAGAAGAGATTTGTCATGTCGTTATTTTTTATGCTGATATCTAGCCTCTTGCCTTAAAACTAAATCATATTCGCATTCTTTTCAACCAGTAAGTGCACGTTTTCTCTGCATTTTTTATAATAGAACTAATACATTCCATAAATTGTTTTTAAATAGTAAACATATTAAAAATACTAATAGTAATTACTTCTTAATAGTAAATATGTTTCATTTGGTTCAATTTTCAACCTTCGAATTTGAATAACACTTTATATAACAAATTTAACAATTAATTTTATTTGTTTACAATTCTTTTGTTGCCACTTTACAAAAAAAAAAATCATAATATAATTATTTTAAAATACGTAAGTATTGTCTGCGTAAATGGTTTCACATAATAAGAATAAATTGTGTATTTGAATTCTTAACACTGAAAAATACTCTTATAATTGAATGTAAATAATTTAATTTTCACAAATTTTAATTCATTAAAAATATGCTATAATTTTCATAAAAAAAAGTATTTTAAAAATTTCATAAAAGAAATCATGAAACTATTATATGATTAAAAGGAATGAATACCAAAATATGTACAATTTCCAACCAATCTTAATAAAGTATTCTATTAAAATGTATAGTTTCCTCTCAAATAATTTTTAACGTAAGAAAGTTTAATGTTCTTTTAAGGTTTGAAGTATAAATTCTGCAGTTATTTTCAATATTTAAAATATTTTGTCTTTGCAAAATGCAGATATATAGGTTCCTTTCCTTATTTAAATAATTTTTTTAAAAATGAGAAATTTTGATGCAACGATAATATTTCACGTACTTAATCATTCATGATTTTATTCATTTTTACTGACTCAATGATTTTTATTTACTGCAAGAAATACACAGGTTTCATTATCGTTTACAAAAATGAATCCGTATAATGGAAAAATATATTCAACAAAATAATAAAAAATATTTTTTATAAATCATTCAATAAGAAAATAATATTGTCAGAATCTACAGATCATCTCTTATTTCTATCAAGTTTAAAAATATTTCTTTTCTTAATTAAATTTAAAAAAACAGTTTTTGAGATATTTTGGCAGATTTATTTAATTAATCATGATTCTATCTATAATAACTCCATGATTTATTTTTTCTTCTGAAAATATATGTGTTTCATTTTTTATTTGCAAAAATGCGTCTGTAATGGAAAAACATGTAAAATAAATTAAAATAATAAATTTTTTAAGGTTATTCTGTAAAAAAAAATATTGTGCAAATCTACAGATCATAATTTATTTTTATGTTTAATTTCAAGTCAAAATACTGAATAGTTTTTTTACTAAAGTGTACGACAAAATTTAATTTGTGTAGCCTAGTAGAGGATTCGCTTCACTCATCCTAATAAATTGGATTTTTGAATGTGTTATACATTTTCTTACCTGTTTATTTATGTAGCATTTTTCTCCTTATCAAATGATGAAATTGCATTATAATATTCTGGAAGTGCTTGAAAGTGTTTCAATGCATAACACATGATTGTTCTTCATTGTTTATTATTATTGTGAAATTAATTAAAAGACTGAGTCTTGCACTGTGTCGGCAATCTTATATTGCTACAAGTCAGGTTGATTTTTTATTTCAATTATTTATTTATTTTTTAACTGTTTTAATTTTACCCTTTTTTTAAATTAATAACATTTTTACAAACCTCATTATTCATTTATGGTTTTAAAAATATTACCAAAAATAGCTCATACATTCAAGGTTATGTTAAAATTTTATAATCTGAATTCATCAAATTTCAGTTTACATACAAATAAATACTCTAAAATTCTTTCAAAAAATTCATTTGAAAGGAGATTATTATCTATTATTTCAATCTGCTGTTTACGCTTTAAATTAAAGATATACTTCAAAGGTTAAATCAGAAAAAAATCAATTTATATTATCATCTATATATTTAAAATGGAAAGAAAATCCCATAAGAATGATTTTGGCTGAAAAGAGCATGCTGAATAAGCATTTTAGGGTGCTTTTCTGCTGCTAAACGGAATGGGAAACCAGTTTTGAACTGATTTAATTTCAGAGAGACTTTGAACAAGCCCTAATGGCCGAGTGATCTAAGATGCTAGAAAGAGGCATTCTAATTCTGTAAAGGAATTGTGGGTTTGATCTTTGGTCCTGATACAATATGTTTCTAAGATGTTTGTGATTGTCTTCATTATTATTAAAGAAAATTTACTATCCCCAATATATTTTTAAATTAATAATTTTGTAGTTAAAATTTTAAATTAAAAGTTTTGGCATGTAATTATCAATTAAATAAATTGAAATGATCTACAATGTTTGGTATATTTTTGTATTATAATTGATTGATAAGGAAAAAGAAAAGCAAGTGGTTATTTTCCATAAAAAACAGAAAGAAGGAAAACTGTTTATATAAAAACTGTGACGGCATCTATTGGTATTGTAATGCAGTTAAAAGTTTATATTTGACAAAACTAATAAATTGCTAACTTCAAAAATTTCTTTATTTGTAAAATTTTTAAGAAAAAAAAAATTAAGTTTCTCTTTTTTTAGATCTGAAAACTGAATTCTCTAAGAAATGTTCTGTTGTCTGTATCTGTGTCAAGAGAGTTAAGATGCGGTCCCCATCCCGGTTATAAAAGGAAAAGTTTTTATTTCTTTTATTTCTTTCACTGTTGGGTTAAAATTACTGGAATTTTATTTTATTCAGAAAGTTTGAATTCATACCAGAAAATACTAATAGCAATATTTACTTTATTTAATTACAGACATTTTGTGATTACATAAAATAAAAATCCTTTTGAAATTTCCTGTACGAATTCATTATTTTAGATTATGAACTACGATTTAAACCATGTGGTTGGCAGCAAATGGGGTTAACTATTGCTAACAAATACAATTTACTCTCGATTAACCGTGCACGGATTATCAGTTTGCAGGTTATCCATGCTCATTCCGGACTTACAAAGAAAATTTTCAAGCTTATCATGCATCTAAAATCGATGATGATGTGAATAAGAATATTGTCCGGTTTAGTGTATAGTATATTGATGTGCATAGAGGTCAAATCGAACACTCTGGAACCTGTTTGATGGGGTAGGGTTGAAGGAGATAGGAGGGGCAGGAATGTTGTTTTTACAATAAGCCTTTCAGCATGAAATTTTTTACTGTTAAAAATTATTGGTGTGAAACAAAAATGAAATGTTTTATATGTTATACAAAAATTAGAAATATTTCAAAAACTTGATAATGGAGAATCAACAAGGAAATTAGCAAAGAATTATCAAATTGGAGTACAAACTTTACGTGATATAGAGGATGTACAGGACAAAGGGGTATTTGATTACAGTGACACTACAACAGTTCGTAAAATATGTGCCGATATACGACAAGAGATGAACAAACAGCAGAAGCAAAGGCGCATTACAGATTTTTTGAAGCAGTAAATATATATATATATTTTTTTTTTTAATCCTAGTTTGATGTTATACAGCATGCAAATGTAAGTATTTTGTATACTGATGTTGATTTTTTCTTAAACAAAAAGGAGATTTTGGATTATCCATGTTTTCCTATTGTCCATGTGACCCTTCTAGATGATTAACCCAGATAATTGGGAGTGCACTGTATTCTGGAAAAATTTCTGACATTTTAATGATGTTAAGAACTTTTTTTCTGTAGAACCTTTAAGTTGTTTACAGACAAGTTTTGACAGGTACCATTTAGTTGTTATATAAGATGGTAAACAATCATTTAAGAGCTTCTATGTATGGAAGACAGTATATAAAGACATCTTCATTGCTAACAATTAAAAATTAAGCTTCATACTTTAAAACAGAAATTAATGCCAAATGATGCATTTTATATGTAGAATCTTTCATTTAGTATTTACTTATGGTTTCAGAATCTTTAAAACCAAAAAATTGCATTATTTGGAACTGCCCCATTTCAACTCATTCAGGATTTTAGAGATTATACTGTAAAAACATATAAAAACAGAATAATTTAGAATAAATTGAAATTATATGCACCTTGAAGTTTTAGGGTAAAAGTCTTGTACGACTTTTAGTGCGTATGTGCCGAGACCCGAACCAGTGCCTAGAAAAAAAATATGAAAACAAATATAATGGTTAAAATTCAAAGAACTACAAAAGAATTTTCAATGTGGCAGATTTTAAAGATATTCATTAAAAATAAAAAATAAATTATTATTGTATTAATTAACACTGTTTAATTTGCAGTTGAACTCTGTTAAGTAACACAAGAAGCACAGGAATGATAAAAGTCTTTGTCTTAACCATTACTCGTAATACACATGAAACTAATAAAAATTTTAAAAACACACATATAATTAAACTCATTTCTAATAATAATTGCTCTAATTTTATCTCAATGCTAAAATTAATATCAAAGTTAACATAACATGTTCAGTCTCACTTTTGTGAGTGTCATTTTCTTTAGAAAGGTCTTTACATACAATCACAGTACTGAAGTCAAAGCCTCTAAAGAACTAGAAATTCGAAAGCATGTGAACAACGTACAGTAATGCAACTGATCAGTTCCCTTTTACCCAGAAAAACTCGGCTAACATTGCAATAGCTGCTGCTATATTCAAGCTATTAATTTCATATATGTTTTTCATTTAACAGTGCAATAAGAGAATATCCTTTGTTTAAGAGATATGGAAAGGCTCACTCAGAGTCTGTATTTCAAAAAAAAAAAAAAAAAAAACATAAATACTTTCATCTATACTCCTTTCTTACCATGGCTAAGTTATAAATATTAAAAAGGGACAATATTTGAAATGTCCTTATCTCTTCTCTTTTATTTTCATTCTTTCATGACCTCAGGATTTTCTTTTGCATTTTCTTGAGGGGGTGGACTATTTGAAGGTAGAAAATCTGTCTGTTAAATCTGATATTTTGACAGGTAGTTGTAATATAGAAATATTCTCAGTGAGAGAGAACAGTATTCTATAAGAAAAGGATTTTCAAAAGAAAGAAAGAGAAGATTTTCTATAAGAAAAGGATTTCTCAATTTTACCGTACTTTTTGCTGAAAATCCCATTGAAATGAACATATGTTTCTTCGTATTAGTGGTGATCTTCCTTTTGTAGCTCATAAAAAACAGGAAAATCTTAATATAGTTTAAATAATGAACCAATTTTAATGTGCAAATTGCTTGTTTTAACTGCGTCTTTGTTTAAGCCTTGTGCATATTAAACAAGGTCGACTGTAGTAGAAAAGTATGTCATTTACACGGCTAAATGAAATAATTCATGAGTATTAGGCAGGCGGTACACCGAGACAACTCGACCAACATGTCTCGTGTCTTAAGAGAAGAAACAGGCTTGAAAATGTTTTTTTTTCCTTGTTCTAAGCTGCTTTTTCTTCTAAGACAAGAGACATGTTGCTCCTGTTACTTCAGTGCACGGCCTGCCTTAAAGTGTAAGAGCATGAATTGCTTAAGGGTGCTGTGTTTAATTGAATTATGCATTTTCCAGCAGAACTATATTTAGTATATTAAGAGATTTTTGTAGAATATAAGTAAATTCATATAAAAGACTATGCAAAGAACTGGATGCAATGCCATCTATGGATGATAATGAAAGTATGTTTTCAGTTGTGTTGTGCATTTTTTTCCCAAAATTAAATTTTAGTTTAACATGAGGAGTGTATAAAAATTTGTAGATAATATAAGGGCTGTACAAAATTATTCGAACTCATTTCCGAGTAATGGTGGAAATTGCTGAAGGGGAATTTTTGACTGTGTTATGCATTTTGTAATTAAGCTAAATTTTAGCACACTATGTATTATTATATATATACAGATCGATAGATCATATACAGGGATGTACAAAAGAATTAGAGTATCTTTCTGGCTATTGATGGTATTGCTGAAATCTCACTTTACCCTTTTAAACAATTACATTGTCATATTCTAGAAGTGTTTTGTAATCTATGCTTCATGCTTGATTTTTCTTTCTTGTTTTAAAACTTGCAATGGTGAAAAGATTTTTTTTTTTAAATTTTTTTGAAAGCCACATGAAAAAAATAAGCCCAATGCCTAATCCACTTACAACTAAATGTTGTCTTACAAATGCAATTATCTGTAATTATTGCAGTATATTTTTCTAAACTATAGGATAGATCCTTTCAATAATGTTAATTCATATATTTGATTCGATTTAGGCAGTAATTTTCCAGAAAATTTTAAATATTTTCTTTCTAATAAAGGACGGTTAACAATACTTCTATCGTACTTCCCCCAATATTATTTTTTATCAGAAGGTTTCTAATAACCTCTTTGCTTTTAGAAGAAGACAACTGGAAAAATAACAATTTCATACATTAAAAATTAGGCATTTTTTAAGAAAGAAATTACAAATTTAAAAAAGTTCCAATTTTAAAAAGTGCCATTCGGCATGGTTGGTAGAAAAAGTGCTAAGTTTAAATACACAGTCATCACTCAGAAAGTATAGCCAAATAAGTATATGAAGATTATCACAGCTCCTGTTTATAAATTGTTAACATGAAAACTATTGTTTTGTATCTTAAATACAGTGATGGCCAAAAGTGTGGACATTTTTTGAAAGTTTCGTGTTTTTCAACTTTGTGTGCTTGTAGAATATATTATTTTTCACTTAAATACAAACGTTTATATATCGAATTGAAGGTAATTTAATGTAGAATTGATTAATAAAAACAGTATTACAATATCTGTATTACAAAAAAAGTTATGCAACTAATAGTAAGATCTATCTTAGATTTGCATTTTTTTAAAGTGATACTTACACAATCAATACCTAGTAGGATAACCCTTATTTTTTAAGACAGCTTCACAGCATCTTTTCATCGAGTGAACGAGTGTTTGGAGTTCATCTTTCGTAATCACATGGTGCCAAGAATCAATTATAGCTTCAATAAGTTGTCTTTTATTGGATGGACGTTTTTTTTCGTACAAGAATTTTCAAACGTCGCCACAAATTTTCAATTGGATTGAGATCAGGGCTGTTTCCTGGCCATGGTAATATATCTATGCCTTTATTTTGAAACCATGCTTTGTATACTTTTGCTGTGTGGCATGGAGCTGAATCCTGCTGAAAAATAAATGGTGAATTGTTAGAGAAGAGATCCCTGATAGAAGGTATCAATTTTGGTTCCAGGACAGTTTCGATGTATTTTTTGGCATTCAGGATGCGATCAATCACTTGAATTCGGCCCACACTATCTGTAGACATACATGCCCAAATCATGACATTTGTTGCGTTTTTTGTAGTTGCTTCAATGCAATCAGGATGAAGTGCTTCTCCTACTCTATGTCCCACGTATTTTCTACCATCACTACCAAAGAGTGATATTTTACTCTCATCGCTCCAGATTACTTGCTTCCATTGATTTTCTGACCATTTAATGTGTTCTTTTGCCCACTTAACTCGTTTATCGTGTTGCTTTTGATTTAAATATGGTTTTTTCCTTGGAATTCTAGCTTGTAGTCCAAATCCTGATAACCTTCTTCTTATTCTTGAACTTACTGCAATACCCGCTGCATTCATTTCACATCTAATGGCATCTGATGAATTTTTTCTATCTTGAAGGCATAGCCGTTTAATTTTTCTATCGGCAGTAGCACTTGTGCACTTTTTTTGGCCTGATTTGGCCTTATATTCCACTGATTTCATTTTTTCATAACGTAAACAGAACTTTCATACACCAGAACAAGTCACTGAACCACCAACTTGTCTTGCAATTTCAGCACAAGAGAGGCCATTTTCTCTCAATATGACAATTCGGCTTCTTTTTGTAGATGTCCAATTAGTTCTTCTTGTTGATGACATTGTTTAAAATTAGTTTAATTAAAAAAAAAGAATTTAAATATTCATAAACAGCAATACTTTATTTAATTGTACTAGTATGCATCATTTCGCAAAATATTTCCACAACAATAACTCTTTTACCATCCAAATAACCTAAACTATAGTTACAGACATTTGATTGGTGCTCAGAACAGTGTTTGTGATTGGCTAGTACGCTTTTATTACAAAACACGTCTTTATTCAACACACACATGATTTGTATGTGTTTGTTCTACTAAAATGAGCATAACTTTTTTTGTAATACAAATATTGTAATAGTGTTTTTATTATTAAATTTTACATTAAATTACCTTCAATTTGATATATAAACGTTTGTATTTAAGTGAAAATTAATATATTCTACAAGGACACAAAGTTGAAAAACATGAAACTTTCAAAAAATATCCAAACTATTGGCCACCACTGTATATTTGTACCCAATTTCAGATCCGAGTTCTTAATAGTAAGAGAAAAATCAGGACAAACTCAACTCTAAACTGGTTTTCTTCAAAACTTTTATACCTTTTATATTTTATGGGACACATTATATGGGCATATGGCATATGGGCAAGACATATGGCAGGGTTCCCAGCAAAACATGTCTGACAATTTCCCTGACTTTCCATGACCAAATCTCAAGAAATTTGAGGACCAAACGAGCATATACAAATCTGTTTTGATATAGTAATTAAATCTCAAAAAAATAATTATTACTATCAATTTTAAAATAATATGTTTCAAAAGCTTTAGATATGACAGATCTTTTCCCCGGAGAAAATTCAAGCACCTAACTACCCAAATTTCTAGCACTTTTCAAGAAAATTGGAAAATGAAATTCTATAAAATATTATATTGCTTGAACAATGCCAAATTAGAAAATGCAAAAAAACTTCACCGTTGCCAGTTTTCAAATGAATGTCATACAGTAGCAAAGTCTTGAATGTGAAATGGTATGAGGAAGTCTGAAAATATAGTAAACTTTTGTCCATATTGTGGTTTTCTCCATTGGCATTTGGAGGAATTTTTTGGTCTTGAAACCGACATGAGTCAACTTAATCCTAGAGAGGGCAGGTCGAAGGGAATAAAGCAAAGTACAAATACACAGTATTCTGACCTCCCAAAGCAGAAATGATCTCATGAAAACATATATTTTATTGGATTACTTAACATATGGTTTTTTTCTTCCCACTTAGCATCTCTATTTTAATTTTAACATTTGAAAATGAAAAATTAAGTGCATGTCAAAGAAAATGTAGCATCTTCACTAAAATTTAAACAAATTCAAGCCACTTGCTTCAGAAACTTCAAATATTGGAGAAGTTTGGTTGCATGTGTTATCAGAATTTTCTGCAAAAAACTTTGTAATTGGTTTTTGTTAAGATTTCACTCTTAAACATTTTCTATGAGTAATTGATGAATAGTAAAACAAATTCAAAGTTCCTATCCCCATATTACTGAGTTCAAATGTTTTACAATAAATTTTAACCTTCTAAATCTTTTTCATTTTTGTCAACAGACTTTTCCATGACTTTTTAGAAAATATTTGTAAATTCCCTGACTACTTTGAAATTCCCTGACTTTCCAGATTTTCCATGTCTCTGGGAACCCTGTATGGAAAACATGTTAGTGTCCCATCATTTTTTTTTTTCCTGCAATGTGAAGATTAATAATGACACACAGTATAATTTCTATAGTTCCAACAAAATAAATTCTCTCATGATATTTAAAACTAGATTTTTTTAACCAAATAAAAATATATGTTCTCTGAAGATACTGCACTATGTACAATGTAAAAGAAAATGCTACAGTAAATGGAATTTACATGTGATATAGCTACCAGTTGTTAATAAAAGAAAATTTAAGTTACATGTGATGTTGATTAGATATATAAAAAAGAAATCGAGGGATAGAACAATCTAACAACATCAATTCTAAAATTAGAGGGAAAATATCAAAGACTTTTTGATGAAAAAATGAAAAATTAAGTGCCTGTTAAAGAAAATGAAGCATCTTCACTAAAATTTAAACAAATTCAAGCCACTTGTTTCAGAAACTTCAAATATTGGAGAAGTTTGGTTGCATGTGTTATCAGAATTTTCTGCAAAAAACTTTGTAATTGGTTTTTGTTGACATTTCACTCTTAAACATTTTTTATGAGCAATTGATTAGTAAAAGGAATTCAATGGCTTTGTAAGTGATGATGAAACACATAGCAACCATAAATTCATAATGTTTACAATTAAACATGACAATACCAACAGAACAAAACATGCTAAAAAAAATATGAATACATGAAACAAAACACAGAAAACACACCAAATTTATAAAAATATAAAAAATATCGGAATTAAATACATAAAGGAATTAAAAACAGCAACAAATATAGACCAGTTAGACAACATAACATTAAGGCTACAAAACAAAATAACAGCAATAGCCTTTAATTGCTATATAAAAAAAAAAAAAAGAATTATTCCAGAAATATCTGCTTCCGAATGGTGGACAGAACAAATTAAAATAGCAAGAAAAAGGGTAGGGACCTTCAGGAGGAGGTACCAAAAACAAAAAGATGATGATCTGAGACTACAACAACAGATAAATATAAATCGGAAAGAGCAAAATTAAACAAACTAGTGCAAAATCTTGGATCAAATCCTGTGAAGGAGTAAGTGATACATACCCCCCCCCCTCCCTATACAAAATAGCTTTGGAAAAAACTACAAAACCGGCCAGCTTAGTAAACATACTACAGGACAGCAAACCAGTAACAATAAAAAATATACTGAATCACGTCTTAAATAGTTTATACCTCATACACCCATCAATACCATATAAGCTCATCTCAGCCCCTCCACCCCCCCCCCAATCCGAATTCAATGACTCTAGCCCACCATAATTATAAGGCAAGAACAAGGTAGGATAATAAGAAATGCAAAACAAAACAAGGCACTGAGATTTGACTACACAGATTATAACCTAATAATAATAATAATAATTTACAATACCATACCAAAACTGCCTACTGACACTATTTAACACATGCCTCAACTTTAACAATTTCCCCCCCAAGTCATTTAAAATAGACACAATAGTTCTCTTTCACAAGGCAGGTAAAGGCACAAGAGACTCCAAAAACTATAGACCAATTTGTCTATTATACCAACACTAAGCAAATTACAAAAAAAGAATTACACACTGTAGGATCAACCACCACTTGACTACAAGCAGCTTTTGGAGCAGAAAACAATATGGGTTTAAACAAGTCATCTCAACAGAACACAGGGTTCACAAAAACCAGTTTTTTTTTTTAAACCCAACCCACATGTGGTTTTTTCGAGAAAAACCCAATTTTCACCGGGGAAAATCTGTTTTTTTTTTTTTTTTTTTTTTTTTTTTTTTCAGGTTTTAGGAGAAATAGTTCTAGACAATGTGAGAAATTTTGACAAATTCATTTTTAAAATATTGGAAAACATTGGCATTTATCATGAAGCTGTTAACTTAGAAAAACAACTGACAATAGTAGCAAAAACTCTTGATAATCTGCAAAAGGATTTTACACCAATTAGAAATAAGGTTAGATTTATTATCTGAAGAAATATTGCAAGCATACTTTGAATATTTTAGGAAAAGTTTTGAGCAAGCAATCAAACCACCTCATTTTTTAGAAAAATCTTACGGATCCTAAATTTTGAGAACAACGTTTAGGTACAAGAAAATGCTGCTGAAGAATGGCTAACTAAACTATATCTAAACTATCTGCCAGTTGTACTGGCTTTTAAAATTGAGGATACTGAATATTATCCACCTTCAATGATGACAGAAGATGTGGTCAACCAGTTTTCCTCATCTAAAAGTTGTCACCAGTTATTTGTGATTTTATGTGTTCTCTTCATTCTGCTCCAGCATCTGCAGCATGTATTGAAAGATATTTTTCAACCTTTGGATTGGTCTGGAATAAATTGCTAAATAAACTAGGCTTTGATAAAGCAATGAAGTTAGTAAAGTTTATAAATCATTACATGCAAAGTCTTAAATTTGTAATTTTCTTTTTTAGGTGGAATGTAGTTTAAAAAAAAAAAAAAAAAGTAAAATTTTGATCTAGTTATAAGTTTTATTTTCATGAATATAGTTGATTTGAATTTTTTATATAAAGACATTCTTATCATATGCTTTTACCCATAATTATGTACTGTATAAGTTGCCTACTATGTTCTATGTGCTAAAAAACTTTTTTTTTTTTTACTTCAGGGGTGTAATGGCTTATATATATATATATATATATATATTTCAAAATTAACTGAAATGACTTAAATTCATTAAATGTATATGCTGTTTAAAATTTTAAATATTGCTGAAAATTGAAAAAATCTGCATTATGGGTTTTTTGGCAGGCTTTTTCAAAAAGTGCCCAGTCTGAAAAAACCCAGCGGGTTTTTTCAGACTGTTTCCAGCTTTGCAAACTATGAAGAACATACATTAAATGAACTAATTAACAAAATTAAACAAGACAGAAAATGATTACCAAACATTATTAATTTATACGGACATTAAGGGTGCATTTGATAACATCAGATGGCCCATAATAATAAAACCCCTGATTGACATATCTAATCGACTGGATCATTAACTTTTTAAAAAATAGGTTTGTATCAATAGAAGAAAATAAGATTAAAATAACAAAACAGATATTCAGTGGATGCCCACAAGGTAGTTGTCTCATGCCATTACTCTGGTTAATTACAGCAGACATTGTACTCAAAAAACACTGAGGAAATAATGTCAGGATCAAGGCATCCGTGGATGACTTTATTTTAATTCTCAGAACAAAGACAAAAGAAGAACTCATAACACTAGCAAATAAAATAATCAAAGATTTTAGAAAATAGCCTGACTTTACATTGGGACAAAACAGAATTCCTTTATTTAACCTTCTCAGTGCCGTGAATTGATATATCCATTCACTATGCTGTAGGTTTTGGTCTGCGGAGGCAGTGGGAAAAATGACCAACTCCGACTCTGACTCCTGAAATTTCAAAGGATCCGACTCCGACTCCGGGACATCTAAAGTACTAGTACTGCCTGTTGATTCCTATTATTCAGATTGCTTTATTGCTGTCATTTGTTTTGAAATAGTAATAATCGCTTTATTAAATTTGTCATAAAATAAAGGAAATATTATTTAAAAAAAATAGTAGCAATCAAGCAATCAGAATTAAAAAAACTCTACTGGCAACACTGCAACCTGCTGTTACATTCCTGTTTGACCTTGAAATATATGATGTGTATATTTTTGGATGAATTATGGATATAAACTGTGATAGGTAGTCAAGACTAGGACTCATTTACTGCAGCGGCAAACTTCTGATAGTATTTTGGTATAAAAAGTTTCACCTTTTTTCACCAAAATATGGGTGAAAGGATGTTTAATTTTGGTTTTATACCTATTCCTGCAGACCCAAAAAATAGGAGGCAAAAATTCTACAATTTAAGCATCATTTGGGGTCTCCAGAATCTGAAAAATTACAGGGGAATGCAAGAAAAATAAAAATGAAATTTTACTATTTCAGAATTAATTCTGTTCTCACGACTTCGTAAAAAAGGGGCAGAAATTTTATATTTTCAGCATTATTAATTGCACAATTTTGGGTCCTGCAGACCCAAAAAATCCAAATATTGAAATCTAAAGAAGTAAATAAAATGGAAATTTCACTATTTCAGATCCCACTGACTTGGAAAAGAAAATGCAAAATGTTGTAATTTTGGAGTTATTGTGTCTTCCAGACCTGAAAAATTCCAATGTAAGGGAAGAAAAATAAAGAGGAAAATTTTGTATTTCCTGCATTAACTTTATAATTTTGGCTTTATTTTCGGTCTGCAAAACCTGAATATCGAAAGCAGAAAGATGACTGAAATTTTACTATTTCATCATTATTATTAGTACTGCAGACTCAGGAAAAAAATTATAATTTCACTTCTTTCGAGGGAGGGGGTGGGGGGTTCTATGCACACGAAAAAAAGGGGAAAAAATTACTACAATTTCAGCATTACTCTTAGTCCTACAGACCTGAAAAATCTGAGGAAAACAAGAAAACAAAAGGGAAAAATTTTCTATTACAATGATATTTCGGATTCAGTGGACTCCAAAAAGAGCAGAAACTTCCAATTTTCACATTACCTCGGGTTTTGTAAACCCCAAAAACCGAGAGAAAGTACTGCATACTAATATAAAATATAAACTAGAGATTTCAATTAAAAGCCGTTTTCATATACACTGTAAACTGGACAGTATATTGGATCTGTTTAACCTGGGTTTCTTTGTATATATAGTCCAAATATAATAATAATAATTCAGTTTATAAATTTAAAATTACTTAGAATTGGTTTAATTTCACTTGAAACTGTCTAAAATACAAGCTGGAGTCAGAGTTGGCCTGTTTTTTAGTGACACTGACTCTTTTGTTCAAAAATAGGCCTGACTCTGATTCCGCAGCCCTGGCTGCAATAGTAGCATTGTTTAAATTAATATAATTCTACAGATATAATGCAGTTTTAAAACATTGAGTAATGATTAATACTCTTAAGAATTATATTCATATACATAATTAAGTTTTTTATATAAAGTTTGAAAAATCATCCTTTTTTTAGCATTTTAAAAAAAATTAAGACAATACAACATTACAATTTTGCCCTTTTGCTAGGCAGTCGGAGGTTAAATAGAGGACACATAAGAAACTTACCACAGAAAACTAATACAAAATAGAAGGCATTGAATTTAATAAACTGATAAAATACCTAGGTGTCAACATATACAAAAACTTTAATACTAACCTCCACTCAAAGAGAATACAAATAAGAAGGCTTCTAAATTATCACAAGTTTCTACTTGAACTCTATATAACTCTTCTAAAGTATCATGGTATTTTGTGCCATAGCACACATGGCCAACAGCCCTAAATACATACATATAATTAATAGACATAAAATATAAGTTTTAATATATATATATATATATATATATATATATATATATATATATATATATATATATATTTAATATATTGATTGTACATAGCTTTCTGAAAGAGAAAACAAAGAAAAAATTACTTCAATATATCACATACATAATAGCTTATTAAAGATACTAATATTTCTAAATGTTTAGATTAAAAAAAGTTATGCTTCATAAAATTTGTTCCTTAATTTGAAATAATTTTGATAAGTGATTTTTTTTTCCCCAAGAAATAAGTTAATTGCAGAAATCAATGAATTTATGTTTCAAGTCAAATCAAAAAGAGTCTGTTTAAAATTTTACAAGTGGGTCATTCTCACAAAAAGGTACAAAATAGAAAATCTAGTCTATAAAAGTGTGTAAAAAGTCTTAAAAATTGCATGGATGTTTTCATTTATGCTTAATAAATAACCTTATAGCTTATATTAGTGGTCAAGTTTTCTATTTTATTTTTCACAAGTT
Organism: Maratus michaelseni; assembly: GCA_963931845.1. NCBI lineage: Eukaryota > Metazoa > Arthropoda > Arachnida > Araneae > Salticidae > Maratus > Maratus michaelseni. Next base: position 124,548,073 of record OZ007586.1, read on the forward strand.
TTTGATTTTTTTAAAATTCTGACATAGTCATGGAGGCCATGGGAAGGTACATCTACATTTCAAAAACTTAAATGAAGCCATAATTGGATAACTATTGGGCATAGTTGGTACATATTTAGTTTTTATAATTAAATTGCCTCACAGAAAAGGAAAAATTGACTTAAAAAATTGTTTTAAACTGTTGAGTTTATAAAATGGAATTTATTGAAAAACAATGTACATCAGGATTTCATTCCTTATCAAACTTCTCTTTGCAGTTGAGACCTCTTTATACTGCACACAAAATTTGATAAATGACTGAAAAACTAGACAGTATCAGTAAAAATGGATATGCCAAGTCCACAGAGCAGACAAAAATTAAGTTTTAAATTTGTAAGTACTTTGGTTTTCAGGTTGCTAAAATCGTGCATTTGTTTTATTAAATGCAATGTTAAAGCTGCCTAAAATTTTTATTATAATTACAAATTTGCTTTTTTTTTACCTTATTTATGATGAACATGGAGATCACCGAGAACTTTGTCGGTTTTTTTCCTCATTTCTTGTGTTTTTCATATGACAAGCTTCACATCTTACTTACACTATCACGCTATATTTGGGGACCCCACATGTTACCATTCAAAATACTCATATTGACGTGCTCTATCTGAATCTGCACATATTAGACGCTGCGTACCTTGTGGGACACCCTGTATTATTGTCAGACCTTAATTCTAGACAAATATTTTTCTTTAAAAAAAAAGGTACTTATGTAGTTAGCTACATAAGCATGTTGCGTATAACTTTGCTGTTAACTTATTTTCAGTATTGAATTCAGACTTTTTTCCAGGAGGGATTTCTGTGGATCTGGGGGGGGGGGGGAGGTAGAGTTCCAGGGGGGGAGGGGGTGGAATTGAACTTTTTAACCTTTAAAAGCATAAAGTCTCAAATCATCTGGGTGGAATGCCACCCCCTAAATTCAACACTGCTTATTTTAAAAATTAAAATTGATTGGAAAATAATACCTCAAGTTTATTCAAAACAATATAAATTAAAATACTTTTATTTAGTACGTAAATTACTTGTTTACTATAAAGTCAGTATATTTAAAAAAAATAAATATTCAGTGACATAAATGTACTTACTTATTGGCTACTAAACAAATTATTCTCACTAGCCAGAAACTGGCTACTAAAAAAAAATCAAGCTACCGGCCAGTGGTTACTAAGCGAAATTCCTTATTTTCACCTTTAGGGTACAAGGATACCTTTCTGCAATAGTCATCTATAATTGAAAGAAAATACTGCTCCCCCTGTCTACCCCTTATATGGCATGGACCCCAGACATCAGTAAATAAGAGCTCTAGTGGAAAGTTAGATCTAGTAGAAATTCTAGACTTAAAAGATGCCCTCCTGTATTTATTTAGTTTACAAACTTCACATTCAAAATCCCCTTCTCTCAAAACAGGTAAACCCCTAGAACCAGTATTTCTAAAAGTATGTACTATCAAATAAGGACTGACATGAGCTAAACGTCTATGCCAAACAGTCATATCATCATGTTTACTAACAGATGATGCCTCAAAAGTATCTTTTTTGTTAACTGTGCCTGGAATTTTGGGATGAAGATAATATACCCCATTTTTAAGATTAGCTTTAAATAGTGGTTGTCCGTCGCAAGATATCCTCACTTCACCACCTCTACAAGTAAAATAAGCCCCATATTTGTCTTAACGTGCACCAGATATCAAGTTACGCCTTAATTTAGGAGAATACATCACATCAAGATCCGTTGACCAAATTTAAGTTTTATTGTTCACCTTCCCACAATAGGAAAAGTTACTCCTTCAATAGCTACTGCCATGTGCTCATCATTAAGAGGAGTATATTCAACAAACAGATCCCTATCTTTACAAAAATGGTGAGAAGCTGCGGTATCAAAGACCCAGTCAGCCTCTCCATTAACCAAATTTGCCCGAGACAAAAAGAAAGATGTGTAAGACTTACGTTGGGGACTTCTTATTCTATTGTCTCTAGATTGGTTTCTCATCCTTTCACCCAACTGTTGTGTCGATTTCTATCTCTCTGGGGGGATCTAGGCTTACACCCAAAAAAATGCTCCTCCAACACGAGGGCTTTCACTCCTTTTCAATGGCGAAGGATCTCGATAATCAGAATAATCTGTAGATGGTGAAGAATCTCTACTTCGATTAGTCATAGCTTTCAGGAAACTTCGGCACTGACTTCTGACATGTCCTGGCTTTTTACAAAAATAACATTTAATTTTCTTTCTATTTCTCTTCTGGAACTGCAGTGACTGTGCTTCAACATAAATCTTGCCATGATCACAGTCTCTCAAACTAAGTCTTGTCTCTTCAGCTACCAGTGACGTTACAACATCATTAAAAACAAAGTCCTGTTCTTTCCACCTCCGAATAGCCTGTACCATGCTATCTCAAATTTAGTTGGTAAAAACCTTAGTAACTGAAAAGTCACACAGACATCATCAAAATTTTTTGTTAATTCCTTTAAGATGATTTGCAATTCTCAAGAGTCGGGAGGCATAAAAATTAATGCTTTCACCATTGGCAATTTTGCACTCGCACAACTCAGTGAATACTTGCATATGACGACTTCTAGCATCTGGATAAAAATGGGTACGGAGTTCCATACATCTATTGGATCATCACAATTCTCTATTATTTTTCTGAAGTTTGGCTCTATATTAAGATAAATAGTAGAAAGTGCCAATTTTTTTTTTCACTATTAATTACTGGTCATCAAACGGTCCCCCATTCTAAAATTCACTAATTAATCTCTAAAGGCCGTAGTTAAACACTCCACTGCAATAATATTTAATACCTATCAAGGTAAAAACTGCATGGGTCCTATAAAAACACCCATAACCTCTATGTTATATGAGACTACTCATATAATTACTGCAAAAACTAAAACTCTTGTAATATATATATTATTGCACTATATTAATACATCCTATAACTTAAGCAGAGAATAATTTGCAATTGAAAGCGTATGCTGAAATAAAGACCCTGTAAAAATGTAGTTAAAAATGCAGTCGTATATATTCATAATTTCCATGTGCAGTGAGTGTAAAGTAAAATAAACTAAAATGATGACCAAATGAGTTAAAATAAAACATCAGCTTTTATTAATCGTTAAAAAAAACAGCATTTGTAAAACAAAAATATTCTTGAAAATGAAACATAATTTAGATAATGAAACAAAAGAATGATAATGTTAAAAGTTAAAAACAATCACCAAATGTATCGCTAAACAAGTCGCTCCGATGCTCATATTAAAAGTTCTAAAAGCTTCATAAATGATAGCGGGTCCAGATACAGGGACCGGTCTAAAAAATGTAATTAAATTGAAAAACAGAGTACGTGGAAGTTTGATAGCTGAAATTGGCAAGGTTGTGACTAAAAGTGTTGAATGTAGATAATACACATTGATAAAACAGTTTTTAGGTTTAAATTAAACTAACGTTTATTTGATGTATCACAAAATAAAATAAAGATCAAAACATGACAGACAATTTAATTAAATAAAAATATAATGGCATATGGCAACAAAAACAAGGTGGCACAAATAATATGGCATGAAGTAACTTAAATGTAGCCTTCAAAATATACTTGAAGAAAAGTTCATTTTAACTTACATGATAATTAATTGAACGTGATGACACAAATTAAAACAGGCCTTTTATTTTTATTAGTCACCATGGCATTAGATGTGAAGAAAAAAGAGTTGAAGAACAGTCCACACACACTATTAATTAATCCTTGAAATGAACGTACATCACCAACAGAAGAAAGAAAAACCACAACTTCAACAGCAGAAATAAACAAAAACTAAAAAAAAAAGTTCAATACCATCATTGCACTCATAAAAGACTTTATACCGCCACTGATATTGTTTCTTTTGGCATCTACCAATATCATTTTAGTAAAGCTGCCTCACTCTCCCCATTCCAACTGCCTTTCCATCCCTTTTAAACAACATCAACATACCTCTTTCCGATGTGCTAAGTTGAGAAGTTCTCAAACTGCCCATCGGCAAAGTAATCTAGAGTGCCTTTGAAGACTGCGGCACGGCGTCTGGGCGCATGCTCCCCTATACTATTACGATTGAAACGATATCGAAGCTGGCGGTTGCAACTGAATTCGGAAAAGGCTAAGAAAACGATGGTCGATGTGGTGAACAATATCGAAACGAACAGTAAACATTATCGGCGAGTTGAAAAACGAAAAGAAAGATTTGAACGATACTAGAGATGGAAAACGATATCGACTGAAGAAAATTAATACAGGATTGAATGGAAAATTAGGCAAGTACGAAAAGGTGACATTATGTAGAAGTTTCAAGGTCCAAAAATATATACATAGGGCTAACATTTGCCCCCCCCCCCCCCTTGACACTTATACTGAAATTATCTGATAATATAACAGTTAGAGACATTCATAGTTAATCAGTAAAAATTTGTTTAATATATTCACATTCAACAATATAAACACAATTCAACAATAATTACACAATTATAACAAGTAAATATATATGTATATTAATATAAACACTTATATAAAATAAAAATACAACATTGATCCTCACTACTTTGAGGGAACACACTTACATGAAATGTACACACTTACGTGGATTTCACAAAAAAACAACTGAACCTTTTAAAAAGGAATTTCTTTTCAAACACACAAAGAAAGTTCTTGTTTCTTGCTTGTATCATAACTTATACCTCACCATACTAACATATGGCTACATTTACCAACACCTAATTTTTCTTAGACAAGAAATAAATACACATGTGTATTTCAAATATTCAAATTTCAGTGAGCTCACTTAAAAATAAAAAAAATATATGTGTGCACACAAAAAAAATAATTTTTATGCAATATTTATAAAGCTATTTGATAAACATATGCATAATATTATTGACAAATGCTTGATACAACTCGATTTCCAATATATATTAAAATATAGTATCATAATTTGAATTTGAAGGATCCTTCTGAAATAAAAATTAAAACAAGGTATAAACATGATGCTATTACAGAAAAGCTAAATGTATAATCACAAGGTTCAAACATTAATATAAAAGGACATATGAAACATGCAAGTTTCATTATTCAGAAATTCAAAAGAGATAAAGTTAAACTTCGAATGTTTAACTAGAAAAATTTTTAAACAAGCTTTCAATGCTTGAAGAAAAGAAAATAATTTTTTTTTCAACAATTCAAAAGGAGAGGAGAGTTTTTTTTTTTTTTTTTTTTTTGCATATTTTAATTTTTAAGACACAAAAATGAATATAGCCTCAATGAACTTTAGTAGAGCAGCTTTTGTAAGTGGTTTTGTAAAAATGTCAGAGAGATTGGATTTACTATTAACGTGTTTTACTAAAAATATCTCTTGGTTTAATAAATCGCTTCAAAGAAAAGTTTAACATCTATATGTTTTGTCCTATAGTTTTCTATGGGGGATTTAATGAAATCTATTGCTGCCATATTATCTACTAATAAAATTGGTTTAGTTTGTGGACCTGAAAATATGTGTTTATTATAACATTCTGTGATAATACGGCTGAACCAAAGAAGCTCTTTAGTTGCTTCTGTTAAGGCCACGAACTCAGATTCCATAGTAGACAAGCATATTGATTTTTGTTTAAAAGCTCTCCATGTTATCGGAGCTTTGTCTAGCATAAGTAATTGACCACCCATAGATGTCCTGTCATCACGATTGGCTGCAAAATCCGCATCTGTATATGTGATCAGGTTAATTTTATGACAAGGTAAATTTAATTTATAGTGCTTTGTATAGTTAACGTAACCCAGAAGTTTTAAGAGGCCGACCCAGTGAGCTATCCCCGGATTGCTTTGGAATTGGCTGAATATGTTTACTGCATAAGCAATATCAGGGCGTGTTCTGCTTGTTAGAAAGGATAGGCACCATAACACACTTCTATATGGGTAGTTAAGCATTTCTTTAATTTCTGCATCTGTTTGAGGGCACTGTAATTTCGAATAGACAACCCCTTTACTAATCGGGAGTGAAGAAATGGGAAAGTTATACTCTTCAAAACGTGTGCAAATTTCCTTAATGTATTGCATTTGATGTATAGAGACTACACCTTCCTCATCTTCCTCAAACTCCACCCCAAGCAACTTACGGGTTTTGCCCAAGATTTTTATATCGAAATGCTTAGTTAAAAGAGTTAAAACTTTGTCAATGTATTTTTGATGTCTGCTTAAAATGACAAAATCGTCAACATATAATAATAAAACAATGTAATCAGAAAATGTATAAACACAATTGCACCAATCTAACTTTTTAAAACCAAGAGACATTAAAACTTTATGCAATTCGTAGAACCACACTCTCCCGCTCTGATGTAACCCATATAATGCTCTTTGAAGCTTACAAACCAGGTGTTCTTTTGCTTTTATTTCAAAACCAGGGGGCTGTTTCATATAGATCTCATCAGTTAATGGGGCGTATAAGTACGCTCCCTTCACGTCACATTGTAAGTGAGTCCACCTGTGACAAGACACTAAAGCTGCAAAGAAAAAGCGAATTAAACTAAAATTGACTACTGGTGAAAATGTTTCATCGTAAGTCTCGCCCTTTATTTGTTTGTAGCCCTGTGCTACTAGTCTTGCTTTGTATCTTGCTATGTGCCCTTTATCATTACGCTTAATGGTGAAAACCCACCTACATCCGAGAGGTTCTTTATTGGGTGGAAGGTTAGTTAAGACCCATACCTTTCTGTTGTTAATTACTGCTAACTCCTCCCCCATTGCTTGTTTCCAGAGCTCCCATTGAGGTGATTTTAAAGCCTGTTTGTATGTATTGGGTACAGCCTGGTCTAGTCATGCAACGGAGTTGTTGGATTCTAAAATGGAGAAATGTGGTGGTGTACTGCCTGGACTAGAACTAGCACTTGAGCATCGTGAGTGTCCATGTACAATACCTTCATGTTTGTCTGCTCCTCTAAAACAAAAGAGAGTTGGATTGAATTTAATTCCATTTTTTAGACAGTAGTCACGGACCTCTCTAATTGACCTTAACCTCTGTGTCCCTCCAAATTCATAATAATAAATGTCTGTACGCCTTCCATCAGGCCTTGTTACAGGTTTTCTAAACCAGGTAACTTCCCTCAAAGTTCTTGAAAGCTCCTCGCCCTCCTCCTCACTCTCATCCGTAGATGGGTGTCCGGCGGCGGAAGCAGAAAATCCTGAGGTGCTTAGTTCTGTTGGTGGAATTACAGACTTATGGAATTTGTCAGGTTGAATTTCTCTTAGTGGGTCAATTTCGGGAGGTTCAGATGATAGTGTGTAAGTGGGTCCCAGATCGCTTCCGTTGTGCTGCTCTAAACTAGCAAAAGGGTCTGTGCCTAAAGAATAAATAGGGCCTTGTTCAGTTCCAACGTAGGTGTCTTTGGGTATGGTTGCTTCTTCACTGAATCTTACGTTAATTGTTTCGATGATCTTATTTGTGTCTGGCAACCAAATTTTATACCTTTTTGTAGACATTGCATATCCTACTAAAATCCCCTTTCTAGCCTTAGGCTCAAATTTTGTACTTCGGAGTTGTCTGGGTACTCCCACATATGCAATTGTGTCAAAAGGACGTAAGTGTCTTATGGACGGTTTGTTTCCACAATAATATTCAAATGGTGTTTTCTTATGTGATTTGTGACAAACACGGTTCAGAGTGTAAGTAAAATACAAAATGGCTTCTGGCCAAAACTTCAGACTTAGTTTACTTTCATGTAGTATGGAACGTGCTCCGTCTACAATGGTTTGATTGAGCCGTTCCGAGACGCCATTTTGTTCTAGAGTATATGTGTTTGTGAACTCGTGTTTGATGCCATTTTCCTCAAAATATCTTTTAAAAGCTTCATTTGAAAACTCCCGCCCATTGTCACTACGTACATGTTTAAGTTTCATGTTTAGAAAACGTTCGGCCCTTTTGACATGGTTTGTGAAAACTTTAAAGACTTGTGATTTACTACATAATGGATAAACTGATGCCTTACGGGAAAAATCATCCGTTATTGTTAAAAAGTATTTCTCTCCACCTCTCCCAGTTACTGTAGTAGGTCCCCACAAATCTGTGTGTAAAAGTTCAAGTGGCTTCTTGGACCGGATTTGATTTAGTGGTTTAAAAGATGTGAGTCTATGTTTATTCAATTTGCATGTTTCGCAATGAAAGTCTCGGTCTTTAATGTGTGGTAAGCCTTTTACGCCATTACACCTCTGTGTATGTTCTATTAGTGTGGGACTGAGATGACCTAGCCTACGATGCCATAATCTGAAATCATCTTTTTGTACTGTCGAGGCCTCAAAACGGACCTGTTTAAATTTTACGTTGTTGCTAGGTTTACTTTTACTTTTAGAATTAGCATCAGGGTGGATGTAATAAATCCCATTTTTAAGGATAGCCCTAAATAGTGTTTTATCAGTTGTGTAGGCCTTAACTCTCCCTTTCCCTCCTTTGAATGTTGCGCCTCTATCATCAAGGCGAGAGCCAGAAATAAGATTACGTCTTAAGTTAGGACAATACATTACATCCCCTAGACACAAAGTTGATCCATTTAAATTAAGATTAACAGTACCAGTCCCTTCAATCGGGAAAGTTGCTCCATCGACAGCAACGGCAAGTTCGTGGTTATGAAGAGGCTGAAAAGACACATAAAGTCCTCGATCTTTGCAAAAGTGGTGCGAGGCACCAGTGTCAAACACCCAGGCATCGTCTTCCCCCTTAACTTTACTAAGGTTAGATTGAATGAGGAAGTTTACCTGACTATGGAATGTACTTTGATTTCGACTCGGTCTGGATCTAGGAGCTCCATTTCTGTTCTGATGATGGACAGGGCTACCTCTGGATGTAGAAGACTCTCTGGAACTGGTGCCAACTGGAGACTCGGGACCTGACGTGGCTGGAGAAGGGGCCTTACACTGATTTTTGCTGTGTCCAATTTTTCCGCACTTGTGGCATCTACCTTTAAATTTCCATCGGTAACACGTGTTACTTGGTGGACGACGACTTCTAGAAAAATGGGACTGGACGGCAAGTTGGTTTTTGTCCTCTGACCTGAGCTTAAGACGAGACTCCTTGGCGACTAGTTCAGTCAAGATGTCGGAAAACACAAACTTTGAATCTGGCCAACGAAGTATGTTCTGGACTAGACTGTCATATTTTTGAGGGAGCCATCTGAGTAGTTGGAACGATAGGTAAGTTTCTTTAATTGGCTCATTCATTGCCTTCAGTTGGTCAGCGATTCGGTTGAGGCGAGCAGCGTACATATCTATCGACTCCTCTGGTGCTATTTTGCATGCCAACAACTCTGAAAATAACTGCATGTGGCGGGCTCTATTATCAGGTTGGAAATGGGATCTGAGCTTTGCCCATGCATCTTTAGGATCGTCAATGTTCTCAATTTTTCGACGGAAGTTAGGTTCGACATTCAGATAGATTATGGCAGTGCTGAACGAAATCTGGATTGATAGTCCTTGTATGCTGCTGCATCACTTGTATCAGGCACAGCCTCTGTTCCGTGAACAATGCCCCAGGCATTTTTGTCCAATAGAAGGAACTTAATGTCAGCTGACCAGTTTCCATAATTATGGAAATTTAGCTTGTTTATGCTCACCTGTATGTTAGCCATTGCCAAGGAAGAATTTTTTTTCAAAAAAAAAAATGTACAAAAAGGTACCAAAAAAAATTTAAATTTTTTCAACAAAATTTCATAAAAATAAATATCTTAAATTTAACTGTCATACTGAAATTTATATGCAAATGCGCCCCCCCCCCCCCCCACTAAAATTCACTAGTGGGTCTAACTGCCGCCATCTACTAACACTTGTCAGCTAATCCTTGCCAAAGGTTACGGCCCTTAAAGGGTTAATATGGCTTTAAATGAGCCCGGGCCCATAACCGTGATAGCGGGTCCGGATACAGGGACCGGTCTAAAAAATGTAATTAAATTGAAAAACAGAGTACGTGGAAGTTTGATAGCTGAAATTGGCAAGGTTGTGACTAAAAGTGTTGAATGTAGATAATACACATTGATAAAATAGTTTTTAGGTTTAAATTAAACTAACGTTTATTTGATGTATCACAAAATAAAATAAAGATCAAAACATGACAGACAATTTAATTAAATAAAAATATAATGGCATATGGCAACAAAAACAAGGTGGCAAAAATAATATGGCATGAAGTAACTTAAATGTAGCCTTCAAAATATACTTGAAGAAAAGTTCATTTTAACTTACATGATAATTAATTGAACGTGATGACACAAATTAAAATAGGCCTTTTATTTTTATTAGTCACCATGGCATTAGATGTGAAGAAAAAAGAGTTGAAGAACAGTTCACACACACTATTAATTAATCCTTGAAATGAACGTACATCACCAACAGAAGAAAGAAAAACCACAACTTCAACAGCAGAAATAAACAAAAACTAAAAAAAAAAGTTCAATACCATCATTGCACTCATAAAAGACTTTATACCGCCACTGATATTGTTTCTTTTGGCATCTACCAATATCATTTTAGTAAAGCTGCCTCACTCTCCCCATTCCAACTGCCTTTCCATCCCTTTTAAACAACATCAACATACCTCTTTCCGAAAACGCCCCTTTCCGATGTGCTAAGTTGAGAAGTTCTCAAACTGCCCATCGGCAAAGTAATCTAGAGTGCCTTTGAAGACTGCGGCACGGCGTCTGGGCGCATGCTCCCCTATACTATTACGATTGAAACGATATCGAAGCTGGCGGTTGCAACTGAATTCGGAAAAGGCTAAGAAAACGATGGTCGATGTGGTGAACGATATCGAAACGAACAGTAAACATTATCGGCGAGTTGAAAAACGAAAAGAAAGATTTGAACGATACTAGAGATGGAAAACGATATCGACTGAAGAAAATTAATACAGGATTGAATGGAAAATTAGGCAAGTACGAAAAGGTGACATTACGTAGAAGTTTCAAGGTCCAAAAATATATACATAGGGCTAACAATAAATATTAAGTACCGTATTTTCGGGAGTAAGCACCATGGCACATACGTGTTTAAAAGTTCAAAATATCGGCGATGTGGCGCATACGCAAGGGCGGCGGGTACAATGATTTTTTTTTTTTCTCAACATAGCAAAATCTGGATATTGTGAAAAACAAGCCTTCATTTCATGTTTTTTTTAGTCTTACTGTCTCAAATACACTTTTAAACACATGGATTCATTAACATTCATTCATATTTCACCTTTATTTACATTAATTTAATCTCAGTATAAAGTTCATTAACAGTACATATCACAATATATCTTTATTATAAAAACGTAATTACTATAGTCAAAATATATTTAACATACCCATATTTCTCTATTTTCTTTTCAATATTAATAGCTCACTCTTTAAAAGTATTTATTGTATACTTTACAATAGTTGATAAATTATATTTATTTCATAAGCACACAGCGTACGGCAATGTTCGATTAAAATGATAATAGAATAATCGATTGGCGTAGTACACTTTCCCTCTGAGAGATGGCGCCAGACAAGTCTTTGTCTGATTCGCCAATCTCCTGATTTCACTTCCGTGAATCTTCTAGAAAAGGGTTTTCATTTGCATGTGTATGTTTGGCAAAGTCTATTTACACCTTACCTCGATTGTTTAAAGCAGAGTTTTTGTTTTGATTAACTAATCAATCTTGTAAGCAGCCCTCTTAAAAATGGCTGTAGTATATATTTAAATATGGAATCTTATCAGTCAAAACCGGCAGCTTGGTATTCGATTATGGTATGTTTTATTTGAGTTTTATTTATGTTCGGTTTACCTTTATGATTTACAATAAACCAAGAATGTGTTTTTCTAAAGGGAAATTCTGTGAATTTTTAATTAGTAATTCAAGCCTAATCTTCTTCAAAGCATCGATCTTCAAAGTAAGCATAGACAATTTTGTTAAACAGAATTTTTTCGTACGATTTTTTTTCCTATTGTATTTTAAGATAACCTGTGTTTTATTGTTAATTCATATATCTTGTAAGATTTTATCGCTATTCTTGTTACTTTTAATCCAATTTTGCCGATCGTTTTTTATCGTGACTATTTCATTTTTACCGATTTTTCAATGATGCGACGCTTCTAATGGGTGCGGCACTTACGTGTATATTTGTTTATTTTGTATCAATTTTTCAATGATGCGGCGCTTACGATGGGTGCGGCGCATATTCAAGAAAATACGGTACTTCATTAAATTGCAACGATATTCAATATTAAAAAATATGCTGATAAATAAGCTGAAAAGAAATATTCCATTAACTATCTATCCACTCATTGCATTCCAGTAAAAACTCAGAGCTCTTCCAAAAACAAACACAGTCCAAACAACCAGAGCCGTTTCACATTTCAAAAACAACATATGAGTGACCTCCCAACTGCCGCTACTGATACTATATATACATCGTCTGAGCCAGCACTGTTATGCCAATATAGCCATATGTCATACTTATTGGTCTTATTACTTTAAATATATTTGGAAAAGGGTTTTAAAGTGAATATTATTAATTACCAATCTATTTTTAAACTAAATTATCTTGAGAGTTAATCCATTTATGCATCGTGTTCCATCACATTCATCGTTCATGTTCAAATTATAAACAAACAGGCTGGTAGTTTCTCCCCTCATGCTTCATCCTCGAATTTTCGTTTTGCTTCACAGCAGTGCCGAGGTACGCCAATAGATGGCGGTATCTGTTCATGGCACGTGCGTTTCGGCCGAGAGCCGTTCCCTGCATAATCCCCTAGAAGGCGGCGTTCTCCACTTCCGTATTGCGTAGTAGACGAAGTTGGAGAGAGATATAGGTATTTAAAGATGCCTGTCGCTCGTATTAGTTGGTCGATATAGGAGTGTGTCGGTGCAATGTTGCATTGCTTTGAATAAGTTATTGTTTTCTCTGGCCAAGAGGGAAATGAGTGTTTGTTATTTGAGAAGTAATTTGGAGATGCTTTATTGTGAAATGCAGAATGTAATAAAGAATTAAAGGGCTTGGTTCGAGTTGATAAAAGATGATGTGGTCGACATTCAGTTTGTTTTTCATCGAATCTTAATTTTTATAGTGAAGTCAGCTGCTAGAATGACGATAATGTTTTTCATTAATTGAGTATTTCAAACATGATGTGATGGATGGGGGAGGTGGAAAGGAAAGCTTTTTCTTGTTTTAATGGATTGCTTTTAAACTGGTAAGGCTTGTCTTTATGTTGAATGTAGGGGAGATTGTTGCAGGATTGTTGTTGCAGGACTGTTGACATTTTTAAACGTATATTAGGAATGACAGGAGGTGAACTTTATCCCTGTTCAGTGATGACGTTTGTCCGGTCGTATTAAAACAAGTCTCTATTCAATTGAAGTTGTCCGGTATTTGCTTTCTTTTTGGTTAAGGCAATGTAGCTCAGGATTAGATAACATGCTGGAACAATTTTATCGTTGCATGTCGATATTGCCGTAATAGTTAAATCGTATTGAAAATTAAAAGTAAATTAAAAGAATGTGCGTAGTTTGTATTTGGATTTCATTTGAATTAAAGTTTATTTTGTAAAGTAACTTTTTATAATTTTGAGTAATAGATTTAATATAATAAAAGGATAATATTTAATTGTTTTGAATTAAAGTTTATAAAGATAAATATTAAAGTTAACTTGATTAGAATTTTAAACGTTATTAATTGGATAAGAGTTATATTTGAACTTAATACTTAAATGAATTTAAAGAGTTAATGTTTATGTCTAAAGTTAATTTATGAAAAACTAATTGAGGGTTTAATTGAACTTTTAAAGTTATTATAATGTTAAAGTTGTTCAAAGATACCATTTGGTTCTTTGTTTTTAATTGATATATCAGCATGACACCTTCTTGGAGTTCCAGTAAAGCAAAATCTTTGATAATATTTTTGGTAAAAGTTTGTAAACTATGAATTAAATATTTGGTGTTGTTTTTCTGGTGATGTGATATATATTTAGTGAATAAGTCTAGTCATTTTTTACATATGTTCAATTTGAATAAAATCATTTGTTTTTGAGAAATACATTGTCTTTATTTCAGTCACATTTGAGATTTGTTTCATAATTTTTACACAATTCTTGCTATTTTTATAATGATAATGAGATTGCTAAAGCTGAAGTGGGCAACTAATAATTTCCAGATAATCACGTTTCCACATATGCTGTATTAGGAAACTTTGCTATATTTTTCTTTAGATCGGCAATTACTGTTGTAATTGCTAACAGGCACGTGCCGTGAATGAAAACGTAAACAGGAACCACCCCCCAGCTCCAACCAATACGGTAGAAGATCGGCGCTTACGCACGTGCCTAAAGCAAAAGTGCGTTCGTGGACTAACAGCGCCATCTCTTAGCCAACACAGCTACTGTCCATTCGAATTACCGATCATGAACAAGCTCGGCAAGAAAAACAATGCAACGCGATCTCAAAGCACGTGAAAAATATAAAGTGAATGCCGCATGGTTAAACTAAACAATATGAAAAGCTGTAAAGCAAAAGGTAAGTTCAAAATATAAAATAACTGTAAATAAATATAATGTAATATATAAACCAATTAAATATAAGTGATAGGAAAAACTGAGGGAATTGCCAACAGGTGTTCTTGTTTTTCTCCATGCTCGGCGAATCATGCACTCCGTCGATGCCGCGTTATCTAGCGCAAACCCTCCGTGATGTATGAAAACTACATCGTGATTAGGGCTGGATTATTTATCAATATATCGATCAAATATTGATATTTCTTAATTATCACAATTACAATATCTAAGATCTGACACTGACGATATATCCCAATAATGATAGCTAAGCTCTGACTCTCGCAATGTATAACAATATTTAAGTTAAGCTCTGACTCTACCGATATATCCAAAAAACATTTTTTTTCTCGACTTCAAACCACAAGAAAAGCGCCGAATATTCCGTATAATATCCTCTTCAACCCCATTCCTTTCGTCCGATCCATGCATTTATATTCACTTCTCTACTTTATTCCAATCAGAATATCCCCTCCAACGATTATCCTTTAATTATCTCGCTTTCGTTAATATCCCCAAATAAAGAATATCACAATACGAATACACTCTCTTATTATGTCTAAGTTCGTTACTATCCTCTCAAACCGCAAATTAAACTCTTGTTCTTAAATGAATAATACACCTATCGTCCAGACTTATTCGTCTCGATGCTGGGCTGCTGCTATTCGTCCAGACTTCGTTGCAATAGGTCGAGGTATTGATATGTGATGGCTAATAAAATACGAGCTAGAGTATCTGTTAGTTATTCTCGAGTCGATAGCATTGCACTACTTCACTGCTGATTGAGATAATTTTCTCGGCCAATATTATCGGTAGCGCCTTGATATTAAAATGAATGTATGGTGTCGTGTAGTGCGTGTGTGTGATTTTGTTTGTTTGTTTGTTTTTATTTAATTTTGTTAGCCAACAACTTATTTTTATCATTTGCAATTTATTTTCTTTTGAATTCAATGGCACTTTGAAATAAAAAAACAGGTTTAAATATAAAACCTAGTATTCTGCATAATAAAGCAAAATTATATGGTACATTTTAGCTCACAGGCTATCAAAGCCTAAGATCTAATGTGCCCGCCGGTTCTGTATGTACGTATGTATGTATGTTTGTACGTAACGTGATAACTCTTGATAGAAATAACCGTTTTGCTTCAAATTTTGTTTATAGGCTCATTGTGATAAGGTGTTTCCCTGATTAGTTTTGGGGTTCATTGGTTAAGTATAAAGGGAGAAAGTGTGCTAATTCCCCCCCCCCCCTTAATTTAGATAAATAGGTTTTTCATGCAGAATTATCCGATTTTCTTCAAATTCTGTATATAGGCTCATTGTGATAAGGCACTTTCCTGATTAGTTTTGGAGGTTCATTGGTTAAGTATAAAGGGGGGGAAAGGGGGCTAATCTCCTTAATTTAGATAAATGGGTTTTTCATGCAAAATTATCCGATTTTCTTCAAATTTTGTATATAGGTTCATTGTGATAAGGCGCTTTCCTGATTAGTGTTGGATGTTCTTTGGTTAAGTATAAAGGGGGTAAAGGGGAGGGGGCTCATCCTCCCCCTTTAATTTAGATAAATGAGATTTTCATGCAGAATTATTGGATTTTATTCAAATTTTTTATATAGGCTCATTGTGGTAAGGCGCTTCCCTGATTAGTTTTAGGGGTTCATTGGTTAAATGTAAAGGCGGATACGGGGGACTAATCCCCCTTAATTTATATAAATGGGTTTTTCCCATACAGAATTATTGGATTTGCTTGAAATTTTTGTATATGTGTTAATTGTAATTAGAGGCTTTGCCGATTAGTTTTAGGGGTTTATTGGTTAATTATAAGGAGGGGGACGGGGGTGATGAGCCCCCTTATTATATTGTCGATTTCTTTATTTTTCGAGAGGCTTATTTCAAATTATTTGAAATAAGAGTATAATATACAATTAATGTGAATAGCCTGTGAGCTCAATGCTTTCAGTTTAACTGGGCAGTTTTCTTTTTATTTATTCTTCTTTTGTTAGTTTCTTTGCTTTTCTCTTATATATATTGATCCGTTGCTTTCTACTTCTGTTGGTATTTAAATTGCTCGTACATTTGTCTTTTGAAATTAGCAATATTTCTATCCCCACACATTTTAAGGTAGTTATCGCGATATATCACCAATATCGATATTAACTTGATGATATATCGCGATATAAAATTTTTGATATCGTCCAGCCCTAATCGTGATGCAGCGTCATCAGCCCAGTCCCTAATAATACCAACTACAATAAAAATCAGTTACTAGCAACTTAACGTCTTATTGATGTGTTCAAGTGTGTATTGTCTTTGTCATCCAAAACAGCGAGTTCGGCTCCTGCAGGTATCTGTGCATCAGTTTTTACAGTCAATATCCTCAGAATATGTAAGTACAGTTTTTTTCTTGTTTCTGCCTATCATCAATATATTTAACATAGACAACATAGCGATGTGTCAAGATCCTCGAGTTTGTCATGTTCGTATGACACCACATGCAACTTAGGGGTAACGATCCCAGAACGTGGTCTTTAGGACTTTTCAAGTTTTTCTCTTTTTGGCATGGCTAGTGAAAACCTTATATGACAAAATTGATTTCAGGCTGAGTGAATTTTGCGTTTTTTCCTTGGCTTTTGGACGAAATTCGCGTTTTTTTCTGCGATCCTTTGATGAAATTTGCCGTTTTTTTGAGATCCTTCAACAAAATTTGCCATTTTTTTATATCTTTCGACAAAATTCGCCATTTATGCATAATCCTTCAACAGAATTTGCAGTTTTTTCATGATCCGATGTCGAAATTTACCGTTTCTTTGGATTCTTCGACGAAATTGGCCATTTTTCCGTGATTCTGCGACAAAATTAGCTGTTTGTTCTACAATAATTTGACGAAGTCTATGTTTTCTCCGTGGCCCTTAGGCGAAATTCACATTTTTCCATGATCCTTCAACAAAACTCGTGTTTTCTAATGGCCTTTTGATGAAATTCACGTTTTTCCATGGTCCTTTGAGTAAATTTGCTTTTTTTGTGCGATCTGTCAATGAAATTTGCCATTTTTTCACGATCCTTCGATGAAATTCACCTTTTTTTCGCGATTCTTCGATGGAATTTGCCTTTTTTCACGATCCTTCAACGAAATTTGCCTTTTTTCACGATCCTTCAACGAAATTTGTCTTTTTTCACGATCCTTCAACGAAATTTGCCTTTTTTCGTGATTCATCAACAGAATTAGTCGTTTTTTCACAATCCTATGACGAAATTCGCCATTTTCACTCGATACTTTGACGAAATGCATCTTTTTTTTTCCACAGCCCTTCGACAGTTTTTTTTTTTTCGCGATCCTTCAATGAAATTTGTGTTTTTCCCGCAGTTCTCCGATGAAATTTGTCTTTGTTTTGCAATTCTTCTACGAAATCTGGCCTTTTTTTTTTTTTTTTTTTTTTGCCAATTCATTGATGAAATTTGCTTTTTTTCCAGTGATCCTTCGATGAAATTTGCCGTTTTTTGCAGTCCTTGGAAGGATTTCACGATTCTTTGAAGAATTTATGCGTGTAACAGTTACGCATCCCATGGGACACGTAAGAACTATTATTTTGCGTCCCAACTCCAATTTTTTGCATGGCACCACTGTTGGACATTAAAAGCATTTTATTTAAAAATGATATTTAAATCTAATATAATTTGTCATAATTTATTTTAAATAATCAAATTATTCCTTCTTTTACATAAAATAAGACTATCAAGTATAATAAATTTCTATAGTAAAAGAATAAATAGCCAGTACCTTTTTCAGTAATAATAAATTTATAGCAAATTAGAGCTAAAGATGAATGAAAGAATGACATCCGGTCAACAGACATTGTAAAACAATGCATAAAAGAAAAAGATTAATTGGTATGAAAATGTTATAGTTAAGAACTAGCAACGTTTTTGTCACTGGATTTTAGCAAGGCTAATTTTTCAACATATTCTCCCTTTTTATTGTGTAATACACATGCAGCCGGTCTAGCTGGCGGGAAACGTTGCATTTACCTGTGAGGGGAGGGGCAATGCAGGTGAAAAAGTGACAAAATTACATCATTTTAGCAAGAATTTTGTTTATAGCACTTGTTTCTGCTAACTATTTGTGATATTAAACCATTATTGCCAGACTGTTTCAACATTGCTAAGACCGTGCTAGAACCTGATTTATAGATAAAATGAGGTGTCAAATTTACGTCATTTTAGCAAAGCTGAAATTTTAGTATGTTATATTTTGGCTATCAGATAAGCCATAATTAATTTGCCAGACCGAAATTCCATTGCTAAATTACTGCCAGATGCTGATTTAAATCTGGCAGAGAAAGTGCCTATTAGAAGAGTTGGCATCTTTTGTAGTGCTTTGGCTACTTTCAATACACAGCCAAGCCGTGATTGTTGCCAAAACAACGATCTTTGCTTTCGATAAAAGTATATATATGATGTCAAAATAAATGCTTAATTAAAAATATTTCTTACACTTATTTAATGAGTCTTCAATGAAAATATTTTTTCCCCTTGCTTATCGCTATAAAAATCACACATTTTTCCATTACGCAATTATATTTCATTTTGAAAACACAGAGAACGTGCTATGAACAATATTATTCCAAACCATAAACGATCGTTTGACCTTGAAAATTAGCAGTTGTTATTGCCTATTTCTTGCTGGCCGCTAAAAGGTTATTCAGAAAATTAAGAGAAAATATTAAAATTAAAAGCGAATATTAATAAACACTAATTATAATATTACTTAAAAATAAAAAGAGAATTTAAATAAACATAATGGTTGACAATTTACGCCATGGAGTTTCAGTTTTGCTCTTTTTTTGCTTCTTTGGCGATTTCATAAATCTCTATATTTATAAAAGAACATGCCCTGATGATAGGGGCGTGAAATTCACATTACCCAATCCACTAAAAAAATAGTTAACCCCTTCGCGACGAGCATCCTTTACAGAATTTTTAGTCTTTTACCACCAGTTTTTCAAAACAGAAATTTGCGCCTAATTGAATCAATGTGTTAGAATAAATAATTACTAGTGTAATTACTAGTAATTTAAAAGGAGCAGATTAGCAAACGCAAATGGAGCGTATATGCTGGCGATAAGTTGCCTAATTTATGCATGAGAGAAAGCTGAGAAATAAACTAGGTGAACTGTGTCTTGAAATAAACACAACTGTTTTTAAAAGTAATTAACGTTTATTAAAATAAAAACAGAAATAAAAACTAAAAAGACAAATACAATTTCAACAAATTAAACAAATGAAAAATATACTTAATGTAGACTGGAGCTTAAGAAACAATATATTTTTCATAAAGGAAATTACTTTTAAACTTTATATACTTTAATGATTAATAAAACTTTATACTTCAAAAACATAATTAACTTTAAACAATTTAACTTTAACTTAAAACAAGATAATATAAACTTTAAACATCTCCCCATCTATCAAACTACGATCCAATTTAAAAGATCGTTGATCTCCGTTTCTACTAAACATCTGCTACATGAAAAACATATCAACATATCACGCAGTATCCATCATTAGTATGCCGAAACTAACAAAGCTGACCAAACATGGCGAACCATACGGACTTTCACCTAAAGCACGAGAACATGAAGAATTCCGTAACACAAATATTTAACTGCCAGTTTCTTTAAAGCGAGAAGAGGAAACGAGAGACTTAAAAAAAAGATGTTAAAACATGTGAGGGAAGAAACGTAAACTGAAACTTTATTTAAAGAAACTTAAGCCATCAATTAAACAACGTTATATGAATATGAAAGTAAACTCAGGAAAAACTAATTTAAAATAAATTTATTAAAACTTCAGCGTGTATATCTCCTCTCTTAACACTATATAAATATACCAACACGACTTTCTGAAATCCATCTGATACTATTCAGAGGATGAATGACAAGTCGGTTTAAAACAAGATACAAGAAGAGGAAAAATAACGTTGATAAAATTAAACTTAATAAATTAAAACTATTGACCATTTAAATTAAAAACTATTAACTATTGAACTCAAAGAAATATTAACAGCTGAACTTAAAATGCTACAAGCTGAACTCAAAATATTACGTGCTGAACGTGTTGCTTTATCGGCCAAGATTTCTAATGCAAGGTATCGACACACCGCCATTTTTATTCCCAGCTTTCCAACTTGTTTCAATGGCATAGCTAAAATCCTTTTGGAATATAAAATGCTTAAGACTGTCGAATATATCTTTACTTAAACTTTATCTGGCCTTCACACTTATTAAACATAAAGTCTTTACTTTTATAAAGAACTGAAAAGCACCATTAAAATAAGAACAAGACATCTTTTAAAAATATCTCATCGTTACATCTAGCCGTGACTAAAAGGCGACATCGTTCCTTGCCACAACGTACTGAACAACGAAACGAAGCTGATGAGAAATGACCAAAAGTCTGTATATAAATGTATCTATCCAAATGAGCTTCCAATCATACGGCTTTCCATAATTAATGATGATTACGTCACTGCCGGCATTCCGAAAGATCGAGAAAACGAAACGTGATCAGCAGTGGAGAGAGAGAACGATGAAGGAGGAAACAGATGGTCACGCCATCTGTTGTCGGCTGCCAGAGTCGCTCCGGAACATCGTAGCACTAGAATGCGTACGGGAAAAGCAGATAGATTGTAAACAAATATACGTGGACTTTTAAAGATGCCGTGTAAGAGTAAGAAATGAATATGCCAGGATAATTATAAAGATATTAAAAGGTAAGTAAACTGAATGAAATATTAAATACGATATTTAACTATTGAAATAAATAAAACATAAACCAAAGATATGTGTAATTAAAATTAAGCCAGAACTTAGAAATAAATATAAGACTGATAGAAACTTAAGAACTTAACATGAAGGTTAAATGAATGACTTTAGATGAATGCTTAAAAGAAATGACAAGACTAAAAATGTGGACATGTATGGAATTTTATTCCAACAATTGCCCCCCCCCCCTCTTGTTACTTCTAAAAAATACCACATAAGTGAGCTGCTATCAATGCCTTCCATACAGCCAGAAAAATATGAATAGCACTGAGAGGACACACTGCGGCAAACACTCCATCATCCAAAGCTAAAACTTGCATTAAAAAAAACTTGACAATAAAAACTAAAAACTATCCATGGCAAACATTCCCTCACCAGCACCAAACATACCAACTGACAAGATGCCTAAAGAAACCTGCGGGCTCCAGTCCATACTAAAAAAAATCTGTAAAATAATTATATATCACATAACTAAAACTAAAATCAACAAGAACATTCACATATATAGACATTCACATGTGGCAAAGGACTTTTTACAATACATATAAGGACTTGAACAACAACAATCACATCAGCTATTTATATCTTCCAAATACTTGAACAGTTCATTTATATGTAAAAATTATATTGATTATCTTAACAAAAATCATATTTCAACATCACTCAATACATATTTGCATAAATATCTGTACTTCAGGTAAATTTTAGGTAACTTCATTGCAAAAAAAAAAAATACAATACCACCATTTAAAAATTCTTAATTTATGGTTTTAAAACAAACAATTCAGTCAAGAGTACCGATTCATGTCTTAATTTCATAGAATAACAATTTCAACCAAAAAAAAAATTCAAAAACTTTTAGCTAACCCTATGCTAAGAGACATGAAAAATATTTTTATTGGTACACAACATATATACTTCTTTCAATACTAAAAAAAAAACACACTCATTACCAAATACACTGCTCTGGCCAGAGACTTCATACCATTCATTCACATATAAAAAAAACATAGACATAGGCAGCACGGATATATAAAAAAACCAAACACTTTTTATCAATATACCAATTATCTCAAACTTTAATAATAACCAAAAGCTGAAATGAACCATAAAAAAAAATGACTTCAAATTGCATACCCTTCTCACATTGGTGAACTACATAATCTTACACATTAACAGAATGGCATTTGGAGAAATTTACAGCAGCTAAACCATGACTCATTACCTATACATCTCAAACTTTAAATGAGACAAAAAAAACTATTATAGATTGCCAACTTTTCCCCACTGCTTAACCTACTATGAAGGACAGAGTTTCACACCTTCATAAATCCCTTCACCTAGCTAAGCTTAAAAAGGAAAAACAACACATGGATTCATCTGACACAAACTTTATTATATATGAATCCTGTATTCCAAGCAATCTGCCAATAAAAAAATATTAGCTCATTTCTCCCATGTAGTTATTAACGCCTTTACACAAGAACACTTAATAGTCCTTTAAAATCAGTTACCCCCTGAAGCACTGTGTCCCAACTCCAATTTTTTACATGGCACCACTGTTGGACATTAAAAGCATTTTATTTAAAAATGATATTTAAATCTAATATAATTTGTCATAATTTATTTTAAATAATCAAATTATTCCTTCTTTTACATAAAATAAGAATATCAAGTATAATAAATTTCTATAGTAAAAGAATAAATAGCCAGTACCTTTTTTAGTAATAATAAATTTATAGCAAATTAGAGCTAAAGAAGAATGAAAGAATGACATCCGCTCAACAGACATTGTAAAACAATGCATAAAAGAAAAAGATTAATTGGTATGAAAATGTTATAGTTAAGAACTAGCAACGTTTTTGTCACTGGATTTTAGCAAGGCTAATTTTTCAATATATTCTCCCTTTTTATTGTGTAATACACATGCAGCCGGTCTAGCTGGCGGGAAACGTTGCATTTACCTGTGAGGGGAGGGGCAATGCAGGTGAAAAAGTGACAAAATTACATCATTTTAGCATGAATTTTGTTTATAGCACTTGTTTCTGCTAACTATTTGTGATATTAAACCATTATTGCCAGACCGTTTCAACATTGCTAAGACCATGCTAGACCCTGATTTATAGATAAAATGAGGTGTCAAATTTACGTCATTTTAGCAAAGCTGAAATTTTAGTATGTTATACTTTGGCTATCAGATAAGCCATAATTAATTTGCCAGACCGAAATTCCATTGCTAAATTACTGCCAGACGCTGATTTAAATCTGGCAGAGAAAGTGCCTATTAGAAGAGTTGGCATCTTTTGTAGTGCTTTGGCTACTTTCAATTCACAGCCAAGCCGTGATTGTTGCCAAAACAACGATCTTTGCTTTCGATAAAAGTATATATATGATTTGTCAAAATAAATGCTTAATTAAAAATATTTCTTACACTTATTTAATGAGTCTTCAATGAAAATATTTTTTTCCCTTGCTTATCGCTATAAAAATCACATTTTTCCATTACGCAATTATATTTCATTTTGAAAACACAGAGAATGTGCTACGAACAATATTATTCCAAACCATAAACGATCGTTTGACCTTGAAAATTAGCAGTTGTTATTGCCTATTTCTTGCTGGCCGCTAAAAGCTTATTCAGAAAATTAAGAGAAAATATTAAAATTAAAAGCGAATATTAATAAACACTAATTATAATATTGCTTAAAAATAAAAAGAGAATTTAAATAAACATAATGGTTGACAATTTCTCTATATTTATAAAAGAACATGCCCTGATGATAGGAGCGTGAAATTCACATTACCCAATCCACTAAAAAAATAGTTAACCTCTTCGCGACGAGCGTCCTTTACAGAATTTTTAGTCTTTTACCACCGGTTTTTCAAAACAGAAATTTGCGCCTAATTGAATCAATGAAATGCTATGATTAAATAAGGCAAAGCTTACAATAAAAATTAACTCGTGGGAATAATGAAGGATTCTGAACATCTTATGCATCACATATACGTGTCGCTTGTCCCCAACGGGTTAAAGACGCATTTCAGCGATTTTAGACGTTCAACCACTAAGTGGGTTAAATGGGAGGGGCTCAAAATTTTAAGGTCATGTCGTCTTTTTGCTATATCTCAGCAGCAGTTTTTGGTAGGAGCATGAAATTCAGGATAAAAAATCTACTAAAAAATAGTTAAACATGTATTTCAGTGATTTTAGAAATTTAGTCAATTAGGGGGAGTAAAATGGGGGTCGAATGTTTTAAGTCATTTTGCCATATCTCAGTACAGGTTGTAGGTAAGAGCGTGAAATTTAGGATAACAAATGTACTAAAAATATTTTAATAGGTATTTGAGTTATTTTAGATATTCATCCACCAAGGTGGTTAACCCTTTAGCGGGCAGTGTCCACAAAAAAGGACAACTAATTTTAATTCCAAAACTGACAAACGGCACCAAGAATATTTAATAAATTTTTCCTTTTATAAAGTACGAGGGGGTGGGGAGGGGGGGGGGGAGAAGTAAGTTTTTATTTTCTAATAAATTCTTTGGTAAATTCTGGTGTCAGTCCATAATTTCATCATATTAAAAACAGATTTACTACACGCCGGAAAGGGTTAAACGGGAGGTTGAACGTTTTAGGTTATTTCGCCATTTCTCAGCAGTAGTTTTAAATACGAGCGTGAAATTCAGCATTACATATATACTAAAAAATAGTCAAACATGTAACTCATCTATTTAAGCTGAAGCGAGTTTGCTGCCAACATCGCCAATGAACCCGATCATGGAAGATTAGACGAATAAGACAACTATAGCTGATTTTATATTATATATTTTGCATGACATTTTTCCAAGGAAAAGTTTTTTTTTTAATTTCATATTTTATAAATTGTTTTTGCGCTTTTTGTCTTCTAGCGATGGAATTTAAATTTTTATTTAAAAAAAAAAAAAAAAAAAAAAAAGAATACATTTCCTCCTCTGTTCAAAATACATTTTTTGGATTTAAAGATTTGCAATTTAAATACTAATCGCCATATTTATGTGCTCGAGTATGCAGAGCTCGAGGCTATGTTACAGTGATTGTCGTATAATCAGTTTACTACAGGCATGTAACTCAAAGGGCTCTGTTAAAATAATTTCATTTTAATGATTTATGCACACAACAAGCATGAAAGTGAGAAATAAGAAAAAAAAAAGGTGGACATTTTTTTTTAATCTTTACAATGGTACTAAACTCTCATAATTTAGACACATTTTAACAGTTATTTATACAAGAAAATGAAATGTAACATTACATATGATTGTTATTTTCCTTCTGCAACTTTGAAAGTATTAAAAACAAATTCAAACTAAAAATTATTGTACAGAATCATTGAATCAAAACATAAAATTGAAGACAGTTTGCTAAAAGGTATAAATCAAATATATCTGATTAACTAATATACAGTGAATAATTTTTCAAAACAAATTTTTTTTTGGATGGTTTGGCAGTTTAAGATCCCCCCCCCCCCCTTCTTCCAAAAGAAAAAAAAAATATATTCTCTATGCTAAATATATACACATCAAATCAATCTTTGCTCCAGAAATACATCTCGGAAAATGCATCACTGAAATTATCCAAAAGGGCAAATTATTTCTATTACAAAAAGAACCTTACAGAAACTTTCTTTGCCGTTTAAAGTCCCTTTTAATTTTTCACTCTTGAAAGACACTTTAAACAACTTCATTTACATGACTTTCAGATACTCATAGTATAAGCTCGCCTTTGATTTGATGAATCTTTTGCACAGGAATTCAGAAACAAACTCCTAGTTGAACTGACAAAATGACTGATTATTATATTTTACAGACACCCCCCCCCCCTCCCTTAAAAGATTCCAATATTTTCTTTGCATTTTTACATCAATCCAGGCGATGCTCATAATTGCTTTAAAAAAGGTGGAATTCCTTCTTTAGGAGGAACTCTGTCATACCTGACACATAATAACTGAATCCCTTTATAATGGTCACTGTATTAATGATATATGACTGAGAAACACACAGGTCTCCATTATTTTGACCACGAATTAACAATTTATGGGCATGAAACCACACTGCCGTTTATCTAATGGTGCTATCACACGTACTCTCATATCATAGTCAATATCAGATATTTCATCTGAAACATGTTTTTCAAGATGAAAACTCTCGAAACCGTCCCGTATGATAGATTGCCTCTCTTAATTTTTTCAAGTGCTAACTTCGAGCTGTTTGTATCCTCTATGATAGATATCAGCTTGAAATCCACCAATCAGATCTCTCTAAAAATTCCAAGATCAGTAAGTCAACATGTTATGTTTAGCGTGGTCGCAAATATTGAAACTAAAAATACAGAAAAATTAAGAAAAATGCAATATCTTTGGTAACACAGCGACCAACTGTACACAAAAAGAACTTTAAAAATGTGCAGTTATTTTGAAATTAAAGAATTACATATGCACCGATTCTCCCTTCGGAGTTTGTTATTTACCACTGCCGATAAGAACTTTATTTACTAATTTAAAGTTATTTATTGCGATTATTTTATTTCAATTCCTTATATTATTTGCTATATGTTATAATTGTACTGTCATAGTCACTTATTCACTTCTCAAACTGCACTCGTTTAAATACTTTCTGCAGCTGTATTTGGCTAAATTTAATCTAGCAGCTATTTATAGTTTATATTTTACCTTTTAATAATTTTCTTTTAAAACAACCTTGATAATATTTTTTTTAAAGATATACAATTATTATACAGACATACATATTTATTCCAGGGTTGGGTTTCTTCCAGGACAGTGGAAGAAACTGGAAAAAACCGGAAGAAACTGGAAGAAATGGAAGAAACTAACAGAAAACAAAACAGATGCTCAAAATTAAAGTATATTAACTATATAAAAGAATTAAATTCAAAACCTAATTATATGAAATTTAAATTGGAAACTTTAATATTAAAAATATTATTTATGGAAAAATAAGTTATTTTTTATATAAAATTTCTGGTTCAACAGATATTTACAGGTTATGTTTTTTACAATTTTAGAGGTAGGGAATATTTTTTTATTGTTTGCCATTTCTGTTTAGAAAAAAAAAAAAAACCTATCAATTCTTTATTTTTTATATAAAAATGCAATATTTTAAAAACTATTGTGAAAACTCTTAAAATAAACAAATTTGTGATTATGTATAGTAGAAGCATGCATATCTCAATGCTGTTTATAAAAGATAAATGTTCTAAACATAAACTCTACGGGTATGCCAAAATTCTTTTAAACTCTCCATGTTTTGCAGGACTTGAAAGAATTGTTTCATCTTTAGCATTCATCCATTCTAAGTTGAGAAATTGATTTCAGCATCCTACTGCTAAAATACTTTTGTTTTATTGTACCATGTTGCACTGTAGTAAGGAAAATGCAGCTTTTAACGAAATTTTTCAATACAGTAATGATTGTATATTAGTTCCCTTAATAATATGGATGTAAATTTGCACTGTCTTTTATTTAATGGAGTTTCATTCTATAGTAGGTAAATGATCCACATACTATTTACTACTAGTTACAGAAGTTTAAATAATAATAAAAAATGTGCCTCTTTTGAATTGAATTACTTTTAATTGATTTTGGATAAATTTATTTGGTACATTTCTGTTATACCAACACCATTGTCATCGCCAAGCATAATAATTGGCACAAAAAGAAATTCATGTAAAATGATTCATTAAAAAAAAGTGGGCACACAATTGAGCAATATTAAAAATATAACATTTCAAAATTACAGACTTTCACGAACTGTTTTATTAAATGAATACAAATATGGACTTAAAATAAAAGAACAAATATAAAATAATAAAATAAAACTTTGTTTAAACTACAGGACAGGCATAGAATTGTAAATCTCTCTTAGCATTGCAGTAAACATTTCACTTTTTGAATGAAGACGCTCCTGGTTTTTGAATAAAAGCTTTTTATATGTATCCAAAGGCCTGAAACAATTTTATTGCAGCTTCCTCATCATCTGGTAACTGCCAAATGGTAAAATTCATATCCGTGTCAACAATAAATATAAGTTACAACTAATATTATATATTCTCTATTTGAAAAATAGAAAATTAAGATGTTTTGTTAGGCTGCAATTAAGTAATAATAATAAAAAAAAATCATGTTCAATAAATAGTAAATCGCAATGTTTGGTACGGTTTGCATTTTGCAATAATAATTCTTTGCACATTAAAGGTTGAAATAAATGGCCCATTAGCATACACTTTGGCATGGTGTTAGTATAACGGAAAAGTACCATTTATTTTATTCAGGTACACAAGATTGGAAAGCTTTAGACAGGTGTGTGATCTTGGCTAAAAATTTGATGTAATTATCAATTTATCATGCATAATTAAATTTTTATAGGTCTAATTAAATTTAATTAAGGTTATCTATTAGAAAAATGCATTTATTTTTATTGTATCGTGACAATGTATTGTATATTTGCAACTTATATGTTAAATTCCTAAAGAAAAACAGTTTCTTCCATTTCTTCCACTTGGAAGAAACCTATTTCTTCCGGCCGGTTTTTTCCACTTTCAGGGCTGCCACTGCCTAATGACACTGAAAATAGTAGCTTTAGTAGCCTACAAAGAAAGAAATAGTAGCCAAAATAGTAGCATTTGTACAAAAATAGTAGCC
Organism: Maratus michaelseni; assembly: GCA_963931845.1. Taxonomy (NCBI): domain Eukaryota; kingdom Metazoa; phylum Arthropoda; class Arachnida; order Araneae; family Salticidae; genus Maratus; species Maratus michaelseni. The sequence continues at coordinate 124,577,192 of OZ007586.1, forward strand.
AAAATAGTCGCATACTTACCTAAAAAAAGGACAATATTAAAAAGTTTCCATAATAACTGAAGGGTCTTTATGAATGTCCACATCTTATTTCAGTGTTTATGTTTCTGCCCAAGTCACTTTTTATACTTTTATTATAAAAAAAATACACATTTCTATAAAAATGAATATGATATGAATGAAAAAATGCTACGAATTGTGTAAACAGTTCTGAACTCTCCTTAATAAATATAGACGCCAACATTGTAAAAACTACATCAGGAGTAAAATAGTTACATTTCAGGAGTTTTGAACATCCATCAGGAGTAAAATTTAAGCAATTCAGGAGTCGTTTCAGGAGTCATACGAGTGTTTTGAAGATATGCTTTTTTAATAGTTCGGCGTCATTTCGAAGATCAATAATGATAAATAAACTAATTTTGCAAAATTTTTGTGAAAATGAACTTGGTAAACAAAATAAAGAATAAAATAAGAGTCCTCAGCTTTGAAAGATAAACTAGGAATCTGTGAAGGAAAATTGATTCCACGGGGTTTTGAAGTTTTTTCTGAATATATGAAAAAAAAAATATTCTGAAAAAAAATTCGCCGTTTTTTTAAGATCTTTTGACCAAATTCGCCGTTTTTTCAAGATCCTTGGACGAAATTTGCCGTTTTTTCGAAATCCATCGACGAAATTTACCGTTGTTTCGATATCCTTCGATGAAATTTACCGTTTTTTCGATATCCTTCGACAAAATTTACCGTTTTTTCGATATCCTTCGACGAAATTTACCGTTTTTTCGATATCCTTCGACGAAATTTGCCGTTTTTTGGCGATCTTTCAACAAAATTTGCCGTTTTTTCGAGATCCTTCGACGAAATTTACCGTTTTTTCGAGATCCTTCGACAAAATTTACCGTTTTTTCGAGATCCTTCGACAAAATTTACCGTTTTTTCGAGATCCTTCGACAAAATTTACCGTTTTTTGGCGATCTTTTGACGAAATTTGCCGTTTTTTCGCGATCCTTCGACAAAATTAGCCGTTTTTTCGTAATCCGATGACGAAATTGGACGTTTTTCCGTTATCCTTCGACAAAATTAGCAGTTTTTTCCACGATCCTTTGACGAAGTTGGCGTTTTCTCCGTGGCCCTTCGGCGAAATTCGCATTTTCCCGTGATTTCGCCGAAAAACGCGGAAAAATTCGCCGAATTTCCGCCGAAAATGCAGTTTTTTTTACGGCCTTTTGACGAAATTCACGTGTTTTCACGGTCCTTTGACTAAATTTGCGTTTTTTTTCGCAATCTGTCAACGAAATTAGCCATTTTCCGCGATCTTTTAATGAATTAATTTCGCGTTTTTTCACGATCATTCAACGAAATTCCCCGTTTTTTTACGATTCTTTGACAAAGTTTGCCGTTTTTCGTGATGCTTCGACAGAATTCGCCATTTTTTAACGATCCTTTGACGAAGTTTGCCGTTTTTCGCAATCCTTCGACGAAGTTTGCCGTTTTTTTCGCGATCCTACGGCGAAATTTGCCGTTTTTTTGGATTATTCGACAAAATGATTTCGCGATTCTTCGAAGAATTTACGCGTGTAAAAATTGAACGTCGCGTAAGAACTATTTTTTTGCGTCCCAATTCCAATTTTTCGCGTAATTTACGCGCTATAGCGCGTCCGCGGCATCGCTGTAAAAGACGCAATTTCTGTATTTTCAACGTTATTTCCGTACTACCGTATTTTACCACGCATTTCCGGAGTTGTTGGCATCTATGTATACTAGACACCAAGCTTTTCTGGGCTCCAAAACCACCTACCACCAAACGTGATTTCCACCTACTAAGCCAAACTAGTTTTTCTCCGATCAAAATCTGCTTGGAATTTCCGTATTCCTGCCGAAACTTGAACATTCCCTGGAATTCAGAAACGATCCCATCAGCACAGTACCTGCCTCCCCTAATTTGCAAATAGAAGCAACTGCTTGCGTACGTACGGAAGGAGGAAACAGCGAGGCAGGTGACCGAGTGCGTTTGGGAAGATGACTTTACAGGCGCTTTGAGGGAGAAAAAAAAGATCGATTCTTCACTAAAAATAGTCGCTGGAACCTGAAAAAAGTCGCCTTTTTTCGCGTTTTAGTTGAAATAGTCGCTTTTTAATGGTTTTTGGCCTATAATAGTCGCCATAGTCGCCTGATGCTGAAAATAGTCGCTTTTAGTCGCATTTTAGTCGCAAATGGCAGCCCTGCACTTTGGAAGAAACTTGCCAACCCTGATTTATTCGTAGATCGGTAGAATAGTAAAAATCTATTCACCATTGTTCGGTCATCCAAGGCTGGTGACTTTCTCTCCAACATGGTTTATTAGTGAGAAATTGCAGACTCAGAATCGGCCGGAGTGGTTCAGTGGTTAGAGCAACAGCCCGGAATGCTGTGGACCCAGGTTCAATTCCTGGCTCTGGCTAATTTTTCACTTCATGTTGGATTATTGTATTTAATGTATGTAAGTGAGAATGTCTTTTTCAGTCTATTTTTCCTTTTTAATTATTGAATTTCAACTACCCTAAAATTTTGTCTTTCCCCTCCTAGCGGTAGCGGTGTATAAATTTTAAACCTTTATATGTTTTTCAATTTGTTAAGCAAATTGTGCCCTTTTTTTTTACTTATTAATAATAAATAATGCATATAACCCCCCCCCCCCTCCAGTTAAAATATTTTGCTTCCCTTCAAAAATAAATTTTAATTTAAAATTTATATATTTTCGAAAACAATAATGAATTGTAACGTAAAACTTTCCTAACAGAAATAGATTTCTAGAATTTTCAAATATGCGAACTCAAAATTAAAGCTCATTCCGCCAAATAGTTTTTAAGTTATGCTTAAAAAAGAACTTGTCTTATAATCTGTTTTGCGACGATCGAACATTTATTTAACATTAGGAGATGCAAACATAAAACCTGCATAATTTCTAAACTACTTTAACGAGTGACTTTCAGTTTGATACACGAAGGTAAAATTTACCGAAAAATATGATGTTGAAATTAGGGTTTAGTACTAAAAGTTTTAGAATATGTTACAATTGCTATATGTAACTTCCTCCTTCCCCCAGCAAAATTTATGTACAGCATTATTATTAGATATTATTACTAATCTATTGTTACTTGTGACATTTTTATACAGTGATTTGCGGCAGAGTTAGTAGAGGGTATACCCCCCCTCCCCCCAGGACTGTACACAATATGTATAAAAATAAGGATTGTGTTTTTTAAATGAAAAATATCAAAAACGCATTTAAACTTTTGAAAAATGGTTAAAATCATCAAAACAAAGGAAGAAAACACTGCAAAAGAGTGGGAACTATATCTAAATTCTATTATGTATTTAAATTTTACATTACATTCAATATGTAACATGAATTACATTTAAAATATGTAAAATATATTAACTAAAAATGTCATAATAGTGATTTTGGCAAAATAACTAAAACTTAACTTAAAATCTTTCTTTGCGTTACAGATTTCGGCTTAGCGATAAAGTGCGGTTCCAATACATGTGACAAAAAACTAGTTTTAATATACTATTTTTTTTCTAAATCACTTAATACTAATAGTTGAGAATTCTTAATATTTACAGGTGATGAAAAACGTAAAGTGAAGATATGGATTCTATAATTTAGAATTTTAATGTTATATTAGCGAGAGTATTGTTTTTATAATCTTGGAATTTCAAGTAAAATTATCACAATTATATATATATATATATAGAACAGACACAAAAAGAAACTGCAATGTATAAAATGTTAGTACGCGATAATGCTTCCTGTTCATCAATCGAGCTCTACACTAAATATTAAAACACCTGCTGCAATTACTCGCCAAATGTTACGCCCTCTCCTTACATTAGCAGATAACTTTCAGTAGGAAAAATAACCCTAGTTGCAGCGTCAAAGTGTAGCTCCAAGAGAGCGAGAGGCAATAGCATATACTTCATATCGTATTGTATTCCGTGTGATAACAGCTTTAGGCAATCTCATTTTTCTTTATTTTATCTAAAAGCTCTCCCTTCCCCTTAGATAATCATGGGCAGGGCTGAGCAATACTTTATTAGGGAGCTCATGAAAATAAATTATTTATGTCACGAAATCTTTATTTACATGCTTTTTTGATATTCTATTAATTCAAATTTGACCAAAATATGAATAGCATTAACAAAGATTAATTACACAGTACTGTATGTAATATGTAAAATGCTTGGAACCAAGCTGTGCGCATTAATGGTCTTTTGTATATCTTTTCTACTATATTTTGATTTATAAAGTTTTATAAGTAACAAATATTACACATTTTGACAAAAAGTTATGAAAATAATGAAATTTAACTTTAATTTAAAGATTATGATTAAATGAAGCATTAATAAAAAATATTATAAATTAAAAAAATGCTGAAAGAAATCAATAAAAAAGTCAACTAACCAATTATTACCACTGCCGGCATTATCCTTAAGAATTTGATTCGGAAGAAATAAACTTCCAATAGAGCTCCTCAGACCTTCATTTATAACACGCTCCTCCATGTCGATTAATATACCCTAAAACAAGGAAACAAGCATAAAAAATTATAACAGACTGGTTTTCTAACATTTATAATCAAACAGTCTTTTCTATGCAGAAAACTACAAAATCAAAATACATTAAAAAATTAATAAATATGCATTAATCAAATGTGCAATTCGATTTAATCAAATATTCAAACTGTGCAGAACTTCTTTTGCACAAAGTTGTACTTTAGCAATTTGATATGTAAAATTACTTATGAAGTAAATCAGCAAAGTAATATTATTTAGCTATATTTGGATAAAATGGTGATACAGATATTTTTAGAAACAGTTACATTTAGTCTGAATATTTACACAATGCTGTACAATTTTAAATACATAGTTTAGCCAGCACTAAAATAAAAAACAGAAGTTTAAAAATTAATATGACAAATAATATAATTGATACAGAGATATACAAGAACAGAATCTCTTTTATTTTTTAGTTTTATAAATATAACTGGGTTTAAATGCTTATATCTCTGTTTTAAGAACATAAATTTTTATTAAGAAAAAGATATAGCTAGTTAGCTACATTAAAGTTAAATGCATGAGTTCAATGACTTAGCATAGGATTTAAATTTATTATGTTTTGATTAAAAAGGGAAAAAAAATACATGCTGACAGTGCATAATATTGGAAAAAAAAACCCATCAGAATACAGGTCATGTTATGAGGACTATTAATTGCTAAACATTATTAATACAGTTATCTACATCATCTTATTTTTGCAGGATAAAATGGCCTGCTTTACATTTGAGGTTACAACCTTATATTATGACCTGCCTTTTCCATGCTGTGTTATTAAGCATTAACAATGATTAAAATTACACTTTACATAAGATCAGAGAATTGATTTTTTTTTTCCTCTTTCTTTTGATTCTGCTGTTCTACATTTCTCTAACTCTAATATTTTACTTAGTTTGCAGTTTTCCTATTAAGTTTAAGCATTTGTTGCACTACTCTATTCAATAAATATTAATTAAATAATTTTACATGTAGTAAGCTGAGATTGATACAACTGTGTAGATGATTATCACGCTAAAATTATCTTGATGGGTAGATTAAATAAGATTTATTTGCATCTGACAAAGACATAATTTATGTCTCACTAAAGCATCGAACAAGGAACCTACAGCATAAGAAACCAGTACCATGAGCAGCTAGTTTCATTCTCATTTCAGCTGGGAATTCTGGGAGTAGGATTCCAATAAACCCAAAGCTATTGGCGAAAATTTGTTAGATTTTTGCTTCCTTCAGCAGTTTTCAGTGTTTTACTGATGGCGTTAAGGTTTATCTTTGCACTTTCGTCTTGGGGGTGTGGACACGGATCAGTTACACAAAAGATGTTTTGTACTCAAAAGCATTGTTGGTGGGGAAATCTCTTTTGACATTCCACAATATATTTTTTGCAATTCCAAATCTACCAGAGAAAAATTTTGGTTTTTAGAAATCAACACTTTCAAATAATTTTCCATTATAACAAAACTTATAATATAAATGCAAATTTTATTTTAGTGATTCAAATCGGCTTTGTTACTTTAAGTTTTCTTAAATTTTAATAAGAGAAAAAAAATTGTTTTAAGGTTAAGAGTGTGACATATTAATACTTCAATTAGAAAATGTTCTTTTCTTTATTTTTATTAAAATGTTTGAGTTATTTTCAAAGAAAGAAAATATTTGATAACTAATTGAAATAGATAAGACTATGGAAACAATTTATTATGATTAGTACTTTATATACTTTCTATCCTGAAAAAAGATCTATAAAAATCTTCATTTAAAAAATAAATAGATTACATTTTTATATTTAAGGGTGTTCTGTACCTTTTAATTAACAAACAATGAAAGGAAATTAAACGAATTTATTCAAATTCATTTTTAATTGATATTTACGCTTCTAGTGGGAGTAATTTAAATTTTTTTAGAAATTCTGAAAGTTAGTTTTTTTGTGTTTGTGTGCCCGAAATTTCACGTTCCTAGGTGGAATAGTTTATGAGATAGGGATATCTGTGAAAACGTCCTGTCTGTTATCGCCATTGCAATGCTGTGACTATGGCAACCCTTCTCCCTCTTCTGGAGTTTCAGAATGAATTTCCTTTGGGTTTGATTAAATTCTACGCTTTAGTTGAATAGATCCCATTAATGAGTGGGTTTTTAATTAATATCTTGTGTTAATGAAGACATTTTCAAAATTTTATGATTTGTCATGAGACAGTAGGTATTCATCTGTAAGTACACAAAATTTCAAGTCTCTAACTTATACAGTTTCTGGAATAGGTTTCGTGAGATGAACGAAACACTGAAAATGGACTTTTTCTAATTCATACATATTAAGGCTGTTCTCAAATTCAAACTGTATACTTACTGATACATACCTGAATTCATTTTTATTCATAAATGCATAATCATTTTGCATTCATAAACACATAATTCCTTTTTATTCATAAATGGCAGGTGCTCTTATTCAAAAATTATCAATGGCATAGTGTTTTTCATTTTTCATTAAAGGCAAAAGATCTTGTAGAAATCCAAAGTTGATGTTTTGAACCAAATTTCTGGGTGAGAAAGGTAGTTATCCAACAGCAATTGTTTATAACTAAATATTTTATAAATTTATCGAAAAATGAAAAACATCATTTGATTCCAAATCACTTCAATAATCATGCTTGCCAAATGCATGTTTTTTCATATTAAATGCTTCTTTAAAGCTGTTCGCAAACTTATAATAAATTGACAAGTGCTATTACTCAAAAACTGTAATCAAACTGTTTTTTCCATTTTTCTCTAAAAGCAGAAGATCTTTCAGAAAATGTTGTTGAAGTTGGCATTTTGAACTGAATTTCTGGACATGAAAGTTCTGGAAAGTAAAAAAACTCCCATCTTGAGACAACAATCTGATAATTATTAATGTCTGTGAACGTCTGTGTGTGTGTGTTTCTGTCTGTGCACTCCACCTTTGTACACGCAAAGGCTCCGGGACCAGGCGATGCACGGACGGCGGACGCGGACCGAAAAATTCGCAAAAAAGGCGCGACGCTCAAGTTTCGATCGGGTCGGGATTCCGACCCGGACCTGGGGAGTTATTAATGAACGAAAGTGTTTTAATTACCGACCGAAACCGAACTGGAAAAAGAATAGAAAAAAATTTCCGTTTTGATAATCGCAGACATCCAAATCGTCGCTTTTTAACGCATCATCGAATTTAAAAAAATGTACCGGAGGTATCGATCCGAAAATCGGGGTACACACGCGGCCGATTTTTGTCGTTCCAAAATGTCAAATTTTTTGAAATTCGGACCGTAATTTTTCTTTATTTCGGCCAAAAACTGACCAGACATCCAACATCGACTCCAGACGTAAAAAAAGGTTGCTGTAAAGAATGCAGGGTCGACAGATCCGAGATCAAATCGCCCCATTCCTTTTAGAAACAAGTGGAAATAATGACTCTACATTCGCGAAAATTTGCTAACACGTGTATAAAAAAATCGCGAATTCAACAAAAAAAAATTCGTAAAAATCGACCAGTAATTTTTAAAGATATCAATTAAAACTCATTAATGACACGGCAAATGAATTTATTTCTATTCCGAAGAGACAGCTTCTTTTTTATTTCAACATTCAACGCAGACAAATCATCTGTGGATAAGTCATTTCTGAAAGAGATAAAATAGTCAAGTGACTTTCAACTGCGTTTTTTCAGAAGGGGGGCCCATTTCCGAATCTAAGGGGCGCATTAATTCCAAACTTTGACAGGGCGACTCAAAATGGATTCTGCTTTCAGAATATCTAAAAATTATTCTCATATCTTCATTAGGAGCCGATATATTATTTTATCGTATAATTAATCATCGTTATTTGTATAATTAAAGCAAAAGAAAGATTTCTATTACAGTGCCGGCTAGATATTACGATTTTAAGAAGTAGGCCGCGTCTAAAAACTGCCATAACGAGTATCTTAAGTTTTTGTTTTAGAGTGGCAACCAGATATTATGATAGGGAAAATCAATAACGGGCTTCGCCCGTTATCGATTTTTTTTTTTTTTTCAGTTTTAAGTTTTCCTACAGGTCCCTGTCTTTGAACAAGAAGTCCGGTAGTCTAAATAAGTTGTTTGACATCAGATTTTTTTTTTTTTTCCAGCAGTCTAATTCAGTTGTTTAAGGAAAAGCAGTGTCCTCCCCCCCCCCCCCCCCCTTCAAGTTTTTTTTATCTTAACTGTGGGGTTCTAGAGGTTCGTTCAGTTCGAGGTTTATCTTATTCGAGGTTTATTTTTCCTATTTACGCCACCTGGTGGCAGAAGGTGGAACTAATGTATACTGCAGCGCGTGCGCAGCACGACTGCTATACGGTGCCGCAGGCAGCGGGGACCCGAGCCGGAGGTTCGTTCAGTTAGAGGTTTATACTATTCTATGTGCAATTTAAGGGATTATCCGGTGCCGAAGGCAGCGGGGACCAGGGTCGGAACGACTGCTATACGGTGCCGCAGGCAGCGGGGACCGAAATCACCCACTCGTGGACAGCCACCCGTGAGGTATAGGAACAATAAGCCCACGAGGGGAAAAATAAACGCTACCCGACACCGATAGCACCCATCTGTTCCAACCCCCACCGCAGGAGGCGCCTGTTTATTAGATTTGAAACAATGAATATAATTACATAACAATAATAAAATATAAAAGGTAAAAAATAACAATTTTTTGCAAATTGAAAGTTAAATATAAAATATTTTCGAAGTACTATAAGTTCATGATGTCCTAAATTTATGGTATTTTAGTTCAGAAAGTCAATGGTCAGTTCAGTCAATTTTTTTTTTTTTTTTAATTCTTTTGTAATGAAAGAGAAATTTTTATTGAGAATATTATAATTCTCTTTTAACTTTTGAGAGTTTGAAGGATTGAAAATGATATTACGAAGGTTATATCTGAGTGTTTCGTTCTTATCAAAAGGGAAGTGATGGAGCATAAGAGGGCAGCATCCGAAAATGTAGTGAACTGCATCTCCTTCTGCTTTATCGCATGGACATCTAGGTGAGGTTCTTTTTCTTATTTTATGTAAGTATTGTGGGAAACTGCCATGGTTACTCAGATAATACGGCAGTGTTGGCTGTTTGCAGAGATAATTTGGATCGACTTTATTTATAATTTTATAGGTATCTCTGCCCTTATTACATGAGTCCCAAATGGCTTGCCAGTCAGAGATGGTTTTCTTTTTAAAATACAATTTTGCTACTAAATGGGGAACAACAGATCTTTTCTTGATTGATATTGGTCTTGTAAGATGGCTTGCTTTGCTAGGAGATCAGCTCTTTCGTTGCCAGTATCACCCACATGAGATTTAGTCCATGTTATTAAAATGGATTTATCAGGAATTTGAAGTAATTGATTGTAAATGTTTTTGATAATGTAGTTTCTAGGAAAAGCAACTTTTAATACTTCCATAGAAGAGTAACTATCTGTAATAATTAGTAGTTTATTGTAGTCGGAGGTAGAGAACCATTTTATTGCTTTATAAATTGCCATTAATTCTGCTTGATATATGTTATTCAGTGGATGATGTCGTATTGCTTCATCATGTATATTATTTCCATCTTTATATATAGTGAAAGCACTGGCTACACCCCCTGGCATGACAGAACCATCTGTGTAGGCTTCCACATCGTATTCTTTTGGATGGATGGATTTTCTATCTTCTATAATTCTGATATTTTGGACTCTGTAGTAATTGAGGAATCGATACGATTTTTCTTTCTGCATTATATTGTTAATGTTTAGCTGTGTGTTATTGATTAACAAATTTCTATTTCCTATTTTCAGTTGGTAGTACTGAAATTCATTCTGTATTTTTATTAGGATTGGTGGAGTTCCTGTAAGAAGATACAGAGCTTCATGAGAGATAGTCCTATAGGTCCGTATTAAGTTTAATAATGCCAAACGCTGAGTTGAACGTAGTAATTTGCGGCCATCAGTATTCAAGTTTGGATACCAAATTTCGTAAGCATATAGTATTTGGCGTTCTATGACTGTTTGATACAATATTTTCAGGATGTCTGGTTTGATACCTTTATTAAAGAATCGAAATCCTCTAAATCTGTTTATAAAGTTTGCAATCTTTGTTCGAAGGTCTTTCATGTGATCTGTAAAATTGAATTTAGAATCTAACAATACGCCAAGATATTTAATATTTTTTACTACTTTTATTTTTATATTTTCTAATTTAAATCTCGGAAGTCTTCTTTCGAGGAGATTGCTACCAAAAAGCATTGATTGCGTTTTCTGAGTTGATATTTTTAAACCGAGTTCATCACAGATATTCTTAAAATGGACTATTTTGTTGTTGGTTGTAACTTCCAGGTCTATTACGGTATTTCCCTCTATTGGAATCAAAAAATCATCTGCGTAAACAATAATATCTTCATATAGATTTTTATAATTTTTTATTATGTAGTTAGCTATAAGAAGCCATAAGAGTGGTCCAAGACAGGTTCCCTGAGAGCATCCTTTAAATACCCTGAACCACTCTATATATTCATATTGATTTAAGCCTATACTTCTTTTGCTTATATAATTTTTTAGTAAGGTTTTGAGGTATCTGGGTAACGGTGAGTCATCAATTATTTCTGATAATTGGTGCCAGTTTATTGAATCGAAAGCACCTGTAATATCAAATGATATGATGCCCACATAAGTATGTTTTTGTAATAATTGTGCAATTTTCTCTTTAAGTCTCTCCAGAGCTGATATAGTGCTTCTGTTTTCACGGAAGCCGAACTGTTCATCTTTTAGATAGTTTATTGCTTCAAGATAAGTTAAAGTTCTATTTTTTATTAATCTTTCTAGGATTTTACCAATCATGGGTAGTAGTGTAATTGGACGGTATGAATCAGGTTTTGATGGATCTTTGTTTTTCTTTCTAAAATAGATGACTACTCCTTTCTTCCACGTTTCAGGAAAGTGTCCAAGGTAGAGACAGGCAGCGGGGACCCGAGCCGGAGGTTCATTCAGTGACAGGTTTATACTATTCTATGTGCAATTTAAGGGATTATCCGGTGCGTGCGTAGCACGACTGGTATACGGTGCCGAAGGCAGCGGGGACCAGGGTCGAGATTAGTTCAGTTAGAGGTTTATACTATTCGATGTGCAAATTAAGGGATTATCTGGTGCGTGCGTAGCATGACCGGTGTACGGTGCCGAAGGCAGCGGGGACCCGGGTCGGAGGTTCGTTCGGTTCGAGGGGGATGCGAGCCGGAGAATACAAAAGTTTCGAGGCACCGATGTAAATTTGGGGCCCGCTGGCGGGCGAAGCCAGCTAGTCTCTTATTAACTCAAGTCAGTTGTTAAGCGGGGAGAAAACATTTCTTTTCAGAACCGCTTTAATATGTTAATGCTATCAGACTATTCAGACAAGTTGGGGGGATGGGAGGGAGCTCTCTCATTTTCATTTTGTACTAAAAATTTGACTCCTGTTAAAGTTTTAAAACAGTTATGTTTATTATTATTTATATTTTTATCCATTTCTTTTAATAGGTTTGTACGCACGCATTTATCATAGCACAATGATCTTTGTAACTTTTTGAAATGAGAGGAATTTTCGATAGGCATAAAAATTTTGAAGTTAAAAAGTGCTCATTACTTTTTGCTGCAGGTGAAATGTACTGGGCCCGCTGTTATAGGGACCTCCAATGAGACTAAGAATATTTTTTATACCTTTTAAAAAATTCACTCAAACAGTTTGCACTGGGACCTGCATCTAATGAGATTTATATGCCTTTTTTTTTATCTTTGAAAAAATATTTCTAGCACTTAGTCCCCTTTAAGATGAAGGCCAGCTCTGTGTAAGCAGATGATACTTAAGCTTGCTCTAAAATAATAATAGTAGTAATAATAAAATTCTCCAGTCAACTGCGGGAAGCTTTCTGACACATTCACAAGCTCATTTTTTAGCATAAAATACGAAATTAGAAGACATAAGCAATTTGGAGTCAAATAGTGTTCTCCATTTTTTGATAAATGTATTACACCTTGAGTTACGTATGATTGATGTCTTATGGCGACAGTTCTGTGACTATAGCATCGAAAAATTCGGTTCAAAACACCAATTTTGATTTTTATTTCAAAATATCCATTGCTTTTATCGAAATATGGAAAATGCTATTCTGAATACGAGCATCTACCAAATACCAAGTACTCTATCACACACCCCTCCAGTGGGCAGGGGAGAGGAGATAGAAACTTTTGCTAAAGTAGGAATAAGAGCATGTGTAAAAAAAGGGGGGGGGGGGGGGGGCTAGGCGTCAAATTTGACGACCAGGTATAATTTTGTGGTCGTCAAATGCAATAATAGTTGCATTTGGTGACTAACGACCGCTAATTTCTAACCCTGCCCAAGGTGTGTCAACATCAGCCCAAAAATTGCATTTTCCCCTTAGAAATAACGTTACGATTGTTAAATTGAAAAAATAGCTCTATTGTTGCAACATTCATCCATTTTCACCACATTGTTACCCGCATCATTATGACGTCAGCATTGAGTGACAAAAGCAGTTATATGTTTAAAATCAATAATAATGATTACTTGTAATAAAATAACTGTCATGTTATATATCGGTCTTTGAAACTGCAAGACTTGCAGACTTTTGATAGATATAAAGTAAGCATTAAGACACAGAGTTCTTGTGGCATTAAGCAGATGTTTTCGCCAATGAAACAATAAGCTTTACTGCTAGCAGACTTTAACTGGTTGCTCGTGAACTGAGCTTTTCAGCTTCTAAGGTCCAAAACTATCTCCTGACAGCCGACAGCCACTTGCTAGCCATTTATGACTTGGAAGGATAGAGTTTTGACTCTGACTTCAGTTGGTTGTTCAAGATTTTGTTTTCATTTCCGCTTTGACCATTCATAAGCGTTCAAAGTAGGACTTTTTTAATTGAAAGTACATTTTTTAAGCTTCTTTTTATTACCACTTTACCGACCGGCCGTCGATTAATCGACGTTTGCTCCCCAGCGCTTACCGACCGGCCGTCGATTAATCGACTTTTGATCTTTCTGTTAGATTTGGTTAGATTAGATTGACAAGTAGCAAGCAGCAAGCATTCTTTATTCAGATAATAGGTGCTTTTTTATAAGCTTTAGCCCTTTAGAACAGGTTTCGCTTGTAAATACTGCAACATCCCATTACACAAAGGTTACTGTTTCGAGCGCTACCATAGTTTAAAAAATATTAAACAACTTCTTTTTTCGACAAATATTGTTATATGGATTGTGGTATATTTTATGTAAATAATAAACTGAAAATGATTGTAATAGATAAAATAAATATTATTTAACACTAATAAATATGATTAACCCCTTCACGACGAGCGTCCTTTACAGAATTTTTAACCTTTTACCACCGGTTTTTCAAAACAGAAAATTGCACCTAATTGAATCCCAGAAATGCTAAGATTTAATGAGGCAAATCTTACATTAAAAAATAACTGGTGGGAATAATCGAGGATTCTGAGTATCTTATGCATCACGTATACGTGTCGCTCGTCCCCAAGGGGTTAAAGTAAAAGATTTTATTAAATTTCGTTACCCTAGAATAACACGAAGCGTACAATTTTACCAGAGTTCAAGAAAAGTGCATATATTCCCGCGCGTCAGTCTAGGCCGAAACCAAGCCGGTGTCTCGGACGATCTACGGCTGACCGGGCGGTGAAAGGGCATAGTATGTTCGAACCGCTACCGGTCGGTAAAGTGTTAAGATAGAAAACAAATTTCGGAAATTTTAATATTATTATAATTTGAATTAAATATGTATTTCTAAAATACTGTTTTTCAGTTTTTTTTTTTGTTTTTTTTTTAATAATTTGCAGGTAATACATTCCGAACAGGCACTTTCCGATAATCTGTTATAAAATAATTAACTATGAAGCAAATAACATTGTTACTTATGCTAAATAATGCCCATCTCTAGTGTATAGCAACGTATTGCATTAATTCACAGATTTTTCCCAATGACACTTGCTGCTAAAATCAAGTACTAACCCACCAAAGGAATTAATTTTCATGCTGGCAACACTTGTCTATTTACTCGTTATTAGGTCTGCCTGGTTTTGTATTATTTGAAATTGCTTTATTTACAGATTTATATATTGTTTCCATTTAGAGTAGTTTTTCTGTAATTTTCTAGATTATAAAATTAGACAACCCAATATAATTAACTCTCAACAGAACTCAAATTAACATATTATGAATATAGAGAAGGGTTAAATAAACAAGTATATTGGTAAACATGTGTCAATGGTAATTTTACATCCCAGTGGAATAATTACTGTAAGAATGAATAAAATTTATGCAGTGGTATGACTGAGCATAGATATATTATATATAATAGTAGCCACTTATTATATTGTTCATTCATATAAACAGCTCTGTTTTCTTGCCTTCTGAAAAAATAAGCTGTGTAGTTCAATCGCATTTTTACTTTCTGTGCACATACAGTGTAAGGACGTGTTATGTTATAGTTAGCGGATAAACTAAGCATTATAAAGCAATCAGATAATTGGGTAAACGGTTTGCTGAGATGTACAGTGTTGGACAATCAACGATTAAAAGGAGCAAACCTACACTTTTAAACTTCGTGTCAGTGCTTGAAAACGAAGATGGAAGTTCTTCAAGAAAATCAATGAAGGCAGCAACAAACAAAGATTTAGAAGATGCCGTTTTCAATTGGTTTTTGCAGCAAAGTTCTATGGGAAACCCAATTTCGGGTCCGATTCTTTGTGAAAAAGCTAAGATCATAGCTCAGAAGCTTGGTTTTTTATCCTTTAACGCAAGTAATAGCTGGCTAAGAAATTTTAAGTCCAGGCATGGTGTCCGTTAATTAGATTTAAGTGGCGAGAAGTTATCAGCAGCCTCCAAAGCTGCAGAAAATTTTATTGAAAATTTTAAAGATGTAGCAGACTCCTACGATCCAGAGTTTTGGTACAACACCATTGAAACCAGTTTTGCTTGGAAAGCTCTGCCTAAAACCACTTTAGCATCTAAAAAGGAGTATAGTGCTCCAGAGTAGACAGTTAGTAAAGACCGTGTTACGTTATTAAAATAGACCCTTTTTTCAGAAAAAATCCAATTATCCAAATGAGGACCGGTCCCAATTTATTCAGATAATTGTAGTTCTACTGTACTGAGATACTGTAAAGCGGAAAGTAGTAATAACTCAAGAAAGAAAACCCACCTAGGCTAAAACGGAAATGGGTAGGGATGATAAGAGAGCTAACTAGGGTATCCAAAATTGGGACCGGGAGGAAAGGGAGAGACTAAAATATCCCAAAGGGCCAGAAAGGGATCAACAGCCATAGCCTGTTGCTATTTTCAACTTACAATTCCATCCTACTGAATATAATAGTACCAGTATCTATCTTCTTCATGGAAATTCTTGCTAATGTCTGAGGAGGGTCTGTCCTAAAATACTCCAAAGAGTCAGAAAGAGTCTCACCTTGCCCCCTATGCTAAGGCAGAAATGTATTCTAGATGGTGAGTATATAACAGAGTATATTACTTAAATGAAAAGCAGGTACACAGTGGACAGCCGACGTTCTAGCAATAACAGATAGACTTTTCTTTGAAGTCACTAAAGGTGACCCAAGGTTCGCAGACCCTCCTCTTACACTAACAAGCACCTCCATGGAAAGGAACTATCTACATATATATTTCTCTTACGTGGCATGAAAATAGGGCTGAATTTGTAGCTTATCGTTTGGCAACACCCGTAGTTTCCAGAGCCCAGACCAATGAACAGACTAGATTGTGTTAGATCAGCTCTGCCTCCAATATGGCGGTCAGTGTGAGAGCAGTGAAACCATAGAATGAAACTCAAATTGGCAATTATTAAAAATAAAATAACATGTACATAATCCAAAGCATCTGAGATGATTCCTCATTTTAATTATGAGTAATATCGGTAATTTCAAATGAATTCTCAACTCTTATTTAGAATTTATTTACGAATTTCAGTCACTCAAAAAACAGAGAAAATAAAAATATCAACTGTCTAGATTGCACCTGCTGCCATCTGTTGCTGTCTTGATGAAGTAAAAAATAAATTTATTTTGTAAAAATCTATAATCAATTAGAACAGTAAAATGTCGAACGAAATTTAAACAATGATTGATGGTATACTATCTTCTATCACGTAGTTTTTTTTTTTTTTTTTTTTTTTTATGAATTTAAGCCATGCGGTACAATATTATAGGTGCAATAAGTTTTAAACTAATTATGTTTCGAAGATCCTTTTTTCATAGTATTTAAATTATTTATATGCCCATTGGTAGCGCCAACTAAGTGCATTTTTAGTTGTTTTCAACAAAAATAAAATTACTTTTTTACATAAAAAAAAAATTGTCAATTTCATATGTTCAAATGTTTTATGGTAGAACTTATTCCGGCTAGAATTGTTGAAAAATAAAAAGGGGCGAGCGAGCGAAGCGAGCTGGGATCGCGTAGCGGTCTCAATATGAATTGCTTCAAAATATATGGGGGGGCTGGGCCCCCTAGTTATATTTAGTAGTATTTAATTATAATCTGGAAATGACAACAGCCCCATGACTGTTATGTCATTTCTAGCCCGTTTGGGAGACCCTTTTTGTCCCTTTGGTGTATCTTGGCCTTCCTTTCTCATTCCCTGGTTCCATTTTTGAGTACTCTTGTTATAGCTTTTCTTTTCCCCTTCCCATTCTCAGTTTTGTTTTTAGCCTAGGTGTCCTCTTTTTTGAATTATTTCTCGTTTTTGCTTTAGACAGTATCTCAGTACCTATAATATTTATATACACAAACTGAATATTCATAATGTCGTCTCACTTTGAATTCTTTGGATAAGCCTTATTCTGAGTCCTTTGATTTCCATGATATGGATTTTTATAACTTTAGCTTTTCCGTATTTTTCAACTATTTTGGGAGATTCTTTTTGGCTCTCTGTGGTATTTTGGCCTCCCTTCCTCCTCCCCCGGTCCCATTTTTAGTTTGCCTAGTTAGTACCTCTTTCCTCTCTTCCCATCCCCACTTCCGTTTTTGAACTAGGTAGTGTCTTTTGTGAGTTATTGCTATTTTCCGCTTTAGACAGTATCTCAGTCTCATGGGTCTCGCTTTTGGGTTTCCTAGTTAGCTTACCTTCCTCCCTTCCCATCCTCATTTTTGATTTTAACCTAGGTAGCTTCTTTCTTGAGTTATTGCTATTTTCCACTTTAGACAGCATTTCAAGTCAGTACCTGTAACACTTACAGTACAAAAACCCTTAACGGGTTAAAAGTTGTGATGCAGCACTTTCTTTTGGCTCTATGAATTTTAAATATGTGTCTTAAAAGCAATGATATCAAATTTAAGTGATGTTATTTTAATAATTTTTTTTTAAATCATAATTTTCTTTTTAGTTTTATTTATATTCACAGGTGCAATTATTATCTTAATATGAAAAAATATATAAAATTTATTCGCTGATGCTTTTTCATTCACATCTCTCATGAATTCAAAATATGGGTTTTAAAAGAAATGATATCAAAGTTTGAGTGACACCTTGACGTGAATTTAATAGGACTCTTTTAAAATTCAATTTAAATTATTTTTGGTTTGTCCTCTAAAGTATATTTACACATACAAACAATACTTTTAATTTTTCAATACACTTTTAAATATATTACTTTCACTGAGCCTATATTATGTATTGAAATGTATTTATATCAATAAATTGATTTATCTTCTGTGCCACGCTATCCAAAATCATAAGTAAAATTTATGTAAATGATTATTTTGCGTCATATTATCCACTTGCATACATTTCCCTTTGTTTGGATACTATGACGCAAAATAATCATTTACATAAATTTTACTTATGATTTTGGATAGCGTGGCACAGAAGATAAATCAATTTATTGATATAAATACATTTCAATACATAATATAGGCTCAGTGAAAGTAATATATTTAAAAGTGTATTGAAAAATTAAAAGTATTGTTTGTATGTGTAAATATACTTTAGAGGACAAACCAAAAATAATTTAAATTGAATTTTAAAAGAGTCCTATTAAATTCACGTCAAGGTGTCACTCAAATTTTGATATCATTTCTTTTAAAACCCATATTTTGAATTCATGAGAGATGTGAATGAAAAAGCATCAGCGAATAAATTTTATATATTTTTTCATATTAAGATAATAATTGCACCTGTGAATATAAATAAAACTAAAAAGAAAATTATGATTTAAAAAAAATTATTAAAATAGCATCACTTAAATTTGATATCATTGCTTTTAAGACCCATATTTAAAATTCATAGAGCCAAAAGAAAGTGCTGCGTCACAACTTTTAACCAGTTAAGGGTTTTTGTACTGATATCATTACTTTTTTAAGGTTATTGATGAAAATGTCAATTAGTCGAAATTAAGCATAGGGTATAAATTAATCATTAGAATAAAATTTTAAAGAAATGCTAAAAAAGACCCCTTGGACCCCAATAAAAATATGAGGGTAGTGGCCCAGGGAGACGAATCCAAGACTCAACTTTTAAATTATACAGCGAGAGAGTAACACAATTAGAAGGATGAAAATGCATGGCAAAACCCGTTTGTTCCATCTTCCTCCGCCAAAGGGCACAATCTTTTCTATACAAACATAGCTGAAAATTTTCAGGTTGTCGATTCCGAGTCAAATGAGCCATACCTCGTCGTGATCGGTCCCATAGAACTCGATAGGAAAGTGCCCCCTGGTGGTGAAACTTGGAACTAAAATCGATATATCCTGTCGATGTCGAGTCGAATGAATCAAACTGCATTGTGATGGGACCCATAGAACTCGAAATAGCTGCAAAATCCGTTAGTTCCATCTTCCACCACCAGGAGGCAGACTTTGTTCCATACAAACATAGCTGAAATCTTTGAGGCTGTCGATTTCGAGTCGAATGAGCCATACCTCGTCGTGATGGGGCGCATAGGACCCGAGATAGGAAAGTGACCCCTGGTGGTGAAACTTGGAACTAAAATCGATATATCTTGTCGATGTTGAGTCGAATGAATCAAACTGCATTGTGATGGGACCCATAGAACTCGAAATAGCTGCAAAATCCGTTAGTTCCATCTTCCACCACCAGGAGGCAGACTCTGTTCCATACAAACATAGCTGAAATCTTTGAGGCTGTCGATTTTGAGTCGAATGAGCCATACCTCGTCGTGATGGGGCGCATAGGACCCGAGATATGAAAGCGCCCCCTGGTGGTGAAACTTGTAACTAAAATCTATATATCCTGTCGATGTCGAGTCGAATGAATCAAACTGCATTGTGATGGAACCCATAGAACTCGAAATAGCTGCAAAATCCATTAGTTCCATCTTCCACCACCAGGAGGCGGACTTTGTTCCATACAAACATAGCTGAAATCTTTGAGGCTGTCGATTTCGAGTCGAATGAGCCATACCTGGTCGTGATGGGGCGCATAGGACCCGAGATAGGAAAGCGTCCCCTGGTGGTGAAACTTGTAACGAAAATCGATATATCCTGTCGATGTCGAGTCGAATGAATCAAACTGCATTGTGATGGAACCCATAGAACTCGAGTTAGCTGCAAAATCCGTTAGTTCCATCTTCCACCACCAGGGGACACACTCTGTTCTATACAAACATAGCTGAAATCTTTCAGGCTGTCAATTTCGAGTCGAATGAGCCATACCTCGTCGTAATCGGGCCCATAGAACACGAGATAGGATAGCGCCTCCTGGTGGTGACACTTGGAACTAAAATCGATATATCCTGTCGATGTCGAGTCGAATGAATCAAACTGCATTGTGATGGGACCCATAGAACTCGAAATAGCTGCAAAATCCGTTAGTTCCATCTTCCACCACCAGGAGGCAGACTCTGTTCCATACAAACATAGCTGAAATCTTTGAGGCTGTCGATTTTGAGTCGAATGAGCCATACCTCGTCGTGATGGGGCGCATAGGACCCGAGATATGAAAGCGCCCCCTGGTGGTGAAACTTGTAACTAAAATCTATATATCCTGTCAATGTCGAGTCGAATGAATCAAACTGCATTGTGATGGAACCCATAGAACTCGAAATAGCTGCAAAATCCGTTAGTTCCATCTTCTACCACCAGGAGGCGGACTTTGTTCCATACAAACATAGCTGAAATCTTTGAGGCTGTCGATTTCGAGTCGAATGAGCCATACCTCGTCGTGATGGGGCACATAGGACCCGAGATAGGAAAGCGTCCCCTGGTGGTGAAACTTGTAACGAAAATCGATATATCCTGTCGATGTCGAGTCGAATGAATCAAACTGCATTGTGATGGAACCCATAGAACTCGAGTTAGCTGCAAAATCCGTTAGTTCCATCTTCCACCACCAGGGGACACACTCTGTTCTATACAAACATAGCTGAAATCTTTCAGGCTGTCAATTTCGAGTCGAATGAGCCATACCTCGTCGTAATCGGGCCCATAGAACACGAGATAGGATAGCGCCTCCTGGTGGTGACACTTGGAACTAAAATCGATATATCCTGTCGATGTCGAGTCGAATGAATCAAACTGCATTGTGATGGGACCCATAGAACTCGAGTTAGCTAAAAATCCGTTAGTTCCACCTTCCACCACCAGGGGGCGCACTCTGTTCCATACAAACATAGCTGAAATCTTTGAGGCTGTCGATTTCGAGTTGAGTGAGCCATACCTTGTCATGATCGGGGCCATAGAACCTGAGATAGGAATGTGCCCCTGGTGGTCAAACTTGAAAGTAAAATTGATATATCCTATCAATGTCAAGTTGAATGAATCAAACCATGTTGTGATGGGACCCATAGAACTCGAGTTAGCTCCAAAATCCATTAATTTCCCCTTCCATTGCAGGGGCGCACTCTCTTCTATATGAACATAACTGCCCCCTGGTGGTGAAACTAAAATCAGTAAGTTCTATCGATGTCGAGTCGAATGAGCCAAACTGCATCACGATTAGGAATGCACAACCTGTGGCCCGCAGAGACCATACATGCCAACCTATCCAAAAATTTTGAATTTTCTTAATAATTCATGAGAAAAATTTGCAAATTTTTTCCATAGATCGTAGGAAAATATGAATTTCATCGATCAGGTGCATAAAATCATGAATTGCATTGACTGGATGCGAATTTTGTCGAATGGGCATAGAAAAATCACAAATTTCGCCATATTGTCGCTAGAAAAAAAAACGCAAATTTCAATAATGAGTCAACAGAAACTGGAGATGCCAAAATCGGTAATTCCGGAGTTGTAAATTTCGTCAATCACTCAAAAAATCTTGAATTTTGTCGATAAGGTACTTAAAATCGTGAATTTTGTCGATAAGGTACTTAAAATCGTGAATTTCATGGATCGAGCAGCGAATTTCATCGAATGGCGTGGAAAGATCGCAAATTTCAACGAACAGTCACGGAAAAAATTTGAAAATTGTCCATAGATCGTAGGAAAACATTATGAATTTTGTCTATCGGGTTTGCAAAATTATGAATTTTGTCGATAGGCATGGAAAATCGCAAATTTCGTCAATTGGGCGTGGAAAAATCAAGAATTCCATCGAATGTTTGTGGAAAAATTGTAACTTTCAACAAACGGTAAAAAAAAAAATTGCGAATTTTACCATTGTCTAGAGAAGAAAAATTGTGAATTTCATTAATTGGCCGATGGAAACCATATCATTTGAAAATCATGAATTTCGTCAATCAGGCATGGTAAAAACATGAATTTTGTGGATCAGGAGAAGGGAAATCATAAATTTTGTTGAACGCATGCATAAAAATCATGAATTTTGTTTATTGGGCATGTAAAAATCATTAATTTCGTCAAACGGATGCATAAAAATCAAGGAAGTCATCAATCGGGTGTGTAAAAATCTTGAATTTCATCGATCAGGCATGTAAAAAATCATGAATTTCATCGATCAGGTGCATAAAAATATAGGATAAAATTGCCATTCGCCAATCGGCGAGTGATACTGAAAATTTGACGATTGACTTTACTGCCACCACTGGTCAAACTTAATAGTCACACTTGCCAATTGCGATGATTGAATGGAAAAAGATTTTTTCCCCACTGTCGCTCGACAAATTTCGAAACAATTTGGCAAATTTCACGATTTTTTCCCCGAAATTATTTGACGGATTGTGATTTTTTTTCTCTAAGCCATTCGACGATATTCAAAAAATTTTCCCCCAAAACCAGTTGTTGAATTTTGTGATTTTTCCACTATCAATGAATTTTATGATTTTTCTGCTATCGATTGATGAATTTCGTAATTTATCGACTATCGATTAATGAATTTCATGATTTTTTCCATGAACGAACAAATTGTGAACTTTCTTTCCGCTGATGTTCAACAAATTTTGCACTCTATTTCCGCTGCAGTTTGACAAATTTTGCAATTCTGTTCCGCGATTGTTAGACAAATTCCACTATTTTTCTCCCGAGATCATTTGACGAATTTTGTGATTTTTTTCCCCCGAACTTATTTGACAAATTTCTCTAATTTTTTCACGACAGTTAGACATAATTAATTTTTTTCCTGCAATGCCCGATTTCTTTCCCGAGACCATTTGACAAATGTCGCAATTTCTTTCCCGACACTATTTGACGAATTTCGGCATTTATTCCACAATCGTTTGAGAAATTTCGTAAATATTTTATCAAGTATTTGCAAATTTGTTATTGGTCAGTGCTGGAAAACACTGGCGAGTAAAAAAAAATCCATGTACGGGCCAGTGGCCACTGAGTAAAAAAGTTGAAACCTATACATAAAAGGTGAACCTATACATAAAAATCATGAATTTTTTGAACGGGCACGTAAAAATCACAAATTTGTCAAGTAGCCGCATAAAAATGACAAATCCATCTAGTGGGTGCATTCTTCCAAATTTGCAACCGAACAGTGCTGTATGTATGGATAATGCTAATTATTCCCCCCCCCCACCCCCCACCCCCAACATCTCCTCGAAACAAAATTCTCTCTGTGCTACTGATGGTGGTCCTCGACAACCCAACCATTTTTTTAAGTTGCCCTTCACTTAAAAAGATTGTGCACCTCTACTATCAATTAAAAATAAATTAACCTATCGCTTGTGTCATGTATTCATGAGCGGTGATTGCGATGCAAATTCTTGTTTACAAGAATAAGACTCATATTAGGTATTTTATTATTTATTTATTGTTTGTTTACTTATTTTGATTTGATTTTCTTGTCCTTTTAGAAATTGACTTTAGATTGTTACTTAAATGGTAAGATGATTGTCAATTACCTGTTTTATCGATAAAAAATTATACAAGGTAAGGAAATTGCATCGTGTCGAGTGAATATTTAGGAAGTCTTTTAAAAACTGCAGGCTAACGATTTGTTTTTTACTTGTTAGCTATATTTTGCAACTCTCCAAATTGCCGCAATGTAAATATAGTATGAAGTATTATCCTACACTAAACTTTCCTCTGTTGTATAGCTTAATTTTATTGGAAAAAAACCCTGAAAATGTATTGTTGTAGTAATTAATTATTTTTGCAGCTGTGTAAATTCTGTCATAACAATTTTCAACTAAGAGAAATCTTACATTGGACATTTAATAACAGTATTTTAAATAAGAAAACTTAAAATATTTGCAAATTAAAGAAATGAATGAGGAGATTTTGTTTAAAATTACATCTAAGGATTTTTTTTTTACAAAAAATGCAAAATTCGCCAGTCATTATTGAAATTATCACAAAATTCTACTAATAAAATGGGACTGTAAACAAACCGGTTCAAAATGTGTCCTTTTTAAAAATTAAATTCCATCCCAGCGGCCCTTAGAGTCCACTACAGAAAAACCTTGTATTAAATGCTTTTTATTTAGAAATAGGGTACTTAAATGTTAGTCGAGCACTAGCTGATAGACAATTTTTTTTTAATCTCGCCAACCCTTTTATTCTAACCAATCTTTAACATAAGCTAATAAAGTATAGCCAACATTTTAACATTGCTATATAGTATCTTAAAAAACTTAATATCTAAAATATAATCTTAATAAAATACGTAAACACAAACATATCAATACAAATAACAAAATCTCATGTAATCAGGTATATTAATGATTAGGCTTAGTCAATAACAAAAATGTTAAAGTAAGCCATAACATAAACTATAGAAACATTGTATTTCATAATGAAAACATCGTATCTAATTTTATATACATAAAAGTGAAAACTTACGTTATATAAATACCCTATATAATATACCAAAGTTTCATCACAATTAAACATATTTCAATGGCCATAATGCAATTTCCTTATATCATTTTTAATGATAAAACAGGTGACTATTGACAATTATCTCACCATTTACGTCACTAAATCAAAAGACAATTTCTAAAAGGACAATCTAATCAAAATAAATAAACAAACAATAAATAAATAATAAAATACCTCATATGAGTGTTATTCCCACAAACAACATTCGCGACTCGCTCATGAATACAATATTTATATCTACTCTACTATAATAACGAGTGATTGGTTGGTTAACGGTGCTAGTTTTGTCTTCGCTCAGCAATAATAACTAAGAAATTAAAAATCGAAAACTTATTATAAATAACAGTCAAATTGAATACATATAATTAAAAAATATCTCCTCATATTAAAAAATGAATATAAATAGTTTTTCGATAAAATGCAAATTTATAATTTCGAAATATTTTCTTATAAATGGTAATTTAATATAATACATATGCATTAAATATTAGAAGTGTATATTTAACTGTTTTCGCATTTAAAAAAATTAATAAATTTACCTCCTACATGCAGAAGTTTTTAACTGTATTCGTGAAGCGATTATTTGGCATACGTTGATCGCGGAAGAAAGAAGTAAAAAGTCTAATGATAAGTCTATGGAAACAGGTGAAGGAAAAGAGTCAGATTTTAAAACTGGATTATATAAAAAACAAGAGTTTTCCTATGTTAGCTCAAAATTTTTTTTCGCTTGATCTAAAACAGATTAATATAATATATTAATTTTTAAAAAATCCTTCGAGCCGTTTTGGAGATAATAGGTATGTGCCCATTACATTCCCCATTTTCGCTTAAAAATTGGTTTCCAGATCTCAAAATCTACTGCATGTAGAAATTTATAAATTTCAGGATAGAGTTAGGCCATAGATATAAGACTAATGTGAAAAAATCGAAACTGTATACCTCATATTTACTGAGATATTAAATGTCGGCATTTCGATTTTCCCATGATGTCCTGCTAGCTGTATATATGAGAGTGACGGAATCTTCGGTTTTGGGCTTTCGGTTTTTCGCTGCGTCACTCGAGAAACTGCTGTCTCTCATGATATGCACAGACTGGATATCCATTCTCTAATATTGTCCAACTCCGGTTAAGCCTTATTAAAGGCTAAGCCCCCAGGCTTAGCCTTCCAGTTAAGCCTAGGATCCTTTGGGGCCTAGGCTTTAGTTTTCATAAAATGATGTTTTTAACTCCAGCTTTTCCATTTTAGTCAGTTTTTCGGCCTTTTGTACTTTTTCTAATAGCCCCTGAAATATATTTTTAGCTTTTTGCGCTCATAGGCCAGTGATGCATGTTCGGTATTTAGCTTGAATATCTGAGATATTTTTCTAATGTACAAACATGTATTTTTTCACATTTTTTTGCCCCTCCTTCTTTTATCACTGCTAGGATTCTTTTAACTTCCTTTGCTCTCTTGCTACTGTTTATTGATCGCAATCAATAGTACATCTTTATTTTTTTTCAAATCTATCAGTATCAATTTATCGAGTCTAACGTTCTTTTTCAATACATCAGACAGGTCAATAGTCGATATTGTGCTATCGAACTATCAATAGCAATCAATAACTATCTATGCAGATGTGATACATCTACATAGATAGATTTTAAGAAAATAAAGATGCACTATTGATTGAGATTGATAGACAATAGCAAGAGAGCAAAGAAAGTTAAAAGAAACCTAGCAATGGTAAAAGAAAGTGGGGGAGGGTATGCAGTGTTATGTCATGGGAGGGGGAGAAAATGTGAAAAAATACCTGTTTCTAATTACATTAATAATCTAAAATACATTAAATAAATATCTGAGATATTCAAGCTTAATAGTGGACATTATAGGTGCAAATTACCAAAATCTGGCAAGAGCCAGTGGCTCCTAAACCCAAAAGATCCAGTGGCCACCCCAGTGGCAGAAAGTTCTGTAGCTGTCTGCAACAAGCTTTTAAAATTTCATAATCTGTCTGCAAATTTTGTGTGTAATTTTAATGAATGAATAATACACTAAACTAGGAATTTTTCATCATTTTATTTAAAATAGGGTAAGCTTGATGCATTCTCATTAATTTTACTTATAACTTTTGATGTTACATATCGTTTCATCATCTCACTTCTTGTGGGATTTCTAAAATGGGAAGGATAAGCTTAGTGGGGAGGAAGAGAAATTTCACTCCCCTGGTGCAGCTACAGAAAGTCCTTCTGGAGAAAAATGTCTTAATTAAAGTCCTGCATCAGCTGCAGATCGGGTTAACACTGTTTTCAGTTCGAGCTGAGTTTAGATTCCTGAAGGTTGGATTCGGGTTTACCCAATTTTTTAAAAGTTGGTTCTGTATATTGTTTCAGATAAAAAAAAATTATGTATTGAACATAGATATTTGTCTATGTGTGATGTTTTCTGAAGAGACTGCTAAGTGCAGAGCTGCAAGATTTGGCAGAAAGAGTCTGAAGTGTTGATTTGTCTGAAGTTATGCACCTCAAAGCCCACTTTGTAAATTGTCCAAATAGGGGGTAAGACACAGACCCGGGAAAATAGGGTAAAATTTGTAAAAATCCACTAAAGACGTTAGTTTTTGCTTAATAACCTACTTTTAGTGCGTTTTAGAGACAAAAGCACTTTCACCATTTTGTAGAGCATAAAATTCTCTACAACATGCAATATTCATGTTTGTAAATTGTCCAAATAGGGGGTAAGATACAGAACCGGGAAAATAGGGTTAAATTTGGAAAAAATGTAAAAATCCACAAATGAAGATAGTTTTTGCCATATCTTACCCCCTATTTGGACAATTTACAAACATGAATACTGCATGTTGTAGAGAATTTTATGCTCTACAAAATGTTGAAAGTGCTTTTGTCTCTAAAACGCACTAAAAGTAGGTTATTAAGCAAAAACTAACGTCATTTGTGGATTTTTACATTTTTTTCCAAATTTAACCCTATTTCCCGGCTCCGTATCTTACCCCCTATTTGGACGATTTACAAATATGAATACTGCATGTTGTAGAGAATTTTATGCTCTACAAAATGTTGAAAGTGTTTTTGTCTCTAAAACGCACTAAAAGTAGGTTATTAAGCAAAAACTAACGTCATTTGTGGATTTTTACATTTTTTCCAAATTTAACCCTATTTCCCGGCTCCGTATCTTACCCCCTATTTAGACAATTTACAAATATGAATACTGCATGTTGTAGAGAATTTTCTGCTCTACAAAATGATGAAGGTGCTTTTGTCTCTAAAACGCACTAAAAGTAGGTTATTAAGCAAAAACTAACGTCATTTGTGGATTTTTACATTTTTTCCAAATGTAACCCTATTTCCCGGCTCCGTATCTTACCCCCTATTTAGACAATTTACAAATATGAATACTGCATGTTGTAGAGAATTTTCTGCTCTACAAAATGTTGAAGGTGCTTTTGTCTCTAAAACGCACTAAAAGTAGGTTATTAAGCAAAAACTAACGTCTTTAGTGGATTTTTGCATTTTTTGCAAATTTTACCCTATTTTCCAGGTTCCGTATCTTACCCCCTATTTGGACAATTTACAAACCTGAATACTGCATGTTGTAAAGAATTTTATGCTCTACAAAATGGTAACTGTGCTTTTTTCTGTAAAATGCACTAAAATTGAGTTATTTAAGAAAAATCGAGAAAAGTGACGAAAAATATTGGTTTTTTTCAATATTGTGAAAAACGCACAAGGTCCTAGAAGGTCAAAAACTTGGTTTTTTTATTAGAGGGTCAAACTTTACAACATACCCAAAAATCAGAACTACCCGAATTTTTGTAAGGTAAAATGCTATTTCTACTGGACTACAATGTTACCGTCTCTTAGAATACAAGCCCTCCGGAGGAGTACACCTTCGACTCATGAGAGTAGCTGGATCTGCCACACTGGTCCCACCTTCCCCTGGTGTCGGATCTGCGCTTTTCCTCTACCTCAAATGCATAAAATATTGTCAAACATATAATCTTTAGTAACATTAATAGTTAACATTTGCATAAAAGGATTAGTTTCCATGTTACATTGACATACAGTACCGTAATTCCCGTTTTTTTTAGTTTTTTGTTTTTTCCACCCATTTTTGAGGCACTCTCACGGCTAAACTATTGATCAGAGAAAAAAACTTTCAATACATAAAATGTAAGAAATTTTATTTTCTTTAATTCATATACTGCCGACTTTCACATAAAATGCATAATTTTGGAATTATTTTGAAAAAACGGAAAAAAATCCGTTTTTTTACACTTTTTTGTAAAAAAAAAATATTTCCCGAAAAAAATTTTGTTGGAAAACCTCTGATTCGTGTTCAGTGACCCAAAAAACATAAAAGGACCCCCCAAAAAAAAACTACACCAAAACTTTCCTTTATTTTCTACCAAATGCCTGGACTATATCACTGTTATTCTGTTTTAAATCTGCTTGTCTTTCAGGTGAAGAGGTTGCTTCCACATTAACACATTCATTTGTAACAATTTTTACACAGCTTGAAACATGTGCCCTCATTCTGGCTGCTTTTTTACTCTGAATGTTTCCACATTTTTTACACTTAGCAACAGTTTTTCCATCTACAGATAACTTATAAAAGGACTCCCAAATTGGATCTTGTCTTCTTCCTCCTCTATTCATTATTTCTTGCAATTGTTATTTCTTTATTTTCTGAAGCCAAGCTTAGAATCTAAGCTATCAAAAACAAAATGGCTAAAGTTACTTCTCAGATTAACTGTAAAACTGATAAGGTGAGAACTGAAAACAGGAATTTTGTGCACCTGCTGTTGTGCTGATTCCTGATTGGTAATTGGCCACCTGTGTAGGGAGGGAGGATCTACACTTGCTTAGCTCATATGGAGAGCAGGTGGGAAACAGGTTTGTGGATGATGAATGAAAAGGCAGGTGCATGTAAATCTGTTTTTTTTTGTAAGGGGGAGGGGTGAGGTAGAGACAAGAGTAGTGCAAGAAAACAGAATAAGAATATATTTTTGGTTTATACTTTTGTTTATTTTTACCAAGAAAACACTTGGTTTCATTTGTTGTTATGATTCCTTTTCATATAAACTGCATCACTGCATTTAGTTATGCAAAATTGTATTTTTGCCATTTTTACCATTTTTGCCGGTTTTTACCACTTTTTGCCACTTTTTACCAGTTTTTGCTACTGACCCGGCAAAATGACCAACCCTGAATATATATGATGTCATTATGGAACTGTCTCTACTTTTTGTTTCAACAAAGGTTTATCAAGTAAATTGGTCTTCAAGCTGATATGTACAAGATATGTGAGTACCAAATTTGAATAAAAAACTTGTCTTCAATGAATTCCATTAGTTTACAATTTGACTACAATATATTTACGTTTATTTAAAACTTTATTTTCGTGGAAAACAAACTTTCATTTATAGTTAATAGGTCATGAAAGCTAAACATAACCAGCTAATGCTTTTTACAAGCGTAACTTGCTCTGCTTATGTTGAAAAGCTAACCTTTTATTTCAATTAAATTAAGTTAGCATCATCTTTAAAATAACAATTTGCAAGTTTTTTCACAACTAATAGATGAAATTTGCAAGTTTTTTTTTGCAACTGATTAATGAAATTCACAATTTTTTCAGTGACTAATTGACGAAATTAGTTATTTTTTCCACAGCCATTTAACGAAATTTGCGATATTTTTTCAAGTATCTGATTGATGATATTCACAATTTTTTTCTGCGATCGATTGATGAAATTTGCATTTTTTTCACAACAGCTTGATGAGATTCGCGGTTTTAATCCACAAGCAATAGATGAAATTCGCAGTTTTATTTCATGATTGTTTGACAAAACTTACGATATTGTTTTCATGACCGATTAATGAAATTCAAAATTTTTTCTGCAATCGATTGATGAGATGAGTTTTTTTTCTGCAACCGACTGATGAAATTTGCTTAGTTTTTTTTGTTTTTTGTTTTTTTTTTCCTCAATTGATTGATGAAATTTGCAGTTTCATTTCATGAACAAATGATGAAATTCATGGTTTATTTGACGAGCGATTGGCAAAAAATGCAGGATTTTTCTGTGACAGTTTTCCACGAAGTTCACAACCGATTGAGGAAATTCATGATTTGTTTGTATGACAAATGAAGAATTGTTTTGCGGAAGTCTGCTAAAAAAAAAATAATAATTATAACACGAGGAATTCAGCTAATTCGTGGAAGAATCTCATGCTGATATCTAGTGTCTACCTGTAAGAACATATCTGAATAATCCAGGGTTGGCAAGTTTTTGACGCATGGCGGTTTTTACCATCGAATACCGTCTATAGTTTATGGTTTTTACCGTCATGTCAAAAACCTCCTTGTCAAAAATGTCAAACTGTCAAAAACCCATTTTTGAGTAGTTTGTTTTTACATTTTTTTTTTTCATTCTATCTTGAATATTAAGTTGTTTTACATAAAATATTCAGTATCAAAAAGACTCTAAAGTATATTTATTCTTCCAAGAAAAACAAAAAAGAATTGCATTAGAATAATACGTGTACATCTCTGTTAGAAGATCCCTACAATATCTTAAGGTGTTTAGCAAAGTCTAAAAAAATTAGATTTTTTGAAGAAATCCTGTAACCTATAAGTATTAGATTAAACAATGTGTATAATTTTGGTACAATTTATTACATTGTTGAAAACAAAACTTTAAGATTCTACTTATTGAAGCGCAAATGAAAATCGCCACAATTGCATTTATGAATACATAAGATATGCATTTTAAAATATTATATCTAAGAATATTCAAATTTATTCACTGCCAGTCTATGCTTAACATCAATTGTTACACAATGTAACAGCATTTTTGCATCTCTAAAATAATTTTAATGTACTTCATTAAAAATGTATATTGAATGTTATTTAATAATTATAATAACCTTTCATTATTATTTAATATTAATGTTAATTGCAGTTAGTAGAATCTATATTAGTGAAGAATATGACAAATATTGTTCTTTTCTTTTAATCTTGTATTTTTAAATCTTTCCCATATTAGGAAATGATCTTCTTTTAAATAAATTTAACAAATAGAGTTTAATCTAGGAAAAAGAGATTTGTAGCTTTTTGGCTAATTGCAGCCAATAACTGTTTAGCCAAATAAAAATAGCTTTAGCCAAGAAAAAAAACTTTTATTTATACAAGATTTCTATATAAATGAGTATTATTTTTAATTGTACAATATACAAACAGTACACCACTCTGTAAGATTGACCCTCTGGAGATTTGGCTATACATCACACATAAAATGCTTTTTTAAATGGAAATTCTTTTCAAACTTCCCTTTCCAAATTAATCATAATTAAGTTACTTAAATTTTTGATTGTCAGTCTATTTCTCAAGTCAGTTTTTGTTATATTCACGAGACTCAATTCCCCTTTCACAATCTGCTGTAGACAACAGAATTGTTGCTATAAATTCATACAAAGGCGGCGCATTGGGAAACTTGTCAGTAATGCCATTTTATGGGAAAAAAGAATACAATCAGCTGGTTTCATTTCTTTACCCCTTGTAGCCAGAACCTGCCTAAACAACTTCCATTCATGAACCATTTTGGTTTCATTTCCTAAGTTGGGATCATCAACAAAAAATAAACAAACTCTTTTAATTTCCTCAATACGCCTAATGCAAATGATATCACACTATTTGTAAGATGCTTGCACAGGGAGAACGAGACAAATTTTGAAGTAAGTTGCCGGGATAGAGGCAGTGTAAATTTTTTTTTTTTTTTTTTTTTTTTTTTTTTTAATGCGGCAGCAGCAGTTTTACAAAATGCAGAACAACAAAATGGAAAGATATATATTTTTTTGGCTGTCGCTATTTGGCGAATCCCCTAAATGCTTTGGAGGCAAAAGGTGCTTTCAGTTAGCTTTTTGGCTATTTGGCTAGCGCTAGATTAAACCCTAGTAAATAATAATAACAAGAACAAGGTAAAATCAATATAGAAATGTATTGTATGCTACCTTACACCATAAATTGGAGGACAATCGAAAATGATAGGTTTTTGCCGGAATAAACCGGTAAAAATACGGTTTTTACCACTGTCATGTTAAAAGTTAAAAACCCATTTTTGATGTCAAAAACCCAACCCTGGAATAATTCCAGAGCTACAAATTTAATGAGTGGGACAAATAAAAATTATTCTTTTCTCCACACAAATTTTTCTGCGCTGCGGACCAATTGCAGTATACCTCCGCTGCTGAGTTCTTTGCGGCACATATCAAATGCGATTGTTTTCCTGATTCTGCGGACACCACAATTGTTTTTAAAGAAGAAAACAGACAATTTGTGGATCTGCAGCAATGTAGAATCCATGTTTACTCATATTGTTTAATTATGAATAGAAAAAATAAAAAACATGGTAAATGTTGAGGAATTATGAGGAAGAATCGGCATATTTGATAATAAAAAAAATAATAAATAGCAGAAATCTGCCATTTGGCAGAAATGAGGCATTCCTGTAAAACACATGGCACCTTAGACATCGGAAGTTAGTGGAGTAAAGCAAAAAATTTTGTGGTGACTAGCGACCGTGAATCTGCACCTATCATGGACATGAGCACTGGTCCATGGGGCAAAAAGCTAAAAAATATATTTCAGAGTCCCCTGGAAAAGGTTAAAAAGGCTGAAAAACTGCCTAAAACGGAAAATCTGGAGTTAAAAACACCATAGCACAGAAACTAAATGGCCTAAGCCCCAAAGGATCCAGAATAAGGCTTAACCGAATAATTCAGAGTTAGATAATAGCATGGTTATCCGGTTTCTCCAAATAAGTGTTATATATATGGAGATACTGTTTAAAGCAGAAAATAGCAATAACTCAAGAAAGAAACCCCCTAGGCTAAAAACAGACACAAGGATGGGTAGAGAGGAAAGAGAGTGAAGTAGGGTACCCAAAAATGATACCAGGGGGGAGGGGGGGAAGCAAAAAATATCCCAAAGGGCCAGAAGAAGTCTCCATCAATGGCCAGAAAGGGGTCAACAGCCGTGACCTGTTGCTAATTCCAACTTACTCATCCATCTTACTGAATATAATAGAGTACCAGTATCTTTCTTATCTCCATGGAAATTCTTGCTCTGCAGGCCCCGGGTCACCATTAGAGACTTCAAGAACACCATAGGATGGAAACTGAAGTGCCTAGGGCCCAAAAGACCACAGAATAAGGCTTAACAGAAGATTATAGTTAGACAATATCATGGATTTCAAGTTTGTCTGTATAAGTATTATAGATACTGTCTCAAGCAGAAAATAACAATAAATCAAGAAAGTGGCCACCTAGGCTAAAAACGGAAATGGGGATCGATAGGGAGGAAAGAGAGCTAACTAGGGTGCCCAAAAATGGGTCTGCGTGGAGGGGAGCAATGCCAAAATACACCAAAGGGCCAAAAAGGGTACAACAACTATGGTCTGTTGCTATTTCAAACTTACAATTCTATCTTACTGAATATACCTTTTTTGCCATGGAATGTGTTTTTTATATTAGATGCTCGTATGTGGGCCCTAACAAAAACAAGTGTCTGTAACATTTTACGGGGTCAGCACAACACTGTAATAGAATTGAGAAATTTGTAATTGTTATGAGAATGAACAGCAGCTCTGTAACATATATCAAAAGAACATACTTCTCTGTTGCACTTATGGTATAAACAAAAGATAAAAGTGAATTCTTGCTAACAAAGTTTATTCTTATCAATTATTCTACATAAGAGTAATTTTGAAAACACCTTTTTCCTTATATATTTTACTTAGAATATTCAAATACATGATGTTAAATCACTAACAAAGTATTTTAGGTTGTACTCATAATAATTACAGAAGATAAAGTATTATGTGAGTCGTTACTATTAAAGACCAGCATGTGCCCGGCCCAACTTGTATAAAAAATTTATTAGTCCAGCTAGGCCTGAAATAAAAGCTAAAAGACCGATCCCAGCTCAGCATGGCCTGGCCTGGAATAAAAGCTAAAAGCCCAATTCCAGCCCAGCCCATACAAAAAATTATTGGCCTGAGACTGGTCCATACAAAAACTTAACTGGCATGACCAACTGAATTTCTACAAAACATGCTGATATTTCTGAAGGAACATTATCCTATAATTTAAATTATTCAAAAAGCACACTTACTTATGCATGGATTTTATTTTCAGATTTAAAATTCATGGAATATAGAATAACTGCAATATTAATGACTACTTATACAATTATATACATGAACATTGATTAAAAAAATTTACTTAAACAATTAATTCAAATATAGATTCAGTAAGAAAATCAAAGTAATTTAGAATGAAATAAAAAGATAGTAAAAGAAAATCATAATTTTAAAAGCTCTAGTAAGAAAGGGAGATTTGAAAAAATATATCTCTAACTTTTATCTCTCGGCAAAGTTCCAAAAATTTTCTAACCCAAGATACGGCACTTTTTCACAATTACCTTCCCCCTTTTTCGAAAGCATATTTCCATGGGGAAGTTGCATTCCTATTCAAAAGCACAGACACTCTTACAATTCTGGGAAGTGAGCGGGGTTATAGTTGCAGTGAAACCAGTTTTGGAGTTTCATTTATCTTTGGCTCAATTAGAAAACAAAAATAATAAATCATTTATTTTTCATTCTGTATATGTTATAAATATTGTCATTTACTAAGACGGAAGTTGTATATCTTGGCGAATGTTTCCTCATTTTATAAAATTTCCTAGATTGCTTTGTAAATCTTATATTCTTATTAGTTAGTACGGATTGTATTTTCCAGTTCTTTTATTTTGTATGATTTTCCAGAAATTCCAACCTATATATGTATATATATTTTTTTTAAAGTAAAATTCGAAATATAGAAATAAAGAGAACTTGCTATATTTTAAGTGAAAAATATGTGTATAAATTATTATAAAAGTGACAAATTTCTTTATATAAGAATTTTTTCAGATATACGCAGTAAAATAAAAGTTTTGATTATTTTTTATAATAGCAACATATACCATATTTTTATTGAATGAAACTTTGATTTTATTTTATGACAACAATATATAACATTTCTTTTTAATGAATGAAGTTTTTGACCATTTAGCAATCTTTGG
This sequence comes from Maratus michaelseni, assembly GCA_963931845.1. Classification (NCBI taxonomy): domain Eukaryota; kingdom Metazoa; phylum Arthropoda; class Arachnida; order Araneae; family Salticidae; genus Maratus; species Maratus michaelseni. The sequence continues at coordinate 124,613,143 of OZ007586.1, forward strand.
AATAATATAATAACATGGTAAGTTCTAGCCCTGGATTTAGAAATGGATCATATAAATTTCAGAGTGAGGAAAATTATAGATGAATTTTGTACCGCCTGGTGTAAAAACCATTTTATCTAATTTCCACATATGCACAGTCATTTTCATTTGTAAATGCATTCAATTTATAGAACGGTCATCATAAGGCGGAAAGATGGAAACAGCTATACGATTGAAGAAGAGGGGGGAGGGAATCATATCTTTTGATTTTTCCTGAAATTCTATTTCATAATGTTATTTTATATATTCGGGAAATAGTTTTATTTTGTAAATACGTTCAATTTGCAGATATTTTTATTCCTAAGCCAGGAAATCGAGCAGCGTTTTCTATTTCCTAATAAAGGCAAACAATCTTTCAAACAGTAGTGTAAAATATAGCATTTTAAGACTATTTCTGAGGTGTCACAACGGGGAAACATTCAACATAAGGCAGAAAAATCACCCATTTTCAGAAAAATGAAAACCGCTATATGATTGAAGAAGGGGAGGGGAGAGGTTCATATATCTAGATTTTTTTTTCTGAAATTCTATTTCGTAATTTTATTTTATATATTCAGGAAGACGTTTTATTTCGTAAATACATTCAATTTGCAGGTATTTTTATTCCTAAACCAAGAAATTGAGCAGTGTTTTCTATTTTCTAATAAAGGCAAACTATCTTTCAATCAGTAGTGTAAAATATAGCATTTTAAGCCGATTTCTAAGGCATGAAAACGGGGAAACGTTCGTCATAAGGCAGTAAAATCAACATTTCCAGAAAAAGGAAACCGCTATACAATTGAAGAAGAGAAAGTGGGGGGGGTAGGTTCATATATCTAGATTTTTTTTCTGAAACTTTATTTCGTAATTTTATTTTATGTATTCGGAAAGTCGTTTTATTTCGTAAATACGTTCAATTTGCAGGTATTTTTATTCCTAAACCAGGAAATCAAGCAGCATTTTCTATTTTCTAATAAAGGCAAACTATCTTTCAAACAGTAGTGTAAAATATAGCATTTTAAGCCGATTTCGGATGCATGAAAACGGGGGAACTTTCGTCATAAGGCAGTAAAATCAACATTTCCAGAAAAAGGAAACTGCTATACGATTGAAGAAGGGGGGAGGTTAATATATCTCGATTTTTTTCTGAAATTAAATTTCGTAAATTTTTTACATATTCGGGAAGTCATTTTATTTCGTAAATATGTTCAATTTGCAGGTATTTTTATTCTGAAACCAGGAAATCGAAAAGCATTTTCTATTTTCTAATAAAGGCAAAACTATCTTTCAAACAGAGGGGAGGTTTTAAGCCGATTTCTCAGGCATCACAATGGGGAAACGTTCGTCATAAGGCAGAAAAATCTCCATTTTCAGAAAAATGGAAACCGCTATACGATTGAAGAAGGGGAGGGGGTATGTTCATGTATCTAGATTTTTTTTTTCTGAAATTCTATTTCGTAATTGTATTTTATATATTCGGGAAGACGTTTTATTTCATAAATACGTTCAATTTGCAGGTATTTTTATTCCAAAACCAAGAAATTGAGCAGCATTTTCTATTTTCTAATAAAGGCAAACTATCTTTCAATCAGTAGTCTAAAATATAGCATTTTAAGACTATTTCTAAGGCATGAAAACGGGGAAACGTTCGTCATAAGGTAGTAAAATCAACATTTCCAGAAAAAGGAAACCGCTATACAATTGAAGAAGAGAAAGTGGGGGGGGTAGGTTCATATATCTAGATTTTTTTTCTGAAACTTTATTTCGTAATTTTATTTTATGTATTCGGAAAGTCGTTTTATTTCATAAATACGTTCAATTTGCAGGTATTTTTATTCCTAAACCAGGAAATCAAGCAGCATTTTCTATTTTCTAATAAAGGCAAACTATCTTTCAAACAGTAGTGTAAAATATAGCATTTTAAGCCGATTTCTCAGGCATCACAACGGGGAAACGTTCGTCATAAGGCAGAAAAATGGAAACCGCTATACAATTGAAGAGAGGGGGGGGGGGGGGGATTCATATATCTCGATTTTTTTTTTTTGAAATTCTATTTCTTAATTTTTTATATATTCGGGAAGTCATTTTTTTTTTTTTCATAAATACGTTCAATCTGCAGGTATTTTTATTCCAAAAGCAGGAAATCGAACAGCGCTTTCTATTTTCTAATAAAGGTAAAACTACCTTTCAAAGAGTAGTGTAAAATATAGCGTTTTATGCCAATTTCTGAGGCGTGACAACGAGGGAACATTTGTTATAAGGCAAAAAAAAATTAACATTTCCAGAAAAATGGAAACACCGCTATACTATTGAAGAAGGGGGGGGGGGGGGGTTTCATATATCTCGATTTTTTTCTGAAATTCTATTTTGTAATTTTTAGCACTTTCCAACCTAGTTGAAAAGTGCTTATGACTTCGGTTTGTCTGGCCGTCTGGCCGTCTGCCATCTGTCCGTGCTCTAACTCCCGTAAATATGCTCGGATTGCTCTGCAATTTTTATATGTTATTATCGTTATCTATAGCATGTTCCCTATTTCAACGGAAGTGTGTAGCACTTATAGTTTTTTTACAGGGACACTCAAAAGAATTCCGTTACATTGCGGTCTATGGGGAAAAATCATTTGCTGTTTATTTAAATAATGTTTCACTATTTTAAACGCATTGAAATTTATATATATCACTAAGGTGCATTAGAAGAAGCTTAATATGGAACAGGGTGTGCATAGCACTTATAGTTACTTTACAGGGACAGTAAAAATAATTCCGTTACATTACGTCTATGGAGAAAAATCGTCTGCGGTTTATTTAAATAATGTTTCACTATTTTAAACGCATTGAAATTTATATAGATCACTAAGGTGCATTACAAGAGACTTACTACGGAATATTGTGTGTATAGCAGTCATCGTTCATTTACAGGGACACGCAAAAGAATTATCTACTGTCTGTTAACAATAATTCCTGGAAGTGCGTTTTAAGTTACTGAACGCGATTTTAATGTTAACTTGCTTTTTGTCTATTACGTGGTGTGTATAAATTCTGTAGATCCTATACAGGGCAGCACAAAAGTTCGCGAACACATTTCTGTTTATTGACAAACTCCAGACGGAGAATTTTAAAATGTGCTACACGTTTCCTAACTGAACTAAAATTTAGCATCCTATGTAGTATATATACAATTCTATATATCCTATACAGGGCTGAATAAAAGTATTCGGATATTTTTCCGAATATTGTATATGTTGGAAATTCCTGAAATTATGTTTTTAAATATGTTATGCGTTTTCCAAATTGTTTACTTAGAAGTTATCTTTTAGCTTATTAAACGGTATGTTTTGTAAAATTATTTTGGAAGCGTTGGAAAGTGCTACATAATCTATGCTTGACGCATGATTTTTCGTTCTTGTTTTACATGTTCAGGAAATCGTTTTCTTTCGTAAATACATTAAATTTGTAGGTATTTTTATTCTGAAACCAGGAAATCGAACAGCGTTTTTTATTTTTTTATAAAGGCAAAACTACCTTTCAAACAGTAGTGTAAAATATAGCGTTTTAAACCAATTTCTTAGGCGTGACAATAGGGGAACATTCATCATAAGGCAGAAAAATCAACATTTCCAGAAAAATGGAAACCGATTTCTGAAGCGCGACAGTGGGAAACCCCCTTCAAAAAGGAGCAGAAAATTTCAAATGCTTTATGATTGAATAAGAGGAATGAGAAGAGGGGGGGGGGGGGCTGCACCTGTCTTTATTTTTTTCTTAAATTCTATCTCTTTACTTTTTTCGATGGTGCTTAGAATTTATCTATAGATGTCAGTCTAACATATGGGTTTAATATGATGGTGGTCACATATTTAAATGTGTGTAGTGATGATTTGTTTTTATGTGGTTTCCTTTTTATATAAATTAAGCTCCCGAAGGAACTTTTGAGCTCTGAAAAGAGCTGTTTTTTAGCTCTGAAAAAACTTATTTTGTATGAATGATTCATAAAATATATTAATGAGAGTAGCAATGTTATTAATTTTTTTAAACGAGTTTTGTTTTTTTATAAACAGGTGATGCATGGTATTCTGAAAAGCAATTTTTATTGATGCATAAAGCAACATCACATGATTTGCAAATGCCTGTTGATCGCTTTAGCAGGCCATTTTTATAGCAAATGACGCATCTTCTCCTTTTTTTTTTTTTTTTTTTTTTTTCATTTAGTGGTCAGTGTTCATTAGTTGATGTTGAGGGAGTAGACTTGGGATTTTCGACTTCAGATTTTTTCATGAGACTTTCTATTAAACATAATCGAAAATCTCTCTGGCATTCAGTGTGTTTCGATAATATATATGCATTCAGCACTGTCATATCAAATAAATGGAAAAATAGTTTCTTTGTCCATTTAACAGTTTTTCTTTGAAAATAGTAACTTGTTGCCATCCGGTCACTTAGATCTACATATCCCATATGCTTGTTGTAATTGGCTACAATTGGAAGCTTTTTCATGTCATTAGAATCACTTGAATTTTGTTGCTTTGCAGGATGATGCATAGTACTTAGCATATAGACATCTCTCTTATCTTTCCAGCGAAAAGCAGTCAGGCCTTGTCCGTATTGCGTGCAAATTTCTCCTCGTTTTATTTTTACCTGACAGACATCTTTGAGGAAATTTTTCCTGTTACACCGAACAGTTCCACATGAATTAATTTTTTACTTATTTAACAAATCATGAAACAAATCAGGAGAAGAAAAATAATTATCCATATATAATTTATGGCCCTTGCCTTTAACACATTCTGTCATTACATTTACTACATTGTACGACGCTGAACAATTTTCATTTTTATCTTTACTTAAATACATGCGCATGTCATATCATATGTGTATCCAGTTTTGTCAGCAATTTTGTACAGAATTATTCCCCATTGCTTTCTTTTTTTAGGTATATATTGCCTAAAAGCAACACGTCCGTCCCTTAAATTTTATAATAACCTCATCCAAGGAAAGGTGCTCTACTGGGTCATATACTTTTTTAAATGTTTCATTCAGCATTTCAAACAACTTTATCTTCCATAGTCTATTGTATTCCAGGGAATCTTTGGAAGGGCCTTTCATTGTTGTTTGAAAAATGAAGAAACTTCAGAATTGCAAAAAATCTGTCTCTAGGCATTATTTTCCAAAATATTGGCGTTTCGATTAGTTCATTAGTAGACCAATAATTCTGGAGTCTTTTTCTACATGACCCATTAGCAAAATTGTGCCTAAAAACTTCTCTACCTCACAAGGAGTTGTTTTTACCCATTCAGGTGAATGTTTCCTTTTGCCGGAATCGTCCGGCCTCAGTTCTAATACATTTTCTGCGTATCTGTTTGTTTTGTCGCATATTAATTCCAATATTTCATCAGAAATTAAAACTTTAAAATAGTCATACGCAGGGCTTTACAAATTTGATAAAATCTGGTAGCCAGCAAAAATTTCTAGTCGCCAGTAAAAAAATATACCGTCCCCCCCCCCCCCCCCCCCCCACCATTGTTTTTAAAAAAAAAAACACAAAAGTTTTCTATGGATTAAAAAAAATTTAAAGAATAACAAGCAGAGGTTAGAATTGTTAGTTACATAGTTTAGAACAGTATATAATTATACTAACATATAAACTAAGAACACACTAACATTTAACACCTATAAACCAAGTTTTCTAATGTAACTTAACAAAATTACATATCTCTGAAAAATGATACTATAAAGGCTGAATTAACCGGCTGGTTCTTGAAATGCTGATTGCCGAATGCTTCAAATGTCTGGATAGTTGAGTACTCCAAAATCCATACTGATGAGGGGAGCATTAATGAAATATTGAAACAGGAAAATAATTTTTTTCTTATTTTCCGAGCAATATAATTCTCATTTTGTTATTTTAAAATGTACATTTGATGAACTTATTTTTGCCAAATTCGAAATAAAAGTTACAAATGATTTTTGTTTTAATATAATTTCTAAGTTTATTTTTTAGTATTTTGGAACTTTGCAACATCTATAATGAAACATTTTATGAGAATTTTAAGTTAAGATTGTAATTAAGATAAGTAACAGATGCTGCTCTTGATAGAAATTGTAAGCAACTATAATTGTAAAAAAATAGACTTTTTTATATACATAAACCGGCTCTAATAATAAAAAACTTTACGTGCTTGTAAAATAAATACATATATGAGAATTATCAAAACTGATTAAGCTTGCAAAATAACTCAAAAATCGTATTACGTAATCGAAATTAGCTGGCTGAGGGGAGGAGGAAGGTTTATTTGGATCCAACAATCTATGATAAAAATTGGAGGATAAAGAAAATAATAATAATAAAAAAAACTTACCCTTCTGAAGTGCAACGAATGATTTGTTCTGGTTCATTTGGTTTTGATTGTTTGCCACCATTTTACGCCTTATTACCACTTTTATAAATTCCAAATGATTAAAAAAAAAAAAAAAAAAAAAAAACAAGAAAGAATATTTTTTTCGTTTTTTACTTTCCATAATAAAAAATAAGTCTCCAGACAGCAGTATTATAACATAAAAATAAAAAAATGAAGATTCAAATGCAAAAAGATTCTAGGGCTCCATGGAGCGAGGCATCGCAATAGATTTCATTAGCGAAATAAATTGTTACAAAAAAAAAAAAAGGATGCTTAATATTTGTTGAATTATTATTTTTTTCTTTTTTCAAAAGCAGCCAATCTCTGCAAACACGCTGTACCTTCAATCTTTTATGTCATATAGACTAGACAACCGTGCTGCAAACCAGGGTGACGCCTACGTATTGTGCAAAGTGTGTGGTGTGCATGTGCGTGCAGATAATAAAGTAGCCATGCATTTTTACGCGAGGGAGAAATATTTAAAAATTCACATTTTTATTAAAATTAGTTATTCTTCAAATTTCAATTAAATTTTATAGTATACTTCAAATGAATTACTTATAATCACTTAATTTAGATGTTATTATTCTTTAAAATGAATGGGATAGATTAATCAGTTTTAATTCTGAAATACAAAAATCTGATTTGAAACAAAAAAATACCTTGAGCATTTTGTAGCATTGTATCAAATTTTAGATGCCGTCAGAGAGGCTAGATTATCTTGATTGCTTACATTTTTATTGAAACCTCCCTCTTTCCCCCCACTCTTCCCACATTGTAATCACGTGGTATGCTATAACGGAAAAGAATGACGTTTTCTGTGCATGAGATGGGAAATAAATGCCTTTTAAATTCGTCTCTTTTGTTAAATAGACGATAGAAGAGAAAAATCATTGGTTTCCGCGGACAAGTAAGGGTGTGTGTGTGTGTGTATGGAGGGGGGGGGGGGGGGACCGCTTACGTTAATTTCTTATGTCAATTTTTATAAAAAAAAAAATAAATAAATAAATAAATAAAAAGCCAGATTAAAAAACTTTTAACCTGGATAGAAAAATCTGGTCGCCAGATAGAAAAACCTAGTCGCCAGTGGCGACCTGGCGACCGCATTTGTTAAGCCCTGGTCATACGGATCTTGCCCTTTCATATCTACTTTTAATCCATGCTTTCCAGTGAAATCCATAATATTTATACAATCCTGTTCTTCAGGAACTTTCCATTCAAATATTTTTGGTGGGCTTTCGTCGTTTATAACTGCATTACTGCTCTCATCAATGTGACTATTCAATGGCATATCAATATCCTTTTCACAATACGAGTCGTTATCAGCATAATTTTCAGAATCAAAATCATTCATGAGTTTTTCAATCTCACACGGAGTAAGACCTTTAAATCTTGGAGTCATGATAAAAAAAATATTGCAGTTGAGCGCTACTTAAAACAGAAATAAAATGTGAACAAAAAAAAAAATCTAACAGTGACACATAAATGAAAGACCCAGTAAATCGTCAATAAGTAAACAGTTATTTCTTCCTAATGCCAAAAGAGAAAACGTTTGCTTCCTCCTGTATTTCGGTGGGTATTTCAATGACGAACAATGCAGATCCCTGCGTAAATGTCAAGTGATTGATGACACTAGTTTTCAGATAGGGGGAAAGAGAGATAGGGTACACATGTTGTAACACAGCCGTGCTTTGGTCAAATGAATATTTTGAGTACAACTGTTGATCTTGCCAGAATCAACAGGTTAATTTATTAAATTTCTAAACATTTTGCTATAAGTATTTCGAAACAAATATACAGCATCAATGTAATTTTTACAAAAGTAAATAAATAAAATACCAGCCCACTGTGGGTAAGGAGAGGAAGAATTTAGAAGCCTGCGCGGTCCTTGCAGGGCAGGGCTAATAATGATTTTCATATGGGTTGGGTTGGATTCAGATTCAGGCCAAACTTTTAAGTTTTATACCAGGCCTAGAAATTTCAGTCCATGCAGACACTCTAGCAAGAAAAGTCCAAGCCTGGCTCAGCCTGGAAAAAAAGAAGTTGGGATAGCCTGACTTGGCCCGAACCAAGACTGCAGAAAAAAAGTAAGGCCTTGTCTCGGAACAGAAAGAATGAAGACCAAGCATGGGCCGACCTGAGTCTTGTGAATGAAAATTAGCCCGAGCTCATGCAGACCTCTAGTTACTATTCTCACATCATCTATTCAGCAGTGCTCTTAAGACTGAAATTAAAATATAGAAAATCTAAAAATATCCATTGATGATCTTTAAAAAAGCTTTATTTACTAGTATTAACACAAAATAAAGCTTTAATATAAATTTTATCTTCAGCACAGGTTTTAGTAGATAGATAACACAGAAGATTCTCTCAAATCAGAAATTAAAACAGTATTGTGTAACCGTAACCCCAAATTTAGAATTAATAGGCCTACCGTATTTTTTAGCCTATAATCTGTGGCTCAAAAAATTCATTTTACACTCAGAAACTGTATTTCATAAAATGCTACTTTCTTGTACTCTGAATATACTTAACGTCAATTACTAAATAAAACTTCTGGGTCTAAACTGAATTATTTGAGCTGCGGATTATACGCCGAAAAATACAGTACTTGAAATCATAAGTAGATTATGTACACGTCAGAAAAATGTGGATTTAAGATTGTCTATTTTAATACATTTTCGTAACAGTACATAATTTCTACATTTTGGTTTCATGTAGGATAAAAAATAAATGATTCAAAAATTTTAAAATTTTTCTCTACAGATAACTAATTTTAAAATTTAAAATTTAGTATCAATTCCATACATAAAAATTTGAAAGAAACCTTTCAAATGCAAGTACAATGCCAAATTTTGAATATTTTCTATTCAAAAACTCTTAATTAAACCATTTTTTTTTTAAGTATACAGAAAACTAAACATATTAATAAAACACAAAATTCCTACCCTAGCTGAATAATCTTCTACAATGGAGTTGGAGGGAAGAATACGAGTTGATTTCGGTTTTAAAAATTGAGAAAAGTCATCATCCTAGGATTAAAAAAGAAAAAAAAGATGTAAAAGATACAGCACATATAAAATAAAAGAAAAAAATTACAAAAGGTAGCTATAAAATGAACTGAGTACATAGAAAACATACATAATTAAATTATACTAACTTTAAAAAAAAAAATATATATATATATTTTTTTTAACAGGTATGCTAATTTAAATCAGAGTTATTAAAATCACGATTTAAGTCCCTCTGATTTTTTTAACTGATTTAAATCAGTATCGAAATTTTATTCTTTTAGAATATGCCTTGTCTTAGAATGTAACAAAATTTAAACAACCTACATGTTATTTAGATCAAATAAGCCAAAATAGAGAAAGAAAAATACCAAGAGACTTAGAATGACTCTTTTATGTTCCCAATTGCAGCTATTGCTTTTTTTCTTCTTCCCTTGAGAGAACTGAAGAGATAACAGTATTCATCATAGGAGAGATATCCTTGATGGCATTTCCAGAACAAAAGAGGTACAAAATTGATTTGGCAATATGACCTTATTACAATAATATGTCTCATTTAAATGCTATTTGATATGATATTGTTATAATTTGCTTGAAAAAGTAATATTTTTTATTTATTTTAAAATATCATGGAACTGTTTTATGAATGGTTGTGTCACAGTCTATAAGAGCACAGAAATGCAGAATAAAGAGGCTATAGATTTTATATCAGATTAATTTTTGAAAGAATTTTAAATATTTTTCTCTTGAACAAAAACTTGTTAATTCTTTTGGTAAAAAATAGATAAGATTCTTCATTATATATATATATATATATATATATATATATATATATAAACTTATTGCAAAAATTAACCATTGAAACAGAAGCAACTGATCATATGCAATGAAATTATTACCCCATATAGCACTGTCAAATTACAAATTATAAAACATAGTCCTAACAAATGAAGTATTATTTATTCAAAAAGTGAAACAAAAGTATACACACAAATGTAGGCTTATAATGTAATTTACTTTTTCAAGGGCTAGGAAACCACATTATAAGCAAAGAATGATTGTTTTCTGTAATTGACACCAGCTTAATACCAAAAATTGTGTCAACTCCAAGCCCAAACAATCATGGGAACAAAATTGAAAAACAAGGATACCTTTAAAAATGGAACACTACAAATCAAACCAACAATGTGATATAGAGGGGAGAAAATAAATACATGTATAAACAAATAAATACAAAGGAAGACAAAGAAAATCTATACATTACAACATCATTTATCCATAATTTGAAGCCAAATTTTGCAAAGCACATGGTAAAAGTGAATAAGTGAATTCAAAAGTACAGGTGAAAATTATAGTTAAGTAGCTACCACCATATCAGTTAACAGTAGCAGTTATTAATTTAACCACTGAGATTTTAACTATTTAAAATTTAAAATTTAAAAAATACAAATAAATAATATAAAATCTATAAATTCAGTTACTAAAAATATTTAACTTAAATTTAATATATATATTTATTTATTTATTTATTTTTTATTTTTTCATATATATCAGGGGTAGATCGATTTCGCCCAAATCAATTTGGGGTTCAATCAATCAACCCCAATCGCCTGGGGTTTAAAAAAAATGTGAAAAAAACAAAATGGATTATTTTAATTATTTAAAATTGCACTTATCTAACTAATAATAAACATTTATTTAAACAAAACATAATATATATCATGGAAGTAGCATTTTCAGAAATACTGATGGGACCAAATTTTTCTACTTAACAAAAGTTAAAAAAATTCTCAGGGAAAAATAATTATCTCATTTAAAACCAGGGCTGCAGAGTCGGTCGGAGAAATGACAGACTGACTCCTGAAATTTTAAAGGATCAGACTCTGGGATGGCTAAAGTACTAGCATTGCCTGTTGATTCCTGTTATTCAGATTGCTTCAATGCTGTCATTTGATTTCAAATAGTAATAGTCACTTTATTAAATTTGTCATTAAATAAAGAAAATATAACTATTTAAAAAAAAAGTAGCAGCAATCAAGCAATCGGAATTAAAAAAAAAAACTTGCAACCTGCTGGCACATTCCTGTTTGACTTTGAAGCATATGATGTGCATATCGACCGATAATTTTTTTTTTCTTCACGTTTCATTTTTTTGGATGAATTATGGGTGTAAGCTGTGATAGTCAAGATTCATTTATTGCATCGGCAAACTTCCGACAGTATTTTAGTATAAAGAGTTTCACCTTTTTTAAATGCAGATTTAAAAAAAATAATAAGACAAAAATACTCTTATAAAATGCCTGTGGAACTTTGCCCCTACATTAATCTACTCTGGTCAAGACTGAAAATATTTTGAACATCCATCCCCCCCCCCCCCTCCTCATAAAACTATTCACACTCCCATAAAAACACAATATGCATTAAATTTTATGTGTGGTAAAATTTAATTATGTTAAAACTCTGCAAAAACTGTATGTAAAATATTTATATGCATGTAAATTGCAATCGAAAAGTTAAATTTGAAGCTATTAGGCAGTTAAATAACAGTTGAAATGTAATAAATCTCAGAAAGTTACTTTGAACAACACACACAAAGATCTGTCAGTTGAATCCAAACAACATATATTATGTTGGTATGTCATTTTAAGATGATAATCAAAATATTTTATGCCAAATCAAACATATATTATACCAAAATATGGGTGAAAGGATGTTTGATTTTGATTTTATATCCATTCCTGCAGACCCAGAAAAAAACAAGCATAAATTTTACAATTTAAGCATCATTTGGGGTCTTCAGAACACTAAAAATTACAAGGGAATGCAAGAAAAATAAAAATTTTACTATTTTGACATTAATTATATTCTCACAGGCTTCATAAAAAAGGGACAAAAATTTTATATTTTCAGCATTATTAACTGTAATTTCGGCTTTATTTCGGGTCTTGCAGACCCGAATGTCGAAAGGAGAAAGATAACAGAAAATTCACTATTTCAAAATTATTTTGGGTGCTGCAGACTCGGAGAAAAAAATTATAATTTCACATTTTTGGGGAAGGGTTCTTATGCACACGAAAATGAAGGAGAGAAAATTTTTAATTTTGACATTACTCCTGGTCCCACATACCTGAAGAATCTGAGAGAAAACAAGTAAAAAAAGGGAAAAAAATTCTAATACAATGATATTTTGGATTCTGTGAACTCCAAAAAGAGCAGAAATTTCTAATCTTCACATTAACTCAGGTTCCGCAAACCCCAAAAAACCAAAAGAAAGGACTATATACTAAATATAAAATATAAACTACAGATTATAATTAAAAACAGTTTTCATATATGCTGTACACTGGACAGTATATTGGGCCTGTTTAACCTGGGTCGCCTGGTAAGTCCAAAAATAAAAATAATAATTCAATTTATAAATTTAAAATTGCATAGAATTGGATTAATTTCACTTCAAACTGTCTAAAAAACAAGCTGTAGTTGGAGTCAGCCTGTTTTATAGTGACTCTGACTCTTTTGCCCAAAAATGGGCTTGACTCTGACTCGACAGCCCTGTTTAAAACACATTGAAAAAATATATATATGTAAAATGGTGTGATATCAGGAAACAAATTGAATGAATGTTCTTCTTGTTTCGTAATTTTTCAAGTTAGAAATGACCAGAAAACAAAGTAACTGACCAGACAAGTTTAGAAAAGGGTAAATGTGTGCGAGTGGGTCAGAAAGATACATGGAAAAGTTTCAGCGATATGAGTTAATTTCCGGATATTGGCAAAATAGGCTTTCTTATTCTGTTGATATTATGAAACATGAAAGTATATATTTATTTTCATATACATACTTTTATACCATGGCTTTCCAAAATTAGAATATAATATTTAATTTTATATATACATATTTATTATATATACATATTATATTTCTATATGCTTATATATTTCAGATCAGCACCTATAATGGTAAATTTATTAAAAATTGTTTTGAATGTGCACATATATACATACATTTTAAATAATTAAGAATCGTGTAAAAATAATCCATATTTTGAGAAAACAAAATTCGATATGAGTTCATTGCTGGATATTGGCGAACTTGCTTAATTTTCTTACTACTATTATGAAACTAGTAATTATTTTTAAATTTTTCACTGTGTATTTTTATGCTCAGAATTATCAATGTTTCAAGTAATCAAGAATTTAAATGTATATAGATATAGAAATTTACTTATAATGTTTGCTTTGCATTTTATAGTATTGTGTTATTTAAACTATTTTTAATTGCTTAAAGCATTGTATTTATTTATTTTATCTCTAAATCTTTTAGCTTTTCCTGTTTGTAGTAAAGAAAACGCCGAAACAAAAGATACATATGTTATATATACCTTTTATAATGAATATATTGCAAAGATTCTTGTATTTTTATGTATGGAAGTAACCTTTACTAAGCATTATTTATGGTAGGTATATCGCGCCATCTACTGGCGAAAGTAGCCCTTTAACAATTCCGAAACTAAGGGGTGATTGTGAAGGCCGTATGAGGGGAGGGAGAATTGAGTTTGGCCGTGGTTCATGCTTTTTGCACATTCTATGTTTAAACCGCTCCTGTATGACAATTTCTTATGATTTTGCTCAACGTACCTGACTTTTAATATTTTTGTGTATTTTCTCAGCTTACATTTTCAATTTTCTTCAAAAGTTTCACCTTTTGATTCAAAAACCTCAATGTTGAAGACATCATTTTTGAACCACAGTTGCACAGTATTTCACTTATATGATGACGGAACTAAGACTGATATTTATTTTATTGTCTTGTTATCTACTAAACTTGACATTATTGTAAGCTAAAAGCATCTTTACTTTATAAAATTTTTAATTTAGTATACTTATCTCATGTATTTTTTGTTTGTTTAAATACCTTACTTTGATTCTAAATACACACTTTTTTTTTTTTTTAATGCCAATTATTAAAATTTTCTTCACCATTCTGAATTTTAAGATATTTAGAATTATTTTTACTGCACAGTTAATTTCTAATTCATAATGGGAAATATGAGTGCAAAATTAGTTAAAGAGAATAATGTAATGCAAATACAACTGGAAAATAATAATTATAATTATTTATTAAGAAACTATTTTTAAGAAAAATTTCTCAAAGAAGATATTACTTGTCCTGTCAGTATATAGAAAATGTCGATGTGTTAAACCAAAACTAACTAGTATCAATAAAAATCCTTTTTTAAAGTAGATTTCGTAAGAAATACTACCTATTACTTTCTCCCCTAAGTTGGAAATTTTGGAAAATTTTTGCAGATCTAGGCCGATCATGACTCTCAGAACACAAAACCAGACCCAATTCAAAACTTTATATATATATGTCACTTTTTTATAGACACATATATAGGGGGGGAGGGGTCCCGCAGTGGCGCGGACGGTAAAGCTCGGCTCTCGTAAGATCGCCGAAAGCCAAGCAGCATCGACGACGGTCACTGTTTGGGAGGGTGCATCATCTATCCTCTCTCGTCTGCCTCTGCTGTGGGACTGTGTACGTTAATGGGAGCTGGTGCACGTTAAATCTGTTCGTGGCTCCAAAGTCCTCCAAGTTCTGTATAAGCGCTACCTCTGGGGGTGCCAATCCAGATGCAGGTCTCTCATCTGGAATTGGTTCAAAATTAGGAGACCTGGGGGGATAGTACAATAGACCTCTGGTCGCGGTGCTTTGGCTTTCGAGCCTCCCCCACAATAATACAGTAATAGGGGGAGGGAGGGGGGGGGGGAATGGGAATTTTTGTAAACACAGAAAAAAAAAACCCATAACTTCATAATTATGATACATATTGAATCCGTTTAAAGTTATTATTACTTCTAGGAAAAGGCCGAAAATTTATATACAACAGTTTTTTGATATCATTACAAATGGAAAAAAATTCATAACTTCGTCAATTCACAAGATATCAAATCCACTTAAATTTATTATAAATCCTCTTAATATTATCAAAAACTTTTATATTCACAAGTTTTTTATAGAACCAACCCTTATAGCTAAACAAAACAAAATAAAATTTAAAAAAAAAATCCCTGCCAGCTCCGCCTGCAAACTAGTTAGATTTCGAAGTGGGTGGTCCCAACTGAGGCACCATGGCAAAAAGGTCATTTCTTTTGCAATTCCCAACAAACAGGCATCCCACGGTCTGCGTCTTTAAAATCTACCTGTGCCTGTAGGCCGAGTCATTAGTTTTTTTTTTTTTTTTTTTTTTTGAGAAGCAATTTCTCGTAACCCTACAGTCAACTTTCATTTAAGGAGAAGGGGGGGGGGGGGTTCTTTTCAAGAGGAAGGATGTGAATTATATTATCACCTCTGTGTCACACAGAACAAGAGAAATTCCTTCTATGAACTTCTGCTCTCTTCTTGTCTTCCACCCCAAGAGGACAAGAAGAAACACATAATTAACCCCTTGACACCCAGACTGCTTTTTTCAAGTACAGACTTATGTACCAGCATTTAGTTACCAGGGTCATTCCATGGTAACTTACGTTACATCTATATATTTAAAACGCTAAGCGATTTCTTTCGACAATCCGTGAGAACAAACTACTGCATCAAATTACATCATTCTTTTTTTAAATGAAAGACATTTGGACACAGATTTGTTATCGTGCATTCGTTTGTTCGAAAATTTAATTAATTAGCCGTAATTTTCAATTAAACTTTTTCTTCTGCTTATGACGTCATAAAGTCGGCAATCGGATTAACGCCCACTGTTGCGAGGTACATAGTTTATTTTCTGAACTCTGTGGTTGCGAGATAATAGAGAAATAATATTAAAAGCACGTGGCTTTTAGACCGAATTTTTTAATTTGCAAGTTAAATTTAGATAAAAATATTTATCCGCATGTTTTATAAGAGAATAAAAATTCATATTTATTGTGATGTCACGGGAATATTGTTCATTGGGTTTATTTTATAGACGCTTTCAGTGTGACGTCAGTGATGACGTTTTGGTTGGATACTCCAAACAAACGGTTGCTATGTTTCATTTCTTATTAAATATAAATCGTAAAAAAATTTTACTGCTGCATATAATGTATTGAAACACTTTACCGTGAGATATAGCTATAAGATATAGCTACATATATAAAATATAATAGAAAATACAACATAGCAACCGTTTGTTTGGAGTCAGTTTCCAAGCAAAACGTCATGATTGAAAACGTCTATTATTATGCATTGTAACTTTGTTGATGCCATTTTTCATTACAGTTAAATACAAATATATTTTGATTTGTATACATGGTATTTACGCATAAAAATAACATATACAAAGTAAGTGTGAAAAGTTTGCGCCGGTGAAAATTATGTTATGTTTAGCTTGAAATGCATTTTAACATTGATAAAACTAAAGAGAAAAATTTATATGATTATGTCAGCATGACGTAATTTTAACTGATTTTTCCATTCTTAATTATAAAGATTAGAATTGGAATATTTATTGATTGCTTCATCTTGATTGCATGTTACCAATTACTTTTTTTTTAATTATAGGTTAGAAGATTTCATTTTTTAATATAAAAAATTCCCAAAAGTAAAGGATTTCAGGAAATTAAAATTATTAAAAATAGTGCTATGGTAGAAAAAAAGAACTTGAAATAATGATTGTATTTTTAGCTAGAATAAACAGTGCAAGGCTAATATTTTATAGAAATTATTTTGGTAGGTTTATTATGAGTTCATTTAACAGTTCCATATTAGCGGCAAAGTCATATTTCTTTCACTGTGAATTTCTCTTTCGATGTCAAAAAATGGTAGTCTACTTTTGGATGCCAGCGAAAACACAGTGGCAATTTTTAGAAATGTATAACGGTTATGACAACAAAAGGCGCTATCGCTTTAGCTTTCATCGCGCTTACATCACTTCTAAATACTACAAATTTCAATTTTTTACTACATTTTATAATTTTAATTCTTACATCGTGAATTAGAAAGAACAAATTGGCTTTTGATTGAAATTTATTTGAAAACTGCCGCTTAATTTAACGACTTTTTAAATAATTTTCAAGCATGAAATGTTTTTCATTTCTATCTTAACAATGAACATCAGTTTGCTTCAATAATGTAAAATAGCACCTGGGAAAGTTGCCACAATTGAAAATAGATTTCTCTAACCATCATAAAAAGTGAAAAAAATAATAATAAAGCCTGATAAATCATAAGATCAGATTATCCATAAGATAGAGCATTTTGGTGCTAAACTAAAATCTGTCAAAAAAGAAAAAAAACTATTTTGAGTTTTTGTTTAACATAAAATCGATATGTTGAATCCGCTGATGCATATGTTGCATCAAAATATTCTACGAATTGTATTTTTTTTAAAAGATCTATTGGGTATTTAACTGTACAAGAGGTAAAAGATCCCCGACTCTGATGGAAAAGGGATAATCATCCTGATTATGTAAAGGGACGGAGGAAACTATACAAATAAATTACACTTGAAAACATTAAAAATCTCCCTCATCTGAAGATTGATTTATTATTGTAAAAAAAAATTCTTCGTCTGATTACCTTAAAACAATGGATGCGTTTTAGAAGATATGGATTTGAAATGAACAATGATTAAAGAAGACATTTAAAATTTTTTAATTTAAACATTTTAAAACATTTTTTAACATCGAATCTCGACGGTGCTTTTGGGCAGATGCAATGCACATGCTCATAGGAGCTCATTCGGTTGCATTATCACAGGGGGGGAGATGTGTGCTTTATTTACTATGTTCTTTTATTTACTGAATATGAGATGAACGTAGGAATATACTATTTGTATGATACTTCATAGGTCCATGAAATTTTCTTTCTTGCCATAGAGAATGTGGCGGTAATGTCAAACTGATTTGCCTTACACAGTTGTTTACGGATTGTTTGTTTGGAGTTTGCATTGGAAATCGCACTGTATTTCACTGAGGAAAAAACTTTTAAAATAAAATATTTGAAAGACTGTTTCATTTGCACTATTCTTAAATAATAAAGAAGCTTATTTTAATGATATTGTTATAATATTTTTTTCCGTCAAGTTTTGACGGGTTCCATCTAGTTTAGAATAATTTTCTTTAGTAATTTTCATAATATAACACCAAAAAATATTGAAAATGTAATGTTGATATGATTTGTTAATTAAACCTATCCAAAGCGAAATTGGATGAAAATTACCTACCTTTAGTGCAATTTTTTGAACACTGGCCATTATATTTATTATGGTAACTTACGTTCTTTTTGTCAGAAACGTAAGTTACCATAGTAATAAATATAATTTTTAGCGTTCAAGAAATAGTACTAAATTTAAGTAATTTTTATCTAAATTTAGCTTTGTTAGGTTTAATTAACAAATCCTTCTATATATAAAAAAAAATAATGTTTTGAAATGGACCAATGAAAATCTGCGTAGATATTCCGGGTTATTCTCATCGCTTTTTTACTAGGGACTTTTTTGACGAGCGATTACTTTTTTCCCATCCATTTTACGGATTCGAAAATCATACCACCAGACGCAAAATATAACAAGCTTTCAGAAATTCAAAAAATTATCACGGTCGGACAATAAAAACTCAAAAAATCCTTAAAAATAGAGTAAAAAATCTTTTATTGAAATGTCATTTTTTATATTGTTGCCAATTTCTAAATAAGCACAAAGGATTATGTTTTATCTCAAATAAAAAATGTAATTGCACGAGACTATTAAAAACAATAATGAAAGTTTAAAATAATAATTAAATGATCACATGTTGAAAGCAGGAAATAAAGAAAATTACGTCATAAAAATTGTGTTTACACATGAATATTAAAAATAAAAAAGATGAATTAAATGAAAAAGCATTATAACCAGTTAAATGAAAAAGCATTATAACCTGATTACAGAAGATAGTCGCCGTTCGTCATATCATCATCTTTTTAAAACAGGATACATTACCAGGTTTTAAGAGGCTGTGAAATCAGAACGGGGGTTGGTGAGCGTAGTGAGCAGGGGGCAGAGGCCCCTAGTCATATAAACATTACATTTTGAATATTTTAGTGTTATATTACTAAAATTACTGAAGTCAATTATTCTAAATGTAACATAAGTTACCACAACGTAAGTAACGAAATGACCCACCAGCGTTAAAACAGGTTGTACGTGCTGTACATCTGGTAGTCGTCTACGGTAAAATCAGGACGTCCTGGATGTCAAGGAGTTAAGGGTAATAATAAAGACAACAAATTCTTTATTAATGGATTATTGAAAATTGACTATACATAATATTTGTTTCTTTACATAAATTTAATAATCAGGATGTAAATAAATCATTCTAATTGAAATTATTCTTTAAATATAAAGATGTTTTGGACTTTTTTTTAATACTTCCCAACAAAGTTAAAGTGTTTATGAATTAGGTTTGTCTGTCTGTGCGTGATCTAACTCACATAAATATACTCGGATTGCCATACAATTGATATATGTTTTTCAGGTTTACTATGGCATGTTTGGTATTGAAAATGAAATATGTAGCACTTATACTTCACGAATAGAATGCAAAGCATATTTTACAATGTAAAAAATATTATAAAAATAAAATGTAAAAGATATACATTATTTAAACTAGAAATATCAGTATCTATTTTTGTAAAAAGGTAAAATACATGTGGTTTACCGTCTAGTTTCGTAATGAATATAAATAAAATATAGTTAGAATGTTTATAAATTTTTTGCTGAATGTATAAGTATTTTAGCATTTGTTTCTCGTGTTTTATGATGTTTATTGAAATATAATAAATAATGCTACATCAAAAAATGGCACTCAAAAGAATGCCGTTACATTATGGTCTATGGGGAATCCTTTGTAATGTATTTTAATGACTGATAATCATGCACTATTTCAAATATATTAAAACTGATATACATCACTGAAATGCACTACAAGATGTTTACTTTCGAATATAGCATATGTAGCACTTATAAATAGTTTAAAGGATAAGTCAAAATAATTCCGTTACATTAAGGTCTATGGGGGGGAAGTAATTTGAGGAGCATTTTAATCATGTTACGCTATCACAAACATATTGAAATTGGTATCCTTTTTTAAGGTGCACAAAAACATGCTTTCTGTAGAATATGGACTGTAAAGCATTTATCATCCATTTACTTACAGCAGGCATGTCAAACTCGTTTACTGCCGCGGGCCAAATTAAGCATTATATACAATGCCGCGGGCCACGTAAAAAAGTGTGTAATACACTGCTCAAAACAATTAAAGGATATTTGACGTTTTATATAAAATAAAGATATAAACGAAATTTTTTTTTTGCCGAAAATAGAAGAAGAGAATCACAAATGCAAATTTTTCTGGTTTTCAAACTGTGGAGTATGCAAATTTTGAGTTCGACGTCAAAAACGTCGCTTCAGCGGCAGCGAATGAAATTTGACTTTCAACTGGATAAAAGAGAATGAAGACAAGGATGATCGGCATTCAGTGATTGCTTTGTTTCGATGAGTACGATGTCTCAGCGAAGTCATTTGACAGATTCAGAAGCTTTGAGAATTGTTGGTAGGTTAGAAGGGGGCCAAACTCAAGCCGAAGTAGCGCAAGCCATTGGAGTGTCACAAAGTGTCATTTCCAGGATCTGGAACCGTTTTTTGGAGAGTGGATGTGCAGGCCGAAGACCAGGGCAAGGTCGTAGACGGGCAACAACACCCAATGAAGATCGGTATTTAGCATTAACAGCTCGGAGACACCGAAACATGAACGCTACTCTTCTCCAACAACACCTTCGCTCGGCTACAGGCACCACGATTTCAACTCAGACTGTCCGAAACCAGCTCCATGCTGTAGGTCTGTATGCTCGCCGACCGATGGTATGTGTTAGATTAACATCAAGGCATCGTCGCGACCGCAGGGAGTGGGCAACTGAGCCTGTCAACTGGAGGAGAAAAGAATGGAGCAATATTCTGTTTTCTGACGAGTCCCGTTTTTCTGTGCATCTGGATAATAGGCGTATTTTCATCTGGAGGGACCGTGGCAGTAGGAATAATCCTGCGTTCGTGCACGAAAGTGTCAGATTTGGTGGTGGAGGAGTGTTGGTGTATGGTGGCATCTCCATTGACGGATGCACTGACCTCTACATCATTCGAGATGGAGCTCTGACTGGTCGCCGATATAGGGATGAGATCCTCAGACCTATTGTAGTCCCTTACGCTGCAGCAATCGGAGATAACTTCATTTTAATGGACGATAACTGCAGGCCACATCCTGCAAACCTGGTGGAGGATTTCCTTTTCGAGGAAGGAATCGTTCGAATGGAATGGCCAGTGTGTTCTCCAGACATGAATCCAATCGAGCACGTTTGGGACGCTCTAGGAAGACGAGTTTCTGGCCGCTAACAACCCCCACAAACTCTCCAAGAACTGGAAAGAGCTCTTCTGGAAGAGTAGGGCAGAATACCCCAACTCGTCATTAATAGCCTCATTGAGTCCATGCCTCAAAGGTGTTTAACGTTGCTGGCCGCCCGTGGAAACCATACCCCCTACTGAAAATGATTTTCTTTGAAGAAAACACCTTTTCTTATTCTTTTTTTCTCATATGCACAAATTGTGTTTTTTTCCTTTTGTACACAAATGCGCAATAAAATGCATTTTTTTCTGCCAAACATGTGTAATTTATTCTCATATAACCTACTATGTCTGTCGACCATGTATCAATCAGCTAAAAAGTTTCCCAGATACAAAATCCACCTAAAACTGCAATATCCTTTAATTGTTTTGAGCAGTGTATTATTACCATTGCACAGAATAAAATCTGTACTCACAAAACACAGCCATTTTAAAGAAATATTTACTCAAAGTTCCAAAGTTATTACTATTCATAGTTTATTTCATCTTATTTTTCGAAAAAATACTCTATTTTTTATCAACGAAATATATAAAATTTAATTCAATTTTCTAAATTGTATTTATTTTAAATATTGATTGCATATGCTGGTCTGTTAATATTGATGTAGCAAAGACATAAATGTCAATCTTCTGTGTTTTCGTCAAGTAAAAAATAAACATATTTAAGAAACAAAAAAAAAATATTTAATAAAATATGTCTTGTATCTATGCGCTACTTATTTGATTTAATGTATTAAATACATTTTCTGGCTCAAACTATGTTTATTTGAGCTGAAAAATAACTAAAGGTTGGCAGCTATGCAAAAATGTCGTATAAAAGTGCGCTACCGAACACAGCTAAAATATGTCTAATTGCAGACTATACTTTAAAAAATTGTCCGATTTATGAATTATTACAGAAATTTGGAAATCCCATATCCGCATATTTGTTTTCTAATATGTAATCGCACCGAATTTTGATTAACTGCAGTAATAAATTCTGAAGAATAATTTCAACATCAATAAATTAGAGTGAAATAAATATATTAAACTGATTTTCACATTTCTTTGAAATTAAAAAATCTTCTTTTGAATTCATATACTGTATTTTTAGTATATTCTAAAAATTTCCATTCCGACGACTTGTGCAATAATGCCTGGCAACATTATAAAATGAAATACATTTTCATTTTCAAAATTGTTTTATCAAAGAATTTTATTTGAAAACGCCAATACTATCAAATTACACGATAGCATTATGAAATTTGCCTTGAATTTGAAGTTTACTCGGGTGCTTTAAGATTTCAAATGAAAACTCCAAGTACTTTGTCTATTGGTGGTCTTTTAATAATCTATATTCATAATTTGTCGATTTAAAATGACAATTGTAGCCTTATTTAACAGTTCGAATTTAACAGTTAAAATTTTATGATGGAAAGCCATCAAATATCTGTATAAAAAGAGATTTGTTTATCTTCACTACCCATATTTTGAAGATATTTTCTAGATTGACGATGATTAAGAATGTGCGTAAGAATATAATATAAGTTTATAAGCACTATAAGCTTTTTTGCATGTATCCGGGTTTTATAAATATATCCACTATACATAAAACTTTCTAGGAATAGCACAGTATATTTCCAAATTTCTTTAACTGCTCTATACATAATTTCTTCAATTTTGTAGTGAATGATTTCGACTCGCGAAGCATTTAGTGCAATAAAGACAATTAGTTTTTTAAAGCCAATGTATTTTATTCAATACGTTTGGGTAAAGTACTTTGGTTCTCTAAAGAAGTATTAGTTTCAATTCCAACAGTTTATCCTACCGATGTTCAGCCTGATTTTTATGGAGTTTTTCTTTTATACTTTGTGCTGTAGCACCTCTTAATGTTATATTTTTTCCAAACTCCAACAGTATTTACATATCAAACATACAATTTCAGTTTTCCTTTGAA
The DNA here is from genome assembly GCA_963931845.1 of Maratus michaelseni. NCBI lineage: Eukaryota > Metazoa > Arthropoda > Arachnida > Araneae > Salticidae > Maratus > Maratus michaelseni. The sequence continues at coordinate 124,636,908 of OZ007586.1, forward strand.
TATAATTGTATTGTAAATCACCTTTAAAAAAAATCTCCAATGTTAATTTTCAGTTTATCATATTTATTCATAGTGATAAAGCTTTATTATTTATATATATATATATATATAACCTGGGTTGTAGGAGAGTATGTCAATAAAATGCGTATATGTCAATAAAAAATGAAAGAAAGGAAAGAAAGATCACACAGGATTCTCCAAAGATCACAATCTAAGTTATGAAAATAAAGAACTCAAATCCAAAATCCATATGTTCGACTAAAGTCCAAGTGAAGAACCTAGATGACATATTCGGGGGTTTTATTTCAAAAACAAAAGTGATAATTTGTGTCACTTTCAAAGTCACTCATTTAAAGCTATTTAATTTTAAAATTAGATTTTTTAAAAATCTTAACTGATCTTATTTAGCGCCGAATTTTAGTAATTTTACAATACATTTCTTAGTTTTTAATAAATACAACATATTATTTTGTAAAGTGGTGTAAAATCGAAAAAGAGTTAAAATTAAGTATTAGATTCGGCATAAAAGAAATAAAAATTATAAGTAAAATACTGACAAATTTTTACAAATTTTTTTTTTACTTTTCAGACTTAAGATCTCGTGCTTTGCTATTTTCTGATTGGTTATTTTTGTTTTCACTTTTTTTTTTTTAATGCTAGAATCTAAAATTGATTTATATCTGTCTATATACATCACTATTGCCAGCTGACCGGGATTTTAAATTCAGATGAAGAGGGATATTCCCCTTATTTAATGACAGAATATATAAGACAAATATTGCTATTCAAAAATAGTGGTAGCATTCTGAATAAAAATAAAGCCCGCCAAACTGGTAACACTGAGATACATATCTTTCTAATGTTTGCCAGCTCTAAGACAACGGTTGGTGCAAATTTTATTTTCATCATGCGTTTTCTAACAACTAAATTAAACACAGGTAAATTGCAATGACTTTGCGGGCCACAGATAAGTAGTCGGCGGGCCACGTGTTTGACATGCCTGACTTACAGGGACACACAAAAAGTATTTGGTTACATAATGGTTTAGGGGGAAAACTGTTTGCAGCGTATTTTAATTATGTTACACTATTTGAAATATAATGAAATTGTTATATATTACTGAGGTTTACTACAAAATACTTGTATAATATGATGTGCATAGCATTTATCATTCATTTACAGGGACACACAAAAGACTTCAGATACAGTAGTTTATCCAAATTATTATCCATAAGCAATAATAGCAGTGCGGTTTCAGGTGTGTATGCATTTAACTAAATTTGTGCATACTGTGTGGTATGTATACATGTTATACATCGTAAGCAAAAGACACACAAAAGATTTCGGATACAGTACTGTATCCGAATTATTATCCATAAGCGATAATTACTGGAAGTGCAGTTTCAGTTAGGTATACGTTTAACTAAATTTGTGCACACAGTTGTGTTTATGCGATATATCGGGTGGTTATAATATAAGTATCTCTATTTGGAGCTGTCTGTAGCTTGAAAGAATCACCGGAATGAAACCAAAACCGGTTTACTTACTATTTGAGAAAGGGGAAGAAGAATAAACAATAAAAAAAAATTAATACCAAAAATAAATTACCAAACTACTTCCACCAACCATGTTCAAGAATTTGTCTTCATTATGACAGCTTTATTTTTTTTAAATAACATTTTTTCAAAAAGTACACAAATTTAGCAAGATTTTTTACAAGAATAGATGAAATATGCAGACAAATTATTTTGGATATGTGGTCGCCATTCAATATCTGAATGCAGGAAAAATAATCATAAACATCAGATTTTTTTTTTTTTTTTTTTTTAATCAGATTTTAATAGAATCAGATTATTTTAAAAAAAATGATTTTTTCACATCCTGATTTTAAAAAATATTTTTTATTTAAATATAAAAGACTGTGTTGCTTTGCATTAGATAGTAAATGTGGTGCTACATTTCTGATGAAATATTTGGTAAAATCTGCATAAATATACTGCTGTATATATACTATATTATTCTGGTATTGCTATGATTTGCTCCTGATCGAGTTTTGAGAGAAAGGAAATGTTCTTGACTGATGTTTAGAGCAGTGGAGTGGGTAGAAGTCATTTTGTTGTTGTTTTTTCTTTCTTCTGATCACCACTGTGGTTATACATGGAATAATGAATCATGTAAAGAGCTTTATAATTTGGCACATTTGAAAAGAAAAAATGATTGGTAATATTTATCTTTTTGAAGAAATAGAGACGAACTTGGGTTAAAAGTTTTTCTGCAGATTCGGGTCGGCCCTAGTACTCATCCTGTATGTCTAAAGTTATATACCTCAAAGCCAGCTTTTGGATTTTTTTATTAGATTTTTTTTAATGCAATTTATAGCCTTTTTTCACATTTTGCAGTAATTTTTCTGCTTTAACAAAACAAATCTGGTTTCAAAATTTAAGCCCAATACAGTAAATTTTTCCCTCTTTTCAATAAAGTTTATTCAGAATTCTTACAGCTATTTCACAGTTTTTTGCAAATTTTTTAATGCTATTATTAGACTTTTTTTTTCCATGTTTCATGACGATTTTTTAACATTCATAAAGGAAAATTGATTTCAAACTTTTAGCCTAGCAAATTTTGTCCTCTGTAATGTTTGAATTTTTAGCAATTTTTAATTTGATTTATAGCATTTTTTGCATTTCTAAAGGAATTCTGGTTACAATGTCCACTAGGACTAGATTATTTATCAATACATCGGTCAAGTATTAATATTTTTTAAATATCACAATAACGATATCTAAACTTTGACTCCACCAGTATATCCCAATAACAATAATATTGTTTTACGATCACCACAATTTCAAGCCCCGAAAAACAGCAACGAATACCCCGTACCAAATATGTTCTTCAATCCTTCTTTCATCTGATCCGTTTATTTATTCACTGTCCTGCTTCATCAAAAACAGAAAATCTACCACCACTGAGTATCTGTCTATCATATCTCAAAGTAAAGAATACTCCAATATATCCCAATACATTCAATCTTTTCAAACCACAGAGTGAGAGATAAATACTGAATAACACTAATCGTGTGTTCCTTGTTTGGCTGCGGTGATTGGTCGAGACATATTGTGATATCTCTCAGCTATTGATATGTCCTGTCCAATAAGATGAGCTTGAATATTTGTTGGTTATTGCGTGGTATTGATATTGCTTGCTAGTATGCGATTTTTCGGATTTGGAAGGAATTTATATCTGCGCTTAAAATGAGTGTATTTTTTGGTTGCCCCGTTCATGAAAAGGCACTTTAAATACATTGAAAACACTTTTGGGGAATTTTACTAGGTTATTGAAATTTAACTTATTGCTTATTCTAGTAGATTTTATTAGGAAATTAAATTTCTAAACTAGGAAAGGGAAATGTCTATCAGTTATTCAGTGAAGACAACTTTTTTTTTTTTTTTTTTTTAAATGAGAGATACATTAAATAATTTAAACAACGTTAGATAATAATTAAGGTGAAGAAAAAATTACATGGTTGCCATGATTAAATTCTGTAGTAAATCGTAAGCTTCTCAAAATACGCAATATTTTTTTTATTTCTTAAATTCATATTTTTAGTCATCCATGGTAATCCTTTGCTAAATTAAAAATAAGAAATGATAATGATCATTAATAAAATGAAGTTTTGCAGGATGGAGTGATTTCTTTATGCCAAGATTAAACGAAGGATGTATGACAAAAGGATCGTCATGATTTATAGTCTGGACGCATTTCGTGTGCAGGATAAATGAAATCAGGCTCAGTCCCTCCAAACTATTTGAACCAAGTAAAACAAAGTTTGATATTTTAAACCAATAATTAAATTCTATGAAATGAAAATTGTATACATTTTTATGTGGACAATTTTGAATTTTATTTTACTAAATGTGCTTTTTAATCATATCATAGTGATGAAAACGAGACTTTAAAAAAAAAGATTAATAGAATAAAATGAGAAGAATAGAAGAAATACTAACTTTAAAGAAAAGCTTTATGAAAGTAATGCTAATGCTAAAACAATCAGTTTATTTTTTTAAATATTTGGTTTTAAAAAATATGAAGAGTAAAAATTATGTTCTATGAGCAAATAGATATAAAAATTGTAAGTTATTGCATTCAACTAAGTTTTGTGTTTAAGTTGTTAATACTATATCACTTATCTTTAAAAACAACAATAAATGCCCTTACTCTCCCCCACCTCCCTTTAAATTATTATCGCAATATATCAGCAATATCAACTTTTTGATATAAAATTTGTCCTCTGTGATTTTTGAAATTTTAGCAATTTTTTATGAGATTTTTAGCAATTTTCATGCATTTCGCAGCAATTTTTCCAAATTAGTAAAAAGTATCCAGTTTCAATTTTTTACCCCAAACATATATATTATTTCTGTTGTCAACATCCCTTTTTCTATGCATTTACAAAACACACAACAATGAATGAGGTATCATTCAAAAGGTTTTTGAATCTGCTTCTGACAGTGTACACTCACATTACACTGCATTACTTTCATAAATGAAATGAAAGATTTTTCTCAAATCAATGTTGCCATAAAAATTAAATACTGCAATATATCATGCTCAACAATGATTATAAAAAAATAAATATCAGAAAAAAGATAGTGAGACATGTCTGCAGTTTTTTTTTTTTTTTTTTTTTTTGTATTTATGAAAAAAAAAAAATGAAAATCAAATGTTTAGAAGAAAACAACATCATCGATCGATCGTTCAAAGCAGTGGTATTTCACATGTGGCTTAAAATGTATGCTTCGTTATGTTAAATTAAATTGTATTTTATATGTATTCAGTTTATTACTTACCCATCATACGTAGTATAGGGTAAGTCTTGTAATCGTTTTGAAAATCGGAAAAAAAAAATTGGACGAATTTACGCATTTCAGACATTGGAGACATTCCGAAAAACATTTTTAGAAAAATGTTTTTGCCGTCTGTCTGTCTGTGTCTGTAAATGCTCTATCTCCCGAACAAACTGAGATCGAGACTTGAAATTTGGTATGTACTTAGTATGTAATAATGGGAAGAAGCTTATTGAATTTCAGTAACCTTGATCATTCAGAACTATTTTTTTCGGACTCTTGAAATATTCATTCTGATAAAAGGTATATAAAAATTTTCAAAATTGTTTATTTTAAGGGTTGAATATAAAAGACAATAAAAAAACAAATTTTGCATAAAGAATGAAGTTGATCGGATAGGTAAACATATTTTGTAGTCATATTTTCAACATTCTTTGATTTTTCATGACCTTGTATTTCATCCAAATTTCAATTCAAAGATATATTTTAATTGGAAATGAGATGCTTAATCCGACGCAATAAACCGTTAGTTAATATGATTAACATTTTTGTAGTTATAAAGATGCTTCTTTTATGCAATTCAGTAATAGAACATTTAAAGTTTATGACGTCATCAAGCCATGATTTTATTCAAATTGCAATGCATTTTATAAGTAGTTTACACATGTTTTATTCTCATATTTTATATTATGCATATCCATGATGGGTAAGTATTACGGTGGCCCCCCCAACAACTAGTTTTTCTTTGTCGCAAGATTTTCCCAAAGTGGAGGATGTCATCCTCTAATACAGTTAAAATACTGCGATTACTGCGAAACCATGTGACTTTTTTTCCCTCACATGTGCTCTTTTTCTACCTTCGATCAGTTTTTATTGAAACTTTGATTGAATAAATGAGATGATATTCTGGCTTTACTAATGTTGTTTGCAGATATTTTATTCTCAATTTTTCTTTCAAAGTTTAAACCTAAATTTAAAAAATACAAGAAATTGCTAAAAAATATTAGATTGCAGTGTGAAATCCTCACACGGGTCCACTGGAAAAGTAAAAAATATTCTCTAATTTTCGAAAAACAGGATGGGTACAGAAATTGCAAAAAGAAGTTCCCTGATTTTTCCCTGACAACCTTTATCAGATTTCCTTGATTTCCATTATTTAACGATGCACATATAGGATTTAATCTAGCACTAGCCAAATAGCCAAAAAGCTAACTGAAAGCACCTTTTGCTCCCAAAGCATTTAGTGGATTCGCCAAATAGTGACAGCCAAAAAAATATATATCATTTCCATTTTGTTGTTCTGCATTTTGTAAACCTGCTGCTGCCACGTAAAAAAAACTCGCACTGCCTCTACCCCAGCAACTCACTTCAAAATTTGTCTCGTCCTCCCTGTGCAAGCATCTTACAAATAGTGTGATATCATTTGTGTTAGGCGTATTGAGGAAATTAAAAGAGTTTGTTTATTTTTTGTTGATGATCCCAACTTAGGAAATGAAACCAAAACGGTTCATGAATGGAAGTTGTTTAGGCAAGTTCTGGCTACAAGGGGTAAAGAAATGAAACTAGCTGATTGTATTCTTTTTTCCCATAAAAATGGCATTACTGACATGTTTCCCAATGTGACTTCTTTGTATGAATTTATAGCAACAATTCTGTTGTCTACAGCAGATTGTGAAAGGGGATTGAGTCTCATGAATACAGTAGAGAGCCGCTAATCCGCAAACCTGTAATCCGCAAAGGCCTCTAATCTGCAATCAATTTATGAATGTAAACAAAGAAATTTAATTCTTGAAAAATGCTTCAATGGTGACAAAATTTTGAATTTGGAAATTTTTTTTCACCAATTTTAACATTTTCCTTATCTTTATATATAGCTATTATATATCATAACATTCTTCTTTATAGTTTAAAATGAAAGCACATTTAATTAGTATATTATTTTATATATTCATTTCTTCATACAGTACTTGTAAAATACAATTTGAGCTTTTGTGATTTTTTTTTTATTTCAATGGATAAAAAATCCTTATGTAGACAATATATTTTATAATTGATTTTTTTTCATTAAATCATAATTATAAAATTGAAAAACACATAAAAAAATACATATATATTGCTTTTGAACTCTTACTTAAAGATAAAATTCAACACTATAAACCAAATGTCTTAAAACAGACAACAATCAGGGGTCGATGCAGGGTTTTTTTCTTGGGGCCCATTTTGTGAAAAGTAAAGGTTATTTTTGTGAAATTAATTATATTTTTGTGAAAAATAACATTTTGTAACGAAAGTTGAAATCCAGTTAATCAAATTCAAACCAAGCATTTATAAACAAAAACTTCTTTTAAATCCTTTTGCTGAAGTTTTCCTCTCTGGTGAACGTGTTTGTTTACAAATTATACATTTTAAAACATCACAAAATAGTAAATGAAAAATAAATAATAAGTTTTTATGGAATAGAACTTTGTGAAAGGGCCTATTTTAGTAAAAGGAATTTTGTGAAGGGGCCCTAAATAGGCCCCAAATTTTGCCTGGATCGACCCCTGACAATTGATGCCATATTTAAGAAATTAAAAAAATAAATTTTTTACATAGTTATTACTTTATCTATATATTAAAATGTGTAATTTATTTATATTTTAGTATTAGCAATCTAAATTTGTCCAAAATATGAATTAAAAAAAATTTAAAACAAAGATTAAATAGACATGGCCTGTAATCTGCAAAAAGCCTCCAATCCGCACAACACTTGGAACCAAACTTTGCGGATTAGTGGCTTTCTACTGTATAACAAAAACTGGCTTGAGAAATAGACTGACAATCAAAAATTTAAGTAACTTAATTATGATTAATTTGGAAGGGGAAATTTGAAAACAATTTCCATTTAAAAAAGCATTTGATGTGTGATGTATGGCCAAATATCGAGAGGGTCAATCTTACAGAGTGGTGTACTGTTTGTATATTGTATAATTAAAAATAATACTCATTTATATAGAAATGTTGTATAAATAAAAGTTTTTTTTATTGTCTAAAGCTATTTTTATTTGGCTAACAGTTATTGGCTGCAATTAGCGAAAAAGCTACAAATCTCTTTTTCCTAGATAAAACTCTAACATACGGTATTTTTTAATATATGCTGCTTCCTCATATAACATTATTAACTAATACCTCATTTGGGAGAAAAAACAAGAGAAAAACATAACTGCACAGTATTGATAAAGTACTGATTCACAATTTCATAAATCCGAACTAAAATTTAGTCCAACAACTTCATATAGTGGCCAAAGAATATATGACGAGCAGAAAATTTCCTCATTTTCTGAAAAATGTTCAATTCTAAGACATATCTATATCTGACGGGATAGTTAATTAGATTAAGCTGGCCGCCTGGTCAGCTAATGTTAATTTATCATAATTTTTTCAAAAATGTGTAAATTGCCTTCAATATAAGTGCTATGAACAGAAAACAAGGGCTTCTGATCACATTAACGTGTGTAAAGTACCAAAAACTCATATCGTGTGTATCTTTTAAAAAATATATGTAAATTTTACTTTTCTTTATCACATACTATTATTGGCTTAAATATAATATGTTTGTCAATGAATCAGTCTCGTGTGAAAACAAATATTTTTGCATATAGACAAATTCCCCTGATTTTCAAGTACTTTTACGAAATTCCCTGACTTATCCCTTATTTTTCCAGATTGATAAATGATTCCCTGATTTCCAAAATCTGTAGCCACCCTGATAAAGTTTATTTGGAATTCAAACAGAAAAATTTGGATTTTTTGTGAATTTTGTATGTGATTTTTTGGAATTTTGTATGTGATTTTTTGGAATTTTATTGCATTTTGCGGCAATTTTTGGACATTTCTAAAAGAATCCTGTTTTAATCTTTTAACCCAGTTTAATAAATTTTGTGCTCTTTTCAGTAAAATTTATTTGCAATTCATACAGCAATTTTTTAATTTTTCTATGAGAATTTTGTGTTTTTTCATGTTTTGCATTTGTAAAAAGAATTCAGTTTTAAATGTTTAACCTAATGTGCTAAAATTATGGTGATTTTTAATGTGATTTTCAGAGTTTTTTTCGCATTCTGCAGCAATTTTTTGACATTCATGAAAGAATTCCCGCCCACTACAGAAAATTTTGGAAGAGAAAAAGTTGGAAGAATACCAAGTCGACTTCTATAGCAATGTTAATGACAATGCCGAAAATTTGAATTTAATCTGGGTCAAAATATCACAATAATTCAATGTTCGTTTCATTCGAGACTGGGATGAGCATAGTCTGTATGGGTGCACATTGCCGAAGGTAGTGGAGCCTCCCACCCCAGGTTTATTCAGATAAAACTGACCAATGAAGCTCCATTAAGGAATAATAAACAAAGGTATATAATTATTATTGATGAATTAAAAATGAACTTTATAACATATAAAACAAAAAAGACCATTGTTGACTTTTAGGCGGTTCTACCATTACGTGTGTGACTTTTAGAAAGTTTTTTTTTTTTTTTTTTTGCAAATTAAGACAAATTTGGAAGTGAAATTTAGATAATGTTTTACTTTTTTTATTGCTATTACAGGACACATACATTACATTTTACAGACACATTTTTGTAGTGACAGCTTTAGTCTAAAATAGCAATTTTTTTTTTTAAATAGTAAAGTCATTGTTATGTGTCTGACTCTACACATACAGAATCATTTTTGTAATGACACCTTTAGTCTAAAATAATATTTTTTTTTTAAGTAGTAAAGTCATTGTTACATGTGTGACTCTTCTGAGTCACACACGTAACAATGACTTTACTATTTTTTTTTTTTAAATTGTTATTATTTTAAACTAAAGGAGCATTACAAAAATGATTCTGTATGCGTCCTGTAATAGCAATAAAAAAAGTAAAACGTTACCTAAATAATTTCACTTCCAAATTTGTCTCAATTTACAAAAAAACACTCTCTAAAAGTCACACACGTAACGATGGAATCGCCTTTTTTTTAAATGTAAAAAACACTCACACTTAGCTCATTGAAATGGCATTTATACTCCTGGAGAAGGGATTTCCAGAAATTAAATCCAATTTGATTTCCACATTGGCCCACTATAGGAAAAAAAAAATTAATAAGCATGTCAGTAATAACACATACAAACAGACATCATAAATAAAAATAATGTACCTAAAATTTTTACAAGCAATAATGGTTTATTAATTAGATAATAAATATTAGACAGGTTATTTTTCTCTGCATAGCCTAGAATTAAATCCTGCACATGTCAGGGTTCGATGCAGGTTTTTTTTTCTTGGGGCCCATTTTGTGAAAAATAAAGGTTATTTTTGTGAAATTTATTATATTTTTGTAAAAAATAACATTTTGTAACAAAAGTTGAAAACCTGTTACTCAAATTCAAACCAAGCATTTATTAACAAAAACTTTTTAAATTCCTTTTGCTGAAGTTTTCCTCTCTGGTGAATATGTTTGTTTTCAAATTACACATTTTAAAAGTTTCAAAATAATTAATAAATAGTAAGTGGAATAGAATTTTGTGAAAGGAGGTGTCCATTTTATAAAATTGATTTTTGTGAAGGGGCTTGTTTTATTAAATAGATATTTGTGAAGGGACTCTAAATAGTCCCCAAATTTTGCCTGGATCAACCCTTGCATGTAATTGTTTAATTCGTAATTTTTTTTTTAACTTGGTAAATGAATTTTATTATTTGTATCATGAAGAACAAAATAAAGATTTAATAAGTATAAATGTGATTTTTAACCATGAATTACGTGAAATATGCAAATTTAAATTATTGATAAACAGAATTTATCTATTAAAGATGTGGAATATTGAGACACGGGAGAAACAAGGTGGCAGAATTCACGATAAAAAATGTTTAATTGGAAATTTCCATGGAACAAAAAAACTGCAACATAACAGATGACAATTTGTTTCTCAAATCTCTCGACAGAGTGCATAAACACAAAAGAATAGCCTACTTTGGAAAAAAAAAATTTGGCATTCTGTAAATATTTTATCTAAGCACGAGGTTTTTACAAAAGGAAAGTAGTTTCACCACTCATTGAATTATTTTCATTTTTATCGCCCTCCTATCTTCATAATCACTTATAGTTATATACATGGGCTATTTAAAACATTTATGTTATAAAATATACAACGATTATACACAACAGAGCAGAGTAAAGTAAAAAGAATATTCCTAAAATATACCTCAGGTCAACTGTTAAACCCCTTTTAAGGGCTAATAAATTAAATCATCACAGAATAAAATACCTAAACTAAATTCTCATCCTCAAGTACTCAAGGATTATTTTATAATATGCATCAATAAATAAATAAACATTTTTCTTGAATGTGGTATATTATGTAATCAAAAAATAAAAAATAGTTTGCTTTACAATCAGAAGAAATATAAAACAAAATTAACGAGGCATTGGAGGCAGAGGTCTGCACGGACCAAATTTTTTAGGCCCGGCTTATTTACATTTTCGCAGTTGACAGCGCAACAAGCAAGGTTCCTGCAAAAATCAATGAAAATGGGCTCGACTCAATTTCTACAAAAATGATGACATTTCTTAATCTACTATTAACATTCTTTTAAAAAGTACTGCATACATGTGACAATGTGACAATTTTATAGCGAATTTTACAATATATGTCCACAAGCCATGAAATACAGAATAGTAATATTAATAATCCCATTCAAATAAATACTCATTAAAAAAAATGCAATTTAGAATAAAATCAATCTTAGAGTTTACTATTTAAATAAAACCTGTAAGATATTAATTAAGAACTGCATTATCTATCATTATACTGTCTATCGCTTACAAAATCTGAATGTCACTATTTCCTAATAGTAATTTTTGTCATTAAATAAAACAAATAATACTATTTGTAAATAGTGGTATTCAAATTTCATGACCGGTAGACAGCCTGATTATTAGATTCAAAGCGACACCAAATTAATTTTTTTTTTTAAACATTCAAAGTATATCCCAAACGTCAAAAATTTATTCTGAACGATCTTGAAATCTCATATTAACCTATGGGAAATTTTAATTGGATAATTACTTATAATCTAATGTAATTATCGAAATAGTTTTCCCCATTAAAAAGTAAACGTCCGATGCCGATGGAGCGCATCTTTTAAAAATTGTGTCCTTAAATTAAAGCAGTTCTCAAATTACCTGCTCAACAATACACAACTTTCTGACTCATTTTTAAACATAAAAGCATAAAATTGTCAGGCCAGACTATGAAAGCTATTTGGAATTGAATAGAGTTTTCCATTTTTGATAAATAAATTACTTATCAAATTATAAATTAGCTTATGTGATGACAAAATTTCTCCCTTTCTCGCATTGCCATGTCAAAAATTCAGTTCAAAACGTTGACTTTGATAGTATTTTCCTGAAAGATCTGCTGCCTTTACCAAAAAATACGAAAATGCCATTTGATGACATAGTTTCTGAACAACCTGACAATTTCATGCACTTCAAAAAAAGAATTTAGAAATGTGTCAAAGTAATTCCTTTGGATTTCAAAACAAAATTTTTTAAAAGATGATAAAATTTGAAAATTTTTCACGAGTAGAAATTTCAGCTTACAGAATTTTTTTTAAATATGTAAAATTGTAGGATGCATTTAAAAAAAAAACTTACTACATCGGCATCAAATGCCTACTTTTTGATTAGGAAACAGTTTTTCGATAATTATATTACATAATCAGTAATCGCCTCATTAAATTTTCCCATAGGTTGTGATTTGGTGATTGCTGAGAGAAAAAACATGTACCAATGAAGAGATTCCTTCAAATTCTTTAAAACTAGAGTTCAGCGTATTTATACTTATTGCGTATCAAGATGATTTCATGATTGGGAGCAAAAGTTTTGAGGACACATGCAGCAAACTAGAGAGAATCCTTCAAGTTTTTCAAAAACATAATTTGACCCTTAATCCCAAAAAGTGTTCTTTTCATCAAACCAACGTTAAATATCTTGGTTTCGAAATTGCACAACATAAAGTTTTCCCTATTGCATCAAACATTTCTAAAATTAATTCTTTTCCTCAACCTAAGTCAAAGCAACATGTCAAACGTTTTCTAGGTGTATGCGGTTATTACAGACACCTTATCCCAACATTTGCAAAAATTTCTGCTCCACTAGTGAAGCTGACGTCGCCTAAGGTTCCTTTTCAATGGAACTCAGTGCATCAACAGGCATTTAATCAACTCCAGTCTATGTTTTTCGAAAAACCATTCTTAATCCAACCTAATTTCAATGAAAAATTTTATTTGAATACTGATGCCAGTTCGTTTGCAGTTTCTGCCATTTTGATGCAGAAACATGGCAAAGATCTCTTACCCATTTCATACTACAGTAAAACGTTAAAAGAATCTGAATCTAGATATCCAGCGATCCAGTTGGAATTGATGGCCATAGTTAAGGGAGTATGTGCATTTCAATATTATCTTCGTGGACGTCATTTTATTATTCTTTCAGATAGCAAACCACTGAAGCACTATTCTAAAATTTCATCACCAGCTAATATTACCTCTAGATGGCTACTTACTCTGGGAGAGTATGACTTCTCTTTTGAACACCTCCCTGGCAAAGAAAATGTACTAGCTGATTTCTTCTCTCGCACTCCATTTCCTGATACTTCTGATCTCAACAATAGCCCCGAATTGTTAAAATCCGATCAAATACTTCCTATTGATATTGAATCTGTAAATTTAACACATGCCTCTACATCTTGTGATAAATCTCCAACACCTGATAATGTTTCAATTCAGCAAATACTAGAACAACTTAATAACTTACCTGAAGATTCTCGACTCCAAATCTCTGAAAAGCAAATTCTTAAAGAACAACTTAAAGACCAGAATCTTTCTAAATTTTATTGTGATGTATTGAATAAGAGAAAAACACAAAATGCTAAATTTTTCTGTATATGTCCAACATCCAAACTTCTTCTTTTCATTCATGATCCAAAATCTGCAAATGATGAGATTTCTCCAAAAATTGCTATGCCCAGTTCACTTCGTGTAAAAGCTCTTAAAATTGCACATACACCACATTATGGAATTCAGAAAACATTTAAATTTTTATCAGAAAAGTATTATTGGAAAGGTATTTATGCTGACACTGTGAATTTTGTCCAGTCATGTACCACTTGCATTACTTCTAAGCATCACAGAATTCCGCAAGCTCCTTTCCAAAATAACCCCTTACCACAGCACCCTGGCGAGTTTGTTTCTATGGATTTAGTCGGTCCTTTCAGAAACGGACATCATATTTTAACAATCATCGACAGATTTTCAAGATATCTTCAACTTTATCCCATAAGATCTATTTCAAGTGAGAATGTCATAAATGCCTTGTTTAAATATACATCTACCCATGGTCGTCCTGCAATGATCCATTCAGATCTAGGTCGACAATTTACTGCTGAAATTTTTAATGGTTTCTGCACTAAGTTTGGTGTTAGATTAACATATTCATCTCCAGCCCACCCGCAAACTAACTCAATTTCAGAACGTATTAACCAAGCAATCAAAGCCACAATTATTGCTTTAGAAGATGATGGCTATAATTTCTTTAATGCAGTGAAAATCCATCAGATGATGTATAATGGATCTGTTCACTCAACCACGAAATTCTCACCTAACTCCATTCATTTCGGTCGAGAACTTTCAACGTTGTATGATACATACATGCCATTCCAGCCACTTCTCGCCATAGACAATAATCGGTCTTTCTTTCAGTTGATGCAAGACTTGGAAAACATATACCAGAAGGTGTATAGTAATCTTCAACTTGCACAAATGCTACAAAATCAAACCCAACAGCAGTATGCCAAACTTCGTGAACTCAAAGTTGGAGACCTTGTTTACGTAAAGAGTTCTCATTCTTTCAAGCCCAGTTATAATGGTCCTTTCACAGTAATACAAAAGTGTGGTCCTGTTAATGCTGTTCTGCAACGTCCCAATAACCCATCTGCAAAGAAGTTTAAAATGCACATCGACAGAATGTGGATATCTCCACCTCGCAAACAACACCTCATTCCAGAGGTCTCTTCATCTTCGACAAGTGATCCAGTTTGTGCTGATGCCCCTTCAACTTCCCCAGTCCTTGATGCTTATCCTGCACAATTGAATGATGCCTCCGACAACTTTCCTGCTCAGAGTTCCAATACGCCTGATGCATCCATTTCACAACAGACTGTTAATGTACCTATAAACTCTACCCATCCACCTGTTGACTCTGTTCCAGCTAATGAACTTTCTCATTCAAACAAGAATTCTAGAAAAAGAAAAAAATGTAACCTGTCTAATAAATGTTCTAATTCTTTTGCAGCTCAATCCCGTTATGATCTACGTTCCAGGGGTCGCTTAGTATGAGAAAAGTGTAGCTACCAATGTACCTTGCTGTCTGCTGGCGGACTCCTGTAAAGTACATTCTCTTATATTGTGCGATTTTGTGAATGTTATCATTTTTTTAAATATTTTCTTTTCTAGGTACTTCAATATATATTAATTTAGTTTCAGTTTACCAAGTACTCTTAAAATTTAATCATTTTACTATAATAGAATACATTTAATTTTGCTGTGTTATGGTTAATGTTTTGGATGTTTCATTCATATTGTGCTTATTGTTGCATTTAACTTTTCATCTAGTTGTGGTTAACACCACATTTCAGTCCTTTCAGACTATAAATGATACTTTTTATATCTTTGATAGTTCTCTATCATACTTTTTGAAATTTTAGTTTGGAATTCTTGAGTGTCAAAATTTTTAATAGTATAACATTTGATGCGGATGATCCCCAGTTCAAAGTTTTTGTATATAGTATTGTCAAAATTGTAATTTTGACCAAAATTTTTTTAACATGCACTAAGAAAATTAAGTGTTGTGTTTTATACATTCAGAGAAAGTGTATTTTTGTGTGCGAACAAATTTTATATGTCTGTATGTGAACAAGTTTTTCTACAGGATATTATATATATATATTTTTTTATGTAATCAAAATGCAATGTGATATATACTATGCTCATACATATACGTACTTGTGCTATTGTAAATGCTCATAAATTTACTTTTTCAAGACATATGTTGTTGTACTGTATTTTATAATGTAACAAAATTGTGTGAAATTTTTGGTTTGTATCAAGAATTATATTGCAAAAGGTATTTATTGTATAATCCCCTTATCCCTATTTTTTGTGGTACCACACTTTCCCCTTCCCTTGTATACTTTGTTTGCACTTTTGTTTTTGTATTAATTATCGTGTAACTCAATTATGTATGTTTATAAATAATCTAGATGTTTTTTTTTCTTAACATGGTACCCGCCTGTAGGGTATCAAAATGTAAACCCCATGTAGGTCCGTGCTGTTTCCAATGATGTGCTACTTTTCGGTGATAGTCCTCGTTCCATTCTGTCACTTATCTGGTTTTTGGGTAAGCTGTTTTGATATATAAGTTTGCATATATATCTATGGTCTTTTAGTTTTTTCCCTATTCCTCCGGGAGTATATGTCATGTTGTGACATATTTATCTACATTCTCCCATTCTTTTAAATTCTATTTTTCAGCATTTTATTCCCTATCTTTAAATGTTACCTCTGTATTCAATCATCTTAGTTTAAAAGCTACCCATTAATTATTTCTATCTTAAATTTGTACTTCCCTTCCTTTCTAATACCTAAATAAACGATCTCTGTTTTTCTTTTTAAATCCACCGTCTGCTTTGCTTTTGGCAGTCAACCAACGGAGTCCTTCTTAGTTTCTCATCGCATCTCCCGTTTGACGCATGCGCGTTGTCCGAACATCGGTGCGTTTCTCCTTTCCTTCCCTTGGCGGTACTGTTTGGCGAGCGTTCGTAGCGACGGCGCTCTTTTGGCACGTTTTCCCCGCGCGGCGGTCGGTTCGAATCTTCCAGTCGGAGGATTGACTCGGCACTTCATTCGTATTACGTTTTGACTTGCAGTACGTTTGGTGGTTCTTAAGCCACGCTGATCTCGCGACGCGGGACATGGAGCGCATCGACACTTGGAGTTCATCATCTGAAATCGTGGATCAGCTACTCATTTAGTATTATTTTTAATTATTCACTTCAAGATGAAAATATGTCAAATATATGTTTAGTCTCTATAAATTATTTAATTAACTTCGGAGCCGTCATTGGAACAGCGGACGTCACCCTTGATAATATTGCTCTGAAATAAACTGGTACGTTTGGAAACACTGTGTCATCACTTTTCATCTCCAACACTTAAAGAGAAAAGGTAAAGTCTTTTATCTATTTTAAATAACATCTTAGTTAAAAGATTCATGGACTAATTGATCACGGTTATCATCAAAATACAATCTGTCACTTAATTCAAGTCCAGTTGATGTGATATTTAACTACAAGTATCCACAGTTACTATGTTTTCAAGAACCTGGAAATAACAATTTAACACACTTCATACCATCACTCCAAGTGATATGACAGTATGACGATTCGAATGCAAGCTGGCAAAGCGCGTTTTCCACGATGCTGCCAAACATGGATGATAGCATCATGATGCTGCATACAGAACCTGGATTCATCAAAGACAACATGAGACGCCATTCCTGCTTCATATACAGCATCATGATGCCAGCATCCATATTTGGCGGCATCGTGGAAAACGCACATTGCCAGCTTGCATTCGAATCGGCATACTGTCATATCACTTGGAGTGATGGTATGAAGTGCCATTGGATACATATCTCGGTAACCTTTTGTTCGCATTGCCGGCAATTTCAACAGCAGCCGTTACATTTCTGATGTGCTATAGCCCGTGGTTCTGCCTTATCTTCGATGCCTCCGCAACTCTACGATTTAGCAGGACAATGCACGACCGCATGTTGCTCGTACTATCCTGACCTTCCTTGATACAGAACATGTTCGACTGTTGCCCTGGCCTGCACGTTCTCCTGATTTCTCACCAATTGAAAATGTCCTGTCAATGGCTTCTGAGCGACTGGCCCGCCACCACTCGCTCATTACTACGGTTGATAAACTGTGACATATTGTTGAAGCTGCATGGACTAATGTACCCGTACATGACATCTTATCTCTCTTCGACTCCATGGCTAGGCAGATAAATGCTGTTATTGCGGCAAGAGGTGGCTGCTTTGGCTAGTGTTTTCTCAGGATCTATATCTCCAAATTTTCTGAAAATGTAATCAATTGTCCTACCCATTATAATGTATTTGTCCAATAAATATCATTCTGTTATTTGCATTACTTCATGGTGTAGCATTTTTAATGGCCAGTAGTGTATAATAATTTTTTTTCTTCTTCGATTTTTATACCTTTAGCAGTCATTTTTTGCAGAGTCGGAAAAGGAATCTAGTTTCAATTTTTGTAGCCCAATATAGTAAATGTTGTCCTCAATAAAGTTTATTCGGAATTTGTGCAGCAATTTTTTGTGATTTTTAGATTTTTTTCACATTTTGCGATGATTTCTTGACATTCTGAAAAGGAATCCAGTTTCAAGTTTTTAGCGCAGTTTAATAAATTTTGTCCTCTTTTCAATAAAATTTATTCGGAGTTCATACAGCGATTTTTAATTTTTGGCTAATTTTTTATGCAATTTGAGTTTTTTTTGCATTTTGCAGTGATATTTTATAGTAAATTTTCTCTTGTCTTCTAAGATTTATTAATTTTTAGTGATTTTAAATGAGATTTACAATGAGTTTAATTTTTTTTCAACATTCCGTAACAATTTTTTGACATTCGTGAAAGGATTCTGATTATAATGTTTTAACCCACTAATTTTGTCCTCCATGATTTTTTAACTTTTAGCAATTTTTAAAGTTTTTTGCATTTTGCGACAATTTTTCCACATTAGCAAATTTTTTTTCCAGTCACTGAAAGGGGAAAAAAACATATAAAAGGGGACCTTTTTCTAAAACTGGGACCATTTGGGAAGCCTGCCAGGGCTCCCAACACATTTTAGTCTTCTAAACGGGGGAAGGGAACTTCAGGGGACCATTTATATTAAAAAGAGGGAATTCGTGGGACTATTTATATTTTAAAAAAGGACTAAAAAGTGACCATGTCAAAAAATACTACACCAAGTTTTCCGAAATATGTAAGCAAATTTTTAAAAATTACCCAAGAAAATATGTTAAATTGATTACCTTTACAAAGATGTCATTAAACAAGGTAGACAGTTTTACTTAATATGTAAGAAAATTTTTAAAAATTACCCAAGAAAATATGTTAATTGATTACCTTTACAAAGATGTCATTAAACAAGGTAGAGTGTTTTACTTAAATACAGTTAAAATATCCTACTGCAAAAAAGGTAATATGCAGGTAAAAAATCATGAAATTCAGCAATTAATTATCGAAAAAATGTAAATTACGTCGATCGAGCATGGAAATAACACTAATTTTGTCAAACGGTTGCACAAAAAATGCGAATTTCGTCAAACAGTCACGGAAAAAAAATGAAATTCATCGACCAGTTGTGGAAAAAAATCACGAAATTTGTCAGACAGAGGAAAAAAATCTAAATTTGTCAGTCAGATGCAGGGGGGAAAACTCTCGAATTTCATCAATCTGTCGCAAGAAAAAAACCATAAAGTTTGCCAATCGGTCGTGGAAAATATCGCAAAATTTGTCAATCGGTTGTGGAAAATATTGTGAAATTCGTCAGTTGGTTGCGGAAAAATATTGCAAAATTAGTCAGCCGGTCGCGGAAAACCTGCTCAATTTTTTCAGTCCAACGCAGAGAAAAAATCGTGACTTTCATCAATCTGTCGCAAGAAAAAACCATGAAATTCGCGAATTGTTTGTGGAAAATATTGCAAAATTCATCGATTAGTCACGGGTATCGTTCAAACTTGAGTTCTGGTTAAGGTTATTATCACGGGCCCGGGCAAAGCTGGGTGGGTCAGCTAGTTTTTAATAAAGAAATTTTACTGCATAACCAGAAATTCTGTTTCATACCTGTATAAAACTACAAGGGAAAATATAACTTCATTATAAATATTTAAAATTAAGTAATTTTCTTTTTACTTATAAATCTTTAAAAGTAATTTAACTTAAAATAAAACTAAATCTGACAAAGTAAAACAGTATTAAATAATTAAAACAGAAAAAAGGCATCAACTAAACCTATGTTTTGAGAAAACAGCTCTTTCAACCATACTAGTAGATATTTTCTGCTTAAATTAAATATATATATATATATGTATTTATTTGTGAAAATACTCTACAATTATAGGTATGTATATAAATAAATGTGTTATGATTAAAATTTTTTTACTTCTGCCAGCATTTTACAAATAAACAGAATAATTTAATGTTTAAATTACATTTTTTATACAACATTACTAATATACATATATCAGAGTTCATTCTAGGTGTTTTTCACAGAGCGGGCCGCCCTGCCTGCCCTTGTTTACAAAATCTGTCGCCCCGAGGGCCCCACTTCCCTGATACCCCGCCCCGTGTGCCCTAACACTCGAAAATTCGGCTGAATTTAAAAAAAAAAAAAAAGCTCTAAGTAAAGTTTATCGTTAATTTCACACGAACTTTAAGCTATTTCTATCCAATTCATTGCTTTTTACACTTCATGCCCCACCCCACCCACGTTCCCAACAGCATACACACGTGGACACCAATTATTTTCAGTTGAATGCCCCATTCCTTTCAGCTGAAGGTCCGAGGCGCGCATTAGTCATAAATTACTCTCTCCTTCTCTTATGTTGGTGGAAATGTCAATATAGGAACAACAACAGAAAAGAGATCTCTTGCTATTTTCTCTCCAAGGGGTAGTTGAGGCATATGAAGATGACCGAAAACACAAAAGATACAGTTCATAGAATTGATTTGTAAAATGAAAGAAACGCATGTGCAATGGGAGTATAAGAAGAAATATTGAAATCATCTTTCATGTTAGTGAAAGATGTAAAAAAAAATCCATTTGTTAGAAAACTAAACTGATTTTTTATTAAAAAATTAATTATAAAAATATTTTTTAATCTCGGATGTCTCAATCTGTTAGTTCTATAGCATGGATAAATCAGGACAGTACGCATGCCCGGCTTTCTCTTTAAAGGGCCCTTGACACAAAAATAAAATTTAAGACCTTACAACTTTTTTTCCAAAGTAAAATAACAATAATTGCTTCGTCAGGGGCTCTCTATATGCACGGAAACTAGGCGCAACCCCTTATTTTAATACTAATTTTTTTCTTTTGTCTCGTTTCAATACCTTCTACGCACAGGACCAAAGTATTCGCTGTGCCGCACTCCCCACTTTATGGCCGTCATTCTTCACACATTTTCATATTTTATGAAAGGTGATCGCGATCCGAATACAGGGACAGGTCTAAAAATGGAATTAAATTGAAAAACAGAGTACGTAGAAGATAAATGGCTGAAATTGGCAAGGTAGTGACTAAAGTGTTGAATGTAGATAATACACATTGATAAAACAGTTTTTAGGTTTAAATTAAACTAACGTTTATTGACATTTCACAAAAATGAATAAAGATGAAAAATATGACAGACAATTTACTTAAATAAAATATAATGGCATATGGCAACAAAAAAAACAAGGTGGCAAAAATAATAGAGCATGAAATAACAAACTTTCTAGAACAAAAACCAAGTCCTACTCACATGCTGGTAGGCTGCTTATTTTCATATGAGTATACATCACTGTTCATTCATTATTAAAGTTCAACATAGGTAAAAGAAATTCAATTTTTAATTCACACAATGATATATGGCACTGTTGAAATGATGTAGAAAAATATATTGACGTAGGCATTCCTCCTTATTTATATTTGACGAAACCAAAGTAGACAAGTTGACATCACAATTTAGATTTGGAGATAAAACACAAAAATGATGACGGATGCACATATCACTTCGGAAAAACACATTTCCATATTAACGAGGCGAAATATCAAACGAACTTCGAAAAGAAGTACCACTTCAACATTAAAACGTATTTGTTACTTCAACATTAAAACATATTTGTTTCAAATTCATCATCGTATGACATAGCTGCTACTATTCGTTCGACCACCTCTCAACGGCCTTCTCATTCCCTTTTAAACAGCATCAACCTACCGCTTTCCGAAAACGCCCCCTTTCAAATGTGCTAAGTTGAGTAGTTCTTAAACTGCCTATCGGCAAAGTAATTTAGAGTACCTTTGAAAACTACGGCACGGCCTCTGAGAGCATGCTCCTCTATAGCGTTCCGAATGAAATGATGTCGCAACTGAATCCGGAAAAAAGCTGAGAAAACGATAGTCGATGTGGGGAACGATATTGAAACAAACAGTTTGGAAAGTAAACATTATCGGCAAGTTGAAAAACGAAAAGAAAGATTTGAATGATACCAGAAATGGAAAATGATAGCGACTGAAGAAAATGAATACAGGATTGAATGGGAAAATTAGACAAGTACGAAAAGGTGACATTGAGTATAAGTTTCAAGGCCCAAAATATATATATAGGGCTAACAAAAAGCACTCCGTATTTTCCTTATTTTCCCAACTTTGATTCATCGAAAATTTATTTTTTCTTACTCACTTTACTATAAAATGTTTATTTTGAATAACTGGACTCACGAGGACGCATATTCTTTAAAGTCTTAAATGGAGGTTTTATAATTAATAATATAAACACGCCACGAAGGAAATGCAAAACATCAAGCGCTGTGTTAAAAGCTAAAAGTTTACTATTTTCGTCCTTTATCTTTCTTGCTCTAAAAGCCTCTGTGTCCTGCCTGAATACAATTAGCTAGACTAAGTTTTTTATTCAAAATAAATTTCATTTCAGCTTATTAATTTTACCCCAATTTAAAATCTCGGCAAATCATTCGCATTCCGCGTGATGGATCTTGCAATCCTCAAATTCTGCTTAAAATTAATCTGAACCCTCAAAAACTCTTTAAAGCCAGTCTACAACCCAATCCGAATCCAACAACAAAAAAAAAAAATAGATGTACTCTTGCCTCACACCCGAAATACTTCAGCGTGATATTCGTAATCAAAGAAAATTTATTCATGATTTAATATAATTAATCGAAAGATAATTTATAATCATATCTCAATATCTATTTTATCCTTGTATTTGCAGAGTTTCGCTGATCATTTGTTTTTCAAACGAACCTCGAATTCACCAGAATTTGCACATCCCGTGGAGAGGGGTTAAGCCCGCTCGATCACGAATTAAACGAATATTGAATTATTGTGCTTTTATATTAAAGCCCAGATTAAATTCAAATTTTCAGCATTGTCATTCATGTTGCCAAAATTTCCTGGCATGGGCCGAACCGAACAATTTTTTGGGGCTCTGTCTGATATAAAAATTAGGTCTGCCCCGCCCGGTATAAAAGCAAAAAGTTCAGCCGACGGAATTTCTACAAAACATGCTGATATTTCTGAATCAACGTTATGCTAAAATTAAAATTATTCATTCAAAAAGCACACTTATGCAAAGATTTTATTTTTAGAATATGCTCAAAATGCATGGAATGCAAAATATCAACAACATTAATGACCATTTAGACAATTAAGTACATAAACACTGATTAAAAAATTGATTCAGACAATTACATTCAAATGAAGATTCAGTAAGAGAAGAAAAATCAGGATATGAAAAATCCGTTATAGACAGTTTCCATTCTTAGCAGGTACATCGTCTGTTGTATATGTATTATAGTCATTTTGCACGGATAAAGGCATGTTCATTTAAGACAGGATTTCGTCATAGACAGGTTCTATTTCACATATTTTATTATTAATTAATTAATTAATTAATTTTTGCCTAGAAAAATGTATGTACTATTCTTTAAAAAAAAAATTAATTTTAAAATAATGGCAATTTAAAAATTTATACATTTTTTGCAAAAGTTATTTTGCCGGGCCTCATTTTACTGATTTTGCATGGGCCTGAAAATTTCAGCCCTGACAGACCTCTAGGAAGAATGAAGTCCAAGCTAAGCTTGGCCTAGAAAAAATAAGTCTGGCCGTGGCCGGCCCTGTCCGAGCCTGCAGAAAAATAAGTTACGCCCGGCCCTAATCTCGTGAATGAAAATTTTCCCGAGCATGACCCATGGGCCGGACCGATGAGGGTTTTTTTTTTTTTGTTTTTTTAATGTAATAGTTTTAGAGATCATTAATGTTGCTATTCTGCACTGGCGCAGCAAAGAAGAAAGGGGAGATTTGGGGGTTAAAACTTCTCCCAGAGCATTTAAAAACTGATAAGATGCCTCTTGTGTTAAGATAAATATAGGATATGTAAAAACCAAAGTAAAGAAACGCATGAACAGCCTGAAATTTTTATTATGCAACCGTTTCAAGGGTTCATAATAGGATCATCTATTTGAACACAAAATTAATGAAAGAAAAAGTTTGAAGCAATAGTAGCAAAGTAGTATGCCCCGTGGCAGAATGTACACGACACTGCAACGGGCATCGCAGACTTTTTAGGACACCTGCAGTACTGAAAACATACAGCGATACAGCTGACGCACTATAGCATGTGAATTCCGCGAAAAAGCGGCAAACTTCGTCAAAGAATTGCGGAAAAACACAAAATTCATTTAAAGATTGCGAAAAATGGCAAATTTCGCTGACAGATCGCGAAAAAAATGCAAATTTAGTCAAAAAGCCATGAAAAAACGTGAATTTCATCAAAAGGCCGTCAAAAAACATGAGTTTCGTTGAAGAATCGCGGAAAAATGCGAATTTTGCCGAAGGGCTACGGAGAAAACGCCAACTTCGTCAAAGGATCGTGAAAAAAACTTAATTTCGTCAAAGGATCACGAAAAAACGGCAAATTCTGTCGAAGAAACGGCTAATATCTTTGCCGGATCACAAAAAAATGGAGAATTCTGCCAACAGTTCGCAAAAAACGGTAAATTTCGTAGTAGGATCTCGAAAAAACGGAAAATTTCGTCGAAGTATCTCGAAAAAACGGAAAATTTCGTCGAAGGATCTCGAAAAAACGGAAAATTTCGTCGAAGGATCTCGAAAAAACAGCAAATTTCGTCAAAGGATCGCAGAAAAAAACGCGAATTTTGTCCAAAAGCCAAAAGATCTGGGAAAATGGTCAATTTCGTTGACAGATTTTTTAAAAAACACAAATTTCGTCAAAGGGCCGCGGAAAAACTTTATTTTCGTCAAAAGACTGTAATACAAACATGAGTTTCGTTGAAGGATTGTAGAAAAAATGCGAATTTCATTAAAGGGTCACAGAGAAAACGCAAATTTCGTCAAATGGCCACAGAAAAAATGTCAATTTCGTCAAAGAACCGTGGAAAAAACTGCTAATTTCGTCAAAGAATCATGGAAAAAGGGCAAATTTAATCGAAGGGCCACGGAAAAAAAACGTGAATTTCACCAACGGATCGCCGGGGAAAAAAAATGCTAATTTCGTCAAAGGTTCACGAAAAAAACATGAATTTCGTGAAATAGTTCCGGAAAAGATGCAGCATTCCTTTAGAAAACAGCAGACACATAAAGTTCTATGCTTATTAATATAGGCATAGTTTTTAATCTGAAACAATATACTGAACTAACTTTTGAAAAATCGGGTTAACCCGAACCCAATTTGCAAGAATCTTTACTCAGCCTGAAATCGACTTGAATCAAAAGCAGAGTTAATCTGACTTGCAACAAGAATAATTTTCTTCCCTCCCCCCTCTGCTGTAACCTTTCAGAATATTTGCTGTGAATTTCAGAATTTTTTTTTTACTCAGAAAGGCTGATAAATGCTGATGCCTTAATTAATTAGCACTACAACTACAACAGCAACAAGAATAGATTTAGATGATATATTGCGTATTGCAGACTATTTTTGAAAACATTATTAGCATTGCAGACACTTGAAGATAGTTCTGTCACTGGGGTAGTATGTATGTATGTAACTGCTTTCTCTTTCCCCCCCCCCCCCCCCCACTTATTTTTATTCTTGTCTGTAGATTGAAGGAGAGACTTTTATGA
This sequence comes from Maratus michaelseni, assembly GCA_963931845.1. Classification (NCBI taxonomy): domain Eukaryota; kingdom Metazoa; phylum Arthropoda; class Arachnida; order Araneae; family Salticidae; genus Maratus; species Maratus michaelseni. The sequence goes on from OZ007586.1 coordinate 124,662,781, forward strand.
AACACAAATGCTAAATTATCATTTCTTGCGCTTTTCATTATGTCGATTTTTACGTTTCACGCATTTACTAAACTCTAGCTTATGAGCATGTAGTAATGCAATGAAATTGTTCATTTTATAAGTAATAATGGTTCATTCCCCCCCCCCCTTCCCCTGCAGATGAAGATCTTGACTGCACCACTTTATTCTTCATTCTATGGCTGGCAGATATATTGTCTAAAATGTACTTTAAAATTTTCGCATAAATATACATGCAATATAATTTTTTTTTTAAACTACTTTTTTTTTTTTTGGTAAAAATTGAGTCAGGTTTGATTTTACTGATTTTTACACTAGTCCGGGACAGGCCAAGATAGCTTAATAGTATGAAACTTTATGATGCATTCAAGTACTCATTTTTATATGTAAAAGCATGAAACTCGCAGGTATTTCTATTGAAGTGGTTTGGAATTGAATAGAATTTTTCATTTTTCAATAAATTAATTATATATTGAGTTATAAGCGATTTTTGTCTCATGACGACCTTTATCGAATTGTAGCACCTCGGAAATTTGATTTAAATCACCAATTTGGACACCATATTTTGAACGTTGTCCCATTTTTATCGAAAAATGAAAAACGCTATTCAATTTCATAGTCTCTGAATAAGAGCGTTTGCCAATTAATTGCATTTTACAAATAGAAAAGAATTCAGAAATGAGTCAGAAAATAGTCATTTTGGATTTGAGAATAGTGTTAAGGAGAAGGCCAGCTCTATACACAGTCCTTCACAAAAACATTTTTTCGTTGGAAAATAATAAAATTGAGTTTTTCTGTTAGTCAGTTGGTTTCATGTAATTCTTTGAAGAGGAAGAGTCAAATTTAGGTGTCCGTAGGATAATGGCGATGGAAACCAAGCAAAAAAACTCGTAAATTACTATGGGTCGTCCATTATCCCTTTGATTTTATTGCCCTTTGAAGAGGAATAAATAAAGAAGAAAAAGTATGGGCATTGTGCAGAAAGACACTCCTGGCTTGCTCCTCCCACCCCTGAACGTGAGGCCAGTTCAAAGAATATAGTCAGGTTCTTTGGTGAGACTTTTTCCGAGCATAGATATTCCTAAATTAGATAATTTAATACAAAACCATGAGTTAAAAATTTTCTGCATTGGTAAATAATATCGACATTTTAAATCCGTTTACCTGTCCGATTTATTGACGATCTGGGGCAGTAGAAAAGGGAGAAATATATTTGTTTTCTGTCTCTTAGTAATATTTAAAAACATGAGAGTATTGCTCCCCCATTTTCTTTTCCTTTTTGGGGGGTGGGGGGTGGCCCATTTCTGATTGGAGCAAAGGCAAATGATGAAAATTTGACCATCTTCTTTCTGTATACGGCTGATTCACTCTTATGCAGATCGGCCGTGCTTTTTGTATAGTCAGCATTTCGAGTATCAGAATTGTCTAGTTACTTTTATTTCTAAAAATTAGTGGAGTTTTGAGTGCATAATTTGTATTTTAAAAATCTGTTATTCAGCGATAAGGGTTTCAGAGAAAAATGGGGGAGAAAATACTGCATGATAGTTTGGAGGGGAAAAAAGCCATAAGTTGACCTCTCCTCCCCCCCCCCACACACACACCAGGAAAATATGGGTAAATCATTTTTTTTTTAATATGTAAAATATCTTTTCAAAACTAATCCTTAATCTCAATGATCGGGTTTTATTGCATTGTCATTTAAAAATATTAAACACTGAAATATTGATATATTCATTCTTTTAAAAAGCATTCACCTCAATGCATATCAACTAATTTAGCATATTTTTCAACTTTATGTTCTAGTTAGAGGTCTGCAAGGACTCGGGCCTCACTCAAAATGAAGCTCAAATGAAGGCCGCAAAATGAAGGCATTTCTAAACGGGACGGATAGATAAAAAGAATTAAGTGGGCTGTCTGGAACAATATAACAAATTTAAAATGGTCGGGCAAAGCTGACAGCATATGAAAAAATTTACCGTGCAGGGCCGAGAATAAGTTTTAATAAATGTGCTGCAGCACGAACCGATGCTTAGTTTCAACTCAATATACATATTTATGGACAGCGTAGAGATCTGCATCGGACTTTTACATTCCTGAGCCTGGGTTTCATTTTTCAAAAACTCGGGCTAAGCTGATTATTTCTAAATTTTTTTGGGGTGTGTGTGGGGAGGGGGGGATATAGTGATAATGAACTTTTAACAGACTCTTTGGAAACATAAATTAAACATCACAAACATACAAATATTAAATTATTAATTTAATATTAATATGATATTCAAAATTATTATTACACTATAAATAATATTTAAAAGAAACATTCCCACTAAAATTGCATAAATGTGTCAGCCAAAATTTCGGCATATGGGCTCTAATTGCAAATGATATATCATTATGCTTAACACATTACCATTAAACTAAATTTAGAAAACAAAAATATAAACATGAAATTATTAATTTGTTATAAATAATAAATACGAAATTAAAAAGAAGTATCTTAAATAAAATACTGTGTTTGATTGTGATAAAATTAGGTTTATTTTCACCGAGCCATATATTACAATTATTTACAAATGAGCAATAAACGTATTGATTTTATTATTTAGCGCTACGCACAAATAAGATAACGTTACATCCAATTTTGTCAATTAACTCAGATATGAAAGTACTATTTCATTTTAATCATTTATAAAAGAATTTGTAGATCAGAAATGCAGGCATAAAAAAAAAAGCTTTTAAAGCTGTTCTAAAAAAATATATATATATATATATATATATATATATATATATATATATATATATATATATATATATATATATATATATATATATATATATATATATATACTAGCTGACCCGCCCAGCGCTCGCCGGGCCCATGATAAAATGTTAAATAAAACCCAAATTTGTTTTATTTTATATATTTTACCCGATTTTGTATGAATTTATATATTTAATGACAAAATCGCAAAATCGTAAAAACAAATTTACTTCTTTTTTCAAGTAGGATCGTTATATGGTTAAAAAAAATACTTTTTCTTGAAATTTTCAATGGCCACCAATATATAGGTTTTACAGCCCATGTAAAAATTACGTCAAGAATATTGTTATCTGGTTGTAAAATAAATATGTTTTCTTTTTGCGACAGGTCCGTTAACATAAAAAAATAGTATTCGTCGTCCGATCACTCTGAAATTTTAGTCGTTTATAAATATAACTGTTTTCAAGTCCTCTATAAAATTATGTGAAAATATATGCATTTTTAATAGTGAAAACGTTACCAGAAGCTGAGCGTGACTGCAGAAAACATCCCGTTATTATGGGTTTTTGCCGAAAATATCTCAGATTTTAATTTTTTTTTTTAAATACTTATTCTTGTCCGAACGCTTCGAAATTGTTGTAGGTGATCTAAATCTGGTCTACTGGGATGTTCTAAAAAGATTGTGTTGAAAAACAAACGTTTAGTAACTTTCAGCACAAGAAAAAAAAAATCTTCTGGTGAGGCGGAAAATAACCTGGATTCGTCTGTGTTTTTCAAAGGGTTAAAATCCGTATTTAAAAAAAATAATTACACCATCTATTAGAAGAAGGATTCAGCTTTAAGAGCATATGTTTGGTTTGTCTGTATCTATAAAATTGTGCAATTGAGGGGCATTGGCATAAGGGAGAAAACATAAGCCCAGGAAAATGACGCTTTTTCAAAAGTGTTTTTCAAAGGGATAACATAATTTTTTTTTTTCGAATTGATTAACGGAATTAGAGACTTAAGAGTGCGATTTTTCTGCATATGCTTTTCATTTTTAAATAAACCAAATGGTTTAGTCGATAGAATTTAAAACAGAGTTGCGAAATAAACGCATTATTCATGCAAATTGTTCTTCATTCTTGTACGATGTTGAAAATCGGGTTCTGGGCATGCATGAGTTCTGTAAGCCAGCTCGCAAAAAAGAGATGAGTGATTGATCAGTTTTTAATTAATATTTTTGTTAATTTTCAAATTATTAAAATTCTGAGGCTCAGGTGCACCAGGTCAGGCCTTGGACTATCCACACCTAAATTTTCAGACTTCTAGGTGGGCTAGATTTTGCTAGCCATCGCAGACAAACACACACACACACCGAGCAAAACTTTCTTTTATTAGTATACTAGCTAACCCGCCTGGCGTTGCCCGGGCCCGAGATAATTACAATCTCAGAGAAAGGCGTTAACCCCCTCCCTCCCCATACCCGCAAATATAATGAATAATTTGTTCAAGAGAACCACCGTCACGTACATTAACGCGATCATTAAAAAAAGAATTACATTTTTCTGATAATTAGAACATAACGAAGACGCTACGCTAAAATAGCCGGCAGATGACACCTCCTTCCCGACCCCAATTTCAAATCTATATCTTAATTAGTTACCTAAATATTTGTTCCTTAGTAAAAATTGACAATTATTTCCTTTCATTTTCGCAAACTAAAGGGAGGGATCGGCCAGAGAAACAGATCTCTTTGTAGTTCAGTTTTTAATGAAAGCCGATCCCTGTCTGAAAATTTCTCGGATCGTTTTCACTGGCGCCGGCAGATTTTTGGCAGTTTTTTGCGTAAATTTAAAAAAATTACCAACCGAATTTTTCAAAAATCACATAGTCAGATACAGAATATTTTTTTACATACGCTCAGAAATTTTCAAATTGATATCTCAATTAGTTTTCTTAAAATTTGCTAATTAGTAAAATAATTTCGAATTCGTTCATTTCCACTCGCAAATCCAACGCGCTAGCCCGTTTCATTCGCCATTTTGTTTTAAAAGATGACATTTTAGAAGCGATGGTTAATGAGAAGCTAATTAATATCTAGGCTAATTATCAAAATATTAAAATTCTGAGGCTCAGGTGCACATGGCCAGACCTTGGACTATCCACATCTAAATTTCCAGACTTCTAGGTGGGCTAGATTTTGTTAGCCATCGCCAACAGACACACACACAGAGCGAAACTTTCTTTTATTAGTATATATATATATATATATATATACAGGGCTAGCACTAGGATTTTTCAAAATTTTAGGGAGGAATTTTAGGAATTTTTTTCCAAATTTTAGGAAAATTTTAGGGGCATTTGCGATATTTTTAACATTACAAGTATGTAATAACAGTATTTTCGTGCTAGTCAGGCACATGTGGTACATTGCCAAAGAATATTCCCATCATTCCAATGAATTCAGCCCTTGTTCCATGTGCTTGTGTTGATTGTTGCGAATGAGGGCATTTAAATTTGCACAATAACCGGCTTCCTTACAAACCGTTTTGACAGCTTATATTTACTGCAATTATATTAATTAGAATTTAGAATTCCTGGATCATTGAGCCTAAACAGAATGAATGCTCTCTTTCTCTCTCTTTTGGATGTTCTCGGTGAACCTAGAGAACAAGAGGCAGGAAGCAGGGGTGATTATGAGAAAAACAAATTCTGAAGTTAGAAAAACTTCTGAAAGTTTTTTTTCACACTTCTTTGTCGATATTTGCATTTTTTCCCCCGTGTTTTTTTGACGAAACATGCATTTATTTGCGATTCTTTCATGAAATTTGTCTTAATTGCACGATGTATTGACAAAACTCCACGTTTTTTTCGTGATCTTTTGACGAAATTCGTGTTTTTTCGTGATCTTTTGACGGAATTCACGTTTTTTTTTTTTCCGATAACTTTTGTCGGAATTCGTGTTTCTTTTGCAACCTTTTGATGCAATTTGCTTTTTTTCGAGACCATTTGACGGAATTCGCGTTTTTTCATGATCCTTTGATGAAATTCGCGTTTTTCTGCAATCTTTTGACAAAATTTGTGATTCTTAGATGAAATTTGCATTTTTTCCGCAATCTTTTGACGAAATTTGTATTTTTGTGCGATCGTTTGACCAATCAAATGCCAATATCAACGAAACTGGCATTTTCCCCCCCCACAATTTTTTGATGAAATACACGTTTTTTCCACGATTCTTAGACGAAATTATCTTTTTTCCTTGATTTTTGGATGAAATTGGAGGGGTTTTTTTTCCCGATTTCTTTTTAAATCGAAATTCACGTTTATTCCACAATCTTTTTAAGAAATTCTAGTTTTTTTCCCCCCGAGATGTTTTTAAAAAATTTACAATCCTTTGAAGAAATTAGTATTTGTCGCAATCCTTAGATAAACTTTAAGTTTTTTTTTCAGGATTGTTTGTCGAAATTAGCTTTTTTTCCTCACGATATCCTTTGATGAAATTTAAGTTTTTTCTGCAATCTTTTGACGAAATTTGCGTTGGTTTAGCGATCTTTTGACGAAATTTGCGTTATTTTAGCGATATTTTGACAAAATACGTGTCTTTTCCGGTGACCATTTGTCGAAATTCGCGATATTTTTCGGTGAAATTTTGTCAATCTCGAATTTTTAGGAACAAGAAGAAAATTTTAGGAGAATTTTAGGAATTTTAGGGGATAAAATAATAGTTAGGAAATTTAGGAATTTTAGGGGGAATGCTAGCCCTGTATATATATATATATATATATATATATATATCAGGGTTGTTAACCTTCTATTACCGGCAATAGAAGTTTAAAACCTCATACTTTAAGTACGGCGATATCTTGGAATTTTCTCCCCCTACATTGCAGTGACCGAAACCTTTGTCCAGAAGCGGGGCGAAGTGTTGGGTGTGCATTGGAATCCAGGGTTGCTGTATAATTCCAGGAAGTATTGAGTAGGTTGTTACTTTCGCCAGTTATCCCCATTTTTGATTACTTTCAATGTTATATTTAACACGAGTGCTAGATCACAAGGAATGAATTAGTACGTATGAATAATGAATCATTAGGACAAAGTATTTTGATAATTTTCCTGATCAGCATTGTGCGATACAGTTATTAAAATGTTATAGATGAACTCACATTACAAACTGTATTGACAAATCAACTAAAATTAAATATATGTATATTTATTTTAACATTTATAAATAATAATAATAATAATAATAATAATAATAATATATTTATAAACACAATTGATTATAATATATTATAATATAAAAGTTTAAGAGATTTTTTTTTATTTGTACATTATATGGTATGTAATTAATTCTAAAACTAATATTCAAAGCTTTCAGGGGGAAAAAATAACCATTACTGACTTTATTTAAATTGTATATCAGCTTAACAGTAACTTAATAATGTACTAACTAAAATTTGTTTGTGAATAAATGAATTTATACACATACAAAAAAAAAAAAAAAAAAATAAAAAGAATTATGTTACATTATAAGAGGTAAAAATTATTAGTATTAAAAAAAAGTTAACTCTATCAAAACATACTGAAATGATATGGAGATTTTACAGTCTTGTAAAATATAGACTGCATAGCATTTATTTCTATAATTTTTACGGACACGCACACACACACACACACACACAAAAAAGAATTCGGTTACAGTAGTTTATGAGTGATTATTGCCGATAGTGTCACTTTCTGTCTAAATTTTTAAACATGTGCTACTTTCGGGCATTTTGATGAAAGTGATTTGGAATCAAATAGTTTTTTTTAATACTTTCCGATTAATGAATTACATCTTCAGTCATAAGCAATTATTGTCTTATGACGGTAGTTTTTTCGTTTCCTGCGCTATCGTATGCGGAAATTCGGTTGAAAACTAACTTTAACAGCATTTTTCTAAAAAAAAAACTCCTGTCTTTACAGATTAACGAAAAAAAGAAAAATTCGATTTCATAGTTTGAAAATACGAGCACTTGATTCATTTTCAAACAAATTCTAAACCTCCTTTTCAGGGCGATGAAAAGAAGAAAAAAAAGCTTTATGGCTTAAGAGCATGTATTATTGAGAAATTTTATTTTATTTAAATAATATTCCCGCTTAACTATACCTTAGTTAGTAGTATGTACTAAAATTTGTTTGCGAATACATAAATTCATACACACACACACACAAAATAAAAAAAAATGTTTGTTGCATTATAAGAGAAAAAAATCATTTTTTTTTTTCAAAAAATGTTCCACCTTATCAAAACGTACTGAAATTGATGCGAAGTGCACTGCAGTCTTCCAGAATATGGATTGCATAGCATTTATTCGTACATTTTTTTACTGCACACACACCAACAAAAAACCTCTAATTTCCAGACATACTGATTGAAGTGATTTGGAGTCAAAGATTTTTTCTTTTATATCTATATAGTTTTCGATAAATGAATTTCATCTTGAGTTATAAGCAATTGTTGTCTCACGACAGCAGTTTCCTTTCCTGAGCTATCATATTTGGAAATTCCGTTCAAAACATCAACTTTAACAGCATTTTTATAAATAACTTTTTCCTTTAACGAAAAAAAAAAGCGTTCGACACATAGTTTCTAAGTAAGAGTGCCTGCTTATTTGATACATTTGGAAAAGATATTCCCAAATTAATAAGGAATGTTACCGCTCATTTCTACAGAGATCCGTAGAATTCTTTGAAACTGATATATATTATTAAAATGTATTCTTCCTGTGAAATGTGTAGTCTATAGCGTTTACTTGTTAGTGTTTATAAGGACACCCCCCCCCCTCCTCCACGCACACACACACACACAAAAGAATAATTCGTTATTGCTATGGGAGTAAAAATCGTTTCAAAGTGAAGAATAGCATTGTGCTATTAGAATATGGCACAAAATACTGAGAAAATGATACGACATATTCCACATACAGGATTAGGCAGTTAGAAAATGGCATGGCGCACTCTAAAACCGTCAAACTGCAAAAAAGATTGTTTTTTTTGGATGGAAGATTTGGGGGACGGGGGTGTTGGAGTGAGTGTGGAAGTAATTTAAATGAATTGCTATTTATTTATTGTTATTAGAGGGCAATAAATGCGGCAAACGCACAGTTTTAAAGACTTAAAACTTTGTATAATTGTTTTGGGAGGAGTGTGCAAAGGGCGAAGTGGATATTTTTGGACTGATAATTTTGATAACCGATTGTTTATTTATTGTTACTAAAAAGCCCTACTTAGAACAGAAGATTTTTTTAATACAGTGTTTTAAATATTTTAAACTTTGTATACTGGGGGGGAGCTTAAATTTCGAGGAGAGGGGCTTCTAATTTAGATGATTAATTAATTAATTATTAATATTAGAGAACAACAAATAGGTCAGCAGAATTTTTTAAGAGTTCTCAATATCTGAAACTTTTTCTACTGAAGGTGTGTGTGCATGGAGAGGGAGGGGGGCAAAGGAAGCCGAAATTCCGTGCCGGGAGGGGGGGGGTTGAAAAAGAAGCCGAAATTCAATGCCGGGAGGCAGGGGGGTTCATTGAAGTTATAAAAACAAAAATATGGTGTATGGTGGATATTTGTGAAGGTGGGGGGGGGGGGGGGGGGGGGGGGCGCACAGTCCAGATTTCATGGTACTATGCTATTTTTAAATAATAATGTGAAGGAGCACGGGAAAGTTTCAATGTGTGTCTGTTTGATCTATTTTTTATTTATGTATGGTTCCAAAGGAACCAATTTAGCTCTGAAAAGAGCTGTTTGTTTTTAGCCCTGAGAAGGACTGTTTAGTTTTAATTGATGGAGAATTTAAATGAAGTGAATGCGAATGCAGAGATTTATATGGAGATGCATGGAAAATCTTTTAATTAAATTGGAATGAGTTTTGATGATTTTCACTGACTAGAAAATGCTGCATTTGTATGGAATTTTGCGAAACAGTTTTTATCTATGCATAAAGCAACGTTGCACTTTGTACATATTACTTTTACACGCCTTTGTAAACCTTGTTTGGAGCATACAACACATCTTCGGTATTTTTTCTCATCCAAAGGCCAGTGGCCTGCAGAGGAAGTACTAGTTACCTCAGAGGAAGTATCAGGTTTTGAAGAAACAGTTTCTCTTTTTTTTACAAGCATTTTAACTAGTGACATACGGAAGTCTCTATGGCTTTCAGTGCTTTGGGATAGAATGTAGGCATTAAGGACAGCAATGTCCAGCAAATGGAAAAATAATTTTTTTGTCCATTTTAATGTGCGTCGTTCGAAGGCATAGCTGTTTGCCATCCTGTCACTCAGGTCAACAAATCCCATATTTTCATTGTAGTCAGCGATTATTTTTGGTTTTTTTCCATCGTTTGAAACATTATGCTCTGTGGGCTTGTGCATGCTGCTTAGCATATAAACATCCCGTTTATCTTTCCAGCGTAAAGCTGTAAGTCCATTTCCATATCGTATAAGAGTTTCTCCACGCTTTAATTTAGGTTTTGAAATACACTTAGGGAAACTCTTCCTGTTGTTTCTGACAGTGCCACAAGCATTGATTTGTTTGTCCTTTAACAGATCGCGGTAAAGTTCAGGAGACGAAAAAAAATTATCCATGAACAATTTATGTCCCTTTCCTTTGATAGTGTCAGCCATAGTACTAACTACATTATATGATGCAGAATTTATATCTGTTTTATTTTTATCGTTGCCCAGATAAACTCTCATATCATACGTGTATCCTTTTTTATCAGCAATCTTATACATTTTGATTCCCCATTGTTTTCGTTTTTTAGGAATATACTGCCTAAATGCAACACGGCCTTTAAATTTGACAATTACTTCGTCTACAGCAACCTCTTCTGTAGGTTCATATGGTTGTTTGAAAACCATATTCAAAATATTGAAAAGCTTTCTCATTTTCCACAATCTGTCAAAATTCACTGAATCCTTGGAAGGTTTTTCATCATTATTGGTGAAGTGCAAAAATTTTAAAATTTGAATAAACCTATCCCTAGACATGATTTTTCTAAAGAAAGGTGTTTCAATCATTTCATTTGTAGACCAATAATCATGAATTTTGTCTTTGTGGATATGACCCATAAGTAAAACAGCACCTAAAAATATTTCTATCTCTTCAGGTGTTGTTTTTCTCCATTCTGGCGAATGCTTTCTTTTACCGTTTTCCTCTGGTCTTAAATCAAACACTTGTTCGGCATATCTATTTGTCTCCATGCTTATCAATTCTAAAACTTCGTTTGGAAATAGAACTTTAAAATAATCATATGCATTTTTGAATTCTGAAACATCAATGCATATTCCAGGATTCCCAGTAAATTGCAAAATGTTTACTTCATCATTTTCACTGGCTTCATTCCATTCAAATCCTTCTATTTTACTAGGTATTTCCACATTTTCTTCGTTTAATATCTCGTCAGCCGTACAATTGAGAGATTCCTCAAGATCATCAAATTCACAATCTGAATCACTGTCAGCATAATTCTCTGCATCGCATTCATTCATAAGTTTTAGAATCTCAGCTTCGCTGAGACCCTTAAATCTAGGAGCCATAATAAAGAAGATTTCGTAATTATAAAATTTTCTCTAGCAAAATGCGCTCCTCTTTTCAAACTACTGATAAACTAATGACGTGTTAAAAGAAGCTTTCGCCAAAATACTTGTTTTTCTCCCCCGAAGAATCGCCAACTGTAAAAACTGACCCTTCAGTCCAATGTGGGTGGGGAAACTTTCTCCGGGAGAGTCGAAACTGACAGCTGAGTAATGACTTTTTCCTCCAAAAAGGGGGTCGGAGGCCTTGGTAAGGAGTTTCACCAGCGCCGTACTGGAAGGATATTTAGCTCTCGGTGAACCATCTTACCAAGCCGTACCGAGCAGGTTAAAAATCGTGATTTTTTTTAAAAAAATCAAAAAAATCGGATTTTTTTTATTTAAATCGGATTTTTTTTATTTTTTTAAATATTGTTATAGTATAATATTATTTGTGTACTCTGCACATATTTATTTATATTTTCTGTGTAGATTTACATATTTCTATTAATTTCATTACAATTTCTAGATAAGAATTCAAAATAATTTAAATTTAAAATTGTTGCAAACAAATTTAGATTATTTATTTAAAATTTAAAACATTCTAATATTAAATTGTTATACATATAAATATGTGTGTTATATGTATAAATTTCTATTTAATTTAAAAGTTATTAAAATTTTCTTTTGTGTATTACTCTAAATAACACATATTTTATATAACAACATATAATAAATACAACAAAGAATGCTAAATGCATATGGGTATATATTTATTATGTATCATGCAAGAACAATTCTATAATTTTTAAGTTATGACAAAATATTAAATAGAAACAGTTTAACATTGGTGAATATCTATAAACAGATAATTGTTTAAATCATTAATATAAAATTATACTTTAATATTAGATATTACAATTCAATCTCTTACAAAATCTGTTTTTTATTTTGTAATTATTTACATATGTAATTATATTAACATTTTTAACTATTTATGCATTTAAGGTTTTGTATAAGAACACCAATTTGGCTGCTTTATCATTTCCTAATTTATTTCTAAGTTTAGATTGAACTAAACCATATGTTGAAAAAATCCGTTCCATGGAGGAAGAAGTAGCTGTTGCTGTAAACAGTTGCTCTATGGCTTTCTTTACACTCCCCTCACCATCTGATACACAAATTCCTGAATCAAAGTGTGTTTTCCACCAGTCTAAGGGAGAAATCTTTGTTACGATGTCTTCATCAAATAAAAATTTAGAAAAAGGATCAGATTTCCCTTGAAATTTCATTATCACATATATAAAATGTGAACTGCATTTGTCTTTAGCAAAAAATAAGGCTTTCTTTTTTTCATCATTAGTCAAATTCACACTATACTATTCTAAGGCACCAAATGCAAGGTAATCCATCCTATAACTAGAAGTGTGAAGCTATCAATTATCAGTGTTATTGCCCCCTCCCTTTACTCAGCCATGGTCAATTTTAGAAAACAATCTTGCTTACTTGACAATACGAATGACTGCTTGGTGCTTAGCTTAGTACAATAACATTTCTTTTTTTTTTTTTTCCATTGCAATAAGCAATGAATTCTAGGAAAAGAAAGAGGAAAGGGATCAGTTACAGGGATTAAAGTATTTTCAATTATAGAAGAAACATGAAACTGGAATTAATTCTATGTTAGACAAACAGTCCAAATATTTATGTTATAATTAGTTCATGTATTGATCACATTATATGATCAATACATCAACATCAACATATGGGATATTGTAATTTGCAGGTAAATGTAAAACAAACTTGTGAATTATGTATAATTTGCTTTAGAGAAAGTGATTCTCCACTGAAAATACTATTATATTAAATATATTTAACTTTAGCTTCAGCATCTTGCTTTCAAAAAATGGAAGTGACTAAGAAAAAAAACTTTTAAAAATTAGTAAGTATTTATCAGTAGTTTTGGCGAATGTACTATGGATAGATAATATTTTTAATGCAGTGTTGCATTTACTTTCATAATATAATAGTATTTTTAATCTATAAAAGTTTTATTTAATGTTATTAAAAGGTAATTTTTAATCTGAAATGAATGAGTTTAACTTTTATATTAACATGAATGAGGAATTTGATCCTTATTCAGCCAGTAAATATGAATGTTAAAAAAACTGATTTAAATCAAAGATTTTTTTAAAAAAATCATTTGATTTAAATCATGATTTAAATCAAGCTGATTTAAATCAAACAACCCTGATATATATATACACTATATTGCCAAAGGTGACCGGTCACTTGCGATTTTAGACGTTTTGTTAACTATCTAGAAAAATACATGAGGAATTAACCTGAAACTGCAGGTGTGTAAACAGTATAGTATAGGTTATATATTTCCGCGAAAATTTTTTCCCGAAACCCCATAGGGGACTGTCAACAAATTGAAAAAGAACGAATATCTTTTGGATAATCCTGTAAAAACTAATGTAGCAAAAGTGTTCAAACTCGAGATTATTAATAAGTGGCTTATTGTAATATACTGTGTTCAGTTTTATGAGGATAGCATGTATACTCGTAGAGAAATTAAGGTTTTACAGTCCCAAATTTCGCGTAGTTTTTTGCTTATAATTTGCAGAATTTTTAATATAAAAAAAAGTTCTTTTCAGAAAATAGGGCAAACAACATTGTACACAATACTCTGCAATCAGAATTAAAAAATAATAAAAATTTGATGAAAAATGAGCAGGTTTACTAAAAAATGCTTCACTGTGCATGCGCGAATGCAATCAAAATATAATATGCATAATGTATTAGCTAAGTATATAGAGCAACATTTGTGAAAATCTCAAAATCATAGCTTGAAAATTCTCTAAATTATCGTCGATAGAATAAGCTCGAAATCCGTTGTTCCCAAAAGGAAGCAAAAATATGAGGGGTTGTATCCAAATATAGTAGTACGTGCAATATTGTGTACGTTATCTTGGCACTAATCAACAGATATTTGATACAACCCTTCATCTTTTTCCTTCTTTTTGGGAACAACGGATTTCGAGCTTATTCTATCGACGATAATTTACAGAATTTTCAAGCTATGATTTTGAGACTTTCACAAAAGTTGCTCTATATACTTAGCTAATACATTATGCATATTACATTTTGATTGCATTGGCGCATGCACAGTGAAATATTTTTTAATTTTGAAATATTAATTAATATTTATTTTGCCTTTTACAGCATAAAAGTACTTAATAATATTAATTAATAATAATTAATATTTATTTTGCCCTTTACAGCGTAAAAGTACTTAATAATATTAATTAATTAATATTTTGCCCTTACTTCTACCCGCAACGCGTCTTAATATTCAAATATAGATTATATTTATTAATATTAATTAATATTTATTTTGCCTTTTACAGTGTAAAAGTACTTAATAATGTTAATTAATAATATTAATTAATATTTATTTTGCCCTTTACAGCGTATTAATAATATTAATTAATATTTATTTTGCCCTTTACAGCGTATTAATAATATTAATTAATATTTATTTTGCCCTTTACAGCGTATTAATAATAATTAATATTTATTTTGCCCTTTACAGCATATTAATAATATTAATTAATATTTATTTTGCCCTTTACAGCATATTAATAATATTAATTTTTTATTATTTATTTACAGCCCTTTACAGCGTGTGAATGCTTTGCTTCTCAAAATTCCCTATTCTTCCTCCCAAAAACTTCCCTTCCTGCATTTCTCAAAATTCCCTATTCTCCCCCCATAAACTTCCCTTCCCGCATTTGAGGAAGAACCCAAAATCAATTACGAATCGTCAGTCGCTTTCTACCTGCACGGGTTACCACGATGATAGGAGAAAAAAACAACCAGATAAACAAAGCCGGATGTGGCGGCTTATCGCCAAGCTCGGCGACCGCACCCGCTGCAGAAGTTGAGCCCATTTTCTTGTATGTTATCTTCCTTAATTTTTAATGTGTTCAGTTATATTGCATTTATTTAATTGTATCCCCATGGACGTGATATAATGAGTGGTCTCTTATTATTTAATTAGTATCTTCAATTTCTAGCACAGATTGAATCCTTTGACAAGATCTGAAAGTAGCGAAGAAGTGACTACTTTTGAAAAGTAGTTTCTAGCAACTATTTTTTAAAACAAGTAATTGTAGTTGCAAAATGTAGTTAACTACATTTTTCATATAAAGTAGTTGCAGTTCACTACAATAAAAAAGTAATTTTTACGACCGCTGCCCATACCCATATATCAATAAAGTCTAAAGTTTGTGAATACACTATACATATATATATATATACACACTCGCATACTAGAGTAATGTGTAATAATTCATGATATAGTTTTTGTAAATTATATTTCAATATATTTTAAATGTTTTAATGATGTGTGAAACATGTTTGTAATTTATTGTTCTGCGATGGCATTATATAAAAGAAAAAAATAAACAAACACCATATCTAAAAGCATATCTAGTGCCGGATATTCGATCAGATATCCGTATCTGGTAAACAAAGGTGATTTGGATATCCGAAATCTGACAAAATCCATAACCGGTTCATCCCTAGTTTTTACAACAAGCATATGGCTTTTAGTCTTAATTTAACTGTTCATTCATAAAAAATATATTGTTGAGTTTACAAACTATTAAAAGCAATTAAGTTATTAACAAGGAATGAAATTTGAAATTTACATTGTTAGTTATTTTTGATAGTGTAAAATAGTCTTTTTAATTCATAAACTCAAAGGTGCTTGCAACTTTAAAGATTTACAGGAACAAGCATGATGCAATGATTACTTCATCTGGTGGAAGAATCATAAAACAAAATTAAAGCTTATTTTAAGCAATACTGCAGATGTCTCATCCCTCCCTAATCTCCCCTAAGCTTAGCGGCGCCAGGAAAAAAAATAAAACAAATATAAATACATTATAAAATATAAGACATTACCTTGCACTAATACAGATTGTGGCATCTTTATTTAGGTAAACAGTCACTCTTTAACATCAAAATTAATATTTAGCTGGAAACCTGAAACAACAAATAAGGTACAAAGGTAGAATATAAGTTTGCAATTCAAAATGCAAATTTTACATATATGTTATACATACATATTTTATTGATGTTACATTACAGGGTGAGTACAAATAATGGACCCGATTTAAAAATATCATATTTTCAAAACTACTGGACATATTACAATAAATGATACATGAATTTAAAGAGAAATATACCAAGTTTTTTCCACACCGGTGGATGAGGCGTGTGGGTGATGGTGATTTACCCTTAACAGGGCTCGATCCAGGAAAAATTTGGGGCCTATTTAGGGCCCCTTCACAAAAATCTATTGAATAAAATTGTTACAATGTTTTTCAACATTTAAATTTTGAAAATAGACCCATTACTTAAGTTTAGTGAAAAGCCAAATAAAACAATACATCCCTTTAAAGAATTTCCCAAAATAAACAAATACAATTTCTTTAAATAAGTTAAAACTTAAGTATGAGTTTAACAAATAAAAAAAACATCAACAATCACCACCAGTAATTTTAGCATGCATTGTGTTCAAAGACGCTTACATTAAAATTTTAATAACCCAATAAAATCTCCTTTGAAAAGAACAGGAGCCTTGGTCAATTAATTCACTCATTTGCTAATCACCTTATAAATGAGAAGAATTCCATTACCATGTATATATAAATGTAATTAATTACTCTTAAAATTCTTCAAAGTTTAATTACAAATTAATACAAATCTTAGTAACAGTGCCTTAGATTAATTAAATTTACATCTTCAAATTGGTTATACTTCAACAAATCTTACTATTTTCAGGTCTATATAATATACTTAGACAAAATTTACTTTCTTTCTATTAAAGTCAACCTATGGATTTATTAAAATTCATATAGTAAATATAAAAAAAGAAAGCAAATTTTGTCTAAGTATATTATATAGACCTGAAAATAGTAAGATTTGTTGAAGTATAACCAATTTGAAGATGTAAATTCAATTAATCTAAGGCACTGTTACTAAGATTTGTATTAATTTGTAATTAAACTTTGAAGAATTTTAAGAGTAATTAATTACATTTATATATACATGGTAATGGAATTCTTCTCATTTATAAGGTGATTAGCAAATGAGTGAATTAATTGACCAAGGCTCCTGTTCTTTTCAGGGGAGATTTTATTGGGTTATCATAGAAACTCGACAGAGTTTCTCGCCAAGCATAAGAAACAGCAATGCATTGAACCGTAAATGAAAGGAATTTCCGCCAATGGATGCCAAACGATTTTACAATTTTTTTTTTTTTTTTTTAACTCTGTCTAGTTTATATTTTGCGGACGGGACAAAACGGGTTTTTGACACATCTATATCTCGCGTTCTATTTATGATAGAAACAAAATTCTTGATTCTATGGAATGGGGCGTGCCACGGGACTAAGAATTCAAAAGTAAAGCAAAATCCGACGAATAGTTTTTCAGTAAATGCGATTTTAAAAGTGCTGTTTTTTGCACTTTTTAAATCTTGTTCAGACCAAAAACTGTTGACAGGGCTACAGCAATGTGTAATTATCGGATTTTTACACGGTTTACGTTATTTGAATCGTTTTTATGAGTAGTTCGGACCTTTGTAAGTTTCATGTAAAAATATTAATTAGTTTTTGATTTATATCAGTTTAAAGTTATTGATTCCTATACTTAACATAGAGCAAAAAACTGTTGACAGGGCTACAGCAATGTGTAACTATCGGATTTTTACGCGGTTTACGTTATTTGAATCGTTTTTATGAGTAGTTCAAACCTTTGTAAATTTCATGTAAAAATATTAATTAGTTTTTGATTTATATCAGTTTAAAGTTATTGATTCCTATACTTAACATAGAGCAAAAAAATAATAAATGACCCAACTCTTTTAGGAATGGTCGTATACACATGATATTACGATATGTTATTACACTCGACCCAAGTAAGCTTCCTATTATAAAAAATCTTAACATTTAAGGTGTGTTTACAGGGTCTCACAAAAGATCTTTTGATATAGGGCTAAATAGTTGTGTAATTATCCGATTTTTACGCGGTTTGCAGCATTTGAATTGTTTTTATAAGTAGTTCAAATGTTTAATATTTCGTGTAAAAATATTAATTAGTTTTTTATGTATACCACTTTAAAGGGATTTATTCCTATACTTAAGATGAAGCAAACAAAATATTAAATGGTCTAACTCTTTTCAAAAAGAACGTATGCGCATGATGTTAAAATATGTTACTACGAACTACCTAAGTCAGTTTCCATATTGTAAAACAGAAGTGTAGAATTTACTGTTCGTTTACAGGGTAACTCAAAAGATTTTTTAATAAGACTAAAAAGTTGTGTAATTAGCAAATTTTTACGTTGAAGTACATGATTCCTGTACTTAACACAGAGGAAAAACAATAGTAAATTGCATAACTTTTGTCAAATTCGCTATATACACAAGATATTCAAATATGTTACTACATCCTCTCTATTGTAAAGCGGCATTGAAGCATATACGTTTCGTTTACAGAGTCTCTTAGAAGATCTTGATTACACTACAACCGATGTATATTTACTGAGTGAGATGTATTTTAATGATTTTACACTGTTTCAATCTCTGAAAGGTTTCATTATCTTACTTTAAAATTTAATATAAGATCATTTTGTCCGTCTGAAATCTCGTCGATGTTAAGCTCTAAATCTATTAATATATAGTATTTTCATCGATTAAAAAAACTGTGTTTATTTATAAATATATAATTCTAGCGTATTAGGAATTGATTGAAATAGCGATTACAAAATTCCAACTTTACGTTCATGCGCTGAGTAATAGAATGTAAAAATGTTGATACCCCAAGATTACAAGTTTTGCGTTTAAATATTTGCCGTTCATCGAATCTCCGGCTATGACGAACTTAAAATGCTAAATTTCGTATACAATAGGTGATCGGTAACGAACTGTTCGGTTTACGAACAAATCGGTTAACGAACACTTTCGCGTGAGATTTTTATGTTCAGAGAATGAACTCCTCTCGAAACAAAGCCATGATGAAGCAATGCCGTGTTTCATATTTGCCAAGCTATACTTATTGCCTCTATTGTCAACTTTGAGAACATTTTAACAGTTGCATACATATGTCCTAATTAATTCATGGACTGCCAGAGATTGGGGACCTATATTTTAGGATCACCGAAGTGGAATGAACAGACTATATGAACAGAAATCACTTTAATAGTTTTTATACTTTTACAAACGTTGCGAATTTTATATTTCTCAAATTCTCGAAACGTTGAGTTAAAAAACTTAAACAAATAAAAAAACTTCTAAGGTGCTCAGTAATTTTCAAAAATAATATATTTAATATGTTAGTATAAAAATCCCTGTAAATTTTTATACTAATAGAAATAGGTTCGTAGGGAAAAAATGTTGATTATTCTCGGTAAAGTATGCTCCATAAACTTATCATTGTAGTTGACCGAAAAAAAGTGCTTCTTATTTTTCCACATTTTTCTGAAACTGTAGTATTTTAATTAGTTTGTAAACTACTGTAAAATTGTGTAATTTTTTGTTTTTGAATGTATATAAACGGAAGAGTGATATAAACAAAAGAAAAAGGAAAATAAATATGTCATAAATAATCTGATGAATACAATGTAAGGAAATTAATATAAAAGTTTCCCAGTTGTTATGGTAGCGACATGTACATTGGAATAAGTCACTCAATAAATTGTATAATTCTGTTTATAGCATCACTATTATTTTTTTTTTGCCCCTTTTATCTTTTCTTTTCTGAATAAAAATGGAATCCGTATAATTGAAATTAAATACCTTACAAAAAGGAGTGATATCTCATCAAAAACAACTCGTTGTAAATGACACAAGCCTAAGCCACAAACCTAAAACGTCAGTCACAAAAAGAAGTGATATCACATAAAAAGAAGCGATATAGAAGTGCATACTCCGAGTCCCGTGTAAAAATCTATCACCACTCATAATGTTTCCAAAGGACTTGGAGTGAGGTACAGTATGTGAAAACTGCTTGGCGACCTGCAGGCTTTTATAATGTTTGCGTTTCCTGCAATTACATATGACTATATTATTTTAATTTAATTTAATTTAATTTATTTATTTATTTTGCTCCCATAAAATTGTAAAAAGTTGAAGCTTCTGTGTTTGCATGTCCTTTCTTATTTATGAGCTTGAAAAATCAATTTGTTGATTTTATTTACCATTATTTAAACTAGAAACACCACTCTTACGAAGAGGATTTTTTAAGTAAATATGTAAAGATTTTGAGTTTGTAATATATATATATATATATATATATATATATATATATATATATATATATATATATATATATATATATATAATATATATGATGATCATACGCATATTAATAACATTGTACCTTATAATAAACGTTAACTAAATTGAGATATATTGCAGTAATTCTAGCGTAAGCGGAATCGCATAGATCTGGGGAAAAATCCGTTCTGTCAGTTCTTTCGCATACAAAAATATTTAAAAAATGATGTAACAAAAATTTTAATTTTTTTTTTTCGATTTTCAAAATTGATATACTGCATATATTATAAAAGCCTGCAGGTCGCCAAGCAGTTTTCACATACTGTACCTCACTCCGAGTCCTTTGGAAACATTATGAGTGGTGATAGATTTTTACATGGGACTCTGAGTATGCACTTCTATATCGCTTCTTTTTATGTGATATCACTTCTTTTTGTGACTGACGTTTTAGGTTTGTGGCTTGGCGGGATCATTTACAACGAGTTGTTTTTGATGAGATTAAAATTTTAATGTAAGCGTCTTTGAACACAACGCATGCTAAAATTACTGGTGGTGATTGTTGATGTTTTTTTTTATTTGTTAAACTCATACTTAAGTTTTAACTTATTTAAAGAAATTGTATTTGTTTATTTTGGGAAATTCTTTAAAGGGATGTATTGTTTTATTTGGCTTTTCACTAAACTTAAGTAATGGGTCTATTTTCAAAATTTAAATGTTGAAAAACATTGTAACAAAAATGATGCCGTGACCAGTCCTTGGTAATTCACTCATTTATATATGTATGTTTATGTGTTAATGGTTTATATTGATTTCACTTGTGAATAAAATTGATTCTGATAATATTTACTTGCTATAATTCCTGATTGGATTAACAGGAGATTATTTATACTTTTCATATATTTTATATAGTTATGCACATACAGGTGTGCAGTTTTTGATTGGGTGCCAATATTATTATTTTTATTATTATTTTTATTCTATGCTTAAAAATTTATAAATTCCAGTATCAATCAGTCCAGTAAGAGGTACTTTTGGTTTTCAAAAATTTTTGTGACATCTTTTAGGATTCTTTTTTATTTTTCTATGTTTATGAGAAAAGTTTATTTGTGTTGATTTTATTGTGTTTTAAAAAAATCATTATGGGGAGATCAAAAGAGGTAGTTGATAATTCATAAACCGTAAATGGCCCAATAACGCATGACGAAGAAGAAAAAGAAATGTCCGTATCTCTGAGAAGAGGGCTTTTACTGGAAAATTTAACTCTTATTCCGATATTTACGGGTCAAGACCCAAATTTTCGGTTTTCTGATTTTGCACAGAAATTTATGTCCTTTGCTGACTTTTTAGAATGGCACAAAGATGACAGACTATTTGCAATTCAGCAAAGATTAGCAGGGCCAGCGTTGCAAACTTTAAAGATCAAATTAACAATATTGATGATTTTTTCAAAGTGTTGGGGGATATTTACAATAAGGAAAAGGACCCTTCCTCACTCTTAGAAGATTTTTGGAACTATAAACAGGCGGCTGGAATTCGGGTTTCTCAATATCTTGCTATTTGCAAACAGAAAGCAAGAAATGTCGTTCTAGCACAAAATCTTCCTCCCGAAAGCCAAAAGCAAACCGAAGATCAGTGGCTTATGGTGATGCTCAAAAAAAATTTAGAACCGCAGATAAGAACGGGTGTCATAGCCAGAAATCCCGCTATGTTAAATGAACTCGAGAATATAGCTGTCTTAGAAGAAAAAGCTTGGTTAGCTGTACAATCGCAGCAACCCCCCACTAACTTTGATAAATCGGGTGAGCTTACTTGCGTGATTGATGAAAGAAATCAGATTAAAAATGAAAGCAAAGATAAAATTGTAGAAGAAATAATAAATTTAAAACATATTCTTTCATCCTTAGCAGATAAGGTGCAAAATCTAGAAAATAAACCCACACGTATGGATAAATCTATTATTATCTGCTATTTTTGTGGATTAGCAGGGCACTATCAATCCCAATGTTATAAGAAAAACTCAGGACAGCATAGAAATAATCAGGGGAGATTCAATGAGAATGGGCATCAACAATCCTTTTCAGGTAAAAAAGGAGGGAGGCTCATAAATCATTTT
Source organism: Maratus michaelseni (assembly GCA_963931845.1). NCBI lineage: Eukaryota > Metazoa > Arthropoda > Arachnida > Araneae > Salticidae > Maratus > Maratus michaelseni. The sequence continues at coordinate 124,685,559 of OZ007586.1, forward strand.
CATCCATACGGAACAAGACCCCTTCCTGACACGAGACACTCAGAGAAAAATAAGATTGTCGGGAGTCAAAATTCGAACTCCGAAAACATTCAGGCTTCCACAAGCGCAAGTGATCAGAGTGTGGCAAGCAACTCTTTAAACGGGACGGGATCTCTATAATTCGGGCAGATGGGGATCGGGGAGATGATAAAAACAGTGTGCCCGATGATTTTAAACCCGGTATTTTCAGTTCGTATCACAATAATGTGTGGCAGCGATTACCGCTAGTAAAAGTTATAAGTTTAATCATGAATTCACTGCATTAATAGATTGTGGCATGGCTCTTCTTGTAACCTAATAAATAACAGCATCTTGGGAAAAGTTAACGCTCCTATGCTAGATAATTTAAGCTTGGAAATGAATACATTAGTGGGTGGCATGTTCAGAACGACAGGTATGGTTAAATTTAATTTCAATATGCAAAATCAAGATTTTGAAGATAATTTTAAAGTAATGGAAGGCGAAATGTCCCCACATTTTCAAATTATTTTAGGAGTTCCTTTTTTAGCGAAATTTCAATTTAATATTGACTTCGTGAACAATACGTTACGAAATATAAACACTGTCGTTCCAATTTTGCGTGACTATGGAAACTCAGTAAATACTGTATGCGAAAATGATTCTACTTTCTCGGCTCAGGCAAAGAAAAAATATCTAATTCCTCCTTTGTCCGAGAAAATCATTGAAGTTAAAATAAACAAAGCTCATAATTTTAGGACAGATAATCTGTTAATTACTCCTTGCACCAATCATTTATCATCCTCTATTTTAGTTAGTCATTCTATTTGTAAAAACAATGATATTTCCCTTTTTATGAAAGTCCTTAATATAAGTGATACAGAAACTCACATAAATAAAAATACTAAATTAGGAGTTGTGCATGAATTAGTTTCTTTACATCAATCTCAGCCATCGGATTTTGTAGCACACGTAAATAATGAGGAGATAGGAAAATTGGACCACACTGACCTTAAATGGGATACCAATATTAATCTTGAACATCTTGATCAAAATTTAAAAATAAGAGTTGAAATTTTTTTTAAAGATAATTCAGATGTTTTCGCAGCCTCAGTCTTAGATCTACCCGGCTGCAGTTCACTTTTACATGAAATTAAATTACAAGATAATATTCCAGTCAAGTCTCGTCCATATAGAGTCCCTTATAATTTACGTAAAGAAATGGATGAGCAAATAAATATTCTTCTCGAATCAGAAATTTTAGTACCTGCAAACTCAAATTATTCTAGCCCCGTTATGCTAGTTAGAAAAGCAGACGGAGGATACAGGTTAGCGGTAGATTTTCGTAAATTAAATAAGAAAATAAAAGACACGTTTCCTATCCCTAATATTAATGAAACGATTGATTCTTTGGAAGGAGCCAAATATTTTACTTCTCTGGATTTAACTAGCGGATTTTTCCAACAAATGATACCGGAAGAACACCAGCATTACACGACAATTACGACACATCGAGGCTCCTTTATGTTCAAAAGATCACCTTTTGGGCTTTCAAGCAGCCCTAATTCATTTCAGAGATTAATGAATTTAGTTTTGGGAGATCTCACATATCTAAATATCTTGGTGTATATTGATGACATTTGTATTGCCTCCAAAGATATAGAATCTCATTTCGAGAAATTGAAAATTGTTTTCGATCGTCTGAAGCAACACAATTTAAAATTGAAGCCCTCGAAATGTCATTTTTTAAAAACGGAAATAACATTTTTAGGATTTCAGGTTTTGGATGGGAAAATAACACCAACCCCTAAAAATATCGAAGTAGTCTCTAAATTTAAGACACCAAAGTCAAAAAGGGATGTCAGAGCTCTTATTGGATGCGTAGGTTTTTATAGAAAATTTTTCGCAACGCACCATAAATTTAACAAATTTAATGAAAGGAAAAGGAAAATTTATTTGGAATGACCGGGCTCAGGCAGAGTTTGATGACTTAAAACAAATGCTTGCGAGTATACCAAGTCTAAATTTACCGGATATGCAGAAAGAATTTATATTGTATACGGATGCGTCTGCGGTGGCCCTGGGAAGTGTCTTAGCACAGTTGGACGACGAAAATTTTCCTAGACCTATAGCCTTCGCCTCAAGGAAGTTAAAGGACGTAGAAACGCGATATTCTACTACAGAAAGAGAATTACTGGCTCTTGTATGGGCCATAAATTATTTCAAGTGTTACCTTTTTAATAAAAAATTTATTGTTTATACAGATCATGCCGCCTTGACACATGCGTTAAAAATAAAGGACCCTACGTCAAGAATTGCACGATGGCTTTGTGCGTTAGCGGATTTTGATTTTGATACTAAATATATAAAAGGTAAATGTAATTCTGTAGCAGATTTTCTTTCGCGCTTTGTAGAACACGAAATAAGTCTAGAACCTCCTATATCTTCATCCGAGTGGGTAAACTTCGTACTGGACAATGTCAGTACAGTGGACGCAGAGTCTTTCCTACATGAACTTCGACTCGCTCAGAGTGAAGATAAATTCTGTCAAAAAGTTTCGATACGTTTAAACAAAGGTTTGAAATTCTTTCAAAGGAATATGGAATTTTTCATTCATAATGATACATTAAAGTGTAGAGTCTTAAAGATGAGAACTAGCAGGGATAGACGGTCAAAAATTGTATTACCGAAGGCACTTGTTCCAAAAATTTTTCACATGGCACATACATCGTCAGTTGCGTGCCACGGTGGTTTCTCCAAGACCTTAGAAAGAATAAGATCAGATTATTTTTGGCATGGAATGTATGCAAACATTAAACAGTTAGTTGCTTCATGTCAGTCATGTCTTGAGTTTAGGGCTCATAAACCTAAGGCATTGGCAGAGTTGCAGAAATTGCCTACACCGATGGGACCAATGATTACTATCCATTTGGATATTTCGGGCCCATTTCCTATAAGTTACAGTGGGAATAAATTCATTGTTACGTATGTTGATAGTTTTTCTAAATGGCCTGAAGCATTCCCTGTGCCAAACATTACATCTGATACTATTGCTGAGACTTTAGCTGAGTTCATATGTCGCCACGGGTGCCCAACTTATATCGTAACTGATAAAGGAAAACAGCTGTTAAGTGAAGTGATAGAAATTGTATATAAAAAATTAGATATTAAGCACAAAACTATGACTGCTTACCACCCCTCTAGCAATGCCAAGGTAGAACGTCTCCATTCTTCGATAGCTGGAGCTACTCTGCTTAACTCATTTAGTTAATGAACTTCACACAGATTGGGATGCGAAATTAAAATTCGCATTATTAGCTATTAGATCCGCTGTTCATGCTTCAACTGATGAAACTCCTTATTTCATTTTAACTGGGAGAGATATTCGCTTACCTTATAACAGCTTAGTTGAGGAAAGTAAATTTTCTTATCAGGAAGACCCTTCATATTGTGAAAACCTAATTGCTACGCTGCAGGCAGTTTTCCAGCGTGTTAGAAACAATCTGGAGGAGGTATCTGTAAAACAACAGTACTACAGAAGTCGGGTTGCAGTTGAAAAAAAATTAAATGTAGGAAATCTGGTCATGAAATACACCCCTCAAATCAAACCAGGATTGTGCAAGAAATTTACTAAATTAAACAATGGGCCTTTTAGAATTATTGATCAACACGGGAATGTAAATTTCAAAATACAATCTATTCGAGATCCTTCAAAATTGGAATGGATTCACTGTGATCGCATCTCTAAGATACCAGATAGTCAACCTTCCCCGCTCTGCTTAAAACCGAAACTACTGAGCCAGCTGTTCAGGTAAACAAACCAACCCCGGCTGAGACAGTACCCTTTACGAATATCATCTCTGATGAGTCTGACCCGCTGGAGGAATTTCGGATGCGTAAGGCAGGAAAAAAATTTCTCCGTCACGAATGCACGTTGAGTGGGAGAGGCACGTTTTCGTCCGGTGCAAACAAACATGATTATTTCTTACGCTCTAACGTTAAGAATTAAATAATAAATTCTGGGTTCTTTTCGGTTACTTAAATTTTCGCTAAACTGTTCTATAATTTGTGTACATGGTTATTAATCATTATTTATTTGTCATTTTGTTGTGATTTTTTTAAGTTCATATGCATTTTATTATTTTTGGTTATTAAAATATATGTAATATTATTTGGGTAAAAAAAAAAATTCATTTTTTTATATCTTTTTTTTGGGGGTTTATACTGGCTTTATATATGCACATTGTTATAGTCAGTTTTGGCCTTTTGTTGGAGATTTATACTGGAAAAGTATGATTTTTTACTGAAATTATATCTCAGATTTTCTGTATGCATAATAACAAACGTAAAGTATACATGTAGACATTATGAGAAGCATTTTTGGCTTAGGACTTTTATTACCAACACTCAGTATATTGTGAAATTTTCAGTTTAGAAAATGATCTGTAATCGGCATATTTAGAACTATGTTTGGATTCATATTTGATTATTAATGTATTTGGTGGGAATTTATAGTAGATTTTTCATATTTTGTCTTTTGATTTTTTTTTAAACTTTTATTTGTTGTAAGTGTGCTGTATTTCATATCAATAATTTGGTTTTATATGTTTTATAATTGGCACCCATGATACATTATATATGTATATATATATTTTTGTAAAGGCAACCAGTTCAATTTCTTTTAACTTGCGTGCCCACAGGGTTTGGCTAGTTTTCTTTTTGTTTGGTTTGGTAAGTTAAGCAATGTTAAGTTAAATGGATCTTTGATTACTCCTCATCTTCCTCCTTTTCCCTTTTCCAAAATTGTGGTATTTTGGTGAACCATCACGTCAGCGGCGCGTGTTACATCCCGTAGGTGATAAGTGATGTTTTCGGTTACATGTTTTGGGCGGCAGGTTTCTAGGGGGTGGACGCATCATCCTAGTGACTTGGTAAGTGGAGAGCCCTGGGGGAAATTTATCAAAACGGGTCGAGGTAGGACTTGTGAGATTATTTTTGCCGGTGTTTTACTCTTGTGCGCTGTTTCTTTATCATGACGTTATTTGATTTTCTTCGTTAGTAGAGTGTTATAAAAAATTTTCTCTGCGTTCAAAATTTTTTTTCCTACAGAGGGGGATGTTGTTAGGTGGAAATTCATACGAATTTTGGAATTTTTGGTTGAGAGAAATATAAATAATTGAATTTTTAAGGAAAATGTAAATATACAAAATTTAAGGATTATTTAAAAATAATAATAAAAATATTTAGTCAGTAAGTTTGTTAGACAGTAAATATCCGTTTTAACATAGGAGTAAAGTTCATTGAGCCTAGTCGGAGGTTCCCAGGGTATCATGACAGAAATATTTCCCGGGATCAGAGGAGGAGAGTTAAGTGTTTTGGCAGTTGTTTTCGGTAGGGGTGAAGCGGTTAACGAACTTTTGCGTAAACAAAAATAAAAATAGAAGTACAGGCTGCGTTTCCCAGAATTGAGAGTTTTCATGGAGGTCCCGCGCTTCCCAGGATGTCTGGAAGAACATTTTAGTTTGTTTTCGAAGTACAGCTTGCAGTGGGAGCCATCTGGTTTTTGTATTCAATGTGGGAATGCAAGGGGTTCTAAAATGTTACGCCCCTTGTGTTCGTGATTGGACAAGTGTCCTTATACTTATAGTGGGAGGCAAGAGTAGCCCCAGTTTTTGTTGGTTGCGTGTTTTTTAGTTTTAAGTAGCAGAGAGATCGAAAGATATCGTCGGAGGAGTTGGACGTAAAAATTAATTGGGGATGATGCCCAGACACTAGCCCCGTTTTTACCGGTTTCGAGCTACAGATTTTCTGCACCCTGATGTCGTTGTTTTCAACATCGAAATGAAAAGAAAAGGAGCCTCTTCCGTGGAGTCTTTTAAGCATTCCGGAAATATCTACAGAGTAGAGCAGGAGCCCCCGTTTATGTTGTGGAAGTGACTGCAAGCTGAAGATTGAATCTTTAGAAAGAGCCCCCCTAAGTAGTGGCTAAGCCGTTATCCTCTTCGTGCTGAAGTATCACGCAAGGGAGCCCCCTTCGCGGGAGTTTGAGGAGATTCTTCCGTGGGTGTCAGGTAGAAACCCTCCTGAGCAGCCAGAATATCTTTAAAGTGCCAATGAAAGAAGAACCCCCCCCCCCGAACTTTCCTCAGAGTATGTATATGTCCTAGTACACCTTGGTTCGCCTGCCTCTGGGTAAGCTCTTTCGAAATTTAATTTTTCGTGGAAGCCTATTCCGGCCAACACTATGAACTGGTTACCTAGGATTTAAAGTGAACTATAAACATATCCACATATTGGTTGGTTATTAACATTTATCGATAAAATGATTCTGCAATTTATAATAATTTTAAATACTCTTATTCATACATTGTCGATGACTGTTTGATACAGTGCTACCTTTCATCTGTATTGATTTGACCATTGATATGGAAGTAATTCCATTGTTTGTTTTTTTAAGTTGGAGATTTGTCTCTGCTACTTATATCAAAATAAATTTTATTAAATTTTAACCTTTACAATAGTCTTTATTTTATATATTTTTGTGTATTTATTGTTGTGTAATGAATAACTGTAATCATTTCATTTAACTCAAAAGAGACTTCACCTTTCTTTATTACTATATCTTGAAAAGGACAGATAAGTTGAGAAAGACTTGTTAATCTTTAGAGAAAATTTAAAAATATGATTTGGTTAAGATCACTTGACCCTTTTATGGATTAAACGTTAAGATTTAACACTCTAAAGAAAAATAATTTAATTAATTACGGATTATGCAGTTGGTTATTAATAGAAATTAAGTATTGATTGGTGAACTAAATGCTTTCTTTTTTTATATTTACTATATGAATTTTAATAAATCCATAGGTGACTTTAATAGAAAGAAAGTAAATTTTGTCTAAGTACATTATATAGACCTGAAAATAGTAAGATTTGTTGAAGTATAACCAATTTGAAGATGTAAATTTAATTAATCTAAGGCACTGTTACTAAGATTTGTATTAATTTGTAATTAAACTTTGAAGAATTTTAAGAGTAATTAATTACATTTATATATACATGGTAATGGAATTCTTCTCATTTATAAGGTGATTAGCAAATGAGTGAATTAATTGACCAAGGCTCCTGTTCTTTTCAGGGGAGATTTTATTGGGTTATTAAAATTTTAATGTAAGCGTCTTTGAACACAACGCATGCTAAAATTACTATTGTAACAAAATGGTCCCCTTCACAAAAATCAATATGATAAAATGGGCCCCTTCACAAAAATCAATTTGATAAAATGGGCCCTTTCACAAAAATCAATTTGATAAAATGGGCCCCTTCACAAAAATCAATTTGATAAAATGGGCTCCTTCACAAAATTCTATTCCATAAAAACTTATTATTTATTATTTATTTATTATTTTGTGATGTTTTAAAATGGGCCCCTTCACAAAAATCAATTTGATAAAATGGGCTCCTTCACAAAATTCTATTCCATAAAAACTTACTATTTATTATTTATTTATTATTTTGTGATGTTTTAAAATGTGTAATTTGTAAACAAACAATTTCACCAGAGAGGAAAACTTTTTACAAAAGTTTTTTTTTTATAAATGCTTGGTTTGAATTTGATTAACTGGATTTCAACTTTCGTTACAAAATGTTATTTTTCTCAAAAATATAATAAATTTCACAAAAATAACCTTTATTTTTCACAAAATGGGCCCCAAGAAAAAAAAAAAAATTACATCGACCCCTGCTTAATCACATAGCCACCAAGATCCCCAGACCTAACATCATGTGATTTCTTTTTATGGGGTTATGTCAAAGGCATTGTTTATGTACCACCAATGCCGAAAACACTGACAGAACTTAAAGAACACATTTGTACAACACACAACCCTTCACAAAAATCAATTTGATAAAATGGGCCCTTTCACAAAAATCAATTTGATAAAATGGTTCCCTTCACAAAAATCAATTTGATAAAATGGGCTCCTCCACAAAATTCTATTCCATAAAAACTTACTATTTATTATTTATTTATTATTTTGTGATGTTTTAAAATGTGTAATTTGTAAACAAACGATTTCACCAGAGAGGAAAACTTTTTACAAAAGTTTTTTTTTATAAATGCTTGGTTTGAATTTGATTAACTGGATTTCAACTTTCGTTACAAAATGTTATTTTTCTCAAAAATATAATAAATTTCACAAAAATAACCTTTATTTTTCACAAAATGGGCCCCAAGAAAAAAAAAAAAATTACATCGACCCCTGCTTAATCACATAGCCACCAAGATCCCCAGACCTAACATCATGTGATTTCTTTTTATGGGGTTACGTCAAAGGCATTGTTTATGTACCACCAATGCCGAAAACACTGCCAGAACTTAAAGAACACATTTGTACAACATTCAGAACCACTAACTAGAAAATGTTTGGAACGAACTGGATAACAGATTGGACGTATGCCGTGTAACAAGAGGGTCACACATCGAACATTTGTAACTGAAAAAAACTTGGTATATTTCTCTTTAAATTCATGTATCACTTATTGTAATATGAGCAGTAGTTTCAAAAATATTTTTTAAATCAGTCCATCATTTGTACTCACCCTGTATTTCAAATAAAGAAATTTATATATACATTACTGAGGTGCATTGCAGAGTGTTTACTGTAAAATGCGTAGCTTTTATTGTTCATTTACAGGGACACGCAAAAGAATTCAGGTACAGTACTCAGGAGTCAATCCAGGTAAAATTTGGGGCTCATTTAAGGACCCTTCATAAAATTCTTCTTAATATAAACAGCTCCTTTAACAAAACTTCATTCAATAACACACCGTTCATTATTTTTATTTGGGTAAAGTGAATCATTCACCATTGCTTGGCGACCGTGTATTATAGCGTGCGCCAAACTGGCAATCCTTCTATTTCTTGTTTCTTTTCCTCCGTTCGAGATTTTTCCAGTAGCGTCCTTTTTAGCGCATGCTTAGTTAGATCTTTTGATTCTGCGTACCTGATTGGACGAAAAGAGAATTTTATAACAGTAACTTTTTTTAACCGTAACTTTTTTTGCCGTTGCATTCTGCCACAACGTCACGGATTTTTTTTCAGCTAATGAGTGAGTATTATTTTGGTACTTTTTTACATTATATTTCTTAGGTCCGACTTCAAAACCGCTATTATGGCTAATGTTGATTATCGTAAGAATTTAGAACAATGTATGAATGAAGCTGGTGAATATAAGAGTGCTTTTTTTACTCTTTTACCTGTTATGGGTAAAAAAGCAGTGGTTGACTGGTTAATGAAAGAGGGTTTGATTGCATCCAGGTATGAATGTCCGAATTGTGGAAAGGATATGAAATTAAGCAAGAATATGAGAATAAGTGATAGTTTTGAATGGCGTTGTCGAGTGCAAGCGAATGTAGGTAAGCATGATGTGTGTAGAAGTTTGAGAGGTGGTACATGGTTTGAGAATGCTAATTTAACTTTTATGAAGATTTTTAAAATAACACGTCATTGGTTTGGAAAAAGTATGAAAAAGTTTGTAATTGAAGATGAGAAAGTGTCTAAACATGTAATGAATGACTGGGCTAGCTATTGTAGAGAAGTGTGTCAGTGACTGATTTTGAACTGATAGGTGGTGTAGGTGTGATTGTAGAGATTGATGAAAGTAAGTTCGGGAAAATGAAGTATGGAAAAGGAAGGCATGTGGATGGATTGTGGGTGTTTGGAGGGATTGAAAGAGGGACGAATAAGTGTTTTTTTAAAGTTGTTCCTAAACGAAATAAAAAGTGTTTGCTTGCAGTAATTAAAGAGTGTATTCTCCCGGGTTCAGAAATTCACTCAGACTGTTGGAAGGCCTATGACACACTCAAAGATGAGAATGTTGAGCATTTGCAAGTCAACCACAGTTTGGAATATGTCAAATTCTGAAACGGGCACTCACACTAACACAATAGAGGCGATATGGTCAGGAATCAAGCGTGCTTTGCGGAATACTCCGCACATAGCAGATGAATTTGATTCTCATCTAGGCAAGTATATGTGGCGAAAGTACCATGACGCTCACTCGATGAAACCCAACGTATTTAAAACATTCCTCCGTGACATCGTTAAGGTGTACATGCCGCATCAAAAAGATTCTCCTCCTGAACCTGCTGCCGGACCATCCGGCGTAAAAGCCGCTCCACCTGCCAAGCGGCAGAAATTAACATAAAAAACATATTTTTTATTTTTATCCCCCCCCCCCCCCCAAACTTCCTTAAACAGCCTTAGCTTTTGTTTTAGGTAAGTGAAATTTTTTACTATTTTTCATAACATCTGTTCACAAAATCGTTATTTTTACATGTTTTGGCTATTTCAAGTTTAAAATTATGTATTTTTGCTTTATTTTGATTATCGCCATTTAAAATTGCACGCCTTTGCGTGTCGTCTCGTGGAGGTTGCCACTCCGAGAGACAACACGCAAAAACGCGCCAATTTGGCGAATTTTTGAAAACACGCCAAGCAGTGGTGAACCCTTCACTCGCACCTTTTTATTTTATTAGGTTTTAAAATGTGTAATTTGCAAACAAAACAAGTTCACCAAAAAAGTAAACTTTAGCAGAACTTAAAGAAGTTATTATTAATAAATGTTTGGTTGAAGTAACTGGATTTCATCTTTTGCTACAAGATGTTATTTTTTACAAAAATATAATAAATTACACAAAAATATCCTTTACTTTTCCCAAATTGGTCCACCCCAAAAAAATTCTGCATGGACCCTTGGTAAAGTCTAAGTGTTAACTGTTCCTAATGTGTTTTCAGCTTCTGCTTGAGTTTTTAAGTTTAACTACATGTTTGCATGCTATGTGGTGTTTAAAAATTCTATAGATCATTTACAGGCTACACAAAAGAATTCAAAACATTACTGTCAATGGTAGTGAACTGTTTAAGAGTATTTCTGAGTAATTCGACTTCGAGTTCGTAACATTCATTGGGTAAAAAGAACTTTCATAACCGAGACAAAAGTTAATTTCAAGGTAAACACATTGCGCCACGTACAAAAACAATTATGTTAGCATACTGTACAGTATGTAAACAAATCTATAGATCATAAAATTCCATTCTATTAAAATGATGCAAGAAAAAAAAAACTTACCCGTTGATTAAGAAATACTTTTAGATTAACGTAGGGATGACAAAGAAAACTTAATACGTAACTAAACCAGGAATTTTTATATTACATAGAAATTAAAATTCTGCCGGCAATTCCAACAATTCAAACTTCAAACAAACGAATCCTTGTTGCCAAACATTATTTCAGTTTCCAACAAAATTATTTCAACCAATCCGCCATTCAAAGGTTCTGTTCACAAACAGCGATCGTACCGCCCGCTCAGAACGCAGATCTGCGATACTCCAAAACCCTTTCAGCCCTTCCTTGGCGAAAAATATTTCGCCAAAGGATTTGGCGCATTTGCCCATAGCAATGCTACAAAGTGTATACATTTTTTTTTTTTTTTTTTTTTTTTTTTACTATGCCAAATCAACCAAAAAATTTCAATATTCAATTCAACCTGACCATTTCGGATTTTAATGTTACCGTCAGGAATCATTCTCCCTGATGATATAAATGAGAATATATCTTTAATTATTTTTTATTTCATTAGATTTACAAACAATTTTTTTAATTTCGAAAAATCGTCATCTTTTGGCTTGCATAAACGTTTTCAATTTTGATTTTCTCAGATTGTATCAGGCGTAGGGTGTTGTTTGACCACTCATTTTAAAGAGAATTTCACAAGGTTTCATTTGATATGCAAGTTGCTTGATTAAAAAAAAATTACATTTTTAAAACTTAAAAATTTTTAGATTGTTTTTTTTTAATATTATAAGTTTAAAATTTTTAAATCTTTAGAGTGGTATCTCAATGGGATCAGGAGTTATGAAATAAAAGCTGAAGATTATCATACACACACATACGCACACACATGTATGTTAGAGATGAGATGGGCTCGGCTTGATTTTTAAACCAGTCTTCGGGTTCAGACTCACTTTCTGAAACTGACAATATTATTTATTCTCGTATATATAAAGAATAACTTTAAAATTTACTTATTGCAGTCATTTTAATGCTTTTTTGATCAGAATGAAGGGAAACAGACCTTTTTTTTTTAGCATTAGAATGCTATTTCAAAAAAAAAAAATCATATTGTCTGGCATTGACGGCGGTTGTTGAAATGACGCCAATCCGAAGAGCGGGAATAATTTGTTTTATGATTTTCGTTTATGACAGTAGGAAATTTTTTAATTGAAACATTTATTTATTATTTTTTTTCTTTTGGAGATCTGTTGCAAAATGAATATTTTATTTCGTCTTTAGTCAGCCAGCATTAGTTTAAGGTTTGCAAATTTTTTAGTCTTTTATAGTGGGCGGGTCATAATCGCTCTTCATATGAAAATAACTTTAGTGATTCTTACCTCGATTTTTCATCATGAAGTCTGCTCATGCTGCGGCTCTGCTATGCACATTGTCGAAGTCACTTCATTCGTAAGTAGATATAAGATATAACTATTAACATGTATTGTTATTCCGATAGAAAGCAATAGAGCAGTGTTTCCTCTTTTCCTATAAAATCATCGGATCATGATGCTTTTATAGGATAACGTGTCAATTACAGTGTTAATATTTAACCTGATTTTCGGGGGCACTAGAATCACAAAAGATTGTTTTGAGGAAGGAACCTATTAAAATTTAAAATCTACACAGTTTATAGGAAATAGAAAAACACTGTTCGATTCTTTGGCATATTAATGGTAATTTCTACAAATATCATGCATTTATTCATAAAACGCACTTCGTTAATGTGTCCTTCAGATTTGTTTGTTGGGGGGGGGGGGGATATGAGAATACTTTTACGGAAGTAAAATTTCATTTGGTACCAAATTTCTCTTTTGATAAGATTGAATGCAAATTTCCAAAAAAATAATTATGTTCTTGAGATTAACAGTTATTTTCATGTAAGAAGATGTTTAAAAATGAGATACTATTACTTTAAAACAAATTTTAAATATTATGCATTTTTTGTTTCTATTGCATATTTTCAGTATTGGGCTCGGGCTTAAGGGACACAAAATATTGCGGACTCCGAAAAGAGGGCCCGAACTCATCTTTAATGTCATGTATGTGTCTGTTTTCAGTTCCGTTATCTGTTTCAAATAAAAATCTGGGCACCCCCCCCCCCCCCACGTAATAAGCTGGTTACGCCTATGTAACTGCTGTCAACTTATATGTCTCTAAAACTTCAGCACCTACTAAAACTGATATATTAGTTTAGTTGATAGCAGTTACATAAATATATATATTGTACAAAACAATGCATATAATATTATAAAGTTTAATTTTCTATAACCAGTGCACCTTTAACTAACAAGGGAGAGGACGTTCGGATCACCGAATTCCTGAAACACAGTATTGGTGGTTTCAATAAAATTAATGTAAACTCTAAAAAAAAAAAAAAAGGGTACTTTTGGGTTAACCGGGCACCAGTGAAAAAATATAAATATATACACAGACACACACATATATATATATACACAAATATATATGTAGATATATATTTATATTTTTTTTTCACTGGCTAACCGAAAAGTACCAAAAATTTTTATGTACTTTACTGACGTTTGGGTTGTCCTACACAGATGAACCTGAAAAGTATGGATACAAAGTGAATGCTCGCCGTTTATTTCCGATTTTCTTCCCCTATTTTTATTAATTTAAAAATTATTTATCAGTTGCTTTATATTTTTTGGGATAAATAGAATGTTAATAAATCAAGGTCGTGGGTATCACGACCTTGATTTACGATAAATCTTTTAACATATGTTAAAAGATTTATTTCTTTATTTATAATAGCAAAATAAAATCTTTGTTAAAATTTGATAAAAAAGCTTTTAAACATTTTATTAAAATATATTTTTCGATAACAACCTTGTTGAAACATAATTATTAATTTCTAAAAATTTATTTTTTTTTTGAAATTCATTTTTCGATGTAAATTGCATTATTTATTATATTGCAATAAACATCATAAAACACGAGAAACAAATGCTAAAATACTTGTACATTCAGTAGAAAATTTATAAACATTCTAACTATATTTTATTTATATTCATTACGAAACTAGACGGTAAACCACATGTATTTTACCTCTTTACAAAAATAGGTACTGATATTTCTAGTTTAAATAATGTATATATTTTACATTTTATTTTTATAATATTTTTTACATTGTAAAATATGCTTTGCATTCTATTCGTACTAAAAATTCACTGTTGAAGTACTCATTATAAAAACATGGAGAAATTCGTGCAAATTGACTATATTTTCATTTCTTATTTTACATTTGCTAAAAAGAAAAAATAATAATAATAATAATGTTTAAATATTAAAAGACACTGTAATGTAAAATTTTAATCGTAAAATAGCTGAATTTGTCGTATTTAATTAAATAAGTAATTGTTAATAATATCAAATTTTGCTTTTATAAAATATATTCCATTAATCATGAAAAATACAAAGCAACCGATTAAACATTTTTAAATGAAAAAAACAGAAAAATCAAACAGAAATTTTGGGGGATCGAACCCGCAACCCCCAGAATCAAGAGCAGGCCACCAAGTTCACTTCTTAATTTAACAAAATATCATTAAAATTGGGAATTCAAGCGCTCGAATACGTCATCTGGTGGAAAAAAGATATAACTTCTCCCTTCAGGAAAATCCCTTGCAATCCCATTGCGTTACATGCATTTTTAATTTGTTCAGAATGATTATTCTTATGCACAATTTCAGATTTCATGTCCTATTTGTGTTCTGTGTTTATATGTCAAAGTAAAAATTATCCGAATTTGAATATCTAACACTTTTAAACGCGTTTATAATAAATAATGGTTTCAATGGCACTTTAGCATTAGTTAAAGGGCCAATTTTCCTGTACCGACGGCTGCAATCAGCGCCTCTATAGGCCGTTTTAAGTCCCAATACGCTAAAGTCAAATGAAGGACCTTGTTCATTATCATTGATTTGGATGTCCAAATCAAGGGTAACGAACGCAGGCCTTTCAATTTCATTCACAGTATAGACTCACTCGATATTTCAATCTCCATCGCCCGCGCGCCGCCTGATCTTCTGTTCTGAACAGCCCCCAGGCGCTGTAGCTGTAACCGAAGTTTGTTTACGTTTGAAACCATTTTGGTATAGAGGTTCATGCATTTTGGTAAAGAAGAGAAAAACGAATGTAACAATTTGATTAAAGTAAGTTTAAAAACATTTATTATTTATGATAGTAGTATATAAGTTGCCTAATTATAATCAGGGCAGCATTTTACTTTAATATTAATTCAAGGTACAATTTTGTTCAATGATATTGTTGATTAAATAGCACCTGCTTATATCTTGTTTTATAAATATCCATACAGTTACTACTTTTTGAGAGATACATGCTTTATTTTTCAATATTATCATTCTTTATTATGAGTTTATAAAATAATGAATATTATCCTTAATTAAAAGCTTATGCTGAATATTTTTAAACATATATTTGTTTGATTTTATTATTTTATTCAAAATTCTTACAAATTTTGTATGTGTAGTATTAGCCGTGAGTAAGGCTCCTATAATAGGAGCTCTAGCCGTGAGTTGTGTTATCCCAAAAGAACAGCTTGGTGCATTTTCAAAAATTCGCCAAATTGGCGCGTTTTTGCCTGTTGTTTCCCGGAGTGGCAACCTCCAGAAGACAACACGCAAAAGCGCGCAAATTGAAATGGCGACAATCAAAATAAAGCAAAAATACGTACTTTAAAACATTTAAAAGCGAAATAATGTCAAAATAACGTTTTTAAAAACACAGATTTTGTGTTTAAAAAAAATTTCTCGTGCGGAGTATTCCGAAAAACACGCGGAACAGATGTGTTACTATCACGCTAAAATGTAAAGATTGGCGACTGTTTGTTTGGCGCGATTTCCAAGACTGCGCCAAACGAATAACTTAATACAATGGCTAGGTTGCCATTAAAGAAAAAAATCCCCTAAATTTGGCGACTTTTTTCTTTTTTTTAACCGATAATTTTTTTTTTTTTTTTAGCGTGAGTGTAAAGCATCTAAGCCAAACACGCAAATTGAAATCGCGAGAATCAAAATAAAAACAAAAATACATAATTTAAATCATTGAACAGCAAAATAACAAGAAAATTACTTCTTGAAAAACATACATTTTATGAAAAATAAAAGAAAAAACCAATGATCTCACTTACCTAGAAAGCTTTAAAAATAACGATTTTCCTATAGAATTTGGAGGGGGGGGGGTGTCAATTTTTGTTTATACTTTTTTGTAAGGGGGGCTCTGCCCCCCTGAACCCCCCGGTAATCATATTGCATAGAACAAGGATACATTTCAAATAACATTGAAAAATGGTCAAAAGACAAAAGAAAATAACACACATTTACTTACAAAACAAACTGTATTTTTTTAAATTAGGAAACGTAAATTAAGAGGTTTTCTAAGAATCTTATACAGCTTCGATAGCAAATAATCCTTTTTTACTGTTAAACGTAACTAAATTAAAACTAAATTGCATTCAAAGCAACTGCTATACGGACAAAAGTTATATCGCCTACTGTAGAATAAAAAACAAACTTTTTAATTTAAAAATATATAATAAATGAGCGTTTTTAAAGAAGTATACTAGACACATATCACATTTAAATTAAAACGATTAAAAGGTAAGTTTTAATTATAAACAGCAATCGCGTTTTTAAAATGCTACCGCGAGAGAACGGAATTAAAATTCTAAAAAGGACGCTGCTCACGTGCTAACGAACAATTCTAAAAATTTCTTCTCGAAAGTTCCTCTTTTTGTCCAATGAAACAGGCGGAAACAAAAGATCGAATTGAGCATGCGCGAAAACAAGATACTCTTGGAGCATTTATCGATTGAACGAAAAGAAATCTCCACGGGAGGAATGACGAGGGTTGCAAGACTCAGTCCGCTATCGCGCACATGCTAGCACGCCAACAGAAACTGACGCCAAGCAGTGGTGGATGATTCACTTTACCCAATAGCTTAATACAAATTATTTTTAAATGCATATTTGTTTGATTATACTCTTTTATTTATTATTTTGTATTTTACAGAATAATAAACAATTATTCAGATTTGAAAATAATTAAAATTAAGCTTATTATAAGAAATAATATGTCACAAAATTAGATATAATAGCTATTAGTTGTATATTATAAATATAAATTGGGTATTTTTATGTTAGCCGTGCACTAGTGATATAAATACACATATGTATGTATGTATATATATATCACTGGTACCCGGCTAACATAAAAGTACCATAAATTGTTTAAAAATATGTAAAAGCAATTTAATAATACATCATGTTAGAGATGTAACAAAGAGCAATTTGGCTGAATACTGAATATTCTTCCGATTATTTGACGAAATTTGCCGTTTTCCGCAATGTTTTTGACGAAATTTGCCGTTTTTTTCGAGATTTTTTAACGAAATTTGTCGTTTTTCACAATGTTTTTTACGAAATTTGCTGTTTTTTCGCGATTTTCTGACGAAAGGCACGTTTTTCCCGCGTTCTGTTGACAAAATTTGCTGTTTTTTTTTTTTTGCGATTCTATGACGAAAGTCACGTTTTCCCCGCGATGCTTTGACAAAATTGGCGACTTTTCTTCGAACGAATGACGAGATTGATTTTTTTCGGCGATTATTTGCCGAAATACCGATACATTTTATGTCCGAATTTTCGGATTTATGACCGATATTTTTTTCTAATTTTCGGAAATCATTGCTTTAATTTTTCGGAAAATTCGGACCAGAATCACCCCTGCGTCAGGGAATTTCTAAATCTACCGCGATCGCGGCCTTTGAACAGACGGGAGACGAACGTGCGATCCTATGTGTGTAAATGAGAAAACAACTTCCAGGCGCACGTTCAGGGCGGGCACAACAAAATGCAGTACGGGCGTCATTTTTTAAAACGAGGGGCAGAAGGGCGCTATTTTTTGGATGAGGGGCAAGAAGGGCGCTATTTGTTTAACCAAAGGGCAGGCAGGGCGCAGCGCCCTCCTGAAACTGTCTGGGGGAAACTCTGTTATATTGTATGTTTAAAAATTTTAAGTTTGATGTATTTTTTTATATTTGAAAAACCTTGATGCTAATTAATAAAACAAGACTTTTATTTAATCTTAATTACTAATAACAGTGTTTCCCCCCAGACATTTCAGAAGGGTGCTCCACCCTTCTGATCTTTGTAAAAAAATCTAAAACTGAAATCGAAAAAGTAGAAAATAGCCATATTAGGGATCGACCTCAACTATCTTATGTAAAAATAATTGTTTAAAAATATTCGGCTTAGATGCTTTACACTCACGCTAAAAAAAAAAAAAAATTATCGGTTAAAAAAAAGAAAAAAGTCGCCAAATTTAGGGGATTTTTTTCTTTAATGGCAACCTAGCCATTGTATTAAGTTATTCGTTTGGCGCAGTCTTGGAAATCGCGCCAAACAAACAGTCGCCAATCTTTTGTTTACATTTTAGCGTGATAGTAACACATCTGTTCCAAATATTCAAATTTAAACGAGAAATTCGAAAACAACCTGCCCATAGGTTTAACATTAGTGAGCGGTGTTTTCAAGTGAGTGAAGACTCCCCTTAAAGCACATACTCAAAATCTTTTGGAGAAAAAAAAAACGAAATTACTCATTATGGTATAAAGAATCAGTCAGCTGTGGAATTCCAGTAGAAAATCTGTAAAAAAAAAAAAAAAAAAAAAAAAAAGAGAGATTCTTTTGAGTATTTGACACAGACAGTTTGGCGAGCAACATTTTTTCTTCACCAAGTACAAGTGGTTTTAATGTATTTGAAAATTACTTATTAAATGAGGTGTTTAAATGCACAGAGTGCTTAATGAATTTAAACTAAAACAATGAAATTGTTTATTATTATTTCTATAAGCTTAAGCCACTAACAATATTGAAGTCCCAATATATAAGTTGTGCAGTTATTTAATTTTTACTAGATTTTACTAGCTGGATAAGTGTTAAATGCATTTTAAAAGTAACTGCCTAATTAAGAACGCTGTCTTTATAAATTTGGATACTGAATAAGTTGTCATTTCCATGACAACAGTACTGTTATCTTGTTGCTTCCTACACTAACAATATTGAAGTCCAACTAACAGTGCTCAGAATCAGGCAGTTTCGAAATTGGAAAAAAAATTACTCAATTTTAAGTTTGTTCTAAACCATATAATGTGATCATTGAATTTCATTATATATATTTTGTCAGATATAAATGTATATGACAAAACTGTTGTTATAAAAGTGTATTTATTTAAGTTAAACTTACTTAAACTAGTTCAGTATGAAGAGTAGAAACAAATTTTCCTTAAAATGTGTTTATTACAAGAAGGTTTTTTTTAAAGTTTCATTGTATCGCCAAAAAAATTAAATTTTCATTATTTTTTATGGACACTATCGAGGTTCATAGAATTTTTTTTTATACACATATCTATCCTTATAACAAGAATATTCTGTAATTTTTTCAGAATGTGTGTTTATGGAGACTTTCCTTGTTAGGTTTTTGAAAAAAATAATGCAATTTATTCTTCTTGGGTGATATAAAATATTTAAACGCCTAAGAGAAAAAAGAACTAAGGCTGTTTCATAAGCCCTCCTGCGGAAGAAAATTTTTAGTTTAGCTATTTTGAATACCTTTAAATAGTAACTTACTAGTATCTCTTCTAGGTAGATGTTATTTGATATAAAGTTATTTCATACATATTAGCGATATTTTACTGTCTTCTCTTCATTTGAATTCGTAAAGTATACGGATTTACTTGTTGCAAAAAGGTTAAAATAGTTAAATTCAGTTCTAATAATTGAAACCTGTTCAAATTTTAACTAATAAATGTATGACCATATCTGTATATCACTGCAAATGTATATGTAAAAAGAATTTTTAAACATTGATTACAATATCATCAGTTGTGTGTGGGGGATAGGAGTGGGGGGGGGGGGGGAGTTTAATGAATGATAACTTATGATATCATAAATGGGAGGGGGTCCAAAATTAGCAAAATATTGATAATGTTATAAAAGTACAGCCCTAATGATTATGTATACTCATATGAAATTTGGACGGGTTTCAATAATTAGAACTGAATTTAACCTTTTTGCAACAAGTGACATGTGTAATTGTAATGTGCTGTCTAGGATGCATTAAATTTCAACACTGGTAAATTTGAAAAGAAAATTTTGCCTTTTCTAATTGCAGATTTTCAACGATTCAATATGGCAAAAGTGCTTAAAAATTAGAAGACATATAAAAAGTGCTCGTTTCAAAGGGCAAGGCTATTGGCGAGTTACAGCCGTTTGAATACTTTGGACCTTATATTTATTTTATACTAAAATTTAACAGGCTTCCAAGACAAAATTTCCTCTTTCTTCAAAGAAATTGTGCATGTTGCTTAGTGTTTCCCCCAGAATAAAAAAGGGCAGGGTGCTGCTTCAAAAAAGGGCACTTTATAAAAAGTGATATTGAATTTTTTTGTTTTAATTGCAGTTTATTCTAGAGCTGTTGCGTGTATCTGAAGGACACAATGACTGTTTTGTTAAAATATTAAACTTTGCTTACTATTTGAAAAAAAAAATCATACAAGAGGGGAAAATTCTGCTATAAGGCCGAATATAGATTGCCACACACGGCTTTTATTTAAAAAATATATAAACTATCTGTAACTCAGAATAAAAACTCAATGACAACAAACAATTTTAAAATATCTAAATAACAAATAAAAATTCCCCTGTTAAAGTGTTGAGTTGTTCAATAACCATTCGATTTAGAAAAATATTTTTCTACCACTGAGCAATTCTTTTTAATGAAATTTAATTCATGTTGCTATGGCAGCAGACGATAAAACGATATCTTTGGAATAAGGGAATAAATAGAAGAAAAAATTTTGTTGATGTTTGTGATACAATGTTTTTCTTTATTTTTTTAAAAATGTATATACATAATTCACTTTTACATTTTAACAGAATAATAAGTTTACTATAATTCGTTACTCATGCTATGGCCAGTATACACGATGCACGTCGAGCCACAATGCCTTTATCATTATCTTTTTACGCGTAAAAGTTTCGCGACGGTACTCCATTGCGAAGTTTTGTAATTTTTGAAATATAATATTTGAATAACGACATAATCATTAGATTTGAAATTTATATCAAGAAAAATACAATTTTTTACCATTCTAACGCAGTTTGTAAAACAATTTTGTGACAAATACTTTTCGAGTTATTAATTTTTTAAGTAACTTCAAATGTTTCATTTTCCGAGATTAATCTGTGGCAACGATGGATTGCTGTGACTTTTCATAAACATGAAAAATGATAGAGATTGAAAGAATAAGCCACCCTGTGTGTGGCTAATAATAAAATATATCTTGCATCAAAATAAATTACAATTTCATTTCTTATTATTTATTATAATACAATTTAATAAAAACAACGTAATTCAGGGACGAGATTGACAAAAAAGCAAAAAAGCTGAAAATTGTGCGAACGATGTTTGAGCAATAAGTTATGAATTTCAAGCGCAACAAATGTAATTGCTATTAAAAAATATATATTTTAAAATAAAATATATAACACCAATTTAGCTTTGAGTACATTAAAAAGAAATGTACATTTATTAAAAAAAATTAGGTAGAAATTATTTACTTTAATAAAAAGTCTATTTTACCAAGATACAGCACATTAATAAAACCTTTCAATGGCATGAACATTTTTTTAATTGAAATTTTGAATAATTGTAAGACACTATTCTTGAAAGAGCAAATCAAGTATATGCTAATAATTGCAACCACCTTAAATTAATGATAAAACACAGTTCCCACCCTTTTTTAAAATAAAAAATAAGTTTTTAAGGAATTACAGATTTTTTAAGGACATTATCAGTGAAACCAACTAGCCAGTGCCGTGGTTATTCCAGATTCCAGGTCATTTTTACCAGTCAGCTTGAAGCTAGTTTTTGGATTTTTTTAATAGATTTATTTTAATTTAATCTGTCTTTTTATCATAGCAAATTTTCTACATTACTAAAAGAAATTTGGTTAAAATTTTTTAACCCGCAGTAAATTCTGACGACATTCGCTTATTTTCAATGATCCTTTGACGAAATTAGCTTATTTTTGGCGATCCTTTGACGAAATTCGCTTATTTTTGGCGATCCTTTGACGAAATTCACTTATTTTCGGCAATCCTTTGACGAAATTCGCTTTTTTACGGCGATCTTTCGGCTAAATTCGCGTTTTTACGGCGATCTTTCGGCTAAATTCGCGTTTATACGGCGATCTTTTGGGATAAATTCGCGTTTTTACGGCGATCTTTTGGCTAAATTCGCGTTTTTACGGCGATCTTTCGGCTAAATTCGCGTTTTTACGGCGATCTTTCGGGCTAAATTCGCGTTTTTACGGCGATCTTTTTGGGCTAAATTCGCGTTTTTACGGCAATTTTTCGGCTAAATTCGCGTTTTCACGGCGATCTTTCGGCTAAATTCGGGTTTTTACGGCGATCTTTCGGCTAAATTCGCGTTTTTACGGCGATCTTTTGGACTAAATTCGCGTTTTTACGGCGATCTTTTGGGCTAAATTCGCGTTTTTACGGCGATCTTTTGGGCTAAATTAGCGTTTTTACGGCGATCTTTTGGGCTAAATTAGCGTTTTTACGGCGATCTTTTGGGCTAAATTCGCGTTTTTACGGCTATCTTTTTGGGCTAAATTCGCGTTTTTACGGCGATCTTTCGGCTAAATTCGCGTTTATACGGCGATCTTTTGGGCTAAATTCGCGTTTTTACGGCGATCTTTTGGCTAAATTCGCGTTTTTTAATAGATCTTTCGGCTAAATTCGCGTTTTTACGGCGATCTTTTGACTTAACTCTCGCTTTTACCGCGATCTTTTGACTTAATTCTCGCTTTTACCGCAATCTTTTGGCTTAATTCTCGCTTTTACCGCGATCTTTTGGCTAATTTCCCGTTTTTTCAACAATCCTTTGACGAAAATTGAGTTTTTTCAGCGATAGTTTGGCTAAATTCGCGTTTTTCAACGATCCTTTGGCTAAATTCACGTTTTGTTAGCGATCCTTTGACGAGATTTGAGTTTCTTCAGCGATCTTTTGACGATTTTCACACGATCATTTGAAGAAATTCGCGTTTTTCAGCGATCCTTTGAAGAAATTCGTGGGTTTTTTTTCCGCGATCTTTATGCAAATTTCGCGTCTTTTCGGAAAATTCGAAAATGGCGGAAAATGGAAAATGACAAAAAAGCGGAAAACCGCGGATCCGCTGAAGAATCTCATGCCTGGTAATTTTAAAACAAAATCAGCATGGAGTCCAATATATGCCACGCAACCTCCTGCGCGAAAGTTTTAGAGCTGAGACTGCTATAGGATTAATGTTTCTCGTTTCTCAATATCGGGAGGGAATCATACAATTAAGATAAAAATCATCATTTTCTCAAAAACATTTAAAGAAGTTTTGTTGAAGAATTGGTATGTCAGGAGTAAAATTGGCACATTTCATTATCTCTGTAATAAAACGGAAAATTCTCAAACAATAATATTAAATCAAACATCGATGACAGGTTTATTACCCTATCACCGCCTCTTTTTTTTGTTGATGAACACAAAATCTTTGGAAAAGAAAAGCCAATCAGGATTTACGAGATTTTGTGGAGGATTTTTGAAAAAAACATATAAATGCAATTATATTAGTCTGTAGGGAGGTTCCGGAAATCGTACTCTAATGCGAGAAGTTCAAAGAGCTTCTTCTGGACAGAGAAATATGCCGATAGCAAACAAAAAACGGCAGCAGATACGGGGAAATACCTGTCGTTAATTTTGCGGAAGGAGGAGGGGGGGGGGGGCACCAAGAGATCGGAAACTGTAGTTCAAAGAACTTTTTTTGGACATAGAAATATGCTGCAAGCAAATGATGGCAAACAAAAAACGGCATGGGTGATTCTGAGTTTTAAAAAAAAATTCTGAAATTCATAGCAAATTTTCTGAAAAGTCACAACAGAGGGGGGGAGGGGATCCACTCCCGGCACTTTTTTTTTTTTTTTTTACTCCCTTTAATGTAATTTGTGTTTTTTCGTGCTCTTTCGACGAAATTTGCTGTTTTTTTTTTCGAGATCTATTGATAAATTTTGTGTTTTTTTGACAAAATTTGCCGTTTTTTCGCGATCTTTTGATGAAATTTGCCGTTTTTCGCAATGTTTTTGACGAAATTTGATGTTTTTCACGATCTTTTGATGAAATTTGCAGTTTTTCGCAATGTTTTTGACGAAATTTGCCGTTTTTTCGCGATTTTTAGGTGCGTTCGTAATTATATAAATACGTAGCACCTATAGTCGTCGCTTGGTCCGTCCGTCTGTCTGTCTGTCCGCATATAACAATGCAAAAACTACCCAACCAAATGGTTTGCAATTTAAAATATATTATCTTTGCAGAATTTTGTCGAGATATTTCAAATTTTATTAAAATCGAATCAAAACTTTAAGAGATATTAATAAAAATATTTATTAAGAAATTTGAATTTTTTTTTTTTAAATCTGTGCTTTTTTGTTATAGGAGCTTCCGAAGTTGAATCGTCAAGCGACCGAGATACTTATTTTATGACAGAAATGAATCTGCAGACGATATAATTCATTTCACAGAATTAAAAATCATCAAGATCTGAATATTTATATAACTAGCTGATACATATATATCTGAATATTTATATAACTAGTTAAGATATTTGTATGAACAGTGTCATAAAATATATACTTAACTAGCTGTTTAACCCGTTCTACGCACGGGATATCATGAATTTAATTCTAAAATGTGCGTACGAACGCACCTCGTTTGTAACGTTTGACGTACAATTTCCAACTTGTTTGAAGAAAGTCACGTTTTTCCTGCGATCCTTTGACAAAATTGACGACTTTTCTTCGAACGAATGACGAGATTGATTTTTTTTCAGCGATCATTTGCCGAAATACCGATACATTTTATGTTCGAATTTATGACAGATATATTTTTTAATTTTCGGAAATCATTGCCTTAATTTTTCGGAAAATTCGGACCAGAATTACCCCTGAAAAAACGGCAGCAGATATGGGGAAATACCTGTCGTTAATTCGCCGAAGAAGGAGATGAGGGGGGGCACCAAGAGATTGGAAACAGTAGTTCAAAGTTTTTTTGGACATAGAAATATGCTGATGGCAAACAAAAAACGGCAGCAGATATGGGGAAATATCTGTCGTTAATTCGCGGAAGAGGGGGGGGGGGGGGGGGTAGGGGTGCGGCACCAAGAGATCGGAAACCGTAGTTCAAGGACGTTTCTCCGGACGCTGAAATCTGCCTGCCGACGGCAAATTATTGAGTACTGAAAATGGGCAGGGCCCATTTCTAGATTCTAGATACATAAAAACGCCAAGAGATTGGAAACAGTAGTTCAAAGAACTTTTTCTGGGCATAGAAATATGCTGATGGCAAACAAAAAACGGCAGCAGAGGGGAAATACCTGTCGTTAATTCGCGGAAGGGGGGGGGAGGGTGCGGCACCAAGGGATCGGAAACCGTAGTTCAAGGACGTTTTTCGGACGCTGAAATCTGCCGACGGCAAATTATTGAGTACTGAAAATGGGCAGGGCCCATTTCTAGATTCTAGATACATAAAACGGGCAGGGCGCATTTGTAACTATAAAAAAACGGGCAGGGTGCATTTACAGCTATAAAAAAACGGGCAGGGCGCTGCGCCCTCGCGAAAACGCCTAGGGGAAACACTAGTTGCTTTAATCAGAGTCCCAGTTTTAAAGTGTTGGGCCCCTTATACTGTAATTACACTAAAATTTGGGTGGGCTACATCAATTAAGGTCTGAAAAAAGGTTGTTTAAATTTGTTATGCTTTATTGCATGCTAAAATTTGGAAGGGGCTTTGGAAAAAGATAAAGTTTTTTCTTTTAATAATTATATATCCTTTTTTCAGAATAGAGAGATATGCTTTTATCAATTAATAGTTTATTATTAATTAAATTATGATTCAATGGCGGATCTAAGGGGGGGGCGATGGGGCGATCGCCCCCCCCCCCCCCCCTTGAGCTAAAAAAGAGTCGATAAACCGACATTAGAAGCCTCCATTGGAAAAGGCTTCTGGCGGTCCCAGCACGACCCCCGGGTCGTGCTGGTACCGGGCTTTATTTTTTTCTGGAAACTCGGCCCTGGACTGGGGCCCACGTTTTCTGGAGACTGGGGCCGACCAGACTTCTTTTTTTTCAGGTCGTGCCTGGATTAGATTTCATTCTTTCTGGAGGTCTGCACGGGCCGAAATTTTTAGGCCTGAGCCATGCATAAAAGCAGAAAATTCGGTCCGGTTATCACCAATGGCGTATCGCACCCCCCCCCCCCCCTTGCTTTAATAAAAGGTCTGCAAACCGACATCAGAGGTCTGTACGGGAAAGGGTCTGCCCCAAAGAAAATCTCGAGCCAATTATCATTCACGAAACTCTGACCTTGCCTGTTCTCCACTCTTTCCTAGCCGGGTATTCCTTTTTCTGTCGACTCGAGCCGGGCCGGTACAGACTTCTTTTTTCTAGGACGAGTTAAGCAAGGAATTCATTCTTTCTAGAGATCTGCATGAGCCGAAATTTCCTGACTCGGGCCCGACCCGGCATAAAAGCTAAGAGTTCGGCCCGTGTCTGACTCAACCCGTATGAAAACCATTATTCGCTCGTGCATACCTCTAAATTCTTGCCGCCGAGCCTATATGTTCGGGTGGCATTTTAGGTAGATTTCCAGATCTACGCCGATCATGACTCCCAGAACCCAAAACCACACCCAGTTTAAAACTTTATCTATCTATCTATATCACTTTTTTATGGACACGATAACTTCAATAATTTTGCACAAATCTCATCCAAACTGATACATAAAATCTCAATTTGGTCATGTTCGTTAATGGGCAAAATTGAACCAAGGTCTGGAAAATGGGGGGGGGGGCTTTTTGTGATAGGTGCTTAAGAAGAAAAAAATTCATAATTTTGTCAATTCACAATATATCAAATCCGCTTAAATTTGTTATAAATCCTCTTGATATTGTCTACAACTTTTATATTGACAAGTTTTTTTTATAGGACCAACCCTTACAGCAAAACAAAATTAAAACCAAAAAAATCCTAGCCGGCTCCGCCTACAGACACAGGTGATTTCGAAGTGGTCGATCCCAACTGCCGCATTATGGCAAACAGAATGTAATTTATTCCGAAATTCCCAAAAAACAGGCGCCCCACGGTCTGCGTATTTGAAATCTGCCTGTGCCTGTAGTCCGAGCCGTCAGGGATTTTTTTTTTCGAACAAAGTATTTCTTCCCGGGTGAGGCATTAACGCTCAACGGTCCGACTCCGTCGGACCAAGTGGCCTCGCTCAGGCTTTCAAGAACAAAGTATTGGATTGGTAAAAATTTTCGACTTATTTCTACATTTTAGGAGGTCCTGAACAGGAATTGACTGTTCTTAGGAAATGTCTGTCTGTCTATAGACATTGCTTGACAATTGCTAAGGAACAGAAGCATTTTTTGAAATAAATAGTCACAAGCAATGATTGAAAAAATGAAACTAAGAACATATGTAATAGAGGTAGTGTGTTATATTTATCATGCAAAATGGTACAGATCGCACCACATGGGAAAACGGGATAACAAAAAAATAAAGAAATGTCTTCTTTGAAAATTTTCTGACTTTGCAAAAAAAGGTATTTTCATATGAAAGGATAAGAGATATCAGTCTCTCAGTAAGTAATATGGCCTCCACGGACACTAGTGCACATTTTCATCTATTATTCATGCTGTCTATTAAACTATTGAAGATTCCTTGGGGGATATTCTCCCACTCCTCTCTCAAGCGTTTCTCAGCGCTTGCACCATTCGGGGAGGGTGACTTCTTTGAGAAACACGTCTTCCAAGCTCATCCCAGGCATGCTGTATAAAATTTAAGTCTGGAGAGTAAGCAGACCATTCCATACGTTCAATGTCCGATACTTCAGTGGTATTGTGTGGACGCGCATTGTCGTCCATAAACAGAAAGTCTGGATCTACCGTACACCTAAAAAGACGAATATGATCCAGAATAATATCTCTGCAATGCCGTTGTGATATTACGGTACCTTGCTCAAAGATGTGAAGCGGTGTTTTGCCATTGTGCATAATGCCTGCCCACACCATCACGCCTTGGCCATGTATCGATCACGTTCATAAAAATCCAGTGGTGTGCAATGTGTTCCTCTCTCTTTCCACACTAACTGGCCAGAATCTCTTGTCACAGTGAAGCGGGATTCGTCGGAGAACATCACTCGGGTACATTGTTGCTGACCCCAACGAATATGGTCCTTACACCAACACAATCTTTCTCAACCAGCGTAGTTTAAGTGGGATGCATGGAACAGCCTTCCTTGCATACAAACCAGTCTGATTTAATCGCCTAAAAATAGTTCTGCAGATATACATGTACCGGTAGCGGTTGCAAGGTCTGCATCTATCTGACTAGGAATGAGATTTCTGTTCCCTTTTGCCACTAGGGATACATATCGATCCTCTTGAGGTGTGGTGTTTTTTCTACGATCACCGGCATGCTTTCGCATAGCATTTCCACCTCCAGCGACCTTTTTTAATCAAAATATGATACTTTTTGACACTCCCATTGCTGTGGCCACAGTAGTGACACTTTGACATGCTTCAAGATGCCCAACTGCTCGTACACGATCGTAAGCACTCAAATGATGTCTTGCAGACATTTTGCACTTCATTAATAGGGCAGTTGCAATCAGCTGATCAACCATTGTATTCACTTGGAGGTAAGGGTAATTCTACCAATCAGAACTGCCTATTTGCACTGTTTACCTCCAAGGTGACATCAATGGCAACTGCCCTATACCGTACCAAACGGAATTTCAAAGAAATTAGTTCAACAACCTAAGGTGGTATTTTTTTAAACACGTAACTGCATAAACTTTCGAATGAATAACGATCTCCCGTGGACTACATTTGAGGCAGATAACAGGTCCTGCCTTAGTACGCCATCTATAATTAATTTTACTATGGTTGGTTGGCTGTTGGGAATGGTACGTTGAAAAAACGAGTTGTTCCTCAGCAATTGTCAAGCAGTGTATATGTAATACAAATTTTGTGAGCGCTCTATCTCAAGAACTAATGCGCGGAATTTAATGAAAATTCCTATTCCGTTAGACCTTGACATAAATTGGTGCAGATGATGTTTTGGTTTAAATTACTCAACAGGTGATACTGCTATGCTGCATTTTTTGCGATTTCTATATCTTAAGAATTAACACACGGAATTTCATTAAACTTTAGATTATGTTTGACCTTGGCATATATAGATCTTTATTAGAATTGGGTGTATACCGCCCAACAGATGTAGCCACTATGATCTGTTTTTCACGATTTCCGCGTTTGCTATATCTCAAGAACGATTTAATTTTTATTGCAATTTGATTTATGAAGAAGAAAGTTTTGTGATAGCCACAACATACCAGTATTAATTTGTTTTCGTAAAAATTGTAGTGATGTTGTAAATTTTTTTAGCATAATTTTTAGAAATTTACTTTGGTTTAATAAATCAAAGAGATATACTTTTAAGTAGTCGGGTGTGCCAATCCCAAAACTCGCTTTCACAGAATTTTGTTTTACATCAAATGCTTGCGAAGCGCTGGGTTACCTTCCCTGCATGACCAGCCGATGTTAAACTACGAAATATTGCACATAAAGCGCTCAGTGGCCCCTTCCGGCGGAATATCCCCAAATTTAAGTACGACCTGCTGGCCATAGTCAAAAACCTATAAATGAAATTTGGTTTAATTCTATGCACAATTTCATACACTTTCGATGTTTCAAAGGGGACACACACAAGGACAGACAGACATTTTGTAAAAACATGTTTTTCAGGATCTCTTTCGGTGTACATCCCAGAGATCTGCATGGGCCGGAATTTCCAGGCCCGAGGCCGGCCCGATTCGTACAAAAAATTATTGGCCCGGTATAAAAGTTAAAATTTTTGCCCGAGCCCGGCCCGGTATAAAAGCTAAAAGTTCGACCCGAGGCCGGCCCGGCCTGTGTAAAACAAGTGATTGGCCCGACCCGGCCCGGTATAAAATCTGAAAATTCGGCCCGAGCCCGTGAAAACAGATTATTGGCCCGGCATGGTATAAAAGTTAAAACTATGGTCCAAGTCCGGTCCGGCCCGGTATAAAAGCTAAAAGTTCTGTCCCAGACCGACCGGCCCGACAAAAAAATGCTGGCCAGGTCCGGCCCGTAAAAAACAAAATACTGGCCCAGATCGATATACGAGTAAAGCTAAAATCTCGGACCGAGCCCTGACCGGTATAAAAGGTAAAAAGTATAAAAGCTAAGATTATAGAAGCCCAGTATTAAAGCTAAACCCTGAGCCCATCCCGAAACTGTCCATTATGAAATTTTTACTGCATACAGATTTTATCAGAAAAAATATTTTAGACATTCTTTTAAAAAACAGGGTCAACCCGAACACGATACGCAAGAGTGAAAAAACACAACCCGATAATGTAAGTCAACCCGACCCGCATGAAAAATCTAGAGGTAAACCCGGCCCGCAGCAAAAAAAGTAAAAATTAACCCAACCCAAACTCATCTCGTACCAAAAGACAAGTTAACCCAACCCAAACCCGACCCGCAGTAAACAAGTAGAAGTCAACCTGCCCCAAACCCGACCCATAGCAAAATGTAGAAGTAAACCTGACCCGCAATTATCAAAAATTAGACCCGGCCCGACCAAGACGGTGGGTCAGATATTAACCTCCAAATTTCTGATATCGCCCCCCCCCCCCTTGACGACTCTCTAGATCCGCCCTTGTTATGATTACACATTGAGAAATCAATCCGGAAATTCTAAATATATAGTTTAAATAATGCTTCACTAATTCACATTTTCTACCAAGTGTAAATCAAAACAGTGAATATTTCATATCAGAGACACGTCAAATTAATGTATTGTAATAGAATGTTTTTGAAACACTATGAATTGCAGTCCTGAAATTATTAAGCATGATATTTTTGACAAAGATTGAGTGCTTATAAAAGAGTGTTTTATTTTTAGACTTACTCAGTAATAACTTTCCCACTTCTTTCATATTTTAATTTTTAAACTAGCTGAGTAATGTGTTAACTGTTACCCAATGTGTTGTTACATTTGCACATTGTATATGGAAAAATATAAGCCTTGTTGTTTGACCTTGTTTGTCAAATTCACAGTATTTTCTGATACTTTTTTGTTAGCTGAGCCCAGGAGATAAATCTTCACATAATGTTTCCATTGCCATTATTTGTATTGCATTAATTTCTTTTAGAATATAAACCTTTCATTAATTTTATTTAAAATACATATATTACATGTATTTAAAATTAAAATACATGCTTTTCACTCATTTCATTTAAAATAAAATAAAGTAATTCACAAACCAGTACATTTTCTTTCAAATTTAAGGCTTTTTTTCTTAATTTAAACACACGCACACACAAAAAAAAATAAGCTGCAGAGGAAGGAGAAAATGCTATTGATAATATTTATGTCAAATTAACATAAAAGTATACTTTTCATCAACTTATTGTCAATATCAGGGATTGATCCAACACTGGAGCCTCCTTCACAAAATTCTTCTTAAAATAAAAGGAAACTCTTGATATTGTAATCAATTTATTAGGATTTAAAATGTGTTATTTACAAACAAAACACGCTCACAAAAAAGGGTAAACTTTTGCAGGAAGACATAAGAAAAAGTAGGATTAAGTAACTTGATTTAGTCTTTTGTTATAAAATTTAATTTTTATAAAAACTATAATTTAAAAAAAAAAGGTACCCAAGAGAAAAAAACTGCATCAACCCTTGCTGTAAGATCACAAAGGTGTCATGTACAATCTTGAGTACACTTATTTTGTATTTTATTATGAAATTTTTTTGCTCACTAAATGTAGATATAAACACATTTAATAATTCTACATTGTAGTGATGATCATAAATGTAGAGTTTTGAAATTTATTGGTAGGGCTCAACTCAATATATAACTCTTTTCTACTCAAATATGTGTATGTTAGAGTAAAACAAATAGATTACCAATTTCATTTTGCTTTTTTAACTCCTTTTTAAAGAAATTAAAATGAATCATATAGTGATAAATAACTCACAAGTCACAAGTTAAATAAAATGTTTAGACAATGTAATATTTCGAATGTACAGACCCATTTATAAAATGATATATTCGCTGTTATTTGTGAATTGTTTCTAATAAAATCACAATGGAAATTATCTTTGAGTAACTTTTTTTTTTCTGAATATGTATTTTTTTTTCTATTTTTGTCTTTTATATCAAAAGCAGTTTAATTTAATTAAAAAATAAAGCCTAACAAACAAACAAAAAAAAAATCTAATGTTGTTTATCTCTGTAACAAATGAAAAAGAGGAAAAAATGGCAAAACTCAAGAAAAAAAATTATCTGCTAAAAATTGGCACATAACATAAAATATTAGAAATTCAAAAAATTAAACTTGTTTTATATTAAAGGGAGTGGAGGGAAAAATACATTTTAAAAACTATTAGTGGGGCTCGAGCCCATATAACTCTGTCTGTGGTTATGATATGGTAAGACAAGATGTCAGTATGTCTGTATGCCAATCAAATAGTAACTTCTGATACTGATTAGTTAAGATTTGATTAGAAACTGATTGTTATTTAGTTTTAAAATGCTCCCAGTCATCATTAAGCCTGATTATTTTTATAGTGATAATAAGTTGTAAAATTAAATATTTATCCAGCGCAGGAACTACATATTTTGCTAACTCTTCTAATGACATAATGTACTTATAAAATTGAGGAAATCAATTGACACATGTCTAATTAGAATTCTGCTACCTTTGAGCTGCCTCATATGTACAGTGACAGCCCTGGGCAAATTATTTCACTCATCATTTTATCTTAGAAGTGAAAAATCACTTCTGTGTTCTAATCATAGGTAACTTACTGTTTATATCTAGAATATAACTGTACTGCCAGAAAATTTAAAAAATAATATTGCAACATGTAATTTAACAGTATTCAGAATAAACAGATTTACAGCAAAAATTTAGAAAGAACTGGCTTCAGTTAATACTAAATTCATTACTGTAAAATAATTTTAAGCGACACTGTAAAGGCCACATTGCAAATAATTATTAAAATAACTGTAGGAGTATTTATTTAAAGGGTTATTTTAATTTTATTTACAAAAATCCTATACTGTGAAAATAAAATGAGCACAGCACTGAAATAAAAATCATAAACATATATTTCGACTTTTAATTTAATATATGAAAAGTAAAAAAAATAATTTTGGATAGCTGTCATATATGGTACAAAAGCTACTGTAAAAAAATATATATATATACTTTCATTTAATTACGAGTGACTTCTAAGTCTTCAGATTCATTATAGTCATTATTAAATATATATATATTAGTATTTTTTTATTTGAAATCATAAAAAAAGAATTAATAGTAGTTATCTTTGATTTATTATTTTTGATACACAGCAAAAGCTTGGACATTTATTTGTAAGCCACTATTTAAGACTTGAAGTGGCCCCAAAACAGCCCAATTTTTTTATTATTCTCCGTACAAAATAGTTATTATTAACAAGACAAGCAGTAACTATTTGTTTACATCCGTAAATCGAAAAGCACGCGCCTACGCAGCATACACGCCGCTGCTACAGCACGAAACAAACTGACTTTTTCTTCAGTGCATTTAGTTCTAAAACTAAACGCACTGGGTTCTGTTTACGAATACAGTTTCGAAACGCACTAAGTGCACCGAGAGACTTTATGAATGGCTAGTGCGAAAACTAACTGCACGAGTTGTGAACGAGTTTCGACTTTACGAATGCGACCATAAACCAACCAACCCGACCAAAGGATTCAATTTACTCATAAACCAATCAAATTCCTACATCAAACAACGTAGGCGTGGAAAAAATGTAAGACCCAAACTGGTAGCAAGTAAACTTCATTTATCACCTCGCCAAATCCAACACCGCCAACCTACTCGCTTATTCGAGGATTCAATGAATGAGGAGGATCAATGGAGCATTCCATGATCGAGGATGAATGTTTCTAGATAATTGTGTGAAATTATCCTTATATACCAGAGACTAGCACATTTAAATTTCAATCTTCTATCTTTTTTAAACAGATGCAATAAAACCACAACCTAGAGGATACGTGGAATTCATCTGCTATTCTGACGTAAAAACATACGAATATAGCATATTTTTATTAGGGTATTGAAAAAGTGTTGACTAAATGGAAGTGTCCCTATTTGGGAGTGTCCATTATGGAAGTTTTACTATATATTAAACATTATGAGTGTCCCAAATTCAAATATTTAAAAATACAGGTTGTAAATCTAAGTAAAAGTGTCTGTTTGACTGAATTGTGTAATCGGTTAAAAGGTAAAACAAAAGAGAGAGAGAGAGAGAGAAAGAATCCTCCATACAGTTTAATTGCTAAATCGAAGCAGAGAAATTTAAAATAGGTATTAGATTGTGTTTTATGGCCTTTTTTCAATTTATGTTTAAAAAAATAAGCTTAGAAGGCCATCTTCACACTGAAATTTTACCAAATTTTGAAATTTTCAATACGAACACTTAATTTGGACATCAAATTTGGATTTCTTGGAAAAGTTTACTTACGGGTAATACCAAATGGAGAGTCATTTGATGAGGTAGTTTAATAATTTTGCAGCTGAAAAAATTTCAACTCCAAATGTTAAATTAATTTTTAATAGTTGCCAAACAAACTGCAATACCTGTAGCGGGACGATTATACTTCTTCGGCCTAAAATTTATGTGTTTTTTTTTTTTTTTTTAGGTTCTAAAGAAAGAAAAGATACCACCTTCATTTTTTTTTGCATCATATTTATTGACATTTCACTTATATATTTAAATTTTTGTGTGGTAAAAAAAAAAAAAAAGAATAATATGCCTTGTATGAAGGGATGAACCTGCAAGTGCCCGCAGTGAACTCCTGATTGAGTGACCATTTTTCTCAGGTCACAAAAGTATCTGAAACGAATTAGGTCGCCCATTTATGAAAAGTCATTAAATTCACTGGAGCTTAAAATACCGTTAATGCGCCCTTCCCGATTAAGCGCCCCCCTCCTGTTATTTTAAACCCTAAGGTAATAAATGAAGTAAGCAGAGCATCGGCACAAGTGGTGTGTTGATGCTGTAATTGACCAAGGTTTAAAAAATGTTCAAAAGCAAAAATAAAGATAACTGAAAGTCTAAGATATTAATGAAATAATAACAGACAAACAGAATTAAACTTAATCAAAATTTATTCAATTTACCAAGTAAAAATAAGTTAAAAATAAAATACATATTTCCAATATTCCAGAGTCAAAACGATGTCACATTAACATTTACCTTATATCTTCATTTGTCAAAAACAGAAGTCTTAAAACTTACACAATATATATTGAGACCTTTAAACTTACATCTCATATTCCGGATGTGAAAACTGGAGCACCAACGATAAAACTATGAAAAAGGTTCTTTAACAAATTTACTTTAATTAAATTAAGTTCATTACCAAATTAACTTAATGGAAAACAAAATTACTTATAATTAAATGTTTTAAATAAAACTCAAAAGAAAACATTTAATTTACTTTAATAATACTCTCAATAAATAAACTCAATTATGTAAAAATAAGTATTAATATTTAATAAATTCCATTAATGTAAAACCAAACTTTCATTAGACATAAAACAATATCTTTCCTCTCACTTCCTGATTCAATGCCCTTATCCTTCCAAACACAACCTCCATTCATCAACTTGTCAGTAACAGCCAACCGTACCTGCTCGACCACGAAACAGTCGTACGTTGAACCGCCGGACAAAACATGCCACTCCAGGGTACTATCTATACTATTAAGTAACGGTCCCAATGGCATACGATCTACCGATATAAAGTGCTATCCCTTGAAACCCAAAACGAGTCACTGTATTTGGTGTTTCAATAGCAAAACGGTAACAAGTAATTTCGGCTTCCGAAATTACTGATGTGAGAATAATAGACAGAACGGTGTCAACATACTAAAAATAGAACCGCGTTCTGAACTATTAAAATACCGGTAGTCTTTTGACTACATGAAAGCTAATATCAAAAAGTCTAAAAACCATGAAATCAGGACAAAGAGAAAAGCCTTACTCACTTTAAATAAAAAGCATTCTATCTAATGAAAGACTAAATCAAAAAGTATATTAAATTAGCTGCATGAAATAATACAAGAAAAAGCTGCCCTTTAATTAAATAACTATTGCTCTAAAAGGTTTCCTCCAAAAACATGATGAAATCAAATGCTTCACTTCCAAAGACGAAAGACGAAGTTCTTTAAAAAAAAGGTTTCTCCATTTGCAGATTCCACTTCATTGAATAACAACATCACCTTCCATTCCATTAATTATAACACATCACAACACAAGTTAAAAGCACTTCCTTATTAAAAATAAACATCACCATACAAGCGTACTAGACGACACATCTAAAACAAAACAATAACTGAGACAGCTTCCAGCCAGCTAGAACACACCAACACACGACCGCCTCTTTCCTTAAATACATTACTGCCTCGTGCCTGAGCGGATGACGTAATCTCCTCATCCTACAGCAAACAGGTCACTTCCGGCTTCCCGAAGGTTACGTGACGATCGATTACAGTCACAGGTAGAAAACCACAGGTGAATGCAGATTAAAGCCAGCTGCCGTAATCCTTTGTTTCATGACGTAATCGATCTGCCGAAAAACCGCGAGAAATGAGGAGACACGATCAAAATAAACATACGTTAGCAACGTACGGAGAAAGCGAAAACGTGACGTAAATAAAACGAAACGAAAGTAAATGGAAAAGCCTGAAGTGTTAGAATAGAAAATATGGCCAAAAGGTAAGTAACTAAATAAAGATATTTTTAATTTAAAACCATATGAAATACTTTAAATAAAAATATGCTTTCTTACTGTCAACTAAAGTTATTGAACTGAAGGATTTAATTACTTAAGTATGACTGAACTAAATACTGAAATATAACTGAATAAAGTTAAATATTAAATAAACAGAATAAATATAATAAGGCATGAATGGATAAATTAGGTCAATTAAGATATATTTTGAATGAGTGATAAGAACTGTGAGAATTAGCTAAGGGAAAACTATCTAGTTTTTCCAACAAAGCCCCCCTTCTTATCACTCGAATGAAAATCAGACTGGCAACATGAGAAGCACGCCGAACAGGCTACCTAAAATAATTTGCACAATTAGCAAAGCCTCCCTGATCACCTATCCAATTATGACCACATTAACTGTAACCCAATTATCCTCCAATTCCAACTAATAAAAAACTAAATCCACTTAAAACTTACACGGCCAATTATCACACTACAATAAACCAATAATCCAAAGCTTTCACCATTAAAACTGCAAAAAAAAACTTCATTGGGCTCCAGTCCTCATCTAAAATTATGCTATACTATAAAAAAAAATAAATACATATAAAATACACATATAACACAATATATACATTACATTTAAAATATTCATAACTTGCAGACATGAACTCTCTAAAAATATGAAATAAAAAACATGAACATCAGCTAAAATCTAGTTTATCACAGATAAACAACTTCATCGTATCTCAGTACTTTCCCAAAAAGTCCATTTTATCAATGAAAAGGATCAATTCATAACTAACTTCACAACATAAAATGACTTCATAAATTTATAACAGAAATTACTTCATAAATATAACTTGCCAAAAAAAATGAACAATTTTTACTATACCAACTAAGAGAAACAAAATTTTCCATTCATAAATTTTTCCTAAACAAAATTTATAAAACTTCATAAATCCAAAAACAAACTTCCAATACTTTCTCTATATCTTATTATACCAAATTTCTTTAAACTTTTATAAACTCCACTTTACAAAACCTTACATAAATTTTTATTAAACAAAAATTTATAACACTTTCTCAAACCAATGACAACATCAACTAGAACACTACTCAGATGAATTCCCATACAGACACTTAAGACATGACAGCTCTACTTAATCAAATCAACCTATTTGATCTCTGCTCCACCAAACCATCTCACTATTTTATGCAACATTTAAATATTAAATCCATAACATATTTCTGGTCACCTTTCCATCTCAGATTCCTGAACACAAAAACATCACAAATTTAAATGAGTACACTCCATTTGTTCATCCCCTTTCATAAAACCTATCAATCAAAGTCATTTGCTAGGGCCCTAGTCTTCACACCATTCACTTCAACATAACATAGATGAATATGACCAACGGATAATTATCAGACCATTTTGAAAATTCAACAACAACTATTTCAAACTATTTTCAAATTTAAACCTGGAGCTCAATCAAAAACCATGATCCAGACTAACACTCTTATTTCCATAAGAAAAACACTCCAGAAGAAGAATCATGACCAAGTAATTCCAACTTTAAGTACTCAGCATATCTAACACAATCTTAAAAGTTCCTAAAAATAGTCATTTTAACACCATTTATGCTAAGCCTCATAAAAACAAACTGGGAAAGACCTAAAAAAAATATACTCCCCCATCTGTTTAAACTGAAACTTTATTTCCAAAAACAGAATGATTTTAAAAATATATATATACCCAGCCATTTCCTTCTCAATTTTATATCTTATTAAACCTCAAGAGACTACAACAAGATACCTAAAAATATAGCTGCCATTCTCCAGTATCCGCCAGGGCTACCAACTTGATGTTACATTATTCAACTATCTTGAAGCCAAAACAAAATTTTTCTTCCCTATATGGGATACTTCCAGAAACTTGATCAAGGCCTCTAACATCTGCAACCTATAAACAAATGCCTTTAACCTAATCAATACACTGGATAACAGAAAAATTCACTATCCATGACTTCCTTGAATAACGACAACTGAAAAAATCACCCAAAATCTGCATATTCAGTTGTAACACAATCTACATTATTCCTTACACAAAAAAAATTAGTTCCAATTAATCATAACACATTTTTCAAATATTTCTAAAAATTTCTAACACAATTTTCTAACATGGTTCTTACACAATTTTCTAACATGGTTCTTACACAGTTTTCTAACATGGTTCTTACACAGTTTTCTAACAAAAACAAAAAAAATCTCTAAAACTATTGAAAAATTTCCTGACACAACGTAACTTAAAAAACTCAACATGCATGTCTTCACCATATCTGCAGGGCATGTATCCTCTATAAGATCTATCACATTTCAGGACATTGACATTACCACCTTAAAAGAAATGTCTTATCCCGGAAAAGAAATCTCCACAAAAACACCCCTCCTGCAAGTGAAACACACTTAAAGTTGATAATAAAATTAATATCTATAAAAAATAAATGTATATATATATCTGAAATAAAAAAAATTCATAAAACATAGAAGATACAATACTAAATTAAACATAACTCATTGAAGGTGTATATAAAAATATATTCATTGAAAAAAAAATTAATGCATATCTTAAGTTTAAATAACATTGCCTTTAAAAGCAATACTCTTGACCCAATATACAGGACTCCATTTTCCTAAAACATGAAATTATCCAATTGAAGTCAAGATTTTAACAATTTAAACTTTAGATCAAAATTTACTTTAACAATTATGACTTTAAATTTAATTCAAATTTACTAAAAAAAACTGTATATAGACAATAGTTTAACAAGTTTAACAATATTACTGGTTTATCTATAAAAATAAACTTTTACTTTAAAATTACAAATAGGCTTAACTTTAAACTGTTTAAAACTATTTATTACATTTTACAGTTTAAACACCTTAAAAAAAAACTAAAAACTAAAACTTTAACATTTAAGAAACTGTAGCTGTAGCTATCTTAACACTTTAAATTCCAATTCCCGTTAACCATACTCATAAGTTAACCTTCCAAAAACATGGAAAAACAGTTCCATTTAACTTCCTTAAAATTTCAAACACCTCATAATACTTTAACCATTTTTAACAATTTACTCTAACATATTATGGAAGTGGTACACTTCGTCGACATATCATTTCGTCGACAGGTACACTTCGTCGACATATCATTTCGTCGACAGGTACACTTCGTCGACATAGCATTTCGTCGACAGGTACACTTAGTCAACATATCATTTCGTCGACAGGTACACTTCGGCGACATAGCATTTCGTCTACACATTGTATGTAATTTACCTTTCGTCGACAATTTTATTTTTATTCTTATTTTTATTTCTATTTTTATTTCTATTTTTATTTTTTAAAATACATTACAAAAAATATACATTACAAAAAAAGAATACAATACATAAATTACATTGCGAAAAAAATATAAATTAAAACATATTAAAATTGCAGTAAAAATAAATTTATAATGAGATATTATGTGCAATTCCTCGTAGAAAATCTAAATTAGACATATTTGTTCTATTTGCCAAGATATTTTGGATTCTCTGTTCTTTCGTTTTTTCTGCATTTCGTTTTTTCTGTGGCGGCTCGCCCCGTATAATATTTTCTATTTCTGATTCTGTTTCCCTTTGTTCCTTGCAAATTTCCGAAATAATAGCAAAAATGCCAACATGTGCACGACCTACCAAAGTATTCCACCGCCTATGCCAAGCTTCTACTTTGTTTTGTGTTCGAGGAAATCCAAACACATTGTTTTCATATACAGACCATATTTCTGGTGGAAAAAGAGGCTGATTTCTTCGTATTTCACCATTCGTGAAAATCTTACGTACACATC
The DNA here is from genome assembly GCA_963931845.1 of Maratus michaelseni. NCBI lineage: Eukaryota > Metazoa > Arthropoda > Arachnida > Araneae > Salticidae > Maratus > Maratus michaelseni. The sequence continues at coordinate 124,726,555 of OZ007586.1, forward strand.
CATGTATATAATTTTCTTTGAACCACTTAATAATAGGCTCGGCGTCATCTGGCATAACTGTTTTCAGTTCATCAAATGCATTAGGAATTTCTAATGGGCTTAAAAAGGCCAAAGCCGGTATTTGCCATATTAAAATACTAAAAGTCTCTTCAGAGCCATATTTTGATGCTAATCCACACGATTGAATCTGCCTATAAACTGACTGACAGAGATGAAAGTAACAGCCTTTGCTCTGAGCGCCAGGAATTTCTGAAGCTAATGCATTCATTGCAGCTTTCTCAAAATCACTTACAATAAAATCTGGCATTAATTCTAAATTGCATTCCTCACCCCATTCAATCAGTTCTTGAAATAATCGCACATAAAGTTCCTCTTCTTTACTACTCATTAATGCATAAACTAAAGGACATATTTTACTATTAGGTGAAATACCAACTGGAGCATGGATAACATAAAGTTGCCTGAATAGGACAGGGACCGTTTTAAATGTTCCGTCCATAATCCAAAATTTTGCATCTGGTAAATATTTCAAATTATCACTTGTTGTAAAAATCAAAATTCTCCGGCCTGCAGCTGCTACGTCTCGGCAAAAAGTCATTTCTGTTTCTGTAATTAAAAATTCACTAGGTAATGAAAATTCCTCCAAATTTTTTGGTTCAGCAGGACATGTTCTCTACGAGCTCTTTTAATTTTTTGACGCAAACCATTCTTGGAGGGCATATATGGAAGAATTTCAGAAGAAGTTCCTGTGATGATATTCTGAATTATTTGAACTGGTTGATCCTTTGTTCTTTTTGCAATTTCAACCAATTTCGTACAGGCTATTCTAACTGGAGTTCTACTTGCTTGTGCTGCATGATTATGCTTGGAAATCTCGTGTTGACTAAGCATATGTTGTCCATTAACCAATGTAGTGACTGCTCTTCCTAAACATTTCCGATCTTCGCATTTCCAATAGTAACGATCATTTAGATTTCGATCCTTTGTCAAAATAAATCCATCGACTGTAATTGAATTTTTATTTTTTGTTGTTTTTATAACTTCACAAACTTTAGATACATTTTGTAACGATGCCTCCGAATCCATTCCAATAACTAAATGCAAAACGTGATCCACCAAAACACAACTATAACTGGCATAAAAACGCAGATCAACCTCCGTCGACAACGACAAGCCTGTAACTAACATCAAAACTCCTACCAAAGAACGTAGATAAGGAATTTTAGAAAATTTTTAAGAACTGCAATCTCTCCCCGCGTTTATCTGATTGATGGCTTACCTTTGTACTTTTGTCCTAGGGGCGTGGGTGCGGATCAGTACACAATAGGCGTTTGCATTCCAAAACTTTTGCATAGTTTGCTGGTAGGAAAATTTCTTTTGACTTTCTATAAATGATATTTTTGCAATTATAAGCCAAACGGAGGATAAATTTGGCTTGCAAAAACAATAATTTTAAATAATTTTCATCAATAACAGAACCATTCATAATTTAAATGTACTTTTATAAAGAATGTTTGAGATATTCTCAAAATAAAAAATATTTGATAATTAGTTCAAATAGGAAACAATAATTTATTATAATTACTGTTTTATAAACTTTGTATCCTGAGAAAAGATCTACAAAAAATCTTCATTTAAAAAAAAAAAAATAGATTAAATTTTCATATTTAAAGGGATCTTTACTTTTTTATCCAGGTATGTGGAGGCTGTTCTTAAATTCATATTGGATATTTATTCACACATTCCTCCTTTCATTCTTATTCGCAAACGCATAAAAATCGCCCATTTTAAATAACCCATCTAAAATAATTAAAATATTAATCCTATGATAAAGCAATTAAGAATTAGCTTGAATAATTAATTAATTTTATAAATATTGTATTAGTTATTGATATACCAATTGTTAAATTTATTTGAAGCGCCCTATTTTGTTTCATTAGTATGCTTTCCCCCCATTAAGTGTTGATTCTAAATAAAATTATATTAACAATTACCTATTTTTGTAGGTTGTTCATTACTGAAATGACTAAACCAGCACCATCTAGTGATAGATTAATACTTATGTGCAATACATATTAGAAATATATGTCGACGAAGTGTACATGTCGGCGAAGTGTACATGTCGACGAAATGATATGTCGACGAAGTGTACATGTCGACGAAATGATATGTCGACGAAATGATTGTCGACGAACTGACTGCCACCCCACATTATACATGCAAACAATTTCTATAAGTTTTATTTAAAAACCATCATCAATTTCACTCACTGTCTTAATAAAAGCTTCAGCTGAATTATATTAACAACAACACTTATAGTTAAAATTCATCAACTTCAAAGAATTTTTCATCAAAATACAAAAAATTCAATTTTCAAATTATCTTAACAATACTGAAAAAAACGATTTCAAAATAATCTCGGATAACAACATTTAGCTTTAATGGCTGAATTAAAAGCATTGAAATTTAAAACTTTCATAATTAAAAATTATCAAATTAGTCAAAAAAAAAAAACTAGATTCACTTTTACAAATGAATTTAACCTTAGTAAAAAAATTTCAAAAATTTATCAGTCCTGTAATATATCTTACATCTTTACCTTATCTTAAAGACTTTTACTAACACTTAACACAAAAATTTTAATCTTTAAATATATAAAAAGGATTTAATTTACATATTGATATCAAAATTTGAAATACTTTAACAGCTCTCCATTATATAAGATTCAGCCTTCAAAAATTTTTTTTATATTTATAACTCATTAAAGAAAACCTTTAAAACACGTAGGTGACTTAAAACTTTAAAGTTTTACCACTATGCAAAAAAATTTTCAATATCAAAACAACCATGGCATAGAATCATTAATATTAAAAAAAAATTTACCGACGATCACTTCTCTTGATACATTTAATCATGTGTAAACCATAGTTCTAAAAAAAATGCTGATGCTCATTTTCCAAAATCAAAGTCCATGCACAAATAACAGTCTCAACCTCCTTTCCTCATGATGATGTCCATATTTCAATAACCATCACTCCACCAGGTGAAACTATATTCATAAGTGATCCAGACGCTGCCACTAATCAAGCACTTTCATTACTTTAAAAATTAACTTGACTGGCACTATAGAGCATAATCCACCACAAAGACTTCACATTTAAAAAAAAGTGGTGATGCTTTAAAAAAAAAAACACAATTTTTACAACTTTATGCACTTTCTTTATCTTTCAACAGAAATCTGCATTCTTGACCACACAGCTCTTGATTCTTAACACAGATAAGAACTTTATCCACACGTCTTTCAGACAAAGATTCATTTCTCAAAAGCACTTAAGCTTCCTTAGATCACTTCACTGACAGCACTTAAATGATTTTATTTCTTTATGTAAAAGCACTTTGTGACTCCATCATACGTGATCCAGACCATTTTAATATTGCAGCTTAAGACAAACAACTTCAGACAACTTAAAAAAATTGGAATCAAAAATTTCTAAATAGAAACAGAAAAAACCCTAAACAGATTTCAAAATTCTTAAAAAAATTTATAGCAAAATGCTACCAGCCCCCCCATCTCAAAGCTCAATGATTGAAATGAACAACTGGAGGACTTTCATTGTTATTAGTTTTAGAAAACATTTTAGTACTTTTTCAATTACAATTTCTCGGGTTTTTTTTAAATTATCAAGTTTTTTAAATTTTTCTATTATTATATTAATGACAGATATTATTTTGTTATGTAAACGCATTCTAGTTTAAAAAAAACTTTTGAAATTCAGAATTTTCTATAATCTAAAATCGCCGTTAATCACGAAGTTTTGCTGTTTTTCTATTTTGTATTTTCATTATAATATTTTCTTCTTTTCTGAATTTATACAAAAATACATACTTTGCGACGATCGGCAATTAGCGTACCCCCCCTCCCCCCCACACACCCATACATATTACTAACTATTTTATTAAATCCCGTGTAAGCGCCCCCCCCCCCCCCTGATTATTCTACGTTTTTTCTTCATGTTTGGGGGAAGGGGGGATCAACGGTATTTTACGGTATTTTCCTAATTTTCACGCTTCTAACTAAAACTGCTGCTTGAGATATGACAAAATGATCTAAAACTTATCATAAAATCCTGATTGTAGCGCCCCCCCCCCCCTTCCATCCACTTTTAAGAAATTTTGATTTTATTTTCCATTCCCAAATGCAATCACAATTTTCTTTGTGCAAAGAATTGATTAAAAAAAATCTAAGACAGAGAATTTTCTGCCTTTTGTATTGTTTGGTAGATTTGTTTAAATATTTTTAACAAATCCCTCCCCCCCCCTTCTTTCAACTTAAAATGTCTGTTGTTTCGCTTCTCTGTCTACCTTCCCAGTACAAAAAGTTTCAAATCTTGAGAATCGTATATTGTTATGTCCTATTTGTTAATTGCTGGTAACAATAAGCACAACATAAATCATCTAAATTACAAACTCCCTTACAAACTTTAAAAACTTTTATTAAAAAAATTATGCTCCATTTGTTGCTTTCTAATAATAAGTAATGAGCCATTTACATCATCCCTATACCCCCAAAATATCTGCTTGTTCTCTTTGCCACTCTACTCTCCTCCCAGTATTCATCAATTTTAGCATTTCTCAATCTAAGGTACACATTCCAGGGAGTAGCAGAAAATAAAAAGTTAGAATGTAAACTGAAAAGAAATTGTAGAGTTTCATTTAGAAATGGAAACTTATGCAAACTCCAATGGACTACTCACAAAATGTGATAAAATAGCTAAACCTAGTACACTAATTTCCTGCCTATAATTCACAGATTATACATTAAAAAACTTTATTTTTTTGTATTGCGGATTATACGCCACTGCGGATTATCTGCAAATTTTTTTCCTACTTGATATCTTTGTAAATGTCAATAAATACATTTTTTTGAGCAAATTTACAAATATCTCTCTTAAAAATCAACAGATGGCAGTACCATGCAACTTATTAAATCTGTGTTAAATTTTAAATAAAGTCCTTTCAGTAAATTAAAACATCTTTTTGTTTTTTATATTTTTTATTAATTTTTTATATAGATTTTGATGCATTTAAATAAATTACTTTATTATTAAGAGTATCTGATTTTTTACATCTATATAATAAATTATTAAGTATTGTTTATATTTTTTCCATAAAAGTTTGTAATGTAACGTAATTGGTAAGTTTCTATTTTCATTATTATAATTTTTGAATAAATATTAAATTAAAAACAGTGCAACGTATTAAATATGTGGGTTCTTCTCCATTATCCCGTCGACCACTTTTTATAACAAAAAACTATCGCCAAACTGTACCGCTAAATAAACAAATGAAAGAATGCTGCCATTGAAAGCTAAAAAATAAATCAATAAATAAAAATAATAAAAAGAAAACTGCCCAGTTAAACTAAGGGCATTGAGCTCACAGTCTATTCACACTAATTGTATATTAAGCTCTTATTTCAAAGAATTTGAAATAAACCCTCGAAAAATAAATTCACAATATATTAACGGGTGGATCATCCCCCTGTTACCCCCTTATAATTAACAAATGAACCAACCAAACTAATCAGGGAAGCGTGTTACTACAATGAATCTATATACAAAACTTGAAGCTAATCGGATAATTCTGCATGAAAAACCCATTTATCTAAATTAAGGGGGGTTAAACACCCGTTACCCCTTTTATACTTAATCAATAAACCCTCGAAACTAATCAGGAAAGCGCCTTATCACCATGAACCTATATGCAAAATTTGAAAAAAATGAGATAATTCTGCATGAAAAACCCATTTATCTAATTAAAGGGGGGGGGATTAGCCCCTCTTTCCCCCTTTATACTTAACCAATGAACCCCCAAAACTAATCAGGAAAGTGTATTATCACACTGAACCTATATACAAAATTTGAAGAAAATTGGATAATTCTCTATGAAGAACCCATTTATCTAAATTAAGTGGGGATTTGACCCCCTTTCCCTCTGTATACTTAACCAATGATCCTCCAAAACTAATCAGGAAAGCGCCTTTCACAATTAATGTATATACAAAACTTGAAGAAAATCGAATAGTTCTGCATGAAAAACACATTTATCTAAATAAAGAGGGGATTAACCCCCCTTTATACTTAACCAATGAACCCCCAAAACTAATCAGGAAAGCGCATTATCACACTGAACCTATATACAAAATTTGAAAAAAATTGGATAATTCTGCATGAAAATCCCATTTATCTAAATTAAGGGGGGGGGGGGGGGGGTTAGACCCCCTTTTCCTCCTTTATACTTAGCCAATGATCCCCAAAACTAATCAGGAAAGCACCTTACACAATGAACATATATACAAAATTTGAAGAAAATCAGATAGTTCTACATGAAAAACCCATTTATCTAAATTAAGGGGAGGGATTAGCCCCCCTTTTCCCCTTTATACTTAACCAATGAACCCCAAGACTAATCAGAGAAGTGCTTTATCACAATAAACCTATATACACAATTTGAAGAAAATCTTATAATTCTGCATGAAAAACCTATTTATCTAAATTAAGGGGAAGGGGGGTTAACCCTCCATGCTCCCTTTATACCTAACCAATGAACCCCCAAAACCAAGCAGGGAAGCGCCTTATCACAAGGAACCTATAAACAAAATTTAAACCAAAACGGTTAATTACCGTAAAATCTCGTTAATCTGCCCTTCCCGATTAAGTGCCCCCTCCCACTTTGTAAACAAATTGGAAAATTAAAAAAAATCCGAGAAAGTGCCCTCCCACAAAAGAAATTTTGCCACGCACGTCAAAATCAACACCAAAAATTTTATCTCACGAGTGTTTTTTTTTTCCGACGGATCAAAAAGGCGTGACGATTCTTTGATATATCGCAAATATGCACAAACACAAAAGTAACGTACACAACTTCAACTATTGCCAATCTGAAAAAGCAATATAACCAAACATTAAGTTTTGCTGTAAATTTATCTCTTTGGCAATATGAAGGTAATAAAAAATATAGATAGTGAAAGTTTCTCATGAAATAAGTTAAAAAATGTGTATTTGATGTTGTGTGTGAAATATTTTGATTAAAAAGGAATCTATTTATCAAAGAATTTATAGTCGTATTTAACTTTATTATGAAAACCCACAAAGAATTTATCGATTGATTGATCAGTAGATGGCACCACAGTCGAATTTGTAGCGTATTTTGTGCTATCTTTGTGGTAGCAATGTTTTCTGTTTTAAAAACCTGGCAACACTACCAATTCGTTCTGTATGTTCTCAATTTTTGTAATTTGTATTATTTATTTAGCATTTATAGATAAGAAATCATGATTTAAAAAAAAAAAAACAGTAATTTTATCTTCCTAATTTACAACACAAGGCGACACCACATAAAATGTTACTAGTTCTAGAAATCATTTGAGGACATTTTCAACTGAAATTTCTCAGTGTTTTTTAATTATTTTAAATTATTAAGTTCCTTTTATTTTTATTTTACCATATTAATGACAGATATTAGTGTTATTATTTTTCTAAATACATTCCAGTTTCAAAGCTTCTGAAATCCAGAATTTTCTATAATCTGAAATCGCCATTAACCGTGAAGTTATACTGTTTTTCTAGTTTGTATATCATTTTTTTTTTCAAAATGTTTTTCTTTTGTCACTTAATATAAATAATGCATACTTTGCGATGGTATCCCCCCCCTACCATCCATAAATATCATATACTACAATTTTAATACCGTGTAAGCGCCCTCCCCTGATTATTTTACGATTTTCCGTCGCGTTTAGGGAGGCAGATTAACAGGATTTTACGGTGTATCAAGAATTATCGTGTTACGTACATACAGAACTGGCGGCCATGTTAGCTCTCAGGCTTTGACAACCTGTGAGCTAAAAATACAAGAAATTCGAAAAAGCCCCACTCATCAATGTATCAAGTTAGTAAGCTTAAACAATAAAATTTACAATATATATGAAAACAACAAAAATAATCTTGGATATTTATTTATTTAAATTATTTTTCTTAATTATCCCTCTCGGCTAGTGAATGAATTTTTGTGACGTCAGTTGAAAAAGATCTATTGTTCGTAATCATTACAACATTTTTTCAATGCCTTTTTCCAAGGGCGCCATTTTGGGGGGCGACCTCCCCCAAGGAATTTGAAATTTCAGAAAATTTATCAGTTATCACAGGTTAAACCAAAAAAAAAAAAAAAAAAATCAAAATATGAGGAAAAGCTAAATAACATCATATTTCACAGATTTGATTACAATAAAAACTAGTTGGATGTGCCAATCCCAAAACTTACTTCTATCTCACACAGGTTTCGTATACACTAAAAATGAATCAGAACCAATTTATATCAAGGTCTAACTGAATCGAATATTAAATTAATTTTATTAAATTCCGTGCATTAGTTCTTGAGATATGACTATTGCTAAAGTAGTGTAAATTCTGAAAAATGTGAAATAGCAGCACCACCTGTTGAGAGATTTACACCAAAATCTAATCAACAACAATTTATGTCAACGTCTAACAGAATCTGAATTTTCATGAAACTTTGTGCATTATTTCTTGAGATATAGCTATCGTGAAATTCATGAAAAAAGCAATATAGCAGTGCCACCCGTCAGGCTATTTACACCAAAACGTAATCAGCATCTATTTATGTCAAGGTCTAACAGAATCTAAAGTTTGGTGGAAATAAGTGCATCAGTTCTTGAGATAGAGCTATTGCAGAAATCTCGAAAAATGCATCATAGTACTGCAACCTGTTGGCCGATTTTCACCAAAACCTAATCAGCACCAATTTATATCAGTATATTTAATATATGAGGGGTGTGGGAGATTGTTTTATTAGTGTCCAATCATTATAATGCTATTAAATCAATTGCTTTATTAAATTATATTATATATACAGTATGCTCTTGAAAATCTCCAGAGCCTGACACTAGAGTCCTGCCCAAATTTTTTTGTAGTCAACCCGAATCCTGACTTTAACCCGACAGACTTCATGCCGACTACAAAATATTCATACCTGAACCCGAAGTGAAAGAAAATGAATGTATATTTTAATACATTTATGGAAAAGTAATCTACAAGTTTACTGCTTATGTACAAAAAATAACACATATACACCCATTAATATTCATATACATAGTTTTTTCATTTGAAAATTATTTAAAACCTTCTCTTGTATAATCGGTTCATCTCGAACCCGATTCGAAAGGGGCAAAGCACAACTCGAAGTGTGTACAGTTTACTCAACCCACAACAACAACAAAAAAAAATTGAATCAACCAAAACCAAAACGAAATGCATTTCAGGTAGCTGATGCAGGACTATATTTTCCAGTAAACCCGGAAACATCCAAACATTTTTCATTGACTGCAACCCCACCCGAAATACTGAAAATTCAACTTGAACTTGAAACAATTAACCCTTTGATAATGGGCCAGGATTGATGACTAATTTTGCATTCAGTCGTTCTACAATTTCCAAGAAAATTCCTAGTAACAGATTTCTCTTGAAAATAACCTACTATAAGTGTGTGACAGATTTCAGAAAGTCGTTAATTATAGAATAAGAAATAGTCCATTGGGACATATATGTCCCAACCATAGTCAAATGTTCCATGTCAACCTGACTTGCAACGAAAATAAGCCACGCCAACCCGGCTCGATCCGTACTGTAGATTGGGTCATGTTGCCCGACCCAATGCAGGAGCAAGGGACCTGAGACCAAGGGTTTTTCAGATTTCTGAATTGTATGGAATTTAGATCATAGTTTGAAGAGAATGATGATGAGGAAAAAATGATTGTGGAAAATTTTCAGTGACAAAAAAATCATTGATGAAAAATTTCTTATACCTATTGATCACAACATTTGCAAATTTTGTAACTTCTTGATGGTGTTCGTGTGCTGATTACCTTGTGACCGATTGAATTTCACGACTTTTTTCCATGATTGTTTCATATATTTTTCTTTTGTGATCATTTTGCAAAATTAGCTGTTTTTCTGTGAATCATTGACAGAACTTATTTTTTCTACTATTTGTCTAAATTCACGACTTTTTTTGCAACTGATTGACGAAATTTGCTATTTGTTTTTGCCATCTTTTGACGAAGTTCGCGACTCTTTTCTACAATCATTTGTTGAAATTCAGGAGTCTTTTTTTTTTTTCTGCAACCGACTGACAAAAATTGACATTTTTTGCGTGATCTGATGAAATTCCCCTTTTTTGCGCGATTGTTTGACTAAATTCATGATTTTTTTCTCCAATCTTTTGATGAATTTCGTGATATTTTTCCGCAATAGTTATACTAAATGTTAGGAAATGGCAGCACAAGTTAAAGCCAAAGTCCTAAGTAACATTCATTAAAGAAGCAGATAACGCAATGTAGCGATATGCTGAAATTTATGCCTAATATTATGAGGTAAAATGGTTGAATAATTGCTGAGCAGAATGAAACATTTGCAAATTTAAAATGGTGTTCAAGTTCAGAGTCCATAAACGATGTGTGTGAGGAGTTGTAGTTGAAGACAAAAAGTTTTAATCCAGCTTAATTTATTTAATGAATTACTTTCGACAAACGATGAACAGATGCAAAGTCCAGCTTTAACATTTATATATTGAGCAATACAGAAACTTGACTATTTAACTTATAAGACAGTAGACGATACATAATTAAAATAAACCAAAAACATACTTAACAATGAATACTAAGCTGCCGATATTTTACGGACACAATTTCGTCAAGATATACAGCACGTAATCCATCACTACAGCCAACTGAGCTAAGACGACTGTTCACGTGAAGATAAGTTAATCAAAACAAAACCGAATTGAATAGCGAAGTAATGTGTATATATACCTAGCCCAACATCTACCTGCCAATGAAAGCACAATTCTAGAACCATCACGGAAGTGACGCGTGGCTAAAAACATGAATAATTACGAGATCGGCAAATCAGACAACTTGTCTGGCACCATCTCCCTGAACGCAAGCATACTATGCCAATCGATTATTCGATTATCGTCTCAATCGAATATCGCCGTATGCCCTGACTGAGAATAGCTGAAGCGTGGCGTTCAAATGTTTATGAAGTAAATTTAAATTAACAACTATTGTAAAGTAAAATATACTGCATTTAAGGAGTAAACTATAAGTATTGAATACAGAACTAAAGAAACATGGGTAAGTTGAATATATATTAACTACCGAAATTACGTTTTCATAATAAAAATATATATAGTCAGTCATTTTAGGAAAAATAGCGGAAAAAATTAGAACAAAGCTGGATTTTTGCACAGGTGCTTGTTAGGGTATGAAGTTTTACTAAAAGTCCTCATTGATCCGGTGTGAGCTTTCACTGCCAGGGGGTGCGAATGATGCTGAAAATCGGCTTTTTGAGAATATCTCATTAATTATGACATCTAGAAATAAAAGTGCAATTAAAAAGATGTAGAAAATTTAATTTCCTACAAAAAGTGTGCATAACAGTTGTTTGTTACACCAACACTTCTCTGTCAAAAATCAAGAACAGTGAACGTACTTGGAAGAAAAATGATAAAAATACGAAAAATCTGCCGCTATTTTCAAAGAAATTATATTGAATGGTGTAAAATACTTATTTTTGAAGAAAGGAGATGAATGTATAATATGCTTATTTCCATACCACCCTTGAGGTAAAGCATTTATCGCAGTTTTTAAAATTGTAGTTTCCTCCGTAAGCCTAATCAACATATAATGACTGATTCAATTGGCTTCTTCAAATCTCAATCATTTGACTGCTTGAGTAGTCGTTTGCACCTCTACAACTTCTTCACTCGATTTAGTTTCGTCATTATTTGTATTTTTTCTTCAGTTGTTGTTTTACCTTCACTATTTTCTGGTTGACCTTCGATATCATCACTAAGTTCAGGTGTACCCATTCCCTCATTCCTTGCAATGGGCATGATATTGCCAGTATCCTCTTCATCTTCTAAATCAACTTTACTTGCATTGTGACATGAAACTCCACAACAATTTACGCAAATATAAGAACACTTGAATCCAATTTTTTGGCATGCACATCCTTTGGAGCAAGTACAAAAATTGGATTAAATAATATTTTTTGGTGCGGGCGGTAAGGTAGCTGGAATTGGAGACAAATTAAGTGCATCAGTTCTCCGGAAGAAGTTTATTGCCCAACTAGTATTGTATTTGATGATTAAACTGTGCAATCTAGCTGCGTCCACGGTAAGTGCTAACGATGAAAGACTTTTTTAGCAACAACTGCTTACTTGAAACATATATAATGGTACTTGTTCAGAGAAATTTCTGCTTTACCACCATATAAAGCAAGAAAAATAGTTTTCCCTCTCTCAAATATTTCAATTTGGGATGCTTTGTCACTTTTAAAAGTGCTGGCAGCTTGTATGTTACGGTTTCCTTCCCTTTTCAAAAATTTTAATAACGACATTTTGCCTTTTCCAAGCTTTGCTGTGTAGAGTCACAACCTCAAAAAGCATGAAGAAACGATATATAATCTATCAGAACTGCATCATTATTGAGACTGTGTGGCGAATACAAGGCGATTGTAATTCTTGTTCTTCAAGGCTTATTAAAAATCTCTCTGTCTCTGGAGGTGCTAAGGCAGTCAACAATACGAGCAAGTCAGCATCGCCGCCTATAATAGCAGCCAGCGCACCAGACTTTACTACTTCAATGGCTGCGTTAACAATAAGTGTGTCAGCATTTCCCTCTGCCTGTTTTGCTTCAAAACCATTCTCCATAAATTTCTCCTTGAGAATAGAGATGAGGTGTGTCTTTTTTTGATGATTAGATAAAAGCTTTTGACTAATTGACACATTCATTTCTTCGTTAATATCGATGCCCAGAGTTACAATTTTCGAATACTGATGAGTTCATTCTGTCTCTTTCGTATTATAAACTTCGTCAGAGTAAACATCGAAAACGGTTACCCATTTACTGCAGTAGATTACTAGGATCTAGGAAATATGACTTTCTACGACACTCCTGTATGAGGAAAGTGCAGCTGATGTCACTGTGGGGAAGCGAGAAATACCTGACAGTCGTTAAGACTACTATTGTTCACAAGTGTTCAAGCGGTCTGATTAGTCTACGATGAAAAGATCTGTGATATGATTGGTCTGTGTCACCATGATGATTCCTGCAATGATCGCTAAGGAGAAAATGTAGATTGGTTGATGGAATTGTTTGTAAGCATGTCCTTTCCTTATTTACTGTGTAAAGAATTGATTTTCTTCACCCAGGTGTGAGTGTGTGTCATCTGAGACTTTCCCGTGGGAACGCTTGGAAAGAACTGTTTCCTGCACACCTTCTCACGTTGGTGTAGCTTTGAAGTAAAGTAAAACACCGAACGTCTTTTGTGCTGCGAGCGAGGTTCTCGGACATTGATGTATCGAAAAAGAAAACCCTAAAAGAAGCTTAGTGCTTTGATCTATGCCGGAGTCATGAGAGAAATAGCATCTGTCGGTGAAAACGAACTCTGCACACGATTTTATGTCTGCACACGATTCTATGTCCTTTGTTATGGAATATCCAATAACAGACTTGTTATAAATGGGAATGTCCTATCCCAGAGTCGCTCAGAGGCTGAGTGGTTTCAATATGCTCTGCCTCGACCAAATCCCCGCCCCTAGTGTAAAATCCCCTGTGAGAGATTTAATTTTGGAAAAGATCACAACGAGTGAAGTTACTCTTTGGAGAGAGGATCTGAAACATCAGTTTCTGACTCAGCGTAGCTAAGACGCTGGAGAGGTCTCACCTCTGACGAATTGATACGCCAAGTATCCGAGAAAGCCCTAATAAAGAAAAGGTACGAAAAGTGCCAGTGAAGGAGTTCTCAATTCCAATCCATCATAGAAATCAGGAAATTCTGAGTGCGGAACGGGTACATCTAGGCCAGAGGAAATTCAACTTTGAACCGACAGCAAACCGTGCTTTGCAGAACTATTGTATTGAGAGTTAGACTCTAAGTCATTAGGATATTAATCATAAGCAGATGTCCCACGAAAATAATTAAATGATGTAAATACCACTTGTATATTTAATATTAGAATCTATATTGTGTTCCAATAAAAATTCTATTAAAAATATATAAGAATTCTCTCTGCAACTATTCCGATATGCTACCACTTACCATCATAATCGGATCTGCATAGAGGAGGCGTTACAACTGGTTTCCACTTACTTGGTAAAAAAACTTATAAAGAATTTGTGGTGGTACCTTGCTTTAGCTGCAACTAAGTCAGTAACGTTAGAAAAACGCATACTAACTTCTTTGCCCCATTTGTCTTCACTGCAGACACAATTAGACTCTATTTCACCTCTAATCTTTTAACTATTATCACTTTTTCGCAATATTTTAGAGATTTCTTTTTTTTTTCCGTATAAAAGCTTCATGTAATGTATCAGAACATAATAAACATTTTTAGTTGAATTCAAGCAAGGGACTGTCTTTCTCTATTTTTCATTTAACGGTGTAATTTGTGTGGACGTTGATGGTTTTATGCAAGAGATTTCTTGTACAATTTAACAGAATTCTTTCTTGTATAATTTTTCCTACACATTGGATGAACTATAATTCCACTATTGTTTTCTGCCATTTCTTCAAATGCTGTCCAATCACTGCCACTTATTTCCAAACTTGAGGTCACAAGTTACTTCAGTGCCTTTTTTCAAATCATTCACAACGCAGCTCTCACCACATACAAGACAAAATATTTCATCAAAAGTATCGTCAATCTCCATTTTAACGCTCTCTATCAACAATCAAGAAAGAGTCATTTTACACTCTCAAATCTATTTCAAACTTTCTACAATACGCATGGAAAATAACACTGTTTGCTTTCTAAAAAGTCACAAAGAATGCTTCATTCAGTAAGTTAGGGTGATTTAATACCAGCAAAATGCTCATCAATTGAAATAAAACACGGCACAGATATCAGACTATATGTGACTGATATAATGACTATTTCACCAGCTTGAGAAATCAGTCTACAGAGAAAAGGACAAAAGAGCAGGTGTAGTAAAGGTTAAAATTCAATATTTGTATAGTAGCCAGTGGCCGGTAGAGGCTGCATGTTTAGTAGCCACTATTGTCAAGTTAGTGGCCACTAATTACTATCAGGGATGCCACTGAGAAAATATCGTGTAAAGGAAAAATTTACGACATTTTTCACATTTATGCTTAGATTTTGTGAATTATATTGTATTGGATATAAAATAAATACATTGACATATTTCTTATGTTAAGAGTCAAAATTGGTCAAAATATAGATTTTCTTCTTTTAATATTAATGAAAGCTTCTTTAACTGTAAATAGTTTGACACCTCATTTTTACCTATACGACAATTATATTGCGAGATATTGTAAATTTTGTTAATAGATCCAGCGCAATTACCCATATAAATAAAAACTTTAAACTGATTTTTCTCCCTGTTTATGTTTTAATAACTTGCTTGTTCGAAATAGTTTTGATTTTTTTTTTTTTTTTTACTATGGTGTATTTAATATTTTTGTGTATGGATTTCACATTCAAGCCCAGTGACAGAACTATCTTCAAGTGTCTGCAACACTAATAATGTTTTCAAAAATATTCTGCAATACGCAATATATCATATAAATCTATTCTTGCTGCTGTTGTAGTTGTAGTGCTAATTAATTAAGGCATCAGCATTTAACAGCCTTTCTGAGTAAAAAAACATTCTGAAATTCACAGAAAATATTCTGAAAGGTTACAGCAGAGGGGAGAGGGGAGAAAATCCCCTCTCGGAAATAATTTTTCTTGTTGCAGGTCGGATTAACTCTGCTTTTGATTCGAGTCGATTTCAGGCTGAGTGTAGATTCTTGCAAATTGGGTTCGGGTTAACCCGATTTTTCAAAAGTTAGTTCATTACATTGTTTCAGATTAAAAACTATGCCTATATTAATAAGCATAGAACTTTGTGTGTCTTCTGTTTTCTAAAGGAATGCTGCATCTTTTCCGGGATTATTTCACAAAATTCACGTTTTTTTGGTAAACCTTTGACGAAATTAGCGTTTCTTTTTTTCCTCCGCGATCCTTGGCGAAATTCACGCTTTTTTTTCATGGCCTTTCGACGAAATTCAAACTTTTTCCATGATCCTTTGACGAAATTAGCAGTTTTTTTCCACGATTCTTTGACGAAATTGGCATGTTTTCCACGATCCTTCAACGAAACTCATGTTTTATTTACAGTCTTTTGACGAAAATCAAGTTTATCCGCAGCCCTTTGACGAAATTTGCGTTTTTATCGCAATCTGTCAACGAAATTAGCCATTTTCCAGGATCCTTTGATGAATTTCGCTTTTTTCTTTGGCCTTTGGACAAAATTCGCGTTTTTTCCACGATCCTTCGACGAAATTTGCCATTTTTTCGAGATACTTCGACGAAATTTGCCGTTTTTTCGAGATCATTCGACGAAAATTACCATGTTTTCGAGATCATTCGACGAAATTTACCGTCTTTTGGCGATCCTTCGACGAAATTTGCCGTTTTTTCACGATCTGTCAGCAGAATTATCCGTTTTTTCGCGATCCGACGATGAAATTTGCCGTTTCTTCGACGAAATTGACTGTTTTTTCGCAATCCTTTGACGAAATTAAGTTTTTTCCACGATCTTTTGACGAAGTTGGCGTTTTCTCCATAGCCCTTCGGCAAAATTTGCATTTTTCCGCGATCTTTCAACGAAACTGATGTCTTTTTGACGAAATTCAAGTTTTTTCACGGCCTTTTGACTAAATTTGCTTTTTTCTTTGCGATCTGTCAACGCAAATTAGCCATTTTTCGCGTTCTTTAAATGAATTTCGCGTTTTTTCCGTGATTCTTCGACAAAATTCGCTGTTTTTTCGCGATACTTCGCGAAGTTTGCCGTTTTTCCGCGTTATAGCGCATCCGCGGCATCGCTGTATGTTTTTAGTCTGCAGGTGTCCTAAAGAGTCTGCGACGCCCGTCGCATCGTCGCGTACATTCTGCCATGGGGCATTCAAGTTTATAGATATTTTTAAAAAAATATTTTAATTGAGAGTTTGTTGAATTTCTTTAATTGTTTGATGCACAAGAAAAAAAAAATATATTAAATGTAAAATCCCATTCATCTAAAAATCCATACAGTTTCATGTAGTATATTCTAAAGAATAAGGGGGAAAAATTGAAGCAAAAATATTCATATTTGTAAAAGTAGTAAGAATTTTAAAAAAGTTAATTAAAAAAAAAATTAAATTTTAGAAAAATAGGCTGTTCTACAAATTTTTTTTATTTAATTTTTAGTACTAAGTATTGTGCTACCATTCTCATTGAAGAGAGTTTCAAAGGTACTGTGTCCCCTTAAAATGTTTTATAGCTTTTTCTATAATAAATACACTGCATTTTCATAGTTGAGTTGGTGAAAACGGCTGGCTACCTGTCAATATGTACAATTTCATACTACATTATTTTGCCCAAATATAGAATTTAGTTTCATGTAATTCTAATCAGAAGCAAATAAACTGAATATTAAATAGTTTAACAATTATTATGTACAGAAAACCATAACTTCGTTAAAATGTATGATTCCCCCCCCCCCCATCACTGAATGAAAATGATGATTTTTTTTTTTCGACAACTTGATGAATTAAAAAAAATTTTCTGCTATTGTTCAAAGGATTTCACGATTTTTTGCGTTCTTTCAACGAAATTGACCGTTTTTTCGCGATCCTTTGACGAAATTAAGTTTTTTCCACGATCTTTTGACGAAGTTGGCGTTTTCTCCGTAGCCCTTCGGCAAAATTCACATTTTTCCACGATCTTTCAACGAAACTGTCTTTTTGACAGCCTTTTGACGAAATTCACGTTTTTTCACGGCCTTTTGACTAAATTTACTTTTTTTTCGCGATCTGTCAACGCAAATTAGCCATTTTTCGCGATCTTTAAATGAATTTAGTGTTTTTTCCGTGATTCTTCAACGAAATTCGCTGTTTTTTTTCGCGATACTTCGCGAAGTTTGGCGATCCTTCGACAAAATTTGCCGTTTTTTCACGATCTGTCGGCAGAATTATCCGTTTTTTTGCGATCCGATGATGAAATTTGCCATTTCTTCGACGAAATTGACCGTTTTTTCACGATCCTTTGACGAAATTAACAGTTTTTTCCACGATCTTTTGACGAAGTTGGCGTTTTCTCCATATCCCTTTGGCAAAATTCGCATTTTTACGCGATCTTTCAACGAAACTTATATCTTTTTGACGGCCTTTTGACGAAATTCATGTTTTTTCACGGCCTTTTGACTAAATTTGCTTTTTTTTCGCGATCTGTCAACGCAAATTAGCCATTTTTCACGATCTTTAAATGAATTTCGCGTTTTTTCCGCGATTCTTTGACGAAATTCGCCGTTTTTTCGCGATACTTCACGAAGTTTGTCGTTTTTTCGCGTTATAGCGCGTCCGCGGCATCACTGTATGTTTTTAGTCTGCAGGTGCCCTAAAGAGTCTGCAGGTGCCCGTCGCAGCGTCGCGTACATTCTGCCACGGGGCATTCAAGTTTATAGATATTTTTAAAAAAATATTTTAATTGAGAGTTTTTTGAATTTCTTTAATTGTTTGATGCACAAGAAAAAAAAAAATATATATATATTAAATGTAAAATCCCATACATCTAAAAATCCATACAGTTTCATGTAGTATATTCTAAAGAATAAGGCGGAAAAATTGAAGCAAAAATATTCATATTTGTAAAAGTACTAAGAATTTTTAAAAAGTTAATTAAAAAAAAATTAAATTTTAGAAAAATAGGCTGTTCTACAAAAATTTTTTATTTAATTTTTAGTACTAAGTATTGTGCCACTATTCTCATTGAAGAGAGTTTCAAAGGTACTGTGTCCCCTTAAAATGTTTTATAGCTTTTTCTATAATAAATACACTGCATTTTCATAGTTGAGTTGGTGAAAACGGCTGGCTACCTGTCAATATGTACAATTTCATACTACATTATTTTGCCCAAATATAGAATTTAGTTTCATGTAATTCTAATCAGAAGCAAATAAACTGAATATTAAATAGTTAACAATTATTTTTTATGTACAGAAAACCATAACTTCGTTCAAATGTATGATTTCCCCCCCCCCCCCCCCCCCCCATCACCAAATGAAAATGATAATTTTTTTTTTCGACCACTTGATGAATTTTAAAATTTTTTCTGCTATTGTTCAACGGATTTCACGATTTTTTGCGTTCTTTCGACGAAATCTATCGTTTTTTCGTGATCTTTTGAAGAAATTTGCTATTTTTTCGCGATCATTCGACGAAATTTGCCCTAACTTCACGATTTTTTGACGAAATGTATCTTTTTTTGCGATTTTTAAACGAAATTTGCCTTTTCTTCGCGATTTTTTGACGAAATTTGCCTTTTTTGTGGTTTTTCGATGAATTTTGCCGAAATATTCTGATTAAATTCCCGTTTTCCCGCGATCGTTTGACGAAATAGGTGATTTTTCTTCGAACGATTGACGAAATTGGTTGTTTTCGGCAACCATTTGTCGAAATTTGCGATATATTTTATGTCCTAATATTCGGATTATGACCGACCTTTTTTTTCGGAAATAATTGATCACCATTTTGGCGATCATTTTTTCGTGAGATCTTCCTTTTTTTTCGTGAGATCTGCCTTTTTTCGATCTTTTAAAGAAATTTGTCGTTTTTTCACAATATTTTGATGAAATTTGTCGTATTTTCGCGATTATTTGACGAAATCCTCTGATTAAATTCGCGTTTTCCTACGACCCTTTGACGAAATTGGTGATTTTTCTTGGAAGGATTGACGAAATTGGTTGTTTTCGGTGACTATTTGTCGAAATTCGCGATATTTTATGTCCTAATTTTTGGATTTATGACAGATTATTATTATTATTATTTTTCTTTAATTTTCGGAAATGACTAAGCACCATTTTGGCGATTAGATGCATAACATAAAGTCACCAATTTTTTACATTTAGTCTCCCTGCGGCTGGTGGCGACCCCGGGAATTTGAACCTTTAAGGTGTAGGGTTCGAAAGTAGATAGGTATTTGGGCGCGTTCAATACAATCGTTTCCCTATTTTTTTCCAGTTATGTTCCTTGCTTCTGATATTTGACAGGGAAAAGTTGGTGTGAGAAAAAAATGTTATTGACACTTTTTGTAGGAAATTAAATTTTCTACATCTTTTAAATTGAACTTTTTTTTCTAGATGCCATCGTTAATCAGATATTCATGAAAAACCTATTTCCAAGATCATTAGCGCCCCCTGGTGGTGAAAGCTCGCATCGTAGCAATGAGGACTTTTAGTATGTTAAACTACATACCTTAATGAGCACTTGTGCAAAAATCCGGCTTTGTTCTAATTTTTTCCGCTATTTGTCAAAAAAAGTACTGTGGTAACGTGGACACTCGTATATATAATTAATAAAATCCATTTATCGTTTGAAACGAAAAAAAACTTTATTTTAAATTAACACATCAAAAAAAGAAAACAAAAGTAAAAATGAAAAAATATGATTATTCGTCTCCATGCTGTGAAATTACAATTTCAGACGAACTTCGATTCTGAAGTCCACTCAAAGACAACCTCACTCAAGCTTGTTCCACATCCAACTCCTTCCACCTTCAACTGCCGTCAGCAATTTCCCTTCCCAGGGGCTTTCCTTGCATTCCAGGAATTTCTCAGAAAACATTGCTTCCTCTACCACACCTGCTCCAGTCTGCATATCTCCAGGTGACAATGACAGACCCCAACTATAGTTCTATCTTTCATTCTTAGGAGATTATCCCCTTTTTCCAAGTAATTGATTAGTTGATTCACGTCCACCTGTCACCCTTTTGTACTCTTACTTGAGTAGTGACAATTCACAAAAGGTCTTTCATTCCTAAGGGATCTAAGGGATTATCTTCCAGGTATGTGAGCATGTGAAATTTTCAACTTGTCACAACTCCTCCCCCCTAAGGAAAAATTTCTGCAGGAAATTTGGCATATACAACAATACAATAAGCTCCTTCAATCAACTTCTAAAGAGGTCATCAAAGTATAAAGAAATTTAGAATAACACATGAAAAATCCCTATAGAATACAAACACATTCCCATACTCAGTATTTGATAGACCACACCGTCAATAGGATTTACTATAATCCCTCACCCACAATACCTAAGTATAATTCCAGGAATAATTTATACAATTGATGCCCTAAGAAACAATTTTGAAATACTTAACATACATATAATACCAAATACAGATTACACTTTACATGATTCTAACAAAAAAAAAATAATAATAATAAAAAAAAAGAATAAATCTATTTACAACACAATGCCTAAAACAATTCTCTTACAAACTTGCTTAAAAGCCTAAATTTAGACGCTTCTACAAACAAAAGGAACGCATACTAAATTATGCCATTATTAAATTAATGAAGTTTTACTATTACGAAAATATTAAGCATTAAATGATAAATAAACCCAATATAGATATTACAATAATGAGCGCTCCCAAATTTTAGAACAGAACTTAATTTAGAGTATTCCCCCGAAAACCAATATCTATATTACTTCTATCAGAAAATCTTTTCGACAATAATTTTCGCCTCACAACTTCATAATCATGATTTTTCCTTTCAAAATCTTGTTTGATTTCAATAAATCTTTCTTTGTGATCCGTTTTAAAAGTAGAATGCTCCATTCTTTTTAACTTTGAATTTCCGTGTCCATTTTCTTGGCATTTAGCCCCCCAATTTTCTCTATCATTATCTTTCATCCCAGAGTTAATTTTTCTGGCCACAATCATAGAACTCAATTTCTTTCTAATTCTATCTAACACGCTCAACTCCCATACTACCAACAAAATACCTGGTTATATTTACATCATGCTCAGAATTCTTTTCCTGAAATTGACCTCCAATACCTGACCATTTATCACCATTCTTTTTAGACGCACCCTCTTTTGTATCGATCAATTTAGACCCTTTTTCCAAATACCTATCAGTCACGTCTTCCAGTGAATTTACCTCTATCTCATTAACAGACTTATTATCCCTTTCACAGATTTCATTCACAACCATTTTTCTAACAACCCTTTGCTCATGATCGCTAGATAATCTGAGGGTTCCCTGCCCATTTAATTCTCTTTGATTCCCCACTTGTTTATACACCGAATTTTGCTTTTCCATATTTCCTAACTTTAATAAGTCATAAACAGCTGGTGTTATAAGGGGCGGAGAATTTAGTTTTCTCACAACTGCAACCACCACATTTTTTTCAACATACTCTTTTTCACCTTCCATCAAAGCAACCAGCACTGACACCAAATCCGCTTTTTGTCTATTTCCGAGGGCCGGTATAAGAAAGACATTTCCCACTTTCTTAGCACTCCACGGAATGTCATTAGCATCAAAAACCGCAATTTGCGCACCTGTGTCCTTAATCGCTTTTACTTTCTTACCATTCATGCATAAATTAACCATAGGTAATTCGGTTTCCACACCTTCCCTATTATTTTCACTTTTCCCATCACTAGTAATGATCCAAGCTATGCTTTTATCCTCATAATTAGTTTTACTTTTTAACAATTCCGGACAATTTGGACGGATGTGGCCCACAGCCAAATAATTATAACATTGGACTTGTCTTTGCTTTTCAAAAGCATTGTCCTTCTTAAATTGATCAAATTTCCCACACTCTTTCGTATTCTCAAATTCCGATTTTGGTTTAATTTCCTTTCTACTTTTAGAATTAAAGCTGTCTTTTTGCTTATCCTGAAAAGATTTATTTTCCCACGGTTTTCTATCCGACCTGTTAAATTCTCTTCTTATACTCTCAAATTTATCCGATTTTTCCGCGAGTTTAGAAGCAATCTTTATTTCCTCCCAATCATCCATAAATATTTCTTTTATCTCAAAAGGGACACGTTTTTTCAATTGTTCCGTGAGCATTAGTTCTTTTAAGGACTCAAAATCCCTCACTTCTAACGACTCTAACCAATTATCTAGATAACCCCTTAACTCGTAAATCAGATCTACCCATAATTCACCCGATTTTCTTTGATGAGTTTCAAATTTTTGTTTTAAGGCGCCTGTACTTAGCCTAAACCTATCTAGCAAAACTTTCTTTATATGTTGAAAATCATCACATTTGTCTGCTGGTTGTTTTACTATAATTTCGGCAATATCAGAAGGTAATAAAGGAATTAATTGACTAACCAAATCTTCCTGAGAAATTTTAGCTTTCTCGGCTTGCCTTTCAAAAATCATAAAGAAAAGAGTTATATCAATTAATTTAGAATCAAAACACGGAACCAAATCCTTTAAATTTACCTTAGGAGTCCTTTGAAAATCTACATTTGATTCATTAGATGAAACACTAACAATGTCCGCAGAATTCTGAATACGCAATTTCTCTAATTCAAATTGCTATTGTTTCTCAAGTTTTTGTAATTCAAGTTGTTTTTCGAGTTTATCTGCCTCAAGTTGTTTCCCAAGTTTATCTACCTCAAGTTGTTTTTCAAGTTTATCTAACTCAAATTTCCTAAGTTTATCTTTTTCCTCTTGCGCAATCCTATCTAATTTAATTTGCCTCTCTGTTTCTTTAAGATCTTTTTCAATTTGTCTCTCTTGTTCTTTACGATCTTTTTCAATTTGTTTTTCCTGTTCTTTCCGCTCTGCCTCCTGTTCAAGAATATATTGCAAGCGAAGTTTTGCGTAACTTTCTTTATAATCTTCAGCACTAACAATGGCCTGAATTATAGCTTGATTTTTACACGTTTTTGACACACTGGTCTCAAATTCCTCTGCTAATAATAGCAAGACGCTTTTATTATATTTTACTAAATAGTCTGCCATATTTTCCCCAAAAATATAATAAATTTCAAAATATCAGATATATTCAATTTACAATAATACAATAAATACAGAAATAGAATTTTCTTCACTATACGTATAATAATGTATTAAAAAACGACACAATTTCAATATAGCAAATTCTCATGCAACAGTGACGTCTTTCGAACTGAGTATATCCCCCAAAATAAATTTTATACCCAACAGTACAGTATAACATCAATTTATTTTGAAACATTAATCATAATCATCCACAGTATACCCATAAAATTAAGCTATAACTTTATTACTGTAATAAATAAAATGTATGCAAACAAAACTCTTATTTCCAAAAGTTTTATACAAAATTATGATTAAAATACCCTGATTAATAATCTCAATTAATCAATAACAATTCACTATACCCCAAGTAAATTTTAACATATACATAAGTATATAATTTTCTTAACCCAATATTATACCAAACAGATACCAGAAAATCAACAAACATAAAAATTCTAACTAAAAATTTAAGTACCAAATTAATAGCTTCCCTAGAATTCTTAAAATTTTCATAGAGTTTTGATCCCAAAAATTAAAATTTATACACAAAACTTAATTTAAAACAGACCTCTATAGAATATATCATAAAAGAGCTTACCTTCAGATGCAGATATTTCCTCCACACTGATACCAGGCTTCTAAGCACTTTTAAAGATGACACACACAGATTTTTGAAGAATTGAAGACACTCAATTCACTTATGAGGTACTAATTTCACCTTAGATTCGTATGTAGACAACTCTGATGGTACGCTGCATATCTTCATTTCACTGATATATTTTGAAGCACACACAAATAGCACCAAGTCTATAGTTGACTGTTCATACACCTCACAGCTTTAGTCGATAAAGTTCCTTTACCAGTTCTCTACTTGCTAGAACTCCAAGAAAAAACCACGCCTCCAATTAGACTTCAAGACTCCACAACTCTGCTTGTCCGTTTTCCACTGGCTCTTCATCGGTTTAATCAGGTTAACATAGATCCGTAATCTAATTTATTCTATATTACATATCCCATTTGCTGCCACCAATTATTTATATATACTATTGCTGTGGTAACGTGGACACTCGTATATATAATTAATAAAATCCATTTATCGTTTGAAACGAAAAAAACTTTATTTTAAATTAACACATCAAAAAAAGAAAACAAAAGTAAAAATGAAAAAATATGATTATTCGTCTCCATGCTGTGAAATTACAATTTCAGACGAACTTCGATTCTGAAGTCCACTCAAAGACAACCTCACTCAAGCTTGTTCCACATCCAACTCCTTCCACCTTCAACTGCCGTCAGCAATTTCCCTTCCCAGGGGCTTTCCTTGCATTCCAGGAATTTCTCAGAAAACATTGCTTCCTCTACCACACCTGCTCCAGTCTGCATATCTCCAGGTGACAATGACAGACCCCAACTATAGTTCTATCTTTCATTCTTAGGAGATTATCCCCTTTTTCCAAGTAATTGATTAGTTGATTCACGTCCACCTGTCACCCTTTTGTACTCTTACTTGAGTAGTGACAATTCACAAAAGGTCTTTCATTCCTAAGGGATCTAAGGGATTATCTTCCAGGTATGTGAGCATGTGAAATTTTCAACTTGTCACAGTACTAAAATGACTGTAGTAATAAATGATATGTATTGTTTATGAGATTTATACTGAGATTAAATGAATGTAAATAAAGATGAAGTATGAATGAAAGTTAATGAATGCATGTGTTTAAAAGTGTATCTGAGGCAGTAAGACTAAAATGTTGAATGAAGACTTGTTTTTTTACAACAAGTGCCCCCCCCCCCCTCTTACTTTCTCAATGCAAAAATAGCTATAAAATGTCAATTTTGACATAAAGCTGAAAGAATAAAGATCCCAAAGAACACTGACACTATTGCATACAAAATTAAAAACTGGATTAAATTTTTAATTTAAGATACAAACTTGTTAGTAATATATAAAAAAGTTTTAAAAAAACTTGCAAGAATATAAACATGCCATCTTAGACGATGCGCTAACAAAGCATATAAATGTCAAAAATTTAAACTTCAAACAAATTTTAGCAAAGTTAAATTTAAACAGCTAATGAAAAACTTCCACCTGTAAACCCCGACTACATGACACAAACCTCAAAAACAATGCCATGAAGCAACAGGGACAACCAGGGGAAAAGCAGCTTAGTATCCTTACAATTTTGTAAGATACATTACAAAATTCTTATATAATGATCAAAAATTTAAATATGTAAATACAAAAATTAAATATGCAAATTTAAATACACAAAGATTAAATATATGTACCATTAATCCAACAATTTAACACCTTCTATTTGAAGGGTTTTAAAAATATGACACTCTTGATAAACCTAAGTAAAGTTTTTAAACATTTGTAACAAGATAAACTTTATTAACAAAAACTTGAATTCTTGTAATAGCTTAAATCTTAGAAAAAAAAATAAAAAAAAATTAAACTGAAGAAACAGCTTGGCATCCAACAATATCATTTTTCTTTTACCTTATTGTCGACAATTTTTCCTTATTATGCATGCATGCTCAGATGTTTAATTTCAAAAAGAAAATAACATATCAGATGCCTAGAGAGAAACTAAAATTAAAAACAAATCAAATATACATTTTAAATATACATAATATAAGCCATTACCAGGGTTAGAAATTGGGAATTCTACGTAAGGCGTCAAATGACGACTGCAATTTTTTTTCTAGGTGCCAAACTGCATTTCATGGTTGCAATTTTATGTTATATCATATTTTCTCATTTCTTTTCGAACCTATGTTAACAATGATATTGTAATTATCTTTATGTGTTAAGGGGAGGGTGCTGTACATATTAAACATTTTATCTGGGCGGGGGGGGGGGGGGGAGGGATCCTCTCTCAGAACTATTTTTGTTGTTGCTGCAGGTCGGATTAATTTGCGATTTTAGGCTGAGTGTATATTCCTGCAAATTTGGTTTGGGTTAACCTGATTTTTCAAAAGTTAGTTCAGTATATTGTTTCAGATTAAAAACTATGCCAATATTAACAAGCATATAGAACTTTGTGTGTCTGCTGTTTTCTAAAGAAATGCTGCATCTTTTCTGAAATTATTTCACAAAATTCAGGTTTTTTTTCGTGAACCTTTGTTGAAATTGGCAGTTTTTTCCCCGCGATCCTTTGGAAAATTCACGTTTTTTTTTTTCGTGGCCCTTTGACGAAATTAGAGCTTTTTCCGTGAACCTTTGACAAAATTAGCAGTTTTTCCCACGATCCTTCGACGAAATTGGCGTTTTTTCTGCGGCCATTTGACAAAATTTGCATTTTTTCTGTAGCTCTTTGACGAAAGTCGCATTTTTTCTGCGATCCTTTGACGAAACTCATGTTTTTTTATGTTCTTTTGACGAAATTCACATTTTTCAGTGGCTCTTTGACGAAATTTACATTTTTACAGTGATCTGTCAACAAAATTAGTCATTTTCGAGATCCTTTGACGAATTTTGCATTTTTTCTTTGGCTTTTGGACGAAATTCGCGTTTTTTCCGCGATCCTTTGACGAAATTCACCTGTTTTTTTAGATCCTTCGACGAAATTTGCCGTTTTTTAAAGATTTTTCGACGAAATTTATAGTTTTTTCGAGATCCTTTGACGAAATTTGCCACTTTTTCGCAATCCTTCGACAGAATTCATCGTTTTTTCGCAATCCGACGACAAAATTTGCTGTTTCTTCATTGAAATTGGCCGTTTTTACAACGATCCTTTGACGAAGTTGGCGTTTTCTCCGTGGCCCTTCGGCGAAATTCACATTTTTCCGCGATTGTTCAATAAAACTTGTTTTTATTTTACGGTCTTTTGATGAAATTCACGTTTTTCCACGGCCCTTTGAGTAAATTTGCGTTTTTTTCGCGATCTGACAACGAAATTAGCCATTTTTAATGATCTTTTATTAATTAATTTTGCAGTTTTTTTCACGATCCTTCGACGAAATTAGTCATTTTTTTGCGGTTCTTCGACGAAGTTTGCCATTTTTTCGCGATCCTTCGACATAATTCGCCATTTTTTAACGATCCTTTGATGAAGTTTACCGTTTTTTCGCAATCCTACGGCGGAATTCGCCGTTTTTTCCGATCATTCATCTATTTTTTTGCATCCCAACTCCAATTTTTCGCGTAATTTACGCGTTTTAAGCGTCCGCAGCATCTGTAAAGAAAAAAAAAAAAGCTAGGCGTCAAATTTGACGACCAGGTATAATTTTGTGGTCGTCAAATACAATAATTTAGTTGCATTTGGCGACTAACGACCGCTAATTTCTAACCCTGGCCATTACATTAGGAGATAAAGTATAAACCATTAAAAACTATATAAAAATTTAAAGTTTTAACAATTCTGCAAAATAGAACTGACTTTGTCTAGCGGCTACCCTCCAATTTACCAGAACAAAGTATAGGTAAAAGTTGTTTATAACATGAACACCGGATCAAGAGGTCAATTAAAAAAATGTATGCAAAAATATTGCACTTTAAGAAATTAAAAAGGTAACAAGTTTTTGTATAAACACATTCTTGCAATATAAAAATTCATTTTTGCGTTTTACAATTTACATATATCTTAAAGGCTTACATACAATTACATTAAAAAAATGGAAAAAAGGCACGTACATTGAACATAAGAATTTATTCAGTGTTAAACAACTGGTTGACAAACCTTTTAAGGTCAAATTTAGTCTGAGGCTTAGTAAACACATCCGCAAGGTTGAACTTACTACGGACAAAACTGAGATTGAAAATTTCTTTATAAAACAACTCCCGGATAAAGAAAAGTTTAACATTGATGTGTTTTGAACTGTGATTCTCAACTGGGGATTTGATGAACTCTATAGCAGCCTGATTATCTGCCCTTAGTTCTGCTACTTGACTACGTTCAGGAATGATACCCTTCACCGAGCATTCCTGCAGTATCCGATCGTACCAAACTAAACTCTTGGTGGCCTCAATCATTGCTACAAACTCAGATTCCATCGTTGATAAACTGACGCACTTTTCTTTAAAAGTACGCCAGTCAACGGGAGAGTTATTCAGCATGACTATTTGCCCTCCCATAGAAGTTCGGTCGTCACGGTTAGCTGCAAAGTCTACATCGGTAAATGCTACCAGACAAAAGGACTCGCACTGTAGCCTAAGGTGGTAATGGCATGTGTACTTTACATAGCCCAATCAGCATTTCCCCCAGGCAGTTTCAGAAGGGTGCTGCACCCTGCCTGCCCTTTGGTTTACAAAATAGCACCCTTCTTGCCCCTCACAAAAATAATTAGCACCCTTCTTGCCCCTTCCAGTAAAATAGTTAGCAGCCTTCTTGCCCCTCAATAAGAAGAATGTCCTTTCTCCTTTTTGCATTAAAAAATTTGCTTTCATAGTAAAAACTGACTCAATGTTGTCTTAAAAAGAGTGCCCTGACTTTTAAATATTAAAAGTGGCTTTAAACACCAAAAGAATACCTTTAATAATTAAAAAAAAAGTGCCAATAAGAATCTGAAAAGTGCCCTCAAGAATCCAAAAAGTGCCCTTAAGAATAAAAAAGTGCCTTAAGAATAAAAAAAAGTGCCCTTTTCTCACCAGCAGCACCCTGCCCTTTTTTAAACCTGGGGGAAACTCTGCCCAATAAACATATTAAACCCTCCCAGTGAGATAAACCTGGATTACTTTGAAATTGGCTTAGAATATTGACAGAATAATATATATCAGGCCTAGTGCAATTAGCCAAGAATGATAAACATCCTAAAATACTGTGATAGGGTAATTTAGACATTTGATATATAGCAGATGATGAGATAGGTTAGTCAGATTTAGAGAAAATTGTACCTTTACTGATGGGTAGACTGGAGATGGGAATTTTATATTCTTTAAATCTTTCACAGATTTCATCAATATACTGAGCTTGATGAATAATTAAAGACTCACCTCTCCCTCAAATTCGACACCCAAAAGTTTACGGGTTTTACCCAATATTTTAATGTCAAAATGATTTTGAATTAATTTTAAGACATTATTAATAAATTTCATGTTCCTACTAAAAATTACCATATCGTCGACATATAAATGTAAAACAATACCTGAACCAAAAATACACACACAATTACATGCTTCTAACTTGGTAAAGTCAATTTTTGTGAGTACCTCATGGATTTCAAAATACCAAACCCTTCCACTTTGATGGAGTCCATACAGCACATGATCTAGCTTTCAATAAAGATGCTCCTTTCCAGGAATGATGAAACCGGGAGGTTGGGACATATAGACGTCCACCTTCAGTGGAGCATACAAATAGGCACTGGTATAACATCACATTGTATGTGAAGCCATCTGCCATGCGAAACCAAGAGGGAGAAGAATAGTCGGATTACACCAAAGTTGACCACAGGGTTAAAGGTGTCCTCATAGGACTCCCCTTTAATTTGCTTAAATCCCTGGGCAACTAGCCTTGCTTTATATCATGCAATCCTTCCAAATTAATCTCTCTTAATCGCATATACCCATCTGCATCCCACTGGAGTGGATGATTGTATTTGTTCTAATTGTAGAAATTAAAATAAAATGCATCAAAGAATTATATACACTGCTCAAAACAATTAAAGGATATTTGAAGTTTTATGTAAAATAAAGATATAAACGAAATTTTTTTGCTGAAAATAGAACAAGAGAATCACAAATGCAATTTTTTCTGGTTTTCAAACTGTGGAGTATGCAAATTTTGAGTTCGACGTCAAAAACGTCGCTTCAGCGGCAGCGAATGAAATTTGACTTTCAACTGGATAAAAGAGAATGAAGACAAGGATGATCGGCATTCAGTGATTGCTTTGTTTCGATGAGTACGATGTCTCAGCGAAGTCATTTGACAGATTCAGAAGCTTGGAGAATTGTTGGTAGGTTAGAAGGGGGCCAAACTCAAGCCGAAGTAGCGCAAGCCATTGGAGTGTCACAAAGTGTCATTTCCAGGATCTGGAACTGTTTTTTGGAGAGTGGATGTACAGGCCGAAGACCAGGGCAAGGTCGTAGACGGGCAACAACGTCCAATGAAGATCGGTATTTAGCATTAACAGCTCGGAGACACCGAAACATGAACGCTACTCTTCTCCAACAACACCTTCGCTCGGCTACAGGCACCACGATTTCAACTCAGACTGTCCGAAACCAGCTCCATGCTGTAGGTCTGTATGCTCGCAGACCGATGGTATGTGTTAGATTAACATCAAGGCATCGTCGCGACCGCAGGGAGTGGGCAACTGAGCATGTCAACTGGAGGAGAAATGAATGGAGCAATATTCTGTTTTCTGACGAGTCCCGTTTTTCTGTGCATCCAAATAATAGGCGTATTTTCATCTGGAGGGACCGTGGCAGTAGGAATAATCCTGCGTTCGTGCACGAAAGTGTCAGATTTGGCGGTGGAGGAGTGTTGGTGTATGGTGGCATCTCCATTGACGGGCGCACTGACCTCTACATCATTCGAGATGGAGCTCTGACTGGTCGCCGATATAGGGATGAGATCCTCAGACCTATTGTAGTCCCTTACGCTGCAGCAATCGGAGATAACTTCATTTTAATGGACGATAACTGCAGGCCACATCGTGCAAACCTGGTGGAGGATTTCCTTTTCGAGGAAGGAATCGTTCGCATGGAATGGCCAGCGTGTTCTCCAGACAAGAATCCAATCGAGCACGTTTGGGACGCTCTAGGAAGACGAGTTTCTGGCCGCCAACAACCCCCACAAACTCTCCAAGAACTGGAAAGAGCTCTTCTGGAAGAGTGGGGCAGAATACCCCAACTCGTCATTAATAGCCTCATTGAGTCCATGCCTCAAAGGTGTTCAACGTTGCTGGCCGCCCGTGGAAACCATACCCCCTACTGAAAATGATTTTCTTTGAAGAAAACACCTTTTCTTATTCTTTTTTTCTCATATGCACAAATTGTGTTTTTTTCCTTTTGTACACAAATGCGCAATAAAATGCATTTTTTTCTGCCAAACATGTGTAATTTATTCTCATATAACCTACTATGTCTGTCGACCATGTATCAATCAGCTAAAAGTTTCCCAGATACAAAATCCACCTAAAACTGCAATATCCTTTAATTGTTTTGAGCAGTGTATTTAGTGATATCCTTATTTCATTAATGACACTGTAATGACATTTGTTATATAAACATTTCAAAATTCCTAATTAATTATGTAATGTGTACATGTTTTTATTTATGTTGCAGGTGCAGATGTTTGTGACATGTTTGGAAAATTCTATGCATCACTTTAACAAAGACATCATTTAAAGAAGGCAACTCATATTTATGTTCATTAAAATTGTCTTCAACATATGAGATATAAAATAAAGCATATCTTTAAAAATCATTTTTAACTTTGAAGCAAGAACCTAAGAGAGTTTTGTAACAAAACAAAGTATGGATTCCAATTCGAGCAATCAGTTGCCCAATCCTAAGCGGTTAAAAACTTTAGCTTCTAATGTAATGTATTCTGATGGGAATAAGTTACTTCACCAGTTTGTGTTAGATAATTCTGATCCGAATAATTCGGGTAATGAAAACTACATAAACGCAGTACTGATGTCAATGGATGGTACTTCAGTAAATGTAAATGCACTTAATGATGATGGATATAGTCCACTTCATTTGGCAGTATTGAAGAATAACCCTTTAATGGTGAAAAAGTTACTATCTTGCCTTGTCAACATTGATGTAAATAGAAGATGTAGTTTTTCCAAAGATAGCAATACTGCTTTACACTTGGCAGTAGAGCGAGGTCATTCATCTATAATTCAAGAATTATTGAATAAAGGGGCTGATGTAGATATAAAAAATAGATATGACAATACCGCTTTATGTTTAGCAGTGAAGGCAAGTGATTTAAATATAATAAAATTAATAGTAAATAAAGGTGCCAATGTGAATCTAGGTGATAATTGTATGTCACCTCTTCATTATGCAGCAGAATATGGCAATGCAGAAATTGTAAAAATTTTAGTTAGCAATGGCGCTGATGTAAATGCTAAAGATTATGATAGTTCGACTCCTCTTCATTTTGCCGCAATATCATGTAATGTAGCCACTTTAGAATTTTTGTTGAGTAATGGTGCTCATGTAGATATTAAAAATCGTTATGGATGGACTCCTCTTCATTGTGTAGCAGGTAATTTGAATATTACAATCTTATTAAATAGAGATGTTAATATTGAAAGTAAAAGTAGTGGCGAACAACTTCTTTGTGCATCAAAATCAAGCAATTTAGAAACTATACAGCTTTTAAAGGGTGCTGATGTAAATGCTGTAGATAAAGATGGCAGAACCCCACTGCATCATGCAGTACACGACAACAATTTAGAAGCTATAAAGTTTTTAGTAGACCAAGGTGCTGATTTGCATGCTATAGATAAATGGGGCCAAACCCCGCTTGATGAAGCAGTGTATAACGAAGATATAGAATCTACAAAATTATTAATAAGCAAAGGTTTTGATCTGAATGCTGTATGTAAAAATGGTGAAACCCTGCTTCATGGAGCAATAAGAAGCACATCCGCAACTTTTGTTGCAATGTTAATAGAAATAGGTGCTAACGTGAATGCTATAGATATAAATGGCCAAACACCGCTGCATAGTCTAATAGATATGCTTGGGTCTGCACTAGAGTTTAGTTGTATAAATCGTCCCATTGGAGTGGATTGTCTTATTAAGATTAAGTTACTTCTAGAGGCTAACGCTGATGTGAATACTAAAGATAAAAATGGAGAAACGCTTCTCTGCTTTGTATTGCAATTAGTTGTTAAACGACATTATTGTGATATTAAATGTTTTTCAGAAAGTGAATCTGAGCTGATAAATATTAAAGATAAAGAGGGAGTAACCCCTCAATATTATGCAGTAGAGTCAGCCTTGTATGATGTTATTAAATTGATTTTTGCAAAAGGAGCTGATGTGAATGCCAGAAATAAAAGTAATACAACTGCTCTGTATTATGCAATAGAATTAGGCAACTCAGATATTGTAAAATTGTTTTTGGAAAGAGAAGTTGACCTGAATGCCAAATATATCAAAGGTGATACCATACTGCACTGTGCATGCGATGGTGATAACCATTTAACTATCATTAAAATGTTGCTAAGAAAAGGTAGTGATGTAAATGCTAAAAATGAAGACGGTGATACACCGCTTCATTATGCAGCATATAGCAACAATGCAGATTATATTCAGCTGTTACTGGAAAAAGGTGCAAGTGTGAATATTTCAAATAAAGATGGATGGACGCCACTTCATGTTGCAGCAGATAGAGGTAATCTAGAAGTTATCAGAGCATTGTTGGATAAAGGTGCTGATAGAAATGCCATAAATAAAGGTGGTAAGACTCCTCTTGATATAGTTAAAGAAAATAACAATCAGTTATGTGTCTATGCTTTACAATAGGCACAAAAATTTAGAGCAAGGAGCTTTAAAAATTATGAAGCAATCAGGAATTTGCTAATCAAGAGCCAAAGAGCATTTACACAAGTACATAGCAATGCCCCAGTTCGAACACATAAAATCACTTCACTAGTTTCTTGTCAGGTTGAAACTTGGTGGGGCAAAGGAGGTGTAACAACCTCTATGAAACAAACAGGTTTGACAAACTAGGGTAGCCTGTCAAATAATATTAATAAAAGTTATCTATGTAGAAAGAAAAATACTTTTTATTACTTTCCAGCATTCAGATTTCTTTATTATTGCCGATGAAATTGGTTTTGCAATAGTGTATATTTTTGTAACTTTTGTCATTAAAATGTTTTTTCAATTAACCAGACTTGCTTTTGTTTTGAAATTGGTTATTTAATTCATAATGCAACTATATTTTTTTAAAGTTTCAAATGGTGATTATGTAACACTTGAAAAAAGTGGGAAAAAATATACTTAATATTTTTCATGTATGCCACGTCCTAGTAGAAGAGATGTGCACTCTGATATTTATTTTTCTCAATTTCCGGAGGAAACTTTGAGAAAAGTCATTCTTAACCTTTTATTCTGTTAAAATCAAATTTTTAATTTTTTAAATCATTCACAATGTATTTTTTCATTATTTTGCAAATTTAAGTACACAAATTACAGCCAAACAATTTTACATAATGATCATATGTACAGAGTTCATGCAACTCCTAAATACTCATATACACCTCAATATTTAAAATAAATTTCAGGAAGAAAACTTCAAAGCAAACACAGGGTATTCTTGTGGTGCAGTAGTTATCTACTGGATAAGAGTCTTGAATACTTATTGAAACCTTTGGATTATGGGTTTATTTTTTTAAGTCTTGAAAACCAATATTTACAGGGAAAAAACTTCATTATTTAGGGAACCAGCTTTTTTTGTTTTTTGGTGCTTTGACTATACTCATCCCTGGAATGATTGAATAAATATATAGAACTTATAAGAAAAAAATCACTGTTGTGATTACACAAGCATATTAATTACTATAAACATAATTATAAATGTTGCTTTTAATATCTATTTTTGTATAATTTAAAAGAAAAATTTCTTAAAACATACACACAAAAAACTGCTGCTTTACTTACTCATTTATTGATGTTTTATTTACTCTTGTCTATTTCAATTATTATTTTTTATGATATTTTAAAAAGTTTTCCCCCTTATAAGGAAAGGGCATATTTACAAACAAACAGTTCCATCAACCAATCTACCACTGCATTTTTATCGCAGCTATCATTACAGGAAACGTCATGGCGACGTAGGCCAATCATATCATAGACCGGTTTAACATAGACCAATCAAATCCCTCCATCTCATGTGTACTGTAGGAGCCGTAAAGAACGAACAGGTTTTTCTCCCAAACCAACAGTAGTTTAACCAACAGTGACGTCAGGTGCCCTTTCCTTATACAGTATAGAACCATTTATCCGGAATGGTCGAGGCCAGATGTATTCCGGATAACTGGTTTTTCTGGATAACTGGTTGGACATTAAAGCAACATCCATTTGATGAGAATTGTGGAATATATGTGGCTGTAACATTGTTAGTTATTTCAAATTATTAGATTACTCTAAATAAGGCTCAGATCCTATCAAGATCAAAGATTAATCAGTTTGAAAGAAGGCAATTTCTGGCAATATCTTGGAAACAATAATGCTGCCTAAAACTCAAAATGCTGAATATCTAACTAAATATGCTTCCATTTCAAATCCATCAAGTTGTACAATGCAATGTGGTAATCTATCAAGCAATGCACATGCTAAAATGGCACTGCATGGCACTTTTTCTGGAAATATTTTTAAATCAGTCAGTTGGAAATACCATTCCGGATAACTGGTTTTCCGGTTAACTGGATTCCGGATAAATGGTTCCATACTGTAATTTGTTTTACATCAGTTTTAGTGACATTTTATTTTCATTTAACATGTAGTTTGTATATTAGTATGTTCTTCATAAAATATCTTAACTTCACATTTTACTGACCTTCAGTTATTTTATTTTTTTTCTATTGTTTGTAATCAAACAACATTAATTGCAGTTTTCTAATAGCTTATTCTATATAAAATATATATAGATTAAACTATTAGAAAACTGTAATTAATTTTGTTTAATTACAAACAATAGAAAAGATAAAACTAAAAACACAACTAACTGAAGGTAAATGTCAGTAAAATGTGAAGTGAAGATATTATTATTTATACATATAATATATATATATATATAAATAGATGTGTGTATCACTATATTGCACTTTGCAGCCACAACTACCCAGTGCAGACCACTTGTGTTTGTGTGCGTGCCTTCAGTCTCTCCCATCGTAGCACTACTATCGTGGTTGCATGTCAGTAGCTGTGGGGGAGATAGGGTGGTATTAAAAGTGGTTGACCTATAGGACATTTTCATATTTTGACTAAAAGAAAGTTACTGATTTCCGGGCAATGCCGGATGGATCAGCTAGTCCATATATTGTGCAAAATATTTTTATGATTGATTCTATTTTTTAAATAAATTTTTCAGGTATATATTTGTCTTCACACTAACAAATGCAAAAAGATTTCATACTTTTGTAGTATGAATCTTATCTCCATGGCCCACCATTATTTTTTTTAATATAAAGAGCAAAAAGTTTTTGGCGACATCAAAATTTTTCGAAGCACCTTATTAGGGCAAATCCAACTGTCAAGTTTTATTCTATTTTCTGCATCAAATAAACTTGTTTTGAACCAGAAAATTTATTTGATAAAATATTTCTTGTTTAACTGTGTCATCTATTAAATAAATTTCTGGTTCAATTTTTTTTTATTTAAAAAAAATATAATTAATTTGGTAGCTTTGGCAATTTATATTTTTAGACAAAAAATAATAAAAAAAGACCATTCTGTGCATTTAATTTTTCTCCACATCATTTCAAATGCTAGTGATGGGAATTTTCTCTGTGCTGTAAAAAGTTGAAATCTTAAGAGACACAGTGTCATTTTACGCAAAAATATCCCTATAGCATTAAATCTATGCTTTCTCATATACTGGCATTAGCACAATCATGCTGGCAACTTTTGCTTTTTTGAATAGTAACCAACAGAATATCCCTATTGACCACTACAATATCTGTGGCCATCATTTTTTCGAATATAAAGAGTAAAAAATTTTTTGTGACATCTAAAATTTTTGAAGCACCTTATCAGGGCAAAATCATAGCTGTCAACTTTTATTTTATTTTCTGCATCAAATAAACTTGTTTTAAACCAGAAAAGGTATTGAACCAGTAATGTGTTATAACAAAGGGTTTTCTTACAAATACTATTTTAAATAGTTTTTGGGTAGATCAAAAATGATCTAAGCACATTATTAGTGCAAATCTATAACTGTCAAATTTTATTCTTATTTTCGTGTCAAATAAATTTGTTTTGAACCCAAAACTTTATTTAATAAAATATTTTTTGTTTCTTTGTGCCATTTATTTTTATTTCATTTATGAAGTAAATTTCTGGTTTAAAATGTTTTTTAACTTTGAAATAGGTTAAAATTTGGTAGCTATGGCAAATTATTCTCTTCTTTAGATAAAAAAAATGATCAAGTAAAGGGCCATACATATATTTCTCCACATCAACTCAAACGCCAGTAGAGGGAATTTGCTCCTTTCGTGCCATGAAAAGCTGGAACTTTATGAGACAGACACTGTGTCATTTTATGCAAAAAGCTCCCTATAGCTTTAAATGTATGCTTTCTCATGTACTGTCGTTAGCTTAGTCATGCCAGCATCTTGCATAATAACCAACAGATTATCCCTATGTACCACTACAATTACTAATAAATTAAGCAACTATATAGCATTTCTGGTTTTAAAATTGAATATTGTATGCAAATAAAAAAATAAAATTGTTATTTGGGAATCAAGCAGAAAATGAAACTTCTGTATTTCCACAGCACTAACATAGTCCTGTCCCTGAAACCTTAGCATGCATACATTTCTTGCCTGTGCTGTTTAACTGAATTATGATTGGACTGCGAAACTTAAAAAATTTTAAAATGAGGCACTCGAGCAAGAATGTTAAAAAATCTCTACTTTGATCCCTTTAAAAATATGTATAAGTAAAATCAGCTTCAATTAGAAGTGTAGTCAAGAAACCTACACACATTCTGCTACTATAATTTCTAATAGAAATTATTGTTACATTTATATCAGAGGTAGTACTTCTGATGTCTGTAGCAGAGTGACCATTTTTTCAGTATAGAAAACTTTGCCTTATTTTTTTGCAGAATAGGAAAGAGAGATTTTTTTTAGATTATGCTTTCTTTTATCTTTAAATGATGAAGACATTCTTAAATTCTTCAAAAATTAACTCATCATCACAAAAATAATTTTTAACTAGTTATATGAGTTTTAATCTCTCTAAAAAGTAAAACAAAACCCTGTAATTTGATGTCACTACACATAAACTGTTAATACTGCATTATGTCAACAAGATGTTTTTTCTTGCTTTCGATTTACTGTAAATGTTTTTTAAAGACTCATAAAAAATTCTTTGCAGTCAAAAAATCTAGGTTCATTGATCTAGAAAGATTGGAGATCTCTATATCTCCAAATCCTCCGTAGAGTTACAAAAAAAAAAGAAAACCACAAAAATTTTACATCATGACAATGATACATTATTACACAACATTTCGACGCTGGTATTAATACACATGCTTTTTCTGTCAATTCAAGTGGCAGTTAGAGGGAATGTTAAGGACAATTAGTGATGGAATCAAGGAGAATATTCATGGATGCAGAACTAATCGAATAAGAAAAATCATTGTACTTTTTTTGATAACCAAAAGTGCACTGTGATAGAGCCTGTTAAAGTTATGGAGTTCTTGTTTCATACTTTCTATGCAGGGTTATTCAGAAACCCTGTTCAATAATTTGAAGGTAGATAGAGAATATTACAACAAACAGTTTTTGTATGAGAAACCAGTGTCGTAACCGATTTACTCTGTGAAAAAATAGGAAAACGTCTTGCTACAAACACTTTTTCACAATTTTTGCAATATTTTAATGAGATTTTTGATACACTTATCTGACATTATGGGACTTGTGATAACATTGCAAAAATGCTAGAAGTGTGCAGTCCTACAGTCAGTGATACTGTATGTAATTTTTTTTACCTTTCAAAACAACAACATTGTTTGGATGCAGGACGTTGCCACTTCCAACACTTTTTGTGATATCATTGCATATCACACAATTCAAGGTAAGTCTGACCAAGTTATTATTAAACTATCTTCATTATTGCTCAAGTTATAAACATTTGAGTTTGAATTGGTGTACGGTACCTTATATGTTTGACTCAATAAATAGGTTGCAATATTGGATTTATAAATAAACTTTGTTAATCGTAACATATTTTACCACTTTTTAAAGTTTAACTCTGGTTCTGAAACTCCCTTTAAAAGTAAAAGTTTTCAAATCAAACACTCTAACTAAAATTTGCCAAATTTTAACGTTTAATAAAAATCAATTTTCTTGATTCTTTAGTCTTGGGTGCAGCCATCATATCATATCCATCATTATTATTGCAATTCATTCAAATTTGGAACTTCTAGTGCTTATCTAATTAAATCTTAAAAACGTTGGCAATTTTCACAATTCAGATTTTTCATGGATATGATTAAAAGTTGAATGTACATTGTGGTGCAACAAATGCAGATGAGCTAAAAAAAATCAGTCTTATCAGAACTGACTTTCAATTGGATGTGCACTATCTGCATGCATGGAAAATCTAAAAATTTAATTAATGCAATGAATGCAGTGGCATAACAAGAATTTGACTCTAGAGATTGGATTTGAGTTGTTGATTGAATTACATCCTTTTAATGAATGAAATCTTAATAGTTTTTGTTCAGATTTTAGAATCAGTAGTTATGCTGGAGATGATTTATTTAAACGGCGTTTGCTGTATTAGTGTTACAAAATACACCAATGAATAGTTAACCGCTCATTGAACAATGAGTGTCAATAGTTACACCACAAAATACATCAATGAAACTCTTATAGAGTTATACAAAGTATTCCAAAAATGATGAAACAAACTTTAAGAGATGGAAGAGCACACTATAACAAGCGACTTTTGTGTAGAAAACCACAGTCACAATCCATTTGTTCAGACAAAATTACAGGTTGTTTCACTCCAAGACAAACCCGAATTCTTCTTTAACAATAATGAAGTTATGTTAATGAAATTTTTAATAGACTTACATTGATTTCTGTCAAATTGGATATCATGAGATCTTATAGAAGTTGCCATCATCGCGTCCAATCAACACTGAATCAAGTCCTTCATATTTCGGGATGCGTTTGGCATTACATACGGTGTCATTGACTGAATTACTATGCACTTCCACCACTTTTCGTTACATCAAATTTTGCATAAAGATAGCTAATCTGTTGAAAATATAGCTAAAATATCTTAATTATTGTTAAACTTCTGAGTAAATATCCGGATTCGGTTTGAAATCTGTATTCGATATTTTTGTCTATAAAAAGCGAATTCTAGATTTAAAAAAAAAAAGTGTTAATTGTTGTGTGTTCTACCATGTTTTAAAGTTAGTCCCATTTTTTTAAACACCCAGAATATGGCACTTCTTTAATGAGAAAACATATGTATGCTATCAAAATTTTTGTATGATTTTTCGGATATTGAGATACACTGCTCAAAACAATTAAAGGATATTTGAAGTTTTATATAAAATAAAGATATAAACGAAATTTTTTTTTGCCGAAAATAGAAGAAGAGAATCACAAATGCAAATTTTTCTGGTTTTCAAACTGTGGAGTATGCAAATTTTGAGTTCGACGTCAAAAACGTCGCTTCAGCGGCAGCGAATGAAATTTGACTTTCAACTGGATAAAAGAGAATGAAGACAAGGATGATCGGCATTCAGTGACTGCTTTGTTTCGATGAGTACGATGTCTCAGCGAAGTCATTTGAAAGATTCAGAAGCTTGGAGAATTGTTGGTAGGTTAGAAGGGGGCCAAACTCAAGCCGAAGTAGCGCAAGCCATTGGAGTGTCACAAAATGTCATTTCCAGGATCTGGAACCGTTTTTTGGAGAGTGGATGTGCAGGCCGAAGACCAGGGCAAGGTCGTAGACGGGCAACAACGCCCAATGAAGATCGGTATTTAGCGTTAACAGCTCGGAGACACCGAAACATGAACGCTACTCTTCTCCAACAACACCTTCGCTCGGCTACAGGCACCACGATTTCAACTCAGACTGCCCGAAACCGGCTCCATGCTGTAGGTATGTATGCTCGCCTACCGATGGTATGTGTTAGATTAACATCAAGGCATCGTCGCGACCGCAGGGAGTGGGCAACCGAGCATGTCAACTGGAGGAGAAATGAATGGAGCAATATTCTGTTTTCTGACGAGTCCCGTTTTTCTGTGCATCCGGATAATAGGCGTATTTTCATCTGGAGGGACCGTGGCAGTAGGAATAATCCTGCGTTCGTGCACGAAAGTGTCAGATTTGGCGGTGGAGGAGTGTTGGTGTATGGTGGCATCTCCATTGACGGGCGCACTGACCTCTACATCATTCGAGATGGAGCTCTGACTGGTCGCCGATATAGGGATGAGATCCTCAGACCTATTGTAGTCCCTTACGCTGCAGCAATAGGAGATAACTTCATTTTAATGGACGATAACTGCAGGCCACATCGTGCAAACCTGGTGGAGGATTTCCTTTTCGAGGAAGGAATCGTTCGAATGGAATGGCCAGCGTGTTCTCCAGACATGAATCCAATCGAGCACGTTTGGGACGCTCTAGGAAGACGAGTTTCTGGCCGCCAACAACCCCCACAAACTCTCCAAGAACTGGAAAGAGCTCTTCTGGAAGAGTGGGGCAGAATACCCCAACTCGTCATTAATAGCCTCATTGAGTCCATGCCTCAAAGGTGTTCAACGTTGCTGGCCGCCCGTGGAAACCATACCCCCTGCTGAAAATGATTTTCTTTGAAGAAAACACCTTTTCTTATTCTTTTTTTCTCATATGCACAAATTGTGTTTTTTTCCTTTTGTACACAAATGCGCAATAAAATGCATTTTTTTCTGCCAAACATGTGTAATTTATTCTCATATAACCTACTATGTCTGTCGACCATGTATCAATCAGCTAAAAAGTTTCCCAGATACAAAATCCACCTAAAACTGCAATATCCTTTAATTGTTTTGAGCAGTGTATATTTAGTTTTCTATTGTCTATACACATTGCAGATATCAGAATAAGGCTTTTTTTACAAGGTTTATTTCATTTGTAATATTGAAAGACAAAATGTTGAATTAAAAAAAA
This sequence comes from Maratus michaelseni, assembly GCA_963931845.1. Taxonomy (NCBI): domain Eukaryota; kingdom Metazoa; phylum Arthropoda; class Arachnida; order Araneae; family Salticidae; genus Maratus; species Maratus michaelseni. Next base: position 124,769,313 of record OZ007586.1, read on the forward strand.
TGTTTCATCTGGAAGGAAAGCTTATAAAAGCCTTGTTTTTTCATATGTAAAATTATAATAGAGATATTTGGCAAAATCATACAAAACTTTTTTAATAATCATAATTTCAGTATATTTAGCTTGTTTTATTTTAATATCCACAGACATCTTTTTGTAATAATGCATAATTACCGACACAGACTCTAACCGCAGTATTTTTATTTACCTACACTGTACAATAAATTTTTTCAGCTCTGAAAAGTCATAATATTATAGGAGAACTCATATAACATAATAAAGGGTGGGTGAAATTCACTCCAAGCTGCACACAATCTGTTTTAAAGTGTATATATGACGATTTGATTTCAAATTAAACCACTATTTTGCCGTACATTAAAATGTTATAAATCCCTTCATAACCAAATTATATTTCTAAAGTTTTAAGCTATTACATGTAAGATAAAAAAAACCGAAGTTTAATCACCTTTTTGATATAGTAATTAAAACATTATTACATATATTTTCGTAATTCTTGGTATTAAATTAACATAATGCGGAATGACCTTTAATTTTGGATTTGCTAAAGCTTCTAGAAGGCTATTTCTGCTAAAATTTTTATAGGTTACAATATTTTTCTTGACTATGAATTCCATAATATTTAAATTGTGAAAATAATAACCAAGAAAATTATGTAATATAAATTTATAAGAAATTTAACAGAAATGGATTTCTGGATGCTTCAAATATGTGAAACTAAACTTTCAGCTCATTCCACCAGTAGTTTCTGAGTTACATATTATACTCAAAAATATATACACATTGCAATCGGTTTTGCACCTATTAAAAATAAGTTTAACACTAGTAGTCGTAAACTTTACAGCTACATTATACAGCTCCTGTATAAAAGATAATCCTAAACTTCTTTGGCCAATGACTTCTTGTTTGGTATCCCTTGGTAAATTTTTCCAAAAAATCTGAATATGATGTCAAAATTAGGTGTTTGTATTGAAAATTTCAAAGTTTGGTACAATTTCAATATGAAGACGGGCCTGAACTTTAAAAAATATATAAATTAAAGGAAGACATAATTCTTAATGGAATGGTTATTTTCATTTTCTCTGAGACAATTTTGGCCATTAAGAATTATCTGGTGTTCTTTTTTTTTCTTTGATCGACTGTACGTTTCCAGGTGTATATCAATAAAGGCATTTTTCTGTTGCATATTCTTGGCTTTAACAAAAGTATTTACTATTATTGTTTGGAAATTATGAAACAGATGTTACCCCCTCCCACCGTAGTAAAAATCCATAGTTACGTCCGTGATCTTTGAGTTATTTGCCCGAATTTTTTTTTTTTTTTTTTTTTTTTTTTGCACCTTTTTGGTGTTTTTCGCTGCCAATGTTTGGCAATGTGGAACCCCAGATTACGCTACCACAGTTACTTGGGGATTTTCTGATCCCTTCTTCATTAAAGCTTGCTGCTTAAAGACGAATGATGAATTTTGCTGTGAACTACTTTTTGTGATTTTGCATTTATTGAATATGGATCCTATTGTTAGTTTACCTGTTGTTAGTGATGTTGTCAAAAAATATCAGGATATTTTGAAAACTAAAGGTGGTTTGTTTAGAGTGCCTTCTAATAGGCAGATTTTGGGAAAAGATGGAGTAGTGAGTAGGCATTTTTGCACTGAGCTTTTTAGAGATAGAGAGTTGTTTTTAAATTTTTTGAGGGAAGTTGGTTTAATTAACTTGAGCATAGTTTGTCCAAAAGGTAATGTTGATATGATGTCTCATAAAAAGAGTATTGTTTCTGATGGTTTTTCTTCGGTGTATAGGAATAAGATTTTAGAAAATGGAAAGAGAAAAGAGTGTGGTAAGGAATTGTCTTTTAGGTATGGTTCTTGGTTTAGTGTTAGTAATTTGACTTTAGAGGAGGTTTTTTTTTCTGTTAATATTTGAAATTGTTGGTTTGTTCCATTCTCCAGCAGTTAGACGATGCATTTCACTGGATTTTGTCATTGTGTTTATTTGTAAACCTGATGATGAGCAAGTGTTTGCTCGAAAGTGCTCGGTTTTATATGAAAATACAGTTTTGTATATAAAGTATAATCTTTTAAACACCTTCAGTAATTTTTTTTATAAAATGTTATTATGTTTTTAGAACATTTATGTAGTTTTTAGTTATTCCTTTATATTATAAGGTGAATCTGGATTCTGTGAGTATGTTTTTGTCATATCTCAAGCTTTTGTACATTTCAACTGTTACATTTTTTTTGCACATGTGCTTTTGATTAATGAGTTAAGATTCTTAAAAATCTGTTCAAAATATTTCCAAGACATTCCAGGTTTAATATATTTGTTGTTTGGTTTTATAAAATTTGCCATATGGACTTTATTAAATCTGTTATAACTAGTCTCAAGGTAGCATTTCCAACATCAGAAACTGTAAAAAAAAAAAATTCTGACAGAAGTGCAGCACAGTTAAATATTAAGAATAAATTTACTCTCTCCAACTTATGTCATTTTAAAAATGGTTTTGGTATAATGGGACAATGGGATTTTTTTGCCACCTCATACAAAAAAGGTGCAGTAGATGGAATAGGAGGCATGCTAAAGTCAAAAGTATGGACTATAGTGAAGTCAAAATTAATGCAGTAGTTGAATTCAGCAGATAATTTTTTTCAGTGTACTATGGATCATATAACTGGAATAGAATCTCTGTTTATATCATCTGAAAAAGTAAACCAATATGAATCAATATTAATGACAAGACTGGGAAAATCTGTATATATCAGGATAGCGGGTTACATCCTAAACACCACTTTCAGATCTATGACCGCAGTCATCTCCTGTTGGGAAGATCAGCATTAGAAAAAGTTAAAGTTGTAGTTTCTGAATTCAATGAAGAAATGGTTACTAGTTTTCAAGTAATTTCTACATTCAATGAAGAAATGCTTACCAATTCTCAAAGTCAAATTAAACAAGAGGATCTCATAGTTGGGGAGTTTGTTTTAGTTTCTTTGGCTGTTGCAGGCAGCAACAAGAAGCAATTAAACTGCAAATTCTATGCGACTGTTCTGGCTGCAGATGACCAAAAGAAAGAAAAACACTTTAAAATATATGCATATAATGGCCAGAAAAGGAGGACATGTGAATACAAATCTGTTGTCATCAGAATGTTTTTACCATCATCACTTGCAAATAGGGGTTATTATTAAGCATTTTAAAACCTTAAATATCTTTGAATAATTAAAAATAGTTTCTTCATATAAATTATTGCTGTCTTATTTATTTTATACTTAGTTTCATTGTTTAAATGTTGAATTTAAAAAAAAATTGCACAATCTCACATCTGTCACATACAAAAAAAAAAAAAAAAAAAAAAAACTTTTTTTATAGCTTTAATAACTAAAATTTATTTTGAATATGGTATTTTGTTCACCTGAAGGTTTTTAACTTAATTGTATTATGATAAATACTTGATTATTTTTAATAGGAATTTTAACAAACATGAATGCAAGTGAAAAGTCATGTCCTAAAAAAGTCACAACTGTCACAAAGTTAAAAAATAAATAAAGGTCCAATTACTTTGCAATTGTTTTAGAATATAAGAATGGATTCATAGTAGTATGCTAAATTTTTTTGCAGAAGATTGTTTAATAAATTGTGCTTTATATTTTATGCCATTAAAATGAGTCAAAATGTCACACACATATCACCACTGAATTGCCCAATATTTAATAATATTTTATAAAAACTATAAAACTCTTATAAAAGTAACTTATCATGAATGAAAAGCATTGAGTAAATAAATTTACAAAAATGAAAGCAATATATGAAAAATACTTACTTCAAAATGATAGTTCCACCCAATAAATATATAGTTATAAATTTTGTTTTAATAGGACATTTTGCCTTTCTTCTTCAGAATCACATCATAAATTCTATTTCACATTGAATTAATAAATTTTTGAATGTGATATACAGATAGTATGTCATTGCAACAAAATTGCTTGTGAAATTGTATTGTTTTCCACCAGCATACACAACTCTTGTCAGTGTTTCTCATAGGTTTTATGTTGTTTTACTCGAGACTTAAAGCAGGCCATGTTCACACCATTTGAAGGAAACTACTCAAGCATAAAATTTGTAGTGTGTATTAGGGCATTGTCTAGTTGAAACAAAACATAGACCTCTAATATCTTCAGAACTAGTTCAAGTTGATCACTGATTGAGCACTTTTTTGGTATTCTCTAACATTCTTATGATTGTATAATATCTGTTTTTAGTGGTCATCCAAAGCTTTTCCAGACCATTATGGAAGCACTACCTCCTTGCCAATTGGAAAAAGATTGTTCTTTTCTTCACAAATTATACCAATAAAATTGCAAACTACCTAGACCACCAAAATTAAACTATAAAAAAAATTTTTTGATGCAAATTCATCATCTTTGTGATTTTGTGCCATGTTTTCCTTTCAGAACTCTTCTCCCACGAACAGTGGCAAAAAAAAAAAAGTAACTTTAAGAATGTACAGTAAATAATAGTGCATGTCATAAAAACTGAATTAAGGTTTTCCTCATTAGGTGTGGTTAATTAATCCCACAATATTACAACACTAATAAAAGCATACATTGGATGGGAAAAACTGCAATAAATCCACAGCCAACTTTCTCACAAACCCAATATCCACATAATACATTTAACAAGGAGAGGGCCAAGCTTGGTAATCACAGATTTTGATTATTTTTATATATATTCTAGGATAGAAAGCCCTTAGTCTCAGGTTCAATGGATTTTATACAACACTCCTTAGTTCTGGAGAAATAAGGGGTCTAATATTATAACACAACGTAAATATTTACTTTGTAACGAAATTTTGAGTTGGCCGTAGCTCAGTTGTTATGGTGTCTGCTCGTTAATCCACGGGCTCGGGTTCAAGACTGGAACACACTACATTTGTTTTTCTCATTCTTTGTTTTGTAAATATACTTGTATTAATAATTTAATAATCACAATTAAAAATTATAATATTGTGGATTAATTATAATGTTAACCTATTTATTTTTTTATTTGTAACTAAATCGTTGTATAAAACATCATTAAATGGTTATTTTTTTTTATCACTTTAAAAATGTATTTCACATATTGTTTATAGATTCAATGATATTGAACAATTGTGTCAATTTGTGATTTTAAAAAAACATCATTTATACAATGCCTTAAACAGGGAAGCAAAAGATAATACTACTCTGTTTTTAAAGTAAGAAGCATAATTATATTAAAAATTAGTATAAGTATCAAATTGCAGCATATTTTTTTGTACATTAATGATTTTTTAATTTGTAATATGTATGCTTTGAATTATTTTACTTTCTCATTTATCTTCTTTCTGCATTTATTTTTATTTTATTTGCAAATGTTTTATTTTATTACAACTAGAGGGTGCTACAGTATACTTTGTAACACAGTAAACCTGTTACAAAGTCAGTATTTAAGTAGTGTTATAATATTAGACCTCCTATTTCTTGAGAACTAAGGAGCATTGTATAAAATCCATTGAACCTGAAACAAAGGGACCCCACAACATATATAAAAATAATGAAAATATGTAGACCCCCTATTTCTCGAGAATTAAGGAGCATTATATAAAATCAGTTGAACCTGAAGCCTATAGACCTTGCTTCTACCCTACAACATATATAAAAATAATCAAAATCTGTGATTTCCAAGCTTGGCCCTCTCCTTCTAAGTATTATTTTCCAATCCTCATTCCAATACATTACTTCTTTCTTATGCAAATTTTAATTTCTTTACTTATTGTTTTTTTGATTAATTTTAAAACTGCTTTCCTCATTTTGTAAATAAAAAAATTCCTGTAAGTTAACAGTTAATTTAGACTGGAATATGTTTTGTTTTTGCTAAAGATCCCAAAGAAGTTTAACCAAAATTAACTTTCTTAGCATTGCCCTCGTTTGATGAACAGATACACTATATGGCCAAAAATCACTGGACACTTTCGATTTTAGACATTTTGTTGATGAGTTCTTTTAGAACTTTGGTAATATAAAGAACCTGTCATATATTTCAATGAAGATTTGCTCACAAGAGCAATTAGAGAACCAACAACAAATTGAAGAAAATATTTGTGATCACTTTGTTAAAAAAAATGCATGAAATGATCTGTCGTTGCAGCACATGACTATGAGAATATTGTAAAACATTTTTGATCATTTGTGTGAGAATAGCATGTATATTCATAGAGATATAATGATTTCTTTAAAAAATTCAAGAAATTTTTGCATGAATTTTGTTTATAGCATTCAGGGTTTTCAACCAAATTTAATGCCAGTTTCAGAAAATTTGACAAAATATAGTAAAAACAACATAGTACAATTAGAATATTAATATATTAAATATTTAATGAAATATGAGCACTTGCATGAAATAATTTTTAACTATGCATGTACGGACTATACCAAAGATTTTTTCATGATTTGGAAGTCAGCTCTGTAGAGCAACTAATATACTAGTAAATCTGCAGATCAGGAGCCTGAACATCAGCTCTGAAAGTCTGTTTTTTAATCTCACTTTTCATATTATTTAGCATCTTACAATCCGCAATTTAATTTTTTTATATTACAGTATAGAACCATTTATCCGGAATGGTCGGGGCCAGATGTAGTCCGGATAACTGGTTGCACATTAAAACAACATCCATTTGATGAGATTTGTAGAATAAATGTGGCTGTGACATTGTTACTGATTTTAAATTATTAGATTACTCTGATTAAGGCTCAGATCCTATCAAGATCAAAGATTAATCAAAGTTTGAAAGAAGGCAATTTCTGGCAGTACCTTAGAAACAATAATAATGCATAAGAATCAAAATGATCAATGTCTGACTAAATAGGCTTTCATTTCAAATACTAGATATTGGTCAAGTTGTACAATGCATGTGGTAATCTATCAAGCAATGCACATGTCAAACTGGCACTGCATGGCACATTTTTCTGGAAAGATTCTGAAATATCATTCTGGATAACTGGTTTTCCGGTTAACTGGATTCCGGATAAATGGTTCCATACTGTACATACATATTTATAGGCATATAAAATACTTCGGAGGTTTCAGAAATTAGAAGCATTAAATTAAACATGGTTTATGCAATGATATTCTTATGAACTTCTTATTAGAGTCCCACACAGGTCGGGTTGTACCCGACCCGAACCCACAAATTCCATTTAAAGGCAACCTGCGACCTTACTTGAATCTCACAAAAAAATTTCCTCGACCCGCAACCCGACATATTTCAACCTGCACCCGGCCCAAACTCGCAACTGCAAGGAAAAGAAATTTATGTAAGGACAGAGAAAATTTGTAAGTTACAGTGTAATTACCAAAGACTTGTTGTTTGATAACTTTAAAATACCGTTTTTATGCCAACCAGGCAGTTCAATTTCATTTTTCTCTTTCATAATTTTAATTGTAAAAGAAGATACCCGGTATTAAAACATTAGATATAATAATGCATTAGTAGACAAAGAGTTAACCGCAAGAAAATTTATTATTTTCGTGAGTTAGCATTTTGGTTTTGTTTTATCAATGGAAAAATCTATGATACTGCAACTGAGATTTGTTGCTGACATTCGCAAATTGTTGCACAGAACACATTTTGTAAAATAAAAGCAAGTTATGATCAAGTGATTAGAAGAGTGGCATTTTTCCTCCTTTCCAAGAAGCATTAAAAGTAGTGTAAAAGGTCGTTTTTCGGGAGTGTCCATTATGGAAGTCTTATTGTATATATATTTTTAACCTGCAAAAATATTGTGGAAAAGCAGGTCAACCTGAACTCAACCCAAAACAATGAAAGTCAACCCGAGGGTCGGGTCAGGTACGGGTAAAAGTGGGTAACCCGACCCAATGCAGGACTCTACTTCTTATTCATATAACTTTTTAGATAAAAAAAATAAACTTGTATTAAAATAAATGCCATTTATGTCAATAGAATACAAAAATAATTTATTTTGATAATAAAATATTGCAGCAAAATAGTGCAAGTTACTTGATTTTTATTATTTTGATATTCTTTGAAATATAGTTGCTAAGCAACTAATAAATTAATGAGCCCAGTAAAAAGAGATGCATTTTAAAATTTGTAAGAAATATGAAAATAAAACGTTTTATATTTCCCGAACAGATGCAAAAATTTTCCAATAATTTAAACAATTAATTTCTAAATTCTAATGAATGTATCGGCAAATTTTCAAAGCTATTGGATATATTTAAAACCTCCATATCGAAAATTTAGCATTAATAATTTTACATTTAAATCCATTATTCACATATGCGATTTTCATTTTAGTTAAAAATGAAATTTGAAAATCGTCTGCATTCCCATAAGAAACCATTATGACCTAAAAAGAAATGGTCTATATTTTTCAAACGAATGAACTTAATGTAACTGAAAACTATGTAGCCAATTCCAGGTACCTCACCAACATACCCACCAAAAATCAACCTAATAGGACGATTCTTATGACAGTTATCATGGAACAGACAGACAGACGGAAACCAAAAACTTTTCGCATCTCCACAGTGAGCCTAAACTGATGTTTCGGCAAAAATACCAGTGAAATATCTGGCATAATTCATAAAGATATCGCGATATAATGAGCTGAATTTTGATTGCCTTTGAAAAGTAGCCAGATGATAAAGAATAATTTCCCAAAATAGTAATTTTTTATAAACTGTTTTCCAACAAAAGAGTTAATATTTATGAATGTCAACAAGTAGCTTCAGAATGAATGCTTAGATTTTGATAATTCTTTTTTGTTGGAATAGGCTCATTCTGGTGGTTTTCCAAAAACTAAAGCATCAATAAAAATTGAAAATTAAAAAAAATAAAACTTAAAAATGACTTCGGGGAACATCCCTTATCATCCAGCTATTTTTAGAAATCAACTAAAATTCAGCTCCCTCTATCTCTGATATCTTTCTGAATTTTCCGATAATTGACTGGTCTTTTTATATGAGTTGCTCTATAGAGTTAATTACCAAATCATGGGGGAAAAAAAAAATTGGTATCTTTTGAATATATGCTGTTAAAAATTATTTCATACAAGTGCTCTTATTTCATCAAATATTTCATATATTTATATAAAAAATTGCACTATATTTTCTAATATAGTTTTGTCAAGTTTTCTGAAAATGACATTTAACTTAATTGAAAACCCTGCATACTATAAGCAAAAAAACATGCAATATCAGCTCAGAATCGTTCATTTTCTCTCACCCTTTTTGAGAAAATTTAAGTATTTAATGAACTAGATATCTGGCCATGTGACCGTTGTATATGCATGTTTGGTAAAGTATACAGAACAATAAAATTCAAATTTTCATGAGAAGATAATGAAAAATTTTGACTCTAAATTTGTACATTAATGAAAATTGACACATGTACAGGTTCTGTGAAATTATATTTAAAAAAACTGCCATGGATGCAAAATATAATACATTCAAAACTTAAAAGAAAACAGAAATTGGAGAAATGAAGCAAAATGGAGTAATGAAGATAAATTGCATATTATTCCAAAAATGTTGCAATAAATATTATTCATAACTTGTTTTTTCTCAATTCTGTTTATTTGGCAATAATTCAGTTTGGAAAACAAAAAACTTAAATTATTACAAAAATGAATAAAACAACAATTTTTACAAATATACATCTACATTCAGGTCTGTTGACATTTCAAATTAAGCTGGATAAAAAACATGAAGATGCTGCCAAAGTATTTTAAATATATCTGCTTGTTAATACATGCACATTACAAACATTAGTAAAATTGAAATAAATAAAAATAATAATAAAAGACTAGTAATAAAGACTTTCATGAAACACACAAAAATAGCCTGACACAATAAACTTACTTTAAAATCAAGTAATAGCTACAAAAACTAATACTTTTAAGACAATATACCGTAAGTTACATAAAAGCTAAAAGTTCATCAAATACTTGTTTGGCCAAATGCTCATATACCTAATTTCAACATATATAAATTCTAATATTTGCAAGATTTTCTTAATAAATAGTTACCTATGTATGAAAATACTTTAAAATTCATTAAGAAGTTTGCAAATAAAAATTAAGAAAATTATATATATATATGTATACTAAACATTTTTCTTTTAAGCAATACTATGTAACATCATAAGAATAAATGAAGTTTCTAATACTTAAAATATTTTGATTTGTAATCATTATATTGCATAGTTATTCATTAATGCAAAATTCATTAGAACTCATTGCTAAAATGTAAAACTATTATTACTGAAAATAAGATTCTCACAATAACAAATATATTTACTACATATTTCTGTTAACTTTTTCAGTCTTATTTTTGCAAGTACTATTTTATATCCATTTGTTAGAAATAAGATAATTTACACATTCTAAGCCTGAACTTATATTTAAAACAGAAAAGGATGAAAACATTCAAAAGTCTATTGCTTCTTGGTCTTGATGTATTAATCAGTTCATTAAAGTTTGTGAGGTTTTTGACCAAATAAATTATTTTGTAAAAAACAATCTCATCAAAAAAGCAAGACATAATCTGCAACTAAAAAAAAATAGATATTGAGATACTATGATATTGTTAGAGTCGCTGCTGACTGGGAAAGCCAATATTAAATAATAATAATAATAATAATTTAATGGGAGGTTCTACTTTATTAGACTAATTTAATTCAAGCGATTTTTATGATTATTTATTTATTTTTGGTTAACAAAGAAAAGAGATGAGGTATTGTGAACCAGAGTGGACTATCCCACATTTCTGTGAAAAATGAGTTTGAAGAGTCAAAACATTGTATGTCATGCCATCTATTGGCTGTATAATGAATTTTATTAATTTCAAAACTATTCAAGTGATAGAGCCAGTTTAACAGATGGTCCAACATAATTTGGATAGAAAGTTAGTTGCCAGTGCAAGAGTGGATCAACTGGCTTGGCCAATCTCTGGCACTGCCAGCTTACCATATGGTTGCTGAAAAAACTTGGTCTCCCTTGGTACTGGAAGAACTGGCCTAAAAGAGTTCGTCAAAAATTTTTATGAATTTAAGAAAGCATTTTTCTTGAAATCACAGCTGACGAGGTTGGTCCACTCTGGTTCTCAATGCCTCAGATATCACCTTCAGACTTTTTGCATTATATTTATTGACATTTCACTTATATATTTAAATTTTTATATGTAAAAAAAAAAAAAAATGCCTTGCGCAATGGGGAGTACCTGCATAGATGCATAAACTTCTAATCAGGCGACCATTTTTCTCTGCTCACAAACATCTGAAACAAATTTGGTCTTCAAATTATGAATGGGCATTAAATTCTCTAGAGCTTATACTAACACTTAGTTTAAATAGTTGATTTTTGACAAAATGGCAGTCATTTGAACAAAAGACTTTTATTTTTATTTTTTTGCGAGCTTAAAATAAATTTAATCAATGAAAATTATACTTTATGATGGTATAAGCTCCCGCAAAAATGATTACCATTCTTTTAAAAAAAGTAAAGGAAATCAGTCAAATAGTTCTCATGAAAAATGGCCGTTGAAAAATGTTGTTTCAACATAGTTTCTAGATGGGGATTTCTTTCAACATAGTTTCGAGATTTGTTTTTTTGACATGGTTTCAAGATTTTTTTTCGACATTGTTTCAAGCTCGTTTTTTCGACATGGTTTCGAGCTTGTTTTTTCGACATTGTTTTGAGCTTGTTTTTTTTTTAAATGGTTCCGAGCTTGTTTTTTCAAAAGGGTTTTGAGGTTTTTTTACATGGTTTTGAGACTCAATAAACTTCAAGTGTAGAGCTGCAAGTAGAAAGCCATTTTCTGGTTGCTGTGGTGTTACGTTCAACAAACAAAAAAAATTGTAAGGAATTGGAATATCACGAAATTGTCAACGATCTACACACTTGTGGGATGGAAATAAAAAAAATTGACCCAAAGAAGTAGAATCTCCCCTTAAGTAAATCACAATGGTTGTAAACATTTCTATATTATCATGACAATAATGGTTGAAGAAAAAAACAGAACATGCTAGTCATAATCAAAGAATATATAAAGATAGTTTTAGTTATACTGGTAATTCCCAGTAAAATAAATCCATTACATGATTTAATACTTATCTGTTACAGATAATGCATATTTCATAATAACAAATTAATGTTGATGTTATGCAGGCATGTCATGTTTTAAAAAGAGAGGGTTAGATGTGTCTTTTATTTTAATGAAAATCTGCCAAATTGCAGATTCTCATCCCTTTATTTACCTTTCTTACTTTTACTTCTAGATTAATGATAAAAATAGTTTTTAAATAAATTAAAACAAAAAAAAATCTCGCATGTCCTTATAATTTTTTCCAAGTAGCAAGCTATTAAAACCTTTTAAATTCATGCCTTTTAATGATTTTCCAAATTTTCAACTTAAAGTTTGTTTGGAAATGTTCTATTTCAAGGATTTTTATCATACAAATTTTTGCATAATTTCTTAGCGAAGCGGCTCCTACATTTGTCGACTTTTTGCTTGTCCTTATAATTTTTTCCATGGCTGTAGCAAACACACCATTTACATTATATTCATTGTTATCATATAAATCATTTTACATCACACCCATGTGGTAACTGGGAATAACTGAATTAATACATTAGAAATCAAGATATGTTTCTTGAAGAAAGTAAGCTTCTTCAGTATGTATACTAAATAGAGATTTCACTGTATAAAAGAATATTTTATTTTGAATAAACAATAAAATAAATCTATTGATAAAAGTAAAAGATATTACATAGACTTCATAGTCAAAAATATTCCATTTTATATATCAGCATTTTTTTTACAAAAATTTGAACATTGAATATTAAATAAATTATCCTGCAAAAGTGATTTACCATAGCTTAGCTTACATAGATTTTTTATAATTCAACAACTGACCAAAACTAACTCCATAGCAAAAAATCAATTCTAGCAATATTGTTCAATTTTTTACCCATTTCAACAAAAATGAAAAGTCAATGTTTTCAGTTGTTCTGGCTATTCATCAATGATTTGCTATAAAAATGCTCATATACCTACAGAAAATTTGTAAGCACTATTCAGATGGTCTACAGCTTGTTCCCTTGAGAAAATGGTTAATGTGACATCAATGATTTTTGAAGAGCAGCTGATAGCTGTAAGGCAAGCTAAATTAAAAAAAAACATATACAGAATAAAGTGTTTTTCATTAAAGCCAAATACTAACTCAAAGAAAATTTCTTATAAGTAGATAGCTCATGATTTTAAACAGATCACAAAGACAATTTAGTAAATGTATTCCAAAAATATACTGTATAAAATATTTTTTATACCTTGCTAAGGCTGGTGAAACTAGGCCAATATTAAATTCTTAAAATCACTATAGTTAAAAGTACACGGTAATCAAAAAGTGAAAATAGTGGGATTAAACTGTGTAACTCCAAATAGCAGTAGAAATTTCAGTTGCAGTTTATGCTGTTACCTGTAAGAACCATTTGTTTGTACAAGATGGAAGTGAAATTTGTGTTCCCTCATATGTTAGAATATGAAGAAAATCAAACTAGATGGAAAATGCTTGTTTAAGAGTTATTTCAAAGAAATATTTCTCATTAATTTAATCTTTAACTTATGCCCTTTTATACCAGCAATAGTAATTTGTATGATTCTGGAACAGCTCTCACATAATGAACTTTGACAAAGAAAAACAGCTGCAAACAGAATATTTAAATACATTTATAAAAGACATTGGGACATGTCACTCTAAATTTAAATGCAGTTATAACCCATGCATTATATATATATATATATCTCATAATAACACATATCCAACTACTAGACATTGTTTGTAAAAGAACATAAAGCTTAAACACTACATGAAGTAAATTTTTTGACAAAATATCAGAACAGAAAAATGAAATTTGTACATGAAACATCACATTTTTTTTGGCATCCAATAGAAAATTGCTTGGCTAAAAAATCTATAACGCAACAAATACATATAAAGAACACATTTATACATTGTCCAGCCAAAATTAATTTATAAGTAAATGAGGTACAAATGAAAACTATTTAAAAATAATTTCATACAACTTCTTTTTAAAAAAATTTAAAACTAGTTGCACAAAAATAATTGTTATAACTTATGCAGTGAAAAATTAAAAGTAAAATAAATAATTCATAAAAATGTCCAGTCAAATTTTCTAGAGAATGCACTATAAAAGAGACGCTCTCTCCTTGAAAGGCAGCCACAACTGACGATATCTGTGAGTCATAATTACAGCCGCAACCTGAAACCAAAAGAAAAAAAAATCACAAAATTATTTTATTAAATATCATCAAATAATATCTTTATCGGATTTAGTAACAATAAATAACAAAATGATGCTTGAAGTTTTCCACTTTATTAGCAAGTAACAAAACATATAACAAAGAACTTTTGAGTATCATACAGCTAAGAAAAAGATGCATATAAGCAGGGCTGCAGAAACGGTGGGAAAAATGACAGACTCTGACTCCTGAAATTTTAAAGGAACCGACTCTGACTCTGGGATGGCTAAAGTACTAGTATTGCCTGTTGATTCCTATTATTCAGATTGCTTCATTTGTTTCGAAATAGTAATAGTCACTTTATTAAATTTGCCATTAAATAAAGGAAATATTACTATTTTAAAAATGTGGCAACAATCAAGCAATCAGAATAAAAAAAAAAAAAAAAAAAAAAAAACTGACAACACTGCAACCTGCTGTTACATTCCTGTTTGACCTTGAAGCATATGATTGCATATCAACCAATAATTTTTTTTCACATTTCATTTTTTTGGATGAATTATGGGTGTAAGCTGCGATAGGTAGTCAAGACTAGGACTCATTTGCTGCAGCGGCAAACTTCTGACAGTATTTTAGTATAAAAAAAGTTTCACTTTTTTTAAATGCAGATTTTTTTTTTAAATAAGGCAAAAATACTCATAAAATGCATGTGGAACTTTGCCCCTACATTAATCGGCTCTAGTCAAGAGTGAAAATATTTTGAACCTCATCCCCCCCCCCCCTCCCACATACTCTATGCACAATCACACAAAAACATAATATGCATTAAATTTTATCTGTGGTAAAATTTAATTATGCCAAAACTCTGCAAAAACTGCATGTAAAATATTTATATGCATGTAAATTGCAATCGAAAAGTTAAATTTAAAGCTATTAGATAGAAACATGTACGTCATTTTAAGACGATAACCAAATTATTTTATGCCAAATCAAACATATATTATACCAAAGTATGGGTGAAAGTATGTTAAATTTTGGTTTTATATCTATTCCTGCAGACCCCAAAAATAGGAGGCGAAAATTTTACAATTTAAGCATCTGTCATAATGAATTATGCCATTTTCTTTTTTCTAAATTTATCCCACCAATTAGTTATTAAAATATTACTTTTCTTTGAAATTAAACTCTTCCATATTTAATATTCATTTCTTTGAGAAAACAAAATAAATAAAGGTTCAGAATTAATCTAAAAAGTTAACAAACCCTAATTCTATCATAAATAAACTAAGATAATTAATAAGTTCAGACATAAAATTGTTTTTTAGCTCACAGGCTATCAAAGCCTGAGAGCTAATGTGCCCGCCCGTTCTGTATGTATGTACGTAACGCGATAACTCGTGATAGAATTATCCGTTTTGCTTCAAATTTTGTTTACAGGTTCATTCTAATAAGGCGCTTCCCTGATTAGTTTTGGGAGTTCATTGGTTAAGTATAAAGGGGGGGGGCTAACTCCCCCTTAATTTAGATAAATGGGTTTTTCATGCAGAAGTATCCGTTTTTCTTCAAATTTGGTATATAGGTTCATTGTGATAAGGTGCTTCCCTGATTATTTTTGGGAGTTCATTAGTTAAGTATAAAGGGGGGAAACGGGGGGGGGAGAACTCCCTTAATTTAGATAAATGGGTTTTTCATGCAGAATTATCGGATTTTCTTCAAATTTTGTATATAGGCTCATTGCGATAAGGCACTTCCCTGATTAGTTTCGGGGGTTCATTGGATAAGTATAAAGGGGGGGAAACAGGTTGCTACCCCCCTTAATTTAGATAAATGGGTTTTTCATGCAGAATTATCCGATTTTCTTTAAACTTTGTATATAGGCTCATTGTGATAAGACACTTCCCTAATTAGTTTTTGGTGTTCATTGGGTAAGTATAAAGGGGGGTAAACCGGGGGCTAATCCCCCTCTTAATTTAGATAAATGTGTTTTTCATGCCAAATTATCCGATTTGATTAACATTTGGTTTATAGGTTCATTGTTATAAGGCGCTTCCCTGATTAGTTTTGGGGGTTCATTGGTTAAGTATAAAAAGGGAATGGGGGGGGGGGTAATTCCCCCTTAATTTAGATAAATGGGTTGTTCATGCAGAATTATCCAATTTGCTTTAAATTTTGTATATAGATTCATTGTGGCAAGGCGCTTCTTGATTAGTTAGGTTCATTGGTTAAGTAGAAAGGGGGAAACGGGGGGCTAAACCCCCCTTAATTTATTGTCGATCTCTTTCTTTTTCGAGGGGCATTATTCTTTGAAATAAGAGTATAATATACAATTAGTGTGAATAGCCTGTGAGTTGCATGCCATCAGTTTAACTGGGCATTTTTTTTTTATTAATTTACTCTGTTCTTCTGGTTTAAGATGTTATAAATGAACTTTAGCTTCGTTAAATTCTGCTTCTCTTAATTTGATTATTTCTGGAGTGGGTTGTATGACATTTATAGTTTCATTTATATTTGGTGGAGGGGTTTGAAAGTTTGTGCTATCGTTAACATCAAAAGGTACTTTTATGTCTTCAATAACATCTATTGACCCCAATTTGTTGTTTTTCAATAAATGAGTTTTTTTTTTTTTTTTTTTTAGGTGTTCTCAGTAAATATGTGTAAGTTAAACCAGTGAGTTAGTTTTTTTTTGCAAGGATTTGTGAGCAATGTGTTTGATTCATTTTTATCCTGCTTTAAAGAATAAATGGCTTCATGCTGTTTGATTGTGTCAATCTCTTGAGAGGGAATAAAAATAAGGTCTTTATTCAAACATTCTTCATAAAGTTTGACTTTCGCCTGATTGCAATTTTATATTTTGAGACAAACAAATTTCACTGACTTCTTGTTTTTTTTTTTCTGAATTTTCTTTTTTGTTAGAAATGAATGGTGGAGCATTGATGAATTTCATTAACGTACTATTCTTTAAAATTTCGTCTGGTGTGGCATTTTTTGAAATGATAGCAAAAAAAAAAAACTTTATCATAGCATCATCTGGGGTCTCCAGAACCCGAAAAGTTACGAAAGAATGCAAGAAAAATAAAAGTGAAAATTTTACTATTTTATCATTAATTCTGTTCTCACAGCTTTGTAAAAAAAAGGCAAAAATTTTATATTTTCAGCTTTATTAATTGTATAATTTTGTGTCCTGCAGACCTGAAAAATCCAAATATTGAAATCTAAAGAAGTAAATAAAATGGAAATTTTACTATTTCAGATCCCGCTGGCTTGGAAAAGAAAATGCAAAATGTTGCAATTTTGGAGTTATTGTTTGTCTTCCAGACCCAAAAAATTCCAATGTAAGGAAAGAAAAATAAAGATGAAAATTTTATATTTCCTGCATTAATTTTATAATTTTGGCTTTAGTTCGGGTCTGCAAGACCTGAATATCAAAAGGAGAAAGATAACAGAAATTTCACTATTTCATCATTATTTTGAGTACTGCAGAAAATTACAATTTCACTTTTTTTTTGGGAGGGGGGGTCCTATGCACACGAAAAAACAGGGAAAAAAATTACAATTTCAGCATTACTCTTGGTCCTCCCACAGACCTGAAGAATCTGAGGGAAACAAGGAAAAAAAAAAAGGAAAAATTTTCTATTACAATGATATTTCGGATTCTGTAGACTCCAAAAAGAGCAGAAATTTCCAATTTTTACATTGCCTTGGGTTCCGCAAACCCCAAAACCGAGAGAAATAACTATATACTAAATATAAAATATAAACTAGAGATTTCAATTAAAAACAGTTTTCATATATGCTGTACACTGGACAGTATATTGGGCCTGTTTAACATGGGTTTCCTTGTATATATAGTCCAAATATAAAATAATAATTCAGTTTATAAATTTAAAATTACATAGAAGACTGTTTTGCCCAAAAATAGGCCTGACTCTGACTCCATGACTTCGACTCCACAGCCCTGCATATATGCAGTTCTAAAAATAATTATGTACTGAATGGAAAATCTTTTTTTTTTTTTTTTTTTTACACTCATATAGAGTGCCTTAATTTAAGAAAGTGGTGATATACAAGGAATAAAATTTGATCGGTCAAGAGAATTTGGGTAAAAGAAAAAAGATTTGGCCAACTTGACATTATCGCCAAGTCATTCTCACAGAAAAAGCAAAATTGGCTAAAAAAATGTGTTTCAACTTTTGAATTTATGGAATGTAATTTTCTGAAAAATAATGCACATCAGGATTTCATTACTTTTCAAACTTCTTTTTGTATCTGACAGCTCCTTACATTGCACACAATGTTTGATAAATGACCAATAAACTAGACATTATCAGTAAAATTCAAATGCCAAGTCACAGAAGAGACAAAAAGTTTTCAATGTTTATCTACTTTGGTTTTCAGTTTGCTAAAAAGGTCTATTTCTATTTATTAAATGCAATGTTGAAGCTGCCTAAAGTTTGTATTATAATTACAAATTAGCTTTTTCTTACCTTATTTTTGTTGACCACGGAGTATACACTGAGAACTCTGCTAAATTACAAATGGAACTAATAAATTGGAAAAGATTAATAATTTTACAACAGAACAAAGAGTTATATCTAAAACACAAAAAGGCTTTTTTTCTCCCAAACTACCTAATAATAATTTGGCATGTACTGTCATCTATGGTACATTTTAAACATTTATTTTCAGTGTCCATGGAGGAAGACTATTTTGCCTAAGGACAAAGTTTATAAGTTAATACTTAGTAAAAATAAAATCATTTTAAAAAAATAGTAAGTAAGAACTTAAAACTTTGAATCAGTTATATTATTGAAAACAAAAATTGAGAAAAAATTTAAATTGTTTAAATGTCAGTGAAATGAACGTTGGGTTTTAGACAAAGGGATGTCCATGGAGGGGACTTCCAACTTACATTCATTAAAAGATTAAAGTTAAATATTAAAATTATTTTGTCAGAAATATATTTAATAGCTTATTTAAAACTTAAAAATACATATGAATGAAAATATAAGGAAATTTGCTACATTTCCTAATATTTATCCCTTTGGGACTGTAAAATGTACCTTTTCGTGAGAATGACCCATGTAGGTATACACTTGAGCAGATTCATCAAGCAAGTATCACCAAGTACAATAATATAGGTTGTCACTGTTTGACCAAAAACTTTAAATCTGAGCATGTATCTTGAGTATACTGTCACCACTCTCTAAAAAAGACACTCTGCATTCTTATCACACAGTTAAGTAATAAGTAGCTAAGATCAGTTAGAAAAGTGATATTAAACTCAGTGAGAGTTTGTATATTTGTGAACTCTGACACTGACAGAAATGGGAAAGAAAAAAAGTCATGAATATTTACACATTTCTTTTTCTTTTATAGCAACTAAATATAATAAAAAATATTCAAACATAAGTATTGAATTAAATGAATACAGATGTTGGAAATTATCATAATCAACAGGTGTACTCATTAGAGATGAGTTCAGGCTCTCTTTTCAGAGCCTGAGCCCCCAAAAATGTGTCATCTCATCAGAGCCTGATACTGAAAGTGTGCAGTAGAAAGTTATTAATAAAACTTTAAAATTGTTTCAAGATTAATTTTCTTATTTAAAAATATGTTCTTGCACAGAAGTAAGTATTAATCCTAAATACACCCTTGTGACAATGTTTCATGATATTCATATCCCTGAAAATCTGTTTAAAATAGCAAATTTATTATTTATATCCATCTAAATGTCAGAAATTTGTAAAAGTCACAATTCTTTTAAAATATCATTGTACAACTATGGCAGAAAGACGAATGAGTTCTGTTTTACAGACATGAGTTATTTATCGCTGATTGGCAACAATGAAATACAAAAAAAAAGTACTGTTTTGATCACTGATCTTCCATTCCACAGGCTAGGTAAAAAGTACTAAAAATTACTTCTACTGTACATTCTGAACCATTTTAACCACTTCAATGACAGCAGAGATAGGGAAACAGTGTTATTACCCCCAACTTATCTCGGGGCTGCTGTTGAAGTGATAAAATAAGTTTAACTTAATAAATGCATTTTTAAAACATTGATTTGGTCAAATACGGTTGAACCTTGAAAATCCGGAATCGGCATTTCTAGGATGCCGACGATTCTAGATTTTCCAATTTTCCAGATTTTGGATGTCTTATTTTCTCCAGTGCAAATAAACGACGATCAAACTGGCGATTTAAATAATAAAATAGGAATAATACAGTAAAACATAACACTATGCTGGAATTAACTATACATATTAAAACATAATAAATTAAAATAAGTACACAATAGATAATATGGTATAGGATCTGTTATATGGTGTCCTGATATCCGGAACGCTCTAAAAACCGGAACACTGAACAATCCGAAACCGAAACTTAGTAAAAGCTTTCATTTACAAAAAAATTGTAGATTTTTTATTCTTTTTACACATCTTATTGAAGCGTTAACATTTTTTATGAAATCGTAAAAATGTCCGGATTTTAGAGATTTCCAGAATTTGGATGTCGGAATTTTCGAGGTTCAACTGTATATAGCTTTTTATATTTATGGAAATTTAACTATCTTATTATACAATTTAGAACAAAATTTATGTAGTTTAACAATTTTTGAAACACAAAATTACTTTTAAAAACATATGTAAAATTTACCCAAACCATGGAACTGTTGAACTTTCAAAAACTCATGGAACAGGTGGTTAAACCTAAAAATCTTAAGATTAATACATTTCCTCTTCCTAACAATTACTCCATATTTAAAATAAAAATTAAGGGAATAGATTGCAAGCATCTCTGATATATATATATTGAAAAGGAAGGGAAGGGGGAGACCAAAATTCATGCTTGCAGTGTGTGAAAAAAATCATAGTTTGGGTTCTGTCTCACCCTTCTTTTTGGAATTTGATAAAAAGGGATCTGGATTCGATAAAAATATTGCTAAATGAAACTTCTGTATAATTTAAATGTGAAATACTTTGTAATTTTACATAAATATTGGTACTTAAAAAGAGTTTTACTAATTTGTGCAGTAAATGATAAATTTCAGTATGAGTTATATTAGAAGTGCTTAGAATGTTCCACACATTTCAATAAAAACATTCTTTTGCCATTATATACAAAATGCCTTTGGATAGAATATATTCTACATGAAAAATAATAAAATGATTTTCATCTTAAAATGTTCATATATCTCATTTAAATCTAAAATATTTATTTTGACATAAATTCTTATATTCATCCATTATTTATTATATCTATTCACAGTTTGTGAATATGTGATGCCTAATTTTCAATTAAGCTTAAGATGTTCTAAAATTTTAAGACAACAAATTAATCCTTTTTTTTTTCTTTTCTCTTTGAAAAGAGCTACGATTAGTAATCTTGAGGTCTATAGTTGTGTTCCTACGGTACTGTGAGTTTAATTATGAACTTTATTCTCAGATTAATAGGACTAGCATTTCGTTTAAACAGCTGATAGTTTATTATACCAGCTTTAATTGTTTTCATTAAAAAATTAGGGTTAACCATTGAGACACAAAACTGTAGAAAACAAAAAATAATGCATGAATACATTAATTTTGTTTGGTAGAAAATGTGTATGACATCCATTGAAATGCATTGTTACAAATTATAATTGTGACTAAAGCTATATTTGAATATTAAAATTGATTAATTCGAAAGCTTTCCAAAAATCTTCAATAAAAAAGAAGCTTCCACTATTAGACAGAAAAACATGTTATGTTAAATGTTTTTACATCAAGTTTACCGTAAAATCCTGTTAATCCGCCCCTGACAATCAAACCCCCCCCCCTCCTCCCCTGTATTATAAACAAATTAGAAAATTTTGAAAAATCCCAAGAAAGCACCCCCTTTCCCCAAAAAAATTCCACCCCATACGTAAAGGTCAATACCAAATATCTTTTTTTCCAAGTTCAGAGTCCTTTTTTTCATCGCATCAGAAAGGTGTTCTAATTCTAAACATAATATCACCAATCAGAAGGGTTGCGGGTTGACCTAGATTTATAACCAGTTTTTCTACTCCGAGCAGTGTTGTCAAATATTTTTTCTTACTTTTCACGTGCAAACACAAAACTAACAAACAAACAAAATGCAGCTGTTGCCAATCTGAAAAAACAACAACATAAACAAACATTCATTTAGCTGTTTATTTAAATCCATGGAGATATAAAGATAATAAAAATATCAATAATAGAAATTTCTCATTAAATATTGGAATTAAAAAAAAATATTTATTTTTTCAAAGAATTTATAGTTGTATTTAATGTTATTATGAAAACTAAGCACAAAAAAATTACCAATGTAAATGGCACCAAAGTCGAAATTGTACTATTTTTTTTTATGGTAACTGTAGTATTTTTTGTTTTAAAAATCTGGCAACACCGACTCTAAGAGATCCGGCCGAATTCATTTGCTATATTTTTCATGTTAAAACTGCTATTTTTGTGATTTGTATTATTTATTTAATATTTATATATCAGAAATCACAATTTAAAAAAGAAATCGTATGGTTATTAATCTGCCTAATTTACAACAGATGACAACACTGTGTTAAATGCTATTATTTTTAGAATATGTTTTCAAACATTTTCAATTGAATTTTCTCAGTGTTTTTTAATTATTTTAAATAATCAAGTTCCTTTCCTTTTTCTATTACCATATTAATGACAGATATTAGTATTATTTTTTTATCTAAATACATTCAAGTTAGAAAACTTCTGTAATCTAGAATTTTTTATAATCCAAAATCGTCGTTGCTTGCACAGTTATACAGTTTTTCTATTTCGTGTAGTCATTACAGTACATACTGTTTTCTTCTTTCTTCAATTTATTCAAAAGTGCATAATTTGCGTCGATCGGCAATTAGCATATCCCTACCCATACATGTTACATATTCTTTTAATCCTGTGTAAGCACCCCCCTATGATTATTTTACGATTTTTTGTTGCATCTGAGGGGGTGGATTAATGGGATTTTACAGTAATTTAATTCGTGGCTGATTAATTGAGGCATGTAGTTCATTTATGTTAGTTTCATAAAAATTAATTTATTTTTCTTTGAAAAGCAATGATTTGTATAGTTATTAGGGACTTTTCAATTACTGGATCACTAAAATGTCAAATTCACTAGTAAGTGACCAAAATATAAAAATACTGTTTTTTTTTAAGCCTAACTTTGAGAACCAAACTGAGCATGAAAATTCTTACTTATATCACAATATTCAGATAGTTTTACTGTCAAAGAAGGGATTTCTTCAATAGTTAAATAATATGGTTATTTTAAATTATCTTGGTCAGTTATTGTTTTAATGAAATTTCCAGTAGCTTAGTTTTTTTTCCCATAATAGACATAGATACAATATACAATATAGATTATTTTGAACATATGAACATGCATAATGTTCACTATTTCCTATATTATAAAAATAAAGTTTGATTCAGATTAAATTCAATTTTTGCAAATAAACTTGTATGGATAAAATGAAATAAATTAATAGAAAGTTACAAGAATGTTTTCTTCATTTAAGAACACATAAAATGTAATACAGTTATAGAAGAGTAAGCAAAAGCCTTTTTTAAGTATTCTGAAGAGGACTTGAAATATGCAATTATTGAAACAAGAGAGAACAATCGAAAAATGTTAGCAGATACAATATTCGCCATTCTAATTTAATAAATAAAATAAAAAAGAAAATTAAAGAGTTGCAAAAACTTGAACCTCTAACAAGCTTTACACTTGCAGTAAGAACACATTCTATTTAACTAATCAAATTCAATCAGAAAAAAAGATTTGCAATACAAAAAAGAATACTTTTTGAAACACTTCAAGAAGTAATAGGTTAATGGTTATCCCATTTTATGAAAAGAAAGCTGGTGACACTTAGTTCAATGATTTATTAAAATTTCATCTACGAATTAGAAAAATAGATGCAGAAAGTATTGACTTAAGGAGAATATAGGTTAAAAAGATATCAATTCACAAGTGGCACAGTGACTTGACATGTTTCTTAATGTGTATCTCCTTTTCATGAGATTGATGATGACTAATTTTGATGCAATATTATTTGACATAACATTGTAAACACCAAAAATGAAAATGAATTTAAGATAGTAACTGATTAAAATAGTAACTGTATAAAGGTTTTATACACTTCCTTTCTTATCATTATACTGATACTATTGTAATTGTATTAAAATTGATTATATATGCAGGATATCCAGTAAAGTCCTTTTGTAGTGACAGCTGTACTAATGAAACTAATACCTAGATATAAGAAATCATAAATATTATTAGGCTACAAGTGATAGACCTTGAACCTTAAATAGCAAAATTCATATTCTTGCTGGAACATGGTCTTCTAAACTGTCATTAAAGATTAGAGAGAAAATTTAGCTATATAATTTCAGGATGATATTCAATTATGACAAATGACTTAAGTAGTCGCATACTAAGGGATGATCCTATTTGATGTTTTGCAAATAATTCCAAATTCCCAATAATCTCTTTCACATGGACCCAAATTACTGTGAAGAAAAGCTGGTAAATTTAAAACCAGATTTATATAACATTATTATATAATTTACTATGGCTGATCAGAAAATTTTAAAGTTCTTCACTTTTTGTAGCATTAAAATGGTCTTTTGTAACAGAAACAAATTTCATGTATTTTTGTTTTTAAATTTTTCTGTTGAAAACTTCCATGATCGGCTACATTCTTCCAAACAAGCCTAGTCTTAAAAAGGCTGAGATTCTACCTGTTCCGCAAAGTAATGGCAGGCACAATACTTACAGTTGAAAAGTAATTCCACCAACATAATGTCATGCAGGAAAATTATACATAAGTGTGATATTTTGTATTAATATGGTTATCAAAATATTTTAAAAAGCAATTTGAAATAAAGTGTGCCAACCATAAGTCATTCTAGTCTTCTTCATATTGGTGAAAAAGGAAAATATATAAGTAACTGTAAATGATAAAAAATTTAATAGTGTGAGGATGTATGGCTGCAAGCTATGCTGGAAACTTGTATATAATTATAATGTTTTGAACTAATATGTTTATCTAAATATTTTAAAAAGCAATTTGAAACAAAGTGTGCCAATTAAGTCTTTATAGCAGTTTTAAACTTCAGAAGGACAATGGTCTCAAACACGAAGTTTGAACTGTGAAGAAAAAATTATTATACAATACATCACATATTTTTTTAATTCCACTGTAATTCCACTATACTCACCTGACACTATTCCAAGATCATTGGTACAAAGGAAACCCAGTGGACTACAGTCTCCCTTAAATAGTTGGTAAAGGATTCTACAGACATACTATTTTACTGTACTTTCTATAGTACTTTACTATAATTTAAAAAACATTCTATCTAAAAATCTGTAAAGTAGATACCTCCCATGAAAAAAAAAATCTCGTAGCAGTCTTGAACTCATTCAAAGACATTTAAGAAGAAATAAAAAGGAAGCTTCAAAAGCACTCAACAGCAAATAAACATGACCTTAAGCAAATTTTAGTACAACAATGGATAAAAACTAATAAAGATATTTGCTTAATTTCAGTAAAGTCAAAGCTTCAAGTCTTCAAGCTAAGAAGCAGCAGTCATCAAAGACATTGATGGCCTAGCCCTTTTGATGGGCACTCCTACTATGGAAAACTGTCCTAGCCACTAGAAAATTTTTAAAGGAATTTTTAATAAGCAAAAGGCATCAAAGCAGGAACAAATCAGGGTAAGAGAGGAAAACCAACCAGAAATAAGTTATTCCCATCATACTGCAATGTTTTCACACCCACTCCTTGCATTAAAGCAAGGCACTATTAAAACAGTTTCTTTTCTACCATTACAGTCCAAGTTAGTTTAAAGTTTGAATTCAAGCAAGATTCTTTAAGAACAGGACCCTTTCTAAATATGGCAAAATTAGGCAGCTGCTTCGGGCAGCAAAATTTTAAGGGAAGCAATAGAGTGATGACAGTAATGGAAAGAGGCAACATTTTCAATTCTCGCCTAGGACAGCAAAACATCTAGAAACACATAGAAACAGGCCAGTTTAGGAATATGTTTTGAACATAAAAAATAAGAAGTTTTGCCTTATTTCCATTTACAAAATAAAATGATAGTTATGGACTGCCTTATAGATAGGATGCTGGATGAATGTATAATTCAAATGTGACATTCCACTGCTTGACTGTCGCTAGACAAAGGAGTGTTACTCTTATGATTCTGACAATAATAAATTTGCACACAAAAACCAATAAGATATGGTAACTAAATACATGCAGACAGAATGAAGCTGTCCTATTTATAGAATGGTGGACATTAACAGGTTAATGTTAAACAACATAACGGTATAAATATTTTTATCATTTGGTATGTTATGTTCTTTGGTATAAATATTTTTGTCTTTAAATATTTATTTACCAAGGTGAGCCATATGTTTATATACATATGGTTTTAAACATTTAATTTTTTGTATTTCAGGTAGCTTAAAAAATTAATTTGAGTAAAGAGTAATAAATTGAAATCACACTGATAACCTGGCAGGAAACAGTCATATGGTTGCAATAAAATTTACAGTATTAATTACATTTTTTTTATGTTATCAAATTTTATCTATACAGATTCCTTAATTCTGTTTCATCCTATATAACTAGTGAACAGAGTTAGCACAGTTATGCACTACACCTGGTAACACTCCCTAGGGGCAAACTGCAAAGTTAGCATTCCTATATAAAAAAAATAATAAGAGATGCAGGAGAAAAGTCAATTACAAAGCTGTAATTATAATTAATATTAAGTAACACCCATCTTGACCATTCTCTCTCTGCTGGAAAAAAATGACAAATTCTATATCAAAAGTTGAAATCACATGCAAAGAATGCATATTTTGAGATAGCCAGTCTGCCCCGGAACCATGTAGTAATCTAAATACTATGTACGGCTCTCAGAGTCTCCTCTGAATGTGGTCAAACTCTTACATACCAAAAATGTTCCTAAATAAACATGTTCAGTTAATAACAAGGTGACCAGTCAAGTTAAATTTACCTGATAAAATCATATTTTGCATACATGTACCATGAAATCCCAATTATAAGCCTTGCCTACTTTTAAGCAATTTTGATTTTCTTTTCCATACCCTAATATTAGCCCTCCTCCTCTCTCAACACACAAACTTTTTTTGTACAGAAAACTGATTTAAAAACTCCAAAGGTGAGATTTTTCATTTATATTTTTATATATCTCAATGAAATCCTCCTCCCCCACATGAAACGTACACTTTTCTTCTCTGCCCCTCCCTGAACAAAAAGTTAAAAATCTTGAGAATTTAAATTATTCTGTCCTATTTGTTGCTTGCTAGTTAACAATAAGTAAAAAAATCAAACATCTAAACTACAATCGCCCCCCTCTATCCAATATTTATGCTGCCCATCCCCTCAGCATACAAAGTTTAAAATCTTTAAAACTCTTTACAAAAACATTATGCTCTATTTGTGGTTCTCTAGTAACAATAAATAAATAATATGTCATTTAAATTATCCTTCTAGTCCCAAAATGTCTGCTTCCCCTCTTTGTCACACCAGTCACCCGCAGAAAAAAATTTAAATCTTTAAAATTCCAGGGGTCGATGCAGGTTTTTTTTCTTGGGGGCCCATTTTGTGAAAAGTAAAGGTTATTTTTGTGAAATTTATTGTATTTTTGTGAAAAATAACATTTTGTAACGAAAGTTGAAATTCAGTTAAACAAATTCGAACCAAGCATTTATAAAAAAAAACTCTTTTAAATCCTTTTGTTGAAGTTTTCCTCTCTGGTGAACTTGTTTGTTGACAAATTACACATTTTAAAACATCACAAAATAATAAATAAATAGTAAGTTTTTATGGAATAGAATTTTGTGAAGTCACAAATATCATTTTATCAAATTGATATTTGTGAAGGGGCCCATTTTATCAAATTGATTTTTGTGAAGGGGCCCCATTTTATCAAATTGATTTTTGTGAAGGGGCCCATTTTATTAAATAGATTTTTGTGAAGGGGCCCTAAATAGGCCCCAAATTTTTCCTGGTTCGACCCCTGAATTCTATTTTGAAATATTCTTCTGTCCTATTTGTTTCGCTCTAGTAAAATATCCATCATCTAAATTACCCCCCCCCCCTCCTCTTATAATTTACACTTCCCCTTCACCCCCTCTCTTTCATCAGCATACAAAGTTTACATTCTTTAAAACTCTATATAAAAAAAATATATACTCTATTTGTTGCTCTGTAGCAACAATAAATAAAATCAACCATCTTAATTTTCTCTTTACCCTCAAAATGTCTGTTTCCCCCACTTTGCCACCACCTAGCAAAAAAATCTTCTGTCCTATTTGTTGCTCTCTATTAACAATCAGTAAATAACAAATCATCTAAATTACAAACCCCTTCCTTTGAAATTTCTGTTTCCTCCTCATCCCTCTAGAATACAATATTTAAAATTTATGAAACTCTTATTTGAAGAAATCTTCTGTCCTATTTGTTGCTCTCTACTTAAAAAAAGATAATCTGCCCCCTAAATTTACTCTTTATCCTAAAAATGTCTGGCCCCTCCTGCCATATACAAAATTTAAATCTCTAAAACTATTTTTTAAAAATTGCTGTATTTGTTGCTCTTGAGTAACAATGAATGATTAACCAGTTACCTAAATTATCCTTACAAAAGTTATATTTCCCCCTCAGTTGTCCCACCCAGCAAATAGTTTAAATCTTTAATAATATTATTTTTTTAATCTACCCTATTTCTTATTTTATAGTAATGCGACTCATCTACATAATCTCATATAAGTATCATTCATATAAAATCTTTATCCCCATTGAAATTGTTTGCTTCGTTCATTCCTACCAGGGAAGGGGAGATTCATAAATATGTGGGACGAAAGCAAAAATTTGTCTCTTTTTTCGCAGGTTGGCTGTTTTCATCCCTGAATTACATGTATATTTTATGTTTTAAAATACATATTGTTCTCTAAAATAACTGCCCCCCCCCTACCCATTATCAGTTATGAGAACAGCCAAACTACAAAAGAGAGAGAAATCTTCTCTCTGCCCTCCTTTCCCATGTCTAGAAATTCCACCCCTTTTTCTGGGGATGGGGAATGGAAATTTAACAGGAGAATTAGATTACTGTTTATTAATTTGTTGCTACACAATACAGCATGAAACAAGAACAAAAAGTCATGCGTCAAGCATAGATTATGTAACACTTTCCAAGACCTCCAAAATAATTTTGAAAATCTTTACCGTAAAGTGTAAGATGATATCTAACTAAACAATTTTGAAAACACATAACATATTTAAAAATCCCATTTCAGGAATTACCAACAATATTCAGAAAAATATCTCAGTTCTTTTGTGCAGCCCTTTATATGATCTATAGATTTGTATATATACTAAATAGAATGCTAAATTTTAGTTCAGTCAGAAAATGCATAACACAGTTTAAAATTTCCACTTCTGCAATTTTCGGCAATAAATGGAAATATACTCGAGAACATTTGTGCTGCCCTGTATGCAATCTATACAATTTATACACACCAAGTAATAGACGAAAAATGAGTTAAATTTAAAAATGCATTCAGCAACTGAAATAGCATTCCCAGCAATTATTATTAATAAGCAGTACTTTAACCAAATTCTTTTATGTGTCCCTGTAAATGAACGATGAAAGCTATACACATAATATTCTATAGTAAGCCTCTTGTAATTGACATTAGGGATATATATCAATTTCAATATGTTTGAAATAGTGAAACATTATTAAAATAAACTGCAAACGATTTTTCTTCATAGATCTTAATGTAACAGCATTTCTTTGAGTATCCTTGTAAAGGAACTATAAGTGCTATGCACACTACATTCTATAATTAGTCTCTTGTATTGCACCTCAGTGATATATATCAATTTCAATATGTTTGAAATTGTGTAACATCATTAAAATAAACTGCAAATGATTTTCCCCCATAGACCACAATGTAACGGAATTCTTTTGAGTGTCCCTGTAAAAAAATTATAAGTGCTGGACACTTCATTTTCAATACCTAAATTATCCTTTCAAAAGTTCTATTTCCCCCTCAGTTGTCCCACCCAGCAAATAGTTTAAATCTTTAATAATATTATTTTTTTAATCTATTTCTTATTTTATAGTAATGCGACTTCTCTACATAATCTTTAAACACATAATCCAGTAAGCCTCAATAACATATATCAATTGCATGACGATCTGAGTATATTTATGTGAGTTAGAGCACATACAGACAGACAGACAAACTGAATTCATAAACACTTTTCAACTATGTTGGAAAGTGTTAAAAAAATGAGTTAAATTTAAAAATGTGTTCAGCAACTGAAAAAGCATTCCCAGCAATTATTATTAATAAGCAGGACTTTAACCGAATTCTTTTGTGTGTCTCTGTAAATGAACGAGGAAAGCTATACACACAATATTCTATAGTAAGCCTTAACCACAAAATCCTTTGCGGTTTATTTTAATGATGTTACATAATTTCTAACATATTGAAATTGATATATATCACTGAGGTGCAATACAAGAGACGAACATGCCACAGTAAGCCTCAATAACAATAATTATAAAGTGTGCAGTACTTATAGTTTTTTTACAGGGACACTCAAAAGAATTCCGTTACATTGTGGTCTATGGGGAAAAATAATTTGCGGTTTATTTTAATGATGTTACACAATTTCAAACATATTGAAATTGATATGAGGTGCAATACAAGAGACTAATTATAAGAGACGTCCATGCCACAGTAAGCCTCAATAACATATATCAATTGCATGATGATCTGAGTATATTTAAGCGAGTTAGAGCATGGGCAGACAGACAGACCAAATTCATGAACACTTTTCAACTGTGTTGGAAAGTGTTAAAAATCTTTAAAAAGAAATAGAATTTTAACGATTTTAAAATTTGTGTGGAAGAGGGAGAAGCGGAATATTTTGGGAAATAGGGAGGAGCAGTTTAGATGATTATTTAATTATTGTTACAAGACAGTTATAAATAGAGGGAAAAACAGTGATATTTTAAATTTTAAACTGTTCGTGCTGAAGGGAGGAGAAATAAATTAGATGGTTATTTAAATATTGTTACAACAAAATCACAAATAGAGCAGAACAAAATGAAAGAATTTTAAAGATTTTGAACTTCATGAAATGCGTGAGGGGAGATTATCTTCATGAACTGGGGGTGGGACAGAGAAACAGAGATTTTGGGAGAAGGGGATAATTTAGTTGATAGATTATTTATTGTTACTATAGAGAATAAATAATTCAGAAAATAAATTTAAAATTAAAGAGTTATAAAGGTTAAACTATCATGTTTGGTGCCAGCAGGGGGAGAAGGAGAAAGCAGTAATTTCAGAGTGGGGAATTTAGATGATTGATTATTTGTTACAATAAAATAACAAGGCAGGGTACTCTTTCAAATAAGGTGCACTTCAGTTGAACAAAAAGGGCTGTTTAAAATTTTATTTTGATTGCTGTTTAAACATAGAGTATTTGCATTGTGTCCGGTGGGACTATTTTGTTAAAATAAGATTCATGACTATTTTGTTAAAATAGGATTTTAAAACTTCGTTTATTAAATAAATTATATAATAAAACATATTTTGCATCAAAATAAGTTGCAGTTTCATTTATTATTGCTCTAATTCAACTTAATGAAAAATAACGCGAGTTTAAAACGTTGAACATTAGTTGAATCCAACAGACCTCACACAGCCTCGGATGTAATTTTTATATGCGAGACTGCCCAAGGGTTAATGTTTCTCATTATCAGGAGAGGATAATATAATTAAGTTTACTACAGTTATCACTTTTTATTACCTGTGTAATAAAGTGAAATTTTTTTAAAAATAATGTTGCCTTTTAATCCTAATTTAGTTAATTTGGAAATTCCATGGATGGTAACTAGCAGGAAAATTCTCAGATAAAATAAAATACCACTGTAAACAAAAGCAAAAAAATAAACAATGTAAATACTGCAGAAATAAATGAACTTTCAACAGTAATTGCTGTTATTCTTTTTTACTTGTCTCTTACATAAATAATTCTTTTCAATATCACTAGGAGGTTGGTTATGCCCCTACGAGCTACGCTTGCCAACCCCTCTAAACCCCATAAGTTCTAAACACATGCTAATTTGCTGTTTTTTAAAAATTACCAGATTATGGAAGATTGAATATTATAATTAAAAAAAAAATTGAGGTAAATTTGTTTTTAAAAATAATATTTACTGTTCCGAAACCAAATATTTCCTCGAGATCATTTTTTTTGTTGTTGTTGTTAAAGTTTTTTCATGCATTTCTACGTAGCCCATGCACTAGCTGTGCCCCCCCCCCCCCCCTGCAGTACTTTTGTCTTTAACATGATGTAATTTGTTAAAAATATATTAATTAATTATTATAATTATCTGAATATATATTAATTATTATAATTATCTGAATATATATTAATTAATTATATGAATTAATTTCCGGAACACAACAAATTCGCCATTTTATTCCTCTCTCTCTCTCTCTGCTACTTCATAGATTTCAATATACATAACTTTTGCAGCGTTCTAAGAGAAATGAATGATACAATTACAAATTTCTCTACTTTTTCTCCGTGACCTATTGATGAATTTTGCAAGATTTTTCTTGCGACTGACTGACAAATTTCTCGATATTTCCCAGCAACCTATTGGTGAATTTATCAGTTTTCTCCTGCGGCATACTGATGAATTTTGCGATTTTTTCCCACAACAGACTGAAGTTTCACGATTTTTCCCGTAAACGACTGACAAATTTGGAGATTGTTTTCCTGGGATCGATTGACAAAGATTCATGAGATTTTCCTGCTACCAATTGGCAATTTTTTTTTTTTTTTTGGCAACCGATAAGCAAAGTTCCGAATTTTTCCCCGCACCTTAGAGGTGAAACTTGCAGGATTCTTTTTCACGTGATTGTAGACAAATTTCTCTATTTTTTTCCATGCGAGCAATTGAGGAATTTCACAGTATTCTACCATTGCCGAATGACAAATTTTGTGATATCTTCTGCAACCGATCGGCGAATTTTGCTATTTCTACCAGCAATAGATTGATGAAATTTATGATTATTCCCCCCCCACACAAGTATTTCAAGATTTTTTCGCATGACTGCATTTTGCAATATTTTCTCGCAACCTACAGATTAATTTTGTGATCTTTTTCTGCACCTGATGGCAAAATTTCAGGGTTTTTTCCTGCTACCAACTGATGAATTTCGTGAATGTTTTCCCACAATGAATTGATGAAATTAGAGATATTTTCCTGCAACTGATTGATAATTTTTGCATTTTTTTTCCTTGCGACCAATTGGCAAATTTTCAGATTTTTTTTCACGTCTTGCTAGCAAAACTTGCGAGTTGTCTTTTTTTTTAAACACTAATTTTGCAATATTTTCTCCACAACTGACTGATGAATTTCGCAATTTTTTTCCATACGAGCAATTGATGAATTTAGTGATTTTTTTCCCGCAACCGATCATCGAATTTTGCTGCTTCTAGCTGTGATAAATTAACAAAATTCGTGATTTTCCCCTGACTGACTTACATCAAGTTTCCAATACTAATCTTTTCAATCATATGTTTATCTATTATTATCGTTGTTATTATTAAAAATAAACTCTTTTGTTTTAGCCTTTAATGGAACTGCATGATATCTATTAAATCTACAATCACTTTTCTCACTTTGAATCAAATATTATCATAATTGTATAATTTTTATTTATTTTTAATTTTATTTCTGATACGACTTGGTGCCAAACACATCAATATATTTATTGCATATTATTGAATTCACAATTCAGGGGTCGATCCAGGAAAAATTTGGGGCCTATTTAGGGCCCCTTCACAAAAATCTATTTAATAAAATGGGCCCCTTCACAAAAATAAATTTGGTAAAATGAGTCCCTTCACAAAAATAAATTTGGTAAAATGGGCCCCTTCACAAAAATCAATTTGATAAAATGGGCCCCTTCACAAAAATCAATTTGATAAAATGGGCACCTCCACAAAATCGTATTCCATAAAAACTTACTATTTATTATTTATTTATTATTTTGTGATGTTTTAAAATGTGTAATTTATAAACAAACAAATTCACCAGGAGAGGAATACTTTAGCAAAAGGATTTAAAAAAGTTTTTGTTTATAAATGCCTGGTTCGAATTTGATTAACTGGATTTCAACTTTCGTTACAAAATGTTATTTTTCACAAAAATAACCTTTACTTTTCACAAAATGGGCCCCAAGAAAAAAAACCTGCATCGACCCCTGCAATTTCAGGACTTCAAAAAATCACATCAAATTGTGAGTTTGGCCATAATTAAGTGCATTTATTAAAATTAACAATAAATCGTTTCCCGGAGATTAGGTTTAAGGAAAGTTTCTCTCAAAACTATTTTTTTTTCATCATTTAAGCTCTAGAATATGCTCTCCAAATCATTTTTTTGTTCCATTCAATATTTAAGTTGTGACAACCAGTATAATTTACTGTTTTTATGGCTTTAGCATTAAATGAAAACTTCAAACACATTTTTCATGAAACAAGCATTTTTAAAGCTTTTGACAAGAGATATATCTTTTCACGCTTTAAACATTCAAGCAATCGACATTTTGTTTTTTTTGCCAATTAAACTCAGACTTTTTTAATTAGAGAACAAACCTTCAGAAAATTAAAATTTTGTATAGTTTCAAAAATAAAAAATTAGTGCCAAAAATTGACAAACTTCAAACAGCTGTCATTTTGTAAAATTTTGATTTATCTTATCAATTTGAAGTTTGTCATCCAACTAATTTAATATATTTTAAGAATCCATCTAAATATTTTGTTTCAGCCGATTATAAAGAGTGCAATCACGTTCAACGATTTACTGTACACACTGCAAATGTAGTGAACTTTGGATAAGTTTAGATATATCCAAACATTAACAATTTCTCATGACAATATTCACACACTTAGACAAAAGTACAATAAATGCAATGTCAAAAACATTTTTTCCATGTGCATTATCTATGGGGACTTCAAATTGGCACCTTTTCATTCCTCTACTGAATTCACTTAAGGAGTATATCACTCACAAAACACCATGTTTACTAATGTCGTGGCAAAGGTATCCTGGCAATGGAGGAAAAGTTATGAAGGCCTGTTCACTTACTTTGGCACTAGTAG
Organism: Maratus michaelseni; assembly: GCA_963931845.1. Classification (NCBI taxonomy): domain Eukaryota; kingdom Metazoa; phylum Arthropoda; class Arachnida; order Araneae; family Salticidae; genus Maratus; species Maratus michaelseni. The sequence goes on from OZ007586.1 coordinate 124,804,896, forward strand.
ATTCCCATACTGAGAGATAAACGATGATTTGGCATGTAGAAAATTCCTTTTCGGATTTAATTTATAACATTTGTGTACTTTTGATGTAAATCCTTGAATTGCCAGTTTATCGTTGTTTGGAGGAATAAATTTGCACAAGTTCCATACCAAATTCTTTATATTCATTAAAGAATTCCTTTTACAATGTTTTAACCCACTGTACCAAATTTTGTCATCTGTGATTTTTATGTGATTTAATTGGGTTTTTTGCATTTTGCGGCGATTTTTGAACATTATTAAATATAAATCAGATTTTAAACTTTTAGTACAATTTAGTAAATTTTATCCTCTTTTCAATAAAGTTTATTCGGAATTCGTACGTACATTTTTGAATATTATGCAAATACTTTTATTTGAATTTATAGAATTTTTGGGTTTGCAAGGCAATTTTTCCCACATTCGTAAAAGGAATCCTGTTTGTCATTTAGTTCAAAAAAGAAAATTTTTTTCTCTGCAATTTTTTTAATCTTAGTGATTTTTAATGCTATTTTTAGCGTTTTTGCATGATTTTTTCACATGAGCGAAAAGAATCTTGTCTATATCTTCTAGATGAATATAGTAAATTTTGTTCACTTTTCAATGAATGTTATTTGGCATTCATCAGGTTAAAATGGTAATTTTTAACAATTTTCTGAAACATTATTCGCCTTTATAGGAAGATGCGAAACACTATTCGATTTCTTGATATCTGAATGAGAATTTTTGTAAATTTTATGCATTTACAAATGAAAAGGACTTCATGAAAATGTTAGATATTAGTTAGTTTAAATTGACAAACAGCCGTAAAGAAAACTATATTTTTTAAACTAAAGATTGGAAGTATCTAAAGGTGCAAGTAAGTATTGAAATGAGTTTCACATTTTTTAATAAATAAATTACTTATAGAGTTATAAGAGATTCGTCTCATGTGATGATACATTTTCTCCTTTCTTGTGCTGCAGTGTTGGAAATTCGGCTCAAAACGCCAGCTTTGACAGTATTTTCTGAAAAGTTTTCTGCTTTGATCAAAAAATGGAAAACGTCTTTCGATTACAAAGTTTTTGAATAAGCACACCTATCAATTTCATGAGTTTCTAAACAAAAATTCATTAAAATGATGTCAAAGTAGCCAGTTTGGATTTGAGAACAGCCTTAAGGGTACGAAAATCGATAAACAATATAAATATTTTCTAAATTGGATATTCTACAAAGAGACTATATATAACGTCATCACTTTAGAGGAGAGGAGGGTGGTCGGGCACTTGATATCATAAGATATCTCTAGGGGGCAAGGGGTTTTGTCTTTTGATGCCGTCAGTGTTGAATTCAGACACTTTTCTTTGGGAGAGATTTCTGTGGCTCGGGGGGGGGGGGGGGGGGGAGGGATTATAAAGTTCTCGGGGGCGGAGGGGGAGGGAATTCCAGTTTTTGACCATTGAAAGCATAAAATTTCAAATCTTCCGGTGGGGACATTTCAAACTCCAGAGAGGGGGGGGGGGGGGGTACGCCGGGCACCCCCTGAATTCAACACTGGATATCATTATTACTTTTATCCAACCAAATTTTTTTTGTAACTTTTTCTTTATATCAAAATAATCTCTAATCTTTTTTTATAAAGTTATTATTAAAGCCATTAAATGATTATAAAATCATTCCATTCCAAAACATGGAGTATCCCAATATTCTGCATTATTGTTCTTCTGCTATATGCACATATAATTTGCTATTAGAGAAACCAGGTGCGAAATATGTCTGAAATGATACTTGTGTTTACTAGAATAGTAAAGAAAGAAAAATAATGTTGTCCACTTGGTTTGTTGATAAGAAGTTCTACTTTGGGTATAATGCAAAAAGATAACATTACTGTTGAATGCATTAATAATTATGTGACAATAAACTATTATAAAATACTTTTAAATAGCAACTATCTCTTTTCTATGTGATTTGATATAAAGTTATTGATTTATATCAATTTAAATTATAATTAAACCTATCAAATTAACTTACATTTATGTATAAAACTAAAATATAAACTGTGGATACTGGTGAATTTTGTTTTTTTGTTAGTTTCTGAGTCTAAAATACTGTTGATTTATTGAATATATACCATATCTCAAAAGACTAATTAAATTAACTGCTGATCAGTTCTTTGTAATTAAAATAAGAATACTTTTAACTTAGGAACATGGAAATATGGACGTACGTTGAAAGTTTGTAAATAAAGAACTTTTTCCATGACAAGTTTTATTTTACAGAAAAGAAAATTCTTGTTATATTATATATTTTATCCGTATGTTTGGTATGCACTTGAGTTGAAATTTTCCAAAAAATTCAAATCCGTCAAACTTTTTACTCGATCTTCAATAGTTTAAAAAATGAAACATTTGATTAGACATCAAAAATCTAAAATCTCCCACATCCACAGGAAAATTTTCTGTTGCAGATCAACCCCACTTAACTCTGCGGGGGTCCTAGGGTTATCCACTGATTTATTCTAATCGGCAAAATTTTGCCAGAAACTTATTTCATGAAGAGATACAAGTTAAGTTAATATTACAGGTATTTATCATAAAAATGATTATACATTAAGCTAAATCAATTTTGTTTAATCAGTACATCGTTTTCAATAGAGAAATCTAAAAAAAAATCAGATTTAAAGTGCTTTTTCTTTCAAATTCAGTAAAGAACTATTTCTTTTCGCGGGCATACACTTTTCTCTAGTATAATATCCACTGACAAGTTAGCTCTTCCTACACTTTAGTGTTCATTTTATATCAATGATAGATAGAAAAAAGGGGTTTAATTTTTAGCTAAGAAAATACACTAAAATTGTATTCAACAATTTTTTACTCTGCAAAAAGTTGTGTCTTGCCATACATAAGCTGTATTACAGCCAGAGTTCTGAAGATCTAGATCTCACAGATTTGTTCTAGTAAAAGTTAATTTTCTTCAGAGAAGGGTTCTAACACAGGTTATATAAAATAGTGAAGATATCATCAGAATTTCAACATGCAAAGCTCTTTTATAATAAGCAAAAGTCTTAAGTGTAGGATTGCGTTAAAACAGAATTCTTTTTTCTCATTTCTATGAATTCTTCCAAAGGTGGAATATGAAAATATGTAGCAGTCACAAAATAGTATTCTGAGATTATATAGTTGGAGAATTATAATTAAAAGAATGTTACACATAGAACAAGGAATAATCAATGAATAAAGATAAGTTACATTTGTAATAATTCAGAATTACGTTTCAGTAAGTATATATTAATCCTTACAAAATATCCAGAATGTTATATTTTTATGTTACATCAATGCAATACATTCACAGAAAAAAGTTGTTTAGGACTTTGGAAAAGTTTAAAAGGCCAACAGCTGAATTAGTAAAAAAGCAAAGATTGAAAATGGAAAATTAAAGGTTTAAAAATAAAGACATATCACACTTTCAAACATACATTTGTTACAGTTAACAGCAATTTTTCAATCGATCATGCAAACTTGATTTTTTAGTACAGCATGCATACCTTGAAAAATGTTAGTTTTAGAGAAAAGCACTAGGATTAGCTCGAGGATCTCTCTGGTTACGATAACGAACAGTCAGCCAAACTCCAACAAACTAAGAAAGAAATAAATGGATTATTTGGCACTAAATTATGTAAAGAACAGATACAAAATTTAAAGCTTTCATAGAAGTCTCAGTGGAACTTACTTGTTGAACATATGTCAGCAAAATGAAAAGACACTAAAAAAAATAAAATCTGAACTGTCAGGAAAATAGAAATTGTCACAAAGACATAATTACCTCAGTGAAACTGAAAAATAATCCAATGCCACCACAAATTTTCAAGCTACTGTCAATGGCATTTCTTAGCATTTTCCAGCAAGTGGGACATTGGTTTAATCCATCGGCATCACATCCAGGTATCTGTTAGAAGAATAAGATAATTAATACAGCTCTTTTCTGAAAGCATGTGAAATCAAAACAACAAAATACTGAACACTAATACACATAAGAAATAAGGAATTCTGTTATCACTGACTTTTATTATTCATTAAAAACTGATTTATGTTATAATCATAAAGAAATTGCTAGAACTTCAATTTTGACTATTATTCTTTGGTCCAGTTTCCCCTGTAATTTCAACTTTATTTTACCAGTCTCTTTCAACATTGCTGACCAAAGCCTAACAAGAAAGTCAAAAGTATTCTTTTAAATAAATACCATAAATGACACTACATGGACTCAGCAGTAGTAGCCTGTTAAGTGAAGGAAGTGAACTGCCTCCTCACCTAACATTTTACTGAAAATATTTTGTTGAAATAATTAGTATTCTGGTTTCTTTTAAATTATTTAATTTGTATTTGCACTTAATTGTTAATTAATAACAATCACAATATAATAAACACAAAAAAGCAAATGTTTCCTTCTGAACTGGTGCAGATGATGTGGATAAGCCATGGTGTGAAACTTAACCTGTCTGGTTGTCATGATAACTGTGATGTCAGCAGGCAGTTTTTGGAAGACTGGGAACTCAACAAGTAAAGGGTATTTTAAATAGAATCTGAAATCATTCACTCGAGCAGTCTTCCCTATGAAGATGAGAGTTATGCAAATAAAACTTTTTTGTTTTGTTTTCATTTATTCTTTGCTATCAACTGTCGATAAGATATTTATCATCATACATCATACATATTATATAAATAAAATTTTTTGTATGAATTCTGATAATGCTATCTTATAATGCATTTATCTGTTTAAAAAAATGAAAATGAAAAGTGGTGTAATTTATCACAAAAGAATAGAAAAGTTAAGAGTGGTAAAATAAAAAAAAAGGAGTACAGTAGAGTCTCGATTGTTCGAGTTTCCCATAAATCCGAGTTAGTGAAAAAATCAGTTTAGCTTCCAAATAATGACCAACATATATGCAACAGGTGAAAGAATTATTTCGCACCATAAAATTCAAGTATCTGATTTTTATTGTTGTTCGACGTGTCATATGTGAACTGCACACCCTGAAGCCACCTACAGAAATCCACCCTCTTAAAGAAAACTGGCGTATTCTTCCTATACGTGTGGGGGATCACGCCAGGTGAAATTGGAGAAAATCAGGGAATAGTTTTTCAACGAGCTCCCGCCCCACTCACTCTTTTTGTCGACTACGAACATATCCGAACAGAAGTAAACTAGAAGCATTTTCTACTAACAACTGCTTTGATTTATCCTTGGACAGAAAATCCTTAAAAAAGCCTGGGTATGAATATACCGGTGAGCTATTTTATATGTGGTTTACACAGCAAAGTAAAAAATGATGCCCTCTTTCAGGTCCCATTCTTCAAGAAAAAGCTTTGCTGTTTCGAAAAGAATTTGAAGAAAGTGATGAAAACTTCACTGCTAGTGTAGCTAGGCTGGCTTGACAAGTTGAAAAAAACATATATCGTATCCGGCTACTAAGAGATCTGTCGAGAGAAGCTATCTGAAGATTCTGAGGCTGTTGCCGTGCAATTTTGCAAGAAATTGCAGGAAGTTATAATTGAAATGAATCTGGCCTTAATTTCAAAATGCTACTCAGGGTCATTCCATGTCAATTCAACCACACCAGTACACCCATGGTCACCGATTTTGATTACACTTGGTGTATTCAATAAACATATGGTATCAAATAACCCCCTAATTTTTTTTATCTCTGGCTTCAATACTTTTTTATTTACAGCTATTCAAAGTTTCTTCAAATTCACCTTTTTGCATATATCCGAGAAGCGCTAAACAAACTACACTTGGTTGTAAAAAAAATTCTATTTGGTTCCCAAACCTTTCAATTGTTTTCAAAATTTATTTTCTTACCAACAAAAATATGATAAACACATAAAAAAATACTAGAGGGCTGTAAATATTTATTTTCGTTTTCTAAAAAATAATAAATTATTATTAATTTAAATTTTTGTTAGAAAAAACATGATTTTCTAAAAATGCAATATCAGGGAGAGGGACAGGTATAATCTTGACGCATTTTTTTTAAAAATGAGCCTAAATATATGTTCTATCTTATTCTGGAATAAAATTGGTGGTTTTTTAATTCCTTCTGAAGAAAAAAAAAAAGAAATCACCCAATGCCATCAATAAAATGGCAACATCATGAAAACTTCAATACCACATTTCTGTTAATTTTTAAGAAAGTTATGTTATATAATGTAATTAAGCTAAAAACATTACTTAAATATGTTATTTAAAATTGTATTAATTTTTTTTTATTTCTAATTTTTGATGAAAGAGGAATTTAAACTTGCATTCACAAAACAATAATTACACATGCTCTGCATGATTTTTTTTTCATCACTTGGTTTTGCAAATGACAAAATTAAATTTTCAAGGAAAATATAGATAATAATATTTAGGTGTGATCTAATTAATTATCAAATGTGATTATATGGGTCTTTAGAACACTTATTAGTATTTATGCTAATTAATTACAAAATTAGGGTTTTTAACTAAGAATAATTCCTATAAAATTAAAAACTAAATTAAATATATTTAAAAAAGTTAACTGTTTATGAACAAATTAATTTGTTTAACTATACAGTTAAAATCATTACTGTTTAAAATGGATTAATTCTGTATATTCTGATATAAAAAGTGAATCTTCAATAGGTTTGTAAATGTAAACTGGCCCAGTTTACCTTCCCTTTATGCTTAGTTGCTTCCTGTTTATATTACAAGGCAGATGTTTGGATTAACCAGAAAGCTGGTGCAATCATTCAAAGTATTGTGCAGCATCAATTTTAGGTAGATTTCGTAAGAAATACTACCTATTATATTCTTCCCTAAGTTAGAATTTTTGAAAATTTTTTGCAGATCTACGCCGATCATGACTCCCAGAACCCAAAACCACACCCAGTTCAAAACTTTATCTATCTATCTATGTCACTTTTTTATGGACACGATAACTCGAAAAATTTTGCATAAATATCTTCCAAACTAATACATAAAATCAAGGGGCTTAAAATCTCAGTCAAGTTTGTTAATTGGCAAAATCGAACCAGGGAGGGGGGCTTTTTGTGAAAACAGAAAAAACCTCATAATTTCTTAATTATGATACACATCAAATTCGTTTAAAGTTATTATTACTTCTAAAAATAGGGCCGAAAATTTATGTAGGACAGATTTTTGATATAATTAAAAATGGCCCCAAGGGGGAGGGGGGGGGGGGAAGGGGGGTTTTAGAAGAAAAATATTCATAACTTCGTCAATCCAAGATACCAAATCCGCTTAAATTTATTACAAATCCTCTTAATATTATCTAAAACTTTTATATTGACAAGTTTTTTTATAGGACCACCCCTTATAGCAAAAAAAAATTTAAAAAAAAAAAAAAAAAAAAATCCATGCCGTCTCTGCCTGCAAACAAGTTAGGTTTCGAAGTGGGCAGTTCCAATCACCGCATCATGGCAAAAAGGTAATTTCTGCCGCAATTCCCAACAAACAGACGCCCCACGGTCTGTGTCTTCGAAATCTACCTGTGCCTGTAGGTCGAGCCATCAGGGATTTTTTTAATTTTTAATTTCTTTTTTTTTTTTTTTATTGGTGGTTTATGAAAATACTCACAATAAGCTTTAAATAAGAGCATCTGATTCTGTCCTTTCTCAAATTCTGCTTTGCTTGCAGAGAACATTTGAGATTTTTTTTTTTTTTTTTTTAATCTTTTGTTCAGTTAGTGTTAGTTTTCTGAATTAGATATATGCTTTAAAAATCTTCAGTGGATTAACTGTATTTTTTTATGTATGTATATATATATATATATATATATATATATATAACTGTGACTTTTTATGAAAAAGTTTTTCTTTTTTGGAACGCTGGCGGCTTGTCAAATGTTTGAATGACAAGCACTTCTTAGTCGCTGATTTTTTTAATAAAGCTGAACTCTACTGGGCCGCATTTTCAGCAACATAATGATCTTTTATTTAAGGGACTTAAAGTTAAGCCAGGAGAAAAATTATGCTGTCAATGTAGGACAATGCTTTTGTTCAAAAGTACATTTCAGAATGAAAAATGTCTGTACAACAACAGATACAAATTCTGACAGCCCATATGAAGTTGAAGACATAGATTACACTCCCATTGCAAGCAGCAGCAAAGAAGATGACATACAAAAACTAAATTCATCTTTTGCAGATGTAGATTGCTCTCCATTAAATTTACATGCTCTTGCAGAAAAAAGTAAGACCATATGACAAAATGAAATTGCATTCATTTGAAGAAAAAAAAAGGCTGAAAGTAAAAAATTGAAGAAATTCTTGATATCAAAATTCCAGAAGTAGATTCAATGGCAGAGGACCTTGTTGCACAGAAGGCAGAAGACATGGATAAATTAGCAAATACCATAAAAGACAAACTAACATTTGAAAAATTTAATAAAAAACAAATTCAGTTGTTAAGGATTCCAGCATCACCATCATAGACATAAAAAAAAGGTCGAAAAAAGACATAAAGGTCAGAAACTTGTCAAAGAGAAAGGAATATTAGCTGAACCAGAACCCAAAAGAGAAAAACACTTGAGACCCGATGTCCTTGACATTGTGATGTATTCTTGCTTGTGTATGGTGCATGTAAGACTGTGTTTATATTCAGATTTAATTGAAAGTAAAATGCTTAACTTTCTCATTGTTGAATAATTCTATAATAACATTTAAACTGTATTGATTGCAAGGAAGAATAATATTAATCATTAGCAAAGTCTTTCTAACACACACGATACATAACAATTAAGAAAAATACAACTACTGAGAACATGTCATTTTAAGTTCTATAAATAAATAAAAAATATATTTATAAAATAAATTACTAAGAAAAATGAATATTTAATTTAAATAGATTTTTAATTATTAAACTACATTCCAAAATTACATTACAGTTATGTGAAATTAAAATTACATTCATGATGTTGCCATTTTATTGATGGCATTGGGCGATTTTCTTTTTTTTTTTTTTTCTTCAGAAGGAATTAGAAAACCACTAATTTTATTCCAGAATAAGATAGAACATACATTTAGGCTCATTTTTAAAAAAAATGTTCTAAGATTATGCCTGTCCCTCTCCCTGATATTGCATTTTTAGAAAATCATGTTTTTTCTAACAAAAATAAAAATTAATAATAAATTATTATTTTTTAGGGGACCAAAATAAATATTTACAGCTCTCTAGTATTTTTTTCTGTGTTTATCATACTTTTGTTGGTAAGTAAATAAATTTTGAAAACAATTGAAAAGTTTGGGAACCAAATAGAATTTTTTTTACAACCAAGTGCAGCTTTTGTAGCACTTCTCGGATATATGCAAAAGGTGAATTTGAAGAAATTTTGAATGGCTGTAAATAAAAAAGTATTGAAGTCAGTGATAAAAAAAATTAGGGGGTTATTTAATACCATATGTTTATTGAATATACAAAGTTTCATCAAAATCGGAGACCATGGGTGTACAAATCCCATTTTTGTGGTTGAATTGACATGGAATGATCCACCATTTAAAACTATCGCGTCAAGCTAAGAGAAAAGTAGTCCAGGTCACATAAAAGCAAAGAGAGGTTAACACTTCTTGCTGCATCAAATGCTTCAGGAAATCACAAGATTAAACTTGTTGTTATCAGAAAAGCTGCAAAGCCAAGAGCATTTAAGCATGTCTCGATATTTTCACTGCCGGTTACGTATAGGAGAAAAAAGTGCTTGGATGACTCAAGAAATATTTAAAAACTGTTTTTTTTTTACGATTTTGTGCCAGAAGTTAGAGGAATTGATAAATAGTCACGAACAACTAGAATTTACGATTCTGCCAGAATCCGACAGATTCCACACTGCTAATGAGTCACAGCGAGGGGCTGCTTGATGCACTAGAGTCCACCATGCGATACGTGGAGCAATAGCCTGAGTCGACTCCAGCCAACAATATACTGCTTCGACGATGGCGTGATATTGCTGATCGGAAATGGGGTAATGTGTCAAAATAAAAAACAATTGACAATTATTTTAAGATATAATTAACATGTTGCTATCAACAGTAATGTAATAATTTGTAAGTACAATTTTCATTCAAATATACACTGAAATTTAAAATTTGCTTTATCTTCATTTATTTATTAATTAAATTTTATGATTTCGATAATTCGAGTTTTCGATAGTTCGAGGTAAGCCCGGTCCCATCCACCTCGAATTATCGAGACTCTACTGTAGTAAATTTTATAATGTTAGTTTAAAAATGTTAATCATTTTATATAATGTTAATTTGAGAAATATATCAGCTCAAGAATTTATTTGAGAGATTCATGGAAACATGAATGTTTATATAGACATTTACAAATTGTTTTTGATCTTAACACATCCATCTATAAGTGTGTCCATGTAAAGAAGTTTATCTTATCTTAAAAGAATAAAAACATTTTACAGAAGAACTTTAGCTCTAATTTTGAACAGGCAATATCACATTAATTCTTCATAGCTTGATCAAATGATCTTGATCTTCATTCCTTTAACATAATAGTGAATCATTTTCAAACTACTTAATAATTAACTAAATTTCTTATGACACAATAATTCTTTTGAATTCTGATATTTCTGAATATATGCCAGTTTTAGTTTTAACAATGAGATATCTTTATAAGTAATAAAACTAAAGCGAAAAAATCCATTTTGAAGAGAATTCTTGATAAAATTAAATTTTTTTTCATAATACTGCTACCAGTTTGACAATATGACAATCAAACATTTATACCATATCAGAAATTAACTCAACAATGACATTAGAGCAATACCCCGGCTAACAAATGCCTTGGATAATAGATATTTCAGCTAATCATATTTCTGCTGTTTTTCTACCCAAGCTAACAAATGTTTTATTAGTTATGGATGCTATCATAATGAAGCAGCATTGCATTTTAATTGAACAGGAAATCATATTTCAGTTAGTGAAAATTGCAGCTAATGAAAATGATTCTTGAACAAATTATCTTTGTTAGCCAAGGCATGACTGCATTGTTTAAAGTACCAGCCATTATAAATTTAAAATTCAAGTATGGAAAAAAAACTGAAAAACATTGAGATAAAAGAAAGAAGAAAGTGGTAGCAGAAAATGGAAGAAATGCAAAATCTTTTATAAAGCAATATTTTAAAATACATTAAATTAAATTAACAAAGCAGGGTCCTTGCTAATGATTATCATTATATCAAATCATGACAAAATGTTCCATTTGGTAAGAAAACAAGAGACTGAACTTGCCAAACTTTTTTTATTTGACTTCAATCCTAATTATGTTATCAGACAATTGAAACTTTTTTTTTTAAATGTAACTTATTATTTAACTTGCTATTAAAAACTATTCAGAATCTCCAATTGGGAGGGGTTTTTAAATTTTTTTTTCATAACACTATTTAGAAATAAATACAGTAGAATCTCAATTACCCGACCCTCATTTATCCAGAACTCTCTGTAAACCGACATCAGTTCCTGACCCTTTTTTTTTTTTTACGTTCCTTGTGTATGCAAGCGGTCCTTTCCGAACTACAAGTACAGATAAATATTTTGGTTCCCTTTCTTAGAATTCCTTTGAAATTAGCTTGAGCTTTTTCAAGCTCTGATCTTGGTATAAGTGTACTCTTTCCCCACCCCCATGCCCTGTGTACACATCCCTGTTCTAAACAAAAACACGCCCATTTCGAAATTTGTAAGGCCATACTGCCGAGTGCCACAATATTCTAATATTATTGCACCCTCTGATTGTAAGCAAGTGCAGGGAACAAAACACCTTTTTGTCATCTTTTCACGAACAGAAATTTTCACAGCTGCAGAATTTCAAAAGGGAGAGGAGAAATAAATGTCATATTTTCGCTAAGCACTCTCTTACTGTTCGTTTACAATTGGGCATGCCTACCAAATAAAATAATTTGCTTCAAAATAAATTTATTTTCATATATAATTTGAATTTAGGTATTTATTTAGCAGTTTAAATAGTCATAATAACAGTTCGATGACAATATTACATATTAAACTAGATGATTATTGATAAATTCTTGATTATCTGATGTAGGTTCTGTCCCAATTACATTGGATAATTAAGGTTCTACTGTAGTGTCAGAATTTTTTTTTTCTTGACTGCAAAGTATCTAACTATAAAGATGGATCAAATGAAAACAGAACAGTGGTTATAATTTGGTTTATTTTTGTATGAGTGTGGTGAAACTTTATGTAGAGGTAGAGCATGTTACAAGGAAGGCAATCTCTACTACAAAAATGGACGTCCTAGGTATCCGAATTTGGTGCCATATGGACTTTTATATATTTGGTCAGCTGAAAAAGGAATTGAATGGTTGCTATTTTTACTCTAACAGTAAAGTCATGGACAATGTTTGAAACTGGTTTCGATTTCAGCCAAAGGACTTCTATGAGCAAGATAGTCACCACTTGGTGAAACAATAGCACAAGTGGTTCTAGCTTTGGGGATCATGTTTGAAATAAACTATCTTTTCATTCTGTGGCTCTTGTTCAGTTTTCATTTGATCCATCCTTATAGAACAAACTTGTTTTATTAGTTTTTATAGCTCATAATTTAGATCAGTAACCAATTAAAAAAATTTGGAACACATTGAAAAATGGAAAAAAAGATGCAAGAAAAAAAACATTTCATTTGGCTATAGTTTTTCTGTACTAATTAGCAACTACTTAGCCAAATTGCAAAGGTTAATTGAAAGCCAGTGGGAACCCTGGAGCAAACACTTAATGAATAGATAATGCATTATCATGCAATACCAACATTTATATACATTAATTACCTTTTCAAAAGGAACTCCACTACCGAGAGGATCTTCTGGAGGTAAAGTTTGATTTTCAAAGCCATAACAATGGAAAAATGTTTGAGCTTTGACTTTTATATGGACTTTTGCTCTTTTCCAACCTTCCATAGCCAACTGATGCTGTTGATCTGAAGTCACAGCTAAACATGCACATGCTATGCTGAATTGAATGATGAATAATAAGAACAAGATAACCATGTACTGTAATTATTAAGGATCTTAAGACATATATTTGAATTACACAATATAAGTTTTTTTTATGTTTTAAGTATTAAGAAATATTATAATCATACAACTAATAATAAAGTATTTATAGCTAAAAGATTTTGTTAGTGTTTTATTATCTTTAACTGATTTATCCATTCAAAAAATACTAGGTTAAAGATTAAACCACAAACCTATAACTTAGAGCCATAATTAAGAAATATTTTATTCAAACAAATATAAAAATATTAGATATTTAAACAGGAGTTCAAAATAATTTACATCAGTGTAGCTAGAGGAATCCAAATGGAACATATGCTTTCATTTCTATAGTTACCAATCAATTGCAGATAAAAAGAAGATTAATTAATGCTTAAAAACCAAAAAATTAAAAAAAAAATGAATATATTTATATCACTGTACTATATGGTACATTAAATTGTACAGTTTAATGCATTTAAATAATGCACTAAGTTACAGACATTTAGTTTGTTAATTTTTAGTTAAATTAGGTTAATATTAATACATGGTACGATAAAAAAATTCGGGGACTGCGGCCATTCCTGACGACGAAAGCAAGTACCTAAACTTAAACCGCTTGAAATGGATTCTCCCAACCCTCCCCAGGTTGGTTTAGCCCATGTCATGTGACCGAACCTCATGTGCACCTGTCATCTTCCAAAGTTAGTTACCTTTACTCCACGATGTAAGAAAGATGGCTTTACTTGAACAGTGCTGCAACATTAAATTCTGTCAATGCTTAGGTAAAACACCAATGGAGACTTTGGGTGACTTTGGACTCAAAACGATCGAAAAAATTCCGGCAGAATCGGAGTAAAGGGAAAGTAATGATTGAGGTATTTTTTGATTCTCAAGGAATTGTTCATTCAGAATTTATTCCCGAAGGCCGAACAGTTAACAAGGAGCATTATTTATGCATTTTACGTCTTTTGAGGGAATCCATTTGTCGTAAACGGTCTCAGTTCTGGCAAATTGGCGACTGGTACCTTTTGTATGACAATGCACCAGAACATCGATCTCAATTGATAAAACAGTTCCTCACCAAAACTCGCACTAATGTGCTTCCATATTCCCCCCCCCCCCCCCCCCTATTCACCAGACTTATCTCGGTGTGACTTTTATCTGTTCCCATCAATGAAAAAGCATTTAGAGGGATGCCGTTTTATGTAGTCAGATGAAGTGAAAGCAGCATCGCAGAAGGCCTTACGGGAGGTTGCGAAAAATGGCTTCCAGCAGTTATACGAATGCTGGCAGAAGTGTATCGTCGCCCAAGGTAACTACTTTGAATGTGGATGTGCTTCAGTGCTGTGAACTATTCAGGGTAAGGTTTTTTACATCTTGTCCCCGAACTTTTGGATCATACTTTGTATAAACATAATTAAAAATCAAATAGAATTTAAACAATTCTACCAATAGTATCTTTAACAATATGACTAAGAAAGTACTGGGAGTTGGGATTGTATAGTAAAAAGTAGCAACATATATTTGAATAAAAATTTGATTTCAGAAAAACTGAGGTACAAATAACAGGCAATCTAAAAGCATTTTCTTGCTAATAAAATTAAACATAAAAAAATTACATGTTTCATTCATTTCAGTATTCCCTTGAATGTAATGTAGAAAAAAACGTTATAACGGTGTAAAAGAGGAGTAGAAAAACAAGCATTAAATGTACAATATGCGAGATATAATATGTACGATATCGATATGTGAGCAAAAGAAATGTATGACTTGACACTGGTATTTTTGCAAAGTTATTGTAAATTGAAATGATTTTAATTTTAAATATTTAAAACAATTTTTGATTATTCAGCTCAGGGAATAGAGATAAGAAACAACTGAAAAAGCAGAAGTTTTTATTTTCTGAATAAAAAATATTAATATAAATAAAAAATTCATTCACAAATATTTTTTGGAAAAATTTAGGAGGCAAATTAAGTTACTTGAAGAAAAAAGTTTTATTTTTGTCTATCGTGTGAAAGATCTCATGATACCAAACTCAAAAATATATTTGTTTTAATTTTATATATTATATTTTCAGAGATATCATTAAAAATACACTGCAAAAATATGTTCCCCTCCCTCTATTTCCGAATCTACTGAAACAAAAAATATGAAAAAATTAGGGATAGCAGAAGTTTATTTAACCTTTACACAGGGACTCGGACAGCATCTGACCAAGAAACATGCAAACCTGGACAGATGCTGTCCGAGCCCCCGTGTAAATGTAAACCTTGCAGGAAAACTATAGAGATTTTCCTAGGTAACATAGTTTTTGAGAAAAATGCAATTTTCTGTTACACTCAAACCTTACTTTTCAGGCGGTCAGCAGGGGAGTTGATGAGCACTCGAGGTACCTATCAACGCAGAATTCTCCATGGTATTTGACGATGATTTTCGAGAAAAATTGTTGGTAATTAGCCGAAATATTAAGTTACTTGAAAAATAAATTTTCTCTTTATATATCATGTAAGGTATCATTTTAATAATTCTGAAAATATGTGGATGAAAAGGCTTTATAACTTTCCCAAGTTTGAACTTTCCACGTCCCATAATTTACAAGAAAAAAGGTTCTGACAGACAGACACAGAAGTGATCTTATAATGGTTCCATTTTTACTTTTTAAATACAGAACCCTAAAAAAGAAAAAAAAGTTATACATGTGTAAAGGAGGAGGAGAAAAACAAGCATTAAATGCACGATATGCGAGATATAATATGTAATATGTCGATATGTGAGCAAAAGAAATGTATGACTTGACACTGGTATTTTTGCAAAGTTTTGCTATTGTAAATTGAAATGATTTTAATTTTAAATGTTTAAAGTAATTTTTGATTATTCAGCTCAGGGAATAGAGATAAGAAACAACTGAAAAGGCAGTTTTTATTTGCTGACTGAAGAACCACCCTCACACACACACATACATACAAAATCTCCACAAGACTTGCCAAGTATGCATTCCATGTTTTCATCCTCAAACACCCTGAAATTTAAGGAACACCATTTTCTCAAATGCCATAAAATTTAAGGTTTTTTAGAATTTTTTTTAAAGAAAAGTAAAGTGTTTGTAAAAATTTGTTTACACTAATTTATTATACATATATTAAAGTTGAATATATATATTTTTTAACTGATATATTAAAAAATGGTAACTATACAGCTGGTGGGCAGGAACACTTAAAAGAAAATAACAGGGTGGGCAAAATAATTTATTTTAGAATTGACATAGAACAATAAAAGAAAAAAATATCCTTTTTTTTTTTTTTTTCCCAAAAGCTAGTAAAAAACATAGCCATTTAAAAATATATTCATTTTTAGTGAAATGGCATTGATTCAAAGTAAATGTGAATTTTCAACAAAACATTTCATTACTTAAAATTACACAGAAAAGCAGGATATCAATATTTCCAAAAAATCCTATGTATTGCATTAAAAAAATATGTGATTAAATAATAATTTTAATTAAAAAAAAACTCAAGTAGGTTGATTGAAAATTGGCAGAGTTAGAGTGCTTACTGATTTTGAAAATGTTTGTCTGAAAAAAAAGAAAAAGTCTTTGTTATCATTTCATTACCATACTGTAGTAAACATTATTACTATAGCCCCAAAATTACTTTTCACTTTTGATATACATTTCTAATTAATAAAATATTATTTCCACACGTATAAAGAGTACTTTAAGCAAAAAAAAAAAATTAAATTTTGAACCAGTCAAAGTGGTGTTACCCCTTTAATGTAAGTTATAGAATTTTTAAAGTAAATATGTATACACACTTGTACTAACCAAATGACATATAGTCACAAACTCATATGAAAAATACATTTGACAATGTTTATTTAGCCTTCCTTCAGCATGTTTCTGTCTGTTAACGATTATAAACTCTTTAAAGAATAATCATCTTGCTGCACAAGTTTTCAGATATTACTCAAAGCTGCACTTATACAATATAATGAAGAAAGTTCTCAAAATATCAACATTCTAAGTTTTAAATTGTTAAGCAACACAATTTTTATATTATATTATAAATCATCATTGTAGTGAAATGAATAAAATTTAAAACAAACTGCCATTGAGCATAAAAATTAAGTAAGATATTAGATAAATATAAAAAGAATAATGTTTTAAGTGTCATATAAGTTAGAGGAAACACCACACATCTGAGAGAACTTTTATCCTTATATACCATAAGGCATTAAGCCTAAGCTGGGACATGTCTATTAGGGCTGGGCGATATATCGATAAAACCGATATAAAATGCATATCGTGATACCGATATAAAAAATCCTACCCAACGGTATATCGCAAATATCATAAATTTGACGAAAACCATGAAAACCACGATATTAAATCTCTTCCTCGTCTTTGAGTATTCATGAATACGAACGGTGCGAGTTTCCCCAGCCTAAACCATGATACACCGTATTCATGAATACTAACGGTGTGGATTCTCGCAGCTGATAAAGTTTTTGAAAAGAGGAAGGGTGATTTTCTCCAGCGACCACTAACAGTGGATGAAATATCGTTTTTACAAGGTTAAACTTTGAGCGCATGCGTGGGATATCGCCTATTCTTTCATTTCATTATGATATTCAGTAGTACCGGTGTGGATGAATATTCGAAGTTGTTGAATGATGCGTGAATTTAGGGCGATAAAGAAAGGAAGTATTTTATTTGCAACAGTTGATTTAATGAGACAAATGAGCAAAGAATAATTCAGACATGTTTTTATTTGTTTTTTATAATTATTATTTTATGAAAAAAATATTAATTCCTTAGTAGTATTTATTAATGCATATTCTAGGGTAAAGAAGGATTTTTAAAAATGCAACTATTTTTACTTCTATACCGCGAGTTTTTTTCTCCCCAGAATTTATTTTAAAAATCGCGTTCCTGTGACAGATATGAGTATTTGGTATTTGATTGCCCCTGTATATATGACCACTGGTCACTGCTTAAAATCATTTGGTGGTAATTTTGCATTTAAAATTTTAAAACCATTAACCATTATTATATTTTATTTGCAACGGTGGAAATGAATATCATGCAATTTTAATTTTAATAGAATAAAATATGTTAAAATGTTTCTTCCCTATTTTTAAGCGATTTATCCTGCCCCCCCTTCTTCACAAATGAGATATTAAAAAACAAGAAAAAGATAATATATATTTATTTCTTCATAATTTTAGTTGTAAAATATTAATGTACTATCTGATAAAAAAATAATCGAACATGCAGATTATTCATTTTTTAATTATTTTTCATATTTCCATCCATTTTTTAAATTTTCTTCGTGTTTTTCAGGTACGTTTGTAATTATATAAATACGTAGCACCTATTGTCGTCGTCTGGTCCGGCCGTCTGTCCGCATATAACAACGCAAAAACTACCCAAACGAATGGTTTGAAATTTGAAATTTAAGATATATTATCTTTGCAGAATTTTGTCGAGACATTTCAAATTTTATGAAAATCGAATCAAAACTTTAGCAGATATTAATAAAAATATTTATTAAGAAGTTTTTTTTTTTAAAATCTGTGCTTTCTTGTTATAGGAGTTTCCAAAGTTTAATCGTCAAGCAATCGAGATACTTATTTTATAACAGAAATGAATCTGCAGACGATATAATTCATTTCACAGAATTAAAAATCATCAAGATCGGAATATTTATATAACTAGCTATAGTACGAACGCACCTCATTTGTCACGTTTGACGTACAATTTCCAACTTGTATCCATTATCATGATAAAATGTGCTTGATGACCATTTAACACTCTAACCAGTCTTGAATTCCGATATTTTTCTCTGGGAGGTATTTCGAAGGTTCGGGATGGCGGGTAGCTGTATGTGTGTGGAGGGGGGAGGGGATTATCATGGGCGCCTGCAAGGGAGGACAATTGCCCCTCCCTGAATTTTGAAATTTAAATCTGTAATTTTTTTATGTTGAAAAAAATATATAATTTACTTATCACCAAGTAGCATGATTAATTACGCACTGACAGAAGAAAGAACTATGAAATTTTGGTCACTGGGGATCTGCCAGCTAAAACTCTCATGGAACAAAGTTTTTATTATTTTTTTAAATTTTGTTTGAGTTTGTGTTGAAAAATTATCTCATCTGATGAAAAAGAAATGTAAAAAAAATTGATATTTTTAATTTGTTAAATTTCTGTATTGCATGTTGAGGACTAGCAGCACAACTGTTTCAATATCTTACACCCCCCTGTGTTTTGTCGGCCTCCATGGCATTATGGTATTCAGCGTGTGTCTGAGGGGGGGGGGAGATATTTGCACTTTCGGGACATTAATTAACCGAAAATGTGGAGACTCTAGGGCAGCCATACTCAGCCTGCGGGCCGCATGTGGCCCAGCAAACTTTTATTTGCTGCCCGAGACATGCAATCATTAATCCATATTTATAAAAGAAAAGAAAAGTATTCCAGATCTTTAACTTTGTTTTATATAATTTAATAGGAAGACAAAATCTTACCAGTCATTTATAATTTAAATGTACGTCATTTGCTTATAAAAGCTTTCATACATAGTCCTATTTGCATGACAGAGATGTATATATTTGTTAATCTTCACCACTAATCAAATAATATTTTTCAAATTAATTAAATTTCATTTATGTATTTTCACATTGAAAAAATATGAAGCTTTTGAAATTGAGCAAAGTCGGATTTATTAAATAAAATCTGTTTTTTTTTTTTTTTTTTTTTTTGGTGATTTTTAGAATTTAGAAATTTTGCAGCATTTTATTATCTCGTATTATACTTATTATATAGCTGAAGGTATATAATAAGTATACATAGTATGTATTTTGTCACACTTCTTTGTTATGCTACTTTGTTATGTTTCTATCTTAACTATATTCTTTTACATTAATAAATAAGTATAGTGAGCTGCGGCCCGCCTAACGAAGCAAACTGATGTTTGCGGCCCGCGCGGAAAAAAGGTTGAGTATGGCTGCTCTAGGGACTCAGTATCACCCCTGAATTTCTCACTGACTGTAATGTTAAAGTAAAACAATTTCTGTTAAATATTTTACATGATAGATAATGTTTCTCTGAAGTGTTTATTTCAGTTATTTGGGATTTTGAATATATCAGTACAGGAAATTGCTGATTGTTTTAATGTAATATATGCTGTTAAATTTATTATATTATAAATTGAGTGGAGGAGGGTGTGAAGTGAACCAATAATTACAACAAGCAAACCAAAAATTTTTGTTTGAATTGTTGTAATAATCAGTCTCATTAGTTTGTTAGAGATTTCACAAGAAACTAAAATTTCATAAAGCACAAATTGGCGAATAATTTAGTAAAACTTATTTTATATTATTTATAGATTTTTTTATGCAAGTAAACTTTAAAAGATGTTATATATAGCAATTGTTTTAATAATGGAATATGGAAGTATTTAAAATTTCCATGTTTGGTGCCAGATGCAGTTTTACTAGCCCGTGTCCCTTAAAGGCGAAATTTTTATTCATTGCTACGAATGTTATCTTTTAAATATATTTAAGTTTTAACCAAAATTTTTGTCTATTTCCCGCCAGTTTGATTTTAGCGACTCAAACGGTCTCCCTAATTCGCTTTCGTCTAAAGCCAGCCCTATTGTGGAAATACGAGTAAAACTGATTTTTAGGTAGATTTCGTAAGAAATACTACCTATTACATTCTCCCCTAAGTTGGTATTTTTGAAACATTTTTGCAGATCTACGCCGATCATGACTCCCAAAACCACCCCCAGTTCAAAACTTTATCTATCTATCTATCTATCTATGTCACTTTTTTATGGACACGATAACTGCAATAATTCTGCACGAATCTCTTCCAAACTGATACATAAAATCAAGGGGCATAAAATCTCGGTCAAGCTCGTTAATGGGCAAAATCGAACCAGGAGGGGGAGGGGGGTGTTTTTTGTGAAAACAGAAAAAACCCCATAACTTCTTAATTATGATTCTTAATATTATCTAAAACTTTTATATTGACAAGATCTTTTTTATAAGACAAACCCTTATAGCAAAAAAAAAAAAATCCCTGTTGGCTGGCTCCGACTGCAAACAAGTAAGATTGTGGGCAGTCCCAACTGCGGCATCATGGCAAAAAGGTTATTTCTTCCACAATTCCCAACAAACAGGCGCCCCGCAGTCTGCATCTTTGAAATCTACCTGTACCTGTAGGCCAAGCCATCAGGGATTTTTTTTCTTTCTTTCTTCTTCTCAAAATATTCTTTTATTTATTCTGTATATTTAGTTTTAATATCACGATATATCGTCATATCGTGATATTTAGCTGACGATATACCATGATATTGAAATTGAGATATCGCCCAGCTCTAATGTCTATGCGTCCAGGGATGAAGTGTTCCTCGTCCTCCTGGGCAAGCAAGAGGTACCTATTTTTCTTTGCCGCTGCTGACAAGTCCAATAGTAACCTAGGTAGATGTTCTATGTTCGAAGGCAGTGCTACAGTATGTGCAGGTCAGGGAAACCTGACTAAGACCTATGGCCTAGCTCCCTTATGGATGTCTGGTTCTGGAAGCTGTTGGGGGACTCTGGCTCATCCCCAAGAGGGTGGGCTTCACTGCAAATTGCAGCAACCTATGTCATCAATTCTTTGGCACCCCCACCAGTCATAGTGATTACAGGACTCTACCGGTCGAGTGCAATATACATTCTTTAGAATCTGAGTACGACAGTTGACATGCCTGATGGGCACCCATAGGCACCTGGCAGCGCAGCTCAGTTTTAGACCATAAGGTATTGACAGAATCTGAAGAAATTGGCATATAACTGAAAGAATTGTATAGAGCCATTAGGGGTGCACTAGCGAGAGATTGCAGTATATAGCAAGATGCAATACCATGCATTTTCTTACTGCTACTCTACAATACCACTTTTATTGTATGCTATGTTATAGTCTGTAGATTAGGAAATGGCGGTTGGATCTCCCTCTCCGGAACCGAGTCCATTTCAAGGAAGGCAGGATGGGGTTGGGGGGAAGGGTTGCTTTAGGATAAAAAAAAAACGCCAAGTAATACCTCTCCCGATATTCCTATGCGCTCGTCTCGCCAGACCTGTTTTTTCTTTGACCGATAAGCAGCATATTGCGTTTCTCTCTTTATTCTTCTTCTTATTATTATTATTATTAAACTGTTGTTGTGCAGAATTATAAACGTTATCGTGTCCATAAAAAAGTGGCACAGATAGATAGTTAGATAAAGTTTTGAACTGGGGGTGGTTTTGGGTTCTGGGAGTCATGATCGGCGTAGATCTGCAAAAATTCTAACTTAGGGGAGAATGTAATAAGTAGTATTTCTTACGAAATCTACTTAAAAACAGCCCCACTAGCAAAAGGGAGAAAAAGGCGACAAAGCTTTGAATGTGGCAAACTACACTTTCACGCATTAACAGTTTGACCGTTCGGGAGCTATTGGACTCGTCCACTTCTGCGTCATGAATGATTGACAGGCGCCATCTCCTGAACGACGAATAATATGATATTTTACTCAAGTGCACAGTACTACTTTTTTTTCCTAGAACAAACATTCTAGGCAAGATCAAATGTACAAATTGGTTTTGGTGCTTTTCATTTCTGCAATAAGCAAACAAATAAGCTGATTATAACTTCAATTTAAAAAGTAGATTGTGATGCATATTTCAATTAACTTCTGATATCCAAACATAATTTTCAAGTTCCAGCTTTCATAGCTTTGGGCTCTGTGATCTGAATATATGTCTTTCATTTTGTTTTCAGCTAAAAAAGGAGCTGTATAGAAACCCTTTAACACTTTCAGATGCCTCTGAAAGTGTTCTATAAGAGTAATTGAGTTTTTGTAATGTTGAATTTGCACCAGAATTTTTGAAAATTTTTATTTTAAAATAGGGAAATGAAATTTTACAGCTTTTTTCACCAAAGTTATAAAAGCAAATTTTTTTAAGAATTCTGGAACAAATCTTGATTAAAATTAAGTGAGATAAAATATACCCACTGTCCTTCATGGGGTTAAGCAATTGTAGTAGCATTAGCATTATCTTTCTTTATCTGTACTTAAATTTGCATTGGATTGAAAAATTATGTTCAGTGACTGATTGCTCAACAACACTTTACAAAAACATTTCATAAATGAGTATTATTTGATGGTAAACTTAAGGTCTATTTTTTTAATGTTTCCTCACAAAGTATAAAAAAAAAACAGTGGAATACAATTTTTTCTGTACTTTCAATTCTAAAAATATGTATGCTCAGCTTTTAACACATTCAAAAAGTACACATATTTTGATATTGGTCTTCTCAACCTCCTTTTCACTCCCAACACATGTTTATTTTGATTTTTAAATAAAATTTGTGCAAGAATTTCATTTTGATTTATCAATAATATCTGTAATGTAAAATTAATATGAGAATATGTAAGATCATACTGAATCTTATTCAAACTTTATTTTTAAATATACAACACTTCTCATTACTGAAGAGTAAAGTGCTTTTCATATTTTGCATCAGTGTGTTAGTGGTATATAGATGTAATAAAAGCAGAAACAGAATAACTTTAATTTATTTTCAGGAAAAAATGCCTTTTAACTATAGGTGAAAACTGGGAAATTTAGTTAGTAGCCAGTGGCCGGTAGACTCAGTTTCATTAGTGGCCACTTTTTAAAGTTAGTAGCCACTATTATGTTTCAAACTTTCTTGACATCTAGATAAATTATAATCGTTGTATATAAACATATTTTTCTATAAGAGTTTTAAACCTATTGTATGAGTATGAGTGTATTTCGCATGATTAAACATTATCTCTTGAAGAAAAATAATCCAACTGGTGAACATGTGGCAGGAGTCGAAATATTGAAATGTCCTTAAAACCCGCTTGTATCCGGTGGGAAAAAAGGAATAAATTACTTGAAATCTATGTGGAGTCAAAGCTGATGAATATATTTTGCAGACTAAAACTGTATTTCTTGAAAAAATAATCCAACTAAAGAGTAATCATAAGATGCACGTAAGAGCACATGAGAAAAAGACGAAATATTGAAAATACAGCTAAGTAGTTGAAATCTGTTTGCATCTGGTAGGAAAAAGAATTAACCAGTTCTCTAATTAGATGTAATCAATGTAGAGATGCATATCTCCATGAAAAATGGTGTATTTCGCTTGGCGATCGATAACAGATTTTTTAATCGCCACGTGGCGAGTCGTGACCGCTAATTTTCACCTATACTTTTAACGCCTTGGGGACAAGCGACACGTATACATGATGCATAAGATGCTCAGAATCCTCCATTATTCCCACCAGTTACTTCTTATTGTAAGCTTTGCCTTATTTAATGATAGCATTTCTGTGATTCAATTATGTGAAAATTTCTGTTTTGAAAAACCGGTGTTAGATTAAAAATTCTGTAAACGCTTGTTGCGAAGGGGTTAACATTTAATCTTTAATCCAGAACAAAAAATAAAATGTATTCTTAAATATACATTACAATCATATATACATTGGACAGAAATCATAAATAAATTACAGAATAATATAATGATGAACTTAACATATTTCATAAAATTTTCTGAGAAATCTAATAAGAAGAAATTCTCTATATTAATAGACACTTATGCATACCTAAAATAAAATTTTTATATTAATGGGGAAAAAAAGGTCACTCTTAAAAAATAACTGCTGATATGAGACAACAGTATTCTTAAAGTTGAAAAATTATTCATAAAAATGTATTTGAGCAAAAGGATACAAAAAACAATAACACTTGGTGATGTCTAACAGCCCCAATAAGTCCCATAACAGACAACATAAACAAAAATACTCCACAGGCGATAATGCCACCAACAATTGCAAGATTTGTAACAATGCTAGCTACTCGGCTATAAGCTGCTACTCCAATTAAAATGAAAGACACAAGCTAAAAAAGAAAATGTGTTTTAAATATTTACAATTTAGAAAAAAACTATTCAAGAAATTAGTAGTGATTTAAAAGCTAAAGAACAAAATATGCTTATTATGTCAAAAAATGAGAGATTAACCACATCAAAAGTAATTAACAGATGCAGAGACAATCTCAATTTGTAAGGGGTGCTGAAGCAACTTAAATTTAATGTTTGTTTAATACAGGGTGTTTTAAAAAAAATGTATACTCAGTTGCACTTTCTGGTCCAGATCATCTTCGCTGAGAATGTGGACTAATTTTGGAATGTAACTTTTGCAATGTAGATGGTTTAAATTGTGATGGACACTTGATTTTGAAAGTCCTACCTTACGAGCCACTTGCCAAACAGATTTCTTTGAATTTTTGTCACAAGTTTCTATGAGATTCATTACCACAGTCTTTCCAAACATTTTTGTAAATACTCTGAAGAGTTCCATATGTCTCAAATTTATCTAATTCTAGCAATAGGTTTGAAAGCATAAGGGTAAGCTGCATAGGGGGATCTGTTTGAAACTCTCTCATAAACTGTCTCAGCACTTCAGCTATGCTTTTGAACTTCCAGTAACACTTCAGGATAAATTTCTTTTGATCAAAGCTTAGTCTATTTTTAGCCATTATTTCAAGTTAGTTACACCTAAAAAAAAAAGAACATGCCAGTTATTAGTGAATAAACTGTGTATACATTTTTTGAAAAACCCTGTATCTAATCAAATAAGAACCTCCTACTAGATTTACCACTTAAACACCAAAAATATATATAAGAAAATATTGCTTTCCTGTCTGACAAGTTAAAGATACAAAATTTCAAATTATAATAAATATCCATATTTCTCATTAACTTGATTTTAATGCACTTTATACAGATAACTAGCATAAAATTAAACTGACTGTAAAAAATGATAATTATAGTATAACTGAATTAACTTAAATAATACTGTGAATGCAGTGGTGATATTTGTTTTATCATTAAAATTTCCTGCATAACATTGAAAGATAAGTACTGCAGCATTATCAGTATTAACAAAAGAAAAGAGAAATCAGATTCTTGTACTTATGATGAACATAAATTACACAGATAATTTTACTTATAAGTTGAGTCAAACTCATTTATAGAAAGTTCAGATGAAACAAGCAGAAGGAAAAGAAATGGTTAGTCTAACATAAAAATGCATTGCTTACTTGGTCTTAATAAGCAAAGATTTTGGAAACTCACGAAATTTTTTCCCAATTTTCAAAAATTTCCAATATATTTTTATTTAAATTTTCTTTACTTTTTATAAGAAAAATATGTTAATTCAAGTGTTTACACTTTTAATGAATAGGATGAAACATCTTGAAAAAATAATCATTCAGTGACTTGCTTTCTTTTCAACAAAACAAAGTTCATTGAATTTGAAAATATATACATATGATGTGAATGTGGGGAAAAAAATCTTTTAATAACATATTTAAATTAATAAATGACTGGTAAGCCTGATTTCTTCTATTACTTTTTCAGAACTTTACACCTTTGTAAGTTCAGAATTGAAAAATTATTAAAATAAATATCAAGTTACCAATACTAATTTAATTTAACCCTGCTGAATCAGAAATGTAATAAAACTAACACTATGATTATTCATACTAAAAGTGCTAATAATTTAA
This sequence comes from Maratus michaelseni, assembly GCA_963931845.1. Lineage (NCBI taxonomy): Eukaryota > Metazoa > Arthropoda > Arachnida > Araneae > Salticidae > Maratus > Maratus michaelseni. The sequence goes on from OZ007586.1 coordinate 124,831,552, forward strand.
CTATTCCTTTATAATTTTTCTAAAATGTGAAATTTTAAATTTATACTGAACTCAGTTATAACAATAATGTTGAAGTCTCTTTATTCTTGTTGTAGCCAGATTGGGAGAAGGGGAAGCTAACCCCCTTTCCCCTAAAAACTTATTGAACCGCTCTAGACTTTGTAATATTTTAATAATATATAACATCAATATTACATTTTAAAACTTTTACAATTTTTAATCAAAGGTTTTATGCCAGGTAGACTTGCCCTGAGCTTTTCTCTCTGTATCTATTTTTAACAATGTCTTATTTATTTATCATTAAAGTGGAAAATAAAAGACTGAATGCCAATTAGCCCCACAAGAAAATTACAAAGCCCCTTATTACTTTACGGCCTTGGTTATAAACAAGTTTGACCATACATATTGGCTATAGATATACAATAACTCTTCATCATATCATGCATATCAGGATATAACAATGTATCTCTCTGAGAGTGTGATATAATTGATGATGCTAAAAAACAATTAAGAAAAATGATAATTTATTGCTCAACAAACAATAGCTCTTTTTTTTTTTTTTACAAAGTAATGTTACCAGTACAGCTTAATTAAATACATAATGAAAAAATGAAACTGTGTAAACTAAAAATTTATTACCTACATCTTTTTGTAGAAATAACATGAACAATACATGAAAAGAGTATTTCACCAGAAATTTATTTCTCCTTAATAAAGTTATAGTAATATGGTGAAAAAATTCTCCAAATTTTTAAAACTGTATAATGGCATCAGTGTTAAATCTGGGCTTGTTTTGCATTACTACAAATGATCAATGTTTGGTTTTGAGTGTATCAGCCCCCACACAAAGGTCATTCTCCAAATTAAGATAATTTCATTAATGCAATTCTCTTTTCGATTCATTGCTTTCTTGCTACATATGGATGTTTCTGGTTATCAATATTTTATTTTTGTTGTGAGTCATAACACATTAGATGCACTTAAAAGCACACTAAGTAAAAACTTTGAAAAATCTTTGGATCTTTCTCTCAAGAAAAGGTACAAACTCGAGATATTTACAAACACTATGCTAGATAAAGCTAAATTAACTAATCTGGAGACTCTGATTCTCTCCCATTGCCTTTAGTGTTATGTCTATTAGGTGAACTTGCGTTTCGCTACCTCCAAAGGTGACCCATCTCATTGGTAGGGTCTATATGCATATTAAATGTTTTTAATGAATTAATACAGAATTAAATTTTCTGACTGTTAAATTATTATTATTAAATGATCCAAAGTATAGTTTACTGTTTTTATTCCTCAAGATATGTTGTCTACTCAAAATTAATTAACAATAAAATATGCACTAATTTTGTTTCAGTCATGTCATCAGAATCTGACTGTTCATATGCAACATAGGCTTTTTTTTAATACTTTAGTTGCTTTTTTGATGGCGAGAGGGAGTGAGGAGTCATCATACTTATAATCACAACAGTTACCATTAATGTTTTTGTTCTGTAACACTTATGCAATAATTTTAATAAAGTGTTTCAAGGTAGATTTTATTATTGTTAATGTGAACCTACTGTTATACTTCATTTTCACTAATCTGTTAATTGAGAACTTTTCAGAAGGCATATATAACCGAATGAGCAATATAATGAAGACCTACTATATTTATTATAATTGAAAAAATGCAATTATACATTTATCAATAATATAATAAATGTAAGTAGACAATATTAAAATCTTCAAACATCTCTTTTCTAAATCTTAGTTGTGAGAAACATATTAACTTACAATGTAAACAATGTTTAATGCAATTAAAGCATTTTTTGAGCAAGTGAAGCTGCCACACATGTTGGAAGCTAGCGTTTTCTCTGTGCAAGGAAATAAATTGTATAATGTTCAGACCTGTAATAATATAAAAAAAGTGATATCTCAAAATACTACAACAGAAAATAATTTTTGTTTGAAATAGTTAATAAATATTCAAAAAAAAAAAAAAAAAAAAAAACATTAAATCCATGGTGATAACAATGATAAAATAATTAGTACAAAACGGAATTGCAAATTTGATATTTTTACCTTTTTTACTTTACTTTGATTCATACATCCAAAAAGAATACATTAAAATTTCATACATATAATAAAAACATTTAAAATACTTCAGTATGAAAGTCATACTTCATAACATTTTCACAATGGTTTATCCAGTTTATTAAAATTATAAAATGCTGAAAACTAAAGTTATTTGATACAGCATAATAATTTTAATTAAAAGAAACTGTCAATAAGTTTTATCTATTCAAGTCAGAAAGTGTGCATAAACGTAATTTTGCCAAAAGATAAAATAGAATTTTTAATTTTTCCTGCAAAAAATGCTATAGTAAAATGATTTTGGAAGGCTAGCATAAATACAGCTCACAATTTAAGGGTTTTTCCAGCCCAAAAAAATGTATTTTTCCATTTCTAGAGCCAGAAAACATTGAAAATTCATAAAATCTAAACTAGGTAATTTGGTATGTTTTTATGAGTACAAAAATGCATTTTTAACACTTTCCAACCTAGTTGAAAAGTGTTTATGACTTCGGTTTGTGTGCCGTCTGCCGTATGGCCGTCTGTCCGTGCTCTAACTCCCGTAAATATGCTCGAATTGTCTTGCAATTTTTATATGTTGTTGTCGTCATCTATAGCATGTTCCCTATTTCAACGGCATTGTGTAGCACTTATAGTTTTTTTACAGGGACACTCAAAAGAATTCCGTTACATTACTGTCTATGGGGAAAAATCATTTGCGGTTTTAATGATGTTACACAATTTCAAACACATCGTAATTGATATATATCACGAAGGTGCATTACAAGAAGCTTAATATGGAATAGGGTATGCATAGCACTTATAGTTACTTTACAGGGACAGTCAAAAGAATTTACGTTACATTACGTCTATGGAGAAAAATCGTTTGCGGTTTAATTAAATAATGTTTCAATATTTTAAACGAATTGAAATTTATATATATCACTAAGGTGCATGACAAGAGGCTTACTACAGAATAGTGTGTGTATAGCAGTCATCGTTCATTTACAGGGACACGCAAAAGAATTCTCTACTGTCTGTTAACAATAATTCCTGGAAGTGCGTTTTAAGTTGCTGAACGCGTTTTTAAATTTAACTCACTTTTTGTCTATTACTTGGCGTGTATAAATTCTGTAGATCATATACAGGGCAGCACAAAAGTTCGCGAACATATTTCCGTTTATTGACAGAAACTCCAGAAGGAGAATTTTAAACTGTGCTATGCGTTTCCTAAATAAACTAAAATTTAGCATCCTTGTAGTATATATAGAAATCTATAGATCATATACAGGGCTGAATAAAAGTAATCCAATATTTTTCCGAATATTGTATATGTTGGAAATATATGTTGGAAATTCCTGAAATTACGTTTTTAAATAGGTTATGCGTTTTCCAAATTGTTTACTTAGATGTTATCTTTCAGCTTATTAAACGGTAATGATTTGTAAAATTATTTTGGAAGCGTTGGAAAGTGTTACATAATATATGCTTGACGCAGGATTTTTCGTTCTTGTTTATGTTGATATTGTTTTGTTTTACCAGTTAAAACATGGAGAAAGTTTTCCTAAACATAACTTATTGAAAAATAAGTGACAGTGTAAAAATGTAATATTTCTCTGCATATTTAGATCTACTAATTTCAGTACTGATGTAGTATACTACTATTATGAAAGTATTTATAGATACTATCGTATCCAATATACCATTTATCCAATGGCAGATTTACTTTTATATGACAAACATATGCAATATAATGGAAAACAGCACAATTCTATATAATATGTGACATGTACAGAGACTTGCACACTGCAAATTTCTTTCTCGAATAAAAATTAATAATTCAATGTGATTTTAAAGACTCAGAATTATTAAATAATTCAAAATGATTAATTTAATTTAAAATTAAAATGTGCAGTAATTATTTAGGTACCAAAGGCAAAAAGTTAGATATTGAGATTTGTATTTCTTGATTGAAGCACTTTCCTGAAATAGGGCAAAACTTTTACAAGTCATCAGAAATACATTTTTATTCAATAACCAGAAACTTTAAACTGTTATTTAAAACAAAATGAAATTGGAATTTTCATTTGCCTTCTGTGGACAGCACTTCTTGTAGTATGACAAAAATTGAGAAAAATAACAATAACTTAAAATTTTGGTTTAACTTTTCTGCCTTTAAATTTTTTTAAATTATTATAATTAAAAAAAAAAATTATTAAAATCTGCATATTTTTATTGACTTACGATGACATTTCCAAGCCCATACAGACTATAGATCCAGCTAAACAATTTTTGAAGATGGAACTGCAACTGCAGCCTAAAAATACAGGCTGTGACAATGTATGTGTTGAAAAATCAGAAATTTTTAACTTCCATATCTAAAAAACTATGAGGTCTAGAATTTTTTTTTTTTTTTTTTTTTTTTTGCAAAGGTTCATACTAAGGTAGGTTAGTGTGTAGTACACAAAGTTTCCCCAAATCACTGTCGGTATGTTGTTACAAAATCTGATTGAACTGACATGGAATGATCCAGAAACTATAAAAAAAAAAAATTAATTTCTTAATCTTTACCAAAATCATTACTTTGATGTAAATTGATTTTAATATGATGAAGACCAGCATTTAAAACATTTTTGGAATTGGAACTACACTTCTCAAGTTAATGGTTTAGGAATTAGCTATAGGACAATAAGAGAGGATACAGTGTGCAAGTATGTTTTGTTTTGAAAAAATATATATATATCAGGAAATGCAAAAAATCTACATATTTATTCATTATGTTTAAATTTTGTGTTTCATACTTAAAACTTGCAATTAATTAAGAATGGCCAAAATGATGTTTTGTTCAGAACTTCTTTTTTAGGTAGATTTGGTAAGAAATACTACCTATTAGATTCTCCCCTAGGTTGGAATTTCTGGAAAATTTTTGCAGATCTACACCAATCATGAATCCCAGAACCCAAAACCCCCCCCAGTTCAAAACTTTATATATCTATCTATCTATGTCACTTTTTTATGGACACGATAACTTCAAAAATTCTGCACAAATCTCTTCCAAACTGATACATAAAATCAAGGGCAAAAATCTCAGTCAAGTTAGTTAATGGGCAAAATCAAACCCGGGGGGGGGGGGGGGCTTTTTGTAAAAACAGAAAAATCCCCATAACTTCTTAATTATGATACGTATTGAAACTGTTTAAGTTTAAAGTTATTATTACTTCTAGGAAAAGGGCTGAAAATTTATGTATGTCAGATTTTTGATATAATTAAAAATTACCCCAAGGGGGGGGGGGGGGGGAATAGGGGTTTCTGAAGAAAAAAATTTATAACTTTGTCAATTAACAAAATATCAAATCCACTTAAATTTATTATAAATCCTCTTAATATTATCTACAACTTTTATATTGACAAGTTTTTTATAGGACCAATCCTTACAGCAAAAAAAAATTAAAAACAAAAAAATTCTGCCGGCTCCACCTACTTGACACAGGTAGATTTCGAAGTGGGTGGTTCCAACTGCCGCAGCATGGCAAAAAGATCATTTCTTCCGAAATTCCCAACAAACAGGTGCCCCACGGTCTGCGTCTTTGAAATCTACCTGTGCCTGTAGGCCAAGCCGTCTGGGATTTTTTTTTTATGTGGCAGTGGCATGCCACGCGAGAGGGGCTGATAGGGCTACAGCAATCCCCTGAAATTTAAAGAAAATATCACATTCTTCAAAATGCAATGAAACCTGCTAAGACGAAATTTTAAAAAACACACAAAATATTCAGTGTTTGACGTTTTCCTCTTAAAAAGGTATGTTTTACACTTTACTAAAGACCATAAAATTTTTATTTTAAGCCAGGTTTCTGTTATACAGAAATGGAGATGCAAAATTTCTGGAAAAATTGAAAAAAAATTATGTTTTACAAATAAAAGCTTTGTTTGCAATTATTTTTCTTGGAAAAGATAAAATAAACATTTTTTAGGATTATACACAGTAATTTTTTTTTCCCCTTTACATGAATAGGTTACAAAACAAATGAATGAATAAAATAAATTATTTTGAATATTAAAATTTTAGTCTTTCAGTCTAATAATTTGCACAGAAGCTTATCTTGCTTAATTTATCACCTTTTTTTTTTTTTTCAATATATGATTCAATTGTTAACATATCTATTTCAGCTGTATTTTCTAGTTTAAATAGCGATTCAAACTAATTTTACAATTTAAAGGGGAGGAAGTACCTTATAACTTTTATCTCTCACTATCGTTTGCAAGAAAATTTAAACTGTATTGTAACATCTACACAGTATACACTAAAACCCCTGTAAGACACTACCAAATAGCAGACACCTCTAATCCGCAAACACTTATTCAATCCCCAAAACCTACATATTTGTATGATTTTACTTCTGAATAGCTGACACCTCAGACAAATTTACCAAGGTATCTGATATTAAGAGGCTTTACAGCATTTCCTTTTAGTTAGTATATAAATGCTGCAAAGAAACCTCTTCTTGAGACTGATTTATTTATATTATTTATATTAAAAGCAGTGTCTAAAAATCTATACTTAAGGACAGAACTTTTCAGATAAAAAGAGTAAGTAATTGCCGCTGCATTTTATTTTGAAAAGAAAATTTTATTTTCCCCAAGAATTCTGGTTATAATTTTTAAATATTTCTGATTATTACTTTAAGACCCAAGAAAGTTTTCGATTAATCAATATGAAATCAAAACAAAAGTTTTCAGAACTGAGAATTCTGCACAGAGGTGGTATTCAGCAGCAAAATTTTAAACTAAAATCATTAGTAGTGGATATTAAAACAGTTCAATTAAATGTATTAAGAGATAAAATAGGTAATGCTATAGGCCATCATGAGACTGGTTGCTGGGGGTTTAAGAGAAATGAAAAACTGCACATAAAACAGTAAAATTAAATTAATTGTTCAAATGATATCGAGTTATAAAAGTTATCAACCATACCATTTTCAGTAATTGGTATATTATTTATATAATTTTGCATATGAATTTTGATTTTTAGTTAAGAGAAGTAGCATTTAATTATCTTACAAATTATATTTGTCAAGTCTATGTTTTCATGTGGGAGATGGAATGTTTTCATGAAGGAAAAAATGTCAAATGCAGCTATTATAAAAATTTTAATTACATATTTCAAAATTAAAATAAAATTTGAGTTTTTTTTCTTTTTTCTGAGGACACTTTTACTTTCAAAACCACTTTCGAAAGTGAAAGTATCCTCATGAAAAAGTAATTGCAACCAAAGTTAAAAAAGGATCTGGTTAGAGATCAACCTCAGCTATCCTATGCAAAAAATTAAATGTTTAAATGCAAACAAGAAATTTGAAAAGAATGGTCCCACTGGTTTAGCATTAGCTTGTGAGTGTCTTCGCATGACTAGTGTAGGCTCATTTATACAAATCTATTTTCCATGAAAAACTAAAATTAATGATCGGATATCTAAGTGCTGTATCATATAGATTTTGAAATCTATTTTTTTTTTTTTTTGACTGAAAATTTTTATCCTTATTAAATTTATTGGTGCCATTATAAATAAGAAGCAAATTATCTATCAAAACAGAAGCATAAAAGTTGCAAAGAAAACTTATTAAAATATTTTAATGATTTTCGAAATTCTTCTGAAATATATTTTTATTTTATTTATTTATTAATCAAATCTGCGATTGGAACTTTCACTGCCTTCTGCAGCGTACACCTGTGCAGGCTACATCTGCTATGATCTCGAATAAAACAAACCTTAATTATTGTGATTTTTTATTTGGATAAAAAGTTTTCCCAAACGAACATAGGATTACCACATTGCCTTTGTGGGTGTACACAGATAATTATTTTTCATCTTAAAAAAGCCTACTGTAAAATCCCAAAAGAAAGCCTCCCCTCCCACTTTTAAGTAATTTTGATTTTCTTTTCCATTCCCAAATATATGCCCCCTCCCCCATCACACACACTTTTTTTTTTTTTTTTTTTTTTTTTTTGCACAAAAACTTGATTTTAAAAATCCAAGGGAGGGAAATTTCAATCTTTTGACAGATTTTTACTTATGTTTTTACATGATGTTAATGAAATTCACCTCCACCACACATGAAATGTCTGTTTCCCTTTGCCCTCTCCAACACAAAAGCTTAAAAACTTCAGAATTTTAAATCATTCTGTCCTTTTTCCTGCTTGCCAGTAAGTAACGTAACAATTAGTAAAAAAATCAATCCTCTAAACTACAATCTCCCGTCCATCCAAAATTTATGTCCCCTCCCTCAGCATATAAAGTTTAAAATCTTTAAAACTCTTTATAAATTGCTCTCTAGTAACAATAAATAAATAATCAGCCATTTGAAATATCTCTCTATCATCAAGATATCTGCTTCCCCCCCTCCCCCCGCAAACAAATCTTTAAAACTCTATTTAAAAAATATATTCTGTCAATAATCAACCATTTCAATTATGTTTTTACCCCAAAATGTCTGCTTCCTCCACTTTGCTAACCCCTATAAAAAAAAAAAAATCTTTAAAACTATTTATTAAAAAAAAAAATCTTCTGTCCTATTTATTGTTCTCTACTAATAATAAATAAATAACAAATCATCTAAATTACAAACCTCTTTCTTCGAAATTCATATTTCCCCCGTCATCCCCAAGAATAGAATGTTTAAAATTTGCAAAACTCTTAATTGAAGAGACCTTTTGTCCTACTTGCTACTGTCTAGTAAAAAAATAGATAGTTTGTCATCTAAGTTTTCTCTCTACTCCAAAAGTGTCTGCCTCCCCCGCCCCACACAAATTTTAAAAATCTATTTTACAAAAAACTGCTGTATTTGTTCTTTAGTAACAATTAATCAATAATCAATCATCTAAATTACCCTCTTTTCTTCCAAAAGTTCCAATTCCCCCTCTGTCTTCTCACACAGCAAATAGTTTAAAATCTTTAATATTATTATTATTATTATTATTTTTTAATGCTGATCTATTTCTTATTTTGTAGTAAGGTAACTCCTCTCATCTACATCATCTCATATAAGTATCACTCATCTAAAATCATCATCTTTTTTTAAATTTTTGCTCTGACCTATTCTCCCAAAGGAGAGGGGTGGATTTCTAAATATGTGAGAGGAAAGCAAAAATTTTCATCTTTTTGCAGTTTGGCTGTTCTTTCCTGAATCACATGTATATTTTATGTTTTGAAATAAATATGCTCTTTAAAATAACTCCCATCCATTAACAAAATATCAGCTGTGAGAACAGTCAAACTACAAAAAGAATAAAATCTTCTCTCTGCTCCCCCCCCCCCACCCCCCTCTCCATATCTAGAAATTCACCTTTTTTTCTGGGGATAGAGAATGGAAGTTTAAGTTAGATGATCATTTGGTGAGTTAGATGATCATTTATTTATTGTTGCTACAAAATAATAATGCAGCATAAAATATTTTTAAAAAGTTTTAAAAGATTTTAAAGTTTGTGTGCTGGGGGGAGGAAAAGGGAGAAACAGAATATATATATATATATATATATATATATATATATATTTTTTTTGGGGGGGGAGCAATTTAGATAATTAATTATTGTTGCAAAAAAGTTATAGATTAAAAAAAACTTTTTTAAAGACTTTAAAGTATGTACTTGGGGAGGGGGGGGGGGCAAAGGGAATAAAGGACTTTTTTGGGGAATATTGTTGGAAAAAAATCACTAATAGAGCAGAAAAAAATTAAGAATTTTAAAGATTTTAAATTTTATGCGATTCATTTGGAAGGGGAGGGTCTTCATGAGATTGGGCCGGGGGGGGGGGGCAGAGAGAAGCAGAGATTTTAGGAGGAGGGTTTAATTAGGTAGTAGATTGGAGTTATTTATTTTTAATATAGAGTATTGTATTTAATAAGTCTGAAAAGAAGTTTAAAACAAAAAAGTTATAAAGGTTAAACTATGCGTTTTTGGTACCAGAGGGGGGAGGGAGGGGCAAAGGGAAAAGCAGTAATTTTGAAGGGGGATTTAGATGATTGATTATTTACTGTAACAACAAAGTAAAAAATAAAGAAAAAGATTTTTAAAAAGATTTTTGTAAATTTTTTTTGGGAAGGGGGAGGGCAAGATTTTAAGGGGCGATTTATTTTTATTTTATTAATTTTTTTTTAATCTGTCGAAATACGGAAGATTCTCGCCCCTTTTTTACTTCTAAATTAATGATAAAAACAGGTTTTTAAATGATTTTTTCTTTTAAAATCTTGATTATAGGCCCCCCTCCCAAATTTAACCCTATTTGATTTTGAAAAAGGGCAGGCTTACAATCAGGATTTTATGATAATTGTTTTATTTCAAAGGCACACTGTGATCAACTGAGATTAAATTAGATTTTTCAGCAATGTCATTTATACTGCTATAGAAACTGATTTGACATTCTTCCAATTTGAATTTAATCAAGTCAGTAACAAAATTTCACTTTAAGAGAGCTTTTTTTTAGTTTTAGAAAACAATTGTTAAAAAATGATTGCAATGTGCGAAAAACACCAAAATAAGCAAAAAAAAAAATAAAATTATAATTTAATTGCACATGACAAAATTTACTATATTGGGCTAAAAGACTGAAACCAGATTCCTAATCAATGTCAAAAAATCTCCACAAAACATGAAAAAACACCAAATATTGTATCAAAAAGTTTAAAGATTGCAGAAGACAAAATTTACTACATTGGGGTAAAAGACTGAAACCAAAAACCTCTTACAAATGTCAAAAAATTACTATAGAACACGAAAAATACAAAAAATTTCATAGAAATATATACAGACAGCTCTGTGAAATCTGCACACTTAAGGACAGAAGGTTTTGCAGATTATACATCATCCTGTAACAATTTCAGTAAATCTCTCACAGTCTGCTAATTAGGCAGAGTAATCAAAGATAGAAGTTCCCAAGAGTTGGAAAACTTTTCTCACGCTTAGCTGTGGGGGTGACAAGAATGCCGTTTACTACAATAGGAAAAGATGAGCTTCGATCAATCTTGTGAAACTGAAATTGCTAGACAGCAAATATTTCTCTGATCTGACCGTCTATATGTGGGGTCTCAGATCGTGGGAATTTCCTGCGTGAACATTTAAAAGTTCAGTAAGACCTCCCTAAAAAGGCTTTATCCAATGACGTAAACTAAAACTTTTTTGATTGGTGATCGGAGAATCTTTTGTTCGAGCAAACGGACCGGAGAAGAGGATCGAGAGGAGGTTAGTTAGAGTTTCGGCAGGAGAACGAGTGTTGGTGGAAAACACTCATCTCAGGACGGTTTCCCTTCTTAGTAGGGAAGGACAGGTTTGCTGACAGATTTTTGAATGAGAGAGTGCGATCTCTCTGAAGTCAAGGCAACAGCCTTGGATTTGACCTTTCGGGGAGAGTGAAAAGTAGCACTAGTTAAGACTTTAAGATTCTAAAACTACTGTAAAAGACTGGACTATTTGGTGATTTGCTATAAATTACAAGTCGAGCGAACTCAGCTAAAAAAAATTGTTGTAAATAATTTTTACCTCTAGAAATTTCAAGAACGCTTTTTAAATAAAATTTGTTCTGAAATATTTAATGAAGGTGATCAATTGTGAAACGGCTCCACGCTACCCCATTTCAAAAACACACAACATCGTGGATTCTTTACAGCTGGTGGCAAGCGAGTCGGATATTTCGACAAAAATTTATTAGCATTAGTGAAGAGAGTCCAGACAGTAGCAGTGACGCCCGCCCGCATCTAAGCGCGCAAGATCTGACGCCAGTTCAGGAGAGGAAAGCAGAGACCGAAGCAAGCCTTGCAGTGTCACGACAGACCACAGTTCCGTCCTGGAAGCAAGCCCGTGTTTACAGAGAACAAGCCCGAAGCAAGCCCTTGCATTGTCACGACAGACCACAGTTCCGTCCTGGAAGCAAGCCCTTTCTAGGAAACATCAGGAGTCGACAAACCGAGATAACCTGTGAAATCGACGACGTCTAGGCCAGACCCGAAACCGGCGACAGATAATGCAGACAAAGACTGTAGAAAAGGTAAGCTCAATTCATTTTTGAGTGGCTCTCATTTTGTTTACATATTCTTTGTTGAGGAAAATTCATTTCTGAGAAATTTTTTATTTGAATATTGATATATGATAAATTATGATAAATTTTTAAATCTAATAACTTTTAACATATTTGGAAAAATATATGTATATTTGTTATCAGCATAAAATTTGATAGTGTGAATTTTCTTTTGGCAGTAAAATAATATAAGGATTGTCAGGCTAAATGTGTATATATATAATTTTTTTTTCTCGAAAAAAAAAAAAGAGATAAAAATTTTGATTTTTCAAATAAGTCGATTGTCTAGTTATTCATGATTGAAAGATTTCAAAGGTGTACTTTTTTATATTATTAGTGAAACAATAGATGTTGTTGATAATCAAATATTTTGAATATGTGATGTTAGGAAAATTTTTTAGCAGTTGCAAAAAGTGGTCATTTTGTTACCTGCGGGGTCAGAAATATCAAGTATTGGTTGAATTATGTGCACAGAATTTCAAATTTCTAAATTTGTTTTAAATGTGTATGATCGACACCAAAACGTGTCAGTGTATTGAAAATTTTACAATATTGAAAGTCTATTTTTATATGTATACTATTTTTATTATTCCTCAAATTGAATTGTATTTAAAATTGTTAGTATTATGTGGGTAGTTGCAGAAAAATTTCCATAAAGTGCTAGAATCCCTATTGCATAAGTTAGCGAGCGAAACTATCATTTTCATCTTTATATTGTATTTACATAAAATTTTAAAATGCAAGAAGTAACTGATCTGAAACAGTGCAGGAAAATTGATTTGCAGAATTTAGCGGAAGAATTGGGAGTGGAAATAGGGAAAAATGACAGGATACCGGTAATTATCCAAAAAATCGAAGCTGCCGATGATTACGATAAAGATTTTGCATTCACGCAAGCTGCGTATATCATAAAAGATCGAGAAGAGAAGATAGCCGCGGATAAAGAAAGGGAAAAAGAGAATAAAGAAAGGGAAAAGGCTGAAATACAAAGGGAATATGAGGAAAAACAAAGGGAATATGAGAGGGAAAAAGAGAATAAAGAAAGGGAAAAGGCTGAAATACAAAGGGAATATGAGGAAAAACAAAGGGAATATGAGAGGGAGAAAGAAGAAAGAGAAAGAGAGGAAAAACAAAAAGAACGCGAATTTACGTTAGAACAACTTAGATTGACGCAAGATGCAAATAGACGTAGTTCAACTAACAGTACCGGGTCGGAACGCCCACCTAAATTGCCGCTTCGAACAATCATGCATCGATTTGATCCAGAACGCTCGGATATAACTTTGTTTTTAAATTTGTTCGAACGACAGGCGACCAAAGCGGAAATAGAGACAGGTGACTTAGTGACGCATTTATTAGCTTTAGTGCCGGTAGAAATTGCAGAGTTAATTTTAAGGGAACCGCAAGATCAGACGGATAACTTTGAATACGTCAAAAAGTTTTTGCTTGAACGATTCCGTATGAGTCCCGAAGCATATCGTCAAAAATTAATGAAACATCCACGCAATCCAGGTGCTCCGTGGAAGGATATTATTTTTGAACTCAATAGTTGTTTAGAGGGTTGGTTAAATGGGTTAGATGTTACAGATTTCAATAGTCTGAAAAATTTATTGATAACGGACCAGATCAAGCGCCGTACTTCTAGCGAATTGAAAGAGCATTTCATTGATTCGTGGGCAAACTACAAAGACCCGTTAGTTTTGGCAAATTGTCTCGACGAATATGAAGCGATTAAAGGCCCTTCGAAAAAACTTTGGAATGTAAGGCCCCCTCCAGATAAAAGAACCGAAAAACCAAGGTTCGAAGAAAAAACGCGAAGTGAGAGAATTTCCGAAACCAAAACAAATTGGCGAGACAAAGATATTAACAAAGACAAAGAGCGCATATTTGAACAAAAGAGGTGGAACAAATGTTTCGTGTGTGGATCCTCCCAGCATTTGAAAGCAAATTGCCCAGAGTACAAAAAAAACGAAAGACCCATCTCTAAAATTAGTCACATCCGAAACAGCCCTGAATTGGAAGAAGGTTTTAGACCCTATTTAAGTCATGCGCTAATTAATGGAAAAGAAATTACCGTGTTGAGAGACACGGGTTCCTGTTCGGACGTGGTGTCTAGGAAATTCATTAATTCGGATCAATTAGACGGGGGAACCGTTTGGGTAAGACAACCATTAATAAATGATTTGCATTGTCTGCCTACGGCCGATGTAATTCTCGAAATTAAAGACGTTGGAAATGTGAGGACTAAAGCAATTGTGGCCGACAGCGAAGCAGATATGTCTTATTATATTTTGGGTAACGAAACGCAGAAGTTGATAGACGAGATTAAAAACGGAACAATTAAAACCCTACATGCGGTAATAACGCGTAGTCAGACTAAAACGAATCCGAAAGAAAAAGAAAACGAACCGAACAAGGAAGTTACTCTTTCTCCCCTAGACGGGGAAAACGAAAAAGAGGCGGATGATGAGGTGACAGTTGAGACCTGGGAAAAAGATTTAATCCCCGAAGTTCTAAATGATCAATGCTTAGATCTGGCTAAAGTAGGTAGGGGTGAGTTTGGAATGGAACAAAGCAATGACCCTTCTTTAGACATTATCAGGAAAAAGGCAATGGAAAAAAAATCGCATTATGAAATAAAAGACTCGTTGATAATACGAAAAACTAAAGACCATCGGGGGTTTGAACGAATTCAACTAGTGGTTCCGGCAAAATATAGGATAGGCCTTCTGAATGCATGTCATGAGGGAATCGCGGCTCACATGGGCGAATTGAAAACAAAAGACAAAATTTTAAGATATTTCTTTTGGCCGAACATAATAAAAGAAACGGAAAATTTCGTAAAATCTTGTGACTCATGTCAAAAAGTGGGAAAGGCGGGGGAGCAGAAAAGGGCCCCGCTGAAGCTAATACCTATAATTTCAGAGGTATTTTCAAAACTTTTGGTGGATCTTGTAGGCCCCTTACCAGTGTCTAACAAGGGAAATAGGTATTTATTAACTGCAATTTGTTGTTATTCGCGATACCCTGAGGCTATACCCATACCAAACATGCTTTCTGAAACGGTAGTCGAGGCCCTAACCTTAATTTTTAGTCGTTTAGGCTACCCCTTTGAAGTACAGACAGACCTTGGAAAATCTTTTACTTCAAGTTTAACCACCATTTTTCTGGAGAAATTTGGAGTGCAACTAAATCATTCGAGTGTATGCAGACCTTCGTCCAATTTGATAGAACGATGGCACCGCTCTGTCAAACGTTTATTAAAGGTATTGAGTGTGGAAAACGGTAGTGACTGGGAGAAAAATCTACCGCATGCACTGTTAGCCTTGAGGACGGTAACGCATGAGTCGACCGGTTTCAGCCCGGCCGAGTTAGTACATGGGAGAAATCTACGGACCCCGGAAACCTTATTGTTCGAACAATGGACAGGGGAAAGTCAAGAGCCAGAGTTGGTCACTGAATATGTTTTTAATCTTATGAATAGGTTAAAGCGCTGTCAGGAATTAGCAGTCCAGAATATGACGGTCGCTAGAGACAAAAGAAAAATCTGGTACGATAAAAATGCCGTCGAAAGGCACTTTGAGCCAGGGGAAGAAGTGTTAGTCTTAGCAACGAACAAAAAGAATAAAATGTCGGTAGGGTGGATAGGTCCCGGAAAGATCGAATCCAAAATTTCCGCGACAAATTATATAGTGAGTGTTCCGGGCAGACGGGAAAAATCACAGATCTATCATGTAAATCTCTTAAAACCGTATGTAAAAAGGGTGGGAAAAATAAATATTTTAACCCGCGAATTTCACGAGCCAGATGCATCCCAAGACTTAGAGATTGTGTACCCCTTAGCAGACTCCAGCAGTTACAAGTTTAGCGAAGTAGTGGAGGATAGTGGGTTAAGGGATCGGTGCAGTAACGAACAATTGCATATGTTGGAAAATTTATTGGACGAATACAGCGAAGTGTTCTCGAACGACCCAGGATTAACGGATCTCACGGAACACGATATAGAACTTATAGAAGAAAAACCGGTGAGAATAAGGCCATACCGTACATCGCCCAGACAAAATGAAATTTTAAAAAAGGAGATTAAGCGCATGTTAGAACTCAACATAATTAAGGAAGGGGAGTCTAATTTTAATTCTCCGATGATATTGGTGGAAGCCCCGGGAAAAGATCCGCGCCCCTGCATTGATTATAGAAAACTGAACGCAATTACGAAGGCAGAGTTTTTCCCACTCCCGAATATAGAGGAAAGGGTTGAAAAAGTGGCAGCCGCGAAGTATATTACGGTGCTTGATTTGACAAAAGGATATTGGCAGATACCCATGACACCCAGGGCGCAGAAATTGGCCGCATTTGTGACTAACTTTGGAAGTTTTTTACCTCTGTCAATGCCTTTTGGGCTCCTCAACGCGTCGTATAGGTTCTCTAAATTCATGGCAAAATTGTTATATGGTCTAGAAGAATTTTGTTTACCCTACCTAGACGATATGGCCATATTTTCAGACGATTGGGAGGAACATATCAAACATCTTGAAAAGGTATTAGTCAGAATAAGGGACGCTAAATTAAAAGTTAAAATAGCGAAGTGCAAATTCGCACAGAAGACGGTTAAATATCTAGGCCACATAGTGGGGGAAGGACAACGAAAACCCGCCGAAGCTAAAATCCACGCCATCACGGAATTGCCAGCGCCAAAAACCAAAACAGAAATTAGGAGATGCCTAGGTATGGCAGGGTATTACTCGCGTTACATAGAAAATTACGCCACTATAGTTGAACCTCTCACGCGAGCGCTGAAAGGAAAACACAAAAAAGAAAAAATAGCATGGAGTGACGAAATGAGTAAGGCGTTCGATCTACTAAAAGATAAACTCACCAGGGAACCGATTCTATACGCCCCAAATTATGATTTGGAATTCGTTGTGCAAACAGATGCGTCTGAAAAAGGGATCGGAGTAGTGTTGGCACAGAGGCAGGGCTCAGAAGAACATCCCATAATATACCTCAGCCGGAAGTTTACTGACCCAGAAAAAAGTTTTAGCGCAACGGAAAGGGAATGCGCGGCAATAATTTTTGCGATCAAGAAACTAAGACATTACATTGACGGTCAAGAATTTCGTATAGAAACAGACCACAACCCATTGGTGTTTCTGAAAAATAATGCAGGTAACAATCCCAGATTACTTCGATGGGCGCTAGCCCTGCAACCCTTTCAATATGCCATCCGACACAAACCGGGTAAAGATATACCCCACGTTGACTACTTAAGTAGAGCAATTCAGTAGTAAGTTTTTGAGTAAAATCCAATCTGTTGTACATATTTGATTATTTTTAGTTTTATTTGTTATTTTGGCATGTGTAGTGAAAAAAAAAAAAAAAAAAGTCTCTTTCAAAAAAAAAAAAAAAAAAAGTCTCTAAAGCTAGATGTTCAAGCAATGGTAAGCAGTATATAAGAAATTAGGTCACTGATGTATATAGTGAGGTTAAATTGAAATGTTATTTGAGCCACTCAAATATGTTGAGCTAATCCTTTTTTTTGCAGATTTTCCGCGTTTTAACCCGGAAAATGTTTTGATGGTGGGGGTGTTGTAACAATTTCAGTAAATCTCTCACAGTCTGCTAATTAGGCAGAGTAATCAAAGATAGAAGTTCCCAAGAGTTGGAAAACTTTTCTCACGCTTAGCTGTGGGGGTGACAAGAATGCCGTTTACTACAATAGGAAAAGATGAGCTTCGATCAATCTTGTGAAACTGAAATTGCTAGACAGCAAATATTTCTCTGATCTGACCGTCTATATGTGGGGTCTCAGATCGTGGGAATTTCCTGCGTGAACATTTAAAAGTTCAGTAAGACCTCCCTAAAAAGGCTTTATCCAATGACGTAAACTAAAACTTTTTTGATTGGTGATCGGAGAATCTTTTGTTCGAGCAAACGGACCGGAGAAGAGGATCGAGAGGAGGTTAGTTAGAGTTTCGGCAGGAGAACGAGTGTTGGTGGAAAACACTCATCTCAGGACGGTTTCCCTTCTTAGTAGGGAAGGACAGGTTTGCTGACAGATTTTTGAATGAGAGAGTGCGATCTCTCTGAAGTCAAGGCAACAGCCTTGGATTTGACCTTTCGGGGAGAGTGAAAAGTAGCACTAGTTAAGACTTTAAGATTCTAAAACTACTGTAAAAGACTGGACTATTTGGTGATTTGCTATAAATTACAAGTCGAGCGAACTCAGCTAAAAAAAATTGTTGTAAATAATTTTTACCTCTAGAAATTTCAAGAACGCTTTTTAAATAAAATTTGTTCTGAAATATTTAATGAAGGTGATCAATTGTGAAACGGCTCCACGCTACCCCATTTCAAAAACACACAACATCGTGGATTCTTTACAATCCCTTTGTTTACATTTTATTTTTTAAAGTTGGACTATAAATTAGGAATTACACAAAAATTGCAATAGAAAAAAAAATATAATGCAAAATTGGTTTAACATATTTAATAACTAAGTTGATATAAAGAAAAATTAAATTATATGCAATGCAAATTTTACTGATTACATTTTTTGAAACATTTCACAATGCTAGTTTAAGTTTTGGTTTGTTGTCAATATTTTTTTTCTGTAAGTCTATGAACATTCATTACTTCGTGCTCAGAGATAAAATTTTGTTTCTAAAGGAAATTTAATTATCTATATCCAGTTCTAAACCCTGTACATAAGTTATCTTAAGTGTTTTCATCCTCTGATCCAGTGTGTTTTCAAACAATAGCCATAATTTCATCATCAGTCGTTCATTGAGTTATAGTTGGCTCTTCGTCACAAGTTAGCCATTGAACCAAATTTTGTTCCTCTAAAAATGCTGGAACATCATTCACTGCATCTTTTGCATAATTTAAAAGCTCACTGGTTTTTGCTCTAGTATGAAAGCCACTGAAATCTTGAATTTCATATCAATGAATAACAATTTGTAAGAAGAATCACATGCAGCACACAAAAGTAGGTATAAACACACTTACGGAAATTTTACTGAAAGAAATATTCAGCTGTATTGTAAAATAAACAAACACAACGTTAAGATAAAGTCAGTTAATGTTACAATTTCATCGGCATTTGAAAGAAGTGTACGTTTGTGTTACGCATAACCAACCAACCAAACTCGATTCACATTTAAAATAAAATTTGCTATTTCGATTTGGTTGTCCCTTTTACTTTATTATTTTTAAATGCAGAGTAAAAAATATATAAATTATCTTAAATCACCATTTATTTCATTGGAAAATTGGTAATTCATAAAAAACACCATATTTAACTTTATATATGAGCTTTACTATTAACTGCCCTTTTCACTGTTTACATTCCAATGTGTAGTGTGGATAATAGATATTTGCGGATTTCACGGAGCTGGCTGTACAAAAAATTAAAAAATTGCTGTATGAATTCCGAATAAAGTATATTGAAAAGAGGACTACATTGTACTAAATAAGTTAAACTGTAGGGGAGTCCGGTACACACTGGACCTATGAGCACAGTGGACCACCTCTAATTTTTTTATTTTTTTTAAGCTTCTCTTCTATCCTAATGGACAACAGCACTACACTGATTATTTATAGCCTTCAGAAAATATGTTTAGCTCAAATTGAACTATTTTATCATGATTGGTTGTTTTGAGCTTCTAAAAGTAAAATTTTTCATCATGATATTTTAATTATTTTAGTAATTAAAGATTGTAGATAAATCTGATAAAACAGCTTTTTTGCAAAGCTAAGATACTTGTTTTTATTTAAATTTAAACAGGGCTAGCACTAGGATTTTTCAAAATTTTAGGGAGGAATTTTAGGAATTTTTTCCAAAATTTTAGGAAAATTTTAGGGGCATTTGCGATATTTTTAACATTACAAGTTATGTAATAACAGTATATTTGTGCTAGTCAGGCACATGTGGTACACTGCCAAAGAATATTCCCATCATTCCAATGAATTCAGCCCTTGTTCCATGTGCTTGTGTTGTTTGTTGCGAATGAGCGCATTTAAATTTGCGCAATAACCGGCTTCATATTACAAACCGTTTTGACAGCTTATGCTTACTGGCAATTGTATTAATTAGAATTTTGAGTTCCATATATTATACAATCATGAAAAAATATTTTGTTGGGAAATAAAAATAATGTAGGCCTAATGTATTTAACATTAGGCCTATCTTTTAATAAGATCAGATAAAAAAAAAATATCGTACTTTCATACTTTTAGATGTATAATTTGAACATGTTTAACAATTGAGCCTAACCAGAATGAATGCTCTCCTTCTCTCTCTTTTGGATGTTCTCGGTGAACCTAGAGAACAAGAGGCAGGAAATAGGGGTGATTATAAAAAAAAAATTCTGAAGCTCACAGAAAAACTTCTGAAAAGTTTATTTTCACGCGTTTTTTCCGCGATATTTTGACGAAACATTCATTCTTTTTAGATTCTTTCACGAATTTCGCCTTATTTGCACGATTTATTGACAAAATCCCACGTTTTCTCGTGATCTTTTGACGAAATTAGCTTTTTTTCCCCCGCGATCTTTTGACGGAATTCGCTTTTTTTCCCGTGATTCTTAGACGAAATTATCTTTTTTCCTTGATTTTTAATTGAAATTTGAGGGGTTTTTCACGATTTTTTTAATTGAAATTCACGTTTATTTTGCGATCTTTTTAAGAAATTCTAGTTTTTTTTCCCGAGATGTTTTTAAAAAATTCGCGATCCTTTGAAGAAATTAGTGTTTGTCAGGATTGTTTGTCGAAATTTGTTTTTCTCCGTGAACTTTTGACGAATTTTGCGTTTTTTACACGATCTTTTGACAAAATTTGCGTTGTTTTAGCAATCTTTTGACGAAAGTTGCGTCATTTTAGCAATCTTTTGACGAAATACGCATCTTTTTCGGTGACCATTTGTCAAAATTCACGATATTTTTTGGTGAAATTTTGGCGATCTCGAATTTTTAGGAACAAGAAGAAAATTTTAGGAGAATTTTAGGAATTTTAGGGGATAAAGTAATATTTAGGAAATTTAGGGGGAATGCTAGCCCTGTTTAAAGTTAATATGTTTAAAAGAAAGCTATAAACAATATTAATATGATTATTTATTGAACTTCAACATGGGGTACAGTGGTCCACAATCCACACTGCTCCTGTAATGCAGAATGTTCAAAATACTTAATAATTCTTATTTTCTATCAAGAAATATTGTTTTAAAGTAGTTATTTAACTGTAAAATAGAGTAAACAAAGAAAAATAACAATTTATTTAACATAGTAAGAAATATTTTGTTTTGTATTTACTGCCTTTGATAAATATAACTGTAGTCTAATTGGTGATGATTCTATTCAAGTAAGATTCATGAGACACAAATTGAATAGAAGTCAGTTTATTTTTCCCGAAACTGTAGATGAATCTATTGTTGATGTCAATGATTTCATATTGTTCCCAGACCCAAAAGTATTTCAGGAAAATTCCAGGCTCAATCTTACTCAGAAGTATTTTGGAGTTTCATTTTGCAAATTTTAATGTGTACTGATTTTTTTGCACTTAAGTAATAATTTCAACTAAATTGCGATTGTTCCTGTATTAATCTGTTATTATTTTCAATTTTTTTTTTGTTTTTGTTTCAAAATGTTACTTGTAAATTTATATTACTATGTTATTTGGCGGGTAAAGGGAAAATAAAAAAGAATTAGATTAATGAAAAATAGATTTATATTGTATTTCAGATAATACCTAATAGTGGTCCACTGTGTCCCAGAAGTGGGACACACTGGTCCACTTTACGGGTGCATATAAATTTTTTTTTTTTTGAAAAATGTATTGAAAACTATGTTATGATAAAATTATGATAATTTATAGAAGTTTAAGGAATATTCAAAAATATTTTCATGCAGATTGGTTTGTCCATTAAAGAGAAAAAAAAAATTAACTTAAAAAGTGGTCCACTGTGTACCAGTCTCCCCTATAGCCTTCAGAGAACATGCTTAGCTCAGAGTGAGCCATGTTATCCTGATTGGTTGCTTTGAGCTTCTAAAAATAAGATTTGTCATCATCATATTTTTCTTTTTTTAGTAATTAAAGGTTGTAGATAAATAAACTAAAACAGCTATTTTGCAAAGGTAAGATACTTGTTTTTATTTAATTTTAAAGTTAATATTTTTAAAAGAAAGCTATAAACAATATCAATGATTATTTATTGAACTTCAACATGGGGCACAGTGTTCCACAATATATTCTACTCTTGTAATGCAGAATGTTCAAAATATTTAATAATTGCTTATTTTCTATGAAGAAATATTGTTTTAAAGTAGTTATTTAGCTGTAAAATAAAGTAAACAAAGAAAAATAACAATTTATTTAACATAGTATCCTTTGAAAAATATAACCATAGTCTTATTGGTGATGATTCTATTCAAGTAAGATTCATGAGATGCAAATTGAATGGAAGTCAGTTTATTTATGTATGTGTTTATTATATGACCAGTGTGCCCCAGAAGTGGGGCATACTGGTCCCACTTTATGGGTGTATACAATTTTTTATTTTTTTATGTATTGAAACTATGTTCGAAGAAAATTCTGATGAATGTAAAAACGTTTAAGGAATATTGAAAAATATTATCAGGCAGATCGGTCTGTCCGTTAAAGAGAAAAAAAAATCTGAAAAAGTGGTCCACTGTGTACCAGTCTCCCCTATTACTTTTACTATAATGTGAAAAAAATCGCCATAAAAAATTAAAATAAATAAAATCTAATCAAAAAATCAAACTGACTTTGAGGTGCATAACTTCAGAAATATAGGTACCTTCCTGCAAAATCCTGTAGGTCTGTGTGCAGCAATCTCTTCAGAAAACAGTAAACAGAAACACCTGTCTTTAATACAGAGTAGAGCTGAGGACCACACTGTCCCTTGGCAGTGTACACTAAGGCTCCTATAAGGGGAGCTGACGCATATCCATTCTGTTACCCAAAATAACCGCCATATTGCAACCTAGCTCAGCATTAGTAAACCGCCTGAGCAGGTATTTGCCATCCCTGGTACTGTCTCTCGCCGTCCACTAGTACGATAAGCTAACCGGTTATAGCTTGGTTTTTGGTCCGCTGGGTTATTAAATGGCGGTATAATTCAGCCTGTATTATAGGAGCTCTAGTGTACACCAGGCGTGCTATGCATGCTCTGCATGAACCTCGAATGTATAAGATTTTATAATTATCTAAGAAAAATCTTTCCAAACAATGTAAGGGACCATCGTTATAGGGATCGTTGATTTATTTTCTGAAATTTAAATATATTAAACTTTCAATTCTGACCAAAAGTTCCTATGGAAACTTAAATAATAAAAAATGTGCCTCTGCCCATCACTCTATTAAAATGCGAAACGATATCTTCCAGTGTTGATAACATGTTTGAAAGCAGAATTCTCTTAAAACACATAATGATATCTGGAAAAGCACTGAGGAAAAAAAAAATCCAGCAAATTCTTAAAATGATTTCCAGAAATTTTTTTTGAAATAGTAAATATTAATATTTTCTTACACCAAAGATACCATTAAGACTGGAAAATTACCATGAATAAGTGGATGTTTTTCGGGGGATTTTTTTTCCCTTCTTTTTGTATTTTCACCCAGAAAAACAGGATGACATTTTAAAACTGCAGAAAAAATAGAAAAAAAGAAGATGAACAGAAAATCTACCTCTAAGAAATATATATATATATTTTTTAAATAGTAAATACTAGTAATATATTTTTAAGCCAAAGACACGGTTAGAATCGGAAAGGTACACTTTGAATATGTAAAAGGGAAGGCGGAGATAGGGTGTGTTTGTGTATTTCCATCTGAGGAACCGGAATGGCAACTTCAAAATGAAAAAAAAAACAGAAAACATGAAAACCAACATAAAATCAAACTTCAGAAAATACTGTTTTTGAAATAGTAAATACATGTAGGGGAGACTGGTACAAAGTGGACCACTTTTTCAGTTAAATTTTTTTTTCTCTTTAACGGACAAACCGATCTGAATTGAAAATATTTTTGAATATTCCTTAAACCTTTATACATTCATCATAATTTTCTCAGAACATAGTTTTTAATACATTTAAAAAAAAAAAAAAAAAAAAAAAAAAAAATTCCACCCATTGGGGCACAGTGGACCGCTATTAGGTATTATCTGAAGTACAATATAAATCTATTTTTCATTAATCTAATCTAATTCTTTTTTCAGAGTTTCCCCCAGACAGTTTCAGGAGGGCGCTGCGCCCTGCCTGCCCTTTGGTTAAACAAATAGAGCCCTTCTTGCCCCTCATCCAAAAAATAGCGCCCTTCTGCCCCTCGTTTTAAAAAATGACGCCCGTACTGCATTTTGTTGTGCCCGCCCTGAACGTGCGCCTGGAAGTTGTTTTCTCATTTACACACATAGGATCGCACGTTCGTCTCCCGTCTGTTCAAAGGCCGCGATCACGGTAGATTTAGAAAATCCCTGACGCAGGGGTGATTCTGGTCCGAAATTTCCGAAAAATTAAAGCAATGATTTCCGAAAATTAGAAAAAAATATCGGTCATAAATCCGAAAATTCGGACATAAAATGTATCGGTATTTCGGCAAATGATCGCCGAAAAAAATCAATCTCGTCATTCGTCCGAAGAAAAGTCGACAATTTTGTCAAAGGATCGCGGGGAAAACGTAACTTTCGTCATAGAATCGCAAAAAAACAGCAAATTTTGTCAACAGATCGCGGGAAAAACGTGCCTTTCATCACAAAATCGCGAAAAAACGGCAAATTTCGTCAAAAACATTGTGAAAAACGACAAATTTCGTTAAAAAATCTCGAAAAAAACGGCAAATTTCGTCAAAAACATTGCGGAAAACGGCAAATTTCGTCAAATGATCACGAAAAAAAGGCAAATTTCGTCAAAAACATTGTGAAAAACGGCAAATTTCGTTGAAATATCGCGAAAAAACGGCAAATTTGGTCAAAAGCATTGCGAAAAACGGCAAATTTCGTCAAATGATCGCGAAGAAAAGGCAAATTTGGTCAAAAACATTGTGAAAAACGGCAAATTTCGTTAAAAGATCGCGAAAAAACCGCAAATTTCGTCAAAAACATTGTGAAAAACGGCAAATTCCGTTAAAAGATCGCGAAATAACGGCAAATTTCGTCAAAAACATTGTGAAAAACGGCAAATTTCGTTAAAAGATCGCGAAAAAACGGCAAATTTCATCAAAAACAATGTGAAAAACGGCAAATTTCGTTGAAATATCGCGAAAAAACGGCAAATTTGGTCAAAAGTATTGCGAAAAACGGCAAATTTCGTCAAATGATCGCGAAGAAAAGGCAAATTTGGTCAAAAACATTGTGAAAAACGGCAAATTTCGTTGAAATATCGCGAAAAAACGGCAAATTTCGTCAAAAGCATTGCGAAAAACGGCAAATTTCGTCAAATGATCGCGAAGAAAAGGCAAATTTCGTCAAAAACATTGCGAAAAACGGCAAATTTCGTCAAATGATCGCGAAAAAACGGCAAATTTTGTCAATAAATCGCGGCAAAAACGTGACTTTTGTCAGAGAATCGCGATAAAACGGCAAACTGCGTCAAAAACATTGCGAAAAGCGGCAAATTTCGTCAAAAGATCGCGAAAAAACGGTAAATTTCGTCAAATAATCGCGAAAAAACGGCATATTTCGTCAAAAACAATGGAAAAAAAAACGGCAAATTACGTCAAAAACATTGCGAAAAACGGCAAATTGCGTCAAATGATCGCGAAAAAAAGGCAAATTTGGTCAAAAACATTGTGAAAAACGGCAAATGACCCACTGGCCACAGGTTGTGCATGTGTAATTCATATCATATTGTGAGTTATTATTTAGTGCATAAACATACCTATTTTATTATTGTAAGACCTTAATTCTAGACAAATATATATATTTTTTAAATGTACTTATATAGTTGAAAGAGTGTCGTCCTTTAAATATTAAAGGTGTCTTTAAAAATTAAAAAAGTGCCCTGAAGAATGTAAGTGCCCTTTCCTCATCAGCAGCACCCTGCCCTTTTTTAAACCTGGGGGAAACTCTGCTTTTTTATTTCCCTTTTACTCACAAAATAACATAGTAATATAAATTTACAAATAACATTTTGAAACAAAAACAAAAAAAAATAATTATATTTTCAAAATAATAGATTAATACAAGAACAATTGCAATATAATTGAAGTTATTACTTAAGTACAAAAAATCAGCACACATTAAAATTTACAAATGAAATTCAAAAATACTTATGAGTAAGATTGAGCCTGGAATTTTAATGAAATGCTTTTGGGTTTGGGAGCAACATTATGAAATCATTGACATCAACAACAGATTCATCTACAGTTTCGGGAAAAATAAACTGATTTCCATTCTATTTGCGTCTCATAAATATTACCGTAAAATCCCGTTAATCCGCCCCCCTAAACGCGATGGAAAATCGTAAAATAACCAGGGGGGCGCTTGCACGGTATTAGAATTGTAGTATATGAGATTTATGGGTGGTGGTGGTGGGGGGGATGCTACTGGCCGATTGTCGCAAAGTATGCATTATATAAAGTGACAAAAGAAAAACATTTTGAAAAAAAATTATACACAAAATAGAAAAACAGTATAGTTTACTATTAATGGCGATTTCAGATTATAAAAAATTCTAGATTTCAGAAGCTTTGAAACTGGAATGCATTTAGATTAATAATAACACTAATATCTGTCATTAATATAGTAACAGAAAAATAAAACAAACTTAATAATTTAAAATAATTAAAAAACACCGAGAAATTGCAGTTGAAAATGTCCTGAAAAACTTTCTGGGACTAATAACATTTTATGTGGTGTCGCCATTTGTTGTAAATTAGGGAGATTAAATAACCATTGTTTTTTTTAATCAGGATTTCTTATCTATAAATGCTAAATAAAAAATACAAATCACAAAATTTGAGAACATACAGAAGCAATTGGTAGTGTTGTCAGATTTTTAAAACGAAAAACATTGCTACCACAAAGATAGCACAAAATATGCTACAAATTCGACTGTGGCGTCATCTGCTGAACAATTAATCGATATACATTTTTCTGATTGGTTTTCATATGAATGTTAAATATGACTATAAATTCTGTGATAAAATAAATAGAATCTTTTGTAATCAAAATATTTCACACACAGTATCAAATACACATTTTTAAACTTATTTCATGAGAAACTTTCACTATCGATATTTTTATTACCTTCATATCACCATGGAGATATATTTACAGTAAAACTAGTGTTTGGTTATATTGCTTTTTCAGATTGACAATAGTTATAGTTGTGTGTGTTACTTTTGTGTTGTACACGTTTACGATTTATCAAAGAATCGTCATGCCTTTCTGATCCATCAAAAAAAAAAAAAAAAAAAAAAAAACACTTGTGAGATAAAATTTTAAGCATTGATCTTGACATGCGCGGTGAAATTTCTTTTGTGTGGGGAGGGCGCTTTCTCGGGATTTTTTAAATTTTCCAATTTGTTTACAAAGTGGGAGGGGGGCACTTAATCGGGAAGGGCGAATTAACGGGATTTTATGGTACTTGAACAGAATCATCACCAATTAGACTACAGTTATATTTATCAAAGGCAGTAAATACAAAACAAAATATTTCTTATCATATTAAATAAATTGTTATTTTTCTTTGTTTACTTTATTTTACAGTTAAATAACTACTTTAAAACAATATTTCTTTATAGAAAATAAGCAATTATTAAATATTTTGAACATTCAGCATTACAGGAGCAGAGTGGATTGTGAACCACTGTGCCCCAGGAGTGGGTGGTCCACTGTGCCCCATGTTGAAGATCAATAAATAATCATACTAATATTGTTTATAGCTTTCTTTTAACCATATTAACATTAAAGTTAAATAAAAACAAGTATCTTAGATTTGCAAAAAAGCTGTTTTATCTTATTTATCTACAACCTTTAATTACTAAAAAAATAAAAATATGATGAGAAATTTTACTTTTAGAAGCTCAAAACAACCAATCAGAATAAAATAGTTCAATCTGAGCTAAACATATTTTCTGAAGGCTATAAATAATCAGTACAGTACTGTTGTTTATTAGGATAAAAGAGAAGCATAAAAAAAATTAAATAAATAAAATATTAGGGGGTGGTCCACTGTGCCCATAGGTCCAGTGTGTACCGGTCTCCCCTATATATTTTTTAGAAACACCATTAGAAATGGAAAAGTATCCTAAATAAGTGGGTATTTTTTCAGAAACTACGTTTTACAGTAACTCCAAAAACTACATCATTTGTTGTCTATAAATTATATAAAAATGTATATTTCATAAATCTTGTTTTTTCTAATAATACATTAACTAACTAAAGTAACGAATACATTACGATATTTGGTGGGCAGTAATGAAAAATTGGAAAACATTGATTTGGAACTTGCATACGTAACTTTCATAACATGAGCTAATGAATGGTTGTGCTAATTCTTCGTCAGTAGAAATAGCTAAGGATGTAATATGATGATGATTGATGCAATGGAGAAATGCAAACGAGCTGGACACCCAACACCATCTTTTAGTGAACCAAAATATCACTGTGATACATTATGATGATGTCATATTGAGGTCTTTTTAGCAGATATTGATGTTCTATATCCTAAATGCTCTGCAGCCAGGGTTGTGATTCCAACCGGTCAAAACTGGTTTTGACCATCAAAAACTGGTCCAAACTGGTTTTAATCACTCAAGAGTGGTCAAAACTCTATTAAATAATTTTAGCTTACATTAAGTGTTTCAACTATACATATGTGAATGTTAATGTCATTATATTATGTATGTATAATAATATTATTATTAATATTTTAATAACTATTAAATATAGATGGAATTATTTTGTGTCTTATGTAATAATATTTCATAAATCTTGTTTTTCTAATAATACATTAACTAACTAAAGTAACTAATGCTATTACAATATTTGGTGGACAGTAACGAAAAATTGGAAAATATAGATTTGGAACTTGTAAATTTCATAATGCAGCTAATGAATGGTTGTGCTAATTCTTCATCAGTAGAAATATTAAGGGCATATTAATTTGGAAATATATGGCTACGAAATATTAATTTCCAAGTTTGATCTCATAAAGAATAAATTATGAAATCATCTTAGTTTAATCTTAATGCAACACACTTGTAATCATTTTTTGAGTTCTAAATAAAAAAATTTAAATCTTTCTTTCGGTTAAAGTGATTTAGTTTTATTTACTGTTATATAAAAGTAGATATGTATTAAAAATATTTCAATACTTATGGTAACTGCTTATCTTAAAAAAATTTTGTGCTGTTAAATAATCAAAATTAAAGTATAATTGAAATACTTACATGCAAACACTTCTAAATGTTGTATTAAATATTGTTAAATGTTATTTTGACAAACCCTTTCAAATGTTGCACTAAATTTATCATTTAACAAAATAAATTTTTATTTCTTTTCCCAGTCTTTAAGTTTTGACCACTGATGGTCAAAATATATTTTGAATTTTTCTATATATTTTGACCAGGATGGTTAAAGTCAACACTGGTTAAAACCAATGCAACTCTGTCTGCAGCCTATTTCACCTATATCAAAAGTCGTCAATATCAACATTTGGATTTCATTCTGGCTATAATGTAACTTGTGTGTTATAGTCTTTTCTTTTTTTAAGATGATGTGGCATCAAACTTTTATGAATTCCATGCATGTGGAAATGAACAGACTTATTCCATTTCTGCATTGAGCCATCGTGCCAATGACATTTGCAAGTTTCTAATTGGTTGGTTTTTTATTACTGCACACTTCGCATTATGAAATGCACGTGTAATAGAATAGATAATAATGATATATACTTTGGCAGCCTTAATTTCGCTACAGCTCGAGTAGGTTTAATAGTTTTTTGAAGTGTTCACTTAGTGTCTACATTTATTGCGCATTAAAATGAGCAAGTTAATTTTTGGCCGATGTTAATGGCTATGTAATTTGAATTATTGTTTTAATTAATATATTAACTGTGCTTTAAATATTTATAAATTGTTTTAATATAAGTTATGTTTCAAATTGCCTTGCCAATTCTTCATAGTAACACAAATCAACTCTTCAACTGCTGCTTTAAGTTAAGTTGTGGCATCTTAGTTTCAATTTTGCCCTAGAAGCCCATCATGTGAAAGCTAATGAAAGATGTATGAATAGGAATGTGTAAACAACTAATCTGTTTGAGAGATAATGTATGTGATGGGTGGATTATAAAAGAATGCATGGGATGAAACACATGAGGACTTGCCCAGCTAAAAGAGTAAGTAAAGCACAATAAAAGATATATTTTTGTAAAGCAATAAGACATACAATAGGGATGATAAAATTGAATAATATTTTTCATTAAATGTATCTTGAGTTAGGGGTAACAGGTACAAAAAGGACCACTTTTTAAGTAAAAAATTTTTTTTTCTCTTTAACGGACAGACCGATCTGCTTGAAAATATTTTTGAATATTCCTTAAATATATTTACATTCATCATATTTTTCTCAGAACATAGTTTTCAATACATTAAAATATATATATATATATATTTATATACACCCGTAAAGTGTCATCCGGAAAAGTGTGTCCTGGAAGCAGGGTAGGGGAGACCGGTACACACTGGACCTATGGACCACCCCCTAATATTTTATTTATTTAAATTTTTTTAAAGCTTCTCTTCTATCCTAATAGACAACAGCACTGCAATGATTATTTATAGCCTTCAGAAAATATGTTTAGCTCAGATTGAACTATTTTATCCTGATTGGTTGTTTTGCGCTTCTAAAAGTAAAATTTTTCATCATGATATTTTTATTTTTTTAGTAATTAAAGATTGTAGATAAATAAAATAAAACAGCTTTTTTGCAAAGCTAAGATACTTGTTTTTATTTTACTTTAAAGTTAATATGTTTAAAAGAAAGCTATAAACAATATTAATATGATTATTTATTGAACTTCAACATGGGGTACAGTGGACCACCCGCTCCTGGAATGCAGAATGTTCAGAATATTTAATAATTGCTTATTTTCTATAAAGGAAGATTGTTTTCAAGTAGATTTAACTGTAAAATAAAGTAAACAAATAAAAATAACAATTTATTTAACATAGTAAGAAACATTTTGTTTTGTATTTACTACCTTTGATAAATATAACTGTAGTCTAATTGTTGATGATTCTATTCAAGTAAGATTCATGAGACGCAAATTGAATGGAAATCAGTTTATTTCTCCCGAAACTGTAGACAAATCTGCTGTTGATGTCAATGATTTCATAATGTTGCTCTCAGACCCAAAATTATTTCTTGAAAATTCCAGGCTCAATCTTACTCATAAGTACTTTGGAATTTCATTTACAAATTTTAATGTGCGCTGATTTTTTTGTACTTAAGTAATAACTTCAACTAAATTGCAATTTTTCCTGTATTAATCTGTTATTATTTTCAAAATATAATTAATTTTTTGTTTTTGTTTCAAAATTTATATTACAGCTGAAGCACTTTATAACGAATTAAGATATAACGAAAAGCACGATATAACGAAATGCTCATAACCATTTAGTTGGTCTCTATGTTAAAGAGTACTAAATTCTAAACGATATAACGAAAAGCACGATACAACGAAAGAATTTTGAGGTTTAAAAGTAAAATAAAAACAATATAGTTTTTTTTTTTTTAATTTAACGCGTCAAATAGAATTTTATTTCTTAAATACTAGTTTTTCTTCTATGGCATACCATTCAATCTTTTTCTGTACGGCCATTCACGTATTTTCAATGCTTCCAAGAGAGATTTGGGGGAGGGGCAGTGTTTTAGGACGGACAGACGGGCGACAGCTTAGCTGAACTGAATTATGTTTTATTTTTTATTTGATGTCTGATTTCATTGACATTTGCTTTTCCTGTAAATTTATCACGTGTTCATTTTTAAAACTCCTTGTACGCTGGCTATGTCTGGTATTAGAAAATATTTGAGTTTAGAAGAGAAAGTTGAAACTATAAAAAGCATAGAAAATAATGTTAAAAATGCGATACAGCTAAAAAATTTGAGATTCCAAGTAGAACTCTCAGCCCAATGTTGAAAAATCGAGAAAAATTCTTAAAATTTCGAAAAGAGTGCAGTTTAACATCGTTTAAACGTTACGTACAACGAAATATACAGATGTGGAGGAAGTATATTATTGTTATGGTTTAAAGATGCAAGATCGCCATGTACGCTAATGGCGCCTGGTACATGTAAAATCCGTCGTGGGTGCAAAGTCCTCCAAGTTAACTGTCAATTATACCTCTAGCGGTGCCTAGTCAGGTGAGGGTCTCGTCACCTGATCAAGGCTCTAAATTGCAAGATCAATTCCTTTCTCTTTTTTAATTTTTGCATTTTTTTTTTAATCTGCCAATTCAACAATGTTAAATAAAAACCATGAACCGGCAAACAAAGAAAACTTTGGCAGAGCACTGCAGCGATGCCAACAAGGCTTTTGTCATGTAGATCACAGCCATGCTGTGATCAGACGAATATTGCCCCACGTCCAGGTACTAACACGTCAAGCTAGGCACTCATGCCCGGCAGGTAGACACCTGGTTAGCAGCATAAAAAAATAAAAATAAAGAAGATGTAAGATCCAAAAACATACCTATTAGTGGAAGTAATTTGCAAGAAAAAAGCACATGCGTTTGCCGAAACACTTTGATATAAAGACATTCATGTTAAAAATGGTTGATTGAGTAAATTAAAAATATATATCATATATTCTAATACGAGCAAATCTTGTGGGTGGTTATATATATATATATATATATATATATATATATATATATATATATATATATGCAAAAATTATCTTAAAAACGGCTCTAACGATTTTGACGAAATTTCGTATCCTACCGTTTTGGGGCACCAGAAAACCATTGGGCTAGGTCACATGCTCGAGAAAATTCAATTAGTGGGTAATTTTGGGTCATGGTCTAGCTAATTGTATCTAAAAAATGGTTCAAATGATTTTGACGAAATTTTGTATCCGACCATTTTCGGGCATGAGAAGTCAATTGGGCTGGGTCACATGTTCAAGAACTTTCGATTAGTGGGTCATTTTTGGGTCAAATTAATTTTATCTAAAAAACGGCTCTAACGATTTTGATTAAATTTTGTGTCCTACAAGTTTTGAGCACGATAAAAGCATTGGGCTAGGTCGCATGTCCGAGAAAATTCGATTAGTGGGTCATTTCTGGGTCATTGTGGGTCAAGATCTAAAAAGCGGCTCAATTTACACTAAATTTTGCATCCAATGGTTTCCGGGCACGAGAAGACTGTTGGGCTAGGTCACATGTTCGAGAAAATTCAATTAATGGGTCATTTTGGGTCATGGTCAAGCTAATTGTATCTAAAAAATGGTCCAAACTATTTTGACGAAATTTTGTATCTGACTATTTTCGGGCATGAGAAGACTATTGGGCTGGGTCACATGTTCGAGAACTTTCGATTAGGGGGTCATTTTTGGGTCAAAGCGGGTCAAATTAATTTTATCTATAAAACGGCTCTAACGATTTTGATTAAATTTTGTATTTTAAGAGTTTCGGGCACGCGAAAATCATTAGACTAGGTCACATGTTCGAGAAAATTCGATTAGTGGGTCATTTCTGGGTCAATATCTAAAAAGCGGCTCAATTTACACTACATTTTGCATCCTATGGTTTTCCGGCATGAGAAGACTGTTGAGCTAAGTCACATGTTCGAGAAAATTCAATTAGTGGGTCATTTTGGTCATGGGTCATGATATTAGAACTCAAATTTAATTTTGACCGAGCATAGCTCGGTCTTCCCTGCTCGTATGAAATTATGTGTTAAAAATTATGTGGGGGAAGCAGCGTCTGTTTCAGAAGAAACAGTTGATGAATGGAAGAACGAAAACTCAAAAATATTTGAGGATTATAATCGAAATGATATATTTAACATGGGTGAAACTGAATTGCTTTTCCGTTTATGCCTAACTTTAAAAAAAGAAACTTGTCACGGTGGGAAAAAGAGCAAAGATCGACTTTCATTAGAATTATGCTGCAATGCCGTCGGATCGGAAAGGCGAAAACTTCTTGTAATTGGAAAAGTAAAGAATCCAAAACAAAGAAAAAGTAAAGAAATCCGAAGTAAAGAATCCAAAAATCCCCAAAACAGCAAAATAAACTTTGCCTGTAATGTACAGGCATAACCGCAAAGCATGGATGATGAAATGTCTTTTTGAAGAATGGATTTTATATTTTGACAAAGAGATGCAAAATGCCAAGAAAAAAAAGTTCTGCTTATTTTAGACAAAGTCTCTTCGCATGTGTGTTCTGTTCGTCTTAAATGTATAACATTACTTTTTTGTGTGCCACGTAACACTACATCCAAAATACAACCATTATAGACCAATGAATTATTTTTTCGTTTAACACTAAATACCGAAAGATGTTTGTGAAAAAAATAATTGTGAATTTAGATGACAAGAAAGAAACATAAATAGACTGGCTGAAAGCAATTTATATGATAACTAAAGCTTGGTGCGATGTTTCGAAAGAAACTTTTGTTAACGCCTTTTATTTTTCAGTAATTTTTCCATCACCTTCAAATAATAATGAAACTATTTCTTTTTACCTGAATTGGAAGATACAGATGAACTGATTTCGTCTTTCAACCAGACTTCAGCCTTTAACTTTGATCAATACATTAATGTTGGTGAACACATAATAACAATTGAAGAATTCAATGAAGAACATATCTTCAAAAGAAGTACAGAACATGAGTCGTCCGATGGCAGAGTCCGTGAGGAAGAAGAATTTATGGAAGATGGCGAGAAACTTTTACCATCTCATGCACTCGAGTATTTACAGAAAATCATGTGTTATATGCATAATGAAAACTTGTTAACGAATGAAATTAACATATATATGTTAACAAAAAAGAGCGTGCAATATTAGACAATGCTTTCAAGAAAAGAAAGCAAAACTTGTTAATTTTATTCAGAAAACCTATATATGTATGTAAAATCCCCGTTTAAGAGAATATAATTATCTTGAAATTCCTTTTTAAATCAACTCTTTTCTTCTTTTCACTGATTGTAGTAAAAGTGATCATTCCTAAGAAGGCTTATTTTAATATGAATACATAAGTCCTAACTTTTTCTTTATTAAACAAAAGCAATTTTAAGAGACATCTTTATGCAATAAACTGCCCTTTTTTTATCATTGTCTCCATTATCTGGACTTCTGCATACTCAGATTACATTCAGACCATATTAATCCGGATAATTGGAGTTTTTACTCTATAATGAAATAATTCGATATAACGTTTTAACAAAATAATTCGTTATAACATTTTAACAAAAGCACGTTACAACGAGCAAATCTTTGGTGCACTTTCGATTTTGTTATAAGGTGCTTTGACTGTACTATGTTATTTTGCGGGTGAAGGGGCAACAAAAAAGAATTAGATTAATGAAAAATAGATTTATATTGTATTTTAGATAATACCTAATAGTGGTCCACTGTACCCCGCTTCTGGGATACACTGGTCCACTTTACAGGTGTGTGTATATATATATATATATATATATATATATATATATATATTTTTTTTTTTTTTTTTTTTTTTTGAAAAATGTATTGAAAACTATGTTGTGAGAAAATTATGATGGATGGAAGAAGGTTTAAGGAATATTCAAAAATATTTTCATGCAGATCGGTCAGTCTGTTAAAGAGAAAAAAAATGTTAACTGAAAAAGTGGTCCTCTGTGTACCGGTCTCCCCTATACTGGTCCACCCACCGAGGCACAGTGAACCGCTAGGTATTATCTGAAATACAATATAAGTCTCTTTTTCATTAATAAAATTCTTATCTTTATTTCCACTGTACCGCCAAATTGACATAGTAATATAAATTTACAAGTAACATTTAAAAAAAATCACAAAATTTATTATATTTTGAAAATAATAACAGATTAATACAGGAACAATTACAATTTAGATGAAGTTATTAAGTACCAAAAAATCAGCACATTAAAATTTGCAAATGAAATTCCAAAACATTTATGAGTAAGATTGAACCTGGAATTTTCTTGAAATAATTTTTTGTCTAGGGGCAACATTATGAAATCATTGACATGAACAACAGATTCCCCTACAGTTTCTAAGAAAATAAAAGGATTTCTATAGAATTTGCATCTTATGAATGAACTTGAATCATCACCAATTAGGTTATAGCTTTTTTTTTTTTTTTCAAAGGCAATAAATACAAAACAAAATATTTCTTACTATGTTAAATAAATTGTTGTTTTTCTTTGTTTACTTTATTTTACAGTTAATAACTACTTTAAAACATTTTTTTTATATATATAGAAAATAAGCAATTATTAAATATTTTGAAAATTCTGCAGAGGAGCAGAGTGGATTGTGCCCCATGTTGAAGTTCAATAAATAATCATATTAATATTGGATATAGCTTTCTTTTAAACATATTAACTTTAAAGTTAAATAAAACCAAGTATCTTAGCTTTTCAAAAAAGCTGTTTTATCTTATTTATCTACAAGCTTTATTTACTAAAAAAAAATTTAATTTGATGAAAAATTTTGCTTTCAGAAACTCAAAACAACCAATCAGGATAAAATAGTTCAATCTGAGCTAAAAATATTTTCTGAAAGCTATAAATAATCAGTGCAGTGCTGTTGTCTATTAGGATAGAAGAGAAGCTTAAAAAAAAATTAAATAAATAAAATATTAGGGGGTGGTCCACTGTGTCCATAGCTCCAGTGTGTACCAGTCTCCCCTATATATAAATAATGCAACATAAAAAATATTTCATTGCCAAAGTGATTGAAACCTCAGATCCTCTTACAACATAAGTATGTTGTAAAATTCCTACATATATCATCAGAAGGGAAGGGAACTTTTATATCTTTTCAAACAAAGAGGACGAAGTAGAAATCGACAGTAAACAACTTGTCAGAAAGCTTAGTCCGCCAACACTTAATAATCGAACCATTATGTATTTAATAAGAAAGAAATTGGCCAGTATAACTGTCAATAAATAATTTGATGTAATAAAATATATAATACACTAAAATCTGGATTATTGGTTGCTTTGAATGCCTTTTAAACTTGGTTACCTATTCCATCCCACCCTATGGGATGGAGTGGGTATAGAAACAGCCATCAGAAAAACTTATTTTTAAAGTTAATAAATAATCTTTTGAAAAACAATTACAATGAAAATATGATGTCTATAAATGCGATATAAACACTGAATCATTACTGTTAATAAATTCCTTTCCATTTAGGAATGTTCCATAATTATTTCAAAAACTTATATTTTTATACCCATTCCACCCCACTTGACCATAGAATTCACCAAAACATTAACAGGAAAAAAGGAATAAAAAACAAAATGGCAAAAATACTAAAACCAACGTTACTGGTGAACACAGATACATGCGAAAAATAAAAATAAACAAATTACTATCCACAGCGATTCCCGCATGACTGAGCTTAACCCTCTGCACAGAACACAGGTCTCTCAGACCGATCAATGTTTAAATTTTTGTATTTCTTTAAAATTGTGAATTTTTCTCATAATGTATAGTTTAGTATGTATTTCTGTATAAATAAAGAGTTTGAAATATTACATATTGTAATTAGTCCACCCTCTTTATGTGAATCAATTTCATAGGTTAGTAGGAATAAATGTCCTGGCCTGAGAGACCGGTGTTCCTTTTAACTAATTAAAAAAAAAGACATTCCGTGCAGAGGTCTAGTCATCAAGTGTATTTATGAACAGGCAAGAAGGTTTGGTCTGGGAGGAGGGGTGAATAGATTCACTGGTAAACAGACACATATTTTTGAAAAATATTTTTGCGTGATTTAGAGTAGCATGCAAGTGCTACAGGTACGGTCTCCCTCAACTGATCAGAAAAGTTTTTTTTTCTCTAATAATTCAACATTTCATGAAATTGAGGTAAATATAATCTTTATATTTCTTTACTGTGCTACTATTTCAATGTTTCTCTTCTTTTTTGGCAGATTTTATCATTTTTTCTACAAAAAGATAAATAAGTCATAAAAGGATAGGTAATTATTTAAAAAGGTCAACTAACCTCCATATTCAAATTAAATGAGTGAATTTAATACACCAGAATCAGGGCCGAAACTAGGGGGGGGCAGAGGGGGCACGAGCCCCGGGCGCCAGCAGAACAGAAGGCGAAGGGGGCGCCAAATTCAGGTTTTGTTTGTTGTTTGATATAGAAATGTATATATATATGAAATTTGTATAACAAGTCTCGCAGCCGGAAAATCCAAAAGAAAAACTGAACCAAATGCATTAAAATAGACAAATAGATAAAAAAGATTCGTCTACAATACAAGATAGCAAATGAATAAAAAAGGAACTGTTCTTTTAGGCTATGTTCTTTCTCCCATTCCAAATATATCCCGTCTATACCGTCTATCATTTAAATCTCTTCCTGTGGTTTAGGAGAATCACTAACATTTTCCAAGGTCAGTCCCTACTCATGTCTGTATATGACACTGTTCAACGTCGTCTGGATACGGTACTGCACTGTCCACCATGGATAATTAGCAAACGATTCCCTCACTTTGACCTTTCTATTAGATAAAAATATTCCACGAAGGCTGTTCTATTTTTTCCCTTTTCTCACAGCATGGAGCTTTCTTCTTTTTCCATTTTGTCATGGGCGAGGGGTGACTGCCGTAGACAATAAACACAAATTGGGGGATGAATGCCCAAAGTAAAATTCTCAGTAAAATCTTTTTCTTTTAAGTATAGCATTTGTAAAGGTACAGTAAAAAATCAAATCTCGTACAGGGCGCCACCCTGGCTTTATCTTCCAAAAAGTTTTTTACTCGTCTTTTTGCGAAAGCTTTCTAAGCGTTTTGCCGTCCTTGGCGGCAACTGGAATATGCCGGCCTGTTACTTTTGCTAAAATTACTTTTTCATCCAGATCCAATCTAGTATTATTAGAGGGAGCGAGGTTGGGCGACTGCTTGGGATACTAAAAACAAATAATATTTGAAAGGATAATTTGAAAAATACGCAAAATAAAACTCTTTGTTAAAACTTTTTTTTTTTGAAAAAGAATGTCATTTGTAGGGGTGCAGGGAGAAAACCATACCCAAGTTGCTATGACTAATAAAACCGCAGCCGCCCCAGCCTTTATTCTCCCAAATTATTTTCTTGTCATTTAGCCATTTTCAGATAAATGAAAAATGCCGCCATACCATTTGTTACAATTACTTTTTTACATACAAATCCGGCTTTAAAGGGCGCGAGGTTGGCTATTACTAACGACACTAAAAACTAAGGAGATGAAACATATGCAAGATAAAATAGTAACCTCTCCTCCCCCCCCCTTTTTTTTAAAAGAATATAGCATTTGTAGAGACGCAGAAAAGAACCTCGCACAGGGTGCCATGGCTAATAAAGTCGTCTTTACAAAAAAAAAATTGTTTTCGTCTTTTTGCCATTCTTACGTGTTTTGCCGCCCCATTCTTTTGCTGTAAATATTTTTTTAGATCCAGATGTAAATTTCCGGGACAAATACATCGTGTGCCCCTGTAATAATCAAGCTCGATTTCTTTTTGTTTTTAATCTTATCACACTCTAAAAATGCCAAATATCGATTATAATCAGTAACAAAGTCAAATGCATTCTGAATATCAGCTTTATGTAAACAGCATACCAAGTGTGGGGGACCCCTAAATCAGGGGCCCCAGTGTCACGATCCAGATTTAGATTTATCAGATCTGATTTAATTAGACTCTGAATCTGTGTAATTAAATCGTCATAAAAGTCTCTAACAGTAACAGGGTTCCGTTCAGCTCAGATCCAAGTTTGAGTCTCACCCCAACCCTCCACAACCGTTCACAGTTCTGATAATTGCTAATAGAAAAGAAGACTAGGAAAAACATTTAAACATAACTAAAACATTTCTGGGAATTGCAAATGGTATAAAAAATATTCTATTTAAATTACATGAAAATTATGAAGCAATACTAATTAAAAAAAAGTGCTAAGAAAATCCTTTGATCAAAAAATAATTTTTCTCGTTGAACTCAAAACAGGATTTTGGGGGCCCTTTGAATGCGAGGCCCTTTGAGACCATCGCGACCCCTTAAATCCGCCCCTGAGAATATCAATAACTATACTTCCTAAGATGAAAACTTGTACAAAGCGGAATATTTTACGGTTCCTTTCGATTCCATTTTCAAGGTTTTAATGAGTCAGTATTTGACAAAGCTGATTACTTAGTTCAGTATTACAGATTTTCTGATTATATACTTTAAATTTTAGAAACTTAGAAAAAATTTGCTTTGGAAATTTTCTTTGCGGAGGGGGGGGGGGGGGCGCCAAAATCCATGTTTGCCCCGGGCGCCAAAATGGCTAGTTTCGGCACTGACCAGAATGGTAATAAAAAAACTATACAATTTTCCTAAATTCACACAATTTTTTGGTACACTAAAGACGGACAAGAGAGTTAATCAAATTTAACTTAATCCAGGGAAGAAAATTAAATGAGAAGTTAATATACACCACGTTAACTGTTTTTAAATTACCAAAAATTTAAAAACTCAAAAACTTCACCTTTTCAAAATAAATACACAACTTAAACTTCTTTTACTTAAGTAAGGTGTCATACATATAAAACACAAATATCAAACTTGTTTGATATTTGTGTTTTATATGTATGACACCTTACTTAAGTAAAAGAAGTTTTTTAAGTTGTGTATTTAATATACACCATATAAAATAGTAAGTATAGATTACACATATTTGTCCAAATCAATTGATTTGCAGACTGGATTGATTTGTGTAAATTCTTGAAAACAAAAATAAAAACTTTATTGAGATACCACAACAAAGAACGAAAAATTATTCGAAATTTAAAACTTCATAAAATAACATTCTTTGCGACATTATTTTGATAGCCGCAAAAGCTACATTACAATTAATTTTCAGTAAGGTATCACTTGTTTTAACATTAAAAAGATCATTTTTAGTCGTGCAAAGATAATAACAGAATAAACAAAACTTGGATTAAAGAATTTAAGTAAGAAAACTACGGCAGCATACCTGGATGATTTTTAATAACACTGATTGAACAGTTGAAAGACAATCACTTAAATCAAAAAAATTTGAAAATATTTGTTAGCAAGATATATGAACAAATAAGAAATCACATATTTTGTCTGAACGATCAAGATTGGAACACCGAACGGGTATTTAAATTTGATGACAATCCCGGTCACGAGACAAATTTCTCTATATTACAATCACCCGTAATTCTGCAACGGTACCCTGCCTGAGAATCACGGAGAGCTTGAGTACACGTTCACCATGACATGTCGTTCACGCCAAAGCCCATACACGTAAAAGCCAAGACAGTTGTACGGAAGAACTATCGTAAACTTACTTCACATTGAAAGTTCCGGATTTGTAGTTCTAAACGCTATAGCTACGAGCGCTGCGATCGCCCCGACCTGCGAAAACTGCGCGCGCATCCCCCTCTCCCCATTTTTACAACACTTTTCAAAAGAGTTCATTCTTCACTTCTCACGTGTGGAGTTTTTTTTTTTTGTTGTTGATATAGGTTCTGTAATTTAAGAATCGTTTTATTGAGTATTAAACGGCACTTTTCAGAGCCAAATTTATTTTTTTGTGTAATAATTTATTAATTAAAGGATATGAATATCCAACAAAGGTGTCATCCCGATACTGCCGTTTTAATGGCTGCAGCAAGAATTCGAATAAGTATGCCAGAGGAATTCATTTCTCCAGGCTCCCGAAAGAAGAAAAAAAGTTAGTAATAAACTGTTTTATAATTCTGTTTCTTTTTTGTAATGTATGAGTTCTGTATATAAATCATGTATTTTCATAATTTATTTTGAGATTTATTCTGAAAACGTTTTTTTTTTTTTTTTTTACGCTTCATGTACTAAAATATCCTTAAACAAGACTTTAAAAACTTGTAGTATAATATGTAGAGCCAGTGCTTTACAAATTTGATAAACATCTGATAGCCAGCCAAAAATTCTAGTCGCCAGAAAAAAAAAAAAAAAAAAAAAAAAAAAAACCTCCTCCCC
Organism: Maratus michaelseni; assembly: GCA_963931845.1. Classification (NCBI taxonomy): domain Eukaryota; kingdom Metazoa; phylum Arthropoda; class Arachnida; order Araneae; family Salticidae; genus Maratus; species Maratus michaelseni. The sequence goes on from OZ007586.1 coordinate 124,873,863, forward strand.
TCCGTCATTGATTTTCAAGCAGCACGAACATTTTTTTTTTTTTTTTTAAATGACTTAGTAATGGAGAGAAAAAAATAAGCATAGTTTAGGTACTCAAACTTTATATAAACAAAGTTTCGTACTTAAAATTATCAGTTATATAGGATAGGTGTGCCAGTAGTGGACACCCTCAAAGTTTTTGGTATATAAAAAATATAATCAATTAAGGGGTCGATCCAGGAAAATTTTGGGGCCTATTTAGGGACCCTTCACAAAAAATTATTTAATAAAATGGGTTCCTTCACAAAATTCTATTCCATAAAAACTTACTATTTATTATTTATTTATTATTTTGTGATGTTTTAGAATGTGTAATTTGTAAACAAATACGTTCACCAGAGAGGAAAATTTCAGAAAAAAGGATTAAAAAAAGTTTGTTTATAAATGCTTGGTTCGAATTTGATTAACTGGAATTCAACTTTTGTTGCAAAATGTTATTTTTCACAAAAATATAATAAATTTCACAAAAATAACCTTTACTTTTCACAAAATGGACCCCAAGAGTAAAAACCTGCATTGACCCCTGCAATTAAAAATTTATCTTTATTTTTTTTTTTTTCCATAACTCCCCCTTGTATGTTTTATAATCTGGGTTATTGTTTAAACTCTTAATCTAACCAATCAGGAGGCAGAAAATGCTTCACAATTCCCTTATTTTTCTGTGAAAATCTTAATGAACATGTTACAGTTCAGAGATGAGCAAAATACATCAAAAACCATTTTCGATACTAAATACATCGGTTTTAGAACCTAAAATGCAAAATATAAAATAGTTTTCAAATTTAAAAATATATAATTACTAGAAAATTCTTTGGCCCGCCCCAGTATAAATGCTCAAAGTTTGGCCCGAGCCTGGCACATACAAAAACTTATTTCTACAAAAGATTAGTTTTTTACACAAATGTGGCTAAAAATTCTCTTCTATGAGGCATTCTGACATAAAATATTTATTTTTCATGTTTATAGTCTTTATTTTTTTAAATTCATTAAGAGCTGCAAAGTACAGACACATCCATTCCAAAATACTATCCTTCCTATTTATTTTTACCTATGCCCATGTAAAATATATTTCTTTTATGAATCTTTATTTGTGCACAGATGTTTGAATTATCATTAATCCATATTCCATGGCTTGGAGAGTTACAAATCTGTATATTGTTTCTTAAGCATGTTCTAGCTTGGAGAAGGTTAATTTTTATATGAAGTAAAATAAAAGTATTATGTTTACAACAGTAAAGTTCAAGTGGTGATTTACTGCCATTCTAAACAAAATAAATAAAGCTAAGTTAGTGTATTTTTTTGTGTATGCCACATGGTTTTTCCCTTCAAAATTTACTTTTAAAATCTAAGAGCATGTGATACAAGATCAGTATTTGGGATTTGACTGATCTCTCTCTCTATATAACCATTGATCACTCCATAAAATAGTTTGCTAGCAATTTTGCATTCAAATTTATGAAACTAGTTAGCCAGTGCATTGTGAATATTTTGTAATTTTGGCACTAGGTATTAGATTTTAATAGAAAAAATCTGTTTTTCTCTCTAAATGAGGTATTAAAAATTAGGGTGGGTTTGCGAATTTGCGTGTCACACAAGGGCACAGCATACATAAAAAAGTATGGTAAGTCGATTAAAAACCATATCTGCATGTCCGGTCAATTCCACAGAAAAGTCTCATTTTGATGGAAAAATAAAATTTATAATATGTTTATTTTAAGGGTATAATTGGAAAGCCTGGTATTTTTATGTTGTATAATAAAATGCCATTCTAAATTACTGTTTACAAAGTAAGTTAAGAACCATTATTGTCTTTGTAAAGTCGTAATGTTACGTCAGTTACACAATAAAAGTTACATCAGTTACATGTGTAAATGCCATTTTTTCTTTTTTATTGTTCAGAAATTAATTAAACAAGTTACTGTTATAATTTGTCATTACTTAGTGTTGTTGAGAACATTAAATCACTTTTTTAACGGCATAGTTTTGATAATTTTTACACTTCAATGAAGGCAGAAAAAATGTTTGTCTGTTTTACGTTACATCAGTTACAGGATTTTGAAATGCAATTTTTGGGACTAAAAGGGAGATTGAAATAATCTGCAGGTATTTAGGTATTAAGTCCTTAGTAAGAAATATTTTAAATTGTAAAAATTTGTTCTAGTTTTATTAGTAAATTTTCTGCACAGTTTTGAAAACAAAATTTGATGATCAAGTTTTACGTCAGTTACGATGGATTTGACCGTCCATGAAATAAGCCAACTTGTAGGAACTACAATCGAAATAAATGGTTTGCCATCCCTGTTCCAGCTCAATAAAATGTCTTTACTGGATTTGCTTCAGAAAAATTTGGTGTCTTATAAAGGACCCTTTAAATTTTTTTTTTTTTAAATCTTAAAACAGATGCTTCAAAAAATTTTTGTCTTAAAAAACTGCCTTTCACAAAAAAAAAAAATTCTATCAAAAATGGATTCTTTACAAATTTAATCGTCTTAAAGGGCCGATCTGTCTCAAAACAGGTAGAATCACAAAATGACCTATTATCTAGCTATAAAGTAAATTTATATATCTAAATTTAGTACATTCGTATATAATAATTGCTCATCAGGATCAGGTGGGGTAAAATGGGTATGAAAATCGCTATTTTTTCATTCAGGGCTTGTTTTCATTGAAACAAAAATATTTAATATGATTTTTTTTGTGTGTGTGTGTGTTTATTTATGCAACTGATGTCTTGGCATAACATTTAAGTCGTTATACTAGATTAATTTTGACACAATTATTCAAATTGGTAAAGAAATCATATGAGTTGTAATTTTCCAACTGGACGAAAACCCCTTGCCCAGACATTTTTCGTCCAGCTGGAAAATTACAACTCATATTTAAGTAATTGTTAATTTATTTTTTTAAATTTTAAATAGTAGAAAAATTATTTTTGTTTTATATACACTTTTTTATCTCTGAAGTGGGGGTAAAAATGGGTACCATATGGGGTAAAATAGGTATTCATTGAATAAGTAATAATTATCTAAATTTACTGGAAACTTTATTTTAAGCTTTTGTTTTAATTATGTAAAGAAAATTATGCAATATTAATTAATGTTACTGTGCGGATGACACTTGGGCGATACTGTTAAAATGTAAGCATAAAAAGTATTCCAGTAGCAATTAAAAATATATTTCGTATAAAATAAACTTAGATTAAGAAGAAAGGAAAAAAAAAAGTTTTTAGGAACAGCTGGCGTATTAGCCCGCAGTCCACCATCTTTAAGTCAAAACACATTTGTTTTGTTTCTCATTTCCAAAATAATGTTCATCCATATTTACTTATGGGGCCGTCCATAAATGATGTCATGCTTGGAGGGGGGGGGGGTGCGTCATGAAATTGTGACAGTTTGTGATAGGGTTGGCACGTTTTTGCCAAAGGTGGAAAAAACCGCCCTGGCAAAAATAGATATGTTTTATTTACAGCGATGTAATTAATATATTTTAGTTTTTAATAATTTCAACTCTAATAATATGTAATTTTATTTTTTTATTTAACTTAGAATATTCAATGCATCATTAAAACAGTAATCTAAGTAGTTTGTAATTTTTAGTAAATAACTTACTGGCTTTGGTTTAAACAATATCACTCTATAGACAGTATTAGATCTGAATATTTTTGTTGCCCTGTATAAGATCTATAAATGCTATGTACACTGTTTTCAGTCAGAAGCAAGTTGTCATGTACCTCTGTTGAGTTTGGAATCATTAACGTGTACTTTAAAATACTTGCTGTTCATAGAGTTTCACATTTTTTTAATGTATTTTAATATTTTTTCACCATTCTATTGTTATTTTTCTTTCAGCTAAGAAATAGTGGTATAATTTTCTTAAAATTCAATAATTTACATAAATACAAGGTTCGTGATCTTTTTAATTAAAAAAAAAAATTCTAAATATAATTCTAAAACCACACATTTTAAAGTAAAATAATCTTTATTAAATCATTAAAATTAACAATTAGAAAAGCTCATTTAAATTTACTTGAAATAATAAAAAAAAATGCCTGACGGCTCGGCCTACAGGCACAGGTAGATGTCGAAGACTCAGACCGTGGGGCGCCTGTTCGTCGGTAATTACGGAAGAAATGACCTTCTTTACGATGATGCGGCAGTTGGAACCGCCTACTTCGAAACCTAACTTTTTTGCAGGCGGAGCCGGCAGGGATTTTTTTTTTTTTTTTTGGTATAACGGTTGGTCCTATCAAAACCTTGTCAATATAAAAGTTTTAGATAATATTGAGAGGATTTATAATAAATTTAAGCGGATTTGAAATCTTCGGAATTGACGAAGTTATGCATTTTTTTTTCTTTACCCCCCCCCCCCCCCTCTTAAGGCAATTTTTAATTATATCAAAAATCTGTCATACATAAATTTTCGGCCATTCTCCTAGAAGTAATAATAACTTCAAACAGATTCGATACGTATCATAATTAATAAATTATAGGGTTTTTTCTCTGTTTTCACAAAAAGCCCCCCCCCCCCCCCCCCCCCCGGTTCGATTTTGCCCATTAACGAACCTGACCGAGATTTTACGCCCCTTGATTTTATGCATCAGTTTGGAAGAGATTTATGCAGAATTTTTCCAGTTATCGTGTTCATAAAAAAGTGACATAGATAGATAGATAGATAGATAAAGTTTCGATCGTAGGTTGATCTGAACCTGTTTATGATATCCTAATTATCATGTATGGCTTAACAAACGTAGAATGTAAGTTTTTATTTATATATATATATATATATATATTTTTTTTTTTTTTTTTCAGATGCAGGATGACGACCAACCTCTTACTTTTTCGACTATGGAGGATATTTTACAGAACTGGAATAGTCTTTTTGGAAAAGGACCATTGCCACTTGCACTTGCTCCACGATTGCCCCTGGTCTAACAGATCATGCAGATGCAGATGGCGAAATGTACCCATTGTTCGAAGAACAATCAGAAAGGGTCAACTAGTAAAAGCTGACAAATATCACATTCATTAAGTTCGAGTTCATTTACTACTCTTCTGAATATGTTTCCACTCAAATAAGTAATTACATTTTGTGATAAAAAATCGGCTGCTTCGAAACCTGTTTCTTGGAGAGTATCCTCATCTTCATCACAACGAGATACGTCAATGATAAGACGATTATAAGAGATATCATTTTCATTTTGGGTTTCTTCCTCTGTTTCATCTTCTGCAATTTGTGGTGCAGAAGACAAAACGAAAAACATAAACTTATCTTTGTCTGGTTCACAGTTTGAAAATTTATTTAGACGTAAAAGAATTAATTGATGCCAGCTTGTAAGCTGTGGCGAATTCGTATGCGGATGGGTTTGTTTGGTTTCCACCATACCCTCTAATACGGATAAAAAAAATTTCCAGGCAATCTTGGTTACATCGCTTAGTCATGAAGTATTCTCTGTCTTGGAGTATTTCTTGTGAGAGTTGCATCATTGCTATCAGTGTCTGCAGCCAACCTTTTCTATTCAGATGTCCAGGATTTTGCTTCCGTTTATCAACATTTTTACGAGTATGCACAAAAACCCAGGAATCAATAAATTGGAGCATCTCATTCCAAAAATATTGATGAATTGAACCTTCTTTTATAGCACAATGATATTCATTTCCTTTTTGAGGTTTTTATTTGTACCATTCAAGGAATCAAAAAGATGGTTAATATGCATAATAAACTCTACGGTTGGAGCAGAACTTGCCTGTATAACATTCGCTAATATACACACATTCATGCCTGCAGCAACACTGTGACTAAAGACTTAAGCAGAGAGACTTAGCTTCATGGAATTGAATCCAGTAGAAGAAATGTGTGCATCAGTTAACCTGGGTGCACATCTAAGAAGTAATTTCTTATCTTCATAAAAATCTTTGATATGCTGGAAAGAAACAAGCCCTCTATTAGTCTGCAAATCATACTTCATTAAATTCCTCCTTAAATTTTTGATAAGATGAGTTGGATCAAAGATGCAGTATACTTTTTGACCATTAAATTAAAAAAAAGGCTTTGATACATCTGCTCCAAGTATGCTGAATCCAAGTATTGTGTTGTTTCCTCCTTGATCACATATAAGAACTTTTACAGTATCTGCATGATGCAACTCTGTAAGAGCTTTCATGACAGTATTTTGACAGCTTGTCAGAATGAATGGCATAGCAAGAAAAGTAGAAACTAATGGGGATCCCCATTTTTTTCCTGCCTGTCAGAGTTCTTAACACGAGCACTAGGGCATGATTTGCAACATTGTCAGTCCGAAAACCTCCTGAGAAATCCTCGAAACCAACCACATGATCTTTTTGTTTGTCATACACCAGACAGGGTTTTATAGACATCTCGTCAAATATTAAGGCAAACATCCTTTCATGGTTTGGCTTGTCTGACAAAACCCTTTTCAATGCATTCATTAAATCGGAACTTATGCCTGTTACTAATAACTTTGAAGAAACAAAACACTGAAGAGTTTTCTCTGCAGGAAGTTCTCATATGGGTTGTAAAATTTGTTACTGGAATCGGATGACAATGTTTTGTAGATTGTTTTTATTATGTTTTTATTATATGTTAATTAATAAAAAGGAATGTAATGTTTTTCTTGTGGTTATTAATTATGACATTTAAAGAAATGGGAGTACTTGAAAAAGCATGGAGACGAGATTATGAGTTTTAACTTAGAATTATTTTGATCACAGTGCTCATTTTTTGGCACTGGTATTTAAACTTTATTTCCAATAATTTTTGTTGACCATGTTTTTTTTTATGTTATTAAAGTGGATGGTAAATCTATTTTGAGATACCAGGTGATTTTCAATTCATGCTATTTAAAAAATAAATTCCAAAAATCCTTAATCATATGGGAGCTTAAACGCATGGAACAAAATGTGAGTAAAAAATTACATCATCAGGATCCTATTACTTGAAGTATTTTTTGTTTTGTCAATAAAAAGGTACTTATGACATTTTGCAACGGCGAAGACATTTCATCGTTCTGTGTTTTGAGATACTAGTCTTAATCATGTGTATTTTTAACTTTTAAGCATGATGTCACTTTAATTGGTAAAGGCATTTTTCTTCTTTTGAGATTAAATCCTAATCTCGATACCAACATAATTTTTGAAATCATTTTGGCGTGACTGTATTGAATTGTAACATTTGATGAAAATATGAATTATGGTTTAAATATTATATAATCTTTGCTAACAGAAACATTCTGCCTTTCTGGGAATGGGTTCTTTGCAAGTATAGGAGAAAAGAGGATTTAGGCATTAAGGGGACTCCTCACTCGCAAACTAATGTTAAACCTATTGGAGAGTTCTTTTCAAATTTCTCGTTTGAATTTGAATATTTTTAATTGATACATTTATGTATTTATTTTCACAGGATAGCTGATGTTGATGTTTAATAGGGCCATCTTTTACTTTTTTCATTTTGGTTAGATTTCTTTTTAATACAGCTGCTTTCACCTTTCGAACTAGTTTGGAAGTGAAACTACCTTTATTAAAATAATTTGGAACCAAAATCTAAAATTAAAAAATGGCCCTATTAGAGTTTAACATCGGCTATCCTGTGCCATAAATATATATATATATATATATATATATATATATATAAATTCAAACGAGAAATTTGAAAAGAACTTTCCCATAGGTTTAACATTAGCTTGCGAGAGTTTTTTACTTGAGTGAAGAATAATCCTGGTACTGGAGGAAGGTAAAGCAAGAGTAAATTACACAATTTAAGCACAATCGTAGTAGGCAGCAGTTTTCTAGATGAAAATGAACATTATCAGATAGGTACTTTTAAAAAATTACATCATTTTCATGTGTAAAGGCATTTTTCTCTTTCAAGATTTAACACATAATTTTAGAACTGGTAAATGAAATATTTCCATTTGAAAATGTCTGTATAAAACTGTTAAAAAATTCTGCACTTTATGAATCCAAATAAATGTTTTCCTAAAAAATAATTTTAGAAATCAAATTTTACAGCAAGAGAAAAAAATGAGAAAAAGTATTCTTTCAGAAAAAAAAAAGTCTAAATGTTATTTAATATATAATAAAATATGTTTTATGTAGCTTAAAAATCAGAATATTTACAGTACTTATCAGATTTTATAAGAATATAATTTAGAAAGAAACATCTTTCTTTTCCTTTTTTTTTTTTTTAATGAAAAAGTTTTTAATTTTCAAATTAAAAAAAGTGGACATTTTATTTATCCAAATAATTATGTATAATCTAATATTTTATGTAGTTTCATAAAACAAAAATTGGATATGCTTACAGATTATCAGATTTTTTAGATAAAAGTTTTAAAGAAACAAAATTCTCTAAATATTTGCTTATAAAAAAAAAAATCCTGAATTCTAAATTTTCTAAATATTTCTTGTTTTTAATAAAATGTGTTTTATGTACCTCTATGGAACAAAACCACATACTTGCAGTATTTAATAAAAATTAAACAATTGGGCATGTTTATAATAGACTACTCAACATTTTAAAAGGCATTAAAAAAAAAAAAAAAAAAAAAAAAAAAAAAAAAAAAAAACGCTATTTCATGGTTCCAGAAACAGATTGCACGATACACCTTTTTTCTAAGTAATTTATGGAATTTGCGTTTATTTTATTGCGGCTGTATGACAGTAACGGCAATCACGAATTTTCAATCCTGTCATTAAACAAACTCTTGGAGTGATGAAATATTTTAATTTTTCATGAAAACTAATCAAATTATGTTTCTTTTGATGCTTAATTTTATTTTCTGGTCACTTCTTATAATCGAAAAATACGAATGTTTTTGTTAAAAAGTATTTGTTGTAAATATTAACCTCCTATAATAAATATTCAATTAAATTATTATGAATTTAAAAATATATATACACTGTTTCAGACATTAATCTCTTTTAAAATATTCGTATTCTTCTCGCCATTATAAATTATAAGAAGTAAACAGAAAATAACTAAGTTTTAAAATTAAATGACTGATTAGTTTTCATTACAAATTAAAATATTTCATCCCTCTATGAGTTTGTGTAATGACAAGATTGAAAATTTCTGAAAGTTGCCGTTTCTGCAATACTGCCGCGATCGCCATGAAAGCAAAACCAATACCTGAACGCGGAGCACCCCGCCCACTATCGAACATTTTAGTTCTAATCGCTACCACTGCAACTCTGGTGGCGCTACTTTGCGCCCTCTTCTAACACGCGAGTGTCTTCTCTTTCTTGTGTATCCATCTTTGGTTCACGCTCACTTTGACCACAGAGAGCGTGTTCATCTTTAACGACCACTTCGACCATGATTGAAAGAAATTGGAAAATGGAGTAGGTCTTAAAACATACTCTTACAGTGAATTCGAGAGCCAAATGTTCAGATCAAGCTTTTGCCTACTAATATTTTGCATGGAACTAGGAATGATAATATATAATTGTAATGTAATCATTGAAAACAATCTCTAAATTTTTTTATTGAATTTATATAATGAGGAAAGGCATGTGGAAAAGGCAAACAAATAGTTCCATCAACCAATCTACCACTTCATTTTTGTTGTAGCTATCATCAAGGCCAAGGCTACACTAGATACCGGGCTTGCTCATTCATTATCATGACGTCACAAAAGGTGGCTGGCCGCGACCAGCGATTGGTGCAAAGCGACGAGCCCGTCGTTTTGTGCCAATCGCTGTATGTCTTTCATTTTGTCGTTTCGCTTTGTACCAATCGCTGATAGCAAGGCTTTGAAATTTTAGGAACTGCACAAATTTTAAGAATGCGTAACCTGCGACCAATTAGGAGCCCTGCATTAAGAACAGGGATGTGAGATGTTTATCTATGGGCTACACCCCAGGTAGCACAGCAATATCGGCCTATATCGGGAACAACGATTTCGCAATATCGACCAATATCGGTAAACACCGGACCGGCCGATATTGCATGGCTAGCTTTTTTTCCAATATCGGCCTATATCGGGACCCAATATTGACCGATATCGGTGAACGCCGGACCGACCGATATCGATGAACCCCGGACCGACCGATATCGGTCGGTACCGGACGTCGGACCGACCGATATTGGCCAAAACTGGATTCAGTACTATAAAATGGCAAATCTTTTTTTTTCTCATATAGGGAGATATTGATTACCAGTCTTAGCAAAATATTAGAAATCAATAACTCTACATTAGGAAAAAAAGGTTTACCATTTTATATTGGTGAGTCCAGCTTTGAATTAGCTAATCCATGTATATATAAGCATTTAAAATGCCACATGGATTAACTGTTTTGTTAAAAGCCTCAGTTTTTATTATTATATCCATTAGATATAGTTGTAATATTAAAGATTATGAATGAAAGAATACTAAAAAAGTATTTTATTAAATTTAATATTAATAAAATGATTTATTCAAAATTTTATAATAGCTACATTTTGATGTTTTTTTTTTTTTCAGTTTCAGTGTTCTTTGTGAAAACATTAAAATGTAAAAAAGATAATTAAATGTTACTTTTCTCATTAAAAATAAAAAATCATATTATATCCATAGTAATAATTTGAATTTGTGCAAGTGGTAAGATTGAAAATTGTAACATACAGCATATATATATATATTTTTTGCCATATTACCAATTTTTTATAAATTTTTTTCACATAATCAATAGAAATATTTAACCATTATTAAAAATTTAAGAAAAATAACATGTAGCTGTAGGGATTTATTCTTTTCTGCTCTTACCATAAATATAAATCTTCAGATTTATTTAATTGTATTTATATAAACTGAAAAAAAAAATCTGGCAAAATTTAGTTGAAAACAATTTGTTAAATTACTTATGCAAAAATCCACCTGTTGTATAACTTTTAAAATTGAATTACTTTATATTAAAAATTATCAAAAATCAATACAAAAATTCATTAATTTAAATTTTTTTCTTTGAAAAAAAAAAAAAAATTATTTTTAGGACTCTTTTCATTTTGAATCAGAGACTCGTGTATACAACTAGCGGATAAACACTCGGTTAGAATTCTATATTATTCAGTGAATATTATATTTTTCATTAAATTTTTATATGTTTTAATTAAAATTACTTTTTAATGGCAATTTTAAATAGAAAGTGCAACTGAAATCACCATTTAAACAGTCAATAATATTTTGCAAAGGCATTAAACAAAGTCAGGAAAACTATTCTTTTCTCGAAATTATGTACAATTAATGCATTTGAAATAGAAATTTTAAAAGAGCTTAACTTTCAAATATCACAATTATTTATGTATGTTTTACTAAAATTCCAATTTTAATTGGATTTTATGAATTGTTTCACAAAGCCTTTAAAATTAATTTTTAATGATTTTAAAGATTTGTAAATTTATTTTATAAATAGTATTCTATTAAAATATCTCAAACATGGAACACTAGTTTTAAAAGTGCTAAAACAAAACTCAATTATTATAAATAAATAAAACTTCCTAAAAATTGAATCATTTGAGCCAAGAACACTTTGCCTTTACCTTATATGACAACTTTCCCTCTGCAGTTCTTTTCTGGAGAATGATTGGCGTTAGGCTTAAGGGGACTCTTCACCGACACTAAAACACCTGCTCGCTAATGTTAAACCTATGGGCAGGTTCTTTACTAATTTCTCGTTTAAATTTGAACTTCTTTTTTTTGCATAAGATAGCTGAGGTTAATCTCAACTATCCAATGCAAAAAAAAAAAAAAAATCAAATTTAAACAGGAAATTAGAAAAGAACCTGCCCATAGCTTCAACAAGCTAGCAGGTGTTTTCGAATCATTGAACAGTCCCCATTAATGTCTTCTGATCACTAAATGACCTGCTGTCATGAATAAGATAAATAAAACATTGCAAAAAATTACAGACCATTGCATTTATTTGAAATCACAACATGTCAAATTAAACTTTTTTTTTATTCACAAACTATCACTATTTATATTATCATATTACATTCAAATTTTCTCCAAGTCATCTATTTCTTGTTCCTATGTTCTCCTTCTTTTCCTTTGAAAACAGTTTCCATCCCAATTGGCAGATCGCACAGGACATTTTCAATGGGGCTGGAGATAACAGTTGTTTTTGCTTTATCAAACTTCATTTTCACACTCACTAGAAAAGTAGAATGAGCAAAAATCAAAATTTGTCCAAGTGAATTTTCATCATGAAAATTAATAACTTATTACTACTTATACTATGCTTACTTATTCTCCTTTTTATTTACAAACTATATAATGTAAATGCTAGATTTGAATTTAATATTAAAAAATTACAACTTGAAAATTATTTTTTTTTTCACCCAAAATATTTAACCAAACTTGTGTTAATATATTTTATCTTTTTGACTGTCTTCACTCTGAACTTACTGATTCTAGATTTTTCTGCATAATATGAAGCCAATCTTCTGAACATACAATAATTATTTATAGAGATATAAAGAAATTATAGTGAATAAGAATAACAAAGTACCTAAAACTACTTAATTTGCAGCAAGACTTTTGTAAAAATGAAATGGTTACCAATGAAACACAGGATAGTTCAGAATGCAATTATCAAAATTTGGTTTTCACCATGAAAACCAGAGTTAGAAACATATTTTTTTAATTTTAATGTATGAATGATAATCAAAATAGTTTTGTTTAGCTTTAGTGTGTTTATAGTATAAATGACACTTATTAAGTGTGGGATAGGGGCACTACAACAACAAAGTACCTAAAATTAATTTGCAGAAGTATTTTTAAAAAAGGAAATGTTTACTGATGAGTCACAGGATAATTCAGAATGCAACTATCAAAATTTGATTTTCACTATCTTAAAACCGCAGACTAATCGAAACTAACATGCTATTTTTATGAAAACTTAATTTAGCTAAATAATTTAGTATATATATATATATATATAAAAAAAAGCTTGTTTCCACATCGATATTATTTTTGACGTTACTTCAATAAACTTACTTCATTTTCGGCACAGAAACGATACTCCTATTCTATCAATAGATCTTCAAGGTAAAATTTCAAGCCAACATATTTTTTAAAGTAGCAGCTAGCACAGAGGAACATCAAATTTTACATGCTTGCAGAAGATCACTCATGGTAGTCGTTTGTTACACAATAAAACTACACACTCGTGATCCTCAGAGAGCAATCAAACCCGGGGATATCCACCAGACATTGATTCCTTCATCTGTTTCACTTTTCATAGATTGAAATATTAGTTCTTGCCAGAAGTGACGTCAAAAATTATATAAATGTTCCCTAGAAAGTAGTTTTTACCAAAAGCAGAATATGGTTAAAAGTGTGATGTATGTCACAGAACAATGGGCTTCTTTACAGAACATTTCAAATTCTCAATTTCAATGAAATTTATCATTCAGTCTTAGTAAAAAAGTACAAAATCAATCAGTCCATCACCACAAAAGTGCAAAGTTTGTCAGCCTAACATCATAAAAAAAAATCCTGCAAAATTCTTCAATCATTCATGTAAAAAATAGCAAAATTCATCAATCAGCAGACTTATATAAAACCAAAAATTTTCTGCGCACATAAATATTGTGTCAAAAACTTTCTGCAAATCAATTTAATGTTTAATAAAATTAACAATTTATTAATTTTATTTTTTGGATTTCTTCATTCTGAATCTAAGTCTGAACTTACTGATTCAAGACTAATAAGTGATGAACAGTCTGTTGGGAAAAATATTATGTTCTAAAAAAAATAAATAAAATCAATAATTTTGAAATATTTTAAGTGATAAAAACTAAAAGTGTCTTCAAAGAAAAAAAAAATCAACCAAAATCAGAAAAAGTACAAAGAAACTCTGATAGACATCAACCTCAGATATTTTATGTAAAAAAATCATTTCAAAATATTAAAATGCAAACAAGAAATTTCTAAACTAAACTCCCCTGGTTTAACGTTAGCTTGTGAGCATCATTCCATTATTAAATAATGCAAAGTTTAAATTTTAGGTGGGATTAAGATGCTTTTTTATGCTATAAGTCTGGCACATTTATTTCATACAGAAATTAAATAGGATTTGAAAAGTTTAAATTTCTGAGTTATGCAGATTCATGATCACCATAAGTTTTCATACTTACCATATATATACAGGCATGAAAGTGTCATTATTGCAATATAACATGCAGAAATAAATATCTGTGAAAATTACACAATGTAATTAGATTTAGGTATATGTAAAATAAATATGCAATTAAAGTTAAAAGACATTAAAATTGAAACCACTGTTTTTATTCACAACTATTTTCAGTTATTCATGCTATATTATGAGTTCAAAGTTCAAACACATCCTCATGCTAAAATTTCTGTACTATATTAGCATAGCTAAGCTACTCAAACTGAAGCAAACTTTGCGGGAAGAAAACACTCTAAAGCAAAATCGGAGATAATATTGCAAAATTTGCATGATATGCATGCATTATGAGCACAAAATAGTTAAAAAAGTATATATATTAGTTTAGCACTTTTAAAAACTATTTCTATTTCTTATTTTAGTACCCCCCAACCTTCATTTTGCATTTGAAAGAATATTCACTGAAACTGGGAACAATGGAAAAAAAACTGAGCACACATATTAATTATTTTGTTATGCATCTTAAAATCAGTTTTTAAACTTATATTATTAATTTTACATTTTAAATGTTGCATATGTTACAAGGAAAATTTAAAAGCACAGAATTTGTACACCATTACAATTTTATCTATCTCCCCCCCCCCCACCCCTTCTCTAAATTTTCAGGGCATTTTTTTTTTTTATCCTTTTAATTAATCTCCAAAACAGCCAAAGTGACATTAAAAAAAAAAAAAAAAAAAAAAAAAAAAAAAAAAAAAACCGATTTCAGTAAAAAAACTAAGAACTTTTATTCTTGTATATTACATAGGACGACATTAGGACCAACAAAAATCTTTAAAAAGGGATCTCTAAACAAATTGCCCCATAAAAAATCTAATATTTACAATTGATGTGTTTCAATGTTTCAATTTGACCATTCTAAAAATTGAAGATTTCTCGAATCTTTCACTACAAATATAATTTTCTTCTTTTAACACTTTTCCAATATCAAAAGGATAATTATCGTAATATATTATTCACTACAATTCTACAATAATATACCTGCCAAATTTCTGTTTTTTTTTAAGACAAATAAACATACTTTGGATCAGTCATTTTCATTGTTATGACAATCAGAATAAAAAAATCCCAAAACATGCATACTTACGATAGAGTATCTTAAGTATATGATTCTGAAGACTCAATGACCGTTTTTGTTCACAAGAGGGTGGCAGATGACAAAGAGTATAGTACGATTGAGATCCTGGGGAAAAAAAAAAAAAATAAGAAAGCTAAATGGTTAAAAATCAACAGAAAAATTTGAAACGTATTATAATACATGTTAAAAAATTATTTATAATGCAAAAACTAGATTTTATTTTCCACAGCTCCCCCCCCCCCCCTCCCTAGTCAAATAAGCACAAAACATTTATGAAGTATTTTATAATGTAAGATAAAATTATAAAATGGGTTTTGTTTTTATTTGGTAAGATTTGATTTAATTTATTAAGTAATAATTATTACTACTTCATAATAAATTTATTAAGTTATAATCCTTATTAAAAATGTTTATTTGACTTGTAAGTAATGGCAGCTGATAAAAATAAATAACCAAAACAAAAATCAATAATTCTGAAATATCTTAAGTGATATAAACTAAAAGTGTCTTCAAAGAAAGAAAAATTCAACCAAAATCAGAAAAGTACAAAGAAACTCAGATAGACATCAACCTCAGATATTTTATGTAAAAAAATCATTTCAAAATATTAAAATGCAAACGAGAAATTTCTAAACAAAACTCCCCTAGTTTAACATTAGCTTGCGGGCATCATTCCATTATTAAATAATGCAAAGTTAAAATTTTAGGTGGGAATAAGACACCTTTTTATGCTATAAGTGTGGCATATTTATTTCATACAGAAATTAAATAGGATTTGATGCAGATTCATGATCACCATAAGTTTTCATACTTACCATACATATACAGGCATGAAAATATTATTATTATTATTGCAATATAACATGCAGAAATAAATATCAGTGAAAATTAAACAATATAATTGATTTAGGTATATGTAAACCATTATTGTTTTTATTCACAACTATTTTCCGTTATTCATGCTATATGCTATATTATTATTGCATCAGTCTCAGAAGCAGCCAAAGTGACATTTAAAAAAAAAGTTGATTTCAGTTAAAAAGCTGAGAACTTTCATGCTTGTTATATTACACAGAGCGACATTAGGATCAACAAAAATCTTTAAAAAGGGGTCTCTAAAACGAATTGGCCCATAAAAAAAAATCAAATATTTACAATTTCAATTTGACCATTATAAAAAGTTAAAAATTTCTCGCATCTTTTACTACAAATATCAAAACTAGTGCATTTTAAAGCTTCCTCTCTAATTTTTCAGGTTATGATTTTTTCATATTATCCTTTTAATATTGCATGAATCTCAGAAGCTGCCAAAGTGACATAAAAAAAAAGCCGATTTCAGTTAAAAAGCTGAGAACTTTCATGCCTGTATATTACATAGGGCGACATTAGGATTCTGACATTAGGATCAACAAAAATATTTAAAAAGGGATATCTAAAACAAATTGTCCCATAAAATATATTTAATATTTACAGTTTCAATTTGACCATTCTGAAAAGTGGAGATTTCTCACATCTTTACTACAAATATCATTTTCTACTTTTAACACTTTTCCAGTATTAAAAGGATAATTACTATCATATATTCACTACAATTCCACAATATAAGTGTCTTATCTTAAACTTTAATACATTTAACAGATTAAAAATACGTTTACCTGTTAAATATCTTTTTTTTTTTTTTTTCTACATAAACACCATAATACAATTAGGATTCTGAAAAAAAAAAAAAAAAAAGATAAATGGTTAAAAATCCACAGAAAAATTTTAATTGTATGTTTATGATGAAAGATTATGAATACATGTTAAAGAATTATTTAGAATATACATACATGTTAAAGAATTATTATCGCCCTTGTTTGAAGATTCAACCTTTGATTTAATTTAATAAGTAATAATTATTAGTACTTAATAATAAATTTATTAAGTTATAATTCTTATTAAAAATATGTTTATTTGACTTGTAAGAAATGGGAAAGTGTTGGCAGCTGTGTTTGTATATTAATGTTTTAGTATAATGCAGCAACCAAAAATACTTTATCGCTTTTGTAACAAAACTTATCATATAAAGAATGTCGATATCATATATATTACTTTAACATGTATGCGACGAAGGAATGTTACATTTTACAGGAATAAAAGAGAAAGTTGGGAAATTGCATGTTGATTTTTAAAATAAAAAGAAAATTAATGCGCATGTATATTTAAGAAATCCAAAATTCCGTGACCAGGGATTCCACATCAGTTCCAATAATTTTCTTAAATGTAGAACGTATGTTTTGTTGTTAAAAAAGACATCTGAAGAACAGTAATTTATTTATCTTAAACTTTAAAACATAAATGACAATATGAAAGGTCAGACACAGAAAATCGTAAATCAAACAAAATATGTAAATCTTATTAAACTGAGAAATTAAAAATATTTTTGAAAATACATTCCACTGCGATTGCCTTGAAAAATGGTTTTAGGAAGAAATTTAAAAGTAAATATATAAGCTACATCCTACACAAAGGCACAAAATATTTGAGATAGAAAATACCAATTTCAATAGCATACCTATACGCATTCTAGTTCTATGACAAAATTTAAAAAATCGTTCATTAGAATCAAGACAAGCAATCAAAAAAATAATAACAAAAACATTAAACCATATATAACAATTAGCGTTAGGCTTAAACAGATAAAAAATACGTTTAAATTAAAATTATTTCATCAAATGCATAAAATTATATCTTCAAATGTTCAAAAAGCAGTACAGATTATAAGTAATAGCAATACATACCGATTAGAGAGTAAAAAGAGTCTTCTTTAAAGATGTTTACAATTTTCACGACACAACTAGCGTGCGTGAGCGCGGCCATGTTTTATTTTAATCTGAAGGAAAAGGATGCTTGTCTCTGATTGGTTGAATTGCAGTTGTAATCATGCACATCCCAGCCTGCATGGAGATAGAAATAAGAAGGAGAACAGTGAAGATAGGCTTTCAAGATCACAACATGGACCGGGAATGAGTACCCAGTTTGTGGCGCTGGTGCTCCCAAAGACCGGTCATGTGACCTGCCAAACATGACAAATTGTCGTCTGCTCTTCCTGCATTTTGGTTTCGAGCATGGTAAAGAGATAGAGGGCGCTACACTTCCTAAAGGCCCAAACGACCAGAAACGCCGCCATACTAGGTACCGCTTTTAGTTCCATAAGTAGAAACATTATCTTTGTTCTCCTTCTTTCTATCTCCCTGCCAGCCTGTCGATCTTGATCGATGTCGCCCGATGTTTGCCAATATGAGTTTTTTGCCATAGGTTTACAGAACTTAAAGTGTCGTTTAAATTGTTTTCTGTCTGCTACCTTGCTATAAAAAAAAACTATATATAAGTTAAAAATTTAAATATCGAACATTAGAGAAATTGTAATATTACAGATTCAACATCGGCCAACATTGATCAATATCGGCCAATATCGGTAAAACGTGACCGGTCTTCGCCGATGCATGCCAAGATTGCCCGATATTGGTCAATATCGGACCGATATTGGTCAATATCGGACCGATATTGGTCAATATCGGACCGATATTGCTGTGCTACCTGGGACTAGATACCGGGCTTGCTCATTCATTATCATGACGTCACAAAAGGTGGCTGGCCGCGACCAGCGATTGGTGCAAAGCGACGAGCCCGTCGTTTTGTGCCAATCGCTGTATGTCTTTCATTTTGTCGTTTCGCTTTGTACCAATCGCTGATAGCGGCCAGCCACCATTTGTGACGTCATGATAATGAATGAGCAAGCCCGGTATCTAGTTTAGCCCTGCTATCATTGCAGGGATAGTCATGGCCTCAAAGGCTAATCATATCATTGACCAGTTTAACGTAGACCAATTAAATCTCCCCAACTCATGTGTACAGTAGAGCTGCGTTTTCACTGGTCGACCCAAAGCCTAACTTACCCAACTTTCGACCTAAACCCAAGATTTTAGGCAGTTAGGTAGCGATTTTGAAGGTTTGATCCGAGGCTAACGAAAAATACAGGCTACCGCGGTACATTCCAGTTATCTTTTTTTACAGACCGCTAGTGTGACGTAATGCTCTTTTCGTACACCTGCATTGGTGGATTCGAGCATCACGTGACTCCCGCGGTCTGTAAAAAAAGATACGCGTAAAAGCACCGCGGTAGCCTTTCTTTTTCGTTAGCCGCGGTTTGATCAGTACTCAATAAGGAAAGGGCATGTTTACAAACAAACAGTTCCATCAACCAATCTACCACTGCATTTTTGTCACAACTATCATTGCAGGAATAGTCATGGCGACGTAGGCTAATCATATCCCATAGACAAATCAAATCCCTCCATCTCATGTGTACTGTAGGAGCCGTAAAGAACGAACAGGTTTTTCTCTCAAACCAACAATGCAGTAGTTTAACCAACAGTGACGTCAGATGCCCTTTCCTTATACTACGTTCAGATCGGATAGTTAAGATATCTTAGACCGCTGAACTCACTGAGTGAGTTCCAGAAACTCACTTAGTGAGTTCGAACTTTCCATTGCTAGATACAGTCAGTACCGCTCACTCTGATTGGCTCTGGAGGCCGATTGGCTGTTGAGTTTGCTTTTAACATATGCGCATGCGCACTGGACACGGTGATGTTGAGTGAGTTATCTTAAATGCGTTTGGCGGTGTGGACAGGTATTCAATTCCGGAGAGGTACCACCTCAAAAATGGCGGTCTGAGATATCTTAAATGTCCGATGTGAACAGGGTATTTATCCTAAGCCCATCTAACCCAAGCTCAGCCAATTAGAAAAGAGCTTTTTCATACATAATGGCGGCGGATAAATATTTATTTTGGAATTATTCTACTTTTGAAAAAAGAAATTCAATTTTTTGTGATTGAAGCAAAATAGTGAGTTTTCTTAAAAAATTTATATATTTTATTAATGTTTTTCCTTTTAGTAAATAGCAATCCAGTATAGATTTATTGTTGCACTTATTTTGTACGATAAATATCTCTGTTTTTGGTAATGAATCAGATGCGTTTTATTAATATTAAAATACTAAATATATAGTTCGTTTAAGGATTTCGTTTCTGATGTAATAATAGATACCTAAAGGGCAGCTCCCAAAATTATTTTATTATGATTGAATCTTAACAATACAAAAAAAAAAAAAGTAAATAAAAATATTATATATTATGATTATGGATTTTTCTTTCTCATAATGAATTAAATATACTTGTTTCATTGATTTTAATTTATTATATATCCTTATTTGATAATGTGTTTTTCGGCAATTTAGAATTAAATTTCTCTTTTCTCATTTAAAATAATTATAAGTATTAAAGATTTGTTTACTGTAGCCCAGCCCCCAGCCCATTGATATTTAAATTGAAAATTAGTTAAAGACAAACGTCAATCCAGTTTTGTTAATACTTGAACATTCATGTTTATTCAAGCATGTAAACAAACTTTCTCTAAATTAAATAAGCCAGTGTATTTTGTATTATCATGTTCTCTTTTAAAGGTGAAATATGTATTACTAATTTCAAAACAGTTTGACTTTTCAGAGATTTACTTGTTAACTTTGCTATACAAAAAAAACTCTGCTGTTCTGTTGTTTAATTTTTCATTTTTTATGCATTTCACCTGCAGATGTACTATATTTGAGTTTAATCTTTTTTGTTATTCCATTCATGCTGAAACTTTTATGAAGATTTAAAACTTTGTATGAAATTTAAATCAATTGCAATCATATACAACTTTTTTAAATAGACATCTCTAAGAATTGGCACACATTATCATGTATGATTTGTTATTAATTGAGCAATGTTTTCGTGTGATATTTCAATTCGAATGGCATTTAACTTTTACTTCACCATAGTTTAATCCACAAATCCTGTAACTTTGATCGGAATTAATGCTCTTTTTGTGTAAAAAATATTCTGTATTCTCTAAGTGAGGAGTAATGAATCTGAGAGTTATCCCATTGAATTTGTTATATGTACTTTATCTGGTCAACAAGAAAGCAGCAGGTTTAATATTATAAACAAGTTATTAGATTTGGATTCTTTGATTGCTCTTCAGTCTTATTATTTTCTTAATTATGAATGTAGAAAAAAGGAGAAATTTAGTTTCAAGTCTGTGTTTATCTTTTTCTTTAGGAAAATTTTAAGAATTAGATTGGAAATAAACAAACATTTATAAGGCATGTAACTTTATTCTTTCACAAATTAGCATTAGAATAACAGAAACCACTTTATGATTTAGGTTAGACCTTTTATGTGTACAATAAACTTTGTGTAATGCAAAAAGATTTTAAAGTCCCCATTTTAAATAAAGTTATACACTGTCTAAGGTAGAATATTCTCTATGATAGAAAATTTTCTCGGTCCTGGTCGATTCTGTTTTAGACGTAGTTTGCTGTATTTCATTTATAGTCTTATGTAACATTTTCTACTTCATTTTACAAATAGTTATATTTATATTGTATCAGTTATAAGATGATCATTATATCCTGATAAATGTTATTGAGTCAGTTTAGGTTTCTACTATATTTTAATAAGGAAAACAAAATTTAGTAAATATTCTAGTGATAATTTTTTTAAACTGATACAATGTTGCATTATGCAACTTCTGTTATTTGAAATTTTATGCTTGTGTAATGATGTCTGAGAGATAGATGGTAAAATTCATTATCTGCAGATTGACAATAGTGCTGTGAACTTACCAATGTGGAAAAACAAAACCATTAATTTTTAGATGTTTAAAGATAATTAAGTATTGTTTTAATAATAGATTAGGAAACCATTTTATGATTTATCATTAATATTTAAAAGTGAATTTTTTTTGAGTGAGTCAATTTTAAATAAAAAATCTGTAAAATATAAAGGCACAGATGTCATATATGCACCACATTGGCGCAATTTTTTTCCTCCGCCAATTTGGCAAAAACTTTGTTACAAATAGCATGCAGTATTAGCACGTGATTTTTTATTTCAATATAAAAATTAAAAAACGTTATAACATTAATATACATTATAACATTAGTGTTATAAACGTTAACATACATTATAACGTTAATATTCAAAAACAAAGTTTTTGCCAAATTGCTGGGGGGAGGGGGAATCACGCTAATGTGGTGCGTATATGACGTCTGTGTCAATAAATATTGATATACATAATAAAAATAATTTATAGAATTGAAATAAAAAATAAAAGCAAATAAACAACAATTTATTTTGTTCGCCAAGTTGGCGGGAAAAAATTTGTGCCAATGTGGATGTCATATGTGGCACACATATGACATCTGTGCCAATATAAATATATATTTTATGACATTTTTAACTTAATGAACAATATTTTGGAAAAGTCCACAAATTATCATTATCTATACTTCATATTGTGTATATTATTAAACTGAAAATTTTATAAAATATTTCTAGCCTAATTTTTACTTCAACCAAACTTTTAAAATCTGAAATCTTCTCTCTTTTTAGAGCCAATTTTGTTGTTGTATCAATGTGATTGAAGGAACTGGGTTCACCCACATGTGAAACTTTTATTTCACGAGATACCACATGGCTTAATTGCCACGAGATTGGTATTTTTCTTTTATCTACTGACCTCCAAGTGAGAGGACTCTTCACACCGCTACTTTTTTGTGCAAGTCTGTAGCACTGACCTGGCATTCCCAAGAGCCATCCTCGGAAGAATTGACCACATCTGATGCTACCTAGCTGCCATTTTCTGGTGAAAACTACTGCTGCATTGTGGCATAGTTGAATAAATATTGCTTGGTGTATATTGATGCATAATTTGAACTGTATACACCAGCAATGCTTTTTCGACTGTAAAATGGGAAAAGCTGTGTTCACCAGCAACTGATCTAGCGGGGAGAAAGCTTTACCAAAAGTAAGCGTTTATTGTTATTGTAATAATTTATTCCATTTTTATTAATATTGCGTAAGATGTTTATGATAATAAAAAAGGTTGTATTAAAATTTGCAACATAACTCATGGGGCTTCACCAATAAAGATTTCAAAGAGTTCAGACAAAAAGAACTTTTTATTTTAAAACTATGAAACGACCCTATGCAAACAAGAAAATAAGTGCATCACTAAATAAATATTAATATTTTTTCACCAATTTTTTCATTTTAAAATATAATTTCAGACAAAATTTTAGAGAGAGCTTGGATACAGTTATATTTATAACCGATTGAAATGTCAGAAAGTTTTGAAAATGAAAACTATTTTGTTATTGCTATGTTAAAGGAGCCAACATGAAAACACACAAACAAAAAAATATATATATAAGAAAACATTTCTTTTACAACTAGATAACAATATTTTTTCTCGAAATTTTTACACAGGTTGTAAAACCGTTTATTTATCACCAATAAAGATTTCAAAGAGTTCAGACAAAAATAACTTTTTATTTTAAAAATATGAAACGACCCTACGTAAACAAGAAAATGAGCACTTTTATCACTAAATATCAATATTTTTCATTCTAAAATATGTCATACAAAATCTGGTTAAAGATATAAAATAATAAAAACTTGATGTTTCTTTTTAAATTTATTATCATGGGGCCGAGCAACGTCAGCCGGGGGTCAACTAGTATTAATATTTAAAATATATATTGATATAGCCCATTTATCACACAAATCTAAAAAAATTAATCAATTTAAGCTTGAAATTAATGCTTTTGTCTGCAAAAAAAAAGAGGGAAGATTTTCCTGCTAAGAAAAATTGAAAAGTCGTCAAATTTTGGCAATATGCATTTTCTGGTAAATTCTAGCAACCTTTTCCCTTTTGCTGGTGGTTCTGATGGAGAAGAGATATTTTTCGCCGAACATGAATATAACAAAAGTTGTACGGTGATGTCATCTCTTAAGTGACCTTAGGGGGTCATTCAAGTATACCCGTAAGCATAGTTTTAGTAATTATATACCCCGTCCTTCTCTTATAAGAAAAAATAAGCAAATAGTAACCCCCCCCCCCCCCCCCCATTTTTTTTTTTTTTTTGCTTATGTATGATTTTGACATTTTGTACGTCAACACTGTTTGCCAGGAAAAAACAGTTACAATCAATTTACACTATTAATCTTACAAATTTATATAAATAGGCATAGGGGAGACCGGTACACACTGGACCTATGGACACAGTGGACCACCCCCTAATATTTTATTTATTTAAATTTTTTTTAAGCTTCTCTTCTATCCTAATAGACAACAGCACTGCAATGATTATTTATAGACTTCAGAAAATATGTTAGCTCAGATTGAACTATTTTATCCTGCTTTGTTGTTTTGAGCTTCTAAAAGTAAAATTTTTCATCATCATATTTTTATTTTTTTAGTAATTAAAGGTTGTAGATAAATAAAATAAAACAAATTTTTTGCAAAGCTAAGATATTTGTTTTTATTTTACTTTAAAGTTAATATGTTTAAAAGAAAGCTATAAACAATAATAATATGATTATTTATTGAAATTCAACATGGGGTACAGTGGACCACCCACTCCTGGGGCACAGTGGTCCACAATCCACTCTGCTCCTGTAATGCAGAATGTTCAAAATATTTAATAATTGCTTATTTTCTATAAAGAACGATTGTTTTAAAGTAGATTTAACTGTAAAATAAAATAAACACATAAAAATAACAATTTATTTAACATAGTAAGAATTATTTTGTTTTGTATTTACTGCCTTTGATAAATATAACTGTAGTCTAATTGTTGATGATTCTATTCAAGTAAGATTCATGAGACGCAAATTGAATGGAAATCAGTTTATTTCTCCCGAAACTATAGATGAATCTGCTGTTGATGTCAATGATTTCATAATGTTGCTCTCACACCCAAAATTATTTTTTGAAAATCCCAGGCTCAATCTTACTCATAAGTACTTTGGAATTTCATTTGCAAATTTTAATGTGCGCTGACTTTTTTGTACTTAAGTAATAACTTCAGCTAAATTGCAATTGTTCCTGTATTAATCTGTTATTATTTTCAAAATATAATTAATTTTTTTGTTTTTGTTTCAAAATTTATATTACTATGTTATTTTGCGGGTGAAGGTGCAACAAAAAAGAATTAGATTAATGAAAAATAGATTTATATCGTATTTTAGATAATACCTAATAGTGGTCCACTGTACCCCGGTGGGTGGACCAGTGTACCCCGGAAGCGGGGTACACTGGTCCACTTTACAAGTGCAAAAAATTTTTTTTTTGAAAAATGTAGTGAAAACTATGTTGTGAGAAAATTATGATGGATGTAAGAAGGTTTAAGGAATATTCAAAAATATTTTCATACATATCGGTCAGTCTGTTAAAGAGAAAAAAAAATGTTAACTGAAAAAGTGGTCCACTGTGTACCGGTCTCCCCTAGCACATTTTGCGCAAAGTTTGATACCATCACAGTGTGGTATCAAAAGAATGCAAAATGGTTTTAATATATTGTTGTTTATTGCATTGAACAATAAAACTTAACAATGGGCCCTAACTTAATTAGTCATCATAACTAAAATTTTTAACAGGAATCATAGAAATGTTATGTGTTTAAAGTTCCGAGCGGACTACAGAATACTCATTTCCCATCATGTATTTTTCCTTGTTGTTGCTGCGTTGTCTAATGCATGCATAAGAATTGTCATAATCCCCCCCTCCCCTCTTCTCCCTGTCAGCAAAAATAATCAAACCCTGAACTCCTCCTTACTGCTTACATAATACTTGAATGGCCCCTTAGTGTTATTTTTAATTTTAAGAATTGTACACTTGAGCAGTCAAAGATGCTTGTTTATAATTTTAAATCCTCAGATTATTTTGCTTTGATGGATTTGAATTGGAGCAGGTGTTCAATATTATTGAAATATTTATTTTACATGAATTTTATAAGTGAATACTGGATATCTAGCAATCAGTGCTTAATTTATGATGGAGCTCAGCTCTGATACTTCTTTGTTTTCAGTGAATACTTAAATATAGCCAGAGCTTATAAATATTCTACACCACAACTTACCAGGACATTCGTGAATGTTTTATATTGTTGGTTGATAAAAAAATGTTAGCGAGTAAGATTTTCTGAAATTTTTTTTATAAATGTTTTTGCTATTTGTTCATTTATTAGATTTTACTGTATATATATATATGCATAGCTGCCAACTAATCCTTATCTGTGTTGCTACTAAATCCGGATAGTAATCAGTGGCGTAGCCAAGGGGGGGGTCCAGGGGGTCCGGACCCCCCCCGAACCCCGAACGAAGAACTGGTTTACTGAATCATAGATATAACAATATTAAAAACTGATAAGACGGAATCGCAAAGAAGCAATGAAAAATTCCGCTTTAGACAGGTGTTTGTCTTAGGAAAGGTATGTCTTTCGCCGGGGCTATGACATTTTTCCGTTTAAGACAGGTTTTTGTCATAAACACGTCCCATTTTGTCAAACATCCTCCAAAACTGTTAAAACGTATCCACTCTATAGTATACTTCTGAAAAGCATAGATGTATTATAATAAAATCTGTGAAGATGAGAGCTATCGTAAACAGCAAAAGTTCAAGGTTCAACGAAAACAACACTACATATTTATACCTTCTATGATTTGAAACCTATCTAAAATGGAACCTTTTCTGGTTGTGATTCCTTGTTGGCAGGTTTTCTGTGAATACAGAATCCTCTCGTGAACGAAAACATTTCATGGTCTCGATGACGGAAGGATAACTATACAAGTATACCTGATATGACGGAAATCTATCTACAACGGATTTTTTTAAGGATACCTGACGATTCCGTTTTCATAGATTTTAATGTAACTAGATTAAACGCAAAACTTCTTCAACAGAGATTTCGATGGGACCAACTGTTGCCAACACTTACGGGAAAAGACGAGTTTAGATTAGACGAATGCAGTAACAGCAAATTAATCAGAGTTTTGCGACCCTTATCTTTGTTCATTTTATAATTTTATATCGAGCAATGTTATCATTTACTTTAAATCTGCTTGCTGGAATTTTAAAAAAATTAACTTTATTCTTCGACTAGATATTTGTGAATTCTTATTCAACATTACACTGCCACTTTCAAAATACCTGCATCGTAATGTGATTTGTCTTCTGCTGTAAACCATGCTGAAGACGTCCTTTTTCAACTTTATGTAACTTTACATTAATCAATAAGCAAGGAAGAGGAGACTAAAAGTTTTCTGACCTGTTCAAGAGAACACAGTCCTTTGCTAAAGAAAAGTCTGACACAGTTTTCTTTAGTCACACATATTCCTTGTCAAGTTGACCATCAGATACGTCTGGTTCAATGTCAAACCTGAAGAATATTTCGAGAGATCAATTTTTTTCCTCCTTTTGATACTTTTATTTCTGATCTCGTTATTCGTTAATCATTAGAGAAAAGAACAGAGGAATATTGAAAGAGTTTGACGTTCTTCTGGGTTTGTACAAAATAATGGTAATTCTTGTTATTAAACTTTTCAACCTGAGCTATTTTTAATAAACTCTTAATGGAATATTACGTTGTTGTATATTATTTTAAAGGGCAGGTATTTACCTACTTATTTAGTGTTATAATTTTGTTTTTCGCTATTGTACAGGGATATTTAATGCAGTTGTAGAACTTTGGGAAATTTCGTACGATTTTTTTACTAATTCAAAATGGTACGATAATCAGCGGAAACGGCTTGTATATCAACTACACTACAGCGTTGAATGCAGAAGAGCGGGGGTGGGGCATCCGCTCCGAAGCATCGAAATGACCCCTCAAAAGATCTGAGATTTTATGCTTGGAGACCACTGACCAGGCCCCTACCTACCGGGATTCGACCCAGTTTGACGGGTTTGAGTGCCTGGTCATTGGGGCGAAATTCGCCTGATCGCCCTATTGGGGCGGTCCACAAAGACAAGTACCCAGTTCGGCCAATCAACTGAGTCCGGATTTTTCTGTGTTGTTCACTCCTAAATTTAAATGTTCTGAGATCTGACGCCGCACACCACGTACTCGTCATGACAGTTGAAATGGGGCTGGACAATTTAGTGCCGAAACGTTGGTACTGAACTTAGCTTGAAAAAGGGGAGAGAATTTTGAGGGAAACTAAATAAAGAAATTAACTAGATAATGAAACCACTGAAATGAAAATATAATCAGCCAATAGCTAAGTCGTACCATCGGGGAAAATTTTTGGGCCGAGTTGCAAGGCAGACGAAAACGCTGCGGGGGCTGACGGGACTGCGCCTTTCTACCGTACCCCACCTGGTAAAAACTGGCTCCGTGGGCTGTCCCATTAGAGCGGGTCCGGTAGCTTTTGCGGACAATGTCCAATTGCACCTAATAAAGAGGCGAACAGTCAAAAATAAAATGAATAAAAAAACTGCTGCTAAAAAAAAACCCCTTGTGCTACCAGTTGGGGCCGGCCATTGGCTCGTCCCAACCGGCAGCACGAGGAACTGCAAGGGGAACCTGGAAGAGAAGAATGTTACATTTTAAACTGAACTTATTCTGAATTACACTTTAACTACATTATTGAAATTAATTTACTTTTATTGTGCTAATTGACTTGGCTACCCGTCCATTGGGCCCATGAAAGGTTGTTAAATAATTAACAATTTGTAATTTAAAATATGTACTATTGCCGTTAACTGACTAAACCATAATTGGTTGTTGTTGTTGTTGTTGGTTTGGCCCAAGAGCCCGGTTTTGCAGCTTTTTATTTCTATATAGCTGACATGATCCATATAACTGTGAAACTAGTCTCCTAATTTTGAACCAATTCCAGATGAGAGACCTGCATCTGGATTGGCACCCCCAGAGGTAGCGCTTATATAGAACTTGGAGGACATTAGAGCCACGAACAGATTTAACGTGCACCAGCTCCCATTAACGTACACGGTGAGATTTTATGCTTATTAATAGTCTAGGAGTGCAATCTTTCTCCTTCCTTGAACTCCACAGTGCACAGGAGATTCAGGAGAAAAATGGTACCCTCCGCAGAAATACCCCCTGGAGAAAAAAATGTCTGAATTCAACATTACATTTGACCGAAGTACGACTTGTGAACTCACAGTTTAACATTGTTTTCAGAAATTTCATGATGGCAATGAGAGTTTGAATATGAAGGTCGTAGGTGGCATTCGGTTATTAACAATGAGAAATTGAAAGCAAAGATTGAAGATAATCTACGTACCAAAAGTCTGAAAGATTGCTGCTGAACTTGGAGTACGTTCTAAAATTATTTCCAAACGCTTAAAATAAATTGGTTGAAAAGTAAAATAGCAGAAACTACCATTATTTTTACACAATCTAATACTTCCCAAGATGTGCTAATCCATCGTAATAAATTTTTTTTAATAAAAATTTAACATCTTTTAAGTCGACCAGATATCGGAAACAACTATTGAGGTCGAATATTTACATTAGTATCAAAAGCGGTGAAACTTGAAAAAGAATTATGGCTGTTTTAGACAATTGTAACAAAATTATTTTTCCCAACATCAACTATATTTGTTGCGTGTGTTTGTTACATTACTAGTTTCTGTAGCCGAAATTACAAGATTTTTTTTTCTTAAAAATTAAAAACTTATCTCAGAAACACCCATGGTGAATCAACGGCTGACGGCATTGGCAATTGTGTCAACTCATTATTCATTATACCTATTACAGCACTAGTTCTTAATTCAATGACAGGAAATTAAGCATGAAAATTGAAAAAAAAATTTCAACCAAATGCTGTTATAAACTTAACCCTTTGATCATAACTTTAATGTAATCAAATGTTTATATTATATGAAACTTGATTTAAATGCATTCTTCAGTGCGTGCTCAGTTTTTTGTATCATATTGTTTGTAAAATCTTTTTATTTGGTAAATATTAATGTAATTCCATTGTATTATTAGCCACAATTATAGAGATTGATCTTACTTTATTTTACACATGCTATTTTTTTTAAATTAAGAAATTGATAAGGAAATATCTAAATTCTTAAAGTTACTCGAAATATTTCTATTGCATATATACACACACAGTCAATCCTGTCACACTATATTTCAATCAGACACATTGTTCGTTTCTACGGGATCCCGAAACTTTTAAGTTTGAGATAGGATTCCGTTATAGAAAGTTTCCATTTCACAGGCTTTACTGTATTTATAAGTAGGATAAAAACTGACAAGACGAAATCGGAATCACAGAAGAACGGTAAAAAATCCCGTTTCAGGCAGGTTTTCAGCAGACTTAATTGTATAGTTATCTATATCAAGGCCATGTAATGTTTCCGTTTAAGACAGGAATCTGCTATAGACAGGTTTTAGTATACATATTACATACATAATTTATATTTTTATATATACAGCAAATTCTGTGGAAACGAAATGTGCCTATAACGGAATGCTAACTTAAACGGAAATATTCATTCGTCAAATAGAAAAGAATGCCATACACCTGCTAAGACGGAAAACTGTCTAACACGGAATTTTTTACCACTCTTTGCAATATTATCTTGGCAGGTCTTACTATATATATAAGCTGAAGAAAAATTTTGGACCCCTCCCGAAAGGAAATCCTGGCTACGCCACTGATAGTAATATTAACATTATTTAATTGCAAAATTCTGCAATTAAACCAAGTCAAGATTAGGGGAAGACTTCTGTTCGGAAGTACTGGTAACAAAAAAGTGGAATAGTTGACAGCTATTTATAGACTGAATTTTCTGTAAGCCTCAAGCTGAGGACACTAATGTAAAAACATTTGCCTTTTACTTCCGGTAAGTTAACCCTTACTTTTGGCACCTTTGCTTGGCGAAGTTTGTTTGTTTACAAATTTGATGCTGTCAAATCTATGAAATACACGCACTTAAAATTCAAGGTTTTGCAAAAAATAAAGTATTTATTTATTTAACTTATTTCTTATTTTATATTCTGACTACATTTTAACAATACAACAACCATAGTTGTATGGGGAAAAAAAATTATATATTTTAGATACATATATGTAAAGACGCATTCAAAAACTTGTAACATTATTTAGTGCGATACACAGTAAATATTTACTATTCTCAAATTATTTTTATGATTATTTATTACTATCATTCAAAAATATAAAAAAGGATTTTATTTATTTATTATTGAAATCAAATACTAAAATATTTTAAAACCTTTGTTAATAAGAAAACAAAATACTTCTTTATGTTTATTCTGTGAATAAATTTGCAGCAATTTATTGGCAGGCAAAATCTGCACTCTATTTTTTGTGACGCTATTTAAAGTACAAATTAGTAATAGTATTAGGTTCTATTGTTTGTTATTTAGAGTGAAAAAACTATAAGACTAAGTGATTGATTGAAGCATATTTGATGTAATATCCCTAATTCTTGAAATTTTAATGTTTACGCTATTGTTGTTGGTAATAGAACGTTGGAATAGTTTCATGTACATGAATGATTTTTTTTTCATTAGTCTAAATTATTTTTTATTGTGACAATATTGAAAATAAAATATTGATTCACAACCTCATATTATTTGTAATTGAAATCTTCAACAGTTATTTTGATTATTAATTTAAAATTTCCAACTGTACTTTATTTTTAAATTTTACAATTAAACAGTTTAAGATATTTTGAACGATGAGGAGGAAAAGTTTAATGAGAATAGTTAAGCTTAATATAATATAAATGCAAGTTTAACAGTTTAAGTTTATTAACATTGTTATTTTTAATAATAATCTTTTTAAGCTTATTAAATTTAGTAAAGATAATTAATTTAAAAAATATGATGTAACTTTCAAGTGAAAAATCTAAACGAAAGAAATAATATGTTATAAATAAAACAATACAAATAAATGACATATTAAGTTTACATTTAGGAACAAATTAAATATTGTTTACTCTTCTGTATAACTTTTAGTATTGATTTTTAAACAATTTAGATTAATCAAATACTAAGAGAAGCCTTCGTTATTATTTTTTTTATTGGGAACATACATCTGACTTGTGT
This sequence comes from Maratus michaelseni, assembly GCA_963931845.1. Classification (NCBI taxonomy): domain Eukaryota; kingdom Metazoa; phylum Arthropoda; class Arachnida; order Araneae; family Salticidae; genus Maratus; species Maratus michaelseni. The sequence continues at coordinate 124,906,149 of OZ007586.1, forward strand.
TATTGATACAAATATCCGCCCCTTCATTATTAATCATAATTACAAAATAAACAAAAACATATCGCCAATGTAGCACTTTCACGATCGCTAGAAAAGAGCAATAAACCACCATTTATGGCATCCATGCCACCGAAAATGACTAAATTATGCATTTATTTAAGCAATATCGCATAAAAATTCATATACCTGCACTATTTTTTCAAATTTTAAAGTATTTATGTATATATATTTTAAAAAATAATGATGTAAAACTATTTAAATTTAACGAACTATCACAAAAAAAAATCAGAATCTTTGCCAAATGCAATGCTGGCTTTATGTCAGTCTAGCACATGAGATTAATCGCTAAATATTGTTGTTATTACCATTATTAGTATTCTATTAATTTCTTTTGTAATATAGACTTATCATTCATTTTATTTAAAACTAGCAAGCTACGCTGGTCAATTTCTCTTAACGAACTTTTAATCAAACAAAATATTGACATTTCATAATTCACTCTTATATTTTAACAGAATAATAAGGCTACTATAATTTGTGACTTGTGCCATTATACACGTCAAGACACGTCGCCCTTATCATTATCATTATATGCATGAAGGTTTCGCTATGGTACTCCATTGTGGAATTTGGTAATTTTTGAAATTCAATATTTGAAAAACGGCATAATCATTAGATTTGAAATTTATATCAAGAAAAATACAATTTTTTACCTTTCAAACGCAGTTTGTCTAACAATTTTCTGACAAATACTTTTCTAGCTATTATTTTTTCAGCAACTTCAAAGGTTTCATTTTCCGAGATTAATCTGTGGCAACAATTAGCAAAAAACCCAGTCGTCAACATCGCATAGCGTTTTATTAAAGAGGCTGTTGGAGCAGGGATTGTCACCATCGCTTTTGAAATCGGTTCTGTAGTTCCAGAGATTCCATAAAAATTGTAATTTAGAATGATTTTAGAATGCTTTTCGCACATATCACCCTTTTAAATTTAATTTTTTTTTTTAAATTCTTAGAGAGCATTTACATCTTATAAGTAACTACAATGCCGAATTTCAAATTTCTAGCTCCTTCAGTATAAAAAAGACGCAATTTTCACAAATTTTTTTCTCCTGCACCCCATTGGGGTTAGTAGCACCAACATAAAATATAGCCTATGTTGGAGTAGGGATTGTCATCATCAATTTGCCACCATTACTTTTGAAATCGGTTCTGTAGTTCCAGAGATTCCATAGAAATTGTATTTTAAAATGTTTTTAGAACGCTTTTCGCTTATTTCACCCTTTTAAATTTCGATTTTTTTAAAATTTGTTCCTAGAGAGCATTTACATCTTATAAGTAACTACAATGCCAAATTTCAAATTTCTAGATCCTTCGGTATACAAAAAAATCGCAATTTTAGAACATTTATCGCTCCTGCACCACCCCTGGGGTTAGTGGCACCGACAAAAAATATAGCCTACGTTGGAGCAGGGGTTGTCACCATCAATTTGCCTCCATCACTTTTGAAATCGGTTCCGTAGTTCTAGGGATTCCATAGAAATTGTAATTTAGAATGTTTTTAGAACGCTTTTCGCTTTTTTCCCCCTTTTAAATTTCGAATTTTTTTAAAATTTGTTTTTAGAGAGCATTTACATCTTATAAGTAGCTACAATGCCAAATTTCAAATTTCTAGCTCCTTCGGTACGCAAAAAATCGCAATTTTAGAATGTTTTTCGCTCTTGCATCCCCCTGGGGTTAGTGGCACCGACATAAAATATAGCCTATGTTGGAGCAGGGGTTGTCACCATCACTTTTGAAATCGGTTCGGTAGTTCCAGAGATTACCCCCTACAAACAAACAATCTTTACTCCTTTATAATATTAGTATAGATATGAATTTTTCATTTAAAATACACATATCACATATATTTAAAGTACATGCCTTTCACTCATTTATTTAAAAGAAAAATAATAATAAATGAAATAACACAAAAAACCAAAATATTTTATTTCAACATCAAGCCATTGTTTCTAATCTAAGCAAGTGAAAAATAAATGGTGCTATAGCTGGAGGGGAAAAAAAGATATTGGCAAGATAATATAATATTGGCCCAGCTAACATAAAAGTACCTTTTTTTTGGTGATCTATTTGCAAAATCAGTGATTGCTTCTGACAAAAATTGGAACCACTTCACAAAATTATTCTTAATAAAAGAAGCACCTTCACAAAATTATTTTTTTTATAAAAGTGAACACTTTACATTAAAAAAAGAAAAAAGAAATGTTGGGATTTAAAATGTGTAATTTGCAAACAAAATAAGCTCGCCAAAAAGGTAAACTTAACACACACACACACACACACAGAAATATATATATATATATATATATATATATCATAGTTTGATGAATTTAAGAGTAACTGGATTTGACTGTTTGTTACATCATTTTATTTTTCTCAAAACATAATTAAAAAAAAAAAAAAAATACCCATGAGAGAGATGGGAAAAAAAAATCTGCATCAAACTTTGATGTGAAATCTTTGATGTACAGTAAAATTTACAATTTTAAATACATTTAATTTGCATTTTACTGTGAAGACTTTTTTTTTTGTGTGGGGAGGGGTTGGGGGTGTCACAAAAAGTAGATGTAACTACATTCTATAATTCTATATTGTAGTGATTATATGATAAAACAAGCTGCCAGTGTGATCAACTGATACGTGCTATTAGCATGTACCTTGGAGAAGCCTCATGTATAATGACAATCCTGAAAGGGCCCTAGGAGTGAATGAAAGGGTTTCACTCATCACTGTTTCTTAGAAGGGAAAAAATAGTTCTGTGTTTTTAAATAAATGATAAGTATTACTATTTGTTTCAAAAGTATAACTGCACTGGCACAAAAATGATATACGCATGTACAAATAAAATGTATATAGCACTGAAGTAAATATCAAAAACATATTTAGACTTTTAATTTAACTTGTGAAAAGCAGAAATATAATGTTAGATATACAAGTCATATGCAATAAAAATTACTCTCAGATAAAATGAGCTTTCACTGTATTCTGAGTGACTTCGAAATCTTATGATTTACGATCGTCATTATTAAAAAAATATAATGTTTTATTTTTTGAAACCACAAAAAAATTAATAGTTATCATTGATTTATTAACGGAAGATTAACATTTTTGTGTGGCATTATTTAAGACCCTCTAATAGCGAAAACTAGCCAAAACTTTCGATTATTTCCACGCAAAACATTTGTTAATAACAAGACAAGGACAACAAATAATTATTTATTTATGTTTATAATCATTCACAGCTGATATGCTGATATCGATCCGTAAATATGACGCTTGCGCAGTAAAACCTTGTCTATGATTGGTTAGCGCTAGTGCTTCCCTATAACCAGTGAAAACGCTCTTAGGTTAAGGTCTTGGGTCGCTGGGTTTTTTAGGTAGTTGGGTCGACCAGTGAAAACGCAGCTTAGGAGTCATAACGAACGAACAGGTTTTTCTTGTTAATCAACAGTAATTTAACCAACAGTGATGTCATCTGCTCTTTCCTTGACGTCATGCTGGAGGTCACACACTACAAATAGGCAATTTTGATTGGTGGAATTACCCTCACCTGCCGTTGAAGTACGTTGATCAGCTGTTTGCCGTTGATCAGCTGATTGCAACTTCCCTATAGTAAACAACTATGAAAGTGGGATGTAATCGGTCCATATTCTTTTATAAATTAACTAATTTTGACTGCGTGATTTAAAAAGACGCCAACTTTATATTGTGTGATTGCATTTTTACCTGGATTGTACTTGTGTTCTGTAGTGCCACCATGGTTTATTGAGTTGAGTGATAGAGAGAACTGAAATGAAAACATATTTCTGTTGTCGGATCGGATTTTTCGGAGTATGTACCTAGCAGAAGCGTTTGGATGCCTGAAAATTTTGGCAAACAAGTTTGTTTTCTTCTGCTTTAAGATCTTTAATCTGAAGGATGAGGAACGGAATGAAGTCTTCGACAAATATTGATCTAATTTCAGCCCGTTATTTTCTCTCAGTTCGTTTAAAAATATTGTATGATACATTTTTCTTTAGGCTTAGATGATGACTACGAGCGTAAAACAAACTAATATGCCTTTATCCCGGACGAGATCTCTTGTTTCCAGTATCAATGGTAATCCAAGTTCTACCCCTAAAGAATCATTTCTTCCCCAGATCGGAGACAAAAATTCTAAGACATCGTTACCCCCAATTAAAAGCCAAACTGTCGGAGGCTTCAAAACAGTTTGTCAAAATAATATATCAGGTCGTCACATGTATGAAAATGAAAAAGATCACAGTGACGCTTCGGCATCCAAAACCGTTCCTCAGCTTCCAGAAGTCCGTCCTGCGACCAGTGGTGACAGCTCTTCTAGCAACAAAAGTTGTTCCGGAAAATCAAAAATACTCGTTGCTACTCCGGAACAAGTCATGAAATTGTATATGCATAAGCTAACACCTTATGAGCAACAAGAAATTTATTCTTACTCCCATATTTACTTCCTTGGTGCAAATGCTAAGAAAAGACAAGGTGTTATAGGTGCTCCCTCTAATTGTGGTTATGATGATAGCACTGGCTCTTACATTCATGTTCCTCATGATCAGATATCCTATCGTTATGAAATGCTAAAAATAATCGGCAAAGGCAGTTTTGGCCAAGTCATTAAAGCTTATGATCATAAAAATAATCAATATGTTGCTTTAAAAATGGTCCGTAATGAAAAAAGATTCTATCGCCAAGCTCAAGAAGAAATTCGAATCTTAGATCACTTAAGAAAACAAGATAAAGACAATACCATGAATATCGTTCATATGTATGAGCATTTTACATTTAGAAATCATGTTTGTATTACGTTTGAGCTTCTGAGTATAAATCTGTATGAACTCATAAAAAAAAATAAATTTCAAGGTTTCAGTTTGCAGTTAGTACGTAAATTTGCACATTCTCTTTTGCAGTGTTTAGATGCATTATATAGAAATAAAATAATTCACTGTGATTTGAAACCTGAAAATGTACTACTTAAACAACAAGGTCGCAGCGGTATCAAAGTTATAGATTTTGGCTCAAGCTGCTTTGAAGATCAAAGAGTTTATACCTATATTCAGTCTAGATTCTATAGAGCACCTGAAGTAATTCTTGGTTCCAAGTATGGGATGCCTATAGATATGTGGAGTTTAGGGTGTATATTGGCAGAGCTTTTAACAGGTTATCCCTTACTACCCGGTGAAGATGAGAGTGATCAGTTGGCATGTATGATAGAACTTCTGGGTATGCCATCTCAAAAAATTATTGAACAGTCTAAACGTGCCAAGACCTTTATCAATTCAAAAGGTTATCCTCGTTACTGTACTGCTACTGTACAACCTGATGGGAAATTAGTGCTCAGTGGAGGACGATCTCGTCGTGGAAAGCTACGTGGACCTCCTGGTAGTAAAGATTGGATTAGAGCTCTGCGGGGTTGTGATGATGTTCTTTTTATAGATTTTTTAAAACGGTGTTTAGATTGGGATCCTGTAAGCAGGTTGACTCCTCCGGCAGCTCTTCGACATGGTTGGTTGAGAAGACGTTTGCCTCGTCCTCCTCAGAGTACTAGTAATACAGCTGGTAGTGATCCTACTCATCGAACATATTTACCTGAAGGTAGTAGCAGCAATAGTATGGCAGCAGTTCACACTAGTCTTGCCCCTACACAAACAATGAATTCATCAAAAACTCGAACTGCTCTCAGCAGTGCTGAAGAGAATGCAGTAACGACTATTGACTCTCATACATTACCTAATATTGGTAAGATTCCTTAACACATGTGATATTTAGATGATAGTTTTATAATGAGCTTTTGCATCATAGTGAATGTTTTAAATGTTTTATGAAAGTTTGCTTTCTCGTTTTGTTTTCTCCCTTGCATTTGAAATGCATCTTTTTAAATTTGCTATCACTAGGGCTGGACAGTGTTTATTTATTGCAGTGTATCTTTATTATATGGTTAATACACTAGGAAATCTGTCTCATTGTGCCTAAAAAAAATATATTTAAAGAAATTGTGCTGTCAAGTTAAGCAATTTGCCAGCACTGTAAACGATATCTCAGGCTCATTTAAATGTTCATAGAATTGTCCAGTCCTTGTATATACACTGTATATAAATATTATAGATTTCTTACAGAAATTAAAGTTTTTAGTATTTTTAAAGAGCTGAAATTAAAATGCATTGCTGAGGAGTTGCAATATGTAAATACTCAATGTTCAATGTGAATTAATGCTTTAAATTTTAACAATCTTACAGCATATTAAAATCTATCTTTCTTTTTGATTAATTGAACTATGACCCGGTGATTTTATCATATATATGTTATTGTTATGTTATTTTTACTTTGTGGCAATGAATCAAAATTATACTTGCATGTAATATTGTTTATTGATTTTGATTAGGTGATATTTAAAATTCAGCTTTACTTTCTATGTTTTGACACCATTAATATTTCAGTTAACTCTGAATAATGATTTATCAAAAGTGTGTAAAATTGTCATATTACATGTTCATATCTAATGTTTGAAATATAAAGAGTTTATATGTCTGATTTCTGCCAGAATTTGAATTTACAGTAATACTCCCAGTGGCGCAGCCAGAATTCGGTTCTAGAGGGGGTTTTGAGTTTCTGATAAAGGTAGTCGCCGGTTATATGAATCACCGGTTAATGGAATCAGTCTTTTAAATGAATATAAATTCATTAAAGAAATATACATACATCTATGTATCACTTTCATATTAAGGATCTAGAACTTATACTAAAACCAAAACATAGAGTTGGTTTAGGTTTAGACTGGAAAGCTATACCAAAACTAAATACATGAATAAATGAAAATTCTAACTGTACGAAAATAAAATTCTAATATTGTAAATTATTATCAATTTTTAAGCAATAGAAGATATAAAAATGATAATATTTATAATGTCACAACTATACAATAATTTGTTTCTTTAAAATTGCGTCATTTATATACAAAACAATACTATAAAGGGATTTAAATTTGCTTTCAAATTGTAGTGATACTGGTTGAAGATTTCTTTTTTTGTTATTTTTTTTTTTTAATTTTCTCTACTGGTAATTGAACAAATGCAAATGAAAAATCATTTCAACAGAGAATGATGTAGTACAAACAATGGCGTTAAATTAAGCAAGAAAAGCTACTTTGAAAATTCTGAGACTGAAAGGCTTATTTTTATCTTGTTTTTTTTTTCCGCCTTCCTTATGCCGTAGACATGGGATGGCCTCGCAATCGATTTTTAATTAAGTCTTATTTCTATGAGCAGAGGCGATGAAGTGATTAAAAATCGCGGTTACATTTCTTACAGCCAAGATTGGAATACAGTTATGGCGTGTTGTAAAATAGGCCAAAGAACAATAGAAAAATATTCGTTAATGTTAATCCAATGGGGGTGGTTTGAATTTGCTTGGCGCGACGTTGAGCTACCAGAAGTGCTAAAAACCATGAATTTTATAACATTAACCCTTATGGGAAAGGCCGTAAGAACATCTGCATATATATGAAAGCTTATTGAAAGAAGGCGTCTGCTATCTTTAATGTTTAGGCTTTAGCATCTAAGTGAGATACCACAACATCCTTTGTTTTTAAATTATTTCATTCTGAACGCTGAGCACAGACATATGTGAATGCCGATATCAATACTTTATGACTATTGCGCTTTTCTTTCCCATTATTATTATTTTTTATTATAATATGTGGTCGCCTTTTGATAGAAGAATAGATCTGAGAGATTGCCTAAAGGAATAAAATGAGTTTAAATAAAATGATGTTGTTCTTTTAAGAATCATGGGATTTTAATTTTGGAAAGAAAGGATGAAAAATAAAATATAATTTAGAATATAAATTTAATTTAAGATATATATATATATATGATGCAAAATCATACTTAGTTTTCGAATACTTTGTATTCAAATGCTGTAGCACTGAGAACTACGTTCAAATGAGATGAGGGGCGACATTTCGTCTGTTGTTTCACCCATCAAATGTTTATTCTATGCAAAATCTTTTTTTTTTTTTTTTTTTTTTGATCATGCGTACATTACAGCTCTGAAAACAATATATTTTTTTTTAATGTTTTTTAGTTCTGATGAAGATTTAGATTATCATAATATTTTCTTTTTCGCATAAATTTTTGAATGAAAAAATTTTCTTTAGAAATTTAAATGGTAACCCTTTAATGAAGACCCCAGACTTTATGAATAATCCAGAACAGGAAGCAGTTTTTGTTTAAATGTTGACAAAATCAACACAAAATTTCTTATTTCAAAATGTACAATTTTACTTTCCAGTATACGAAATCGATTGTTTTACTATTGTTTTTATGTATGAAATATAACATTTGAATATTTCTATTTTTTTTAAAAGTCCATTTTTCAAATGGGTATCATATAGGGTTCAAATGGGTACCACTATTTCCAAATAGCAATATTCGTCTTATTTAATGATGGAAATTCTGCGATTAAAAAAGTTGACGGTTACTTTTCGGTAATAATGATATCTGAAATTCAAAGATAGTGGGAACCCTGTAAAAAACCTTGCTATTTAATTTGATACTTCATGCCCTTTATACTTGATAACCTTAAGTATGCATATTCTAGAAAAGTCACTATGAGCGTAAGCAGAATTCATTCATTTATTTATTAATTTTAATTTTAATTTAATTGTAATTTATTTTTTTGAGGGAGGGGGGGAGGGGTTGATTACCTAGTTGGTATATTCTTTTATCACAAGCACAATAAAGGGTGCAGGGAGGGCTGTTTCCTGTACTTTATAACTAAGAATTTTTCATCAGAGGGGCTCTATCCCCAGAATCTCACCCTTCCACCCTCCTCCGGTTTGGCTTTAAACAAAACGAACCTAAAATGTGTATGATTTTACATTTTAAACGAAAATGAATCCAAACGAACATAGAGTTGGGAAAGCACTGTACACTGAACATGCTGTGGTACGCTCCGGTCTGCTTGGGTTTTATATTTTTAAACAAAAATGCTTCGAAACGAACCTGATTTTTGGAGCCCCACATGCTTCGGCAATGTACACCCTAGAATTTGTATGATTTTATACAGGGCTAAATTTCTAAGAAAAAAGGTACCGTAGCCCTAATATTCTGCAGTGCTAACACCCGTAGCGCACTCTCCCCCTCCCACCCCCATCCGCCGTCACTCCAATCTGCATATTTATATTTCATACATTATTTTTTAAATTTAAAGCATTGTTTTTTTATTTAGCAAAATAAAAATTTTAAATACATCTATCTGCGTATAAACTACTCCCCTTTTCAGTTATTACTCCTCCCAAATAGAAACCTTTGCCTAATCTTAATGTTAATTAATCGCAGAATTCTGCAATTAAATAAGTTCAGGATTATGATTCGGAAATAATGTTAAGACAAAAAAAAAAGAATAGTTCGCAGCTATGCAGAATAGAAAAAGACTATTTCTGTTTACTCTTTATTCTTATCAAAATAGCATTAAAATGATTTGAAATGGAAATAAATAAAATTTTGAATTTAAAACAGCTCGAGCCGCCCAAACCCGAAGACATAAAAATCGAGACCGTTTCATCTCCATCTCTTACGTGAGGCGTGAGCGACACATTACGTCACTTATAAGAAGTGTTTTGATACAAAAGATTGGAGATGAGAGGGAAAGGAAAGAGTAATTTAGGATTCGTTTTCCGGAAGTGTTATTGCACTGGTCTTCGGAGCGCAGTGTTTATAAGCTCCGGTGAATTCTGGCAAATATTTAAATTTTTACTAAAAACAGAGAAGCATAATTCTGAGCTTATTTGGGCTCTGGCGCAAATTAAGCCCTGACTTTAAATTTTTAAACGAAAATCCCTCCAAACGTACCCAGGGTTGGGTGTTTAAAAATCTCTGCAGGAATTTCGAATAAACTTTATTGAAAACAGGACAAAATTTACTAAATTGGAGTAAAAGATTGAAACCGGATTCCTTTTACTAATGCTAAAAAATCGCTGCGAAATTCGATACAAAACGTTAAAAATTGCAAAAAAGTTTAAAAATTGGCTTTGAGGTGCATTACTTGAGATGATATATAGGTATCTTCCTGTCAAATTTCGTAACTCTGCGTGCAGCAGTCTCTTTAGAATACAGTACACAGGCAGACAAACACACACACACAAACTTCTATCTTTATTATTATAGTTTTTTAAAAGGCACACTAGGCTATCCGCCAACAAAGCAATTATTGTTATTGCTAAAATGAACTTGAAAAATTAAAAAGGCTGGAGACATCCAAAAATAGATTTTTTACAAAGGTAAATTCGTATACTTCAGCACCAATAGTCCTATTTGAATACTCGCATTTATTCGCTGGAGGATTGAAAGCAAAGCGGAGCTATGAGAACAGATAACCACAGTTTTCGTCGCCGCGCTCCTATACGAATGTCAGGTAGCTTGAATACACTTTTCTGAATCGAGACCACTTGAGAACGTGGCTGAATCGACACCTCAGACATTTTGAATTCAAATACTCCCATCACTAGGGAAGGTAGCTCTGTCCGAGAGGCAGGGCTTAATTTGAGCCGGAGACAACCGGAGCAGCTCCGATGCTTCTCTGTTTTTAGTAAAAATTTTAAATATTAGCCAGAATTCACCGGAGCTCATAAACACTGCGCTCCAGAACCGGAGCCCAGTGCAATAACGCTACCGAAAAATGAATCCTAAATTACCCTTTGTTTTCCCTCCCATGTCCCATCTCCAATCTTTTGTATCAAAACACTTCTTATAAGTGACGTAATGAATGTGTCGCTCACGTAAGAGATGGAGATGAAATGGGCTCGATTTTTATATCAGTCTTCGGGTTTGGGCAGACTCAAGCTCAATCTGTCTTAAATTCACAATTTTATTTATTTCCATTTCAAATCATTTTAATGCTATTTTGATCAGAATAAAGAGTAAACAGAAATAGTATTAGGTAGATTTCGTAAGAAATACTACCTATTACATTCTCACCTAAGTTGGAAATTTTGAAAATTTTTTGCAGATCTACGCCGATTATGACTCCCAGAACCCAAAAACACCCCCCAGTTCAAAACTTTATCTATCTATCTATGTCACTTTTTTATGGACACGATAACTGGAAAAATTCTGCATAAATCTCTTCCAAACTGATACATAAAATCAAGGGGCATAAAATCTCGGTCAAGTTTGTTAATGGGCAAAATCGAACCAGGGGGGGGGGGGGGGGGGAATGGGAGCTTTTTGTAAAAACAGAAAAAAACCCATAATTTCTTAATTATTATACGTATCGAATCCGTTTAAAGTTATTATTACTTCTAGGAGAAGGGCCGAAAATTTATGTATGACAGATTTTTGATATAATTAAAAATTGCCTTAAGGGGGGGGGGGGGGTTAGAAGAAAAAAATTCATAACTTCGTCAATTCCCAAGATTTCAAATCCGCTTAAATTTATTATAAATCCTCTTAATATTATCTAAAACTTTTATACTGACAAGTTTTTTATAGGACCAACTCTTTTAGTTAAAAAAAAAAAAAAATCTCTGCTGGCTCCGCTTGCAAACAAATTAGGTTTCGAAGTAGGCGGTTCCAACTGCCGCATCATCGTAAAAAAGGTAATTTCTTCCACAATTCCCGACAAACAGGCGCCCCACGGTCTGCGTCTTCGAAATCTACCTGTGCCTGTAGGCCGAACCGTCAGGGATTTTTTTTTCTATTCTACGTAGCTGCGAACTATTCATCTTTTGTATTTACACTATTTCCGATTCATAATTCTAACGGTTTCTATTTGGAAGTACAGTAATAATTAAAAAAGTGGAATAGTGGATAGCTAAGTATACGCAGGTAGATGTATTTAAAATTTTATTTTGTTAAATTTTGAAAATACTGTATGAAATATAAATATGCAGATTGGAGTTACGGTGGAGGAGGGGGGGGGGGAGTGGTACGCTACCGGTGTTAGTACTGCAGAATAGTAGGACTCCGGTACATTTTTCTTACAAATTAAGCCCTGCCGAGAGGGATATTCTATCTGAGCGAGTAGGGTGGGTTCTCTGTGTGACAACAGTATGCTACTTAAGTGCTATAACGTGCTTGTTCTTTTAGACATGTTTAACAGCTTGAGACATACGGTCATCTTCAGTGATCAATGAAATAATGTGAAGAAGCTTGTTTCCCCTAGAAGGCAATTCAGTTACCCCCCCTCCCCCCCCCCACACACACGCCTGTGAAATGCCTCTCTTTCTCAATAGCACGGAGGAGAGAGGGGAGATTTCTGCTGGACGTGGACGAATGCTTATGATAATTTGTTTGAACGGGTGGTTTTCTTTCCTTCACAGAAAGAAAGAAAAAAATTCGAATAAACGACGAAAAAAGAAGCCTCAGATCCTGGGGTTTTTTTTTAACCCCTAACCCCCCTCCCCCCCCGTGGCTGCGCCACTGAATACTCCATTCTTCAAAACCATTTTTTAATAAGGAATGAAGTCATGAGCACCTCATTGTTTTTAAAATTAAAGGCAAAATTCTGTTGTGAATTTATTCATTTATATAAAAACGATTCCTTTAGAATCTCTGATTTTGTGTGGAAAAAAAATATATTGTTTTTAAAACTGTTTTACATGACTTTAGTTTTATACTATAGGTAAATTATTCTGTTATTGGCAGCAATTCACATTAGTTGTGCCCCTACATAAATAATGATTTCATCAAAGATTCAAACTTCTCTCAGCAGTGCTGAAGAGAATCCAATAACAACTATCAACTCTCATACATTTTGATTGAATGAATTGCAATTTTGGTACCATTGGAACATTATCTAATACATTACAGGTAGATGTATATTATTGCTCTTTGTTAGAGAGTCATAATTTTTAGAGTGTTGATGTTTAGCTTATGTAAACCAAGAACCTTTGTTTTTAACTAAATTCTGAAATTCCAGCAAGGAAATTTCTGATCTTACATATTTTATACGGTCAGTTTTTTTTTTCATGACAGATTGCGAAATATCATTTTAACTGGGGTTTTAAAAAACGCAGCGCATGTGGGCTTTTTTAATTTTACTATACCCCCATCCCCTGTTTCTATTATTATTATTGAAACCCTGATTTTAACACTAGGTTTATGGAACTCATCAATTTGAGATGTTTTTGATTTTACACTTGAAATGTTAATCCCATTTTCCCTAACAGCATTCCAATTTTACTTATCTACATAAAATAAAAATAAAGTTTATTACAAAAAGTAATGTTTCAGTGTACCTGTCAAAATGATACATTTCAATAAAAATAGGTATAGTTATCTACAAATAATACCCTACAGTCAATACGAATAAATGTAGTGTTGTTAAGAATAAAATACTAATTTCTACAAAATATTTTTTACTGTTTTCAGTACTTTTAGTAACTGATTGATTTTGTGGAAGTTTGAATTAAAATAAAGTTTACTATTTGCCTATTAGTAAAAATAAGAGTACTACTTTTGATTGGGTGGTGGACTGCAAACTTAATCCATGTAATATATATACTATATATATATTATTATTATTATACTTTACATAAATTGAAATTTTAACTATCCAAATATTTTTAATAAAACTTAATTTTTTTTTTTTAGGATTGTGATAGTTAAGTTAAAAAAATAATTTAACTAATTAATTTATGATGGTTTTTATTAGAAACTTTTAAACATTTTTATGATACTGTTTTTTAAAGAACTTTTAAATCATGTTTTTGAGGGACGTCTAATTGTAAAATTGATAATGTGAAGAATAAAAATATTACTAGCTGACCCCCGCCTGGCGTTGCCCGGGCCCGTGATAATAAATTTAAAAAGAAACATCAAGTTTTTATTATTTTATACCTTTAACCGGATTTTGTATGAAATTATATTTTAAAATGAAAAATTTGCAAAAAAAATATTGATATTTAGTGATAAAATCGCTCATTTTCTTGTTTACGTAGGGTCGTTTCATAGTTTTAAAATAAAAAGTTCTTTTTGTCCGAACTCTTTGAAATCTTTATTGGGCGATAAATAAAGCGGTTTTACTGCCCGTGTAAAAATTCGTGAAAAAATATTGTTATCTAGTTGTAAAAGAAATGTTTTTTCCTCGCTTTTTTGTTTGTTTGTTTGTTTTCGCATCGGCTCCTTTAACATAGCAATAAAAAAAGTGTTCTCATCTTCTGAATTCTGACATTTCAATCTGTTATAAATATATAACTGTATCCAAGCTTTTGCGAAAAAATATGCATATTTATTAGTAGAAACATGAGTTTTTAAAAAAAGCTTTAGCTTTCGATCTCATAGCAAAAGTATATTAGAAGGTTTATGTTTTCAATGTAATGGTGATTCCACCCATTTTCAATTAACCCTTTTCAATCCACCTAGGCTAAACAGGTGAGGGCTAATCCATCAGGTTTCCTCTTTCTGGGGGGAGAAGCCTTCAAAAAACGTTGGCGCATGTGTAAAGAGACAATATTCGTGTGGAAAATTTGACAGAATCCGCTTTTCGTTTTAAATATATAGATTCTTTGCCCCCTATGCCAAACCCTCTTCCAAGTTTCAAATGCACCTAATGAATTTTTTTTTTTATTTTATTGGGTAATTTGAACATTTTTTATTGTTCACGAATATTGGTCATTTTCAAATGAACTGCCACTTTAATATTGAAAAGACACAGAAAATGAATTCCATGCTTATTATTGATTTCCTGTAGTTTAAAACCCAGTAAGAAAAAAAAATTATTTACGAGTTTCTTTCTTAAATTAAAAAAAAAAATGACAAGTGATGATTTTGATTAATATTGCTTTTAAAAGGTAGCACTTACGAGTTTTTCAAAATAACTTTGATCCTGGGAAAATGTTATTCTTAGGAAGATACAGTAAGCTCTAATGGACTCTTAAAGAAAAAGAATTATAATTGAATAAATAATTAATAAAATAAATAGGTAACACTCAAGAGATAAAATAAAAATACTTGCTATGTTTAATATGATTTTTTCAATAAATAAAAAATACAGTAATAATTTTCTTGTTCTTTGTTTATCCTAAATAAAAAGAAACAACATAGTTTCCTTTAGCTTCATTGTCAGTTGCAAAAATCAAAACCTGTGTGATAGAACTATGTTAACATTCATGAGATGTAGAGAGACAAATATTAAAATTAAATTTTAAACTACAGTGAAATACGTTTAACACGAAACTGAAGGGACTGAAATTTTTTTTCATGTTAAAAGAATTTTGTGCTAAAAGATTCATAAAAAAAAGACAGATCTCCCGAATATTTTCGATGTTGTCAAATTTTATTTTGATTTCCTGTTAAACTACTAGTAGGTTGCATCCATTAGGATGAAAAACAAGTAAAAAAATTATTGTTTAATGGGGAAAAAATCAGATGTCTTTTTTTGAAGTGTCTTTTTAACAGGGTTGATAAAAATCACGATTTTTTAAAAAAATTGGATTTATTTGGTTTAAATCATTTTTTTTTAAATTTAAATCTGATTTTTTTTATTAATATTATTTATGTAGTGTGCACTATTTTCTCTGTATAGATTTGCACATTTCTATTAATTTCATTACAATTCCTAGATAAAAATTCAATTTAATTTCAATAAAAAAAAAATTGTTGCAAACAAATTCAGACTTAAAACTTAAAATCATATTATTTTACTATATTAAATTTTTATAGATATACCTATATGTGTGCATAAATTTCTAGTTAATTTAAGTTATTACATTTTTCATTAATGTATTACTCCAATAATATATATAATCAGGGCTTTACGAATTTGATAAAATCTGGTAACCAGCAAAAAATTCTAGTCGCCAGTAAAAGATATTTGCAACGCAGTACCCAGACACTTTTCTTCAAATCAGGGTGGCACCGATCTATTTTGCACTATGTGCAGTGCCATGATAATAAAGTCGCCAAGCATTTTAAGAGAGGTAGAAATATTTTAAAAATACATATTATTCTTTAATAAAATCTTTTCTAAAATAATTTATTCTTTAAATTTTAATTAAGTTTTATAGAATTACTTATAATCACTTATTAATCTTTAATATGAATGTGATAGAGTAATCAGTTTTAATTCTGGACATAAAAATCTGATTTGAAACATGACCATTTTTTAGTATTGTATCCAGCTTTAGATGCCATAGTCTGAATTGACAATATTTCTTAGAAACATACCTTCTCCCCCCCCCATACACACATTCTAATCACGTGACATGCTAGCTGGCTAGAGTGGAAAAGCATAGAGTTTTCTGTGCATAAGCTTGAAAATGCCTTTTAAACTTGGTTCTTTCAATAAAAGTACAAGAGAAGAGGAAGATTACTGCTTGCGGCATACGAGCAAGGGTGTGGGGTGAGAGAAAATATTGTTTAAATAAAACTGTAAAAAATACTGCTCATTTCTTAGGTCAATTTTAATACAAAAATTAAAAAAAACTGCAAGATTAAATAACTTAGTCACCAGATAAGAAAACTTGGTCACCAGTTGTGGTCTGGCAAACACATTTATCAAACCCTGTATATAGTATATAATCACATAATAAATGCAACAAAGAATGCTAAATATACATGTGTATTTCAATTGATCCAGATTCAATAATGTCATCTTTATCACAGAGATTGCAAGTTTCCTTGTGGTTTTTTATTCTTGCTCCAATCTTCACTATTTCTATACTACATGATTTACATATTGCTTTCACACTTTTCCAAAAAAAGGGGTTTTTTTCTGTAAAATAAAGCCACATTGGATCTTTCTTTTTGCAAGCCATTTTTCTTATGTATCAATGTATCCAAAAGCTCTCTGTATCTGTAGTGTACCGCCTAGTATTAGTAAATAATAATGTTGTCCCAACTTGTGTTTCACTCTATACTAGATTAATGATTACAAAACAGTTACAAGATATGCAAGGTAATCCCATAACTAAAAATATGCAGCTATCAATTGTCAGTGATATCCAGCCCTCAGCCATTGACAATTTCAACAATCAATCCTGTTTACTGTACAGTGGAAATGACTGCTTAGCTTAGAAATAAGGTACATATCTTATATTTTCTATTGCAGTTAAGCAATGAATTCTAGGAAAGGAAAGTGATCAGTCACACGGATTAAATTATTTTCAGTTATGAACAACATAAAATTGGAATTCTATAACTCTATGTTAGACAAACAGACCAAATATTTATTATATTACAATTAGTCAATTATATGATCATATATTATGAATTAATATGTGATCAACCATCAACATATGGGATATTCTAATTGTGTATCTAAGCAACTAAACATAAAGTAAACTTGTGAATCATGTATAATCTACTTTAGAAGAAGTAACTCCTCAGTGAAAATACTATTATATTAAATACTTTTGTATTATCGTAAAATCCTGATTGTAAGCCCACCCTTTTTCAAAACAAAATAGGTTAAATATGGGAGGGGGGCTTATAATCGAGATAAAAAAAATCATTTAAAAACCAATTTTTATCATTAATTTAGAAGCAAAAACGGGAGAGAATCTTCTGTATTTCGGTGGATTTTCACTAAAAATAATCAATCATCTAAATCCCCTCAAAATTACTGCTTCCCCCTTTGTCTCCCCTCCCCTCTAGTACCAAAACCTCATAGTTTAACAATTCTAAATCTTTAATTTTCAATTTCTTTTCAGACTTATTTAATACTCTATATTAACAATAAATAAACCTAATCTACCACCTAAATCAACCCCTCCTCCTAAAATTTCTGCTTTTCTCTCCCTGACCACCCCAGCCTCATCTCATGAAGACCATCCCCCTGCAAATGCATCTCATTAAATTTTAAATCTTAAAATTCTTAATTTTATTCTGCTCTATTTGCGATTTTATGTAACAATATTTATATAACAATCTAAATTACTCTCCTTCTCCCCCCCCCCCCCAAAAAAAAAAAGTCCTCTTTATTTTCTTTGACCCCCCCCCCTCCCCCCAGAGTACACACTTTAAAGTCTAATTTTTTTCTACAGTAATTTTAATAATAATTTTCAACAATAATTATCTAATTTGCTCCTCCTCCCATCCAAAAAAATTCTGATTCTCCCATTCCGTCCTCCCTCGCCCCAGCACACAAACCTTAAAATCTTTAAATTTATTTTTTATGCTGTATTGTTACTTTGTAGCAACAATAAATAAATGATCATGTAACTCTCTCCTTAAATTTCCATTCCCCATCTCCAGAAAAATGGGAATTCCCCATCATTTTTAGTTAATGTGTGACTTTCTTCTGTTAGTGCATTTTCCATGTGAATCCCTCCATTAAAATCTCTGCACTTGCTGTTTGGAATTATATTAACCAAGCGTTTGTCATAAATGTCAATTACATCTTTTATTACAGCTATGGTGTTTGAATTACTAATTTCAGTCTTATCTTTCCTATTCAAGATGCTGTGAACATCTGTGGGATTTTTTATATCAATCAGCTTGGGAGATCCAGTAACTTTCGTGAATTCTTCTTTTCTCTCGTTTAGCCAGCTGGATTTTGATGTTGTGTCCCCTGTAAATCTTTCTTCATTAACATAATTATTTTCTGTGCTCGTAATGTTTGAAACAATGGAGAAATCTTTAATTTTGTTTAATGATACCACACTATCAGTTGAAGGGCGAGGATCTGAATTTTTATCAGTTTCAAAATCAACTTAAGTATCTTCTTTTCTCTTTTTTAGGCAGTTGAGTTTTGATGCCATTTTTTTGGAGTTTTTATTTCCCAAGTAAATCTTTCTTCATTAAAATAATTATTTTCTATATTAATAATACAAGAAACCAATGGTCTGTGTTTGGGAATAATTGATTTTAGTTTTACATGTGTCATTTTCCTTTGGTAAAATGGAAGATGAAGATACCACTATGTCATTTCTTTGTAGTGTTCTATTACTACTTTTAATTTCATCTTTCTTATTCAACATGCTGTGTATGTCATTATGCTTCTTTGCTTTAGTTGATTTGAAAGGTTTGGTGATAAAGGGCAAAACTGGGAAATTTCATTAGTGGCCAGTGGCCAGTAGTAGCAGTTTTATAAGTGGCCACTTTCTTTAAACTACTGGCCACTTTTTTTATGTAAAAGTTCTAAACAGTAAACTTTTGTTAAAATTTCATTTAGTTTTCATCTAACATTAAATAGCCCAAATAAATATGTTAATATAAACATATTTTAACCAGCAAAAGTAGACTCCTTGATGAAATGCAGAAACATTTTACTTTTTCCTGGAAGGAAAGTGGCCATAAGGTGGCCGTTGACAAACAATTTTTTAGTAGCCACTTTTTGTCGTTTAGTGGCCCTGTGGAGGTGGCTAGTGCTAATTTTGCCCTTTATTTGGTGACCAGCTTGGATTCATTTTTTCTCTCTTTTAAATATTCAGGATTCAATGCTAGTTCAAGAGCATTTATTTCACTTCTGAATTTTTTTTTCATTCAAGCCCTTTTTTTCTGTATATTTCTTCACAATATTGGAGGGTTAATTAAAGTGCCACAATTATAATTTCTATTAGCTTCAAATCCAACTTGAGTGCAATTTATCTTTAGTTGAGGGGACACACATTTTCTTTGTTTCTCACACTGATGGTTTTGGTCACGGAGCTCTTCATTCTGGCTGTCTTTCCACAATTATACTTTTCTTCATTTTCAATGGTTAGTTTAGTTGACTTATACATTGAAATGAAGTAAGTGTGTGTAGACAGCTAGGATAGTTGTGTTCAGTTGAAATTCACCATCATTCAAGTTTGTTGAATTTTCCATGTGAATCCCTCCATTGAAATCTCTATACTTGCTTTTTTGAATTATATTAACCAAGGGTTTGTCATAAATGTCAATTACATCTTTTATTACAGCTATGGTGTTTGAAATCCTAATTTCAGTCTTATCTTTCCTATTCAAGATGCTGTGAACATCTGTGGGATTTTTTATTTCAATCAGCTTGGGAGATCCAGTAACTTTCTGGGATTCTTCTTTTCTCTCATTTAGCCAGCTGGATTTTGATGTTGTGTCCCCTGTAAATCTTTCTTCATTAAAATAATTATTTTCTATATTAATAATACAAGAAACCAATGGTCTGTGTTTGGGAATAATTGATTTTAGTTTTACATGTGTCATTTTCCTTTGGTAAAATGGAAGATGAAGATACCACTATGTCATTTCTTTGTAGTGTTCTATTACTACTTTTAATTTCATCTTTCTTATTCAACATGCTGTGTATGTCATTATGCTTCTTTGATTTAGTTGATTTGAAAGGTTTGGTGACAAGCTTGGATTCATTTTTTCTCTCTTTTAAATATTCAGGATTCAATGCTAGTTCAAGAGCATTTATTTCACTTCTGAATTTTTTTTCATTCAAGCCCTATTTTTCTGTATATTTCTTCACAATATTGGAGGGTTAATTAAAGTGCCACAATTATAATTTTTATTACCTTCAAATCCAACTTGAGTGCAATTTATCTTTAGTTGAGGGGACACACATTTTCTTTGCTTCTCACACTGATGGTTTTGGTCACTGAGCTCTTCATTCTGGCTGTCTTTCCACGATTATACTTTTCTTCATTTTCAATGGTTAGTTTAGTTGACCTATACATTGATATGAAGTAAGCGTGTGTGGAGATCTAGGATAGTTATGTTCAGTTGAAATTCACCATCATTCAAGTTTGTTGAATTTTCCATGTGAATCCCTCCATTGAAATCTCTATACTTGCTTTTTTGAATTATATTACCCAAGGGTTTGTCATAAATGTCAATTACATCTTTTATTACAGCAATGGTGTTTGAAATCCTAATTTCAGTCTTATCTTTCCTATTCAAGATGCTGTGAACATCTGTGGGATTTTTTATTTCAATCAGCTTGGGAGATCCAGTAACTTTCATGGATTCTTCTTTTCTCTCGTTTAGCCAGCTGGATTTTGATGTTGTGTCCCCTGTAAATCTTTCTTCATTGAAATAATTATTTTCTATATTAATAATACAAGAAACCAATGGTCTGTGTTTGGGAATAATTGATTTTATTTTTACATGTGTCATTTTCCTTTGGTAAAATGGAAGATGAAGATACCACTATGTCATTTCTTTGTAGTGTTGTATTACTACTTTTAATTTCATCTTTCTTATTCAACATGCTGTGTATGTCATTATGCTTCTTTGATTTAGTTGATTTGAAAGGTTTGGTGACAAGCTTGGCTTCATTTTCTCTCTCTTTTAAATATTCAGGATTCAATGCTAGTTCAAGAGCATTTATTTCACTTCTGAATTTTTTTTCATTCAAGCCCTATTTTTCTGTATATTTCTTCACAATATTGGAGGGTTAATTAAAGTGCCACAATTATAATTTTTATTACCTTCAAATCCAACTTGAGTGCACTTTATCTTTAGTTGAGGGGACACGCATTTTCTTTGTTTCTCACACTGATGGTTTTGGTCACTGAGCTCTTCATTCTGGCTGTCTTTCCATGATTATACTTTTCTTCATTTTCAATGGTTAGTTTAGTTGACCTATACATTGATATGAAGTAAGCGTGTGTGGAGAGCTAGGATAGTTATGTTCAGTTGAAATTCACCATCATTCAAGTTTGTTGAATTTTCCATGTGAATCCCTTCATTGAAATCTCTATACTTGAATTTTTGAATTATATTAACCAAGGGTTTGTCATAAATGTCAATTACATCTTTTATTACAGCTATGGCGTTTGAAATCCTAATTTCAGTCTTATTTTTCCTATTCAAGATGCTGTGAACATCTGTGGGATTTTTTATTTCAATCAGCTTGGGAGATCCAGTAACTTTCATGGATTCTTCTTTTCTTTCGTTTAGCCAGCTGGATTTTGATGTTGTGTCCCCTGTAAATCTTTCTTCATTAAAATAATTATTTTCTATATTAATAATACAAGAAACCAATGGTCTGTGTTTGGGAATAATTGATTTTAGTTTTACATGTGTCATTTTCCTTTGGTAAAATGGAAGATGAAGATACCACTATGTCATTTCTTTGTAGTGTTCTATTACTACTTTTAATTTCATCTTTCTTATTCAACATGCTGTGTATGTCATTATGCTTCTTTGCTTTAGTTGATTTGAAAGGTTTGGTGATAAAGGGCAAAACTGGGAAATTTCATTAGTGGCCAGTGGCCAGTAGTAGCAGTTTTATAAGTGGCCACTTTCTTTAAACTACTGGCCACTTTTTTTATGTAAAAGTTCTAAACAGTAAACTTTTGTTAAAATTTCATTTAGTTTTCATCTAACATTAAATAGCCCAAATAAATATGTTAATATAAACATATTTTAACCAGCAAAAGTAGACTCCTTGATGAAATGCAGAAACATTTTACTTTTTCCTGGAAGGAAAGTGGCCATAAGGTGGCCGTTGACAGACAATTTTTTAGTAGCCACTTTTTGTCGTTTAGTGGCCCTGTGGAGGTGGCTAGTGCTAATTTTGCCCTTTATTTGGTGACCAGCTTGGATTCATTTTTTCTCTCTTTTAAATATTCAGGATTCAATGCTAGTTCAAGAGCATTTATTTCACTTCTGAATTTTTTTTTCATTCAAGCCCTTTTTTTCTGTATATTTCTTCACAATATTGGAGGGTTAATTAAAGTGCCACAATTATAATTTCTATTAGCTTCAAATCCAACTTGAGTGCAATTTATCTTTAGTTGAGGGGACACACATTTTCTTTGTTTCTCACACTGATGGTTTTGGTCACGGAGCTCTTCATTCTGGCTGTCTTTCCACAATTATACTTTTCTTCATTTTCAATGGTTAGTTTAGTTGACTTATACATTGAAATGAAGTAAGTGTGTGTAGACAGCTAGGATAGTTGTGTTCAGTTGAAATTCACCATCATTCAAGTTTGTTGAATTTTCCATGTGAATCCCTCCATTGAAATCTCTATACTTGCTTTTTTGAATTATATTAACCAAGGGTTTGTCATAAATGTCAATTACATCTTTTATTACAGCTATGGTGTTTGAAATCCTAATTTCAGTCTTATCTTTCCTATTCAAGATGCTGTGAACATCTGTGGGATTTTTTATTTCAATCAGCTTGGGAGATCCAGTAACTTTCTGGGATTCTTCTTTTCTCTCATTTAGCCAGCTGGATTTTGATGTTGTGTCCCTGTAAATCTTTCTTCATTAAAATAATTATTTTCTATATTAATAATACAAGAAACCAATGGTCTGTGTTTGGGAATAATTGATTTTAGTTTTACATGTGTCATTTTCCTTTGGTAAAATGGAAGATGAAGATACCACTATGTCATTTCTTTGTAGTGTTCTATTACTACTTTTAATTTCATCTTTCTTATTCAACATGCTGTGTATGTCATTATGCTTCTTTGATTTAGTTGATTTGAAAGGTTTGGTGACAAGCTTGGATTCATTTTTTCTCTCTTTTAAATATTCAGGATTCAATGCTAGTTCAAGAGCATTTATTTCACTTCTGAATTTTTTTTCATTCAAGCCCTATTTTTCTGTATATTTCTTCACAATATTGGAGGGTTAATTAAAGTGCCACAATTATAATTTTTATTACCTTCAAATCCAACTTGAGTGCAATTTATCTTTAGTTGAGGGGACACACATTTTCTTTGCTTCTCACACTGATGGTTTTGGTCACTGAGCTCTTCATTCTGGCTGTCTTTCCACGATTATACTTTTCTTCATTTTCAATGGTTAGTTTAGTTGACCTATACATTGATATGAAGTAAGCGTGTGTGGAGATCTAGGATAGTTATGTTCAGTTGAAATTCACCATCATTCAAGTTTGTTGAATTTTCCATGTGAATCCCTCCATTGAAATCTCTATACTTGCTTTTTTGAATTATATTATCCAAGGGTTTGTCATAAATGTCAATTACATCTTTTATTACAGCTATGGCATTTGAAATCCTAATTTCAGTCTTATCTTTCCTATTCAAGATGCTGTGAACATCTGTGGGATTTTTTATTTCAATCAGCTTGGGAGATCCAGTAACTTTCATGGATTCTTCTTTTCTTTCGTTTAGCCAGCTGGATTTTGATGTTGTGTCCCCTGTAAATCTTTCTGCATTAAAATAATTATTTTCTATATTAATAATACAAGAAACCAATGGTCTGTGTTTGGGAATAATTGATTTTAGTTTTACATGTGTCATTTTCCTTTGGTGAAATGGAAGATGACGATACCACTATGTCATTTCTTTGTAGTGTTGTATTACTACTTTTAATTTCATCTTTTTTATTCAACATGCTGTGTATGCAGGGTTAGAAATTAGCGGTCGGTAGTCGCCAAATGCAACTAAATTATTGCATTTGACGACAAAATCATACCTTGTTATCAAATTTAATGCCTAGGTTTTTTTTTACAGATGCCGCGGACGCGTTATAGCACGTAAATTACAAAAAAAAGTTCTTACGCATCCCATGAGACACGTAATTTTTACACGCGTAAATTCTTCGAAGAATTGCGAAATCATTTTGTCAAATGATCCGAAAAAACAGCGAATTTTGCCGTAGGATCGCGAAAAAACGGCAAACTTCGTCGAAGAACTGCGAAAAAATGGTGAATTTCGTCGAAGGATCAGAAAAAATGGCGAATTTCACCGAAGGATCAGAAAAAATGGCGAATTTTGTCAAATGATCTTTAAAAGAACGCGAAATTAATTATTAAAAGCTCGCGGAAAATGGCTAATTTCATTGACAGATCACAAAAAAAATACAAATTTAGTCAAAGGGTCGTGAAAAAACGTGAATTTCCTCAAAAGGCCGCAAAAAAACCCGAGTTTCAGTGAACGATCGCGGAAAATGCGAATTTCGTCAATGAGCCACAGATAAAATGCAAATTTCGTCAAATGGCCGCAGAAAAAACGCCAATTTCGTCAAAGGATCATGGAAAAAACTGCTAATTTTGTCAAAGGTTCACGGAAAAAGCTCCAATTTCGTCAAAGGGCCACGAAAAAAATGTAAATTTCATCAAAGGATCGCAGGAAAAAAAATGCCAATTTCAAGAAAGGTTCACGAAAAAAAAACATGAATTTTGTGAAATAGTCTCAGAAAAGATGCAGCATTCCTTTAGAAAACAGCAGACACACAAAATTCTATATGCTTGTTAATATAGGCATAGTTTTTAATCTGAAACAATATACTGAACTAACTTTTGAAAAATCAGGTTAACCCGAACCAAATTTGCAGGAATTTACACTCAGCCTAAAATTGCAAATTAATCCGACCTGCAGCAACAACAAAAATAGTGCTGAGAGAGGATTCCCCCCCCCCCCCAGATAAAATGTTTATTATGTACAGCCCCCTCACCCTTAACACATTAAGATAATTACAATATTATTGTTAACATGGGTTTGAAAGGAAATGAGAAAATATGATATAACATAAATTTGCAACCATGAAATGCAGTTTGGCACCTAGAAAAAAAATTGCATGCGTCATTTGACGCCTTACGTAGAATTCCCAATTTCTAACACTGTGTGTATGTCATTATGCTTCTTTGATTTAGTTGATTTGAAAGGTTTGGTGACAAGCTTGGATTCATTTTTTCTCTCTTTTAAATATTCAGGATTCAATGCTAGTTCGAGAGCATTTATTTCACTTCTGAATTTTTTTTCATTCAAGCCCTTTTTTTCTGTATATTTCTTCACAATATTGGAGGGTTAATTAAAGTGACAATTATAATTTTTATTAGCTTCAAATCCAACTTGAGTGCAATTTATCTTAGTTGAGGGGACACGCATTTTCTTTGTTTCTCACACTGATGGTTTTGGTCACTGAGCTCTTCATTCTGGCTGTCTTTCCACGATTATACTTTTCTTCATTTTCAATGGTTAATTTAATTGACCTATACATTGAAATGAAGTACGCGTGTGTGGACAGCTAGGATAGTTGTGTTCAGTTGAAATTCACCATCATTCAAGTTTGTTGAATTTTCCATGTGAATCCCTTCATTGTAATCTCTATACTTGCTTTTTTGAATTATATTAACCAAGGGTTTGTCATAAATGTCAATTACATCTTTTATTACAGCTATTGTGTTTGAATAACTAATTTCAGTCTTATCTATCCTATTCAAGATGCTGTGAACATCTGTTGGATTTTTTATTTCAATCAGCTTCGGAGATCCAGTGACTTTCGTAGATTCTTCTTTTCTCTCGTTTAGCCAGATGGATTTTGATGTTGTGTCACCTGTAAATCTTTCTTCATTAACATAATTATTTTCTGTGCTCGTAATGCTTGAAGCAATGGAGAAATCTTTAATTTTGTTTAATGATACCACACTATCAGTTGAAGTGTGAGGATCTCAATTTTTATCAGTTTCAAAATCAACTTGAGTATCTTCTTTTCTCTTTTTTTAGACAGTTGAGTTTTGATGCCATTTCTTTTGGAGTTTTTACTTCCCAAGTAAATCTTTCTTCATTAAAATAATTATTTTCTATATTAATAATACAAGAAACCAATGGTCTGTGTTTGGGAATAATTGATTTTATTTTTACATGTGTCATTTTCCTTTGGTAAAATGGAAGATGAAGATACCACTATGTCATTTCTTTGTAGTGTTGTATTACTACTTTTAATTTCATCTTTCTTATTCAACATGCTGTGTATGTCATTATGCTTTTTTGCTTTAGTTGATTTGAAGGTTTGGTGACAAGCTTGGATTCATTTTTTCTCTCTTTTAAATATTCAGGATTCAATGCTAGTTCAAGAGCATTTATTTCACTTCTGAATTTTTTTTTCATTCAAGCCCTTTTTTTCTGTATATTTCTTCACAATATTGGAGGGTTAATTAAAGTGCCGCAATTATAATTTCTATTAGCTTCAAATCCAACTTGAGTGCAATTTATCTTTAGTTGAGGGGACACACATTTTCTTTGTTTCTCACACTGATGGTTTTAGTCACTGAGCTCTTCATTCTGGCTGTCTTTCCACGATTATACTTTTCTTCATTTTCAATGGTTAGTTTAGTTGACCTATACATTGATATGAAGTAAGCGTGTGTGGAGATCTAGGATAGTTATGTTCAGTTGAAATTCACCATCATTCAAGTTTGTTGAATTTTCCATGTGAATCCCTCCATTGAAATCTCTATACTTGCTTTTTTGAATTATATTATCCAAGGGTTTGTCATAAATGTCAATTACATCTTTTATTACAGCTATGGCATTTGAAATCCTAATTTCAGTCTTATCTTTCCTATTCAAGATGCTGTGAACATCTGTGGGATTTTTTATTTCAATCAGCTTGGGAGATCCAGTAACTTTCATGGATTCTTCTTTTCTTTCGTTTAGCCAGCTGGATTTTGATGTTGTGTCCCCTGTAAATCTTTCTGCATTAAAATAATTATTTTCTATATTAATAATACAAGAAACCAATGGTCTGTGTTTGGGAATAATTGATTTTAGTTTTACATGTGTCATTTTCCTTTGGTGAAATGGAAGATGACGATACCACTATGTCATTTCTTTGTAGTGTTGTATTACTACTTTTAATTTCATCTTTTTTATTCAACATGCTGTGTATGCAGGGTTAGAAATTAGCGGTCGGTAGTCGCCAAATGCAACTAAATTATTGCATTTGACGACAAAATCATACCTTGTTATCAAATTTAATGCCTAGGTTTTTTTTTTTTTTTTTTTTTTTTTTTACAGATGCCGCGGACGCGTTATAGCACGTAAATTACAAAAAAAAGTTCTTACGCATCCCATGAGACACGTAATTTTTACACGCGTAAATTCTTCGAAGAATTGCGAAATCATTTTGTCAAATGATCCGAAAAAACAGCGAATTTTGCCGTAGGATCGCGAAAAAACGGCAAACTTCGTCGAAGAACCGCGAAAAAATGGCGAATTTCACCGAAGGATCAGAAAAAATGGCGAATTTTGTCAAATGATCTTTAAAAGAACGCGAAATTAATTATTAAAAGCTCGCGGAAAATGGCTAATTTCATTGACAGATCACAAAAAAAATACAAATTTAGTCAAAGGGTCGTGAAAAAACGTGAATTTCCTCAAAAGGCCGCAAAAAAACCCGAGTTTCAGTGAACGATCGCGGAAAATGCGAATTTCGTCAAAGAGCCACAGATAAAATGCAAATTTCGTCAAATGGCCGCAGAAAAAACGCCAATTTCGTCAAAGGATCATGGAAAAAACTGCTAATTTTGTCAAAGGTTCACGGAAAAAGCTCCAATTTCGTCAAAGGGCCACGAAAAAAATGTAAATTTCATCAAAGGATCGCAGGAAAAAAAATGCCAATTTCAAGAAAGGTTCACGAAAAAAAAACATGAATTTTGTGAAATAGTCTCAGAAAAGATGCAGCATTCCTTTAGAAAACAGCAGACACACAAAATTCTATATGCTTGTTAATATAGGCATAGTTTTTAATCTGAAACAATATACTGAACTAACTTTTGAAAAATCAGGTTAACCCGAACCAAATTTGCAGGAATTTACACTCAGCCTAAAATTGCAAATTAATCCGACCTGCAGCAACAACAAAAATAGTGCTGAGAGAGGATTCCCCCCCCCCCCCAGATAAAATGTTTATTATGTACAGCCCCCTCACCCTTAACACATTAAGATAATTACAATATTATTGTTAACATGGGTTTGAAAGGAAATGAGAAAATATGATATAACATAAATTTGCAACCATGAAATGCAGTTTGGCACCTAGAAAAAAAATTGCATGCGTCATTTGACGCCTTACGTAGAATTCCCAATTTCTAACACTGTGTGTATGTCATTATGCTTCTTTGATTTAGTTGATTTGAAAGGTTTGGTGACAAGCTTGGATTCATTTTTTCTCTCTTTTAAATATTCAGGATTCAATGCTAGTTCGAGAGCATTTATTTCACTTCTGAATTTTTTTTCATTCAAGCCCTTTTTTTCTGTATATTTCTTCACAATATTGGAGGGTTAATTAAAGTGACAATTATAATTTTTATTAGCTTCAAATCCAACTTGAGTGCAATTTATCTTAGTTGAGGGGACACGCATTTTCTTTGTTTCTCACACTGATGGTTTTGGTCACTGAGCTCTTCATTCTGGCTGTCTTTCCACGATTATACTTTTCTTCATTTTCAATGGTTAATTTAATTGACCTATACATTGAAATGAAGTACGCGTGTGTGGACAGCTAGGATAGTTGTGTTCAGTTGAAATTCACCATCATTCAAGTTTGTTGAATTTTCCATGTGAATCCCTTCATTGTAATCTCTATACTTGCTTTTTTGAATTATATTAACCAAAGGTTTGTCATAAATGTCAATTACATCTTTTATTACAGCTATTGTGTTTGAATAACTAATTTCAGTCTTATCTATCCTATTCAAGATGCTGTGAACATCTGTTGGATTTTTTATTTCAATCAGCTTCGGAGATCCAGTGACTTTCGTAGATTCTTCTTTTCTCTCGTTTAGCCAGATGGATTTTGATGTTGTGTCACCTGTAAATCTTTCTTCATTAACATAATTATTTTCTGTGCTCGTAATGCTTGAAGCAATGGAGAAATCTTTAATTTTGTTTAATGATACCACACTATCAGTTGAAGTGTGAGGATCTCAATTTTTATCAGTTTCAAAATCAACTTGAGTATCTTCTTTTCTCTTTTTTTAGACAGTTGAGTTTTGATGCCATTTCTTTTGGAGTTTTTACTTCCCAAGTAAATCTTTCTTCATTAAAATAATTATTTTCTATATTAATAATACAAGAAACCAATGGTCTGTGTTTGGGAATAATTGATTTTATTTTTACATGTGTCATTTTCCTTTGGTAAAATGGAAGATGAAGATACCACTATGTCATTTCTTTGTAGTGTTGTATTACTACTTTTAATTTCATCTTTCTTATTCAACATGCTGTGTATGTCATTATGCTTTTTTGCTTTAGTTGATTTGAAGGTTTGGTGACAAGCTTGGATTCATTTTTTCTCTCTTTTAAATATTCAGGATTCAATGCTAGTTCAAGAGCATTTATTTCACTTCTGAATTTTTTTTTCATTCAAGCCCTTTTTTTCTGTATATTTCTTCACAATATTGGAGGGTTAATTAAAGTGCCGCAATTATAATTTCTATTAGCTTCAAATCCAACTTGAGTGCAATTTATCTTTAGTTGAGGGGACACACATTTTCTTTGTTTCTCACACTGATGGTTTTAGTCACTGAGCTCTTCATTCTGGCTGTCTTTCCACGATTATACTTTTCTTCATTTTCAATGGTTAGTTTAGTTGACCTATACATTGATATGAAGTAAGCGTGTGTGGAGATCTAGGATAGTTATGTTCAGTTGAAATTCACCATCATTCAAGTTTGTTGAATTTTCCATGTGAATCCCTCCATTGAAATCTCTATACTTGCTTTTTTGAATTATATTATCCAAGGGTTTGTCATAAATGTCAATTACATCTTTTATTACAGCTATGGCATTTGAAATCCTAATTTCAGTCTTATCTTTCCTATTCAAGATGCTGTGAACATCTGTGGGATTTTTTATTTCAATCAGCTTGGGAGATCCAGTAACTTTCATGGATTCTTCTTTTCTTTCGTTTAGCCAGCTGGATTTTGATGTTGTGTCCCCTGTAAATCTTTCTGCATTAAAATAATTATTTTCTATATTAATAATACAAGAAACCAATGGTCTGTGTTTGGGAATAATTGATTTTAGTTTTACATGTGTCATTTTCCTTTGGTGAAATGGAAGATGACGATACCACTATGTCATTTCTTTGTAGTGTTGTATTACTACTTTTAATTTCATCTTTTTTATTCAACATGCTGTGTATGCAGGGTTAGAAATTAGCGGTCGGTAGTCGCCAAATGCAACTAAATTATTGCATTTGACGACAAAATCATACCTTGTTATCAAATTTAATGCCTAGGTTTTTTTTTTTTTTTTTTTTTTTTTTTTTTACAGATGCCGCGGACGCGTTATAGCACGTAAATTACAAAAAAAAGTTCTTACGCATCCCATGAGACACGTAATTTTTACACGCGTAAATTCTTCGAAGAATTGCGAAATCATTTTGTCAAATGATCCGAAAAAACAGCGAATTTTGCCGTAGGATCGCGAAAAAACGGCAAACTTCGTCGAAGAACCGCGAAAAAATGGTGAATTTCGTCGAAGGATCAGAAAAAATGGCGAATTTCACCGAAGGATCAGAAAAAATGGTGAATTTTGTCAAATGATCTTTAAAAGAACGCGAAATTAATTATTAAAAGCTCGCGGAAAATGGCTAATTTCATTGACAGATCACAAAAAAAATACAAATTTAGTCAAAGGGTCGTGAAAAAACGTGAATTTCCTCAAAAGGCCGCAAAAAAACCCGAGTTTCAGTGAACGATCGCGGAAAATGCGAATTTCGTCAAAGAGCCACAGATAAAATGCAAATTTCGTCAAATGGCCGCAGAAAAAACGCCAATTTCGTCAAAGGATCATGGAAAAAACTGCTAATTTTG
This sequence comes from Maratus michaelseni, assembly GCA_963931845.1. NCBI lineage: Eukaryota > Metazoa > Arthropoda > Arachnida > Araneae > Salticidae > Maratus > Maratus michaelseni. The sequence continues at coordinate 124,937,644 of OZ007586.1, forward strand.
TCAAAGGTTCACGGAAAAAGCTCCAATTTCGTCAAAGGGCCACGAAAAAAATGTAAATTTCATCAAAGGATCGCAGGAAAAAAAATGCCAATTTCAAGAAAGGTTCACGAAAAAAAAACATGAATTTTGTGAAATAGTCTCAGAAAAGATGCAGCATTCCTTTAGAAAACAGCAGACACACAAAATTCTATATGCTTGTTAATATAGGCATAGTTTTTAATCTGAAACAATATACTGAACTAACTTTTGAAAAATCAGGTTAACCCGAACCAAATTTGCAGGAATTTACACTCAGCCTAAAATTGCAAATTAATCCGACCTGCAGCAACAACAAAAATAGTGCTGAGAGAGGATTCCCCCCCCCCCCCAGATAAAATGTTTATTATGTACAGCCCCCTCACCCTTAACACATTAAGATAATTACAATATTATTGTTAACATGGGTTTGAAAGGAAATGAGAAAATATGATATAACATAAATTTGCAACCATGAAATGCAGTTTGGCACCTAGAAAAAAAATTGCATGCGTCATTTGACGCCTTACGTAGAATTCCCAATTTCTAACACTGTGTGTATGTCATTATGCTTCTTTGATTTAGTTGATTTGAAAGGTTTGGTGACAAGCTTGGATTCATTTTTTCTCTCTTTTAAATATTCAGGATTCAATGCTAGTTCGAGAGCATTTATTTCACTTCTGAATTTTTTTTCATTCAAGCCCTTTTTTTCTGTATATTTCTTCACAATATTGGAGGGTTAATTAAAGTGACAATTATAATTTTTATTAGCTTCAAATCCAACTTGAGTGCAATTTATCTTAGTTGAGGGGACACGCATTTTCTTTGTTTCTCACACTGATGGTTTTGGTCACTGAGCTCTTCATTCTGGCTGTCTTTCCACGATTATACTTTTCTTCATTTTCAATGGTTAATTTAATTGACCTATACATTGAAATGAAGTACGCGTGTGTGGACAGCTAGGATAGTTGTGTTCAGTTGAAATTCACCATCATTCAAGTTTGTTGAATTTTCCATGTGAATCCCTTCATTGTAATCTCTATACTTGCTTTTTTGAATTATATTAACCAAGGGTTTGTCATAAATGTCAATTACATCTTTTATTACAGCTATTGTGTTTGAATAACTAATTTCAGTCTTATCTATCCTATTCAAGATGCTGTGAACATCTGTTGGATTTTTTATTTCAATCAGCTTCGGAGATCCAGTGACTTTCGTAGATTCTTCTTTTCTCTCGTTTAGCCAGATGGATTTTGATGTTGTGTCACCTGTAAATCTTTCTTCATTAACATAATTATTTTCTGTGCTCGTAATGCTTGAAGCAATGGAGAAATCTTTAATTTTGTTTAATGATACCACACTATCAGTTGAAGTGTGAGGATCTCAATTTTTATCAGTTTCAAAATCAACTTGAGTATCTTCTTTTCTCTTTTTTTAGACAGTTGAGTTTTGATGCCATTTCTTTTGGAGTTTTTACTTCCCAAGTAAATCTTTCTTCATTAAAATAATTATTTTCTATATTAATAATACAAGAAACCAATGGTCTGTGTTTGGGAATAATTGATTTTATTTTTACATGTGTCATTTTCCTTTGGTAAAATGGAAGATGAAGATACCACTATGTCATTTCTTTGTAGTGTTGTATTACTACTTTTAATTTCATCTTTCTTATTCAACATGCTGTGTATGTCATTATGCTTTTTTGCTTTAGTTGATTTGAAGGTTTGGTGACAAGCTTGGATTCATTTTTTCTCTCTTTTAAATATTCAGGATTCAATGCTAGTTCAAGAGCATTTATTTCACTTCTGAATTTTTTTTTCATTCAAGCCCTTTTTTTCTGTATATTTCTTCACAATATTGGAGGGTTAATTAAAGTGCCGCAATTATAATTTCTATTAGCTTCAAATCCAACTTGAGTGCAATTTATCTTTAGTTGAGGGGACACACATTTTCTTTGTTTCTCACACTGATGGTTTTAGTCACTGAGCTCTTCATTCTGGCTGTCTTTCCACAATTATACTTTTCTTCATTTTCAATGGTTAGTTTAGTTGACTTATACATTGAAATGAAGTACGCGTGTGTGGACAGCTAGGATAGTTGTGTTCAGTTGAAATTCACCATCATTCAAGTTTGTTGAATTTTCCATGTGAATCCCTCCATTGAAATCTCTATACTTGCTTTTTTGAATTATATTAACCAAGGGTTTGTCATAAATGTCAATTACATCTTTTATTACAGCTATGGTGTTTGAAATCCTAATTTCAGTCTTATCTTTCCTATTCAAGATGCTGTGAACATCTGTGGGATTTTTTATTTCAATCAGCTTGGGAGATCCAGTAACTTTCTGGGATTCTTCTTTTCTCTCATTTAGCCAGCTGGATTTTGATGTTGTGTCCCCTGTAAATCTTTCTTCATTAACATGATTATTTTCTGTGCTCGTAATGTTTGAAGCAATGGAGAAATCTTTAATTTTGATTAATGATTCCACACTATTAGTTGAAGTGCAAGGATCTGAATTTTTATCAGTTTCAAAATCAACTTGAGTATCTTCTTTTCTCTTTTTTAGACAGTTGAGTTTTGATGCCATTTCTTTTGAAGTTTTTACTTCCCAAGTAAATCTTTCTTCATTAAAATAATTATTTTCAATATTGGTAATATTTGAAGCAATGGAGAAATCTTTATTTGTGTTTAATAGTGTTTCAGGGTTAATTAAAGTGCCACAATTATAATTTCTATTAGCTTCAAAACCAACTTGAGTGCAATTTATCTTTGGTTGAGGGGACATGCATTTTCTTACTTTCTCACATTGATTGTTTTGTCACTGAGCTCTTGATTCTAGCTGTCTTTCCACGATTATACTTTTCTTCATTTTCAATGGTTATTTCATTTGAATTATACATTGAAATGAAGTAAGCGTGTGTGGACAGCTAGGATGTTTGTGTTCAGTTGAAATTCACCAGCATTCAAATTGGTTTCATTTTCCATGTGAATCCCTCCATTGAAATCTCTACACCTGCTTTTTTGATATTAACCAAGGGTTTGTCATAAATGTCAATTACATCTTTATTACAGCTATGGTGTTTGAATTACTAATTTCAGTCTTATCTTTCCTATTCAAGATGCTGTGAATGTCTGTGGGATTTTTTATTTCAATCAGCTTGGGAGATCCAGTAATTTTCGTGGATTCTTCTTTTCTCTCATCTAGACAGCTGGATTTTTGTGTTATGTCCCCTGTAAATCTTCCTTCATTAACATAATTATTTTCTGTGCTCGTAATGTTTGAAGCAATGGAGAAATCTTTAATTTTGTTTAATGATACCACACTATCAGTTAAAGTGCGAGGATCTCAATTTTTATCAGTTTCAAAATCAACTTGAGTATCTTCTTTTCTCTTTTTTAGATAGTTGAGTTTTGATACCATTTCTTTTAGAGTTTTTATTTCCCAAGTAAATCTTTCTTCAATAAAATAATTTTTTTCTATATTGGTAATATTTGAAGCAATGGAGAAATCTTTAATTCTGTTTAATAGCACTAAAGGGTTAATTAAAGTGCCACAATTATAATTTCTATTAGCTTCAAATCCAACTTGAGTGGATTTTATCTTTGGTTGAAGGGACATGCATTTTCTTACTTTCACTTTGATAGTTTTGTCACTGAGCTCTTTATTGTGGCTGTCTTTCCACGATTATACTTTTCTTCATTTTTAATGGTTATTTCATTTGACTTATACATTGAATTGAAGTAAGCGTGTATGGACAGCTAGGATATTTGTGTTCAGTTGAAATGATAGCACAGCAATAAAGTTAAGTTTACAAAAATCTGTGCGTATTGGGAGGAGGAGACTTATCAAATTTCAGTTTTAGATTCTTGGCAACGAATAATTTTCTTGAAAAATTCTTAAAAATCAGCAATTTTTAATTAATAGTATAAAGAAAACAATTTACTGGCTAAAAAATAGATTTGAATCAATTTTTACATTTTTCAAAAACATGATACCTACTGATTATAAAATAGAATGTGAATTTAGTCAATTGGTGAGAAAACATAACGAATTTTACCAATCCTTCATGGGGAAAAATCACATGTTTTGCCAATCACTCATGGGCAAAAAAGACTTCATGTTCATCAATCCTTAACAGAAAAATAAATGGTAATTTTGTCTATATATCGCATTAAAAAATACGGGAATTTTGTCAATCAATAGTTGAAAAATATTGCATATTTCATCAACTACTCATGAAAAAAATCTGAATTTTGTCATTTGCTAACTGAAAAAAATGGTGAATTTTGTCTATACATTAAGAATCCCATTAAAAATTGCTGAAAATCAAAAATTGCAGAGGACAAAATTTACTATAGACTAAATGTTTGAAAGTGAATTCGTTGTCCAAATGTATAACAATTGCCACAGGACTCGAAAAAATGCTTAAAAATCCCAACGAAAATCTTATTAAAAATTGCAGAGGATAAAATTTACTACATTAATCCAAAAGTTTGAAGCCAAATGTCATTAAATCGCTGCAAAACTTTGAAAATTGCTAAAATTCAAAAATTGCACAGAGAACAAAATTCACTATATTAGACTAAAGCTTGAAACCAAATTAATTTTCCAAATGTCAAATAATCGCTGCAGAACTTGAAAAATGGCTAAAAATCACATTGAAAATCCCATTAAAAATCACCAATATTAAAAAAATCATAGAGGACATAATTTACTATAGTATGACATTATTATCATATGAAAAGTTTGAAACCAAATTCATATTACCAATGCCAAAAAATTGCCGCAAAATGCGAAAAACACTAAAAAATTCAAAAATCTCTGTACAAATTCTGAATAAATTTTATTAAGAAAAAAGAAGAAAAATTACTATATTAGGCTAAAAGATTGAGACCATAATTTATACAAAAATTATCTCAAAATGTAAAAAAAAGGCTAAAAATCGCATAAAAATTAAATGAAAAAATCGAATCAAAAATTCCAAAATCAGGCTTTACATTACTTCAGATATAAAGACACTTTCCTAACAAATTTTGTAGGTTTGCATCCAGCGGTCTTTTCAGAACACAGGATACACACATAAACTTCTTTCCTTATTATTTTAGATATTGTCACAAACTCACATTCATTCATGAAATTAATCTGAAATCTTATTCATATGGTTAAAAGTAAAGTTGGAGAATTTTATAATAAAGTTTAAAAAAATCATGGCTGAGTACACAAAAATGTTATACTTTTTAACAGTTTGGAAAAAACTATTTGATCTTGGAAGATTCTTTCTACTGTGTCTTCCATTTCAATCTTAGCCTTATAACTGAAGAATTAGTTATGGTCATTTAAGTACTGTCAGAATGCTTTATCTTTCCCTTTGGTGGCTATGTTGTCATGCTCATTGTTGTTTCTGACTTCTACTGGTCTAATTAATTGCCTTTCAACAATTTGAGTAAGATTTGTGTCTTGGCATTGTAAATTTAGTTTTCAAAGTTTTTTCAGCAAATTGTGAATGACTAGTTTATTTCATATATTCTGACCAATGGAAGTTTGTGAAATTTTTTCTTATCTATTAATCTCTGAAAATTATTTTGGTACAGCTTTAGTGGGATGTGAATATCGTATTTGTAGGCTTCTATTATTAATTTTAGTGGTTATACCTTTATCGAAATTAGTGTAAAACTTTTTGAGCCCATTCAATATATTTTTTTTAATGGTGCTGCTGCTGTACATTTGCAGTCAATAAATAAGGGAGTTAAGCCACTGGCTTTCATTAGCATAGTTATGCCTCTGTTAAAATAGAGGTAGGGTGTTTTTTACATTCTATATAAAAATTTCTTTTTTAAGAGATGAGGTAGGTGTTACTGTTCATGATTACTCTTTTGTAGATTTGAGATTTTTAGACACAAAGCTAATCGTTTAAATTTAAAAAATATTTATTTGTATACTAAAATGAGTATTGAAGGAATAGGCAACGTGAATACTGCCTCTATTTGAAAACTATGCCCTATGCCCCCCCTCCCTGCATCCCACATGTCAAAATCACCTAATAAATTTTATAGGATGATTTAGACAACATGTTATTTTTATGCATATTATCAGTTATACAAATGCATTTTTCAAGACCCTCGAGGAAAGGGTGGAGAGGTTGCTCCTAAAAATGCCTTTGTATTGACGTCTTACCTTCAAATTTTGATGAGGCCTTTTTAAACACATGGATCCTCTCCAAAACTTTTTTTCAGTTAAAATATAGATATATAAAACACTTTGTTAACTGCCATCACTCAATGTGTTTATTTTTTATACATCTTATCTTTTTCTATTGTCCTCTTCAGCAACTTGTAAAAGGTGACTTTATATACACATATAATTAATCATATTGACAATTAAATTGAATGTTAATTCTTATAGTTATATATATAAGCATTTATAAATCTCATAAAGTGATTAAAAACTTGTACAACAGAAGCACAGTATCAAGCATGAGTATACTATGTTATATAACGAATTATGAAATTGATAGAAAGTTAGAGAGAACTGAGTCTTTTTTTATTCAAGTAAATTCCCAACCTTTTCCTCCTTTTTTTAAAAAGTGCAGTTCCATAAACCAGTGCTTGAAATTATTTGTATTTGCTTTGAAATTTATCGCAAGATAGAAACTTATCATATAATCTTATATATACAGTCGAACCTCGTTAACATGAACCTCAGGGGGAATCAAAATTTTGTTCATGTTAACAGTAATTCATGTTATCAATATCAAATCTTTGTACTCGTTTTTATAGTGGACTATGAAAACAATTCATGTTAAAAGTAATTCACGTTAAGCGTGTTCATGTTAATGAGGTTTGACTGTATATATATATATATATATATATATATTTTTTTTTTAATGTGCTTGATTCAAATTTTGATATTATTTAAATCATATGTTGCACATTGTTAACATAAATATTTTCAGGACTGTTGCTAGATGTTTTACCCCTGTGAGTTAGGATTAGAAACCCCACCTCCGGCCTATCACTACCATGGTTGTTTGATTAAAAATTCTTTTTTCCCACCCTCTAAAATTTTTTTGACTTAGGAGGCTGCCTAGTCTTGTCTACTGGAGAAAAGACCGTGAATAAGTTAACACATTAGAGATAGATTATCTTAAGGCTGATCTATGTATAATTTATAAAAAAAAATTTTAATGACATGTTTTTATTTAGACATTTTAAATTTTGTTAGCTATCATATTTTTAATTCTGTTATTTTTAAGTTTTTAAATTGCAAAAAATATTAATATTATTATGTTACTGGAGATTTTAATATGCTGTTTGTGAAAGTAATTGTAGGTAATGGTAAAATTTTAAAAATTCTGTTGTCAATTTTTCACATTTCCAACTTGTTACTTTTATTGTTTTAGCTGTTCAGTTTATGTTCTTTTTATTTTATATTAATTTTTTATTCCTGAATTACATGTGTGAAACGTTCTACTTAAGTATTTATTGATTTTTTTTTTCATAATGAACATCTAATAGAACAAATGAGTTTTCTAAAGTATTTTAAATGATTGCCATGCAGCCTTAAATGCTATGTGTTATGCGCAGGTCTATTCATTTAAAGTATATATAAAAGGTATATTTATCAGTTAACTTTATATATTAAATACGATGCTGAATATAGAATTAATTTTTAAAAAAATATTGATATTTTCCTTCTTTTTCAACTTATTCTGTTACCTGGTTGTTAAGTACTGTTTCATATCAGAGCTGAGATTCAACAATGCTTTATAGTTTTTTTTTTTTTTTATGTTTGTAAATAGTTGTATAATATTATGTTAAAATCTTTTCAAGTACGGCTAGACATAACTTTCATCATATACAACTGGGTTTTGTTTGAATGTGTCCATTGCAGATAATTTCTGATGATATTGAAGCTACTTTATTTAAAATCTTATTTATTTTTATCGATTAAGATTTAATTTGTCATTCAAAGAAATGTAAAAAATTCATTCATTTATTTATTTTCATATCACTTATTAGCACATTTATAAAAAATAATTGTGCAACTGTTCATTTTGTTTTGATTAGAAAAGATTTGACAGTTCCATCCTTACACCGATACATTTTTTTTAAAATCCTGCTTTCACTTTATTCTAAAACTTTCAACTATAGCATAGTTTCTGTTACTGAGTTCAAATTTGCTAAAATGGAATTTAAAAACATGGTGAGAGAAATTAACAATATTAAATTGTATCATAACCTAACATAACCTTGTTACAAGTTATAATATTTGTATAGTTCTTTGTTGTGATTGGCTTTATTCATTAATGGTAATTTCTCTTTCTCAATTCAAAAGTAACATATTGTATATTTATTTTTTATATATCCATAGCCATTTGTAAAATATATTTTAGCAGTAAAAAAATGTGTATTCAAAAAGACTGTATGGTAAGTAGGAGGGCTGCAGAAAGTGTCTATGGGCCACTAGTGATTCAAATATAGGCCCTTAAGTATGGTACTAGTAAATAAAATCGCTGAAGAAATATTTTAAAAAAGTTAATGCATACTTGTTTAAAACATAATAAGATTTTTTTTCAATTTTATATAAGAAAAAAAATTGCATCTACAGGCAAAAGTCCCATGGTTATATACCTATTTTCAGCTGCCGCAGGGTCTTCCCTGGCATTTTGCCATCTTAGCCCACACGATAGTGCCACCACTGTAGGTGGAAAGTTTTTCAAAAAGTGCTTTTTCTTAGTGCCGTGTAAAATAGTTAATATATATAAATTATATGATTTAAGTTCTGACCTTAATTTTCTTACTTGTTAGTACTTTAACTTAAAAATTTTCCATTAAAAAAATGTGTTTTAGTCTACATTTTTATTGTTTTATCTAAAGAGCAAGACCAGTGATGGCCCCTTTAAAGGAGACAGGCTCCAGTAATTTATACTGGCTCCATCCCCTTCTTTGCAGCCCTGCTAATTAGTAGCTTTTTCCAAAGGAAAATGCAAACTTTTTCAGCTATTAGATTCAACAACTGAAAATGGAAAGTTAATGAATTTTTTAACACTGCCTTAATTTATAATATCTTAGAAAACTACTGGGAAGTCTGTCATGAACCTAAATACACAAACTTGAAATACATTTTAAAAAAGTAATATATCTAATCTAATACATGTTTGTTTGACTTTATTATACAGGGTCTGCCAAAAATCCTACCTCACCACCTCTTCTATTTCAGGAAGAATTTCAGAAAACTAAAACACATGTTCAATCAATTTGATTGAGACCCCATTTAGTTACAAAAATCTCGGTTCCAACATTAAAATTTTCAATACCAACACTGGATTTTGACATCATATTTGGGTTTTTCAGTAAAGTTTACCTTAAGATACCAAACAGGAAGTCATTCGGACAAGTAGTGTATGAATTATGTATGTTTAAAGTTTGAAACTCCTAATATTTAATTCATTTTTAACTGTTGCAAAACATATTGCAATGCCTTTTGTGTTTTAAGCATACATAGTTTCAAATTTTGCCAAGTTTAAACAACTTAGCAAAATTAGCTTTAATTTTGGATTTGCACAGTTCAAGCTTCTAGAAATTGATTTCTGGTAAAATATGCATAGTTTTTTCATATTAAGTTACACTATCTTTTTTAAAAAAAATAATTTCCAAAATTTACATATTTTTAACTTATATTTTGAAAAAAAAATTGAATTGCAACCTATGAATTAAAAAAAAAAAATCTTGATTAAGAGAAGCTTCAAATATACAAATCCATAATTACAGCTCATTCTGTCAAGTATGTTTTGAATTTATGCTTAAAAAACTATCCATATTGCAATCTGTTTTGCAATGATTAGAAATGAATTTAATATTAGAAGTTCCAAACTTTAAACTGGCATTATTCCAAAACTACTTGAACGAATGACTTCCTGTTTGGTATCTTAAGGCAAAATTTACCAAAATATGATGTAAATATTAGATGTTAGTATTGAAAATTGTAAAGTTGTGTCTCCCCCCTCCCCTGGCACCTGAGCCAAATTTTTTCCCCAAAATGCGGTGCCCTTGAAATTAATTGGAACTAATATGCTCGGATAATAATATGCTTTTATTTTACAGTTTTCTAAATTCGGATGCATTCTCCAGATAAAGAAGAATGGGTTGGACTTTCGGCAGAACCTGTGTGTAACACATGTGCATAGCTGCTAACTTGTATGCTTTCGATTCTAAATATATGGTTGCATGGATGAACAATAGTATGTTTGTATGGTTTTGCTTAAAAATTAGTAATGAACTGTATAATATTAGTAAATCTGCAGATCAGGGGCCTTAACGTCAACTATGCAAATTGATTTTTTATTTTGATCTCACTTTATGTAATATCTGAGATATCCTACAATCCCTAATTTAATTATTTTAAGTTATATATATTTATGAGCATCTAAAATTTATCAAAAATTCAGTGAATATAACTGTTAGAAACTGAGAAACATTAAACACTGATTTCATGCAATGATGTTCTTGGAACTGCTAATTTTTGTAATTATTTTAGAATAAAAGTACACTTTTCAGTTAACTGGAGCATAAGAAACTACATTACATTTTTCATTGCATATATCTATAATGCTATGTCTTTTTACGCATATCATAAAAATTGTATTGTTTTCAAAATTGACATGTTGGCAGGTATGCACATGTGTTATTTTCTAGACTTAACTATAGAACAATTTTGCTGAACAGTTAGACAAAATCTATCACAGATGATTGCAGTAATAAATGCATTAATTTAATTAAAATTAAGAGCAACTCTTTTCAATATGTGATTTTTTTATTAATTAAAATACAAATAATTACAATAAAGTAACTCTTCAAATGAAATTATAATATATATGTCAATTTTGTCACTTTTAGGACAAAAAATGTTAAAGTGAAACCATAAAATTAAAATCCCTTCTAACTTAAAACAGATCAAAAGTATGCATTGTTCTTATTTCTGAAATCCCAATGAAAATATTTTTTAAATGTGTTAAACAAACTTTTGGGGTTTTCTACTTTCATTTTATTAAGTTTGCATTATAACTAAAAATTACATTTTTTGTCTTTTATTCAGATTAAATTAAGTCTTAAGTTACACTACACTGTTTTGTTTCAAATAGGCAAAAATTGTTATTCTCTTTCTATTTTTAATTTATAAGACAGAAACTTAAACATTTCAATGTACTGCACATTTTTCATTTATAATTTTTTGTTTGAAAGCATGCTTTTTTTTTTTTAAAAATGAGTAACTTTTCAATCATTAATTATTTGATAATGCAAAATCTAAAGCATATAATGTATTGGAAATGTATATAGATGAACATTTTGTCATATTTCATGATAAAAATGATGACAATAAAACCATAAAAGCTAACTTCCTGTTAATTTAAAACACATAAAAATGGTATTTCTAATATCCTTATGAAACAGTTCTTTTTATACAGTATTTTTGTCAGTTTTCTGTTTTAGTTTGGTGTTGATTATAAATGTTTTGCATGCTTGGTATTTGGCACCAAACTATTTGTTTTCTGCCAGTTTTAGAATATACACTGTATTTTAAGGCACATACATAACTCAGTGCTCAATAATTAGAGATTGGTAGTTTAATCTACACTTTTGATGAGAGTTCAGTCTCATTTTCTGAAATGTTATGTAATAATCTTTGGAAGTAACATAAATATGGACTAGTTGACCTAAAAGTTTTACCCCCCCCCCCTCCCCATCCAAAAAAAAAACATTTTTTTTTTTACTTTGTGTATTTGCTTGTCTTTATTAATGAATCTAAATTCCAGCCTCAATTTTAGGTTTATCATGATTATTTTAACAACAACACTACTGATAACAAGCTTTAAGGTGATTTTAAGGAGTCATTTTCAGTTAACGAATAATGTCACATTAACAAAAGAGGGAAAAAGGCCATTGTTTCAATGTAATATCTTAGAAAAACAATCATTATGAACTTCTATGAAATACCTTTTTAATAGAAGTTCCATGTGTGTAATTAATATACATATGTGTGTGTGATTTTATGTGAACCAAACCGAAATATACACAAGAATATATATATATATGTACAAAGGCAATTCACTCGCTTGAAGATTGTTAGAATATCATCAGAACTATAATATTTTTTAATAAAACTATCCAATAATTTTTATACTACTATAGTGACCAAATAACAATCTTAAAACAATATAATCATTAAGCAATTGAAAACCCTAAAGATTGTAATTTTTTTTTTATAGGAGTGTGCTACTAAACAATGTTTTAGAAATGAGGTGTTTGATTAGTCATACATAAATAAAAATGGAAAATTATCACTTCTTAAATTTAGAATTGAATATATTAAAATAAATAAACAAAGCAAAAAAATTCATAATTATCTACTGCTTCCAACTTCAGTGAAAGATTCTAAATCACTCTTCTAGCATATATAGAATATGATTGAATTCTTCCTTTATATACCACAAGCATGTGTATGTATGTAATTAAAAATGCTACTGAGTTTCATTTGTTGATACCATTGACTTCTAATATAAATGGATACCGGATCCCTTTCTTCTCTCACGAGAGAGTTGAAGAAAACATCTTTCACCTTTCATCGCAAAAAAACGGCGAAAGGGTACCGCTTTCTGGCGGTAATCCCTTTCTTGGCAACTTTCTGTTTCCGTTCTTGTAATAAAAGAAACAGATCGTGGAATTCCAGTGACAGTTTGGCGGAGAAAAAACCTGTTTTGTATAATATTCTCCCACCAGCACCTGCTGGTGGGAAGGGACATGTTTTCTTCAAAAAAGGGTTGCTGATCCGGCATCTATTTGTATGAGATGTCAATGGCTGATACAGTATTTTCATAGCATTATAAAGAAAATTACTTATATAATTAATATTTTGTATATTTTAATTCTGTTGTATATTTTGCTACAAATTTAATTTTAAAACATACATATTCTATAAAAAAATCTTTAAAGAATCATATGAAGAGTGAAGGAATGAATGAAATTATTACTTTAACCGTCTCATGCAGGCAATAGAACCTCACATGAAGTTCTATTGTAAAATTATCCACAGGGAGCTCTACATATTTTACTTTTTCATTTATTACATATAAACCTTATATGAAGTTTAATAATGCTTGTGTTACTTAACTTGCTTGTGTTACTCTGCAATAATTGCTTAACAGCAATATATTGCAGAATCATTTTCTTTTCAAAAATTCAGATAGAAAATTTGTCTTTGACAAATTTATTCTTCCTGCACAAAAAAGATGATTTCTCTCAAAGAATTTCTGCTGAACTAGAAGATAAATGAAACTTTTTAAAAAAATTATCTACATTGCCTGTGTTTAAAAAAAAAATGTTGTGAAACTATTTAATTTTAACATATTGCTTTTAGTGCATGTGAACTTCATACATGGTTTAGTTTGTAATTTTATAATAAATGAAAGATTTTGAAGAATTCAAGATTACTGTATTTACTCGTCTGTTTTGCCCCTCCCTCCCATTTCTTTGGCACCAAAAGTAAGAGGATAAAAAAATTACAGTTAATTTTTTAGGTATTTATTGATATTAAATTTTCGTGGTGGAAACTTAAAGAAATGACTCTTTTTAAGATAATTTAATATTTTTACACACTGTTAAAAAATAAATTATGCTCTGAACTTAAAGTGTACTGTAAAACTATAATCTTTTAGGCAATATAATGTTACAGCATGAACAATCTTATCAAATATCTTTAACTTAGAATTATTATTTTTTGACAGGAAGCACTATTATATCACATGTCTGTTAATGCAGCATTATTGATCATAAAATCACTTGCTCTCTTGGAGCAGATGAAAATAAAAAACTCACAGGAAACAAAGAACTGAATATACTCCTTTGGATACACAGAACTAAACTGAAAGTTGACTTTAAGTCTGATTTTGAAATCAAAATCACTAGAATATCTGCAGTTAGAGTATTATGAAATCCTGTTTCAGTATTTCAGACTATCCCATACATGCTTCATCTGAAATATATATGATATATATATTTTACAGACTTTTTTTTTTAAATACACAAGAGTAAAAAGTTTGAAAATTATGCAGATTTTTTTTTTTTGCCAAAATTTTCTATTAAAAATATGGGGTGTGTAAATCATGTGAATAAATACAGTATTTGTTTTTAAAAATTCATTTTAAAATATATTTTGAGTGGAAAATACTTCTTTCACCCATTTAAAAATAATTCATTTGTGAGAGGGTTATAGAAATTTGACCAGTACATGAATTTGTTTTAATTTTCTTGTTTTTCTTTAAATTATTACATTGAATATCATGTAGTTAGATGTATATTTTCATAAACTTGAAGGGATTTCATAGTAATGTAATAATGTCAGAAGCATAGTAATAGTGATCTCATAAATTTTAGATTGGGTTATATTTTTGTTATATCTCCCAGCTGGATATCCCTGTGCCTAAACTGAAAATTATCCTGTGATTTTATTCATTTTTTGTTGTTAATTTATCAATATTACTTCATGGCATTAATATTTCTCCCAGCCTTTTGAAGATCTGTACTCAGTATGTTACTTAACAGTTCTGTTATTTTTATGATATATAATAATAATATGATCCATAAACAAAATTCTTGTGTTTTTTATACTTTTGTGTATCTATAAAACAGATGTAGAAGAAATCTATCTAGGTAGATCCATGCATTCCTATCAAAACGGTGAAATCTGATATCTTTGTGTAGGTTGATATCAGTATGTTGTGTTTTGTTGTATATCATATTGATATTTTATTATGTTCAATTTTCTGAATTGTGCTTAAAAGCATTTGTAAATATTTCTTTTTTATACATTTTTAAAAGTTTTTATATGTTGTCTTTTAAGCATTATGTATTTTATTTATGTTTATGCCTTTAAATTGCTTTTAACTATGAAATTATTAAAAAATACTGAATACTTTTGTAAATTTGTTAAATTTTTACAAGAAATATTGTATTTGTTCATGTTATATAATAATTCTAATATTTTGTTGAATTTTATTTGGAAATGAATAAAAAAATATATTATAATGGATGTAACCTAAATATAATGAATCATGCTCATTAGGAATTTGTTTCAAGTAATCACTGTAAGCCGGTATTATTATAAGTGCAGCGTCAAATGAATAAAAAGGGAATTTATTCATATTGATGTCATTGATGTTTTAAATATTTGTAATAAAACGTGCACATTCTCTATTCTTTTTTTCCAAAATAATTTATAGATGGATTTCCCCCCTAAGTATAGGATACCATTAAGCAGCATTTCTGCTTGCTATTATGTTGAAATATGTGGGTCTTCCATACTTGTGAAAATTGCACATTCTGTGAGCATCCCACTTTATTTTTCTGAATGTTTACACGGTGATATAGAGTACTTTTTGCATCATTATAATTACTTTGCTGTGATAATTGTTTGGTGAATGTGCTTATACATGTCAACTTCTGTCTTTTGTTGTTTTTCCATTTCTAGTCCTTGTCTTGGACAAGGTACAGGTGATAGTGATGTGTTTAGTGAGCATTTATCTGAAATCTTTGTGTAACAGGTCTAATGTACAATAAATTCTTATTGTGCAGGACAAATTATTTTTACTGCTTAGTAATAATTATCTGTATAATATTGATAAAAAAAAAAGGAATTAAGCATTAAATTTGTATTTCTGAAGAAAGCTTTAGGTGAAAGGTATCCAGAATTTCTTTTATAACTTGATATTGTATGAGACATTTAAGAAAATAAAATTAACCAGAAAATAGTAGTTCATTTCAAAGTCTATTTTAGTTGAGCAATTTTTCTTTTACATATGTTTATATTCTTTGATTTCACTAAATACAAAATAGACAATCTTATAAGGAAATTGAATGTTCTGCAAAGAACAAAATCTTTTATCCAAACATACATAGTATGATGAAGTGGAGAAAATGTAAGTGCTATAATTAGCATTTAATATTAAACATTATACCATTTATTGGTCCTTAATTTTTATAAATCTAACATTTGCTGCTAAAAGACATGCATTTAAATAAATTTTTAATTAAAGGTAGTTTATTTATAAAACAACTCATATAAATTATATAAAAATTAAAAACCTTTATTATTTAACCAATAAAATTGGATAAATGTAATATTCAACCATAATTTTTAATAAATCAATATAGGATAAAAACAGGCTTTTATTCCTTAGCTTTATGGAATCCTATATAAAGCCGGACTTCCTCTTGTATCAATACAGTAGAACCTTGATCCATTGCTTCTCGCAGGGACTTTTGTAAGAAACAATGGATACAGGAAAACAATAAATATGAGTCAACATAGAATTTGTTGCATTTCTACTGGGATTGTTGAATTCAAACAATGAATATTAGAAAACAAGATGCAGGACTGAAGGATCAAGGTTCTACTGTATATTGAAAATAAAATTCATTATTCAAATCTAAAATAGCTATAGTATTCTCTATAGAAAGAGTGTTCACACTTTAACTGCAAAATATCAGCATATTGATCAACATATTCTGGTAATTTGTGTGCTTTGTTGTTGTGTTTATTGAGGCACATTGCTAGTTTAAAAATGAAGCTGGTTTCAGCTGGAAGTATCCAATATTTATGATAAATCTCCTTATACAATACTCAATTTCATAGTTTCCCTAACAGGCTTTGCTGAGGATATGACTTCACTGTACCAGCAATTTCTGGAACTATTTCCATATTTTTACTGATGTTACATGCTTTGATTCAAATCCTTTATCATAATGTATTAGAACATGATACAATTCCCATACACATGATTCCTTGCTCTTTTCCTTCCTTTTTCGACTTTGCTTAATCTTTTTCAAGCTGTCTAATGCCAGAGCTTGCTAAGTGTACCCAAACTTTATTATTATCATTATTCTGTTATTGTCAATAGTAGCAGTTAATTTTGCTCATTATATGTTCTGTGATATTGTTGATTGAACTCAAGCAGGTTTCCATTTTATATTAGTTTTAAGCAGTTTGCCTTCTGTGATGTATATTGCATAATGTATATATTTTTGCTCATCTCTTCACTTCTATCAAAGTGTTTTTCTATTTACTGAGTTCATGTCATTCAAAGATAACACCTTAGTACTTGGCAAGCTTTATAAAGGTATAACTGATGCTTATTCCTTTTGCTTTGCTATTTTCACTGTTTGTTGGATATCAGTTAAGCCTATGTTTCCATATACAAAATTGGTTTTACGAAATGTCAACCAACAGTAAATAAATCAAACTTGGCCTTTGGATTGCAGAGTTTCTTTCATATCAGTATATCAACACATTTATATTCTACTTATTATAGTAAATATAATATTATTACATACTATAATAATACTTATTATAGTAATATATATCTGGACCTCTCTCCTTGCTGTTTATCTCACAATCCAATGTTAATTTTCTGACACGTGTTCATCATCTTGAACAATTATTTCTAAACTGACACAACTCAAAAAAGTAAGTTTTTCAGAAAACTTAGAAAAACATTTTAACAGATTTAGTAAAAATAAATTAATAGAAAATAATATTGTCATAAAGAAATGACTAGAAAATGTAAAAATTAATTTTCATTTCTTTTTTCTTAGTCTTGATATTTGAAAAATTCCCTTTTTGAGTTTTGATGCTTTTAATGCATGTTGAAGCAAAATAATTCAAGATGTACCAAAGTAGTTATAATTATATTTTGATTGGCTAAACTGACACATCTCTGAATAAAACAAATTTTTGATACATTTGGACCAACAAAACTATTGTAACTTAAAATACTGTTCGTCAGTGCTTCACATTTTGTGCAATAACTGTTGTAACCCAAAATTCAATGCTTTTGATTTCATACACATTTACTGTACTACTTTAAACTATAACTAAAAATGTATCAGTTTTGCTGAACATAGTGTGATTTCATTTGTAACATATAAAATGACACAATGCCATTTAGGTGACAAAAAATAAAGCTGAATTAGATGAATGTTTATGATTTTAATGATGATAATTTAAAATTCATATTTTTTTTAGTTGTGTCTATTTCAAAGTAAGTTTGGGATATTACAGTAAAGTCTTTCTTGATGAATGTTCTCAAGTGTGGGTTGAACTTCCTTTCACTTGAAACATTCATTACAAATATTCAAACATTCATTAAGATTTCAAATATTCCATTACATCATTCACTTCATCTGATCTAATTTTCCTCAAACCCTTCAGAATATTCAGATAACCAAAAATGTTATTGTCTACAGTGACTGAAAGTACTTCTGTTGTATTAGTGATCTGATATTTTAATTCATTCTTTGGTATGAAAATGTTATGAATCTTCCAGGCTTTGTCTCATAATATCAATACATACATAGTTCTTTATATGCTTTTTGATTAATATTCTTTCTGTGATTTCTTGCCTATGCATTGGCCACTATGTTGTTGGTTGGTGTGTCTAAAACATTTATGAATAAATTCAATAGAGTTTATATACTTCTATTTAGAGGTTTAGAGTTAAGCATCTGTACATTACTTTGTGGTTTACTGGCAACTTTATAGTGTAATTAGTTGGGTTGAATAAATTTTTAATCAAAGATAATTTTAAAGTGTAATGTACTTTTAAAAACATGCAATGGTTATTCATATAGTTTTCTAATGATCAATTTAAATGAAGTTAACATTTAAATTCATGGATACCTTATCACTGAATTTAAAACTATCAATATTATTTTTAGAAATTCTGCTTTATATAATTGAAGAAAGCATCTATGAATCTTTCCAACAGTATGCATTTAAATTCAAGTTATGATCATTTGTTGATATTTTATTATTTTTGTGCAATTAAAATTAAACAAATTGTATTAAACATCAAAGCACTGTTGCACATAAATATATTCCATACTAATTTAATACTATCTGAATTTTTAAAATAAGAATACTTTTTTATTTTAGATATTTAACGAATGTGTGCACTTTTTTAATTTTATTAGTTATAAGTACAATTTTTCACGTACTTAAAATTTTAAATGGCCCATTTTGTCTGTGATGATATTTTTATAGTTAACAAAAAATATTTTTATGTTAAATGTTTTTTATGTGCCTTCATTTTCTGTTTTTTTCCCATAAATGGTGAAAAAGCCATATTATTTATTTAATTTATTTGTTGTGTAAATGCCAACTGTTTACATATTTCAAATAATCTGTGTATGTACCCATTATTTAAAGCAGCTTTTATTATATGGCTAAATATTTTGAAATATTTTGCATGTTTTTCACAAGGGTAGATGCAATGTTTTAGCAATTCAAAATTATGTAAATTCAAATTTGAACAAAAAAGGGCAAAATAGCTTGAAATCTTGCATAAATTCCTTTCACTTCACACTTTTACTAATACAAAGTACAGCATAAGGAAAACCCTTTAGAAGTGAATAATTATGAAACAAACAGTAATTACAAGAGTGGAAAGAAAGACTCAGGGTGAGAAAAGGGTGTCAATTATGAGTATGAACTTTCTGTACATGCTCATATGCAGTACAAAATTTGAATTATGCTGCACAAAATCATCAATGTATTGCCAAGTACATTTATAAATAAAAATAACATTACTTATGCTGTACTTTATACATTGATTTTAATTCTAAGTTGTCTAAATCAGTGTCTGTGACCTTCTAAATGTCAAGACAGACAGTGATAGATGTATACCAGGTATGGCAGTTAATAGTTCTTAATTTTTTCCAAGAGATGGCACTGGAAACAAGGGTTGGTTCACAGTCTAACCTCTTATGTCATTTTGTAGCTAGACAGTACCTTTCAAAACGTCATTGATTTTTAAACAATTTCGAGTTAGCATCATATTTTTTTTGTATGGTAAACATGTCAAGTTTCTAACAAAATAAAGAGCATGTGTGGCATGTACTTTTCTTGTTCAAGCAAAAGAAAAATGCACATGAAAGCCATTGTATACTTGTAGAAACTTACAGTGACAATGTCCCAATGCAAGATGACTTGAAAGACAAAGAATGCCCAGGTCAACCGAAAAAATTTGAAGATTCCAAGTTGCAAGCTTTGTTGGGCAAACACAGTAAGAAAACTTAACAACAAATGGCAGAGAGGTTAAATGTTGGTCTCCAAACTATTTGTGATTATCTGCATGCCATGAAAAAGATCCAGAAAGCAAGGAAATGGATACCACAACGACTGACAGATGAAAAAGCGAAAAACATTGTGCAAAATTTTGCTTTCTTGGCATGAAAGAAAGACTTTTTGACATCGGATCATGACTGGAGACGAAAAATGGATATATTTCAAGAACCCAAAGTACCAAAAATCATGGGTTGACCCAGAACAATCATCAACATCAACCACTAGACTGAATCACTTTGGAAAGAAGACAGTGCTGTGCATTTGGTGGGATCGAAAGGGTGTCATGTACCATGAGCTTCTGAAACCTGGTGAAACAGTTAATACTGTTTGCTACAGTCAACAAATGATCAATTTGAACCATGCATTGATCGAAAGCAACCAGAATAAGCTACAAGACATGGAAAAGTGATTTTGTACCACTACAATGCTCCATCACACACAGCGAAAGCAGTGACATTATTTCTACACTTTCCTGGGAACTTTTGCCCCACTTGTCATACTCACCCGAATTGGCCCCTTCTGACTACAATTTGTTTTCATCGATGTCTTACACACTCTCCATGAAACACCTCAACGATTATAAAGATGTTGAAAATGGCTTGAGGACTGGACCACCTCAAAAGATGCATGGTTTTTCTGGGAAGGCATTCACAACTTGCCAGAGAAATGGGGAAAATGTATAGCAATGATGGATACTTTGAATAAACCATTTTTTATCTTTCTCCCAAATTAAATGTGGCTTTTTAAAGAATAAAAATAAGAATTATTAACCGCCACACCTGGTATGTAAGGAGATGATTTGATATAGCTTTCTTTTTTTTTAAATATTTTTTATATATATTTATTGCTAGAACAGAATTAGCAGCCATGAAAATGTTTTCAATTTTTGCAGCTATTTTACCATTAATAAACTTACTACAGTTTGTAAGTCCTTAAAATGAGTTTTAAAGATATTTATTTAATGCCTGTTTAATTTGCATTCAAAAAATTTTTGTTTAAATTTTTCATATGTGTTGTTGGATAGTGTTTATAAAATATTGTCATTATCTGTTGTACTTCACCTGCCAAAAAAAAAAAAAAAAAAAAAAAAAATGCTTGAACTGCCACTGTCTACATTTTTTTTAAATTCATTTTTTGAAACAATATATTTTTTAAGTTAGTATGACTTGAGAAATCAAATGTATGATTCTGATTTATTCATATTTATAAGTTTCATTTAATGAATACAAAGAAATAATTACACAGATATTTTGATATTTGGATTTTCCTCACATGAAGCCATTGTTTACAGAAACGTTTTTTAGCTGATTTAGTATTATGAAAAAAATCTGCCATACTGAAAGAAAATATAGCAGACCCTATATCCATCAATTGTCAGCATTGATTCAGAAATTTTTAAATTTTGAACATTAACTATAGCTTTCTAAAGAAAATTATAAACAGTTAAATTATTCATTTCTGAATAATTTATTATTAAGCGGTAATATAAATAATATCATTATTTTAAAATGCCTATTTTTAAAATGTATTTTGCATAATTTTCTATTTTAAATCCACTATTGAGGATATTATTAAATTCTGTGCAGTTATGTTTTGAGACTCAAGATTTCAGTTGATCAAAACATGCTAAATATATACCTTTGATATACTGGCAAATTAGACATAGGTGAAGAAGCAACTTTTAAGTTTTGTGTTTTCAGTGTTCTAATAATGTCTATGAAAAATAATTTAAATTGTGATATAAATCCTGCATTAAAGCTGTATGTAGTACTTGCATTTCCTAGATGACCTCTGGACTACTGTATCTTGTTCGACTTAATAATTTTGCCCTCTTCTGGTTTTCTTTTAACCCTTTTTTTGTGTGTGGTTATTAAGATGTTTGCTCACTGTGTATTTTGAAATTCTAAATCTTTGGCATGTTAGGATTGGATTCAAGTTGCACATTTTGCTGTATTTTCAATATTTTATTCACAGAAAACTATACGTACATATTTTGCATGAAGAAACAAACTGAATTATGAAGAATTATCAAAAATACTCCCTCTCTATCGAGAGCTTTAATTTATTGTACTGGCTTAAAGTCATTTTATATTTTGTTTTATTGTAAATCTGTGGAATTATGCATCAAATACTAGTTTATATGCAAGACATATTACAATTGCTGTAATTTTGCATATTGTGATTGTGCCTGTTTGTAAACTGTCACTTTTTGTTACAAGTGCACAATAAATATATTTATTAAATTGTTTCTCTTTTTTTTCTACCCAAATGTTTATAGCGAATGTATACTCTTAAACTAATGTCTAAGGACAGCACTATCACAAAATGAACGAAACCCAAGTTTCTGTTTTGATCCTTTCTCCGACCAGTTTTCACCTGACGTTTTTCGACTGTTGGCTTTTGTGCATGAGTTTAGACTTGTTCGTTACTATGTATATTTTCCACGAATATTTTTAATGTTTAGGTAGATTTTTTCTCGTATGCAATGTTGATGTTCTCGTTATACAAGTATTAATGTGTTGCGAAATCTTATGCCAGTTTTGTGAAGCTTTAATTTTTCTTTTTCAAAAGTGATAGATTTGTTTATGTTTATTATCTATTATAACATAATAGGTGAAATATAAGTCATTTTAAAAGCTCTTTGAAATTAATAAATAAACTTTTAGATATAAGACTATTTTATATCAAAAATAATTTTTCCTTTTTTTAAAAAAAATATCTGTATTTTGATAAATAAAAGTATTTAAAGTAATTGCGTGAAGCGCTTTGATTATGCAGTAATAATGTAATGGATAATGTAAATTTATTTTACCAACATTTGCAAAACCTGTTTCAGTAATTCAACTAGAGAGTTTTTCATTATCTTTTGCAAGTTTTGATATAATATTCATTTGCAATCTTAATGTTAAGTAGTACTGCTCCCGGCCTTTTTATCATATGGCAATATGAGCAATCTTTTCAATTTTCAAATCTCTGAGACTCGAAAATTTATAAGAAATCTGTATTTTTTCATCAGTTTGTTTTAAGTTGTACAAGGACAGGAGGAGGAGGAGGGAGGGCACATTAAAATGAGTTTTTCCTCTATTATCACATTAGCCTGACTTCAACTTATTTTTCATTGCATGCATTGGCTACTTTACTGAAAAATAAATCCATTCACTATAAAAGTATATTATTTTTTTGTTCTTATATTCACTTGTATAATAGTTTATCATTTATTATAAATTGTACGAAATATTCGTATCGAGATCTGCACTACCTTAATTTTGTTCGGTGTAATTATGTTTTATGTGAAGAAAATTTCATTAACTAATATTGGTTTAAATTACTAAGAACTTTCAGAATTCATCGAAATGGAGTTCGTAATATTTCACAATAACATCCAATATATGTGAATATTAAATGTTTATGTTAGTTATTATTTAATGTTTTTTGGGAACTGTTTTTTATGCATATGCCATTCTTTAAGTGACTCCTATATACAAGTGTTTCGATGAAATTTTCTTTTACAGCTTTCTTTAATTTCAAAGTATATAGCTATCCCGATTAGATAATATACAAAGTTTAGATAATATACAAATAAATAATTAAAATGAAAATGGAGAAAAGAAAGAAAAAACTTATGAAATCCCTAATCGCTAATTTCTTACATTTTCCCAAAGTCATTTGCATTAGTAAATGAATGAAAATCGCAGATATTTTTATTTATGTACTAAGAAATCAAACAGTGTTTCCATTTGACAATAAAGAGAAATGTCTTTTTCAGAAAATGGTCTAAAATTTAACATTTAATCTAATTTTAGACACATGACAGAAATTAGAATTTTTAATTCATAAGTCAATATTTTAAAATGAAAAATGACCTAAATTTTTGCTAACTTTTATTTTGATATTTTACATATTTTGTACTTTTCTAACTTATGACAGTTCTGAGTGATAGTTTTTAACTTTCATTTATTAAATTCATTAAAAATATCCTTGGCCACATCGTTATACAAACTGAACAAATAAAGAAGTAATGCAATAAAATTTTAATTTTGAAATAATAATAATAAGAAGAAAAAAGTTGTAGAAACTACTAAAGAAAATTCTGAAATATTTTCGATATACATAAATCTAGACTCTGATAACACTTTACTCTTTATTTTTTAATTTTTAGTGCATCTTTAATACATGTGAATTGATTTTAAATGAATGTTTTGAGTAGATTCGCAGCCATCAATAGAGACTATCTCGTTAGCAACGAGTAAAGCAAAAAGGAGTTAATTTTTGATTGTTCATGCAGTATCTTCACTTTTCTCCCCGTAGGAAACCGGTTCTCGCCTCCGAGAAACCAAAACTAGTGCATGGTGCATTTTGTGATAGTGCTGTCCCTAGACGCTAGTTACTATTAAAGTGCATTTACATTTACCATGTGAGTGAATCTTTAAGATCACAACAAATTTTGATCTGTAACTTTTGCTCCAAAAGTGCCGTGTGATAAGGCCACGTGAAGCATCATCTGCATACCTGCAGCTGTTCCCACTCAAATGGGAAATGCTTCAGTACTGAGCATAGCTTGGCCAATCACATAAAAGTGGTAGTTGTAAAATTTGACATGGCTACACAATAGCAGTTGATATTTTTTCAGTTTCCTCAGTCTGATTGGACTTTTACTGGGTTATGCGAATTTATTTGTGAAACAGCAACCCTTCATTACCTCATTTCTTCCCTCTCACATCAAGAAAAGTTTAATGCAGTGTTTAAGATTTTGCCTGCATTCTTTGCATGATAGGGCTTTTAGATTTAATTCATACTTATTATCGGTTCACTGAGAAAAATGATTCTTTCAAATCTGAGTAAATCGATGTTTTCATTTTGTTATGAAACTTTTTGTTTTCAAAATGACGACCCAATGCTTTCAATTCTGAAATACTCAGAATATTGAAACATGGACATACTCAAAACTGAGCACATAGAGGTCAGTTCATACTCATTTTTGGAACATGGACATACTAAAAAATGACTAGAATTGGTTCAAACTCATTCTTGAAACATGGATATACTCAAAAATGAGCACATAGAAGTCAGTTCATACTCATTTTTAAAACATGGACCTACTCAAATATGAGCACAAGATGTTTTATTCTTGAGTGTGTTCATGTTTTCAGAAATGAGTATACACATATTTCAAAAACTTGAGTAGTTTTGATTCAGAGCAATTTTGACTATGCGACATACTCAGATTTTAGTATTTTTTGCTCAGTTTTGAAAATGTCATTTTCAGAGTGTTGTGTGATGAAACTTTGTCTGTACATGACATGTTTCCTTGAAAACAATGAGTTGGCGATTCTTTTCATTATTATTTTTTATATTTTTGTTTCAAAAATACCTCTAAATAGGTACAAAATAAAGCTATTAATATTGAGGTCAATCTGTATCATACCTTTCCTTGCTGCATAACAGCATGTATTGCAGTATGGGGGTTTCATCAATTACTAATTGTAACATTTGAGATGCAACTGCTAATTCTTGAATTGTGATAGGACCATGAAATTCTAACAATTTCATAATCTATGTATTTAGGTTACACATTTAATTAAGTTAAAAATAGACATATCTTTTTACCACTTTTTTCCTTTAGCAAAAGGATGAAATTCTACTACTAACAAAACATTTGTTGATCATGTGTTAAACAATCTGAAATGCTAATTAAAATATCATCTTATTTCAAGTATGAAAAGAAGAGTTATTTTGTGCCACAGTTCTGAAAATAATAAGAAATCTAAA
This sequence comes from Maratus michaelseni, assembly GCA_963931845.1. Classification (NCBI taxonomy): domain Eukaryota; kingdom Metazoa; phylum Arthropoda; class Arachnida; order Araneae; family Salticidae; genus Maratus; species Maratus michaelseni. The sequence goes on from OZ007586.1 coordinate 124,963,604, forward strand.
AAAAGTAATCACCTGAATTGCTTACGTCTGCATGAAAATCAAACGCAAAGCGAATCTGTTATTGAATGATTAATGGTAAATTCCTTCTTTCCAAGCTTTCATACAGAAAATTAAAAAGTAGAATTTATTCTGAATAACATCTACTAACTAATTTATAAGAAATTTTCTTAGAGGATACATACTATCTCTGTTTTGATTAATGGTAAATTCCTTCTTTCCGAGCTGTCATAAAGAAAATTAAAAAGTAGAATTTATTCTGAATAACATCTACTAACTAATTTATAAGAAACTTTCTTAGAGGATACTATTTCTGTGCGGCTCTTCAGAACCAAAGATCAGGCAGTGCGCGGGCGATGGAGATTAAAATATGGAGTGAGTCTATACTGTGAATGAAATTGAAAGGCCTGGATTCATTATCATTGACGAGCAGGGAAGACGGAGCTATGCTTGGTCAAAATTAAATTTGAGTTCAAATATCATGACCCGTGACCAAAATGACCCACTAATTGCATTTTCTTGAACATGTGACTTAGCCCAACAGTCTTCTCGTGTCCGAAAACCATAGGATGCAAAATTTAGTGTAAATAGTTTGAGCCGTTTTTAAGATAAAATAGCTTGACCCATAATGACCCACTAATCGAAATTTCTCGAACATGCGACCTAGCCTAATAGTCTTCTTGTTCCCTAAACCTGTAGGGTGCTAAATTTATTTCAAATCCTCTGAACCGTTTTTAAGATAAAATAGCTTGACCCATAATGACCCATGACCAAAATGACCAACTAATTGAATTTTCTCGAACATGTGACCTAGCCCAACAGTCTTCTCGTGCTCGAAAACCATTGGATGCAAAATTTAGTGTAAATTGAGCCGCTTTTTAGATCTTGACCCAGAAATGACCCACTAATCGAATTTTCTCGAACATGTGACCTAGCCCAATGATTTTCGCGTGTCCGAAACTCGTAGGACACAAAATTTAATCAAAATCGTTAGAGCCGTTTTTTAGATAAAATTAATTTGACCCGCTTTGTCCCAAAAATGACCCACTAATCGAAAGTTCTCGAACATGTGACCCAGCCCAATAGTCTTCTCGTGCCCGAAAATAGTTGGATACAAAATTTCGTCAAAATCGTTTCAACCGTTTTTAGATACAATTAGCTTGACCATGACCCAAAATGACCCACTAATTGAATTTTCTCGAACATGTGACGTAGCCCAACAGTCTTCTTGTGCCCGAAAACCATTGGATGCAAAATTTAGTGTAAATTGAGCCGCTTTTTAGATCTTGACCCACAATGACCCAGAAATGCCCCACTAATCGAATTTTCTCGGACATGCGACCTAGCCCAATGCTTTTATCGTGCTCGAAACTCGTAGGACACAAAATTTAATCAAAATCGTTAGAGCCGTTTTTTAGATAAAATTAATTTGACCCGCTTTGTCCCAAAAATGACCCACTAATCGAAAGTTCTCGAACATGTGACCCAGCCCAATAGTCTTCTCGTGCCCGAAAATAGTTGGATACAAAATTTCGTCAAAATCGTTTCAACCGTTTTTTAGATACAATTAGCTTGACCATGACCCAAAATGACCCACTAATTGAATTTTCTCGAACATGTGACGTAGCCCAACAGTCTTCTTGTGCCCGAAAACCATTGGATGCAAAATTTAGTGTAAATTGAGCCGCTTTTTAGATCTTGACCCACAATGACCCACTAATCGAATTTTCTCGGACATGTGACCTAGCCCAATGATTTTATCGTGCTCGAAACTCGTAGGACACAAAATTTAATCAAAATCGTTAGAGCCGTTTTTTAGATAAAATTAATTTGACCCGCGTTGACCCAAAAATGACCCACTAATCGAAAGTTCTCGAACATGTGACCCAGCCCAATAGTCTTCTCGTGCCCGAAAATGGTCGGATATAAAATTTCGTCAAAATCGTTTGAACCGTTTTTTAGATACAATTAGCTAGACCATGACCCAAAATGACCCACTAATCGAATTTTCTCGATCATGTGACCTAGCCCAATGGTTTTCTGGTGCCCCAAAACGGTAGGATACGAAATTTCGTCAAAATCGTTAGAGCCGTTTTTAAGATAAAATTTGCATATATATATATATATAACCACACACAAGATTTGCTCGTATTAGAATATATGATTTGGACGTCCAAAACCTGAACGCGGTCCTTCATTTGACTAATTTGCGTATTTTAATGATATTTTGTTGAAATCTAGAAGTGAACTTGGTGGCCGAATGGTTAGAGCACTGCTCTTGATTCTGAAGGTTGCGGGTTCAATCCCCTAAATTTCTGTTTGATTTTTCTATTTTTTTCATTTAAAAATGTTTAATCGGTTGCTTTGTATTTTTCATGATTAATGGAATATATTTTATAAAAGTAAAATTTGATGTTATTAACAATTACTTATTTAATTAAATATGACAAATTCAGCTATTTTATGATTAAAATTTTACATTACAAGCCTTTTAATGTTTAAACATTATTATTATTAATTTTTTTTCCTTTTAGCAAATGTAAAATAAGGAATGAAAATACAATCAATTTGCACGAATTTCTCCAGGTTTTTATAATGAGTACTTCAACAGTAAATTTTTATTACGAATAGAATGCAAAGCATATTTTACAATGTAAAAATTATTATAAAAATAAAATGTAAAATATATGCATTATTTAAACTAGAAATATCAGTGCCTATTTTTGTAAAGAGGTAAAATACATGTGGTTTACCGTCTAGTTTCGTAATGAATATAAATGAAATATAGTGAGAATATTTATAAATTTTCTACTGAATGTATAAGTATTTTAGCATTTGTTTCTCGTGTTTTACGATGTTTATTGCAATACTATAATAAATAATGCAATTTACATCAAAAATGAATTTAAAAAAAAAAAAATTAGAAATTAATAATTATGTTTCAACAAGGTTGTTATCGAAAAATATATTTTAATAAAATGTTTAAAAGCTTTTTTATCAAATTTTAACAAAGATTTTATTTTACTATTACAAATAAAGAAATAAATCTTTTAACATGTTGGTATCACAACCTTGATTTATTAACATTCTATTTATCCCAAAAAATATAAAGCAACTGATAAATAATTTTTAAATTAATAAAAATAGGGAAAAAAAATCTGAAATAAAAGGCGAGCATTCACTTTGTATCCATACTTTTCAGGTTCATCTGTGTAGGATAACCCAAATGTCAGTAAAGTACATAACAATTTTTGGTATTTTTCGGTTAGCCGGGCGCTAGTGAAAAAAAATTTAAATGTATATCTACATATATGTTTGTGTATATATGTATGTATATATATATTTATATTTGTTCCACTGGCGCCCGGTTAACCAAAAAGTACCCAATTTTTTTTTTTTTTAGAGTTTACATTCCGAGAGAGTTTCCGAGATTTAGGGACTTTTGGTTTTCCCTCAACCCTTTAATTTTCTCTCACATTCACGATTCTTCATTTGAAGCACCTTGGGTCTCAACCCTTCCTCCCTCTAAATTTTTGTTTAATTCGGACAGTAAATTCTAGCTAAAATGCAGTTACCCTTCTATTTTTTGCCCTCACCTTCTGTCTTAGCGCTTGAGGCGAATCGTTCGTATTTTGAATGTTATTTTCTTCCCGGGATTCAGTCTTCCTTCTCTCTCAAACCTCAATCAGGAAAAAATCATTGCGATAGCAGAAATATTATGTGCGGAATTATCTAGCTATAGCATCTCTCGTTAAGAGATCTCGAAAAGAGAGGGCTAACTGTATTTTAGCTTTAGCTAGAATTTACTGTTCCATCGCAGAATTATCGAGCGATACATCGCTCGATAATCCTGCTATCGCAATTATTTGCTCCTGATTGAGCTTTGAGACAGAGGAAAGAATGAATCGTAAGAAGAAAATATATTCAAAATACGAACGATTCGCCTCAAGCGATAAGAGAGAGGGGTGGGCAAAAAAAAATAGAGCTAATGCAGGGGTGCAAAAATCTAGACGCCAATGGGCCGATTCCCACCACTAAATTTTTAGTATTCTTCGCCTAATAAGAATACTGATAAAATTTAGACGAAGTACACTAATAAAAATTGACGAAGAATACTAATAAAATTTAGTGGGGGGGAATCAGCCCATTGGCGCCTAGATTTTTGCACTCCTGAGCTAACGGCATTTGAACTAGAATTTAGCGTTCGAATTAAATAAAAATTTAAGAGGAGGAAGGGCTGAGGCCCACGTTACTGAAAATGAAAAATCATGAATGTGAGAGAAAAAATAAGGGGGGGGGGGGTGGAAGGAAAAATCCAAAAGGGATGCAAAGCCCTCTAAATATCAAAAGCTTTGACCCCTAGCGAAAAAGTAAAGGCTGATTTAAGGACGACGATCGAATGGTCCTATACTAAGATACCCTGCAAGTGGTGTCCATAGAAGGTTTTATTTTAGTTATGAAACATATATAAGGAATGGAGGGGGATTGGGAAATGAATATGGCTGACGGGTCTTGACGTAAGCAGCGAAGTTGCCGAGGGGGAAAAGAGGAGAGGGCAAGAATTAATCCCGAGACGAAAATAATATTCAAAATAAGAACGATTCGCCTCAAGCGCTAAGAGATAGGGAAGAGAGGGAAGGGCAAAAAATCAGACGGCTAACTGTATTTTAGCTAGAATTTACTGTGTCCGAATTAAACAAATTTTTAAGGGATGCAGTGTGCTTAAAATGAAAAATCTTGAATGTGAGATAAAAATTAAGGGGGGGGGAGGGCAAAAATCCCCTAAATCTCGGAAATTATGGACCTAGCGGAAAACTAAAGGCCGATTTAAGGACGACGACCTAATGGTCATACAATAGGATATCCTGCAAATGGAGTCCATTGAAGGTTTATTTTATTTATAATATAATGTATGTATAACGAATTGGGGGGGGGGGGAAATTGAGAAATGAATATGGCAGACGTCCCTTGCCAGAAAGAGCCAAGTTTCCATGCAGGGGAAAGAGGGGAGGACATGAATGAGTCCCGAGAAAAACATAATATTAAAATAAGAACGATTCGCCCAAGCTCTAAGATATAGGGAAAAGGAGGAGAATGGAAATGTGAAAGAAAGAAGATAGGAAAGGTGTGGGGGCAGAAAAAAGAGAGGGATAATTGTATTTTAGGTAGAATTTTCTGTCCGAATTAACAAAAAGTTAGAGGAAGGAAGGGTTGAGGCCCGCGTTGCTTGAAATGAAATATCACTAATGTGAGATAAAAATTAAGTGGAGGAAACGAAAAATGTGTGTACCCCTAAATATCAGAAACTATAGCCCCTAGCGAAAATTTAAAGGCAGATTTAAGGACGATGACTTACTAGTGCAGCCCATTGAAGTTTTATTTTAATTGTAATATATGTATAAGGAATGGGGATAGGGCTTATTGAGAAATGAATAGGGCTGACGTCCCTTGCCGGAAGGAGCCAAGTTGCTGAAGAGGGGAGGGCACGAATGAATCTCGAGAAGAAATAATATTCAAAATAACGATTCGCCTCAAGCGCTAGGAGATAGAAAAGAGGCGGCTAACTGCGTTATAGATCAAATTTTCTGTCCAAATTAAACAAAAATTTTGCGGGAGGAAAGACTGAGGCCCAAGGTGCTTAAAATGAAAATCCTGAATGTGAGATAAAAATTAAGGGGGGGGGAGATGAAGAGTTGGGAGGTAAAAGCCCCCTAAATCTCGGAAATTATGGCCCTAACGAAAAACTAAAGGTAGATTTAAGGACGATGACAATAATCCTATAATAGGATATCCTACAAGTGGGGTCCATTGAAGATTTATTTCAGTTTAAAAATATATATATAAAGAAAGGAGGAGGAGGGCAATTGATAAATGAGTGGGGTGACGTCCCTTGTCGAAAGCAGGAAAGTGGCCGAGGGAGAAAAATAATGAATCTCGAGAAGAAAACTAGGGGAAACAGGAGGGGCGAACTAGAAAATACACAGAAATGTGGGAAAACGGCAATATGAGCGCTTGAGGGGAGGGAAGCCATTATAAGATCTACCAGAATATAAGAGGTGCATGTTCTCGGGTGACATACACCACTAGGCGAAAAATATTGATTACCCCATGTTATAATTCAATAACTCAGTGCCCGAAACCCTTATTGATGCTGACTCACTCCAGTTCACCCTAAGGCTCCTATATTATAGGAGCCCTAATTCTACCTATTTGATAACTTTCCAGACACAGAGCCATCTATGAGAAATTTTCGGAACAAATTTTTTTATTTGCTTAAACAAAATTTCAAATTATAAGAAGCATTTTCGTCCAAACTGCACTCTTGTATGCTAATTGCTTGATCTTTTATTGAATTTTAAAATGTGTCAAGGACTTTTGGGACACCCGGTATAATAAATGTAAATGAATATATAACTTAATCTAATGGTCAGTTTAAATTAATGCATAATTAGCGTAAATTAGTGTATAATTATAAATAATATATCTTTTTATGAAAATTTAAATTTAAGCAAAGGCTTTATACTGAATCTCGCCCTTTTGAAAATCTGTGCAAGACCTGGGTGCCAGTATCACTTTTATGAGGATTTGTGGCAGAATTAGTATGTATATAAGTGTGTGTGAGGGAGGGAGGGTAGTTTGTGTGTTTTTTTTTTTTTTTTTTTTTTTTTTTTACGATTGCACAATATACAAAAATAATGTAAAAACCTTTTTAAAATAAACAAATCCTTTTTGAATTATAATAAAACTTTATTGTATTAAATTCGTTAGCTATAAATGCCATAGTTAAATATGAATATTGCATTCATTTCAATAATTTTTTTTCCACAAAATCAACAATGTATAAAACACTTTAAGCATGTAACATGTACAATATAAAAATAAAATAAAAAATAAAGAAAGCTTTCTCTATCATAATAAAACTTTATTAAATTCGTTAAATATAAATATTGCATTTGTCTGAATAAATTCTTTTCACAAAATCCACAATTAATTACAAATGTAAAACTTTTAAAGAATCTAACGTGTACAACAAGGAAAAAAAAATAATAATAAAATTTGTAAAATAAAGACGAGTTTATTGTATAAAATTCGTTGGATATAAATACTGCATTAATTTGAATAAATTCTTTTCACAAAATCAACAACGAATAAAAAAAATGTAAAACACTTTAACATCTAAATTTACAATAAGAACAAAAATAACATTTAAATAAAAAAGATTTATAAAATAACAAAAGCTTTTTTTGAATTATAATAAAATTTTATTAATTTAAAATTATTGTATGTAAATATTGCATTCATCTGAATAAATTTTGGCAATATCAACAACAAATTACAAATGTAAAACACTTTAAGCATCTGCCAGCTACAATATACAAAAATAATAATTATATGGCATGAGATTCAAGACAGTATATAATAGTATACGTATTATTCTTTTACAATATTATTTAATAACCATATCATAATAGGTAATGGTTATTATATTTTGGTGACAACGCGCGACCAAAAGAAGCCACGTAGAGTAGTTATAAAGTAAGCAAACTAAAAACTGAACTGGTGTTAAAATATTTTCTTCCTACTATTGTTTGCATTGAAATTATTGTTATTTATAATCAAAGCAATCATTTTGACTTACCCTATATATATGTATATTAATAAACCTTTATCCTCCTCAGTTTTATTTAGAGTTTTAAATCCGTTGGATTATTTGTAGCATCTAAATTTAATAAATATCCCCCCCCCCCTCTTCTTTTACACGGAGTTTTCATCTGTGCAATGTTCCTGTTAAAAATTAAACTCATTACTAATGCGTCATTTAAAGTCTCTTTAAATGCGTTTATCATTCTAACACTGAAGTAGAATAACATGATGTTAATTTGTCTTTCGCAAATTCGTTATACAGTGTCTGCTCATAGGGGGGAAAAATGTTTCGCTAATAAAATTTCGTCTTCTCTTAAGGCTGCTCGTCAGTAAACTTCCCGATTCCCCTCGCTAATGTTAATCCTACAGGCCTAGGATGCACTCGTCTTTTTAAAATATCTTCTCAGGAAATTAATATTTTTAACTTCTGTTTTCTGTGTACTGTTCTTAAAGGATGTCTTTTTTTTCCTTAGTTATCAAAATATTTTTAAAATATGTGCTTAATTTATAATTTTATGTGTTAATATCTTAGCGAAACTGAATAAGATTTTCACACTTCACATAAAATTAAGTATATATTTTAGAAAACTTTTGACAACTAAGAAAAAAAAGAGACATCCTTTAAGAACAGTACAAAGAAAATAGAAGTTAAAAATATTAATTTCTTGAGAAGATATTTTAAAAATACGAATGCATCCTACGCCCATAGGATTAACATTAGCGAGAGAATTGGGAAGTTTACTGACGAGCAGCCTTAAGAGGAGAAATAGCTTCACCAAAAGTACGTTTGCATTTTCACGTAGCACGATTTCACACTTTTAACATTTTAACCCTAAAATATATAAAATATTATTTCACACACACACACAAAAAGAAAAACCCTTAACAATAGTAAATTTTCCCTTTTCGGTATGATATCAGGATTTTAAGAAGACTGCTCTCAATTTTTGCTGCGCGATTTTTCCCCTTATTATTATTATTATTATTATTTTTAAGTCGGGGTGCGTGTGATAAACGAGTATTTGGAACAGTGTTAGTGTTGCCGTGTAGGGGATTTTTTTTAATTCAAAATATCTACCACTATTTCAAAATAGTAATTGTTGTTTTAGTTAATGACAGAAATTTCGTGATTAAATAAAGCGAAGATTATTAGTCGGAATAAATGGTAGATATTTTGAATACAAGATTTTCCTGTTTGGCAACAATGGTTTGGGATTTGAAAGGCCTCTGTGTATATGACTATTGGTCAATGTTTAGAATGGTTGGGTGGAAATTTTGTATTTAAATTTACGAAACAATAAAGCAATATATGTGAATACTGTGTAATTTTTACACTAATACCTAAATTTTAATAAAATAAAATCTGTTTGAAATGTTTTTCTTCACTTTTTATCGCAATATTTCCCCCAAACGAGGTATTAAAAATGCGGGTGCGCGCGTTATACACGAAAAAATATGGTATTTCCGGTTTTTTTTCTTATTCCTTCACTGCATGTTGTATGGTATATGATACATGCCAATAAACGCTATATATTTCCCCTATGTGCCATGCATTTGCGCTATGTGAGCCTTGTTCCACATCAGAAGCAACCAGATGACACTGTAAAAGAAGAGAAATGTTTCTTGATCTAACAAGATGGTTTAGTAAATATAATATATCCTCTTACGAGTTACCTACGATTCCGAAAAGTGTTCCTTTATTTTCAGATACTTCAAAAACTAATAGGTTTCTGAGATTTAAAGAGGCATTTCTGAAGCAAAAGTTTCTTTTCTTGACGTATTTTTGGAAACGTTTCCGAGTAGTTTTTACAGTGTATTAATCAGTTTTCTCAACCTGGCATCAGCACGAAATATCAATTTTTTCGGAATCTATCATTTCTCAAGTTCAAGTAAGCTTTTTCAGCTGCTTAGTACACTTTATACATGCAAGAGTAATAAAATAATGTTCACGCTGTTAATTTAGCATGTTTTCATGTTGAACATGAAACTGTTTAGTTGAGAATTGATAGCATTCGAAAAATCGTTATGTCGTGTTGATACCGGGTTGAGAAAATTGATTAATGCACTGTAAAAACTACTCTGAAACGTTTCCGAAAATTACATGCAGCAAAAGAAACTTTTATATTAGAAATGCTTCTTTAAATTTTAGAAAGCTATTAGTTTCTGAAGAAAAAGCATCCCTGTTCGGAAACGTGAGTAACTCGGAAGAGGTTATATTATATTTTCGTAAAGTTTCTTTTTAGATCAAGAAACATTTCTTTTACAGTTTAGATTACACAGACATAATTTATTATGCTAAACATTTTGTTTCACGAAGTGTGAATCATGCGTTAATGGTAAGATATTTTCTTAAAAATCTTTAATACTAAGTACTCAAAGATGGGAAGTAAACTACGATGAGGTAAATATATTGCCATTAGAGTGGGCTTTTCTTAAATATCTTTAATAATACGTATTCAAAAATGGAGAGTAAATTATGATGCGGTAAATATATTGTCATTAGAATGAACTGCGCATTATAATTTGTCACATCGCTTCGAAAACTCTGTTAAAAATTTGGTTCTGGGTTGAATTAACGATGGGTGTTGCAGTAGCTGAAACGGTAAGATGGTGAAACCTTGTTCCAATAATTGGTTCCCCGGTTGAAACATTTTTATGGTAGGTTTAACTGTGAAGCGATAAATTGTTGAACCAAAATGGGCAAAATATTGAACCATAAACAAGTGAACAATAAAATAGCTAATACGGTTTTCTTTTGCAAATAAGGGTTGATAAGACCGGATTCTCAACACATTTTGACATGCAAGTCTGATCGGAATTCGAACCCAACACTTCTTGATTTGTAGCGTGTGTTCTATAACCGTTAGACCAGCATGCAGGATTTTTTGTATTCTAAAATCAGCATATTGAGATTGTATAGAACTGTTTGTTCTGATCGGCTATTGAATAGCTTCATTTTTGGTAAAATTTAAAGTAATTTCCAAGATTGAGAACCACGAAGAAGAGTTTTTGAAAGTTAAGGAGAACGATATTTTGGTTCTATTAATTATTTTACGCCATAGTGTTAGTTACTTTGAGTTAAAAATTTTAACAATGTAGGTAAATTGTACTTTTGCGTCGAATTGAAACAAATGATGAAATTCAAAATTTTGACTGCGAATTTGAAATAATATAGGGTGTCCATTAATCATTGTCAGGGTTTCCTTATCCCGTAACTTTTGAGTTAAGAACATGATGAAAAATGTTATTACTTATGCGTAAAATACAACTTAAAATATTTTTTTTTCAATACTGCAAACAAAATTAAGTATTATCCGCCAATTTATGCGGCAACCCTATCAGAGTTGCCTTGTGGAAGGCTGAGACGTGAGAATTCCAAATGGAGAGTGCACAAGAGAAAGCAATGTTCGGATTGCACAAGAGAAATCAATATGCGTATTAATAACTTTTTGATAAATTTGGTAACATTTTAACATTAATTATTATTTTATTAGAATCGTCATTTGATTAATAACGTTTTCAGTTACAATTTATGCATATGTAACTTTGTTTGTGTCACTATAAACCCTCTTTGAGTTGCACTTTACGAATTATGTAATAATATTTTTCGTCATGTTCTTAAATCAAAAGTTATGTGGTAAGGAACTCCCTACAATAATTTATTGGGCACCTTATATTTTAAAAATGTATTTTTGTCTTTTGTATTACTAATTCAGATTAGTATTAAATAGTTTTTCGGAAATGTAGGAAAAAATCATGCAGTGAAGGATTAATATTAATTTTCAACAGTACATTACCTCAATCTGAAATGAATCAGTCATTTCAAAAACTACACGAGTCCAGGTTTTTCAAAATGCACTTTTTAGTTGCAAACGTATCCTTAAAGGTAGGCTCACATGTGTGGACAAAAATTAAATAGGTTTATATATCCATTGCCACTCAAAAAGCATGGTAGAATAGCTGTTTATTGCAAAGACGACATTAGTCAATTACGAAGATATACTCCAATGGCCAACAATGGAAGAAGAAGCAAATGTGACCGAACACGATGATGAATATGACTATGGACCTTAATGGTAACCCTTAGTAAGCAGAAGTTAAGGATTTATGACTTTTTTTGTCAAATATCTAATAAAAATATTATCAACACCATTTTTCGTATTATTTGTAAGGCATTAAATCTCATTTCTTCCAAAACTAACGTAAGTTTAAAAGTTTTTAAAAAAGTTGTTTTCAATTTTATTTACCATAAAATGAATAATTAATAAACGACTTAACAAATGTAAAAATGTAATAAATATAATTACCAGAAAAAAGTTTTTTTAAAATGAATAATTTGTGTGTAGTACAGTTTTTATTGTTTCCAGAAAAATCTTCAGTCTGTGACTCATGTAGTTTTAGAAATGACTGATTCGGTTAATTTCACAATAAACAGTCCCTTTTTAAAGCTTTGATAGTTATTTTCTACCGTTTTTCCAATATCAGACAACTGTGGTGATCGACGGTAAAGTAACGGAAATCTTAAATCTTCAGCCTTGTTTTGGATTCCTATTTCGTCGCCCAACTTGATGTGGAGGCACAGGCAAAGCACTTGCGCAAACTTTACTGCATCCATTCTGGCAACACTTTTTAGTACCAGGGCAATCTGTGTCGGTCTTGCAAACGTTGAGGAAAGATGCTGAGGATATGGAACAGTTGTCTGGTCTTTGATCTCCAACAGGACAAAAGCCCTCTGAAAATAAAAAAGAATGTATATATATTATTTCTGATGTTAACGATGCGCGTACAAAAAACGCACAACAATGAATGAGGTGTCATATCGAAGGTTTTGAAACAAGTTTTTGGCGTAGTATGCTCACATATCGTTAAAACACGCTTTTTGATTAAAAACTGCAGTTAGTTAAAAGTTAATGAAAAATCGGTAAATGTAAAATGATTCATTCGCACTGTTAAAAAGTAGATGATATGTGAAACTCAGTAAATGTATAGCTAAAATGTAACAAGCTAAGTAAGTGTGATCGAAAATAGCACTAAGGGTTTCGTTTAATATTCCTTTCAAAATACTTTTTCCTTTAATTAATAAATCCAGATCATTAATTTATAATTATTAAATCCTTATCATTTATCAATACACTTTATCAATAAGAATATAGATGACAGCGCCATTAAATTTAATCATAAAATGATAACAAGAGGACGCTATTTTTTAAATCAATTTAAAGCTATTCAAGAACTGCTTTTCAGGCAATTGTAATAGCACATGTTTGTATATCTGAAAAGCATATAACACGATTTAATTTTAGTTACCCCCCTTAAAATGGCAAAAAAGTACGAAAGATCTTTTAATTAAATCCATCGGACAATGAAATGTAGTCCGAGGGCAAAATTGAAATTTTCTACTTCCATCGTCGAGAATAGAACCAGGAACCTTTGGGTTAGAAGGCAAACGCGCTACCACTGAACCCCCTAGCCTACGCGAAAAAGACTGAAATTAAGGTTCTGTTTTAGAATCTAAATCGCAGAAATGGTCGGATGTCACTAAATTAATTCTTTTAAATAAAATAACATGACTTTTCAAAATTTTATAATTTTTCGTGTGACAGGAGGTATTCAGCTATAAGTATGCAAAATTTCAAGTCACTAACTTATACGGTTTCCAAGAACGAACTCTGTGATAGACAAACAGAAGAGTCAGACGAATAGGGTCACAGATAAAATCTGTTCAACAATAGTAAGAGCGAATGAAGGTACCATTTTCATTTTGATATATGTTTATGTTAGAGGCCTAAGGATTTATAAAACATTTAAATAAAATTTGTATCTCAATTTACTTGTAGTTGAAAAAAAACATTTTTGTTTACAAGATAAATAAAGTTGTTTGTGTTTCGAAGAAAATATTTATCCGCTCATTTAAGTAGTCAATGTGTAAATATTTTTACAGATACAATTGCACATTATTTATTCACATATCTTTCGCAAGTGAAACTTGAAAATTAACAACTTGATAACCATGCGCTTGTTCAAGGTGAGTGATAAAAGTAGTGATAATTCATGTGTAAACAAAATCTGAAAATTTAGATATTTACCGAATAAATATTTGATTGTATGTAATATATATATATATTTCTGTAATATCAATAAATAAATTAGATTTCTGTACAGTGAATAAATTAATTATTAAAATTCTTATACTATAATATTATAAATTATAATATATCAATTTACACTAAACCATTTTGAATACCCACTATATTATTACTTATTTAGCTGTTTTTAAGGAATTTTTGATTGCGTATTGTTAGTTAATAAATGGTCTATATGTACTAATGATTAGGATGACTCTGAAAGTAGCCTTTTCAATCGTGAAAATAAATTTTCTTCTATTATTATTTTATTATATTTTTTAATTTTTTATTATATTTGTTTAATGTTATATAATATTTAAGTTCAGTGCAATTGTAAGCACTGTCCACTGCAATTGTTAAACAGACCTTTTTTAGCGTAAACCTGGCTATTTGTTTTACATTTTTTCTATTTTTTCTATTATTATTATTTCACAATTTCCCTATTTATTTCACACAGAGCAAACAAAAGTACCATTTTGATTTTGTATATATGGTTTATGTTAGAGTTATAAGTATTTATAAATTGTTAAAATAAACTTGATATCCCAATTCGCTCATAATTGATTTTTTTTTCTTTTACAAATGAAATCATTTCTTATGTTATATTTTATATATTTTTATATATTTATACAAAATTAGTTTTCTGTAATATCAACAAATAAATTATATAAGTAGTGTTAACGAATAAATTATTTTAGAGTAGTATCAATTTAAATTAAATAATTTTAATACTCATTACTAGATTATTTTTTTAACACAATTATTTAAATTGGTAAAGTAATCATACAATTTGTAAATTTCCAACTGGACGAAAAATGTCCGGGCCAGGATTCGAACCTGGGATCGCTTGGCTGAAGCCGCCACGCTCTACCACTGAGCTATCCCGGTCGAATCTGGAGGGCATAATTCATCCAGAGTAAACGCTGGATACGTGAATACACTAGATTATTTTTTAACACAATTATTTAAATTCCTTTACCTGCGATCTTTTCTGTTGAGCTGATTAAAATATCAGACCAGATGCTTTGATCAATAAGGTTAACTGGATGAATTATGCCCTCCAGATTCGACCGGGATAGCTCAGTGGTAGAGCGTGTCGGCTTCAGCCAAGAGATCCCAGGTTCGAATCCTGGACCGGACATTTTTCGTCCAGTTGGAAATTTACAAATTGTATTAATACTCATTATTTATTATTTACTAGTTGCTAGAATAATTTTTGATTGCATAGTTAACAGTAGTTCTTTAACATACTTTAAAATTGTCGCTGAATGGCACTTTTAAATGCTTATCGATACTAGTGGTTTTGCTAAGATACACAACCTCGCATCGTAGGTTATAGCGACCCCTCTGGGCCATTTTGATTGTTATGTGCCATGCCAAAGGTAAGACGAACTAAAAGTACATTGAAACTATTTTTATTCATACATTAATAGAATACAGAAATAACATTATTTTCTGTAAGATAATTATGAATAAATTGAAGCTTTTTTTACAGACATAAAGAGCAAGAAAGAAAAAAAAAATACGTTGAAATATTTGTATTATATTTAAAATACAATGTATTCTTAAAGGCTATAAATAAACTTGTTATATTGAATAAAGTGTGTTCATCCATTTAACTCCTAAATTCCAATGCTCGTAACTCAACAAAAATCACAGAAGTCATTCTGGCGAAACCTCGTTTTTCGTATAAACGAGTACATAATTGAGTTAATTAAATTAACGTCCTGTATGTTCCTTGAAAATATCACGGAATCCATTCAAAAATTAAAAAAAAAAAAATCTCATAGATTCAGATTAAAAAATAACAAGCAGTTTTTTATCTTCTAAAATATGCACATTTTTTAGATACGGGGTTATTGTATCCTATAATGACGATATGAGAGACTGCTTATTCTTGTGCACCTTGTGGCCCGAGAAAATCTCTAATGAAATTCCTTTATTTTTCTTCGACTTACACACTGAAGATTCACTGCAATTATCTTTAAGGCCCTACTATAACTTTTGGAGGCACTGGGCTTAGACTTGATATGGGGTCTTATATGTATATTATGTAATAAGGTGAAATAATTTTTAAGTGTGTATCTCTTATATAACTTTTAAATGTAATCATGATTAGACATTTTTAATCCCTTTGGAACGAGCGTCACGTATACGTGACGCATAATGTGCTCACAGTCCTGGAATATTCTTACCAGTAATTTATAATTGTAAATTTTGCCTTATTTGATCAGAACATTTCTGAGAATAAATTAGACTAAAATTTCTGTTTTGAAAAACTGGTGAAGAAGATTAAAAATTTTGTAAAGGACGCTCGTCTTGAAGGGGTTAATGTTGTAAACAAGATTAAATTACTGTATTCATCTCACAAAAATAATTTAACATACTTTTGTAGAAAAAAAGTGAGGAACTTAAAAAAAAAAAAGTTAGATTTCTGTCAGTTGGACCTGCCTGGCGTAGTCTGAGCCCGTGACAATAACCTTAAATAAATCTTAAATTTGTATGATTTTATATCTTTAAACCGATGTTGTATGAATTTATATTCTTAAATGAAAAATTCACGAAAAATTATTAATATTTAATGGTAGAAGCGCTCGTAATAAGATATTTTCTTGTTTTTTGATGTAGGGTCGTTTCATAGTTTAAAAAAAAAACACAGTTCTTGTAGTACAAACTCTTTAAAATTTGTATCGGTTATAATGGTTTTGTAGCCCGTGTAAAAATTTTGTGAAAAAATACTGATATCTAGTTGTAAAATAAATATATTTTCTTCTCGCTTTTGTTTTCGTTTTTGCGTTGGGCCCTTTAACATAAAAAAATAGTTCTTATCGTCCGAACACTCTGAAATTTTAATAGGTTATAAATATAATTGCATCCAAACCCTCAAATGTAGTTAAAAATTATTCATATTTAGTAGTAAAAACATTAGCCGAAGCCGAGCGAAACCGCGCCGTAATATCACGCTTTTTAGCGTTTTCGTCGAAATTTTCTCAGATTTTATTTAAAAAATATATATATTTCTACTCATCTGACCATTTCGAAATTTTTGTAGGGATATAAATCCGATCTGTCGAAGTTTCTCTAAAAAACTTGTGTCGAAATACGGACGTTTAGTTACTTCTAACGTAGAAAACAGATCGTCTCCGGAGGGCGCGAAGTGACCGGCGATCGCGAATTTTTTGAAAGAATTAAAATTTTTATTTTTGAAAACCAATTGCACCGTTGATTAGAAGAAGGTGTTAGCTTGAAGAGCATATTTTTTGTTTATCAGTACCTTTAAAATTGCACCCTGGGGGAGCGTTGCCGTAAGGGAACAAACGTCCACCACGTAAACGACACTTTTTGAAATTTTTTTCTCAAAAGGTTAACAATGATATTTTTTCAAACTGATTGTGGCGTTTGAGACATAAATGTATGAATTTTAAGTATATGTCTTCCGTTTTTCCATATCTTGAACGGTTTGGCCGAGACAGGTTAAAACAAAAGGCCAAAAAAACCCGGCATTTGGTACATTCTTCCTTTCAGCTGGGAAATCAGTTTCTGGGCATGCGCGCACGCTTCGGCCGATTTTTGCAAAAAAATAGCTTTTTCGATGAGTTTTTAAATAATATCGCAGACAATTATCAAAAAATTAAAAGTCTGAGCCTCAAGTGCATCAGGACCTGCCTTGGACTATCCTCACCCAAAATTTCAGATTTTTTCGTGCGGTAGATTTGTCTAGCCATCGCAGACAGACTCACAGACACACACAGAGCAAAACTTTCTTTTATTAGTATTGATATAGTACAGACATGCAGTGACAGAATGCATTCATAATAACATCGAAACTGTTTAGTAGATTCTACACTTGGTGATATTTTTAAAATGATAAGATTGGATAGTATCGTTAAGGCGCGAATAAATTAAAAAAAGGGCAAAAAGTTTAACAAAAAAAGAAAAAAAAATCTAATACTCAGGGGGGTAGAGGCCGGCACGGGCTAGGGCTTACTTTTATGTAGATTTCGTAAGAAATACTACCTATTACATTCTCCCCTAAGTTGGAATTTCTGAACAATTTTTGCAGATCTACGCCGATCATGACTTCCAGAACCCAAAACCACCCCCAGTTCAAAACTTTATATCTATCTGTCTATCTATCTATGTCACTTTTTTATGGACACGATAACTTCAATAATTCTGCACAAATCTCTTCCAAACTGATATATAAAATCAAGGGGAATAAAATCTCGGTCAAGTTCGTTAATGGACAAAATCGAACCAAGGTGGGGGGATGGGGCTTTTTGTAAAAACAGAAAAAAAACCCATAACTTCTTAATTATGATACGTATCGAATCCGTTTAAAGTTATTATTACTTCTAGGAAAAGGGCCGAAAATTTATGTATGACAGATTTTTGATATCCTTAAAAATGGCCCCAAGGGGGAGAAAAAGAGGGGTTTCAGAAGAAAAAAATTCACAACTTCGTCAATTCACAAGATATGAAATCCGCTTAAATTTATTATAAATCCTCCTAATATTATCTAAAACTTTTATACGACAAGTTTTTTATAGGACCAACCCTTATAGAAAAAAAAAAAAAAAAAAAAAAAAAAAAAAAAAAAATCCTTGCCAGCTCCGCCTACAAACAAGGTAGATTTTGAAGTGGGCGGTCCCAACTGCCTCATCATGGCAAAAAGATCATTTCTTCTGCAATTCCCAAGAAACAGGCGCCCCACGGTCTGCGTCTTCGAAATCTACCTGTGCCTGTAGGCCGAGCCGTCAGTAATTTTTTTTCTATAGATTTGGGCATGGCCTGGAACACATTCTTTCCGAGCCGTGTCAGGACGGCACTATTTTATACGAAAATAATAGAGATATTGTATGTTTGTTTAACGGAATCTATAGGAATTTACTTTACTTTAATAAATTACAGAAAAATATTTTTAATAATGTGTTTTTCTTCTTTATATAGCTTCAAAATTATGATTTTTTTAACTGGCTATTTTCCCCCCTTTATCTCTTTCATCGTTAGGCAATATTTCTGCTAAAATTTTTTAGACTCCATAAAATAATATCTATTCAAAGTATCAATATGTAGATTGGTATTTTTACCGATTCCATGTTCATTTATGTCATGTAATTTATCTTATACATGTATCTATTTGGCACAAATGCTCGTTGGATTTTAATCTATATTATTTTTTTGTAACGAATCTTCTTTTGAGTGTATTCGTCTAAGTAATCAATGATATTGTTATTCCGTGTTTCATGGCTTGTGGACATATAAGCTGAAAAGTGTACCTTTTGCATAAATATGTATGAAATATTCTTTTAAAATACTTTTAATTGTAGCGATTATGCTGGTTAAGTAGTATGGGTTCTTATCGTAGAAATTTAGTCGGCCCGGCCGGATTTCATTAATTTGTACCCGTACCGGGTCGGGTCAAGATGGATTTCTTTCAGACTGGGCCGGGATCGGATCTGAAAAATTTCGGCCCGTGCAGACTTGTAGTGTGTGTGTGAGCAAAGGAAGGGGGAGGGGGGCGCGTTGTTCAATCGAGTAATTAAAAAAAGATTGGACAAATTCTAAAATTTGGTAGTGCATTACTAAAACAAACAAACAATAAAACCTGTGTAGGAAACCAGGATCGTAATCCACTTTTCCCCTTTGCTATACAGGGTGTCTCGCTCCAATTTCAACATAACTATCGTTCACAACTTTAACTAAAATAATGATATTTCAAAGCGATGTTCAACAATTTGACCTTGCTTTGTATCAAATGCAATGATATCATGAAAAATCTGAAGTGACCCCACTCGATTTTCCGAAAGTTTTATAGAATAACGTGGAGTCAGATAAATTTCTGACATAATAGAACCGGCTGGATTCGAACACTGGGCCTTCCGTTATGAAATTGGACACACGTTATCGCTAGGCCACTAATGTATGAATACATCATCGCAATATTTATCACTTATACCCTGTCACATTTCCTTGCTGATTCCCCTATAGAATCAATCGCAAAATCATTTGAAAAGAGTTTAAATACTTAATCCGTTGGCCGATTTGTATGCAGTTCTTGCGACAGTGGTCTATAACATATTTTCCAAATAGGAGTTCACCCGGGAATACCGAAGCTATCCTGTTAACTCACACACAGGCATACATTATGACTAGAATAATTTCCTTACACTATGTGTCCAGAAAGTAAAAAGTGAAGGAAGTGTACAGCATTTAGGTAAGGGAAACTGTACGAACTGTCAACTATATTCGGAAAAATGGAGTGGTCACGTTCAGCACTATTTTGATAAGGATGGTAGCCACTTCTACCATTTATCGTGATCATCTCTCTCGCACAAAAAGAAAGGGTCAGTTTATTTCAAATTTTGTAAAATATTCTTACTATTGTTAAAGTTATGAACAAAAATCCAAATTCGTATTGGAGTGAGTCACCCTGTATTTTTAACTGATTAAATGTATTGTGACTAGGGTTGTAGTGGAGGGCATAATGTTGTATACGTCATGTACTATCTGGATTTTTCAAAGAAACTCCGTATACCCTATTTTTCTAAAGTAAAGCTACAGAGTATATTTTATAGCGTATATCCTCTGCGTATATATACTCTACACTGTTAAAACTTTGCAGCAAACTGTCCAGTCGTTTGACCGTTTTTATAGAAAATGGTTACATAACCTAATTTAACACTGTTGACGCTTTTAACACTTTTTGAATCACTCTGTATGTGTATGAAATTTTCTTTCTTTATTTTCTTTTGCTAAATATATGTGATGTGTAATAACCAATGTAAAGCAAAATACACAGTCAGTCAAATAATGCGATTGAAGCTGTTTCAAGACTTCAATAAAGAAGCCCCTGCTTCTAGAGCAAAATTAAAAAAGAAAACGATGTTCCATATATTTCCCTATAATTTTCCTGCATTTTTCAACCAGAAAATGTAAATAAAATGTATCCTTGGGATTTATTTTATTTCATTTATTAAGTAACATTTCTGGTTCAAAATACGTTTCGTTGGCTTTGAAAAAATACGGGAGGTTGGCAGCTATGGAACGAGCATTAGTGAAATACGTAAGCTGCTATTGGCGTGGTGCCAGTTGGGCATTTTTTTAAAAATTCAGATATCTGTCACTATTTCCAAATAGTAGTATTCACCTTATTTAATAACATTAAATAAGCCAAATATTACTTTTCGGAAAGAGTGGCAGATTTTTGAACAACAAAACCCGCCCAACTATAGCAATACTGTGCTAGTATTCCTTATTATCTCTCTCTTAGCTCTTAAATTTTTGCACTCAAAGCACACTATATGGCCAAAAGTCATCAGACACTTTTGAAATTAGATGTTTCTTGCAAATTTTGTAGAAATCTACCGCGAATGTTATTTCTATTGAAAATGTTCCAGAAACCTACTACGAAAATCATTTTTGGAAATACCAGAATTGAAAAAACGAACTACCTCTCTGCTTTTAAAAGTTTTTTTTTTTTAATTTTAACTCTTATAAAATAAATAACTAATAACCGACATACATATTCAAAGAG
The DNA here is from genome assembly GCA_963931845.1 of Maratus michaelseni. Classification (NCBI taxonomy): domain Eukaryota; kingdom Metazoa; phylum Arthropoda; class Arachnida; order Araneae; family Salticidae; genus Maratus; species Maratus michaelseni. The sequence continues at coordinate 124,984,907 of OZ007586.1, forward strand.
TCAAGAAATACAATGAGTTCTTAAAATATCTATCATTTGTGTGTTGCACAATTTTTAATGCACTGAAAAAAAGAGAGAGAGAGAGACAAAGGTTTCTTAATCTAGAAAAATATAATACAACTAGACACGAAACTATACAATAACCTTTTCCGAGTTACTCACGAATCCGAAAAGTGTTCTTTATCTTTAGAAACCTCAAAAACTAATATATTCTCGAGATTTAAAGAAGCATTTATATATATATATATATAAGTTGATTTTGCTACCACCGATTTTCAGAAACGTTTCCAAGCAGTTTTTATAGAATAATTAGTTTTCTCAACCTGGAATATAGGTTTTTCAGACGCTATCAATACTCAAGAAGTAAGCATATTCATGTTCAACAAACATATTTTATAGACAAATATGATCATTTAAAAGCATTAAAATTAATATTATTTTGTTATTATTGCATGTATAAATTCAATTACGTGGCTGAAAATGTTTAGTTGAAAATTGATAGCATCCGAAAAACCGTGTCGATACCGGATTGAAAAAACTCATGATTACGCTGTAAAAACTACTAGAAAACGTTTTAGAAAATCAGTGGCAATAAAAGAAATTGTGTTTTTATATGTGCTTAGGTTTTGCAGCTGCTATAAATTCTCAAGAAGTAAACATATTCGTGTTCAAAAACATATTTTATAGACAAATATGATAATTTAAAAGCATTGAAATTAATATTGTTATGTTATTATTGCATGTATAAATTCAATTACGCAGCTGAAAATGCTTAGTTGAGAATTGATAGCATCCGAAAAAACGTGTCGATACCGGGTTGAAAAAACTCATGATTACGCTGTAAAAACTACTAGAAAACGTTTTAGAAAATCAGTGGCAATAAAAGAAATTGTGTTTTTATATGTGCTTAGGTTTTGCAGCTGCTATAAATTCTCAAGAAGTAAACATATTCGTGTTCAAAAACATATTTTATAGACAAATATGATAATTTAAAAGCATTGAAATTAATATTGTTATGTTATTATTGCATGTATAAATTCAATTACGCAGCTGAAAATGCTTAGTTGAGAATTGATAGCATCCGAAAAAACGTGTCGATACCGGGTTGAAAAAACTCATGATTACGCTGTAAAAACTACTAGAAAACGTTTTAGAAAATCAGTGGCAACAAAAGAAATTGTGTTTTTATATGTGCTTAGGTTTTGCAGCTGCTGTAAATTCTCAAGAAGTAAACATATTCATGTTCAACAAACATATTTTATAGACAAATCTGATATTTTAAAAGCATTAAAATTAATATTATTTTGTTATTATTGCATGTATAAATTCAATTACGCAGCTGAAAATGTTTAGTTGAAAATTGATAGCATCCGAAAAACCGTGTTGATACCGGGTTGAGAAAACCCATAGTACGCTGTAAAAACTACTAGGAAACGTTTTTGAAAATCAGTGGCAACAAAAGAAATTGTGTTTTTATGTGTTTTATGTCCTTCTTTAAATTTCGAAAATATATGAGTTTCTGATGTTTCTAAAGATATAAAGAGCGCTTTTCGGAATCGTGGGAAATTCAGAAGATATTATTTTATATTTTCGAAAATGGTTATATATATTTTTGTAGAATAAGAAAGATTTGTCTTTTTTTTACAGTGTGATTCCTGACAAATAAAAAACCTCGGACTTATGTAGCTTTTGAAATAGCCGATTCATTTTTTATATTTCTTTTCTAGACCCTCCCCTTGACTACGCCACTGTAGCCTTGATAAAAACAACCCAGTATCCAAATTTAGATAGTATACTCTCACATTAATAACGTGACTTATATGTTGCGTGCGCCTAACAGTGATAGAAGGGGAAAAAAAGAATATTTTGTTATGATGTGTTGCCCAAACAAAAAATTTAACACTCAGTTTCTTCCGTATATGAAAAAAATAAAAATACACATACACATACACAGAAGGGCAGAGGGCTGTCGTGATAAAAAAAAAAATTCTGTTTCTTGGATGCATTATTCATTCGTTAAGGTAATTTGCGGAAATATTGGAAATGAGAACAGCTTGTGAACTACAGATCTTGTTTAAAGAGCGATAACAAAACTTAAACTTTTTCTCGTTTTTAAATTAAATAAATTTTTACTATGTAGAACATGCAGCATAAAGTTACAGGAAAAATAAATCTAGGGTAGAATCGAAAAGAAAAATATTTTTTTATTTTGCTGTTTAACAAACTTCCTGTTTCATTGTAATTTATTTATTCTTCCGTTGTTTACATTTATATGCATTTTAGATAGATTATGTAAGAAATACTACCTTATTACATTCCCCCCTATGTTGGAATTTCTGAAAAATTTTTGCAGATCTACGCCGATCATGACTCCCGCAGAACACAAAACCACCCCCAGTTCAAAACTTTATATCTATCTATCTATCTATCTATGTCACTTTTTTATGGACACGATAACTTCGGTAATTCTGCACAAATAGCTTTCAAACTGATACATAAAATCAAGGGGCATAAAACCTTGGTCAAGTTCGTTAATGAGCAAAATTGAACCAGAGTGTGGGGGGGAGGGCTTTTAGTGAAAACATAAAACCACCATAACTTCTTAATTATGATATATATCAAATCCGTTTAACATTATTATTACATCTAGGAAAAGGGGCGAAAATTTATGTATGACAGATTTTTTGTATCATTAAAAAGGGCCTCAAGGGAAGGAAAAATAGGGGTTTAAGAAGAAAAAAATTCATAACTTCGTCAATTCACAAGACATCAAATTTATTATAAATCCTCTTAATTTTATCTACAACTTTTATTACATTGACAAGATTTTTACAGAACCAACTCTTACAGCAAAAAAAAAAAAAAAAAAAAAAAAAAAAAAAATCCCTGCCGGATCCGTCTACAGACACAGGTAGATTTCGAAGTGGGTGGTCCCAACTACCGCATCATGACAAAAAGGTCATTTCTTCTGCAATTCTCAAAAAACAGGCGCCCCACGGTCTGCAACAACGATTGGAATAAACGCTTTAACCCTCCGCTTACCAGACGTGTTCTTTAAATACTCAAAATATCGGGAGCTAATTGATCTGCTTTAAGAAATCTTGCGTAGATTAAAAGGTCTATTTAAGATTTATAAATGATAATTCTCGCTACAATCTGCAGGTTGTCGCTTTCCGATATCTAAAATAGTTTAAGACAACAAGATAAAACCGGGAGAATCAATCAACAACCAATCTTTCAATGTTCAAAAACTCGAGAACTAATTGATCAATTTTAAGAAATCTGACGGAGACTGAAAGGTTCATTTAAGATTTAAAAATGATAATTCTCACTGCAATATACAGTTTGTTGCTTTCCGATATCTTAAATAGTTTTTAAGAAAACTGGGAAAGTCAGTCAACCAACCAATCTTTCAATGTTCAAAAACTCCAGAACTAATTGATCAATTTTACTGGATGTTAGGGAGATTGAAAGGTCTTACTTAAGATTTATAAATGATAATAATGACATTTTTAGCTTATGACATATATTTTAATTTAAAAACTGGTAAGTATTTTTCTCCAAAAACTCGAAAGATCTTTTAAAATATATATGCAACACAGCGGGTTGTTACGCAGCTAAGTCAACAATAAAAGCCGAATATGTCCTCCGGTAATAATAATAGATGACAGATGAAAAATTTGTATGCTTAAAGTGAAAAGGATCTCAAGAAATAATTCTCAGAACAAATGGGTTAATTAAAACAACCATACGTCTGTGTCAATGCGTATTTATGCGATAGTTTTACTCCATCTTTTCGTAAATATTTTATCTCATGAAAAATCTCTTTGGGAATTTCAAGGTTTCTCTTATTATAAATTAGGCGAGTGGATTTATAAATATTTTCAAGGTTTTTATTACATATATGTCATCTCTGTTCTGTTTTGCTAGGCGTAGTCACTTCCTTTAATTTCTGCTGATATAATAAAAAAATAAAATCCTTTTTTATATGATTCAAAATAAACAAAACATGACCAAGATTCATAGTTCTTCAACTTTTTCAGACACGACGTTAGAATGCTATAAATATTCATTCAATATTTTTACACGCACATTATAACACGACAATAGATCACAAGAAAAAAAAAAAGACTTTTCAAAAATTGGTAATTTAGGTGTTTAGTTATTTTAGATTCACATATGTGAAACTATAATGACTAGTTCTCAAAAATATCAGTTTTTTTTATCAACTAGCTGTGTAACAACTCGCAATGTTGCATTTGTATTTTATAGATTTTTCGAGTTTTTGGGGAAAAATATTTACCGATCCAGTTTTTAAAATAAAATGTGTAAGTCATAAGCTAAAATGTAATTATTATCATTTATAAATCTTAAATAGACCTTTCAATCGCAGTAAGAGTCCTTAAAAACTTAAAATTGATGAATTATTTCTCGAGTTTCAGAGAACTGAAAGATTGGTTGGTTGATTGATTCTACCGTTTTTTTAATTATTATTTTATTTATTTATTTATTTATTTATTTTATTTTATTTTTTTATTTATTTTTATTTATTTTTTTATTTTTTTTGGGGTGGGGGGGAGGGGGGGTATCAAAAACTATTTTAGGTATTGAAATGCAACAAACAGAAGATTGTAGCCAGAAATATACTATATCCGCCCTTGATAAGTTTAGTGTTTGTTATGCAATCATCTTTGAGCTAATTATGGACAAGCAGACAGACACACAAAAAAATTAATGTTATTTTTGACTATACATCGCCTAAATATTCGAACAAATTTAGAAATAGATTTTTTTTCTGAAAATTACACGCACACACCACACACTCCAATATTATACTATATTAGTATAGATAACCTACATTCACACAATATGAAATTTAATGACTTTAAATAAATTAATAATGTACAAACCTTATTTTGTTTGTTACTGTAACTTGTCTAAATTAAATAATTCTGAAAATTAAATCCTCTATCTTAGAATCATTTTTCAAAGTCAAATGAAAATAACATTTTTATGAGGAAATCATCATCAACATTATCAATATTACTACTTGTTATCTGATGTTTTAAAGCAAAAACATGGCAGCCCGCTAATCAGGATATTCCAAAAAATTTGAAAAACGTTTTAATTTTTTACCTGTCGCAAATATATAGACAACGTACAGTCTCAAAAGAAAAGAAAGAAAACACTAACCCATACTAGCTCTGCCACAAATCATCCTATAAAAATGGGACTGGTACCAAACGATTAGTAATAGTGTCTATTACTCATTAATGTGCTATGCTTAAATTTTATTCAGGGGGTCGTCTAACTATAGAAATTGTAACAAAATTAAAATTTCCAATACCAACTCCTAATTTTGACAGAATATTTGGATTCTTCCATAGATGTTAACTTCAGATACCAAACAGGAAATCATTTGGTCAAGTAGTTTAGGAAATGTGCAGGTTTCATTCATTTTTAATTGTTGCAAAAAAGATTGTAATGACCGGGTAGTTTTTAACACAAAACCTACTTGGCGGGATAAGCTTAAGCATGGATTAGCATATTTGAATCTTTTAGAAATCAATTTCTGTTTACAAAAATCATAGGTTACGATTCACATTTTTTTTCTTTTGAAAATTAATTTCGAATATTTATAATCGAATTAAAAAGATAATATAATAAAATTCCTGAAATTAAAAATATTTTTAAGACAGAATTTTTTTTTGCAGTTGGATTTTAGATTTATTTCAATGTAGGTTTCCACATACAAAGTGAGGGAACAATCAAAAATCTTGTGGCAACCCGTGCTTGTCGAAAATCTGTGTGGTGACCCGGGACCGAAAAATCAAATGCTTTCTCTTTTGTAAATAAAAGAATAAAAGTCCATATACAATCCTCAGGAACTGAAATGATTAAAGGCTATTACAATTATTAGGAATATTAACACATTGAGTTCTGCTGCAAAAATTAATTCGTGTATTCATACACACTTTGTTGAAAACTTTAAAAGTTTATTGCACAGAAAAACATCGCAATAGCAATAGTTAAGAGGAAAATTAATTCTAGAATTAATTGTAGAATTCAGTGGGCAGTTGCTGGTGTAAACATAAAAATTTTCCGAATTTCAAATCAAAATTTCTACTTAAAAAAAAAAAAAAAATTATTTGTAGAATTCAACTATATATCAGTCTATTTCGTAAAAAAAAACATTGCATTTTTTAAAAGGGTTCAGACCTTAAAGTGTTTTCAACTATTACAGTGTGCTCTGTCAAGCCCGGATAAACTTTGCAATCCGAGATTTTTCCCGAGAATCATTGCTCGTTATACAAAAAAAAAAAAAAAAAGAAAAAGAAAAAGAAAGAAAGAAAGAAAAAAAAGGAAAAGAAAAAGAAAAGAAATGATCCAAAGAACCGTATCTCTACGGCGCATCGTTTCCGAATAAAGTTCAAAAGAAAAATCCTGATGTCACATCCGATAATCCGTAAATAAGCTTTATTAGAACATGTATTTGCATAATGATACTGATACTGTGTTTATCTGAGTAAATGCTCAAAACAGCCTCTCGTGTATTGCAACGCATACTAGTGTGCATCCTTGAATGATTAAGAAAATTTGATTCAACAGAAAATTTCGTTTAAATTATGCAAAGATATCTATTTCGAAATACTGGTGCTAAAAGATTAAAATTTGTGTACGAAACATTTGTCATTGCGGGTTAACTGAGGTATCCAAATTTCTTGTCATTTCATGTCCGTACATGCACCTAATTCTCCTAAAAACGCACAATTCAGTGTTAAACTTTCTGAAATTCCTTTTCAAATTAAGCGTAAATAAGAAAGAAATATCATGCGTCAAGCACAAATTATGAAACACTTTCCAACACTTCCAGAATACGATAAAGAAACTTCACCGTGAATAAGGGGAAATAAGATATATAAGTAAAAAATTTTGAAAACACATATTTAAAAACCTAATTTCCGAAATTACCCCACATAGACTGGAAGGTTATCGAATTCTTTTGTTCAGCCTTGTATATAATCTATAGATTTGTATACACATTACATAATATGCTAAAAATTAGTTCAGTTAGAAAACGCATAATAAAGTTGAAAATTCACCTTCAGCAATTTTCACCAATAGACGGAAATGCACTCGAATTCTTTTGTACAACTCTGTATATTATCTATAGATCTTTTATAAACACCACATATTAAGCTAAAATTTAATTCCGGTAAAAAAGGCATTGGAAAACCGTCTCACATCCAAGCGAAGGAAGGCGGTACTTTAATCGGCTTTTTTGGTGCGGGGACTCTATTGTCACCCTGCAATAGAGGAGGGTCCCTGATATGTTTATCACCTCCCCTGGGAAGAATTTCTTCTGTTGATTTTGTGCGCTTTGTTTCCAAACATTAGAATAGCAATAAGAAAGGTCACAGCTCAGAGAGTCTCTGGAAAAGAAAGCCCAGAGAAATAATTTATGACTCTTGTCGCAGAAGGTGACCTGAACGGACCCTTACCTTATATTCTGGACTACAAGAATGTTCTGAAGGGGATAGGGCATTTATAACAGAGTTTATCTCACGAAGTTATTGCATCTTATTCAGGGCCGGTGCAACCATCGGGCAAAAGGTGCGGCTGTCCAGGGCCCCGCGCTAGTTGAAGTCTTGTTAGCGGCCCCGATATACAATTCGAAATAACACTACCCTCTTTCAAATAATGATATTATTGTTCTTAAATTTGTCTTTAAATGTTTTTTTGCGAAATTTCTTACAGATAAAGTTGATATATTTATCAGGAAATGTATCGATATGAGGATCCTGGAAGTAACATTAAATGCAAAAAATAAATATTAAAAATATTTTTGGATATAAGATTTTTAGAAATTAAAAATAATCATACACATTACATGTGAAAGAATTTGCATGTTTTTCTTTAATACATTTTATACTCTCTATATAAATTATTAAATATACTATTTAAAAATGATTTTTATTAGTCGAAAATTGCTGTCAACGACGTTGTGCTCCATTAAGTATTTTTTTACCAGGGCCCCGCGCGACATTGCGCCGGCCCTGATCTTATTGACGATATACAACTTTATATGCATTTTATATTTCTTCACTCGAAATTTCTTTTTATCCGCTCAAGGTTTTTTTTAAACAAAATTAATGGATGACTGGCTGATTGAATAAAACTTTGAATAGTAAGCATAAATAATAATTATGAATGAAAGTGTACGGTAGCATGCGACATTAATTACGTTTGATCTTCTTCCTTGAATAGCAAAAGATGTTTCACCGAATTCAAATGATGTGTCTCTGTTCTCAAGGTACTTGCATTCTGTTTATTTTTCTGTCAAAATTAATTAGTTGATTACAGGAAAGGTTGCGAACCATTGAAGAATAGATAAACATTCAACAATGAAAAAACTCGCATAAACAGGTTTGAATTCACCACTTTGACTTTAAATTCAGCAATTTCTAACAACAGATCAGGAATTTCCCAATCTTTTTTAGATTAGTGGTACACTTTAACCCTTTATTGTTCAAAATATGAATTATTGAAAATTTCTCCTTCCAAAGCAATTTTTTTTCTGAATTATTGAAACTTGTGCAATAAATTAAATAAATTTTAGAAAAATTTCGTCTTTTAAAATTAATAAAATGAATCAGTAATTTCTTCACGATTTGTAGAATATTTAGAACTCTGCCGAAATCATTTCTTTAAAATATTGTTTTTAGAATTTAATAGAATTAGAAAATATACATATACATATAAATATGGAATATTTTAGAACAGAAATTTTCTGCTTTACCGTCTTTCAACCCCAAAGAATATAATCAGAAAAGAAATTATCCATTTAAAAATACTAGGGGATCTAAACCGGTTAGAGAATACAGGTGGAAACTCTAACATAACTGAAAACTCTAACAGATTTTTTGCATTTAGTATATTGTCCGCTAACAACACCAAAAAATCATTTTTATGGGAAAAATATCAACTATGCATTCGAATAAACTTTCGAAATTTATTAAAGCGATAGTTTTGTATTAGCCGCATACCAGGAAATAATAGTCGAAGAAATTGCAAAGGATTTCGCTACTTGCAGCAGTCTTTTTGATTCTGATAATTTCAGTGGTTTAAGCGCGTACTTCAATTACATGTGTGTTAGATTAGTGTTTTTTACTTACCCATCATACGTCGTATAGAGTAAGTCTTGTAATCGTTTAAAAAATCGAAAAGAAAAATTTGACGGATTTACACGTTTCAGACAGAAATCACCCACTCGTGGACAACCAACCGTGAGGTATAAGTTCAGAAAAACATATTTTTAGGGAAAAGATTGCCGTCCGTCTGTCTGTGGTGTCTGTGGTGACTGTAAACGCTCTATCTCCCGAACAAATTGAGATAGAGACTTGAAATTTGGTATGTATTTAGTATGTAATAATGGGAAGAAGCTTATTGAATTTAAGCAACCACGATCATCCGGAACTATTTTTTTCGGACTCTCGAAACATTCGTTCTGATAAAAGGTATATAGAAATTTTCGAAATTGTTTATTTTAAGGAGTGAATATAAAAGACAATAAAAAAACAACATAAATTTTGCATAAAGAATGAGGTCGATCGGATAATGAGTTGCCGAGATATTTGTAATCCTATTTTTCACACTCTTCGATTTTTCATGACCCTGTATTTCAGCCAAATTTCAATTCAAAGTTATATTTTAATCGGAAATGAGACGCTTAATCCGACGCAATAAATCGTTAGTTAATATGATTATCATTTTTGGAGTTATAAGGATGTTTCTTTTACGCAATTCAGTAATAGAGCATTACAGTTTATGACGTCATCAAGCCACGATTTTATACGAATTACAATGCATTTTATAAGTAGTTTACACATGTTTTATTTTCATATTTTATATTATGCATATCCATGATGGATAAGTATTACGGTGGCGCCCAACGGCTAGTTTTATATTGTTTTATTTATTTATTGGTGAAGTTTTATTTCGTTATGGAATATTAGCCAGAAGCAAATACTCAACTATTGATATTGTTTCAAGTGCAAACGGGTTAATCTTTTATAATCGGGTTGCACGTGATTGGGATAGATTTAAAAAACATAATGCTTGAAAGTTGTTTAAAAAAACAGTAATTTGAGATACAGTTTTCAAACAAATTGCATTTGAAAGAACATTTTTTCTCTATTCGACGGTGTAAAAATTGAAATTGTGGGATGTATGGAAGTTACAAAAATTGTAAAAAAAGCGAAATTTATTGGTCAGGTGTTGCCACCTTTAATATGACGTCAGCTTTACTCACAAACATGTTTTCGCTTTATAATATAGCTTTTTGTTTTGTACGTTGAAAAAGACTTTTGAAGTAAAACATAGCAAGCATTATAAAGTAAAGCATAACAAACATTGTATAGTAAAGTATTTGTAACTCATCCTAAATTGTATTACTGCCAATATATGGGTTAAATTAATTTTATAAATGAGTTTTTTAAATGTTACTTTATAGTACCGTCGAAACATAAAGAGTCCCATTTAACAATTTCTAAAAACAAACAAATCAGAATTTTCTAAACTTCTTAGATTAGTGGTACATTTTATATTTAATAATTTCGACTCGCCATTATTTTTATGTCATAATTCATGCATATTTTGTTATTTAATGTTTCTTTTCTTGTTAGTTTAGAAAAAAAAATAATAGAATAACAAATATATCATGCAGGGCGTCTCAAAAGTATGAAATGTTTTTTTGTTACCTGTTTGCGATAAAACAATGTAAACTTCAAAAGTAATTTGAAATGTAAATTTTCAAAATATTGTAGGAAATGAGAATGCATTAATGAAATAGTTCCAAGGTGCGTACGCTCCTTGGGATTTCCAAGAAGTCTGGCACCGTTATTTTTGTAGAAAATTTCTATTTAGTATTTTAATCGCAGAATTTGTAGTCGCCTTGTGTAATCGCAGATATTAATTTTCTCATAATAACAATAATAATAATAATAACAATAAAATAAAATAAATTCTAAAAAATTTTTTTAAAAGGCGAAATTTTTTTTTAAACAATTGTGGTACAACTGTACGCACCTAGTTCTGTCAGTTTTCAAAAAGTTACATTTTTAAAATTTTCGGAACTGGTTTACAAACTGAAAGTGTCCTTAGAAAAAAATAAAATAAAATCTGCAACTAAAATCGAAAAATTACGAAAATAGCTATCCGATTATATTTATCAGAGTTGGAGTACGGACAGACAGACAGGTAGAGATACAAACCCAAGTCATGAATATTTTCAACTACGTTGGGAAGCTTTAAAAATAATGTTTTGTATTGCTTTGAATTTATCTAACATCATTGAAGTATTTCCCCAGATCTTAGGAAATATTGGATTAAAATTTCATTTTTACTTTAACTTAGATACTATCTCCAAGCACCGTAATATCCAAAGACCTGTTTTTTTTTTTTTTTTTTTTTTACGTAAATTATTTGAAACACACTGAATATTAGACTGAATTAAATGATGCTGCTGAATTAAGTTTTGTGTAATAATTATTGCATGTGACGAAATATGACTATTTAACTTTACTATTTTATAATCGTTATTTGTTTTTATCTTGTCCATAACTGATGGCGTGCTCTTTACATCCATGATTTTTTCAAAATTATTTTTAAATATAAAAAATTGTGACTGGTAAAAATAACAAAAAAAATTATTTTACAAAATGTTATAGTTTTTAACAAAAATATTTGTATTTGTCCATGCAAACATTCATTTTTCTAAAAGAAAAAAAAATAGTTAAGAAAATATTGCATTTTCGCACTTAACCCTTTGAAGGGCGGTGGTATTAGTATTTATACCACTTCATTTTAATCAAAATTTGCACCAGAATTTTTAAATAAAATTTTTCTTTATAACTTACGCGCAGAAAATTTAAAAAAAAAAATGCATTTATTGAAGTCAAGTGAATTGTTTCTAAAATTCTGGCGTGCTTTCAACCATATACAGCAACACAATTACGTGCCCCTGAAATTGTTAAAGGGACGATTTATTTCCAGAAAATAGAGTCAAGTCCTAAATACTTAGCACATCCTTAGTACTTTTACTCTAACAGAATGAATTCATGTAAATTAAACTCTTACAGATTACTTTTTTTTTCTGAGATTTTTATCCTTGTTTCAGTTCACAAAACTTAAAAAATTAAAAATAAAACTAGAATTCCATAATTTAAAATAAATGCAAATAAACCCTTGACCTAATTTAATTAGAGCATTTTAAGTTAAAAAGAATTGTACGTTTTATAGATGCAAAGAAATATATATTTCTTCGACCGAAGACGTTTCATTCATTAAGAACATTCACCTACATTCAGTTGATTTAATATCGAGACTTGACCGAATTTGGAAATAAAACTTTTGATGGGAGGGTAATTGAATATGTGGAAATAAACAGTGGATAAAATTGTGTTGTTTTTATTTGACGTTATAAGTGAACAATCAAAGAAAATATGGAGCAGCTTTCGCCTTGGAAAGAAGTTCCTGTTTATAAATTTTACGCTAGATTGACATTCATATGGTGATTAGTATTAAATTGCAATTTACTTACCCATCATACGTAGTATAGGGTAAGTCTTGTAATCGTTTTGAAAATCGAAAAAAAAAAATTGACGGATTTACACGTTTCAGACACTGGAGATTCCGAAAAACATACTTTTAGAAAAAAAATTGCCTTCCGTCTGTGTGTCTGTGTGTGTCTGTAAACGCTCTATCTCCCGAACAAACTGAGATAGACACTTGAAATTTGGTGTGTTCTTGTTAAGCATTAAAAGCTGCATAAGTCAGTAAAAATCCGTTTTCAGCAATTGCTGCTTATATTTGAAGTCTTTCGTGCAGCCCTGTATAGGATCTACAGAATGGGAAGAAGCTTATTGAATTTCAGTAACCTCGATTATCCGGAACTATTTTTTCGGACTGTCGTTCTGATAAAAGGTATATAAAAATTTTCGAAAATGTTTATTTTAAGGAATGAATATAAAATACAATAAAAAAAAACAAATTTTGCATGAATAATGAAGTCGATCGGATAATGAGTTGCCGAGATATTTGTAATCCTATTTTCCACACTTTTCGATTTTCATGACCCTGTATTTCATTCAAATTTCTAATCAAAGATCCATTTTAATTGGAAATGGGAAGCTTAATCCGAAGCAGTAAACCGTTAGTTAATATGACTATTAATTTTGGAGTTATAAGAATGTTTCTTTTACGCAATTTAGTAATAGAACATTTAAAGTTTATGACGCCATCAAGCCACGATTTAATCGAATTGCAATGCATTTTATAAACAGTTTACACATGTTTTATTTTCATATTTTATATTATGCATATTCATGGTGGGTAAGTATTACGGTGGGCCCCAACGACTAGTTATATTTGATATTATAAGTGAATTATTATTGAAAAACATACTGTAAAATAAGAACGAAAAATCATGCATCTGGCATAGATTATGAAACACTTTCCAACAATAACAGAAAAGTATTAAGAAATTTAATTTTTTTCAAACGATGAAATGCGCTGTCTAAAAAAGCAATTTAAAAACTGCATAACTCAGTAAAAATCCGTTTTCAGCAATTGCTGCCTATATTTGAAGTCTTTCGTGCAGCCCTGTATATGATCTACAGAATTTGTAAACAACACGTAATACACTAAAATTATATAAAATTGCATATCACAGCGGAAAGAGCACTTCTAGGCAGGGCCTATTTACCGAATAGGCCCTTGTAGCCCGAGCTTACCCACTGAAATACAAAGCCCCCCCCCCCCAAATTTACCTTTCAAAACTAATTTCCAGGGGGGGGGGAATTTAGTCAGGGTAAAAAATTTTTTGTTCCTAATTATAGCTACTAAATTTTCCCTTAGAATATTACTGATACATTTATACTCTTTTTTTTCTGTTGATATAATAAATGGTATAAAAACAGTGATTAAATGCAACTTATTTTCCTTTTCCTTATGTTTTACATTTTAATTTCAAACAGAAAATTTAATCTGTACAATTATATAGTGTTTATATTCATAAAGAGAGGAGAAATGATATAAAATATAGAGAATAGGTTATTTAAATAAAGGGGAAAGTAATTAGCATTCAGTGATACCAAATTTCTGTTTATAAAATAGGAGCAAAATTGTGTTGCAGGCAAGCATAAATGTACGACAAATATTTGTTGTCCCTGCATTGTTCTTAGCATTGGCAAATCCTGCAATTTGTAAAGCATAAAGTATATTTTGAAGTTCAAATATTCGCACCTGTTCCATATTTGTAAATTCATTTACAAAGAAATTTTTTTAAATGTATAATTATGTATATAATAAAATATTTTTTATATGTATATTTTTGTATATAATAAAATATTTTTATATGTATATTTATGTATATAATAAAATATTTTTTATATGCATATTTATGTATATAATAAAATATTTTTTATATGTATATTTATGTATGTAATAAAATATATTTTTTATATGTATATAGGTAATTAGTTTCAGTTTTATATTAAAAGTGAAGTTTACTCGAAATTTTGATGGTAAAATTTCAAATTGTTGAAGCATAATTGGCAGCGTAAAAGGGGGAGGGGGGCGTGTGACGTTGGGCTTCCCCTACTTCTAAGTCTTAAGCGGGCCCTGCGTCTAGGAATTACCGATCATAGTCAGTCCTTTAACCGAATTTACATGAACGATAAATCCTACGCACTCCAAAATCTATAGAAAATAAGTTCTATTGAACCTTAGTGATCCTTTTAAATTTCATTATGTTTCAAGCATCGTAACATGTTCAAAATGCACCGCAAACGATTTTTCTCCATAGATCATAATGTAAAAGGATTTATTTTGTACATCCCTGTAATTGAACTATAAATGCTACTAATTGTATACTCCGGTTAAAGGATTCTGTAGTGCACTCAGTAATGCATATTAATTTCATTTGAAATATCGTAACATCAATAAAATGCACCGCAAACGATTTTTCCCCCATAGACCATAATGTAATGGAATTCTTTTGTGTGTCACTTCACTCACGCGAAAACATCCGCTCACTAATGTTAATCCTATGGAACAGTTATTTTATAATATCTCGTTTGCATTTTAATATATATATATATATTTTTTTTTTTTTTTTTTTTTTTTTCATTGGATAGCTGAGGTCGATTTCTATGGGGGCCATTTTTCACTTTTTCGATTTTGGTTGCAGTTTTTTTTTAATGAGGATACTTTCACTTTCGAAACCGGTTTCGAAAGTGAAAATATCTTAATAAAAAAAAAACTTGTAAGCAAAATCGAAAAAGTAAAAAACAGCCTGCATATAGATCAACCTCAGCAATCCAATGCAGAAAAAATTAAAAACATTGAAATGCAAATGAGATATCATAAAATAACTGTCCCATAGGATTAACATTAGCGAGCGGGTGTTTTCGCGTGAGTGAAGTAGCCTCTTAAACATTAATGCAGAACAAGAAAATGTTTAATTATAGCAACAAGAACAAGAAAATTTAAAAACTGGAAGTTTAAAAATGCTATATTTTATTAAGTTGAATTTCACCAAGTTTCTTATTATCGAAAGGTAAAATTATGGGAGAATGCCTCGTATCCTAATTTATCAACAGAAACCAATAGATTTCCGAGATTTATTGAAACATTCATGAAACAAAATTTTCTTTTGCTGCCTTTAATTTTCGAAATAGTTTTTTAGGTGCGTTCGTAATTATATAAATACGTAGCACTTATATAGTCGTCGTCTGGTCCGTCCGTCTGTCCGCATATAACAGTGCAAAAATTATCCAGCCGAATAGTTTGAAATTTAATATATATAATCGTTGCAGAATTTTGTCGAGTCATTTCAAATTTTATGAAAATCGAATCAAAACTTAAAAAGATATTAATAAAGCTTTTCTTCATTCTATTAAATCCTATCATAAGTAAAGTAATGATTCTAGGTTGCCATGGTGATTATTTCCTATTTCAGATGGAGTCCTATTATTTCCGTATTACTGAATTTAAAAACTGAATATGTATAATAAAATTGTTTAATGGTAGCAATCATTTAATCTACCGACAGTTTTTTGGATAGACGTTTATTTTGAATTTTGAATATGATGAATTTTTATATTGATTTAGTGATTAATAATTACATTGTATTTTATATTGTTACTTTTCTGTTACGTTATTATATTAGTTTTCTATTGCTTTATGTCTCCTATTATTACTTACCCATCACACGTAGTATAGGGTAAGTCTTGTAATCATTTTAAAAATCGAAAAAAAAAATTGACGGATTTACACGTTTCAGACACTGGAGATTCCGAAAAATATATTTTTAGAAAAAAAAAAAAAAATTGCCGTCCGTCTGTGTGTCTGTATGTCTGTAAACGCTCTATCTCCCGAAAAAAATGAGATAGAGACTCGAAATTTGGTATGTACTTAGTATGTAATAATGGGAAGAAGCTTATTGAATTTCAGTCACCTCGATTATCCGAAAATATTTCTTTCGGACTCTCGAAATTTTTGTTCTGATAAAAGGTATATAAAAATTTTCGAAATTGTTTATTTTAAGGAGAAAATATAAAACACAATAAAAAAACATAAATTTTGCACAAAGAATGAAGTTCATCGGATAATGAGTTGCCGAGATATTTGTAATCCTATTTTTCACACTCTTCGATTTTTCATGACCCTGTATTATTTATCCAAATGTCAATTCAAAGATATATTTTAATTGAAAATGAGACGCTTAATCCGACGCAATAAACCGTTAGTTAATAGGATTATAATTTTTGGAGTTATAAGGATGTTTCTTTTACGCAATTCAGTAATAGAGCATTTCAAGCGAGGCTAACGAAAAGAAAGGCTATCGCGGTGCTTTACGCGTATCTTTTTTTACAGACCGCCAGAGTCACGTGATGCTCGAATGCACCAATGAAAGTGTACGAAATGAGCATCACGTCACTCTAGCGGTCTGTAAAAAAAGATAAGTGGAATGCACCGCGGTAGCCTGTCTTTTTCGTTAGCCTCGCTTTCAAGTTTATGACGTCATCAAGACACGATTTTATTCGAATTGTAATGCATTTTATGTTTACATAAAATGCATTACAATTCGTTATGTTATGTTTACACATGTTTTATTTTCATATTTTATATTATGCATATCCATGATGGGTAAGTATTACGGTGGCCACCAACGACTAGTTTTACGTGTGCTTCATGACGTGTGCGTTTATGTGTATGTAACTATTATCGAAATTGTGGAGCAAGCTTTCGTCTGTAAAGTTGTAGCTGTTTAGAAATTTTCTTTTCATTTAAAATTGATATAGTGATTAATACTAAATTTTATCTTACATTGTTACTTTTCTGTTACGTTATTGTATTAGTTTTCTATCGTTTTATGTTTAATATTATTGTACAGTCGGCCAAAAAAAGGAGATCAAAACTCATACATTTAAATCACAAAACTGTCTCAGGAAAAAACGTAGATAGCCATTCTACTAGAAATTAAATCTTCTTTCAATTTACGATTAAAACTAGTTTGATGTGCTAATCCCAAAACTTTCTTCTATCTCACATAGGTTTCGCATACACTAAAAACGAATCAGCACCAGTTTATATCAAGGTCTTAACTGAATCTAAAGTTTTATTAAATTCCGTGTATTAGTTCTTCAGATATGACTATCGCTAAAATCGTGTAAATCCTGAAAAATGCAGGATAGCAGCGCCAGCTGTTGGGAGATTTAAACCAAAACCTAATCCACAACAACTTATTTCAACGTCTAACGGAATCTGAAGTTTGATGAAATTTCGTGCCTTAGTTCTTGAGATACAGCTATCGTGAAAATCATGAATAAAGTAGCATAGCAGCGCCACCTGTTGGTATATCTACACCAAAACGTAATCAGCGTCTATTTATGTCAAGGTCTAACTAAATCTGGAGTTTTAGGAAAATAAGTGCATTAGTTCTTGAGATAGAGCTATTACGGAAATCGCGAAAAATGCAGAATAGCAGCGCCACCTATTGGGCGATTTTCACTAAACACTAATCAGCACCAATTTATATCAGGGACTAACTGAATATAAAGTTTTATTAAATTCCGTACATTAGTTCTTGAGATAGAGCGTCCACAAAATTTTTGTCACATACAGACAGACAGACAGAGTCACAGAGTCACAGACAGACATTTTCTAAAAACAGTCAAATCGTGACCAGGACCTTCCAAAAAGTATAAATCCGTCGAAAACCGGAAGTTGAAAATTTTCATGAATCCAATACTTTCTTCTTGTAAAGATAGAAGAAAGTAAAAATTTAATCTTAGCGGTCCGTGAAATCGTTAACAAACTCTGAAATTTTCAAGTCAAAACTTAATTTTGACATCATATTTGGATTCTTCGATAACTTTTACCTTAGAATACCAAACAGGAAATCATTCGGGGAAGAAGTTTAGAAATTATGCATATTTAAAACTCCAAACACCTAATGTTAAATCCAATATTAAGCGTCGTAAAACAAAATTCAATGCATGAAGTTTTTATATGATAACTCCAGTAATTACTTGGGGGAATGAGATCATATTTTAGATTAAAATATTTGAAGCTTCAAGAAATCGATTTCTGTTATAAGTTGCAATTCATATTTTTCCTAATATTAATTAATTAATATTCGAGAAATATATGTATTGTAATCAATAATAATTTAAACGGAAATTTATTTCTAAAAGTTTCAACCATGCAAATCTAAAATATCACCTCATTTCGTGAAGTAAGTTTTTGAGTTATGCTTA
Source organism: Maratus michaelseni (assembly GCA_963931845.1). Lineage (NCBI taxonomy): Eukaryota > Metazoa > Arthropoda > Arachnida > Araneae > Salticidae > Maratus > Maratus michaelseni. The sequence goes on from OZ007586.1 coordinate 125,003,731, forward strand.
AAATACAACACGTATTGCAGTTCTTTTTGCAACGATTAATAATGAATTTAACATTTGGAATTAAAAACTTTAAATGTGCATAACTTTTTAACTTCTTCATCAAATGACTTCGCACCCGATATCCTGAAGAATCGGAAGAATCGAAATATGGTGTCAAATTAGTTGTTCGTATTGTAATGTTTAGAGTTTGTTACAATTTTAGTATGGTGACGGCCCTCTAAGCTTATTATTATTATTATTATTTTTTTTTTTTTCATAAATTGAAATAAGACGTAATTTCCATTCTAAATGCTATTTTCGTTTTTGGAGACAATTTGATGATTAAAATGCATGTGTTTTTTCTGTTTATTTCTTCCTTGGCCGACTGTACGTGTGTATTTTATGAATACCAATGCATGATTACGAGAATGTGCTGCTTTAGGTGATATTAACACGTTGACGGACAGTAAGAACAAGTGAAGTTCGAAAATTGACACTATATGTTTTTGTAATTTTTAGAATATTAGAAGTATAGTTTTACTCTTTCTGCTTAAATAAACTTAATTTTGATTAATTCAGCACCTTTAATTAGGTTGCACTACTCCCTTCACAACCAGTGGTCAGGGAAAAATACAGTCAAAAAAAGTGATAAACACCAGTATATTCTTATAGAAAAATTTATGTTGATTATTCGATCAAATAATCAATTTGAATTTTTCTATAAGAATATACTGGTAATTATAATTTTTTTTTTTACTGTATTTTTCCCTGACCACTAGCCATCCTGCACGTGCATACTGAAGCTGCAACTCGTATAAGAGGTGGAAAACGAACTTCAACCTAAAAAATCGTCTCCAAAACATGACACTGGACTTCTACTTGTACGCCGGTAAATGCACATTTGTGCTGCTATAGCCGTAGTGTCTAGAAACGACCGTTTCATTTTGGGCGGCTATAGCCGTCATACCACATTGTGAATGTCTGTTCAATTTGTTTTATTTATATATTTTATTTATTTAATAATGAAATTTTATTTTCGTTATGAAATATTATCCGGAAACAATAGTTGAACTATTTGTGTTTTAAGTGAAAATCAGTTGATCTTTCGAAATCGGGTTGCACGCGATAGAGATAGATTTTTTTTTAAAAAATAATGTGTCAAATCATTTGAAAATTATTTAAAAAACCATAAATAATCAGTAAATTGAGATACAGTTTTAAACAAATTGCATTTGAAAGAACAGGTTTTTTTTCCTATTCACCGGTGTAAAAATTGAAATTGTGCGATGTTTAGAAGTTAAAAAAATTGTAGTAAAAGCGAAAATAATGGATCAAGTGTTACACCGTCAGTATGACGCCAGCGTTATTCACGGACATGTTTTTGTTTTATAATATATCTACTTAATAACAAACATTTACTGGCAGTAATATTGAGGTATGGACATTCTGAAAATGTAATTCAACATCACCTATCAGTACGTTATTTTCCTTTGTGAAATATTGGCATAAAATTGGAAAAAATCAGTCAGGGCCCTGTCAAGCCAACGAGAAGCCCAAGGCCTGTTCTTCGTTCGTCCCTCTACCCCTCTTCTATCCTACACTACCATAAAATATTTAATATTAATACGTATTCAGAGAAATATATTTTTTGTTTTTAATCTTATCCTACTCAAAAAGTACAAAATATTGATTATAATCAGTACAAGGTCATAGTAGATTTAAAATATCAGCTTTAAGAAAGTTGCTAACAATTTCTTTTTTTTTTTTTTTTGGGGGGGGGGGAGGGCAGTGAGCCATGCTTTAATCAGGTCCTGCATTCTGTAGATCCAATATTTCCGCCAATAGCGCCAAATTTTTTAATTTAAAATATTTAAAAGAAAACATCAATTATTCAGCAATATTGGTTTTATACTGTAAATATTTCTAGTGTAAAAACATTGAGCCAATAATAATTGGCTACTAGGTTATCACCCCCTCACTCTTCCACTAACTTAAACAGTTAACAAACCTGATTCAAATCTCTTCGAGAAAGTTTGACCTTTAATGATATGCAAAGAAAATCCTTTAAAAGAAATGAATCTTTATTAGACAAGAAATGCATTTCAAAAATACCTGACGCAAACATATTTCGAAAACTACTTCAAGAAACTGTATGCTTCGATGCTAAAGCATATAATGTATGAAAAACAAAATAAAGATTGCTTTGTGGATTATTTAACCTATTTTTTCGGTCTAAATTCCTCCATTAAAAAAAAAAAGATTTAAGCATAGGATAAAGTAAAATAAATTATTTTTTACGATGAAAATTTCTTTTTCATAGATAGCAGAAGTGATTATACACTTGCGATATACATTTTTTTGCAATTAAAAATAAGACATTATTGCAGGAATGATAACAAAAATGCGTATGATAAATAAAATCTTGAAATCCAATTATTACGTTGTGTAAAGTCCATTATTATTGTTATCATAGACCATGTTATATCTTTAAGCATTTGAGACACATCGTTAACAAATCGAGGCCTTAAGAAATCGTTTCATCAACCTAGAAATTCAAAATAATCTTCAACAAGTGTGACGGTAATTTTTCTTCGTGAATGTTCAAAAGCTAACCAGAATCAAGCTTTCCTACATAAAAAGACTAAAAAAATAAAATGTATACAGGAAGGAGACCTAGCCAGACTTTTCTCACAGGAACCTGTTTTGTGAAAATTGTGAATGATTTTTTATACTTGTGAAAAATGAAATCGTACTTTGGTGAATCTGAAATTAGCGCTATGTTCAAATTATTGGGTTGTTCCGAAAGTTCCTTTGTTTGGAAAAACCAATTCTTACCGGAAAATTCTGCTGCCAATTATTAGACATTCGATTATCACAATTAATGTTTAATAATTAAATGATAGAATTTTCCGGTACGAACCAACTTTCCGAACAACCCAATAGTTTTTAGGTAATTGCAATTTAACAGGTCTTGTTTTAATGAACAAATGTATATAAATTCATTAAATTGAAATATAATTTATATATATACATAATTATTTTATATATATACATAATTATTTTATATATAGCTAGATAAAAGGTTCTTTGGTGATTCAGCTGTTTTGTGACAGGTCCTATTTTATTTTAAGATGATTAAATTTGTGAAAAGTCCATTTTCGATTTTAAAAAATCCCTGACGGCTCGGCCTACATGCACAGGTAGATTTCGAAGACGCAGACCGTGGGGCGTCTGTTTATTGGGAATTGCAGAAGAAATTACCTTTTTGCCATGATGCGGCAGTTGGGAAAGCCCACTTCGAAATCTACCTGTATCTGTAAACGGAGCCGGGAAGGAATTTTTTATTTATTTATTTATTTTTTATGCTGTAAAGGTTGGTTCTATAAAAAACTTGTCAATATAAAAGTTGTAGATAATATTAAGAGGATTTATAATAAATTTAAGCGTATTTGATGTCTTGTGAATTGACGAAGTTATGAATTTTTTTCTTCTCAAACCCCTATTTTTACCCCCCCCCCCCCTTCGTGCCATTTTTAATGATATCAAAAATCTGTCATACATAAATTTTTGGCCCTTTTCCTAGAAGTAATAATAACTTTAAACGGATTCGATACGTATCATAATTAAGAAGTTATGGGTTTTTTTCTGTTTTCAAAAAAAACCCCACCCATTCTCTCCTCTCCCCCTCTCCCTTGGTTCGATTTTGCCCATTAATGAACTCGACCGAGTTTGTATATAAAGTTTTGAACTGGGGGGTAGTTTTGGGTTCTGGGAGTCATGATCAGCGTAGATCTGCAAAAATTTTCCAGAAATTCCAACATAGGGGAGAATGTAATAGGTAGCATTTCTTATGCGAAATCTACCTAAAAGTGTTCCACTGTAAAGTAATTTTTTAAGAGAAATAATTTTGTAAAGGTTCCTGTTTTAAGATAAACATATTTAGAAAGAGTCCAGATTTAAGATTAAAAAAAATTTCAATGGATCCTTTGAAAGGCCCACATTCTTCTTAAGCAGAATCCTGCAGGGTGTTCCAAAAATGTTGAAACAATCTTTAATTTATTCGCTGTTACAGATTAGAAGGCAATGTAAATCGCGAAAGTTGATGAAGCATTAATTTTCAATAAGTTACACTTTTTAGATTGCTATAGATTGAATTACATGTTAAATTTAACGAGCAGGGAAGACCGAGCTATGCTCGGTCAAAATTAAATTTGAGTTCAAATATCATGACCCATGACCAAAATGACCCACTAATTGAATTTTCTCGAACATGTGACTTAGTCCAACAGTCTTCTCGTGCCGGAAAACCATAGGATGCAAAATTTAGTGTAAATTGAGCCGCTTTTTAGATATTGACTCACAATGACCCAGAAATGACCCACTAATCAAATTTTCTCGAACATGTGACCTAGTCTAATGAGTTTCGCGTGCCCGAAACTCGTAAAATACAAAATTTAATCAAAATCGTTAGAGCCGTTTTTTAGATAAAATTAATTTGACCCGCGTTGACCCAAAAATGACCCACTAATCGAAAGTTCTCGAACATGTGACCCAGCCCAATTGACTTCTCATGCCCGAAAATGGTCGGATACAAAATTTCGTCAAAATCGTTTGAACCGTTTTTTAGATACAATTAGCTTGACCATGACCCAAAATGACCCACGAATCGAATTTTCTCGAGCATGTGACCTAGCCCAACAGTCTTCTCGTGCCCGAAAACCATTGGATGCAAAATTTAGTGTAAATTGAGCACTTTTTAGATCTTGACCCACAATGACCCAGAAATGACCCACTAATCGAATTTTATCGGACATGCCACCTAGCCCAATGCTTTTATCGTGCTCGAAACTCGTAGGACACAAAATTTAATCAAAATCGTTAGAGCCATTTTTTAGATAAAATTAATTTGACCCGCGTTGACCCAAAAATGACCCACTAATCGAAAGTTCTCGAACATGTGACCCAGCCCAATTGACTTCTCATGCCCGAAAATGGTCGGATACAAAATTTCGTCAAAATCGTTTGAACCATTTTTTAGATACAATTAGCTAGACCATGACCCAAAATGACCCAAAATGACCCACTAATCGAATTTTCTCGAGCATGTGACCTAGCCCAATGGTTTTCTGGTGCCCCAAAACGGTAGGATACGAAATTTCGTCAAAATCGTTAGAGCCGTTTTTAAGATAATTTTTGCATATATATATATATGGTTAAATTTTACTTAAAGTTTTATATATATATATATATATATATATATATATATATATATCGTATAAAATACTTATGCTCAGATATAAATAAAAACAAAAATATTAGATATATTCGAGATCAAGCAAAAATATATGGTTATCCAATTTTTATGATAAATTCAATCATCAACTCTTTTAAATAAAATTTATTATATAATTTAAATATAAACAATTATGTAATAAATTATTGTTTTAGTGTGCGATAACATATAACAAAAGATATAGAAAATAATAATTATAACATACATTATTATAATTATAACATATTAGGAAATTTAATATTTAATATTTGTTTGAACATTATATACACTTTATATAGAAAATTACAATTATAACATACATAATTACAATTATAACATATTAGGAAATTTTAATATTTGATTGAACATTATATACGCTTTGTATAGTTGTGATTGTGCGTTGCCGATCACCTCTGTTTAAGGTGTTATTGATGTGCAGTTTTCATACATTTATAAATTAACTTATACAATAACAAATTAAATTATACATGGATAACATTGGTGATTATAACTCATAAACATATCTATTTGCAATATATATAAATATAAATGTATATAGTTTTTATTTTTGTCTATGAATAATTAAATTTAACAAGTATTTTAATTACTGCATTGCATTAATTTGATTGAAAAACAGTAGTAATACTATTAATTATCAATTTTATAAATTTTGAGATATTTTGAATTGTTTATGAATTATTTAATTAGATATTTAAATTAATCTATGAAATATAAAATATATTTACAATGTAGTATAAATTAAACATTAATTATTTAATAACAAGTATAATATATATTTAAGTAGTAGTAAAAATAAAACATTAATTATTTAATAATATGTCTATAATATCAGTGGATTAACACAGCTGGCAGCAAAAACAATTTGAATTAAAATAATATCTCTTTTACATAATATATTCTTGTTAAGAATATCTGAAATGCTGTGCAAGTTGAATTAATTCTGTGTAGATTTATTCATATAGTAGTATTATATTTTATTTGAATTTAAAGTAAAACTACAAGTTAGTATTGTTTTAAGTTTATTTATATAATTAAATCTAATGAAGTGAGTATGTAACTAATAAAGTGGATATCTAACTAAATATTAATTATGAATTATTATAATACCAATAGATGGCGACACTTTACCTTTCAGGTAGTTGTTGATAATATTGTTAATATTATATTTAATTTAACTATAGAGGGAGCTATTGATTGTATATTAATTTTACTTTCAGGAATTAAAATTGGATGGAGTAATATATATTCACGGATATAATTTTGTTATAAGTGTATTAAAACCAGAATTATTTTGTGTGTTTTTGAATCATTTTGTGTTTGGGTGTCATCGATGATGTTGTTGTGTTTTAAAAAAAAGTGTGCTCTCAACTTGTCTTTCAAATCATTTCTCTCAACTCGACTTAGTCAACATGTATGATGCATTGCCATGTGGATGTGAATATTATGCAGAAGTTGTGACATTTTAAGGATTCTGTATAATTATTGTGAGTAAAATATTTTATCTACACTTTACGCGTTCATATTTCCAATTTTATTATTTCAAAACTGTTATCTCGTGGTAATTTCCTGAGGTGTTAAATACAGTTTTTGGGATAATCGATGTGAGTGAAATATATTGTATATTCTTAATGGTTTTTTATTTCCTATTTAAATATTTCCAAATTTTAATATTTCCAATTGTTGTCTGGTAATAATTCAGTGTACCTGGATGATTCTACTGATCTTAGCATTATGCCAGTAGAATTATGAAACACTGAATTATTATTTAAAACACATGTGGGTGCATCCAGGCTGATGAGTACATGTGCATGTGTTTTTTCATATCCAATTCATATTTAATTCTCATGTGGTCCAATTTTCCATTGTATATGGTTCATATTTAATTTATTAATCCATTTGTATTTACTTAATTGCAACTCCAATTTATAATTTTTTTTTTCCCTTTCTCTCTATTTCTTTTTTCTTTTTTCAATATTCTTTAGGTATGAGTAAAATTTGGCCAATTACCATTGAAGCACAAGCTATGGTAATATTATGTTTGCACATGTTAATTATTAGCTATGTGGTATTCTGTATACACAATATCATTAATTATCTCATTGGAGATTTAAGTAGAATGATAATAGAACTTGATATGTTTTTTGAAATTCATAGATATTATAATTATATATATATATATATAACCACCCACAAGATTTGCTCGTATTAGAATATATGATATATATACATATTTATTTTATATATAGCTAGATAAAAAATTCTTTGGTGATTCCAGCTGTTTTGTGACTCTAAACAAAATTTAGTCAATTAGATTTTTTTTTAAATGCTACAACAACATTATTTCAAAAAACTGCGTACATTATCTTTAAAATTAATTGAGTTATGCTTAATTAAAAATTGACCATTGAGAATGAGAACCATATATCAAATTAGCAATGTAAAAGTGTATTGCAAGAAAGAGGAAACACAAATGATATTACATATGCATTTGACCTTAAACAAAAGATAATGAAAGTTTGGAACACTATTAATGGTGATGAATTCCAAAATATTATTAGAAGATCTCACTCATCACATAATTTTGTACACATAATTATGTGTGCAAAATGTTATCATAAACTGGCGATAAAAGAAAATACTTTGAGAAAGCTTTGCACTTTTTTTCACTTATGTTTGGGATTTAAAACTACATTTACCTCTTTACATGATCTCTGCTTGTGTAATGCTTTTGATCCAATGTTTTCCCACTGGTGAACATATTTTTGATCTAAAGAACTCCATCATCAATTTGTGAATGGGCCCTATTTTTACTCAGGAAATAATTTTTAAATGTTATATGTCAGTGTTTTTTTTTTTCCTTTTTCATTATATACAATTAATCATAAAATTAAACATATGCAGTTTTTTTTAATTATTTTTTTTGGATCAAAAGAAAAATTTTCTAAATTCCAGTTTTGTTTAAGGGTGTCGTATGAAAAGTTAAAAGTGCAACATTTTGTAAATTAATGAAAGCACTATTTCATTAATATAATCTTATATTTCCTACCTTTTTTTTAAAGCTTTTGCAATTTATATTGCCTAGTTATCCCCAACAGGAAAAAAATCAAAGCGCGTTCCAACCTTTTTGGGACTTCCTGTATACAGTAGCTCCTCGTGCTATACAGAGACGGCTTTCGACTTTTGGCGGCATTTTGCACTAGAATTTTTTCGTTCCTACCTAACAGAGGTTCTTATACACATTCATTTCGACTAGTGTACTCAATCTCGCTTATGAGACAAATAATAGACAGACAGCACAATATAAATAAGCATCTCTTAAACTTTGTGATTTTGTGGACCCCCTTTGATGTGATGTGCATTTTGCCAGAAAATAATTTTATGTGTAACGAAAATTAATCGGTTTGCTCATATTTTCTTTGTGTTTAGTTTGCAAATGTCTATGGAATTTCGCCGTTTTCATAAAATCTATGAAGTAAATCGGAATCCTTCACTTTCCCATTTTTACGTTTTAGTGTACCGCAATTTAACCATTTATTTAGCATCTTATAGGTCACAAAATAATGTCAAAGTATGGAAGTTAGCTATGAAAGAGACGATATAAAATGCGTTCAACATTGACTAGAATTCGCTCGTTACAGTATTAACCTATCAGTTTGTCAACGGATGGGTATGCGTACTGTACAATACTTGCAACTTGAATATTTATCGGGGAATCAAAACTAAAACAACAATTTTAACACTATCCAACGTAATTGAAAAGTGTTTAAGAATTTGGTTTGTCTGTCTGTCCGTCTGGCCGTACTCTAATTCGCGTAAATATACTCGGATTGACATGGAATTTTTATAATGTTAACCTGTTAACTGGGTATGACGAAATATTTCGTCATACACGAACTACTACCGTAATATTTTGATCGGATTACTTCCACGAGTAAAATTGTAATTGAAATTTTCGTCGTTTTAAAACTCCCTATTCATGCAAAATTACTGCCATGAATAAGGAAAAATTTTTTATTAGTTTTTACTGGTGGAAGTGTGCCCCGTTGGTAATCAGGCATATCAGTTGAGCTAAAGTTTATTCTTCGGTTAACATGTTAATGAGGTTCACTATAGAATGTTCGCTATTGAAAATGAAGTGCATAGCATCTAGAGTTCGTTTATAGGGACACACGAAAGAATTCTGTTACATTATGGTCTATGGGAAAATCGTTTGCAGTGCATTTCATTTAAATTGCTTATTTAGATATTTCATTTCATTGTATGAAAAAATCAAATTTCTTAACAATATTCTGCTAACGTCGGATAGTGTTTCATAACTATGTCTGATGTATGATTTTTCGTTCTTGTTCATCTTTGATTGAGTACAGGCGATTAGCGTATTGATTCGTCGGGATAGCTTAACATCATAATTATACTTTTCATAATGAAGTTAAATCAGTAAAATTTGGTTTGAGTTGCGGGCCCCGCACTATAAGCTCACGGACTCCCCCCCCCCCCCCCCCCCAACAAGGGTCCGCGGATCACAATTTAAGAATCGCTGAACAGATTTTTGTGCTACCACAAAGAACTGGAATATACATAGAGAGAAAACCAAATATTTGGGTGAGGCTTGGGGTTTCGTTATCCTCCATTACCTACGTTCAGAAACAAGTAGAGAGATGTAGTGTATTTTTCGGTACGGAGGTCCGATCACATTAAAAAGTGGAGACCAAAACTAACAAATTATCAAATCACGGCATTTTTTTTTCAGTAATAAAAAAAAAATAATTAATTATAAATTTGTATACAAAAAATTACAAAATATAAGATTTATAATGGTTTCTAGGTAATTGTCTCCATGAAGAATTTTGAAAAATAATTAAACACAAATGCTTAAAACAGCGAAAGACAGAAAACTAATCACTTTCACTTCCTCTCTCTGAAAATAAGTAAAAATAATCTGTATACAGTTTTTGTGCAGCGGCCCCTTTTCATGGGGATCCTAGGCGAGCCCCTAGGTTCACCTTTATGGTAAATCCATCCATTGGTGCTATTATTTTGCAAGCATGACACTTATATAATAAAGTATGTTTGTCTAGTAGAAATCTGTAGGATGGCTTATATATATATAGGGTTCAATTAATTTAGCATTCTGACAGTGTAATTTTTAGAGTTTTTTAAAAGGGGCTATGGGAAAATTTCTCCCAGATATGTTAAAAGCAAAATTTTGTTTTTCTTTATTAGCGTATGCAGAGCAAAATTACAACAGGTGAACACAGAAATATCATCTGATACGGTCGGGGAATGGCACTATTTCCGAATAACAACCTTTCCCTTGTTTAAACACATAGATTCTCTCATAAATAAGGCAATAATTGATTTCGGTTATACGGATAACTATCTGCCTAGGATCCCGAGAATGCTAGATCGGGTCATAGACATATATCACTTGCCTTTTGCAAAAATATCGCTCACTATTATTCCTGCATGGGTTTCTATTTTCTTTTTGGCAAGGTTTTGTGATGGCTAGTCCAGTAACCTAATTTTTCTGTAAACTATGGTTTTGAGGATGATGAAACGTGGATTAAATCATAATGCTGCTAAAAAATGTATTCTCCAAGTATAATGAGAGATGTTTCTGGCAATAAATTTTCAGAAAAATACTTTGCTGTGCTTTAGAATTAGTTTTGTTATTGTCCCACTACAGACAAAGCTGCTCTAACTGGCGACAAAATGTGCGAGGTGGCCACAATTTGTTGCCAGTTACATATGTAACTGGGTCGCCACTGTGTACATGTCAGATCAAACAAATTTTGCGTAGGAAATCGGAATCCACTTATTCAAAAAATATAACAAATTATAACACCTCGTAATAATATACTTCTTTTAAGGCTCTGTTAGTCAGTGAACTGCCCGATTTCTCTCGCTAATGTTAAAAATATGGACGTAGGATGCACTTGTATATTTAAAATATATCCTCAAGAAATTAATATTTTTAACTTCTTTTTTCTGTGTACTCTTTTTAAAGGATGTCGCTTTTTATCTTAGTTATCAAAGTATTCATAAAATATATACTTAATTTTGTGTGAAGTGTAAAAATCTTACTTAATTTCACTAAGATTTTAACACATAAAATTATAAATTATGGATATATTTTAGAAATATTTTGACAACTAAGAAAACTAGTCGGATGTGCCAATCCCAAAACTTTCTTCTATCTCAGACAGGTTTCGCACACACTAAAAATAATCAGCACCAATTTATATCAAGGTCTAACTGAATCTAAAGTTTTATTAAATTCCGTGCATTAGTTCTTCAGATATGACTATCGCTAAAATCGTGTAAATCCTGAATGGTGCAGCATAGCAGCGCAACCTGATAGGATATTTAAACCAAAACCTAAACCACAACAACTTATTTCAACGTCTAACGGAATCTGAAGTTTGATGAAATTTCGTGCTTTAGTTCTTCAGATATAGCTATCGTAAAAATAATTAAAAAAGTGGTATAGCAGCGCCACCTGTTGGGATAGCTACACCAAAACGTAATCAGCGTCTATTTATATCAAGGTCTAACTGAATCTGAAGTTTGATGAAAATAAATGCATTATTTCTTGAGGGTTGTTGGAGCTATTGCGGAAATCGCGAAAAATGCAATTTAGCAGCGCCCCCTGTTGGGTGATTTTCACCAAAAACTATCAGCACCAATTTATATCAGGGACTAACTGAATATAAAGTTTTATTAAATTCCGTACATTAGTTCTTGAGATAGAGCGTTCACAAAATTTTTGTCATATACATATAGACAGACAGACAGAGTCACAGATAGACATTTTCTAAAAACAGTCAAATCGTGTTCAGGACTTTATAAAACGTATAAATACGTCGAAAACCGGAAGTCGAAAATTTTCATGACTCCAATACTTTCTTCTTGTAAAGATAGAAGAAAGTAAAAAAGAGACATCCTTAAAGAAGAGTACACAGGAAAAATAAGTTACAAATATTAATTTCCTGAGAAGATATTTTAAATATACGAATGCATTCTACGTCCATAGGTTTAACATTAGCGTGGGAAATTGGGTAGTTCACTGATTAACAGCCTTAATTGCTAAAAGGCGTAAAATAAAAGCTTTATAATCAGAAAAATAAGTTTTGTTAGACTGTTGACATGTTTCAGCTATATCGGAGCCATTATCAAAACAAATAAGAATATGCTACAACCGCACGGTCTTAGAAGTTATTATTTGAAACGCCATTATTTAATTTTTCACGTACTTTTTCAAATTACGCACGCAATTTTTAATTTTTACTTGGATGTTTATTTCCATATTTGTAACCATGGAGTAACTCAAGCCACAATTTTGGTAAGTTAAATGATGCTGCATCGTTACATATTGTATTTTTGCGTGTTACCATCTCTATGGTTTCTCTTATACTGGAAAAGGACGTGAAAAATTAAATGATGGCTTTTCAAATAATAACTTTATAGACCGTGCAATTGTAGACTATTCTTATTTGTTTTGATAATGGCTCCGATGAAGCCGAAACATGTCAACAGTATAATAAAACTTATTTTACTGTTTATAAAGTTTTTATTTTACGCCTTTTAGCAATTAAAAGTAGTAGTGCACTTATTCAGTCAAAAATATGGAGTGTCTCAGTCCCAGGCAACCTCGGATTTTGATTCATGACTAAAAGGGACGCTGAACTTCGAAAAGAGAAAAACAAATTTTTGTTTTTGCATTAAAATTTATTGTTAATTTAAAAAAAAAAAGTCAATATATTTCCATATACTTGGCAGAAAGTGTATTTTCCCATTTCGTAAAGGTGAGTAATGAAAATAACATAATGTATTTCAAAGCATTTTTCTTAAATCAAAATCCACTAATTATTCACTCAAAAATACGGAGTGTCTCAGTTCCAGACAACGTCGGATTTTCATCCATAACTAAAGGGGACGCTGAACTTCGAAAAGAGAAAAATATAAATTTTTGTTTTTGTGTTAAAATTTATTGGAAAAAAAAAGTCAATATATTGCCATACACTTGGCAGAAAGTGTATTTTCCCATTTTGTATAAAGGTAAGTAATAAAAATAACATATAATGTATTTCAAAAGCATTTTTCTTAAATCAAAATCCACTTATTCAATAAAAAATATGGAGTGCCTCAGTCCAGACAACTTCGGATTTTGATCCATTACTAAAAGGGACGCTGAACTTCGAAAAGTGAAAAATATATAATTTTTTGTTTTTATATTAAAATTTATTGTTAAAAAAAAATCAGTATATTGCCTTACACTTGGCAGAAAGTGTATTTTCGCATATCGTATAAAAGTAAGTAATGAAAATAACGTATTATAATGTATTTCAAAACCATTTTTCTTAAAACAAATCTCACGAGGCCATGTGGATAAAATTTTGTGAACAATTCAAGTAGTGTCGTGCATTTATTAAGAAGAATAATTAAACAATAAAACAGCATTATTTTTAATTATTGAATTTAAAAGATCTTGCGCATTTAAAAGTAATTATAAATATTAATTTTATAAAGTTAATATTGCAAATTTTTTGACGCATTCATTATTTCTACGAAATACAGTGAAATTTAAAAAAATTTTTGAGAGAACTATTTATTTAAATCGTATTGAAACACTCATTCTTTGACGGCTGTTCTTAAAAATGTTACATACTTGCAATCAAAATCTATCGATGCAGCCTTTCTGAAATACAGTCCATGTTGAAACACCAAAAAGAGAACTGTAAAATGTAAACTTTTAGCGTATGACTTTAAAACAGTAATATATATATATATATATAATATTTTTTTTCTAAATATTCAACATTAAAACTGTAAAACCTAAAACAAACTATTATGCATTTATCAATGCCATAAAGATGACCTAAACATATTCGAATGACATTAATCTGCATTTATGCAAAGTTGTGTATGGAAAAAAATTCAACTTTTATTTCCAAGTTTTAGGCAGCATTTTGGGAAATTTCGTCAGTGTACGGTGTTCAACTCAAGTGAAGAGCAATTGCATGTAAAAACTAGTCGTTCGGTGTCACCGTAATACTTACTCATCATGGATATGCATAATATAAAATATGAAAGTAAAACATGTGCAAACTATTTATAAAATGCATTGCAATTCGAATAAAATCCTAGCTTGATGACGTCATGAACTTTAAATGCTCTATTACTGAATTGCGAAAAAGAAATCCTTATAACTCCAAAAATGATAATCCTATTAACTAAAGGTTTATTGCCTCGGATTAAGCGTCTCATTTCCAATTAAAATATATCTTTGAATTGAAATTTGAATGAAATACAGGGTCATGAAAAATCGAAGAGTGTGGAAAATATAATTACAAATATCTCGGCAACTCATTATCCGATCAACTTCATGCTTTATGCAAAATTTATGTTTTTTTATTGTCTTTTATACTCACTCCTTAAAATAATCAATTTAAAAAAAAAAAATTATATAACTTTCATCAGAACGAATATTTCGAGAGTCCGAAAAAAAAATAGTTCCGGATAATCGAGGTTACTGAAATTCAATAAGCTTCTTCCCATTATTACATACTAAATACATACCAAATTTCAAGTCTCTATCTCAATTTGTTAGGGCGATAGAGCGTTTACAGACACACACACAGACAGACGGACGACAATTTTTTTTTCTAAAAATATGTTTTTCGGAATCTCCAGTGTCTGAAACGTGTAAATCCGTCAAATATTTTTTTTCGATTTTCAAAACGA
This sequence comes from Maratus michaelseni, assembly GCA_963931845.1. Taxonomy (NCBI): domain Eukaryota; kingdom Metazoa; phylum Arthropoda; class Arachnida; order Araneae; family Salticidae; genus Maratus; species Maratus michaelseni. The sequence goes on from OZ007586.1 coordinate 125,018,747, forward strand.
TTACAAGACTTACCGTATACTACGTATGATGGGTAAGTAATAAGTAATTATAAAAAAAAATCTGAATTGACTCTACTTGACTTTCACATGTGTGCGTATCCACCAAAATTATTTTTATAAATTTTTGATACAATGGAATCAACTGGCTTCGAACTTTGGACCTCCCGTTTGGAAACTAGAGACATTACCTCTGAACCATTAATATTTGATTACATGCCGCAACATTTATCACTTATACTCAGTCACGTTTCCTTGGTGATTTCATTTTCCGTATAGAATCGTTTGCAAAGAGGTTTGAAAATGGTTTTAAAAATGTATTAAATACCTAATCTATCGGCCGATTTTTACGAAAATCTGTACAGTTTTTGCGACTGTGGTCTGTAACATATTCGTTAAATGAGAGCTCAATAGGAAGTATCGTATGGGAGTTGTGTTCACTCACTTAGGCACATACAAATCATGAATTGTATGTGCCTATGGATGTTCGGAAAGGAATAAATTTCGAATATCAACAACATATGTTTGCTTGACATATCTAATTACAGTTCAGCATAGAAAATTATTTACCCTGTTAGCTGTATTTCACTAAAATCATTAAGGATTTCTTTGACGAAATAAATAATTTTTGCTTAACGAAAATAAATTTACCCTTCACCCTTTTTTTTAAATAAATCCTACAGGGGGATTCAAAATTCCACGTACAAATTTTAAGGGGTGCTAGAAGCCCACTATAAATTAACAATTTTTATATAGGAAACGAGGGTTGTAAGCCATTTATTCAGACAAAAACACAGGGTATTTCACACCAAACCAAACTCGGATTTTTGTTCGTAATTTTAACAATAATGAAAAGATTTTAGAGAAATTTCCAACAGCCTGAACTTTTGTTTTTGTGAAATGTAAGGATATCATGAGAAGTGGAAGAAGTGACTTACCATCCACATCTAAATAGCACTGAACTAGATGCTTCAAGCTTCCAAATGTAATTAACATTAAATGCGGTCGCACTAATTGAAATACTGTTACGTTTCCAGCAGTTTTCGTGATGTCATCACATTTCACACACACAAAAAAAAAGTAAGCCTTATGCAAATTTCGTTAAAATAGCTTCATTATTGTTAAAGTTGTAAAAGAAACTTCGGGTTTGAATTGGAGTGAGAAACTGTGTATTTTTAATTAAATAAATGTATTACAATCCTGGTTTTCTATAGTAATATAAAAATTGTTTGTTGCTGTGCTACCCCTTAAATATTTTTAAATGGAATTTTGAATCACCGGACACTTTAAGAAAAGACAAATGTTTCTTAATCTAGGAAAATTTAACATAACCACGAACGAAAATATACAATAACCTCTTCCGAGTTACCCACGATTCCGAAAAGGGCTCTTTATCTTTAGAAACCTCGGAAACCAATATATTTTAGAGATTTAAAGAAGCATTTATAAAAACAAAGTTTATTTTGCTGCGATTGATTTTTGGAAACGTTTTCGAGTAGTTTTTACAGTGTATTAATCAGTTTTTCAAACCGGAATGTAGGTTTTTTTCGGATGTTTTTAATTTTCAAGTAAGCATTTTCCTGTTCAACAAACATGTTTTGCAGACAAACATGATAAATTAATCGCATTAACATTAAAATTAATATTATTTTCTGGCTCTTGAATAATGTATAAATTCAATTACGTAGCTGAAAATGCTTAATTCAGAATTGATAGCATCCTAAAAGCCGATATTCCGATTTGAGAAGAGTGATTAATACACCCTAACAACAACTCGGAAACGTTTACGACAATCAGTAGCAGCAAAATAAACTTTGTTTTTATAAATGATTTTTTAAATCTAGAAAATATATTGGTTTTTGGAGTTTCTTAAGATAAGGAACGCTTTTCTTAATCGTGGGTAATTCGGAAGAGGTTATTGTATATTTTCGTTCGTGATTATATTATATTTTCGTAGATTAAGAAACATTTGTCTTTTTTAACAGCGTATATAATCTGAAGAGGATTTTGATTAGAAGTTGTCATATGGAAATGCATTATTCAAACCAGGGTTGTAAAAAACCGGGGTTTAAAAATACCCAGCCCGGGCGGGTAGCTGGGTGGGTACCTGAGCAGCTACCCACTACAACCCTAAGGTCTGTAAAAAACTCGGGTTTAAAAAAAACAGCCCGGGCGGGTGCGGATACCCGGGCAGCTACCCACTACAACCCTGATTCAAACTGCTTGTAAATTATGATTTTGATTTGATCTTGAATTTCAAAATGCGTAAGAGGGGGCACTTTTTCTTCATTGCCTCAGGGTCTCCTCCACACTGTACCATACGGCCCTGACTATGAGCGAAACTCGAATGTTATATGAGTGTGAGGTCAAACATTTTTTTAAAAATAAAACTATTAAAAATAATAAAACTATCTTGTTTGAAACGTAACTAACTTGTTTATTTCATAAAAAATTCTCGTTTCTCGCCCCGCCCTTTTTCTCGCACTAAGTATTTCTCTTCTTTATATGATTTATGCATTCGTCTGCAAAAGAATTGATTTTTGAAACGTCAAACATAAATGTAATGAAGAAAAAAGTTAAACTTGTTCTAATAGCAAAGTTATTTGTGTTGTTTTTCTCAAATGCGGCAAAATAATAACTGCATGTATGAGAATTTCTCATTTGACCTGCATATTTTGAATTAAAAGTTTCGAGGAATTTCATTGAAAACATTTTTCTTCGTCATTGAACTGTCTACACACAAAAGGCCAAATTTGTTAGACAACTGAATCTTCTAAAATTTTGTTTCGTTATATGTACTTGATTTTTTCCAGATATTTTTGTCCTTGTCTATACTAATATTATAAAGGAGTAAATCTTGTTTGTTTGTTTGTAGGGGGTAATCTCTGGAACTACCGATCCGATTTCAAAAGTGATGGTGGCAAATTGATGGTGACAACCCCTGCTCCAACATAGGCTATATTTTATGTCGGTGCCACTAACCCCAGGGCGTGCAGGAGCAAAAAACGTTCTAAAATTGCGATTTTTCAGTTATCACACTGGCTGTCAAGCCCTGAGAGCTTGGCAGCCGGTTCTGTATGTATGTATGTACGTACGTAATGCGATAACTCTTCATAGAAATATCCGTTTTCCTTCAAATTTTGTTTATAGGTTCACTGTGTTAAGGCGCTTCCCTGATTAGTTTTCGGGATTGATTGGTTAAGTATAAAAGGGGGGGGAGCAAGGGGCTAATTCCCCCCCCCCCTTAATTTATATAAATGGGTTTTTCATGCAGAATTATTCCGTTTTCCTTCAAATTTTGTTTATAGGTTCACTGAGTTAAGGCGCTTCCCTGATTAGTTTTCGGGATTGATTGGTCAAGTATAAAGGGGGGGAACAAGGGACTAATTCCCCCCCCCCTTAATTTATATAAATGGGTTTTTCATGCAGAATTATTCCGTTTCCCTTCAAATTTTGTTTATAGGTTCACTGAGTTAAGGCGCTTCCCTGATTAGTTTACGGGTTTGATTAGTTAAGTATAAAGGGGGGGATCAGGGGGGGGCTAATCCCCCCCTTAATTTATATAAATGGGTTTTTCATGCAGAATTATTCCGTTTTCCTTCAAATTTTGTTTATAGGTTCATTGGGTTAAGACGCTTCCCTGATTACTTTTCGGGATTGATTGGTTAAGTATAAAGGGGGGAACGGGGGGCTAATCCCCCCTTAATTTATATAAATGGGTTTTTCATGCAGAATTATTCCGTTTTCTTTCAAATTTTGTTTATAGGTTCACTGTGTTAAGGCGCTTGCATGATAATTTTCGGGATTGATTGGCTGAGTATAAAGAGGGGAACGGGGGGGGGGCTAATCCCCCCTTAATTTATATAAATGGGTTTTTCATGCAGAATTATTCCGTTTTCCTTCAAATTTTGTTTATAGGTTCACTGAGTTAAGGCGCTTCCCTGATTAGTTTTCGGGATTGATTAGTTAAGTATAAAGGGGGGGGGGATCGGGGGGCTAATCCCCCCTTAATTTATATAAATGGGTTTTTCATGCAGAATTATTCCGTTTTCCTTCAAATTTTGTTTATAGGTTCACTGTGTTAAGGCGCTTCCTTGATTAGTTTTCGGGATTGATTGGTTAAGTATAAAGGGGGTGAACGGGGGGATAATACCCCCCTTAATTTATATAAATGGGTTTTTCATGCAGAATTATTCTATTTGCTTCAAAATTTGTTTATAGATTCATTGGGTTAAGACGCTTCCCTGATTAGTTTTCGGGATTGATTGATTAAGTATAAAGGGGGGGAACGGGGGGCTAATACCCCCCTTAATTTATGTAAATGGGTTTTTCATGCAGAATTATCCCATTTCCTTCAAATTTTATTTATAGGTTCACTGTGTTAAGGCGCATCTCTGATTAGTTTTCGGGATTGATTGGTTAAGTATAAAGGGGGGGGGGAACAAGGGGCTAATTCCCCCTTATCTATACTAATATATAAAGTAGTAAAGATTGTTTGTTTGTTTGTTTGTTTGTTTGTTTGTAGGGGGTAATCTCTGGAACCACTGAAGCGATTTTAAAAGTGATGGTGGCAAATTAATGGTGACAATCCCTGCTCCAACATAGGCTATATTTTATGTCGGTGCCACCACCCCCAGGGGGGTGCAGGATCGAAAAACGTTCTAAAATTTCGATTTTTTGTGTACTGAAGGAGATAGAAGTATCAAATTTGGTATGGTAGTTACTTATAAGATGTAAATGCTCTCTAAGAACAAATTATAAAAACATTCGCAATTTAAAAGGGTGAGATGAGGAAGAAGCGTTCTAAAAACATTCTAAATTACAATTTCTATGGAATCTCTGAAACTACAGAACCGATTTCAAAAGTGATGGTGGCAAATGGATGGTGACAGTCCCTGCTCCAACATATGCTAAATTTTTTGTCGGTACCACTGCCCGCAGAGGGTGCAGGAGCGAAAAACGTTCCAAAATTATGATATTTTAAATAATGAAGGAGTTAGGAACTTGACATTTTGTATGGTCGTTACTTACAAGATTTAAATGCTCTATAAGAACAAAATCTAAAAAAATTCGAAATTTAAAAGGCTGAAATAAGCAAAAAATTTTCTAAAAACATTCTAAATTACAATTTGTATGGAATGTCTGGAACTACTAAAGCGATTTCAAAAGTGATGGTGGCAAATGGATGGTGACAATCCCTGCTCCAACATAGGCTATATTTTATGTCGGTGCCACTACCCCGAGGGGGGTGCAGAAGCGAAAAACGTTCTAAAATTGCGATTTTTGCGATGCTGAAGGAGCTAGAAACTTCAAGTTCGGCATGATTGTTATTTATAAGATCTAAATGCGCTCTAAGAACAATTTCTAAAGAAAAATGATCTAATGATTCTGCGATTTTTCAACTATTGAATTTCTAAAATTACCAAATTTCACAATAGAGTACCATAGCGAAACCTTCACGCGTAAAAAGATAATGATAAGGGCGACGTGTCCTGACGTGTATATTGACTATAGCACGAGTCACAAATTATAGTATCCTTATTATTCTGTTGAAATATAAAAGTGAATTATGAAATGTCAATATTTTGTTTGATTAAAGGTTCGTTAAAAGAAATTGACTAGCGTAGCGGGCGTAGCTTGCTAGTATACAATAAAATGAATATGAGCGATTCTCACATAATTTTGGACTTTTAAGTCCCTTAATAATATTTTAATTTTTATTTTAGTAAATATCCTTGGGTTTTCTTTTATTTCTTATATTATAAAACATACCATTGCATGATTGTATCAGAATATTAACGAATTAAATTAAATAAGTGTTGAAAGATTTTGGGGTTCAAAATGTAACATTAAATTCCTTACCGTCCCTTGTTCCTGATGCTGATTTTTAAGTTTGGAGTTGCCTGGATAAAATTCTTTCAAAAAAAGTAGTTCTACTTGATCTTTTAACGAAACTGGAACTATTGTTTTATATAAATATGTAAAAAAAAAAAAAAAACTTAGCCTACGCACATTTTTGCGGTTATTATTATTAGGTAGATTTTGTAAGAAATACAACCTATTAGATTCTCCCCTATGTTGGAATTTCTGGAAAAATTTTGCAGATCTACTCCGATCATGACTCCCAGAACCAAAAACATTCCGCAGTTCAAAACTTTATCTATCTATCTATATCACTTTTTGATGGACGCGATAACTTCACTCATTCTGCACAAATCTCTTCCAAACTGATACATAAAATCAAGGGGCATAAAATCTCGGTCAAGCTCGTTAATGGGGAAAATCAAACCAGGGGGGGGGGGAGAGGGGATGGGGGTTTAAGAAGAAAAAAATTCATAACTTTGTCAATTCGCAAGATATTAAATCCGCTTAAATTTATTATAAATCCTCTAAAATAAAAAAAATCCCTGCTGGCTCCGCCTACAGACGCAGGTAGGTTTCGAAGTGGGTGGTCCCAACTGCCGCATCATGGCAAAAAGGTCATTTCTTCTGCAATTCCCAATAAACATTTGCCCCACGGTCTGCGTCTTCGAAATCTACCTGTGCCTGTAGGCCGAGCCGTCAGGGATTTTTCTTAACCTTATTTATTGTTTTGAGATTCCTTACCTTTAAAAAATGCCAATAAAAATGCAATTTATTCGAAAGCTGTATCTCAATTTGTTGATTTTTCTGGTTTTAAAAATAATTTTCAAGCACGATTAAAAAAAAAAAAAAAAAAAAAAAAATCTATCTCTATCGCGTGAAGCCCGATTACAAAAGATTAAACCGCTTGCACTTAAAACAATATATTTAGTTCAGCATTTGTTTACGGCTAACATTCCATAACGAAGTTAAATCTTCATCAATAAATAAATAAAATAATATAATTAAAATACACATTTAACATGTAATCAAACGACGCGCCTAAACCAATGAAATTTTTGGAATCAAAAAGGCTGTTCTAAAAGCAAAGGTCTTTTCGGCTATTAACTCTTGGTATGCGGCTAATACGAAAGTACCGCTTTTAATAAATTTCAAAACTTTATTTGAATTACATTATTGCTATTTTGTATATAAAATGCTCTTCGGTCGTGTTAGTGGACAGTCTAAAATGATATATTAAATGTAAAGTATCTATTAGAGTTTTCAATTACAAGCAAGAATGAAAAATCATGCGTCAAGCATAGATTATGTAACACTTTCCAACCATTTCCAAAATAATTTTGCAAATATTTACCGTAAGGTGTAAGATCATATATAACTAAACAATTTTGAAAACGCATAATATACTTAAAAATCCAATTTCAGGAATTACCAATAATATTCGGAGAAATATCCGAGATTTATATGATCTACAGATTTGTATGTGTACTAAATAGAATGCTAAATTTTAGTTCAGTTAGAAAACGCGTATCAGAGTTTAAAATTTCCCTTCTGCAATTTCCGACAATAAACGGAAATGTACTCGAGAGCTCTTGTGCTGCCCTGTATACAATCTATACACACCAAGTAATAGACAAAAAAATGAGTTAAATTTAAAAACGCGTTCACCAACTAAAAAAGCATTCCCCGCAATTATTATTAATAAGTAGTACTTTAACCGAATTCTTTTGTGTGTCCCTGTAAACGAACGATGAAAGCTATATACACAATATTCTATAGTAAGCCTATTGTAATCCACGTTAGTGATATATATCAATTATAATTAATAGTTTGAAATAGTGAAATATTATTAAAATAAACTGCAAACGATTTTTCTTCATAGAGCGTAATGTAACGATATTCTTTTGAGTATCCCTGTAAAGGAACTATAAGTGCTATATGCACGCCACATTCTATAATTAGTGTCTTGTAGTGCACCTCAGTGATATATATCAATTTCAATATGCTTGAAATTGTGTAACATCATTAAAATAAACCGCAAATGATTTTTCCCCCATAGACCGCAGTGTAACGGAATTCTTTTGAGTATCCCTGTAAAAAAAACTATAAGTGCTACACACTTCATTTTCAATACCGAACATGCCACAGTAAGCCTCAATAACATATATCAGTTGCATGACGATCCGAGCATATTTACGCGAGTTAGAGCACGGACAGACAGACAGACAAACCGAATTCATAAACACTTTTCGACTATGTTGGAAAGTGTTAAAAAGATTTTATCCTATATTCTGTAAAAAGAAAAAATCCCGCAGTAATTGTAATTTTCTGAATTTCATGTCACTATATATCCGATATCTTTTTTTTTTTCTTTTAATAAACATACCACTGGTTTCATTCTTCTATCTAACACCGTTTCCGAGTTATTTATTTTCAAAGTTAGGGATCCTTCGTGAAACACCCTGTATATTAACCATATTTTTATTAGGTATTTAACAAAACTAGGGCATCCAACCCGGGCTTCCCGGGATAGAGAATATATGTGAAAATCATTTTTTATTGAAAATTCTTATATATATTTTTACATTTAATATATTATTTTATTTCCTCCTAACAACACCAAAAAGCATTTTTATACGAAATATGTCAATTATACATTCAAATAAAATTTTGAAATTTATGAAAAGCGGTAATTTGTTACAGGCTTCCAGCCAGAATTTAATAGATGAAGAAATCACTAAAAATTTCGTCATCTACAGCAGTTTTTTTTATTCTGATAATTTCTGAAATTTTAACCGCTTATTTCAATTACTGTTAAATCTGTGTTTTATTTATGCTATTTTATTGATTCCTTATTGAAGTTTTAATTTCGTTATTGAATATTAGCTGGAAACAAATGCTGAACTTTTTTTATTGTTTAAAATGCAAACGGATTAATATTTTGTAATCGTCTGCAAGCGATAGAGATAGATTTTTTTAAAAAGCATGCTTGAAATTTAATTTAAATGCTTTACTAAATGAGTCATTTAAGATACCCTTTTCAATCAAATTGCATTTGAATGATTTTTTTTCCTATAGAACGGTGTAAAAATTTAAAATGTGTGATTGTTAGAAATGAAAAAAATTGCAGTAGCGAAAATCGCAAAACTGAAATTTCATCGTCAAGGGTTGCCATTCACAAAATGACGTCAGCGTTACGCACGGACACGTTTATCCTTTATTATATATATAGACATAAATTATTAACGTCTGCGTTATAAGGATTGACATCCGGTGGCAAGTAGTAAGAATTTTGAATATCACCATTTCTGAATAGTAACATTAAAAGAAATAAATCACGGAATTGTGAGACTAAATAAAGCAAAAATTATTATTCGAAAATATTGGTTCTCAAAATCCGCAATCATTGGCATCTATTCATTAAGGGTGCTGGTCAATGAGATCTCAAGTTCCACTCGCTAATGTTAAACCTATCTGAGTGAAATGCATTCGTATTTTTAAAATGTCTCCTCAGAAAATTAATATTTTAACTTTTTTCTGTGTACTCTTCTTAAAGGATGCCTCTCTTTTTTATTTTAATTGTCAAAATATTTCTAAAATATGTACTTAATTTTATTTAAGGAGTTGAAATCTTAATCACAGTTCGTCAGATTTTAACACATAAAATAACAAATTAAGCATATGCAATTTAAGAAATATTTTGACATCTTAAAAAAAAAAGAAACCCATACTTTAAGAAGAGTACCCTAAAAAAATAAGTTAAAAATATTTATTTCCTGAGGCGATATTTTAAGAATAAGAATGCCCTCCACGCCCAGGGGAATTTGAGATCCAAATGACCAATACCCTTGAGGTACATAGTCATATTCACCAGCGTGTTCAATCTCATTTCTTTCTTTTTTCTGTTGTTGGCTATCGGAATACCTTAGTATTGTCATTGACAAATCTTGTTTTTGCAGTAAACGACAATTTATTTGTCTTTTGAGTGGCAACGGATATATAAACCTATATAATTTTTGTCTAATCATGTGAATCTACGTTCAAGGATACGTTTGCAACAAATAAGTGCATTTAAAAAAAATAAATAAAATAAAATAAATAAATAAACACGTAGTTTTGGAAATGACCTATTAATTTTTTTTTTTCAGACAATACCTTGAACCGAATTAAACATCCATCATAAAATGTCTATTTTTCTCATTGAATTTACTTTTACAAATTTTATAGAAGTTTAAAAAATGTTTCGAAATGAATAATTGATTTCTGCATAGAATTAAAAAATAAAAACAATTCTCACAAGCATTTAAAGTGCATTTGCAAAATCTATCCTGTTCCATAAAAGCTAAGAATGCAGCATTTCTTGACGTACGAGTATAATGAATAGCTTTTATTTCTCTTTCATAGTAGTTTCGAGTTTGAGATGCTAAAACTAAAAGAAATACAAAATTAATTAAAGGTTGAAAACTAGGATTTTCTTGCGAGAGAGACCTTATTGTCCTGAAGCTTTTTTTTCTCATTTGAAGGTTTTTAAACATAAAAACAGTGTAACTTATTCCTAATTACAACAATACAAAGTAGAATCCTACATCGGGACGGGTAACCAGATTTTACGCGAACCCGACCCAACCCACGGTTCCGGTCGAGTCGGGTTCATTAATTTTTTTCGTTGCGCGTCTGGGTGACTTAAAATGTTTCGGTTTCTGGTTAGATTTTGGCTCTTTCGGATCGAGTTCGGGTTGGCCCAATTTTTGAAAAGAAAATCCTGAATATTTTTCAAATGAAAAAACTATATATTTGAATATTAACGAGTGTATATGCGCTAATTTTTATACAAAAAAGATACAAAACTGATATTAGAAATATAGTTGTAGGATATTTTTCCACAATTGTATTAAAATATAGATTAATTTTCTTTCGCTTCGGGTTTGAACATTTCATGTTCCGGCTGAAATGTATCAGGTTCGGGTCGGGTTCCGTGTTGACGAAATTCTTTTTGTTGGGGTTGACTTTAGGTAGAAATTTCGGGTTCGGATCTGATTGTACCAGACCCATGCAGGACTCTAATTCAAAGTACTGTATAACACCGACATATAACGCACACTTAAAATGCCTGACTACATTTTTCAATTTTTAAATATATTTTCCGTCTTACACGCATTCTCCTCTTTGCAAAAAAGAGATATTTTCATGCGATACTATGTAGCACAAAATAAAATAAAGAGAATCAGAAAGTATACTAGAGTAAAACGTGCTAATCTGAATCTAAAGGAACCGAAGAAATTTTCAGGGGCCGACTAATGCAGGGGCAAGAGGAGCAGCTGAGTCGGGCTCCTATTTGAGGGGAGGGGGGTCCATGCGCGTAATCAGGATTTTACGTTCAGAGGGTGCCAAATGGTTAAAATTGGCCAAAAGTGACCAAAATGCTTACATTGTCAAAGATTTAGGAAGGGAGTTCACCCCCCCCCCCTCCCAATTTTATGATATTATGACAATAGCCTTAGAGTGGACTTGTATTTACACTTCAAAGGCTCACATGAGCCCTTATATTCCTATACAAAAAAATAAAGTAGTGTATTCTATCATCTTTTAAATTTGTGACCCTCTTTCTTGTGATACCCTATATACCTGGTACGAAATTTATGCATGCATACAATAGGTATTAAGTTTAGTACTAGTCATTTCAGCATAATTCACAAACAATTTCTATAGATAGATAAGAAGCATCCAGAATTGTGCCCGCCCCCGAGTCTTAGATAGTCTACGTCGGTACCTGCTAGTATTTTTTATGTGACCTGATAACGAACATTATTAAAGTCAGCACGTATATCTTTTGTAAATAAATGGCATGGTAATCAATATAGAAATTTCATTTCTTATCCTTCTTTTCTTAATTTCTCATTTTTATAACAGACGTATAATGCGCATCTGTAAACTTTGATCCACAACCCCCCCCCCTTTTTTTTTTAAATAAACAAAACAAAATCAGATTTTTTTGTTGAAAACTGACAGATTAATTTCCATAGTCCGCCATTTTGTTAAAAATTCAAAATTTTTGAAAAAATAGCTGTAAAAGACTAACTTTATATACTTCAGGTGGGTTACAATGCTTCTCTAATTAAATATGTTCACTGTAACTTTGACAATTTTTCGACAAGGTTTCCTGATATAGAAAAAAATTACGATAATTGAACATGTTTTCGTAGTTACCGTAGAGTTCTGCACGGGCCAAAATTTTCAGCCCCAGACCTGGCACGACCCGTTTATATTTTTGAAGTTTATAGCCCAGCCTATGCAAAAATTAGTGAAAACAAAACAGGCCCAGCCAACTCAATTTCTACAAAAAAAAAAAAAAATCCATTTTTTCTTAACATACAAGTAAGATTCTTTTAAAGATTACTGCATACATATGTAACTGTCCGATGCCCGATTTAAAAGAGGTGTTTATTAATGATTTTAAACATAGCGATACGTTTGTTTATTGAGAACATACATCTGACTTGTGTGCTTGACATCAAGTGCCCGCTTATAAGTAATCGTAGCAATATACAAGGACGAGATAGCCACAAGGAAATTTACAACATCAAAGAATTACAACCAGGAGCGTCACAAACCGCGACCTGCGTTATACACGGCCGGTGCATGACGTTTAAAACGTCACATGTAGTGGATCATTTTTACAAGGTGATTGGTGCGTCGCTTTACACCAATTACCGTGTAAAAATGATCCACTACATGTGACGTTTAAAACTTCATGCACCGGCCGTGTATAACGCAGGTCGCGCACAAAGTATGTGCAATGGAGCTTGCGGGAGTCGAACCCGCCGACCGGACTTCTACGCTCTCAAGCGATTAGCAAAATGGTGTCTTAACCACTCAGCCACGAGGCTCCGCGATAAGTTGCAAGTGTGTAAAATATCATCTGTGTAAAATATCTATTAAAAAAAATAACTCTGAAAAAATCCTGAACATAAAAGGTCACACCAACAGTTCTGTAGACAAGATTAAAAATTAGTAAAATAAAGTAAAAACATGTAATATTAATTACACAATATTTAATTCTCCAGCATCATTCAAATCAGTTTAATATTTTGTGCATTAGAAATAATTTTATGAAAATAACGACAGGCCTGTGGACGGTCACGAAGATTACCATATAGTTACATCTACGTAATGTAAAAATGCAGCTTTTAATAAAATATTTCTCAAAACCTGAAAAAATACTGGCATAATTTTAAATAAGTCCAAAACAACATAAAAACATTATTTTTAACACTTTCCAACATAGTTGAATGTGTTTATGACTTCGGTTTGTATCTTTGTCTATCTGTCTTTGATATTTACTACAACATGTTCGCTATTGAAAATGAAGTTTGTAGAATTTATAGTTCGTTTGGAGGGACACTCAAAAAAATTCCGTTACATTACGGCTTATGGATAAAATCGTTTACAGTGTATTTTAACGATATTACACTTTAAAACATATTTGAAGAATAAAATTCGGAAAACTTAGCACTTGCAGTGACAATTTCTGGGAAAATGATCCAAATGTTTTTCCACATTCATGGTACAATGTAGCGTGTTTTAATTTAAGAATTATTGCCTTAATTGGAACATAGATCCATTATAAACAGTTCGTGACAAGCTACTTCAGGAAATGTCTGCGCTGACTTGTGATGAGCAACGAACGTGCTAAGTATAGCAGTTGATTAAGTTTATTTATTGAGCAGCAATGAAAATTTGACACAATGAACAAAAAAGTTTGAAACAAGAATAATAATTGAATGCATTTCAAAAACTACATAAGTCCCCATTTTTTTTCTTTTTTTTTTCGGAAAACAATTTTTTGTTGCAAATGTATCCTTGAACATAGGCACACATAAGTAGAGAAAAATTACATAGGTTTATTTATCCGTTGCTACTCCAAAGGCACGGACATTATTTAGTTGAATATTATTATTCGGAAATAGTGGTATTCAAAATCCGTAATACTTGGCACGCATGCTTATTGTTCAAATTTAAGATGCAAACGTTAACGATTTATGTCTAGTTTTTTCAAAAACCTAAAAAAGTTTTTATTAATACTTTTTTGTAGCTTTTATGGAGCACTAAATCCCACTTATAGCAAAAACGACACAAGTCCGAAAGTTTTTCCTTACTTTATTTCTAATAAAATAAATAACTGATAACCTATTTACAAATTTAAAGATGAAAAAAATATAATTATCACAAAAATGTTCTTTAAAAAATCTAGCATTTCTAACACAGTTCTGTAACACAGTTTTTATTGACTTCAGAAAAATTTTGAATCTGTGACTTATGCAGTTTTTTAAATGACTCATTCAATTGAGTAAAGCGTTTATTTATTGGGCATAAATGAAAACTTGATGCAATAAATAAAACTTTAGAAAGAAGAAGATGATTTATAGTATTCCAAAAAAATGCAACATTTGTCTTCAAAAACATTTGACTCTCATTATAACGATCTTCTGGTGACCCAAGCCTCGCGGTCACTAAAGCTGATAAATAATTACATGCTTGACTCTCTTATTACAAAAAATTTCATTTAAGGTGTTCCAGTACAAGACACAAAAATCTCAAAAAATTAACAGCTTTATTTTTTGGCTCAAAAAATAGTTTGAAGGTTTTAGAATAAAAGGCCGCAAGCAGCATGCAAATACGATAATTAAATCAAAATATAAATATATAACAGACATAAGTAAATATAACAACGTTTTAAAATGTACAAACATTACGTCTGATTAATATAAATTAAAAAATAAGATATCTTTTAATACAGACACATTTTCGAATTAAAATAGACATATACAAAAAACATTAAAAACAATTGGAAAAGTTTCGGGTGAAAATTCTACTCCTCTTCAGTACCCAATTTACACACAATCACTAAAGATTTTATATTTACTCGTCTACTCCAGTGGCGACGGTAGCGGGTAGCCATTTCTCTGTAGATTTGCGAAAATTCTTTCTATAATTTCTTATATATTTATAAGAGAAATAGAAAGAATTTCCGCAGATCTCCAGAGAAATGGCTACCCTCGCCGCTGGATTAGACGAGTTTTTTCCAATATGATGATTTTGACTGCTATAACCCTTCCTCCATACCAACGTCAGGTGAATAAATCTTACGTATTTACAGACCATGTCATGCACTCACGCACAGATTTTTTTTTAATCGGTTATAAAAAGGAAAAAAGCCGCCAAATTTAGGGGATTTTTTCCTTTAATGGTAACGTAGCCATTGTATTAAGTTATTCGTTTGGCGCGGTCTTGAAAATCGCGCCAACAAAAAAGTCGCCAAACTTATGTTTATATGTTTGCGTGAGTGTAAAGCATCTGTTTACAGACCCTTATTACAGAAGCCTTTAAAAAAAAAAATCTCAGCACTCCTCAGGTCATTCAATATACGAACAGCTAGAGTTGCAAAAAACCCGTTTATTTCCAGCTTTATTTCCAATAGACCCGGTTTATTCCCAAAAAACCAAGTTTATTCCCAAAAAAAACGGTTTATTCACAGGTTTAAACCGGGTTTTTTCTAGCCTTTGCAACTCTACGAACAGCTTTTGTCCCACAGACACAGTTGCGAAGTCTTCTATATAAATTAAAGTTTAAAACTATCCGTTTGAACTACAGAAAGACCTTGTTTATAAAATTCCATGTAAAAACTGTGATGCAGTATACATTGGTGAAACTAGTCGCACTCTTTGTTTGTTTGTTTATTGAGAACATACATCTGACTTGTGTGGTTGACATCAAGTGCCCGCTTATAAGCAGGGCTAAACTAGATACCGGGCTTGCTCATTCATTGTCATGACGTCTCAAATGGTGGCTGGCCGCGGCCGCGACAAAAGACATACAGCGATTAGCACAAAGCGATATGGGCGCGGCGCACCGCGTTGTACCAATCGCGGTATCTAGTGTTGTATAAGTCATCGTCAATATACAAGGACGAGATAACCACAATGAAATTTACAGTACCAAAGAATTACAACCGAGAGCTCCACAAAGTGTGTGCAATGGAGCGACGAGAATTGACGAGAATTGAACCCTCCGACCTGACTCCTACGCTCTCAAGCGATTAGCGGAATAGATCAGTTTCAACCACGTGATCCCCAGCCCCCCCCCCCCCATTTTTATCCAACCAATCATAAACATCGATTTGTAGCCTGAAATATCAGCCAACCAATCATAATCCCCCATCTGTGAGGGGTAAACATAAACACCCATCCGGTTGCTAAGATGGTAGCTAGGTTGTGACGTCAGTTAAAATTGATCTATGGTGTCTTAACCACTCGGCCTCTAGTCGCACCCTACAAACACGAGTCAGAGAGCATAAACATCGAGGCTAACGAAAAAGAAAGGCTACCGCGGTGCTTTACGCGTATCTTTTTTTACAGACCGCGGGAGTCACGTGATGCTCGAATCCACCAATGCAGGTGTACGAAAAGAGCATCACGTCACTCTAGCGGTCTGTAAAAAAAGATAAGTGGAATGCACCGTGGTAGCCTGTCTTTTTCGTTAGCCTCTATAAACATTCATTCAAATCTAAGAACCGAAGCTCGAAATTCATTTCACATGCAATAGAAACAGACCATTTACCTGACTTTGCGAAAACTACTATTTTTGAACGGAATTGTAATGTTTACAGAGGTCGAATTTTCGTTGAATCCTGGTACACGCATTCAGCAGCTAATCCAATAAATGAAGCTGGAAATATTCCAGCTAAATATTCTGTTATTTTAAAATGTTAACTTTAAATTTAATTTTAATAGTTGTTTTGATACAGGTTTCACACGAGTAAGTTGGTTTTTGACATCTTTAGTGACTGTGCGTAAATTGTACTGAAAAGGGGTGGAGTTTTCACTAGAAACATTTACAATTGTTTTTTTATGTCTATTTTAATTAGAAAAAGGCGTCCGTATTAAAAGTAATCTTATTTTTAAATTTTATAACAACGCTTTGAGCATTAAAAGAGTTACGGAATGTTGTATTCTAGTACTGGTAGCATTCAGCGAACAGGAATCGGTGCAAAGAATGGTGCTCACATATATATTGGAAAGGTGGATTGGGGGGGGGGGGGACAGGTTTATTGACTAATAGAATTGCAAGAAAATACAGAAGACAGATAACAGAAATATACATAAGGTAAAGGGTCTGATAATAGAAAAAAATATTTCTACTCAGTATTTTCGTATTACCAGTTCCGTTTCATAAGTATATTCCTATTGGATATACCCTGTGTTTTCCTGAAATTCTATTAGTCAATAAATCTATCCCTCCAATTTTCTGTGAGCATCATTCTTTGCACTGATTCTTGCTCGCTGAATGCTACCGAAACTACATGGTATGCAACAGTTGATAAATCTTTTGGTGTTCAAAACGATATTTTATTAACTTATATTGTACAGCGTCAAATATCATCTCCATTTTCATAAAACAAATAATTTTTACACTGTACAGACTTTGTTATTTCAATACTTTCCCTGGATTTAAGTCCATTTATCTCAGAATGTAATTTTCAAGATTTGTTCCATTTAAATTGATATATCTAAATTTCTATAAAAGGTAAAACTATGAAACATTTTTACAGTGTTTACCAATAATATTATTTTTGAATTGACTTCGAGAATTTTGGATTTGAGCGTAAATTTTGAAAATAAGAGTCTTGTAATAAAAAGTACTATTTAAAAAAGTGTATTTTTTCCTTTTAAAAATTTTCTTAAGACAGATTAATATTTATTATTTTATGAACTCCAAACTGAAAAAAAGTATATAAAAGAATTATTCTTTAAGGAGATACATAATTTTGTTAAACATAGATAAAAAATTCAAAATTTTTATTTTTCTGAAATATTTTACATATGAAAATGAATGTATTTTGTAAACACATATTTCAAGAAAAAACAAGAAAGAAAAATAATGTGTTAAAGATCATGAAAATCTTCCAGTATACTATAATTAAACTTCGCCTTTTAATAAGGCAAATTATCTAAGTAAACAATTTAGAAAACACGTAACACATTTAAAAACCCAATTTTAGCAATTGCCGTTGATTGTCGGAAAGGTAGCCTAATGCTTTTCTGCAGCCCTGTATATGATATATAGATTTGTACATATAATACATAGCATGTTAAAATTTAGTTCAGTTTCAAAACGTATAAAACAGAAAATTCTCCTGCAGCAATTTCCGTCAATAAACGGAAATGTACTCAAATTCTTTGGTACAACCCTGCATATTATCTAGATTTTTATGTGCTCTAAATATTAAGCTAAAATTTAATGCGGGTAAAAAATGAATAACACTACTAAAGACTCAATTCTAGCAATTACCATCCATAGACGGCAATGTATCCAGTTCGTTGCTCTGTGTATAAATTTATTTGTATTCTACAAACACCTATTAGTATACCATAGTCCATCTAGAAAATGCATAAAGCAATTAAAAACCCACTCTTAACCACCTTGAAGAACGGTGGGATTTTTTATGCCACTTAATTTTAATCAAGATTTGAACCGGAATTTTTAAACAATTTTACTTCTATAATTTTGGTAGGAAAAAGGTGTAAAAATGTATTTTCTTATTTTCAAATACAATATTTCAAAAATTCTGGTGTGAATTCAACATTACAGAACATATTTACTTGCACCTGAAACTTACCCAGTTTTCTTCTAAACAAACTCAAAATATTACGCACTTCATTTTCAAAAAAAAGTTGATATTCAAGATAATAGTTGATATTCAAAGTTGATATTCATGTTGGATAATCAAGAGCAAAAATGCTATAGTAAACTTCAATAACATATATCAGTTACATGATAATCCAAGTTTAATTACGAAAGTTAGAGCATGGGTAAACACGGCAAACGGCAGGCAAACCGAAGTCATAAACACTTTCAACTAATGCTGGAAAGTATTAAAAATGAAAAAAGTATATAAACTAGTAAATCTACAGATCAGAGGCCTCGACGTCAGATCTACAAATCGTTGTTCATTAATCTCACTAATTTTTATTATAATATGCATAATGTTTGATATCGTAAAATTCAATTTTGTTAAGATATTTATACCTTTATAAGCATATAAGATTTATCGAAACTTTCGGAAATTTTAGAAGTATCACATTAAACACAATTTTATGCAATGTTAAGATAAACTACTTATCGTATTTTTTTCAGAATAATAATACATTCCTTCAGGGGGGCTCCGCCCCCCCTCCCCTGAACATCCGTTGTCGCTTTAATTTTATGCTCTCAATTCCCAGTAATTGTGCTATTTCATCATTCGAGTATATGTCTGATTGCATTTACTGTTGTAATTTCATTAGATTAACCATCTGCATGTACAGGAGATTGTATCATACCCTTAAATGAACATTTACATTTAAACTACTGAGTATCATCATATGTTGCTAAATTGACGCATTTTCGTGTACTAAATATACAAATGTAAATTCATCTTATGATACTTATATTCAATTTACACATTCAACGTACACCAACAAGGAATATTTGACGGGCGTTCCAGGTCTCTATATCGACGCAGAATCATCCAAGGATATTTGATAATGATTTTCGAAAAAAAGTCTAATTAGCTGAGATATTAAGTTAGTTGAAAAAAAAAATCTTTTATATATTATGTAGGTTCGAACGATCTCGTAACATTGAACTCAAAAATATATTTGTTTTAATTTTAGGTATATTTTCAGAATATCCTCGAAAGCGTACTGGAAATGCACCCCCCCCCCCCCTCTATTTCCGAATCTATTGAAACTAAAATTAAGAAAAAAAATATGGGTAGGAGTTTATTAATTAATAAATTTAATGTACGGCTATGAGCGCGAGTTATACTCGTACTTGACCCCCCCCCCCTTTTTTTTTCTTTTCTTCATAGAATCGCTGAGTTTGATCTCTAATATAGCCAGTGTTAACTTTTCGAGTTTTGCAGATTTTTTTAATGAAGGTACTTTCACTTTCGAAATTGAAAGTGTCCACATAAAAAAAACCTGCAACCAAAATCGAAAAAATGAAAAATGGCCATATTAGCGATCGACGTCTGCAATCCTAAGCCCCCCCCCCCCAAAAAAAAAAAAAAAAAAAAACAATAATAAAATAAAATAATAAAAATATTCAAATTTGAACGAGAAATTCGAAAAGAACCCGGCCATACGTTTAACATTAGCTGGCAAGCGTCTTCGCTGGACTGAAGAGTCTCCTTAAGAGGCTACTTCACTTACATGAAAACACCCACTCGATATTGTTAATCCTATGGGAGAAATTTTTAAAAATATTTCGTTTGCATTGCAATATTTTAAAATGTTTTTGCATTGGATAGCTGAGATAGATTTCTACGCATGCCGTTTTACTTTTTCGATTTGGTTTGCTTTTTTTTTTTTTTTTTTTTTTTCTTAAGATGCTTTCGCTGTCGTAACCGGTTTCAAAAGTGAAAATATCCTACTAAAAAGAAAAAAAAAACCTGCAAAGAAAATCGAAAAAGTAAAAAGTGGCCTTATCGACCACCGCAATTCTATATTAATAGTTTAAAAAAATTCAAACGAGAAATTCGTAAAGAATCCGCCCATAGGTTTAACATTAGCTAGCGAGCGTCTTCGTGGGACCCCCTTAAGAGGGTGTGTTCCCTTAAGTGTGTCATTAAGTGTTCCCTTAAGAGGCTACTTCACTCGCACGCACGAAAATACCCTCTCGTTAATGTTAATCCTATGGGAGAATTTTTTTTTTAATATTTTGTTTGCATTACAATATATATATATATTTTTTTTTTTTTGGTGGGGGGGGGGGCATTGGATAGCTGAGGTCGATTTCTACGCACGCCGTTTTTTACATTTTTGATTTGGTTTACAGGTTTTTTTTATTAAGATACTTTCGGTAAAGGTTTCGAAAAGTATCCTCATTAAAAAAAAGTGCAAACAAAATCTAAAAAGTAAAAAAAATCACCATATTAGAGATCGCAATCTACCTCAGCAATTCTACGCAGAAAAAAAAAAAAGTTTAAAAATATTGAAATTCAAACGAGAAATTTGAAAAGAACCCGCCCATAGGTTTAACATTAGCTAGCGAGCGTCTTCGCGGTACTGAAGAGTTCCCTTAATGACATTGGCAATGAAAAACTAACTTATAACATAATTCTTGACCTTTTACTCCTTGTTTCACGCACACTGTAAATGGTAGAGCCATCAGATTAAAAAAAAGTATACTACATATCCACTGATGCGTTCACTGAATCGTATCTTTTACTAGTTGCTGAAAGTGTTTTACGGATGAAATTTTATCTGAAATCTTGTAATGCGGCGGTAAGGAAAGTAGTGGCATGTGGCTTTATATTGATGGATCGCACAGTGATTCTGTTTCCATATTTAGCGCGAAAAAATTAAATTTTCGATTTACTTTTTTTCTTAGTATTTGCGTTTTTCATTAAAGAAGCATTAAACATACAGGGCGTTTCAAAAAGGATCACCCGATTTGAAATGCGTATATTATGAAAAATATTGAACACTTAATATTAATTTTATATAACATGGCTAATCATAAAGTTTTTTTTTACAAACCAAATTAAAGGTGCTCAATATGTCCACCTTTGGATGCACGGCACATATGTCTATACGGTAGTCAAATTCGTCCCAAACTTTTGCGAGCATGACTGCATCCAATGCTTCCACAGCTGATGTCATGCCTATCTTCAGTTCGTCTAATGTAGCTGGAAGGGGAGGCACATAAACGTTAGCACATAAACCCCCACAAGAAGAAATCGCACACTAAAGGTCCGGCGATCTTGGAGGCCAGTGATGTTTAACTGAACAGAATCATCAGGTCTCGTTACGACCGATCCAACTGTGTGAAACTCGAGATTTCCCTCTTTCACCCTATATTATATTCTATCAAAACTGATCAAAAGCTGAAAAATTATATATTTTCTTTAATCGGATGATTACTCTTGAAACGCCTTGTACTTTGCCTAATAATATCAGACGTAGTATCAGACGCCTAATAATAGAAGATACGTTAGTATCAGCTATTTTCTATAGGATTTGGCATCTGTTGTTGCCTCAACAGTAAGTGTTGCCACTTGCCATGTGTCCAATTTACGCGGGCCATCTCGATTTTCAGGCGTTCAAGACACCTGCGCAAGACGCCAATAAGTATGATTTTCAGGCGCTCCAAGACCCCTGTGCAGGACGCCAATAAGTCCGATTTTCAGGCGCTCCAAGACCCCTGTGCGGGACGCCATTAATCCCGATTTTCAGGCGCTTCAAGACCCCTGTGTGGACGCCAATAATCCCGATTTTCAGGCGCTCCGACACCCAAAATCCGAATTTTCCATGATGCATAAATTCTTCTAAATTGCTTTTAGTAACATGCTATTCGTTAGTGTGTATTAGAGTGTAACCTAGTACAGTAAAACTTATGAAAACAGAACCTGTCTCAGCGGAATCATAAAAATGTTTCGTTATAAAGGAGTACCATCCAAATCTACCTGCTTAGACGGAATAGGTTTTCGGTCCTTAGAGCTATTATTTTTTTTTTATAGGTTTTACTGTGCTTTGTTTAGCAAAACTTGTGAAAAAGATACCTGTTTATAAAAAAATCCTGTCTGAAACGTAAAAATTTCATAGTTTCTGTGGAAGCAATGCCATACAATTATAACTGCTCAATCTAAAACCTCTTCAAAACGAATTTTGTTTAGGTCTCTAACGATTCCGCTTTCGCAGATTCTTCTGTATAAGATTGTGTTTATTTAAAACAGTAAAACGTTCTAAGACTGAATCTCAAGTGATCAGAGAAGATTCCATGTTAGAGACGTTTCCGTTTTATCAGGTATATTTGTATAGTATTCTTTCCGTAGGGACCTTGATTTTTTCCAGTTAAAGAATGGTTTTCCCTTAACGGAATTTTGTTTGTCCCTAGGATTCCGCTTTCTCAGATTTTACTGTATAAGATTATTGTGTTTATTTAATACAGTAAAACGTTCTAAGACTGAATCTCAAGTCATCAGAGAAGATTCCATGTAAGACAGGTTTCCGTTTTAGCAGGTATATTTGTTTAGTATTCCTTCCACAAGGACTATGATTTTTTTCGTTTAAGACATCAGGATTGCATTAACGGAATTTTGGTTCGGTCCCTAGGATTCCGCTTTCACAAATTTTACTGTATAAGATTATTGTGTTTATCTAATACAGTAAAATGTTCTAAGACTGAATCTCAAGTGACCAGAGAAATGTTCCATGTTAGACAGATTTCCCTTTTAGCAGATATATTTTATATCTGGGATCTGTAGGTTTCGTAGGGACCATGATTTTTTTCGGTTCAAGACAGGATCTACTTAACGGAATTTTGTTTCGGTCCCTAGGATCCGCTTCCTCAGATTTTACTGTATAAGATTATAGTGTTTATTTAATACAGCAAAACGTTCTAAGATGAAATCTCAAGTGACCAGAGGTATATTTCGCTTTAGACTGGTTTTCGTCATACCACTCATATTTGTATGGTATTTCTTCCGTAGGCACCATGAATATGTTCCGTTTAAGACAAGATTTTGTTATAGACAGGTACTGTCTTCATAGAATTTGCTGTATTTTTATGTCCCGATTTAGAAGCCATTGTCCCGCTTTTTGTGACAGTGGACAATGGGTCAGACAGTGGTCAGACCGCCGCTACTTCAAGGAAAAGGTCGAATCCCTTTCAACATTTGACCGAAACGGTAGCAGACCCGTTCATGGAAGATGCCATCGCAAAAAATTTTAAAATTAAATTCAATAAGTTTAAGACATCAACCAGCAGGTTCTGGAGGGACGGGGGTATACATCGGGCGACCCCGGCAACACACTTTTGGAAACTCTTGAAATAATTTTGTCGTGAAGAAAAAAAATAATAAATGAACAGTATTGTTTTATATATTTTTTAAATTAAATGTAATAAATATATCTACACTATAACAAAACATAAAAAAATAAAAAGTGTAGCGATATCAAGAATTAAATTTCGATATTAAATATCAACCTTCTCGCTCACGAACTATTTTTAAAAAATCATTCTTGAAGTTGATATAATTAAACTGCTATTCTAGATTGTCTGCATATTAAAAATTTTACAAACTTTCATTTTCAATCGGTGGCATCCACTTTTCACAGTTTATTGGAGTTCATTGGATGAAAGCAGCCTGTAAAAAAGTATAGTTCATGCATTGATCCTTAAATCTTCATAGAGTTATAAACGAAAATCTGTTAGGGGTTTATTCATAAATTTTGAATAATAAAATCAAGATCTTATAAGGAAAAGCAACAGGGATATTCAAAATTCAGTATAATTTGTATAACAATAATTTGCATAGTTTAGTATATATATTTTTTTTACTAAATTCTTGAGCATGAATATATATATATATATCACGAAGGTTATCGAAGATTATATATATATCACGAAGATGTATCACGAGAAATATATATATAACACGAGTTAATTCGATTTTGTACAAATATACTTAGTTTCATGCTTGATGAAAGGAGACTGGTAAGTGATGCGTAAAAGAAATTAACAAAAAATCAAACAAATAACTGTTAACTCACTCACATGTTTTTAAATTAATTTTCATCCTCTACAATTTAATGTCTCACCGCTGAAATTTAAAATGGGCAATTTTTCTGTAAATTCAGCTGTTTTTTCTTAATCTTATAATCTACTCTACACAAAAAAAAAAATCTGTTATTTTTGTATAAAACAATCAGTCAGCTAGGACGTCATTAAAAATTGTTTATTTTATGAGAAAAAAAATATTTATTCATTACGAACTTTGTTATTTTAACCGCTATCGTTCGTAAACTAAACAGTTTACAGATTTTTCAACCGTAAAATAAACTTTTATTTTTATTTTTAGTGACAGTTTTTTACTGTAAAATCAATATTTATTTTTCATTATTTCAGTTATAATACCAATAATATTAAATGCATTCACTCATTCATTTCAAACGATAAGAAAAACTCGCATCACTAGCCATGCAGTCCAATACAAAAAGTATTCCTATATCGATAATATCGATAATATCGTAAAATATCGATTTCCAAACATTGAGAACCCTTCATTATCTTACAAAATGATCATTCGTGCGTCGGGTAATTCTTTATTTAAGGCGATCGCTTTTAATCCCAGAAAAGAAAACCAGATCAAATCGAATGTGTGCTATCAGAGAATATTTCACCTTGCTCTCTTTCTGTATTATTATCTAGAAATACTTTTGATGCTAAATTTGAATATTTGTGATAATAAAGATTATAAACAGAAAGTAAATAAGCAGAAAATTGCGCATTTAGAAATATCATCATCATTATTATTATTTAAACTAGAGTGGTGTTTATTTCAATCACTGAAATATCATTCTACATCTTCTATTCTAATAACCATTAAAAACAAATTCATAAACATTTGACTGCCGTTAAGGGGTCGAATACCTTTAGATCGACCAAAAAGTCGTTTTTTCGATTCACTTAAGGAAACTCGGTACCATTTGATTGTTTTTTTTTTTTTTACTTGTGCATTTTTTTAACTTCTTTACGTATCATAAAATAAAATTGCTTAACAAAATGATTTTCACGACAAAAATATATCATGGGCGATTTTGAGAAAAAATTAAATTGTTTAACAATTTTAAACATTCTAAAAACGTTTAAACTTTTTTCAATTCTTAATATTTTTACACGTTTTTTTTTCTTCTTATAGTCAGAGAAATATTCTTCATAACTTTAGGGACTGATTTTTCTACAAACACATTAGTTTATGAAAATAAAAATAAACGTCTTCATCTATGCTAAAATTGATTGATAAACACTAAATTAATCATATTTACATTTAAAAAGATTTGTTTCTTCCTATTGCAAAATCCGTCCCTAATTCTATTGAACATACCTTTCTGGTTATGTAAAAAAAATGTCACATCTTGCATATCTGTTGAAATTTAAAGGTAAATTAAATGATTATCACGCAAAAAATATAATATGGCTGGATTTTAGAGAAATAAAATGTTTAAAAATTTTAAAACGTTTAAACTTTTGTAATTTATAATATTTTTACAAAAAATTTTCTTATAGTCAGAGGAGTATTTTTCATAATTTTAGGAATTGATTTTTCTATAAACCTAGTAGTTCATGCAAAAAAATTAAACCTTTTTATTTATGCTAGAGTGACAAACACAAAAATCATCATATTTATATTTAAAAAAAAAACTTCATTCTATTGCAAAATCCATCCCTAATTCTATTGAACACATCTTTTCAATAATGTAAAAAAATGTGTCACATCTTACATATCTGTTAAACTTTAAGCCTTTAAAGGTAAATTAAATTATTTTCACGACAAAATATATAATATGGCTGGATTTTAGAGAAATAAAATGTTTAAAAATTTTAAAACGTTTAAACTTTTTCAATTTATAATATTCTTACACAATTTTTTTCTTAGAGGAGTATTTTTCATAATTTTAGGGATTGATTTTTCTACAAACCCATTAGTTTATGCAAACAAATTAAACGTCTTTATCTATGCTAAAATTGAGTGACAAACACGAAGTTCATCATATTTATATTTAAAAAAAAAAACTTTTGTGTTCATTCTATTGCAAAATCCATCCCTAATTCTATTGAACACATCTTTTCAATGATATAAAACCAATATGTCACATCTTATATATCTGTTGAATATTAAGCATTTAAATGTAAATTAAATTATTTTCAAGACAAAAAATAAATAATGGGCTAGATTTTGAAAAAAAAAATGTTTACTATATATATTTTTTTAATTTTAAAAGCGCTTAAGCATTTTCATTTTATAATATTTTTACACAATTTTTTTCTTATAGTCAGAGGAATATTTTTCATAATATTAGGGATTGATTTTTCTATAAACCTATCAGTTTATGCACAAAATTTAAACGTCTTTACCAATGCTAAAATTGAGTGACAAAAC
The DNA here is from genome assembly GCA_963931845.1 of Maratus michaelseni. NCBI lineage: Eukaryota > Metazoa > Arthropoda > Arachnida > Araneae > Salticidae > Maratus > Maratus michaelseni. Next base: position 125,045,592 of record OZ007586.1, read on the forward strand.
ACTAAATTCATCATATTTATATTTAAAAAACTTTTGTGTTCATTCTATTGCAAAATCCATCCCTAATTCAATTGAACACACCTTTTCAATTATGTAAAAACAATATGTCACAATCTTACATATCTTTTGAACTTTGAGCATTTAAAAGTAGATTGAATTATTTTCACGACAAAAAAATATAATATCCTATTTTGAAGAAGAAAAAAATGTTTAAATTTTTTTAAACATTTAAAAAGGCTTAAACTTTCAATTTATAACATTTTACACATTTTTTTCTTATAGTCAGAGTAGTATTGTTCATAACTTTAGGGAATGTTTTTTCTATAAACACATTAGTTTATGAAAAAAAATTAAACGTCTTTATCTATGCTAAAATTCAGTCAAAAATACGAAATTCATTATATTTGCATTAAAAAAATTGTCTTCAATCTAGTGTAAATCCTTTCCTAATTCTATTGAACATATCTTTTCGATTGTGTAAAAAAAAATTGTCATATTTTACATATGTGTTGAATTTTAAACATTTATAAAAGTAGAAAAATGTTAAAAACACTAATTGATAAAAATGAATTAAAAGATTGGAAGGAAAATGGATGCACAGTAAAAAGTTTTTTTTTTTCGTATATTTATAATCATCGGATCTTTGCGTAATTACTCTAGAATATACTAGGGATGTCTAAATAGATTTTAAGCAAAAATAAATTATAAAATTGATATTTTCGTCCTTTTTCGTAAAGTGAAGGTACCGAGTCCCCTTCAATTAAAATTTAGTTGATTTGTAAAATTGTAAACAAAACGTCATTCAAAGTTTGAATTAGAACAAAAGTTATGGTAAAACAAAAAAAGAGAAATCATGCGTCAAGTATAGATTATGAAACACTTTCCAACGCTTCCAGAATACTGTAATGAAACTTCACCGTTTAATAAGATGAAGGAAGATAGCTAAATAAATAATTTAGAAAACTCATAACACGTTGAAAAACACATTTTCAGCAATTACTTCCCATAATCAGAAACGCGATTGATTTTTTTTTTTTAATGCAGCCCTGTATATGACCAAAATTTAGTTCAGTTAGAAAACGCATAACATAGCTGAAAATTCACCTTCAGCAATTTCCGCAAATAGACGGAATAGACGAATTATGTTGTACAGTTCTTTATATTATCTTAGATTTTTATACGCACCACATATTAAGCTAAAATTTAATTCAGGTAAACTCATTAAAAAAAAAAAAACGTACCCAGCAATTGCCATCCATTGAAGGCAAAGTAGTTATAGTTCTTTGTGTAGCCCTGTATATGAATTTATTTATAGTCTACAAACATATCTTAGTGTACTAAATATAGCTCAGTTAGATCACCATTTTGAGAAACGAAAAGAATAAATTTTAACACTTTTTTTTTTCAAAATTATCAGCGATAAAAACAATTAAATGTAAAAACACAGGGAGGGGCAACGGCCCGCCCCTCTGGCCGGCGCCCATGTTTTATTTATTTTATTTTTATTTATTTTTTGTTTATTTTTAGAGTAAACAAAATCCGGGGGGGGGGGTAGGAGGTGGAACAGATGCGTCGCCGCCAAGCCCGCATTATTTTTTTTAATTATTTGATTATTTTAATGGAGAATTTTGAGAAAGAAACTAAATTAAAACGTTTTTCTCAGAACGCCACGTAAAAAAACAATTTTTAAATATCTCAACATAAAAAAAATTAGAAATGTCAAAAAAGACATTAAAAATCCAAAAATATGTGTCTACTGATACTTTTTTTTAAAGTGGAGAATTGAAACCGTTTATTTTTTTTTCATCGGGGAAGGGATTGCTCCCACGTAGAAAGAAAAACGGAACTGAAAAGTTTCTTCCATAGGGGGTTCAAGAAAGCAGAGACGAAAAATCTTTAGTTCTTTTCTCTGTTGAGTGTTTAACTATTTTAAATGATTTAAGAAGAATAAATCTTATTTTTTGAAAATCTTGAGTGAAAAAGAAAATGTTTAGGTACTTAAATTTGAAAATTTAGGTAAGGGAAATTGTCCTCTCTGCTCTCTCCCACTTATCCTCGGATGCGCCCATGGCCAAGAGCGTCATTTCAGATTTTGCTTGGAGGGGTCAAATATTTGTTCTTAGACCAAATTTTTTGTTACTTTTCTTGCAATATTTTTCCTACTTATTCTCAATGAAATATTTTTTTTACACAATTTATTTATATGCAATTACTAAAACATTGGTAAAAACAAATGAAAATGTTCAAATAATTATTTTAAAAAATGAAGAAATGGGTAATGCTAAAAATTTTTGAAACTCAAGGGAGGGGGCGGGGCGGGGGGGTCAATTTCTCTAACTTTCTCTCTCTCTCTAAGGTGCCTCCGCTCACTGTCCAAAATATTTTCAAATGAATATCTCACCTTTCACATTCATTTCTGAGCAGTCAAATTTCTCCACACATGTCAGGATGCACTGTTTAAGTTCAGCCGCACAGTCCGAGCAACCCGATGACCTTTGACCCGGTAAAACTCTCCTTCTGGGTCCGAAGGGGAAAGGCTTACTCTGAGAGCAGATCTGACCTACGGTCAGACACAGCACCAAAAGTTGGAGCAACATAGGTATTCCGTATTAGTGAAGGTAATCTAGTCAAACTGCGCTCATTTGCGAGTTCTGGGCAGATAAAACCCGCTCACTGGTGAAAGCTGACTTTAAATAAGTTTGTTCTGAAGAACAAGCATAGGTAACCCAGTTACGTGTTCATTAATAAGAGCAAGAAATGACAAAATAGCGCCGGTAGCTGTAGTATTCACTGGCCTTCATACCTGTTCACCCGTTCTCCAGGATTTATTTTGTATGTTCATTAGCCCTTATCGAGTTATCTTTGCATTAAACAGTGGTAGCAGTGAAGATTTTCGTTTCACGTTCACATGCGGAACTGTAAAAACAAAGCATTTTTTCGCTATTTTCCATAACGGACATCATTCCTTTGCTTTTGTTAAGGTTGTTGACCATGAAACGAAATAAATATTCTCCAGCGTAATCCTTTATGTACTTTTCTAGTTTATAAATATAGTGAAACTCATTTATAGTAAGTTCGGACGTAACGAGAACTTGGCTTTAGCGGTAAAGAAGAAACGAAATGATTTGTCTAATCAGGAACGCCATTTAGGGAGTGAAAGATAGGGCAGTTGCCCCCTTCTCCAGATTTTCTTTTATCGGTATCCAATTCTTTGCACGCTTATTATTATTTGAATGTTTTCATTTGTTTTTACCGATATATTAATAACTGCATGTAAATAAATTATAACAATAAAAATTTATCCTTTTTAAAAATATGTATGAAAAATAAATGCGAAAAAATAGTTCATTTCAAATGGGCACAAAATCTGGATTTTCTATGTCCATTTGAATGTCCATCCAAGTAAAATCTGAAATGACGCTTATGGGTCTGACATAAAAATACATTACAGATAACACTATTGAAGAGAAGGAGAGAAGGAAGTGGTTTAAAAGTTAACACTTCACAGAGCACACACATCGAGTAGATTACACACACATTTATCAGTGTATATATATATCTACCAGTCAATATACAGGGTGACTCATAAGTCCGTTCACATTTCAAAAATTTCTAAAGATTTAACAAATTGTCGTGCGATTTTCCCCATAAGTCTTATTAAATAGTCGGTATTTTCATGACAAAGTAGTTCAAAAAGAATTTTGATTATTTTTTGCTGATGCCGCGAAAAATTCAACATTGTCTGATTGTGCAAAATATGCACTCCGATATGACAATTATTTTTTTGATTTTTTTTTAAATCTGAAAGATTTATGGGACACCCGGTGTATATATATAAATCCCTGATGGCTCGGCCTACAGGCACAGGTAGATTTCGAACACGCAGACCACGGGGCGCCTATTTATTGAGAATTTCGGAAGAAATTACCTTTTTGCCATGATGCGGCAGTTGGGCCGCCCACTTCAAAATCTACCTGTGTCTGTAGGCGGAGCCGGCAGGGATTTTTTTTTTTTGGCTATAAGGGTTGGTCCTATAAAAAAAACTTGTCAATGTAATAAAAGTTGTAGATAATATTAAGAGGATTTATAATAAATTTAAGCGGATTTCATATCTTGTGAATTGACGAAGTTATGAATTTTTTTCTTCTTAAACCCCAATTCCCCCCCTCCCCCCTTGAGGCCTTTTTTAATGATATCAAAAATCTTTCCTATATAAATTTTCGGCCCTTTTCCTAGAAGTAATAACTTTAAACGCGGTTTCGATACGTATCATAATTAAGGAGTTGTGAGGTTTTTTCTGTTTTCACAAAAAGCCCCCCCCCACCCCCCCCACCCCCCCCTGGTTTGATTTTGCCCATTAACGAACTTTGCCGAGATTTTATGCCCCTTGATTTTATGTATCATTTTGGAAGAGATTTGTGCAAAATTATTGAAGTTATCGTGTCCATAAAAAAGTGATAGAGAGATAGATACATGTAAAGTTTTGAACTAGGGGTGGTTCTAAGAGTCATGATCGGCGTAAATTTGCAAAAATTTTTTAGAAATTCCAACATAGGGGAGAATGTAATAGGTGGTATTTCTTGCGAAATCTACCTAATAAAAATCACCTTTATTGCTATCCACATTAGAACCCTGCACAGATTGGGTTCGAATGATACCCGAACCCAACCCGAAAGGAAATCATATTAATCCATATTTTAATGCTAATATCGAGAAATAACTATAATTCTATCTCTAACATCTGTTTAATCTTTTATGTAGAAAAATGAACGTAGATGTGCTGATTTACATTAAAATTTAAATAATTTTCATCTAAAAAATATTGTGGATTTTCTTTAGAAAATACGGTTTACAAAAAGAAAATACACGAGTCAAAACGCAATACGAAACAATTACATTGAAACTCACCTGAACACGACCCGCAACGAAATGATTTAGCGCCCAACCACACCCGACCCGAACTGAGTCTGGTCCGGATAAAATAGGGTTCCACAATTATTTGAAATTCCATTGTTTCCAATATAGCTCATTTTGACGCGCTCTAGAGCATTATATTAATAATTTTGACGCAAAAACGGCAACCTGTCTAAAACGGAATTTTAGTATCATCACTAGCCATTCCATTTTTACATGTTTCACTGTATGTAAAGCAAAGTTGTGAATTAATATTTACAATTATTTATTATAAGTCATAATTCATGCAGCAAAGCCTCTAAGAACGGAACCGGTCTATATCGGATTTCTATCATAAATGAAAAAAACTTCATAATTTTGATGGAAGGAATGCTATGCATTCTATCTTCTAAAACAGAAACCTGTATAAAACAATTATTTCCAGCTCATAGCTGATCCGTTTTCACGGGTTTTACTATAATTTGTAGTTTATTGTTAATTGATTAATTAACCGAAAACTAATATCACAAGTGTATTTTTAATGATTTACAAATTTACGTTAATGATTTACAAATTAGAACATATCTATCAAGATATTTTTAGAATTCACTGGCAATGATTTATGTCCAGTAACATAATTTATAAATATCTCATAGAATTCTCTTTTCAAAATTAACACTTCAATACCTGTAAAAAATTACTTATATTCAAAAGTTGCAAATAGTTGCAGCTGAAATTGATTTATTTTATATGTATATGCATATATAATTACAAAAAAAATTACCTTACCAGAGTGTACAAAATTTTTGGCAGCTTTTTTAATTTACCATATGCTATTAAATTTTAAAATAATTTACATATTAACTTACAAGTTTATTTTTAAGAAGTAACACTTTTAAATAACTATCATAATTGTAAAATACAAAGTAAATACTTTGTTGTAACGATTCCATACAATCATAGTAAAACAATATTTACAAAATAAGTATATCTTTAGCCCTAAATATCATTTGCAATTACATCTACAACAATCGCCGCTCTAAAAAGGTTTACAGAAAACATGGTTTTGAGCCGATTTTTGATGGTGCTGTTGTGGAGTTAAACTGCTTTTACTTTATCTCTTTCCTCTTCAATGTGTTAGATGTAATTTAAAATGTCTAAAAGTGAAATTATTTAAAATCGATTTTCTGAATTTTTTCCCGCTAGATTTGCGAAATCTTACACTGTGCGTCGGGGCAAGAGAGTGCAAAGCCACATTTTTGAACTTAGGAGATATTTCAATTTTAAAATTTGATCAAATACTCAAATCAAGAGATATAACCTAAAGTTTTTTCGCCTATGTCTTAGTAACATTTGAGATATTCTGAGTAACAATATGTCATTACTTTAATGATATTACTATTACGTTTTTTTTGTAAATTAGCTATCTTCCTTGGGAGCATAAACGACTGGGGCAAAAAAGAAACCTGTCACATAGGCTGCCACCAAGTGACATTAGAAACAAATTATATGTTTGGATAATTATAATTTACAATATTAAGCAACAGATTACAGTGTTAGATTTATTTCACCAAAAATGGGGCTTGGCACTTTCTTGCCCCGACCCCCTCAATTATAGCTCAGGGACAGTACTGTAACCGAACATTTTTGTGTGCCCCTGTATATGAACGATGAATACTGTGCACACTATATTCTACAGTGAGCCTTTTGTAGTACATCTGATTGATATTTATCAATTTCAATATATTTTAAATAGTTCAACATTATTAAAACACATTGTAAATGATTTTTCCCCATAGACCATGATGTAACGGAATATTTTTGAGTGTTCCTGTAAACGAACAATGAATACTACTTCATTTTCAATACCGAACATGCCACAGTAAATATCAATAACATATGTCAATTACATAGCAATCTTATTATATTGACACGAGTTAGAGCTCGGGAAGACAGACAGACGGACAGACAAACTGAATTCATAAACACTTTTCATCTATATTGGAAAATGTTAAAAACAGATAAGTACAAAAATTCTTGTGTTGTGATATGTAAAAAACAATGAAAATACACCCAAAAATATATAACAAATTAGCATGATGTTGTTTCAAGGCTTACAAAAGATAATATTTTAAATATATCGGTACCAGAGCCGGCACAAACGAAAAATTTTCAGTATACTTACCGGCACTAACGAAGTTAAAACGATTGGTGTATGTAAAATTTCCAGGTCTAGGGGTGGAGGGGCCATTGAAATGGTCCCTCCGCCTTAGAAATTGAATAACTCGGTACCGGAGCCGGTACAAACGAAAATCTATCGATACTTACCGGTACTAACGTAGTGCCCACGATTCACAAATTTTCGTCCAAATCGGAAACACTTAATTTTTTTTTACTATGGTAAATCCCTGTTTCACTGTCTCCTTCCCCTTGAATAACTCCGTACCGGAGCCTGTACAAACGAAAATATTGAAGTAATTACATATACTAACGTTGTACAAACGATTGGTGTCTGCTAAATTTCCAGGTCTGGGTGTGAAGGTAGCAGTGAAATGTACCTTACTTAGAAACAGGAGCAGCACACTACTTAGCTGCTGTGATTTTTTTTCTGCTCTAAAAGGAGAGCTTCTTTATGAAACTGGGATACATTGTCATACTCACCATCTAGCTACAAAGTTAATCTCTCTGACTGTGTGTTTATCTTTACATTGGTTAGTACATATCATAGTAAAACCTGTGAAAACTGAATCTTTGGGGACCCTCCCAACCCCCCCCCCCCCCTTCCTCTATTTTAGCAGGTATAACTGTGTGGTATTACATTCGTTGGGATCATGAGTATTTCCGTTTAAGGCAGAATTCTGTTACAGACAGCTTACGTTTCCATGGGTTTTATGATATTTGAATTTTGTCTCAGAAAACCTGTCCCTGTCCCAAACAAATGCTTGTTGGAAGATGGTAAGATTAAGCACATAGTATTAAGAAAAGAAAATGTCAAGACAAATTTTTTTAACTAATGTGGCTTCTTGTGTGTAACCCATTGTACACTCCTAATGTTCGCGGAAATGATTTTTCCAAGGATTTTTCGAAAGAGTTCAATTCATTGGAGTGGAGGCAGTTGTTTAGGAGGATTAAGATTTATTGATTGGTCTATCAGCAATCAAATGTGCTCTGAAAATACACCACTATGATACTGGAAATTGGTAAACATAATGACATCTTTCATGGTATCTTTTCTTAAACATTTCGCAAAAGACTTTCATGCATAAAAAGAAAAAAAAATCTATTAGCTTTTCATTATAATAATGTTATATTGCAAAAACAGATGAGTACCCGTCTGTTACAACCCCCCCCCCCCCCACACACACACACACACACACATGGATTCACTGCTCGGATAGATGTCATTTTCTAACCGCATTTAAATTTGAGGCGCTATAGCTATTTCTAATACAATTTCGTAAAATAATACAAAATTTCCGTTTCTTAAGCTAGTTTCATAAAATAAAAAATATACTTAATTAGTTTGATGCATTAAACCTTGACTTTGAAAAATTGTAATTAAGGGATTTAATACAAAGCGGCATCTCCTATACAGAAATCGAAACAGTAAAACGATATAGTATATAGGATAGTTTTAATTTAGGCGAAATAATATTCAATTCTAATTTATTATAGAAAGGGGTTTTTTTTCTATTGTGAAAAAGTAGAATTTAGTTATTTTTATGCATCGTGCGGTGACTTTGAAAAACTTTAATCGGATGATTTAATACAAAGCGGCATCTTCTATCGAAATCGAAACAGTGAAACAAGGTAGTATAATTTTAATTTAGGCGAAATAATGTTCAATTCCAATTCACTATAAAAAAAAAAGGGGGGGGGAGTTTTTCTTTCTTTTGTGAAAAAGTAGAATTTAGTTATTTTTATGCATTGTGCGGTGACTTTGAAAAACTTTAATCAAATGATTTAATACAAAACGGCATCTTCTATCAAAATCGAAACAGTGAAACAATATAGTATAGGATAATTTTAATTTAGGCGAAATAATGTTCAATTCCAATTCACTATTAAAAACAAAAAGAAAAAAAAATGCTTCTTTTGTGAAAAAGTACAATTTAGTTATTTTCGTGCATTGTGCGGTAACTTTGAAATATTTTATTAAAAACGGCATCTTCTAAGCATAAAATAAATAGGATACGCCATAACATAGAAGAATAGCTTTAATTTGGGTGAAATAATGCTAAATTTTGATTTCTTAAATACAGGTATTGTTAAATGAATATGTATATTTAACCCCTTAAGCACTACGACGTACCTGAGTACGTCATGAAAACCTCTATCTGAAATACCAGGACGTACGTGAGTACGTCCAGGTTGCCAGTTTGGCCTTTTTTTTTTATTCAAAATTTTGAATTCTCACCGAAAAATATAGTAGTAATTTGTATTTTATATAATGACAGACTTTTTGTGATTGCATAAATTGAAATTATTCTTTTAGAATTTCCGGTATGAATTTTGTATTTTTGATTTTTTTTATATTTTTGACGAAATTTAACATAGCTGGTATTCAGCATACTATCACTAAATTGAATATGGTGCTTAACCCCTTCGCGACGAGCGTCTTTTACAGAATTTTTTAATCTTTACCACCGGTTTTTCAAAACAGAAATTTTCGTCTAATTGAATCGCAGAAATGCTAAGATTTAATGAGGCAAAGCTTACAATAAAAAATAACTGGTGGGAATAATCGACGATTCTGAGCATCTTATGCGTCACGTATACGTGTCGCTCGTCCCCAAGGGGTTAAGATTTCTAATGCATTATGTGGTAACTTTAGAGACTTTGATGAAAGGACTTTGTATAAAGCAATATTTTCTAACGACAGAGATACTGAATGATATCTTTTAGAACAATTTTAATTTAGATGAAATAATACTAAATTTTGATTTCCTATATAAAATATCAATTTTGAAAATGCACAAATAGCTTTTCTACTTAATTATATTTTAACTTTAAATAGTTTTATTGAAAACGTTTAATAAAATGCAGCATTATCTAACAATAGAGAAACAACAGAGCCGTGATATGAATTAATGATAAATTCTGATTTCTTAATTCTTTTTTTTATGTAAAATATACATTTTATTAACCCTTTACAACATAGTTAAAAAGTGTTTTATGAGTTCGATTTGTCTGTCCGTCTTTTCGTGCTCTAACTCTGGTAAATATACTCATATTGCCATGTAATTTGTATGTGTTATTTACGTTTACTATAGCACGGTCGTTGTTAAAAATGAAGTGTGTACTATTTATAGTTCGCTTACATAGACAGTCAAAAGTATTCCGTTACATTACGGTAAATCCGAAAAAAATCGTTTCAAATGCATTTTGATGATGTTACGCCATTTCAAACGTAACGAAATTGAGATGCATTTATGAAGTGCACTAAAACATGCATTTTGTAGAATATGAAGTGCAAAGCATTTATTATTCATTTACAAGGTCACACAAAAGATTTCTCTTACAGAATGGTATACCGGGAAAAATCGTTTGCAGTGTATTTTATGATGTTACATTATTTCAAACATAATGAAGTTTTATGCATTACTGGAGTTGCACTATAAGTTGCTCATTAAAGTGTGCATTGCATTTTTCGTTCATTTACAGGGACACACAAAAGAATTCGGTTACAGTACTGACTGTAAGTAAAAATTGCTGGAAATGTGTTTTCAACTTTGTTTTGCGTTTTTAAGTTTAACTAAATTTTTACATAGTACGTGGTGTGTATAAACTCTGCTGATCATAATACAGGGCTACACAAACGAATTCGTAAATATTACTGACTATGGGAGTGAATTACTTAAGCGTAGGTTTTAATTGTGCTATGCATTTTCCTGCAGAATTATTTTTGGTATATTAATAGAAGTTTGTAGAATAAAAATTAATTCATATACAGGGCTACGCAAAGAAGTTGCATTACCTCTTACGGTTGTAATTGCTGGAAGTGTGTTTTAAATTGTTTTAAGCGTTTTTTACCTGAACTAAATTTTAGCTTAATATGTGGTGTGTTATAAAAGTCCTTAGATAATATACAGGGCTGTACAAAAGAATTCGAGGGCATTTCCACCTATTGCGAAATATTGCTAAAAGTGAATTTTCAACTGAACTAAATTTTAGCATGCTATGTGGTATATATGCAGATCTATAGATCATATATAAGGCTGCACAAAATAATTTGAATACTTTTTGACTATGGAAGGTAATTTCTAAAACTGGATTTTAAAATGGGTTATTTGTTTTCTAAATTGTTTACTTACATATTTTCGTTCATCTTATTTAAAGGTGAAGTTTCGTGACAGTTGTTGGAAAGTGTTTCATAATTTATGCTATATTTATATTTTTCGTTCCTGTTTAAATTGTTTTTGTATAGTTAGAAATAAATTTGTCTATACTTTCGATAACTTATTTTTGGCCACCTATAATTTGAAATAGCGTTCCCGTTCGCGGATTTTTCAATTTCTTTAACTGTGGACACTATATATATATAACTAAAAGGAAATCAAATCTGTAAAAATCAGAGGAAAAGATAATACAAAAATAACACAGTGGATTGAAGATGTAAATATGAGGAACTGTGAATATATTACGGATTATTCCGAGGATCTACATAAGAATAATTTATATTAAAGATATGTTATTTCGTCCCATATTGTCGGAATTAGGCCTAAAAATGAGAATATCAAGCTCCTTATAACATAGCGAAAAACTAATGATTGAAAGAAATTAAGATAACAAAGAAATAATGGAAAATTCAACAAAAAGACGTAATAAACTTAAAGATATTATATTGAACAACTCACTATTTTTAAATATAACTCTTGAACGTATGCTCAAATTTTCATTTTTTTTGGGAGGGGGGGGAAGAGATCTTGTTTTACTGGTGCCCCGTTTCAATTTCAAAATAAACTAAAAGGATTATGTTTGTAATTCATAGAATGATTCATAGTAAAGATATCTTATTTCGTCGAATATTAGTATATGCTGTATGCATAAGTCCGTTCACAATTCAATAATTCATTTTTTTTTTAAAGTAACCAATTGTTGTATCGGAGTGCTGTTTGCACAAAATAAGACTTATCAAAAAGTATTTTTTGTAGCAAAAAATAGTTCAAAGAAAATGTGAACTGTTGTTTGCTTAATTCCGACACTTTGACAATTCTTGTGGAATAAATTGCATAACTATACGGCATTTCCCCCCCTTTTTGAATTTTTTAAATGTGAAAGATTTATTTGGATACAGAGTGCATCTCATCGTTGTCTAATAACGTATTCCTAAACCGTTAGTTTTAGAGGCATAGTTCTAATTGCCAAAAAGTTTCAAATGTTCTTTTTAACAATTTCCAACATAGTTGAAAAGTGTTTATGAATCCGGTGTGTCTGTCTGTCCGTGCTCTAAATCGCGTAAATATATTCGTATTGTTATGAAATTGATCTACGTTATCGAGGTTTACTATGGCATGTTCGGTATTGAATATGAAGTGTGTAGCACTTATAGTTTTTTTTTTTTTTGTTTTTTTTTTGTTTTTTTTTGTTTTTTTTTACAGTGACACTCAAAAGAATTCCGTTACATTACGGCCTATGGGGGAAAATCATCGTTTGCGGTTTATTTTAATAATGTCTCACTATTTCAAACATATTGATCTATATCACTAAGGTGCATTAAAAGCGGCTTACTATAGAATATTGTGTGTATAGCATTCATCGTTCATTTACAGGGAGGGACACACAAAAGAATTCGGTATTGTCTGTTAAAAATAATTATTGGAAGTTCTTTTAGAGTTGCTGAACACGTTTTTAAATTTAACTCCTTTTTTGTCTATTACTTGGTGTGTATGAATTCTATAGATCCTATACAGGGCAGCACAAAAGTTCTCGAGTACATTTACGTTTACTGACGGAAATTCTAGAAGGGGAATTTTAAACTGTACTACACGTTTCCAAACCGAACTAATGTTTAGCATTCTGTGTAATATATAGATACATAATATATATGCACAAAAGAATTCGGATATTTTTCCGAATATAGTTGGTAATTCCTGAAATTGGGTTTTTTAATACGTTATGCGTTTTCCGAATTCTTTTCTTATATTTGGACGGGGCTACTTGAGCTTAAGCCGAAAGGTAGCTTAACCCCGTCCGGTTTGACCTTGACCGTGTGTTCTTAGATATCCTCTTTCACATTATTAAACGGTAACAATTTGTAAAATTATTTTGGAAGTGTTGGAAAGTGTTACATAATTTATGCATGACGCAAAATTTTTCGTTCTTGTTCATCATTTATTTAACCCGTGAACTACACTACACTGTTAAAATTTTGCATCAAACTGTCCGGTCATTCGACCGTTTTTATAGAAAACGATTACTTAACCGTTATTTAACAGCATTTTGACCATAATATGGGCAATAGTATGGTCAGAATAGCGTTAAATTACGGTTATGTAACCGTTTTCTATAAAAACGGTCGAATGACCGGACAGTTTGCTGTAATTTTTTAACAGTATTGTGTAAATTCGCACCGACAAAATTTTCAAATCGTCGGAGTTTTTTGAAAACACGCTTTCATTAATTTGCATTTTTCATTAACGAAATGAAGTTTTTGATAAAAATGAATAGCACAGTTAGCTTTCTCTTTAAATTTTGTCTAGGAATTCATTATCTCTATCTTGGCAAAAAGGTTATACGCAGTTGAAGCTTACGGAATCCTAAATTGCACTAAGCTTGGAATGCGCGATTGCTGGACCGAAGTGTGAAATCCGCTGGTTAAAATCTGTTACATCAAGATAGTTATTATTTTTAGGGTTCCGTACTTAAAAAGTAAAACCGGAACCATTATAAGATCACTCCTGTGTCTGTCCGTCCGTCCGTCTGTCACCACCCTTTTTCTTGTAAACTATGGGACGTGGAAAGTTCAAACTTGGGAAAGTTATAAAGTCTTTTTACCCCCATATTTTCAGATTATTAGCGATTCACAAATATGTTTACGGAAAATTTAGGGGGCTAATTAAGTTACTTGAAAAAAAAAAGTTTTCTTTTTGTGTATCATGTGGGGTAGCGTAAGGAATATCTCGTAATATCAAACTGAAAAATACATTTGTTTTAATTTTAGGTATTATATTTTTAGAGATATCGTCGAAAATGTACTGCAAAAATATGCCCCCCCCCCCTCTATTTCCGAAAATACTGAAATTACACTAAAAAAAATGTCTTAATTTTACATTATAATACTAACCCATCTTCCAGTATTATACCGTAAAATTAGCAGTAATACGCTTACCGCGCAGTGTATTACTTCTTATTTTACTGTTTATTACTGTTAATTTTACAGTATAATACTGTCAGCTGAGATGTCAGTATTATACTGTAAAATCAACATTTTTTTTTTCAGTGTAAATTAGGGATAGTAGGAATTTTAATTAATTTTAATTTTAAAAATTAGGGATAGTAGGAGTTTATTTAAACCTTGCAGGAAATCTATAGTGATTTTCCTAGATAAGATAGGTTTTGAGAAAAACTCATTTTTCTGTTACACGCAAACTTTACTTTTCTGGCGATCAGCTGGGGAGTTGAAGAGCGTTCGAGGTATCTATCGACGCAGTTGGGTTGGGTTGATTATTGACGGCCAATTATCTGCACTTGGGATATTAGGCCCGGGGGGAGTGCCCTTCGTGGGGATCTTTCTAAGGGAACCTAACCCGTATTTACGCATGGATAAATCCACGGTTCGAAGAAAACCACGAAAACTCCGAACGATTAGGTCGACGGGCGCGATTGGGATCGAACCCAGCACCTCCCGTCTACCAGCTTCGAGAGCAGAACCTCTCAGCCACTGGTGGGGCTCCTATCGACGCAGAATCATCTAAGGATATTTGATAATGATTTTTCGAAAAAAATTGTCGGTAATTAGCCGAGATATTAAGTTACTTAACAAACTTTATTTTTATATATCGTGTACGGTATCGTTCGAAATATCTTGTAACATGGAACTTAAAACTATATTTGTTTTAATTTTAGGTATTATATTTTCAGAGATATCGCGGAAAGTAAACTGGGAAAATATGTCCCCCCCCCCCCCTCTATTTCAAAATATACTGAAACTAAAATTAGAAAAAAAAATTAGGGGTAGTAGAAGTTTATTAATTAATAAATAGTAATTAATACATTTACTGTACGGAACCCTTTGAGCGCGAGTTATACTCCTTCTTGACCGATTATTTATTTTAAATTAAGAAATTAAAATTATGCGGTCCCTCACTCTTCTAAGTTTTATTTTGATAATCTACACATTCTAACAAGTAAAATAATAATAATAATAATTTTTGTACGACCGACATTTAAGAAATTATGACACTTTGATTTTAATGAATTTTCAGTGTTTTTCAGGCATTATACACGGAAAAACGAGTTTTTTAAACAGTAAAATAAACCATATCTTTGGCCTCATCCAGGACTGTATCGACGAAGAAAAAGATTAGGAAAGCCATCTTTTGTGCTTTGTGTAAAAATGTCTGATTGAAGATAAAAATCAGGTATATATTCTTATTGCTTTCAACTTAATTTAAATATAGGGCAATGTAATGAAGCTATTGGATAAAATTACTTGTTTTAAAAAAAATATTTATATATATATATCTCTATCTCTTTGTCTTTTCAGTTTAAAAAATATATCATACCGATTAATTCTAGATAATCATCATTATAATTACCTTTTTATAGTGGAATGATAAATAAGTTTTTTATAGATTAAATCAGTACTATCGTTACTTTACTGCGATGTCAAAAAGTTCTGATGAAAACACTCAATTCTGTGTTAACGTATAGTTTAATTCCCTACTTGATAATCATAGATCGTTTAAAAAGATGCCGAGCGAATAAGATGCCGCTTTAAATATTCAGTATATAAATATGCAATGATTATTTTTATTATATTTTTTATCGTATTATTTATATGCCTTTTTTTTCTTGTTTGTTGATGTTAATTTATGTAGAACACTTTTCAAGTGAGAAATGATTATGTAGTGTTCGAATGCATTGACTGTGGATTAACAGTTGTAAAATACGTTTTACACGGCTAATAATGATTGTTTTAAATATTTTTTAGTTGCAACGTTTACAAATTTCGCTATAAAATCTGTTATTATCTATCTGTCTTTCCCCTTTTAAGGGTGTTACAATAATTGCGACATCACATGTAAAACAGCTGATATTGATGTACCCTTTTCTAGGGAACTATTGAAGCGATTTCAATACTTTTTAAAAATATTTTTTGCAGTAACTAAACTATCAATTGATTGTTTGGCAAAAAATAAAAATAAATAAATAATGCATTAGTTATGTTAATTGAAAAAACTAGATTATTTTGTTTGCGAAATTTCGTAACTATTGTATTGTATTTTAAAGTATTTGTCGTATAACTGTGGTAACTTTGCGTTTTCAATATTCTAATACAGGAATGAAATATTTTGTTAAGAAATTCCTCTGTCTCTTCAACTTCCAACTATAACATAAAAGAACAATTGATTACAGGACTATTTTTTTAAATAGACCTAGAAAATTTATTTAATAAATTGTGTCTTTATTCTAAATGTTTTTTGTTTCGTGGTTTGCCATTATTTCTTCAATTTCAAAACTTTATATCTCACAGACAAGTTGGAAGGCAAGAATGATACATAGAGATTATAAACATTGTATGTAGATTTCCTTCTTTGCCAAATCGCTTATGAATATCACTTTTCCTTTTACTTACCCATCATACGTAGTATAGGGTAAGTCTTGTAATCGTTTTGAAAATCGAAAAAAAAATTTTGACGGATTTACACGTTTCAGACACTGGAGATTCCAAAAAACATATTTTTAGAAAAAAAAATTTGCCGTCCGTCTGTGTGTCTGTGTGTCTGTAAACGCTCTATCTCCCGAACAAATTGAGATAGAGACTTGCAATTTGGTATGTACTTAGTATGTAATAATGGAGAAGCCTATTTCATTTCAATAACCTCGATTAACCGGAACATTTTTTTTCGGACTCTCGAAATATTCGTTCTGATGAAAGGTATATAAAAATTTTCGAAATTGTTTATTTTAAGTAGTAAATATAAAAAACAATAAAAAAACATAAATTTTGCATAAAACATGAAGTCGATCGGATAATGAGTTGCCGAGATATTTGTAATCCTATTTTCCACACTCTTCGATTTTTCATGACCCTGTATTTCATCCAAATTTCACTTCAAAGATATATTTTAATTGGAAATTTGACGCTTAATCAGATGCAATAAACCGCTAGTTAATAGGAGTATTATTTTCGGAGTTATAAGGAAAAACCTCTTTCAAGCAATTCAGTAATCGAGCCTTTTTATGACGTCATCAAGCCACGATTTTATTTGAATTGCAATGCATTTTATAAGTAGTTTACACATTTTTATTTTAATATTTTACATTATACATATACATGATGGGTAAGTATTACGGTGGCCCCCAACGACTAGTTTGAGTTAAAGCTGTCAAAATTGCTGCTTTTTGAAATTTGAAAATTTAAATTGTTATAATTCAAGAGGGAAAAATGATAACAGAATGCATTAACTGTGATTAACAGTTTTTTGTTTTTCTGCTTTTTGAAAATTTGAAAATTTAAATTGTTATAATTCAAGAGGGAAAAGTGGTAACAGCTTGCAGCTCCCCCCCCCCTTCCCCTCTCCCCCCACACACACTTTTTTTTTTTTTGAAACATAGAGATAAACCCATAACATTTACATGAACTGGCAGAAAAAAATTGTGTCGATTTGAGATATTTTTTGTTTATTTCTGCTAGTTCAAATATTATGCAAAATTTTATAAACCTTTTAATTTTGTAAAACGGTGCAAAATTTCACGCTTCGACCCCCTCTAATCAAAAAGATTTTTTAAGATATATATTTAAAATGAAAACACATGTGAAAAACAAAGGATGAGATATTATAAAAACCAATGGAAAGGATGCTGATATACAGTGGTGGCCAAAAGTGTGGACATTTTTTGAAAGTTTCATGTTTTTCAAATTTGTGTGCTTGTAGAATATATTAATTTTCATTTAAATACAAACGTTTATATATCAAATTGAAGGTAATTTAATGTAGAATTTAATAATAAAAACAGTATTACAATATCTGTATTACAAAAAAAGTTATGTAACCAATAGTAAGATCTATCTTAGATTTGCATTTTTTAGGTGCGTTCGTAATTATATAAATACGTAGCACCTATTGTCGTCGCTTGGTCCGTCCGTCTGTCCGTCCGTCCGTCCGTCCGTCCGCATATAACAACGCAAAAACTACCCAACCGAATGGTTTGAGATTTAAGATATATTATCTTTGCAGAATTTTGTCGAGACATTTCAAATGTCTCGACATTTGAAACACGATTTTAATTGTGGACATTATTAAAATCGAATCAAAACTTTAGGAGATATTAATAAAAATATTTATTAAGAAATTTGAATTTTTTTTTTTAAATCGGTGCTTTTGTGTTAGAGGAGCTTTCGATGGATGTTAAATCGTCAAGCGACCGAGACACTTATTTTATTACAGAAATTAATCTGCAGACGATATAATTCATTTCACAGAATTAAAAATCATCTAGGTCTGAATATTTATATAACGAGCTACAGTACGAACGCACCTCGTTTGTCACGTTTGACGTACAATTTCCAACTTGTTTAAAGTGATACTTACACAATCAATACTTAGTAGGATAACCCTTATTTTTTAAGACAGATTCACAGCGTCTTTTCATCGAGTGAACGAGTGTTTGGAGTTCATCTTTCGTAATCACATGGTGCCAAGAATCAATTATAGCTTCAATAAGTTGTCTTTTATTGGATGGACGTTTTTTTCGTACAAGAATTTTCAAACGTCGCCACAAATTTTCAATTGGATTGAGATCAGGGCTGTTTCCTGGCCTTGGTAATATATCTATCTATGCCTTTATTTTGAAACCATGCTTTGCATACTTTTGCTGTGTGGCATGGAGCTGAATCCTGCTGAAAAATAAATGGTGCGTTGTTGGGGAAGAGATCCCTGATGGAAGGTATCAATTTTGGTTCCAGGACAGTTTCGATGTATTTTTTGGCATTCAGGATGCCATCAATCACTTGAATTCGGCCCACACCATCTGCAGACATACATGCCCAAATCATGACATTTGTTGGGTTTTTTGTAGTTGCTGCAATGCAATCAGGATGAATTGCTTCTCCTACTCTACGTCTCACGTATTTTCTACCATCACTACCAAAGAGCGCTATTTTACTCTCATCGCTACAGATTACTTGCTTCCATTGATTTTCTGACCATTTAATGTGTTCTTTTGCCCACTTAACTCGTTTTTCGCGTTGCTTTTGATTTAAATGTGGTTTTTTCCTTAGAATTCTAGCTTGTAGTCCAAATTCTGATAACCTTCTTCTTATTGTTCTTGAACTTACTGCAATACCCGCTGCATTCATTTCACATCTAATATGGCATCTGATGAAATTTTTTTATCTTGAAAAGCATAGCCGTTTAATTTTTCTATCGGCAGTAGCACTTGTGCATTTTTTTCGGCCTGATTTGGTCTTATTTTCCACTGATTTCGTTTTTCATAACGTAAACAGAACTTTCGTACACCAGAACAAGTCACTGAACCACCAACTTTTCTTGCAATTTCAGCATAAGAGAGGCCATTTTCTCTCAATATGACAATTCGGCTTCTTTTTGTAGATGTCCAATTAGTTCTTCTTGTTGATGACATTGTTTAAAATTAGTTTAATTAAAAAAAGGACTTTAAATATTCATAAACATCATTACTCTATTTAATTGTACTAGTATGCATCATTCCGCAAAATATTTCCACAACAATAACTCTTTTACTATCCAAATAATCTAAACTATAGTTACAGACATTTGATTGGTCCTCAGAACAGTGTTTGTGATTGGCTAGTACGCTTTTATTACAAAACACGTCCTTATTCAAAACGATTTGTGTTTGTTTGTTTGTTCTACTAAAATGAGCATAACTTTTTTTGTAATACAGATATTGTAATACTGTTTTTATAATTAAATTCTACATTAAATTTCTATTTGATATATAAACGTTTGTATTTAAGTGAAAATTAATATATTCTACAAGCACACAAATTTGAAAAACATGAAACTTTCAAAAAATGAACATGAAACTTTCAAACTTTTGGCCACCACTGTATATATATATATATATATATATATATATATATATATATATATATATATATATATATATATATATATATATATATATATTGCAAATGGATTTTAGCTTCTTTTCAATATAGATTTTCACATACAAAGTATGGGGAAAATCAAAAATCCTGAGGCATAATCATAATAATAATTTTGTCGAAATTATGTGGAATGACCCTTACAAAATTGGGTAGTATAGCGTATGTCCATTTAATTACCCGACTGCTCGGAGAAAAGAGGGTAATGTTTGTGACCGTGGACAATGTAAGATGGTGTATTCCCTGATAAGACTGAAACGGATGGATGAATTTTAATAAATGTGGTACCAAAATTATTGTCTTCTCTCTACAAGTGTCACAAGGTTAGAGAATAGCGTCTAGGAAATATAATGTGGCAACCGAATATTCAAAAACGTGCTAAAAAATTTAAGCCGATAAATGTCAATCACAGCGACATCTGGTAGCTCAAACGCAAACATTCTATAAGTATCTTCAAGACGCTACACTTCCACAATGTTTACATTTCAGCTACCAGATTTCGCTGCGATCCACATTTATCGGTTTCAATTTTTTAGAACATTTTAAAGCATTACTAGAATAGCCGGTTGCCACATCAAATCTTCTAGACGCTATAGCGTAGGTTTCCTGGAAACACCGGATATCTCCAAAATGCTTATGAATTGTTGTTCTATTAAAAAGTATATTGTTCCGAAGATAACTACCGTCTGGGGGTAAGCCTTACCCACGAGTGGCAACAGCTACAGTGCCTAGAAGTAAGTAGTGTGCTTATCGCCAATACAACCGCAATAAAAAAAAATGTCCCTAACAGGAGGAAAACCAGATTCTCCGCGAGAGGGCGTCGAGTTCCCACCGCCGTTATTAACGTTTGAAGTTTCATTTAACAGGCTTGATCTTAATGTTAGTTTCAATGTAATTAACGCTGTATTTTCAAACAAACTATACGAATGTTTCTATTTCTATAATATTTTAAAGTAAACATATATTATGCCTGTTTAATGATAAATCAGTATGGATAAATCTGGAAATACTAAGAAAAGAAAAGCTGATCGAACATGCTCCGGGCTTAATTTCTAAGAAAAAAAGTGCCGGAGCCCTAATATTCTGCGGTACTAACACGCACCCCCCCCCCCCTCTACCGTCACTCCAGTCTGCCTATTTATATTTCATACATTATCTTCAAAATTTAAAACACTTTTTTTTTTTTTTTTTTTTTTTTTTTTTTAGCAAAATAAAAATAATTAAATACATCTATCTGCGTATACTTAGATATCAACTGTTCCATTTTTTTGTTATTACTACTTCCAAATAGAAACCTTTGCTTTACCTAATCTTAATGTTAATTAATCGCAGAATTCTGCGATTAAATAAGCTCAGGATTATGATTCAGAAATAGTGTTAACACAAAAAATTAATAGTTCGCAGCTATGCGGAATAGAAAAAAGACTATTTCTGTTTACTCGTTATTCTGATCAAAATAGCATTAAAATGATTTGAAATGGAAATAAATAAAATTTGAATTTAAGACAGATTGAGTTCAAGCCTCCCAAGACTGATATAAAAACCGAGCCCGTTTTATCTCAATCTCTTACGTGAGCGACACATTACCTCACTTATAAGTGTTTTGATACAAAAGCAGGCAAAAAATTGGGGATGGGAGGGAAAGGAAAGGGTAATTTAGAATTCGTTTTTCGGAAGCGTTATTGCACTGGGCTCCGGAGCGCAGTGTTTATGAGCTCCGGTGAATTCTGGCCAATATTTAAACATTTACTAAAAATAGAGAAGTACCGGAGCTGAGGTCTGGTGGGCTCCGGCGCAAATTAAGCCCTGAACATGCTTCGTTCCCGGATATACTAGTGGATATAAAAGCAACAAAACTAACATAACTCTATCTCCGCCCCCCCCCCCCCCCCAAAGACTAAAACTAATTTGAAAAATGGTTAAAAGTCATTCCTCGTGCCGACAAAGATCTGAACCAACATTCAGTTGCATGTGAATTAGAGTCCTGCAAGGGTCGGGTTGTACCCGACCCGAACCCGCAAATTTCATTTGAAGTCAACTAGCAACCCGACCCGAACCCGACAAAAAATTTACCTCGATTTCCTTAATCTGAAAAAATATTGGACATTCTTTTGAAAAAGCGGGTCATCCCGAACCCGACCCGCAAGAGTAAAAACCCAACCCGAACCCGAAAAAGTGAATGTCAACCGGACCCGCAGCAAAAAGTAGAAGTCAACCCGACCCGAACCTCAACAAAAAAAAAAGAGCGCCAACCCGACCCGAACCGCGGGAATCGCATTTTCATGAGCGATTTATTGAGAGAAATTACAAATACACTATTGAAGGGAAAGAAGATTTTGCTCAATTATTTTTAATTTAGTATTTTAATTTTTCTATCTAAAATAATTAAAATATTTATCTTGTGATAATGACAATAAATAATTTAAACAATGAACATT
The DNA here is from genome assembly GCA_963931845.1 of Maratus michaelseni. Classification (NCBI taxonomy): domain Eukaryota; kingdom Metazoa; phylum Arthropoda; class Arachnida; order Araneae; family Salticidae; genus Maratus; species Maratus michaelseni. Next base: position 125,068,239 of record OZ007586.1, read on the forward strand.
ATCATAAATATTTTATTAATTATTGATATCCTAACTTTAAAATTTATTTTAACATGACTATTTTGTTTCATTAGTATGCTTTCATTCAATCATGGTTTTAAATACATTCACAAAATCAATTACTTTTTGTAGGGTGTCTATTACTCGAAAAAAAACTGGAAAGTGTTTGATTTATTTCTGTTATTAAAATTTTGATTCACATTTGAGAAATGTGAGTATGAGAATGGTTAAATATTGTTGATAACTTAATGTAATAATAATAATAATAATAATATATATATAATAATAACTATTAATCAAAAATAATTTTTAAATAATTTTTTAAGGATGATTGGCGCATCTACCCTAATTTAAAGAAAATGCATTCTTGTCATACTTTCAGGAGAGTAATTATTTTTTTTTTCTAAATTTGAAATTATCATTAATTTAATGTTTGATGTTTGCTAGTATACCTTAAATTATTTTACTCAAAACTAAAGCTCCGAAATGTCAGAAATTTTTAACAACTCAATTTACTCTTAGTTTGTTAACAGGATGTAAACAAGTTATGTAATAATGAATACCGATTAAAAAGTTGTCAAAATAGGGACATGTTTTTGCAAGAATTCATCATAGTATAATGTATTTATCCAATATATTGTATTTATCCAATTTTAGAAATAACTAAATATTGTAGGAAGAAAAACATTGTCCTATGATAAAGTTTGTAACTGTTTGAGTTCATTACAATTAGTTGTTATGAAATCAATTACATTTCTCTTCAACTGTATTTTCATTATTAGAATTTTTTTCCTTGTTTATTTTTTATCTAGAGCATTTTAAAGTACTGATTTATACAGAAAAAAATAGATTTAAAATGAGGTGTATGTAAAAACGAAAGTTACCATAGCCGCGGCGAGAACACTGGCGCCATCTATCGGCGTCCTCTATTTCTGAAGTATAATATTGACGCCGATAACAACACTATATACTTCTAGGCACTGTACAACAGCCATCCCTCTGGTGGTATATTCCCTCCGAAAAAGACTGTTTATTGGATGAAGGGGAAGCTGTGTAAAAATGTTCTTCACGCATATTGGCGTTTTTCTTCTCTTTACCTGCAGATGACGTGACATGGGTAAAGTCCAAGCGCTGGAATTAAAGCGCTCGAATACGCCATCTGGTGGAGAAAAGATGTAACTTCTCGTTTCAAGAAAATCCCTTGCAAGCCCATTGCATTACATACATTTTTAATTTGTTCATAATGATTATTTTTTTGCACAATTTCAGGTTTCATGTGATATTTGTGTACTGTGTTTGTAAGGTAACAATTATCCAAATTTGAATATCTAACACTTTCAAACCCTTTTACAATAAGTAATGTTTTCAATGGCACTTTAGCATTAGTTAAAGGGGCGATTTTCCTGTACCAACGGCTGCGATCAGCGACTCTATATGCCGTTTTAAGTCCCTGTAGCGTTTCTATTTTTTTTCCAAAGGAAATTCCGCACTATTGTTTAAGATAAAATAAACTATATATTTCAATATAAATGACTGTATATGTTTAATTTTCTACTTAAAGATAAAATTGATAATTGATAGTTTTTGGGTTTTTTTACATAAAATATAGAATTACAAAGTGTTTTCCAAAATTGCATTAAAATATAAACTAATTTTGTTTAATTTCAGGTTTCGCGACGGGTTGATTTCAAATAGGATTTTCAGCATAAGGGTCTGGAGTATAAGGGTAATTCGACCCTTGTAGGATTCTATTATCGATAACAATACGCAAAAAACAAGAAGGTAAAAAACAATCATTTAAAGCCTGTTTTATCTTGTGTTAAAAATTTACTTGTTTATAAATTCCGTTCGATTAGTTTTTGTATGCTTATATCAGTATAGATTATTTCTTCATTTTCACGTATCTTATGTCAGATGTATTCGAGAACACCTTATGCAAAGACTGACCTGAGCAAAAATGTTTTATATCACACAATTAATTTTGGAAAATAATTATTACGTAGCATATTATAATGCATAAAACATAACACATACAATACATATATGTAATGCAATGGCAAATTCAAAAAACATATTAAGACATGGTAGTTGACGTTTATTTGACAGACTCATAACAAATGAAGAGCATATCTTTCAGCAAGACAACACTTCAATTCACATTCCGTCTTCATTAAAATCACAAATTGATGTAAAGGGGATTCAAGAACTAGAATCAAGAAGACCTGTTGTAAAACCGTTTATGAAAGTATGGGGCAGTAATTAAGGATTTTTATGAAAATGAGCAGAACTGAAGGGTATGAGGGGGGGGGGGGGGAGAATAATGGCAACCCACATTGAGCATGAGTTGATATATACAGTTCTGAAAGTTTTTTCTGAGTGTGTGGGTATAGAGGAAATACCTCAAAAGGATTCACATCCATTGGATGAGTAATGCATTCCTATTGTCGCATAGGTATTAAATGAGAACGAATGAAGACAACAAGCATGAACCAACTCGAAGCTTTATTTCTGCCAACTCAAGCATACACCAGCTTAAATACACTTGAGGGGTGCTTTCTCGAATGGAACATTCCAAGCTTGGAAAGTTCTAGAAATTAAATAACGATTAACATAAGAATTAACATAATAACAATTAGCATATTTCCGAAGGAACTAGAAACAAATACAAAGCAATCTTTAAATCAAAACGAATTTTAGGACACTTGCCTTCGACGGGGATCGACCTCACCACTTTCTGGTCTGTAGTCAAGCACTTTACCTCGGAGCCATAGGTCCACACAACAGATAATTCCAGTTAAGCTATATTTAGTGAGGTCGGCCTTGATCAACCAGAAGGCTCTCCCGAGCACATATGCTAGTTTCGTTACATTTCCCCTTCCTTAGGAGGAAGCAGCGTCCGCTGCAATCTAGTCTGACTCCTCGTGACAGGTCCCCTGGAATTCCTGTGTATCTCTTCATCAACTATTTGTTCTTTTGGATCACAATAGGGTTTCAATCTCAGAATATGGACTACGTCCTTTAAACTTCGTCGCCTTTTATTCTCCTCCATGCTCTCTACTTCGTATGACACATCAGATAGTCGTCGTGTGATTCGGTATGGTCCGAAGTAACGCCTTAGAAGTTTTTCCGAAAGCCCAACTTTTCGTATGGGAGTAAAAACCCAGACTAAGTCTCCGACATTATAGCTGATTGGTCGATGTCTTTCGTCATATCATCTTTTGTCACTTGCTTGAGCCTCGAGGATGTGAAGTCTCGCTAGCTGTCTAGCCTCCTCTGCCCTGGTGACTAGATGTTGTGCATAATTTTCGTTATAGGGTTCTGCGAAGTGAGGAAAGATCACATCCAGAGGAGTCTGTATATCTCTACAATGTACGAGAAAGAAGGGACTGAACCCGGTGGTATCTTGTTTTGCTGAATTGTAAGCGAAAGTCACAAAAGGCAAGACTGTATCCCAATTTCTTTGCTCAACGTCAACATACATAGACAGCATGTCGGCCAAGGTTTTGTTAAATCTTTCGGTCAGTCCATTGGTTTGTGGATGATAGGCTGTCGTTAGAAGATGAGATGTTTGGCATAGTTGATTAATGTCTTTCACAATATTGGATAGAAAGGAGTGTCCTCGATCACTTATCATCTCTTTGGGAGCACCGTGCTTGAGTATGATTTCTTCAACTATAAATTGGGCGATTTCAGTAGCTTCAGCAGTTGGTAATGCCTTTGTAACTGTGAATCTCGTCAGGTAATCCGTGCAGACAATAATCCATCGGTTCCCGTTCCGAGTAATTGGGAAGCGTCCAAGTAAATCTATTCCAATTTTAGCGAATGGTGCTTCAGAGGGCTTTATTGGATGAAGTTGCCCAGGTGGAAGTCCAGGTGGAGATTTCCGTCTTTGGCACTCTCGACAGTGTGCCACATAACGGCGTATGCTGCCATATAGTCCTGGCCAATAATATTTCCTCCTTATCCGATCATACGTTTTGGCGAATCCGAGATGACCTGCAGTTGGAGCATCATGAAGACTCGTTAGTATGTCGCGACGGAGTTGTTTCGGGACTACCAAGAGCCATTGCTGTCCTATAGGGTCGTAATTTCTTTTATAGAGTACTCCGCTTCTCATTTGGTAACCTCGGCATCCGTCGCCTTTTTGGGTAGTTTTAATTATAGATTTCAACTGCTTATCTTTTAGCTGTTCTTTTCCGTAGTCTGCGATGACAGCAAAGAAAGGTATTTCTTCTTCGTCGTCGACTGCTGTTTCAGCAAGGGGCTTTCTTGACAGTGAGTCAGCGTCGGAATGCTTTCGACCACTCTTATAGATGACGTTGATGTCGTACTCTTGTAACCTCAAAGCCCAACGGGCAAGTCTTCCAGATGGATCTTTAACATTAGCCAGCCAGCATAAAGAATGGTGGTCCGTCACTACAGTAAAGGGTTTTCCAAAACTGTATGGTCTGAATTTACTGATCGCCCAAATGACAGCAAGGCATTCTTTTTCGGTTGTAGAATAGTTCTTTTCAGCTGCGGTCAGGGATCTGGAGGCGTAGGCTATTGGTCTTTCCTTACCATCTTGATCCTGTACTAATACTGCACCAATGCCATAGCCACTAGCGTCTGTATGTATCTTTGTTTCAGCGTTTTGCAGGAAATGTCACAAAACAGGGCCACTGGCCAGTAACTTCTTGAGCGTTGCGAAAGATTCCCTCTGCGATCTGCCCCAAGAAAACTTTGCATTTTTCTTTAATAACTCATACAAGGGCTTTGCGATATCGGCGAAATTCCTGATGAAACGTCTGTAATAGGAGCACAGGCCTAGAAAACTTCGAACATCAGCAACATTTTCTGGAACAGGGAACTTTGTCACAGCAGCTGTCTTTTGTGGATCGGTATAGATCCCATGTTGATCTACTAGGTGTCCCAATATAGTCAGCTTCTTTTTGCCGAACGAGCATTTGTTAGAGTTAAGCGTCAACCCTGCCTCTTGAATACATTGAAAAACTTTCCTCAGGCGTAATTGGTGCTCTTGAAAATTTGGTGCATACACAATGATGTCGTCTAAATAGCAAAGACAGATGTTCCATTTGAGTCCTCGCAGTTCTGCATCCATCATTCGTTCGAATGTAGCGGGGGCATTGCATAGTCCAAAAGGCATGACTTTAAACTCATAGAGGCCGTCTGACGTCACAAAAGCTGTCTTTTCTCGATCTTTTTCATCAACTTCTATTTGCCAGTAGCCTGATTTCAAGTCCATCATAGAGAAAATTGTCGCACCGGCAAGACAATCTAAAGCATCGTCGATGCGTGGCAGCGGATAGACGTCTTTTTTAGTGACTTTGTTAAATCTTCTATAATCGACACAGAAGCACCATTCACCATTTTTCTTCTTCACAAGCACGACGGGAGATGACCAAGGACTGTTTGATGGCTGTATCACGTCTTCTTTTAGCATCCGCTGTACTTCATTTTCAATTATTCGTTTCTCAGTTGCTGATGTACGATAAGGTCTCTGCTTAATTGGAGCGCTGTTACCTGTGTCAATCTTGTGCTTTACACCATTGCATCTAGATTTTCTCGATTTTCTGTTAATATCGAAAACATCACTATACTCTTCCATCAGATTTAACAGCGCGTCTTCTTCTTGACTAGTTAGCTCATTATCTAACATTTCTTTAAATTTTCCTCGAATCAGTGTCTTTCTGGACCTATGTCTTTTGGTATGTTCTTTATCAGTATCATTCAGCGAACAGATGGAGTTATTTTCGATTACTGTTAAACGAGCTATATTCATCCTCTTTGGTATTATCTGAGTTCGTCCAGAGAAATTTGTTACCCATATTTTACAACAATTATTTTCTACCGTAATGATTGATGACGGTATGGATAGGTCTCTTTCCCACATGAGAGTTTTGTTGCCAATAACCATAGCTTCATCTGCTTCTTGAATTGCCGGACTAACGGCACATATTTGCTTCGCTGAATTTGCCTCAATTACGTAATCTGTTGCAGCAACCAAGGGAGAATCAGATTTACATACCACGGTGTCTGGGAGAATTTCCGATAGTTGAAGCTCTTCATTCCCACAATCTATAACAGCATCAGTGGCACGGAAAAAGTCCCATCCAAGTATCATTTTATGGCTACATCGTGGAAACACAAGAAAGTCAAATGGTTTCACAATTCCATTCAATTTGACTTTTAATACACATACACAATGTCCTGAGGCGGCTACAGGTTTTCCAGATGTAGTCTTCAATATAGGTCCATTTTCACTAAACATAGGTACATTCAGTTGCCTGCGAAATGCTTCAGATATAACAGAATAATCGGCACCAGAGTCGACGAGGGCTTTTACACACTGTCCATTTACGGTAACATAGGTGGTATTTTTTTTTAACTTGGTTATAATGTACCCTGGAGGATTTTCTTTGATTGCGGCCTCACCTCCTGCATAGGTCGCTAGAGCTAGTTTTCCTTTTTAGCTCGGCGTGGAGAACGGCTAGAGCGACGTATAGGTGACTGCGACTGTCTGCGGCTAGAAGAGCGACGGGGATAAGGCGAACTATTTCTGAAACTAGAAGATATGGGCTGCGAATAATTCTCGTCGGAGCTGCGTAGGGCGTCAGTGTCCATATCTCGTCCGGGATTGGATGTCCAAGAGGTGTTTGCATCCTCGAATACCCTGCGTCTTTCTCTACAGTACCTTAGCACGTGCCCTGGACGTCCACAATGGTAACAAAGGGGTACATTATTGGTAGTTCTCCGTATATCTGTCTTTCGTTGCGGAACGGTGCTGTTTCTGGATTCACGCCTTGGTTGAGGCCTGACCGGAACTGTCCATCTGGGAGTGAAGGTACGTCTTTTTGGACCCATGAGTGGTGCCAATGCTTCCATAACTACTTCTCTTATTAACGAAGCAACGTCCGTTGGAGATTCGCATTCATCGTTTGTGCAGCAACTCGTTTCCGGCAAGAACTTTTTAAGCTCTTCCTGCACAATTACTCGTATCAATGATGTTATATCACCTAAATCTGCTTCGGCTGACATTGTAGCAACATTAGGAAGCCTCTGGAATCTTGGCCGGGTGATACGTTTACGTCGAAGAGTTTCTATTTGACGACAGCGTTTCACGAAGTCATCGACAGTTTGATAATCCTGAACCAACAAGACCTGGTACAAATCTTCTGCAATCCCTTTCATGAGATGAGCCACTTTCTCTCCTTCTGGCATAGAGGAGTTAACTTTACGACACAGGGCAAGAACGTCTTGGATGTAAGATTCGGCCATTTCACCAGTTTTCTGCGCCCGTGTAAGCAACAGTCTCTCAGCTTGTATCTTTACGTCGTCCGTTCGGCAGAACGTGTTTTCTAAGGAATTTTTAAATGCTGTCCAATTAGTAAAACTTTCCTCATTGTTGTCGAACCATTTTCGAGCTGTTCCAGCAAGATAGAAAATAACATTCGCCAGAACACATCGTTTCATCCCAACGGTTATAGGTGGCAATTCGTGTGAAGTCTTTCAGCCACCTGCTGACATCTTGTTCGTCCTCTCCCGAAAAGATCCATGGATTCCGAGGTAGCTGGTATGTCATGATGGGTACAGGAGTAACGTTAGCTGGAACGGTACTAGCCTTTTCTGGGACACTGTCCTTATCATCAGCCATCTTTCTTCTAACTCTCCTTGGATCGGGTAAGAGGCCAAACTCAGGAGACAGTCCTTGAAGGCGTTGACATCTGCGTGGCTCTTCCGTAGTTTGTATAGTACCCGGCGCTTCCACCAAACTGTCGCGTAGGTATTAAATGAGAACGAATGAAGACAACAAGCATGAACCAACTCGAAGCTTTATTTCTGCCAACTCAAGCATACACCAGCTTAAATACACTTGAGGGGTGCTTTCTCGAATGGAACATTCCAAGCTTGGAAAGTTCTAGAAATTAAATAACGATTAACATAAGAATTAACATAATAACAATTAGCATATTTCCGAAGGAACTAGAAACAAATACAAAGCAATCTTTAAATCAAAACGAATTTTAGGACACTTGCCTTCGACGGGGATCGACCCCACCACCTTCTGGTCTGTAGTCAAGCACTTTACCTCGGAGCCATAGGTCCACACAACAGATAATTCCAGTTAAGCTATATTTAGTGAGGTCGGCCTTGATCAACCAGAAGGCTCTCCCGTTCACATAATGCTAGTTTCGTTACAATATTAACATTAGATTTTTGCATACTCTAGCACTTCAGCCCTGACGCACAGCAACAGAATTTACTATTTTTCATTCTTTTGGGACTTTTTTCAAACAAATAAGAACAAATAAAAATATATAGAAAAATCTATATAACACGAACGTCAAAATTCACCTTAATAAATTTTATAAACACAATGTAAACACATTGATAAATTTCGTTACTACCGAGGTGCAATAAACCAAATCACAGTTTTAAAACATTAAAACTATTAGATGTTAAGATACATGAGCTTTCGGCTAAACATTAGCCTTCCTGAGATGAAACGCCAGCAGTCGAGAAGACGCGGCTCTGAATGGCACGCTTTTGGACAGGCTGGGAATGGGCGAAAACCAAACAGCTATGAAACGAAGGGAGCGACGGAAGTCAGGATGATACCATTACAAGCTGGGGGGGGGGGATCAGCAGAAACCGAAAACCCCAGTTATACCTAGTACATTATACCAAATACGAGGGATCTGATAAGATAATGCATCATTACATGTATTATCACTTCTTTTCAAAATCTCTAGGGACTCTCTGATTATGCAACTATTATACTGTGAACTTCGTGAAATTATTTTAGCTTTACTGAAAAATACATCAATGTCTTTAGCTTGATTTAATCTGGATAAAGCAGTGGATAATTTTCCTTTATTCATGTCAGCTGTATGTTCCTTAATCCTTTCCTTTAATTTGCGAGTTGTCATGCCTATATATGAATATATTTTAGAACTGCCATTAACTTTAAAAGGAATAATATATATGCCAGATTTATCTCGGTTATCAATAGGGTCAATCATTATATGTACCAGATATTTTAGCTTTGTTGGGGGCTTAGCGATAAGAGTTACATTATATTTCTTTAAAGCGTATTTAATCCGCTCAAACAGATGCGGGATATAATCAATACTGTAGAATTTTGAAGATTGCATATTTTTTTTAACTATTGTAGCTTGTTTATTTCTGTACTCATAAATTGACTTATTAATAAATTTGTTTGAAAAACCATTTTCATATGCAATCACTTTAATTTTGTTCAACTCATCATTTAAATAACCTTCTGAACTAACCTCAAATGCCCTTTTGATATAAAACCGATATGCTGCTGCTTTGTAATTAAACGGAACATTACTATTGTATGATATTGTGTTATTGGATCCTACCTTTCAAAAATATAACGAAGCTGCTACAATTTTCACTGATATATATTTTTTTATTGTAAAATCTACAGGTTTTATTTAAATTCACTGCCAATATTTAATATGATAACTGTGAAAAAGTAAATTTTATATAAGATCAATCAAAAAAAAGAGAAAAATACATTAAGTATTGCTCATAAAAATATAAAAAAGCTGTAGAAATAGCCAAAAGTGTGCGGAAAAGTTTAAAAAATTGCCTGTAATATTAAGAAAAGTACAGGATTCATTACTCGCACGCACTGAAAGTGCGATGCGGTTGCGGCAGAAAGTGGATCGGTGAGTTAGCTCTCCGTATTATTATAGAGCTCTGTGATCAGATACTAATATTCTGACACTCAGCATCTTGCAAAATTTTAAATCAAGAAGGCCATGACAGATTCTGAGAATTTTCCCCCATCATATTTGCAATATATTTGATAAACTATCATATTTTGAAAATTCATGCAAAAGCAAATTATCCTACTGTCTTTGAAATGCCCTGTCAGCATCTCGACATATCTTGTATCAGAGTTGGTCAGTATGAAAATACATGTATTTGAAATACATTTGTATTTTAAACCCATAAAATCAAAGCATTTTGATAACGTATTTTGCATTGCTTTTAAGCATTTTGTATTTTCAAAATACATTTTTTCAGATTTTAAACTGTCATGATTAAACCGCAGATCAGCCATTCGCAACAAGGAAATACATACATGTCTGTTTTTTTCTAGTTTTCAAATTCATTTCTGGAAGTTAATATGAACACATTCTTTTGACTATTTGTATAAGGATGTTAATGAAATAGGTTGTTTAATTTCTGAAAAAGCATTTTTGCTGATTGGTTACAAAAATAAATGTTATAATTTTAAACGTTGCAATGGGAATTATAAAAGATACAGTGTAGAGTTAAAATGTTGCGGTAATACACGATGTTGACGGAGAATATTTCAAAATGATGTTTGTTGATGTTAAGAGGCTACTTCACTTACGTGAAAACACCCGCTCGTTAATCCTATGGGAGAAATTTTTTAAAGTATCTCGTTTGTATTTCAACATTTTTCATTTTATTTATTTATTTATTTTGCATTGGACAGCTGAGGTCGATCTTTACGCAGGCCGTTTTGTATTTTTTTTTTGTTGTTTACAGGTTTTTTTTATAAAAAAAAACCTGTCAACAAAATTAAAAACGGCCTGCGTAGAGATCAACCACGGCTATCCAATGCAAGGAAATAATAATAATTTAAATATTGAAATGCAAACGAAATGCTTTAAAAAAATTTCTCACGTAGGATTAACATTAGCAAGCGTGTGATTTCGCATGAGTGAAGTAGCCCCTTAATTGAAACGTTAAGGCATAAAGCCATTTGTATAAAACAAGATTTTGGTTGTAAGTGAAACTTTTGAAGATACAACAAACCGTATAAAAATCACTTAAAAGTAAGATTTCAGTATATATGTACCATTATATATCAATTTTCATAGTCTATTGGTATTTATCTAATCGAACTATCGGAATGATTTCTCATAATAACTTGATATGCATTTAATTTGAGTTAATTTTATTATAAAAGCAGTTCAATTTATTGATATAAAATGCAAATGTTCATTAACTGTATTTACCGTTGATTATATTAAATACTAGCTGACCCGCCAGCGTTGCCCGGACCCGTGATAAAATCTTAAATAAACCTCAAATTTGAATTATTTTATATCTTTAATGACAACAATCGTAAGAAAACATTTTCTTCTTTTTTCACGTAGGATCGTTTCATAGTTTAAATAAATAAATAAAAAAGAGCTTTTGTTTTCCAAATCCTTTGAAATTTTTAATGGTCATAAATGTGGGAATTATTAGAAGTAACAGCAACAATAATATGAACTCAATGAATTATTGCTTTTCACGAGCAGGGATAAAAGAGATGATCACGCAATACCAAGAAACGCTCGCCTGCACGAGTGGTTGTTCTATAGATTTGAGCCATTGCGGTGGATGGATTTTTGCTCAGGGAAACTTGCAAATGTTAATATTAAAATACGGAAGTTGGTACGTTCATAAATAATAATACTGTTTGATATTTGTATTTGAATCTTCAGTTGTATATGCTGTTATTTTATTAAACCTTTTTGTTTATATTATATTTGAAGAATCTTCTGTTGTATTGAAACTACATATTGGTTATCATAATCCCACAACAATTTTTGGGGTCTCGTTGCCGGGATATGGATATAAAGCTGTTTTGTACCGGGATAATATGAAAAAGTTGAACTGTTTTTCTGAAGTATTATATGAAGAAAAGTTCCGTAATCAGATCTACGATACTATAATACTTTGTTCAGTTGAAGTTTAAAGAGGTTAAATAATGTCAGCTCTTAATAAAGCCAGAAAAGCAGACTTGTTAGCGTTATGTGATGAACTAGGTATAGTTGTACCACAGAGCGCAAGAGTTATTGATGTAATAAAATTGATTACCGAATCAGAGGATTATGAAGAAAATGTCATTAAAGTTAGACTCGAAGTCATTGCCGCTGAGAGACAAGAAACGGAGAAAGGAAGATTAGAAGCAGAAAAAGAAGAAAGAAGATTAGAAACAGAAAAGGAAGAAAGAAGACTAGAAGCAGAAAAGGAAGAAAGAAGACTAGAAGCAGAAAAGGAAGAAAGAAGACTAGAAGCAGATAGAAAATTAGAGGAAAAGAAAGTTGAATTGGAATACGAATTAAGAAAAATGGAGCAACAAGGCAATTTGAAAAGTGTGAGCGACGATCCTGCAATAGCTGGTTCAGGTAAGCAACCAGATTTGCTTAAATTAATTCCTCACTTTGATGGAAAAAGTGATATTAGTCTATATTTAGCATTATTCGAAAGACAAATTTCTTGAATGAACATAATAAAAGAAAATTGGGTCACACATTTGTTAAGTTTAATCCCGTTAGAAATCGCCAATATTATAGCTAGAGAGCCAGAAACATTGGCGAGCAATTACGATTACGTGAAAGATTTACTTCTCAAACGCTTCAAAATGACGCCAGAAGAATTTAGGCAGAAATTAATGTCACATAAAAAAGAATCTTCAGCCACTTGGCGCGATTTAGCATTTGAATTAAGAAATTATTTGGAAGAATGGATTAGCGGTCTTAAAATATCTGATTTTGAATCCTTAAAAGAATTAATCGTAGTAGATCAAATTAAGCGGAGGTTACCTATAGAAATGAAAGAGCATTTTATTGATGCTCTTCCAAAAATTAAAAATGTAGATGTATTAGTAAATAAACTAGACGATTATGACGCGGCGAGACGTAATGTTAAAACCATGAATAGAATTTCACACCACTTTGAAGATAGGAAATTAAAAATGCGGGAAAATAGCAATTTAAAACCATGGTTACCAGCTCAAGGCGATGATAATTTAAAAAAGAAACAATTTATAGATAATACAGCTAATGCGAATGAACCTTCGAATTTAAACAAAAGGAATGAGGCACAAATTAGGTGTTTTAAATGTAACGGCCTTGGCCACGTAGCTTCGCAATGTAGTAATGGAAATAGCACTCAAATAAATAATTCCAGCCAATATTATAGGAGCCAAAATTGGCGATCATCAAATCAGAAAGATGTGCATTGCGCAGCAATCAAAAGCAAAAATAGCGCCAAGGCAGATCGAATGATAGATATCGATATTAACGGGGAACAGGCACACGTCCTAATAGACACAGGAAGTGATGTGAGTTTAGTGAGCTATGAATATTATACAAAGATCGGATCGCCAAGATTATTTTCAGATAATATCTCTTTGTCCGGTATAGATGGAGTTGTCTACCCCAAAGGATATTTCTCATATGAATTTAGTATTGATGGTTTTCTAATAACAGCAAATTTATACGTTTTGAAATCTCTTGCATATATTTTAATAGGATATGATGTAATTAGCAAATTAAAGTTGGCGATAGACGAGAGAGGAATCAAAATCGTTGGCAAACGTGACGATATTCAAGTAGGTTACATTGAAGTTTTGAAGAATTCTGTTATAAAATTGAATCATGCTGCCAAAAGTAATGATGAAATGAAATCGTCAGCGATAGATAATTCACGTGATGAAAATATTTTAGTTGAAAACGATAATAATACAGGAGATAATTTTTTGATTAATCTAGCGAGTGTCATAGATGATGACGAAATTGAATTGAATCACGTGGGAAATTTGAAAATAAGAAAAGAAATAAATAAATTGGTAAAGGAATACAAACCAAATAAGTCAAAAGACATAGGATTACGGATGAACATAATTTTATCTGATGAAATACCTGTTTGTGAACGTCCACGGAGATTTCCTTGGAAAGAACAAGAAGTAATAGAAAACCAAATTCAACAGTGGTTAAGCGAAGGAATAATAAGACGCAGTTTTTCCGATTACGCTGCACCAGTGGTTTTAGTCAGGAAAAAAGATAACTCATATAGATTATGCATAGACTATCGTAAGTTGAATAGGAAGATAATCAAAGATCGTTTCCCATTACCCTTAATTGAAGATGTTTTAGATAAATTAGAGAAATCAAAAGTGTTCACGACCCTTGATTTAAAGAATGGTTTCTTTCATGTCGAAATTGAGGAGAAAAGTAGGAAATACACCGCATTCGTGACTCACGAAGGAGAATACGAGTTCTTGAAATGCCCCTTTGGTTTATGTACATCAGGAAACTGGTTCCAAAGATATATAAACACTGTGTTCAGAGATTTGTTACGTGACGGCACTGTAGTTGTTTATATGGACGACTTTATCATTCCATCGCAGACTGAAGAAGAAGGTTTAGAGAAATTGAAACGAGTGCTTGAAGTTGCGGCAGAATATGGGCTAGAGCTTAATTTCAAAAAATGCAAGTTTTTAAAGAAAAGAATAGAGTTCCTCGGTTATGTGATTGAAGATGGGACAATACAGCCATCTGAATCAAAGACATCAGCCGTCCGAAATTTCCCGCAACCAAGAACGGTAAAGCAAGTGCAGTCATATTTAGGATTAACGGGTTATTTTCGTAAATTCATTCCAAACTACGTTCGAATAGCCAAACCATTAAGTGATCTATTACGCAAAAACGTCACATTTAAGTTTGGTACAGAACAAATACAGGCATTTGAAAAATTAAAAGAAATATTATCGCAAAAACCAGTATTGCATTTATTCAAACAAGGATCAGCACTAGAACTACACACCAATGCCTGTAGTCATGGTTTCGGAGCAGTACTTCTACAAAAAGCGGAAGATGGGAAATTCCATCCTATACAATATATGAGTAAAAAAATAACCCCACAACAAGAAAAATATTGCAGTTATGAATTAGAGGTACTAGCAATAATTGAAGCTCTAAAGAAATTCAGGAACTACTTACTAGGTACGAAATTCAAAGTAGTAACTGATTGTGAAGCATTTCAAAAAACCCTAAACAAAAGAGAATTGCCTCCAAAAGTCGCAAGATGGGCTTTATTCATTGAAGAATTTGATTATGAAATCACGCATAGAGCGGGAAATAAAATGAAACACGTAGATGCTCTGAGCCGTAATACTGTTTTAGTTATTACAAGATCACAAAGTGAGATGGCAACTAGAATAGCTATAGCGCAGGAGAGAGATGAGCTGTTAAAAGCAATAAAATCTTTAGTCGAGAAGGGTGAGAAAAACGAATATCTTATCAAGAATAATGTATTGTACAAGTTCGAAAATGGAAGAGATTTACTCGTAATGCCTGAAGAGATGCAAAGAGAGATTATTCGTAAGACACATGATGAAGGACATTTCGCTATAGCCAAAACAGAAGAATTGGTGAAAAAGGAGTTCTTCGTCCCAAACTTAGAAAACAAGTTGAAACAGTAGTATTAAATTGTATCAAGTGTATTCTATATAACAAAAAAAGAGGTAAATCCGAAGGTTTCCTAAAACCCATACCTAAGGAGGATATACCATTAAGCACTTACCATATTGATCATATTGGGCCATTGCCATCAACAAATAAGAAATATCAGCATATCTTCGCAGTTGTAGATGCCTTTACTAAGTTTGCATGGTTCTATCCAGTGAAATCCACAACAGCGCAGGAAGTCATTGAAAAGTTATCCTTACAACAAACAGTGTTCGGAAGTCCCAGCAGAATAATAACAGACCGGGGGCCAGCATTCAAATCAGATGAATTTGCAGAATACTGCAAGGAACAAGGGATACAACACGTCAAAATAACGGCGGGAATGCCCAGGGGGAACGGACAGATCGAAAGAATTCATAGCATCCTGATTCCTGTGCTAGCGAAACTAGCAGGTAGTGAGAGCACGAAATGGTATAAGTATATGTATCAGATGTGCAGAGAATCATCAATAGTACGGTTACAAGAAGTACAAAATACAGTCCATTTGAATTGATGATTGGTGTAAAAATGAAAAATAAAAATGACATAAGAATTAAAGAAATACTAGAAGAGGAACAGTTAAACAACGTGATGACAGAACGCGAAAACGTAAGAGAAGAAGCGAGAAAAAACATTTTGAAAATACAAGAAGAAAATAGAAAGCAATTTAACAAGAAGAGGAAGGAACCTAATAAATATAAGTTAAATGATCTCGTGGCAATCCAAAGAACGCAGTATGGCACAGGACTTAAATTAAAGGAAAAATTCCATGGACCGTATAAGATCACTAAAGTAAAGCCATGCGACCGTTATGATGTAGAGAAAATTGGGGACCATGATGATGGTCCCAACAAGACATCAACTGCTGCAGAATATATGAAGCCGTGGAGTAACACGTCTGCATAAAGTGGGATGTTTTCGTTTTATGCTTATCTGTTTGTTTGTTTGAATTTGTGTCTAAATTTTTATGAGAAGTATTGAACTGTCGAGGTCGACATAACGTCAGGATGACCGAAAATGTGGGAATTATTAGAAGTAACAGCAACAATAATATGAACTCAATGAATTATTACTTTTCACGAGCAGGGATAAAAGCGATGATCACGCAATACCAAGAAACGCTCGCCTGCACGAGCGGTTGTTCTATAGATTTGAGCCATTGCGGTGGATGGATTTTTGCTCAGGGAAGCTTGCAAATGTTAATATTAAAATACGGAAGTTGGTACGTTCATAAATAATAATACTGTTTGATATTTGTATTTGAATCTTCAGTTGTATATGCTGTTATTTTATTAAACCTTTTTGTTTATATTATATTTGAAGAATCTTCTGTTGTATTGAAACTACATATTGGTTATCATAATCCCACATAAATATAACGGTTTTACAGCCCGTGTAACAATTACGTCAGAAATATTGTTATCTTGTTGAAAAATAAATGTTTTCTTTTCGCTTTTTTTGGTTTTCGCATCGGTCCATTAATAGTATTCGTCGTCCGAACTCTCTAAAATTTTAGTCGTTTATAAATATAACTGTTTCCAAATCTTCTATAAAATATGCGAAAATATATGCATATTAAATAGTGAAAACGTTACCCGAAGCCGGGCGTGACCGCGCAAAAATATCCGTTATTATGGGTTTTAGGCGCTTCGGAAAATTTCTCAGATTTTATTTATTCTTTTTAAATATTTCTTCTCGTACGAACGTTTCGAAATTGTTGTAGGTGATGTAAATCTGGTCTACCGAGATGCTCTAAAAATATTTTGTGGAAATACGAACATTTAGTAACTTTTAGCCTGAGAAAAACATTCTCGTTTCGCAAAAAATAACCGAAGATATGAATATAAATGTCAAAGAAAATATTTCTAAAGAGTGCTGCAGCCACAAACAAACAACAGACACGATGTTAAAGTTTCAGTTGACAAAAAGCGGACAATATTGAATCCAGTTTTTAAGAAGCTACTTCACTCAGTTGAAAAGTCGAAATCCCCTAGAGGAGCGACACCGTTGCCACCTGATAGGCGTATCCTAATGACAAAGATTGACACTTTTAAATTCCAGTGATATTTACGAAGCTTACAATTGACAGCACACAGCAGAATGCTCATCCCACAGCGTAAAACAATACGCTCTTTACCTCCAGGCAAATAGTGAGGGAAAATGATACCCAGTGAAGGAAAAAGACGATTAGCAAACAGGATTGTATATGTTTTCAATTACACTTTCTCAGATATCTGTTCTCAAGTCTTATAACTTTATTTTCTGATACATTCTCAAAATAATATATATACTAGCTGACCCCCGCGCCCGCCCGGCATTGCCCGGGCCTGTAATAATAAATAATAATAATTAAAAAAATCAAGTTTTTATTATTTTATATCTTTAACCGGATTTTGTATGAAATTATTTTTTAAGATTAAAAATTCGCGAAAAGATATTGATATTTAGTGAAAAAAGCACTCATTTTCTTGTTTTTTTTACGTAGGGTCGTTTCATAGTTTTAAAATAAAAAGTTCTTTTTGTCCGAACTCTTAAGAAATGTTTTCTTCTCGCTTTTTTTTTTTTTTTTCGTTTTCGCGTCGGCTCCTTAATATATATATAGCAATGAAAAATAGTTCTCACCTTCCATCACTGAGTTGCATTACACGGGCTTACTACTGTGTACATAGCATTCATCGTTCATTTACAGACACACACAAAATAATTCGGCTAAAGTTCGGTCTGTATAACTTTGAGTAGGGTTCAGGTAAAATTTAGTCACCTGATCCGATGCAGAAACGTCACGTGTGTTTTTAATATTGATATTTTTAAAGAAAAGTTCAGAATTTTTTTTATTCCAACATCTTTCGAAAACATATTGACATTTATTACTATACTACATTACCCATTTTTTAATGAAAGGCACAGTTGAGAGAAGAAAAAAAATTCAACTAAATGGGTAGTTTTTGCTCACTTTATTTATTATATTATTTACATCCGGATCACACTGATGGCAATTGGCAATTTCAAACTGAAGAAAAATCGGATACTAACGAAAATGACTTCCAGAAATATATATATAGTAAATACTGTTGTACCACCGATTAGATGGAAAGGTGAACATCCGGTTTAAACGCGGAAATGGAAGAATCGACTAGTTATTAGGGGTGACAACTAAAGCTTGATTACCGCAAGGGTAAACTCTCACCAGTTAAACGGAATAGAAATTTTCTGGATAGAAATTCTGCAGGATTAAGACGCTAAAATCTGCCGAATAATTCTATTAAAAGTTACTGGTGGAAGTTTGCTTCTCCAGTAATTATATTTCTTATTTCTCCCTGCGAGGCGTCTGTATTTGGAATCGTCCTTATTTTACCCTTGATAATATTCCACACAATACGTGGTCGGACAGTATTCATATTTTTTAAATAAAAGGTGCCGTTGAAAGGAAAAAAGAATCCTATAAGGGGCATTTTTATTTATTTTATTATTAATATTATTTTCTTTTTTGTATTTTCATCCTTGCCTAATGGATGGCAATTTCAAAATAGATAATAATCTATAATAATAAGAAAATAAGTTTGTGTGGGTGTGTCTGTCTGCAATCTGTTTTGAAGAGACCGCTGAACGCAGAGCTACAAGAAGGTACTTCTATATCTGTAATAATGCACCTCGAAGCACAGTTTTGCATTTTGTATTACATTTATTTTTTTATGCGATTTTTTCACATTTTGTAGCAATTTTTTTATATTATTAAAATAAATCAAATTCCAATCATTTAGCATATTAATAGTAAATTTTGTCCAGTTTTCAATAAAGTTTATTCGGAATTCATACAGCATTTTTTGTGAATTTTTAAATGCAACTTTGAGATTTTTCGCGTTTTGTGTCTATTTCTCGACATTCTTAAAAGGAATTCAGTTCTAATCTTTTGGACCACTATAGCAAATATGAAATCTCATTTATTAATTCAATCTATTTCATTTTCTTCATGCACAAATTACGCAAATCTCTCTCTTTTACATACCGAAAATTTCCTTCAAAAGTACTGGTGTGTGTGTGGCGGGGGGGGGGGGGGGGGGGGGGTAAATAGTAAACGGAAATGAAAATTACACGAGTAATACTCCAAAATTACATTGTAATACTTTCGAATGGCTTATATGAACTCAAGAATGAATTTGTATGTACAATTCACAAAAATAATTTTATTGTGTTTAATAGCATTTATGCAAAATTACGAAAGATTGAAAATGTTTTGTTTACCTATCATTGTTGTCTCTCTGAATTCAGTTAAACTTCCTAAATTCTTTTTATTTACTGTTTTTTATTATGATAAAAATATAAACCTTTTGGCAAAAGTGATAAAAAGAGAAAAATACAAGATCTAATCAAAGAAGGTATTTTTTCTAATAAATATATTCTACACAAAGGAAGTTTCTGTGAGAAAATCCCAATTTACACTCATGCGACAAACTTTTAAATAAACGGCAAACCGCGCTGACAATTGTGTTCCACATGTGTGCTTGTGGTTCGCTACAGTACAGATGACTAACTGATTATCCTGTAAATAATGTCTACAATCAATTTTCACTTGAGTATTTACAAGTTTCTTGAGTTTTGTATTTACAAGTAGAATGGGCAATACATTGCTGCAGAGTTTTTTTAAGATCACGATTTCATCATACAAGGTTAATAAATGAAATATGAGATGAAAGTATTCATTACTATATTTCAGCACATCTACCTAATTAATTTTAATTATTAATTTAAAAATTATATCATATTTTAAGCAAAATAGCACAACTTCAATTTTCGAGTGATTTTTTTTCTTTTCTTTTTCTAAAGTATAATTTTAAAATGTTTCATCTGTGACAGGGGAATCATGATAAATTAACCGAAATAAAAAACTATAATCTCATCATTTCTGAATTTTACATTTGTGTAGCAAACTTTAATAATGAAGCTTTACAATAGTTATGTTTTAAAATTTCATTTAGAAACATTTTCGTTTAAAAATATATTCTAGGTTTATAATATTGAAATGTGGATTTAGTATCTTATTTTGCTGCGGAATGAAAACTGCAATTTTTTCAAATTTTATGATCTTGAGCTTCATAGTAGGTATTCAACTATAAGTACACTAAATTTTATGACCGTAAGTTATAAAGTTTCTGAGAACCGGCTCTGAGACAGACAGACAACGAAGTGGGACTAATTATAGGGTTTCGTGAGATGAACTAAACCCTAATAAAAGCGAAAAAATGCATGATAAATTTTGAACGCACAGAAATAGAATTTGAACCGTTTTACTGGGAGAAAGTTGTTCTAAATAGAGTAAACCCTGTCAAAACAGAACCTGTCTATAACGGAATTCTGTCTGAAATCGAAATAGTTTATTGTCCCGGCGGGAAAAAGAAAAACACACACAGCTTATACGTGCTAAAACTCAAACTTTTTTAAAACAGATTTTTTTTTCTTCCCGATCCCTATCGATTCCTTTTCACAGGCTTGAATAAATTATAAACAGGTATTATAGTTAGGTATATGGGCAAATTTTCTTTCATTAGACTCCGGCCATTGTGGTCCCAGCTTATTTTTTCTTGTATAGATTTCGTTCTTACGTTTTTCTGCATTTCGAGCCAGGAGTCAATGAAAAAAAATTGTGTGATCTTGCGTTGTGCTGAGCAGTTATCTTGTAAAAATAATTGGGATATTGTACATTTGTTTAAAATATCTTTAGAAATTGAATTTGGTTTAATAAATTACTGAGAAATATTTAAATCACAGATAAGAAGTTTTCTTTTCTTTTATTTTTTTTTCATGCAGCTTTAAAATTGTGATTTAAATGTATGAACAATTTTTTTTTCATCTCAAATTACATTAATTTTTTAATATGTCTTTTCATGTAAGTCATTGGCTCTACATGATCATTCCGTATTTCATAGCAGGGTTCGACCCAGAAAAAATTTGGAGCCAATTTAGAGTTCCTTCACAAAAATCTATTTAACAAAACAGGTCCTTCACAAAATTCATTTTAATAAAATTGTTCTTAATAGAATAGTCACCTTCACAAAATTATTCTTAATAGAATAGACCCCTTCACAAAATTACATTCCATAAAAACACAGTCTTCATTAATTATTTTTATTCTGTTATGTATTAAATTGTGTAATTTGCAAACAAAACAAGTTCATCAAAAAGGAAGACTTTAGCAGAAGGAAATTATTATTAAATGTTTCGTTTGAGTTTGGGTAGCTAAATTTCATCTTTCGTTACAAAATGTTATTTTTCACAAAAATGTAATAAATTTCACAAAAAGTAACTTATTTTTTCACAATACCCCAAGAAAAAAAAAAAAACTTGCATCGACCCCTACACAGATTGTGGGCATATAATCTGCTATACCACGTATATATTTATGCAATATTCTGTTAAAAGAACTTTAATTATAGGATAATATTGACTAATAAATATTGGCCTTTTTGGTAGAAACAAGGTCGGACCGGATCCCTATTCTATGAAAAAATAAACAGTATGACCCGAACCGTGTTAAATATTTAGCTCTTGATATGGGCTGTGAAAGGCCAATAAAGCTTTTGTAACTTTTGTCCAGACTAAACTTTTAGCTTTTATAACAGACTAGTATATAACCCCGTCAAAAATGACGGATTGTTGATCTGCGTTTCATTTTCATAAGACTTCATACAGACAAACAGCATGGAGATTTATTATTAAAAGGTTTGTATTGTAGAAAAATACATTTTAAAAAGGACAAATGATTTCTACAAATAAAAATAATAAGGATATATATATATATATATATATATATATATTTAGTATTAAATTTCTGAAATAGTTCAACGATTGGACAAAATCAAATATTAACAAATAATCCATGTGCGAAAGTTTTTGTAAAAAAGTGTTATCAATGAGTGTTTAAACAGCTTGACTTACCATATAACTCATTGTTTGATTACATAAGCAAAATTAAATGGAAATTACGCCGTACTATGCATTTCTTATATTTTAATTACGTTTGATAAGAAAGAATCATTTTACAGTATATGACCCATTATCCGAAAATCCAAAATCCGGAAAAACCCGAAGTCCGGAAAGAAAAATTCGAAAATTTTCTAAATTTGTAAATTTTTACTAAAATTTTAGATTTTCTGAAATTTTTCGAAAATTTTACCGATTCCTAATTTTTTTTCAGTCCATTGTGTTTCAATGATTAATCACTAAAATATTGTTACTTCAGTGGCGGGTGAACACGACCCCCCCCCCCCCCCTTCTCTTCCCGAAATTAAAAACATATCATTTTCCTCTCAAAGTTTAGTTTAAAATTAATTTATATTACGATTCGTTAGAAAAAAAAATAGTTATGTATTTATTTCATCAGGGGTGATTCTGTTCAAGTTTTCCTAAAAATTTAAGGCATTCGATTTCGAAAATTTAAGTCTTCAGTCCAAAATTTCGAACATAAATATCTCGAATTTTGAACGATAGTCGCCGAAAAAAATCAATTATGTTTATCGTTCGCAGAAAAAATAGAAAATTTCATCAAAGGATTGTGGAAACAACGTGAATTTCGTCAAAGTACCGAAAATAAAAACGCAAATTTCGTTGCAGGATTGCAAAAAAAACGCTAATTTTGTTAACAAATTGCAGAAAAACGCGATTTCCGTCAAAGGCTGACGAAGAAGACGACAATTTCTTCCAAGGACTCCGAAAAAAATGTAAAATTTCATCAAAGGATCACAAAAAAAAAAAAAAAAAAAAAAAAAAAAAAAAAAAAAATTGGTTAAAGGATCGCAAAAAAAAAAAAAAAAAAAAAAAACTGTGAATTTCGCGATTAATCGCGGAAAAACATGAATTTCTTCAAAGGGTCTAGAAAAAAAAACACAAATTTCTTCAAAGCACTGCGAAAAAATGTCTAATTTCGTTAAGCGATCGCGAAAAAAGTGAAATTTCCTCAAAGGATCGCAAAAAGAAAACGCAAATTTCTTCAAAGGACTATGAAAAAATGAAATTTTGTCAAAGAACAGCAGAAAAAATGCAAATTTTGTCAAAGAATCACGAAAAAAAAACATGAATTTTGTCAAATAATCGTGAATTTCGGGAGGACCCGCATTCCGGAATGATGGAAGCAATTTCAATATCCGCCAGTAGATGGCGACAGTATACTGAATCAACCTCAAATCTCTCCCAAGGAAATAAATCAACGCATTCTGAAAAAAAAAAGTGCTTACAGAATTTTTTTTTTTTTAATGAAATAGTGTTTTAAACAAAATTAAAAGATTTAAAAGCTTGAATATGCTTTTACAAATATTTAAACGACGAAAGTAGATAATATAACTTCTCTTTCAGTAAGCCTAACATGGCGTTTAACTACGGTCGAATCGCAGAGTGGTACAACCCGGTACCGTTACAGACACTTTCTCGCCTTTGGATTTTATTATAAGTAAGATTGGGCTGAGTCAGGCCCGCCCTTAGAAATTTCGATCTGTACAGACTAAAGCTCTGCACAGGCGGCGTAGCCCGAGGCCCGTACTGGACAAAACCGACACAATACGAACACTTTTCAATTGACCTTACCCACGAGTGGCAACAACCTCACCTCTGAGGGTAATTTCCTTCGGAAAAAGACTGTTTATTGGACGAAGGGGAAGCTGTGTTAAAATGTTGTTCATGCCTATTGGTGTTTTTCTTCTCTTTACCCACAGATGACGTGATATGGGCACAGAGCTCTATAATAATACGGAGAGCTAACTCACTGATCCACTTTCTGCCGTAATCGCATCGCACTTTCAGTGCGTGCGAGTAATGAATCCAGTACTTTTCTTAATATTACAGGCAATTTTTTTAACTTTTCCGCACACTTTTTGTCACTTTTGGCTATTTCTACAGCTTTTTCATATTTTTATGAGCAATATTTAATATATATTTCTCTTTTTTTGATTGATCTTATATAAAATTTACTTTTTCACAATTATCAAATTAAATATTGGCAATGAATTTAAATAAAACCTGTAGATTTTACAATAAAAAATATATATCAGTGAAAATTGTAGCAACTTTGTTATATTTTTGAAAGATTATCTAATTTGAAAATATCTACCCCATACTATTCTATGGGAGAAAATCTATGTTTTGCCAAAGATTTTCCTCCGAAAATCTTTGGCATTGTATTCATGGGCGGACCGCTGGACACAATGTATTAGAATAGGAAGTTAGCTCTCCGTTCTATTGTGGAGCTCAGTGGATATGGGTAAAGTCCATGGACCTGACTGGGCCGAGAATAATTCATAAATGTGCTCCACGTGTTGATGCTAATTTGCCAACATCAATACAGAAATTTAACATGTCCAGCATAGAGTTCTGCATTGGACACAGTTACATCATGTCTCAGCCCAGCCTTATTTTGTTTCAGCAGACTCTGGTTGGGCTCAGGCTTGCATTTTATTTCTACATGCTCAGCACCAGTGCTGGATTAACTTAATTGTTCCCAGAACATGTAGGGAAGGCAATTTTATTTTTAGAAATAATAGTGATAATGCACTTCTGCTAACGTAATCTTTGGAAATATATACTTTAATAAATTGCAGAGAAATATTTCAAATATGTTTTATATTTTTTGTTTTGTTCTGAACTTCATGTATTAGTTCTTGAGATAGAGCGCCCATAAAATTTGTGTCACATACAGACATTTTCTAAAAACAGTCAAATCATGTTCAGGACCTTTTTAAAACATCGAAGATTTTCACGAATCAGTACTTTCTTCTTGTAAAGATAGAAGAAAGTAAAAATGGCATTGTGTAGTCATAAAATGTGCAGTCAAAGAATTAAAAATATTTTATTTTATTTTTTCTAAAGGAATAAATAAAATATTTGTGACATACAGGCTGTTTAAAAAAAAAGATAGAACAAACTGCAAGAGATGGCAAACAATTTTTGCCTAGTAAACCAGGGTCGTAATGAATTTAATCAAACAAAAATATAGGTAACTATTTTACACAGAGACTTCATATTTATGCAGGCGTTTAACAGTAATGGAGATATTTTTATCTTTTTGCTTTTGTTCTGAACTGCATTATTTTTTAACGAAATTTTCAAAACACTTACCTTGTTCACGATATCGTGAAAAAAAAAATGGAAATGTACAGTAATTCGATCAGTGACATTGTATGGAAATTTAACTTCATTCTGAAATAGGAAGCGCCTAATTCAAAGGTGTTTGGACGTGGATGATCATTTCCACCAGTTTGTGTATAATTACATTTGGCATAAAGTTTATTGAATATTTTGTCAAATAGCTTCATTATCGTTAAATTTATGAACAAAAATTCGTGTTCGGCTTGGAGTGAAACACCCTGTACTTTTGATTGAACAAAAGGGTTACAATCCAAGTTTTCCTACACAAAAATTATTACCTGTAGTGTGTTCTTTAACTTCTTAAAGTTTGTCTCATCTTTGTTGAAACAATTTATATAAAAGTAATATTAGCTTTACGTTACTTCATTTTCTATTTTATGCTGCGCCAGCTTTATTTATTTATTTGGAACTGATGCTTTACACTCACACAAACATGTAAACAAAAGTTTGGCGACTTTTTAGTTGGCGAGATTTTCAAGACTGCACCAAACGAATAACTTAATACAATGGCTAGGTTGCCATTAACGGAAAAAATCCCCTAAATTTGGCGACTTTTTTCCTTTTTTTAACTGATTATTATTTTTTTTTTCTGCGTGAGTGTAAAGCATTTTAGCCATTTATTTTTCCTTTAATAGCTAACAGAATGAAATGGAAATATATTTATAAATAACTTTTTATTATATGAACACAATTTGAAGGTTAAGTTTTTTATTGATTGTTCATATACTACACTAACGATTACACGATACAAAAAAGAATAAATACCCTGTTTATTAATGATTTAAATGATATGCCGTAAAATCCCGTTAATCTGCCCTCCTAAACGCGACGGAAAATCATAAAATAATCAGGTGGGGGGGGTGCTTACACGGTATTAAAATTGTAGCATATGATACTTATGGGTGGTGGTGGTGGTGATGGGGGGAGATGCTAATGGCCGATCATCGCAAAGTATGCATTATTTTAATAAAGTGACAAAAGAAAAACATTTTGAACAAAAAAATGATATGCAAAATAGAAAAACAGTTTAACTTCACGATTAATGTCGATTTCAGATTATAGAAAATTCTGGATTTCAGAAGCTTTAAAACTGGAATGCATTTAGATAAATAACAACACTAATATCTGTCATTAATATGGTAACAGAAAAATAAAAGGAACTTAATAATTTAAAATAATTAAAAAACACTGAGTAATTGCAGTTGAAAATGTTCTGAAATACTTTCTAGAACTAGTAACATTTTATGTGGTGTCGCCATCTGTTGTAAATTAGGGAGATTAAATAACCGTTTTCTTTTTTTAAATCAAGATTTCGTATCTATAAATACTAAATAAATAATACAAATCACAAAAATTGAGAACATACAGAACGAATTGGTACTGTTGCCAGATTTTTTTAAACTAAAAACATTGCTACTATAAAGATAGCACAAAATACGCTACAAATTCGACTGATCAATCAATCGATAATTTTTTTGCGATTGGTTTTCATAATAAAGTTAAATACGACTATAAATTCTTTGATAAAATAAATATTCTTTTTTAATCAAAATATTACACACACAGCATCAAATACACATTTTTAAACTTATTTCATGAGAAACTTTCACATCGATATTTTTATTATCTTCATATCGCCATGGAGATAAATTTACAGCAAAACTAATGTTTGGTTATATTGCTTTTTCAGATTGACAATAGTTGAAGTTGTGTATGTTACTTTTGTGTTTGTATTGTTGTTTGTTATTTGAAATGTTCACAATATATCAAAGAATCGTCGGAAAAAAAAACCACTTGTGAGGTAAAATTTTTGCTGTTGATCTTGACGTGCAAGGCGAAATTTCTCTTGGGGGAGGGCACTTTCTCAAGATTTTGTAAATTTTCCAATTTGTATACAAAGTGGGAGGGAGGGCGCTTAATCGGGAAGGGCGGATTAACGGGATTTTACAGTATACATAATAACAAATATATAAGTGATATAAATATAATAATAATTTTATTTGCACAATTTGCACACACAAAAGCATATTTACTACTCATTTCAAAATCAAATTAGAATATTTAAAAAATATTATTAGTAAATTCTAAGAATTGACACTTTCTTCATATGAAAGAAATAAAACATTTTTAGACTTACAAGCAGTACTTAAAATATTGTACACTGAAAGAATTTTTGTAATGTAACAGATTATCAAAATGTAAATATTTTTATATTAAAAATTAGTCTCCTTTATAATTCTGAGATTTTTAAACCAAAATAATAAATAAAAAGAATTGTTCAGTAACTCTGTTTACATTCAAATGCATTACTTTACTTAGATTACAAAATCAAATGAGACATACATATATGTATATAATAAAACTTTTGTAAATAATAACCATTAAACCACATAAACAATCGACAATAGATAAATCGATAATTACAGTATAATGCATAAATACATTTTATATATATGTATATATATAGTGGATGCCTTATTCTTTTCACATCTGTTTTACCGATATATTATAAGGAGCTTAATATTGTCATTTTTAAGCTTGACAATATTTGGCAAATTAACATATGTTTACAATGAATTATTCTTATGAAATTCCTCTGACGAATCCATAAGATATTCATAGTTTTTCATTTTACACTTTCATTTTATTGTTTTTAATTTTTACATAATATGATTTCATTATAATCATATATATATATACACACATCAGGGTTTTAAAAATTTTATCAAATTTGGTGCCCAGCAACAAAATCTAAATGCCAGTAAAAAAAATCATTGTTCATTGATCTCACTAACTTTTAACATTATCTGCATAATATTTAATATCCTAAAATTCAATTTTTTAAAGTTATTTATACATTTATAAGAATATAAAATTTATCTAAAGTTCTGGAAATTTTAGAAGTATCGCATTAAACACAATGTTATGCAATGATAGGATAAACTATTTATTACTCTATTTTTTTTTTTTCAGAATAACAATACATTACTTCAGGACGGTGGAGCCCCCCTGAAGTGTTCCACATGTGTGTGTGGTTCGGTACAGATGGCTAATTGATTATCCTGTAAATAATGTCTACTATCAATTTTTACTCGGGAAAAGTATTTAAAAGTAGAATGGGCAAATATTTTATGAAGTAAAACAGCTTTGTACGATTTCATCATACAAAGGTAATACATGAAATATGCAATAAAAATATTCGTTACTATATTTCAGCACATCTACAAAATTACCTTTTTAAAAATTATATCATATTTTTAAGAAAAATCAGACAACCTTAATTAAATTTTCAAGTGTTTTTAATATAACTTAAAAATGTTTCATCTGTGAAAGGAGAATTATGATAAATTTACCAAAAAAAAGACAACCTGTATAATCTCATCATTTCTGAGTTTTAAATTAGTATAACAAATTTTAATAATTAAGCTATAGAATAGTTGTCTTTTAGTTTACAGCATAAATATTTAATATTTTGAAAAAAACGTTAAAACTAATTCAGTAAGAATTATGTAAAATAATAGAAAAAAGGTATTATAGAAAATTTAAATACAAATGTATTTATTTGCTTGATATATCTATCTATTCATTTTTAATGACACTTGCCACTGTATGTTTGTTTTTTCCTCAGAAAGGGTAAATAAATGATAGGTCTAGTATTTTTCTTTAGCAAATGAGCACTTTTTCATTTTGCTATTGTAGGGTAGGCAGTTAAAAAAATTATCGGGTATTAAACTTCAGAGGTGAGAGGTGGAAAAAATCTTTATTGATCCCAAATCAAAAATGTTTTTAAAAATCTGTATGATGCCTAGTAAAACAAATAATCAGCATCTATTTACATCATTCAACAGGCTATTTTTAAAATTCTCTTCTCTGCTCTCAAAATGAAATTTGCAGCTTCCTACAAGTTGCATACAGCTAGCAAAAGGCAAAATTTCACACATAAGGTGGTCTTTCTTATTGCTCCATGAAGATTTTCCCTGTTTGAATCCCTGCTGAGTTCCCCGAAAGATAGGGAGATACATTAGTTGGGGCGGGTGTTTTACTATTTTCGACGGTTTTAAAAAAGACAGTACCATACTTTCAGGATTGTAGCATAGATTAAAAATTTTTTTAAAGCAAAATAAAAAGCGTTTTTGGAAAGCTAAATAAATAATCAGGCTACGATTGTATCTTTACCAAATTTTAAAATGAACACAAATATTCTAGCTGTCCATATATGCATACTTCAATTCAATGAATAATGCATATTTAGTCATTATTCATTGTAGTCATTCATTTGTAGTCAAATAAAATACATGGTTGAGAATGAAATGTGAGTGAAAGACAGTGAATTTCAATAAAAACAACAGCACAAGTAATATTGAATTACCAAATCTGGATAAAGCAGAATTGAAAAAAATTCTCGAAACAGGTAGAAACTTGCATTGTGGTAATGCATTGCATGTTTGCGATAAACCGTATCAAGATAAATTGTTTCTTCCTACAAAGGCCAAGGCTCCAACCAATCTGCCATAAAAACTGAAAATTCCATAAAAGCACCTATTAATAATCCTACAGATAACACGAAAATAGAAAATTTTGATTCAGCTGATGCTTCTACGAATGCAGAATTTGCATGTTTGCGATAAACCGTATCAAGATAAATTGTTTTTTCGAACAAAGGCCAAGACTCCAACCAATCTGCCATAAAAACTGAAAATTCCATAAAAGCACCTACTATTAATAAACCTACAGATAAAACGAAAATGGAAAATTTTGATTCAGCTGATGCTTTTATGAATGCAGAATTGAAAAGAATTCTCGAAACAGGAAATTCTACCGCACCCCACCAACAACCAAAAAAATATCTTAGCTGTCCATCCATGCTTAATTCAGAATGAAGAAAAGTTTAATCATGGACAGACAGCCAGAATGAAGAGCTCAGTGACAATACCATCAATATGAGAAAGTAAGAAAATGCGTGTCGCCTCAACCAAAGATAAATTGCACTCAGGTTGAATTTGAAGCTAATAGAAATTATAATTGTGGTACTTTAATTAATCCTCCAATATTGTGAAGAAATATACAGAAAAAAAGGACTTAAATGAAATATAACAGCAGCACAAAAATAACAACAGCGCAAGTAATATTGAATTACCAAATCTGGATAAAATAGAATTGAAAAGAATTCTCGAAACAGGAAATTCTACCACAACGCACCTACAACCAAAAAAAATATCCTAGCTGTCCATCCATGCTTACTTCAGAATGAAGAACAGTTTAGTCATGGACAGACAGCCAGAATGAAGAGCTCAGTGACAATACCATCAATATGAGAAAGTAAGAAAATGCGTGTCCCCTCAACCAAAGATAAATTGCACTCAGGTTGAATTTGAAGCTAATAGAAATTATAATTGTGGCACTTTAATTAATCCTCCAATATTGTGAAGAAATATACAGAAAAAAAGGACTTATATGAAATATAACAACAGCGCAAGTAATATTGAATTACCAAATCTGGATAAAACAGAATTGAAAAGAATTCTCGAAACAGGAAATTCTACCACAACCCAATTACAAACAAAAAAATATCCTAGCTGTCCATAAAAGCGATAAACCATATCAAGATAAATTGTTGTTTCGAACGAAGGCCAATCTGCCATAAAAACTGAAAATTCCATAAAAGCACCTATTATTAATAAACCTACAGATAAAACGAAAATAGAAAATTTTGATTCAGCTGATGCTTTTATGAATGCAGAATTGAAAAGAATTCTCGAAACAGGAAATTCTACCGCAACACACCAACAACCAAAAAAATATCTTAGCTGTCCATCCATGCTTACTTCAGAATGAAGAAAAGTTTAATCATGGAGCGACAGCCAGAATGAAGAGCTCAGTGACAATACCATCAATATGAGAAAGTAAGAAAATGCGTGTCGCCTCAACCAAAGATAAATTGCACTCAGGTGGAATTTTAAGCTAATAAAAATTATAATTGTTGCACTTTAATCAATCCTCCAATATTGTGAAGAAACATACAGAAAAAAAGGACTTGAATGAGAAATATAACAGCAGCACAAAAATAACAACTGTGCAAGTAATATTGAATTACCAAATCTGGATAAAACAGAATTGACAAGAATTCTCAAAACAGGAAATTCTACCACAACCCACCTACAACCAAAAAAAATATCCTAGCTGTCCATCCATGCTTACTTCAGAATGAAGAACAGTCTAATCATGGACAGACAGCCAGAATGAAGAGCTCAGTCACAAAACTTGCATTGTGGTAATGCATTGCATGTTTGCGATAAACCGTATCAAGATAAATTGTTTTTTCCTACAAAGGCCAAGGCTCCAACCAATCTGCCATAAAAACTGAAAATTCCATAAAAGCACCTATTAATAATCCTACAGATAACACGAAAATAGAAAATTTTGATTCAGCTGATGCTTCTACGAATGCAGAATTTGCATGTTTGCGATAAACCGTATCAAGATAAATTGTTTTTTCGAACAAAGGCCAAGACTCCAACCAATCTGCCATAAAAACTGAAAATTCCATAAAAGCACCTACTATTAATAAACCTACAGATAAAACGAAAATGGAAAATTTTGATTCAGCTGATGCTTTTATGAATGCAGAATTGAAAAGAATTCTCGAAACAGGAAATTCTACCGCACCCCACCAACAACCAAAAAAATATCTTAGCTGTCCATCCATGCTTAATTCAGAATGAAGAAAAGTTTAATCATGGACAGACAGCCAGAATGAAGAGCTCAGTGACAATACCATCAATATGAGAAAGTAAGAAAATGCGTGTCGCCTCAACCAAAGATAAATTGCACTCAGGTTGAATTTGAAGCTAATAGAAATTATAATTGTGGTACTTTAATTAATCCTCCAATATTGTGAAGAAATATACAGAAAAAAAGGACTTAAATGAAATATAACAGCAGCACAAAAATAACAACAGCGCAAGTAATATTGAATTACCAAATCTGGATAAAATAGAATTGAAAAGAATTCTCGAAACAGGAAATTCTACCACAACGCACCTACAACCAAAAAAAATATCCTAGCTGTCCATCCATGCTTACTTCAGAATGAAGAACAGTTTAGTCATGGACAGACAGCCAGAATGAAGAGCTCAGTGACAATACCATCAATATGAGAAAGTAAGAAAATGCGTGTCCCCTCAACCAAAGATAAATTGCACTCAGGTTGAATTTGAAGCTAATAGAAATTATAATTGTGGCACTTTAATTAATCCTCCAATATTGTGAAGAAATATACAGAAAAAAAGGACTTATATGAAATATAACAACAGCGCAAGTAATATTGAATTACCAAATCTGGATAAAACAGAATTGAAAAGAATTCTCGAAACAGGAAATTCTACCACAACCCAATTACAAACAAAAAAATATCCTAGCTGTCCATAAAAGCGATAAACCATATCAAGATAAATTGTTGTTTCGAACGAAGGCCAATCTGCCATAAAAACTGAAAATTCCATAAAAGCACCTATTATTAATAAACCTACAGATAAAACGAAAATAGAAAATTTTGATTCAGCTGATGCTTTTATGAATGCAGAATTGAAAAGAATTCTCGAAACAGGAAATTCTACCGCAACACACCAACAACCAAAAAAATATCTTAGCTGTCCATCCATGCTTACTTCAGAATGAAGAAAAGTTTAATCATGGAGCTACAGCCAGAATGAAGAGCTCAGTGACAATACCATCAATATGAGAAAGTAAGAAAATGCGTGTCGCCTCAACCAAAGATAAATTGCACTCAGGTGGAATTTTAAGCTAATAAAAATTATAATTGTTGCACTTTAATCAATCCTCCAATATTGTGAAGAAACATACAGAAAAAAAGGACTTGAATGAGAAATATAACAGCAGCACAAAAATAACAACTGCGCAAGTAATATTGAATTACCAAATCTGGATAAAACAGAATTGACAAGAATTCTCAAAACAGGAAATTCTACCACAACCCACCTACAACCAAAAAAAATATCCTAGCTGTCCATCCATGCTTACTTCAGAATGAAGAACAGTCTAATCATGGACAGACAGCCAGAATGAAGAGCTCAGTCACAAAACTTGCATTGTGGTAATGCATTGCATGTTTGCGATAAACCGTATCAAGATAAATTGTTTTTTCCTACAAAGGCCAAGGCTCCAACCAATCTGCCATAAAAACTGAAAATTCTATAAAAGCACCTATTAATAATCCTACAGATAACACGAAAATAGAAAATTTTGATTCAGCTGATGCTTCTACGAATGCAGAATTTGCATGTTTGCGATAAACCGTATCAAGATAAATTGTTTTTTCGAACAAAGGCCAAGACTCCAACCAATCTGCCATAAAAACTGAAAATTCCATAAAAGCACCTACTATTAATAAACCTACAGATAAAACGAAAATGGAAAATTTTGATTCAGCTGATGCTTTTATGAATGCAGAATTGAAAAGAATTCTCGAAACAGGAAATTCTACCGCACCCCACCAACAACCAAAAAAATATCTTAGCTGTCCATCCATGCTTAATTCAGAATGAAGAAAAGTTTAATCATGGACAGACAGCCAGAATGAAGAGCTCAGTGACAATACCATCAATATGAGAAAGTAAGAAAATGCGTGTCGCCTCAACCAAAGATAAATTGCACTCAGGTTGAATTTGAAGCTAATAGAAATTATAATTGTGGTACTTTAATTAATCCTCCAATATTGTGAAGAAATATACAGAAAAAAAAAACTTAAATGAAATATAACAGCAGCACAAAAATAACAACAGCGCAAGTAATATTGAATTACCAAATCTGGATAAAATAGAATTGAAAAGAATTCTCGAAACAGGAAATTCTACCACAACGCACCTACAACCAAAAAAAATATCCTAGCTGTCCATCCATGCTTACTTCAGAATGAAGAACAGTTTAGTCATGGACAGACAGCCAGAATGAAGAGCTCAGTGACAATACCATCAATATGAGAAAGTAAGAAAATGCGTGTCCCCTCAACCAAAGATAAATTGCACTCAGGTTGAATTTGAAGCTAATAGAAATTATAATTGTGGCACTTTAATTAATCCTCCAATATTGTGAAGAAATATACAGAAAAAAAGGACTTATATGAAATATAACAACAGCGCAAGTAATATTGAATTACCAAATCTGGATAAAACAGAATTGAAAAGAATTCTCGAAACAGGAAATTCTACCACAACCCAATTACAAACAAAAAAATATCCTAGCTGTCCATAAAAGCGATAAACCATATCAAGATAAATTGTTGTTTCGAACGAAGGCCAATCTGCCATAAAAACTGAAAATTCCATAAAAGCACCTATTATTAATAAACCTACAGATAAAACGAAAATAGAAAATTTTGATTCAGCTGATGCTTTTATGAATGCAGAATTGAAAAGAATTCTCGAAACAGGAAATTCTACCGCAACACACCAACAACCAAAAAAATATCTTAGCTGTCCATCCATGCTTACTTCAGAATGAAGAAAAGTTTAATCATGGAGCGACAGCCAGAATGAAGAGCTCAGTGACAATACAATCAATATGAGAAAGTAAGAAAATGCGTGTCGCCTCAACCAAAGATAAATTGCACTCAGGTGGAATTTTAAGCTAATAAAAATTATAATTGTTGCACTTTAATCAATCCTCCAATATTGTGAAGAAACATACAGAAAAAAAGGACTTGAATGAGAAATATAACAGCAGCACAAAAATAACAACTGCGCAAGTAATATTGAATTACCAAATCTGGATAAAACAGAATTGACAAGAATTCTCAAAACAGGAAATTCTACCACAACCCACCTACAACCAAAAAAAATATCCTAGCTGTCCATCCATGCTTACTTCAGAATGAAGAACAGTCTAATCATGGACAGACAGCCAGAATGAAGAGCTCAGTCACAAAACTTGCATTGTGGTAATGCATTGCATGTTTGCGATAAACCGTATCAAGATAAATTGTTTTTTCCTACAAAGGCCAAGGCTCCAACCAATCTGCCATAAAAACTGAAAATTCCATAAAAGCACCTATTAATAATCCTACAGATAACACGAAAATAGAAAATTTTGATTCAGCTGATGCTTCTACGAATGCAGAATTTGCATGTTTGCGATAAACCGTATCAAGATAAATTGTTTTTTCAAACAAAGGCCAAGACTCCAACCAATCTGCCATAAAAACTGAAAATTCCATAAAAGCACCTACTATTAATAAACCTACAGATAAAACGAAAATGGAAAATTTTGATTCAGCTGATGCTTTTATGAATGCAGAATTGAAAAGAATTCTCGAAACAGGAAATTCTACCGCACCCCACCAACAACCAAAAAAATATCTTAGCTGTCCATCCATGCTTAATTCAGAATGAAGAAAAGTTTAATCATTGACAGACAGCCAGAATGAAGAGCTCAGTGACAATACCATCAATATGAGAAAGTAAGAAAATGCGTGTCGCCTCAACCAAAGATAAATTGCACTCAGGTTGAATTTGAAGCTAATAGAAATTATAATTGTGGTACTTTAATTATTCCTCCAATATTGTGAAGAAATATACAGAAAAAAAGGACTTAAATGAAATATAACAGCAGCACAAATATAACAATAGCGCAAGTAATATTGAATTACCAAATCTGGATAAAACAGAATTGAAAAGAATTCTCGAAACAGGAAATTCTACCACAACCCAATTACAAACAAAAAAATATCCTAGCTGTCCATAAAAGCGATAAACCATATCAAGATAAATTGTTGTTTCGAACGAAGGCCAATCTGCCATAAAAACTGAAAATTCCATAAAAGCACCTATTATTAATAAACCTACAGATAAAACGAAAATAGAAAATTTTGATTCAGCTGATGCTTTTATGAATGCAGAATTGAAAAGAATTCTCGAAACAGGAAATTCTACCGCAACACACCAACAACCAAAAAAATATCTTAGCTGTCCATCCATGCTTACTTCAGAATGAAGAAAAGTTTAATCATGGAGCGACAGCCAGAATGAAGAGCTCAGTGACAATACCATCAATATGAGAAAGTAAGAAAATGCGTGTCGCCTCAACCAAAGATAAATTGCACTCAGGTGGAATTTTAAGCTAATAAAAATTATAATTGTTGCACTTTAATCAATCCTCCAATATTGTGAAGAAACATACAGAAAAAAAGGACTTGAATGAGAAATATAACAGCAGCACAAAAATAACAACTGCGCAAGTAATATTGAATTACCAAATCTGGATAAAACAGAATTGACAAGAATTCTCAAAACAGGAAATTCTACCACAACCCACCTACAACCAAAAAAAATATCCTAGCTGTCCATCCATGCTTACTTCAGAATGAAGAACAGTCTAATCATGGACAGACAGCCAGAATGAAGAGCTCAGTCACAAAACTTGCATTGTGGTAATGCATTGCATGTTTGCGATAAACCGTATCAAGATAAATTGTTTTTTCCTACAAAGGCCAAGGCTCCAACCAATCTGCCATAAAAACTGAAAATTCCATAAAAGCACCTATTAATAATCCTACAGATAAAACGAAAATAGAAAATTTTGATTCAGCTGATGCTTCTACGAATGCAGAATTTGCATGTTTGCGATAAACCGTATCAAGATAAATTGTTTTTTCGAACAAAGGCCAAGACTCCAACCAATCTGCCATAAAAACTGAAAATTCCATAAAAGCACCTACTATTAATAAACCTACAGATAAAACGAAAATAGAAAATTTTGATTCAGCTGATGCGTTCTATTTTGATTAACGAATGCAGAATTGAAAAGAATTCTCGAAACAGGAAATTCTACCACATCCCACCAACAACCAAAAAAATATCTTAGCTGTCCATCCATGCTTACTTCAGATTGAAGAACAGTTTAGTCATGGACAGACAGCCAGAATGAAGAGCTCAGTGACAATACCATCAATATGAGAAAGTAAGAAAATGCGTGTCCCCTCAACCAAAGATAAATTGCACTCAGGTTGAATTTGAAGCTAATAGAAATTATAATTGTGGCACTTTAATTAATCCTCCAATATTGTGAAGAAATATACAGAAAAAAAGGACTTAAATGAAATATAACAACAGCGCAAGTAATATTGAATTACCAAATCTGGATAAAACAGAATTGAAAAGAATTCTCGAAACAGGAAATTCTACCACAACCCAATTACAAACAAAAAAATATCCTAGCTGTCCATAAAAGCGATAAACCGTATCAAGATAAATTGTTGTTTCGAACGAAGGCCAATCTGCCATAAAAACTGAAAATTCCATAAAAGCACCTATTATTAAAAAACCTACAGATAAAACGAAAATAGAAAATTTTGATTCAGCTGATGCTTTTATTAATGCAGAATTGAAAAGAATTCTCGAAACAGGAAATTCTACCGCTACACACCAACAACCAAAAAAATATCTTAGCTGTCCATCCATGCTTACTTCAGAATGAAGAAAAGTTTAATCATGGAGCGACAGCCAGAATGAAGAGCTCAGTGACAATACCATCAATATGAGAAAGTAAGAAAATGCATGTCGCCTCAACCAAAGATAAATTGCACTCAGGTGGAATTTTAAGCTAATAAAAATTATAATTGTTGCACTTTAATCAATCCTCCAATATTGTGAAGAAATATACAGAAAAAAAGGACTTGAATGAGAAATATAACCGCAGCACAAAAATAACAACAGCGCAAGTAATATTGAATTACCAAATCTGGATAAAACAGAATTGAAAAGAATTCCCGAAACAGGAAATTCTACCACAACACACCTACAACCAAAAAAAAATATCCTAGCTGTCCATCCATGCTTACTTCAGGATGAAGAACAGTCTAATCATGGACAGACAGCCAGAATGAAGAGCTCAATGACAAAACTAGTAAATTTCGACAAAAACAACAGCGCAAGTAATATTTAATTACCAAATCTGGATAAAACAGAATTGACAAGAATTCTCAAAACAGGAAATTCTACCACAACCCGCCTACAACCAAAAAAAATATCCTAGCTGTCCATCCATGCTTACTTCAGAATGAAGAACAGTCTAATCATGGACAGACAGCCAGAATGAAGAGCTCAGTCACAAAACTTGCATTGTGGTAATGCATTGCATGTTTGCGATAAACCGTATAAAGATAAATTGTTTTTTCCAATAAAGGCCACGGCTCCAACCAATCTGCCATAAAAACTGAAAATTCCATAAAAGCACCTACTATTATTAAACCTACAGATAAAACGAAAATGGAAAATTTTGATTCAGCTGATGCTTTTATGAATGCAGAATTGAAAAGAATTCTCGAAACAGGAAATTCTACCGCACCCCACCAACAACCAAAAAAATATCTTAGCTGTCCATCCATGCTTAATTCAGAATAAAGAAAAGTTTAATCATGGACAGACAGCCAGAATGAAGAGCTCAGTGACAATACCATCAGTAT
Organism: Maratus michaelseni; assembly: GCA_963931845.1. Taxonomy (NCBI): domain Eukaryota; kingdom Metazoa; phylum Arthropoda; class Arachnida; order Araneae; family Salticidae; genus Maratus; species Maratus michaelseni. The sequence continues at coordinate 125,107,137 of OZ007586.1, forward strand.
GAGAAAGTAAGAAAATGCGTGTCGCCTCAACCAAAGATAAATTGCACTCAGGTTGAATTTGAAGCTAATAGAAATTATACTTGTGGTACTTTAATTAATCCTCCAATATTGTGAAGAAATATACAGAAAAAAAGGACTTAAATGAAATATAACAGCAGCACAAAAATAACAACAGCGCAAGTAATATTGAATTACAAAATCTGGATAAAATAGAATTGAAAAGAATTCTCGAAACAGGAAATTCTACCACAACGCACCTACAACCAAAAAAAATATCCTAGCTGTCCATCCATGCTTACTTCAGAATGAAGAACAGTTTAGTCATGGACAGACAGCCAGAATGAAGAGCTCAGTGACAATACCATCAATATGAGAAAGTAAGAAAATGCGTGTCCCCTCAACCAAAGATAAATTGCACTCAGGTTGAATTTGAAGCTAATAGAAATTATAATTGTGGCACTTTAATTAATCCTCCAATATTGTGAAGAAATATACAGAAAAAAAGGACTTAAATGAAATATAACAACAGCGCAAGTAATATTGAATTACCAAATCTGGATAAAACAGAATTGAAAAGAATTCTCGAAACAGGAAATTCTACCACAACCCAATTACAAACAAAAAAATATCCTAGCTGTCCATAAAAGCGATAAACCGTATCAAGATAAATTGTTGTTTCGAACGAAGGCCAATCTGCCATAAAAACTGAAAATTCCATAAAAGCACCTATTATTAAAAAACCTACAGATAAAACGAAAATAGAAAATTTTGATTCAGCTGATGCTTTTATTAATGCAGAATTGAAAAGAATTCTCGAAACAGGAAATTCTACCGCAACACACCAACAACCAAAAAAATATCTTAGCTGTCCATCCATGCTTACTTCAGAATGAAGAAAAGTTTAATCATGGAGCGACAGCCAGAATGAAGAGCTCAGTGACAATACCATCAATATGAGAAAGTAAGAAAATGCATGTCGCCTCAACCAAAGATAAATTGCACTCAGGTGGAATTTTAAGCTAATAAAAATTATAATTGTTGCACTTTAATCAATCCTCCAATATTGTGAAGAAATATACAGAAAAAAAGGACTTGAATGAGAAATATAACCGCAGCACAAAAATAACAACAGCGCAAGTAATATTGAATTACCAAATCTGGATAAAACAGAATTGAAAAGAATTCCCGAAACAGGAAATTCTACCACAACACACCTACAACCAAAAAAAAATATCCTAGCTGTCCATCCATGCTTACTTCAGGATGAAGAACAGTCTAATCATGGACAGACAGCCAGAATGAAGAGCTCAATGACAAAACTAGTAAATTTCGACAAAAACAACAGCGCAAGTAATATTTAATTACCAAATCTGGATAAAACAGAATTGACAAGAATTCTCAAAACAGGAAATTCTACCACAACCCGCCTACAACCAAAAAAAATATCCTAGCTGTCCATCCATGCTTACTTCAGAATGAAGAACAGTCTAATCATGGACAGACAGCCAGAATGAAGAGCTCAGTCACAAAACTTGCATTGTGGTAATGCATTGCATGTTTGCGATAAACCGTATCAAGATAAATTGTTTTTTCCAATAAAGGCCACGGCTCCAACCAATCTGCCATAAAAACTGAAAATTCCATAAAAGCACCTACTATTATTAAACCTACAGATAAAACGAAAATGGAAAATTTTGATTCAGCTGATGCTTTTATGAATGCAGAATTGAAAAGAATTCTCGAAACAGGAAATTCTACCGCACCCCACCAACAACCAAAAAAATATCTTAGCTGTCCATCCATGCTTAATTCAGAATAAAGAAAAGTTTAATCATGGACAGACAGCCAGAATGAAGAGCTCAGTGACAATACCATCAATATGAGAAAGTAAGAAAATGCGTGTCGCCTCAACCAAAGATAAATTGCACTCAGGTTGAATTTGAAGCTAATAGAAATTATACTTGTGGTACTTTAATTAATCCTCCAATATTGTGAAGAAATATACAGAAAAAAAGGACTTAAATGAAATATAACAGCAGCACAAAAATAACAACAGCGCAAGTAATATTGAATTACAAAATCTGGATAAAATAGAATTGAAAAGAATTCTCGAAACAGGAAATTCTACCACAACGCACCTACAACCAAAAAAAATATCCTAGCTGTCCATCCATGCTTACTTCAGAATGAAGAACAGTTTAGTCATGGACAGACAGCCAGAATGAAGAGCTCAGTGACAATACCATCAATATGAGAAAGTAAGAAAATGCGTGTCCCCTCAACCAAAGATAAATTGCGCTCAGGTTGAATTTGAAGCTAATAGAAATTATAATTGTGGCACTTTAATTAATCCTCCAATATTGTGAAGAAATATACAGAAAAAAAGGACTTAAATGAAATATAACAACAGCGCAAGTAATATTGAATTACCAAATCTGGATAAAACAGAATTGAAAAGAATTCTCGAAACAGGAAATTCTACCACAACCCAATTACAAACAAAAAAATATCCTAGCTGTCCATAAAAGCGATAAACCATATCAAGATAAATTGTTGTTTCGAACGAAGGCAAATCTGCCATAAAAACTGAAAATTCCATAAAAGCACCTATTATTAATAAACCTACAGATAAAACGAAAATAGAAAATTTTGATTCAGCTGATGCTTTTATGAATGCAGAATTGAAAAGAATTCTCGAAACAGGAAATTCTACCGCAACACACCAACAACCAAAAAAATATCTTAGCTGTCCATCCATGCTTACTTCAGAATGAAGAAAAGTTTAATCATGGAGCGACAGCCAGAATGAAGAGCGCAGTGACAATACCATCAATATGAGAAAATAAGAAAATGCGTGTCGCCTCAACCAAAGATAAATTGCACTCAGGTGGAATTTTAAGCTAATAAAAATTATAATTGTTGCACTTTAATCAATCCTCCAATATTGTGAAGAAATATACAGAAAAAAAGGACTTGAATGAGAAAAATAACAACAGCGCAAGTAATATTGAATTACCAAATCTGGATAAAACAGAATTGAACAGAATTCTCGAAACAGGAAATTCTACCACAACACACCTACAACCAAAAAAAATATCCTAGCTGTCCGTCCATGCTTACTTCAGGATGAAGAACAGTCTAATCATGGACAGACAGTCAGAATGAAGAGCTCAATGACTAAACTAGTAAATTTCGACAAAAACAACAGTGCAAGTAATATTTAATTACCAAATCTGGATAAAACAGAATTGACAAGAATTCTCAAAACAGGAAATTCTACCACCACCCGCCTACAACCAAAAAAAATATCCTAGCTGTCCATCCATGCTTACTTCAGAATGAAGAGCAGTCTAATCATGGACAGACAGCCAGAATGAAGAGCTCAGTCACAAAACTTGCATTGTGGTAATGCATTGCATGTTTGCGATAAACCGTATCAAGATAAATTGTTTTTTCCAATAAAGGCCACGGCTCCAACCAATCTGCCATAAAAACTGAAAATTCCATAAAAGCACCTATTAATAATCCTACAGATAACACGAAAATAGAAAATTTTGATTCAGCTGATGCTTCTACGAATGCAGAATTTGCATGTTTGCAATAAACCGTATCAAGATAAAATGTTTTTTCGAACAAAGGCCAAGACTCTAACCAATCTGCCATAAAAACTGTAAATTCCATAAAAGCACCTACTATTAATAAACCTACAGATAAAACGAAAATAGAAAATTTTGATTCAGCTGATGCGTTCTATTTTGATTAACGAATGCAGAATTGAAAAGAATTCTCGAAACAGGAAATTCTACCACATCCCACCAAAAAAATATCTTAGCTGTCCATCCATGCTTACTTCAGAATGAAGAACAGTTTAGTCATGGACAGACAGCCAGAATGAAGAGCTCAGTGACAATACCATCAATATGAGAAAGTAAGAAAATGCGTGTCCCCTCAACCAAAGATAAATTGCACTCAGGTTGAATTTGAAGCTAATAGAAATTATAATTGTGGCACTTTAATTAATCCTCCAATATTGTGAAGAAATATACAGAAAAAAAGGACTTAAATGAAATATAACAACAGCGCAAGTAATATTGAATTACCAAATCTGGATAAAACAGAATTGAAAAGAATTCTCGAAACAGGAAATTCTACCACAACCCAATTACAAACAAAAAAATATCCTAGCTGTCCATAAAAGCGATAAACCATATCAAGATAAATTGTTGTTTCGAACGAAGGCCAATCTGCCATAAAAACTGAAAATTCCATAAAAGCACCTATTATTAATAAACCTACAGATAAAACGAAAATAGAAAATTTTGATTCAGCTGATGCTTTTATTAATGCAGAATTGAAAAGAATTCTCGAAACAGGAAATTCTACCGCAACACCGTTCCAAGCACATTGACATTAAATTATTTTTCATACGTGACCTGGTTTATAATGAGGTATTTTCATTAAATTTTGTACGTAGTAAATTAAACTTTGCCGACGTTTTTACCAAGCCGCAAACCCGCCATGACTTACTTATATTTATTAAATTATTTTTCAATATATAATTTTCATGAGTATATTTTTGTGTAATGTGATACATGTAGAAGCTTTTTATATACATAAATTGTTAGAACATTGTTTTATTTAAAACATGTTTTTATACCATCATCTGACCTTTTTAACATTTTTCTTATATCTGTATACCCCATGGCAGTGAGCAATTTAATTTCCCGTCCGAGTGTGGAAATGGCGTTTCCGTGGGGGTTATTTTCAGATGGCTCGAACAGCCTTCGGTACCGTCTCGGGAAGGTGACCCTTGTCCGGTAAATGTCAGAGAGTCATCTGGGGTAATCCTCCGGAAACATACCACCATACAAAGACCTTTACCGCGGGCACGTTATTTTTAATTCAGTAAGTCCTTGATTTTTGTAATTGGGAGTGTCACTTTTGTCCCGCTCATTGTCATTGGGTTGTATTGTAAATTTTTCAGTTAAAATTTTTTTTATTTAAAGCTTTTAACTTAATTTTGAATATTTAATGATATATATATAAAATGTAATTTCTATACTGTGATATTTTGAATAGTTATACATCTGTATCCATGTACTGTTATCCATGTGTAATAGGTTTCTCTATTTTTGCAGGCATCTAGGATATCCATCCTCTTTTTGTGAGTTAATGACATGTTATCCGTATTTGCATTTAGCAGCTGCATACGGAGGTGTGACTGGAGAGTGCTTGACCTAAATAGAATGGCTGAATTTAGTATGTGAGGAACGAGCAAGTGTTCCGTGGGTTTTGTACTATATTTTGGATGCCTGGCGAAGTTTATGGAGAGATAATATATTCAATCAGTTTAATCTGAATCTGAATATTGTAATTTTTGAGGATACATTGATTATTGTACAATAAAAATGAACTTTTTGTATTTTTGAAATTGTTATGTTGTAATCAAGGTCAAGATGGTGTTGTTGGCTTATTAAACCCTACAAATAGAAGGTATTGTGTGTCATGTATCACAGCATGGTTTGTAGTTAGTTTTTCATTAATTTAAAGTTTGTTAATATTAAAAGTTGTTTTGAAATTACCAGCACTTTTCTATTTTGGCAAGTTTTTTTTTTGTCAAAATTATGAATTTTAGAATTCATTTTTGGAGAAGGAAAATTTCTTTAGCGGTTTTTAAGCCGTGTTTAAAATTTTAGTTAGTTGGGATGCCATGATGGTTTGAATTACTAATATCTAATTACAGTTTAAATATTGAATTTTTGAATTTAAGTTTTGAAATATGGTTTAGTTAATGCTAAGTGTTTGGTTTTCTTTTTATCTTGAATTCTGTTTTATCAGATGGCTTTAAAATGTTGAGACAACGAGAGGGGGGGCTTCTGTTAGGAATTAAATATGTTAAGCTTCTCCTTGTCTCAAAGACATTAAGTTATCCATACAGAATCAGTACTAAGTTTAAATTACGTTTTCTTTATTTCATTTTTACATATGTTTTTAACATTTAAATATTATTTAAATATCGTTTACTTACGTTTTTCTTTTGCTTTTGGCCTTTGTTTAATTTAGATATTCCTTTTTATCTTTCATTTATTTACTTTAACTTGAAACTAAACTTTCGTTTTCACCGGCATATCGGCACTCACTATCATAAACAATATCATATCTAACATCGGCACTTTGCTCATCTGCGATCGTTAATCGATTCACCCGTTTTTCTTTCGCAAGTAGAGCTTTTGCAGATCGCATCTACTTGCGTGCGATTCGATTCAGCATTCGATTACGCTTTAATCGATATCGCGATGACGTTTCGCCGTATGTTCTGGAAAGTTTGTTTTGAATGTTTAATGAGATCTCGCTACTATAAAAAGGCTGTATTGTTAATGTTTAATCAGTTTCTAGTTGTAGGAGAATAATTCTCGAACGTGAGTGAAGCTTAGGCTTCCTCATTATAAGGAAATAGTTTTTATTTATGTAATTAGTATTTATTTTAATAGATTGCCATCATGCTGTGAAACATCGTTTAGTGAGTTATACTTGTGTTTATTTTTGGTTTAGTTACTTCATCTTAAAGTTTGTTTTCCGTTTTTATTATTGATCCAATATGTGTTACAGTGACTCTTCTTATATTTGACTTTTATTTGAATAAACTATTTAAAGTGAAAACCTGGCTTCCTCAAATTACTTAATCTCTAAGGTCTTACACATCCAGCTCATGCTTTCCAGTGCGTATATCTGCTGTATTAAGTTCTTAAAATGTTCAGCATCATTACTTCAATGTTCCAATTAGATGTTGAACAAAAACAAAAAGAATTCTCGAAACAGGAAATTTTACCACAACCCACCTACAAACAAAAAATATCCTAGCTGTCCATAAAAGCGATAAACTGTATCAAGATAAATTGTTTTTTCGAACGAAAGCCAATCTGCCATAAAAACTGAAAATTCCATAAAAGCACCTACTATTAATAACCCTTCAGATAAAACGAAAATAGAAAATTTTGATTCAGCTGATGCTTCTACGAATGCAGAATTGAAAAAAATTCTCAAAACAGGAAATTCTACCAGAACCCACCAACAACCAAAAAAAATTTCCTAGCTGTCCATCCATGCTTACTTCAGAATGAAGAACAGTCTAATCATGGACAGACAGCCAGAATGAAGAGCTCAGTGACAAAACTTGCATTGTGGTAATGCATTGCACATTTGCGATAAACTGTATCAAAATAAATTGTTTTTTGGAACAAAGGGCAAGACTCCGACAATATCTGCCATAAAAACTGAAAATTCAAACAAAGGCCAAGACTCCAAAAATAACCTAGCTGTCCATCCATGTTTACTTGAGAATGAAGAACAGTCTACTCATGGACAGAAAGCCAGAATGAAGAGCTCAATGACAAAACCAGTGAATTTCAACAAAAACAACAGCGCAAGTAATATTGAATTACCAAATCTGGATAAAACAGAATTGAAAAGAATTCTCGAAACAGGAAATTCTACCACAACCCACCTACAATCAAAAAAAATATCCTAGCTGTCCATCCATGTTTACTTCAGAATGAAGAACAGTCTAATCATGGACAGACAGCCAGAATGAAGAGCTCAGTGACAAAACTTGCATTGTGGTAATGCATTACATGTTTGCGATAAACCGTATCAAGATAAATTGTTTTTTCGAAGAAAGGCCAAGACTCCAACCAATCTGCCATAAAAACTGAAAATTCCATAAAATCACTTATTAATAATCCTACAGATAACACGAAAATAGAAAATTTTGATTCAGCTGATGCTTCTACGAATGCAGAATTTGAATGGTTGCGATAAACCGTATCAAGATAAATTGTTTTTTCGAACAAAGGCCAAGACTGCAATCAATCTGCCATAAAAACTGAAAATTCCATAAAAGTACCTACTATTAATAACCCTACAGATAAAACGAAAACTTACTAAAAAGAACTAAAACTAGAAAAACTAAAAAAGAAAATTTTGATTCAGCTGATGCTTCTACGAATGCATCTCTCTTAGCATCAAATAATGCTGCATTTAAAACGGATAAAGAAAATTTTTATGCAGTTGATGTTTCTACGAATGTAGCTCTCTTGACATTAAAAGATACAGTTAAAACAGAAAAAGAAAACTGTAAATCGGGTGATTCTTCTACGAATGTACCTACTTTAACAATAAATAATGATACGATTAAAGTGCAAAGAGAAATTTTTAAATCGGATAATGTTTCTACGAATGCGTCTCCTTTAGCATCAAATGTTTCTCATTCATCATGCTTAACAGAATTAGAAATGCAACATGTTCTTAAAAGAATCGATAAAACTTTGAAAGAATCTTCTGGAGACAAAAATGTAGATGAAAAAGATGAAAACAACATATACTTAGGCCTGAAGAAGCAATTAGAAATTCTTTAAAGTGTACTTTAAAGTGGTTAGTTGAGATTAGAGATGGGAAAGCTTGGAAAAAAATGGAAACTTTGGTAAAAAAACTGGGGTTTTTCCTGAAGGTGTAATTTTCATTTTTACAAATTGGAAAAATTTAAATTTAATTTAAAAATAATACATTCAAAATGTTATTATGGCTGCATTCTTATATTTTTTTTATGTTCAATGTCTGGCATGATAATGTTAACCATGAAAAATATGATATGTAAGCAGTTTAGGAAGAACTTCAGTCCTTTAAAAGGACCCTTCACAATTTTTTCACTTTAAAAAATAGGACCCTTCACATAATTTGGAAAAATTTTTAATCTTCATTCTGAATCCTTAAATGTGATGATTTTAGAATAACAAAACCTGTCACATAACAGCTGAAATAATGAATGAATCTATTATCTAGCTGTATATATGTATGAAGGACCTTATTAATATCTAAATAGGAACCTAAATACAAAGACAATTTCTAATTCACAAACGTTTGATAATATTTTTTATGAAAATTTTGTAAGATTGTTTTTATAAGGCAATATTTTTTTTTCAAAGGTTTACAGAAACAGGTTCGTGTGAAAAAAATTTAAGCAAACCCATGCAACTTATCTTGTTAAGAATGAAAATCCATGTGCAAAATTATTTCAACAATACCTATAGATTGAAAATTGAATATAAAATTTGAAATATGCATATTTATTTTTATTGGCATAGCTGCAATTTTTCATGTAATCAGATGACAATCTCCAGAAATATTTAAGTATTATTAGAAACAATTCTTTTTTAATAACATGCAAATGAAATTATATAGTATTTTCAAGCTTTTTTCTCTTCTCTTCATTTTATTTAAAATATAGACTTGTATAACTGTAATTTTTTTTTTATAAATATAAATACATACAGAAACTTTGCAAAGAAAATGTAAATTTTCTGTGAAAAATTTAGTTGCAACCAAGTATTAAAAAATCCACATATTTTATAACTTTCATTAAAAAAAATATACATACGTATATATATTAGTTTCATATTAAGAATCTAAAACTTAAACCAAAACATATAGGTTGGTTTAGGTTTAGACTGGAAAACTATACCAAAACTAAATACATGGGAAATGAAAATTCTAATTGTAAGAAAAAAAAATTAATATTGTAAATAAGTATAAATTTTTAAGGACTGGAAGATTTAAAAATGATAATATTTATAATGCCACAACTAAAATAATTTGTTCCTTTAAAATGGCATAATTTATGTACTATGTTGAGGTAAAGGTGAAAATAAGCACTCGCCAGTCGCCACTCGTCCATTAAACTTGAAAAACTGGCGATTAAAAATTTGGAAAGGACCGGCCAAATGCAGGATTTTCAGATTTCCTTTTTTCCCTAAAATTCGCGATTTCTCCCAGCCCGTTCGACAAAATTCATGATTTTTTTCGTGCCCAATCGCCGAAATTCAAGATTTTTTCATGCCTGTTTGACAAAATTCATGATTTTCCACACCCGATCAGCGAAATTCTTGATTTTTCTGCATCCAATTGCTGAAATTCTTGATATTTTTTCTGCGCCCGATCGCCGAAATTTTTTATTTTTCCGCATCCGATCGATGAAATTCACGATTTTTCTGCATCCGATCGATGAAATTCAGGATTTTTCCGCATCCGATCTATGAAATTCATGATTTTTTCACATCCGATCGACGAAATTCACGATTTTTCTGCACCAGATTGCCGAAATTTATGATTTTTTCCGCATCTGATCTATGAAATTCATGATTTTTCTGCACCTGATCACCAAAATTTATGATTTTTTCCATGTCCGACCTACAAAATTCATGATTTTGCCGCACTCGATTGCCAAAATTCATGATTTTTTCCATGTCCAATCTACAAAATTCATGATTTTGCCACACTCAATTGCCAAAATTCATGATTTTTCCGCATCTAATTGCCAAAATTAATGATTTTTCCATACATGACTGCCAAAATTTATGATTTTTCTGATTCTGATCGATGAAATTGCCGCACTCGATTGCCAAAATTCATGATTTTTTCCATGTCCGATCTACAAAATTCATGATTTTGCCACACTCAATTGCCAAAATTCATGATTTTTCCGCATCCGATTGACGAAATTCATGATTTTTCCACACTTGACCACTGAATTTTATGATTTTACCACGTCTGATCGATGAAATTCAGGATTTTTCCGCATTCGATCGATGAAATTCAGGATTTTCTGCATTCGATTGATGAAATTCAGGATTTTTCCGCATTCGATTGGTGAAATTCAGGATTTTTCCACACCCGATCAGCAAAATTCTGGATTTTGATGTGTCCAATTGCCGAAATTCATGATTTTTACGTGCCCAATCGACGAAATTCATGATTTTCACATTCTCGATCGACGAAATTCACGATTTTCCGTACCTGATCGACGAAATTCATGATTTTTATGCTACCGAATGATGGAAATTCATGATTTTTATGCTACCGAATGATGGAAATTCATGATTTTTACGCTCCCGAAGGACGAAACTTGCAATTTTTTCTGGACTAATTGACAAATTACACATTTTCTGAATTTATGAAGATGTTAGCCTTGTTTGGTCTGCGGGCCACAGGTTGTGCATGTGTAATGTATATCATGTTGTGGATTATTATTTAGTGTATAAACATACCTATTTTATAATTGTCAGATCTTAATTCTAGACAAATATTTTTTTTAAAAAAAGGTACTTATGTAGTTAGATACACAAGTACCTAAGCTTAGTCAGACTGTCATAGAATGGCATGTTGTGTATAAATTTGCTGTTGACTTATTTTAAAATTGATTGCAAATTAGTATCTCAAGTTTATGCAAAGCAACATAAATTAAAATATTTTTATTTAGTACATAAATTACTTTACTGTAAACTAATTACATATTTTTTAAATTAAATATTCAGTGACATAAATGTACTCACTGGCTTAAAGAAATTATTTTCACTCGCCACTAAAAAAAAATCAACCTACCGGCCAGTGGCTACTAAGCAAAATTCCTTATTTTCACCTTTATGTTGAGGTGATATTTAATGCAATTTAAGTTTTCTTTCAAACTGCATTAATATTGGTTAAAACACATAAGATTTTTTTTTTTTCTTTTTGTTATTTTTTTAATTTTCACTACTGGTAATTGAAGAAATGCATCTGAAAAATCATTTCAACAGAGACATAATATTATAAGCAATGGTAGCAAGAAAAGCTACTGTGAAAATTCTGAGACTGAAAGGTTAAATTTTTAAAAGCTAATTTTTTTCTTCTTTTTTTTGTAATATAGGGGAGACCGGGGCACATTGGTACATGGGGTACATTGGTACAAGGTAGATATTTTTAGTTGATTTATTTAAAAGTTTTTTAATTTCTCTCCTAAAAGTTGGCAACACTGAAGACTTTCGTCAGGTGAAAGTTTGCTGGGATTGGATTTGCAGTTTCTTGGAGAAAGTAACTTTAACTGTTTTACTGTAATTTTGTAATCTTTTGGAAGTCTACTTGTAACATTATAATCAGAATTCCATTTAATCTATCACTTTGACTATAATAGCACATTATAACACATGTTAATGACATTTATTTTCACACTGTCTTGAACTACAATGTAAACAACAAACGTCAGCCATGACCCTTTTTTTTCAAAAATCTGCTACCGGGGTAGTTTGGCACAGTCCTATTGGGGCACATTGGTACATGTACCAATGTGCCCCATAATAGACTGTAAACTGGTATAACATTATTTTTCAAAGTATTTCTTTTAGTTAAAGCCAGTTTACTGTCATTTCTGTATTGTTGCAGTATATTTACTAGGCACAGTTCAATAAGTGTATACATCTCCTTTGCTTTACCAACTTATCCCACCCAAAATATATCAGTCTGGTAGATCCAATATCTCAATTAGTGATTATGTGTAGTAAAATTTGCTGGAAAGAAGAGATTCATTTATTATGTTGGCCAGATTGAAGTTAAGAATACAGAATCTGAGATTTCCGTAAAGTGTTTAAGAAAGAAAACTGACTGCTCAAAATTTTATTTCCCTGAACAGGTTGATAGTAGCATTATTGATATTTCAGATGTATGTTTTATCCTTCCACAGCCTACATTTTGTGGTGGTACTGCTAGAGCTGCAACATTATTATCTTTTCCTGTTGGGTTAAGTGACTATAATCTCCACTAATTGTATAAAAATTCTACTATTATTTTTTCCTATGTTTTGTCTTGTGTTTTCTATACATTGATGCAGTTTCAAATTACTATTCATGTATTTTTAAGTTCTTTTCCATTTTTGTATCCCAATTACTGTTACTAATAAAAGTGTTAAGTTCCCTATGTATATTTCTTGTAAGTGTACCAAAGTACCCCATCCTTGTACCAATCTACCCTACCCCACCATGGAGTAGATTGGTACAAAAATTATTATTTCCTAAACTACATGTTACTGATTTTAATACAGCAAAATTTTTCAAAATGATTCATCACATTGCAACATTAGAAAACACTCTTCAATTACATGGTTTAAAATTTTAAAAAATCTGGATACTCATCATAAAAAAGACAATTTTCTGCAAAATGTACCAATGTGCTCCGGTCTCCCCTATTCATGTAAAGTGAAAGAAAAATGTATGCAGAAATTTAAAAAATGTTTATTATTTTATATCTTTTAAGGAAATATAACTTATTTTTGGAAAACATTTGTAAAAAATCAATTTGTCCAAAATTTCTAATTTTTCCAGAAAAAACCCGGAAAAAAACTTTTTTTTTCCCGCCACTTCAAAATTTCCAGAAATTTTATATCTCTAGTTGAGCTAAATAAGAAAATTATCTCAATGAAATGCTTCCCTTACATATAATATAGTGAAGAACAATTTATACAGTCATCAGTAATCAGCCTACTTGCCCATGACCCGTCCCACACTCTTACCATGATGTTAACATACAAAGTAACATAATCAAAATTGAAACAATGCAATAAGAGATAATTATTAGTCCAATAATTAACAATAATAATTTGAAATCATAATATAAGCAATTAATAATTTAAACATATTTGAAACTTAAGAAACAATAATTGAGACTGAGATAAACTCTTGCCATTTACCTTTAATCAATATTCTTTAACATATAAAAATTTCTTAACTTACCATAAAAATACTCATTTGCAAATAAATGCTTTTTATTAAAAAATAAAAATAAATAAAAATGAAAGATTTTTTTTTTTCCAAAATACTTTTATTAACTCATTAAGGCAAAAGGTGGACTTAATTTTTTTTTTTTTTTTTTTTTTTTTTTTTTTTTTTAACCAATTTGCTTGAAAATTAAATATGTGATTGCAAATGCAGTTATGTAAAAATAACTAAAATTTTAAGGAAAAATATTAATTATTTTGGTAATTATTAATTATTGAAATAATTAATTAATTGAAAATGCTCCATGTGCAGTTCTTTTACATATAATACAGTGATTTTTATTTATGAGATACCTTTCAGAACTAAGAGTAAAACTTAGTTGGAATCGTAAACATGAATAGAAAATATAATTAATAAAAATAATAAGTGTAAAAACCAATTTTTAGCGTGCAAAAATACTGTTAATTATTCTTTCAATAAAGAATTTACAGCCTATGAGTTCTAAAGTACCATTTATTTATCTAATATCCATTTGGTGTACCATAAGGTAAATACATAACAAATTTTGAAGAACTCTGAAAATTAGGAAGGCGCATGGAACATTTTGAAAATTGACATTCGAAAATTTTCATTTTGAGAAAATCAACTTTTAAGTTAGAAACATTAGTATTCCAATATTAATGAACATTAAATACCATAAAATAAATGAATATTACTTATAATATATATATAAGTATACAATAAAATTTTAACAATAAATATGTAAAAAACCTACATTTTTATTAAAATAATATCCACCGTTTTACGAGATACTTTCGCAGTAATGCTGCGCTTTGGTTGATCAAAAAGCAAAAATGCTCCATGCGTATTTCTTTCACATATAATATGGTAATTTTTAATCATGAGATACCTTTCAGATCTAATAGTAAAACTTAGTTGAAATCGAAAACATGAATAGGAAATAAAAATTAATAAAAATAATAATATGCGTGAAAACCAATTTTTATCATGCAAAAACACTGTTAATTATTCTTTCAGTAAAAAATTTACAGTCCATGAGTTTTAAAGTACCATTTATTTATCTAATATCCATTTGGTGTACCATAAGGTAAATACATAACAAATTTTGAAGAACTTGGAAAATTAGAAAGGCGCATGGAACATTTTGAAAATTGACATTATTCGAAAATTTTAAGTATATATATATACAAATATATCAATACAATTTCTAATAGAACACAACAGCTACATCAAGATGTTAGTAATATCCCAGAAAAATTTCATTTTGGTAAAATCATTTCTATTACCGCCTCAAGGGCAGTCATAAGTTTCATAAAAACGGCAAAAATTTCCTTTTTTTTTTAAATTATATGTCTAGAATAAGAAAATTGGCATTCTATCTAGTAATAAGTTATAAATGTCTAGTAATTTTCATCATGGGCATAGCCAACCAAAGGCGAGAAGGTTCCCCCCCCTCCCCTAAATTTGAGAAAAGGGGGCTTTTTAAAGGAATTTAAAAAAATTTCCGGAAAATTTTGGGGAATTTATGCATGAAGCCCCTCCTCTACGACAAAAATTCCTAAAATTTACCGGAAAATCTCCAAAATCCCTTCAAAAAGTCCCTTTTTCTCAAATTTAGGGGCGGGGGCGGGCCCCTCTCGCCCATAGTTGGCTACGCCCATGATCAAAATTACTCTAGACATTTATAAGTTATTACTAGATATAATGTAAATTTATTTAATTCTAAACATATAATAAAAATAGTGAAAATTGAAAAAAACAGAATTTAAATTTTACCGTTTTTACAAAATTTTGGCCGCCTTTGCGGCAGTATAATAGAAATGATTTCAGTATAATGAAATTTTACTGGGACATTATACTAACATGTAGCTGTTGCATTCCATTAGAAATTGTATTGCTATGGTTGGGTAACTATATATATATTTTTTTCTACAAAAAACATGTTTTTGCGATTTTTTTACCTTCCCCCCCCCCCCCCCCCCCCCCCCCCCTGCAGAGGTAAAGGATATTAACCAATTGGTGTAATATTTTGCGAATTTATTCCTTATTACCGATGGCAACTTTCCTGCACTATTGTGTTTTGATTATATAAATTTTGCTTTTTCGACCCACGCGCATGGAATATTTTGAAAATTGACATTATTCGGAAATTTTCATTTTGAGAAAACCAACTTGTTAGAACTATTAGTATTTCAATATTAATGAACTTTAAATACTATATAATAAATGAATATTACTTATATTATGTATGCATACAATAAAATTTTAATAATAAATATGTAAAAAAAACCCACCTTGTTGATCAAAAACTAAAAATGCTCAATGCACATTTCTTTCAAATATAAAAAGGTATTTTTATTTATACCTGTCACACCTTAGAACAGAACTTAGTTGAAATTGTATACATAAATTAAATATATAAATAATAAGTAAAGCGTTTCTTAAAATAGTGTTCTAAAGTATCATTAGCGATATATTTCATTTTTGCATGACTAAAACAGTCCTGCACCATAGGTCACACCTTCACTTTTTGCATTTAGTGCTAATTTTTTTAATTTCTTTTGAACTGCAGGTTTCTGATAAGATTCTAAGAATCTTCACTCTTTTTGCTTTGATCTAACATCTCGCTTTTTTTCTCGATACACATTGATTCAGTACATTTTTCGGTATTTTTATACATAACTTTCAACGATTCCATGCATCCAAAATTAAACTCACTAACAGCTGTTGTTACAGCAAGCTCCAACCGCTTTTTTGAAATAAACACTTCTTTGGGGCACTTTTGCCAAATACAGCTGTGCAATGTTTCATTTGAATTTTGTGTTTTTGCGGAAACACAACGTTTGAGAATTTCGTCTGATGCTAATCTTTGATATACAAATAATATGTTTCCAGCAACATTTTCTGATAAGCAAGTTTTCATTGATGCATGACTTTTGGGTTGCCCATTGCAAGCAATCGCACGCTGATAAAAACACCATGATTTGGTTCCAACTGCACATTTATTATGAATTGTTTTTTTGTCTGAAGACATGTAATGGTACAATGTTGCAAAAATAGACGATTTCATTTTTTCAATGTCTGGAGCATTGTCCTTTATGGCCTTTCGGTAAAAGTTTTGTAATTTTAAAATGGTGTCTTCTTTCAAATTGCCACGTTTGCGTCCACCAATTGTGACCCCTTTTGTTCTTAACTCTTTTACTTTATTTCTTAGTGCTGTTCCTAACCTTTTTGAAATATGGTTTACACGTTCTTCTTTTCTTATAGAAATATCTAAACCATAAACACAATTTTCATTAAGATGCTGATGTGTTTTAGCATCACCATCAGATAAAATTGTAGTGTAGTGCATTTGATTATTTTCAACTGAGTGTTTCCAAATATTCAATGCTGCACTCATTTCCATGCTGCCTGATGAACCTTCAAAATTTTTTTGACAGTAGGATTTGTGCCCTTGCTTCTAAATTGCAAATTCTGCACTATTTTTCCCAAGATCTTTTGCAACAGAGGCACATTCAGGACAGTACTTTGATAAAATCTCATAGTCGAGAACCAGTCCAGTGATTACGTCAATGACAGAACCAATACCATACAAAGATGTATGGCCTCTTTTCTGCCAAGTACCATCATAGGAGACGGTCAGATCTAAAATTGAATCATCACTGTCATCCAATAAATTTTGTTCAATATAATGTCCTTCGCACCATTTCTCGAGACAAGTTCAAAATTTGTTTTTTTGATAGTATCATTTCTCATCTAAACATTTGGAAAATGTTTTTTTATCCATGCGTGGCATGTTTAAAATCATGGAAAAAGTTTCAACTGCTGAAAGCCCTTTACCCATGCTTAAAAAAGCATGTACAATCTTTTGATTTATTTGAAATTCTTCTCGTGCACTTGAAAATGTTTTTTTCAAATGAATGCCCACATTCAGAACAAATAAGTTCTAAATTTTTAGAAAAGCCATATGATTGACCCACAACAACTCTCAAGCAGTTCACAGATGTACAAAAATCACATGAAATGTTGCTAGTAATGATGTCTACGCATTTTCATCAATAAGTGTATAATTCGCAGATGCAAAGTCAGTCTGTTCAGTTACATCAGAAGCATCATTATCTTCGATTTTGGAGAATTTTCGTTTCAAAGCATTTGCAACATCAGCTTTCCTTCGCTCGTTCGGCCGTCCTTTAGGCTTACGCCAGCGTGAGCTAATGCTATGCATTGCAAATATATAAAGTTATTCTGTATTACTTTGTTTCTTACAACTACTAATCAGCAAAAACTTTTTTCAGAATTTGAGCTAAATTTCACTTCAAAAAGAGGACAAAAACAGCATATAATCAAAACAAAATGAATGTAAACACAACTCGGGAAGCAGTAAATCAAACTGTTGCCAATTACTACTCAAAAATAAAAACTAAAAGTTAATTAGGGAAGAAAATTCGGCTGAAAAATTTGTAAACAAAATACAAACACATTGTAAACAAAGATCAGGTGATGAGCGCGGCCCTTTAATTTTTTCTAAAATTATTAATAAAGTCCGTAAAAATCATGCGATTGCGAAAATTCGACCTGAATAAGGTAGCTTGCGAAGCGCTTCATGACTTCATGTTTTGGTGACAAAAAGTATTTTTCGAAATTTTGAAGGATTTTGGTCGATTTGAAGGTCCACCTTCGCCTTAACTTTCCCCACCCATAAGGGCTAACTTAGTAGCGTTTTTAGCAGATACAAGTTGTTTGTCTGTGATAGCTTTTTTATAACATACTTCCTTGCAAGACGATGATTTTATTTTCTCCTATAGATCAGTTTCAACCACGTGATCACCAGCCCACCAAAAGTTATCAACCAATCATAATCGTGGATTTGTAGCTGGATTACGAGCCAACCAATCACAATCCACCATCTTTGATGGGCAAACAAAAAACAAACCTAGTTGCTAAGGTGGTTGCTAGGGTGTGACGTCAGTTGAAACTGATCTATTCCAACTGACGTCAGAGTCACGTGCTTTGGGTACAGTGCCTAGAAGTAAATAGTGTTGTTATCGGCGTCAAAATTCTATTCCTGAAATAGAGGACGCGGATAGATGGCGCTAGTGTTCTCGCCGCGGCTATGGTAACTTTCGTTTGTACATAAACATCGTTTTAAATCTAATTTTTTCGGTAATAAATCAGTACTTTACAATGCTTTAGATAAAAAAAAAAAAATTGTAATAATGAAAATGCAGTTGGGAAGAAATGTAACTGCTTTCATAACAACCAATTGTAAAGAAATCAAACAGTTACAAAATTTATCATAGGACGTTTTTCTTCCAACAATACTTAGTTATTTCTAAAACAATATATTGGATAAATACATCATACTACGATATATTGTTGTAAAAACATGTCCTTTTTTTATACAGTTAAATTATTTCACCCCTGTTTTGACAACTTTTTAATCGGTATTTATTATTACATAACTTGTTTGCATCCACTTAACAAACTAAGAGTAAATTGAGTTGTTAAAAATTTCTGTTGTTTCAGAGCTTAGTTTTGGGTAAAATAATTTAAGGTATACCAGCAAAACATCAAATGAGAAATCTATGATTCTTTCAAATCTAGAAAAAAAAATATATTCTTCTGAAAGTATTACAAGAATGCATTTTCTTTAAATTGGGGTAGATGTGCTAATCATCCTTTAAAAAAATTATTTTAATTAATAGTTTTTATTATTATTATTATTTTTTTAAATATTATATTAATCTATCAACAATATTTAACCATTCTCATACTCACATTTCCCAATGTGAATCAAAATTTTAATAAAAGAAATAAATGAAACAATTTTAATTCCAGTAATAGACACCTTACAAAAAGTAAGAAATTGATTTTGTGAATGTATTAAAATCATAATTCAATGAAAGCATACTAATGAAACAAAATAGTCCTGTTAAAATAAATTTAAAAGTTCGGATATCAATAATTAATAAAATATTTACGATAAAAATTCATTGTTTGAACTATTTATTGTCATTATCACAAAATCAATATCTTAATTATTTTAGATAGAAAAGTTAAAATACTAAATTTAAAATATAAATAAAACATCCAGAAACGAAGCATGTTCGATCAGCTTTTCTTTTCGTAGTATTTGCGGAATTATCCATACTAATTTATCATTAAAGAAGTGTAGTATATGTTATAATATATGTTTACTTTAAAATATTAGAGAAATAGAAAAATTCGTATAGTTTGTTTGAAAATATAGCGGTAATTATATCGAAACTCACATTAGGATCAAGCCTTTTAAATGAAACTTCAAATGTAAATAACCATGGTGGGAACTCGACGCCCTCTGGCGGAGAATTTGGTTTTCCTCCTTTCTGACACATTTTTTTTCTTATGGTTGTATTGGCGATAAGCACACTAGTTACTTCTAGGCACTGTACTTTGGGGAAACATTGCCGAAATTGTAGTCCTTAATTATGCAACGATTCGTTTATAACTCAAGCCTGCATGTCATAGAGTAGCAACGGACCAGATTTTCGTGATGTTGAGTCACGTGCTTTGGGGAAACATTTCGGAAATCGTAGCCTCGAACCCAAACGAAGAATAGGGTCCATTCCCAAACTGGGCCGAAACTCTGTTTTTTTCAGACAATGCTAAATACTCTTTCGGTAACAGCATTGCTATGTGGTATGATTAATATAGCCAACATTAATTTTGGCAATGCAACATACTTTTGTTGCCCAGATATGTTCTTTATCTGAGAAATTTGATGACAGCCAGAATCCATCCTATCATAAGAGATTTCATCAAAATTTTCCAACTGATATGATGCAAATTCTGACTGACATCGGTCTAATTCGTCATTGTTTAACAAAAGAGGGTATTTTTTGACAAAAAAAATCAACGGACTCATAAGGAACTGTTCTCCTTAGTGAAATGTCAGGCACATCTGCATGTTTTAAAACATCTTTCTTCAGAGGAAACTTTTTGAGAACATAATCGCATGCACTGCAGAAAAAGTTTCTGACATCGGTATAAAATTCTGCATTTGCCCCAATAACTAAGTTCTTCATCATTTTTTTTATATTTTCTCTTTCGATAATTAATATCCAAAATAGGGCAGTTGCAATTGACGTCAGGTTGGAGGTCACTCACTACAAATAGGCAGTTCTGATTGGTGGAAGTATCTTGACCTCCAAGTTAAGTACAATGGCTGATCAGCTAATTGCAACTTCCCTATAGAACCTGAATCTTCTGCCAAAGCAATAGGTTTCACAAATCTAACCACCAGATCTGTAAAAAAATTCACCAATTTTCTACGTAAAAGGTGTATCAAAGGTGCTTCTTGTTGTAGCAATACATTTACATACATACAAGTTAAAAATCGGTAAAATGCTGCTTAAGAAAAAGCAATAGATTTTGAAGATAGGATTTTATACTGTTATCATCATAATTTTCCTCCCAAAAGAAATGGTAAAGGGCATCCCATTGTTCAAGCACCCAGTTGATGAAATCCAACAATAAAATACGTGCTAACATATTTCAGTATCTTGTGTGGCTTCAAACCGCATACTTCTTGACACAATTTAAAATTACTTTTTCATTTGGAACTTTTGTCCAAATAATAATACAGGTGTATCAAGAAATCTTCAACATTCACCGATTTTAGTTCAACAGAGGCTTTTTTGCAGCTAGGTGCAGAAGATGACATGGGCAGCCAATACTGATAATAGAAGGCTGCACTTTCAGAAGGAAGGCAACAACACCTTTGAACTGGCCTGTCATCACATTTGCATTATCTGATGAAAAGGATACGCAATTAGTCCATGGAATTTCTTTTTTAGTCAATTCCTCCTTTAAAATATAAAAAATGCCTTCACCTGTGTTATTACTTGTCTGGCACAAAGACATCGATACAGTATCGATTTTACCAGCCGATTCGTTAAAATACGTTACTACGATAGGCCTCCGTGGCCGAGTGGTTAAGACACCATTCCGCTAATCGCTTGAGAGCGTAGGAGTCAGGTCGGGGGGTTCGACTCCCGCCAACTCCATTGCACACACTCGACTGACAACTCTTTACCATGCTCGAAACCAAAATGCAGGAAGAGCAGACGACAATTTGTCATGTTTGACGGGTCACATGACCAGCCTTTGAGAGCACCAGCGCCACGAACCGGATACTAATTTCCGGTCCATGTTCTGATCTTGAAAGCCTATCTTCACTGTTCTCCTTTTTATTTCTATCTCCCTGCTTAACTGTTTTCCTTCTTATGTTCTATCTTCATGGTTACGACAAAAATGTAGTGATAGATTGGTTGATGGAACTGTTTGTTTGCAAACATGTATTTTCCTTATACAATGTTAACGTTGAAATAAGCTAGCAGATGTGCAGCATCGTTGCATATTTATCGGCTATAATTTTTTAGCACCTTTTTAAACCATTACTGGGATAGCCGGTTTCCACATTATGTATTCTAGGCGTTGTAGTCTAGGATTAAGCCCAGGGCTACAGCAGATACCGGGCTTGCTCATACATTATGGTATGGCACAAATAGTGGCTGGTCGCGATCAAAGACTTACAGCGATTGGCACAAAACGTTTGGCGTGCCTCTTTGTACCAATAGACGCTTTCAGTCGTGACGTCAATGATGACGTTTTGCTTGGAAACTGACTCCAAACAAATAGTTGCTATGTTGTATTTTCTATTATGTTTGTATATTATACCTAAATCTTATGATTATATCTCACGGCAAAGCGTTTTAATACATTATATGCAGTGGTAATATTTTCTACGATTTATATTTAATAAGAAATGACACATAGCAACCGTTTGTTTGGAGTCAGTATCCAAGCAAAACGTCATGACTGACGTCACACTGAAAGCGTCTACTATTTGTGACGTCATGGGAATGAATGAGCAAGCCTGGTATCTAGTAACGCTACCTACAGATGGCTTTGTATCTAGTATAAGAAAAGGGCAGCTGACGTACTGTTCGTTCTTTATGATTCCTACTGTACACATGAGATGGGCGATTTGATTGGTCTACGTTAAACTGGTCTATGATATGATTGGCGTACGTCGCCATGACGATTCCTGCAATGACAGCTGTGACAAAAATGCAGTGGTAGATTGGTTGATGGAACTGTTTGTTTGTAAACATGCCCTTTCCTTATAGGTGGCTTTGTATCTAGTATAAGGAAAGGGCAGCTGACGTACTGTTCGTTCTTTATGATTCCCACTGAACACATGAGATGGGCGATTTGATTGGTCTACGTTAAACTGGTCTACGATATTGTTGTGTCTTATCACAACTATAAATCATCTCTTCAAAAATATATTAGACTTCATAATTATACTGGATTATAATTTCTTACTAAAAGCAAAATAACTGTTAATCATTTACAAACATTAATTACTTCCATAAATTTAATTCCTTAACTAGTATTGAATTAAAATTCTCAATTATATTAATTTACAGTATAAAGTTAAAAGGTGTTGAGATCTCTCAATTACAATTTAATTCAAAATAATTAAATTCTCACTGAATAATTATTAATTAATTTCTTACATTTACTTCTTTCTTCTCAACCAAAATAAAATCATTTAATTCATTTCTCATTTTAAATCTATAGAAAGGTTGCGTTGTGTTATCAAAATAATTAATTTAAAATTACAATAAACCAGATGCTGGGCCTAGAAAAATGTGAGGTGATCAGGATTTAAATTATCTTAATTTTACTTCTATAAGTTAAGTTTTAACTTCATTTTGAAATATAAGTGGTTCTGTCAAAACTAAAATTATTTTCTCCAAGATAGTTATTGAATATCAACAATCGTAAGAAAAGTTACAAAACAAGCGGGAAAAATTCTACCTTACGGCAGAATATAGATTGGTCACCCACGGCTTTTATTGTTGAGATTTTTTTCAGCCAAGTCTAACTCGTCAAAAAAAGTGTTTGTTAGCATAAGCCAGCTTCTCCACTTTAGAATTTAGTTAGCGCTCTAAGATTTTTTGTGAGCTGGCGGAATATATTAAGCACGAGCACACCAAGTTTTAAAAGGATTCGGTGACTAGAAGTATTTTTAATAACTATAATGGTAAAAAGATATGGCTTCAATGGGCTGAGACGTGGCGAGGTAGTTGTTGTTTACAAATGTGCTGGCATAATGACACCCTTTAAATTATTTTTAATCATTCAAGGCATTTTAGCACTTAATAGATAACCTAAAAAAGATAATGACAAGTTCTATGATATCAGCTTTTTTGATGGATAAAGATAAGAGAAGTTGTTTAACAAATGATGAGTCAGCATTAATTGACGGGATCTTGGGGAGCAGTGGGGGGAAGGGAGGGGGAGCTATACAAAACACAAGTGCTCTACGAGACCTTTAAAATGAATCCTCACTTGAAATTGAGAGATGGGACTTTAAAAGGGATCCCCCTTTTCGCCCCTCTGACGGGCCCCCTCGAGAGATACGTGAAAACCGAGGGCGCCAAAAGAAGGGGAGGGGGAATACCTTTAGACAGTTTACAGCTAATTTTGGTAAAATTTTGGAGCTTTCCGGTCCACAGGAACAGAGAAAAATGGGAAAAACTAAAATAAATATGAAAAATTGAAAAAAATAAATAAGAAAAGTGCTCCTGACAGGAGACGGGAGAGAAGGAGGGGCAGAGTAAAACCAGACAAAAGTGCTTGATGAGATCACACTTTTGATATGTTACATGACGGGGTTTGAGCACCTTGAATGTCTCCACCGTGAGGGGGGGGGGGTAACTCCGATCCTATGGGATATAGGGCCTCGGGACCCTCTTAGAAATGTCAGCCTCGACGATTTTAATTTCGTTGGATCTTTTAGAAGAGGCCTACGCCCTCTGTGGGGCTTAAAGGGGCTGAGAAAGATGGGAAAAACTAAAATTTAGAAAGAGTTGAAACAGAGAAATATGCTTCTTAAGGGAGGGGGCGAGAGAGAGGCCGAGAGTAGGACCAGACCATAGTGCTTGACGAGATCTATCAATTATTGATATGTTACATGAAGGGGTTTACATGAGGGAGGAGCACCAAAAAGGTTTTACTGAACCTTTCCCCCCAGGAACTTACAAGCACTTACCTCCCCCCCCAGAGGTAACTTCATTCCTATTGGAGATAGGGCCACGGGTCCCCTTAGAAATGTCCACCACGACGGGTTTAACTTTGTTGGATCCTTTATATTATTGTTTAAATGGGGTCTGCGCTCGCTGTATGGCAATTAAGTACTGAGAAAGGAAATACAAGCGGAAGTATCGGCATAATACAGAGAGACAATTTGATTTTTAATATCGTCAGTAACAACCATTTGTATAGCTATGCATACAGGGTGTCCTCTTTTATATATGGAGTGGCTGTGACTTTTCATAAACATTAATTTTACTGTAATCTGAAAGAATTAGCCCTGTGTGTGGCTATTTAAAAAAAAAATTACCGTACTTTCGTGTTATAGCGGCTCCCACTATTATGATTATGCCAAGGTTGCAGTTATAATTTCGCTAAGATCATCGCAAAGCTTATATAAGCATCCTATATATGCATATATATATTCCAAACACTCCTATATGTGCCATATACGTCATTATACACATATTATTTATGTCTTATATGTCGTATATACATCATATACACATGTCATATATATACATCATATATGACTATAACTTGGCCACATACGTACAGAAATGTTATATATATATCATATATTATTATAATGTCATACATGCTTTATAATTTGGCGATAAATCTTGACCGCTTGGCAGTTCATCCTTGGAAGCCGCTATAACACGAAAGTACCAAATTTACAATCCTCTTTAATAAAAAGGTACGTGTTGCTGACGACTGGGATTTTCGATAATCGTTGCCACAGATTAATATCGGAAAAAGAAACGTTTGAAGTTACTGAAAAAATTAATTTCTCGAAAAGTATTTGTCGGAAAATTGTTAGACAAACTGCGTTAGAAATTTAAAAAATTGTATTTTTCTTTATATAAATTTCAAATCCACTGATTATGCACTTTTTCAAATACTGAATTTCAAAAATTACCAAATTTCACAATGGAGTACCATAGCGAAAACTTCACGCATAAAAAAATAATAATAACAGAAATGTGTCAGCACGAGTCACAAATTATAGTAGCCGTATTATTTTGTTAAAATATAAAAGTGAATTATGATGTCATGAATGCATGATTTTTATTTAATTTTTCGACAAATATCCATTTCTTTTTAGTTGTGAATAATATAGGTTAATTCACGTTATTAAAAAATGTAGCTATAAAACATATAAATCAATGGAAAACAGTAAGTAATAAATTGTAAACGTAATAGTAAACCGTATTAAAAAAACACAACTTAGTGAAATAAGTATCCGTTTTTATGTTATTTTAGACTATTCCAGGTAAAGGTACAGATTACTTTAAAATACAAGGTTAAATTCACCGATATATTTCGTTTGATTCAGGATTCTTTTGGAGAAACCGACCAGCGCAGCGGGCGTAGTCTGCTAGTATATTAATAAAAACAGAAACAAAAATATTTCATGCTTGGTGGCTGCTATAACACAAAAGAACGAAAGTACCAAAATTCTTCTTTATTTTTCATATCTGATAATTTGCATCTATCCTGTTTTGTAATTTTAACATTTTTGTAACGATTTTATGCATTTCTATTGCCTATTCAAAGAAAAATTCTTCTAAAGTTACAGAATTTCGTTAAAAACGGTAAAAATAGTAAAATGCGGATATCGTTTGGTCCATTCTCGACCGAAAGCAACAGCCGTTATCATTATCTTTTTACGCGTGAAGGTTTCGTTATGGTACTTCATTGTAAAATTTGGTAATTTTTGAAATTCATTATTTGAAAAACGGCATAAATCATTCGATTTTAAATTTATATCAAGAAAAATACAATTTTTTTCCTTTCTAACGCAGTTTGTCTAACAATTTTGTGATAAATACTTTTTGAGTTATTAATTTTTTCAGTAACTTCAAATGTTTCATTTTCCGAGATTAACCTGTGGCAACGATGGATTGCTGTGACTTTTCATAAACATGAAAAATGATAGAGATTGAAAGAATAAGCCTCCCTGTGGGTGGCTAATAAATGAAAATTCTTCAAAATAATATTAATTTACGATTTACCTAAATTAAATTAACAAAATACTAACGAATAAAATGTTTACTTATGCAATAGAAATTTAGTAAAACTAACTCTTCCGATGATCGCTAATTTTCATCTGAAAAGGAATGTACATATCCAAAACTAAAAATAGTGAGTAGCACTGCAGGCATTGAACACAAAATTCATTAATGTAATTAAATTTAGTTTATTATGATAAACATTGTAAGTTAAGTTACAAATTCACTATTCAGAAACATTATAATAAATTTTCTGTAAACACAGTTCTAATAATTTCTATAGTACAATCATATCTTGGACATTATTATTCTTATAAAACATCATCAGAATTACTTCATTATGATTTAAATTAACATTGTGAATCATTCCTGTATTTCATTTAATATTACTATATTTATTTCGGAGCTGCTGGTTCTGCTTTAATTAAAAAGATAAAGGATAATATTTTAAATTAATAAAATCAAGCATAATGCTTGAAGATAGATTGAATTTAAGTGCACATAAAATAAAATGAAAATATTAGGGAGCATGCAGAAAATTAAAGGAAAGAAAAGAAGAACTTATCATGTTGGCGCCCCGGGCCACTATGGACTGTCAAAACGGATAGACCTGAGACTTTTCCCATCTCTACTGCATCGCCGCCGTTGTCAGAATGAATCTCCTCTTTTTCTCTTCCCAAATATCACCGCACCTGTGCTTGTTCACTTCCTTTTGATCTGTATGCGCGCAGGGTAAATAGTTACGTAAATGTCTTGAAGGAAAACTTTAATTATGATGAGCTATTGTGAATAAATATTTTTATCTGAGTAATAGAGCATTAGATTCTTAATTGTATTTCATTATTTTTTTATTTTGATTTATTTAAGGTTTGTAATTAAATATTGCATATGTAACCCTGCGCACACATGTTAAGAACATCTTCTATTCCCTCCTTGCTCCAACGAAAGTCCGTGACGTCAATGATCACGTGGTGACGCTAAAGGGTTATAAGGAAAGGGCATCTGACGTCACTGTTGGTTAAACTACTGTTGGTTTGGGAGAAAAACCTGTTCGTTCTTTACGGCTCCTACAGTACACATGAGATGGAGGGATTTGATTGGTCTATGTTAAACTGGTCTATGATATGATTGGCCTACGTTGCCATGACGATTCCTGCAATGATAGCTGCGACAAAAATGCTGTGGTAGATTGGTTGATGGAACTGTTTGTTTGTAAACATGCCCTTTCCTTATTCACTTTTTGATTGCTTTTCCACAAGGCCTCGCTCCGGTGTTCGACGATTTTGTAAGGGGGGGGGGGGGAAAGAGAGAGAGAGAGAAAAACAGAATTTTCACCACATGCAAGAAAGTAAATGAATAATCATTTATATTTAATTTAACCAGCAGCATCCAACAAAGCCTTTTAAAATACCAGCAACTCCTTTCAATTAATATTAATAATACAACCACATATTTAAAAATATATCTGTTAATAATGATGCAGTATGATCGTTCCAAAAATAAACATTTTCAAAATTAACGTTAAACAGGCTGAAGTGCGCTTTAATCAACCGATTAAAGGCCAATTCCAAAAACATTATGTTAATAAACAAACATTCAGCCCAAATAATACAAATATAGAATTAAACCATTATTTATTTAGAAACTATAGAACTTAGTGGACAGTGTGAATACTTTTGTTTTGGTAAAATTCTGTGCCAATTTATTTTACTCAAACCAACTTTCCCCATAATTAAATTATTAAAGTATAATTAGTAAAGCACTAATAACAATTTAATTGATATTGTGACTTAAAATAACTGTCAATTTAGCAACACAATAATATGATTGGCGTACGTCGCCATAACGATTCCTGCAATGATCGCTACAACAAAAAATGCAGTGGTAGATGGAACTGTTTGTTTTTAAACATGCCCTTTCCGCTCAAGGCTCACCCAAGATGCTTGGCGATTAGGTTTTGTCCAAAATTGGGTTTTGCCAAACAAATTTTATATGTCGTATGTCGCCACTCTATTTTATTATTTGTTAGTTATTATTTATTTATTATATATTGATTTATTTAATATTATAATGTAATAATAATTATTTATTAATTATATTATCAATTTAATAATTATTTATTAATTGTATTATTAATTTAATAATTATTATGTATTGTATTATCTATTTAATGATAATAATAATTTATTAATTTTATTCATTATTAATATAAAAATAATTATTATATTATTAATTTATAATTTTAATTTATTAATTTAATAATAATCATTACTTATTAATAATTATAAACTGTTTACATTTTTTTATATTATACAATTTGTTCATTTTAAATAATTAATACTAAATATTTAAACTATTTAATAAATTATTTTCTATCAATAATATTCGTTATTGTTAATAATTATATTTACAATTCTGAAGTGTGCATTTAATTTTCATATTCTTTATGAAATTATTAACTTCATCCAGGGAAGAAAGTTTCTTGCTGCTCCATATTTCACACTGCAAAAAACATCCAAGCACTTGACAAGTTGTAAATCTCTACGCGTAAACAAACATCCGCACAAGCGTCTAGCCCCTGCATTTTGGTACGATTTAAAAAAAATGGATCGTGCTGCGTGCATGCGCATTGCTCTAGACAGAGAACCATATTAATTTTATTCTATTCCGCGGTAGTTTTTTTTAAATTCGTAAAAGGATTTTGATTTAAAACATTTAGCGTAATATAACTAAATATTTTCTTTCACAAGTTTCATTGTTTTTAGTTTTTTAACATTCTTAAAGAAATTCAATTTCAGACTTTTACTAAAATACATTTTTTTCCTCCGGATTTTTCAATTTTTAACGATTTTATAGCGTTTTAAAGCAAATTTTTAACATCCAAAAAACAATTTTTAACATTAAAGAAAACATCACTGGACACACGAAACTCTCTTTTCAACAATCTCTAGAATGCACGATATTCATTCAAGCCACGGTCAACAACTTGTGTATGTACGCTTCGCGTACATTAACCGAAAAAAAAATCACTGGACGCATGAAACTCGCTGTACAGCATTCTCTAGAATGTACGAAATTCATTTATAACCAAATTTCATATTTATTTCCATTTTGTTTCAAACTTTCCATCGCTTATATGTTGAAAAATGGAAACTTTACATTTTTTGTATTCAAATTATTTTTTATAACTCAAATAAATACTGAAAAATAAAACTTTCCGCCGCTGGGATTCGAACTCAAGACCACAGAACGGAAAAGAAATGACATACCACAGAGCCATACGCACTCATTTTGAAATGGCTTAGAACAAAATTTTAAAGTATCAGACATGCGCGCAGAGTGATCCGTTTTTTGAAATCGTACCCAAAGTGCAGGGGCTAGACGCTAGTAACATCCGTGAGTGCGCAAACGATGGTCGGACGGGACGGCGAGATTCTAAAAGATAGTCACGTTTTAGCATTATTGGCTTGAACTGCGTTCTCATTCGCTATTATCAGTCACGTGCCATAGACGCTGTTGGGGCTTGGCGTTTTAGATTTGGCGCACTCCTATATGTCTTGGAAATTTTCGAAAATTGAACAGTTTACAAATATAGTTTCAGTTTCGTTTTAATGACGGCCCTTGATGTAGATGATGTCAAAAAATTAAAATGTTTGAATGCGACGTCCAAACAGGTGTCTGAATTTCCTATCTTAAATGTAAGTAATTAAAGAAAACATGAATGACTAATAATAAATGTTAAATAGTATGGCCGCTATTCATACTGTTGGTTATTATTACCTCGCTCTCGCAGCAAACAACTGTAAATTATTTTAAAAGTTTTAATTATTATTTTTTTTAATTGTCCATTTCGTTTAAATGTAGATTTTTAAAACAGAAATTTTATAAAATGAACTGTCGTTTTAATACATTATTTCATTTTAATAAATTAAATATTAAATCATTCTTCTGCTTTTTCATAGAAATTAACCTAATTTAAAACAACAGAGAAGTTAACCTAATTAACTTAGAAAAAGTTAATAACTATCATCAGAAAGAACTTTTTCTAGACTTTAAGATAATATAAAAAATATATTAAATATTATAAATTCTCGTTAAATATCAATGTAAATAGTACAAATCTAAAAAAAAAAAAAAAAAAAAAAAAAAAAAAAATGCTATGGGGGAGAAGGAATGAAAATTATTTACCTTCAACACCAGAAAAACGGCAAAAGAAAATTTCTGTAAGAAAAAAACATCTATAATGTTTTTAAAATTATTACCTAATTTTATCCAGTTTGGATAAAAATGGGGTATTATTGGTAGGCAAATTAATTGGGAAATGAATTAATTATCATGTACTTTTATTTTAAAGAAAGGTATTGTAGATAAAAACCTATAATGTTTTTTCCCCCATAAAATAAGTATGAAATTTTAAAAAGTTTTCTCTTAAACAGTGTTTTATAAGCATTGAATGTTTATTGTAAAAATTTCGCCAGATTTCTTGACTGCAAATCATGTCTTTTCAAAACAATTTCTATTACAATATGTTTATTTGATGTGGGTCCCGATTATGGAAAATTCACAGCTTTGATTTATGCTTGGTAGAAAATGCGAACTAGTGAATTTATTAAGAATTATAATTTTTGCTTTGTTTCTTGTTTTAACATATGGTAACAGGAAAGAGAAAAAGGGTTATTTAAATTATCTATTCAGGATTTTTAAATTGTTTTCACAGCGTATAATCATAATTTAATTTTTAAATTTTTAATTGATGAAAGCATATATATTTTTTAGTTACACTCTTTATTTTTTATTTATATTACATTTTTTATTGTTTAAATATTTCATTGGTGCATTTTCACAGCAGTTGGTACATTTTAGAGAACATGATTTGGCGCACAACGTCCATTTTTGTGGTAACTTGTTTACACTTGTATAACTATAAATAATATTTGGCAATTTACCAGCTTTGCCCTGCTCACGTTAAAATACGTAAAGATTAATTTATAATTACGTTCTAAAAACATTAAGATGTTGTATTGCCATCGGAAACACTCGTGTGTACATAATTTTAAGTAGATTTCTTAAGAAATACTACCTATTACATTCTCCCTTATGTTTGAATTTCTAGAAAAATTTTTGCATATCTGCACCGATCATGACTCCTTGAACCCAAACCACCCCCAGTTCAAAGCTTTATCTATCTATCCATCTACCTATATCACTTTTTTATGGACACGATAACTTCTATAATTCTGCACAAATCTCTTCCAAACTAATACATAAAATCAAGGGTTATAAAATCTCGGTCAAGTTCGTTAATGTGCAAAATCGGTTCAAGGGGGGGGGGATATGGGGATTTTTTGTGTAAACAGAAAAAGAACCTCCATAATATCTTAATATATCGAACCCATTTAAAGTTATTATTACTTCTAAGAAAAGGGCCAAAAATGTATGTATGATAGATTTTTGATACAATTAAAAGTGGCCTCAAGGAGGGGGGGAGGGGGGGGATACAGAAGATAAAATTTCATAACTTCGTCAATTCACAAGATATCAAATCTGCTTAGTACATTTATTGTAAATCCCCTTAATATTATCTACAACTTTTATATTGACAAGTTTTTTATAGCACCGCAACTCTTACAACAACAACAACAACAACAACAACAACAACAACAAAAACCCTTGTTGGATTCGCCTACAATCACAGGTAGATTTCGAAGTGGGCGGTCACAACTGCCACATTATGGCAAAAAGGCCAATTCTTCTGCAATTCCTAATAAAGAGGCCCCCACCCTTTGCATCTTCGAAATCTACCTGTGCCTGTAGGCCGAGCCCTCGGGAATTTTTTATAATTCTAGCCTATCATAAAGTGTATGGAAAATCGATTTCAAAATTCCATCTTTAGATACATTAACCAAGTTAAATTAAATAAAAGGATGTAAAACCTATTGCAATCATGCAATAATCAGACAACTAATGTTCTATCACAATTACATGCACCTTTTGATATTTGTATTCTATATACTTTTTCTTTAAATTCTTACCTTATTCAAAGATTTAGGAAGGGGGCAGGGCGCTTTCCTCGTGCACACTCCTGCGTACGCCTATGCATATTAAGGTTATTCGGAAAATACAGCCTTTATAGAAATACCAATAGGCGTAGAGTTGTATGGGTTCGTGTGGCTCTAGTCCCTCCAATAACTCCTAAAATGGACTCCTTTTTTTCCCCTTTTAATATAAAAAAAGTTTAGTTGTTTTATTTTCTTTATTAACCTTATAGTATTTTATAGAATTTTTAAATGTTCCATTTTTCCTATTTTTCTTTTGTTATAAGGATAAACGGCATTAGGAAACTTTTTCACTAATGTTCTAATTTTCTAAAAAATTAGAATAAAATGCTCACCATTTGAATTTTTTATATAAAAAATGAAAATAGAAAAAAAAATACATATTCTGAAAAAAAGAAGGTGCTGTTTAAAGTCAACTTTCATTGTCATTTTATTATAAACGATTCGCGAATATCAGCGAGTATCAATATATGTATACTATTATATAAAGAGGAAACGGTGACTGACTGACTGACTGACTCATCAACGCCCAGCCGAAACTACTAAAGTCAGCGTCACGAGATTTGGACTGTAGATTGCTGTTATGGCCTAGGCAAGCAATAAGAAGGGATTTTTGAAAATCCCCCCCCCTCCGAAGGGGAAAGGGGGGTTCGAATGTTTTAGGTCATTTCGCCATATCTCAGCAGCAGTTATAGGTAGGAGCGCGAAAATCAGGAAAACAAATCTACTAACAGAATGAGTAAACACATATTTCAGTGATTTTAGAAATTTCCCCCAGAAGGCTGTTAAAGGGGTGTGGTCGAATGTTTTAGGTCATTTCTCCATATCTCAGCAGCAGTTATAGGTAGGAGCGCAAAAATTAGGAAAAGAAATCTACTAAAAAATGATTAAACATGTGTTTAAACGACTTTAGAAATTCCCCTCCCGCAGGGGGTAAAAGGGGGTGGTTGAATGAGTTAGATCATTTCGTCATATCTCAGCAGCAGTTTTAGTTAGGAGCGCGAAAATCAGGAAAACAAATCTACTAAAAAATGAATAAAACACGTATTTCATCAATTTTGGAAATTCCATTTTGGATTAAATGGGGGGGGGGGTCGATTTTTTTAAGTCATTTCGCCATATCTCAGCATTTGTGTAGGAGGGCGAAATTAATGAAAACAAATCTACTAAAAAATTGGTTAAACATGTATTTAGGCGATTTTGGAAACCCCCCCCCCAGAAGGTGGTTAAAGGGGTATTCAAAAGTTTTGGGTCATTTCGCCATATCTCAGCAGCAGATTTAGGTAGGAGCGTGAAATTCCGGAAAACACATTCTACATGAACACATATAGTTGCTATGTCCTTCCATGGACCGTGTATTATTTATTAGTTTCAATATGTACATAAACAGAAAAATTTATTTATCACATTTTTACAAGCTTTTAATTTTCAAAATTTCTAAGTACTGCAATTTTGTCTCACTCCCTTCTTTATCCAATTTAGAACAACTTTTTAAAAGTACCTACACTTCTCTACCCTACATTGTAGTCAACACATTGTCTACCCGTGCAAAGCCGGGACGAGCCGCTAGTCATTTTATAAACGGCTCTGTACATTCGAATTTTTATATTGTCTTAATGTTTTATTTAATTTGTGATTATTTATCAATATACGATTATGTTTAATTTCTTTAAAAGGGAGTTTAAAAAAAGGCAACATTAAATTGACAATCAATTTTTTGTCTTTCTTTTATTATTATTATTATTATTATTATTTTGGTTTACACTTACATAAAAGAGTGAGCCCCACCAATAATTTTTTAAAACTGTACGCGTATGCGAAATACCATCAGATTCATAATAAAAAAACTGCGATATTATGAGATGGCTTACAGTTTTATTTATTTGAAGTAGATTAGTAAAAAATAGTATAAGGCTTTAATGGATTACACCTGCATAAGTACCATTTTTTAAAATCCCATTTTATATATATATATATATATATAATATTAAACTTTTATTTTGAAAGGACAGCGTAGCATAAATAAGACCAAAACCAACTTAGTTATACAAAAATTTTTATCATAATATTTTTTGTAATGTTTATTCTTTTGTTTAAAATTTATTTAAAAACTTACCGCGTTTTTTTTTAATTGATTTCTTTCAGACAGATTTTTTTTTTAAATGTTCAGAATTGACGCTTATATTTATTTAATAAGAGCCACTATCTGAAACTGTTGAAAAAGGTTTTTCTAACGATAGTTATTAAATTTTCTAGAGCAATGTGGGAATTTTCCTATTCTTTTAGATTAAAAAAAAAAAACAATATAGCAAAATTTCATTTTTAATTTCCATCTTTGGGAGTACTTGTCATATCATTTTAAAATATTTATGCAGCTTAAAATCTAAATCGTTCCACTTTCGTTTTTTAAAATGTCATCAAACTATCTTAGGTTATGTTCAGAGGTTTATTTTAAATGAAAACTGAAGATAACATTCGCTTCAAAATTACAACGTAATTTTTTCCTCTTTGTTTTTCTAACCATAGAAATAAACAAACCCGTTGGCGACGTTTTTCCTATTGGGACTTAAAACGGCCTATAGAGGCGCTGATTGCAGCCGTCGGTACAGGAAAATTGGCCCTTTAACTAATGCTAAAGTGCCATTGAAACCATTATTTATTGTAAACGCGTTTAAAAGTGTTAGATATTCAAATTCGGATAATTTTTACTTTGACATATAAACACAGAACACAAATAGCACATGAAATCTGAAATTGTGCATAAAAATAATCATTATGAACAAATTAAAAATGCATGTAACGCAATGGGATTGCAAAGGATTTTCCTGAAGGGAGAAGTTATATCTTTTTCCACCAGATGGCGTATTCGAGCGCTTGAATTCCCAATCGCCAAGGTATTACTCTCTGAAAAGGACACAACTAAATGACCAATGAGGTGGCTGGATTTGACAATAATGCTAAAACGTGACTATCTTTTAGAATTTCGCGGTCGGACGTTAAGTTCGAATGCTCGGATGTCTAGCCACTCCCAAAAACCATTCGAGCGCTTCACACGCTGTATGCCACAGATTAAATATATTCAGACTGTTCTCAGTAGCGGCGCTAGTATCGCGCTGGTTCGGGTTTTCGCTCTACTGTCGTATCTGGTTGTATATTAATCTGTGAATATAGGGAAGTTGCAATCAGCTGATCAATCATTGTACTTCACTGGGAGGTCAGGGTACTTCCACCAATCAGAACTGCCTATTCGTAGTGTGTGACCTCCAACCTGACGTCAATATAATATAATCTGTGCTGTATGCTAGCTCAGAAACATTTGCGCATGCGCAAACTATGGTCGGAGTCAGACGTTGTGCGTAAATAGGTAAAAGTCCGACTACCGACTGGTCGGGCGTTTAGCCACTTCCAAGAAATAAGAACAAGAAGATAGTGAACGGATTCGTTGGGCCAAGGTCTGTGCAATAAAGTTGATAAAGTTGTTTGTCACTTGTCAGTTGTCAGTAGGTTTTAAGCCAACAGGTTGTAAGCATGGTTAGTATTGATTGAAATCTTGTTTCTAAATATTTTCTTTTCTCTCCAAATTAATTCCAAAAATACGAATATTATGGCGCAAGACACGTTTATTAACAGTACTTCTATGTGTGCTCTGAAATGTTATTTTTTTTCCAAGTGTATGCAAGTTCCGTGAAAACTTTCTTTCAGTGTTATGCATAATTTTTTAAAGAAGTTTCACAAACTAAACTTTTATATATCTTCTAGAGAGTTAACTTTTTGATTTATCAATATTTTAGGATTTCTTGTATTCCCAGCTTCCTATACGCAGGGTCGCCAAAATTGTTCTGAGAGACGAAAATACTTTTGAAAATATTCTCCAGTTTAATCATATTTTAAAATAAATTGCATTTTGTTGAAATCTTAAGGCTATGATGTGGGATCTCTGGTCACGGATTATTTGTTTTTTAATCGTTTAAAAAAATTAATTTTGAGGACTGATTTCTCTTTGGTAACCCGGCTGGTTCTATTTACATCATTGGGTGATGAAAATTTGAGAGAACGTATGTGGTCGCTTTTAGTTGGGCTGTGTTATTTTTTATTGTGTTAATTAATGGCTTGGTGTTGAATGGTTTTAACTGTCAAATTTTAAAATTTCAGTGCCAGTGAACATAGATTTTGCAATTTCGAGTATTTCTTCGATTGTTTTACTGTATGCTGACTACTATAAATTTCGGGGTAGATAATTAGATACGAGCCGGTATTTTCAGCATGTACCATTAAAGCTTTTCTGACTGAGCTTTTAAAGAAAAAAATGTGGTATTCAGTGTTATGGATATTTAAAAGTTCCTTCAGCAAATGGTATGTAAACAATTTTATGTACTGTAATTTCCAGGAGATAAGCCATGGCTTATAGGGTAGATGTGCCAGTAATGGGCCACCTTCAACGTTTTTGGTTTATAAAAAAATAACCAATAAAAATTCAGCTTTTTTTATTTCATTAATATGCTTTCTTTAAATTCCAGTTTTAAATACAATCATAATATTAATTATCTATTACTTTTTGTGGGGTGTCCATTGCTGCAATTTAGGGTGTTTTGATTTATTTCTGTTATTTACAATTAAATTTTGATTCACATTGGAAAATGTGACTATGAGCATGGTTAAATATTGTTGGTAGATTAATATGATATTAAAAAATGTGGAATATAACAATTATAACTATTAATTAAAAAATAATTTTTAAAGAAATTCCCTAAGGGTGTCTATTACTGGCATATCTACCCTACATGTTTAAAAGTTACTTGTTTTCCAGTGTGGCCTATATTATGATCTTTTTAATTCCCACCCATGTGTTGCAAGCAAAATTTTGCATAAGGCCGAAAAAAGTAAGTAAATTTCCAGGACCAATCTGGGAAAAAAATAGTAAATTTGGTGTTTGAATGATTTTTTTTCTTTCCTCTTGATTTTTAACATTTTACTATTTTTTTACAATGTGTAATTCTATTCTCAAGTCTAAACTTGTTATTTTCTTTAATATTCATGGTCATCTTTGTTTTTAAATGCATGAAATTTCTAGGTATTCTTATTAACAATAAAAATGTAATAGCTTTCTTTTATATATAATAAAGAATCTTCCACAAAATGATATCAAAGTTGTGATAAATGTAGTTATATCGTTCTTGTGTTAATCATAATCGTTTATATCGTTCTTGTTAGTAGTTGTTTATGTCAATAAATGTCTTACACATTCTAAGTTTTGGCTATTAATTACTAGATATAAGGGTTAAATCCTAGAACAAGCGAGACACTTGGCGGCGGCGAATTTGGTGAAGCGATAAATGAGTTTTTCTTGCTACCAGTTTGTTTGTTTTTTCCATGCCTATTGTGGTCGATTGGTTGGTTTATTGTCGATCGTTCTGGAAATTGGATTGAATTTTGAGCTCTGAGCAAAGATAGATTATCTTGGTTGGTTTATTGTGTGTCATATTTGTTGAATTAAGTTTGTGGAATGTGTTTTGTGAAGTTTAATGGTTTGACATTTTGTCGTATGTCATAGAAGGATAATTCCTGTGAAATATTTACAAAAACGAAAGATGAGATAAAAAGGTAAGTGAATTTTTGTTGATTTTATTTGATAAGATGTCTTTCATGCATTCTAAAGATTGCTGCGCTGCGAGTTTCATGCATCCAGGTTTTTTTTTTTTCGGTTAATGTACGTGAAGCATACATATATATATATTATAAGTTACCAGGGTTGATAAAAATCCTGATTCTTTTTTTTTTTAAATCTGATTTATTTGATTTAAATCAGATTTTTTTTAATTTAAATCGAATTTTTTTTATTAATATGATTTGTGTACTGTGCATGTATTTATTTATCTCTGCATAGATTTACACATTTCTGTTAATTTCATTACAATTCTTAGATAAAAATTCAAAATAATTTGAATAAAAATATATATTTGCAAACAAATTCAGATGATTTACTTAAAACTTAAGATCATATTATTCTAGTATTAAATTGTTATACTATATAACTATAGCGTTATAGGTAGTATATAACTATATGTGTTGTGTATACAAATTTCTACTTAATTTAAGTTATTAAATTTTCCATTAATGTATTACTCCAATAATATATATAATATCCAATCACATAATAAATGCAGCAAAGAACGCTAAACATACATGTGTCTTTCAACTGATTCTGATTTACTAATGTCATTTTTATCACATAGACTGCAAGTTTCTTTGTATTTTTTTTTTTTTAAATTCTTGCCATAGTATCCACCATTTCTACACTACATGGTTTGCATATTGCTTTCACATGTTTTCCAGATAAATGATTATATGTATATCAGAGTTTTCCCCAGGTTTAAAAAAGGGCAGGGTGCTGCTGGTGGGAAAAGGGCACTTTTTTTTATTCTTAAGGGCACTTTTTGGATTCTTGAGGACACTTTTCAGATTCTTAAGGACACTTTTTTAATTGTTAAAGGTTATTCTTTTGGTTTTTAAAGCCACTTTCGATATTTAAGTCAGGGCACTCTTTTTAAGACAACATTGAGTCAGTTTTTACTATGAAAGCAAATTTTTTAATGCGAAAAGAAGAAAGGGTACTTTTTTTAATGAGGGGCAAGAAGGGTGCTATTTTGTAAACCAAAGGGCAGGCAGGGTGCAGCACCCTTCTGAAACTGTCTGGGGGAGGGAAACTCTGGTATATATATTTTTTTTTCTGTAAAATAAAGCCACATTGGATCTTTCTTTCAGCCAGCCATTTTTCTTATCTATCGGTGTATCCAAAAGCTCTCGGTACTGTATCTAGTACAAGTAAATGATATTCTTGTCCCAACTTGTGTTTCACACTATACTATATTAATGATTACAAAACAGTTACAATACACAAGGTAATCTCATAACTAAAAGTATGAAGCTATCAATTGTCAATGTTATCCAGTCGTCAGCCATTGACAATTTCAGCAGTCATTCATGCTTACTTGGCAATAAAAATGACTGCTTAGCTCAGAAATAAGGTACTATAACATATCTTATATTTTCAATTGCAGTAAGCAATGGATTCTAGGAAAGGAATCAGTCACAGGGATTAAATTATTTTCAGTTATAGAAGAATCTGAAATTCTATAATTCTATGTCAGACAAACCAAATATGTATTATGTTACAATTAGTTCATGTATTGATCATATTATATGATCAATAGACAGTATTCTTGTGATGTCAGAGTAGGTAAAATGACAGTGTGATCATTTGTTTGCGTTTTGCATTCACGGAGGTGTTTTCGCGATTTCTTTTAGTTTGTCACACTTATGAGTTGAGAAAGCAAATTAATGAAAACAAAAGTATATTCTTTCATTATTTAATTATTAAATAATGAAAAAATTGATAACAGCATGATTTGTAAAATTTTCTAAATACTAACATTTAACATTGAAATTGTAAAATAAGAAAAATAAGTTAATTTATCTAATTTATAAACAAACCTCAGTTGAAACACTTGAAATGTCACTCATTTTTATTGACATTGGCTATAACCTAATTTATTTTAGCATTATATTTAATAAATTTGATAATTAACACAATTAATCTGAAAATAAATGAATATTCCTTATATTATTCATATACAGTGAAACTCCAGTTATACGTTTTGCCCGGGACCGGACAAACAAAACGTATAACTCAGTAAAACGTACAACTTAATTAATTGGTTTACCGGAACAATTTAAAAAATATATTGTGAAAACTTTGATCCGCTGAGGAGTTTGCTACCTTTTATCAGGGGTGATTGTGCTCCGGGGGTACCCCGGATTTCCGTGTTTTTCTGTCGACCCTTCCTAGTTTTTCTTTCGGCTCTTCCGGGTTCATAAAATCATCCTGTTTAGTGGAAAAAACGAATCGAAACTGAAAATATGTTGCAAAAAGTGCAAAACATTCACCAAATTAGCGATAAACGTTTCAGTTACGGCAACCTTTACCCGGAGCCTGATCCGAGTAAAACTAGCAAACCCTCTGCTCTGCGTTTTCCTAACCCCTTGTCTTGTTTTAACCAAAGAATATAAACGAGAATACTGATACCGAAAGATATTCTTTGTCCTACCCCTAACCAGGAGACGAAAACCAGTCTTTTAAAAGATACCTGAGTATGAATCTTAATCTCCTCCCCCGCTTCCCTTTCGTTTAACAATGCTGATCCTCCCCAAATTCTGTTATGGGCTGCACCAGATGTCAATGAGTGCATATTTTTCGTAAGCCTTCATTCAATACCCTACCCTTCCCCTCGAAATTTGCGCTTTTCTATGGCGAAATGGCTCTCGGTAGAGCATAATTTGAAAAGAAGAAAAAAATAAGTAAACTGTAGATTAGGGTCTGCGCGGGCCGGA
This sequence comes from Maratus michaelseni, assembly GCA_963931845.1. Lineage (NCBI taxonomy): Eukaryota > Metazoa > Arthropoda > Arachnida > Araneae > Salticidae > Maratus > Maratus michaelseni. The sequence continues at coordinate 125,148,339 of OZ007586.1, forward strand.
ATTTCCGGGGCCAGGCCAAATGAAAGCTACCTTTTCCCGGCCTATACGAAATTCAGTGAAAACAGGCCCGGCCCGTGGAAAATCCATTAAACCACGCCTGACTCAATATCTAAAAAAATTCAGATTTTTCTTAACATACAATTCTATATTTATGATTCTATATATACGATTCTATATTTATAGGATAATTTTACGGTCCCTGTGGCAGAATGTACGTGACGCTGCGACGGGCATCGTAGACTTTTTAGGGCACCCGCAGACTAAAAACATACAGCGATGCCACGGACGTGCTATAGCGCGTAAATTCCGCGAAAAAACGGCAAACTTCATCGAAGGATTGTTAGAAAAAATGGCGAATTTCGTCGAAAAACCGTGAAATTCATTTAAAGATCCTGAAAAATGACTAATTTCGTTGACAGATCGCGAAAAAAATGCAAATTTAGTGAAAAGGCCGTGGAAAAACATGAATTTCGTCAAAAGGCCGTCAAAAAAACATGAGTTTTGTTGAAGGATCGCGGAAAAATGCGAATTTTGCCAAAGGGTTATGGAGAAAACGCCAACTTCGTTAAAGGATTGTGGAAAAAATGGTCAATTTTGTCGTCGGATCGCGAAAAACAGAGAATTCTGCCGACAGATCACGGAAAAACGGCAAAGGATCGCCAAAAAATGGTAAATTTCGTCGAAGGATCGTCAAAAAATGGTAAATTTTGTCAAATGATCTCGAAAAAACGGCAAATTTTGCCGAAGTATCTAAAAAAAAGGCAAATTTCGTCGAAGGATTGTCGAAAAATCACGAATTTTGTCCAAAGGCCAAAGAAAAAACGCGAAATTCATCAAAGGATCTGAGAAAATGGCTAATTTCGTCGACAGATTGCAATAAAAACGCAAATTTCGTCAGAGCTGCGGAAAAACTTGATTTTCGTCAAAAGACTAAAAAAAACATGAGTTTTGTTGAAGGATCATGGAAAAAATGCGAATTTCATCAAAGGGCCACAGAGAAATGCAGTTATATAATAAGTTATGGTGTAAATGGATATCAGTATTTTGCATCGGTAATTTTCAGGATTTTTCACCTGTGTCAATAATTTTCAGGGTTTTTTACCTTGTGTCACAATCACCCCTGTTTTATATTGAAAACAGAAGTTTCCTAAGTAGTAATGCACCCATGACATAAATTTTTGGAAATGTAAATGAGTAGAAAAAAGTACATAAGAGAAGTACACATGAACTTATTTTATCATAAAAGCTTTATTAAAATTATTTTTTAATACACATAGTTACTTAAAAGAAATCGTTGGAATCGCCTTGGCATATAAATCATTTATCAAAAAACATTTCAGTAGTTTACTGAATCTTGTTGAAATAATCACTAATCTTCGGTTGTTTCTTTTCGGCAGAGCCGACATTGAACAGCAAATTTTGCATTTCTGTTAATAAAGCAGCCGCCTTATGGTTATTGCTTTTCCTACTGACGAACCGCTTTACTATGTCAAAACTTTCACATCAGCTCTGAAGTTTGAGTGGTATCTTTCAAATCAGACTCCTCGGCCGCGTCGTCAGTGTTTCCGGTTTCAAAATGGATAAATGAAAAATAAATTCGTCCGGTGATGCAAAAACGTAACGTATAACTGAGGGAAATGTGTAATTCAAAACGTATAACTCAACTAATTTTTAATGGCAAGTGGTCGGGACCGCTGAGTTGAAATGTATAAGTGAGGGAAACGTACAACTTAGGTAACGTATATCTGGAGTTCCACTGTATATGGCATATATTTCAATTGTTTCAGTAGCAGAATAAAAAATAAGTGATTTCTTAAAGAGCATAATGCTTTCAAATGGAGCTATTTTTGAATGTTTTCCCAAACAGCTGATTTTTTTAAGCCTCGAACACTAAAGAAGAATATTGTTCATACATCAACCATGACACACGATATTGTAATTTGCAGATCTAAGAAACTAAACAAAACATAAAACAAACTTGTGAATCATGTATAATCTACTTTAGAGGAAGTAACTCCTCACTGAAAATACTATTATATTAAATACTTTTATAATTAAATATATTTAACTTTAACTTCAGCCTCCAACTTGCAAAAATGTGAGCATCTAGGAAAGGAAAATGTTTTAAAATAAGAACGTATTTATTAATATTTATTTTGGAATGCACTATTATAGATAAACAATATTTTGAATGCAGGGTTGCATTTACTTTCATAAAATAGTATTTTCAATTTATAAAAGTTTTATTTAACATTATTAAAAGGTAATTTTTAATCTGACATGAATAATCACGTTTATTTTAACACAAATGATTATTTTGATTCTTATTCAGCTTGTAAATATCAAATGTTAAAAATACCGATTTAAATCAAAGATTAAAAAAAAATCATTTTGATTTAAATCATGACTTAATTGCGATTTAAATCAAGCTGATTTAAATCAAACAACCCTGTCAGTTACTAACTGTTGCATGAAAGAGTTTCGTGCATTTGAACAATCAGGAGTCTCGAGGTTCTCCCCAATCATAAACTGTGTGCTTTGTGGCAGAGAACTCGGCTAAGCTTTGGAGCTAGCCTGCTGTTTCTGATTGGTTAACGATCGAATTATTTGGCGAGTTTCGCTTTCAATGCTTGGCAATGGCAACCCTGACTTTTTTGGCAGCCCTAGTATTCTGGCTATGTACCTACCCGACCCCACAGATGACACTATACCACCAGCTCACTTTGCCGTTAGCATAGCAGCTCGCCGCATAACAAATGTTGTCCCCCCCCCCCTTTTTTTTTTTATCTTATGGATTTGATAAAAACTCATAACAAATATGACACAAAAAATATATGGCTTTAGAGAAAACTGAAATAGCTATCATCCCAGGCAGACTTGCAAAATTAATTTAACCTCTGGATATAAGTTTAAATCTAGCATTTAAAGTGCAAATGCACCATTTTTGGGAAAAATGGATGTCTGGAGAGAATCTCATTTTTACAAAAGGTGGTCGAATGCACAGAACCATGTACACGCAAATGCAAGTTTGTGAATGGATTGTTGACTCTTAGGATAAAATTCCTAAGGAAATGGTGAAAAAATCATTTATAAAGGCGGAAATAATTGAAGGTGGTGATTATCATGATGTTGCACGGTCGAGCTCAACATCCGATCTGGCTTGCTTTTCTGATAATGATGCAGATGATTTCATGGACACTGATCAAAGTTTGTCATCTGAAATTTTAAAATTGTTCCATACTGACACCGAAGACGAAGATTTTGATGAATTTTTCTATGTATAAAATTATTTTAGTGCTGTATTTAAAGGTTAAAATTCAATATTTCATTAGAAAGAAATTAATGTTGCAATACTTTACTTAAATTCACATGATGCTTAAATATGCAGCAAGAAAAATATTTTTATTTATGTAATATCATTATATACAGTTATTTATAAATTGTCATGAAGCTTTAAAATTGAGTAAGTATTAGGATTTATTTTTCTTATAATAATTAATGTACCGTAAAATCCTGTTAATCCGCTCCCCCTAAACACAACGAAAAATCGTAAAATAAGCAGGGGGGGGCGCTTACACAGTATTAAAACTGTAGTATATGATATTTATGGGTGGTGGTGGGGGCTGGGGATGCTAATGGCCGATCATCGCAAAGCACTCATTATTTTAATAAAGTAACAAAAGAAAAACATTTCGAAAATAAAAAATGATAGACAAAATAGAAAAAGAGTATAACTTCACGATTAATGGCGATTTCAGATTATAGAAAATTCTGGATTTCAGAAGCTTTGAAACTGGAATGCATTTAGATAAATAATAACACTAATATGTCATTAATATGGTAACAGAAAAATAAAAGGAACTTAATAATTTAAAATAATTAAAAAACACTGAGAAATTGCAGTTGGAAATGTCCTGAAGTAATTTCAAGAACTAGTAACATTTTATGCGGTGTCGCCATCTGTTGTAAGTTAGGAAGATTAAATAAGTTTTTTTAAAAATCATGATTTCGTATCTATAAATGCTAAATAAATAATACAAATCACAAAAATTGAGAAGATAAGAACAAATTGGTAGTGTTGCCAGATTTTTTAAACTAAAAACATTGCTACTATAAAGATAGCACAAAATACACTACAAATTCGACTGTGGCGCCCATTAACGAACTTGACCGAGATTTTATGTCCCTTGATTTTATGTATCAGTTTGAAAGAGATTTGTGCAGAATTACCGAAGTTATTGTGCCCATAAAAAAGTGATATAGATAGATAGATAACATTTTGAACTGAGGGTGGTTTTGGGTTCTGGGAGTCATGATTGGCATAGATCGACAAAATTTTTTCAGAAATTCCAACATAGAGGAGAATGTAATTAGGTAGTATTTCTAACGAAATCTACCTAAAACTGTAACCAAAATTGAAAAAATAAAAAAAAGCCTGCTAGAGATTGTCGGATTCCACTTCTCCGTCCACACAACTTCGAAATAAATCCGGTCTTTTGATATGCTGCCACCACCGATATGAATATGTGATATCGGGCACGATACTTGATGTATATTCAAGAAAACTTAACTCTTTCAATTACAGTTAAAGTAACAATTTATTAACAATATTTACACTTAAACTCGGATGTAAATTATCCGGTTTAACACTAAATCAAAACAATTACAGAAAACGCTCTACGTGTACCATTAGACTACGTCAATTCATTCCACACTCAGATTTCTATTCATCTCACACCCGCTCTCAGCGCTCATTCCCCGAGCAACCTTCACACTTCGCTGCTCCGTCCGAACTCAACACCGGTCTCAGAGCTCCAACTCTGAACGACCTTACACCTTCGCTTTCTACGTTAGAACTAACTTTCTCTCTCTCGTAAACTGCAGAACACCCTCCTTTCTACGGGGTTTCTCCTCTGTTTCCAAGGGTCCTTGACAACCCTTCCTCCCTCTTGACGGATCTGTCTTCCTAAATAAAAGGGTGCACTCTCTTTCTTATCTATCAAAGACCGCATTGCAATGGAAATACCTTTCATTATGTCCAAGTCGCCACCCTTCGGATTAAGATTTTTCTTAAACCAGACTCTAACGGTACACAATAGATACAGGTGAGATACAATACATACAATATGCTAATCCCTTAAGAATAGCTTTCAACTCTTGCCCCTGTGAGAGAAACCTGACAGAGATCGACCTCAGCAATCCAGTGCAAAAAAAAAAATCATTTAAAAATATTGAAATACAAACAAGATATCGTAAAATATCCCCCCCCCCCCCCCATAGGATTAACATGAACGAGCAGGTATTTTCTCCTGAGTAAAGTACTCTTAACCCATTAAGTCTAACGTTTCATTAATGCATCACCATAGCTAACAATATTTTTGTTTGCACACCAGTAATTCTGAAAAGAAAATTTTGCTTTCTTTGATGACTAAAAATTCCTCTATGAAATAAGTCAAATTTCTATTCTAAAAAAGCAGTATGAAATGCAATATTTCCATTTTTCAAGAGAAAAATAATTGTGGCGTTAATGGCTGTAATATGTGTGCAAAAACATAGGTTTACAAAAAAAATTCAAATTTTAAATACCTGTGCTTTTTATGTCCCATGTTCAAACTATGGATCCATTGTTAATCTATGATGCTGTGAATAATGAAAATTTTTGTTTCTTTACTATAGTACAAGAGTTATACAAGGTGGCCATAATTAAACTGACAGTACTCAGCATAATCTGTAGCATGATCTAATTGCAGGAATGGAGCCGAATTTCGTAGAATGATTAAATAAGATTGGGGGTGAAAGATTCTGTGGAAAAGTTCAAAAAGTCACTGCTACAGGTATATGTGGCGCTGTTTTTTTTTTTTTATTATTTTTATTTATTTTTTCAGAATCCTTAATCTCCCATCTTGTTTAACCATCTTACAAAATTTGGCTCCATTCTCGCAATTTGATCATTCTACAGAATACACAGAGTACTGTCAGTTTATTTATGGCCATCTAAGGTAGCCATAATTAAGTCATTAAACTGAAGGTCAACTTAATTAAGGTCATCAAACTGAACATTGATTTTTGTTTGTTAATTTAACAATAATGAAGATATTGTAATGATATTTTCGACACTGTTGAAAAATGTTTGATTTCTGTGAAATATGATGACATGACGAGAAGTGCTAAAAATTGCCACCATTCATATCTAACTAAACACTGAGCTAGACGTTGCATTAGTCAGAATGCAACTGACAGTACATATACTGTGTCACTGACTGAAATTCAGTCACTTCCAAAGATGTCATTACATTTAATACAAAGTTAATAGGAGGAAAGTACATTGCTAAAATATCTTCATTATTATTAACTAGCTAACCCGCCTGGCGTTGTCCGGACCTGTGATAATAAATTTTAACAAACCTCAAGTTTGTATGATTTTCTATCTTTAATCTGATTTTGTATGAAATTATATTTTTTAATGAAAAATTCACAGGAAAAATATTGATATTTAGTGATAAAAGTGCTCGTAAGAAGACATTTTTCTTTTTTCACATAGGATCATTTCATAGTTAAGAAAAAAAAAAAAAAAATTCTTGTTGTCTGAACTTTTTGAAATTTTTATTATCGGTTATAAATATAATGGTTTTGCAGGCCGTGGAAAAATTTTGTGCAAAAATATCTAATTGCAAAGAAATGTTTTCTTCTCGCTTCTTTTTGTTTGTTTTTTATGTCAGGATTTTCTGACAAGGCAAGTGAATCTTTAAGTCAAGAACTGCGTGATAGGTTTTTACTTGTTTGCTAAATTTTGGAGCTCTCCAAATTACTACAATGTAAATATGGTGCTAAGTTCTATCCTATATGAAACTTTTCTCTGTTGCATATATTTCTTAATTTTATTAAAAAAATATAAAAATGTATTGTAGTAATAATGAATTATTTTTGAAGTTGCATAAATTCTGTCATAACAATTTTTAAGTGTACAGTGCTTCTTGCTGGCTGGTAACATTTTCTGAAAATTCCCTATCCCTGATTACAACTACTCTGTATTGGCAAAGTACTCGGCTAAAATTTGGTCCAGTACCAAGTATATACAGTGTGTTTGGTACAGCTCTGCTTTTAATATTGAATCTGAATCTAGGCATGCAATATTAACACTTGTGACTTTTTTTACAGTAGATCTTTATAACGCAAACCTAAAATCACGAGGTTGTGTGCTGTATAGAATTTTGCGTTATATAGTTCACATTTCACACATCATTAAATTTAACTTGTAAAACATGGCCAAATATGTGTGAAACATACCAAAATACATTAGAGTATCTTTATGTTGCATTCTTTATTACCAGGAGTTGTGCAGATTATAATTTTTTGCATAATATAGATCATTCCACACATTGTTAAATTTACTTTATAAACATTGTCCAAACATACCTGTATCAAATCATAGCAATTTTTTTCAGTAATTAGCTCTGAATTAAGGAGATAAAGGTGAACTAATGTATCAAATTTAGCCCTCTAGAGAATAGCAACTATTTATAATGTGGGAATTCAGGTATTTCATAACTGAAAATTCACTGTTTACATCTGAGAAGTTGTGCGTTTTATAGAATTGCATTATAAAGATCTTCTACTGTATTTGTTGTACCAACCTTTTCCTTTTTTTTTTCCTTTTGAGTGTTTCCGAAATTCAAAATATACATTGCCTAACTTGATTCTTTTAATCTTATTGAATGTGTTATAAATAGTGCTTTAATATTTCAATTATTTCATTAAATATTGTTGTGGACTAACTTGTAGAAGCAAATATCATAACTTTTTTTTTCCCCTTCTGGCCAGCTAATGCCATGCTGTATGTCTCTAATGAGCAACAACAGTTGTAAATTCCTATGGAAAAACAGCTGATATTGATGTACTTTTTCTCGAACTACAGAAATGATTTCAATTATTTTTTCTAATATTTTTGGTATTATAATTATAGCTATGTTTGATCATTTATTTTATTTTTTTTAAATGAATTCTATTTTTAGTACTGTTATTATTATTTTTTTAATCTTGAATTATAGACAGGTAACTATTTCAATTTTAATTTTTATATCTTGTTAAATGATCAATTTTTAGTTTAGCTACTGCCAAAACAATAACAAGAATTATTGAAATTACTCTAGTAATTCCTGTGAAAAAGTTTTTCAATTTCAACTATTTTCCCCATAGGATTTCACATTACATATATTGTTTCCTCCTTAATAGATTGCTTTCAAAATTTGATTTTACTTATGATTTAGATAAAATATTCTTAATTTCAAATAAATAACTTATGATCTTTATCTTATATCATCAGAAGTGTAGTGATTTTGTAATTTCTTTTTTTTTATAGGTTAGTTTAATACATAATGTTGATACTGGGCATTCAGAAATGATAGTAAGTATCTTTCTTTAAAATAAACATTATTGATAATGTATGTAAATTGAAAGATAAATACAGTAGAAAGCCACTAATCCGCAAAGCTTGGTTCCAAGTGTTGTGTGGATTGGAGGCTTTTTGCGGATTACAGGCCATGTCTATTTAATAATTTGTTTACATTTTTTTAATTCATATTTTGGACAAATTTAGATTGCTAATACTAAAAAATAAATAAATTACACATTTTAATATATAGATAAAGTAATAACTATAAAAAATAATTTATTATTTTTTAAATTTCTTAAATATGGCATCAATTGTTGTCGGTTTTAAGACATTTGGTTTATAGTGTTGAATTTTATCTTTAAGTAAGAGTTCAAAAGCAATATATATGTATTTTTTATGTGTTTTTCAATTTTATAATTACGATTTAATGAAAAAATAAATAAATTATAAAATATATTGTCTAAGTAAGGATTTTTTATCATTAAAATTTAAAAAAAATCACAAAAGCTCAAATTGTATTTTACAAGTATTGTATGAAGAAATGAATATATAAAATAATATACTAATTAAATGTGCTTTCATTTTAAACTATAAAGAAGAATGTTATATATAATAGCTATATATAAAGATAAGAAAAATGTTAAAATGGGTGAAAAAAAATTTCAAAATTCAAAATTTTGTCACCATTGAAGCATTTTTTAAGAATTAAATTTCTTTGTTTACATTCATAAATTGATTGCGGATTAGAGGCCTTTGCGGATTAGCAGCGCTCTACTGTACTATATGTATATACACACACACACTCGCTACATATATAATTTGAAGTAAACATTCTTTGACCACCAAACAAAAAGAATAATTTTGGGACCTACTTAATTTGCAGCTCCCTCCACAAAGTTCAGTAGAATACTGAGTATGGTAACCACGGGTGCAGTGGTGTAGTTGTAAAAACACCAAAGGACAGAGGGTATACACCAGAAAGTATACACTATAGTTACAGAGGATATACAGAGTTATCCAGAAGGTATATGGCATATACCACCATATACAATTCAACTCCTTGGACAGGTGTAGTGAGTCTGCACAGAAGCTTTCTCGTTTCTGATCTAAGTAGTGAGTGGAGAAGAGATTAACACAATAAATCAGAAAAGTACTTGAGGAGAAAGGCAAACTGATCTATACGTGGAAGCGTATTTCTCTGTATCATATTTAAGGGGATCAGAAAAGTTTGAGATAACAAAATTTGTTTGAAGTTTGTGGATTAGAAAGCCTGTAATCATTTTGGACTATTACTTCTTTCTGCATTTATGTTTTATAGAAATACAAATACGATATTTGTTAAATTGTAAAAAACAACAAAAGTTTTATATTGTATGAAAAAATTTATCTTTCAAAACTAGTTTTGACACATTTTAAAACTCTAGGTTCTATATTTTTGAGTCAGTTTTTCTTTATAATGCTTATTATGGTCTCTCTCAGTTGTACCTGAAACCTGAAACAAACAAAAATTGTAAAAATTAAAAAATATAATGAAAAATTTTAAATCCATAAAAGATTGATCATATTTTTTGTTACAACTTGACCAAAAAAAAAAAAAGTTTTTCAGATATTGTTTGTAGAGAATTCTATTTTCCTTTATTTAAAAGGAAAAAAAAATCTAAATCTGTTAACTTGTTCAAAAGTTATGGTAAAACTCTGAAAAAGTGTTTTGAGATAATTCAGTTTAAAGTTTGACACTATTCATAGTTAAATATTATTTTAGTTATCTTCAGTATGACCCCAATTTTAGGAATTTTTTCTATCTGACCAACTGTATGACATTAAAGGTTCAAACATTAAAATAATTAAAAATGTTTTTTTGTTGTTATTTCAAACCTTTCTGGTTCCTTTAATTAAATATATTTTTGTATCAAGGTAGTGGTGATAATGTCATTGATCGAATCCAATACTTGGTAGTCAGAGATTTATTGTAAAGTGTAAAGAAATTTTGTAGAATAGCAAACTTTACAAAAAAAAAAAAAAAAAAAAAAAAAAGTTCTCCCCCCTCCTCCCCATTAGTCAGGGTTATATAATATATCATTGGTTATATATGATGATATATATACAATATTTATTTTTAAAATATCCTGATATTTCATATTTTTGTTAAAGATTATAGAGAAACTGAGACTGTTTAGATAGTTGGAATATTGTTCATAATGAACCATTTATTTTTATATTGACCATAACATCTTCTGTTTACTTCAACTATAGAAACTTCAGAACATTCTAATAATTATGTGTTTAATATTATTTAGATTATTAAGGAAATGTGATAGGCATTGAAGATCCTATAACCCCATTTTAACTTATGTTTCAATACAGGTTAACCATTCCAATACATTTAAATTGGGTTTTTTGTAACAGAAAATGTCTGTTGTATATGATTTCTTAAATATTTTTTAAAAGACAATAATCCAGTGTTTTTTAGTGTTTATTGAAAATGTAATTAACTACTATTACTTTTAAAAGTGGTGATTACAAAATGAATTTCAAAAGTAGTTACTACTTGCCTCCTTAATTTGTGCTTTTAAATGTAGTCAAAATAAAAAAATGTTCTAGAAAACAAATATTGATTTTTTTTAAAAAGTAGTTAAAACTGTGCTTTTTTTAAACAATAAATACTTGAATTAAAAAACTGACAAAGAAAAAGAAATATCGAAAGTGTGCTTACCTAATGTTAGAAAAAATCTGAACTACATCAAAACATAAAATTATTGCTACCATTTAAAAAAGCGTCAATTAGCATTTTACAGCTATCTGGAGTGAAGGATGCGGACCCTTCTCATGTCTTTCATTTTTTATAGTGGTTTGTTTCTACTTGGCACACTTTTTAAAATGGATCGGATTCCCTGTAAAATAATACTAAAGCTGATAATTTTTATTCGCCAGACACTTCAGGGCGGGATTGATTCACGACCAAAATTTTGAAATCCCACCCAAAAAATGTCACTGTTTTCTGGAGAATTTTGGTTCTTGAAATGATGATCAAGTCTCGTGATCAACTGATGAATTAAGTGATACTTTTTCACCACTGATCGATGACTTTCGTATTTTTCCCCGTGACCAATTGACAAATTTCATGATATTTTCCATGACTGATAATATCGTGATTTTCTCCGACCGTTTGACGAATTTTGCGATATTTTTCTGTGACAGTTTGACAAATTTTGCGATATTTTCCCACGAATGATTGTCGCCTGCGATTGTAAAGGGAAAAAACAAATGGGCAGTAAGGGACACTGAGTGTTGTTTGTTCCCTGCCAAAATGGCTTATAGTCAGCATTAGAGTCCTGCACGGGTCAGGTTGTACCCGACCAACCCAAGAAAAAAAATTTCTTGACCCGAACCCACAAAAATAATTTCCGGCGACCCAAACCCGCAATGAAAGGGCAATAAATTATGTTTTAATGTTATAACGAAAAGTAATGTACAATTATATCGCTAATACCAATTTTCTATTTTATATAGAAAAATGGACAGATCTATATTCTTTAATATTCAAATATAGTGAAACCTCGGAATAGCGGACACCTCGAGATCGTTAAATAGAATCCAGCAGTGGGTCGGTTTGCTTTTATTTATTTTTTCGGGTTGGGATGACTTATTTTCTTTCTGTGAGTCAGGTTCAACCTTGAATAATTCTTCCGGCTCATATTTAGGTTTTTTAGCTTGTCCGATTGTTAGGATTTTTACAAAAAGTTTGAACAAAACTATGAAAATAAATACGTTTTTGAATGTGAATAAGTCGGGGGTCTTTTTTTTTGTAGCAAACTACATCTACTTTATAAAAAATGTAGTTAACTACAACTGTTTTAAAAAGTAGCGACTACAAACTACTTTTCCAAAGTAGTCACTATTTCACTACTTTTAGATTTTGTCAAAAGATTCAATCTACACTTGAAATTGAGGACAAAGAATTAGAATTCTGCATGGGTCGGGTTGTGTATATCTGACTTGAACTTGAAAATTCTGCTTAAAGTCAACTCGAAACAGACCCGAACCTGAAAATATTTATACCCGAATCCCACCTGAAACCGAAGGAATAGAAAATTAATCCATATTTCAATACAATTATGAAAAAGTAGTCCACAAAGAAGATACCCGGTATTAAAACATTAGAAAATGCGTTAATAGATAAAGCGTTAACTGCAAGAAAATTTATTCTTTTCGTGAGTTAGCATTTTGTTTTATCAGCAAGAGTTAATGGAAAAATCTATGACACTGCAACTGAGATTTGTCTCTGGCATTCACAAATTATTGCACAGAAACACATTTTGTAAAAAAAAAAAAAAAAAAAAAAGCGAGTTATGATCAAGTGATTAGAAGAATGACATTTTTTCCTCCTTTCCAAGTAGCATAAAAGGTCGATTTTCGAGAGTGTCTGTTATGGAGGTCTTATTGTATACATATTTTTAACCTCTAAAAATATTGTGTACATTCTTTTGGAAAAGTGGGTCAACCTGCAACCCAACCTTAGCTGCAACAAAAAAGTAGAAGTCAACCCGAACGGCAACAAAAAAATATGGCGCTGATCAGCGGGTCGGGTGCGGGTAAAAGTGGGTAACCCGACTCTAGTCAGCACTATACAAAAAGAAGATTAGAACTGCAAAAATCCCTGATGGCTCGGTCTACAGGCATAGGTAGATTTCGAAAACGCAGACTGTTGGGCATTTGTTTATTGGGAATTGCAGAAGAAATTACCTTTTTGAGATGATGCGGCAGTTAGGACCACCCACTTCGAAATTTACCTGTGTATGCATGCAGAGCCGGCAGGCATTTTTTTTTGGCTGTAAGGGTTGGTTCTATAAAAAAATTGTCAATGTAAAAGTTGTAGATAATATTAAGAGGATTTATAATAAATTTAAGCAGATTTGATATCTTGTGAATTGACAAAATTATGAATTTTTTTGTTGAACCCCTATTTTTCCCCCCCTTGAGTCCATTTTTAAGGATATCAAAAATCTGTCATACATAAATTTTCGGCCTTTTTCCTAGAAGTAATAATAACTTTAAACTGATTCAATACGTATCATAATTAAGAAGTTATGGATTTTTTCTGTTTGCACAAAAATTCCCCCCCATTCCCCCCCCCCTTCCCTTTGTTCGATTTTGCCCATTAACGAACTTGACAAAGATTTTATGCTCCTTGATTTTGTGTATTAGTTTGGAAGAGATTTGTGCAGAATTATTGAAGTTATCGTGTCCATAAAGTTAATTTATATATATTTTTTCTTCTTAAACCCCTATTTCATTCCCCCCCCCCCTCTCCTTTTTAATACTATCCAAACTAGTTGAAAATTTTATGACTTCTGTTTGTCTGGCCATCTGCCTTCTATCTGTGCTCTAACTCGCATAAATATGCTTGGATTGTCCTGAAATTTTTGTATGTTATTGTCGTGTACTACAGCATGTTCCCTATTTCAAATGAAGGGTGTAGTACTTATAGTTTTTTTTACAGGGCACTTTAAAACATGCTTTTTGTAGAATATAGGGTACAAAACATTTACTATTCATTTGTAAGGTCAAACAAAAGAATTCTGTTACACATTGTACGGTGGGGGAAAATCGTTTGCAGTGTACTGTAAAATACCGTTAATCCGCCCCCCCCCCCAAATGCGGCAGAAAATTGTAAAATAATCAGAGGGGGCACTTACACGGTATTAAAATTGTAGTATATGATATCTATGGGTGGTGGTGGTGTGGGGGGAGATGCTAATGGCCGATCGTCGCAAAGTATGCATTATTTTAATAAAGTGAGAAAAAAAAAAAAAATGATATACAAAATAGAACAACGGTATACTTTCGCAATTAATGGCGATTTCAGACTATAGAAAATTCTGGATTTCAGAAGCTTTGAAACTGGAATGCATTCAGATAAATAATAACACTAATATCTGTCATAAAATAAATAACAACGCTAATATTTGTCATTAATATGGTAACAGAAAAATAAAAGGAAATTAATAATTTAAAATAACTTCGTGATTAACGGCGATTTCAGATTATAGAAAATTCTAGATTTTCAGAAGCTGTGAAACTGGAATGCATTTAGATAAAACATAACACTAATATCTGTCATTAATAACAACACTAATATCTGTCATTAATAACAACACTAATATCGGTCATTAATAACAACACTAATATCTGTCATTAATATGGTAACAGAAAAATAAAAGGAACTTAATAATTTAAAATAATTTACAAACACTAAGAAATGGCATTTGAAAATGTCCTGAAATAATTTCTAGAATAATAATTTTTATGTGGTGTTGCCATCTGTTGTAAATTAGGAAAATTAGATAACCTTTTTTTTTTTTTTTTTTTTTAAATCGTGATTTCTTATCTATAAATGCTAAATAAATAATACAAATCACAAAAATAACAATTATAACATGAAAAATATTGCAAATGAAACTAATTTAAAAAATAAATACATAAAAGAAGAAATGTGTTATAATGGAAAATTTAAATCAGACTTACATAGAATTAATTTTAAAAAATAGCTTTATCATTACATTAACACTTTTTAAACAGTGATATATAAAGTAAATATTATGTATATCACCTTCAAATATCAAATTGAACCACCAATTCAATACTTAATAATAATAATAATAAAATAATACCAATAATTCAGATTTCACGTTATTTTGGCGCCATCTACCATGACTTTGAAGAAAGAAAAACATGATATAAAATAAATTCCGAAATTTACTTAAAAAAGGCTGTAAATTTTTATTATCACTATTATTTTATGTATTTAATAATAATAATATGCAAGGCATGTATTATGAAAAATATGAATTATACATATAAAACAAAAAGTTACCCCAATTAATTTTAAATATGCAAAAATTAAATTTGTTATTGAATCCAGTATTTTTATTACTAGTATAATAATAGTAGTTTATTTTAACAAGGCTACAATTTTGAAAAAAAATATTACAAAATAGAAATATATATATATAGAAAATGAAATTTTAACTTAATTTTCATCATCTGTAGAAAAACCATCAAAAGACTCTACATCATCACCATCAAACAAAATATCCAAAAGCTCATCATTTATGTCAGAAGATGATGGGCCAACAGCTTCTGCCAATTTCTTATTAAATTCGCCGTTTTCTGATCCATCTAAGGCACTGGATAGTCCACAGCACTTGAATGATTTTATTATTATTTCTTCAGAAATTTCATTCCATGCATAGGACACCCAGTTTAGGATATCCTGTCTGAATGACCTTTTTAGGTTCCCTTTTGGGGTCTTCAAACCAAGCTGCATGAATTCTATCCATTTTTCGATCAAATGTCCTTTGAATGGTTTATTCCACGAGACGTCGGCTGGCTGCACAATCGATGTTAAACCACTCTGGATAATAATCAACTCTGTATTTCTTTCACTTAGTGCCATGCACACTTCAGATTTCACATGGATGATAGCCTTATCTAAGATAAGCAGTCGGGGAACATCATCTTCATCTGCCCCCCCCCCCCCCCCCCAAACTCTGCTTATCCAGGAAGATAGCTTCTCCGAGCTCATCCAGCCATTTTTAGTGGCCGTTACTTTAACATTTGCTGAAAGCCACTATGAACTGTTCTACCCTCTTCAGCAAAATTGCAGCAATGGCAGTTGTTGCATAAGCTAGAACTTTTTCTGCACACCCATGAACAAAAGCCATAAGTGCATTATAGAGATAAGTCTTTCCGGAACCACCTGGGCCATCCAGATAAAAACATTGGGGAGTTACTTGATCATTTTCAATTGCTTCTCTAATTTTGTTGAAGGCCTCTTGTTGTTGTAAGTTAAAAGTTGCAAGCATTGCAATAGCATCTGAAGCCTCAGCAATTTGATAGTAATCTTGATGATAATTCAATTCGGCTGAATGTGAAAAACCAAATTTTGTTAAGCTTGAGCCATGAATTTTCAACATAGCTTCAATGTTGCATAAAGCATGCTTTTGTGCTATCAAATCCTCATAATTTCTTCTGAAATCCTCAGATAGAAAATCTTTAAACTTTTTCCACAATTCTGCATCATCTGATGGGTTTCGAATTAGACAAATAAATGCAAAAACTTGTCTCAGCTGTGAAGGCATCTGAAAGGAACTGGCTTCTGCCAAACATCTATCCCTCTCTTGGTCATCAGCTAAAAGTTGTCTTTGACGGGCAGCTTCAAGGAAAGTTGGTAAAACAACACCATCAACAGTTTGCAAATACTCATAGCTAGTTGCACCAGGAACTTTAAGCAACAGTATCTGAAGCAGGGTTCTCACTGCCGCTCGCCATTGTGCCAAATCGCGACAAAATGCTTCATTTGGCGAGTAAATGAACGATTAAACTCGCCAAATTGCGAGTGTTCTTTTTGTGTGTGTGTGATACTCTTATCTGCGTTACTAAAGGACACTTTTCCAAACTATGGTATAAAAAAAAAATTGAATCAGTTTTTAACCTTATGCATTTGGATGATACACGCAGTTCCTTATCTGAGGTATTGCCTAACAGGCCTAATAGGCAACAGTACAATTTTGAAACTACCTTTGAAGTATGGACTTATAACTGTGTAATTTTAATATGACATATATTTTGTTGTTTATATTTTCAATTTTCAGAATTCATTAAATATATCTTAAAATCCTTAGTTATCATGGGTTGGAAGTTTTATTTCATAACATTTTAATAAGTTAAATTGGGTTTGGAATTTTTTCTTTGGTTTATTTTAGAACATACTGAAATAAAAGAATGGTCATTAAGGGGTTAAAGATCGATTTTTCAGCATTTCATGGCAAATCTATTTTTCTAAAAAAAATTTTCTTTTGGCTAACCTTTTTTATTTCTGATTAGCCAAATTGCTAACATTGGTCAAATGTCAACGAGAACCCTGAAATGAAGACAATAACGTTCTGTGTCTCTTGGACTGACACAATAAATTCGTGCAATATTTTTTTATTTTCTACGTTGGCGTTCTTTCTAAATACCTTTTTCAAACACATAGTGAACAGGTATCTCACTATAGAGATATTGACTTGCATTAACATTTTCTGTGTTCAATTTAAACCAAGTAGTAAGGGTTGTGTGTTGAGTTTGAGCTCGGTTAAGTGCTAAATTGTCAGAATGGAAATTATTTAAAAGTTTCTTGAGTCTCGTTACAAAACCATGAAATTTAGGAGATACCATAGATTTCATTCGAAAAAATGAACTGCAGCAGCTTTATCCCATAACAGGTAATATGCTGTATTTTTCTGTAATCTTGCCACTACAATTTATGCGGGATTCTTCCTGATTTTGTCTATTTCAAACATCATTCTGAAAGCTTGAGCAAATGGGTTTATGTCGTGCATAATTAAGTCTAATTCCCTGAAAATATGTCGCAAACAATTTTCATTTTGTGGTATATTCAATCGCTTTTCTACAGCTTGAGTGGTATTCAGGACATACAATTGGACAAATTTTCTTTGCTCACCTTCTCGTGGATGTGGATGAGACGTCACATGGTAGATTTGTCCCTGAACTTGAAAGCAATAAGGACCACGTCCTGGAACATTTTCTGCTAATTTTGCACCCATTGATGCAAAGGATTTATATTTGTAGGAGTGTATTTTCATGAAAATGTTTGTAGTCAACTGCATTTGGGTTGCTTAAAATGTTTTTCAAAAAGGGTGGAAAAGTTTCACGTGGAGGAAGTTTAACTTTTCCTTTATGGCCGCAGCTGTTTTGAATTTCCCCAGGAAAATGAAGATAAGACAAGATGCCTGACAATACTGCCACATTACTTCTAAATGATCACAATTGTGCCTATCTATGTTTAACTCTGCTTGTGCACTCGGTTGAGTTTCTCGGTCAATCTGAGAAATCCGTTGAGACTGCCGCAATTGCCAACGTGCAGTTCTTTCCCTGGTCAATCGGTGCCTTCTTTCTGAAAGTGTTTCATTCGGAAAATCCATAGTAAAAAATAAAAAATTAGTTTTAAAACATTCAAAAATAACTGCAGGTGGATCAAAGTGAAATCTCAGCACGTTTTCCTAAAGAAACAACGTTTCACTGTTGCCACTACAGAACAGTGAAATATATGAATCATTATTCATATGAATAATGATGAATAATCATTAAATTGATTGAAGATAATCATTAAAATTATTAATATTTGTTGAAAACATTGATAATACTTTTTAAAATATTTATTTAATAAATTACGTAATATTTTCATATGTATGTCGTAAACTTACTGCTTGTAAATGTAAACAGTCGTAAAATTACTGCTTATAAATGTGAATAATGAAAAACACATTTCAAATTATTTAAAGGCTTTAATATGCTTTTACAAATATATATTAAAAGCAGAATTGGATGTTAGTCTTTTTTTAATGAATCACCAAAGAGTCGTTCATTTATTTCTTGATTTGGAACTTGTATTTCTGAATGGCAACAGTGTTGTGTTCATTTATTTATATCGCTAATCTGTTGGTAGCTGCTTATTTTTAATTTAGAACTTAAACATTATAATTGTTTAGTTTTTGAAGGTTTTAGAGAAAATGAAGAAAAGATGTGATACAATGTAGATTAAATAAGACAATTGTTAGATTTATAATACGGCATCAGAATGCTTAATCTTAACATGGCCTCATTATGTTTTTTTCTTTTTCGAGGATGGGCACGTCCCGTTATCATCATCTTAGCTTATTATATAAATAGATAAACATTTTGCAGAATTATTCTGAGTTCTGGACTTAAATTTTTTCAATGGTATTTTGTCATGCCTGTATTAATGTAATTCTTTAAATAGTACGTAAAATAATAGTTGGAGTTAGATATTTCTTTCTCCCTCTCCTGTTCAACTCCCCCCTCCATTTATAAATGTTGGGAGGGAGTCTCCCCTCCTAGAAAAAAATGAATTTCAAGCCCTGCACTTTAAACATGTCTGATAATTTTGTTAATCTGTTTCAGCTTTTCTTTCTGCAACACCTCTTTTATTAGAAATATGTCCACCTGACACCCCCATCCGCACCCCTTTTTTGTAAGAAAAAGTCAAATTTGAGTCCCATACTGTATATGTGTATATATATATATAATGCAAATCTTATAATGCTAAAAATACTGAACCAATTCAAACCTAATTGGGACAATGTATTGATCTTGCTAATATCTCAAATGAGTTTGCTAATCGAATATACAGCTCTTGTAGTTAGTTTGCATGGACTTAGCATGGATCCAAAGGGGAGGTCATGTGAGGGTCATGATACCAATATAAAATCTTTTTTAACATTTGTTTTTCTTTATTTTAGCATGATGCTCAGATGGATTATAGCGGTACTCGCCTGGTGACTTGTTCTTTTGACAAAACAATAAAGGTATTTAATGTTGAGAATGATTTTCACACTCACGTTGCCACTTTGAGAGCGTAAGTAACTTTTTTTCTTTTACGATATAAAATATTAGTTTGGGTCAGTATTGGAATGAATGAGAGTTGGTCTTTTTTGTTTTAAAGTTACATAGCATTAAGAGCCTAATGCTAGTCATCCGAAGAAACTCGAACGCTAATGTTAAGTCTATGGGAAGGTTCTTGACAGATTTCTCGCTCACATGTTAATATTTTTAAATGATTTTTTTTTGCGTAGGATAGCTGAGGCCGATCCCTAACGTTGTTAGTTTTTACTTTTTTGATTTTGGTTCCAGTTTTTTATATATAAGGGTACTTCCATTTTCAGAACTGGTTCCAACCGGTTCTGAAATTGAAAATGTCTGCTTATAAAAAAAACTTACTAAAATAAAAAAAAGTCAAAACTAACAATGTTAGGGATCGGCCTCAGCTATCCTATGCAAAAAAAAATCATTTAAAAATATTAACATGCGAGTGAGAAATCTGCCAAGAATCTTCCAATAGACTTAACATTAGCTTGAGTGCTTCTTCGCTTGACTAGTGTAGGCTCTTAACCTGGGAAATAGACTAGCAAAAATAGGTCATGATTTTCATGTATAATTCATCTTAATTTGTGGTGGACAAAAAAAAATCTGATATTTAACCTTCCAGTTTTGCCATGTTGTTCTTTAGAACTAACTCTGGTGCCTTTCCAGTGTACTGATCACAAAAGATGGGGATTTCACATTAAGCCAATTTGTTGACAAAAAAAAATCCTGTCAAATTAATCTGAAATTCAATTACACTGAAATTCCAGCCAAGTTTTAAAGTTACCATTTACATAAAGAATAGAAAATCCTGTGTGTAATTTTGTGAATAACTACTAAGTATAAGAAAGTATTTTGCTCTTTTTGATTAAATATTACGAAAATTTGAAACTTTACGTGTACGAGGGTGCTTTGATAAGTTCCTCAGCCTGACAGTGAAAGCACAAGATTTTTGACATAATTTCATATTTTTCAATGTAGACCCCTTGCAACTTAATACATTTAAGTCGCACTCTTGTGTGCGAATTCTTTAGTGCAACTCTGTACGAGGGTGGTTCGAAAAGTTCTTGACATGACAAAGAAAATAAAAGATTTTTGACAATAATTCGTTTTATTTTTCAACTTACAACACAATATATTTCAGAAGACTCTTGAGAAATATTCATTTTTTGGCATTTTTAGATGATGTTTAACAAACATGTCCTGCATCGAGCAAAGGACTTTTTCATACCCAAAACATTGTGTAAAATGTAGTGGATATGGTCTGTCAAGATGTTTGCAATGTCAGCAAGTTTGCATAACTTCAGTCGGCGATCATTCAATAAGGCATTGTGAATTTTTGAGACTTTCATTGGTCATAGCAGTGTTTGGGCATCCTGAGCCTTCATCGGGAATGGATTTCCTACCATGTTTAAATTCAGCAGCCCACTTTTTTATTGTTGAATATGCAGGACAAGAATCCTTTAAGCTGGAATGTAACTTTTTGTACAAGGTGCATCTAAAAAGTTTGGTGAATGGAAGCATAAAACAAATAAAATACAACATGGAAACAAAATATCTTTAATCACTCTCAAAGTAACATCTGTTGGCCACAATACACTTATGACATCGTTGATAAAGCTACTGAAATGAGTCAGCAAAGGCCTCTTTTGAGATCGACCGAAGCACAGATGTCTGGTATGTATGCGAAAAGTGTGCCCTTGATGACTCTCCCAGCATCTGTTGCACCCGCTTGATGTTGTCTGTCATCACACTTGTTGAGGGTCGACCTGAACGTGGTTCGTCATCCACAGTTTCCTTTCCGTCCCAAAAACATTTAAACCAGTCGTACATGCATTTTTTGCTCAATGTTGCATCTGTTCCGTACACCTAGACAAACATTGCATGTGTTTCTGTGGCGGTTATTCCCAATTTGTAGCAAAACTTTATGTTTATCTGTTGCTCCATTTCAATATGATGTGAGTTTTCAAACATACACCATTCGATTGCTCATAACAGACTATTCTGTCTTTGTTTCTTGCGCTTCTTGCTATGTGCCATCTCTTCATCGGTCTCTACCTGCACATGTGCAGGGACGTATTTTTAGCTTGTGTTGTTTATGAAATATGCATCCATTCACTGAACTTTTTAGACATGTCCGTGGGGGTTAAACCTTTTTCAAAAAAATATTTTATGACAGCTCGAACTTTAATGTTTTCCATTCTTAGAAAATGTCAAAACTTTTTTGTTTTTCTTTATTGCCTGGCGATAACCAATAAACTCGCACGTCTGAAACTCGGCAGCATGTCATCTGAAGGATCATACTTTTCAAACATCATTGACATTTGGTCATACATGTTTATCTCTGTGTCAGGCTGAGAACTTATCAAACTACATAAAGGGAGGGTAATAAAAATGTGCAATAAAAGAAATGAAATTTATAAGCTAAATAAAGTTATTCAGGAATGACATAATAAAATGGTACAGGCATAGACCCACATTGTATACCTTGTGAAAGTGAAGACAATCATACATTTGCTGCTTCATAAAATAATTATTACTATATCATTAAAGACACTGAAAGGGTTTTATTTACATTTAGGTATTTTCTTTTTCTAGTTAAAAAATGGTTTCTTTTATTTATTGAAATATGGACTCTGCACAAAATTTTATTACCTTGGAGTTTTTGCCTCACTTAAGAAAAATAAAATAAAAAATAAATTGTTTTCTAAAATCATAGACCATTATTAAAACATTAATAAAACCCATGTAAAAACAAGGACAAACAATCAAAAAAAAATTAGCATACAACTGTTTTAATGCTTCATAATAAGAGCCCCTTCAGTGAAAAAATAATGTGTAATAAGCAATATGAGCAAAGAACATATGTTAATGCTTCTGCTGTTTCTCACCCTGTTTTGTTTTGCTCTAAAGATTGAAAAAGGAACTCTTTTTATGAAACCTTAAAACAACTGAATTTCTTTTTCTTTTCTGCTTCTTATTGCATTGGCTTTTATATGCCATGTTCTTACTAAAAACAACAAAATTGTTCATTTCATAAGTAATAATGATTCAAAACCTTTCCCAAGTGAAGTTATTGGTTGTGCCACTTCATAGACATATTCCCCCACACCTTAAAAACAAAAAATATTTTAAAGTATTGTAACTGCAATACGTCATATTAAATCAATTAGTCAATTTCAAATAAGATATTAAAGTGCTTTATTTTACCGGTCAAAAATGGCTACTGCAATGTCTTCAAATTTGACACATTTTCAAACACATGCATTAAGCTAAAATGTGTAAAAAAGTTACTATGTGGTTGATTTTTTTTTTCTTTTTAAATTGTCTACCAAGAATTGAGTTTTTCTGATTCAGTGTTTTTCTCATTTAACATTTTATTACTTATTAATTTTAATGAAAAAAATCATGCAAGATCAACATTTGTTTCATTAATTGAGTCATGGCATATTAGGCTTGTAAAATTTTTGTATATTCTTTTTCCTTACTTAATTTTGTGAGTTTGGATAACACAATGTTACACCAACAGATTTTGATCAAAAGTAAATATTATGATTGGAAAAATAAGGCTGTGAAATGTGATTACGTAAAATGATTTAAAGACTAGTGAAGAGAATTTCATTTCAAAAATTTAGTTATCTTTGCAATAAAAGAAACTACAAAAATCCTTACATTTTGAGAACTTCTGTAACAAGTTTTTAATGTAAATAGGTGACAGTGTTTAAAATTTTCATACTGTTGACAAAGACTAAATATCATTGTGGGCTTAAAATGACCATATTGTAATGTGTATACATGCATTTAAAATTAAAAATTTTTTTAATTTCATGAGTAAAACCAAAAATACACATTAAGTGCTTATTTACCACAGACAAATGTTTTAATGTGTTCCTTTTATTACAAAGTGTGGTGACAAACAAGAAAGTAATTATTAGAGTTTTATGCATATGATGGCAAACTTATCTATTTGAAATTTTATATTTTAAGCATACTAACTTTTCTACCTTTTAACCATCTTCCTAACTCTTTTATCAATGGAAAATATATAAGGTTATGCTTGTATACATAAAGGTGGAAGTATCTACCAATTTCTTCTATTCTCTAATTCAAAATTTCCTGTCTTCTTGCCTATTTGTTAGGATGCTGATGAATAAGTCAAGAAGTGGCTTGTTTTGGCTGTGGTATTCATAGTCTTTGATAAACCACTTTAAGCCACAGGCTCTGCTCTGTTTAATTCTTGTGAACAAAAATGACCATAGCATCATCAAAACAACCAAATGAACAATTGAAATGTTTAAAAAGTTTTGGACGTTTAATAGTCTAACAAAGAATGCATTATTAAAAGTGATTCTTTGTTAAACCATTCAATAACCAAATATTTTCATTGTGCACTCTATTGCATCACAAAGTCCATTCAGGTGAACAGTACCTTAACTTATATTGAGTGCAGTTATTTATCAGTTTACCTGGAAAATTTAGTTATAAAATTATTTATCTTCAGTCACACAGGTCCTGTCTGGCAAGTATCATGGGCACACCCATTGTTTGGCTCAATTTTAGCATCTTGTTCCTATGATAGGAAAGTCATAGTTTGGCGAGAGCTTGAAGGAAAGTGGATGAATAGCTTTGAATACAATGGTCATGATTCTTCTGGTAAACATTTCATTAGTAATCTCAGTAGTTTCTAAGAAGGTATTTTTATTATGGGAGGAAATATTGTTAAATAAAGAAGATCCTTTCATCAAAGTATTTAAAAATATATTTGAATTGTAAGGTATTTAATATTGTATTCCACAAGAATTACAATCATTATTTTGTCTTTGTGATTTATAAAAATATGTGCTGTTTTAATATATTATGTTCATTTTATCTTCAGTGAATAGCAAAAAAAATGTAACATCAGATAAAGTAAGTGTATATAACAACAATCACTTAAAGGTATCTTTTATAAAACTATTTTTTCAATGTTGTACAAAAGTAATAAATATATTTCTAAAAATGTTTTATATACTGTAGTTTTATGCAAGTATTTGTCAGTAAATCATGGTAGTCAAACAGAAAGCAGTTCATATGATACTTCTGTTTACCCATAGTAGTATATAAAGTTCAAATTTTGTTTCCCATATTGTTTTTAAGGATTATTTTTGTACAATTGATTATAAAGCCTATAATTGTATAATCTACCTTACACTTTAGATTGTAAAGAATGAAAATTACAGTTAAGCTAAAAGAACTGAATAAGAATTTTTATGCATTTTGTATCATTTAAATAACTTTAGTTGGTAAAAAAAAAAAAAAAATGCTAATATCAAAAGAACTATTTCGATTTTGAGCTGTGCATGGAAGAAAAAATAGCTAGTTGAAAAAATATGTCTGAACAACTGATTAATTTGTTCTTGGTAATATGTTTATTTCAGAAGTTCTTGTGCCGAGTATATCTACACAGCTACCAAATCTTCTGATTTTAAAGTACCACTATTTCCGAATAGAAATACTTTAATTAATGACAGAAATTTGTGATTAAATGAGACAGATTATTATTCAGAAATAGTGATTTTGAAAAATCAGAAGATTTCGGTAAGCATCAGTAATAAATTTTGATTAGTAAAGTTTCCAGAACTGTTATACATGATATGTTAATTTAGCTGTAAAATTTTATCATAGAATCTGAGGTAATGTCCCTGATTGTTGATGGAATAGACCAAAAAATATTGATCATAAATCAAAATATAAAATATTTTGTTAGTGTTTTAAAAAATTAAATAATAAAATTAGTGTATTATTTTGCTTTACATAATTTTTAACTATAGTTCATTTTTTAATTTAATTTACTTTGATAACATTAAGAGTCATAGTACAAAAGAAAACTTTCTAAACAAAACCATGATCTATACCCAGCAAAAACTTTTGGTCTCAAACTATATAGATTTCACAGTATTAACTGCATTAATTTTATAAGCTAACATATTAATAGAAGAATTTAATTTCATAAAGACTTTTGAATTAAATTTATGAATGCTGTTTAGAAGGTACAGTCAGCTAAAGGAAAAAAACAAAATACATTTTAATCACAAAATTGTCAGAGAAATGAACAAAATAGTTATTTGACTGGAAATTTTTTTCTTTTAATTTATGTTTAAAAAGTAAGCTTAGGGGTTCATCTTCATACTAAAATTGTACCAAACTCTGAAATTTTCAATGTGAGCTAATAAATTTCATACCATATTTGGCTTTCTCATCAAATTTTACCTTGGGGTACTGAACAGGAAGTCATTCAGTCGAGTAGTTTAGGAATTATGCAGGTTTAAAGTTTGGAACTCCTAATGTTAAATTCATTTGTAATCTTTGCAAAACAGATTGCAATGCAGGTATGTATTTTTTAATCATAACTCAAGAACTACTTGGTGGAATGAAATGTAATTTTAGATTCACACATTTGAAGCTTCTAGTAATAGATTTCTTTCAATTTTTTTAAAGGTAATTACTTTTTCTTAAAGGTAATTAATACATTTTTCAAAAATGCTTTTTAATTTTTGAAAAAAAAATTAATTGTAACCTGTAAATTTTTCAACAAAAATCAATTTCTAAGTGTTTCACATATGTGAATTATATTATGAATTATGTAAAAAATTATAGCCTTTCTAAGATCTCCTTCTGTCTATTTTTTAAGTTATGCTTAAAAAGTTACCTGCATTGTAATATCTTTTGAAACAATCACAAATGAACTTAGCATTAGGGAGTCCAAACTTTAAACATTTCTAATTCCTAAGCTATTTGATCAAATGAATTCTGGTTTGGTATCCTAAGGTGAAATACGCCAAATATGACAGAAAAATTATATGCTCGTATTGAAATTTTCAGAGTTTGATATAATTGAAGATGACTCTTAAGCTTATTATTTTAAAACATAAATATAACGAAAGACATTCTATTCTAGTCAAATGGCTATTTCAATTTTTTTTTCTGTGAGAATTTGGAGATTAAAATGTATGAGGCGTTCTCTCTCTTTTTAGTTTAATTTTTTTGACAACTATACTTAAATGAACTGATAAAGGGTTGCAACATGATCATGGTCTTTTTCTTTATTTTTAAAAGTTTTATTTTATCTAGAGCTACATATTTCAAGAACTTGCGAAAGTTTTTGGCTGTGACTCATTAATATTGTAATTTTACAATGTTGCATGCTAAACCATTTCGTTAATGCACATGTACCTAAAATAGTTATTAAGCAAAATCAAGCATAGATTATGAAACACTTTCCAACAGATTCAGAACAGTGTAAGAAAACTTCACTGTTAAATAAGGTGAAAGGTGATATCTATTTAGATAATTTGGAAAACACGCAACACTTAAAAACCTAATTTCAGCTGTTACCACCAATAGTCAGAATAATATTTGAATTATTTTGTGAAGCCCTGTACATACCTGCTAAACTTCAACTAAACTTCCGTACAATCGTGAGTTAATTTGATCCAGGCTAAAGACATTTCTAACCAGAAAATAAAATAATGTATTTAATTTCATGTTCTTACATGGAACCTATTTGATTACATTAAAAAAAAAAAAAAAAAAAAAAAAAAAAAAAAAAAAAAAAATCTGGTGTGAAACTTCTGGTTGAAAAAAATCTGGTTTCCTTGTTTAACTTTGGTTAAATTAACTTACATTGTACGTTGTTTAGTGAGAGGTTGGCAGGCATGCCTGTATATGATCTACAGATTTATATATGAAATACACAGTATGCTAAATATTAATTCAACTAGGAAATGCATAACACAGATGAAAATTCTCTGTTAGCAATTTCTGTCAATAAAAGGAAATGTGATCCAACTAAAAATGGATGCATACTTTTACTGATGGGTTCCAGTTCCAGTGGGGCAGAATGGTTCTTTTGGTATACAGTTTTATAGTAAAAATATATTTATTTGAAGAATTTGGTGCATACAGCACTCAATCCTTCAAA
This sequence comes from Maratus michaelseni, assembly GCA_963931845.1. Classification (NCBI taxonomy): domain Eukaryota; kingdom Metazoa; phylum Arthropoda; class Arachnida; order Araneae; family Salticidae; genus Maratus; species Maratus michaelseni. The sequence goes on from OZ007586.1 coordinate 125,176,136, forward strand.
TAGATCTTTTGTCTTGCCAAACATACATAAAATTTTTATTTTGAGATTTAGGTTAATAACACTTTCATACTTGCATGTTACCTGCAAACAGGCAAAGTAATAAATTCAGAATAGGAATTTTTTACCAAGTGGATCCCAACCGATTCAGCATTCCTGACAACAAGAAAGTGAACTACTTCGAAAAAGCATTGCAGACTACCACAACCATAAGGTCTTGCAAGACTGACTTGTCTTGACTCCTTACATTATAAGCTTTCATTTGTGTTTATACTCTTGTTTTTTCATTTGAATTTATATTATTTCATTTCAGGACTACATCATTTAATTTGTAATTTGACTGTGCTATTTGGTATTGTGATTTCATTGCATTTGGTCAATATCTTATGTTTCAATGGTTTAATTGTACAAAAAGCTTATATATATATATATATATATATATATATATATATATATATATATATATATATATATATATATATTTGTAATTCTGGTTAATATAATTCAACTCATGTTTTCTCATGAAGGAAGTATAAATTTATTTTTGAAAAAAATTCAAGATAGTGCTGATATCAGTGGCAATAATATTTTTATCAAATAATTCATGTATAAATCAAGCTTTTTTTGGTTAAGTATAGCTAAACATGAAATAAAACTTTGTTATTTTAAGATTTTTATGTGAAGTATTAGTGTACATTTATAAGGCAAGTTTCACTTATTCAAGAAAAAAATATCTCATCATTAGGCATATTTAGTTATGCATAATTATTTACTTGATCTTTACTTTTAATATTTTAACTGTTTTAATTTTCTTAATTTTTCTTATTTTACTCTATTGTAAGCATTCATTATAATTTTGAGTGCATTATTAAATTCAAATTATTGTTTAAATAATTTAAACAAAACAGTGACCAGAAATCCGCACAATCTCTGGTTTTAAGCTATGCGGATTTAAGAGAGCCTACTGTATATATATATTAATTAATTATCTTTGTTAATCTGTTGGAAAATTTGTTTACCTTTCCTGTTTCACTAGATCTTTTTTTGTTGTTGCTGTTGGTTTAGAAATGAGAAAAGACACTGGAGTTAAAAACCAGTGAACATGGAGTCCTACTAGTTAGTTTGCCTACATTATGACCAGCGCTGTAGTCATAAAAAAATCAGAAGGTATATGCCGTAGGCAGAGGGCATGCCCAGACATTATATACTATAGTTTTATTTGAGAAACAGAAGTGGTATATTGTTTTTCGAGAAAAAAAATCAGGAAGGCATACGGCATATACCTCCACTACACCCCTGATTATGACGGATTCACTTGCTTGCTATGTTTTGTTATTTTATACAAGATATCTCTCAGAGTTGGAAACAATTTTTTAGAAGTTTCACACTGCTTTTATTTGAAAATTATGCTTACTAAATTATGTATGTAAAAATATTAGTTATTGCGAAATATGTAATCTCAAATCATTGAATTACCAATGATTTTAGATGATTTTTTTTCTCATTGTATATTTAATTATAAGATTTATATAGTTGGGGCTTATATTAGATTGTCTACCTGATCTAAATCTAACTGGTGTGGTCAATTCACCCGATTGTTTCCTGACAAAATTAATTGCTACCCAAGCAATTTGTAAAATTTGTATAATATTCTCTGTATTGTTTCAAAATGCTTATCAATCATTCTGCTATATTTTAGCAGCCTTCCCCCCCCCCCCACATTATACACTAGCTTCATTCATTTAATTTACAAGTAGTAGTATTGGATGACCGGAAGGCTTTTATTGCTAGCCTTGTGAGTCATATTCAAGATTCATGGACATTGGCAATGTGCATGTACAGTCAGGCAAAAAAATAACCCATACATTTTAATGTCTAAATTGTCACAGAAAAAAAAAAAAACTAATGCCATTTGACTGGAAATTACATATTTTCAACCTAATTTCAATCAGTATCTAATTTTGACATCATCTTTGGCTTTTTCAATAACTTTTATCTTAGGATACCAAACAGAAAGTCATTCTGTCAAGTAGTTTAGGAATTATGATGCTTTAGAACTTCTAATGTTATATTCAATTGTAACTGTTGCAAAACCGATTGTAATGTCAGTTTTTTAAACATAACTCAAGTATCTTGGTAGAATGAGCTGTAATTTTGTATTCACATATTTGAAACGGCTAAAAAAAAAAAAAAAAAAAAAAAAAAAAAAATCTTATTTCAAAAATCAAATTCAAAGAATATAGTTTTCAAAATGAATTTTTTAACAGATATCTATTTTTAGAGTTATCAGGGGTGATTGTGTTCAGGTTATATACCTGAATTCAGGTTTTTTTTTCTTTTACAGTACTGAAATTCCAGTTATTCTGATAGTTAAATTCATAAAATAAGACTAAAATATCAATTTCATATGATTGCTAAACATGATTAAAATTCATATTTTTCATAATTTGACCTCCCTGTAGTAAATTATATGTTCTCTCCCCCTTCTCTCCATACGGAAACGCTTTCTTGCTAAAATTTCAGGTATTTTTGCATCAAACCACAATCACCCCTGAGTTATGCTTAAATAAATACCTGCAATACAGTCTATTTTACAATGATTATAAACAGTGGTTGGAAGTGGTGCATTACAAGTAACAAAATTACAGTAGTTTGTAGTGTAGTACATTACATTTTTTGAGCAATGTAATATAGCAAGTAGCGTGATACAGAAAAACAGTAATTTATAGCCAGCAACTGGCACTACTTTTGGAAAAAAGTCTCTACAAATCATGTGATCGTAACTCTTTGGTGCAATAAGTGTTCTGCTCAACAATTTGTTAATCTCATATGCAGTATTTGGCAAAGCATTACATGAAGTCAGAATTTTCCATTGACACTTGCTGGTAAAACCTAGGGTCTAGATAAAACAAGTGCTGACCTTCCAAATAAATTAATTTTCTTGTTAGCAACATTTGTCTACTTACTGGTTATTAGGTCTTCCTGTTTTAATGCTAGGTTTCTTCATTTAGAATTGCTTTATTAATAGATTTATTCATTGTTTGCATTTAGTTGTTTTTCTGCAATTTTCTAAATTATAAATTTTGACAATATAATTAACTCTCAACAAAACTCAATACATTAAGAGTGTCTTGGAGAATTAAGTAAACAAATCTATTCGTAAATACACGAGTTTGAGGGATTTTACACCGCAATGCTGTAAGAATACTGTAAAATCCAGATTGTAACCCTCCCTTTAAAAAAAAAAATCAGTTAAATTTGGGAAAGGGTCTTACAATTGAGATTTTTTTTTTAAGTCATTAAAAAACCCATTTTGATCATTAATTTCGAAGTAAAAAAGGTAAATACAAGGGTGAGAATATTTCGTGTTTTGGCATATTTCAGCTTTAAAGAAAAATTCCTCCTACCCCCAAACATCAAAATTAAAATCTTTAATATTTTTCTTCTATTTGTGATTTTGTTGTAACAATACTTATAAGGAGAGTGCCAAGCTTGGTAATCACAGATTTTGATTATTTTTATATATGTTATAGGGTAGAAGCCCTTTAGTCAGAGGTTCAATGGATTTTATACAACGCTCTTTAGTTCTCGAGAAAGGGGGGTCTAATATTATAACACAACTTACTTACTTTGTAACGAAATAACTGCATTGGTCGTAGCTCAGTTGGTATGGCGTCTGCTCGTTGTTCCGAGGGCCTGGGTTCGATGCCGGAACACACTGCGTTTGTTTTTCTCTTTTTTTTTTATAAATATACTTGTAATTATAATTTAATAATCTCAATAAAAAATTTTGTTAACATAATTAAATTTTAATTTAGCATTTTTGATTTTTAAACCATTATTAAACATTTCTCATCATTTAAAGAGCATTATAAAAATTGGATTTATTACTGACTAGTAAAAATTCAAAAATCGTTCCAAAATCCGCATATTTACTATCGAATTATAGAATTCTTCTCCCATCGCAATATAAAACGAAGATATTTCAGATGCTGGATTATTTGTTAAGATCCATTGTTTTGCAATAAAATTCACTTCAGATTGATCTTCTTGTGAACTACAACTTGCTTCTTCAATTTTTATACAATTATAAGCTGTTATAGAATGATACGCAATTGTGCGATAAATATTGAAAACAAAAATTACTTAACTGCACCAAACTAAAAAAAAAAGAAATAACCAAAGTCTGTTGTGGTGCCCTCTAGTTACAGTAAAATAAAACACAAATTCTTGTGCTAAATTTTAATATAATTATGCTTCTTACTTTAAAAACAGAGTAGTATTATCATCGCAGCGTTTCGTTAAGGCAATTTATAAATGATGTTTGTTTACAATCACAAATTGACACAATTGTTCAATATCGTTGCATTGATAAAGCATATATGGAATACATTTTAAAAGTGATTTTAAAAAAAATCAAAAATGCTAAATTAAAATTTAATCATGTTAACAAAATTTTTTATTGAGATTATTAAATTACAATTACAAATATATTTATCAAAAAATGAGAAAAACAAACATAGCGTGCTCCGGCATCGAACCCGGGCCCTCCGAACAACGAGCAGACGCCATACCAACTGAGCTACGACCAATGCAGTTACAAAGTAAGTATTTAAGTTGTGTTATAATATTAGACCCCCCCCCCATTTCTCGAGAACTAAGAAGCGTTGTATAAAATCCATTGAACCTGAGACTAAGGGGCTTCTACCCTACAACATATAAAAAAATAATCAAAATCTGTGATTACCAAGCTTGGTACTCTTTAGGGCTGGATTATTTATCAATATATCGGCCAAATATTGATATTTTTTAATTATCGCAATAACAATAGCTAAGCTCCGAATTTGACAATATATCCCAATAACGATAGCTAAGTTCTGACTCTACCGATATATGCCAATGTCATTTTTTTTTTCCCCAGCGCAACCTCGAAATCCTAGAAAATGCGCTGAAAATCCCGTACTAATATCTGAATAATCCTTTCTCCCCACGCATTTATTCCTTGTCCACTTCATTCAAAGCCGGCTATCCCTTCCAACGATTATCTCTTTTTGGTTGTTATCTCAATATATCCCCATACATTCTTTGCTTTACTTTTTATTTCCACTCAACAGCATTTTCCACTATCCGTTCCTTACCGAACCTATCGTCTGTGTTTCAATACCGTTGCTGCTATTCCTCTAGCTCTAGACATATTGCAATAGTTCACACATATTGATAAGTCATGACGAATAAATAAGCGCTCAAATATGTACGAGTTATTGTGTAGTCGATAATATTACTAGAGCTTAGCAGCTGGGAAGCTTGGTTCGTGAGCAACCAATCACAGTGCGGGTAAAATTTTGCATTTTGCCACGTTCGTAAAGCGAAGCCTCTCCACTTTTTCACTGTGATTGGTTATCTTTGAGCGGAGCTTCCTAGCTATTAACGTCTAGTAGTGCGTACATTCCTGTTTCCCTCTGTGTTTTATCAGTAGTGAGAGCATGAATTCCAGTGAATTTAATATTGTTGTCCTGTTATTTCAGCTTAAAATGAACTAAAAAAGAAAAAAATAAGTACTATAAAACTATTTCAAAATGTGATTTCAATATTTATATTTCAAAAAAGATTTCAATTTTATATTTATGTATAGTAAATAAATAGGAAGGTGAATTTTTACATTTTTTTTTCTATTAAGAATACATTGATACCTTAGAGAAAAATTGAAAAACAACATTTCTGCTGCATCTGTCATCCATTGAAAGCTTGTTATTCACAAATATATTAGCATTACATATGGTAATAAACCAATTTCAGTTTTTGCTGTTGCTGTTTACTTATTTTAATCATATTAAAATGAGCAACGTCCTAAATTTAAGAACTTTTATTTTAGTTTCTTTTTCGTAATATTCTCAGTTATAACGACGCAATGGTGAAAATAGTGCGTAAAATTGGAAGAATAGGCAACATACTATTTTAAAGAAACACACTATCCAATCAATGGTATAAGCCCAAATAGATATCGAACAATGTGTCTTTTTCCTAAAATATTTCTGTTTTGTATAAATATGAAACTATAATATTTAAAGGATGCTGTGTGAGCAAATAGATCTAGAGAATTATATTCGTTCTTTTTACACCTGTGTGTACTTAAATTGCTGCTACCATACCATTTATCTATGGAAATTAACAATTTTTCTATTCCCATACACTTTAAGGTAGTTATCGCGATATATCACCAATATCAATATTAATTCGTTGATATATTGTGATATTAAATTTCTGATACCGTCCAGCCCTAGTACTCTCCTTGTTAGATAACCATTTAAATAAATTTCTCCTCCTCTCCCCCCCCCCTCCCCTCCCACCAAAAATGTCCCTTTTTTTTCTTTGCCCCCTTCCCCAGTACAGACAATTTAAAATCTTTAAAAAAGTTCTTTTTTTGCTCTATTATAGCTTTCTTGTAACAGTGATTAAATAACCATCTAAATTAATTCCCCCCACCCCCAAAAAACCTGTTCTTTCCTTTCCATCACCCCCCTCCAGCACACAAACTTTAAAATCTTTAAAACTATTTTTTTTTTCAGATTTTTATGCTGTATTGTTACTACAACAATAAATAATCATCTAACTCTCCCCTTAAAGTTCCATTCCCCATCCCCAGGAAAAAAGGGTAAGGGTGAGAGAAGATTTTAATCTTTTTTGTAGTTTGTCTGTTCTAACCCCTATATTTTGTTAATTGGGGGGGGGGAGGGGGGTATTTTATCGAACATATTCATTTTAAAACCTAAAATATGCATTCAATTCAGGGTTTAAGAACAGCCAAACTGGAAAAAAAAAAAAAAATCAGGATGAGATTTCAGATGAGTCACCTTGCTGCAAAATAAATAGGGCAAAAAAATAAATAAAAGATTTTAAACTATTTTCTAGGTGGTGGGAGAAGAAGTGGAACATTATGAGTAAGGAAGGTAATTTAGATGATTCATTTACTGTTACTAGAAAGCAAGAAATACAGCAGATTTTTAAAAAAGAGTTTGAGATTTTAAATTTTGTGTGTGTGCAGATATTTTTTAGGTAGAATGATAGTTTAGGTGGAAATTGTCTACTTGTTTTTACTAGAGAGTAACAAATAAGACGGAAGATTTTTTTTTCAAATAAGAATTAAAAAAAAATTTAAGTTTGTATTCTGTGAGGATGAGGAGGAAACTTGAATTTAGAAGGAAAAGGGGGGTTTGTAATTTAGATGATTTGTTATTTACTTATTGTTAATAGAGAGCAACAAATAAGACAGAAGATTTTTGTTATAAATAGCTCTAAGATTTTCGCTGCAAGGTGGCAAAGGGGAGGGGAGGTGCAGACATTTTAGGGATAGAGAGATAATTGAAATGGTTAATTATTTATTGTTACTCGAAAGAAATATTGGGGAAAGGGAAAGAAAATCAAAATTGCTTAAAAGTAGGTGGGAGGCTTACAATCGGGATTTTAAGGTAATAAATAAAATTTATGCAGTGTCTGTATAAATATTTTTATGCAAATAGTAGCTCTTCGTCATATCGCTGGTTCAGATATGTAGCTCTGTTTTTGTGTTTATTGATAAAATAAGCTGTAGTTTAATCGCACCCATTATGTAACTGTATTTAAATGTTGAATATATTACGTATATCTGTTAATTTTGCTAAGAAAATTCCGTCGCATTCCTTTCACCAGCTCTGATACACAGGTTCTCAAACTAATGTTTTAACTACATTGTCTTTTTCGATAATGTACTTCAAAATGTCTTATTATTCCTGCTTAGACTGATGGCTGGATTTTAGAAGTTATACTGGCAGGAAAAGAAATAACTTTGATCTTCGATTTGCATTTTGAAGCACATTCTTGTGGATGTACAAAACAATTTTCTATCAGCAATGGAAGATCAGAATGGTAACTGTCTGACTTTAATTGATATTTTTTGCTTCAATTCATCTCACACCATTGCGTCACTGCATCTTCTATATCACTGAATGCAAAAAGGGGATTTTGACCTCCCCCAACTGTCATCGCTGGAGTATTGGTGTGGAAGAGTGATAACAGCAAGTGTTTTTGTTATTGTGAAAAAAAAAGTTTTATTTAACACCAAGCAGAATGGAAATTATTTAAATGTGTTCCTTTTCATACAATCTGCTGAAATAAATTGGCATATCCATCACACAGCATTATCTTAGTTTGAATGCTGTACACGTACAGAAGTGGAATAAACTTCGTTATTTAGAATATATTTTTCGTAATATGGAGATTAATTTACATGTTAATGGTGCTCAAAGTCAAAGTTCTGCAGAAAATTTCGTTAAGTAGAAAACTTCGTTAAATAGGGACTTCGTTAAAGGGAAGTTCCACTGTATGTGTATAAACTAATGTTTTGGAAGCAAACACGAAACACTTTCTTGTATTTTGTCTTTCTTAAATTTTTAATGCCCTCAGTTGTATTGCACTTATTTTATAGAATCCCGACAGACTCAGTATAACGAAGGGTCACTGTATTATTTACTTCTGTCCTCAATTCAGGGTGTAGATTGAATCTTTTGATAAAATCAAAGTAGCAAAACCTGATCTACTTTAAAAAGTAGTTTGTAGTCACTACTTTTAAAAACAAGTAGTTGCAGATAACTACATTTTTTATTCAGTAGCTGTAATTCACTACAGTTTATAAAAAGTAGTTTATCCAACCACTGATTACAAGGCAATTTAACATTAGGAGTTCCAGACTTTAAACCTTCATAATTCCTAACATACTTCCCATTACTTCTATAGGTGAAAACTGGGAAATTTAGTTAGTAGCCAGTGGCCGGTAGACTCAGTTTGATTAGTGGTCACTTTTTAAAGTTAGTGGCCACTATTGTTTCAAACTTTCTTGACATAGATAAATTATAATCGCTGTATATAAACATGTTTTTCTATAAGAGTTTTATACCTATTGTATGAGTATGAGTGTATTTCGCACGATTAAACAGTATCTCTTCAAGAAAAATAATCCTGGTGAGCATGTGGCAGGAGTCGAAATATTGAAGATACTTAAATGTCTTTAAAATCCGCTTGTATCTGGTGGGAAAAAATGAATAAATTACTTGAAATACATGTGGAATCAAAGCTGATTAATATATTTTGCAGAATGAAACTGTATTTCTTGAAAAAATAATCCAACTAAAGAGTAATCATAACATGCACGTAAGAGCACATGAGAAAAAGCCGAAATATTGAAAATATAATTAAGTCGTTGAAATCTGTTTGCATCTGGTAAGAAAAAGAATTAACCAGTTCTCTAATTAGATGTAATCAATGTAGAGATGCATATTTCCATGAAAAATGGTGTATTTCACTTGGCAATCGATAAGATTTTTTAATCGCCACTCGCCAAGTGGCGACTAGGGTGGCGATCGATGGCTGACTTTTTAATCACCACTTTTTAAACTTTAATCGCCACGTGGCGAGTGGTGACCTCTAATTTTCACCTATAATTATTTCCCATTTGGTTCCCTCCCCTTCCCATTTGGTATCATGAGATAAAATTTTCCAAAAAAATAACAAGTATAATGTCACAATTATGTGTTCGTGTTGAAAATTTCAGAGTTAAGGGTAGTCTTCATACTGAAAGTATACCAAAGCTTTTTTTTTTAACATAAATTGAAAGAAGATATAATTTCCAGTCAAATGGCCATTTCAATTTTATTCTGGAACAATTTGGTGATTTGAAATATATGGTTTGTTCTCTTCCCCCCCCCCCCCCCTCCTTTTTTGGGAGGGCTGACTGTACCTTAATATCTGCATTATAACCTTAATATCTGCATCATAGGGAAATCGGAGATGTAGAAGGGCATTTGAAGATTGTCTGAATTACAGGGCTGCTACTGGGGACTATTTTTATATTCTATTTGCAACACTATTTTAAAATAATAAATTTTGTAGTATATTTCTCTTGCACATGTCAAAGTATATGTGAAAAAATTTGTTTTGAGAAAGTGGTGAGAGATAGAATTAAAAAATAGTCACCAGTGTCAGCCCTGCAATTAGTAGTTTTCTTGATTTATGCAACTTTTGTGGAGGGATATCATGCAGTAGAACAAAGCTGCGATTTCTTTTGCTGATTTTACATTATTCTTTTTTATTTGTATACTTTTATTTATACAGAAAAAATTTAATTTTTTTTTTTCTATTTCATTTCTTGAGCAGTTGCTGAAATTTTGAATGACAATCTCATTTACTTTTTAACTTATAACAGGGGTGATTGTGTTCAGGCAATATATACCTGAATTCAAGTATTATTTTCATTTTCAGTACCAAAATTCCGTTTTTTTTTTTTGTTATCATTAAATTCATAAAATAAGCCTAAAATATCAATTTCATATAATTGTTAAACATAATTAACATTCATATTTTTCTTAATTTGACCTAACTGCAATAAATTATGTGTTCCCTCCCCCTTCTTTCCTACGAAAATGTTTTCTCGCTAAAATGTCAGGTATTTTTCATGAACCCACAATCACCCTTGCTTAGGAAATTAGCATTCTTTAAAAGTGAGAAGTTAACTGAAGGTTTAGATGCCGAATTATTTGTTGGTAAATAAAATAGAAATATTCAATAGACTTAGTACTGAATGTTAGTAGAACATACCCATTCAGTTGTCTCTCTCTGGACTGCACATTATTCAGGAAAATCTTTTTTATTGTTTTATCAGTTGTTTCAATGCATTTATTAAACACAGTTAATTCTGTTGATATGGGCAAAAAATAACTAAAAACTGAAATCAAGAGGATCAGATATTAAGGAATGAATTAATCTAAGTATTTGCTTTGAAAATTGTATATTGTATATTACCATGGAATAAGTGTACACAAACATAATTTGGGTTTTCAGATTTTTAATTTGAGAAATCTAATTGTTCAAAGTAAAATAGGTTTAGTTATCTGAAAAAGGTAAACATTTTGTAGTTATTAGATGAACATTTTGAAAAAATATGAACCAATATAAAGTCTTTTAATCACAATTTTATTCAAGAAAGAAAAGAAAAAGGAAAATAGAATGATGTATCATATCATACTATATATCATAATCCTAGAAGACTGTATCATAACCCTGGAAGAATCCTAGATCCATAATCCTATTATAATGAGAATTACTATGTATCATAATCCTACTGAGACTAAATGTAAAAATCACAGGATGCATATTCAGAGAATATTTAGCTGTGCTTTTATTTCTACTTGTTAAGGACTAACAAAATGTTATTTGAATAAATTTGATGTTGATTGTGTAAAAATTCATCTGGTACTATATACCAACTGCAGCAAATAAAATAAAATGAAATCAGTGTGAATTAGCTTTTAAATGAGCTCCATATTCCATACTTGGAGGATATGCAAGAAACTGTTTTAAAGCTTTGTTTTTGTTTGAATGCAGTATGAGCATGTATGTCTGTGTGAATATACATATAATGTATGTATACTATAAAATTTGTTTATAAAAAGAGTGAATTTTGCATTTTCTGTTTGTTTTCAATGTTAAAATAACTTAGTTCAATTTATCATTTACCTTTGTTGAACCTGTTGATTATTTTCTAATGCTTTCAGTTGATGTTTAAACTACATGAAATGTAGATAAGTTATTAAGTTTCTTGATATAGAGGTCGTAATCGGTCTTCCATCCCAATTTTGTATTTTCTTGAAGTTGAAACTTAGTATGAAATGTGCTAATATGTTTTTAATAGATTTTTCATATCTGATTATAGTAGTTCTATTTATAATTCTTGAAAGACATTTTCACAAATTCAGATTTATCTAGAATATCTTATTTCTGTGGATTAACTTTATCACGCCTTTAATTTATTATGAGAATTAGCAGATACAACAAAAATTTCTTATTTGTGTTCATAACAAATTAACATTCTTTTAAAAGTAGGGGAGATAAGGGATGAATGGGACATTTTCACAAAAATATTTATTTTTAAACTTTATTTAAGTTATTATATATCACATTTCATACATTAGGTGTTTGTCTACATCTTATGTACAATATTTATTCAAGATTATTATTATACAGAAATATATTATGAAATTTAAAAAAAGTTCCTCTCTGTCTCAATTATCCGCACAGCAGGGATGGATAGGACACAAATATTTTCCTCTCTGTATTCAATGATATTAAATTAAAATTTATAATCATAAACTTATATGGAATTATATTTGTAATATATGATCTTATATGGCTGTTATATACCAGTGTTAGTAATCTAAGAAGTGAAAATACAGTTAATTATGCATTAAAAAACTGTAATTTATATTATATATTTTAACTGGTTTTAATGAATTACAAAGTTAAAGTTGCACGGATGTGCAAATATCAGTAACACAATAAGTGTGGTTTGGCTAAAATGTTCTAAATGTGGTCTGTTAGTCGCATAAGCTGGTATAAAATCAGTTTCAGTGAATGTATTGCTGTTAAAAAGGAAAATGGCAGTTTTCCTAAAATCACTGGTTATGTTTATGTTGCTAGTACAGGGATGCCACTTTTCCGCGGAAACGCGGATTTCCGCTTTTTTGCTTATTTTCAAAATCCGCGGATTTCCGCTTTTTTTTTCTTATTTCTCGGACGCATTTCTCTATAATGCATCAAGCGGAACCAACCAACCAACCCATTTGTCGGAAGAACTCCTGAACACTTTCTCCTCTGTGATTGGTGAGTACGTTTGACGTCACATCATCAGTGGGAGTAGTCATGATTCAACTGACCAATGAGCGCGAAGTGTCGTGGCTTTCGATAAGTAGTGTAGATGAGCCGTGCCGTGTTTGTTTACTTTTTACCGACGCTGCACGGAAATAGATAGTAAGATTTGAAATCTCATGATGGATTAAATGTTTAATCTCGTCATTTGTTTTTTGATTTATATTTAATTATTGCGCCGCAAAAGACAGATTTTGATAGTAATAAGTATTATGTGTGAAAAAAAGTCCGTATACTGAATGCACGGCACGTTGTTTTGATTTCCAATTTTGCCAGATATAGTAACGCCCGAAATCATATAGATAATCTACAACCCATCAAATTAATTGTTGATGGAATGGATCAAAGAATCATTAAAGTGCAATATTTATTTTCGTCTTTTTTAGTTTTAGTGGATCATAGTTTACCATTAAATGCTTTATAACATGCAGTATTCCTATTTAAAAAGATGTTCCTGAATGGTGCTGTAGTAAAAATAGTTATGCACAAGGACAAAAAAAACCACAATTGTGAAAGAAATGGCTGATAAATTCTAAATATCTGCACATGATAGAGTTCTGCATTGAAGATATATCCAGCGACTATTTATTCTTATATTACCTATTATGTCAAAAATAAATTTTTAGTGACTGCTAATGTTGTTAGAGAGCACGATTTAAAAAATGAAAAAGGTAAAAATTATGTTTTTAAAATCTTTTGTTTGTAGTATTTTCAGTTTCATTGCCTAAAAACTAATTTTATGTAGGAAAATATAGCTAGACCTTCATATAAATAATTTACTATCACATTGATCTTTTCACCAAATGCTTTTGTAGCTGTGGCAGGTTAAACATTAGCCATATGTATTAACTGATGTTTTGAGTGAAAGCATGTAGGTTTTTAAATGTATTTGCTTATAAAAATTTTAAAGAATAGTTTTACAATTTTGAGGAATTCTCATTTATATCAGATAATTATTGAATAAAATTTTGAATTAGCCATTTTTGTTATATTTATTAGTGCTCTTATTTTTATATTACATGTATATATGTTTCAATCTGAATTCAAATAATGACACAAATTTTATTTCGCGTATCATTTTCACTTTTTTTGCTCGATTTTTACCCCGCGCACAGGTTTAACTTTTTTGCTCAATTTTCACCTCACGCGTCATTTCCTCTTTTTTGCTCTTTTCTCAGACTCATCCCTGCTAGTACTAAAAGCTGACAAAAATGTCTCCTTGACAAAAGCTGAGAGGTTATAAATTGCAATATGATCTCCAAGATTATTTGTCAGCCAATCATCTTGGACTGATCTCAGCTTTGCCTTTAAAGACCCATAAATAAAAACCTCCAATGGCTGAAGACGACGGTGGCTACAATGAGGAGGAAATGTTAAAAGAATAATTAACATAAATTATTAATTTATCAACTTATATAATATTATTTAGTTAATAAAAAAAAAAAAATCAGTATCCTTTAGGGATGAATGAAGCAGTCCCATTCATCCTCATTTGAAATGTCCCAATCATCCCCATGATGTATATATTCAATTGTCAGCCATTTTGTCTCGGAAATTATTTTGTCACAATGGTTAATATTCATTCATTTTAATTACCAATAATGAGTCTTGAAATAAATAACTATAACATATCTTAATTGTTTATAATGCATAAAATATGTAAACAACTTCAAATATAAAAAAAAATTATTTTTAAGCAAAGTTTTCAGGAAATGCAACTTTGAAGGAAATTGAAAACAGGGTCATTCCATGTCAAATCACCCAGAATTTTCTAAAAATGGCACCCACCATCTTAAATTTTGATAAAATTTGGTATACTTGTAGAACTTTTCATGCTGATTCCAAAAATATCAATCATATTGAAATTGATCAAATGGTTTAAGAGTTATGAGCTTTTAAAAATCTTCCAAGATGGCCGATTTGCCGCCATTTTGAATAGCACATGTGGCAACATAAAAGGCTATAACTACTTACAGGTTTGACATAGAACCTTCAATTTTTTTTTGTTTTGTTCAGAATGAAGTAAACTTTCATTGAAATAAGATTTCTGTGCAGTTTATTCCATTAAAATGCTCTCAGAAAATTATTTATTTGCATTTTTTTAATTAAAAAAGGGTGTAACTTCAAGAGCTGATTTCCCCCATTGCCCCCCCCCCCCCTTCAATTTTCATCTAATTGCATACACAGACACTTCAAAGTGTGTTTTGAAGCCTGGTATAAAAATTGTAATGGGCAGTTCACAGACATTTTGTTTAAAGAAGAATTTCAATTTTACTGACCCTCCAAACATAACAGAAAACACAAGATGTTTGATATTTCTTTTATTATCAGAATTATCATAATATTTACATCTAAAAGTTTGATAAGGTTTTATCTTACATAAAGATATTTTTTTATAAATGTAGCTAAAAAGAAGTGGAATCCCATGGAAGTAAACAGGAATGCTTATAATGAATTCCTGCAGGACGTAGCAATGTTGTCATGTCAAATTGAAATCTGTTGCAAAGTTTCAGTAAATGATAAATAAAACAAACAATGGAAAAAAATTCTACGAATAGTCACATTTTATAACTAAATCATCCTGTATATTACACCTACACCAAATGGGATAAAGTTACAACTCTTAAATAAAAAAATATTGTTAAGTAAAAATTATTGTAGTATTTTAAAATTATAGAAAATCACCTTTTTAATAACATCAATATCAATTTAAAATATTTAATTAAAAAATTAACTCTATTGTAATAGTGATGAAAAATCACAAAATTGTTTTAGTTAAAATTTGTTCATTTTATCTTTAAATTTTATTTCCCTCTCATTTTATGTTTTGCCAACTTGGTGTTTATTAAAGCACCTGATATATCAATAAGTTTATATGTTGTGATACTGATGTCAACTGCACAAAGGATATGATTGAAAGGCACAATACAACTGTCATTTACTGGCTGATATTACGAAGGTGATGGGTCATGTGGATGCATGAATTTAAGTTACATCTCCTTCTTTATGGACTTCCGAAACTAAGCTTATATACTAATTCGATTCATATATGTGCTACATAACTGTTAAGGGATGGAATATTCAAAGTCGCTAACATTTCTATCAAAAGATGAACAAACAGAAAAATTTTCATCAGTTCTTATTCTTTTTCACTTATTAATAAATTTGCTGTAGATTCAAAATAATGCATACCATGTGTTTCAGGAATTGTTGTAGCAAGTTGCATCCGCTGAGACATATTGCTGCAGTTTCAAGATGTCATTTTTTGTGATGATAAAAAATGTTATACCTTAAATGTTTTGTCTGTAATATTCGTATATCATAGTCACATTTGTTTGACCATGCAGCGGCCTTTGCTTTTCTCACAATTCTTTTAAGTCTCTCTTACACCCCATCGCAAACAGATTTTTTTGTGACTTGTAGTAAAAAACCTCCATTTTGCTTTTATTCCACCAAAATCATATTCATGGTAACATAGGTTAGAAAATGTTTTGCAATTTTTATACTGGGCAGCACAGCCGTCAGTACAATATTCTACATTTGTAACTAAGGGATACTTATTATTCAGGATGGCTACAGAAATATCGAAAAAAAAAAAGGTTCCCTGATTTTTCTGACTACCTTTATTTAAGATTTCCTTGATTTCCGTTATTAACTATATACATACGATTTTTTTTAATATATGCTGCTTCCTCATATAACACACTTATCCAGCTTGCCAATTCCTCATTTGGGAGAAAAAAAAAGGGAAAATATAAAAATCGCAAAATATTCTTAAAGTACTGGTTCACAGTTTCATAAAGCCAAACTCAAAATTAAGTCTAACAACTTCATACAGTTGTCAATGAATATATGACAAGCAAAAAATTTCCTTATTTTCTGAAGAAAGTTCAATTCTAAGACATATTTATATCTGATGGGATAGCTAATCGGATTAAGCTAGCCACCTAGTCAGCTTATACAGGGGTCGATCCAGGCAAAATTTGGGGCCTATTTAGGGTCCTTTCACAAAAATCAATCTAATAAAATGGGCCCCTTCACAAAAAACAATTTAATAAAATGGGCCCCTTCACAAAAATCAATTTGATAAAATGGATCCCTTCATAAAAATCAATTTGATAAAATGGACCCTTTCACAAAATTCTATTCCATAAAAACTTACTATTCATTATTTTGTGCTATTTTAAAATGTGTAATTTGTAAACAAACAAGTTCATCAGAGAGGAAAACTTCAGCAAAAGGATTTAAAAAAGTTTTTGTTTATAAATGCTTGGTTCGAATTCAATTAACTGGATTTCAACTTTCCTTACAAAATGTTATTTTTCACAAAAATATAATAAATTTCACAAAAATAACCTTTATTTTTCACAAAATGGGCCCCAAGAAAAAAAACCTGCATCGATCCCTGTTATGCTAATGTAGCATAAAATTTTCAAAAATGTGTAAATTGCCTTCAATATAAATGCTGTCCACAGAAAATGAGGACACCTGATCACGTTAATTTGTGTTAAATAATAAAAACTCATATCATGTGCATCTTTTTAAAAATATATAAAAAATTAATTTTCTTTATCGTGTACTATTATTGGCTTAAATATCATCTGTTTGTCGACAAATCAGTCTTGTGAAGAAACAAATTTTCGCATATAGACTAATTTCCCTGATTTTCAACTACCTTTACGAAATTCTCTGACTTTTACAGATTCATAAACCTTTCAGATTTCTAGAATCTGTAGCCACCCTGTTATTTAAATACGGCATGATTAATTTTTGAGTCTGATAAACCATTGCTATATCATGGTTCATATCAACTGAAACCACACAAAAGCTTTCACTTTTTGAGTTACTTCCATTTTTTCCATAATTTTAAAGTACGATAATTTTTACTTATTGTATTTTTTATTTAAGAGTTATGAATTTATCATACAGGGTGTTCTAGAAAGGACTCCCCAACTTTGAAATGACATAACTTCGAAACAGTGAGAGATAGAAATGTGAAACAAGTTGAATGTTAGCAGTAGCGTAGCTAAGGGGGGGCAAGGGGGGCGACCGCCCCGGGCGCCAAATTGGGAGGGATTTTTAACCGAAATTATCTCTCATATTTTGACAATAAATAAAAATTTTTGACCATTTTTTTTGTGTGTGTCAATGTTTTCTTTAGTAAAACATTTTATTATATTGAAATAATGAAAGAAAAAGCTTCTGTAAATGTTTCTAGGGATGGCTCAACACTCTTCGTACTTTACATGATTACGTACCTGAAAGTTGGCGCAAAATGATTAAATGCACGAAGGAGGGGCGCCTAATTGAGAGACGCATTAAATAAAAACTCGTAGGGAGCCCAAAAAAGTCCAAGCGATAGTTTTGAGCAGTGCCCTAAGATGAAAACATTTTAAAAGGTCCTATTACTTAGCGCTTTAGATCGTCAGTTAGTCGAAATTAAGCACAGGTTATGAATTAATCATTATAATCAAATTTTAAAGAAATGCGCCAAAAATGGGGGGGGGGGATTGTTTAAAAAAGAGCCCTTAGGACCCTAACAATATGAGGATTGTGGCCCGAGGAGAAGAATTAATACAAAACTTTAAAGTTATGCTTTGAGAGGGTGACACAATTAGGGAGGTGAAAAATGCACAGTGAAAAAAAGTTCAAGGGTTCCCGGATCGGGCCCCAGAGTCTTAACTGGGATGTTGAAATGGAGGAATAACTAAATGGAGAAGACGCCTCAAAATGTGGAAGATTGGATTGAAAGGGGGGCAAGTTATTAACAATTTAGAACACAAAAACATAAAGGGGCCCAGGAGGCCAAGGTCTTAAAAAATTAAAAATCTGAGCCTCAGGTACATCAGGGCCTGCCTTGGACTATCCACACCCAAATTTTCAGACTTCTGTGTGCATTAAATTTTGCTAGCTGTCGCACACAGACTAACAACTTTCTTTTATTAGTATAGATAATTAAGTTCTTAAAATATTAAAAATCTAAGCCTCGGGTGCATCAGGGCCTGCCTTGGACTATCCACACCCAAACTTTCAGACTTCTGTGTGCATTAAATTTCGCTAGCCGTCGCACACAGACAAACAACTTTCTTTTATTAGTATAGATAATTAAGTTCTTAAAATATTAAAATGCTACATTGTCTTCTGAAATACACCTGCATACATATTTTTTATAATTCTAGTCTATCAAGAAGTGTGTGAAAAATCAATTAGAAAATTCCATTTTACATTACAAAAAACAAGTTAAATGAAAAGGAAATAAATAAAAATGAATTCATGTATTATTAATGAAATCTTTATTTATTGAGTAAAGACACAAGTATAATAGACGAATTCCAAAGTTAAAGATGACGCTAATCATAGATAATTTTATAACTAAAATGTTTTATTAGATCTTCAGATATATATTTTTTTTTAAAGAACAAAATTTTATAAAATAAATAAAAATAAAAATTCATTAAAACTTTCAGAAAACGGGCAGTCCATCCACACTGCAAATTCTTAAACACAAAAATAAACACATTTAAGAACACTTTTTTGTCACCAAATTAACAATACATTACATGTGTTGTGAATTAGAATACTTCCTATACAACACAATTTTTGTGTTGGGATTGTATTCTTAATGTGTCGCTATCTAGAAATGTATTCTAAACATAGTGTTGTTAATTGTGTTGAAATAGTGTTGCAAATAATGTTGATGAAAATGTGTTCTTATACTAGTGTTGTGCTGCACAACACTTTGGCACCAAATTAACAACACATTGTAAACACCACACACATATAGAACACTATAAAACAACATATTTAAAACGTTTTCAAAACACTTTCTACAGGGTGCCCTGAAAATGTATATGCTAAACCTTTAGAGATTTAGTATATTGGAAATCGAAATTCCTCGCTCGTTGTATCCGGGATTTATTATAAGTCAGATATACTATTGCAGAGATCATTTGCATGCTTTTTATGGCTAAGCCACAATATTATAAGTTTCGGGGACGCAACTGAAGTTACGCCGCTACTTTTAAACAACAAGCTTGTAAATAGTTTTTTAGATTGCTTTTCAAACAAGGATTAGCCATCATTAAATCTGAATGGACAAATATATATCTCTTTCTCTTTGGGCTAATCAAAGAAAAATTTTACGGCAATAAAAGTTAGCAAATAAGGTGCACCGATGTAAGTTTTCAGATGCAGTTTTTATTGATATTATTAAATGGCTTTGTGAAAGTTTTATGATTTAATCAAGCAAACAGTAATTCTTTAGGTGAAATTAATTTTGTGTTAAAAATATTTGATTGAAAATCTTTTAAAGAAAATTTCAAAACCACACTTTTGTATAATTATAAACTTTTTGTATCATTTTTCTTTCATACTTTTCTTACAAATCTACTCTATAACTGTAAGGATCACATTTTCAATTAGTTGAAATGTCATGACAAATGTTAATTAGTTAAAATGTCATGACAGATTTTAAAATAAAATACAAAAAACATTTTACTTAATCTTTTTGTTTTTAGAAAAACTATCTATATCATATTTTTAATTTTACAAAATGCACCTTAAGAAAAAAAAAAAAAAAAAAAAAAAACAGGAGTCAATTAAAAAATATTTGTTGCAGTTTTGTCACTTAGGATAATATGAAACTCCTTGTATTTTTTAAGGAGTGTACGTATCTTGTAAATGAAACAAGGCAGCAGATTTTTTCCCCATAATCGGGTTTAATTTAGGAGTTTTCGCAAACGAGATTTCTAGCAAATAATTTACTTTCATTGTTGTAGTCATTGTTGCTACTGTCATACTCTTAAAACTACATAGCTAAACATTTTGGAGATAAAAGTAGGTCGTCATAAATGAAAAAGTCGTCATAAAATTGCGATAGCTGACAATTTTTCAAAATTCCCAAATATTGACGAAAATTAGGAATCTTCTATTATCGTGTTCCACGCATTTTACCTTCGTGTGTTTCAGTAAAAGTCGTTTAATTCTTAAAAACACGGAAGAGGAAAACTACCTTTTCCTCCTCTACAAGCCGGAAGGACTTTCCTTCCGTCTTGAGGAATTTTTTTTTTTGGGGGGGGGGGGGGCGCAAAATTTGTTCCTTGCCCCGGGCGCCAAAAAACGTAGCTACGCCACTGAATGTTAGAGAGATAGGTCTGGAATTTTTTATACATCAATTAAAAAAATAGTTCCAATATTGGACATGAGAGGGCGCTGCAATCACAAAGCTGTGTCTTTGAAATAGTTCCTGAAAGGGAGCTGTTTGAACTGAGATAAAAATCACATTACAATGGTTTCGATATGGTTACCTTTTTCAGCAACAACATGACGCAACCTAACGGTAAAGTTCGAAATCACTTGTTGCAATACTTCTATTGAAATGGATGCGCATGCCTCACAGATGAATTGTTTAAGCTGTTCAAACATTTGGGGATTCTTAGAATAAACAGTGTCCTTCAAGTAACCCCACAAAAAGAAGTCGCATGGATTCAGATCCGGGGAGTATGGTGGCCAATCCATACCAATATCTGTCACTTTGAGATAATTTAAAGCAATGACTCTCTCACTGAAGTATTCCTCGAGGAACTCAAACACTGCAGTAGTACAGAGTGGTCGGGCCCCATCCTGCATAAACCATGAAATCTCTGGTGCATCCTCTAGAGCTTGAAATGTTCCAATAAACTGCTGTAAAATTTCAATATATCGAGATGCGTTAATAGTTTCCCTCCTGAAAAAGGGCCCAATGATTCCTTTACTGGACAGTCATGCCCACACTGTAATTTTTGCTGAGTGCAGTGGTTTTGAAAGACACACAAACGAGTTTTCAGTGCCCCATATTCGCCAGTTTTGTTTGTTCACATATCCCTCTAAATGAAAATGGGCCTCATCGGTGAACCATACATAACCGACATCAATTTTATTTTCATCAATCATCTGCAGTAACTCATTTGCAAAAACTTCTCTTTGTTGTAGAGCTGTATTTGTGATCGCTTGATGACACTGTATTTTATAGAGAAACAGCTTCAGGCCTTTTCGCATTTTACTGTGCACAGTGGTGTTTGACAATCCTGCTTCAGCAGCGACTCACCTTATGGATTTTTGAAGACAACGTCTAACAATTTCTTCGACTGCTTGCACATTTTCAGGTGTCATGACTGATCGACTGCATCCCACATTTCCGCCTAAATCATCGGCGACACTGCCCGTCCGTTCAAACTTGTTGAATAAATTGCGAATTGTTTTCAAGTCGACCTTTTTTAACATTTTTTTTTTTTTAAAACTTCACTTTGTCATCGTCGGACTTCGATTTAATCGATGGTATTCAAGTGCATTAAAAATTTGTTGTTCCAAGGAATACGGCATGATATTCTTGAATTCCGAATTATTCTCTAATTCTATACAACTTTTTTACACGTGTCAGCAATGAAATAGACGCACGAATGAAATTTATGTACTTCTGAGTACCATTTAAAGTTCCATGTGCTTGTGCTGCCACCTATTATCCAATAATGGAACTATTTTTTAAAATTTGTGTATAACAAATTCCAGACCCATCTGTTTAATATTCAACTTGTTTCACATTTCTATCTCTCACTGTTTCGAAGTTATGTTATTTCAAAGTTGGGGAGTCCTTTCTAGAACACCCTGTATTTGGTATAATATACAAGTATGATTTAGTTATAAAATGTGACTTCGTAGAATTTTTTTCCATTGTTTGTTTTATTTATCATTTACTGAAACTTCGCAACAGATTTCAATTTGACATGACAACATTGCTACGTCCTGCAGGAATTCATTATAAGCATTCCTGTTTACTTCCATGGGATTCCACCTTTTAGATGTAATACTATGATATTTCTGATAATAAAAGAAATATCAAACATCTTGTGTTTTCTGTTATGTTTGGAAGGTCAGTAAAATTGAAATTCTTCTTTAAACAAAATGTCTGTGAACTGCCCATTACAATTTTTATACCAGGCTTCAAAACACACTTTGAAGTGTCTGTGTATGCAATTAGATGAAAATTGAAGGGGGGGGGGGCAATGGGGGAAATCAGCTCTTGAAGTTACACCCTTTTTTAATTAAAAAAATGCAAATAAATAATTTTCTGAGAGCATTTTAATGGAATAAACTGCACAGAAATCTATTTCAATGAAAGTTTACTTCATTCTGAACAAAACAAAAAAATTTGAAGGTTCTATGTTAAACCTGTAAGTAGTTATAGCCTTTTATGTTGTCACATGTGCTATTCAAAATGGCGGCAAATCGGCCATCTTGGAAGATTTTTAAAAGCTCATAACTCTTAAACTATTTGATCAATTTCAATATGGTTGATATTTTTGGAATCAGCATGAAAAGTTCTACAAGTACACCAAATTTTATCAAAATTGGTGATGGTGGGTGCCATGCTCTGGGTGAATTGACATGGAATGACCCAACAGCCATGTGGTCTTGCTTTTGGTTCTGAAGCACACTATGATAGTGTCATCTATAAGGATAGGAAGCAACTAAAAAAAAATAAAAAGTTTATTGCCTGAAATATTGAGAATGTCCCATCCATCCCTTGTCCCATTCATCCCCCAATTCCCCTACTCACTTTATTTATAAGCTCAATTTGGCCCTTTTCTTGATTATAAAATAATTTTTGCTGAATTATATTGATTTTTACTTTATATTTTCAGTGAACTCAATATCTTGGGCACCTAATGAGTATGGATTAATTTTGGCATGTGGAAGTTCTGATGGTTGTGTTTCAGTTCTAATAAATGAGGGTGATGATGTTTGGACTGCCAAAAAGATTCTTAATGCTCATACTGTAAGATAGTTTTTTTTTTTAATCATTGTGCATTGTTTGTTCATAAATTTAATTTGTTTTGCAAGGTTATTTTGATCCATATTAGACCACTCAATTAAAAAAAATTAAACTTTTAAGACATCAGTGATACAATACTAACACATATAAAATAACAATTTTAAATATATATATTTTTTTTGTATTTACTCAGTTTTATTTGTTTTATATGTATTTTATATTAAGAATACTTGTAAAATATTAGCTTTTCTTCTTTTTTTTTATTTATAAAAATAGCTCTTTCTTAGATACATTTTTTTAAAGGTTCATTTTTTATGTTAATTTAAAAAAAAAAAAATTAAATTTGAGTATCTTTTTTTCCCCCGAGAGTATTAAACTTTAATTTATTCTGAAAGTGTTGAAAAAGTTTATCTAAATTATTTTTACTTTAAGGCATTTAATACTGCTGACCTATTTATAAGACAATAGCCCAATGTGGGTTAAAGCTATCTTAAAATAACAAATAGTTGTGTAATATAAAGCAATAAAATTGTATTTATGTATATAAAGCTAGAAAAAAAAAATAAAGGTGTATAATCTATTTACAGTTGAGAAATAGGGTTTTTATAAAGTTTTTCCACTTGAAAAATTTTTATAAGAACTTTCAAATCAGGTTAGTTATGTAAATGGCATTTATTCCATTAAAAAAGATAATACAATAAAACAAATGATGATAAATAAAAATAATAAAAAATTTTAATGCCTCATCTCTTGCCTATCACTTTTATCCTGTTAAATCTTAGCTCCCTATCTGATGTTGGATAACAATCCATAGGTTTTACTTTCCCTGTTTTATGACTAATACATTTTCAATCGGGGCTGCGGAGTCAGTCGGGCCCATTTTCACTAAAAAAAATCAGACTACAGCTTGTTTTTTAGACAGTTTGAAGTGAAGTTAAACCAATTCCATGTAATTTTAAATTTATAAACTGATTATTTTTTTGGACTATATATATCAGATAACCCAGGTTAAACTGACCCAATATACTGTTCACTAATGAAAAAAATCTTGTGTGGATAAATATACTAAAAATATCAACGTTTGACACACAATAACATCGTGTAATAAACAGACGCACGTTTCATGAGTATCCTGGACTCATTTCCTCAGTGTAAATAAGCTTAAACCCTATTGTATCCCCCCAAAGACATGAAAATGAATCTAAAAACCCAAATGAAAAACAACAACACACCGAGAAACTCGTCCAATCTGATTAAGTCGGTTGGTTGGTTGTAGAGGATTCAATATGGCAAAGTAACTCAACCCAGAAAGGTGAGATGTACGGTACACTTGAAAAATCATTAACCAGGGAGTTACCAAATTTATGAATATAAACTGCCTCAAAGAAGTCTAAATCTAATGGAGTGTTACATTTCTTAATAATAGTGGCTGAGTCGAAGTTAAAATTATGTCCCTCACTCCAACAGTGACAGGCAATAGAGGACTTTTGTAATTCTTTTTTCTTAATGTAATTTCTGTGTTCATTGAGTCTGTGTTCATTGAGTGCAAAAGAATCATCAACATATCTTCCCCCCCTCCCCCTCATTACGCATGGTGTCCTTTGATGTTATTTCACTGTTTACCCATGTTCCTGTCCAAGGGGCACTTCAATGTCTCACTTTAAGATTAAAAGAATTCCATTACCCAGATTATGAGATAAACCACATTATTGAGTTATTCAGTATTTGTTTAACGCAAAATGCATTCCAGTTTTTAAATCAATTTTATTCTATGTCAGATGGTTTAGCGATGGGTAATCCTTTAAGTCCTTTCCTAGCAGATTTGTATATGCATTATTTTGAGGATAAATTATTTAATTTTATAAATTTTCCATTTTATTGCAGATATGTTGATGATTCTTTTGCACTCTTGGACCTGTCTATTTCATCCATTGATAATGTCTTAACTATTCTAAACTCAATAGATCCTGTTATTCAGTTTACATATGAAGTTGAAGTTGAAAATAAATTGTCCTTTCTTGATGTGTTAGTCACACGTCAGCCTAATACATTTGATACCTGTGTATACCGGAAACCTTTTGCAGTCTCACTCCCCCCTCATTTTAATTCGTGTCACCCCCCTTCTCAGAAAGCCTCGGCTTTTCATTTCTTTATTAATAGAGCAATTTCCATTTGTTCTGATACCGTTTCCCTTGGTACAGAATTGAATTATATTAGATCTGTTGCTATTAATCGTGGTTTTAGTTTGACTTATATCAACCGTTTAATTTTTCGTTGTCTAAATAAAAATAGTAATCTTGTTCCTTCTGATGTCCCAGAATCTTTTTCTAACCTCATTATTTTACCATTTCACAATAGCATTAGCTATAAAATAGCTAATATTTTAAGGCAATATGATTTTAAGGTTGTTTTTAAGCCAGTTACTAAACTAAATTTTTCACAGTTAAAGGATAAAATTTCACATCAAAACTTTTGGGGCATTTACAATATCCAATGTCAATGTGGTTTGTCCTATATAGGACAGACTAAACGACAACTCCGTTTCAGACTCAATGAACACAGAAATTACATTAAGAAAAAAGAATTACAAAAGTCCTCTATTGCCTGTCACTGTTGGAGTGAGGGACATAATTTTAACTTCGACTCAGCCACTATTATTAAGAAATGTAACACTCCATTAGATTTAGACTTCTTTGAGGCAGTTTATATTCATAAATTTGGTAACTCCCTGGTTAATGATTTTTCAAGTGTACCGTACATCTCACCTTTCTGGGTTGAGTTACTTTGCCATATTGAATCCTCTACAACCAACCAACCGACTTAATCAGATTGGACGAGTTTCTCGGTGTGTTGTTGTTTTTCATTTGGGTTTTTAGATTCATTTTCATGTCTTTGGGGGGATACAATAGGGTTTAAGTTTATTTACACTGAGGAAATGAGTCCAGGATACTCATGAAACGTGCGTCTGTTTATTACACGATGTTATTGTGTGTCAAACGTTGATATTTTTAGTATACTGTTCACTGTTCAGCATATATGAAAACTGTTTTTAATTGAAACCTCTAGTTGTTATTTTATATTTAGTATATAGTAATTTCTCTCGGTTGTTTGGGGAACTTGAGGTAATGCGGAAATTGGAAATATCGGCTATTTTTTGAGTTCACTGAACACAAAATATCATTGTAATAGAAACTTTTTTTCCCTTTCTTTTCGTATTTTCCCTCAGATTCTTCAGGTCTGTGGGACCAGGATTAATGCTGAAATTGTACATTTTTTCCTCTCTTTTTTTCGTGTGCTCAACCCCTCCCCCCCCCCCCCCCCCCAATAAAAAAGTAATTTATTTATTTAATTTTTTTTCCTGAGTCTGCGGTATTCAGAGTAATGATGAAATATTGAAATTTCTGTTTTCTTTCTCCTTTTGATGTTCGTGTCTTGCAGCCCCAAAATAAAGCCGAAATTATAAGATTAATGTCAGAAATATAACACCTTTCCTTTCAAATCCACAGAATCCAAATTATTTCTGAAATTGTAAAATTTCCATCTTTATTTTTCTTTCCTTACATCGGAATTTTTCAGGTCTGGAAGACACACTCTAACGCCAAAATTGCAACTTTTTGCATTTTCTTTTCCAAGTCAGTGGGATGTGAAATTGTAAAATTTCCATTTTATTTACTGCTTTAGATTTTAATATTTGGATTTTTTGGGTCTGCAGGACCCAAAATTGTACAATTAATAATGCTGAAATTATAAAATTTTGCTCCTTTTTTTTATGAAACCGTGCGAACAGAATTAATACCAAAATAGTAAAATATTTATTTTTATTAAAAACAGGTGTTCACTTGTTAATGTCTGTACATTTACTATTTGTACATTTTACCAATTTTTCTTTCAGACATTATATAAAAAAGCATGGTTAAAAATTCTTACTAAAAACGTCTCCCATTTAAAAAAAAAATGTAAAAACAGTCTCCAATAAAAATCTCCACCATTTCACAAAAGTGCTTTCACACCCTGCCAGGGCATCATCAGTTGTGATCTTCAACTTCCTTCCTCTCCATTATATACATAACTGCTGGTTGAAGAGATCACCCTATCAGCATCTGGAAGAGGGGGGAGGGAGAGAGAATATTGAATGCCGATAGGGGGAGCTCTTCAACCAGTAGTCATGTATATAATGGAGAGGAAGGAAGTTGAAGATCACAACTGATGATGCCCTGGCGGGGGGTTAAAAGCACTTTTGTGAAATAGTGGAGATTTTTATTGGAGACTGTTTTTACATTTTTTTAAATGGGGGGACGTTTTTAGTAAGAATTTTTAACCATGCTTTTTTATATAATGTCTGAAAGAAAAATTGGTAAAATGTACGAATAGTATTTACTTTTATTTTTCTTGCATTCCATATTAATTTTTTGGGTTCTTCAGACACCAAATGATGCGTAAATTGTAAAATTTTTGCCTGCTATTTTATGGGTCTGCGGGAATGAATATAAAACCAAAATTAAACATCCTTTCATCCATATTTCGGTATAATATATATTTGATATTACACCCCATATTTGGCATAAAACATTTTGGTTATTGTCTTAAAATGACATACTAACTTAATATATGTTGTTTGGATTCAACTGATAGATCTTTGTGTGTGTTGTTCAAAGTAAATTTTGGAAATTTATTAGATTTCAACTGTTGTTTGTATTTAAATAGCTTCAAATTTAACATTTCGATTGCAATTTACATGAATATAATTATTTTACATACAGTTTTTGCACAGATTTGACATATTTAAATTTTACCACATATAAATTTAATGCACATTGTGTTTTTGTATGAGTGTGCATATAGAGTATCTGAGAGGAGGAGGGGGATGTTCAAACTATTTTCAGTCTTGACCAGAGCCGATTAATGCAGGGGCAAAGTTCCACATGCATTTTATGAGTATTTTTGCCTTATTAAAAAAAAAAAAAAAAAAAAAAAAAAAATATCTGCATCTAAAAAAGGTGAAACTTTTTACACTAATATACCAATACTGTTGGAAGGTTGCTGCTGCAATAATCATATGCTTCAAAGTCAAACAGGACTGTGCCAATAGGTTCCAGTGTTGCCAGTTTTTTTTATTATTCTGATTGCTTGATTGCTGGCACTTTTTTTAAATAGTAATATTTCCTTTATTTAATGACAAATTTAATAAAGCGACTATTACTATTTCAAAACAAATGACAGCAATAAAGCAATCTGAATAACAGGAATCAACAGGCAATACTAGTACTTCAGCTGTCCTGGAGTCTGTTCCTTTAAAATTTCAGGAGTCTGAGTTAGAGATGAGTTCAGGTTCTCTTTTCAGAGCCCGGGCCCGCCAGAGCCCAATGATTTTAAATCCGAGCCCGAAACATTTTGTGTCATCAAAGCCCGATACTGAAAAAAATTGCATAATTTTTAAAAATTGTTTTAAAAGTAATATCTCATTTTTAAAAAACTTCGTATGTGAAAATAAATGTTTATCCTGTGGACGTAATTAATTTTATAGAAATTTACATTCAATCTTATCAAAAGAGAAGTTTGATATCAAGTATAAATATACTTCCTTAAAAGGATTTAAATATTTTTCTCTCCCAACAAGCAAATTTGATGCCACATTAACAAAGTGCGTTTTATGAATAAATGCATGCAATTTGCAGAAAGTACTATTTCTATGCCAAAGAATCGAACATTTTCTATTTCTTATAAAAGGTATATATCGTAACTTATAATTCATTCCTTAATTAAAACATTTCGTTTTCCTGAAAATCAGCTTAAATTAAAAATTTGACACTGTTATCAGAAAGATCCTGAGCTTTTATAGGAAAATTGGAAACGCTCTTCAATTGCTTTCTATCGGAATAACAATACATGACAATTATATCTACTTACGAATGAAAGTGACTTCGTAAATATGCAGAGCAGAGCTTTAGCATGAGCAGAGTTCATGATTAAAAATAGAATCACTAACGTTATTTTCATACGAATAGCGAATATGACTCGCTCACAATAGAAGACTAAAAATTTGCAAACCTAAGCTAATGCCCATTGACTGAAAACAAAATTATATTCATCTCGCATTAGATCTCTAAAAAAATAAAATAAACATTCCAATTAAAAAATATCCTACTGTCTCAAAAGAAAATCTAGCAACAAATATTATTCGCACCAATTCGTATTGCCGCCATATCACCCAGTCGTCAGTCACATCGCAAATATCGTGAATTCACTTTTAAAGTAACATTCTAATACTAGAAAAGAAAAATAAGACTTCTGTTTCCCCTTCTATTCATTCTGATCAAAATAACATTAAATTACTTGAAATAGAATATGTAATTTTTTAAGGGAAAAATTATTTTTATTTTTTCTATATGAGAATAAATAAAATTGTCAGTTTCAGAAAGAATGAGCCAGAGCCTGCCCGGGCCTAAAGGCTGGTATAAAAATAGAGCCCATGTCGTGCTTGGGCTGAGCCCGTCTCATCTCTATTCTGAGTCTGTCATTTTTCCCACTGACTCCGCAGCCCTGTTTTCAATACCCTAAACCACTTTCATTTACTTTTATTTTACATCCTTTGTTAATGAAATATATATTTCAGAGTGAACCTGCTTAACCAAATATTTATAACTGTGTAAGTTGAATTTATTTGTTTCTGACAATCAATTTCATACATTGTTTATTGTGTGCTTTCAAAACCATCCATTATTTCACATAAAAGTTCTAATCTTAGGATTATAATAGTGTCAAAGTATGGCATTAAACATCATTGCACAATACAAAGACATGATTAAGAAGCAAGTAAGAGTGATAATATTTGCAGATTCTCTCTTAGATGTTTACCTTTGAAGTTTTTATATGTGAAATCAGAAATGTTTTCAATGACCAAGTAAAATTAGCAAGATAAGGAACAACTTGTTCTACTTCTGGTATGTGAAATTGTGAGATTTTTATTGAATTACCACTTTGAATACCACTATTTCCAAAAAGTAATTTTTGTCTTAATAATTGCACGATTCTCTGATTAACTAAGCCAGATTACATTTTTGAAATAATAGTATTCAAAAGTAAGCATTTGTACAAACCCCAATTAATATGCTATATTGCTATTTTAATTTTAATAGAATAATTTTAAAGAGTTAACCGATTTCTTTTAATTAGCAGTTTATTTAAAAATATCCGGATTAAATTTTCTAAAATATTTATATTTAGATAATATTTATTGTTTAAAAGTATGATCATATTTGATTTAATAACAAAGTTATTATTCTAGTTTGTGATCTCAATTTTTCTTGCGGACACATAATATATGTGACAAAAACTCTTTTTTTTTTTTTTTAAAGTTACAATAGGAAGTTGTTTGCACCTATGCTTCTTTCATGAAATTCCTTTTGATGGAAAACTGATAATTTTTGTTTAAGCTCTAAATTCTTTTGTGTTGACCTAAGTCCTCTTGTCAAAATTGTATATTTTTCTTAAATATGCAGACCAACTCAAATTTATAGTTATCTTACTCTACATTAATAATACTGGTCAGAATAAAATTAATTTTGACCTTGCTACCAAAAGAAAAGTGAATACTCTAGTGACCAAATTTTTGAAACCTTTTGGGAAAAAGTGCGTTTTTGAGTATTAGCATTGCATTTAATAATACTGTAAATATACCAGCGGAAAGATAACTTAATAAAAAATATGGTGTTATTAGCACTTTATCAAAAGTTATAGCCAAATAATTAGAAATGTATTGAAACTGGGTTAGATTATGCAAAGTAACGCCTTTATTTGAATGAAATCATTGATGTCAAGTATTTAAAATCTCAGTCAAGCCTAGAGATCAAATTCTTCTCTAGAAAAAATTCTCTCTAGCAAAGGTTGAAAATGTTATACTGGGCTGAAATTAATGATGTCTGAACAGCAAAACAAAGCAATTGTGTTATTTGAAGTGATATGGAAAAGAATCAAAGAAGAGCCTCATTATGATTGCAGTTACATTTACTGCAAAACAAACCAGTTAGTATCATGATCCAGAATTGTGTGAAATCAAAAGATGTGGGCAGAATTTGCATGATTAATGATAATATAAATCCCCAAAAATGCATCAATGAGATGTTAGTCCAAATTGAAGCCTCTTGTACATGATTTTCTCCAAGATAAGTTTTATATTCAACAGATCAGATAAATGTCATGTATCTGCTTTATCTGAAAAGGAATTTAAAGATTGCCACATCTGTCTCTTAAAATGACCTGAGAATAACCGGAGCTTAACTCAAATTTCTATAGAGCTGAATAAAAAAACTTCTTAGTTGGAAACAATCCAGCAATAAAATTAATTAATAATAAAAAAAAAAGATGAATCTTGGTTTCATATTGTAAAAAATAAACTACTAAAATACTTGATTCACATCATCATGGACAGGCATTATAAGACTATAATTAATACTATAAGGAGTTCATTTTAGTATTAACTGACTTGGTGAAAATATTTGAATTCTTAAGTTTATCCATATATTTAAATTAATAACTCTTATTATTGTAAAAAATTCCTTCAGACAATTATTGAATTATATTCTTGATGAAATAAGCTTTTCATTTATATATATGTGTAAGGTATAACAAAACACAATTATAAAACATCAAACTTTAGAAACACAATTTTTCCAAAAGGTTCCCATAATTTTGGTCACTACTACATAGATCTGACACTCCTAAATCTAAACTTGGCATCAGAATTGCACAAGAACATATCATTTGTATGGAAAAGAATGGTTATTTTATTTTGTTAGAATTGTTCTTTTAGTATCCTGCCATCTCTTTTTGATCAATGCTTATCTACCCATCTCCTTTAGTTTTATTTTTTTTTAAAATATCAACAAACATTATTTAAAAGAAACTGAAAATTGTTTATTTTGTTTCGTAATGTTTTCTCAGTTTTAGCTCTTGTTAGCTTAAATTGTTCAATTTTACTTTTTAGATTGGATGCAATGCTGTAAGTTGGGCTCCTTTAAGCGCACAAATTGCTTATGAATCGGTGAACGAGCCTGGAACTAGTGACCCATCATCATTCAAGCGTTTTGTTACTGGTGGCTGCGATAATTTGGTGAAGATCTGGAAATATGTGTATGTATATCCTCTTCAGATCTGAAGTCCAGAGCTGCCAACTGCTACGAAAAAATCATAATTGCTACGATTTTGAGCCACAAACTACGATGCTACGAAAATCTGTCTAAAACTATGATTTTCTGGAAAAAAAAACCCACTAATTTCGTTACATGATCACTCAAAAAAATGCGCAATTCGTCACAGGATCGTGCTCAAATCAATCTCGTCATTCGTTCGAAGAAAAGTCGCCAATTTCGTCAAAAACATTGCGAAAAACGTCAAATTTCGTCAAAAGATCGCGAGAAAACGGCAAATTTCGTCAAAAAACCGTAAATTTTATCAACAGATCTCGAAAAAAACTGCATCTTTCGTCAGAAGATCGCGAAAAAACGGCAAATTTTGTCAACCGATCGCGGGGAAAACGCGACTTTTGCCAGAAAATTGCGAAAAAACGGCAAATTTCGTCAAAAACATTGTGAAAAACGGCAAATTTCGTTAAAAGATCGCAAAAAAACGGCAAATTTCGTCAAATGATCGTGAAAAAACGGCAAATTTTGTCAACAGATCGCGGGAAGAACGTGACTTTCGTCAGAGAATCGCGAAAAAACGGCAAATTTCGTCAAAAAATCGCGAAAAAACGACAAATTTCGTCAGAAGATCGCGAAAAAACGCAAATTTTATCAAAGGGACTAAAAAAAAAAGTGGCGGGAATGCAGCGTACAAAACAGCCACCAACCAACCAACCTTCAGATACATTTGAATTTGGTATGCTACTATTTCTCATTTTCAAAGGTTGGCAGGTCTGGAAGTCTACTGCATGTAGACTTCTATTCTTTTCTTCATAAAAAATAAATCATTAGAATTCTTTGAGGTTTTATTCACTTTTACATAGCTGAATGTTTTTGATTATAAAACAACAACAAATGGTCAAATCTATGCTGATTTCCTTAAAATCTTGAAAATTATTGGAGCATTGTATTTCATATAATACAAAATAACAAAGGAGGTTAATAAAATACATAATTTTTTTCATTCAAATTCAAGTATCGTGTGTTGTTATTTAATTGTAATTTAACTTTGAGTATTGTTTTGCAATTAAACTTTAAAGTAAAGCATTTTCTCATTTCTAATCTTTTCATACTGCTACTAAATTATGAAAATAACTTTTGAATTAAGCATAGATTATAAGCATAGACCATAGCAATATTTTTACCATTGTTGTAATTTTTACTACCATTGCTAAAATTGATTGAAATCTAATGTAATTAGATTTCACATATCTTTGAGTGTTTGTCTTTTAACTGATAATAGAAAATTGATTTGCATTGAAATTTTTGTCTTATTTCTAATAATAATTTGCAGCCTTTTATTGTTTTGATGTAAAAACTTAACAATTATGCCTTCTCTTTTGGCATTTATATGTGCTTGACATATTAAAGTACAGGGTGGACACAAAGTTGTTATTTTGTAACTGAATTATTTGTGAAATATTAGTTATGAGGTACCAGTTTAATGGCTGATTACCAGCATTGCATCACAAGTTTCTTGATATAATTCTTACCTCTGTGCTGAAACCGTTTGGATTGGCTGCAAAGGTATTATTCCACAATCACCAGTCCCAGCCAACTGAGATACTGTTGCCAGGTGTCCAGATTGTCAAGAGTTCCAAGACCTGTCTTAGCAAAACTAGTGTGCAAGGCACCAAAACTCTCAATTTTTCATTGTCTGCAAATTCTTTAATTTTTTTTTTAGTAGCATGCTATTTGTTACTCTGCAGTAAGTAGAACTTTATGTAGTAAACCTGTGAAAACAGAATCTATTCTTAATGGAAAAATCTTCACTATCCCGCCAAAAGAAATCTATCAGGTCATATTACCTGTCAAAAAAATATATATTTGTCTGGTCCAGCAGTTCCTAACCTTTTTCTCTCACATACCCCTTCCTTAAGTTTTTTATTTATGCATACCCCTTCTCTTTTGTTTTTGTTCATTAGTAATGTTCTTATGCTAGTTACCAATGTTGGAAACATTTCTCTTCAGAATTTAATTTTCAACCACTTATCCCTTTTGAACCACAACACAATCTCAACATAAATCACTCAAAACTTGAAATATTAGCTAAAGATTTCAAATTAAGCACTCAGGAGTAGTAGGGGATGAAGCTCTATTAATACACATTAATGAGTTTATGCTAATGCTGACCAGTCAAACACTAAAATGATGACCTGCTTTCAAATAGGTTTTAAATGAAATTGGCAAAACCAGAAGACCCGATACAATTCGTGTTTTTTTTTTTATATATTTCAACAATTACTAGAAAGAAAAGAACAATAAGAGAAAAGGGGAGGACACATGTGAAATTGTAAGATGTTATTAGGAATGGGCGGACATAATGGCAGCAAATGATCAGTCAATTACTAAGTTTAGGCATTTTTCTTCATTTTATGCGAATAGCCTTATTTTACTTTTACACAAGTTTCTTTTTGTAAACGAAAAGTTTACAGTTTTGAAACAAGACTGAAAAAAAAATGGGAAGGAAAGGGAATAAGTTAGAGGAAACAGCCAATAGGAATGCAGGAGGCACCAGCCAATCGCAAGAGTGCATTACCCAAGCAGGAAAACACAGAACATAGGAAAATTATGAAGAAAATTGAATAAACAACAGGATCAGAAAAGATAAAGGAAATTATATGCAAATATATGAGTAATGTAAAATTTAGTTAAATTAATAAAATCTTTTGACTTCAATATTAGAATAATGAAATTTATGTAATCTAGTTTCTAAACACGAGAGAGCACCTTCAATCAGAACATTAGTAAATAATGATTTGACACCAAGTGATAACATAGAACAATAAGTCAGATTGACACTTTTTAATTTAATTGACAAAATAATAAATTTTTTTAATTCTATGTTGTTAATTCATACTACTTTTGAATTTAATTGTAAATTTTACAAACAATCTGACAGCTTAAGTATGGGAAGTCCTTTATTACTAATTCTCTGTAACATTTATATGTATTATTTTGAAGAAAACATATTGAATCTGCTAAAGTTTAAATGCTGGATGCATTATGTTGATACTTTTGTCTTAGTTGATAATCCTTTTGACATTTCCACCATTCTTCAAACTGTCAATTCTATCAACCTAAATATTTAGTTTACTTTTGAGTTAGAAAATTGTAATAGAATTCCCTTTCTTGATGTTTTAGTACCAGATGCAGTTCTTTTTTCAAAACTTGTAGAAAACCATTTGCTGTCTCTAATCACTTTGCCAACCAGAAAACCTGTGTTTTTTACACTTATGTAAACCATGCCCTAAAAAAATGTTCAGATTCTTCTTCTCTAATTGACAAACTTAATTACTTAAAATTTGTTGTTGTCAAAAGAGGTTTCAACTCTTCTGTTATCGATAATGCTTTGAATAAATTTAATAGACCCTCTAGTAAATCTACTCTTACTAAATCTGTCAAAGCCAAACTTGATAATTTTGTTGTTCTTGTTTACCCTATCTTTTAAATTAGCTGAAGTTTTGAAATGTTTCAACTTTAAGGTTATCTTTAAACCAATCAACAAGCTTAAAGTTCCCTTCCACTAAGTCTCCTGTTCTCCCATCTTTCCAAATGGGGAATATCTCATGTTCTTTTTAATGGTTGTCATTTATCTTACATAAGTCAATCTAAAAGATATCTCAACACCCACTTGAAAGAACACTCTCATTATGTCTCTAACCAAGAAATTTCTAAATCTAATATTGCCAAGCATTCTTGGGATTCTGGTCATAATTTTAATTTTCAAAATGCTAAAATTATCTTTAATGCTGGTAGCACCTCAGAATTGTTTTTTTTAAATTAAAAGTGTTTTTATATTTATTATTAATTTTTAATATTTTTTTTGGCATATATTTTATTTATTATTATTATTACATCAAATTTGTTTATAATATTTTAATTCTTTCTTTTTATTTATTATATACATATCTTAGATTTGCATGTAATTTCCTTTATCTTTTCTGACTTTGTTTATTTAATTTGCTTCATAATTATCCCTATGTTTTGTGTTCTCCTATTTGGGTAATGCTCTCTTGTGGTTGACTGATGCCTCTTGCATTCCCATTGGTTGTTTCTCCCAACTTATTCCCTTTCCTTCCCATTTTCTCTGTCTTGCTCCCACCTTCCAAGTGGTAGCACGTCTTTTGTGCCTGATGAAGAAAGACAAAGTTCTTTCAAAAGGCCTAGTTCATCTCTTAAATTTATGGTGTTAAGAAGTTTGTTTGCTTTGGCCACCAGTGTGTTAATCACACCACTGTGTTAATTATCTTAATGTCATCAATTTTAACTGCTCAATTCAAAACCTCTCCAATATGGAATTTTGTTTGTCTACAGCAATTTTGCTTTCACAGATTTTACTGTCTACAGTTATTATGTTTATTTTATACAGTAAAACCTTCTAAGACTGAATCTCAAGTGACCAGAGAAAGATTATTTTAGACTGGTTTCAGTCTTAGCATATAGATTTGTATGGTGCTCTTTACATCAGGACCGTGTATTTTTTTTATGTTTAACACCGGATTCCATTATTATAGACGGATTTCATGTTCATAGGAAATACTGTATTTTTATGTCCCACTTTCGCATTTTTATTGTCCTACTGTCCTGCAACTTTTGACTCCCTGTCTTGCTTTTTTGTGACAGTGGAGTTGGCAAACTAAACAAAAGCAAAATTAATCAATCCTTTGTGCGGAAATATACACTATATGGCCATTAATGACCGGCAACTTTCAATTTTAGACATTATGTCGAATATTTAAAAATATACATGCTAGATTTTTCTGGAATTTTAGGATAAAAAAAAACAGGTTTGACTTCATATTTATCAAGGTTGATTTGATAAAGAGGACAATTAGGGGGGGGCAACAAAAAATGAAAGAAAAAAATTTATATTTGGGATCACCCTGTAAAATAAAATGCACGAAATGATCTATCGCTACAGAATATATATATGGGCAGACATTGTTCAATATGTGTATTCATTTGTGTACGAATAGCATGTATATTAATAGAGATATAGCCTTTTTTTTTTTTTTAATTAAAAAAATTCTTGCAGGTTTTTTGCTTATAACATACAGGGTTTTTAACCAAATTTAACGCCAGTTTCAGAAAAATTGACAAAATGTAGTAGAAACAATGTAGTGCAATTGGAATATAAATATATTAAATATTTAAGGAAATATGGGCAGTTGTATAAAATAATTTTTATCTGTGCATGTGCGAACGATAACAAGGAATTTATTAATTTAATAGTCAACTCTATGGAGCAACTTATTAAAAAAAAATCAGTCAAATATTGTAAAAATTCAGAGAGATATCGGCATTAGACTGAGCTGTTTTTTAGTTTCTCACTAAAACTCGCTGAATGATAAGGGATTGTCCACAAATTGTTATTTTTAAGCTATCTGACAGCGTTCGGAAAAGTTTCTTTCAAAAAGCTATTTAATTATAGTTTACGGTTATGTTTAGGAAGATTTTGACTTTAAAGTATGATGAAAAGGAAAATATAGTCCATACATGGATTACATTTAGGTAAATTGAGGATTTTATGGTAAAATTTTGTGAAATTTAGCTCAATACACAAAACACTCTACAGTAAATTGTATCGCATATATATGTTATTTTCTGTATACTTGTAATTTGTATGACAGTGGTGAAGATAATAAACTAAACTCTAAGATATATTATACATTTTTCATGAATTATGAGTCAATAACTTGCAATTTGATTTTTATAGTGATATTTCAATTGCTGTTTGAGAAATTACGTTTTGCTTATGGAATTTTCGCAGAAAAGTGCATTTTCCATAAAATACATTTATTTAACTGAAACGTTTACTTAACTATTTTAAACTTTATTTAACATTTACTTAACTGTTATGTGAATTGGAAATTTACTATACTTATCGATAAAGGTCTCTTTTTTTGTGTGTGCCGTTTATATATTAAAAAACAGTTTTGGCAGTTTTTGTATGAAGGGAAAAAAATTAACGATGAAACGTTTGGCCATTCTGGTTTCATTCACAGCTATCAAGTAGTTTTTAAATTCTGATAACTTAGGTTTTATTTATAGTACAATAAATGTAAGCACAGATTTGGAAAGGTAAAAATGCAGGCTTTAATAAAATGTAATACAAAGAAAAGGAAAATTTTAGACAAATCACATTTTAAATGTAGTTAGATATCTTAATTTACTGTAGAGTGTTTTGCTTATCGGGCTAAATTTCACAAAATTTTACCATAAACTCCTCAATTTACTTAAATGTAACAATGTATGGACTATATTTTCCTTTTCATCGTAGTTTAGAGTCAAAATCTTCCTAAACATAACCGTAAACTATAATTAAATAGCTTTTTCAAAAAACTTGCTCCGAACGCTGTCAAATAACTTAAAAATAACAATTTGTGGACAATCCCTTATCATTCAGCGAGTTTTAGTTTGAAACTAAGAAACAGCTCAGTCTCACGTCAATCTCTCTGAATTTTTATGATATTTGACTGATTTTGTTTAATAAGTTGCTTCATAGAGTTGACTATTAAAGTATGCAAAAAGTTCCTTGTTATCGTTTGTGCATGCACAGATAAAAAATATTTTATACAACTGCCCATATTT
The DNA here is from genome assembly GCA_963931845.1 of Maratus michaelseni. Taxonomy (NCBI): domain Eukaryota; kingdom Metazoa; phylum Arthropoda; class Arachnida; order Araneae; family Salticidae; genus Maratus; species Maratus michaelseni. The sequence continues at coordinate 125,215,448 of OZ007586.1, forward strand.
CCTTAAATAATTAATATATTTATATTCCAATTGCACCATATTATTTCTATTACATTTTGTCAATTTTTCTGAAACTGGCGTTAAATTTGGTTAAAAATCCTGTATGTTATAAGCAAAAAAAACATGCAAGAATTTTTTTAATTAAAAAAAAAAACGCTATATTTCTATTAATATACATGCTATTCTTACACAAATGGATACACATATTGTACAATGTCTGCCTATGTATATTCTGTAGCGATAGATCATTTCGTGCATTTTATTTTACATGATGATCCCAAGTATTTTTTTTCTTTAATTTTTTGTTGGACCCTTAATTATCCTCCTTATCAAATCGATGTTGATAAATATGAAGTCAAACATGTTTATTGTTTTTAATCCTAGAATTCCAGAAGAATCTAACATGTATCAGGGATCATTCTAGAGAGTTTCAGAAGGGCCTGCTCTCATGCCCTTTTTAGATAAAATCCCACCCTTCTTGTCCCTTTTCCTGGTAGAATTCTACCCTCCTTGCCCTTTCTCCAGGTAGAATTCTACCCGCTTTTTATTGGGAAGAATCTTTCCTTGTTTGCATTGTACCTTCACAAATTCTTTACTTATCTTTTATTTTTAGAATGCTAGTATGGTACATCAGGAGTACTCCTCTTTCCCTCTTTATTTCTCTGTGAAATGCCCTGGCATGTCTAATCTTTGACTTTGAGTTATTCATTTTTTCATTTATTTTTTCCATTGAACAAGACATAAAGGGTAACCAAGGGTCATTGATTAATTTCACCTTGTCTAGTGAAATATAGTATTAGATCAGGCATTCTGGCCTTTGACCACATGATAACTTACATATAAGTTCAATAAAAATTTTGAGAAGTAGCTTTAGAACTTTTACTTTGTAGCATTTTCAAAACCAGTTTTGCTAAAACTGGGAAAAAGTTATCTGGTGAATAAAAGTTTTAGAAGTTTTTGAATATCGTAGGAAAAGGGGGAAATGACTGTGAATATAGTAAACAATTTTACAATAAAAATCGAGAACAAGTTTCATTTTGCTATTTTTAATAAGTTTCAAACGGTAAAATTATGGAACTTAGAAATGTTACTGGATTTTTAAATTAAGGAGTACTTTAAGCTGTTGCCAGACTTCCTTCCTGACCAGTATATTGTTTATATGCACTTATTACAAAAATGCCCTTTTTATAAAATGATGTGCCCTTTTCAATAAAATTGCCCTTATTATGTAATGTGCACCCTGCCGTTTTTTATGTTCTAGAATGATCCCTGATGTATATTTTTAAATATTCCACAAAATGTCTAAAATTGAAAGTTGCTGGTCATTAATGGCCATATAGTGTATATTGTTTTAGTTATCCCATCTTTGTTTTTTGTCTCATTGCTTCTCAGGCAGTAAATCCAAAGTCTCGTCTTTTGTTTATGTTCTGTGTAATGTTTTAGTCCATATTTGACTAAATTTCACAAAATTTGTGATGCTGCCATGTACAGCAATGACAGTTGTAACTGCGATTTGTCATTCTTTAAGTTCATTAATAGCATGCTTGAGATATTTTGTGTTTTACTGCTATGGAAATTAAATTTTTATATTGAGTGTTATTCTAATTTATTTCATGAAGTAAAATCTCGTATAATTAAAAAAATGTCTGTATTGGCTGAATTATCAATCTAAAATGGTTGTAGTCTAAATTTATGAAGACTAAATTGATTGGCAATCGACTGTACACAAATGTCCTTGTTTATTTTGAATTGTAATTTCTAAAATTTGAACATTTGTATGTTTCAGTATAAATCATCACAATTTTCGATACTTTCATGTTATAACAGCTCCCAGAATTGCGATTATGTCAAGATTGAAGTTACGATTTCATCAAGATCATAGCAAAGCTTATACTATGCCTCATATATATGCATATATATAATTCTAATTCTCCTATATGTGCCATATACGTTATTATATACATATTTGTATATATTATGTATATATTTGTATATGTATGTCATACTGGGCAATATGTGCCACAATGTTATTTACATCATATATTGTTATAATGTAATGTTTTATAATTTAGCGATAAACCTTGGTCGCTCGGCGATTCATCCTCAGTGGCCACTATAACACGAAAGTACCAAATTTTCTAACAGTAAGGATTCAGTAATTTTAACTGAGTGATTTAAATAAATTTGCTCTTAAATAATAACTTGAGAAAATTGACTTTTGATATAATTTTATGAATACAATTAATAGCCAATCATATTGGTGAAGAGAGATATGCTTGGCTCAGTCAGATTAATTATTTAATAATTTTATCCTTTAATTTCCCTTTAATTGCTGACCATTCCAACACAACCTTTTTGCAGGGACAAGTAGATCAAAATTAAAGTTTAAATTGAAATACATAAAGTTTCTCTGGGGTTGGCTAATAGAATAATTTAATTTAATAAGAATATAATAATAAAAAGATACCTTAGAGATTAAATTTAGAATATAATCGTACATTGCATTGTGTAATTTTGAAGTAGACCATCACCCTTTTTGAGAACAATCGTTCTTGCCCCTGCAGACTTGCCAAGTGTCCTGATTTTGGCAGGAGACTCCTGATTTTCACATGCTTTCCCATACTCCTGATTTTTGACATATTTCTCCTGATTTCTCATGTTTTTCAATATTCTATTATTGTACCATCAAATGTACTGGGATTCAGGAATGGAAACTACCATACGGGTGTACTTGTTCTTTAGTATGATTGATCAGTAGTATTTCGTGTGATAAACTAAGCTTGGATTCATTATAAAGGATTAATTTTTAAGGCTTTTTGACTGTTACTCTGGACATGTTTTTGATTATCAATAATTTGTCCTGATTAACACTTATTTAAGACCTTCACTATATTTTATATGTTTATGGAGAAACAAAGTGTGATATACTTCTTAATCTTCAATAATAACAAAGTCTTGTAAACTTTTGCTGAACATGTTTATGTATAAAAATTAAGATTGCACCGAAAAATATCTCCTGATTTCTGAAATAAAATATCCTGATTTTTGCATTTCAGAACTTGGCAAGTCTGCCCCTGGCTGACTTTCTAAGGTTGAAACCTAAATAAACAAGACACATACTAGATAATTTAAATGAGAAGACTTCTATTAATTAACCTAAAAATTTATTTACATTTATATACAGATATAACTAAAATCAAGAGAGAAATAGAAATTACTTATTTTCTTTTTTATGTTAGAATACAAATTAATATAATTCTTTTCTAGCATCACTACCAGCAAAGCCCTATGCTACAAAATACTCAATTTAGTAAGGGGGAATACTTAGAACATAACTTTAAAGTATACTTTCCTGTAGGCATTAGATTGTAGAGCACTTTTCCATCATCATCTGAGGCCTGGCTGGTAGTTTATCTCACTTCTTTTTCATAAAAAGAAAAAAACACTCTTTCATATTTTCTTAACTTCCGAACTTCGATTTTACTTTAAATATATTATTAAAGACACTCTTCTAGAGAGCAACATCATCTCCTGGTTTTTTAACAAGCGGTGAATCTCTCCTTCTTTTCGACGACCCCTCTCTCAAAACTATCACACAAAAGTGCGTGTCTTCTTCTTTCTCTGATTTACATGACATAGCCTTTTGGCCCTCCTTTTCTTAAAATTTGCATATCTTCTTTTCATTGGCTATTCAGTGACCGCATAAGTTACTGCTTCCCTTTATTTGTATCTTGTTCTAGACTGTGTGTCTACTGATGCTATGTCCATGAGAACCTCATGTTCAAAGATCACCTGCTTTATTTTATGGTTCTGTTTGTCCGAACCATAAATACCACCGGCGTAAATTTATGACTTTCGGGCTATCACTTGCCGTCATCTTGACTGATTTCTTTAACCTTTGAACCTGCGCTTCTCCGCATCCACATGCCACACACGAATTCACTATAATGCGAAAAGCTTTCCATTACATATGATCAAACCTGTCCAAATTTCTGCTTTTTCCAAATGATTATTTTTTTTTTAATTAAAAAAAAAGTGCAATTTTAATATTTACTACTATGCAGAACTTGTGTGTTTATGGCAAAATAGCTAATATTTCACAATCTTGATTCCCTGCCAAGTTGCTGTCAAACAAGAGAGAGGGTAATAACAATACAGATTTTACTGTATGAGAGTTACAACAATTAAATTATTTTTTTACCAAACCACACACTCTAAAATGTACCAATTGGCTTTGAACCTTTAAAAAGTAATAAGTTTGCTTATAAGTTCAGAAATTGAACTCCGTAGGTACTGCATGCAATGCCTTAGGGTACTATGCAAACTAATGGAAGTATCCCATTTGTCTAAGTAAGTAATCTGTGTCCCAGCCACACCAAATATTTATTTTTTAAAAAGGCAAATATTGTGTGTTTCATGCTCTCTATCATGTGCAATCTCATGTCTGACTGTGTAATGACGCTTTGCCCAACTAAATTTATATCCAACCTATATTAAATCATTATGTATTTCATGTAACTTATATATTTTTTTAGAGAAAGAGACGATACATGGTGTGAGGAAGATAAATTAGAAGCTCACACTGATTGGGTTCGCGATGTTGTTTGGGCACCATCTTCAGATTTTGGTCTTGGTGTAATTGCAAGTTGTTCCCAGGTATGTTACATATACTTTTTAGTTCTTATGTTCTCTTTATGCTATTGTGCTTATACTTTTCATAAAAAAGAAGCCCCTTTCTCTTTTATATTGCTCTGTTCTGTGTATTTCTGTTATTGGTTATATCTACATAGCTGTCAACTTGTATGGATTTTTTTGTTGTTAAAACTAAAATTTAATAGAATTTTTTGCCTGATTTAATCATGATAAATCGTCATATTTTGCCGATTTAAATTGTGCAATTTACTTTAAATTTTAGTGGTAAGAAATATCCATACAAGTTTGCAACTATGTATCTATAATTAAATGTTTGAATTTTTTTTGTTCTGTAGCTATTCTGATAAATTTGGTTAAAATCTATATATATATTTGTCTTACGTGGTGCGAAAATAGGGCTGAATTTGTAACTTATGGTTTGGCAACAACTGTAGTTTGCAGAGCTCAGACCAATGAACAGACTAGATTGTGTTAGATCAGCTCCGCCTCCGCCCAATATGGCTCTCAGTGTGAGAGCAGTGAAACTATAGAATGAAACTAAAACTAGCAATTATTAAAAATAAAATGTACGTAATCCAAAGTGTCTGAGATGATTCCTCATTTTAATTATGAGCAATATCTTTAATTTCAAATGAATTCTCAACTCTTATTTAGAATTCATTTACGAATTTCACTCACTCAAAAGACGGAGAAAAAAAAATCAACTGTCTAGATATCACCTGCCGCCCTCTGTTGCTGTATTGAGGAAGTAAAAAATAATTCATTTTGTAAAAATCTATAATCAATTGGAACAATAAAATGTCGAACGAAATTTAAACAATGACAAACAAACTATCTTCCTATCATGTAGTTTTTTTTTAATGAATTTAAGTCGTGCTGTACAAAAGATCCTTTTTTCATAGTATTTAAATGATTTATATGCTCATTAGTAGCGCCAACTAAATGCATTTTCAGTTGTGTTTTCAATGGAGAATTACTTTTTTACATTAAAATAAATTGTCAATTTCATATGTTCAAATGTTTTATGGTAGAATTTATTCCGGCTAGAATTGCTGAAAAAAAGGGGTGAGCGAGCGAAGCGAGCTGTGACCGCGTAGCGGTCTCAATGGGAATTGCTTAGCAACTCACGGGAGGTTGACGAGCGTTAGCAAGTAGGGGGCTGAGCCCCCTAGTCAATTCATATTTGAAATTATTCTCTAATAATGAAGTGCATTTTCTAAGAATTCAGATTATTCAAATGTTTCAATTTTAGGATAAGAGAGTGATAATTTGGAACAAAACCAAAGAAACAACATGGATTCCAAGAGTTCTTCATACTTTTGATGATGTTATATGGCATGTTAGTTTCAATGTTACTGGGAGTGTTTTGGCTGTATCTGGAGGAGATAATGAAGTGGGTATAATTTTGTATTTATTTTGTACTCTAAGGTGTGTGTGTATAGATAATATGCGTGCTTCAAATTCCTGAAAATTAAATATTTGATTGTGTATCTTAAAACTCGATAGAAACAAGTGTATATTGTGAATAACTAAATGAAAAAATATTTTTTAAATCTCTCCTTCAAATAGAACAGAAGTATACCTTCACAAAAGTTGTATCACATTTTCTGCATGTATTTTTAAGAAAAGAGAAAAAATAATGCATATTATAAACAGATTTTTATATTGGAAAGAAGTTACATTTCAGAAAAAAGTTTGGCGATTCATATTTAATCTCCACTATCAAAATGCTTGAATGTTTTACTAGAATTCTACAATCACTGTTTCCTGAAACATTTTTTAAATTCAGCATAATTTTGGCTATGTCAGACTAGGAGGTAAGTAGGAGGATAAAAGCCATTTCACAGCACCAGTACTTTCTCATGGTTGTAAAGTTTTATGAAATAGCCATCTCAACCAGATCTTAATATACTTTGAGACATGTATTTTTAAAATACAGTGGAACCCTGAATTAACAGTTGCAAAGGGTCTCTTGTAAACATGGATGAAAATTTTTCATCTGATGACTGAATTCTGTATGTTTTATAAGAGAGGTAGAACATAACTGAAAAAATAAATTTGTCTCTGACTGAACATGCTAAACCAAACTGTACCAAATGAAAATATCTGCTACAATCTGCTACAAATGCATTGTTTTGACCATATTTGTGCCAAAACGAGCATTTCATTTTTTCTTTCCTGCGCCAAAATCGGATTTCTTTGCGCCATTTCCTTCCCAGGAATGCCACTTTTCCGCGAACGGCAGATTTACCCCTTTTTTAATTTTTAAAAATCAAATTCATGATCTGAAATCACTATTTTTGTCAAGTGATCGATGAAAAAAAGATTTTCGTCAGACGATGTCGAAATGGAACCTTGATTTTGGGCGAGAGACCTTGATTTAAAACCATGATTTTCGGCAAGTGACAGCGATATAAGAATGCAATTTTTGATGTTTCACTGCGAAATAAGACTGCGATTTTTGTCAAACAGTCGCGAAATAAAGCCGCGATTTTCGTCAAACGACCAAGAAATAAAACTGCAATTTTTGTCAGATGATTGCGAAATAAAACCTTGATTTTTGTCAAGTGACCAAGAAATAATACCGCGATTTTTATCAAACTATCGCTAAACAAAAGTGCAATTTTCGTCAGACGATCGCGAAATAAAACTTTGTTTTTTCGCATGTGACCGAGAAATAAGACCGCAAAAGAATTTCAATTTTCATAAGACAATCGTGAAATAAAAAGCTTGATTTTCAGCAATTGACCGAGAAATAATACTGCAGTTTTTGTCAAACGAATGCTAAAAAAACTGCAATTTTTGTTAAACGATCGTGAAATAAAGCCTTGATTTTTGTCAAGTGACAGAGAAATAATACTGCGATTTTCATCAAACTATCACTAAATAAAAGAGCAATTTTCATTAGACGATCGCGAAATAAAACCTTGATATTTGGCATGTGACCGAGAAATAAGACCGCAAAAAAACTTCAATTTTTGTCAGACTATCACGAAATAAAACCTCGATTTTCTGCAAGCGATCTCGATTTAAAGCCACAATTTTCATCAACTGACGGCGAAATAAGACTGCGATTTTCGTCAAACGACCGCGAAAAAAACCCTTGATTTTCGTCAGACGATTGCAAAGTAAAACCTTGATTTTTGGCAAGTGACCATGAAATAATACTGCGATTTTCGTCAAACAATCTCTACATAAAACTGCAATTTTCGTCGGACGATCGGGGAAATAAAACCTCTATTTTCGGCAAGTGACCGCGAGATAATACCACGATTTTCGGCAAGTGGCTGTGATTTAAAACCATGATTTTCAGCAATTGACTGCGAAATAAGACTGCGATTTTCGTCAAACGACCGCGAAAAAAACCCTTGATTTTCGTCAGACGATTGCAAAGTAAAACCTTGATTTTTGGCAAGTGACCATGAAATAATACTGCGATTTTCGTCAAACAATCGCTACATAAAACTGCAATTTTCGTCGGACAATCGGGGAAATAAAACCTCTATTTTCGGCAAGTGACCGCGAGATAATACCACGATTTTCGGCAAGCGGCTGCGATTTAAAACCATGATTTTCAGCAATTGACTGCGAAATAAGACTGCGATTTTTGGCAATTGATCGCAAAATAAGACCGCGATTTTCGTCAAACAATCGCGAAATAAAACTCCATTTTTTTGTCAGACGATCGTGAAATAAAATCTCTATTTTTGGCAACAACCAACCTCGAAGTAAAACCATTGTTTTGGGCATGTGATCGCGAAATAAAACCTTGATTTTCATCAAACAATTGCTAAATAAAACTGCAATTTTCATCAGAGGATCACAAAATAAAACCTTGATTTTCGGCATGCGACCTCGAAGTAAAACCATTATTTTCGGCAAGTGACAGAGATTTTTGTCAGTCACAAAATAAAAGTTATTTCAGTGTAACAACCATGAAATAAAACTGCAATTTTTGTGAGACTATCGCGAAGTAAAACCTTGATTTTCAGCAAGTGACTGCGAAATAATACCGCGATTTTCGTCAAATGATCGCTAAATAAAACTGCAATATTTGTCAGACAATCGCGAAATAAAACCTCGATTTTCAGCAAGCAACCTCGATTGAAAACCATGATTTTTGGCAATTGACTGCGGTTTTCGTCGAACAAAAATAAAACTATTAATAAAGCAAACAAAACAAAATAACAAAAATAAAGCAAAATAAAATTTTTTTTGTCAGACTATCTCGAAATAAAATCTCTATTTTCGGAAAGCAAACCTCTAAGTAAAACCATTGTTTTCGGCATGTGACCGCGAAATAAAACCTTGATTTTCGGCAAGTAACTGAGAAAAAAGACTGCGATTTTTGTCGATCAACTTCAAAAATAAAATAAAAGTTTCGTTAGACGATCGCGAAATGAAAAGCTTGATTTTCCTCAAACAATCGCTAAATAAAACTCCAATTTTCGGCAGACTATCGCAAAATAAAACCTTGATTTTCAGCAAGCGACCTCGAAGAAAAACCATTATTTTCGGCAAGTGACTGAGATTTTCATCAAACGGTCACGAAATAAAACCGTTATTTCCATGTAAGAACAGCAAAATAAAATTGCAATTTTCGTCAGATGAGTGTGAAATAAAACCTCAATTTTTGGCAAGCGACCTCGAAGTAAAACCATTGTTTTTGGCAAGTGACTGCGATTTTCGTCAAACGATTGCGAAATAAAGCCTCGATTTTCAGCAAGCGACCTTGATTTAAAACCTTGATTTTTGGTAAGTGACTGTGAAATAAGACCATGATTTTCGTCAAACAATCGCGAAATAAGATCGCGAATTTTGTCAAATGATTGTGAAATAAAACTCCAATTTTTGTTAGATGATCGCGAAGTAAAATCATTTTCGGCAAGTGACTGCAAATTAACACCACGATTTTCGTCAAACTATTTTCGTAACATGATCTCAAAATAGAACTGCAATTTTCGATCTGAAATAAAACTGCAATTTCCGTCTGACGATTGCAAAATAAAACCTCTATTTTTGGCAAGCGACCTCAGTTTAAAACCATGATTTTCAGCAATTGACCGCGAAATAAGACTGTGATTTTCGGCAAGTGTCTGCGAAATAATACCGCCATTTTTTTCAAACAATCGCTAAATAAAGCTCCATTTTTTGTCAGACGATCGCGAAATAAAATCTCTATTTTCGGCAAGCAACCTCTAAGTAAAACCATTGTTTTCAGCATGTGACTGCAAAATAAAACCTTTATTTTTGGCAAGTGACCAAGAAATAAGACCACTATTTACCTCGATTTTAAACACTCGACCTATACAACCAACCAACCGGTGTATATTTGATGAGAATTCTTTGTGATTTTAATTAATATTTCAACTAATTTTTTAAATATTCTGATTCTCAGGTGTACCAGGAGAGATATTGGACTATCCTCCCCTAAATTTTCAGATTTCTAGGTGTGCTAGATTTCACAAGCCATCGTAGACACATAGAGCGAAACTTTCTTTTAGAAGGAAAGATATACAGTGTCTTTTATACTATTTATCGCATATTGTATTAGTGCAGAGTATTCAACATTATCACAAAGATACCTGCTTCAGGATTTAAAAAATACACATCCAGATATTTATTATTATTATTATTATTTAATAACAGTTTATGGAGTTTAGCCAAATTATCTGTTAAGCCAGATTCAGAAATTAATGTTTTCAATTTTCGCTTTACCCATCAGCCATCAGGCAGTTTTTTGCTAAGATCAATTTATACAAATCACTTAAATAAATTAAATAGTGAAATTATATCTTCAAAGCTATTTATCCATTATTCAGCATTTTGACATGGACTACCATTGAAAGGAACAGTCATGTTCTCAACATCATTAAAACTAATAGAAGATGTATTTATATTAGAGTTATGGGTTTTTCGAAAATTTTGAAACAGAAAATTTTCTGGAAAATTTTCTAAGTCACTACATTAATAAAGTATTGTAAAGTGAAACTCTCATTCCTGGAGTATTTTCATAAACTCCGGATATGATGCCCTTTTGAGTTTTCCCCTTCCAACAAAAAACTATAAGCAAAATTAAATAATTAACAAAGTATATAAACGACAGTGATTTATAAGTTTTTATTCACGCATAAAGCTGAAAAGTTAAAATATAATGATTCTTTAATAACTATTATGCATATATAATGTTTCAGTAATTAATTAAAAAATGTCATATTGGACAAAATGTTTCATTTATTAAATTGATCTATGAATATATGAAATGAAAACAAAATATGTTCTAAAATAACTGCATATTTCTCTATAACAAATAAAATGATTTTTTTTATTAATGATCCTGACACATTTCATGGAAAAGCTGAATTACTATAAAAATGTGTTAAAAATCAAAACAAATGACCAAAGTTTATATATTCAAGAATTTGTTGAAAAAAATCATATATAATATGATTTTTATCGCAATTTTTTCTACAAACACTCACTTTACTAACTGTGGAAACACTAAGATTCCATGACGCTGATGTCCTAACTTTCTGGGTCATTCTCAGAACATAGGGTAACCTAAATGAGAATTGCTGCTACTAACGTAAGTGAAGATTCTGTGTCTGTGTGTTTCTAATAGATCAATCTCAGAATCAGAATTTGAAAACATAACTAACATTGTCATCGCTTATCAAATGAAGATTTTGTGAAACAGATACCAGTTTCGTAGTGCGTTCATCTGTCAATCTACTTCTCTATTCTATTTTTATGTTGCTAAATGCCTTCCAATTGCGTGAACATGAAGCAGCTGTTGGGGAAATATTCAAAATTCTGACTGCAACCCTAGATAGTTCTCTTGTTCTTCAATAACTGTTCCACCAAGTCTTTGGAAATATTTTACTGTCAGCTTTCCAAATAATGTCTCTACTCCAGAGCTTTTGTTTTGTCCGGTATTTTGCTATATCTGACATTACTGCAACTTAATTTATAACAGGAATGTTTTTAGCAACTTCGATTACGGTTTCAATAGCTGTCATTCAATCATCTTCTGACAAATGCTGTCCACAGTATCATGGATTCAAAAGATTCGCAGCTAAGTGCACTGAGTGAAAAAAAAATCGTATAAGATACTTAAAAACGAGTTGACAGACTCTTCTTCTTTGGTCAGAGGTTAAAAAGGCAAATGCTCAATTATTTTCTCATCACGTTTTTTAAATTTAACTGTAACTTCTGAAATAGCTGGTGCATCACCTTCTGTCTTCTGTATTGCTGCTGAAATGGGTAAAGGCAGGTCGTGTGCAGTCTGAACTTGCACCCAAAATATATCATTATCCAGTATCTGCCTTCGTATATTTGGAGGCAGTGATATTGTGTTATCTATAGCTACACATTGTGAGCATTTCCTTTGTACACAGCAAGCTGTCAAAACATCTCGTTGCTGAACCCCATCTAGTTTCTGCTGACAAAATAAGAGAACTTTCTTCTCCTCGTTTCTCTTTCTGTATTGCTTTCAATGTTTGATTGGCAATGTGGTGATTCTTAAACAATTTGACAATTACCTTGCATTTTGACAATATTGTTCGAATTGAATTCAAACTTATATCCTTTGCCAAAAGTTTTAACCCATGAGGAAGACACTAAATATTAAGTAAGCAAGGATATTTTTCCTGTAACATTTACTAAGCTAATTTCATGTTTCTTGCATTGCCATTTATAAGGGCTATTACTTTGGAAGGACTCTTTCAATCTCAAAATTTCTGCTATCTATTCTCCTGTATGACAAGAAGAATTTGTATTCACTGCTTTTAAGAATATTGGCTCAGGTGTTGCACACATTATGTTCATCAAAGGATCTGTGGTGTCATCTTCTGACCTCTGCCACATTGTTTATCAAATAACAAGGGAAATGGGTGATTTATTTTCTGTGAGTGCTCTTTTTTTATGAAATAGGGTGAATTGACTTGTTATGAATTGTAAATTAAACAATATGACAAATCTTAAGTAAATCAGAATGAAACTAATTTTATTCATGTGGATTACAAAGTTGGAATTATAACCTGTAGTTTTTGTTTAAATGGTACAGAAATTGACTAATAAAAGAAAATATGGAAATTTCAAATATGTCCTATAAAAAATTTACAAAAAAATTGCATGTTTGACATTTAAAATTTTCCGGAAAAACATAGTGAAAAATTTTCTGGAAAATTTTTCTCCCCACATCCCTAATTCATATCATTAACCCTTCTTTGCATGATGGTGGAAATTTCCATCATAACATTGAATGCCCAAAAATTATATAAAAGAACATGTTCACTTTAAGTTGATAGTGTCTGGATACCTTTTTAATGTCCATTGCATAAAAAAAAAAAGACATAGCTGTCAAAAATAAGCAAGTGTCACTATCAGTAAAACGAGCTTGAAGTTGTCATTCTGCTGTTTGTTGTAGTTGCAATAAACGTATGATTTCGTTTTTAATTTTGTTTTATTATATTTGAGTTTCTATTGCTAAAAAAGTGAAAACGAGTGGAAGAAAGGTTTAATTATCATAAAGAATAAAAAATATCCAATGATATCCTCTTTTATTTCTATTTAGTACTAAGCTAATGACCTAACTTTGCATGATGGAAATTTCCATCATATTGTTTTTTGCTAAATTTATACTATAAATATATACTAAGATTTTTTTTAAAACCATTTTTCCTTTAATTTTGAATATATCACCTTGATTTATTTCACCAATAAAGAAAAAATCATGCAAAGAAGGGTTAAAACTAAAAGTGTCATGAATTAGAAGCTGTGTGTAATTTTGTTTTTTGTGCTACCAGAATAATTTCTTATATCATTTTCAGAAACACTTTTAGCATTCTTATCGCTTACAACTTTATTATTTGAAATATTATTAACAGTACTAAACTTATTTTCAACATTAATTTCAGTTTCATTTTTGTGAAAAATATTTAATTTCAGAACACATACATCACAGAGGCAAGAAATTATTCTGGCAGCTATTTCATCAAAAGAACCTGCATTATTAATGCACAAGACATTATAAATAGTCATTAACTCAAAAATCATCACTAATTTATGAGTTTTTTTCCTTCATATTCATTAATTTGTTTTAAATAAATTATTTTTTAGGGGGGGGGGGGTGCATTGTTACTAAAAGTGAAACAATGTAATTTCGTAATATTTTTCAGTTTTTAGATCTGCTTTAATCACAGCAATTTTAGACATAACAGGAAAAAAGCAAAATAAAAACCTAATTCTAAAAAGAGCATTCAACTTGACAGGAACAGTAGTAAATAATCAGTTTTACAATTAAATAAATCGACCATTTCATAATTAAAGCACCATTTCACTATTAATTGCATAAGCAAGATCACCACATCAGTTAGATTTCAAAAGGACCTCAAATTACAACTTCCAACACTTAATAATTTATAGATGTTGATTACAGAACAAAACAGCTGTTCTCAGCATCTTTACATGAGCGTAAAATCCAATCGTACTTTCTGTTTACCACATACGGATATCAAAATTAACAATCAATTAAAAATAAAACAAAAGTAGTCTTAATATTTAATGAAAGGTCAACAAGTGATTAGTCTTTTAGAAAACCTCTTGCATTTAGAACAAAGCAAAAGTTACTTCCATCTGTGTTGTCAACATCACATGACAAGCACTGCTGGATTCTGCAGTACTGCCATCTACCAAGAGACGGTAAACTCAATGGCGATAAGTCCCATACTTATGTATTTACTTGTCATATGGTATCTTATATTTTTTTTCCAAAGATTTTGGAGCTATTCGTTAGCATGTAAAATGTTTAACATGATATTAGTGTAATTTCTAGGAGAATATTCTCAAATATTATTCTTGACTAGGATATATTTAAGAAAATTCTTTGAAAGATTATTGAGAATTCTAAATCTCTAATCTATGCATTCTAAATGTTTGATATATTTTTTAGGTTAGCCTGTGGAAGTCTGTAAATGGTCGCCAGTGGGTGCGTTTTGAAGTTAATGAAGAACATGATGATGACGAATGAGATTTAACCAACTTATGAATTTGATATCTGTGCTATTTTTTTTTTTTACTATTCTTGTTATTATACTTTTACTAAATGTTAAACATATACAAATTTTTATAAATTTTGTATATTTTTACAAAATGTTAAACATATACAAATTTTTAATAAATTTTATTCCTTTTTTTTCTCCAATTTATTGCAATCTTTTTATATTTTTTCATAAGTTGTTTTAAATTCTATTTTATCTTTGTTGTATAATGTACCCCATAAACAACATACACTGTCAGCAATTTGCTTCTTGGGCATTGTCTGGTCTGTTTTCAAACTTCTTTGAAACATGCATTTTATATCAGTCACCCATTTCTGAAATGAAAATTTCTGAACTAAAATATGAAACTTTTTAGGAAATGAAACAAACTTCTTACAAATTATTAATTTTTAATACAATTATTTTTTTTTTTACAATTTCATAAGACTGGTCAAAAATATTAGTTTTAGTTCATTAAAAAAAATATGTTGGACATAACGAGTTTTGGAACTGGATAATAGACATATATATTTTGCATCATTCAATGAAAATATTAAAAATCTGAAGTTACACAAGGCAAGTTCTACAAAACTCTTTTATTATTAAAAAAAAAACAACTAGACCCAAGCCAAAAATACTCAAAAGGAAATTAGTTTTTTTAAAAGGTGTTAAACTCCCAATATATTTTCCTGTTTGAAAGGTATGTCAACAACTATGACGTGTTCCTGGTCATTGTCTCTTTCTAAAATAACTTCCTGATCAATAATTTTTTTTCTTTTTGTAAAACTAGAGGTTTGGCTGCATATCCCACTCATCAAGCCCATAGTGCTTTTGAAGAAGAGATGTCAGGTCATTAAATTTCTCAGCCTTTACAATGACATATTTATTAACCCTTTAAGACCTGAAAGTAGAAATTAAAACTTGGTTTTTAACCCTAATTAATAGGATCATATTTGATTGAAAAAAAAAATATATTAAAAAAATTACGTTGTCAGGTTACATTAAGAAGGATCCACACAATTGTGTGGTGCAGGCTCAGCTTTAAATCCCAGGGAAAGAGGAAATTGTTTTTCATTTTCCTTAGGATCACCTACACAATTGTGTAGGTCAGGTCTTAAAGGGTTATTATAAGTCATGGTGTAGTTTCTTTTCAGGATTCACTTTTTTTGCAGATACTCTGTGGAACACCAATATTAAAGTTGTAGCCAGTCTGGCCCTACACCTTAAGTTTTCTTGTGCTTTGTCAGGCTAATTTTCTTGCTGGATATAAGCTGAAAGTGTCAATTTCCTAGAGCTTTGGCAGTGCCTTTCACAGCAAGAGTTTAATATCCATGTTTTGAAATGCCCAATATGATTATTTTCCTGTCATATACTTCCAGATCTGCATGTAATTTAATAACAGTCCCAACTCTAACATTGTTAAAAATTTCCTCATACCCTTGAGGATTTACAATGGTTGATTTGGCCCTAACTTCTCTTTCAATCCTGTCAAAAATATGATCTGGGAGAATATAGGAATAACCAACAACAGGAAACATATGATTTAGTTTTTTTTTTTTTTTGGCTGGTGGGACACTTTGGACATAACAATAAATTGAACTGGTTGACTAAGTAGCCTAATATGTAAAAATGGAATTTTGTTTGTAGATTTTTCGTATTAGGCTACTTTCACTTTTGGAACCGTTTCAGAAAGCAAAAGTAATTTTATTTTTAAAAAATTTGCAACCATAATTGAAAAAAATAAAATCTCACAATGTTAGACATTGACCTCGGATATCCTATGCAAAATGCATCATTTAAAAATATTAAAATGAAAGCAAAAAATCTGAAAAGAATGCTCTTATAGGTTTAACATTACCTTGAGAGTTTCTTTGAGTGACTAGTGTAGGCTCTTCAGATTATGTTCAAACTTCTTCCATTATAAATAGACACTGGATGACTTAATAGATACTGTGGATAAAGGAACTCTAACAAATTCTGCTACTTGTTTTGAGCTATGACCATGCTCTCAGCCAAAACCAATAGACCCTTTATGATCATCAAATTGCTTTATTGTAACTGATATTAAGATTTTTCATATCCTTTGCTTTTCAATCTTAATAAGCTTTCTAAATCTCAATGAAAAAAAAAATATATATTTTGTCTGGTGTGTTTATTCCAATGAATTGTCATGGGGAACTTGCTGCTAATATTGTACAATTTTTTTTCCCATTATTGTACATACAACACTAGAAAATCTGAATTGAGCTAAAGAAAGAATATAAAATGTGTTCTTTAAATTTTTGTTTAAATTAGAAGGTAATAGTTCAATAATTTTTGAGGGAAAATACATAATATGTAGAGATATTAGAAGAAATAGTTGAATAGGAAAATTAATGTATAAATTATGATTAACAATGGTTTTAATTTAAATATTGATAAAGTTGTAAATAAAGAGTAGTATGTATTTATTTATAGATTTAATTATAGATTGGATAGTAAAAATGAGTTAAATATAAGTTATAAAATAGTTTTAAAGTTAAAAGAAACTTGTAATAATAAAATAAAAAAAGAATATGCATCACACAGATAAATATATATATAATATATAAATAAACAATCAAAAGGGGGACAGAAATATTATATAAATACAAGTACATGTATATTTTGCTTAGTGCGGTAATTTTTTAGATGTTCACTAAATTATTGCATTCAAAATTTAGATTAGTGTGCAAAGCATGAAATGGATTATCCCCTTTTTTACAGCAAGATAACATTGAATTTTTAAACATTAAATTTGCAGAAACTGCCCAAAAAAAAAAAAAAAAAATTAAAAGAATGCCAAGAAGCTCTTCAAATATCAGAATTCCTGAGACAGAATTTGATAAACATAGACCCATACATCAGTTGAAGTATGCAAGTGCATTGAGGATTAGAAAATCAAATTTTGTGGTACCACATGATGTATTTCAAAAAGAAAAAAATAAACTGTGCAATTAACAACCGAGAAATTTTCACTTAAATAAATTTAAATGTATGCAAGTTTGAAGTAATCAAATTGTATTAAGTTTTAAATCCAACTGTGTACATTTTTAAAAGTTAACCTGATAAGTTAGTTAACATAAATATTTTAAAGAATTGTAGTAATGCAGAATTAAAATTTTCAATATTTCTCAATTGTTAGTTATTAAATTAGCTCGTATGTTTATGTAAATGGAAGTTCAATTATTTAAAAAAAAAAAAAAAAAGTTTCAAATCAAGCTGCAATATGTACTTTCTAATAATACTACATCAAAGTCAATATCTTTTTTGAGAAAGCTGGCTGTGGATCTATTGTAGTTTTTTTCATTCAATGTATGTTTCAAATAGTGTTGTAATATTGTGGGATTAATTTAACTGCACTAATCATGCAAAACCGGTACTTAATTTTACAGAGGTTAGTTTGCTTACTAAAAATATGAAATCCTTAATCTTTTTCAATGCCACAGTCTCCTTAAATAAATGTTCTCAGTTTTTCCAGAATTCTTTCATTAAGCATAACAACACTTTGTAAAGGAACAGCTGCTAAATGGTATGGTATGTTCTTAAAATTTCAAAGTGAAAAGAAAAAATGAATTATTCTTACTACGGTTTCAAAACAATTATCCTCACGATATATTTCTATTGCGTATGATACATATTTATCCCAAAAATTGTTTGTGGATGGTGGTAGGAAACAATTATCTTTTCACTTCAACACCTCTTTAGTATTAGTGTTATACAAAGTAATTCCTAAATTTTGATTTTATATAAATTTTACCTTATCATACTCAAAAAATTCTCTGACAAATTATGTTTTTGAAGTTGGTACTCTATTTTCATGTTAAAAATGTACAACTTAAACAAAACATGCAAATATTTTTGCTTCAGATAAGGAACATTGGACATTGAAAAAAAATTAAATTAAAGAGAATATGGGACAGTAAATGAATTTTAGGTTGTGTAAAAAATGTATTTAAACATAATACTTAAAAACACACTTTTTTTTTTTGCCATTAAGCTTATTAATCAAAAGCAAAAACCATTAGATGCTATACATTTATGCTAATCTGAAACAAGGCACTTTATTCAAGTAGTATAAAAATATGGAGTCCTGGAGCTGATGAAATCTTCAAATGCATCTTCAGTGCAGTGCTTTGATTTTTTTAAAGATTTTTTCCTTCTAAGACATTGTTATTTAAGAAAAAAAAAATAATCAAAGGTCTGGTGTGTATGCAGGGTGAAGAAGCACATGAGTACAGGTATTGTCATCGAAAAGTGCGAGGCTTTTTTTGTTGACCAGTGCTGGGTATAGATGTCTCCATTTTTGGTGCATTTCTTTGGTGACGGTACCTCTGGATAGTGTGATAATTTTGCCTAGATTTAAGAAGCTGTAATAGAACACTCCAGGTTTAGACCACCCAACAATCACCATGACCTTTTTATATAGCTTTGACTCCAGAAAGGGTTTTGGTGCTTTGTCTCGGCTAACAAAGGAGCTGAATGTTGCCTATTATGGTATAAGATCCTTTTCTTATTACAGGTCACAATGTGACCTGATAAATGAGTTATTTAGGCTGTGTAAAAGAAATGCAAAGCACACTTCAAACTGGAGATTTTTTGTTCAGTTCAGATAGAATCCTTTTGTCAAGCATTTTAGTATAGGTGAAAACTGGGAAATTTAGTTAGTGGCCGGTAGACCCAGTTTCATTAGTGGCCACTTTTTAAAGTTAGTTGAAAGTTAGTTGTTTCAAACTTTCTTGACATCTAGATAAATTATAATCGTTGTATATAAACATATTTTTCTATAAGAGTTTTATACCTATTGTATGAGTATGAGTGTATTTCGCATGATTAAACAGTATCTCTTGAAGAAAAATAATCCAACTGGTGAGCATGTGGCAGGAGTCGAAATATTGAAGATACTGTTGAAATGTCCTTAAAATCCGCTTGTATCCAGTGGGGAAAAAAAGAATAAATTACCTGAAATGCATGTAGAATCAAAGCTGATGAATATATTTTGCAGAATAAAACTGTATTTCTTGAAAAAATAATCAACTAAAGAGTAAGCACATAAGAAAAAGCTGAAATATTGAAAATACAGCTAAGTCGTTAAAATCTGTTTGCATCTGGTAGGAAAAAGAATTAACTAGTTCTCTAATTAGATGTAATCAATGTAGAGATGCATATTTCCATGAAAAATGGTGTATTTCACTTGGCGATCGATAAGATTTTTTAAATCGCCATTTGGCGAGTGGCGACTAGGGTGGCGATCGATGGCTGATTTTTTAATCGTCACTTTTTAAACAATAAATCGCCACGTGGCGAGTGGCGTCTGCTAATTTTCGCCTATACATTTTAGTCTTCCCGATTTCTTTTTAGATGTTTGGAGCCAGCTTTAAAACATACTCAGTTCAGAAGCAAGCTCTTGCACTGTGGAAAGTAGTTAAAATTCAATAAATGTTTTCAATGACCCCATCTCATCCACAGCCTAGTTCATCTTCAACGCCAAGACTCATTTCTATCATGAAACTTCTAGAACCAACTTTTAATTGTGTATTCTTCACTAGTCATTCCTAGGCCAAATGCATGGCTGATATTGTAAGCTGTTTCTGCTACTTTTCGTTCATTTTGCATTCATGAAAAAAACATGTGAACTTACTTCTTTTGCATAATTTTTCTTAACATCCTTAAATATCCCTATACAATGATGAAAAACATAACTATCGTACTCAATAAGTAGACAGTAGCCTGTCCTTCAAAAAATTGTACAACATAATCTATTAAAAAAAGATTGAAAGTTAGGTAACACAAACCAGCATTATTTTTTGTACAACCTAATAACAAGGAATTAAAATCTACCACAGCAAAATGTTTGAGTGTATAGCTAGCACTCTCTATTGAGTATGTTCTTTTAACTTGTTGCCAAGTTTACAAATCATTCTACTGAAAGGAGGCTATGTTAGGCACACTTGTAAAATTTGTAAAAAAATATTACTTTTTTTTCCACAAAAATGAATTAAATTACTGCAACATAAAATTTGAATTATTTCTATTTGATCAATAACTACTTATAATATAGTGGATACATTTACGAAGAACATGAATATAGAAAAAAATATACTACCGTTATTATTATTGTACAGTCGTGGAAAAAAAAAACGGAACACCCCCCACTAACTCTGCAACAAATTATAGTAGAAGGATGTGACTGGTACCAAACGATTGGAAATAAAGTCTACTTTTAAGTGATGTATATAAAATTTGCTTAGGGGGCCATATACATATAAAAACACACCCAAACATTGTTTTTTTCAATAGCAAGACCCAAATTGGACAACATATTTGAAATCTGCAGTTTAAACTATGCCTAGATACTAAATTTCATCAAATTCCTACGATTAGTTTCTGAGAAATTAATTACTTTATAATGAGCATATTTAAGGGGCTGTATCCAAATTGAAGTTCGGTACTCGATTGTTGAAATGCTGCAGAATGTCACCTCTTAATGTATTATGTTTTACCGATATGAGCATTTTACTCACTTAATAAGTTTCGGTTATTGTTATATGCTGTAAGATAATGTTTACAAGTGTTGAATTATTCGATTTTAACCCCTTGGGGACGAGCGACACGTATGCATGACGCATAAGATGCTCAGAATCCTCGATTTTTCCCACCAGTTATTTTTTATTGCAAGCTTTGCCTTATTATATCTTAGCATTTCCACAATTCAATTAGACGAAAATTTCTGTTTTGAAAAACCGGTGGTAAATTATTAAAAATTCTGTAATAGACTCTCGTCACGAAGGGATTAAAAAACTATAAGATTATTTGTAATTAAAATAGTCTTAGAATATGTAAATGTTATTGGAATTTTACAGGTGCTTTTATAATGCTTTTTCTCAGATTTTGCATCTATTTAACTCGCCTTTTCTTTAGTTTATTGGCAGAAACGTGAATAATATTGACAGATACAAAATTTAGAATTAAAAAAAATAGTATAAAGCAGCGTAATGAAACAAAGTAAAAATAACAAAAAAAAAAACGCAGATAAATTGTTTTTTAGTCTGAAAATAAATCCAGACATTGCTTTTTTTTAGTATCGAGAGGGGGGGGGGGTGTCTTGTTTTGAGATATGTTCGCAGAATTTACATTCCGATTTATTTGAAGACCTAAAACTAAATATATGTTATAAAGACATCTGAATAACTTTACATCCGTTATTCTCCTTCGGAATAGGGGTAATAATTCTATGATTAAACCTATTCTGGTAGTTCATTTGAAATTTTACAATTAACTCATTAATGCCTCCTGGCAAGAAAACTTGCCATATGACATTTATTATTTATTATTATTATTATTATTATTAGATTTTTTCGCACACTGCTAGCGATTGGGAAATAATCTTGCCTATCAGAAACCCATAAAAATAACTTGTAATTTTTTTTCAATTAGCCTGTTTAATCGAATAGATTTAAATACGAAAGTTATAGAAGAAATATTGTAATTTTTTCTTCGCAATAAACTACCAATATAAACCTTACTTATTAATCCATGTTGAAACAGTTTGAAGAGACACTTGAAAATGCCCAGCTATATAACGAAAACTTCTTCCAGCTCGCCACATGCCAATCATTTGGCCTTTCGTTGCTTCAGTTAATTGTGGGGCCATTTTGTTTCAGCAAATACTCTACACATATGCATTTATAATAAACTTCACTTCAAACATATATACTGCAGAAAAACATTATAGCTTAATTAGACTGGAAAAGAAGCTATAAATCCATTTAAAGGTAACAAAAATGATTAAGTTTTTTCTAAGGTAGAACTGATCATATTATTCAAAAATGAGCTTCATTAATTTAAAAATAAAAGCGAAACTATTTTCCATAAATGAAAACATATATCTCATGCAAATACGTTTTACGTAATTTTAATGAAAAATTTTAAAGCAGACATTGAAAAAGTAAAAGAAATATAATATATCTTATATAAAACTTTAAGTAAAATTTAACCATTGAAACATAAGAAACTGATCACATACACTGAAATCCCGATGCCAAAGAGCCCTGTCAATTTACAAATTAAAATTGTAGTCCTAATAAATGTAACATTATTAATTCAAATTAAGAAGAAAAAAAAAAATAAATAAATAGAAAATAAGGAATGAAATATAAACCACACGAGTATATACACAAATAAAAGCTTATAAAGTAATTTACTTTTTCAAGGGCAAGAAAATCACATTTATAAGCAAAGAACGATTGTTTTCTGTATATGACACCAGCTTTTGCTAAATATAGTGCCATATCTCACCCGAACAATCGCTGAAACAATATTGAATAACAAGACCTTTACAATGGAATATTATAAATTATACATACAATTTGATAAAGAGTGAAAAAGAAGAAAAAAAAAATAAAAAAATATATATATTACTTATATTAATAATATCCCAAGATATTTAGTATATTGTTAGCACATGTACAAAATTGTATCCAAAAGAAGAGGTTAAATTCACAGTTAAATAGAGAATCCTTCAGATCATAAATTGTATCCTACAGTTAGTTATTTTTATTTAACTACATAGATTAAAACATTTTAAAAAATGTAGAAAAAAAAATTATGATATACATATAAATAAAAACCATTAATTTATTTTAATTTTAATTTAATAAATTAATATATATAATATTACTTGATAATTTGAAAGTATTTCATAGATATTATTCCAAGTTTTAATATTTTAAATAAGCTATACTGCTGCCATCTATTGTAAAAATATTTGACTATTTTATCATACTATCAGATTCATTATATAATATACTTTTGCTGCTGACATCTGGTGTACAGATATTCTACTAAAACTTTAATATTGTATGTATAATTACTTATATGCAACTGTAATGTAGTGTAAATATATTAATTTTACTAGTTAATATTAATGATATATATAGAGAATAAGAGTTACTAGTATAATATATTTTCTATTTTAACTAACCCATTTAAAATATATCTTAATTTAACCCAAACATTAATGTAGAATCCATATGATACTTTCATTTTATAAATTAGTATTATACTTAGAAATAACATAGATTATTCAATATGGCAATGCAAATATTGAAATTTAAATCCAGCTATTTAAATAATATCTACCATGAAAAAAAAAATATATTTATAAAAAACATAAATATTAATTAAATTAAATGATCTAAAAATAAAATAAAATAAATAATATAAAACTAAGAGATATGTTTATTAGTGTACTATATTAAATAAATATTTAATATTTACTAAAATTAAATATGTTTAACATATTAATATTATATTGTATTGATTAACCCATTGTAACATCCTTGATAATTTTAACTTTTGTTACAACCCCAATAATATTAACTCCATATAATCATAACAACAAGTATAGAATTCGCCCACATGTAAATTTTAATTTATGAATGACTTTTAACTAAGATGATCCTATGCAGCACATGCTCTTAATATGAGTTATAATTTAGCGAAATGTATCAACAGTCAAAAGTTGAAAATTAACGTTAAATTTTAAAATATGAATGACATTAAACTAGGATAATCCTATGCAGCAACGCACACAATAGGATTCATAGTTTAGCCAAATATATCAACAATCAAAAGTTGATTATCATTTTTATCAAGGAGATTTTAACAAACAAAAAACAAATAAAATAAATAAATAAATACAGACATTTAACCCAAATTAAATCTATATTTATATGTGTAAAATTGATTTAACTAAATAGTAAGGATATCCATAAACTTGTGCAATTTGAAGGATATGTTTTAAATTTTGGTTTTTAAAGTTATTTGAACAAAGATTATTAATTCTATGTGCGAAATTTAGTAAAATATTTACAAATACTGATTTATGTATACATGACAAATAGTTAGTAAATAAGTTAACCTTAAAAGTAAAATCATTTCGCTTGTCATAAATGTCAAACAAAAGTTTATTATCTTTAAGAATTATCTTAAGATCAAGAAAATTAATTTCATTATTTGCCATAACATTGAAACTATAAGTTAAATTTTTATGATATTTTATAGGTAATAAATAATTTGAATTACTATTAAAATAAAAGACAATAATGTCATCTATATAACGGTATATTTTACAATTAGCAATATTAGAGTTACGTTCATAATAATATAAATACAATTCTGCAAGAATTGAAGAAACAATGCCACCTTGAGGGAGTCCACAGCTTTGTATATATATAGTATCATTAAAAACAATATAATTATAATGGAGAATAAATTTAGTTAATGTTTTAAAGTAATTTAACGAAATTTTATTTTTTAATTTAATAGAATCCTTGTATTCCTTATATAATAAATTTACTATCCTGAACATATCGTTAATATCAATGTTATTAAATAAGTCATTAAAATCAAACGTCTTCATGTATTTTATGTTATTTAAATTTTTAATATTACTGACAAGTTGAAAACTATTTTTTATGCTATACAAATTATCTTTTGTTTTGTAAGTTCAAACAATTTAGTGAGAATAGTTAATAAAAATTTGCTTGCATTATTGTTATAAGTATTACAACCGATTGTTACAGTTCTAAATTTTAAAGGAGTTTTGTGGAATTTAGGTATAACAACAATGTATGGATAATTAAAGTTATAGTTTTTAATTTTTAGCAATTTATAAAATTGAAATATATGTCGATTATTAATGATTTTATCTAGATTAGTTATTTTAAAATTTAAATTTGTATTTATAGCTTTAGTTATTAACTGCGAATAATAATATTTGCAGATGAAAGCATAATTGTTTGGTGATTTATCAACATATGTAATAATAAATTTGTTTTGTAAATTCGTTATTTCACTATTTAGTTGTTTAAAATTAAAATTATATATGTCCAAATTCCTATGAAGTTCAGCATTTAAATTACTTAAAACATTTAATTTCCATTCATTAAAAAATTCAAGAGGTTTATTATAATCTATTGATATTTTATATATAAAAAGGTCAAGATCCAGATTAAATTGTTTTAAAATAGAAAAAATTGTATAACATGAAGGTAATCGAAATTTAGTCCCATTAGTCATAAAATTACGCAAGTAATCATTCTCTACAATATTAATATCCCCTGTAATAATGTGACCATGTACCTTATCTACATAATTGCTATAATTAGGATTATTACATAAGCAAGGAGGTTTATCATTTGATGTTAGAAATTTTGCAAATTTATTGTAATTGAAAATCCTACGTCCTAATGTAACGTTGTATTTGTATGATTTATGTATTGTAAAATTTTTTATGGGGAATTTGTTCTCAATGTTATTAATTACATTGTGTATATTTATTTTATTAAGTACAATATTGGAAAAAGTAATTATAAGTAGAGTGTTGTTAGTTTTTTTTGTAAGTGTTTTTTATATATATCTATGTTTAACGTAAGATCACGAAGCATTGAAATACGGTTTACGCATTGTTTATAGTGTAAGACAGACTTAATCTCTAAGTTTATCAAGTCACTATAATCCGAGCCTATGAGTATAATATTTTCTCAAAGAGGAATGAGAGCTCTCCAACACGAATATAGATTCTTACCACTAAATTTTAATAGTATTCTCCAACATAAAGAATTTCAGAAATTTTGTCCTTGAATAAGGTAACAAATACTATTAAAATTTAGTGGTGTCAATCGGGATTTCGAGTCGGAGCGCTCCCATTCCTATTCAAACTATGCTTTAATGCACATCATAGACGGCCCCTTAAAGCAGCATTTTGTCGTTTTTTAAGCATAATTTGAAAACTACTTGGAAAAAAAAATTGAAATTTTGAATACACATAAAGCAGGACATAATAAATATAAATCCATCAAAAAAATTGTAGGTTGCAATTCATAATTTTTTAGAATATTAATTTCATAATTCATATTATAAAATTTTAAAAATTACAAATTTGACGTAGTTATGTTTGGGTTTTTGAGTTTTATAACCAAACAAAACGTTAGCATATTAGGATTATAATTTCAGGAGATATTAATAAAAATATGAAAATGTAATTTAACATTAGAAGCTCTAAAATTTGAATGTTTATAACTCAAAAACTTATCATCCAAATGACTTAAAAATTTGTATCTAGGCATAGTTTGAACCGAAGATTTAAAATATCATGTCAAAAGTGGGTGTTGCCATTGAAAAAATTAAAGTCTAGGCTGGTTTTAATATGTAGATGGCCCCTTAAGCAAATTTTAGATACATCACTTAAAAGTAGACTTTATTTCCAATCGTTTGGTACCAGTCACATCCTTCTACTATAATTTGTTGCAGAGTTAGTGGGGGGGTGTTCCGTTTTTTTTTCCACGACTGTACCTACCTAATTATGACATTCTAAAATAACATTTTACATTGTGGATTAATAGTAGTACTTATATATATACACTATAAATGTTAGACCTTATCTTAAAGTTAAGTATCTCATGGATGGGAAACCATATTTCCTTCAAATTTGTCCGATCTTAAAACTAGGGTGTCCTGTGGATATGAAAGATATTTGTAATGAAGTCTAGGTAGCTTTGATTTTTTTATTTTTTTTTATTTACCTAAACAGTAAGTATAAAGTGAATCGAGTAGAAATCAGCTTTTATAAATGAGATTATCAAAACAAATAATTCTTTCAACTTTATGCAAGTGAAAAAATGCAATTAAATGAACAAATGTACAAAATCAGAGCCTGTAAAAGTCAAACTTACTTGTTCTCAGTAAAACTGATAAATTTAATAATATATAAGTTTCTTTTGAAAACCATAGAAAGTTGGAACAGGAGTGTCATTTGAGGGAGGCTAAGGGGGGGGGGGGCAGTCACCCCTTCCTAAAGAATTTGGCATTTCGGGTCAGACTTAAACATTTTTCAGAAATTGCACAAAACCTAAAATAACTTGTCAGATATGATTGAAAAAAATAGCATTAAATAAAAATTAATAATTAGGAATGATATTTGCTAAAGCTTTGCTATTGCAATATACTCAAAGTTAACAGGAAATAATCATCTTATAACAAAATTTAATATTTTCCATAATTACAAACAGAAAAATATAATTATGTCATTGTAAAAGAAAAATATTAAATTTTTAGTTTAACTTTGTATCTGCATCAAAGGTCTAACCCACTGACATTTTTGCAAAAGGGCAAATCTGTATTGTTTTTTTTTTTTTTTTTTTTTGCATTTTGTTTTAAATGCTAAGAAAAACTAATTTTTCAGCATTGAATATAAAAAACTTAATTACAAATATGAATGTAATCCTTGAGAGTATTATTCATTGCTCAGTGCATTAAAAATGCATTAAATCAATAGAATTATATTACTTTAAATAATGCTCATGCTCATATTGCAGTGAAACCTGGAGCTTAGTGAATGTATTAACACAGGCTTGTCAGTGAGAGGGTTAAGAGGTAAAAGGCCATTCTTTTTTGCCAAAAAAACAGTGATAGGTATTACCTACCTTGATATATTGAAAATTTGGCTTTTCCTCTCAGTTGAATTGTTGTGTATAATGCGTGTCTTCAAAACAACCAATAAGGACAGAGAAGCAACAGAAAACAAAACATTTTATTGTGTTTCATACATTTTCCATTTCATACACGATGACACTTTACATGCGGCAGATGGTGGATAGCACTGAACAATAAAATGTTTTACTTTCTGTTGCTTCTCTGTCCTTTATTGGTTGTTTTCACTTTTCTTAGTCTGTCTAGCGCTGGCGATTTTCGTGCTACAGGTACCGTTCCAACGCTTTTTATGGTTTTTCACTATGAAGATCACATTCCAATTTAAAAATAAGTAGGTGTTGCCATTTGAAATTTTCGAAATTTTGTCACTATAACCGTAACTGTTAGAATTTAACTGTTGTTTTTCACATGATTCTTGAGCGCATACCTCAAAATACTTTAGGCCAGAATTTCATTCAGTTTCTGTGAACGGTATGACAGTTAAGGGGCTTATATATCACGATAGTTTTTTTTATAATCACCCTGTATATGTGATAATAAAACTGTATCAATTGCTTCTCAGCTGTGTACAAGATAAAAAGAATTTTTAATAGAACTCCGGCGTTGAAACGTAAGGAACAAACTTATTTTAAACAGTAGCTATCAATAGATATTAAATCATCTGAGATCTTTGTGGGGGTGCTGTAGAAAGATAAAGCATTTTTACTCTTCCTTTATTATAATTCAATTTAATAAGGGACTGCTAGATAGAACCTCTTAAAATGAACTAAAAGATATTTTTCATATAATATACCAAATTTTTCTTAAATTTAAAATTAATTTCTCGCTGACTCATATTTTATTTTAAATGAGTACCCATAGACTTTGTATTTTGTCTATAGCTTCTTATTTAAAATAAAAAAATAGAATTTATGTGACTATAAAATAATATTTAATAACCAGTTCTCAAAACAGAGTATACTATAGGAAATCTAAATATATTTAAATTTTCTAGACTTTAAAACTTTTTTTAACATTAGAATGCAAGTACACATGACAAACATTTCAATTATACTCTATAGCATCATTTCATATTTTGCTTGGAGCCAGCAAAATTCTTTTATTGGACATAGTAAATCCTGGTTAAGATTCCTTGCATTAATTTTTCATATTTTTAAAGAAACTTTCTTATTGTTATAATTTATTTACATATAATTCTTCATATATCGATATAAACAAATGAAAAAATTCATTCAATAATGAGAAAATATATGGCTAATGATTAAAAAAAAAAGGGCTGAAACTCAAAGTGGGAAGGAGGGTTGTCCTACCCTACTCACCCTAAATGATGTCTCTGGTTATACTAAAAGCATTAAAAAGCTCAAGAAAAAGAATATGGTCGTTGAAATGGGACATTTCAGATAACAAGGTAGACCATGCATTGTCAATTTACACATCAACTTTGAAAGTAGACTTAAAAAAAAAAAAAAAATCTCATTCTATGTTCAAACTTTTCAAAATAAATAACCAGCTAGGCTGCTACTACTTTTATAAGCTTTTAAAATGATGGAATAAAAATTATACACTTAAAATACATATTAGAATGAAGTATGTTAACTTGATGGGTTTTTTCTCCTTTAGTTACAAGTATCTGAATGAATTTATTTATTGGTTTAATGTATCATTTGATGTTTCAATATAAAGGATATCTGAAGTTGTATAGGCAGGGATTAACTTTTGAAATGGCCAGTGGATTTTAACACTTATGGTAACTGCACCAGTAGCAGAGAGTTTAAGAACATTTTTTACTAATTTTTAGTATACAGTTCTTGCTGTGACTCCTAACACAGTGTTTGGTATCTGAATTAACTCTTTCTATACATATAACTGTACTGCAAAAATTTTTGCTTTAAATAATTTTTTTTAACATTCCCCTCCCCCATTTCAAATTTTATGAAAATCTAATCAAAACTTAAAATGATATTAATGAAAGTTTTTTTCATTCTATTAAATCCTATCATACATAATTAATTCAATGATATCCCATGATAGGTAATGATTCTAGGCTGCCATGGTGATTACATCATATTTCAGATATAGTCATTATTTCTGATTACCGAATTTGCATACTAGAGTTGTTTAATGATAGCAATCATATAATCTACTGACAATTTTTTGGATAGATGTTTCCGGATAAATAGATATTAAATGGAAAAAAAGTCTACATTCTGAAATTTTCAAAGCTAGGCTTAAGTTTCCCATTGGCATTTTCAGTAAATGCCAACAAAAGATAAAATGTTGCCAACTTAAAATGTACTTATTTTATTATTATGGAAATGAATCATATCATAAGAGACAATATAATTCATTTCACTGAAATGATGATTTTATTACATTGTCTTGTACTGGATATTTGCGCATAGTATAATTTTAATGTAACAGAATTGTAATTAATTGTTTGTAAAAGTGTATTGAAACTTAATTTCATAAAATAAAATTAATATCAATAAAAATCTGCACATAAAATAAATTTTGTATTCATGCATTTTTGCATAAGAGTGCAACAGCTATTGCACCAAGATTTGAATATTTTAAAAACTAGTTATAGTACGAACGCACCCCATTTATTGCGTTTGACGTACAATTTCCAACTTGTTTTATTTGCAATATATACTGTTGCAGAAAGCAGAAATAACATGAAAATTCCATTATCCATATAAAATAATAAATTATCAGTCATACTGGTACCCAAGGATTTTCCTAAATGACAATGTTATTGTTGATTTTTGAGAAAGTAAAATAACATGCACTGTGAGTTTGCAACAGTTTATTTTATAACACAGAATCCTGATATGACTATTATCAGATACTAAAAGCACTGGACATATCTACCCTATATATATAAAATCCTAATGTAACCATTTCATGAAACTATTTTTTAAACTCTTAAATGCAAGATTTGTAGAACGCTGATCATAATGTAATTTTAGTATGTTGTTACAGTCAACTACAGTGTGTTTTCCCTTGAAGAGGATGAATATAGTGTGTATGGTTATTATACAGAGCCACACGATAGAATTCGATTACACTAACATCTATGGGTGGTAATTACTTAAAATACATTTTAGTACCATTATGTTATTTGAAATTTTAAGAAAATTGTATATGTTACTAAGACTTACTGCGCCATGTTCGCCGTTGAAAATGTGGAGTGTAACATTTATTGTTCTTTTATAGAACAAAATAATTCGCATTCTTTTATAGAACAAAATAATAATTATAGTACAGAATAATTCAGATGCATTACACTTTATCGACAATTACTGTTGGAAGAGCTATTTTCTATGACTTTTATTTAACTTCTGATGCTTAACGCATCTCTATGTGTATAACTGATCAAAGTCTATAGGTCATATACAGGGCTGTACAATTACAACAATTACAATTTGACAATGGAACTATGGAAGTTAAATGCTAAAACTGCAATTTTAAATCTGTTAGATGTTTCTTAAACTGTTTATCTCCTTTCACCTCATTTGACGGTGAAGTTTCGTTACACTTTTCTAGATGTGTTGAAAAGTGTTTCATAATCTATGCTTGAGTCAGGATTTTCCGTTGTTGTTTATTTTAGAATCAGCTCCGAAAGTGAAGAAACCTCATAAACAATCTGCAACCAAAATGGAAAAGTAAAAATGTGCATGGTTAGAGATAGAACTCACAAGGAAGGTCTCCATAAGCGCACACTCAGAAATTTTTGAAAAAATTACATAATGTTCGTCTCATGAGGATATACACGTTTATAAAAAAATTTTCTGCGGAACCTCGATATAACGTCTGTAAAAAAAATATGAAAATTTCGTTTATTTGGCGATTTATCACCGGTTGGCGACAGAATGAAATTTTAAAAAATACGCTTTTATCTTTACCCCGTTAACGCCCAACTGTTTTTACACTTCTTTTAATTCTTCGACACCAGTTTTTTCCATGTAGTAATTCTGAGTTATTTAATGACTCAAAATTTGAGATTAGATAATGAGAAAATCTCCATACTAAAATACTGGTATTGAAATTTAAAAGTTTTGTTCGGTTGTAAGTGATCTAAAAATAGATCGTTGGGCAGTAATGGGCTTGTTTATGTAAATTTAACTTGCATAATAAATAAATTTGTGTACACAATTATATGTACATATAATGAAATTTAACGATTGTATTTTACGATTGAAAACAAAATTTAAATTGATTAAAACTGTTTCAAGCTTAAAATTAAGCTCGATTCTGAACATTGTCAATTAAAAAAAAGTATCGTTGCTATGGAAACAACGACTTCTTTGATATAGAAATGTATAACGAATCTGTTTGTCATCGGGCTTTTCCTTTTAAAATACATTTAAAAATTACTTGTATAACCGGTGAAGCCATTTAAACTAGAAAAAAAATTGTGGAATGGATGATAAAACAATAGCAAAATTTCATTCAATCGGTAATAAATAGAAAAAAAAATGTGAGATATTTATTTAGTCTGATTTAAAGAATATTTTTAATTAATATTACTGCAAATGTACAGAGAGTTGAAAATGTTGAATGCAAAAGATTCTGAACAAGATGGTATGGTATGAGCCCTAGGATTAATCCATTCGTATAATTTTTTTTAAGCTAATGACAATTTTAAGCTTTCAAATTTTACAAAAATCTCATAGGTCTCATAACAAGAATTCCTTCAACCTCTTCGTTTACTTTAATATGCCTTACACATTCATAATTTTTTAAAATTTCGATTGTTAACTAAAGTGAAAATAAACATTTGCAACTTTAAAAACAAAACAAAAACAAACATATTTAATAATTCAATAATACACATAATTTAAATGTTAGCTTCGCTATAACATAAAATAGATATTTGCAGCTTCCAAAACATAGAGCATATTTTTTCAGTGGTAAAAATAAATAACTGCAACAAGCAGCTTGTATATATTATACAAAAAATAATAAATATTTCATAGTTTAAGTTTAAATTCATTAAGTATTGCGCATTCGAATAATCATATTACATGCAATTTCAAAATGCATTAAAATCGTTTGTGTTTGGCGAGGAAAAATGTTTCTAGCCAAATCGAGTCTTTTTGCGCCAAATACTCGAAAGTATTTTATTTTTTTGCAGTTTTTCTACTGGGATTCCGCAGTTAAATTTCACTGTACCTTTATTACATACATAAGTAGCTTCATTAGCATTTTTTTTTAAAATTTCGGAGTATGCGCTTTATTGAAACCTTCCTTGTCAGCTATCCTACACGCAAAAAAAAATTAAATACTAGGGTATCCGACCCGGGCTTCCCGGGTTACAAAATACAGGTGAAAATCAGTTTTAAATTTAAAAACAGATTTTTACATTTCCCATAAACACCACCAAAAAAGCATTTTAATATGAAAAATATCAATTATGTATTCAAATAAAGTTTTGAAATTTATTAAAGACGATACTTTCGTATTAGCCGCATGCCAGGGATTAATAGTCGAAGAAATTTCAAAAGATTTCGCTACTGGCAACAGCCTTTTTGATTCTGATAATTTCAGTGGTTTAAGCACGTAGTTTGATTACACGTATGTTAAATTTGTAATTTGTTTATGAAGTTTTAATTTCGTTATTATTTTCTGGAAACAAACGCTTAACTATTTATATTGTTTTAAGCGCACGTGCGTTAATCTTTCTTAATTGGGCTGCACGCGATTGAGATAAATTTTTAAAAATGATGCTTGAAAATTATTGTAAAAAAACATTAAAAAATCTGTAAATTGAGATACAGTTTTCCAGAAAATTGCGTTTTAAAGAACATATTTTCCTATTCGACGGTATAAAAATTGAAATTGCACGATGTTAAAATGTAAAAAAAACATTGCAGTAAAAGCAAAATTTATTGGTCAGGTGTCACCGTCCGAGGCTAACGAAAAAGACAGGCTACCGCGGTGCATTCATTGACTAGAAATATAAATTATTGAAATATTAATATATTTCTAGTCAATGGGTGCATTCCGCTTATCTTTTTTTTTTTACAGACCGCTAGAGTGACGTGATGCTCTTTTCACACACCTGCATTGGTGCATTTGAGCATCACGTGACTCCAGCGGTCTGTAAAAAAAGATACGCTTAAGGCACTGCGGTAGCCTTTCTTTTTTTTTAGCCTCGGTTAGAACTCCTATAATAGGAGTCTCAGCCTCAGTCACCGTTAGAGCTACTAAATATTTAGTATAGAAGCCTTAGTTACCGTCAATATGACGTCAGCGTTTCTCACAGACATGTTTTTGCTTTATATTAGAGATTGACATTTTAACAAGAAATCTGAAAATAACACTGGTTTAACCACCTTTGGGACCATTGGTGCTACATACATCTTCAAAAAGGTACATACAACATTTGTTTTTGGTAACAGTAATAAGGAAAAGTAATATTTACCATAATTAGGGCCTTCCCGTGATTAAATGAAGGGAAGTGCTTAAAAAATAATCAGTGGTGCCAACGGAATAAAATTAGCGTATGGGACGCGGTTCAGAAAGGGTTAACATCAGCTTCAAGTGTCTTCTCAGGATTTGTGTAGGCTCTGAAGAGCCTATGCTAGTCACGGGAAGTAACGCAGTAACAAGCTAATGTTAAGTCTATGGGAAGGTTATTTTAAAATTTCTCGCTCGCATTTTATTTTTTTTATGGAGGGGGTGGGGGGCGCATAGGATAGCTGAGGTCAATCTCTAATGTTCTTAGTTTTTACTTTTTTGATTTTGGTTAAAGTTTTTATAAGCGACACTTTCAATTTTGGAACCGGTTCTTAAAGTGAAAGTACCCTTATATAAAAAAAAAAAAAACTGGAAGCAAAATCAAAGTACAAACTAACAACGTTAGAGATCGACCTCAGCTATCCTATGTAAAAATAATCATTTAAAAATATTGAACTGCGAGCGAGAAATTTGAAAATAATCTTTCCCCATAGACTTAACGTTAGCTTGCGCGTTTTTTCGCATGACTAGTGTAGGCTCTTAATCCTTTGAGGGGCAAAGTATTCCTGATGCTAAAATGTTCGATTCACACCAGGATGCACAAACAAATTTATTTGGAAGTAGGAAAATGATTGTAAAATTTTGTAATTTAAAAAAATCATGCTTGCAAATTATTTAAAAAAAACATAAAAAAAATCTGTAAATTGAGATAGTTTTCCAGAAAATTGAGTTTTAAAGAACATATTTTCCTATTCGACGGTGTAAAAATTGAAATTGCGCGATGTTTAGAAGTACAAAAACGATGCAGTAAAAGCAAAATTTTTTGGTCAGATGTCCCCGTCAATATGACATCAGCGTAAAACCGAGATTTTTTTTTTTTTTTTTTTTTTAAAGATCCTTTTTAGCACTTTCCAATCTAGTTGAAAAGTGTTTATGATTTCGGTTTGTCTGCCGCCTGTCCGTTCTCTAACTCTCGTAAAAACTCACAAGAATCCCATGAAAATAATATTTTTAAAAAAATTATTAAATATTTTAATAATTATCTTAATTCGAAAATTTAAAATTATTTCCGATAACCCCTTACTATCAGCCTTTTTTCACATAGATTACAAAATGAAAACTACACTATATTGCCAAAGGTGATTGGTCACTTGCGGTTTTAGACGTTTTGTTAACTATCTAGAAAACTACATGAGGAATTAACCTGAAACTGCAGGTGTGTAAACAGTATAGTATAGCTTATATATTTCCGTGAATATTTTTTCCCGAAACCCCATAGGGGACTGTCAACAAATTGAAAAAGAACGAATATCTTTTGGATTACCCTGTAAAAACTAATGTAGCAAAATTGTTCAAACTCGAGATTATTAATAAGTGGTTTATTGTAATATACTGTGTTAATTTTTATGAGGATAGCATGAATATTCGAAGAGAAAAGGTTTTTATAAAAACAGGCTCAAATTTCGCCAAGTTTTTTGCTTATAATTTGCAGAGTTCTTAATATAAAAAAAAAGTTATTTTGAGAAAATATGTCAAACAACATTGTACATAATACTCTGCGATCAGAATTAAAAAATAATAAAAATTTAATGAAAAATGAGCAGGTTTACTAAAAAATGTTTCACTGCGCATGCGCGAATGCAATCAAAATATAATATGCATAATGTATTAGCTAAGTATATAGAGCAACTTTTGTGAAAGTCTCAAAATCATAGCTTGAAAATTCTGAAAATTATCGTTGATAGAAGAAGCTCGAAATCCGTTGTTCCCAAAAGGAAGCAAAAAGATGAAGGGTTGTATCCAAATATAGTAGTACGTGCAATATTGTGTACGCTATCTTGGCACTAATCAACAGATATTTGATACAACTCCTCATATTTTTGCTTCTAATACACACAATTAGTTTCATCAAAATTGATTTATAAATACGAACGTTATCGTATGACATAGGTCAGATACATATATGGATAATCAACATTTGAACGGAGGGTGGTTTTGGGGTCTCGGGGTCATGATCGGTGAAAATATATCGAAATTTTCCGGAACTGCTTTCCTCCGAACGGCTGCAATAGGTAGCTTTATACTTTTTTGTATTGAAAGCTACCTAAAAGTTGTTTCCGTTAATTGTTAGATCGTGATACAAGGATTCCGAAATATTTTTTGTTTTGACTTTATCTCAAAAAATGGCAGAGATATGGCAGTGTGAAATTCTGGGGTGGCTGACATTTTGAAACAATCTGATATTTATTACGCTGTAACTCTCATGCTGAAATTTGCATTCAAATTCAGTATTAACGAAAACTGGGATCGAATCTTCTATAATAGGGTTCCAAGCAATTTAGCTTCGAGAGTTTGTGTAAAATGAGTTGAATTTTTAAAAACATGGACTATGAAAGCTACCTTTTCCTCCCGATACAGGCCGGAAGGACTTTTTTTCTTCCCAAAATCGGCTTTATCATTGTTTTTATGCATGTGCAAGCGTTTAGTAAAAAAAAATCGTATCTTGTAAACTGTGCAAGAATAT
This sequence comes from Maratus michaelseni, assembly GCA_963931845.1. Taxonomy (NCBI): domain Eukaryota; kingdom Metazoa; phylum Arthropoda; class Arachnida; order Araneae; family Salticidae; genus Maratus; species Maratus michaelseni. The sequence goes on from OZ007586.1 coordinate 125,252,639, forward strand.
TATTATACAAATTACTCTCCCAAATTCAGAAATAATCATAAAAATTGTGTGTATATCACCAATGTCTCAACCGAGTTCGTTGGCCAGCTTGGTCCGCCATTTTGTTTCAAGATGGTGGCCATTTAAAAATTTAAAACTAAAATAAATATACAAAAAAGTTAAAAATTCAAATTTATTTTTTAATTACGTGTTAGGCCTTGATACAAGGATTCCAGAGCATTTTTTGGTTTACCTCTATCTTAAAAAATGGCTGAGATTGAGCAGTTTGAAATTCTAGGGTGGCTGACATTTTGAAACAAAACAGCACATTAACACGATTACTCGCAAATTATTTTCTTTCATTGTTGTAATAATTTTCCCAATCATACGCATAAAACTATATATTCATATCCGTTAGCGCCAAATTCTCGCCAAAATTGGCGACATTTGGCAAAATATCGCCAAATTTGGCGACCCAAATAAGTCAATAAGCCAATTTGGCGAATTTCTTATTCAAATTCAGTATTAACGAATCTTTTGTAAACGTTTCTTTGCATTTTAACTTGCTGTTTTCATGTAACATTAGCTAAAATTTTAAAATGAAGATATAGGAAAGCTACCTTTTCCTCCCGGTACAGGCCGGAAGGACTTTTTTAAATTTATAATTTGTTATATATATCTTTTTGAATTTTTAAAAAAAATATTAAAAAATTTAACTTGCCGCCATTTCGAAACAAGATGGCACGTGAAGCTGGCCAACGAACTCAGTCCAGACCTTGGTACCTTCTGTACACATGATCAGTCACATTCATATCGATTCATAAATACTATAGTTACAGCATAACAAATATCAGATTGTTTCAAAATCTCAGCCACCCTAGAACTTCAAACTGTCATATCTCAGCCATTTTTAAAGATATAGCCAAAACAAAAAATGTTCCAGAATCCTTGTATCACGTTCTAACACTTAACAGTAAGATTTTTTCAATTTATAATTTTTTTGTACATCTTTTTGATTTTTTAGATATTAAATTTTTTTTAACTGGTTGCCATTTTGAAACAAGATGGCGGATGAAGCTGGCAAACGAACTCTGTCGAGACCTTGGTATGTCCTATACACATACTCAGTCACATCCAAATCAGTTCATAAAACAAGAACGAAAAATCATGCGTCAAGCATAGATTATGTAGCACTTTCCAACGTTTCCAATATAATTTTACAAAACATACCGTTTAATAAGCTAAAAGATAACATCTAAGTAAACAATTTGGAAAACGCATAACATATTTAAAAACGTAATTTCAGGAATTTCAAACATATACAATATTCGGAAAAATATCCGAATTCAGCCCTGTATAGGATCTATAGATTTGTATATATACTATATAGGATGCTAAATTTTAGTTTAGTTAGGAAACGCGTAGCACAGTTTAAAATTCTCCTTCTGGAGTTTCTGTCAATAAACGGAAATATGTTCGCGAACTTTTGTGCTGCCCTGTATAGGATCTACAGAATTTATACACACCACGTAACAGACAAAAAGCGAGTTAAAATTAAAATCGCGTTCAGTAACTTAAAATGCACTTCCAGGAATTATTGTTAACAGACAGTAGTGAATTCTTTTGTGTGTCCCTGTAAATGAACGATGACTGCTATACATACACTATTCTGTAGTAAGCCTCTTGTAATGCACCTTAGTAATATATATAAATTTCAATGCGTTTAAAATAGTGAAACATTATTTAAATAAACCGCAGACGATTTTTCTCCATAGACGTAATGTAACGGAATTCTTTTGACTGTCCCTGTAAAGTAACTATAAGTGCTATGCACACCCTATTCCATGTTAAGCTTCTTCTAATGCACCTTAATGATGTATATAAATTTCAATGCGTTTAAAATAGTGAAACATTAATTAAATAAACCGCAAATGATTTTTCCGCATAGACCGCAATGTAACGGAATTCTTTTGAGTGTCCTTGTAAAAAAACTATAAGTGCTACACACTTCCGTTGAAATAGGGAACATGCTATAGATAACGACAATAACATATAAAAATTGCAGAGCAATCCGAGCATATTTACGGGAGTTAGAGCACGGACAGACGGCAGACGGCCAGACGGCAGACGGCCATACGGCCAGACAAACCGAAGTCATAAGCACTTTTCAACTAGGTTGGAAAGTGCTAAAAAGAGTTACCATATTCACTATTCATATCATAGATGGCAGCACCATGGTTTGTGTTGCTTTAAAATATTCCATATATCCAAGTAATTCATTTTCTAAAAATTATTTTGGCAACAAGGTTTACAATCTTCTAAAAATGTTTTTGGCAACATTTAGAAAATTTTTTACAATTCATTGCCTTTGTATAGTTATCTTCATAAATCTGGTCAATGTTGTGCACCAACATCCATCTTCATCTCATTGTTTTTAGTACTTAAAGATCTATTATCATGTTTTTTTTTTCTCATAATTATGGGTAAGGTTTCTATCCTTTTTAATATTGTATTTATTTTTTGAACTTTAAGATTTTTTCACAGGTTTAATTATGTTTAGGAGTGGTCGTCCCAAAATCATATTCTTTAGCAATTTTATGGCTAATATGATGATGAAACCCACTCATTTTATTTTGTGGTATTTATGCATTTGGGACTTTATAATTCTGTATAAATTCCACAAATTTCATTCATTCAATTTTTAATTTAATTTCTTCTTCTTTTAAATAAGTATTTCATATCTATATTCATTGTGTTGGGGGTTACAATTTCGTTGTCAATAAATTATTACTTACTCAATCATAATTTCACGCTTCTGTTGGTGTTTCATTAATGGTTATATATTTTATATTTATTTATTTATATATATATATATCAACATCTGAACAGAGGGGGTTTGGGTGTCATGATCGGTGAAATTATACCAACATTTTTAAAAATTGCTTTCCTCCGAACGGCTGAAATAGGTAGCTTTTTGTATTGAAAGCTACCTAAAAGAATGCTGGGTCGCATACCTGACGACAAAGATATTGGCAAGTGGTTAACGTGTGTGTATATATATAAAACAACGCCCCATATATTTTAATCCCCAAATTAAATTATAGCATACAGGAAAAACGAAAATAGCCATTCGATTGGGTATTATGTCTTCTTTAAATTTATGCTTAAAAATTAAACTCAGCTGGCCATCTCCATATCGAAATTATAACAATATTTGAAATTCCAATACGAATACATGATTTTGACATCCCATATGAATTCTTCGGAAAATTTTATCCAAGGATACTATAAATGGGAAGAACATATTTTATATATTATGAAATTAATATTCGAAAACAATATGTATTGTAACCAGGGCTTGACAAATGTGGTCGCCAACTTTTTTTTTTTATCTGGCAACTGAGTTTAATTTTTTTAAAACGAAAGTTGAACTAAAAATGAGCACAAAATACATTTTGTCTCTCCAACACCCCTACTCGTGCGGGCAGAAAACGCAGTGATCTCCCTCTTCTCTCGTACTTTTAATGGAAAAGCCAAGTTTAAAAGGCATTTTCCTTCATGCACACAAAACGCCATTCTTTTCCGCTCTAATCAGCTAGCATGTCACGTGATTAGAAAGTGTGTGTGTGTAAGGGGGGGGGGGGGGTTCAATAAGAAATATTGTCAATCCAACCTATGTGGCATCTAAAAATTGGATGCAATGATAAACCAGGCTTACGCTTTTTTGTACGTTTCAAATAATATTTTTGTATTTAGAATTAAAACTAATTAATCTATCACATTCATTTTAAACGATAATAACATATAAGTGATTATAAGTAATTCATTCAAAGTAAATCTATAAAACTTAAAATTTCAAGAATAATTCATTTGAATAAAAATGTATTTTTAAAAATATTTCTTTCCCGCTTTAAATGCTTGGCGCCTAGCGACTGTGTGCATAACACACGTTGGATGTTTACACAATAGTTCGGCTTCATTCTGTCTTGGAGACAAGTGTCTGGTACTGGTTTGTTACCATAGTCATCTAGTATAAATAGACAGCAGACTAACCCTTTGTTGAAACAAACAGACTGTCATTGGAATTCCACCGCTGACACAGACTCGTTCCTTGTTCATTTCACTTGCGTTTATCGTGATATTTTCCTCTGATAGCATTTCGAACAGTTCTTTTAAGAGCTTATTATTTTTTTTTAAATGTATATTTCAGAGAATATTCTATTAAAATATATCAAACCTGTTGCATATTTTGCAGTAATTTTAATATTCACTAAAAATTTAGATGTTGCCTGTTGTAGCTTTTCTTTACAATGGGGAAATTGCACGTTTTTCAATTTAACTTGCATCTGATAGAGTGTAAAAACACGAACATTTTGATACCATTTTTACACATATTTGAAACTTGTATAATTCATTAAATTAACTTTTAAAACGCTGTTTTTGCCGTGGCGGGAAAAAGCCACGTCATGTGACGAAAGCTGTTCTGACGTCACTACACATGTAAACAAACCCTCGCTGTGTTTCTCTCAGTTATTTCCTATGGGGGCGGCTTGCTTTATGCTGGACGATTTCTTTCTTTTCTTAAAAATGATTATTATAACAAATTAAAAGTATTGTAAATTGCTGTAATGAATAAATAATACTGTGAATTCCAGGTGATATTTTTATTCCATCGCGTTTCTAAGAATTTTCATTTCCAGATCTCGATGTAGAAATAAAGTATCGGTACAGGTTAATACTCGTACTACAATATTGTATTTTATGGGATAAGGTATACTTATATTTATATATATATATATATATTGCACAATATAAAATAAACTGGTACAAATAGGATTTATTTCATTAGGGGGGGTGGAGTCAACTTATAAAATGGTTTTGTATTTATATTTTATACTTAAATTATGAATTTTGCTTGGTTCCACTATATGTTTTATCTCTTTAATTGTTAAATAAGCTGTTTCGAATCTTTGAAAAACAGCTAAAGTTATTAGAAAGAGCGAAATGTGCTAAGATAGCTTTAAGACAGGTTTACTGAATTTTTATATAAATATACACGAGAAAAGTTTAATAATTTTTCAAAAAATGTTTCCAGAGACCTATCCAGACTTTTCTCACAGGGTTCTTTTTTTTTTTTTTGTGAAATTGTAAAAGTATTTCATATTAGTGAGAAAACGAATTATAATTTTGTGAATTTGAAATAACTGTTATATTCATTTCTTGTTTATGAATTTTTGACAAGATTCTTTATATATGTAAAAGCTACATAAATAGATGCTTTGACGGCTTCAGTTGTTTTGTGTCAGGTCAGATTTTTCTTTTAAATAATTAAATTTGTAAAAGGTTTAGTTTGGTGATGGAAAAAAAATTGTGAAAGGCCTATTTTTAAGACAAAAATTTTTGTGAAGGGTCTTGTTTTAAGGTAGAATGTATTGTGAAGGTTCCTGTTTTAATATGAAAAAATTTGTGAAGGGAGCTTTAAAGGACTCAATTTCTTCCTAAACAGATCTCTGGACTACACTACACACAGGCAAAACAATCAAGTAATTATTTTAAATACTGTCAGTTTTGTGAAATTTTCAGAATGTGGGATTGAAGGTTTTATGCTTTATAGAACTTTGTAGATTAGAGATGTTTAGTTTAAAAATTATCTGTTTTAATTTTGTTATAAATTAACGATATTTCTACGGAAATTAAAAAGGCCAAAAGAGAAATATTATGCAGAAATATAATAATTCTAAATGTATTTGAAACAATGTTATGTATATTTAAATTTTATTGTTGTTATTAACATTTTAAGCATTAAAAGAATGGTAGTATGTTTGAATTTTCGTTCATGATCTATAAATGTTTTCTTTATTCTTTGATTTCTATGTTAAATTTTTGTTGCTAAAATAATATATAATCCATACCTTCCAAATAACTAAAAAAAAATAATCATGCAAATTCATGCCTACCTGTAAATTGAATTTAAAAATCATTGTGATATTATAGCATAATATCTCTCAACATAATGCCCTGCCCTTATGACACTAATGCATTGTTCAAACAAAGTATAAACCTTGAATGATAATATATCTTGATTTCTTTATATGTCACTATAAAAAGTTTACGTGTAATGAGATGGCTGTTTTCAAAAGTGAAAAGAGTGGGCTCTACTTCAACAACATATTCAAATTCTCAGCACATCTCGCACTGTTTTAAAAAATCTTTGTGCAGTATAATGCTTATTTTCAAAATTAAGATACTGCTTTCTTTAACAAGATTTTCCAATATTTTCATTATTTTTATTTTTTACGAAAGTTAGAACATTGAGGAAAATAAAGATATAAAATTTTTAGAACCTGATAAATCTAAAAATAGGACATTCTGAGAAACTATATTTCAAACAAACAAAAAGTACTGCATCCATTCAAAAATTATACGTAAATAAAACGATAATTAACTTATTTTTACACTTTTCTAATATTAATTGAATTATGATTATACGTTGAGAAATCAATTTAGCAATCCTAAAAAGATAGTTTAAATAATGCTTTTTTTTTTCTTTCCTCTTTCCATACCTTAAAACAAAAAAAAAAAGCAAAGATTATACATTTATTTTAATAAATTTATTAGCTCTCATTTTCCACCAAAGCGTAAAAAAAAAAGCGGTGAATTTTCCCATTAAGCTTCGGTGACCACGCCAAATTATAGTATTATATTGGACATTTTTTGAAAAATCACGAATTCCAATCATAAAAGGAGGCGTGATTATCAAAAAAAAATTTTGGATGCTTATAAAAGATGTGTATTAAAAATATATATTTAATTTAATACTTATTTTTTAAGTAAGTACATAAAAAAGAGAAAATAAAAGACAATAGTGATAAATTTACTCACGTATGTTGCAGTATTTTTTTCTCTGAAGAGTGAATACACAATTATTATTGTCAGTATTTAATTAAAATTTGTATTCAATAAATCAGTATTAAATAAAGCATTTTTTTTTTCTGGATTGTTGCTCAAAATTTAGTTTTCTCATAATTAATTTGAGTACATTTTTCATCTGTAATATAACCTGGGTTGGGTTGGGTTGGGTTGAATATTGACGGCCAATTATCTACACCAGGGATATAGGCCCGGGGGGAGCGCCCTTCGTGGGGGTCTTTCTAAGGGAACCTAATCCGTATTTACGCATGGATAAATCCACAGCTCGAAGAAAACCACGAAAACTCCGAACGATTAGGCCGACGGGCGCGATTGGGATCGAACCCAGCACCTCCCGTCTACCAGCTTCGAGAGCACAACCTCTCAGCCACTGGTGGGGCGTAATATAACCTGAAATAACACGAAATTATATTCATATTAAAACGAATTGTTAAGCATTAAGATGAATTAAGAAAATAATGCATTTCAAGAACTATATAAATGCGATTTTATTTACGATTTCTTTTTTTAGAAAAGTATCATTCTTATTTCGTTTAAATAAATAACGACAGGCTTAGAGTAAGTGAACAATATACGTGCCTTTTAGCTTTAGCTTCCTGTATTTTTACCCACATGAAATGCAGTTTTTCTATCCTAAAAGCAAATTTGAATTTAAAAAAAAAAAAAAAACTATTTCCAAAAGACATAATTTTGTATTTTTCGAATCCGACCAACTTCGGCACTTTTCTAAATGAAAATTAATGCAAATGTATAAATTAATAGTGCATATTTAGATATGATAAAATAATCTTTTGACTTTAATTTTTGTTTTTATTTTTATGTAAACGAGTCTTTAAAAGATGTTTATAGTACACAGAAAGCAATATAAAACAGCCTGCGAGCACTCGGCTGTAAGCAGAATTCCCCGTTTCATGTGTAGTGACGTCAAACCAATCCCGTCGCGTTTTCCGATCACGTGGTTTTGTTTTGCTTTCAGCGGAGTTTAAAACTCCAATAACTACATAGTTTTAATTATTTTTGCGATTCCGAGTTAAGTTTTGGGGTATGTAAAGTTGTCTTCATCAATTAAACATAAAATAATGCATGATTTAAAGTGAGTGCAACTTCCCCATTATATAAAACATCTAAATGCATTTTACCCCGTTAATCGTCGTGCCCGATACATTCACGGGCAGTGTAAGGCTACTTTTTTAAAATTCAGATGTTTGATTTCCAGCAGTTTTTTTAAATAGCGTAATTGGCTTTTATGCTCGCATTATTGCCGAAACGTCAGTGAAGGTTTACTGTTGAGACCCGAAAAGTTTTTTGGTTTCTATCTGTCTGTCTGTCTGTCTGTTCCGCGATAACTGCCGTAAAATTGATCCGATTAGGTTGATTTTTGGTGGGTATGTTGGTGAGATACCCGGAATTAGCTGTATAGTTTTTGGTTAAATTTGGTTCATTCGTTCGAAAAATAGAGAACATTTCTTTTTAAATCATAATGCTTTCCTATGGGACTGCAGACGATTTTCAAATTTCATTTTTAACTGAAATGGAAATCGCATATTTGAATAATGGATTTCGACGTAAAATTATGGATGTTGATTTTCGATATGGAGGTTTTAAATATATCCAATAATTTTGAAAAATTGACGATACATTTATTAGAATTGAGATATTAATTGTTTAAATGATTTGAATTTTTTTTGCATCTGTTCCGGAAATATAAAACTTTTATTTTCATGTTTTTTACAAATTTTAAAATGCATTTTTTTTTACTTTTCTCTTTAATTTATCAGTTGCCTAGCAACGATATTTCAAAGAAGATAAAAATAATAAAAGCATCACGCACTATTTTGTTCCAATAATTTATTAGCAAAATAAATTATTTTTGTATTCTATTGACATAAATGAAGAATTTATTTTAATACAAGTTTTTTTTTTTTTAATCTCAAAAGTTACAAGAATAAGAAGTTCATAAGAATTTCAGAATATCATTGCATAAACCGTGTTTAATTTAATGTTTCTAATTTCTGAAACCTCCGAAGAATTGTATATGCCTGTAAATATGTATGCAATAGAAAAAAATTAAATTGCGGATTGTAAGATGCTAAATAATATGAAAAGTGAGATTAAAAAACAGTGACTTGAGCTGACGTTGAGGCTCCTGATCTGCAGATTTACTAGTTTTATCTGCCATTAAGTAATCCGAATATTTCTACTTAAAAAAATTAGTGGCAATCAAGCAATCTGAATTTTAAAAAAGTAGCCAACGCTTATCGGGCACGAAGATTAAGAGGTTAAAGAAAAAAACAGGAAAATTCTTTGAGCGCAACTAGATCAATGTTTTTAGAATAGACAAGCTGCATTTGAGTGATAATTCCTCTTTTTAGGTTGTTTTAAAACTATAAACGTAACATTTTTATTGCCGAAACGTCAGTTGAGGCTCACTGTGGAGACGCGAAAAGTTTTTGGTTTCTGTCTGTATGTCTGTTCCGCGATAACTGCCGTAAAAAAACGTCCGATTAGGTTGATTTTTGGTAGGTATGTTGGCGATATACCCGGAATTAGCTGTATGGTTTTTGGTTACATTTGGTTCATTCGTTCGAAAAATATAGAATATTTCTTTTAAGGTCATAATGCTTTCCTATGGGAATGCAGTCGATTTTCAAATTTCATTTTCAACTGAAATGAAAATCACATATTTGAATAATGGATTTAAAAGTAAACTTATGCATGTTGAATTTTCGATATAATGGTCTTAAATATATCCAATAGCTTAAAAAATTGCCGATACATCTATTAGAATTTAGAAATTGTTTAAATTACTGAAAAAAAATTTTGCAACTGTTCGAGAAATATAAAACATTTTATTTTCCTATTTTTTGCAAATTTTTAAATGCATTTCTTTTTTTTCCCTCTTTATTTTATCAGTTACTTAGCAACCATATTTCAAAGAATTTCAAAATAATAAAATTCAAGTAACTCGCCCTATTTCGCTGCTATATTTTATTAGCAAAATAACTTATTTCCATAAGTTACTTTCGTACATGAGATTTTATTCAACTTATCCATCAGATAAAGGTCTTTCGTGGTTGGCAGTTTTAAGTAAATATTGCTATTTGGGTATTTAGACAACATGAAATCCTTATCCCAAAAAGTTGCTTATCCTAATAAAATCTCAGTGCAAAACGAAATCCAATATATACTATAATTATTCAAACAATCAATAGGAAATCATGCATATAAATTTAATATGATTACGGGAAGCCCCGCTGAAGAAAAACTTTTATCTAAAAAATTACAAAAATAAGAAGTTCATAAGAATTTCAGAATATCATTGCATAAACCGTGTTTAACGCTTCTAATTTCTGAAACCTCTGAAAAATTTATATGCCTATAAATATGTATGTAATATAAAAAAAATTAAAGTGCAGATTGTAAGATGCTAAATAAAATGAAAAGCGAGATTAAAAAACAATGACTTTCAGAGCTGACGTTGAGGCTCCTGATCTGCAGATTTACTAGTTATTCTAATTGATAAAATTATTATATTGCTAAGTATTCTATTATATTGCAAAGTATTTACAATTCTCAGCCTTTAAAAACAAGCTTTCTAAAATATGTTTCATTTATAGAATAAATCTTGTTGCCGAAACGTCAGTGAAGGCTTACTGTGGAGACCCGAAAAGTTTTTGGTTTCTGTCTGTCTGTCTGTTCCACGATAACTGCCGTAAAAATGATCCGATTAGTTTGATTTTTGGTAGGTATGTTGGTGAGATACCCGGAATTAGCTGTATAGTTTTTAGTTACATTTGGTTCATTCGTTCGGAAAATATAGAACATTTCTTTTTTTATCATAATGCTTTCCTATGGGAATTCAGACGATTTTGAAATTTTTCAGTCGTTGAAAATAAAATGTCGCATTTGATTAATGTATTTAAACGGTAAGTTATGAAGGCTAAAATTTATCAAGTCAGGTGTTAAATTATTTAAATTAATTTGAAATTTTGTTTAATACATTCGTCAGATTTTTTAAATTAGGTGTATAATTTTTGGTGCAATTTTATACATCTGTTCTAATAATATAATACATTTATTTTATCACTTTTTGCAAATATTAAAATGCATTCATTTTTATTTTCCTTTTCAATTTAACAGTAACCTAGCAACCATATTTCAAAGAATATCAAAATGATAAAATTCAAGTAACTCAGACGATTTTGCTACAATATTTTATTCGCAAAATAAAATATTATTGGAGGATTTTAATATTTTATTGAAATAAATGAGAATTTATTTTGTACAAGTTACCTTTTAACTAAGAATGATAGCCGAAACATTTTTATATGAGATATTATTAATTTCCTGGAAGAGATGTATATTTTTCGTGGTTGAAAATTAGTATTATTTTAAAAATAGAATGTAATATCTCGTACAACGAGATAGTTAATCTAAAGAAATTAGCGTAGTAAAACGCATCCATACAGCCTGAAATAGCACAATTACTGGAAACTGAGATCATAAAATGCTATCACAAAAAATACATTATAGCGCCAAATCAAGGTTGCTATTTAGTGAATTGGCAATGGGCACGATTATGAATGATTACACAATAGGTTTAAAAGTTTCCAAATAAGCCTATTTTGGGGAGATTTTAGTATGCTATTGCCATCGAATTCGATCAGGATGTACTTAGGTCAAATAAATATTGTACAATGACCATCAAAACTGTTTTTCCGAAAAAAAAATTGTAATAATACTAGATTTCTGAAATAGATAAGTGAAATATATAGTAGATTCAGTTTACATTTCCATAAGTTACTTTTGTACACGAGATATTATTCAACGTATCAATCAGATACGAGTGTTTCGTGATTGGTAAATATTGCTATTTAGGTATTGGGATAACATGAAATTATTTTCAAAATTTTTGCTTATCGTAATAAAACCACTGTGCAGAACGAAATGGAAGATATACTAGAATCATTCACACAAATAATAGGAAATCACGAATAAAAATTTAATAAGATTACGGAGGGTTCAGTGGGGTTGAGCCCCCCCCCCACCCCCTGAAGAAATGTATTTTTTTTAATCTAAAAAATAGAATAAGAAATTCATAAGAATGTCAGAATATTATTGCATAAACCGTGTTTAATTTAACGTTTAAGTTCTGAAACCTTCGAATTATTTTATATGCATATAAATATATATGTAGTAATTTAAATAATTTAATTTGCGGATTGTAAGATATTAAATATTATGAAAAGTGAGTTTAAAAAACATTGACTTTCAGAGCTGACGTTGAGGCTCCTGATCTGTAGATTTACTAGTTGCCGAAACGTCAGTGAAGGCTTACTGTTGAGACCCGAAAAGTTTTTGGTTTCTGTCTGTTTGTCTGTCTGTCCGTCTGTTCCGCGATAACTGCTGTAAAAATGATCCGATTAGTTTGATTTTTGGTAGGTATGTTGGTGAGATACCCGGAATTAGCTGTATAGTTTTTAGTTACATTTGGTTCATTCGCTCGGAAAATATAGAACATTTCTTTTTTGATCCTAATGCTTTCCTATGGGAATTCAGACGATTTTGAATTTTTTTTCAGTCGTTGAAAATAAAATGTCGCATTTGATTAATGTATTTAAACGGTAAGTTATGAAGGCTAAAATTTATCAAGTCAGGTCTTAAATTATTCAAATTAATTTGAAATTTTGTTAATACATTCGTCAGATTTTTTTAATTAGGTGTATAATTTTTGGTGCAATTTTATACATCTGTTCTAATAATATAATACATTTTATTCTATCATTTTCTGCAAATTTTAAAATGCATTTATTTTTATTTACCTCTTTAATTTAACCGTAACCTAGCAACTAAATTTTAAAGAATATCAAAATAATAAAATTCAAATAATTCAGACTATTTTGCTACAATATTTTATTGGGTGATTTTAATATTTTATTGAGAGATTTTAGTATGCTATTGCCATCGAGTTAGATCAAGATGTACGTATGTAAAATAAATATTATAGAATGACCATCAAAACTGTTTTTCCGAAACAAAAATTGTAATAACACTAGATTTCTGCAATAGATATAAGTGAAATACAGTAGATTCAGTTTACATTTCCATAAGTTGCTTTTGTACACGAGATATTATTCAACTTATCTATCAGATGCGAGTGTTTCGTGGTTGGCAGGTAAGTAAATATTGCTATTTAGGTACTAGGATAGCATGAAATTATTTTCTGAATTTTTGCTTATCCTAATAAAACCACTGTGTAGAACGAAATCCAAGATATACTAGAATCATTCACACAAACAATAGGAAATCACGAATATAAATTTAATAAGATTACGGAAAACATTTCTTTTTAGGTCACAATGCTTTCCTATGGGAATTCAGACGATTTTGAAAATTTTCATCCATTGAAATAAAATGGCGCATTTGATTAATGTATTTAATGTGTAAGTTATGAAGGCTAAAATTTATCAAGTCAGGTCTTAAATTATTCAAATTAATTTGAAATTTTGTTAATACATTCGCCAGATTTTTTAAATTAGGTGTACAATGTTTGGTGCAATTTTATACATCTGCTCTAATAATATAATACATTTTATTCTATCATTTTTTACAAAAATTTCCAGTGCATTTTTTTCTCTCTTTCAATAAATGGTTGTTAAGCAACTATATTTCAAAGAATATCAACAAAGGAAAATTCAAGTGAATCGCATTATTTTTACGCGAAGTTTTATTAAAAATTGCCAATTTTCGGGTTTTAAGTTTTTAATATGCTTTTTTTTTTAATGAAATAGATGAGAATTTATTTTAAGTACTAAAAAATGATTACCAAATCGGTTTTCCAAATGAAAATAATAAAAACGTTGAATGCGTAAATTGAATATAGGTCAAATAAGAGGAATTTAAATTTGTATAAGTATAATTTATACACGAAATTTTATTCAACTTCAGAAACATATGATGTTTAGTAGTTGAAATATAATTATTCTTTTAAGGATAGGATAAAATCTCTTGTACAAAGATATGGTTATTCTAATGAAATGAAAATTGCAAATATATTCAGACATATACTCAAGAAATAAAATAGCACAATTACTGGAAATTGAGAATAGAATATTAAAGCGACAACGGGGGGTTCAGGGGGGCTCCGCCCCCCTGAAATAATGTATTGCTATTCTGAAAAAATACAGTAACAAGTAGTTTGTTTATCCTATCATTGCATAACATTGTGCTTAAGGGTATACTTCTAAAATTTCCGAAACTTTCGTTAAATTTATATTCTTATCAATGTATAAATAACTTAAAAAGATTGAATTTTAGTGTGTCAAATATTTTTCAGATAATGTTAAAAATTAGTAAGAACAATGATTTTTTGAGCTGACGTTGAGGCCTCTGATCTGTAGATTTACTAGTTTATTTTATTGCCGAAACGTCTGTTGATGCTCATTGTGGAGACGCGAAAAGTTTTTGGTTTCCGTCTGTTCCACGATAACTGCCGTAAAAATCGTCCTGTTGAGTTGATTTTTGGTGGGTATGTTGGTGAGGTATCCGGAATTAGCTGTATAGTTTTTAGTTACATTTGGTTCATTTGTTCGAAAAATATAAATATAGATCATTTCTTTTTAGGTCATAATGCTTTCCTATGGGAATGCAGGCGATTTTCAAATTTCATTTTTAACCGAAATGAAAATCGCATATTTGAATAATGGATTTAAACGTAAAATTACTAATGCTAAATTTTAGATATGGAGGTTTTAAATATATCCAATAGCTTTGAAAATTTGCTGATACATTCATTAGAATTTAGAAATTGTTTAAATTATTGGGAAAATGTTTGCATCTGTTCGGGAAATACAAAACATTTTATTTTCATATTTTTTACAAATTTTAAAATGCATTTCTTTTTACGTTGCTCTTTAATTTTTTGTTGCTTAGCAACCCTATTTCAAAGAATATCAAAATAATAAAATTCAAGCAACTCGCGCTACTTAGCTGCAATATTTTATCAAAATAAATTATTTTTGTATTCTATTGACATAAATGAAGAATTTATTTTAATGCAAGTTTATTTTTTCTTAAATCTAAAAAGTTACACGAATAAGAAGTTTGTAAGAATTTCAGAATATCATTGCATAAACCGAGTTTAATGTAACGCTTCTAATTTCTGAAACCTCCGAAGTATTTTATACGCCTATGAATATGTATCTAATATTAAAAAATAATAAATTGCTGACTGTAAGATGCTAAATAATATGAAAAGTAAGATTAAAGAACAATGACTTTTAGAGCTGACGTTGAGGCGCCTGATCTGAAGATTTACTAGTATTTAAATTATATGAAATTGTTCAATATTATTGGATTTGATTTGGGATTGAACAGCTTTTTTCTGTACATGTATTAAAGCTTCAGTTCTAATAATTCTATGAGTATTAAATTTTAACATTTTTGTCCAGGAGAAGGGGGTGGGTGGGATGTTGCTCTGAATTCATCACTGTTAACGAACTTTCCCTTATTTACCACGTGTAAATGACCATTGCAAATTGCCAACTTTGACTCCTTTTTTGAAAGATTCTTTCCCTTTATAGAAAAAATGAGAAATACTCGTCTATTTCTTATTTTAAAAGAATGCCTGCCAAATTTAATGAATAAAATAATAAAAACTATTTCAGGAATGTGTTGGAAAGTATCCATTTTGGATCGCAGAATAACCTTAAAAGAAAAGAAAGTGTTTCATCCTATTTTACATTTTCCTAAAATATTTTATTCTATTTTTCTAAAATATTCGGTTATCCCATGAAATTTATCACGTTAAAATGTTAAGTATGAAATTAATTTTCTGATAATTCATGAAATTAGTGTTGAATCCAGGCATTTTTCTCAGGGAGGTTATTCCCGCAGCTTGCACTTCTAGACGGGGGGGAGGGGGTTCACAACCGGTCCACCCCTGAATTCAACACTGTATGAAATGATTGTCAAATCTTTGCTTTCAAACAGAAATCTTAAACCATTTCGGACTATCTTACTAATAAAGGGGTTTCTTTTAAGTAACTAGCATTAGGTAGGGTGTGGGGGGGGGGGCGATGTATATAATGCACCCGGTCACCAACGGGGCACACTTTAACCAGTAAAAAAATAGAAATTTTCGTCTTATTAAAACGCCCTATTCATAAAAAATTACTGGTGGAAGTATGCCCCGTTATCAACCAGGCCCTGTCCGATCCCAGGCCCCCCTTTTTTTAATCATCTGAATAAAAAAATTAGATCAGTAAAAATATTGCCAGCCAGTAGGTAAAACTTTTTTCCCCTGGTCCTTTTACAAAATAAATTAGGGTCTCAGAACCTTTCTTGTGCCAGGGCCTCTTTAAAGTGAAAAAAATCGGCCTTGTCCACTGGATAATTTTGAAATTACAAATCAAAGTAATATAAAAAATGGATTTAATATAAATTAAATTATTATAAAAGATAAATTGGTTACCCCAATTTTATATATTTTGATTGGGTCTGGATTTGACTCAAAATGACTTGTAGACAATTTGAAATAAAATGCTAAAACTGTTTTTTCCTTGTGAACGCGACAGCTTGCTTTTCTAGTTAAGTTTCAGTTTCGTTTCTAGATGATCTATGTTTCTTTTATTACGAGAATGGAAACAAAGAGTTGTCAAGAAAAGGGATTACCACCAAAAAACGGCACCCTTTTGCCGTTTTTTGGCGATGAAAGGGGAACTATGATTGGTTCAGCTCTCTGCGGGAGAAACAATGAAGTCGAATTTACATTAGATGTCTATGGTTGTTACTCAAGAATATTTTACAATTATATTGTTTGGATTATTATCTGCAGTAAATGGAAATAAAAATTCATTGATTGCACTTTAGAAGGATAAAGGTTTTTTTTTTTTTTTTTTTTATTTATTCTCAAATTCTTATCGTAGATCATTCGATCAAAATAAATCCCAACGCGGGAAAATGTTTTTCTTTTCTTTTTAGCAATCACTAAAAAGTTTCAATGTTTAATTAAATTTCTCGTTAGATGTCTCATTATAGATGCTGGAAAGTTACAAAATATTAAGAAATAAATTTGAAATTATATTTAGAAAAAACTTATTTTTAATTTTGCAGAACTAAGAGAGTTCATTAAATGCAAATTTTTAAATAAAATCAGAATTATTTGACTGAATTCGATAGGCTAAATAGGCAAGAATTCGTTTTCCGGTTTCATTATTTTATCAATGCCCTCTCATCAGATATAGATTTTGTTAGCACTCAACTATTCGGACATTTGAAGCATTCGGCAATCAGCATTTCCCGAACATGTCGGTTAATTCAGAGTTTATAATATTTCTTTTTTCCCCTTTCTCCCAGATATATATATATAATTTTGATACGTTTCCTTAGAAAACTTAGTTTTAGTATTTTTTTAAATTATTTACTATTCTAAACTATGCAACGAATAATTCTAAACTATGTTATTTTTTCCCCAATTCATAAAAAACGTTTGTGCTATTGAAAATCATAACGGGGAGGGTGGTTAAAATTTTTTACTGGCCACTAGAATTTATACTTGGCTACCAGATTTTTTCAAATTTGTAAAGCCTTGATTGTAACCTAAAAAAAAAAAAAAAAAAAAAGTAACAAATCGATTTGTAGTAGCTTTAAATATGCGAAATCAAAATTACAATACATTTCGCCAAGTAGTTTGAGTTATACTTAAGAAACTACCCACATTACAATCAGTTTTAAATCTATTAAAAATGAATTTAACATTAGAGGTTCGAAACTTTAACACTAGAACTACCATGAGCCGTCATTTTGACGGTTACCAAATGAATATATTCCGATTCGAACCAGAAATTTCTTTTAAAATAAATTAAATACAAAACTCACAGAAATACGTTAAATGAATAAGTTAAGTAGTTTTAAATAAAATTTCTGGTGTGAAATAGTTTTAAAAAACTTGAGTAAAATTTCCGGTAGTTCTAGTGTTAAACCTTTATATAATTCCCGAACTAATTTAACCGATTCCCAATTTCTCATACAACGGTAAAATTTAACGAAAAAGGCAAATATAGTGTGTCAAAATTAGGTGTACTTTAGCGTATTATCAGCAATGTAAAAAAATTACCATCAAAAATTTTAATAATTTAAATCAGAATTACTTGGACCTTCTCTCTCAGATAAATTTCCAAATGACCGATTTCTATTTACTTAAAATATCAATCTCAAAATTAACTGGTTCAACATTTCCCCATCTGCACTGTGTTGTACACCCAGTCCCGCACCGGTTGGTATAGCCTAATGGAACATTCCACTTAACCCTTTCCGGCACGGAATAAATCTGTTTGTAAAATAATGAAATAATGGACTGACACCAGATTTTACAAACGATTTCCTTAGAAAAGAATAACTTGCTGATTTTCCCTTACTTTATAAAAGGAAAATTTTAATTAAATATTCTTGGTGCCGTTTGTCAGTTTTGGAATTAAAATTAGGTGTCCTTTTTTGTGACCACCGCCCGCTAAGGGGTTAAGGGTCCTCTTCACGCACTTGAAAACACCCGCTCGCTAATGTTAATCCTACGGGGCATTGTTTTTCTAATATCTCGTTTGCATTTCAATATTTTTAAACAATTTTTTTTTTTCGATTTTCTTTGCGGATTTTTTTTTTTTTTTTTACAAAGATACTTATACTTTCGAAACCGGTTCCGAAAGTGAAAGTATCTTTGTAAAAAAAAAAAAAAAAATCCGCAAAGAAAATCGAAAAAAAAAAATTGTTTAAAAATATTGAAATGCAAACGAGATATTAGAAAAATAATGCCCCATAGGATTAACATTAGCGAGCGGGTATTTTCAAGTGCGTGAAGAGGACCCTTAAGGATGTTCTCAAATCCAAAGGAGCTACTTTCCGTCACATTTCTGAATTCATTGTTGTTCGGAAACTCATGAAATTGACAGATGTTCTTATTCAGAAACTATGTAATTGAATGGCAGTTTCCATTTTTTGGTAAAGGCAGAAGATCTTTCAGAATATACTATCAAAGTCGGCGTTTTGAACCGAATTAGAGACGCGGCAGCGCGAGAAAAGGGAAAAAACCCGTCGTCACGTGTCAAGAATAAGCTTTTAACTCCATAAGCAATTTATCAAAAAATGAAAAACGCCATTCGATTCCAAATCGCATCAACAGACATCGCAGACAGGCATGCCAATTTTATGACTAAGTTTAAAAATGAGTCAGAAAATGTTCGAAGTTTTGTGTTGTTGAGCAGAGAATTTGAGAATAACCTTGTCATCCTGAAATCAGACCCAATCCCGACTTTAATGAAATTAAGGATATCCTCAAAGAAATATTTGTCCCCGCTCAACAACGCGAAACTGACACATTCACGAACTCTTTTTCAGATGAAAAAGCATGAAATTTGCAGGCAGGCCCGTACAGATGGCGGTAGAGCCGGTACAAATTACCAGGGTCTGGGACTTCTAAGGGGCCGGCTTTGGTACTGGTTTTAAATAGGTACCAGAGAAAGACTGGTATTTTCTTACATAAAATTTTAAATTAAAATAACTAACAAATAATAAAAGTCAAAAGTTGTTTTCTACGCTAGTCACGCGAAGAAACGCTCTAGCTAATGTTAAGTCTATGGGAAGGTTCTTGCGCGATTTCTCGCTCGCATTTTAATATTTTTAAATGATTTTTTTGCGTAGGATAGCTGATGCCGATCTCTAACGTTGTTAGATTTTACTTTTTTGATTTTAGTTAGTTTTTTTTTTTTTTTATAAGCGGACATTTCTAATTTCAGAACCGGTTGGAACCGGTTCTGAAAGAAGAAGTACTCTTATATAAAAAAAACTGGAACCAAAATCGAAAAAGTAAAAACTAACAACGTTAGAGATCGACCTCAGCTATCCTATGCAAAAAAATCATTGAAAAATATTAAAATGCGAGCGAGAAATCGCGCAAGGTTCTTGCGCGACTCTTAACGTACTGGCTATAGGAGGGAGGGGGGGAGGGGTTGCTCAGGAGGTATTTTATGTTCGAAACAAAATCCAGCTTTTATTAAAAATCAACAGAACGCACATAGGAAAGATGCAAGTAAGTATTTATTTATGTTTTATAGAACAAATATTTTCTGAATTGTAAAACACAATAACAAAAGTTTCAATAGCGTCAGGAAATCGGCGCTTTAACTGATGAATTGCATTAAAATTTAATTATATTTTCAATATTTTAAATTTCTATTTAAAATCATTATATGAAAAGGTGTTACCAATGCATCATAAACTGTAAAAGAAAAATAATAAAATTGTAAGAAAATACTATACATTTTTTCTAAAAGAGTGCTATCAACATATTTATTTTCTAATAGAGTAAAAGCTGTTTATAACGGAATTCTGCTGTAAACGGAGAAAATCATGGTCTAGCCAAAAAAATTCCATGCATTTATACCTTTTAAGACGAAAAAAAACCTATTTAAAACGGAATTTCCTGTACGTTTACGTCTAAGCATGTTTTATTTTATCAGGCTTATGGTGGGGTGGGGGCGCTTTGGAACTATTCCCGGGGCCCGCGGTTTTTCCATACGGCCCTGTTTGCAGACAAACTGTTAAAAGGTATTTGAAATAGACAGGATACATTAAACGAAAAATGGTAATAGCTATCTTGAGTTATAATCTATATGCTTATGAATGACTGCCTTCGCAGACTTCCATTTCTTAAAAGTCGGCTCAAAACACAGGTGTCCCAACTAAGAGTATATCTTGTCTACCAGTATTTCCGAAAAGTAATTTGACTTTTTTAAATCACAGAATTTCTGCGATTAAATATTACTTTTCGGAAATACTGGCAGCCAAAATATAGTATATCCCAGAAAATACCAAATTTGACACTATCTACTGAAAAATTCTTTGCTTTTATAGAAAAACAAAAATGCTATTTGATTTCTTAGTATCTGAATGGGCATATTTTGCAAATAACGTATATTTAAGAACAGCCGGAACTTTGCCTCAGACGGGAAAATTTCATCGTCCCAGCAACAAACAGGCATGCATTGATAGACCAGATTTCATCCCTTAAGACTGATTTTTTTTTTTTCTGTTCCCTTGCGATTCAGTTTTAACATGCTTTTTTTATTTTAGAAAATATACCAAAAAATGCGAATTTCCATTAAAAATTACATTTGACAATGAAATTCAAAGCTCCGAGAAAGCGATTGTAGATCAATCGATTGTTAATAGTCGTTAATATCGAAACTAATAGTTACGTAATACTTTGAATAAACTGTAAATAGTAATTGAAAATGGAGCTTGCTTTAATTAAAGCTGTTAAAGCCCATAGTTTTTTATATGACATGAATAATACCAATTATTATAAAAAAACATTAAGAAAGGAAACCTGGCAAAAAATTGCGAATGATTTGAAGTTGAATAGTGGTAAGCAATCTAAATTGAGTATTATAATATTAATATAATGATTAACTAAGAGTACCGTTATTAAGTTTAGTAATTTAACATCGGCAAATTAATTTTTCACAGTTTGAATCCTAAAATTGTAAATTTTCTCTCTTTTGCAGTATTTTTTTAAAAATGTTATCTTATTTATTCAGTAATACATGGGGGAATTTTATTTTGTTTTATAAAACGTTTGAGCATCGCTGTTCTAGCACATACTTATTTATTATGTATAAACCTAAAGTTTCATTATTTTGAAAAGAAGACCTCCTTCGATATTCTTAGGGGGGGAGGTTATGGGAAATGTTTTATAAAACAACTTGGTCTTGTTTACAGTATTAAAAATTTCGGATAGTTATTACATCTTGAAGTTGTGTAAGAAATAGCTAATTATTTCACTTAACTGTATAAGTGTACACATTGGCGATTCATATTAATTCCCAACCAAGTTAGTTGTCCAGCCCAGAATATTTTTGCAAGTTTTAGGCCTTTCTTTATTTTAAATTCGGACTGTTAAATTATTTGTTTACTTTTTAATGACCTACGTAATATTCAAAACTCTGTATACGATCATCCAACTTACGGGTGTGCTTCGCACTGCTTTTTATTTCTATAAGCAGCCATACGAGATTTTATCCAATCTAATTTACATATCTACAAACCACGCATACACAATTTTTGCAGAAATTTGATATAATCTCTTGTATACGAGTGTAAACAACCCTATTCTACCATGTCTTCCGAACAAAGGGAATCGCCCAACATAGGTCGTTTTTGTAATACAGTCAAACCTCGTTAACACGAACACGCTTAATGCGAATTACTTTTAACACGAACTGTTTCCGCTTGCCCCGTCCAGTTGTATATAATGTATTTAAGTTTGGATAACACGAACTACTTTTAGCACGAACAAAAAAGTTTCCCCTTGAGTGTTCGCGTTAACGAGGTTCGACTGTATTTGTCCTCATATGCGACAGCGTTGTCAACCTCTATTCAAGATTTTCCCCCGACACCAACTCAAATCCCCTTAGATTCAGCTGAATCCCCACCAAAATAAAGAAAGCCACTTATATTAATGATATAATACAAGGGATGGATGCTACTATAGCTAAATAGAAAATAAGGAATCAGCGGTATTGAGTATATTTTTTGTACAACATGAGTAATTTCCTATCCCTAGACAGTTTGCTAATATAAAATGTCAAATTTTAAAATAAGAATGTGTGAAACATTTTAAAAAGTCCAATGAAAATCTTATTGGATTTCTACAAGAATGGAATTTCATCCCCCCCCCCCCACAAAAAAGATGAAAAAAACCCTCTAGCCACACACTTTTTCTCTAAACTAAGATGAAATCTAGGATATCCCCCCCCCCTCCCCCGCAAATGGGAACACTGATATGTGCTTTGAGACTAATTTTGTGCGAATGGAGGTTTTTTTTTTTTTCTTTCTTTCTCGAAAAAATGTATTTCGAAACTAGAAATTGCCTGCATCTTAAAAAATATATACATATATACACACACGCACAGAGATACATATACTAGCATTGTAACATATCTTCTCATATTTGTAACTTAAAATTTAGCCAAAAAGTTATATTTTGGATTCCCGCTCTAGTGATTGGATATAACTTTTGATCTATAGAAGACAGTTCATAACTGAATGTCATTTTCTAAAAATTTGGTCTTTAGAAAGTTAGGGGACACACATTCACTTGATTCTCTGCTTATGTGGCACTTATCTGGTTATTAAAATAGTCTTGGTAATTAACACTTTTTTTAATGTGACTTCTAAGAAAATCCACACCATCTCCCCCCCCCCCCCTAAATTTCACTTAATTTTTTTGTCAAAATTAATGGCTTGCAGATTTCTATAATCATTCAAAAATATTTAAACCCTTCTTTCAAAACCACCATTACCTAGCACCAGTTCCAACCAGTCATAAGGGTTGTGGCAGAGATTACAAATTATTTTCTTTTCTGAATTTTCTGATAAGCAGAATTTCTCTTATGGAATAGGTTGTTTAAAATTTGTCTTAATCTAATGCCAATTTCCATTGGAAAATACGTCTGCCCTTCACAGCAAAACCTACAAAAGGGGGCTATAAAAATCCCCCCCCCATAAAAAAAAGTGCGACACTGATATCTTCCTTTTAACCCATTAATGCTACAATTATTCCTCTCTTGAAAAAGGGAAATATTGCATTTCATAGTTTTTTTTAGAATAGAAATTTGTCTTATTTTATCGAGGAGTTTTTGGTCACCAAAGAGAATTTTTTTTTTCAGAATTACTGGTGTGCAAACAAAAGCCTTGTTAGCTGTGGTTTTGCATTAATGCAACGCTAGGCTTTAATGGGTTAAGGTAAATATTTTGGGCCAGAACGAAGCAGTTATTTCCATTCAGAGTTTCAGTATTTGCAATTTCAATTCCAAATAACTGATCTATACCAATTTATGACTATAATAAGTGGAACTTTACTTCTTAAAAACAGATATTTTATATAGATTACTGCAGAGTTCAGGTTTTGAGGCTAAAGTTACAGGAAAATCAGATTTTTACTATGTTTAATGAAAAACAAATTTAACATACAAAAACTATTGATCAGTTGTTTGGAGGATGAATAATTAAAGATTTTTGACATTGATAGTGGAAAATTATGCGATGAATGTAATCCAAATCAACATATTTTTTGATTTAAGGGAAGGTTCTACTTTGGCCTAAAATTCACTTGTTTTTAGGATTTTTTTTTTCAGTTATAAAGAAGAGATTACCTTTGGACTTCTTGATATATATTTATTAACATCTCCCTTACACATTTAAAATTGTGTGTAATAAAATGAATAATACACCTTGCGCAACAGGAAGTACTTGTAGGTTTGTGTGCTGTGAACTTCCAATCTGTAACAGATTTTCTTTTGTCACAAGCATTTATAAAAAATTTGGTCACCAAATTATGGAAGTGTACTAAATTCTCTGAAGCTTATAACAACGTTTAGTTTAAAAAGTTGATTTTTGACGAAATAGTGATTATTTTAACAAAAAAGGTCATTTTTTCATCTTTTTATATTAAAAAAGTAAAAAAAATGAAAAATATACTTTGTGATAAAAGCTCCAACAAAATATTAATTTTCTTTTAAATAAAAAAAAGGAAAGAAATCAGTGGAATACTTCTAGAAAAATGGTCACACAGTTTGGAAAACATGCTTTCCAGATGCAATAAACTTAGAGCTGCGAGTAGAATACAGTTATCTGGCTGCTTCTCCATTGCATTCAAGGAGCAAAAGGAACTAAGGAAAGGGACTAAGGAATAGCAATATCATGAAACCACTTTCGGGCAACAATCTATGAACTTAAAGGATTCAAAAAATTAGAAAGTTTCAATTAAAAAAAGTTTCTTTTTGCTGCAACAAGATCATCACAATAAACTACATACCTGTATCTAAAAAGTTAACCAAATTCCTTATTTATTATAGTTGGAGATTTCCTCTTATAAACATTACATCACTCATATGAAAAAGTAATAGTTCAGACATTCTTTCACATATATTAACAGAACCCTATTTTCCATCACTGTAATTTGGGAATTACTAAGCTTTTAGTACACATGTGTTTGCCACATTTTTAAGGACATTTATTACATATGCGGATGAGCGAGCATTTGTGATGTTTGTTTGAAATGCATAAATTTTCACTAACTTTAAGGCGATTCTCAAGTTCCCGGCTCAAAAAACGCAAAACTTTCTGAAATTTGACTAATTTTTAAACATAAAGGCATAAAATTGGCAGGCCTGACTATAAGAGATTTGAAATCTAATGTTTTCCTTTTTTTGATAAAAACTTACTTAGCAAATTATAAGCAATTTTTGTCATGTGATGCCAGTTAAACAAAATATATGCCTATCAAAAAATTGATTATTGACACATTCATATATAAAAGGCTTGCATGTTAAAATAATTAATGCTTCATTTATAATAACTGCTAATCTTAAAAATTGCACTGAAATATGTAAATATTAACTGCTGGAAAAATGGTAAAGAGAAAATGTCCCTACTAGCAAATCCTATTACTTGCTTTAAACTTCAAAAACTACCATTGTAACTCATTTTCTTTATTCTTCTATCAATTTACTCCGAAATAGAAATTTTGAGAGAGATATTTTCAATAATATTTAAGGTAACAAGAATTTTCCGCAATTTTAAATGTAAACAATGACATCTCAGTTTCTAATAACGCTATTGTTTAAAGTGTTTTGATTATGAAAATAATGGACAATCAGACATCAACCAGAAATAAAAAGATGCAATATATCTTATTACATATGTTGATGTGTATATGTGTTTTGCAAAAGAACAAATGATATTAAAAATTTCTTGGTGGGTTGGCAGAACAAAATAAAAATTGTTGAAGAAACTACTTCTACATAAATCTTTAAACCTGCACATCCAGTCCTTATTTGATTCAAGCAAACATACCTTGATTTTTAAAAAGTCCGATATTTAAGTATAATTTAAAACAGCATAAAATATGAAAGCAACCTAAAAAAAAAATTGTTTTTAAATAATAAATCTGTATTTTTTTTAATGAAAAGCACCATTGAGAGAGGAAAAAAATTCCTATAAGTAGGTACTTTTTGCTCACTTTTATTTATTTATTTATTTATTTTATTATTATTATTATTATTTCCATCTGGATCACACAGATGGCAAGTGACAATTTCAAACTGAAGAAAATTCGGATATTTATGAAAATGACTTTCAGAAATATATATATATATATATATATATATATATATATATATATATATATATATATATAGTAAATATTCATATATTTTTTATGAAAGGTGTTGTTGAAAGCAGAAAGAACTTCCTGTAAGTAGGTATTTTTATTTATTTATTTTATTATTAATATTTTCTTTTTTGTATTTTCATCCTTGCCAAATGGATGGCAATTTCAATATAGATAATAAAAAAAGTTTGTGTCTGTCCGCAATCTGTTTTGAAGAGACCGCTGAATGCACAGCTATAAGAAGGTACCTCTATATCTGTAATTATGCACCAAGAAGCCCAATTTTGCATTTTTTATTAAAATTTTTAATGAGATTTTTAACATTTTCTCACAATTTGCAGAGATTTTTTACATTATTAAAATGAATCTAATTCCAATCTTTTAGCTCATTAATAGTAAATTTTGTCCTCTTTTCAATAGTTTATTCGGAATTCATACAGCAATTTTTTTAATTTTTATGCGATTTTTAGCATTTTCTCATGTTTTGCTGTGATTTTTTGACATTGATAAAAGGAATTCGGCTTCAAACTTTTAGCCTAATATAGTAAATTTTGTCCTTTAAGATTTTTGAATTTCTAGCAATTTTTTGAGTTTGTCAGTGATTTGACATTCATGAAAGATTTTCGGTTACAATGTTTCACTGTCCTCTGTGATTTTTAGCAGGTTTTTTGCATTTCGGGGCGATTTTCAACATTAAAAAAATACAGGTTTAATCTTTTAGCCTAATATAAAAAATTTTATCCTCAATTCAATAAAGTTTATTTAGAATTCGTGTAACGATTCTTGATTTTTTTGTGAATTTTTAAATGCAACTTGGAGATTTTTTGACATTCTTAAAAGTAATTCAGTTCTAATCTTTTCACCCACTATAGCAAATTATGAAATTTCATTTATTAATTCAATCTATTTCATATTCTTCATGCACAAATTACGCAAATCTTTTTCTTCCAGACACCGAAATTTTCTTTCAAAGTAAGGGAGGCAAAAAGTATACGGAAACGAAAATTACACGAGTAATACTTCAAAATTATACTGTAATACTTTCAAATGGCTTATATGAACTCAAGAATGAATTTGTATGTACAATTCACAAAAATAATTTTATTGTGTTTAATAGCATTTAATGCAAAATTAAGGAAGATTGAAAATGTTTTGTTTATCTATCATTGTTGTCTCTCTGAATTCAGTTGAACTTTCTAAATTCCCTTTAGTTACTCACTTTTATTATGATAAAATAAACCTTTTGCAAAAGTGATAAAAAGAGAAAAATGCAAGATCTAATCAAAGAAGGCATTTGTCCTAATAGATATATTCTACACAAAGGAATGTTATATTAAAAAATCTAATTTACACTCATGTGACAAACTTTATAAACGGAAAAACATGCCGATAATTGTATTCCACATGTGTGTGTGGGGTTCGGTACCATCGACCAGCAAAAGGGTGCCGCTTTCTGGCAGTAATCCCTTTCTTGGCAACTTTGTTTCCGTTCTCTCAGCAACGGTGGGATGCGGTGGAATTCCAGTGACAGTTTGGTGGGATAAAAACCTGTTTGGGCATTTTACCATTTTCAGCTGTTTGAAAGAAGACGGTACAATTTTTCTTAAATTGCAGCATAGATTTAAATTTTTTTAAAAAACAAAATAAAAAACATTTTTGGAAAGTTAAATAAGCAGGCTACGATTGTACCTTTACGAAATTTTAAAATGTCAAACAGATTTTTCGCGATAAGACACTGAACATGAATCTTTAATAATCCTAAAATAACACGCTTACATCACATTAAAATTTAAAAAATGAAATTAAAATTCAAAGGAGTGTTCATAATTTAAATGTGCAGGTTTTGAAAGCTACAAAAATTACTAAATTCAAGCAAAATGTGGAAAGATGACACTTCTATATTTTCTCCCATTGAAATAACATTAGCTGCTCTATATGGGAGGGCCAGTGAAGTAGCCTCTTAAACATGTGACATGCCTTGCTTATTCTCTAGACATAAATCCTATACACACCTGACCTGTGATGCAGTCGGTAGACATATTGCTCAAAGACAGAACTCTCCTCAAACCATGCAGGAACAGAAAATCGTCCTTAAAATGAATGGGACAAAATTCCCCAAGCTCTTCTCTACTGTTAAGTGAACAGCATGCACAAATGGTGCAAAATGTGCATCAGTGTCTGAGTCTCACTTCATACTCAACAACTCTTGTTCCTTTTTTTGGGCTGAACAAGCTTTTTTGCAACTGTTGAAAAATGATGAAAGAAGCATATTTTGTTCTTTCGCACATCTTGCTTTTCCATGAGATAATATCTATCATTTTGCATAATAAAGATACACCACCACCTCTATTAATATATACTAAATCTCATTTCTTTAAACAAAGTCTATTATTAGCTATGACGAAAAATGTCTGTTCCTTAACAATTGCCAAGCAGTGCAATAGAGTTAGCTACACCTCATTATATCATGTCTGTCAGGATACAATAAGTCTGATATAACCAAAGGAATTAAGAAAATAAAGAAAACATACAAGAAAATGTTTTGAGTGTCTCCAAAACAGTAATATATACACATTTTGCAAATGTTTTAGCAAAATTAAAAGTTAAATTCAATTTAAATTACATTAAATAAATTTACTTAATACAATCAACATTTAAATATAATTGCATAATAAATGAGATTAAATACAGTAATATCAAATTTATCTAAAGGCATGAAAATAGAGCTATATATCTGAATCAGTGATATAATGAGGGGCTACTATCTTAAACATTTATATATAACCATACACTGAATAAATTTTATTTACTATTCTTACAGTACTACTATTTTTACAGCATTGGGATACCAAAATTGCCATTGACTCGTGTATTTACTAATAGATTTATTTACTTAAGTCTCCAATGCACTCTTACTGTATTAAATGTATTCAGTTTTGTTAAGTGTTAGAGTTGTTTTCCTGTAATTTTCTAGATTATAAAATTAGACAACTCTAAATGCAAACAATGAATGAATCTGTAAATTTACCAGTAAGTGTCAATGAAAAAAAATCTATGAATTCATGTGATGTGTTGCTAAACACTGCAGCTGAGATTAGCAAATTGTTGAAGAGAAGAATTGATTGCACAAAAAAAGAAAGTTACAATAACATGATTTGTAGAATGGCAGTTATTTTTCCTGAAGGAGCGTCAAAAGTAGTGTCTAAACTAATTTTTTTTTTTTTGTATCGCACTACACGCTACTAAATACTGCACACAAAAAAGAGGCTACTGTAGTTTTGCTACTCTAAACCACTGGTTGCCATTCATGAAAGTAATTTTTTAATTAAGTGCAACCCATATGATTTTAAAGATACACGTAAGCAGTTTCTTTTTAATGATCTTAGTCAGCAAAAAAACATTTTATAACACACCAATTGTGGTCATGATCTAGGGCTGAAATATTTTTATGCTTAAACAATGAATTTGAATAATTTATGAGCCGTAACTTCATACATATGCGTTAAAAACAAATACCACAGTACTCAAAATCCATTAGAAAGGCAGACATAAAATATTAAATGAAGGCGAAGTCATCTCAGCTGAAATTTTATTTATTGATATATAGAATACATAAGACGATTAGAATGGGGTGATATCCTTTATCAGAAGAAATTACACAGCTGTTGACAAGCTGAGAGCTGGGAATGATCTGGTCTTTTTTTGTAAATAGATTGTTTCGTCAACATTTGATGGACACTGAGCCAACAGATCACAGACATAAGAATTTCTTTGTACGTTATGGGTAATAAATGTAAATTTTTGAGTAGAAGGAATGAAACGGATACCACATTTGGCAAAGTCTTAATTTTAGCGGGCACCCCCATGGGAATGGAATTTAGACAAAGGAAACAGTTTAACACTTATCTGGGAAACTACATTAATTTGCACAGTTGTTTATGGACAGAAAGAGGTTGGGCATTGCATGCAGTTGTAAATGGATGTCTGCAAAACATCACATTACATCTGTTATAACCATAGTTGGAATCAAAAATAGATTTTTAACATACATGCTGCATTTAATAAAGATAGCCTTTTATATGAGGAAAGGAAATAACATTTGTGGTTTTAGAATAAAGAGATATTTTAGCGAACCGAATATATATTAATGTATTAAAAATTAAGTTAGGAAGATAATTTAGAATGAAAAATATGTATAAATGATTCTATATCATATACATATTTTCATTATTATTCTAAATTTATAGTTCCCTTATGTTTCCTAAAGATTAACTTCATTTTAATCCTTTCTACTTTAAAGAATAAAAGCAATTATATTTCATCAAATACATTAGCGTTTCTTTTGCCATTTTTATGTCTGGTCTTTTAACTGCGATAATATCTTCCTTTTCTGCAGAAATGCAGCTGCAAATTATTTAATATGTACATTACAATATTTTCACTATCCTTTCAAACTTTGTTCTCTGCCTGGAAAACTTAATAAAATGATTTGAAATGATTTTACATCTGCACTGTTGACCAAGCAGAATATTAACTTCCTGGTTTAATGTAAATGCACTCGTTAATTGCTTTCCAACTGCCAAAATTCTATATGCTCATCATATGATTCATCTACAGAAAGCCATATCTGACTTCTTTGTCATAACATTCATTGGGTTGCTTGTCAAAATTACAAAAAATAGCAATAAGTAGCCTGGCAGTGTACTCCTTCCATTTCCTTCCCCTCTAAATTAATATACTAGAAAGGCTACACTCATAAAATTCTTGCTGGCAAAATGTTGATACACATGTATATATTGGCGCGGTAATTAAAGATTAGTACTCAAAATGTACTGCGAAATTAGATCAGATCTTATCTATCTCTGGTACTGAGAAGATGGTAATTCTAATGGTGTGAATAGGTACTGGTTCTGAGTGCCGGGGGATCACCTCAAACTTTCAACTCTCATTCTCTTCAAATAAAAGGTTCCATGGAAATCATCTGCCTAATTTTTTTTTCTTGCTAAGCATCTTTACACGGGTTGAGAACAATGGGTTCATCTGTTAAAAACAACGCAATGTTATCTTGCACGTCTACTTTCGAAACAGCCAGAAATCACATCATTTAAATTTTTCTTGCTAAACGTTTTCACATGGGATGAGAACAATGGGTTAGTCTGTTAAAAACAACGCAATGTTATCTTGCACGTCTACTTTCGAAATGGCCAGAAATAACTCGGACTCGAAATTTCACACCAATTTTGTTTAAAAGAGCCATATAAACATTTAAAAAGTAGCTTTTTGAAAATTAATGGAAGGACTATTTCATTAACAATCTTATTGCCTACCTTATTTTGAATAATTTTGCAACTTAAATTGCCTATTTATCTTCAATAGGTAAAAACAGATAGCATATTTTAATCTTTATAGAACACCCTGTATTTACCCTTAAAATGGAACATTTAAAAAGGTCATATTTTATTTTAAATGAAAGATATCTCTTTAAATATAGATTTAGATGCTTTAAAATTTAAAATAATTATGAGATATTGCATCTCATGAACCTGTGATAACAGATTAATATGGAGTTTATTTTTTTTAACTAGCACATGGTTTTCCATAATAAAGGTGCCATTAAAAAATAGAAGGTGGGGTGGAAGAATTTCTTACTTAATTACTGACATTGGATCTTTGAATTTCATGTGAACAATGTCACAGGCAAGCCCTACTCTCAATTATAATTAAATGCTTACAACTTTTACATCAGTAATTAAGTTTAAGTGAAATGACTTATGGAAGAGAGTATAGTGAAAAGATATTAACTTATGTATTTGTAGTACTTCAGTGAAAATTATGCCATTTTGTATAATTGTAATACTTTTTTAAATGAAAATTAGCACATGACTTAAAATACAACAACACTCACCAGGATACATTTTCATAAGGACTAATATTTGTCTGCATAAATTTTTCTTTTGCTTCATGAATAATGTACAAGTATGCATTTTTCTTTATGTAAAACATGAAAGAGTTTAAATTTCAGCTTTAATGGCAGTATTTAAAATTGTTTCTTATGCCTTAATAAATATAGTCTTGATTTAAAAAAAAATTGAAAAAGAATGTTAAACTTAGGTTTTATAAATGAAAATGAACTTATAATATCACTTTCTCACATAAAAAAAAAGTTCAAATTTAATTAACAGTTATTGAAATTTTAATTTGATCTAAAAATGTGGACACATGAAAGAAAAGGAATTAATATCAAATATATTAAATGTTAAAAATAAAATTAAATATTTTAAATAATTATCAAAATATGAATAAAACCAACATTATCTGTATAGTGTCATTTTTGATAGTAAACACTTATGTACCCCTTATGTAGCCTGTTTATTATCTTATTCAAATATATTTTTAAAATAATTTAAATTTACACTGATTATCCATGAAAAGAATAAAAAAATTCCAATAAAATTTAGCACTTTGTCCTTATAGTTGCTAAATCTTCAAAATCTGGTTATTTATCTACAGCAATTAATTTTTAATTAAAACATTTACATGTGAATAATGAAATATTAAAAAAAACTATTCAAGAATTAAAAAAACATGTGAATATAACATCCTATTTGAAATGAAAAATTTAAATACTTTTATAACCAATATATGAAGCATGAATATCAATAAGTATAGAAAGCAGGTGAATATACGACATATTCAAAACAAAAAAAATGAATTTTTTTTTATAGATACTGATTATTGAACATGAATGTC
The DNA here is from genome assembly GCA_963931845.1 of Maratus michaelseni. NCBI lineage: Eukaryota > Metazoa > Arthropoda > Arachnida > Araneae > Salticidae > Maratus > Maratus michaelseni. The sequence goes on from OZ007586.1 coordinate 125,285,523, forward strand.
AGTTGTATACTGAAAATTCACAAGTGTTATATTATTAAAAAGATATTTTACTGTGGAAAAAGGTGACATATTGTAGATAAGTAACCGGATTTTGAAGATGTAGCTTTCTATTTCATTCATAATGTTATTATAAAATGTGAAAGTGTGTGAATGTATGGCATAAGTCAGCATCAAAATAGATGAATTTAATGTCTTTGCGTCATTATTTTATTGATGGATTATGACCCAGAAATGGTTTTAGCCTGTTTATTATCTTATTCAAATATACTTTTTAAATAATTTAAATTTGCATTGATGATAAAACATGAAAAAAAAAAAATCCAATAAAATTTTTAGCAATTTGTCCTTATAGTTGCTAAGTCTTCAAAATCCGGTAATTTATCTACAATATGATGTCACCCTTTTCCCCAGTAAAATATATTTTTAATAATATAACACTTGTTAATTTTCAGTATACAACTGACATTCATGCTCCATAATCAGTATCTATAAAAATATTTCATTTTTTTGTTGCAAATATGTCATATTTACCTGCTTTCTATACTTAATAGTCATGCTTCATATATTGGTTTAAAATATTTCAATTTTTCATTTCAAATAGGATGTTATATTCACATGTTTTTTAATACTTGAATAGTTTTTTTTTTAAAATCTCATTTCATTATTCACATGTAAATGTTTTAATTAAAAATTAATTGCTGTAGATAAATTACTGGATTTCGAAGACTTAGCAACTATAAGGACAAATTTCTAAATTTTATTGGAATTTTTTTTAAATTATTTTCATGTATAATCAATGTAAATTTAAATTATATAAAAAATATATTTGAATAAGATATAAACAGGCTAAAACCATTTTTGGGTTATAATCCATCAATAAAATAATGACACAAAGACATTAAAAATTCATCTATTTTGACACTGACTTATGCCATACATTCACACACTTTCACATTTATAATATTAGGAATAAAATAGAAACTACTTTTGAAGGCTTTTTAACATTCACATTTCCCCATTTACTGCTCCAAATCATGGTGGGTCAAAATTCTTTAAAACAAGAAGGCATGGCTTTGGTATATATCACTAGATCCAAATACCTAAAAATATTACAATTCTACTTTACTATTGTTATACATTACATAAAATTAAATTCTATGAGTAACACTTTTTTTTTTTTTTTTTTTTTTAAACGGCAGGGGAAGAAGCAAAAGCAGTTTGGAAAAAAATGAGGCGAAACTACAGTGTATATTCAAGTAAGATTCAAAACAAAAGCCCCAGATTGAAGTACCTTGAAGAAATGGAGTTTCTTAAAGAACATTCATCCAGAAAAAACCAACGTAAAGTCAACCAAGTTGAAAAAGAATTGAGTGAATTCTTTATAAAAATATTTGAAGAAACCAGAGTGTTACCAATTGTTATTCAAGAACACATAAAAACTGAAATATTGTGTGTGGTTGACAAAGCAAAAATGACAAAAAATGATAAAACTCCTTCAACATCAACAGATAATGTTGATCAAATAGATCCCCCTTCTACATCTGCCTTGCAAGACTTTTTTCACAACTTCAACCCGTATTCTAATGAGTTCTGATTCCTTAACTGCTTAGCTTCAAGAACTGAAATTCTTTTTATAAATGGTTTTTATAAATGATTTGTATGGGTATACCAAAAATTAAAATATTTTTTGTTTAAATGTAATCATGGAAATATTTCTTTATTAACTAGAAGATGGAAGTTAATGTTCATTATTAATTAGATAACAGTGATTAAACATCTGTTGTTCTAAAAGATATTTATGTTGGCCAAAAATTAATGTATCTAAAAAAAGAAATAAAAACCACTGACAAAATTGTCATATTATAATATTCGTTAAAGTATGTGTACTAAAATCTAGAATTTCAAGCTATAATAATGATAAGAAAATGATGGAAATAACCATAATCATACAAAAAAAAAAAAGAATTGTTATATGGGAAAAGGCAAGATTTGGCATTAGAAAAACCAGTTTGAGCCACATTTCTATTGAAAGGCATTCTTGGAATATGGAAATTGTGCATAAAAATATTTTAAAATCTGGCTTAAGAAAAAAAAAATCTTTACATTCTTTAAATTGTGCAAATTTCTATTTGCAGCGAAGTATAAGAAAAAAAAAAACCTTTATAATTATATTATGTTAAAAAGTGTAGGTGATTTTTATAAAATGTGTTAGCAAATGATGTTGAAATAAGTTTGACGTAGATGATTCAATATTAATTATTAATACAGATTAAAAATATTGTCCCTTGTATATTGAATGTCATTTTCTCTGTAAACAGAGAAAAATAAAAACAATTATTTTATTAAAATTTATTCTATTACTTACTAGCAAGGTTTTCCAAAATTTAAAAAAAAAAATACTTTTAAAAATTAATGTATTTTTATAATATTCAGTCGCAGCAGGAGTGGTGCCCTGGCACAAGGCGCTGAACTTGACAAGCACTTAATTGTACCATTAGCTAGCAGTACCGATAAACCTATCTTTAACAGAAGAATTAACATTTTTTTTTTCAAAACACTACAGAAAATTGCTATGTCGTACTTCAAAATTTTGATAAGTGAGATGAAAATTATTGGTACAATTTTGGTTATTTAAAAGTTTTTAGTGTTTTTTGAAATAAAACTTATTCTCTGAAATAAGCATATTTAATATTAAACGATAAAATATTTAAAATTTAATTAATAATACAATATCAAAATACTCTAACTTTTCAAGAATACCAGCATTGGAGGGGCGGGGGCTTAGAGTGCTCAAGCTGTCTCTCCAAAAAATAAAGGCTTTGATACCATACTGCATCACTCATATTATATTGTCTCTTTCACTGCAAACAAAATGTAAAACCCTTAATTATTATTATTATTACATTAAATAGAATTTATTCTATGCAGTCATCTATACACATCTTTCACTGCAAACAGAATGTAAAACCCTTAATTATTATTATTACATTAAATAGAATTTATTCCATGTGGAATTAAATATGTGGAAATTTCTTTACAAATTCAAAGTGAAAGAATTATGAAATCATTAAAAGTAATTTTTATTTTTCAATAAACACTTAAAATTTTTACGCATATATATATATATATATATATATATATGCTTATTTATATGTTGTTAAAGTAAACTGATATTTTTTGCTTCAATATACACTGATTAATATTAATTTTATAATATGCGAAGTTTAACATGGCGGGAGAAATTATGAATCAAATTGAGTAGAAATTCAAACTATGGCAAGCTGTTTCTTGTGCAATCTTCAAAAGCTTTTACAAATCAAAATCGGGATTTTCAGTCAGTCACTTTTATCCTGATGCGAACTGATAACATCCCTAAAACTTTCAAATCAGTTAAGACACCTACTGTGTAAGTAGCTTTAAACGACTTCTCTACTTCCGCTTTTGGGGGTGTAAAAGATTGGGATTACAGCAATTCCTACCCCGTATTTTACAAAGGTTTTTTCTTGGGATTACCGTTATCCTATCGTAAGCAAAAAGTTAATGGAGGACTAAGAATCTGCACCTGCAGCTTTAATACATTCCAGGGAGAAACCATTTATTTGTGAAATATGTATGAAAGGATTTACTGAAAGTGGTCAACCTGGAAAACACCTTTGAACACACTGATGAGAATCCATCTATTTGTAAAATATCTTTTTAAGCAATTAAAATATTGAAATCTCTTAAGTAATTTGTGAAAAGAAGTTTTTAATTTCTTGCTTGACTAAAAATCTATTTTTGTCTACAATTTAAGTTGAAGACTTGGGGAAACTCAAGCTACAATGCATCTTATTTGAAGGTTTTCCATTTGCAACTATAGTTATCTCCTTAATATCACCGTAAGCCTCTTTTTCTATGTAGTGATTTGCCTTTATACAACAAGGCAACATCAAAGCATAGATTCAAACACTAAACCTTTTTACCAAGGTATATAAGTATGAAGATAAAGCTAATATTCAAAAATGCATTTTAACATAAGCACTGTTTTCTCTTTTAAATGTACTGTTTCAGTGTATCAAAATATTAATCCATGTTTGCACAACTTTAGACTATCAATAGGTGTTATAACATTTTTTAAAAAGGTATTTTAACTACTGTGGTAATCTATAGTAATACCAATTTAACATACCATAAAAAATATGGATGTTTTATTTTCACAGATATTTCTGAATTAATCCGATTAAATTGCATTAATATGCAGAAATTCAACAAAATGGAATAAGGCATGAAATAATAAGATGCATTCTATTTTCGATAACTCTTTCAGTGGTAGTTAATATTAATACTTAAAAAAGCATGTAAAAGTAAAAAATTATCAGAAATCTTAGATTAATTTTGATTGTGACTTTCTGCATTAAAAAAGAAAGAATTTGCAATCAAGTATTTAAAAAATAAACAGTCTCAATTAATCTAAGTAATAGAATTTTAATAAATAAAACAGAACATTTTAAATGAAATAAATAACTGTAGTCAGAATATCACAAATTCTGAAAATCTTAATATTGAAAAATTAAATGAAATTAGTTATTAAAATGTTAATTTACAAAATGAAGAGCAATGAATTGGCTTTACCACTTTCATTCAACTGCACAAATCAGAAAATGAAAAACAACCACGTCAAGAAATTTCAAAAAGATATGTACACACACTGGTTAAACATACGCACATTAAAAAAAAAAAAAAAAAAGCAGATATATTCAGATTTTAAATTTGATGAAAAAGCTAAGCAATTGAGAACAATTACATGTTTGATTTTCATTTATTTTTTTATGAAATGTACAGGATTTCCTTTTCTTTACAAATCTTAATGAAAGAAGTTTCTGTTAGAGCTATTTTAATACTTCACTTGCAAAGTACGAGCTAAACTAATATTCTATTAAAACCATTTTTTAATATAAAAAATGCATTAACTTTAGGGAATGTTGATCATAAATAATTAACAAAGGAATAACAAATTCTAGTCAATTCTTCTAATTCAATAGCTGTTCAAAATACTTATCTGTTGGTCTAAAAGATATTTATGTTGGCCAAAAATTAATGTATCTAAAAAAGGAAATAAAAACCACTGACAAAATTGTCATATTATAATAATGATAGTAAGTTTTTAATAGGCAGTTCAAGTCCAAATCAAATTTGTTTGGAGTTATTTTACTTCATTATTCAATATGAATTAATGCTTAATACAAGTTGAGGGTGCTAATTAAAGGCTACAAAAATTTGCAATAACATGAGAAAAAAAAAACATGTAAATCTATATTTTCTCAATTTCTTTACTTCCATAAAAACTTGGAAAACTAACAGAAATAAGCTGCAAATTAAGAAAAGTACATTTAAAAGTTTTCAATTTCTGAATGAGTTTAAGATTTTTCAATTTATGCTGAGCAATGTCTCACAAACTGGAAACTTTTATATGGCACCACATATATAAACCAGAAAATGTTCTAGTATGAAAAAGTGCATTATTTTGACCATTTCTCAAATTGGAATAATGGATCTAGGCTTTTTGTCAAAAAACATTTGAATTCACAATTTTTCTAAAATGATGTACAGTCTGTAAAAACACACACCTCATGCATTTTAATAGCCAAATTGCTGCAGAGAAAAACGAGAATAGCCATTTGATTAATTAGATTCGATTTGATCAATTTATGTTGAAAAAAAACAAAAGCTTAGGGACAGTCTTTATACTGAAATTGTACCAAAATCTACAATTTTCAATATGAACACCCAATTTTGATAACATAAGGATTTTTCAGTATACTTTACCTTTGGATACCAAACAAAGTCATTTGCTCAAATAGCTTATTAATTATCAAGGTTTAAAATTTGGAACTCCTAATATTAAATTTATTTTTTAATCATTGCAAAACAGATTGTAATACAGGTAGTTTTCAAAGTATAACTTAAAGCTATTCGGCAGAATGTGGTGTGATTTTTGATTTGCATATTTGAAGCTTGTAGAAATAGAATTCTGTTAAAATTCATAGATTACAATTCATTAAAACTTTCAAAATACATATAGTTTCGAAAAAACTATGAATTGTAATGCATAAATTTAACAAATTAATCTCTACAAGCTTCAAATATTCAAATCCAAAATTACAGCTCATTCTGACAAGTAGTTTGAAATATGCTTTAAAACTACCCACATTGCAATCTGTTTGGCAGCAATTAAAAGGGAATTTAACATTATGAGTTCCAAACTTCATTCATAATTTTTAAACTATATTTTCACTGCAACAATTTAGCAATTAAATTTTATGGGATGTATGTTTTTTCAACACTATACATAGAACAGTGAATGAATATACAATTGAAACCTAAATCGTTTAAAAAGTTTAACAGTTTTGTACTTTTGGTGACAAATAAAAAATAATATTTTATATAAATTTAATCTATCGAAATTTAAAACACAAAAAACAAGCAAAGCATATACACTAGGAATCTGACATAAATCATCATAGAAGGAGATATACATTCCTTAAAGTACTTTTTACTCTATTCTTAATAAATAGAATCATTATTACATACAATTGTTTTGCTCATAATTTGCAAGAGTTGAGCTTTAAAAGTTTTATAAAGCTCTTTGAACAATTTATCCACTTACGTAGGAATTGAAAAATATCCATAACAACTGAATGTTTTGATTCAATGATTTAGTTATCCAAAGCTAACTTCAACTGAATCAAACAATGAATTTATACTCAGTAATTTTAAAGTATAAAAACTTTATAAAGCTTATACAGACTTAAATAGAAAATAAAGGACAAAAATATATAGCATAAGAATCTTTAATACAATAACAACTTTTAACATGAATTAACAAATATACATGGCAACGAGTTATACAGACAAGAGCTTCAGCTCATGAAACTGATTTCTATTTTCCGACTAGTTTGTTTCAAATTTCACTGGCCACCACCCACTTTCAATCAATATCTAAAAAAGATTTCATACAACAAATAATTATATCTTAATTACTTTACAGATCTGCGGCTGCTTGATGAAAAAGATATCTACAGCTACTTGTTCTTCCTCAAACAGAAGAGATAAATCCCTGTAATCAATAAAATAATTATGGTTCTTAAATAATTTAAATAATCCATGCTAAAATATATCTATTAGATTAAGGCATGGCATAACCACAAATATTTTATTAAGTCCCTCCCGCCCAAGGAAAACAGATAAGGATAGTGCAGGTTCACATCACAATGCTGCCATACTAAGCACTGACATAAGCCTGTTCTATAAAATAAAAACACTAGAAAGGACCCAGGGATAAATTTCAAGGCAATAAATCACAAGGCATTTGAACACAGAATTTTGATATTAAAAACTTCATCTAGAGCATGAACTTAAACTATATACAGCATCTAATGAAGAAATGTGCTTTTCAGCAATGGGAAGATATTAGAACCATCTTTTTGTGCCAGCACTAACATTCTGTGGAAGATGAACAAAAGTACTGCCGTCTTATACAATGTCACATACCAATCCCCAATATTCTTGGTTTTATACTGTATTTTACACATCACATTTTAGATACAAAACTTCTAAAGCTACAAAATAAAGTGTTCATTTTGCCCATGAAGTTTGTTGCATTAGGCAAGACACAAATATACAGCTGTCTTCTCAATTGGGCACACGGATGGAACACAAAGTTTAATTCAGTCTATTATACCTAAATCTGACGCCAATGCTGTACACTACACAGAGGCACTGATTTTGCTCTGTGTTTTACAGCATATTAAAAACAAGTAAGTGCCAAGCTTTGCTTTTATCCAGAATGACAAAGCAATCACCAAGACAAACTATATTAAGATGTATCAAACCTATGCAATGACAACAAAACACTGCTATGTAAATCATGCAAGTTACAGGACGATTCTCATTTTCATATAATAAATAAAGATCTTTGGTAAAGTCAATAATTATGAGAAAATCATTGCCTTCATTTTTAATTTTTGGAAATCCATTCAGCGTAAGAGCAGTTGTCAACATTATAATCTTTATGCACAGTGATGACAAGTTTAAGATTTATTGAATATGCTTCATCAATATAATTAATATTTTGTTTCATGCATTAATTAGAACTATCATAGGCATCACAATACTCTTCTCTCATGAAAATTTGATTTATGCCCAGCTGAAAAGGGCTACAATGTTGACTCCACTACAGGGAGTATAAAATATATGCATAACACTAAAAATCGGCGAATTCCTTGGCACACTTTTCTGTTGATGATATGCGCAGCTGCTCTTCTTCATATTCATCAAAATTACTGGTATCACCAGGTCCTTTACATTTTGGAATGAAAGGGGCTTCCACCTATATTTTATAAAAGATAAAATAATTAGTTTAAAAACACACATACACATTCAAAAGAACAACTATTACAGCCAAAAATGTATTAATGATAATTTTGCAGACATTTAAATTTGTTTAAGTGTGCTGTATATTGCAAGATCTTTATTTAGATTTCAAAAATAAACTTTGGTAGTATTAAAAACATTGTCTACACTGATTTAATCATTACTATTTTATGTACAGTGCTCTACTACTGTAAATATGCAGCTCAGAGAATAAGAAAGATTATTTAAATTACAAATAGATGTGGCGACAAAAATGACTACGTCAGAGTTACAGAATGAAATCATGATGCAAGACAAGATTTATTAGGAGCAGATTAAGGAATGGTTGGTCTGACTTGTCATATCTTGGTACGATATGAGCAGTAGAGGGTGCCAACTCATCATTTTGGTGGTAATATGTCATCGAGTTATGAGATGAAATTTGTGCCAAATTAAAGGTTAAATATAGTATTTTTAAAATATTTCAGTCTGCCTGGGCATATCCTGGTAGGAACCCCCAGCAGACTAAAATTTATGACAGAAAAAGACGTAGTACAATTGAGACACAATAAACATAATGTTTTACATTACACTGCTTTACACCATCAACAATGGTGTAAGGCATGGACATTTCATAACAGTCCTAGTTCCCAACAGTCATTTCATATTATATATATATATATATATATATAAAGTTTCCCCAGCAATACATAGACAACATGGATAACTTTGAATAGAATTATTTTATTACAACAATATTAATTCAGAGAAAATGAAATTTTTTTTTATAATCACTTATTTAGCAGTCTCATTATTTAGACCTATTTTAGTGACCCATAAAAGGTAGTTTGTTATTTTTTTTTTTAAGAATTTTATTTTTATGATTTTTCTGAATATATACTGGATATTTTGTATGGTTTAGGAGATATGTTTTTACTAAAGATAAATGAATGCATAAAAAATGTCATGGATAAAGCTGATTTTGCAAATAAACACACAGCAACATGCCTAACAGAGACTGACAAGTTTAATGCAAAAGTAAAAGTTTTAGTCAAGATGACCACAGCATTTAACCCCTTAACAGTTTCCTTTTTTGATAAACTAAAAATATGGACACCACCACTTTTTCTGAACTAAAATACCTGCCTTATTTAGTTGAATTTTTTTTTTCATTAAATAAAGTGAAGATTACAATTAAAAATTAGTGGTATCCAAAAGCTTTGTATAATGGAGCAATCAAACTCTTCTTGCATATATGGTGAACCGGCAAACCTTTTAAGGAGGTTATAATACTCATATACCTCAAAGTGCACACAATACTTTAACTTACAAAATTTTGTTCATTTCATTAAAAGCTATTACAAAGTAAAAAAAATATTTACATAAAAGATTTACAAGAATAAAATTTTTTCCTAATGAACAGCAATGAGGCAAGGTTATTTTTTGCTTCCTATAAAACAAAATATTTTATTTTTCTGTATTAACTGTTTTATATTACTGTATTTTATTTTCTGAATTAACCAGCCCCTCTACAGATCTATCATTTTATGATACATTCAATATGGAAGTTTTGCTTTTAGTAGATGAGCTGTCAAAAACATTTCATAAAAATAGTGTTCATTCCTGAAAGAAACAGTACAAGGTGTTAGTCACTAAAAATGCTCTACTGAACCAGAAAAAAGGAACTAGCATTTATTTCAAGAGAAATTTTATTATTATGCATAGTAATGATTAAAAAAATAAATTCAACTTTTATGTATGGTATAATAAATAAAGCAACATTAATTTTGAATGACTTTATGCAGTATAAAAAAGTTACAGCATGATTTAATAATCTCCTGTGACTTTCTTAAAGAAATGAGGTCTTTAGTAAGCTGCGATGCAGATGGATTTAGAGTAATGTGGTATGGGGAGGATAAAGAGATCCGGGTACAACTAGAGATGCATTTCACAATTTTTTTTTAAAAAGCACGTTGGATACTAAAAATTCCTTAAATAATGACTTAGAAGGGACACTAATAAAACTCATTCACTTAAAATTTACTTTAAACTCATTCAGTTAAAATTTTTTTGATTTAATTATCTAAACAATGAAATGTTGAGATTAAATAAGGTAAAAAAATAATTAAAAATAAAGTGATGTTCAATCAATTGTATTTGCATATCGTTTTCTTATTATTATAGGAGCAATTAAGGTTTCTGGCTGCTTTTCCCAACAAGATCTTTTGAGTTAGGTTCCCTTAAAAAAAAAAAAAAAAAAAAAAAAAAAAAAAAAAAAAAAAAGTATACTTTTAGATTTAGTAGGATTCATGTTTTTCCCTCTGTAAATTATTTTGCATGAGATTCCTAGAGCATAGGGGCTTAATGGGATGAGATGTATTTGCATCTTATAAAACATACTGTTGCCAATTTAGTGCGTTCTTGCTCAAAATATCTATCACCGCTATTGTGATCTTCATTTTGCTTAATTTCAGATATTAGGTAATTAAATAAAATGAAGATTAAAATTCAAATATAGTAATAGGTATTTTTAATTTAAAAACAAAAAGATGCGATACATTTGTAACATTGATAAAACACGTATCGCTACCACTACTACAATGAGGTAATATTGTTGCATTTTTCCAGATTTGTGAATAATGGTGCCCTTGATTGCTTGTCACAAGCTAAAATGCACCCCTGCTTATTGAAAGGTTGGACAGGCCTGATAATTTTAACCTTTAACTGAGAAAGCAAGATCTCTGAGACAGGGCTTTGTTAACTAAAAGCATTATGCAATAGACACGTTTTAAAAATGGCTTGTATGAAATTTTCTTTGAAAACCGATATTTTTTGTTTTCTGCCAAACAATGTTCAAAGTACACACCTGTACAATTTCTTATTAATATTTAAATAAGGAAGTTTCAATGGATTTTTAAATAAATGTGGTCTGAGACTGCATGTCACCAGTTAGGTTTTACTTTTCTACTCCCATGCTTTTAGTTAAGGACATTGATGAGGAATTTTTGGTTCCAGTTTTTTTTGTTTACATAATCCACTAATTCTTTTGAATCTGCATATGATGCATCCTGTATTTTTGAGAAGAGAAATAGAGCAAGAATATAACCAGAAGATGGGAAACTTATGTGGTACCATTCATTAAAGGAGGATTGGGGTTTTCTGTACCCTATGCATGTGTTAAGAGTCCTGCATGGGTCAGGTTCCAAACCGAACAAAAAAATTTCCTCAACCCAAAACCCAACCAGACCAAAATATTTTTCGCCGACCTGTACCAGACCCAAATCAAATACTTCAACCAGACCCGACCCAAACCTGCAATGAAAGGATATTAAATTATGTTTTAATGCTATTATGAAAGGTAATGTATAATTATATCTCAAACAAATTTTATATAGAAAAACAGACAAATCTATGTTCTTTAATATTTAAATATAGTGAAACCTCTCAATAGTGGACACCTTGAAATGGTCGAATAGTCCTGCATCAGGTCAGGTTGTTTCTAATTATTTTTTTTGGTCGGGATGACTAATTTTCTCTCTATATATGTCAGGTTTACTTTACAATAATTCTTCTGGGTCATATTTAGGTTTTTTGAAAATCTGATTGCTGGGATTTTCACAAAAAGTTTGAAAAGAACTGTTTCAGATGAAAATAAATATGTATTTGAATGAGTACAATATATATTCAGTATGATATATATTTATATATATTCAATTTACTGCACAAGAAAAAATAAAATGTATATAAGAAATGTAATCGTAGGTTATTCTTTCTTTACGGTGCAGTTAAGAACCATTTTTTTTCCTCTTTTCTCACAATATGAAAAACATTACCAACATTTTGTTTATGATACATACAAAAACACATGTATTGTATTTGCGATAGTTTATGCATACATACACATGCTATGTGTGTAGATTTAGAGGCGCCCACTATTCCAAGGTATAAGTGTACTAATATATAAGCAGAGTTTCTCCCAGTTAAAAAAAAAGGGCATGGTGCTGCTAGTGAGGAAAGGGCATTCTTATATTCTTCAGGGCACTTTTTTTAAAAAAAAGGGACCTTTAATATTTAAAGGCCAGGGTACTCTTTCAAAACCCAAGAAATTGAGTCAATTTTTATTATTCAAGCAATAAATATTTCTAAGGGTATTTCTTTTATAGGGGCCTTGACGAAAGAAAATGGCCTTGCAGCAGCAGAAAAATTTTCACACTTACTTTCTATGAACCCATTTATTCACAGTGTCATATATATACAAGCAATTTGTTCAGTTTTACATAATTTATATAAAAAAGCTGCCTGTTTATACAAATAGAGGTAATTTATCTAATGTATGTAATCAGAGCAATTTTAATGATACATACATGAACAAGCATAATTTAGTTCATTATCATTAGTTTTGTTTTCATAGTTATTTACATCATTTGGCTATGAATCTTAATTTCTTAAACCAGAACTGTCCTGCCATTTCAAAAAGCATCAATTGCACTTATAAAAGAGTAGTTAGTTTTAACCTGCTATGCCTTTGTTGTTCATTCATTACTTATTAATGTCAGTGATCATTACTTTTCAATGTTAGTTATCAATGTCATGTACAATAATTTTACTTATATATAATTTTTCTTTATCCCCAACCTGTTTGTTTAGACGTACATGCTGAAATTCTTTTAAAGAAATATGACTGATTATATAATTTGTTTTTGATAGATTGACCAATATAATACAAGGCACAAGTAAAATGTGTTGTATATATACTTGTGATGTCATGATTTAAAATATGAAAGAATGCATTTAAAGATTAAAAAGTTTATCTTTTTAAGACTTCACAGCTTCATCTTCTAAAATAATAATGGTATTTGGTTGTGTGTGTGTCCTGCTTTCTAAAGAGACTGCACCACCCCGATTTGGCATAAAGATACTTGTATGTCTGAAGTTATGCACCTTTAAGCCAGTTTCAATAATTTTTTATAAATTTATTTTTTTTAGCGTTTCATGGCGATTTTTCCACATTAGTAACAGGAATCTGGTTTCAATCTGTTAAATTTTATCCACTTTTAAATAAAGTTTATTTGGTTTTTACAGCGATTTTTGAATTTTTTGTGAATTTTATATGCAATTTTTATCAGTTTCTTTTTTTGTTCTGCGTCGATGTTTTGACATTCATAACAGGAAAGCAGTTTCAATCTTTTAGAATAATAAAGCAAAATCTTGTCCACTGCGATTTTTGAATTTTTTGAAAATTTTTTATGTGATCTTTTTTGTGTTTGAGACTATTTTTTGGCATTCATAAAAGGAACCCTGCTTAAATCTTTTAACCCAGTACAACAAACCTTGTTCACTTTTCAATAATATTTATTTGGAATTCATACTGAGATTTTATTTTGGGCAAAATTTATATGCGATTGTTAACTTTTTTTTGCATCCTCCGATTTTAATTTTTCGAGATTTTTTTTATGCACTTCGCAGCGATTTTTTGACATTTGTTGAAGAACCCGCCTTAAATTTTTTAGCCCAGCGTAGTAAATTTTGTCCTCTGTGATATTTGAATTCGAGAATTTGTGTTATTTTTTGACAATAATAAAAGGAACTTGGCTTAAATCATTTAGCCCGGTATAGTAAATCTTGTCCTCTTTTTAATAAAATTTATTTGGAATTTGTACAGCAAGTTTTAAAATTTTTGCAATTTTTATTTAAGATTTTTACTGTTTTTTGACATACCACAGCAATGTTTTGACATTCATAAAAGAAATCCAGTATCAATCTTTTAGCCCAACTAACATTCGTAAAAGGAACAATGCTTAAATCTTTTAGCCCAGTACAGTAAACCTTGTTCACTTTTAATAAAATTTATTTGGAATTAGCACAAAGTTTTTATTTTTCGCAAATTTTATGAGAGATTTTTAATATTTTTTCACATCCTCTGCGATTTTTGAATTTTTTTATGCACTCCATGGCAATTTTTTGACATTCATTAAAGAAACCTGCCTTAAATTTTTTAACTCAGTGTAGTAAATTTTGTCCTCTGTGATATTCAAATTCGAGAAGTTTTTACATTATTTTTTGACAATAATAACTTAAATCCAGTATAGTAAATCTTGTCCTCTTTTTAATAAAATTTATTTGGAATTCATACAGTGATTTTTGAAATTTTCACAATTTTTACTGTTTTTTGGCATACTGCAGCGATGCTTTGACATTTGTAAAAGAAATTCGGTATCAATCCTTTAGCCCAATGTAGTAAATTTTATCCTCTGCTACTTTGACATTCATACAAGGAACTAGACTTTTTTTTTAGCCCAGTGTAGTAAAGGATCAGGGTCCATAAGTCGTGTTTTTGGCCCATGAAATAAGACTAAAATTCTATTTTGTTATACTGACTTAATTATTTCACTTCTTAATATTAGAAAGGTTTATCCTGTATGATTTCAATAATAGTTTTTTGCATTTTGTTTGATTTATATGACTTACACAAGCTCAAAGTTTGTATTATTCGTAGTTTTTGGATGAAAAATACACAATCTCTCCTAATTTTACCTCAATTATTTATATGAGCGCAATCGTGCAACACTTTCTGTTTTACATATATTATAAAATACATCAAAATGTACAAGATATGTAAAAATAAAAGTGTTGCAAAGCGGCGCTCATAGTAAAATATTAAAAAATATTAAAAATTGAGGTAAAATTAGGAGAAATTGCATATTTTTCATCAAAAACTACGAATAATACGAACTTTGAGCTCGTGTAAGTTATATAAAAAATGAACAAAATACAAAAAAATATTGTTGAAATCTTACATGATAAACCTTCTAATATTAAAAAGTGAAATAATTAAGTCAGTATAACAAAATCGAATTTTAGTCTTATTTCATTGGCCAAAAACACGGCTTATGGACCCTGATCCTTTTGTTCCCTGTAATTTTTGAATTTGCGAATTTTTTTACATTCACAAAAGGAACTTGACATATCTTTTAGCATAGTTTAGCAAATTTTGTCTTCTCCATTATTTTATTTTACATTTTTAGCAAAGATAACATTTTTTTTTATGTTTTTAGTGCATTTGTAATTATATAAATACGTAGTCTCTATAGTCATCATCTGGTCTGTCCAAAAGCTATCCAATCAAATGGTTTGAAATTTAATATAAATAATCATTGTAGAATTTTGTCAAGTCATTTCAAATTTGATGAAAATCAAATCAAAACTTAAAAAAAATATTAATAAAAGTCTTATTTTATTCTATTGAATCTTATACGGGATCTATATAATAAAAGCACAAGTCATATGACTGAAAAGAAAAAAAAAATATGGGCAAAAATAGGGGGAAGTTTCATATGCCAAGTGGCCATTTTTATTCAAAATTATTTTTTTGAATAAAATTGGATAAAAGTTACATTTTTAGAAAGATCGCTCAAAAAATGGTTTGCTTGAAAGAAGAGTTACATTAAAAAATTTATAGATTCTGAGGTAACTTCAGTAGAAATTAGGTTAACAGCCGAATATCTCAATCCATTAAAGTAAATAAACACAAGACATTTGTTCACTGCAAGTCATAGAAATATTAAATCATGGAGGTAATCATTAGCAAAGCAAGATCTCCATGTTGAATTTTGCAGTGCTGTCTGGTGGCAAAAAAAAAATTGCATCTGTATATGTGGCATACATAAGAAAAAAAAAAGGCATGCTCATAACAGGCTATATAATTCATTTCAGTAAAATAATGATTTACTTACACTGTAAAACTTGTTATTGTATGAATGCACTTCATTTGTCATGTTTAATGTACAATTTCCAACTTGTTTAATGCTTATTCAGGTTTTGCAGCAATTTTTTGACATACAGTTTAAATCATTTAATCCTATAAAGTAAATTTTGTTCTCTGCGATCTTTGAATTTGCCTATTTTCTTATTTGACTTTAGCATTTTTTTGAGTTTTGTGGTAATTTTTTTATCTTTATAAAAAAGAATCTGGTTTAAATCTTGGGTTCTTTGTGATTTCTAATCTTTTTTGCAAATTTTTCAGTACGATTTTTAGCATCTTTATACGTTTTGTGACAATTTTTTGAAACTTTTTTCTGAAAAGGACTCTCTGGTAAATTTTACTACCGCCATAATTAAATTGGCAATGCCAAATTGGTTACTACAGCAATGTGAACGACCATGCTGAAAATATTAATTTAATCTCTGTCAAAATAATAAAAAAAAAATCACAATAATTCATGGTTCATTTATTTTAAGACTGGAGTGCTGTTGCCCTTACAGATTTTTCTATTTGTATAAAAAATTTAGATCAGATAATTAAAAAATTAACTTTCTTTAGGCTAATGTTTTAAGTTTCAGAAGAGAAATATATAAATGTATATTGTGTAAGGAATGCGTATCGGATACAGCTAATTTCTAGTTACGTTGCATTGAGAAAAATAATCAAATCATGCTCCAAAAGCAAAAAGGGTGAACATGATGTGTGCAACAATTTATATTTTTCTGCTTTGTTATTTATTCTTAGATTCTGATTGTAAATTGCTTGCCAGTGTCTTATTATATCTACCATGCTCTGGAAAGTATTATTATTGAGGCATATAACATATTAAACTTTGAGCCCTTGAGAATGTAGATTTTCTTTTAAATCTTACATATATACTGATGACTGACAGATTGACGAAATTCGCAATTTCCTGCCACGACTGATTGACGAATTTCTTGATATTTTCAAAGATAAATTGATAAAAAATCACAATAATTCATGGTTAGTTTATTTTAAGACTGGAGTGCTGTTACCCTTACGGATTTTTCTATTTGTATAAAAAATTTACATCAAATAAAAAAATAAACATTAGCCTAAGGAAAATTAAAGTTTCAGAAGAGAAATATATAAATGTATATTGTGTAAAGAATGCATATAGGACACTGTGAATGTCTAATTACTTTGCATTGAGAAAAATAATCAAATCATGCTGCAAAAGCAAAAAGGGTGAATATGATGTGTGTGACAATTTATATTTTCTACTTGGTTATTTACTCTTAGATTGATTGTAAATTGCTTGTCAGTGTCTTATTATATCTACCAGGCTCTGGAAAGTATTATTATTGAGGCATATAACATATTAAACTTTGAGCCCTTGAGAATGTAGGTTTTCTTTTAAATCTTACATATATACTGATGACTGACAGATTGACGAAATTCGCAATTTCCTGCCACGACTGATTGATGAATTTAGTGATATTTTCAAAGATTAATTGACAAAAAAAAGGCTTTTTTGAGGGGGAGGGGGGAGGGATATATATAGACAGAATTTTCGTTTTTTCCTGCAATGTATAAATGAAATTAGTGATTGTGGAGCTACTATATTCATTCTTCTCTTTTGGCATCTAAAAATTCATATTTGCTCGACATCAATCTCTCATTGACTTAACGTTTAACAGAAAATAATATCTGCACTTCTATCACATTCCTCTCGCCAAAAGTACATTAATCTGGCTACTTGGCTTACTGTAACTCTGCCATCACTGCTCGGTATCCACCGAAGAAATTGTTTAATTAATCATGATTGACTCCATGTTGGTCTGCGATTAAAAAATATGTAATTATTCGGGTCTTCTCTCCAACGCTCTCCGGCATTCCATGCCGGGAATGCCGGCATTCCATGCCTTGTACCAGAACCTTGGTTAACTGCAATTTGTAATAAAGAAGATTTGTTTATCAAGAAAATCCTTTTGCATCCATTTGCTTTGTATGATCCGTTTCCTTGGATATTAACAAATAACTTTTATTGCAGCTCAGTCGACTTGAAACTATATGCCAACGAACCCCTTTATAGCCATGTTTACCACGATCAATTTACTAAATTTGCATTTTTTTCTTCTTTTAATGATCAGTAGGTATCATGATGCATTTTTTGGCTAGTAGGGGGAAGGCCGGGCAAAGTGACCCAATGTAACGACATCACTAGAGCGCTGCCATTACATCGTTTGTGGTCAAACTATTTTGTTTGATGGCAGTGAGTAACCAGACAATCATTGAACAAGGTGGTTCCATGTTTTATAATTTTAGAGCGGGTTTTCCAGTTTTTGAAGTGTGTGATCTCAGGTAAGTGACTTATATTACATACAATTAACAATAACCTGTTGTACTTGCATTTATTTATTGAATGTGTAATGAAAGAGCATATTTTCAGCTTCACATTGGGGGGTGAGTAGTCGCTGACTGTTCATTAGTTTTCACTATAGAATGTATTTTCTGTCATGGTTCCTAAACTGGCAAAGTGGTCAAGGTAGTGGCCATTTAATTGGATCAAGTGAAATGTTTGTCCTCTGGGCTCATGAGGCCTGTTCACGTAACGAAACAGATGACATGAAGTTCATTTGCGAAAAATGCAGTGTTCGATTCAGATTTATAAATTTTTATTTGGGTTTGTCAAACTCTTATTGGATTTTCATACCATTTTCAATCTTTCATTATGTTTCATACGATTTGTTATGACAAGAAAAATGTTCTAGTAATTTAAATAGTGTTTTCAATCTTTTTACACCTGTAAGGCAAAGTGGCCATGGAGTGACCACTTTGCCCGACCTAGATGGGCAAAGTGGTCATTTTGACCTGTTTTGGAACAAAACAATTTTTCAATTTCACTTTATTATTTCGTAAAAATTATAAATACCCTTACACTTCTCAGTAGTCACTAGTTCTATGCAAATTGTCAGTTATGTACATGTATTTTAAAGGGTAACAAAAAATCACAAAACCTTAGGGTGACCCACTTTGCCAGGCCTTCCCCTAAATTGATTTTTTTTGCACCTATTAGTTCTAAAATACTGATTTTTTGGAATTCTGGAAAAAAATATATGCACGAATTTTCACTAATTCTAAAAAAAAAAAATTTTTAAATAAAAAAAATCACATTGTGTAGTCTGGAACTTTGAGGCGCACTGGATTTTTTTTTTTTTTCTTGTGGTTGTGTGTGGGAGTAGGCCTTTGTATTTTCTACTGTATTACTGTACTACACATTTTATTCTACATTTATAGAGAAATTCAGGATTTTCAGAGAAGTTGGCATCTATGTAGTGAACGAAGCAATGCTAAGGTGCCATTTATTAAGACTGAAAGGAACAATTTTCTTATTTTCAGAAGTATGTTTCTATGAATTTTAAATTCCCAGTAAAAAAGGGAAGACATTCATAATTAAACATAACAAGAACGAAAAATCATGCGTCTAGCATAGATTATGTAACACTTTCCAATGCTTCCAAAATAATTTTACAAATCATACCGTTTAATAAGCTAAAAGATAACATCTAAGTAATCCGAATACTTTTATTCAGCCCTGTATAGGATCTATAGATTTGTATATATACTACATAGGATGTTAAATTTTAGTTCAGTTAGGAAACGCGTAGCAAAGTTTAAAATTCTCCGTCTGGAGTTAAATAATACGGAAATGTGTTCGCGAACTTTTGTGCTTCCCTGTATAGGATATACAGAATTTATACACACCACATAATAGACAAAAAGAGAGTTAAAATTAAAATCGCGATCAGTAACTTAAAACGCACTTCCAGGAATTATTGTTAACTTACAGTAGAGAATTCTTTTTTGTGTCAAAGTAAATGAACGATGACTGCTGTACACACACTATTCTGTAGTAAGCCTCTTGAAATACACCTTAGTGATATATATAAATTTCAATGCTTTTAAAATAGGGAAACATTTAAATATACTTCAGACGATTTTTCTCCATAAACGTAATGTAACAGAATTCTTTTGACTGTCCCTGTAAAGTAACTATAAGTGCTATGCATACCCTATTCCATATTTAGCTTCTTGTAATGCACCTTAGTGATATATATAAATTTCAATGCGTTTAAAATAGTGAAACATTATTTAAATAAACCGTCAATGATTTTTCCCCACAGACCGCAATGTAACGGAATTCTTTTGAGTGTCCCTGGAAAAAAACTATAAGTGCTACACACTTCCGTTGAAGTAGGGAACATGCTATAGATAACGACTATAACATATAAAAATTGCAGAGCAATCCGAGCATATTTACGGGAGTTAGAACACGGACAGACGGCCAGACAAACCGAAGTCAAAAACTTTTCAACTAGGTTGGAAAGTGTTAAAAATGGAAGATCATGATTAAAAAACAGACTCCTGCAAAAAACTAGAGAGTTAGCAATTCTGTATTACAGTTACAGGAGCTATTCCCTGGTCAACATAACAGGATACTATGGCATGTTCAACAGGTCTTTATACATCCCCACCATCGGCAGGCAATTTATAAGTCGACTGCGATCACAGGCAGAGAGAGCCTTGAATGTGTGTGAATGGGAAAACAACTTGCAGGCGCACGTTCAGGGTGGGCACAACAAAAGGCAGTAAGGGCGTCATTTTAAAAATTAGGAGCAAGAAGAGCGCTATTTGTTTAACCAAAGGGCAGGAAGGGCATAGCACCCTCCTGAAACTGTCTGGGGGAAACTCTGATAGTGTTAGGAATTTAAAAAGCATTCACTAAATAGAAATGTCCATTATGGAGGTCTTACTGTATATATATTTTTTACCTGAAAAAATATTGTGGAGATTCTTTTAAAAAAGCGTGTCAACCCGAACCAAATCCGCAAGAGTCAAAGACCAACATGAAGCAATGAAAGTCAACCTGACCTGAACTGCAAAAAAAAAAAAAAAAAAAAATATAGTGACAACCTGACCCAAGCCATGGATCGGGTCAGGTGCGGGTAACCCGACTAGATGCAGGACCCTTCATGTGTTAACGTTTTAAGATTAATTTAAAATTTTGATAATAACAGAGTATGAATGTGAGCAGCAGAGGCTGAAGAAATTTATGGGCGTTTCACGAATAGTACAGGTAAAACAGACCAAAAATTGAGTAATAGATGACATCTGGTGGCCTTTGAAAAAAAATTTGGGAAGAACTTTTTGGAAATAGAAATGAAGATCTGGCTGAGTCCTAAAAAATAAAGTTGTTTTACTATGTTTTTGGGAGGAAAAAAGGAGGGAGAGATAATTTAACTCAGGGAAGGGAGAAAACTCAAACTTTAAGTAAGTCAAATCGGGTATCATTAATTATTGGCACCATCTGCAAGTCAATATGATCATTTGTTACAATGTTATGGCAGGTTTTACGAATAAAAAGGCAAAAATTATGATTGACACAATTAAGCCAGTGATTAAATACTGAAAAGCTTATATTTTATGATTCTAAAAAAGTTATTTTTACATGTAAAACACCATTTCATACTAAATTGAGGACATTTTACACTTTTGTAATCAACCTATTTTTGCTATATCTCATATTTTTGAGATAAGATCTTTAATTTCAACATTTCACCACTAGGAGAACTCCAACCACTGATATGATAGCACATAGTCATTTTAAGAGGACTCTTCACTCACACAAAGACTCTCGCTAGCTCATTTAAACTATTCAGTTTATTTTTGATTTTCTCATTTGAATATTTTTAAACAATTTTTTTTGCATAGGATAGCCGAGATCAATCTCTAATAAGACCATTTTTATTTTTTCAATTTTGGTTGTAGATTTTTAAATAAAGTTTTTCAATAGTGAAAGTGCCTTTATTAAAAAATCTGCAAACAAAATAAAAAAATAAGTATAAAATGGCCATATTAGAGATCAACTTCAGCTTTCCCATGAAAAAAAAAATCACTTAAAAAATATTCAAATTCAAACAAAAAATTAAAAAAAGAACCTGCCTATGGTGTAACATTAGCTAGTGAGCATTTTCACATGACTGAAGAGTACCCTTAATATAGATACACTTGTTTCAGAACTCCAGCTTTATCCATTCCAAAGTTATTTGAATGTATTCAGCCACTAATTTGCATCCTATATTACTGTCAAAAACATTTATCCAAATATACATTTCAGATTCTTCTAAGCCACACTGTTTCTTAATTATGAATCTGACAGAACAAGAACATTTAAATTTAGAAAAAATAAGCCAAAACAATAAATCCAGATAAGCTTCATTAATGCTTTGAAATTAGTCTAATTTATGAAATAAGCAATGATTTATTGATGAGAGAAAAATGATTCATTATTGAAAATAGAAAGATAATTTGCAATTTTGTGCTGCTGAAATTATTTCAAAAATAAATAGTTAGACATGCATTGCACTAAAAAGTTTTTTTTTTACAACAATATTAGTAAACAAACTTACTACTGGAATGTTTTTCACAATACCATTTTTATTAGATTTTTAAATACTTAAAATTAGAGACATGTTAAAAAATGCACTACGTTAGCATCAGACGTCTACTTTCTGATGGATAAAACTATATTTTGACAATTATATTAGGTAATGAATAATCAGCTAATTAAATTTCCTCATAGGTTAACTTGGGATTTCACAATCTGATAATGGAAAATCCGTTTTGGTGAAGAGTCCCCTTAACATTAACAGTTAAATTAAGATTGTGGGTTTAAACTTCTGAAAATTTAAACAGTTCCATTTTTACTTTATCAAATATCTTTAGTTTTATTCTACAAACATAACAAATGTTCTTTACACACAGATTCGAAATTACAGATACATTAAAAAAGACAGTTTTAACAGTTGATTACACATTACTAAATTAAAATATACAATACAAAAATCAAATAAAAATTGGAATGAGGAATTGAATAACCTCATAGCTTTAGATGATTCTAGCAGTACTAGAAGCCTTGAAATTCAGAACTAAAATGATCAGTAAGGGTTCTCCGGAAAGTGTTTTTATCTTCAGGATAGTTATCAAATTGCCGGGTATCTCCTTTTGATGTTAGTTTAGGTATTAGAGGAGCTTTTTCCTAAAACAGACATGCAAGGAAGAAGAAAGGCATGCAAAAGAAAAAAAAAAAAGTAAATAAAGATAAATAAACCCAAAGGAAACAAATGTGGATTGTGAGAAAAAGAACAAGAAATGTCATGCATGAGACAACAGAAACCAAAAGGGCTTAAATTTATATAAAAAGTAGTAAAAGACAATAAATCTAAGTTTACATTATTAATGCTTTACTATTTGACTATGGTATATAAGCAAAAGGTAAGACATGCTAACTACATGCAGAAAAAATACACATGCAAAACAAAAATACACAAAAAACAGAAAACTATGTTTAAAGAAACTAATAAATAGACTTATTTAAAGTAACTACAAAGTAAAAAAACATGCTGGGAAGAAAAAAAAAAAAAAAAAAAAAGGAAAATAATACTCCTCAGCATTAAGATAAGATTGCTAACACTCCAAAATATAAATTATTATAGTAAATCTTACTGTCTATGGAGTTTTACAATGATGATATAAGAAATTTACATAAAAGGAAGATTAAATTTAAATCAGATAGGTCTATTATAAAAAGTATTAGGTTATTTTCTTCATTTGAACAAATGTTACAGAAGAACAAGATAGAGGTGAGTGGGTATTCAAATTTTGAGGTAGGGAATAAAATTTTAGTAAAATATCTTATTATTCATGAAAAGAAAAGTTTTTGTTAAACCTATTCTGACTGCAACCAAGCAGATAGAAAGTTTATTCATATTTCTTTGTACTATGGACATTACTAAATAAGATCTTATTTTGAACTGAAAATTTTATATTATGCAGAAAACATATAGATAACATTATCATTTTAACTTTAAAAACCTGATAAAAGAAAGCACAAAATGTTGCACAGTAAACATTTATAAATAAAGAATCCATTTAATCTGCCATGTTCTCGGGATCATACATTAATTGAAAACCAATTTGGATACTTCAAAATAAAGCAAGTTGTTCAATTCTTTTGTATACTAGAACATATTCACATGAACAATTAAAGTTTAAAACACATGTTAAGTTATTTTTCACCTTCTTTTGAAATATTGTTATCCAGTCTGTGGTACCAAACCATTTGTGATTCTTGATATCATTTACACCATTCTTTAAATTTCCATATCTTTTAGTGAGGTCAACTTGAAGTAAATTTTTCAAAAGATCTTTCAAATCTGATGTGAAATGTGATGGAAATCGTACCTAAATATATGCACAAAATTAATGAAAATTACAGATTAATTACAAAAGATATAAATCACAAAAAAGATTAGAATAAATAAAATACCTTCCCAGAAACTATTTTTTCATAAATTTGAATTGGTTGGTCAGCAAAGAAAGGAGGATAACCAGCTGCCATTTCATATACAAGCACTCCTAATGCCCACCAATCAACCGCCTTATTATAACCCTAAAAAGAATCATTTCATGGTTACACAATGTATTTTTTTTCATTAAATATAGTACTGAATTTAAAAAAAAAACATTATCTACAAGCTATACAATGTAAAATTTATCAAAAGAGGAAATTTAATTTAAGGAATTTCAAATAGCAAATTCTAAAAATTTTTAATATAATACTAGAAATAAAATTATCTTTTAAAGAATTGTTAAGGAACTTTTACTTTGACCAAGAAAGAAAAATGAACCCATCTTTGCTATTGCAAAATGATCTTGTGAATGTATTTTTTTTTTTAAAGTAATAAGTCAATCTGCATTGCTACTTTTACTATTCTATGGTTATAGAATAGCTTAAAGTAAACTGACTACATTTCTAAGAAATGCAATCTTGATTTTAATATCATGTAAGAGCAATAAAAAAGAAAACATGACTGAAGGAGGAGGGCAGGGGGAAACATGGTTGATCAAATATGCAAATGTTATTTAAAGAACTAGTGAAGTCCAAGGAGGAAAGACATACAATAAAGAGATAATTCAATACCTTAAAAGCTAATAAATTGTGTTTCTTGACAAATAACTAAACACATTAAGTGATAGTTTCCTAAAAAAGCTTTAAATGAAACTTGACTATTCATATCAGTACAAAAGATGTATTACAATAAGAACTTTTATAAATCACTAGCTAAAACTGCAGAATTATTCAAACAAATTTGAGAAACAGCTTAATGTATAGATACAAATGCATTATATTTTATTTTAATAAGAATCTTAATGTAATATTTAAACATTTTATATATTTTTTTTTTGTTAGCCCACAGCTATGTTATCAAAAGCTTTTTAATTTTAATCTTAGTAGTTACTAGTATTGTAGAAACTGTCTCATGTTAAAGGGTTATTTTAAACATAATTCATATAGATAATGAAATAAAAAGCTTCTTAACCCCCCCCCCCCCCAAAAAAAAAATAAAATAAAAATAAAATAAATAAATAAAAATAAATAATAATAATAAAAATAAATAAATAAAAAGTTGTCTTTTGCTTTTTATCAATTTTGAAAATCCTGATTTGAGTATAAAATTAAGTGTTTGTGAAATGACATTTATGTCGGTAATTTCCAACATTTAGACTAAATAATGTCTTACCTTGCTTAAAATTATTTCAGGAGCAAGATATTCAGGTGTTCCACATAGTGTCCAAGTTCTACCTTTAACACGTTTAGCAAAGCCAAAATCAGTAACCTAAAAAGAAAATTAATTAAAAAATATATATTTTTTAAATCTCAGCACAACTTTTCATTGGAATTTCAAATTACATATGAATATAAATATGTATGAATACTCACTTTTATATAACCCTGGTTATCAATCAACAGATTTTCTGGTTTTAAATCTCTATAGATCAGATCCAAACTATGCAAATATTCAAATGCAAGAACTATTTGTGCAGCATAAAACCTTGAATGTGGCTCACTGTAAAAATCAAATTAGAGTTAAACGAAAAACATGGTGTTAAATGAAACTAATTTTCTTTTCTCAATATCAAATGAAAGTTTCAATTTAACACAAGATTAATATATATATATCTTTCCTTTATTTGAAAAACAAAATCTCAAAATAAAGAAAGATAAGTTTAGACCCTATCAAAAAATTGTTTCATTTCTATTTTATGCTTGCTACCATGTTGCATATTCAATATGCTGCTGTCCAGTATGGAAAATATAAAAATCCCAATTGAGAAAGAGTGAGCAGAAAAAAAGAGCCAAGCAAATTAGGGTATGCTTGTATCATTATATAAAGAGTACATGAGAAATAGCTCAAAGAGCTTAATTTGTTTTTGTGGACTCCAAAGTTGAAAATCATTGAACAGGCATGACTGACATCTCTAGGCAAGTACAGAGTTGCATATACTTACAAATATGAGAAAGAAATTCCTTTCATCCTCTGGAACTTTGATAATTTGTCTTTAGATAGATTCTATAAATCAGATACAATACAAATGCTAACTCAAGACAACCCCCAAAAGAAACATTTGAGGTTTAGATATTTAAAAAAACTTTATTTACAAAAACACATCCATAAAAATAAACATAACTTCAGGTGTGCACCTTCAGTATAGTAATTTAAACTGTACAATTTTTGCTTATGGTTATTTGAAGTAGGAGGAAAACATCAAATAACCAAACTGTCAATACCAATGGCTATTTGAAGTTATTTTATCAGTTTTACAAATATAATTTAAAACACTAACAAGAATTGTTCCCACTGGTAAAAATCACTACTTAATTAGTCACAACAGAAGTTGAGCAAATGTATAAACAAACAACTAATCCTAAATAACATTTTTTAAAAGCTATTATTGTATGGTGTCGCTGTTTGAGATAGTGGTATAAAGGGTTAAAGACCGAGCATAAGTGCTTTTATATTTTGGTTTTCTGGTAATCCAAATTTAAAATTCCCTCAGACATCAGCCCTTGCTGACAGACTCCATGTAGAATGATAATATATATGTATGTATGAAAGATTATAACTATAATTCTGACTGATGCATTAAAAAATTAATTTACATAAAGTTCTTTATAAAATGTATTTATTTTGCCAAAAGAGATCATCTACAGATTAAAATTAAACCCAATTTTAAAAAGTTAAATAGCAACATCATAATTTTATTACATGTTCAGCATGCTCAAAAACATAGAAATACAAATTTTCATCTGTTTAGAAGGATTAGTGAAACAAAAATTTTTGAAAAATACATCAAACAATATTAGAAAAATGCCTGTTATTTACACATTATTTGAACAAAAATTTATGTGTTTCACTGCTTTAAGTTCCATATGAAATGCCCCAAAATAATGAATGCACATATTTTGTATTACATAATTTATGAAATAATTAACAATGTGAAATCATAAATAGAAATTGACCTTTTGAATGCACAAGATGAGAAATAACCAGTATAATTTTCATTCATTTCTGGTCATTGATTATGAAAACAAATATGTAAAAACAGCCAATTTTAAGGAGTCTTACTTTAATCCCAAATTTAAAAATCTTACCATTTCACATATACAAAAAAAAAAAAGGTATGAGAACAACAAACCTCCAAAAAAAGTAGTAAGTGTTTGTTTTATCTCCCTATATCTAAATAACCCCTCCTTTTTTGCTAGAAGGTGAATGGAAGTGGAAATTTTGAAAGAAAAGGCTAATTCAATGATCTGTTATTACTTCGAAGTACCAAATAGAATTTTTATTTAATATTAGAATTTTTTCACCTCCTGTAAATACTAGTATATCAATGATATAATTGAATCAGTAACTTACTCTGTATAATTGCTGAAAGGCATAAAATAAACATTTTATAAAACAGTAAAAATAAGTTTTATTAGACTGTTTACATGTTTTGGCTCCATCGGAGCCATTATCAAAACAAATAAGAATGTTCTACAATTGTATGGTCTATAAAGTTATTTGAAACACTATCCATTTCATTTATACTTGGATGTTTATTTCCATATTTGTAACCATGGTGTAATTTGAGCCATAACTTTGTTAAGTTAAATTATGCTGCATCATTACGCATTGTATTTTTACGTGTTACAATCTCTATGGTTTCTTTTATAATGGTTGGATAGTATAGATTGGAGTGAAAAATTCTTACTTTCATTAAAATTTGAATGTTTTTTTTTCTTGATATAATCTTGCCAGGACTGTTTTTTCTATTATACTTAATATCAACTTTTATATACTCCTGACTAATTCTCAAAATTAATTGGGTTAATTTTAGT
The DNA here is from genome assembly GCA_963931845.1 of Maratus michaelseni. Classification (NCBI taxonomy): domain Eukaryota; kingdom Metazoa; phylum Arthropoda; class Arachnida; order Araneae; family Salticidae; genus Maratus; species Maratus michaelseni. The sequence continues at coordinate 125,313,926 of OZ007586.1, forward strand.
GCAATGGCAAAGCAAACCCACAGCACTGGCAAGATAATATGAATAAACCATCCAAATAAATTTTAATGAAAGTAAGATAATTTTCCCCTCCAATCTATACTATCGATCCATTATAAGAGAAACCATAGAGATTGTAACACAAAAATACAATATGTAACAATGCAGCATCATTTAACTTACCAAATTTGTGGCTTGAGTTACTCCATAGTTACAAATATGGAAATAAACATCCAAGAAAAAATAAAAAGTAACGTGCATAATTTGAAAAACTACATGAAAAATTAAATGATAGTATTTTAAATAACCTCATAGACTGTGCAATTATAGAATATTCTTCTTTGTTTTGATAATGGCTCCAATGGAGTCAAACTTGTCAACAGTCTAATAAAACTTATTTTATGCCTTTTAGCAATTATAAGAAGTATATTATTACAAGGTGTTATAATTTATACACTAACTAATTTTTCAGTAGAGCTGAAATTATGCTATAAATTAATGAAATACAAAAGGATGTGAATTATCACTTTACTAAACAGCGTACAACCATTAGAGTGAAAAAATGTCCAGACCGGGGTTCGATTCCAGATCCCTTGGTATAGCGCACCAAGTGCTTTACCAATTAAGCCATCCAGATGAGATCCAAATAGCATTCTCTCACTCATATGGCAAGGCTACAACCACGCAGCACAAGGATGGAAAGTCAAACATGAGCACAACACCGTTAACATGCATGAGATAAATTAAATCCAGTATTGGTGAATATTTATACACTAGTTAATTTTTCTGCAGAGCTAAATATTCAGCCATATAAGAATGAAAGAATGCTAGACTGCATGTCATCTGGATGGTTTAATTGGTAAAGCACTTTGTGCGCTCCAGGATCGAACCCCGGTCAGGACATTTTTTTACTCTAATGGTTGTACGCTATTTAGTAAAGTGATAATTCACATCCTTTGTGTTATAATTTGTTATATTTTTTTGAATAGGTGATTGTTAAAAGGAACTAAGTACCAGTTTTGAAATTTCCCATGTCATGAACACCCAACTTTTAAATTCAACTCTCAAACATGCATAGGTAGTACCTGGACAGAGTTTCTTTCTTCACAAAATAGTCAATAAACATGAGAAAAAAAATTGAAACTATTTCTCATGTCCAAATATGGACTTAGTTCCTTTAAACAATTGCTGATTCAATTATGAATTTTTGAATGAGCATAGTTTACATTAACACAGTTGTTTTATCATTACTTCAATAGTTTCAGCCACAACATGACTCAATCATCAAAATGAGTTTTTCAATATTCACACAGCCCCTGAATATATTTGAACTTTCATTTAAATAGTCTTTCAAGACAGTGCAATGAAAATTCATGCACAGCATATATTTTCATAATTTGAATGAAAGAAATAAATGCAGGGGTTTAATAGAGATTTTTAAAAGTTCATATAAAAATAATGTTTACTATATCTAAACTTAAAAAAATATAAATACAGGGTTTGACAAATGTGGTTGACAGGCCACCACTGATGGCCAGGTTTTTATATCTGGTGACCTATCAGGCAAGGTTTAATATATATATTACAAAAATTGATTTGAAAGAGATGAGCACAACTGGAATTTTTTTTTCCCCCAATATTAAAAAATATACTTAGAAACTGTATTCAAACCAAAAATATTTAAAACTTATTTGTCAAAAATAAGTTCAAATGCTAATTTTAAAATAATAAAATCTGAATTATTTGACAGACTGACAGGAAAATAGACAAAAAAATGTTTTCTTTCTTCACTATTTCACAAATGCCCCCTCATCAGATAGATTTTATGGCACTGAATTTTCCAGATATTTGAAGCATTTGGCAATCGGCATTTTCTGAAATGTCCAATTCAGCCTTTACAGTATATATATATATATATATGTATGAGGTATATCATTTTGATAAATTATCTTTCTAAAATATGTACTATTTTTTAAAATGTAACTAATAATTCTAAACTATGCTTATTATTTTTTAATAATAATTCTTTAATGCAGTCTTGTATGATATATATAATAATAAACAAGGAATTTCGGTGAAAACAGCTTTATCATGCAATTTGTAGAATGGGAGTTCTGACTTGCATTAAAATTTAAATTTCTTTTGTTTCATACTGTAGAACAAACACTTATTTTTAGCTCACTATCGGAAGACTATTTTTTTGACCAGGAGCTAAAATTTATGTACATTGAATATACACATTTCATAATGCAAGAACAGTGTCATATTTAATCTACATTTTACGTTGTCATATGTAATACTAATTTTTTATTTTTATGTTGTACATAAGAATTTTTTTTTTTTAATATAAAAACTTATGAGAATATAAATAGCATAGCTCGTTTTCATATGCAAATCAGAACTTAAAAACCATGATTCAGTTTGTTACATAAAAGCTCGCTCAACAGAAATAAAAGATGGTTTCAAAATTTCTAGTAACTAAAACATGTTTATCTTGATTAATGTAAACAGGAGACAAAATGAAAGTCACCTTAGTAGAAAAGCATATCAACAAGCATTTGAGATAAAATAATGAAATCTAGAATTTTACACATACATGAAGCTGACAAAGTCACACTGCAAAATACAAGATTTGAGCTCTACATACACATGCAGTAAAATAAGTATAAACACTTCTATGAAATATATATATATACATATTTTGAAGAGTTTTTTTAGCTATGCAATTTTCTGCATAGTTAAAAATAGTCAATATTGTTTGCATTTAAAAGGACAAGGGTTTTAGTTTCTTATTTACTTTGGAAATCTCAATGGTTTATAAAACACCTGTATTTAATGCAGCAATTCAAAAATTTCAAACTTTCATCTTATTTGCATAAGAAAATGAAGAAAGAAAAATAAGATGATCCTAGTGAGTCAAAAGGAATACAAGACACATAATCAGTAAGACAAGAGAGCAACACAGGTGATAAATTAAAAAAAGTCAACATATCTTCCTCTCCCGTACAAATTCTGAAAATCTCCCCCCCCCCCTTCCTCTCTTTTTATTATTTCTTTTATTCCAAAATCAAAACCCATTTGATGACTGGCTAGATTTTGAAGTACTTATTTTATTCAAGAATAAACACTAAAATTTTAGCCTAACAGAAAATACTTTTTCTCATGCTATCTTCTATGTTCCACATTTTGGTCAAAATGCTGCACACAGAACTTTGAACATATCTTGCACACTGCCGTTACATATAGGAATTTATAAAGTAATTATTTCTTGTCAATTGTTACAGAAAATTGAGATCGTATTAACTGGAAACTTATCTAAAGAAGAATTATAATAAATTCTGTTACCTTGTAGTTTTGTTAAGAGATTGCTTCAAGCAATTTTGTAAAGAGAAACAAAACATCCATATTAAGAAAATTAAAGGATGTAAAGAAGAGTCAGATAAATAACCTACCATACTTTACATTCCTTACTTTAAAATTTATCCTGATTTTGTGCCATAAAGAAGGTAATCAAGATCAATTTTTGACACTGAAACCATCTTTTAAAGAATGAAAAATCAATGTAGCTTAAGCAAGTACAACCTGGCTTGGTCTAAATTTCATGACAAATTTTATCCAAGGTATAATTCAATACAGTTTTACTGTATTTATTTATTACAGTAACAATTTAAACTGAGCAAAAATAAAATAAATCGCTGCTAGTACATGGTGTTACCTCCATTGAAAGAAGCAGTAGCAAAAAAAGGTTTTGTGAATTATTTCATATGTAAAAAGATTCATATTTTTATTTCTTAGTCTTCTTAACAAAACTGCAAGTACAAGCTATGAAAGTTCATAAAACTGAAAAATGGCACAATTGGAAATTAAGTTCATACATCAAGTTTTATAGCTTTCAGTATAGTTTTCAAACAACTGATCAGAGTTGTTTATCCACAATGTACCTTTTCATAAATCTTAAATTTTTTCTTTCATCAAAATATTAAAATCTACATCGCAATGCAAACGTTTAGACAAATAATCATTTATGTCTCTAAATTAAATCAATTTATGTTACAAAAATGCATAATTAGCATTTTAAAAGATATTTAATTTGTTGAAAAACTCAATTTTTGCAACTAGGCAGAAGTTAGCATAACATAAAAATTTAGACCTTATCTTGTTGGAACTAGTCATGAAAAAATGCAAATGAGAAATAAATGATGTCAAACACTTTAGGTATGAATAATGTCAAACACTCCAGGTATTTAAGTTCACCTTGGGATAGCTTCAGTTATTTAAGATGTTGCAAAGCTACGGAGATTCAGTTGTAAAAGGTAATTTGGATATGAAAGTTGAAATTAGAAGGTTGGCATTTTAGAAATAGCTGTACTTTTAAATAATTCAATAAAGCCTGTATACAGAGTCTTATAGAGATGCAATACATACAAAGCAAAACCTGAATTTGGAAGGCCACATGTAACAAGTAAACAGGAGAAAGGTTCAGAGGATGGCACCTACACAAAAGATTACCATGCAACAAATTCTGAATGAATCGGGGCTCTTGGTATCAAAAGATACAATTTATACACAAATAAAAGAAACAAGTGTCATAGTTCAATTCAAAATGAGGAGACACCCAACTCTGAAAGTTCAATACAAGCTGCAGAGAATGAACTGGACTTGTAGGCACAATATGAAAATAGGGATATTCAGTAATATTCATAGATTTAAAAAAAAGGAATCTAGGCATTGAGTATATAATATATTTCTTTTAAGATGACTTTAGTACTTATGGTGGCTAATAAATGAAAAAAAAAAAAAGCCTAGGAGTACTTTAACTGTTTTGTGCATTCTCTGCTTTTGTCTTGGGCAATGTCTATACTTTCTTTTAACTTTAAAGCATTCCAGACTTCTACAGGGAAGTAAAACCAAACAACTTATTTGGAATCTGAATATAATTAATAAGTAATTATATTTTGCAATCTTGTATATCTAAATATGCAAATCTACAAGGATATGCTGTATGGATGAAAAATTTTATAAGGACTTCTCAAAGTACCTTAAGTGAGCATGAATTCAAGAGTAGTTTTAGTGAAACTAAATATAAAAATCATTATGCAAGGGGGAAAAGAACTACAGAAGACTAAAATCTAATCATTTTTAATATTCAACAGTAAATTAGAACACACATTAAGTAACAGTGAAATGTCATGCTAAAATTTTTCGTAAAAATCATGCAAACAGGAAAAAGGATGGAGGGGAAAAGGGTTGGAGAAAGATAGTAGAGTAAAATAAAAAGAACATTCATATTGTTTGGAAGGAGGAAAAGAGAAAAAAAAGGTGCATGCATAAACTTAATTTCATTTAGCTTGCATACACCTTACCTAAACCTTCCACTTTTTCGAAGATGTGAAAACATTTCTCCACCTGGCACATATTCTAATACCATATATAAGTTAGAAAAATCCTGTAAAAGAAATATAATAAATAAGTTTCATTAATTTGAATAAAAACTCACCTGAAACGACCTATTCGCCGAAGGTGAGAGAACATTTCCCCACCAGGTACATATTCTAGCACCATATATAAATTAGAGCAGTCCTGAAAATTAAAAGCACAAGCTCTCTAGAGTTAGTAAAGTTAAAATGGATAAATTATATTTAATATACTGATAATTTTATTCTTTCACCTACTATATAACTTTCAGTAGCATTGAGAATATATATTATGCCACAGTATTTACCTTAGCCCCTGAAAGTAATCTTAATTTTAAGCCCAAGTATACAGTATATATAGTAATTTATAAATATTAAGAAAAAATTATTAGCTATATTTGTATGTGCCATGATATAAACACAAAACTTTTAGAAGTGTGACAGAGTTGCTGGAATACATAAGATAAAGTAAGGTGAAAAGCATCAGGCCAACTAAGTATTAGCACCTATTAAGTTTAATAAAAACAAAGTATGAAAGAAGTACATACATCACTAGCATGTGCCATAAGATCAAAGTGATGATCTTGGGAAAATTTGTTTAAAACTTTTCAAATTACTGCAGTCAAAATTTTACATATCAAGACAGAAAGGAACAGATGGCGAATTAAAAAAACGGATCTTTTAGCATCTAATGCAAAGAGTATTGTAGTTTAAAAAAAAAAAAAAAAAACTAATTTGCCTTGGTTGGCTAAAAGTATTCTATGCAATCATATGATACTGAGCCAATGAAGTTGCAAACAAATGAGACTTTAAAATGTCTCCCTTTTTATTGATATTTGCTCTATTTTATACCTTCACCAACATGTTATAAAAAATATTCAGATACAAACAGAAATAAATTCCTTACACTTAATCTAAAAATTATATGTATCTGTAATCTATATCTTTCAAGTCCTCATTATTTCTTTCAGAAAGCAATGCAAAATATAATTTTACTTATATTAAAGAATATATGTATATATAAAATGAAATTACATATATAAACAAAATTACTAAAATTAAAATCATGATGAACCAAATAAAAATATGCATACAGGATATATATATATATATATATAGATAGAGAGAGATAGAGAGAGAGAGAGAGAGAGAGAGAATGTCCAATAAGATATGCAGTGTCCAGGGATCAGACTCAGAAAATAACAAAGGAGGAAATTATGAGTGAAATTCAAAATTTACGACATTTTTCATAACATTTATGCGTGAATTTTGTGAACTATATTGTATTGAATATAAAATAAATACATTAACAAACTTCTCATGTTAAAATACTTTATAGTATTTTCTGTAATAAATATATTTCATTTTCATAGTCGAGTTGAAAACTACCTGTCAACATGTGCAGTTTTATACTACATTAACATTCATTCATCAAAATGTAGAGTTTGGTTTCATGTATTCTAATCAGGAGTAAATAACTTGAGTATTAAATAGTTAACTATCATTTTTGTAAGTACAGAAAACAATAACTTCGATCAAATTTACATTTTTTTTTTTTCACGACAAATTATGAAAATTTCTATTTTTTTTAATGCGACCTGTTGACGAAATTATCACTTTTTTCTCACGATAGTTTGAGGAAATTTGTGATTTTATTCAATAGAAAAAAAAGCCAATGTCGCAGAATTATGGAAGAGAAATCTGCAGAAATAAAAGATTTGATATATAAAAAAGGTGGAAATTGTGGATTTTATATAAAAAGCGAAAATTGCGAAACTTATAAAAAAAGTGAAATTCTGTCTTTAGACTGAAAAGTGGCATCCCTGAGTGTCCAGATTCCAGCAGATTTTGATAGCAAACATCAAGATGAGCATAGTAATGTGTCACATGGTGAGAGTGTTTTGGAAAGTAATGTAATAGTTGAATGATGCCCTAAATGGAAGTAACAATGGCATATTATAGTCCACATAATAGAACAGATTGCCACAAATCTGGTTCAAAAACTACCAGTCTTCTAGTTATTGAAATATCTCAACTGACATATGTGCAAGAACTGATTTGACCCTATGCAGAGCCCCACACTAAGAATTTTATATTATTAAGCAAACTGGAAAATCACGAGCCAAATTTTATAAATGTCATAAAAAATTACCATTGCTGCATGAGAGACATTATTCAACTTTTATACTAATATTTGTAAGTTATATTACACTACAGTCACAATTAGACCATAAACATACAAAACACACAATATAAATTAAACAACTACTTATCAGTTAAAAAATGTATATAAATAAATTATTTATGAAAAACATCTTTAATTAGCAGGAACAAAAACTGTTCAGTTGCATCCAATCATGATAAATGACATACACCAATTAACAGAAGCTGTATTTAAATCTCGTAAATTTTAGGTTTTTACTATAGGTAACAAACTGTCAGATTTTTTTACTGTACTATTTTTCTATGTGAGAGGTCATACATTTCCCTTTACACTGTGGTTTAAGAAAGTCAAATTTTACATTATTTTTATCAACCCATTTATTAATCTAAAAATCCCAAAATATCTTGGTCATGAAAAATTTAAATCTCATATGCCAAAAAATGAGATTTGCCAAATGTTTTTTCCCAAATAAATTGCAAATTTTATGATTCATCTGCATTTGGTAAATGGCTAATGTAGGCCTTTGCTATGTATCATTACATGATTTCTGTTCATGGCATCAGCATCATTTGACTATGATGCTATATTTTGATATTTCTTCCCTCCCCCACACCCCCCCGGTGACACATCACTATGCACTATGCCTATTTTGATGCTTACTATAGGAATCCAATAGTATTTGATGCTAGATACCCGTAGAAACACCATACATACAGTGGCAGTTAAAAGTTTCCGGCTAGTTAGTTTCTTTGATTTGTTTACCAGAATGTTTCAGTGAAGAAGAATCACAATTGCTCCAAAAGTTAGGAATATGAAAAGGACCTCTGACCACGTGATCATTTGGATTGGATACTGAAGACATTTGATGCAAAGGGGAGGAATTCGAAATTTGTGTGTCAAAAGTTTCCAGACATTCTTCATTCATTAGTTTTTGCTATCGGTAAAGTGTTGTTTTGGTCGTGTTTGTTAATTAATTACCATGAATAACATAGTCAATAAAATTCAAAAATGAAAAGTTCAACAATTGTTTGTAAACGAGTGATTTGTTTGTCGCTAAAAGGGCCAATCCTCTCATAAGATTGCGGCAAAGTTATCGATCGGAAAATCTACTGTGAACGATATTTAGGAGACCCCGGAAAACGACTATTCGTGTGGACAGAATTATCAGGAGAAAAGCAGTTGATGACCCGCATAAAACTGCCACTGCAATACCCCATGATTTACGGAGTGAAAATATTGCTGAAATAAGTCTGTCTACCATGTCAAGACGCTTACGTGCAAGACAAAATGGAAGTGTTGGTGTTAAAAAACCTTTCATAAGTAAAAATCAACGGGCCCGACTGGCGTTTGTCAAGGAACACAAAGACTGATCAAGTGAAAACTGGAAAAAAAATACTATTTTGCGACAAATCGCAGTTCAACATTTTTGGAAGTGATGGCAGACACTATGTCTGATGACTTAAAAACAAAAAGATATGATTCAAGATATGTTATTCCTACAATGAAGCATGGCGGAAGACACGTTATGCTGTGGGGAGCATTTTCTGGAAAAGGTGTCGGTCTGTTAGTTGAAATCTGCAGCAAAATGAATGGTGCAATGCATTAGAATATCTTGCAAGATCATGTGCTGCCTTATTGGAAGAAAAATTGTGGTCTAAAAAATTTGTTTCAGCATGATATCGACCAAAAGCATACATGCAAGCTCGTCAAACAGTGGATTTCTCGCAAAAAAATCCACTTTTGAAATGGCCAGTGCAATCACCCGATCTGAATCCAATAGACAATCTTTCGAACAAACTTTATAAACGTGTGCGGAATTATAAATATTCTAATTCAGCAGAATTTTCCACGAAATTGCAAGAGTGGAAAAACCTTACTATAGACGATCTTCAACCTTTCATTGAATCGATGCCATGTCGCTGCGCCACAGTAGTTATTGCTAAAGGTATGACGGCAAAATATTAATTGTAAATTTTGTTGATCACTTATTTTTTATCATAACACCATTTTTTTCCAAACTTGCCAAGATAGCCGGAAACTTTTGAGAACATGAGTTTTCCTTTGCAATTAATTTTGTCAATTAAATTTATTGATATTTATTTGTTATTCCATACTACCATTTGTAGTTCCTAACTATTATGTGAATAAAATATGTATGTATCACTTTGAGATTCCTGTTCATATGGGTATACTTACAAATTAACTAAATATTTTATGATGGCAGGAAACTTTTGACCGCCACTGTATTCATTTTTATTCATCTAAAAAGGTCTTAAACATACTACGAAAAACTTATCTCCAAAACAACTTTCTATAAATGTATTATTGCAAGTCAAACCATATATAAGTGGAAATAAGTAGAAAATTCTTGTATTGATAACTTTTCATTCTTAATCCTTGGACTGTCAAGTCCAAGATAATTATGAAAACTGCAGCTTGGTGAACAGATTAAGTTTTTTTTATATCATGTGGGAGTTTTTTTTTTTTTTTGTGGGGGGGGGGGGGGGGGTAAATATTTAAAAAAACATGAAACATTAAAATTTGCCCTGTTCCTAGACAGTCAGGAGGTTGTCATTTAATCTAAAAAATGTTTCATATATTTGTCAAATATACAATCGGTCAAATTAATAATTTTTCTTATATATCAAATTTAACCTGAAATTTCAGTATAAATAATTTAAATCTTTAAAATGAGTCAAATTTTATATAATTTTTTGCATATGCTGATTTCAGAAGTATAAATCAAATTAAATTTTGCAGAAAAAGCACAAAATTTTTAAGAATAAAAGCAAACATTTATGTAAACCAATTATAAATTGTATATTTTATATTCAGTATCAACATTTTCTAAGAGTCCATCCCATGTAATCGACAATCTGCAGATAGCAGAATTGTGCAGTGTCAAGACAAAAATAATAATAAAAACTGCCCTTATTTAGTCATTCTTAACCCAACTGTAGCCATTAAGAGATGCGATGGGTTGAGCCTATTTTGGATCTAGACTCAATTTTTTATACCACTTTTCAAGAATGGACTCAAAGGGAAAATATTTTTTTTGAAAAATTTGAAAAATAATTGCTATTTAAAAAACAAGAATGTTGTCCAAATTTCTAAAAGTGTTTAAAAATCCTTTAAAAATCAGCTTGAAAAGGATTTCTTCTAAAAAAATGTTGCAACCATTTGACGAGAGTCACGAATTTTTTCGAGTGATTGACCAAATTTTGTGATTTTATTCAAATACTGTTTCGATGTAATTTTAGGCTATTTTCCATTCAAACATCAACACTTTTTTTTTTTACAATCCCACGAAAATTGCTGATCAATAAAAAAACCGGCATCCCTCTTCGATAATAAAGAGTATGGAGAGTAGAACTTTGTCCCTCACATCTCCGTGAAAAATGAACAATAATTGATTTTGTTATTGATAAGGTATAAGGAGTCATCAGATTCTGAAGACACTGCATGGTCAGTGTTAATAACAAAGAAACCATGGGATGTCAGTTGTCTATCCTCACTTTTGGTTTGAAAATGTTTTCTAGAATTACTGGAAAACCAAAGTATCTTTTTGCCATAGTTGTATAATGATATTTCAAAACAATAAGAATACCGACTTTTGCAGATTTCTGCCAGTGGTTGAATATAAATGACAAATTTTTTAGTTTAAAACAGATTGTTAGAGACATGCAAATCACTAAATGTTTTCATGGAGGAAATATTTAGGATTAATACTTATTTTTATGCAAGAAGAGATATTTAAATGAGAAAATTAATCTTGAAACAATTTTGAGATGTTATTAACAATATTCTAATGTGCACCTTCAGCGTTGGGCTCTAATTTCAAAACAGCAGGCTCCCAAAAAAAGCCTGAACTTATCTCTAGTAGTCATGTGTCAGCCATTTTGCAATTGTTTATCATCTGTTATCTGTCCTAAACGCATCACCCTCTTAAAGCAACAATTGGGAAATTTCACATAACTGACCTTGAACTATTTTTTTCTCTACAGTAGTAAAGTTAGAAGACATCCCCCCCCTCACCCCAATCCCCCAAAAAGCATGTTGAATTATGATACTTCTGAATGCTGAATTCAGATTGCTATCCTGATGCTTCCAAAATCTTTGTACTCTTTTTTTTCTCCCCCTCCCCTACCGTGCACAGTTTGATATTGATAGTTTTAGGATTTTTTTAAAATGAATTAAAAATTTGAATTAAGTAGATTACATTTTTATAATTACATAGTTTTATCTATTCATCAGATGTGCAATTTTGTGAAAAGTAAAAATATAAAAATATTATAATAAAGTATTTATAAAATTAATTTATTGTTAACAGACATATTTTTAAATATTTAATGCAATTGCATAATTATTTCAAATAACATCACTGAAAAGTAATATTTAAATATTAAATGAAATTGAAAAAATATTACTGGATGGAATTTTTGGTTAAAAGATAAGTAAATGTGCTTAATTACAGGCTTCAAGAATTTTTTTAGACATATTTTAAAAACAGTTTTTGGTTGTTTGTGGGTGCTACAATAGTCTTTTGCACATGAAGGCCAAATAGACCAAGACCTTTGTCAAATACAATTTTTTGAGTTATGTACTTATAACATAAGTATGCAGTATGACTTCCAATAATGGCAATACAGGATTAACATTTGGTTCAATCACTTTAAATATACACAATAAGAAAAACCATTGCAAATAAATACACAGTAAAATTCGATTTCTACATGACTAATGAAATGAAGATTTATATATAAGATTGTAATTCAATTAGATAATGGATACAATTAGAATGTTTTTTTTTATGACAAACTGGAATAAAATTAACTCACTTTAAAATGATACTCTAGTTTCACAAGAAATGGAAAACTGACAGCTTGCAAAATTTTTTTCTCATTCAAAGTGTGTTCTACTTGTTTTAGTTTTACAACCTATAAAGAGAATATATTAAGGACAACTAAAGAACTAGCTTATAAAACAGTTCATATTTCAACTGCCTAAGCTAAAAATTAAATGCTCTTGTTTATAACAAGAGACCAATTTCAGGAAGTAATTTGTTTTGATAATAAAATTGTGGTAATTAAATTCTGTTTTGTAGGTTTATCAACAATAAAAAGAAGGGATTTACTAACATGAACAATAAAGGAAGAACAGGCAAACAGAAATCATTTAATATGCAGGACGATTGATAATTATGTATATAATGTTTCACAGAGTATAGTAAATCAACTAGCAATTTTATTAAAAGCATAATGAAACAAACACCTTAATCTCAAACTTTACAAGTTTTTAATCTATTTTCCATGACATAGTCTACTAATCTCATGCACTCCACGGTCTACCCTTTCCTACCAATGAATGCAAAACACTACCACTGGTGTCAAAATTCTTGAAATTGTTAGCACAGAGGGGCAGTTACTTCCAAACTCAACTGCCATGTCACCTCCACATAATTGTTTATTGCAGAATACAAACACACACAATGTACATGCTACTTCAGAGGCAACTGATCCATCATTCTGTATGGAATACACAAATGGTCCACAAGTTCAGTCACCATTATCCCCACTCACAGGCTACACACTGATTATGTCTTGAAACTTGGTCCAGTATTTGAAATACTGCAATCAATGATTTAAATTCCCATATACATAAATATGGGCCACCATGTACAGTCAGACATCTTTATAAATCGGACGAATAAACACATATACAACAAGAATGAAAATATGTCAATGTTTGAATGCAGAGAATCTTTAAAGACAAAGTGAAATAAAACAAAACCAGAACTTATTCACTGGGGCATCTCACAACAGCAATGAGAAAGTTTCTCAAATTTATATTTTGCTTTATTACCAGCACAATCTTATAATTGATACTGGAAATGTCTTAATTTACCAAAAGGCAGATTTTTAGAAAATGCAAGAATAAAGGGTATTAAAAAAATGAAAGAATTGTAAAGAAATGTTTTGTGCTTATATAACTTAACAAGGAAGCTCAGCCCCCTACTCGCTAACGCTCGCCAATCCCCCATGAATTGCGAAGCATTTCACATTGAGACCGCTATGCGGTCCCAGCTCGCTCGCCCCTTTTAATTTTTGTAGCAATTCTAGCTGAAATAAGTACTACCATAAATCATTTGAACATATGAAACTGACATTTTTTTTTAATGTAGAAAAATAATTGAAAACTCTGTTGAAAACACAACTACAAATGCATTTAGTTGGTTCTACCAATGGGCATATAAATCATTTAAATACTATGAATAAAATGATTTCAGAAACATAATTAGTTTAAAACTTATTGCACCTATAAAATTGTACAGCACGGTTTAAATTCATTAAAAACTACTTGATAGGAAGTTGGTTTGTATATATCATCAATCATTGTTTAAATTTCGTTTGACATTTTACTATTCTAATTGATTATAGATTTTTACAAAAGAAATTTTTTACTTCATCATGACAGCAACAGATGGCAGCAGGTGCAATCTACACAGTTGATATTTTTATTGTCTCCGATTTTTCTGTGAGTGAAATTTGTAAATAAATTCTAAATAAAAGTTGAGAATTCATTTGAAATTGACGATAATACTCATAATTAAAATGAGGAATCACCTCAGACTCTTTGGATTACGTACATGTTATTTTATTTTTAATAATTGCTAGTCTAAGTTTCACTGCTCTCACACTGACGGCCATATTGGAGGTGGAGCTGATCTAACACAATCTAGTCTATTCGTTCATTGGTCTGAGCTCTGAAAACTACAGTTGTTGCCAAACGATAAGCTACAAATTCAGCCTTATTTCCACGCCACGTAAGAGAAATATATATAGAGATTGATGACAAAAAGAAATGTAGAGAACTGGCAGGAAGGATTACAGAGATGTTGAAGATTATATATATATATATATATATAATGTAAGGGTGAAAATTTGACACTGAAATTTCCAAATGAACTAGATGTTGGTCAATCATCACCATCATGCATTATGAAAACAGATTTGTACGCTAACTTTTGAAAACAATAGTTGTCTAAAATATGTATCTTTAATATATTTTTAAAGATCAACGAAGTTTTGCATGAACAGTTTTCAACATAAAATTATTCAAATTAATGTCAAACATGTTTCCTTATACTGGGATATGCTTGACATGAATTATATTTAGATACAAGAGAGAATCCTGATTACATGATAGTTATAATTTTTACACATGGAGAAATGAGAAAACCAAGATCTGTGCTGTATCATTTCCAGGTTTATAACAATTGTTCTAAGAAGTTGCTCATATTACAATTAATGAAGGAATTTAGCACACTGGACAAGCAAATTAGTTGCACTTTTGCAGAAGCACAATTGTTACATTATACAGATTCAAATGGCATTGCAGAGGATTCACTTGGTGAACTGAGTCTATAACTGCTGCTCTGTCATCATAGCAGCAACATGGAATGAGTAAGTTGCAAAATATGAGAATAGTGCATCAAAATGGGTACATACAAGGAAGTGAGAGAGTGGCAAAAAAGGGAATATCATGTTTGGGTATGCCCACGAACAAACAGTGAGTGAAGTTGTGGATTTAATGGTGCATCAAAGGTGACTGTCCAATGTGTCTGAAAAGAATGGTGTACAACTGGTGGCCATGAAATAAAATGCCAGATCTGTGGCCAGAAAAATAATCTAACCTAGAGAGACCAGAGATTACTATATCTTATTAAAATAAATTTGTTTTAAACCTGACAAGAAGTATACTTCAATTAGTGAATGAAGGCCAATCCAAACTTGTTTCTGAGCGAACATTGCAAAAGGGACTACATATACTGAACATATGGAACTGTACATTGCTAGAGGCTATTGCTCACAGTATCGAAGTTACACATTTGCAATGGACATTGCAGATTAACATTGACAGTAGCTCACTGGGGGTGAATAGCATGGTCCAATAAATCAAGATTACCTTTTTTCAAATGACAAGCACCAACAGCCAAATGAGACATTCAACATGCAGTGTATGGAGGGTGTAGTTCAAGCAGAACCGTGCAAAGAGAAAACTGCACCTGGGACAAAGTTTCAATTTGGTGCCCCCCCCTTCTTTTTGCGACAGGTAACACAAAACTGATGAAGTACAGAAACAGAAATAAATTCTATTGAATAAACATTTCGAGTTTATTTTGGAACTTTAAAAGGTTAAATTTTAATTCAGAAATTGCAAACAACTAAATAGCATAAGAGAAAATTGCACTTATTTATTGGAGAGTACATGATATTTTGAGACAGAAAGAAAAAGAATGATGAAGAGAGAAAAAGAAATCTCCAGAAATGATCGATGACCAAAAAATGAAAAATAAATAAATTAAACCGTCGTTTGTAGTATAAATTTGGTGCCCCCTCAATTTCCATGCCTGGGGCGAAGGCCCCTTTCGCCCAGCCCTGAGTTCAAGCCAGAGGTAGTTCTGCGATGGTTTGCGAGATGTTTTTCCTTCGATGACTTAAAAATGAACCAGACTATGTTTCAACATTCTGGATGATAAATTGTTACCCTTGATTCAACATTTCCATGATGAGTATTTTATGGTCACTCTCATTGCATGCAAACTAGACTGGTTTGATGAACACCCAGGCACCTTATTGCATCTCAACTAGCCTACCAATCACCTGATACTAACACTACAGAAAATCTGTGGGACAATTTAGAACAGCCAGGAAAACGCAGATAACAGTATCCTACAATTTGGCAGCCTTACATCATCTACTTATGAGCAAGTAGCATCAACTGGATGTGACATACTTGCAGACACTATTCCTTGCCAGAAACAGTATTACATGATAAAGATGTCTCCAGGGTGTAACTAATTTTTTGTCCAGTTGGAGAAGAATATGAACAAAATAAATTTTTAATGGAAACAATAACAGTTTGCAACACAATTACAGAATTTGAACTTTACACCATATAGAAGTAATATGATGATACAGGTTTTTAAGCTAAGGGTTTCATTTCATAATTCAAATTTCACACAAAAAATGTTTAAAATATAAAAGTTGGTACTTATTTTAAGGATACTTTAATATTACACAAATACCATAATAATTATTACAGGAAATTTGATTTTAAAATGAAAATATTTTCTAATATAAATGTTATTTTTCCTTTTCTGAACAATAAGAAAAATAATGTGTTTGGAAACTGTAATAAAAAATATGTAACTCCCAACAAATAAATATTATAACTTAATTCAGCTTTTCTATCTTTAAGAAATTAGAGTAGGTGATCATTTAGAAAATATACTGGCTTTATTTTGTAAAAGATTTAAAAACAACTATAAAAGTACATAGGCAAAATAATAAAAAAAAACTACTGTAAACACATGCAGAGTTAAATTAACAGAAAGTACTCATTTGAGTAGTAAAATGTATTGCTGGAAATTAATTTTTTTTAATGTAATTTTTATTAAGCTGTTAATACTTTACTTATCCCCCTTTCAAAATATTTCAACTAGAGTATTTAATGAACTAAACCCCCAATTAATCGCAAACTAACAAGTAACTCCCTTTTCCCTAGAGTGACAAATATAAGCTTAAAAATAGATTACTGATTTAAAACTTTAAAAGTTATCTTCAATATATCAATTTTCAATCATTTGATTTGGTAGAAAATAATTTATAAACAAAATTATGTTATAAAAGTTTAAAAGTATATTTGTACAGAATTAAAAAATTTTAGAATATAAAATTTACAAAATTTTTTAAAGGGCTAAGAAAATTTTCCATGCAACATTAGGAAAAATTTGTATCTTCTGGTCAGAATTACCAGAAATTTTAGTTATGTACATGCGATATGCAAATGAATAATGCATAAATGAACATATTATAAAAAGCCAATAGTCCATTGTTAAGGTACTCAAAATGAAACAGATTTTCTTGTATGTGCAAACGGATAGAAAATATGTAATTTACATAAAAAAAGTGTGCATTTGGGATTAAAAAAAAGATAAGTACAATGTGCATAGAATAAGAATGAAAACATGTAAAACATAAAATATTCGTATGCATAAAGTAGTCAGCAGAACATATTTTTTTTTTTCAAAAGAAAATAGTTTCTAAAATTACATTACCTTTTGTTTATCAAGTATTTTCATGGCATAATAGTCTTTAGATGATTTATGTTGCACTAGCATTACACGACCAAAAGATCCTGTACCTAGTGTTTTTATTCGATCAAAATCATCTAAACCGGCAGTATTCTATAAAATAGAGGTATAAAATAAAATTATATGATTGCTGAAAGAATATACATTGTATATAATATAAATAAAACAAGTAATCTACATAGTGTGAAACAAGTAGTCATATTTATCGAAATTATGATAAAAGGTTTGTATCACATGTTTATAGATTTCAAGACTATTATAGTTTATTTAAATGACGATAATTTCTAAAGAAGAAGAAAAATTATATTATTATGCACATAAGCAACATACCCTAATTTCAAACACCTTCTAAAAAATTTTGAAATTAAAATTTTAATGCTATAAAATACAATATTGTTGGTACAATGTAAAACTATAGAAAAATATTTTTAAAAAAAATTGCCATTTTTCAGGTGAATATCATAGTAAAATAGCTTCAAATATGGAATATGTTTAAGCCTCTGAAAAAGTATAGAAAATCATTTTGCATTCTATTTTGAAAGAAGTTGTTTTAAAAAAAAAATACACACTTTGATAGTTTTTGCATTGTTATGATATTATACAATACATAATTTCCTTATTAAATATCATTACTGCCAATTTGACATTTTTTATTAAGGATAGTTCTTTTCCAAATAGTAATATTTGCTTTATTTCATTTCAGAATGTCTGTCATTAAATAAAGCCAAGATTACTATTCAAAAATAGATTTTTTAAATAGCAAAATCACACTAAATTGGCAACACATTTTTTCTTTAGAAATATTTTTGTAGATTATTTAACATAAAGGGTTTTTGTCTCTTTTCACCTAGTTTCCCAATCTTATTTTTAATATATGAATATAAAAACTTTAGCACCTATCAAAGAAAATAAGAGCACCTTCACTAAAATTTAAATAAATTCAGGCATTATTAAAGATTTTTTTGCTGTTATAAAAAAATAAAGTACATTATTTAAGGACCATATGAAACATGCAAATTACATTAATTTAATAGCATAAAATGTTTAACAATTAAAATCTCTAACCCACTGACAATACTTAAGAATAGTAAATAAGAATGTTATGAATATGTAACTTGGGGAGAAAAGTATTATAAACATCACTTTTTACGTACTGAATTATTGTTTAGACAGCTAATCAACAACAAAACTCTGCAGAGTCCACTTGACTCAAATTTCTTAGAGATAAATTTATATTTAAACTTCCATTAACCCTTTATGTACTGAATTAAGAATTCATGAAAATTTTATCTTCTAAAATATTTTTCGTGAATTTTTGAAACTATATTAGAAGATTTCCATAATCATTTAATAAATTTTAGAAGGATTGAAGGATTTAAAAGGATTAATTAAATTTTTATTTATAGGGATTTTGTGCAATATTTATAACCCCACTCAAATATTTTATTTTAAATATTTTTCTTAGTATTTTGTAGAATTAGGAAATGTACAAATATAATGTTCTTACAATAGAAATATTTCTGAATTGAAAATCCTCCCCCTCCCCCCTCCCAACGTCAACTAAGTTGAAAAGATGCAAAGGCAAAAGAAATCATCCTTTTAAAAATATTTTTGTTTTGTGTAACCAATAACACTTTTGGAACACGATAAATTAATGCATCTACAACTCATTCTAAACTGTATTACTACTAATCAATGTATTAAATGAATTTTATAACAAGTTATTTTACTGGTACTTATAAGTACCGTCAGTAGATAAAGGGTTAAACCTAAAACAGGGTATTTCATCTTTTCTTTTCTGACTAAATATTATGATTACAAATTCATTGTGACATAAAATTTTGTAAAGTGTGAATGATGGTACATAGATAATTTTGCATTAATTCTTTGATTAAATACCATTAAAAAAATAAGGGGGGGGGGGGAGGTGCACACAAAAATGATCATTGTCAATACAGAATATATGGGAGTCCATTTTATTAACAAATGAAACTAAGTCTGATCTCGGCACTTAAAAGTTGTAAAAAAGAATATTAAAATTTATCAAATTATATACAAAGTCTATAAAGATATCACATTCTTTAAAATTTAATTTATAGGAAATTCTACATTTCATATTTTATGCTGTTCAAATAATAGCTGATACAATGATCTAGATGAGAACTTCCTGGTGTGCAGTGATGAATATACTAAAATTTGCCAGATCCAAGAGCCAAAACAAAACAATTCCAAGCAATAATCTACTTAAAGATGATCATTAATTTATGAAAGTGAATAATAATATTCTAACTGCAGTCTACTACAAGAACATAATTTCATAATTTTAATTTATTCTTCTTATCTACAATTTTTTTTTCTATTAATGTAAGGCAAGCAAATGCTGTAAAGAATAAATGTGTCATTAGAACTATGTGGTGGACTGCAAAATTAAGATTATTCAGTCTTATATTCATAGAATTTCAGAGGGAAAGAATGCTCCTTTAATATTTATTTAACTCTTTCCTTGATGTGCTATTAAAGATGACAAAAGCCATAGTAGTTAGGTTCTTTTACTGCATTATTAAGTTTTACATTGTGCATTTAATTTTCAAACATATGATAATACAAAAGAAATTCATTTATACATATATTATTCACTTTTTTTTAACAACTGCAGTTTAAAAATAAAGTATGACATATTGTAGCATTTAATTCTCTTTTCTTCCCCAGTTAATCTATCAAAATTACTTAATAAATTTCCTTTTAAAAATTACATCTATTTATTATGGATAATAGACGCATTTAAATGGTTATCTATAATAATATGCAATTCAATAAATAAATCATAGAAATGATTTAGCCTTTCAAGATAATGTTTGTAGCTGGCAATAAATCAATTATATGAAATTAAACAGTAAGATTAAGCAAGATTAAGTAAAAACTCAATCTGTTTACATCTCATTTCATTATTTCAACAAGATTAGGCAATAACTGAAATAATAATATGAAATGAAATCTGTTTATATATCAAATCCTTATTTCAGCAATAATAATTACTTTAACCTCTCATAAATTGCACTAATATTAAATCTTTCTAAACCACTCAAAGACAAGGACAGACTGCTGAAATACTAATGTACATTTTCAATGCACTGTTAACGGATTTCTCAGATGCGTCTCTCCTCCTGAACAATAGCAAGATATAGTTAGTTCTAAGGATTTTCTGGCAGCCTAGCCATTGGAATTTAACAGCGCTTGGGCCAGACATTATTAGAACAGACACTTCCAATGTTCAAACTTTGAAAATCTTAATGATTTTTCAAAGACTATCACAGGAATGATAGACCTTTTTTTGGTTGAGATTGAATGAAGCTACTGACCAGTAAAAAAGTTTTTTACATTAATCTTTGAAAAGTTGCTCGCCTAATGGGACCACTGACATGTGTCGGGACAGCAAAATGCCTATCCATGGTAGCCCCTATTCATGTTCCTACGACAACCTGTACTCTTCAATTGGCTTTTTCCAAGAATGGAATTTATAGTGTGTTTGTGCCTTTTACAGCTGGATAAGGTCAGTTAAATAATTTTCTGCATCTTTGTCCTGTGCTGCCCATCTGTACTTATATGCTTCTTATGCAATTTCTTTTCTCTAAATGGAAAATAATCTTATCAGTGTTTATGCTGCCTATGCATGTTTAAAAGTGAAAATAATTGTTTCAGTGTCAAAGTTTTTTTTTAAATGTGTGCCTATTATAAGAATGCATCATACCTTCTAATAACGCAGTGTGATTTCTGCATGTATTACACTACTAAAAGACCACAAAAATATCTTGTACCGTTTCACATTCAACAAAAATCACGAATTAAAACAATGATCACAAAACAAAGAAAAGGAAATATTTACGTGTGTGGTATTTCTCTTATACGAGCTCATACAAGAAAAAAAAAACGTACCACACACGCAAATATTTTCTTTGTTTTGTGACCATGAATACTTTAATTCGTGATTTTTGTTGGATGTGAAACGGTACAAGATATTTTTGTGATCTTTCAGTAGTGTAATACAGGCAAAAATCATGCTGTATTATTTGAAGATACGATGCATTCTTATAATAGGCACACATAAAAAAAAATGTGACACTGAAATAATCATTTTTTTTTCTTTAAACACACATAAGCAGCATAAACACCGATGAGAAGATTTTTTTTTTATAAAAGGCACACATAAAAATATTGACACTGAAATAATTATTTTCTTGAAAAATGTCCCTCAGAATGCATTAACTGAAATGCCAAAAAGTCCAGGTTATACTTTATTAGACCAATAGGTTTCATTATACTCATTTTGTAAATTTAAATGGCTCTTCTCCCTGTGACAAGAAGTTTTTAAGAAGTAACCTCACAAAAAATACGTTTTTTTGTAATAAATATTTTTATCTTGGTAGCAAAAGCCATGCAGCACAGAAAAAAATGTTGCAGATTATTTTAGATACTGCAGATATATCTAATAACTTAAAGAAAAACTCCTTTCAACAAAAGGTCTTAATTTAAAAAAAGCAGAGTTGCCAAGTCTCCGGCTTTTTGGACACCAGTATTTTAGTACAGAAAATGTTGTTTTACGTAATTGGAACATTCGGCGATTTAAAACAACAACATTTTCTCTAAGATAATATCGGTGTTCAAAAAGCCGGAGACTTGGCAAGTCTGAAAAAGTATGCAAGCTGTTATTTATGTTAAATTTGAGACTATTCAGGTAGAAAAAAAATCTGAGAAAGTAATTACATTTTAATTATATTTCAAAGTATACAGTATTAAAAATAAAAGTTTATATTAAACATAAATTTCATTATTGTTGATTACACATTGTTATATTTTTGGTAACTGTTCAATCATTTAGTTTTAATAGAATCCTTTTTTTGATACTTCCAAGTTATGTCTGTTTTAAACACTTATCCCTCACTGTAGATTTTCTCTACTCAAATATATATATATTAATTAAGACAACAGATGTAGAGATGGAAGACCACTAATAAAATAATACAATTACTCAGATTTTTTTTTTTTTTTTTTGTTCATCATCTAGTAATAAATTCATGTTATACATATAAATTAAACTAGATTACAGGACATGCCTAGATTAGAGTACTGCATCAGTTTGGGTGGACACTAATTTTTCTCTTTGTGAGTGACTACTTGTTTCGGGTTGGGGTTTTACTCATACAGGATGGGTGCTTTTTGAAAAAAGGCACCCAATTTTTGAAGAAAAAAACCCCCTAGAATATGTTTTTCTGATGAAAAAACTATATAATTGAACATTAATAAGTATATATATGTTTAATTTTCAACACGAGATAAAATTTACAGTAGAGAAATAATTGTAGACTTTTTCCAAAACTATTAAAATACAGATTATTTTTCTTCCACTTCAGGTTGAAGTAAGTCTGTTCTGGGTGGACATTTTTTTTTATTGTGAGATTTGGGTAGAGTTCAAAATAGAATTTTCAGGCTCAGGTCAGGTACAACCAGACCTGTGTAGAACATATGTAGGTACAGCAATGTGTAAAAAAAAAAAAAATCTAAATTTGAAGAATCTGAAAAAACTTTAAGGAACTGCAATTTTCATATTCATGAATTTGAAACAAGCATACTTTTGAAGCACCTTGTTCATCAAAGCAGCAGCATTACATTTTTAGCATTAGTGTTAGAAATATTCTAATAAAACGTGTGGAATCATGAGGGACCAAGCGAAAAGAAATGGTTTAGACTAGTTTCCATTTTAGTAGGTATGAGGGGCAGTCTGAAAATAAGTTTTCCCTGGCGACTGTGGAAAGAGGTGTGTATGAAAGACAAAAAATGTAATGAGACATTAAAGATAAAACAATTTTATTTTTCCACATAAGTACCAAGTACATTGAGACATTTGTTATACCGCTTTATAAGCTTCAAAAAGCCCTCCATGAAAAAATCAGGGCTTTACATACGGACGAAGCGTTGAACGGCTATGGGCGAAAGACGACACAGCAGGTGAACACGAACGTGCAAGACACCGATACACCATTGGGTAGAGGTTGCCTGCGATCAAGCAGATGACGCTGTTGCAGTCGTCTTTTGCCCATAGCCATTCAACGCTTCATCCGTATGCAAAGCCCTGATTTTTTCCTGGAGGGCTTTTTGAAGCTTATAAAGCGGTATGACAAATGTCTCAATGTACTTGGTACTTATGTGGAAAAATAAAGTTATGTTTTATCTTTAATGTCTCATTACATTTTTTGTCTTTCATACACACCTCTGTCGCCAGGGGAAACATATTTTCCGACTGCCCCTCGTATAATGATATTCCCGCCCAGTACCATGTAATTTTTTCCATTTAAGACAAGATTTTGTTATAGATAGGTTCTATTTAAACAGTTTTGCAAATACCTATTATAATCAGCACTGTAATAATAATAAGTATATTATAGAAAGTATACGCTATAGCTTTATTTGAGAAACCGATAGTATATGCAATATTCTTCTGGATATTTTTAGACTATCATATACCCTCCACTACACACCAAATTACAACTTGCTTGAAATTTGAATATCCCGGTAGAAGATGTGTTTAATTTTTCTCAAAAATTGTTTTATTTTATGAATGAAGGTTCTATGAGATAATCTATCATATGATATAGCTAAAATACTAATATTCCAATTAGACTTGAATATATGATACATTACTTTCATAATTTAACATTGTTTTATTTAATAATTTAAATATTAACTGTTACTATTTAATAATTAAATGGTAATAAGTTTTTCAGGGAAAGTTTAATATTCCCTATTAACATTTTAAACATTTTACCAAGGAGGAGAGAAAAAAAAAAGTTAAAATTACAATAAAAAGTTTTTACTTCAATTTTCTTTAAATGAAACTTATTTTATATAATATCTTTCACAAAAAGATCTTCATTTAAGAAATAATGTCTCATGAATAAAACTCCGATTGTGAATAGAAGTTTCATTAATTTGTGAATAAGAACAATTCAATTTCAAGATAAAGTATTAATAATTGTATACAGTAATAACAAATGTTAGATTGCAAGCAACTGTTCTAGCTAGTTTCTTTTGTGGATTTAATTTCAATATTGCTGTTTTTAATTTACATTTATGCTAATAGTCTTTTTATTCTTTCTTAAATCATAAAAAAGAAAACTTGTGTGGGAGATTTAATTGGAACTTTGAAGTTGTCATTTTATTTCTTAATTTTTTTTTAAATAAAAATGAATAATTACATTTTAGAAATGAAATTTTTACATATCTTATAATTGAAACATTAAACCCAATAAGGTTTTTATTTATATTATATATATATATATATATATATATATATATATATATATATATATATATATATATATATATATATATACCCTTTTTCTGAGGAGAGAAGGTATAAGTATGGGGATGCTTATGGGTGGAATATAATAACTTAACTGTACCTTGCTAGGATTACTCCATTTTTCTTCAAATTCTTTTCTAGCTTCTTCAAGGAAAATTTTCACTGAAAATATAAAATATTATGATTTAGTTACAATTATTTATTGATAAATTGGAATTGATAAAAAGTCATTGTTAAAATGCATTCACATACAAAAACAAGGAAATCTGCATGTACACATGTAAATATATATGGAGCTGAAGATATGAAAAATACAATTTAGTCTGAACTAGGCTTTTCAACTGAAAATGATGAGAATCGTAAGAATTTGTATACTAATAATAGTAATTATGATATATACATACACACACACGTTTGATTTTCACCTGAAGCAAAAATGACTACATTATAAATTTCATGAATAAAGTACTTATTTATGGTCATTGAAGCTGTTTCAAATTTTTACATGCTTATACTTGAAAAGAAAGGGAGGAAAATGAGAACTGATAGGTTTACCAGAACATAATTCTCGCAATTTGATTTAATTTAAGTGCTTACATACAATATGCTCATACATTAATAGTATCGAAACTTTTTTTTAAAAAATCAAACAAGTAACAGAACAAAGTTTGTTTATTAATGGCAAATTTTGTATGACTAATGAGAAATGGGGGAAAGTATCAAAGATCCTAATGTCATTTCAAACATGAATAAAAATGTGGAAATTACCTTCTCACCAAAATGTGTGTCCAAGTGTTTTTCTAAATCTAAAAAGAAGTGTTTCCATCCTTTCCCCAAAACTATAAAACATAACTTTAATCATTTGAAAGAAAAACTTCACAGCGAGAAAACAGCAAAAAACAATCTATCTTCATAATGAAAAAAAACCCACTATTTTAGCTTCAAGTTATAAAATATTCTAGCTAAAACTGTAAAATATGTACATGCATTTTTGCATGAATATACTACTAATGTTTAGTAGACACATACTTTTTCTAGTAGTCCACTTGCATTAAAATTTTACAGAACTGAAGTTGCATGCTATAAAGAAGAATAGCACTTTGATTTTATCTACTAGTAAGATTACAATTATAGAAAATTAAACATTGTCTATGTCATGCAATGTCCAAAGTCCAACTATAGGATGAATCTTCATCAAAAGAGTAAAATTATTCCCCTTATTTATTTTCTATATGCGTTAAAAATTGAAAACCAGGTTTATCGACAATGAACACTTCATTCAAGAATAGAAACAATAGAATATAGAACCAATGAAAATTCCTATCTGCAGCCAATGGCACCTGGGATTTATTACATTGTTCTTAAAGGTTACATGATGAGTGATCAATATCCAAGTACCTAATTGATACATTTCTGAACTTTTTGCTTTGGATGCTGACATTTGGCTTAATAAATTTGGTGATAAATGCCAGAGCACATAGGTGTAAATACAAAGAATTAGCATAGAACAATAAATATTATTGAAAACTTATTAGATTGCCAGACGCCAAAGTCTATTTTCATGAAAAAGAATCACATCACCAAATTAGACATTACAATTCCCATGCCATTTAAATCAGAATGCTTAAGAGTGATCAATGAGTGAATGCTTCAGAATGCTCAAATGAGGAAACTGGTTCTAAAAGTGAAACTATCCTCATAAGACACACTAACCAAAATCGAAAAAATACAAATGCACAAGATTAGATATCAACCTTAGGTATCCTATGAGAAGAAAGAGAAGAAAAGAAATCATTTAAAATATTAAAATACAAGCAAGAAATTTGTAGATTTCTCCCATTGGATTAACATCAGCATTCTCATTTCTTTGTGTGACTAGCGTAAGCTCTTAAACAATTAAAAATGCATCTGGAAGGCATCTGTGGCCTATGAGAAGAATGACATGTATGATATAAATGTAATAAGGAAAAGTACATTAAATGAAAGAACTTTTCTAAACAGCAAAAGCAGGGTTGGCAAGTTTCTTCCAAAGTGGAAAAAACTGCAGAAAAAAAACATGGAAAAAACCGGCCGGAAGAAATGGAAGAAACTGTTTTTCTTTAGGAATTTACCATGTAAGTTGCAATTTTGTAAGACACAATAAAAATAAATGCATTTTATAATAGAACCCAGAAAAGAAACCCAACCCTGAGCAAAAGTAAACTGCAGTAATGCAAATTTATACACACACACACACACAGTAGACTCCCTTAAATCCAGAGATTGTGCAAATTTTAGAATTTTGCAGATTTCTGGTTTTGTTTACATTATTAAACAGTAATTTGAATTTAATAATGCACTTGAAATTATAATGAATGCTTACAACAAAGTAATTTTTTTTTTTTAAATATTAAAAGTAAAGGTCAAGTAAATAATTAATAATGCATAATTAATATGCATAATGAGATAATTTTTTCTTGAATTATTCAGTGAAACTCTCCTTATAAATATACATTAATAATTTCAAATCAAAATCTTAAAAATAACAAAAGTTTTATTTCATGTTTAGCCATACTTAATAACCAAAAAGTTTGATTAATACATAAATATATTTGGTAAAAAGATCGCGATTGCCACTGAAAGATATCAGTGCTATTTTGAAAATTTTCAAAAATAAATTTATGCTTCATTTATGAGACAGCATGGCCATGGGTTCAATCATATTAACCAGAATTTCATATTAAAATGTGTACAGAATGATATGAAAATTTAAAAAACTTAAATTTTTCACCGACATCTTAACTGTAAAGTTAATTATGAATAGAGGAAAGTTTTTTCAACTAGGTAAATCATATTCAATAGTGGGAGTATCATAGTTGAGATTCATTTCAACAGAGCGAAAAATGCCGGGACCAGGACTAACCTGGATACTTTGGCTTGTCTTGCCAAAGCTCTTCCTACTGAGCTATCCCAATGATATCCTGGTGCATAATTCACTCTTATTTGTTTGTCATGGCTGTGAACTGCAGCTCTAACTTTGTATTCATTCGAGATATAACCATAGCATTTTACATGATTAATGTGATACAATGCGGAAACTCCTGTATACCATGTAATTAGGTAACCAATCCATATTTCCAAATTAAAAATTTAATTATTTTTTTTCTGTAGGCTCTTTTTGATGTTTCTATATTTGACAAAATATTTCTAAAATACATAGTTTTATATCAAGTGTTAAATTCTTATTTTCAACTCTTATTTCATCTTATATTTTAAGAGTTAAAATTTAAGTGAAGTACATATTTTAGAAACATTGCCAAATAAAAAAGGAAGATCCTCCAAGAACAACATACAGAAAGGAGATCAAAATTTTAATTTTCAGAGGCAAATCTTGAAAAGCACAGATGCATTCCAAGCACATAGGTTTAAAATTAGGGAGAATTTGCAGTCTGACCAATGAGGACCCTTAAGGGTGCAATAACGGTGATATCTTGGAAACACAACTAAGAGGGAGATAAAAATGGGGAAAATAGAGTAGAATACTTAAGATAGTTTCCGGCATTGACTTTTTAAATCATTCGGAGGAATAGAGAGTGAATGGGGAAAAATTTGTGTTCTGTTACATAAACCGCAATAACACTTACAAAATCCTATGGAAACACCAGATATTGAAGTACATTTTTCTTGGGAACTGCTGAAGGAATAATCTTTTAAAAATAGCTTTGGAAAAAAATTAATTATAAGTTGATCATTGAGCAAAAACTAAAAAGTACCATACTTACACAATTTTGCAAACAAAAAAATTTTTTAATACAATTAGTTTAATTTTTTAATTTAAATTATTAAAAAGGAATTTATTTTCCAGAAAAACAAACTGATTGAAATATAGCTAATTATAATTCCTAAAAAATAATTAAAACCACATCAGTAATTCTGTTGAAAAGGTATACATCAACTATAAAACATGACTTAAATCATTTGAATAGAAAAGGAAACTTTTACAATGGGGAAACAACAAAGAAATACAATGCTCATCCTCATAATAAATAAGGATTTCACAATTATTGTTGTCCTTTAAACTAGTAGGCAATTTATTTAACAATGAATAATACAAATTAGTAGTATGTTTAAAATCCCTATAAAAAGGGGTTTTTTCCTTGGGGGCCCTTCTTGTGAAAAATAACATTTTGTAACAAAAGATTAAATCAAATTACACAAATTCGAACAAAACATTTATTAATAACTTCTTTAAGTTCTTCTGCTGAAGTTTTCTTTTCTGGTGAACTTGTTTTGTTTGCAAATTACACATTTTAAAAGCTAAACAAAATGAAAATTATGTTTTTACGGAATGGAAGAATGTAAAGGGGCCCTAAATAGGCCTCCAAATTTCGCCTGGATTGACACCTGCCAGTAAGTAAACTTTTTAGTAAACTACAAAATGTTCTATAATTAGCCTAAGTTATAATTCTTAGGACTGTATAAATTCTAATGATACACTTTATTATAAATATATTAAAGTTCATTTTGTTTCATATTTTTTTTTTTTTTTTTTTTTAATCTCTATGAATTTTTACTATTAACCTTTGTGAACTAGGACTGGTGACTATTTTTATATTAACTCTTATCACAATTTACCAAAAAAATTTCTATGTGGTAGATTTCTCTTGAAAGTATCCTAGTATAAGTGTATGGCAGAGGTTATTTTCCAAAAAGTGGTGAGAGTAGAATAAAGAATTAGTCGCCGGGACGACATATGTCTGAACCCTGTAATCAAAAGCTTTAAAACACTGCAATTATATAAAATAAAGATATGTATGGTCTTGGGATAGAGATTAAAAACAAAAGAGGAGAAGAGTCATCAAGAGATCCAAATGGTACAAATCTCTACAAAATTTCATCAATGTATGTTACAATCAGAAATTTCCCCCCACCTTCTTATAAATAAATCCCATATTCAAGGTAATGTTTAATGAAAGCAGAAGAAAAATAATCTTCCATAAGCATAATTTTGTTCAAATGAAATGAAATTAATTCAAATTTTCTGCAACACTGATAATATATCAAATATGAGAAATGAATTGGATATTCATTGACAAACAAAGGGTATCTTCCTAAAGATGTTTAAAATAATTTTCCTTAAGATTTAGTAAAAGGTTATAGTAAACATTTTACATAATTACTCTATATACTAAAAAAATGCAAAAATAAATGTTTAGTTTTTACTTTATTACATTTAACATTGTAGTAGAGCTTACAAATAATATATTATTAAAAAAATACTTGTTATAATGCAAGATATAACAAAAACAAAAAATATTGTGTTACTTTGATATAGAACTTGGCACACAATAACTTGATCATTGACCAACACAAATTTAGATATTTGGTTGGTTGGTTGTTTTATTGATGCTATGTCTACATTAGGACATTATGGATAAAGCATGAATCAAAATATTTAAAAGGTATAAATTAAAAGCAAATTGTGAATATAGTTATGAGATACATTACATAAAAACAACATACGAAGTCTACACAATATAAACAAACATATCTGTATTGGGTCAAATTTAGATGAATTTATGCGTTAATTACAAAACCATACCCAAAAATTTTTTAGTGAGGGGGTACAGTTATCTGCCCCCTCTGGCTGTGGCCTTTATTAAAGTCACGATCAGTACTAGCAGAATCTGGCTTCTAATTAAATAATGCATTTCCTGCACTATTTGTATCTGTTAGCAACTTACTTTCCACGTAGCATCACTAACTCTTTCAAGGTCATCAACCAAGTTATCATAGGAGGCCTATAATTAAATGCCACACATTTTTGCAAGATGATTTAACCCTTACCACTTCTAATAAATAATGACAAGAAAATATACTGCATGTGTTAAATATTTTGCAGTTTTACAGAGCACAAAACATACTACTCTGCCATTCACTGCACTTAAAAATAGAATACATGACACAGAAATGCAAATAGGTCACCATGCCTATCCTGGAGTGAAGCAAAACCACAACAGTGTCTTTGATATAAGATAATCCTGTTTACAGTGCAATATTTCACAATTCCCTACTAAATCCACATATATAATTTTACTCTGCTTATACAGAATCCCTCAAGATATAAGGTCACTTCTGTATTATTCCATAGAGACTTTATACTGAGGTTTAATTGCACTGCTTAAGAATTGTTAAGGAGCAGAGACATTGTCATAACTAATGATAAACATAGTTTAAAGAAATGAGACTTAGTACATATTTAATAGAGCTCCTGGTGCATCTTTATTATGCAAAATGATACTAATATTATCACATAGCAAAGCAAGATGTGCAAAAGAACAAAATATGCTTCTTGCAGCACTTTTCAACAGTTACGAAAAATGCTTGTTCTACCTAAAAAAAGAACACATGAATCTATGAGTATGGGGTATGACCTCATCCGACACGGATGTACATGTTGCATCATTTGTGCATGTGTTGTTCACTAACCAGTTGAGGAGAACTTGGGGGAATTCTGGCCCATTCGTTGCATGGGGCAATTTTCAGTTCCTGCATGGTTTGAGGAGGGTTCTGTCTTTGAGAAATATATCTACTGAGTGCATCCCAAGCATGGTTTATGATTTATGTCTGGATAATAAGCAAGGAATGTCATACGCTCAATATCCCTGCTAGTATGAGGGACACTTCAGCTGTCTTATGTAGGCAACGTTTTTTTATCCATGAACTGAAATTCTGGACTTACTGCACCATGGGAAAGATAAATATAACTTGCTACATGGAATATATTATGAGCACATCATCATAGGGAAAGTTACTTTGGTGTAAGAAGCATATTCGTTGGGGTCAGAATGAGTGGTTCAGAAACATGTTCTCCAATGAATCGCACTTCACCATAAACAGCGATTCTGGACACTAGCAAGTGCGGAAAGAGGAATTTATTCCCATCATCAGAATGCACAAGAAACTGATATCTATGGCCAAAGAGTGATTGTGTGGGTGGGTATCAAGCATAATAATAGAATTCTGTTTCCCATATTTGAAAAAAGGTACAGTGACCTCACAGTGGTATTGCACAGGTGTTTGCCAGGATTATATCTATATCCTTCTTTTCCGTGGTCCAGTTAGTACAGAATTTATATGTTTATGGATGACAATGCTTGCCCACATAATAAGACAGTTGAAGTGTTCTTCATACTAGCACGTGACGATATTAAGTATATGACATGACATGCCTTGTTTATTCTCCAGACACAAATGCTATACAGCATGCTTGGAATGAACTCTATAGATGTATTGCTTAAAGACAGAACTCTTCTCAAATCCTGTAGGAACTGAAATTCCCCCTGTGAAACGAATGGGCCAGAATTCCACAATCTCTCAATTGGTTAGTGAACAGCATGCACGAATGATTAAGCAACATGTGCATCAGTCTCAGAGGAGGTCATACTTCATACTCACCAATTCACGTGTGTTTCTTTTTTGGATAGAACAAGCATTTTTCATAACTGTTGACAAATGCTTTAAAAAGCTTATTTTGTTCTTTTGCAGATCTTGCTCTGCCATGTGATAACATCTGTATTGTTTTGTATAATAAAGATACACCAGGACCTCTATTAAATATGTACTAAATAAATCTCATTTATTTAAACTATATCATTAGTCAAAAATGTCTTCCATAGTAATTGTCAAGAAGTGTACATAGGGTGCCTCCTTTCACCTAGCTGATTCTTAAAAATTTCTTTTAAGAGGTATACTTCCAATTGCAAAAATACTTCATATGTTGTTCTCCATAGTATTAAAAGCCATTTATGTCTTTTTTTTTTTTTGGTGCTGGTGGTGGTGGTGGTGGTGGGGGGGGGGGGGTTGAAAGTTATTAAAATAAAAGTTTTATAATTGTCCGTAGAAGTTATATATTCTTTATGTTCTAAAAAGTAAAACAAAAGAATTATTTTTGTATGACCAAAACTTACCAAGTTGTGATACTTTGAATCTTAAGCGTTTTCTGGTACTAACAGAAAAAAAAAGGAATATCAAGCCATGTACTTAATTTGTAAGATTACAAGAGAATTTTCTCCTCTTGACTCAGCCTCCCCCCTCCACATCCCCCTGCTCCCTAAAGAAATAAAGTTTCATAAAATTTTATGATTAACTTTAGATTTATAGATGACTTTTCACCGAATTCCATATTTTTGAAGGTTACAGAGCATATTTAAATAGTTCTTTACTTTTTTTAGGTGCGTTCGTAACTATATAAATACGTAGCACCTATAGTCGACGTCTGGTCCATCCGTCTGTCTGCATATAACAGCACAAAAGTACCCAACTGAAAGGTTTGAAATTATATATATATATAAAAACCAAATTTGTGTACTAAAATTGTTTAATTATAGCAATCATAATATCTACTGACAGTTTTTTGGATGGATGTTTCTGAGAAATAGGTATTAAACGGAAAAAGGGTCTGAATATGGATTTCAAGTTGTGAAATTTTCAGTAAATGTCAACAAAAGATAAAATGTTGTCAACTTAAAATGTACTTATTTTATTATGGAAATTAATCTTATAATAACAGACGACATAATTCATAACACTGAAAAAAATAATGATTTTTTTTTTTTTATGTTGTCTTATATTGGATATTTGCACAGAGTTTCCCCCAGACAGTTTCAGAAGGGTGCTGCACCCTGCCTGCCCTTTGGTTTACAAAATAGCACCCTTCTTGCCCCTTATAAGAATAATTAGTACCCTTCTTGCCCCCTCCAGTAAAATAATTAGCACCCTTCTTGCCCCTCAGTAAAAAAAGTGTCCTTTCTCCTTTTTGCATTAAAAAATTTGCTTTCATAGTAAAAACTGACTCAATGTTGTCTTAAAAAGAGTGCCCTGACTTTTAAAATATTAAAAGTGGCTTTAAACACCAAAAGAATACCTTTAATAATTAAAAAAAGTGCCAATAAGAATCTGAAAAGTGCCCTCAAGAATCCAAAAAGTGCCCTTAAGAATCCAAAAAGTGCCCTTAAGAATAAAAAAGGTGCCCTTTTCTCACCAGCAGCACCCTGCCCTTTTTTAAACCTGGGGGAAACACTTGCGCATAGTATAATTTTAATGTATCAAAATTGTAATTAATTGTTTGTAAAAATGTATTGAAACTTAATTTCATAAAATAAATATCTATAATAGGAAAATCTGCACATAAAATAAAACTAGTTATAGTTGAACGCACCTCATTTGTCACGTTTGACGTACAATTTCCAACTTGTTTCATTTTAGAGAAGATGAGTTATGTTAGTCACATCATTCTCTTTTGAAAATATAAATACTTTCGGAAACCCATCAAATTGGCAACTTCTGCAAGTCTAGTTAGTGTTAAAACTCTGATTAGTGCCTACAATCTAAGAAATTATTAGCAACACCTATAATGAATGTACCTTTTTTGTGAAAAGTATGTTTAATGCATTTTTTAAAGCAGATTTTAATAAGCTTATTCACAGTAGGTTTTATGACCTCCATCTATTTATTAAATTTTCTATCTCAGTTTAAGCAACCTTTACGAAATATGCTTATGTAAAAATATTTGAAAGCTACATTAATTATGGTACCCTTAATATTAAGCATAAAGTATTGTTAAGGATGAAACGAAACTTTTCTAACAATTTTAAAAATACACTTCCTTATTTCAGATACACACACACAAACACTTGTGTATACACAGATAAAGATAAAAATTTTGATGATCAACAAGCCTGGAAATTGGCACAGCGATTCAAAACAAAAAAATAAAATGCATGCTATGCCAATGCTTTCAATTTTAATTTCCTTACTGAGATTTAAATCTAAATACATTTCAAAAAATTATTTTAATATTTCACAGCTCTGTTTTTTTATTCTTTCATTATAAGGCCGTGGAAAAAAAAAATTAAGTTTGAGTGAAAATGTTTGGGCAATGCAAATTTTGCAAATGTAAAACAATGCAACAAAAACGCCACTCTATTGTGAGCTATGAGGTGATGGTATTAAGAAATAATGGTAAAAAAGGACCAAAATATTAATATGTTTAAATTTTGCAATATTTTATGTTGGGGGAAAGTATAAGGTCGAAACTGTTTCTTGACTCATATGCAAATTATATCATTCTGCTCATGCTTCAAACCTTAAAGTTCGAGTTACTAAGTGTTTTGGAAATATTAAAGGTTTGTTTCTGCTGTTGATAAGAATGACGAAACATAAGTATTTGTCTGACATAGAATGTGGCAAAATTCTTCGCATGAAAGCATGTGGAATGAGTAGGGACTTCCATTGCAAGTCTCAATCAAGTTCTTCGTCTCAAATAGTTAATGATTTAAACTTACCATGCACCAGTCAAACTATCTGCAATGTTTGAAGTTCGCATGGAAGAGCAAAGGATGTAAAATTGAGACCTTGCCCACCTTTAACAAAGCAGCATAAACTTGCTCGTGTGCAGTTTGCCAAAAAATCTGTTTCATTTAGAGATAAATGGAAAGAAAATAAATTTAATTTGGATGGGTCTGATGGGTTTAAGAAGTACTACCATGATATTCGAAAAGTAGTCTTACTTCTCTAAACGCCAATTCAGAGACGGGTCTATTATGTTATAAGAAGCATTTGCAGCAGATGGAACCCTACACATTGTCGTAATTGATTATAAAATGATCGGAGAAAAGTATTAAGAAGTCATATTGGGGGAACATTTTCTACCCAATGCACCACTTGTTACATCTGGAGATTGTATATTTCAACAAGACAACGCCAGTGTCCATGTTTCTGAGTCAACAAAAGCGTTCTAATGGCGTCAAAGTTCTTGAGTGGCTTTCCTGACCTGAATCCAATGGAAAATCTTTGGAGGTATTTTAATGGTCTGTTTATAAAGATTTGACAATTTGGGGGAAAAAAGTGCATTTACAGGATATTGGCTTAAAAAATTCATTAAAAAAATCGCCGATCTTATACTTATTTCCATGATAAAGTGTATCAAAAATTAAAATGTCATTTTACTAATTGTAATTTGTATAGTTTTGAAAACTGTATTTCTATTAATTTTGACTTGTAAACTTCTTGCCCTTATATTTTCTAGAAAGTTTTTACAATTTTTAAACTTTTTTCTAGGGCCTTATTAATTTTTTTTTTTTAAACTCAAGAAAACAAGATAAATAGAAGTGTATTTATTCAAACAGAATGGATATATGTTAAATGCCTATTTATTTTTATAATACAGATTGTTTTATTTATAATAATTCCAACTAAGATCATTTGGTCAGAAAAGGTTAAGAGATGCGTAAAAAATAAGGGGGGGGGGGATATGCAATAACCTCACAAAATGACAGATTAAGTTGCATTGGGTTACCCTCCCACAACCTCAACTAATAGTCATCTGTTTTAAATTAGTACCATATTAAACTGAATTGAAAAATATAGCGAGGTGCTCTGGAACTATGGATTGTGAAAAGTACTTTATAGAACAAATTTATCTTTACCAGATCCCTGCAAAAATTTATTTTAAACAAGAACGAAAAATCATGCGTCAAGCATAGATTATGTAACACTTTCCAACGCTTCCAAAATAATTTTACAAATCATACCGTTTAATAAGCTGAAAGATAACATCTAAGTAAACAATTTGGAAAACGCATAACATATTTAAAAACATAATTTCAAGAATTTCCAACGTATACAATATTCGGAAAAATATCCGAATACTTTTATTCTGCCCTGTATAGGATCTATAGATTTGTATATATACTACATAGGATGCTAAATTTTAGTTCAGTTAAGAAATGTGTAGCACAGTTTAAAATTCTCCTTCTGGAGTTCCTGTCAATAAACGGAAATGTGTTCGCGAAATTTTGTGCTTCCCTGTATATGATCTACAGAATTTATACACACCACGTATTAAACAAAAAGTGAGTTAAATTTAAAATCGCGTTCAGTAACTTAAAACTGACTTCCAGGAATTATTGTTAACAGACAGTAGATAATTCTTTCGTGCGTCCCTGTAAATGAACGATGACTGCTACACACACAATATTCTGTAGTAAGCCTCTTGTAATGCACCTTTAGTGATATATATAAATTTCAATGCTTTTAAAATAGTGAAATATTATTTAAATAAACCGCAAACGATTTTTCTCCATACACGTAATGTAACGGAATTCTTTTGACTGTCCCTGTAAATTAACTATAAGTGCTATGCACACCCTATTCCATATTAAGCTTCTTGTAATACACCTTAGTGATATATATCAATTACAATGTGTTTGCAATTGTGTAACATCATTAAAATAAACCGCAAATGATTTTTCCCCATTGACCGTAATGTAACGGAATTCTTTCGAGTGTCCTGTAAAAAAACTATAAGTGTTACACACTTCAGTTGAAATAGGGAACGTGCTATAGATAACAACAATAACATATAAAAATTGCAAGGCAATCCGAGCATATTTACGGGAGTTAGAGTACGGACAGACGGCAGACGGCCATACGGCCAGACAAACCGAAGTCAAACACTTTTCAACTAGGTTGGAAAGTGTTAAAAAGAACTTTTAAACTTTTCAGAAAACTGTAAAAATATGGATATAATGCTGAACATATGTGTACTTTAATTTCATAACATATTTTAAAAGGGCTTTTTGTACCCCCCTCCCTCCTTTTTTGGAGTATTTTATATTTTATTGACATAAATTGTTTTACGAAGGAAAATGATTTAAAGTAGCACAAATGCAATTTTTCCAGTAAATTTAGAATTTTTTTTTTAATTAAAATTTTTAAAACACTTCTAAATTTTTGAACATTTTAAAATATTTTTTTTATTGCATACTTTCTCTCTACGACTGTAAAGATCAGATTATGAAAAGTAAATTAGTTTGAGAGAAAAAAAATAATAAAACGTCATGGCATACAGTAAAAATGACTATTTACTTAACATTTTTATTTAAAAAAAATAAACTATTACACAAAATATTATCTTTAGTTTCAATAACTCTAATCTAAACTTAAAATGTAAGAATCCCCCCCCCCCCCAACCCCAATAACTAATGAATTGAAAAATATTTGTTGAAGTTTGGTCACTCTGAACGTATGAATGATACAATGAAAAAACACAAACTAAGAAAAATTAAAAAGATTGCAATTCTCAACAATAACAAAACGGATGGAGTAAAAAAGCCTTTTTCGCACATTTCTATTTATCGGATCTTTATACATATATGTAGTATATTCTGACGATTTCTAAAAATTTCAAATATGCGAATCCAAAATTAAAGCCTAATTCCACCAAATTGTTTTTGAGTTATGCTTAAAAAACTAAACGCATTGTAATCTGTTTTGCAATGCTTAAAAATGAATTAAACGTTAGAAGAGTTCCAAACATTTAAATATGCATAATTCCTAAACTACTTGACTGAGAGACTTCCCATTTCATATCCCAAGGTAAAATTTACCTAAGAATCTAAATATGTCAAAATTGGGCGTTAGTATTGAAAATTTTGAAGTTTTGGTACAACTTCTACACGTAGACGCAAGCAACATTTTAGCCATAGCATTAATTAGTAGATGCTATTACTAATCGATTGGCACTAGCCACATTTTTATGCATAATGATTTGTGGCAGAGTTAGTATAGAGGTCCCCCCCTCACGATTGTACATGTACAACACACATGTATGTACATATGCAATAAAGTAGTGTTCAGAGATCTAATGGAAAAATCTACTGGGCCAAACACAATCAATAAGACTTAAGTACTATTTAGAACAAGGATAATAAATAAATTCAATACGGTTGGTTGGTTGATTGATTTTATGACTGCCAATTATCTACACGAGGAATATAGGCTTTAGGGTGACAGCCCTCCGTGGGGGTCTTTCTAAGGGATCCTAACCCGTATGTACAGCAAAGTTCGAAGAAATCCACGGAAAACTCCGAACGGTTAGGTGGACGAGCGCGACAGGGGTTTGAACCCTAGATTCAATACGAAAAAATTACTCCCATTTTCACCACTGGGTACGAAAGTGGCATTTCAGGCTGATTTTGGATAATAAAGTAGGCATAAGAACTTTACTTTCCTTACACTGTGTGTTCAGAAAGTAAAAAAAGAGAAAGGATAGGGGGAGGCATTGCCCCTTGGTTGTCTAACATTTTTAGGGACTCTTTGGTTTCTATGCCTTGAAACGCCACTTGTAGTCGTGGTAACTAAAGACAACCACCCTAAAATCCTGACTGTAATTCCCACCCTCGAAAGAAAGCCCTCCACCCAACTTTAAGCAATTTGATTTTCTTTTCCATTCCCAAATAATAATAATAAAACCGGTGCAAAATATTTATTTAACAAAAACAAAACCCAAACAAAAAAAAAAGTTAAATCATTAAACTATTTAAAAATATTATATCCGAATTTTAACTCTAGTAACAATAAATAAAAAATCATCTAAATTACACCACATCACTCAGCATACAAAGTTTAAAGCTTTTAAAACTCTTTATTAAAAATAAATTATGCTATGCTATGCTTTTTTTGCTCTCTAGTAACAGTAAATAAATAATCAGCCATTTAAATTAATCCTTAAACCCAAAATGTCTGCTTCTTCCCTTTGCAAAAAATATTTATATATATATAAAAAAAAAATTCTGTCTAATTTGTTTCTCTTTGTAATTTAGATGATTATTTATTGTTACTGAACTCCCTCATCCCCCAGCATACACAGTTTAAAATTTTAAAACTTATTTAAAAAGATCTGTTCTATTTGTTACTCTCTAATAACAAAATAGATAACCTGCCACCAAAATTATCTCTACCCCAAAAATGCCCCCCTCCCGCATACAAAATAAAAAATCTCTAAAACTCTATTAAAAAAAATCTTCTGCTGTATTGTCTTTCTGATAACAATAAATGAATAATCAGTCATCTGAATTACCCTCCTTTACTCCCCAGAAGTTCCACTTCCCCATCTGAGCCTCCACCTAGCAAATAGTTTAAAATCTTTAATTTTTTAAAAATATTCTGCCCAATTTCTTATTTTGTAGTATGGTTAAATATCAATCATCTAAAATCTTTCTCATCCATGAAAATTTTGCTTCATCCTTTCCCTCCAAAAGGGCAAATTTCTAAATATGCAGGGAGGGGGGGGGGGGCAAAAATGTTCATTTTTGCAATTTGGCTGTTCTCACCCCTATATCAAATGAATATTTTGTGTTTCAAAATAGGTATGTTTTCTAAAATAATTTTTCCACTCCATTAACAAAATATCAGGAGTGCAAATTACAAAAAACTTCTCTCTGCACCCCCTCCTCCCTCCATGTCTATAAATTCAGCCCCTTTTACTGCGGGTAGAAGAATGGAAATTTTAAAGAGAGAGAAATGACTTATTTATTCTTGGTACACAAAGTAATAATAGAGCATAAAAATCTTAAATTTGTTTAAATATATTAAGTTTTATGTGCTTCGGGTAGGGAGGGGAAAGGGCAGACTTTAGGGTGGGAGATGGTTAATTCAGATTATTATTTAATTACTGTTACAAGAATGTTAGAGTAAAAAAAAAAAAAAATTAAAATTAAACTGTGTGCGATTAGGGTGGGGGAAGGAAAAAAAAAGGATATTTATAGATGATGGGAGAAATAATTTAGATGATTAATTACTGCTACAACAAAATCACAAATAGAGCAAAAAAAATTCAAAGAATTTTAACTTTATGAGATGAGGCGGGGGAAGGGGGGGGGGCAAAGTGAGAGAGGCTGTAATTTTGGGAGAAGGGGGGAAAACATGAGAGATTGTTACTAAATAGGTAAGAAAAAAATAAATTAAGAAGTTAAAATGGTTAAACTATGTATGTTCGTACCAGAAGGGGTGGGGAAACGGATAAGCAGTAATTTTGGGCGAGGGGAGATTTAAATGATTGATTATTTATTGATACAATAAAATAAAGCAGAAAATTTTGAATAAAAATTATAGATTTTAAATTTTATGTGCTTAGGGAGGGGGGGGGGACAAAATTTTAGTGGGAATTTAGATTATTCTCTTAAGCCTTCTCTACCAAATTTAAATTTTTGCTTAAAAAAAAAGCGGGGGGGGGGGGGGTTACAATCGGGATTTTACGGTACATCTTTTTCCTTGCAAAATACATTCCTCATCATATAATATATATTTATACCAAATTTTGCCACGACTCAGTGGATTTATTTTTTTTATTTTATTATTATTATTTTTTTTTTTTACTACA
Source organism: Maratus michaelseni (assembly GCA_963931845.1). Lineage (NCBI taxonomy): Eukaryota > Metazoa > Arthropoda > Arachnida > Araneae > Salticidae > Maratus > Maratus michaelseni. The sequence goes on from OZ007586.1 coordinate 125,355,218, forward strand.
ATCGAGCTCTAAGCATCCCTATGTTAACTATGGCCACCTTGGAGAGTTCAAAACAATACTAGTCGGGGGTAAATGTGTGAAAACCTTGCGGGGTTTTATTTCTATTTCTCCTACCATATTACTACACGAAAAAGAATTTTAATGTGCATTGATACAGAAATGCAGTTGGTGCAGTAATGAGCTCATTAGATTGGAAACATTTTAACTGAAAGTTTTATTAAATATTAAGTACATAAAAAATGAAAATTTAAATATTCGAAAATCATGGGAAATAATTTTGCGATTCAATGTCATACCTCTGCAATGTTATGCCACAGGTATGCACATTTTAGTTACAGATTGTGCAACGCCACGTTAAAAAATTATTTCAGCTTATTGTTGATTCACGAATTTCTTCACGGATGAGATTTGTTAACTTATTGCATAATTATTTCACATGGGTCAGAGTGTTACAAGAAAACATTCATAAGATGCATCAGGATTAAAAAAGTTCTGAAAACAAAACAAGTGTTAGTTTGACATTAGATTTTTTTTTTAGGTAAAGCAATTAGCTCACCTTTGGAGTGGATGCTAATGCGAACGAAGTTTTATAAGACTACAAAAGGAAAGATTTCATCCTATAAAAAATATTTCACATGGCTCAGAGCGTAAAAAGGAATAGTATGAATATTCATTAGAAGCATCTGGGAAAAGCACTGTTACAAAAGCAAAATAAGTTAATAAATTTAGTTTAGCATTATCTATATATTTTAGGAACAGCAATTAAGTCGTATCTTTGGTGTAGAGGATAATGAGAACAAATTTTGATAGATGCTATAAAAAGGAAAGATTATCTGAAATATTTCGCATCGCTCAGAGTGTCAAAGGAATAATCTGATTATTCATTAAATGCATCAGGATAGAAAGTATTGTTCTAAAAGCCAAGTAAGTTAATAAGTTTAGTTTAGCATTACATATCTTAGGTAAAGCAATTAGCTTATCTTTGGAGTAGATGCTAATGAGAATAGAGTTTCGTAATAGGACTACAAAAAGGAAAGATGTCATCTGAGAAAAAAAATTAATCTATCGTCTATCTTTCTTTTCTTTTCTTTTTTTTTTTTTTTTTTAAAATTTTAATACAAAACATGCTGTATTTTTTTAAATTTAGCTGCAAAGAGTGATGTGACTGGCAATGTTTCTAAATTACTGTGGGAAAAGGTGCCAACTTTTCGTGCATGACTTACACTGTGTTTCTGTTGATAATTCTTTCTTGTCTTGAGGGATGTCAAACTGAGTATTGTTGTTTCCTGCTAGAAATGAAATTTATTATTTAAAAGAAAAAAAAAGAAAAATCTATAATTATACACGACTACATATCGAAAGTATGGAAAAGAAAGTGCAATAATACTTAAAAATAACGTAAATAAAAGCTTTAATGAGAATATATAAACATCTGATGAATACAAAGTACTGTAAAATGTCAAAGGTTATAAACTATGAACTACATTAAAGAAAAGAAAACTTAAAAGTCTAACAAACATGCAACATGCATCACATGCCAAAAAGCCATTTACAAGGCAAACAGGAGATTTGGAGGGGGGGTTTGAGCACATAAGTAACATACATGAAAATATTTGATGCATGCATTTCATAATGAAAAATATATACAGACAAATACACAGACCAGCAAAAACTACCACTAAATAAAGTTTACAGTAAAGTTAAACATAAGTCTACATTAAATACAATACGAGTTTTGTACATTGATAAAATAAAAAGATGGGTAATGAAAATAACAAGTCAATTTAACTTCGAATCTAATCAACATTTAATATTTAATTTGTTGAGCTGCAGGGTTATTCCCTTCTCCCCCATTGCAAGGCATAACAATAATTTGAATACCTCAATATTTAAAGAAAATACAGCAAGCATTTTTAAGAGCAACATTTTGAAACACATCTACGCAGATTGTGAACAAGTATGAATGCAGAAAATACATAGTTTGTAATCTTAGTTTCTTGTACGTCAAAAGGTTTAAGACTATTTCTCCAGCTTCAGACATTGTAATTAACATTTAATCAGATTAATAACAGTAATTTATAATGTTTTGTTTGTGAATCAACATCACTATTTGAAGTTTACTACTTCTAATCATAAAGAAGTTCTAATAAAACGACTTTTGTATTTATTTTATATTTTTTTGGAGGGAAAGAGCAGTTTTTAGCTTTAATATAAAAAAAAAATCCCAGTACTATTACAGGTGTTTTAATTTATGAAAATCCTTATGTAAATGATATACCTGCTTTGAGAAAATTTTTTCATTGTTATGTGCTTATAATAATGCACTAGTATAAATATTAGATATTGGTGCACCTGCCTTATGTCTGATAACTTTCAAACAAAAATACAGAAATGAGTCAAATTTTAGATCTACTCATTCAGATTGACCAAAATAAAACTAAATTTGTATACCACATACAAATAATTCAAACACAAAGTTACTGGTTAGGTACGATAAAATATTGAAAATCAATGATAATTTTCTTATATAAATAAAATTGCTGAGCTAAGCATGAAAATATTTTGGATTTGTTTTCTGAATTCAAAAATTACATTTCCCAAATATATGTGAAATGGAAAACAATGTAAATATTAACAATGATTTCTTTTTACTATAAAAAGCTAAACAATGCATTATAAGTTTTTCGTACAGATAAGATTAAAAAGGGTTTATCTAACCATAATTTGAAAACAAACTGCTTAATCTGAGAAAGAATTAATCGCCGAAATTTACTAAAGGCAAATGTCAAGTGATTAAGCTAATGACATGAAAAAGGTTACCAACTGATAAAACTATGACAAAAGAAAACACTAATAATACTCTACAACTAGATAAAGTTTAACTAGATAAAAATAAAATCAGCCGTATCTCCAATTTCCTTATTTTTTGAAAAAGGCATCTTTCAACCAAAAAAAAAATTCGAAAAAAATATTTTTTTTTCAAAAAGTAAGATTTAAAATTATTAAAATTTTATTGAGCTCATAAGGTAAAGACCCCTCCCCACTCCTTTTTCAAAAAGAAATTAATTTTTAAAATTAAAGAAGCCTTTAAGTTGAGGAACATATGGTACACAATTATGTATTCACATAATGCTAAACTAATTAGATAAAAGAAATGAAAAGAAAAATGACATCTATAATTTTTGCCCATTCTTTCTATCAAAGAAGGCACGATTCTTTTAAAATGCGAAATTTTGAACAACAGAATTTTGAGGTATTTTATTACAGATGAGGGGGTTGGGGGTAAAATAGGAAAAAGACAGTATTGAGTGTGCTAAACAGAGTCATCTGTAATAACGAATAGCATAAATCCATGTCTACCGTAAATAAATGCTCATGTCTTGAGCTTAAAGACAAGAAATCATAACGTTAGTGGTAGGAACAATGTTAGGCATGGACTCCAGGCTATATCTTTAGAGGGATGGTAGTTGAATTCTATATTGTCCTACAGTAGAAAAATGTTTGGGTCTGAGTAAAGTTCCTCGAACAAATAATTTTACTGAACAAGAGATTGAGTTTTTAGAAATTAAAATTATGCCCTTTACGAGGCATTTGCCAGAGAACGGTATTTTCATTGATAAATAAGATTAACATTAAGACTACTTCAATTTAAGATGGCCAAGTATAAACTATTACTATTAAAAGATGTGTAATACGAAAGATTCACACATAATTATAACAAATGACTAGAACAAACTAAGCATGGATAAATTTTTACGTTTAAAATTGGATTTTGTTTTCACTTACTCATATTTACTGATCAAAGAAAATGCTTGAAATTAAAATTTTGTGTTTGAGAAAACTCTCAAACATTCTGACAAATCCAGTTTTTTTTTTTTTTTTTTTAAACCAAACTTTACGTTTTTCGTTGATCTAAGATCACTAAGCAGCATTTTTTAAAACTATCTAAAACTATTTTATTTGATCAAAATAGGATATGCAATCTAAAATAACTATATTAAAAAAGGAAAAAACACAGTGGCATTTTTTTTTTTTTTTAATAATGGTTCAGTAACTCAAGATAAGGTTATAGAATGCGGTTTAAAATAATTAGCAATGGAAAAACTTATCAATTCATTCTAGTCACAGACTAATTTCAATTAAAGAAAATATGAATGAAGCAAAGTTCAATCTTTTTACAGAAGAACTTCAGCTTAAAAAACCGATTAGGTAACAGAAGTAAGTATTTTGAGAATAACATTGCTACATCATCAAAATCGAGTTTTTTGCAAATAAAATTTTCCATTCAACTATCACCAGAAAGAAATTACTTCTTTTTCTATTATTGATTTATTCAACAAATGAAAAGGGCACCAGAATAATTTATCTTCACTACTTACCTTATTATGATAAACATTTTAGGCCATATAGCTGACTTGATCAAGGAAGAGATTTTTTAAATTCTATGAACTTTAAATAACTTTTGAATGAATTGTATTATTCACTAAAAGCCCTACATAGCTTAAAGAAGTGCAAATGACATACTTCAGTAAAAAATAAATGTATTTTTAAATATATTTAGAGGATGCACAAATTTTCTAATTTTTTTTTCTCTATTTAAGAACATTTGTGAATATTAACAAATCGCAAGGCTTTTTTTTAAGTTAACCTCTTATTTTCCGAAATTTTGGTGCTATTAATGATCAACAATAAAAACTAAAGGGAAGAACCAGACATCTTACTAAATTAAATATTTTTAGTGTATGATTCCAGCCACTTACGATTTCAGGTTTAATTTTACCCAGTTTGAAATTTCTATACACAGGAAATAAAAACACATGCAACATTTATAACATATAACAAGAACAAACCTCCAAAATCTTAAGACAATAAAATAAACTAACTGTATTTAAAAAGATTAGCTAGTACTATCACATTAATGATCTATTCTTAAAATCTTCAATTACAGCAATAGAATACAGGGCAACAAGATAAGCAATACATTTTATATACAACAAAAATTATACCATCAAATAGAGTAACATTTTAAAAGTTTCTGTTAATAAATTATGCAAACACATAAGACCACAGGGATTGCATGCATAATTACAGTTACAGCACTTTGTATAGCACCAGAATATATCATCAAATAGCAAGATATTTTTGAGTACTTAAAACGTGACTTTAATATAAGAGAAGAATGGTATATATGAATATAAGTTGGTATCTTCATAAGTATTGGGACAGTTTCAGGAATAATTCAAAATAATACTCATAATAAGTGTGCCTAAATAACAAGAATGTATAATCCATTTGTAATTATTTTGTTAAAGAAATATGTTTAACACGTAGGAAAAAAAAAGTCAAATAATTTTCTCCTAAATAAGTTTTGTCAGGTGAAAAACAAAGTATTCTTAGTAAAAAGCAGCATAATGAGCAACAAAAAAAGAAATTTTCACGTTAATGAGAAGGCTTTCAAAAATTTTTTTTATCCCCTTACTGGTCACATAATTATCACTCCTCCAAAGACAAACCACAAAACTTAAATGCCAGGGAAAGTTCTGCTAAAGTGCGCCTCACAGAATGTTCAGCCAATAAAAATTATGCCTACTTTAAGATTTTGCTAAACACTAAAAAGAACTTTCATACAAAAGAGCCTTTTGCTACACCAGTGTTGAATTCAGACTTTTACCCTTTGGGGGAGGAGAAATTAATAGGCAAGCTTCAGAAGGAGGGAGGTTGACCCAAAGCTACCGGACCCGCTCCAATGGGACAGCCCACGGAGCCAGTTTTTACCAGGTGGGGTACGGTAGAAAGGCGCAGTCCCGTCAGGCCCCGCAGCGTTTTCGTCTGCCTTGCTACTCGGCCCCAAAATTTTCCTTGCTGGTACGACTTAGCTATCGGAAAAAAAGTAAAAAAAAAAAAAAAAAAATAATAATTTCAGTGGTTTTAATTGTCTTCCCTCAAAATTCCCCCCCCCCTTTTTCAAGCTAAGCTGAGTACCATAGTTTTGGCACTAAATTGTCCAGTCCCATTCCAACTATCATGACGAGTATGTGGCGTGCGGCAACAGATCTCAGAATACTAAAACCTAGGAGTGATCAACCCAGTAAAATCCGGACTTTATTGGTCAGCCGACCTGGGTACTTGTCATTGTGGATCGCCCCATGAGGCGATCAGGCGAATTTCGCCCCACTCTCCAGGCACTCAAACCCGTCAAACTGGGTCGAATCCCGGTAGGTAGGGGCCTGGTCAGCGGTCTCCAAGCCATGGTAAAATCACAATATCGTGATATATCGTACTAGAACAATTAAGGTCTACAGAATTAATAAAATACTTCCGACTAGTATTTCGAGATAAATATCATCGCAAACATTATTAAAAGGCAATTTCACTTAAGGCCGTTCTCAAATCCAAAAGAGCTACTTTTTAACACAGTTCTGAATTCATTTTTGTTCGGAAACGCATGAAATTGGCAGGTGTTCTTATTCAGAAACTATGTAATCGAAAGACGTTTTCCATTTTCGTGGTAAAGGCAGAAGATCTTTCAGAAAATATTGTCAAAGTCGACGTTTTGAACTTAATTTCTGACGCGGAAGCACGAGAAAAGGGAAAAACTTGTCGTTTCGTAACACGGATCGCTTATAACTCGATAAGTAATTTATTTATCAACAAGTGGATAAGTGTGATCGAAGATCGCACAAATGGTTTCGGTTAATATTCCCTTCAAAGCACTTTATCCTTTAATTATTAATTCCAAATCATTAATTTATAATTATCCTTATTTATCAATGCACTTTATCAATAAGAACATAGATGGCAGTACCATTAAATTTAATAATAAAGTGATAACGAGAGGAAGCTATTTTTTAAATCAAATTAAAAATATTCACGAACTGCTTTTCAGACAATCAACAGCATATGCCTGTATATCTGAAAAGCATATTTAATTACACGATTTCATTTTAGCTAAAAAAGAAAACCCTTTAAATGGCAGAAAAAATACAAAAGTTCTTTTAATTAAATCCACCGGACAATGAAACGTAAAAATCGAAACATTAACTTTCATCGCCGAGAATAGAATCTGGAACCTTTAGGTTGGGAGAAAACGAGCTACCACCAAACCATCAAGCCTACGCGAAAAAGACCGACATAAAGGTTGTGTTTTAAGATCCAAGAAAATCGTAAAAATGGTCGGATGTCAGTAAATTAATTCATTTAATTATTTATGACTTTTTCAAAATTTCATTTGTCGTGTGACAGGAGGTATTCAGCTATAAGTATGCAAAATTTCAAGTCTTTAACTTACACAGTTTCAGAGTACGAAATCTGTGAGACAGACAGTCGGAGGAGGGGGGGGGGGGGAGACGAATAGAGTTTCGTCAGATGAACACAACAATAAAAAATAGAAACTCAATTAGATTCCAAATAGCTTCAAAAGTAAAGCCTGCCAATTTTATGCCTTTACATTAAAAATGAGTCAGAAAATGTTTCAGAAAGTTTTGTGTTGTTGAGCTGGTCATTTGAGAACCACCTTAAGTTTATGTAAACTGCAACTATATAAATATCGTATAGCACTGGTTTCGATAAAAAAAAAAAAATCCATAAGTATACCTTAAAGGCACAGTAGCTGGACTTCAGTTGGCGCGAAAAGTTTTTGTAGTTACCCGATATCCAGTTTGTCCCATCAGATTGAATGCGGTTAATAATTCCTGTACTACCACTAAAAGGCTCCAGTAACACCCTTTGTTGCATGCTTATCGTGGTTTATGAAACAATTTAAACTTTTAACAAATCAAACTACTCTCAAAAATCATTAATTTGCACAGAAGTAATTTAAAAAGGGATTTTTCTTAATATACACAATAAATACAAATTATCTATTGGTTATTACAAATTTTCATCTGAAGGGACCTGCTGATCTCGAGATGGCTTTGCCCCTAAGGGGTTGGGGACCAAACTTTTATTTACATATCTTACCAATAAACAAAACAGGGTGCACACATTCACCATTAATCAAAACTTTTTATATAAGGGCCTGATAAATCCAGAAATATTGTTTTGCGCCTTTTTTTTTGGAGGGATGGGGAGAGAGACAAGGGATTGAATTTTTATAAAAACAAACCTTTTTACCCATGTCTATATTCTAAAAATCGCCATCCCGCAAATTTTTACCTTTAAGTACCAGATAACACTTCGAGATATGGTTTTACTTTGTCCGTCGAGTGCGACGGTCGAATTCATAAAATACAACCTCCTTTACATTTCCTATAATAATTTACTATCCTGAAAAATTTATATTATTTGATAATATAGGGATATTGATAATTTCCCTTTGATGGCTGGGTACATGTCAAATCAGCACAGCTAAATAAACTCAAATCCAGACCTCCTCAGAATTTTATGATATTTAACTCAATTGTTAGGTTTATAGAGAAATTAATAAATACCCAATGATAAATATCTATCTCTCTTTGTTTCTGAGATAATTAGCTTCAAAAAGGTGGACAATTCTAAAAACAAATTTTTGCATTTCATGCAAATTTAGCCATATTTTGTTCTCCAATTGTTACAGAGACTTACTTTTGGCGACGTTAGAAAATATTTGAATTGGGTTTTCATATGATATATCACATGCACATATTTTTTGAATTTTTAATTTCAAGGTCAAACACTTTGACCTTTCATTTCAAAATCGGACATTTTAATTTAAAAAAAATGTTACTATTATACTTATTTTCTATAATATCTGAAAGTATCGTATTGCGACAAAAATCGAATGCTGAGTTATAAATTAAAATGCAAACTGCTTGTCCTAATTTCAACACCAAAATCATTTATTTAGGTTGACTTACCTACATACCATATCTTTAACCTCACCCCTTCCCTGTATGTATCAATCATTTTTTTTTGTGAAGTTCACAAACATGTTTTCCTTGGGGAGGAGGGGGTGGGGGTGCGGATTGAAATGTGGCTGGGGCTGTCATTTTTAAGTAGGAAAAATAATTTTATGCATAATCAAAGCAAAAATCAGCACTAACATTTTGAACTATTTCTTAATACAATTTTCCTCTTATGTTAGCACTATTGTTGAATTCCCACATCCTCCTGCCCAAGGGGATGAAGTTTCTTAACTTCTTAAAATAGAAAGACTGTGGAGTATATCAAAGCATAAGCCTCAATATATCAAAGCATTTCTATGAATTTGTATACTAGTCTATGATTATATTTTTTAATAATTTTATAGTCACAAATCATATTTCATTATTTATCATTGTAAATCAATTTGTAAGTTGTCATCTGAAACTCTGATTACAGACTAAGTCACAAGCTCATTAACAAGAGTTATGTTTCATTCTAGGTCCTCCAGCTTGCATTAAGTAGTGTACAGATGACTCAATCACTTTAAACTTAGCATGCCAGAACAGAACTGATAAGAATATTTTTATGTTAAGAGAAGTTGGTTATTTTATAGTTTATGTAGTATATAAGCTATGTTAAATGAAACTCAGCTGAATTTTCTACTGCCTCTAGAAGGAAATTTACTATAAAATTTATAAAAAAGATTACCTACGATTTTTTTTTTTTAAAACAAAGTATTTCTTTATAGTATAATATTATTAAATGTCTAACTATTGATAATTAAAAATTATGCGACATATCCGCAAAAAAGTCTGAAAGCAGTTTTTTATAGCGCAACTTAGATTACTTGCTACAATAAGATAAAAAAATTATACTATTGAGTACCCCAAATTTCACTGAAATATTATGATGTTAAGTTGTCTGTGTTGATTTGATGTGGAATGATTCAGTAGTTTGTTTAGTAAGGGGTAGATACATAGATTTACTTGCTCCATAGATATGAAACTTTCCTCAGCCTTTCCCCTTTCAGAAAGAAAGGGAGGGAAAAAAACTTGTTTGTGAACTTTAGAACAAAAAAAGTTTTTTCCCCCAAATAATTAATACATGTACACATAAGTTATACAGATCAGTATACATTATAAATGTAAGTGGCCTAAATTTGTGACTTTATATCAGTGCAACAGTTTGCATTTTAATTTATAACTCAGCATCCCATGACTGTCTCAAAACGATATTTTCAGCTATTATAGAAAGTAAGTATAATAGTAACAAATTTTTTTTCAAAAAAAATTAAATGTCCGATTTTGAGATATGAAAGGTCAAAGATAAAAATTTTTGACCTTGAAATTAAAAATTAAAAAATACGTGCATGTGATATATCATATGAAAACCCAATTCAAACACTTTCTAACGTCGCCAAAAGTAAGTCCATGTGATAATTGGAGAACCAAATATGACTCAATTTGTAATGCAAGATATGCAAAATATTAAGATTTTTGCCCATATTTGAAGCTAATTATCTACAAATCCAAGAGAGAGAGAGAGAGAGAGAGAGAGAAATGAATAAATACTCGATGATAAGTCTATGATCCTAACAACTGAACTTAATATTATAAAATTCTGAGGAGGTCAGGTAGAAAATGCCATGTGCGAGTTGATTTCGCATGGAATGACCCGGCTTGATAGATTCCTTCAAATTCTCATCCTTAAGAACCTGATAGATCTCGAGATATGATTTTTCCCACCCTTCTCCCTGGAGGACAGAAGGTTGAATCTTTAAAAACAATCCCTTTATACATGCCTATGTTCTAAATTCAACGTCACAAAATTCCATGTATAAAGACCCGATTGATAATGCGATATGTCTATGCACCTCCTGGGTGCTAAAGGTTAACTTTTTTAAAGACAATCTCTTTATCCATGCCTGCGTTAAAAAATTCACCATCTCACTAAATTTCATATTTTTAATTAAGAATTCGCTCACATATGCCCATGTTCTAATATTAATGATAAAAAAAAATCTATGAGCACTTGATAGATGCCAAGATATAGCTTTGCCCGCTCCCTGGGAGACAGGAGGTGGATTAAAAAAAAAAAAAAAATCCTTTACACGTGCTTACGTTCTTAAAACTCCACATCACACGAAACTTCATGTATAAAGGCCTGAAATACCCGAGATATGGTTTCTCACCCCCTGTGGGAAAGAAGTTTCAGTTTTAAAATACAACTTATCCCTATGTTAAAAAATTCCAGATTCTTTAAAATTACATTTTAAAAAGGGATAAATCACGCGATATGGGAAGGTGTCCAATTTTTAATGAAAGAAAATATTTGCAGATGTCCATGTTTTTAAACATACCTCCCCCCGCCCCCCCAAAAAAAAACTATAAAAAAGGTTGAACTTTTAAAAGACAACCCCTTTGACCATACTCCAGTTAAAACGATCCCACAAAATGTCTTGTTAAAAGGGCCAGGTAGATAGATCCCAAAGTGTGATTTTGTCCACTCCTGGGGAACAGGAGAGAAATGTTTTACTAACTTTTTACTCGTGTCTATGTTCACTTATTTACAATATCTCGAAAAATTTTATCTTATACGGCCTGATAGATCTCGAGATATGATTTTGCATCCCGAAGGGAGGGACAGGGCCTTGATTTTTTTAAAACTTTTTATTCGTGCCTATGTTCGAAAACAAAGAAAGCAAATATTCATTAACATCGCCTATATCTAAATAGCACAATAAAATAAATTCCGTAGATGAATTCCACGCATAATATTATGAAAATGGCATACCACTTACTGCTAGTAGTCAGCAGAGAAAACCGAAAGGAGCCATGTACGAAATTTATCGCCAGTTGCATAACAGTTATTTCATCTTTTCCCTTTACGAAAACTGTTTTGTGGACGGGAGATATTCCAACAAATACTTTAGACGCGGAACAGAGGTTTAATATTGCAGGATCGTAGTTATGGTCATCGCGATTGACACCAGAATTAAGATATTCGCGATATACCGGTATATAGGATTTTTTGATATCGTTATCACTATTTTATTTACAATTCGCTCAGCCGTACTCAGGGGTAGGATAATTTCACCCCACCGGACCAAAACCGCAGCAAGGGGAACAGAGGTTTAATATCACAGGATCTTAGTTATGGTATTCGCGACTAATATCGGAATTAAGATACTAGAAAATCTTTTGATAACATTAGGTGGAAGAGGTGGAATTGGATGGGGAAAGGCGATATTTGGACACTGCACTAGAAATGCTTTCAAGAAGGATTTCCACAGAGAAAGCGCATTCTCAACACATGAAAACAAAAACCAGATAATCTTATATGACCCCTAATCAGGGTTGTAAAATACCCGTAAAAAAAAGAAAACAGCCCGGGCGGGTACCCATTACAACCCTGCCCCTAACCGAGATAAATAATGAATTTAAGAATAATCTAGCATATTAATTAACAGTTGAGGCAACTTTATGACTTAAAACAATTTCGTAAGGACAAAGTCAACTTTTGCTCAACAATTGTGCATACACTTTATAAATTTTCAGGGTCTGTGCACTAAAGGTACAGTAAATCATGGAGATAGCAGAAATCAATCGAAGAGATGAAGGGACACTCCTCCTATCATTTATTTCATAATTTCAAGGAAGGAGGGCCAAGCAACGCCCCTCGTGAAATTTCTCAGAGGGAGAAAGCGCTTCTTTGGTCTTTTGCCCATCCCAGTTTACTATGAGCTGGCAAGAGAAAATGTGTCAGTAAATCATTAACTGATTCATAAATCTGTTTTAAAGATATTTCTATTAAAGATTTTCAGGAAGATATTTTTTAATGGGGGGGGGGGGACTTTTTAGAGTTTTTTCTTTCTCTTTTCATTAACGTGTTACATTCATGGATCGACTTGCAGTACAGTTTGGGGCCTAAGGCCCATAATAAATTTTGCCTTTCTCTTACTTGCCTGTTGGATAGCACTTGTATGCATTTAAACCCGAGTGTTCGCAATTTGACAGCATTTGTAAGCCATTTACGGGATTATTAATGCTACAAATCTACATTTTCACTAAATCTTTTAAAATGAACCAAGACTGTTTGTACCTAAAAAGTTATGGGGCGACAGGTCAAGGCGGCAGTCAGGCCCTGCACATGGGATACTAAATTCACAACTAAAGACATTTAATTTTAAGAAATTCCCTAGCTAAACACTTGGTGACATTAGTTCAAATGGCTACAGGGTTTAGAGGCCTTACTCTGCTAAAATTATTCGAGTAAAAAGCAACAGTGCGTTGTCCATTCGAAGACCTCCAATATACATTCACTGGATGTAACTCTTTATCCAGTTCCAGATCACATATTTTATTTTATCTTTATGTTGGGCATGAATCAAAATCTTGAGTACAGAATTTTACATAGCATGTATTTAAGAATCATTATAAAAAAAAAATAAATAAATGCTGTAAAACATATCAGTCATGCTTTAGAGAAATTAATTTCTCTTTTTGCTCCTCCCCTCCCCCCTCTTCTCCAAGAAGTTATTTGGTCCGGAAGACCATCTTTGAAAATACTCTAGTATTCCATAGAAAAAAAAAAACTATTCTAATTAAAATTATAGCTGATTTTAATAAGAAAAAAATTCACATCTCTCTTACTCGCAGTTACACTGGAACCCTTTACAATCAATTCAGTGGAGAAGGGAGAAATTGATTGCTCCTATCGCAATTCAATCTCTGTTCTTCTATAATCAATTTGTCCTAATCAACCCAACCTTGGATTCATTACTGATAAATTGCACGCAGCATTAATCACCGGGGATGAAAACAGCAAATTCGCCAAAAAGAGTAAAATATATACTACTTTGGCAATAGAACGGTGCATAGAAGTAACTTTTATTTAACAAAGGTAATACATATTACCGACTACCCCCCCCCCCCCCCCCCCCCAAAAAAAAAAAAAAAAAAAAAAAAAAAAAAAAAAAAAAACATTAAATTCGAACAAAATTACTTGAAATTAATGCCCCAATCATTTGTCCTCTAAAGGGTTAACAAATTCGTATTAAAAAATATTAATTATGACATACATTAAGTTTTACATAAAATGAATGAATCTCGTTCAAATCATGACTATGTACTTTTACAACTTATTTCTATCATTAATTTTTGAAATAGAGAAATTTTACTTTTTGACGTTCTAAGGGGATCGTCTTCTGTTATAAAAGGATACACAGAAAGAAAAACAGAAATACACTTAACCGGAAAATTTTCATAGAATGTTCTTTTCCATAAAGCGAGTTTATTTTATATATTTAGAATTTCTGCGTAATTGTTCTGGTAACTAATCAAGTATTTTCGGTATTTTTCTTTGTAAGATCACAATTTTATTTTCTGAAATTTACGGATAACCCCCTAACACCTTTTCTTTTATAACTCTATGAAGATTTAAGAAAGTATATAAACTATACCCTCTTAAGGGCTGCTTTGATCAGAGAAACTCAAATGTAGTGTCAAAAGTGGGTGTTACTATTTGAAATATCAAAGTTTATACAATTTAATATGTAGACTACCTTTATTTCAAAAATTGCATTCATATTCGGAAAGAATAAGATTTATTCCCATTCGATTGACACTTCTCGCATCTCTGCGATGATTTGGTGATAAAATCTCATAGGCGTTCCTATTTTCCCTGCTTTTGACTGAATGTACATTTATAAATTTGTTGACATAAATATTAACCCCTTCGCAACCAGCGCCGACGTACAGGGGTTTGTACAATTCTTATTTTTTCCTACCAAAATGTTCAAATAATAATTTTTGCATTATCTAATCCTAGAATTTATGCGATTAAATTAGGCTACGTAGAAATACTGGTGCTGAAAGATTAAAAATTTTGTATGGGACATTCGTCGCGAAGGCGTTAAACGTGAAAAATAAGCTTTAATCCGTGCACTACTTTTATCTACGTTGCAGAGTGGAGGAACAATAAATCATGATAGGTTGTACATATCATAGCTACAGACTTGAAAGATCCCCCCCCCCCCCTCAACCTCAAAGACCAATATATTTCGTACAAAAAATTAAAATAAGTAATAATTAATAATTGAATAAATAAAATCTATATTATCTACTTATAATAAAATCCGAAGGCAAGAAAGTGTCTGTAACCATTCCGGGCGGGACACTACTCTGGTCTGAGAATCGATCGTAATTAAACACCATGTTAGGCTTAATGAAAAACCTATGCTAACAAATAACAGCTAAATGGTATCTTCTACTTGAAATCATATGTCTGTTCAGCATATTTTTCCTATAAAACATGTATATCCTATCCTATTATAATGTTTTAAGTTCTTAATTAAAAATCCAGATTAAACATCAGAATCCCAGATATAAACAAACGAACACTGTTGCCAACAATATTGTTTTGGCGCCATCTACCGGCTTTAAAATGTGCTTTTCTACAATACAGACCTTTCAATAATAAAATGTTCATGCTGTTTGTACGAAGTCGTATGATAATGGAACGTAGAACAACAATCCGTCATTTTTGACGGGGGGTTATATACTAGTCTTGATAGAACTGAATAAATAAAATCAAATAAAAGCCATAAGCACAGGACACATCTTCAGGGTCATGTCTCCTCATGCGAAAACACCCGCTCGCTAATGTTAATCTGGTGAGACAGTTATTTTTTACAATATCTCGTTAGCATTTCAATCTGAGATCGATCTCTACCACGGCCTTTTTTTTACTTTTTCGATTTTGTTTGCAGGGTTTATTAGGCTATTTTCACTTTCGGAACCGGTTTCATAAGTGAAAGTATTATCCACCACAACACAAACGAGAATTATGCAGCGCAAGCAGAAAAGACAATGTATATATCAGGGTCATTCAAGGTAATTTCTCATCAGCAGTAGCAAAATAACTAGACGAAACCGCGCTTCGCTTTGAAAAACCTGAGAACTTTCGGGATGACCGGATAGTTGGAGGTTGGGCATACTTGCGTTTAATATTTATGGCAATAAATCATGAGCGTCCAAACGAATTAAAAATTCGTTGCAATTTATAGTGATCATTGCTTGGCATTCCCTTGTGGTTAACTTTGAAGGGCTGACTTTAGCAAAGTAACTGATGGATGCTTTATGGATATGTATACTTTATTTTCACATACACCGTCTAACTTAACCCTTCGCTTACCAGACGTGTCCAATGAACCCGACAGGTGCATTCAAAATGATTATTCGAACCAGAATTTGTTTCATAAAATAAGTTAAATATAAACTCTAGAGAACTAAAGTAAATAAAAAAGTTAAATAGTTTTAAATAAAATTTCTGGTGCGAAATGTTTTTATCATGGTTGAGTAAAATTTCCGGTAGCTCTAGGCTTAGAGAGTGTATAGAAGTAATGTAAATTGAAGAATCATACAGAAACATTTTAGTAAGAAAAAATAAAAAATAACTAGAGTAACAAAAACATAAGAAATGTGCGGTGAGTATTTGCTCCACCACCAAAAGAAGCTACATAGTGCAGAAAAAGGCAACAAATTATTTTTTTTTACTTCATAAAGAAAATTTCACAGGAATAACTTCGTAAAAACACAAGTGCAAGGATTATCACAATATTTTCAGCATTAGAAAAAATATATATATATATATATATATATATATATATATATATATCTCCGAAAGCAGCGATGAATTCAGGTTTTGGCTAAAGAGTGGGGAATATTGCCAAGTAATATTCTCTCAATATTAACATTTTGTTTAATATTATTACCAACATTTAATTAGCAATGGGTACATTTGTACAATAGTGGCCAGAAATATTGGAATGAAAACTTCTAAAAAGGGCGCTTTTTCATTCATCGACACGACTCCTAGCATGATTGTCGTGAACAGACATCAACGTATGCAAAATGCATTCATATACACTACACGCCTTTCACAAAGCAATTCAGATAGGTGAAAAAGAGTAGTAGTGTCTATAGGAATGCACTTTGCATGCGCCGATGTCGGCTCACGACAATCGTGCACAAAATTTTGGTATCGTGTCTGTGAATGACAAAATGTCCTAATAAATGGAAATAGCTAATATTATAAAGCACAAAATTAGTGGGGGCCACAGGGCTACTAAATAAAAAGTAATTTTTCTGAAAATGCACAACATATGCTTCAAAACAAATGATTTCAATTCCTTGTTATATTGTTTCTCAGATTTATAATCCATTTACGCTTCTGTCGCTTGCGTACCCAATAGCAGCCAGTAAGCTTTCGGGTCTTTTACTGTTCTTTTAGCTTACTACTAATTAGTGAAAGAGTTTAGATTTTCTGCATGCCCCCAACGATTCTATTTTTGCCGGTTGCAATGTTAATATTAACATGTTTATTTAGGCAATCGAAATTTTAAAAGTTTATTGTTCAGTTCTTTTAAATAAAAAAAAAAACTGCTACTAGTTTAAACTAGTATGTTGTGACCACCAAAAAACTTAATTATTTTAAAACTTAAATGATTTTAATAGGCATCTCAATTTTCGAACATGTTATTGAATGACAATGTATTGCCATATTCAGGATGCTAAGCGTGAAGTTTTGTTGAATTCTGTGTATTTAAACTGGTAATATAAACATAGCACAATTCGAACAAATTAACGAATTTCGGCAACCCTCTTAGATGTCCGCAACCAAAATTGAATGACAATCTATTCCTCTAATCATTAGGATTCTAAATTTCATGTTTCGTTGAATTCTGCGAACATAAACTGGAGATATATAAATATTTATTTTTTCAACTTTCAAACGACATGAACATTTAGACTAAATCAGAGCTGTAGTCCAACAGAGCAAGGAAGGAGAAAAGTGAGTCCCTTTTCTAACAAACTTCAATAATAAAAATATTAATAAACTGCATTGACTACGCTCAAAAATTAAAGAATCCATGACAAATATTTGTCAGCATTGTAATATATAGCATGTAGCGCTAAATCTAATCATGATTGTGACGTAGATTTCAATTCAACTGGGTGATAGATTCCAATTTTCGACAAAAGTAATTCGAGGTGCCATTAATTCATAAAAGTAACTGATTCTACTGACCAGTGATTCACCTAAGTGGCGTCATCTGCATATTCAAACGTATAACCTTGTACACGAAAATGCAATCGATTATGACGTAGATTTCAATTCAACTGGGTGATAGATTCCAATTTTCGACAAAAGTAATTCGAGGTGCCATTAATTAATTCATAAAAGTAACGGATTCTACTGACCAGTGATTCACCTAAGTGGCGTCATCTGCATATTCAAACGTATAACCTTGTACACGAAAATGCAATCGATTATGACGTAGATTTCAATTCAACTGGGTGATAGATTCCAATTTTCGACAAAAGTAATTCGAGGTGCCATTAATTAATTCATAAAAGTAACGGATTCTACTGACCAGTGATTCACCTAAGTGGCGTCATCTGCATATTCAAACGTATAACCTTGTACACGAAAATGCAATCGATTATGACGTAGATTTCAATTCAACTGGGTGATAGATTCCAATTTTCGACAAAAGTAATTCGAGGTGCCATTAATTCATAAAAGTAACTGATTCTACTGACCAGTGATTCACCTAAGTGGCGTCATCTGCATATTCAAACGTATAACCTTGTACACGAAAATGCAATCGATTATGACGTAGATTTCAATTCAACTGGGTGATAGATTCCAATTTTCGACAAAAGTAATTCGAGGTGCCATTAATTAATTCATAAAAGTAACGGATTCTACTGACCAGTGATTCACCTAAGTGGCGTCATCTGCATATTCAAACGTATAACCTTGTACACGAAAATGCAATCGATTATGACGTAGATTTCAATTCAACTGGGTGATAGATTCCAATTTTCGACAAAAGTAATTCGAGGTGCCATTAATTCATAAAAGTAACGGATTCTACTGACCAGTGATTCACTTAAGTGGCGTCATCTGCATATTCAAACGTATAACCTTGTACACGAAAATGCAATCGATTATGAAGGGACGACCAGAGCATTTTCCCGTTATAACCGAGGACTTGCAATATTAATTAAAGCTTAAAATCTGGTATCTATATTAATACCAAGAAAGCTTCGCTCTGCGTTTGTGTGTTGGCGATAGCTAGCGAAATCTACCGCACGTAAAGTCTGAAAATTTGGCTGAGGATAATCCAAGGCAGATCCTGATGCACCCGAGACTCAGATTTTTCATTTTTTAATAATTAGTTTAGATATTAAACAAAAACTTACAGAAAACTTATTCTTTTTCTGAAAATTGGCAAGCCAGCCCGCGAATGCTCAGTCCCCGTTTCCCAGAGCGCGTAAAAGGGAAGAACCAAATGTTTATTTTTTTAGTTTGAATTAAAACATCCATCGAAGCCGTTCGGGATACGGAAAAACGTAAGACATTCTTAAATGTCATACTTTTACTTCTTAAACGCAGCAATCCGTTTAAAAAAAACGTTAACCCTTAAAAAAAAAAAATTCAAAAAGGGTCGTTTCCGTGGTTGACTTTCTCTCCCCTCTCGGCGATGTTCTCCTACAGCTCGATTTCAGAGGTACAGATTCGCAAAAAATACCCATTTAAAGCAGAGACTGACATTCTTCTCTGCAACGGTGCAATTGGTTTGGAAAAATACGAATATTAATCTTTTCGAAAAAATTCGCGACTGCAGGTTATTTTCGCGCCTCCCGAAGACTGTCTTCTTTCTAATCTAAAAGTAACTAAACGTCGGTATTTTGATACAAAACTTTTAGAGCTTCTCGACAGACCGGATTTACATTATCTATAAAAATTTCAAAGCGTTCGGACGAGCCGAAGTATTTTTTAAAGAATAATATCAGATAAATTTTCGATGAAAACGCTAAAACGCTTTGGCTCATGTTTTCACTACTAAATATGCATATTTTTTTCACGAAATTCTAAAAATGACGTGGATACAATTATATTTAGAACGGGTTGAAATTTCAGCGAGTTCGAAGGATAAGAACTAATTTTTTTTTTTCGTTATGACCCGACGCCAAAAAAAATCCCGAGAAGAAAACTTTTTTAAAACTAGATACAAATATTTTTTCCCGAAATTTCTACACGATCTGCAAAACAGTTACATTTAAAACCGATAAAAATTTCAAAAAGTTCGGACAAAAATAACTTTTTTTTGTTAAACTATGAAACGGCCCTACGTTTAAAAAGAAAATGTCTTCTTACGAGTGCTTTTACTACTAAAAAACCAATAATTTTTCGCCAATTTTTCCTTAAAAAAAATATAAATTCATACAAAATAGAGTTATAAAGATATAAAATACTACAAATTTGAAGTTTATTTTAAGGTTATTATGACGGACAGGGGCAACGGCGGGCAAGTCAGCTAGTTAATAAAATAAAATTTAAATTATTTCAATTAATTGAATGATAAGTAAATAAGATATTTTATATTCCTACATTCGCAGCATAAAGTTAAATTTTTATTTAAAAATTTTGGAATTCCTACTGACTTGTAGACACCAAAAATCTCGGAAATATCACATTTTTTTCTTTTTTGACTTAAAAAGTATTCTCTAGGTTTTAGAATAAAAACGACATCAAACGCATGTTAGATTAAAAGATAACCTTTTTTTCCCCCCCGTTGTACTGCCAGTGATTGTTTAGGGTTAGCTTTTCCATGCGGCCCGGTTCACTGTCATGTACCATCTGCCACCCCTCTCCTTCGCAGCCCACAATCCCCCCCCCCTCCCCACACACTCCATTATAGGCAATATAAATATATATATATATATATATAATATAGGTAAAATATAAAACAGATTAAATATATATATATATATATATATATATATATATATATATATATATATATATATATATATATATATATATAATGTTCAAATACTTCAATAAAAAAACCTTTACTCTTACAAAAATATAAAAAGAATGACACAAACTGATTAATATAAAGGGTGCTGCTGTTTTTTGTTATCAATATTCTTAAGGTTTGACGAAAAAAATAATTTCTTAAACTCGGTTCGACTTAGAGTTCGTTTTTATATTTATTTTTTAGGAATATCACTGTTGAAAAGCTTGCTACACACTTATAAGTTGTAAAAAAATGAATTTAAAATTTTATTACTTTTTCAGATAAAGCTTGGTTATTCTTGTCGACAAGAGAGGCAAAAATTTATCAGTGGTAATCTGGCGAATCAGACGAGAGTTCAATTACATAATCAATTTCTGGATACAGCATAGATGCCAACAACTCTGGAATTTCCGGAGTTTCTCAGGAAATGTAGAATAAAATACGGTAAAAGTTGAAAATACAGAAGACTTTTACCGTCTACCCCAAAAACAAAAAAAGAAACAAATCTCCTATCGAATTTCAATTTCCTCGCACGCCGAGAAGTTTCTCAATCCGCGATGAGATTTTTTTCCGCGAATATATCTTATTTTTTGCCAAATTTAGCAGATCTTGCTGAATCCTAGAAAATTTGAATTTTGGAATTAATCTGCGCAAAGAAAACAAAATAACTAGCCAAAAAAAGTTTTGAAAATTTTTTTACATTTCTCAAAAGCATGTTTACTGTTCATAAACAAATTTGTGAACTTCATCAATCGCTCACGGAAAAAAAGGCTCGAATTTTGTCAATCGGTTGCGCAAA
This sequence comes from Maratus michaelseni, assembly GCA_963931845.1. Classification (NCBI taxonomy): domain Eukaryota; kingdom Metazoa; phylum Arthropoda; class Arachnida; order Araneae; family Salticidae; genus Maratus; species Maratus michaelseni. Next base: position 125,376,733 of record OZ007586.1, read on the forward strand.
ATAAATCTCAAAGTTTCAATTAAAACAGAAAAAGAGAGTTTCGTTAATAGGTTGTAACGGAAAAAATGGAGAGAGAGAGAGAGAGGGGGGGGGGGGGCTAATTTAGTCTATGGTCGTTGAAAAAAGCGGTGAATTCAGTCAAGTCGCGGGGAAAAAAAGAAACGCGAATTCCATCACCCGGTCGCAGGAAAAAATAGCATCAGTCAAGATATTTCACACAATTATATCTATCACGAATTTTATGCTCTCTATAGAGCACAAAATTCGTGACAGATATAATTGCAAAAAAGCATTGGTAAAAAGGATTTATTAAATAAAAAATAAATATATATTAACTTTTATGTCCCGGATCATCTTAATGAATACCACGAAAATAGAAGAAATCATGTTCACCACATATTTCTCATTTTAAGAAAGTCGAAAAAAGTTATTTTTCGTTGAATATTTTTATAGTCATTTCGCATCACATTTTCCCTCCAATTCAAATCAACAAATGGGGGGGGGGGGGGGGGGGAAACTGGAGCAACTCCACTTTATTTTCCGAACACTTTACAAAATGCTATGCGTTCAAATAAACAGTACTAATATACAAATAAAAACTGAAATGTTTCCACTGGCGGAAATGACGCCATGTTCTAAAGAAATCGTGCACTTTCATTCATAAAGATAAAAGGAGAATATTTTTCTAAAATTATGATGCAATTTTGAACTCACCCACACGTGCTGAGATTAAGGCCTATAAATTACAATAAATATTGAAACAGATCATGTTAATGGGAGTTTTAAGTTGTTTTAAATGTAGATATTTCTCTCATTTTCTCTCTCTCCAAAAAAAAAAAAAAAAAAAAAAAAAAAAAAAAACGCAAACTTCCATACGCTTTTAATAAAACACACATTTTTCTGTGCTTTTAAGAGAACAGGTTTACTAAATTAAACTAAATTAAGTCATATGCCTGTTGTATCAACATAAACTGATCGTGAGCAATTAAATATTTAAAATGAATAATAGAGTTAAAGAAATATCTTTTTCTAGTCACAAAACTTTAGTTTACTAACACTAAACTAGTTTACTAACTAAAACCGGTTGTCTCATTTGTGCGAAAAATGAATACTGTCCTTGAGATAGTGGCCTATAAAATAATCGCCAAATGGGAGCTCAATTGTAAATATCTTTTGTAGAGTTTCCTCAGACAGTTTCAGAAGGGTGCTGCACCCTGCCTGCCCTTTGGTTTACAAAACAGCACCCTTTTTGCCCCCTCCAGTAAAATAATTAGCTCCCTTCTTGCCCCTCAGTACAAAAACTGCCCCTTCTCCTTTTTGCATTAAAAAATTTGCTTTCATAGTAAAAACTGACTCAGTGTTGTCTTAAAAAGAGAGTCCTGACTTTTAAATATCGAAAGTGGCCTTAAAAACCAAAAGAATACCTTTAACAATTAAAAAAAGTGCCCTTAAGGCTGCTCGTCAGTAAACTTCCCGATTCCCCTCGCTAATGTTATTCCTATGGGCGTAGGATGCATTCGTATTTTTAAAATATCTCCTGGGAAAATTAATATTTTTAACTTCTGTTTTCTTTGTATTGTTCTTAAAGAATGTCTCTTTTTCTTAGTTGTCATTTTTTTTCTAAAATATATACTTAATTTTATATGAAATGTTAAAATCGTATTCAGTTTTGCTAAGATTTTAACACATAAAAATATAAATTAAGCACATAGTTTAGAAATATTTTGATAACTAAGAAAAAAAAAGAGACATTCTTTAAGAACAGTACACAGAAGTTAAAAATATTAATTTCCCGAGGAGATATTTTAAAAATACGAATGCATCCTACACCCATTGGATTAACATTAGCGAGGGGAATCGGGAAGTTTACTGACGAGCAGCCTTAAGAATCTGAAAAGTGTCCTCAAAAATCCAAAAAGTGCCCCTAAGAATAAAAAAAAGTGCCTTTTTCTCACCAGCAGCACCCTGACCTTTTTTAAACCTGGGGGAAACTCTGTCGTTTGGATGATATCGTGTTCACTCAGAGAAACACACATACATTATCTTCTTCAGTCCTGTGTACCTAAAATGGATACTTCTATTAAAGGGCAAAATTAGCACTAGCCACCGGCCACAGGGCTACTAAATGAGAAAAAGTGGCTATTAAAAAACTGTCTGTTAGCGGCCACCTTATGGCCACTTTCATTAATTTTATTTTTAATTTTTTGCATTTCATCAAGGATTTTATTTTTACTGGTTGAAATATGTTAATATTAACATATTTACTTAGGCTATTTAATTTTAGATTAATACTAGTTGAAATTTTAATAATACTGTTTAGAATTTTAAAAAGTGGCTACTTATAAAACTGGCCACTAATGAAAATTTCCCAATTTTGCCCTTTAACTTCTTTTTTTCATAAAAACTAAACTGTTTGATTTTTTTTTTTACATTTTGACTTTGCTTCTATATAGCTAAATGTTCTCGTCTGAGCTTGCAAAATGTCTTCAAGACGGTGCAGCCAAGAAAGCAAGACATTTTCATAATTACTTAACTTAAACACTTTACAATAACAAAATTAAGTAAGTGAATGTTCTACAAATAATCAGTCTAATTTTTTTAAAATGTGTGAATTTAGGTTATTAATTCTCAAATAGATTTTTTTTCGGGTGGAGGGGGGGGGGGGGGGCTTATAATTTTAGTTTAATATTTGTGAACCTAAATTACCAGCCCCCTAATGTATCAATTTCAGAAAAAAAAATTCTGCCATCTATCTATGGTGTCATTCTGTGTGTTCAAAAGCAATGAATGAATATTTGTATTATTATTTTGACTTCGGATCTTATGAGGTTAACGTAAAAACACCAAAAATGAGCTATTGAGACCAAATAACGTAAGAAAATTTCAATATACACGAATACATACAAAATAGTTTAGAAATAGTGAAAACCGATTCAAGGAACCTCAAAATGTTAATATATACCAAAATTTCCATAATAGAGTTACCCTGATTAACCCTTAACCGCTGTTAGCGGTCTGACAGACCGCATCTCAGAGACCGCTCACAGTAGCTATGCGACATTTTCGGTCACAACAGTTAAAGAGTTAAATACTTTCCTTATACTATGTATGACCGGAATTTTTTTATTTATCCGTTCTAACAGAGTTTTTGTCGTAATTGCAGTATTTCATATTTTATATTATACAAAACATTTTCTTATTTTGATTGTTAAAACGCGATTATCCTCACATCTGAGATGGTTATTAACGAGAGCTAATATATAAGATAAATCTAAGCGTTCCCCCCCCCCCCCCCGGCCTTTCCCACTGACTAAGTGTCCATAATAATTTATTTCACGCCACCTATCGTTTGTATTTCAAGAAGTTTTAATTAGTTCCTCTGTTTAAAATTATACGACAAAAAAGAGTTTTGGGTCTCCAGTTACGCAGAGATTCAGTGTTAAAAGAGTACGAGATCGGATCTTATCTGAAACTTGCGCCCGGCTTTACATAACACGAGAAAATGTTTGAAAATAAAAATTCAATTTCTTCGCTGGAATAAAAGAAAAAAAATTAAATGGATTGGCTTCCCCGAACCTTGACAGTCCCGAATCGATACTGCGCGAAATTCTGTAAGACTGTACTGTCTGGAACAACGGAGAGGACGAATATCTGCTTCGTTCTTTTCATCACCTCATAGATTGGCGTTCTTCTTACTGTTTCTTTTCTGAGAGGTACACACTTTCAATTCGGAAAATCCACATACAGTTCAGCCGCGTACGGGCAAGGATGAAATTAAGAGCTTCAAAATTTTAGAATTTTCAATTTTGCATTTAAAAAATAAAACAAACTGACAACTTTTTTAAAAAAAATAATTTCACAACATATGAGATTCTAAGAAGTCTTATAAGTTCTATACTACGGTCAAAATATACTTTAACCCATTTAAGGACAAGCAATTGTGATTCTGTAATGTTGAATTCACAGAATTTTTGAATTTTTTTTTTTTTTTTTTTTGAAATAATGAAAAACAATTACACTTTTACCCCCCTCTATCAAAGTTATAAAAGTAAAATTTTAATCAAAAATTCTGATACAAATCTTGATTAAAATTAAGTGTGATGAAATATATCCCATCGCCTTTCAAGTTTCAAAATTAGCAACCTACAAAATTTTACGACAGATGGAGAGAAAAAAAAAAAACCACCTCCATACTGTAGAGTTCAGAAATAAAATTAATTTCAATTATAATATAAGCTTTATTATATAAGATATGTAACAGTTTAGGCTCGTTCGTAGTCAGTCAGATCTCAAATTCTTTTCTCCTATGGGCATGGAAGATGGATTCGTATTTTTAATTTATCATTATACATTAATATTTTTGCTTTCTCTTTTCTATATATTATTCTTAAAAAGATTCATCTTATTGCTTTGTTTGACAAAATGTTTTTAAAAATATATACTTAATTTGACTTGAAGTGTTAAAGAGATTACTCGTCAGCTTCGCTAAGATTTTAATACATAATGTAAAATTAAGCACATGCTTAAAAAATATTTTGTTAAAAGAGAAAAAAAAAGTAAGGCATGTTTTAAAAGAAAGAAGTTGTCAATTTTCCGATGAGAAATTTGAAAAATACGATTTTATTCCATTTCAATAAGTTTAACATCGGGGAGAGAGACTTCACAAGGGAACCACTGTTTGTGCAGCTCTCACCTAGCATTGAGAGCTGGTGAATTTTAAAGCCTGATATTACGAAGTTTGAGAATCTATGAAAATTTTCTGTTAAAATCATATTTTTTATTTTTTTATTTTTATTTTACAGCAACATAACTTCCTGAAAATGCAATTTTCGAGACCACTTATCGCACTATTAACATAGGGTTTTTTTTTTTTTTTTTTTTTTTTTTTTTTTTTTTTTTGAGAAAAGTACTTTAAAATACGAATTAGTTAATAGTACGAATAAAATATTGAAAAAAAAAGTTTTAAAATTCCTTTAAAAACCTGTGAATTTCATTTTGAAAAAAAAACAAACAAACAAAAACATTATAATTGCATTTTTGGCGGCGCGACATTGGCTTTACTCATTGCAGAAATTTTCCCGGCAAACCTAGCCGAATGTCATAATCTTTTGCTGCGTGAGTGAGAAGTGGTTTGGATTCGTAGCACCCTATTTGGTGACTTTAATTGTAAATTTCACGCCAAAAGCAAGTTAAAATCGAATAATAAACAATTAAAATTATAAAAATGCATATAAAATATGATTTTAACAAAGCAATTTTATCGGTTCTCTAACTTTTATGTATAGGGATACAAAATGCACCAGGTCTGTATGCTAGGTGCGAGCTGCACCAAAAGTGGTTCCCTTGTCAGTATAAAAACAGAGAAAAATCATTAACACCTTCGCGATGAGCGGCACGCATACGTGCCGTATACGGTTCACAAAATCCTTCAACACTAGTATTTTAGTACAGATTTTTCGGCTTATTTCATCACAACATTTCAGCGATTAAATAAGACAAAAATTAGGATATGAAAATAGTGGTGCCCAATGATTAAAAATGTACCCGAGACGCGTCCCGAAGGGGTTAAAAGAAGCCACGATTTCTTAAAATGGAAAACTCAGATTATTTGTAGGCGAGATTTGCTCGATTCAAATTTAAGCTGGGAATAATCCACGCTATGAGATTTCTATATTTTAAAACCAACAAAAACGGATTCGAAAAATATTAACGACACTAGATAATTAATAAACCGACCCTCCCTTTTCTCTCACGCACTCAGACACGCAAACAAAATTACCTCTCCAGTGATGTTTATTAAAACTGATGTATGCACTTAACTGATAATTTTAACTTATTAGCTAAACTTCTAAAGGGCGGCATTAAGAAATAGAAATACTTTAGTATCTCTTTATTTCAATGTTACACTGAAGAATCTTAGTGATGGGGCGCGGATCAATAAAACTTTCGATTTGTGGACACAGTTCTTGTTTAGACCTTTCCGGACTTTGTGTGTGTGACCTTGAACTCTCTTTTATAGAAAACTCTTGTTTCAGAGCCAATTAAATCGTAGTTAATGATATATAATTTGGGAAAGACCAATACTTTTTCGTGTTCGAGATAATTTAATTTTATTATAGGATTTTTCTTTTTTGATGGAACATCAAATGAAAAAACATTCGAAATTAACTGGCTATTTAAAGATTTCCTTTTTTTTTTTTTTTTTTTTTTTTGTTTTTTTTGTAGCGAAAACTACCGGCGATTAGAGTCCTGCATCGGGTCGGTTAACCCGATTTTATCAGACTCGTCGTTAGGTTAGTGAGGGGTTGGCGCTAATTTTTTTGCTTGGAGTAAATTTCAGACCGGGTCGACTAATTGTTTCGTGTTGTCTTTTGATTCTTGCGAGCCAGGTTTCGGTTAACCCGATTTTTCAAGAAAAAAAATTCCAGAATATTGTTTGTTAAATATATGTATATATAGATAAAATTGAGATTAGAGAAATGATTGTAGAGTATTTTTCACAATTGCATTAAAATCTGTATTTTTTTTTCTTTTTTTCCAGGTCGAGTTTAAGCCTTTTGCTACTGGAGTCCTTGATCAATGACATACTTTTAAGATTTTTTTTAAGACGTTTAATTTAAAGTACAAATTTTGTCTGCATTTTCAAATTACTTTCTTAGTAAAAAGCACATATATTTAGAAATCAAACCGATAGAGAGAGACGAGAAAATTTTTGTACAGAAATTTCACACAGAAATTTTTGAATCAAGATCGAAACGTTTAGTTTTCCCTTTTTTAAATCATTTTTGATATAAATTAATATCAGAAGTAGCTAAATAAATTTGTTATTTTGTTAAGAAAACTAGAAACAGATATAAACTTATGATAGTTCTAAGTAATTAAAAATTATTCTATAACAAAATTATAAAAAAGAGTGTCCATGACGTTTGTATAGTCTCAAAAACAAACAAAATTATCGCAAGTTTCGTGTTGTCTTTTTATTAGATGGGTTTTCAGCTTATTGGGGGCACAGTTAACGATGTGTGAAACCTTCCTAATTTTTATTTCATTTTTAAAATGTTGGTAGTGAAAGGGTAAGCTCGACAAAAAATGTATCGGGTTTGGGTAAGATTGACTGAAGAAAAGGGTTTGGTACAGGACTAGCTGCGATTAATTTCATTCATTTTAATCTAATCTAATACTTATTTTTTATAATAACCAGGGGTCTGTTTAGGTCTAGACATTTATCCCAGACTCCTATTTGTGAAAAGCTTTTTTTACATGTGAAAAATCTAGTCATAATTTTGGGAATTTGAAATGATTGTAATATTCAGGTTCTTGTTTATACATTTTAAAGAAGATATATGTAGGTAAAATACATATATTTTCTTTATATATGTAAAAGTGAGTCAGATTTTACTTTTAAATGATTAAATTTGTGAGAGAGGGAAAGTTTTGTGAAAGGTTTATTTTTAAAAGACAAAGAATTATGTGAAGGGCCCTGTTTTGAAATGAAAAAAAAAAAAAAAAGAAAATGTGAAGGGTCCTTTAAAGGACCCAATTTTTTCCTAAACAGATCCCTGATGACATAACTAAATAAGACTATTCCCTAATTCAGTTACATTTTTTAACACCACTTCTTCAAAAGTTTACGGAAAAATGAAACACGGCACAAATCTTCGTATTGGGAGAAGGAAAAAAAAAAAACTTTCAGCAAGAAAATGAGCGTCTGGATTTGTGTGCTGAAATGTTGCATACCATTGTACTAATAAGGTTTCTGTTGAGAAAATATGCGAAATTGTCACTGAGAATAATTCAAATTCATTGACAGACTGTTCCTTTACAAGAAGCGAAATCTATTTTAAAAGCTAATTGAACGTATGATAAAGAGAAACCCCGCAAGAGATCTTAAACTATTCTGTTCTAAAGAAAGCAAATGTAAGAAGACTTAATCATCTTTGTATGGGTCAGAAGTTTGATACTTTTCTTCTGCAAGAGTCTGCAAGATCTGTCGATTTTCAGAAGTCTTGTAGTGCTTGCACAAAACTTTCCAAAGACAGACAGAAATAAGCGATAATGTCCTATTTATAGATTATAAAATACTAGAAACCAGAATAGTCCATAATAGAGGCAAAATTAATCAGTTTTAAATGACTGTTTTCTACATATCACACACTTATTTCTGAAGAGAACTCAACATAATATGCTCTTTCGACCGGAGGAGGGGGATGCATTTTAACGGTCCGAGAAAAAATAAATTCGTTGAAGACAATATCGTTAAAAAGGAAAGGCGAAAAGAAAGAACCAAGTATTTTTTTTTTTTTTTTTTTGGATTTCTTTAGTCCTGGCTTAAAAAAAAAAAGAAAACCCTTTTGAGGTATTGTGTTTTTAATGAATGTCAAGGAAAACTAATTTAATATGTAACAAAGTTCCTATAATTATATTGATTTGCTAAACTGACACAATAAAACTGTCTTGAATTAAAATACTGATCGTTGGTACTTCACATTTTATGCAGAAAAGTATCATAATTCAAAATAGAAAGCTTTTGACTTCAGACGCAATTGATATACTACTTAAGCAAGCTATAACTGAAAATGTATTTTGGAAATCACGGTACAGTTTCATTCGCAACATGTTGAGGGTCCTCTCTCCTCACGCGAAAATACCCGCTCGCTAATGTTAATCCTACGGGGCATTATATTTCTAATATCTCATTTGCATTTCAATATTTTTAAACTTTTTTTTTGCATTGGATAGCTGAGATCAATCTATTTCCGCCGTTCATATTTTTTCGATTTTCTTTGCTGATTTTTTTTTTTTTTTACAAAGATACTTTCACTTTCGGAACCGGTTTCAACACTTTTATTAGCTTTGAAACATCTTGTAATAATGCACAACGTATATAAATGCTGTAAAAATATCTAAAAGCGAATGTCCAAGCGAAGTGTCAGTTACACAGTGTGGTTACAAAATAATTTTCCCCGATTGGAGACATCTGTGACAAACAAAATATGGAATGTGACCTCATTCCGTTCATTAGACTTTAGAGGGGCATAAGGAGATAAACTCCGAGAAAGAGAAAAATGTACCAGAAATTAAATACTAAAGTTGTTATGCACGTTTGTATAGCAAGGTTGGATCGCATAAGCACCATTTATCAGCCATTGAAATTAATTATTTTTTCTGAATGTTCCCAATGCCTTTTACAAGGGAACTTAGTGGTTCTGCTGTCACGTAGGCACACAATTAGCATAATTCATTTTATTAGCAATTAATGCAAAATATGACCGATTACGAGAGTAAAAATTTCTCCTATCGGCAACTTTTGTACTAAATGGTATCTTATGCGCGAATGTTAGCATAATTATTTCAGGATCAGAGTTTGATTAAATGAAGTAGTGGATACACGGTAAAAAACAGTTTGAGCCCCCCCCCCCCCCCAATTTGTTGATATAGAAAAGCATCTGGTGCAACCAATCAATAGTGAAAAGTTACTGTATTTGCTTTTGTTTATTCCAAATAGTTATCCCATGTCGATACAAACACTGGTCTTTCTGTTAATTCTACAAAAAATTTATAAGAATTAATAAAAGTTCTCATCATGAAACTACAGGTACAAAAACAAAACTTAATAGTTTGATTATTACAGATCAGAGCTACAACATTCAGGGCCTGATTATTCAAAAGGCACATGAAGCACATGCTTCCCCTCTAAAATTTAAAAAAAGCTCCAAAATGACTGTGAAAAAAGCCCTCTAATTCCCATTTTCATTTTTTTTACTTTTTTTTTTTTGGGGGGGGGGGGAAGAAAAGTTGCTTAATCCAAGAGGGAATTCATACACGAAACTTATTTAACAGGGAAATATGAATGTCATCAAAAGGATGTTAATTAATGACATAGCATTCTGATGTGCCGTTAGAAGCCCCTTGGAAGATTGAGCACCCATATATGACTAACCTAACTATATCTGAAGTACATACTGGGTGCATAAAAAAGCTGTTTAATGAAATATGTGACCCTGGCTACTCCCGGGAATAATATTTGTATCGTTGGTGAGTTTTCATGAATGAAGAATTAAGACAACTTTTGTCATATGAAAGGGCACCCCCCCCCCCCCCCCCCAAGATGATATCGTGCTTCCCCGGGATTCAGAGGTTAATCGGGCCCTGACCACATTTTGCTTTCGACCTGAATTTTTGCACCTCAAATTAAATCTGGATTTTCATTTAATGTTTTGTGTAATTTTTCTGCTTTTATATTCCAGCATATGTTCTAACTTACAGAAAACAAAAACGTATTACAGAGATAGAAAGAACAAAATTCTTCATTCTAACAGTTTGTTTTTATATCTCTAAAACAGTTTTCTAATTTTGGGGGGATTTTAGAGAAAAACGTTCTTCTCCTAAATTTTGAATTTGTAATTTTAAGATTAATGCATTCGCACAATCATTCAACGTTCTCTTTTGAACTCTTCAGGCAAATTAAACTTTTCGCCCTCTTTCGAAACCGGAATCTAAAGTAAAAAAAAGAAAAATTGCCTTTAAAGAAATAAAGATAACTCTTCCGAAACTCATCTTTCATACCTGCCGCCGAACAATAGTAGATTGCATAACCACGTGACCAAGCATTTAAAAAAGAATATTAAACAAGTTTGAGGGGGGGGGGGGAATTGAGATTCGGCAAAACTGTTGATCATTCGGTTTTTACTTTAAAAAATTTATAAATTCTTCTCATACCAGAATGATGAAAAAAAGATTTGTCGATTTTCTTAGCCTCTAACGTTTTGATAACTGGAAAACCGAAAAAATGAATCATTCAAGTAAAATTTATGCCATTGTCCGTTCGCTTTTGAATTATTTTAGAAATATAAACGCTTTCTTGATTTCTATAATAAATAAAATGGTAGAAAAATGTATGGTGATTTTTTTAAATTTAACAGATTTACTTCTGTTTAATATTGAAAAAAAAAAAAAAAAGTAATTTTTTAGAATATAGTCAAAAGAAAAATTAAAATTTAGAATGGGAAAATATTATTTAGGCAAACTCGCGATCCCCCTTCCTGCTCCCTCCACACACACACTTTACAAAGAGCGTCGCGTTACTTGGCGCATAGGATGCGTACAATCCTTAATTTTTCCCACCATTATTTTATTATAGTAACTTTCGCCTTGTTTAAATCACAGAATTTCTGAGATTAAATTAGACAGATTTCTATTTGGAATTACTGGTGGTAAAATATTAATTCTTTTCTATGGGACATTCGTCGCGAAGGGGTTAAGGGACAAGCATCGTATTAAAATGTAAAAGATAAAATTTTAAGATCAATTTTTAGAGCGAAATGGACACAAGTGTTCATGCGTAAAATTAAATCAAGAACCTGTTATGTTTTAGAGTAAAATAGAACGAGGTCAAGATAGCTCAGTGATCTAAGGCGTCAGTTTTAAGCTGTAGTTCTCTGTAGAGAACAGGAGTTCGATTCCCACTCCCGACAGAATGATGTCTAATATTTTTGGCGATAATTCATTTTAATAATGTTATTTTATTTTAAGAGGAGAAATTATATAATTTGTATTCAAATGTTTTATAATTAAATAAAATTTAACACACATTTTTAAAAATTACCAATTTTGTATTAAAAATTTTTAAATTAAAAAGATTTTGCACGTAATTATCAATTAAATAAATTGAACTGATCTACAATTTCTGCTATATTTTGTATAACCATTATCAAGAAGATTATAGTATGTATATGAAAAGTAAGCGATTATTTTCCTTGAAAGAAAACAAGGGAAAATATTCATATAAGAACTGTAAAAAGAAATTGTCTTGATATCCATGGTTTAATAATTAAATGTATGAAAATGTAAAATAAAGTAATTAAAAAATATATTATAAATCGTTAGCTGCAAGTATCGAATTTCAAGTTCAGGGTTTTAGAGCGAGACTCAAAAATAAAAACTTAAAAGGTCGCGTAATTAAATATATATATATATATATATATATATACAATAATAGAAAGACTTTTTTTTCGCAGGGGGGCTGACTGAATCCCCGATGTACCGGCATATAGGTAGCAGGCTGGCCACTAAAGACGGCTAGTTATAAATAGAATTAGGAGGTTAACATTTCAAAATATTAAAGTAACAGTAAAGGGAGTTAAAATTATGAGCTCGTGAACATGTTATAAACATCAGGAAATCATATCATGATAGTGCAAGAAGCATATCAGCATGATAAACTTCTTGCATTACCACGATTCATGCTTTATCAGTAGATAAACAATGAATAGTTAAAAATAGAATGCTTTCAATTTATAAAACGAACATAAATCTGGGGAAGGCAGTATTTAACCCTTTCATGGGGAAAAGCAATAATTGTCTAGCTTATTATTGAATGTCATAAGACTTTACGAACAAAATGATTTTAGAATAAATGCTTTTTTTTTACATACATTATAAAAGCAAAATTTTATTCAAAATTCTGGATTAAAATTAAAATGGCATAAATAATATACAATCGCAATTCAAAGGGTTAAGCAAACTATTTTTCTTCTGTCAATGACGGGAATATTAGAAGACTATAATCAAATATTCGAATGAATTAAAAAAATATTCTGCATTCTTTCAGTTGCCGCCAAAGTAATTTAAACAAATGTTAAGAGATTTTTTTAAAAAAATATATTGGCTGTTGAAAATATGAAATATAACTCCGTTCATATGGTAACGTAAAATATCAAGACGATTTACTGTGCAATGCGAGATACACAAAATGGATTTTGAATATCTTTTAAGTTGTGAAGACTTTTCTCGGAATAAAACTTTTTTTTCAACCCTTTGCAAAAGGAAGGAGATGTAGAAAATCTTGCTGAAATAGTGAAAACAGGCTGAAACAACTACTATTACATAGCTGCCAACTAAAAGGGGAAAATGATAATGTTCTTTGTAAATTTTTTAATACGATTAAAAAAGATGGTTATTTCAACACCATGCAAAAAATAAGTATATGAAGATAAATCATGAGAATATTAACGATTACTTAATATTTTAAAAACAGTTAAACCTGGAGAATTATATGAATTTAAATTATATGTATTACAGTGAAAACTGCAGCTCAGTGAACGCGACACTTGGGCTAAACAGTAAGGGACTTAAAGTGAAATTGAAGCCAGTGCGAGCATACTAGCCTAAACTCGAGCATATGATTGTGTAATTTTTGGTAGTATTACACAAACCATTTCATTATTATTAGGTGATAAATTCTAAAAGCAGGGATCTGTTTAGGAAGAAATTTGATCCTTTAAAAGAACCTTCGCAATTTTTTCCTTTCAAAACAGGAACTTTCACAAAATTTTTCATCTCAAAACAGGACCGTTCACAAAACTTTTTACCTTAAAAAAAGAACCCTTCACAAAATTTTGTGTCTTAAAAATAGACTTTTCACAAAACTTCCCCTCTACAAACTGAACCTTTCACAAATTTAATCATTTAAAAGCGAAATATGTATTATACACTTTTACATAAAGAAAAAAAAATCTATTTTACATGCACATATCTTCTTCAAAAGGCATAAACAGGAACCTGAATGCGACGATCATTTCAAATTCACAAAATTATGACTAGATTTTTCACAAATGTAAAACGTTGTTCACAATTTACAGAAGACAGGACACCCTGGGAGAAAAGCCCTGCAAAGTACCACCTTATAAAAGTTTTATAAAACATAACCTGCTTTTACCGCAGACAACTCCAGGAAAGCCTCTAGAATGTACGCCCCAATTACAGCGTTTTTCCCGCAACTAAAAGGAAACACTTATCCTTCAAATAGAAACATCCGTCTGACAGAACACCATCATGCACATTTTCATCACTATTAGCGCGACCTTCTAATAACTGCCAGCTTCTTTAGATAATGTTCCATGCGAATAATGGGCGTCTAGGTCAGATGATAGAAAGAAAGGTGTAATGGAAGTAGATATTGGCGTAATAAAGAATAGTTATGTAAAGTGTGGTTAGTAGAAAAGCAGTTAATAGTTGCTTGTCAAAATTAGTTTGTATAACATTTGATTTGCGGATATTGTTTTGGAATAAACGCAGGAACAAGTCAATAGGAATATCAAAAGAATTCTTAATATAATTATTTCATATTCAGGAAAAAATTAAGAAATTGAAAGTAGTAAAAATGGGTCATTCCATGGTAACTTACGTTACATTTCGAATAATTTTCTTTAGTCATTTTCATAATATAACACCAAAAAATATTGAAAATGTAATTTTGATATGATTTATTAAACTCATCCAAAGTGAAATTTGGATGAAAATTACATACCTTTAGTACTATTTTTTGAACACTGGCCATTATATTTATTGTGGTAACTTATGGTCTTTTTGTCAGAAACATAAGTTACCATAGTAAATATAATTTTTAGCGTTCAAGAAATAGCACTAAATTTAAGTAATTTTTATCCAAATTTAGCTTATTTGTACAGGTTTAATTAATAAATCATATCAACATTACATTTTCAATATTTTATGGTGTTATATTATGAAAATTACTAAAGAAAATTATTCTAAATTTAACGTAAGTTACCATGGAATGACCCAAATATATATTATATATATATATATATATATATATATATATATATATATACATACAAGCACTGGTCAAGAGACTTTTTCCTTTATGTTTGTCTGTTTATATGCATCAACTAAGAGAATAGGGCAGGTACAAAAAAGATGAAATTACGAAAAGGAGGAAAACGCAAGGAAAGTACATAAAAATAGGAAAGTAACCATCAAAACAGATGAAATTAGAGTGAGAGTATCATCATACATGTCAAATAAATACAATTATAAAACTTTTAGCAATTGAAGTTGAAGTGAATTAAACTATTAAAATGCTTCAAAATGAGGAATATAAAGGAAAAATCAATGGCAAAAATAAGCGGAAAACTGCGGATTCGCCAAGGATTTTCACCCCTGTGCAAGGGATAGTAAAGACATCTTTTATAATACGATCAAGACAATCGCATCCAGAAAGAATAAGAGGACACTGACCTAATAAGCCTTCTTGGAGAATTAAAAAAAAGAAAAAAAGTAATAAGTAAGTTTCATGAACTACATGACAGTTTAGTGACTAAAGGAAATAAAATCATAACTTCTTAATACTTCTAAGTGCTTGAAAGTAGCAACTAGTTTAGAGTGCGATAATTTTGTAACTTTTCAACGGGAAAAATATATCTGATCAGTGTTGTGGTCGTAAAAAACCAGAGTGTATACGCTAGAGTCATGATCATTCATGGTTAGAGTATACGGTTATTTTGTAATGTTATTTTTCACAAAAATATAATAAATTTCACAAAAATAACCTTTACTTCACAAAATGGGCCCCAAGATAAAAAAATCATCGACCCCTGGTTGTTTTACAATGGCCGTTGTGCAGATGTCATTTTTTCATTCTTCTTTGGTTCTAATTTGCCATAAATTTATTATTACAAAGATAAGGTATTAGCTATTTATTATTTTACTAGTAGAAATTTATTATACTTGATATTCTTATTTTGATTATTTAAAAGAAATTGGCATTGCAAATTATATTAGATTTAAATATATAAAATGCTTTTAATGCCCAATAAAAAACTTGCTTTTTACAAAGTTATTGTACATCATTTTTCGCAAGCCTAAGGAATTAAGCTTATAAACAATTATTCAAAGGTGTTTGTTTATTCATAAGGTAAAATATCCATAAAAACTTTCTAAATTACGTCCATCTTAGATTTTATTTATGTCATTTTGAACATTTAGAAAATTTATGATAAAAAAAAATCAGTTGATTTAAATCAATGATTTTTATTAAAAATAATTTGATTTAAATCAGGATTTAATCACCGATTTAAATCATCTGATTAATATCGTTGACACCCTAATGTTTATCATAAAAAAAAAAAAAATAGCCAAAAAATCTTTTGGGTTTTCTAGATCCCGGTCCCCAGTGTGACAGTTTTGTCCCAAAAACGTCTGTGTCATTCCAGGAGTCTATGCAGGTTTTTGTTCTTGGGGCCCATTTTGTGAAAAGTGAAGGAAATGTGAAGGTGTGAAATTTTATATTTTTGTGAAAAATAACATTTAGTAACGGAAGATAAAAATCCAGTTACTCAACTTCGAACCAAGCATTTATTAACAAAAACTTTTTTTAATCCTTTTGTTGAAGGTTTCCTCTCTGGTGAACTTTTTTGTTTACAAATTACACATATCACAAAATAATAAATAAATAGTAAGTTTTTATGGAATGGAATTTTGTTAAAGAGCATATTTTATTGAAGGGACCTGTTTTAATATAAAGAATTTTGTGAAGGAGCCCATTTTATCAAATTGATTTTTGTGTAGTATTTCTATTAGTATAAATATTAGCATACTGCAACCAGCAAGAGTGGAATCATTGACAGCATACATACTCTCTTCTAATAAGCAATAAGGTAAAAGGTCAGAAAAGAGCATAGTTCACTGGTTTTTGGGTATTTAAGACACAGAAGGATGCTTTGATTGCAAATCTTCTGCGAAACAGTATGACGAATAACAAATCTCATTTTTGAGCGTGCATTTGAGAAATTTTCGAATAAGAAAGGTGGCCATAAAATGACCATTTTTTTTTTTTTTTAGAATTGTAGCCAGTGACCACTAATTTTGCCTTTTACTACCTAATAACATAATTCAAATGATAACTATGAAAATGTCGACAGTTTTAAAGAGGATAAAAGTAGCAATATTAGACATGGAACGTGTTTTGCTTCACGATATCCACGAAAGCATTCTTCACATAAAACTTTCTCTAAATATATTTCATTAACAAACTTATCAAGATTTAAGCCAATATGCATTTGATTTTTAACACTTTCCAACAGTTGAAAAGTGTTTGTGAATTCGGTTTGTCTGCGATTTGTCCGTGCTTTAACTCGCGTAAATATACCCGATTTCCATGCAATTGATATATATTATTGAGATTTACTATGGCATGTCCGGCATACAAAATTAAGTGTGTAGCTTTTATAGTTCATTTACAGGGACACTCAAAATAAATCAGTTACATTACGGTCTATGGGGAAAAATTGTTTGCGATGTATTTTAATGACGTTACATTGTTTCAAACATAATGAAATTGATATATCTCTGAGGTACATTACAAGAGGCTTAACTATAGAATATGGTGGGCATAGCGTTCATCTTTCATTTACAGGGACACACAAAATAATTAGGTTACAGTATACTGTCTTTGATCAATAATTGATGGAAGTGTGTTTCAGTTGTGGTAATGAACTAAATTTTAGCATACAATGCAGAAAATTTTGAAATCTTATAGACCATATATACAGGGCTGCACAAAATAATTCGGGTATTTTTTGCTACTACTGATCGTAATTGCTGAAATAGTGTTTTGAAATTTGTTCAAGTGTTTTCCAAATTGTTTACTAAGTCAAACCGGGCGGGAAGGCCTACCTTTCAGCTTAAGCTCAACTAGTTGTTTACTTAGACAAGGTCAAACCGGACGGGGGGGGGGGGGGCTACCTTTCGGCTTAAGTTTACTTAGACAATTTGGACAACGCGTAACAAATTTCAAACCCCCAATTTCAGCAATTACCATCAGTAGTAGCAAAAAATACCAGAATTCTTTTGTGAAGCCCTGTATATGGTCTATAGATTTCTAAATTTTCTTCATTGTACGCTAAAATTTAGTTAAATTGTTTACTTAGACAAGGCCTTCTCGTCCTGTGTGACCTTGACCTTGTTTACTTAGACATCAACTTTCACCTTATTAATTTGGTAACGTTTTGTTAAAATATTCTGGAATTGTTGGAAAGTGTTTCATAATCTATGCTTGAAGCATAATTTTCCCTTCGTGTTTACCTCTGCACCAGAATGTCTTGCATACCTCGATGCAAAGATTATCTACAGAGACAAAATACAAATAAATCCGAAGTCTGGCCTTGTGACCTTGACCTTGAAATTGTGTCAAAAATACGGTTAGTGGCCAATGGACTAAATTTTTCTAGTCGCATCTTATTTTAAAACATGCGTCGCAATTACAAAGGGTTTTCCTATATTTTTGACTATGATTTAAATTTAAATGAAGAAAAAAAAGAACTATGGCATCAATTCGGAATAGGGTTTGATTATCGTCTGCATCATTAAAAATATTCTTTGTTTTAAAATTTCGATGGAAAATAAACAATGGATCGAAGTATATGCATTTGCGCTTTAAGAAAAGAAATACTCTTATTTAGATTATAAAAAAAGTGAAAAGCATGGTTTTTAATATTTCTACGCGTTAAAAAAAGTGACATAATTAATAAAAAAGAAAAGAAATGTCAAAGTTTACATTTGACGGGAGGAAAAGGTAAAAATTGCATAGCCAACTAAGGTATGTTCACCGCTTTTATATCTAAAGTTGCATCTCATATTTTAAAAGAAAATTCACCCCCCCCCCCCCAAGAAAAAAAAAAGAACTATCGCAAAATCGTTAAACATCTCTATTAAGAACTGTAAACAAAATTATAAAATCCGATTTAAAACTAATCAAAAACAAAAAAAATTATGTTCCCCTCTGAATGCGAAAACATGTTTCTCGGCGTAAGACTATGTGCAAGATTGTTGTATGAAAATTATTTGGCAGGTGAAAAATGGAAATATGTATAGTTACACTTGATGAGGATTGGATATATTTATCTTATTGCAATGGAAAAAGATAGATTTACTACCGAAAAAGACCTAAAATATTGCTTCAGAGAAAACAAGAAAAGTTTTATTACTTACCCATCATACGTAGTACAGGGGCAAGTCTTGTAATCGTTTTGAAAATCGAAAATTTTTTAAAAACGGATTTACACGTTTCAGACACTTTTTCGTGACCCTGTATTTCATTCAAATTTCAATTCAAAGATGTATTTTAATTGGAAATGAGACGCTTAATCCGACGCAGTAAACCGTTAGTTAATAGGATTATCAATTTTGGAGTTATAAGTTATAAGGATGTTTCTTTTACGCAATTCAGTAATACAGCATTTAAAGTTTATGACGTCATCAAGCCACGATTTTATTCGAATTGCAATACATTTTATAAATAGTTTACACATGTTTTAGTTTCATATTTTATATTATGCATATCTATGATGAGTAAGTATTACGGTGCCCCCCCCCCCCCCCCAACGACCAGTTTTTGGTTATTGATGGATTCTCTTAACGGAAAACTTTTATGATAGTTCAACAAAGGGGCTAACCAGATTGAACATATAAAAAAGTAAAATTCCAATCTTTGTTTATATATTTCTTTTTTTCAAAATTGTTACAAAAATGTTTGAACACCCTCTCTGTATATAGGTATAAAATAAATACAATCTTACATTTTAAATAGTTCGTATAAGATTTTTAATCTCAAACCAAAAATACACTATAATCTTCCATAAAACATTTATAATATGCGTTTATAGTTTATAATGTTAAGACTTTTTTTATTCCCTGCACGATATCTGTATATCGTACCCGATTACCGTGAATCAATCAGTGAACGCAAAATGCAATCATATTACACACTACGCGTTTTTCAGAAAACTGCAATAGCTTGCCGGAAATGTGCATAATATATATGAATGCATTTTGCGTGCACCGATATCGATAAATGAAAAAAAAAAGTCCAAGGATCGATAACGTGCAGTATAAAAGTAGCGGCCGAAAATTTTTAATCCTTACTTAGCCTGCACATGTTGAGACTTAAGGAAGGTTGGTCAGTCGGATCTCAACTTCCTCTCGCTAATGTTAAACCTATGGGAGTGAAATTCATTCGTGTTTTTCAAACGTTTCATCAATAAATTAATATTTGACTTCTTTTTCTTTGAACTTTTTCCTTAAAGGATGTCTCTTATTCTTAGTTGTCAAAATATTTCTAAACTATAAGCTTAATTTTATCCTGAAATCTTACTCGCAGCTTCTGAGATTTTAACACACAAATCCAATTAAGTTTTAGAAATATTTTGACAACTAAGAATAAGACACATCCTTTAACCCTTTAATGCGCATGCTATCATATATGATACCACCACTATTTCCAATTAAGTAGATTTTTTTAATTGAGATATTCCATATTCACTTCAGAAATTTAAAATAGAAATATTTACTTCATTTAATAACAAACGTTCTGTCATTAAATGAAGCTAAATTTATTATTGAACTTTCCTGGTATAAATTCAGATTGTCTGAATTTACGGAATTTCTAGAACGCACTTTATGTACCATGGGAATTAAAGGGTTCAGAAGGAAGAAAAAAAGTCAAAAATATTAATTTCCCGAGGAGATATTTAAAAAAATAATGCATTCGACTCCTAAAGGTTTAACATTAGCCCGGGGAATTTGAGATCTGATTGACCAACTCGCTTAAATGGTGCCAATACAATGTTATCAACAAGATGAATCTGTGCTACAAATGCGGAAAAAGAATTTTTGGCCTCACATGAGTGGTCTATTCCAATGGTTCCCAAGAAATCTACATGAAACAGTGCTGGGAGAATCAAAATACAGCAGAAATTAAATTTGACCTTCGGTGGCCTTGAGAAATTGTTCATTAGGGATTAATGGAAATTTAATGTATTAGTTTTCCAAATACTACATCAGTGTTCATTCACCTACTGAAAAAAAAATTCTCGCGCTTAAAAAAAACATTTAAATATTTTAAACGGGAGATTTTCGGGGGATTTTACACACGAAGTGACGTTTTCTTTTGTTTTTTCAAGATGAGCAAGTTTCATCCAATGAAAATGCAAAAATTCTCGACTCTGAAATGCGCGGAAGAATAAAAGTTGGGGCAAGCCCAAAAAGTTTTATCTGAATGAAAATCATTGCCAGACCATTTAGATCAGATGTTAGACCTGGCAGCTGCATCACTTAAACCAATAAGTTCTTTTTCCAAGACTAATTATATTTTTACCAATTAATTAGTACTTTACAAAAAAAGAGTACTGAAAGATTACTTTAAAAATATGGCTTTTTTACCTAAAGATAACTTTCTTTAAATTTTCATAACTAAACCAGGCATGAAAGCCATAATTTTTTTTTTTTTTTTTTTTTTTTTTTTCATCTATACAATGGGCGACAAATCATAATTTAAACAAATTGTAACAGACCAGGGGCCGATGCAGGTCTTTTTTTAATCTTTCTTTGGGTCTCATTTTGTGAAAGTTATTTTTTTCTTTTTTAGATTTATTATATTTTTGTGAAAAGTTAAATTTTGTAACGAAAGACAAAACCAGTTACTTTAATTCAAAAGTATTTATTAATAACTTTTAATTTCCTTTCGCTAAAGCTTTTCTATTCTGGTGAAATTGTTTTGTTTGCAAATTGCACATTTCTTAACAAGATAAAAATATAATTAATGAAGAGTTTTGTTCTCTTATTAAGAGGGAATTTTGTGAATTGGCCATCTCTTATTAAGATGGAACAATAAAATCGTGCTACGTATATCAAATATCAGTTAAAAACTGTGAAACATAAGAAGGGCTAACTTTGATGCTTTTCAAAATAAGCTTAAGCATCATAGGCATATTATGACTCACGCATATACCAACATACTTCTCATTTTCTCGAAACTTTGATTTGTATCACTATTACAGTCAGGTGTCGATGCAGGTTTTTTTTTACTTAAGGCCCATTTTGTAAAAAGTAAAAAGGTTATTTGTAAAATTTATTATATTTTGTGAAAAATAACATTTTGTAATCAAAGTTGAAATCCAGTTACTCAAATTCGAACCAAGCATTTATTAACAAAAACTTTTTTAAATTCTTTTGCTGAATTTTTCCTCTCTGGTGAACTTGTTTGTTTACAAATTACACACTTTAAAAGTCGCAAAATAATAAATAGTAAGTTTTTATGGAATAGAATTTTGTGAAGGGACCTTAAACTGGCCCCAAATTTTGCCTGGATCGACCCATGACCATTAGTCTGCAATATTTCACATAGTTATCTCAGAGTAATGGTAATCCTTGCAGAGAGCTAGTTGTAAATTTTAGCATGAGTAGGAGCAGTAAGGACACAGTATTTACTCTATTACAAATATAAATACAATTAGTCTTGGAAAAATAACTTACTGGTTTAATATAATATAATTTGATGAAAAGATACATTAAAAAAGCAATTGCACATATCAGTAGTGAAAATTAAATTTGAATCTCCGTGTCACATGTGAAAATAAAGTGTAAAAAATATCACTTTAAATTCATGAAGGCGCCTTCACTGCAAGGTCCTCCCTCCACGTTTAACAATTAATGAAGAAATCTTGGTGCAGTGGATGTTCTGACCTAAGCATTTTTTTTAAATTCTCATTTGAGAGTATTAAATATATTTAAATTCATATGAGTATGATATACACACATGAAGACAAACTAAGAGGATTTTTAAGCTCTTAAAATGAAAGTATACATATGAAGATACCAACAGTAGAAAAATAAAATACTTTGTACAATAATATAAAGAAAAACTACAGAAGAGCAAAACTCGGGAATATAGGGAAATCATGCGGGATATTTCACAACATGCAATCTCGGTGAAGAAAAGTGTTAGTAATTTTAGATTAAATGAAATCATTGAAATAATATTCAAGCAATGGGAAGGGAAACGGGGCAAGTATAGTTATTGACTTCTACAGGCGAAAATTCAGTTTGGTCATGCCAATGTCGCAATCTCTTCTAAACTTTTCTGTGTTAAACCACATGTCATCAGATACATGCAAATTTTACATAACGAATGCTTTATATAAGATAAATCCTTTATAAATATTAAATAAATAATTCCGAGGAAGAAACTATTTTACTCAAGATATCATCTGGCCGTCTAGCAGATTTAGAAGCCGCAAATGCTAACATTTGTGCAACAGCAATTTTAGAAGTGTGATAATGCACCAAATTACAATGTATCTTGCTGTAACACTGGAACAACAATTCGCGCGTACTTATGCGAGTAACGCACATTCAGAAGAACGAAGAATTGCAAAATTAAAAAATAAAGTAAGTGGAAAGAATAACTCTGAAATCAAAAAGAAACAGAAGTTTTTGCAAAAACGAAATGACAACTGAAAATAGTTACTTTAATAATTTTAGTTGAAAATTTTCGGGGGTATTTATTTGGGCATCGGCCAGTTTAAAAACATTATCTGGAAAAGTCCTTTTAGAAGACTTTTCTATGAAAAGCAAACGTTAAAAAAGGAAAATATTTTACACTGATACCCCAGATCTGATCACGCGGTATCGAACGCACCAACTTCATTTCTTGGGAAACAAGCTAAATAAAAATTTTAAAAAATCAAATTTTAATAGTAAATGTACTTTCAATGAGTATTATTTCGTCTTAACACTTGATATAAAAGACATTTATATTTAAAATGCATTTATATTTTGTAATTATACTCCGGATCCCTAGATTTCAAAATAAAGCGCCAGCGGAAAATTTTATAAAAACATTGAGAAGAACAATGCTTGCGTTAACTTCTAAATTCTTACATAAATACTTAACGAGCACTCACTTTCGAGATTCACTAACGAGATTCACTTTACAATATAGTGAAAATATTCTGAAAATACTCAATTACATCATGTACTGTACTGTAGCCTAACTAGAGTGCACCGAGCTCCCTCGCAATTTCTAATGTACCTCCCCATCCTCTCTTTTAATTTAAATGTGAAAGTCCATTCATGCTGTGAGAGAATGCGCCTCCCCATCCTCCACATCACAAGGGTTGCCCTGGGCGATATATTTTTTTTTCAACGCCTCTACGTATATTTTTGAAAGAAACTTAACGAAGTACTACGAGAATATTTTTTTAATTGCAACCGAGTGAAAAATGTCCAGGTCAGGAGTCTAACCTGGGACATCTGTATAGATAACGCTTGATGATGATTATCAACGCTACCTTGAACTACTACGGCTTAATTCACTCACGTCAAGTCAAATATCCCAGGTTCGACTTCTGGTCTGGACAGCCCTGGTTTAGACAATAGTTGTTTAACGAGATGTGCGGTTTCACGTTACTTTTTATCTAAGATTAATGAAATAAAGTTTTTGTTTGTGTGTCTGTTGGCGATGGATAGGGAAATCTATCGCAGCTGGAGGTCTGCAAATTTGGTTCCGGATAAAGAAGACAGGTCCGAATGCATTTGAGTCCAAGATTTTGGATTTTATTTAGATTTTTTTTTTTTTTTTCTTGAACGGAAAAATTCGCGTATTTCCCCAATTTCCAAAGTTTGTCGGCGATTTTGAGCCACTCATAAAAACAATCCAAATTCAATCTTTTTTTTGCACGGTACAGTATTTTTTTTTCTTTTTTTCCCATTAGTTTATTCGGAATTCGTACAACGATTTTTTAAAATAAGTATATTTCGCCAAAATTGAGAAGTTAGTTTTCTATCAACCAATTTGTATTTAATAACTTACGCATATAATCTCAATCAAAGTTTTATACCCATGTATGGAGCAGACTTTCGGAAATATTTAAAAATCTTCCATATATATATATATAAAAAGAAACAAAGGACTGTTTTTTCTTTTTGCGCGTGAAGTTTGGAAAAACAGACTAGGATAGGGAGATAGAGACATTTAAAGTAACTACGGAAAGTGGTAAAGTCATTAGGGTTTGATTTTGACGATGTATGTGTACTTATGATTATGGTTTTATACTTTAAATCGAAACATGTCAAGTTTGGATATTTTGTTTTACATGTATTTGACACCTTGCTTAAGTAAAATATGTTTTTAATTTGTGTATAGGTAAGGTTATTTTAGTCAGTCTTGAGTTCAGTGGATAGCCTGGGGCATTCCCTCCCCGCAGCATCTATATACCCCATGGAAAATTTGAAATTGGGCTTAATTAAAGGTCTAGAAGACTGAATGGCCCTTCCCTGCCAGAACTCCAGAAATCTTGAACAATTTAAAAGGCATCGTTATCCCTTGGTAGTTTTATTTAATTAATGCACTTGAAATGATTAACCCCATCCCTGGTGCATCGATCACAACAACGAATTCCTATCGGAAATTCAGAGGAAAAAAATATTTACAGGGTGTCTATTCCATAATCAGCAATGAATTTCCCTGACTTTTCAAGGTTTTCCATACCAATAAAAGCAAAATTCCAGGTATCGAGATTTTGTGATGTTACACTCAAAAAATCTTAAAAGTTATCAATTTGAGAGTTAAACTTTCACAACTGATTCTGAGGCCTTAATTACTGATTTGTTACATAATTTTTTGCAAAATTTACAAATTGCTGAACTTTTTGCATGCTAAACATTTTGCAGATACACACTTTTAGCATCAGGTTCTATCAGGATGAAATTCTTTATCACATCAGTCAAAGCTAAATACAGATATTGCTTTAACATATTTTAATACAAATAATAAATATTCAATACATTAAGCTAACAAATGTTCAGTTGCCAAACAAAAATAAGTAAGCAGAGTGAAACACCTAATCAATCCTACAACATTCAGTAGAAAGTTTCAGTGAAACTGGAACTGAAAATCTCAGAGTTACAATGAAGGACTGAAAGGGGGGGGGGGGGGGGGTGGGCAAATGGTTTGCAAGAGGTAGAAATACTCTTTACAGTACTTATGAAGAGCAAAGTTTGTTTTTAATGGCGTTGAAATTTCAAATCCTTAGTTTTAAAAAGGACTTTTTTTTTTTTCAGTTTTCTAACTTTTTCTCAGAATTTTCAAATTCCCCTGACTTTCTCAGAAATGGTAAATTTCCCTGACTTTTCCAGTCCATATAAATTTCCCTGACTTCCCCTGGATTTCCAGGTGGTAGGTATTTACTTCATGCGATTACAAAATGTGTCATTAAACAAATCAAATTTTTGTTTGTTTGAAATTTCTGGTGAGCATTCGGAATCCTGAATACAAAAAAAGAAGACAAACTTTATCACGAAGTAAACACAAGGTGTTAAAAAAACGCTACTGCTTGGTCAGATAGGGGATCCTACTTTATGAAACAGTTTCCAAAGAAACACTTAAATTCCCAAGGATAAATATCGGAGACAACTTATGAAAATAAAACTGCAGATGATGTAAAATACTGGCACGATTCCATAAACAGAATATTCTAGATACGAGTGGTTTGAATCAGACATACGGGAGAAGCAGGAGTTTAAAATATGAGTTTGAACGGCGTTTTGAGGGGGGGAGGGGACAAGTATTACACCTAAGCTGAAACATGGGGGAGACTGGGGACATGTTTTAGAAAGTTCAATTTTTTTTTTTTTTACAGAAGTACTTTAAACAATTTTCCATTAATAGATTTAAAAAAAAAAAAAAAAAAAAAAAGGTAATAGCTGAATTATTGAAAGAGAAATAGCTATTTATGAAATGAAATTTTGTCCTATTACACCCCGACTCAGGGATCTAATAGGACTTTGATAAATAGTTCCTGAACAGTTTCATTTAAGAGCTATATCATCACTATTATAATGTCAATGACAAAATCTTAAAAAAATTAAAATTTCCTTTCCAATTCTGTAAAATTTAATAAAAGAAAATTGAATTACAGTGTATTATCTTGTCATGCTTTTATTGAAAGTTAAATTTGGTAAAATGGTATTAACAGATTAAAAAAAG
Source organism: Maratus michaelseni (assembly GCA_963931845.1). Taxonomy (NCBI): domain Eukaryota; kingdom Metazoa; phylum Arthropoda; class Arachnida; order Araneae; family Salticidae; genus Maratus; species Maratus michaelseni. Next base: position 125,403,356 of record OZ007586.1, read on the forward strand.
AATAAGGCACATTAAGTTTTTATACACAAAATTGATCATTTACCATATCAAAAGCAATGACATTGTATCCCCCCCAGACAGTTTCAGAAGGGCGCTGCACCCTGCCTGCCCTTTAGTTTACAAAATAGCACCCTTCTTGCCCCCCATTCAAATAATTAGCACCCTTCTTGCCCCTCCATTCAAATAATTAGCACCCCTCTTGCCCCTCAGTAAAAAAGTGTAATTAAACTTCTTTTTGCATTAAAAAATTTGCTTTCGTAGTAAAAATTGACTATGTTATCTTAAAAAGAGTGCCCCGACTTTTAAATATTAAAAGTGGCTTTAAATACCAAAAGAATGCCTTAAAAAAAGAAAGAAAAAAGTGCCCTTTTCCCACCAGTAGCACCCTGCCCCTTTTTAAACCTGGGGGAACTCTGGAATGGCATAACAACTTTTATTATAAATCGTTTTGGTGTCCCCAATCTGAAATGTCCCTTTAGTCCCCATACCATTTTGAACTGCATTTAGGCTTATTGTAAATTAACTATTTATCACTAACACAAAATGATGATCGCACAGGAATAGCAATGATTAACACATTCATCGCTACGAACGAGAAATCTCGTCTTCCAGGGATATTCGCTGTGCGCTAGAAACGAGAACGTAAGGCTGCACCAGTTTCTGGATCTTATTTCGTGCGCCATAAATTGTCAGATATATCGCGCACGGAAAATTAACATTATCTGAACACGATACCCACAACATCTGCTAAAGTTATACCAACACGGAAGTGTGTGTCTGTAAATCTCACAAAATTTGAAGAGAGATCATTTGATTATTGCCGTTATTTGGACAAAACATGCACATCAAAGTGTCGTACATCGTTTTGAAAAATATCGCAGCTTATAGAAGATTTCCAACTTTATGCCATATTTATAAACAAATGAGATTTGAACCTTTTTAAAACCCACTTTTTATGTTAAGTAAAATAAACAAGTTTTATACGAAATTTTGTGTTTTAAATTTAGAGCAGTGTTCAACCTTTTTACACCTACGGACCGGGAAACTTATGACTGAAAAAAAATGTATAGTATTTTTATTAAATTAACGATTTATATTTTCAATAATTGACATAATTTGACCTAATTAAATTTAAATTTGGCATTTATCCTGTAGAAATTAATGTTTTTTATTAGATTAAAATTCTTTACGAACCAGCACTGGTCCACGGACTACGGGTTGAGGAAACCTGATTTTGTGCAAGGGGTAGACAACAGGCGCAAGAATGTATTAAAAGCTTCTTAGTCACATGTAATATCGATAAAAACAGAGTTAACACTTTACAAAAACAAGTATTTATTAAACATAAAATATTGTTCAATATATGTGCTTACGCAATGCTGGCACTGCTGTATAATGACAGTGGTCGATGCAGGGTTTTTTTCCCCCTTCTTGGGGCCCATTTTGTGAAAAGTTAAGGTTATTTGTGAAATTTATTATATTTGTGTGAAAAATAATATTTTATAACGAAAGTTTAAAATCCATTTACTCAAATTTGAACCAAACATTTATAAACAAAAAATCTTTTTCGCCCTCGCGGCATTGGCATTTTCTCACTCAGTTGGAAAAATTCAGTTTGTGTGATATATTTGCCGGTCAGTGTGAGTGAGTCGAGATAAAAAAAAAAAAACTAAAACCTGGGCATAGAGGCGTAGAGTTATATGGGCTCGTGGGGTTTAAGCCCCTCCAATAATTTAAGATTTTAAATATAAATTATAAAAAAATATATTAAAAAAAAACTTATATAAAGTTCTGAGTTTGTCTAATAATTTTATATAAAAAAAAAAAATAAAATAAAAATAAATGCACTTTTTTTTAAAATCAAATATATGTATATATATTCTTCTAAGTATAATTCCTTCAGTGTCCATCCCATTGCTTTTATCCTTCGTTCTTCACACGCGTTTTTATTTTTAAATATATATATAATTTTAATATATTATTTTTTTTTAATTATTTTTTTCCGAAAAGGTTGTTTTCTCAAAATTTGTAAATTACTTTCTTTTTATTTTTTCATTATTAAAAATAATATATGCTTCAAAAAAAAAAAAAAAAAAAAAAAATCTTTGAGAGATAGTTAAAAAACTTTTTAACATGTAGTGTGTATTCGATTATTTGAATTTTTACAATGTTTTTTAATGTTTTACGTGTGTTTATGTAATACATTCAATCTTAATTGTTTAATATGTACTTTTCTGTTTAATTTTTTTTTTAAATCAATATTAAACACGTATAGATCGTCGATTATGTTACAAACATATGTGCATGTGTGTGTAAGTAAAATTTAAGTATTTGATTGGAGCCCTCCCCATAATTTTGAAAAAACTTTACGCCTATGAACATGGGTCTGTAGACATATTGCAACTGGGCATATTTTGAGTATCACTATTTCCAAATTGAACGATTCGCTTAATTTAAATAACAGAAATATGAGATTTAAACAAGACTATTCAGAAACACTGGCAGCCCCCCCCCCCCCAGGTACAGGAGGGCGCTGCACCCTGCCTGTTTTTTGGGTTTAAAAGTAGCACCTTTCTTGTCCCCTCATCCAAAAAATAGCGCCCTTTTTGCCCATCAGTCAAAAACAAGTTGGAAATTGTACTTCAAACGTGACAAATGAGGTACATTCGTACCATAACTAGTTTTATAAATATTCAGATCTTGGTGCAATAGCTTTTGCATTCTCATGCAAAAATGCATTAATACGAGATTTATTTTATGTGCAGATTTTCATATTATTGATATTTATTTTATGAAAGTAAGTTTCAATACACTTTTACAAACAAATAATTACAAATATGTTACATTAAAATTATACTATGCGCAAATATCCAATACATGACTATGTAAAAAAAAAAAAAAAAAAAAAAATTATTTCACTGAAAAAAATTATATTGTCTGGTATTATGATACGATTAATTTCCATAATAAAATAAGTTCATTTTAAGTTCGCACAATTTTATCTTTTGTTGACATTCACTTAAAGTTCCAATGGGAAACTTTAACCTAGCTTTGAAACTTTCAGAACTTAAAATCCATATTTAGACAATTTTTCCATTTAATACATATTTCTCCGGAAACATCGATCCAAAAAAAAACTCTCGGTAGAATATATGATTGCTATAATTAAAAACCCTTAAACAAATTTAGTATACAAATTCGGTTTTTAAAATTCAGCAATACGGAAATAAGACTCCATCTTAAACAGGACGTAATCACCATGGCAACCTAGGCGACTATCATGGGATATCATTGAATTACGTATGATAGGATTTAATAGAATGAAGAAGACTATTAATATCTTTTTAAAGTGTTTATTCGGATGTTCATACAATTTGAAATGACTAAAATTCTGCAACGATTATATACATTAAATTTCAAAGCATTAAGGTTGGATAGTTTTTGCGCTGAACAGAGGACGACTATAGGTGCTACGTATTTATATAATTACAAACGCACCTACAAATTGTGCCCTTAGTACATTTGTATTGAAATGTTTGCTTACATAGTAAAAACTGCCTCATTGTTGTCTTGAAAACAGTGCCCTGACTTTTTAAATGTTAAAAATGCCTTTTAAAAATAAAGAATACCTTTGATCTAAAATTTCCCATTACTAATCTAAAAAGTGGATTTTCCCCACCAACAGCATGTTTTTTTTTTTTTTAAACATGCAGGAAACTGGTACTTAAAAATCGTAAGAATTGGCAGTCTGAACAAAAAAGAAAAAATGCTCTTTCAATATATACCAGACGCAAATAAGGATAGATAAAAGTAACATAAATATGCTGCATGCACATTTTTTTTTTTTTTTTTTAAATCAATACAGCGATTAACCTTCAAAGCTTTCTTTTCTTTCTTAAATTAAAAAGTTTTATTCCTGCAGTCCAGATTACTTAACATATGTAAGTTGACTACTTGTTTAAATGTATCTAAAAATAGTCACTATTGATGGCCAACTTACAAAAAGATTTCATGCATGACTACCAACTTATCCACTTAGTTATTCCTTTATACTAGGTACCAAAGAAAAATATTAAAACGATAATAGGAAATGGATTAGTTGAGATATGTAATAAAAATGGATTTTCTTTTTTTCGTGTGTGGATTTCACGTAACATTCTGGGTTGTCTTTTTTCCCATTTTTCCACAGTTGAAAAAACGTCCCGAACAAAATATTATTTTATCCACTTTTAGTCCATTGCAAGTGAGAAATACTGAATTTATAAGTTATGACTAAATATCTGTATTCTTCCCATTCATGAAACAATTTATCAATATGCACATATCTATGTACACATAAGTATATATGCATTATTACATTACTTTTGAGTCTATAAAATTCTTTTGATTTTAAAACATGGACTTTTGCAACAAGTGTATAGCTATATTAAAAATTGTAGTATACTAGATAAGTTAGTATAAAATAGATACATTTGCAGTGAAGTTTAATAGTACAGTTAATGATATTGATTTATATATATACCTCCCATTAATTCTGTAACAAATGGTTGTATAAATATGATACTGGTACCAACCGATTGGTAGTAATGAATATTATTGCATGGGTTAGGGTTTCGTAGCCGTCTATTTATTTTAAAATTTGAACTAACTTTTACATTTTCAATGGACACTGCCTACCTTGACCAAATATATTTTTTTTAATCTACGTTGAAATTTCTGCAAGGATATCTAATTTTAAGTGACTTGGACCAAAAGTTTTGCAATTACAATTTTGACACTATTAGCTTTAAATATTTAAATTATTAAAATTAAATTACCTTTATATATATATATATATTCATTTATATAACCTAAAGTATTCATATTCATTTTTTGCACGAACATGCTACTTGAAAGCCTAAACAAATATCTTAGTCTTGTAATTTCCATAATTTAATTGATCTGAAATAGTTTGAAAAAAAAAAAATTCTTTTAACAGAAATCAACTTCTGGAGACATCAGAATAAATGTGTAATTTTAGTTTATTCCATAAAGTGCTTTGGAGTTATGCTTAAAAAGGCCATCATTACAATTTGATGGATCTTATATTCATCGAAGAAGTGACTAATCTTGCGGAAACTTAATTGTAACAGCAGTCTCAATTTCGGTGGAATATTTAAATGTTTTCTTAGCACTAATAAACTTTCATATTAAAAAAGAGTATTAAGAAAATTAGTATTGAATCGTAATCTTACAGTAACGGAAATTAGCTCATACTGAATAGCTCCAAACCTAAATATAGGAACTTGGCAAAAATTAATACCTAGTCTAATTTGAGAATCTAGTATCTAGTGTGGAAATTAATTTTTTTTTCTATAATAGTACCTGAAGTTTGTGTTTATTTTAATATTGAGATAGTCCCCCATGAAAATTTAAAAGTATTAAAATAAGAGTAAATGCTAAACCGAATAGAATAGTACCAGTTTCATTTTACTACTATTATTAATGAAGGAATAAATATGGGGATGCTTTTTATATTTATCAAATGGCAGTTACGTTGACAGTGTATAATCTGTTTACAAAATTAGAAATATAAAATGTTTGATATTCTTAAAATCTTTTTTTTTAAACTCTTATTTGTGTTAATAAATAACATATGGAAATGAAAGCTGTGCATAAAATGATTTATTGATATACATAAAAACACTCTTAACTAATACATTTTGAGTATACAAGTATAAAGTGTTAACTACAAAATAACAAGTATAATTAAACTCTAGAGGCCAAAAAAAAAAAAAGAATGACAAAACAAAAAAACAAAATTTTCAATTTTAACACAAAATTAAAAAAATATGATTATGCAATTGTTTACAACCTTTTATTACATTTGCTACATGATTCATCAAAAACTAATATGAAATAAATCCCCCCCCCCCCCTCTCTCTTGTTAAGATTTAGGTCATACTATGAAAAGAACCTACTTTTTTTTTTCTCTATTACTATATAGTATTCCAAACTTTATTATTATTTTTTCAATTTGATCAGTTTTGCAGCAAAGTATTCCATAAAATTGCCTTGTAATCGGCAGGTAATTAAAATTTTCTTTGTGCATTTATCAGATTATTAAAACGCAATTGCGCTTTTTAAATTAAAGGATTAATTTGTGAAAATATTTTTATTGTAATAAAATTGTTTCTACATTTTGTATAGCATCATAATTTTATATGTCAAAGATATGCAAAATTTAGATTTTAATTTTGTCCATTTCTAACATTTTGCCAAGCAAATCGGACCTACGTATCACCTCTTATCGTTATCCAACAGTTAATACCTAAAACATTAGGTTTTAGAAGTGTGGTTCCAAATATAAAAAAGTGTTTCAAATGTTGTTCATCATATCAAAAGCCATTTATGTCAAAACACCCCCCCCCCCCCTTAAGTTACGAAATTTAAGTTTTTTTTTTTTTTTTTTTACTGTCCCTTCCCTGGGTCCTATATATTTAGAAATTTTTCTCTCTATGCATTCTAACAATTAAAACAATAAAAATTCTGTTCTTCTGACCAAAACTTAGGGTTATGATACTTTGAATTTCATGAATTTGTTTTAGCATTTTTTGGCACTGAATCAGGGTTGTAAAAAAGCCAGCCCGGGCGGGTACCCAGACAGCTACCCACTACAATCCTTATGGTTGCAAAAAACTCAGCCCGGGCTAGTACCCGGGCAGCTACCCTCTATAACCCTGCACTGAATACGGAGATTTCAGATCTTGGGTATCAGATTTTGCCAAGAAACTTAAAGAGACCATGCTTCAGTGGAATTTGAAATCCGGCTCATAGCGTAGCTGCTAGTTGTGGCAATAAGGCTGCTAGATATAAACAAGCAGTGTGTAATTAAATTTTGCTAATTTGCCTTTATTATGAGGCGAAAAGTGCCCAGATCATACGGTTATTTTCAATCTAATTTTACACCACTCCGTTTAAAGGGCGCAATATTCATTGGAAGGTACAGGTACAGTCCAATTTGAATGTAATATTTCGCAGAAAAGAAAAATTGTATGTCAGTCTAAAAATGATTGAAGACTGGAACGAAGTTTAAATTTTAAAAGATATTTGGCGAGCTAACCCCGCAATCTTCCCCACTCACATAAAATCAAAAACATAAAAGCATGGAATTTGCAGTCCTACTATTGATTTGCAATAAAATAGTTTAATTTTCGCTAAATGTATCGCTTCTTGAGTTATAAACTATTGCTGTAGCAAGATAACCTTTCAAGGGGTGTCGCGTCAGAAAATGGGCTTATAGCATTTTCTGAAAAAGGTCTTTCAAATAGTGTTTCTTTTAACGATAAAGGGATTTTTAGTTCAGTAAGCCCATTTCGTGCATTTAAGAATTTCGAAAGAACACTTCGTGAATTTATCAAAGTTACCAGTTTGATTTGAGAACAGAATTAATATATAATATTCTTGTCAACAATAGCTTTGTTTTAGCGAAATGGCATTCTTGGTTATTTTAATTACGTCAGTCAAATGCCTTTCGTGTTTTTTAGCAATACCCATTTACTTATTAACCCAGTCGTCAACATATTTTGTGAGAACTTTCTTTAAAAACTTAAAGCTGGAGAACATTAAATAACTCGACGGCTTCCTTTCGGAGCAGCATTGCAATAATTACCTTTATCCGTTCATTACTAAATCGCATCATAAAAAAAGAAGAAAGTAAGAGAGCTAAATTATGATAGCAATTGTGACATAGTATTGGGCATTTGACTGCAATTGCCTGGAAAATATTCAGTTTTACTAAAAATAATTACCATCAACCACCTCACCAAATTATGTTTTATTAGAAAATAGTGCCTTTATACTGGCCAAAGACTCTTTAAAACAACCTCCAATCACATTATTCAGGTCAAACAAAGGGTTCTTCTATTCATTTTTTTCTTGAGTAGCCCTCAAAATGCTGACTCTGCATCTTGTGTCCTTTCTAAACTGCCTTGAAGAGGCTTGTTTATTTTCAGGTAAACATAATACATCACACGCCTTTGAATTTTTAGTGGCAGGTAATGTTTTTGTTTCCCCATGAGATGGTACTTCACGCATTGCGTCATGCAAGATGAGGAATTTTTTTTACAGAACACACAAAAATATACGGAAGATTCTATAGCTTTTCTTTTTACTTAGACTGTTGTGATGTATTACTGAAGGTGTTTTCGGTTGAATAACGATGTTCGGTTATTCGTGGCAGTACTAATTCATCATGAAGAATTAAAATCAGAACGAATGTTCTGAAAGAAAAAAAAAAATCTTTGGTAATGAAGCTCTGACATTCTGGAGCAAAAAAAGCATTCCAGTGCCATCTGGCAAAAATGTAATTGAGACCGTATTTAAATCTAAATTTGTAAATATAACAATGAAATATGTATACAAAAATATCTATACCGATGAAATGCGTATAAAAAAATTGCAGAATATATTTTAATGTGCGGTAACAGAATACCGTGAACTCCAGTTAGGATACTAAACATTCAGCCAGAGACTTGACAAAATGACCGGTTGTATCCGAAATGACAGAAACTGCAGTTATATTTTGATATGATTAATACCACTCCCAGTCTATTGGCAGAATTTTCTGATTCAGCATAAGAAAATTCCGAAAAGAATCATGTTGCTATATAGTTTGTTTCTTAAAACTAATTTTAGGGTTATCCTATTTTGTATTCCTTACTTATAAAACAAAATCCCTGTGTTTTAGAAGATGTCCATAAGAGAAACATCTTGTATAAATCTTATTAAATGCTGCTCCTGAGCAAAAGATGCTCATTCTGTCTTTAAAAACTCGAGATCTCCCCCCACCCCCTCGCTTTTTCTTTTAATCCAAGGGGCAATTCTATGTTAAAGGAGACATGACTTCCAAACATTGAATCATCTTTAAAAATATATATATTTTTTGTAAACAAAACTTTTGTCACTGGGCATCCATGTCATTTCCCTGGCCTGGAGAGTTTAGTTTTATATTATGGCAATATTTGGAGCTAATTAATAATTCACTAGAATAATTTGCAACAGAATTATTGAAAACATGGTCTTAAAAAGCTGCATTTAGAAATTGTTTCAATTGTTAACTATATCAAATGAAAACTTAAAAATACGTAGAATTAAGATATTTTCCTAGCTCTATTGTACTACGAATTATACAAATTTTAATTCAATAATACATAGTAATACACAGGAAAAGTCTTCAGTTACTTTTATACAGTGTCAAACATAATGAAGCCTAAGAATGAATGTGTATATATTAAAACTTTTTCTGGCAGTCATTGTGCTGGTACGTGCAAATCAGGATAATGATATTTTACAGTGATATATATATTCTATAAATAAACATCCATCAAACAGAAATAAATGAAACCAAACGTAAAAAATGTTAAACATTTTCAATGTTAAAACTTTTTCATTTTGAAAACTGGCGATTCTCGTGAAAAATGACATTTCTAAGAAAAACACAGTATTAGGATTACAAAAGCTGCTAGAAAAAATTACTCCTTATTACTGAAATCTTATGAATATATAATTATTCTTAATTGCCCTTATTATGAATTCCGTATTACTGAATTATCCAAAACTAAGTAAATACTTCAAACTATAGCTACACAAATTGCATATTTTCATCTGTGTTTATATAACACTGAATTCGCCAAAAGTGGCATAATCATCAATGATCAAGACTTTATTGCCTGGAGAAATGAAAAGAATGAATTCCAGAAAGGGCAGCTTAATGAAAAAAAGAAAGAAAAACTTGTTTATAAGATATAGATTGTAAGGTAATAATTAAATTCTCTCATTAACAATAGGAAAATGAAACTGATACCCATAAGAATAGTGTACATTTATTTGAAACTTTCACAAACTTTATTTAATTTCTCAACAGTAATTTCTAGATTTGACACAAACATTTTACATCCTTGAAATCACCCTAAATACAAATTTTCCCGAAGTTTCTAAGATTAGTTCAAGAAATATTAAATATTCAAACAATGAGTGAAAACAAAGATTGCAGCCAATTTGATTCAAATACATTTTTTAATTATGAAAATTAATAAATAAAATATATATATGAGTTATAACTTGCATTTATTTTTACATAAAAAGAGACAAACATGGGCGTGTAAATTTACAGCTCATTCCTATCGTTAGTTTTGAAAATAAAGAAATTTTACTTTACGAAGGTTTAAAAGGGACTGTCTCTACAAGATCGTTTGCATTTATTTACAAATTAATAATAATCAGAATACAATTTTCTTTTATTAAATGTTAGATTTTTTAAATACTTCCTTTACTGATTGAATGGTCCATGTAACATTTCCGTGTTAAATCTTAATTGCATTTTTCTAAATTTATGGATAACCCCCAATATTTTCTGTTGTATTCCCTATACTTATGGATATTTTAATACAATATTTTGTGTTTTGAGTGAGTGCTATGTGATTAATCGTTTTACAAAAGAAAGAAAAGAAATATTCCTATTGGAAAGTTCAAAGTTGGTATTAAATATATGAATGAAAAAAAAAATCTGAAGGACTAAATTTGACATCAAATGACACTTTAGTTTTCATTTTATTATGAACGTTTCGCGAATAATGGGAAGTATGTCGGAAGAGGACTGTACGACGTGTACACATTCATTTGTTGTGCAAGTCAAATTTTCTGTGATCAAGATGAATTTCCATTTACAATGATAAATTTGATAAACAATGCATTCCTGCTTAAGATCATTTATTTAAAATATGTCATTTTATTTAATTTCCATTGTGGAAGAATGTTAGGCTTAGAAGATAAATCTAATACGTCATTCATGTCATGTTTAAATAATTTAATTTCTATTGTCTACCACATTTACGAAATAAGTTCTCTAAAAATCAATTCAAATATAAAACTTGTTTGCGATAGTGATCAAACTAGAATACATTCATGTTATATTTTAAAACTTAAATTAACTATTTAATAATAGAGTATACTTATATATTTCATGTTTCCCCCGAGTTCTGCTATTTTAAAATGACCATGATAGACAATTGTTTCAGAGTTGATTCACTGAAATCAGAATTAATTTAAATAGTGTTAAGAGTTTTTTGGCGGAAGTCAAAAAGAAAATTTCTTCAAGGAAAATTTCTTCAAAAAGAAAAATATTCTTACACGTTTTCATTTTTAGGGGTCGTGTATTAAATCATGAGATATTTATATTTAACAGAATGTTACAGGTTTAGGTATGATAAACTAAATAAAACGAATTTAACCTCAAATAGATAAATACTACAACTGGACAGCTATAGTAACTGAACAACAATAGTGTGAAGTTGAGCTGTTTTCTAAATAATAAAAAATACTTAAATAACCCTGCTTCCAAAGGGAGTACACAATTCCATAGATTGGAATAAAAGCCAAGGCGAATTAAATTCTTATAAGTAGAAACTTCGTGAAAGAAAAATTGATAAAAAGAAACCTATTTTGAAACCAGTAACTTTTTCGTATAAAACGGAAAGTCAAGATAATCTCAGGGGATATTTGAAGAATATAAGCTTCGATACCTAAAGCTAGAACTTTTTTATTCATCCAAGGAATGAAAACATTTTAGACGACGAAAAGCGGGAGAGGTGCTAAAAGATCGATTAAAATGAAGGGAGTAAGAAAAAAAAAAAAAAAAAAAAAAAAAACGCTTAAAAAGCACGTACAATCAAGGGATGGGGGAAAATATTAAAAAGCGGAAAATTGCCCAGATCAGCGAAAGATTTTTATTTCTGTTAGAAAAAAAAAAGCAAAATGCTATGTGGAATATTGATGTTATACCCTTTTCTGGGTATATTTGACCTAGTGATTCCAAAATTCGCAATTTCTCCCTCCTATCAGCTTTATTTCTTTAGATCAGGGAATGATTAAGGAATGGACCGACAGAACCATGGCCCCGCAAATTTAGTATTCATTTTTTTTTTTTTTTTAAGTTTAAAGTTACAAGAGTTCCTGGTTAAGTATTGCAACAAAATTTCATAGAACTTCTAAGATTTTTATTATTATTTATTTTGGCCTGCTAGTATTAGAGATCCTCAGTGATTTCGATGAAATTATATTAGTTGAAACTGGTTAGGTTAAAAAGCTCAGAAAGAAATATTTATGACACTAATTTTTATTAATGAAATCATGAGTAGCATTCAATCTGACAAACCACATCACTAAACCGATCTACCCGGATATTATTAAGCAAAGTAGTTTTACAGAGTGATTTACGTTAATATACCACTATGAATGAATTTAAGAACTTTGCTATTCTACAAACTACCTATTATCTACTGTAACGTAACATTGAAATTGCAGATCTGTTGCAACAAGAAAAAAAATCTTGATAAATTAAGATCCAATTGATTTGGTCAAAAACAGAACAAGGCAGTTTTGACTAATAATGTTAAACACTGCCTAATTTCATGTAACACCTAGATTCTCAAGAGAAATAACTTCAGCGATTAACAATAGTTAAAAACTGACTTAAGCATGCATATAAAATAATGAATATTCAACAAACATCTTTGAATGTTATTTGATGAAATAGACATATCGACGAATAACTTTCGTAAAAAAAAAAAAAAAAAAACTACAGTTAAAGCACGTGAATATTCAACAAAACATCCCCCCCTCCCCCAAATCTACTATTTTAAGATGCTAATGTCCAAACCTCCATAAAAATAATTTAGTCAACCTGAATGTTACTTAACAAAAAAACATACCTAGGTTACTTTTTAAATAAGAATTTAAAAAGTATATCTTAATTTTATAAATATACCGCAAAAGAGTAAATTACAACATGCGAATTATAATACCCTGCTGTTTTGAGATTCTTATATAAACGAAAACATATTTAAAAATACCCAAATTATTTATAAATAATTAATCTTTTCAAAAATATTTTTTTAAATGACAATTACTTTACAATTGCAAATAGTTTTATGCATGTTTCAATACGTACATACAAACTTCTATACATTTCGATATAATATCCATCCATCTAAAATGTCATCTGTTCAATTTGATGTTACATTAAAATATTTTAAAATAGGTGGCGCGGCTGAAATCGATAAGAAAAACGGCGGAGGGGGAATGTACACAAAAAGGCCAGACAACACTCCTTTGGGGTAAACCATGCTGAAATTATTGCTGTAGCCATAATAATTTTGCGCTAGACTGTATTAAATATTTAGTAAACACTATACTTCTGGCGGTATAATAGGTTTTAAAAAGTCTTTGGAACTTTAAAGTTTAGAAAACGTATATACACGCGATTCCTTCGAAAAGTTTAAATTAATTCGTGCAATTTTGCTGAAATATCAAAATTTGAAAAAGTATTTTGTATAAAGCTCCCGATATTTTGGGTTGCTTTCTTGTGACTAAAATTTGGCTGAAGATGAAAAAAATTAAAAACTTCTTCCCTTTAAATATGAGCACAGCAAATTTTGGCACTTCATCAAATTAGTAGTTATTTTCAAAGAAATATTTTATCACTAGATTTATCCTGCCATAACTTTAATGTATAACAATTTGACAGTCTAACAATTTCTTTAATATACTTTTAATTTTAAGGAGTTGCGCATTTATATTTTTTGAATGAGAGCGCGGGGGATTGACATGTTTATTAGATTTAATTTTAAAAGAACAAAGGAAATCAATTCAAAGCCTTTTCAAACCTGCTTACACATTTTACCGTGTCAAATATCACATCTAAAATATTTTCTGCCAAGGAGAAACTAAGTTTATGTTGATATACGTATTACCAGAGTAAGTAATTTTCAGTGTATAATCCCTGGTTTTAATAAAATCAGGGATGTGGTTTTAGAGGCCCAAAACTGATTTTGAACAGAAGATGCGGTTTTTACCGTTCAAAATGATCCAAAAGTGTTCAACATCTAAAGTATGAAAATACGAAAAGTTCCGCATGTAACCACTGGACACTTATAATATGAATAAATATAAGACATTTCTTACTAATTTTTTTTTTTTTTTTTTGAAAAGAAGTTAAAATTTTAACAATAATTGTATAGTATAAAAATTTCATTCCCTATAGAAACTTACCGATTCCATTTATAGATCATGAAAGAATAAAAATACATGCAATGCGAAAAAAGTTTCCTCACACAGGAGCATTTATTCAGATTTTTATGCAAGGATTAACATTGTTAAATAAATTTTATGTTACTAATGTTTCATTAAATGATACTGTTTCTTCTAGAACCTAAATTAAGGAATAATAAAAAGAAAAAAAAATATTTACAAACTAGGAAAGTTACTTTTAAAAGCTATATTTTTATCAATAAACAGAAAAACGTAAAGAACCAACTGAGCTATTGATTTTTTACTCTTGCACTTTTGTTTTAATTTTTTCTTATGTAAGTGTTTACAATTACACGTTTCTTCTTTTTCACTTAAGTTTATTTCATATATATATATATATATATATATATATATAGCATTTTTAAAAGCAAAATGTATAGTATTTTTATCAGATTATATCCTGTTTTGGTTTAAGAGTGAACACTCTTAATTTCTTAAAGAATAAACTAATGTTAGTTAATAGTAGCTGAACACTCAAATAAAATTAAATATTTATAAATTAATTCCAAAAGACCCAGAGATACTAAACCAAATTAGAATTCTTTCAGTCAGTTTAACTTATGTGTTATGGTTATTCACATTATTGCCTTTTAAGATTTAATACATCTACATCAGGATTGCAAATATTTCATATATTCTGCAAAAATGCTATTTTTACTAACAGTAAATATTTGACAGTCTCAAAAATATATTCTTAAAATGAAAGTACACTAATTAAAGCTTTGTAGTGAAAAATTAGGATTATTTTGTGCAATTAAATTAGAACCAGCTATTTCCATTTTAGCGGTTTAACTATATTTCAAAAACAAATTGTCAACTTTATAATTATTTTCATTTTTCCAAACTCCTGCCATTCTGATAAAATACAATTTTGCTGCAAAATATAGTTTTCAGCATTTTGAGACAGCTTTGGACAGTACGGTAAAAATCATGTTTTTCACCATTTTGTACCTGGTTAACCTTGATTTAAATAGATGACTGGTACACTGTAAAAATAAAAAAGCCACTAGAAATTCTTATTTTCTACAAAGGCTACATTGAATCTAACTTGCACTTTACAAATTTAGATATTTATCTTATCAATATCTTATCTTTATCTGTACAAAGATTTGCAGTTATATCCCCAAAACACCTGTGGCAGTGGAAAAAAAAAAAAAAAAATCAATAGTTCAATACACGGGAAAGGGAACTACAAAAAATTCTACCTTATAATAGGGGGGAAATTGCAGATTATGGAAAGGAGGAATTTTAGAAAAAAATGGAATTGGAGGTTAAATGGCGGTACAAAGTGTTCACTTGTAAGAGCTGTTTGTTGGGGGGTTTTAAAGTGAACTTCTAAATACTGAAGATATCCAAGGGCCATATGGATATTTTATCTTAAACATAGGTATCAGGAATTTCCGAAAATGAAAACCTTGTACCACTCAGGGATTAGAGCAGTCAAAATTCAAGAAAGGAGGAAATTTTTTGTTTTGCCCCCTCCATGTCTAGAGAATGCCCATTTTTTCTGAGGCAAGCCTAATTTCAGGAGTGGAAGAGATTAATAAGATCGATTGATTATTTATTGTTGCTAGAAAGCAGGGTTGTAAAAAAAAAAATAAAAAACAGCCTGGGCAAGTATCCGGGCAGCTACCCACTACAACCTTGCTAGAAAGTAACAAATAGAGAAGAAAAAAATGGAATTTTGAACTCTGTTCGGAAGGGGGAGGGGGGGGGGAATTTAAAAGTGAAAATCCATCGAGACTGATTTTCACCGCTACACACTTAACTGAAACTCATTTTGCCCTATTTTCTCCTACCAAGAGTTAATCACAAAAATTAGCTGGTTATGATTTCTAAGATGACTGTGGTACTATCAGATATGAATAACATAATAGAGAACCATCTTAATAACAGTTCACATGAGTACTAGTGCTTTTCAGTAATAAACATCTGGTACCCAACCTTATGCAACTGTACAAATACTGTTGATATTTTCAAAAATATCAATATCAAAGGATGTAAATAAAGCATGAACAAGATCAAACAATAAGGTGATATCTTTATAACTTTCACACCATTTTTACATAACAATACAAGAACTAAATACGTTAAACGTTAAAGAGAATATATGCTTTAAGAAAATTAAAGGTTTATTTTTTAATATGCAAAAGATAAGATTAATCAATCAACCATCACCAGAAAGCTATGAAAAAGATCAATTCTCTGTTAAAGCAAAGAAGTGTTTACAAATGTTGAAAAAATAAGTCTACAACAGAGCATTATTTACTATGTACTTTGGGAATGCTTATTATATTATCAACATCCCATAAATATGAATACAACCACCAACCTTCCAGTTTTTAAAAAATTAGGTACATACTGTGTGGCTTCCATAAGAAAAACCCTGGGTAGGGTTGCTGCTTATTGAAGGTTCCAAAATTTGTAGGGAGGGAAGTTTGTCAATAGGAGTGGGATTACCACATTTGGCAACATCCTTACAAAACTGGGTTCTGTGGGAAGTAAAAAAAAGACTGCAATGATTCATGGATTGATCAGGAGGAAATTAGAGAGAAAAAATGCTGGACTTCCCTAAAATGAAGTCAACTGGCCAGTTACCCTGGACAGAGTCGAGACCAGTTCAGAGGATTTTCTTATGAGAACCACACAGTTTATACTTTGAATCAGATTAAAAAAAGTTTAAAAAAATGTTCAACTTTCTCTATGTAGTAATTATGTTTTCATTAAGAAAAATTACTGGTTGAAACATGTTTATTTTACTTGAAAAAAAAAAAAAAAAAACCCAGAAGATTGGCAGCTATAAATATGCCATAGAAAGTTTTACCGTATATATATATATATGTATTACAATACCCTTGCATTGGAAGATGGAATACAAGTAACTTGTCTAACTAAACGTTACTAAATATTCTTTACAAAATATCTCTCTATTTTCTATTTTTCAAACATCTTAACCTGGGAGGACATCAGCCTTTGTTACATGGAAACATTTGTCTAGCCTTTCAGACCAGACAATTTCTTCACAATATATGCATCAAAAAGTGCAATATTACCAAAATATTGTGTGGAAGAGTATGCCCATTTAATCTTGGTACTTTTTTTTACTCCATTTACTAATTCGATTACTTCAAAGATAAATACTAATCAAGAAATGTCTATTCACTTCAATCTAATTACTCTACAGAATTCTTCATCAACCATTTATAGTGAGAGATTCCTCATCAATTCATACTTCAGTTAAAAAGATCTATAATAACTTCATCTTTATAATTCAAATTACAAGCCATTTTCAAATTATATATTAATTCTAAACAAATGGAAAAGCATGCACACCAGGTCCAATAGGAACAAGAATATTATTTTGTTTTATAACAGCAATAAAAATAGGTAATGCCTACGCTTGGCAATAAGATAACTTTTAATAATACAGCTAATGAGAAACTAGCATTTTGATTGAAAAAGTGGATTACTATGGCATATTTTTGTAGCATCCGGGCCTGAAAGACTCAATAGGATCTATATATTAAATTGAAATTTCATTAATATAAAAAAATACTATATCAACCTTTCCTCTACCCTGAGTCTATAAAATGAGTACCAAGCTTGCATAGGAACTAAACACTGGGGGTTCTGTCATTCAGTGTTAGGTTGACCATCTGATCAGGATGTATGCTCAGGGGTTGGAGGTAGCATGCAAGTAGCAAAACTACAGCAGTCGCTACTTTTTTACAATAGTTTGTAGTGTAGTGCGCTACATTTTGAACAATGTAGTGTAAAGAGTAGTTAGTGTGATACAAAAAATCAGTAGTTTGTAGCAAGAAGCATGGTACTTTTAATGCTACTTCAGGTGAAAAAAATGTCATTCTGCAAATCACATGGCCAAAAGTTGCTTCTTTTGTGCAAATTTTAAAAATCTCAGCAGAAAATCTTAACTGCAGTGTATAGCAACTCATTGCATGAAGTCAGATTTTTCCTATTGAAACTTGCTGCTAAAATAAAGTACTACTAACTAATCCACCAAATGAATTAATTTTTTTGCTGGCAACACTTATCTATTTACTAGTTATTAGGCCTTCATATTTTAACACCGGGTTTCTTATTATTCAGTATTGCTTTATTTACTGTTTGCATTTAGTGTTGTTTTTCTGCAATTTTCTAGATTGTAACTCTTATTGACACAAAATTTGTAATGTGTGTAAAAACGAACAATTTGGAGATGAACACAACATTTTCTTGTATGTTATCTTAAAATTTTTAATACCTTTGGTTATGTCGCATTTATTTAATTGTATCATGACAGACATGATATAAGGAGGGGTCACTTTATTATTTTATTTGTGTCTTCAATTTCTAGTGTAAATTGAACCCTATGACAAAATCTGAAAGTAGTGACATTTTTACAAGTACTTTGTAGCCACTACTTTTTAAAACAAGTAGTTGACTACATTTTTGATAAAGTAGTTGTAGTTTGCTACAATACAAAAGTAATTTTTCCAACCGCTGTGTATGCTATATAGTACCTCAGAGTCCATGGCCAAATAAAGCTGAGATGGGCATCACTGGCCAAGATCCTTAATGGACTGTAGTGCTGAGTTTATTAAAGCCGTTCTCAAAAAAAAGAAAAAAAAAATTCCCACTCAACAATGCGAAAACTCGACACATTTTTAATCATAAAAACATGATTATTGAAGCGATTTGTAATCTAACATTATTCATTTTCCAATAAATAACATTATTCATTTTCCAATAAATTAATTGCATCTTAAGAAATTGTTGCCTCAGGATGGCACTTCTTTTTTTTTTCCTGCACTGTTGTGTCTGGAAATTCAATTCAAAACACAAACTTTCAAAGAAAATGTCACTACTGAGAAATAAAAGTCCGATTACATAATTTCTGAATAAGAGTACCTGTTAATTTGATATATTTGCAAACAAAAATGAATAAAAAATTGGAATGAAAAAAATGTGTCAAGAAAGTAGCCAGTTTGGATTTGAGAACAGTTAGCATACTATGAAATTTAAAAATGTTTTGGAACAGGAACATATTTCAAAAATTTCTTTGGAAGAGAGGGGACAAACATTTTTTCTGATTTTGTACACAGCTGGGAAGCAATTGATGCAGTTTACACACAGTTTTATTCACACATTTAATTAAAGTAGTCATTTCGATGATAAATGTGTCTATTTTGAGAATGTTACAGTAGCAAGGCTTTAGAAAATATTGATGTTGATAATTAAGTTATGTGCTTAAAGTGTTTAATTTAATACTAATGTTTCTATTTTAATCAAATCTGGCAAGTTATTTTAGCTTTTGTGCACTTTGATTTTTTTTTTTTTTTTAAATCTTATCTGTGGCAGCTGTTACAATCAAATATTAAAATTCTTGATGTGGGGGGAAACTGCCCCTAGTTTAAAAGATCTTAATTTGTTTAATGTCCAGTTAACACTTTTTTTTAGCTCTAAGGTGGATTTAATTTATAAGTTTGTTCCTAGCAAAAAATGTTTTAAAGTGAAGAAAAAGGATTACTTATCAGAAATACTTTATTCTTTATTAATAATTGCGATAACTTTTTATTGACATTTAATATCAATGCTTATTGTTATAATAATTAGTATTCATGTTATATAATTGAGATTTTCACAAAAATTGCTTTACTTTTTTTCTTTTTGCACTTCCATTTTCAGTTTTTTTTTTTTTTTTACCATTAAAAATATAATCTTTAATTTCAATTTTAATAATTAAATTTGTAAATGCAATATACTTAAAGAAGGAAATTTTCAATTTAGAATTTTATTCTTTGCTGCCGCACACTGTGAAAAATGTTAGGTTTTTGACAGATTAAACTAGTAAAAACTATTTACCATGTCAAAACCAGTTTTTGACATCAAAACAACCCTGATTTAAACATTTGTACATTAAATTTAACATGTCAAACATCTATTTCTACTCCTGCTCAAATATTCAAAGGCCAGATGGAATATTTAATATTGAGCCTTTCACTATTATAAAATCTGACTGTCACTTTTACATATGTATTTTACATTAAAGGGCAAAACTGGGAAATTTCATTAATGGCCAGTGGCAGCAGTTTTATAAGTGTATTCTTTCTTTCTTCAACTCTTATTTAAAAGTTCTAAACTTTTATTAAATTCATTTAGTATTAATCTAAAATTAAATCGCCCAAATAAATATGTTAATATAAACATATTTCAACCAGCAAAAGTAGAATACTTGATGAAATGCAAAAAAAAATTTACTCTTTCCTTCTAGGAAAGTGGCCGCTGACAGACAATTTTTTAGTAGCTACGTTTTTTTCGTTTAGTGGCCCTGTGGCTGGTGTCAATTTTGTCCTTTATTTTACAAACATATCTTCTTAAAAATGTAAAAACAAGAACCTGAATATAATGATAATTTCAAATTCACAAAATTATGACTATTTTTCACACATGTAAAAAGCTGTTCACAATTTCACAAAAACAGGACACTGGAAGAAATGTCTAGACAGACCCCTGCTGAAAGTAACCATGAAACGCAAAAAATAAATATTTAAAATATTGTAAGTAAAGGATAGGAGATTTTGCAAAATAAAAAATTATGCACATTAAATGTAAAAGTAATGGCATTTTTCATACATTTTATTAACTACTATTTTTTGAAATAGTTTGCAATTTAAAAGTAATGGCATTTTTCATACATTTTATTAACTACTATTTTTTGAAATAGTTTGCAATTTAAAAGTAAATTTTTATTAGTCCAGAATTGTAGTATATGTTGTGCCCCACTACCTATTTTGCCAGGACCCCACGTGATGTTGTACCGGCCCTGCCTATAGTCAAACATCTGAATACAGATAAAGGAAAGTTAAACACTTGTAAAAAATAAAATTCTGCATATAGGAAATATTTTGTGTTATCCTATATAAATTAAAATACATTTCAAAGTAGAACAAAAAATTTAACTTTATATGTTTATAAATAAAATTACATGATTATAAACATTCTAAATTATTTCATTTTCACTACCAAAATGTCGTATCTGTGCTTTTAATTTGGGATATAAATAAAATTACAGTCCAATATGAGATTATATGAATTACTACTTTTAACTGCTAAAAAGGTGCAAGATAAAAACTTTAAAAACAGTAAAAAAAAATAAAATTAGACTGTTTACATGTTTTGGCCCCATAAAAATCATTATCGAAACAAATATTCGAAAATGGCATGATCTATGATGTATCGATTTGAAATGCCACCATTCAATTTTTCATGAACTCTTTCAGATTATGGACATTATTACATACTAGTATATACCCCCTGTCAAAAATGACAGGATATTGACTCAATATTCAATTTTGGAAATAGTTCAACGAATGGACAAAACATTCAAATTAGATATTTAAAAAAAATAATCCATGTGTGAAATTTTCTGAAAAAAAAAAAGTGTTATCAATGTGTTTCTAAAGAGCTTGACTCACTACATAGCTCATTTTTTGATTATATAAGCAAAATTAAATGAAAATTACTCGGTACTATTTATTCCTTATATTTTAATTACGTTTCATAAGAAAAAAAAATAATTTTATTTACGATGGAAACAAAATTTAAAAATTTGTTTGTATTATCTACCGGTAGATGGCACCATCTTCCCTTATACGGTCCAATGTTGCTTGTGATTTCCAAGCAAGCCACCTCGACTGTCTTTCTCTAATTAATCGCCGTCTACGTTCAATCGGCGTTTCATCATTTTAATCAGGCATCGCTAAAACAATCCTTAAATAATATAAAACAACAATAAAAACTGATTTGATTGAACATATTCAAATCCACCGCGCGTTCAAAACAGCATTTAGAAAGATCAACAAAGATGTTAAAGCAGTAAAACTCACGTTGCCAAATAGCAATCAGTACAGCACAAATAATTTTGATGAATGATTCTCAAAAGTGAATGACTCACTTTTTTTTTTTTTTTTTTTTTTTTTGCAACAATAATAATAATGATTAGCAAAGTGAAATGTAATTACTGAAATTTTCACATTAAATTTTAATGTGCTAATTATATGCAAATATTAACTTGTATTTTTATCAAAGTTCGATTGTTTATATTAACTGACGAAAGATGGCTGCAAAAATAGTTTTTGAAGGTTTTAAACAAAATTTAAATACAGTAAACTCTCTGTAAGGCGGACTCTGTGTAAGACGGAAATCTGTCTAACTCGGAAATATTTTCAAGTCCCTGTGAATCCATAGACATAGAGTAAAATTTGTCTAAGGCGGAATATTGTCTACTACGGAAAATTTTCTCGGTCCCGATCGATTCCGCCTTAGACAGAGTTTACTGTATTTAAAGACTTTAATATACTTTTACAAATATTTTAAGAACAGAATCAGATAATTAACCTTTTTTTTTTTTTTTTTTTTAATGAAGCGTTCAAAGAGTCATTCATTTGTTTCAAGATTTAGAAATTCTGAATGGCAACAGTGTTTGTTTATGAATAGTAATTTGATGTTTATAATACCTTATTTTTAATTTGTAACTTAATACATTATAATTGGATAAGCTATACATGTTTTATGTGAAAATATGCAGAACAGACATGATTTCACGTAGAAGAAATTATCGTTTAGTGGTCATGTGTTAGCATATCTTTTTCAGTAAGCCTAACATGGCGTTTAACTACAGTCGACTCGCAGACCAGAGTGGTACAGCCCGGTACCGTTACAGACACTTTCTCGCCTTTGGATTTTATCATAAGTAAGATGCCAAATACCCTCCAAAATTAAAGAACATCATTTGCTCTAAAAATTGACCCAATTAATTTTGAGAATTATTCAGGAGTATATGAATATGAAATACCATTTATTAAAGCAAACGGATCAAAGAATTACTATACTGGCAACACTAACAGTAAATTTAGTTATAATGAAGACAAGAACGGAAAATCATACATCAAGCATAGATTTCATAACCTTTTCGTTTTAGATTTAGTACAATTCGCCCTCAATCTGCCATATTGTTTTTTTTTCAATTATTATTAAATATAAATAAATTAGTCAATTAAATTAAATAACGTGGTTATAATTAGTAAATATGAATGAAAATTATTTTGGAAATGAGAAAAAAATGTGTTTTGATTTAAAAAAACAAGATGGCGGAGTGAGGGCAGATGGTATATCTGTTCCACACTTTCCAACGCTTCCAAAATAATTTTACAAATCTTTATCGTTTAATAAAGGTGAAAAATGATATCTAAGTAAACAATTTGAAAAACTCATAACATATTTAAAAAACCTAATTTCAGGAATTACCAACAATATTCAGAAAAATATCCGAATTCTTTTGGGCAGCCCCATATAGGATCTATAGATTTGTATATACACTTTATATATAGAATGCTAAATTTCAATTCAGTTAAGAAACACATAGAACAGTTTAAAATTCCCCTTCTGGAATTTCTGTCAATAAACAGAAATGAACTTGAGAACTTTTGGGCTGCCTTGTAAGAAAAAAAAAAAAAAAAAAAAAGAGAAATTAAAAAAAACTCATTCAGCAAGTGAAAATGCACTTCCAGGATTTATTGTTAACAGACAGTATCAAATTATTTTGTGTGTCCCTGTAAATGAAAGATGAATACTATACGCATAATATTCTACCCTAAGCCTCTTGTAATGCACCTTAGTAATATAAATTTCAATGTTTGAAATTGTGAAACATTAAAATAAACTGCAAATGATTTTTCCCCATAGACTATAATGTAACCAGGGGTCGATGCAGGTTTTTTTTCTTGGGGCCCATTTTGTGAAAAGTAAAGGTTATTTGTGAAATTTATTATATTTTTGTGAAAAATAACATTTTGTAACGCAAGTTGAAATCCAGTTAATCAAATTTGAACAAGGCATTTATAAACAAAAACATTTTAAAATCCTTTTGCTGAAGTTTCTCTCTGGTGAACTTGTTTGTTAACAAATTACACATTTTAAAACATCACAAAATAATAAATAAGTTTTTATGGAACAGAATTTTGTGAAGGGGTCTATTTTATCAAATTGATTTTTGTGCAGGGGCCCATTTTATTAAATAGATTTTTTTGAAGGGGCTCTGAATAGGCCCCAAATTTTCCCTGGATCGACCCCCTGGTAACTGAATTATTTTGAGTGTCCCTGTAAAAATGCTACACACTTCATTTTCAATACTGAACATGCCGTAGTAAACTCAGTAACATAGCAATTGCATGAAAATCCGAGTATATTTATGCGAGTTAAAGGACAGACAGAATTGTTAAACACTTTTCAACTATGTTGGAAAGTGTTAAAAGGGAGCATCTAGATGATATAAAGTATAATAGAAAAGCACAGCCCTGGCTATACTATATCAAAAAGAAACAATCCAAATAAATTAATGAAAGCAAGATAATTTTTCCTTCCAATCTATCCATTATAAGAGAAACCATAGTGATTGTAAAACTTAAAAACTCAATATGTAACTATGCAACATCATTTAACTTACCTAAATTATGGCTTGAAATACCCCATGGTTATGAATATGTAAATAATCAAAGTAAAAAAAAAAAAAAATAATAAATATATATATATATATATATATATATATATGGCCATAATCTGAAAGAGTATGCAAAAAATTGAATGATGGTGTTTCATTCAAATCAATACATCATAGATTGTGCAATTTTAGAATATTCAAAGCTAAGCTTTGGGATTAGCCTGCTGTCTCATCTTGCTTTTTTTGAATCAAAACACAGATATTTCAGAGTTTCCCCCAGGTTTAAAAAAGGGCAGGGTGCTGCTGGTGAGAAAAGGGCACTTTTTGGATTTTTTAGGGCACTTTTTTTAATTGTTAAAGGTATTCTTTTGGTTTTTAAAGCAACTTTTGATATTTCAAAGTCAAAACACTCTTGTTAAGACAACATTGAGTCAGTTTTTACTATGAAAGCAAGTTTTTAATGCAAAAAGGAGAAAGGGCACTTTTTTTTTTTTACTGAGGGCAAGAAGGGTGCTAATTCTTTTTATAAGGGGCAAGAAGGGTGCTATTTTGTAAACCAAAGGGCAGGCAGGGTGCAGCACCCTTCTGAAACTGTCTGGGGGGGAACTCTGGATATTTGTTTTGTTTCTCATTTCCAAAATAATTTTCATCCATATTTAATTATTATAAACACGTTATTTAATTTTATTGACTAATTTATTTATATTGAATAACAGAAGTTAAAATGTTTTGATTTAAAAAGTGAAATGGCTGACCGCAGGCGATAAATCAAAACATTTGTTTTGTTTCTCACATAATCAAGTTAAATAGAAAACAGAATACCAATTTATTTATATTTAATAATAAAAGTTAAAGTTTTGATTTAAAAAATGAGATGGCTGACTGTGGGCTATAAATCAAAACACTTGTTTTGTTTCTGACATAATCAAGTTAAATCAAAACATTTCAACTTTTATTATTAAATATAAATAAATTAGTCATTAAAATTAAATAACATGTTTATAATAAGTAAATATGGATGAAATTTTTTGAAATGTGAAACAAAACAAATATGTTTTGATTTAAAAAACAAGATGGCAGACAGCAGGCTAATCCCAAAGCTGTTCCCTTATCTGTTTTGATAATGGATTTGATGGAACCAAAACATGTGAACAGTCCAATAAAACTAAAGTTTTTATTTACACCTTTAGCAATTAAGAGGCTACTTCACGCCGACGAAAACACCTGCTCGCTAATGCTAATCCTATGGAAGAAATATTTTAAGATATCTCGTTCGCATTTCAATATTTTTAAATGATTTTTTTTTTTTGCATTGGATAGCTGAGGTCAATCTCTATGCACTCACCTTTCTACTTTTTCAATTTTGATTACAAGTTTTTTTTTTTTTTATTAAGATACTTTCACTTTAGGAACCGGTTTCGAAAGTGAAAGTATCCTCAATAAAAAAAAACTGCAACAAAAATCGAAAAAGTAGAAAGGAGCGTGCATAGAGACCTCAGCTATCCAATGCAAAAAAAAAAAAAAATCATTTAAAACTACTAAAATGCGAACGAGATATCTTAAAATATTTCCTCCATAGGATTAACATTAGCGAGCAGGTGTTTTCGTCTGAGTGAAGTAGCCTCTTAAAGTAGTACAGTAGACTCCCTCAAATCTGCCACCCTAAAATCTACAAATTCTTTAAATTATTATATCATTCCATGCACATTACATTTAATTCTCGTTAATATGGCTTCTCATCAAGGAAGTATAACTATTTCTGAAAAAATTCAAGACCGTGCTGATCTCAGTGTTGATTGTGATCTTTTTACCAAATACATTTCTATATTAATCAAGCATTTTTGGATATTTAGTTTGGCTAAGCAGGAAATAAAACTTTATTTTATGATTTTTATCGCTTTAAATTAGTGTACCTTTATGAGAAGTTTCATTGAATAATTAAAAAATTCTCATTCTTATATGCTTATTTAGTTATGCATTGTTTACTTGACCTTTACAATTTTAATTGTGTTTTAAATTTTCTTAACTATTATTACTTAGTTATTGTAATATTTTACTTTATTGTAAGCATTCTTTATAATTTACAGTGCATTATTACATTCAAATTACTGTTTAAGATATATAAACAAAACAGTGACCAGAAATACGCAAAATTTTAAAATCCGCACAATCTATGGTTTCAAGCTATACGGAGTCTACTGTTATATCATTACAGGGTGTTATAATTTGTTATATTAATTACTTTGTAATCAGTGATACAAATTGGGAAATGAAAGGTAGGCATCAAATGACGCCTACTGTAAATATCTTAGGCGTCAAATGAAAACTTCTAGCTGAATTTCTAAAATTCATATAACTATCATTATATGCTACTTTATAGAAAAGCATGAATATTTTGTTTTTATTTAAATTATTGAAGTTCTTAATCTACAATATTATAATAATTGAAACTGTAAAACTGATAAAGCATTTTTAACAAATACTACATTTAGAAATTAATAGAAAAATGCACTTAACCATGTTAAACAAAATTTTATCCATTGTTGATAATTACACTTAAATTTAGTAAAAAAAACTATACATATAATTACAGACAAATATTGTTAACATGAAATCTAAAGGACCACTTTTTGTGTGTGTGTGTGTGTGTGTGTGTTAACCGTTAAAATAATAGTATCATCTTATCTGTTGGGACTGCATTATTAATTCATGTTAAGCAAAAATTCACATTAAGCGATTTAATGCTAACAATGCTTGACTGCATATAGATTGCAAAGATGACACTCAAACAATACCCACTAATTTTAATAAAGTGAGACACTAAAACAAGGACGTCTAACTGTCCTTCAGCTACATCATTTCACAGGGATTTATAGCTTTATCTGGATAAAAATCTGCTAAATTCGGTCTATACAGTTTTACCATTAATAAATCATTAACATTATCGGTGGATAAACGGTTACATGTAACATTTTTTATTAAATTAAACTGACTAAATCCCTTTTCACATTCAGCAGTGCTAAATGGCAGTTTCAATAGAAATTTGCATAAATTAATATATTGATTTGGATTCTTCATACTCTGCTAAAAATTGCTTTCAAACTGTCTCACATTAGAGATTATGTTTGGTGCGAGACCAAATTTTCAAAAGTGGATGATTGGCTAAGTTAAACAAAAAATAAGTGTTAAAAAAAGCTAGGCGTCAAATTTGACGCCCAGGAATAAATTTGTAGTCAAAGGCTATAATGTAGTCGCATTTGACGACTAACGACTGCTAATTTCGAACACTAATAATTATTTTTGACAAATGAGTAACAAGTTAAATCAGGGTAAAAAGAGCATGTAAAGTTTATTTCTTTCTAAACCAGCAGCTCGCAAACTATTATGGGTCATGAAGCACTAGTGGGTCAGGGACAATGTTTCAGTGGGTCAGGTCTTCAAAAATTCATGAAAGCCATCTATTGAAATAATATAATGAAAACAATGTGTTACAACTTTAAAGTAAAATATCACAAAAAAATTATGACTTTGCAAAAAGACAGTCTTTAATAAACATTTGTGTAGGGAAAGTCTTGAGGTTAAAATAAAAGTTTTAATTCTGATACAGACTGTCGTTGGTAGACAATATCATAAATTGCATTGACTTAATATATTTTTTCCAATGCATTCATTAAAACTTATTTTTCCTTGTGTAGTAAAAGATTTTGATTACTCCACCTTCACATTAGTATTATTACTGTTCTCTTGTGTTATGCTTTGTGTCAAGGTTATTCTTTTACTTAGGAGAGATTACACTACAGACTTTATATATCTACATATTATGTTTGTCGCAAAAGTTTTGAAACGTAAAGGTGGATTGGGTAACAAAGTTTGGAACCGCTGATCTTAACTACAGAAATATTTTTTCCGTATAAATGACAATAAAGTTGCCAAAATTACTTTGGAAACAGTCTTTTTCAATTAAAATCTGTTATCAATTATATTAAAATAGATATCAATTTAAAAACATTTAATTTTTTACTTTAATCTTAGCTATCACAACAAATAAAATCTGTCAATGATGCAATTTGTTATGTTTTAAGTCAATAATTTCTTCAAATCACAGTTCTTATAAAATCTAAATATGTCTCAATATTTCTAAATTTAATTTTCTCCTTGCTTTTACAGTTGCTTAACTAATAGGTTTAACTATTTTAAGATCACTGGAAATCCCAAAACAAACCAATTTCGTCCAATATTTTATTAGACTTCATACTATTAATATCTACTATAGTATAACAGTATTGCATAACAATGGAAGTATTTAATGAATTACGAATTCGCCATTTTATGTATTTCCATGTCAATATTTCACCAATAACTGAAACATTACCAGCAATACTGGCTGTTCATTTCTAAAATGTAAATATCCCAATATAGCACAAAAATTAGCGAATGATAGTCTAATAATGTGTTGCGGAGAGTGAATTGATCATTTTTGTAACATTATAAACCGTGTACGGTTATAATGTAAACATGTAATTATTTAAAAAAAAAATAATTATTCTATGACATTGTTTACAAAAAAGTAATAGCAATGTTTAAAAATCAAGTCACACAGAACAAATTATAACAATAATTTAACCTGCAATTAAATTTTTTCTAGTCACAGGGGTCGATTTTGAAAAAAGGTAAAGGTTATTTTTGTGAAATTTATTATATTTTTGTGAAAAATAACATTTTGTAACGCAAGTTGAAATCCAGTTAATGAAATTCGAACCAGGCATTTATAAACAAAACTTTTTAAAATCCTTTTGCTGAAGTTTTCTCTCTGACGTAAACTTGTTTGTTTACAAATTACACATTTTAAAACATCACAAAATAATAAATAATAAATAGTAAGTTTTTATGAAGGAGCCCATTTTATCAAATTGATTTTTGTGAAGGAGCCCATTTTATCAAATTTATTTTTGTGAAGGAGCCCATTTTATCAAATTGATTTTTGTGAAGGGACCCATTTTATTAAATAGATTTTTGTGAAGGGACCCTAAATAGGCCCCAAATTTTCCCTGGATCGACCCCTGAGTCATTATTTTCGTTTCTATATAGCAAAGCAATGTTTTTAAGACCGACAACATCAGTTTAATTAGACCTTTAGGATTAAAATCAAAACAGCTTTGAAGCTAAATACAGCCAAATATTTCAGCAACGAATGTGAAACTAAGGAAAAAATAAACAATGTAGTACTCCATATTCAATCAATAGACAGATCTGATTATTTAACAGACGAATTTGATAAAAAGAAAATAAAACATTTATATTTCGGAAATGATCAAACCAGAGAAGAAACTATTGAAATTGCTACACGTCACGTGACAATATTCGGTAACATGAAATTATGTTATGTATACAATTATCTTGTTAGCCAAAACGCATGAAAATAGCGCCAATTTCTCAAACGCTATTTTACATGGACCCGTGTGGTCCGAAATCCTCTATTAATAAGCAATCCATTCATATTATATAATGGCCGATTGCCCCTCCCCCTCCGTCAAACCATCAGCAATCGGAAACATTTTATTGTTACAGCGACTATTTTGCCCCATAAATCGAACCTATCACTGCATATGTTATGTCGAAAGTGTGTAAACTAACAATAAACAAATTGAATTAATTCCAGAACTGTATTTTTCTATTTTATTTTTGGGGAAATATTTTTCAGGCTTGATAAATGTTTTAATACCAAAACGTTAATTCCCTAATCATAAAATTGAGCAGGATTTTAACGTGAATATTAAAAAGAAAGCATAAAAATTAAAAATGAGATTTTGTGACACGGGCTTCTGGTTCATTGTTTACAAAATAAACAAATATTTTTCTTAATGGCAACAATCATACGGTATGAAAAACAGATTAGGTGTTTCTTGTATAAATTATTTTGGTAAATAAAGAGTTCCATATAAATATATATGAACTTTAAATAATAGTGACAGTTACTACGATAAATTAGTTCGAATTTATTAAGCATATTTCCAGATTTAAGTGATAAATACGATTAAAAATATTGCGGAATATACAAAAATTTTTTTTTTTTACTTTAATAAAGAAATAAAAATGGACATTAAAATAATTAGAGTGTACTCTCAACTAATACATATTTCAATGGATTTTTTATTACCGCATCGTACATAAGTCCATATGAGTGATAACAACACTCGGATCGCTTTTATTTCGACTAACTAAACTTAAAAAATATATACGAAATGCCGCAAAAGAGATAAGTAAAGAGTTTGAAAGACGCATGCATAAATGTTGTTAATTAAAACAAGAGCAGCCACGTATTAAATGAGCTTATTAGTAAATGTTAGTGATAAAAGAAAATAGTAATTTAAAAATCCCAATCAAAATATTACTGCCTAGATAAACAAACATACTTTATATGTAAAACTTACCATTTTCAGCCGGATCTCCTTTTTTAGCAGTTGCAGCATTTCCCATATTTGTTAACTATGGATACAGATATCCTTTACGGTGAAGATAAACTATTATA
Source organism: Maratus michaelseni (assembly GCA_963931845.1). Lineage (NCBI taxonomy): Eukaryota > Metazoa > Arthropoda > Arachnida > Araneae > Salticidae > Maratus > Maratus michaelseni. The sequence goes on from OZ007586.1 coordinate 125,434,510, forward strand.
AACTCTGATGAAGCAGATGGTAAAAACTATGATTTTTTTCACAAACAAGCATTAAAGTACAGTGCCGACAAAGCCATCATGAAACATTAATTCCAAACACTTTACTACAGAAACGCCAGAGCTCGAAATATTGTATTCTTCCGCTGTATATTTCATACAATATCAACAAAGTATTTATCACAGCAGAGTTGTCACTACTTTTTATTTATTAAAAAATTGCCACAAATATTCCTATGTAATTCCTCGATATCTCCGCTTCATTTCATTCTCCTAAACCAATATTTGATTACAAACATCGTACTCTTTGGTCACCGTACATATACTCATCTGGCAAAATGGCTGCCAGATATCTGACCTATTATAAGACAAGGAGGAGAGCTTGCGCGCCGGCGCAATTGCTCTCTGCTACTACAAGCTAGTTTCTGCTCCCACTCCGTTGAATTGATGAAGCAGAATAACCATTATTCTCTGCCCGCTAGTAGAGTGACGACGACTACGATTCGGGACACAGCCAACTTTCACCGTCTCAAATCAACCTTCGCCAATGAATGAAAGGTGCATGGGATGGGGTGGGGGTGAAAACACAATTATGCTACAGCTCTACTCTCCTCCGTTTTTAATCGGATCCCCCCTCCCGTTTTTCTTTCTAAATAATATTTCCAAAAAAACTGAACTTGATATCCAAACTTATATTTTTCTTACACACACACATATATTACGGCAGTGATGAATAAAGGGGGCGTAGCCCGGGGGAAATATCCCCCCCCCCCACAGCAACGAAATGTCCCATCTGGATTTGGAATTTGTTTATTAGTGGTGTAGAAGTGCAAATTCCACCGGGAAATTTATAGTGCCCCCACTCAGTGTTGAATTCAGGGGGTGGCCCGGGAGGAAAATCCCCCCCCCTCGGAGCATCGAAATTTTCCCCGGAAGATTTCGGATTTTATGCTTGTTAATGGCGCCCAGAAGTGCAACTTTACCCCGGAACTCCCCAGTGCCCCCCCCCCCCACCGCTGCAGAAATCCCTCCCTGAGAAAATGTCTGAATTGAAAAATGTATCAAGGTTAACATATATTCTAAATTATAGGCTGCGCTAACTTTTTCATACTCTCATAAAAATTAGTCTCTTTTTTTTTATATTATTAACAATTTTAGTTGAACATCACTAAAGCACACTCTTCGACAGTTCTGGGCCTAGTCAAGTGACGAGGTCTTTGCCTTAGCTGTGGGGTTTTTTTTTTTTTCCTTTTTTTTTTTTTTTTTTTTTTTTTCAAATATAGCAAATGGGGGACATTTTGTCCTGAAGGTCAAGAGGCTAATGCTGTTTTTCACAGATCTTGGGATAGAGTTAAATTCAAACTTTTTTCTTTGGAGCAGGACGGAGATGTTCCGACTCTTTTGGGGAGAGGGGGGATTGGGTTTGATAATATTAATATTAAATTTAGAAGCTGATTAATTAGATGCACACGGAAGAAATTTCGGTATCCGAGGAAAGGAGACCCCCCCCCCCCTCACCCAATGAATTCACCACCCGTGAATAATTCTTTGTTTTTATGAGAAGAAATTAAGATCTCTTTATTATCTACACCTGTCGCTCGTCTAGTAACCTATGAAAAAAAAATCGTTCCACGGATTTAATGTGCACTGTACGGGTTGTGCATGGCAGCATCTTAAAATCCGAGCCCCAAGCCCGATTCTTTCCGGCTACGAGTCCACAATTCTCATTTTTAACCATTGCAGGCCTTAGCTTAAAAAGGTAAAAACAGCGAAAGTTGACCTGAGAGAAATCTGTTATAAAATTTGTTCCTCTTCAGTTAGTTGTTAATCAAGTGTTGATTTAAGCAAGCGATTCTTTATTTTCGTTATGTTACATATTTTTAAGTGGTAACAAATGTGACAGGTCAATTTTTTATATAATAAAGGTAGCAGAAGCATGTGTCAGGCTGCGATTCAAAATATAAAATTTTGTCAAGGAAAAACAAAATAAACAATTACATAAAGATAAGAATTTATTCCGAATTTTAAGTTCCAAATACTTTATTTTTAACTTCTATACTATATTTCATGGTCAAGGTTAAGGGATTCATAAAAACAAATAATAAAATACCCTTCCTCTACAACATATCTTTTGGAACCCATATATCTTAAAATGCATATTCATCCTCTTATCCGGCGATTTACCTATTGCATGAGGCTAAGAGATTAGCATTATTGAAAAAGCAAGGAGAAAACAGAACCACGAGTCACATTTAGATTGTAGCGCATTTTCTAACATAAAAAAATATATAGATGCGGATTTTTTTCCCCTTTGTCTGTCTGTATTTGTATGTATATATATAACCATTAATGAAACATTACCGAAACACAAACAAAAACTATGAAATTATGAATTAGAATGTAATAATTAATTGACAACAATAGTGTTCCCCTAACACTCTGAATATAGATTCCATATACATAGTAAAAAAATTAAATTGAAAAAATGAAATTTGTGGAATTTAGACAGAAATTCAGGTCCCAAATGAATAAATTACCAATATTATATAATACCTTTGAATTCAAAATACATCAAACAAGTCCTTGCAATATATATATGTAGGGGGAGGTGAGGAAGGGAGTCATGCTACAAGCGAATTCAGTCTTGGATTCTCTTGGGGGAGGGGGCTGTCATACCTTTTTCGGATTCACATTGCATAGTGAGGGGTTTTCTATATTAAATTGTATTTTCCACACAATACAAAGTTTTGTGAATTTTTTTCCATAAGATAAGGCAGGGGCCGTAATCCCCCATGCCCTATTCCAGGGGGTCCACAGCGATTGTTACCTTCAGTGTTGAATTCAGTGGGTGTTCCGAGGGAGACATCCCCCGCCCCCCCCCCACGAGAACATTAAAATCCCCCACCCAGAAAATTCGAGATTTTATGCTTTTTAATAGTCAAAAAGTGCAATGGAACTCTATCTTGCCCCCCCCCCCCCGGTAAAAGTCTGAATTCAACACTGGTTACCTTTGCGGGCCCCTACACGTCCTATATATGCATGCACTGAATACAGTAACAAATCAGACCCTCACATCGACTTGCTGCCAGATACAATTGTCCCATTTACCCCCATTCCCTGTCCTCACCACGAATGTGTCCTTCCGTCATGACCATTCCCCACAGCGTACGCTTATCCTACACAAGTTTCCCTTAAAAAGGTGCTTTTAAAGCATTTAAAAAAATTGCTTTAAACAAAGAGGTACAATACAAATAAGTTTAAATATTTAAAATATATATGGTGACCATTCTGAAACTGAACATTCTGGTGTCTACCTCAACAACGTGTTAAAAATGTCGTCATAATCCCAGAAGTTTTGCAAACTGAATTGGAGCGAAATTACAAACAGACAGAGATATAGTCCTGGCGATACATACATGACAAAAATATGGTGAAAACTAAAACTGAAAATCGTGATAAGAATATACCGATTAGTCAGTATCTACTTTATAGTAATGCATATAAGAGGGGGAGGCATCGCGCAACGTCATAGCAATTCAAGATGGCGACTGTAATTGAAAATGACGTCATTTTCTGGATATTCTTACTATCCATCATATAAAAGTGATGGCAATTTCGATGTTTTTCGATGTGTTCGAGGTCAAAAATTTCGTTTTTAACACTTTCCAACACGGTTGAAAAGTGTTTATGAATTCTGTTTATTTGTCTCCCCGCCTGTCTGTCCGTGCTCTAACTCGCGTAAATATACCGATTGTCATGTAATTGATATATGTTGTTGAAGTTTATCATAACATGTTAAGTATAGAAAATGAAGAGTAGCTTTTATAGTTCGTTTACAGAGGCACTCAAAAAACTTCGCTACATTCTGATCTATGGAGGAAAATAGTTTGCATTTTATTTTAATGATGTTACACTATTCCAAACAGATTGAAATTGGTATACATCATTCAGGTGCACTACTAAATACTTGCTATAGAATATGGTGTGCATAGCATTTATGTTTCATTTACAGGGACATACAAAAGAATTCCTTTACCGTACTGTCCATGAGCAATAATTGCTGGAAGTGCGTTTATAGCTGTGGTACACGTTTTTAAATTTAACTAATATATTTTTTTACATATTACTTGGTGTGTATATATGCTATAGATCATATACAGGGCAGGACAAAAGATAAAGAATACATATCGGTTTATTGACAGAAATTGCTGAATAGGAATTTTTAACTGTGTTATGCGTTTTCCAACTGAACTAAATTTTAGCATACTATGTAGTATATATACAAATCTATAGATCATATACAGGCTGCACAAAAGAGTTCGGATATTTTTCCAACTATTGATGATAATTGCGGAAATCGGCTTTTCAAATTTCTTATGCGTTTTCTAAATTGTTTAGACATTGGACGGGGCTAGTTGAGCTAAAGCCGAAAGGTAGGCCTCCCCGCCCGGTTTGACTTTGTTTAGTTAGAAATCAACTTTCACGTTATTAAATCAATAAAGTTTTGTTAAATTGTTTCATAATCTATGCTTGACGCATGACTTTTTCGTTTTTTCTTTCCTTGATAAAGATGGATTATCAATTTTATAATACCTTAAATTGCAAGATCATTAATTTTATTTCATGTATCATAGTTTTCTTCAGATTTATTCGATTTAAACCTACTCTTCAGAAATTATTCTTTACAGGCTGATATTATTCTCCGATCCATTTTAATATCAATGAATAAAAATTTTATTCATGACACGATAATTGACTATTTATTAAAAATAAATAAATAATTTAATACAATTGTTGCGCGCAACAGTACAGGCACAAAAACTAAATTGTAGTTTCAGTTTTGAGTTTCCTTTAATATAAACTAGGGTATCCAACCCGGGCTTCCCAGGACAGAGAATATTATGTGAAAACCATTTTTTTTTTTTTTTTAAATTGAAAACTAATAGATTTTTTTACATTTAATATTTTTTTTTTAGATTTTCCCCTAACAAGACCAAAGAGCATTTTTATAAGAAATATGTCAATTATACATTCAAATAAAATTTTGAAATTTATTAAAAGCGCTAATTTCGTATTGGTCTTGTGCCAGAAGTTAATAGTCGAAAAAAAATCGCTAAAAATTTCGTTATCTACAGAAGTTTTTTTTTATTATTATACTGATAATTTCAGCGGTTTTAAGCATTTATTTCAATTACATGTCTGTTAAATTTGGGTTCTATTTATACTATTTTATTTATTGAAGTTTTAATTTCGTTATTGAATATTAGCTGGAAACAAATGCTGAACTTTTTATATTGTTTAAATTGCAAACGGATTAATATTTTGTAATCGTCTGCAAGCGATAGAGATAGAAAAAAAATCTTGCTTGAAATTTAATTTAAATACCATTATAAATGAGTAAATTGCGATACAGTTTTCAAAAATTGCATTTGAAAGTAGATTTTCCCCCCCTATATAACGGTGTAAAAATTAAAAATATGCAATGTTTAGAAATTTAAAAAATTGCAGTTGCAAAAATCGCAAAACCAAAATTTCATCGTCAAGTGTTGCCATTAGCAAAATAACGCCAGCGTTACGCACGGACACGTTTATCCTTTATAATATAGATACATTAGATATAAATCTAGACCTATATTGTTTTGTAATATATGTGATGTAAATTTTATTTATTACGATTAGAATGTATTTTTGAATGCGATATTTTCCATAATTGAAATATATATTCTTCTCCATTAAAATGTTTTTCATATAATCTAAAACCTTTTAGGTCAAGGTTTATATCTAAATGTTATTTGCATTAATAAAAACTCAAAACAGAAATTAATAATTAGTTTTTGTCGCTGTAGGGTTGCGCGCAACATTAGTAATTTTTTTTTTAATAAATAATATTTTCCGTGTCATAAATAAAGTGTTTATCGATTGATATTAAAATGGATCTTGGACACAAGATCAGTATCGATCAGATCAGAAAGGTTGGATCTTAGAATATGATACTGTAAAAAACATAAGATCAGTATCGATCAGATCAGATCAGAAAGGATGGATTCTGATCTTGGAATATGATACTGTAAAAAATAATTTCTGAAGAGTTAGTTTAAATCGAATAAATCTGAAAAAACTAATACATTAAAAAAGGTAAAACAATCTTGCAATTAAAGTTACAGTAAAACTGGTGAATCCTCTTAAATCATTTTCCTTCATAAAACCATTTAATGTGTCTAAAATGTATTATAAAACACTGAAATAATAATAATAAAAAAAATAAATAAAGAACAATGGCTACAAAGTTCCCTTTGATCAATATTTTACTAGTTTAAAAGATGAATTTCTGTGTCTAATCTGTGCCAGATGATGATTTATGACCGAGCGTATTTTAAATCAACATTTAATTAATTTTAAAGATAACTTTTGAACTGTTAAGATTTTTTTTTTAAATATTTTGCATATTTGCAAAATTCCCCGATCAATAGTTTCTACTCTGTATAGCAGTACTTCTACAGAAATCACTTTTTACAAATAAATATTAGAACTTATTAAATAAATTATAATTACGTCGGAAAGTTATTAAATTTACATTGAAAACTATTTTGTTTCAGATGTTATCTTGTATTTAAAACTCATTCTTTTTTGCTTATTTTAAATATTTTAATAGCGACCTGTTTTCAAGTTCATTTAAAGATATAAAAAAATTCTTCACGTAATTTTAGGTGTGGAGAATATAGACATTTCAAATAAAACAAGCAATTTAAAAAATAAAATCTGTTTATTACTATTATTTTATTTTTTATTTTTAAGCGAGCACTTTTGACCCAATTCGCTTTCTGCGTAAGTGAATCTTAAGAGGTTACACCTAATCATAAATTTCGAAAAATCGATTTTTTGTTTTAATAGCTTTATCAGCTGAAGAGGAATTACTTTATGTTTTGTTGCTAAAATAGATGATTCTATGTTAAAAAAAAAAAAAAAAATCTAAGTATAGTATTACAATTATAACACAAAACTCTAAAGTCCTTTTTCTCGAAAGTGCATTTTTCAAATCTGACCACAATTACTCTAAAACTACTGAATCGATTCTCTTCCAATGTTGTCAGACCTTTTCTTATATAATTATGCCGTGCTTGAATGAAGGAATGTTTTTTTCTTTATTTCTTTAATAATAAAAAAGAACCTGTCGTTTTTTTTTAAAGATAAAAATTGTATTTTCTTTTCGGAAAGAAAAGCTCCCAAGAAAGAATCGTTGATCTTGGTGAAAAAATATATACTGCATAACCTTCAGTCACGAATAGTATTTTGCGTAAATATCAGTTGCCGAACTGTAGTAGAGAAACCAGAAATTAAAAAAAATGACTCGGTTTTGTATTTGTGGCCAAATGAGTGCTTTGCTTGGCGACTCCAAAATACATTTTATGGGTTCAATCGGGGTGTTGCGCAGTTGGCGGTGCCCCGACCGGTCGCAGCGCATACGGGAAGTCTCTCCTGGTTGTGCGCGTTATATGTTCCTCAGGACATGGGTGCGACGGTTGACGTGCTGGCGGGCGCCCCTCAGGCGCCTGAGCTCAGTTTTATCCAATTGTTTTCTATCTATAACTGAAATTAATTCTACGCATGCAATTACACTATTTAATTTCTCCTTAAAATATGCTTTTTCATCCACCAACGATCTGCTGATAAATCGTACATGACAATCGTACATCGACATCAGCGTACACAAAATGCAGTTATATAGTACTCTACGCAACTTTTCCTCTACCATAATTGGTTGGGGAAAATGCGCGTGATGTACTCTATATATGTCGTCTAGTTGCAGAAACCGGCCAATTCCTCAAAATTTTAAAATGTGTTTTTTCAGCTTTTTAAGTTCTAAGTAAACGTTTCTACCATCTGGACCAATAAACAACCCTAAGCTGGTCAAATCCCTGTGTTATATGCGTTTGAAAATCACTATGTGCTGCAAAACTGGCCAAATCCATCAACCGGTGAGGTTCAAAAGTGGCCATCTCCATATCCGCTAGATGACGCTTCTGCTTTTACCCACAATAACCTCTCACTTGTTGATTAGATTAACGTTATGGTGTCTTCTCTCGCCTGTGACTGCTCCTTCTTCGTGTATACAAAGTTTCTAATAATTTAGTTTGTTTTCTCAGACTATGGAAAAGTTTGTGGAAGAAGTATCTCCTAATCAATCAAGGAAGAGGTAAAGCGACCCTACGACGTGGAAAAGTTACAAAGCCAAAGTTCAAAGGTGATGTACACCGTGTGATAACCAGGGGCGGATTTTAACATGTTTTTATGCTCTAGGCCAAAATATTTTTCTGCGCCCTCCCCCTTCGCTTTCATAAAACTGTAAGTGAGTTTTCTCTGATATATTTAACAATTTTTTAATCTATTTAATTTTTTAATAAAATATTCTTCCATTTATTTTTTTTTCATAAATTTTAGTATTTTGAGGATTGTAGATGGGGAATGAACGGGCTTTTGTTACAGTTAAAATCTCAGAATACATTTGGGATTACATTTTCATAATTTTTGGCTTTTTTTTTCAGGTACTGCCCTACTGGTAATCCAAGAAATTCAAACTGTGGGCACTCTTCAAAAGCTTACTAATGCTCTCAATGCCTCTTCAAACATTTTTGTGTATTTGCTACCCCTAAAAACCCATTGTCACATTAAATTTAGCAAACATTAATTTCTGGTTTGTTGCAAAACCGGCCAACTTCAAAGTAAGTTGCAAAGGTGGCCAAATCCAAAACAAAAACTTAAAAAAACCCTCATTTCATGTGCCCTGCCACCTTATTTCGTGTTTTCAAATATATTCTCCTAATAACTATAAAACTAAAGAGTTTTGGTTCCAATCTTATTTTGGCTAAGTGTGGCAAAAAATCAGCTTTTCTCCAAAATTTTATTTTTTGGAGATGGCCGGTTTTGCAACTAGACGACACATATATGGATGCATTTTTTGTTCGCCGATGACGGCTTACAGCAGTTACGTACGTTTTATCGGTGTCGTGTCAGTGAATGGAAAAGCGCCTATGTTTTTATAAACGAATTTCATATATAATTCAAACGATTAAAAAAAGTAATATTCCAAAATATATTTTAATTTTAAATTGTACGTTTTTTTAAAATTATTAACTGCGTTTCCATTTCGCATACTTTACAAAACACCCTCACCGTCACCTAATGCAGTAGAACTCTGAAAATACGAGCACAATAAAATCGGAACATCAGAAAAAGCTCTGTAAATCAACATTTTCTCTTGTTTTATAAGGAATACTGAAAATTTTCAATAGTTCATATAACGAGTTAGAGTACGTTTATAAAATATTTATATACCGGCATCGCAACAATCTATCTAGTAAAAATCAAGATGCAGTTAAATCAAGTGACGATGAAGAAATTACTGTAGAAAAGAAATTTTCAAATGATATCACGATTCAAAGCTTAAACAATGTATATTGCTCAGAGAAAACTTCCAACGACAGCTTTAACCGGTATTAAAAAGTTAACCGAAACCAGCCACATAACAAATTTTAAAAAGCAAAGTTAGAACAGGTACCTGCAAAAGAAAAAACAAAATCCCAACTATGGCTATAACTTCAGTTCTGATTAATGCAAGGAATAAAAAAAGGAAGAGATTCTTTATAAATGTATAATGTTTATTTTGTCATAAGGGGTCATATACTTATTAAAACAATATAATGTTTAAAAGTTAAATATGCAATTAAATTATGGTGTTGCTATTGATGGTTGGTTGGTTGAATGGGGTTTTATGGCACAAAGTCCATTTAGGGACATGCTGCGCTAAAAAAAAGGGGTGTTGCTATTGAAGTTCCTCATGCCAAAAAACGCAGAAATACAAATTGTCATCAATCTTGAACGATAAATTAGATATAAATTATTGAGAAAATGGATTTATCATTTATAAAGATACAAATCGAATAATACTTTATGTATTTTAGTGCTCTAAATGTAAAATTTATTGATACTACAACCACAATTTTAGGATATATTGACCTGTCAAAGATTTGTTTAGGAAAATTTTGGGTCCTTAAAAGGACCCTGCACAAAATTTGTCATCTTAAAACAGGACCCTTCACAAAAATTCTCATCTTAAAACAGGACCTTTCACAAAAATTTTTCATCTAAAAAAAATTAACCCTTCACAAAATTCTTTGTCTTAAAAATAAACCTCTAACAAAACTTTTCCACCTCCAAACTGAACTTTTCACAAAACAATCTTATTTAATTTAATCTTATTTAGTTTAATCTTTATTTAATTTAATCCTATTTATCTTATTAATTAACAATCTCCCAAAACAATTAATTTTTATAATTTTTAAGTCTCAAGTAAGACATTTTTTCCACAGCACGTATGATAACGCTCAGATAATTTAACCCTACAAGCAAAGATTTTTAATATTTTTAGACAAATAGTGTGATTAAAATAAAATAAAATCGAAACAAAACTTCCATTTTTTCAACAATAAAATGTAAATATTTCATAAAAGTTGGAAAACCGGAAACATTTAAAAAACAAACATAGTTTTTTAAATATTAAAAAGGACCTAAATGTACATTCATATTCGATACAAAATGTTAAAAGCTCATACAAATCTATCTACCCATTTTCGAAAAAAATTTATTGTGAGCTCAATCTGAAAAAAAAAATATCAATTTTGAATAAAATTACTTTAAAAACAAGTGTCCGTTCCTGTTTTATTTAGAGATATAGCTGGAGTTGTTTTTCTCATAACTTTTATTTTAAAATAAATTTTTGAACGAGTCTTCGATTCAAACATTTCAAATTAACTAAATTTTAATATCAATCTATACAAAATCATATTCTGATAATTTCAGTCGTTTAAGCACGTAGTTCGATTACGTATATTAAATTTGTATTATATTTATACTATATTATTTTATTTACTTATTTATTTATGGATTTTTAATTTCGTTACGGAATATTAGCCGGAAACAAATGCTGAACTAGTTATATTGTTTTAACCCCTTCGGCCCTGACGTCCTACTAATAGGACATATCTTTTATTGAGTATTATTTTGTCTTAAACATCATTATTTTTATTAATTCCAGCACCTAATAGTGATAGTATGAATCTCTACATTTCCTATTACGATTTCGCTTATGTTTAGCATTTAGTAATAATAATAATAATTTTCATAATTATTAGCAAGCCGTTGGCATTTCTTTTAATTAAAACATACGTTTCACTCTTTAAATAAAAATTTGGGCATCCTTTTCCGAATTGGTAATTTGTGATAAAAGATAAAAAATATTACTAAATTTTTATGCTTGTTTAATTTAGTTGTAATACGACATTTTCCAAACGTCTTCAAAAATTCTTCCTTAGACTATTGTTATATGAAAAACACGCAAAATAACTACATTTGTGAGGTTTTGGTAAAGAACGCATTCGTTAACTTTCATTAAACCCTAACTTCTGTGATTCCGATAGCTATTTTTAATTTTGTTAAGCATAACAGTAATTTTTTCCCAAAATTGAAAAAAAAAAAAAATCAGGGCCGAAGGGGTTAAGTGCAAATTGGTTAAATCTTTCGTAATCGGGCTGCACGCGACATATTTAAAAAAAAGTCATGCTTGAAAATTATTTAAAAAACAAAACAAAAATTCAGTCAACTGAGATACAGTTTGAAAGCAAATTGCATTTGAAAGAACATTTTTTTCCATATTCGACGGTGTAAAAATTGAAATTGCGCGCTGTTTAGAAGTTAAAAGAATTGCAGTAAAAGCGAAATTTATTGGTCAGGTGTTGCCACCGTCAATAGTAGTCAGCGTTACTCACGGACATGTTTTTTACTTTATAATACAGATTATTAATTTTAATATTTAGTGGAGAAAGCTTCATATTGAAAGAGATAAAAAAGAAATGTTACTTTGCTTTACTTTAAAGGTTTTACTTTCCCATGATTCATTTATGCAATTCGAGAGAAAGGTTTTTCAGACTCTGAAAAACTCATTATGATCCGAACAAAATTAATATTTATTTATTTTACTTAAATCTATTCTAATAAAAGAAAGTTGTTTGTCTGTGTGTGTGCGCGCGATGGCTAGCAAAATCTAGCGCACTTAGAAGTTTGAAAATTTGGGTGAGGGTAGTCCAAAGCCTCTCCTGGTGCACCTGAGTCTCGGAATTTTAATATTTTGAAAATTAAATCAATAATTAAAAACCCTTTAAGAATCGCATCAAAAAACTCATTAAAGTGCGCTTCAAAAATGGCTATTTTTATCGTAACCGCAAAAGAAATTACCGGTTTGATAATTCCAGACAACAAAATATTCTCATTTTCACTTATCCTCGAATATTAAAAAAAAACTATTGGAGGTATCGATTCGAAACTCTGATTATATGCGTAGTTTATTTTTCTCATTACAAAAATACAAATTTTGTGAATATCGGACTGAGTTTTTAGGTAGATTTCGTAAGAAATACTACCTATTACATTCTCACCTAAGTTGGAAATTTTGAAAAAATTTTGCAGATCTACGCCGATCATGACTCCCAGAACCCAAAACCACCCCCAGTTCAAAACTTTATATCTATTTATCTATCTCACTTTTTTATGGACACGATAACTGGAAAAATTCTGCATAAATCTCTTCCAAACTGATACATAAAATCAAGGGGCATAAAATCTCGGTCAAGTTCGTTAATGGGCAAAATCGCACCAAGGGGGGGGGGGGGGGCTTTTTGTGAAAACAGAAAAAAACCCATAATTTAATTATTTTACGTATCGAATCCGTTTAAAGTTATTATTACTTCTAGGAAAAGGGCCGAAAATTTATGTATGACAGATTTTTGATATAATCAAAAATGGCCCCAAGGGGGGTGGGAAAGGGGGTTTTTAGAAGAAAAAAAAATCATAGCTTCGTCAATTCACAAGATATCAAATCCGCGTAAATTTATTATTAATCCTCTTAATACTATCTAAAACTTTTATACTGACAAGTTTTTTATAGGACCAACAGTTATAGCAAAATTAAAAAAAAAAAAAACCCTGCCGGCTCCGCCTGCAAACAAGTTATTTTTCGAAGTAGGCGGTTCCAACTCCCGCATCTTTTTGAAACTGATACATAAAATCAAGGGGCATAAAATCTCGGTGAAGTTCGTTAATATGAGCAAAATCGAACCAAGGGGGAGGGGGTTTTGGGGGGGGGCTTTTTGTGAAAACAGAAAAAACCACAATTTCTTAATTATGATACGTATCGAATCCGTTGGAAGTTATTATTACTTCTAGGAGAAGGGCCGAAAATTTATGTATGACAGATTTTTGATATAATTAAAAATTGCCTTAAGGGGGGGGTGGAAGGGGGGTTTTAGAAGAAAAAAATTCATACCTTCGTCAATTCCCAAGATTTCAAATCCGCTTAAATTTATTATAAATCCTCTTAATATTATCGAAAACTTTTATATTGGCAAGTTTTTTATAGGACCAACTCTTACAGCAAAAATCCCTGCTGGTTCCGCCTGCAAACAAGTTAGGTTTCGAAGTAGGCGGTTCCAACTGCCGCATCATCGCAAAAAGGCCATTTCTTCCGCAATTCCCGATAAAAAGGCGCCCCACGGTTTGCGTCTTCGAAATCTAGCTGTGCCTGTAGGCCGAGCCGTCAGGGATTTTTTTTTTTTTAATTTCGGCCAAAAACTATGACCAGACGCAAAAATTGACCGAGACGGAAAATAGTTTAAATAAAATAAATAAAACTTACGTTTATCGATCGAATAGGGATGTTCATATATTTTTTTCATTCACGGGGATGAGGAGGGAAGGGGGGGGAGCGACTTTTTAATAAATATCGTTCTTAGTGAACCCTAGCGGTGGGTTTATCATTATTCGACACCATTTTTAATATATACACATCTAATAACCAGATTTCAACAGAACTAATTTCATTTAACAAATTTAACTTTTTTAGGTTCATCCGTAGCGTTTAATTGCTGTGATGCATAAACAATTGCCATTATTTCCGAATAGTAACTTCAGCAATTGTTTTTTTTAAGTTCCAAGATTTTCTACGATTTTCAGTCTTTGAACAAGTAGTCTGGTAGTCTTAATTAGTTGTTTGACAAAAAGCAGTCTCATCTCCCTTCTCCCCCTCCCCCTTTCAAGGTTTTAAGTGAACATATGAGTTGTATATAATCACTCTTTTCGAATTATAACTTCGGATATTTATTTCATTTTAGAGTATCTCGGGTTCTACGAGCCCGATTACGACGGGGTTTTCCTCATTCGACTTGATTTCGATAGCAGGTTTCAGTCATGTTCGTATAGAATAGAACAGATTGTTATTATCACAGGCCCGGGCAATGCCGGGTGGGTCAGCTAGTATAATATATATTTAAGGATTTGAATAGATTGCTTTTTCTCAACCGGATGTGCGGTAACGTTCGGTTCGTCAGGAATTTCTTAAATGTAAGGCAACAAAAGCCGATGGAGAAATAGTGTATGGTTACTAGTTTAATAAATCGTTAGTTTTTGCTAAGAAGAACCGTAAGCTATATATGGTTTCATTTCAACCTTATGCTTATGAGACATTAAAATTTTTTAATCAAAATTATTAAAGCGGAGTTACTAAACAAAGATTGGATGAACGTCGAATGCTTTTATTCCCCATACTGCACAATTTTTGGGAGTTAATGTGTCTTATTACTCTTGTTCCTGCATAAAACTGAATTTTGGAATGTAACCAAAATACGATTTTATGTAACTGACAGTATGATTTGAAACAGAAAATATAAAAGATCGATGACTAGGTTTAGAGGGAAAATCTCGCATGACAAAATATGAAACAATTGTTAAATTTCATTTATCAAGAACAAACGTACACTAGTGCAATACTAACTTAAATCTTGGATAAATACTGGGGATATTAATACGATATTGCAATGCCATAAGCAATATCATCGCCTTGATAGGATTGTGAATCATTTTTCATAAAACGAACAAATTCTTTGTTTTAAATGTTCTTAAAGTACTTTACTAGATACGTGACGTGTGAAAACCGACGTAAGTAAAAACTAAAGTAGCGATAAGAATTTTAGTATTCAACTGTTTTAAAGCTTCGTAAAAAGAAGCCCTTCTTCAACCTTCAGAGCAAAATAAAAGAAAAAGTGAGAAACAGCAGCAATAGAAACACACGTACTTTGCTGTTTATGCTTCTCACTCAATCTCTCATTCATTCATTTTGAACTGAAGAAGAGGCTCCTATTACAGAGCCTTAAAACATTCGTATGTTAAAAAAGGGTTTGGCTGTTTATGCTTTTCTTCACTTGTATTTTTACACATATTTTCCTTAACAGAAGAGCGTTTATATGAGTCTTATCAATTTTTTGACAGACAGATTTTACTAAGTGGTAGTTTAGATAATTCAAAAAGTGAATTAAAATTTCTTCCATTTTCCCTACTTTATTTAGGACATTTTTGCGTATACCTGAAACTACTTTGCTTTAAAAATTCGCATTTTTATAAACAAAAAAACTTTTCTTTAAAAAAAAAAAAAAAATGTTATTTTCATATTTTTAACGGATAAGTGGTTCTTGTTCCAGTTTAAAAGACGTTGGCGCGCTTACAGATCCTAAAAACAGATCCTCGTAGGATTAATTCCAAAAGTTTTTTCACATTTTTACCTTCAGAGAAGATTTATGTAATTCTCTATTTATTAAGAGCTGCTGTCTGACAATTTCGTTCAAATTATTTCTCCTTCCCTCGTTTCTTCATAGTTAAACTCGTGAAAAATTTCCCGATAGAATAAAAAAATAAAACGTGATGATTAAATAATATATGTCGGGAAATTTTGAACTGTCATCAGCCAAAAGAAAACCAGTTTTCAGTCAAGGAGAAAATATTATCAATTAAATTTTAAGAAGATTAATTAGTGAATTTACTTCACTCCTTATTTTCTTCATAACTCACTCGTTAAAATTTCATTATAAATAAAAGCAATAATTAAATAATAAATGGTGGATAATTTCTGTCTCAGTCGAATGAAAATAAGTTCCTTTATATTAATTAAATTTTAAGACGTTGCATTACTGAAAATTTCATTCAATTTAGTTCTTTTCCCATTTATTTGCAGACTCGGGAAAATTTTTACAATAAAATAAAAGACAGCGATAATTATATAATAAATGTCAAATGACTTAACTGTCATCAGACGAAAGAAAATAAGCTTTTTCCGCGAAAGATAATTTTATCTTCAATTAAAATTTTAAGACGACGCACTTTGTTGAAAGCTTCCATAAATTTTATTTGCATACGTAATATTTGAAAAGAGATGAAAGAAGTTTTATATTAATGAAATAGGCTTAATATATATATATATGTCTGAACATGTTTAAGGATGTCAATTGCGCATAAAAAACGCATTTCTATCAGGTAGCTTTCATTACAAAAAGCTACCTATTTCAGCCGTTCGGAGGAAAGCAATTCGAAAAAATTTTGGTATATTTTCACCGATCATGACCCCCAGACCACCCTCCGTTCAAATGTTGATTTATATATATATCTGACATATGCCATGCTGTAACTCTCTTATTTATGAATCGATTTGGATGTAACTGAGTATGTGTATAGGACATATCAAGGTTTCGACCGAGTTTGTTGGCCAGCTTCACCCGCCATCTTGTTTCAAAATGGCGACCTGTTAATTTTTTTTATTTTTTTAAATTCAAAAAGATGTACAAAAAATTATAAATTGAAAATATTGTTTCTGTTAAGTGTTAGAACGTGATACAAGGATTCTGGAGCATTTTTTGTTTTTACTATATCTTACAAAATGGCTGAGATATGGCAGTTTGAAATTCTAAGGTGGCTGAGATTTTGGAACAATCTGATATTCGTTATGCTGTAACTTTCGTGTTTATGAACCGATATGAGTGTGACTGATCATGCGTACAGAACATACCAAGGTCTCGACCGAGTTCGTTGGCCAGCTTCATGCGCCATCTTGTTCAAAATAGCGGCAAGTTAATTTTTTTGATTAAAAAAAAAGTATAAAAATTATAAATTGAAAAAGTTGTTTCCGTTAAGTGTTAGATCATGATACAAGGATTCTGGAACATTTTTTGTTTTGGCTTTGTCTTAAAAAATGGCAGAGATATGGCAGTTTGAAATTTTAGTTTGGCTGACATTTTGTTATGCTGTAACTCTCATGCTGAAATTCGCATTCAAATTCAGTTCCCGGTTTTCATGGGATTGAATCTTCTATAATCCGGTTCCAAGTAATTTAAACTTCAGGTGTTTGAGTAAAATGAGTTGAATTTTTATAAACATGGACTATTCAAGCTACCTTTTCCTCCCGGTACAGGCCGGAAGGACTTTTTTCCTTTCACTGGTTAAATCAGATATAACTAATGTACGGCGCGCAACTCTGATAAGTCACGCTCGATAAACCTGGTGCCGCGTGAATGATTTAAAGATGATATCTTTTGTTTTATTATTATTATTATTATTATTATTATTTGAATAAATAAAAGCAAAATGCACGATAACGTTAGACGAAAATAATGCTCAAAACGCCACATAATTAAAAATACACAGAAAGAAATAATGATAACTTAGTGATAACATTTACACACACAACACCCATAAATAGTATACACGATTGCCGTGTATCGACATCGCTTAACGGAAAATGCATTCATATACACACTAACGTACATTTTTACCTAACCGAAACGGCTGGTGAAAATGCGCGTAGTGCAAATAATTGCATTTTGCTTTCGAATAAGTGAGAATGCGTGTAGTATGTGTAAATGCACTATGTATGCTCTGATGTCGGCTTACGACATTCGTGTATGATTTATGGTGTCATGTCGATGAAGTGCATTAATTTTCTAAACCTTTAGATGATTAAAACAATAAAGATTTGTAAAAACACCAATTTTTACTCGGCATAATCTCGCAATGCTTTAATATCTAAAATTTATAAATTACAGTACAAGTAATGGAACAATTAAGCCTGCCTAAAATAATAATCTATTATTAAGGATAACATAATATGAAGAAAATTTATAAAAGCATAAAGTTATGCTGGACATTCAAATTAAGAATTTTAATTTAAAATCTCTATAAATTATGACTGTCCTTGAAACAAGCATTTCATAGTATGTTTTGTAATAAAATATATAACTTTTGCACGAAAAAAATTTTCATTAAAAGAAAATAATGCTTAAGAAAATCATATTTAGAAATGCTTTTTCTAAATGATGCAAAATCCATGTTTACTATAATATAGACTCAGCTTCTAAAAATATATAAATATGTGCATTCTTTTAGGATATATATCAAATATTAACATTTATTTTTCTTTTTTACGCTGGGACAACTTTTCAGATTTTTTCCCCCGACTCTGTATCCTTCACTTTGACGAAAATATCAATTTTCCAATTTTTTGCTGCAAATGCATTTTTAGACATCCCTGGTATATTCTGGCGAAGTTAACTAAATATACGTTGAATATAAATATGTGAAAAAGGCTTTTTTTTTTTTTTTTTTTTTTTTTTAACATTATTTTTCTACATGCACCCATTTCTCTTGAAATGTATCAGAGTCGCAATTTTAAAATTAATTTTTCTTCGCACTTTTTAATTGACTCGCTATTTTTTTGGACGATCTTTTCAGTGCATTTTATAAAATTAGGGATTTGATTTTCAGTATTATAAATAGTTTATTTTTTAAAAATAAAAATGTTAAGTAAATAGTCATTTCTACTGTATTTTTACATATACTAATCACATTTTATTTATTTATTTTTTCTTCTTAAACTAATTAACTTTTTTAAAAATCTGATCCCTGGCGTTATAGAACACACTAAGCATTTAAAAAAAAAAATTAAGTTTTATAAAACTTTCTGGTCAATGTTCTAGAATTTTTTCGGCATCTCTACTGCTCCCTCTGTTTTTATGTGTATGTTCACCCTTCAGCGTTCCTTCCGCAACCCTCTTTCCATTGACATATTTATAACTCTTTCACCGTACCTTCTTTCTTTGCATTTTTCAGATCAAAGAATTAAAAATCTCCTTACAAAACGTCTTTCACTATTGTCAGGTTAACTACTCTCTGCTACTAATCACCTGATGAAGAGAACCAATAATAATTGTTCTCGAAACTATAGCTGTGTTCCCTACTCATTATATGGAGTAAAAAGATTTTTTTCTATATATTTTACCACAAGAATTATTTTCTTGATTAAATCATTTTCCTCCATAAAAGCATTTAATAATAGGTCAAAAATTATTCAAAACACTGAAATAATAATTAAAAAAAAAATTCAAAGGGTACTGAGTCCCCTTAAACACGTCACCCCTCCTTAATTAAACTTTGTTTTACAAACAGATGCCCATTTATTTGAAAAATGTGCTTGAGCAATATGACAGGGATTGGAGTAAAATTGGCTAAGCATGAGATATTTTAACTATTGGTCACGTGTGAGATTTTAAAACTGCGTAAAATTAGTTAAAAACTCGATCGGATTGAAATCGTACTTAGACTGATTTAAGGTGAATCTAGATAATTTATCAAAGGAAAATTAAAATCAAAACACTGTTTTCTGTTGGATTTTTATTTTAGTTTCTTTTTTAATTTTGTTCATTTTCAATATTTATTCCCTTAATCTATGTATACTTTCTTATAGAATGTTCTAAAAACAGCACTTATTGTATATATATTTTCCAAATTATACTCTGCTATAATATTCACAATACTTATGTGTAATACAGAGAGATTCCCAAAGTCAGTTTTGTCTTGTGAATAGATTTAGCTATAGCCAAATGTGGAGTCTAGCATAGTAAAACGGCTATGCGCGACAAAATGAGAAACCTAACAGCACTCGCTTGTGGTAAACGTTGGCATCGTATCTCGTAAACAATAGGAGATAAGACCAAAAGTTTAATGACAAAGTTGTAGAACATATCATGTATTTAGAACGAAGGTTTTTGTGCATGATTCGATGAATAGTCGTCTATACTGACGCAATGAGAGATAGTTTATTTGAGAAAAAATAA
This sequence comes from Maratus michaelseni, assembly GCA_963931845.1. Taxonomy (NCBI): domain Eukaryota; kingdom Metazoa; phylum Arthropoda; class Arachnida; order Araneae; family Salticidae; genus Maratus; species Maratus michaelseni. Next base: position 125,454,546 of record OZ007586.1, read on the forward strand.
TGGCAGACGATAAATTCATTTTAGATTTTCAAACTTTCACGTTTGCAGATTCAAACTTTCACGTTTGCAGATAGAAATACCTAACTCTGAAAAATAACTTATTTTAAAAACAAAAGTATCAGAAGGTTCTGTTTTCCCCCTTGCTTGTACTACGCCACAGCTTTTGCTTCATATTTCCGTACAGTCGCGCATTCTGATTATAAAAGTGCATTTTCAGATGTTTAAAAAAATATCTCATTTAGCTTTCGAAAAAAAAAAGTAAAATAGTGTTTGACATAAACAAAACGTCTTGCATCAGTGTCTGATATTAGGGTCTATATAGTCAACAATTTATAGTATCCGTTTACTGAATGTTTTTCTTACGAAATCGATGATGCTTTAGAGTTTAGTCATTGAACTTTTTTTCGTATCTCCTGCAGTTTTCGCGGTACGATTTCCAATTCCAGAATTCCCCCACTAGGGTGTGCTGAGATATACTTCATCGTATAGCTCGTGGCCGTTTTACCACGTTCATGACTAGCTAACTCGGGTCATTATTTATTTAAGGCGAAACAAGACTTACGCATACCGCCTCCCCTCCCCCCCCAAAAAAAAAATCACAAGACTGTGGCTTCAAAATTTGTACTTATTAATAACGTATTAAATACATTCTCTACAGATGAACGCGCGTAGTTCATTTGCAGTTTAACGTTTGTTTGAATAAATTTAATTATATCATAAAGCATTTTTGAATTTATTAAAAAAATTCTTTTGTCAATTGCATATTTTTCAGATATTACATCTACATTATAAAAAAATACAGATTGTTCACCATACTTATGAATAACTATCTATACTAAGGGTTTATTATCAATTTTTACATGATACTTGACTACATTCTTGATCTTATTATTACTATATTTTGAGAATAAACTGTTTTCTTCCAGCTAACTAAACTCTAAATTTAATTTTTAATGAACTATCTTAATTTTATTACAACTTTTTTTCCATTTGTATGGTCCAAAATATGTAAACATATTGCTTGGGTATCGTGAAATATTTCAGTAATCTATCACAGAAAATAAATTTATCATGCTGATTATTTTGATTTTATCTGTGGAATTCTCAAACTTCATCATCATATCTGATTAAATAGAATTATAAGGGAAAAAAAGCAAAAAAAAAAGCATCCAGGTTTGACACAAATAATTATAAACTTCAACTTGCTGTTTAAAATTAATAGAATAATAGAATTTTTCTTCAAGGGTCAGAAGCGTAGATAGTTTTTTTTTCGGGGGGGGAGGGGGGGAAAGTAAAAATTTCCCACATTTGAAACAAATGGCTCTCATTTCCAACTCAAATGATATGTGCAATGTGTCTATAACGATAATAACACTTATGCGTAAAAAAGATTCCCCCCCCCCCCTCCAAAAAGAAATACTGAAACGAAAAACATAAAAATTCTAATTATTGGTTAGTTTAATAAAAGTTTAAATACACCTTTTTCATTTAAATAATTAAAAGTCAAAACTAGATTATTTCCCTGTCTTGAAATCATTCGGCGTGAAAATAGAGATACGAGGGCATGTCAATAAGTAACGCACAACAAAAAGGGAAGTATTACCCACTTATTACTTTTTCATATAACTTCCATGCATGTTGAGGCATTTGTCCCAACGATGGATCAGTTTGAAAATTCTGTTCCCATAGAACTCCGTCGGCTGTGAGAATAGCCACCTTCGCACGGCCCGTTTAAGTTCGTCATCAGAGTCAAACTTCTTACTGCCGAGGAACTTCTTAATGGATCCAAACAGATGTAAATTGGACAACAGCGCTCGTCTGTCCCAGTGTGTGAAAAATTGCTGGGAAATTTTGGAGCACCCACCATAAAGCCAGACCTGGCACTCTCCAATTTCCATCTTTTTTTTTAGATCGGCGACCAGGCCCCTACCTGCCAGATTTCCCTAGCTTAAAGGGGTAATTTCCATCTGTTTGACAAATGAAGTTCCTCGGCGGTAAGAAGTTTGACTCTGACGACGAACTCAAATGAGCCGCGCGAAGGTGGTTCTTCTCCCAGCCGACACAGTTCTATGAGATCGGGATTTTCAAACTATTCCATCGTTGGGACAAATGCCTTCACATGCATGAAAGGTATGTGGGGAAGTAATAAATGTGTAAAATAGAATGCTATTTTAAAAGTAAATTTGCTTGATATTTACAGATTGTTTGGCATTGACGGCGACGACCAAAGCCTTTGTCTAACAGCTCTGGCGACAACCTGTTGATATGGCACCAATTGGAAGAGATACGAATAATTTGTTGTTCAATTTTCTTTTCTGACAGTTGGATATTTTTTAATTGGAACGTTTATTTATTTATTTTTAGAAATGTAACGCGAAAGGAATATTTTCTTTTGTTTTTAGTCAACCAGTTTAAGGTTTTTTAGTTTAAGGTTTACGAATTTTTTGTCTACTATTGTGTACGAGTCACAATCACCCTTCATATGAAAACAACGTCAATGATTCTTAATAAAAATCACTCACGTTATTTTGAAATTTTTCAGAAAGGACCAAAGTTTTGTAGGAAATAAAGGAGAGGGATTAGAGTTAGTTGTGATGTACATGAGTAGAGAAATTCCGGTATGGTGGATGTATGATATTTTTGTAGAACCGAGAGACACATTAACAGATTGAGTCTGGCTGCTTTCTTGTTTACTGTTTTTGCACTCAGAAACGTAATGATCAAAACAATAAGAATTTCATATTTTTGTATTACTATTTTTAAACAGGTTGGAAATTGTACGTCAAACGTGACAAATGAGGTGCGTTCGTACTATAGCTAGTTTTATAAATATTCATCATTCATTGATGATTTTTAATTCTGTGAATTGAATTATATCTTCTGCAGATTAATTTCTGTAATAAAATAAGTATCTCGGTCGCTTGACGATTAAACCTCGGAAGCTCCTATAACAAAAAAGCACCGATTTAAAAAAAAAAAAAAAAAAATCAAATTTCTTAATAAATATTTTTATTAATATTTTCTAAAGTTTTGATTCGATTTTCATAAAATTTGAAACGTCTCGATAAAATCCTGCAAAGATAATATATCTTAAATTTCAAACCATTCGTTTGGGTAGTTTTTGCGTTGTTATATGCGGACAGACAGACGACGATAATAGGTGCTACGTATTTATATAATTACGAACGCACCTAAAAAGAAAAGTCTTTCAAAAATCTAAAATTTTCCAATTCAAAGCTCAAATGTCCCAAGTTCATATATATTGGGAGGAAAGGGGGGGGGGGGACTTTCTCCCAATTGGGGACGCCTCTGTCAAGGGTATAATATATTATAGCATTTTTTAAATTCAAGAGTAAGATACAGGGTATCCTAAAATGGACCGACAGCTTTTAAAATTCAATAATAAGTAAACGATGACAGCTATTCAAGTTATTCTTGCAGGATATTAATGTGTTAGTTTATTTTAGTTCCGAATATCATCGATAGATGGCACTGAGTTGTCTTAAACTGTTAGAAAGAGGAAACTAACGAAAAAAAATCATAGTTCACACAGCTTTTAACCTTCAGTCTATTTAGCTGTTGAAACGCCCAAAAATAGTTTCTTTTTTAAATTGAAAGATTACTTATTAGAGCATTATTACAGTTTAAGTCAAAGAAGCGCCATCTAACGATGATATTTGGAATTAAAACAAGGTAGCGTAGTAAAGAAATTCCAGACTTCAGATTTTTTCTCCTGAAAGATTACCTTCAATAACTGTCACAGTTTACTAGTTATTAAAAGATAAAAACTGTCAGCCCAATTTGGGACACCCTGTTGCCCCCCAGTTTCAGCGACTAGTAATTTTGCATGATCTACCAATATCCATGAAATAAATTCAAATAAACGCTTCTTTATATCAGGTATTAGACCTTTTATCATCCGTTAGCCGAAGAATAAACTTTCATCAAAGTATATTTGTGTTTAATATATACATTTGAAAGTGTATAAAATGTGGGGAATTAGCAATTTTTAATGATCGGTAAAATATGATATTTAATAACTTACACTAAAACAGATAAGCGTGTAAGGAAAACAATATTTTAACTGCAAAATATTTTGCAATCGTATACTTCGGTTCATCTCGTTATGTTGTTTTAACAGAAATAAATATTTCCAAGAGTTATCTGCATTACAGATATCCGATATCAGTACAATTTCGGATATTTCACAATGGCATTTACTATTAGGGCTATTAGGACATAGAATTCCTTTATTTATTTTTTAATAAAAAGAAAAATATATTTCAGCTATATATTTTTTAGAAATTGTTCAGATTTTGGGTTTCAGCAATGCAAGTTCAGTAACCACATATTTAATCGGATAAATAACAATATTTTGTTATGATTACTAGGTATAAGATATTTTAAAGAAAGGGAATATTTTTAAAATGTAAAAATATTTTGGTATCAGACTTTAATACAATAGTTTATGTGATTTTAAAAATAAATAAATATATATATATCTCTCCGAGAGTAGTGCATTAGAGATATCCAATATCATTAATTTCATATTTTTCTCAACGACATTTACTAGGAATATTAGATATTGAGTTTCTTTTATGTTTTCTTTTCACAACAGAAAATATATTTTTGCCATGCAATTCTTTAGAATGATTTAACTTTAGTGTAATAGCAATATAAGTTAAATAATCTCATTATTAATCCTTAATGAATGAATGCCGCCCTATTCACGACAGCCAATTGACTACATGTGTTTCCAACTGGAACCAGTATTTTTGGCAAAAATTTTTGCCTTATCTTCATCAAAGTTTACACATTATATTCAATACCCTGTATTGAAAATATACTTTTCAACACAGGGTATTGAATAAAATTGATTTACACAGCGTTGTGTAAACAACACTGTGTAACACAACGAACCTGGGACCAGCCTGGTTCCCAGGTTAGAGTCCTGGCCAGGTCAATTTTTCACTCATGTTGGTTTAGTGTATTTAATTGTCTGATAAAATGTGTGTTCTTATAATAATGGAGCCATTCGTTCGTAAAGTGTTAATAAGATACTTAATATTTTACGATGACTGATAGAAGGCATTCATAAAAGGACTCATAAAAGGTATTCTGCAGAAAGAAAATATTTTAAATGTAAAAATACTTTAGTATGCTTTAAATCCAATAGTTTATGTGATTTTAAAAGAAATAAAAAATATCCGAGAGTTAGTGCATTAGAGATATCTAATATTAATTTTAGATATTTCCCAACGACATTTACTAGGGCTATTAAATATGGAGTTTCTTTTATATTTTCTTTTAACAGAAAACGAATATCGATTTTTTGCCATAACATTTTTTTGGAATGATTTAATGTTAGTGTAACATCGATGTAAGTTAAGTAATCTCATATTTAATAAGATACATCATAGTTAATTTTAATTCATTATTTCAGCAGTGAATTACCAGGGCTGTGGAGTCGGAGTAGGAGAGTCGGAGTCGGACCCATTTTAGGGCAAAGAGTCGGAGTCACTAAAAACAAGCCGACTCCAACTCCAGCTAATGAAATTAAACAAACTATGCAATTTTAAATTTTTAAACTATCTCTTTTCGACGATTTATACCAGGCAATCAAACTTGAGCTACCCAGGTTAACGATGCCCGGTGTAGAATGTAGATGAAAATTGTTTTTACTTGAAAACTCTAATAGGTATTTTACATTTAGTATGTAGTCCTTTCCCTTAGATTTTGCAGGTCTGCGGAACTCATTGTGATGCAAAAATTGTAAATCTAAATGCCTGCTTTTTTTGGAACCCGAAAAAAAAAAAAATGTTGAAAAAGAAACTTTCTTCCCTTTTTTTCCATTGGATTTTTTGGTCTGTGATACCAGAGGTACCACTGAAATTGTAAATTTCCTCCCCTTTTTTCGTGTATACGTAGGATCCAAAATAACTATTTTTTTTTTTCCTGAGTTCGTGGTACCCAAAACAGCGATGAAATAGGGAAATTTGCCTTATCTTTCATTTTCGATAAATTCGGATTTTTCGGGTCTGCAAGACCCGAAATAAAGCTAAAATTGTAAAATTAATAAGGCGGATAAATGTAATATTTTCACGTTTTCTTTCGAATCCGTGGAAGTTGTCCTCCAAACCCGAAATAACTTCAAAATTGTAAATTTTTTTCTTTTTCTTTTCGAAGTCTGCGGGAATAAAAATAGTAAAATTTTATTTTATTTTTTTCTTCTTTTGATATTTCGATTTTTTTTGTCTGAAGGACCCGAAATTGTAAAATTAATAATGCGGAAAATATGAAATTTTCGCTTTTTTGTTTGAAGCAATGTGAACCGAATTAATTCCGAAATAGTAAAATTTTCGCTTTTATTTCTTGGGTTTCTGGGATCCGATATAAAGCTAAAATTGTACATTTTTGATCTACTTTATTTTTTCTAAATTCAGATTGCTTGATTTCTACCACTTTTTATAAACAATAATATTTCCCTATTTAATGACAAATTAAATAAAACTTATATTACTATTTCAAAACAAGTGGTAACAATCAAGCAATCGGAATAAAAAGAATCTACCCAACAAGCAACACTAGTACATTAGTCATCCCGGAGTCGGACTCTCTAAAATTCCAGGAGTCAGAGTCGGAGTCTGTCATTTTTCCCAACGACTCCGCAGCCCTGTGAATTACACCATACTTAATCCGGGCTTGTTTGTGGAGGAATATTTTCAATTTTCTTAATTTAGCTTACCAGGCGAAAGGGGGGGGGGATCTAAATTCAACGACACTGGGCTTAGTAATACCCTAACAGCCCCCTAAGGGTTTTTTCAGTTTGTTTTTTTTTTCGAAAAAAAAAGTTTTATTTTATTAGTAAAAATTTTTAACATGAGGATTTTCCATTCAACACTTTATGCAGTTTTCGCAGAAATCGAAACATCTCACAGAGTACTTTTGAATCCAGAAATCAAGACAGTATATATGTAATAAACAATTACTTGGTAAAAATTTATTCTAGAGAGAATAATAAATTTGATTAGACAATAGGATGAACGATAAAAAAAAATCTTAAGACAATGACGTCAAAACAGATTAGTTTTTCTTCGTACTTTCTGGCTCTGTTCCAGGCTCAAACGTTTTCACTTACAAAGATTTTTCATTCATTTAATCTACAGTTGTTTCCCGTTTTCTGCATCACGATAATGTTTGAAACACATGAGCATTGTTTTAGAGAACCATATCAAAAATGAAATCAGATCTATAAGGGACAATTTGTTTTCACGATGAAAGCGGCATTTACTGAAAAGAAATCTTGTTTTACCAAATATCGCTGATTGTTTGGGATTTAATTCCTTGCGAATGCATTGCACCCGAAGTCTAATGTAATGTGATAACTTTTATCTTTTGTAAATTTATAAATTCTTTTGCAATCAATTTATTTTTAAAACTTTTCTTCTGAAACTCGTAAAAGGTTTATTTGAAAACTGATAGTTTTAAAAGCAAATATAACCATTCTTTTTTTTTTTTCCTTCAAGTAACATGATTGATAAATGATGATAATATTTGCAAAATGAACTAATTTATGTCTAAATTTATAATGCTTTTGACAGTTAAGAATTATGTCCCCGTGAGTTTTGTAAATGTATAACTTCTTTTGCAATCAATTTATTTCTAAAACTTATCTTCTGAAACTTGTAGAAGGTTTATTTGTAAATGAATAGTTTTAAAAGCAAATATAGCAATTTTTTTATTATTTCTTCAAGTAACATGATTGATAACTGATGATAATATTTGAAAAATGAACTAATTTATGTCTAAATTTATGCTGCTTTTGACAGTTAAGAATTATGTCACCGTGAGTTATTTTTGTCGTGAAAAATTCTATAATCGAAAATAGAAAAAAAAATTCCAGTTAGATTTCTCTAAAAAATTTACCCAGTTTAAATCTATAATTCGTATCACATTCAGCCGTTAAATTTACCATTTGAAAGCTGCTAATATTTTAAAACATATCTATGGTTATATGAGGGGGTTAAGAATGACAGTGGAGAAAGTCAAAAATTTTGAAAATCGAGATAACCATATTTTCACTAAACGTATATTATGTAATTTCTGTTCAATGTGAAAGTCAAATAAGTCATAGTTCACTTAGGGAGTCGCCAGACGGCAAAACAAGTTTGACCACTCAATGCAATGGCAATACAACAAGTTTCACAAAACCCTTCATTTCTCAAATTACTGAAGGATCAGGGTCCATAAGCCGTGTTTTTGGCCCATGAAATAGACTAAAATTCGATTTTGTTATACTGACTTAATTATTTCACTTTTTAATATTAGAAGGCTTATCCTGTACGATATCAACAATATTTTTTGCATTATGACTTACACAAGTTCAAAGTTCGTATTAATCGTAGTTTCCGATGAAAAATACGCAATTTTTCCTAATTTTACCTCAATTATTTATATGAGCGCAATCGTGCAACACTTTCTTCTTTACATATATTATAAAATACATCAAAATGTACAATATATGTAAAAATATGAAAATACCCTAATTTTGAAATATTTTAATGAAAAAATTTCTTTTTTTTTTAGCGGCTTAAATGCACTTAAAATTCTTAATGATACTGTTCTATTATTAGTTTTAAATCATTAAATTGTGATTTGGTCATGTTTAAAACTTATGTTTTTTAATTAATACATTTCTTTCAAAAATATTAAACATATCTTCTTTTTTTACAATTATTTTAAATAAATCTAATTACAATGACAATTTAAAATTCAAATATTGATGCTAATTTTAGCAGTTCGGATTTAATTTTTAATTTTTGTCTCGGTTTACCTTCTAATTTTAAAAACGTATTAATGTAATATTTTTAGTGCTGTGACTATTAAGCTGTCTGGAGCAGCAACATTCTCCTACGCGTGCTGTAAGTGAGATAGTGTATTATATTAAAGCTTTTTGTGAATAATTTTCACAAAAAGTGTTGCAAAAAGTGTTGCAAAGCTGCGCTCATAGTAAAATATAAAAAAATACATTAAATATTGAGGTGAAATTAGGAGAAATTGCTTATTTTTCATCAAAAACTACGAATAATGCGAACTTTGAGCTTGTTTAAGTTATATAAATCCGAACAAAATGCAAAAAATATTGTTGAAATCGTACAGGATAAACCTTCTAATATTAAAAAGTGAAATAATTAAGTCAGTATAACAAAATTGAATTTGTCTTATTTCATGGGCCAAAAACACGGCTTATGGACTTTGATCCTCTTGACTTAACACCACTGTCATTCTAACCCCTTTCTATAGCCACTTTGGGAAATCATAAGAATTCACATGAGAAGACATTCGTAAGTCCAGATTCATCACAAAAAGTTATATATATTTCATCCAATTATCCAGTTTAAAAAAACAAAACAAAAAGGTATTTTAAGCATAAATTAATAAAAGTATTAAACACAACAAATGAAAATTATTCACAAAAAGCTTTAATATAATACACTATCTCACTTACAGCACGCGTAGGAAGCACGCGTAGGAGAATGTTGCTGCTCCAGACAGCTTAATAGTCACAGCACTAAAAATATTACATTAATACGTTTTTAAAATTAGAAGGTAAACCGAGACAAAAATTAAAAATTAAATCCGAACTGCTAAAATTAGCATCAATATTTGAATTTTAAATTGTCATTGTAATTAGATTTATTTAAAATAATTGTAAAAAAAGAAGATATGTTTAATATTTTTGAAAGAAATGTATTAATTAAAAAACATAAGTTTTAAACATGACCAAATCACAATTTAATGATTTAAAACTAATAATAGAACAGTATCATTAAGAATTTTAAGTGCATTTAAGCCGCTAAAAAAAAAAGAAATTTTTTCATTAAAATATTTCAAAATTAGGGTATTTTCATCTTTTTGTAAAGCATTACAAACAAAAAAGCTGCCACCAATTAATCAAATAAATTCGTTTTTCACAGAAGCTATTTTATTAGAGAGTTTGAAGTTCAATTCATTCCAAAGTTTCAGATTGAAAATAATAAACAATGAAATTAATATAACATCGTTAATAATAATTCTGCAAAGTGAGAATTTTGCTTTTGGACGATGTTTAAAAGGGCACAGACAGGGGTAGTCAAGGCACTAAGCAGCGGGAAATGACAAAAAACTCGGGAGAAGTTGTCATAAACGAGAAATAAACACGATTACAAAAAATAATAATAAACAGGAAAATCGGAGCTCATATATATCTTAAAAGGATACAATAACGAAATGTGCGAAATAGCAGAAAATCTCTGGTCTCCGAAAGATTTTCAGCTGAATCACCCTGAATAAAGATATCCCTAAAAGTTAAGCGTAGGAAAAAATAATTATAATTCTTTTCCGGTGTGTTAAAGCTACTTCGAAAAGGTCACACGGGATTTTTAGCAGGCACTATCACGGTTTATACAGACAAACAGACGAAATAAAAGCTTATACACTTTTATAGTAGTGGGTCATTCCATGGTAACTTACGTTACATTTAGAATAATTTTCTTTAGTAATTTTCATAATATAACACCAAAAAATATTGAAAATGTAATGTTGATAAGATTTGTTAATCAAACCTATCCAAAGCGAAATTTGGATGGAAATTACCTACCTTTAGTGCTATTTTTTGAACACTGGCCATTTTATTTATTATGGTAACTTACGTTCTTTTTGTCAGAAACGTAAGTTACCATAGTAAATATAATTTTTAGCGTTCAAGAAATAGTACTAAATTTAAGTAATTTTAATCCAAATTTAGCTTTGTTAGGTTTAATTAAAAAATCATATAAACATTACATTTTGAATATTTTTTAGTGTTATATTACTAAAATTACTGAAGTCAATTATTCTAAATGTAACGTAAGTTACCATGGAATGACCCTAGTAATCAATGGTGACAAACAAATACTCAAACTGCAGTGGAACAAATATTTTCCTCTGGACCCTTTCACGTGAGATAACTGCTATCTCTGTTCACCAATGTCTTCTAGTTTCACAGCTGTAATTTTTTAACACTTTTCAACATAGTTCAAGGGTTTATGACTTCTGTCTGTCTGTCCGTGATCTAACTCGTGTAAATATATACTCTGATTGCCATGTGATTTATATACATTATTGAGGTTTCCCATGGCAATTGAAAATGAAGTGTTTGGTATTTATAGCTTGTTTACAGAGATACTCAAAGTAATTTTGTTTCCTTACGATCTATGGGGGGAAATCGTTTGCTATGTATTTTAATGATGTCGCACTGTTCAAACATATTTAAACTAATATACAACACCGAGGCGCACTACAAGATGCTTACTGTAGAATATGGTGTGCATAGCATTTATCGTTCATTTACAGGGAAACACAAAATAATTCGGTTACAGTACTCGTCTATGAGCGATAATTTCTACATGAACGATAATTTATTAATTCAAAAGTACTCTGCGAGATGTTTCGATTTCTTCGAAAACTGCATAAAGTATTGAATGGAAAATCCTGATGCTAAAAATTTTTACTAATAAAATAAAAAACTTTTTTTTTTTTTTCGTAAAAGCAATCAAAAAATACTTGACCATTTAAAATTTAAATATTGATGCTAATTTTAAGTTCGGATTTTATTTTTAATTTTTGTCTCGGTTTACCTTCTAATTTTAAGAACTTATTAATGTAATATTTTTAGTGCTGTGACTATTAAGCTGTCTGGAGCAGCAACATTCACCTACGCGTACTGTAAGTGAGAGAGCGTATTATATTAAAGCTATTTCTGAATCATTTTCATTTGTTGTGGTTAATACTTTTATTAATTTATGCTTAAAATACCATGGGTATAATTGGATGAAATATATACAACTTTTTGTGATGAATCTGGACTTACGGTTGCCTTTTCATGTGAATTCTTATAATGATTTCCCAAAGTGGCTATAGAAAGGGGTTAGAATGACAGTGGAGCGAGTCAAAATTTAGTGATTTGAGAAACGAAGGGTTTTGTGAAACCTGTTGTATCGCCGTTGCATTGAGTGGTCCAACTTGTACGTTCAGTTCCAATATCATTTTTTAAATTTAACTAAATTTTTCCATAGTACTTGGTGTGTATAAATTCTATAGATCATACACAGGGCTACACAAAAGAATTAGAGTACATTTCCTTAATAGACGGAAATTGCTAAAGGGGAATTTTCAACTGTGTTATACGTTTCCTAAGTCAACTAAATTTTAGCATACCATATGTAGTTTTTATACAAATCTGTAGATGGTATACAGGGCTTCACAAAGGAATTCCAATACTTTTCTGACTATTGATGGTAATTGTGCTGAAATTGGGTTTTCAATTTGTTATGAGTTTTCCCAAATTGTTTACTCAGAAATCATCTTTCCCCTTATTAAACAGTGAAGTTTTGTTACACTATCCTGAATGTGTTGGAAAGGTGTTTCATAATCCATGCTTGACGCATAAATTTTTCTTCCTAGTTTTATGTGAGATTGGAGGGAAGAGAATTTTTTTGAAAACCTAATCTACGTAATCTTTACTTGCATATCTTCTTCAAATAACTGGACAATTAAAATTTTAGATTTTAAAATTAATCTAGTGTAATCACGTTTCCAGCGTTTACTGGAGGTCCCATTATTCGTGATTTATTCTGTTGTGCTGATTAAGATATCAGAGAACATGTTATGATCATTAAGGTTAACTATGGGTGAATTAGTTCAGCCATATTCGCTTTAAATTTCGCAGCTTTAAATTTTGTGAGCTTCATGTTTAGATGTTTGTTTTAAAAACAGGTTTTCTTTTAAAATTTCTAAAAAACCACTTTCAGAAAATTTCCGTATAATTATTAAAAAATAAATTCTATTTTCTATGTTTAGAGGTGCTGTAATATCAATATTACTTGGGCGAAGAAACATGTTTAACTGCAATTATGATGACATACAAAATAAAATTTATCATGAAATTTTTTCTTGCATAGAGTACTGGTAGATACTTTTATCGTTAGCAAGTTAAAATCATACGTCAAATATTTAATCAAATGCAGTCTACACAGTTTGACCATAGTATAAAATTATGAAGGCAAGTACTACAATTGTTCGTCTCATGCATTATTATGAAGTGATATATTTCTTGCGTATTTCCTGCCTTGAAAAGTCTCCACAGACGTCATGGAGACAATTACGAAACATATAGCTTTGCCGAAAAGATTCTTTGTATGATTTTACAGTTTCACTGCATTTTTTATAGAAAGTTTTCTGCTGCATGCTGTGGTAATATCAAGGTTAATATTTTACTTCAATAAGCACGCAAAGTTTAAAAAATAAGAGCACATCTTTATGCTCAGTTCATTGTTATGCTTTTTTCAGGAATAACTGCGACTGAAAGAACATAGGTTGATAAAGTCTGTTTTTGGCCTATGATACAGTCAACATACTTTTTTCTGTTTTAGAATACTTTTGGCATCTTTCTACGAGATTCTAAATAGGAATTTTATAGACGTATAGGGAACTGTTTCATGTTAATAATGTAAGTTTATATTTTCATGCTTATAAATGCAAGTCGCTTTGCAGTGTTTATGAAATTTATGAATATTTTTAAACTTCCGTCCAATTTTAGAAATCTTATAGTAATAGTTTCACGGTGAGTTCTATAATATAGCTTCTGTCTACTTATGATATATATAATATATAATAAAAGAAGAGATGTTATAAGAGATATAGGATATAATAACATATGATATACACTATATGGCCATTAATGACCGGCAACTTTCAATTTTAGACATTTTGTTGAATATTTAAAAATATACTTGTCAGATTCTTCTGGAATTTTAGGATCCAAAAGAACAGGTTTGACTTCATATTTATCATTGTTGATTTGATAAGGAGGACAAATAGGGGACCAAAAAAAATTAAAGAAAAAAAAATACTTGGGATCACTCTGTAAAATAAAATGCACCAAATGATCTATCTCTACAGAATATACATAGGCAGACATTGTAAATGATATATGTGCATTCATTTGTGTAAGCGATTTTTTTAAAAAATTAAAAAAATTCTTGCATGTTTTTTGCTTATAACATACAGGGTTTTTAACCAAATTTAACACCAGGTTGGGTTGGTTGTTGACGGCCAATTATCTACACATGGGATATAGGCCCGGGGGGAGTGCCCTTCGTGGGGGTCTTTCTAAGGGAACCTAACCCGTATTTACGCATGGATAAATCCACGGCTCGAAGAAAACCACGAAAACTCCGAACGATTAGGCCGACGAGCGCGATTGGGATCGAACCCAGCACCTCCCGTCTACCAGCTTCGAGAGCACAACCTCTCCGCCACTGGTGGGGCAATAAATTTAACACCAGTTTCAGAAAAATTGACAAAATGTAGTAGAAACAATCTAGTGCAATTGGAATATAAACATATTAAATATTTAAGGAAATATGGGCAGTTGTATAAAATAATTTTTATCTGCGCATGCGCGAACGATAACAAGGAACTTTTTGCATAATTTAATAGTCAACTCTATGGAGCAACGTATTAAAAAAAATCAGTCAAATATAGTAAAAATTAGAGATATCGGCGTTAGAATAAGCTGTTTTTTAGTTTCTCACTAAAACTCGCTGAATGATAAGGGATTTTCCACAAATTGTCATTTTTTATTTTATACTATTTTCCAATTTTTAATGATACTTTAGTTATCTGTGAAAAACTACTCTAACGAGCTTATTCGAAAAAAAAAAAAAGAATTATCAAAATCAAAGGATCCATTCCAAAAGTATTGTAACCTGGTGCAGTAAAGTTTTCCAAGATGAACTAAAGTATCAATAAAAAATTAAATGTAATATAAAAATTAAACGACAATTTGTGGACAATCCCTTATCATTTAGCGAGTTTTAGTAAGAAGCTAAAAAACAGCTCACTCTAACGCCGATATCTCTCTGAATTTTTACGATACTTGACTGATTTTTTTTAATAAGTTGCTCCATAGTGTTGACTATTAAATTATGCAAAAAGTTCCTTTTTATCGTTTGCGCATGCGCAGATAAATATTTTATACATTTGTCCATATTTCTTTAAATATTTAATATATTTACATTTCAATTGCACTATATTGTTTCTACTATATTTTGTCAATTTTTCTGAAACTGGCGTTAAATTTAGTTAAAAACCCTGTAAGTTATAAGCAAAAAACATGCAAGAATTTTTTTAATTTTTTAAAAAATCGCTTTATCTCTATTAATATACATGCTATTCTTACACAAATGAATACACATATTGTACAATGTCTGCCTATGTATATTCTGTAGTGATAGATCATTTCGTGCATTTTATTTTACAGGGTAATCCCAAGTGTTATTTTTTTTCTTTAATTTTTTTTGGTTTCCTAATCATACTCCTTATGAAATCGACGTTGATAAATATGAAGTCAAACCTGTTCTCTTTAATTCTAAAATTCCAGAAGAATCTGACAAGTACATTTTTAACTATTCCACAAAATGTCTAAAATTGAAAGTTGCCGGTCATTAATGGCCATATAGTGTATATATAAGGCTATATAACAAATATAATTTATTTTTAAAGTCACCGTGGTGCAATTATTATAAGCTCGGAAAAAGGATGGAAATGTGAAAACAGAAGAAACCGTAAAATGACCTAAATTTTCGATCATGAAAATTAAACGCTCAAAATCAAAATAGTACTTAGTAACTATGTATGTATTTGAATATATAAGCGAAACTTAATAAACATTTGCAAATGAAAAGAAAACTTCCTCTACTAAAGCAGCAAAATATCTATCATGTACATACACAGTTCATAACCGGAATTTAATAAAACTTGATAAGTTTCACTAGAATCAGACGTGTTCTGAAGACGAAAGGATATTTTGATTGTATCATAGACCGAAAACAATGCCTTATGACATTTCATATAATAAAAACGAATATGTATTTTTTCATACGTGTATTGGATATATGGAGAAAATATCGTCAATTCTCCGAAAAAATGCACTAACATTTCTTCAAAAAAGAAATAATGGGAACAATTCTCGAATGATTTCCCGTACCAACCTTCCCCGAAAATAATTGGGTTGAAAATTCCATTTAATTTTTTTAAGTATAGTTCTACTTTTATGCAATAAAATAATTTTTTCTGCTAAAAATAATACATTGAACTGAATACGCCTAAAAAATATTACGTAGATACTACTTCATATTCTTGCTGCTAAAACCAATAAAAAGAAACAAAATACGTAGGCAGGATCTTGTTTAGCTTACGGGGAAAAAAGAAAAAAAAAACACTTGCTTCAATGCGGTTAAAGAAAATAAAATGTTCTAGTTGTAGGAAAGTTTGATAAGATTTAAATTGGCTTCAAAATCTTTTTTAGATTTTGAATTCACGAAATAAGCGCTCACGCGTTAAACTTGCAGACTGTTTGTTTTTATTAATAGTAAAAATGCAAGATATTATGATATAATACGAGAAGGACAGATGCATGTGATACATTTCTATGTAGAAATGCGTCAAATGCATAGAATTATATTTTTGTAAACATAATTCTATGTATTTGTTGCGATTACGGCAGCCGCGGCGATTCTCTACTCCTCTCTTTCAAAAATTCTGATGGCTGATAGAATGTAGAAAGAGTAAGCAATTTTATACACTGCAATTGAAAAAGAAATTGTTTCCACAGTTCAATTACAGTTCAATTCAGTTAATTCTTACTTAATAATAATAATAATAATGCATTCATTATATCCGAATTCTTACTAGGTAATACATAGCGGCCAACCATCAGATTTTTAAAATCAAATATACTTTATGCCAGAATTTTTTCTTAATAAATTAAATCAATAAGCATCGCAAAGAAACAAGACACATTATTAAATAGTTACATTGAATAATTTTTTTATTTTCATATACCAGAAAATTATACCAAGTGTCCTAAAAAGGAGGGACCCTGTTTGTTGAATCTTTATTAGAAAAGCAATAAAATCTTAACCCTACGATTTCAAAATTTGTTTAAAATTTTTGTCAAAAGGTTGCGCTGTAAGCTGAAAAAACTAAATGACAATATTTTCGAAATATCCACCATTTGCAGCAATAACAGAAGTTGAGTCTCATAAGAAAACTAGGCGATATGTCATTTGGAACGTCCTCGCATAGTCACATGCCATATAGATGTAATGTTCCAGTTCCACTAAACTTTGTGGGTTTTGTAGGTAAATTTTGTATTTTAAGTGTCTCCACATAAAGAAATCACAAGAATTTAAATCCAGCGAATATTGTCATTTAGTTTTTTTTAGGAGAACTTACAACGTGTAGGTTATCTAGTTTTTTCAGCTACAGCGCCATTTTTGGCGAAATTTAAAACTGATATTGAAATCGCATGGTTAAAAATTTATTACTTTTAAATTAAAGATGCAACAAATGGGGCATTTCTATCGTTAACAGTTTTCAAATTATTTAATTTTAGAAAGGGTCCCTCTTTTTTGGGACACCCGGTATGATTTTTCACGTGAAAAAACTATAAAGATTGGCAGTTATGCTATGGCAATAAGACCATATTCTATAACATATCGAGATTTTAATGTCGAATTTCTTTTCTTCATTTGTAATTCCAATTAATTCTCACAAAGTTCCAAGTCAGTGAGTGATTTTTAACTTTTTTAGCTTCATTCCCCTTTTAATGTTATAATAATTCAGAATGCAATACCAATCATTCTAAGATAGTGTAACTTAAAAAGGTATATTTGAAATAATATAATGAATGAACTTTCTCCTCTTGAAATACTAGAATTCTTCACCGAGGGAATTCTTCACCCCCCCCCCCCCCTCACCCATTAGTTGAGTGAGAACCACTATTCTAAATAGTCATTTATCTGCCGCTGCCAACATTCCGAATTTCTTCAAGTCAAATATTTTGTACCAGAAAACTTATTAAATAAAATGTTTCTTTTTCTTTGTGGTATTTGTTTTATATCATTTAAAAAGTAAAATTTCCGGTGGAAAATGTGTCAATTTGACTTGAAAAAAAATCAAGGCTGACAGGTATGCGATATAGATTTCTTTCATATTGTAAATTTTATTACGAATTTTATGCTATATCAAATATTTTACAGCATATTTTTAGAACAAATTCTTGAATGTGTACAAAAAAAAAAAAAACAATTTTTAACGAGGCTGTAAAGTTCTGTTGTCGCACTAAATATCACAAATTCAAAAGAACCGAAAAATATTTTTCAATTTATTTTGGGTTTTTCAAGCCTTGTGAAAACTGTTTATTTGTTAATGTATGCCGTTTACGAGTTTATATCCGAATCTAAATCAGCGTAACAGAACGAATAATAATAATAAAAAAATACAATAACCTGATATTCCGGTTGAAGTATTTTCCAAGTAAACACATTCAGTGTTCGGAAAGAATAAAAACAGCACTTACCGTCAAAGACTTTAGAGCCTTTCGAAGAAGTGGGAGGCATGTTCTTCTCTTTGTGTTTAGTGCTGGAAGAACTTACAAAACTTGTTTGTGTATTTTGCTCTAAAACACTGTCAAAGGTGTTTTCATTCGAATTAATCCCAGTTTGATACGTTGAATTCTTATTAGGAATAGATAAAGAAGTCTTTGGGTCAGAAGATTTGGATGATGATGGTAAAGAAGGTGATGTTGCACCCTCCTCTTTACTTTTCACACCAGTCAGTGTAACTGACCCCTCACCTGAAATGAGGAAAAAAATTGTAAATATTAGAAAACAATATATATTATGCATTGTTAATTTACACGTAATACAGGGTGTTTCTAAATGAATATCGGGGTTTTAACGCTTTATAGTATCTGTTATATAAAACTTAAAATTATACTTAATACATAAAATTAAAGAGCAACTCAAACAGTTTGTTGGTACCTGCGCATGCGCATCCAATGTTTCTTCCGTCATCTGTTAGAAAGCGCTAGTAGCAAAAATGGCGACTAGTGCATTTAAAAGCACTAAACTGCTTTAGTGCACTTTAGCATTTTGTGTTCTGCAGTTTGCAAAGACCGAATCTGTAGTTACTGTGCAACGTGCGTTCTGAATAAAGTTCAGATGTGATCCCCCAAATTGAGGCAGCTGTTGCAACAACTGCCCACAAACACTAATTAACGTATGGGAAGAACTGAGCTATCAACTTTATGTGTGCCGTGTGACGAAAGGCGTTCACATTGAACACTTGTAAGCTTGTAGGTAAAACTGTTTGAGTTGCTCTTTCATTTTATGTATTAATTATAATTTTAAGTTGTATGTAATAAATACTACCAAGCGTTAAAACCCTGATATTCAT
Organism: Maratus michaelseni; assembly: GCA_963931845.1. Classification (NCBI taxonomy): domain Eukaryota; kingdom Metazoa; phylum Arthropoda; class Arachnida; order Araneae; family Salticidae; genus Maratus; species Maratus michaelseni. The sequence continues at coordinate 125,473,869 of OZ007586.1, forward strand.
TTAGAAACACCCTGTATTTTAATACGCATTTTCATAGTGAAATATTTACAACTTAAATATAGATCATCGTATAAATCTCAAAAATTTTCGATACAGTAGCTTCTGGCTAGTTGAACTGCTGTTTAATTGAATCAACAGCCTCCACAGGTCAAATATATGAGGACAAAGTGAAAAGTTCAATTTTACCCAGGTCATCTATTGGAATCAAGTGCTTTATTGAATCAAAATTGTAGAACAAATATTATTCATTTAAACGGCAGTAATTGTAGCTATACTACAAAATAATACGCAGAGAATTGAAAAAATCAGCCACACAAAGCACATTCAAAGTATTCAATTTGGTTTTAATATTTCGTGACACATCTTTTGTTATACTTTCAAAGCACTGGGTTATAGAGGAATTCAACATTTGTTTAAAATCTGCATTCAAATAGATTTTTTGGTAAAGTATGTACGTCTATGATACTCGTTATTTGTTGCGCTAACTTGATGTTTCGTAACACATTAAATCTTTAAATAAACCTAGAAGTACAAGTCTAGCTACATAGAGAGCAACGATTCTCACTGTGTTTGCAAAATTCACAGTTTCTACTTCTAAAATGCATTTCGCGAATTAAATTAATGCCTTTATCTTAAAGCACTACGAGATAAATATCCAATATACACTGTAAAAAAAAAGGCAGATGTGTCTTAATCTAAGAAAATAGGATATAACAACGAACGAAAATGTACAAATAACCTCCTCCGAGTTACCGATGATTTTGAAACGCGTTTTTTATCTTTAGAAACCACAGAAACCAGTATATTTTTGAGATTTAACTCTCCTAGTACCATTGATGTCTTTTTTGGATCCCATTTTTATTTGGTTTTGAAGTTTTTCGTCTGTCGAAGCAGAAAATATAATTATTATTCAAAGTTAATAAATTAAATTAAATGGACACATCGTGTGAAGAAGCTACATTTAATAGAATTAAATTTCTGGTTCCAATCATGCAAAACTAAGAACGCTCATAAAAAATGAAAATATGGTACTAGGAGAGTTAAAGAAGCATTTATAAAAACAAAGTCTTTTTTGCTGCCACTGATATTCGGAAACGTTTCTGAGTAGTTTGTATAGTGCATTGATCAGTTTTCTGAAACCGGAATATCGGTTTTCAGGATGCCATGGCAATTCTCATTTAAACATTCAGCTGCGTAATTGAATTTATACATGCAAGAATAAAAAAAATATATTAATTGTGTTAATGCTATTAATTTATGTTCTTATGTTAATGCTATTAATTTATCATGTTTGTCTGTGAAACATGTTAGTTGAACATGGAGCTGTTTATTTGAGAATGGATAGCATCCGAAAAACTTATATTCCGGGATGAGAAAACTAAAAATACTTAATACACTATAAAAATCACTCTGAAAAGTTTCTAAAATGGCAGCCAAATGAACTTTCTAAAAATGCTTCTTAAAATCTCGAAAACATATTGGTTTCTGAGGTTTCTTTCGGAATCGTGGGCGACTCTGAACAGAATATTGTATATTTTCGTTCGTGGTTATATTTTATTTTCCTCAGATTAAGACGTGTGTCATTTTTACAGTGTATATCTTTCACAAACCAACGAATTTGTATAAGACCCAACCAATTAATACTTGTGTACAACTCGCTACTTAATAGGATAAATCATCAAAATCAACTTAATCATTCTACAAAATTGAAGAGCGTATAACAGAAAATAACTCAAAAATCAATGGAGCAACTTAAAATGAAAATTCACTCATTCGTAACTTGCTAAGTTAAAACCTCACGCCTTTCTTTTTGTTTAATGTGATGAATGAAGACATTCTAACAAATGTAAAATGATTAAGTAAGGTAATTTCTACTGATGTATTACCTTCCAAAAAGGAATTTTCTTCGGAATCTCGATAATGTTTCGCAATTTCACAGCTTGAGAAATCTTTTGTTCTGTTACGTATTTCTTTTGTCACTTTATACGATTTTTGAAAAATAACGAATTTTTCTGGCTACAAAATTGCAAAATTCACCTAAATTTAGTTTCTAGAGACGTCTGGCTGTCACTTAAATGCTAGACATAAGATATTTTCTTTAGTCTGCGACCCGAGAACCTTTTCATTTAAAAAATAAAATCAATTAACTGAATTCTTCCTTTATACATAAATTAAGATTGTAAAAGCGCTCTAGTTTCATATTAAGCATTCCTTTAAAGAAACATATAATTAACCGTTACTCCACACCAATGGATTTTCTTTAACCTTCCCACGCATGAAATATTTTTAAACGGATGATAGTACACTTTTCACATAAATTAGGAAGAGGAATTTGGTTAAGGATTAGTCAGATTTTTTAAAAAATCGATTTTTCTTTCTTCCTTTTTTTTCTTTTTTTTTTTTAAGTATAACAGTTTTAAAATATTCTCTGAAAAATTTACATTTATCCAATGGATATGTTTTAGAGATATCCTATAAGGCTCGAGCCCACCCAATAATTTGTTCTCCTGAATTTTCAATTTTCTATTTCGTTATTTTAATTTCATTGTTTAGAATCCCTGAAAGAAAATTTCATTCTGTTGACGTTCACAAAATTATTTTATTTCAAAACTGTAAAGACAGCGGTAACAGCCACATAGGAGCATGGAAAATATTTTTGTAAGACATAGAATTATATTTCTATGTAAAAATAAACAATTTCTGCATATATCATCACTAAATATATATCAATGATCATTTGTTTTAATGCTTTGACATCCATAAACCACTTAGGTGACTGGAATGTTTAGCTTTTTAGGCATTGAACTTATAGTCATGGTATTATAGTAAATATTAGTGTCTTTATTAGAAAAACGCATGCAAATATTATTTAATAAAATTACAATTTTATTCTTCTGTGCTATACATGTGTTTATAATCGTAAACATAATTCTATGTGAAGTTATGTTCTTATTTTTATTTTAAATAAGTACAGAAATTATAAAGTTGTAATTTTATTAAATTATATTTTCATGAGTTTTTCATAATAAAGACATCAATATTTACTACAATACCATGAATAATCTATCATCTATTTTTAAGATTTAAAAGTAAGAAATTTTTTTTACCTGATTCTCGGGGGGTATGGATGCTTGCATCCATTATTTTAAAAACGCTTCACAAGTAAAAATTCTAAAAACATTTTGAAAGAATATCATGGTTTATGTTTTAAGCATAAAACTACTGCCTTTTTGCACTTAACACCCCGCAGAAAGATAAAAAGATAATTATCCTAATCACCAAAGGATTTGTTGTTTTATAAATCCATTTCTTGGAAAAAGGGAGGAAGCCATATAAATGTCACACAAAGAACAGTTGTAGATGTAAGATTTTTGACTTTTCTTAAACAAATAAGGACAAAGGGATGTCTAAAGTCTACTTTAGACTTTTACACCATCTAAGAAAGTAGAAAAGTAACTAATGTTTACATTTAATATAAAATGAACCTATTGTTGATTTCCAATATTGCGTATATAGAAGTGTTTTCGATGCATAAATTAAAAAAAAATAACGTAAATTAAAAAATTCATTTTCTCCTAAAAAGTTGTTATTTTTCATGCAAGTTCTCCAAAGACATATTTGTGTACATGTCTTCGGAGTATATGATACATGCCGGAGTTACATCGGAGTATATACATCGGAGTTGTATACATGTCGCTTAAAAGTTTACTTTCTCTGGAGTTTCTGTCAAACCCTCTTGCATAGAAAATGTCATTGTTCTTTCCTGGACACAACGGCAGCAACAACGCAAAAGTCGCGTTTCGATACTTTGGTACCTGAATCTGAACACTTTTGATGTATATACGAATGGGATGCTATTGTAATTGTGCTGGAGAAATATTCTTGTTGTCGAACGGAGGAATTTTCTCAGGAAAATGGACCACCAAAACGCAGATGTTTTATTTCTGTAATAGGATAATGATAGGATAATGACTCGCATTTTTTCTAGATTATATATAGTCTAATAAAGTTAAAAAAAGTAGTTTTATAAACTATCATACTTATATGACGCTGGTTATAGATTAAAAATTTATTTCGTACCTGTAAAATAGCCAATGACGAGTAATTTTACATGGAAGAACTACAACACCTCTTTTCAAT